>CM074857.1:111945000-117715000 GCA_037501455.1 Lantana camara
AGAAGCTCACAAGTTAGTGAGAGATGGAGCCACAAGATACATTGCTTATCTTCATAATAAGCCGAAAGATCATTTCCCCAAGAATCTGGGTTCCTTACCACCAGTTTGGGAGATCGAGTTCGTGATAGATTTATATCCGGGAGCAGAGCTCTACTATAAGACTCCCTACCATATGTCTCCTGTCGAGCTACAAGAGTTGAAGGTTTAGCTTAAGGAGCTTCTCAAGAATGGTTATATCTGACCGAGTTCTTCACCGTGGGGTGCACCAGTTCTCTTTGTCAAGAAGAAGGATGGGACCTTGAGAATGTGCATCGACTACCTAGAGTTGAATAGGATGACCGTGAAGAATAAATATCCTTTGCCCCATATTGAAGATTTGTTCTATCTTTTGCAAGGTTCAGGGGTGTATTCGAAGTTGATTTGAGATAAGGATACTATCTGTTGAACATCCGAGAAGAAGATATTCCTAAGACGGGATTGAATACCCGGTATAGGTATTATGAGTTTGTAGTGATGTCGTTTGGATTAACTAATGCCCCAGTAGCTTTCATGGATATGATGGATAGGATTTTTCGTCCTTACCTCGATAAATTTGTGGTGATCTTTATCGACGATATTCTTGTGTATTCAAGGACAGTAGAAAACCATGCTCGACATCTCCGATGGGTGTTGGAGACTTTGAGAGAGCACCGTTTGTATGTGAAGTTCAGCAAGTGCGAGTTTTGGATCGACCAGGTGACCTTTTTAGGCTACATTGTCTCAAGTAAAGGGCTAGAAGTAGATCCTTCAAAGATTAAGGCAGTTCTACAGTGGCAAAGTCCGAAGAATACCTTAGAGGTTAGAAGTTTCTTGGGTCTGGTAGGTTATTATCAAAGATTTGTGAAGGATTTTTCGAAGATAGCTGCCTCTTTGACCTGATTGACTATGAAAGAGGCTAAATTTGAGTGGGATGAGGCGTGTGAGGCAAGTTTCCAACTCTTGAAGGAGAAGTTGACATCTGCACCCATGTTAGCACTTTCCCGAGGGTACCGAAAGGTATGCAGTGTACACAGATACCTCGAAAGAGGGTTTGGGTTGTGTTTTGATGCAGCACGGGAAGGTGATCTCCTATGCCTCTAGAAAGTTGAAAGAGCATGAGAAGAACTATCCATGCATGATCTCAAGCTAGCAACGGTAATCTTTGCTTTGGAAAAATGAAGACACTACCTCTACGGAGTGTTCTTCGAGATCTTTTCTGACCATAAAAGTCTCCAGTATTTGTTCTCGCAGAAGGAATTGAACATGAAACAACGACATTGGATGGAATTACTCGAGGATTATGAGTGTACTATCCGATACCATCCCAACAAAGCCAACGTGACTGCAGATGTGCTTAGTAGGAAGGCTAGCGTGTCTAATTTGGAAGTGGATACTAGAGATGGAGTATATCCAATCAAGCTAAAGGCTCATGTCTCTAATATCTCGATTCAGCCGGATCTTAAGCAATGGTTGTTTGAGGCACAAAGAAGTGATCCTGAGGTTCAGAGGTTAACTCAGAAGGCTCGAGCCGACCCAGAGTGCCCGTTTGGGTTTGATGATATAGGAATTCTTAGGTTCAAGAATAGGGTTGTCATGCCCGAAGAGTTGAAACGGGATAATCTTGAAGAGGCTCACAAGACAGCTTATTCTGTACATCCGAAGGGAATAAGATGTATAAGGACCTCAAGCAATATTATTGGTGGAATGGGCTGAAGAGATACGTGGTTAACTACGTGAGACAATGCTTGACTTGCCAGTTGGTGAAAGCAGAACATCAGAAGCCTTCCGGGCTGTTTCAACCATTGCCTATTCCAGAGTGGAAGTGGGAGGTAGCAATGGACTTTGTTTCGGGACTACCACGAGTTAAAGTTGGTCTTGATGGAATTTGGGTGATAATGGATCGGTTGATGAAGTCAGCACAACTTCTTGCCATTTGGATGTCTGACAAAGTGAACAAATTATCCAAGAAGTACTGTGATGAGATTGTTAGACTTCATAGAGTACCGGTTAGTATTGTGTCAAATAGAGATCCAAGATTTACTTCAAGGTTTTGGCAAGAGCTTTAGCAAAACTTGGGGTCGAAGCTTCATTTTAGCACAGCTTTATATTCTCAAACAGATGGACAGTCAGAGAGATTGATTAAGTATCTTGAGGATATGTTAAGAGCATGTGCTTTGGACTTTCAGAGCTCGTGGAATGAGCAGTTGCCATTAACCGAGTTTGCTTATAACAATAACTACCAAGCGTCGATAAGAATGGCACCGTATAAAGTTCTCTATGGTCGGAAGTACAGGTCTCCGTTGTTTTTCAATCTAGAAGAATGGAAATAGACCAAACATGAAGGCGTGAAAGAGAGGAAAAAGAGGAAAAACCCTCTAAATCCATTCAAGAAGCAATTGACAAGGTCCAATTAATTCGATAATGGATGAAGGCAGCTCAAGATCGACAAAAGAGCTATGCTGACCGACAGAGAAAGAATCTTGAGTTCAAAGTTTGTGACAAGGTCTTTCTAAAGGCCTCTCCATGGAAAGGATTCGCAAGGATTGGTAAGGGAGGAAAGTTAAACCCTCGGTACTTCGGTCCGTTTGAGATCTTAGAGAGGATTGGGGATACAGCCTACCGTTTGGATCTACCGCCAAGTCTGACCGGGATTCACAACGTGTTTCACGTTTTTCAACTCTGGAAGTACTACCTGGATGAGTCAGAAGTTCTCCCGGTGAAAGAAGTGGAACTTGAGCCAAATCTCACCTTCATCCAGAAACCGGTTAAGATCTTGGATAGGAAGTTTCAGGAACTCAGAAATCACCGTATTCCACTAGTAAAAGTCTTATGGCGAACTGATAAAATGGAAAAGGCTACATGGGAAACGGAGGATAACATTAAGAAGTTCCATGCTGAGTTATTTTTGAGCGAGCAGTGTATCCGAGGACGGTTTCTCTTAAGGGGAAGAGGTTGTGACCCCCCGATTTTTCGGCCATACAAGTATGACGTTATGTGTATATTATTTGTGTATTTAAATTATTTAATTATGCAATTATATGTTTATTATAATGTTATTTGTTATTCTTGAACTTTATGAACTAATTGTTTAAGAATTATAAGTTGAATTCTTGAATGATATGCTCGTATGATTATGATTGTGCCCTGTTTATATGCGAATTAAATTCCGATTTTCATGAAAACTTGGTATCCATGAGATATTTGTGTTATGAACATGTTTAAATGCTCGTTGTATGTTTTTAAACTCGTTTGATTTGGTCTTGGACCATTTTATTTTAAATGGGACTTAAAGGAGCTAAATGACATTTAGCGCACCTTGGGTTCCGGGCAGCATAACTTGAGCTCGAGAATTCGGATTTGAATTTCATCACCAGTGTTGTAATCATTTCGATGATTCAATCTAATGGAACAAGCATCATAACTTTTTAAGCTCGTTTGACCCGCCGAAATTTTCCTGAATCGAACAGCTTGCACCAGTTAGCACTATCCTACCCGTTTTGGCTATATCCGACCCGTTTAAGCTCCAAATAACCCAAGACTTGAACCCTTTTCTCCCAACTTGATCTTAACCTGATTTGGAGGCTCATTTTTGGACCACAACCTAAGAAAGCAAGAAAAAGAAGCTCAAAGCAAGAACAAGAAAGTCATCCCATCACTATTCACCCATTGAAGATTTTGAGCTTATATCTTCATCAATCCTCATCCAATTCAAGATGTAAGTCTAGATTCTTGTTCTCCATCGTCTTGTGGTTCTTTTCATCATTATTTGCTGATTTTGAGCTTGTATTGATTGAGTTATGAGTTATGTTATGAATAGTGTGAATTGTAAGAGTTTTAAGTTCATTTGATAATTCAAGCATGTATTCTTGTGATTTGTTTTGGTTTAATGCATGATAAATGATCCTAAGACATCCTTTTACACTTTTTTGAACTTGTATTGGGTGGTAGTCAAGGAATTATGAAGTTACCATTAATGAACTTTGAAGTTACCATTAATGAACTTTGAACGAAATGAGAGACATGAACTTCTTGGACTTGTGTCCAACTTATGGCTCGGTTTTGGGGGGGTTTTGTGTGTGGTTTGCTGCGTCTTTGTTTTCCTAAACTTACATCAACTTGTTCCTTTGTTGATGCTTTGGCATGGCTTTGTTTACAGGGGAAGACCAGGGATGAATCACACACAATGCGCACAAGGGAGTGTTATCTCGTTAATTCATCATCTTTATGATTGAATTATGCCCCGAATTGTGCTTGATTTGATATAATTTATAATGGAATTGATACTTTGTTGTTTATATTGTAGATTCGGGGCTTGAAGACGAGATTGGTGCAAAAAATGGTCGTTTCATGAAGATATTCTCGTAAAGGAACGAAATTCAGCTGAGTTCAAAGCTGTTGCTGACTGGCTGCGTGAGGATCTCAGATGGAGTTGGAAAGAAAATTTGAAATTCATGCAATTGATGGGAATTATTTTGATGTGGGCTGTTGGTTGAGTTTTGAGATTGGGCCGAGTGCTTCGGATGTGATTTGAGTATCTGATTGGTTTAATTTGGAGATGTTGTTGCTGACGTGCTACATGGATTTATTCTTGTAAGATTGGGATGCAAATTGGAAGGCATGCATGAACATTAATGTTGAGGATTATGAAGGTTGTTGGATGCATTATATATGCATTCGAATTTAATTGAGGTGGGCTTAGTTGACTTATGGCTCATGTAATTAATTACATGGGGTTGCGTACATTGAGAATGTTGGAGAAACAATTTTCTTTGACTTGGGCTGCACGTTGTGGGTTTAGTATTGAATTTACTGTTAGTGGGCCACGCCTACCATTGGAATTTATTATAGAAGCCCAGCTGATTGGAATTAATTTTAGAGAGCCTAGGTTCGTGTGGCCAAGCATAGAGGGCAAGAATATTGTCCAATTTTGATTGGACTTAGGAATCCAATTTGCATGAGAATTCTTTTAGGCGTGACTTTGGAGGCTTGGAAGGCTTATATATTTCTGACTGCAGCTTGGGGAAAAAGGGACGGAACACTTGGGCAGAAGTTCGGTATCTTTGGGGAGCACCTCTCCATGCTATTTTCTAAGATTTTTCCTTCTCTCTTCTTTTTAGATTTTATGTTTTATCTCTTTTAAAGAACTCCTCTATTGTTTTGATGAATTTTTGTAACATGAGTAGCTAAACTTTTAATTATCTAGCTAGGGATTAAAGATTCGATTTGGATATTTTGAGACCTAAATATTTTTAGTAATTTATGTTTATTCAGGCATTTATCTTATCTCCGTGTTTCGTGTTTATTGTGATTAGGCAATTCCGGGATAGTGCACGATCTCTAGGTTGTTTTAATTGCATATAGTCATTCATGATGCTTGAAGTGTATGTAAAGTTGATTGATAAATTGTGGTAAATTTGTGACAGGGTTTTAGTGATAGAATTCCTCGTTCACTAAGGGATTTGATAATCTAATTTAAATCTTGCGTGTGTCACGACTTGGTTAATTAGGATTGGTGTTTTTATGGTTCTTAATGCTGTGAATTCATTAAATCCTGTCGAGTGTCTCTAGGGGTTGTGAATTTATTAGGGAAGATAACTGTCGAGTGTCTCTAGGTTATCCGATAAATTAAGTAAAGACGAGGTTGAGTCGAGTGTCTCTATCAACTGTAGCCAATCTGTCTGAATAACTTGAATTTATCTTTGAGTCAATGATCAATATAACAATTCGAATTGAATATCCCTGGCTAGGTAATTTTCCCTCTAATTGATTTAATCCTACGTGATTTGCTTGATAGTTTTAATTAGTTTTTAATTCTTGTTATTTTATTTTAATTGCATTCTTTAGTTAGAATAATTCAAAAACCCCCCTTTTTAATTGTCACTTTTTGTGAACAACTTGGAATTGTTAGAAATAAATCAACCAGTCTCTGTGGATCGACCTTGTTTGCACTACAAAGACAAGGGAGGTAACGGGTGTTACCTCCATTTCTTGGCCACTGACCCTCCTAACAGGGGTTAGGGCCTTTATGTGTGTGAGTGACTAACGACCGTTAGTCCAGGCCAACCCCTATTGACCTGGCTAACGGCCGTTAGTGGTTGTTTGAAGGGAATGGGGCTAACGGCCGTTAGCCCCACCCTTGTGTACGTGTGTGTTGTTTTCTCATTTTCTTGCTTTGTTTGTTTAATCCCTTGCCTCGTTTATGACTTATATGCATTGTAAACATGTTGATATATGTGTTATGATTATTGTATAAAGTTTATGAATCGATTTGATATGATTTACGAAAGATATGAACAAGAATGAACATGAGTGAATATGATCTCTTCATATTTTGAATGAATTGCTTGTTTATGTGTCTCTAAGGCATAAATTGTGCACATGAACATCTTCATAACATGTCATTATCTCTTATGCATTTCATATCATGTTTATAGCATTGTCATGCGTCATTTGTGGTCATTTTGAGTCTCACACC
Organism: Lantana camara; assembly: GCA_037501455.1. Classification (NCBI taxonomy): domain Eukaryota; kingdom Viridiplantae; phylum Streptophyta; class Magnoliopsida; order Lamiales; family Verbenaceae; genus Lantana; species Lantana camara. Next base: position 111,951,494 of record CM074857.1, read on the forward strand.
ACTTCTTTTGCATAGATTTTGGTCGGGCAGGAGACGAGGCCGGTCAGTGAGGTTCTTGTGCCATTCCTTTTGCTTTAAAGGTGAGTTTCTCTTCTATTAGATAATTGAACTGGTATATTCAATGTGTAAAGTTTTAAGCCAACTTATTATACGTATATATCGAGTCTTTTCAAAGAGTAAATGTTTTCAAGTAAAGCCTCTTTTCTTTAATGAATCTCTACCTAATGTTTTGGCAAGATTGAATGAATGCACTGAATGAGGATGCTGGGACTATGTATACTTGGCTATCCGGGGAAGCATGGGCTGGCGGTGAACCCCATATGCTAGTTCCACCAAACTACGATAGTACCGACCCTCGCTAATAGATTAGCGAGAAATGGGAACCGGGCTCTTGGGGGTTCATATACCCCACTAGCCATAATGAATGGGTGGCCGGCCATTGCAAACCTGTCCACTAACCGAAAGAAAAAGGTGTATATGAACTATTGAATGAATGATCGATTGAAAGTACACAAAAGATTATGTGTGTAATAACCAAGGTAATAATGATAATGATTACACGAGGTGGAGGTTGGAGACTTAGCCCTCTCGTCGGGCTCACGTAAAGACCTAATGAATGGATATGATTATTGTAATCCCACACGTTGCTCTTATTAGTTTTCACCCACTTGGGAAATGTTCTAAAAACCTCGTATGGGATTGTAGCTTATATTATATTATGCCCTATTTTTATACCCACTAGTCTCTTAAAGACTGAACCCGTCTTTGTTTTTAGTTTCTTCTTACAGGTTGGAGTTCTAGGCGGGAATCCGAGTCTCTAGTGTCTTGTATTTGTGTCTAGCATTCCTTTTTACACATACACTCATGAACACATAAGCGCATTTTGTATACGATAGGTCGTGTGGGCCATTGATACTCGAACTTGTAATTCATTTTGTGGGATTTGGAGCTTGTAAGATTATTGTAAATGTTATAGTTATGTATAGCTTTTGCTTTCGTGTTTTACTCTGTTATTATGGTATCTTGTTACTTGATTGGTTTAAGGGGTTGGCTCCCGCCTAGAATAGCGAGTGTGTTGTGTCCCCGTTTGCCTTAATTTGGCAAGTGTATGGATTTTCTATTAAATATACGGGTTGGGTCTTGGTATGGGGGATGTGGCGTCACACACGTATTGCTAGACTACGGTAGTGTGATCTGTGAACTAATAAATTAATAAGAGTATTAATTAATTAGGGTCACTGCTAACTGAATAATGAACCTAGAGGGTCACACACAAATGCCAGATTCAAAGGGTATTATTGGAAAAATCAAATAATTGTTCGAAATGAGGCTACACGTGTAAAGTACACGCGTGGTATGTGAGCAAGGATTCGACATGTGGTCCAATTGTGAAATTAGACCATGTGTTAATTAATTGGAGAATCCAAATATAATTAATTAGAGAATTAATCCTTGATATAATTAATTAGAGAATTAATTATAAAGCCCAAGCATAATTAATTAGAGAATTAATTTCAGCCCATTAGAATTAATTCTAAAGCCCGACCCGGAATAAAAGGTCCAATGGATAATTAATTATGAATTAATTATTAACTGGAATATTAGTTTATTTATTTATGAACTAAATAAATAAAAGATAGTACCCTAGTTTGTTTCTTTATGAAATAAATAAATAATGGATAATATCTTAGATTATTTATTTAAGTAATAAGTAAATAAAAGATAATATCCTTAAGTTGTTAGGATAAGATATTAATTAGTTTATTTATTTATGAAATAAATAAAAGATAATATCTAGTTTATTTGTTTAAATAAAAGGATAAGTCAAAATTAATTTATTTATGAAATAAATAAATTTGAGATAATATCTTAAATTAGTTAGATAATGATATTAATTAATAATATGATTATTAATTACTTATATCTTAACTACGTTAAACAAGAAACCATATTTCTAGAACCAATAAAGAATTCTTTTCTCATCAGTTTCTAATTATTCCGAGTTATAAGAAAATAGAAGAAAAGTCAAAGTTGGAGTCCTCCTACTTAGACTTAGGGTTTTGAGAAAACCCATATAAGGGCTGATGGAATAAATTTTTCAACTTCAGAAACTGAATGAAAAAATCATCCTACATCAGAGAAAAACATCTGCTCCTCCATACGACGAGTTGGCGTTCTTTCACGAGGGTTCTTGGCGTTGATTTCTGTCTTCATCAATCAGGGTTTTGAAGGAGATTTTTCTTGCTCCTCTCTTCTCGTTTCATGTTTATTTCAATACACATATCATAGCACTAGCATCCTCACTGATATGATTTGAAACTAGGTTGGTGTGGATATATTATAGAGGAATTCAACTTTGGATTCTTGAAGAAAGAAAAGAACCGTTTGAAGGACAAGGATTTATTACCTCTTCAAGAATGACTGAGGGAGGCTTAAATCGTTTCAAGAAAGATTATTTAAAAGTAAGTTCTTGAAACCGCTTTGTTTTGGAATAAAAATTGCAAGCCACCGGTCCTATTGTCGGAAAATTTTTAATTTTCCGCTGCATTTCGCATTCGTTTTTCGACAGGGCTCTCATTATTCTCATGCCCTATGTCTTAATGGAGAGATAGAAGGGTAGGAGGATTGTATCTCATGGATGTCATTGACTGAAAGGTTATTTCGATTTAATTTGTCATTGGGTAGAGGTCACACACCAGTTGCTAGACTACGATCGTGTGATCTGTGAGATAATCAATTAATAAGTGAATTAATTAATTAGGCTCACTGCTAACTGAATAATGAACCTAGAGGGTCACACAAATCTCAGGTTCAAAGGGTATTGATGGAAGGATCAAATAATTGATCGAAACGAGACCACACGTGCACAGTACATATGTGGCATGTGAGCATTAATTTGGGCGTGTGGTTCAATTGAGAAATTGGACCTTATGTTAATTAATTGGAGAATTAATAGTCCAAATATAATTAATTGGAGAATTAATTATAAAGTTCGAATATAATTAATTGGAGAATTAATTATAAAACCAAAGTACAATTAATTGGAGAATTAATTGTAAAACCCAAATATAATTAATTGGAGAATTAATTGTAAAGGGCCATTAGAATTAATAAGAGAATTAATTATAAGGCTCCAATTAATTGTAAAACCCAAATATAATTAATTGGAGAATTAATTGTAAAGGGCCATTAGAATTAATAAGAGAATTAATTCTAAGGCCCAATCCGGAATAAAGAAGTCCAATTTGAGATTATTTATTTATGAAATGATGACAACTTTATCTTACTTTATTTATTTATGAAATAGATAAAGGATATTATCATCCTTATTTGAGAAATAAAGGAAATGCTATTATCTTACGTTATTTGAGAAATTAGTTACCGTTGTACGCCGTCCCTGCGTGCAAGAAAAATTCTTAATGTAATTAATTATTTATAATAAATTAAAAATAGAAAAGGAATACAAATTTATTCGAATTTTTTCCGATAAAGAAGAAATCTCCATCGATTTTCTGTAGCCCTCTTTCACGCAGTACTGGTTAAAATTTTAATACAAAAAATCTAAAATCGAACATGCCTATCGCAATTACATTAAACACAGGAAAGGTGAATCAACCATTTTGTTTACCAATTCTTCATAAATTGAACATGGGAAAGGTGAATCAACCGGTTTGTTTACCAATTCCGCATAGTGTCATCACTTTCTAAAATAGAAAAAATGCAAAAAAAAAAAAAAATAAATAAATAAAAATTAAGAACAATTACCCCAATGTTTTGCCATAATTCTAAATTTTAGAATAATTTTTTTTTTATACATCCTGTTCAATTAAATTGATCCCCTTCTCTTCCATCAAAGGCTGATTGGTTGAAGTTTTCTACATAGTATCACGACAGGATACGACTTTCTAAAGTAGAAAAAATGCAATAAAATAAAATTAAAAGCAATTACCCCAAGCTTTTGCCAAATATATATATTATTTGAATCTGAATTTTAGAACGAAAGAAACTGTTGCGACTGAGGGAGAAAGTTGATACCGAATAGAAATTGTTGAGACATTGAGTTGAGGGAAGAAATTGATTTCGATAAATTGAGAGAAGAAGTTAAGGGTTGAGGGAGGAAGTTGAGATTTATAAATTGAGGGAAGAAGTTAAGAGTTGAGGGGGTTTTCCATCCTACAAAACTTATTAGAAGGAAATCCCAAAAGAAACCCTTACAATGTGTATTTTCCTTAATAGTAGTAAGGGTATAATAGAGGATACAAAAAATTGGTGGATGGTTTGTGACACCAAAACACCGTTGATACCGAACAGAAATTGTTGAGACATTGAGTTGAGGGAAAAAGTTGATTTCGATCAATTGAGAGAAGAAGTTAAGAGTTGAGGGAGGAAGTTGAGACTTATAAATTGAGGGAAGAAGTTAAGAGTTGAGGGAGTTTTCTATCGTGCAAAACTTGTTAGAAAGAAATCCCAAAAGAAACCCTTACCTATTTTTCGACCTGTTTATGACTCGTTTGACCCGTTTTGGGTCCGTTTCGCCCGTTTTTCGACCTGTTCGAACTATTTATGACTCATTTGTCCCATTTTGTGCTCGTTTCACCCATTTTTTAACCTGTTTGATTTATTTTGAACTCGTTTGGCCCAATTTGGACCCATTTCACCTAATATTTGACATGTTCAACATATTTATGACTTGTTTGACCCATTTTGGGCCCGTTTCATCCATTTTTCAACCTGGTCGATCTATGTTGGACCTGTTTTACCCAATTTTTGACCTATTTTAGATCCATTTGATTTGTTTTTTTACTTGTTCAACTAATTTGGGGCTTGTTTGACCCATATTGAACTAGTTTCACCCATTTTTTATTTTATTCTATTTATTTTTTACACTTTGGATCGATAATGGAACTATTTCACCCATTTTTAGACTTGTTTGACCTATTTTTAACCCGTTTGACCTATTTTTTGACATTTTCAATCGATATTAAACGGGTCAAATTGATTCAAAATGGGTAAAATGGATCAAAATGGTTTGAACATATTCAAAATAGGTAAAAGGGATCCAAAATGGATCCAAATGGGTCTAATGGATCCAAACGGATCAAAATGATCCAAAATGGATAAAATAGATCCAAACGGATCCAATGGATTAAAAATAGATAAAATGGATCATAATGGGTCGAATGGATTCAAAATGGGTAAAATGGATCCAAAATGGATAAAATAGATCCAAACGGGTCCAATGGATCTAAAATTGGTAAAATGAATCCAAACGGATCCAGTTGGGCCAAAATGGGTCGAATATATCCAAAATGGATCAAATTGTTCTATATTGGGTAAAATGTATCCAAACGGGTCAGATAGATTGAAAATGGGTAAATTGATCCAAACAGGTTATATAAATCCAAACAGGTCAAATTGATCCAAAATGGGTAAAATTTACCAAAATGGGTCGAATGTACCCAAAATGGGTAAAATGAATCTGAACTGGTCAAATTGATCCCAATTGGGAAAAATGGGTCCAAACTAGGTCGAACAGGTTAAGAAACAAGTGGACGTGCCAAAAGTGGGTTAAACAGGCCCATAATATGTCAAACGAGTCCAAAATAGGTTGAATGACTAAAAAAATTTGTGAAATAGGAACAAAACATATCAAATGAGTCAAAAATTGGTTGAAAAGGTTGAAAAATGGGTGAAACAAGATCATAGCTTGTTAAATGAGTCTGAAATAGTTCGAACATGTTAAAAAACGGGCCCAAAACGTGTCAAACGAGTTTGAAATAGATTGAACAGGTTGAAAAATGGGTGAAACAGGCCTAAAACGGGTCAAACGAGTCATATATAAGTTGAACAAGCCGAAAAACGGGTGAAGCGTGCCCAAAACAGGTTAAACGAGTCTTAAATAGGTCGAATAGGTTGAAAAATGGGTAAAAACTGGGTGAAACGGGCCTAAAATGGGTCAAATAAGTTCAAAATAGGCCGAATATGTCAAAAAAAATAGGTAAAAAGAGTGCAAAATGGGTCAAAAATGAGTCCAATATAGGTTGAACATGTCAAATAACGGGTGAAACGGGCCTAAAATAGGCCAAACGAGTCCAAAATAGATCGAATGGGTCGAAAAATAGGTGAAACAGGTCCAAAACGAGCCAAACGAGTTTAAAATAGATCGAACAGGTTGAAAAACGGGCGAAATTGATCCAAAATGGGTCAAACGGGTCTAAAATAGATAGAACCTGTAGAAAAATAGGTTAAACGGATCCAAAATCGTGTTCGTGTGTGAATGTATGGAAAATTATTTTAGTGTGTAAATATGTGTCAAAAATATGTTAGTGTGTGAATATATATGTAAAATTGTATTAGTGTGTGTAAAAAATATGTTAGTGTGTTTAAAAAATTTATGTTATAGAAATATAATATTTAATTTATGGGAAGGGTATAATATTTAAAATTATATAAATGAGTTTAAACCATTAGAAATCCAATTCAAACCCAATATCAACTCAATCCAACCGATAAAGGATTTAATACTATTTTTGGCTCACCCCAAACCAATCCAATTCAAATTTCACCAACCCCAAACCAACCCAACCCCTTATAATGGGTTCACCCAACCTATTTTGCCACCCCTAGTGAAGAACATAATGCATCTGCATTTAATGGAGGACACTTGAATTGCTTTTTTTTTCTCTCTCTAGGAGAGTTTGGACTTTGGAGTCTCTCTGCCTTGAGAGTTTGGTTCTTGGTTCTTCGTTCCCTATAGTCGTTTTTCTTTTTCTCGTTTTATGCTCTTGGTTCTTTTTCTCTTGCCCTTTGCTGCTTACTTCCCTCTTTCCCTATTTCAGGAGATTTCCCGTTTTCAACCTCGCACTGAAGGCCTGAAAGACTGGTGAACTACTGCTCCCCGTTGGCATCAAGGATCTTAGCTGAGTATGGAAGACGAGTTAGAGTGGTTGGGTGGGGTGTTGAATCTTTCGTTTGAAGAAGAGGAGGGCCTGTTCGTTCCAAATGAGACCTGGAAAGGTAAGAAACAGACGGAGTTTCACTTAGTGGGCAGAGTGGTTACCAAGCATAGTGTCAACTTCGAAGCCCTGAGATCCCCGATTACCAAAGTGATTAACCCGGTGAAAGGAATATCAATGACGAGGCTCTCTGACGGTCAGTTTCTCATGGCATTTAAACATACCTTAGATAGGCAAAGGGCGCTTGCTGGAAGCCCATGACATTTCTACAAATACCTGCTGGTGTTGAGAGAGGTTGAAGAAGACGACGATCCCATGAAGGTTAATCTTGACCTCTGTGATTTTTATGTTCATATCTGGGGACTACCTTTCACTAAAATGATAGAGGACATGGCCAAACTGGTGGGTAATAAAATTTGAAGCTTTAAAGAATTGGACTCAGACAGAGAAAGCAACTACAAAGGAGCTAGTATGAGAGTCCAGATCACCATTGATATCACGAAACCTCTCAAGAGATGTTTGAAGATTAAGAGCGAGATAGGCGATGAACTGTTGTTGACGTTCACATATGAGAAGCTTCCCAAGTTTTGCTTCCTTTGCGGGGTTTGCGACCATATCGCTAAATTTTGCGAAAAGCAGTTTGAAGAGGGATTTAAGGACCCTGCTCCGAATTTTCCATATGGCTTATGGCTTAAGGAAGATCCACCAAGTTTCCGTCATAACCAGACGGTGAATTTTCATTATCAACCCATATTCTCCAATATCCCTTGTTCTGATTCCTAAGAAACTCCGGCCGACGTCGACACCTCAAAAGATACCCCTCGCAACACCGTTCCTCATCCCGCCCAAATTTCAACCGTATAAGGAAATCTGCCCCCAAATCTCACCAACTCACCTGCTTAAGCCACCAAAAAATCACATCTGACCACAATCTCTGCTTATTCTCCTAAACCATAACCCCAAGCTGTTAGACCTTACCTAATTTCAGAAATGGCCCTCTGCCCTATAAATCACCTTCTGCTGCTCCAACCCGCAACACCCTACCCCTTCAAGCCCGCTATACCCCTCCTCCAATTGCCCTTCAGATTATTAGGGACTATGAGGCCCAACAAAAAGCCCAACCACAAAAACCCCCTCACAGCCCAATTCCTTTAGAGACAATTAGTCCACTTATTGGCAATAGTATGAAAAAGGAGCCAAAAGACCCAGCCCAGATTTCTACCTAGGCCTCAATACACAAGATCTCCCCTGATAATCCAAGTAATACGTAATCGTTCCCAAAAACCCACACTGATCTCAACCCAATCCCTCTTCCTCAGAATAGAACACATCTCCTCTCAAGAAAAATCAAGAAACCCATCTCGCCTCTCCTTCCCAACCTCTCACCTAAACTCCATCTGCTCCACAATCTAGAGGTAAACGTAAATTGCAATCTTCCATTGATAGCGACCCTTCCCTCTCCAAACTCAATGAAGCTGCTCATCCACAAACCAAAATTTCTAGCATTTCTATCCTTGGTGACATCACCAACTGTCCGATGGAGGCTGAGGCGCAGCCCCACCATGGCCAATGAGTCTTCTATGCTGAAATTGCCAGGGCCTAGGGGGTCCCTGGATAATTCAATGCCTGGAGAAGCTAATCCCGGACCACAACCCCTCAATTGTTTTCCTATCGGAGACGAAGTGCAACACTAGAAGGTTTGAAACTATTAAGTGCAAGTTAGACTGGTTTGGTATTTATGTGGATTCACGTGGCAAAAGCGGCAGTCTTGCCCTCCTTTGGGAAAAATCTATTGATGTTAACCTGATTAAATTTTCCCGGAATCATATTGACGTTAATGTGAAAGGCTTAGGAGTTGAAGATGTCTGGCGTTTTTCTGGTTTTTATGGTGAACCTCTCGCCTACTGAAGAAGTAATACCTGGAAGTTACTGGAGAAACTATCTGAAGTCTCGCGTAGGCTTTGGCTCTATATCGGAGAGTTCAACGAGATTCTCTCGTCTAATAAGAAGCAAGGTAGAGGTCCTCGTCCCCCGTCCTAGATGATGGCTTTCCGTAACGCCATTACCGCCGCTGGACTCAACGATTTGGGTTTCTTAGGACCTCCATTCACTTGGTCTGATCGCAGACCGGCCCCTTCCACCATCTTTTTTCGTCTACACAGAGCTTTGGCTAATGATGGCTTTAATCTCCTCTTCCCGTATATTGTTGTTAAGCATCTCACTGCTCCGGTTTCTGACTATCGACCTCTGCTTATTTCTCTTATCCCACCCATCAAGGGGATACCCCAAGGCAGTTGACCCTTTCGTTTTGAAGCCTCTTGGAGCCGTCTCAAGGAGTGTGAGCAGGTTATCTTGGATGGGTGGAGTTCCAATGGGAATTTGAATGGTTGGGTTGGTCTATCTAGCTCGATTTCTGATTGCCAAAGTAAGTTGATCGAGTGGAATAAGGAGTCTTCCTCTAATCCTAAGAACAAAATCGATGATTTGTCTAAAGATCTTGCTAATTTAAGGAATGGGCCTTTATCAGAAAGAAGCCTAGCAAGGGAAAGAGAGCTATTGTGTAAAATTGAGGAGCTTCATAGGTTAACGAAACTTACTGGAAACAACGAAGCAAAGTCCATTGGCTTCGTGAGGGTGATCACAACTCTACCTTCTTCCACCATAAAGCTTCCACCAGGCGTAAAACCAACACTATCCGAGGCCTTAAAAATGATTTGGGGGACTGGTGCACTGAGCCGGATCTTATTCAACAGATTATTTCAGATTACTTTGTCAAGCTGTTCAAATCTGATAATCCTTCTTGTGAAGATATTGACACACCTCGAGGAGGTTACTCAGGCTCTCTCCGACATGAAACCCCTTAAATCTCCAGGTCCCGTTGGTATGCCCCCTTTTTTATTCAAAAGTATTGGCACATTGTTGGCGAATCTATTATTTCCTATGTGTTAAGTCTTTTGAATAATCACTACTTTATTAATTGTATTAATCATACTCACATTGTTCTTATCCCTAAGTGTCAAAATCTTGAGTTTATCACCCAATTTCATCCAATTAGCCTTTGTAATGTCATTTATAAGTTTGCCTAAAAAATTATTGCTAATAGGCTTAAACCGCACATTAGTAAACTCATTTCTCCTTTCCAATCTGCTTTTATCCCGGGGTGTCTTATCACGGATAATGTTTTGGTTGCTTTCGAAATCAATCATTTTATTAAGAAGAAATCTAGTGAGAAAGATGATGTTATGGCTTTGAAACTTGATTTGAGTAAAGCTTTTGATAGGGTGGAATGGCCTTTTTTGGAACGTGTGATGATTCGTTGGGGCTTCCACCTCCCCTTAGTCCGTTTAATTATGAAGTATGTTTCTTCGGTGTCTTATTATTTTGTTCTTAACGGTAATCAATTTGGGCTTATTGTTCCTGAGAGGGGTATCCGTCAAGGGGACCCCCTCTCCCTTTACCTATTCCTCATGTGTGCAGAAATCTTTAGTTGTTTTATCCAGGATGAAAAAAGATTGGGTTTCTTGAAGGGAGTTGCTGTTTGTAGGGGCGCACCTCGAATCTCACATTTACTCTTCGTTGACAACACTTTAGTTTGCTGTCAAGCCTCCCCTGAGGCTGTTCTGAGCTTAAACAAAGTCCTTTCACAGTTTTCTGCGATTTCTGTACAAGTGGTGAATAAGGAGAAATCTTCTGTTGTTTTCAGTGGGAATGTCTATCCTCCGTTTAGGGCTGATCTTGCGAAGGACTTGGGCTTTAAACAAGATACATAACATGATATGTACCTTGGTCTCCATTCGGTTGTCGGCAGATCGAAGTGCACGGTTTTTGCGAATTTGAGGGATAAAATTTGGAGTAAGATTCAGGGTTTTGGTGAAAAACTCTTATCTATGGATAGGAAAGAGGTCCTCATTAAATCAGTCCTTTTTGCGATTCCTTCCTACGCCATAGGCTGTTTTCGCCTACTGGACTCTTTCTTAAGGAGTATGGAGTCGTTGATCGCTAAGTTTTTTTGGAATAACAGAGACCAAAATAAGATACATTAGGTAGCTTGGGACAAACTTTACAGAAGTAAGGTCTCGGGACGTCTTGGTCTTCTTCACCTCAGGTGTTTCAATCGTGCTATGTTAGCCAAGCAAGCGTGGAGGATTATTAAACATCTTGAGTGTCTGTTGGTTCACTTACTTAAGGCTCGTTATTTTCCCTACTCGAACTTCTTTGGGGCTGCCTTGGGCCATCACCCGTCTTTCACCTGGCGAAGTATCCTAGGGACTCATGATTTGTTGATTGTTGGTTCTCGGTGGAGAATAGGAGATGGGACTCTTGTGGATATTTCTAAAGACAAGTGGATTCCTAATCGCTCTAAATTCAGGCCTATCATTATCAACGCGCTTCCTCCCCAAATCTCTAAAGTTTCACATCTGTTCCAACTCGGGGGAGGGGCTTGGGACTCTCAGCTTTTGTCTCGGCATTTATTTTCCTCAGATGCGGCGGCGGCAGCCGTGATTCCTTTCAGTTTCGTGCCTTGGCCTGATACCCTTATTTGGAATGCCACCAAGCATGGTTTGTTTTCTGTTAAATCTGCTTACTCCCTTGATTTAGACTGTTTACTATCGGCTCGTGCCTCAGGATCTGTCTGTCCGCCTGACTCCCCTTGGTCCTTATTGTGGAAAGTTAATATTGCCCCTAAGGTGCGCTTCCTCGCGTGGCGTGTCTGTAATTATGCCATTCCGACTACTTCTGTGCTTTGTTCTCAACATTGTGCGTCTGACTTAACTTGCCTTTGGTGCGGTTCTCCGGACGAAACCGTTGACCACACGTTTATCTTTTGCCCCTTTATCCACCAAGTATGGGCCTGCACTCCTATCCGTTGGGCCCCAATTTCTTGCTGGAAGGGGAATCCCCGTTCTTGGATTCTCGACTCTTTAAGAGAGCTTACCGATGGCAATGCTTGTAGATTCCTTACGACAATTTGGGCAATTTGGTGGTCTCGAAACCGGCTTTTGATGGATAATACGAAGGTTAGCCCTTTAGATATTGTCACTTTTGTTGACTGCTTTACTCTTGCTTTCTGCGATACGAACTCTCCGCCCCCCTCGGTTGGCCCTCAGTTTGTCCTTCCTGCTCGTTGGTCTCCTCCGGTCCTTGGTGTTATTAAGATTAATTTTGACTGTGCCTTATTTTCGAAGATCTGTGAGGGGAGCTTTGGTGTCGTGGCCCGGGATGAAATCGGTCGATGTGTAGGCTGGAAATGTGGGATCAGATCTAGGTTCCTTGATTTAGACTTTGTTGAAGTTTGGGCTGCTTTGGAAGGCTTGCACTTAGCTCTGGAGAAAGGCTGGGATGATATTATTTTAGAGGGTGATTGCTTAGATTTGATCTCTAGGTTCAGGAGTTCTGTTGTGGATGATTCCCCATTGGGCAACCTTGTTTATGAGGTTCGTCAACTCGGTCTCTCCTTTGCCTTGTGCTCTTTTTGTTTTGTTCGTCTGGAGAGTAATGGTGTTGCTCACTCCCATGCTAGGTTCTCTGGCTCGTCCAGCTCTCGTTCTTGTTCGCTTCCGACTGTTGTTTCCCGTTTGATTCAGTCGAATATCCACAAAGTAATTTCTTGCTATACAGTCTGCCTTCAAAATTCAAAGAATTGCATATACGATCGAGTTAAGCCTACTTTCCAAATATTTTATGTTCCGCTAACTTAAGATATGGAGAAAAATATATGGGACACATTCAATGTGTTGCATTAGGCTATCATTCCCTCAGCTTAAATTTTTTTTTTTATCTGAAAAAACAAAAATATAAGGATAAAAATTTCCTCTGTTGTTATTCAGTTCAAATTAAAAAAAGTTCGTTCCTTGGATTATGTCTTTCAGTTAGGTTATTATTATTATTTATTTTTATTATTATTATTATTTTTTTTTTTTGGATTGAGATGGATTCCATAATATTTATTTGCAAAATTTTTCCTACTATAGTTTCAATTTTAAGAATTCGACATACGAAATTTCTAATTCAACTATTGTAGTATCCATCCACTAAGTGTGACGATCCCTTAGCTCTTTTTGATTAAATCATTTTCATTTCATAAAAAGGGACGACATGGATACCTGAACAAATTCAGGGACGTTTTTACTACTTACAAATTGCATTTAGTTACTTTTAATCATCTGGTAAATTAATTTCAATGAGAAAATAATGATAAATACCTTTCCATTTAAACCTTAATTAATGAATTTGCATAATTCATAAATTTAAGTAGGCTAGTTTGATCAATGATTTCAAATTTGATTCTTATCAAATAAAACTGCTGCTAATAAGGAAACTTTTATACATTGATTATACTAATCCTACTGAAATACAAGATAAAGAAAGTTTAAAATTCAGAAAAATAAAAGTTCAATCTAGGTATATCAATATCATAAACACATTATTAGGCACGCTGAGATCCCAATAGGACATTTATTTGTTCTTCGTCTTCCAAATTGTTTTACATTATTATCAATGCTTTTGTCAACAAAAATGAGATCTCATGTTCCCTAACTAATCAAACCCTAAATCCAACCACAACAAAAAACACCCACGACCTAGCCAAGCTATAGGAACATGGGAAAGAAAGATATGGGAAAAAAAAAGAAGAGGCAACTATAACACATGACTTAAGAGTTAGAGAGATAATGGACATAAAAACGTTTGATAATTTTTACTAATATATAGTTGAATTAATTAATTATAGCCAAGCTAGGTTTGACAACCTATTATAGCTTCCTCCTCAATTATTCTTAGCATGTGGTGTACTGCCCCTGCTATGTCGTCTGCAGAATTGAGTTGGCAACCTTCTTCAACCTGCAATTAGGGGGAAAAAAAAAAGAGTAAATATTATTATTAAAAAAAAAATTTACCCATCCCGAAAAATCTTTGGAATATCTTTACCGCAATTATTAATAAAGACAAGATAAAGTATCCATGCACACACCAAAAATACCCATTTAAAGTACTTGGGTAAAATTCCTTTTTTCTGCCACCATTTCAATTGGAAATTCATATAATGATAGTTTTGTAGGTGGAAATACCTAAATTACCCTTATAGAGTATTAATTTCTTTTTGTTTCTTTTTGACATGCCTTGTAGAGTATTAATTGCTCGTAGAATCTTTCCACAGCACATAGTTGATGTGGAAGTACGTGCAGGCAGTGTGTGAAAAAAGTAGATTCTTTTGCATGCTGAAGTCATTTTCTACAGTCCCAGTTTTGTTACCGTCAGATATACTGTATTGTACAGCCGAGGAAAGAGAGAGAGAACCAGGAGGAGAGAGAGATCTAAGGGAATAAATTAAAGTGCACCTATTTTAATAATTTTAATTGTGGTGGGTAATTTATGGTAGAGAGATATAGACAAAAACCCTAATAAATTGTGACAATAACTTCTATCCTGTGCCACAAATACAGACAAATAACAAATAACGAAAAAAGCAAAAATGAATGAACCAAGTGCGTCTAAGGATTATCCGGATATATGCTACATATATTAAATATTACAAAAAATTTTTAATAAATTAAATTGCACCTATTTTAATAATTTTAATTGTGGTGGGTAATTTATGGTAGAGAGATATAGACAAAAACCCTGATAAATTGTGACAATAACTTCTATCTTGTGCGACAAATACAGACAAATAACAAATAACAAATAACGAAAAGAGCAAAAATGAGTAAACCAAGTGCGTCTAAGGATTATCATGATATATGTTAGATATATTAAATATTACAAACTTTTTTTTTAAAAAAAAAGTTAAAATTTTAAATATGACGGTTGCATAATATCATACTAAGTTAGATGAAATAACAAGAATATTTAAGGTTTTGCCGCGAGAATTGTGAAGAAGCATGTATTATTAAGAATCATAAAAATTCGTGTACAATTGAGTTGTGATAGATTTATTTTGCTCCAAAAAGATCCAAGTATTTTGAGATCCAAACTCAATTTTTCAATAACATCCCTAATTATATTAAATTTAAATAAAGGATATAATGACCCCAAAAAAAAAAAATTAAATTACATACCTTGGCAC
Source organism: Lantana camara (assembly GCA_037501455.1). Classification (NCBI taxonomy): domain Eukaryota; kingdom Viridiplantae; phylum Streptophyta; class Magnoliopsida; order Lamiales; family Verbenaceae; genus Lantana; species Lantana camara. The sequence continues at coordinate 111,966,515 of CM074857.1, forward strand.
TAATTGAGTAGAGGACTAGTGCATCGAGCGTGGTGACATTGAGGTGAAGTATTGTAAGAAAAACAGCATGGAATGAAGCGACAATCTTGGAGAGCTGTCTAAGCCTTCTATGTGAGAGGACACGAATGTTTGCGTGTGTTTCTATTAAGGTTACTTCGATGTCGGCAATGGCTGCTTTGGTCTGAGATGTGTACTTATGAGAGCTGCAGCTGAACTGTGGGTATGCGAAGAACTGACTAAAAGGGCTGCTGCTCAACACTTGTTGCTCAACTACATTTTCATGATCCGAGTTGGAGTTGGTGCTGGTGTTGGTGTTGGTGTTGGTGTTGTTCTTTTCTTCGGCATTTGCTTGGTGCCCTAAAAGAGCATATTTCTTGGCCTCTAATGTCTGTAAAATGTGTTCCAGCTCCTTCACAAATTCTATGGCTCCACCAACGATTGAGGCTTGGTCGCCCTGCAAGATTTTAATGCTAAATAATTAAGTGATTAATTAATGAACACTTTAGAGTTCTTTTTCTTTTCTTTTCTTTATTTTCGTTTTTTTTTTTTTGGGGGTCATAATCAAGATTTGGTGTTTATTGTGTAAGTAAGTTATTGGAATCATATTAATGAAATGTTACCTTTAAATCATGATCAAATTAATGAGGAAACGCATGCTTTGTTTACTAATAACAGAAAGAAAAAAAGGGGTAAACACATTTTGGTGACCTTGATTGTAAAATTCATAATATTTCAGTTTTAAAAAATGAATATAAATGAGGAAATGACCTCGTTCTAAGTCAGGCTTCCCTAATTACTAAGAATAAAAATTTTTAAAAAAATATTTTGGAGCATCAATAATGGCCTATATATTGTGAAGTTCAATCTCAACTTTGATTGTGAAGTTCAATCTCAACTTTTTTTCCAAAAAATAAAAGAAAAAGAAAAAGTGCAATTTTATTAACCCACAATTTATTTGAAATAATAATCTCTTTTTTTTTTTTTTTTCTTTTTTTCCCTTTCAGAAGAAGTGCATTCCAACAATTCATAATTAGGACAGACAATAACGAGACAAGAGCAAAGTTAAAGTGAGGATTACGTCATTATATTCCGTTCTTTGAAAACATGAACTAGTATGAAATAGTCCATAAACTATTATTAATTAATTAGAACAGTAGATCAGATCAATATTAATTGGAAACGAGAATAACTTGGTTTTGTTGCATCTCATTAATAGTTTGTCATACATGCCTGGTTTATGCCCCGAAAGAATTAAGACAACAATATATGTCCAAAAAGACAGACAGATAAATCAGAGACATGACTATAAGAAAAACTATTGCGAATCATATCGTACCATCCATATTCTCAATTAATTCAAGAAAATTTAATATTTTCCCTTTTTCTATTTGGTTGAAAAACATGACTAAAGTGTTAAATTACTTGATTACCATGAAGTAAAAGCAAAATTGGGCTCTTTGCCACCAATCATTAATTCAACATAAATAGTTAGAAATTGTCCAAAAAGTGACCGATAAAATGAGGTATATTTTACTAACTTTTAATTGATGGGAAAAAAAAAAAAAATTGATGGAACATTTAAAGAGAATTTATATATGTAAAAAATTGTAATTGTAATTATTATATAGAAAAAAATGCTGATTAATGAAATTAAACAAGAAATCTTACTCTTTGGACATAAGATTCCGGCATGAGAGAGCGCAAGACGGCTAAGTGTTCATTCATTTGCTTGCGACGGTTTCTTTCGACGGCAATGTGCGTCATTCTTTGAGTCTCGGCTTCTTCTTTGTTCTTGCAGACTTTTGGCCTTCTTCTCCGCTTCTTTCGGGCGGTTTCCGGCGGCGGCGGGGGGTGGCTCAGCCGTGGCATGGCAATTTCTTGTGGGCTTGTCTCGGAGGAGCTGAAGGGGGTTGCGGCAGCGGTAATATTAGAGTCGTACATGATAAAGTTGAAGAGTTCACTTGAAGAAAGTGCTTCAAGAGCCATGTATAGGGATATGATATATCTATGCTCTATCTCTTCCTCTCTCTCTCTCTCTCTCTCTCTTCAAGGCACCTGTTAATTTGCTAATATTTCTAATGTTGCTTTCATCTTTATACCAGAGATTTGAGTACCCCAATAATACTATTGACTTACTGGATTATAAAGGCTTCAATCATTTTATTGTCTTCTTCAGCTTTTCAGAGAGAGAGAGAGAGAGAGAGAGAGGCTTCTTTCCTTTCTTACCAACCTTTTGATGCAGAAAGGCAAAACATCTATAGTGTACTCTCACGTGCATGATCTCGTTCTATATTTTTATTATTCTACCCTTTCAATTTCCTTGATTTTTTATTCCAATTTATATTTAATTTTCTATTATATATGTAAGAAAGAAATACTTCAAACCTAAAATATATAGCGAGTTATATATATTTATATATATTATGTCATACCTTCATAAATACATCTTTTACATGAAATAAGTCCTAGTGTTCGCTGCTAAATGGCATGCTAATATCAGATCAATGACCTTCGGTCCTGATTGTGAACGTAATATTTCAGTTGTAAAAAGATTTTTTTTATCATTTGAACTTTGTCTTTTTTTGTAATTTACCATGGTGATAAATTTTCATTGTAAACCGTCATCTAATCTTTGCATTTGTAACATACTGTTATTTAATTTTTATTTTTTTGATGATTTTGGTGAAAATACAACTCATGTGTATGTTCTATAAACAGCCACGTATCATATGTTTTAGCCAAAACTACAAAAAAAAAAGGTTTAGAGGGCAGTATGATACAAATGCAAACATTGGTTGTAACAAAAGTTGGTTGGGATGGTAAATTGCAAAAAGGTGAAAAGTTCAGATGACAAAAAATCTTTTTCTCTATTTCAATATTACGTTATTAATGTTCGATATTGTAAATCTTGTAGATTTTGTAAAAAATTTGGTATATATCTTTAGGCTATTATATTTATCTTGTCAATATCTTATAGAATTGTCTAGAATATTTTATAGATTTTAGGGTTTGTATAGTATGCTATATATACCGCTGCACTCTAATGTGATTAAACGGAGAAAACAAATTACTCTTTCATGGTATCAGAGCTTAGATTTTTCTTACTCCCAATTTTTCGTGTTTTGAAATTGGGATTGTCTTGTGATGCTTTGTCGACTGTTACCTCACCTCTGTTGGGATCTTCTTGTGACGTTCCGTCGACTGTCACCTCACCTTCGCTGGGATCTTCTTGTGACGCTCTATCAATAGTCACTGTTAACTGAATAATGGACCTAGAGGGTCACACACAAATACTAAGTTCAAAGGGTATTGTGATGCCCCGCGTCTTCGTACGTACAGGTATGACGTCACGGGTGTGATACTTGCGCATTTTAATTATTTAATTATGCAATTATTTGTTAATTTTTAATGTTTAGATGCTATTTGAAATTATATGAATTAAATTTGAGCAATGGATATGAATTTTTGAACGTTTGTGCTTCTGTGACTTTGAATTTGATTCGTATGCATCCGAATTTAATTTCGATTTTTGTGGAAATTTGATATGCATAAGCTATGTGAGTTATGAACATGTTTATGTGCTCGTTACAAGTTTTAGAACTTGTTTGATTTGGTTTTTGGTTCGTTTTTGTGACACGGGACTTAAAGGGGCTAAAGAGCATTTAGCCCACCTTGGGTTCCGGGTGGCATAACTTGAGCTCGGGAATTCGGATTCGAATTCCGCCACCACCTTGGAATCGCTTCGACGATTCGGATCCAATGAAATAAGCCTCACAATTTTATAAGCCCATTTGAACCTTCGAAAATTCACCGAATCAAGCCCCGTATGCCAAATCTGGCACCTTTGACCATTTTAGCTATATCTCCCTTAATTCTTGACCAAATGACCTCATACTTGGGCCCATATCACCCTAACAAAACCCTCTCTCTCTCCCTACCTATCCCTCACTTCGGCCAAACTCCAAGAAAAGAGGGAAAAGGTAGCTGCAAACCGAGATACAAGGAAGGAGCTACGAAAGAGAACTATTCACTTCTTGCACAATTTAGCTCATATCTCCTCCATTTCTCATCCAATTCAAGAGGTAAGCTTATATTTGTGTTCTCCATCTCCTTGTGGTCATTTTAAGCTATGGTTTGGATGTTTTCTTCAAGTATTGAACATGCTATGGCTTAAGATATGAATAGTGAGGGTTTGAACTTTAAATCGAATTAATTGATCATCTTTGATTTATTTTAACTTTTGAGACTTGATATGTGATCTTTATAGCTTCCTTCTGTTTATAAATGCATGAATTTATTGGAAATTGAAGGAATATTGATTCACCATTGATAAAGCTTGAGATATAGCATGAAAAACTTGGTTTTTGATTAAGATTTCTTGGGTATATGGCTGTTACACTAGCTCGTGTGATTATGTGTTGCTTCCTAAGTGTTTAGCTTGAAGTTGTGTGGTGATTTCTTGCCCTTTCATGTTGTTTGCTGCTGTGATTCTTGTTGCTTGCTGCTGCTACAAATAGGGGAGGAAACAGGGTGTGTGTGCGTGTGTTACAACTGTAAATACGTGAAAGAGTTGGTGACTGAGTTAGGACACGTCTATGTCTCAAATATGCTGTAAAGTGAGACACCCCCGTATCTATATGTGATTTTTTGTCTGTACTGAGACACCCCCGTATCTCATTTTCTTCTTGGAAGGAGACACATCCGTGTCTCCCCATGTCTGCACGTATGTATTGTTTTGTTCGCCGTTACCTATCCAAACGAGCTCCGTTTGAACTGAAATTTTAATCATAGAAACCTTTTGAAGTCTAGAGTATTATCCTATTAAAATCACATTAAAATCATTCCTTGATTGTGAGATATAATCAATCCATTTTGGTGTCGCCACTTCGCCGAAAATCTGTTTTCATCCCAATTCAAGCTTACGTCATTTTCACATCGCTTTGAACTAAAATTCAAGCCATATTTCATTGGAAAGATCTGCTTGTCTAGCTTTATATCCAACAAACAAAACCTAATTCCAACTTCTAGAACTCGAGATATTCCCATTTTTCTACAGCTTGCGCGTTTCCAAAAACTGTTAGCTTTTACTGAAATCCATTTCCTTGCGTTCCTTTCACTTCCTTGACTTCCATGTATGATTTAATTGATCTCTTTTGCCCCAAACTTGTATCTATGATGTTGATGGCTTGTTGAATAATGTATTATGATATTTTATGAATTTTATGGCTTGATTCATGATGTATAAACGTGTCTTTTATGCATGAACGTTTAAGTGGTACAATGTGACCTTCCTTGCAACCCTTGTATTCCCTGTGTATTTCATGGATTCCTTTCATCTCAAATTGATCCTTATGCATTGTTAACATGTATTATCATGTGTTATGAATTGAATATTGAATGAACGATTAATATTGAATGAAAGAATGATAATGAATGGCCGCGATCTATTCATGTAATGAATGATCGAATGGTTTATGTGTCTAAGTGGCATTAATTGTGCACATGAACATCTTCATAGCACATTGTTATTTCTCATGCATGCTATATCACGTTAATGTATTACCGTGCATCATATATGGTTCATTTGGAGTCTTGAGTCTCACGAATACATCGTATTGTCTTTTTGTACAGTTTTCTCCAGGGCGGAGACGTGTCGGGTTCATAGGCTATCTTCAAGTCTTCCTTTCTCTTGATTTTGTTCGGTAAGGTGTAACCAGGTGGGTTCCTCTTCTATTAGATAACTCTGACCCGATATATCCCAACAAGTAAGATTTTGGCCAAAGTACTATATATATATATATGTAGAGAGAGAGAGAGAGAGAGAGAGAGAGAGAGAGAGAGAGAGTCTTTTCAAAGAGTCAATGATTTCATGTTAAAGCCCTTTTCTTTGAAATGAAACCTTACCCAATGTTTTGGCGAGATCAGTGATCACAATGAATGGGGGCCCTGGGACTAAGTGTACGTGGCTATCCGGGGAAGCATGGGCTGACGGTGATTTTCATGCACTAGTTCCAACACATGACGGAGATATCGGCCCTCGCTAGGAGATTAGCCAGAAATGGGAACCGGGCCTTTGGGGAGCCATGAATCTCACTGGCCATAATGAATGGGTGGACGGGTCTTTGGTCGAGTCCGTCCACTAACCAGAGAAAAAAAGGGTAATTGATTATGCATGAATGAATGATTTTGAATGAATGCTTATTGTGTGATCGCTAAGAAATGAATGAATGGATAATGCACACACGAAGAGAAGGTTGCAGAATTCGCCCACTCGCCGGGCTCACGTAATGACCTAATGAATGAATGAACAAAATTGATTGTTGTAATCCCGCGCGTTGTTTTCTTTGTTTTCACCCACTTGGGAAATGTTTCAAAACCTCGTAAGGGATTATAGCTTGCATGTGTGTGTTTAATTTTTACATTATTATTGTATTAAACCCTATTTTATACCTACCAGTCTCTTAAAGACTGAGCCCAGATTGTTTTCAGTTTTCTTGCAGGTTTTGGAGTGCTAGACGGGAAGTCGAGTCCGTAGAGTTTTGGGAGTCGCGTTTAGCTTTTCTTTTACTTTCACGTTCATACCATTTAATTGATGTTATAAATATTGAACGATTGTGAGTGCCTGAGTGTTTTATTATTAGAGCCTGTGAGCTCACTACTTATGCCATGTAAATGATAATGCTTTTGCTTATGTTTCTTGATCATGCTCTTGTTTCCTGTATTACGTATTTGGTTTCAAAGGTTGCTCCCGCCTAACATAGTGAGTGAGTTGTATCCCCGTTCGCTCTAATCTGTCACGTGTATGGATCGCCCATTTCATATACGGGTCGAGTCTTAGTGCGGGGGATGTGGCGTCACGCGCTCGGGCGCTACAGGTATTATTAGAAAGATCAAGTGACTGATCGAAACGAGACCACGAGTATAAAGTACACGTGTGGAATGTGAGCAAGTTTTGGGTGCATAGTCTAATTGAGAAATTAAATTATGTGTTAATTAATTACAAAACCCAAATATTATTAATTGTTGGATTAATTATAAAATTCAAATGAAATTAATTATAGAATTAATTTCAACCCATTAGAATTAATTCTAAGCCCAATCCGGAATAAAGAAGCTCAATGAATAATTAATTATAAATTAATTATTAATTGGAATATTAGTTTATTTATTTATGAAATAAATATAACTTTATCCTACTTTATTTATTTGAAAAATAAATGAAGGATATTATCATACGTTATTTGTTTGTGAAGTAAATAATGGATATTATCTTACTCTATTTATTTATGAAATAATAAGAGGATAATATCAAAACTTATTTATTTATGAAATAAATAAATAAAGATAATACCATATGGTTATTATCTTAAGTATTTATTTATGAAATAAATATAAAGATAATATCATGTGGTTATTATCCGAAGTATTTATTTAAAAAATAAATAAAAGAATAATATCATAAAATATTTATTTTTGAAATAAATAAAGGATAATGTCATAATTTATTTATTTATGAAATAAATAAACAAGAGATAATATCCTAAATTAGTTAGGATAAAGATATTGATTAACAATTCAATTATTAGTTGATTATATCTTAATTATCTTATGACTAAAATAGAGTTGGAGAAGAAAAAGAAACTCTTTTTCTCTCTCTCTCTCCAAGAAACATTTCTCATCAGATTAAAAGAGAAGAGTTTTCTCTCATTCTCTTAAACCGGTATTCTTGAAGTGCTTTCTCAATTCCGGAGGAAAGAAAAGAAAAGATTTCAGAAGCTCTAACCCGTAGAATAGACGAAACCTTTTCTTGAAGGTTATCTAGGAATTACTGCGCTCATCAAATTGGGTTTTGGCGGGAGAAATTTCTTGCTCTTTTTATCTCGTTTCGTGTTTCTTTCAATGCACAGATTATAGTACTAGCATACTCACTAATTTTATTTGTGCGTAGGACTGGTGTGGATACATTGTAAAGGGCTTCTTCTTTGGAGTCTCGAAGGAAAGAATCGATATTGTGAAACGGGAAAATTCATTACCGCATGAAGAGTATTTGAGGGTGGCTCAAAACACTTTAAGAAAGATTCTGGTCAAGTAAGTTGCTCAGAAACTTTTTGTTGAGTTTTGAAATAAAAATTGTAAGTCAACAGTCCTCTTGTCAGAAAAATTTTAAATTTCCGACGCGTTTCGAACTCGTTTTTCCAACACCGGGATCTCTCATTTAGTATGTCGTGGATGATTGTTCTCTCCTTGTATTTTGTCTGGAACTTACTTTGGAATTTCATCAAGATCTCTTCTGGAATATTTGTGTCTCTCTTGGAATCTCGACTAGAACGTCTTCTTGAAGTTCCACCAGTTGGACTGGTACTTCATCAACTTGCTGAGATTCTTACCGAACATGACATGTCTTCTATCCGACTAGAGCTTAAAGGGTGGGGGGAGGGGGGGTGGGTGTGAACGTAATATTTCAATATTATGTTATTAATTAATGTTCAATATTGTATATCTTGTAGATCTTGTAGATATCTTGGTATATATCTTTAGCATATTATATTTATCTTGTCAATATCTATTAGAATCGTTTAGAATATTTTGTATAGATTTTAGGATTTGTATTGTATGTTATATATACCCCTGTACTCTAATGTGATTAAATGGAGAAAACAAATTACTCTTTCACTGATAAGATAACCTTCGCTCTGCACCACATGTACCCTCCCCGACGGCCTCCACATTTTCTTCAAAAATTTTGGCATGTGGTGGGACGTAAATTACTACTTGTGTTTTGAATTTTCTTAATAAAGAAATCTTCTCGAACAAGTTGAAATTGACCCATATTATTCTTATTCTAGAGTGCCATAAACCAGATTTGATTCTTACTTTAGACCCAATAATTTGTGTAATATTATTTACTAAATTTCTTCGAGATGCATTGTGAAATGTATTAAAACCTTTCTTAATGATATATCTCTGTCTCGCAGTTGGTCATTGTCCTTAAACGTCTTATTACTGATAATTTTTGTTAGCCTTTGAGATCAATCATTTTCTGAAAAGAAATATAGGGGAAAGGAGGGTGGTTTCGCTCTAAAACTTGATATAAGCAAGGCGTATGATCAAATTGAGGGGCAGTTCTTGGATCGAATGCTTGAGAGGATTGGCTTTCTCTTTTCTCTTATTCAGCTGAATTTGAATTGCATCTCTTCTATATCAGTAGCGGCCCACTTGATATATATACATATGTAGAGAGGAATGCTTCAACCCCGCACCGTTGTACTCATCAAATGATGGTGTAGGCCATCAGCCAACAAATACACCGGTGAACGGTTGATAATAATAATAATAACTATAATATAGTTTAGCAATGTGCTATGCAGTAGAAATCAGTAAAATTTAAAACCATTAGAAACATGCGTGGTGGTGGTAAGTAATAAGCACGTTGAATAAATAATAAGCATAGTAAAACAGAAGAGATAATTATCAATACTATATTTAATGGACAATATCACAGGAGCATAGTATGAGTATCAATTGTAGCAATAATACAAATATTGATAAAGCTAGGAATACATGTAGTAATAATCATATGCAGGACATAAAATAGATTAATAACATAAAGTCCTAACTTGAACAAAATAGAAATTCTAGAGCTTCAAGATACCTCTAAAACGTGGCTGCAAGACCTGAAACCATGAGGCGAGAAAACGGGAGAGGTATTAGTCAAAGTGACTACGTGAGGGATTACTATAAAGAAAATATTTGAAAGTAAGAGATTAAATGATACTTGAGTGAAAGAGTTTACCGTAAAGGTAAAGTTTGAATGATAAAGAATTTCTGAAACATTTTTCATGAATATGAATGATGTCATACGCACACACATGATATGATTTGGTTTATATGATTTTCATAAATGGGATAAGAGTATGGATAATTTTTGAAAGAGTCTTCCGATAGGGGAATATTTTAAGATGGGATTTTGAAAGAACTAGGTGTTGGTTTTGGTAACATTTGGTATTATATGTATAATCATGGTTTCAGTTGAAATAGTTTAACCTCACCTAGTAGTAATAGTAGGTAGATAGATAGATTACTCAATGCTCTAGGAATCCCAGTGCTCAACCGTAACTCTTGTAAATGGTGTACTAAAGTGAGCTTAAGAACTAAGACTCATTTCTAACATGATATATATGAAAGCATGGATCAAGTAAGGATAGGTAACACAAGAGAGTAATACCATTTAAGGTATTAGAATAAGATAGAACATAAGGGAAAAGATTAAAGTGAGTTGTTCTTAAACGTGGGACGATGATCTTACTATAACCGATTAGAAATTAGTCAAATTATGAATCCTAAAGTATACTTAAGGTTGTAAAACAAGTCCACCAAAGAAACTCATTTTGAAAAGATATTTTTAGAACCTAGATTAGAAAACACTAAGTGCAAGTGTCTAATTAGAAAACTCATGTTTTATTTCATTTTTACAATTCAAAAGTTTCACACTATTCAAGATCACTATTCAAGGTTGCTATTCACATTTACTATTCACATGTCAGGTGAAAAGGTCAGGTCAAACCCTCACACTATACACACACAATGCGCACGCGCGTACGCATACACCCCCCTAAGTAAATTATGAATTTGATTATAACCTATAGTTAAAGTTCATGTTGTCATAAGCAAGTGTGATCTAGGTTAAAGGTAAAACCTAATGTTTAAGAAGTCTAATTAAAGCATATTATAAGGTTATGAAGTACTATTCTATCTTACGCTATAAGATGTAACACTACTCAAGGATATAACATATGCTTGAGCACTATTCCATTAATCTGCAGCATATCATAAGCTCAAGTCATACCATATGAGTCATGTAACAAAGTAATGACATATCATAAGCATAAGTCATAACATAACATGATCATTAAATATGTAACATGTAACAATTGAAATTAAATAGCAATATGTAACAAGTTATGACATAATTAAGCATAGGTTACTATTCCATTATCTAACATGCTTGATCATAATTCATATATCATAAACATGCATCAACATACAATATGTAGCAACCCTATAGCATGCTCATACCGTATACTAAAGCATATTTTAACATTTCATAGCATATTATAAACATTTAAATCATAAACTACAAATAACTAAACATGTCATGTAAACTATATAATAAAAGTATAAATTAAACTTCTATATGTCTTAGAGAAAAACCCTAATACCCAACCTAATCATAATATAAACCATAACGTACATAAAACCTAAACTAACCAAAACATAACATAAAAACTATTACATAAAAATTAAAACAACTAACCCAAGCTTTTTCTTTTTTTTTTGGGAGGGGGGGGGGGGAGGGGACATTGGCCAAGAGGGGGAGAGAGTGAGAGAATGGTTGTTGTTAACACAAATTGGGGTAAGAACAAATGAGGAATGAAGGGAGGTATTTATAGGTGTTAGGAGACCCCTCACTTTGCAATTAGAAGAGTTGTAAGTGTAGGAGAGCAACTAATATGTCATCCACTTGGAAGCTTCTAGAAGAAAGCTTAGAAAAATAATTAGAAAATGGAAAATAAAGGGTATTTTGGTAATTTAACATTCTAAACTCGAGAACAAGTGGCTGGAAAATATCCAAAATGATCGGATAAAAACTAGCTTCAAAATAAATATTTATTTGAAGGAAACGAACGTACGGTTTAAAAGATACATTAAGTTGGATGAATAATGACTTTGATCACTTGATAAAATAGGAGTGAAAGATAACTCTCGGATGTGATTTGAAAGTCTGGATAATGTTAAAAAGTCATAAAATAAATCAAGGATTGTTTTAAGCCCAATATTGACTATGAAACGTTTTACCGATAAAAAGTTAGAAACGTAAGATGATTAGTAAATCCATTTTTATAACATTTTCTTTAAAAACCGAGCTAGGATTTGAATCAAGGGTCGTAATATATCTCAAAAGTCTTGAAATAAATCAAGGAGCATTGTGATTGTAAATTTGAGGGGTAAAAGTTCTTCGAATGAAAAAGTGGCCGTAGTAGGAATAGTAAGCAGGGTTTCCGTAAACGTTTCCTTTAAAAAGAAGTTCAAAATAGATTTTGAAGTCAAGAATGATGTCAATAGACTCATTTCAACTCAAGTATCAATTTGACTGTAAACTTGGGTAGTAAAAGATGTCCGGATCAAAAACCCATTTTAAGGATGAATACTAACTTTTGTCGGTAAGTTTCCAAAATGCCCCTAATGCTCAAGAAATGATTCCGAAGCGTGGAAAACAAGTTCAAAGGATCGAAAAACATGAGTTATGAACCTCTAGGGTTCCAGTGAAGTGTTGGTCAAAGTAGGCTTAGGAAATGGATAGTAAATTGGGTTAACGATAGAGAAATACCCTTTAAAACACTAAAAGTCACATGTAAGCACATTGTTCATTAAGAATGTAATGCATGAAGGTTTTTAAAGTTGGATCATGGTCTATAAATGCTTTTCCACTGCCCTTAGCTTACCGTACCCTATTACGGGCTGTTACAATGTCCTTTTCCTTTCTCTCTCTGTTCGCAGGACTTAGAAAGAAGGGGGATCATCCAGGTGTTTCTATTTGTTATAATTCTCCTTGGATTTTGCACCTTCTTTTTTACAGATGACACCTTTTTTGTGGGTGTGCTGATGCTTCTTCTTTTGAAGGGCTTGCTAGGGCACTGGATGTGTATTCCCGAGCATTTGACTAGGTTGTTAATTTATAGAAATCCTTAGTGTTCTTTAATAAGAATGGCCACCCTTCTGTTAGGGAGGGAGGAGTAGGTGAACTTTTTAGGTGTGCAAGTTGTTGATAAATTTAATCTTTATCTGGGCTTACCTTCGGTGATTGGTAAATTGAAAAGACTTAATTCTGTCCCCTTCGGGATAGAATTTGTAAGAAGGTTTGTGGCTTCTTGGAGAAGAACCTCTCTTCTATAGGTAAAAAGGTTTTCATTAAAGTAGTTATAAAGGTGATTCCTTCCTACTCTATGGGATGTTTCAAACTTCTTGACTCGTTTTTTAAGGAGTTGAACTCCTTCTCTACAAACTTTTGGTGGAACAATAAAGATAAAAATCAAATTCATTGGTTGGCGTGGGAGAAACTTTGAACTCAAACGAAGAATGGAGGCTTAGGTTTTCGTAATTTTAGAGCTTTTAACCTTGTTTTACTGGCCAAACTGGCTTAGCATATTGTGATCTGCCGAATTGGCTTCTTAATAGAGTCCTTAAGGCTCGTTACTTTTTGAATTCTGATTTTTTGGTGCTGGCTTGGGGCACTCACCCTCTTTCACTTGGAGAAATATTCTAGCCTCCAGACCCATTCTTGAAGCTGGTTCTAGGTGGCGGATGGGGTCGGGGGATTCAATCAATATTTGGGGTGATAGATGGCTCACGAGACCAAATTTTTTTCGCCTCCTTATTCGGCAAACTAGGGACCCGACTATTAAGAAACTCTCCCAATTTCTACTCCCGAACAGTATGGGTTGGAATTTGAAGTTGCTGGATGGTACTTTTTTTTCGTGATGATGCTAAACTTATCCGTAGTATACCTTTGGACAAAACTTCATGAATTGACAAACTCAATTGACATTTTAAAAAGAGTGGCAACTTTTTAGTTTAGAGCGCACACCAAGTGGCTCTTGTGCTCGATGGGGCGAAACGTGCCACCTTTTCGCTCTCTAAGGCCAACCCAGTTTTGGATGAAAATAAGGAAGTTACAAGTTGCACCAAAGATTCAGGTGTTTATTTGGTGGTCTTGTCACGATATCTTTCCGACCGCTTTTAAGCTCATATCTCACTGCTGCTTTGTTGAGAGCTATTACCCAATTTATCTTGAGGAACTCGAAGATGTAAAACACACCCATATTGCTTGTCTATTTACTCGTCTAGTTTGGGCTATTTCGCTCCTGTACCACCCCAAGCGAAGAGCACTACGTCCCCTTCACCATAGCCCGACACGTGTGAAATAGGAACTCCGCACATGCACCAGGCTATAGCGAACGGGAGACAAACAAAAATCTCTCCTAAGCTAGGCGGTCTAGACCCTAATATAGAGTTCGCAATAAAATCAAATCAAATACAGAAGCAACAGGATCACAAACATACAAATATACATGCATACATACCAAGAGTATAACGAGTTAAATTATACATGTCATGCCCATCCCGAGCCAAATAAATCCTACAAGTTTCAAAGTTCAAATCCAAAATCATAATCTTATACATATTTATACATAATACCAAAACAGAAAGGTAAAAATGCAAGGTATGCAAAGGACTCGGACTACAAAACTCGAACGACTCAAAAGAAAACCGTCGCCTAGCTCAAACCGAAACCTGTACCTACATCTCAAAGAAACAAGGGGGAAAAAGAAAGCAACGAGGAGGGGTCAGTCATAAAGACTGGTGTGGGGGATAACACACTCACACGTAAGAGCAGAGCATATTCAAATTCAGAGAATTCATGAACCGGGGCATGGTTTTTGCAATCTAAAATATTTTATCCCGTGATACTATATATATAGAAAAAGGTTTAAGGCCGAAGGCCAAAATAAACCAATTTTTAGAAATTAGAAGTCCACTCCCGTTTCACGAACCAAATCCATAATCAATTTCACACTAACTTGGCGAGTACGAGTTTTCAACCAAACCTCATGTCATATTCATATTCATATTCAAATTAAAATTAAGTCAAATTCAATCCTACCTTCGTCGTTTGGGGAAGAGAGGCACGACCCCTCAACCCCGGTTTAAATTCAAATAATGAGACGGTGGATCCTACCCGCTCCTTCGACGATTGCTTCAGTTGGCTTAAGAAAACCCGTCTTCCCATCGACCTCCCAAGGTTGGGTGAATCCTCTCAAAGTGGAGTTGTGTTGATGGGAGAGCTCGACGACCCCATGGCTGTCCAAGTTGCCATACCACTTCTCTGGGGCCCAAGTTCAAATTCATATCCAAAAGCTTATCTTTCAAAGCCATATCTCGTTGGTTCAAAATGCACACCAACCCTTTTCAAAGCAAACAAACGAAAATACATCTTACGTATACATAAAAGCGTTTTTCAAATGATTTCATAGCAAATGGGCCAATTCCCACAAAATACGTACCAAACATGTATCTATATATATATATATATATATATATATACGTAAGTCGCATGCGGGCTTAAAACACATTTAGGGTTGTAGGTTGAAGTAACTACAAGAAATAAAACCTCACCTTGACGAACAAACAGAACAAGTTAAGCCGGAACACACCTACTGAACCACCTAGTCACCCACGGGATGATCCTCTGAATAAAGAAAACAACAAAAGACACTCTTAGACTCAATATGAACCAATTAAATGCTCGTCTAATGCATATGAGTGCAAATGATGCAATGCACATCACATACGTTCAAACTCAGATATATCGAAGCAATTAGCATATTATCATATCAACGGCACATAAATTAAACTCATGACACATCAAATAAACTCATAATATATCATATTATAGCATATCATAAGCATACATGAGATTAAAACATATAAGGAAGGCAAAAGATGCAAAGGAAGCAATAAGAGGTAACATTTAGAGCATATAAGTTCATACTCGTATACAGGAGTCGAAATCACATGAACAGTACATAAAACATCACCTAACATGTTAAATAAACACCTAATATATCAAATTAAATCATAACACATACATATAGAAGTTTAAATCATATAAACAAGGCAAAAGATGCAAAGAGATATCACACGTAGCACTTAAACGGTTATGCACTTAAGTCATGTTTACACTCATCAATTAAGGCCATAAAATTAAAATAAATAATGAAACACCTCACGTAGCAGCCATCAAATGGCTGCATAAGGGTATGGCACGGGCGTGTCTCCCTTGTAGAACAAAGGGAGACATGGGGGTGTCTCAGTACAGACACCCCAGCCCCATGGAGACACAACTGTGTCATCCTAAAAGCCAAGGGACATGCACGGGCGTATCCCTCCTGTAGCAGCTTTGTTGAGCTGCTGCTGCTGTAACTCAAAAGGGAAAAGCAGGGGAAAGAAGAAGGCATACAATAAAGCTAAGTAAGCAAGAAAACCATGCATTAATCCATAAAATTTCATTTAAAAATCCCTCCCAAATCTGTCACAAACCGAGCAGCAGTCAAGGAGCAACAAGTGAGTTCAATTTCATCCAATAAAAGCTTCAAGAAAGTTCAAGGTTTTTCAATGGTGGATCACTCCAAACCATACATATATCAAATGGAAGTTTGGGAAAAGAATAATCTTGCTTCAAGGATCATAGAACAAGTCTCAAATCAAGAAACGAAGCAAGAATGTGCAAGTTATTCACAAACTCACATCAAAACCTTAGTATTCATACACATGCTCATCTCATGCTCAAATCCTAATTAAAATCTACAAATAATAGCTTAAAACAACCACAAGGAGATAGAGAACAAGAATATGTACTTACCTCTTAAATTGGAGAAGAAACAAATAAGTTATGAGCTCAAATCTTCTTTCTTCTTCCTTAGCCTTGGTTTGGGGTTGTTTGTTTCTTTTTTTCTTGTTGAGACTGAAATAAGGGGTTAAGAGTTTGATAGGGTAATGATTTGGGAGAAAATGGGTTCAAGAATCGGGTCAAATGGAGTTAAAACGGGTCAAATACGAGCAAAACGGTAAAGGGTGATAGTTCTGCTCATGAGGCTCAGTTCGGAGAAATTTTGGAGGTTCAAACGGGCTTAGAAAAATATAAGGCTTTTTCGTTAGATCCATATTTTGATACAAGTCCATCGATGGTTTTGGAATTCGAATCCGAATTCCCGAGCTCAAGTTATGCCATTCGGAACCCAAGATGCGCTAAATTCTCTTTAGGCCCTTAAGTCCCTATTTCACAAAAATGGTCCGTGACCACGTTAAAAAAGTTTGAAAATGTATCATGAGCATATAAACAAGTTTATAACACATATAATTCATGCATATCACATATTCACAAAAATTGGAATCAAATACGAAGTCAAACGGATCGAAAACGAACTCAAAAGGGCAAAAACGTTCAAGTTTCAAAGTTCAAGTATAACAAATAATTCAAGAATTATTTCATATATTTCAAGAATATCATATAAGTACATAAATAAATAATTTAAATGCGCAATTAGCTCACCCGTGACGTCATACCTGTACAACCAGATGAGCGGGGCATCATAGCTCCTCCCTTGGACTCCCATCATACATTTTTTTAGGGGGAGTCCAAGAGTGGATCGAAGGCATTTTCTCCGTGTTTGATGCGGATAAGTGTGTCAAATTCACTTGAATTGTGACGCTCCATCCATTTGTCCGTACAGGTATGATGTCACGAGTGTGCTACTTGCATATTTAAATTATTTATTTATGCACTTATATGATATTCTTGAGATATATGAAATTATATGTTAAATATGATACTTGAACTTTGATAGATTTGACTCTATAACCCTGGATTTGATTTGTTCGACTTTGAATTTGATTCCAAATTTTGTGAATACGTGATATGCATGAAATATATGAAATATAAACTTGTTTATATGCTTATTATACGTTTTAGAACTTGTCTGTTGAGGTCTTGGACCATTTTAGTGATTTTGGAACTTTAGGACTTTAAGTGCATTTAGGGCACCTTGGGTTCCGGATGGCATAACTTGAGCTCGGGAATTTAGATTCAAATTTTAACACCACCATTGGACTCATTTCGATGATTCGGATCCAATAGAACAAGTCTCTTAATTTTCTAAGCCCGTTTGAACCTC
Source organism: Lantana camara (assembly GCA_037501455.1). Classification (NCBI taxonomy): domain Eukaryota; kingdom Viridiplantae; phylum Streptophyta; class Magnoliopsida; order Lamiales; family Verbenaceae; genus Lantana; species Lantana camara. The sequence continues at coordinate 111,984,307 of CM074857.1, forward strand.
CGAAACTTTATCGAACCGAGCCGTATGTATCGGATCCTATAACCCACCCGTTTAACCAATATTTAACCCGTTTAAGCCTCATTGACCCGTTTCTTGGATCTATATTAAACCAACAAATCCCTTAATCTCTATTTCTCCCTCATATCGAACAAGACCAGAAAAGGAAAGGGAAAAAAAAGTAAGAAGCAAAAAGAGGAGAAAACATACCCCTTAGCCATTTGATCTCATATCTCCTTCAAACTTCATCATCTTTAAGACGTAAGTGTACTTTTGAATTCTCCACTTCTTAGTGCTTTTTTTAATCCAAGAATCTTTGGTTTTGAGCTTGATTTGAATATGCTATGGAATCTTTTGTGAATAGTAAGGGTATTAGGAACATTGGAGATTACGTGTTGTATATTGAATTTGATGAAACCTTGAGCTTGAGTCCTATGTGATGTATTTAATGTAGTGAATGCATGATTTAATGTGGTAGTTGAGTTTAATGCAAGAAGCCATTAATGGACTTGGAAATTCTTGAAAATGGACTTATATGTTTTATGGATTAAACCTTATTCTCCTTGAGATAGATGAGTTTGTACGTGTTCCTTGTATGCTACCTAACGTTTTACCTGAGTTTTGTGATTGTTAGATTGAGTTTTTGGCCATTTTTTGCGAAGAACTTTGGTCCCCTGTTTTCACACCATTTCTGCCCCAACTTTGGTTCCAGCACCAGGCCCAATGGCCATTTCGAGTTTGTTTAGGGGGGCCAAACGGCCATTTATAGTAGCGAGAAGGGACGGGTTTGAGTCTGAGAATGGCCGTCCCGACGTTTTAGCTTTGGCCGAAATGATCGTTCCCAAACTCGTCCGAGGTCAGTAACTTCTAAAATGGCCATTCAGCTTTTGCTCTTATGCTGGAAACGACCGTTTTGGGGCAACGGTGTGGAGGTCAGTGACTTTCAAAACGCCCGTTTGGGTTTTCCTCCTTGGGCCCAAACATCCATTTCAATAGGTGTTGTATTTGTTTAGCTTTTAATCATTTTCTAATTGTTTCCTTTGCTTCTTATTTGATTTTATATGATTCATATACATGCTAATTAGGTACTTTGCGTCTTGTAACATATTTTAAGACTTGTGTTTTGAATTTAGGATATGATTTCGATAATGGTGTACGAGATATGACCTTATATGCCTTAAGTGATACCTCATCTCATTTCATTCCCATCACTTGCATTCATATGCATTTGTCGAGCGTCTATTTGGTTCATATTGAGTCTAAGAGTGTCTTTTGATTTTTGTTTTGTTCAGAGGAACATCCCGTTGGTGACGAGGTGGTTTCTTAGGTGTCCTTTGATCCTCTTTTGACTCCGCAACATTGTGAAGGTGAGGTTTATTTCTTTTAGTTAACTTGACCAATAACCCTAAACGTGTTTTGAAGTCCACATGCGACTTATGTATATTATATTACAGATATGTGTATGATACGTATTTCGAGGGCTTATCCCATTTGTTATACGACTTTAAGAACGTTTTTATACGTATTTAAGCTACATTTTCATTTTTTTTAAAGCTTTGATTTGGGTGAGTGTGTAGCGAGAAATGACTTTGAAAGATAAGATTCATGGGAATTTGACTCTGAATTTGGGCCCCGGAGAGTGGTATGGTAAGTCGAGGTGGCCGTGGGGTCGCCCAGCTCTCCCATCAACACTTCTCCTTTGAGAGATTTCACCTAACCTTAGGAGGTTGTAGAAGGATGGTACTATTGAGCCGGTAGTAACCCCGTCGAAGGTGCAAGGAAGTAATTAAACTGTGACTCGTGTGACTTTGACCGATAGTTAGGGCTTACAACCCTTCTATCACCCGGAGTAAGGATGGTTTATGAATTTGTTTTCGAATATAAATATGACTTTGAATATGAGGAGTTTAGAAGTAAAACTCCTACTCGCCGAGTTAGTTTAACTTTGTACGAATCTATGGTACGGGAATGGATTCTTAACTCTTAAAATTGGCTGTTTTGGCCTTTGGCCCTAAACTTTCTTTTATATAAATATATATATCTATTATCACGGGAAATGTTTTAGTTTGCAAAAACCATCCCTAGTTCACGGATTATTATGAATTTGATACTTTCTTTGCTTTATACGTATATATGTGTGCGTGTGTTATCCCCCTTACCAGTCTTTAGGACTGACCCTCGTTGTTGTTCTCTTTTTCCTCCTTTCTTTTGAGTTGTAGGTACAAGATAGAGCTTTGAGCTAGGTGGCAAGTTATCCTTGAGTCTTACTTGTGGTGTAACTCGAGTTAGCATATTGCATTGTATTGGGTTTATTTCTGTACTTTTGAGCTTTTGGACATATGTACTTTGGATATGATACTTTACTCTTTTAGCTCGGGATGGGCATTTGGATACTTGATCTTGTATATATGGATTATACATGTTCGTTAATGATGATATGATGTTTATTAGCATGCTGTGATATGTCTTTAAATTTCTTCCGCACCTATTTGTTTGATGCGCACTTTGATTGAAGGTCTAGACCGCCTAGCTTAAGAGAGTTTTGTTTGTCTCCCGTTCGCTATTATTTGGCGCGTGTGCAGACTTTCCATTCCTTTACATGTGTTGGGCTCTAGTGCTAGGGATGTGGTGCCCATCGTTCGGGGTGCTACATCCTTAAGTTGTATCAGAGCTCTAGGTTGCAAAACTAGAGCTCTAGTGTCGTGAGAGTGTCAACTACACTCGATTGAACTTGCTTGTGGGATTGTGTCCATAAATAGGAATCACCCAGTTTCATGGGGTGTAAGGTACATAGTTGATGCGTACACAATACATAAGGGTGCTCACAGTTTCAACGAGTTCACTGAGGTATCCAGCTAGAGAAGATTTCTAAATGAGAAAGATAGTAACCAATTCTAGAAGTGGAAACTTGAGATTAGGAAACCTCATAGGTTAATGACGTGATTCATTAATCATTTGACTTATGATTTTATGGTTGTCTGGTGTGAGCAAAGTAGGTAATCTTAGACATAGGTCTAATGTAGCACCCGACATGACAGACAACCACATCCCCGCACTTGGACCGAACCTGCAGGTAGCACCCCGAGCAGCCCCCGTACTATAACTCGACACCTGTAACGAAACAAGGACTCCGCTCATGTACCAAGCCATAAGGAATGGGAGACAAACTATGATGCACGGACACAGACACGGCGATACGGACACGACACGACACGGATACGGTGACACGGATTTTTTTCTTGAATTTTCCACGTGAGGAGTGTCGGACACGACACGACAAGGCAACATGATATTTTTAGAAGTGTCCATGCATCATAGGAGACAAACAAAATCAAACCCTAAGCTAGGCGGTCTAGACCCTAAATCAAAGTGCGCAACAGATCAAACAAAAGCTGAAGCAATAGGATCTAAATATACAATATACATACGCGCATAACACGAGCATACTAGTTCAATTATACAAGTCATGCAACCACAGCCAAATAAATCATACAATCTTTTCCAATTCATATTCAAGTTACAAGTGCAAAGCTTATACATAATTCCAAGACAAGAAATTAAAGATGCAGTATGCAAAGACTCGAGCTACAAGGTCGGACTCGAAAGACTCAGAAGAAGACCGTCGCCTAGCTCGAACCAACGCCTACGCCTACGCCTGCAAACTCAAGAACAAGGGGAAAAAAAAAAAAACAACCACGAGGGTCAATCCTAAACACTGGTGAGGGGACTAACACACACACACCCCCGTATACATTTAGAGCAAAACAAGTATCAAATTTGTCAAAATTCATGAACTGGGGATGGTTTTGCACACTAAAACATTTCCCGTGATAATAGATATATATACTTAAAGAAAGTTAGGGCCGAAGGCCAAGATAAACCAATTTTAAGTATTTAAGAGTTCATTCCCATTTCAAAGTTTCAAGACAAGTCAAACTAACTCGGCGAGTACGAGTTTCCATCCAAGCTCCTCAAGTACAAGATCAAGATCAAAACAAGCAAGTTCACGTCAAACAATCCTACCTCTCCTCCTGGTGATGGAAGGGTGGTACCTACCCTAGCCATCCAAGCAAGCAAGTGGGTCATGAGTTACGAGACACTCACGCCCGAGGACTCCATTCCCCACCAAGCCTCCTAGTGGGGCTCCGGTTTATCCTCTCAAGTGGAGATTATGCACAGGAGGTGAGTCCAGCGACCCCTTAGCCATCCCAAATGCTCCTTACCCACAATATCTTGATGGCGCATTAGACATTGCTACACAAAGTTTGCAAAATCTCTTCTTTTGCAACCGCTGCTTCAAGTCCTCGAACTACCTCGAACCAAGAGCAGGATAAGCTTCGTGACCTTGCACTTCTCGAGGCATAGCCTCCAACTCTCCCCGTTAGCCACGCACAACCAAAGCCTTTCTTAATACCTCGGTATAACGGAGTAGTTTCGAGTACCCTTGTGTAGGCAAAAGCTGGTGTCGAAGGTAAGTCACTTTAACCGGATCTTCCCACTCAAACCGTACCTCTTTCTTGTCAAGAATGTCACGAGATGGCAACTTAAAAGAAGTCGAATCTTCTATTAAATCCCGATAACACTAGAGACTTCTTACTTTGAGAAAATTCTTGGTTCTTCTACCCGAACCCATAGTTGATAATACCCTTGCTAAAACCCAACGTAGAGCAACCTACGAAACTCTGGAGGGGGACAACAACTCCTTAAAACAAGCAAAGGGTATTCTTCTTCCACAGTTAACTTGTATAGCTCTCGGTAGTCTATACTTATTCTAAAGTCCCGTTTTTTCACTAGGTAGGACTAGAGTACTTCACGAAGAAGCACTCAAATAGTTGCAACTACCTTCTAAGAGCTCGTCGAACTACGTCTTCAACTCCAACAACCATGCTAGAGCCATCCGGTAGGGAGTCTTCAACCAAGGTTCAACTTCGGGATAAAGATCACGACAACCTCAATGTCCCTGTCGAGTGGTAAAGAATCCCAACCTTCAAGGAAGCATCAAGAAAGTCTTTCTTTGATCTTCATCTCCTCAAGCTTGACTCGATCCCTCGGTTAACCCAAAGGTAAGTCACATAGCTTGTCGCACCATCCTGGAATAACCAACTGCTTCCACAAGGGATATAATTGGGCTAGCCTTCAATCTATCACCCGAGAATATCGTTGAGCCCCAAACAGACCTTCCAAAAGCAACCACCAACTCAACCCGGTGCTCAAGCAACCAACCCATGCCTAAGGTAGCCTCGTACCTCAACAAGGCGTCTTCAACAAGGCCACTAAGTAAACTCGGCCCTGACAACTCAACAAACACTCTCAAGCACTCAACCTTACCAAAATCTCTCCACGAAGAGAGCTTACACAAAAGAAGCAACAATGCAACAACAAGCAAGCACCAAGAAGCAACGAAGAAAGAGAAAAAGTAAATAAATGGGTTTCTCTAAGATTAAACTATGCATGAATAAGAGGCCATAATGCTTAGTGTACCTTTCACCATAGCGATAAGATCGAGTTCGGTGTCGTCTCCTTTACCTTCCAATGCATCATCTTGGACTTGAACTAGGATCTTGGAGTCACGACGTTTCGAAGGCCTCAGATTCTTGCTATTCGGACCAAGGCTCACCTTGTGACCTAATTCTCCACACTTGAAGCATCCACCCTCTACCTTCCTACACACCTCTTTCGTATGATTCGGACCTCGGTAATAGGAGCATTGATTTGATTCCAGTAGGGAGACATCAAATCCGTCTTCGATAATCAAACCTTCTTCTTCTTGGTGTTATTGATATCTTACAATTCTTGATGATTTTCTTGTAATTCGGGTCTCTTGCTTGAACTTAAACTCGAACCGGGCTCTCGTCCTAATTAAGAAGTGTGAGACTCAGACTATTGTTTATCCATCTCCACTTGTACCGTATTTCTTACTTTCTCAAACCAAGTGAGCATCGTTGAAGCTTGAAAAGCTTGCTGAATTTCATCTCTATGCCCTTGTAATTAACTTCGGACTTTAGACATCCTTTAATGCATGTTCATGTGAACAATTAATATAAATAATAACAATTAAGTCACATAATTGATGTAGTGAATGTAAACAAACACATAATCCTAAGCCGAACGACCAAGACAAACCCGACACGACACTAGAGCTTCAGTTTTGCAACCAAAAGCTCTGATACCACTTAAGGATGTAGCACCCCGAGTGGTGGGCACCATATCCCCCGCACTATAACTCGGCACATGTAACGAAACAAGGACTCCGCACACATACCAAGACATAGCGAACGGAAGACAAAAAAAATCAAACCCTAAGCTAGGCGGTCTAAACCCTAAATCAAAGTACGCAACATACAAAACAAAAACGGAAGCAACAGGATCTAAACATACAATATACATACGTCCATAACGTGAGCATACTAGTTCAATTATGCAAGTCATGCCACCACGGCTGAATAAATCATACAATCTTTCCAAGTTCATATTCAAGTTACAAATGCAAAGCTTATACATAATTCCAAGACAAGAAATTAAAGATGTAGTATGCAAAAACTCAAGCTACAAGACCGGAGTCGAAAGACTCAAAAGAAGATTGCCGCCTAGCTCGAACTAACACCTGTACCTGCAAACTCAAGGATAAGGGGGGAAAAAAAGAAACAAACATGAGGGTCAGTCTTAAAGACTGGTGAGGGGGCTAACACACACACCCATATACATATAGAGCAAAGCACGTATCAAATTCGTGAAAATCCATGAACCGCGGATGGTTTTCGCACACTAAAATATTTCCCTTGATAATAGATATATATATACTTAGAGAAAGTTAGGGCCGAAGGCCAAAATCAACTAATTTTAAGTATTTAAGAGTGCATTCCAGTTTCATAGATTCAAGACAAGTCAGACTAACTCAGCGAGTATGAGTTTCCATCCAAGATCCTCAAGTACAAGATCAAGATCAAAACAAGCAAGTTCAAGTCAAACAATCCTACCTCTCCTCCTGGTGATTGAAAGGTGGTACCTACCCTAGCCATCCAAGCAAGCAAGTGGATCGTGAGTTTCTAGACACTCACGCCCGAGGACTCCATTCCCCACTAAGATTCTAGTGGGGCTCCAGTTTATCCTCTTAAGTGGAGATTATGCACAGGAGATGAGTCTGGTGACTCCTTGGCCGTCTCGAATGCTCCTTACCCACAATCCCCGGGGCCCATCAAGTTAAAAACAAGTCAAGTTCAAGAGACCTATCTTTCATGGTCGTTTCTCGCAAGAAACACACGCACGCTCTAAGTCTTTCCAAAACAAATCAAGACATAGCTTACATACATATAAAAGCGTTTTCAAAATCTTTAACAAGTGGGACAAGACCTCAAAATAGATATCAAGCACGTATCTATCATATAATATACGTATTTCGCATGCGGGCTTCAAAGTCACGTAGGGTTGTAGGTCACTTTAACTAAAAGAAAGAAAACCTCACCTTGACGAGCAAACCGGACAAAGCAAGCCCAAACCACGCATATGGAGTTACTCCTCACCACGAGCTACTCCTCAAGGACAAATCTAGACACAAGAAATAAGGCTAGACTCAATCATGAACCATATAAATGCTCGGCAAATGCATATGGATGCACATGATGCAATGTAAGTCACATAAGTTCAAGCTAGAGCATATCGAAGCACTTAGCATATTAACACGTAAGTGGGGCATAATTCAAACACTTCACACGTTAAATAAACTCATAATATATCATATTACATCATGTCTCATGCATATACAATATAAACAAGGCAAAAGATACAAGAAAACTATATACGTTACATATAAACGTTCATGCGCTCATATCTAGTATACACTTAGTAAATAAAGTTATAAACTTAAAATAAACAACGAAACAAATAATATAACAACCCTTTAGCAAGTTAGGATCATGATTGGGTAGGGAGAAATTAAATAAAACAATGAACAAAGCAAGAAGAGCAAGTAAACAACATAAACGCGCAAGGAAACGACCAAACAAACACCCCCACGTAGCAGCTATAAATGGCTGCACTGTTAGAAAACAGCAGAGTATGCACAGCGAAAGTTTTAAATTTTTTCCAAAAGTAGGTCTAATAGACTTGTAATGTTCGTATCGTATCGTAGGGTGTATCAAGAAACTCACGTTAATAGAAGCTTTCTTGTGACGTTGTTACCTCCTAACAAACACCCTTCAAGCGGAATGTCCCTCGAACGTCCTTCGATTAGATCCCAAAGTAGGCAATCCTCCAAAGCCTATTCACACCAATCCTAGAACACGATCAAGCGAGTGAGAATGCTAGTTCTATGGCTTTTGTTAGTCTAGGATATGTTACTTTGAAAAACTTTTCTTTTATTTTCTCAAAAACTTAAAGCTTCAAGAACGTTGGTCTAAAGAATAAGAGAAGCACCACCCCTAGTATTTATACTAGGTGGTTCGAACCCCCCTTAGGGTTTCCAAGAACTAATGGGCTTTGTTTTCTTGCTCACCAATTAACTAATTTAATTATTAATTTAATTGGAATAATAAGTTCTTAACTTATTCACCAAGTCTAGAAAAAGATGTCTTCTCTCTCCTACAATAGAAAGTTTGACTTTTCAACCTTTACTTACTAAAGTCAAAACTCAAGATTCAATAAATAATTTAATTCCTAATTAATTATTTATTGGGTTAAGTAATTTGAGAATAGTCTTAACAAATAATTCATAATTAATTAATTCTAGAAACAATTTCTCGTGTAAATTAATCAAACGAGTGAAGCCACGTCACAGCCACGTGTGCGTGACACATGGCAGCCACACAAGCTACGTGACACGTGGCAATGCCCACGTGTTCGTGGCTTCATTTCGATTAACATTTTGATCCTTCGTTAATCATATTAACTTCCTACCATAACCCTCGTATTCTAGAATTTGTGTTTGACCATTTAGGTTCATTATTCAATTAGCAGTGACAGTAATTAATTAATTCCCATAATTAAATAATCACTTCACATATCACACTACCGTAATCTAGCAATGAGTGTGTAACCCCTAGCCGAATAACGAAATCAATCAAAGAACCTTTCAATCAGTGACAATCAGTGAAATACGATCATCCTACAACTCCATCTCTCAATCAAGAACTAAGGCATGGGAATATTCTCAGAACCTTAATATTCTCGATTTTTAAAGTTAAGTTCGTTTCACATCCATTTAGATCTCAATCCAAGAAAACCCCATTTTCTTGATATCTTGATCTTTTATCCACCTTGGCCAAGGGTTTAATATTTTATGGTCTACGAACAACTCAATCAGTAAGAGATATTTCTTGTTCTTAACAAGTGTAGGTCCTTTATCGATTCTACTAATTCTACATATGCCACTTGTGTAATCCCAACATAAACCGTGGTTCAGGTGTCTATAAGGCGACACCCTTTTGAGCCTATATCAAAGATTACAGAGTTAGCTCATATGAGACATTACCGAATCTCAAGTCTAAGGATTATTAATCACGTCATTGACCTGTGAGATATTTTCTAATCTGGAAGTTTCTAGGAGACTTCCTTTCCCATTTAGGAATGTTCTCATACGGGACATCTCAATGATGAAGTTCTTGTAACAATCACCCTTATGTATTATGAACTCATCATCGTATGCACTTATCATTCCATGAAACTGAATGATCCTTCAAAAGGACATAATCACATAAGCAAGTCTCAACGGAGTTAAGGTCGACACTCCCACTGTCTGTCGGACTCATCGGCTTGGAGAAGTTTCTAATCCTCACCTATGGAGTTAAGAACTTGTTTCATGTTCCGTTTTCATAAGGGCAAAGTTCTTAACTGCCTTATCGGATTAGGGGAGTTCAAAACATGCAAAACACAGTCAACCCAAACAGACATAAATAAGCACATAAAGAAGTGATTGCCTATGAATAAAATCATCTCGTTTATTATTCAAAGACTATTTGTGATTTTACAAGGAAATAGTAAAGCATATATACTTCTTTAAGGGAACTATTCCTAACATGCACTAGGGGCAAGACACAGCGTGTTTCCCTTACAGTACAAAGGGAGACATGGGGGTGTCTCGGTACAGACAACGCAGGCGTGTCCCTGCTGCGCTGCTATTTGTCTCCTTCGTATCAGCTACAAAAATAAAGGAAAAAGCCATGGCAAAACAGGGAACACAAAGCATACATATATACATATAATATAGGCAAAAAACTTGAAGTAAACACATAAAAATCCCATAATTTCAGCTCAAAAACAGACGCAACAACAAGGAGGAAGAAGTGCAGTTCATGTTCTTACATTTTAACCCACATACTCAAGCTACAACAGTGGTGATTGTTCACACACACATGGAGCACGAAATTATGGGTGGCCAGGCCTTGCAAACCCGTCCACCAATCAGAGGAAAAAGGTGTATATGAACGATTACAAATGATCGATTGAATATACACAAAAGACTATGTGTGTGATAACCAATGAAATAATGTTAATGACTACACAAGGTGCAGGTTGGAGACTTAGCCTCTCGCCAAGCTCACGTAAAGACCTAAAGAATGAATATGATTGTTGTAATCCCGTGTGTTGATTTTATTTTACCCACTTGGGAAATGTTATGAAAATCTCTTACGGGATTATAGCTTGCATGTATGTGTTTAAATTCTGCAATATATTATATTATGCCCCATTTTTATACCCTCCAGCCTCCTTTAGACTGAACCCGTTTTGTTTTCAGTTATTTCTTGTAGGTCGGGAGTGCTAGGCGGGAATCTGAGTCGTGTGTGTCTTGTATTCGGGTCTAGCATTTCTTTTGTTACACATACACTCATATTATTTTGTTATTATGATTACGAATGCTTTGGGTGCATTTTGTTATGATAGGCCGTGTGGCCATTGATACTTGTATTATTTTGTTACTTAGAGCTTGTAAGATCATTGTATATGGTATGAATGTGTATAGCTTCCGCTTCTAATGTATTATTTTGATTTTTGTTATCTCTAGTACTTGAACGGTTTAGAGGTTAGCTCCCGCCTAGCATAGCGTTTGTGTTGTGTCCCCATTTACCTTGACTTGGCACGTGTATGGATTCCCCATTTTATACCCGGGTCGGGTCTTGGTGCGGGGCATGTGCCATCACGCGCTCGGGCGCTAGGAACATTGATCAGGAAAGCAAGAGATCTTTGACAAGAATGCAAGAGTTTGAAGATATATGTTTTTGATCAATGAATACTTTTAAAGTATAGTTTGATCCTTTCAAGAGTTGTCCGGATAAGGGATACTTCCAAACAACGGTTGCAAAGCACTAGGCTTTGGTTTTCAATAACATTTCATACTATAAGTATAATCATGGTTCCAAAGGAATTTATTTTATTTAATAGAATATTGCCTTAATCCATTTAATTAATTAATCAACTATAAGAATAAATATTCAAACATCTTATCCAGAATTAAATATCTAAGTTTAATTTATAACTAATTTATAATCAAAATTGATACTCAATATCAAATTTTGTTTTGTGTATTAATCAATAAATTTTATCTTTGAATTTTTTATATTAATCTAATAATAAGAATTTAAGTTATAACACAGTGATAACTTGAGGTAAGAAAATATACGTTGATTGTGTTTTTCCGCTCTCATATTTCTCTTCTTTCCAAATAATATTCTCACTGCCGTATTTCCATAATATATAGTGTTTGCGCTGAATATTCACATTTATTAATTTTGGTAAACACAAACTAACTATTACCAATAATTTGAGAATCTAAGGTTTAAAATGGGGTTCAATCTTCAACTTCATCCTCTAATTCTTCCTTCGAGTTTAAAGTTGTTAGAATTCTCAAAAGCTTCTTGGCGGATTTGGTGGTTTTATCTTCCTTCAAAGTTTGGTTGGACTTGATTAACGTTAGTTCATAGGCATTTTGGCTTATTTACCAATCAAACACTTTAGTTGGATTTGAATAACGTTAATTCATAGATCTTTCAACTTATTTACGAATTAGACGTACAATTTGATTAATGACGCGAAAATTTTCGATGAAGCCGCCAGTAACACTGTGGATCTAACTTTAGGAGAATATCGATTTGCTGGTTTAACACCTTGATTGCAAATCAAACGCCTCGATTTTGGTAATTTTGGGTATCAAATGATTTTATTTTAGTGGCTCTAGAGAAGAAAGCCTTAGAATGGTGCCTTGGGTATTTAGAGAGTATTTTAGCCTTCAATAGCACTTCTTCTCCATCATGATTTGGTGTTTACATCTTCCCTTTTGATGTCTTCGTTTTGATTTGAGGTCTAGAATGAACTACTCATAACCCCTTTATATAGGAGTAGAACTTAGAGTTGGAGTTCAACTCAAATTTATTTAATAATTATCTCTTGTACTTTTTCAAAGAGATAATATCAAATAAAATTATAAGAATATTTATCTCTTTAATATATTTATTTTTAAAGAAATAAAGTCAAAATAAAACTTGAATTTTATTTCAACTAGACATTTGATTGATATTATTCCTTAAAAATATCTGATGAATAAAATTATATCAAATCTTAATCTTTATTTTGGAAGATTATATATTTGATGTTATTCTACTAAATATAAATATTTTCTAAAATAAATCAGATCAATAGATGCCCCCACTTTAATGCTTGCCGAAAAATGTATCAAGTATTTGTTCGAAAACTAGACTTGAAGTAGTTAAATTTATTGGACAAAACTTTTTTGAAGATGTGACTAAGTTTGGCGAAAAACGTATCAAGTATCAAGTTTACTCGTGTCAAGGAGTATTGCACTTGATTTTGACTGAAACAGTTTATACTCATTTTAAGGAGTAAATTTACATTTAATTTTAATAGTTTATACTTGTGTCAAGGTCTACACTTCATTTTAATTCTACACAATTTATGCTCGTGTTAAGCAGTATCATTTGGATTTTATTTTAAACAGTTTATACTCGTGTTAAAAGTTATTGATTTCATTTTGTAGATATTTTATGCTGATATCAAGGAATTTTGATTTGAACTACTAAATAGTTTATACTCATATTTAAGGGGTATATTTGATAGTTTATACTCTTATCAGGGTGTATTTTTCTGACTTGAATTTGAAAACAGTTTATACTCATGTTATGGAGTAATTTTTTATAGTTTAGACTATTATCTAGGTGTAATTAAACTTTCACTTAAATTTAGTTGTCCCCGGTATTCTCGTGGTAGTCTATATACTTGCTGAATTTGATTTTTTTTTTTATGATACATGCATGATACCTCTTTTACCCCATCGATGCGTTAATGGAACCCACTCATCATTATCTTTAGCTTTGTCGGACGAGTATATCTCCAATTCAACATTTTCATTAATTATTTTTTCATTGACTAAGCTCGGGTCTAGGCTAACAAACTTACTGATTGATGCCCTCATGGAACTTTGAATAACATCATCAACGTATGATAAAGATATGATTGTGACGCCCCGCGTCTTCGTACGTACAGGTATGACGTCACAAGTGTGATACTTGCACATTTAAATTCTTTAACTATGTGAATATATGTTTATTATGATGTTATATGATATTCTTGAATTTATATGAAATTACTAATAAGGATTTATATGTTGAATATTTGAAAGTTTATGCTCGTTTGCCTTGGAACTTGATTCGTTTGTATCCGAACTCGATTCTGATTTTTGTTACAACTTGCTATACATGAGATATTTAAGTTATGAACATGTTTATATGCTCGTTGCATGTTTTCGGGTTCATCGAAATGGTTCCAAAAAGGGGCTAAAAAGCATTTGGCTCACCTTGGGTTGGGGACGGTATAACTTGAGGTCGGGAATTCGGATTCGAATTCCGACACCACCGTTGGACTCCTTTCGTCTAAAAAAGGGTATTCTTCTATAATCTTTTGTAGATCACTCATCGCTTGAGTCATTTGAACAATCTACTCTTCCATAGAAGAGATCACTTTTGAGTCAGTCGCCTTAAGACTTATTGGATTTGAACCGTCTGATGAGTGAGAGTTAGAGAGTTTGCCTTCTGTTGATGATTGTAATGTAGCATCACTTTGTTTTTCCTTCAGAGCTAGTTGATTCTTGGGAGCCATTGAGTAAATTTTGATGTAAGAATTTAATGGAAAAAAAGATATGAGAGGTAAGATTAGTCCCGCTGGGGGTGCCAATCTGCTAATTTACACTAAAAATTTGCGTTTATTGATATTTGTCAACACAAGGTAGATAGTACAAATCATTGTATAATTTAAAATAGAAAGTGGTATTCAATCTTCAATTTGATCCTCTTATTCTTCCTTCAAGTTTTGTGACACCCCGTTTCTTCGGCAAGCCAGGTATGATGTCACTAGAGGGTTTACCGATGTATTGATGTTCTTTTAATTTAATTTATACGTTAAACCACTTGTTTAAGAGATCTCTATGCTCTATGTATTTAAATTCAACGTTTAATTTCTCGTACCTAACTTCTATTACTTGAATTTAATCCTAAACTTCGTGAATACGTGATATTCTTGAAAAATATGATTTATGAACTCGTTTACATGTTTATTTTATTCTTTTAGACTTGTATGTTGAGGTCTCGGACCATTTTTGTGAAATTGGGACTTAAGGGCCTAACGAGCATTTAGCGCGCCTTGGGTTTCGGACGGCATAACTTGAGCTCGAGAATTCGCATTCAAATTCCGACACCATCGCTAGACTGGGACCAATGATATGGATCTAACAAACCAAGACTCATATTTTTCTAAGCCCGTTTGAACCTCCGGAACTTCACTGAACCGAGCCTCAAGCGCATAACCCATCACCCTTGCCCGTTTTGCCCGTATTTGATTCGTTTCAACTCCGTTTGACCTGATTCTTGAACCCATATTTTCCTAACTCACCCCTCTACCTCCTATACCCTTACATTCAGATCCCAGCCCCAAGAAAAAAAATGAGAGAGAGAAGAAAAAGGGAAGAAGAAGAGAAAACCCGCCACTATTCACCCTCCAGCCATTTTGAGCTCGTTTAGCCTTCGTCCTTCATCCAATCCAAGAGGTAAGCATATTTTCTTGTTCTACACTTCTTTATGCATATTTCAAGCCTTGAATATTAAATTTTGAGCTTTGTTTGAGCATGATATGAGCTTGTGTATGAATAGTTGTGGGTTTGAAGAGAAATGTGAATAACTTGTGCATCTTTGCTCCATTTCTTGATTTGAGATGTGTTTTATGATCCTTGAAGTTTCCTTATTCTTTTCCTAAACTTGTATTTGATGGAGGTGTTATGTGGTGTGGTCCACCATTAGAGAACCTTCAGTTTTCTTTGCTAGAAAGTTTAGATTTATGCCTTCATGTCTTGAATTTGTTTGTGCTTGTAGAATGTGCTTGTTATGGCCTGAATTTGTAGTTGTTTTGTTGTGTTTTCCACCTTACCTCATGCCCAGATGTTGCTGTTGTTGTTCCCCTGTCTTTGCTACGAATGAACAGCAGCTGAACCTCTTTTTTTGGCCAAGACAGACTGACAAGGCCATATCCATTTATGCACTAAAACTGACATGGTCGTGTCATTTATTTCGAATTTTGGGGATTTTCTTCGGGCGCGACCGTGTCAGCTTCCCAGGCCAATTTTGACACGGTCGTGCAGACTTCATTTGTGCTCCGATTGGCCTGAAATTTTAACTATAGAAACCTCTTTGAGTGTAGAGTATTCTTAATTGAAATCACCTTAAAATCATTCTATTTTGTGAGATATAACCATTTGAAAATTGTGTCGCCACTTCGTCGGAATTATGCATTTGTCCAACTTCAAACCTACGCTATTTCCGGATCGATTTGAGCCATGACTTAAGCCATATACTTTGGAAAGACTATTTGTCTAGTTTCATATCCAATAAACCAAACTCAATTCTAAATTTTCAGACTCAAGTTATTCTCATTTTACCGCAACTTGTACGTTTTGGAAATTTCCAGCTTTTGGCCCATTTTCGCTCGAGGCCACTCCTCGTGATTTTCTTCCGCTTTTCTTATACTTTTCCAACTTATAAATTGTTATATCATGTATATATGTGTGTAATTGATCTTATATGCCTTATGTTTTGCATTTACGATGTGATTTCAACGCTTGAATACGAGTATGAACTTAAATGTTCTAAGTGCTACCTCTTGTTGAATCAATTGCATCACTTGCATTCATTTGCATTTGTTGAGCATCTATATGGTTCATTTTGAGTCTAAATGTTGTCTTTGGTGTTTAGATTGCCCGTGTGGAATAGCTTGTTGGTGTAAAGTCGCTCCATAGGCGTGGTTTGCTTTGCTTTGTTCGTCAAGGTGAGGTTTAGGTTTGTTTTCTTTTAGTTAAGGGACCTACAACCCTATGTGCTCGTTTTCAAGCCCACATGCGGATATACTACTATATTTATATAATAAATATGTGTTTATACGATATGGTTATGACTTTGTCAAACGATTACGGGTTTTGAAAACTATAAGTATAAGCGTATGTAAGCTTAATGTTTTACAACAAGGCAATGCTCCAAACCGTGTGCTCTCATGTAAGATATGCTCTACTTCAACATGACACGAATTGGATGACATGGAGAGGTACGTTTAAAGCATATGCCGAGTTACAAAGTAAGGTATGAAAGATAAGGTATGTATGTTATAATATGTTATGATATGAGTGAGTTATGATATGATATGAATGAATATGATATGTTGTGATCTGTTCTATAATGTTGGGCCCCGGATTCTATTGCGCCAGGTGGCCCGGGATGGTAGCGAGCCGTCGGGATAGGACTGGACATAGTCTCCATGTGATAGGATGAACCCGGAACCCGCCAGGAGGTTTGGTTGGGGGATGGAGTCCTCGAGCGTGAGTGTCATAAAACTTACATCCTGCAGTTAATGTAATGGATGGTTAGGGTCGCGCAACCCTTCCATCACCCAGAGAAAGGTTGTTATGTATGATATGTTATGATTTATGTTTTCATATGATTAATTATGAGGAGTTGGGGTGGTTATGTGCTCGTACACATCGAGCTTTTGTACGTTATGTTTGATTATGAAACGGGATAGGACTTTAACGTTACTCTATGTTGTGATTATGATAGGTATAAGTTTGTTTCGAAAATGGTTTAGTGTGCAAAAACCTACTCCCGGTTCATAATCTTTTGTTTAATACGTGTTTTGCTCTATATGTATACGTGTGTGGGTGTACGTCAGCCCCCTCACTCAGTCGGTGGATTGACCCTCTCCTTTCAAGTTTTTAGTTTGTAGGTTTTGGTTCGAGCTTGGCGGAGGAGTGTGTCGGTCGAGTCCTTCTAGTCGTATAGTTTGAGTTGCATCTCATTTCACATAAGGTTGTAATTTGGTATATGAATCGTAGGATATAAAGGGACAAAAAAGGCAAAAGAAAAACTTATTTTTTAAGTTTATCCTAGGGAAAAAAAAATCTTCTTAGGTAATGCAAATTTTCTTTTATTGTCTACTAGTGAAAGGAACGTGCGTTGCACATTTATTATTTAATTTATTTAAATAAATTTAGCTATTATATTTATTGAACAAATTAGGATGTTAAAAATATTTATTTTGATAAAATAAATATAAGGGTAAAAAACTTTGTCATCCGAACTATAGCCGATTTTACAGTTTACCACCTGAACTAAGTTTCGTTGCAAACCAGTATCCTTAGCTATTATTAATTCAAAAATATACTTATTGATGGTTTGATACTTCTATATTATTTTGGTATAGGTTTCATATTTTCATCATTGCATTTTTAATATGAAACACCCTTTTCAGATATTTATATTGATATATTATATTTTTTACATGTTTCGTACTATAAGAAGGATTTATTTCAATCCTATCAGTCTCTCTTAAAACAATAATATGTATCTTGTATAGTAAACAAAACTTAACTAACATTATTTATTTTGTACTATTTATACGTCCAATCATATTCTTTTTTTTTTTTTTCTATTTCTGCGATTTTCTTTTATCCTAAAAGAAGCAACCAAACACAAGAAAAACAGTCTCAAGCTAAGACTCATTTAGTTTTGTCAGCAGAGCATCCTAGAAGCAATAACCATCTTGATCTATATGACCTATTCTCGCCAATTTATCCATCATCATGTTTCTTGCTCTCGAGATTTGTTTAATCTAAATTTATCAAGACCCTTGGAGTAAACTTCGCCAATCGGATATTACATTTCTCATTAATTTTTTTTCAGTATCCTTCATTGTTATTCATTTCAAGACCGTCTCCAAATCAATTTCCACATTAATTTTCGAAAACGCTTCTCCAAATTAAAGTTAGTTTTAATCCTTTAGGTAAGCTCAATAACTTTGCTATATTATTGAAACTATACCAAGATTCATAGCATATCCTAACACTCATCTTCAATTGTCATCTCGAATGACGCCCCTAGCTAAACATTGTTGGTGTGGTTATAAAAGCTTCCATTCGAGTTTAGTTTTACCCATCATTTCTTTGATTTATTTCACGACAACTAAGTGCAGATTTTCTTTTACCTGTGTTTTTTGTCCTCACTGATTAGTACTAAGGTCTTAGATAACTCTTTTATTTGGCGAATAGAGACACTTTCTAAGCTTCATAACACTTTGATAGCTCCATTGGTTCCATGTTTTTCAAAAATTTTAGAGCGTCAAGATCGACACAACCCACCTAGGATATTCTAGGAACATATTGCTCAGCATTTTGCTACTAAAGCTCTCTTTGAGCCCATCCGACACTCACAAGCCATTAAGACTTTGTCAAGTCTGTGTATCAACATCTTGTCCCACACCAGGAGCGTGAATAAATTTTTTTTTCAACACATGGTCCGCATATTGATATCCTGTACAGCAGTGCGTACATATATCATTTTCCCAAATTTTCTGTCAAACTTCAATACATTTGTGAGCAAGCTATCATATTGGCAAAACTACAGAAAAATCTTGAATTTTTT
Source organism: Lantana camara (assembly GCA_037501455.1). Taxonomy (NCBI): domain Eukaryota; kingdom Viridiplantae; phylum Streptophyta; class Magnoliopsida; order Lamiales; family Verbenaceae; genus Lantana; species Lantana camara. The sequence goes on from CM074857.1 coordinate 112,003,260, forward strand.
GGGCAAGGTAATTTCCAAATTCATTACCAATTTTTTCTTGCATGTCTCATCCGACACCATAAACGATCATGTAGTGCGATTAGGACACTAAGTATCTGATCCACCACCTCTTTGGACAATAATGTTTTCAGCTTATTCAGGTTTCAATTTTATTTGTTCCAATGAGATTGCATTCCAAAAGATCTTTATCCTCCTCATGAATGTTATCACGAAAGATGTCCACCAGTTTGCCTTGTGATAACCATCTATCATTCCATAAAGATGTCGCTTCACCTTTCCCAATCCTCCATTTGCAAAATGGTTCCACCATCCAAGTGCTTTTAACTATCCTCTTCCATGCTCGGGAAACCTATAAGTTAAGGTTTATATTCGATCAAGAATGTGCTCCCCTTTTAAATATTTTTCTGATGTATCTAGTTTCACACCGTAGTCTCCTTGTTGAGCATTCTCCATCCCATTTTAGCTAGCATCACTATATTTCCTTTTGGGCTTCTTTAAAACCCAATCCACTTTCTTACTTTTTTCTAATCACCTTTTTTCACCCTACAAGATGGGTTCGTTCCTTATTATATCAGTCGCCTAAAGAAAATTGTGCTTGAGTCGATCAAGTTTATTGTACATGTGATTGGGAAGCCAATTTGTGTGCATGTCGTTGATGGAGATCGAGATCATGATGGATTGAATAAGTGTCATTTGTCTGGAAAGATTTGTCATTTTGGCTTTCTATCCCAAGAGGTGCTTTTTTACTCTCTTAATCACAATCGAGAAATGTTCATTATAGTTACAACTAACATTCATTTGCCATATAAGGTGCGAGCAACACATGTGATTTGTTAAAGTTTAATTTGAGGTTCAATGCCTTGCGAAACGCCTCAACCAGACTTTTAATGCACTTTGCTCCATCCATGATAGCTTTGGGTCCCAATATTAAGTCGTCCGCAAAAAACAAGTGTGAGATCATTTGAGAGCTTCTCTAATATAACATAATTGGCTTCCAAGTCCATCTGAAATGGACTCTTCAATTATATATGTAAGTTGTTCCATGCATATTACAAACAAATAAGACAAGAGTGATTGTCTTATCTAATGCCACGTATCCGTACAATCTTCATTGGTTCACCATTCTAATTCTACTCATAATGATATTGATGATTTTCGTCGGGAATTTGAAGAAAGTTAAAAGTTTTCTTAGAAATTCCACCGGATTTTATCGTACGCCTTTTCAATATTCAATTTCAGCACAATGCCTCTTTTTTTACCGTTGGAGTGTTGTAGCATTCGTAACACTTCTTTAGGCATCAAGATATTGTAATAGGTGCCTAGGTCGGGAATGAAGCTATTCTAGTTTGATCCCACAATTCCTTTAATATATGGTTTAAATGAAGTATAATCATCTTGGTGATCATTTTGAGCAACACGTTGCACAACGTAATGGGCTGAAACTCGTTTATTTTTGTGGAGCAATAATTTTTGAAATTAGCAAATAAACACCTGATAATCCTTCTTGGGAATTTATTCTCTCTCCATACAATCATTGATAAATTTCACCATAAAGTCTCCTACTATATCCTAATAGTTTTGAAAAAAGTAAGTTTGGAAACCATCTACTCCCATTTCTTTGTACAGGTGCATGCTATTTAACCCTCAAGATTTCCTCATTTGAGGTCATTCTTGCCAAGTTATATTTCCACTAAAGTCTTAGTTAGTGCAAACTAATATCAAGCCTCATCACCTCTTCAATGGTATCTCCACTTAATAATTTGGTGTAGTACTCCTAAGTTTGTGACTTTAGTTGATCATTATTGGTTGCTCATTCATTGTCTATTCTGAGAGCATTCATCTGATTACTTCTTCTTCTTATTATGGCTGAGAGAAGAAAGAAACTTGTATGTTTATCCCTAAAAATTGGAGCTAATTAATTCTCCACTCTTAAAACCGAATAATCTCTTTTTATTGCAATAGTTTGTTATATTCTACCATCAATTCTTCCTCCAAATCATTTGAATATTTACCTTGTTTGTCTCATGCATAATGCTCGGGAAATTCTTTGTATTTTTATTTTATTTTTTTGCTTTTTGAGCACATTGAAAATTGTTCAAGGACCATTGTTTCGGAGCAATGATCCCAAGTCAAAATTTCCTTCAAGTTTTGATTCGGTTAATAAGTTGTATTTTGCTACTTTGAAAAATGTAAATCTAAATTGATAACTATTGGATCAATCTCATTTAAATTAAATTTAAAAAAAAAAATTCCATATCATTTCTTGAACTGACATCCAATCTAGCATCTTGAAATTTTTAATCTAATCTTCGAAATTTTGTTTACCATTGTACGCTATATTAATTATCACTTTGTCATGTCCTTTATAAATATATTTGTAAAGATATTTCACAGTTGTCCTTAATTTTGGTATGCGTGTCTATATACATTAAAAATCAAGTAATTTTTTCTTTTAACCAACTATTCTTCATCTCTTTTTTATTTATCTCTTTTTTTATATTCTCTTTGTTATTTGATCTTGCATTCTATTTTTTTTATTTGTATTCCTCTAGTGAGTATTATTTCAAATTTATGTTAATTTTTTTATAATTGATTTTATATATGTAGCAGAAATAATTAAAAGAGTATATTTAAATAAAAATATTCCAGGAATGTTTAATCGAATATTATAAAAATTATTTATAAAATTATATTATATCTTATTTTTATATGCACATACATTGAGTCTTTTTAGTATTCTTAATTTAAAGTAATTTTGGTTTGAGGACCCATAGTTCTAAATTGTGGTATATTAAGAATTAAGACACCAAAAGCGCTATTCGCACTTTTATGTATTTAATTTTATATTTTATCATATAAACTAAAGGAAGATTATATGGTGAGTTAGATTTAGATAATTAAAATTATACAAGTATAAGTTAATTAAAAAATATTACATTAGCATTAATTAATTTATTGGAATTTTTTTTATGTAAATCATTCGATTATATTATTTTGTTAATTAGATAAGTTTATAGAATTATAATACGATTATAACTTAAGAAAGTTTATGAACTTAGATAATTATAACTGTGGGCTTATAGAATTAGACTTATATTAGGATTGATTTATTGAAACTTATTTTATGTAACTCATTTAAATAATATTTTATTTTACATAATTAAAAAAATTTATTAAAATTTATAAAGTGAATCAATTTGTTGTTTTTCGATTCATTAGATATATCTTATTATAACATTTAAATTATAAGCTTTAAAAATAAAAAATAGACAATTTAAATTATAAAATTTTAGTACAATTAATTAATATAGTAATACTAAAACAATCCTTGTTGAACTATATATCTGTTTTAGGTAAGTTAGAGAAATTTTATTTCTACCAAGAGTTTTATTTTATGTTAATAAGTGTTGTTTAAATATAGTTAACTAATAATGTATAACATATATTTACATCATTATCCTTAACTAATAGTTATTGAAGTAATTATTGTGAGGATATTTTAGGCGATCCGTATTTTGTAAAAAAACAAAAATCCATCTCGTGCTTTTATAAGATATATAGAAAAAGAAATCTTTGTTTTTCTAAGCATCCAACGTTGTTATGTAATTAGTACATGGAGTCTAACGTCCTTGTCTGATGAATTTGCAGAAACCTACACATAACAATTAGCTTATATACGAACAATTAATCTATATATTCTGGTAGCGTTAAGTCTTTGTAATTTCCTGTTGACTTATATGATATATCTTTCCATTGTGTTGTATCAATATAATCGGGAGCTATTATGCACCCTCCGGTACCAAAATTTTCAGGATTTAACTTTTCTGTTACATTCTTTATGGCTCCAAGAATGTTGTTTTAATGCTTCTTATTTTTATTTTTCCCAAAAGGAGTGACTGCATAATGCACTGGTGATAGAATGAGGTTATGATGTTTTTCTTCTACCCATAATTTTGTTGCAGATATGCTGGTTGAGTTGATTCTTCTCCATACCAAATTATTGGTAAAGCAATGAGACCAATACTTGTACCATCCCCCACATGCATTATTATGCTTTTTGGTTGTGAGGAAGATACTTTCTGTCATGCAACGCCCACCAAGTGGGGGTCCTCAACCAAACATTCATCACTTTAAAATTAAATTGCAATTAGTAATTAATTGACATTTACCATAGAGTGGCTTTGTTATCTGGTTTGGTTTTATGCTAATTTGAACAGAAGAATCGAGCCCATTAATTTTTTAAAACGCAACTGTGACGGATAATTTTCTATTTTAATTGTTTGGTACAATTCAAACGTGCAAATAATATTTTTTATCACTCTCAAAAAAGCCGTGCCAGTTACTTATGTATTTCATTTATTTTTGTAAGTTCATATTAATTTAAATTATATATATAGGAAAAGAGACACACTTATGGGTTGGACATATATGCGACGCGAGGAAATAATGTTCTTTTCACAGTTTAGGATTATGTTACCACATATATGGCCAAATCTTCTGCATGGATAGTAAATGCTGAATAGTACTCTTTTGATTAGTTTTATTTTACTTATTCCAAATCTGCTACCTGTGTTACCGTTGAGCTAAACCGTTTTATTTTACTTTATCATGCCTCAAGTTGATAGGATGTGAGCTTACAAGCGAGAATGATGCATAACATTCGACATTATTTTGTAAAAATAACACGAATATTTATTGGAGAAATAGATTGTATTCACTTATGAGTTATCATTACATTTCTGTGAATTCTTCAATATGCTCTCACACATATTCAAGCTTGGAAATATAAGGGACGAATATATAGAAATAAAGAGATCATATATTATCCAAATTTCAAGTGATCTTATGAGAATTGGCTCGGATTTAGTTAGAGAGGAATTCATGTTTTAGGATGAACCTTGTTGTCGTTTTCTTTTAATCTTACTTTTTTTTTTTTATTTAAAACCAGAGCTTGTCTTCTTTATATTCATTTCAATATGAGGAACAAACGCTTTGATTTCCACTTCATTTGCATGTCTCTCTTGGTGTAGATTATTGGAGGAAATCTGTTCAATATATAAGTGTTCTCCAAATTCCATCAGTATGAGACCTTTTGGAAGATGCCTAAAAACAAATTTGTATGAGCTTGATCCAAAACGGACAATATCATACTAACGAGGAATTAAGGTGAAGATATACGTGGTCCCAACAAATGGTATCAGAGTCCAAGTTCGGGCTTATGAGAGTAGTGGACTGCAAGTTCTGGTGTGACAACAAGATCAGAGATCTGCAGAGGTACCTTGTGTCGAAAATCTTGCTGACAAGTGGTAGCCAAGAAGCGGATCCCGTTGGGTGATAACGCGGTACAAGATGTTTGACAGGTGATGACCTAGCAATTGGAGATATGCGGTATGTTTTGAAGGTGATGACCTAACAATTAGAGATCTGCGGTTGATGCTTTGTGTCGAAAGTCCTCTTGATGTTAAGAGGGTCAGACCTGACCTAGCAATTAGAGATCTGCGATTAATGCCTTGTGTCGAAAGTCTTCTTGACATTAAGAAGGTCAGGCGGTGTGCCCTACAAAGGAGTAGCGGCCGTGCAAGATGGTTATTAGATCTTGATTTGAGGGGAAGATTATTAGGAAACAAACTCATCCCACATTAAAAAATTAGAGAAAATTTGTCAAATATATAACTATTTACCCAGCTCTATTAGTATACGACCTTTATACAACCTTTTGGGAGATACTTAAAAATAAATTCGTGAAGGTGCATACGATCCCGATAGTATTTGCCTTCATTTATTTATCATTCAGTTGTGTACTTCTTATTTATTAGAGTCGTACAGTTCTTGTAGCCATTAGGATATATATGGTTGCTTTAGTCTATTTCGCTCAATGATTTTTAAAAGAAAAAAATTCTAGTAATCACAAAGTTTCCATCAATTTTATCACACTTTCTTGTGTATAACACGCGCATACGCGTACATATGCAACCACATGGACTCTCAAGTCTCACCTGATTGATTGGTACGAAATAGATATATTTACGCAAAAAGATAATTAAAATATTTAAGTAATTGACTTGACATATTACTTCGCACCAAAATTTAAAGAACATAAACTCAAATTACAATAGTAATGAATATATATATATTAATTCATATTCCCAAGGGGCTAGAACGATTTTAATTCGAATCATTGTCTTTGAGAACTAACCTTTTAACAACTTGAACGAACCCTTGTTGACCAATAATAATGAATATATAACATCAATAATTAATAAAGTTCAAGATGATAATAGTATTATGCTAAGTGTTGGCAAATTCTATTTTGATGTTTTTAGAAAATTAACTTCAACTTCTTTTAAGTATAAATAAGTTAGAATTTAGAAACAGTTCAAGATATATTTTTGGATTCTTCTTATAAATTATGAAATTTTTTAAATTAATTAAAATTCTATTAAGAGAATAATGTTTTCACTAAAATATTAAAATTTCTAAATTAACCTTTTATATGTAAATACGACTCAAGAGTTTATATGTTGGTTAAATCTTTTTTTTATATTCCTATAAAATGATACTATTTTGTATTATAAATGAAATATAATTAATATAAACAAATGTATATATAAAGTAATTACACGTTTGATAAATTATAAATAATTTTATACCAAAATTATAATAATTTACAATATTGATGGGGTCAAAATACGATCGTCCCACATTAAGACACGTGGCATCACCGAGATGATGACATCTGTCTCCCCCAGGCTGCATCATCAGTTCACGAGCGCTGGAACCAACGAGCGCAGGTCTTCTTCAGGAGTTAAGCCAACGAGCGCTATCACTCCCACGAGCGTCCAACAAACCCAACGATGGGTACGCCTACGTGCCAAGGGAGCCCTCTTCGAGCGTCACACTCCCTCAGAGTGGCCTCTCCTTTGGCTCGTCATTTGAATTGGAGCCAACATTCCCCTCAGCGGATATCTTGGCCTCCAAGACTCAAGGTTGTCACGAGCGCGCTCTCAAGCCCTCGTTACCAACCACCCACATGGCTCTCTGACACAACGTACATGCCCGCGCACCTGCCACTGTTGCTAGCACTAACTTTTGGGCCGCTTTCGCAGAAGATTCCTCCTAGGTTTCTCTCTCACAGCGCCACGTGTTAGGGCAACATTCGGCCAGGACCACTTGAGGCAAATGACCAAAGGGCCCTTGACCCTCAACTATAAATAACCCAAGTCATCTTCTACACTGTAAGCATTCTCTAAGCTTTCTTCCTCACTGCAACTGTGACTGAACTTGCATTTTCTTCACTGAACTGAACTGACTTGAGCGTCGGAGAGCCAAACTGGGTATCACCCCCAGTTCCCCCAGCTTGGCCTTCTGACTTTCTTGTGCTTGTCCCAACAGGTTGAATTCACTTCCTCTTTTCCGGCGAAGCTTCAGTGGTTTCCTCCACAAAATACAAATCGTAAAGTGATCGGATTCGGACCATCCATTTCCGGACCCATCATTTTTGGCGCCGTCTGTGGGAAGCCAATCTTCTTTCTACTTCCTTTCTTTTTGTTGGTGGAAAAACAAGCACATCTTCATCTTCAACAGCCATGGTTGCAACGAGATCTGGTGCTGTAGGAGGAGGAGAAAACACCTCCCAAGGTGCAAACGTTGTTCTTCCCTCCACCGCCACTGGTGGAGCGCCGCCGCCTTCCGCCGCCGCTGATGTGACACCTCCCGCCATAGGAGTAACTCCACAGGCAGAGTCTTCTGCACCGCCACCCGCACCGCCGGCGATGCCCATTCCCGCCACCGCGGGAGGAGTATCTCTTCCAACTCCACCGCCGCTTGCACAGAATTCCTGGGTTCCTCCCCAGATGAACCTTGGAATGCAAGGTTACATGATGCCACCTCCAGGCTATACTCTCACTCCGGCCGCCATGATGCCGCCGGTCCAGCCATATCACGCCGGCCAGATCCAGCTCCCAGTGGTGGTTCCCAGGGAGATTGAAGGAGTGGAGTTACCTCCATTGACCACTCAACAGCTACGGGCTCTCTATGCCCAGTGTGAGGTTCAGGCGGCTCAGGGGGCATGGGAAAGATTCCATTCCATGTATTTCCCCTCTGGGCAGGCCACTCAGATTGCCGCCCCTTTGGGCGGACAACAGAACTTTCCTCTCCGAGAAGCTCAGGCTGTCTTGAGGGCACAACCACCACCACCACCGGCCAGAGAAGTGCCCCAACAGGAGGGCAACGAGCGCGCCTCCGTGGGCAGGAACAGAGAACCCACGGAGCGAGTGAATGAAAATGAAGGAGACTCGCATGTCTCCAGGAGGGGCTCACGAGCCCACAAGGACAAGCAAGTGGAAGTAAATCCTGACGTCCTCGCGGCTGTGCAAGACCAGCTACAGGGCCTCAAGGATATGGTGGGACAGCTCTCACGAGGGCGCTCAACTCAGATCTCCCATACTCGGGATGAACGGGTTGACGCCAGGAGCACCCGCACCAAGGATCCTCCACCGAGGGTCCCCCGTCGGAAGGAGCCGGAGGAAAACTTCGGCACGTACGAATATCACCCGCTGGCGAGAGGTTCACCCCTCGTCGAAGAAGTTTTGATGGCCCAAGCCGGCATGGCCAAAGTCCCCACATCCATCAACAGATACGACGGGACAACCGATCCAGCGGAGCATTTGGATCATTTTGTGCATCTCATGCACCTTTACGAGCATTCCAGCCACTACTGGGCAAAAGTGTTTGTCACTTCCTTGGTAGGGATGGCTCAAGAGTGGTACAAGCGCCTGCCACCGCGCTCGATCCACTCATATGAAGAACTGGCCGATGCCTTCCTCAACCACTTCAACTCTTTGAAGGCACCAGTCACCGCACCCACAGCGCTTTACAATGTGGTGCAGGGCAAGAGCGAATCACTGCGCTCGTTCTTTGCCCGCTTCAATAAGGAGATCTTGCAGGTAGAAAGGCCCTCAATGGATTTCTTGATCCCAGTTCTCTTTCAAGCTGTGGATCACAAACAGTATGTGAGCAAAAAATTCGCTGATGCCATCGTGGAGAGAAGACCAGGGACCCTCATGGGCCTGAGAGAAATAGCCGAGCCGTTCTTCGCGCTCGAAGATATGTATGGGACGAATGGTCCCCGACATCACAGCCCGGCCAGGAACGAGCGACCTCATCACGAGCGGGGGCGGGATGTGGCAGTAAAGAAAGAGCGCCCTCAAGAGCGAAGAAAGTCGCCACCACCCCCTCGTAGATTCGAGCGCATTCCACTCACCCGGCCAAATTCTGAAGTCTACAATCTCTCCGACAAAAAGCTCTTCAAAAGACCCATCAAAATGAGAGAAACAGACTCACTCAGGCGCTCGAACAAGTACTGCGCCTTCCACAAGCAGAGAGGGCACGACACGGATGAGTGCCGGCAGTTGGAGGCTGAAATCCAAAGGCTCGTTGCAGGGGGCCACCTGAAGGAGTTTGTCCGGGTGCTCGAGCGCTACGATGAACAATGCAATGAGCGCTCAGGAAGGAGAAGAAGGAGTCCTTCCCGGTCAAAGAGCCCAAGGGGTAGGGGACCCCCTGAAAGCAGCGGCCGCCGAGGCAACAAAGGCAAAGCCCCTGAGCAAGAGAACGAGCCCTTCGCAGTCATAAATATGATTGCGGGAGGTTCATCAGGAGGGGATTCAAACGCCTCTCGACGGAGGCACATTCGGAGCTACAACCAACGCCCAGCAATGCCCAAGCCTATCTACGCTATCCAGAGATCAAGCGCTCCAAAATCAAGAGAAAATGATGTAATAGGCTTTGATGATAGGGATCTAGAACATATTGTAACGCCCCATGGGGAGGGTGTAACCTCAGATTGCCCCATGGTGGTTAGTTTAGATGTTCATAACCATGTTGTAAAAAGGGTATTGGTGGATAGTGGAAGCTCAGTTAATGTTTTGCCTTACTCTACTTTCTTAAAAATGAAGGTTGATCTCCCGCTCGAGCCTCTCAAAACAGCCCTCATTGGCTTTGGAGGCTCGGAAGTGGTCCCACGAGGGCAGATACGTCTGGCTACATCATTCGGCCGAGCCCCGCAACGCAAAACGCTCTTGGTGACGTACGCGGTGGTGGAGATTGACATCCCTTACAACATCATAATTGGGCGCCCAGCCCTCGTGGATTTCAAAGCCATCATCTCCACCTACCACCAGAAGATTAAATTCCCTACTCCCGAGGGCGTGGGAGAAGTGCTGTGCAATGTGCGAGAGGCTTGGGAATGTTACATGCTGTCCCTCAGAAAGCCAAAAGCGGAGAAAACCTTCCAGATTGGTTCCACCAAAAAGTCCGTGGATTTCCCCAACTTGGACGAGGATAGCCCAGCACGGAAAAGGGCAAAATTGAACAAAAAGAAGAACAAGAAGAAGAGAGGAAACAACGAGGAGAATCCCCTCGAGAGTGTTCCCCCAGGGACCGTTGGCGGATCGTCCTCAGAAGGAGACGAGCCGGAAGAAAGTGAACCAGCCTCTGGCGATCGTTTGACGGGAAAGAAAAGGGCGCTCGAACTTCCTCGCCCTGAGGTAAGAATCGAGCCCTCGGAAAATTTCCTCACCATTGAGCTGGAGCCTGGAAACAAAGACAAGACTACACAGATAGGCTCAAACCTCTCAGGGCCTTCTCAGATCATGATGATCGATTTTCTAAGGGAGAACAAGGATGTATTCGCGTGGAAAGCCTCTGATCTCACCGGGATTGACCCCAGTGTCATTGTCCATAGGCTTAATGTGGATCCATCTTTCAAGCCCATCAAGCAGAAAAAGCGGGATGTACATGGCTTTCGGAAAAAAGTCATTGAAGAAGAAGTTAATAAACTCTTGGAGGCTCAATATATCGAGCCCATCTTATACCCGGAGTGGTTATGCAATGTCGTCTTGGTGCCCAAGAGCGCAAATAAGTGGCGCATGTGCAATGACTTCACGGATCTCAACAAAGCCTGCCCAAAGGATCCTTACCCGCTACCTCGGATTGATCAATTAGTGGATTCGACCGCTGGTTGCAAGCTCATGAGCATGATGGATGCTTTCCAGGGATATTACCAGATCTTTATGGCCCCGGAAGACCGCCCCAAAACTTCGTTCGTTGTCCATATGGGGGTGTATTGCTTCCTAGTCATGCCCTTTGGACTTAAGAACGCCGGAGCTACATATCAGCGGCTTGTAAACAGGATGTTTGAAAAAGAAATTGGAAGATCCATGGAGGTCTATGTGGACGATATGATTGTCAAAAGCGAGCGCCAGGACTCCCACTTGGAAGATCTTAAGCGCACCTTTTCAATCTTGCGCCAATATGGAATGAAGTTGAACCCCTCGAAATGCACCTTTGGAGTACAAGGGGGAAAGTTCTTGGGATACATGGTCAGCCAGAGAGGAATTGAGGCCAATCCTGAGAAGATCAAGGCCATCCTGGAAATCCCCTCCCCTCGAAATTTGCGGGAGGTGCAGGTCCTGGTAGGCAAAATCATCTCATTGAATAGGTTTATTTCGCGCTCGGCGGACAGAAACCTTCCCTTCTTCAAAATTTTGAGGAACGCACGTAACTTTGCTTGGACCGAGGAGTGTGAAAAGGCGCTGCAGGATATGAAAGCTTACTTATCGAGCGCGCCCCTGCTGACTAAGCCTGTCGACGGCGAAAAGCTATTCATGTATCTTTCTGTTTCTCCTGAAGCCACGAGCGCGGTTCTGGTTGCTATACGAGAACGGAAACATTTGCCTGTCTATTATCTGAGCAAAACCTTACAAGGAGCCGAAAAGAAATATCTGGAGATTGAGAAATTTGCGTTCGCTCTTATTAACGCCTCAAGAAGACTAAGGCCTTACTTTCAAGCGCACTCAATAACGGTTCTCACCGACCAACCCTTGAAGCAGGTGTTGTCCAAGCCAGACGTATCTGGCAGATTAATCAAGTGGGCCATCGAATTGAGCCAGTTTGACTTATGCTTCGAACCCCGGACCGCGATACAGGCTCAAGTTGTGGCGGATTTGTTGGTTGAACGTTTTGGTTTCGAGCCCACCGTTGCGGAGAGTGAGGGGTTATGGGTACTGCACACAGATGGTTCCTCAACCTCTCAAGGGGGAGGAGTAGGTGTGGCCCTCAGGAGCCCTGATGGGATTGAACTGGACTTTGCGATCAAGCTAGACTTCCAAGTCACTAATAATGAAGCAGAATATGAAGCCCTCGTGCAAGGGTTGAACATAGCTTTTCAGAATGGAGCCTCCAGGATCACTGCTTACGTGGATTCACAATTAATATCGAGCCAGATTGAAGGAACATACGAGGCTCGAGAAACCACCATGGTACAGTACCTAAAGAAAGCCAGAGAAATCATTGGGAAGTTCAAGGAATTTCACCTACTTCAAGTACCGCGAGGAGAAAACGAGCGTGCGGACGCTCTGTCAAAGTTTGCTTCAGCTTTAGAAGGCACTTCCGAGCGCTCTGTTACGTTCCTCAGAACTGAAGAACCTTTGATCAAGGAAAGGGTCGCCACCGAGATGGTCGCCATGATTGATCCAAACGAGCCCTGTTGGCTTGACGACATCATCATTTTCTTGAGGGATGGAATCACTCCAACTGACAAGGTGGAAGCCAGGAAGGTCAGGAATAAGGCCCCTCGTTTCGCTCTGGATCCCGAGGGGAGATTGTTCAAAAAGTCATTTCAAGGACCCCCAATGAGATGCCTAAGGCCCTCCCAAGCGAAGGAAACGCTCGAGCTCATACACAATGGAAGTTGCGGGAATCATTCCGGAGGGCGTATCTTGGCAAAGAAGATTCTGAGAAGTGGGTTTTATTGGCCTACAGTTCTCCAAGATGCCATTGAATTTTCAAGGAAATGTCCCAAATGCCAGTTTCATTCAAATATCCCCCAATTGCCGGCCGCACAAATGATCCCAATAGACGTCTCTTGGCCTTTTGACCAGTGGGGAATAGACATTGTGGGTCCCTTGCCCATGGCTGCAGGACAGAGGAAGTTTGTCATTTTAGCCGTCGATTACTTCACCAAATGGGCCGAGGCTGAAGCTGTTGCAAAAATCACTTTCAAGGTTGTAAGGGACTTTATTTGGAAGAACATCATCTGCAGGTACGGAATACCGAGGGTACTCATATCTGACAATGGATCCCAGTTCATAGCAGCTGACACACGAGAGTGGTGTTCGGAGTTGGGGATAGAACAAAGATTTACCTCTGTGGGACATCCACAATCTAATGGACAAGCAGAAGTTACCAACAGGATCATTTTGCAACATCTGAAAACCATGCTTGAAAGCAAGAAAGGTGAGTGGGCTGAGGAGCTGCAGGGAGCGCTTTGGGCTTATCGCACAACCCCACGAGCGGCCACGGGAGAAACACCATACGCGCTCGTTTATGGGTCAGAAGCGATGATACCAGTGGAGATAGTGAATGAGTCCGCTCGTGTCGGCTATTTCGAGCCGCAGCTCAACGATGACAACAGGAGCTTGGAGTTGGACTTGTTGGATGAAAGAAGAGAACGAGCGTGGGCCAAGATCCACCACTATAAAGCCACTGTAGCCCAACAGTACAACAAGCGTGTGAAGGAAAGAACTTTCCAGCTGGGAGACTTGGTTTTGAAGAAAGTGGAAGTATCCAAACATGTGGGCAAATTGGACCCCAATTGGGAAGGCCCATTCAAGGTCATACAACTCAGAGCTAACAACACTTACACCCTGGAGACACTTCAAGGCGAGCGCTTGCCTCGCCCTTGGAACGCATGTAACCTCCGGCGGTTTTATGTTTAAAAGCTCTTTGCAAACTCTGATGTAACAACCCACTTAGACAGGTTCTATGTACTCCAAATCAAAGTGAAAGGTAACATAATCTTTTTAATTTCTTTAATATTCCGGTTTCTTTGGTTGGTTGAGTGGATAAGTCCCACGGCCCTCGTTTTCTCGAGCGTGGTTGGCAACCCATTCCAATATGAATGTTGTTTTATCTTATGGGTTACGCTGGCCAGTAATCTACTCCACATGGGGGGACGCCCTCATAAGGATAGACTGGTTACGCTCACAACCAATTAGGCTAAACGGAAGGGGATCGCGAAGAAAATCCTAGTAGGCCTTGGCTGTTTCTTACAACGCTTTGAGCTCGAAAACGGGATCTCCCACGAAAACGCATCCTAGTAGGCCTTAGTTGTTTCTTAAAACGCCTTGCGCTCGAAAAAGGGATCCACCACAAAAAAAAAAAAAAAAAAAAAAAAAAAAAAAAATCCTAGTGTGCCTTGGTCGTTTCTTAAAACGCCTCGCGCTCGAAAATGGGATTTCCTGCAGAACCAAGAAAAGGATAAGAGTCAGGGCGCTCGAACGATGGCCTCAGAATCAAAAAAGGACTTTGCTCAAGTCTTGAGCGTAGGGGCAATCCCACAGTAAGACCCTCACGACCGCTCAAGACTTAGACAAATTTTCAAAAGGGAGAGTTTCTGCAAGTCTTGAGCGTAGGGGCAATCCCGCAGTAAGACCCTCACGACCGCTCAGGACTTAGACAAACTTTTAAGATAAATTTACAAAGGGAAAATTTACACAAGACTTGAGCGTAGGGGCAATCTCACAATAAGACCCTCACGATCGCTCAAGACTTAAACAAATTTTCAAGGTTTGTGTCAAAGACAAAATTTATACAAGTCTTGAGCGGGGGGGCAATCTCATCATAAGACCCTCACAAGCGCTCATGACTTGGGCAAATTTTCAATTTCAAGAGCAAAAACAAAATTTATGCAAGTCTGGAGTGGGGGGCAATCTCACAATAAGACCCCCACGATCGCTCAAGACTTAGACAAATTTTGCATTACAGAAGCAAAACATCATCACAAGGAATAAAACATTCACAGGAGTGTACCACACAGTTTTATTATATAATTCATAAAGGAAATGAAGAACAAAGGCATGGAAAACAGAATCTTTATTCATTAATAAAGGGAAGCTAGTACAAGGCTAAAGGGCTCAAAGGCCCATGGAATTCTAACAAGAGAAAGCAGAAAATCAGAAAAATACAGAAAAAGGATGGAGGAAAAGTCTCAAGCAGCCGGGGCGACATCTTCATCAACCACCACCAGAATTGGGCCTTGAACTGGGCCATGGACGGGACCTTCAGGCTCTTGTGGGTCGTTGGGGGCATTTGCAGGAGCAGGCTCATTGGCATCCGGAGCGTTGGCGTTTTCAGCAACTTGAACGGGGGCATCCTCTATGAGCGGCGCTTGTGGCTCGTCTTCATGAGCGTCAGATGGACCCACACCCCCTTCCCTGTGGGCATCGGCGTACTCATCCTGGATCAGTCTCACCAGGAAGTCATACTCCATTTCCGCTATGCTGTCAGCGGGGTCGTTGGGATCCTCTTCTGCCTCCTCACAGCGCTCATTAAACATGAGCCCCGTACCCTCAGCGCCCTTCATGGCTGGATCTGTCAGTCCTTTGTGGATGCCCTGATCCACTGCCAGGTTGAAAGCATTTTGAGCCTCGTCCAAGCAGTGTAACGAGGCCGCGAAGTTGAAAGCTTTAGAATGACAGAACTTGATCAATGCCTCCTTGGTCGCGCGCTCTAAGCTCCGAGGCCACTCGCTAACGGTATCATTAAACTTGCGCTCGGCCTCCTGAGCCCTTGCTCTCAAGCTCTCCCTCTCTGCCTCTGCCTTTTTGAGCCGCTCGTTAGCTTGGACCAGCTCGTTGCCCAAACGGATCCGAGCGCCGTCCACAGCCACAAAATCCCCCTTCAGTTTCGACAGCTCTTCCTCCGATGTATTGTACAAACCCTTGAGGGTTTCGTACTTGGCTTTCTCAGCATCCAGCTCCCCTTGGATATGGGCCGGATCATTCGAGCGGGCCTCCTTCTTGTATTTGGCTTTGCGCTCGGCGTAGGTGGAGGCTCGCATTTGCACATTCCGGAGCCGAGGAAGGACTTGCTGCATAATCGAGGGGAAAAGTGTTAGCAGAAGAATGGTGATTTACAGAAAAGAAGAATGCAAGAAATAAGGACTTACGGAAATTAGGGCGTGGGCTGCATCGAACGTCACCTTCTCTACAGACTCACTGTAGAGATGCCTGTGGTCTGCCGAGAATTGAGCCCGGCTGAATAAATCGTCAGTGATGGTCTGGGCAACCGAGCCCGGCCTCAGCAGAACCGGTCCGCCGTCGGGGGCGCCAGTGAAGTCCCTGTCCCCTCGGCGAGGGAAATCCCACATGTGTTCTTCCTCTGAAGAGGAAGTGTCCCCCTCGCCTCGGGGACCCTCAACCACCCGCTTGCCCTTTCCTCTGATCGCGGCGGAGTCAGGCATTCTCTTCCTCTTGCGGGAAGGTCTATTTGCGCTCGCGCTCGCAGGAGCCTCAGTAATCGCCAGAGTGGTTACTGGCCTCGTTGTTTCTGCAGGAACGGGGGGTTGAACATCATCTCCTCTCTCCGTTCTCCTGGTCTCCCTGGGGACCAACCTACGTTCCCCTCGACCCCGAGGGGGTTGCACCTCTGGGTTGGCGCTTGAACTGGAACCCCCTCGAGCGTCCCCTCTGTCATTGCGGTTACGAGGGCGTTGGGGATCGCGCTGTTGGTTCCCTTGGCTGGCTTGGTTCCTCTGGGCGTTGGCGAAGCGAGCTGCTTGTCTGATGCCACCTGCCATTTCTAAGATAGCGGCTCCTGCAAAAATGAAAATACGAGGGTTATAAATCCTTGAGCAAGAATTGTTAAGTGCAAATTACAAGTACAGGAAAAGCAGTTAGTATTCATCCCTATCTAAGGTTAGTGCCCTAAGGATCTAACCGTCTCTCTCTATGTCACGAGCCGGAGGGTTGTCAAGGAAATGAGGGTCGTTGGTAAGACCACACAAGAACATAAGTTCCGCATCGTCTATCCAGTCCTTTGCTTGTATGAGGTGACCCTCGTCCCTTAGGGTTGTTGCCAGGTTTTTAGCCCAGTCTCTGGGGAGTGAGGGTGGCAAACGGCTCTTTGAGTACGAGCCCCATTCCGTGATCACCCCAAAATCCTCTCCTGCTGGAGCCTTGACAAAGATGAATTTTTCTTTCCAATCAATGCCGTAAGTGCTCGAGGGTGAGTTGATCAACTTCATGTGGGCCTTCGCTTGGACGTAATAAAAACCCGCCTCAGGAGAAGAGCGAGAGGAGCTGACCACTTGGAAAAGGGCATTGAAGTTCCGCAAATAGGGCTCGTAACCCATGGTCCTCATCAGAATTATGAAACAAGTCAGGAGGGCCAAGCCGTTGGGCACTATTTGGGATGGGCACAAGCCCAGGTCATTCAGCAAGTGGGCCATGGAGATCGAAATGGGGAACCTTAGGCCTCCCGAGCGCACGGTGTCCACGTATACTGCCATCTCCCCAGGAGGCGGATTATTTGCACGCTCGTGGTTTTGGGGAATTCTCCAGGTATACCGCTCGTCCCAGTAGATGGGGGCCATCATTGTCTTTATATCTCCCACGGTGGCGGTGCTGGGAGTTTCATCAGGAGTGCGCTCGGTAGCTTGATAACCAGAGCCTTCCCCCTCGTTGGGTCCTTTGGATTTTTGGGCTTTTTTACCTCGGTTCTTGTCACGGGCCCTTTCTGAAGGCCCAGTTATGGCTTCCGCCATTGGAAGCGGATTTGCAACACGGGCCCTTTCTGAAGGCCCAGTTACGGCTTCCGCCACCGGAAGCGGGTTTGCAACCGCCACGGTCACTCTGTGGCGGTGGGGATGTGTGGCACTTTGAGTTATGGGGAGGGATACTCCTTGTCTGGTGACTCCTTGTCTTTCTGCCTCAATCACCAGATCCATCTCCTCAAAAAGAGGATCCACTCCGCCTGGGTTTCTGTCTTCCATAGCCATTACCGCCGCCCCCAACTCTTCATCTCTGGGGGAATTGTGGGAAGAAGAACTATCGGTGGCCATCTCTTGGATTTCACGGGCAAATTCTTCAACATGTTGGTCGGCCATGGCAGAAACTGGGGATTTGGAGGTTTTTCTTGGAAAGAGTTTAAGGTTCAGAAATACGGGAATCTGAGGGATTACAAAGTCCTAAGGTCCGAATCTACGGTTAGCAAAGTCAGAAAATCGCACTGGAGATTTACCTTGAAAAGTTTCTGAAGAAAACGGAAGAAGAGGTTGAAGATGCTCTAAGAACTGGAATGCAAGAGAATTTTCTTTGCAAAGGTTGCTTGAGAGTTTTGAATGCGTAAAGAGTGTGAAGATTTCAGAATCCCTTATTTATAGGGATGGGAGTTGGTACCGTTTCGGGCAATAAATTCAAAATGGCAATCATTTCCCGCCTAGGAAACCGCCCACTTTATGGAACCGGCACATGCTTCCCAATGCTCACGCGCCCCACGCGCACCCGCATTTAATGCTCTGACGTTTCAAGGGCTTCAGAATAGTACCAACATTTAATGCGGAAGTGATACGATCGGTCAGTTGAAAAGACCGCATTTATGGCGCAATCAGAGGAAAATTGCTCAATACGCCAAGTCCTACACGAGCGCTACGAGCAAGAGATGGAGCGTGTCAAAATTCTACAGTCCTTATCATTAAGGACTACAGAATTGGGGGGCAAAATGATGGGGTCAAAATACGATCGTCCCACATTAAGACACGTGGCATCACCGAGATGATGACATCTGTCTCCCCCAGGCTGCATCATCAGTTCACGAGCGCTGGAACCAACGAGCGCAGGTCTTCTTCAGGAGTTAAGCCAACGAGCGCTATCACTCCCACGAGCGTCCAACAAACCCAACGATGGGTACGCCTACGTGCCAAGGGAGCCCTCTTCGAGCGTCACACTCCCTCAGAGTGGCCTCTCCTTTGGCTCGTCATTTGAATTGGAGCCAACATTCCCCTCAGCGGATATCTTGGCCTCCAAGACTCAAGGTTGTCACGAGCGCGCTCTCAAGCCCTCGTTACCAACCACCCACATGGCTCTCTGACACAACGTACATGCCCGCGCACCTGCCACTGTTGCTAGCACTAACTTTTGGGCCGCTTTCGCAGAAGATTCCTCCTAGGTTTCTCTCTCACAGCGCCACGTGTTAGGGCAACATTCGGCCAGGACCACTTGAGGCAAATGACCAAAGGGCCCTTGACCCTCAACTATAAATAACCCAAGTCATCTTCTACACTGTAAGCATTCTCTAAGCTTTCTTCCTCACTGCAACTGTGACTGAACTTGCATTTTCTTCACTGAACTGAACTGACTTGAGCGTCGGAGAGCCAAACTGGGTATCACCCCCAGTTCCCCCAGCTTGGCCTTCTGACTTTCTTGTGCTTGTCCCAACAGGTTGAATTCACTTCCTCTTTTCCGGCGAAGCTTCAGTGGTTTCCTCCACAAAATACAAATCGTAAAGTGATCGGATTCGGACCATCCATTTCCGGACCCATCAAATATATACTTTTTATATAAATATAATACATATATCGTATTATAATATTAAAAAATATTTTAAAATATTTTAAGAACAAATTATAAATTTGGTAAAAAATAAAAGTAATATCAATTTTTCTCGACAAATACTTAATTAATTGTTTATTTATTTATTTATTTATTTTTTCAAATACTATCAGCTTTTACTATTATATTTTTTTACAATTTTAACTTTTATTTTGACTTGTGCTTATAGAGTAAAATTTGCAAATATCTTTTATGAGGAACTTTAGGTGACTTGAATTTTAATCTTATTACGTAAATTTACTTTAACTAATATTTAAAGACCAATAACAATAATCTACATCAACATAACACGTATCAATAGGTATAAAGTAAATGATTAAGAAGTTTCATGATTCTGTTTTAAAAGAAAAAATTCATGATTCCACACATGGTTTTCTATTTTACTTGCTAATAAAAGATCACAAAGATTTTAAAATTTTTTAAAAGTGACTTTTGTTTTAAAAATAAATAAATAAAAAGGGCTAATAAATACAAAAGGCCTTGAGACTTGAATGTGTATGATTGCTGTTGTTGTGTAGTTTCCGAAGAGTAATCTGTTTGTCACATGAATTCGAGAGCAGGGACTCTCTGACAGGTTGGACCGTGGTCCAAAGCAGCAGGACTCTGTACACTTCCCTCTTCTCCAGATAACACTACAGCATTTTGGAACTTAGTACGTCCCATCGGTGAAGTTAATAATCTTTTTCAATCTTATTTACCAAAGATATAATCATTTTAAACTTTAATTTTCATGGAAAAGTATTATTTCATTATTTGGTTTGATTTTATTGTCGGAGAAAAGCCCATAATACTTCAAAGTTAAGATTTTTACATGTTAAATCATCAAGAAATTAATAAAATTGGAAAGCAGAAGTATATTTGGATTCATAATCTAAATTTACTTGATTGGTTGTGTGTTATCGATCTACCAAGTTAATTCCCTTGGTCGAGAAATTTCTGTAACTTTACGATCGATTGAATAGCAAAAGAGAATTGTGTGTATAACTCGGGAGCATAACCGTAATATATATATAACGAATTACTCTGAGCTTTAATTTAATCTATCATCAAATTAAAAACTATATTTAGTATCTCCCCATGAGAGGCCCGTCCTTTTAATTGACTCTTTTAAGTTCAATCAAAATAGATCACTTCAATAATTTTTGGCCAAACCAAATTATGATAGATATTGATCGAGCCAAAATTTCGTCCCGGAAATGGATTGAGAACTCCGGATCGGCCACTTAAATTTGTCAAAGGGGAAGAACAGTTATCGCTCAAAATCTGAGAATGATGAAAGGGGTGAGCTCGAGGCCAAGGGAAGTGGGGGTGCGACCCGTTCCGACTCTCAAGTCAGTATCAAGTGATAATGATCGAGTTAAAGGGCAGTAAATATGGTGGTTGGAAGTTATTACCTGGGGTATAAATGCGGGTATTTATATAGGATAAGGATCATGATGGACTCGATCGACGTGTTGCCGACTTTAGTTGACAGGTGTCCCACTAAGGTGGTGCATTAAATGCTTGGTCAGCCACTCTACCATGGGCCAGTTAGTGGCCACGCCAGCAGGGGGTCGGAGTCCTGTCGAGACACAAGGTCGAGAGGCAAGTCGGCTACGTTCGGTCATGACCATGACGGTAAATCCTGTTGAGGTGAATGAGAGCTTAAAGGGACCTCTCGACAGGGTCGATCGGCCATATGGCGAATGATTATTGATCCACATGGGAAGATGGGTCCATGCCACATCAGATATGACATACACAATAATTATTAAAATTTTATTATATATATATAAGTCCAATACCTTATAACCTTCTCTCACTTAGACTGTATTGTTGGAAAAATACGAGTCAAAAGAAATGGAAAAATAAATTTTTTTTGACAAAAGGATCGATAGCTTGCAATTTTTATTTCAAAACGGATGAGGTTTCAAGAACTTACTATAATTTAGTATTTCTTGAAACGTTTTGAGTCGTCCTCAAATATTCTTCAAGCGGTAATTCTCCAAGAATTCTACGTAGATTCCCCTAATTAGTTAATATTCTTATTAATTAATTAGTCCATAGATCACACTACCGTAGTCTAGCGACATGTGTGTGACCCCTACCTGAATAACGAATTAAATTGAAAGAACATTTCAGTCAATGACATTGGTGAGATATGATCCTCCCACCATCCTATCTCTCAATTAAGGCCTAGGGCATGGAATAATGAGAGCCACAATAATCTTAATCTTAAAGCTAAGCTCGTTTCATATCCATTTGATCTCAACCAAAGAAACTCTTTTCTTGAAGTCTTGATCCACCACCTTGGCCAAGGTTTTTCACGATGGCATATGAACAACTTATGCAATAAGAGATCTTCATGATTTAAGCAAGTGTAGGTCCTTTATTGATTATCACACGCCTCCATGTGCCACTTGTGACACCCCGTCCGTTCGTACGTGCAGGTTCATGCCATGTGTGAGTTTAATTTAAGTAATTATGTGCTTATAATTTAATTTATGTGTTAAATAATTGATTTAAATTGTATTAATCGTTTAAGTTGATATGTAATTTCGTGTTCGTAAATGATTATATTTTAATATGAATTCGGTGTTAAGAATATGAATTTTGTAAAATTGATTGAATTATATGATATATGGATGTAACTGTTTGATATTTGAATATTTTAGGGTCAATTTGAAAATAGGTTTGGACCTATTTGACTTCTTTTATAAGTTTAGAGACCTATTTGGAAATAGGGTGTTTTAAGCCATTTTTCGGTCAACTTGAGCTCGGGAATTCGGTTTTAAATTTTGACTCCGCCATTGGATTCGTTTCGATGATTCGAGTCCAACAGAACAAGCCTCATATTTTTCTGAAGCCATTTGAACCCCCTATGCTTTAAAATCCAATCCGAACGGATCGGATCTTTTGACCCGACCCATTTTGAACCTACATGACCGGTTTTTGACCCCATTATGGCTGAGATCTCTTCATTCTTTTCCCCATTTTCCCGCATACATTCATCTATTCCAAGAAGCAAGGAAGAAGAAATCAAGTCCAATCCCTTTTTGACATTCAAGCTCAAGTTCCAAGCTCGTTTCTTGACTGATCAATGATCCAAGGTTAGTTCCGGATTCCACATGACTTAAGCTTTCTTTTGAACCCTATTTTGTGTCTTGAATATGTGCATAAGTATACGAATGGTTTATGGCATGAATTGTTAGGGTTTAATGGTGATTTTAAATTTAATACTTAAACTTGGTTTTTATGAGCTTCTAAGTGTTGTTTCTTGTTCCCTTGAGCTTGTTTGTTGCATTTATGTCCATTTATTGATTGGTAGTTGAGGTATTTAAGTTTCACCAATAATGCACCTTGGATATGAAAATGGAAATTGGTGTATGAATTCATCCCTTGTTTCTTTGTTACCTACATGTGAATTGCATGAGTATGGGGATTGATTTGCATGGATTTTTATGAGGCTTGCATGAGTATATTTGTTGGCTTGGTGTTGCTCCTGCTGCATGCTTTGTGTTGTTGTTGTTACCACAATCTACTGCTAGGAAGAAGATGGTGAACAGGTTCTGGAGCCATTAATGCGCGTTAGGGGCTATTGTGTAAAATGGCCTAACGGCCGTTAGTGAGTCTAGGCATGGCCTAGGAATCTAACGGCCGTTGGCTGTTTCTTGTGGAGCTGGACCTAACGATTGTTAGCATGGAAGGAAATTTCTTCCCTAGCTAACGAGCGTTAGATTTTCTTGTACTCTTGGTGCTAACGATCTTTAGCCCCTACCTTGCTTAGGTTGTGATGTTTTGCATCTTCATTCGTTTGTTTCGCTCTTCTCCCTCCCCGATCATGATCCTAATATGATATTAACTTATGATATGATGTGTTATGCTATGTATATTAATTTTATAGTATAAAATTCGAGGTATTAACGTGAATTACGAACATGAATGCATAACTGCTATCGTATGACATTTCATTGCATCAATTGCATTCATTTGCATCGCGGTGCGTCTAATTAGTTCATGACTGAGTCTGAGTTTTGGGTTTTGGGTTTGTTTTTGTAACACCCCGAGTTTTCGACCGTACAGGTACGCACGCCACGCGTGTGAGTTTTGGGATTTATTTAATTTCTTTTCGTTACTTTACTTGAGCAATTTAAACTTTATTTAATTTGAATTCTTGTGAATTTAATTTCTTATTTCATGAATTGAATTTTGTGATCTATATATTTAAATTCACCGAGCACGACTACATGTTTAATTGTTTGTAATTGTGTGACTTTGTGCCTAATTGTCCTGAATTGTAAGTTATTCAAATTTGTGGACTTAATTGAAAAGTTGTTAAGGACAAAATTGTAACTTTCATAAATTGAGAACTTAATTGCATAACTTTGATTTGTTGAGGACTTGTTGGCAAATTCCCTTCCTTCTCCCTTGCATATACACGATACACATGTTAGGAATAGTGCCCTAAAAGTCGATTGTATATCCGCTTTGTACTTTTCCTTATAGTAATCACATACAATCTTTGAATAAAATAACGAATTGAGGCAACACTTCTTTATATGCTCTTGTTTGGTATGCGTTTACTTTAGTTGTGCATGTATGAGAACTCCCCTAATCCTGATGACTTTAGGACTCTACCATTTAGGTGAAATGGTTCATGAAACGAGCCCTATATCACATAAGTCATGATTAGTAAAATACTCCAAGCCGATGAGTCCTACAGACAGTGGGAGTGTCAACCTGACAGGCTTGCTTGTGGGATCACGCCCTTAAGAAGGACCACCTTGTTTCATGGAGGTGCAAAGTGTATAGTTGATACGTGCGTGATACATGAGGGTGCTTACTTTAATAAGTAAGTTCACTGAGGTGCCCCGTGTGAGAACATTCCTAAATGGGAAAGGAAGTTTCTATTTCAGGAAATGGAAACTTCCAGATTAGGAAATATCTCACGAGTCATTGATGTGATTAATTGATCCTTAGACTTGAGGTTCCTTGTCACTTTATGAGTTAACTCTGTAGTCTTAGGTATAAGCTTTAAAGGGTGTCGCCTTAGACAATTGATTCAAGGCTTATGCTTGGGCTGCACAAGTGATTCATGAAAGTGAATGAGAATCAAGAAAGGACCTACACTTGCATTTGCAAGGTGATCTCTTATTGTGTAAGTCATTCATATGTCATCTGGAGTCCTTTGCCAAGGCAGTAGATCAAGACATCAAGAAAAGAGTTTCTTGGATTGAGATCAAATGGATATGAAATGCACTTAGGTCTAAGACCGGATTATTAGGGTTCTGATTATTCCCTTACCCTAGATCTTGGATGAGAGATAGTAAGTAGGAGGATTGTATCTCACATGAATCAATGACTTAAAGGTTCTGTCGAATCCGAACATTCCAATTCAACTAGGGGTTAAACACCTGTTGCTAGACTATGGTCGTTTAATCTGTGGACTGATTAATTAATTAGTGAATTAATTAATTAGGGTCACTGCTAATTGAATTGAGAACCTAGAGGGTCACACACAACAACTTGGTTACATGAGTTAAGGCTTTAAAATGATTAAACGAGTTAATCGGGCCAAGAGGGTTCCACACGTATGAACCACACGTGTGGCTCACGTGAGTGGCACGTGTCCTTGGGACACGTGTCTCACACGTGTGTAAATATATGTGTATATTTATTTATTTGTTAAATAATTAATATGATTAATTATTTAATAGACTTTGGTTTAATTTTGAATTAAAAAGAAAGTCTTATTTTGGAGAAATTAATTAATTATGAATTAACTAATTAGATAAAATAAGTTATTTATTTATTAATAAATAAAGTATAATATCCATAAGGGTTTTCGATATTTTAGCTCTCTTAAAAGTTGATTTGAATTAGAATTCAAAGTCAAAGTTTGGAATTACTTGGTAATCAAGTAATTAGAGAGAGAGACCAAATCCTTAGCCCAAAAGGACTAGGGTTCGGCGTCCCCCTCCCTTTCCTATATATAGGGGAGCATAGCTCCCCTTAGAGAGTGATTGAATTCTTTTGGTTCATGTGTTGAACACCATCCTTTATCCAAGATAAAATAAACCCTAGGTTAAGCCTAAACACTAACTAGAGAACTTTAGATTGTAGTCAAGTTGGTGGACTGTCTTTAGAGAGCTTCAAGTTAGAAGTTTTAAAGATTCGAGCTTTACCGAGGAGAGGGGATCAAGCCGCGAGAAGAGCGTTCTTGGGTGGCTGGAAACGCTTCAAGAAAGATTATTGAAAAGTAAGTTTCTAATCTCTATGAATTTGGATTCACGAGTGCGAGTCTAAGATCCTTTTGTTGGAAAATTTTTAAATTTCCGCTGCTTTCTGATTCCTGTTTTCCAACAAGTGGTATCAGAGCCACCTCGTTAATCGTATTTCTGATTCGTCTCAATTATACTGAATTTGGTAGAAATTCTTAGGCTTGATGCGATTGAGTATTTGTAATTGTTTTAGAAAGCCTGAATTACGAAACTGTATTTTTCCTGGAAGTTTCTGAAAACAGTTTTAGATTTGAAACTGTATAAACTGTTTTTTGGATTTCTTGGATTGGTTTTGCTTTTGAACGAACACACGAAACGAAAACCCGGATTAGGATGAACACGCGAAACCCCGCGCGCGCGGGCTTCGCGCGCCACCGCCCGCCTGGCCTAGGCATGCGCAGGCCTTGCGCCTTCTCCCTCCAGCAACCGCACGCGTCCGCCCAGGACGGGAGAACCGCGCGCGCACTCGACCGCATACGTGCGGTCTTCTTCGCCTACGGGCCCTGTTTTCCTCGTGATCCATTTTCATATTTCGTGCAATCTAGTCCCGATTTTAATTTTTAATTTAATTTTATTATTAAAAATTGTTTTATTAATATTTATTTTAATTTCGAATAAAACTTAAAATTGGGAATTTTCTTTTTTTTGAGAAATAGAAACGGTTTATATTTTGGGAAAATACATCTTTAATAAAATTATTAATTTTCAGAAATTAATTGGAATTTTATTTGTTTTACTAGTTTGGGATTTATTGAAAACTTTTATGAACAAGACTCGCATCAAGTCATGTTTTAAGTCATTAGGACTTGAAACGAAAATTTTAATTTATTGGCTAAATTTAAATTCTCGTAAGAAGCATGTTAGGTGATCATGGGTTTAGACTTATGTATGGTTTAAATTTATGCACATGGATGGTTTAAATTGGGATTGGAGCCCTATAGTTGCGTTTTTCAATTGAGGTTGGAGCCTCACTTATGTGTGTACTGTTATGTTATTTATTATGTGGCTTTCCATATTACTGTTTTGGGGCCGAGGTATGCCCCGTGTCATTGTCTAAGGCCAATATGAAGATTGAGCCTTATTACTTTATGTCGTTTTCTTTTTATTGTAATTTGAGAGTAGAGATAGGTGGTGAGGTTTTATTTTCATTTTGGAGACAATGTACCCATGGAGTAAGATGGACCACATTCAAGTAACAAGGAGGCCATAAGTGAAGACCCCTCAAAATGTTAGGGAGGGGAATCTCAATTGAAAATGTAATAGAGATAGGGCTCGTATTTTATTACAGCTTTCCCTTATGTGATTTAAACTGTTTATGTGGCATGTATATTAGAACTTGTGATTGTGGAGTGGCTCCCACATATCACGCATAAGATAGGTAGAACCCATGATCATCACATGTTAGTCTCATGCTAGGACATGTTATCTACTAAGTGCTTGTGTGAAATGCATTTAAGTTGTACTTGCATTAATCAAGACTAATTTAAATTGGATAATAAGCTAATTTCGAACAATAGGTGTTTAATTCGAGATGCAAAATTTGAATTAAATTCCTAGCATTCCATCAATAGGTCTTAAGTTTAGTAAGTGAAGCTAGTTATTGTCCGCAAGTCGTGGGATAGCTAGTAGAACTTATTAGTTCTTAGTTAACTAATTGATCATTTTAAATGATCAATATTTCGTGGTCAATTTTGGCAAGGGCGATGTCCGCGAGTCGTGGATCTTTCGAACTAAGTTTTGATCATGATGTTATGACTGATGGGTCAAGCTTAACGCCTAAGTAAATATGGATGTCGCACGAGTCGTGGTTCCATATTGAAAGATATGTGATGCAAAAACAATTACTAAGAGTTCTAAAGGTGTTAGAATTGGTAAGTTGTACCTACCTAGGGTTTTACTTAGAATGTCCGCGAGTCGTGGGTTCGAGGTGAAATGCCTAGGATCTTAGTACCCATTGGGAAACGTGTTCCTCTTAGATCTTTGGGAATTATAGATCTTTGAAAAACAGTGGGAGCTACATTAGATTAAAGACCTTATCTTTTGTATATCGTTATAATTCAGCATGCTCACTAGTTCCCTGTTTTACCATTTAGGTCGTAGATTCTGTGATTCTCTACGTGTTTTGAAATGGCAACCAAAAACCCTCTTGTATCGATCCTCGAGACAAACAAGTTGATTGGTCCCAACTATTCTGATTGGCTGAGGAATGTAAAAATCATTTTAGATTCTGAGAAGAGAACTTATGTTCTCTTCGAAGGGGAGCCTAGTCCTGAAGGGGAAGCTCCCACTCGGGCCGAGCCGGACGTGATCCAGAAGTGGAAGGATGATAATCGCCAAGCCCGTTGCCTTATGTTGGCTAACATGTCTCCGGACTTGCAAAGGCAACATGAGGCCATGGAATTTGCTTGGGAGATATACGACCACTTAGAGCAACTTTACCGCCCTCATGAACGTGTTACAAGGTATAACACTTCAAAGGAATTTTTCCACTTGAGAATGAGGGAAGGTTCAAGTGTCCATGAATATGGACTCAAGTTTCTGGCCCTTACTGAGAAACTTGCTTCCATGGACATGCCACTGAAAGATGAGATTTCAGTGGACTTGTTGCTAGCCTCGCTCCCACCATCATTCAACCCATTTGTCCTTAACTTTAATATGAATCATGCCAGAGCTACTGTAGCTGAACTGATTAGTCAGCTTGTGACTGCTGAAAGCACGATCAAGAAGGACAATAAGGTTCTGGTGGTGAATGCTCCATCTTCCTCTTCTGGGCCTTCTAAAGGTAAGGCCAAGAAAGCCCATAAGAAGAAGAAGAAACCCCTTAGGCCCACTGGTGGCATTTCGAAGGGGAAGGCCCAAAAGAAGAAGCCTGATCAGAAAGAGGATGTTTGCTTCCATTGTGGCAAAGCGGGACATTGGAGGAGAAACTACCCAGAGTACAAGGCTACTCTAAAGAAAGGTATGTTTCTCGTTGAAATAAATCTTTCTACTAATTCTAGTTCTTCGGTACTTGATACCGGTTATGGAGCTCATATCTGTAATGATGTACAGATGCTAAATGAAGTCCAACAACTCAGAGAAGGAGAATGTGTCTTGAAGATCGGCGATGGCTCAAATGTTGAAGCTCGAGCTTTAGGCACAATTAGATTAGATTTAGGTAGTTTTGAGTTAGTTTTAAATAAAGTCCTTTATGTACCGAACATTATTCGTAATATAATTTCAGTTCCAATTTTAGATTGTGAAGGTTATGAAACTTATGTTAAGAATGGTAAATATTTTATCAAATGGAACAACTCTTCCGTTCACATCGGCACACTAAGTAATGGACTTTATCTAACTCAAAACATCAATATTATGAATATACAACGAGAAAATAAACGTGAGAGAGATGACAAAGTTTCAGCTCCCTTATGGCACGCTAGATTATGATACATTTCCAAGAACAGAATTAGCAAGATAAACACTTTAGGATCATTCTCTGAAAATGATCTCAAAGAGTTAACTTCTTGCGAATCCTGTCTCAAAAGAAAGATGTCCAAAGTTCCTTTTAAAGGAACTGTGGAGCATGCCACTAAGGTATTGGATTTGATCCATTCTGATGTTTGTGGATCTCTTAGTGTAAGCACAAGAAACAATCATCAATATTTCATAACCTTTACTGATGACTTTAGTCGGTATGGTTATGTATACTTAATGAAGTATAAATCTGAAGCTTTTGAGAAATTCCTAGAATTTCAAAAGGAGGTTGAGAACCAAACTGGTCACAAGATCAAAGCACTTCGATCTGATCGAGGAGGCGAGTATCGTAGTGAAGAATTCCTTAATCATCTCAAAGACAATGGGATTATCTCTCAGTGGACACCTCTGGGAACTCCTCAACTCAATGGAGTTTCTGAGAGAAGGAATCGAACCCTACTCGATATGGTTCGTTCCATGATGAGTTTCACTGACTTACCACCTTCTTTCTGGGGTTATGCCCTAGAAAGTGCAGCAAAGATTTTGAATCTAGTTTTCTCTAAGTCAGTCCCTAAAACGCCCTATAAAATGTGGCATGGTAAAATCCCTAGTTATTCTTACTTAAGAATTTAGGGTTGTCCTGCTTACGTGAAGAGGACAGTGGGAGATAAGTTAGAATCTCATTCTAACTTATGTTACTTTGTAGGTTATCCTAAGGAATCTATAGGATACTACTTCTATGATCAATCTGAGCAAAAGGTGTTTGTTTCCAGAAATGCCACTTTTCTTGAGGAACCGTTCCTTAAAGAAAAGAAAGGCAAGATCATAGAATTAGAGGAAGTACAAAGTGACCCCATGCCACCCACTGAAGAAACATCCCCTTCTGACCAACCACAACCAATCACAAATTTCGATACACATGCAAATCCTCCTCTAAGGCATTCTGAACGCACTCCTAGACAGCCGGAGACATGGTGTGGACTCTTCCATGAAATCTCTCAAAAGGAAAATGATCCTTTGACATATAAGGAGACACTTTCAGATTCTGACTCTGAACAGTGGATAGAAGCCATGAAATCCGAAATGGATTCCATGAACTCCAACCAAGTTTGGACCTTGGTAGATTTGCCTGATGGGGTCAAACTCATAGATGGATCTTTAAGAGAAAGCTTGGAGTTGATGGAAGCATTGCAGCCTACAAAGCGACACTGGTTGCAAAAGAATTCACTCAAAGACCCGGTGTGGACTTTGATGAAACCTTTTCACCAGTTGCAATGCAAAAGTCTATTCGGATCATGCTTGCCATTACTGCATATTATGACTATGAGATATGGCAAATGGATGTGAAAACTGCCTTTCTCAATGGTGATATTGATAAAGACATTTATATGGAGTAACCCATAGGTTTCACATTCAGTGGGAGTGAGCAAAAGGTTTGCAAACTCCAAAGATCAATCTATGGATTGAAACAGGCTTCTAGGAATTGGAACATTCGATTTGATGAATCAGTCAAAGCATTTGGCTTTATTCAAATTTCGAATGAATCATGTGTGTATAGAAAGGAATTGGAGACCTCAGTGCAATTCTTAGTACTTTACGTTGATGACATCCTTCTTATTGGGAATTCGAAGGATGACATGAAAGTGACTAAGTTATGGTTATCGAACTAATTCGAGATGAAAGATCTTGGTGATGCGTCCTATATCCTTGGAATTAAAATCTATCGACATAAATCTAGAAGGTTAATAGGACTATCACAGTCGATGTACATCGACCAAGTATTGAAGAGATTCAATATGGAGTCAGCTAAGGTTAAGAACCTTTCTATGAGTGTAGGAACTTGTCTTTCTAAGAAGATATGTTCTAAGACTAACCTTGAGAAGGAAAGAATGACTCATACACCTTATGCATCAGCAATAGGTAGCATAATGTATGAAATGTTATGTACTCGACCGGATGTGGCTTATGCAATTAGTGTAACAAGTCGTTTCCAATCTGACCCTGGAGATGGTCACTGGGCTGCCGTGAAGAAAATTCTTAAGTACTTGAAAAGTACTAAAGATTTATTCTTAGTTTACGGAGGTCAGAAAGATCTTACTGTTGAAGGATACTGTGATGCAAGCTTTGCATCTGACTTAGATGATTTTAAGTCAATGTCAGGATACATTTTCTACCTAAACGACGGAGCAGTGAGTTGGAAGAGTTCCAAACAAACGACCACTGTAGATTCGACCACTGAGGCCGAATACTTAGTTGCAAATGATGCAGTTAAGGAAGGTGTTTGGATTAGAAACTTCATTCAAGAGTTGAATGTTGTTCCTAGCATGAAAGACCCCATTACCGTGTTTTGTGACAACACTGGGGCGGTTGCTCAAGCGAGAGAACCAAGATCCCACCAACGGACCAAACACATTATGAGAAAGTATCACCTAATCCGTGATATTATCAAAAGAGGAGATGTGCAAATTGAGAGGGTCGCATCAGCAGAGAACGTGGCAGATCCACTTACTAAACCCCTTAGTCGAGAAGCTTTCCAAGGTCATCTTCAGAAGATGGGACTTAGAATAGCTTTAGAATGGCTTTGATGGGCAAGTGGGAGATTGTTAGGAATAGTGCCCTAAAAGCCGATTGTATATCCGCTTTGTACTTTTCCTTATAGTAATCACAGACAATCTTTGAATAAAATAACGAATTGAGACAACACTTCTTTATATGCTCTTGTTTAGTATGCGTTTACTTTAGTTGTGCATGTATGAGAACTCCCCTAATCCTGATGACTTTAGGACTCTACCATTTAGGTGAAATGGTTCATGAAACAAGCCCTATATCACATAAGTTATGATTAGTAAAATACTCCAAGCCGATGAGTCCTACAGACAGTGGGAGTGTCAACCTGAATCCTCTAAGGCTTACTTGTGGGATCACGCCCTTAAGAAGGACCACCTTGTTTCATAGAGGTGCAAAGTGTATAGTTGATACGTGCGTGATACATGAGGGTGCCCCGTGTGAGAAGATTCCTAAATGGGAAAGGAAGTTTCTATTTCAGGAAATGGAAACTTCCATATTAGGAAATATCTCACTAGTCATTGATGTGATTAATTGATCCTTAGACTTGAGGTTCCATGTCGCTTTATGAGTTAACTCTGTAGTCTTAGGTATAAGCTTTAAAGGGTGTCGCCTTAGACAACTGATTCAAGGCTTATGCTGAGGCTGCACAAGTGACTCATGAAAGTGAATGAGAATCAAGAAAGGACCTGCACTTGCATTTGCAAGGTGATCTCTTATTGTGTAAGTCATTCATATGCCATATGGAGTCCTTGGCCAAGGCAGTAGATCAAGACATCAAGAAAAGGGTTTCTTGGATTGAGATCAAATGGATATGAAATGCACTTAGCTTTAAGACCAGATTATTAGGGTTCTGATTATTCCCTTACCCTAGATCATGGTTGAGAGATAGTAAGTAAGACGATTGTATCTCACATGAATCAATGACTTAAAGGTTCTGTAGAATCGAGACATTCCAATTCAGCTAGGGGTTAAACACCTGTTGCTAGACTATGGTCGTTTAATCTGTGGACTGATTAAATAATTAGTGAATTAATTAATTAGGGTCACTGCTAATTGAATTGAGAACCTAGAGGGTCACACACAACAACTTGGTTACATGAGTTAAGGCTTTAAAATGATTAAACGAGTTAATCGGGCCAAGAGGGTTCCACACGTGTGGCTCACGTGAGTGGCATATGTCCTTGGCACACGTGTCTCACACGTGTGTAAATATATGTGTATATTTATTTATGTGTTAAATAATTAATGTGATTAATTATTTAATAGACTTTGGTTTAATTTGAATTAAAAAGAAAGTCTTATTTTGGAGAAATTAATTAATTATGAATTAACTAATTAGATAAAATAAGTTATTTATTTATTAATAAATACAGTATAATATCCAAAAGGGTTTTGGATATTTTAGCTCTCTTAAAAGTTGATTGGAATTAAAATTCAAAGTCAAAGTTTGGAATTACTTGGTAATCAAGTAATTAGAGAGAGGGACCAAATCCTTAGCCCCAAAGGACTAGGGTTCGGCGTCCCCCTCCCTTTCCTATATATAGGGGAACTCATGCTCCCCTTAGAGAGTGATTGAATTCTTTTGGTTCATGTGTTCAACACCATCCTTTCTCCAAGATAAAATAAACCCTAGGTTAAGCCTAAACACTAACTAGAGAACTAGCATCTTTACTAGTTAGATTGTAGTCAAGTTGGTGGACTGTCTCTAGAGAGCTTCAAGTTAGAAGTTTTAAAGATTCGAGCTTTACCGAGGAGAGGGGATCAAGCCGCGAGAAGAGCGTTCTTGGGTGGCTTGAAACGCTTCATGAAAGATTATTGAAAAGTAAGTTTCTAATCTCTACAAATTTGGATTCACGAGTGCGAGGCTAAGATCCTTTTGTTGGAAAATTTTTCAATTTCCCCTGCTTTCTGATTCATGTTTTCCAACAACACACACATGTATACATATACTATTCTCTTCTTTCTTCATTTCTCAAACAAACACAAGACACACACTTCCATCACTCTCTCCCTCCATATCGGTCCAAGCTAGAAGCAAGAGGACAAGGATTTCAATCTATTTTATTCAAGAATTAAGCCATTAGACTTCATCTTCTTCTTCCCCTTCATCTCCTTTCTTCTCAAGGTAAGGTGTGGTTTGTCTGTATGAATTTTCATTAGAATTTGTTAGGGTTTTGATCTAAATGAATTCCATGAATTAATATGAAGTATTTGTGATGACTATGAGCTTGTTAATACATCTATAACATGAGTTTTATAAAGGTTGAAGATTGTTTGATCATATTTATTTTAAGGGTTTCTTGATTGAATTTGTTTGAATTAATGCATTAATTCATGGATCATTTGATGCCTAGGTATGTATTTAATGTTTATGTATGTATTCTTGTTGTTTTTGTGACTTTGAGGCGTGAAACTTTGGCTTGAAATGTGATTTCCCGTCTTTCCCTGTTCTGCCCTTCTCGTTCTGCACCTGCTGTGACCGCGACACCTTTCCAAAGAATTTCCATCGCGATCACTACTCTAGTACAAAAAACACTACTGGATGTCCATCGCGCCCGCGACACTGTTTGGCGCTGCCGCAGCGCTAGTCCAGGAGGTGCTATTGGACACCCGTAGTATAGCACCCCGAAACGGAGGGCACTATATCCCCTGCACCATAACCTAACACGTGTAACTAAATGCAGACTTCGCACACACATCAAGCTACAGCGATCGGGAGACAAACAAAATCTCGCCTAAGCTAGGCGGTCTAGACCCTAATTCAGAGTGCACAACAAAATCTTAACCTATACGGAAGCAACAAGATCAATAAACATACAAATATACGTGCTCATAATATAAGCAAAATATACATATCAGGCCCACCTCGGCCAAATAAATTGTACAAGTAATTTCAAATTTGAATTATAATCATATACAAGAGTTCAAAAGCTCAAAGGTACAAAATAAGCTAAACAAGATCTATGAGACTCGCTACAAAAACTCAACACTCAAAAGATGACCTGGGCTTAGCTCAACCTCCCAACCGAGCACCTGCAAACTCAAAGCAACAAAGGGGAAAAAAAAGACAACGATGAGGTGTCAGTCCTAAAGACTGGTGAGGGGGCTAACACACTCACACATACATATATATAAAACAGAGCATATTCAAAGTTATAAAAGCTCATGAACTGGGGCGTGGTTTTTGCATTCTAAAATATTTTAACCCGTGATAATACATATATAGAAAAAGTTAAGGCCGAAGGCCAAAATCCACCAAATTTTAGTAATTAGGAATCCACTCCCGTTTCACGAACTAAGTTCAGAATCTAAATCACACAACTCGGCGAGTACGAGTTTTAGACCAACCTAACTTCGTTCATAATCAAAATCAAGTTCAAAATTCCAACGAAAACCAAATCAAACACACATACCTCTTCTCCGGGTGATGGAAGGGTGGATCCTACCCTAACCATCGTTCCAATATGTATGGGTTGTAAGTTTCATGACACTCAGACCCGAGGATTCCATCCCCCACTAACCTCCTAGTAGGTTTCGGGTTGATCCTTTCTAAGTGGAGACCATACTCGGGAGTAACCCGACGGCCTAACACCGTCCCAGGGCTCCTTGGCACAAATCTCCGGGCCTCAGCTCATAGTTCATAGTTCTAAATTTTCAAAATCAGACTTATCTTTCAAAGTCATAACTCGCTAGCTCCAAACGCACACCAACCTTTTTCAAAACATACAAACAAAAATATAGATTATGTATATATAAAAGCCTTTTCAAAGGTGTTTCATAACAAACGGGCCAATTCCCACAAAATACATATCAAACATGTATCTAAATACATATATACATACGTAAGTCGCATGCGGGCTTAAAACACATTTAGGGTTGTAGGTCATATTAACTAAAAGAAAGAAACCTCACCTTGTCGAACAAACCAAACGAGACAACCTGAAACACACCTAAGGAACCTCCTCGTCACCAACGGGATGAACCTCTGAACAAAACAAAGGGCACACTTAGACTCAACATGAACCGATTAGATGCTCGAAATATGCATATGAATGTAAATGATGTGAATGAAATGCAACAAGGTAGCATTCGTGTCACCTTATGCCATATTAACTCATAACTAACACATTTCACGTTAAATGGATCCATAAATTTCATGTAACAATCATAACAGGTCATATAACTAATTAATAATGCATGTATATCGTAAAAGGGGCAAGGAGATATCATATAGAGCTATAGAGTGAAT
This sequence comes from Lantana camara, assembly GCA_037501455.1. Classification (NCBI taxonomy): domain Eukaryota; kingdom Viridiplantae; phylum Streptophyta; class Magnoliopsida; order Lamiales; family Verbenaceae; genus Lantana; species Lantana camara. Next base: position 112,039,244 of record CM074857.1, read on the forward strand.
AAACGGAGTACTTAGTCATGCATGCACGTTGGAGTAGCGTATGGAGCATATAAGATCATAATTCAAAAACGAGCATGTAAAATAAGACATAAATTCATAACATGTAACTTAACACATAATAAGGCATGTTGGCATAGCATACTAATCATAAACGAGGCAAAAAGATCATGCAAAACACGAACAAATAAGGAAACAATGCACAAATACAAGCTAGAGGTCGCGGCGGCGACAACTTTTACACATGAAAAAGTAGCGGCTGCTACCCATAACTCGAAAAAGGGCCAAAACGTGGTCGCAGCCGTGACCCAAAAAGGGCAGGAAATGGTCAAGGCCGTGACCTGCTACTCGAAACAAAGGGAAAACTCAGCCATGGTCGTGGCCAAGAATACTCTTGGCACGATCGCGGGCGCGACCTGCTACGCAGTGGAAACAGCCAAAACTCACAACCAAACAATCTAACATCAAACCAACATACTAGGGAAAGATTATACAGCAACAAACCATGAATTCCAAGTCATTTATCCAGCAAAAACCGAAGCAATACAAACGGGAAGGCAAGAGCAAAATTCCAAGTCATTTTCATGCATGAAAACTTCAAATTCATTAATGGTATCCACATAAATTCTCAACTACCACATAAAAAAAGTTCATATAAGTATTAATGGATGTCTTAGGATCATTTATGAAGCATCAATTCAAAATAAATTACAAGAATTCATGCATGTTCTTCAAATTTTTCCTAACCCCTTACTATTCACCATATGAATCATATCATGCTCATTCCTCCATGAAAATCAGTAAATGAACACTTAAAAGAAATAGGAGAAGATGGAGAACAAAATCATGGACTTACCTTTCGAATTTGAGGCGAAATGATGGAGTATTGAGCTTGAAATTGGTAAAGTGAATAGTGTTCTAACTTCTCTCCTTGGAGTCTCGGTTCAGATGCTTCTTTCTTCTCCTTTTCTGAATGTGGACCAAAATGGGGGAGGTCAAGTGAAAGGGGAATGAATAAGGGAGATTTGGGTCTATGTTTGAAGCAATTTGGTCAAGTATTGATCAAGTTATGGCCAAATTAGTGAAAGGTGGTCAAAAACGCACGCAAGGTTCGATTCGGGCAAAATACGGGGATTCAAATGGTATTATAAAATACAAGGATAGGTTCAAAAGCTCCCAATTTTCATTGCGAGTCCAGCGCTACTTTCAGAATTTGAATCCGAATTCCCAAACTCAAGGTACGCCTTCCGGAACCCAAGGTGTGCCTAAAACAAGTTAGGCCCTCAAGTCCCTTATCAAACCAAACTGTTTTAAAACCGTAACAGACGAACTCCAAACAAGAAACAAGCATATAAATACGTTCACAACACATATGATTCATGCATAGTAAATTATCACAAAAATCAGAATTAAAATCGGAGGCAAATGGATCAAATACAAAGTTAAACGAACATAAACGTTCAAAAATTCATACATAACCCTTAACAAATAATTCATATAATTAAGGAATTAGCATATAAACAATATAATAAACATATAATTGAATAAATAAATAATTTAAAAACACACTTATCTCACTCGTGACGAAATACCTATACGGTCGAAAAACTGGGGTGTTACAACCTCCCCCCCTTAAAAAGGACCTGTCCTCGGGTCCTAAATCGGTGTCTTGATCAAGTCCGAAGCTAAACTCCACTCCACTCTTCCGTTGTGCCACTCAGATCTAGGAGAAAGGTGAACTCCTTGGGATAATACTTCCTTAATTAAAGAATAAGGAAGACTTCTCATATCCTAGATAACTCTGTGGCACTTGCCGAATCCAAGTGAACCCCTTCGTAGGAGATGCTTCCACGAAGTCTTGATCTCTCACTTCGACTCTAGGGGTCTTCTCTCTGAACCATAAAGCACTCAAAACCTTTTCGAACCACGAAGCCATGAGAAAATGGATCAACTCGTTTGAAACAATCGACCACTCGAATCTTATTGAAATCTCCTTAACCTTAGCAAACCGGACACAAAGTCCTTAACCATTTGCTCCCACTTCCAAATAAAATTCGGAAGTAGTTGGAGAAACCTACCGGTTCTTGATGCTCAGTCTTCAACCGATGGCGTTTTAGACATTGCTACAAGGAGTTTGCAATATCTCTTCTTACTCCCTTACACCTTGTCGGTTCTTCAAGTCCTCGAACAAACTCAAACCAAGAGTGGGGTAAGTCTCGTGGCCTTGCACTTCTCGAGACGTAAGCTACACTCTCCAGCTAGCAACACAAACCCAAAGACTTCCTTAGTGCCTCGATTGTAATCAAAGTAGTCTTGAGTACCCTCGGGTAGGCTAAAGCCGGTGCCGAAGGTAACTCACTTCGACTGCCTCTTCCCACTCTGAAGTCGTGCCTCTTCTTGTCAAGCGAATCAACGGTTTGGCAATGTTAAGGAAAAAGTTTATCTAATGTACCCCATCAAAATGACAGACTTCTTACTCTGAGGCAATCCTCGGTACTTCTACTCGAATGCGTAGTCAGTTATACCCTTGTTAAAACCCAAACTTGGCCCGTCTACGAAACTCTGGAGAAGAATGAACGACTCTTGAAGCGAGCAAAGGGTATTTTTCTTCCACAGTTAACTTGTGTAGCTCACGGTAGTCGATATTCACCCTAAGTCCCGTTTTCTTCTTAGATAGGACTAAAGTACTCCACAAAGAAGTACCCCAATGGATGAAACTACTTTCTAAGAGCTCATCGAACTACGCCTTCAACTCCAACAACCACGCTAGAGTCATCCGGTAGGGAGTCTTCGAAAAGGTTCAATTCCGGGATAAAGATCACGACAACCTCAATGTCCCTATCAATGGTTAGAGAATCCCCAACTTTCAAGGAAACATCGAGAAAGTCTTTTTGCGATCTTCGTCTCCTCAAGTTTGACTCAATCCTTCGGTTAAACCAAAGGTAAGCCACATAGCTTGTCGTACCGTCCCGGGATAACCAATCGCCTTCACAAGGGATACAAATGGGTTAGCCTTCAGTCTATTACCCGAAAATATCGTTGAGCCCCGAACAAACCTCCTAGAAGCAATCACTAGCTCAACATAGCGCTTGAACAACCAATCCACGCCTAAGGTAGCTTCGTACCTCAGCAAGGCATCTTCAACAAGTCCACCAAACTCGGCCCTTATAACTCACCAACCACTCAAGAACTCAACCTTACCAAATTCTCTTCAAGAAGAGAGTTTGCACGAAAGAAACAACAAGGCAACAACAAGCAACACTAAGAAACAACAAAGAGAGAAAAGAAGTAGCAAATAAGCGGGTTTTCCCGAGATCAAATATGCATGAATGAGATGCCATGAATGCGTTAGTGTACTTTTCACCATGGTGGTAAGGTTTAGCTCGGTGTCAACTCCTTCGCCTTCTAATGCATCATCTTGATCTTGCACCGGGATCTTGAAGTCATGGTGTTTCGAAGGCCTCGGATTCTTACTATTAAGAATTTAGCTAGTCTTATGACCTGATTCTCACACTTGAAGAATTCCTTCAATTTCTTCCTATCATCTCTTCCATAAGATTCGGGCCTCGGCAATATGAGCATTGAGTTGATTCCGGTGGGGAAAGACATCGAATCCATCTACGATTGTAGAATCTTTTTATTCTTGGCATTGTTGATATCTCGAAATTCTTTGAGGATTCTCTTGAAATTCAGATCTCTTGCTCGAACTAGAACTCAAACCGGCCTCTTGTCCCACATAAGAAGTGCGAGACTTCATCCATTGTTCGTCTATCTCTATTTGAACCTCTCTCTTATCTCCTCAGACTATGTATGTACCTTTGAAGCTCAAAGAACCAGTTGAATTTCATCCCTTGTCTTCAATTCCTGCTCGAGATTTAAGAACTTGTGAAGTTTTCTTACCGTTGATCCTGGAGGAATGTACTTGTAATAGAATTCTCAAATGAAATTCTTCCACGGACTCTTCAAATTTGGAACTCGTGTTCTTGAAGCACTTCAAAGCTTGACCTTGAATTTGAATGGGAAGTATACTTCACCTTGTCTTGGAATATCCCTAAACAAATCTTCCAAAACCATATTATCTCGGACATCCCTTTCTCTATCTTGACATCATCAACTTCAATATGCTTCGGAAGATCAAAATCTCTAAAACTTCTTATAAACCGAAAGCAATTGTTTTTCCTTTGTCCTTTTCCTGGTGATATTTATTGATATTGGGACGATATCCTAAAATAAAACACAATTCCAAGAAATATCGATGCATGCTGGGGTTTGGTGCATGTTCATGTGCACAATTAACACAAATAATACAAATAATTCACATATAAGTGATGCAGTGAATGCAAACAAATACGTAATTTTAAGCTGAACGAACTAGTCAAACCTGACACTACACTAGAGCTTCGGTTTTGCAACCAAAAGCTCTGATACCACTATAGGATGTAGCACCCCGGAGCGGAGGGCACTACATCCCCCGCACCATAACCCGACACGTGTAACAAAATGGACACTCCGCACACGCATCAAGCTACAGTGAACTGTTGTGATTTTAGGTTAAACCAAACGTGCAAGTGTACAATAAAAATATACGCGTAGCACAACAGGATCGTACCCACAGGGAAGGGGAATCAATCACTACTCAATACCTCTTTCTACACGAATTCAAGTCGGTTATTTATCTACTAAATCGAAATTTAACAATTAACTAGAATGAAACACACTTAACTAATGTAACATAGGTGGATTAAATTCAATAAAGTAATTAGCTCGGGGAGTAATAACTATGCAAGCATGATTCAATATAATACTTGTTTGACAAGTGAAATTCTACAACCTAGTCACTTAGATTCGTATTATCCTTTTTCAAGGTATAACCAAGTGCTAATATAGTTTTAATGTTGTTTTCACAATCATCAATCACCAAATTAACCGATTAGATCAAAACTAGTGCAATTCAAACTCTAGCGGCTTGACATGGAATAAGAATTAGAGTTGTATAGATTAAGAACTAAATCTCTTCAATTCATAAATCCACTTGTTATAAAAATAATCTCAATTACCCTTAATCTTTCGATAATTAGGCAATCCTAGATTATGCTAAGGTTGGCCAGACCGTTGCAATTCAATTAACACAAGTTTTCACAACTAAGAATTAGCACAAGTCATTCAAGCATTATATCAAACACTTAGCATGCATTCATCATCATTCCCCTAGCCCTAGGGATTTAGCTACTCATCATTGACTCAAAACTCATAAAACTAAAGGAAATTGCATTAATTAAAATCAAAGTCTTCATGTCTAAACAAATCCTCAAAAACAAATTTAGAAACATTCGTAAAAATTCAAAAACGAATCTAAAAGTCTATAATAATTAAAACAAAACTCAAAGGAATTAGTTTGATACGAAAAACAATAAATAAAACCAGAATTAAACTAAATTATTCGAAGAAATTAATCCTCTCGTCTTCTCGAAATCCTTCGAAACACCTTGGTGAAACTCCATCTCGAACTCTCTCTGCTAGGTCAAGAGTCTGAAGAGTCGATCCCTCAAAAGAGTTCAAAACGTCATATAAATATCAGCTGCCAAAATTACACAGCCGACACAAGACACGATCGTGTCTCGTCCCTTCACAAAAATCGCCACAGTCGTGTGATGCCCAAAATCGCCATAACGTTTTAATAAGTGACATGACCGTGTCACATTTTCCTCTTCAAGGATGCCACGACGGTGCCATCTTTTCCTCCCGCAGGCCTAACTCTCTGTACCGAGACACGACCGTGTCTAGTTTTCTTCATGATCGTGTCACCATCTTGTCCAAAAATCCGTTAAGTTCTGTACTGAGACACGACGGTGTCTCAGTTTGTTCTTCCAGGGAGACACGACCGTGTCCCCTAAAACTTCGCCAATTTCACCAAGTTTTGCATCTCTTCGCCATTTTTCGTCTCCCACGTACTAAGTACCTAAATGGAGCATAAAACACACGTAAGCTCTTGAAACAACATAAAATATACTCAATTCAACGCTCGAATTCATGCAAATTCTTCACTCAACAACTACCCCACACTTGCTCATTGCTCGTCCTCGAGAAATTTGAAAATAAAGAAAACACATCCCCATCAAACCTTGACTTCAAAGCAATCGTCAAACCTTCACCCAAACAAGTTTACCAATTCAAATCAGTTACTCATGAACACAAGATCATCAAAAATAGTGTGAGAAGTATACCCTTGTGTACTGTGTGAATTCGGACGAAACAATGTACAAATATTAGAATGAACAATTCATACTTTTCACCTAAGTTCCAATCATCAACTTCGGAATACACTCTTCGCACCTATCTCCACTAATGGAGTTAACTAAAGACTCGGAATCGGTAGGTCTTTCGGGCTTGTAATGTAGGCTTTGGGTAAGGTTATGGAATTTTGGATCAAGTGACTACTTACCAAGCTTACATTGTTCAATCGTTACAAACCAAAGCACTTTCACTCGCTCACTAAATTTCCCCCACACTTATACAATTGTATCCCACTAATCAATCTCACACTTGCATGATTTTTCTCTTTTCTTTTCCTTTGCTCATTTCTCTCTCCTATTTTCTTCTTTTCTCAATCAATTTTTTTTTCTTTCTCTTTCACCACTTTTTCTCATTCTTTTGTTGTTCTTCTTCCTTTTTTTTTTCTTTTTCTTTTTTCATATATCTCTTAATTTCAACACAAGAATAATCAAAAGGGGTCAAAAGGCACTCAATTCAACCAAACGAGCAAGCCTTGGTGTGAAAATGATAAGGTAGGTTACTTTTGTTGTGCCTTAGGCTTATAATGCGGCTACAAAAATCGTGCACAACAATTAGGCTCAGTGGGGTCAATAAGATAATGCCATTTAGTGGAAAACGGCTAAATGAAAGGTTAAACCTCCTCCGACAATGAATGCCTACTTCACTTCCCTAATATATCATCAACTCAGAATTTCACCTCGATAGGACTAAGATGCATCCTAATCAATTCTTAGACTCATTTGAAAAGCATAAACAGTTTATTCTAAACAAAGTACATTATCACGTTCTAAAAGTGCTCAAAATATAAGGGCATACTAACACACTAATCTATCCAATCCCATGCACATTTTCATCAATTCGAAAAGCCTAACCTATTCTAGCAAAAGCTCAACAATCCAACTTCAAAGAAAAAGTTCAAAACGGGAGAAAATTTTCAAAATTCTCACATTTTCTCAATTCCTAATAATTCACAAGGTTAAAATCACGGTTCCCCTAGCACAAAGCATCTAAACATGAAAGATATCACATTTCTACTCAATAACACAATCACACGTACACTCACTCCCCCACACTAATTCTTTGCAATGTCCCCATGCAAATTAAAGAGTTAAAGTGCAAGAAAAATCCCACTTTCAAAACCTGAACAAGTGACTAGAAAAACACGGATCAAGTGCTAAAGCAATTGACAATCAACATGCATACATCAAGCAAGAACACAAGTCACCAATATCAAGTCAAGAAAGGGCATATTGTATAAAGGTGCAGAGAGTTCAAAACATAACCAAAGAATAGAAGTAACAAAAGTATCAGAATATATCATAAGTATAGGCCCAATTAAAATGTCAATAAAGCAGCAGAAAATAAGATGGCAGCATCAAGGCGGGGGAAACTGCTGGGACGGATCCTGAGGGCCTCTGAAGTACTGATCAAGCCTAGTGTATAGCCCCTCAAACTGTGAATCCACGTGAGTCTGCCACTCATCTATCCGATCATCCACATGATGCTCCAAATCCTCCAATCTCGTGTGCATGGCAGTCACATCAACTCTCAACCCAACCAACTCCGTGCAAAACTCCCTCATATAAGTCGGGGTCTCCTCGTCATCATCATCATCAACAACCGATGGCGGTTGGCGACGTACCTCAAACTCGTTATCCGGCCTGTTGAGAATCTGAGCCAAGAGCTCCTTCTGTACACTAGAGAGATCCTCATATCGGGCAATACCCTAAGCATACATCTGAGCAAACCTGTCCCTCTCGCTGATCGGCCACCATGGCAGAACACGCTCCCTAAGTCGTCCCGATTCCCATTTGATGACCACACCCATATTCAAAAAGGGTTGTGCATCAAGATAGAAATCCATAGCAATGGGCAGCTGATCCTTGGGTCTCCATCCCACCTCACAGGCAAACATAGTCACATAATCTCCATGAGCAATCGTCCTTGTGGCTCTCCCTGCAACCTTTCTCAGTTTCCAAAGGAAATCATTCGTGCCATCAAATTTGGTGCCATCTTTCATCGTGACATAATCCCTAACTCCATCACATTGATGTGGCTATCACTCTCGTGCTGGGCACATAAACCTACTACCAGAATCCTATGAATAATCCTCCAAGCCAAAGAGTCCAAGTAACTATCCTTCGTGTTCCGGGTGTTGTAGTTCGGGGCACCCTCACACAGCGGGAAAGATCTCCACACCGTCTCTCTCTAAGCTCTATCCCACTTAGGCAAAGAAGAAGTGACATGCACCGAAAATTTCAAAATTCTCCTTATACTACCCTCGCTCAAAGAATGAGTCACCCGCCCATCGAAAGAAAAAGTGAGCTTCCTGTCCACCGGCTCGTAAGCCATAGTGGTAAAGAAGGCGGCAGTCAACTCAGCATTGGTGATATCCGTCTTGGATAGAAAAGGTAACCAACCAATGTTTTAAAGAGCCGCTTCACTTCTTCCCAAACCCCGAGTCTTTCTAAAAATTCTTGCTTAAAGAACCGTGTGGGCATGATATTCTTGTTATACGGGTTACCCAACGCATTAACGGTTATATTAACCGAATCCCAAGGTTGGCGGCCCGCGGGGACTGAAGAAGTAGAAGCTTCATATGGGCGAGGGCGCTTGTTTCTCCCCATAATAGCTGCAAGTCATTAAACAACAACCAAGTAAGCATATATCAAGACAAGTTCACAGAGACAATTCATCAAACACCTTGTGGGCATAGTCCTAGGGTATGTGTTCTAGCCAAAATTCTTCAACCTATCCAACTCAAATCAACACTACCCTACATTATCTCAATTCAAGCTCACAAATTCCCATATTCAACCCCAAAATTCGGACTCAATTGATAAGGAACAATTAGAGATTAGGGTTCTCCAAAATCCAACTAAGTGTAAGTTAAACTAACTCCAATTCATCTTCCCTAACTCTAGCATGCATAACTCTCAATATTCATCAATTTCATCCCAAGATTCATCCTAAATTTGTAACTTTAATCCTAGGGTTCAAAACATAAGTTGGAAGAATTAAACTGAAATTCTACTCAAAGTGGGGAACTACTTACCAATTAACACGAGATAAGAGTGTGTATGCGTGTGCGTGGCGAGCTTTGCCGGAAAACCAACGGCGGTGGCTGGTGCGGCTGGCGGGGCGTGGTGGCACTGAGCGTGGGGTACCGCTACTTTTGCGTCTCGTATGTGATGTGTATATGAGGGGGGGGGGGGAGATGCAACCTTAATAAAAACACTTAAGTTCCTTAAAAAAAACATGTTACTACTGGGCTGTTAAAATTTCGCGATTTTTGCATGACACGACTGTGTCTCATTTTGTACTTAGGGGGTGACACGACCGTGTCATGAACTGCCCCCAGCCCCAAAGTTGTTGTACCGAGACACAACCGTGTCCACTTAAAAACTCACAATTCTCAAATTTTCATGAAAATCACCCCTCACTTCCAAAACTTAAGGTGTTTATTCACGTTAATTCAAGCAATTAACTCAGATGTGGCATCAAAACCATAGTACACCAATCAAAAACACATACTTGCAATCATATAAGATTCATCCATCAATTCAACACCAAACACATCATAATTGCACACTTAAAAAACTGATAAATGGACCTCAATGGCGATATTAAGCTTAATAACCTGATCTTGCATTGCATCAAAGTATCCATAAGCCATATCTAACCTGCATCAAAAGAACGAGACAACTACTCATAATCGGAGAATAACGAGGATGAGAGGAAAGAAAAGAAAGAAAGAAAGAAAGAAATAAATAAATAAATAGTTCTAAGTTATAGTCGTTACCCTGACTTTGAGAACCGGATTAATTTGTGGGATCCATTAACACACGCGAAGTGTGTTTTTCGATGGGCTCGCCAACTAGATACGGCTTCAATCTCTGCCCATTTACCACAAACGTATCCGTGGTTTCATTTCCTATCTCCACAGCCCTAATTGGCATCACCTTCACCAGTCGAAATGGTCTGGACCAACGGGACTTCAATTTCCTGGGAAAGAGCTTCAACCTCGAATTGAATAATAACACCAATTGTCCTACTTCGAACTCCTTAACCCGGATATGCTTATCATGCCATATCTTCGTTCTCTCCTTGTAAACCTTGGCATTTTCATATGCATTTAGCCGGAACTCTTCTAACTCATGCAATTGGAATGCCCTCTTCTCTCCGGCTTGCTTAAGATCAAAATTAATGGCCCTAATGGCCCAATACACCTTATGCTCGAGCTCAAGCAGGAGGTGGCATGACTTCCCATAAACCAACTTATACGGGGATGCTCCGATAGGTGTTTTAAAAGCAGTTCTGTACGCCCACAATGCACCATCCAACTTAGATGCCCAACCCTTCCTGAAGCTACTCACTGTCTTCTCTAGAATCTGCTTAATCTCCCTATAGGAGATCTCTACTTTCCCACTTGAGTGGGAATGATACGGAGTCGCCACTCGATGATGAACTCCATACTTCTTCAAAAGGATCTCGAGAGGCTTATTGCAAAAGTGAGAACCTCCATCACTAAAAAGAGCTCGTGGAACTCCAAATCGGCTAAAATATTCTTCTTCAGAAATTTCAACACAACCCTGGAATCATTCGTAGGAGTTGTTATGGCTTCAACCCACTTAGACAGGTAATCAACCCCTACCAAAATGTAGTTATTTCCAAGGGAGGACGGGAAAGGACCCATGAAATGAATACCCCAAACGTCGAACAGCTCAATCTCTAGAATGTATCTCAAGGGCATCTCATCTCTTCTCCCTATAGTCCCCGTCCTTTGACACGAATCACACTTAGTCACAAACTCATGTGCATCCTTAGACAGCGAAGGCCACCAAAACCCAGACTGTAACGCCTTTGCAGCAGTCTTACTCACACTAGCTTGGCCTCCATAAGGGCTAGCATGACACTGAAACAACATTTTCTCAATCTCATTATGAGGTACACATCTTCTCACCAAATCGTCGGAACAATGTTTATAAAGCAACGGTTCCTCCCAATAGTAATACTTTGCATCTGAAAGGAACTTCCTCTTCTGGTGAAAACTGAGATTGGGAGGTACAATTCGACTCACCAAGTAGTTCGCGAAATCAGCATACCATGGTACTCCAGAATCCACGTTAAATAGTTGCTCATCCGGGAAGTTCTCCATAATAGCTTCCTCATTATCCTCAGCCTTCTCCTCAAATTCTAACCTAGACAAGTGGTCAGCTACCACATTCTCAGTGCCCTTCTTGTCTCGAATCTCCAAATCAAACTCCTGAAGCAACAAAATCCACCTTATGAGGCGCGGTTTGCTATCTTTCTTGGACAAGAGGTACTTGATGGCAGCGTGATCCGTATATACCATTGTTTTAGAACCTATCAAGTAAGAACGAAACTTGTCAAAAGCATGTACAATAGCTAACAGTTCTTTTTCAGTGGTGGCATAATTAAGTTGTGCATCATTAAGTGTTTTGCTAGAATATACAATAACATGTAAACGTTTCTCCCTTCTTTGACCAAGGACAGCTCCTATGGCCAAATCACTAGCATCACACATGAGCTCAAACGGTAAATTCCAATCCGGTGCCACCATGATGGGTGCTGAAGTAAGCTCCTTCTTCAACCTGTCAAAAGCAATCAAGCAATCATTATCAAAGCCAAACTCAGCATCCTTTTGTAAAACCTTGCAAAGAGGTAAAGTAATTTTGGAGAAATCCTTGATAAACCGGCGATAAAATCCAGCATGACCAAGGAAACTCCTAACTCCCTAAATGTTGGTTGGCCGTGGTAGCTTCGCAATCACTTCAATCTTTGCTTTATCAACCTCGATCCCTTTTTCTGAAATCCTGTGGCCAAGCACAATTCCCTCATTTACCATGAAGTGGTATTTTTCCCAATTTAAAACCAAGTTAGTTTCCTCACATCTCTGCAAAACTTGGGTTAGATTATCGAAGCAAGAATCGAAAGAGGAACCAAATATAGAAAAATCATCCATAAATATCTCCATGGTACGCTCAATAAAATCAGAAAACATAGCCATTATGCATCTCAAAAATGTAGTTGGGGCATTACAGAGCCCAAACGACATCCTCCTAAATGCGAAAGTACCATAAGGACAAGTAAAGGTACAGTTTTCCTGATCTTCCGGAGCTATGGCTATCTGATTATAACCCAAATACCCATCCAAAAAACAGTAATATGCATGCCCAACTAATCTCTCTAACATCTGATCAATGAAGGGAAGGGAGAAGTGATCTTTCTGTGTTGCATTATTCAACTTCCTATAATCAATGCAAACTCTCCACCCTATGACAGTTCGAATTCAAATTAGCTCATTATTCTCATTTTTCACCACAGTCATCCCCCCTTTCTTAGGCACAACCTGAACAAGACTAACCCACTTACTATCTGAGAAGGGATAAATGATCCCGGCATCTAACAATTTAATTACCTCAGCTCTAACAACTTTTTTCATGTTTGGGTTTAAACTGCGTTGGTGTTCTACAGAGGGCTTATGCTCATCTTCAATCAAAATTTTATGCATGCAAATAGTTGGGCTAATCCCCTTAATGTCAGAAATGGTCCACCCTATTACTCTTTTATGATCTCTCAAAACCCTCAGTAAAGCATCTAATTGTATTTCAGAAAACTTAACAGAAACAACAATAGGCAATGTATCAGATTCACATAAGAATGCATATTTCAAATGATTCGGGAGGGGTTTCAATTCCAAACTAGGAGCCTTAACAATCGAAGGGGGAGGAGTGGGCTTACCCGTACCCAACTCCTCATAAACAAACCTTTACCGAAATGGTACGAATGGGGTTGCCTCAAGTGCCTTTGAGTATGCAGCGATTTCTTCAAGTAAAACCTCCCTATCTATTCTCTCTTCCATTCCCTGCAAACATAATTCAAGGGGGGTCATCTTTCAGTGTTGAAATTAAAGTAAAATCTTCTACCATGAAGCACTGCTCTTCCATCACCGGTCCCTTCACGACCTTGAACAAGTTAAACTCCGCTTGTTCTTCCCCCACTCTTAAAGTTAGCACTCCATTCTTCACATCAATCAATGCCCCAGCTATAGCTAGGAAAGGTCTTCCTAGAATCAATGGCATATCTCCATCCTCTTTCATATCAAGCATGAGAAAGTCTATAGGTAGGTAGAACTTTCCAACCCTTACAAGTACGTTTTCCAAGATTCCAGTAGGATAAGTGATGGACCAATCAGCTAATTGTAGTAAAACTGTAGTCAGCTTCAGAGCATCCAAACCTAATTTCCTGCAAACAGACAAAGGCATTAAACTCACACTAGCACCAAGATCACATAAAGCCTTATTCAAAGTTAAATTGCCAATGGTACAAGGGATAGAAAAACTCCCTGGATCTTTAAGCTTCGGGGGAAGCTTATTCTGGACAATAGCACTGCACTCCTCAGTGAGTGCAACCGTGGCATATTCCTCCAATTTCCTCTTGTTAGATGGGATCTCCTTAAAAAACTTGACATAAGTCGGCATTTGGGCTAGTGCCTCTGCAAAAGGAATGTTGATGTGCAGCTCTTTAAATATACTCAAGAACTCCTCAAACTGTTTTTCCAACTTCTCTTCTGTAATCCCTGAGGAAAGGGAACTGGTGGCACACATTCCTTGATGCCACCTTCACTTTTGGCATTGAGGGGAGCTCTTCCTTTCTATTCTCTACATTCTCCTTCTCAATCTCAACCTCCTCCTCAACTTTCTCACCAACTCTCTTATCTACATCAGAATCTGTAGGCAGCTTTGGTCCTTCATACTCCTTACCACTTTTTAAAGTTACGGCCTTACATTGCTCTTTAGGATTATTTTCAGTTTGACTAGGCAACATCCCTGGGCCCTTCATATTCAAAGGCTGGGTAATCTGACCAATTTGAGTCTCCAAAATTCCTATTCTGATTCACCACCTGTTCTACTTGAGTTTCCAATTTCTGATATCTGTCCGCAGATATGGATATAAACTTCTCAAGTGCAGCTTCCCATCCTTGTTTTTATTCCTGTTGAGGTGGTGGGGCGTGGTATGGAGCCAGTGGTCTCGGTTGAAACTGAGGCCTCGGTTGAAATTGTGGTCGGGATTGAAATTGTGGTGGTGGTTGTGAAATTGTGGAGCATTTTGGGTGTTAGACCAAGAAAAATGGGGATGATTCTTCCAACCTGGGTTGTAGGTGTTTGAATAAGGATCATTCACCGGTTTTGAATTATTTGCATAGCTCACTTACTCTTGCTCCTGTTCACCTGCATTGGTATAAGGACACACGTTAAATGCATGTGGACCACGACAAATTTCACAAGTTACCTGCATTGGTTGGGCATGAGTCCCAACTGTATTCACAGAAAGTTGGTCCAATTTCTTGCTAAGAGCTTCAAACTTGGCGTTGATGGCGGTTAGGCCATCTAGCTCTAAGACTCCTGTTGTCCCCTTGGTTAGTTAGGAATGGCTCCTTTCATGCACAAAAACATCATTTTGTGACATGTTGTCTAACAGTTCAGTGGCGACCGTTTCAGATTTTGACAAGAAAGCTACGCCAGCTGTTGCATCCATTGCTCCTCTGAAAGCTGGGGACATCCCATTATAGAACGTTTGTATCAAAAGCCAACCCGGAATGCCATGATGAGGGCATTTCTTCTACAAATCCTTGAATCTTTCCCAAGCTTCATACAAAGACTCCCCATCCAATTGTCTAAATCCTTGAATGTCATTCCTGTACTTCGTGGTTTTGCTAAGTGGGAAAAACTTAGCTAGGAAAGCCTGAGAAAGTGCGTCCCAGCTCTGAAAGGATTCATTTGGTACAGTACTCTACCATGCTCTAGCTCATTCTCTTAATGAGAATGGAAAAGGCCTGACTCAGATAGCATCGGGTGTGACATTATGAATCTTGAAGGTATCACACACCTTAAGAAAGTACTCAAGATGTGATGTTGGATCCTCCAATGGTAACTCTAAAAACGGATTGTTTTGCAGCAAATTGATTATAGTTGGTTTGATCTCAAAGTTGTTTGTTACAATTGGGGGACGGACTGTGCTCTGGATTGCCCCAGCATTCGGCAAGTTGTAATCTCTTATGGCAAGAAGGAGCGGGGGTGGTAGAACTTCAATTCCCCCACATCTTGCATTGTTCGGATTTTCGGCCATTGGTTTGGCAGTGAATTTCTTGCCTTGCTTTTGCTTCATCCTAATAGTGCTAAGTGTTCTCTCAATTTTCGGATCTTAAGATACTAGTTTCGGGTTTTGAGATCGTCGCATGAACCGCGAACCTGCACAAGAGCAAAGAAAATCCTTAGCTCAATTCCGTAATGACAAAAGACCAAGAACACAAAGTAAAGTAATGGTCTAAAGCACCAGATCAAAATATTTAAGTAATATTGATTTAAAACGCATTCCCCCGGCAACGGCACCAAAAACTTGTTGTGATTTTAAGTTAAACCAATCATGCAAGTGTACACTAAAAATATATGCGTAGCACAACAGGATAGTACCCACAGGGAAGGGAAATCAATCACCACTCAATACCTCTTTCTAATCTAAAAACCGGACACATTCAAGTTGGTTATTTATCTACTAAACCGAAATCTAACAATTAACTAGAATGAAACACACTTAACTAATGTAACGCACATGGATTAAATTCAATAAACTAATTAGACCGGGGAGTAATTACTATGCAAGCATGATTCAATATAATACTCGTTTGACAAGTGCAATTCTACAACCTAGCCACTTAGATTTGTATTATCCTTTTTCAAGGTATAACCGAGTACTAATATAGTTTTAATATTGTTTTCACAATCATCAATCACCAAATTAACCGATTAGATCAAAACTAGTGCAATTCAAACTCTAGCGGCTTGGCATGGAATAAGAATTAGAGTTGTATAGATTAAGAACTAAATCTCTTCAATTCCTAAATCCACTAGTTATGAAAACAATCTCAATTACCCTTAATCTTTCGATAATTAGGCAATCCTAGATTATGCTAAGGTTGGCCAGACTGTTGCAATTCAATTAACACAAGTTTTGACAACTAAGAATTAGCACAAGTCATTCAAGCATTATATCAAACACTTAGCATGCATTCACCATCACTCTCCTAGCCCTAGGGATTTAGCTACTCATAATTGACTCAAAACTCATAAAACTAAAGGAAATTGCATTAATTAAAATCAAAGTCTTCATATCTAAATAGATCCTCAAAAACAAATTTAGAAACATTTGTAAAACTTCAAAAACGAATCTAAAAGTCTATAATAATTAAAACGAAACTCAAAGGAGTTAGTTTGATACGAAAAGCAATAAATAAAACCGGAATTAAACTAAATTGTTCGAAGAAATCAATCATCTCGTCTTCTCAAAATCCTCCGAAACACCTTGGTGAAACTCCGTCTTGAACTCTCTCTGCTAGGTCAAAAGTCTGAAGAGTCGATCTCTCAAAAGAGTCCAAAACATCATATAAATATCAGCTTCCAAAATTACACAGCCGACACAAGACACGATCGTGTCTCGTCCCTTCAAAAAAATTGCCACTGTCGTGTGATGCCCAAAATTGCCATAACGTTTTAATAAGTGAGCAAGGATGCCACAATGGTGTCATCTTTTCCTCCCACAGGCCTAACTCTCTGTACCGAGACACGACCGTGTCTAGGTTTCTTCGTGCTGGGTGACACGACCGTGTCACCATCTAGTCCAAAAATCCGTTAAGTTCTGTACTGAGACACGATGGTGTCTCAGTTTGTTCTTCCAGGGAGACACGACCATGTCCGCTAAAACTTCACCAATTTAACCAAGTTTTGCATCTCTTCGCCATTTTTCGTCTCCCATGTAGTAAGTACCTAAATGGAGCATAAAACACACGTAAACTCTTGAAACAGCATAAAATATACTCAATTCAACACTCGAATTCATGCAAATTCTTCACTCAACATGAATGGGAGACAAACAAAATCTCACCTAAGCTAGGCGGTCTAGACCCTAATTCAATGTGCGCAACAAAATCTTAACATATGCAAAAGCAACAGGATCAACAAACATACAAATATACATGCTCAGAATATAATCAAAATACACATATCATGCCCACCTTGGCCAAATAAATTATATAAGTAATTTCAAATTCGAATTATAATCATATACAAGAGTTCAAAAGCTCAGAGGTACAAAATAAGCTAAACAATATGCATGAGACTCACTACAAAAACTCAAGACTCAAAAGACAACCGCCGCCTAGCTCAACCTCCCAACCGAGCACATGCAAACTCAAAGCAACAAAGGGGAAAAACAAGACAACGAGGAGAGGTCAGTCCTAAAGACTGGTGAGGGGGCTAACACACTCACACATATATATATATATAAAGCAGAGCATATTCAAAGTCATAAAAGCTCATGAACCGGGGCATGGTTTTTGCAATCTAAAACATTTTAGCCCGTAATAATAAGTATATAGAAAAAAGTTAAGGCCGAAGGCCAAAATCCACCAAATTTTAGTAATTAGGAATCCACTTCCGTTTGACGAACCAAGTTAAGAATCTAAATCGCACAACTCGGCGAGTACGAGTTTCAGACCAACCTAACTCCATTCATAATCAAAATCAAGTTCAGAATTCCAAAGAAAACTATATCAAACACACATACCTCCTCTTCGGGTGATGGAAGGGTGGATCCTACCCTAACCATCGTTCCAGTGTATATGGGTTGTGAGTTTCATGACGCTCACGCCCGAGGATTCCATTCCCCACTAACCTCCTAGTGGGTTCCGGGTTGATCCTTTCTAAGTGGAGACCGTACTCGGGAGTAACTCGACGACCCAACACCGTCCTGGGGGTCCTTGGCACAAATCTCTGGGTACCAGTTCATAGTTCATAGTTCTAAATTTTCAAGATCATGCTTATCTTTCAAAGTCATAATTCGCAAGTTCCAAATGCACACCAACCTTTTTCAAAAAAAAAAAAACAAACGAAAATATAGATTACGTATATATAAAAGCCTTTTCAAAGGTGTTTCATAACAAATGGGCTAATTCCCACAAAATACATATCAAACACGTATCGAAATACATATATATATATATATATATATATATATATATATATATATATACGTAAGTCCCATGTGGGAGTAAAACACATTTAAGATTGTAGGACATATTGACTAAAAGAAAGAAACCTCACCTTGTCGAACAATCCGAACGAGACAACCTGAAACACACCTAAGGAACCTCTTCGTCACCAACGGGACGAACCTCTGAACAAAATAAAGAGGCAAAAGACACACTTAGACTCAACATGAACCAATTAGACACTCGAAAATTGCATATGAATATAAATGATGTGAATGAAATGCAACAAGGTAGCATTCATGTCACCTTATGCCATATTAACTCATAACTAACACATTTCACGTTAAACGGATCCACGAATTTCATGTAACAATCATAACACGTTATATAATAAGTTAAGAAGGCATGCATATCATAAAAAGGAGCAAGAAGATATCATATAGAGCTATAGAGCGAATAAAAAGAGTACTTAGTCATGCATGCACGTTGGAGTAGCGTATTGAGCATATAAGATCGTAATTAAAAAATGAGCATATAAAATAAGACATAAATTCATAACATGTAACTTAACACATAACAATACATGTTGACATAGCATACGAATCCTAAACGGGTATAAAGATCATGCAAAGCACAAACAAACAAGAAAACAACGCCCGAACACAAGCTAGAGGTCAAGGTGAAAGGGGAAACAACGCGACACCTTTTACAAAGATCATGCAAAGCACGAACAAACAAGGAAACAACACGACACCTTTTACACATGAAAAGGTAGAGGGAGCTACCAATAACTCAAAACTAGGCCAAAACGTGGTCGCGACCGTGACCTAAAAAGGCAGGAAATGGTCGAGGTCATGACCTGCTGCTCGAAACAAAGGGAAAACTCAGCCGCGGTTGCGACCAAGAATGGTCTTGGTGCGATCGCGGCCGTGACCTGCTATACAACAACAGCAGCCCAAACTCACAACCGAACAATCAAACATCAAACCAACATATTAAGGAAAGATTATGCAGCAACAAACCATGAATTCCAAGCCAATTATCTAGCAAAAACCGAAGCAATGCACACGGGAAGGCAAGAGCAAAAATTCCAAGTCATTTTGATGCATGAAAGCTTCAAATTCATTAATGGTATCCACATAAATTCTCAACTACCACATAAAACAAGTTCATAAAAGTATTAATGGATGTCTTAGGATCATTTATGAAGCATCAATTCAAAACAAATTACAAGAATTCATATATGTTCTTCAAATTTTCGCTAAACCCTTACTATTCACCATATGAATCATATCATACTCATTCCTCCATGAAAATCAGCAAATGAACACTTAAAAGAAAAAGGAGAAGATGGAGAACAATATCATGGACTTACCTTTTGAATTTGAGGCCTAGGTGTGTATTTAATGTTTATGTATGTATTCTTATTGTTTTTGTGACTTTGGGACGTGAAACTTTGGCCTAAAATGTGATTTCCCGTCTTCTCTGTTCTGCCCTTCTAGTTGTGCACCTGCTGTAATGGTGTCGCGGCCGCGATGCTAGTACAGAAAACGCTACTGGATGTCTGTCGCGCCTGCGACACTAGTCCAGGAGGTGCTACTGGACACCCATCGCACCCGCAACAATAGTCCAAACGCTACCCCTGTAAATCCATCACGCCCAGATGTTTTTTCAAGTGTTTTCCTACACATCCACGACGTCATTACAGGAGGTCGCCTTGGAGGTCTGTCGCGTCCACGACGTTTCTTGGCGTGGAAAAACGATCTTTGACTTGTGGTTTTTGACTTTTTACTTCGTTTCATGCTTTTAATTACCCTCCGTAGCTTTCTCTTACGCATGTATGGAATTTATATGATATTCTTTTGACTGAAACTCTTGTTTAGCATGCGTGAGACATTAATTGTGCACATGAACGTGTTCATGATATATTATGACTTCTTAATCATTCCATAGCATCTTATTTCATTTGTTGTACGTCATACTTGGTTCATATTAAGTCGTGTCTCACTCGTACATTGTTTCTCTTATCCAGAGAGTTCTCAGGAGGGTGACGAGCCAGCTCAGTAGGGTTCGGGGAGTTTGTTTATTCCTTTTTGGTTTGGTACAGGTGACGAAATGTTATGAACTATACTATTTAAAACCTATCACCCTCTTATGTGATGATTTGGCCAAAATCTATATTATACATATACCTTGTTTTAAAATAATCAAATGCTTTCCAAATGCTACCATGACTTGTACCTGTCCTGTTTTTGCGAGATTCTTACACTTCTTGGGGCCCAGGGGTTTGTGTATTGAGAGAACCGGGAAAGCAAGGGCTGACAACTATCTTTTGCATAAGTCCCACCTTTTTGGAGCAGCCTGGACGTCCATTAGGAGGTTTGGTGGACTGATGGGATTCCGGTCAATGGGATTCATGTACCCATTGATCACCCTGTCCTGGGTGGTAAGGGCTAGCTACCCGAGCCACCAAATCGGAGGAAAAAGAAGTACTTGTGCACCTGAATCGATACCTATAATAATTGGAACTTAAATATTACATGAATGCCTAATAACTTTATCTATACACGAAAGGAGTAAGGTTAGAGATCGCTCACTCGTCGAGCCACTGATCACTTATCCTGAAAGTAAATTTGATAGTTATAATTTCATATAATGATTTATCCCATGTTCCCTCTTTTCTTCCAAAAACCTTATATGGAATTATTATTTGCATGAGTTTTACTGCTTTATATATATTATTATGCCATTCACTCAGTCTTGTAGAGACTGGCCCCTCCCTTTTTGTCCCTCATGTTCTGGCAGGCGTAGCTAGGCGGGAATTTGCATTTTGTAGTGTATATTCGTGTCTAGCTAGGTTACACTCATATGTTGTACCACACACTTACTTATATATTTTGTTTTGTATTATTGATGAGTTCGTGTGGGCCAAATACTCTTGTCTCGTGTTATGTACCTTGTACTTAGAGGATTTTATATTATGAATGACTTGCTATGGTTATGCTTCCGCCAAACTCCTGATTCTATTCCTGTATATTACTGTTGGATACCTGAATTATTAGTACAGGGCTAGTCCCGCCTAGCCGTGGTCCATGTTGTATCTTCCGTTCGCTATGATTGGACTTGTATAAAGATTATATTCGTATATGATTTTGGTCTTAGTGTCGGGGATGTGGTAACCCACGTTCGGGTGGTACAGTTTTTCATAGAGCTACTTCTGGAGGACGTCGGACCCGAGGTGTAGGTAGTTGGGTGCTTGTTTTGATACCCTTTTGCTACTCTTTTGTTCTAAAGTGAGGTTTAGGATCTTTTCTTTTATTTAAGCGACCTATAGCCTTAATATGATTTATTTATGAACCCACATGCGACTATATATTATATATATAGTTAAACACGTGTTATATACGATATGTTTATGGCCTTATGAATACGTTTTCGATTAAGAAAGGTATTATGTACAATTATATGTAAGCTTACGTTTTTAAAAGAGATATGTACGTTAAGTTATGTTGCGAGATGCGCCATGAAACATTGGCATATGGTAAGATATGGTATGTTGGGCCCGGAAGAATGTGGGTAAGGACGTCTGGACGGTGCCGAACCGTCGGGTTAAAGCCTGTGCACAATTTCCATTTGAAATACTTACATGCAACTCCTAAAGATAGGAGAGGCGTGGTGCTTTTAGCCTTTGGTGTAAAAGCCAAGGAGGACACTTATAAGATCATTACCCCTTGTGGTTATGTAAGTTACGGTTGGCAAGGATTAGCTACCCGAACAACCATTGGTATGCGGATGGCTATGTTATGTGATTTCGGTATGTTGGATTATGAAATGGGATAAGATCTCTTTTATGTATATTATGTTATGTTTCTTTTGAAAATGGCTTTTGTATGCAAAACCCTAATCCCGATTCATAACCTTTCCTTTAATACGTGTTATGCTCTATATTTATGTAGTGTGTCGGTGTGTGTTAGCCCCCTGGCTCAGTCGGTGGACTGACCCCTCTTTTCCAACCTTTAGTTGTAAGTTTTGGCTCGAGCTAGGTGGGGAAGTGAGTCGATCGTGTCTCACTAGCTTGTTTAGGTCGAATTGCATTTACATATTGCATATTTTGGACTTTATGTTTGAATTTGATTATTGATTATATTTATGACACTCTTGTTGGAGACTTATGTTATATTTTGCCTTGATAGCACATTTATGTAATTAGTTTGATCCTATTGAGCTCGATATATGTTTTGATTCATGCTTCCACGATATTTGTTTTGTTTACGTTCTCTTATTCGAGTTTAGCTCCGCCTAGCCTAGTGTGTGTGTGTAGGTCCCCCTTTACTTTGACTTGGGCAAGTATATGAACTTCCATTTAATATACGTGTTCGGTTTCTAGTGCGGGGAATATGGAGGCCCACCATTCTAGGCGTTACATCCTAAAGTGGTATTAGAGCCCTAGGTTGCAAAACCGATGCTCTAGTGTCGTGTCGGGTTTGTCTAGATCGTACGACAGAGGACAATGTTGTTATGTGACTGTTTGTTCTTATTCTATTAATTGTACACATGAACATGTACTAACCTTCACGCATCTATATTGGAATTGCTTGTTCATTGCAGGATGCCTCCATGTTGATATCACCACGATAGATATCCCGAACGACACCATCATCAGGACCATTCCCCTCAATACGAGAACAACCCACCGCTACCACCACCACCTCAAATGGACCCCGAAAATATCATGGAGAGTCATTGTACATGTCTTGATCAAAGAAACTATCAAAACACCCCTCCGTTTAGAAATCAAGTAGGGGGTCAAATCACCGCTACTCTACGGGAGTTTCGCAACCTAAATCCACCTAGGTTTGAAGGTGGAGACGACATCCAAGTGAAAGAGTAGATGGTGCAAGTCGAGAGAATTTGGGAGCTTATTCCTTATAGCTCCTTGGAGAAAGTTCGTCGTACTCTCACTATGATTTAAGGACAAGCCTTCAGTTGGTGGTCGAGCATTATGGCAAGGTTGGATGCTTCACAGGAGGAGATCACTTGGGATGTTTTCACTCGAGAATTCAAGAACAAGTACATCCCTATTACCGCATATAATGGGAGGCTACGAGAATTCATGGATCTTAAATAAGGTGGGAGAACCGTGGCTGATTATATCAATGAGTTTGATAGGCTCTCCCGTTATGCTCCTAATATTGCAAATGATGACTGACATAAAGCTTTGCAATTCTATCAAGGACTTTGAGAGGATATGAAGGATGCCTTGGAGGCATCAAATATGAGCACTTGGGCCAAGGGCACCCAGAAGGCCTTAAAGGTTGAAGAAAGAGTGGTTACAAGAAGAAAGAGCTTACATTCGAAACAAAGTTCAAGTTCGGGCTCTCATTCAAAGTTTAGAAAAAGGTCGGCTTATCAAACCTTACCCCTAACGAAACCCCAAAATAAGCAACCCCCACCCACGGGGCCCGCATAACCACTGGCACTAGGGAAATGTACACATTGTCAAGGGAATCATCCGGTGGAGAAATGTTAGAAGCTTGTGGGTAGGTGCTTCGGTGTGGTTCGACAGATCATATGTTAAACAATTGTGCTAAGAAAAGATAGCGGCATTGTAGCACCCCGCATAGTAGGTCACCACATCCCCCGCACCAAAGCCCAATCCACATACGAAATGAAAAGTCCGTACATAAACCAAGCAGTGGCGAACGGGAGACGGACAGATACATACCTAAGCCAGGCGGAACTTAGACCATGTCTTCTGGATCAAAACAACAAATACGGAAGCATGCCAATAAAATTAAAACATACATCAACAGGTGACTGGTTCAACTAGCATAGATACCTAATTCCGAAATTAACAACAATCATAAAAGCAAACGGGTTTAATCTAGTCCTAGAAGCCTGTCCCAAAATTTGTTCAAATTCAGAATATAAATCATATACATACATCCGTACATAACTTATCCCGAAAAAAAAATGTTAATGCAATACAAAATTAAATACTACAAAGAACTTGACCTGACCGACAGACTCCAAAGACCTGACTCAAACTGCCTAGATCAAACTCCAAGTTGAACCTACACTCTAAAATGTTAGGGAGGGAGAGGGTCAATCAACTGACTGAGTGAGGGGCTACCCACACACGCTACATATGTATAAGATCAAAGCACGTTCTTTGTTGTAAGGTAAGGTTAGGATATAGTTAGACCCTAATGAAATGTACCCGTTTTAGTGCATGTGACTTATAAGCCTCTATGTGTATGTAGATACATGTGAGATATGTATTTTGATGGTCTCGTCGTAAGTTTGAAAGTATGAATACTATGTATGAGCCTATGTACACTTAGTTTCGGTTTTGATATGAATTTGAGGTAAGTGCTTGTGTGGTATGTACGTACGATATGATAAGTACGATATGCATGAGTTATGTCTGTTTGTCTGTAGTAGGATTTGAACTTTGAACTTTTAAACTTTGAACTTTAAACTGGGCCCTGAAGATTTGTGCAAGGGAGCCCCGGGACGGTGTTGGGCCATCGGGTCTACTCTCGAGTACAGTCTCCATTTTAAAGGATCAACCCGGAACCCACTAGGAGGTTTAATGGGGGATGGAATCCTCGGCCGTGAGTGTCATGAAACTCACGACCCACACATATTGGAACCGATGGTTAGGGTAGGTACAACCCTTCCATCACAGGAGAAGAGGTAGGTATGTCTGACTCTGTTTTTATTTAATTGCAATATGATTTTGAACTGAGGAGCTAGTTGGCATTTGAGCCCGTACCCGCCGAGCATTCTGTCTGTCTGTCTGTCATAAGTTCGTGAAACGGTAGCAGATTCTTAAATTAAGATAAAATTAGGTATCTTTTAACCTAATAAAATAGGCTCTGATATGTCTGTTAATTTTACTCTGTTAGGAACCTATACTCTGATTTATGTACTTAAGCTCCATTTTGTTTTGTTTGTTAAGTCACCCTATACACTCTGTTAGGGTCTCGGTTCATGCGGGGGATGTGGTGACCCACCTTGTGGGGTGCTACATCCTAAAATGGTATCAGAGCCCCAGGTTGCAAAATCGGGGTTCAGAGTCATGTTGTGTCTGTCTAGGTCGAACAACATAGGACAATTTGGTTATGTGTGCATTTGCATCACGGTTTGATACGTTAAGTATTTGAAAATTTTATCATTTTGTTAATTTTATATTGTGATGCATTGTATTTTTGTGTCTGACTAGGTCGAACAGCATAGGACAATTTGGTTATGTGTGCATTTGCATCACGGTTTGATACGTTAAGTATTTGAAAATTTTATCATTTTGTTAATTTTATATTGTTATGCATTGTATTTTCTTAATTGCTCTTAATTGAGTTAATTATGTGACATATACACGAACTAACCGGCATGCATATATATATCTTGTAGTAGTTGAGATCCTCCAGATGGTAGAGTACCGATCGAACTACGGTTAGTCCTCTTATTAATTGTACCGCGGGGCATGATGGGATGGATCGAAGAAGTGCTACATTTGAGAGTTAACGGGGCAATCAAGGATTAAAGGCTTTAAATTGGAGACCAACATGAAACCAAAAATTGCGGTACTTGCATTCATGGCACATGCATCCATAACACATTTAATTTTTGCAATTGTTTAATTCGTACCATAGTTGTTATTTGTTAAATTGTTGTTACTACTTGCTTGAATGGTGATTATATGATGCATTCCAATTGCACTTTAACCTGACAAGCATATTTAGTGTTTGCTCAATAGGATGCTACTTCTTTCCTACCGTCGGGTTTGTATTCTACAAGGTTGAATGAGATGGATAGAATGGGGAAATCGAGTTAAGGACCTCCTTTGAGAATTAGGTTGATGGTTGTAGGGTGATATGAAGAGGAACGGTTTGAAAAGTCTACGTGCAAGGTTGGGGATTTGGGAATTGGGACGCACCTTGGAGAAGGGTAATTATCCGAGGGAAGTGATGAAGTAGGAAGCACAACTCCACCTTTCTAAGTATTAGTTGGATGAGATGGGATAGCACCTACAGTGGAAAGTTAATCCATGGAAGTTACTTATGAGGAAGGGTTAATTTCTTTCAAGGAGGTTTATATTACCGGGCATAAGACACAGTTGATCCAAGATTGGGGCTCAAAGGACAAGAAAGGTGTCGGAATTGATTAATGGGAGATAATTTAGGAAAGGCATTGAGAAGTCCCATCAATTATGTAATCCAAGCAAACGCAAATCGTGTTGGAACAAGAGTTCGACTCAAGACCCAGGAAACAAATGTGTCCAATTATAATTCCGGGGTCCAGTGATTAATTTCTTTCACAATCATACCTTTGGAAGATGGGGTTCGATGAAAAGTATTAAAAGACTTTGGTCGGGCTTTTAATGGAATCCAAGGAAAGAAATAAATTTATGAATGAAGGTTAGTAGTGCTACAGGTAAGGAAGTGGGAATCAATTTCAATAACGAAGAAAGATATTTGTTCGGGAAGAACTCATGGAGGATGTCGGTGAGAGAATTGGACTTCGGGATCGTCAAATTATCAAGTAAATGGACCACAAGTGGAGGAGACGATAGAAGGCCCGTTTTGGGTTGGAGAACGAGTGGTGGGAGTTCTTTAACGACTCCACTAGTGATTCCGAGTTGTGGGTGGTTTGGATGGATTCAAACAGTGGGAGTTGAATCACTTTGGACCCTCCTATCATGCAAAACGTTCGGGCTGTTCCAAGTCGGGATCGAGTTCGTGCGAAGTTTGAAGCAAGCCAGTGAACCCCCTTCATGCTTAAAGACCTTTCTCGGGCTAACCCTGGTCGGGATGTCGTAAACCCTGAACTTGGGTGAATACGGGAGAGTTCCTCGTAGTTCTAACTCGAGCGGTTGGACCTGGGGACCAGGTCTTTTTATGGGGGGGAGGTTGTAACACCCCAACATTTCGGCAACCCGGGTAAGACGTCACGAGAGAGTTTAATTCCGTATTTTGTGAATTATATGCCATCGCATGCCTTAAGTGTTAACTTGGAGTTTATTTCAAACTATATGTGCCTTAGAATTTAATTAAATATGTTTGGGCTCGAATGTCCAATACTTGAAAATTTAGGGACCTAATTAAAATTAGGGTGTTTTGGAGCCTTTTCGGTCATCTTGAGCGGGAATTCCGATTCAAATTCTGACTTCGCCATTGGATTTGTTTTAATTATTTGGATCCAATAAGATTAAACCTTGTTATTTTCTAAAGCCGTCTGATAGCCCTATCATTTTAAAATCCGATCCGAATGGACCGGATACCATTTGACCCTACCCGTTTTAACAGACCCATTTTTTGACCAAGAAAAGGGCCAAACCCTTCTCTTTTTCACCCATTTGGATCGGTACAAGCAAGAAAGAAAGGAAGAAGAGAAGAACAGAAGAAAACCCAAGCCAAACCCTTTCGAGCTCAAGAACTCTGACCTCGTTCATCCGATCAACGATCCAAGATAAGTGATGTATTCCTCTTGTTACGTGTTTCGATTTAATACCTCTTTCGTGCCTCAATTTTGTGTTTATGTGGCCTATTTATGGAGACGATGAATATTGTGGGTTTCGTGTTTTGTGTGTTCGGACTCATTTCGAAGTCCGATTTGTGCTCTAATGTGTTCTATATATATTATTTGATGTTATATGTTGATTGTGTGCCTTTTCGTGGGGTGCAGGTTCCATTTTGGAAAGGTTGGAACCTCCCCCATGCGTATCAGCCGCTATGGCTGTACTGCTACGAGCTCGGTTGCGGGCACATCTAGCAGTGTTTGGAACTTCATTGATTAGTTTTTCCCAGGTGGGGATATCCAAGCCGAAAAGCACCGCCTATCCGAAAGACCCCCATCTCTCTAACTTTGGAGAGTTGTTAAATAATGAGGTTTGGCATCTGCTTGAGCAGGAAGAAAAAGGGTTTGATCCGCTCGGTTTAGATAATTTCCATGGGCCAATAAGACGGTGTCTAGGATGGAAGCCAACTATCTTTCCGTAGGGATTATCATTTCCAGTCCGCGACCCCTTTTTAAAGGAGTTTCGAGAATTTTGTCACGGCCGCGACGAACTCATACGTGCTCAAATTTGGCTGAATTTTTAACTATAGAAACCTTTTTTAGTCTAGAACATTCTTCAATTGGAACTACCTTAAAATTTTTTCTAGATTGTGATATATAATCGTTTTAATTTTGTGTCACCACTATGCCAAAAACCTGCTTTCGTTCAACTTCAAACCTATGCCATTTTTGCCTCGTTTTAAACCATGATTCGAACTATATACCATTTGAAAGATATATGTGCCTAGTTTCATTTCCAAGAAACAAAACTCAATTCCTATTTCTCAAAATCAAGTTATGCCCATTTTTCTACAGCTTGTTTGTTTCGGAAAACTGTCAGCTTTGGCCTAATTTCACTCGGAACCCCTTTTCGTGTTTTTATTCCATTTTTCTCGTACCTTTCCACCTCCAAACTTATTCCTAAGTTGTTATATCATGTGTATATGTATGCATATGCATTTGTTCTTTTATGCATTTTATGTTGCTTTAGGAATGCGATATGTGTTCATAAATGAATAAATGCTACCATATGTCTTTTATTTACCCATGTTTGCATTAATTGTGCACATGAACGTTTCTTAACATATTTCATGAGTATGTTGTGCTATGTGGTGTCTCTCTTTGTATGAAATTGATATGAATTTGTATCATGCCTACGTGTTTACATCTTGTAAGCACTTATGCACGTCGTGCGTCTATGTGGTTCATTCTCGAGTCTAACTTTTTTACGTGTCTTCAGTTTGTTCAGGTGCACCCGGGGTGGTGTTTCGTCGGCCAATTTGATTCTGGGGTGGATCATTCGTCGTGTTTTGGCTTCTTCAGTATAAGGTGAGGTTAGGATATAGTTAGACCCTAATGAAATATGCCTGTTTTCGAGTGCATGTGACTTATAAGCCTCTATGTATATGTAGTTACGTGTGAGAAATGTATTTTAATGGTTTTGTCATAACTTTGAAAGTATGAACGCTATGTATGAGCCTATGTACGCTTAGTTTCGATTTTGATATGAATTTGAGGTAAGTACGTGTGTGGTATGTACGTACGATATGATAAGTACGATATGCATGAGTTATGTTTGTCTGTCTGTAGCGAGATTTGTAATTTAAACTTTTGAGCTTTGAACTGGGCCCCGGAGATTTTTACAAGGGAGCCCCGGGACAGTGTTGGGCCGTCGAGTCTACTCTCGAGTACGGTCTCCATTCGAAAGGATCAACCCGGAACCCACTAGGAGGTTTAGTGGGGGATGGAATCCTCGGCCGTGAGTGTCATGAAACTCATGGCCCACACATATTGGAACCGATGGTTAGGGTAGGTACAACCCTTCCATCACAGGAGAAGAGGTAGGTATATCTGACTCTGTTTTTTTTTTTTTAATTAGAATATGATTTTGAACTGAGGAGTTGGTTGGAGTTTGAGCCCGTACTTGCCAAGCATTCTGTCTGTCTGTCTATCATAAGTTCGTGAAACGGGGACAGATTCTTAAATTAAGATAAAATTTGGTATATTTCAACCTAATAAAATATGCTTTGATATGTCTGTTAATTTTGCTCTGTTAGGAACCTACACTCTGATTTATGTACTTAAGCTCCATTTTGTTTTGTTTGTTAAGTCACCCTATATATATATATATCATCACGGGCAAATGTTTTAGCGTGCAAAAAGTAATCCCAGATTCACGAACATCTACTTTTGAACGTGCTTTGTTTGTATATATGTATAGTGTGCATGTGTTAACCCCTCACTCTGTCTTTAGACTGAGCCCTCCCCTCCCCATTTTTTTAGTTTGTAGGTTTTGCTTTGGAGTTCGAGCTAGACGTGGTGAGTTAGTCCTTGGAGTTAGTTTCGAGTCAAGTCTTTTTTTTAAGTTTGGTTCATTTGCATACGCATTTTGAATTCGACTAAGTTTGTATAATTTGATCGTATGAATGTATAAGTAGCCATTGTTTAATTCATGTTATAAATATTGGGATAGGCTTCTAGGGATAGTTTGAACCCGTTTGCATTTATGATTTATGCTTATTGTTTGATATTCGGGACTAGGGATTTATGCTAGATGAACCCGTCACTTGTATGCTTGGATTTTATTGTTTGGCATGTTTATACTTCCACATTTACGTTGTTTGCATTTTGAAGTTCAGGGTCTACGTTCCGCCTAGCTTAGGTGTGTTTGTCTGTCTCTCGTTCGCCTATGCTCGATTTATATACGGACCTTCCATCTCATATGTGGATTGGGTATAGGTGCGGGGAATATGGTGACCCACCGTACGGGGTGCTACAAAAGGCATCGAGAACCACGCCTCCCCTAACTCCTTAAGTCGTGCTTGGATGGAAACTATGCACAAGAGTGATAATCCCGACGACCCGATACCGTCCCAGGTGTCATTACCCATGGTCTTCGGGGCCTAACAAAACAGAACAAAGCAGAGCATAACCTAACCCGCTACAGACATACCTTGTTAGGAATAGTGCCCTTAAAGCCAATGTTGCAATCCGCTTTGTACTTTTCCTTTTTGTAAATCATAGACGATCTTTAAATAATAAACGAACTGATTTGATCATAAGGCAACAATTCTTTATATTCTCTTATTTGATTGTATGTTTACTTTGATTGTGCATGTATAAGAACTCCCCTAATCTAAATGACTTATAGGAATCTACCATTTAGGAGAAGTGGTTCATGAAACGAGCCCTAAATCACATAATCATGATTAGAAATCACTCAAAACTAATGAGTCCAATACACTGTGAGAGTGTCGATATGGCTCGCTCGAAGGTTGCCCATGTGATCACGCCCTTAAGAAAGACCACCTTGTTTCATGGGGTGCAAAGTGTATGGCTAATACGTGCGTGATACATGGGGGTGCTTGTTTATTCTAAATTAGTACACTAAGGTGTCCCCTGTGACAAGATTCCTAAATGGGAAATGAAATTTCTATTTTTGGAAATAGAAACTTCCAGATTAGGAAATATCTCACAAGTTATTGATGTGATTCAGTAGTCCTTAGACTTGAGATTCCATCGATGCTTTGTTGGATAACTCTGTAGTCTTTGGTATAAGCTTTAAGGGATGTCGCCTGAGATAGCTGATTCAAGGCTTATGCTAGGACTGCACAAGTGGCACATGGAAGCATATGAGAATCAATAAAAGACCTACACTTGCATGAGCAAGTTGATCTCTTATTGTGTAAGTCATTCATATGCCATCTAGGAGACCTTGGCCAAGGCAGTGGATCAAGATCAAGAAAAGAGTTTCTTGGCTCAAGATCAAATTAATATGGAATGCACTTAACTTTAAGACCGAGATTATTAGGGTTCTAAGTATTCCCTTGCCCTAGATCTTGGTTGAGAGATAGGTTGTAGGAGGACCTTATTTCACATATGTCAATGACTTAAAGGTTCTTGGAATTTATACATTCTTATTCAACTAGGGGTCGCACACCTATTGCCAAACTATGGTAGGGCGATCTGTGGGCTGATTAATTACTTAAGAATTAATTAATTAGGGTCACTGTTAATTGAATAAAGAACCTAGAGGATCACACACAAATGCCCGATCACGAGGGTCAAGAGTTGAATAGATTAAACGAGTTAGTCGAACCAATTAAGGATTGGGAAGCGCCACACGTGTGGGGCACGTGTTAATGAGTGACACGTGATACTTGTTGTGTGATAAATTAAATAATTAATTTTGATTAATTATTTAATGGACTTTAATTTAATTATTAATTATTATTAAGTCCTAAATTGGATTATAAATTTCTAATAAATAATTAATTATGAATTAATTAATTATCGACATTAATTTATTTATTATGAATAAATAAAATACCCTATGAAAATGTCTAAGAGAGTTAGCTAGAATTTCTTGTAAGGCAAGTTGATCAAAGAAGACTTTTGGTCAAAGTAGAAAACCTTTCTTACCTAGCAAGTAATTAAAAGTCTTGGAGTATTTGGAATCCTTGGACAAGACAAGGGGTTCAAACCCCCTAGCCTATTTAAGGGTGGGGTTCGAACCCCATGGGAGATTGATAGTCAAGAATTTCTCCAAATTACTTAATACAAATCCCCTAGAGCCTAAACACTAAATATAGCACTATCATCCTCCCTATTTAGGTCGTGATAGAGGTTGGTGTGGATTATTACTCTAGAGGACTGCGATTTCGGAGTCTTGAAGATTCGAAGAAGTTCAAGGGAATAGCCACTTGAAGCGCATCTGAGAGCGGTCAAGAAAGCATCGATTTAAGTGAGTTCTTGAAATCCTTACGAATCGGGAATAGGAATTGCAAGTCTAGATCTTGCTTTTGGGAAAAAAAATTTAATTCCGCTGCATTACTTTTTGTATTTCCCAACATACCTATCATACCATATGTGCATATATCTTACCTTACCTTGCAACAAGCTATGATATACATACCTCTCCGTGTCATTCCTTAGCATATCTCTTTTGTCATGGTGCTCGGCTCGTAAGAGGCTCACGGTTTGAAGCATAGCTTAACATTGCTAAACATAACAAATCAAAAGCAAGCGTACATAGGCTTTACATAGCGTTTCATACTTTAGAGCTTATGGCAAAATCATAAAAGTACATATATCGCAAGTATTTACTTATACTTAGGGCTTATTAAATCACATGCATTAGAAAATGAGCACGTTGCATTAGGGTTATAACTATAACCTAACCTCACCTTACAGTGACGAAGCCAGACAGAGAGCAAATGGTTCACCCCAGAACCTACATAGAAGGCTTAACACCACCCTAGTGTGAATCTGGACCAACTGAAGACAAAACACAACATTTAGACTCAAGCAACGACCACGAAGATGCACGACAAATGTATACGGATGCAGATAAAGCAATGCAAGTAATGGATGTTCATATATTAAGCAATTACGTACACGTAACAAGTCTTCACGTCAAAACATACCATATAAACACATAACACCTTAAATCAACACATAGCATATCAATTCACATGATAACATATCAACTCATATGTATACATAAGTATAAAACATGTTAGGATCAAGATTAGGGAGAAAAAAGGCGAACAAAACAAGTTAACGGAGCAAAACGGACCAAAATACACCTCTGGGGGCTCGAACGGCCGTTCAGGCCACCCCTTAAAAGGACAAACGATCGTTCAGGAGATCAGGGGTTGGCCTCCCATGGGAATGGCCGTTCTGGCCAACAAAGGACCCTCAAAACGACAGTTCCCGGCCGCCGCACCCCAAAGCGAAGCTGCACATGAACGACCGTTTCTTTCCCAATGCATGCAGAACACGAACGACTATTCATGCATGCGGAAACGAGGCTGAAAGTCAGCCATTTCATGGCTGGCGAAGGGGGCAGAAAGGAACAGCAGCAACGCAGCAAGGTAGGCAACAAATCAACCCAAAGTTTCACCAAATTCAACACTTAATGCATGCATAAACACCCTTAAAACATGATTAAACACAAGAGCATATTAATAAGCCATGGAATCAAGTATTAAACATGTTACCATTTTCATACATTTCATGGTGATTCACTCATGCTTCAACCAAAAACTCAAAAACCACCAAAAATGCATCATACACACTTATAAGAACAACGTATATCAATATTAGGGCAAATGATTCATCATACAAGACATACTTTAAATTTTCATATAGAAGGTACTATTTATCATCTTCTCCATTGAGCACAAAATCATGGATTTCAAGTAGCAAGAGAGGTATAGAAAGAAAGCACACGTCAAAGGGAGTCAGAATCTTACCTGGGATCAAAGATCAGCAAAGAAACGAGGGAGAACTTGAGCTTTGAAAGTGAATAGGGCAAGGGAATGGATTCCTCTTATTCTTGGTCTTGAAGCTGCATGTTTGGATGAAATGGAGGAAAAAAAAGGGATTATTTTGGATGATAAGGGGTCAAGAACCGGTTCGTTCGGTTTAAGGGTGGTTTGGTTTAAGGGTTCGGTCCTTTTGCATCGAATTTTTAATCGTAGGGGGTTCAAACAGCTTCAGAAAAAATGATGCTTGTTCCATTAGACTCGAATCGTCGAAACGAATCTAATGGCAAAGTCAAAATTCAAATCCAAATTCCCTAGCTCAATTTAGCTGAAAACGGCTCAAAAACCCTAATTACTATTAGGTCCCTAAAACTTTCGAAAATAGACAATTGAGGCTAACACATTTTAATTAAATTCTAAGATAATACACAACTTGAAATAAAGCTCGCATTGAGAGGTAGGAAAGAAACGTCACATAATTCACATTATTTAAATTAAAACACTGAAAATGCATAATTAAAGTCACACATGACGTCATACCTGGCTTATCGGAGAAACGGGGTGTCACAGGTATGCAACGGGTGGTAATCCGAGGCTCACGATACAAGCACGGGCTTATGCTTTAGATGATGAAGAGGAGATGGAGGAGCTTGATCAAAACACCATGATTGAAGGTACCATTAGCATTCATGGCATCACATTACATGCATTATTTAATTCGGGGGCTATGCATTCTTTTATTTCCCGGGATATTGCTTCTACTATTACTTTGCCTGCTGAAATTTGTCCACATGATTATGTGGTGAGATCTTCTCTTGGAGGGAGTTTGGTGATGAGTAGAGTGTACCGGGAGTGTTCGGTGAGTTTTGAGGGCTGAGTTTTCTCAGCTAACTTGATTGAGATGCCGATAAAGAGGTATGGAGTAATCCTTGGGATGGATTGGCTTTACCGACATCGAGCCGTGATAGATTACCATGAGAAGAAGGTTTCTTTGGGTTCTATGGTTTTCACGGGTGAGAGGTTGAAGTTGAGCCCATTTGTGGAAGCCAGTAACCTAGTCCGAAATGGAGCAACAGATTTTGTGGCCTATCTTTTGAACAAACCGATGTTTCAGGCCAAACTTGAAGAGACATAGGTCATTCAAGAGTTTCCCGATGTTTTACCCGAGAATTTGGGTTATCTACCGCCCGATAAGGACATCGAGTTTGTCGTGGACCTCAATCCCGGAGTTGAGCCAGTTTTGAAGACTCCCTACAGGCTCCTATTGAATTAAAGGAGTAGAAGCTGCAGTTTGATGAGCTTCTGGATTGCGGGTACATAAGTCTGAGCATTTCTAGATGGGGTGCTCCCATTTTCTTTGTAAAAAATAAAGATGGAACGTTGCGGATGTGCCTAGACTATCGCAAGTTGAAACGGATGACGGTGAAGAACAAATATTCATTGCCTCATATCGAAGAGTTGTTTGATCTTTTAGAAGGTTCCAAGGTATACTGTAGCACCCCAAGAGGTGGGCACCACATCCCCCGCACTACAACTCGACACGTGTAACGAAACAAGAACTCCACACACGCACGAAGCCATAGTGAACGGGAGACAAACAAAATCAAACCTAAGCTAGCCAGAACATAGACCCTGAACTTCACCATGCAGTCAACAAGTATGCAAAAACGTGAACATGCCATACAAAATTCAAAACAATAAGAGCAGGTGACGGGTTCAACTAGCATAGATTCCTAATCCCGAAAATCCAATCATACCATAAATCAAATGTACAAACAGGTTCAAACTAGCCCTAGAAGCCTACCCCGAAATTCATAACATAATCAAAACAAGTCATACTTATACAACCGTACAAAATTACTCGTATTCAAAATGCAAATGCAAGACCTAACTTATACAAGGAGTCAACTCCAAGGACAGACTCACTTCACCTAGCTCGAACTCCAAAGCAAACCTGCAAGGCTAAAACAAGGAGAGGGAGGGTCAGTCAGACTAGCTGAGTGAGGGGTTAACATATGCACACTATACGTATATACAGAGCAAAGCACGTCAAAAGTAGATGTTCGTGAATCCGGGATAAGTTTTTGCACTCCAAAATATTTGCCCGTGATAATATATATATAGGGTGATTAACGCGACAAAACAAACAAGGCTTAGCTATACGTATCAAGGTGTACGTTCAT
The DNA here is from genome assembly GCA_037501455.1 of Lantana camara. Taxonomy (NCBI): domain Eukaryota; kingdom Viridiplantae; phylum Streptophyta; class Magnoliopsida; order Lamiales; family Verbenaceae; genus Lantana; species Lantana camara. The sequence goes on from CM074857.1 coordinate 112,075,597, forward strand.
AACAAAGCAAACATAACATACGTTTCAGGCATGTTTTATTAAGTTAATAATATTCCAAATTTTATCTTAATTTATGAATCTACCCCCGTTTCACGAAATCAAGAAAAGCGTAACAAGACTCGGCAGGCACGAGTTCAAACCACCCAAGCTCCTCAAGACATAGCGTGTCAGAAACAACGTAATAAAACAAAGCAAGACATACCAAGCAAGTCAAGACGTGCCAAACCTCTTCTCCGGGTGATGGAAGGGTTGCGCAACCCTAACCATCCAAGTAGACGAGGGGAGTGCTCAATGCTTCTCAAACCCTCAGGACTCCATCCCCCAACCAAACCTCCTGGTGGGCTCCGGTACATCCTTATCAAGTTATCAAGTGGAGACTATGCAAAGGAGGCGTGCCCGGCGACCCCTTGGTCGTCCCGGGTGCTCCTTACCCACAGTCTCCAAGGCCCCATCAAGTCACGTACAAGTTCAAGTCAAGTCCTAAGCCTGCTACAAACGTTCATACCAAGACATTTTGTGCATGCCACAAGCATACCTATCATATACACACACATACGTATATACCACATGCAAACGTACCATACATACACACACATACGTACTTATCACACGTATACATACCATACATACACACAAACGTGCTTACCATGTGCAAACATATCAAATCCAAAAGCAAGCATACAAAGGCTCATACATAGCATTCATACTTTCAAACTTTTAGCAAAACCATCAAGATATGTATTTCAAACATATTTACATATACATAAGGAGTATAAGTCGCATGCATAAAAAACGAGCACATTGCATTAGGGTTTAACTATATCCTAACCTCACCTTAGACCAAACAAAGTCAAAGATCAGACGTTTGATTCACCCCGGAATCAACTTGGCCGACTAAACACCACCCGGGTGCACCTAAACAAACTAGAGACAAAACACAAGGCTTAGACTCAAGAATGAACCATATAGACGCACAGCATATGCATAAGCACTTAAGAGATGCAAAACATGTAAACAAGGTTCATTTTCAAATCGATTTCATGCAAGGCTATACATTTCATAGGTTAGCATATTCACAAAACATGTTAAGGGATGTTCATGTGCACAATTAATGCAACAAATACAAATGGGATGCAAATAATAGCATTTAATCACATACGAACACATAACACATTCAAACACTTAGACTACAACATATAATGCACAACATACCTTAATGCATGATTTCATACTCATATTAAATCATAAGTCAAGTTAGGATCATGATCGGAGACGGTTAAAAGCGAAAAACGAACATACGAGACAAAACAACACACAAAAGTTCACAAAAAGGGGGAGATACGGGCGTGTTTCCCTCGAAGAACAAACCGAGACGCAGGGGTGTCAGGGTACAGGCGCTCAGCAAAACGAAAGAGACACGGGCTCCCTCCAAGAAGAAAAGGGAACACGGCCGTGTCTCGGTACAGGCATGCGAACACGGCTAGACACAGCCGTGTCACACACAAAGCACACGGGGGAGACATGGGAGTGTCCCCTTCTCCCCCCGCGTTGGCAGTACTAAGTTCCGCCATTAATGGCGGAACAACCATACACAAACACACACACACACATCACACCACAACCCCGAATCGCACAAAATTCATACCACGAGTCATATACAATACGTAGAACACATATTCTCAAGTAAGAGCTCCCAAAACGAGCTTAAACACACAAAACCCCAAACCCAACACTATTCACTATCTTCCCCAAATAGCCACATACACACGGAATCGAGGCACGAAAGAGATATTAAATCGAAGAACGTAACGAGAGGGATACAAATCTTACCTTGGATCATTGATCGGACGGATGGGGACGAGGTTCTTGAGCTCGAAGGCTTGGGGCGGCTTTCTCTTCCTTTTCTTCTTTTCTCCCTCTTCTTTCTTACTTGACCGGTCCAAATGAGAAGAGAAAAAGGGTTCGGTCCCTTTTCTAAGGCCAAAAAATGGGTCGGTTCAAACGAGTAGGTTCAAACAGTATCCGGTCCATTCAAATCGGATTTTAAAATGATAGGGCTATCAAAGGTAAAATTAAATTCATCAAATCCGAACTCAATGGCAAGGTTGGAATTCGAATCTGAATTCCCAAGCTCAAGATAGCCACGAAGCTCGAAAACACCCTAATTATAATTAGGTCCCCAATCTTTCAAATATTGGGCATTCGAGCCCAAACATATTTAATTAAATTCTAAAGCGCATATAACTTGAAATTAAACCACAAATTGACACATAAGGCATGCGAGGACATATAATTCACAAAATACGGAATTAAACCCTCTCGTGATGTTGTACCTGGATTGCCGAAGAGACGGGGCATCGCATATACTCTAAGTTAGATTTGAGGCCGGGTTATTACCAGTTGTGTATCAGGGAGGAGTATATAGGAAGCCGCCAAGAGCCATCGGAAAAGGTCGCCAGAGACCGTCGTTTGGTGGTGCTACAGTAGCAGGCGCCGTCCCAAGCTTCTGTTGGTGCATGCGTCGTCATTGCAATGCCCTTGGTTGAGCCACCAACCTAGAAAGTTGCACCTGGAAGAGACGCACAAAGCGCAGCCATCACCGCCACAAACCGCCGCCGGAAAAAGGGCTAGAACATGCACTGCTACGGTCGAGCCTGTCGCTGCTAGGTTCATCGATCGATATCTCTATCACTAGGCCATTTCAGGCCAAGACATCACCTCCAAGTCATAGGTCTCGTCGAGATGTTTGATTTGCATACCAATTTCGCTAGATTCCATTATCAGAGGAGGCCGAACAAGGCCGTCGAAGTTGAATCGCGAATTTGAAACTTTGATAGGTCATAACTCCTTTGTCGTTGGTTGGATTTCGGTTTCGTCTTCACCATCGTGATCGTCGTCTCGAAATCTTCGATTTTGACTATTCATTCGTCGAAATCCATCGAGGTTTGGCCGAGTTTGAGCTTGTGTGTGTTTTAGTGCATGAAAACGGTGTATGTGTCAGTGCTGAGAGGACGAGAGAGTGGAGAAAGAAGGAGAGGGAAACTCTGACCGGTCAAACATGGATCAGGGTGTTTTATCCCGGGTCCTTAACATGCGAGAATAACCGGTAGAAGGGGCTAACGACGTCAGAATTGGACAAACTTAGAGTCTACGGACTCGTTTTGATACCCCAAATGCGTTAAACAGGTTCGTTAGGTCAAAATCTCGATCGGATGATAAATGACCAAAACACCTCTAAAAAGATAAAATTACAAACAAGCTCCTAAACTCTTAAAGAGCTGACAATAGGGCCACACAGTGCACGTAATCACATAATTAAACATAAAAGGTACGTTAAACATCAGGTAAGTGTAAATTAAATAAACAAACATACAGGGTGAATCACACGTGGCTCCAGCTCAGTCGATCGGAAAAAATGGGGTGTCACAGCTATGATTATTAAGATACGATATTCGGGATTAGGGATCTATACTAGTTGAACCCGTCGTATGATGTTTGATTTGAATTTTGTTGTATGCTTATGAACATTACGCTTCCGCTATTGTTGTTGTTGATATTTTGAAGTTTGAAGTCAGGGTCTACGTACCACCTATCATAGGTGTATCTGTCTGTCTCCCATTCGCTACAATTTGGTTAGTGTACGAACACTCCATTTCGTATGCGAATTGGGCTTTAGTGCGGGGTATTTGGTGACCCGCCGATGTGCTACATCACATGTGTATATTATGATTTAGGAGAAATTTGTATTTTTGGTCCCACAGGTTTAAGGTCAAATTTTTTTTAGTCACACACTTTTTAAATACTCCCACCCATTTATTTTTTTGGCACATTTAGTCCCAAACCCTAAAACTTTCAGTATTAGTCCCGATGGGGCCAAATTACACTCGGATCAGTACCGCACATGTGTCACGATCTGAAGGACCCATTAGTTTAACAATCGCGGTAATGGGCTCGTGGGCTCAGCCGGCCCATTCCCCCACCGTCTCTTCTACCTGGACCCGCGTGCCTTGGCCCAGGTCGCGAGCATGGGATTTCCCCCAACGGTCCTTGGAACGCTCGTATTACAGTCCCCAGAGATGCTTCGCGCCAGGGCTCCCTCTCTTCCATGATAGGCACCCTCGGAAATCGTGCCCCTGTATCCCATGCTCGGACGCTCATCGCCTGCGGCTTCTCGCCAGAGCCCTCTCGAGTGTAGCCAACGCTCGGGGTTGGCACTCAAAGGCATTTCTCTTTTGAGGGTCGGTTCTGGTAATGCGGAGTGTCTCTCCCGAGGGCATTCCATAGGTACGGGGAGCATAATAAGGCTCCTACACGGTCGTCGCTCGCCAACCACTTCTGACACAGCGGAGGCATGCACCTCGTACCTGCCCTGCTACAGGCTTTTCAGAGCCATCACTCTCACACCATCTCAGGTCGCCACATGTTAGGGCAACACAGGTTTGGAACCACTAGGTCAAATTACCCAAAGCACCCTCACCCCTAACATATAAATAGGGAGAAACACATGATTTCTGCCCCCAAGTCATCTTCTTCCCAAAAACCACTTGCACTGAACTAGGGTTTTTCTCCATTGCTGCATAATCCAAGCTTTGCATACTTCACCATTTCACCACACATTCATCCTTGTTATCCTAGCTAGAAGAACCCAGGCTTTCAAGGAAACCCAGTTCCTGAGGCACTACAGCCTGTAATGGTCTTCCCTTTCCATTAAACAAATCTTGAAAGTGTGGTTGCATTTTAGGAATCCTTTTCCTGCACCATCAAGTCCCAAACGGTGTTAACCTCCATTAGTATGATTTTATTTTTATATTAAATAATTAAAAATATAAATATTATATTGTAATAAGTGTTCAATATTAAATTTTATCTTTTGAGTTTGATATAAAAAATTCATTTATTAAAAATATTATATTAATGAGTAAAAGTATTATACAACATTTTTAAAATATATATATTAATTAAAAATAAGATATTGTTCGCCTCTCATTGATGAAGTTCTGATGGCCCGAGCAGGGATGGGCAAAATCCCTACCTTCGTCAATCGCTATGACGGAACCACCGACCCTGCCGAGCACCTAGATCATTATGTGCATCTGATGTACCTCTACGAGCACTCCGGCCATTATTGGACAAAGATCTTTTTCACTTCCCTCTTGGGAATGGCACAAGAATGGTATAAGAAGCTGCCCCCTCATTCCATCCGAGGGTATGAAGACTTGACCAATGCTTTCATGAGCCACTTCAGTTCTTTGAAAGCGCTAGCGCCCGCCGCCACGGCACTCTATAGCTTGGTACAAGGACCTAAAGAGATGCTCAGGTCCTTCATGGGTAGGTTTAATAAGGAGATCTTGCTGGTGGAAAAGCCCTCAATGGATTTCTTGAGGCACGTACTCTTTGGGGCAATCAACTTGAAAAATTACGTCAGCAAGGAGTTTGTGGAAGAAGTGCGAAGAAGAAGCCCCGCTCGTTGATAGAGATCAGGGATATAGCTGATTCCTTTTTCACCCTCGAAGATATGTACATCGCGAGGGACCAGAAGCTCGCAAATGCCCCTCGAGCCAGCCGAGGCACAGTAGAGAAGGGAGAGCTCAAGAATCGCCGTCGCAGTCCAGTGTCCGCTCGGAGAAATTCACCGCCTCCTCGTAGATACGAGCGCATCCCCCTCAACCGTCCCATTGCTGAAGTTTATTCCATGGTGGACAAAAAACTGTTCAAAAGTCACTTAAAATGAGGGAAACTGAGGCTCAAAAGCGCTCGGGCAAGTACTGTGCCTTCCACAAGCAAAAAAGGCATGACACAAACGAGTGCCGTCAACTCGAGAGCGAGATTCAGAGGCTCATTGCCGGGGGGCACCTCAAAGAATTTGTGAGGGTGCTGGAGAGGTATGACGAACACTACACCGAGCGTGCGAGAGTTAGAGAAAGGACCCGCTCGCGCTCCAGGAGCCCGCGCCGCCACCACCCACAAATAAGCGAGCGCGGCAAGCAGAAGGCCGCAGACATCGAAAACCAACCCTTCGCCGTCATTAACATGATTGCCGTGACTCTAACGCATCCCGACGTCGTCAAGTCCGCAGCTATGATCAGAGGTCTTCAAGACTCAAGCCTGTGTACTCTCTGGATAGATCCTCACGCTCAAAAGAGGATAACATGGTAGGATTTACTAAGAAAGATTTAGAGCGTATTGTAACACCTCATGGGATCGGTAAAACCTCTGATTGCCCCATGGTGGTTAGCTTAGACATTCATAACCATATTGTAAAGAGAGTTTTGATTGATAGCAGAAGCTCAGTAAACGTTCTCCCCTACGCAACGTTTCAAAAAATGAATATAACAAACATTCCCCTCGAACCCCTCAGAACAGCCCTCGTTGGCTTTGGGGGTTCCGAGATCGCCCCCCGCGGACAAATTCACTTGGCCACCTCATTCGGTCGCGCCCCACAACGAAAAACTTTGAGCGTTCTTTATACAGTTGTCGAGGTAGATCTCCCGTACAACATCATTATTGGGCGGTCGGCCCTCGTCGATTTCAAAGCAGTTATTTCCACATATCATCAGAAGGTTAAATTTCCCACCCCCGAGGGAACAGATGAGGTTCTGTGCAACGTCAAGGAGGCATGGGAATGTTATATCCTGTCCCTGAGAAGCTACGTGCTAAGGCAAGCCATCCAAGCAGGGTCCACGAAGAAATCTTTGGATTTTCCCAAGTTGGACGAAGATGGTCCTGAGCACAAGAGGGCCAAACTTTACAGGAAGAGGAATAGAAAGAGGGAAGCGAACGGATCCAAAGATGGCCAAGCTGGCCCACTCGGACCAGTTAAGGGATCCTCCTCGGAGGGCGAGGGTCATGACCCCTCGGAGGCAGCCAGCGATAAACTCACGGGTAAGAAGAGGGCGCTCGAGCTTCCGAGGCCTGAAGTATGTATTGAGCTTACGGAGATGACCATCGAACTGGAGCCTGTAAACCCTGACAAAACCACCCAGATAGGTTCCAACCTCGACAGTCCCTCTCAGATCATGATGATTGACTTTCTTCGAGAGAACATTGATGTGTTTGCATGGAAGGCTTCTGACCTCACGGGGATAGATTCGAGCGTCATTGTTCACAGGCTCAACGTGGACCCAGCCTTCAAACCTATCAAACAAAAGAAGAGGGATGCTCATGGATTTAGGAAGCAAGTCATAGAAGAGGAGGTAAACAAACTTCTTGAGGCTCAGTACATTGAGGAGATCCTTTACCCAGAATGGCTCTGCAACGTTGTCCTCGTACCCAAGAGTGCAAATAAGTGGCGCATGTGCAATGACTTTACCGATCTCAACAAGGCGTGCCTCAAAGACCCATACCCTTTACCGAGAATTGATCAACTAGTAGATTTGACGGCGGGGTGCGAACTCATGAGTATGATGGATGCATTCCAGGGGTATTATCAGATCTTTATGGCGCCCAAGGACCGACCAAAGACTTCCTTCGTGGTCCACATGGGAATTTACTGTTTCAAGGTCATGCCGTTCGGACTCAAAAATGCAGCGGTAACTTATCAACGTCTTCTCAACAGAATGTTCGAGCGCGAAATAGGAAAGTCCATGGAATTATATGTGGATGACATGATCGTCAAAAGCGAGCGCCAGCATTCCCATCTGGAGGATCTCAAATGGGCGCTCAACATCCTACGGTAGTATGGTATGAAGTTGAATCCTTCAATATGTACATTCGGTGTTCGGGGGGAAAGTTCCTAGGGTATGTTGTTAGCCAAAGAGGCATTGAGGCCAACCAGGAGAAAATCAAAGCGATCTTGGACATTTCCTCCCCTCGGAATGTTAGAGTGGTCCAACTACTGGTGGGCAAGATCATTTCTTTGAACAAATTCATTTCTCGCTCGGCCGACAGAAACCTGTCCTTCTTCAAAATCCTTCGCAACGCTCGTAATTTCGCCTCGAGCGAGAAATGTGAGAAAGATTTGTAGGACATGAAGCAATACCGCTCGAGCGCACCACTGTTGACCAAGCCTAACCCAGGGGAGAGCTTGCTTATTTACCTTTCAGTCTCCTCAGAATCCACGAGTGTTGTCCTCGTAGCTGTACGCGAGCGTAAGCATCTGCCGGTGTATTACTTGAGCAAGATTATCTTTACGCTCGTTAATGCTTCCAGAAGGTTAAGGCCATATTTTCAGGCCCACTCCATCACGGTGCTTATAGACCAACCCCTCAAACAGGTACTCTCGAAACCGGACATCTCATGGAGGTTAATCAAGTGATAAATTAAGCTCTGTCAATTCGACATCAGCTTCGAGCCTCACACAACGATACAGGCTCAGGCTGTGGCAGATCTACTCATTGAGTGCTTCGGCCTGGATACCACACCCCCAGTAGAAGAGGGGATATGGCTTCTGCACACAGATGGCTCCTCGACCTCACAAGGGGGGGGGGGGGAGCCGGGGTGACCCTCAGGGATCCTCATGGGAATGAAGTGGACTACGCACAATCAAATTAGCGTTTCAGGTCACCAACAATGAAGCAGAATATGAGGCCCTCATCCAAGGGCTTAAGATCGCCCTACAGAATGGGGCCGCTCGGGTCACTTGTTGACTCCCAACTGATTGCAAGTCAAATTGATGGCACTTATGATGCTCGAGAAGCCACCATGGTGCAGTACCTAGCAAAGGCCAAGAGTTTATACCTAAGTTTAAGGAATTCCACCTGCTGCTGGTCCCGCGAGCAGAAAATAAGTGCGGATACCCTTTCCAAATTTGCATCAGCTCTGGAAGGGTCTTGCGAGCGTCACGTCAAGTTCCTTAGAACAGAAGAACCATTGATCAGCGATGGGAAACACTCGTGCCAGGTGAGCATGATAGATCCGGCCGAGCCTTGTTGGCTTGATGACATCGTCAAATTCCTAAAAGATGGTACCTGCCCAAGCGACAAAGTAGAAGCGCGGAAGGCCAGGTGCAAAGCCCTCCGGTTCTCATTAGATAGCGAGGGTAGGCTCTTCAAGCGGTCTTTCCAAGGCCCACCATTAAGGTGCCTAAGACCCTCGCAAGCCAAAGAAATGTTGCAATATGTGCATAGTGGAAGTTGTGGGAACCATTCCGGCGGTCGAATTCTGGCCAAGAAGGTATTGAGGAGTGGATTTTATTGGCCCTCGGTGTTGCAGGATGCCATCAATTATTCTAAGAAATGTCCTAAGTGTCAATTTCATTCCAACACCCCTCAACTGTCGGTCGCTCGAATGATCCCTATTGATGTGTCGTGGCCCTTTGACCAGTGGGGCATCGATATAGTGGGACCCCTGCCAATGGCGGTCGGACAAAAGAAGTTCGTGATCCTCACTGTAGATTACTTCACCAAGTGGGATGAAGCCGAAGCGGTCGCAAGAATAACGTTTAAAATTGTCAGGGTCTTCATTTGGAAGAGCATCATTTGCAGATATGGTATCCCGAGGGTACTCATCTCAGACAACGGCTCCCAGTTCATTGCCGCTGACACACGAGAATGGTGCTACGAATTAGGCATCGACAACGCTTCACTTCTGTGGGCCATCCGCTGGCCAACGGTCAAGCAGAGGTAACCAACAGGCCCATACTCCAGCATCTGAAAACGATGCTCGAAAGTAAAAAGGGAGAATGGGCAAAAGAGCTTCAAGGAGCCCTCTGGGCGTACCGTACTACCCCACGAGCGGCGATCGGGAAAACCCCTTATTCTCTTATTTACGGCTCTGATGTCATGATACCTGCAGAAATTGCTCAGGAATCAATGCGCGTCGTTTATTTCGAGCCTGCAATCAACGAGGATAATCGGATGTTTGAGCTAGACGTACTTGACGATAGAAGAAACACTACTTGGGCTCGTATCCACAGGTACAAAGCGACCGTAGCCCACCAGTATAACAAACACGTCAGAGAAAGGACCTTCCAGTTAGGGGACTCGGTCCTTAAGAAAGTCGAAGTCTCCAAACATGTGGGTAAGTTGGACCCCAACTGGGAGGGCCCCTTCAAAGTCATTCAGGTGTGTGCGAACAATACCTACCTGCTAGAGACTTTGCAAGGCGAGCGTCTTCCTAGACCATGGAATGCATGTAACCTTAGACGGTTCTACGTGTAAACATCAACCTTTGTAATTGCCCGCTCGTGGCACTTTGTACTTTCTTTTGACAGATATGCAAGCATAACAGTAAGCATTTTTCTAATTAGTATGTGTCTTTTACTTGCTTTTCCTTTAATTAATGACTTGAGTAATCACTTGCATCAACGCATACTCCATGTAGAGCATCCTCCACGTCGAACGGTCTGAGGACCACCCAATCTGTCTCCAAACCGTAAGAATGGGCGCGTCGAAAAGGCGGGTTGCTAAATGCTTAATTTACACCAACTGGATGCCGATCACACCAGCTCTCGCTCGTAGACCCCCTATGACCCTTATCCTATTAGGTATGAGTACGCTCGTAGATAGCTAACACTGGGCTAATCCTCTCACGGATGCCTAAGTGTGAAGCTAACATTACAGCCACGCTCGCTTTAATCTGGAGCACTTGACAAGTCATTCGGCTGTTTTCTAAGCCCACTCAAGCTACTGGGGCGCTCAAATCAGAAGTATACATCGCATACTTAAAGCCAATACTTAGCTAAATCCTTAATGGATTCCTAAGTTCAAATTCAAACCTCATTATGGATATAGCCAGGGTACCCTCGTAAGGAACACCCTCGCGCCCATACATCCCTCTCACAAATGTTCAAACATTTCTAAGTCCGAATCTCAAAATTCATAATGAAACACAGCCAAGGTACCCTCAAAAGAAACACCCTCGTGCCCATGCATTCCCATTGTAAAACATTCAAACATCAACAAAAACAGAAATTCAACGGGAAGGACATCAAACTTCAGTAGTAAGGAATAGAAAGTGCATTATCAGAATTACAAAGTTCGAATACAGAAATTAAATGTTCATAACGGTAACGGAAATAAGCATGAACTTTTCAAAAGCATATAGAAGAGCATCACTGGGGTTGACCCTCGGGCTCCCGAGGGGCAGATGAAAGGGGGACGGGCAACACATTAGCATCGGGAGTTTGAGCATCACTTGGGCCCACGCCGTCCTGAGCGTCGAGAGTAATGCTGTTGTCTTCAACAGGAATGGGCTCGGGGTCCACCGGGTTGGCTGCTATGAAGTCCCCCTGGAGCATCATCACCAACTCATCATACTCGGGTTTCGTCAAGTCAGCTGATGGATCCCTGTTGCGGACGATTGGCTCCAGATTTTCATCTAAGTCCATGTGCAGGCGCTCATCAGTCCGAGCGCTCTCGGGTGCCATTCCTAGTTTCACCTTTTGGCCCACCGCCTTCCAGAAGAATCGCGGAGCATTGTCAAAGCAGTGGAGGTTGGCTGCAAAGGCAAAAGCTTTGGAGCGCACGAATCTGGTTACCGCGTCCCAAGCCACCCTCGTCTCTAAGGAGAGCACCTTCTCCTGTAAGTTGGCGAGCTCCTTCTTAGTTACCTCAGCCTGCTGGGTACCCTCAGTTAACTGCCTACTCAGATCCTCATTGGCTACCCCCAGCTGGTCACGCTTCTCCGTGAGTTTCTTATGACGCTCGTCAAGGGCCAAGTATGCGCCATCTGATTTCTTCAAATCCTCGTTCAGCTTATCTTTCTCAAGATTGGATGCAGTGAGTTGATCGCAAACGGAGTTATAATCTTCCTGCAGTTAGCCTGGGTCAGAAATGCGCAGCAACTTCTTATACTTGGCCTTGTGCTCAGAGTAGGCCTGCGCTCGCCCTTGCAAGTTCTTCAACCTAGGGATCACTTCCTGAAAGGTCAACAACCAAAGTTACCATCAGATCTACTCAAAAGTGGGAAATTCTCAAAAGAAGTTAAAGAACTCACCGTTAAGAGGGCCCGGCAAGCATCGTCAGCAACCCGAGCGGCATCATGCTGGTTTAGTTTATCATGGTCACCAGAGAATTTGAGTTTGCTTACAATCCCCGTGACCAAGTTGTAAGAAGATAGACTTTTCTTCAGGAGGACCGGACCATCTCTCCTCTGGCGCTTGTACCGTGCGTCCCCTTCGCACCCAATTTTCCAAAAATCCTCATCCTCCGAGGATGAGATATCACCACCCTCATCGCGAGGGCCCACAACAACCTCCTTCCCCTTGCCGGTGATGGGGATGGAGTCTGGCATTCTCTTCCTTTTCCCCGAGCGCTCGGAATGCTCGGCCCGCCCTTCGTCGTGCATTCTGGCTAGCTCCCCCGAGCGGTTGCGAGAGCTGCCTGAGCTCAATGCTATGGGCCCCCCAGGGGCAATAGGGGGAGTAGCCTCGCGGGCCGGCCCGTGCGTCAGATCCTCAATATGGCCTTCACCGTGGCCAGCATCCTCCCCACTCCGGTGAGCGCCCCTGCCGCCATCACCACGTAGCCTCGCGGGCCGGCCCGTGCGTCAGATCCTCAATATGGCCTTCACCGTGGCCAGCATCCTCCCCACTCCGGTGAGCGCCCCTGCCGCCATCACCACGTAGCCTCGCGGGCCGGCCCGTGCGTCAGATCCTCAATATGGCCTTCACCGTGGCCAGCATCCTCCCCACTCCGGTGAGCGCCCCTGCCGCCATCACCACGTCCCGTTCCCCGACGGGCACCTCTCCCTCTCGGGGCATTGGGGAGTTGGATACCTTGTTGTTGCTGCGGTTGCTGCTGATTACCGCCCACTTGGCGAGCGCGTAACATCTCTGCAATGCTCTCGGCATCAACTCCCGCCATGAGAATGTCCACACTTAAGAGCGAAAAGCAAACGAGCATAAAAAATGTTGTGCTTATAAAACAAGGCAAAAGCTCAAAAGTTTGTTCCTGTGCTAAATGTTAGAAGTGTTAGTTCCTAGAATCTAACCATCACGGAACATCGTCCGAGCGGGAGGATTGAGCACCATCTCCGGGGGATGCACTAACCCATAATGGAACAGCACTTCCTCATCCCTCATTAACTCCTTAGCCTTTATCCACTTCTTCTCGTTTTTCATGACGAAGGCCAAGTTCTTAGCCCAACGCTCGAAAAGTTTATCCCCTGATCTGTTCCTAACCAAAGGCCCCTCTCCATGAACTATCCACCCTCGGTGAGCCCTAAAAATCCCCCCGGGCGCCCCCATAAAGAAATATTTCTCCTTCCATTTCTCGCCGTACGAGGTCGAGGGCGAATCAATCATCTTAAATCCAAATTTGGCTTGGGCGTAATAAAACCCATCTGTCGGAGATGAGCGCGGCGAGCGGGCCACCGGGATTAGACTGTTGAAGTTGTCTGTTGAGGGTTCATGGCCTGTGATCTTCATCTGGATCACAAAAGTGTTTATTAGGGCTATGCCGTTTGGAAGAATTTGAAAAGGGCTAAGGACGAGGTAATTGCAGATATTGGCAACAGCGGTTGGAATGGGAAACCTCAAACCCTCGGCCAACATGGAATCTAGATAGACGGTCATCATCCCCGGCGACAGACGGTTGGCCTTTTCCCCCTCTACAGGAAGGCGAATTGGGAACACTGCCTCATCCCAATATACCTTGGCCTTCAAATCTTCTAGATCCTTGAGCGTCAGTATGCTCTCTATTTCATCTGGGGTCCTATCAGTTTGGTGAGGATTATTTACCCTCAGTTGCGTCAAGGGTTCCTTCCCCTGGCGACGACGTTTACGGGGAGGCTCACCCTAGGCCCGGCCCTCGGAAGGTTCGGCACCGCCTTCTCGAGCCTCGATTGCCACAGTTACCTGATGGTCTTGGGGCCTTACAACACTGTTCAGCAAGGGGAATACCCTTTCCCCTTGCTGCTGCATCCTTAGGGACAAGTCCATCTCCTCAAACAGCTGATCTACACCGCCAGCGTTGCGCTCGTTCATCCCTTGAATGGCCGTCCCCAGTTCCTCATCGCCCGATTTCTCTGGGGCTCTCGCTATTAGGATGGTTGTCAGAATTTCGTCATGAGGGGAAGAACTCCCCACGGACATTTCATCAATCTCCCTCACCATTTGATCTACGATATTATCCGCCATTACTGGTCTTTATTCTTGAAGATGAAGCTTTCAACAGAAATTCAGCGGAGAGGAAGAATTCTGATACGAATTTAATGGCTAAAAAGGTTGTCCCACACAAGAACAACACTCAACACAACCTAAATCTAGGGTTAGTACAAAGATCACGGAAATTTACCTAAGAGGGAAGGATAGTCTGCTGTGAAGAGTTGCCGAAAATTATAAAAACTTGCAGAGAGAATGGCTGCCTTTTGCTTGAGAGAGTTGGGTGATGCGTAAAGAGTGGAGAGAAATGGCCAAATCCCTATTTATAGGGTTAGGGTTTGCATTATTCAGGCTTTGGGAATTCAAAAACACAATCATTTCCCGCCTAGAAATCCCCCAACTTTTGGTAACCGTCTCACACGTCCAGGAGTGCACGCGCCCACTTTTACGTTCGAATCAGAGCCGTCCACGTGTTTCCATCTATTGACCTAAAACTTATCCAACGCTCGTTGGTCATTAGTCACAGGGGACCCCCTCGTACCTCCCTTCGAGCGTCATCCAAGCTCGAAGTACAGTCAACCCCCATCAACGCGTCCGTACACCTGCAGGACAGGGTTTGAGCTTCCCAACGCTCAACGCTCGCCAACAACCTCTGACATATGGCAGTGCGCACCTCGTACCTGGCACGCCGCCTGCTTTTTAGAGCCGTCACTCTCATACCCTCACAGGCCGCCACGTGTTAGGGCAACACAGGTTTGGGACCACACGATCAGATTACCCAATCTGCCCTCACCCTTAACCTATAAATAGGGGGAAACCCATGCTTTCTTCCTCAAGTGATCTTCTCTATTAACACACACATTGAACTGGTATATTCCTCCATTAATCTGTATCTTCCCAAGCTGCACCCTACATTCAATACAGTTGCATCACCACCGCATTTTACACTCTTGGTGTTATCCTAGCTGGAAGAACCCACGCTCAAAAGGAAACCCAGTTCCTGAGGCTCCTACGCCTGTGATGGTCTTTCCCTTTTTACACAAAAATTGAAAGTGTTGTTGCATTTTAGGAAACTCACATTTTCCTGCACCATCATTTTTGGCGCCGTCTGTGGGAAACCATCATCACCGTCTTCTTCATCGTCAATTTCTTCCCTTGAAAGCTAGTTGAAAAGTAACACCGGTGGCATTCACTATGGTAACTGCAACAAGGTCAGGAGCGGTGGACAAGAGGGGGGCTCTTCCTCCCGTTAAAGTAGAAAACGTCGAAAACCCTACCCCCGCCGGAGGTGCGCCCCCACCAATCGCCGGAGACACAGAGGCAGCCGCTGCAACACTCCCTCCCGGGGGGAACGAGGCTGGGATTGGTTCCATTCCTCCTCCTCCTACCTCCCGGCCCAATGTTCCAACCTCCCATCCCGGCATGTATCCCATGGCCATGCCTCCACAGGGATACGCTTATTTGCAGCCTGGGATGATGCCCGGGATGATGCCTATGATCCAGCCCTACAAGGTAGGAACACTGAATCTCCCATTGTCACTGCCTAGGGAGATACAAGGGGTGGAAATGCCCCAGATTACTACTCAGCAACTCCAGGCGCTCTACGCACAATGTGAGGGTCAGGCGGTTCAGAACGCTTGGGAACACTTCACTGTGGCCTATTTCCCTTCACAAGCTGGCGTTCGAATGGCCCCACCCCTTGGAGGGCTCCCAGCTTACCCACTGACGATCGCGCAAAATGCGTTGGGGGCCCAGCAACCTCTCCCGCCACCTATCCAGGAAAATGAGGTTCCTCCGAGGGCCCAACAAGAGCAGCAGCCCGGTGGAAATGAGAGGGCCAGGGATAATGAAGAAGTTCAATCAAGGGCCACAGAAAGAGCAAGCCGTAGGAACGTCGGTGACCCTCAACTTGTCGCGGTACAAGATCAGCTTAAGGGGCTCCAGAACGTGGTGGAGCAGCTCTCTCGAGCACGGTCTCCAGTCCCCCGCGATGGGGGCGAGAGGTCCAGGGCCAGAGACGCTCGCAGACCGCGTAGCCCCATTTCTCGCCGTCGAAGGGAAGCCAGCCCTGAAGATCCCGAGGACAGAAATTACAGAATTGTGACGGGCGATTCTCCCCTCATCGAGGAGGTGTTGATGACCCGTGCAGGGAAGGGCAAAATCCCCACGTCCGTCAACAGGTATGATGAGACCACTGATCCAGCCGAACATCTGGATCACTTTGTGCACCTGATGCATTTATAAGATCACCCAATCAACTACTGGGCCAAGGTATTTGTTACTTCCCTCATGGGAATGGCCCAGGATTGGTACAAGAAGCTTTCTCCGCGCTCAATCCGAGGATACTATGATCTGACTGACGCCTTCATAAGTCACTTCAACTCCTTGAAGGCACCAGCCCCAGCTGCGACGGCTCTCTACAGCTTAGTCCAGGGGCCGAATGAGACGCTCAGGTCCTTCATGGGAAGGTTCAACAAGGAAATCTTATTGGTGGAAAAGCCCTCGATGGATTTCTTGAGGCACGTTCTCTTTGGAGCCATCAATATGAAGCACTATATCAATAAAGAGTTCGTGGAGGAGGTGGCTAAGAAGAAACCGTACTCATTGATGGAGATTAGGGAAATAGCGGACTCCTTCTTCACCCTCGAGGATATGTACCTTGCGAGGGACCAGAAAATGGCGAACGCCCCTCGCCCTAGCAAAGTCTCCAAGGACAGAGGGGATTCTAACAGGGGTCGCCGTCGTAGCCCTATTTCAGCTCGTCGAAATTCCTCCCCCCACGAAAGTTTGAGCGCATTCCCCTCAACCGCCCAATTGCTGAGGTATATTCCATGGCGGACAAGAAACTCTTCAAGAGACCGCCAAAATTAAGAGAAACAGAGGCCCAAAAGCGCTCGGGAAAGTACTGCGCTTTCCACAAGCAGAAAGGGCACGACACCAATGAGTGTCATCAGCTTGAGGGCGAGATTCAGAGGCTAATCGCAGGGGGGCACCTCAAGGAGTTCGTGAAGGTGTTGGAGAGGTATGATGAACATTGCGCTGAGCAAGCGCGTGCCAGAGAAAGAAGATGTTCACGATCGCGGAGTCCACGCCACCATCACGCAGAGCCAAGTGACCGTGGCAAAGGGAAAGCCACAGATATGGAAAACCAGCCCTTCGCGGTCATCCACATGATTGCTGGAGGACCCTCGGGGGGCGATTCTAACGCTTCCCGATGCCGTTACGTTAGGAGCTACGATCAAAGATCTTCTCAGCTCAGGCCAGTGCTCTCCATCGACAGCTCATCGCGCTCGAAAAGGGATGAGAACGTGGGTTTCACAGAGAAAGATTTAGAGCACATTGTAACACCCCATGGGGTTGGTGAAACCCCTGACTGCCCCATGGTGGTTAGCTTAGACGTTCATAACCACGTTGTAAAGAGGGCCTTGATTGATAGTGGAAGCTCCGTGAATGTTTTGCCTTACTCTACATTTCAGAAAATGAACATCGCAAACATCCCGCTCGAACCCCTCAGAACAGCCCTCGTTGGCTTTGGGGGTTCCGAGATTGTCCCTGGCGGACAAATTCGCTTGGCCACCTCATTTGGTCGTGCCCCACAGTGAAAAACTTTGAATGTTCTTTATGCCGTGGTCGATGTGGATCTCCCGTACAATATCATCATCGGACGCCCAGCGCTCGTAGACTTAAAGGTGGTAATTTCAACATATCACCAGAAGGTCAAGTTCCCTACCCCCGAGGGAACAGGTGAAGTACTGTGCAATGTCAAAGAGGCTTGGGAATGCTACATTCTTTCCCTTTGAAGCCACAAGCCCAAACAACCCACTCAGGCAGGTTCCACCAAGAAGTCAGTGGATTTTCCCAAGTTGGATGAAGATGGCCCCAAGTGCAAGAGGGCCAAACTTTACAAAAAGGAAAATAAAAAGAAGGCCGAGACCAAGCCCAAGGACGCAGGGGGTGCGCCTCTTGGTGCCATTGGAGAATCATCCTCGAAAGACGAGGATCGCCTACCCTCGGGAGATATCAGTGAGAAAATTACAGGTAAGAAACGAGCGCTCGAACAGCCGAGGCCTGAAGTGCGGGTAGAACCTACGGAGAGCTTTTTGACCATCGAGTTGGAGCCTGGGAACCCTGATAAGACTACGCAAATAGGTTCCAGCCTCGATGGCCCCTCTCAGATCATGATGATTGAATTTTTGCGAGAAAACATTGATGTCTTTGCTTGGAAAGCTTCCGACCTCACCGGTATAGATCCGAGTGTTATTGTCCACAAGCTGAACGTGGACCCGGCCTTCAAACCTGTAAAACAAAAGAAGAGAGACGTTCATGGGTTCCGGAAGCAGGTCATAGAGGAAGAGGTCAATAAACTGCTTAACGCTCAATACATTGAAGAAATCCTATATCCAGAATGGTTGTGCAATGTGGTGCTTGTGCCGAAGAGCGCCAACAAGTGGCGTATGTGTAATGACTTCACGGATCTCAACAAGGCTTGTCCTAAGGATCCGTACCCACTGCCAAGAATTGATCAGTTGGTGGATTCGACTGCTGGGTGTGAACTTATGAGCATGATGGATGCTTTTCAAGGGTATTATCAGATATTTATGGCTCCTGAGGATCATCCCAAAACTGCATTCGTAGTCCATATGGGTGTTTATTGCTTCAAGGTTATGCCCTTCGGGCTCAAAAATGCAGGAGCGACATACCAACGCCTCGTCAACAGAATGTTCGAGTGTGAAATTGGAAAGTCTATGGAAGTGTATGTGGACGACATGATCGTTAAAAGCGAACGCCAGCATTCCCATCGGGAAGACCTCAAACGAGCGTTCAACATCCTGCGTCGTTACGGCATGAAATTGAACCCTTCCAAATGTACATTTGGCGTACGAGGTGGCAAGTTTTTGGGACACATGGTCAGCCGACGGGGCATAGAGGCAAACCCAGAGAAGATTAAAGCAATCCTGGACATACCCTCCCCTCGCAATGTGAGAGAGGTCCAGGTGCTTGTGGGTAAGATCATCTCATTAAACAGGTTCATCTCCCGCTCAGCGGACAGAAATCTGCCCTTTTTTAAAATTCTGCGTAACGCTCGCAACTTTAACTGGAGCGAGGACTGTGAGAAAGCTTTGCAGGACATGAAGCAGTATCTTTCGAGCGCGCCTTTGTTGGCCAAACCTAACCCCGGGGAGAACTTGTTTATTTATCTGTCAGTTTCCTCAGAAGCGACGAGCGCTGTCCTCGTGGCGGTTCGCGAGCGTAAGCATATGCCGGTGTATTATTTAAGCAAGACTCTACAGGGAGCGGAGAAAAGATATATGGAAATAGAGAAGTTTTCTTTTGCGCTTGTTAATGCCTCTCGGAGGCTAAGGCCTTATTTTCAAGCACATTCCATCGTAGTGCTTACAGATCAGCCCCTCATACAGGTGCTTGCAAAGTCGGATGTCTCGGGGAGGCTAATTAAATGGTCAATTGAACTTAGTCAATTCGACATCACCTTCGAGCCTCGCACTCCGATACAGGCTCAGGCTGTGGCGGACCTATTGGTGGAATGTTTCAGCTTGGATACCTCGCCCTCGGCAGGGGATGGTTTATGGCTTCTGCACACAGATGGCTCCTCTACCTCACAAGGGGGGGGAGCCGGGGTGACCCTCAGGGACCCTCTTGGAGCTGAAGTTGACTATGCAATCAAGCTGGCATTCCAAGTCACCAACAACGAAGCTGAGTACGAGGCCCTCATCCAAGGGCTCAGGATTGCACTCCAAAATGGTGCCACTCGGGTCACTGCATATGTTGATTCGCAGTTGATCGTGAGTCAAATTGACGGTTCTTATGAGGCCCGAGAAGCCACTATGGTGCAGTATCTGGCGAGCGCTAAGGAGGCGATAGCCAAGTTCAAGGAATTCCTCCTTTTACAGGTCCCAAGGGCATAAAATGAGCGCGCTGACGCCCTCTCAAAGTTCGCATCCGCCCTGGATGGTTCTTGCGAGCGTGCTATCACGTTTCTTAGAACAGAGGAGTCGCTAATAAGTAAAGGCAAGTCTTCGAAGGAGGTGAATATGATTGACCCCTCCGAGCCTTGTTGGCTCGACGAAATTATCAGATTCCTCCAGGATGGAGCTAGCCCGAGCGACAAAGTTGAGGCTCGAAAAATTAGAAACAAGGCCCCTCGCTTTCATTGGACGCCGAGGGTTGATTATTCAAACGGTCCTTCCAGGGTCCTCCGTTGAGATGTTTGAGACCCTCGCAAGCCAAGGAAGTACTAGAGCATGTGCACAGTGGAAGTTGCGGGAACCATTCGGGCAGTCGAATCCTGGCAAAGAAAGTCTTGAGGAGTGGGTTCTACTGGCCCTCGGTGTTGAAGGATGCCATTAGTTACTCCAAGAAATGCCCTAAGTGCCAATTTCATTCTAACACTCCTCCATTGCCGGCGGCTCAAATGATTCCTATTGATGTTTCGTAGTCCTTTGATCAATGGGGCATTGATATTGTGGGACCCCTCCCAATGGCGGTCGGACAAAAGAAATTCGTAATACTCGCTGTGGATTACTTCACTAAGTGGGCAGAAGCTGAAGCAGTTGCAAAAATAACATTCAAGGTTGTAAGGGACTTCATTTGGAAGAACATCATTTGCAGGTACGGCATCCCGAGGGTAATCATCTCAGATAATGGATCCCAATTCATTGCCGCTGACACACGGGATTGGTGCTACGAACTTGGGATTGAGCGGCGCTTCACTTCCGTGGGCCACCCTCAGGCCAACGGTCAAGCGGAGGTGACTAATCGAACCATACTCCAGCATCTGAAGACGATGCTCGAGAGTAAGAAGGGAGAATGGGCTAAAGAACTTCAAGGAGCCCTGTGGGCATACCGTACAACCCCGCGAGCGGCAACAGGAGAAACCCCTTACTCCCTCGTCTATGGCTCCAAAGCTATGATACCTGCGGAAATTGCCCAAGAATCCGTACGCGTTGCCTATTTCGAGCCTGCGGTCAATGAGGCCAATCGAGCGTTCGAATTGGATTTGCTGGACGAAAGGAGGAATACTGCTTGGGCTCGCATCCATAAATACAAAGCGACCGTAGCCCACCAGTATAACAAACGTGTTAAAGAGAGAACTTTCCAGCTAGGGGACTTGGTCCTCAAAAAAGTTGAAGTCTCCAAACAAGTGGGTAAGTTGGACCCCAATTGGGAAGGCCCCTTCAAAGTCATTCAGGTGCGAGCAAACAACACCTACCTACTGGAGACTTTGCAAGGTGAGTGTCTCCCTAGACCATGGAATGCATGTAACCTTAGAAGGTTCTACGTGTAAACGTCAGTTTTTGTAATTGCCTGTGCGCGGCATGGGGTACTTTCTTTTGAGAGAAAGCATATTGTATTCATTTTGAAAATTGCGAGTATAACAGTAAGTATTTGATTCTTTGATTATGTCATTTATTTGCTTTCCTATTGATTAACGATTCGAGCAACAGAAGGCCTACTCCGTGTTGAGCATCCTCCACGTCGAACGGCCTACGTAATACCCCAATCGTCCCGAAGCAACGCTGTCTAGGTATTGAGAACCCCCCGCACGGGATAGTTTGACGATTCGTAAGTGTATAAAGTTCTAAGAACGAGCGTGTCAAGCAGCGGGATGCTAAACGCTTAATTTACGCCAACTGGGTGCTCGCCGCTCCAGTTCACGCTCGTAAACCCCCGATGACCCTCAACCTCTTGAGTAAGAGCACACTCGTAAAATAATGGATCCTAAATCATTCCTTTCATGGGTCCCTCTAAGTGACGCTAACCCCACGGGCACGCTCGCTTTGATCCCATACTTAGCAAATCCTACTGTTGATTTCTAAGTATATACAACTCACTGGAGCGTTCGAGATGAAGGTGCGTATTATCGGGGCCTACACTTAGGCAAAACCTCAGAGGTTTCCTAAGTTCAAATTCGAGCCTCACTACGAGTACGGTCAGGGAACCCCCATGGAAACACCCTTGCGCCCATACTTGCATCCCTCAAATCACTGGACGCTAACAGACCCTAAACTAATGGTGCATGGTGATAAGTGTCAGGGAACCTTCAAAGGAAACACCCTCGTGCGCATACACTCCCATCACAGATGAACAAGAAAGACAAGTGTACAATCGCCGAGCGCGATGAAACAACAGCAAATCCAATCCATATTTAAGAACAAAAGAAAGCGCGCAAACATTCAAGCAGTGAAAGAAGAGTTCGAATATATGGGAAGAAGCATAAAGGAATCCAAAACATTCAGAAGACAGTTGGCGGATTAAATACAGACATTAATTGTTCATGAATAGGAAAAGAAATTAAACTGGCAAGGATGGGGAATCAACGACCAAGGGATTATCACTGGGCTTGAGAGTCAGGCTCTGGAGGGGCGGTCGCAAGAGGAACTGGGGCCAATACGTTGGCGTCAGAAGTTTGGGCCTCGCCTGGTTCCTCGATGCCCGCTGCATCCATAACGGTGCCCTCGTCCTCTATTTGGATAGGTTCGGGGCCTAGAGAATTGGCAGCTATAAACTCCCGTTGGAGCATTTGCACTAAATCTTGGTACTCCGGCTCTGCCAAGCTTTCAGTGGGATCCTCGTCTTGGACCATGGGCTCGCAGTTCTCATCTAGGTCCATGCGCAAGCGCTCGTCGGTTCGAGCACTGTCAGGAGCCAGGTCAAGTTTCACCATTTGCCCAATCGCCTTGTGGAAGAAGCGCCGGGCGTTGTCGAAGCAGTGGATATTGGCTGCGAACACGAAGGTCTTGGAGCGTACGAACTTCATTACTACATCCCAAGAAACCTTCGCCGCCAGACCCTCCACTTTCCCCTGCAGTTCCGCGAGGGCCTTCTTAGCCTCCTCATTTTGGCGGGTGCTTTCCGCTAGCTGCGTGCCCAGTTCCCCGTTTTGGGTCCTCAGTTGGTCGCGCTCCTCCTTCAACTTCTTATGACGCTCGTCCAGAGCCAGATAAGCATCGTCAGACTTCCTCAGGTTTTTCTTCAGCTGGTCCCTCTCCAGGTTGGCGCTGGTCAGTTGAGCGTGGACGTCATTGTAATCCTCTTGCAGTTGGCCGGGATCAGAGACTCGCAGCAATTTCTTGTATTTTGCCTTATGGTTGGAGTAGGCCTGCGCTCGACCCTGCAAATTCTTCAACCTTGGGATTACTTCCTGAGAAGACACAAACGAGAGACACTATCAGAATAAAGATGGAAAAAGTGAGAATTTTGCAAAGGGAATCGAGGGCTAACCGTCAGGAGGGCGTGGCATGCGTCGTCCGTGACCCGAGCGGCATCATGCTCTTTTAATTTATCATGGTCGGTGGAGAACTGGAGCCTTCCGACGATGTCCGAGACCATGTTGACGGAAAACGCGCTCTTTTTCAGTAGGACAGGACCATCCTGTCGTTGGCGCTTGTACCGAGCGTCTCCCCGGCAGCCTATCTTCCAGAAATCCTCGTCCTCAGAGGAAGAAGTATCGCCACCCTCACCTCGGTGGCCTACAACCACCTCTTTTCCCTTGCCGGATAATGGGATAGAGTCCGGCATCCTTTTTCTTTTTCCTTGGCGCTCGGCCTTAACCGCCTCATGGAAGCGGACCAGCTCCCCTGACCGATTACGGGAAGTGCTAGAGCTGAGCGCTATGGGTCCTTCGGGAGCAGCGGGGGGCGGAGTAACATCCCGAGCGCCACCCCCAGTTAGATCCTCAACGGGGCCAACCGCTGGAGCCTCACTTCCGGCGTCCCTGCCCCCGTCGCCTCGCCCTTGCCTCCGTCGAATTCCTCTACCCCTCAGGGCGTTGGGGGGTCGTTCCCCGTTGCTGTTGTTGTTGTTGCTGAGGGTTAGCGCCTTGTCCCTGAGCACCTAGCATACGAGAAAGAGCCTCTACATTCATACCTAGGGATAATATTCGGACACCTGCAAGTAAGAAGATACGAGCGTCAAAGGTTGGTTGTTTGGATCATAGATACAAGAGTATAACAATCACACTAAGTTAGAAGACTATTCTAAAAGTTAGAGCAGTTAGTTCCTAGAATCTAACCATCGAGGGTCATGATGTCAGCAGGAGAGTTGATTATCATATCTGGGGGGCAAGACAAGCCATAACGAAACAGCACTCCCTCGTTCTTCATCAAGACCTCAGCTTTAATCCACTTTTTCTCACTCCTCATCTCAAGGGCTAATCCCTTTGCCCAATCCTCAAAGGTTTTATTCCTCACCCTTTCCCTAATCAAAGGACCCTCGCCATGTATTAACCACTATTGGTGAACCCCAAAAATTCCCCCTGGAGCCCCCACGAAAAAGTATTTCTCTTTCCAATGCTCGCCATAAGAGGTGGAGGGAGAATCTATCATCTTAACGCCCGATTTGGCCTGGGCGTAATAGAACCCATCTGTAGGGGACGAGCGTGTTGAGCGGGCCACTTGTATTAAACTGTCAAAATTGGCAATCGAGGGTTCGTGGCCCAGAGCTCTCATCATAATTACAAAAGTGTTGATTAGGGCAATGCCATTCGGCAAAATTTGTGAAGGGCAAAGCGCAAGGTGGTGACAGATGGTGGCGACGGCGTGCGGGATGGGAAACATCAGGCCCCCGGCCAGGACCGCGTCCCAGTAGACCGTCAACATCCCAAACGGCGGTCGGTTGGCCCTCTCTCCCTCCTCGGGAAGTCACATAGGAAATACTGCTTCATCCCAATACACTTTTGCCCTCAACTCCTCCAAATCATCGAGAGTCAGGATGCTCTCAATCTCATCCGGAGATTTGTCGGTTTGGTGATGGTTATCTTGCCTCACTCGCGTTGCAGGCTCCTTTCCCCTTCTTTGGCGCTTTTTAGGAGGTTCAGCCTCAGCATGACGCTCAGAAGGCCCTGCACCACCCTCGGGGGCTTCGACTGCCACTGTGATTCTATGATCCTGAGGCCGCACAGCACTGTTAAGCACAGGGAACACCCTCTCTCCCTGTCTCTGCATCTCCATGACGTTTCCCATCTCCTCAAATAGATCATCCATACCCACGGGAGCACGCTCATTCATTCCTTGAACGGCGGCATCAACGTCTTCGTACCTGGCTTCAGCAGGAGCCCTGGCCACTGGGATGGCGATTAGGATCTCGCCGCCAGGTGAGGTTCTGGACAGCGGGACGGCCATGGGCACGTCACCGTGAGGGGAAGAGCTCCCCACTGACATCTCATCTATTTCCCTCACGTAAGCTTCTGTGTTGCTATCCGCCATATCTGGGGTTTCTATTGGTTCTTGAGATTGGAATTTCTCTCAGAAAGATTGACGGAGAAGGAAGCGTCTGGAAGGGATTCAATGGCAGAAACAAAACAGGCCCTCGCTTAGAAAGTTTCACTCACGCACAACCTAAGTCTAAAGTTCGTACAGAAAATAAGTGTTTATGGAGTTTTACCTAAAGTTTGAAGAACAGAAACTCGCCGGAATCGGTAAAAGTTGCAGAGAATTCTTGTTGCGTATATGCTTGAAGAAGACGGAAGGCGTGAAAAAGGTCCCAAAATTCTGTAAATCCCTATTTATAGGAGGGGGGTTGCATTGATTAGGGCTAAAAATTCAAAAGCCATCATTTCCCGCCTTGGGAGACTACCACTTTTGGTAACCGCCTCACGCCTCCCGGAGTACACGCGCCCACGTTCCCACTCAGCATTAAATGCGGACATGACACCATTTAATGCAGTGTCAGACTGTGCCCGTTACGGAAGTAAATCGGTCACCCCCCTTGCGGAGGTTTGACCCTCGAATATTCAAAATTCAAGACTCCCTTCCTTTAAATTCTACAGTACGCTCGAACGTTACTACAGAATTTGGGGGGCAAAATGATGGGACCTAAAACTACGTTCGAATCAGAGCCGTCCACGTGTCGCCATCTATTGACCTAAAACTTATACGCTCGCACTAAAGGGCTCGCGCGCATACCCAGCCCATCCGCTTGATGACCAAGCCCAGGTCTACGTGCCTCGGCCCACTATTCAAGCGGGGGATTCAGGCTAGAGAACCCATCGCTCGTGATACGGTCCTCTCATGGGCTATCCTCCCAGGGAAGCGTCCCACGAGGGCACGTTCTACCTTGCGCTCGATTATCCAACGCTCGTTGGTCATTAGTCAAGGGGACCCCCTCGTGCCTCCCTTCGAGCGTCGTCAACGCTCGAAGTACAGTCAACCCCCATCAAGGCGTCCGTACACCTGCAGGACAGGGTTTGAGCTTCCCAACACTCAACGCTCGCCAACAACCTCTGACATATGGCAGTGCGCACCTCGTACCTGGCTCGCCGCCTGCTTTTCAGAGCCTTCACTCTCATACCCTCACAGGCAGCCACGTGTTAGGGCAACACAGGTTTGGGACCACACGATCAGATTACCCAATCTGCCCTCACCCTTAACCTATAAATAGGAGGAAACCCATGCTTTCTTCCTCAAGTGATCTTCTCTATTAACACACACATTGAATTGGTATATTCCTCCATTAATCTGTATCTTCCCAAGCTGCACCCTACCTTCAATACAGTTGTATCACCACCGCACTTTACACTCTTGGTGTTATCCTAGCTGGAAGAACCCACGCTCAAAAGGAAACCCAGTTCCTGAGGCTCCTACGCCTGTGATGGTCTTTCCCTTTTTACACAAGAATTGAAAGTGTTGTTGCATTTTAGGAAACTCACATTTTCCTGCACCATCAAACGAGTAAAAGTATCATACAACATTTTTAAAATATATATATTAATTAAAAATAAGATATTGTTCAAATTTACTTTTTAATTTCAATTAAATATTATATTAACGATAGAAAAATATAAAAAAGCAAAATATTATACATTATATCTAAAATATAGATATTATAATTATAAATATATGAATTATATAAATATGAAATTATGATAATTATAAATAAAAATATAGATATAAAATGTAATACATATATTATATTGGATTCTAAATACTCAAATACAATACATGAAAAACATAAAATATATAATACACATTTATATTTATGTATATAATAATATATAGAAAACATAGTATATTAATATATGTACTAATTATAAAAATATAAATATAATTGATATTATCGCATACATATCGGTATAAGATTTTCATATATGAATATATATTATATGTGGTATATACGATACACATACACATATAAATTTATATATACATACACACATAGATGATAAAATCTTATACAGCCTCCCCATCCACCCACCCGCCCGCCGCCTTCCCCCTCCAATCCGGCGTCGCTGGACGACACACGACCTCCACATCCCGATGTCGCCGGCCGATTCTGCCTCCGATGTCATACCCTCACGTCACCGCCCGATGCAGCAACGTAACACTACCACCATCGCTCCGACACCACCCTGATGCACCGTCACCACCGGATCCCAACACGGCCCCACCTTTGCTCCCCAAGTCCGTCGGCGCCTTGATTTTTTTTTTTTTCCCTTTTGTGTGTATCTCTGATTTTGAGTATGTTTGTGTTTGTGAGTGTGTGTGTGTGTGAGACAGAGTTTGATAGTGGTTGTGGGGACTAGTGGTGGAGGAGAAGGACGGGAGCGCGATGGTGGAAAAGTAGGGTCGGCGACGGTGGGGACGGTCGTGGCTGTGGCAGTTGGGGAAGGAGGGGGCAAAATGTTCTTTGAAGCTGGTGGTGGTGGTTGTGGTCTTGGTCACGGTGGTGTAGTTTGGACTTTGGAGAGGGGGTGACGGTGGTGTATCTGGTGGAGGGGAAGACAGAGGTATTTTTGGGGGGAGGGACCTGGGATTGGGGGGTGATTTTTTATGATTTATATAATTAATTATAAATACTTTAAATATAAAATATGTATGTAATATCTGTATATAATATTTTTGTATTTTCATAATATTTTGTTTGTTTTTAATTAATTGGGCGGTATGTTTTAACTCCCCAGGGGTTGTCAAATTTTTACTTTGCTCCCCTGTTTGGAAATTCTCCTCATTTACTCCCTAGATGAGTTTTATAATTTTGGTCACCTCCCCAAGCACCTAAAATGACATTCTTACCCTCCATTTATCATCTCCAACCAACCAACACAACCCCTAAACTTACTGTCTGAAAGCAAGAGAAGAAATCCGTTCCCCAACTCATCGGCGCAACATCGTCGTCGGTTCCCCCATTCGTCGGTGACGGTGGTCTATTTCGCTAAGAGGAAAAGTTTCTCTTCCATCTATCTCGCCGGTATCACCCTATTTCGTCGGGGACGATTGATACAGCTTGATTTTAGGTTTTGAGAGCTCAAGTGAATCGGCGCTGGAAACTCTCTCCGACGAACTTAAGGACTGAGTTTTCATTCTCGTGGTGTCTAAGTTTAGGCCACTTCGTTCTTTTTCTCTATTTCTTAGGTTTGATTCTTCATTTCGTGGTGTCGGAGTTTTTTTTTTTTTTTGGCTTTGTTTTGTACAAATTCATGGGTTGCTCAAAGAAGAAGGTGATCCTAACACACCCGTGCGTCTCTTGGGCAGTATGATATCCATGGGTATGATGGTGCATCCTATGATAGAGAGAGATGGTAAATCTGATCGAATTTGAATTTGTCATCAAACTGTTTGATGATATGTCCGAAAGAGACATTGCTTCTTGGAACACTATCATTTCTTGTGTGGTTAAGGATGACATTTCTATGAAGCTTTTTGTTGTTGATAATGAACCATTTCAATGGATTGACAATTGAAATACAGGGCTTAGCTCTAAATTGAAGCAGAGCATCGGTGCAAGCAAAAGGTCCATAATCGTCGCAGCTGCACACAGCCCCTTGAATCGTAATTTTACATGTCTTGCAAAATATATCAGTTTGTATACTTTATGAATAATCTATGTAATTTAGTTTGTTGGACTGGAATGGTGTTTGTTATATATATTACATACTTTTTCCTTCATTTGTGCTGACTGGTGTTAGTTGGACTGGAATGATACTTTTTTCGTACCTGATACTTTTCATGATTTTATACGACATATGGGCAGTTAAATACATCATTTGGTCCTTTCTATACCGCATATTGCTAAATATATACCTGATACTTTTTATGATTTTATACGATATATGGGCAATTAGATACATCATTTGGTCCTTTCTATACTACATTTTGCCAAATTTATACCTGATACTTTTCATGATTTTATACGACATATGGGCAATTAGATACATCATTTGGTCCTTTCTATACCATATATTGCTAAATATATACCTGATACTTTTCATAATTTTATACGACATATGGGCAATTAGATACATCATTTCTACTCCCACATACTTCATATTGTCAATTTTATACTACATGAAGAAAGTTGTTTGAAAGCAACAAATGATACGTATAACTACTGAATTAGTACAAATGATATGTTGTGTGATAGTATAATAAAGGAACATATATGTTGTGTGACAATGTACCAATTGATTCACAAATGTTACTATGTGATCTTATACTACAAAAAATGATCAATAATAGGTTTGAATGTTGTGTCATTCCAACTCATGGGGGTGATAAAAGCGAATCCATACTTCTCATGATTTTATACGACATATGAGCTATTAGATACATTATTCTTGTTATACTATATCACATATTGCTAAATATATACCTGATACTTTTCATAATTTTATACGACATATGGGCAATTAGATACATCATTTTTACTCCCACATACTACATATTGTCAATTTTATGCCACATGAAGAAAGTTGTTTGAAAGCAACAAAGGATACGTACAAATACTGAATTAGTACAAATGATATGCTGTGTGATACTATACTACGTGATACGGTTATCAATATACTAAATGAGATTGATTAATACAAGATTTTATGGCATTATACAAATGATACATACTAAAGGAACATATATGTTGTGTGACAATGTACCAATTGATTCACAAATGTTACTATGTGATCTTATACTATAAAAAATATTATTATGTGATCTTATACTACAAAAAATGATCAATAATAGGCTTCAATGTTGTCTCATTCCAACTCATGGGGGTGATAAAAGCGTACTTGATACTTTTCATGAATTTATACTATATATGGACAATTAAATACGTTGTTCTTGATTTATTATACTGCATTTCGCCAGTTTTATACTACATGAAGAATGTTGTGTCATTTCAACACAAATGTTATTATGTAATCATATACTACAAAAAATGTTATTATATGATTTTATACTACAAAAAATGATCAATAATAGGTTTGAATGTTGTGTCATTCCAACTCATGAGGGTGATAAAAATGTACTTGATACTTTTCATGATTTCATATAACATATGGTCAATTAGATACATTATTCGTGCTTTTTTATACTACATATTACCAAACTTATACCTGATACTTTTCATGATTTTATTCGATATATGGGCGATTATATACACTATTCGTGCTTTCTTATATTACATATTGGCGAACTAAAACCTGATACTTTTCATGATTAAATAGCGTATCTAAACACAACAATATAGTATTGGAGCAGAAGAGACCAAAAAAATATATAGGGTTTTCAATTTCAAACAACCCACAAAAAAATAAGGCCATTGCACTTGGTACAAACATAACTGAATCATTCATTAAATTGACAAAAGGAGCTTACACTAAACGCCTTACACAAACTCCCTAATATTACACTAACACCCCCTAACACTGAAAACTTATAACCATTACAACTTCAACCAAAACATCACCATCATTGTGAAGAACACGGCAGAAAACACCCAAGAAATATGTATGAAATTGCCATTCACTTCATTCCTTGATGAACCACTGATAGTTGACACCCTTGAAACCACATCAGCAACCTCTCCACATTCAGTTTTTTCTTTCACAATTGAATGGCTACATGACTCATTTCGTGCATCAATTTCAACTGGGCAACCTTGGGAGCCAAGAGTAGCTTTAATCGGTGTGCACCAACTAAAGAATTTGCACTGTGGGTTCTTGTTAGGGCAACAGTAATAGAGGTGACCCTTTGAAGTTTTCTCTTGAGATTCAACAACTTTAATCTCACATTTTGATGGGCATTTGCAATAAGGTGTTTTGCCATACCTCAAATCGATGAAGCGAGCATTTTCAGGCCTGTGGTTGGTGGAACATGACCCCATGGAGAAAACCCTAGCCTCTCAAGCTTCAACATGCAACAAAAATGGTGAAATAAGGTACCTAAAAACTGACATATCGTATTCAAGCAAAATATGGGGAAAAAAAAAAGTTAGGGCTTTTAGACTCAAACAACATACACACAAATTTGAGCATTTCAGTTCAATCAACACCCAACCAAAGTAGGGCATTCAGATACAATCAACAATCAACCAAAGCAGGGTATTCAGATATAATCAACACTCAACCAAAGCAGGGCATTCAGATTCAATCAACACCCAACCAAAGCAGGGCATTCAGATTCAAATCTAGATATCAATCAACAATCAACCAAAGCAGGGCATTCAGATTTAATCAACACCCAACCAAAGCGGGGCATTCAGATTCAAATCTAGATATCAATCAACAATCAACCAAAGCAGGGCATTCAGATTCAATCAACAATCAACCAAAGCAGGGCATTCAAATTCAAATCTAGATATTTCGTATTGGAGCAAAGATGGAAAAAGGCAAAAAATAATTTGAGAAAAATACCTTTACTTATCGTTGTCGTCGTCCTCGTCGGCGTTTGAAACCCCTGAACTTCGATTTCAGACCCCACTAGTGAAAACTCTAGTGCGGCAGACCCCCGTCGACGGCGGAACTCCTTCAACAGCTGAAATCTCTGACCTCCGTAGCTGAAACCCACTTCTCCGGCAACCACCGTTGATTTTTAGCTCAAGCCTCACTTCCTCTGACCGTCGATTTTGTTCGATTTCAGACCCCACCAGCGAAAACTCTAGTGCGGCAGACTCCTGTCGGCGGCTGAACTCCTTCAACGGCTGAAATCTCTGACCTCCATAGCTGAAACCCACTTCTCCGGCAACCACCGTTGATTTTTGGCTCAAGCCTCACTTCCTCTGACCATCAACTTTTGGCTCAGAACTCCTCCTCCCCGTCGGCCATGTTTTTTCATTTTTTGATTTCACATTAATGAAAGTGATTAGTTTGGGAGAGAGAGTCATAGCCTTCACAGGGGCATGTTGGTAAAATCACCCAAATTAGGGAGTGAAGTAAAATTGACAAAGTGAATTGGGGAGTTAATAAGAAACGTTTTCCAAGGGGGGAGCAAAGTAAAATTGGACATGTCATGTGGGGAGTTATTCCATATTTGCCGTTTAATTATTAGGGTGATATTCCCTTCAAAAAAAAATTATTAGGGTGATATGTACACTTGCGTCGGTAAAGATTCTGTTAGTTTTTTAGGATTTGGGACTAAATATATCGAGAAAATAAATGAATGGGACTATTTAAAAAATGTGGGATTAAAAAAAAAATTTACCTTAAACGACGAAAATACAATTTTCTCTATAATTTAGTGTTAAAAGTGTTTATAAGCTTTAATATTCTATTGTAATGTATGTTGGCAAACATGTGTCAACGTTCCGTTTTGTTTTTAAATTGAAGCATGTGGTCCCATTCTATTTCTTTTTTTTTTTCTTAATTATTTTAGTCGAAGGTTGTTCTACTTTCATTGCAAATATCAAGGAATTGGTGCCACATATGTTTATTTCATTATTTTTAATAAATATATATAATCTTCTATATATCTTATAAAAGCACGAATAGTTTCTTACAAAATACGGATCGCCTAAAATATCCTCACAACAATTACTTCAATAATTATTAGTCAAGGATAATGATGTAAATACATGTTATAGATAATTAGTTAATTATATTTAAAAAGCACATATTAACATAAAATAAGACTCTTTGTAGAAGTAAAATTTCTCCAACTTACCTAGAAAAGATATATAGTTCAACAAGGATTGTTTTAATATTACTATATTAATTAATTGTATTCAAATTTTATATTATAAGTTGTCTATTTTTTTAATTTTACGGCCTATAATTTAAAATGTTATAATAAGATATATCTAATGAATTGAAAAACAACAAATTGATTCACTTTATTTTAATAAATTTTTGTAATTATGTAAAATAAAATATTATTTAGATAAGTTACATAAAATAATTTTCAATAAATCAAGCATAATGTAAGTCTAATTATATAAGTCCATAGTTCTATTTATCTAAATCAATAAACTTTCTTAAAATATAATCATATTATAATTCTATAAATTTATCTAATTAACAAAATAATATAATTTAATGATTTATATAAAATATTTTTCAATAAATTAATTAATCCTAATGTAATATTTTTAATTAACTAATACTAATATAATTTTAATTATTTAAATCTAATTAACCATATAATCTTCCTTTAGTTTATATGATAAAATATAAACTAAATACTTCAAAGCGCGAATAGCGTTTTTGGTTTCTTAATTCTATAATTTTAATTAATTGTATTCAAATTTTATAATATAAGTTGCTTGTTTTTTAATTTTGAGGCCTATAATTTAAAATGTTATAATAAGATATATCTAATGAATTGAAAAACAACAAATTGATTCACTTTATAAAATTTTGTAATTATGTAAAATAAAATATTATTTAAATAGGTTACATAGAATAACTTTCAATAAATCAATCATAATGTAAGTCTAATTATATAAGTCCATAGTTCTAATTATCTAAATCCATATCTTAAATTATAATCATATTATAATTCTATAAACTTATCTAATTAACAAAATAATATAATTTATGATTTACATAAAATATTTTTCAATAAATTAATTAATCCTAATGTAATAATTTTTATAACTAATACTAATATAATTTTAATTATCTAAATCCAACTAACCATATAATCTTCCTTTAGTTTATATGATAAAATATAAACTAAATACTTCAAAAGATGAATAGCGTTTTTGGTTTCTTAATTCTACAATTTAGAATTGTAGGTTCTCAGACCAAAGTTACTTTAAATTAAGAATACTAAGAAAACTCAATATGTGTGCATATAAAAATAAGATATAAACTAATTTTATACATAATTTTTACGATATTCGATTAAACATTTATATAAATATACTCTTTTAATTATTTCTACTATATATATAAAATCAATTATAAAAAAAATAAACATAAATCTGAAATAATACTCACTAGAAGATTACAAATAAAAAAATAGAATGCAAGATCAAATGACAAAGAAAATATAAAAAAGAGATAAATTAAATAAAAACAAAATAAAGAATAGTTGGTTTAAAAAAAAGAATTACTTGATTTTAATGTATATGCACATGCATACCAAAATTAAGAACGACTTGAAATATCTTTATAAATATATGCGAGAATTAATATAGCGTAATGGTAACAAAATTTCGAAGATTAGATTAAAAATTTCAAGATGTTAGATTGGGTGTCAGTTCAAGAAAGATATGAAATTTTTTTTAATTTAAACTAAATGAGATTGATCCAATAGTTATCAATTTATTTTTACATTCTCCAAAGTAGCAATATACAACTTATTGGCCGAATGATTAGATTAAAAATTTCAAGATATTAGATTGGGTGTCAGTTCAAGAAAGATATGGAATTTTTTTTAATTTAAACTAAATGAGATTGATCCAATAGTTATCAATTTATTTTTACATTCTCCAAAGTAGCAATATACAACTTATTGGCCGAATCTAAACTTGAAGGACATTTTGAATTGGGATCATTACTCAGAAATAATGGTTCTTGAACAGTTTTCAATGTGCTCGAAAAGCAAAAAAATAAAACAAAAATACAAAGAATTTCTAAAGCATTATGCATGAGACAAACAAGGTAAATATTCAAATGATTTGGAGGAAGAATTGAGGGCAGAATATAACAAACTATGGCAACAAAAAGAGATTATTTGGCTTTAAGAGTTGAGAATTAATTGACTCAAATTTAGGGATAAACAAACAAGTTTCTTTTATCTGTCAGCCATAATGAGAAGAAGAAGGAATCAGATGAATGCTCTGAAAATAGACAATAAATAAGCAACCAACAAAGATTATCAGGTGTGTATTTGTCTAATTTCAAAAATTAACACTCTACAAAAAAAAAAAAAAACGAGTTTTAGTCCATTACATTGTGCAACATATTGCTCAAATTAATACTCACTAGAAGAATACAAATAAAAAAATAGAATGCAAGATCAAATGACAAAGAGAATATAAAAAAGAGATAAATTAAATAAAAAAGAGATAAAGAATAGTTGGTTAAAAAAAAGAATCACTTGATTTTAATGTATATGCACATGCATACCAAAATTAAGAACGACTGTGAAATATCTTTACAAATATATGTGAATAAAGCGTAATGGTAACAAAATTTTGAAGATTAGATTAAAATTTTCAAGATGTTAGATTTGGTGTGAGTTCAAGAAACGATATGCAAATTTTTTTAATTTAATCTAAATGAGATTGATCCAATAGTTATCAATTTATTTTTACATTCTCCAAAGTAGCAATATACAACTTATTGACCGAATCAAAATTTGAAGGACATTTTGACTTGGGATCATTGCCCAGAAACAATGGTTCTTGAATAGTTTTCAATGTGCTCGAAAAGCAAACAAAAAATAAAACAAAAATACAAAGAATTTCTAAAGCATTATGCATGATACACACAAGGTAAATATTCAAATAATTTGGAGGAAGAATTGAGGGCAAAATATAATAAACTATTGCAACAAAAAGAGATTATTTGGTTTAAGAGTTGAGAATTAATTGGCTCAAATTTAGGGATAATCAAACAAGTTTCTTTCATCTATCAGCCACAATGAGAAGAAGAAGGAATCAGATGAATGCTCTGAAAATAGAGAATGAATGAGCAACCAACAAAGATTATCGGGTGTTTATTTGCAAGGGCGACGCCACCTTGATGGGAGTGGGGTCAATTGACCCCACTCAAGAAAAAATATAGCTATGTATTTATATATATTTTTCATATTTTTATAATTTTTTGTTTTATGAATAAGTATTTTGACCCCACATAAAAATGAAAAAAAATTATATTGACCCCCTAAATTTAAAATTAGTGTAATTAAAATTCTTCAATTTCAAAAAACAGGATTTGTTAACTCTAAAAATAAGTACTTATCTGATTATTTTCAACAGTTTTAGAATATTTGGAAACCAATTTCTGCTTAATTTAATCAGAAATAAGTTAGAATCCCCCAAGAATTAGCTAGAAGTAAGTTGTCGCCTAGGAATTAGTTAGAATCCATGCTTTTAATTCTGCTTATAAATTATATGGTTTTATGAATTTATTTAAAATTCTATTTTGACAATAATATCTTTATTAAAATATTAATATTCTTAAATTAATTTTTTACATACAAATAAAACTCTATGGTAGGGAGCAAAAAAAAATACAAGTCTATGATTTATACGTTCCTTTTTCTTTCTTTTTTTTTCCTATTCTTATATCTTTTTTCTTCTCTTCTCATCAAAATTTGGTAATTTCAAAAAGTCTCATAACTAAAAAATTTCTCTTTTCTTAATTTTTATAAATTTATAACTAAAGATACATACAAAATAATTCTATATTTGATTAATTACAAATAATTTTATATAAAATTATAATAATTTATAATATTTTTTATATTAATGTAATACTTAAATCGTATTATAATATCCAAAAACGTTTCAAAGTATTTGAGGGTCAATAACTTCATAAAATTAAAAGTGATTATCCACTTTTGTTTGCATTGTTTATCACTTTTTTTTTCCCAAACTCATTACTTTTACTACTACAATTTTTGCAATTTCCATTTATGTTTTAACTTCTACTTATGAAATAGATTTTGCAAACACTTAAAGATGGATATATTTAGTACAAATAAAAAATGGTAAAGGGTAATTGTAAAATAAATATTTTATTTTTTAATAATATATATTTTTTATTTGTAGTTAAATTTTTAAGACAATTTTAAAATAAATATTTTAAATAAAATTATTTATTTTTTTAATAATATATATTTTTTTTAATCATTAAATTAGTTTGACCCCACTGTCCGATAATTCTGGAGTCGCCCCTGTTTATTTGTCTAATTTCAAAAATTAATGCTCGACAAAAATAAATGAGTTTTAGCCAATTACGTTGTGCAGCATATTGCTTAAAATAATCACCAAGATGATTATACTTCGTTCAAACCGTATATTAAAAAAATTGCGGGGTCGAACTAGAATAGCTTCATTCCCGACCAAGGCACCTATTACAATATTTTGATGCCTGAATAAGTGTTACGAATGCTACATCACTCCAACGATAAAAAGGGGCATGGTGCTGAAATTGAATATTGAAACAGCGTACGAAAAAACCCAGTGGAATTTCTAAAAAGACTTTTAACTTTCTTCAAATTCCCGACGAAAATCATCAATATCATAATGAGCAGAATGTAGCGGATACAATCGGAGATTCTATAGAATGGTGAACCAATGGAGGTTGTACGGATGTGTGGCATTAGATAAGGTAATCACGTTCGTTTTATTTGTCTGTAATATGCATGGAACAACTTACATATATAATTGAAGAGACCATTTCGGCCGGACCTGGAAGCCAATTATGGTATATTAGAGAAGCTCTTACATGATCTCACACTTGCCTTTTGCGGACGACTTAATATTGGGAGTCAAACCTATCGTGGATGGAGCAAACTGCATTAAAAGTGTGGTTGAGACGTTTTGCAAGGAGTTGGGCCTCAAATTAAACTTATACAAATCACATGTGTTGTTTGCACCTTATATGACAAATGATTTAAAGCAGTAGGTTAGTAGAATTCTGGGCATGGAAAATACAGACAACTTAAGGAACTATTTGGGGGGTGCAAATGAACTTTAGTTGTAATTATAATGAGCATTTCCCGATTATGATTAATAGAGTCGAAAAGCATCTCTTGGGGATAGAAGCCAAAATGACAAATATCTATTGACGAATGACACTTATTAAGTCCATCACGATCTCGATCTCCATCAACCACATGCACGTAAATTGGCTCCCTAATCAAATGTACGATAAACTTGATCCACTCAAGCACAACTTTCTTTAGGCGATTAATATAACAAGGAACGAACCCATCTTGTAGAGTGAAAGAAGGTGACTGCAAAGAAGTAAGAATGTGGATTGGGTTTTAGAGAAGCCCAAAAGAAAATATAGTGATGCTAACTAAAACGGGATGAAGAATGCTTAACAAGGAGATGGCGTTATACATCAAAAAAATATTTAAAAAGGGATAACATTGTTGATCGAATATAAGCCTCGACTTATGGGTTTCCCGAGCATGGAAGGGGATAGTTAAAAACACTTGGATGGTGGAACCATTTTAAAAATGGAGGATTGGGAACGGTGAAGGGACATCTTTATGGAATGATAGATGGTTATCACAAGGTAAGCTGACGGATATCTTTGGAGATAACATTCATGAGGAGGATAAAGATCTTATGGAATGTAATCTCATTGGAAAAGATAAAAATTGAAACCTAAATAAGTTGAAAACATCACCGTCCAAAGAGGTGGTGAATGAGGTACTTAGTGTCCTAACGCGCTGCATGATAATGGAGATAAGAGAGAATGAATTGTGTTAACTAAAGATAAATTCTCCTGTAAAATGACTATACTCTACTTATGGCGTCGGATGAGACATGCAAGAAAAAACTTTAAATGAATTTGAAAATTACCTTACCCCAAAAATTCAAGATTTTCCTGTGGCTTTGCCAATATGATAGCTTGCTTACAAATGTATTGGAGTATGATAGAAAATTTAGGGAAAACTTGCGAGTGTCGGATGGGCTCAAAGAGAGCTTTAGTAGCAAAATACTGAATAATATGTTCCTAAAATATCCTGGGTGGGTTGTGTTGATCTTGACGCTCTAAAATTTTTGGAAAACATGGAACCGATGGAGCTATCAAAATGTTATGAAGCTTAGAAATATTGTTATTCGCCACATAAAAGAGTTATCTACGACCTTAGTAATAATCAATAAGGACACAACACAGGCAAAAGAAAATCTGCACTTAGTTGTCGTGAAATAAATTCGAGAAGTGATGGGTAAAACTAAAATCGGATTGAAGCTTTTATAACTACACCAAATGGGGCGTCATTCGAAATGGAAATTAGAGATGAATGCTAGGATATGTTATGAATCTTGATATAGTTTCAATAATGTAGCAAAGTTATTGAACTTACCTAAAGGATTAAAACTAACTTTGGAGAGATACTTTTCAAAAATTAATGTGGAGATTGATTTGGAGACGGTCGTTAAATGAATAACAATGAAGGATACTCAAAAACAACTAATGAGAAATGTTACTCCAAAGATTTTGAGAAACTTTGATTAAATAAATCTCGAGAGAAAGAAACATG
The DNA here is from genome assembly GCA_037501455.1 of Lantana camara. Classification (NCBI taxonomy): domain Eukaryota; kingdom Viridiplantae; phylum Streptophyta; class Magnoliopsida; order Lamiales; family Verbenaceae; genus Lantana; species Lantana camara. The sequence continues at coordinate 112,114,981 of CM074857.1, forward strand.
ATGATGGATAAATTGGCGAGGATAGGTTATAAGGTTCAAGATGGTTATTGCTGCTAGGATGTTCTCATTCTTGTACATAAGCTTCCACTTATGGCTTCCTGAGCGTGCAAGGGGGTAGTTAGAACCAGTTGAATGGACGTCTCTACGGAATGATAGATGGTTATCACAAGCAAACTAGCAGACATCTTTGGATATAAGATTCATGAGAAGGATAAAGATCTGATGGTATGTAATCCATTGCACAAATAAAAACTGAAACTTACATAAGTTGAAAATGTTATTGCCTAAGGAGGTGGTGGATGAGATACTTAATGTCCTAATTGCATTGCATGATAACGGAGATAAGAGAGTTTTGATTGGGTCAACTAACGACAAATTGTCCTATAAATCGGTTATAGTCTACTTATGGTGTCGGATGAGACATGGGAGAAAAATTGGAAATGAATTTGAAAATTACTTTGTCCCCAAAAGTTTAAGATTTTCTTGTGGCTTGCTAACATGATAGCTTGCTCATGAATGTACTGAAATATGACAGAAAATTTAGAAAAAGTGATGTATGTACACGCTGCTATATAGGACATGAATATGTGGACCACATGCTCAGAAGTTGTCCATTCGCACTCCGGGTGTCAGACAAGATTATTGATGCACAAACTGAACGAAATTTCCATGGCATGCGAGTGTCGAACGGTCTCAAAGAGAGCTTTTATAATAAAATTCAGAGTAATATGTTATCTGATTATCATGCATGGATTGACTTGATCTTGACGCTTTAAAATCTTTGAAAAATATGGAACCGATGGAGCTATCAAAATGTTATGAAACTTAGAAGTTCCACTCTTCGCCACATAAAAGAGTTAATGAAACCTCAACACTAATCAGCGTGGACAAAAAATGCAGATAAAAGAAAAATATGCACTAAGTTATCGTGGAATAAACCCGAGAAAGGATTGGTGAAACTAAACTCTGAGGTGAGCTTTTATAACCAGGGGAATCATTTGAGATGACAGGGGCGTCATTCTAGATGACAGCTGAATATGGGTGTTAGGATACGCTATGGATCTTAGTAGAGTTTAAATAATATAGTGAAGTTATTGAGCTTACGCGGAGTATTAACACTAACTTGGGAAAGACACTTTTCGATGACTAAAGTGGTATTGACTCGAAAATGGTCATGAAATGGATAACAATGAAGGATATTGAAATGGAACAAATGAGAAATGTAATTTAATTGATAAAGTTTACTCCAAAGGCCATACGAAACTTGAATTAAATAAATCTCTAGAAAAAGAAACATGATGACCGATAAACTGATGAGAATAGGTCATAAGTTTCAAGATGATTACTACGTTTAGGATGCTCCACCGGCAAAATTTGGTGATCTTTTAGGTTTTGTTCTATAATTTTTACTTGTCTTTTCATTTTATTAAATATATTTGAAAGTTATGAACTATTACTTATGCTTAAAAGCGAGAATTATTTGGCCAAATTACTATACACTTAAATATATATTTTTTTATATAATAACAAAATTTCAAATATTTTTATTGCTTATTTATTTGGATGTTCTCTACTTCGAATTTCTACTTATCGTAGATGATTTGAAAGAGAAATTTCATATAAATATTTTTGTATGTGTATATTTATTTAATCAAAATAAATATTTTTAATCTCTTAATTTGTTCAATAAATATAATAACTAAATTTATTTAAAAAAATTAAATGATAAACGTGCAACGCACGTTCACCTCACTAGTTGTATAAAACGTTTATTTTGGTAATAAATGCATTTATTAGATTTTGCACTTCATAATGGTTTGTTGCTGCTATCTGTTTTACTTAATATGAAAGTAATTTGCTTGATCAACCAAATAAAAATGATCATTTTTTGCAGTTATTTCAAATGGATGAGTCTGATGTACCTATCCAACTTGTGACTGCAGAAATTGCAGTGCAAACTGACTCTAATTGGTTTGAAGGATTGAACATGAATTTTGATTTTGGGACTGGTTTTGCGGATTGTTCATATGCTCAGGAAAATTTTGAAAATAATGATTATATTGAGGCAAATAATGAACAAGAAAATTTAGGAGCGATTTTCAAAAGTCATCTCAATCAGAATTGGAGGACTCTAATGATGAAGATTTCAATCACATAAGGAAAAAATCCTACAAAGAAAGAGTTGATCCAGAAGCTCAAGAAAATGAAAAATAGAAGAAATAAATCAAAAGGGATTGTCGAAGGTCATAATATAAAAAATAACAGTATGGAAAATGGGTGGTACAATGACATTGCTGAAGATGATGATTTGAAGAGCATTGAAGGAAGTGACTCAGAGCAAGAAAAGGGTCCCAAAGGAGAATACTTCTTGAAGGAACTGATATGAAAACTTATGAACTAAAAGTTACACAAAAATACAAAAATGCACAAGTTTCGGGAGAAGTTTTAAGAGATTATTTAGTGCGCAAGGGATTTGATCGGCATTTTATAAGAAATGAGAATGCAAGTAGAACAAAGAATCCAACTATATTTGACTTTATTGACCTAAAGTAAAATTAATTATTACTGTCACAATCATTACCACGCACTGTTAATATCGATTTCAAATTTTCAATCTACAATAAAACCCAGAAATCATCAGAATTTAGAACTGCACTAAAATAGTTTACCTTACGGTGCGAACTCATGTCCATAGTATTACCCTGATACGTATTCGTATTCCAAGAGAGTTTAGAGCAGTCTCAAACTCGTAAGAATAAGGGGATGAGAATAGAAGATAATCTGGAGGACCGTCCGATCGGTGGAAAAAATTGTAATATTAATGCCAACTATATATAATTAAAAGATAACCTAAACTACTTAACTCTTAAAGGAAAGATTACGTAAATAATAAAGACGCTAAAGATTACGTAAATAATAAAGACGATATTGAATTATATCGATCTATTCAATCCCTATTATTATTCTCTCTTGATACGGTGTATTTTCGTCCATATCACTCCCTTATCCATCAAAATTCACCTTGTCCTCAAGGTGTAATTCGGGAACAACCCGTCGAACAGTTTCTTAACTAGCTTTCTCCTTCAATTGCTCTAGCACTTGAACAGCTTCGCCCAGTTCTTCTTGTGTACTTGGTCCGTGTCCCTCCAAAATTTCAACTACTTTCTCTTGAAAGCTGATTGTTAATGGATAGCTTCACATGGCTGCATAAGATTTAGAAAGATTCTGACAGGCTTCTATGGAATCCACATGATGAAGGCCAAGAGACACATCCGTGATATCTTTTGTGTAAGCAAAAACCTGAACAGCTGATAGTGGCCTATCAAACTCCAAATAAGCTGCACACAAGTTATTATAAACATAGTCTACTCCGTAATGCTTGGAACCAAAACTCCTTTCTGTTGCATCTTCCAAATATGGGATCGCCTTCTCCACTTTCCCAGTTCCCACATAATCATTACTGTTCGAATTTTCTTCATAATGATCGAGAGTCATTGCAGTTTGGTCATCCTCAACTGCCTGAGTATTTTCTTCAGATACGTCCTTAGATTCCACCACACACTTCTCAAAGGCCGTTTGATAGTCCAAAACTGATCTCGTCCCCGATCCTATCTCCTGCACCTTCGCTAAAAACCCGAAATAATCCACATAAATCAGCGGGTCAAAACGACACATAAATTTAGGGATAAAATCCTGCCAAGAATCCAATAAATTGTTGCGTTGACGCCATCGAAACCAATCCAACGCTGGACCCTCAAGCATGAGACCGACCGTGGAAAGCCGTGACTCCTCTGGAACCCCATAAAACACGAAGTACTCGTGCACTTGAATAACCAAGTCAAGGGATCAGTTCCATCACACTTGGGCATCTCAATTCGCAGTTTGGTGGTGGAAGTAGCGGGAAAAGAAGCAGTCAGTTCACCACCATGAGACCCGAGTGAGGGTTCCGCCTCCGCCTCCGCCTTCGCCTTCTTTATGCGAGATCAAAGCAGCTTCATATCAAGATGCAATTGTTGCATCGTTTGAGTTAACTGCTGCGTAGCCATGGTTTGGGACAACAATCGGACATCCATCTGTCGTTGATATTCCTTCAAACAATTTTCAGTAATTGTATTTAACATCACGTACTCTCAGCGAGAGCACCAATGATACGTATTCGTATCCCAAGAGACTTTAGAGCAATCTCGAGCTCGTAAGAATAAGGGGGGTGAGAATAGAAGATAATCTAGAGGACCGTCCGACCGGTGGAAAAACTGATGAGAGAAGAGAGTTTGAGATAATTAGAGAGATTGAGAAAATAGTAATATTATTGCTGATAATCAAAACAACGTAATGCCAACTATATATAATTAAAAGATACCCTAAACTACTTGACTCTTAAAGGAAAGATTAAGTAAATAATAAAGACGCTAAAGATTACGTAAATAATAAAGACGATATTGAATTATATTGATCTATCCAATCCTTATTCTTATTCTCTCTTGATACGGTGTATCTTCGTCCATATCATACCCTTAAATACCATCCCTAACCTAGGGATGCAAACAAGTTGAGCCAGCTCGCCAATTTAAATAATCGGTTCGGGAAAAAAAACTCGAGCTTAAATTCAAGATTAGCATGTCAAGTTTATAAATATATGTATGTATATATGGCTACAAATAAGTCGAACCGAGTTTTGGTTAAAGTGACTGGTTCAAGATTAAAAATTAAAAACTTCGTTTGAGCTCGGAATCAAGCTCGCTATTATGTAACTCGAGATCAACTCGTGCCAATCTGGGCCTTATAGCTCGATCTAATTATATATATATATATTATAATTGTATAATAAAATATAGTGAAAAGATTTTTTGCCATCTGAATTTTACGCCTTTTTATAATTTAACATTCTAACAAACTTTCGTTGCAAACCAACATCCAAAGTTTGTATTTGTAATAAACCACAATCAAAACTTTTTTTTTTGTTGATTTTGGTTAAAAAACATGACACGTGACATGTTTATAAAACATACACGTCAATTGTATTTTTATCAAAACCACCAAAAAAAAAGTTTGGATGATGGTTGCATTTTGAATGACAGTTTAGAACGAATGTTTGCGAGGATGGTAAATTACAAAAAGTGGCAAAGTTCGGATAGTAAAAAATCTTTTTCACTAGAACATATATTTAATACAAAATATATAATTGTATAAATATTTAATATTATATTATAAATTTTAATTTATATTATATATATGTTATATGTATATATAATATACAAAATATATATTTATATCTAATATATATATATATATATATATATATATATATATATATATAACCTCAGTCTCACGAGCCACGAGTCTGGATACACAGAGCTCGAGTTCGGCTCGAAGTTTAGCTCAATCTTGTTTGAGCTCAACTCAATATTAATCTAATTGAATTTCAAGTCGAGCCAACTCTCCTCGCCAGAATCGCGAGCTTGTTCGACTTGTTTGCAGCCCCATATATATGTATATTTGTTCTAGACATCCTACCACATTTCACATTACGCTACAACTTAAATTCAGCAGCTGCAACACAACCACCCCTCAAGCCCTCTCTTGCGCCACCACACCCTGCAGGCACCTCCCCCCACCACCTCCCCTCTCAGCACCGCAGAGCACCATCGTCTCACATCTCTTTCATGCGACTTGTGCCACCACCCACCACTTAGAGCCCGCACCTAATGCACACCACCCTCCACCGCCTCGCCCCTCTTTGCTCCAAGATGATTTATTTCTATTCTGATCTTTATTTATTTTCTTAACTTGATGAACGTAAGTGTTGTTTTATCTCAAAATAGTGCCAGTTTTTGCTGGCTTGGTTATTCTCGAAATATTTGGACTACAGAAAAAATTCTTCAATTTTAAAGACGTAAGTTGAAGTCTTTTGTTTCGGTGCGCATTGATTTCAATGCAAAGATAAATGGAGGAGAAGAATTGGAAAATTAGATTCCAGCGTTGCGGAGACTAAAATGCCGGCCAGAGGCAAAGCCCTGATACCCACTGATCTGAGCATCGCCATTCCCGAAGGAACTTATGCTCGCATTGTGCCTCGATCGGGTTTGGCTTGGAAGCATTCGATCGATGTGGGCGCAGGTGTGATTGATGCTGATTACAGAAGGCTTGTGGGGGTGATCTTGTTCAATCATTCAGATGTTGATTTTGAAGTGAAGATTGGTGATAGGATTGCCCAGTTGATCATTGAGAAAATTGGGACTCCTGAGATGACTGAGGTTGAGGATCTTGATACAACAGTGTGGGGGTCTGGTGGATTTGGATCAATCAGTTGTTGAAATGTTCTTGATAGTTCATACTATGATGCTATGCAGTTAGTACTATGCTAGATTTTAGGGTATGGTTTGACGTTTTTGGTCCAAGATTTTACGTTATGATGAAGGGTAGCATTTTGTGGGAAAGATTTTGGTTCAGTAATTTTGTCGAACAACTTTTTGTATATGTTGCTATTCCCTTGACATCATATTATATCTAGCTGGGCTGTTGCCTCTTCTATGAGTACATTGAAGATGGGATTCTACCATGTAGGTTAAAAAACAGATCAGAATAGCATTATTAGCTTTTTTTCTTTTTAACACACCCCCAGGTGACCAAAAGAATTCGAATCCAGATCATTAGCCTAAAAAAAATAACTCTTTAACCACTTAAACTAATCCATATTAACAAGAGCATTACTACTTACTACTTAGACTAATCCCTATTGACAAGAGCATTACTAGCTTCATCTTATAAACTGATGGAGTTGATAAACTCAAAACAACGGGGAAGAAAATGCCCTGAAAATCTATGAAATAATTGATGGGAGATTATGCAATACATTGTCTCATAGATACTTGAACACTGATGTGCGTTTGATTTTGTGTGGTTTTTTTTTTTTTTTTTTTCTGTTGGCTCGCAAACTGAGCCGAGTCAAAGCCAGTTTTTTAGTGGCTAGTCAGCTCACAAGCCAAGTTCGAGCTAGCAGGAAAAAAAAAAACAAAAACAAAAAATGAAATAGGGACAAAGCTTAAGCTCGGCTCAATTGCATCCCTACTTAACCTAATAATTTAACAATTCTGCATCACTCGCCCAATCTTATTTCATTTTCTTTACAACATCAATGCAGAAAACAAAAATTAAGTAAAATATGAAAATACAACCAACAGAGAACTAATAATATCCAATCATTCCATCACTCATCTTCTTCAAATAAAGGACTTCTTTTAGTTTATGACACAAGTTATGAAGTCGGATTCGTCCAATACTTGAAGCTTCAACTAAGGAACTTTGCAGCGAAAGTTGTATATTCCCCATTGTCTCTCCAACACATAAGTTCCAGATTCATCTTCCAAGTTACAAATGAGCTCTTAAGCACCAAGATATATCAACACTGACCGAATATGACCAACTAATCATTCCAACTACTCATTTCAACTCAGAGCATACTAAAGATAAGAAGCTGTTGCAGAAGTAAACAAATTGAATAATAAAAAATAAACAAGATCCATGACAAAATTAAACACGCAGTTTCTGAATTCAATAATTTGGAAACTATCATCAAGCAGCCTACAACTTACATACGGATAATAATTTAGATAATAATACAAAAATATATCTAAACTAAAATGAGCATATTTAAGAATGGGCACCGCATTGTTAAACACTAGAGTCGAAACTCCCATCCATAAAATTCTAGTTCTACACAACTTATAAATATTCAGTTCACATGTGATTACTGGGTTATGTAATCTAATCAACTAGTGACTTGGTAGAAAGAAACAAAAAGAATGCTCATCAAACATAATATTTGTATAACAATTTATTCTCTACTTAACTTCAGTAGACATACCTCTTAATTTGATGCCTACTGATTCTTCTTTATCTTCAAATTGGAGGGGGTAGTGGACGAAGGGGGCCGACAAATTTGGTCAGAAGATCGAAATATAAACAGCAGGGTTTCAACCAGCATGGCTACAACCAAACCAAGAATGCCTCCAGCAGCACTCTAATCAATAATATCATTTGCCATTAACTAATCATAAATTAAAGAATATGCAAATCTATTTCTTGAATAAATTTTATCTTTTGTTCTGAAGGCAAAAAATGTGAATATACAGAAGACATAGTTATCATTTTGGAAAATTTACCATAGCAGGATTGTGGCTAAACAAGGCTCTGAATGCTGCATATCCAACCAAGTATCCAGTAAACATGGTAACAACAACATGCAATCCTGTGAAATGATGACAATATTGTTATCCTTGATTCTCAAAATATTTTTGTAACCAAAATATTGTGCCCAAATACAATGTAAAACCTTAATTTTAAGCAGAAAACACTAAGAGTTCGAGGAGCAAAGGTATCAGATACACTAAGTGCCCAAATACAATGATACAACCTCAATTTTTAACCAAAATATTGTGCCCAAATATCAGATATCATCAATAATCATAAACAAGAATATCCTATTTGGACAAATGAAAAAAATGAAAACATAGTACGAGACAATGAGGATAATCACAAAAATAAAGAAACAAAAAACTCAATCAATGAAGAAAAAGGTATATATAGGTGTGAGAAACACAATCAAGGATGGATATTATTTCACCATCAAAGAAGAAAAAGAGAACTAATAAAATCAACTGTGACTTGCATTAGGATCTCAATAAAATCAGAAAACTTCTACAGAAATTAATAGCAAACAGAAATTCTCATCAAACAAACAACCTGTTCACTTAAGACAGGTAAAAGAAGAGTAAACTGAAAGATTACCCTTATATTCACAGCTGCCACTTGAAGTTATCAATCCTATCATGGATTTAACTTTCCTTCTTATCTCCAATTTTCTCGATGTTAATTATACATGCAGTCGTGCTTTTATTCTGTTCTACGTAAAGTAGAGGGTTTACAAAATTTCACATATATGAGAGCAAACCCCCATTTTCCTTATGCAATTTTATTCCCAAAATGTGTTATATAAGTCCTTCCCATAAAATTCCCAAATTTAGCTTTCGCATAACCTGATGCTCAAGCAAACACCCAAAGCATTTTACCTATTCACAAACCTAAATAGTTAAACAGCAGACGGTATCCAATTTAATTCAGGTCAACTTCATTCAGTGAAGTCATCACTCCTCCAAACCAGACTTCCGATGCTCAGAGCACACATAGGTCACAAAAGCGTAGGCACTATATGATCCTATCACCTCACTAATATAAAGCCTTCAAATTGATATACATTTTCGTGATGATTGTAGCAATTTGTTGTGAAACGGATACCAATTCATGAAGTATTTGATTGTATGGAATAATTAATCTAAGTCTGAGATGAAGTGCATATAGAACATAATGTAAAAACTAAAACAAACATATCAGTGCCGAAACAAAGACAAAAATAAACAAAAAATGCTTACCGAAGCCAATTTGATCCTTGTAAGAAGAAAAAGGTTCTTCCACAACCTTTCTAGGAGCAATGTCTTTCACCAGTTCGTCATATGCCTTCCTCTCAGCCGCTTCCTGTAGTTTTTTTAATCTCGCCTTCAACTCTTCACTCTTAACAGTAAAACAACCACAAATGAAATTCAATTAGATGAAAACTATAAAGAAAAAAGGAACAAATTCATGCTATTCTTGATTCGAATTGGACGACTCAAAATTTGGGTACAATTTTTCTCTTAGAATAATTGAGGTTACCTTTTTCCGTGGTTTGGGGCTAGCAAAGATGCAAATAGAACCGGTGAGTAAAGAGGATAAATCGGGCCGGGCTTCACGTTCCGATCCGAACCATATAGTCTTAAGGGTTTTGTAGGGTACGTTGGAGTGCACAACAAACGAGCCGGCAAGTTCTCTCAGATCTTCCGAAAGATTGGAATCTTTGGAGGCGGCCATTAGGAATGAGCGGATGGAATCGGTAGTCGACATAATAAGGCCGCCGGCGGTGCTCATTGAGGTTTCATTGGGCGAAACGACGCCGTCTGCCGTGGTCACCATTTTGGTTAAGTCAGAGGTGCAAGGCGGCGGTGTGTTGTGGTGGTGGTGGTGGTGGCGGCGGAAGCGGCGCTGTGGCTGAATTTACAGCGGTGAGACGTTGGTGGAGGTGGATGACTGGAGACGGGCGGATCGAGGAAAGAGAGAGATTTGGTGATGTAGGACTGGAGCGAGGTGGCGAGACAGCGGTGCGGCGGTTTGGGACAGAGATTTGAGATTTGGGGTGAAGCCTTCGTTGGCTAGAGTTGCAATTTATTTTGAAAACTGCGGTACCCATATTTTTTATCTTTTTTCTTGAGTGGCTCATTTATAGGGATCTATGATGCACGAATACGGATATGACGATACGATACGGATATGGTAACACGGATTTTTTTTTTAATTTTTCATGTGGGGAGTGTCGGATACGAGTGTCCGATACGACATGACACGACACTGCAAAATAATATTTTTAGAAGTGTCCGTGCATCATAGATAGAGATCCACTCTGATGGGGTCGAACACAAAATCGACATTAATCGGTGATTTTTGAAAACTCTTTTATTTTAATAATTAAATGAAAAAATAACCTACATCTATACTATATTAAAAAGAAACTCTGTTTTCACTTACAAACGAAAGTATTTTAGGTAATTTTACAAATCTATCCTCTTAGTTATTCGTGAAAATTTCAAAGGATTATAATTTTAGGGACAAAACAGAGATTTCCGTTAAATTTGAGCAGTTCTCACACCAAATTTTGAATGCCCTAAAATACCCCTTTTAATCGTGTTCAATTATTCACTCCAATGGGTTTTTATCGGTAATATCACCGATGAGAGGAAACCCACGATCTCTAAGTTATCGAAAACCACCGAACAACTCTTATGTAACTCAAGCATCTCTTTTTAATTTTTATCCAACACAGAGAACAATCGAAGAAGCCATAGAAAACAGGTAAAAGTTTTGAACTGAGAATCTATACTATATTAAAAAGAAACACTGTTTTCACTCACAAATGAAAGTTTTAGGCAATTTTACAAATCTATCCTCTTAGTTATTCGTGAAAATTTCAAAGGATTATAATTTTAGGGACAAAATAGAGATTTCCTTTAAATTTGGACAATTCTCACACCAAATTTTGAATGCCCTAAAATACCTCTTTTAATCGTGTTCAATTATTCACTCCAGTGAGGTTTTATCGATAATATCACCGATAAGATGAAACCCACGATCTCTTCTTCTTTCTTTCTTTTTTTTTATTTTTTTTAAGAAACCCACAATCTTACAACTCTTATGTAACTCAAGAATCACTTTTTAATTTTTATCCAACACAAACACTACAAGAAATTCGCCGAAATCCGACGGAAAATTCCGAGGGAAATAGGCCGTCGGAATTCCTCGGAATTCCCGAGGGAAATTCCGTCGGGATTCCGACGGAATTTGTTTTTTTTTTTAAAAATAAAAATTAAATAAATCCGACGGAAATTCCGTCGGAATTCCATCGGATTTTTTTAAAAATAAAATTTAAAAATAATATTAAATAATTCCGACGGAATTCCGATGGGATTCCCGTCGGTTTTTTTAAATATAAATTATAAAAATAGAAATTAAATAATTCCGACGGGCATTTCGTCGGAATTCCGTCGGATTTTTTAAAAATAAAAATTAAAAATAATATTAAATAATTCCGACGGAACTTTCCGTCGGAATTCCGTCGGATTTTTTAATTCCGTCGGATTTTTTAAAAATAAAAATTAAAAATAATATTAAATAATTCCGACGGAACTTTCCGTCGGAATTCCGTCGGATTTTTTAAAAATAAAAATTATAAATAATAATAATTCCGACGGAACTTTCCGTCGGAATTCCGTCGGATTTTTTAAAAATAAAAATTAAAAATAATATTAAATAATTCCGACGGGATTTCCGTCGGAATTCTGTCGGTTTTATCTATGCTTAAATTGAATTCTTATGACGTATTATAATATTTGTAGTTATAATTAATATTTTCTTAGAACTCAATTTTAAATATAGTCTACAAAATTTATGATTTTATTATTTCAAATGATATATAAATATTTGTATCAAACTAAACCAATGAATTGATCTAGCTCAACTGGTTTACCTTGGTTTTCATAAGGTCTTACTACCACAACGTCGGGTGTTTGAATCCCCAGAGGCGCATTAAGTTTTTATTTTTCCAGTAAATTCCGACGGAATTCCGAGGGAAATTCCGTCGGAAATAATTAATTAAAATTTTTTTTTCCAGTAAATTCCGACGAAATTCCGAGGGAAATTCCGTCGGAAATAATTAATTAAATTTTTTTTTTTTCAGTAAATTCCGACGGAATTCCGAGGGAAATTCCGTCGGAAATAATTAATTAAAAAAATTTTTTAAAGCAAATTCCGACGGAATTTCCCTCGGAATTCCGTCGGAATTTTTTAAATTTAATTTTTTTTTATGATTTTTGTCCCTCGGAATTTCGTCGGTTTTCCGTCGGTTTTGAATTCCGAGGGAGGGTTTTCCTACGGCATGTGTCCCGTCGGAATTTACTATTTCCGTCGGAATTCCGTCGGAATTCCCTCGGAATTTTCCGCCGGAATTTGCAGGATTTCTTGTAGTGAAAGAACAATTGAAGAAGCCATAGAAAACAAGTAAAAGTTTTGAACTGAGAATGGAGAAAACTAGATCAAAAGATTTCATTGCATAAAACAGGTCGCCACTGTGCATCATTGAGCAAGCTCGCTTTCAGATTTTTCAAGTTGCGGTATGCCCTTTTCATTTGAAGTTTCTAAGCTCATCATTAAATCACTTCAATTCAATTTACGGCTACTTTTTTTTGGGGGTTTAATTTTGTTCTAGGAAATTTACAGTGTAGATACATGTCCATATCCCCAAGTCTGCCATTAACATCGAAGAATTCGAACAATACGTCCATGGTGAAGTAAGAATTCGTTTTCGCCCCCTTTTTTTTTTTTTTTTTTTTTTTTTTCTGTATCTAAGAATATTTTGGATTTGTATTTTTTGACCCATTCGTTTGTGATGTTTGTACATAGGCCCAAACACGGGGTTCCAACTTATTAGAACTCTGCCGACTGTTTTTCGTCAACATGAAGAGTAGATAGACGAATAAAGCAAGTTTTCTACTAAGAATCCTAGAACCAAAGAGGGCGACTGACACGTCGGGGCAAAATCTGACGGTTGTACTCTTAACGTTTCCGAATGTCTTAGAATGAGGTCCAATGGTTCGAATGCTTTCGGGAAGTTGAAGAGTTTTAGGCCGAATGACAGTTGGATGGTGAGACATCTGAAATTTGAATTTTTGGGTGTGCCTTAATAATTGGAGTATCTGTCAATTTCTTTTCCCATGCTCCAATATTTCGCCCCATTACTTTGTTAATTTATAATTTTCTATAATCCGTTTTTAATTAATTTCTTCCTTTTCTACTTGAGGTTGAATATAGTATCGATAAACTTTGATAATTACATGCTTTATAATTGTTTCTTATCATTTTATTGAAGCCGGTTGTTTTTCATCCTTTTTTCTGAAGATACCAGTCGAGTATTACTGCTATTTGAATTGGTACTTTAAACTTTCTTAGTACTCATTGTCAATTAACCACCGCAACTTACTTATAAATTTTTTTCATACGAATTCTGGTTTATTTACACAAGCCCTCTTTTCTCGATTCCATGACATGGTATTGGTGATATGCAGTGGCGGAGCCACATGGGATTAAGGGGATACAATTGACCCCCCTCAAAAAAATTTTTTTTTTATTATATAGATATATTAATATATGTATATGTAATTTTATGTGATTTCTTATTATTGACCTCCCCACCAAAGTTAAAATTAATACTAGTGAGGGTCAATATAGTAAATTATTAATAATTGAGACAACAAAAAAAAATTTATTAAATTTTTCTTTAGTATTATGCTTTGGTCGACCCCCCTAAAGAAAATTTCTGGCTCCGCCACTGGTGATGTGTAAGATGTGTAGGATATTGGTGATGCGTAAGATGTGTAGCATTTGTTTTATAGAGGACTATAAGAGACTTGGATACTTATTTTAGGTTGACGACTTAACAATATTCAGCATGGATGCAGCAGAGATTGAGACAATAGTAGATTTGTTTGCTACCCTTTGATTGACCATATCAAGAAGTCCATCTATTCAGACCAAAAAAATGAAAAAGAAAGGACTATTTACACCTACAGAGTAGAGTTGAACATTAATCTCATATTTACATCTGCAGCTTTCGGTTCCCCTTTGAACAGTCTATCATTTGCATCAAAAAACACCACCAACTTCTCTTCCTTGATGAAAATGCATTTATTGTTAGAATATCTTATATTTGACTTGAATTAGTTGATCAAGTGTTCAAGTTAGAAGATGTACAATTGTTCATATAGTTCAAATAAAACCTATTTTTTCCCAAGGTTTTTTAGGGGCTAATAGTCTGATATATTCAGTAAGGTGATATATGGGCTCTGCTGATTATGTCTAAAATATTACTTTTCACAACTAGACGAGAATTTGAACTATGAGCTACGTGTTTATGTCTACACAATATATTTAGCTATTTATATTAATTTTCAAAGAAATTTGGTATTTGTGGAAGAATAATCGACTTTCGTTTTGATAGGGCCATCGACAGTGTTTTGTGGTTTTAAGAGCTACGTGTTAAGAGTTCCTTTCATTGTGTATTCCTATTTAGTTGCTACATCTTTGGTTAGAAAAGGTTTGTGTTTCAACTTTTATTATGGCCGAATTTACCTTTTATTAAATTTGCATCGGAAAGTATGTACAATAAAATGTTATGCTTGACAATAGACCAATGTGTGATGAAATTCAGGGGCAACATCATATATAACTGTCTTGCAGTTTATTCTTGCCCTTTTGTATTTAATTTGAAACATAATTACATATCATGTATTACATTGTATGCTGATTCCTTCTCTAATTTCAGAATTATTTTAGAAAAACTTTCTTGAGCTACGGATGTGAGTTTGTTGGACTGGTTTCCATAGGCGTGAGTTTGTTGGACTGGTTTTCATAGGCACTCACATAAATACTTGCGGCCGAGTGAAGAGAATACATTTATGTTTTTTATATCTAAGTGATAATTTATGCCCATTGTTTCATATTGATGTCATTCGTGTCTAAGCATCAGTAAAAAAATTATCTTATTGTTTGATGAGTTATGTGAAGAATTTTATATCTTTTAATACTTTATTGTGTTATCAAGATTCATGAAGTTTACTATGTTTAGTTAATAAATTTATTTTTTACCATGTTTGATTATTGATTTATATCCATATCTTACATCTAATATGTCTTATATATCATATTAAAAACTACATATTTATGACTTATAACTCGAGATGACTTAAAAAAAATATATATATACTTTCAAGGTTTTGAATTATTTTTAACTTATGAAGGTATAATTTTAAAAATTTAAGTAAATTTGATATCTTTTTAACATGATGACCAACTTGATTTATATATATATTTTAAATTATATTAAAATTATTTTTGCTCATGGGGACCGTATGCGGGGGTTACTAGTATATTTTGAAAAAAAAAAAGGTAAGATCTACAAAAGTGTCGTTTTCTTATTTTTCAAGAAAACCTTGGTAATGTTTTGATAGTGGTATAATTTCGAATGATATCAGAACTTTTTTGTCAATTACACGCATTTTACCCATATACCAATTAGAGTATAAGATAAAAATGTAGAAATAAAGGAGAAGATCATGAGAGTTTATGGAAAAAATGTTCAAATTTCTCAAAACAAAAATTGTTTCTTTGTATATACTAAAAATCAGAATACAGTAATTAGCAGGTGTAGAACAAAAATGCCGACGAAATTACACGTACGACCCACTCAATGACTCCAAATTTAGCCATACAAAAAGAAACTGATCAAGCCACGTTATTGTACCACATCGAGGGACACTCTCAATCCACCATGTCGACACAACTTCATACCTCTTCTAGAACACGTAAAATGTATATACGTGAAAATAGACAAACAAATAACAATTACAACGACACAACCTAAGTATGCTAAAAGGACACATAACGGATGCTTCCCCTTTATTCTCTCCACTAGTAATTCCACTCTTCTCTTTAGTCTCCCCAACAAATCACATTTTCAAACACCAAACCAATTTCTTCCCACTTTTTGCCTTCTCTTTCTCTTAATCGTCCATCTAATTACCCAAACTATCACAACAAAAATTATTACCCAGCTCTTTGGCCCCCTTTTCAATCAAGATTTCTCGAGGCAATGTCAACAGCCTCCTCCGGTCCATCCTTGTCGCCGCCTTCAGAACCACATTCATCACCACAGTCGTTCACGTATCCACCAATCACAGTCGTCCTCACAATAATCCTCCTGATATTCTTCTTCGTGGGTTTTTTCTCCATATACTTTTGCAGATGTTTCATGCAAAATATTCTCTACACATGGCATCTCCGCCACAGTCCCGGCGGCACTTCGCTGGGTGGCTCAGCTGCTCCAGGCCTTGATCCCGAAATTATAAAAAGGTTTCCGACGTTCACTTATGAAAACGTCAAAGAATATAAAACAGCGAAATGTGGCCTTGAATGCGCCATTTGCTTGATTGAGTTTGATGACGGTGATATGGTTCGCCATTTGCTAATATGTGACCATGTTTTTCATAAAGAGTGCATAGATCTTTGGTTTGAATCGCACAAAACTTGTCCGGTTTGCAGGAGGAACCTCGACGTGAAATCCGAGACGCTTGTGAAATTATCTCCCAATAATAACGTGCATGAGAATAATACCACGAGCGAGAATAATAGCACAAGCGGAAATGAGCCTGCTTGTCAAGATGATAATTTCGTGAGTATTACAATCAAAGGAGAAATTCATGAAGATGAAAGTACATCACGGGATAAGAAGGGTCAAAATGTAACTTCGTGTAGACAACAAGATCATGATGATGACGGACACAATGACCGCATACATGAGCATGATAATCAAATACAAGTGCATCAAGAAGATCATAGACATGACCATGGCGATCAAATACAATATGATGATAATAGCACTAATGGACAAAGTCCAGAAAATAAGGTAGTAGAGAAGTTTTCCAGGTCGAATACGACCGGACATTCTATTTTTAGAGGTAGTGAAGAAGAAGATAGGTTTACATTAAAATTACCGCAACATGTGAAATTGTCTCAACTTATGAAGGGCCATCACAAATCAAGCTTAAGTTGGAATAATTATGGGGAATATAGTGATGTACTCCTTTTGAGGTTTCTGATGGAGAAATCAGCAGCCAATGTTAGTTCTTTTGGGGTCAATTCTGATTCTTTTGGGGAAATCAGCAATGAAGTGTAGATTTTTACTTTTTCTTTTTTGTGTTTATTACAATTTATGTGTTTTGAGATTATTTTGGACATTCTCGAGATTTTGAATACCTACTTTGCATCATATATTGATATTGCCAAAAAATAAGCTAAGGGACCCGTTCCCGCTTTAGCACACAAACATTACGCTCCCCTTTCATGCGCTCCCCTCTAGCGCTCAAGCATAGCGTCTCCTTTTGGAGCTCAAGTCTCGCGTTCCCCTGTTTTGCGCTCAAGCACTTCCCGCTCATTCCTAAAGCGTGTTCCCTCTTATGCGAGTTCATGATAGTGCTAAAAAATTTCTAAGTGTTGAGCTCCACCCTTTCGAGGTCCGCAACCTTCGCGTTCGACCTTCGCGCTCAACCTACGCGCTCAACCTAAGCGCTCCACCTTTGATACCACCTCCTAAGCGAGATGTCACCTTCGAGATACCACCTCCTAAGAGAGATGCCACCTTCGAGATACCACCTCCTAAGCGAGATGCCACCTTCGAGATGCCGCCTCCTAAGCGAGATGCCACCTCCGAGATACCACCTCCTAAGCGAGATGCCACCTCCTAAGCAAGGTACCACCTCCTAAGTGAGATGCCACCTCCTAAGCGAGGTACCACCTTCGAGGTCCCCTGAGGTGGAGCTCAAGCGTGGTTACCCACGTACACACGTCTCTCAATTGTTCAACGCATGATCCCGCGATATTCGCGCCCACTAAGCCCGCTCAGGCACGACTCTGACTTCAAACCTAAGGTATAAATATTCTTTCTTCTCAGAACTGAGGTACGTACACTTTTACATACCGAAACTCTGCCCAAATTTCCAGTCACCTCTCACCTAAAGCAAACTCACTGCCTTGAGCGTCGGAGTGCCTACACGGGAAACACCTCCCGCCTAGTATTCTTACATTTTATTGATCTTAGCAGGTCGAAAAACCCACTTTTGGCTGATTTGCTGGAAGATTGGAGCCGATTCCGATCAATTTCCGACGAAACCAATTTTCAGCATCATCAGTTTGGCGCCGTTTGTGGGTAAACCACCATTTTCCCAACTTTCTTCAAGTTTCTTTTTGTGTTTTATGTGAAAGAATGGCCGCATCTGAAAACATTACCCGTAGCGAGCGAAGCTCTAGCTTGCCGCCGCGACTATCCCCAACCCGAGTAAGTCAAACGAACATCAACGTGAGTCAACGGAACGTCGATATGTTGCGCCGCTTGCCGCCGGCGTTCCCGCATAAGAGAAACCGCACCGGAGCCACGTTGGGTTTCAGTCTGCCCATGCAACCCATGCAAGCTCTTGGTACCGGAATAGACCAAAATTCATTTAATATTCCGGCAGGTTTAAACCCATTGCTACTAAACCCGTTATCGTTCAATCCGCTCTGGGGACTCCAAGAAGGAACGCAAGCCCAGATCGGAGGAATCCAGGCCACTATTGCTCCACCTCGCACTACCATCATGACGAGGAGCCGGACGCATGGCCAACCGGCCGCTACAAGAGGAACTACCCGTTCGAACGGATCCCCACCCGTTCGTACCGGGGCAAATCTAACTGTAGCGGGACCGAGCCGAGTGCGAGACCCTATCCCACCTCCGGATGGCGATGACCAAGTCCCGTTCATGCGGCGCGACGGGAAACAGACCATAGTGAAAGACGAGGAGGAACCGGATTCTCTCAATCCCGCAAAACATTCTAAAACTCGAGCAGGGGAGAAAGAGAATGATCGCCTCACTCAGTTGGAAGAGGAGAGCTAGAACTTCCGTGCTGCCCTAACCAAGATCGTGGAAGGGTCTCAGGTTGGTGACCAAGACGAAGTTCATCATCGAGATGCACGACGTCGAGACGATGAAGTTCGTCACCGACTTGCACGACGTCGGGACGAGGAGGTGGTTGACAAGCCCCAGCGTTGTCCAGCTCGAGACGACCGGGAGAGGCCCATCGAACTCTCCCCTAGTTGGAGGAATAAACGGCCTCAAAGATCGAGGGCTGAACGAGCCTCACCACTTTGCGAAGAGATACTGATGGCACGAGTAGAAAATTCAAAGGTCCCCACCAACATTCCTCGCTATGATGGTACGGGTGATCCCGAGGAGCACTTAACAGCTTTCGAACACCTCATGCATTTGTATGAACATTCATTGGACTTCTAGTGCAAAATCTTCGTTACTTTACTCTCGGGAACCGCTTATGATTGGTTCAAACGGCTTCCCCGGGGCTCGATTCAGAGCATTGATGACTTGTAGGAACAATTTGATAGCCATTTCAGCCCTTTAAAGGAAACCAAGTTGCCCACCACATACCTCTGGAATGTTGAGCAAGGTCCCAATGAAACTTTACGAGAATTCTTTGCTCGTTTTGGTGCTGAACTAACCGAGGTTGAGAGTCCATCCGGTGATTTTCTGGGGCAAGCGGTTTACCAAGGGCTGAATGACTCCAAGATCAGTACGGAGTGCGGAGATGCTATTGCCCGTTAAAGACCCAAGGATATGGTTCATCTCTGAAGGATAGCAAGTGAGTACATGGAGCAGGAAGACATGGCTCGCATGAAACAAGGGCATGTCCAGGATAGACTATCAAGAACCTCAAATCGGGAGGAGCGTAGAGAACGGCGAGCGGGACCTCTCCCCGGGGGACCGCGAGTTGAGCTCACCAAACATAACTCCGAGATCCTGAACATAGCCGGTTCCAAGATGTTTAAAAAGCCGCGCCCGATGGCTCTGAGTGAGAAAAACTCTCATTCCGATAAGTATTGTGCAGTCCATTAACAGAACGGGTATGATACAGACGAGTGCGTTAGTTTGGAGAAGGAGATCCAGCGCTTAGTAGCCGGGGGAAAACTCTCAGAGTTTGTTAAGTCAATGGATCGAAATCACAAGAGGCGAGGGGACAGGGCCCGATACGCTCGCGTAGCCCTCGTCGACCCCACTCGCGTAGCCCATATCACAATCGACGAGCGGGTAAAGGCACCAAGCAAGCACCTGATGACAGTATGCCCACACGAGGAGTAGTAAACATGATTGCGGGAGGAGCAACAAATGGCGATACCAAGACCTCACGAAAGAAAGAAGGGCGACGGTTTAGCCAGGAGCCTAACACTCCTGCTCAGCATATTTTCCATGTACAGAAAGGCGAGGTCTTAGGTTTCACCTAGCGTGATTTTGATAATGTTGTGATTGATAAGGATGGAGAGTGTCCGGGGTTGCCCTATGGTAATCGGTGTTGACATCTACAACACCAAAGTCAAAAGGGGGTTGGTAGATAGCGGCAGTTCAGTAAATGTCTTGCCACTCTCCATCTTCAAGAAGTTGTGCGGCAAGGATGTTGAGCTCGACGCCATTGAGACCCCGCTCCTTGGGTTCGCGGATCAGAGTTGTACGCAATTGGCCAAGTAAAATTGGCGAACTCCTTAGGTTACGCTCTGAAAAGAGCCACGGTCCCATTGATATACACGGTGGTCGAGGTCAACCTCCCATACAACGTGATTCTTGGGAGACCCGCTCTTACAAAGTTCAAAGCCATTCATTCAGCGTTCCATCGCAAAATGAATTTCCCAACTCCTAACGGAGTAGGAGAAGCAAATTGTCAGTTAAAAGAGGTTTGGGAGTGCTACACGCTCTCAACCGCGAAGCCTAAGCTTATTCAAGAAATCCCAAAGCCGTTGGAAGCTGCTCACAAGGAAGATGATGAGATGTTTGATACGGAAGGGATCACTCATCCCCAAAAACGCAAGTTGGAAGCCAAACAAAGTGAGCACAAAGAAACAAGGTTGAAGCCAACCGGAGACTTTACAGAGACTGAGCTCATCCCTGGTGATAGCTCGAAAACAACTAAGGTTGGTGCTCAAATCAAAGGGAAGCAACAAGTCATGCTTATCGCTTGGCAGACGCCAACAATACATTGCTCCCTAAACCATGGAACTCAAACAACTTGAAAAAGTTTTACGTGTAAGGCTCATTTTATCCAAGTATGGCATTCATTTCATTTAGCATTCAGTTCATCTTAGCTTTTAGTTGACTTTAACAGTTCAGTTCTTAGTGTTCAGTTTGTGTTAGGAAACAAAAACATTTGTATTGCACAAGTGTTCCATTCAATTTTATTAATAAAACGCGAGTATCTCGCAAGTCTTTCAGTTTCACCTTCAATTTGAACATTTTACAAAGATTTTATGTTAACTAGTCAGCTCAAGAAGCCTACTTGAGGGGGGAGCCGAACCCCTCCGAACAGATCAAATCTACATAAACATTTTTATCAACTTAAAACTCAAGCGCTCAAAATCAAGCCCTATACTTAGAAAATTTTCATTGAAAATATACAAACTCAACAATGCTATGATTCGAAGGGCGAAACGTGATATTTGAACGTGATACTTATTTAATTTTCCATTACCAAGTATAAGTCATGTAAGTTGCATGCCAAAATTCGAGCGCAACACTTAGAAATTTTGCACACAACTCGCATACAATCTCATCCACAAATGTTATAAGCAAGACATACATTCATTCATACAAATGTTGGTCAAATATATGTTCTTCGTTACAAAGCGTTGGCGTTACAAAGTTCAAGGGGCCCTCTGTACAGCAAACTCAAGTGGCTCCCTTCTCAAAAATAAAAGTTGAACTAGTTATGATAAGTGTCTCAAGATACATCAATGAGATCCATAACATTGTCGACAACAGATTCGGCGTCATCATTGTTCACCTTGAAGCGTTCTAGAACAGCACCCGCTCCCTCAGTCGCATCAGCAAGGACTCCATCATGGACGGCGCTCTCCCCGCGAGCCTCCTCGTCTCTATCACCCCCAGTCGTATCAGCAATGACTCCATCACGGACGGTGCGCTCCCCACGAGCCTCCTCGTCTCTGTAACCCCCTGCCGCATCAGCGGCGACTTTATCATTGACGGCGCGCTCCCCGTGAGCCTCCTCGTCTCTATCACGCTCCCCTTGAGCGTTTTCTCCGGCTGAACGCCCTCACCCGCTACGTAAGCGGCTCCCTTGGCGACAAGTATGATGTTGAGCTCGTCCAAGGCAAACCCGAACTCATAGTTCCTAAGATCATCGGTGCCGGGCCATGTTGCGCCCCCTTGACCAAGAATAGTCCTCATCTCACTATCCTTGTCGAGGCCAATATCACCAACATTTGCATCCTCATGAATGACCCCTTATGTGATCAAGTTGGTGATAAGCGCGTTCAAATACCTCCCGAATCTGAGTATAACTGCTGAGGGTGCTTACGACCTCGAACACCGGCTCCTCATAAAGCGCTTAATCCCTGCGATCACTTCAGCAAGAGTCCTGGTTGGTGCGGCACGTTTGGACTCTTCGAGCTTCGCGCTCAACTCAGCACGAGCCTACTTGCTCACTTCAAGCATATTTCCCTTCTTCTCAAGTCTCTGCAACTTTGTCAATCTTGCCCTGACGGACTTCCTTCTCGGCTTGGAGGCGCTCGATGAGCTTATTATGACAAGAAGCAAGAAGGATCCTACAAAGGAATACAAGCATATAGATCGATATCGAAGCATCTTATAAAATGGATAAAGGGAACGAACATATATTGTCAAACGAATGACTATCCCAACTCAGGAACGCGTTATTACTCCACGAGCATCTCGATCGTTCAATACTCGGAGAGGGGAGGGGGGGCCAAATGATATTGCCAAAAAATAAGCTAAGGGACCCGTTCCCTCTTTGGCACACAAACATTACACTCCCTTTTCATGCGCTCCCCTCTAGCGCTCAAGCATAGCGTCTCTTTTTGGAGCTCAAGTCTCGCGTTGCCCTGTTTTACGCTCAAGCACTCCCCGTTCATTCCTAAAGCGCGTTCCCTCTTATGCAAGTTTATGATAGTGCTAAAATATTTCTAAGTGTTGAGCTCCACCCTTTCGAGGTCCGCAACCTTCGCGTTCCACCTTCGCGCTCAACCTTCGCGCTCAACCTAAGCGCTCCACCTTTGATACCACCTCCTAAGTGAGATGCCACCTCCTAAGCGAGATGTCACCTTCGAAATAGCACCTCCTAAGTGAGATGCCACGTCCTAAGCGAGATGCCACCTCCTAAGCGAGATGACACCTCCGAGATACCACCTCCTAAGTGAGATGCCACCTCCTAAGCAAGGTACCACCTTCTAAGTGAGATGCCACCTCCTAAGCGAGGTACCACCTTCGAGGTCCCCCGAGGTGAAGCTCAAGCGTGTTTAGTACTTAGAATGCGGTGGTTACCCACGTACACACGTCTCTCAATTGTTCAACGCATGATCCCATTATATTCGAGCCCACTAAGCCCACTCAGGCACGACTCTGACTTCAAACCTAAGGTATAAATACTCTTTCTTCTCAGAACTGAGGTACGCACACTTTTACATACCGAAACTCTGCCCAAATTTCCAGTCATCTCTCACCTAAAGCAAACTCACTGCCTTGAGCGTCGGAGTGCCTACGCGGGAAACACCTCCCGCCTGGTGTTCTTACATTTTATTGATCTTAGCAGGTCGAAGAACCCACTTTTGGATGATTTGCTGGAAGATTGGAACCGATTCCGATCAATTTTTGGCGAAACTAATTTTCAGCATCATCAGTAGTGATGTACTCCTTTTAAGTTGGAATAATTATGGGGAATATAGTGATGTACTTCTTTTGAGGTTTCTGATGGAGAAATCAACAGCCAATGTTAGTTCTTTTGGTGTCAATTCTGATTCTTTTGGGGAAATCAGCAGTGAAGTGTAGAGTTTTACTTTTTCTTTTATTGTTTTATTACAATCTATGTGTTTCGAGATTATTTTGGACATTCTCGAGATTTTGAATACCTACTTTGCATCATATATAATATGGCAATAGCACTGAATAGTGTAACTTAAACGGTTCACACTACGTTTTCTTAACTAAAAAATTTATTTTTTATTCTTGAATACACAATTATATAGGAATTTTGCGTACCGATCTTGTGTTGGGGTGAATTCAAATGAAATACCGTACGTGTTTCAAAATATAAGATAACAACTCTGTGTTCTACAAAATTCTGCATAAAAAATCAGGAAATTCTTGCATGCATCGGGTGTGGGCCCTGGTGCATGCACCCCCCATTTTTTAATTCAAAAAAAAAATAATTAAATAATGAAAAAAAATTCAAAAATAAATAAATAATATTTTTTTTCATTTTTTTAATGAGGGGGTGCATGCACCGGGGCCCACACCTGGTGCATGCAAGAATTTTCCGCAAAAACCCCGACTCTTTTCTTGTTTTGACGAGCAAAGAATTAATTTTGCATCAAAAAATACGTATTCTCCCTTTTTGGGGGAAATAGTACGCAAAAAATTTGATAAAACCCCTTGTAAATCGAATGCAAAAATATATATTTGATCCTGTAAGTTTATAATTTTAGCAATTTAATCCAGTTCGTTTTGAAATTTGTAATTAAGTTTTGTAAGTTTGTATTTTTGACAATTTAGTTATATTCGTTTCGAAATTTACAATTAAATCTTGTAAGTTTGTAATTTTGACAATTTAGTCCTGTCCATTTTAAAATTTGCAATTAAGTCCTGCAAGTTTGTAATTTTTGGCAATCAAGTCCTGCAAATTCTAAAATTTTGTAATTTATATCCGATTTTTTCTGGAAAATTTATTAGTTGTCGGAATTGGCCACATGGTTCATTTCTTTGCTGACTTGGCAGGATGACATGACAAAAATATCCGACTTGTATAAGAAAATTATTATACATGCGACGTATCTAATAAAAGAAAATCTAAATAAAAAACATAATTATATTTGAACGAAAATATCATGTCGTCCAGCGGAGCCTATAAGAAGGTGACTCGCTCAGACAACAGACTCATTTTCAATAGAAAAGAATACCAAACCAACCCAACTAGTTGGTCAATCTCAATGATCTTATCGGCCGACAAACCGGTGACGACAACCACGATCCCACGAAAATCTCTACGTACTTGTTTCAGTCCAAGACAAAGTGAGATCTTTTGGTTTGCATATATGGGAGCAACTCAAACAAAAAAGAGTCTGACCCAGTCTGAAATCAGGTACAGCTCGCCAGTCTGCTTTAATTTAGAGTATGGACTCATTGGATGGAGACAAATATATAGAAAGCGGGCGAAAGGTCCAAAGGACACGACGTCGGGAGGAAGCCGAATTTTGAAATTCAAGTGAAACAGTAAGCCAAAAACTTGGAGTGCTCATCAGAGCCAGAAAATCGTTTCATCTGTAAAAGATTTTTATTAACATAAAAAGACATATTAACTAAAAAAATATGTTAATATGTTTTTTATTTATATTTTCTTTTCTTAGATACGTCACATTTATAATAATTTTTTATACAAGTTAGATATTTTTATCATGTCATCCCGTGAACTCAACGAAAAAATGAGCCATGTGGTCAATTCCGGCAACTAATAAATTTTTCGGCGAAAATGGGACACAAATTGCAAATTTTTAGAACTTATTGGACTTGATGAAAACGGACAGAACTACATTTCCAAAATCACAAACTTAAAGGAATTAATTGCAAATTTCAAAACGGACAAAATTAAATTATCAAAATTACAAACTTATAGTATCAAATTTACATTTTTGCCTAAATTGAAATTTTGACAAGATACAGATAATTTGTGCTATAAAATATGGATGTAGTTGGTATGAATGGGAAAGACATGGTTAGATACAAACAATTTAGATTGGATAATATAAAATCAGTAGAAAAAGATAAAACCAAATACTAATTGCATAAATTAAGTAGATTTTTTTAAAATACTCTTTTTTAATTTTATCAAGGGAAAATTACAAATTTGGGGTAATAACATATGGTTCTTTGTAATTTTAGACTTCAATTTGACATTTCGAATTTTACAAATACTTACTTTCAAAATTTTATAATTTTGACCAAATCTGAGCCGAATTCCTAATTTCCATTTGTAAATAAGTATGTGGAGATTGTTTTCCCTACGTGGCAAAACCATCATGCCACATGGGCAACTTACTTAATTTATGTTATTTAAAGAAAAAATAAAATTCCAACTAAGAATTCCATCATCTTATAATATTTATTATATATGAAAAATAAATATAATAAAATTTTTATTTTAAGTAAATATGTTATTTTGAATTATATATATTGATGGGTTCCGAATGGGGGGATTAGAATCCGATCACTTTAGAATTTGTTTGAGTGGGGAAACCTCCGAAATTTCACCGGAGAGGATGAGGTTCTACTTGCTAGGACAAACATACTGAAAAGTCAGAAGGCCAAGCTGGGGGTGTTGGAAAACACGAATGAGAAAGCAGCGGAATTTAAAAATTTTTCCCATCAATAGGATCTTGAACTCGCAATCGTGTAACCAAATTCGTAGAGATAGAAAACTTACTTTTCTTTTATTCTTTCTTGAAGCGTTTCAAGCCCCCCAAGAACGCTCTTCTCGCGGCTTGATCCCCTCTCCTTGGTAAAGCTCGAATCTTCAAACTTCTAACTTGAAGCTCTCTAGAGATAGTCCACCAACTTGATCACAATCTAACTAGTAAGGATGCTAGTTCTCTAGTTAGTGTTTAGGCTTAACCTAGGGTTTTGTTTATCTTGGAGAAAGGATGGTGTTCAACACATGAACCAAAATAATTGCCAATTAGCTCCTAGAGGAGCTCGAGCTCCCCTATTTATAAGAGGGGGAGTGCTGAAATTCCTAGTCCTTAATGGGCTAGGATTTTGGTCTCTCTCTCTCCTATTACTTGATCATCAAGTAATTTTGACTTTAACTTTGAATTCTAATTCAAATCAACTTTCAAGAGAGCTAAAAAATATCCAAACTATTTTTGGATAATTTTATACTTTATTTATTATAAAATAAATAACTTATTTTTATCTAATTAATTAATTCATAATTAATTAACTAGATTATTTTCTCCAAAATTAGACTTTCTTTTTAATTCAAAATTAAACCAAAGTCTATTAAATAATTAACACATTTAATTATTTAATATATATATCATATATATTCATACACACGTGTGAGGCACGTGTCCCAAGGACACGTGCTCCTCACGTGACCACGTTTGGTCTCACACGTGTGGAACCCGTTTGGCCCGATTAACTCGTTTAATCATTTTCAAGCCTCAACTCATGTAACCAAGTTGTTGTGTGTAACCCTCTAGGTTCTCAATTCAATTAGCAGTGACCCCAATTAATTAATTCACTAATAAATTAATCAGTCCACAGATTAAACGGCCATAGTCTAGCAACAGGTGTTTAACCCCTACCTGAATTGGAATATTTGGATTCGACAGAACCTTTAAGTCATTGATTCATGTGAGATACAATCCTCCTACTTACTATCTCTCAACCAAGATCTAGGGCAAGGGAATAATCAGAACCCTAATAATCCGGTCTTAAAGCTAAGTGCATTTCATATCCATTTGATCTCCATCCAAGAAACCCTTTTCTTGACGTCTTGATCTACTGCCTTGGCCAAGGACTCCATATGGCATATGAATGACTTACACAATAAGAGATCACCTCGCAAATGCAAGTGTAGGTCCTTTCTTGATTCTCATTCACTTTCATGAATCACTTGTGCAGCCCCAGCATAAGCCTTGAATCAGTTGTCTAAGGCGACACCCTTTAAAGCTTATACCTAAGACTACAGAGTTAACTCATAAAGTGACAAGGAACCTCAAGTCTAAGGATCAATTAATCACATCAATGACTCGTGAGATATTTCCTAATCTGGAAGTTTCTATTTCCTGAAATAGAAACTTCCTTTCCCATTTAGGAATGTTCTCACACGGGGTACCTCAGTGAACTTACTTATTAAAGTAAGCACCCTTATGTATCACGCACGTATCAACTATACACTTTGCACCTCCATGAAACAAGGTGGTCCTTCTTAAGGGCATGATCCCACAAGCAAGCCTTAGAGGAGTCAGGCTGACACTCCCACTGTCTGTAGGACTCATCGGCTTGGAGTATTTTACTAATCATGACTTATGTGATATAGGGCTCGTTTCATGAACCATTTCACCTAAATGGTAGAGTCCTAAAGTCATCAGGATTAGGGGAGTTCTCATACATGCACAACTAAAGTAAATGCATACCAAACAAGAGCATATAAAGAAGTGTTGCCTCAATTCGTTATTTCATTCAAAGATTGTCTGTGAATACAATAAGGAAAAGCACAAAGCGGATATATAATCGGCTTTCTAGGGTACTATTCCTAACAATCTCCCACTTGCCCGTCAAAGCCATTCTAAAGCTACTCTAAGTCCCATCTTCTGAAGATGACCTTGGAAAGCTTCTAGACTAAGGGGTTTAGTAAGTGGATCTGCCACGTTCTCTGTTGATGTGACCCTCTCAATTTGCACATCTCATCTTTTGATAATATCACGGATTAGGTGATACTTCCTCATAATGTGCTTGGTCCGTTGGTGAGATCTTGGTTCTCTTGCTTGAGCAGCAGCCCCAGTGTTATCACAAAACACAGTAATGGGGTCTTTCATGCTAGGAACAACATTCAACTGTTGAATTAAGTTTCTAATCCAAACACCTTTCTTAGCTGCATCATTTGCAGCCAAGTATTCGGCCTCAGTGGTTGAATCTGCAGTGGTTGTTTGCTAGGAACTCTTCCAACTCACTGCTCCAGTGTTTAGGCAGAAAATGTATCTTGACATTGACTTAAAATCATCTAAGTCAGATGCAAAGCTTGCATCGCAGTATCCTTCGACAGTAAGATCTTTCTGACCTCCGTAAACTAAGAATAAATCTTTAGTACTTTTCAAGTACTTAAGAATATTCTTCTCGGCAGCCCAGTGACCATCTCCAGGGTCAGATTGGAAATGACTTGTTACACTAAGTGCATAAGCCACATCCGGTCGAGTACATAACATTGCATACATTATGCTACCTATTGCTGATGCATAAGGTGTATGAGTCATTCTTTCCTTCTCAAGGTTAGTCTTAGGACACATCTTCTTTGAAAGACATGTTCCTACACTCATAGGAAGGTTCTTAACCTTTGCTAACTCCATATTGAATCTCTTCAATACTTTGTCAATGTACATAGACTGTGATAGTCCTATTAACCTTCTAGATCTATCTCTATAGATTTTAATTCCAAGGATATAGGACGCGTCACCAAGATCTTTCATCTCGAATTGGTTCGATAACCATAACTTAGTTACTTTCATGTCATCCTTCGAATTCCCAATAAGAAGGATGTCATCAACATAAAGTACTAAGAATTGCACTGAGGTCTCCAATTCCTTTCTATACACACAGGACTCATTCGAAATTTGAATGAAGCCAAACGCTTTGACTGATTCATCAAATCGAATGTTCCAATTCCTAGAAGCCTGTTTCAATCCATAGATTGATCTTTGGAGTTTGCAAACCTTTTGCTCACTCCCACTGAATGTGAAACCTATGGGTTGCTCCATATAAATGTCTTTATCAATGTCACCATTGAGAAAGGCAGTTTTCACATCCATTTGCCATATCTCGTAGTCATAATACGCCGCAATGGCAAGCATGATCTGAATAGACTTTTGCATTGCAATTGGTGAAAAAGTTTCATCAAAGTCCACGCCGGGTCTTTGTGTGAATCCTTTTGCAACCAGTCTTGCTTTCTAGGCTGCAATGCTTTCATCAAATCCAAGCTTTCTCTTAAAGATCCATTTGCAACCTATGGGTTTGACCCCATCAGGCAAATCTACCAAGGTCCAAACTTGGTTGGAGTTCATGGAGTCCATTTCGGACTTCATGGCTTCTATCCACTGTTCAGAGCCAGGATCTGAAAGTGCCTCCTCATATGTTAAAGGATCATTATCCTTTTGAGAGATTTCATGGAAGAATCCATACCATCTCTCCGGCTGTCTAGGAGTGCGTTCAGAACGCCTCAGAGGAGGATTTACGTGTGTATCAAAATTCGTGATTGGTTGTAGTTGATCAGAAGGGGACGTTTCTTCAGTGGGTGGCGTGGGGTCACTTTGTACTTCTTCTAATTCTATGATCTTGCCTTTCTTTTCTTTAAGGAACGGTTCCTCAAGAAAAGTGGCATTTCTTGAAAAAAACACCTTTTGCTCAGATTGATCATAGAAGTAGTATCCTATGGATTCCTTAGGATAACCTACAAAGTGGCATAAGTTAGAACGAGATTCTAACTTATCTCCCACTGTCCTCTTCACGTAAGCAGGACAACCCCAAATTCTTAAGTAAGAATAGCTAGGGATTTTACCATGCCACATTTCATAGGGCGTTTTAGGGACTGACTTAGAGGGAACTAGATTCAAAATCTTTGCTGCACTTTCTAGGGCATAACCCCAAAAAGAAGGTGGTAAGTCAGTGAAACTCATCATAGAACGAACCATATCAAGTAAGGTTCGATTCCTTCTCTCAGAAACTCCATTAAGCTGAGGAGTTCCCGGAGGAGTCCACTGAGAGATAATCCCATTATCTTTGAGATGATTAAGGAATTCTTCACTAAGATATTCGCCTCCTCGATCAGATCGAAGTGCTTTGATCTTGTGACCAGTTTGGTTCTCAACCTCCTTTTGAAATTCTAAGAATTTCTCAAAAGCTTCAGATTTATACTTCATTAAGTATACATAACCATACCGACTAAAGTCATCAGTAAAGGTTATGAAATACTGATGATTGTTTCTAGTGCTTACACTAAGCGGTCCACAAACATCAGTATGGATCAAATCCAAAACCTTAGTGGCACGTTCCACAGTTCCTTTAAAAAGAACTTTGGACATTTTTCCTTTGAGGCAGGATTCGCAAGAAGTTAACTCCTTAAGATCATTTTCAGAGAATGATCCTAAAGTGTTTATCTTGCTAATTCTGTTCTTGGAAATGTGTCCTAATCTAGCGTGCCATAA
The DNA here is from genome assembly GCA_037501455.1 of Lantana camara. Taxonomy (NCBI): domain Eukaryota; kingdom Viridiplantae; phylum Streptophyta; class Magnoliopsida; order Lamiales; family Verbenaceae; genus Lantana; species Lantana camara. The sequence goes on from CM074857.1 coordinate 112,146,211, forward strand.
GGGAGCTGAAACTTTATCATCTCTCTTACGCTTCGTTTCTCGTTGTATATTCATGATATTGATATTCTGAGTTAGATAAAGTCCATTACTTAGAGTACTGATGTGAACGGAAGAGTTGTTCCGTTTGATAAAGTATTTACCATTCTTAATATAAGTTTCATAACCTTCACAATCTAATATTGGAACTGAAATTATATTACGAATAATGCTCGGTACATAAAGGACTTTATTTAAGACTAACTCAAAACCACCTAAATCTAATCTAATTGTGCCTAAAGCTCGAGCTTCAACGTTTGAGCCATCGCCGATCTTCAAGACACATTCTCCTTCTTTGAGTTGTTGGACTTCACTTAGCATCTGTACATCATTACAGATATGAGTTCCACAACCGGTATCAAGTACCCAAGAACTAGAATTAATAGAAAGATTTACTTCAACGAGAAAGATACCTTTCTTTAGAGTAGCCTTGTACTCTGGGCAGTTTCTCCTCCAATGTCCCGCTTTGCCACAATGGAAGCAAACATCCTCTTTCTGATCACGCTTCTTCTTTTGGGCCTTCCCCTTCGAAATGCCACCAGTGGGCCTAAGGGGTTTCTTCTTCTTCTTTTGGGCTTTCTTGCCCTTACCTTTAGAAGGCCCAGAAGAGGAAGATGGAGCATTCACCATCAAAACCTTATTGTCCTTCTTGATCGTGCTTTCAGCAGTCACAAGCTGACTAATCAGCTCAGCTACAATAGCACCAGCATGATTCATGTTGAAGTTAAGGACAAATGGGTTGAATGATGGTGGGAGCTAAGCTAGCAACAAATCCACTGAAAGCTCATCTTTCAGTGGCATGTCCATGGAGGCAAGTTTCTCAGTAAGGGTAAGAAACTTGAGTCCATATTCATGGACACCTGTACCTTCCCTCATTCTCAAGTGGAACAATTCCTTTGAACTGTTATACCTTGTAACACGTTCATGAGGGCGGTAAAGTTGCTTTAAGTGGTCGTAAATCTCCCAAGCGAATTCCATGGCCTCATGCTGCCTTTGCAAGTCCGGAGACATGTTGGCCAACATAAGGCAACGGGCTTGGAGATTATCATCCTTCCACTTCTGAATCGCGTCCCGCTCGGCCCGAGTGGGAGGCTCCCCTTCGGGACTAGGCTCCCCTTCGAAGAGAACATAAGTTCTCTTCTCATAATCTAAAATAATTTTTAGATTCCTCAGCCAATCAGAATAGTTGGGACCAGTCAACTTGTTTGACTCGAGGATCGATACAAGAGGGTTTTTGGTTGCCATTTCAAAACACGTAGAGAATCACAGAATCTACGACCTAAATGGTAAAATAGAGAACTAGTGAGCATGCTGAATTATAACGATATACAAAAGATAAGGTCTTTAATCTAATGTAGCTCCCACTGTTTTTCAAAGATCTATAATTCCCAAAGATCTAAGAGGAACACGTTTCCCAATGGGTACTAAGATCCTAGGCATTTTACCTCGAACCCACGACTCGCGGACATTCTAAGTAAGAACCCTAGGTAGGTACAACTTACCAATTCTAACACCTTTAGAACTCTTAGTAATTGTTTTTTCATCACCTATCTTTCAATATGGACCCCCGACTCGTGCGACCTCCATTTTTACTTAGGCGTTAAGCTAGACCCATCAATCATAAGATCATGATCAAAACTTAGTTCGAACGACCCACGACTCGCGGACATCGCCCTTGCTAAAATTGACCATGAAATATTGATCATTTAAAATGATCAATTAGGTAACTAAGAACTAATAAGCTCCACTAGCTATCCCACGACTCGCGGACAATAACTAGCTTCACTTACTAAACTTAAAACCTATTGATGGAATGCTAGGAATTTAATTCAAAATTTGCATCTCGAATTAAATACCTATTTGTTCAAAATTAGCTTAATATTTAATGGGAATTTTCGAATCAACCGGAGAGTTGTCCGGTTCGACCTCACCAACATATATGTTATCCAATTTTATTAGTCTTGATTAATGCAAGTACACTTAAATGCATTTCAAACAAGCACATAAACAGATAACATGTCCTAGCATGATACTAACATGTAATGATCATGGGTTCTACCTATCTTATGCGTGATATGTGGGAGCCACTCTACAATCACAAGTTCTAACATACATGCCACATAAACAGCTTAAATCACATAAGGGAAAGCGGTAACAAAATACGAGCCCTATCTCTATTACATTTAACAATTGAGATTCCCCTCCCTAACATTTTGAGGGGTCTTCACTTATGGCCTCCTTGTTACTTGAATGTGGCCCATCTTACTCCATGGGTGCATTGTCTCCAAAATGAAAATAAAACCTCACCACCTATCTCTACTCTCAAATTACAATAAAAAGAAAAAGACATAAAGTAATAAGGCTCAATCTTCATATTGGCCTTAGATAATTACACGGGGTATACCCCGGCCTCAAAAACAGTAATATGGAAAGCCACATAATAAATCACATAACAGTACGCACATAAGTGAGGCTCCAACCTCAATTGAAAAATGCAACTATAGGGCTCCAACCCCAATTTAAACCATCCATGTGCATAAATTAAAACCATACATAAGTCTTAACCCATGATCACCTAACATGCTTTTGTGAGAATTTAAATTTAACTAATAAATTAAAATTCCCGTTCAAGTCCTAATGACTTAAAACACGACTTGATGCGAGTCTTATTTATAAAAGTTTTCAGTAAATCCCAAATTACCAAAACAAATAAAATTCCAATTAATTTCTGAAAATCAACGATTTTATCAAGATTATATTTTCCCAAAATATAAACCGTTTCAATTTCTCAAAAATCCCAATTTTAAGTTTTATTCAAAAATTAAAATAAATATTCAAAAATAAAAATTTAAAATTAAAATAAAAAATTGGGGCTGGATTGCACGAAACACGAAAAGGCAGGATCACGAAAACGGGGCCCGTACGCGGAGAAGACCGCACGCATGCGGTGCGCACGTTTCCCGCATGCTTGCGGGCGGCCGCGACTGCGGGACGCCCTGCGCGCGCCTAGGCCAGGCGGGTGGTGCTGCACGCGAAGCCCGCGCCCGCGACTCCTTCGCGCGCGGGGTTTCGCGTGTTCGTCGTAATCCGGGTTTTCGTTTCGTGTTTTCGTTCAAAAGCAAAACCAATCCAAGAAATCCAAAAACAGTTTATACAGTTTCAAATCTAAAATTGTTTTCAAAATTAAATTTTGTAAAAACTAATTTTCAGAAACTTTCAGGAAAAAACACAGTTTCGTAATTCAGGCTTTCTAAAACAATTACAAATACTCAATCGCATCAAGCCTAAGAATTTCTACCAAATTCAGTATAATTGAGACGAATCAGAAACACGATTAACGAGGTGGCTCTGATACCACTTGTTGGAAAACACGAATCAGAAAGCAGCAGAATTTAAAAAATTTTCCCAACAATAGGATCTTGAACTCGCAATCGTGTTACCAAATTCGTAGAGATAGAAAACTTACTTTTCTTTTATTCTTTCTTGAAGCGTTTCAAGCCCCCCAAGAACGCTCTTCTCGAGGCTTGATCCCCTCTCCTTGGTAAAGCTCGAATCTTCAAACTTCTAACTTGAAGCTCTCTAGAGATAGTCCACCAACTTGATCACAATCTAACTAGTAAGGATGCTAGTTCTCTAGTTAGTGTTTAGGCTTAACCTAGGGTTTTGTTTATCTTGGAGAAAGGATGATGTTCAACACATGAACCAAAATAATTGCCAATTAGCTCCTAGAGGAGCTCGAGCTCCCCTATTTATAAGAGGGGGAGTGCTGAAATTCCTAGTCCTTAATGGGCTAGGATTTTGGTCTCTCTCTCTCCTATTACTTGATCATCAAGTAATTTTGACTTTAACTTTGAATTCTAATTCAAATCAACTTTCAAGAGAGCTAAAAAATATCCAAACTATTTTTGGATAATTTTATACTTTATTTATTATAAAATAAATAACTTATTTTTATCTAATTAATTAATTCATAATTAATTAACTAGATTATTTTCTCCAAAATTAGACTTTCTTTTTAATTCAAAATTAAACCAAAGTCTATTAAATAATTAACACATTTAATTATTTAATATATATATCATATATATTCATACACACGTGTGAGGCACGTGTCCTAAGGACACGTGCTCCTCACGTGACCCACACGTGTGGTCTCACACGTGTGGAACCCCTCTAGGCCCGATTAACTCGTTTAATCATTTTAAAGCCTCAACTCATGTAACCAAGTTGTTGTGTGTGACCCTCTAGGTTCTCAATTCAATTAGCAGTGACCCTAATTAATTAATTCACTAATTAATTAATCAGTCCACAGATTAAACGACCATAGTCTAGCAACAGGTGTTTAACCCCTAGCTGAATTGGAATGACCAGATTCGACAGAACCTTTAAGTCATTGATTCATGTGAGATACAATCCTCCTACTTACTATCTCTCAACCAAGATCTAGGGCAAGGGAATAATCAGAACCCTAATAATCTTAAAGCTAAGTGCATTTCATATCCATTTGATCTCAATCCAAGAAACCCTTTTCTTGATGTCTTGATCTACTGCCTTGGCCAAGGACTCCATATGGCATATAAATGACTTACACAATAAGAGATCACCTCGCAAATGCAAGTGTAGGTCCTTTCTTGATTCTCATTCACTTTCATGAATCACTTGTGCAGCCCCAGCATAAGCCTTGAATCAGTTGTCTAAGGCGACACCCTTTAAAGCTTATACCTAAGACTACAGAGTTAACTCATAAAGTGACAAGGAACCTCAAGTCTAAGGATCAATTAATCACATCAATGACTCGTGAGATATTTCCTAATCTGGAAGTTTCTATTTCCTGAAATAGAAACTTCTTTTCCCATTTAGGAATGTTCTCACATGGGGCACCTCAGTGAACTTAATTATTAAAGTAAGCACCCTCATGTATCACGCACGTATCAACTATACACTTTGCACCTCCATGAAACAAGGTGGTCCTTCTTAAGGGCATGATCCCACAAGCAAGCCTTAGAGGAGTCAGGTTGACACTCCCACTGTCTGTAGGACTCGTCGGCTTGGAGTATTTTACTAATCATGACTTATGTGATATAGGGCTCGTTTCATGAACCATTTCACCTAAATGGTAGAGTCCTAAAGTCATCAGGATTAGGGGAGTTCTCATACATGCACAACTAAAGTAAACGCATACCAAACAAGAGCATATAAAGAAGTGTTGCCTCAATTCGTTATTTCATTCAAAGATTGTCTGTGATTACAATAAGAAAAAGCACAAAGCGGATATATAATCGGCTTTCTAGGGCACTATTCCTAACAGGGGGGACCGGGGGTGATACCCAGTTTGGATCTCCGACGCTCAAGTCAGATGATGATCTGAAAGAGGAAACGTAAACTAAGCAGGAATTGCAGTAATGAAGGTCGCTTACAATGAAGGAGATGACTATGTTTATTTATAGTTGAGGGTTGGTCAAGGACCCTTTGGTCCTTTGCCTCATTTGGTCCTGGCCGAATGCTGCCCTAACACGTGACGCTGTGAGAGAGAAACCTAAGAGGAATCTTCTGCAAAAGCTGCTGAGAGTTAGTGTTGGCAACAGGGACAGGTGCGCGGGCATGTACGGTGTGTCAGAGAGCCATTTGGGAGGTTGGTAACGAGGGCGTAAGAGCACGCTCGTGACAACCAGAAGCCTTGGAGGCCAAGATATCCGCTAGGGGATGAGGGCTAGAGCTTGTTGTATGAAGTTGAAGCGGAAGCCTCTCCGAGGGAATGTAGCGCTCGAAGAAGGCTCGCTTAGATTGATTGAGGTACTAGTCATGCAGTACCAACGACGCTTGTGGAAGAGCGGTAAGAGCAATAGTGTTGATGCGCGTGTATCCATAGCAGAGTTAATGCGTGTCCTTGTGGGATGCCAGCGCTCTAAGGTTTGAGTGCTCGTATATGTCTGATGCAATCTTAGAGAAGCAAGTGCCATCATCCTAAGGTGCCACGTTCCAAGATGAGGACAAGCGTGTTTTGACCCCATCATTTTGCCCCCCAATTCTGTAGTCCTTTGTAATAAGGGCTATAGAATTCATCATGTACGATCCTCCGAGCGTGATGCTTGGGAGGGTTTTTGGCGTGCTGGGCAATTTTCCTTCTGATTGCGCCATTAAGGCGGTCCTTTCGTCTGACCGCTTGTTATGTCCAAGCATTAAATGCTGTCCTTTCTTCTGGCCATTTGGAGCGTATAAGCATTAAATGCTGATGCGCGTGGGGAGCGTGAGGCTTGGGAAATGCACGACGTTTCCATAAAGTGAACGGTTTCCTAGGCGGGAAATGATTACTTATCTTGAATTTCTTGCCAGAAACGTACCAACTCCCATCCCTATAAATAAGGGATCCCGTATCCATTCCACCTTTTTACGCGAACATATCTTTCAAGCACCCTTCTGCAAAAAACTTCCACGCATACCAGTCACAGAGCATTCCATCCTTCCTTCAAGTTCTTCCCAGAAATCTTAAGGTAATATTCGGTTAAACTTTCTAACTTCGCTAATTTTAGGATCAAATTTAGGATTCAGCAATTCCTTAGGCTTCTCCTCCCCGGAAATCTCAAATCCCTTTAGGTGTACAACCTTTCCCAGAAAAAATCCCCAATTCTCTTTCAAATTCCAACACCGCCATGGCCAATCGACATTTAGAGGAGTTTGCCCATGGAATCAGGGAGATGGCCACCCAAAATTCATCTCCTCCGGATTCTTCCAGGGATGAAGGGTTGGAAGAGGCCATAATAGTCATAGATGTAAGGGACCCAGAAGGGGTTGAACCACTTTTTGAAAAGATGAACCTGGTAATGGAGGCAGAGAGACAGGGGGGAACTCTTCCAATAACTGAGAGTGCTACCCATCCCCACCGCTATGCTGTGACGGTGGCAAGGGCCGCTCCAGCGCCGATGACAGAAGAGGCAGCGGGGCCCTTCGAAAGGGCCCGTGACAAAGGAAAGGGCAAAAAACCTCAAAAGCCCAGAAAAACCAAAAAGTCCAAAGGATCCAAGGAGGGTGAAGACTCAGGCTACCAGGCTATTGAGCGCACCCCAGACGAAACTCCCAACACGGTTACTCTAGGGGAGGTGAAAATAATGCTGGCACCCATCTTCTGGGATGAGCGCTTCACATGGAGAATCCCCGCTAAACACGAGCGTGCCAATCATCCGCCTCCTGGTGAGATGGCAGTTTACGTGGATGCTGTCAGCTCTGGGGGCTTGAGGTTCCCAATTTCGATCTCAATGGCCCATTTACTGAACGACTTGAACCTCTGTCCTTCCCAAATCGTGCCCAACGGCCTGGCTCTACTAACAAGCTTCGTGATTCTGATGAGAAGCAATACACCCCTAAATGAACAACAAATGAAGTTTTGGGACGGTCTTCTGCAGCCATAAAGATTTGATAGTATCCTTGAAAGGCGTCCATCATGCTCATAAGTTCACAACCAGCGGTCGAATCCACCAGTTGGTCTATCCGGGGCAGTGGGTAAGGATCCTTAGGGCTGGCCTTGTTAAGATCAGTGAAATCATTGCACATTCGCCACTTGTTCGCACTCTTGGGCACCAAAACCACATTACACAACCATTATGGGTATAAGATGGGCTCGATATATTGAGCCTCCAAGAGTTTATTAACCTCTTCTTCGATGACCTTCTTTCGAAAGCCGTGTACGTCTCGTTTCATCTGTTTGATGGGCTTGAACGAAGGGTCCACATTAAGCCTGTGGACAATGACGCTTGGGTCAATCCCTGTGAGGTCAGAGGCTTTCCACGCAAATACATCAATGTTCTCTCTGAGAAAGTCAATCATCATAATCTGAGAAGGCCCCGAGAGGTTGGAGCATATCTGAGTAGTTTTATCCTTGTTTCCGGGTTCCAACTCAATAGAAAGGAACTTCTCGGAGGGCTCCATCCTTATTTCAGGACGAGGAAGTTCGAGCGCCCTCTTCTTTCCCATCAAGTGCTCACCAGGAGCGGGCTCATCCTCCTCCCGCTCGTCTCCTTCTGAGGATGATTCTTCGATTGTCCCTGGCGGGGTACTTTCGAGGGGATTCTTGGTGCTAGCATCCTTCCTCTTCTTGTTCTTCTTCTTGTATAACTTGGCCCTCTTGCGTATTGGGCCATCCTCGTCCAGGTTGGGAAAGTCAACAGAATTTTTGGTAGATCCGATTTGGAAGGTTTTCTCCGCCTTAGGCTTTCTGAGGGACAACATGTAACATTCCCAAGCCTCTCGCACATTGAACAGTACTTCTCCAACGCCCTCGGGGGTGGGGAACTTGATCTTCTGGTGATAGGTGGAGATGATAGCTTTGAAATCAACGAGGGTTGGGCGCCCAATTATGATGTTATAGGGAATATCAATCTCTACCACGAGATATGTGACTGTGAGCGTCTTACGCTGGGGGGCTCGGCCAAATGAGGTGGCCAAGCGTACTTGCCCTCGTGGGATAACTTCTGATCCCCCAAAACCAATGAGAGCCATTTTGAGAGGCTCTAGTGGGAGGTCAGCATTCATCTTCAAAAATGTGGAGTAAGGCAAAACATTAACAGAGCTTCCACTATCCACCAACACCCTTTTTACAACGTGATTGTAGACATCAACACTAACCACCATGGGGCAGTCAGAAGTTTCACTTTCCCCATGGGGTTGCCCTAAGTCCCTATCATCAAAGCCTATTACATCATTTTCACGGGAGCGCTGATCCTTGGCCTTCTGTATAGCATAAACGGACTTGAGCACGGATGGGCGCTGGTCGTAACTCCGGACATACCTCCGCCGAGCGGCATTGGAATCTCCCCCTGAAGAGCCTCCCGCTATCATGTTGATGACCGTAAAAGGTGTATTTTCTTACTCCGGGGCCTTTCCTTTGTTGCCCCGATGGCTGCTGGTCTCAGGGGGGCCTCTTCCTCGTGGACTTCTTGACCGGGACGAGTTCCTTCTTCTCTCCCTGGAACGATCCCGACAGCGCTCATCAAAGCGCTCCAGAATTTTCACAAATTCCTTCAAATGACCCCCTGCAATGAGCCTTTGAATCTCAGCTTCCAGCTGGCGACATTCATCCGTGTCGTGCCCCTTCTGCTTGTGGAAAGCACAATACTTGTTCGAACGTTTCAGCGACTCAGTCTCTCTCATCTTGATGGGTCTCTTAAAGAGTTTCTTGTCAGAGAGGTTATAAACCTCTGAGTTCGGTCGGGTGAGTGGGATACGCTCAAAACGCCGTGGGGGCAGTGGCGACCTTTTGCGTTCCTGATGACGCTCCTTCTTAATAGTGATTTCGCGTCCTCGTTCCGGGTGGCGCTCGTTTCTTGCTGGGCAGTGATGTCTGGGCCCATTCATCCCGTACATGTCTTCGAGCGTGAAAAACGGCTCGGCAACCTCTCTTAAGGCCATGAGTGTCCCTGGCCTTCTCTCCACAATAGCATCAACAAACTTTTTACTCACATATTGCTTGTGATCCACAACCTGAAAGAGCACCGGGATCAAGAAATCCATAGACGGCCTCTCCACTTGCAGAATCTCTTTGTTGAAGCGGGCGAAGAACGAGCGAAGAGACTCATTCTTGCCCTGCACCACGTTGTAAAGGGCAGTGGGCGCAGTGACTGGGGCCTTTAGGGAATTGAAGTGTTTGAGAAAAGCGTCGGCCAACTCTTTGTAGGAGTGTATCGTTCGTGGGGGCAGTCTCTTGTACCACTCCTGTGCCATTCCTACCAAGGAAGTGACAAAAACCTTGGCCCAATAGTTGCTGGAATGCTCGTAGAGGTGCATTAGATGCAAAAAATGATCTAAATGTTCAGCCGGATCGGTTGTACCGTCGTAGCGGTTGATAGAAGTGGGGATTTTGACCATTCCTGCTTGGGCCATCAAAACTTCTTCCACGAGGGGGGAGCCCCTCGCTAATGGATGGTAATCGTAGGTGCAGAAGTTCTCCTCCTGTTCCTTTCGGCGAGGGACCTGCGGCTGTCGGTCCTTGTGACGAGCCTCTCTATCATCGTCTCCTTCATCCCTACTGTGGGAGATCTGAGACCGTGCTCAAGAGAGCTATCCGACCATGTCCTTCAAACCCTGCAGCTGGTCTTGCACAGCCGCGAGGATGTTAGGATTCGCATCCCCTTCCCTGTCTCCTTATCTGGCGGCACGGGAAGCCCTCCTGGAAACGTGGGAGTCCCCTTCATTCTCGTTGACCCTCTCAGTGGGTTCCCTGTTTCTGTCTATAGGGGGACACTCGTTTTCGCCTTGGTGGGGCGTCTCATTAACTGGTGGTGGTGGTGGCGGCACCCTCAGGACGGCCTGAGTTTCCCTAATAGGGAAAGTTTGCAATCCGCCCACAGGGGCGGCGATTTGAGTGGCCTGCCCAAGGGGAAAGTACATGGAATGGAATCTTTCCCATGCCCCCTGGGCCGTCTGAACCTCACATTGGGCATAAAGAGCCCTCAATTGCTGAGTTGTTAGGGGAGGTAACTCTACTCCTTCAATCTCCCTGGGGATCACCACGGGGAGCTGGATCTGACCGGCATGGTAGGGCTGAACCGGCGGCAACATAATAGTTGGAGTGAGTGTATAGCCAGGCAAAGGCATCATGTAACTCTGACCTCCTGGGTTCGCATGGGTATGTACCCATTGAGTTTGGGGAGGTTGTGGAAGAGCGGAGAGAGGAACTCCTCTTGCGGTGCCAGAAACTGGTGGTACCGGCGATGCTGGTGGAGGAACTGAAGATTCCGCCTGTGGTGTCATTCCGACGGCGGGTGCCCCACCATCAGCGAAGGTAGGAGGTGGGCCTACGCCCACAGAGACGGAGGGAATAATGGTATTAACATCATGGGTGGTATTATCTCCTCCTCCCACTATGCCGGATCTCGTGGCGACCACAGCTGTAATGATTTTAGGTGTTTGCTTTTCAACTAGCAGAAGAGAAGAAAGAGGTTGAGAGCTGGTTTCCCACAGACGGCGCCAAAAATGATGGGTTCCGAATGGGGGGATTAGAATCCGATCACTTTAGAATTTGTTTGAGTGGGGAAACCGCCGAAATTTCGCCGGAGAGGATGAGGTTCTACCTGCTAGGACAAACACATTGAAAAGTCAGAAGGCCAAGCTGGGGGGACCGGGGGTGATACCCAGTTTGGCTCTCCGATGCTCAAGTCAGATGATGATCTGAAAGAGGAAACGTAAACTAAGTAGGAATTGCAGTAATGAAGATAGCTTAGAATGAAGGAGATGACTCTGTTTATTTATAGTTGAGGGTTGGTCAAGGACCCTTTGGTCCTTTGCCTCATGTGGTCCTGGCCGAATGTTGCCCTAACACGTGGCGCTGTGAGAGAGAAACCTAAGAGGAATCTTCTGCAAAAGCTGCTGAGAGTTAGTGTTGGCAACAGGGGTAGATGCGGGGGCATGTACGGTGTGTCAGAGAGCCGTTTTGGAGGTTGGTAACGAGGGCGTAAGAGCATGCCCGTGACAACCAGAAGCCTTGGAGGCCAAGATATCCGCTAGGGGATGAGGGCTAGAGCTTGTTGTAAGAAGTTGAAGCGGAAGCCTCTCCGAGGGAATGTAGCGCTCGAAGAAGGCTCGCTTAGATTGATTGAGGTACTAGTCATGCAGTACCAACGACGCTTGTGGAAGAGCGGTAAGAGCAATAGTGTTGATGCGCGTGTATCCATAGCAGAGTTGACGTGTGTCCTTGTGGGATGCCAGCGCTCGAAGGTTTGAGTGCTCGTATATGTCTGATGTAATCTTAGAGAAGCAAGTGCCATCATCCTAAGGTGCTACGTGCCGAGATGAGGACAAGCGTGTTTTGAACCCATCATATATCATTATAGAAAATAATAGTTTTTTATTTGCACACGAATGTGCGTAAGTTATTGGTATAAGATTTTTTATTTTGGCATATATATATATATTATAAAATTACGAGTTGGGTTTTGGTTTCTTGAAACTTTATAATCGCCTGAAATACCCTCACTGTAAAAGTTTCAATAAAATACAGTTAAGGGTAATTTTATAAATTATAAGTTTGATACATAAATATTCTTTCAAGATATCTCATTCTAATCAAAATTTTAATTATCTTTATCTAATTCTAATCAAATTAAATATAATTGTATAAGTCTTTTTCTAATTATAAAACACTATATAATTATAATTCATAAATTTTTAAATAAATTAATCCTAATATTATTCTAACTATCTCGACTAAACTAAAAATCTTCAGTATCGTATGTTTAGGAGAAAGAAAACCGTGCAAGTTATTCAAAATCACTGCCATATTATCAATTCCAAAAAATACAAGAAACACATATGCAAATTGTATTTCCTCACGATAATACTTTTAATAATATTAAACTTGAGGGTGACTTCGTAAATTCATATTAAATATTATTATTATATTTGAATTTTTTAAAAAATACTTATTTGAGTAAAAATAGAATTTCTTAATAAGTTAAAAGTCAAACTCTTCTAATTTATAAAAAAACATATAGAATATCATAATAATGATTCTTTATAAAATTAATAAATTAGCTATAAGTTATATTATAAGACATTTCTATATTTAAAAATCAAATTAATAATTTAAGGACAAATATTTATCACATTCTACATAAATGTATATTTTTACTATTAAAATTTATTATCACTTATTGATTGATAAAAATGATATCAACTTAAGTGTACAACTAAAGATGAAGAGAAAATATATGAAATTATATATAAAGAGTGTAAAAAAATATATATATTTAATAGATAGAGACGGCTATAAAAATGAAATACAAAACGACAGATAGAATTTTGAAACGTTTTTGTACAAACCGAACATAAGACATATGACTTAGACTCAAATATGAACCAAAAGGCGCACGATGATACTTACCAATACCTTGAATGCATGTATGCATGCAATGATCGTAATTTACGATATTCATAAAAGTATGATGCGTGATTATGACATATAAGAACATTCGAACACGTTTGATATGCAATTGAAATCACACGATAGCATATATAAGATCATTCACAAACATACAAACATAATATGGTACATTAGGAACGTATGAAAAGTAAGCAGAAAAACAAGGTTAAAATTAAAATGAGGTATGAAGGAAAGCATAACCACGAACTGGGAAGAAAAATATTGGTGATGTACCACGACCGTGGAACGTTGATAGAAAATTTTCCTGCAAAGTCCCAAAGCCAGCGACAATGGGGGCCAGAACTATGTCCCACGTAATTGTACAACTAAAGATAAAGAGAAAATATATGAAACTATATTAAAGAACGTAAAAAAATATATATATTTATTTAGTAGATAGAGACAAGTACAAAAATAAAATATAAAAGTCAAATGGAATTTTGGAATACCTCTCTACAAAACGAATACAAGACATATGACTTAGACTCAAATATGAACCAAAAGGTGCACGACGATGCTTATGAATTGCTAAACCCTCAAACAGAGTGCGCATAAAAGCAACGTACAAAAGCGGAAGCATTTAAACAACAAAACTAGTCATAAGTCAAGGTTATACAAAACTTAAAACAATTTATATATATATATATGCATACTTGCCTCCACAGCCAAACCTTACAAATACAAATCCAAACTCTTCAAATTACAAATACTCCAAACTTACAAATGTAAACAAACTAGATATGAGAATGCAGACTCGAACTAAGCTAGAGACTCCAAAGAAAACCACAAACCGCCTAGCTCGAACCAACGAAATGGAACCTGCAAACTAAAAACATAAAGAGAGAGGGGTCAGTCACACTAACATAGGAGGAAGTTCATGAATCGGGGCGTGGTTTTTACATTCTAAAACATTTTCACACGTGATACTATATATAAGGGTAAAAGAGTTAGGCCAAAGGCCAAAACAACCAAATTTTATTAATTGAGAATCCACTCCCATTTCACGAACTATTACGTAACAAACTAAAATAATGAAAACACACACACACAACATAAACTCTAAGCAAACGGGGAAATGTGCACAGGGATATTATCCGTCCCGGATCTCCCTTACCCACATCTCCATGATCATGCACATGAGTAATACTCGTCGCTCTGAATCTCCATTACCCATATTCACCGAGCCCCAGGTAAACACAAAGTCGGAATCTTACCAGAATCCGAGCAAAATAAGGTCCAAGACCAAGTGCATATTCATATCGTGAGGCATATCATATCAGACATAATCATATTCGTAAACATAGCATAAACATAAACATAACATATCCATAAACATAATCAGAGTCTAACATAATCATATTTCTAGCATATCCCTAACCCTACTCATATTTGTAACATAACGAACTTACATATTCTAGAGCCTAGCATAGCATAATCCTCACATATTCATACTTCTAGTCATATTCATATTCATAACAAACTTACATACTCTAGCTCCTAGCATATCATTTACCCTAACATAAAACATAATCATACGTATTCTTAGCTCACACATATTACATATACATAAGGCTTATATCACATGTATACATATTAGGCACATATCAATAGGGTTTAACTATAACCTAACCTCACCTTACACTATGAAACCGGACAAAAAGGGAACAAACCAACACCTACGGAGCAACCTCGTCACCAACGGGATACTCCTCTGAACAAGACAAACATCAAAGACGCACTTAGACTCAAAATGAACCATATAAATGCTCGGCAAATGTATATGAATGCGAGTGATGCAATGCAAGTCATAACCATATCACACTTAGGCAAAGACGGAGCATTTAACACTTATCACATTAACGACACTTAAATCAAACACACAACATAAGCTAAACATACATATAAGACATCAAAACACATCATATTCCAAGCACGCTCAAGTATAAAACATATAAGAAAAGCAATTAGGTGTAAAGAGACGTCACACATAGCACTTAGGGTAAATAAGTTCACAACCCGCAAACATGCATCGAAATCACATCAAAACAGACATATACACACCATATCACATTGTTCATACATAAAACATATCAAAATCACACATTAACAAGTCATAGTAAAGCAATACATACATAAAAGCAAGCACACAACACCAAGGGATCAAGCTCAGGGAGGGAAACGAACAAAACAAGCAAACAAACGAGCAAAACACACAAATGGGCCAACTGAGGGGACTAATGCCCGTTAGTCCCCACCCTTCTATCCCCCACTAACGGATTTTAGTAGGGACAGAAGCACCTGCTGCTGCTAACGGCCGTTATCTCCAAGAGAGCTAACAGGCGTTAGCTCTCCCTTGCTTCGTCTCTTTTGCGCGAAAACCTGCAAATCAGTCCCAAAACCACCCAAAAGTCACACTAAAGCTAGATAACACATAAGTTCATGTTAGGGGATCAAAAACTCATGCAATTCAAGCCAAAATCCAAGGTAAAAGTGAGCCACAACATGATACAAGTGCAAGAAATTCATACAAGTTCATACCCAAGCAAATACTTCAAAGTTCAACAACGGGAAGCTCATGTATCTTCAACTAACACTTAAATTAAGTCCATAGAAGTAATAAATGATGTCTTATAAATATATTAGATGCATCAAATCAAAAGAAAACTCAAGGATTCATGCATGATTCCTAAAAGAGTTTCAAACCCTCACTATTCATATCATATGCCATATCTATATCAAATCAAGCTCAAATTCAGAAATTCACGGATGAAATGAACCACATAAGGATTCAAGACATAAAAGTACACTTACCTCTTGAATTGGATGAAGTTTAAACAAGTTTTGAGCTCAAAATTTGGAGATGATGAATAGTGGCGGGATTTCTCCTTCTCCTTGTTTGCAGCTGATATTTCCTCCTCTCCTTGGGGTCTGATCGAAATGAGGGGGTGGGAGAAGGATAGAGGGGTGTGTGGGGGTCAGGTGGGTCTCACTTTGAGCCAAAAAGGTGGAGAATTGAGTAAGATATGGTCAAAACGCTGAATTACGGTGTCTATGGTATACGGTGCTCGGTTCGACGAAGTTTCGAGGGTCCAAAGGGCTTAGAAAAATACAAAGTTAGGTTTCTTAGCTCCCATTCTTTGTTTTGAGTTCAATTCATCTTCTGAAATTCGAATCCGAATTCCCGAGCTCAAGTTATGGCCTCTGGAACCCAAGGTGAGCTAAATCAAGTTAGGCCCTCGAGTCCCTAACAAATAAAACTGTTTAAGAACCGTATCAAACGAACTCTAAAATAATAAATGAGCATATAAACAAGTTTATAAATCATATAGTTCATGTATAGCAAGTTGTTACAAAAATCGGAATTGAAAACGGGATTAAATGAGTTAAAAACGAGTTGAAAAGGTATAAAACGTTTAAAATCTTAAACATAGGGCATATTATAATTATTCAAATATTCAAATAAGTTATATAATTTCATACTCAATTAATTAAATACGCACTTAGCACACTTGTGACGTTCATTCCTGGAAAACCGAAGAATCAGAATGTTACATGAATACCTTGAATGCGTGCAATGCTCGTAATTTATGGTATTCGTCAGAGTATAATGCGTGATTATGATAAGAACATCAGAGCACCTTTAATATGCAACTGAATCACATGGTAGCATTCAAGATTATTGACATACATACAAACATAGTATGATGCATTAGGAACATATGATAAGTAAGCACAAAAATATTAGCATAGTCTCTATCCGAGGTGTCACGCACGACCCGTGGGAGTTTGGGAAGGCATGCTCTTCTATGCTCGCGGTGTAAAAGCAGGGAAAGACTCATAGTGGGGTAGCTACCCCTCGAGATTATGTTAAGTATGGATAATTCGGGTTCACGTGGCCCTTCTATCATGGAGTTCGGGGATTGATATGTATGGTTTTGATTTTTATGTTATTTATGAGAAGTAAGGTTGGAAGTTCGTTACTCGCGCGAGCATTATGATTTATGTCTTGGAATTGTGGAACGGGGATAACATTTATGAAATGTTTAACTAAGTATATGTATATGTATTAGTTTTCTTTTGAAAATGCTTTGGTTTGCAAAATCTATTCCTGGTTCATGATTCCTCCCTTTGTTATTTGCTTTGCTCTCTATATATAGTGTGTGGGTGTGCATTAGCCCCCTCACTCAGTCGGTGGACTGACCCCTCTCTCAACTTTTCAGGTGTTAGTCTTTTTGAGCTTGAGCTAGGCGGGGAAATGCGTATGTAGAGTCACTCTTTGTCGTATAGGTCGGTTAGGATGCATTTCGGTCACACCTGCATACTTTATGTTATATACTCTTGGATTATAACATGTATTTCAGATTTATGAATATGTATCTTGTATATACTTAATCTCTCGACTCTTGATTGAATGTTTGATGTGAATTACTTCCGCTATTATGTTGTTGATGTGTTGTTTATTCTTTCTTTTACGCGCTCTGAGTCTGTGCCTAGCATAGTGGGTGTGTATGTCTCCCGTTTGCTATAACTTCAATTTGGTGTGTATGATGGATTTCCCATTTCGTATTCGGGTTTGGGTCTTAGTGCGGGAGATGTGATGTCCCACATGCGGGGTGCTACAAAGTCCTTCGCAGCTGCGAAGGATTTACGTGCCATGATGACCTTCCAGAATTTTTCCCTAGAGCTGCATCTCACCTGTGATGTTTTTACATTGTTTTTGGGCATCGCCATGATGTTTCCCAGTTTGGTGCGGGAATTCTCTTTTGAATTCCATTTTTCTTATTTGATTCGGTTCCCTCATTCTATCCTCCCTGAGCATGTTCCCAATATGTGAATAATCATTATATGCTACATTGAACCTTAAATGATTTTATGTGACATGTTTTAACTTGCAAGGCATGAATTCAATTTGTAACGTGCTATATGAATGTAAATGACTCGATTTGTCAACATGCATCATATGAATTGCATCTCGTGCATTCATATGTATCTTTGTGCGTCTATTTGGTTCATTTCGAGCCTAAGTCTTGGGCTTTTGTGTATTTGTTTTAGAGGTGCTTCCCGATGGTGAGCCTAAGTCCTAATTTGTTGTCTGAACTCACTCTTTACCAGTCTTCACAAGGTGAGGTTTAGGATTTTTGTTTTAGTTAAGCGACTTAACACCTTTATGTGTTGTTTTCCTACCTTGCATGTGACTATATATTATCTATATAGTTAAATAGGTGTTAAGTATTGTATTTTTATGGCTTTATGGATACTCATCGGGATTTGGAAATTATGTATATAAGCATGTGTCACCCCGTTTCTTCGACAGGTCAGCTATGACATCATGTGTGAGTTTAAGTATGTAATTTTGCTATTTAAATTCGATTATGTAAATTAAATGTGTCATTAATTGATTTAGTTGTTCTAAACTGTTTAGTTGCAAGGTATGGTATGAAAGACAAGGTACGTTAAGTTATGTTAAGTTTTGAGCGAGCTAAGTTATGTACAAATGGTATATATTACGTATGCTAATGTTGGGACCCAAAGACTATGGTTGGGATTGCTGGGTGGCGGGCCCAGAACAGTAGCAGTCCGGGACCACATTTTAAAATTTTTTATTATAATACAAGTATTAAAATATTTCTAAAATATTTTAATACAATAGCGGAAGACTAGCAGGATCTACTCAAGTATATACATGTAATTGATAATAAATTTTAAATCACTTAAGCAGATAAATATCTAACATGCAATTAACACTTAAGAGCACATAATTTATCATGTTTAAAATAACATAACTGAAAAATATTACCATACTGCAAACATGGCTATCTAACAGCATTTTTCCAGCTCCCGAATTCACCTCCTGAGAACCCGATACCTGATCTCCTCGTCAAACCGGCAGAGCTTCCCTGCAATAACCCCAGAGAAACCCTCAGAGTGTGGGCTCCGAAAGTATTTCTCTAAGTACTTAGAGAAAATAAACTTTAAACTAGAAAACCCTTTTCAGGGTTTAATCTCCCGAAATTAGCGTTTTATACAAACACCTAATTAATATTAATTTCAAAATAAATCGGAATTAACTAGGAGAAAAGGGATGTGGTTTCAAAGCCGAAAGTTCAGCCAAAACCTCTCCCAAACTTGTAAATGAAAAAAGAAGGGCCAAGACCCCTATTTATAGGGGAAAAACCGAGGGCAAAATGGTAATTTCACATCCCACTTGCGTGGCCAACTTGGATACGAAAACCGAGGTGACCACGTTCAAGGTCTCGTCGCCACGAATCCAGCACCGCCGAGCATGCACCGGTAGGCCACCGGACCCTCCTTCACGCGCCGCCACAAGGCGGCGCGTTTGTTTCACATGCGGCCTAGGGTTCCAGGCTCACGTGGCCGCTTCTGACTTGGCCACGTGTCCGGGTCCGGTCCGACCCGGAACCGGACCCTACCCGAGAACCGACCCGTTAACCCGATTTTCTGACCCGTTTGATCGGGTTATCCGACCAGTTGACCGGCCCAGCCCAGAACCATTCTGGGTCGTTCACGTGTGATGAAGTGGTGCGATCTCTGCCGCACACGCGGCGCCCAGTCAGCGCCACCTGGGCCCCACCTTAATTTTTAAGATTTTATTTTCTCCAAAATAAAATTTCGGGCATTTCCAACTCTTTGGAACTTTGATTTATTTTCTTAAAATAAATCCCTTGGCTTATTTTCAAACACTTTGAAAACTCATTTCTCTTTCTCCTTTTAATATTTTCTCTTCAGGTTTTCAATTTGGGGCTTGCAGGGGGACCTGCAGGACTAATTAATTTTAGCTCCAAACGGATTAATATATTATCATCTCATGATAATAATTAATTACAGTTTAACAATATTTAATTCCACTAAATAAATATTGTTTCACTCTAAAATTAATTAAATTATTCACGAATTCCTCGATCTAGAATAATTTCGCATTTCACTCCTCCGTGTAGATATCCATGAAAAATAAATTGCAACTACTATCATTTATTTTTCATCTCTAATTTGAAATTTATTAATTCGTCTTAAGTTCAAATTCTTTGTATATAAAACACATTCATCATACAACTTCGGTGACGTATCACGCGAAGTGCTTTGGCCAAAGTCTTAATTCGAATTTTTGCAAATCTATTTCAAGGATATCTCTTACCTTCCAGCAAGGCCACAGATTCCTCGATCAATATAACTCTTTAGCGCATTTCATGTAATCACCGAACATACAAAGTATTTTGGCCACCCGTTACCGAGACCTCACTTCGAGTATGTTACAGTGACTAACACTACATGCCTAAAGCCGAAATATTATCAGGATTAAGAGTGCAATGCTTCCTGAGATTTTATTCATTTTAGATAGAAGTATAAAATAAATAATCTCAGTGGTCCAGTTCGATGTTTCCAATCCTATTGAAAATCATCAACGTGTTATAATTGGAATCACCATTCCCTATGACGAAAGACTAATCATCTTATATAACCACGTTATAGTCTTGATCAGAACATATTCTTATCTTACCGACTAGAACTTTAATGACACTTGATTTCGGTATTCAAAGTCTTTTCCTATGAAACACATTTCATATAAGAACACCACCACACGTCATTAATTATCAATATATGAAATACTCACAACTCGTCGTAAATTCAGTTTAATTAATTCAACAAATTGAATTTTCAGGGCACTAATCCCAACAGGGATCCCCGGGACGGTAGTGGGTCGTTGGGTTAAGCGTGGATATAGTTTCCATTTGAGATATCACACGCGACTCAGGGAGTTAGGGGAGGCGTGGTATTCTTGAGCCTTCGGTGTGAAAGTCGAGGAAGACTCGTGGGCGGTTAGCTACCCCCCGAGGTTACGTTATGTTACAGATTGCTAGGGTCGGGCAACCCGAACCGTCACTTGGAGTTGAGGATGGATATGTTTATGATTTCGAATTTTTATGTTCTAAGGTATGATGGTTGAAGATGCTTGTACTCGCCGAGCTTATGTACGTTATGTTTGGTTATAAAATGGAGATCGGATTTCAACGTTATATTATGATAAGAATTATGTTATGTATATATTATGTTTCGAAAATGGTTTGGTATGTAAAAACCTATTCCCGGTTCATAACCTCTTATTTGAATGTGTTTTGCTCTATATTAATACATGTGGGTGCGTGTGTTCAGCCTTGTCACTCAGTCAGTGGACTAACCCTCCCCTTTCAACTTTTAGTTGTAGGTTCTATGTTGCTCGAGTTAGACGGAGAAGTGGGTCGACCGAGTCTCTCTTGTTAGCTTAGGTTGAGTTTTTATTTCCTTCACTCGTCAGCATACTTCCATTTGTGATTTAGTATTTTATCGTTATTATTTTGGTCATGTATATTTTGTATTAAGTTTGTAGCTTTGTTGGCACGTGTATTTATTGCTAGCTTTTATCGGACACTACTTTTATGTTGCATGCTTCCGCTATTTGTTATATTTGTGCGCTTGAAGTTTTTGTTAGCTTCGCTTAGTCTAAGGAGTGTATGGTCTCCCCGTTCGCTTTGACATGGAAGTGTATACGGATTTTCCATTTCATATACGAGTTGGGGTTTAGTGCGCAGATATGGTGGCCCATCGCCTCGGTCGCTACAGAGCATATGTAAGCTTATGTTTTGAAACGTTGGTTATATTATGTTTATGTTAGTGAGTTGAACCATGAAATAGTGGCATATGTTACGATATGGTATGTTTAGAACCCGGTGACTATGGGTAAGGACCTCGGGACGGTATCAGGTCGTCGGGTTAAGCTTGTGCGTAGTCACCATTTGAGGTATCTCGCGCGACTCCGGGATCTAAGGAAGGTGTTGTATTCTTAAACCGTTGGCATAAAAACCAGTGAGGACACCTTGTTGGGTCGCTACCCCTCGTGGTTATGTTACGTATGGATGGTTAGGGTCGGGTGGGCCTTCCATCATTGGTTTGATTGGATGGATATGTTTATGTATTTAATTTTTATGAATTATAAGGAGTAAACATTGGAAACTCATACTCGTCAAGCATTATGTTTGCTATGCTTTGGAGTTGTGAAACGAGATAGTGTTTATGAAAATATTTTGTATATGTATAAATTTGTTTTGTAAATTCATTTTGGTATGAAAAACCTACTCCCGGTTCATGATTCCTCCTTTATTATGTGCTTTTCTCTAATTTATATTGCGTGTGGGTGTATGTTAGCCCCCTCACTCAGTCGGTGGACTAACCTCTCTTTTTATCTTTTGGTTGCAAGTCTGTTCTGCTCGAGCTAGGCGAGAAAATTTATCTTTTGAGTCACTTGCCTGTATACGTCAAGCTTAGGTTGCATTTTGTTGGGTACACTCTTTTTATGATATTTATTTATGGATTGTTAGTTTTGTAACTTATAATTGTTCTTTTGGATCGCGATGGCACTTATGTTAAATTTATGCTACTCGAGCTTATGACGTTAATTGATTATTTTTTCTATTATGTTGTCTTGTTTCTTTTGCGCGCTCTGAGTTTTTGTCTTAGCTCCGCCTAACCTAGTGTGTGTGTGTGTTGGTCTCTTGTTCTCTTTGACTTGGACTTGTGTACGAACTTTCCATTATGTATACGGGTTCAGGTCTTAGTGCAGGGATGTGGTGTCCCTCCGTTCGAGGTGCTACATTTTGTTTGCTTCTTAAATTAGGCGAAAATCGAGAATTGGAATTGCTCATATGTTGTAATGTGTTAAGCCATCCACTAATTGAGGAACTTATGATTGAAATCCAATTAGCTTTCAATTTGAATAATAGTGTGGCTGCGTGAATTATGCAATGGAAATTGTCGTCGAGGCTTTAAAACTTTTAGGAGGTGATCAATTTATCTCATAGCCATAGGAATTTAAGCTAAGAAAAAGTGCAACCCGGGACGTGTGCTGGCAGCAGTCTAAAGCATGCATATTATCCTTTTCGAATGAGGTTCTTTTGGGGTGAGATTTGGTGAGATACAAAATCCGGACAACCCTAGATGCAAATTATCTTTCGTTCCACCTTCAGGGAAGATTTTTCCGAAGAGTCGTCATCAATTCAATCTCGAAATTTCTCATTTTCTTCTCTTTTCTTCTTTAGTTAGTTTTATTTTATTTTAAACATAAAAAATAATGTCTCATAGTTTACAGTTAGATTTATTATTTGATTTTGTGAATTTGTTCACTGATTATTGATTTAGAATTTATGAATGATTAACCAAAGGGATGATAATTGCGTGCTTAAGTGTTCCATGAATTGCCTCAAATAATATTTGGATTTTTATGTTGGGAAATTCGATTTTAATGCATGTTTGAGTTTGATTGCCTTTGGCATGAGTTTAGAATTTACATGCTAATTGATAGGTTATATGTTAAATTAAAATAAATTTCATAACAATTAAAAGTTAGGTTTAAAGAGATTTAGCCTAATTTAAAGCAGTTTTTATTTAGTTAACCATTGTCGAGCCACACTAATCATACTTGTTTTGGTCTGATTGTTTTGTTATTGATCACGAGAGCGACATTACGAATTGTTAGGAATATGTGTTAGACATCGAGAGAAGTTAGCATCTACATAAATGATTATTGATTGTTATCCATTGGCTGCGTTTTACTATCCCCTGGCTGCGTTTTATTATTGATTTCTTACGTCTTTACTTCTTTATTTCTGCTAGTTATCTTTAAGTTTAATTTGTAGTTTAACCAACCATTGCTTATGTTTTTGGTTTATCGATTAGACAAAGTACAAAGTGATTGATTAGTTTTCCTTCCCGGTGTGTTCGACACCTTTTGTACTGCATTGTATTGTATACACTTGCACGCATGTAAGGTAATTAAAACTCCTTGATCGATAAATAGTTTGAGGTCCTGTTAAGTTTGATGCCTTACCAGGCTTGTAAAGCCCATAAGAGGTTTAAAGAAAATTTAAGGCTTGACTGCCACACTGAGAATTATGTAGAGAGAAAGGACATAACATCTCAATGCAAGGTTCCACGTGTGCCTTCAGATTGATTGACTTTTCCATGAAGAAAAAGTTTGGTGGAAAAAGACTATTTTGCCCTCAACAAAAATGCCTATAAATAGGGGTTTTCGTTATCGTTTATTCCAGTTCAATTTTGGCTGATTTTCAAATTATTTTCTCTTCCTAATTAGTTTTAGTTAATTTATCATTAATTATATAATTAGATACTCATACAATTAACATATAAAACTATTAATTATAGAAAATTATGAAAATTTCTACCCTGGAAAAAGAATTTTCTAGTTTTAAAATTTTCTCTTGTATTTTGGAAAAATATTTTCAGAGCCCACTTCGAGGATCGGACCCAGAAGATTGCAGGGAAGCTATGTCGATTTCATGAAGAGTAAACGCGTATCGAAATGCCTGGCAATTGGACTCAACAACAGTAGGAGGAGGATCAGGCTGGAGATTTCTCGAATTGTTCACAGATAGATATCTTTGATGTAATGTATTTCTATATCGTTATAATTCCTCTAAATATGATAGATTATTTGTTTTTAAGTGTTAATTACATGATACATTTATCTGTTTTATGATTTTTTTATTTTTTTTTACCAGTTGCATGTATATATTTGAGAAGATTCCGCTAAAATTTCTGTTGTATTTATTAGTATATTTTAGAAATACTTTGATACCCGTATTTTTGAAAAACATTTGAAGTACGTCTTGTATTGATACTTTTTCAGCCCCCTACCCAACAACTGGTATCAGAGGCGTGATCTTGATATATACTTGCATTGGTCTTATGCATGTGATACATAATTTTAAATAACCTATTATGCAAGTAAATTCTGTTCGGGAGTTTGAATCTTAAATGGGACCAATTTAACCCCTCCATCTTTCTTGAAAATTTACTTGAAATGGTAATTCTGTCTAGGAAAACAATTAAATTGTTTAGTAATTCTAGTGAGAGTATATTAATTAGAATAATCACTTCCGATAATTAGACGTCAAAGTGATTATGAGATAATTAAAGTTAATTCACAACTCCAAAAATTCAATTAAGAGGGAGATAAAAATAGTTGGATACCGGTCTTACTATACTAATGTTTTCAAAAATGGAGCCGACTAAAAAATTCAACGTGATTGTGAAACTCGTCATCCCAAAAGTGGACGAGGGCTAAACTTTGTACACCAGTATTTTAAGAAACAGACCGGACCGATTGGTTCAACCGATAACCGGTGAGTGTTCAAGTCTAGAAGGTCCCAAAAAATCGTTTGGATTCGAATCAGATAAAAGTTGGAAAAACTGGGATAAAAATAAAAAAATATTCCAGTCCACTGCCCAAGCAACAATTCACCAAAATTTGCCTCTTTTGGTAATACAAATAGGTTAAGGGCATCACTCCATTTCGATAGAAAATTCCCCAGGAGTATAAAATTGAGGGTATTGAAGATTAAAAAAAAAAAAAATTTATGCTTATCCATGATTCCAATAAATTTTATGTGTGACAATTTGTGTGTGTGGAAGAAGCTAAAAGGAGGGAGAAAGAGAGATTGGGTGAGGGAATAAAACTAGGCTTTTAAAAATATTTCCCTAGTTGGGTTGGGCCTCAAGAAACCGGAACACGGGCACGCTTTCTGCTTTTTTCTTTCTTTAAAGAGCTGAGCTCCGCCGCCAGCAATTTCCAGTTATTAACTGCAGCCCTGATGGTATCTCGTTGACATCTATAATCCCAATTATTCCTCCTTTTCCAAAGAGTCCAAAGGCCTACAACAAAGATGTGCTTCCACTCTCCATCAGGAAGAATCTTGTTGCGGAACTTCTATTTCCACCCATTCCCAACCCATCCGACATCCGCCATTTGCTGAAACCTATTCCAATCTTCGTCGGCCACTACCCATTTCCAAACACTCTTCGAATCTGGGTAATGTCGGAGCATATGGAGTATATTTTTCTCTAGTCTAGTACACCTAGAGCAGGACCCGTCACCGCCCAGGTTGTGTGCTTTCCTCAAGCTATTGCACATCTCACTCCTATGGTTGAGCTGCCACAGGAAGCACTTGATCTTATTAGGGAGTTTGCTTTTGGAAAACACGAAAGAGTTGAGCAGCGGAAGTTTAAAATTTTCCAAAAGTTTAATTGTTGTCTTGCAATTTTTGTACTGTAACGTTGGGTGTTTTAGAAACTTACAAAGTTAGAAGCTCTATAGTGATGTCGTTACCGCCTAACGAACACCCTTCAATCCCTCGAATGGCCTTCGAATTAAACTCCAAAGTAGAAGCCCTCCAAAGCGTATCCACACCAGACCTAGAACACGATCAAGCGAGTGAGAATGCTAGTTTTATGGCTTATGTTAAGGCTAGGATAATTTTTGCTTTGAAAACTTTTCTTTTTGGATTTTTTCAAAAACTTAACACTTCGCGAGTGTTGGTTTAAAGAATAAGAGAAGCACCACCCCTAGTATAAATACTAGGTGGTTCAAACCCTATTAGGGTTTCCTAAACCAATGGGCTTTGTTTTCTTGCTCACTAATTAACTAATTTAATTATTAATTTAATTGGAGAAATAAGGTCTTAACTTATTCTCCAAGTCTAGCAAGAAAAGACTTCTCTCTCCTATAATAGGAAGTTGGACTTTTCAACTTTCCCAAAGTTAAAAGTTAATATTCAATAAATCTATTAATTCCCAATTAATTATTTATTGAGTTAAGTATATTTGAGAATAGTTTTAACAATTAATTCATAATTAATTAAAAGCCCAAAATTAATTAATTACAATTTAATTAATTAATTCTAGAAAAGAATTCGTGTGTGAAATATTCATACGCACGAAGCCACGCACGTGTCATGTGTACGCGACACGTGGCAGCCACGCAGGCGTGCATGACACGTGGCAATGCCCACGTGTTTTGCTTCGTTTCGATCAACTATTTTGATCCTTCGTTAATCATATTAACATCCTACCATAACCCTCGTGTTCTGGCATTTGTGTTTGACCCTTTAGGTTCATTATTAGATTAGCAGTGACAATAATTAATTAATTCCCTAATTAATTAATCACTTCACATATCATACTACCGTAATCTAACAATGGGTGTGTGACCCCTAGCCGAATAATAAAATGAATCGAAGAACCTTTCAATCAATGACAATAAGTGAAATACGATCCTCCTACAACTCCATCTCTCAATCAAGAACTAAGGCATGGGAATATTCTCAAAGCCCAAATATTCTTGATCTTTAAAGTTAAGTTCGTTTCATATCCATTTCGATCTCAATCCTAGAAAACCCCATTTTCTAAATGTCTTGATCTTCTATCCACCTTGGCCAAGGGTTTAATGTTTAATGGACTACGAACAACTCAATCAGTAAGTGATCATTCTTGTTCTTAACAAGTGTAGGTCCTTTACCGATTCTACTAATTCTACATATGCCACTTGTGTAATCCCAACATAGGCCGTGGTTCAGGTGTCTATATGGCGACACCCTTTTGAGCCTATATCACAAAGATTACAGAGTTAGCTCATATGAGACATTACAGAATCTCAAGTCTAAGGATTAGTGAATCACGTCATTGACCTGTGAGATATTTCCTAATCTGGTAGTTTCAGGAAACTTCCTTTCCCATTTAGGAATGTTCTCACGCGGGACATCTCAGTGATGAAGTTCTTGTAACAATCACCCTTATGTATTATGAATGCATCAACGTATGCACTTATCACTCCATGAAACTGAGAGATCCTTCAAAAGGACATAATCACATAAGCAAGTCTCAGCAGAGTGAAGGTCGACACTCCCACTGTCTTTCAGACTCATTGACTTGAAGAGGTTTCTAATCCTCACCTTTGGAGTTAAGAACTTGTTTCATGTGTCGTTCCCATAACGACAAAGTTCTTAACGGCCTCATCGGATTAGGGGAGTTCAATACATGCAAAACACAGTCAACCCAAACAGACATAAATAAGCACATAAAGAAGTGATTGCCTATGAACAAAATCATCTCGTTTATTATTCAAAGACTGTTTGTGATTTTACAAGGAAGTAGTAAAGCAAACATCTGCTTTAAGGGCACTATTCCTAACATTTGCTTCTCTAAATAAGCCCCCAAGATCTGTCTCTGGAACCTGTTGACATTGTCATACCCTTATACGCGGACTTACAGCTGTAGCGCCCAGATTTATCACTATTCCAAATTCTTGTGTCTCTCGCATTTCCACTTCATGGTACTGGCAAGCATTTGATGTGCTGTACCACAGATGTGGGAATTTGAGTATGTAATTAGCTAAAGTCCTAGCCCGATTCCACGTCAAAAATGTGGTAAACTTGCAACTGCAAATCTTTCTTATGAATAGGTCCCGGAATGAGATCTTTAAGCGTACCCCTGCTGAGCCATTTGTCATCCCAAAGTCCCACTTGCTCACCATTGCTAACCATCCATATGATCTTACTATCAACACACCTTAGACTCTTAACCACCCCTTTCCAAAGCCTGGAGGACGACTCCTTCGGTGTGTGCTGTAAAATGTCCACATCTTTTAGATACTTCGAACTAAAGAGCTCATCCCATTTGCTCCCGTTTTCTTTGAGAATTCCTCAACCTGTTTTAGCTAGCATGGCAATGTTGTTCCACCTAGCTTCCCGGATCCCCAGACCCCCTTCTTCCTTTTTACGAATCACTTTGTTCCAACCAATGAGATGAGTCTTCCTTTTAGTGATATCCGTAGACCACAAGAACTTTCGGTTAAGTTGATCCAATTTCTTGTATATCTCGTGGGGAGCCAGCTCGTATGCATATGATAGACTGGAATCGACGACGTCACCGATTGTATAAGAGTATATCTACCCGCCAAGTTAATATTTTTAGCCTTCCAGGCCGACAATCGTTGCTGCACTTCCTCCAAGATCCCAGTATAATCCTCCATAGCAGCCTTACCATCTCCAAGATTAATACCTAAATATTTCCCTATCTCCTCAGTTTCACCAATCCCCAGCATGTTGGTGATACTTATCCGGTGAGCCGTTACCATGCAAGGTGAGAAGCAAACCTTGCTCTTGTTGTTGTTAATCCAAAGGCCCGAGATTGTGCAGAAGCTTGAAAGAATTTCTTGAATCTTTCTCGCATTAGAAGTGGTTGCTTCCGCAAAGAGAAAATTATCGTCTGCGAATAACATGTGGTTGAATCTTAGTCTCCCTCTATTAGCCGAGATCAGGACCCATTCGCTATGCTCGATAACTTTTTCAATGAGATAAATCAACCGTTCCATACACAAAATGAATAAATATGGTGACAATAGATCCCCCTGTCGAATGCCTCGTGTGGGGATAATAGGTTCCATTGGGTCTCCATTCTATAGGATTTGTGGTTGCACACACTTCACAACTTCCATAATTAGTCGGACTCAAGTCTTCGGGAGTCCGAAAAACCGTAAAGTCTCATGTAGGAAGCTCCAACACACCATGTCGTAGGCCTTCTCGAGATCAAGTTTGAGGAGCATACACCCCTTCTTACTCTTAGAATTGCGCATAAAGTGAACCAATCCCTTAATCGTCAAAATATTATCATGTGTTGTTCCTCACGGGATAAAGGAGAGAGGGGCTTAATTCGCATCACAAGCAGTTTAGTAAGGGTTTTCAATGAAGTATTCAATAACGCAATCTGACGAAAATCATAAGCATTCTTAGGATTTTCCATTTTCGGGACTAAATAGATGAATGTTTCCCCCATAGCACGAGGAATCCTCTGGCTTGTGAAGCATTCGTTTAAATAGTCAAATAAAGATTCACCCACAACGTCCCAAAACTTTTGAAAGAAGAGAGCTTGGCAACCATCGGGACCAAGTGCCTTATAAGAACTCATAGAGTTTACCACTACTCGCACTTCATCTTTAGAAATAGGGAGGGAAATTACCTCTACGTCACAAGGGTTCAACATCCTTTGTCTGTTGTTGTGTGGCAGCCTACTTGGCTCAGTGGTATCTTTCGGAGCTAATAGTTGCAAGAAGAAGCCCCTGACATGTTGTTCCAATACCTCTTTGTCCGTCTCCCAACTATCATTAATCAAGAGAGTGTTGATCTTATTGCGTCTCCTCCTATTCAAAGTCGAGATGTGGAAGAACTTCGTGTTTCTATCTCCAAATTTCAGCCAATTCACTCTAGACTTTTGGAACCAGATTAATTCCTCCCATTTTAAGATTTCATTGTATTCTTCGACCAACTGATTTTCCAGATTCTTGAGTCCCGTATTTAAATGGTCAATCGGTATTTTATGTATTTCCCTAAGTCTTGCTTTAAGGAGTCTCTTTTTTCAGAAGACATTACCAAAGACTGTACGGTTCCATTCTCGCAGGTTCTCCGGCATAGTATTGAGCGTGTCCAGGAGTCTGGGATTAGTCTCCCATATGTTTTGAATACGGCTCTTGCAATTTATATGTGAAATCCATACCGTTTCGAAACCAGAACGGTTTTTCCATAGGGTTTTCAATAAACCAACCGTATCCATGAAAATGGGACTATGATCCGAATGTGTATGAGGTAGAGCCCGTGTCACACTATCTGGGAATCTTTGGACCCATCTCAGATTAGCAAATAAGATCAAGACGTTCTAGAACTCTCCCTCCTCTTGCTACGGTACCCGCCCATATGAATATGGACCCTTTCTATTCGATATCCATGAGACCACTATCTTCAATAGCCCATCGTAATTTCTCACATTTACTCCAAGGGACACAGTTTCCACCGCTCTTCTCGCGAGGGCATAGAATGTCATTTAAATCCCCAGTTAACATCCAAGCCTCCCCTATATCCACACCAATCTCTTTCAGGTTCATCCAAAGTTCTTCCCTCTTCCGAGCATTGGGACTAGCATAAACGCCAGTGCAGAACCATTTGGAAGTACGAGGGCCAATTTTGGCGTGTATCATCTGAGTCGATACATCAAGTATCTCCACCCTTATGTGATCTTCATTCCAAAACATCCATATTCCATCTTCTCTTCCATTAATGGGCGTGCAGCAAACATTACTGAAACCTAGCCACCGCGAGGTCTCCTCCACTCTACTTTTCGAAACCCTGGTTTCAAGTAAGAAAACAACATCCGGACTAAATTCACGTATAAGATCATGAAGCGTCCTTCTAAACTCATCACTTCCCTACCCCATTGCAATTCCATGAAAAAACTCTAATCGGAATAATTTGGAAGTCTTCGGTAATAATTGGGTTGTCAACGGGCCGTCCGGCCAAACCCCATACCATCTAGTGCACAAGCGTCTTCATCAATAACCATAATCGAAAAGTCTCCATAGGTGGTAATTCGATGTCCATTCTCGTAATCAGATTCCGATTCATGAGTTCATCCAGGGTCACCTGTATCTCCACTTGGTGATAGTTCGGACTCATGAACATCACCCTCGCGAAACGGTGGTCCATATTGTAAAGAGCCTTTGTGCCCGGAATTTTCGCCCATTCCTCCGCTAGGATGAAACTCCCTATCACTTCCTACTCTATGTCCGACATTACCATGTCATTTTCCATGGCTCCCTGTGGTGTGGTTTGGCTGCTCTAAAGAGGATTTGTTGTTACTCGTCTCTTCTAGAATTCTGGTGTTATCAGTATTAGTGTGTATCTCGTTCATAAGTTTCCTAATCTCAGTAGGATTATTATCTTGATTGGTAGGGTTACCCTAATGGGTTGTGTGTTATGGGGCTGCCTTCCTAGGCTGGATACGGGGCCTTTTACTGCGTTCTCTCTCAGCCCGATGAATATCCTCTTGGTTGTTATCATTCGTAGATTTATAGCTTACCTTCTTGGGCTCCCTGGATTGGGGGATACTATTACTAACAACCTGATCTTTAGCTTGTTCTACTTCGTCAATCAAAGGATTGGAGAAGATCTCAAATCTATTGGTGGTCGTGGCATTTGTTTCCCCGTTATGTTTCCCTTTGATTCCGCCGCCAACTTCCTCACCACGCAACCATCTTGAGCCATTACCAGCGGCAGAACCGCCTGACTTGCCACCATGGTTATCGGTGGCCATCATCTATGGCCCAAACGTTGGCCCCTGTGCCGGCTTGGATTGTCTTGCCGCATTCAGATTAACTGGTTGCTCGCTTCGTTCGTTCTCTACCTCTGGAGGTTTATTCGGGTAGATCCCGATCCTGTGGCCTACCATGCCAGAATGATAGCATATGGACGACAGGCCCTCGTATTCTACTTCCAAAAGTTCCCCCTCTACCTCGACCCCACTTCGCAGAGGTTTGGCCAGATTGAGTTCCACACACACTCGCGCGTATTTGCCCTTCTACCCCCAATAGGTATTCTTGTCTATTTTAATCGGAGTTCCAATTGTAGTAGCAATTCTGAACATAATCAGTTCCTTATAGTACTCCGTTGATAGGCCACGAATCCTAACCCAGGAGATAGCCGTGGTGATCCGATCTTTCGAAACTTGGAAATTAGGAATCCACTTCCATACTACAAGGTAGTTCCCATTAATGACCCAAGGACCTTCCGTAAGAATCATCATTGCCTTCTCTGGATCGTGGGTTTTCAACGTATAACACCCATTGCCTAGCTCTGTCAAATCGAACTCCCCCTGTAATCTCCATATTCTGTCAATCCAGGGCGACAGCAGGTTGACATTCATACTACGTCCAAGGATCCGTAGGATAACCGCCGATCTCCAAGGCCGTCTGATTTCCTCCTTATACTCATCCAAAAGCAGTATCCTCGGATACGGATATTTGATTGTAGGTTCCTCAATACGAATCTTGTCTATATCCAGACTCATCTCTTGAAACTTCGGATGTTTCTCAACTTCGTTACCCATCAGCGATGCCAAGTATGATTTCATTCGTGGAGAATCCTCCTCCCTGAAGTATGGCATCTCTGCATCGAGTCCTTCCATCTCTGCACTTGTACTTTCGTAGCCTGGTTTAAACTTTTTGGTGCTTCTTCTCAGTTGGTCGGATTTTTCGTTGGAGAGAGGCGGAAGGTTCTCTCTTGGAAGTGCCATTACGTTCAATAACACTCGGCAATACTATAATGATATTATTAATCTTTTAAAAATATGTTAAATTAATATTATTAATAAAGTGAAATATATCGTTTTAGAATAAATAGTTGGAAATTTGATTATTAAATATAATGATATGTATGTAAAAAATTTAATTTTAATTATTTTTATTAATATTTTGTACTAGTAAGACAAGTAATTTAATAAAATATCATAAAAGGCTGGATTCGAATTTTAAACAGATTAAATTTTAAAATGCATAATGATAATTGCATATGCTCCGTCAATCTCTTTCTATCGGACAAATATATTAAAATTTGAAAAAAAAATCGAATTAAAATCAGAACAGTAAAAAAAAATATTTATTTCCGACATCATACTTGTTTGATCAATGATCGAAGTAATAATTAGTGAGACCACCGAAGATTCAACCTTGGATCCGGTTTTGGAAATTTTACCGTACATTAAATCAGTCCCATCTTTTGTCCTTCTGCTAGCACGTGGTTTTACGCTTCCCATCACCAGTTCAGGGGAAATTCTAGCCCAAGCCAAGTTTAACCGAGCCTACGAATCACAGCCCACCATGTGGAAAATCAATAATTAACTAAACCTTAAACTCTAACCCTAGTTAACCATAATTTAGTTCTTTCCTTTTTATCTGAATCTCTATTCTCAAAAATCCAATCTGCTCTTTTATTTTCTCCCTCAAATCTGCTCCTTTCTTCTCTCTCTCAAATTCGATATTCTCTCATAGATTTCTTAAATATGCTTCTTTGCTTACTCTCTCAATTTCTCGTTTTCTCATCTACTGTTGGTCTGGGTTCTTGTTGATTCTCAATCTTATACCACCGGAGAATTGTTATTGTGTTTTTTCCGGCGAATTTCGAGCGTGATTTTCAGTTTGGGAAATTTTGGGTTTTAATCGATTTGCAATGATATACCAGGAAAGTTTAGTTCACATTCGCATACACGAATTTCCAAAAGGGCCATTGAAAGGCAAGAAGTTCATGTAGAACCCCCCCCCCCCCCCCAAGCTGTGTTCCTAGGATCTCGGTGATGTCGTTGGGCAATTGTGCTTTTTCCAGATTGTGTTGTGACTCAGTTTCCTGGTAGAACCAATGTTATTTACCCGTTTGTTGTTGTCTGTATCAGTTCATAAGTTATGAAAAAGTTGCAGTATTTTAATAGGCAATTTTATATTTTACCACGCTGCAATATTTAAGTTAAATTTCTCATTAATCGAATTTACACGTGGTGAATGGTCTGGTTTTCCTTTGATCTGTTTTTTTTGGGGTGTAAAGATTGTATTGATCACAACCAATGGCAGAGGCACTTGTATCTGGGGGGTGCAATTGACCCCCCTCAACTTTCTTTATATATATATATATATATATAGATATATAGATATATGCATGTTATTTTATGGGATTTTTTATTATTGATCCCCCTTACCAAAGTTAAAATTAATACTAGTAAGGGTTAATATAATAAATTATTAATAATTGAGACCACAGAAATAATATATGAGTTATATATACCCAGCTCCCTTGTGTTATTCGAAATGAGCATAAAAACCTTGTATTATATAAAATCTCATAGAAAACCTTGTGTTTTTCTTAATTTTGTACAGAAAACCTTATGACCAAATTTTTGTACAGAAAACCTTATGACCGAATGCTCGGATTTAGCGAATTTTCTTTACAAAAATGTTGTTTTTGTACTTATATGCATGATCTCTTAATTTTTATAATTTCAATTTTGCCTCAATATTCACAGAATTTCTCAAATAGATCCTAAAATAATTTATTTTAATATGTAACTTTTTATCCATTAATTTCTCTTTAATATATGTTTTCTACAAACTTTTGATTTATGTCTTTCCTTCCGTGTTTTGCTTTCCAATAAGAATTTTTGTGGTATTTATATTCTTCACTTATTTCTTGTATATATTGTTTCAAATATTTTCTTTTATATACTATTATATTTCTTTGTAATTTTTTATTTGTAAATATTTTTTGTTTAATTTTTGCTTTTATTTTCATGAATAAGGGCAACACGTATGACTCAAATAACGTGTGAGGGTTTTTATGTTTATTTTTATAAAACATAGGATTTTTTATGCTAATTTTTTAAACATAGAGTTTCTCTTGTATTTTCGATATTTCATAAGGTTTTCTATATATATATATATATATATATATATATATATATATATATATATATTTGTTTCTTTTTGAATTGGTCAATCATACATATATATACATATGTATGGAAAAGCTTAATAGATATGACCCCAATGAATTAAATTTCTGGATCCGCCACTAATCACAACCACAATGATTGGATAAATGTCTAGCGAGATAGGCATCACGCCTCTTACGTTTTTGTATTATAAAGGTTAGAAGTAATAGATGAAGAGAGTTGGCATACATAAACCATTTTTCAAATAATAATAAGTTCTGACCATAAAATTCTACATTATATGAAGGCAGATGTGACTTATCAAATGAGACATAATTGATAAAAGAACAAATATGAAACTCATACATTAGTACTTATCAAGAAATAGATTAAATAAAAGTCAAGATTACAAATAATATAAGTTCTGAATGTATGAAATCATTCCCTCGAAAATGTATTGTGTGTGATTTTTTTTTCCCTTAAACACTTATATTGTGTGTGATATTTTTTTTTTTTCAAGGATACTCGATTATCTAATTGGAGGCCAAATATGTAATATCCGAGTCAACCGATATTTCATCTCTCAATTTTGGACTACATTTTTTCTTATGTTATTTTATACTATTGACCAAATATGTAATATCCCTCAATCTCTTTCTATCGGACAAATATATTAAAATTTGAAAAAAATTCGAATTAAAATCAAAATAGTAAAAATATATTTATTTCCGACATTATACTACTTTGATCAATGATCTATGGTGAGACCACGAAGATTCAACCTTGGATCCTGGTTTTGGAAACTTTACCGTACACTAAATCAGTCCCATCTTTTGTCCTGCTCGCACGTAGTTTTACGCTTCCCATCACCAGTTCACAATTTCTCCGTGACACGTCGACTAAAATATTTACACTTCACTATATTCACGTGCACACCACCACGTGGCGCATGGTCAACTTCCCTTGTGGTCAACCTAGTCATGTAATCCGACAGCCCACACTCAACCACCAACAGACAGTCACCCATAAATAATAAACTAGCAATTTTACACATTCTATACATGTGCAAATAAAAAATAATTATTATATAAATATATTAAAATTGAAAAGTTTTTATTAAATATATACTCTATAATTTTTTAATATAATCATTAATTTATGATAAATAAATAAATAAGTAAGATAAGATAATGTTATATTAATAATTATAAAAATTTAAATTATAAGTAAAGTGATAAAAATTATAATAAAAAAAAATACAACCGATAAGAAAGAAAAGAGAAACTAAGAAGATAAGTGATGAAATAGAAAAGAGAAATTAACAGCACGTGGAAGAGATAAAGTTGGATAAAAGATAAATAAATAAAAAGAAAAAGAAAAGAAAAAGAAAAAGAAAAGAAAAAGAGGACACCAAGAGACCAAAGCGGTTACAACTTGGGTCTCACGATTAATATATAGTATAGATATAGAGGACCCAGTGATAATAAATTCTTCTCCAATTTTGTTCCCTTTCCCTCTCTTGATCTGGAAACAAAGAATCTAGACTAGCAACAATGGAGTCTCTGCTCTTCAGAACCGGTTCCGGTTCAGCTCCTTCCCAAAACTCTCCGACGCACGCTTCACGTCGACACTCTGTTTCTTTACCAGTTCACCATTCCGCGACCGGGGTTTTCATCGGGGAGAATAATGGTGGTTCTTTCCCGAGGATCTCGCTGAAAACGAAGATGTGTCTTCGGAACATTCGTCGGTCCTCGTCGGAATCAGACATGACCAGGGGCGGAGCCAATGTAGGCCAAGGGGGGGCTGGAGCCCCCCCTTCCGCCCCCATCATCCCCCACCCACCCCCTTAAAAAATAAATTTAAAAAAAAATATTATAATCAAAGTTGGGTATTATAACCCCATCAAAAATATAAAAAAAAATTTATTTTCCCATAGTCTCTAATAGTAAGATATTGTAAAGTGAATTATTTTTTAGTTTTTATGGGTAAGCTTCCTTTTAATTTTTTTTCGGTTTTAATTAGTGCAAAATTTGAGGAATTTTGTGAAATGGGTTACTTCTTAGTTCTTAATTTTTGTGAAATGAATTGTTTCTGTGAATTATTATTAAATGTTTAAGCTTTGTATATTTATAAAATGTTCAACCTTTATATGTTTATTATAAAGAGTGTTAACTGATGAATTATTTTTTTGAATCGACATCATAGTTTGTAATCATGTATCGGTATTTTAGCAAAAGATCAAAGAGTTCTATTGAATTATCAAGTTCGATTGTCAATAAAAAAAAAAATCAATGTTGATAGTGTAAAATTTAATCCCAAAAATATAATTAGTGATCCGGAATTACAAATTTTCAGCCCCGGTTGCCGAGTGATCCTGGATCCGCCCCTGGACATGACGTGATCGGAGACGAGAACTCTAAGCAAGTTGACGTCGCGATCTTTTGCTTCGCTGAAGATACCGGAGCACGAGTGTGACGATGGTAGCGGTGGAAATGGAAGCGATTCCGATCGGCACAAAATTGGGGCTTATTACGAAGAAATGCTGAAATCGAATCCAACGAGCGCTCTGCTCCTGAGAAACTACGGCAAATACTTGCACGAGGTAACTAATAGCCACCGTCCTTGTTGTACAAATGAAGCTTTACAATATCTTGAAAGCATGATTTTATTAATTGAAGTTGAAGAAATTGTTGATTTGCGTATATACATATGTACATAGGTGGAGAAGGATGTAGTGAAAGCAGAGGCGTTTTATGGAAGGGCGATTTTGGCTGAGCCTGGAGATGGGGAAGTGCTTTCGCTTTACGGAAAGCTGATATGGGAAACACAGAGAGATGAAACAAGAGCTAAATCTTACTTCGATCAAGCCCTTCATGCTTCACCTCAAGACTGGTATACTCTCTCTCTCTCTATCTTCTTCCCTTCAAGCTGATTAGCAAATATTGTTATTGATGAATTTTGGCAGCATGGTTTTGGGTTCGTATGCGCATTTCATGTGGGAACAAGAAGACGAAGAAGATGAAGAAATGGAGAGAGGAACAGAAGTTGTATTACCCGTTGAAGCCATGTCGCAAGCTTAATTTCTAAATTCTAATTACACATCTAACTGATTTTGTCCGTACGATGATGCTGCTTGCATATATTTCCCAGTTGGTCTAACAATTAGTTATTAGTGTCCGTTAAACATTAAATAACATATATATATACTAGTTTAATTTATCACGTAATGCGCAGTAATAACATAATTATAACTATTAATTTATGCCCGCCCACAAAAGTACTTATAACATAATTATAACTATTAATAAAAGAGGTTTCTTATCATTTTTAGTGTTTTTACACAAAAATTACACAACCTATAACATCACCCCTAATTAAGGTGTGTTCTATGCATTCAAGTG
The DNA here is from genome assembly GCA_037501455.1 of Lantana camara. Classification (NCBI taxonomy): domain Eukaryota; kingdom Viridiplantae; phylum Streptophyta; class Magnoliopsida; order Lamiales; family Verbenaceae; genus Lantana; species Lantana camara. Next base: position 112,184,701 of record CM074857.1, read on the forward strand.
TCATATCTTAATTTTTGATAATCGAATAACTTTTTTTTTTTTTTTCCAAATACAAAAAATCTCAGCGTTATTAATGTAATTTAGCCCAAACTATTAACTCGAATAGTATATGCAAGCATGACTATTAAAGGCAAATTGTAAGTGGGCTCATTATCCATGGCTATGCTTGGGGTTCGAATCTCTCTTGAGTATGCATGTATTAATTACTCTCAGGGTGAAAAGAAAAAATGAAACCAAAACTTCAACTTAAAAAAGGCCAACTTGCTTGAATGATCACGATATTTGGTGAGAATGAGAGAACTCTAATAAGAATGGATGGTTTTGGATGCTTTTTCTATTTTTGCATTCTTCTTCATCTGTAATTCAACTTCGTCTGTGATTATGTGTAGTTGCTTAAATGCTCTCGAAAGGTCCATTGGCGTGTATAAACCAGCTACGTTCGTCTTCTTTTACAAGTTGAACCAGTTCTGTCAATTGTTTGCATAGTGATGCCATTGATCTGATCTGATCTGCTTGGGAGAGGGTACAAAATTAAATTATGTAACTATAAATGTAAATAAATGTGTGATAATATTAGAATATTTTCTATGCAAAGTAAAATTGAAGAGCAGGGGACAAACACAATAACTTCTGTTTTTTTAGATGTAAAAACAGAAATTAAAATCAAAGAAACAAAACTGAAAAACGCACCAAAAGGAAACATCAACCACTTTTAAGTTGAAAGTAAAAAAGCAAAACCTGACCAAAAAAAAAAAAGAAAGTAAAAAAGCAAATTTTATTCCTACGTTAGCAAACACAGCCTATGTAGAAGAAAGAATATGTATAATAAAAATTTGTAAATGAATAAATCTAAAAAATAAGAGAGGGATGGAATTTATTATTAAAAAAAAAAAAAAAACCTTGCACATTGAAGATTGATCACAAAATAAATTCATGTGAATACCATACATGACTGCAATTAGTATAATTTAATCAAATTTTAATAAATGATAAAAGAAAACGTGATGGAAATTGATCGGTTGCATATTTATGAATGTAATAATAATAAGTGTAAATACAGTGAAAACAAACCTTTAATAACAATTCAACACGACAAACTAACATCAACTAAAATCCAAAGTCTCACATTCAACTTCAATCAATGTAAACTAATTTTAGTTTTTGGTTTGAAATAAAAGAGATGAATAAATTTACAAATAACCAAAAGTACAATGTGTAACCTTAAACACACACACATATAAAAATATATAGATAAACAGGTGTTGTAAAAGTCATTCAACCACATTTAACATAGTCAAATACAAATATCAATACCTTGCGTATTTTTATATTATGCATTTTATGCCATAGTGTAACAATTAGTAGGAGGTGTTACCTCCTAGTTTGGTTTGTTTTCTATTTCAAAATAAAGAAGGCATAGTTCCCAATTTAATGGTTTAATCTAATGTTGTATACAAATCCTGTTGCCACCTAATAAAAGTCTTCAGATTGCAGAATGTCACAAATATAACAAGTGCAAAGATATTAAGACTGTAGACATTAGGAAAGTATATATTAGAGGATCGTGTAATTAGCTGTGATTGATCTTATTTCCTTTCTTAGCATAGCCCTTTGTTGTATTTATTCGTGCTTGTACCTAGTTGATTAACATATAGAAATAAAGATTAATTCTTCCCCAAACCATGAATTACCCTAAAGTCAACATGGTATCAGAGCGGGCGACGATCCAATAATTGGATCCGAACCTTACTCATCACTTACCGTACCATTCCCGGCCATGGCCGACGATAGCAGCCTCTAATGCACGGACACTTCTAAAAATTTCATTTTGTCATGTCGTGTCGTGTCCGACACTTCTCACGTGGAAAATTCACAAAAAAATCTGTGTCGTGTCGTGTCGTGTCCGTGTCCGTGCAATATAGATAGCAGCAGTAACACTGGCAAGGGATCGCAATAGTCCGGCGATTCCCTAGCCACCCAACTAGCCAGCATACTCAGCAGCCTACAAACACCACAGTCAGAAACAAACCAAACTCACCACATGCCCCAATCCATATCAATCAAGCCACCACCTCAGGTTGTTGATTCCCCGACGTACACAAAGTGGGAGCAATCAGACCTTATTGTTTGTACTTGGCTCTTGCACAATATGGAGCCAGAATTAGTCACTGTGTTTGCCGAATACCCATCAGCAAAAACCCTATGGGATGGACTCAATGCAACGTACAGCCAAAGCAGCGATAGTTTCCAGATTTTCGATCTTACGGTCCAAGCAAATAACATGAGACAAGGAACCGAGAGTATCGAGAAATATTACGGTAATCTTCAACGGATTTGGCGTGAAATAGAAGTGAGGCAACCAAATCCGATGACTTGTGAACGAGACATCACCGCCTTCAGCCGCCTCAGATCCGAAACCCAATTATTCCAATTTCTCGCCGAGATCGACGATAGGTACGAACCGGAGAGACGAGATCTATTGAAAGAAGACCCGTTACCCTCGGTCGAGAAAGCCTATGCCACCATCCGGCGAGAAGGAAACCGGAGAGAAATCCTAGTGGGCCGGCACTCATCATTGGCGTCGGATATGGCGTCGGAGCCGGTTTGCTTGCCGGTAAACAGGGACAGGAGAGAACAGGGGTTGGTCGCTGTAGGAAACCAGAGCCACGAACCACTGGACCGCCAAAGCCAACGCCGGCGACACCAAGGTGGAGCACCACCAACAGCAGCGGTGGAGTAACAAGCTGCGGCACCAACTTCTCCGCCACTGGAGGCCCGCCACAGTGCAGCAAGTGCAAGCGAGTTGGACATAGTGTGGAGGGGTGTTATGAGATCATTGGTTGACCAGAAGGGTGGAAAAGTTGCCGCCGCGACCACGCATCTCCGGCATATGGTGCGGCGTCGATCGCCGCTGGCGGGGGAGGAGAAGCTCCGCCTGACAACAGAAATGGAGAAGAAGCAGAGTCAGCGGCGGATGGAGTGCAGGAGAAAGGGACGACATTTTTAGGTATAAGGCAAGAATGGTTTTTACCATCTTGCCCCCCCACAACTTATCCTTCAAATTCAGCCCCAAATTGTATAATGGCCCTGTACTTTCTGATCCTTTTAATTCTGCCCCTGAAGTTATGTTTGGTAGCATTGGGTCCTTTAATTCCAAAAATTGTAAAAGGGACCCCACTTTAAATAAAAATCAGACAGGTACAACACTCCAGGCCAGAGCATACCCGAAATCACAAGGGTCCCGATGGATCTTTGACTGTGGGGCCACCGACACGATGACCTATGATCGGTTAGATTTAACAGACTATACAACTCCCTCCAGATATGGCATTGTAAATGCCAGTGGTGGTATTTTGGATGTACAGAGAGCAGGAACAGTAACAGTAGCTCCGAATTTGAGATTAAAACACTGTCTCTATGTCCCAAGTTTATCCTGCAAATTGCTTTCAAAAGTCACGAAGCAATTAAATTGCATGTTGCTAATGTTCCCCTCCTTTTACCTATTGCAAGATATTCGTTCGGGGAATGTGATTGGGCGTGGTACTGAGGAACGTGGATTTTACTATGTTGGCGAGGTGACTTAACACGGAACTGCAGCGCTTGCTCACGGAACAGTGAACCGTCAACAGTGGTTGTGGCACCGTCGGTTAGGACATGCCTCGTCAGGGTATCTTCAGTTGTTATTTCCTAAGTTTTTTTCCTAAAAATTGTCAATTCACTTGTGAAACTTGTGTTTTAACTAAAAGTCATAGGCAGTCATATCCAGTGTCAAGTTCTAGATCAAGTACTGTTTTTTCGTTAGTTCATTCTAATGTATGGGGTCCTGCTCCGAACACTGCATCAACTCATGGTTTTAAGTACTTTGTTTTGTTCATTGATGATTGTGCCCGGATGACCTGGATTTATTTCTTGAAAAATAAAGTTGAAGTTTCATCTAAGTTTACTGAATTTTATCATATGGTACGGACTCAGTTTAAAACCCACATCCAAGTGCTTAGGTCTGATAACCGGGGGGGGGGGGGGGGAGGGGGAGGGGAGTATGTAAACTCTACTCTTAAGCAGTTCTTTTGTGATCATGGGATAATTCATCAGACATCCTGTCCTCATACCCCTCAGCAAAATGGGGTGGCTGAACGCCGAAACCGTCAACTCTTAGAAATGTCCAGAGCTCTCCTCATTGAGTCCCATTGTCCTCAGTACATCTAGCCAAAAGCGGTAGCATCCTCTGCTTACCTAGTCAACGGTCTCCCATCCAAACCACTTAACTTTGAAACCCCGTTACAATGTCTTGCCAAACAAGTTAAGGTACCCTCCATATTAACCCTTCCTCCTCGGGTATTCGGGTGTTCTGTCTTTGTTCATCTCCCTAAAAGTACTCGCAACAAACTACACCCCGTGTTCAGTAAAATATGTTTTTGTGGGTTATGGGGTTCATCAGAAAGGGTACCGGTGTTTCAATCCTACCTCCCGTAAGATTTACACCACCATGGACTGTGATTTTGTTGAGATAAAGTACTACTTTACAGCCCCACTCAGTGGTCAGGGGGAGAGTCAGCGGCAGGACCCACTAAGTGGAGTGCCACCGCTTGGTTGGCCAGACACAGTTCTAACAGAGCATGTAGGCGGAACCAACGAGTCACCACCTCCCATGGTACAATCCACGAACCTTGACAACTCCATCATCCATCCAGCGAATACTCCTAAGGTAAGTAAGACAGTTCCCAGTTCGATTTTTGTTATTCCCTATGATGATAACAGTACAGGGAATAGTGAGGAACAGGGTGAAAGCGAAAGTGATGGTGATAATACAGACAGGGGTACAGAGAGATATGTGCTGCCTCCACGCTCCACGAGAGCATTTCTCCAAAACGATATGAGCCAGACCATATTGGTCGAACCCCGCGGTACCCGGTAGCCAACATAGTCAGGAAGAACGTGAGCCCACAAGCTCTTGCTCATACAAGTGCCATTAAGTCAGTCAGAATCCCCAGCAGAGTGGAGGAGGCACTCAGGGATGAGAAGTGGGTCAAGGCAATGGAGGTGGAAATGGAAGCATTAGAAAAGAGTGGAACATGGGAAAAGTGTACCATACCTGAGGGGAAGCGAACTGTTGGCTGCCGCTGGGTGTTTACAGTGAAACATCGGGCAGATGGTAGTATTGAAAGGTACAAGGCGAGGCTAGTGGCGAAAGGGTATACTCAGACGTACGGGATTGATTACTCAGAGACCTTTTCACCCGTAGCAAAGATAGACACCATCAGGATGTTGTTCTCTGTAGCAGCAAACAGAGATTGGCATCTCCATCAGTTCGATGTTAAGAATGTCTTTCTGCATGGCGATCTTCAGGAGGAAGTATATATGGATCTGCCTCCTGGGTTTACCGGGAAGTTCAGCAGTAGGGAAGTGTGTAAGTTGAAGAAGTCATTGTATGGGTTGAAACAGTCACCTCGAGCATGGTTTGGGTGATTCTCAGCAGCTATGAAAAAGTACGACTATCACCAGAGCAATTCAGATCATACGTTATTTATCAAGAGGCGAGGAGAGCTGGTGACGTGTTTGATTATTTATGTCGATGATATGATTATCACAGGGGATGATCAGGAGGAAATCACATAGCTCAGAGGGAATTTGTTTCGAGAATTCGAGATGAAGGATTTAGGGCCACTGAAGTACTTTCTCGGGATAGAAGTATTACGCTCTAAGACGGGGCTCTACATCTCGCAGAGGAAGTATGTTCTGGATGTACTAACTGAGACGGGGTTATTGGAATGTAAGCCAGCAGATACCCTTATGGTTGTTAATCACGGTTTGAGAATTGAAGAAGAAGTAGAAGAGGTAGACAGGTCACAATACCAACATCTGGTGGGGAAGTTGATTTACCTATCCCACACCAGGCCAGACATTGCTTACGCAGTGGGGGTGTTGAGTCAGTTCATGCACAGGCCATAGAAAGCACATATAGAATGTAACGCCTCGATTTTCAGACAGTCAGGTACGCTCGACACATGTGGGTTTCGAGCGTTAGGATTTTATTTTATTAATTTTGTTTAATTAATTTAAACGTGTTATATTAATTCTTATAAATTATTTTCAATATGATTACGCGAAAATTATATGATATTCATTTCAATTTGACAGTTCTTGTATAAATGGAATTTAATTGCTACATGAATTAGTTGTCCAAAGTGTATAATTTGCATAATCGTCCCTAATTGTTCATTTACACAAATTAGATTACCAAATTGCATGAAAACCTTTGAGTACTAAATTAATCATTTTCCAAACCTTGTATCCTCAATTGTATAACTTATAGGATTTGGAGGGTTTGATCATAATTTTTACATTTTCCCCTAATATATCGTTATACCCATCTTCCACAACCTTTATTTTTTATCATAGCATACAATCATTCATCTCCATTGCTTTCTCTCTCGGTTCTTTCACCCAAGGAGGAAGAAATTGGGAAATCATCTTCAAGCTAGAATTGCTAGGGAATTTCATGATTCAAGCTCAATCATCCATGTTCATCATTTTCTTCCACTTATTTTCATCTCAAAGTATCTTTAATCATTTATATGATTTCTTGATAATTATGCATGAAGCTAGGGTTAGTGTTTAAGCTTGCCAAATTGATTGTTTGATGTTAGGAGTATGATTTCATGCTTTTAGCTTGAATTTATGTTTGAATTCTTGAAGAATTTGAAGTCATATGCTAAACTCAATTATGAGCTTGAAGTGGGTGCTTTGTGAGGATCAAGCATGATTTAAGTGGTTATGTTGGATTTTATTATATCTTAGGTATGCTAGCATGTTTCCTTCATGATTTATTGCAACTAAGATTGAATTATATGAGTGTTGATGAGTTTGGCAATCATTTCGTGCCTCCCCTGTTTCGTCCCCTGTTCTTCTGCAGCTTCTGTAAAACGGGAACGACCCTTCCCGTTCCCTTTATAATTGGGGAACGGCCGTTCCCATTGATTTGAATAAAATGCAGGCGGCGAGGAGGGGAATGACCGTTCCCACTTTGTCTCACAGACGGGAACGGCCGTTCCCATCTTCGGGGAGCATTTCGGGACTGGGGAACGGCCCTTCACATTTTGCACTAAAACCTGGAACGGCCGTTCCCAGGCTCCTGGAAGTGCAGAAACATTCTGCACAAAATTACATTTTTAACCCCTCGATCCAATGGTTTATTTAACCCCGAATTGCTATTATATGATCCAATATGTACTGAAACAACATGTTATCAAGCTACATTGTGTATTGCTCGATGTCTCGTGTATGATCATGCCGTGCGTCATTATATGAAATAATATGCTTGAATTGTGGTCTCATGCACGTACATTGTCCCGTTTCTTGTCCAGTTATTCTCCAGGGCCGAGATTGTGGATCATGAGCACGTTTATGCATTCACGAGTCGTGTGTCGCCTGTCAGGTGAGGTTTAATTTCTAGATATATAGAACCCGTATAACCTTTACGTGATTTTTGGCCAAAGGTATTTATAGTTATAATTTCATGAAATCATTTACCATTTCAAGTATGTTATTGTTCACGAATCAAGCATGCCATGTTCATGCAAGCAAGTACGTGCGTTCTCCTGGCCAGGCTCTCCTTAGTGAGGGCGCTGGGCTGGTCTTCGGGCTGGTGATTGTCCGTCCAATCACAGGAAGAACAATACCTTATCGTGTTCGTGTGTTCTCTTGGCCAGGTCCTCCTTAGAGAGGGCGCTGGACTGGTCTTCGGGCTGGTGGTTGTCCGTCCAACCATAAGAAGAACAAAGCCCTATCGTGTACATGCGTTCTCCTGGCCAGGTTCTCCTTAGTGAGGGCGCTGGGCTGGTCTTAGAGCTGGTGGTTGTCCGTCCAACCACAGGAAGAACAAACCCTATCGTGTTACAAGCAAGCCATGTATTGATTGCATGATTTCCATTCCATGAACGTGCTAATTGAGTACACTATCGCATGATTGCACAGTAATCGAATTGCGTGATCACCTAATGATTAACAAGCAAGCAAGCATGTTTATCGATTGCATGAAAAGAACAAGTATTTAATATTGATAGTTGTATTCTCGAGCAAAGCTATATTATTATTGAACTTGTATATTTATCTTTTATAAATCTTTACCCGAGAATACGACTTGCATGTTATCTGCGCTAATATGTATATAAACCCCTCACTCGGTCTTCACAGACTGACACCTCCACCTTTCAGGTTATTGCAGGTGCGTGCTAGGCGGGAAGTGAGTCGAGTCCAGTTGTTAGAGTTGAGTCAAACACGGTGCATTTATTTGATTGTTTATTATTGTTCGAGAAAATCATGTTTACGGTTATATGTTATTTATTTACTTTAGGAGATGATACTGTATTGATATGTAAGCTAGAATATATTTTATTTGGAAGATGAGAAATGTCATGATTGGATAAATAGAAATAGTTGATAATGTTCTATTTATGCTTCCGCTTTATTATGTCACATGTTCGAGTATCCCGCCTAGCTTGTCGTGTGTTGCATTGTCACCCGTTCGCTATAGGTTGGTTCATGTACGGATTGGCCGTTTCATATGTGGATTGACCTATAGTGCGGAGGTGTGGCACCTCCTCGTGTTCCGGGGTGCTACATGGAAGCGGCCCTCAGAGTGTGTAGGTATTTGAAAGGATGTCCAGGGAGAGGGGTCGTCTTTCAGAAGAACGGACACTTGGAGATTGAGGCCTATACAGATGCAGACTGGGCAGGGAATCCGAATGATCGAAGGTCGACCTCTGGTTATTTTACGTTGGTTAGGGGTAATGTCGTGACATAGAAAAGTAAGAAACAGAAGGTGGTAGCTCTTTCAAGCGTAGAAGCGGAATTCCGAGGGGTTGCGCGCGGAGTAGCAGAAGTCCTTTGGCTTAGGAAATTGCTCACAGAGATTGGCATTCCTCGTACAAGAAAGTGTAGACTCATGTGCGACAATCGGGCAGCGATAAGCATATCTGAGAATCCCGTGCAGCATGATCGCACAAAACATGTTGAGGTAGATAGACATTTCATAAAAGAGAAGATTTAGGAGAGAGTCATTGAGCTGCCGTATGTGAGCTCAGAAGATCAGCTCGCGGACATATTGACCAAGGCAGTAAATGGAAGGATATTTGGAGAAGTCTTAGGCAAGTTGCAAATTGGTGATCCGACTTTACAACTTGAGGGGGAGTGTAGACATTAGGAAAGTATATATTAGAGGATCGTGTAATTAGCTGTGATTGATCTTATTTCCTTTCTTAGCATAGCCCTTTGTTATATTTATTCGTGCTTATACCTACTTGATTAGCATACAGAAATAAAGATTAATTCTTCCCCAAACCATGAATTACCCTAAAGTCAACAAAGACCACAGGCTAGCGCTCATTCATATACAGATACACACATGTTGAAAACAGGAGCAAAAAATCTTAGTTCAACTAATATTCTTCAACACTTATACTGTACAAGAATATATAAATATGTAAGTGTAGAAATTAGATTTAGAAATTTTGGCACTTTCCTCCCTGTCCTTTCATTTTTTGCATTAAACACCCTAACCTTTGAAAAATATCACACTTAACCCCTTGTAACAAACTTTAGCGAAGCAAATCTATACGAAGTTGATCTCAAATGTGTAGATATTATATATCAAATCGAAACTCTCGACGCAAGGAACACAACAATGGTCTCGAAATCAAAATCTGACAACCGACGAAGTAGAAATCATCGGTTAAAGACGACGCCCGACGAACGAAGCTTTTGGCGGTCAATAGGGTTGGTTGGGGTATGGGCTTTGTTCTTCTTGGAGAGACGAACACGATGGCGGTAGTCTTGAAGCTTGGGTCGTATGACGGAGGAGAAATCGATGATCAAATTTTTTTGAAGGGGTTAAGTGTAATATTTTTCAAAGGTTAGGGGGTTTAATGCCAAGAATGAAAGTATAGGGGGGGAAAGTGCCAAAACCCCCAAAGGATTGGGGGGTTTCTGTGATTAGCCCTAGAAATTAATACCTGCACAAGGAAATGGAGCATTTGCAGACTGCTGATAATATGGGTCCTTCATCAATGTCTGAGGATCTGCTCAATCGCCAACATTTGTTCAATTAAGATACCAGTTATAGTCACTAATCTATCATGCAAGCCAGGTAAATAGTTATACTGGGGAAATATCTTAATATCAGCTTTCGAATCTTCAATCAATAACCTGTTACAACATTTGAATAAAGTTAAACTTGTCAAAATATATATGACTGAATAAACATCTGAGTCAAATAACATATTCAATCACACTTCTTCACTTATGTATATAGGAGAACATGATTCTTGCAAAGCCACGGTTACACATAGAGTACCAATAGTAACTACATCAATTTCTTTTTTAACTCCAAGTTACTACAACATTTAACATGAGGACATTACAACGGTTCAAACAAGCAGTAGAGACATTTGTCAAACAATAATTTGAGAACATCTAAATTTTCTGTGACAACAGGCAGACTCACCTTATGAAGGAGTTGTCGTGCACAACCAGTCTAATCTTTGATTCTCGATCATCTTAACCTCCATCCTCGACATAAAACTGACCTGAAAACGAACCAAATATAAATATAAACATATATATCCTTATGAATGAAATCATATGCTTTTCATCAGCAAATATTTAGTCCTTTGTTACGTTATCCAACAATTTAGAATCTATGAAGATTTTTTTTTAATAGGCATATTAAAATAATTATAAAATATACATTAATATGAATAATTTAATTTTAATAAAGTTAAATAATAATTATTATTTCGTAATGCGTGTGCAGAAAATTACTAGAATCTATGAAGATTTTTGTTTGTAAATAAAAATAAAACCGATGCAAAATTACTAAAATGTTCGTAAATTGTTCGCAACAGCCTAGGCAATCGCCTAGGCATGTCGGCAGTCTCCCAACCGTTGTCAAGAACACCCGCAAAAGCGCCTAGCCTCGCCCGGCCGCGACTAGTACAGTCCACCAGTCACCCGCACAGCCACCCATCCTCGCTTAGGCGCGCCTAGAACAGCCCGACAGTTACCTGCAAGCACCTAGGCGCGCCCGCACATCCCGCTTAGCCCCTCCTAGATGCGAACCAGCCCTGTCCAACCCTAAATCCGATACGCGCGCGTTCCACCCAACCACCCTCCGCGCACAAGAACAAATTGCCTAAGTTAATGTTAAGGTAATTCCATGTCCCAGTGTAGGTTAATTTCCACCTCTATGATAATATCCACCTCTATGATAATATCCACATCGCTCTCCTTTAGAGCGACCTCCTCTAACTCGTCTAGAACGCCCTCCTCTATAGTAACCTCCTTGCGTAGCGCTTCGTGTCTTTCGAGGTGAAAAATGGCTGTACTCAGAATTATCTTCCTGAATTGTAAAATCAATAGACTCACCATCATCAGATTTTTTAACCTTTTTCTCGATAATGGCTTTGAGAGAGTTCTCAACATAGGGATTTGGATGCTTTGGTCCATCACACGTATCCCCGTCCGACTGGGAAGGGGTCGTATTTGATCTATTCAAGGGGCATTCCACATTGGTTTTCTAAGTAGCCTGAACAATTGTTGATTTGGCTTGTTGTATAGCATTCTCAGAAGATTTCAAATCAACGGGCTCAATTTGTTCCCGATTCACCTCTGTCTGAGCCTCCGTATCATCCTCACTTTCTGAAAAAATTCACTATCTCCCTTATTAGACATATTATCATTCCCCGATACCTCTCCATAGCTCTCCTTATCAGTCTCTTCATTCTCACTATGCTCGTCGGTCGGAATTGACTCCTTATCATCATTATTTCTATCATCCTGATGTTCCGATTGAGGGTCCTCTTCAAACATATCTTTCTTGTCGCCTACCCCTAAGGTTTCACCTATTACCTTAACCACATCTATGTCAACATTCAAATGATCAAATGAGTTTTCATTCACAACAATATTATCCTCTTTTTTCTTTAAAATTTCCACTTTCCCAAACTCAAGGTTTAATTTCATATTTTCCTCAGTTGTTTCATCCACCTTCTCTTCTTTTTTTTTTTTTTTCACTCAAACTCCATTCTTTCATGAGTTATCCTTCTTTTTTTTTTCGATGTTAATTTTGAAAACACTGGGTTTTTTGTGTTAATTTTTGTAACAGTAAGGTTTTTTTCTCATTTCACCTAACACAGGGCTGAAATATCTAAAAAAACCCTGTAATAAATGTATACTTATAAATGGCACCGGATCTTCTACTCCATTTTAGTGTTTCATCCTCTAAAGCACGGACACGCCTAAAAAATGGCACATGCAGTGTCCGACACGTGTCGGACACGGACACGGCTCGGACACTGCTCCGACACGTGTCGAACACGGCTGAAGGAGTGTCCCGAAAAAGAAAAAAAAAAAAAAAAAAAGGGACACGGTGTCGGACACGGCTCGGACACGGCGGGGCAAATTTGATCATTTTTTTATGCTTTTTTTAATATTTTTTGAATTTTTTGGAGAGAAAATTGAAATAACAAAACTTATTTTAGTTTTTAATATTATATATTTTTATAAATATTTTATGTTACATACATTATACTTATAAAATATTTTTATTTTTATATAAAATATTTTTATTTATATAAAATATAGCCGTGCCGGAGCCGTGTCGTGTCCTAAAATTTTGAAAAAATCCGTGTCGTCGTGTCCGTGTCGTGTCGTGTCCGTGTCGCCGTGTCCGTGTCCGTGCAACATAGGCTTCATCTCATACTCCACTTATTGGATGTCTGACACGTGTAAGATTTTGTCAGATTTTCTAACAGATAGAATTATGGTATTACCAATAGAAGTAAAAGAAAATTTTTATATCTCTAATATTAAAAAAAAAACAAAATTTATATATCTGATAAATTATAAAACAAGTCCTAATTTTCATTGGAATTATTTTATAATATTCAAAATAAAAATATATTAAATTAGTGTCGTCCTTTTGAAGTATTTATTTATAAGTTATAATTTTTTTAAAAAGTTTGAATATTATAAAATATATTTAATATTAATATTTTTAATTTAAAAATAAAAATTTTATAACTTAAAAATAAATATTTAAAAAGGATGATACTAATTTAATATTTATATTTTGAATATTATAGAATAATTAAAAAGTATGACTTGTTTTTTAATTTATCACATATATAATTTTTTTAATATTAAATATATAAAGATTTTCTTTTCCTTTTATTGATAATACCATAATTCTATCTGTTAGAAAATCTGGAAAAATCTTACCCGTGTCAGACATCCAATAAGTGGAGTATGAGATGAAGCACTAAAATGGAGTAGAAGATCCGGTGCCCTTATAATTACTAGTTAAATGATTATTATGGTTTCGTCGAGTTAGGTTGATCAGCGACTTAAAGTTATTCAAAGTAAAGAAAGAAACTTTGAGAAAGAAAATGAATGTGATCATATTGTTTCTAGTATAAGTGTATAACAGACATCAAACATGATTTCTCAAGTAATTTTCCATTTTGTATTCAATAATCAGGACGACGACTTAGACAAGAATCAAAATTAAATGATAAAGAGTAAAACGAATTAGTTTAGATGATTAGTTGAAATACAACTCCAGGAAGCAAGGGTACGTCCAAGAAAACGACCCATATCTCAATATATACACAGGCAACTCAATATAAAATTTGTTATTATAAATGTTATGCTGTTAGCTGATTAGAGCCAAGTAAAATCCATATAAGTAGTTAAGTTTGCAATTGCAAGTGATTTTGACACTCTGAAATAGGGAGTACCGAAGGGCATAGATAAATATGTATATACACACACATAGAGAGAGAGAGAGACCTTGGAGGGAGTTTTGGTCCTGTACTCAAGCAATCAAGTTTGGTAAGTAAAATCGGACTAGAGATTTTGAACGAATATAGTACTCTTTCAATGCTTTCTCACTATTTTAGTATTAAGTTACACATATATCCCACTCCAAAAATTATAAATATTTCACTACTTACTCAGGTAGACTTTGAGAGAAACATGAATGAGGTAAGATGGAAGAAAAACTCCCCATATGTCTTCTCATTTTCTTAACGCCCTATTGGACTAATGGATTGTTCGTCGACACAAGGAACATATTAGTTATTACATTACTTTCTTGGTAAATCATATTTAAAGAGACGTGGTCATTATCATGAGCAAACTACATTACATTGTTGACAATTTATCCTCCTATATGAGTCTCTATAAATTCAATTTATGTGATATTTTAATAAAAAGTATATGGATGTTTCTTGCTTTTAATATTTGTTTAGGGGTGGTTTTATAAGTTCGCAAGTTTTGTAAATTACGTACAGGGAACCCCAAAGGAGATAATTAACTATGTATCCGAGACATGCAAAATGACAAATTAACGTCAATAATTATAATTACATTGTAGCTAGTTTCTAGGACAAGAAGGTTTTGGTAACCATGAATGGATGGATAATGCGCGAGATTTTGTGTTTGCGTATGTTGATTTGTTATGTACGTAGTTGCGTGGATTGACCCACTCCTCCATGCATCGACTATCCCTTTCCTTTGTATTAACTAACATGTCTAACATTTCTTGATATTACGTATTTAGACATATATTAAAACACACACATATATATAGAGATAATTACTAGGAAATCACAAGAAATAGCGCAATTGCAAGATAAACCTTATAATTTCAAAAGTTAGTATAAAAAATTATGTACTTTATAAAACTAAACATAAAAAAACCCTCACGCATTACCCTGCTTTACGAAAATAAAAGCAAAAATCAGATAAAAATATTTATAAATAAAAAATAACAAAGAAATATAATAGAATATAAAAGAAAATATTAGAAAGCATATATAAAGAAAATAAATGGGGACTATAAATATCATAAAAATTATTATTAGGAAGAAAAAGAAGAAAATAAAGACATAAATCAAAAGTGGTAGAAAAAATATATTACAGAGAAATTAATGCATAAAAATTTACATATTAAAATAAATTATTTTAGGACCTATTTGAGAATTTTATAAATATTGAGGTAAAAATTGAATTATAGAAATTAAGAGACCATACATATAAATACAAAAACAATGTTTTTCTAAGGAAAATACGTGCAACTCGAGCTCATAATACGATTGCAGATCACAAGATTTTCGGTGCAAAATTAGAAAATACAAGACTTTCTATAAGATTTTATATAATACAAGATTTTTTAAGCTCATTTTGAATAACATAAATGATTTAGGTACATATAACTCCATACATGAGTGCGCGTAGATTATAGGCACAAACGGGGCGTCATGGATGTGATCATATGGAGCAATTTCAATATGTTGAAAATAACGATGAGTATATCAGATGTGTGCATGATAAATCTATACTATAGACATAATGACAAGCAATTTAACTAGTTTGAATAGGTTGATTTTGTAATCTGGTCCTGTAATTAATGTATTTATGATGAATTTGATAAACCAGAAATCTTCTAATAAAAGTCTTTTTGACCAAGAATAAAACAGCAAGCTAGTTTATTTAGGTAAAAGTACACAATAAATGTAGAGGGTAGGTGACAAATGACAATGTAGTACCTTGTAAAGGGGAAATTCTTTGCTGAGTGGGTGTTCCTACACCCTGCCCTAACACTCAGCAAAGAATTTCTCCCTTGTAGAGAAGTGACCAAATTATTTGAAAAAAAAAAAAGAAAGAAGATAATGACTAAAACAGTATATCATTAATTATTTAAATATCCAAATAAATTTCCTCAAATTCAAGAGAACTTCTTTTATCTAAGTCTACTAGAGGACTTTTTTGGTTTGAATCGGAACTGACAGAAATGAATATCATTAAACATTTAAATCTATAAACAATGCATACAACCTGTCATTCTTCTTAAACGTGCAGAAATTAAGCTTTGGGTACAGATTATCAATCTACTTAATTATCTTGTAGTGTATGTTGTGTTCCATTTTGCAAATGCGATCAAGCATACTACGGTATAACCTCGATAAATTAATACTGTTGGGACCGTCAAATTTTATTAATTTAGCGAGGTATTAATTAATCGTATAAATTAATAATTATTAATTTATAAATTATATACTTTTTGGATCCATATTGTGAATGTACCTAGGTGTACGTGAAAACTAATTTGTACATTGACTATTAATTATGCATACTTAACCAAATTCATGTATTTTTGCTGATACATTTTCAATATTCTATGTATATCTTAATAAAATATATAAATCTACTTAGTTATTAATGTAGTTACATGTACCTACATTCATTAAAATGTATAAATCCACTCAATTATTAATGTAGTTACACGTACATACATTAACTAAGTTACTATATAAATAGATGTATTATGCAAGTCTTCAAATCAAAAAACAAAAAAAATGGCTTCTCATCTCAAAGGTGTTAAAAAACAACCATGACTGATGGTATGCGTAGAGAACTGTGTGAGTATAAATCACCTGATATTCTTAATGCAATAAGAAGGGTTAGAGATGAGATTCAAGGTGATATTGATTTCAAGAAGAAACAAACAACATTAGATTCATATTTTCAGAAACCTGTTTAGTTTACTTATGTATTATGTATGAAATATTTTGATACAGATGAATTATTAATTTATATATCAAATGGGACCTATATGAATTTTTTTTTTTTTTTTGTATTATCTTATAAATTTAGCGAATTATTAATTTACCACGTTGATCCCGACTCGGGACCGAAGAAAATTATTATTTTAGCGAGGTTATTAATTTATAGAGTATTAATTTATCGAGGTTATACTGTAGGTAGAAAGTCCACAAAATTATTCTTATTTTGGCCCCAACCAATCTCCTTTGGTATAAATTTTGAGTATTTGGGTACGAATCTACGTTCATATGTCATATACTTTTTTTTTTTTTTTAATAACACAGGAAAACGAAAAATTCAATGCTGACGCAACATTACGTAGAAGTTTGAAACATTAATTATTTTTCCTTTTTCCATATATTTTATCTTTTTGTGCATGGGGGTGGGGTGATTTCTTGACTCTATATAAGATGTTGAATTCATGCCCTCCGTGCAGCAAATTAATCCAAATTCTATATTCTCTTATCCACTTTCTGACTCCGTATTTTCCTTGAAATATTTTTTAACTAAATGGGGAGATCTCCAATTTCTGCGAAAAGCGAAAATGTTGGCTTAATAAAGAAAGGGCCATGGAGTCGAGAAGAGGATAAAAAGCTGATTGATTATATTGAGAAACATGGTCAAGGAAGTTGGCAATCGCTTCCCAGAAAAGCTGGACTCAACAGGTGTGGGAAGAGTTGCAGACTCCGATGGACTAATTATCTCCGACCGGATATTAAACGAGGAAATTTCTCGCCACAAGAAGAACAGACCATCATCGATCTCCATTCCATCCTCGGCAACAAGTAAATATATATTTTTTCTATTTAATTTTTGCAATTATGTTCCTTCTTTACCCTGATAATATACATAGACGAAGCTACATTTCAGATATATAGGTGGGGAATGGCGATACCCGCACCTCCCAGCTATTTATGGTCTTTAATTTTTGTTCTTAGTATTTGGATTCTTTATCTAAAACTGAAAAAAGAAAAAAGATATTTGGCTTTAGTGATGAAATTGGATTTTTATTCATAGACGTATAAATCATAATTCATCAGTATTAACACTAATTATTGGCTCTAGTGGTAAACTTGCAAAAGTTTACATAGGAAAAGTAATTTCAAAGCTGATCGATGTCAATTACAAAATCTTATAAAATGACTCCAGTTGGATGGTTAAGTAATGTTTAGCACTGTTTCTGATGATGTACTTTTATCACTTTAAAATAAGCAATGCAGACATACACAAATATTTCGAATAATAAAGTAAAATATTTATTTTCTCTAGATTAACGTATTTGATTTTTTTTTTTTTTTTTTCATTTACATGTACTGTAATTGTAGTATTAAAAACACAGGCTATGCTTTCCACATCTTTTAACCATAAAAGAAAAAAAATATATTCTAACTATGTCATTGCTCATACAGGTGGGCTATGATCGCAACACATCTTCCAGGAAGAACAGATAACGAGATCAAGAATTACTGGAATACAAGTATCAGGAAAAAGCTTCTAAAATCTGGTATTGATCCCACAACTCATCAACTCATACCAACTTACAACTTGAACTATCTGAACATCAACGCCCTCGAAAACATGGCCAAGATTCGACTACTAAGCCACATACTGCAGATTCTCAGCACAAATCGAGCATTACCAACTTTCCTGGGAGGGTCAGAAGTTCTTAACCAGTTCGATGATGGGCTCAACTTTGATCGGATATTGAATCCTTTACAAGTTCCACATGAAATTTCCTCGGGCGATGAAGGAAATCATACTGCTAATTGTGAGGGAGAATTGTTCTTGAATAAGGGATATGATGAAGGCAGTGATTCTAGTTTCTGGGAAAATATTTTTAATCAATCTTTTCAGGTTGCATCCGACATGTAGATATGCTAGCGAAATTGACTTATAATTTTTATAAATGAATATGGCAACTCGTATGGTATAGCTAGAGTAATTTTTCTTTTTCTTTTTCTTTTTCTCAATGGGTAAAAGCTTGTATGACTAAGAGTTTATTTGAGAAAAGTTTATGTAAAGCATGATGTGAGGTCCTACGTCTTTATATGATGTTTTGAAACTTATAAATTATTGGATTTTGTTCTAAGAAAAAGTTTTCAAATATTTGGATTGTAAGATAATATAAAGTTGGGAAATTTACAAACTTGGAATACCAATTAAGTCCAACATACTTTTTGAGGACTTTTCGGGTTTTGTTAACATAAAAAAAAACAAAATATTCTTTTTAAAAATCCAGATTTTGGGATAATTTTGACCAGAATAGCTTATAGCTTCAAACCGCCGGAAAATGACTTTAGTTTGCCACGTGACCACATAAAACAGTCATACTGATATGGACGGAGATCCACAATATCAAGAGAGAAGATTAGGGATTGGATAGGATTAATATGATATCAATATTTAGGATATGCATTAGTTAGTTTATTTTAGTTGTGAATAGCTTTAATATTACGTTGTTTGTTTCCTTTAGGAGTCTCTAGTCGGTAGAAGTCTTCTATTATATATTGTCGTCTTGGATTAATTTTGGATATCAACAACAATAACATTAATTTCTCAATCTTTTCTCTCTACAATCTCTTCTCTCCTAAGTTTCATCGGTCGGTCGGTGTTACCGGATTATCTCTCTCTCTCATCCCTTTTTTCTTACGAGTCCGAGACTACTCTAAAGTCTCTTGCGATACGTTCATATCACTGTTCGTATCACTGGTGCTGCGATACATTCATATCACTGTTCGTATCACTAGTGCTTTCATTGAGACGAACAGTGATATGAACGTATCGCAGCACCAGTGATATGAACGTATCGCAAGAGACTTTAGAGTAGTCTCGGACTCGTAAGAAAAAGGGGATGAGAGAGAGATAATCCGATAAGACCGATCGGCCGATGAAACTTAGGAGAGAAGAGATTGTAGAGAGAAAAGTTGTAGAGAGAAAAGATTGGAAAATTAATGTTATTGTTGTTGATATCCAAAATTAATGTAAGACAACAATATATAATAGAAGACTTCTACCAATTAGAGACTCCTAAAGGAAATAAACAACGTAATAGTAAAGTTATTCACAACTAAAATAAACTAATTACTAATGTAAATATTGATATCATATTAATCATATCCAATTCCTAATCTTCTCTCTTGATATTGTGGATCACCGTCCATATCAGAGCCGGTGGTCGACGGACGGAAAGGGCTACCTACGGAGGGGCTGACCGGCGGAGGGGCTGACCTTTGAACGAGTGAAGCGCCGTCGAGTAAAGCGCTGTAGAGTGCAGCCGCCGGGACGTCGGCTTTCCGGGGAGGGTGCATTGTTAGGGACCAAAAATCCCACATCGAGTAGCTTAGGCTGCTTGATGGGGTATTTAAGTGCTTGGTTCTCCCACCTTAACAGCTAGCTTTTGGGGTGTGGTTCTCCAGGCGTTTAAGTACCTAACAGTGGTATCAGAGCCGGTGGTCGACGACGGAAAGGGCTACCTGCGGAGGGGCTGACCGCTGTACGAGTGAAGCGCCGTTTCTATACTATTATATTAAGCGAGAGAGATAAATATGGTGTCATAGACTCATGGTTAAAAATCCAGATTTTGGGATAATTTTGACCAGATAGCTTCAGACGGCCGGAAAATGACTCCAGTTTACCACGTGACCACATAAAACCGTCATGCATATAATCTATACTATTATACGAAAGAGGCCCCCAACGGGGCGGCTAGATGATCCTTTTTCTTTACACAGATTACATGATCACTGATTAATTTTTTTTAATAAAAATAAATACTTATTTCGCTATAATCGAAGGAAAATTAGTTAAATTATATTTTAATTTAAATAATATATTAAATAGTAATTTATTTGGAACTCAAATATAATATGAATTTTCATTCATTTCAGGAATTTAAATTTTCAATTATAAAAAGTTTAAATTAATTTATAAATTAAAACGCTCTTCTTATTAATAAACTGGTAATTTCGATATTACTTCATAAAAAAAAAAAATTTTATTAGCAAAAATTATGATACCGGTAGTTTAAATGTGATATAGGTTATAAGTAGTGCATTCAAAGTCGACATTATATAGTCCGTTTTATTTATTATTTTTTTAAAATTATAAATAATTTTTGAATAATAAACGGAATGATTTTGATCAAAAGAAGAACATTTCTTTATATGTTCTTATATTTTTTGTGTATTTATAATTATCTTTGAATGTAAAAGAACTTCTAGAACTTTGTAATTTAGGATAATGACACTTGAAACAAATTCTAACTCAAACCCGATTAGAAATTACTACAAGTCGATGAGTCCAACCATGTGTGATTGCGTCTTTAAAACTACAAAAATGCTTTAGCTCTTTTGTTAATCTTTCAACTCTCTTAGCACAATAGAAAATAAAACCACCAAATTGAAACTTATTTTTTTCTCCCTGCTCTCTTTTCTCTTTGATTTCTAAATCCTAATCTACTGACTGATTGATTCAAGAAAAGGTCATCAATTGAAGTTTTGATCCGGCGGTGAAGAATACTTCATTGCTCTACCACCGGATCGGTTCAAATCTATCTTGCTGTCAGCTTCTCAGATCTACTCCATCCCAAACCGTAGTGGCTTATGATTCACAATAACCCCCACATCTCCAATTCTTTTTTACTTTTAACTGAATGAAGCAACAAGTAGTGACAAAACATCTCGTTAAAGGTCCAATTATTCAACATCTCTACAAAATGGCCAAAACAAGTCTTACAGACTGAAAATTGTACTCCTGCATTACCCCTGATGGGTTCGGAAATGGATGGATCCGAATCCGATCACTTTACAATTTGTATTTGTGGAGGAAACCACCGGAGCTTCGCCGGAAATGTGAAAGGGGTTCTACCTGTTGGGACAAGCACAAGAAAAGTCAGAAGGCCAAGCTGGGGGAACTGGGGGTGATACCCAGTTTGGCTCTCCGACGCTCAAGTCAGTTCAGTGTATGAAGAGAAGTGTAAGTTCAGTCACAGTTGCAGTGAAGAGGGTCAAGGGCCCTTTGGTCATTTGCCTCAAGTGGTCCTGGCCGAATGTTGCCCTAACACGTGGCGCCATGAGAAAGAAACCTAGGAGGAATCTTCTGCAAAAGTGGCCGAAAGTTAGTGCTGGCAACAGTGGCAGGTGCGCGGGCATGTACGTTGTGTCAGAGAGCCATTTGGGCGGTTGGTGACGAGGGCTTGAGAGCGCGCTCGTGACAACCTGGAGTACTGGAAGCCAAGGTATCCGCTGAGGGGAATGTAGGCTTCAGTTCAAGTGACGAGCCAAAGGAGAGGCCACTCTGAGGGAGTGTGACGCTCGAAGAGGGCTCCCTTGGCACGTGGTCGTACCAATCGTTTGGTATGTAGGACGCTCGTGGGAGTGATAGCGCTCGTTGGGCTTAACTCCTGAAGAAGGGTGGCGTTCGTTGGCTTAGCGCTCGTGCGCTGATGGATGCACCCTTGGGGATGACTGGCTTAGCGCATGGCTTAGCGCTCGTGCGCTGATGGGTGCAGCCCTGTGGAGACAGATGTCATCATCTCGGTGATGCCACGTGTCCTGATGTGGGGCGATCGTATTTTGACCCCATCATTTTGCCCCCCAATTCTGTAGTCCTTATTGATAAGGACTGTAGAATTTTGACACGCCCTATCTCTTGTTCATAGCGCTCGTGTGAGGCTTGGCGTGTTGAGCAATTTTTCCTCTGATGGTGCCATTAATGCGGTCTTTTCAACCGACCGCTCGTAACACTTCCGCATTAAATGTTTGTACTATTCTGAAGCCCTTGAAACGTCAGAGCATTAAATGCGGGTGCGCGTGGGGCGCGTGAGCATTGGGAAGCATGTGCCGGTTCCATAAAGTGGGCGGTTTCCTAGGCGGGAAATGATTACCATTTTGAATTTATTGCCGAAAACGGTACCAACTTCCATCCCTATAAATACGGGATTCTGAGATCTTGCTACTCTTTACGCATTCAAAACTTCCAAGTATCCTCTGCAAGAAGAATTCTCTCGCATCTTCAACCTCTTCTCCAGTTTTCTCCAAAACTTTCAAGGTAAATCTCCATTGTAACTTTCTAACTTTGCTAACCGTAGATTTGGGCTTTAGGATTTCATAACCCCTTAGATTTTCGCCTTTCTGAACCTTAATCTCTTCCCAAGAAAAACTCCCAAATCCTCCGTTTCTGCCATGGCCGACCAACACATTGAAGAATTTGCCCGTGAAATCCAAGAGATGGCCACTGAGAGTTCTTCTTCCCATGATTCCCCCAGAGATGAAGAGTTGGGGGCAGCGGTAATGGCTATGGAAGACAGAAACCCAGGCGGAGTGGATCCTCTTTTTGAGGAGATGGATCTGGTGATGGAGGCAGAACGGCAGGGGTCTGTCCTCCCCATAACTCAAAGTGCCACACATCCCCACCGCCATGCCGTGACCGTGGCTGTCGCAAACCCGCTTCCAGTGGCGGAAGCCGTAACCGGGCCTTCAGAAAGGGCCCGTAACAAGGGCAAAAGTAAGAAAACCCAAAAATCCAAAGGACCCAACGAGGGCGAAGGGTCAGGCTACCAGGCTACCGAGCGCACGCCTGATGAAACTCCCAGCACTGTCACCGTGGGAGATGTAAAGACGATGATGGCCCCCATTTACTGGGACGAGCGGTATACATGGAGAATCCCACAAAGCCACGAGCGTGCAAATAATCCGCCTCCCTGTGAAATGGCAGTGTACGTGGACACCGTGAGGTCAGGAGGCTTGAGGTTCCCTATCTCAGTCTCAATGGCCCATTTGTTGAATGACCTGGGCCTGTGTCCGTCCCAAATTGTGCCCAACGGCTTGGCCCTCTTGACGTGCTTCATAATTCTGATGAGGAGTATGGGTTACGAGCCCTACTTGCGGAACTTCAACGCCCTATTTCAGGTGGTCAGTTCATCTCGCTCATCCCCCGAGGCCGGTTTTTATTATATTCAAGCGAAGGCCCATATGAAGCTGATCAATTCACCCTCGAGCACTTATGGCATTGATTGGAAAGAAAAGTTTATCTTTGTCAAAGCTCCAGCAGAAGAGGGCTTTGGGGTGATCACGGAATGGGGCTCGTACTCAAAGAGCCGTTTGCCACCCTCACTCCCCAGAGATTGGGCCAAAAGCCTGGCAACAACCCTAAGGGACGAGGGTCACCTTATACAAGCAAAGGACTGGATAGACGATGCGGAACTCATGTTCTTGTGTGGTCTTACCAACGACCCTCATTTCCTTGACAACCCTCCGGCTCGTGACATAGAGAGAGATGGTTAGATTCTTAGGGCACTAACTTTAGATAGGAATAAAGACTAACTTCTTTTCTGTACTTGTAACTTGTAATCTGAGTAAATGGTTTGAATATTTCTAACCCTTGAAAATTTCATTCTTGCAGGAGTCGCTATACTCGAAATGGCTGGCGGAATTAGACAAGCGGCCCGTTTTGCCCATGCGAACAGAAACCAGACCCCACAGGGGGACCAACAACGTGAACAACAGCGCCCTCGCAACCGCAACAATAGAGGGGACGCTCGTAGCGGCGCCAGCACGAGCGTAAATCCTGAGGTGCAGCCCCCTCGTGGCCGAGGGGAGCGTAGGTTGGTCCCCAGAGAGACAAGGGGGCGGTCAGAAAGGCCAGGAGATGTTCAGCCCCCCATTCCTTCAGAACAACCGAGGCCAGTAACCACACTGGCGATAACGGAGGCTCCTCCGAGCGCAAACAGGCCTTCCCGCAAGAGGAAGAGAATGCCCGATTCTGCCGCGATCAAAGGCAAGGGCAAACAAGTGGTTGAGGGCCCCCGTGGCGAGGGGAAAACTTCCTCTTCAGAGGAAGAACGCATGTGGGAGTTCCCCCGTCGAGGGGATAGAGACTTCTCGGGCGCCACTGACGGTGGGCCGGTTTTGCTGAGGCCTGGCTCGGTCGCTCAGGCTGTCACTGAGAATTTGTACAGCAAGGCTCAATTCTCGGCTGACCACCGGCACCTCTACAGCGAATCTGTGGAGAAAGTGACCCTCGACGCAGCCCACGCTCTAATTTCCGTAAGTAATTATTCCTTGCATTCTTTCTTTTCTTTTCTGTAAATCACCATTTTTATTTGGCTAACACTTTTCCTCTCGTTTATGCAGCAAGTTCTTCCCCGGCTCAAAAATGTGCAAATGCGAGCCTCCATCTATGCCGACCGGAAGGCTAAATACAAGAAGATGGCTCGTTCCAACGATCCGGCTCAGATTCAAGCGGAGCTGGATGCTGAAATTGCAAAGTACGAATCCCTCAAGGATTTGTTTAACAAGACTGAGGAGGAGCTGGGGAAGCTGAAGGAAGATTTCGTAGCGGTCGATGGCGCTCGAATTGGTTTGGGCAACCAGCTGGCCCAGGCCAACGAGCGGTGCCAAAAGGCCGAGGCGGAGAGGGAGAGCTGGAAGGCAAGGGCTTTGGAGGCCGAGCGCAAATTTAACGATACTGTCAGCGAGTGGCCTCGGAGTTTAGAGCGTGCGACCAAGGAGGCGTTGATCAAGTTTTGCCATTCCAAAGCCTTCAACTTCGCGGCCTCGTTACACTGCTTGGATGAGGCTCAAAATGCCTTCAACTTGGCAGTGGATCAGGGCATCCACAAAGGGCTGACGGATCCGGCAATGAAGGGTGCTGAGGGTACGGGGCTCATGTTTAATGAGCGCTGTGAGGAGGCAGATGAGGATCCCAACGACCCCGCGGACGGCATAGCGGAAATGGAGTACGACTTCTTGGTGAAACTGATCCAAGATGAGTACACCGATGCCCATAGGGAAGGGGGTGCGGGTCAAGATGATGATCCCGAAGACGAGCCTCAAGCGCCCATCATAGAGGAAGCCCCAGTCCAAGCCGCTGAAAATGCCAACGCTCCTGGTGCCGGCGCAGATGAGCCCAACGATCCCCAAGCTCAACAGCAAGAGCCTGAGGGCCCAGTCCAAGGCCCCGTGGCTCAAAACATTTTGGTGATTGTTGATGAAGATATCGCCCCAGCCGCTTGAAGCTTTTCCTCCATCAGTTCTCTGTATTTTTCAGATTTTCTGCTTTCTCTTGTAATAGAATTTCATGGGCCTTTGAGCCCTTTTGCCTTGTAATAAGCCTCCTTTTCAATGAATAAAATATCTCTTTCTTCATGACTTTATTCTTCAGTTTATTTATAATAAGATTGTGTAGTATACTCCTGTGAATGTTTTATTCCTTTGATGCAATGAGAATTTGTCTAAGTCTTGAACGCTCGTGAGGGTATAAATTTTATTTTTGCTCTTGAAATTGAAAATTTGTCTGTCTTGAGCGCTCGTGAGGGTCTTATGGTGAGATTGCCCCCCCGCTCAAGACTTGTATAAATTTTTCCCTTGTATATAAGCCTTGAAAATTTGTCTAAGTCTTGAGCGATCGTGAGGGTCTTACTGTGAGATTGCCCCTACGCTCAAGACTTGTATAAATTTCTGCTTTTGTAAATTTATCTTGAAAATTTGTCTAAGTCTTGAGCGATCGTGAGGGTCTTACTGTGAGATTACCCCTACGCTCAAGACTTGTATAAACTTTTGCTTTGGGGAGAATTTGGCTAAGCCTTAAGTGTGTGCGAGGGTCTTACTGAGTGGTTGCCCTCGTTTAAGACTTGTGCAATTCCTTTTTGATTCTGAGGCCATCGTTCGAGCGCTCTGGCTCTTGTCGTTTTCTTGGTTCTGCAGGAAATCCCATTTTCGAGCGCAAGGCGTTTTAAGAAACGACCAAGATCTACTAGGACTTTTTCTGTGGTTGATCCCGTTTTCGAGCGCAAGGCGTTTTAAGAAACAACCAAGGCCTACTAGGGTGCATTCTTGTAGGAGACCCCGTTTTCGAGCGCAAGGCGTTTTAAGAAACAACCAAGGCCTACTAGGATCCGTTCTTGTAGGAGATCCCGTTTTCGAGCGCAAGGCGTTTTAAGAAACAGCCAAGGCCTACTAGGACCCGTTCTTGTAGGAGATCCCGTTTTCGAGCGCAAGGCGTTTTAAGAAACAACCAAGGCCTACTAGGATTTTCTTCGCAATCTTCTTCCAACTTGCCTAATTGGTTTTGAGCGTAACCAGTCTATCCTTATGAGGGCGTCCCCCCATGCGGAGTAGAGTGCTGGCCAGCGTAACCCATACGAGATAACAGCATACACAATGGAATGAGTTGCCAACCACGCTCGCAAAGACGAGGGACGTGGGACTTATTCATTCAACCAAAGAAACAGGAATATTAATGAAATTAAAAAGATTATGTTACCTTTTACTTGTGATTGGAAGTACATAGAACCCGTCAAAGAGGGTTGTTACATCAGGGTTTGCAAAGAGCTTTTAAACATAAAACCGCCGGAGGTTACATGCGTTCCAAGGGCGAGGCAAGCGCTCCCCTTGAAGTGTCTCCAGGGTGTAAGTGTTGTTAGCTCTGAGTTGTATGACCTTGAATGGGCCTTCCCAATTGGGGTCCAATTTCCCCACGTGCTTGGATACTTCCACTTTCTTCAAAACCAAGTCTCCCAGCTGGAAAGTTCTTTCCTTCACACGCTTGTTGTACTGTTGGGCCACAGAGGCTTTATAGTGGTGGATCTTAGCCCACGCTCGGTCTCTCCTTTCATCCAGCAAATCCAACTCCAAGCTCCTGTTGCCATCGTTGAGTTGAGGCTCGAAATAGCCGACACGAGCGGATTCATTTACAATCTCCGCTGGTATCATTGCTTCTGATCCATAAACGAGCGCGTAAGGTGTTTCTCCAGTGGCCGCTCGTGGGGTGGTGCGATAAGCCCAAAGCGCTCCTTGCAGCTCCTCAACCCATTCACTTTTCTTGCTCTCCAGCATGGTTTTCAGATGTTGCAAGATGATCCTGTTGGTAACTTCTGCTTGTCCATTAGATTGGGGATGTCCTACAGAGGTAAATCGCTGTTCTATCCCCAACTCAGAACACCACTCTCGTGTGTCTGCCGCTATGAACTGGGATCCATTGTCAGAAATGAGTACCCTCGGTATGCCGTACCTGCAAATGATGTTCTTCCAAATGAAGTCCCTCACAACCTTGAAAGTGATTTTCGCAACAGCTTCAGCCTCGGCCCACTTGGTGAAGTAGTCGACGGCTAAAATGACAAACTTCCTTTGTCCCGCAGCCATGGGCAAGGGGCCCACAATGTCTATTCCCCACTGGTCAAAAGGCCAAGAGACGTCTATTGGGATCATTTGTGCGGCTGGCAATTGAGGGAGATTTGAATGAAATTGGCATTTGGGGCACTTCCTCGAAAATTCAATGGCATCCTGGAGAACTGTAGGCCAATAAAACCCACTTCTCATAGTCTTCTTCGCCAAGATACGCCCTCCGGAATGATTCCCACAACTCCCATTGTGTATGAGCTCGAGCGTCTCCTTCGCTTGTGAGGGCCTTAGGCATCTCATTGGGGGTCCTTGAAATGATTTTTTGAACAATCTCCCCTCGGGATCCAGAGCGAAACGAGGGGCTTTATTTCTGACTTTCCTGGCTTCCACTTTGTCAGCGGGAGTGACTCCATCCCTAAGGAAAATGACGATGTCGTCGAGCCAACAGGGCTCGTTTGGATCAATCATGGCGATCATCTTGGCGGCGACCCTTTCCTTGATCAAAGGTTCCTCAGTTCTAAGGAACGTAACAGAACGCTCGGAAGTGCCTTCTAAAGCTGAAGCAAACTTTGACAGAGCGTCCGCACGCTCGTTTTCTCCTCGCGGCACTTGAAGCAGATGGAATTCCTTGAACTTCCCAATGATTTCTCTGGCTTTCTTTAAGTACTGTACCATGGTGGTTTCTCGAGCCTCATAAGTTCCTTCAATCTGGCTCGCTATTAATTGTGAATCCACATAAGCAGTAATTTTGGAAGCTCCATTCTGAAAAGCAATATTCAACCCTTGCACGAGGGCTTCATATTCTGCTTCATTATTAGTGACTAGGCGTATTTGCCCTCGTGGGACAACTCCTGAAGAAGGGTGGCGTTCGTTGGCTTAGCGCTCGTGTGCTGATGGATGCACCCTTGGGGATGACTGGCTTAGCGCATGGCTTAGCGCTCGTGCGCTGATGGGTGCAGCCCTGTGGAGACAGATGTCATCATCTCGGTGATGCCACGTGTCCTGATGTGGGGCGATCGTATTTTGACCCCATCAACCCCCTTCTTCACCGTCTTTAAGATACTTCTTAATTATATTATTAAACTTAGGCAAAAACAATCTCACTGTATAATTTCCTCAGAAGTAATCTATCAACGGCCGCATATTAAAATCATGTAGGTCTATGGATCGTGAAAATTCTGGAACTGAGAGCATCCCCAAGTCTTTTTTTCTCCTTCTCATTCTCCTACAATACGAAAAATAACATTGAATTATTTTGTTGTTAAACATATGTATTAAGTATTAACCTTCATATTCTCCAACTCAAAAGAGTACCTCATTTTCCTGACTTGTGATTAATCTCTTGCCATATATATATTTTAAGAAAAATTAATTATTCAAGAAAAATTATCCTAATAAATTGTTTTGTTTCAAAGGCGTATAAAAAATACGAAAATAATTTGTACTGTATTTTCAGTGGATGTTTTTACTTTCTCCAGCACGTCGCTATACTCATTTGCCTCATCCAGTTCAAAAAAGAGAGTAAATATTAGAAACTTAATACTAAATTTTAAAAACTTAAAATGATTATCCATAAAAAACAAGATAATATCTAACTTAACTTTATAAAATATTAAAAACTAACTATTGAAAAATTGATCGGTTTCATTAAAGGGATAGCTTTCTATGAAATTGCTTTTTATGAAAGAGATCGCTTTTAATAGAAAGCACTGGCTTTTTGTGAAAGAGATCTCTTAAAAAATACAAGGGCTAATTCCACATATCCCCTGTCTATTGGGGTATAGTGCGTTTTACCTCGTAACCTTTGAATCGGTGTGATTTTCCCCATAACTTTTGAGGATGTTACACTTAACCCCTGTCCGGGACTTGGGGAATATTCCGTCGAATTTTTTGAACAAATTTTGGCCTGATTTTTAAAGACAAATCTTTATAGACTAGATGTCAAATATGTTGATATTATACATCAAGCCGAAACTCTCGACGCAAAGAACACGATTGTGATTTCAAAATTAAAATTCGACAATCGACGAAGGGGCAATCACCGTTAAAAGATGACCGACAAAACTTTGTAGGTGAATTTTGATGGCTTCCTGTAGCCAATTGGGTCGAATGGTGAATGAGTTTTGTTCGTTTTGAATAGAGGAATACGATGGTGGTGGTCTTGACACTTGAATCTTCATGACGGAGGAGAAATCAACAGCCAAATTTAATTTTGAACGAGATATTCCCAAAATATTATGCCGGAATAGGTGTTAAGCGTAACATTTTTCAAATATTAGGAAAAAAATCACACCGATTCAAAAGTTATGGGGCAAAGCACACTAAACCCCCAAAGAATAAGTAAGTGTATGGAATTAGCCCAAAAAACAAACAATTGCTTCCAACAGAAAACTATTTCTTTCAAATCAAAAGCGATCCTTAAATTACAGAGTTCAAAATCAATCAAAATACACAAATTCTTATTTTATTGGAAATTTTATACTACTATTTCGTACCTTATGTTGGTGTTTTTTATGAATTTTTGTTTCAACATCTTCTTCAAAACTTTGAATAGAATTAAGTGTTTTTTCTTGTATTTTTTTGTTTGTTTTGCCCATTGTGAAGGGCCTTTTTTTAAGAATTAAGAAAGTAAAAATGAAAAATGGAAAGGGAAGAAAAAAATGGGTATTAAGAATGGAAATTTGAGTAAAGAAGAAAACCCAAAAAATCACTTTTTTTCTTTAGAAGAGCATGAAGTCCATCGGAAATCGGAAGAAGAGGATCCTGGGAAACAAATGTGTGAAGAAAACGTTTGAAGAAATGGGGTTTGACTTTTTGGTTTGATGTTTTTTCATAAAATTGAAAATATTTGAATTTAGTTATTAAAGAAGTTTATATTTTTAAGGTTGCCCAATTACACAGTTAATTAATTTAATTTATATTTATTAAATAAAAAAGTATGTTGAGGGTTATTTTGTGAAATAAAAACATGAAATGTATATCCAAAAAAAAAAAAAATTCGTTCAGTAACAACTAACAAGGGAATATGTATAATAATGAGTCATATAGGGTCTAGGCACAGGGTAACTGCAGAAATTACACCTTTATTTTCCTTTTTAAAATCTCGATATACATAGCAGATCCAAGAAAGCCTGTTGCTTCCAACATTGTTGGAAGTCAAAGTACACTATTGCTGCTTTAGACAGAAAAAAAAATCACCAAATGCAAAGGACAATCTTGACTCCGTGGATTCAGAGACCAAATTAATTCAACATTCTTCTTAAGCCTGTTGAGATTCAGAAATTGCAATGAGATAAACAAGGTCAACACAAACATGATGTAAGAGCTCTTGAAGGCAATGAAAAAGAACCTACCTTATTAGCAATGTTGTTGGAGAGCCAATCCAGCCCCTCATACAGCCCTTCGCCTGAGGTGGCACATGTGCTCTGGATATACCTACAAGAAAAAATACTTTTGTTTAACAACCACACCAAAAAAGAAAAGGAAAATAGAAGGCATGAAGAGAGAGAGAGAGTACCAATGGCGCTGACGGAGAGAGTGGAGTCCAAGCTTGTCGGTGATCTCGGCAGCATTCATAGCATTTGGAAGATCTTGCTTGTTTGCAAAAACAAGAAGCACAGCATCTCTCAGTTCATCCTACAAGGATATTAACTTATATAATCGTAAAAAGTGACCAAATCTGTTGAAATTTCTAAAGATAAATATCAGCCAACTGCAAGTGCGTGAGAGGATTCGGAACCTGTTTCCATCTCACATTCTCACTAATACATGCCAACGACTAATAAGAAGGCAAGTAATACATAAAGTTTTAAACTAATGAGAGTATTACAATTTAGTAGTGATTTCAACCTTATCTGTTTAGGATAAAAGGCATCTGACCTTAAACATGCACTAAGTTTTGCCTGTTGAGTTGATTACCTCATTTAACATCCTATGCAGCTCATCCCTAGCCTCAACAGCGCGATCTCGATCATTACTATCAACCACAAAGATCAAACCTTGAGTGTTCTGAAAGTAATGTCTCCATAGTGGTCGGATCTACACAATGAATATCAGAATTACGGCAACAAGTAGCTGAAAGAAACAAAATTGGCAATTCAATTCACTATAAGACCAATCCTATAGGGACATAAGGATTTCAAAGATGAAAAAGAAACAACACCGGTAACAACTTATACCTTGTCTTGCCCACCAACATCCCATACAGTGAAGCTTATGTTCTTGTATTCGACAGTCTCCACATTGAATCCTGGAAGCAAAGACAATAGTTCAAAAATTATCAAGTTGGTAAATGTAAATAAGATGAGGGCGAATCACAATCAGTGGAAAATGTCAGAACTAAACATGATGAGTAAAGCTGGCAAATATCAATATTCCCCACCCCCTCTCCCCCAAAGAGAAAAATCTTTAATATAAGCCATAATATTAGCCTAGAAATTAAATCGTGTCACTCTTGGTGGACTTCCAAGAAGCTATGCCAAATCTTAACCAGGTTGTCGAACCTATCATCAACCTATAACTTGAAAAGACAAACAATGCACACACCATCATCCTGCTGCACACCATGCTCATTCTATCCTCCCCCACCCATCTGTCCGTGAGTGTGTGTGTCTGCTGTGCTTGATATATGTGTCGCAATGGTTAAAAGATGAACATGGAAAGTTTTAAATGTTTCCTTGTAACTAATGAAGCATCACAGAGAGTAAACTATAGAGGATATTATCAGACTTCACGTGCAATTTTATTTTAAAAAGGTAAAAGGAGGAATAATGTTTTAGGCATAAATACACGAGAAATATACCAATGGTAGGAATGGTCGTCACAATCTCTCCCAGCTTGAGTTTGTATAATATAGTGGTCTTACCAGCAGCATCAAGACCTACCATAAGAATCCTCATCTCCTTCTTCGCAAACAGTCTGCTGAAAAGCTTGGTGAAAGACAACCCCATTTTGACTGCAGAAAGAAAACTCACGAATCATCTTTCTAATAGAGAAATAGTCGTAAAACCTACAATAATTAGAGTTTTCTATTTCCATTTTAGTAATACACAGGAGGGGACTCTGTAATGACATACTCAGGAACCAAGGTTCGCGTAAAAAACAGTTGGGTATTTCAAACAGAGAAAGAAACAAGAGAAAAATTGAAGTGTTTGCATTACAGATCACCGGAAAATCAATTAAAACCAAAAAATGCATACCAAACCGAAACATAACTGCTGAATTGGCTTTGTACTTGGTTTTATTTATCTAAAAGAAATGTTTGAACGTCGAAGACATTTAATACGAAAAGCGTGTTTAAAGCACAGAGAAGAATTCAATCAAGTCAAACTTTTGTTACCTTGTTGATAAACATCAATTTCAATCAAGTAACAAAAGAACAGAGGTTCCATATGCAGACATTACTTATGAGTAGCTTATACTGACAATAACAATTAGGTCTCATATCTAAGGAAATCACAACTCTAATCCATGAGATAAAGTGATAAACCCGAAACACAAATAAAGAACATCAAAATGTACCATTGTGTATTCAAACCAAATCCAGCAAAATCACAATCATAAAATCAAAAAAATTAGGACGTATAATCCAACATACAGAATGATGATCCAACAGTTGCAGTTATGAACACCAACAAAAACAAGGTCAATCAATTCATTCACACGCCCTAACACAACGCACAATCACAAAATTCAAAACTTGAGATGTTGCCCAAACTCAAGGATTCGGATCTGCAATTCTATTTGAATTGAACCAAATCAGTATACGAACAACACGTACGCATATAAGATGAAGAGGCAACAGAAAGCTTACATGGATGAAGAAACTCTCAAGAAAAAGTGATCTGAAAGAAGAGATGCGGCAGATCTTGCACAGGGGGGTGCTGCAACAGAGTAAATGCGGATATAGTGCGCCAAAGATCTAAAGGCACGGGAATTTACTCATGGACGGTAGACCCAATTTAAATTTGAATTAGTAACAATTAAGATTATTTAATTTTTAATAATAATATAATTTTCTAAAAAGAATTCAAAATGGTGTTTGTATATGTTAAATGTTAATTAAAAGAATTGGGATAAAAATTTTACTATTTGAGGTAGGAGTTTTTTTTTTTTTTTTTTGGCAACTTAAATTAAGAAACGTCCAAAATTATAACTTCAATTACTATTTTTTTTCATAAAGTATAATTTTGTTTTTTAAAACACGCACACCCAAGCGCGATTCGAACCCAGAACCTTGCCTTGGAGAATGAACCTATTAACTACTTGGACCAATCCCAATTGGTTAATAAAGTATAACTTGATTTTACTTATCATATGACATACGAAAAAAATTTTGTGTACGAATCATACGATGAGTGGAATCATGTTACACTTTGTTAAAAAATAAAAATCGAGGTTGCAACCTTAAACATTCTTTTTTAAATTGTAAAATTAAAATATAGTTCGAAATGCTAAAAATATTTATTCCTAAAGAATTTAAGAAGAAACTATTTTGGTGAATTTTTATTTTTGGTGTGTATTTTAGGGTATAGTTTAATTCTAGTGTACTTTTTATATGTATTTTAAAAATAGTGTTTTCCGCTTTTTCCAAAAGCATCTTTCAACAGTGTTTTTTTGTCTTCTTCTCCTTGTTTTTGATATTTTAAGTATTTTTCATTTAATACCCAAATTTTATGAATGTTTTCAATAAGGTCCATTAATTTCACTTTCTTGTATTTTTCCTACAAACTTGTTATTTATATTGTTTATTATTTTTCCTTGTTTTTCTATAACTTGTATAATTGTATCTTTATTTAATACATCTTTATTTATAGTTTTTTCATAATTTTTCTTATATATTTCTTCTTTTTGTAAAGCTGTTTCTAAATTTTTTTCCCATATGTTTAATATTTTTGGCACTCATAATTTCTTTTGTTTGTTGTTTTTCTTTTGTTATACTATCTATTGATATTTTCATTTTATAGTTCATATTTTAAGCGTATATTATTTGATATGCTATATTTCTTTTTCTTTGTAGTTTTCTTAAATTATCTTTTTCTAATTCTATCATTATTTCTTTAGTTCTTAATGATATATTATTATTGTATAGACGATCATGGTATGCCTTTTTAACAAGGTATTCTTCTACTAAGATTTCTTCTTCTATATTTTGTATACCTCGTGATATTCTAGATTTATAATCGTATCTATTCATTATGTTATAGTTAATTGAGTAGCTATTTGTTTAGATTTTTCGAGACTTATAATATTTTTTAAATGTTGTGTCATATCTTGTTTACGACCTTCGTTTTTAGCTTTCAGGTAAAGTTTTATTTCTCTATTATAGTCTCAGTATATTACTTTTATATTATCTCTATAGAATTTTTGTCTGTTATATTCGTACATATTTTTGAATTATAATTTTAGTTTTAGTATATAGAATCGTATACAGGCTCTGATACCAGAGCGGACAATCAGAATGTTTCCTTTAAAACTGTAGTGAGTTTAGCCATTTGATCGGCTAGATGTGTGAATTCATTTTCAGTTATTTCATTAGAAGATTCCTCTTCTTTTATATTACTAGTAGATGCGCGAGTGGGAGTGTAAATAGTTTCGTTGGTTCTTTTATTTGGTTGTAAATAACGTGTGCTTGTACTTTTTAAAAGTATTAACGAAATGGCTTGTGTTCCTTTTGTTGTCGAAATTTCAATAGGTGTTTCACATGTAAATTTTCCGCATAGAATAATATTTTTTCTACTCAGTTTTGTTTTTAAATATGTTTTCATATCTTGACCTTCAATTAAGTTTAATTCTTTTCTTCTAACTTTGTTTAATTTTTTGTTGTCTAAAATAATATCTTGAGAAAAATATCCATATTCTTCGGTTGTTTCAAGATGTTCGACTTGATCTATTAGACTAGTTTCCATTCTACGTTTAGTTTACCAAAATATAAACAATAATTTCAAAATAAAGTTTGTTTTGTTTACCTGTTTGAGTGTTTCTATCTACTGTCTACAAGTACTCCATGTTACCTGTTCATCTTTCTTCGAAATATCTTGATGCAGATATGAGTATACATGTATGGTTGTGGTTTGTGTATGATTGTATAAGGTTCTGCTATTCAGGCTTAAGGCCAATAGAAAAGAAAAGCTCAAGGGCTTTAAAACTCAGAGAGTTTTTAATCAAAATTGATCCTTTTCCATTAATGTCTGAGCAACAAATACTATATTAAGGCCATTATATAGGCGCTCAGCAAAATATTATAATCGCTATTATGCGATACAACTCATACACGCTAATGTACAGAAAGTCAAAAAGATAAAAAGTAGAAAATGACTTAAAACTTAACAACAATAATAGCGCCTATAATGCGCACTGAGAAAAGCAGACAAAGACATAAAATCTGCATTATTTTTGATTATTTGTTATTGCTTATGGAAACACCATATGAAGGATAAAATTGTGTTTTAAAATTAGTATGATCAAACATTGGTAGGTAATATGTTAGTGTTCATAACATGTAAACCTGAAATCCTTCCAATTACTCTTGAGTTTCTTGTAAGTTAGTGTTCAAATTATAAAAGGTAAAACACTAATTCCTTTTATCCTCAACTGTTATCATTATAATTCCAAAAATTCATATTGACCTCTCGATTCTAGATTTGTCAATATTGGATTCGTCCAGTGCCTCAATAATTAAAAACTAT
Organism: Lantana camara; assembly: GCA_037501455.1. NCBI lineage: Eukaryota > Viridiplantae > Streptophyta > Magnoliopsida > Lamiales > Verbenaceae > Lantana > Lantana camara. The sequence continues at coordinate 112,221,170 of CM074857.1, forward strand.
TAAATAAATGTTTATATCAACTAAAAACTAAAATTTTATTTAGTATGAATATATATTGCTTATAATTATATAAATAGTGACATCATTATTTGTTTAAAATGGAAATTTGCTATATCCTGGTTGACATAACAAAAATTGGATACCGTCATATGGACTTTCGTTCAATGCCACGTGGCCATAATGTTCGACTTGGATCCTCATAGAAGTTTACTAGCTTCGGGTGGATTAAGAGTGCACTCACATGAGGGAGTCCAGGACGTCGAACTCGTCGAGGATCTCGATCGACTCCCTAATCATTAGCCCCTGATGTTTTCTCGGAAAGAGGGTTGAGACTAATACTCCTAGACTTGCCTCGCAAGGGAAGGTGACCATTCGAGGAGAAGAACTACTTCATGAGGGTCTTTCCTCCGTGTCGCAAACATCTTTTTCATTCATATGATGCCAAAACGGCTACAATCGTGCCATCCTCTGGGCCACAACCACAACCACCACCCTGTAGTACTATAGACCTGACACTCCATACTATGTCGTTATTGTATCACCTCTAGCCACATAGGCGAGGACCACATTAATATTCCCCACATGAATATACATGATGAACCCCTTAGGAAGACAGATGGCAGCACAGCCTGCTTCACACGGACCAAGTGGTCCCCCTTGAGCTGGGGACCACTGCCTCGTACGAACGCCTCAACCTCATACTTGGCTGTAATTAGTATTCCTTCCCCCTCGAGGGGACATTTTCTTCCTCTCCAAGAAAACCAAGAGCACTTCCTGACAACCTTTGAAGTACGGATACAGATACGGTGACAAAAAAATAAAAATAAAAAATAGAACCGGACACAACTCCTGCACGATTATATTACATTTCAATAAATAAATTTTATATATATTAATTTATATGAAATAAATTATTCATAAGAATATTCAATACTATAAATTTAAATAAAATTCAAAATTTCCAATTCAATATTTAAGGGTAATTACAGCTCGTACCTCTTAGATGAAAATATTACACAATCTACTTTTCTAAGTTTGAAAAATTACAAATAAACTCATCCTGGTAGAATTTCGACAAAATCATTCTTGAATTGACTATAATTCATCACTAATTAGTTTCTCACCATTAATTGAGAAAAAAAAAATCATCATGAATATTAATGGTCAAACAAACCATGTATGGATTCTCAACAAAACTTAATAAATTGTTGACCCCTCAATTAATAAGGATATATATATATATATATATATAAATATATATATATATCAAACCCTATCAAAATGAGTTTATTTGTAATTTTAGGGCTCGTTTATTTTGGAAAACATGATATTGGAGGTAATATTTTTGTGTGTTAAGTGTACCGAAACAATATGTCAATAACTTACGTATACTTTTTCTAAGATTTTAGAGGATATTGGCTACTTTCTATCTATACCTGTTTACTTTGGAATTTAGGTTTATAGATGTTTATAGTATTTTTACCATTTTGCCCTCCAAGTAAAACCCTTGGTAATCTATATTATTATTATTATTATTATTATTATTATTATTATTATTATTATTATTAGTATTATTACTATTATATTAAGTGGGAGACTCATTTGGTGTTATGAACTCTGATGGGGTCTGAATCAGGATGTATCAAACTCCGATCACTCTCTACTTGATATTATTGGGAAACCGATGAACACTCGCCGGAAAGGAAGTGGATTCTACCTGCTAGGACAAACACCAAAAGAAACAGAGGTTAGACGGCCAAGCTGGGGGAACTGAGGGTGATTCCCAGTTTGGCTCTCCGACGCTCAAGTCAGATGATGATCTGAAAGATAGAGTATGTGAGGTATGAAATTACAGTAATGGAGATTGCTTACAGTGAAGGAGATGAAGACTCCTATTTATAGTTGTGGGTCAGGGACCCTTTGGTAATTTACCCCTTTGTGGTCCTGCCCTAATGTCGCCCTTACACGTGGTGTAATGATGGTATTATGGGGAAACCGATGAACACTCGCCGGAAAGGAAGTGGATTCTACCTGCTAGGACAAACACCAAAAGAAACAGAGGTCAGACGGCCAAGCTGGGGGAACTGAGGGGGATTCCCAGTTTGGCTCTCCGACGCTCAAGTCAGATGATGATCTGAAAGATAGAGTATGTGAGGTATGAAATTGCAGTAATGAAGATTGCTTACAGTGAAGGAGATGAAGACTCCTATTTATAGTTGTGGGTCAGGGACCCTTTGGTAATTTACCGCTTTGTGGTCCTACCCTAATGTCGCCCTTACACGTGGTGTAATGAGGAAAAAGCTAGGAGGAATCTCCTGCAAAAGCTAGCGCAAAAGGTGGTGCGGGCAACAGTGGCAGGTGCGGACAGGTACGGGGTGTCAGAGAGCCGTTTTGGGTTGTTAACGAGGGCTTGAGAGCTCGCTCGTGTCATCTAAGGGCCTTGGAGGCCAGAAGATCCGCTAAGGGATGAAGGTCAAGGCTCACGCAACGGGGGGGAGTGAAAGCTTCCCTGAGGGGGAGTAGCGCTCGAAGAGAGCTTCCGTGATAGATTTAGAGCTTGACATAGTATGGCTGAGTGCGCTCGTTAGAGAGCGGCAGCGCTGATCGCGTACGTGTGCAGTAGAGATGGCACGTGTCCCTGTGAGACTTTGACGCTCGGGGAGTTTGGGCGTTCGTGAATGACTGCCTTAACCACAGAAGGACATTTGTTACTATCTTGAGGTGCCACGTGTCAAAACGTGGGACGAGCCTGTTTTTGGCCCTATCATTTTGCCCCCCAATTCTGTAGTCCTTGGTGATAAGGGCTGTAGAATTTTACCAATGTACTCCATCGAGCGTTGCGCTTGTATAAGGCATGGCGTGTTGGGCAATTATCTTTCTGATTACGCCATAAATACGGTCTTTTCTTCTGACCGCTTGAAACGTCTATGCATTAAATGCGGTCCTTTCCTCTGACCGCTTAAAACGTCTACGCATTAAATGTCGATGCGCGTGGGGCGCGTGATTCTTGGGAAGTACGTGATGGTTCAATAAAGTGAACGATTTCCTAGGCGGGAAATGATTGCAATTTCAAATTACTTGCCAGAAACGTACCAACTCCCATCCCTATAAATAAGGGATACTGCATCCATACCAATTTTTACGCAAACAAATCTTCAAAGCATACATTTGCGAAAAACTCTTTGCAAAACCACTTTCAGAGCACTCACAACCTTCTTCAAAGTTTTTCCAGAAAACTCAAGGTAGCTTTCTGTTGAAATCTTTTAACTTTGCTAACCTTAGAATATATTAGGACTTAGTTTTCGGTACATCCCCCTTATTTCCCGGAATCCCTGAATTTTGCCTCTCCTTCCGATTCTTAAAAGAAAACCCTTCCCCTACCCGTAAATCCTTCTCAAATCATGTTGGGAGATCATGTGGAAGAGTTTGCCCGAGAGGTTGAGGAGGTAGCAAGTCAGAATTCATCTCCGAGGGATGAAGAATTGCACGCTGCCGTATCGGCTATGGAGGAAAGGAACCCAGGAGGGGTTGAACATATTTTTGAGGAGATGAATATGGTGATGGAGGCGGAGAGGCAAGGGGTGACTCTCCCGATAACAGAAAGTGCGACCCATCCCCACCGCCATGCCGTGACCGTGGCCATCGCGGCTCCGGCCTCTGAATTTGAGGGAGAAGCGGGGCCTTCCGAAAGAGCCCATGCCAAGGGCAAAATGAAGAAATCACAGAGGCCCAAAAAATCTAAAAAGGCCAAAGGGTCAAACGAGGGTGAGGGCTCAGGCATGCAAGCGACCGAGCGTACCCCTGACGAGACTCCCAACACAATTACTTTGGGGGAGATTAAGACTATACTGGCACCAATATATTGGGATGAGCGCTTCTCCTGGCGGATCCCTGCAGATCATGAGCATGCCAACCACCTACCCCCCGGAGAGATGGCGGTTTACAAAAATGCAATCAGCTCTGGGGGATTGAGGTTTCCTATCCCGGTCCCGGTGACCAACATTTTGAATAACTTGAACCTATGTCCCTCGCAGATCGTGCCTAACGGACTCGCCCTCATAACTTGCTTCGTGATCCTCATGGAGTGCATCGGACACGAGCCTTCAATATCAAATTTCAACGCCCTGCTGCAAGTTGTTAGTTCCCCGCGCTCGTCGCCCGAGGCGGGTTTCTTCTATTATGTCCAAGCAAAGGCTCATCTGAAGCTGATCAACTCTCCGTCTACCACGTATGGCCCCGATTGGAAGGAGAAGTTCATTTTCTTCAAAACCCCAGCGGATGATGATTTCGGGGTATCACGAGAGTGGATTTCGCATGGGAAAGGCTCCCTTGTGAAGAATCGCCTGGACCCCACTTTCCCTGAGAACTGGGGTAAGGAACTAGCTAGGGCGTTGAGGGACGAGGGCCGGCTGATACAAGCCAAAGATTTGGTCAATGACGCAGAACTCATGTTCCTTTACGGACTTACCAATGACCCCCATTATCTTAGAGACGGTTAGATTTTAGGGCACTAACTTGTAAATATGGATGCTAACTGTTTACTTGCATTTGCAACTTGTATTTTATGAAGTTTGTTCAAGGGTTTCTGACCCTCGCTGTTTTTTCTCTTGCCCCAGGAGTAAACATCATTATGGCTGGAGGAATCCGACATGCTGCCCGTTTCGCGAATGCTAACAGGCGCCAGGCCAACCAAGGCAATCAGCAGAACCAACCACCCCGAGGCGCAGGTCGCGGCAACGAGCGTGGTGGAAGATAAGCTGCAGGCTCGAGCGCCAGCCAGGGTCGTGGCAATAACCAAGCACCCAATCCTGACACAAGGGTGATTCCAAGGGCCCCGGCCGCTTCTCAAATGAGTGGAGCCATTATTCCCGCTCCGATTCCGCCACCAAGGCCTCCTACGAGCGTCACAATCAGGGATCCTCAAGGAGAAAGCACTTCAACCTCCAGAAAAAGGAAAAGTATGCCGGATGCCTTCACCATAGCCGGTAAAAGCAAACAGGTTGTTGAGGGCCCCAAGGGCAATGGAGACACTTCCTCCTCAGAGGAAGAGCATTTGTGGAATTTTGAGCGACGAGGGGACAGGATCTACAAGGGTGCGGCGGATGGGGGCACTGTGTTACTGAGGCATGGGACAGTTGCCCAAACCATCAGCGAGGGCTTATACGAAAAGGTCCAATTCACAGCGGACCACAAGTACCTATACTCCGAGACCGTTGAAAAGGTGACCAGCCACATGGTGTACGCCCTAATTTCGGTAAGTCTTCTTCCTCCTTGCAACAATTTTTCTTCTGAAGATGTTATTCTTCAAGATTTTTACTAACACTCCTGCCCTTTCGAGCCCGTGCAGCAAGTGCTTCCGAGGGCTAAAAACATTCAAATGCGCGCCACAGTTTACACTGACAGAGAAGCCAAATATAAGAAGATGGCGCGCTCGAACGATCCTGCTCAAATCCAAGAAGAATTGGATATAGAGAAGGCCAAGTACCTTTCTCTTAAGGAAGAGTATGAAAAGATGAAGACTGAGATGAAGAAGTTGCAGGATGACTTTAAAAACGTTGAGAATGCTCGGAGGAGTTGGTGCACACAATACAATACTCTCAACGAGAACCACCAAAAGCTTACGGATGATCGTAACGCTTGGAGGACGAGGGCCACTGGAGCGGAGAAGAAGTATGCGGATACCATGGACCAACTTCCTCATCGCATTGAGCAATCCGTCAAGGAGGCGCTCATCAAGTTCTGCCACTCAAAGGCGTTCAACTTTGCAGCCTCTTTGCACTGTCTAGATGAGGCTCAAAAAGCCTTCAACTTGGCAATTGAGCAAGGTATCCACAAGGGCCTGACGGATCCATCCATTCGCGAGGCGCAGGACATGGGGCTCATGTACAACGAGCGTTGTGTAGAGGAAGATGACAATCGTGAAGACCCTGAGGCAAATATCTTTGAGCCTGAGTATAACTTTCTGGTCACGCTCATTCAAGATGAGTACATGGCTGCTCACCCTCCGGCAGAAACCTCCCAAGCGGAGCAAAATGAGGGTGCGGATGCTGCCACTATCTCCTCCAGGGCCCTCCCTACAAATGAGCTTTCAACGCCCTTTGTCAACGCTCTTGTTGCCGCCAATGAAACTGATGAGCCCAATGCCCTCCAAGAGCCAGAGAATAATGAGCCTGCGCCTCCTCTATCTGCCCAGAATCAAGAGGAACAAGCCCCTCCAGTACAAGAGCCGGCGGGCCCAGTGTATGGTCCCGTGGCCCAGAATGTCCTAGTGGTTATGGATGAAGATGTTGCCCCTGTAACCTGAAGTTTCCCTCCGTATGCTTATGTTGAAATTTCCTTCTCTTTAACTTAGTCTTTATTTTGTAAGGATGTTATGGGCCCAAGCGCCCTTATCTTGTAATTCAAGCGAAAACTTTTCATCAATGCAGATCTCCCTTTTTTTTTTTTCATAATAATGTCTCCCTTTATTCCTTTTGTGTATCTGATTGTGAAATTTTTCTAAGTCTTGAGTAATTACGAGGGTCTTACTGAGAGGCTGCCCTCATTCAAAACTTGTGAAAATTCTGCTTTAAACTTGGAAAATTTTACTAAGTCTTGAGTAATTACGAAGGTCTTACTGAGAGGCTGCCCTCGTTCAAGACTTGTGAAAATTTTGCTTTTAAAACTTGGGAAATTTTACTAAGTCTTGAGTAATCACGAGGGCTTTACTGAGAGACTGCCCTCGTTCAAGACTTGTGAAAATTTTACTTTAAATTTGGAAAATTTTACTAAGTCTTGAGTAATTACGAGGGTCTTACTGAGAGGCTGCCCTCGTTCAAGACTTGTGAAAATTTTGCTTTTAAAACTTGGGAAATTTTACTAAGTCTTGAGTAATCACGAGGGCTTTACTGAGAGACTGCCCTCGTTCAAGACTTGTGAAAATTTTGCTTTAAACTTAGAAAATTTTACTAAGTCTTGAGTAATTACGAGGGTCTTACTGAGAGGCTGCCCTCGTTCAAGACTTGTGAAAATTTTACTAAATCTTGAGTAATTACGAGGGTCTTACTGAGAGGCTGCCCTCGTTCAAGACTTGTGAAAATTTTACTTTGTTCCTTGCAAAATACAATTGTGCAAAGAGTCCTGTTTTCGAGCGCTAGGTGCCCATAGTATAGGCTACCCAGGCCTACTAGGACGCTCGTGCGTATGGGGTGGACTTTGGGCGTGTCCTTAGAGATGTTGGATAAGCACGCTCGTGGTGTTATGCCGATTCCTAAATCACGAGGAAATTCATGCCCCTTGGGTTTAAGATTCCAAGGGAGAATTCTCAGCAGCCTGCATACTCAGATGAAATGAATAAGAGGAACAATTTTCATTATAAATTTCTTGATAAATAACATAGGCTTCATGCTTTACAGAATAAACTCAAACATAGAACCGCCTGAGGTTGCATGCGTTCCAAGGGCATGGGAGACGCTCACCCTGCAGCGATTCGAGCGTGTATGTGTTGTTTGCCCGTATTTGTATAACTTTGAACGGACCTTCCCAGTTGGGATCTAGCTTGCCCACCTGCCTTGAGACTTCCACTTTTTTTAGGACCAAGTCCCCCAACTGAAAAGTCCTTTCCCTTACCCTTTTGTTATACTGTTGAGCGACCGAGGCCTTGTATTGATGGATGAGTGCCCATGCCTTATCCCTCTTTCCATCCACGAGATCTAATTCCAGTGCCCTACTCTCCTCGTTGGCTTTATGTTCAAACTATGCTACCTAAGCGGATTCTTGTGCAATCTCCGCGGGTATCATGGCTTCGGACCCATATACGAGCACGAAAGGTGTCTCGCCAGTAGCCGCTCGTGGAGTAGTGCGATAAGCCCATAGTGCCCCTTGTAATTCCTTTGCCCATTCTCTCTTTTTGCTCTCTAACATAGCCTTCAGATGTTGCAAAATGGCCCTGTTGGTGACTTTCTCTTGTCCATTGGCTTGGGGATGACCCACAGAAGTAAAGCATTGCTCAATTCCCAACTCTGAACACCATTCTCGGGTGTCAGCTACTATGAACTGGGACCCATTGTCTAAAATGAGCACCCTAGGTATGCCATATCTACAGATAATGCTTTTCCAAATGAAGTCCCTCACGACCCTGAAAGTAATCTTTGCTACGGCTTCAGCCTCGGCCCATTTGGTAAAATAATCGATAGCTAAGATGATAAACTTCTTCTGTCCGACTGCAATGGGCAAGGGACCCACAATGTCGATCCCCCATTGGTCAAAGGGCCACGAGACATCTATAGGGACCATCTGAGCGGCTGGCAGCTGTGGTAGGTTAGAGTGAAATTGACACTTAGGGCATTTCCTGGAGAACTCTATAGTGTCTTGGAGAACTGTGGGCCAATAGAACCCACTTCTCAGGACCTTTTTTGCGAGAATACGCCCTCCTGAATGGTTTCCACAGCTTCCATTGTGAATAAGCTCGAGCGTTTCTTTAGCTTGCGAGGGTCTTAAACATCTCATTACGGGTCCTTGAAATGACCTTTTGAATAATCTTCCCTCAGAGTCTAAAGAAAACCGAGGGGCCTTGTTTCTGACTTTCCGGGCCTCCACCTTGTCCGTGGGACAAACGCCATCCCTAAGAAATCTTATAATATCATCAAGCCAGCACGGCTCGTGTGGATCAATCATGGCCACCGCTCTCTTGATGTCCTGCCCTTTTATCAGAAGCTCTTCAGTTCTAAGAAACGTAACGGAGCGCTCATTGATGCCTTCCAAGGCCGAGGCAAATTTTGATAGAGCGTCAGCGCGCTCGTTTTCTACCCGTGGGACCTGGAGTAGATGGAATTCCTTGAACTTCCTAATAATTTCCTTGGCTTTGTTCAACTACACCATGGTGGTTTCTCGAGCCTAATAAGTCCCTTCAATCTGGCTCGTAATTAATTGTGAATCCACATAGGCGGTAATTCTGGAGGCTCCGTTTTGAAAAGCAATTTTCAATCCTTGAACAAGGGCTTCATATTCTGCTTCGTTATTGGTGACCTAAAAATCCAACCTGAGTGCAAAGTCTAACTCAATTCTGTTGGGGTCTCTAAGGGTTACCCCTGCTCCTCCCCCTTGTGAGGTTGAGGAACCATTCGTGTGCAGGACCCATAGACCATCGTTCTTTAGAATAGCAGGTTCTAAACCGAAGCGTTCAACCAACAAATCCGCTACAACCTGCGCTTGTATAGCAGTTCAGGGCTCGAAACTTAAGTCAAACTGGCTCAACTCAATGGCCCATTTTATCAATCTTCCCGACAAATTTGGTTTGGACAGCACTTGCTTCAGAGGCTGATCAGTGAGGACAGTTATTGAGTGTGCTTAGAAGTAAGGCCTCAACCGTCATGATGTATTAATGAGGGTGAATGCGAATTTCTCAATTTCCAAATACTTCCTCTCGGCCCCTTGTAATGTTTTGCTCAGATAATAAACAGGCAAGTGCTTACGTTCCCGTCCAGCTATCAGTACTGCGCTCGTTGCCTCGGTTGAAACGGAGAGGTACATAGACAGCTTCTCACCCTCAACCGTTTTGGTCAAGAGCGGAGCGTTCGAAAGGTAAGCCTTCATGTCCTGCAACGCCTTCTCACACTCCTCAGTCCAAGCAAAATTCCGAGCGTTGCGTAGAATTTTGAAGAAAGAGAGGTTTCTGTCCGCCGAGCACGAGATAAATCTGTTTAAAGAAATGATTTTTCCTATCAGCACCTGCACTTCCCGGAGATTACGAGAGAATGGGATGTCTAAAATAGCCGTGATTTTTTCCGGATTGGCCTCAATTCCCCTCTGGCTGACCATGTAGCCCAAGAAATTTTCTCCTCGCACTCCAAAAGTACACTTTGAGGGATTCAATTTCATCCCATACTGGCGCAAAATGGCAAAGGTGCTCTTGAGATCTTCTAGGTACGAGCCTTGACGTTCGCTCTTAACAATCATATCATCAGCGTACACTTCCATGGATCCCCCAATTTCTTTTTCAAACATCTTGTTAACGAGACGCTGATAAGTGGCCCCCGTGTTCTTGAGCCCAAAGGGCATGACCAAGAAGCAATATATACCCAAGTGGATGACAAATGATGTTTTGGGACGGTCTTCCAGGGCCATAAAGATTTGATAGTACCCTTGAAAGGCATCTATCATACTCATGAGTTCGCATCCCGCGGTAAAATCCACCAACTGGTCTTTGCGGGGCAATGGATAAGGGTCTTTAGGGTAAGCCTTATTAAGATCCTTGAAGTCATTGCACATGCGCCACTTATTTGCGCTCTTGGGCACCAGTACCATGTTACATAACCATTCTGGATACAGTATGGGCTCGATATACTGGACTTTAAGGAGCTTGTTAACTTCCTCCTCAATAACTTTCTTTCGAAAACTGTGCACATCCCTATTCTTCTGTTTAATTGGCTTAAAGGATAGGTCCACATTGAGCCTGTAGACCATGACACTTGGGTCAATCCCAGTAAGATCCGAAGCTTTCCATACAAAGACATCAATATTTTCTCGGAGGAAGTCAATCATCATGATCTGCGAGGGCCCAGAGAGGTTGGACCCAATCTGAGTAGTTTTATCCTTGTTCCCTGGTTCTAGCTCAATAGTAAGAAATTTTTCTGAGGGCTCAATCCTCATTTCTGGATGGGGGAGCTCAAGCGCCCTTTTCTTTCTTGTCAGATGACCATCATCTCTAGGCTCCTCTTGGCCACGCTCATTTTCCTCAGAGGAAGACTCTCCAACCGTCCCTGGCAGGGTAGCTTCGTGGGTATCTTTGTTGTTGGGATCTTTCTTTTTGCTCTTTTTCTTGTTCATTTTGACCCTTTTGCGCACGGGACCGTCCTCTTCCAAATTGGGGAAATCAACGGATTTCTTGGTGGACCCGATTTGAAATGTTTTCTCTGTTTTAGGCTTCCTGAGGGATAGTATGTAGCACTCCCAGGCTTCTCGTACGTTGCAGAAAACTTCTCCGACGCCCTCGGAGGTGGGGAACTTAATTTTTTGGTGGTAAGTGGAAATAATCGCTTTGAAATCTACAAGAGTCGGTCGCCCGATTATGATGTTATAGGGGATATCAATTTACACCACTGCGTATGTGACCATGAGCGTTTTGCGCTGCGGGGCTCGGCCAAATGAAGTGGCCAAGCGAATTTGTCCTCGTGGGACAACCTCTGAACCTCCAAAGCTAATGAGGGCTGTTTTGAGGGGTTCGAGCGGGATGTTGGTAACATTCATTTTTTGGAACATGGTGTAGGGAAAAACGTTAACAGAGCTTCCACTATCCACTAACACCCTCTTTACAATGTGATTGTGGACATCCAAGCTAACCACCATGGGGCAGTCAGAGGTTTCACTGACTCCATGGTGTGTTACAATATGTTCTAGGTCCTCATCTGTAAATCCTATCACATCATGTTCCTTTGAGCGGTCGTCTTTGGAATCCCGGATGGCATAGACTGATTTGGGCACCGAGGGGCGTTGATCATAACTCCAGACATACCTTCGCCGGGCAGCATTAGAATCTCCTCCAGAGGAACCTCCTGCTATCATGTTGATGACTGCAAAAGGGGTATTATCCTGCTCCGGGGCCTTCCCTTTGTTACGATGGCTACTCTCAGTAGGGCCTCGCCCTCGTGGACTTCTCGAGCGTGATGGGCTCCTCCTTTTTTCACGCGATCTCTCACCACAACGCTCGTCGAAACACTCTAGGGCTCGCACAAACTCCTTCAAGTGCCCGCCTGCAACTAGCCTCTGAATTTCACTCTCCAACTGGCGGCACTCATCTGTATCGTGCCCTTTCTGCTTGTGGAAAGCACAGTACTTGTTTGACCGCCTCAGGGTCTCGGTGTCTCTCATATTGACGGGTCTTTTGAAGAGTTTCTTGTCATAAAGGTTGTAAACTTCTGAGTTCGGCCTTGTGAGGGGGATGCGTTCGAAACGACGAGGGGCTAGGGGCGATTTCTTGCGCTCCTTCCTAATAACATCTTATCGACCCTGCTCGTGGTGACGCTCGTGTCTTACGGGGCTATGATGTCGGGCCCATTCGTCCCATACATATCTAAAAGCGCGAAGAACGGCTCGGCAACCTCTCTCAAGGCCATGAGGGATCCTGGCCTTCTTTCCACAATGGCATCGACAAACTTCTTACTTACGTACTGCTTGTGATCCATAGCCTTGAAGAGCATTGGGATCAAGAAATCCATGGAAGGCCTCTCCACTTGCAATATCTCCTTATTAAAGCGGGCGAAGAACGAGCGAAGTGATTCATTCTTGCCTTGCACTATATTGTAAAGTGTTGTGGGCGCAATGACGGGGGCCTTCAAAGAGTTGAAGTGGTTTAGGAAAGCGTTGGCCAACTCCTCATAGGAATGTATCGAGCGTGGCGACAGTCGCTTATACCATTCCTGAGCCATTCCTACTAGGGAAGTGACAAAGATTTTGGCCCAGTAGTGGTTCGAATGCTCGTACAGGTGCATCAGGTGTAAGAAATGATCCAGGTGTTCCGCTGGATCTGTTGTCCCATCATAGCGGTTGACGGAAGTGGGGATTTTGGTCATTCCTGCTTGGGCCATTAAAACTTCTTCTACGAGGGGGGAGCCCCTTGCCAGTGGATGATATTCATAAGTGCAAAAGTTCTCTTCTGGCGGTGGGGGACTCGTGACTGGCGGTCTTTGGGACGAGCGTCTATGGCATCGGCTCGTTCATCCCTGCTGTGGGAGATCTGAAACCGTGCTCGAGAGAGCTGTCCAACTATATCCTTTAACCCCTGTCGTTGGTCTTGCACAGCCGCGAGGAGGTTAGGATTTTCATCTCTCTCTTTATCCCCATGTTTTGTGGCTCGGGAAGCTCTTTTGGAGGCATGAGAGTCTTCCTCATCTTCCAAGTTGATTATATCCGCCGGGCCATTACCTTTGCTGGCCTGAGGGCGATCGTCACCCCCTTTCTCTGGAACCTCCCCCCTCTTTGGCAGGCAGAGGCGGCGGTCGAGCTTGCAGGGCGTTTTGAGCGGCCGTTAATGGATGAACCTGCCATCCTCGTGGAGGGGCCATTTGAGCGGCTGTTCCTGGGCGAAAGTAGGTGGTGGTGAAATTCTGCCAAGCGTTCTGGACGACTTGGACTTCACATTGGATATACAGAGCCTTCAGCTGTTCCGAGGTTAGAGGGGGCATCTCTACTCCATTTTTCTTTGGGGACAACGCTGGGCAGCTGCATCTGTCCAGCATGGTAAGGCTGGACCATAGGAATCATAGGAGTCGGAGTCAAGGCGTACCCTGGTGGCGGCATCATATAGGGATACGCGCCAGGCTGGGCTGGCGGCGCGTGGATGGGGCCCTGGGAAACAGGGATCCCAGGTCCTCCTGCAACGACGATGGAGAAGGGATTCACGAGGGGAGCAACCGTCTCAAAGGGGGGAGCGGACTCATCAGCCGGGGGTGCGCCCCCAATCACAGGCGGAGGGGGACGACTGCTCACGTCTTGGGGGAGATTATCTCCTCCACCTGCTGTTCTGGAACGTGTGGTGACCATAATGCTTTAAGTAACAGGTGCTTGTTTTTCTACTAGCAAGGGAGGCGAAAGAGAAGGTTTCCCACAGACGGCGTCAAAAATGATGGGGTCTGAATCAGGATGTATCAAACTCCGATCACTATCTACTTGATATTATGGAGAAACCGATGAACACTCGCCGGAAAGGAAGTGGATTCTACCTGCTAGGACAAACACCAAAAGAAACAGAGGTCAGACGGCCAAGCTGGGGGAATTGAGGGTGATTCCCAGTTTGGCTCTCCGACGCTCAAGTCAGATGATGATCTGAAAGATAGAGTATGTGAGGTATGAAATTGCAGTAATGGAGATTGCTTACAGTGAAGGAGATGAAGATTCCTATTTATAGTTGTGGGTCAGGGACCCTTTGGTAATTTACCCCTTTGTGGTCCTGCCCTAATGTCGCCCTTACACGTGGTGTAATGAGGAGAAACCTAGGAGGAATCTCCTGCAAAAGCTGGCGCAAAAGGTGGTGCGAGCAACAGTGGCAGGTGCGCTGACAGGTACGGGGTGTCAGAGAACCGTTTTGGGTTGTTAACAAGGGCTTGAGAGCACGCTCGTGTCATCCAAGGGCCTTGGAGGCCAGAAGATCCGCTAAGGGATGAAGGTCAAGGCTCACGCAACGGGGGGGGAGTGGAAGCTTCCCTGAGGGGGAGTAGCGCTCGAAGAGAGCTTCCTTGATAGATTTGGAGCTTGACCTAGTATGGCTGAGTGCGCTCGTTAGAGAGCGGCAGCGCTGATCGCGTGCGTTTGCAGCAGAGATGGCACGTGTCCCTGTGAGACTTTGACGCTCGGGGAGTTTGGGCGCTCGTGAATGACTGCCTTAACCAAAGGAGGACATTTGTTACTATCTTGAGGTGCTACGTGTCAAAACGTGGGACGAGCGTGTTTTGGCCCTATCAAACTCTTTTTTTTTTCGTTTTTCTTTTTCTTCTTTTTTGAATACAAATTCTACTCACTTATTTTAGTAGTTTTCTGGTTAATCTTTTCCACATTCAAAAATTATTATTTTATTTATTTTTTATTGCTTATTTATATTTAATTTTTTTTCTCATCTCATTCCAATTTTTTATCATATTTTATTTTTTTATTCTAGTTGAACTATTACTTTATACTAATAATTTGATATTATCTTATTTTATTATTCATTTATTTATTAAAAAACTATAATTATATTAAAAATAATTATAAATTAAGTAATAACATGAAAATATTAATTTAATTTTTTTTCACTCATATCTAGTGTACAGGATCACTAGTTATTATATTAAATGTTAGGGGTAGATAAAATTCGTCTTGATTTGGATTTTTTTTTCTTTTTCTACTACTAAAATAACTGCCTTATTTGTTAAAGCTTTTGTATTATCTCTTAACTCTTTTTTATTGTACATCACTTTAATTATTTTCTTTTAATAAAATCTGATTTATTTTCTTCATTCTATTATTTCTTTTGTTTTCGTTTTATTTATTTATTTATTTTTATCACTTCAACAATATTTTTTTAATTTCTCTTCTCTCTTACTCTACTTTAATTTTTTTTCTTTACATATATACAACTTTTATTTATTTATTTATTTATTTAACACACACACCCCAAGTGGCCAGAGCGATTTGAACCCAAGTCATTATCTTCGAGAATCAACCCTCAAACCACTTGGTCAACCCATGTTCGCATTCTTCTCTTCATATTTTATGTTATTTATTTATTTACCATAATTTAAATTATATTAAAAATAGTTATAAAACATATATTAATATAAAAATTAATTTTAACGTATTTAAAATTTATCTGCACACGCAAGCTATGTGTGTTGTACACTTGTACTGTTAATGCGTCCAAAATCTAATAGCAGAAATTTCAGTGCTTGATGTATAAGATCACAGAAGCTGAGACAAAAAGAAAAATGATTCAACACAATGCTCAATGCCAATTAAACCTCCAATAAGATATTAACCATCTATTAATCTAGCAAATTATTATTGTTTAATGTTTAATGTTTCCACAAGACATACAAAACCGCTGCTATACGGGCTCTGCATTCCTCATAGCAAGGTACATACAAAAAGGAATGGAACACTCTGTACAAAACCTAGCCATTTACCAAAAACATGAACCAAAAATGGCACCAACCAAAGCACATCCATATACTGAAACAACCATAAAGGCAGGCAAAACAGGATGTTTGAAATTAGATAAAGGAAATAGCAGACCACCAGTCCATTGCATGGTGGCCTGTGGCACGATCTTTGCCATAAATCTCTATCCAAGCTTCGTACAATAGAAAAGGTTTTCCACGGAGGCAAGCATGATTCGGATTTTGCTGCATAACATTTGTAGAACATATCAGAGAAATTTATAACCAATGTAAAAAAACAAGTGTAATGATTTTTCTTCTGGAAATCAGGGAATATGATGTACAAGTCACTGCAATGTTTATGATGTTTGTTTGCGGTAGTATAATAATTAATCAAAAAATATACACTTAATAGTGATTTCAAACATTGGCAAAATGGGTTGGACCCAATGGGTCCAACCTATTATAGTGGGGTTGGGTTGAATTAAGTTGGGTTTGGTGAAATTTAAATTGGGTTGATTTGGGTTAAATCAATAATGAGTTAGGAGAGTTTTGGGTTTTTCATGTGTTGAGGTGGGTTGATATTGGATTTGAGATGGGTCTTTAATGGTTTAAACTTATTTATCTAATTTTAATGTTTTATTATTATTTTACCCTTCACATTAATTAAATATTATATTTCTATTTAATATTTATAAACTTTTTAAACATAATAATACACATTCACACACACTAACACAATTTTACATACATTTTCAAACACTAACACATTTTTTACACACATTTACACTAACATAATTTTACACGTATTTTCGCACATAAACTCGAGTTTGGACTTTTTTGACCAATTTTTCAACCTGTTCTATTTATTTTTCACTTGTTTGACCCGCTTTGGATCTATTTCACACGTTTTTCAACATGTTTAATTTATTTTGGACTCGTTTGACCCGTTTTAGGTACGTTTCATCTATTTTTCGACCTATTAGACCTATTTAGGACTTGTTTGACCCGTTTTGGGCCCGTTTCACCCTTTTTTGACCTGTTCAACCTATTTTGGACCATTTTAACTCGTTTGTTGACCTATTCGACTTATCTTGGACTCGTTTGACCAGTTTTGGACTCATTTCACTCATTTTTCAATCTATTCGATTTATGTTGGACTTGTTTGGCCCGTTCTGGGCCCGTTTCACCAGTTTTTAGACATGTTTAACCTATTTTGGACCAGTTTGACCAATTTTGGACTATTTTAGACCAATTATGGACCAGTTTTACTCGTTTTTCCACCTAGTTGATCTATTTTGGACTTATTTGTTCCATTTTAGACCAGTTTCACCTAATTTTTGATAAGTTCAACCTATTTTAGACCCATTGGATCTTTTTTTTGACTTCGTCAACTAAATTTGGACTTTTTTGATCCATTGTTTTACCTGTTTTTCAATATGTTTGATTTATTTTGGACCCTTTAGACCGATATTGGACTTGTTTCACCTATTTTTCGACTTTTTCAGTCTATATTTAATATGTTTGACCCATTTTGAACTCATTTGACCTATTTTTTGACTTGTTCGGTCCATTTCAAACGTAATTTGTCAATTTCTTGCCCTGTTCGATATAAAATGGGTAAAATGGATCCAAAATTAATCAAATTGATCCAAATGGGTGAATTTGATCCAAGTGCATAAAATAGATCAAAATGGGTAAAATGGATCCAAAATGAATCCAAGTTGGTCAAATGGATCCAATAGATCCAAGTGGGTAAAATGGATCCAAAATGGGTCAAATACATCCAAATGGGTAAAATGAATTCAAATGGGTCAAATAGATCCAAGTGAGTAAATAAATCCAAAATGAGTAAAATGGAACTAAAATGGATCCAAATAGGTCAAATAAATCCAAATGGGTAAAACGGATCAATTTGGATAAAATGGATCCCAAATATGTAAAACGGATCCACGGGGGTAAAATGGATCCAAAATGAGTAAAATGGATCGAAGTGGATAAAATGGATCAAAATAGGTAAAATAGATTCAAGTGGGTCAAATGGATACATGTGGGTCAAATGGATTCAAAATGGGTAAAAAGGTTCCAAGTGTGTTAAATAAATCCAAGTGGGTAAAATGGATCTAAAATGGGTCAAAATAGGTAAAAAAATTAATCGAGTCTAAAACAATTAAAATAGATCCAAAACAGGTTGAATGAGTGCAGGATAGGTCGAACAGGTCTAAAAATAGGTGAAAAGGGCCCAAAATGGAACAAATGAGTCCAAAATAGGTCAAACATGTCAAAAATAAGTTAAATGAACTCAAAACGAGCCAAATGAGTCCAACATAGGTCGAATAGGTCGAAAAACGGGTGAAACGAGCCTAAAATGAGTTGAACGAATTCAAAATAGGTCAAATAGATTGAAAACGAGTGAAATTGGCTCAAAACGAGTCCTAAATAGGTCGAATAGATAAAAAACAGGTTAAAATAAATATATGCATAGGTTCGCAAGCCGGCTCGCGAGCCACGAGCCTAGACACACGGGACTCGAGATTGACTCGATGTATGACTCGGGCTCGTTGGAACTCGGATCGAGATCGTCCCAATTCAATCTCAAGCCGAGCCAGCTCGAACTCGACTCGTAAAACTCGCGAGCTGGCTCCGCTTGTTTGCACCTCTAGTCCACACCCAGCCCATATGAACCCAACCAAAATCCAGCCTAACCCACCCATTTGCCACCCAAATTTCCATCAACATTGTATCTTTCCTGTCCATTTAAATGGCATTGAATATATGCTAATTTGATAGATAGAATTCTCCCAAAAAAGAGATGAAATTTTTAGCCATGTTAACTTGACAAAAGTAAGAGTTAACAAGGGTTTGTCCAAGTGGTTTCGGGGTTCTTTCTCGAAGGTAAGAACCCGAGTTCGAATCCCTCTGACCACTTGGGAGTGCGTGTGTTTAAAAAAATAAATAAATAATCTTGACAAAAATAAGAGAGAATGCTGAGCATCATGAATCACAGTTTAGTAAAATTCAAGAGTGATTCGGTAATTGCTGCATTTAATAGGACATATGATTAGACTAGAACTTTGTCAACTGGAGGAAAAACAAACTGTAATGTAAAGACGAAATTTATGCAACAAAATCAAAACTAATTGGAAATACTATTACACCAAGAAAAATAGCTTGTAACCTTTAGGAAACTTTCCCATTCCGACGGTTCGGCCTCAACAGTTCAACTTGTAGAAAAATAGCGATCATCACCATCAGTTCAACATACAAAATAAAACGAAGTACATTACGAATTGAAAGGTCTTTGGGAGTTTCCAACTAATTAACTACTGACGTCCAGGCCGGTCGTTGTACATGGTCTGCGTCAAATTTTTTAAGCCCATTAGTCCAAGATTGGGCGGTTTGAATGTGTTAAACATATTCCCCTACAGCCTCATCTGGTTCCTACTCAAACGAAGTTGCTCTATACAGTCCTTCTTACTGATTGTAACTAGACAGTTAAGATGGTCAATTTCAGCTGGAATCCTGGATAAAATACTATTTTTTATAACACCATCGCCGACTACTATCATCTAAGACGCCACTTTGTAAAACTAGGTACGTAAGCATCAACACATTTACAACTTGGACACGAATTATCTCCAAAGCTATAACTGCCTCATCCTTACTACAAAAAGACAATTAGGATCAATTCATATACCATTCTTCAAGCAAAGACAACAAGGATCAAATTCATACAGCATTCAGTGTGGTAAATTTCATTTTATTTAACAAAAAATGGAGCAAAGGGTGAAAAAGTTACTAACATTTACTGTAGACACCTAAACTCAAATTCAAAATTCGCAGGCACCAGCTTAGCAACGTAATCAAAATATCAGCATATCCCTCAAACGAAAACAAAGCCCTAAAAATTAACTTTAATCAAGAGAAATGATTAACATAAAATTGGCTGGGGAAGTTACCTCAATGTGGTGAATAACTGATTTACGGGTGTTCCAAAGAGTACCGGAGAAGAAAATCTACGATGCTAATCAGGAAATACAGGCAAACAGGGCAAAATAGTTAAAATATACAAAAAAATATGTTAGATTTCAACAACAAAGGAGTATTACCGCCGTGGATGGAGACTAGGAATCACAGGAATGAGTGCCTTCGTTCTGATTTTGAAGAAATAACTCAGTTTCAAGAGAGAATTAGGCCCCAAGGGACGCCCAAGTCTTTTTTTAGAGATATAACCCTCAATTTCTTTTCCCTTTTTCTTTCCCCGATATTTTCTGACGTGGTATCTTTATATACTAATCAAGTTGCAATTAACTCGTTTTGTAAAAGGAAGAAATTTTAGGGGCCCTTCTGTAAATAAAATAAATTTATAAGTTATAAACAAAGCAAAAAAAAACCCAACATAAATCTCCATTTTTCCTTCCTTTCCTCTGCCGCTCTTTTCCCGTTCTTCTCCTTCTTCGGCTACATCCCTCAGATCTGTCCATTTGTTCGCATATCATATCAGCATCACCGGTTTTAGGGCTTGAAGTCGAGCATCTAAGGACTGGGCTTCATGAGCAATGAACAACTATTAAGAACATGAACCCCAATCCTTAGAAGCTGACTCCAAGCTCCAAAACGGTGATTTGTTTTCGCGTTCGTCTGCCTCTATTGAAGAAGAAGAAGAAAGAAGGGGAGAGAGAAAGCGGCTAGGGTTTTGCTTGAAGTAAGGTGTGAGGATGACAAGTGATAATTGGAATATTTATAGAAGAATTAGGTGTACATGCATTCAATTAAATTACCATGCATTCAATACTATGACGGTTGGTTGTTGAGGAATAAATAAAAAAAGAATGGGATTTAATAAATAAATCGCACAAGCGATTTAATGAATCGCGCAATCTATTCTTCATGTAGAGCTAGTTTTTTATTTGTTTTAAATATTTATTTGATTTATTTTTTACCCTAAACCCTAAAAATTTGGAATAGTTGAATGCATCTGCAAACTACGAACCGAATAATATTGAATGCATGTAGGCCTAATAAATCGCTCAAGCGATTTAATTAATCGCTCACGCGATTCTAGTCCTTTATTTTATTTAAATATTATTTATTTATTTTCTTTATTTAATCAATCGCCTGAGCGATTAAATATTAAAAATAAATATTTTTATTTATCTGATTAAATTCTAGTTAGCTGATGAATCTAGTGCGCGATTCATCAAATCGCGCGAGCGATTCTGGTTAATCGCTAACGCGATTCAATGTATCGCTCACGCGATTAAATATTAAAAATAAATATTTCTATTTATCTGATTAAATTCTAGTTAGCTGATGAATCTAGTGCGCGATTCATCAAATCGCGTGAGCGATTCTGGTTAATCGCTAACGCGATTCAATGTATCGCTCACGCGATTTTATAAATCGCTCACGCGATTAAATATTAAAAATAAATATTTCTATTTATCTGATTAAATTCTAGTTAGCTGATGAATCTAGTGCGCGATTCATCAAATCGCTAACGCGATTCTGGTTAATCGCTAACGCGATTCAATGTATCGCTCACGCGATTTGATGAATCGCTCACGCGATTAAATATTAAAAATAAATATTTCTATTTATCTGATTAAATTCTAGTTAGCTGATGAATCTAGTGCGCGATTCATCAAATCGCGTGAGCGATTCTGGTTAATCGCTCACGCGATTCAATGAAGAATAGTAAAACCATTAAAACTGTAAAATACAGCATACTAGATATATAAAAATAGAACAACAACATTCAGTCTGCTTTCATTACAAAACCAGTAAAATACATTACAATCAAACTAAATATTTTATGGGGTAGGAGGAAACTGATTAACCTCCTCCGGATCATATTGAGGGATAATGGAATTAACACTCCCCTCAGAGGACTCAAGGTAAACAACGTCGTAAAAGGACTCGGGGTCTGAGTCCCTATCACTTATGTGGAAAGCGTGGAGGTGCTCCTCTTCGCCCTCCAAAAGGTGTGCCTGCCGCACTTTGAAGATATACCTTAGGTCGTCGTAATAACGGCATCCAAATACTCTGGCGTCGAAATCCCGCTGAATAACCTATGCAATATTAAACATTGAAAAATGAACAAACAAAGATTTGAAAAAAAAAAAAAAAAAGTGCCACGGATGAATTCGACTTACCTCAATGGTATTCGCACCATAATATTCTAGGGGATCAATTTCGGCACTAATACGATTAGCAGCCAATTTAACTCCAGGACACGCCAATAATCTACGGAAAGCGTAAAAATTTATCCGCAGTCCTTTCACTGCTGCTACAACATCTCGTGCCCAGAATCTGGTTTTGAATCGCTTAGTCAATTCACGCGACACAATAGATAGCATCGTGTCTAAGACTTCTAGCCGATCGATTTTGTTGTCTCCGGCATATATACGAAGACGTTCAACCATGTACTCTTCCACCCCTGCCAGAATAGGTCTTGGAGGGTTATTCATGACTTTATTTGTCAAGGATTGAGATATAGGACAGAGAAAGAGAAGCAAGGCTTCTTGCAGGTGATGAAAATTTTGCAGAAATCTGAGAACAGAGCAGAATTGAGGATACTAATAAAGGTGATTGGGCCTTAAACCAACCAACAGTCGCACCCCTTCCTTCCTTCCTTGGTCGCATTGTAAAGGTGACGGTCAAAATTCCGGGATGAGTGCAGGCAGCTTTTCATTAAATTCAAGCATCTCATCGAGAACATCTGTCAGACGCGGGAAGAAGACAATGGACATCTATGTCCCTTCTTCAAATATAATAAAGGACTAGACGTTGATGAAGAATCGCGTGAGCGATTAACCGAATCGAGTCCGCGATCCAATGAAAATACAACAAATTATTTATAGTATCTAATATTTAGAACAAGAATGAATCGCGCGGGAGCTTAATTAATGAATCGCAAGTGCGATTCATTAAATCGCTTGCGCGATTAAATAAAGAAAATAAATAATTCTATTTAGCTGAAGAATCCTGTACGCGATTCATCAAATCAAGTGCGAGATTCAATTAAAACATAAATAATTTGATATAGCTGAAGAATCTAGTGCGCGATTCATCAAATCAAGTGAGCGATTAATTTAGGAAAAATTAATATTTTGATTTTTTTACAGAATCGCGTGAGCGATTAAATAATAAAAATAAATATTTCTATTTATCTTATTAAATTCTAGTTAGTTGATGAATCTAGTGCGCGATTCATCAAATCAAGTGAACGATTAAATTAAAAAAATTAATATTTCGAAACACATAAATACAAATTTCAATATTTCAATAATTCTAGTTAGCATTCAATATTATTCGGTTCAACATGCATTCAATTGATGTTGATGAAGAAAATAAATAAATAATATTTAAATAAAATAAATAAGTAGATGTTGATGAAGAATCGCGTGAGCGATTAATTAAATCGCTTGCGCGATTTATTAGGGAATTGTACATTTTGCGCGATTTATTAGGGAATTGTACATTTTGCGCGACTTATTAAAGAATTGGACATAAATATATGAATACATACTGTGTAACTTAAATATTGTATTTATCAACTCCAAAAAATATTTCGGATGCTAAACGTAACCTTAAAAAAGAGGTATTATCGTCATCCAGAATATCCAGTGGTTCCCCACGCATGAGAAGCTCAATGTAATATAAGGAATAGAGTCCACAATCGCCACTGAAAAAAAAAATTAGAAATTAAATAAAAATATAATAAAAAATTTTAGAGTTAGTAAACTTTAAATGTACCTTCGTTTATTTTTTGGACACGGAGCAAGTTGCAGCTTCCACATTTGCTTGAGGCTGTCACCCAATTGCCTGAACTTTCCTGTGTGGGCCAACAATTTGGGAAAGAAAACACACAGATGGTTCAAAGCAATTTGGTAATTCCTGTGGTCAAGGGAACCACCACCGCTGTCGTAAACTTTGATGACTCCCTCTTGGGGCAAAATCTCGACGGCTACCCAATGGGAATTTCCTGAGTTGACAATGCCATAAAATTTTGTAGCTCCTTCCCATGCACGGCCATGCAAATATGGTAGAGAACCAGTTGTATACGGCAGAACAGTGTCCTCCTTCCATTTGATTGGATCATTCCAGATCCTTCGCATCACATCAAATGAGTGCGAGGCAGTCCGGATGTCTTCTTTGCGTTCATTCACAGGCCTCACACCCTTGGCACCCTTGGCACTCTTGGCACCAACCCTCGGAGCATTGGCACCAACCCTCGGAGCTTTGGCACCCCTCGGAGCATTGGCAGCAGTATCTGGCTTATTTGTAATAATGAGATTGCCATCTTCACCAACACAAACCGAATCTTCCTCTGTAATGAGACCCCTTGATAGATAATAATTCGTTTTAAGATGTTGGAAGAAAGTCTCATCGAGGACCAAACAATCCTGAGCATATTGATCTGGGTGCCTTTTTTGTTTAAGCCTTATATTGGCCAAACACTCTTCCAAATGCTGCAACGAGTGAACCAAAAAAAAAAAAAACAATAAAGATCAACTATGCATCATACAGGTATTGACTAACATAAACTATATAGGAAGTTTACCTCAGATACCAACCATTTCCCATTTTTGAGGATGGTTAGGAAGAATTCCGCGTCGAAATCCGCAGTTTGTCCAGGAATTCGGTCTTTTGGCCCTGCACTAAGAACCCAGCTGTACAAGTAGCTAGAACCAGATTTGTCCGTATTTTTGGATAACCATCTGTTGTGAGATTGAGAGATGGTTTCTGCGTTTTGCGGACAAGGCAGTTGGGGCTGAGCCGTTAAGGCAGGTGTTGCTTCTTTAGCCTTGACTCTAGCTCTGGCTGTAGCTGTGCAAAGCCTCTTAAGTTGAAGCGTATAAGGTGACAGGAGGTAGGCGGGCCTTCTTTTATTTCTCTTTGGTCTTTGACGTTTAGACCCTTCAACATCCTGCACCATTACACTACGGCCTGCTTGGTGTTCTTTTTCCTTCTCCAAATGCTGCCATATCTTCTCAACAGTTGCCTTCACATATTCAGAATGAGCTTCAGCTTGGTCTTCTTTCTCCTTCTCCAAATGCAGCCATATTTTCTCAACAGTTGCATTCAAAGATTCAGAATTAGCTTCCGCTTTCTGGATAAACTGTTGAATTTCAAAAGGGATTTGCACTGCAGCAGCTGGTGCAGGTGATGGTGATGTGTCAGGTGCTGTGGAAGTTGGGGGTGCGGTGCCCCAATCAATTCCTGTGGTAGGTGGTGCTGTGGAAGTTGGGGGTGCGGTGCCCCAATCAATTCCTGCGGTAGGTGGTGCTGTAGTTGGATGTGATGGTGAGGGGAACCAATCCATGTTAGAATTCATGAGATTATCATCTTCTCGGACTGGATGGGGCAATTCATCCCCAATGATCAAAAGGGTGTACCCTTTCAAACACTGATGTAGATAATCAATGGGTGCATCCTCTTCTTCTGAACTTGTTTGTTCATGAAGGTCCCTGATGTAACTCATATTCTTTTCAATACTGGAGGGCAACAAAAATGGACGTACCTGATCCTGTTACATCAAAAAATAATAGATGTTAAAGGTATTCGGTGATCCATGGCAAAGAAAATAATATAAATTTTGTTCTAACCTCAGGTCCATGGTTATTTAACTTTTGTCGCAATTCTTCAATATCGATTGGGTTCCCTCTACTGTGCATCCATCTGAACATCCTGGGGAGTGGTAGTTTGGACATGTGGGAATCATCATGTTCTAGGCCGCCTCCATAAGAACTTGCTATAGTTGGGCACATTTCGTAAGCCCACGCCTACAAGGAACAAACAGGAAAAAAGGTGTATTATAGATTTTGTTTCAATTAAATCGCTTGAGCGATTCAACAAGTCGCGTGAGCGATTCATTAAATCGCTTGAGCGATTCAACAAGTCGAGTGAGCGATTTAATGAATCGCTTGAGCGATTCAACAAGTCGCGTGAGCGATTCATTAAATCGCTTGAGCGATTCAACAAGTCGCGTGAGCGATTCATAAATTCGCGTAAGCGATTAAGCTGAATAAGATAAATATGATGATCATAATCACCTGCAAGGCCCATGGAAAACCTGAAACATGATAGGTCTTCGGTTTAGAGTCAGATTCTGTAGGGGGCAGCCATTTAGCAATATCCTTTTCCCTTTTTTTTATTGAATCCATTGTCGCCTTGAATGACACTAGTCCCCAAGGATATGAATAAAAAAAATCCAAGTCACTTGCAAAACAAAGATGATCCCTATTTACAACTCTCCCCTTTTCAATACCCAGCAACATGTTTTGTACAAAAAGCACATGTGCTATCTTCAAACGGTCTTCCACCGCAATCTTTTTATTGAATAATAAAATTTCCAAATCAGTGTCTTTCACTTTTGATTTCCATTTATTTCGGAGGATCCTCTTAAGAAAATCCTCGGCATTATTTATAACACTCAACTCATCAGCTCTATCGGGCATCTTACCTCCTCCACAATAAAGCCCAGTGACAAGAGCAAACTCCCTTAAGCCAAACCTAACTGGCTTTTGGCCTATCAAGACCCACAGCTCATTCTCTTTCTTGGTGGGTAGGGAGTACATCATAAGATAATGAAGGAGGCTGCCTGAAAACCGCTTCCAACCAGAAGGCAGCTCTTCGGTATATTTTCTAAATACTCCTTCGAAATTCATTTCGTTCTCCTGAAGGAATTCTTTTATTGGGGAAAGACGCTCCCATGATGACCGGACTGTGATCCTCACAGTTGAAGAGAAGAAGTACCTTTCCCAGAAAGGGCGCATGTTGAATTTTGAAAAATCAATGCTCCGGGTGACCTCTTCTTCATACTCTTCCTGTAACTCATTGTCATCATCCCCCGCCTCATCAAATAACCCAATCATACCCATATTGGTCGAATGTCTTCGCTTACTCCTATTTTCCCTTATGTACCAGTCCCCTTGCGCTTCATCTCCGGTGTGTTCATCATCTCTGAACTCCTGAGATGTATATGATCAAAAATACCATTTGTCAATATAAAAGATTTGAAATACACAAAAGGCGCCATTTTGATCGCGTACGCGACTCAATCAATCGATTAAGCGAGTACTAGATACTTCCGGCATAAACAACCCAAAAAACACAGTATAAAAACAAGAGAATATAGTATCAACTCCAGAACGAATTATGAAAACAAAAAACAAAGAACCATTACGTTGTAATCGGCCTCTTGGGATATCTGCATGGGATCAATAGTGCCTTCTCCTTCCCTTACTGGGCTTTGGTTTGCTCCCGCTGATGACATCTTGTTTGGTTGATCGTAAAAATGTGATAATAATCTGAATATAGGAGATAGAAAATGGATGAAAACCCTAGTTTTTTTTGCTTGTGAGGAAGATGAAGAAGAAAAAGAAGAAGAAGAACAGTCCTTTACTTTACTTTCCTTTTTTTTTTACCTTTCTCCTCTTTCTCGCTAAAAGTTGCTTATAACTGGAGAGAATTAATTAATGATGTGATTGGTTTGACTCTTGTGGTGATATATATATTAAATATAAATAACTGTCAGACAAAAAATGAAAAATTTTAATATAATGTACACAATTGTTGCCGCCTTACCGGACATGTATATTACAAGAGGTTTAATTTTAGAGAATTTGATTGCGAATTACCGTAAGAATCGCGTGGGCGATTCATGAAGTCGAGTACGCGATTTAATACGTTTTGTGGCCAAAATCAAGATCACCTTATGAGAATCGAGCCAAATTTGTAATGGGGTCATTTTATTGTTGGTTATAGCGAAGCTTGATTTGAATGTACCAATCACAATCCCTTCTACATGGTATCAAAGATGATGTTAGGATTTGTTTGGGTTTATGACTAAGGTTTGCAATATATCGTACTACACAAATAAGAATCGCTATGGGGCTCATATCAAACGCGAAAGAAACATGCTGGGGGACTAGCAAAGTAATATAAACCCATATTAAGTGCGAACTACCGTAAGAATCGCGTGGGCGATTCATGAAGTCGAGTACGCGATTTAATACGTTTTGTGGCCAAAATCAAGATCACCTTATGAGAATCGCGCCAAATTTGTAATGGGGTCATTTTATTGTTGGTTATAGCGAAGCTTGATTTGAATGTACCAATCACAATCCCTTCTACATGGTATCAAAGATGATGTTAGGATTTGTTTGGGTTTATGACTAAGGTTTGCAATACATCGTACTACACAGATAAGAATCGCTATGGGGCTCATATCAAACGCGAAAGAAACATGCTGGGGGACTAGAAAAGTAATATAAACCCATATTAAGTGCGAACTACAGTAAGAATCGCGTGGGCGATTCATGAAGTCGAGTACGCGATTTAATACGTTTTGTGGCCAAAATCAAGATCACCTTATGAGAATCGAGCCAAATTTGTAATGGGGTCATTTTATTGTTGGTTATAGCGAAGCTTGATTTGAATGTACCAATCACAATCCCTTCTACATGGTATCAAAGATGATGTTAGGATTTGTTTGGGTTTATGACTAAGGTTTGCAATACATCGTACTACACAGATAAGAATCGCTATGGGGCTCATATCAAACGCGAAAGAAACATGCTGGGGGACTAGCAAAGTAATATAAACCCATATTAAGTGCGAACTACCGTAAGAATCGCGTGGGCGATTCATGAAGTCGAGTACGCGATTTAATACGTTTTGTGGCCAAAATCAAGATCACCTTATGAGAATCGAGCCAAATTTGTAATGGGGTCATTTTATTGTTGGTTATAGCGAAGCTTGATTTGAATGTACCAATCACAATCCCTTCTACATGGTATCAAAGATGATGTTAGGATTTGTTTGGGTTTATGACTAAGGTTTGCAATACATCGTACTACACAAATAAGAATCGCTATGGGGCTCATATCAAACGCGAAAGAAACATGCTGGGGGACTAGCAAAGTAATATAAACCCATATTAAGTGCGAACTACAGTAAGAATCGCGTGGGCGATTCATGAAGTCGAGTACGCGATTTAATACGTTTTGTGGCCAAAATCAAGATCACCTTATGAGAATCGAGTCAAATTTGTAATGGGGTCATTTTATTGTTGGTTATAGCGAAGCTTGATTTGAATGTACCAATCACAATCCCTTCTACATGGTATCAAAGATGATGTTGAGCGATTTAGTAACTTAAATGATTACAATCTAAATTTCTAAATACAAATCATTAAGACAAGTTACGTTATGGATTTCAAGATACAAATCAATAAAAATACTGCTAAAAACAACAAATTGACTATTATCAACTTGTTCACAATATTTTGTTCTCTTCCTTCTCGAATGAGTGGTGTCCTCCTGCTTGAGACTTCACCTTCATCGTTCTGTGGCTCTTCTATTGGATTACACCATTGAGAAAAGCCATGCAAATTGCAACAATAAAATAATCTTCCCCTGTTGGAATTATCTGATCTATCGACCACCTTGATTGTAGCCCACTGATCGCAATCCCTGCATTTCTCCTTTCTATATCTAAGAGAACTTTTGCGTGTAAAAGCTGAGCTATTTGAGCTTGCCATGATCTTTAAATTCCTTAATGATAATCAGAAGAATTATATAGTGATCCCCACCAACGGCTATAATTAGGATATAAATAGTGTATAACTGCCATATTATAACGGCTATAATATTTTGTAATATTATCATCATCCAGGGGCTCTTTTGCAAACTCACAAATTTACGCACTGCCCCTCCTACTCAAATATAAAATAAATTTGTTCTGTCTGTTTCCTTTGGCCAAACCCTAATTCACTTTTTTATCTTCCCTCTCCTCTTATGTTGAATATTTCCGCCGCCGCCCTCTCCAATCCAAAGGAAAAATCCTTCGCAGATCTGTAAGAGTCTGCCCTATTAGTTTGAATTGCTCTTGAAAATTATCATGTTTGCTGTATGATTTCCGCCATACAGTAGCAATCAATAGATGTTTCTTTGTTTGGTCGATGTAGTGTTTACTCGTTGTAGATGAACTATACGATGGGCAGTACAGGAGAGAGTTTTGAGAGTTTTATGCGTCCTGTGCATAGCAATTGGAAAGAAACCCTAGATAATGCAAATGAAGATTTATTATAGATTTTTAAATCTATAATAAATCTTCATTTGCATTATCGAGGGTTTCCTTCCATTGTTATGAACGGTCTGCACAAAACTCTCAAAGCTCTCTCCTGTATTGCACGTTTTATAGTTCTTCTACAATGTCTAATGATCTATTGCAAGGCCAAACAAAGAAATCTATTGATTGTTACTGTTTGGCAACAAGTCCTACGGAAATGACGATTTTCATGAACATTTCAATCAAATACGGCAGATTTTGTGATTAAGGAGGAAGACAGATAGATCTGTTAATATCCATAATGTTAATAATAAACCCCCTTGGCTGAAGAATCGCATGCGCGATTCATTAAATCTTGTGAGCGATTCACTAAATCTTGAGCCCGATTATTTAAAAAATAAAGTAATGGATCAAGCTGAGTGTTTTTTAAAGTGTCATATATCGAATTAAACTCCAAATTTTATTATATTATAATATATTAATTGAATCTTGGGCGCGATTAATTAAGAAGAGTTAGCGATTCAGTAAATCTTGGGCGCGATTAATTAAAAAAAGAGATATGCCCATTTGGCTGAAGAATCGCTTGCGCGATTGATTAAGTCGAGTACGCGATCCATAAAATCGCGTACGAGATTCATTAAATCGTCTGCGCGATTAATTAAAAATCAAAGATGTATTATACAATTTATTTATCTAAATGACATTCTGTTATTTATCTAAATGACTTTCTGATCACATGTAGACTTTTTGTGTCTTTTTATTGTGCGCGATTAACTAAAAAGAGAAAGATGCCCATTTGGCTGAAGAATCGCTTGCGCGATTCATGAAGTCGAGTACGCGATCCATAAAATCGCGTACGAGATTCATTAAATCGTCTGCGCGATTAATTAAAAATCAAAAATGTATTATACAATTTATTTATCTAAATGACATTCTGTTATTTATCTAAATGACTTTCTGATCACATGTAGACTTTTTGTGTCTTTTTATTGTGAGCGATTAACTAAAAAGAGAAAGATGCCCATTTGGTTGAAGAATCGCTTGCGCGATTGATTAAGTCGAGTACGCGATCCATAAAATCGCATAAGAGATTCATTAAATCGTCTGCGCGATTAATTAAAAATCAAAGATGTATTATACAATTTATTTATCTAAATGACATTCTGTTATTTATCTAAATGACTTTCTGATCACATGTAGACTTTTTGTGTCTTTTTATTGTGCGCGATTAACTAAAAAGAGAAAGATGACACTTGGCTGAAGAATCGCTTGCGCGATTGATTAAGTCGAGTACGCGATCCATAAAATCGCGTAAGAGATTCATTAAATAGTCTGCGCGATTAATTAAAAAATAAAGCTGTATTATACAATTTATTACACAATTATTTATCTAAATGACATTCTGATCACAAGTAGTCTTTTTGTGACCTTTTCCTCCACACTTTGAACAGGTATTGTACCTTTTTCTTCCCTCAGAAGGTGCCCGGAATCTAGTCATCCTTTTTCTTCCAACACGCACCTTCAGTGGAGGTGGCAGTACTTGTTTTATACCTATATCTTCAGGCAATTCCCACTGTAACTCTGGAGGTGTAGGAAAAATTGTCTCAGAATATGCAAGTATGTAGTACTCAACAGTGTAAAATTTGGAGCATAGGGAATATATTCTTTGTCCAAACCCTATTGGGTTTTGCTCCCTTAACGCCGATAATGCATGGGGGCAGGGGATCTTATCCATCTGGAAGACACCACATGTGCACGTCATATTGTTCAAGTCAACCATAACCTCTGCTCCAATTCCACGAACAGAAAATTCATGAGCATTGAACTGTTGTGCAATGCCTCCTTTGGATTTCTCCAGATTACTCCGGAGAAGTTTCTCTTTGGATGGCACCAGGACTGTACTGCAGTTGATCATGTCCGTTCTCCGGGTGTGGAACCAATCAGCCAATATTCTTATGATAGACTCAAACAGAGCAGGGATAGGATACTCCCTTTCAAATCGAATCCTAGAATTAATAGACTCGGCGATGTTGCTAGTCAGAACATCATACCTGTTTGTTTTAGAATGCACCCTGCTCCATAACTCAAAACCAACTTCATCCTTCAAGTACTCTGCAGCACGTTTGTGAATACGTTCGATCTCTTTGTAGTGCTCCATGAAATCTTCGACGGTATATGCTTTAACTGCCCTAAAAAATGGCTCAAGGATTGCACTTTTTTTAAACCGTTGTCTCAAGTTCTCCGATAAGTGCTTCGAACAAAATCCATGATGAGCCTTAGGATAAATCTTAGCAACCGTATTTTTTATGGAGACATGTCTATCCGATATTATACAGAGATCATCACTATCCGGTGCTATCCTTTTTAAATTTATAAAAAACCACTCCCATGATGCATTATTTTCGGAATCAACCACTGCCCATGCAATCGGATAGGTATGGTTCTCACTATCTTGTGCAGTAGCCAAAAGGAGAGTACCATCGTATTTACCGGTTAAGAAACAACCATCAACGGCTAACACCTTGCGCATGTACGTAAAACCCCGTATGCATGGTCCGAATGCAACAAAAAAATGAAGAAACCTGTTTTCGTTGGCAAGAACCAATTCAGTGACGCTTCCTTGATTCTTAAGAGTTACCATATAACGATATGCATCTATAATTGCATATCCATGCTCAGGTGATCCCCTGACAATATTTTTGGCATGTATTCTGCCCATCCAACATTTCCAGTAACTAACCTTGGCCCCCAATTCAGCTTCGACGTACTTTTTAATTTCGCCTGGTGTGGGACCTTTCTTGTCAAAAAACAATGGCTTCACTAAGTCCCCAATCAATTTTGCGGTAGCCTGTTGATGAGTGGTACTTGCTTCTTCCAACCCACAAGTGTGCATCCGGTTATACTTTCTGAGGATAAATCTTTCAGAATTAACATATTTAACACACCGAAACCACCACTTGCAATCCTGAGAATAACATCCCAGAACAAGAAGGGACTTTGTAGATTTTATCGTTCGTAATTGGAAGCTTCCCTTACATGCAACAAGGTTGATCTTCATGATGGCATCTTCTTTGTTAATAAACTCTTCATCCTCATTAAAACCTGAGCCATCATCCCATGTATGACTTTCAATCCTGGCCTCTGGATTATCATAACATATAATGGCTTCCTCCTGATTAATACATTGAACGGGCACTTCTTCCTCGACCACATTTTCAGAAGGATTACAACGATCTACCATTTCCTTGTTTATAGCAAGGGTGTTATCGGGAAGATTGAATTCTTGATCGTTGATATCAGGGAGACTGAAGTCTTCATACTGATGCTGGTATTGATCTTCACCCTGAGAAGTAAACCCGCTTGTACCAACATGTTCGGATTCTGTTCCACTCTCCTTCCTATCCAAGGAAACCTTCAAAACGGGCCTCCAACCTTGAGGAGAGATATCGGCAAAATAAACTTGTAGGTCGTGATCAGTCTTTATTTCAGTTGGATAACAGGTTGGAGGTGCACTTGTAAGAAAATATTTCACGTGCACATCATCATGGGAGCAAGTAAGTCCTGCTTGTTCTATAATATCACTTATCAACATTTGGAATGTAGTCTGATTGCTCACAAGAATAGCAGAAGTTTGCTTGCTCTCCGCAACCCAATTCAAACACGTGGTTTCTTCTTCCCACACTCCAAGTGCAAATCCAATAACAAATTTTGACATAACCCAGTCGCCGTTCCTTTAAAACAATAAAAAAAAAAAAAAAAAAAATTAACCATGCATGCAGTACAAAACTGAGAAACAAAAAATTTGATCGCGTGGTCGATTGATAAAGTCGCGTGGGCGATTCCTCAAATTCGCGTGCGCGATTAAAGAATCGCGTGAGCGATTATGAGAAATCGGGGAAGTGATTAATAAAATCGAGTGCGCGATCACGTTGTATTGTCCTTATATTTGCGTCCAATTTAGGCTACGGAATGTACTGTATTAAACCCAGATAGATGGGGTTCGGAAAAAACTCAGTTAAATCATTCAGTAAATAGGTTTGAGAAAAAAATCAAATGAATCGCGTGAGCGATTCCCTAATCGCGTGAGCGATTTATAGAAATCGCGCAAAAGATTAATAAAATCGAGTGCGCGATCACTATGTATTGGCGTTATATTGGCGTCCACAACAGGTTAGGGAATGTAATGCATTAAACCCAAGATAGATGGGGTTCAGAAAAAACTCAGTTCACTCATTCAGTGAAAACGCAGTTCAAAAAATAGGGTTCAGAAAAAATTCAAACAAACCGAAACCTTTCAATACCTTTGATTGTTGTCGTTGTTGTTTGCCATTGTACATGTAATCAGAGAGAGGTGGGTGATACTTAGGGTTTTTGAAGAATCAAACGAACACTGGACAGCACTTCGATCGGAGAAGAAATATCAGAAAAATAGGGTTTTCGTCGCACATACAGGAAGGAGAGAGAAATTGAGAGAATTGGATGACTGTGATTTGGGGCCAGATTCTAATTTTGTATAAATTTTGGGGCCAAAAAGAGTCTGCAAAATCCTGACGTGGCAACTATTTAATTAACCTGAGTAATTAATTAAGAGCTAATCAAGCAAAGGGTTATATACCCAATTCTTTTGAAACTAGGGGTTACATAACTAAAAAAAGACTTGGGCGTCCCTTTTAACCGAATCCCCCCAGTTTCAATTAGGGCACCAATTTTGACCCCCAGCAGGAAGACAAAGAAAAGGGAACCCAATTTCGATGGCAATTGCTGGTAATTTTTCACAACTTTTGGGGTTAATTGTCTTTTACCAACTCGTGTTGATACCATGTGAAGTTAAACACGCCAATTTGCCATGTGAAGTTTCATCACCAAAATTCCCCAAAAACTACAGGCGTGGGTGCATGAATAGTAAACGGCAGAAATTGGGTGATAACATGAAAGAACTCCCTGTTACCCCCAAAGTAAACACACCCTTATAAACTTGTGTGTAATATTTTTATCTAAAAGGGTAGGAATTGTAATTACCTAATCTCGTTGGGGATGCAGATGTAAATTAGTGAAAATAAAAACTATAAGATTACATGAGATACATAATGGATTGTTTAAGGTAAGATCACCAAGAACTCAAATGGTTAGCAAACATAAAATAATACAAAAATATAAGAGAAATGTCATTGAAATTGGCAATATTAACCGGGAAAAGCTATAAATTAGAGATGACAAAATTGGCTATATAGCTTGGTACAGTTGTTATAAATCAAGAACTCCATTTTTAGCCTCCACTCTGAGTTGAGAACTGAGGCACTCGGCCGAGAGGAATGATGAGATCCTTCATTATCTCGAATTCTTCTGCACTAATCTGTGCACCTTCAAGGACCTAAAAAGATCATCCAAAATCAGCATAAACTTGCTAATTCACAATTTACAATTTACTTGTTAATCAGCATAAACTTGTTAACTCTTTTTACATCAAGAAATAAATATGCAGTGCAGTTGATGTTACTAATGCTGCATCATTCATACATCTATGATCTAACTTTGTAAAATTAGTCGGTCACTGCATGACGTAGATACAAGAAAATCCCCTTAGCAAATCAAACTTCAAGACAAGATAATACAGATTGTTGCATCTTAACTTTTAAAAGAGTTTATGAATGCACAACTAAAAACTAAAATGGGAAGGCTATTCGAGAGTGTATCACCTTGGGAAGCAGAATTCTTCTCCCCATCATGTATGTTGTAAGTGTAGGTACTCTACTGATGGAAAGAGCATCGAGAAACAAGAGGACGATAACTTGCCACTGTTTCATCCTGAATGCAGGAAGTGGATCTGTAAAAGACATTGTGTCTATTAACCGTCCCTGCAAGTAAAATAAAATGAAGAGGGTAAGTAAATTAAAATTTGATGCCACTAAACATCATATAAATGACAGGTTACCATGCAAGAAGAACAAATATTATTTCCAAACCACACACTGCTTGAGAAGTTTGTTTGTGAAATACCATGGATAAGGGAAATAGATCTCCATGAAAATCATGATAATTCGCTCACTAGATTAAGTTCTAACTTCTAAATCTCATCACAAGTGGAAAAAGAGCAAAAAGAAAACAAAGTGTGTTTATGTTTGCGGTTTCTTTCAGTCTCCATCATACTCTCTTTCAGTCTCCATCATACTCCTTTCACATCCTCATGAAATTCCACATTTTTTTCAACAATTTGCGACTTAAACTGGTTGGTTTTATACAGTGGCTGTAAATGGATTAACCCATTCAACTACTCCCATACCAAGAATACAAGCAGACATACAAAAGCATGAATGAAATATATACTAGATAAGTATTAATTTCTATAATAAAAAATATCTACATAACACACCAGTCCTTGCTCAATAGTTGATATTGGTATAGGAAGCCTGAGTTCTGCAACAAGTCCAGGCAAGGCTCGAGAAAGGCAGCCAGCAAGAGTTTGCTTAATTTCAGACGAGCGTCCATCGGGCAAAACAATCTTGCGCGGATATTCCCTCCCATTGACAGACAAATATTCCTCCTGAGAACTTTCTTCCTTCCCATATATATAAGCCAAAGAGGATGATGATAACCAGGCAAAGAGTGCCATAAACATTGTTGAGAAAGGTGACAGCTGAAGTAAAACCAAATATTATATATATCCAGTTGGTAAGTATTAAGACAATTAAAAAGCTCTTCAGAATGGATTTGCTTGTAGCTAACAGGACAACTTACAGTTAAGCTAAATCCATCTGGAGGACTATCAAACCAAGAATCATCAGAGTCGAAAAGATCAGCATTTGAGAATCCAGGTTTTGGAGGCCACTTCAATACAACATGGTCTGCATCCATATCATCACCATTTTCTTGAAATTTAGCTTCATCCTTTCCTTGAGGAGGAGGCAATATTATTACACCCACTTCATTCACTGGATGCAAGCCAGAAAAATGAAAACCAAAAATAGACACCAAGTAAACATAGTAATTATATCTGAAGAATGGGGTTCAATTCCTAAAGAGAATTGCATACATACATACCGGCATCAGATACATTTGTTTCTCCTGATACAACAGCTTCAGAAGCTTGAACTAAAGCCCTTGCACAGGCTTCAGCAGAAGCAAATCTATATGACTCTTCACCAAGCTCCTCATCTGCAGAATGAGTTGTCATTGCTTCTACTTTCTTGCCATTTATTTCACTGCACCCACTAAGATTTTGTTGATCACCTTCAGTATTCTTGTCAGCCCAGGTAACAGAGTGGGTTGCTTTTTTAGAGTTTGAAGTCTTTAAAGAAGATTTCAGGACAGTATCACCAGCTATGTTATGTTGCTTTGCTGCCCCAGTGGCTTTATCTTCGCTAGGACCTGCACTATCTTCTAATATGCTAGGGTTATCACCTGTCTTAGTTACATTCTTTTGTTTATTGAACTTCCTGCCTCTCGTTTCCTCAATGTTTGGCTTTTGCACTGAGTTGCTCTGACTATTTGCATTTTTGCTAATAGATTTTTCTTTTAGTTCTTCAGACTTAACAGGGGGGACACTCTTCGAAATGTTATACTCTTCCGGCATGATAATAGTGCTGATGAAGTTCATGTCACTAGATAGGAAGTCCGCCACATCCGGTTGAGAATGCATGTATTTAGATTCTGCAATATGTATACATGATATTACAAGAATGGGTAAACCATCAAATATTCATAGCAAATCACACTTTGAAATGGATAGTGATACTAAAGAACAACGAATGAAATTAACTTACCAGCGTGTTCTGGCTTTTTTACACTTTTATGTTTATCAGATTGTTCTGGTTTCAAATTGTGATCTGTCCGTGGCACATAGCCGTCAATTGCATTTGAGGGACCAATCCACTCATCCATAGAAACTTCCCCACGTTCTACATCTGTTTTCTCCTGAATCTTCAACTTAGACATCCCTAAATCTCCATTCTTGCCCATATTCATAACAGAGTTCAATCCTAAACCATCAAACAGCTTGAGAACTTCATTAATTTTTGCAGGGTTCAGAGATGAGGATCTCTCTTCCTGCAAAGTTGCAGCAAACGCCCGGCTACTTATCAAACAACCACTCGAGCAATACATGTAGGTCTCTTGAAGATCATAAACTTTGTGCTCCTTTAGTGAGATACGGTAACGTCCTTTCCAAGGTCGCTCGGAAGGTAAGGAATTACTACAAAGTGGGTAGCCACACATTTCACCTATTGTGCGCTCAGTCACCACATCTTGGTAGTCACTCCTAGATATCAATGAACCAGCAGCAGACAGCTGGTTCTCGTGTTTGATTCCTTCAAGAAGTGACAATTGAAGCTTATGAACTGCATCCTTTACCGTCAATACTTTGTCCTTTACCATCTTCAAAACCCTGTGTCAATTTGGTGAAACCTTCATACCTTTGTATTTAAATAGAAGAAAACCCCAAATTGGACCACTCTTCGAGTTGAATCCGCAAAAATGATTCATTATTAGTAAAGAATTTAAATCTTTAAATAGATCTGAATTCAAAACAAATGGGACCAAACTTAGGTACAACTTTTTACTATATGTCGAGTATGTCCCATACTATATGTCGAGCATCTGAATTCAAAACAAACTTTACATCCCACTATGCAAGCTCCTGTTCGTAGTAAGCCCAAACAAAAACATTCTTAGACAAAAATATTACACCACAATATGAACTCAGGAGGAAAAAGAAATAAAAATCCAGAGCACCCATATGAATTCCACGAATCCGGCACGAAACTTCCACGATATCAATAAAAATCAAGACAAATAATAAACCGAACAGTTATTTCTCCGCATTCAAGAAGCTCCACAGTTGATGATTTTCATTTTTCCATGACAAATAAAGAAAGCCCAGAACAACAAGAGTTTTTCAATCGATGCAAAATCATCCCTTTGAATTCAGAAAATGGGATTAAAAAATGAAAAAAATAATAAATATTTCCACACAAATCCATCAATTTGCATTTTGCAACTGTATATATAGCAAAATCAGCAGAAATTCGAAAGCCCATATGCAGAAATCCATCAATTAATGGGTTTGGCATGTAATTACCTGAGATAAAAGAAATTTAGCAGATGTGGCGGCGAGAGCAGCCTTTAGTCCAGCTCAAATCGATGGAGACAAAATCGCGGCTGGAGAAAGACGTTGAGGCGCTGAAAAGGACGAAACCGCGGCTGGAGAAAAGGTTGGAGGCGGAGACGAGTCGCAGAGGCGGCAGTGAGGTGGTGTAGGGGCGACGCCGAAGAGGGAGGGAAGAGTGAGGAGAAACTTGTCGAAAATGATGGTGGAGGCGCTGAAAAGGATGAAATTGTGGCAGGAGAAAATGTTGGAGGAGGCGGCGAGTCACGGCGGCGGCGATTAGAGGGTGGCGGGGCGACGCCGGAGAAAGTGGTGACGGCTGAGAGAGGGAGGGGCGACGCCGAGAGGGTTTGTGACTTTTTTTCTTGTCGGTCCGTAGAGAGAGGGTTTGTGCTTTTGATTTCAGAAATTCAATCTTTGTTTTCATTTTCGATTTTTTAATTACAAATATAATTATATAAATAATAAATGTAATAATCTATACTATTATACAAACTCTAAAAATAAATACTTATAAGATAAGTGCTTATTTTTAATAGTTTGGGTGTATTTGAAACATCCACTTCTACTTATTTTAAGCAAAAATAAGTCAGAATCCAGAAACAGCACAAAATATATTTCTTGATTCTGCTTATAAATTATAGAGATAATCAAAATTTTATTTGACAATAATATTCTCATAAAATATTAATATTTCTAAATTGACCTACGTATACAACTCTAAGATTTATATGTTTATTGTATCTTTTCTTTTCCAACTCAATTATATCTTTTTTCTACTTCTTTCTAGATCAAAATTGACTAATGTTAAAAGGTCTGATAGCTCAAAAATCTTTCATGTAAATCTTTTTTTTTCCCCTTAATTTTTATAAATTTATTAATTTTAAAGTTATTTGATTTTATTGCTTTCTAATATCTGTTATTGTGTGCGATTTTCTTCTCCCTGAAGTTTTCTTATTAGTTTCATTAAGTTGTTTTTTTAATGTGCATGAAATTTTTTTATATTAATATAATATTTAAATCATATTATAATATTAAAAAATAATTTAAAATATTTCAAGGTGTGAATTAGTAATTTAATAATCGTTAAAAGTGATTATCAATTTTTTTTTTCTACAAACACTCAACTGATTATTTTTCTGCTTATCATATAGATATTTTTTAAACACTCACTGTTTTACTACTACAATTTTTTACAACTTTCACTTCTGATTTAGCTTCCATTTATCTAATAGAGTTTACAAACACCCCTTAAGTAAGAGAGATTGTTAAATGATTAGTTCTTAAGGGTAATGATGCGGGTTCAAACCTTACTGACCACTTGGTGGTGTGTGTTCCAAAAAAAAAAAAAATTAAGTAAGAGAGAAATGTTTACAAATTCTACTATATAAGTAGAAGGTAAATCAAAAGTGATCGTTGTAAAAAGTTGCAATAGTAAAACTAGTAAGTTTTAGGAAAAAGAAAATGATAAGCAGAAAAATATTCAGTTGAGAGTCTGCGAAAAAAATTTGATAACCACTTTTAACAGTTATTAAATTACTAATTTATCCCTAAAATATTTTAAATTATTTTGAGTATTATAATATAATTTAAATATTATATTAATATAAAAATTTATTATAAATTTATATAAAATTATTTATAATTAATCAAACATCGAATTATTTTATATATTCCTTCATTTATAATATTTATATTCTATTTATAAATAATAACATATTAAATAGATCATTTTATAAAAATATAAAATACCTATTTTATTATAATATATTTTAATCTAAATTATTATATTTTTATATAACTATAATTTAATATATGAATGTATCTATTAAATAATATTATTATATTTGTGTATAGTAGCATATGTACGGTGATAGTATTATGTATAACTAGCATGTATAATAAGTGAAATGACATTTGAATATATAAATAAGAAAAAAATATATAGATGTTCAATAATAATAATTTCTAACAAAAGAGTCATGGTAATTGTCCCTCCAATAAATAAACGACAAAAATAATTTTTAGAAATAATCCAACAATTACTTCTTACATCGAATTCATTGGAATTCCAATCCTTGAGAATGTTATAGACATGCATATATCATCTCTTACTTTATTCATCTCTCGGTCGTTTGCTTCACTTACAATGTCTT
This sequence comes from Lantana camara, assembly GCA_037501455.1. Taxonomy (NCBI): domain Eukaryota; kingdom Viridiplantae; phylum Streptophyta; class Magnoliopsida; order Lamiales; family Verbenaceae; genus Lantana; species Lantana camara. The sequence goes on from CM074857.1 coordinate 112,262,113, forward strand.
GTGAATTACTTATATTTTCATCAAACTTGTCCTCATCAAGTTGGGAACTAGAATTGTTCTCAAATCCTATAAAATCTAGATCTTTAAGATCATGCTTGCGGACGAAATTGTGTATTGCCATTGTAGCAGATACTAGGGCGACTTGATTTGGCCAAGGAATATTCACCGGTATATCATTAATCATTTGCCATTTAGCTTTCCATAAACCAAATGAGTGTTTAATACTTGAACGCAATGACGAGTGCAAGTGATTGTAGGTTTCTTGATAATTATTGTACGTAGATACACGACGGAATTCCGGTAGATGATACTTTTGACCCTTGTATGGAGCAAGAAATCCTTTTATATTTGGGTACCCAACACCAACCAAATAATATTGTGGCGCCCCGACCAGGGGCCTCCGTAGACCCATCGCCCACGGATTCGGACGTCAGGTGATACCAGTCACTCCGCAAAACCTGTTTAAACACCTATACAAAAGCCATATCTAATTCAGAAATATATTACATTAAGGATATTCAGTGTCAATACACTTATTTACAACTCTTATTGTCTAAGTTTAGAAGTATTGTACATTATTCGTCACCCTAGGTTGACTAGACTATCTCAGCCACCAATATTCACACCTGAGATGTAGTCACTACTTTATTCAAACTAGTATGTACACTATGTTGGAAAACACGAATCAGAAAGCAGCGGAAATTTAAAATTTTTCCAACAAAAGGATCTAGGACTATAGTCCACCAACTTGACTACAATCTAACTAGTAAGGATGCTAGTTCTCTAGTTAGTGTTTAGGCTTAACCTAGAGTTTAATTTATCTTGGAGAAAGGATGGTGTTCAACACATGAACCAAAAGAAGATAATCAATTAGCCTCAAGGGGAGCTCGAGCTCCCCTATATATAGGAAGGAGGGTTGGCCGAAAATCCTAGTCCTTATGGGCTAGGGTTTTGGTCTCTCTCTCCTATTACTTGATCATCAAGTATTTTCCAACTTTGACTTTGAATTCTATTTCAAGTCAACTTTTAAGAGAGCTAAAATATCCAAACTATTTTTGGATAATTTTATACTTTATTTATTTAAGATAAATAACTTATTTTATCTAATTAATTAATTCGTAATTAATTAACTAGATTATTTTTCTCCAAAATAAGACTTTCTTTTTAATTCAAAATTAAACCAAAGTCTATTAAATAATTAATCACATTAATTATTTAACACATAAATAAATATACACATATATTTACAAACGTGTGAGACACGTGTCACAAGGACACGTGTCACTCACGTGAGCCACACGTGTGGTTCACACGTGTGGAACCTTCTTGGCCCGATTAACTCGTTTAATCATTTTCAAGCCTCAACTCATGTAACCAAGTTGTTGTGTGTGACCCTCTAGGTTCTCAATTTAATTAGCAGTGACCCTAATTAATTAATTCACTAATTAATTAATCAGTCCACAGATTAAACGACCATAGTCTAGCAACAGGTGTTTAACCCCTAGCTGAATTGGAATGTTCGGATTCGACAGAACCTTTAAGTCATTGATTCATGTGAGATACAATCCTCCTACTTACTATCTCTCAACCAAGATCTAGGGTAAGGGAATAATCAGAACCCTAATAATCCGGTCTTAAAGCTAAGTGCATTTCATATCCATTTGATCTCAATCCAAGAAACCTTTTTCTTGATGTCTTGATCTACTGCCTTGGCCAAGGACTACATATGACATATGAATGACTTACACAATAAGAGATCACATTGCAAATGCAAGTGTAGGTCCTTTCTTGATTCTCATTCACTTTCATGAATCACTTGTGCAGCCCCAGCATAAGCCTTGAATCAGTTGTCTAACGCGACACCCTTTAAAGCTTATACCTAAGACTACAGAGTTAACTCATAAAGTGACAAGAAACCTCAAGTCTTAAGGATCAATTAATCACATCAATGACTCGTGAGATATTTCCTAATCTGGAAGTTTCTATTTCTTGAAATAGAAACTTCATTTCCCATTTAGGAATGTTCTCACACGGGGTACCTCAGTGAACTTACTTATTAAAGTAAGCACCCTCATGTATCACGCACGTATCAACTATACACTTTGCACCTCCATGAAACAAGGTGGTCCTTCTTAAGGGCGTGATCCCACAAGCAAGCCTTAGAGGAGTCAGATTGACACTCCCACTGTCGGTAGGACTCATCGGCTTGGAGTATTTTACTAATCATGACTTATGTGATATAGGGCTCGTTTCATGAACCATTTCACCTAAATGGTAGAGTCCTAAAGTCATCAGGATTAGGGGAGTTCTTATACATGCACAGATAAAGTAAACGTATACCAAACAAGAGCATATAAAGAAGTGTTGCCTCAATTCGTTATTTCATTCAAAGATTATCTGTGATTACAATAAGGAAAAGCACAAAGCGGATATACAATCGGCTTTCTAGGGCACTACTCCTAACAATCTCCCACTTACCCATCAAAGCCATTCTAAAGGTACTCTAAGTCCCATCTTCTGAAGATAACCTTGGAAAGCTTCTCGACTAAGGGGTTTAGTAAGTGGATCTGCCACGTTCTCTGCTGATGTGACCCTCTCAATTTGCACATCTCCTCTTTTGATAATATCACGGATTAGGTGATACTTCCTCATAATGTGCTTGGTCTGTTGGTGAGATCTTGGTTCTCTTGCTTGAGCAACCGCCCCAGTGTTGTCATAAAACACAGAAATGGGGTCTTTCATGCTAGGAACAACATTCAACTCTTGAATGAAGTTTCTAATCCAAACACCTTCCTTAGCTGCATCATTTGCAGCTAAGTATTCGGCCTCAGTGGTTGAATCTGCAGTGGTAGTTTGCTTGGAACTCTTCCAACTCGCTGCTCCGCCGTTTAGGCAGAAAATGTATCCTGACATTGACTTAAAATCATCTAAGTCAGATGCAAAGCTTGCATCGCAGTATCCTTCGATAGTAAGATCTTTCTGACCTCCGTAAACTAAGAATAAATCTTTAGTACTTTTCAAGTACTTAAGAATATTCTTCACGGCAGCCCAGTGACCATCTCTAGGGTCAGATTGGAAACGACTCGTAACACTAAGTGCATAAGCCACATCCGGTCGAGTACATAACATTGCATACATTATGCTACCTATTGCTGATGCATAAGGTGTATGAGTCATTTTTTTCTTCTCAAGGTTAGTCTTAGGACACATCTTCTTTGAAAGATATGTTCCTACACTCATAGGAAGGTTCTTAACCTTTGCTGACTCCATATTGAATCTCTTCAATACTTTGTCAATGTACATCGACTGTGATAGTCCTATTAACCTTCTAGATCTATCTCTATAGATTTTAATTCCAAGGATATAGGACGCATCACCAAGATCTTTCATCTCGAATTGGTTCGATAACCATAACTTAGTCACTTTCATGTCATCCTTCGAATTCCCAATAAGAAGGATATCATCAACATAAAGTACTAAGAATTGTACTGAGGTCTCCAATTCCTTTCTATACACACATGATTCATTCGAAATTTGAATGAAGCTAAAGGCTTTGACTGATTCATCAAATCGAATGTTCCAATTCCTAGACGCCTGTTTCAATCCATAGATTGATCTTTGGAGTTTGCAAACCTTTTGCTCACTCCCACTGAATGTGAAACCTATGGGTTGCTCCATATAAATGTCTTTATCAATGTCACCATTGAGAAAGGCAGTTTTCACATCCATTTGAAATATCTCGTAGTCATAATACGCAGCAATGGCAAGCATGACCCGAATAGACTTTTGCATTGCAACTGGCGAAAAGGTTTCATCAAAGTCCACGCCGGGTCTTTGAGTGAATCCTTTTGCAACCAGTCTTGCTTTGTAGGCTGCAATGCTTCCATCAACTCGAAGCTTTCTCTTAAAGATCCATTTGCAACCTATGGGTTTGACCCCATCAGGCAAATCTACCAAGGTCCAAACTTGGTTGGAGTTCATGGAATCCATTTCGGATTTCATGGCTTCTATCCACGGTTCAGAGTCAGAATCTGAAAGTGCCTCCTCATATGTTAAAGGATCATTATCCTTTTGAGAGATTTCATGGAAGAATCCATACCATCTCTCCGGCTGTCTAGGAGTGCGTTCAGAACGCCTTAGAGGAGGATTTTCGTGTGTATCGAAATCCGTGATTGGTTGTGGTTGATCAGTAGGGGACGTCTCTTCAGTGGGTGGCGTGGGCTCACTTTGTACTTCCTCTAATTCTATGATCTTCCCTTTCTTTTCTTTAAGGAACGGTTCCTCAAGAAAAGTGGCATTTTTGGAAACAAACACCTTTTGCTCAGATTGATCATAGAAGTAGTATCCTATGGATTCCTTAGGATAACCTACAAAGTAGCATAAGTTAGAACGAGATTCTAACTTATCTCCCACTATCCTCTTCACGTAAGCAGGACAACCCCAAATTCTTAAGTAAGAATAACTAGGGATTTTATCATGCGACATTTCATAGGGCGTTTTAGGGACTGACTTAGAGGGAACTAGATTCAAAATCTTTGTTGCACTTTCTAGGGCATAACCCCAGAAAGAAGGTGGTAAGTTAGTGAAACTCATCATGGAACGAACCATATCAAGTAAGGTTCGATTCCTTCTCTCAGAAACTCCATTAAGCTGAGGAGTTCCCGGGGAGGAGTCCACTGAGAGATAATCCCATTATCTTTGAGATGATCAAGGAATTCTTCACTAAGATACTCGCCTCCTCGATCAGATCGAAGTGCTTTGATCTTGTGACCAGTTTGGTTCTCAACCTCCTTTTGAAATTCTAAGAATTTCTCAAAAGCTTCAGATTTATACTTCATTAAGTATACATAACCATACCGACTAAAGTCATCAGTAAAGGTTATGAAATACTGATGATTGTTTCTAGTGCTTACACTAAGCGGTCCACAAACATCAGTATGGATCAAATCCAAAACCTTAGTGGCACGTTCCATAGTTCCTTTAAAAGGAACTTTGGACATTTTTCCTTTGAGACAAGATTCGCAAGAAGTTAACTCTTTAAGATCATTTTCAGAGAATGATCCTGAAGTGTTTATCTTGCTAATTCTGTTCTTGGAAATGTGTCCTAATCTAGCGTGCCATAAGGGAGCTGAAACTTTGTCATCTCTCTTACGTTTAGTTTCTCGTTGTATATTCATAATATTGATATTCTGAGTTAGATAAAGTCCATTAGTTAGAGTACCGATGTGAACGGAAGAGTTGTTCCGTTTGATAAAGTATTTACCATTCTTAATATAAGTTTCATAACCTTCACAATCTAATATTGGAACTGAAATTATATTACGAATAATGCTCAGTACATAAAGGACTTTATTTAAGATTAACTCAAAACTACCTAAATCTAATCTAATTGTGCCTAAAGCTCGAGCTTCAACATTTGAGCCATCGCCGATCTTCAAGACACATTCTCCTTCTTTGAGTTGTTGGACTTCACTTAGCATCTGTACATCATTACCGATATGAGTTCCACAACCGGTATCAAGTACCCAAGAACTAGAATTAATAGAAAGATTTATTTCAACGAGAAACATACTTTTCTTTAGAGTAGCCTTGTACTCTGGGCAGTTTCTCCTCCAATGTCCCGCTTTGCCACAATGGAAGCAAACATCCTCTTTCTGATCACGCTTCTTCTTTTGGGCCTTCCCCTTCGAAACGCCACCAGTGGGCCTAAGGGGTTTCTTCTTCTTCTTTTGGGCTTTCTTGCCCTTACCTTTAGAAGGCCCAGAAGAGGAACATGGAGCATTCACCATCAAAACCTTATTGTCCTTCTTGATCGTGCTTTCAGCAGTCACAAGCTGACTAATCAGCTCAGCTACAGTAGCACCAGCATGATTCATATTGAAGTTAAGGACAAATGGGTTGAATGATGGTGGGAGCGAAGCTAGCAACAAATCCACTGAAAGCTCATCTTTCAGTGGCATGTCCATGGAAGCAAGTTTCTTAGTAAGGGCGAGAAACTTGAGTCCATATTCATGGACACTTGAACCTTCCCTCATTCTTAAGTGGAACAATTCCTTTGAAGTGTTATACCTTGTAACACGTTCATGAGGGCGGTAAAGTTGCTCTAAGTGGTCGTAAATCTCCCAAGCGAATTCCATGGCCTCATGTTGCCTTTGCAAGTCTGGAGACATGTTAGCCAACGTAAGGCAACGGGCTTGGAGATTATCATCCGTCCTGTAACAGCCCGAAAACCCGCCTGTCGATATTGTCTGCTTTGGTGGGCTAAGCGACACCACCCTCACGGTTTTGTTTCTCCCGGTGGAATTTAAGCCCGGAGGCGCCCACCCAGGAAAAGGCCTCAACAGGGAAGAGGTATCCACCCCCTTATAAGGAAGGCTTCATTCCCCTCTTCTTCCGATGTGGGACAAGCACTTTGAGCTTTACACTTCCACTTCTGAATCGCGTCCCGCTCGGCCCGAGTGGGAGCCTCCCCTTCGGGACTAGCCTCCCCTTCGAAGAGAACATAAGTTCTCTTCTCAAAATCTAAAATGATTTTTAGATTCCTCAGCCAATCAGAATAGTTGGGACCAGCCAACTTGTTTGACTCGAGGATCGATACAAGAGGGTTTTTGGTTGCCATTTCAAAACACGTAGAGAATCACAGAATCTACGACCTAAATGGTAAAACAGAGAACTTTGGAGCATGTTGAATTATAACGATATACAAAAGATAAGGTCTTTAATCTAATGTAGCTCCCACTGTTTTTCAAAGATCTATAATTCCCAAAGATCTAAGAGGAACACGTTTCCCAATGGGTACTAAGATCCTAGGCATTTTACCTCGAACCCACGACTCACGGACATTCTAAGTAAAACCCTAGGTAGGTACAACTTACCAATTCTAACACCTTTAGAACTCTTAGTAATTGTTTTTGCATCACCTATCTTTCAATATGGACGCACGACTCATGCGACATCCATATTTACTTCGGCGTTAAGCTAGACCCATCAATCATAAGATCATGATCAAAACTTAGTTCGAACGACCCACGACTCGCGGACATCGCCCTTGCCAAAATTGATCACGAAATATTGATCATTTAAAATGATCAATTAGGTAACTAAGAACTAATAAGCTCCACTAGCTATCCCACGACTCGCGGACAATAACTAGCTTTACTTACTAAACTTAAAACCTATTGATGGAATGCTAGGAATTTAATTAAAAATTTGCATCTCGAATTAAATACCTATTTGTTCGAAATTAGTTTAATATATAATGGGAATTTTCGAATCAACCGGAGAGTTGTCCGGTTCGACCTCACCAACATATATGTTATCCAATTTTATTAGTCTTGATTAATGCAAGTACACTTAAATGCATTTCAAACAAGCACATAAACATATAACATGTCCTAGCATGAAACTAACATGTAATGATCATGGGTTCTACCTATCTTATGCGTGATATGTGGGAGCCACTCCACAATCACAAGTTCTAACATACATGCCACATAAACAGTTTAAATCACATAAGGGAAAGCGGTAACAAAATACGAGCCCTATCTCTATTACATTTTTACAATTGAGATTCCCCTCCCTAACATTTTGAGGGGTCTTCACTTATGGCCTCCTTGTTACTTGAATGTGGTCCATCTTACTCCATGGGTGCATTGTCTCCAAAATGAAAATAAAACCTCACCACCTATCTCTACTCTCAAATTACAATAAAAGGAAAAAGATATAAAGTAATAAGGCTCAATCTTCATATTGGCCTTAGACAAATACACGGGGCATACCCCGGCCTCAAAAACAGTAATATGGAAAGCCACATAATAAATCACATAACAGTACGCACATAAGTGAGGCTCCAACCTCAATTGAAAAACGCAATTATAGGGCTCCAACCCCAATTTAAACCATCCATGTGCATAAATTAAAACCATACATAAGTCTAAACCCATGATCACCTAACATGCATAAATTGCAAGAATTTAAATTTAACCAATAAATTAAAATTCTCGCCTTAAGCTCTAATAGCTTAAAACACGACTTAGATGCAATTCTTGTTCAAGAGCCTTTTCTATAAAACCCGAAAAACAATGAACTAATAAAATTCCAATTAATTTCTGAAAATTAATAATTTTATTCTTTCAATATTTTCATAAAATAAAGTTTGTAATTTTTACAAAATTTGAATCGCTTAAAATTTCAAAATCCCAATTTAAACAATTGTTTCAAAAATAATTCAAATTTAATAAAATAATATTTTTTTTTAAGAAAAATTAAATCGGGATTGGATTGGACTAAACACGAAAATCAAGATCACGAAACGAGGGCCAGGCCTCGCCCGCACGCCAGCCCAGGTGGACCGCACGCCTTCTCGTGCGCATCACCTAGACGGGAAGGCAGGCGGGCGAGGGGAGGCTCCCGCGCGGTTGCGGGAGGAGCAGGCGGGCGTGCCTAGGCGCTGGCGGGCAGGCCTCTCGAGCGGTTGCGGGAGGGACGGGCGGGCAGTCCCACGCAGCTGCGGGACTGCTGTGCAGGACGGCGCGGGCCTGGGCGTGCGACGTCCTAGCACGCCTAGGCTCGCGTTTTCGTAACGCGATTTTAGTGTTTCAGTTCAAAACCAACAACAATCCAAAATTTAAAAAACATGATTTAAAAGGATTTCAATCAAAACGGTTTTCAAAAACACGATTTAAGAAAACAGTTTCAGAAATTCAAGAAAAATTACAGTTTCGAAATTCAGGCTTTCTAAAAGAACTCATGAATACCTAATTCGCATCTAAGCCTAAGAATTTCTACCAAATTCAGAATAATTGAGACGAATCAGAAACACGATTAACGAGGTGGCTCTGATACCACTTGTTGGAAAACACGAATCAGAAAACAGCGGAAATTTAAAATTTTGCCAACAAAAGGATCTAGGACTCGCAATCGTGTAACCAAATTCGTAGGGATTAGAAACTTGCTTTCTTAATTGTCTTTCTTGAAGCGTTCAAGCCACCCAAGAACGCTCTTCTCGCGGCTTGATCCCCTCTCCAAGGTAATCTCGAATCTTCAAACTTCTAACTTGAAGCTCTCTAGAGATAGTCCACCAACTTGACTACAATCTAACTAGTAAGGATGTTAGTTCTCTAGTTAGTGTTTAGGCTTAACCTAGGGTTTAATTTATCTTGGAGAAAGGATGGTGTTCAACACATGAACCAAAAACAGATCATCAATTAGCCTCAAGGGGAGCTCGAGCTCCCCTATATATAGGAAGGAGGGTTGGCCGAAAATCCTAGTCCTTATGGGCTAGGGTTTTGGTCTCTCTCTCCTATTACTTAATCATTAAGTATTTTCCAACTTTGACTTTGAATTTTATTTCAAGTCAACTTTTAAGAGAGCTAAAATATCCAAACTATTTTTGGATAATTTTATACTTTATTTATTTAAGATAAATAACTTATTTTATCTAATTAATTAATTCGTAATTAATTAACTAGATTATTTTTCTCCAAAATAAGACTTTCTTTTTAATTCAAAATTAAACCAAAGTCTATTAAATAATTAATCACATCTATTATTTAACACATAAATAAATATACACATATATTTACACACGTGTGAGACACGTGTCACAAGGACACGTGTCACTCACGTGAGCCACACGTGTGGAACCCTCTTGGCCCGATTAACTCGTTTAATCATTTTCAAGCCTCAACTCATGTAACCAAGTTGTTGTGTGTGACCCTCTAGGTTCTCAATTCAATTAGCAGTGACCCTAATTAATTAATTCACTAATTAATTAATCAGTCCACAGATTAAACGACCATAGTCTAGCAACAGGTGTTTAAACCCTAGCTGAATTGGAATGTTCAGATTCGACAGAACCTTTAAGTCATTGATTCATGTGAGATACAATCCTCCTACTTACTATCTCTCAACCAAGATCTAGGGTAAGGGAATAATCAGAACCCTAATAATCCGGTCTTAAAGCTAAGTGCATTTCATATCCATTTGATCTCAATCCACGAAACCCTTTTCTTGATGTCTTGATCTACTGCCTTGACCAAGGACTACATATGACATATGAATGACTTACACAATAAGAGATCACATTGCAAATGCAAGTGTAGGTCCTTTCTTGATTCTCATTCACTTTCATGAATCACTTGTGCAGCCCCAGCATAAGCCTTGAATCAGTTGTCTAAGGCGACACCCTTTAAAGCTTATACCTAAGACTACAGAGTTAACTCATAAAGTGACAAGAAACCTCAAGTCTTAAGGATCAATTAATCACATCAATGACTCGTGAGATATTTCCTAATCTGGAAGTTTCTATTTCCTGAAATAGAAACTTCATTTCCCATTTAGGAATGTTCTCACACGCGGCACCTCAGTGAACTTACTTATTAAAGTAAGCACCCTCATGTATCACGCACGTATCAACTATACACTTTGCACCTCCATGAAACAAGGTGGTCCTTCTTAAGGGCGTGATCCCACAAGTAAGCCTTAGAGGAGTCAGATTGACACTCCCACTGTCGGTAGGACTCATCGGCTTGGAGTATTTTACTAATCATGACTTATGTGATATAGGGCTCGTTTCATGAACCATTTCACCTAAATGGTAGAGTCCTAAAGTCATCAGGATTAGGGGAGTTCTTATACATGCACAGATAAAGTAAACGTATACCAAACAAGAGCATATAAAGAAGTGTTGCCTCAATTCGTTATTTCATTCAAAGATTGTCTGTGATTATAATAAGGAAAAGCACAAAGCGGATATACAATCGGCTTTCTAGGGCACTATTCCTAACACACTATGCACAACATCACCTTGAGCTCCATTCCCATTTCCAGCATTATTGCCTCCTCTAATAACACATTCTGGAGAACAAAACGAAACAGAGGGAAATATAGGGTGAGTCAAAGGACTCAGTGGGAATTATCACAATAATCAAGAACAGAAAGATAGCAGAGCAAATCAGAAAAGTAACGATAACAACGATAACAAAATAAAGAACAGGGTAAACAGATAATGTTCACTGAGGGTCAAACGTTATGGGTCCCGCCTTGTATCGCCTTCCCAGATGATCAGTCCAGGCAGTAGTCAGTGGCAGTGGACAGTACAGAGACCAGCGACGCACGCATGGTCATTCCCAGGGAGCGACCCTAGGAATTAACGAACTTTGGGGTCCCCGCAGTCGTTATTCTCCTTCACATTGGTTTACAGAATCGGTCACAGAATCAGGCTTAGGTAGGTTTAGGGTAGGCTTACAAAGCAGCTCAAATGAAATGGCTATCAATCAGAGGCTCAGAACACAAGGCAGTGAACATACAGTAATCAGTCCAGTAATAGCTCAATGAATAAATCAACAGGCAGTAATAGATTAATAAACAGTTCAGAAGACGACTCAGATAATAGATCAGTAAATAGTTCAAAAGGTAATTCAACCAATTTAAAGAGCAATGCAAAAGATAAGCCAAAGAACAATTCAAGAATAATGAACCAGATAGGATAAATAGAAGTAAAGAGAAAAAAATCATGGTACGAGGATTGTGTTTTGTCTCCAGCAAGAAGGGGTTATTCCCACCTGTCAGTCAGGGCTGTTGAGCTTTGTAGTCAGTTTGCTATTGCTCTAAATTACCTGACAAGAATAAGGTAATTGGCTAAGTTCATATTCTATTGTTTGTGATTAATAATTTCTAAATATTGATTTCTATAATATATCAACATCAATTGGTTAATATTGGCGGGTTTAATAATAAATATGTTCATTACTAAATTATTCTCAACACAATTAATAATAATTCGTTTAATAACAATTATATAAAATTATCGTGTGTATTTATTAACAATTATATAAGTTCTGATAGATATTTAAATAATATTATAAAATATCCCTTAGTCCTTGAATTAATCTAATGTGTCCAATAGATTCCATCGCGTGGGGCCCACGTCAAGGTACAAGTCAAAATAGATTTCAAATCAAGGTGAATCTTTAATTATTCTTTACAATTAATTAATCACACTTATAAGATAATGGCGTTAATCATTATAATTGTTACTGTACCAACTCTAACAATCAAGTCAAAGCTTAATTAATCCTTATATTTATAATTATAATTATAGACATTAATCTATTTATAATCATAATTATTATGATCAAAATCAATTCGTGTGACTTTAACAACTTACTGTTACCAATGTTGTTGTTATTACTATTATTAATATTACATTATATAACTCTGATTATTATTATTATTATTATTATTATTATAGTTTTAACAGAATTAGGTACCAATTGTATTAACCGTTTATCGAATTATCAATATTATCGTATAGATGAGTTTAGGAAGTCATAAACTATTTTCTGGTATTTTTTCGGCGAGTCGCCGCTGCCGGACCACGGTCGGACTGCCACCTTTCGTCACCTGAAAATTCCCCAAAATAACCCAAACGAACATCTTTTTATGCTCGTCAACAATTTTCAGTCAATTTTAACGGATTAATTCAGATTAGGGAGTAATTCAAGAATCCCCTTTTCAATCCTAACCCTAAACCATAAAATTTAAATCTCAAATTAAACGTGAATTAACCGTAATTAATTCAAATCAGTCTCAGATATATCTCACCCAAGTCAAACCCTTTAAAACCCACCTTAAATCTGACGAAAAGTCACCGGGAAAAGATAAGCTCTGTTCACCGTTGCTACTTCACTGTCGCACTTCCACCACCGTGATTTTCAACAACCAGCCACCAGTCATAGACTCACCTCACCGAGCTCTTCAAAAGGCCTAAGGTTGCGAGTTATTTCTCCGATTAAATCAACGTCGTTGGTGAATTTTCCGACTAACCTTTCGGCTTCGTTTTCTCTCTCGTCTCCTGACGAAACTTAAAGATACTCGTGGATTTGTATTCTCCTCGTCGAGACGTTCGAAAAACTCTATGGGTTCCTAAGATTTGGCTGAGAATTGGTTGGGGTAGGGATGGGCGGCGTTGCTGTTTCTTGTCTGAGGGAGAGGTTATGTGTGTGTATCTCACGGTGTGAAGTGTGTGTGTTTTTAGGTATAGGGGTAAATGAATTAAATGGGGTGAGTTCACAATATATCAGACGCATTAGCGTCTGATTTTCATTTCCAACTTTTTTTTTTTTTTAACTTTCCTAAATCCTATTTTCACCCCCAAAATTTCTAATTTAATTTATCTAGGCCCAATAACTTAATTAATAATACACTAATATTTTATAAACACACAATTATATAATATATTCGATTACTATAATTTACGGGGCGTCACAAATATTTTCCTATGAAAAATAAAAATAACATATAAATGGCAATTTAAAGTTTTATGTAAAATATTATTTAATATAATGCATACCTTTAGGAGGCATTGGGAAACATTTTGAGGGATCCTTGATGGCATTAAGAAAAACTCTTGTACCATGAGCACTGCCTTCCTAACCCGGCAACACAAATGTGAAACACAAGTCAAAATCACAAACGACCATTATATTTTGGGTGGGAAATCTTTTTCTCCCAATAAACGGAACTTGCTCATGTACTGGTAATTTTGGCTTAATATTATTGTCGTCGATGGCACCAATGCAATCCTTTTCATATATATATATATATATATTAGTTAAGTATTAATGAATTTAACTATTGAAATTGATTGTTTTATATTAAAATTTACCTTGAAATGAGGGTAATATCTTGCATTCTCTTTAATATAAGGAGGAGTGAGAGTGGTCGCTAAAAGGTTTAATCCAATCGATTGACATATTTGTACATGCTCGCAATACATTATGGAATGATCGACTCACTGTATATCCAAATCTCTGAAAATATTCTTGTATTTGCCTATTCCCTTCCCTTAACACCACAATCATTAAGAAAGTTGTTACAAAAAAAAAAAAATCATCTTTATGCATCATCATATTTTCATGGGATCGGCGCGGGTGCCCATTCAATATAGACATCAACCATGACCAACCACTATAATTTCTATCTCGACATGACATCTTATGTAAGTAATTCTGATAATATGTTAGTGCACCAATATCTATAGCATATAGAACTTTTCTTGTTCGCTTTATACAATAATTATTAGAACTATTACCTTCATTATCCTTGTATCATCTAAAGCATCATAGCTTGATAATGTTGATAGAGAATCCAATGTACTATCACAATCGGAATCTGACATTCTGCAAATGTATAAATTAACTTATTACCCATATATAAAATGAATGAAAAAACATAAAAAAAAATCAATTAACATACACTTAAAATTCTAAAGTAATCCAAATAAAAGTCAAAACACAAGTTCCTATATTCAAAATCAAAATATTCAGTAATCATGAGTATTTGCTTCATGTCTTCACAAAGTTTAGCTATGGCATAAATTCAACACAAAACAAAATTCATAATGTAAAATGAGAATAAATTCATCCGAATGATGCATTATCATTTTGTTGAGATATCCCACGTGAAGCATACGCAGACGTCATGGAAGAAGCCCTTCGTTGCATGTCTCTCTCCATTTGCTCTTGGAACCACATCAAACGAATTTCATCCTTTTTAATTGTTAAGAACAACTCTTAATGGCGGGCTTCAAAATTAAATGAGTTGCATACATCCATAGTTGATCACCTTCCTCATTACCCGACATCTTTTCTAAAATCTCCAAACACTAATGAATACTATACTGACATCTGATGTTGCCATTTGAGTGAGATGATGTTGACTCATTTTCCATTGCGTCAACCAAACGCTCAAAACACTTTGCAATCTTATCAGCAGTTGTTATTTTTTTATGTTTTTTGTTCCGGATTGGTTGATAGGTTTCACGAGATTTTTTCCTACCACTTCCTGTAACTCCTATTTCCACATCATTATCGGTTGTAGTATCTGGTTCAACATTCAATTTATTGTTCAAGTTATTGAGTTCTCCAATTTGTGAATCTAAAGGTACTTCTACTTCTTGTTTCGTTTGAGGTGGCATCAAATCCGAAATAGGTGCCCATGCACTTCCACCAGTTGCTATAACATCTGAGAACAAAATTTCTTGCTCATCTAACAATATTGGTCCTTGTTCTCTAAACTTAACCACATCAGGGCATACCTAAAAATATCAACACATAAAAATAATTTATTTTAAAGAAAATATTCATATCAGTAATTGTATGGTGTTAGAAATTATAAATTAAGCAGTACGTGTATCTTCCTTTGCCACCATTCTGGGGTTGCATCTATTGTCCCTTTCTCATTGTTCCATCCTAGCCCACTTTTTCCTCGTAGCATAGTTTTCCACACACCCCATTCCTTCTTCAAATTATCCCAACGATTCTTTAATTGTACTCTTGTGTAATTACGATTTGATAATTGTGAAAACTTGCAAATAATATTCTCCCAACCTAATTTACTAAAGTGACTTCCTTGTCGATTTCCTGCTCGTAACTCTTCAACACAGATTCTTATAAATATTTCAGTTGTCTTTGCATCCCAACTAGCCTTTTCGGTTATCTCAGTATTTTTTCCTTTTTGTTGTCTACTAATATCAAGAATTTGAGAAGACTGGTTTTGTGATGATGATGGAGAATTTTGTTATATGATTTAGCTCAGAAAATCTTGATATCGGTAATTGCGACTCCATTACTACATTATAATAATAATCACGCATATTCATTATACTCAAAATTGAAAAGATGTAAAAATATATAATTCATAACATATAATAGTTGCAAAGAAAGAATATTATTCTGTATACTAACAAAGGTTGAGATCAAATATACGCTCATAATAATCTTTACACAAAACAATAAAATAAATCTCTTGCGCCACTTACACACAAAAATTAAAAATACCAGAGTATACAACTTTCACCTTTAATTGTCTGATTCTAAAATTTTCAAATCTTGACAAACCACAATTGTATATCTTAATCCCGGATGTTTGGTATGATAATGACATAATTTATTTCTTAATCCAAACTTTTGAGCTTAATTGTTGCTAATCTCTCACCATAAAAGCTCCAAAGGTATGATGCAACAAGTCATCGACACACACACAATATAGTGGTCCGGTGAAGAAAATTTATGCTAAAACTACATTGTGCTAAAAGCTGAATAAGCCAACTGCTTAGACTTTTTAAAATCTTATGTTCAAATAATTTGGAGAAGAGCTATTTCTTTAATTTTCAATCGTGGGTTATCGGGTTTTTGCCATGGTGGGATTTTTTTCATTGATATGTTGAATACTAAAAATAAAAAAATAAAAAAAATGGGACTCCCATTTTCGAGAAAGCAAAATTTCGAATGAAAATTGATACTTTTCTCTACACAATAAGGAAAATCAACAGTCTACAAGAACACACCCACGTAAAGGAAACAAAATTTTCATGCATATTAAAGAAACAACCTGATGAAACTAATACGGAAAATTTAGGGAGAAGAAAATCGCACACAATAACAGATATTAGAAAATAATGAAACCAAACAACTTTAAAATAAATGAATTTATAAAAATTAAGAAAAGAAAAAAGATTTACCTGGTAATTGAAAATTTTTGAGCTATCAGACCTTTTAGGATTCCGCATCTTTGATCCGAGTAGAACGAACTAGAAAAAGAGAGTTGAAACAGAAAAGATGCAAGGAATATATGAACCCTAGAGTTGTATACATATGTAGAAGGTCAAATTAGAAATATTAATATTTTATGAGGATATTATTGTCAAATAGAATTTTAATTAACCATATAATTTATAAGCAAAATCCAGAAGCATGCCCTGAGCTGCTTCTAGATTCTGGTGTATTTTTGCTTAAAATAAGCAGAAGTCGTTGTTCCAAACTGTAGCGCCCGAGCGCGTGACGCCACATCCCGCACTAAGACCCGACCCGTATATGAAATGGGTGATCCATACACGTGCCAGATCAGAGCGAACGGGGACACAACTCACTCACTATGCTAGGCGGGAGCTAACTCTCAAAACCAATTAAGCTACAGTAACAGAGTAAAGTAACATGAGCGAAAGCAATATCATTGCAAGAGCATAGCCAAAGAGCTTACAGGCTCTAACTAAAGCGATAAGGAACTTCGAACTTCAAACAATTCTAATAAATGGCCGATACGGCCTAACAATTAAACAATTAAGCGCTCACAAGCGTTCATAATCGTAGTAACAATTAAATGATATGAGTGTAACATAAAGGAAAGCTATACACGACTCCCAAGACTCTACAGACTCGAATTTCCGTCTAACACTCCAATACCTACAAGAGAAAACTGAAAAGAAACCGGGTTCAGTTTTTAAGAGACTGGTGGGTATAAAACAGGGCTTAATACAATAATATCATGGAAAAGTAAACCCATACATGCAAGCTATAATCCCTTACGATGTTTTGAAATATTTCCTAAGTGGGTGAAAACAAAGAAAGCAACGTGCGGGATTATAACGATCAATTCATTCATTCAGTCATTCATTAGGTCATTACTTGAGCCCGACGAGTGGGCGAAATCTCCAACCTTCTCCTCGTGTGTACATTATTCATTCATTTATTAGCGATCACACATTATTCTTTCATACATAATCATTCATTCATTCGTTCATTCAATCAATTACCCATTTTTCCTCCGATTAGTGGACAGACTCGGCCAAAGACACGTCCATCCAATCATTGTGGCTAGTGAGGTTCATGACTCCCCAAAGAACCGGTTCCCATTCCTCGCTAACCTCCTAGCGAGGGCTGATATCGTCGTTATTTTTTGGAAGGCGTGCACGAAATCACCGTCAGTCCATGCTTTCTTGGATAGCCACATATACATGGCCCCAGGGCCCCCATTCAGTGCATTCAATCATTCATTTATCACCAAAACAATAGGTAAGGATTCATTATGAAAAGGGCTTTAACGTTAAATCAATGACTCTTTGAAAATGACTCGATATATATATAGTACGTTGGCTTAAAACTTACACATTGGGTATATATCTGGTCGTTGTTTAACTAATAGAAGAGAAACCCACCTGGCTACGCTTAGCCGAACAATACAAAGAATAAAAGAAGACTTGAAGATAGCCTATGAACCCGCATGTCTTCGCCCTGGAGAAAACTGTACAAAAAGCAACACGGTGCATTCGTGAGACTCAAAACTCCAAATGAACCATACATGATGCACGACAATGCATTAACGTGATATGACAATGCATGAGCAATAACAATGTGCTATAAAGATGTTCATGTGCACAATTAATGTCACTTAGACACGTAAACGAGCCATTTATTCATTCCACGAATAAATCGTGTCCTTGCATTATCATTCGTTCATTCCATATCATTCGTTCGTTTAATATTCAATTCTTGACATGTTATAATACATGTTAACAATGCATATGAATCAATTTGAGGTGAAAGGGATCCATTAAACACATAAAGAATGCAATAATTGCAAATAAGGTCACATTGTAGCACTTAAACGTTCATACACGAAAGTCACATTTACACCTCATAAATCAAGCCATAAAATTCATAAACATATCATTCAATAAGCTATTAGTATCATAGATACAAGTTTGAGGCAAAAGAAATCAATTTAATCACATACAAAAGTCAAGGAAGTGAAAGGAACGCAAGGAAAAGGATTTTGGTAAATGCTGACAGTTTTTCGAATTTTATAAGTTGTAGAAAAACGGTAACATCTCAAGTTCTAGGGGTTGGAATTAGTTTTTTTTTTGTTGGTTATGAAACTATATAAGCAAGGCTTTCCAACGATATATGGCTTGAATCTTGGTTCAAAGCGATGTGAAAATGGCGTAAGCTTGAAGTGGGGATGAAAGTAGTTTTTCAGCGAAGTGGCGACACCAAAATGGATCGCTTATATCTCACAATCAAGGTATGTTTTTCATGTGATCCAATGATAATACTTTACACTTCAAGATATTTCTGTGATTAAAATTTCACGTCAAACGAAACTCGTTTGGATAGGTAACGACGAATAAAATAGTACATACGTGCAAGCATGGGGAGACACACTGTATTTGCATACACGGTTGTGGCTCAACACATACGCAAAATCCTCATATTCATGGCCAAAATGAGATACGGGGGTGTCTCAGATCAGGAGCACACCCCCAAAATTCCCGTGGCCTCCCTAATACATACACATGCACACGGGGGTGGCTGTTTCACAGCAGCCACTTTGTCTCCAAATTTCCAGCTTAACACATAGCACATACTCCTTGTTTTCAGCCATGAAACACAGCAACATGAGCAGGCAATAACAACAACAACACAACAACAATTAAAGCACAAAAGCAAGCATAAAACAACAATAATTCAATCCCTTAAGTTCATACACATCAACCGGCTAGGAAAGGAAGGCAAAAGATCAAGTTCTAGCATGCTTTCAAGCTTCACACTCATACTCCATTAATGGTGGAACATCAGATAATCAACCTCCATGGATTTAAACTCAAGAAATGCAACATAGAAGCTTAAGAGAGCAAGGAAACATATTTAAAGGTTCATATAACACATGCTTGCATATTGAATTCAAAATCTAATTCTTAACCTAACTATTCATCAAGAACTTCACACTCATGCATATATAAGTTAAAAATAACAGTTTCATGGATCAATTAAAGTTGAGGATGTGGAGAATTCATTTCTTACCTTGCCTTGAAGAGATGAAGAAATATGGTGATGGTTCGAAGTTCTAAAGGTGAGAAATAGCAAAAGTTCTTCCCTTCTTTCTTGTTCTTACTTGCTGCTACAATTCATGATGAAAAGGGGCTAAAAAGAGGGGGTTGAATTTTAGCTAGAAAGGGGTGCCATACGGGTTATAAGGGATTAAAAATGGGTAGGGTTGTAGTTATTGGTTGTTAGGATTGGAATTTAATTTGTCAGAGATTCAAACGACATCGAAAAAGTACGAGGTTAGTTCCGTTGACTCCGAATCATCAAAACGAGTCCAACGGCGAAGACAGATCTTGAATCTGAGTTACCGATCTCAAGTTATTTGCAAAACAGTTCAAGGTGGCCTATTTTTTGAATAGGTCCCTAAACTTTTAAAAAGTGTCAAACAGGTCCAAGACCTATTTTCAATTAAGTCCCAAACATTTAAATAAATTTCAATCAAGTCCAATTCACATATAATTCAATTAATTCTAAGAAATTAGTATGCTTGGCAACAAATTCGTTTTATAACATTTACGGATATTCGATAACGGATCAATTTAAACATTCTTGAGACAAGTTAGGCATTTAAATCAATTATATCAAACATATAGATTGAAATACACTTAAATCAAAATGTAAATGAATAAATATTAATTAAATCAAGTTAAGAACACATAAATAAAATTAAAGAGACGCAAATACGTGAAATAAATTCACACGTGACACAAACTTGTACGTACGAAGACGCGAGACGTCACAAAAACACTCTAAAACAGGTAAAAATAAGCACTTATCCCATAAGTGCTTATTTTTAGAGTTTGAAAACACTCCCTTACTTTTTTATCACTCCAATAACGTCCTATTGATTTTTCTTTTCTCTCACCCCAATCCAATTCTTTTTTTTTTTGCTTTTTTATATAATTCTTATTTTTTTCTCCTCATATTTTAATTTTTTTAACTAATATGATATTATCTTATGTTGTGTATTATTTATCATAATTTAGTAATTATATTAAATATAATTATAAAATATATATTAACATAAAAATTTATTTTCATATATTTAAATAATAGTTTATTTGCACATGCAACGAGTGTGCCATGTTACGAGTAATATTATTATTACACTATATATATAAAAGCCGTAATAGTACGGTCCGTCGTCCGGATTCAACTTTTAAACAAAGCAGGTGATTATTTCTCTATTAAACCAAAACGACGTCGTCTCCAACTACAAGTATCTTTTTTTCCTCTTTCACAATTCAATCTCTTTTCTCTTTTCTCCAGGGTCGTTCTCTGTTTCGCTTCTACTTCTTTCAGCTCTTCATCCGTAATTAGGGGTGGGTGCAGGACGGGAAGTTTGGGATCGGGATGAAAATTTGGATCACCAATTCACCATTACAGAAAGTTTCTTTAATTCTCTAAACATCACAAAAACTCTAAACATTAAAAGTTTAAAACTAACCATCATAGAAACCTTACATAAGTTTTCAAATATCAATAATGGTTGAATCAACTACCTATTTCATCAATTATATAAAAGAAAGGGCTAATTCCAAATAACCCCTCATCCTTTAGTCCTTAGTGCGCTTTGTCCCCTAATCTTTGAATTAGTGCGATTACCCCCTTAACCTTTAAAAAATATCACACTTAACCCCTTTTAATAAACTTTGATCGTCGATTTCTGCTCCGTTACGACAACCCAAGCTTCAAGACCACCGTCATCGTGTTCGTCTCTCCTAGGCGAACAAAGCCCATAACCCACTCGACCCTATTAGCCTCCGAAAGCTGCACAATGCTTCATTCATCATGCGCCGTCTTTCACAGATAATTTCGACATTGTCGGTTGTCGAATTTTGTTTTCGAGACCATAGTTGTGTTCCTTGCGTCGAGAACTTCAATTTGATATATAATATCAACACATTTGAAATCTACTTTGTACAGGTTTGTATTGCTAAAGGGGTTAAGTGTGATATTTTTCAAAGATTAAGGGGGCAATCACACCGATTCAAAGGTTAGGGAGCAAAGCGCACTAAGCCCTAAAGATCAGGGGGGTGTCTGAGATTAACCCTAAAAGAAAAAAAAAATATTAGACATATAAAGCTAAAATAGAGAATAAGATTCTAAAATTAAAATAGATAAAATGTTCTAAAATACCTTTTTCAATTGCTTTAACCTCATGTAAATCCTCCTCGATATTCATTGGCTTAAAGTCACGACGAATCCAATCTTGGGCACAAATTAAAGCTTGGACTATCCAAGGAGACAAAGAACTCCTAAAAGCATCAAGGACACGCCCACCGGTGCTAAATGTAGACTCTGAAGCAACAGTGACCGGGACAACTAATACATCACGAGCTATGTAGCACCCCGCACGAGAGACACCACATCCCCCGCACTATAGTTCAACACGAGTAACGAAATGATAAATCCGCACCCGTATCAAACCATAGCGAACGGGAGACAAATAGAAAACCCTCCTAAGCTAGGCGGAACTTAGACCCTGCACTAATAACCAATCGACAAAATATAATACATTGGAAAACTAAAATTCAAACACACCTCCTATAAGCAGACTTGGGCTCTTCAGGCCTCTTTTAAACTCATAATCAAAGCCCAACAAGAGCAATTCAATAGCAATGATACAAGATTCAAATTCATAATCTTACAAGGTTGAATCATACACAATTTAAATACATAAGTGAAAGCAGAGACGCTTCTAACTTAACTTGACCGACTCAAACTCAACACAACTCCGCCTAGCTCGAAATTCCAAAGCCGAACCTACGCACTAAAAGATTGGGGAGGGAGAGGGTCAGTCTCTAGAAGACTGAGTGAGCAGGAGCGATATACGTATATAAAACATGCACATGCAAGTCATAAATCCCGGCGAGTGAGCGTGCATCATCTCCAACCAAACTCCGACTGTGTACGACACATATCATTAATATTTTAAATAGGTGATCATGCAATATATCATAATACATGCAGTTCATATATCATATCATAAAACATATTCGTTTGGGCAATCCGTGTCCCGGCCTTCCCGCACGGTGCATAACAATCATAACATACTCATAATCATAATCATAAAATAAGTTCCAACCTTCTTCCTCCGGGTGGTGGACGGGTTAGCAAGACCCGACCACCGGTCCATACATAGGCCCATGGGGGTACATGAATCTCCCAAGGGCACTCAGCTCCCATTCCCCGCTAAACCTCCTAGCGAGGGCCGGTATCGCCGTAAATATGGTGGGACTAGTACAAGGGATCACCGTCGGCCCTTGCCTCCCCGGATAGCCACTTGCCCTAAGTCCCTGGG
This sequence comes from Lantana camara, assembly GCA_037501455.1. Lineage (NCBI taxonomy): Eukaryota > Viridiplantae > Streptophyta > Magnoliopsida > Lamiales > Verbenaceae > Lantana > Lantana camara. The sequence goes on from CM074857.1 coordinate 112,285,084, forward strand.
CCCGTGCATTCATAATCATAACATAATCATATTCTCGCCAAAACATTTGATTCATAAGAAACATAACATATTTCATAATTCATTAGAAAAGGGTTTACACGATCATAATTTATTCAATGACTCTTACTTCGAAAATAACATATATATATATATATATGTATATATGGATTTTGGCCCAAAACTTATCATATAAGGGTTGTAGGGATTGATATGTAACTAGAACGAAAACACTCTCACCTGGACCGTGGCGATACAAGGATACGAGTCACCGCATGCCTAATTGGTCAAAATATCTCCACTCTGGAGATAAATTGTACAAGAAAAGAAACAAGGTGTACTTGTGAGACTCAAGACTCCAAATGAACCATATAAGACGCACGGCTAAGTAATGATCATGATATGAATGCATAAAAGATGATATTATGTTATGAACACGTTCATGTATACTATTAATGCATTAAAACTCATAACGAGCCATTCATTCGTTCACTTTCATTCAAATTCCTAATTTCAAATTTCCAATCAATTTAATTCAAGAATTCAAATATGAGCATAGCACGTATTAAATCGCATTTACAATTAGACAATAAACAATTAAATACCTTTAACTTAAAATCGAAAATTAAATAAAACATAAATAGGTAACAATTAAATTCTATAAACAATTAATTCAAACAATATTTAATATTTACTAAACCTATATAAATATATATATATAACACATGCATGCAAAAGCTAAGGTATTAGATATACATGCAACGTACAGCAACATGCATGCAATTATACTAAAGATTCATCTATTTCCCATGCATATAATATGCATTTAATTAACAAAAAATTATAACTAATGTCCATGCATGCAACATTTATGTATTCATATATATATATATATATATATATATATATATATATATATATGCTAAGCCATGCATGCAACGGAGTAATTAGGAAGCAATTAAACCATGCAAAAGACTGGAAAAAAAACTGAAACTTTCGTGCAGAGAGCAGGGGTCGCTGCCGCGACCCATTTTCTTCATGAAATGGTAGCGGCCGCTACCCTATTAAATTCTGAATTTTCCTCCAAATATTCCACAATACGTGAGCAGCCAAATAAGGAGTCGCGGACACGATAACAATTTCACTCAAAGCAGGTCGCGGGCGCGACCTGTGCGAACCAGCAAAAGACGCAGCAACATAACAAAAAACAGAGCAGCAACAAATCAAGCTCAATCCAACAATTTCAGGTAAGGTAAGATGACTAATATGCAGCAAAAAGACTCCAAAGCAACATCTAAATCAGCCCCAAGAAGGATCAAACGTGAGATGAAGGATGTGATGATCATTTCATGCTATAACTTCAATATCTCATTAATGAAAGCTCATGGATGCTTCAACTACCAGCTAATACATCACCATAAATGAAAACAAGAGAGCAACACAATCATATTCATGCTTGGAATCAATCAAATTCATCAAGAATTGAAAGAGATCAACCTAAGAATCCATAACCTAAATATCTCTTCAAGACAGCCATAAATCCATGAAACCATGATCAAAATTAGGGATGAATGGATGAAAATGACTCATAATGGATGCATAATACAACCCTAAGCTTACCTTGTGGATTAATGGAGGTTTGGAAGAGATTTGAGCCTTGAATCTCCATGCTTGGCAAGGGTTACGGGATGAAACTGGAAGCAGGGGATTTTGGCTGAGTTTTTCCTCATTTTCTGAGTGTGTTTCGGTTGGGGAAGGGTATGGAGAGATAGTGGGCTTAACTAGGGTTCCATAGCCTCTAACATGATTAATTTGGTCAACAAATGAATAAGTTATGATTTATTTGGCAAAAGGTAGCAATTTTATTCTCGTTCCATTTTTCGGTTGAGTTTCGATGGTTCAAATGGCTTTGGAAAAATATAAGGCTAAGTTCATCAAACTCGAATTTTCGTTGCGAGTTCAGCGAAGTTGACGAAACTCGAATCCGAGTTTCCTAGCTCAAGATATCAAATACGGAACCAAGGGTGCGCTAATTGCTCGTTAGCCCCCGATTTGGATTCCAAAATCAAAATAAATTCGAAACGTATGCAAACGAAAAAACATGAAACGATCATATATTCATATTCAAGACACTTATAAATCCAACATATTAAATTTGCACGAAATTTCGGTATCAATTTAATTAGAAACGAAGCACGTAAATGTCACTCATAAACAATATGACAATAAAATTAATAATATTACAAATAATATAAAAATGCAAATGCGTATATAATTTATAAATGAAATGCATGCACTAATTAAAATATAAAATGCATGCATCAATATTAATTAGCATGAATTGCATGTGTTCATGCAAATATATACGTACCACAATTAACATATATATATAAATACTTATATAAGTATATTTGGTATTAATAACATTAAAAAAAATAATTAACATTTTATATATATAAGTTAATATTAATAAAACTTAAAATATAATAATTAACCTAATTAACAATAGTTATAATTAAAATTAAATTAAACATATAAAACACGTATAATAATTATTTCGCGCAATTAAGGAGCACACAAGTTATTCACATAAATTCAAATTCAAATATTGCATATATTTCAAATGATCACTTGTTTAACAATTAAACAATGAAATTTAATTATAGTGAACACTAAAAACCAATTAATTTGCGCAAATTAGTAAACACATATATCATGCTGTACTACCTAAAAACTGGGGCGTTACAAGCTATATTTGGGAGAATAGGAAATCGATGACTTTTCCACCATTTCAATATATCAAAGTCCTTCTTGTCATCTTTCGTTTCTTCGGCCAAGTATTTCTTATACTTGGATCTTACTTGATCACTTTTTCCTATTTTCTTTTTCTTATTAAATTTATCTTTGATATATGATGCTCGGGTCCTAGGATCAAGTGATGTAGTAGAAGAAGAGCTAGATGATGCAGAAGAAGTTGTTGAATAAATCGGGCTCGGGGGACCTCCATACATCCTATTATATTCTTCAAACAATTCTTGCATGCCATGCCTCACATTCTCCTTCATTAACGCACACTTTGGGTTCGCCTCCTTCCCCTCCTTACTAGGATACAAAAGCTCAAACATGAATGACGTGGATCAAGAATGATGGCGTAATAAAGGATCATGTTCATTTTGTCAATCAAACCCCAATAGCTTTTAAACTTGGATTTCATCGTCTTTGTAACGCCCCGTTTTTCATTTATATATTATGTTACATTATATTAAATTTCATAACATTTTATGTAATATATTCTTATACATTTATATGAATTAACATTAACGTGGAACTTTATGTGAATTAATTGTTAACGCCTCTAGTTGCTATTATGTGACATTACCTGATCATTACATAAATATGTGGATTTAATTGCATAACATGAAATGGAGTTAAAAGATCATATTCCATGGAATGAAACTTGTTTGCATGCATTCATATATTTCAAGGACCTAAATGCAAAAATGGTTGAGTCATCATATTTGTTGGAAGGCTTTGGAAATATCTATGCATCTTTTGTCTCTCATTTCATTCATCATTTTATCCAAGAGATATTTCACACACTCACACACACTATATTTCGATCAAAACACCAACAAGAAAGGAAAGGAAGATTTCTTCATCTCAAGCTTAAATTCAAGGAAGAGAATTATATTTATTGGAGCATCATCATCATACCATCTTCTCATCCCATCTTTCCTTCATTTTAGAGGTAGAAGTGAAGTTATATGAATTCCTTGAATTATATTTGTTTAGGGTTTGATGTTGAGGTGATGAATTCTTGAGTGTTTATAGTTGGAAGCATGTTTAGGATCTTTATACTTCAAAGCTTGCATGAATTCTTGTATTAATTGAGAGTTGGATAACATGATATTATATGGGTTTTGATTGATGATTCCTTGATGATTGATGCATATTTGATGGTTTATTTGATGCCTAATTGGTATATATGAGTTATATGCATGTCATATGATAGTTTTAAGTTGAATTCTTGCCTTGGTTTGATGTGGGAAGGGTTTGGGAGCCCTTTCCGAGTCTTGCCCTGTTTTTCCCCTATCTTTTCGGACAGAACACTCCCAAACGCCCGTGTGGCTTTCTAGTTCATGCACCAAACGCCCGTTTGACACTGTTACAGGAGGTTTTCACACGCCCATTTCTGCTTTTAGACCATTTTTCAAACGAGCGTTTCTCTCTCATACGAACTTTGATTGACCTGATTTTTTAGGCCACGGAAACCTCTTGAAGTCTAAAACAACCTCAAATTGGAATCATCTTAACATATTTTGTCATTTGAGAGTTATAATCAATTCTTTTAGGTGTCGCTACTTTCCCGAAAAACTGGACTCGCCTAACTTCAAGCTTAGGCCATTTTCTCCTCACTTTGAATTAGAAAACGAGCCATATATCATCAGAAAAGTCTTTATGTCTAGTTTCATATTCCAACAACCAAAAATCAACTTCCAGTTTTCCTACAGCATGTACGTTTCCTAAAATTGTCCGTTTTTACCAAACTTCACCAAAACCACTCTTATTGTATTCCTTTCACTTCCTTGGCTCCCGTATGTGAATTATATGATATATATACTCGGTTTATTGATAATTATTCTTTTATTTGATATTCCTTAATTGTTATTGCATGACACATTGATCATGACTTTGTCGTGCGTCGTAAATGGTTCACATGTGTAGTGTCTCACGAACATTTGTCCTTGTTGCACAGATTTTCTTCCCGTTGACGAGGACCAGGCTTCTTAGTTGTATCTTTGTCAATTTTCGGCAGAGGTGAGGTTTAATTACTAGATATATGGAACCCATACGACCCCTACGTGATGTTTTCGGCCAAAATGTATATATATATATCTTTCTCAAAACGTTTGTCGATTGCAAATGATTTATCGTGACATATTGAACTTATCATGATTGATTGATCGTGTTTTGGCGAGTAAAGCATGTTCACTTTGGGCCCGAGGGTAGTGTATTGAGCCAACCGGGGAAGCAAGGGCTAACGGGTAACTCTTGCACTATCCTCACCATGTTGGGGTCACCCCTGAATGCACCCGGAGGTTTGGTGGAGGAAGGAGCCCGCCGTGCATAGGGACTCATGAACCATATGCTCAGATTGATTGGGTGGTGGGGCCTTGCAATCCCACCATCACTCGGAGGAAGAAGGAGTTATTGAAACTGCTAATTGTGCACTGTAATTGATTGCTTGATCACCTAATCACTTAATAACTGAATTATTGTACACTGTCGGAGAAAGGTTGGAGAATTGCCCTCACTCGCCGGGCCACTGATTGATTGAATTGAATTGATTAAAATTGCAAATTGGATAGTTGTACTCTCGGGCGAGAACTACTTTAATATTTGAACTTATATTGTTGATTTTATAAAACCTTACCCGAGGCTATAACTTGCATGATACATGCGCTAATATATATTTATACCCCCTCACTCAGTCTTTCGTAGACTGACACCTCATTTTTCAGGTTTTGCAGGTTGAGTGCTAAGCGGGATTGAGTCGGTCTTTATTTTGGGTCTAGCACAGCCTCATGTATTTTGTTAATGCATATGTATATTATTGACGCATATCTCTTAATTTTGACTTGTTATTGAATAGTTGGGATTGTATATATGGAAATGTTGGATATGGACTTGAAATGGTGATAATGAAATGCATGAATATTATGCTTCTGTTTTATTATTATGTAAGTTGGTATTTGATTGAGGGTTAGTCCCACCTAGCTAGTGGTTCTTTTCTCGTGTCACCCGTTCGCTATAGTCTTAGTTCATGTACGAATCCCTCATTTCGTATGTGAACTGAGCTATAGTGCGGGAGTGTGGCATCTCGCCGTGCCGGGTGCTACAGTCTTTGTCGTTTCTTTCAATTCAAAATCATCACCATTCTCCTCCTCTTTCAAAAGCATTTCAACTACACTTATTTCAACAAAAACGGTGTTAGATGTGACACATAAAGAACCGAAAATTGCCAAAGTAAGCTTATAAAAATACCCCAAAAATTTACACAACAACTCAGCCTATCAAAATCCATCCCAAACAGTATACCATCAAAAGACTCATGACGAAAATCATTGTAATAGCCAAGGTCTTGATCCCCATAATAATCAAAAGCCCTCCTAAGCAAGCATGCTCCAATATAAAGTAAGTAGAATTCCGCCTAGTAGGTACGTCAAGACAAAGCAATTTTTTGGATTCTATTTTTGCTAGCTCTACACACGCTAAATATTTCTCGTACCTAGATGGAGAATTACGAATGTACTTCACGGCGCCCCTAATCTAAGAAATGGAATTATTTTCATCATAATTTTTCAAACCATCTTGCACCAAAAGATTCAGAATATATGTAATACACCTCATGTGAACATATTTCCCTCCCAATAATTTTGTCACCCAATTTTCAAGCCTCTTATTCAAATATGTAATTGCATGAAGCATTGTCAACTGTAATTGTAAAAATATTATCGATACCCCAATAGCAAACATTTCTCTAACCCATGAGAGTAAAGTAGTGGTGTAGCACCCCGCACGTGAGGCGCCACATCCCCCGCACTACGGTCCAACTCGAGCAACGAAATGGAGAGTCCGCACCCGGATCAAACCGTAGCGAATGTGAGACAAACAAAACAAACACCTAAGCTAGGCGGAACGTAGACCCTGTCAAGCAAAACCAACCAACAAAGTAAATAGCAGCAGAAGACAAAATTCAACACATGCATTGGCCACGGGCCTGCAGAAATTAAACACACGGTTCACATGCAGACTTGGGCTCCTCAGGCCTCTTTTAAGTGTATAACAAAACTCGGAAAGGGCAATTCAGATAACAACAGCACAAGCATACGTATACATATCTTACATATTGATCCGAATTCAAATAAAGAAAATGCAAATGTAGACTAATCTAACTCAGACCGACCGAATCAAAAGACTTGACTCAACTCCGCCTAGCTCCAAACTCCAAAGCAGACCTGCACACTAAAAGATTGGGGAGGGAGAGGGTCAGTCTACAACTCGACTGAGTGAGGGAGCTACCCACACACACCACATATACATATAGAGCAAAGCACAAATTAACAAAATACTATGAACTGGGATAAGGTTTTACATACCAAAGTCATTTCGTAGCAAACTTATACTTATACATAATAACCAGAGCAAGCTTAAAGAGATCGCAATAACATAAGAGAAGCTCCTATCCCGTTTCATAATCGTCATAACAAAACAAATCTAATACACGGCGAGTACGGGTCTCCAACCTTACTTCCAAATCCTAACATACGAATCAAACAGAAAATAAACAAATATCACAAACAATCCCACCTCAACAACCACGGTGTTCGGGAGTCAAACCCTCTCCACCCAAATTGCAAATATATACGGGGTAGCTAACCCACGATATGCCTTCCCCGGTTATCCACCGAGGGCTCAAGATACCACACCTTCCCAACCTCCAAGAGTCACACGTAAATATCTCAAATGGAATCACGCCCAGGTCAAACCCGATGACCCTTTTCGTGCCGGGGCTCCCAACCCGTAATTCCGGGGCCCCAACAAACCAAAACAAACCGAACTCCCATCATTCAGGGACAAACTCGCTACAAAACACACTTAACAAAACATAACCAAAACTTACGTACCTTATCGGAGCATACCATACCTTGCAACTTAGCATATGCTATACACGTACCTCTCCGTGTCATCCTAATCCGTAGCTAGCATGAAGACACACGGTTTGGAGCATAGCCTCATTGTAAAACCATTTTAAGCTTATATACGCCCAAATGTATAATTTCAGAAGGATTCATATCAAATCGAATTAACAAAATTTATAACATATCATAAGACACATATTTAATATACATATAGTATATATTCGAATGCGGGCTTGAAAACGAGCATATAGGGTTGTAGGTCGCATTAACTAAAAGAAACAAACCTAAACCTCACCTTACACCGAAAAAACCAAAACCGGACAAATGATTCATCCCGGAATCAGAACGGACCACGAAACACCACCCCGGGTGCACCTGAACCAACTGAAGACAAAATACGAGGCTTAGACTCCAAATGAACCACATTGACGCACGACTTATGTTTACGCATTTAAAGAATGCAAGTAGGTAGGCAAAGTTCATATACAAATCAAATTCATGCAAACATATGCGTCCCACAATGTAATGGAGTTATAATCATGCTTAGAAAACACTCAAGTATCCAATTAATCCAATCAAGAGCAAATAAGGTGTTCATGAACGCATACTAACCAATTCATGTATAATTAGAACAAATATCAACACATAAACATGTTATAACAAGTTAGGAACAAGCTCGGGGTCGAAAAGGTACAAGACAATTGGAAAAAGAACACGAAAAGTGGTTTTGAGCGAAATTGGGCAAAAGCCAAAAATTTTCCCAAACGCCTAGGTCGTAGAAAAACTGGAATATCTTGGGTTTGAAAAGTGGGAATTGAGTTTTGTTTCTTGGGTATGAAACTATACAAATAGACCTTTAAAATGGTGTATGGCTCGAATTCTATTTCAAAGTGAGGAGGAAATGGCGTAGGCTCGAAGTTGGGTGATCGCAGAGTTTTGGAAAATGGCGACACCAAAATGAATCGATTATATCTCAGAAACTAGAAACTATATTGAGTTGATTCTAATTGGAGGTTGTTATAGACTTCAATAGGTTTCCAATGGTTCAAAAATTAGGTCAATTGGAGCTCATATGACGGAGAAACGGGCGTTTGAAAATTAAACTGAAAGCAGAAATGGGTGTGTGAAAGCTCTCGGGTGAAAACAGGGGGTGCCCAAACGGGCGTTTGGGAAATGAACTGAGGCACGAAACAGGCGTTTGGATACCGTCTACGAGAAAAATGCTTGAATAGTAACAATTGCGGAAATAGGAACAAACCCCAAGCTCACACGAACCCATACAACACCAAATCACACGAAATTCATACCACGAAGCATATATAACACGTAGGTCACATAAGATATTTGCACATAAGAACTCCCGAAACGAGCCCAAACACCCAAAACCCGAACGTAGTACTATTCATCATCTTCCCCCAAAAAGCCACATAACAAGAATCTAAGGCACGAAATGGATATTAAATCGAAGCACGTAATGAAAGGGTCACAAATCTTACCTTGGGTCGTTGATCGGATGGTCGGATCGCCGAAAGCTTGAGCTCAAAGCCATGGGTGCCAAAAGGGGAAAAAACTCTCTTCCTCTCCTCCTTGCCTTGGCTGATCATTCAAAGTGAGGGAAAGGGGAATATTTTCAGCCTTTAAGGCTGAAAACGGGCCGGGCAAGCGGTATCCGGTCCAAACGGATCGGATTTTAAAACGGTAGGGCTAACAAACGGCATTAGAAAATTAAAAGGTTAAATCCATTAAATCTGAATCATCGAAATGAATTAAATGGCGGGGTCGGAATTCGAATTCGAATTCCCGAGCTCAAATAGCCACGAGGGCTAAAACACCCTAATTAAAATTAGGTATCCTAATTTATAATTATTGGACACTTGAGTCCAAGTACAATTAATTAAATTCTAAAGTACACGTAATAAAATAAATCTCGCGTTGACACATAAGCATACTAATCACATAATTCACGTAAATTACAGAATTAAACTCACTCGTGACGCTGTACCTGGAATGCCAAAGAGGCGGGGTGTCACAATCTCCCCCCCTTAAGAGAACCTGGTCCCCAGCTTCACCTGCTCGAGTTTCAAGCTCGAACAACTTTCTATATTCACCCAATTTCGAGGTTCATGACATCCCGACGAGAGTTACCCCAAGAAAGGTCTTCAAGAACAAGGGGTTTGAATCTTCAAATCGATCCGGTCATGAATTGCTCGACTCGCACGATAAAGAGGGTCTAAGGTAGATTCAACTCTCACCGTTTGAGTACAACCGAGTCAACTCTAAGGCTCGATATTCAACGATTAGCGTAGTTATCGACTCACGCCGCTCTATAACCAAGCTCTAACCGAATCTACTTCATCACGATCTAAAGTCCGAAGTGTCACACATCCAGACTCCCTTCACACCACTAAAGTCTTCAAAAAGGTTGTTGATCCGGTTGCAAAGCTCGACCCTCATCTCACCGAAAACAACAACTCCCGAACTCTCAAAACTTCTCACAAGGCAAAAGAAAACAGCAAAACAAATATAAATAAACTCAAATATGCATGATGCACGTGATATGTATGTTTGAGGTACCGTTCACCGATGCTTTGTAAAGCTTGTCTTTAAGGAACTTGATTATTGCCGAGGTCCTTTGTTCACATTTGAGCTATGAACTTTGTAGTTCACTTACTGCTTCAATCACCATTCCGGACTTCATCCCATGGTTGTTGGTTAGCCTTTACATTTCCTCAATTTCTAATTCCGCTCTTGATTGTTCTCTTGGCCTTGTTCTTGTTTTCCCCAAAATGGAGCTCCTCGGACTTCGATTATTGACTAAAATCCTTCACCCGATCCTTGAAGTCGATGAAACATCAACACCTTTATAGCTCCATTTCCTTGTCTCATACACATCTTGTATAACTTGCTAAAGAATAGGCCTCGTTCCCTTGTGATAATTCCTTTGAAGTATGGAATTATTTCCCCGGTATACCAAACCTCGTGATCATTATCTTTTCTCTTCGGAGTTCCAAAGTCCTTGGAAAACCCGAAAGGAACCTTCAAAATTTCCCCCATTTAATCCCCTTCTTCCAAAGTCACAGTTACATAGAGGTCGCCTTCATGCTCCGGAATTTACATTGATCTATTTAGACAACTCATTGCATAATTGTATGTTATATGATATGTAGCATTAGCTTCTTTGTGGATCATTTGGACACTCTTTGCACTTCCACCATCTCAAATGCATTATCTTTCTTCCTTGAATCCCTAGAATCCTTGGACCACTCGAATGGACTTTCAATTGTCTTCCCCGGATCCATTTCTTCAAGTCGTGGTTAAATAGAGGTTATCTTCATGCTCCCAAATCGAGTTGATCTTCTTTGTTTCGAAAGCATCATACAATAACTTCTTGGGCCTTTTAATAATCTTGTCTACTACATCATTCTTTGATTAATCACCAGATTTAAGGGCTTCCGATATATTCTTGAGATAGTCTTCATCTCGATTTGTCTATCAATCCCATAGTCTTCACCTTTCCATGAAACTCCCCGAACCACTTCCTTTATTCAACCGACTCTCCCTAATTCTCATTGGATCCACCTTCATGGTATGAGGGATGTGCTATACTAAAATCAAGTCTCAACTATGCATGCAAGGTTAGAGTGCAAATGGGATACTACACATATCCGACACTTAGACACGTAAAATGCTCCAAGGAATACATATAATCAAAATCAAGTAATAAGACAATAATTAAATACGTCGTGAATGCGTGTGCCATGAATGCATATACCTCGATCCTCAAATTCTTGTTAATGTCCAAATTGGAGCCTTTGATTTCGTTCCCATTGTTTGTGATCCCTCAATCAATCACATTCTGAGACCATGTGATCCTTTGATCCGCATACATAACACCTCTTCAACCGGTCCCAACACATGCTCTAGGCATGATTAGTTTCTCCACAATAGCACACGGTTGAGGCTTCTTTCGTGTTCTAGAAGAATTCCCGACTTTATACTTCTTCCCACGGATCTTCCTTTTAGCTTGGATACCCGGATGTTGAGATTTTTCCTCTACTCGTAGGTTGGAGCAAAACCCCAACTCATCTATCAGTTCCGAATCCTCACCTTCTTTTCCACCTGTCACTTTCCGATTTCAACCCTTAACGCTTTAGTAATCGCCTTGTCCCAAGTGCTCGTATTCTTTGCAATTAAAGCTTCCTTGAACTCCTCCCGAAGGCCTTCCATAAAGCACCTTACTTTCATCTCTCCGTTGCCCATAGTGTGAGGTACATATTTGCCTAGTTTCTCGAACTCATTGATATACTTCACAACCGTTCCTTTGCCTTGTTTGAGGTTGAGAAATTCTTCAATTCTTCGATTGTGTAGAACAGTCGGGGTATACCTCTTCCCAAACTCATGAACAAAGACATCCCCAAGTTAATCCCTCGCTCTTGGCTTCAATTTATGGGGCAACTCGTCTCTACCATTGCCTTGCTCGTCCTTGTAGTAGTAGAGTTACAAGGTGTTCCCTATCTTGTGGGTTACGCTGCCACACTTCGAAGACACTTTAAACCTCGAATATCCATTCTTCTACTTGTATATCATTACCTTCACGAAATTGGAGAGGATTGAATGCTCGAAAGTCTCGGTATAATGTTGCCATCGGATTCATTGGTTGTACTTCAACGTGATGTTGTTCTTGATTGTAGAAATGTGGAGGTGGTGGCTGGTTAAGACCTTGTCGTCGCAGTGACATCCTGAAAATCTCACAACTTATAATATAGATATATGTATGTCGGTTAGGATATGAGTATGCCACGTAATCAAGTTAGGTAATTGCAATTAAGAAATGCAATGCATTGCACGTAGTAAAATCAACAAGTGTTAAGAGATTCAAATGCATATCATATCAAATCGGAAGCAAATACACACACTTAATCACATTGTCCTATACCGTACGACCTAGACAGACACAAAACGAAACTGAACCCCGATTTTGCAACCTGGGGCTCTGATACCACCTTAGGATGTAGCACCCAGCACGTGAGGCACCACATCCCCCGCACTACGGTCCAACCCGAGCAACGAAATGGAGAGTCCACACCCGAATCAAACCGTAGCGAATGGGAGACAAACAAAACAAACACCTAAGCTAGGCGGAACGTAGACCCTGTCAAGCAAAACCAACCAACAAAGTAGATAGCAGCAGAAGACAAAATTCAACGCATGCATTGGCCGTTGGGCTCCTCAGGCCTCTTTAAGTGTATAACAAAACCCGGAAAGGGGAATTCAGATAACAAAAGCACAAGCATACATATACATATCTTACATATCGATCCAAATTCAAATAAAGCAAATGCAAATGTAGACTAATCTAACTCAGACCGACCGACTCAAAAGACTTGACTCAAGTCCCCCTACCTCCAAACTCCAAAGCAGACCTGCACACTAAAAGATTAGGGAGGGAGAGGGTCAGTCTACAACTCGACCGAGTGAGGGGGCTACCCACACACACCACATATACATATAGAGCAAAGTACAAATTAACAAAATACTATGAACCGGGATAAGGTTTTACATACCAAAGTCATTTCGTACCAAACTTATACTTATACATAATAAATAGAGCAAGCTTAAAGAGATCGCAATAACATAAGAGAAGCTCCTATCCCGTTTCATAATCGTCATAACAAAACAAATCTAATACCCAGCGAGTACGGGTCTCCAACCTTACTTCCAAATCCTAACATACGAATCAAACAGAAAACCAACAAATATCACAAACAATCCCACCTCAACAACCACGGTGTTCGGGAGTCAAACCCTCTCCACCCAAATTACAAATACATATGGGGTAGCTAACCCACGATATGCCTTCCCCGGTTATCCACCGAGGGCTTAAGATACCACGCCTTCCCAACCTCCAAGAGTCGCACGTAAATATCTCAAATGGAATTACGCCCAGGTCAAACACGACGACCCTTGTCATACCGGGGCTCCCAACCCGTAATTCCGGGGGCCCAACAAACCAAAACAAATCGAACTCCCATCTTTCAGGGACAAACTTGCTACAAAACACACTTAACAAGACATAACCAAAACTTATGTACCTTATCGGAGCATACCATACCTTGCAACTTAGCATATGCTATACACGTACCTCTCCGTGTCATCCTAATCCATAGCTAGCATGAAGACACACGGTTTGGAGCATAGCCTTATTGCAAAACTATTTTAAGCTTATATACGCCCATACGTATAATTTCAGAAGGATTCATATCAAATCGAATTAACAAAATTTATAACATATCATAAGACACATATTTAATATACATATAGTATATATTCGCATGCGGGCTTGAAAACGAGCATATAGGGTTGTAGGTCGCATTAACTAAAAGAAACAAACCTAAACCTCACCTTACACCGAAGAAACCAAAATCGGACAAATGATTCACCCCAGAATCAGAACAGACCACGAAACACCACCCCGAGTGCACCTGAACCAACTGAAGACAAAACACGAAGCTTAGACTCCAAATGAACCACATTGATGCACGGCTTATGTTTACGCATTTGAAGAATGCAAGTAGGTAGGCAAAGTTCATATACAAGTCAAATTCACGCAAACGTATGCGTCCCACAATGTAATGCAGTTATAATCATGCTTAGGAAACACTCAAGTATCCAATTAATCCAATCAAGAGCAAACAAGGTGTGCGTGAACGCATACTAACCAATTCATGCATAATTAGAACAAATATCAACACATACAAGTTAGGAACAAGCTCGGTGTCGGAAAGGTACAAGAAAAGTGGAAGAAGAAAACGAAAAGTGGTTTTGAGCGAAATTGGGCAAAAGCCGAAAATTTTCCCAAACGTGTAGGTCATAGGAAAACTGGAATATCTTGGGTTTGAAAAGTGGGAATTGAGTTTTGTTTCTTGGGTATGAAACTATACAAATATACCTTTAAAATGGTATATGACTTGAATTATAGTTCAAAGTGAGGAGGAAATGGCGTAGGCTCGAAGTTGGGTGATCGCAGAGTTTCGAAAAATGGCGACACCAAAATGAATCGATTATATCACACAAAATAGAAAATATATTGAGTTGATTCTAATTGGAGGTTGTTATAGACTTCAATAGGTTTCCAATGGTTCAAAAATTAGGTCAATTGGAGCTCATATGACGGAGAAACAGGTGTTTGAAAATTGAACTGAAAGCAGAAACGGGCGTGTGAAAGCTCTTGGGTGAAAATAGGGGGTGCCCAAACGGACGTTTAGGAAATGAACTGAGGCACGAAATGGGCGTTTGGATACCGTCTATGAGAGAAATGCTTGAATAGTATCAATGGCGGAAATGGGAACAAACCCCAAGCTCACATGAACCCATGCAACACCAAATCACACGAAATTCATACCACGAAGCATATATAACACGTAGGTCACATATTTGCACATAAGAACTCCCGAAACGAGCCCAAACACCCAAAACCCGAACCTAGTACTATTCATAATCTTCCCCAAATAGCCACATAACACGAATCTAAGGCACGAAAGGGATATTAAATCGAAGCACATAATGAAAGGGTCACAAATTTTACCTTGGGTCGTTGGTCGGATGGTCGGATCGCCGGAAGCTTGAGCTCAAAGCCATGGATACCAAAAGGGGAAAAAAACTCTCTTCCTCTCCTCCTTGCCTTGGCTGATCGTTCAAAGTGAGGGAAAGGGGAATATTTTCAGCCTTTAAGGCTGAAAACGGGTCGGGCAAGCGGTATCCGGTCCAAACGGTTCGGATTTTAAAACGGTAGGGCTAACAAACAGCTTTGGAAAATTAAAAGGTTAAACCCATTAAATCCAAATCATCGAAACGAATCAAATGGCGGGGTCGGAATTTGAATTCAAATTCCTGAGCTCAAATAGTCATGAGGGCCAAAACACCCTAATTAAAATTAGGTATCCTAATTTACAATTATTGGACACTTGAGTCCAAGTACAATTAATTAAATTCTAAAGCACACGTAATAAAATAAATCTCACGTTGACATATAAGTATGCTAATCACATAATTCACGTAAATTATAGAATTAAACTCACTCGTGACGCCGTACCTGGAATGCCGAAGAGGCGGGGTGTCACAAGTGGAAACTTAAAAAAAATTCCGGACAAGGGACCGAAAAACTTCTATCTAAAATAGGAGGGATTCGAAACTTACTTGAAGTTTGTTCTTTCTTGAGATGTTCAATCTCCTATATTGGACAACCTTCAAGCGGCATGAATCCACTCCGTTGTATGGTTCTTCCTTCTTCTTCAAGACTCCAACATAGAAGCCCTCCAAAAGTATCCACACCCGCCTTGATCAAGATCAAAATTGAGAGAATGCTAGTTCTTTATTTTGTGTAAAGGCTAGCATTTGTTCTTTTATCAAGAACTGACTTTTTTGTTTCTCTAGAATAGAGAGAAATTTTTGCTCTTCTTGAATGCCTGTTTGAGAGAAAGAGGGAAGTCCCTTCTCTTTTATCGAACTAAGAAAAGTTTACGATTCTTTTTCTGTTAAGAAAAGAATCTTATCTTTTCTTAATTATTCATAAGATAATACATTATAACTAATTAATATTAATAATTATATTATTAATTAAAAATAATTATAGTAACAACTTTAGGATATCATCTCATAATTATTTATTTCATAAATAAATAACTTATGACTTTATCCTTTATTTATTTCATAAATAAAAATTTTATAATATTATCTTTATATTTATTTCATAAATAAATATTTATGATAATAACAACTTGATTTTGTATAAAGGCTAGCATTTGTTCTTTTATCAAGAACTGACTTTTTTGTTTCTCCAGAATAGAGAGAAATTTTTGTTCTTCTTGAATGCCTGTTTGAGAGAAAGAGGGAAGTCTCTTCTCTTTTATCTGACTAAGAAAAGTTTACGATTCTTTTTCTGTTAAGAAAAGATTCTTATCTTTTCTTAATTATTCATGAGATAATACATTATAACTAATTAGTATTAATAATCATATTATTAATTAAAAAAAATTATAGTAACAACTTTAGGATATCATCTCATAATTATTTATTTCATAAATAAATAACTTATGACTTTATCCTTTATTTATTTCATAAATAAATATTTTATAATATTATCTTTATATTTATTTCATAAATAAATATTAATGATAATAACAACTTGATATTATCTCACTTATCTATTTCCTAAATAAATAAGTCTTGATATTATCTTCAAAATTTTTCTCAAATAACGTAAGATAATCTTCTCCTTTATTTCTTAAATAAAGATTATAAAATCATTTATTTATTTCTCAAATAAATAAAGTTGGATGATGTCATATTTATTTCATAGATAAATAATGTCAATTTCCAAATAATAATTAATTCATAATTAATTATTTGTCGGACTTCTTTATTCCGGATTGGGCTTTATAATTAATTCTTAATTAATTAAAATCCAAAATTAATTATACTATATAATTAATTAAAAGACTTACACATGTGTGGCATGTGCACATTTGTGACTTTATTCCACACGTGTATGGCTACATTTAGTCGGTTCGATCAATTCAATTAATAGATCGAGCCTATACCTTGGTGACCGGCCTTTTGTGTGTGACCTTCTAGGTTCATTATTCAATTAGCAGCGAACCTAATTAATTAATAATCTTATTAATTAGTCAGTTCACCAATTACACGACTATAGTCTCGCAATAGGTGTGTGACCCCTAGTCGAATAACGAATTACTCGAAAGAACCTTTCAGTCAATAACAACTCGTGAAATACGACCCTTCTACTAATTCTATCTCTCGATCAATATCTAGGGTATGACAATAAATAGAACCCTAATAATATTAATCTTAAAGCTAAGTTCATTTCGTATCCATTTAATTTGGATCCAAGAAACTCATTTCTTGATCTCGATCTAGCTGCCTTGTCCAAGAACTACAATATGGAATACGAGTTACTTATGCAATAAGAGATCTTCTTGTTGTAGGCCACTGTAGGTCCTTTGTTGATTGTCACATGCCTTCATGTGCAACTTTTGTAATCCCAACATAAGTCATAATTCGGGTGTCTCGAGCGACACCCTTTTAGACCTATATCTAAGAATGCATAGTTAACTCACATAAGACAAGTATCAAATCTCAAATATAAGGATTAATGGAACGCTATTGACTTGTGAGATATTTTATAATCTGGAAGTTTCTATTTCAAGAAATGGAAACTTCCTTTCCCATTTAGGAATGTTCTTACGCGGGATACCTCAATGTACTCATTCTATTAATGAGGACCCTCGTGTATTGAGTACGCATTTACCATGCACTTTGTCATCCCATTAAACAGGATGATTTCTTCTTAAGGACACAATCCCATAAGCAAGTCTCAATCAAGTCTAATCAACACTCCCACTGTTTGTTGGACTCATCAACTTGGAGTAATTAATGATCTAGCTTAGATTAGGGTTTGTTTCATGTCTCATTACTTCATAATGACAAAACCTCAAAAGTATTATAGACTAGGGAGTTCTAATACATACGCACATAAAGTAAATACCCAAAGCATACAAGAGCTCATAAAAAGAAAGGATTGCCTTTGATCAAATCATTTCACTTATTATTATTCAAAGATTGTCTGCGTTTTACAAGGAAATAGATAAAGCGGACATTACAAATTAGCTTTAAGGGCACTATTTCTAACACCATTTACCCACTTTCTCACCCTTGTGTCCTATGATTGGACAAAAATTTAGAATTTTTTTTTGAAGAATCCAATCATCATCTATGAAATGTGTAGTGAGGACCATGCAGTTCATTCTTTAAATCGATGTCTAAGTGTCGTAGTGATTGATATTCTTTAAGAGTGATTCTTTATATATGCTTTCAACTTCGGCCTTTCACTCACATATAATTGTAAATATCATTAGTTATAGTCCTTCATGAAGGAACTATAAACATCGAACATGCCACCGACATAAAATACGGGAAACCCGAATTCTCAATCGTTTTGAAAGGAAGTTCATCAAGTATCAACCAATAACACATAGCTTCTCTAGTTTTTTCCCTTCTGCTCACCTGCCCAATTTGGTTGTAAATTAATATGGTCTTGATTGGTTTCGACTTCATGAGGTTTTTTACATGCCGCTCAATGATTTTTTATACCCTTCGTCCCATGAAGTTTTAGATTTGCTTTAAGCTATCTCTTGCAATAATTGTATCTAGCCTTTTAAATTTTATTAATGGGCAAAAGAATTTATCAAAATGTTCTAAATAAACTGACCTTAGTACAATTTCCCTCTTAGTTCTTTTTTTCGATTTTCCCCCATCCTCATCAATATCATCCACATCAATATTTTCAGCACCTAAATCAGGAATATCATCCCTCATATCTTCGTCATTACTACCGGGTAGAGTTGACATCTATAAATTATTGACACAACAATTATTCTCAAATAACAAAAATAAGCCAAGCTAGCCAGTTTCATCGAACAAAAATCAGCAATAACAAATAATAGACTAACAGTAACAAACTAACAGATGAAACTTGAAGGATCAGAATTTCAATAATTCCCGTAAGGCACAGTAACTAATTTTATTCTCCAATAATTTTTTTTCAGAATTACAAACTAATTGTATTCTCAAATAATAAAAAAAATCGGAATTACAAACAAAGAAACAAGTAAATTAAAAAAAAAATCACAAATTTCAAATTAAGGCTAAAAATTAACAACTTACCTCTGTCCTCAAAGCTCAAGTTGTTAGTTGTTAAGAATGGTGGTGGGTTAGGAGCCTTGGGGGGTGGGGGTGGTCGGATTTTGAGTGGTGGCTTGCCGGCGGTGGTCAAGGGGAGGCGATATTGAAGAAGAGCTGGGTTCACACTCCAACTGTGAAGAAGTGACAAAGTGTTGTGAGAACTGAGAAGACTCTAAATCTTGATTCCTATATCATTGATGTAATTTCTTGGACGTCTTGCTCTTGCCTCTTTGTGAGATTTAAAAAATTGGAAGAGAAGTAGAGAACAAAGAACTCAACTGAAAAATGAAGTCTCTGTAATAGCGATTTGTGAAACTGGAAGTCAAGAAAGGTAACTAAGTCTAAATGTTAGGTTAGAGTTAGATAAATATTAAATATATAATATATTTCTTCTTTTTTTTTTAAAAAAAATTTGGGATTGGGTAGTTCGGGTACCGGATCGGGGAAATCGGATACCAAATCACTACCCGATCCCGAGCCTGAATTGTTAATTAGGATTCAGGTACGTGTCTCGAATTCCCCGACCCGAACACCCACGCCTATCCATAATCTTATCAAATTTGTAATTGAGTTTACAAGAAAATTTGGAAAATATATAAGGGTTTTCAGAAATCATATCATGGGTTTAAGAAATCTTATGGTTGGTACGTCTTCTATTCCGGGATACATGAAAGGTAATTGAATAAAGTTTTGAATTTGCAAATTTTATTTTGATTTTGAGTTTGAATATGGGGTTTGCTTTTTAAATTGTCAATTCATAATTTTTTGTGAGTTTTTTACACTATATATATAAGAGCCGTAATTGTACGGTTTGTCGTCTGAATTCAATTTTAAGCAAAGCATGTGATTATTTCTTTATTAAACCAAAACAACATTGTTTTCAAGTATCTCTTTCTCCTCTTTCACACTTCGATCTCTTTTCTCTTTTCTCGACCACATTTCTCTACTTGGCGTCTACTTCTTTCCATTTTTCCTTTTCTTTTCTCCTCTTAATTTTACAGTTAGCTTTTCATCTGTAATCTTATCAAATTTGTAATTGAGTGTATCAAGAAAATTTACAACATATATAAGGGTTTTCAGAAATTATATCTTGGGTTTGAGAAATCTTATGGTTGGTACGTCTTCTGCTCTGGGACACATGAAAGGTAATTAAAGAAAGTTTTGATTTTACAAATTTTATTTTAATTTTAAGTTTGAATACGAGGTTTATTATTTTGGTTGTTAATTCTAAATTTTTGGGAGTTTTTTATGATTTGGAGGTGTTTGATAATTATCTATTGTATATGTATGTGTTTTTTGCGGCTTACAAATTTGCATCGTTTATCTATTCGATGACAGTGGAATTGTTCTATCACTCACTCCCCCAATTTCTGAGTCTCTCTTCCATTTTGAATCCCGTAATCCTTGAATCACAAAAAATTCAAACATATTGAGACTTTCTCTAATTCCAAAATGTATCCAGCAATCCAAGCAGATGAAGCAGATTCCATAGCGCCAAGCATATTACACCATTCCAATAGTTATATCACAGCCATAAATTTGAAAACCTTTTCGCATTCCTAAATTTAACTTGGTTTATCTTCTTTGTTCTAGCACTTTTAAAGTGAAATTTAAGTTATTGTTGAAGTAGGAGAGTGAACACTAGATGTTCGATGAAAGTCCTCATAGGAGTCTCATAATTGTGATGTGTGACTATGAATTTATAAAATTCCCACGAACTCGATTAAAAAGAAAATTAAGTTTCAACCTTTGTTATGGATCAACTTTTTCTGTCATTGTCATACCAGACCTTTAATAGTTTTTTTCAATTTATGTGTGTGATTTGGATGATTTTGCTTTGTTTTGACATACATGGCATTTTGGTTCCATGTGTTCTTGATGTTAATTTATTTCTATCATATTATACATTTATCTGTTATGCTTTATACTCTAAGTTATCATTAGTTTTGATACAAATACCATATTTTGTCTCATACTAAGTTTTTTTATAATGAATTTCATAAATGTTTTCATTTATCTAATTGTACGCCTCGTCGTCCGAATTCAACTTTTAAGCACAAGAAGTGATTATTTCTCTATTAAACCAAAACGACGTCGTCTGCAAGTATCTCTTTCACACTTTGATGTCTTTTCTCCACGACCTTCCTCTGCTTCATCAACGCGTCTACTCTACAAAAAAAAGTTCTCGCCAATTTCTGAATTCAATCAAAAGTTTCTCTCTCTCCCCCCCTCCCCATTTTTTTTCCCTCTATCTTCTTATTAACAAGGCTCTCCTAAATCTTACAATCGTATCAAACTCTTAGTTGATTTAATAAAAAAATCTATAAAATGTATATAGGTTTTCACAGATTATGCTTTGGGTCCTTCTTCATTGAGGTTTTCTGGTAAGTTCAACGTCTATTTCCTTTTTTTTGTTGGGGGGGGGGGGGGGGGGGGGGGAGGGTCTCCCTCAGAGGTAATCTCAATAATGCAATTCAATTGATTGGTTGGACAATACAAGACTTAAGTCAAGATAAAAACTTGGTAATTTTTTGAAATTCAATATTTTAAAATAGCACTGTGTTTGTGTTGTGTAATCCAATTTGTTAGTTTCTCTGGTGATGATTTGATTGTTTATACTGAGTTTTATAGTTGTGAAGATTTATTGATTATTTCTTTGTTATGAATAATCTCATTGATGATACTGTTTGTATGTGGACTAGTAAAAAATGCATCGAGTAAACTGCTGAACATATGAGTATGTGCATCCACTGCCACTTATTTTAGATGACTGAGTTGTGACTTTTGAGCTAAGTGTATATGATCCTTTTATTTACTTAAATTTTGTGCAGTCGGGATTCAACTTGAATTAGGGGTAATATATAAAATCTGCCCTTAAAGAAATTTATCTATAAGATAGTTCCATGATTTACGTCTATCTTATGGATATTTCAGACTATATATATATATATATACATATAGGTATCTGTGTTCCCTGTTTATCAATGGAGAATTTTCAACTAAGCTATCAATTTCTGTTTGTAATTCAATCTTGAATCCTATATCATATACATGCCTCTTATTGGATAGTCATTATTAAGTCATAATATCTCATTATTCGTTCAAACTTGTATTATTTTATAATTGAATCTTTTTATTGTTTAGCGAATTATGCTATGTTATCATGATTGTGATGATCCTCATATTTAATATATGTGGTTAATACACTTTTGGATCTGAAATATCTTTAATGTTTGTTTATGATGGAGTGTTCTATATTAAAGTTGAAGATTTCTTCTTTCGTTTTAGATCTGGTAATCTAATATGCTACATTGCTACTGATGTTTGCACTTTGTTTATCATGTAATCATGGCTACTGGCCCGACTCTCTCATCACCAGTAAAAAACGAAAAAAATATATTTAGTCTCCAAGGGTGTGAACTATTAAATAATGTTCTTATAGCGCTTGCCTATGCATCTATTTGCATTTTCGTGGGATGAAAGTGTTTTCCATGAATATAACACTTGAATCTTAATCGTTGGTCCTTTTTACACTGCATTGAAAGATATTGGGAGATGGGATAGTGAGTGAAAGAATTATTAGATTAGCAAGTCTGGAGTGTTGGCAGAGCTATTATATGGTTGTTTTTAGGTATGTTTTGTAACTTTACCCTTTCACTTGACAAAGGCGATTCTTCACTTTCTCTTTTACTTTTTTTCTAATATCAACTGCAATGGCTATCATGTTCTACTGGGTCATAGATAGAACTTTGTCTCTACGAAAATTTCATAAAAAATGGAGAAGAATTGCAAAGCAATTGGAAGATGCAGCTAAGCACTGTGAAAATTTTGAAGCTTCCCCACATCAATGGTAGAAGTAAATTTCTGCGGAATCTGATTGAGGAGTTTCTAAAGGTATGTTTTGGCTAACCATGTCTGTTTTAGCTTTCGTTGACTATCATACTCTGAGTTTTCTTTGCTTTTACTTAAATTTGACTTGTTTGAATTGTTTTCGTTTTTTTTTTCCTTAAAATTCTGCCATTTTTATCATCTGGGCTGCTTATCGGGCTTTTCACGTAACTGTGAAAAGGCGGAATCTTAATGTTGTATTATGCCTATTTTTTTCTTTCATTTTTAATTTTGGATGATAAAATATTATAAGTATTGAATTTTGGTTCTTTCGCTTCGAAAACAAGTATGCAAAAGCAAATTATCTTTTGTTGTTTACTTCCTTTTGCTTGTTTTATTGAAGAAAGATAATTGATTAATTTTGTATAAAGTGATTACTATTTAGTTATCAATTTTTCCAAAAAAAAACGTTGGATCTTTTGATCTACTTTTGCATATGTGGATAGCCTAATGGAAACATAAACTTCACATTTGGAACTGTTGGTGAAACTACAATTTTACAGCTGAAAAATACAAGTATTGAACTCAAACTGAGGCACGGATATCTCGCTCACTTCAAGGAGATTCAAGCCTATTGCAGCAATTTGTTTTTACCGGTCCAACAGTCACACTTTTGGCCTAACCCGTCCAGGATACAATATCTCACTCTCTTTAAGGAGATTCAAGCCCAACAATATCGTATAACTCCAGTAACTTTGGACAAGTTGTTGAGTCCAATGCTCCACCAAAGAACACCCTACTTTAACTAGTAAATTCTCTCTTTTTAGTGGATGTAGGGGATATGTATAATAATTTTGTTCGTCTTATGTATGTGTGTCAACAAAGAAATGTCCCCTATTTACAGGTGTAGTAACCCCCTTAGAATATTAATCGCCAAATAGTGGTAATTAACCTCAATAAAGTGGTAATGGATAATAATGTGGTGTAATAAAATGGCTAACAAATTGGGTAGAGGTAAGACCAAGGGGTTATACACATTAATGTAATAATTCTCACACATCCACTAACCATGTGAATAAATGAGAAGATAAATGGATGCAAATAATAATTTAATATTAAAATGCTCCATTTACCAACAGGAACATATATATACATATCAGAATGTGTTGTTTCTATATGTGCAGATTGTATATACAAATAATCAATTTTCACTGGGGATAAGTCCAAGTAGTTAATGGGTTTATTCTCCAGGGCAGTGACCCGAGTTCGAATCCCACTTACGGGTATGTGATAAAAAATAAAAATAGTAATAATAATCAATTTTCACTAAGATAATTTGATGTACTTTCAATGTGTACAGTTTAAGGATATTGGAAATCCATGGTTGATGCGTCTTTGATGTAATAATAAGCTTTTTCATACAAAGTCTAGCAGAGCCAAATTTACATCGACTCTTGTTGATAACTTAACACAATTGGAAGTCATGATATTTGGTGAGCTAGTATAGAATCTTTTGGGATTAACCGCACTTCAATTGATGGAATTTGAACAAGAGGCTCATCTTTTCTTTTTCAATAATAATATTTTACATTAATGAGCATTCAATTGAAAAAGAATTGATCTTACAAATTAAGAAGAAGATGATTGGAACCTATTACTTTATTTGTTCACATTTAGATTTATTATTTTTCATCAACTTCAAACCTTATTACTTATTTATTTTATTTGTGTCCTTGCTAAGTTCAAGTGCTTTTGTTGTCGTTTATAATGTTGTTGTCAAACCATATGATAATGTTCAAGTTCAATTTTCAAACGATATTGCAAATCTCTCCTTCTAATCTATTTTCAAGATGAAGATCTTTTCGACTTTTGGTTTTTTTGTAATATCTAATTATCTAGATGACTTAAAACTCTTTAGGGAATATATTTTCTACTCTATTTTGGAAAAAATTCTTTAGGGAATATATTTCCTATTCTATTTTGGGAGTGTCGATGATTTTTTTAAAGTACTGGCCTCAAATCCTTGTTCTTCGTAGATTTTTTGGGTTACATTTTGTTGGGTTTTTTGGGTTAGATTTCTTAGAGAATATATTTTGTACTCTATTTTTGTAATTTAACATAAATACAAAATTAGTTAGATACTTATCAAGCTTCTCCAATAATTTGAAACATGTGATCTTTTGGATATATATTCATCTAGCAATAAATTTTGTTCCCATACTCTTCTTTAAGCATTTCTTTTTTGGTGCAAACTATATATATAATTTAATGAACTAATAATATTACATATAAAATGTTAGAAAATAATATAAATATATATTATAAATTATATTACAATTGTTTATATTGATGGACACAAATTATCGTGCATTGTGCTGTTTACTAAACTAGTATATATATAAGAGCCATCTTTCGTGATCCGGTCTAAAGTAAAGTAGGTGATTATTCTTTCCTAAAACAAAACGATGTCATCTTGGGTAAATATCTCCTAACTTCACAATGTTTCTTTCCCACGCAAATGACAGAGGTCTCCTCCTCGCCTCCACCCACGTCCTCGCACATCTATCTCTACCTTCCTTTCTCCACCGAGTCTTCATGGCGAACGTGTCTCTGCCAGAGGTAAATCATCTACTATTTCATCAATACTTTTTTGTTTTGATTTAATCTACTTACCTGATCTCTTATAAGTCTTACACTTAGCCTATAAATTATCAAATTTTTAATTGAGTTTACCAAAAAATCTACAAGATATATATGGGTTTTCAGAAATCAGATTGTGGGTTTGAAATTATATGGTCAGTACTTCTTTTGATCTAAGATACAAAAAAAGATATTTGAACAGAACTTCTGATTTTGCAAATTTTGAGTTTGGATATGGGGTTTGTGAGTTTTTTGCTATTTATTGCTTTTTGTTAGATTCGATTTTACTGGATTTTGTTAAGTGTACAGCAAAATTTCTGATTTTTGAAGCCACTTTTCGAAAACACAGAGTTTGCACAACGGAATTTTAAATTTTTTTCCAAAAGCAAATCGTAAAACTTGCAATGTTCGTTTCAAATCTAAGAAGGGTTACAAGAAACTCACGGGAATTGAAGCTTTCTAGTGATGTTGATACCGCCTATCAAACACCCTTCGTGCAGATTGTCCCTCGAACGGTTCTCGAATAGATCCCAAAGTAGGTAATCCTACAAAGCGTATCCACACCAGTCCTAGATCATGATCAAGCTATTGAGAATGCTAGTTCTGTAGCTTGTGTTTTGGCTAGGATTTTTACTTTGAAAACTTTTCTTTTTATTTTTTCAAAATCAATTAACGCTTCAAGACGTTGGTCGAAAGTGTAAGAGAAGCCCCACCCTTGTATTCATACTAAGGGTGGTTCGAACCCCTTAGGATTTCTCAAACCTAGTGGACTTTGATTTCTTGCTCATTAATTCACTAATTAATTATTATCTTTTAATTGAAAATAAGGTCCTAACTTATTCTCCAAGATAATGCAAGAGATCATTCTCTCTCCTACAATAGAAAGTTTGACTTTTTAACCTTTATCTAGCATAAAGTTAAAAATCAATTTATTCAATGAATAACTTAATTCATAATTAATTATTTATTAGGTTAATTATTATGAGATTGGACTTAATAATTAATTCATAATTGATTAAAAAACCAAAATTAATTAATTAATCTAGAAAAGAATTCACGTGTAGATTAAACCACACTTTATTGCCGCGGCTAAGGCCACGTGTGCGTGACACGTGGCTGGGGTCCACGTGTTCGTGGCCCCATTTCGATCAACATTTTGATCCTTCGTTAATCCAATTAACTTCCTACCAAAACCCTCATGACCTGGCATTTGTGTACGACCCTTTAGGTTCATTATTCGATTAGCAGTGACACTAATAAATTAATTCTCATAATGAAATAATCAGTTCAGAGATCACACTACCGTAGTCTAGCAATGGGTGTGTTAGCCCTAGCCGAATAACGAAATGAATCGAAGAACCTTTCAGTCAATGACAATCAGTGAAATACGATCCTCCTACAACTCCATCTCTCAATCAAGAAATTAAGGCATGGGAATAAAACTTAGATCCTTGTTATTCTTGATCTTTAAAGTTAAGTTCGCTTCATATCCATTTAGATCTCAATCCAAGCAAACCCCATTTTCTTAATGTCTTAATCTTTTATCCACCTTGGCCAAGGGTTTAATATTAATGGACTACAAACAACTTAATCAGTAAGAGATCATTCTTGTTCTTAACAACTGTAGGTCTTTTATCGATTCTACTAATTCAACATATGCCAATTGTGTAATCCCAATATAGGCCATGGTTCAGGTGTCTATATAGCGACACCCTTTTGATCATATATATCAAAGATTACAGGGTTAGATCATATGAGACATTACAAAATCTCAAGTTACAGGATTATTAATCATGTGATCGACCTGTGAGATATTTTCAAATCTGGAAGTTTTTGGAAACTTATTTTTCCATTTAGGAATGTTCTCAAGCGGGAAATCTAAGTGATGAAAAACTCAGAAAGAAGTGCTGATAAGAAGAGTGTGACACCTCGTTTCTTTGACGATCTAGGTATGACTTCACGAGAGGGTTATCTATGTATTTATGTTAGTTTAATTTAAATTATATGCTAACTTCTTTGTTTACGTAATTTCTTTTCTCTATATGTTTACATTGATACGTAATTCATTGTGCCTAATTGTTTTTACGTGACTTCAATGCCAAACTTGTCAATTATGTAAAACTACATAAAATACATGATTTATGAATGTAATTATATTATTTGGGACTTGTTGGTTAAGGTCTTGGACCATTTTGGTGGAATAAGGGATTTTAGGGCTTTAAGTACATTTAGGGCGCTTAAGGTTCCGGTTGGCATAACTTGAACTTGGGAATTTGGATTTGAATTCTGACACCACCGTTGGACTTATTTTGATGTTTTGGATCCAAGGAAACTAGTCTCATATTTTTCTTAGCCTGTTTGAACCTCCAAAACTTCACCGAACTAAGTCGTATGTACCGGATCTGCTACCCTAACCCGTTTTCGCCATATTTGACCCATTCTCAAACCATTTCATCCATTGACTTCTTGCACTACCTTATTTCAGTCAAAGCAAGAAAAAGAAAAGGGAAAGGAAGACATAGGAGCAAGAAGAAGAGAAACTAGGGCACCTTCACCATTTTTGTACCTTTAGAGCTTAAACTCCATCTTTTTCTTCTACAAGCTTCAAGGTAAAAATGGATTCTTGTTCTCCACCTTCTTGTGCTCATTTTCATCCATTTAATTCTTGTTTTAACTTGAGATTTCGTGGAATATGAGAAACTAGATGAATAGTAAGGGTTTAGGTCAATATTTGAATCATATGCTCCTCATTGTGTTATTTGTTGATCCAAGACTTGTTTCTTGATTTCTTGAGCTTCCTTTATACTTGTACGAACTATTATTTGATGATGTTTGAGTGTGGGATAAGTTTCCATTGTTGTTCTTGAGTTTTAAATAATGCAGAATGC
The DNA here is from genome assembly GCA_037501455.1 of Lantana camara. Classification (NCBI taxonomy): domain Eukaryota; kingdom Viridiplantae; phylum Streptophyta; class Magnoliopsida; order Lamiales; family Verbenaceae; genus Lantana; species Lantana camara. Next base: position 112,313,900 of record CM074857.1, read on the forward strand.
TTGGATATATGTTGAGTTATTACCTTCCATACTTGCTCTCGGTTGTGGCCCGATTTGGGCATGTCTTGGGTGTGGTTTTTAGGAGTTTTTATAGACATTTCATGCCTCAATATGATGGCTTTGTTTCTGCAAAAGTTGGGGGGAAATGGTAGGGGAGAACAGGGCTGAAATGGCGAAGGAGCTGCTGCCGCTGCTGGCGAACGACCGTTCGCACGCCATGCCCATTCTCTTCGAACGGCCGTTCTGCAGTCTATGGGGCTGATCCCAGGCCTAAAAGGCCATTCAAGGCTTCTTTTGGTGGTGGAGAACGGCCCTTCTCAACGCCGGAGCTGGCCTCTAACCAGCTGAACGACCGTTCACTCTTTAAGGCATGCATATGTGAACGGTCGTTCACATAAAGGCCATGCATGGGTGTCTTGTTTGGTTCGTTTCTTGTTTCGTTTGACTTCTTCCACCCCTGATATGATCCCTATACTTTTCTAAAATGTCTTATTATGTGTATATTAACTTTATGGGGTGATTTGATATATGAGCTATGAACTTGAATACGTTAAGTGCCAACCTTAGGCGTATCTTGTGTTCATTTCCTTATATTTTGTAATGGATTCTTTTCACTCCGATTTAGTTCCTATGCAATATTCACATATAATATAATATTTTATTACTTAAATATGGAAATTTTGGTGTGATTATGATACGTTCATATGAACTATGAACTTGAATGACGTAAGTGCTACCGTATGCCTTTCACTAATACTTGTTTGCATTAATTGTGCACATTAACACTTTCTTAATGTGTTTTCTGAATATGATGAACTATGAAAAATTTTTCTTTTGCATGTAATTGATGTGAATGTGAGTTATGCCTACATGACTGCATCTCTTACATGCATAAACATACATCGTGCATCAATGTGGTTCATTCGTGAGTCTAAGTCTTTTATTTTATCTTCAGTTGGTCCAAGTGCACTCGGAGTGGTGTTTTGTTAGATGTATTGATTCGGGGGTGGATCAAACATCGTGTCTTCGGCTTCATCGGTGTATGGTAAGGTTAGGATATAGTTATACCCTAATGCAATGTGCTTGTTTTGGAATGCATGAGACTTAAAAGCCTTAAGTATAAGGTACATATGTTGAAGTATGTAATTTGCTGATTTTGTCAAATGTTTTGAAAGTATGAAATGCTATGTAAAGCCAGTGTACGCTTGCTTTTGGATTTGTCATATTTTGGTCAATGCTACACTATGCTTCAAACCATATGCCTCGCGTGATACATAGGTCGCGTTTGGAGGGTGAGCTATGGGATCGACACGGAGAGGTAAGTAAAGCATTATGCTTTACATCGTGTGCGTCTCGTGAGCCCTGTCCCACGTTAGGAGGGTGAACAACGAAGTGACATGGAGAGGTAAGCTAAGCATAGTAGTAGCAACGTATAGTACGTATATATGTATGATATGGTAAGTATCTAAGTATGTCTGTAGAGGGTTATGAATATATATCTGAATATGAATCTGTCTGTCTGTTGAGCCCCAGATTCTATCGTGCCAGGCAGCCCGGGATGGCATCAGGCCATCGGGATAGGCCTGGGCATAGTCTCCAACGTTAGGAAAAAACGAAACAGTAACGCAGCGGAGTTTAAAAAATTTTCCCAAAAGAAGATCGAATCTTGCAATTCTTATTCCCAAATTCGTAGGGTTCTAAGAAACTCACTTAGATCAACGCTTTCTTAACACCCTTGAGCCGCCCACAAACGTTCTTCAAGCGGCAAGTCCCCAAGCTCCTTCAAATCTTTCAAGACTCCACGAAAGCAGCCCTCTAGAGAATTAGTCCACCAACCTCGATCACGATCCAAACAGGGAGTATGCTAGTTCTATATTTGGTGTTTAGGCTCTAGGGTTTAATGTGTAGTAATTTGGAGATGGAGATTGTCTATCAATCCCTTATAGGGTTCGAATCCCATGTATATATAGACTAAGGGGTTCAAACCCCTTATGCATGTTGGATAAGGTTTCCTAAACCTTTTAGTTAAGGGATTTCTTGCTTGGAGAGAAAGACTTACTTTGACCAAAAGTCTCATTTTGATCAACTTGTCAAGCAAGAATAAATATCTAACTCTTTTAGATATTATATTTAATTATTTATTTATTCATAATAAATAACTTGAAGCTAATAATTAATTAATTCATAATTAATTATTTATTAGACTTAATATCACCAAATTAGAACTTTAATATTAATTCACAATTAAATTAAAGTCCATTAAATAATTAATCGACATTAATCATTTAATGCATCACATTCACGTGACACATGTCACGCCTAGGACACGTGTCCCACACGTGTGAATCACACGTGTGCTCCTCGCCAATCTCTCATTGGTCCGATCAACTTGTTTAATCGATTCAAGCCTTAACCCACATGACCGGGTTGTTATGTGTGACCTTTTAGGTTTTAATTCAATTAGCAGTGACCCTAATTAATTAATCAGTCCGCAAATCACACTACCATAGTCTAGCAACAGGTGTGTGACCCCTAGCTGAATAAGAATATCTCAATTTGAAAGAACCTTTAAGTCATTAACATATGTGAGATAAAATCCTCCTACATCCCATCTCTCAATCAAGATCTAGGGCAAGAGAATAATCAGAACCCTAATAATCTCGATCTTAAAGATAAGTGCATTTCATATCCATTTCTTGATCTCGATCCAAGAAACCCATTTCTTGATCTCGATCCACTGCCTTGGCCAAGGACTCCATTATGGCATATGAATGACTTACACAATAAGAGATCAAATTGCTATTGCAAGTGTAGGTCCTTTATCGATTCTCATATGCTTCTATGTGCCACTAGTGCAACCCCGACATAAGCTTTGAATCAGTTGTCTAAGGTGATACCCTTTAAAGCTCATACCTAAGACTGCAGAGTTAGCCCACAAAGCATCGATGAAATCTCAAGTTTAAGAACTACTTAATCACATCAATGACTCGTGAGATATATTCTAATCTGGAAGTTTCTATTTCCAGAAATAGAAACTTCCTTTCCCATTTAGGAATCTTCTCACACGGGACACCTCAGTGTACCTACTTAGAATAAGTAAGCACCCCAATGTATCACGCAAGTATCAATAAATACACTTTGCACCCCATGAAACAAGATGGTCCTTCTTAACGGCGTGATCACACGAGCAAGCCTCAAATGAGTCATATTGACACTCCCACTGTCTTTTGGACTCATTAGCTTGGAGTGATTTCTAATCATGACTCTAGTGATTTAGGGCTCGTTTCATGAACCATTTCACCTAAATGGTTGAGTCCTATAAGTCATATTGTTTAGATGAGTTCTTATATATGCACAGCTAAAGTAAACATACAATCAAACAAGAGCATATAAAGAAGTATTGCCTTAGTTCGTTTATTATTCAAAGATTATCTGTGATTTACAAAAGGAAAAGCACTAAGCAGGCTATTACATCGGCTTTCAGGGCACTATTCCTAACATCCAATTGTTAAGGACTAACCCGGAAGCCATTAGGAGGCTGATGGGGGATGGGACCCTGAGGGTTTGGAGTAGCTTGCACTCCCCTCACCTATATAGATGGTTAGGGTCTCGCAACCCTTCAATCACCCATAGAAGAGGTTGGTATGTTCTGTTACGATATGGTATGTTATGTTTTGTTTTCTTTATTTTTGATATGCTGTGTTCTGAGGAGTTGAGGTTGGAGTTTGAGCTCGTACCCACCGAGCATTCTATTTACTTGTTATAATTCGTGAAACGGGGTTAGATTCTTAAATTAAGGTAAAATTTGGAATACTCTTAACCTAATAAAACATGCTACAATTTGCAAAGTTATGATTTGATAGGAACGTATGCCTTGATAGGTATTAGCTTAACTTAGTTAAGTTTTGTTTTGTTAAGTCACCTCCTATATATATATATATTACCACGGCCAAATATTTTGGTGTGCAAAACCTATCCCCAGATTCATGAACATTTATATTTTAATGTGGTGTGCTCTCTTTACCTATATATAGGGGGTGTGTGTGTAGCCCCTCACTCAGTCAGTGTGACTGACCCTCTCCCTCCCCAACATTTGTAACACCCCGGAGCGAAGGGCGCCACATCCCCCGCACCATAACCCAACACGTGAAGCGAAATGGGAACTCCGTCCACGTATCAAGCCCCGACGAATGGGTGACGAACAAAAATCCAACCTAAGCTAGGCGGTCTAGACCCTACTCAGAGCGCGCAAAAACAAATTCGCGGAAGCCAACAACTGAAAAAACTTAGCATGCAAGCACAAATCATATCGCGATCTCCACATAATACTCATACAACCGTAGATACAAAACTGAATCTCAGGACATAACTAAGTAGCCAAATTAATACATATTCAAAACTAACAAATTGTGTAACATAAACTAAATACAATGCATGAGACTCAAGCTCTACAAAAGAAAGACTCAAAGACAACCGCCTAGCTCCAGACTCCTCAGAACGAGTACCTGCAAACTCAAAACAAAGGGGAAAAAGATAGAAATAACGAGGGTCAGTCCTAAAGACTGGTGAGGGGGGCTAACACATACACCTGTACATAAATATAGAGCAAAGCATAACATAGCATAAGCGAATTTTAGAGTATTCATGAACCGGGCGTGGTTTTTGCAATCCAAATCATTTTAACACGTGATAACATATATAGAAAAGGTTTAGGGCCGAAGGCCAAAATCAACCAATTTTAAGGATTAGAAGTCCTCACCCGTTTCACGAATCTTAGACGGAAACAAATCCATAAGGGAAACAAAGCTTATACTAGTAACTCGGCGAGAACGAGTTCCAACTAATCTCCTTCTGAATGCAAAACTCAAAGCTTATCACGCAAAGATACAAAACAAACATAAACACAAACCTCCTTACTTCATGGGATGGAAGGGTGGCCACCCTTCGCATCCACGCTGATACGTCAGGGTCGTGAGTTTCATGACACTCACACCCAAGGACTCCGTCCCCCACCTCCCTCCGAGTGGGTTTTGGGTTAATCCTATTAGTGGAGAAGTGTCCCGGGCTTGCACCGGTGACCCCAATGGTCGTCTCGGGTTTCCCAACCACACAACTCCGGGGCCTAAACTTACACTTACACTGATCACAAAAAGCTTATCTCGCCAAAACTTATCACAAACACACGCCAACCCTTTTCAAAACAAAAGAACGAAAATAGCTTACTTATACATAAACGCGTTTTCAAACGTTTTATAACAAAAGGGCCAATTCCCACAAATTACATATCGAACACGTATCTAAGTATATATATATACGTATAGGTCACATGCGGGCTTGAAATCACATATAGGGTTGTAGGTCATAATAACTAAAAGAAAGAAACCTCACCTTGCCGACCAAATCGAGCAAAACAGATCAAAAGGAGTCAAACGAACCACTTCCTCACAATGGAACGAACCTAAGAGCAAAGCAAAGAGCAAGAGGCAGACTTACACTCAAAGTGAACCATATTGACGCTCGGCAATTGCATATGAATGTAAGTGATGCAATGCATTTCATATAAATTTATACTTAAGCATATCAAACCAAATATCGAGTCATCATTTAACTAATTCATGAATTAATTACATAACAGGTCAAATATATTTATAACATATCATATTGTATCCTATCACAAGTATTCATCAAATTGAAGTTCATATAAAAGGCAAAGGATACATAAGAGGTGAAATAAAGTAGCATATTAGGCATAGAAAAGCATAGGAGTTCATATTAAATCACAAGTCATATATATCACATTAAACGAATCCATAATTTTCATGTAACAAGCATACCCTATCATACAACATGTTATCAAAGCATTCATATCATAGAAGAAGCAAAGAATGATCATGCAAGGCATATAAATGGGACATGAAGTCATAAACACACATTAAGGTAGCATACGTCGCATAAGAGATCATGATTCGAAAACGAGCAATTTAATCAAGCCATAAATTCATAAAACATAAGTTAACACATAATATCAAGTTAACAACACATACGAGTCACAAACGGGATAAGAGAAAGCAATTAAAAGCAACGAAACGATGAAAGAATTTCCCCCTGGCTGCCACCGTGAGACATGACACGGCCATGTCCAAAAAGCAAAGGAAACGGACACGGCCGTGTCCGAATTTATAAAAATCTGATGCCCAAGTCGAGGCCTTGATACGGCCGTGTCATGCTGCAGTTCATTCTTGACACGGCCGTGTCAAGCATTTCTCCAAAACAAAAATGTGCAGCAGCAGTTCGGTTTTGAGGAGGAAAAACAGGGCAATATGCAGCAGCTCTTGGAGGCTTTCTTATGACATTTCAACACATATATCATGCATGAAAAGAACCCTAAATAACCACATTAACATGCCATAATATGCAGCAACAAAGGTCCCTTCAATCATGCAAGAAACGAAGCAAAGAGAGGCATGAATTCAAGCAGCCTATACTCTCGGATTTGCAGCAGCAATGACGCATGAAAACAGGGCAAAACAGGGCATAAAAGCTTAAGGAAACTTAGCTAACAAGTAGAACAACTCAAATACTTCATGTCCATGCAATTTCACACGAAAATAAGAACAAGAGATCATCAAACCAAACCAAAAATCCTGACAGCAGTTCATACGGGCGAGCAGATTTTTGCAGCAGTTTTCAAGCTCAAAACTCATCATATAAACCAAGGTTTTCCAGGCAAAAACGAGCATATTCATAAAGCAACATGTGTAACACATAACCAAGCATTAACACACGAAATTGGATGCAAGAATTCATCAAAGAAAACTCAAAAACATGACAGCAGTTCGGTTAAAAAGGAGCTGACAGCAGCAGTTCGAACTTCCATTTTCAGGGCCAAAAACTCAAGCTTTCAATCATGTTATCAATGGAGAATCAACCCTAACACATCTATCATGAAGTATAGATCAAGAATGGAAGCAAAGAAGCTCATATAATCAACAAGGAAGCACCAAATCAGCCACAAACTTAAGCTAAGCCATGGATTCAAAAATATGAGCTAACCCTAACTATTCATGCAAGCTTTCAAACCCTTATTAAATCTGAATTAAATCATGGATTTCAAGGATCAAATGAAGCATATAAGAGAGGAGAATACATAAATATACTTACCTTTAAGATGTGAAGAAGTATGGAGAAGATTGTCTTCAAAATCTCAAGACATGGAAATGAGCTTCTTCTTCTCTTCTCTTCTCTTTTCTCCATGGATCAGCTGCTCTTCCTCCTCTTGTGGGTGTCTTGGACGAAATGACAGGGTAGGGAAGGGATAGGGCTGAGTTAATATCATATAAACCAAGGTTAAAGGCTTGAGCATGGTTAAATTGGCCCCACAAGTGTAAGACTAGTCAAAGATGGTGGCTTTGGCGCAAGCTGTTCGTTCCGGGCAAAAAACAAGGGTCCAAATGGTCTTAGAAAAATACCAAATCAGCTTCCTTGGCTTCATCTCTTCGTTACGAGTCCAACGTATCTTCCGGAATTCGAATCCGAATTCCCTAGCTCAAGTTATGGCCTCCGGAACAAGAGGCGCGCTAAAACTAGTTAGGCCCTCATGTCCCTCGTCAAATACCAAAGGTTTAAAACCTCGACAAACGAACACGAAAACTTAAAACGAGCATGCAAACATATTCATAACTCACATATATCACGCATACCAAAATTTCACAAAAATCGAAATTGAATTCCGGCACATAACGAGCAAATTACGAGCATACGAAACTTAAACGTTTAAAATTCAAAGTTCATAAATATAAACAATTAATTTCATATAAATTCAAATAATCATAAAAGCATTAAAATAACATTCAAATACGTAATTAAATAATTTAAATGCGCACAAAACTCTCCCGTTACGGCGTACCTGGAAATCCGAACGATCGGGATGTTACAACATTTCTAGCTTGCAGGTCTGCTTTGGAGTTCAAGCTTGACGGCCTGTATTGAGTCTTTGGAGCCTATCGAGTCTTTTGTTAAGTTTGAGTCTTTTGCATTCGCATTTTGTAATTCGAATAAGTACCTCTGTAAGATGTAGATATGATTTATTTTGTTATTCGCATTTGATTTATGATTTATGTTTGAATTGAGGATTATGTATCTATGCTAGTTGAACCTATCACTATTCTTGCGTGGTTTGAATTGGTTATGTGTTTTACCTCCGCTTGCGCATTTGTTTTTCACGTTTTGATTTTGGAATCAGTGTTTAACTTTCGCCTAACTTAGGTGTGTGTGTGTCTGTCTCCTGGTCGCCTCTGCTTCGTTCATGTACAGGCTTCCCATCTTGTATGTGGATTGGGCTTTGGTGCGGGAGATGTGGTGACCCACCGTGCGGGATGCTACATCCTAAAGTGGTATCAGAGCTTCAGGTTGCAAAACCGGGGTTCAGTGTTGAATCGTGTCTACCTAAGTTCAACGGCATAGGGCAATGTGGTTATGTGTGTGCATTTGCATGACGATTTGCTATGATATGCTTATGAACTCTTATAACTTTGTTGATTTTATCTTTTGTGAAGCATTGCATTTCTTGATTGTTCTTGCTTGGTTTAATTATGTGACATCCTCACGTACTAACCAACATGTATTTATCCATTGTGTAATAGTTGAGTTTTTCAGGATGCTACCACGTCGAAAAGATTTCGGTCAAACTTCCCACCAACATCCCCATGATCAAGGACAATCTTCGACCGAAGTACCACCTATGAATCCGATGGCGACATTGTATCGCGAGTTCAGGACATTTAATCCTCCCCAATTCTGAGAATGTGACGATATCCATGCTGAAGAGTGGCGTTCGGAAATAGAGAGCATATTCAAAGTGTGTCCGTGCGATTCTCAAGACATAGCCCGCCTTGCCACGTCACTTCTACAAGGTCAAGCAAGATAAGGGTGGAAAAGAGTTGCCTCCCAATTGGAGGCAACAAGTGAAGGATTGACATGGGATGCCTTCGTCTGAGAGTTTAGAAAAAGGTACACACCGATCGTTCTACAAGAACGAAGGCTCCATGGATTCCTCACCCTAAACCACGAAAATAAAACGGTCTCAGAGTATATAGAGGAATTCGAAAGGTTGGAAGTGTATGTGGCCCAGATTATGGGTAACTTAAAGGCTAGATACTTTATGAAAGGCCTTCCAGATGAGTTCAAGGAGGCTTTACTTACGAAGGAAACGAGCACGTGGGATAAAGCCACGACGAGAGCTTTAAGAGTCGAAAATAAAAAATTAACAAGAAGTAAGGAAGAAGATGTTTTGGGACCGAAACTTGAGTTGGGATTATGCTCCACTCCACAAGTGGAAGGAAGATCCCATCAACACGGAACTCAAAATAAAAAGATTCATGGGAAGAAGCATAAGACCGAAACCTATCAAAGCCGAAGAAAGAATTCCAACCGTGTGCCCATTGCGGAGGAACAAACCATACCTACAACGCGTGACGTGATAGATTGAAGAGGTGTTACGCTTGTGGGTCATCGGAGCACAAGGTTTTCGACTGTGATCGATCAAAGGCTAATAAACAACGAAAGCGAGATCAAAGTCTTAGAATGGGAGATCAAAATAAATACGGAGATAGAGGTATTTGCATCCATGGCACGTGCATTCATATCATAGCTACTTTTGTAATTATTTAGCCCAAATGTTGTGATTATTATCGGTGATTTATTTTGTGCTCGAGTGGAAATTATGTGATGCATTTCAATTACACGTTAACCCGACAGGCATATTTAGTGTTTAATTGTCAGAGAGTGTTGCTCCTTTCATGCCACCAATTATACCCCAATGAGATTTTTGAAAAGATAGAAAATCGGAGTCGAAATTAAGGCCTAACATTAAGAACAAAAGAACTCCAACAAAGACTTTGGTATAGGTGTGAGAAGAAGATTCGGATATTAGACGATTCGAACTATAGATCGTTGATGAGGAAGAGATTCGGTTGAGCTTGATTGTGTGAGCAACCTGAGTTCATTAACCACGCCATTCGAGAAAACACTGAGCTCGAGAGTTGACTCAAATGAACTCAAATGGTGAGAGATGAATCTATTCTAGACCCTCTTTATCGTGCAAGTCAACCGAGCAATTTGATAACCCGATTGAATTGAAGATTCAAACCACTACCTTGGAACTTGAAGTAAATGATTGAACCCCTTTTTGTTCTTCCCTTTATCGGGCTAACCCTTTCCGGGATGTCGTGAACCCCGAACTTGGGTGAATACGGGAGAGTTGCTCGTAGTTTAACTCGAGCGGTGGAACCTAGGGACCAGGTTCTCTTAAGGGGGGAGAGGAGATTGTGACACCCCGTTTCTTCGACGAGCCAGGTATGACCTCACAAAAGGGTTTATCTATGTATTTATGTTCGCTTAATTTAAATTAAACGCTAACTTCTTTGTTTAGGTGATTTCTTTTCTCTATATGTTTACATTGATAGGTAATTCCTTGTACCTAATTATTTTTACGTGACTTCAATACCGAACTTGTCAATTATGTGTAACTACATGAAATACATGATTTATGAATGTAATTATATGATTTGAGACTTGTTGGTTAACGTCCTGGACCATTTTGGTGGAATTAGGGACTTTAGGGGCCTTAAGTACATTTAAGGCACCTTGGGTTCCAGTTGGCATAACTTGAACTCGAGAATTCGAATTCAAATTCTGACACCATTGCTGAACTCGTTTTGACGATTCAGATCCAACAAAACTAGTCTCATATTTTTCTAAGCCTGTTCGAACCTCCAAAACTTCACCGAACTGAGTCGTATGTACCGGATCCGCTACCCTAAACCGTTTTCGCCATATTTGACCCATTTTGGCCCCTATTTGACCCATTCCTGGACTCAAACTCAAACCATTTCATCCCTTGACTTCTCGCACTCCCTTATTTGGGTCAAAGTAAGAAAAAAAAAAAAGGAAAGGAAGGCATAAAAGCAAGAAGAAGAGAAAATAGGTCACCTTCACCATTTTTGTACCTTTAAAGCTCAAACTCCATCTTTTTATTCTACAAGCTTCAAGGTAAGAATGGATTCTTGTTCTCTACCTTCTTGTGCTCATTTTCATCCATTTAATTCTCGGTTTAACTTGAGATTTCATGGAATATGAGAAACTAGATGAATAGTAAGGGTTTAGGTCAATATATGAATCATATGCTCCTCATTATGTTATTTGTTGATCCAAGACTTGTTTCTTGATCTCTTGAGCTTCCTTTATACTTGTACGAACTTGTATTTGATGATGTTTAAGTGTGGGACAAGTTGTCATTGTTGTTCTTGAGTTTTAAATGCAAGAATGGATATATGTTGAGTTATTGCCTTCCATACTTGCTCTCGGTTGTGGCTCAATTTCGACCTGCTTTGGGTGTGGTTTTTAGGAGTTTTTGCAGCCATTCATGCCTCAATATATTGGCTTTGCTTTCCTAAAAGTTAGGGGAAAATGACAGGGGAGAACAGGGTTGAAATTACGAAGGAGCTGCTGCCGGTGCAGGTAAACAGTTGTTCGCACGCCATGCCCATTCTCTTCGAATGGCCGTTCTGTAGTCCAGCGGGCTGATCCCAGGCCTAAACAGCCATTTAGGGATTCTTTTGGTGGTGGAGAACGGTCTTTCTCAAGGCCGGAACTGGCCTCTGACCAGCTGAACAGCCGTTCACTCTTTAAGGCATGCATAGGTGAACGGCCGTCTGTGTGAAGGCCATGCATGCGTGTGTTGTTTGCTTCGTTTCTTGTTTCATTTGACTTCTCCCACCCCTAGCACGATCCCTATGCTTTTTTAACATATATTATTTTTTGTTATGATGTGTGCATTAAGTTTATGAGGTGATTTGATACGATCAATATGAGCTACGTACTTGAATACGTTAAGTGCTAACCTTAAGCTATCTTGTGTTCATTTCCTTCCTTATGTGTTGTAATGGATTCCTCATATAACATAATGTGTTATTACTTAAATATGGAAATTTTGGTGTGATTATGATACGTTCATATGAACTATGAACTTGAATGACGTAAGTGCTACCGTATGCCTTTCACTCACACTTGTTTGCATTAATTGTGCACATGAACGCTTTCTTAATGTGTTTTATGAATATGATGAACTATGAAATGTCTTCATTTGCATGTAATTGATAAGAATGTGAGTTATGCCTACGTGATTGCATCTCTTACATGCATAAATATACGTCGTGCGTCAATGTGGTTCGTTCGTGAGTTCAAGTCTTATATTTTATCTTCCGTTGGTCCACGTGCATTCGGGTGGTGTTTCTTTAGCCGTATTGATTCCGGGTGGATCAATCATCATGTCTTCAGCTTCATCGGTGTAATGTGAGGTTAGGATATAGTTATACCCTAATGCAACATGTTTATTTTTTAATTCATGCGACTTATAAGCCTTAAGTATAAGTAGATATGTGCGAAGTATGTTATTTGTTGATTTTGTCATATGTTTTGAAAGTACGAAATGCTATGTAAAACCTATGTACGCTTGCTTTTAGATTTGTTATGTTTTGGTCAATGCTAGACTATGCTTCAAACCGTGTGCCTCGTGTGAGCCATACGTTACGTTCGGAGGGTGAGCTATGGGATCGACAAGGTGAGGTAAGTAAAGCACTATGCATCACACCGTGTGACTCTCGTGAGCCCCGTCCTGCGTTAGGAGGGTGAACAACGAAGTGACACGAAGAGGTAAGCTAAGCATAGTAGTAGCAACGTATAATACGTATATATGTATGATATGGTAAGTATGTAAGTATGTCTGTAGCGGGTTACGAATATGAATTTATCTGTCTATTGGGCCCCGGATTCTATCACGCCAGGCAGCCCAAGATGGCATCGAACCGTCAGGATAAGCTTGGGCATTGTCTCCAAATGTTAAGGACTAACCCGAAACCCACCAGAAGGTTGGTGGGGATGGGACCCTGAGGGTTTGGAGTAGTTTGCACTCCCCTCACCTTGATGGTTAGGGTCGCGCAGCCCTTCCATCACCCTGAGACGAGGTTGGTATTTTCTGTTATGATATGGTATATTATGTTTTGTTTTCTTTAGTTTTGATATGATATATTTTGAGGAGTTGAGGTTGGAGTTTGAGCTCGTACCCACCGAGCGTTCTATTTACTTGTTAGAGTTTGTGAAACGGGGGTAGATTCTTAAATTAAGGTAAAACTTGGAATACTCTTAACCTAATAAAACATGCTAAGAATGATTTACAAAAGTTATGATTTGATAAGAACGTATGCCTTGATAGGTATTAGCTTAGAATTGTTTTGTTTTGTTTTGTTAAGTCACCTCCTATATATATATTATCACGGACAAATGTTTTGGTGTGCAAAACCTATCCCCGGATTCATGAACATTTATATTTTAACGTGTTGTGCTCTCTTTACCTATATGTAGGGGTGTGTGTGTGGCCCCTCACTCAGTCAGTGTGATTGACCCTCTCCCTCCCTAACATTTTTAGCTTGCAAGTCCGCTTTGGAGTTTGAGCTAGGCGGCCTGTGTTGAGTCCTTGGAGTCTGTCAAGTCTTTTGTTAAATTTGAGTTTTTTGCCTTCGCATATTGTAATTCAAATAAATACCTCTGTAAGATGTAGGTATGATTTAATTTGTTATGATATGAATTTTCGGGACAGACTTCTAGGGATTGATTGAACCCATTGATTTATGATTTATGTTTGAATTCGGGATTAGGTATCTATGCTAGTTGAAGCCGTCATCGTTCTTGCATGGTTTGAATTTGTTGTGTGTTTTGCTTCCACTTGCGGATTTGTTTTTGACGTTTTGATTTTGAAGTCAGGACCTAAGTTCTGCCTAACTTAGGTGTGTGTCTGTCAGTCTCCCGTTCATCTCTACTTGGTTCATGTACGGGCTTCCCATCTTGTATGTGAATTGGGCTTTGGTGCGGGGGATGTGATGACCCACCGTGCGGGGTGCTACAAAAAGCAATATCAATCGTCTGAGAGGCAACCTGTTCGTGCTACTACTCAGTAGTTTCTTGAGAAAGCAACCCATTAGTTACTTGTTGATAATAAAAATAGCGTCAAAGAACCTTTGCAACTTCAAGATTCAGATGATGATGATGTCCTAGTACTGGGCTCTGGTTTTCTTGTATAGTTCTTTCTTCTATCTTAAAATTGCTTTATCCAAACCATTTTTTGCTGGACATATTTTGTCTTTTGCAGTTAGAATAATAAGATTATGAGTATGTTATAAAACTAATGGTAAAGAGGTTAAATTATATTGGTAAAGGTTTAACAGCCCTCTCGTGAAATACTTTACAAATTATGTCCAGTTATATGTCGCGGTCACATATTTCTATTTGGAAGTTACATTTACAATGCGTAATAAACTATTAGTATTGGTTTTTATTTTTAATATTTGAATGAGGAAAGCTCGAAATAATAATATTGTTATGCATTCGGGATTCAACTTGAATTAGGGTAGTATATAAATTTCGCCATTAAATAAATGTATCTACATGATAGTTCCCTATTTTATGCCTATCTTATGCACATTCCAGATATGTATATTTATAAATGTGTGTATATCAGCGGAGGATCATAAACTAAATATCAAGGATTCAGATTATATTGAATATAATAACAACCAAAACCCACAAAAGATGTAGTATATTAATCAGAAAACAAGCAATACTTCAGAATCCAATTACAAGAATTAGAGATGGGAAATGTAGAAGACAAAAACAGGGGAGAAGAATTGAGAATTACACTATGAAAATGCTTGCCCCAAAAGTGAGCCACACACAGCAGTAATATACTCTAGCTAACAGCTAAGAGAATGGAAAATGTCGCCATCCAAATCACAAGGAATAATCGATCAATTGCCCGGCATAACCAACTCTGCACAAATGGTCCCCTCCAGCTATGAACTCAGCTCACCTCAGCCCTTAGATCCTTCAAAGGATGAACGGTTAGATCATCATCCCGGGAAGTATGAATATCAGCCTTCCGATCTTTGGCGCCTGAATCGACGGTGTAGGATTTGGTGCTTTTAATGGCCACGACGTCGTTTCCTTCTTTGAGCCTAAACACAATCCTACGGTGCAGATTAATCCCCATCCAACGGTCCATATTCAAACTGAGATTTGGCTCCAGCATAAAGCTTTCCATGACATTGCCTCCTTCTTTTCCTGATCCTTGTCCCCAAGGATCAAATTCTGGGAATTTAGTGGTGATGTAGTTGTAGTCCTCCCACGTTGATTCTTCTCTGGTTCCATTATACCACTGCACTAGGACTTGAGCAACTGGTCTATTATTTCTTGGGATTAACCGTTTATCCCACACGGCTATAGGGTAAGTTTTGAAATTACCATCATCACCTAATTCAGGTAAAATGCTGCAAGGTACATGTTTGTTACCTATCTTTCTTTTGAGTAAGGATACATGGAAAACAGGATGTACCTTACTTGTTACTGGAAGTTCCAATTTATAAGCTACTTTCCCAACTTTACTGCTGACTTTATATGGCCCATAATACTTAGGAGAGAGCTTCATGTTCTTCCTCAAAGCTACAGAACTCTGCCTAAAAGGTTGTAATCTCAGATAAACCATTTCTCCCACTTCAAAATGCCTCTCAGATCTGTTTTTATCAGCATACACCTTAGTTCTTTGTTGAGCATGCTCTAAGGTCTCCTTCAGAACCACATTGAATTTGATCCTCTCTTGGATTAAATCCCTCACCTCAGGCACTCTAGCTTCAGAATAAGGCCCCAAGACAACCTTCGAAGGATTAACCCCATACAGTGCTTGGAAAGGAGTAAGCTTCAAACTTGTATGATAATTAGTATTGTACCAATACTCAGCCAAAGAAAGCCATTTTCCCCAAGATTTAGGCTTCTTATGACACATGCATCTTAGGTAAGTCTCCAAGCACTGATTCACTCTCTCACTTTGCCCATCTGTTTGTGGATGATAAGCAGTTGACATTGAAAGTGTTGTTCCCACCAAACTGAACAATTCCTTCCAAAAGGAGCTGGTAAAAATTCTATCTCTGTCAGAAACTATGGACTGAGGCATCCCATGAAGCTTGTAAATGTTGTCTAAAAACAACTTAGACACAGACTCAGCAGTATATGGATGAGATAATGCTAAAAAATGAGCATATTTACTAAATCTGTCTACCACCACCATAATAACATCCCTTCCTTCAGATTTAGGCAGCCCCTCAATAAAATCCATGGTAATGTGTACCCAAGCTTGATCTGGAATAGCTAGTGGTTGTAACAGACCTGGATACTTCACATTTTCATGCTTGGATTTCTGACAAGTATCACACTCTCTTACCCAATTCAACACATCTTTCTTTAGATTAGGCCAACTGAACATGGACCTTACCCTCTGATAAGTCCCTAATATCCCAGAATGTCCACCTAATGAAGTGTCATGCAAATTCTGAATGATTTTATTTCTCAATACTAGATCATCTCCCACACAGATCCTCCCATTCCTTCTTAACAAACCCCCAATCAATTTAAACTCAGGATATACATTAGCATCAACTGACTTAGCTTGTATGATCTTAGAAAAAATAGCATCATTTGGATAAGACTCACTTACCTCAGTAACCCAAGAAGGTATGACTGTAGTGATCAAGTTGCATTGCATAGCAGAATGATCCACTCTAGACAAAGCATCAGCCACCAAATTCTCCTTCCCCTTCTTGTATTGGACTTCATAATCAAATCCCAATAACTTAGAAATCCATTTCTGCTGTAAGATGGTTCCCATTCTCTGCTCCAGCATGTGTTTCAAGCTTTGCTGATCAGATTTGATAATGAAGTGGTGACCTTGCAAATAATGTTTCCATTTGTTAACAGCCATCAATACTGCCAGAAATTCTTTCTCATAAACTGATAATCCCATGTTTTTGACCCCTAAAGCTTTACTGAAATAAGCTATAGGGCTGTTCTGTTGCATCAGTACAGCTCCCAAACCCCCATTGCTAGCATCTGTCTCTACTACAAATGGCTTGTTAAAATCAGGTAATATAAGCACTGGAGTAGAGGTAACAGCTCTTTTCAGTGATTCAAAAGCTGATTCTGCCTTGTCATTCCATATAAAGCCATCTTTCTTTAAAAGATCAGTTAAAGGTTTACTTATCATGCCATAGTTTTGAATGAACTTCCTGTAGTAACCTGTCAACCCTAAGAAGCCCCTCAATTCTTTCACAGATCTAGGTGTAGGCCACTGCACCATTACCTTGATCTTTTCAGGATCAGTGGACACTCCCCTCTCTGATATAACATGTCCCAAATAGTCTACACTTGTTCTGCCAAAACTGCACTTACTTAGCTTAGCATATAACTCATTTTGCTTCAAAATGGAAAGTACAGTGTGTAAGTGTCTCATATGATCCTCCCAGGTTCTGCTATAAATCAAAATATCATCAAAGAATACCAGAATAAACTTTCCGAGGTGGGGAAAAAAAATCTTATTCATCAGTGATTGAAAAGTGGAGGGAGCATTACATAATCCAAATGGCATGACCAGGAATTCATAATGTCCATTGTGGGTCACAAAGCTAGTCTTAGCTACATCCCCTTCTCTCATTCTAATCTGGAAATATCCTGACCTCAGATCTATTTTTGAGAAATATCTGGAGCCATGTAACTCATCCAGTAACTCATCAATTATTGGTATAGGGAAATTATGTTTCACAGTGAGGGTGTTTAAGTACCTGTAATCAACACACATCCTCCATCCACCATCTTTTTTCTTGACCAGCAATACTGGGGATGCAAAACAACTTTGACTAGGTCTGATTATACCTTCCTTCAACATTCCCTTCACCAAATTTTCAATTTCATCCTTCTGAGCATGAGAATACCTATAAGGAAGCTGCTTCTTAGGAACAGAATCTGGTTTTAATTCAATCTTATGCTCAATGTCCCTCCTTGGTGGTAAGGTTGTTGGTTCCTTAAAGACCCCTCTGAATTGATCTAAAACAGCCTTCACATCAGAATGTTCATTGTCATCACTGTATTGTTCTGCAGTTAGAGAGTACAGTTGACCAATGCTGCCATTTCCTCCATTCTTTATCATTTTCTCAACACCTTCAGCTGAAATGAAGTCAAAGTCTGATTGAGGTTTTATAGCCTGCAAGCTAATTCTCTTCCCTTCTTTGAGAACTGATATACGGTTGTTTTTGTAATCCAGACCCACTGGAGTCTTACTGTGTAGCCAATCCCCTCCTAATACCATATCTACTCCACCCAAATCTAGAACCCTTGTTGGAAATTTGAATGTATGGTCCTGAATTTTCCATTCAAATTCAGGAAAAATGGTGTTGCTGACTAATTGTACCCTGCCTGCTGCTGTAACTTTCATAGGTTTGGTGTTCTCCTTCTTGCAAGTTAATGCTCTTGCCATCTCCTCATCAACAAAGCATGTAGTACTTCCACAATCCAGCATAATCAAAGCTTCTTTTCCCTCAATTTCACCTTTAAATTTAAACATATGAGGGTTTATCTTTCCAGAAATAGAGTGTATAGAAATGGTGACTTCTTCATTTCCAGTGTTGTCCTCTGTAATCTCTCCTTCATCAAAACATTCCTCCAGATCTCCCCAATCATCTTCTTCTGGGATAATGATGAATAACTGCTTCTGTGTGCACTTGTGACCTGGGCTGTAAACTTCATCGCAGTTATAGCAAAGATTCTTATCTCTTCTTGCTCTCATTTCACTCGCTGTTAGAAACTTTCTAGGTAATGAACTTGGCTTACTGAATGACCCTCCTTTGCTCCCAGAATTCCAAGGTTTAGGAGAGCTGTTTATATGAGTCCCTTTTAACACTGGTTTAGGGGATGAATTCTTCCCAATCGCATTAGCTCTAAGTAATAGAGCATCAACAGCTGCTTCTTGGTGTTTAGCATAACTAATAGCGTCCCCCAAGTTTTGTGGCTTTCCCGCGAATACAGAAGCTTTAATTTCATCCTTTAAACCACAAATGAAAGCTGCTGTAAAGTATTCCTCTGTCAGATCTTTACAAAATAGTAGCACCTGAGATTTGAGTTCTTCAAACTGAACCAAGTACTGCTCTACTGTTCCAATTTGTCGCAAACGATGAAATTCACCAACTATCATTTGCCTATCCCCCCCATCAAAACGCTTTAACAGTTCATCTACTAACTGATCCCAGGTAAGGTCTCTTTTAGTCTCAACTAGACTCTGTAACCAAGTTTCTGCCGTACCCGTGAAGTAAATAGATGCCAACGTAATTCGTTCATATTCAGGAATAGAAGGTAATAATTGAAAATATTTCTGGGATTTCCTAATCCACATCCTAGGATTCGATCCATCAAACGAGGGAAATTCAATATACTTTTGAGCTGAAGAGTTACCATAATTCCCTTGAGATTGTTGAGTCTGCCTCTCTGTTAATACTGGGCTGTTGGTCACAGACCCAGATCCAGTTCCTTTCTCACCCATGGCTGATAATCCTCCTCCTAACACGGACTTGTTCCGATTGTAATTCTGCATTTGATCTGCAATAGCACCCATTTGCATGGTGAGCTTCGCGATTGCTCCAGAAATATCGCTGAATTTCCCATCCATGTCAGTGAATCGACCATCCATTCTTTGTTCCGCTGCAACTCTCATTGCTCTCTCCTCAATCAGAGCACCCTCTTGTTTTTTTAGTAAATCCTGGAAATCTTTTGATCTGAGTCCTTCTGCCATAGTTAGGCCGTATGGAACGTCTGGCTCTGATACCAAATATCAAGGATTCAGATTATATTGAATATAATAACAACCAAAACCCACAAAAGATGTAGTATATTAATCAGAAAACAAGCAATACTTCAGAATCCAATTACAAGAATTAGAGATGGGAAATGTAGAAGACAAAAACAGGGGAGAAGAATTGAGAATTACACTATGAAAATGCTTGCCCCAAAAGTGAGCCACACACAGCAGTAATATACTCTAGCTAACAGCTAAGAGAATGGAAAATGTCGCCATCCAAATCACAAGGAATAATCGATCAATTGCCCGGCATAACCAACTCTGCACAAATGGTCCCCTCCAGCTATGAACTCAGCTCACCTCAGCCCTTAGATCCTTCAAAGGATGAACGGTTAGATCATCATCCCGGGAAGTATGAATATCAGCCTTCCGATCTTTGGCGCCTGAATCGACGGTGTAGGATTTGGTGCTTTTAATGGCCACGACGTCGTTTCCTTCTTTGAGCCTAAACACAATCCTACGGTGCAGATTAATCCCCATCCAACGGTCCATATTCAAACTGAGATTTGGCTCCAGCATAAAGCTTTCCATGACAGTATATCAGCGGAGGATCATAAACTAAGATATCAATTTATGTTTGTAATGCAATCTTGAATCCTATATCATAGACACGACTCTTATCAGATAATCATTATTAAGTCAAGAAATCTCATTATTTGTGAGAAGTTGTATTGTTTTATAATAGAATCTTTTGATTCTTTATCAAATCATGGTATGTGTTCCTGTTTTCGAGGATCCCTGTATTTAATATATGTGGTTAATACACTATTGGATCTGAAATATCCTTAAGGGTTTTATTTGATGGAGTATTCTATATTAAAAATTAAAGATTCTGTCTTTCGTTTTATATAATGTATTTCCATTGCTACTTCTGTTTTCAATTTGTTCATCATGTAATCATAGCCATTGGCTTGACTCGCTCCATCTTCTTTTATATATCATCTCTACCAATTAAAAAAAAATTATATATATATATATATATAGTCTCCAAGAGTGTGAATTATTAAATAATGATCTTATGGTCCTTGCATATGCATCTCTTTACATTTTCTTGGAATGAAAGTGCTTTCTCTGTATAATATTAATCGCTTGAATCATAAGCATTGCCCTTTTTCTATTGCATTGATAGAGCTTGGAAGATGGAATAGTAAGTAAAAGGATTATGAGATTAGCAAGTTTGGAGAGTAGGCATAGCATATCATATAACCGTTTTCAGTTATGCTTCAAAACTTTACCCTTTCACTTGACAAAGGCGATTCTTCACTTTTTTTCTTTATTTTTTTTCTAATATCATTTGCAATGGTTATCATGTTCCACGGGGTCACAGATGAAACTTTTTCTCTAACGAAAATCTGATAAAAAAATGGGAAGAAATTGCAAAGTGAGTCAAAAAGTGATAGCTAAACTCGGGGAAACATTTGATCCATGGTAGAAGCAAACTTCTTGAGGAATCTCATTAATGTGTTTTTGGTGGTATGTTTTAGCTAATCAGATAGATCTGTTTTATCTTCGGTTAACTGTCATACTCTGAGTTTTCTTTGCTTCTACTTGAATTTAACCTATCTGAATTGTTTTCAATTGTCGAGCTTTAATTGTTAGAACGTGGAATCTTAATATTGTATTATAAATTATTTTTCCTTTCTATCTAATTTTGAACGATAAAATATTATAGCTGTTGAGAATTGAATTTTGGTTCTTTCATGCTTTCAAAAAAGAAGCATGCGAAAACAAACTATCGTTTATCTAACTTTTTGTTATCTTATTGTCTGCTTCATTTTGTTTGTTTTATCGAAGAAAGACAATTGGTAAATTTTGTGAAGTGATTATTACTTAGTAATCTATTTCCCGAAGCAACATTGGATCTTTCTATCTACTTTACATATCTAGCCTAATAGAAACATTTATTTTACATTTAGAACATGCATATACATATTAGGATGTGTTTATTTCTATATGTGCAGAGTGCATATATATACAAATAATCAGTTTTCACTAAGATAATTTGAAGATGTACACTTTTCTTTGGCAATTTCATTTCTAATATTATTTGTCTAACTTTTGTCATTTTATTGTCGTTTTCCTTTTGCTTGTTTTATTGAACCTTCAAATTCACATTTGATATATGTGTCTTGGACATCATCAATGAATAGTTAAGTACTATTAAAAATCCAGGATTGATCGTTCTTTGAGGTAGTAATAATTAATAAACTTATTCATTAAATGTCTTTTGAATTTTGACTCAATTGGACGTCATGATATTTAGCATACTTGCAAAAAATCTTTTGGGTTTAACTGCACTTGAATCGATGGAACTTGAACAAGAAGTCGGTCTTTTCTTTCTTTTTTTTTCTATAATATTTTACATTGATCATATATCTTTTCTTTCTTTTTTCTATAATATTTTATATTAATCATATATATTTGATTGTCATACTTATAATGAACTCCCTCCATCTATTTTTCTTTCATGCAGAACAAGATAATTAATGGTGATGTTATTAATAAAGATTAGGTGGAAAAGAATTCATTGTACAAATAAAATAAAATAAAAAAAGATCGAAACTCATTATGGCATGAAATACTTCTACATTGTCTCTGGTTGGCACAACTATCAGAACAAACAAATGTTCAAAAAATTTCACTTATACACAATTTCATTATTTGTTCACATTCTTATTTGTGTTTTCCATTAACTTCAAATCTTAATATATTAATGCATTTATTTTATTTGTGTCTTTATTAAATTCACATACTTTTGTTAGTGCTAATAATGATGTTGCTGAAATATCTAATAATGTTTAGGTTCAATTTTCAAATGACGATGCAAGTCTCTCCTCCTAATTTATTTTTAAATTGAAGAGCCTTTCATATGTTGGTTTTTTGTAAATGTTTAACTATCTAGATGTCTTAAAAGTTAAAACTCTCAAGTAGTTTGTGAGTACTTTGGCTAAAATTTCATAGGGAATATCTTTTGTACTTTATTTTATTTTGGAGGTGTGAGTACTTTATTTTTTATGATGCCTTTTAATTAATAATTCCTTATGGTTGACGAGACTTCAATTTCCCCACTCTTGCAAGTGGTAACAAACACCTCGATATAGAGCTAGGAACCCCGGATCATTGTTGCAACCAGCATCACAAAAGTAATAATTTCCTAAAATGAAAAACATATATGCATCTAGTTGGTTTGATATCTCAGCATACAAAGACTCAAGGATGTATGATTAAAATCACATATGTAAGACAACAGTTGCAAAACCTTTCAGGACACAAAGTCCGTTTGGCCTATATTTGGCATCGGGCAACACTCGTTCGTCTATAGCAGATCCCTCCCATCCTATTAAAACATATGAAATTGCATTTATAGCCGCATATACCTAGTTCATTTACATAGCATATACCCTTACATGACTGGTACCGACCCTTATCCACCTCCAGCGCTGACACCTTAATCAAAGTGTCATCCAAAACACCTAAGCATCCCTGACATCAGCATAAATGATGTGTTAATGATATCATATGTTCTAAGTATTTGTATATGTATTTATATATACTTACATAAGTAAACCTTTGTTTAACAAAGAATTAAATTTAAAATTTTCCCAGTACCTCAAACCATTTCCACATATTGTCAATACTATTGACACAAGACTTTGTTTAGCAACAAACAATTAGTGCAATTCCAACATAATTTTAACCACCTTGAGAAAATATTTTGATACGGTACGACCGGAGCATTTGAAGTCGAACCCCGCTATGCAGTTCTTCTTGATGTGATAAAACACCTAAAAAAAGCAAACTTGCTCCATAACTATAACTTCTCGACTGTATGTTAACACACCAGCATGACAGAGAACTACACACAGACGGCCTAAGGCATTCCTACCCAGTGTGGATTATTCATGTTGGGAGTTAGGAATTCAGTCTAGAAAGTTGAAGAAGCGATTAGAAAACGCCACAACAACCTCAGATTTGCACCATTAATTTCCTACGCCTTTCTGTAGACTAGTTTTATTAATTTATTACTTTCTTAGTTAGATTTAGTTATGTGGTGAGCAAGCTAATATCTCGTAGATAGTTTTGTTTATGGATTAATTATCTTGAATCTTGAGTTTGAGATTAATTAATATAGCTATTATTTATTATTGTGTTGATTATTGGTTTGTTGATTGATTAGTTCATTTTGGCCAAGGGGATGATAATTGTGTAGTGTATGTGATGGAATTATGCTTTTACTACATGTTAGAACTTGGACCACTCTAGCATGATCTTGAGAATTTACTTTCTAATTGAGAAATTGATTGTAAATATTGGATATTAATTCCTAAGCACTTATAATTAAAGGTATGAAGAAATTTGATTTTTTTCTTAGCAATTTGTGATTAGATAGTATATGATAAGACATTGTTATTTGATTACTCTAACCCTGTTTTATTAGTTTAAACTCTTTTTGGATGTTGACCATGAGAGTAACTGCACAAACACTTAAACACGTGTGTCCGTCTTCGAGAGAAGCTTGTATATATATTTGTGATTAAAATTGTGAAAACTCGAGTATTTGTTGAGGAATGATTCGAGTACTACAATGCAATATTGTCATTTCCCTTGGTTTTTTGTTTATTTATTTGTTTGTTTAGTTTAGTTATTAGTCTAGTCACCCTCTATCTCAGTCTTTGTCTATCGACTGGAGAAAATAATGAGTGATTGATTGGTTTCCTTTCTCTGTGGGTTCAACACCTTATATGGTACAATTGACAGTGTGCACTTGTATGCATATGGGGTTTAATTAAATAAAACTTCCCAAAAAGGTGAGCCAAATGTTGCATAGGGTTGCCTTTACCATCGAATTGCTAAGATTTTGGATGTTGGTAGCCCGTTGACATCCTCAATTTATCAATTCTTAGAATTTAAGGCTTTGAGTAGACCAAGGACAACTTGAAGCCTCCTTCGATTTTATCTTAGATAGCCCACATGATGAATTCCTTCAGTTGCTCTACTGGAATGAGCTTATCAAAGGAAACTTGGCGTTCTTTAGTTGAAAACTTCTCGATTCCACTTGAATGTCCTTTAGTAGAGGTTTTGTATTCTTTTCGATCCTCAGCATGCTTTCCCATCAAGTGGCTAGCATCGCCATTCTCCACTTTATTCATCAATTTCATGATACGAGAGTCTTGCTCTTGAAGATACTTGGTGAGTACCTCGATGGCCTTTGTCAGAGTCGCGGGTTGCTCTTCTAAAGGTGTTGCACTTATCACCATGGCAGGCGCAAAGTTTGAAGAACTCGAAGTTGACCGAGGAGTGGATGATGTCAAGCCATCTTCTTCACATGTGTTTTTGTGAGAAAGGAGTGACATGTTCCTCCCTTCACTTTCGAGTGAGTGAGCTTCCTTGGAAGATGGTTGCCCCCCTTTAGACATACTTCTTGTTGTGACGAAACTTTCAACAACGATGTTGGAGATGGTGGCCTTAAATCCAATGATCTTGTTGATGGCCGTTTGAAGTTTTGAATTTGTTGAGTAGAAAGAGAATAGAGGTAGAGATGGTCCCACTTGACATGCCAGAAATTTGTACCATAATTATTTGTAAGTTAAATCATTAAACACAAAAAGTAATCACAAATTTATTAATCAATTGGAAAGTTTTTTATTTATTGATCAAACTTGTGGGTTATTATCGTTATTTTGTTTTACTCTAATACTTCCTACAAAATTTGGTGGAGTTCGAAAGGGTTGAATCGCCTTAATTGATTTTGGATTTTAGATCTTTCTTTAACTTCGGTTTGCCTTTTCAAACGTTAATTCGTGGATCTTTTGACTTAATCACAAATTAAACGTCTTGATTTCGGTGTACGATGAAGAATGCCGATGAACACCTTTGAAGTGGACTTGAGGTTGATTTGGAGATAATGTCGAATTCACAAACTTGACGCTTTGTTGCAAATTGAAAGCCTTGATTTGTTGATCTTCACGAAGAATGTCTTGAATCTTGCTTCGACCGATTAGATCTTGATTTGGATTTGTTGAGTAGTAATGCCGAAATCTGAATTTGATGCTTCAATCCTAGATTGAATGCCTTGATTTGTCGACCTTTGTGAAGAACGTCTTGCATCTCGCTTCGATCAATTTGAATTTTGTTTGAATTTGTTAAGCAGAGTAACGCCAAAATCTGAATTTGATGCTTCGATCCTGAATTGAGGGCCTCAATTTGTTAGCCTGCACAAAGAATGCCGAAGAACCCGCTTTGAGACCTCTGACCTTCCTTCTCCTTGTTTTGATTATTTATTAGGAATAAAATCCATAAAATTAGAAATAGAAAATATAATTTTGATATTTAAACTATATTTAATTTACACGTGTCATATTTATATTGGGCACAAATTTTAACCTTCTACACCTACCTTATGTCAACTTACAAATCCTACTAGATATCAACAACTTACATAGTAATTCTAACACTCCCTCTAAGTTGGAGCATTTCTAACATGCACAACTTATTGTAGAAATAAAAGAAATTAAAAATCCTAACAAATTAAAACATGGGTTAATTACACAAACACATACCCCCCCCCCCCCCCCCCCCGGCCCGCCCGCCGAAGGTCCTTTGGGCTTTAGGGCGGGTTGCCCCTCATCCTTTCATTTTGGGCAATTTACCCCCTAACCTTTCAAAATTGTAGAACTTAACTCCTTTCTGGTGGAATCTTAGGGAATATTCCGTTTTTTTTTTTTTTTGGCGTGATTTATAAGGCTAAATTTGTACAAATCAGATTTCAAACATGTTGATATTATACATTAAATCGAAGGTCTCGACGCAAAGAACAAAACGGTGGTCTCAAAATCAAAATCTGACAGCCAACGAATAAGGAATCATCGGTCAAAGATGACGAACGGCCGACGAAGCTTTGCATGCAAATTCCAACGCTTCCGACGGACAATAAGGTCAAATGGAGTATAGATTTTGTTCTTCTTTGGGAGAGAAACACGATGGTAGTGGTATTGACTCTTGGGTCGGCGTGACGGAGGAGAAATCGATAGTCAAAGTTCAACTTGATCGGAATATTACCAGAATATTTTGCCGGAAACGTTGAAAAGGGGGTTAAGTGTAACAATTTTGAAAGGTTAAGGGGCAAATCGCCCAAAATGAAAGGATGGGGGGCAACCTGCCCTAAGGCCCAAAGGACGGGGGGCTTGTGTAATTAACCCTTAAAACATGATAAGATCTGAACCTATTTCATCCTCCCATTAAGATGATAAAACTTAAAGCTTGAAATCATCATCCCCTCAAGTTGAGAAACCTTGAAACTTGAAATTATCCTCCCCTTCAAGCTGAGAAACCTTGAAGCTTTGAATGAAAATCCACTCAATGCCCTTGTTGCATCCTTTGTGTAAAAGTATCATGTCACAATTTAGAGTAGAGAGATATTTTTTTAGAGTAGAGAGAGATGAATCACAATTGAGAGTTAGGTTTTTTTTTTTTTTTTTTTTTTTTTTTTTTTTTAAAGAATCGTGTCAGGGGTAGTGAGAATCATAGACAATTTGTGAAACTAGACAAAGAATCACGATTAAATATCCTTAAAGGTGTTATTTATGTCATGTAGTGCCCTATAACTCAACTAATTTAAGGCTTAATTGTATTTATAAAATACGTACAGTTTTAAAATATACATATATATATATATGAGAATGCCAGGATTTTTTACTATCCGGCAGAACTATTCCAGATAATTTTTGAATGAGGAGATGAAAGCCCACTTCACAAAAAAAAACAAGAAGATGGTTGCGAAAACGAAAATTTTTAGGCTTCAACCTCCCCTACTTGCTGTATTTATTAAAAACTAAGCACTCTTTAACGAATATGCTCTTATATAGATAAATAAGCTTAGCTTAAACATTATATATATCTATTCCAGAGATATGGGTACTGTAGACGTAAGCTTAGCTACACTGGGGAGAAGTCGATAAATAAGCACTCGTTAGCGAATATGCTCTTATATATGCTAATCGGAGGACTCACCCCATTAGGGTTGCAAACAAGTTGAGTTGGCTCTTCACAAGTCCGAACTCGAGCCATTTGAGTCTGCTCGTTGGCTTGCAAGCCTAAATATTAAAATTTTAAATAATAATATATTATTTTATATGTATATATATTGAATTTATACAAAATTCCTTACGTAAACAATATCTATTATATATATAATTTTTATACTAAGTTAATATGTTATATATATATATTGAATAATATAAGTTTTATTTGGCTCGAACCGAGCTTTGGTTCATTTGCATACTTACGGTAATAAGCAAATTATTTCTTGCAAAATGACAATTCAAAATATCCTTAACAATGAACTAACAATCGGACATTACCGATTATGAGAGGGATCGAGAACGATCATGCTACCACAATATAATTATAAGCATTTGTATTAATTGCCAAAGGTCTACGCTCATTAGTGAATATATATATATATATATATAAGCTCTTCGATATAGTTACAAGTCATGAAAGTTAATTATGTATTAGTAAACACCTCCAAAAATGAAACATCATATATTGCATCCAGCTGCGGAGTTACGAATTTAAGATGAATAAAAATTAAAGATTTTCAACAGTATATCCAAAACCTATATATATTTTTCTGTGCTCAAATATAATGTAATCTTTTTCTGTTTTCTGAATGCACGGCGTCGAACCCAATACGGTGGGAAGCAAATGATGGTGGAACAACTCTAAAGCCTAAAGGGTTGAAATATTATTATGTAAAATATGAACCACAAATAGTTGTTTCCATGTCAAAGGATAAGTTCCCATCCTGTTCCAGGCCCAAAGGAAGCTAGCTATGCATTGGTCCACCATTTTCTCAACTCCCAAAAAAGCTTGAGCCGGCCTACCATGGGGTTTTCAGTTAATTTATTCTTTTCTTTTGTGTAAATAAGAAAGTTGAAGACCGGATTTTAATAGACAATTGAAATTATGAAAGATAAACAATTGTGACAATTTTATTACAACGCCTAACGCCTACGAATAAATCTAAATTGATTAGTAAATAGAATACATAATTGAAATAAAAATTTTCCTCTCGAACATGATTAGATTTGATTAGTTACTGTCGGAACAATCGAAGATTCTTGCAAGATGACTCGATCGAGTGAGTCTTATATATACATGCAACAAAAAGTTCAATTTTATTCAATTTTGATTTTTGGGTTTGGGATTCTATTCGTAAACGGAGTAGTATTTTTCTCTTTAATCTTTTTCTTTTACGTACTTCAATAATTTTGCCATTTGATGGATCATTATTAATAGAGGGGGTCCTTCTAAAAACCACTGAGGTGGACATATGCCGATTTCTTTATAAAACAGATTAAATGTCTAATTTTGCTCGAGATTTTAATTCTCTTTAGTCGGAAAAATCAAATGTGCTAAATGTTATTCGCTCCACCGAGAAAAATTTTAGGTCGGACCGAGCCGAGATTTTAAATTATATTATGCTTGTTATTTGAGTGGTGAATTTTTTTAAATTTTCCCACAAATCTCACGATAAATATAAAATACTCAATTTTTATTATACTAATTTGATCAAACCAATTTCACCTCCACCGAAACCAAACCCCTTGAAAACTAAATGAATTAGGTATGTTGTTCTATAAGTAGTTAGTTAGAACAGTCTGCCAATACACAAATAAAAGTTTTATTTAGTAAAACAAATTTTCTTTTAATTTTTGTGTATAATATACATTTCTATTAAGTACATAATGGCATTTCATTCTTTCTATTATATTAATCACGAGATTTAAAGTAACTTTAATCTCTTAAACTCGTAAATTATTTTTTTATTTTTTTATTCTCACCACTCTAAGGTATTATTTTCTTATTTATCTTTTAACTCACTTTTCTTTTTCACCTCACTTCGATTTTTTTCCTTTTATATTTTTTATCCTTTGCTCCATATTTTTAAGTTTCTATTTTAATCATTGTTTTTACTAATATGATATTATCTATTATATTTATTAAATTATTTATTTAGATCATCTTCATAAATCAAATAGAAATATATGTAAACTTTAAAAAATCTTTTTTTTTTTTTTTTTGGTAAAGACTTAAAAAAATCTTATACTTGTATATCTATGCAATAAATATAACTCAATTGACTTATACGTAACAAAATTATGTTTTTAGACATCTCCGTATATCATAAGTCTCAAGATCAGATGGAAAATATATTTACTTTTAAAACAAACATTAAAACTATATTGAAATTCTTAGGGCTAACAGTTTATTTATCATTATTATTCATTAATAACAGCTTATTTATCAGTTTAAAAAGTATATATACTTATACATGCCAAAATAAATTAAATGAGAATATCTTTATATGCTCTTACATGGAAAGCTTCAAGTAATTAACCAATACTATCAATTAGGTTAGATAGTGGAAATAATTACTATATATTCTTTATATAATCCACTTTTCTTTTTTCTTAAATCGTTAGATAAATGGCAAATTAAGTAATTAACCTATACTATCAATTACGTTGATTGCAATGATCCAAGTTTGAATTTATTGGGGATGCGTGTTAAAAAGGTATATGTTGATTAATTAACATATACACAAACATGCATTTATACTGGAAGAATTTATTTATTTTTCCTTTTTTAACTTTCAAATTTTGACATATATAATTTTTCAGCCTTGGTTGAACGGTTGAACACTTGAACCTAATGCATGTTAGTAGGCCCCATATTAATGTGGATCAAGACCCAAAGATACTCCCCAAAATTGAACTCCCACATGATGATAGTCAACAACGACCATGTTATCGATTCCCCTAATATTTCTTCCCAAAATTATAAGTATTAACTATTAAGAGAATCTTATGGGCAAGAAATTGATGGTATTATCTGCATTATATTATTCTATCTGTTACGAATCCGTTTAATTAAGTGGGTTTCTTTTTTTTTTTTTTTTTTTTTTTTTGTCAATTAAGTGGGTTTCTTTAATGTTTCCGATTCACGACTAAAAATAGTTTCGAAATGGACGTATGTCGCAAAGGATCTATATCGAATATAAATATACAATAAACATAGGAGCAACGATTAACTAATATTCTTATCATGCATGCATCAATCTGAGATTTCAACAACCTGTGTGTGTATTTAATTAGTATAGTCATCTATTTATCAAAATAAATATTATTTCGTATCATATTTATAAACAATAGACCCATTTTTAAATAAAAGTAGTACGTATCTTTTTAACTCATTTCAGTACAAATATCAGTTATGTACATTCAAATAGTCGTATTTAACTAATGGGCAGTTGACTCAAGTGCAAAAGGTTTTGGGTTCAATTAAATAAGGTGTAGAAAACCCTAGATCTATCAATGGAGGCGTGAAGAAGATGAATCGCACAGAGAGAGAGTAATTAGGGTTTTCAAATCTGTAACTTGAATTAATTGAGAAAACGTAAGATTACAACACTACACAGCCTATTTAACAAGCCACATGTCCAACGGTAACTAGAGCCGCGTGTATAAAACGCTACCAAAAATACAAAAGCAACACGACTCTATAAAAACAAGAAAAAAGAAAAGAAAATGGCCAAACATTAACATGGCCCAAACAAAGCCCAAATCCAACAACCGCCCTCAAGTTGGAGCTTCGTTGAATAAAAAGCCCAACTTGCGTAGTATTGCTCGAAATCGTGGACCACCCAAAGACTTGGTGAAAACATCAGCTAGCTGATCTGTACTGGTAACATGCTGAGGTAGTATGAAACCCTTTTTGAATAGATTTCTGACAAGGTGACAGTCAATTTCTAAATGCTTCGTGCGCTCATGGAACACGGGATTTTCAGTAATGTGCAGGGCCGCCTTGTTGTCACACCAAAGGGAAATTGGTAATGTGATAGCAACTTGTAAATCTACAAGCAAATAACTGAGCCACTGGAGTTCTGAAACTGTTGTTCCCATACTCCTGTATTCTACCTCACAGGAGGATTTACTGACCGTAGGCTGCTTTTTACTCTTCCAGGACACCAGTGCTTTACCTAGGAAAACACAAAAACCAGTCAATGATTTCCTAGTTATAGTACAGGTAGCCCAATTTGCATCACTGTATACAGATAGGCTAAGATCATTATCTGCTGGAAAGAATATCCCAGCTTGTTTAGTCCTTGCAAGATACTTAAGTACATGTAAAGTTGCATCCCAATGGGATTGCATGGGTTTGGAGACAAATTGACTCAGTTGTTGCACAGAGAAGCTTATATCTGGTCTAGTTAAGTGAAGTAAAGCAATCTCCCAATAAGTCTCCTGTATTTAGCAGGGTCTGAAAAAGCAACATCATTAAGCATATCAAATTTATGTCCTGCAGAAAGAGGTGTACTTACTGGCCTGCAATCAATAAGGCCAGAATCAGTAAGCAAATCCAATATGTATTTCCTTTGAGTTACCAACATACCATCAGTGCATCTAAAGATTTCAAGACCAAGGAAATACTTGGCAGTACCCAAATCCTTGATAGTAAATTCTGTATCCAAATATCTCTTGACATCAGATATAATATCATCATTTGACCCAGAAATTAGTAAATCGTCAACATAAACAATCAGCATAATAAAACACTCATTTTTGGAGAAAGTGAATAGGCAATGATCATGAGCAGATTGTTCAAACCCATAAGCCAACAATTTCTTAGTGAACTCCAAGTTCCACTGTCTAGAGGCTTGTTTAAACTCATACAAAGACTTAGTAAGTTTCCAAACTTGTCCAGGTTTGCATTTATAATACCCCTGAGGAGGCAATAGATAAACATCTTCATCCAAAAAGCCATGAAGAAAAGCATTGTTAATATCCAACTGATACAGCCCCCACCCCTTAGCAGTAACCAATGCTAAGAAAACTCTAACTGTGACAAGTTTAGCAACAGGTGAGAAACTATCATAATAATCAATACCAAAGGTTTGATTAAAACCTTTAGCAACTAACCTAGCTTTATATCTTTCTACTGTCCCATCTGGGTTATATTTTACTTTAAATACCCATTTAGAACCAATAGCCTTTTTATTACTAGGTAAATCTGTTAATTACCAGGTATGATCTAAGGCCTCAAGTTCTCTATTCATAGCTTCAATCCACTCAGGATGCTTCACAACTTGTGAATAACTAATGGGTTCAGGCACAGAAGCTATATTGCTCATAAACACAGCATATTTATCAGCATAAGGCAACTTTTCATGAGACATCAAGCACTAATTCTCAGTAATTATAGACTGCAATGTAAATGCATATTGCAAACATAATCCTGCATCCAAGCAGGTGTACTTTTAACCCAATGACTAACCCTATGCTATTGATTTTCATTAATATCAAAGGAATCAGGTAGAGTTGTGCCTTCAGATAAGGAAATTTCCACTTTATGCTGTTCAGTAACAGCTTCTTTATAAGACTCATTATAAACATTTGAATCATCATCATTAACATGAGCATGTAACTTGGGAATATCAACATTAGTATCACCACTGATCTTGTAAGGGAACTCATCTTCAAAAAATTTAACATCCCTTGAAACTATGACAATCTTTTTATCCAAATTAAACAATTTATATCCCTTTTTATCTTGAGAATAACCTACGAAACACGTTTAAAAGCCCTAGAAGAAAATTTTCCTCTATCAGGCCCAGTGTCAACAGCATAACACAAGCATCCAAAAGCCCTCAAATGATCATAAGGAGGGTTTTTACCAAGCAATCTGGAATAAGGCGTTTGCCAATCCAAAATCCTACTGGGCAATCTATTTAAAATATAAGTAGCAGTCAGAATAGCATCATCCCAAAATTTAATTGGCAAACCAGACTGAAACATCAAAGCCCTAGTAATTTATAGTAAATGTTTGTGTCTAATTTCCACAACCCCATTCTGTTGTGGAGTATAGACACAGGACATTTGATGTATGATACCATTATCCTGGAAAAGAGTTTTGCAATTATGATTTACAAACTCTCCACCATTATCATTTCTCACCATTTTAACAGACCTACCATATTGAGTTTTAACATAAAGCAAAAAGTTTTTAAGCACAGAATGAACATGACCCTTATAAGGCATGAGGAAAGTCCAAACACATCTAGAAAAATCATCCACCACTGTTAAAAAGTAATGACAACCAGAATGGCTTTTGACCTTATATGGACCCCATAAATCTATATGAATGAGATCCAGGGGTCCCTTAGCAGTTATAGCACTAGTTGGAAAAGGTAACCTATGTTGTTTAGATCTTGGACAAGCATCACAGATAATATCAACATCATCCAACAACATGGGAAATTTTAAATGCCTCAAAACACCAGATGACGCATGTCCAAGTCTTAGATGCCACAGATTATATCTAACATCTTTAGAAGACAAGCAATTATTATCCTTAATGGCAGAACCATTATGAAAGTCTAAACTATTAGAGTTATTTTCAATAACAGAAAAACTCTCAGAAACAACAGTAACATGCTGAGCAACAGCCTTTTCAGAATCAAAGATATACAAACAGTTGCAAGTATGTCCAGAAGCAAGTATATCTTTAGTTCTCTGGACCTGCAAAGTCCAATCATTTTTAGAGAATAGAAACTCACTGTTAGTGGCCTTGGTAATCTTATTGACTGAAATAAGATTGAATTTAAAGGATGGTATATACATAACATTATCCAAAACCAGTTTATCAGATAGTTTGACAGTACCAATAAACTTTACTTCATGAAAAGTACCATCAGGCAAGTAAATAGGTATATTTTTCTCAGGAGCATAATAATTTTCAAACATACTGAGCTTAGAGCATATGTGACTTGTTGCACCAAAATCAATGATCCAATGAAAGGTAGAAACCTCATCAGTACATGCCATAATTAAACCAGAGGTCATACCTGAAAACTCAGAGCTAAAGAGCAATTGTTCAGGTCCAGCCGGCTTGTTGTCTCTAAAGAACTTAACCAACTCCTGCCTTATAAGATCAGAAACATTAGTCCCAAGGTGAGAACCAGATGATGAAGGATCAAAGGATCTGTCTAGTGGAGTGTCAGCCAAAGCATTGGCCATGTTCCTAAAACCTTTCTTATTGTCACCAACTCCACTGGATTTACTTTCCTTGAAAGCCTTGTACCAATCTGGTTCTCCAATCAACTTAAAGCAGGAATCAGTGTTATGAGAGTCTTTGTTATAGAAATCACAATGTCTGTAGCCCTTTTCCTTTCTCTTGTTACTACCCCTGCCCATACCATTCCCTCTATTGTTTACATTCCTAGAGAACATGGCAGAATTGCCAGACACATCACTGAAAGCAACATGAACATCTCTTTGTAACTCAACCCTAGAAATAATAAAGTAGACTTTATTCACAGAGGGAAGGGGATCCATAACAAGAATCTGATTACGCACAGCATTGTAAGAGTCATTAAGCCCCATTAAAAACTGTATAAGCATATCGGAGGATTGTAACTCACTAATATACTTAGACACCAGACAAGCAGTACCAACAGAACATACAGGAGGATCATTTAAATTCGCCAGCTCATCCCATAGTAACTTTAAACGATTGAAATAGGCAGCTAGGGACAAGTTACCTTGTGCGATAGAGGATATATCGCGCTTCAACTAGTCCAGAAGAGGACCGTTGCACTGTCCGTATCTCTGATCCAAATCTTCCCAGAGCTCTCTCGCAGTGGTGGCGTATAAGAAACTCTGATGAATTTCAGGAGCCAAGGAATTGACGATCCAGGCTTTCACAGTACTATCAACACGTTTCCAAGCCTTATAGCTTGGATCATCAAGAGGTGGTAAATCAATAGATTCGTCAACGAATCCAAGTTTTATCTTGGATTCGAGCGCTATCTTCATAATGCGTCTCCAGGTGAGAAAGTTTTTCCCATCCATCGTAATAGTAACGACGGAGAGGAGGGAAGAGTCACTGTTAGAGATAGTAAAATAATCATCCTGAGAGGATGAACCAGAAGGAACCACCGCCTTCTGCTTATCTTCTGCAAGTTCCATCGGAAAAAGGCGAAAATAACACAGAATCAAACAAAACAATCGGTGAAAACTCAGGAAACGAAGCCGAAAAAGCAGAAAAACAAGCGAAAATGGAAAGACACGGTCAAGAGGATCTAGTCTGCTCTGATACCATGTAGAAAACCCTAGATCTATTAATGGAGGCGTGAAGAAAATGAATCGCAGAGAGAGAGTAATTAGGGTTTTCAACTCTGTAACTTGAATTAATTGAGAAAACGTAAGATTACAACAGCACACAGCCTATTTAACAAGCCACATGTCCAACGGTAACTAGAGTCGTGTGTATAAAACGCTACCAAAAATACAAAAGCAACACGACTCTATAAAAAAAAAGAAAAAAGAAAGGAAAATGGCCAAACATTAACATGGCCCAAACAAAGCCCAAATCCAACAATTTCGGGTTCGAGCCTTATGGATGTAAAAAACTACGTTACGAGAGGTTCCCATGTAAAGCGCCTCCAATACCTCGGGAGATTAGTCCTTCACTAATTGGGTGGAGGGACACTTGGAAAAAAAACTGTATTTAGCATGTACAAATCGATAGATTTTGATATTTGAATTGTTATCTCATGATCTGTATCTAACCATTAATCCTGATTTCCAAGGACATATGTTTTTTCTTTTTATTTTTTGTCATTTAATTTAGACTAAACATAAACATAAAACTAAAAAATAAAAAAATATAGAAGTACTAATTAAGCAATATATATAATTGCATAGACGAATTGTATATATTAACTCATATAAACATTGTTCCACCGCCTAATGGTGTTGTTTAACGTTTGGTGGTATATCAGTTTAACTAAAGGTTTCGTATCTTATTTTTTGGGTGCGTACACTGTTATTATTAATACAAAAAGTTTTATATCTTAATTGTTCGACTCGATTCAAACTTACAGTGGGATATTTAGAGTTAAAAAAGAAATGTTGCTCCAATAACATGGTCGTTGTTGACTATCATATTTGCTCTACCCCTTCTACCTCTACTTTCTTTTTCTTTCTTTTTTTTTTTTTTTGTTTTTCGTCTCAATATTAATGTTGCACATTGTTTTGTCTTTTTTAGCGGGATACAGTCGGTGCTTTCGTTCACTCAAGAACCAAAGAACCAGCCCCGAGTATACTATCATTTACCTCGTGGATTTTGAATTGGATAAACTAAACCAAGCACTAGCTCTGACATGTATGGAGGATTTGGCAAGGATAGCGCCCGATTCTGTTTGGACGGCGAATGATGAACATAGAGGCTTCGTGATTGTGGGGCGAATATTGTCTAAGAGGAATATCCGTTTTGATACCTTTAAGTCTACCATGCATAGAGTTTTCAACCCGATTAAAGAAATGAATATCCAGAAAGCCGAAGAGGGAAGATTCATCATCACATTGGCTCTAAAAGGGCAATCGTGGGCGTTTGAGAAGTGCTTGTTAATTCTTAAAGAGTTAGGCGAGTTTGAAGATCCTATTTCCTGCCCTGTGAAGTTCTGTGTTTTTCATGTTCATCTAAGCGGAATTCCATACAGGAAGAGAACTAAACCAATAGTGGAATATATTGGCAATCAAATTGGAGAATTGTGGGTTTCGACGAGAAAAAAGGTGGAGCAAACTCTTTCAGTTCCTCAATATACATCCGAGTTCGAATGAATATGGAAGAACCTTTGAAGAGAGCAATCAAGATCCGAAATCAGGAAGGCGATAATAAAATTTTGATTTCTTTGTCGGATGAACGGTTACATAATTTCTGCTATATCTGTGGCCACTGCGACCATATTCTTACTATGTGCCCTAAGCAATGTGTTGATGGTTTCATAAATCCAAGTCCTAATTATCCTTATGGAAACTAGTTAAGCGCTTCATTGGAACAAGTAGGTCCCAACTGGAAGAAGAATTTGGGTTCACCGCTGGCAAAAACTCTCAGACCAAACTTCGTCTCAACTTCCCGGAACTCAAAACGTGGGTTAGGAGCAGTTACTGGAACTTAGAAAGGCGAGTTTAGTGAAATTTCCAACGAACAAATTGGAAAAAAAATCGAATTCTCTGTCTGTGGAGTTTCCATAGGGAATTAGTCCAAACCTTAACACCACTCCAATAAATATTTCAACAACTAGTTAACCTACTACACACGTAATTCCAACCCTAAACATCAAACCTGAACTCAAGTTAGGAGGAGATGAGGATTCAATCTATGCTACCCTTAAAAACACTACCCAAAAGACCAAACCTAAATTTGATCCTACCCATAAAAACACTACACAAACCGAAACCCATGTTGACGTGGAGAGATTAGTATTATGCCCATGAAGTCAACCCACAACTCATGTCAACTCGATAGTACCCAATACCGCAACATCTAGCAAAATCATAACCCACCCAAACTCTTTCTAAGATTGTTAATACTTATCCGTCTATACTATCTACAGAGAATTTCCCCTCCTTCTCTGCAGGTACGTCTTTCACCTCTCCACAGACGATCCCTACTATTAAGAAATCTCGAATCCCAAAGTGAAGAGTTTTAGGGAAAAAAACCTTTCTATTCCACTGAAAGAAAAACTTCCCCTCCCAGCTATTCAGCTTGATAGTGTGATGTTGATTGATGTTTCAGTTCAGTTTGCAGATTCCAAGAATACTTTTAGAAAACGTCTCTTCAGTCCTTCTAAAGATAACCTTCTTAACTCTCAACCGTTGAAAAAATCACAAGCTTCATCATCCTAATTGGTAGGTTCATCAAGTCTGGCGGAGGCTACCTCGTAGCCCAGCCAATTATCATGAGTATTTTAGATTAGAATTATAAAGGTTTGGATCAGGTCTAGACAATTCGAGAATTTAAGAGCCTTCTCCGACAACATGATCTACTCTTGGTTTTCCTATCTAAAACTAAGAGTAAAAACAAAAAAAAAATAGAGAATTTAAAAGATATGCTCAATTTTGTTCGGTTTGGCAGTTGATTCTCAGGGGCGAGGTAGAGGCTTAACTTTATTGTGGCGCAAGGGGGTGATGGTGGATCAATTAAGTGACTCAAAGTACCATTTTGACATTATGATTGGACTTTCGGGCTCTCATCATGTTTGGAATCTCACTTGATTTTAGGTAACCCAGACCACTCGACACATAATAGCTCATAGGAGTTACTTAAAAGTTTGCATAGTGCCGCTAGAAATTTGTGGTTTGTAATAAGGGATTTCAACAAAATAGTGAGTAATCTGAGAAAAGTGAAAGAGGCCCACATGCCCAGAGTCTTATGAGATCCTTTTGGAATTGTTTGGAGTTTTCAGTTTCTAATCATCTCCCCTTACTACTCAATTTCCAACAACAGACTAGATATGAACCAAAATCACCGCAGATATTAAGGAAAGGGAAGGTAAACTTAGAACCGAAATTTTTGAATGGTATGCAAGGGAAGAAATGTAGTGGGGCCAACGAGCAAAAACGCACTGGTAAAAAGATAGGGATCGCAATGTTAATTATTTTTTTGCTTGTACTAGAAACAAGGAGAAAAAAAATTTTGCATAATTATAAATAAAAATAGGTTGGAAAGTTCAAAGCCTGAGGAATTAGAGGAGTGGTACAGTATTATTTTGGCGTGATCTTCTCACCTAATTCTTGTTCGGTGGAGGAAATTGATAGTGTAATCGGGGTTATGCCACAGAAGGTCACTCAGATCATGAATGGCAGCTCCTTACCGTATACCGCTACAAAAATTGATAGGGCACTGAAATTGATGTTTTCTCTCAAATCCCTCGAGCCAGACGGTATGCCACCTCTCTTTTTTTAAAAATTTTGGCAATTTATTCGTAGTGATATTATGGATTGCACACTTGAGTTTTTGAATTATGGGCGTTTTGATAAATGCATGCATAAAACAAATATGGTGTTGTTCCCTAAATGTGAAAATCCTACAAATATGTCTCATTTGCGACCCATTTATGCAACATTATGTATAAAATTACTTCAAAAACTATTTCTAATCTTTTAAAA
Organism: Lantana camara; assembly: GCA_037501455.1. Classification (NCBI taxonomy): domain Eukaryota; kingdom Viridiplantae; phylum Streptophyta; class Magnoliopsida; order Lamiales; family Verbenaceae; genus Lantana; species Lantana camara. The sequence continues at coordinate 112,353,701 of CM074857.1, forward strand.
TCCATTTTAAAGTTTGTTATTTTAAACTGTTGGAAAACACATAATTGAAGTAGCGAAATTTTAAAAAGAATTTCCAAAGGCAAATCGTGTTCTTGCAATGTTCGTTTCAAAACGAAGAAAGTTTCAAGTAACTTACGGTTAATAGAAGTTATCTAGTGATGTTTGATCTCGCCTATCAAACAACCTTCGTGCGGATTGTCCCTCGAACGGTTCTCGAAAAGATCCTAAAGTAGGTAATCCTCCAAAGCGTATCCACACCAGTCCTAGATCCTGATCAAGCTATTGAAAATGCTAGTTCTGTGGCTTGTGTTTTGGTTAGGAAATTTTCTTTGAAAACTTTATTTTGGTTTTCTCAAAAACAATTAACGCTTCAAGAACGTTGGTCTAACCCAAGAAAGAGTCTCACCCCTTGTATTTAAACAAGTGGGGTTCGAACCCCCAGAGGTTTCTGAAACCTAGTGAGTTTTGATTTCTTACTCAATAATTCACTAATTATTTAATATGATTTAATTGAAAATAAGATCTTATCTTATTCTCCAAGACATCTCAAGAAACCTCTTTCCTAATTTAGGAGTTTGAATATTCAACTTTATCTTGTATAAAATTAAATATCAAATTCAATAAATAATTTAATTCATAATTAATTATTTATTGGGTTAATTATTTTTTAGTTTGGAATTAACAATTAATTTATAATTAATTAAAAGCCCAAAATTAATTAAACAATTTAATTAATAAAAGTTCTCACACGTGTGGTGCACGTGTGGCCCCATTTTGATCAACAATTTGATCACTTCATTAATCCGATTAACTTCCTAGCTACCAAAATTCTCGTAACCTGACATTTGTGTGTGACCCTTTAGGTTCATTATTCGATTAGCAGTGACACTAGTTAATTAATTCTAATATTTAATTAAGTTCACAGGTCACACTACCGTAATCTAAGAATGGGTATTTGACCCCTAGCCGAATAACGAAATGAATCAGAGAACCTTTCAATCAATGACAATCAATGAAATATGATCCTCCTACAACTCCATCTCTCAATCAAGATACTAAGGCATGGGAATATTCTTAGAGTCGTGTTATTCTTGATCTTTAAAGTTAAGTTCGTTTCATATCTATTTAGATCTCAATCCAAGAAAACCTCATTTTCTTGATGTTTTGATCTTTTATTCACCTTGGCCAAGGGTTTAATATTTAATGGACTACGAACAACTTAATTAGTGAGAGATCATTCTTGCTCTTAACAAATGTAGGTCCTTTATTGATTCTACTAATTCTACATATGCCACTTGTGTAATCACAACATAGGCCAGAATTCAGGTGTTTATATGGCGACACCCTTTTGAGCCTATATCAAAGATTACAGAGTTAGCTCATATGAGACATTACAGAATCTCAATTCAAAGGATTATTAATCACATCATTGACGTGTGAGACATTTCCTAATCTAGAAGTCTCTTGTAACAATCACCCTTATGTATTATGAGCGTTTATCACCCCATGAAACCGAGTATTCCTTCTCAAGGACATATTCACATAAGCAAGTTTCAACAGGAGTCAAGGTCGACACTCCCACTGTCTTTCGAACTCATCCACTTGGAAAAGTTTCTAATCCTCGCCTATAGAGTTAAGAACTTGTTTCATGCGTTGTTCTCATAAGAACAAAGTTCTCAACGGCCTCATCGGATTAGGGGAGTTCAAAACATGTAAAATACAGTCAAACCCAAACAGACATAAATAAGCACATAAAGAAGTGTTGCCAATGAACAAAATCATTTCGTTTATTATTCAAAGACTGTTTGTGATTTTATAAGGAAATAGTAAAGCATAAAAGCTGCTTTAAGGACACTATTCCTAATATAAATTATATATGAGCAAAGCATATGATAAGGTGGTATGACTTTTCTTGGAACAGGTAATGTTGAGGTTAGGTTATAAAGTTGAGTTTGTTCATTTGATAATTCTTTGTGTCACTTCTATTGATTATTCATTTGCCCTGAATGGCGTTCATTTTGGTAGCTTGATTCTGGGATGAGGTTTACGGCAAGAAGACCCACTATCTCCCTATTTATTTCTCCTATGTGCAGATGTTTTAAGTTTTTTGATTAATCAGGAGACCTACATCTCAGGAGTATGAATTTGTAGGGGAGCTCCGAAAATCTCTCACTTACTTTTTACAGATGATACAATGATTTTTTGTCCAGCTGCTATGGATACAATTGAAGGAATTTTAGTTGTTCTTGATGTATATGGGTAGGTGTCGGGGCAATTAGTAAATTATGAATGATAAGTCAATGGTGGTGTTTAGTCCGATCGTGGGCGAAGAACTGAGGATGGAGTTGGGGTTAAGATTAGGTAGGGATGCTAATGATACGAGCCCGCTCGCGAGCTTGATGAGTTAGCTCGATGAAAGCTCGTGTTTGGGTTCGAAAAAGGTGAGGCGAGCCTTGGCTTGGCTCATGGGGGGTCGAACCCAAGCCCGAGCCACATGTTTCACAGCTCGAGGCTCGTGAACCAAGTTATAATATATATATATATATATATAAATTATTATTGTATATATACCGAGTTAAGAAACCCTAACCCTAATTCATTTCCTTTTCTTGTTCTAGCTTCCAGCCACCAAACCCCCCTCCCCCAATCCGCCACCACCTCTCATCTCTCGCCGTCTCAGTCGCACCACCACACCACCACCTCTTCTCTCCCACCATCTTGGTCGTGCCACCACACCACCACCTCTCCTCTCCCACTGTCTCGGTAGAGCCACTACCCCTCCTCTCTCGCCATTTCAGTCGCGTCATCGTCTCATCTCTCGAAATCTTATCGTTTCGTGCCACCACCTCCTCAAAATTTGAGAGTTTAGTCGCAGTGCTGCCTCCCTCCACCACACTGCCTCCCTTCTATATTTGGTGATTAGGTGGTTGTAGATTCGCAGTGATACTATAGGTTTCAGCAAATTTTGGGAAAATAATCAAATTTAACTATGAAAAAGTAATTAATAACTAATTCTTAATATGACGTTATGGATGAGTTTATTCTTGAAGGGATACCAAATTCCGTGGTAGGAATCCATAGAATAAAGTCCACAAATAAATAATAAATAAATTGAAAGCAATAAAGATTGGAACTTTGTGGTATGTTATAAGCCACACAATATATCAAGATGTTTCAACTTTATATGCAATTAAGTGTTGTATATTATGCTATACACTAAGGATTGCATATTGGTAATTATAAACATGAGTTTTATTGTTGGACATTTATTTTGATATTGAAATAAAGTTGAAACCAGTCAATTACAATGTTAATTGTATGGCATTAAAGGCCTTGTTCATGTGCTGGTATCTGTTACAAAATGTTCCAGACGTTTTTGTGAGTTTATTTCTATATTATGGTCGTATTAATTGTGAGTCTACCATAAACGAGATAATTAATAACCATGTATGTCATGGTTTGTGCCCTATAAATCTGCAGTTCCAGACCTATAGAAAATAAGAGAGAGAAATATAGAGACAAGTATGTAAAATGTGGTGAATTAGGAAGAGTTAGAAGTCTAGATAGATTTCTGGTTTGGTACTGAAAAATACACTCTGGTACAAAACACACACACACCTGTACTTGTGAGTTGAGTCAGAAAATATACTTCCACATACATGACACGTTTTCTGAAGTACCAATCAGACACCACACTCTCTCATAAGAGCCTTTTAGTGGTCAAAGTGAGATTCTCTTGAGATCGTGTGTATATGTGATTCGAAAATCTCTGAACTGTCTAATCCTGGAAGGAGCTTCGCAGCAACCCAACACACCGATAGTAGGGCAAATACTTCTTTAAGGAAAGATGACTTTTGTCATCGATTCAGTCATAACAAAACAATAAGTCTCTCGATTTGCCTCTATAGTAGTGTTCTGGTTTCTCATTATCTATGAATTTGTTTCTGGTACATTACTGGCACTTATCTTCATATGGTTTTGCATTCTAATTGAACTTACACTATGACAAGTATACAAGACCTATATTCTGGTTATTCCACTGGTATATTGGGTATATATGTTGTTAGTATTTACATCTTAATTGGTATGTTTCGGCATGATTCTGGTACTTATAGTTTGAATCACTTATCTATGTTGTGCATCGTATGTATATTGCAAAATCTGATTATCCATTATATTGGATAATCTGGTACTACCACAAAGCTGATTTTCAATAGTCTTAAAGAAGTATTCTTATTTTTTACTTGTTTTATATATATATATATATATATATATATATATATGAGATAAAATTTGTTGACTCTAACTCTAAACCTATGGATAATGGCAAGACTAGAGTTCAAAAGAAACAAGGAAAACAAACCATGTTGGAGGTGTGGTTTGATTAGTTTTGTGGAATTTCACTCGTAGAAAGCAAATACTAGATCTGAATCTACTGGAACTTCCACTGTTGCCAATATGGTTTTGAGTGAACCTATGAAAGTTGTAACTTATAATACCAGTGACGGGTTTGTATCTCTAAAACCTGAAATTTTAACTAATTATGAACCGTTTGATTAGCTTATAGACACTGGAACAAATGTGCACGTATGTGCTGATAAGCATGTGTTGTGTTCTATCAACCAATTGATGGTAAGTCCGTGAGCATGAAATATTATAATGTTACACAAGTTAATGGGATAGGACATGTGGACCGAAAACTTCCTTTAGAGCTCATACTATCACTAGTACGAGTGCATCACGTCCCAATAATTTGGAAAAATATCATTGTTGGTTCAATGGTAGTTAAAGATGGTTGTAAGTGTTCTTTTAAACTGAGTAAAGTTATAATTTCACCTTATGAAACTTTATGGGCAAGCATTATTCTATTATGGTTGTTTGAATAAGAGTTGAGTATGTAAATTCTTGTATTTGGTATGAAGTTGAGGTTGTGACTTCATTGGTATTAATGTTGAAAGTTCCAGTATATGGAAGAAGGATTTGGATGATTTAAATTGTGTCTCTGTAAAAAGGACTATGTATTTAAATCTGATTCCAAAGCACTTGGGATTATAACAGTTTAGTTTTAATTTTCACATCTAGTTCCATTCCTGATAGTTTGGAAGGATGATAAATGTGGGGTCCCTAATATTTAGTTTCTTTCTGGATAATGCCGATTGGATGACTAATGTGGGGGTTAGTCTCTACATCTAGTTCCAAGTTTGGCCACTTGAAAAGAATAAGAAATGTTGGGTTTAATCCAAGTAAATACTAGTTCAATTTTTATTGATGAAATTGGACCTAGACGGAGTAAATAAGCAAGAATTGTTAAGGATTTTGGAAGTGATTTGCCACTTACAAAAATCAAGGACAATTTTGGTACTTTCTAAGAAGCTATGCCTTCTAGTAAAGTAAAATATTGAAAATTTCGGAGTGTATTACGATTGGATGTAAACATATAAAAATTGGCATTCCTGTGGCTCAATGAGATATTCTCAATAATTGGAAGCCTGCAATATCGTACTATTGGTACGGGGCCTGACATCTTGTCTAAAGTCTCCTAGTTAGTTCGATGTACCAATAGCCCAAATCTTACACATTGGGAGTCTTTGGAACGAGTGATGAAGTACCATAAATGTGTTAGTTCACTTGGGTTGCATTGTGGTAAATTCCCCGAAATACTTGAGGAATTGTGTGATGCAATCTAGGTTGCGAAATGCTCTAGTACGAATGGGTGTACAGGGTATATCCTAGGTGGAGGCGTTGTCTCCTGGAAGTCTTATAAAAAGACTATTATAACTCTTGGTACTTTTGAGATAGAGTTATACACAATGGAAACAACTGGAACTGAGGCTGAATGGGTCATGAGCTAATGGTTGAATTATCTATGTGACAAGCCGGTACCAACTATTATTGTAAATTGTGATAGTACTATTGCAAAGATCAAAAGAATAAAGTGCACTTAAAAAGAGACACAGTGTCTAGAAAGATAGATGGCCATTGATTTGACTAGAACTAGAAGAAAATACCAGTGTTCCTTTAATAAAGGACTTGAGGTTTTCTTGGTTCAAAAATCCAGGTTGAGGATTAGACTGTAACCCATATTGTAATACATCTTAAGTGGGAACCCAACCTACTAAGTGGAGATCCCATGCGGATGTTCAATGTGGTATAAACAAGTTATCGGATGTATTGGTTGCACCTAACTTAAAACTGGTACTGTGTCTATTCTCTGGTACTTACGTGGTAGGTGCTGAAGCTACAAATAAAAGTAAGAGGAATACTCTGAATGGGGTCGAGATCTATTCTATGATGAGATGTTAGCAGTGCATCTTTGGAGATCCCAACTAATTGAATACTATCATGTGGCCGCGATTAGAGGAAACAGGTTATTTCTTGAAAATATTCATGAACAGGACATGACACATGGTCGTAACGTATCAACCCGACAGATTACTAAAGCTCTTTATGATATGTTGTTACTGATGGCTCTGTCACACCTAAGGTGCCAAATTCAAGGTGAAACATTCCATTTGTCCCTGTGACAGGAAAGTCGGATTAGTAAGGTAGCGGTTCAAAACGGAAGGTACCGATCTACTAAAAGCATGTTGTTGTAATTCTGATGGCCTTTATACTATGTATTTGTGGGGATTGTTGGAATTTGACATTATGGATGAGTTTATTCTTGGAGAGATACCAAATTCCTTAGTAGGAATCCATAGAATAAAGTCCATAAACAAATAATAAATAAATTAAAAGCAATAAAGATTGGAACTTTGTGGTATGTTATAAGCCACATGATATATCAAGATGTTTGAACTATATAGGCAATTAAGTGTTGTATATTATGCTATAAAAATTAAGTGTTGTATATTATGCTATAAACTAAGGATTGCATAATGGTAAGTATAAACATGAGTTTTAATACTGAACATTTATTTTGATATTGAAATAAAGTTGATACCAGTCAGTTACAATGTTAATTGTATGGCATTAAAGGCCTTATTTATGTGCTGGTATCTGTTACAAAACATTCCAGACGTTTTTATGAGTTTATTTCTGTATTACGGTTGTATTAATTGTGAGGTTATGGCATACCATAAACAAGACAATTAATAGCCATGTATGTCATGGTTTGTGCCCTATAAATCTGTAGTTCCAGACCCACAAAAAATGAGAGAGAGAAATAAAGAGACAAGTATGTAAAATGTGGTGAATTAAGAAGAGTTAGAAGTCTAAATAAATTTCTGGTTTGGTACTGAAAAATACACTCTGGTACGAAACACCGTACCGGTACTTGTGAGTTGAGTCCAAAAATATACTTCCACACACATGACACGTTTTCTGAAATACCAACCAGACAACAGACTCTCTCATGAGAGTCTTTTAGTAGTCGAAGTGAGATTCTCCGGAGATCGTCCGTATCTATGATTCGAAAATCTCTGAACTGTCTAATCCTAGAAGGAGCTTCGCGGCAACCTAACGCACCGATAGTGGGGCGAATACTTCTTTAAGGAAAGACGACTTTTGTCGACGATTCAGTCATAACAAAACAATAAGTCTCTCGATTTGCCTCTATAGTATTGTTCTGGTTTCTCATTATATATGAATTTGTTTCTGATACATTACTGGCACTTATCTTTATATGGTTCTGCACTCTACTGGAACTTACACTATGACAAGTATACAAGACCTATATTCTGGTTATTCCACTGGTATATTGAATATATATGTTGTTGGTATTTACGTCTTAATTGGCATGTTCCGGCATGATTCTGGTACTTATATTTTGAATCACTTATCCATGTTGTACATCATATGTATATTGCAAAACCTGATTATTCATTATATTGGATAATCTAATACTAGCACAAAGCTGATTTCCAACAGCTATATATGTGTGGTTTTTGTGTCGAAACAGGAACGATAAGTGGGCAAAAGGGAAGGACTTGGACACAGCAAGCCTCATTTCCGAAGCAAACAGAATGATAGCTACAATGGAGATATACGGGAAGATTTAGCATATATTCCAAATACGGCGTTTTTGTTCGTATGTCGCAAAAGAAACCGAGTTGCTCATTCTTTAAGTAGGCTAGCTTTAGATGCTAATGACAGGAACATTGAGTTCTCTAATGTTATCGTTTCTTGTTTGGTGAGAGATTGTAGCGGGCTAGAACTTCTCTCTCGTCGTTTGTTTCAAAAAATAAATATATTTTGGCATTTTGAGTTTTTACTGATTCATATACTCTTTTATATATATATATATATAATAAAAATGATAACATATAATTATTACGGAGAATTAATATTTCATCCCTGATATGGCACATAAGTTATTCTAAACACCCCAATTTGAAATTCACCTATTTTACATCCCCAGTACACAACATATTTTTTGTAAACCCCCCAAAACGTGTGAAAAGGCCATAATGCCCTTGTTGCATTTAAGAAGCAGAAGCACTCTCTCTCTCTTCTCTCTCTCCTCTCTCCCTCTCTGTCCTGTGTGTACCGGCATTCCTTCACCCCAAGAATTATAACTTTTTCGTCCGGTAACCGATTTACGTAAACGAATAGTCAAAATCGAAGATCTCGAGATAACGATCACAATGGCTAAGATAAAATCGAAATCCGACCAACGACGAAGGAGATATGATCGATCAAAGTTTTGAAATCGCGACTAAAAATTGACAACAACTTCGACAGCCTCGTTCGGCCTCATCCGACAACGAAATCCAGCAAAATTGGTATGCAAATCGAACTTCTCGACGAGATCTACAACATGGAGGTGGTCTTATGACCTGAAACGGCCGACGAAGCTAGTAGCGGCGCGCGCGACAGTGGCAGCGCACATTCCAGCCCTTTTTCCAGCGATTTCGATGGCTAATCGAGACAAACATGGCATGGGCATTGTAGTACTCTTCAAGAGAAAGATTTCAGCTGTGGTAGCAGGTGCTAAGATGGAGTATTGGTGGAGGAATCGCCGTTTGAAGGTGGCTGTGCCGGACACTCGTGGCGGCGTGATTTTCAGACCTTGAAATGGGTGTTTTCGGCAATGGTTTGGGGTTGAATTGGTAGGCGTTTCGACGAGACAAGTTGAACCGTGGTGGTCTCATCGTCCAATTCATTCGAACAACGAGACAGTGGCGGCGCAAAGGTGGAGTATATGTGTGAAGAGATTTAGATTTGAGATTTAGGCTTGATAGAACTTAGATTTCTGCTTAAATTTGAGATTTTAATTTTAATCAGAGCTGAAAATTTACAATTGAGTATATTATCTTCTTTCTTGAACTATTTCTCACGTTTCATCCATGAAAATTATTTTTCTACATTAAAGGAGATAACTGAAAAAATTTCTCAAATTGCAGGTTCTAATATTCCGTATTATTTGAGAGAAAGAAGAGATGAAAAAAGATCCTAGTAATGAAGTGTTTGTTCAGATCATATCAGTTTGTTTGTAGAATGATTGGTTAAATATACGTAATTAAAAGCAGACTTTGTAGAGTGATGGATTAAATATTCGTAATTAAAAGTAGAATTTGTAGAGTGATGGTTTCAATATTCGTAATTAAAAGCAGAATTTGTAGAGTGATGGTTTCAATATTCGTAATTAAAACCAGATCTAGTAGAGTGATAGGTTAAATATTCGTAATTAAAAGCAGACTTTACAGAGTGATGGGTTAAATATTCGTAATTAAAATCAGTTTGTTTGTAGAATGATTGGTTAAATATTCGTAATGAAAAGCAAACTTTGTAGAGTGATGGATTAAATATTCGTAATTAAAAGCAGAATTTGTAGAATGATGGTTTCAATATTCGTAATTAAAAGCAGACCTTGTAGAGTAATGGGTTAAATATTCGTAATTAAAAGCAGACTTTGCAGAGTGATGGGTTAAATATTCGTAGTTAAAAGTAGATTTTCCAGAGTGATAGGTTAAATATTCGTAATTAAAAACAGACTTTGTAAAGTGATGCGTTAAATATTCGTAATTAAAAGCAGACTTTGTAGAGTGATGCGTTAAATATTAGGAATTAAAAACAGACTTTGTAAAGTGATAAGTTAAATATTAGGAATTAAAAGCAGACTTTGTAGAGTGATGCGTTAAATATTAGGAATTAAAAACAGACTTCGTAGAGTGAAATATTAAAAACTAGTAATAAAAAGCAGACTTTGTCCAGTAAATCGTTAAAAACTAGTAATAAAAAGCAGACTTTGTCCAGTGAATCGTTAAAAACTAGTAATAAAAAACAGACTTTGTTAAGTGAAACGTTAAAAATTAGTAATAAAAATCAAACTTTGTCTAGTGAAACGGTAAAAATTAGTAATAAAAAGCAGACTTCGTTAAGTGAAGTGTTAAATACTAGTAATAATAAGCAGACTTTGTTTAGTGAAACCTTAAATACTAGTTACCATTACATGTTGTGAATCTTAATTCCATATTTAGTGTTTACAAAAGTTACCATTTTAAATATTGTGAATCTTAATTCCGTATAAATAATGACACTCAATATTGAGTTACATGTTGTGGATATTTACTTTTTTATGTAATGTTATTGAATCTTGAGTGTCATTATTGTAATGTTGTCCACAACATGTAACTCAATATTGAGTGTCATTGTTTATAAGGAACTAAGATTCACAATATGTAATGGTAACATTTGTAAACACTAAATATGGAATTAAGATTCACAACATGTAATGGTAACTAGTATTTAATATTTCACTAGACAAAATCTACTTATTATTACTAGTTTTTAATGTTTTACTAAACAAAGTCTGTTTTTTATTACTAGTTTTTAATGTTTCACTAGACAAAGTTCTCTTATTATTACTAGTATTTAATGTTTCACCGGACAAAGTTTGCTTTTTATTACTAGTTTTAACGTTTCACTTAACAAAGTCTGTTTTTTATTACTAGTTTTTAATGTTTTACTAAACAAAGTCTGTTTTTTATTACTAGTATCATGTTTCACTGGACAACGTCTACTTTTTATTACTAGTTTTTTACGTTTCACTTAACAAAGTCTATTTTTTTGTTACTAGTTTTTAACGTTTTACTAGACAAAATTTATTTTTTATTACTAGTTTTTAACGTTTCACTTAACAAAGTCTGTTTTTTATTACTAGTTTTTAACGTTTCACTAGACAAAGTCTGCTTTTTATTACGCATTTTTTAATTTATTACTCCATAAACAACATTATTATTTTCCCATTTATTTCATCACTCTACAAACTGCATGTTTAGTTTCGCATTTTTAATTCATCACTCTACAAACTGCACGTTTAGTTCCTCATTTTTAATTTATCACTCTAAAAATTGATTAAAATTCCTCGTTCATTCGTAAATTACAACGAGAACCGAAGAAAATAAACATCGAATACCAAACTAGAATTCTGTAATTCAAAAATGGATATTGTAACATGGTTCATCATCATAAAATGGTCATGCATCCTCCAGAAGCTCGATTACTCTTCAGTTTTCTTTGAGAAAACAAATCATTACAATAGGTGATTATAATCTATTTATGAGAACAAATACACCAGCAGATAATCAATCAGTTTATACAAAATATATTCAGATATATGTAGAAATCCCACAATCAATTTATGCAGACATATATTTAGATACATATTGAAATCTTACAGTAAATTTATACAGAAATATATATATATTTGTATATATCTCTGCAGATTACCCAATATATATCTCTGCAAATATATATCTTTATACATATATAAGATATCTCAAATATATATATATCTGTATATTTATATCAGATATCTTAAAACACATAATAACAGATCTAATACCAGATTACCCAACCAAAAACAATTGCGAATTTAGTAGCACACATCAAATCTACTGAGATATATGCAGAAATTTCAAATCGTAAAAATCTCAAATCACAAAAATCTCTTTGCACGTATATTCAAAAATCTCAAATCTATAGCTCCCAAAAATCTCTTTAGATATTCACAAAATTACATGGAGAAATCAAATTTGTAGAAATTTATTTACATATATATAGAATTCTAAATTTTACATAAATTTTACAAGTTTGAATCTAAAAATATCGAATTAAAAAAAATTACAAAAAATACATGAGATTAAACTTAGGTGTGTCAACTTCTTCTTCAACAACGATGAGTTGGTCGGATTTTGACAGCGATGAGGTGGTCGGATTTTGAAAATTGATCGATAAAGCAAAGGGGAAGTAAGAAGAAAGATAATTAAATGAATATGAGATTGGAAGAAGTAAAAATGGTGTGGTTGTAGTAAAAAATAAGAGCAAAATAGATTTTTTAGGGCTTTAGGAAATTTACAAAAAAATAAGATGTGTATTGATGATCTAAAATATATTTTTTCTAAACTAGGGGATTTTAGATAAGTTTTAAAGATATTTGATCGTTTTTATTAACTACCCCTAATCAGTGTTTTGAAAACCGGACCGGACCGGCCGGTCCGCCCGGTTCAACCGGTGACCGGTGCCTGGTCCGGTCCGATTGGGCCTCCAAAACCGGCGGTAATCGGACCAGTTCAGGGCCGGAAAAACCGGCCGGTTAACCGGCGGTTTTGGCCCTGATAACCGGACCGGACCGCCGATTTACCTAATTGTAAACTCGTTTTCCTTTTTTTTTTTTTTTTTTTTTTTTTTCCCGACTTCTCATCTCATTTGTTTTTGGCTTTTTAGGCTCAATGTTATTTATTTGAAGTTTGAAATCAACTTATTTATTATTTTCTTGGGCAACTTTTTAAGATCTTGAAATAATCTTCATTTCCAATCTACACAAAATGAGAGAAAATGGTAGATTACCAGTAATGTAATGTGGAATTCTTCTTCAGCTAAATGAAAAGGAAAAAACAACAACGGATTAGGTTATTAACCATTGCCCTTGGCTGCCAATGCTTGCCAAATCTTCATCTTCAATGCCTGAAAAATCTTCATCTTCAATGTGGCGGCACATAGTGAGAGAGAAATAAGAGGGTTGGCTTCCTAGGGTTTCGTTTAATTACATGAATGAATGAGGAGGCTTTTTAACTTTATTATAGGGATCATTGGGCCAAAACTTTTTATTTTTATGGGCTAGGATCTTTTAGGGCTGCATATATATTTGATGATTAAATTAGTGACTTAGATTTATCTATTTTTAAACTTGTTAAATATTGCATTGAAATTCAATCTTATTAGTATTTTGTATTTTTGTTAAATGTTAAGTAATATTGGTTTTGTGTTAAATGTGAAGAAAATTAAAATTTGAAATGTTTGTGTATTTTTTTATTTTTAAGATACTATATAAATAATAAAATAATAATTAATTATTTATTACGTCATACCGGTTGAACCGGTGGTTCGACCGATCGAACCGGTTGAATCGGTAACCAGTAAGGCCACCGGTTCGTCCTCCGGTCCGATTTTGAAAACATTGCCCCTAATTATTAACACTCGTCTATTTGACGTTCTAAAAACTTTTTTGTTTTTCTGTAATTCAAGCTTTTGGAGCCGGCCCTATGTAAAATACCTGTCATATCATATTCCTTTTAACAAAGTCGGCCATCATTTTTTATTGTTGTTAACTTATGTTTTGAAACCCAGATTAAAAGCCGAATTAGGAACTTTACTAGTTATTAAATTTTTAGTTCTGATCAACGAATCATCAGCCAAATGGATGCGATGGTCGTAATTACATAATAATTATATTTAATTATATAATATCAAGGATATTAATTAAAAATAATTAAATAATATAAAAATAGACATAATACTTTGATTTTAAATCACTTACAACTATTCATTAATTTTTAAAAGAACATCTTTAATAGTAATATTTCAAATTACAAATCTACATGTATATATAGATAAAATATCTTACTAAATAGCAAAATAATCAACATCAACCAAATTAATAATATAAATAAAAGTTTAATTTAATAAATAACACATTTTTATTATAAATAAAAAATAAAAAAATATCATACCTACATTTATGTTTTTATAGATATATATTATAAAAAATATTCATATTATTTTACCTATATTTAAATTAAATTCTTACAACATATTATAATATTTGTAGACATAATTAATATTTTCTTAAAATTTAATGTTTAATTAAAATCTATAGATTTGGTCAGTTTATTATCTCAGATGGATTTATTGAGCTTTTTTCAACTAATGTCAACAATTTGGATGGCTCAAATGATTAGAACATGCTCCCTCTATAATGATTCTGAATGAAGGTGGCCAGCCCGCTCAGTCCGATTTTCAAAGTATAGGTAATTTTTTAAAAGTGTCATTTTACGATATTGTATCGTGTTAACTACGAGGATTTTTCACAAATAATATTTGTTCTAATTCGAATTCATAAAGTAACATTTAAATTGGGCGGGTTAAGATTTTGATATTAAACGCCAGAGAACTTGGCGACGCGAGCGGTATTTTTAACGGAAACGCCTAGAGCTGTGGCGTTTCTTTGAGGGGATAAATTTTTTAATAATTTAATCTGGAAGACGCCTGTCTCTATGGCGTCTTCCATTGGTATGTTTTTTTTTTTATTAATTTATCTAAGTGTCGCCCTACAGTTAGGCGACATAGAAAAAAAAATTTTTTTTTTTAATATTTTAATAGAGAGACGCCCGGATTTGTGGCGTCTCATGCCCAAATATTTATGACAATCTGCGACGCCAACGTGTTGCCTCCATCGGATACCCTGAAAATGTAGCTGCAGCTTTCTTGTATTTTTTTGCTCAATAATCTGGCCAAATTCAGTATCAATAATGTGAAGTGACAATGCAGCAGGGAGTGCAGTGCAATAATGTTGAAATAATACTGTTTCGAAAACATTATTGTAGTGTTATAGTTTGAAATCAATTATTGGTGAGTGTTGTTGAAGCTTTATTTATAGCCGGCAAGAAGTGGTTGCAAACACACAAGAAAAACTTCTTTGAGTATTCTGCATACAAAAGCTTTTCTTCACTTTTTCTGCGTACCCAACCTTTCTTTTATTTCCTAGAGAAAATTGCTTGTCCAATATAATGGATTCGATCGGTGTAATTGTCTACTATGGTGGGACTTATACTGAGTCAAACCATTGTGTATCTTACGATCGACCACCATTTACCAACACTCGAATTTCACGGTCAGCCTCCTTTTATGATCTCGTTCAACACATATGTAATGTAATTCATTTACAACGAGAGGAATACAATATTAGGCTTTTCTCGACATGGTACGTGTCAAAATTTCCGGTGCCGATCGAAACGGTTGTTGAAATATCCGATGATAATTTTTTGGGTTGTTATACGAATATAGCATCCCAACTCGAATCCTTCAAGGTGTTTGTTGTCGCTGAACCCATCCAACAACAACAATCAGGAGATGTTATTTGGAGTCAAGATATGCGACAGTATATGGAACTACTCGCGCAGGATATGCCGTCGGTTACCAGTGGTTTCGCAACATTTGGTATCAATGACAGCAACACAACATTTCAACAAAGCAATCAGGTAGATGGTAATGTGGTTCTAGAGGAGGAGGAGGAGGGATTAGCATATCAATTCCAACAAAATGAGGAAGTGTCATCGGAGTTAGAGACAGAACCTGACGAGGATGACACCAGTAACAGCGAGGACGAGACCAGTGATGGCATTACGAAAAGTGCTCAAGAACGGGCCGAAGAACGTGCCGAGGAGATTGCAGCTACTGAGGATGTGTTGGCACATCACAACAATGAAAGCTCACATCCTCAGCTCCACGAATTTCATCCCTACTACCATGCAGCTGGAGCAGAAATGTACGCCGACTCGATGGACTTGCCATCGGGTAGATGGAGTAAGTTTTACGATTCTAATATTGGTAGGTTGGCTGTGGAGATGACATTTCAAAGTAAGAAACATGTTCAAGCAGCGGTTAAGGACTTCTCCATTCGATGGGCTAAGCGAGAATTTAGTGTTCAACTTAGTACACCAAAATTTTGGAAGGTTTATTGTAAACGAGGGCGGGCTACAGGTTGCCCATGGGAGTTGCGTGCCCAATATAAAAAGAGAGTGGGGATTTGGGTCATCTCTGTTTATGACGGTGATCATACGTGTAGTCCCGATTACATTTTGACTGACCATAAAAACTTGGACACGAATTTTATTGCGGGTATGTTAGTTGGTCACGTCAAGACCAACTACGCCTATGCGGTCGCCGACGTCCGGCAAACTGTTAATAATTTTTGCGGATATGAAATTGGTTACTCGAAGGCGTACCACAGTCTAAGGCGGGCACGTGAACACTTGTATGGTACGTGGGAAAGTTCAGTTAGTAGTCTTCCACAATTCATGGCTGCACTACAAAAATGGAATCCAGGTAATCCAATTGTTTAGGTTTTTTGTTGCAGTATTAAAGATTTCTTTTTAATATGATATATTTAATAATAATTTTAACCAAAATGTAGGCACTGTAGTGGAGTGGCAACACCATCCGCATGGAGGAGGCAGGTCTCGTGTAGAGATGATACATCTTGTTTTTTGGGCATTCCGACCCTGCATCGATGGTTTCAAACATTGTCGTCCTGTTATCTGCGTTGATGCCACTCACTTGTACACCAAGTACAAGCACAAACTTATGATAGCAGCTTGTGTAGACGGAAACCAAACCATTCTCCCTCTTGCATTTGCCTTGGTTGATGAAGAGTCGACAGACACGTGGGGATGGTTTCTGAACTTGTTACGTGTGCACGTAGTAGCAGAGTCTCACGAGTTTGTTACAATCATTTCAGATCGCAACAAGGGTGTAATTCGAGCAGTGAAAGATGGATTCGGTTCATTCAATGGTAACGGTGGATGCCACCGTTATTGCTTGAGACACCTGTGCTCGAATATCAAGTCAAAATTTAGCAAGGAAAGTCTAGCAGATCTTTGTTGGGCCGCCGGCGTAGCCATTGATGAGCCTTTGTTCCGTGAGGCTTTCAATCGTATCAATGTTATTAGTCCAGCGGCGGCCGCGTATCTCCTGAGAATTGAAAAGGAAAAATGGACGATGGCTTTTGATGAAGGGCGTAGGTTCGGAACGACAACCACTAACCATGTCGAAATTTTTAATGGTGTTATGAAGGGTGCAAGGCGACTCCCCATTTGCGCGATTGTGGAGATGACATATATGAAGATCACAAAGTATTTCAACGAGAAACTGCAATTGGGGAGACAATTGAAAGCAGATGGTCGTTCATGGACGCCATACGCGGAGAACATCTACCGAAAGAACGCAAGGTTTGCTGATCGTAACATTATCCACATGGTAAACAAAGATGATTTATCAGCCAGTGTTAAGAATGTTGGCATTGGTGGATATGTGACTCGTTTTGCAGTTACGTTGACAACCAATGAATGTAGCTGTGGTTCGTGGAAGACCTTAAAAATTCCATGTTCCCATGCTATTCAGGTTTGCAAACACAATGATATTCTTGCTTCCAGTTTCATGCCCTGGTATTACGAGGTCAATCACTTTATAGAGACATATAGTGGAAAATTCTATCCGATATGGGCAAAAGAATACTGGCCTTATACAAGTTTGAAGTTGGTACACAATCCTACTATGCGGGAAAAGAGGAATAAACTGAACGATGCCAAATTGTCGCGTCACTCTCTCAGTGTGAAGATTCTCAATAATACTATAGTGGATCAACGGACACGCACAACTCCACAATTCAACACCACACTCAACAGGTAATGCAGCGATCTCTGGCCAATTCATGTTGTATGGCCTCCAAGTAAACTGCCATCAAATGAAATACATGAAATTTATGTAAAATGGAAATTCAAAAAAATTGATTCATGGTAATGCAATATATAAGTACCCTGTTATGTACCTCGGTAGGAGTTAATCGATCAAACATATCTCTAAAAATTCTAACACTGTGACTTGCAGTTTGGGTCCATGAGAAATAAGTAGTCCACCTACACGGGGTCAACAATAAATAATGGATCCAAAAACCTACACGGGGTCAACAATAAATAATGGATCCAAAAAACTTTTACACAACTGCATACAAAATTAAAATAACAGAACCTGGCACCATGTGGCGGCATGGGCAATATTCGACCATTTTGAAGAATTGTCTGCTCGATTCGTACACGTTGGAGTCGCCTTTGCGGTCGAATAGATTTTATGCGTATCCAAGCCCAAATCTGGACAACAGATTTAACAAGGTTTACAACTACAAATATTCATGGAGTTCAAAATTTTATTACGTGAACTTACTTGCAAGAGTTGCAGTGCTCCACCGACATTTTGATTAGAATGGCAGCTGTAGCTACCTCCACAAAGTTCCCGATATAGGAAAGCCAAGGCAGCACTCCCCCAACTGTGATTCCGACACTCATCCACTGTTTCCATATGTCTTAAATATAGTAAATTTACAAGATTTCCACTAGTGTCAGGGCACATAATGGAACCAATCAGCAATAACACGGCTGTGCGTGCATATTGTAGTACTTGCTCGTCTTCACTCTCATCATCCACTAAATTCTCTTGTAAATGTCCCCTTAAGACGGTCACCCTAATGCGGGATCCTTTAATCTCAGACTCATGTGGCTCAAATCCCAACATAACTTGGCAATAATGTATCCATGAAGCATATCCATCCGGGTATGCATCTTCCCCGATTATAGGTTCACCACGTATTGGGAGCCCCCATATCACTGCTACGTCCTCTAGAGTAATTGTGGTCTCCCCAAAGGGAAAATGAAATGTATGAGTTTCCGGACGCCATCTTTCCAGGAGAGCAGTAATTAAATGTACGTCAATCTCTATATATCCACAAGAATAAATGCCAAAAAAACCCATATCATATAACATCCCCACAACACGATCATTTAGATGTATTTGTCTCTCATCACCGTCCCAATGATTGAATCCGGATGAATTATTATGTCTTGCGCGCACTATCTCATCAATATTGCCATCATATACATAATTCGATCGATGAATATCTTGCAAATAAAGTAGGTCATCTTCAATTGGACCGAACGACGCCATTCCAATACTACTTCCCGACATTAAAAACCTATACAAACATAAAATTATTTTATTACAATTATCATACTATTAATCTAAGCAAGAATTAGATATTTTCCTAAAGTAATAAAATTATCATACTATTTTGTCATACTATTTTCCTAAAGTAATAAAATTATCATACAATTATTATACTATTTTATTACAATTATCATACTATTAATCTAAGCAAGAATTAGATATTTTCCTAAAGTAATAAAATTATCATACTATTTTATCATACTATTTTCCTAAAGTAATAAAATTATCATACTATTTTGTCATACTATTTTCCTAAAGTAATAAAATTATCATACAATTATTATACTATTTTATTACAATTATCATACTATTAATCTAAGCAACAATTAGATATTTTCCTAAAGTAATAAAATTATCATACAATTATTATACTATTTTATTACAATTATCATACTATTAATCTAAGCAAGAATTAGATATTTTCCTAAAGTAATAAAATTATCATACTATTTTATCATACTATTTTCCTAAAGTAATAAAATTATCATACTATTTTATCATACTATTTTCCTAAAGTAATAAAATTATCATACAAATATTATACTATTTTATTACAATTATCATACTATTAATCTAAGCAACAATTAGATATTTTCCTAAAGTAATAAAATTATCATACTATTTTATCATACTATTTTCCTAAAGTAATAAAATTATCATACAATTATCATACTATTTTATTACAATTATCATACTATTAGCCGTTCATTTTAATAGTTAGATATTTTCCTGAAGCAATAAAATTATAATTTTTTACAATATCAATTTTCAATTCTAAAAAAACGCATGAAACTGTACAAATTAATTGACAATTTTGCAACCTTAGTATAATTACCCCTTATACTTAAAAATTATATACTCAACTACTCCAACATATAAACATCAATATGTTTATTGAATTATCTTAACGAATATTTTTATCCAAAATTTAAATCAAAAAAATTTATTAACTTAGTACAAATTAGAAAAAAATTAATTTTCAACAACTAATTAAACCGTATTTAAAATTTAACTTACTCAATGTTACTAATTCACAACTTAGTTAAAATATTTTTAATTATAAATCTTAACTACATTCATAATTAGTAAAAATTTAAATTCTAACAACTAGTTTAAATAATTAGTTAATAAATTTAACAACAAGATAATTTAACTAACATATAATATCTTCCAATGTAATTTCAATTATTAAAATTAAAATTAAAAATTTATTATCAAAACAATAAATTTTAAAAAACTTGGAGGAAACTTTACCTGTTCTTTCCTTGCAACAGCGTGGTGGCCGACGAAGCAGCAACGGCTTGGTGGAAGCTCGGCGGTGACCGGAGGTTCTGGGCTGGCGGAGATGGGGTGGCTTCCGGTGGGCTGGCGGTGGGGCGCTGGGTTGCTGGGGAAGAAAATGGGGGAGAGAAATTGGACTGTATTCTCGAGAGGGAGGGGGGACCAGATCTAAGAAAATGGGGGGAGAGAAGCAGCGGTCAAACTTCGAATAGTGGGTCACCTGACACTGGTGACCCCACTTAAAAAAAAAAATTATTCTTAGGCATGAGACGCCACAAATCTTGGCGTCTCTCTATTAATATATTAAAAAAAAAAAATTTTTTTCTATGTCGCCTAACTACAGGGCGACACTTAGATAAATTAATAAAAAAAAAAACATACCAATGGAAGACGCCATAGAGACAGGCGTCTTCCAGATTAAATTATTAAAAAATTTATCCCCTCAAACAAACGCCACAGGTCTAGGCGTTTCCGTTAAAAATACTGCTCGCGTCGCCAAGTGCTCTGGCGTTTAATATCAAAATCTTAACCCGCCCAATTTAAATGTTACTTTATGAATTCGAATTAGAACAAATATTATTTGTGAAAAATCCTCTGTTAACTACTCATATCGAACATCATGTCAAACAATTTTTATATAAAAAAATAAATTATATCATAATATCTATATTATGTCCGTATCGCCATATCAATATTTATGGATCATAGATCACAACAAATAATGTATGTGACATAGAACAAAATAAATTTTGCCAAAATTTACAAGGTAAGTTTGTAAATAAAAACAAAAAGAAAAAAAAACAAAGAGCAAATCATCCGCTCAAAAATTCGTTAACACCTATTACTAATGATTATCAAACTTAAGTACACAAACAAGTACTATTCATCTATATGAAAATAACTAAACACCCAGCTAAGTAAATATATTACACAAAAGTAGTGCTACATTTGATTTAAAACAAACTATTTACACATTCTACTAGAAAATTTTTGTGCAACGCACTCTTAACTATTTTTACAATCTTTAATTCTTTGATCTTAATTATACATATATAAGTAAATATAAAATATTTTCTTAATTTAATTTATATCATCATTTCTGAAGCAGCCCATAATCTTGCAGCTTCTGCTAAGCTGGATCCCAATTTGGAGGTCGAAGCTTCATTACAATCCGAATAGTATTTCCCGCTAACATTCATTACCCTCGGGTTTGTAGCCACATAACAAGTCGTAGCAGCTGCCTGCAACAATGTTACATATATATATTTATAATTATTAATTATATTGTACCATACCTTATCAATCAATCTTAATTAATTTCTACTCTATAATTATATTACAATTAATGTAGATGATAAAATTGGGTGCAGAATTAATTTAGTGCTTACCTGCGGTATAGTCTTTAAGAGTTTGGATGCCAGAAAAAACACCAAATCTGCATATGTTATTGATGATAATTAATGACCATTTGATCTTTCTCAAGAAATATTAATTAAATAAATCGTATTATATAACCAATTAGAATGGATAGAGGAATATAAATACGACATGTCAAACGATATTTTATACGAATATCAAACACGATATAACACAATAAAATGATATTTTAGAAATATTCAAGTATCATAATAATTAATTAATACCTGTGATTAGGCCCTCACGATCTCGAGTGAGCCTGGTTCGCACAATCCCAGGATGAACACAATTTGCTGTTACATTGGCCCCCATTTCCTGAAACAATAATTAACATAATTATTAATTAACAATTGAGGAAAATAAATATATATTTTTCTGATAAATTGAGAAGGGAACAAAAATCGTTTTTATCAAATTGAATTGGAAAAAATAAAAATAAAAGATGATTTGCCTCTAGTCTGCGGGCAAGCTCCTTGGTGTGCAAAACGTTGGCCAGCTTCGAAAGAGCATATGCACGTGTCCCGTCGTATTTACTGTCAAAAAAAACAAACATAAATTAAACGAAACCAAACAAAATATATATATCAGAATATTACATATATATAATATAAAGTCAAAGTTCTTACACATATGTACAATTCATAGTACTCATTTATTTCACTCCCCTTTGGCTATAGTACAAGTCCTTTTATAAATATATAAAATAGTACATGAAATGAAATATTAACAACTAAAATAGAGTACACCGATCCAAAAATTGGGCGTATTTCATGTAATCTTTGTGGAGTATCGGGTTATTGAGAGATTAACATAATTATACTATCCATGTAATATATTTAGTAATTATGGAATCAATAAAAGAAATTAAATGTAAAAAATATATATCATCGAATATAAGTCGTATCATTTCGTATCATGTATATATCACTGGTTTAAGTAAATAATATTTAGTTATCATATCACTTTCAGCTGTGATTACATATGGGATATGCTACATGATAAAAATATGTTTTTTTTTTTTTAAAAAAATTACTATATATATCCGACATAATACAATTTTAAAAAAATAATAAATAATATACAACTATACCTATCGTAATAGATCATTACTCAAATCAAAATCGAGAACTCTTCGTGAAAAAAAAAAAATTAACTATATACTGATACCATCATAATAAACTCAATCAAACGCAAATCCAACAATTATATGACTGAAGTTAAAAAATATAATGAACTGACATAATTTAGACTAATTAATTGAACCATACCCCATATAAAAACAACTAAATCATGCTGCAAATTAAAGAGATAAATATTTATGTACCTCTTATTCTTTGTGATTAAGGCAAGATCACGCATGATATCACCAGAAAACCAGCTATGAATACTCGAAGATACATTCACTATTCTTCCTTCAACGCCGCTGCTTCTCGCCGTCTCAATCATTGTCTTTAACAGCAGTTTCGTTAACAAAAAGTGACCTAATTACATATGTTTTCATCAAATTAATTGGTAAATAATAATAACAATAATGTATATCTAGACTTAAATTTTTATAGAAAAAATACAACAATTTACCTAAATAATTCGTAGCAAAGGTCATCTCAATCCCGTCCTCTGAAATACCATGATCGTACGAGAATTTCCCCGCATTATTTCTACGCATAAAATGGTTAAAAAATGATTTTATTTCTCATGAATAATTGTTTTTTTTAACGGAGAAATTTTTTCTAAAAAAAAATAAAAATAGAAGATTAGGGAATTTATTTATTCATTACATGAGAAGGTTGAGCGGTAACTGAAGCGACTCAAACTCGGCTACGAATCTTCGCACAGAGTCGAGCGAGCTGAGATCAAGGCTCATGACGATAATCTCCGCCTCCGGAAACTCCGAAACTATACGATTCTTCGTATCCTCCGCCGCTTTCAGGCTCCGCGCCGGCAACACAAGCCGCGCGCCGCGCTTAGCGACCACCCGCGCCGTCTCCGCCCCTATCCCGGACGTCGCACCTGAAAACACATATATACATATAATTCCAAGGTTTAATCAGCAGTCGAGGAATCAAAATTAAATAATTATGTTTGTGGCGGATTAATAGTTTACCTGTGATGACGGCGGTGATGTGGCGGAGATCGGAGCAGGCGGCGGTGACATCCTCGGCGGTGGATTTGGAGCTGAAGCCGCTGGGGCCGGCGCTGCCGATGAGGTATTTCACTGTTTCCAGCATTTCTTCTGTTTTTTTTTTCCCCGTAAACGAAATGATTTTCTGCGAAAATTATGTATATGGATGAATTGTTTGAGTTTTGGAAGAAGGAAGTTTCAGAAGTTGGGGTCCATGAGAGAGAGAAAAGGGTACAGGAATGATGGAAAGGCAAAGTACGTATAAATATGCAGTTTGCAGTGTCTATAGAGAGAGATAAGAGTCAACAAACGCAGACTAGGAAAGGGGGACAGCAGCCTTTGCAGCGGTAATTCGTGCAGATACTGCAGAGATGTATAGATACAGATACAGTGTGTGTGTGTGTGTGTGTGTGTGTGTGTGTGTGTGTGTGTGTGTGTGAAGGAGATGATGGAAATGGGAGGATTTTTATAATGGTGAGTGGTGGGGATTTAGGAATCAATTAAGATAGGATTACGTCTTTGTCATTCATTCATTGCGCTTTTAACTTTTTAATAACAATAATTAGTCATTAATTAGTAATTATAATTTTTCTGTATCTCTGTACTTTTATATTATTTTAGTAACTGGGATTATTTGGAGGATTTAAAATTAATCAGCTTCAACTAACTTCTGCCGAGGTTAGTTTCTTTCTGTTATCAAGTTTTACCGTCAGCCATGTCAGGGGAAATTTAATTAATTAGTTTTTTCTTGATTAATTTTCTGGGTTTTTAATTAATTATCATTTGGAGTGGTGAGCTCTGAAGTCAATGAAAATAATATTGAGCCCTAAATATATTATAAATGTATACATGTATAAAATTAATAAATTGAACATATATGGGTTCGAGATGAAATTCAGTGCCTAGCTATAGTAACTAGGGGAAGACGTTTGAACAGCACTATTCTCAAAGAAATCTGTATTAATGACAATTAGATCCAAAGAGATTCTCGCCGTTTTGAATTTTAATTTTAAATTAATGGAATGTTTAAACCTCAATATTTGAGAAGTAAATTAATTTTATATTTATCATGTTATTGACAATAAATACAAATAACCTATATGATTGGGTCAAGGTTAAAATTCGATCAAATCAAATTTAAAATTAAAATTTTTATTTATTTTAACAATTTCACAACAGGTCATATTATTAAGTTATAAAACAATTTCTATTAACAATAATGAATACCGAGAAATATAAGAACGTGATTTTCCTTTAAATTAATATGACGAGAAACTGTTAGCTTAAGTACTAAAAATTGCAAAATTGGGAGGGAAAAGAAAATGATGATTTACGTTATTAATATAATAGGAAGTATAGGTAATAATAGGTTTAAGTCGGCGATTAATTAATTGAGGATTAGAGATATTAATAAAAGGATGGCACAGGTGTCGAGGTGTATTAATGTGGTGGACAGTATCGTATTTATAATTATAAAAATTGAAGGAAAAAAAAAAAAAAAAAAAAAAAGAGGTGGTCGCACGTGAGGGTGGAGTTTAGGGTCAATCCCACGGCCTCGAATCTGTCACATTTCGAGTCTTCTTCATTGGGATACAAAAACCAACTTACTGGTCAATCATTATTCCCCATTCAAACCTCCACACCACATTTCATTAATTATCTTAATTTTAATTAATTTGTTTAATTATTAACCACAATTGTGTTACGTGTATCGTGTACTAATACAGATTTCTTATGAAAAAATCTTTTACCATTAGTAACAGAGCTTTTTTTTTTTTTTTTTTTTTTTTCAATTTATTTATGTGTTTGATCTATTTAAAGTGTTGAAACTTAAAAGTTAAAACCCTTTGCTGTAAGATATTATATATAAAATTTTATTTTTTTATAAAATATTGTACAGAAAACATATTGTATTTGTTTATGAGCTTTCAGGCATTTCTAGTAAGACTCGAATACTAATTTTTCTTTTAAATTATCGTTTTTATTCTCGTCATATTTTATTAAATATATACAAGAAAGCATATGCTATAATATGTATGCACCAAACTCTATATTTATCAAATTTTAAAGTATGAATCATGTTTACTGATAGTTTGGAAATACAAATTTGTTAAGAAACCTATAATACTGATCTTTCAACCTTATTACATTCGATTCGCAATAAAATCACGACTCTTGGAAAAACTACGATTAGGACTTTTGCTTGGAAGAAAATCATTTGAGAGCATCCTTCAATTTTCGAGATCACACCATCTACTAGTATAAGGGTAAAAGGATTTACGATACAAATAACTCAAAAAAAAAAAAAAAGTAAAAACTATAAAGACAAAATACAAATATCAAGTCTTAACATAATGAAGTTAATACAAATATCATGTTTGTCCGAACTAGGAATAAGCTGTCGTTCCGGGTTAGTTTGAATCTCTCACAGGATCCGGTAGTTGACTTAGTTGTCGAAACTTGGTTCTTAACTGCTAGCTCAATTGTCGTAACCGTGCTTTGTTCGTTTAAGTCCTCGAATGGGACTATTAGTGCCTTGTTTTTGGTTGGTGGTCTTGGCTCCGGGTTGTTCATGCCCTATCTTTTTCGTGAGTATTTTTGTTTCTCGTCTCTGTGTGATGACTGGATTGGTGCTTTGTATTCTTTTTTCTGGTTTTTATTGATGAGGGGGGTCCTCGCTTCTAACCCCACGGTCTCTCTGGCCATTTTTTGGTGGGAAAAAAAAAAAAAAAAAAAAAAGGTTAATTCTGACATGAGGTTTGTTATATAATTTCTTTCTAATACGGGATTTATCTTCTTCTGTATGCATGACATGGGTTTATTGTGCATATAGCTCATTACTCGTTAGTGATAATGTAACCTGGTTGTGTTTTTAACTAATAATTCTAAACTTTTAATTACTACTTATTTGTTATGAAATGTTCTTTACTTCATGCATCATGTGACAGGTATAACATATTTTATCATGTCAATCTGCATATAAAGTGAAATAACTCTTTATAATAAAATAGTTAATTACTGAAACTGTTAAAAGTTCATAGTTAGTCTAAAAACTACTATAGTATAGGTTGCTGGATTTTTTTTCCGCTTAATTAATTTTTATGTCACATTTCCGTTTCATTTTGATGGCTACTAGAATTAACATTAAGATACTTATGGATCTTAAAGAATTTTATGTTAAAAATATCATTTAAAATAAATAAGATCACAGAATTTAATGGTCAGAAAATATACTAACATAATTATTGGTGTGTTCTATTCGATATTTTGACTTTCTGAATAAGCAATCATTATTAATAGAAATAATTTTATATTTATACGGTCCGATCTAACTCAAATTAAACAAATTAAATATATAGAACTAAAAATAAATAAGAGTAAAATATATTTTTAGTTCCATACTAATGAGTCATTATCACTTTTGGTCCCAAGGTTTTCAAAATTGGTTTTTTTAATCCCGTAATAAATTTTTTTGTCACTTTGAGGACTTCCTTCAAATAATTAACGGAAGTCACTGTTTATCCGTTAATTTTTTTATTTTTTATTTTTTTTTAGTCCATATCGGTTAATTTCATATATTATATATTTATTATATATAATATATGTATTATATTTTATATATATTTATTATATATAATATATGTATTATATTTTATATAATATGTAATACACGTATATATTATATATTTTAATTTATAATATGCATTTTGTTATATGTATTTTAATATATATGCGTATTATATATTATATATTATGTACACTTGTATAATAATGTAGCACCCCAACACGTAAGGATGCCACACCCCCGCACCATAGGCCGCTCCACATACGAAATGAAATGTCCGTACATGAACCAACCTATGGCGAACGGGTGACAATATGATAACACAAGAAGCAAGGTGGGACTAATTTGTAATCAATAACCATAATGCATAATAAATAAAGTAAAGTATGCGATATTACCTATCATTTATCAAGTAAATCATACCCGGAGTTTACATATCAATACATTATCATCTCCTAAATACTTAACAATTAACATTAACAATAATTGCTGTGAAATGACAAATAAATAGATGCACCGTATGGGCTCGACTGCAAGGCTCGACTCAGCTTGATTCCTGCCTAGAAGGTACCTGCACGAATATTGCATGTATATTGATTTCACGAATAACCACGTCACTCCATTAAACACCATCACTCCAATACCTACTCCATCACTCCAATAACTACATCACTCCAATATATTCCATCACTCCAATAACTACATCACTCCAATATACTCCATCACTCCAATAACGGGAAGGTTGCGAGCCTTCACCATTCACGATAACGATAGGGTTTGTTCTTCCTGTGGTTGGACAGACAACCGCCAGCTCTGAGACTGGCCCAGCGCCCTCACTAAGGAGAACCTGGCCAGGAGAACACAAGTACACGATAATCACGATGATCACGATAACATGGAGGCCGAATTGCTTTGCATGATCCTGATAATGACACGATAATCACGGTACGTGCATGGCTTGGCATGACCTGACTTGCTTGCTAGCGGGTGACACGATGATTCATGAATGTATGAACACGCTTATTGATCACAATCTCCGTTATGAAATACCCTGGGCAAGGAATAGAACAATTGTACCTTCATTAGCCCATAACTTGATAACACTATCAGATAACACACGGCATGATCAAGTGACGAGGTGGCTTGCAATGAACAATGTAGCTTGATATAATCATATTATTGCATGATATTGATCATATAACATCATATTTGGGTCATTTAAATAATTAGGGAAGGAATTGGATTTGTTACATTCATGCAGAATGTTTCTGTACTTCCAGGGGTATGGGAACGACCGTTCCAGGTTTCAATAGAAAATGGGAAGGGTCGTTCCCCCACTCCCGAAACTACTCCCGAAGGTGGGAACGGCCGTTCCCGTCTGTGAGACAAAGTGGGAACGGTCGTTCCCCTCCTCGCCGCCTACACAATATTCAAATCTATAGGAACGGCCGTTCCCCAATTACAAAGGGAACGGGAAGGGTCGTTCCCGTTTTACAGAAGATACAGAAGCAGGGGACGAAGAACAGGGGAGGCACGAATCAACCTCCAAAACTCACCAAACACTCATAATTCCCTTCCACAAGCTAGAATTCATGAAGGGAAATAAGTATACATGCTTGGAAGACAATAACACTCAATATAAACTCATAATTCGTGCCTAATCATCAAGAATCCTCATATCAAGCTCATATATGAATCCATCATATAATTCCATAAATCTCAAGATTTATACATGAAAACAAGCCTAAAGTTCATAATCATGCTTCTAACATCATTTAACAAGTTACTTCATGCAACCTTAACCCTATCTCCATAAGAAATAATATCAAGGAACCACATATAGAACCATATATCTTTTCTTTGAGAGAAAGAGATGAGAGTTGATGATGAAGATGATGCTCCAAGATCCTAATTCCCTCAAAGAATTTAGCTTGAATTCATGAAATTCCCTTTTCCTTCCTTGATGTTTGGTTCGGCCATGAGGAAGCAAAAATAATGGATGATTCTTCATGAAAATGAAGTGAAGTATGTAGAAGAAATGCATACCGTGATATATCATGTTTAAAATGTGATAGTTGTAATTAAACCCTCCAATTTTATAAGTTTATGCAATTAAGGATGCAAGGTTTGGAAAATGATCAATTTAGTCCCAAAAGATAATCATGCAATTTGGTCCTTAATTTAAAATAATAATCAATCAAGAACGGATAACAATTAAGACATATTTGGCAATTAATTTGCGTACCTGGAAAGCCGGAAATTGGGGCGTTACAAATAATATATATTTTGTTATATATTATATATAATAAAATATGTATAATACATATATATAATATATGTATTTACGTGTATTATATATATATATATGTGTATTATAAAATATAATATACCTATATTATTGTAATATATATATATATATATATATATATATATATATATATATATATATATTATATATCATATAAAATACCCGTATATATATTATATATAATGCATATATATGTGTTTATATTATAAAATATAGTATACGTGTATATATAATATATACATAGTTACATGTATTTTAATATATTGTTACATATTATATATTACATTATATATATACACGTATACTATATTTTATAATATAAAGACGTATATATGCATTATATATAATATATATACGTGTATTTTATATTATATATATATAATATATACATAGTTACATGTATTTTAATATATTGTTACATATTATATATTATATTATATATATACACGTATACTATATTTTATAATATAAAGACGTATATATGCATTATATATAATATATATACGTGTATTTTATATTATATATATAATATATACATGTATATTACATATAATATATAATATGTAACAATATATATTGTTAATACATGTGTATAATATATAACTTATAATATGCGTATATAATAAAATACATGTAGCTATGTATGTATTATATATACACGTATATTATACAGGTATACTATATTTTATAATATAAAGATGCATATATGCATTATATATAATATATATACGTGTATTTTATATTATATATAATATATGTATTACAATAATATATGTATGTGTATATATTGATAGGGCCAAAATCACACTCGGGTCAATGCCATACACGTGTCGCCATCCGCATACACAGAGCTTGGACGCTTGCGGTATAGGGTTCGCGGACTAACCCAACCCATTCGCTTGTTGGCTAATCCAAGCCCATGCGCCTCGGCCCGCTATCCGGGTGAGCGGTTCAGGCCGCCAAGACCTGGCACTAGTGCTACGGTCCCTCAGGGTCACCCTTCCCAGGGAAACGCTTTACGAAGGCACCTCCTTTCGTACGCTTGATTATTTGACGCTCGTGGGTCATCTTCCAGGGGAAACCCTCTCGTACACCCCTTCGAGCGTCACCCACGCTCGGGTAAAATCTGCCCCAAGAAGCATCTGTACGCCTACATGACAGATCTTGAGCCTCTCAGCGCACGACACTCGCCAACAACCTCTGACACAGTGATAGTGAGCACCTCATACCTGACACGCCGCCCACTTTTCAGAGGCATCACTTTCATGCCATCACAGGACGCCACGTGTTAGGGCAACACAAGTTTGGGACCACTTGGTCAAATTACCCAAAGTACCCTCCCCCCTAACATATAAATAGGGAGAAACCCCTGCTTTCTTCCCCAAGTCATCTTCTCCATGAAATACTGCACTAAAAACTGGGCATAATTTCCTCAATTTCCTTCTTCTCAAGCTCCACATTACGTTCACCTTAGCTGCATCTTTGTTCCACTTGCCCTCTTGGTGTTATCCTAGCTGGAAAAATCCACGCTCAAAAGGAAACCCAGTTCCTGAGGCTCAACGCCTGTGATGGTCTCCCTTTCCTAAACAAATCTCAAAGTGTTTGGTGTTAAAGCAACCTTCTGAGTTTTTGCACCATCATTTTTTGCGCCGTCTGTGGGAAACCATCATCCGCATCTTCATCTTCTTCAGATTTTTCCTCCTCAAGCTAGTGAACGGTAACACCAGCAACTCCATTCATGGTGACAGCAACGAGGTCAGGAATTATGGATAACAGGGGTGCTCTTCCTCCGGTGAATGAAGAGAATGTGGAGAGCAATATCCCTGCCGGAGGTGCGCCCCCACCTGCTGCCAGAAATGGGGCCGGAGATACGGAGGCAGCAGCTGCAACTCTCTCACCCAATGGAAACGGAGCAGTAGGATCTGGTTTTGTTTCTCCTCCTCCGACGCTCATCCCCACTACCCCTGCCTCTAATCCCGCCGCATACGCCATAGCGATGCTGCCACCAGGTTTCACGTATATGCAACCCACCATGGTGCCCGAGATGATACTGGGCATGATGCCCACGATCCAGCCCTACCAAGTGGGCACGTTACAGCTTCCGATCTCCATGCCTAAAGAGATCCAAGGAGTGGAGATGCCACCGATAACCAGAGAGCAACTCCAGGCACTCTACGCTCAATGTGAGGCGCAGGCCGTACAAAACGCCTGGGGTCACTTCACCTCTGCCTACTTCCCCCAGACGGGAGGCTCGCAGGTGGCCCCTCCACTTGGAGGTCTCCCGGTCCATCCCCTTATGATGGCTCAGAATGTATTAGGAGCCCAACCACCTCCACCACCTCCAGCACAAGGAAAAGACGCCCTCTCCCCCCCGAGGGTGGATACGGAATTGCGACCAGGAGAGAAGGAGAAAGATCCCCCAACGAGGGGAGATGTTGAAGAGGAGGTCCAATCCAGGACCACCAGAAGAGCCAATAGGAGGGAAGGAGACGACCCTCGGATAGCTGCAATACAGGACCAGCTGGAAGACCTGCAGCACATAGTGGGATAGCTCTATCGAGCGCGGTCTCAAATCCCCCACTAGGAGGATGAGAGGTCCAGGGCCAGAGACGCTCGTCCTCCCCGCAACCAAGTCCCCCGCCGCTGGAGGGAGGAAGACCACGAGGAGTATGACCGCGAGGGCGGGAGCCATAGGCCTTTGACAGGTGGTTCGCCGCTCATTGACGACGTCCTAATGGCCCGTGCTGGGAAGGGCAAAATTCCTACGTCCGTCAATCGGTACGACGGGACCACAGATCCGGCCGAGCACTTGGATCACTTGATGTACCTTTATGAGCATTCCAGTCATTACTGGACAAAGGTATTTGTCACTTCCCTCGTGGGAATGGCCTAGGAATGGTATAAGAAGCTGCCTCCCCACTCCATCCGAGGGTACAACGACTTGACTGATGTCATCATGAGCCACTTCAGTTCCTTGAAAGCTCCAGCAGCCACTGCCACGGCTCTCTACAGCCTAGTACAAGGACCCCACGAGACGCTCAAGTCCTTCATGGGAAGATTTAACAAGGAAATTTTGGTGGTGGAAAAGCCCTCAATGGACTTCTTGAGGCACATACTCTTTGGGGCCATCATTATAAAGAACTATATCAGCAAGGAGTTCGTGGAGGAAGTGGCAAAGAAAAAGTCTCGCTCGCTGATAGAGATCCGGGATATAGCTGACTCCTTCTTTACCCTCGAAGACATGTACATTGCGACGGATCAGAAACTTGCCAACGCCCCTCGAGCCAGTCGGGGCACGGAGGACAAGAACGAGCCCAAGAATCGCTGCCGAAGCCCAGTGCCCGCTCGAACAAATTCTCCTCCTCGCGGATATGAGCGCATCCCCCTCAACCTTCTAATTATTGAAGTCTATTCCATGGCGAACAAAAAATTGTTCAAGAGGCCGCATAAAATGAGGGAAACCGAGGTTCAAAAATGCTCGGGAAAGTATTGTGCCTTCCACAAACAGAAGGGACATGACACAAATGAGTGTCACTAACTGGAAAGCGAGATTCAGAGGCTCATCGCTGGGGGGCACCTCAAAGAATTTGTGAAGGTGCTGGAGCGGTATGATGAACATTGCTCTGAGCGTGTGAGAGCCAGAGGAAGGAGCTGCTCACGCTCAAGAAGACCGCGCCATCACCGCCCTGAGACCAGCGAGCGCAACAAGCAGAAAGCCGCTGATGTGGAGAACCAACCCTTTGCGGTCATCCACATGATTGCTAGAGGACCATCGGGAGGAGATTCTAATTCCTCCTGGCGCCGCTATATCCGAAGAAATGATCAGAGACCTTCCCTGCCCAAGCCTGTACTTTCTGTCAATAGCTCTTCACGCTCAAAGGAGAATGACATTGTAGGGTTCACCGAGAAAGACCGAGAGCACATTGTAACACCCCATGGAGTCGGTGAAACCTCTGACTCCCCCATGGTGGTTAGTTTAGACATTCATAACCACATTGTAAAGAGGGTCTTAATTGATAGTGGAAGCTCTGCGAATGTTCTCCCCTACTCAACGTTTCAAAAGATAAAAATAACAAACATTCCCATCGAACCCCTCAGAACAACCCTCATCGGCTTTGGGGGTTCCGAGATTATCCCTAGCGAACAAATTCGCTTGGCCACCTCTTTTGGTCGCGCCCCACAGCAGAAGACTTTGAGCGTCCTTTATGCAGTGGTTGAGGTGGATCTCCCCTACAACATCATCATCGAACGTCCGGTGCTCGTGGACTTCAAAGCAGTAATTTCAACATATCACCAAAAGGTAAAGTTCCCCATCCCCGAGGGAACAGGCGAGGTACTATGCAATGTTAAGGAGACTTGGGAATGCTACATCTTTTCCCTTCGAAACCACAAGCCCAAACAAACCATTAAAGAAGGTTTTACCAAGAAGTTAGTTGATTTCCCCAAGTTAAATAAAGATGGCCCCGAGCGGAAAAGGGCCAAGCTGTATAAGAAGAAGAATAAAAAGAAAGCAGCGCGCGAGGGCAAAGGCATGGAGGATGACCCTCCTGGCGCTGTCGGAGGTTCCTCTTCAGAAGGTGAGGGCCATGACCCCTCGGTCGAAACGGATGGTAAGCTTATGGGAAAGAAGCGGGCACACTCGAAGCCCCTCGGCCTGAGGTTTGCATGGAACCCACTGAGAAATTCTTGACCATCGAATTGGAGCCAGGTAATCCAGATAAAACCACGCAAATAGGCTCTAATCTCGACGGTCCTTCACAGATCATGATGATCGACTTTCTTCGAGAAAACCTTGATGCGTTTGCATGGAAGGCTTCAGACCTCACTGGAATAGATCCGAGTGTCATTGTTCACAGGCTCAACGTGGACCCGGCCTTTAAACCAATCAAACAAAAGAAAAGGGACGTTCATGGATTCAGGAGGCAGGTCATCGAAGAGGAAGTCAGCAAACTTCTTGAGGCTCAATACATAGAGGAGATCCTATATCCTGAATGGCTCTACAACGTGGTGCTCGTGCCAAAGAGCGCCAATAAGTGGCGCATGTGCATTGACTTCACAGATCTTAACAAAGCATGCCCTAAAGATCCGTACCCCTTGCCGAGGATTGACCAGTTAGTGGATTCGACCGCAGGTTGCGAATTCATGAGTATGATGGATGTCTTCCAGGGATATTATCAGATCTTTATGGCGCCCGAGGATCGTCCCAAAACCTCGTTCGTGGTCCATGTCGGCGTTTACTATTTCAAAGTTATGCCGTTCGGTCTCAAGAACACGGGAGCAACCTATCAACGCCTCATCAACAGAATGTTCGAGCGCGAGATTGGAGAGTCCATCGAAGTATATGTGGATGACATGATCATCAAGAGCAAAAGTCAACACTCCCACCTGGAGGACCTCAAACGAGCATTCAACATCTTG
Organism: Lantana camara; assembly: GCA_037501455.1. Taxonomy (NCBI): domain Eukaryota; kingdom Viridiplantae; phylum Streptophyta; class Magnoliopsida; order Lamiales; family Verbenaceae; genus Lantana; species Lantana camara. The sequence continues at coordinate 112,388,870 of CM074857.1, forward strand.
CGTCATTATGGTATGAAATTAAACCCATCCAAATGTACATTTGGCATTCGGGGTGACAAGTTTTTGGGATACATGGTTAGTCAGAGGGGCATAGAGGCCAATCCCGAAAAGATAAAGGTAATCCTTGACATTCCCTCCCCTCGAAATGTGAGAGAGGTCCAAGTGCTGGTAGGCAAGATCATTTCTTTTAACAGGTTCATTTTCCGCTCGACTGACAGGAACCTGTCTTTTTTCAAATTTTACGTAGCACTAGTAATTTCACCCGGAGCGAGGAATATGAGAAAGCCTTGCATGATATGAAGCAATATCTCTCGAGCGCCCCATTGTTGACCAAACCTAACCCAGGGGAAAACTTGCTCATTTACCTCTCAGTCTCCTTAGAAGCCACGAACGCTGTCCTCGTAGCTGTTCGCGAACAGAAGCATTTTCCGGTGTACTACTTAAGCAAGTCCTTGCAGAGGACGGAGAAAAGATATATGGAGATAGAGAAATTTGCTTTCGCACTCGTTAATGCCTCCCGGAGGCTGAGGCCATATTTCCAAGCCCACACCATCAATGTGCTTACAGACCAACCCTATTAGGTGCTCTCGAAACCGGACGTCTCGGAGAGGCTAATCAAGTGGTCTATTGAGCTCAGCCAATTCGATATCACCTTCGAACCTCGTACGGCAATACAGGTTCAGGCAGTGGCAGACCTGCTGGTAGAACGCTTCAACCTGGATGCCGCGCCCTCGGTTGAGGACGAGCTGTGGCTTCTACACACAGATGGCTCCTCGACCTCACAAGGAGGGGGGGAGGGGAGCCGGGGTGACCCTCAGAGATCCTCATGAAACTGAAGTAGACTACACTATCAAACTGGCATTCCAGGTCACCAACAACGAGGCATAGTATGAGGCTCTAATTCAAGGGCTCAGGATAGCCCTTCAGAATGGCGCCGCTCAGGTCACTGCATATGTGGACTCCCAGCTGATCACAAGTCAAATTGATGGCACTTATGAGGCTCGAGAAGCCACTATGGTGCAGTACCTGGCGAGTGCTAGGGAAATGATCTCCGAGTTCAAAGAGTTCCATCTGTTGCAGATCCCAAGAACGGAAAACGAGCGTGCGGATGCTCTTTCCAAGTTCGTATCCGCTCTTGAAGACTCCTGCGAGCGTTCAGTCATATTCCTTAGAACGGAGAAGCCACTGATTCGCGAGGAAGGACCTCGGGTGAGGTAAGCATGATATATCCCTCTGAACCTTGTTAGCTCGATGACATCATTAGGTTTCTGAGGGATGGGACTTGCCGAGCGATAAAGTGGAAGCACGGAAGGTTAGGAGTAAGGCCCCTCGCTTCTCTCTTGACAACGAGGGTCGACTCTTCAATCGTTCCTTCCAGGATCCACCATTAAGGTGCCTGAGACCCTCGCAAGCCAAAGAAGTATTAGAGCATGTGCACAGTGGGAGTTGTGGAAACTATTCTAGCGGTCGAATCCTGCCTAAAAAAGTATTAAGAAGTGGGTTCTACGGGCCCTCGCTACTGCAGGATGCCATCAGCTACTCTAAGAAATGTCCTAAGTGCCAGTTTCATTCCAACACCCCTCAACGGCCTGCAGCCCAAATGATCCCTATTGACGTTTCATGGCCCTTCGACCAGTGGGGCATCGATATTGTGGGGCCCCTTCCAATGGCGGTCGGACAAAAGAAATTTGTAATCCTCGCTGTGGATTATTTCACCAAGTGGGCCGAAGCAGAAGCGGTCGTAAAGATAACGTTCAAAGTGGTGAGAGACTTCATTTGGAAGAACATTATCTGCAGATATGGCATCCCAAGGGTGCTCATCTCAGATAACGGTTCCCAATTCATCGCTGCTGACACGCGAAATTAGTGCTACGATTTGGGGATTGAGCAACGCTTCACTTCCGTGGGCCATCCTCAGGCCAACGGTCAAGCTGAGGTGACCAACCGAACCATACTTCAGCATCTGAAAACAATGCTCGAAAGTAAGAAGGGGGAATGGGCAGAAGAACTTCAAGGAGCCCTTTGGGCGTACCGTACTACCCCACGAGCGGCAACAGGAGAAACCCCTTACTTCCTCGTGTATGGTTCCGAGGCTTTGATACCTGCGGAAATTGCCCAAGAATCCGCACGCGTTGCCTATTTAGATCCTGTAACCAAAGAGGCTAATCGGACGCTCGAATTGGATTTGCTAGATGAGAAAAGAAATGCTGCTTGGGCTCATATCCATAAGTACAAGGCGACCGTAGTCCACCAGTATAACAAGCGCGTTAGAGAGAGGATCTTCCAGCTAGGGGACTTGGTCCTCAAGAAAGTTAAAGTCTCCAAACATGTAGGTAAGTTGGACCCCAATTGGGAAGGCCCTTCAAAGTACAATACCTACCTACTAGAGACTTTGCAGGGCGAGCGTCTCCCTAGACCATGGAATGCATGTAACCTTAGACGGTTCTATGTGTAAGCATGAACTTTTGTAATTGCCCGCTCGTGGTACTTTGTACTTTCTTTTGACAGAAAGCATGCATTTTACTAATTGTTATTTGTCATTTACGTGCTTTTTCTTTAATTAATGGCTTGAGTAACCAATTGCATCAACACCCACTCCGTGTCGAGCATCCTCCATGTCGAACAACCTGATGCTCGTAAGCGTATAAACCCTAAGAGTGAACGTGTCGGAAAAGGTGGGTGGCTAAAATGCTTAATTTACACCAACTAGGTGCCAATCACCCCAGTTTGCGCTCGTAAACCCCCAATGATCCTCATCCTCTTAGGTATAAGTACGCTAAAAAATAGCTAATGCTGGGCTAATCCTCTTACGGATACCTAAGTACAAAGCTAACACTGCAGCCACGCTCGCTTCAATCCCATACTTAGCAAATCTTACAGTTGATTTCTGAAGTTCACTCAAGCTACTGGAATGCTCAAATTTGAAATGTGCATCACACGTTTAAGGCCTATACTTAGCTAAATCCCCAGTGGATTTCTAAGTTTAAGTTTGAGTCTTATTATGAACATGGTCAGGATGTTCTCATAGGAACGCCCCCGCGTCCCTATATTCCTCTCACAAGTATTCACACACTCCTAAGTCTAAATTTTGAGTATAGATGCTGAATACGGCCCGCGTACCCTCATCAGAAACACCCACGCACCCATACATTCTCATCACAAGCATGCAAGCATCAAACAAAAAGAGAAAACGGTGCCCAACATTCAGTATAGAAAGAAATCAACTTCATTGGCAGCAAATAGGAAATACATCGTCAAAAGTACAGAGTTCAAACACAGAAATTAAGTATTCTTAAACATGAAAAGAAGTAAGCAGGCCGAATTTGGAAACAGCAAATAGGGGGGCATTACTGGGCTTGACTCTCGGGCTCCGGAGGGACAGTTGAGAGGGGGACCGGGGCCAGCACATTGGCGTTAGAAGTTTGAGCCTCGCCAGGATCCTCTCCATCTTGAGCATCGACGGTGATACCGTCATCCTCTTCTATGGTAATGGGCGCTAGGTCCCCACGATTGGCCACAATAAACTCCCTTTGCAGCATCATCACCAAGTCCTGATACTCAGGCTCCATCAGGCTCTCCGAAGAGTCCTCGTTACGGACAATGGGCTCTAGATTGTCGTCCAAGTCCATGCGTAGACGCTCATCCGTCCGAGCGCTTTCAGGAACCATCCCAATTTCACCATTTGGCCCATCGCCTTCCAAAAGAATCTCCGGGCGTTGTCAAAACAGTGAAGGTTGGCTATAAAAGAAAAAGCTTTAGAGTGCACGAATCTCAACACTGTCTCCCAGGCAACCCTCGTCTCGAAACCAGCTACCTTCTCTTGCAAATCAGTGAGATTCTTCTTAGTTAACTCGCTTTGCCGCGTACTCTCGGCCAATTGCTCACCAAGCTCCCCATTAGCAACTCTCAGTTGGTCACGCTCCTCCTTGAGCTTTTTGTGATGCTCGTCCAAGGCTAGATATGCGTCGTCAGATTTCTTCAAGGCATCCCTCAGCTTCTCCTGCTCAAGCTCAGACGCAATTAGTTGAGCGCAGGCATTGTTATAGTCCACCTGCAGTTGGCCGGGGTCAGAAATCCGCAGCAGCTTCTTATACTTGGCCTTGTGTTCAGAGTGGGTCTGCGCTCATCCATGCAAGTTCTTTAGCCTCGGGATCACTTCCTGAAAGGCCAAAGACAAGGATTACAATCAGAGGTAAACACGAAAAGGATTGGAACTTCGTAAAGGAATTTGAGGTCTCACCGTCAAGAGAGCGTGACAGGCATCATCTACAACTCGAGCAGCATCGTGCTCGTTTAACTTATCATGATCGCCGGAAAATTGGAGTTTACCAACGATCTTTGTAACCAAATTGGTGGTAGCAGCGCTTTTCCTCAAAAGGACCGGGCCGTCCGTCCTTTGGCGCTTATATCGAGCGTCCCCCCTGCAACCAATCTTCCAAAAATCCTCATCTTCGGAAGATGAAGTATCGCCACCCTTGCCATGAGGGCCCACAACCACTTCCTTTCCCTTGCCGATGATGGGGACGGAATCAGGCAATCTCCTCCTCTTTCTCGAACGCTCCGCACGCAAATCATCATGTATCTGGACCGCCACCCGCGAGCGGTTGCGGGAGCTACCGGAACTCAGTGCTATGGGTCCCTCGGGAGCAGCCGAAGGAGTAGCCTCGCGGGCGTCCGCGAGCGTCAGGTCTTCGATGTGGCCTTCGCCGCGGCCAGCATTCTCCCTACCCCAGCGAGCGTCCCTTCCACCGTCACCTAGTCCCGTACCGTGACGGGCACCTCTCCCCCTCGGAGCATTTGAGGGTTGGGGAGGCTGTTGTTGTTGTTGCTACTGCTGATTAGCGCCCGCCTGGTGAGCGCGCATCATCTGAGCAATACTTTCTACGTCAATTCCTGCCATGAGTATGTCTACGCCTACGAATTGGAGAATCAAACGAGCATCAGCAAAATATTAAAGGAATATTTGTACAAGGCAAAGGATGAATTGTTAATGTTAGTCTAAGTGTCAGAGATGTTAGTTCCTAGAATCTTACCATCGCGGAACATGGTCCGAGCGGGAGGATTGAGCACAATCTCCGGAGGGTAAACCAACCCATAGCGGAACAATACTTCCTCATCCTTCATCAATTCCACCGCCTTTATCCATTTCCTCTCATTTCTCATCACGGGGGGCCAAGCTTTTTGCCCAATGCTTGAAGAGCTTATTTTGGGATCTATTCCTAACCAACGGTCCCTCTTCATGAATTATCCACCCTCGATTCACCCCAAAAATCCCCCCAGGCGCTCCCACAAAGAAGTACTTTTCCTTTCAATACTCGCCGTATAAAGAGGAGGGCGAATCAATCATTTTGAGACCAGACTTGGCTTGGGCATAGTAAAACCCATCTGTAGGGGCCGAGTGGGCCACTTGAATCAGGCTATTGAAATTGTCTATGGAGGGCTCATGGCCCGTGGCCTTCATCAGCATCACAAAAGTGTTTATCAGGGCTATGCCGTTCGAAAGGATTTGAGAGGGGCTGAGTGTGAGATAATTGCAGATATTGGCAACGACGGTCGGAATGGGAAACCTTAGGCCCCCAGCCAAGACCGAATCTAGGTAGACAGTCATCATTCCCGGAGGCAGACAGTTGGCTCTCTCTCCCTCCACAGGAAGCCGAATGGGGAACACCACCTCATCCCAGTAAACCTTGGCCTTCATATCCGCCAGGTCTTCGAGCGTCAAGATGCTCTCAATTTCATCTGGGGATCTATCTGTTTGGTGAGGATTGTTTTGCCTCACTCGGGTCATTGGCTCCTTCCCTTTTCTTTGGCGCTTCCGGTGAGGCTCGCCCTCGGCCCGACACTCGGAGGGCCCTACACCACCCTCGGGAGTCGCGATCGCTACCGTAATTTGGTGATCTTGCAGCCTCACTGCACTGTTCAGCATAGGGAGTACCCTCTCTCCTTGCCTCTGCATCTCCATCACAAGATTCATCTCCTCAAATATCTGATCCACCCCCTGTGGATCACGCTCTTTCATCCATTGAACTACAGCGTTTAACTCTTCATCCCCAGCCTCTATCGGAGTCCTAGCTACTGGAATAGCAGTGGGGATTGCGTTACCCAGGGAAGCCTTCATCATTAGAACGGCAGTAGGAATATCATCATGAGGAGAAGAACTCCCCATAGACATCTCGTCGATCTCCCTTACATAACCTTCTTCAACGTTGTCCGCCATTGTTTTTCTTTTGTTCTTGAAGATGAAGCTTTCAAACAAAGGATCAGTGGGGAAAAGGAATTCTAGTGTGGATTTAACCACGGATAAGGTTCCTCACTCAGAAGTATCACTCAAACAAAACCTAAATCTAAAGTTAGTACAAGTGAAATCAGAAATTGCTATGATTTACCTAAAGATGGAAGAAGAAACTTGCTGGAAGTTGCAAAAATTTGTAGAAGCGTTGCTGCTATTTTGCTTGAGGAAGACTTGGAAGCGTAAAAGGGTGAAAGAGCTTTCTGGATCCCTATTTATAGGGGAAGTAATTCACTTTAATTAGGGTTGGGGATTTGAAAATGCAATCATTTCCCGCCTTGGGAGACTCCCACTTTTGGTAACCGCCCCACGCTTCCCGGAGTACACGCGCCCACTCAATGAAGCACGCGCCCACGCCGCCTCTCCGCATTAAATGCGGATGAGACTTCATTAATGACCATGTCAGAATTTGTCTGTTACTGAAGATGGACAGTCACTTCACCCCTGGAAGCTTGACCTTCGGATATTCAAGGGACAAGACCTGCCTCTTTAAATTCTATAGTACGCTCAAGCGCTACCACAGAATTTGGGGGGCAAATGATAGGGCCAAAATCACGCTCGGGTCAACGCCGTACACGTGTCGCCATCCGCATACACAGAGCTTGGACGCTCGCGGTATAGGGCTCGCGGACCAACCCAACCCATTCACTTGTTGGCTAATCCAAGCCCATGCGCCTCGGCCCGCTATTCGGGCGAGCGGTTCAGGGGGCCAAGATCTGGCACTCGTGCTACGGTCCCTCAGGGTCACCCTTCCAAGGGAAACGCTTCACGAAGGCACCTCCTTTCGTACACTCGATTATTTGACGCTCGTGGGTCATCTTCCAGGGGAAACCCTCTCGTACACCCCTTTGAGTGTCACCCACGCTCAGGTAAAATCTGCCCCAAGAAGCATCCGTACGCCTACATGACAGATCTTGAGCCTCTCAGCACAGGACACTCGCCAACAACCTCTGACACAGTGGTAGTGCGCACCTCATACCTGACACGCCGCCCACTTTTTAGAGGCATCACTTTCATGCCGTCACAGGATGCCACGTGTTAGGGCAACACAGGTTTGGGACCACTTGGTCAAATTACCCAAAGTGCCCTCCCCCCGAACATATAAATAGGGAGAAACCCCTGCTTTCTTCCCCAAGTCATCTTCTCCACGAGATACTGTACTAAAAACTGGGCATAATTTCCTCCATTTCCTTCTTCTCAAGCTCCGCATTACATTCACCTTAGCTGCATCTTTGTTCCACTTGCTCTCTTGGTGTTATCCTAACTGGAAGAACACACGCTCAAAAGGAAACCCAGTTCCTGAGGCTCAACGCCTGTGATGGTCTCCCTTTCCTAAACAAATCTCAAAGTGTTTAGTGTTAAAGCAACCTTCTGAGTTTTTGCACCATCATATATATAATATATACACGTATATTATACATGTATATTATATATAATATATAATATGCAACAATATATATTGTTAATACATGTGTATAATATATAACTTATAATATGCGTATATATTAAAATACATATAACTATGTATATAATATATATACAAGTATATTATACAGGTATATTATATTTTATAATATAAACACGTATATATGTATTATATATAATATATATACGTGTATATATATAATATATACTCGTATATTATACATGTATGTTGTGTTGTATAATATATATAGTTATATTATATTTTATAATATACACATACACACACACACACACACACACATATATATATATATATATATATATATATATATATATAATACACGTAAATACATATATTATATATATGTATTGAGTTATTTACACCATACCCTTTGTGTTAGGTGAAATGGACAAAAAAACCCTGTGTTACAAAAATTAACACAGGAACCCTGTGTTTTCAAAATATTTGCATGCCGAACACCGAAAATTTCTAGTATTGGTAGCACACTAATTTTCTTTATTTATTGGATGCGAAATAACTAATTTAACCTTTTATATTATGATATAGATCATCTCACATCTCTCTATATACAATTTTTTATACCTGTTTATACGGTTCTTCATGTAATTTTTATTTTGTACAGGGTTTCGGTGTATATAAAAAAAGGTTTTCGGTGCATATAAAAAAATATTGAACAATATAGAGAGATTTAAGATGATGTATATCAAAATATAAACATTTAAATTAGTTATTTCACACCCAATAAATAGAGAAAATTAGTGTTCTACCAACACCAAAAATTTTTAGGGTTCGGCATGCAAATATTTTGAAAACACAGGGTTCCCTGTATTAAATTTTGTAACACAGAGTTTTTTTTTGTCCATTTCACCTAACACAGGGGGTATGGTGTAAATAACTCTATATGTATTACACCTATTTTATTATATATAATATATATTATATATTATATATAATATATAACAAAATATATATTATTAATACAAGTGTACATAATATATAGATATAATACGCATATATATTAAAATACATATAGCAAAATGCATATTATAAATTAAAATATATAATATATACGTGTATATTATATAAAATATAATACATATATTATATATAATAAATATATAATATATGAAATTAACGGATATGGACCAAAAAAAATAAAAAATAAAAAGATTAACGGATGAACAGTGACTCTCGTCAATTATTTGACGGAAGTCTTCAAAGTGACAAAAAAAAAAAAATACTGCAGGACTAAAAAAACCAATTTTAAAAACCATGGGATCAAAAGTGATAATGGCCCATTAATATGAGACTAAAAATACATTTTGCTCAATAAATAAATATTTCTCGAAGAAATGGGCTATATCACATTTTTTAAAATAATATTAAAAAGAATGGGGCAATTAGAGTAGGAAAAACAAAAATTAAAATAATGCATATATAAGTGGGTGAAAGAAACCCCAACTGGGCAATCTGTGTAAAAAAAAAAAATTGGGTGAAAGAAACAAAATCATATGTCTGAAGCCAAAACCTTTTAACTTCAGAAATGACATTTGGCCACTTCCTTTAGCAAATTCAATAATAATCACCCATTAATTGATATAAGAAAAAGATCACTTTTATTCATGGCCAATTGCTTTGTGACACATCTTGAACAATAGTTTCGAACTATGTAAAGTTTGTACTTCATCAAAACGGAGAAAAAGAAGATTAATTTTGTGAGCATTATAAAAACACGTACCTTAATAAAATATCGCAACTTTTCAATCATGAATCTATCGCTTCCAAACTGAGCACATAATGAAATCGTAATCTAGCAACAATTATAATGCCACTGCCCAGATATGTTGCATAATTAATTCTATAACATTAGCTATGACTTCATTAAGAAATGATGAATAACATGTAGAATCCCCTATCTTTAGGTATATTTATACATGAATTTTCTAGTTTTAAAAATTATATTTTAACTTGTTATGATTTGTGAATGGATTATTAAAAATCTTCATTAGTTCGGATTTTTTTATTTAAAAATTTAAATATATTTTTATAAAAAATTGATTTGTAATACCGAAATTACTTATCAAAATTAATCAATATGCATTATTCAACACTATTTGAGCTCCTCAAATTGATCTTTGTGGGACTACTTGTAATCTCAAAACTACTCAAACGATCAAAATTTTTAAATCTTATTAAAATCAATAGGTAGTCACTTTTACCACCAAAAAGTAAAAAAAAAAAGGTCACAATTCTAATGGTGAAATAATTTTGATATTGCAAATTCAAATCTTAGAGAAACAAGTTTGAATTCCTAATTACGAGTCCATCAAACAGGGTACTTGTTGTTCATTAACCAACCATATGAGATGAAAGTATATGTCCTTTTTAGAACATGGTATCCGGGAAAAAATTTGATATTCCTTTTATTGTATTGTATTTTCTGTGTTCCAACAATCACACGAGACACAAAGATATATAGGGCCTATATACAATTCCTACAAATCTGGGCTAATTACAGTAGATTGGAAGCTAAACTTGGTAAGTCAAACATACCAAAGTTCTAGTATTCTAACACTCTCCCTCAATCTAAGTGATAGAGTCACCAATCCTTAGCTTGCACAGTGCGGTCTGAAATATCTGACTTGTAACTGCCTTGGTAGGAATATCGGTCAGCTGATCTTCAGACCTGACAAAGGGAACGAAAATAGTGTCGTTTTCCAGTTTTTCCTTGATGAAGTGTCGGTCAACCTCCACATGTTTCGTTCTATCATGCTGCACCGGGTTCTCTGAGATGCTGATCGCAGCCTTGTTGTCGCATCTTAGGAGACTCGGGCCCTTCGGTTCCTTGCCAATTTCTATCATCATCTTCTGAGCCAAATAAGCTCAGTTACCCCTTTTGCTATACCCCTGAACTCTGCTTTGACTCTAGAGAGCGCCACAACCTTTTACTTCTTGCCTCTCCAGGTTACAACATTGCCCCCAACAAGTGTAATAAACTCGGATGTGGATCTCCTGTCATTCGGGGTTCCCGACCCAATCTGCATCAGTATATGCCTCAATATCAGGATGTTCATGTCTCTCAAACATAATCCCAGTCCATATGGTACCTTTAAGATACCAAACAATCCGTACGATTGCTTCCATGTGTACTTTCTAAGGTTGGTGCATGAACTGACTGATAACCCTTACTGAATATGTAATATCTAGTCTCGTGTGTGAAAAGTAAATCAGCTTTCCTACCAACCGCTAATATGTAATATCTGGTCACGTGTGTTCCCCACTTTTTTCTATCTTGAGTCTATGGTTAACTTGTATCGGAGTTTCCACGGGTTTGCAATCCACCATCCCGATTTCGGCCAACAGATCCAAGATATATTTCTTTTGAGAAATGAATATTCCTTCTTTTGATCGAAGAACCTCGATGCCCAAGAAGTACTTCAATTCTCCGAGATCTTTTATTTCAAACTCTTTAAAGAGATTTTCCCGAAGTCTCTCCATCTCTTCCATGTCACTGCTAGTTATGATCATATCATTGACATATATGATCAAATATGTAATCAAATCTCCTCGTTTTTTAAGAAAAAAGGTGTGGTCAAAGTTGCTTTGTGTGTATCCATGGCCCTGCATAGCTAACGTGAACCTGCCAAACCACGCCCGTGGTGACTGTTTGAGTCCGTACAAAGCTTTTTGAAGTCTGCACACTTTGTTCCTCCCAAAATCTTCTATGAAACCCGGTGGGGGTTCCATATACACTTCCTTAGTCAAATCCCCATGCAAAAATGCATTTTTAACGTCAAACTGATGAAGTGGCCAATCCTTGTTGGCAATAATACCCGAACTGTGACAAGTTTCACAACTGGTGAGAAGGTCTCAGAGTAGTCGATCCCGAAAGTCTGAGTGTATCCTTTCACAACCAGTCGTGCCTTATATCTTTCCACGGACCAATCAACTTTGTGTTTGATTGTGAACACCCATCTACAACCGGCCTCTTTCCCTCGGGTAACACGAACTTTTCCCATGTCCCATTTTTTTATCAAGGCCTGCATTTCTACTTCCATGACTTTATCCCACTCCACATTCTATTTGGCTTCCTGAACTGTTCTGGGAATTTCTTCTTTGTAAAGGCTGCTTAAGAATGCCTTTGCCATGTTCGACACACTCCCCCCTGACCATATTTCACACGGGGTACTTGGTTGATCGGGACGTATAGTCAGGTGAATACCTTTTTTTTTTTTTTGGGGGGGGGGGGTACCCCTCTAGTGCTCCTCTATGGCAGGTTGTACCTGTGGCTGGATGCATTCTCAGTTACAGTATCAGGAGTACTTCTGGCATCAATATTATCAGAAATGACAATAGGAAGAGAAGAAGGTTCAGTTACCTCATTTTGGACATCATTCGGAGGAGGATCGCTGGGTGTTAGTGTAGTACTGATTTCTTCAGAGTCAGGTAATGTAGCATCAACTCGACCAGACGGTGTGGGATCAATCACATCAGTATAGCTCAACTAGCTTAGAAACCCATTATCCTAAATCTCCCCCTGATCACTGTACTGGGAGAGATACTAATATTCGATTTCCACAAAATTGCAATCCATGGTGACAAGGAGCCGTCTGGTGCTGGGGTCGTAGCATCGATACCCCTTTTGGTTGGCGGCATATCCCAAGAAGACACACTTTACCACACAAGGATCCAACTTGGCCCAGTCTTATTTTGGGATATGGATGAAAATTGTACACCCAAATATTCGAGGTGGTAAAGTGAGATGGGATGGTATTTTAGTCTGAGTTTGGAGAACTGATAGTGGTGTCTTTTGGGCCAAGATTTTCATGGGCAACAGGTTTGTAAGGTAGGTTGCAGTGGTAACAGCTTCAGGCCAAATATGTTTTGGGACACTTGCTTTGATAAAAGTAATGGATGCCATGGATTGGGGAAGAATTCTTTTGATTAACTTCTGTAAATCTTGGTTACAATACACTAGGGGAACAATACTATCTATACTAAAGTATCTACATAAATAAGGAAGGTTAGTAATTAAATCCCTAATTACATATTTCCTTTCTTAACACTCCCCCTCAAGTTGAGTGTCGGATCTCCGATGCTCAACTTGCTCAGGACCTCACTGAATATCCTTCCGTTTACTGCTTTCGTTAGAATGTTCGCCAGCTGATCCTCGGAACAAACAAACGGAAGATTGATCACCCCTTCTTCCAACTTTTCTTTTATAAAGTGTCTGTCAACCTCGATGTGTTTGGTCCGATCATGCTGAACAGGATTCCCTGATATACTGATGGCTGCCCGGTTATCACACCTCAACTCACACGCTTCCTTCATAGGAAAACCAACTTCTGCCAGCAGCTTTCTAAGCCATAACACTTCAGTTAACCCCCGTGCAATCCCACGAAACTCTGTCTCCGCACTTGACAATGCTACCACTTTCTGTTTTTTGCTTTTCCAGGTCACTAAGTTTCCTTCCATAATGTGAAATATCCCGATGTCGACCGCCTATCCACTGGGTTGCCAGCCCAATCTGCATCGGTGTAGGCCTCGATGTCTAGGTGCCCATGCTTCTGATATAGCACACCTCTTCCCGGACTGCCCTTCAGGTACCTACACACCCTGACAGTAGCATCCATATGATCTTTTTGGGGTCTGTGCATGAACTGGCTCAGGACCCCTACTGCATATGCCACATCAGGCCGGGTATGTGCTAGGTATATCAGTTTCCCAACTAACCGCTGATACTGTCCCATATCTGTCTCTTCTGCTCCTTCTGTTATTTTAAGTCCATGATTAGCCACCATAGGAGTGTCTGCTGGTTTACAATCTAGAAGTCCAGCTTCTGCCAGAAGATCAAGTACAAACTTCCTTTGTGATATGAAGAGACCCAACTTTGATCTTAACACCTCAATCCCTAGGAAATACTTCAACTCTCCCAAATCCTTCATTTCGAACTCCTTGAATAGATTCTTTCTGAGGCGTGCAATCTCCTCGGCTTCGTCTCCAGTGATAATCATGTCATCTACATAGATAATGAGACATGTTACCAGCCCATCTCTTCGTTTGAGGAATAAGGTATGGTCCGAATTGCTCTGACTGTAGCCATACTTCTTAATAGCAACTGAAAACCTCCCAAACCATGCTCTAGGTAACTGTTTTAGGCCATACAGTGCTTTCCTCAACCTGCATACCTCCCCTTGCTTATAGTCTTGAGTGAACCCCGGGGCAGTTCCATGTAAACTTCTTTCCTGAGATCTCCATGTAAGAATGCATTCCTGATATCAAACTGAAGGAGTGACCAATCCCTGTTGGCTGTTATTGAGAAAATAACCCTGATTGTATCAATCTTAGCGACAGGAGAGAACGTCTCTGAATAGTCAACGTCGTAGGTCTGAGTGTACCCCTTGGCCACTAGCCTGGCCTTATACCTCTCAACACTGCCATCTGCCCGATGTTTGATGGTAAAGACCTAACTCACACTTCTCCCAAGTACCATTTTTCTCCAGCGCTTCCATCTCGGTTTCCAAAGCCTGAACCCATCTGTCATCTGCCAGTGCTTCCTCTACTCTGTTTGGAATATGAGCAGAGTAGATTGAGGCAACATATGCACTTGCTTGTTGGGATAGATTTCCTTTAGCCAGATCGGCTATCGGATATCGAGGCTTCTTGTTTCCATATTCTGGTTCATACCGCTTCGGAGGTATCCCTCGATTCACCCGAGGAGGTAACACATATCTGTTCTCCTGTCCTGAATCTGTTTGTATCTCTCCCTATACTTCATCACACTCCTGACCTGTATGGTTAATTTCACAAGATTCAGGGGATATACTGTTGCTAACAGAACTGCAATCACGTACCTCAGGGATATCAGTCGGAGTGATGGGCTCGTTAGAGTGGAGTGGAGACCGTACTGTGTGTTGGGTCTGCTCGGTGGTTCCGCCTACCTGCTCTTTTGGGACTGTGTCGTGCCAAAATGGTGGTATCCATCCTAGTGGGTCTAATAACGGCTGCTGACTCTCCCCCTTGTGACCGCTAGGCTGGGTAAAGAAAAACTCTGTCTCAAGGAAATCACAATCCATAGTCGTATACAGACGAAGGGTGGGCAGGTGGTAACACCGGTATCCCTTCTGATGGACACCATACCCTACGAAGACACACTTAAGGGAACAGGGATCTAGTTTAGTCCTATCAGATTTGGGAATATGGACAAAGACCGAACATCCAAAAACCCGTGGTGGGAAAGCTAACTGAGATGGTATACTGACTCGATTTCCCAAGTGTTGTGGGGGGGTTTCCAGGTTCAGGGCTTTTGTAGGTAGGCGGTTGAGAAGATATATCGAGGTTGTAACGCCCCGACCCCAAAACACGGTTTTGACGCCCGGGTGTTAATCAAAATAATTTAACATAGAGTATTTTTCAAAATAAAATGTCAAAAACCATATGTTACTATTTAACATCACCCGTTTTATTTTTATTTACACGAAACTGTATTTTACAATATGTACATATAAACAAGCTTCTTTCCGTTCACTCGCCTATGTGGTCCATCCCGAATTTCCCTTATTCACTGAAGAGCAAAGAAAAATATAGAAGGGTGAGTCCAACTGACTCAGCGAGGTACAAGAAATATAACGGTATTAAAAATGTAACCAACAGTAGATTTTCACAGGTAAGCAACACACAAGGGTCCCCTTATATCGCCTTTTTCCCGGGTCGCGACCTGAGCATATATCACACACATATATCGACCTGCGGGCTTCCGCGTGGTCTTTCCATGGGCACTCCCCGATGGAATCAAAAAGCGCTATAGGAGCTTCCAATAGTCGCCACACATATCACATATTCTCCTTCAGGTTTGGGTTATCGAATCAAAAGGCCAATATAATTCTCACCAAACAGACACAATTCAAATGAATATATCAAGGAACATCAAGCAATTGATAAGCAAAGAATGAATATACAAGGGTACCAAATCTTTGCTCCCCAGAAAGAATAAGAACCCTCACCTTATCTCCAAGCTTATTTATCTGAGTGGTCGACCGGTGCTTCTCCTAATGGTTTACAAATTAAACTAATCAGATTACGAAAATTAGATTTCAAAAGCTCTAATAAAAATTTATGGTTCCATCCTATTTATTGGTTTCGTACTCAATTCTATATTTTATAAAGGACCTATAATTATAAAAGAAAAGATTTTGATAATTTATGAAAGTTGGTTGTAAAAGGATCTGTAACACTAATTCACCATATATATATTAAAGGTTAAAAACCATAAAGTCAAAACACGGTTTTGTAAAAGCTTAAGATTTATCGAGAAATAACAACAATGTTGATATTAGGCCTAAACATGTTTCTATAAGGATTTAAGCCAAGATTGTTCCGAAATTTATTACTGGCATCAATATAGGGAAAGCAACTTCCAGTTATAATAGGTGCTCCTATTGGCTAATATTTATAAAGCTTATATTGATCTTGTATATCGTTATTGATTTCTAAGAACCCCATTCTTGTAGGAACGCATCTATATCCATGCATAAGGAATTTTTGTTGATAATAGATCTTGTTAATGATCTAAGTTTCATCTCATAGTGATCAAATAAACTCGAAACACATGTCATAAGTACTCCCAATTGATTTTATACAAATATTTCATTTTCAAATATGCTACCGTGCTAACCAATCACTGTTTATTTTCTAGTTGTACTATAAGATTAGTTCCTAGATAGGTGGCCAGTCGGAAAAATAACCAAAACTCACCGATTATCCAAACTATGACCTTGCCAAGAATACGTCCTTGCTCGTTGGAATTTCTTTCGAACATTCCGGAGTTCTTTGTCGATAGGGAAGAAGGGCAAGCAGGTCCCCAGAACGGTCTCAGAGTACGCAAGTCTGACTTCGATTGTGTTTTCTTTTCCTTTTCATTTTCCTTTTAAGTTTCAGTCGGGTGGTTCCAACTAAATGAAACCCATCTCCAGGTTGCTAGTGGTCTCGGTTAGACAAGGAAATAAGGCCCCAAAGGACTCATTTAGGGCCTCAACCGGTGCGGCCAATCACCCCCTTGAATAGATCAAGAAGACTACAATAACTACTGTGAATATCATAGCAAACCAAAAAAGTCGAGACCTAGAACAGAAGTATTAGCCCAATGTGGGCCCTGCATTATTATAAAACTTCCTTCGCTTCAAGCCGGTTCAAGAAAAAGCCCAGAGAGAAGCTGAAACTCCTTACGTTACTTTTTTCCCTTTCAGAGGGTCCATGCGTATATAGACTACTGGAATAGGTGAAGTGGGAAACGAATTTGTTAAGAGCAACCTTAATTGTAGGTTTGTGGGAGCAACAGATCATCTGGTGTAGTAGTCTTCTTACCATAAGCAAGAGGACGAGCCAATAATGAGCTAAGAGCCATAGCAAGAGATATAGCGTTGCCTTCCGGCTGAGTGAGCTCATAAACTGGCGAATCAATTCATTTGAAAGAGAAAGTGGGGAGATAGGGTGAAATCTGCAGAGGTCATGCAAATAAATGTCATTTGGTAGATCCAAGTCCATGGCCTATTTCGGGTTCACTCGGGGCTTTGGCAACAACCGTAGGAGGTACCAAAGTCGTACAATTAGGACCTCGATATGGTTTTATTCTTTTTATCGTATCGGAGGTTATGTTCTTTTTTGCTTTTTTTCGGGCTTCTTCTCAACCAACACATTTAGTTTTAAACTAAACCTCATGTTTTGCCGGATGACAGGACGGGAAAGGGCTAATTAGAATATGCAGCAGCGCGGCTCCGTGAGAAGGGCGGTGGACAGAAATGGCCTTGTTGTACCTCACTCTCGTCTTCAATGGGTTCTGGAACCCGACGACCCATCGTTCGTACCCGGGCGTAACGTAAAAAGCTCCTTCTCATGTTGCATTTCTTTGGTTTGGAAGGTCTAACAAATTCTTTTATCTTTTTGCAGCAATCTCTAAGACAAAAGACGAAGTTTGCAAAAGGATCGGCTTCGGGAATGCAAGGAAAAGACCCGGAAATAACAAATAATGGGTCGGGGATTCTCGCGCAGGAACAGGCGTAGGCCTATAGCGCTCATTTGTCCGAAAGCCTAAACCGTCTAAGGAAATAAGGATCGAAGTTTAGACTGCTCACAGGTCCAAGGCCTGTTAGAGCTCTCTTCAACCTGCTCATGGCTAGATCGATCGGTTTCGTTTCCGGCTGCTCCTTTCGTATCTTGAAGAAAGTAGGCTTAAGTAAGTAATAGGGTCAGGTCAATAATAGCTATGCTATTGCCCTACAGATTGTTGGCCTCTACCCGATCCCGAATGTGCCAGGTTGCCATCCTGAGGAGAAAGAGCGGCGTGGACAGAAGTGGTACTGATTTCGTCAACAACAAAGGAAAGGGGAAGAAAGGAAATAACTCTGGAATTAAAGGCCAAGGAGATGTTGGATTGGATGAAGCCCAAGAGGAGCTTCCTCTTTCCTTTCGTACCCTTGGGAAGTCGGCATAAGGACAGTGAGGATCCCTCAATAATAAAGAAGTCTGCTTTGAGGCTAGGCACCTAAGAGCGGCATCTTCATAGTCAGAAGAGGGTTCCCCGCAATTCAGAGGGCTCAGCTCAGATCGAAGAAAAGAGCAAAGGGAGGTATCAACTATACGAAACGATCTTTTTTGCTCTTTTCTTCGATCTGAGCTGAGCCCTCTGAATTGCGGGGAACCCTCTTCTGACTATGAAGATGCCTCGGTTTAGTCTTTCCTGCGCCCCGCTAGCAGAAGCTAAGCGCTTGAAAAGCGCGCATGATTATTCTTAACCTAAGGATACCGAAAGAAAGACAACAAGACTTGAAGCCTGAAAGAAGTTTGTTCTTCCGACCCAACCGGCTTTTGCGTTCTTCAAACCCCCAATCCGCTCTCGCTCGCCGCTACTAACGGGGTCTCGGTTGATTTCCCTTCCTTTAGTTACTCAGATGTTTCAGTTCGCTAAGTTTGAAAAGTCTAAAGAGCGCAGACCCGCTGCGTAAATGACTAGAATTTGTTTTTCAATTGGCAATGGCGTTAGAGTTTTGCTTCTCTAGAGAAGATGAGAGGCTAAAAATGAAAGTGTTCACAACACATACCGTGGCTGTAAACTCGGATACCAAAAGGAGAAAGAAATCATGTTTGATTTCCCATCAGACTAGAAGCAAGTCTAGCGAAGTCACCTCGGGATGAAATTCGTTTTGAGTTGCTCACTTGTCCGCCTACCAGCCTTTCAAACCTCATTCCAATATTGATAGAAATGCGAAAGAGACCCACATGCCCACTTCTCTGTATCTCTTTCATAACGATCAAGACGATCGTCATAAGGCTCATCATTTTCCTCTTCCTGTTTATTTTCCTCTTTATCGACTTCTTTATTTTCCCCTTCCTTGTTATTTTTTTTCCGCTGCTATTGATGTTGGAGACATAAGCTCGTTTTCTTTTTTTTTTGAATTTCTTATTTAAGGGTGGAAGCGGTCTCTTACTCAAGTCTTACTAAGAAGGTGGTGCAGAAGTTCTTGAATAAGGAAAGTCATAAGTTCAGGGACTTGAGAATCGAACAAAAAACGGGAAGACTAGACCGTCTTCCGAAAAGAGATGCGGTGGACATGACTACTATTTAGCAGTGCTTGAAAAGTCCTCGCATGAGTCTTCTTCACACTGATTTCAATCCGATTCGTCGACTCTATTATTGGCCGGATATCAATACCTTCTACTGATCATGGAAGCTAGTGTGACCAATGCGTCAGCAGTCAAATCGAGCCAGATTCTGAGGAGAAAGCAGTGGGTAAAGCAGCCGTTGAAGCAGTCACATTATAGATTAGATTCATATCTATATTCTGGGCTTCGTGATCGAGCCGACTTAAGTTTAGAGTTTTCTCAAAAAGGCCACCCTTTGTTCGCAGATCGTGAAATGGCGATCTGTTGACTGCCACTCCTTGGACGAAAGGGGGTTTTGCCACTCATTTTCCCAAGATTGAAAGAAAGTGCAACTTCTGGAACTGCTGATAGACCTTTTCCCTTAAAGAATAAATCTTCATTCACTGCAACTAAAACCTCGGGAAAAGTTATCTAGTTAGACCTCCCCGATAAAGATGACTAAGATCATCAATTTCATTCCATGATCTGTTTTTGGAATTTCACTGAGAGAGCCTTAAGGCGAGTGATCCTATGAAGAGTGATATTAGCAAAGCAAGTTCTGACTTTCCGTAGCTTTCCTCACTGAAGCAATCCTCTTTTCTTGTTCTGTAGTTCACGAGATTGGTTCCGCTTTTCAATCTTTCAAAGGTGGTATTCCTTCCTTTCCAAAAAGAGTAATTAGGCATAAAAGATTTGATTGAATGAACGCCACCTTGGTTGTTTTCAAAGAAACCCAATCTTGGGCCAAGCGCCTTATGAATGGAATCTTAAGTAGGGGGCTTAGCCCGGCTGCCTACCAATCAAAGAGGCTGAGAGTAAGCGTAAGCTCACCCGTAAGCTCTTCGAGCTTCCCTTCATTCGCTTCGCGGGAGCCGCACAGCACATAGCTGGAAGTCAGAGGGCCCATACTACCTGATGGGATGCGGGCCCACAACAGTAGCAGTCGGGGACCACATTTTAAAATTTTTATTATAATACAAGTATTAAAATATTTCTAAAACATTTTAATACAAAGTGGAAGACTTAGCCGGATCTACTCAAGTATATACATGCAATTGATAATAAATTTTAAATCACTTAAGCAGATAAATATCTAACATGCAATTAACACTTAAGAGCACATAATTTATCATGCTTAAAATAAAATAACTGTAAAATATTACCGTACTGCAAACATGGCTATCTAACGGCATTTTTCCAGCTCCTTGCCCTTTCGTGAGACCGGCAGAGCTTCCCTGCAATATCCCCAGGGACACCCTCGGAGTGTGGGCTCCGAAAGTATTTCTCTAAATACTTAGAGAAAATAAACTTTAAACTAGGAACCCTTTTCAGGGTTTATTCTCCTGAAATTAGGCGTTTTATACAAACACCTAATTAAAATTAATTCCAAAATAAATCGGAATTAACTAGGAGAAAAATGGGATTTGATTTCAAAGCCAAAGTTTGGCCAAAACCATCCCAAAACTGAATGGTAGAAATGGCAAGGGGATCAGCCTATTTATAGGCAAAAACCCGAGGGCAAAACGGTCATTTTGGATACAAAAGCAAGGGCAAAATGGTCATTTCACATCCCCACTTGCGTGTACAACTTGGACATGCAAACCAAGGTGACCACGTCGTAGATCTCTCAGCCACGAGTCCAACGCCGCCGGCCGATCGCCGATCGGAGGTCTCACGCGCCCACACGCGCGGCCATAAGGCGGCGTGTGTGATCACTTGCCGGCTAGGGTTTCCGGTGACGTGGCCTCTTCAGGAGATGCCACGTGTCCGGGTCTGGTCCGACCCGGAATCGGACCCGGTCCGGCCCTATCCGGGAACCCGACCCGTTGACCCGGTCAACATGATGACGTGGCGCGATCTGGAACGTCCACGTGTCGCACACGTGGCGTGCCACGCGACTGCCCAGTCAGCGCCACCTGGTCCATTTGCTGACGTGGTGTGACACGTCAGTGCCACGTCACCTGCCACGTCAGCATTTTTACTTTTTTTTTTTTTAAAATAAAATTTTATTTTCTCCAAAATAAAATTTCGGGCATTTCCAACTCTTTGGAACTTGATTTATTTTCTTAAAATAAATCCCTTGGCTATTTTCAAACACTTTGAAAATTCATTTCTCTTTCTCCTTTTATTATTTTCTCTTTGGGTTTTTCAATTTGGGGCTTGCAGGGGGACCTGCAGGACTAATTAATTTTAGCTCCAAACGGGTTAATATATTATCATCTCATGATAGTAATTAATTACCGTTTAACAATATTTAATTCCACTAAATAAATATTGTTGCACTCTAAAATTAATTAAATTATTCACGAATTTCTCGATCTAGAATAATTTCGCATTTTACTCCTCCGTGTAGATATCCATGAAAAATAAATTGCAACTACTATCATTTATTTTTCATCTCTAATTTGAAATTTATTGATTTGCCTTAAGTTCAAATTCTCTGTATGTGAAACACATTCATCATACAACTTCGGTGACGTATCACTCGAAGTGCTTTGGCCAAAGTCTTAATTCGAACTTTTGCAAATCTATTTCAAGGATATCTCTTACCTTCCAGCAAGGCCACAGATTCCTCAATCAATATAACTCTTTAGCACATTTCATGTTGTCACCGAATCATACAAAGTA
Source organism: Lantana camara (assembly GCA_037501455.1). NCBI lineage: Eukaryota > Viridiplantae > Streptophyta > Magnoliopsida > Lamiales > Verbenaceae > Lantana > Lantana camara. The sequence goes on from CM074857.1 coordinate 112,410,871, forward strand.
TTTTGGCCATCTGTTACCGAGACCTCACTTCAAGTATGTTACAGTGACTAACACTACATGCCTAAAGCCGAAATATTGTCAGGATTAAGAGTACAATGCTTCCTGAGATTTTATTCATTTTAGATAGCAGTATAAAATGAATAATCTCAGTGGTCCAGTTCGATGTTTCCAATCCTATTGAAAATCATCAACGTGTTATAATTGGAATCACCATTCCCTATGACGAAAGACTAATCATCTTATATAACCACGTTATAGTCTTGATAAGAACATATTCTTATCTTACCAACTAGAACTTTAATGACACGTGATTTCGGTATTCAAAGTCTTTTCCTATGAAACACATTTCATATGAGAATACCACCACACGTCATTAATTATTAATATGTGAAATACTCATAACTTGCTGTAAATTCAGTTTAATTAATTCAGCAAATTGAATTTTCAGGGCACCATTCCCAACACTACCTGCCTAACCCTTCGCTCCGAGGGACCGTAGATCGGAAATTCTAAAGCACCCCATTCATCCAAAGACTAAAACTTTCCCTATATGGGAAAATATCTTATTTTCTTTGTAGTTCTATTCCAAGGCGGTCCATTCGAGGAGGAGCCTAAGCCTAGCCTTCTTTGCTGTTAGTTTCAATATCTGCTGCTTTTGTGCCAACCCTCAACGAAGTGGAGGATATAGGTTGTTTAAGAAGAGAGAATCGACTTCTGTTAAACAAAGATATTCAACACCTTTGCTTTCATTAGCTTTCTTCCTAGGACAATGAAGTTTAGCCATTCCTATCAACAATGAGTCCGGTAGGATTGTTCCTCTTTAAACAAAGGCCAAATGAGGGCTCTTGGCTGAATAGATACCATCGGTAGCCGCGCCTGCTCATAAAGATTCTTACGTAGCCCAAAAGAGCCAAAGCGTTCAGGTCAGCAACTCGACCTTCGGAAGGATCCAATGAAAGTGGCACGAGTGATGTAAAACCTCCTTCTTGTCTTGTCTTCTATTCCGGGAAGTGGTATAATAGGCCCCCTAAGGGAAGCCGTTTGGCAGCTGCACTACCAACTCCTTACAGATGTCGACAGATCGTCTGCTATTTCAGATTCAAAGTTACTCGTGCACGGAATCAAACAAGAGGGGGTTGCCTGATGGGACGTCGGCCTTTTCTAAGGACTTTGCCGAGTTGGGTTCTATTAATAAGGAAATTCCCAGGTAAGAATGCTGAGTCAAATCTGCTCCGTTTTTTTTCCGTTGTAGAAAAGGGATCCCTTCCCCCCACTTTCAAAAATGATGAATATGAAGTCCGGGAGGCTGCGGGTACTATGGAGCCTCTGACTCCCAATCGGGTTGCCTCCCCGGGTCTCGCCGGTGTTGCCTATAGGTCGTGATGCGCCTTGAGATGGCCGTCTCCTGTCCCCCTGCCGGTGGGGAATCCGCTCCCGGGTCGTCGTTTCTTTTTGGTCTGGGCCAGGCACTCCATATGTGTTTCGGTATTGATCTGAGCACTCGTGTAACTTTCTGGTACAGAAGTTCCTATAAAAATGGGAAATGCCCTACCTTTGAGTGCGGCCCTACCAGGCCTTCTCCCAGAGAGTACGCAAGCAATCCAGTGATAAAGCAGGAAGCAAGGTCCTTGCCATTCGATGGTGGTCCAGGAAGCCAGTTCAAGCGCCCGGGAAGAAAAAAAAGGGGAAAAAAGTAAAGTCTAAGTACATATGGCACGAAAAGGAAATCCGATTTCGGTAAGACTTGATCTGAATCGTAGTTCAGATTCAAGTTGGTTCAGTGAGGGCGACCGCGAAAGTCACCGAATGGGTCAGTCTTTTCCTTCAGTTTGTCCCAGATTTTAAATAGAAAAAGGCGTGGGAGGACGTTGCGGATGTCCGGGGCCAGCTAAACTAAAGAAAGGAGTCCTTTACCAAGTAAGCTAGGCAACCTTACCCACCTCAACCGATCTTAGCTCGGACATGCCAACAGCCAATACTTACTCTTTTCCCCGGGAGTTCAACTGAACTCATTCTCGTTTTGGCTCCGAGTCTTAGATCAGATCAAGCAAGCTCAGTCTCAATATGCGCATTAGAGAGGGGGGGCTTGGCGCTTCGATCAAGAGTCTAGCTAGCGTCCCACCTTCCTGTCTTGACTGGAGGAACGAAGAGGAAACTCGATCTCTAGATGGACCAAAGCCTATAGACTGAATTAGGAGAGCAGAGGTTTCATCCAAGACCAGGAAAGCAAGCTATATCGAAGCCCAATGCCGAGCAAAGCCCTAGACTACAACATGAGTAGCACATTCAGTCTAGAACTCTTGGATAAAAGAAATGAGATATTGGGAATGAAATACAGGGGGCCAATGTTTTTCAGGGGGGTCCACCATACAATCCAAAAAATGGATCTTATTGAGAAATCGATGTCTTACCCTATAACTTTGAGGCTGGCGTTGTAGCGCGCGAGTCTGAGCCAGGCCAGGGAAAAGACAGAGGATAGACTGATATGCACTCATAGACTAGCACATTACCACCGTTGCTATTGGACCGGAATTGACTATGTATGTATTGAAAGCCTTAATCAAAGCAATCTTGAGGATAGGCTAGGAGTGAAGCTAGATCGATTCCTAACAGTAAGAGGGCGGTTCGGAGGGCGGGGATATCCCGACCCTAATTGCTCCCATTGGTCGTTTGGCCTTTGCAGCTTTCCATTCTTCCTTCCTTCTTGCTAATAGCATTGCCCAAAGCTCCTCCATTGCGAGTTCACTTGATCCAATCCGTCCTCCCTGGCCTCCCCAACGGTATCGTCACGACAACTCAATTTGTCCGGTAAACGACTCGGGGCTCCCCATGGTTTAGTAAAAGGGAGGGGAGATTTTCTCTTCGCTCCTTTATAGTATAGTAAGGGCTCACGCCTCTGCCTTTTCGCACTATCTCGCCTTTCTCAGCTCCCTTGCCTTTGCTTTCCATCTCGCCCAAAGACCTCTGATTTAGGTGCTAGAATGCTCAGATGCTCTTCATGTCTATTCGTTGGTAACATAATGGAAATGTATCGGACTGCAAATCCTGGAATGACGGTTCGACCCCGTCCTTGGCCTCAAGGGGTGGTGCCTCAACCAGAGGGAGAGAAACAGGCCAACGTAGCTTACGGGGAAGGGGATCAGAAAGACTAAACCGGGGGTGCAGAGCATCTGCAAACTTCTTCTTCTCACGACTGAGATGAAAGAAAGTGACTTCCTTCTAGTCGGTTTGTTAAAGGAGACTTAACCACCTGGATTTTAGCCCTTTGTCGTAGTTCTCTAGTAACTTCGGTAGTGGTAGTGAGTCAAGGGTCAACTCCTTCTTCTTCGTCTGGTTTACTCATAAGGTCCAAAGGAGTCAGTCTGCTTTTGGGAACAGTAAGAATACCGCCTATTCTATATCTATAAAGAGAGACGGATTTCGCCTGCCACTCTACCGAGCTAACCAGAGCAGATGAGCATCTCTTTCAAGAAAGGATTGAACAAGTGATTAAACATCTGGCGGGGGAATCGACCCACTTTTTCAGATGATTTGTGGACGGAGCTCTTGTTGCCTTCTCCACTGCTGATAGTTCGACCCGGTCAACTGGATATGACATTGTCTATAACTCGTGCTACGGTAATCAGAACTGGAATCTGGAAGTACGACTGCGTTCGTCTTGAGCAGGACGAGTGACAAGATACGTGATTCTACATACTTTCACTAAGTATTGGTGTATAATTTTTGAAAAGGAAGTTTCTGATATACCTATCTATTATGTATGTAGTTTCTGAACTTTAATATGTAATATGGCTTCAGAACTCTAAAACCTACGTATGGTATATAAAAACATAATAAAGTGTATGAGATATCCCTTGCCTAGCATTAAATGACAATGATGAGTCAATATGGGTGTACTCTTTAGATTAATTCACATAACCCTACCTTTAGTAATAGGTTTGCTGATGCTTCTTAATTCTTTGCCACGTAATAACAGTCTAATTTTTAAATACTAAATAATATGCTTATCGCCACTTCTATATGGTAAATATTTGGAATCGTTCCTGCCTATTTCTTTCTATATAATAATGATAATAATAAAATTTATCTACTAGTTGGTCAATTTAAATTTTAAATTTTCAGTACATACTATTTCATATTGTAGCTAAAGCAAATAGCACATATTATTTCAAAATATTATATTTATTAATTACGTGATATATATTCTATTCTATTTTACGTTAAAAATTTTGGGGTATTATAGAGGTGGCTAAAGCTTCGGGCCAGAGATGTTTAGGGCAATGGGACTCAAACATGATGGCCCTAGTCATTTCTAAAAGTTGTCGGTTCTTACGTTCAGCGACTCCATTTTGTTGAGGGGTGTGAGGCCAAGAAGTTTGGTGGATTAACCCATGATCCCGAAAAAATTGTTTTAAGGTTGAGTTTACGAATTCCCCTCCCCCCCCCATTATCTGATCGGAGGATTTGGATGGTAGACTTATACTGTGTTTGTACCATTTTAAAAAACTCCATAAATTTCAACGGGACATCAGATTTATTTTTCAGAAAGTAAACCCATACCATCCTTGAAAAAAAATCAACAAATAACAAAAAATATCGAAAGCCATGGTCACCCGTGCTTGGGGCAGGACCCCACACATCAGAATGTACTAGTGAAAAAATTTCTTTAGCCGTAGAAGACAACGGATGAAATGACTGTCTGTGACTTTTCGAAAGAATACAAGTCTCGCAAGATAATTTACTATTCTGGAAAAAAAGACATGGAAATAAAGACTGCAAATACCCTAAGGACGGATGTCCCAACCTCCTGTGCCACAACCACTGTTGACATTCCACTGTCCCGTGAGCAAGCGCTGCAGTTCCGTGTTGAGCTACCTCGTCCACATAGTACAGTCCACCCTCTTCAGTACCACACCCAATCACTCTCCCCGACTGAATATCCTGTAGCAAACAGAAATTGGGATACATCAGAACCATGCAGCTTAATTCTCTTGTCACATGACTGATAGACAATAATTTGCCAGACAGATCAGGAACACATAGATAATTATTTAATTTCATGTTGTGAGATACATCTATAGTTCCAGATCCAAGAACTTGGGAAACACGGCCTGTAGCATCCTGTATTGTTGTGGTTTTAGACGAAGTGCTGTTGACAAAATCTATATGATCAAATGTCATAGTGTGGGTAGCCCCACAATCAAAAAGCCATCGACCATTTTTGTTTGTTTGCCCAATGTCACTAAGCAGAGCTAACCCTGTATCACCAACTGTAACTCCTGTACTAACATTATAATTCTTTTCCTGACATTGGCTAATTTCCAGATTATTAAAGTTACTAACTAAAGTATCATTTAATAAATTACAAGGGGAGACTTTGGAATTTAAAGAGAGAGAGTGACACGTTTGGGGGTCATTTGGGGTTTTCCCAAAATCGCCCCAAATACCTAATTGTTGCTGCTATGTTTCGTTGCTTTCCTCAGCCGCCCCTGCTCTCCTTTGGAAATTCTCCCCCCTTCCGTGGTAGACGTAGGCCATCGCGGCCATGCCAGTGGCGGCGCCGGGTGGTGCTGTTTCCGAAGCGGTACCCACCACCTAAGCCACCCCCTCCGTCGCGGACCCGCCTTCCGTACCACCCTGGATCCCCACAGCGAATCTCGCTCCGGCGTTGTTCTATGTGATTCCGTCGCGCCGGCGGCTGCGCCAACCCTCAGGAAACCCGATCACCTCGAAACATGTTTCCCTCTTGTGGCCGGTGCAGCCGCATTTATCACATTTGAGGGCGGAGCGGTCTCCCTCGTTAGATCCGCCGGCTGACTGGGGGTTTGTGAAGGTGCCCGCCGCGGGGGTGGTCTTTGCATGAACGTGGAAGAGGCCGCCGGCGAGCCTGACCCTGGCCCCCTTTGTGGTTGGCCTCTCGCGACAAGACCCGTACCAATCCCTGTGAGTCCTGCCGATGATGAAGCCCGGTCTGCACTCATAATCTCCCGCCACGCTGATTCTCTCTGGATGGTGGCGTACGTTTTCTCCACCGATGGTAAGGGGTTTTCTTTCAGGAGATCCCGCCGTTCTGTGTCGTAGCGATCATCTACCCCGTTGAGGAATTGAAAGAGGCGACTCTCGGATCTGAGGTGGTTGAAAGTCATGATATCCCCTTCACATGCCATCGGGTTTGGTTGTCTGAGCTCTATTTCCCTCCAAATTCGCTGAAAATTACTATAAAATTGCTCAATCGTATCGTTGCCTTGTTTCATACTGTGTGCCCTAACTGTGAGGTCGAAAATTTGAAGACTGTCTCCACCATGACCATAGGTTGCCTGTAGCCCTTCCCATAGGGCTTTTGGTGTTGGGTATTCGGCATAATTCACGACCAAGCTCTGTTCCATGTTGTCGAGGATCCATGTGCAAACGATCAGATCCGTTTGCTCCCACTGAGTGTAAGTTAGGTCCACCGCCACTGGTGGTGGTAGGACTCCGGTAAGATGACTTAATCTCCCCCAACCCCCGATTGCCATTCTCATCAATCGAGACCATAGAGAATAGTTGAATTCGTTCAATTTGATGTTAATTGAAACTGTTTCGGCGAAAGTTGGCTGACTTGGTTGGTTCTGATTTTGGTGTGGCTGTGGATTCTGGATTAGGTTGGATAATTGGGCGGCCAAGGAATCAACGGGCTGCTGCGATTCCTTGCCGGAGTTGGCTGTGCTGCTGTTCTCTGACATGGCTGTGGAACGGTAAGGGTAAGTGATGAGCAAGGTTCGGATCCGTTAGAGGATCGTCGTCCGCTCTGATACCATGATAAAAGTAATGGATGCCATGGATTTGGGAAGAATTCTTTTGATTAACTTCTGTAAATCTTGGTTACAATACACTAGGGGAACAGTACTATCTATACTAAAGTATCTACATAAATAAGGAAGGTTAGTAATTAAATCCCTAATTACATGTTTCCTTTCTTAACATGCTTTAGTGAGAAGAGTTCGGGCCATTTCAAGTATGGTTCAATTTTTTCGTTCTTCTACCCCATTTTGTTGAGGGGTATTGAGACAAGAGGTTTGGTAGATCAGGCCATTTTTTTTGAAAGAAGCTGTGCATTTCCTGGTTAACGTATTCTCAGCCATTATCTGACCGGAGTATTCTGATTTTGCGACCAAGCTGTGTTTGCACCATATTAAAGAAAACCACAAATACATCACATACTTCAGATTTATGATGAAGAAAATATACCCATGTCATACGAGAATAATCGTTAATGAACAACACAAAATACCGAAACTGATTCTGATTAGTCACAGGGGCTAGTCCTCAAATATCTGAATGTACCAAAGACAAAACAAACTCGAGTTATTATTGGGCTTAAACAAAGTTCTATAACTTTTGGTGGCAAGACACGTTTGACACGATAAATCCAAATACTGACTGTTCTGAAAAAGATAAGGAAATAACACTTTCAGATGCCCAAGTGAGATGTGTCCAAGTCGCCGTTGCCAGAGGCAAAGTTGTGTGTTTCCCGTTCCTTGTGAAATAAGAGCTTTGGACTGATTCTCAACTTCATCAACATAATATAACCCACCTCACTCAGTACCACGCCCAATGATCTCCTTCGTATGAATGTCCTGCAACAAGCAAAAATGAGGATATATGAGAGCCACACAATTTAATTATTTCGTCAATTAACTTAAAGACACCAATTTGCATGATAAAGACGGGATATAAAGGCAATTTCTCAATTTTAGATTTGGAGAAATGGAGACGAGACCTTCCTTTTCAACTGAAACAAAGTCCCCACTTGAAGTTAAAATGTGGGATTTTTTCGATTTCTTGGGATCAAGTATGTCTGATGGGTCAAAAGTCATCGAATCCGTTGCTCCACAGTAAAAAATCCACTGTGTGATTTGTTTGGACTTAGTTTGGGTGTAAAGTCCACACTTTTCAAAACTCTGGGGGCCCATCTATAATTTCCCACAAATATGGGGGGCATTGCGCAAAATAGGTTTAGTATAAGGGGATAACCTAGGGTTTGGGTCATTACCCCCAAACCCTATACCTTGTGCTATGCCGCCGCTCTCTCCATTTCCGCCTACCCCTCTGGCGATTTTAGCGTGGCCAATTCCTGCTACCACTGCCATGGCGTCTCCTCCGACAACGCCGACAGCTGCTCCATTCTCTCCTCCGATGGCCGCGTCACTGATGGCAAGGTTCGCCCGCTGATTACTCGTCTTTGTCGTCAGTCCCACATCGCCAGATTTGCGAAGCCCCACCTACCAGTCCGGATATCCGATGATCTCGAAACACTACTCCGTGGTGTGTTTTGGTTTTCCACAATGACCACAAATCAGTTTCTCCTTGTCTTCGCGCGATGATGAACGGTGACCACCACCATCGGACCTAGCGGTGCCCTCTAAGCGCGCAGATCCTCTCCCATTCTTCTCTCTTTTTGCCGCAAGTCCAGATTCGGTGTTCTATGTTGTGAGAGTTTCCTCGCCGTCGGCCACCGTCTTCAGGATTTGGAGGCGGGCGACTTCCCTCCTCACTGCCTCCACCGTCGGTTTGGGTTCTTGTTTCAGTATATCCTTTCGAATCACTTCAAAATTTTCATATATTCCTATGAGAAATTGATACAAGCGTTGTTCTTGGGTGATTTTGTTGAAGATTGTGATATCTTCGCATCGGGTTAGGTTGTTTTTTGTTGATGGCCATCCAAAAAAACAGAGAGTTTATGTCACTAGATTACAAAGTTGAACAGCTTAATAGAAACACAATTTCAATTCAAGTGCGTAGCAATTCTCCAAAAATTGGAAACCTTTTCACATTTCAAAATCAAAACCCCAAAACAACCATGAAATAAATTGAGAACAATCCCTAAGTGAAATTGAATTAAATCACCAAATCGATTGGGAAGGAAGTAAGGGGAGAATTTCAAAAGATGATAGAACCGTTCAGCTTTGCGCTTGAGTCTTTACCGGAAGGAATCAGCGAAAAGAGGCGTGGTTGCCGGAAACTCTTCGTCGAAGGCGGCTTGGTGGGTAAAGAAAGAGGGCTAACCGTTCCTGATAGCGCAGGACAGTGAGTTCTCAAAGCCGACGACAGTGATGGCAGCAGTGGCGGCGGCGACATCTTGGTCTGGAGAATTGAGGCGCGCAAGGTGAGGGAGAAAGAAAAATAGAAACCTAAGCCTTGGTCTGAAGTCTGAACGTAAGTGTTGAGATGTGAAATTGTGAAATAATAGCGTGTATAGAGCTAAAGAGAACTAAAAAACGTAAAAACTAAGGGCCTTGGTTCGGTTTTCGGTAATAACTGAAAACCGTTCGATTTTTATCGAAACCGAACTAAATCCAAAAGTCCAAAAAATCAATCAATAACCGAAACCGAACCTCTTCGGTTTGGTTCGATTTTTTTTTGTTCACTCCTAATCCAAGTAAACACGTTCTGATCATCTTGTTCCCACTGATCGAATTCGGGGTCTGTTTCTTCCGGGACCGGTGGGATCCCAGTTATGTGTGATCGGCTGCCCCGGCCTCTGATCGCCATCTTCATTAAACGCGCCCATATCGGATAATCGTCACTATTAAGTTTGATTCCAATGGATAGATTATCTGAATAGAGAAAGTTGGTTTTGGTTGTTGTTACGCAGCAGATTTGCTAATTGCGTTGACAAATCTGGATTTGTTTCTATTGGGGTTGACATGTTTGGTTGGTTTGCATGTTGTTGCTGGATCGAGGCTGATTAGGGTTCGGGATTGGTACGGGACAATGATGTTTAAAACTGAGTCCCGAAAGTTCTAACACTACTCTGATACCATGTTATAACATGGTATCTGGGGAAAAAGTTTGATATTCCATTCATTGTATTGTATTTTTTGTGTTCCAACAATCACACGAGACACAAAGATATATAGGATCTATACACAATCCCTATAAATCTGAGCTAATTACTGCCGATTGGAAGCTAAACTTGGTAAAATCAAACGTACCAAAGTTCTAGTATTCTAACAATACTTTTTTAAACTAAAAAAAATCATATGTAAACATACCTACAGAGTGTCTAAATATAATTTTCGCTAAAAATAAAGGTCCTAAAATTATTTTTGCCCTAGGATTTTAATATAAATTGTACCATTTCGAATCATACCATCAGCTATAGCATAATAATAAAAATTAAAATATTTTAATGTTAAATTTATAACAAGAAAAACTGAAATATCGTGGCACAAATATTAAACATGAAATAACTGGGAGGGTGTAGTTGAGTAGAAGAGTCCATCCTTAATCAAATATCGATAGTTTGAATCCTATGTTTGGATATAGGACAACTTTAAATCTTCTGACCAACTGTTTCACCCTATGAAATATCTATAATTTAGCGAGGGAACTAGTCACTTTAGATGACGGAGAATGTCCTAATCTAATTAAAAAATATACATTAAACATGAAATAATTTGAAGTAAAAATGTGAACAACCTTTACTCACATTAACCCAAAAAGAAGGAAAAGAAAAAAAAGTAAAATGATTACTTGAGGGCCGTTTACCATTCTCCCTTTTTAAGATGTTGTGGCCAAGGAAAGAGAAGTGGGGAGAGCTTAAAGGCTTTATAATAATAAGCATAAAGAAGTGCACGAAATATCAGCTTTTTAGAGCACTTATTTCTTCATAGCCCGTGCTTTGCTTGTGTTGCTATGGGACCCTTTCGATTTGTTCCACATCTCTTTTTCAGGTATCCCATTCCTATCTATAATCTATGCCCAAATAAAGTGCTCTAAATTGTTTATCTTTGCCTTAATTAATAATTCTATAACACTTAATACATGCATGCCTCGTGCATTTTGCTGGGAAATGTTATTAACTTAATTAACAAATAGATTATTACAATTAAGTTCTCCACTGTTGACTCATGTAAGACGAGACGGATCAAATCCTTGCGAGAGTTAATTATTAATCTTGATTAACATAATATGATTATATGATAATATGGAAGATGATCCCATTTGATATAGTGAATTTTCAATTAGGTAGAGCACATGGAGAACAATTTGATTCATTTGACCGTGACAGCATAAGTTATAATTAATGCAAATTCCTAAATCACATAGCTACTTGATGCTCCATGTACGTGACACCCCGAAGCTATACACCTTAAAATTTTATTATTATTTTTTTAATTAATAATTATTGTTCCTATCTTTTTTTTTTTTTTTTAATTACTTTTTGTTTAGAGAGAGATAGGATTTATCGTTCTCCATCTCCTCAATTTTTATTGTGACACTCATATTTTAAATCGAAAAAAATATAATATATTCAAATAAGTTATGTATATTGACGTGATCGATCGAAAAATGGTGAAATTGAGTTGATACTTTAATGAATGTTAGATGTTGATTTGGCGAAATTTCAAAACCCTTCTCACTCAACCCCTTTGATACATAATCCACACACTCGGCAACTCACTTTGCAAACCCCTTTTTCATTGTTTCCGACCACTCGTCCAGTTCAATATCTAAACCTAGCTCGTCGTAGCATTCAACCCCATAACACCCTACGTCTACTCCATTTCTCCCAGTCAATTAGGCCAGTCTTTTCCAATCAAACTCAATACCTAACATTCATTATAACATCAACTCAACTTTATAATTTTCTGACCACATCACGCATAAATTAAATTAAAAATTTTAATTATAACTAATAATTATTTATTTTGATTTAAGACTAATTTCAAATTATATTTTTGAAAACTTTACTCCCGTAAAATGGTCTCGTCAACTCAGAAAGTTAGGGTGATAAATGGTATAATTTAAGGGAATTATATAGTCCCATACTGAATTTCCACCCCATAATTACAATTTGTGAAATTTAAAATGTTAAATGTTCCATGGTGGTGGGAGTGTGTCCACTTCTAAGTTCCACCATGTGTGAAAGAAAGGGGACGATGCATATAGCATAAAAGCAAAGGATAACAAATAAAGGTCTTCGTTTATGATTCTCATCCTCTCAATTCTTATCATTCATGCGCTAACACTACTTTTTCATCTCTTTTTAAATAAATAATCAGAATAAAAGCTTTGATTAGCATCGGTATTCGAGCTGTGTGATAAATGTCAAACACAATCAAGGCTGATTAATTTACTATGGGGAACAAGGTTCAAGGAATAAGGTACTGATTGTGATTTATGAATGAGTTTGACTATTATTGTCATTGACCTCATAAATTGTACAATTAAATAAAAAATAATAGTATATAATCAAAGTTTTTTAATTGATAACTTTAGTTAAAAGTCGTTCACTGTATAACTAATTAATTGCCATGGGAAGATTTGAAGGTTCAATGGATGAGAAACAAAGATCAATATCTCAAATAAAAAAGAAAATTATGTGACGGTCAGAGAGAATAAATTTATGATACATGGATACCGACACGGCATGTGAGGAACATCGAATACAATATTTAATACGAATGTTCGATACGATACCGACATGATAAAATAATATTTTTAGAAACGTAAAAGGATCATAAGAATAAATCTTTGTCTATAAAGATCTAATCTCAAATGATTAAATAAAAATTGGTTAATGGGCAAACAAAGAGATTTTATTAGCTATTTTAGCCAATTTATATCTTCATAAATATTTATTTTTTTAATGATCGTGACCCTTGAGGTCATTGCTGAGGTCACCATTAGTTTTTGGTATAGGGTTTTGTGTGCGAGTTCATTGTTTAAATAGGTTGCAGTTTGATTCACAATTTTGTCCCTTTGTATTTCTAATTTGTTTTGGCACATCAAATGTATAACTATTGCTCAAGTTAATCTTTTTGTGTACAAGTACAAATTTCTTGTTGTGTATATGGGGTCTTTTGTTTCTATATATATATATATATATATCTTAAAATATACACTCTCATGAGATTCGAACTTGAATTGTTATCCTAAAGAAAATTACTTGGACCAACCTCTGTTGACCTATATAATGGATAATATTAAAATTAATATAGTGATAATAATGTTATTATAATAATAATAATACAATTCACTTAAATATTTCATCTTGTGTGTACAATCAAAATGAGGCAGACTTCTAACTTATCTGTAGTCACATTTACCCACAGTAAATATCTTGTGCGATATATAAATTAACAATTCCAAATTGATTTTTTTCAAAAGCAATGGTCATATATAAGAAAATTTTCTTTAAGATTTTCAATTATTAAGTGTTTAACACAATACAATAATATAATATTTGTAAAAATGTTCGTGTATCAAAATTAAAAATCGTCAAATGACCATGGATAATTTTTTTACCCTTAAATATAAAACAAGAAATTGCCCGTTATAAAAAGTATATTGATGGCTTAATAAAATCATAGTACACTAATGAAGGAAACGAGAAATATTCACAGGGAAAGATTTAATACTAATGAAATGCCATAAAATCAATATGATCATATGGTCATAAATCTCAAACAAGTAATAAATTAAATAGTCATGCGCATCTAAAATATCGTAAATAATTTGATCAGATTATAAGATTTTAATTTCCGACATTTTATACTATTCATTCTTTTGCTTAATTAGTGCACCATGCATATATATATATATATATATATATATATATATATATATATCAACAACAATTAATTGCATGTTATTTTGTGGTGCTCTTATGATGCGTAAATACAGATACAACAATATGAATATTCGGTGATATAAATTTTTTTTTTTTTTTATTTTCCACGTGAAAAGTGTCGGAACTAATATCCAACACGGTACGATAAAATAATATTTTTAGAAGTGTCCGGACATTTTAAAAATGCAAATATGTAAATTAGAATATATTAAGTTGTTGAGCAGCAATTAATTAATTAAATTGTATTTTATGTTTCCATACCCAAAGCCAAAAGACAAGATTTCAATTACACTTCCACCACTTTAGCAAAGTTAGATATGCATATTACTCTAATTTATTTACAATTATTTGTTAGCCAACTCTAATTGACTATTCATGACTAACAAATTAATCATAATAATATATAGCAACTAAAATATACACTTTTGTGCAATTTGCCATGACTTTCCACTAACTCCTTTCCTCACTCTAAATATAAAAAACTCTAATCTTTCTTTTAAATATCAAAGCACCTATGTATTTAGTCATTGAATACTTGCATTTGTCAATGATTGCCACTCTTTTAAGTGGGAGCCCCGAATCTTGAAGGACCCCTTCCTTGAAATTAGGACTAATTGGCACTTTTATTTAATGTAATATTCCAAATTAATGTATATAATAATCTTGTTTGATTGGGCTAATCATCTTCCACATACATTAATTTATGATATAATATAACTCGATCTAGACGAGCACATACATATTTTTCCCTAAACGTCACTTGGTAATAATATAGTTTTTTAGTTGGAAAAAAACAAATAACATTGCCCACTTCAAAGTGGAGCATGGAAAAGAAAATGCAAATTAAAGGAAGCCAAATTCCAAAAAGAGAGAAATGAAATCTAGATGAATATTATTCTGGTTGAGAAAGGAAGAAAAGAAGTTGATAAGAACAAAGATTATAAATTCACATAATCTTCTTGAAGTTTGGTTATTTCTTTTTCTGTTTTTCGTAATTTACTTTTTGGCCTTTTTCCCCTCCCCAAATCGCTCGATTCTAAATAGAGGTGTGCATTCGGTATTTACCAAATTGATTGACCCAAAATTTCGATAAAGTAAAAAGTTTGGTACGCCAATTATCGAATCGAAAATTTTGGTTCGGTAAGATTTTTACAGAAATTTTTTTAGCACAGTTCGATATAAAACTAAATTAACGAAATTAAAAATGAAAAAGAAAAACACTAAGACATTATAAAACCTTGAAATTCAGCCAACCAATCCAATTTGAATTTGTAAATCTTAAAGTGATTACATAAACTGTAAATTTTCATGCTGAACTGTCTCACATATAACATAAATTGTGGGCATATGTTTTTTTCGCAATATATATATATATATAACATAAAATTGTGTTTTTTTTTTCAAGTGTTAAAAAGTTTTAATTAAAATTACAAAAAAATAGGAAAACAAAAATATATTATAAATATAAATTATAATAATATAATAAAAATATATTATAAAAAAAAAGAAAAAACATAATTGGTATTTCGGTTGGTTCATATAACGTATCAAAATACCGATACTGAATCGAATACCAAATTTTTAAAAAGACATATACCGAATACCGAACCGAATTTTCGGTTCGGTTTTCAGTACTTACGGGAATTTCGATTTCAATCGGTTCGATCCATATTACCGAACTCTGCACATCCTTAATTCGAAATGATACTACGGATTTATATCTGGCATTCTAGTTTTATATTTTATCTCTTATTTCACTTGTATACACACGTGACGTATACGGCTGCCAGTTCCATAGTGCATACATATGGGAATAAAGAAACATGATATTATGAATCATGTTGATAATCTTCAATACACAAGGCTTTATTTGGTAATTTTCCAATTAACTACGAAAAAGAGATATGTAACATTGACCCACCACCAAACACCACCCAACTTTAAAAAAGAGATCCTAATTTGAAATATATTCCCATCCTATGTGTGGTGATCTAGTTTGAGGTCATGAATCACAAACACCTAGAACATCTGAGTTCCTTGAAGGCTGATTTTTAGTGTTGATGGGTCTTAATTAATTATAATATTTAATAAAGTTTTGTCAGTTCATTAGCTTGATGTCGACTCAAGATTAAACTAAGTATTGCAACTAACTCCGCTGGCTTTGGACCATTATTGTGTGATCATTTTGGCAATCAGTGCTCACTCAATCCAATGTTTTAAAAACCGGACCGGACCGGACGGTCGGATCTCCCGGACCGTCGACCGGCCGGAAGGACAAACCGGTCATCATCCCAAAACCGTTCGCACTCAAAAACCGCTCTATTTTGTGAAAACCGTTTCGAACCGCGGTTGGACCGTTCGAACCGTAGAACCGTTCCCGGGTCAAGTGAACCGTTCGATTTTTTAAAAAACAATAAATTGATAAAATTAAACCCCAATTTCTCTAATTTTCTATATTTTTCTCCACTATTTCTATATGTTTTATGGAACCACTTCTTCAAAACTAATGTATTATGTATTTTCATTTAATTTGGGATGATTATTTTCTTGTCTCGGACTTTTGAACTTTAAATGTTTATGTTACGAATCATGAATTATGAATTTATGTTTTATTTTAGTTCATAATCTTTAGTTTTTTATTCATTGTTTATAATATTCTTATATTTGCATATTATATTTGTATATAAATTGAGAAAATATAAAAGTAAATTTTAAAATATGTTTTATTATTTATTATTTATAAATATTTAATATTTAATATTATTTATGACATAATTATGACGTCACCGGTTCGACCACGGTTGATCCAACGGTTGAACCAGTGACACTTGACCCAGTTGATTTTCCGGTTCGCTTAACGGTCCGGTTTTTAAAACATTGACTCAATCTACAGCAAATCCAGATTCATGTCACCCCCTACAGCACATACATATAATACATTACATGCACATACCTTACATACATTAAATGTGGCGGAGTCGGGATCCAAAATCAATCAGTATCGAATTTTCCAATTTTAGTTCTACATTTCATTTGTATTTCACTTAACCATACAACTCAAGTATATCGATTGCCGATTGATATTGAATGAAAGAAACATACGTAATATGATAAAAAGTTGTTAAATATATTTCTTAATTTCAACCTCTACGATACAATTAGTGTCTATGAGTGAGTGAAATAAGAGATTATATACAAATTAAAACGGAAACAAAATATCCAATCTACACTTAAGAGATCACTTTTAACCGTCAAAATAGTGTATGAATGATTTTGGATTCACTAATTGTCGAACACCCACCAATAATACAACATAACTAAGGGTAATTGTAAAGTTAGAATGGTCACCAATACTCTTAACTTAAATACGGTTCGTGATTTACATTTGACTATCCTACATTTAAACCTAATTATAATACAGTCTATCATTATTGAGAAATTATATTTTAGTTCTATGAATCTTGTTTGGTTTGAGGTCCCTTAACAAAATTTATAAAAGTACACATATGTCCCTGACAGTTTTATGATTGTTACTTTAAATATACGATCAAAATTACAAAATCATCCCTAAAGTTTACAAATATAAACAAAACGATCCCTACAAATTATGAATTTAATAACAAATCAGAGATATTTTTGAAATAACATAACGGAACCCTAGGGACCACAAATGGTTTTCAAAATTAGGAACTAAAATATAATTTCTTGATAATGATGAATTACGTTATAATTAGGTTTAAATACAGGATAGTCAAATGTAATTAATATATATATATATATATATATATATATATATATATATATATATATATGCTTAATTCTTATTTGGCAATCACTATGGTATGGTGTACCTAGCTGGGGAATCAATGTGCCCAAACTATACAATTGATTTGCCTCAATTATTGTTGTTTAATCATCTCTAATGTATATATATCTGGTTTTTTTTTTTTTTTAAATTTCTGTGATCTTTTATTTTAGTTCTTAGTCAACTTCCGTTGGAGGGCATCTCTGAATTTTGTTCTTTTATAAGTGGGGTTTGAGCTGTAATTTGATCATATTGCCTGGCACAACATAAAGTAATTAAGGTTTAGCATGGATAACTACATATTAGCCTTTTCACTATTGCCACTGCATATGAAATTCTGATGGATAATCTATTTAACTACACATGTAGTTAAATTTTATAATTTTTCTTTATTGTCTCCAACCAAGTTAAAGTATTAAATTAAATTATTCAAACAAGTGTTCGCATGCAAGAAGATAAAGGTGCAAATTTCTTATAACATGATTGAACTTACAAATTTTCTCTGCATGTTCCAATAGATTAGTCTTTTCCTATATAGTTTAGATTGACTAATGGATACAAGCTTCCCAGGTCAATCTATGCATCTTTAATATAAAAAAACAGTTCTCAATCGTACCTCCAGAGAATGTGCACTTAAGTTCATAGGCGTAATCGGGGATGCACTCGTACAACATGCTAAGCAACATGCGCGTGTGTGTGTATATATATATATGAACCTTTTTAAGTAGTAAGTAATGTAGTATTTATATAGCGGGGAATTTCCGAAAAATCCTCAAAAGGGGACTCAAATGTTTGTTTACTCCCCATTTTGAAAATTGTTCCTCTTCTCTCCCCAGATGAAAATTAAAAGTTTCAAAATGGGAAGCAAACAAAAATTTTTCAACTCAGGAGTACTATTAAAAAAAAAACCCCTTTATATAGTGTCTGCAAACTCTAAAAATAAGCGCTTATGAACAGTTTTGAAGTAATTGAAAAACAATTTTTTTTGCTTAATTTAAGCGGAAATAAATTAGAATCTAGAAGCAGTTCAGAACATGTTTTTGGATTATGCTTATAGATTATACGTCTTTTTGTATTTATTTAAAATTCTGTTTTGAGAATAATATCTTTATTAGAACATTAATATTCTTATATTAACCTTGTACGTATAAATACATGAACTCTAAGGTTTATATATTGATTACATCTTTTATTATTTTACTCGTTATATTTTTGTTTTTCTCTTCCAATTAGAATTTTGTAATCTCAAAAGGTCTCATAGTTAAAAAATCTGCAATTACCAGGTAATTTTTTTTTATTTTCTTTTTTTTATAAATTTATAAATGGAGGTATATATTTAGTACTTCTTATAAATAATCTTATATAAAATTATAATAACTTTTTATATTAATATAATATTTAAATCATATTATTATAATACTCAAAAATGTTTCATAGTTTTTAAGGGTAAATTAGTAACTTTATAAAAGTTAAGAGTGATTATCAACTTTTCTCTGCAAACACTTAACTAATTATTTTTTTTTCCCAACACTCATTACTTTTATTACCGTAAATTTTTTACAACTTTCACTTATATTTTAACTTCTACCTACATTAGAAATTGCAAACACCCCCTTTAACGGGGGAAAAAAGCCAAAAAGGGAATGTTGGACAGTTAATGGACCAAAATACAAAACTACATAATTCGAGCCAAGAATTTGGGCCTTTCAAGAAACAAGCCCAGAACTAATAGTTCGGTATTTAATGGATGTGGGACGATTAATGAAAGAAAATATGAAACTGTATAGTTTGAGAGAAAGAAATATAAGAATTCGGGTTTTTCAAGAAGGGTTTGTCTATTGTGAGGTTGGTTTTTGTGGCGCCCTTGCCACATCCCGCACTGAAAAATACCCCAAGTGTTAGCTTTGGGCCTTTACTCGAGATCTTTCCCAGCGAACGGCGACGAACAGACAAAACAAGCATAGCGGAAGCGTAAAAGATAACAATATTCAAACACATAAGTCGATTACAAGGCCGATAAGGCAGGCGACAAACAACAAACTACAGAGGACAACTGTATTAGGTATAGGTACATAGATTGTACATACTGAGTTTCCCACGAAGGAGAAATTCCAAAACAGTAACTCCGAAACAAACTGTCTAAACGGCCCCTGACGACCTAGACCAACGTGCTGCTTATTCACCTCTACCTGAAGCCAAAACCAGAAAACAAGGGACGTTAGTCAAAGTGACTAAGTGAGAGAGTCATACATATATATATATATATATATATATATAACAAAAGCACAATTTGGTTCACGCTTTTTAGAACAAGATAACGTGTATGAAAGAATATCTTTTGGGTTTGAACGAAAACACTTGTGAACCAATAATCAAAACGATCGATCAATCACAATAACCCGGCAAGTACGGGAGTTCTCCAACCTTTCACACCCTGAACACAAGAAACACAAAATATAAACCAGCCTTCTCCCTCCAATTGTTAGTCGAGGTGGCCCCCAACCAACCACATGATCACACAGATAGGGGCAATATGCCCTGGTACCAATAACCTCACTCTATACGTAACGTAGTCAACCTCCGGCTACGCCCCGTATAGAGCTTCACAGAAATACGTAGTAAAGATCAGCCTTTGGTGCACACCTCCGTGCTTCACCCACTAGATACTTCGGGCCCATATTCCCCAAGGGCGTCCCCAAGGGTTCTATCAGATCACTACTCGCTTTTCAAAACAGTTTCACACTTTCAAACGCTTTCTTTCTTTTAACCGTTTCACAGTTTAAAATCAAACTTTTCATTCACTCACGCGTATATATAATATAACAAGAACCCATTTTTATAAAAAAATCCGATTTTTCAACAAAGTCCTAAAATATTATAAAACAGCTAATAATATATATATATAGTATCAACGGTTCAAAATCAAACTCAATAAATAAGGGTTGGGTTTTAAGAATATATATATTTACATAATATATGTTTTGGCCCCATTTGAAAACATTTTAATCCCTCACCTTAAAATCTTCAAAACTGCAAAAGAGACAACGCCCGACACGGTCAGGGCTCCTCCGTCGGAACACCTGTTATACACATACGGCTGCAAATTATGACTCGACTCAATAACACGATAGACTTGTACGGCTGTTACTTAAATCATATCATTTTACAAGCAATCGATCAAATAATCACATATCGACATATGGATTAATTAATGAATAAGATCTATTAAGACTTATCTAAACAAGATCTATAACTTTTCAAGAATACAATTTATTGAATTTAATGGGCTGAGATTAATCTTATAATTCTTCGATCATATATTCTCACTTTAAAAATCATAACTGCAAATATGAGTTTGTTTCACAATATTAAATTGAGTTCGGACATAATTTGATTAAATAAAACGTTAATTTCAAAATATTAAACTAATCCCAGTTATAGGATCATCAATGAATTCTATGCCAATTTAAATGGGACAATTTTAAGTTATTAAACAAATCATAGCATGAAACTGGAATCACATCAAATAAAATTCAAATTTAACTTTTCTAAAACAAGAAAATAGAAGCACTTACGAAAAGTGATAACGAGAATCTCGATCTGACCAAAGTAAGAAAGATCAAACTTGAAAGTCACTGTAAAGATTTTTATGGAAGAATGCCCTATTTCTAATTATGCCTACAGTTGTTTTTTTTTTTTTTGAAGAAAGGCCATGAGGCCAAGCTTAAAGCAAATCCTCCAAAACGGTATCGACAACAAAATCGGGGATATCACCCGAGGCCGCATTACGAGCTAACTAGTGAGTCACTCTGTTGGCATCACATCTAACGGCAGAAAAAACACAACCAACAAAAAGGGAGCAAATAGATTTAATGTCCTTAAAGATGTTTCCAAGCTCTGACGAATCATCCTCTTGTGATCGAAGTTTGTTTATCACGTTGATATTATCTCCTTCCATAATGATATGGCTCCAACCGAAATCTCTGGCGAGTTTTGCTGCAGAAAGAGCTGCTAAGGTTTCGGCAACCATGGGGTCCGAAGTATGCCTCTTCCTATCCGTTTCCCAACCGAAATCCATCTCTAGTTCTTGCCACAACACCTATCCCAACAGCATTCTCTTCCCGGAAAACTTCTCCATCAAAGTTCACCTTAATCCAATAGGATCTCGGTTTCGTCCAGTGTACCACCGGGCTCTCCTCCATAACCCTGTTCTCGCCTTCAGTACTGGAGTTGCTGCGTGGGTCGAATTGCAAAGCAAGGTGCACAATCTCATGTGGGGGCAACAACTTACCCTCTGACAAACGAATATTTCTGCCCCACCATAGGTACCAAAGAAGGGTTGCCACTTTCCTAAACCCATCGCCATCTGTATTCGACATTGCTTCCAGCAACCCATTCCTGACGTCTGATGCAATTCCAACAATCATGTTCCAGCTGATATTAGCCAATTAAAGAGGAGACGATATTTGCAGTGCTGAGTAATCAACCATTTAAAGAAATGATGACATTTGTACTGTTGAGTAATCACCTGTGATACTTAAAAAATGAAAACTTAATTGTTAAGGTTTTGCTACACAATTACCAAACAGTGAACCAGTTACTTCTCAGTTCTCATCGTAAAGTGTAATGATTGCCTATATAATTTGTGTATATATTTTTACACAGTCAATATAAGAATAGGTGCGTAGACATACTTACACTAATATATACATATATATATATATATATATATATATATATATACACCACGTATTAGTATATGAAATATAGCATGCATGGTTCGTTTAATTAATTACATGGATATTCTCCATTAATGAAGTAGATTTTAGAAATAATGATATTCCAATTATAAAATTACAACCATCAATGCGTAACAAAATTCCTACCTAGTTAATAAATAATTTAATTTCAATCAAACACTTGGAATTAAAAACAATATAGGTATAATTAAACATACTTAAAAGTCGCTCAATCATATTTTCGACAGTTTAAACACATCGAGCACATACTGGTTAACTAATTTATAATTAATTAGTACCTTGTTGAAATCATACTAGGCATAAAATGAAATTTATAAGTTATCTGATCAATTCTTATAGGTGTTCCGATATCTAAGTTAATTTAAAAATTTATTTATTTATTTATTTCCTCAGAATTTGGGGTGTTACAGTTTTGTACTGACCTCACATAAGGTAGGTTTGTACTGCTTTGTAATAATTTAATTTATTTTAAAAATATATTCTTTTAAATCAGAAATCACGTTGAAACTTCTACTTTTCTTCTAACTATCACATTTCTCCTACTTTTTCTCTAACTATCAAATTACTTAATTTATTTTAAAAATATATATTTTTAAATCAAAAAGGGGGATAAAAGTTCAATCTGTACTAACCTAGGTCGGTCTGTACAAGATTGTACTATATTAATTTTTTATAAATTTTGAGTATTACGTAATTAAATTGTACATATGCAATCACCACACCTTCTCTTTTATATTTTATTTTAAAAAAATCACTTGTATTTTTAACTTAAATTTTTAATAAATTAGTAAGTTTTTCAAAATTAAAATTTATTTTTGATATGACATCCATTTTAATAATATTCTATTATTCTTTGTATTTTTTAATAATTTTTTACTTTATTTTTTAAATACACAACTACACATATATGTTAAAAAATTAGATAAATAAAATTAAAATAGAATAATAATCAATAATTTATTTAAAGTAATAATAAAATACTTTTTCCACACCCACCTTATGTGTTTAATATACTAAAATATTAATAATCGATTTTTTTTTTAATATTTATATATTTTTCTTGAATTAATTTTTATATGAAAATAAATAAATAAAATTTAAATTTATTTATAGAACCATTCGATAATTTTGTATATCTTATTTGATTTAAAATATATAATTATTTTTTAATCACATACGTTGGGATTTTCATCTAATTTTTTTCCTCTTAAATTCCGTCTTTTTGAAACACGTAAATTAACTTAGAAATTAATTAATCTATTTTTTATTAAATATTAAATAATCAGGATTAAATAATATAAAATTGTGCATTAAATAATTTATTTTAACTTTCTTAATCATATTCGGACATTATTTTATAACTATTAAAATCTTTTTAATTTTTAAATGAATCTATTTTTATTTATGCTAAATTTAATTTATTAATAATCCAAGTATTTGATGTGGCACAATAAATTACGTCACGCCAACATCCCCAATCAAGTTAAGAGATGCCACGAACAAATTAGTAGTCGGAATTAGCCAATTGATTGGATGACATGGTTCTGTAAATTTTTGATTTTGACAATTTAATTCTATTCGTTTCATGATTCGTAATTTAATGTTGTTCATTTCACAATTTGCAATTAAATAAAAAACTTACAGGACCAAAGTAGGCGATCCAACTTATTTTAAGTTGATAGATTAAAATTATAAATATAAATAAATATATTTTATATAAAATAATTATAATTATACCTTCTCGCTTAATTCTTTCAACAACTATTAATAAATATTATTATCGATTAAATTATACCTATATGTAATAATTAATAAATATGTTGTTTTTTATAATATGTTACATATCGTAGACAATACTTGGAATTTTATTTACGGACTACGATTTTAGTTATAACCATAGTGTTTTTAATAAATTTATTAACTACATTTGTACAAGTGTAAGCAATAATGAAATATTGATCACGGTTTGGATTAAAAACATAGTTATTTAAAATTTTATTCCTTATGATTGTACTTTCGTAAGCAATAATCAGTTATTCTCTACGAGTTTAGTTTATACAGTAATCTTTTATAAATTATTAAGACTACACCAAAAAAGTGTTAATTCCAGACACCCCTCACTCTTTGGTCTTTAGTGTGCTTTATACCCCTTAAATTTTGAATTAGTGCAATTATCCCCCTGACTTTTAAAAAATATCACACTTAACTCCTCTTAATAAATTTTAATTGTCGACTCCGTCACGGCTACCGAAGCTTCAAAATCACCTCCATCACGTTCACCTCTCTAAAGCAAATAAAGCTCATACCCCAATCGACTCTATTGGCCGTAAAAAACCGTTGTAAAGCTCCATCCGTCGAGCATCATATGATATCAATACATTTGAAATATGCTATGTACAGATTTCTTTTGTTAAAAGGGATTAATGTGATATTTTTCAAAAGTTAAGAGGGACAATCACTTTAAATTCAAAAGTTAGGGGGTAAAATACACTAAAGGCCAAAGGATGAGGGGTGTCTATAATTAATCCAAAAAAAACGTAATGAAAAATTTAGTACTTAAAACACAATGAATTAATTTAAAGTATTAAACTAGTTAGAATGAAATAAACATATGTAATAATTTAAAAACCTTCCATCATCCGAGCTAAAAATCATATTTAACTTATGCATACATAGATACACACACGCACATATATATATATATATTGAATAAATTAATATTCAATAAATTATTGATTGAAATTAACATGCAATTGAGTATTTCATATCCTTTTAAAAATGATAATAACTTATAATTATTTATTTTAATATATATAGTAATATCACTTAGTTTTCACAATAAATAGAACTAGTATCAAATTGATAATTTCTTATTCAGTTAAAAATGATCGTGTAAAAGTCAATTTTGCTCTATTATATTATACATACATTATTTCATGTGTGTGCATAGGTATATATATATATATATGTATGTATGTATGTATGTTAATTTTCTTAAAAGAAATTCACATTATCAAATTTAAAATAAATATATATTTCGTAGTTTTTCAAATATTATATAACGTCATTTATGTTATTCCTCATTATTAAACATTAAATCATTTATTTATTAAATAATATTAAGTTAGAAACATTATATCTACTAAATAACTAATAACATTGAAGTGCAAAACTAATATGACCCACTTTTTAAATTGACATAATCCTATATTTTTCAACAATAAAAAGATTATATTTATAATAATCAACTTATAATTTTTTCTAATTTAAAAAAAAAAAATCACATATAGTATAAACATAAAACTTATTCAATGCATGTGGTAAAATGAAGTTAATATTTTAAATTGGTTTGGAGAATAAATTGATTGTACTAATATAAATCAAGATCAATTTTATAATACAATTCAGTCGATATTATTTGACTCTACATGAAACTAATAATTTTCTATGTTTGTTTCGTTGCTAAACGCACATAATTGTATTTTAAATTTATAAAAAATTAAATTTCATTAGAAATTTAGTAATTATTTAGTAGAAATATAATTTATGAGAATCTAATAAAATTTTGGTATTTCTACGTCAGACTAGAGAAAATCAATTATAAGATGATATATTCACAAACAACATATTTTGCATGCATATTTTTAATTAATTTTTAATATTTTTTTTGGTGCAAAATTTTTAATATTAAAATGCGTAGAACTTTCAAATTAAAGAAAATGATTGGAGAAAAAATAGGAGTTTAAAAGTTTTTATAAAAATGATTATCAATTATAGATTATATTTTTTTAATAAATTATTAGAGATAAAATAGAAGAATTATAGCAAATAATGTTTCAATTTAAAATAAATATATTAAATTAACGTAGTTGGTTAGAGAAAAAAATAGGAACCTCACCATGATGGTTGATTTAAAAATACGTATTTTTAAATTAAATAATACTAGTATTGAACTCGTGCCAAGGCACGGGCCACCATTTTCTAAACATGACACTTAAAGTAATTTAATCGTGTCAAATATTATACGAGTCACATCTATATAATAAAAATCAATTATAATTGATGGGTCCGGAAATGGATGGATCCGAATCCGATCACTTTACAATTTGTATTTATGGAGGAAACCACCGGAGCTTCGCCGGAAATGTGAAAGGGGTTCTACCTGTTGGGACAAGCACAAGGAAAGTCAGATGGCCAAGCTGGGGGAACTGGGGGTGATACCCAGTTTGGCTCTCCGACGCTCAAGTCAGTTCAGTGTATGAAGAGAAGTGTAAGTTCGGTCACAGTTGCAGAGGTGAAGAAAGCTTACTTGTGTAGAAGATGACTTTGGCTATTTATAGTTGAGGGTCAAGGGCCCTTTGGTCATTTGCCTCAAGTGGTCCTGGCCGAATGTTGCCCTAACACGTGGCGCCATGAGAAAGAAACCTAGGAGGAATCTTCTGCAAAAGTGGCCGAAAGTTAGTGCTGGCAACGGTGGCAGGTGCGCGGGCATGTACGTTGTGTCAGAGAGCCATTTGGGCGGTTGGTGACGAGGGCTTGATAGCGCGCTCGTGACAACCTTGAGTATTGGAGGCCAAGATATCCGCTGAGGGGGATGCGGGCTCCAGTTCAAGTGACGAGCCAAGAGGGAGGCCGCTCTGAGGGAGTGTGACGCTCGAAGAGGGCTCCTTTGGCACGTGGGCGTACCAATCGTTTAGTTTGTAGGACGCTCATGGGAGTGATAGCGCTCGTTGGGCTTAACTCCTGAAGAAGGGTTGCGTTCGTTGGCTTAGCGCTCGTGCGCTGATGGGTGCACCCTTGGGGATGACTGGCTTAGCGCATGGCTTAGCGCTCGTGTGTTGATGGGTGCAGCCCTGTGGAGACAGATGTCACCATCTCGGTGATGCCACGTGTCCTGATGTGGGACGATCGTATTTTGACCCCATCATTTTGCCCCCCAATTCTGTAGTCCTTAGTGATAAGGACTGTAGAATTTTATCACGCTCTATCTCTCGTTTATAGCACTCGTGTAAAGCTTGGCGTGTTGAGCAATTTTTCCTCTGATGGTGTCATTAATGCGGTCTTTTCAACCGACCGCTCGTAACACTTCCGCATTAAATGTTTGCACTATTCTGAAGCCCTTGAATCGTCAGAGCATTAAATGCGGGTGTGCGTGGGGCGCGTGAGCATTGGGAAGCATGTGCCGGTTCCATAAAGTGGGCGGTTTCCTAGGCGGGAAATGATTACCATTTTGAATTTATTGCCGAAAACGGTACCAACTCCCATCCCTATAAATACGGGATTCTGAAATCTTGTCACTCTTTACGCATTCAAAACTTCCAAGTATCCTCTGCAAGAAGAATTCTCTCGCATCTTCAACCTCTTCTCCAGTTTTCTCCAAAACTTTCAAGGTAAATCTCCATTGTAACTTTCTAACTTCGCTAACCGTAGATTTGGACTTTAGGATTTCATAACCCCTTAGATTTTCGCCTTTCTGAACCTTAATCTCTTCCCAAGAAAAACTCCCAAATCCTCCGTTTCTGCCATGGCCGACCAACACATTGAAGAATTTGCCCGTGAAATCCAAGAGATGGCCACTGAGAGTTCTTCTTCCCATGATTCCCCCAGAGATGAAGAGTTGGGGGCAGCGGTAATGGCTATGGAAGATAGAAACCCAGGTGGAGTGGATCCTCTTTTTGAGGAGATGGATCTGGTGATAGAGGCAGAACGGCAAGGGACTGTTCTCCCCATAACTCAAAGTGCCACACATCCCCACCGCCATACCGTGACCGTGGCGGTTGCAAACCCGCTTCCAGTGGCGGAAGCCGTAACCGGGCCTTCAGAAAGGGCCCGTGACAAGGGCAAAAGTAAGAAAACCCAAAAATCCAAAGGACCCAACGAGGGCGAAGGGTCAGGCTACCAGGCTACCGAGCGTACGCCTGATGAAACTCCCAGCACTGTCACCGTGGGAGATGTAAAGACGATGATGGCCCCCATTTACTGGGACGAGCGGTATACATGGAGAATCCCACAAAGCCACGAGCGTGCAAATAATCCGCCTCCCGGGGAAATGGCAGTGTACGTGGACACCGTGAGGTCAGGAGGCTTGAGGTTCCCTATCTCAGTCTCAATGGCCCATTTGTTGAATGACCTGGGCCTGTGTCCGTCCCAAATTGTGCCCAACGGCTTGGCCCTCTTGACGTGCTTCATAATTCTGATGAGGATTATGGGTTACGAGCCCTACTTGCGGAACTTCAACGCCCTATTTCAGGTGGTCAGTTCATCCCGCTCATCCCCCGAGGCCGGTTTTTATTATATTCAAGCGAAGGCCCATATGAAGCTGATCAATTCACCCTCGAGCACTTATGGCATTGATTGGAAAGAAAAGTTCATCTTTGTCAAAGCTCCAGCAGAAGAGGGCTTTGGGGTGATCACGGAATGGGGCTCGTACTCAAAGAGCCGTTTGCCACCCTCACTCCCCAGAGATTGGGCCAAAAGCCTGGCAACAACCCTAAGGGACGAGGGTCACCTTATACAAGCAAAGGACTGGATAGACGATGCGGAACTCATGTTCTTGTGTGGTCTTACCAACGACCCTCATTTCCTTGACAACCCTCCGGCTCGTGACATAGAGAGAGACGGTTAGATTCTTAAGGCACTAACTTTAGATAGGAACAAATACTAACTCCTTTCTGTACTTGTAACTTGTAACTTGAGTAGATGATTTGAATATTTCTAACCCTTGAAAATTTCATTCTTGCAGGAGTCGCTATACTTGAAATGGCTGGCGGAATCAGACAAGCGGCTCGTTTTGCCCATGCGAACAGAAATCAAACCCCATAGGGGAACCAACAGCGCGAGCCCCAACGCCCCCGTAACCGCAACGATAGAGGGGATGCCCGTAGTCAAGGCGCCAGTTCGAGCGCCAACCCTGAGGTGCAGCCCCCTCGTGGCCGAGGGGAACGTAGATTGGTCCCGAGGGAGACCAGGGGGAGGTCAGAAAGAGCGGGAGATGCTCAGCCCCCCATTCCTGCAGAGCAAACAAGGCCAGTAACCACACTGGCGATAACAGAAGCTTCTCCGAGCGCAAACAGGCCTTCCCGCAAGAGGAAGAGAATGCCCGACTCCGCCGCAATCAAAGGAAAGGGCAAACAAGTTGTGGAGGGCCCCCGGGGCGAGGGGGACACTTCCTCTTCAGAGGAAGAACGCATGTGGGAGTTCCCCCGCCGAGGGGATAGAGACTTCTCAGGCGCCACTGACGGGTGGGCCAGTTTTGCTGAGGCCTGGCTCGGTCGCCCAGGCTGTCACCGAGAATTTGTATAGCAAGGCTCAATTCTCGACTGACCACCGGCACCTCTACAGCGAATCTGTGGAGAAAGTGACCCTCGACGCAGCCCACGCTCTAATTTCCGTAAGTAATCATTCCTTGCATTCTTTCTCTTCTTTTCTGTAAATCACCATTTTTTTTTTTTTTGGCTAACACTTTTCCTCTCGTTTATGCAGCAAGTTCTTCCCCGACTCAAAAATGTGCAAATGCGAGCCTCCATCTACGCCGACCGGAAAGCTAAATACAAGAAGATGGCGCGCTCGAATGATCCGGCTCAGATTCAGGCGGAACTGGATGCTGAAATTGCAAAGTACGAATCCCTCAAGGATTTGTTTAACAAGACTGAGGAGGAGCTGGGGAAGCTTAAGGAGGACTTTGTGGCGGTCGATGGCGCTCGAATAGGCTTGGGCAACCAGCTGGCCCAGGCCAACGAGCGGTGCCAAAAGGCCGAGGCGGAGAGGGAGAGCTGGAAGGCAAGGGCTTTGGAGGCCGAGCGCAAATTTAACGATACTGTCAGCGAGTGGCCTCGGAGCTTAGAGCGTGCGACCAAGGAAGCGTTGATCAAGTTTTGCCATTCCAAAGCCTTCAACTTCGCGGCCTCGTTACACTGCTTGGATGAGGCTCAAAATGCCTTCAACTTGGTAGTGGATCAGGGCATCCACAAAGGGCTGACGGATCCGGCAATGAAGGGTGCTGAGGGTACGGGGCTCATGTTTAACGAGCGCTGTGAGGAGGCAGATGAGGATCCCAACGACCCCGCGGACGGCATAGCGGAAATGGAGTACGACTTCTTGGTAAAACTGATCCAAGATGAGTACACTGATGCCCATAGGGAAGGGGGTGCGGGTCAAGATGATGATCCCGAAGACGAGCCTCAAGCGCCCATCATAGAGGAAGCCCCAGTCCAAGCCGCTGAAAATGCCAACGCTCCTGGTGCCGGCGCAGATGAGCCCAACAATCCCCAAGCTCAACAGCAAGAGCCTGAGGGCCCAGTCCAAGGCCCCGTGGCTCAAAACATTTTGGTGATTGTTGATGAAGATATCGCCCCAGCCGCTTGAAGCTTTTCCTCCATCAGTTCTCTGTATTTTTCAGATTTTCTGCTTTCTCTTGTAATAGAATTTCATGGGCCTTTGAGCCCTTTTGCCTTGTAATAAGCCTCCTTTTCAATGAATAAAATATCTCTTTCTTCATGACTTTATTCTTCAGTTTATTTATAATAAGACTGTGTAGTATACTCCTGTGAATGTTTTATTCCTTTGATGCAATGAAAATTTGTCTAAGTCTTGAGCGATCGTGGGGTCGTGGGGGTCTTATTGTGAGATTGCCCCTACGCTCAAGACTTGTATAAATTTTGTTTTTGCTCTTTGAAAATTTGTCTAAGTCTTGAACGCTCGTGAGGGTCTTATGGTGAGATTGCCCCCCCGCTCAAGACTTGTATAAATTTTTCCTTTGTATATAAGCCTTGAAAATTTGTCTAAGTCTTGAGCGATCGTGAGGGTCTTACTGTGAGATTGCCCCTACGCTCAAGATTTGTATAAATTTCTGCTTTTGTAAGTTTATCTTGAAAATTTGTCTAAGTCTTGAGCGATCGTGAGGGTCTTACTGTGAGATTGCCCCTACGCTCAAGATTTGTGCAATTCTTTTTTGATTCTGAGGCCATTGGTCGAGCGCTATGGCTCTTGTAGTTTTCTTGGTTCTGCAGGAAATCCCATTTTCGAGCGCAAGGCGTCTTAAGAAACGACCAAGGCCTACTAGGACTTTTTCTGTGGTAGATCCCGTTTTCGAGCGCAAGGTGTTTTAAGAAACAACCAAGGCCTACTAGGATGCGTTCTTCAAGGAGATCCCGTTTTCGAGCGCAAGGCGTTTTAAGAAACAGCCAAGGCCTACTAGGATCCGTTCTTGTAGGAGATCCCGTTTTCGAGC
Source organism: Lantana camara (assembly GCA_037501455.1). Lineage (NCBI taxonomy): Eukaryota > Viridiplantae > Streptophyta > Magnoliopsida > Lamiales > Verbenaceae > Lantana > Lantana camara. The sequence goes on from CM074857.1 coordinate 112,442,283, forward strand.
GCAAGGCGTTTTAAGAAACAGCCAAGGCCTACTAGGATTTTCTTCTCAATCTTCCTCCAACTTGCCTAATTGGTTTTGAGCGTAACCAGTCTATCCTTATGAGGGCGTCCCCCCATGCGGAGTAGAGTGCTGGCCAGCGTAACCCATACGAGATAACAGCATACACAATGGAATGAGTTGCCAACCACGCTCGCAAAGACGAGGGACGTGGGACTTATTCATTCAACCAAAGAAACAGGAATATTAATGAAATTAAAAAGATTATGTTACCTTTTACTTGTGATTGAAAGTACATAGAACCCGTCAAACAGGGTTGTTACATCAGGGTTTGCAAAGAGCTTTTAAACATAAAACCGCCGGAGGTTACATGCGTTCCAAGGGCGAGGCAAGCGCTCACCTTGAAGTGTCTCCAGGGTGTAGGTGTTGTTAGCTCTGAGTTGTATGACCTTAAATGGGCCTTCCCAATTGGGGTCCAATTTCCCCATGTGTTTGGATACTTCCACTTTCTTCAAGACCAAGTCTCCCAGCTGGAAAGTTCTTTCCTTCACCCGCTTGTTGTACTGTTGGGCCACAGAGGCTTTATAGTGGTGGATCTTAGCCCACGCTCGGTCTCTCCTTTCATCCAGCAAGTCCAACTCCAAGCTTCTGTTGCCGTCGTTGAGCTGAGGCTCGAAATAGCCGACACGAGCGGATTCATTCACTATCTCCGCTGGTATCATTGCTTCTGATCCGTAAACGAGCGCGTAAGGGGTTTCTCCAGTGGCCGCTCGGGGGGTAGTGCGATAAGCCCAAAGCGCTCCTTGCAACTCCTCAGCCCATTCACCTTTCTTGCTCTCCAGCATGGTTTTCAGATGTTGCAAGATGATCCTATTAGTAACTTCTGCTTGCCCATTGGATTGTGGATGTCCCACAGAGGTAAATCGCTGTTCTATCCCCAACTCAGAACACCACTCTCGTGTGTCAGCTGCTATGAACTGGGATCCGTTGTCAGAAATGAGCACCCTCGGTATGCCGTACCTGCAAATGATGTTCTTCCAAATGAAGTCCCTCACAACCTTGAAAGTGATTTTCGCAACAGCTTCAGCCTCGGCCCACTTGGTGAAGTAGTCGACGGCTAAAATGACAAACTTCCTTTGTCCCGCAGCCATGGGCAAAGGGCCCACAATGTCTATTCCCCACTGGTCAAAAGGCCAAGAGACGTCTATTGGGATCATTTGTGCGGCTGGCAATTGAGGGAGATTTGAATGAAATTGGCATTTGGGGCATTTCCTCGAAAATTCAATGGCATCCTGGAGAACTGTAGGCCAATAAAACCCACTTCTCAGAATCTTTTTTGCCAAGATACGCCCTCCGGAATGGTTCCCATAACTTCCATTGTGTATGAGCTCGAGCGTCTCCTTCGCTTGTGAGGGCCTTAGGCATCTCATCGGGGGTCCCTGAAATGATTTTTTGAACAACCTCCCCTCGGCATCCAGAGCGAAACGAGGGGCCTTATTCCTGACTTTCCTGGCTTCCACTTTGTCAGCGGGAGTGACTCCATCCCTAAGGAAAATGACGATGTCGTCGAGCCAACAGGGCTCGTTTGGATCAATCATGGCGATCATCTTGGCGGCGACCCTTTCCTTGATCAAAGGTTCCTCAGTTCTGAGGAACGTAACAGAACGCTCGGAAGTGCCTTCTAAAGCTGAAGCAAACTTTGACAGAGCGTCCGCACGCTCGTTTTCTCCTCGCGGCACTTGAAGCAGATGGAATTCCTTGAACTTCCCAATGATTTCTCTGGCTTTCTTTAAGTACTGTACCATGGTGGTTTCTCGAGCCTCATAAGTTCCTTCAATCTGGCTCGCTATTAATTGTGAATCCACATAAGCAGTAATTCTGGAAGCTCCATTCTGAAAAGCAATATTCAACCCTTGCACGAGGGCTTCATATTCCGCTTCGTTATTAGTGACTTGGAAATCCAGCTTGATTGCAAAGTCCAGCTCAATCCCGTCGGGGTTTCTGAGGGCCACTCCTACTCCTCCCCCTTGAGAGGTTGAGGAACCATCCGTGTGCAGTACCCATAATCCCTCGTTCTCCGTTACGGTGGGTTCGAAACCAAAACGTTCAACCAACAAATCCGCCACAACCTGAGCCTGTATCGCAGTCCTGGGCTCGAAGCATATATCAAACTGGCTCAATTCGATGGCCACTTGATTAATCTGCCAGATACGTCCGGCTTGGACAACACTTGCTTCAAGGGTTGGTCGGTGAGAACCGTTATGGAGTGCGCTTGAAAGTAAGGCCTTAGCCTTCTTGAGGCGTTAATGAGAGCGAACGCAAATTTCTCAATCTCCAGATATTTCTTTTCGGCTCCTTGCAAGGTTTTGCTCAGATAATAAACGGGTAAGTGTTTCCGCTCCCGCACAGCGATCAGAACTGCGCTCGTGGCTTCTGGAGAAACGGAAAGATACATGAATAATCTCTCACCTTCGACGGGCTTAGTCAGCAGTGGTGCGCTCGATAAGTAAGCTTTCATATCCTGCAGCGCCTTTTCACATTCCTCTGTCCAAGCAAAGTTACGTGCGTTCCTCAAAATTTTGAAGAAAGGAAGGTTCCTGTCCGCCGAGCGCGAAATAAACCTGTTCAATGAGATGATTTTGCCTACCAGCACTTGCACTTCCCGCAAATTTCGAGGGGAAGGAATTTCCAAGATGGCCTTGATCTTCTCCGGATTGGCTTCAATTCCCCTCTGACTGACCATGTATCCCAAGAACTTTCCCCCTTGTACTCCAAAGGTGCACTTCGAGGGGTTCAGCTTCATTCCATATTGTCGCAGGATAGAAAAGGTGCGCTTGAGATCTTCCAAGTGGGAGTCCTGGCGCTCGCTTTTGACAATCATATCGTCCACATAGACCTCCATGGACCTCCCAATTTCACTTTCAAACATCTTGTTGACGAGCCGCTGATACGTAGCTCCGGCGTTCTTAAGTCCAAAGGGCATGACTAGGAAGCAATACACCCCCAGATGGACAACGAACGAGGTTTTGGGGCGGTCTTCCGGGGCCATAAAGATCTGATAGTACCCCTGGAAAGCGTCCATCATGCTCATGAGCTCACAGCCAGCGGTCGAATCCACCAATTGATCAATCCTGGGCAGCGGATAAGGATCTTTAGGGCAGGCCTTGTTGAGATCTGTGAAATCGTTGCACATGCGCCACTTATTTGCGCTCTTGGGTACCAAGACGACGTTGCATAACCACTCCGGATACAAGATGGGCTCGATATATTGAGCCTCCAAGAGTTTATTAACTTCCTCTTCAATGACTTTTTTCCGAAAGCCATGTACATCCCGTTTTTTCTGCTTGATAGGCTTGAAAGATGGATCCACATTAAGCCTATGGACAATGACGCTCGGGTCAATTCCTGTGAGATCAGAGGCTTTCCACGCAAATACATCCCTGTTTTCCCTTAGAAAGTCAATCATCATGATCTGAGAAGGCCCTGAGAGGTTTGAGCCTATCTGTGTAGTCTTATCTTTGTTTCCGGGTTCCAGCTCAATGGTAAGGAACTTTTCCGAGGGTTCGATCCTTACCTCAGGGCGAGGAAGTTCGAGCGCCCTCTTCTTTCTTGTTAAACGGTCTCCAGATGCTGGTTCACTCTCTCCCGGCTCGTCTACTTCTGAGGACGATCCACCAACGGTCCCTGGGGGAACATTTTCGAGGGGATTCTCCCCGCTGTCCCCCCTCTTCTTTTTGTTCTTCTTCTTGTTCAATTTTGCTCTTTTCCGTGCTGGGCTGTCCTCGTCCAAATTGGGGAAATCCACTGACTTCTTGGTGGAGCCGACTTGGAAGGTTTTCTCCTCTTTAGGCTTTCTGAGGGACAGCATGTAACATTCCCAAGCCTCTCGCACATTGCACAGCACTTCTCCGACGCCCTCGGAAGTAGGAAACTTAATCTTCTGGTGGTAGGTGGAGATGATGGCTTTGAAATCAACGAGGGCAGGGCGCCCAATTATGATGTTATATGGAATGTCTATCTCCACCACCGCGTACGTCACCAGGAGTGTTTTGCGTTGAGGGGCTCGGCCGAACGAAGTAGCTAAGCGTATTTGCCCTCGTGGGACAACTTCCGAGCCTCCAAAGCCAATGAGGGCTGTTTTGAGAGGCTCGAGCGGGAGATCAACCTTCATTTTTAAGAAAGTAGAGTAAGGCAAAACATTAACTGAGCTTCCACTATCCACCAATACCCTTTTTACAACATGGTTATGAACATCTAAACTAACCACCATGGGGCAATCTGAGGTTATACCCTCCCCATGGGGCGTTACAATGTGTTCTAAATCCCTATCATCTAAGCCTATTACATCATTTTCTCTTGATCTTGGAGCGCTTGATCCCTGGATAGCGTAGATAGGCTTGGGCACTGCTGGGCGTTGGTTGTAGCTCCGGACGTACCTCCGTCGAGAGGCGTTTGAATCCCCTCCTGAGGAGCCTCCTGCAATCATATTTATGACTGCGAAGGGCTCGTTTTCCTGCTCAGGGGCTTTGCCTTTATTGCCTCGGCGGCTGCTGCTTTCCGGGGGTCCCCTACCCCTTGGGCTCTTTGATCGGGAAAGACTCCTCCTTCTCCTTCCGGAGCGCTCGTTGCATTGTTCATCGTAGCGCTCGAGCACCCTGACAAACTCCTTCAGATGGCCCCCTGCAACGAGCCTCTGGATTTCAGCCTCCAACTGCCGGCACTCATCCGTGTCGTGCCCTCTCTGCTTGTGGAAGGCGCAGTATTTGTTCGAGCGCCTGAGTGAGTCTGTTTCTCTCATTTTGATGGGTCTTTTGAAGAGCTTCTTATCGGAGAGATTGTAGACTTCTGAATTTGGCCTGGTGAGCGGAATGCGCTCGAATCGACGAGGGGGTGGTGGTGACTTCCTGCGCTCTTGAGGGCGCTCTTTCTTGACGGCCACATCCCTTCCCCGCTCGTGATGAGGTCACTCGTTCCTGGCTGGGCTGTGATGCCGGGGGCCATTCGTCCCGTACATATCTTCGAGCGCGAAGAACGGCTCGGCTATCTCTCTCAGGCCCATGAGGGTCCCAGGCCTCCTTTCCACGATGGCATCAGCAAATTTTTTGCTCACATATTGTTTGTGATCCACAGCCTGAAAAAGCACTGGGATCAAGAAATCCATTGAAGGCCTTTCCACCTGCAAGATCTCCTTGTTGAAGCCGGCGAAGAACGAGCGCAGTGATTCGTTCTTGCCTTGCACCACGTTGTACAGGGCTGTGGGTGCGGTGACTGGCGCCTTCAAAGAATTGAAGTGGTTGAGGAAGGCATTGGCCAGTTCTTCATACGAGTGGATCGAGCGTGGCGGCAGTCGCTTGTACCACTCTTGAGCCATCCCTACCAAGGAAGTGACAAACACTTTCGCCCAGTAATGGCTGGAATGCTCGTAAAGGTGCATGAGATGCACGAAATGATCCAGGTGCTCCGCTGGATCAGTTGTCCCGTCGTAACGGTTGATGGATGTGGGGACTTTGGCCATGCCTGCTTGGGCCATTAGAACTTCTTCTACGAGGGGTGAACCCCTCGCCAGTGGGTGGTACTCATATGTGCCGAAGTTTTCCTCCGGCTCCTTGCGACGGGGGACCCTTGGTGGAGGGTCCTTGGTGCGAGTGCTCCTGGCGTCAACCCGTTCATCCCGACTAGGGGAGATCTGAGTTGAGCGCCCTCGTGAGAGCTGTCCCACGATATCCTTGAGACCCTGCAGCTGGTCTTGCACAGCCGCGAGGATGTCAGGATTTACGTCTACTTGCTTGTCCTTGTGGGCTCGTGAGCCCCTCCTGGAGACATGAGAGTCCCCTTCATTTTCATTCACTCGCTCCGTGGGCTCTTTATTCCTGCCCATGGAGGGACGCTCGTTGCCCTCTTGCTGGGGCACTTCTCTCGCTGGTGGTGGTGGTGGTTGTGCCCTCAGGACAGCCTGGGCTTCTCTGAGGGGAAAGTTTTGTTGTCCGCCTAATGGGGCCGCAACTTGAGTGGCCTGCCCAGAGGGAAAGTACATGGAATGGAACCTTTCCCATGCCCCCTGAGCCGCCTGAACCTCACATTGGGCGTAAAGGGCCCTCAATTGTTGGGTGGTCAGTGGAGGCAACTCCACTCCTTCAATCTCCCTGGGGACCACCACTGGGAGTTGGAGTTGTCCGGCATGATATGGCTGGACCGGCGGCATCATCATAGCCGGAGCAAGGGTGTATCCAGGAGGAGGCATCATATAACCTTGCACTCCAAGATTCATCTGGGGATGGACCCAGGAATTCTGTGCAAGCGGCGGTGGAGCTGAGAGAGAAACTCCTCCCGCCGTGGTGGGAATGGGCATCGCCGGCGGTGCAGGTGGCGGTGCAGAAGATTCAGCTTGTGGAGTCACTCCTGCGGCGGGAGGTGCTCCACCAGCGGCGACGGAAAGAGGTGGTGCTCCACCAGTAGCGGTGGAGGGAAGAACGATATTTGTATCTGGGGAGGCGTTTTCTCCTCCTCCCACAGCTCCAGATCTCGTTGCAACCATGGCTGTTAAAGATAAGGATGTGCTTGTTTCTCTACCAACAAAAAGAAAGGAAGAAGATGGAAGACTGGTTTCCCACAGATGGCGCCAAAAATGATGGGTCCGGAAATGGATGGATCCGAATCCGATCACTTTACAATTTGTATTTATGGAGGAAACCACCGGAGCTTCGCCGGAAATGTGAAAGGGGTTCTACCTGTTGGGACAAGCACAAGGAAAGTCAGATGGCCAAGCTGGGGGAACTGGGGGTGATACCCAGTTTGGCTCTCCGACGCTCAAGTCAGTTCAGTGTATGAAGAGAAGTGTAAGTTCGGTCACAGTTGCAGAGGTGAAGAAAGCTTACTTGTGTAGAAGATGACTTTGGCTATTTATAGTTGAGGGTCAAGGGCCCTTTGGTCATTTGCCTCAAGTGGTCCTGGCCGAATGTTGCCCTAACACGTGGCGCCATGAGAAAGAAACCTAGGAGGAATCTTCTGCAAAAGTGGCCGAAAGTTAGTGCTGGCAACGGTGGCAGGTGCGCGGGCATGTACGTTGTGTCAGAGAGCCATTTGGGCGGTTGGTGACGAGGGCTTGATAGCGCGCTCGTGACAACCTTGAGTATTGGAGGCCAAGATATCCGCTGAGGGGGATGCGGGCTCCAGTTCAAGTGACGAGCCAAGAGGGAGGCCGCTCTGAGGGAGTGTGACGCTCGAAGAGGGCTCCTTTGGCACGTGGGCGTACCAATCGTTTAGTTTGTAGGACGCTCATGGGAGTGATAGCGCTCGTTGGGCTTAACTCCTGAAGAAGGGTTGCGTTCGTTGGCTTAGCGCTCGTGCGCTGATGGGTGCACCCTTGGGGATGACTGGCTTAGCGCATGGCTTAGCGCTCGTGTGTTGATGGGTGCAGCCCTGTGGAGACAGATGTCACCATCTCGGTGATGCCACGTGTCCTGATGTGGGACGATCGTATTTTGACCCCCATCAATAATGTGCTTTAAAAAAATAAGATATAAACAAAAGATATTATTATTATTATTATTATTATTATTATTAGTCATGTGTATATACTCACATAACTATAAAATGGTTAAAATTATTCATTTTCAAGGTATTAGCAAGGAAAAAAAAGTTTATAAAATCAATAATTAGTATAATTATCACCGAAAAGAGTTATCACTCACAAACATATATGATATAAGAAGTGAATCATTCAGGCTGCCTCCAACAACGAACAAAATCAATCAAATATTCTAAATAATAATAATGATAACCAACATCATCATAAATATAAGTCTGATGATCAAACAAAAACAGGCATTGTTAAACATTAATTAAGAAACAAATGTTTTATCTAAAATCAGAACTCAACTCCTTTTTTGGAATTAGATTAAAATCTCTTAACCTTGTACCGGACCATGCAATTGTCTTAGACTTTATTTGGGGTTCCATCCGAGTCCTACATCAAAAGGTACATTCATATTGTTAAAATATAGGTAAATATAAGATAGTTTGTAACAATATTGAATTGCGCAATGCTATCGAAACATTGTAAGGTGGAAATATAGGTAAATATAAGATAGTTTGTAATAAAATTAGAAGGAGAAGGAAATGCTTTTCCAAGTATAGAAACATTGTAATTAATATTAAAACAAATATTTAAATTCCAAAGCTCCCTAATTATTCAATGAAAAAGCACATCTTTACCAAAGTTTACTCACTGCCATTATCCTGGACGTAAATCTATAAAAAGTGTTTGCACTAAAAATTCGCTTTATTGATTTTTAGTCAATATCGAATAAATAATACAAATTATTTGAAAATTAAAGTACAAGTGGGTCTTTGATCTTCACTTGATCCTCTGATTCTTCCCTCAGATTTAAAGTTGTTGAATCTTCAAACGGTTCTTGATGAATTTGGGGTTTGATCTTCTTCAACTTCAAATTAGACTTGAAATAACGTTAATCCGTAGGTCCTTCGACTTGTTTACGAATCAAACGCCGGATTTTGGAGAATTCCGTCAAGAACGCCTTCGAACTCGTTGGTAACTCCGTGGATTTAGCTTGAATAATAACACCGATTCGCCGGTATAACGCTTTGATAACGAATCAAATGCTTAAATTTGATAACTTCGGGAAGAAAGGTTTTTAGCCTTTCTTGAACTTTTAGAGAGGTTTTTAGCCTTTCTTTGAACTCGTAGAGAGGTTTTTAGCCTTTCTTGAATTCGTGTTGTGTGTTGAATGAACTACCCCATGACCCCTTTATATAGGTGTAGGATTCAAGACTTGTGGCCCAAGTCAGCTTTTATTTAATAATTATCTCTTATTTTTTGCAGAGATAATATCAAATAAATCATATAAATATATATATCTCTTTAATATTTCATTTATTTTTTAAAGAGATAATATAGGACTTGAATTTGATTGGTCAGTATGATGCCATACGCCACGTGTCGCCATATGATTTGTCCTGACTTTCTTTGGCTGCAAGACTTGATTTAATTGGTCAAAACATGTCACTTTGACACGTGTCATCATTTGATTTGTTGATAAAATAAACATTATAATATCAATTTAAATTCAACTATTTAACTTTGAAATTAAATTTAGGATAATTTCAAAATATTAAATAGCAAATTAAATTAATAATATAAAGTTTATTTACTCGTCTACAAATGCCCCCACTTCAAGGCTCGGTAAAAAACATACCAAGTATTTGTAAGAAAACGGGACTTGAAGTATTTAAATTTCCCAAATTTTTTTCTCTTTTTTTTTTTTGGAAAAATTTAAATAGATTTAAATTTGATGATTTTAATTCCCACATTTAACCTTAAAATAAGATTAAAGTTGAAATCATATTGATCCACACGTGGCTTTCCGAATCCTTGCTTAATTTATCCAAGAAATTTGACTTCATGTAGGACTTTGTATGCATGGAGGAATTTGAATGAGTTTGTCTTTAATTCGGATCAAGACTTCTCAATTTGGGTTGTAAATTGTAATAAGAATTCTCTTCCCATGACAAGTTCCTTTCGCCATTTTTTTTTTTAATTAATTAAAATGCTAGGATTTTAATGGATTGAGACATATAATTATCATGGAACTCCATGCGTGCATGGACGTTCAATTTTGAAACCTAAAACTCAAGCACGTATCCTTGTCCAAATACAATTCCTTTGACGTCATATTCCTAAATATTAGGAGACATTGGTTATTACCTGGACACCAACACTTTGAATTCAAATAGAGGAATTAATTAACCACATGCTTGATTACCACAACTCCATTAGAACTAGGAGTTCTAATCCGAACCGGATAATCCCTTGCTCCCATGCCTATAAATAGTGCGTCCCCTAGCCTCAATTCTCACACCACCAAAGCAACATAATCTGGAGCAGAGAAAGCAACATCACAATTCGGAGTAATTAAGGAAAGCAATTGCAGAGGAAGGTAGCATCAACTTCGCGGAGTGGCACAGCATTGAGAAGTCCGAAATATTAAGGTGTTAATCAGCTTGGTGGCATCAACGACAATTATTTGGTATTTTCCGGTAGCCGCGTCGATTCTCCCCAGTTTTAATCGAACACAGGTAACATGTTTAGTTTTGTTCTTTTCATTTGTTCGTCCCCTTTTTTTTTTTAGTTGGTAACTTGTTCATTCTTTCCGGTGTCAAGCACTTAGCAATCCTTGATAACGAGAGACAATCTGAAGAAAAGGCTACTTGCTTGGAGGTGCATGACTCTTTACTTGGTTCATATGGAGATTGTTGGCCAAACAAGACATCAAAGGTGCGGGCTCTACAGGTTGCGCACCATCAACTTACCGAAGGTTCAAAGAGTTACCGTAAACAAGACATCAAAGGTGTGGGCTCTACAGGCTGCGCACCATCAACTTACTGAAGGTCCAAAGAGTTACTGTAAACAAGACATCAAAGGTGTGGGCTCTACAGGCTGCGCACCATCAACTTAAGCAAGACATCAAAGGTGCAGGCTCTACAGGCTGCGCACCATCAACTTATCGAAGGGCAGATTACTTATCCTCGCAGTATCAACTTACCGAAGGGCCAGATTACTTATCCTCGCAGTATCAACTTCTCGCAGTATCAACTTATCGAAGGGCCAGATTACTTATCCTCGCAGTATCAACTTATCGAAGGGCCAGATTACTTAACCTCGCACCATCAACTTACCGAAGGGCCAGATTACTTATCATCGCAGTATCAACTTACCGAAGGGCCAGATTACTTATCCTCGCAGTATCAACTTATCGAAGGGCCAGATTACTTATCCTCGCAGTATCAACTTATCGAAGGGCCAGATTACTTATCCTCGCACCATCAACTTACCGAAAGGCTAGATTACTTAACCTTGCACCATCAACTTATGGAAGGGCCAGATTACTTAACCTCGCACCATCAACTTACCGAAGGGCCAGATTACTTAACCTCGCACCATCAACTTATCGAAGGGGCAGATTACTTATCATCGCACCATCAACTTATCGAAGGGCCAGATTACTTGTCATCGAGTTGAGCTATTATCGAAAAGCCAAGTGGGGAGACGACCTCGAATTCGATGGTGAATTTGCTTTATCGACGGATACCGGAAGTGGACCGAAGATATCCTTAGCCGATGCGGAGACAAGTTAAATGAAGCTCAATGACATGATACGGCACGGGCCTCTTTATATACTTATGATCGCAACTCCGAGATTATCAAAGCTTTTATTGAAGCATGGTGTCCCTCCACGAATACTCTCTTAACATCACAAGGCGAATTATCAATATCACTGTGGGACTTACATACTTTGGCGGGCATTCCTATGACCGGACTGATTTATGATGAAGTAGTTCCTGATACCAAGGAACTTACTAGTCATGATCACAAAGGAAATATGTTTGTACCCAGTTCGGGCAAGTATCTATTCCAAGTTTATCACTTACTAAAGGGAGATAAGCGAAGAAGTCAATTTTCTCAAGTTACAATCGAATCTTAGGTGAACTTTTGATGCAGGAGAATTAGGAGATATCCCCAACCGCCTCCTCGCAAAGATAGAAAAAATGGTTGTTCTAAGCAAACTCATAACCCACAAGGAGATATTGGTGCCCCCGAATCATGGAATATGGCAGAGGAGATATTATTTGCTAAACCTGGCCTCAAAGGAAGCTTGAAGGAAGAAGTTTACTTAGCGGCTTACTTATCATGTTGGATTTGTACCTTTGCTTTACCTTGCGACACCACTGGCGTGATCCGTCCGAGTACCTTTAAAATTACAAGTACCATGGAGGCTGGTCGAAAAGTGGAGTTAGCAGCTCCTACCTTGGCAAGCATTTACAAAGGACTTAACAGATTATCAATGGCTTCACAACCTACTTGAGTTTACTCTTCGTTCCCTATCCACTTCATACGCGGTTGGTTAGCACATTACTTCAAAACTTACTTCCTACTTAATCAAGATGTACGTGGCCCGCCTATGATTTAATATTCCGACGAATGAGGTACGAGTACTATGATGCAAAACAAGCTCGCAAAAATATTCATAAAGCTGAACTTGTATCTTGGACTTGCAACATGGCCAAAGAATGGGAAGAATTTCACCATACCGATGATGGAAGAGGTCACGACCGTAAACAAAATTACTTTGCAGCAGTTCGATCCGGTTATCTAACTTTTAGAAGGGGTGGGCAATTTATCATTGAACCATACAGTCCTCATCGATTCGGCTTTTATCAAGATGTAAACCACATTGTAATTCCTTCACTTACTCAATTTGCAATTTGATATTTACCTGAAGAGCTTTCAACTCAACAAGACAAATACAAATCAACACAAATCAAAGCACGATTGTGGACTTATTTCAATTCGATATTTACTTGAAGAGCTTTTAACTCAGCAAGGAAACATAAATCAAGGCAAAGTTGCAGACTATTTCAATTTGATATTTACTTGAATAGTTTTCAACTCAACAAAGAAATACAAAGTTGTGATTGAATTCAACTTATAACTTGGTATTTACTTGAAGAATCTTCTATCCAAAACAAATCAAAGTAAAGTTGCAAATTTATTCAACTTGTGATTTGTGAGTTGATATTTACTTGAAGAATTTCCAATTCAACAAGGAAACATAAATCAAAGCAAAGTTGCGACTGAACTTAGAAAATATCTAAGCTGCCTACGTACCCTTTCAAAAGGGATCAAGTCATAACGTAGTTCAGATGGTTAACTTTGTTTGAAGGGGGGAGCCGTACACAGTTTATACTCATGCGGGCCAGGAGTATTCAAAGTTTAACCACCCCGAACAAGAGTGGGGAATTTCTAATTTAGCCACATGAAATACCATCAGTGGAGTAAGTAAGCAGTTTATCCACATACTTTACTATTGGTGGTTACCGTACATAGTTTATACTCATATGGGTCAGGAGTGACATGCAGTTTAGGCTCGTGCGTCGAGGAGCAATCTACTTTATCATGCGTGATATTTCTTCAAGAATTTACCATTTATAGGTCCGATGCGCAAGCCATCCTTGTCGAGCAACTTGTAGGCACCATTTGTATACACTTCTTTTACTACATGCGGACCGTCCCATTTCGACATAAACTTGTTTCCCATACGCTGAGTGATGGTAATTGGTCTTCTCACTGCTAAAACCAAGTCCCCTACTTGGAATGACCGTGGATTCACCTTCTTATTAAATTCTCTCGTCATTCGGGCTTGGTAGCATTCAAGTTGTTGTTGTGCTGCAAGTCTCTTCTCATCAAGTGCTTCCAACTCTTCAAGCCTGAGACGAGCATTATCCTCTGGAGTAAGACCTTCTTGAATCGCTATGCGAAGTGATGGTATTTGGCTTTCCAAAGGGAGCACGGCTTCAACTCCGTAAACTAACGAGTAAGGGGTAGCCTGAGTAGCGGTTCTATGTGTTGTCCGGTATGCCCATAACGCTTCCCCAACTTTCTCATGCCAATCCTTTTTTGACTTAGACACAACTTTTTTCAAGAGATTGCACAATGTCTTGTTAAATGCTTCTGCCAAACCATTTGCAGCTGCATTATACATTGACGAGTTATGTTGCTTAAAGCCAAATTGCACACATAGTTTGTCCATCAGCTTGTTGTAAAAGGGTTTACCATTATCAGTGATGATGTATCGAGGCACCCCATATCTAAAAATCAGATTATTTTGGATGAACTCAACTACTGTTTCCTTTTTCACCTCTTTAAGGGGTACTGCTTCCGCCCACTTTGAGAAGTAATCAGTAGCTGCCAATATGTAGGAATGACCACCTGAAGATTTAGGGGTTATTGGACCCACTACGTCAAGACCCCACGCATCGAATGGCCATGAAGCTACTGTAGGATGTAAAGGTTCAGGAGCTTGGTGAATGAGATTGGCGTGTATCTGACATGCTTCACATTTCCTTGCATAATCCAAACAATCTTTAACCATAGTAGGCCAATAATAGCCCATCCTTTTGATCCGAAAATGTAGTTTTGGACCTGATTGATGTGCTCCACATACTCCTGAATGCGCTTCTATCATAGCTTCGAGAGTCTCTTCACCATTTAAGCAACACTGATAAATTCCCTCGAAAGAACGCCGATACAAAGTATCTTTGTATAAAAGAAAGCGGGGAACTCGTCTACGCACTTCAGTTTTATGTCGAGGATCGGATGGTAATTTTCCGTGCTTCAAGTAATCAATCAACGGAGTCCTCCAATCTTCCTCTTCGTCAACCGAGATTGATATGGCATTTATATTCTTAATATCAGATCCACTCGACGATGGCACAACCCAACGATTACACACGGGCACACTTGTTGTTTCCTCTTTCGATAGAGCCATAACGGTCGCCAAATTAGCCAAAGCATCAGCTATTCTATTTTCTGCCCTTGGTATATGACTCAAAATTATATTCTCAAATTTGGTCATCAAAACCGACGCTTGTTGATAGTAGGGGATCAAATCTTCTTTCTTGACCTCATACTCATTTAGGAGTTGGTTGATTATCAGTTTGGAGTCACCGTATACTTCTATACTGAGAATCTTCATTTCTTGTGCCATTTGAAGTCCAATAATCAGAGCTTGGTACTCAGCAACATTATTTGAGCATAATTCAGTCAACACGAAAGAGTATGTTAAAACAAGCCTCTCCGGAGAGACGAAAACCACCCCTGCTCCTGCTCCATTTGATCGAGCTGATCCATCGAAGAACATCATCCAAGTTGGTAAAGGCTCGACAAAGAAGACTTCTTCATCGGGAAAGTCATCGGAAAGTTCCCACTCCGCTGGAATTGGATGATCAGCTAGGAAATTGGCGAGGGCTTGGCCTTTCACAGCTTTCTGAGGTACATATGTTATCTCGTACTGATTAAATATGATTGACCACTTAGCTAACCGTCCGGATAACACTGGTTTCGACATTACATACTTGACCGGATCAGCTCGAGATATGAGCTTTATGGAATATGCCTCGAAGTAATGCCTTAGCTTCTTGATCGCGTAGAACAAAGCCAAACATATCTTTTCAACCGGAGAATATTTTAACTCATTTTCAGTCAAGGTCCTGCTAAGATAATATAATGCTCTCTCCTTCCCTTCTTCATTTTCTTGTGCCAACAGGGCCCCGATTGACCGTTCTTGCGCAGCAATATATAGGATAAGAGCTTTACCTGGTATCAGAGCTCCTAATACAGGCGGGTTCATAAGATGTTTTTTGATACTTTCAAATGCATTTTGACATCCTTTATCCCATTCAAAATTGACGCCCTTTTTCATGAGATGACTAAAAGGTTGGCATCTTCCTGCTAAATTTGATATGAACCTTCGGATAAATGCTAGATTACCTTGTAGACTTCTCAAATCCTTAAGATTTCTTGGCGCTGGCATCCTTTGGATAGCATCTATCTTGGCGGGATCAACTTCAATTCCACGGTGGCGAACTATGAAACCAAGGAATTTTCCCGAAGTAACACCGAAGGCACATTTAAGGGGGTTCATCTTCAAATTATACTTACGGAGCCTGTTAAACACAACTCGTAGATCCTTCAGATGACCATCTCTTTTCTTGGTTTTAACTACAAGGTCATCCACATAGCATTCCACGTTCTTATGCAGCATATCATCAAAGATGTTTTGCATAGCACGTTGATATGTAGCACCTGCATTTTTCAGCCCAAAAGGCATAACCTTATAACAGTAGATACCCTTCGGGGTACGAAACGCAGTACACTCCTCATCCTGGGGCGACATTCTGATTTGATTATATCCTGAACATCCATCCATAAAAGATAAGGCCTCGTGTCCGGTAGTCGCATCAACCATAAGTTCAATGACGGGTAGCGGAAAGTCATCCTTTGGGCATGCCTTATTCAAGTCTCTGAAATCAATGCATATGCGAATTTGACCATTCTTTTTCTTGACTGGAACAATGTTGGAAATCCAAGTGGGGTATTTGACTTCCCTAATGAACCCAGCATCAATAAGTTTGTTGACTTCGGCTTCGATTAAAGGAACTAATTCTGGACGGCATAATCGTTGCGATTGTTTTACCGGTCGAACTCCATGCTTTATGCCAAGGCGGTGAGTTGCAATCTTTGGATCCAACCCGGGCATTTCCTTGTATGTCCAAGCGAAGACATCCTTATATTCCTTTAGGAGACTTGTATATTGGATCATCTCTTCAGAAGTTAGAAGTGCACTTACAAATGTAGGTTGATGCTCTTCTAGTGTTCCAAGGTTAATTTCTCGCAGCTCATCTACAGTTGCTTGTACGCCGTCTTCGAGTTGCGGTGGTGCCTCTTCAACTTCGTCTTCCACCACTTTAGAGTTAAGATCTTCATCGATTGAGATATGGTGGCATTTCTTTATGGTGACAGGTTCTTCCGAAGTAATAAGCAGGGACGTGCCTCCAATTGAGAAGTGAAGAGTCTGACCTTGTTCCATTTGTGGTTCTATTAACTCCCCATGAGTTATGTCCCTATCAGCTTTTGCGCTTTCTCCAAGACGATCGAACACGGAACGACGGTTTAATGCACATTTGTCCTCAAAAGTCCTTTGGCCCTTAGACCCGAGTCTCTTGAACACAGAAAGACGTTTCATAGGGGCACCGAGTCGATCAAACACTGAAACACGTTTATTCTTCTTGTCAGTTTCAATTCTCAACGCAGATATGTGTTGCACGTTCACTCGTTTATCTTTCCGGGACACGCGTATTCTTAGTGGTTCCGTATGAACATATCCCACGCCCAACTTAGGCTGATCAACACGAAGTCCTTTCTCCTTCATTTTATGTTGCGTCTCAGTAAGCCCATGAATCTTCTCTCCAGTTAACTCGGGCTTTAAGCAACCTAAGGTTGACGGGCTAGAAAAGTTATATCCTGATCTTTCTAAGAGTGTGTAAGCCTTCGGGTCAAATACTCCTTTTATTTCTCCTGATGACATTGTTGGAGATGGTCCATTTGTCGAATTCAAACTGGTGATGGGCATTATCAGGTTCGACTTCGAAGCTTCAAAGTTATTGACTTTTTCTTCTGGCATAACTTCCGGGTCCAAGTATAATTTG
Organism: Lantana camara; assembly: GCA_037501455.1. Lineage (NCBI taxonomy): Eukaryota > Viridiplantae > Streptophyta > Magnoliopsida > Lamiales > Verbenaceae > Lantana > Lantana camara. Next base: position 112,459,344 of record CM074857.1, read on the forward strand.
GCATCAGCAAAGTAGGATTCCGCATCAGTAAAGGGTTTTGCATCCGCATCCACTTTCATGATTTCTCCATCTTTCAGATACTTAAAACATTGATGTAGGGTAGATGGAATAACGTTATTCTCGTGGATCCATGGTCGCCCTAATAGAAGGTTATAAGAAGTCCTAGCATCAATCACATGAAGTAGAGTGCTTGCCTTCAGTTCTCCAATTCGAAGATCTGTTCGAATCATTCCTATAGCTCGTTGTCCTCCTTGATTGAATCCTTGAATGGTCAGACGACTTTGAGATAATTCTTCGACAGAGATCCCCAACTTCTTCATAGTGGACTTTGGCATGATATTAACGGCTGAACCTCCATCGATCAATATGCGGTTAACTTTCTCTTCTTGCATGAATCCTGAGACGAAAAGTGGTCGATTGTGCGGTTTCGGTCCTAGTAACAAATCATCGTCCGTGAAGGCAATTACCGCGCTAGTAACATGACAAGAAACAACATGGGAAATTTCTTCATTATAGGAGGTTGGACTCATATTTTCTTTGAAGTATTTCTTCGGAAAAAAGTCGCCCAACGTCATTGGTTTCCAATAGCCATTGTGTGAAGGCCTTTTATGGTTGGTAGGTGCTCTCATCCTTCTCTTGGACTCGCTTTGTCTATACTTGATCGGAGTTGATGTTTTTATCCAAGTAGGATGAAACTGCTCTACACGTCGCCTTTGCCTTCGTCGACGCGTCACTACGGTCCATTCATCATCATCTTCAACTTTGGTTGTTGTATGTACTTCAACTTTAACTTCTCTATTGGACATCAACTTTGAAACTAACATTGGCTCCAAGCTTCCAAATTGGATTTTTGTGGATGCCCCCAATATTGTTGGTGATGTCATCATACTCTTGTTGCTCTTAACTTTATTGACATTTGTTGAAGTTACTACACTAGTAGCATTTGCGTCGGCTGCATCTTCACTTTCAAGGATAATTTTGCCTTCTCTTGCTAGAGCCATGATCTTATCTTTCAACACAAAACACTTCTCTATCGGGTGGCTAATGACTCGATGATACTTGCAGTATTTCGGGTCATTCACTTTCCCACTCTCCTCGGGGCGTTTTGGCTGCGGTAGCTCTATCAGTTTTTTCGCCAGCAATTCGTCAAAAATGTGTGAAACGTCGGAGTCTGGAAATGGGTATTCCTTTTCTTGCATCTCTTTCAGTGTAAGTCGACGCCTTTCATCCTGCGTTGGTTGATCCTTTGTTTTGACTTCAACCTTCTTTTCTTTAGAGGGAATTTTGACAGGTGTTGCCTTCACTGCCATAGATTCCTTTGCAAAAGGCTTGACGAATTTTTCACTCCTTCGAATATCCCTTCTATCCTTTCTTTGATTTTCAGCCGGAAAGTTAGTACCGTAGTGTGCAATACTTAGTTCCATATCATGAGCTCTCGTAGCCAATTCTTCGAATGTTCGGGGCTTGATTCCTTGTAAAATGTAAAGCAATCCCCAATTCATGCCTTGAATACACATTTCTATTGCAGATATCTCTGAAAGTCTATCCTTGCAATTCAAACTCAATGCTCTCCAACGATTGATGTAATCGATGACCGGTTCATCTTTCCACTGTTTTGCATTAGTGAGCTCGATCATACTTACAGTGCGACGAGTGCTATAGAAACGATTCAAGAACTCTCTTTCCATTTGGTTCCAACTGTCTATTGACTCCGGCTCTAAATCAACATACCAATCGAAAGCATTTCCTTTAAGTGACCTCACAAATTATTTCACCAAATGATCGCCATATGTCCCCGCATTGTTGCATGTTTCCACGAAATGAGCAATATGTTGCTTCGGATTTCCCTTTCCATCGAATTGCTGAAAACTCGGTGGTTGATAACCCATTGGCATCCTCAAAGAATCAATACGTTTAGTATACGGTTTTGAGTATGTTGGAGAATTTTGAGAGGGTGCACCATACTGAGCTCTAATTGTATTAGTTATCATATTTTGCAGTTCTTGCACAGATAGAGCGGCGATGGATGCAGCGGAGTTATTTATCCTCATCGCGGAGTCATGCTTCTGAGGACAAAAATTAACTTGTTTTCCATCAGTGACTTGAGCCGAAAAAGTTTGAGGGTTACGACTAGACTGACCAGGATCGCGATTTTCTAACTTATTCATAAGTTGAGCAATCTGGAAGTCTTTATCCTCCAAAGTCTTTTGCAAGTTAGCCATTGCTTGAGCCATTTGGGCAACTTGCTCTTCAAGAGTCATAGTCTCCGCCTCTTCAGTAAAAGGAGTTTCCTTTGATCTAGTTTCTCTAGGGGTTGAGGGAGTTGAACCATCTGATGATTTTGAGTCATGACCGTCTGTAGAAGACAGCACGGTGCCATCAACTCCTTTGTTCTTCAGATTTTGTTGGTTCCCCCCATCGGCTCCCTTACTCGCGCCATCAGCTCCCTTATTCTTCGGGTTGAGTTGGATTTTAGGAGCCATTGAGTAGAACTTTGGTATGAGAAGGAAAAGATGAGAGGTAAGATGGTCCCACTGGGCGTGTCAATCTGTTTGCACTAAAAATTCGCTTTATTGATTTTTAGTCAATATCGAATAAATAATACAAATTATTTGAAAATTAAAGTACAAGTGGGTCTTTGATCTTCACTTGATCCTCTGATTCTTCCCTCAGATTTAAAGTTGTTGAATCTTCAAACGGTTCTTGATGAATTTGGGGTTTGATCTTCTTCAACTTCAAATTAGACTTGAAATAACGTTAATCCGTAGGTCCTTCGACTTGTTTACGAATCAAACGCCGGATTTTGGAGAATTCCGTCAAGAACGCCTTCGAACTCGTTGGTAACTCCGTGGATTTAGCTTGAATAATAACACCGATTCGCCGGTATAACGCCTTGATAACGAATCAAATGCTTAAATTTGATAACTTCGGGAAGAAAGGTTTTTAGCCTTTCTTGAACTTTTAGAGAGGTTTTTAGCCTTTCTTTGAACTCGTAGAGAGGTTTTTAGCCTTTCTTGAATTCGTGTTGTGTGTTGAATGAACTACCCCATGACCCCTTTATATAGGTGTAGGATTCAAGACTTGTGGCCCAAGTCAGCTTTTATTTAATAATTATCTCTTATTTTTTGCAGAGATAATATCAAATAAATCATATAAATATATATATCTCTTTAATATTTCATTTATTTTTTAAAGAGATAATATAGGACTTGAATTTGATTGGTCAGTATGATGCCATACGCCATGTGTCGCCATATGATTTGTCCTGACTTTCTTTGGCTGCAAGACTTGATTTAATTGGTCAAAACATGTCACTTTGACACGTGTCATCATTTGATTTGTTGATAAAATAAACATTATAATATCAATTTAAATTCAACTATTTAACTTTGAAATTAAATTTAGGATAATTTCAAAATATTAAATAGCAAATTAAATTAATAATATAAAGTTTATTTACTCGTCTACAAAAAGATTAGGCAAAATTGAAGGGACAAAACAATCACAAATATGAGAAGTGATCGATAAACAGACCTCCTCAATTACTACTCTATGCTCCACTACTCGACATGTTAGGTGATCTCTGCCCAATTCCAATCTAACTTGAGCCAATTAACACCAAACGGCTGATACTCGAGAACTCAAAAAACATAGTAAGAAAAAGAAAAAATCGGTAGGAATTTTGGCCCAAAAAATAAGATATCATGCAAAAAACAAATAGTCGAAGTGCAATAAATTAACTTTAAAAAAAATCGAGAACGAAAACACAGACATTACTCCGGTAATTCTCTGCTCTGCAGTGGAGACGAAACGGCGGGAAATCGAGTGCTATGATACGATATTCTGATGATTGATTGGCGTGTGGCCCCGTAATAGACCGGGATGGCACGGCGGAACGACCACATTCATCTCGAAAACACTATTTAGCGATTACAATGGAATATCCTAATTTTTCTTCTCCTAATTTTGCTGCTTCGATTTATTTTCTTCACATTTGGGTTGCTAGGTTATTGAGGTGGGTTTTTTTGGGGGGGAAATGGAAAAATGGTAGGTCGGCTGATGGATTGTTCGCGAAAGAGAGATCGGAGAGATGGGTCACTGTAATTGAAGGTGGGATCGTGAGGAATGGGATTGAATGTGGATATGGATGCAGAGGAGGGGCAGCCATGGACGGTGCAATGTCCCAAGTTTCTTTTAGTTAAAAGTTTTTTTTTTCCCAAACAAATAAGTGTGCAAACATTGATAAGCCATGATTTTTAAGTTAGGGTATGAAGCACTTGATCCTTATTCGTAATTAAAAGGAACAAATAAGTGTTCTTTGAAGGATTATTTGTTCTTAAATTTTTTTGGCCAACAAATAAGTGTCCAAAATTTTTAAGTGAACTAATAATTAATATTTAAATTAAATAAATAAACTTTTGTAAGATAAGAATGTTGAAGTCCAAGACAGAGAAAGAATATTAATTATTTTAATCAAAATGAACTTAGATAGTTCATGTATCATAACTCATGAGTAATACATGACAATTATTTTCAAAATTATAAAAAAATAAATAAAAATCTTCATTGAAGCCATTGTCTTGAGTTATCTGATAGGAATAATAGTGAAAGCTTCTTTCATTGCATCTGCACACAAACAAATAAATTAATAATCTACAATAAAAAATAACATAATAGTCATATTCAAAATAAAAGACTTATTAACAAACTTATAATATACTAATTTTGCCGATTCTGTTTGCTACCAAAACATAATATATATATGTTGTCATCCTTATGACATCAAGGATGTAGGAATGAATAATCAAAATTCCTTCCACCACATCTGCAACAAAATAAATAAATTAATTATATCATACTACAAATAACGTAGAAATCATAAAAAATAGATAAATTAAGACTAAGAACAAATTGTATACCCTAAATGGAAATATTCCTTCAAAGCATTTGCACTTCTAAATAATTTGTGATAGGTCTCTGCCCTTGACTGATATAACTGTATACATATAATATTGATTTACTGCATGGATATTCTTGAACGTATATATTATATGTTAAATTTAATTGTAACTGATAGGATATAAATGAAGTTCGTTTCAAACTTCGATGAAACAACACATAATTATGAGCGACGTCGTCACTTTCCTGCATTCAAAATAATAAGTTAGTTAATAAATGTATATATAAAAGATGCATATATTATGAAATTAATAAACTAAAAAAGGAATCCCTTTTACCTGTTCATAGTCCAGAAATATGAACCTCATAGCAGACAACATGGCTGAATTACCATTTAAAAGGACAAATAGAAGACACATAAACGGGAAACTTCATAAGCGGAATAATATAATCGTAAGACCAAATTAGATCAATTTGATCAACATTTTTGGCATAATTTTCTTTTGGGACGTGTTGGGTTTCTTTTGAATCAATCATATATAGAAAGATGAAGGTTTATATTGATTTATAAAAAGGAATGTCTTCATATCTGAAGATTTACAAAGATGAGGGAGAGACTTTATAAACGTAAAACATGAGAGATACATGATATAAGATTTCTCTACCCTCCTATATATAGCAGCAAATCTTATCCGATAGATATTTAATATTTTAGTAAATTGAAGTTTAAAAAGTCTTTTAGATAATCCTTAAATATTTAAAAATATTATTTATTTGTATAATATATTAAATTTTAATGAGTTTTTTGCCCGACTGCTTTAAGATTTATGTGATAACAAAATTTCAGATTCCTTATATTTAAAATTCAATTTATTCTAACTAAACTAATTTGAGGAAGAAACGCGGAGAGTTAGATAACAGGTTTAAATTTCAAAATTATAAAATTAAATGAGATTTTTGTCTAAAGATTTTGAGATTTTTTGCATAATAAAATAAAAATTCATTGAGACTATCCACGTACACGTGGATAGCCTCAAGGGTTGTGAATTATATATATATAGATCAGTACAGATAAGTATGGATCGACCTAACGTAAGTTCAGTACGAATCCAACCTAATAATAGACAACCCCATCAAAAATTATGTTGAAACTCCTACTTTTTCTTTAACTATCAAATTTAATTTAATATATTTATTTTTCAATCAATAATCATTATAATTCTCTTACTTTATGCACTACAACTTATTAAAAAAATATATCCTAAAATCAATAATTATTTTTCTCAATGTTTAAGCTCCTATTTCTTTTTCAAGAAACAAGCCCAAAACTTTCATACTATTAAGGTAGCAAGTAATTCAGTATTTACGGAGACGGAAGGTTAACAGAACGCAATAGAAAGCTGCATAGTTCGAGGGCAAGAAATCAGAAATATACGATTTCAGGCTTTCCAAGAAACAGGCCCAAAACTTGTTCTACTTTGATAACATCCAAATACTTGTCCATAAATCCATTCAATTTTATGCAACTCACAAAAGCCCTTTTGCTGATCTAAGTCACCGAAAGGGAAACGGAGACAATTATGCAGGTATCATTCTGTTGGGCATTTATGGTTACTTTTCATGCAGCTCTGCAACAAATACCGCATAAACACAAGTTGGATTACGTCAAGGTGTGAACTGTGTGAAATAAGTCTCAAAGAGTAATAACTTGAAAAGCCGAAAAATCCAATTTGAAGGAGGCAATTTACCAGAGAATCAGGTTAAAGTGGACACCATGCACAAAAGACAGCCCCTGAAACCAGGAAACAGGGCCCATGTTCACTGCCAAAAGTGAAATACCAACCATTCTTTAGACTTTCTCAATAAAATCAATTGGGATAATTGCACTTGCATGCCTTGAGATTTTGGCGTTATTACACAAACTTCCCCTTAGGCTTGAGAAAAAGATAAAAGAAATTCTCCTCCGTACCCCGAGGTTACGCCTGAAGCACGTTGTTACAGTTATGAATTTAAATTCATGTATTGTTGAGTAACTTCGAGGTCAACTAGGATATTCATCGTATAAGTTCTTTGGCTGTTTGGGTTTGGCAGGGGAGGTGTGTATAATTTTTGAAACCTCGGGGGAGGTTTGTGTAATTAGGTCAAATCTAGAGGTGTATATAGTGTAATTATGAAAACCAATTTCAGAAGGTTAAAAAGTAAGTAAATGCAAGCTACAAAGGCATCTCACTGACATAAAGTTATACTCACCAGGCAATGTTGAGCTGACAGAGAAAAATCAACCTACATCCATGGAAACGTCTGTGTCGTCCTGCGGTAAAAGGAAGGGCAAGATCGACGTGCCAAGAAGCGGAGCGTTGAAGGAGAAAAGAGCAAGGTTATACATAATACGTCGATGTCTCTACATGCTAATCTGCTGGAGGGAACATCACCATGATCGAGATTAGAATTGCCTTTCATGCATTGAAGCCATGAGTCTATGACAGTAGGTTAATATCACTGCAGCAAATTTACAGTGTTTTTTTTTTTTTTTCCTGTATCGGGAGAGTTTATGGGAACGTACTACTATTCCGTATGGTACAATAGCTTCAAATTTCAATATGAATATGAACATTCAACCCTTTCTGAGTGCAGTTAGTTGCTGTCATCTCTAATACAAATACACTTCTAAATATATTATTTTGTCGTGTCGTGTCAGATACTTTTCGCATGCAAATTTCAATAAAAAATTTGTATACGTATCCATCGCCTGTTTTGTCGTTAAGACGCATGCTACGACCGACTAGTTACAGAATTAAGTTAAACAAGATAAGATAGATATATTCCAGGGTTTCCCACAAAGGCGCATCTGGTGTAGTGGTATCATAGTACCCTCCCACGGTACTGACCGGGGTTCGATTCCCCGGATGCGCATTGATTTTTTTTTGCTTCATGAGAACTCAACATGAAAAGCATTAATGTCACACTTCACTGCCCAAAATACATCAACCAATAATGTATTAATTTAAACTTTTTTCCCCATAACATTAATTTTGAAACAATCTAACCAACGCGTACAATGTATGAAATTAATCAAGTCAATACTAATAGTACTAGTGTCGAGAGTTTTGGCCCCAATCCGATCGGAGAGTAATAGTTAACTTGGTAAGGATCGATCCCTGATTATAGTAATGAAATTAGAAGGGATAGAAGGGCTATAGTTAACTTGGTAAGGATTGACCCTGATTAGTAACGGAATTAGAAGGGATAGAAGGTAGCCATTGTTCCCTCTGAATTCATTTATTTTTTTTTATTATTACACATAAAAAAATTCGGGTAATGTGGGATAAATCCCCAATTGAGCATCATATTTTTGCTTAACTCTCCATTTTGGCAAAATGTCGTATAATTTTCACATAATGTAGTACTTAAAATACCTCTCAAAATATGTTGTATATTTTTCACAAAATGTAGTACTAAAACGTTCTAATGCAGTATTTATATCTTATTATGTTGTATAATTTTATGAGGAATAAAATAAAAATATTCCAAACTGATGAGGAGTTATTTCAAACTGCCCCATAAAATTTAGAATACTTATATATTTGTTCCTTTAATTTAGAGTTTTAGTCCCTCCACTTTAAATAAAATTATAATATCTCTACACTTATATATTTTTTATATTCAAATTTCGTTCTCCCCCCACCCCGTATTTTAAATCCTGATTTTGTCCATATTCCAAACCAAAGTAATAGTTGTGACCTCAATTTGGTAAAGATCGAACCTGATGGGTCTGATTTCGGATGTCCAAACTCCAACACTTTATAATTTGTTTATGTGGGGAAACAGGGGATGAAAGCTCAGTAAGTATCGCCGGAAATGGTGGGCTCAACCTGCTAGGACAAACACCAAGAAAAGAAAGGTCAGAAGGTCAAGCTGGGGGGAACTGGGGGTGATGTCCAGTTTGGCTCTCCGACGCTCAAGTCAGTTGATAAACTGAAAAAGATGAAGAAAATGCAGAGCTGAAGTTATGAAAGCTTGCTTACAGTAGGAGAGATGAAGTCTCTTATTTATAGTTGAGGGTCAGGGACCTTTTGGTATTTATCACCCTGTGGTCCAGGCCCAGTGTTGCCCTAACATGTGCCGCGAAGAGGAGAAACCTAGGAGGAATCTCCTGCAAAAGTTGAGGAAAAGTTGGTGGCGGGCAACAGTGGCAGGTGTGCGGGTGTGTACTGTGTGTCAGAGAGCCATTTTGGGTTGGTAACGAGGGCGAGGCGCACGCTCGTATTCATCATGAGCCTTGGAGACAGGCAGATCCGAGGGGGACCTGGGCCAGGGCTGTGAGATGAGGGAAGCATTGTTCCTCTGTCAGTCTGTCCATATGGGAATGTTCGTCCGAGGGGAGTGCACGCTCGGGGATTAACTTCTTGAGGAATGGGGATACATTTGGGGAGTGAGGGTGACGCTCGTTTGAGAGCGACTCACGTGGGCCCTAATTTCCACGTGTCATACAACGATGACGCCACGTGTCAAAACGCGGGTCAAGCGTATTTCTGCCTCATCATTTGTGCCCCCCAATTTTGCAGTCTTTAGTAATGAGGGCTGTAGAATTCTAACCCTTTCAAATCTCGAGGGTATATCTTGGCGGGGAGCTCTGCGCTCGAATACCACATTCTGAAACCGCATTTAATGCGGTCACTTCACACTGACCTCTTGAGATGTCCAGCATTAAATGCTGATGGGGCGCGTGGGTGCGATATTTCAGGAAATGACGCGTGTTTCTTGGATGGTGTCTAACGGTTCCCAAAAGTGGGCGGTTACCAAGGTGGGAAATGATTGCACTTTGAATTTATTACTCTAAATCATACCAACTTCCTTCCCCATAAATAGGGGATCTCACATTTTCTTCAAACTTTACGCATTCATTCTCCAGAGCACCTGAAATCCTTCAAAACTTTCGAAGCATCCTTCAGAGAGTTTCAAACAACTTCCGAGTTTTTCAAAGCTTTAGATAATTTCTTCTTTCTTCACAAATTTCTGACTTGCTAACCCTAGATTGTTAGGTTTTAATCTTTGAATCTCCTCTATCACTGAAAATCCTTCACCAAAAATTTCTACTTTTTTCCCCAAACTCTTAAAAGCCATGTCTGGAGATCATGTTAAAGAGTTCGTCCAAGAACTTGAAGAAATGGCAAGCCAGAATTCATCCCCTCATGATCCCACTCCCCAACATGAAACAGTGTCGGAAATTTCTGGGGAGGCAAGGGATGAAGAACTAGATGCGGCGGTTTCTGCCATGGTGGAGAGGAATCCTGGGTGCGTAGATCATTTGTTTGAGAAAATGGATATGGTATTGGAGGCGGAGAGGCAGGGGGTGACGTTGCCCTTGACGGAAAGTGCCACTCATGCCCACCGCCACACTGTAACAGTGGCCATCCCAGCCCCTGTTCAAGAAGATAAGGGTGTTGGGCCCTCGGAAGATCCTCCCGCAAAGCGTAGAAAGAAAGGGAAGAAGTCTAAGAAAACCGCCGAGGGTGAGGGTGAGGGCATGTAGGCCACTGAGAGGAGTCCAGACGAGACCCCTAGTATCATAACTATGGGGGATTTGGTTTCAATGAGGGCTCCCCGTTATTGGGACGAGCGCTACACATACAGAATCCCAGCACCGCATGAGAGGGCTAACAATCCCCCTCCAGGGGAATTGGCAGTTTATAGAGATGCGGTCGAAGCGGGAGGGTTGAGATTCCCTATTTTTGTTCCTGTTGCAAGTATTCTAAACCTCTTAAACCTTAGCCCCTCCCAGATTGTCCCCAACGACATTGCCCTCATCAATGCCTTTGTTATTTTGATGTAATGCACTGGAAACGAGCTATCAATCCATAACTTCAATAGCCTCTTCGAAGTGGTTCGCTCGTCACGCTCATCCCCCATGGCGGTTTTTTACTATATCCAGGCCAAATCCAATTTGAGATTGATAGAGTCGCCTTCATCCTCCTATGAAACTGACTGGAAGGAGAAGTTTTTTTTCGTAAGGGCTCCCGATGGTGAGGATTTTGGGGTTCCTCGAGAGTGGGTTGACCACGGGGATAGGTCCCTTGTTAGATCTCGCCTGGAGCCCTCATTTCCCATGTCCTAGGCCAAACAGCTGGCAAACACCCTAAGGAACGTGCGCTGGCTTATCAAGGCCAAAGAGCTGATGGATGATGAAGAGGTCTTATTTCTTTGTGGGCTCATGAATGACCCCGAAATGATTAGAAATCCACCCGCTCAAAGTTTGAAGATAGATGGTTAAATTCTAGGGAACTAACTTTAGATAGGATTGCTGACCTAATTCTTGTATTTTGTTGAGTTTGTAAGGATGAGTTGACCCTCGTTCTCCTCTTTTTTTTCAGGTGCAATTATACTAATGGCGAGGAGAACAGGAATGAGGAATGTGGCCAATCTTCTGAATGCTTGCCAGCCGCAACAACAACAGCAGCCCCAGAATCAACAACAACCGTCCCAGAATCAGCAAGGGCAAAACCAGGACCAAAGGGCTGACTGAGGAGACGCTCGAGGAGGCCACCAAGGGGCCAGTTCCAGTTCAACCGGCCAAGGCCGAGGGGAAATCCGGGTGGTCACGCCCGAAACCCACATAGTTCCGAGGGGAGGAGCCACCCCTCAAGACAACCAGCAACGACCACGCACGAGCGTGGTAATAAGAGAAGCTCAAGGGGGGTCAAGCTCAGCCCTCTTGGAAGAGGAAGAGGATGCCTGATGCCATTCCGATAGTTGGCAAAGGCAAGCAAGTGGTCGAGGGCGACCGAGGGAACGGTGATACTTCCTCTTCCGAGGAAGACCAGCTATGGAATTTTGAGCACACGGGAGATAATGCGTTCCAACGTGCGCCGAGCGAGGGTCCTACACTGCTGAGCAACCATGTAATACCCCGACGAGGGCATCCACGCCTGTCCCGCACTACAGACCTAGCTTGTATATAGAATTTCTATCCATATACCCGCCGGGACCGAAGCAAGCGGTGACAAATGGACAACCTAGCTAGGCGGTACTAGACTCACAAAGCGAGTAAACAAACACAAGTATGCGAAAGCTTAAACACGAAACATATCAAATGCATAAATTCATCCGTTCAACATTTAAGTGATCGTCACGGTCCAACACAAAATGCTCAAGTGTGGAAATATAAAAATCATCCTATTGACCAACACGGTCTAAACAAATCATAAGAGTATAGTATCAACATAGTAAATCCATGAATCTCAAAGCATAAAATAAGTAAAGTACGCTACAATCGTAAACAAGTACAAGCTAGACCCAAGACAAGACTCTCAAAAGATCCCGCCTAGCTTGACTCCGAAATGCGACCTGCGGACACGAAGGGTAAGGGGAGTCAGCTCAAAAGGAACCGGTGAGGGAGAGTATACATAATATAAGTGATATAAGAGGGTTTGATGCATGCTCAAATTAAAGGTGTTCATGATCCATTTAACTTTTCAAAATCAATGTAAGGGCTTCCAAAATAACGGATCACAAACCACATACAAAACCGGCTCGGCGAGAACGAGCACTCCATCCTTACTTCCCCAACCAAATAAATCCAAATTAATCCATCCATTACGCCATTGATTCCGAGGGTGTACATCCCCCGATCATCCATAACATAGAGAATTCGGTCCATGAAACCTAGCTCTCTCCAAGAAAACTTCAACACCGAAACCTCCTCGGAGTCTTAGTAGTCTTGTCCACAGTGGGAACTTTGTATGAGGACATCCGTCGGCCCTTGCCTTCCCGGAATATCGCTCAACTCTGTCCCCGAGCTCAAATTCGATTTCCCCAAGCAAGCGTCCTTACAAGGTACATCATAACCTCCCTATACAACTCACACATACATAATATTCCATGAAAGTTCCAAAAGCATTTTGGGTACTTATCCCATATACCAAGTCAAGTTTTTACTTGCAAGCCGTTTTCCAAAAGTAAATATCAATAATACGAGCAAAGCTCGCAAGACTTGGCTTATAACACCTACATATACGTTTTGAAAACGGGAGTTAAGTCATCAAATATGATAGGCCATATGTGTCCACAGTTTTGAAAACATTTTGTATTATAACTCCTCACCTTTACCAAGAACTCCAAAAGCCAACCACGAGCAAACAAGCTACTCGTCCGGAGACTACACTATTATATATTCTACGAAGATATTTGACTTCAATTGTATTATTTTGACTCAATACTATTTTATATTTTTTTTAACATTTTATTGAAAAAATATTGGGTGTTTGAATAGTCTGTTTTTTTTCTCCCTATTTGCATCAATGTATTTCAATTATTATTAAACTTAATCCCATATTATATATAATCCATTAAACATTCCATTAATAAAAATTATATATTTTATTAATAAATAAATCTCCTAAAAATTAGCAAATGAATTGAGTTACCTAATGCAACCACCATTGAAATTTATTTATAGCAAATTTAAAAAAAAATTGATATAAACAATCAATTCCCTAATTATATGCAATTATGACGAATTTCATTTATTATATCCTTTATTCTCCCAACATATGCACCATATGATTCAAATATCATCCATACTTCTATGATCAATTTCTCAATCTTTTAATCTACTCTTAATATGCCCTCATTAAAATTTGTCTCTATCATTCTTTTTTTCCTTTCTCAATTCTAAACCATTCGATATGTTTTAAATCTATCTATCTATATCTATATCTATACTATAATATATAGGAAGGGTGTCTTTTGACCAAATTGTATCAATTGTGACTCAATACTTTTTTCTCTTTTTTTCGAATTTTTTTATTCTCAAAAAATTATTTCATTGGTCAATTTTATTTCCAAAAATCAAATTAATTATCTTATAAATTTAGGAAACGTCCGGTTAATAATTAATCAAAAATCTTTAATATTTTTAGGATTTTCAATTAATAATATTATATTTATGTCAAATAATTAATTGATTTCATGTAATTAAAGAAACAACTTACTATAAATATATCTTAATTGATTGATTGATATCAATTAATTGAAATAAATTTAGGACACCTATACTTATACTTACTTACTATAATACATTGATTCAAATTATGTCAATTTTGACTGAATAGAATTTTGTAATTTTTTAGAATTTTTTTATTCTTTAAAAAAAAAATTCATTGGTCAATTAATTTTTGAAAACTATAATTATTTATTAAATCGCATTAATTAACTTATTAATCTTATAAATACATGAAATGGCGGATTGATAATTAACCATACAATCATTAACATTTTTCAAGCTTGCAATTAATAATATAATATTTATGTTAAATAATTAATTAATTTTACGTAATTAAGGGAACAATGAAATATAAGTATCTCAATTAATTAATTGATGCCAATTAATTGGATAAACTTAACGTATTTTGGTATAAATTAGGGGAATTAACTTTTTTTTTAAAAAAACTTCTTTTTAGTAAATAACGTTGATTTTTTTAAAATTTTTTTAGTTGTGAAAATTATTTTAATGGTAAGTTGTGTTTACATTAAATGCAATTTTAATATAATTCAAATTTCTTTTTAATCAAGTTCACGATTTATGAAATCATTACATGGTAATTGAATTTAATTTCTTTCTATATAAATTGTTTGGTTTTTAATTTCTATATATTTTAACCTATTTAATTAAAATATGATATTGACATGAATTTTACAAGATTTATATATAATATTATAAGTTATATTGTACATCAATATCGTGCATCACACGGGGTATACAATATATATATATATATATATATATATATATATATATATATATATATATATATTATAATATATAGGAAATGTGTATTTTAAATCAATTGTATCAATTTGACCGAATACTAATTTTTTAAAATTTTGATTTTTTTTATTGTCTTAAAAAATTATTATTGTAGTTTTTATATTTTAGAACATGCAAGTCATTAGTTTTTTATGTCGTAATTATCCAATTCCTTAATTGATAATGATTAATTTACACAAATTGTTTATATTAAATATTCTACAAATCATGTCCAAGATTTACTACAAATTATACCCAAGATTTGCTATTTTAATTTAGTAAAGTTTTTGAAGTTTGAATTTTAAATGTGTAAATTTACATGTTTATAAATAATCTACTTTTAATGGACTTTTTAGTGTTTTTCTATCTTCTTCTTTTTTGATTTCTTGGTGCTTCTTAGAATGTTTTTCTTTCTTTCTTCTTCCTTGATTTCGTTCGATATTTTGGCCATTTATTTTGTAATATATCTTTTTTTTTATCTTTTTCTTATTTGATTTTCTTATGTTGGTTACTTATTTTCTCCAGTTGCGACTTTAACATTTGTTATAGTTTAATGTTTGTATTAAATATTGTAAAAAGAATTTTATGAAAATACCACCATAATTTTGAAAAGGGAAAGAATAAGGATATTTTATAATAATAACTCATCAAATTTATTGATTATCAACTTTTTAATATGTATTCAAGTTTTGCTTGATATGAATCAATGTGCGTACATGTCGGAAAAGAAAGGCCATAAAGAGAAACGATTGACCTATTGGCGGAGTCGTTGCCAGAGATGATTGAGAATGTCTTCTGTTAAGTTTTGATCTATGTTGCACGGACACGGACACGGCGACACGGACACGACACGACACGACACGGACACGGCGACACGGATTTTTTTAAAATTTTAGGACACGACACGGTTCCGACACGGCTATATTTTATATAAATAAATATATTTTATATATAAATAAAAATATTTTATATAAAAATAAAAATATTTTATAAGTATAATCTATGTAACATAAAATATTTAAAAAATATATAATATTGAAAATTAAAATAAGTTTTGTTATTTCAATTTTCTCTCCGAAAAATTCAAAAAATATTAAAAAAAGCATAAAAAAATGATCAAATTTGGCCCGCCGTGTCCGAGCCGTGTCGGACACTCCACCTCGCCGTGTCCGACACCGTGTCCCAATTTTTTTTATTTTTTTTTCCGGACACTCCTTCAGCCGTGTCCGACACGTGTCCGAGCCGTGTCCGTGTCCGTGTCCGTGTCCGACACGTGTCGGACACTGCACGGGCCATTTTTTAG
Source organism: Lantana camara (assembly GCA_037501455.1). Taxonomy (NCBI): domain Eukaryota; kingdom Viridiplantae; phylum Streptophyta; class Magnoliopsida; order Lamiales; family Verbenaceae; genus Lantana; species Lantana camara. Next base: position 112,475,351 of record CM074857.1, read on the forward strand.
GCGTGTCCGTGCTTTAGAGGTTTTGATGTAATTGTGTGTTCTTTTGTTGTTTTTCCAACAAAAAAAAGTTTTGTTTCATAACATAATATTTGGGTTGTTTCTTGAATGTGACAATGTAATTAGATTTTAGAATTCTTTGATTTATCTATAAATACATGTCAGATTTTAATAGATTTTTTTTTTATCAAATTCTCATAGATTTTTTCGGTAATCTTTGTTTTAATATTTACAATTTTACAATTCTTTTGGATTTATTTTATTACTAAAGAACATTTTTTTGAAATTTTAATTTCATTTAATTTAGAGTTTCAGTACTTTCTATTGTCATTTCAAGTTAGCATCAACTGAAAAAATTAGTTTGTATACATACTTATTATGTTACTTTTTGATCAAAATATATACTTACTATAATACTATACAATTTAGCAAATTTAATTTTAATATCTACTTATTGGCCATTTTTGTATGTTAAAATATTACACATAAATTCAAATTGTTTTTTAAAGTAATTTCTTTTTTATTCATTACCGTGCATAGCACCGGATTTATGCTAGTACACCACATATTTGATGTCACGTTGATGTTCATTTTTCACCATATTTATAAAGGAAAAAGAATTAGTAAAGTAATACTAAATTAAACCCTACACTACTTTTCCTATAACCGTCTCCTCTTCATTCTTTTCTTTTGTTTACACTTTCATTATCTGCAAATGAGAATCGACAAAAAGTAGCAGAACTCGCCTCAAATTTTCAGGCAGTCTAGTTAGGCGCAATCCTTCCGGCAACGGCATCTTTATAAAATCTGGCAAGCATTTTAATATTAAGAACGAGTTTATTCCTTTTATCCCACTCCTTCTATTTTTTACTTTATAAATATTTATTTACATATCTACAGCGAAATAACTGCCGGGAAATGGAGGGGGCTGCCGGCGGCAAAGTCGGAGATGGCGAAGTGGCAAAGGGCGGAGGTTATTAATACGAACCGGCTATCCGGCCTGTTTTTAGGACGGAAAATCGGCCGGTTCATAACGATCCCAACCGGACAACGTGCTGATCACCGGTTAAATCGGTTGGACCGGTCGAATTTTCAAAACACTGCTAAAAACAAAGATGATGAAATTAGGCAGACTTAAATATAAAACAAAAGGTAATTTTTTTCTTTTTTACATTCTATTTTGACAAAGAAAATTTTAGGGGCAGTTATTAAAGAGGACCAATAATGTAAAAAAGTTATCCTAAACACCCTAATTTGAAAAATCTATGTTTGAGATCACCAATACACAACATATTTTTTCTAAACCCCCTAATCACCTAAAAAGACTAGTTTGCCCGGACGTTTTTCCTACCGCCAGTCTAAATTTGCTTCCTCCAAACCAGTACCTTACTAAGTCTCACCATCCACCACTGGAGTCTTCTTTTTTAAGCTTTCTTTGCGCGATTGGTGCCCTAATTTTTTTCTGGCGACGGAGAACAGGACAGTAAAACATATCAGCGGAACTGTATGAGACATTTTGCCGTTCTAGATTTGAATCTTTGATGTTGTAATATGTCTTGTTCTGTTTGCATTTCATATCTATTTTGATATATCTGCAATGTTTTTCTTGAAATGGTTCTTAGTTTATTTTATTGTGCTTTCTTTCTTTTGTTTATTGATGCCAACTAACGCTTCAATGGTTGTTAATGGGTAGATTATCTTGTTAATATGTTTAATTCAACATCGTCGGCGCAGAGTGAGTCGAGGTTGTTCTGTTATTGTGGTGTAGAGGCCCGTGTTTTCACTTCTAAGACTCCTAAAAATCCTCATCGGAGGTTTGCTAAATGTCGCAAGGGAACTTGTAACATGTGGGTGTGGATTGATCTAGAATCGACCCCTGAAATGAGAGCACTTTTCGCCAGCTACGACAAAAAGATCGTTGTCCGCGATGCTGAAATCAGACTTCTGAAGTTGAAGCTTAATTGTTTGGCAGCTCTTCTTCTTGTCTCATGGCTAGCCTTCCTAGTACGATGCTTTATTTGATTCCTCTTTGTGTAAGATTATGGGTGATTCTTCATTTTTTGTAATATATTCACCCTCGGTTGTAATCCTACATTTAATCAAGCATGTAAATATTTTGCAATGTATATTGAGTTGTTTATTTTCTTAGTTGGCGAATGGGGGAAAAGCTGGGTTTGTCGAGTGAGGGCATGAAAATTAGGAATTGAAATCTGGGTTTGTAGAGTCAGGCAATGAAAACTCATAAGTGAAAGCTAGGTTTGTCGAGTAAGGGCATGAAAATTAGGAATTGAAATCCGAGTTTGTAGAGTCAGGCAATGAAAACTCGTAATTGAAAGCTGGGTTTGTCAAGTTAGGCCTTGAAAATTTGGAATTAAAATCTGGGTTTGTATAGTTAGGCCATGAATATTTGTAATTAAAAGTTGGGTTTGTCGAGTGAGGGCATGAAAATTAGGAATTAAAATCTGAGTTTGTAGAGTCAGGCAATGAAAACTAGTAATTGAAAGCTGGGTTTGTCAAGTTAGGCCTTGAATTTTGGAATTAAAAGCTGGGTTTGTATAGTTAAGCCATGAATATTTGTAATTACAAGCTGGGTTTGTCGAGTGAGGGCATGAAAATTAGGAATTGAAATCTGGGTTTGTAGAGTCAGGTAATGAAAACTCATAATTGAAAGTTGGGTTTGTCGAGTTAGGCCTTGAAATTTTGGAATTAAAAGCTAGGTTTGTATAGTTAGGCCATGAATATTTGTAATTGAAAGCGGGTTTGTCGAGTGAGGGCATGAAAATTAGGAATTAAAATCTGGGTTTGTAGAGTCAGGCAATGAAAACTCGTAATTGAAAGCTGGGTTTGTCGAGTTAGGCCTTGAAATTGTGGAATTAAAAGCTAGGTTTGTATAGTTAGGCCATGAATATTTGTAATTAAAAGCTGGGTTTGTCGAGTGAGGGCATGAAAGTTAGGAATTAAAATCTGGGTTTATAGAGTCAGGCAATGAAAACTCGTAATTAAAAGCTGGGTTTCTCAAGTTAGGCCATGAAATTTTGGAATTAAAAGCTGGGTTTGTATAGCTAGGCCATGAATATAGTTATGCAAACAATATATTATTCAGTCCAGGTGACTACATTCTTCTAAGGCATTTCATCGAACAACTTGCGAGCACTTTTTACATTGCCTTTATTGAAATGTAATATATCCAATTCATGGCCTACAATCACGCTTTTGCAATCTTGTCCACGATATTACAATTATTGAACATCAATTATTAAACATCATGAACCACCCCCAACATTCATCATATTAAACCTCTCATAAACCCACGGTCAACCCACTGTCACGGTGTCACCTTTAAAAGCAGTAAGTTCACCCCCTATTGATTTAGCTGTCACCATCTGTTGCATAGATGCTCCTATTTTTATTTTCTCACCCATCTGAATTTGTTGTAGGAGAAAAAATTGGGAGCATCGTTGCACAGATCGGTGAGATCTAAATCATACATAGATGATCTACCCTATGAGATCTGTAGAAATGGGGATTTGATGTCTGGCAGCCCATTGTCACCTTTAAAAGTAGTAAGTTCACCCCATATTGCTTTAGCTCTCACCATCTGTGCATAGATGCTCCCATTTTTAGTAGTTTCTCACCCATCTGAATTTGTTGCAGGTGAAAAAAATGAAGCATCTATGCACAGATGGTGAGAGCTAAACCGATACGTAGATGATCTACCATAACAGATATGGAGAAGTGGGGATTTGGTGGTGAATATAAAGAAGATTGCAAAAAGAGATCCCATCGTGCAAAACCGTTTACACATTGCCTCGGATAATGGGGGAATTAAAAGCCAGGAGTTGGAGAGTCACACCTTGGAAGACTAAAAACACTTTCTTTATGACACATTTTATGGTGAAGATTAAAAGGCAGGCATTTTCCAGTGAAGTCTAAAAAATGCGTAATCAAAGGCAGGCATTGTCCAGTGAAAGGTTAAAAAATACGCAATCAAAGGCAGCCTTTGTCCAGTGAAATCTCAAAAATGCGTAATCAAAGGCAGCCTTTGTCCAGTGAAATCTCAAAAATGAGTAATCAAAGGCAGGCATTGTCCAGTGAAAGGTTAAAAATGCATAATCAAAGGCAGACATTGTTCAGTGAAAGGTTAAAAATGCATAATCAAACAGCCTTTGTCCAGTGAAATCTAAAAAATGCGTAATCAAAGGCAGGCATTGTCCAGTGAAATCTAAAAAATGCGTAATCAACAGCCTTTGTCCAGTGAAATCTAAAAAATGCATAATCAAAGGCAGGCATTGTCCAGTGAAAGGTTAAAATTGCGTAATCAAAGGCAGTCTTTGTCCAGTGAAAGGTTAAAAATGCGTACTCAAGATTTATTGAAATCCGTAATCCCACAACATTATAACATTACGATAATGATACTCAAGATTTATTGAATATCATGACCACAACATTATTATAATGATACTCAAGATTTATTGAATATCATGACCACAACATTACAATAATGATACTCAACATTTATTGATTCATGACCACAACATTACAACATTTCAATAATGACACGCAAGATTTATTGAATCATTATTGTAGTATTGTGGTTACCATTCAATAACATTATGATACTGAAGATTTGAGATTTCACTGGACAATGCCTGCCTTTTTAACCTTTCACTGGACAATGCCTGCCTTTGATTACGTATTTTTAACCTTTCACTGGACAAAGGATAAAGGCTGCCTTTGATTACGCATTTTTGAGATTTCACTGGATAAAGGCAACCTTTGATTACGCATTTTTTAGATTTCACTGGACAAAGGCTGCCTTTGATTACGCATTTTTAACCTTTCATTGGACAAAGGCTCCCTTTAATTACGAGTTTTCATGGACTAAAAGACAGTTATCAAGATATGTACAAAGAAATTTAACATATGTAATTCACGAAGAAAGTTAAACATTTGTACAAAATTATAAAAAATCAGTACTTCATTCATACAAGCTGTTGAATACCAAATTTCAGTAGCATATGGGCGATGTGAACACGGTAATCAGCGATGGGGACTCCCTTTGCAAACTAGTTGAACTCTGCGGTGTCCTTTGCAAGTGACTCCATGAAGTGGCAAATAAACGCCCTATAGTCCAAGCTTTCTGGTGCTTGAGTACGGAAAGATGTGGGTTGCGGGTACTTTTCAGCTGCAGCAATGTTGGCGATACCCTTGTATTCCCAATATGATTTCATGAAACAATCCCATACCTTCTCCGCGTGGCGCGTTTTTGATGAGTTCATGGAGTTGTGCGCCAAGAACTTATTCTCCACTGTATTGTACACTACCAAATTCCAATGATTGGGAGTGTTCAATGGGAATATAAAGTACCGGTGTTGGTCAATGTCACCGTTGTTGAGCATTCCCAGTTTCCACACCGCATAATTCCTCAATTTGGGGCCTTCAAGAAATTTAACCATCCTTTTCGCTGACAGATAGTGGGTTTTCGTGGTTTCTTTCAACAAATCTATTATATGTTGTGTGAGAAATGAAGAAGCGCAATAGATTTTGTGTGATCCTTGGGGGATGTACAATAGAGTCCTCAGCAGTTGTCTGCCTTCTTTTGTTAGACTTTGCACGCTTATTAGATTTTTTCCTCTTATCATCTTTCTTCTCCTCGGCCACATAATCCTCTTCACCATCATCATCATCAACCTCATTTTGAAAGGCAGACTCTGGTACACCCTCTACACAAGCTAGCAACCTAAGCTCCATTTTATCAGCAGGTTTAATTTGATTTACCTGCAAGCAAACGATTAAATTATATAATATACATCTAGTTCCTCATAATTCATGTATACATAACGTTTTCAATCATAATGTTTACTTACGTCGGAGAAGGTCAGTTTGCTGAAAAATTTTCTTCTTTTGTGCAGACAAATTACTCTTCTGGCACTTCAAAAAATGTGGGAAGGCCTGCACCAACACGGTATGCCCACAGGAGGGAAAATGCTCAAGGAACCAAGCCTGGATTTAAAACATACTAGTAGGATCAAAAAGACAAACACAACAGCGTACATATAGAAACAAAATAACAATATATATATTCTTAACATGAGCCGTATGGTACATCTGTCAAGAAACTGTTTGCTAACAACTTCAAACTTCTCAATTGACAAAACCAAAAAATTATAAACAGTAACACCTCAAGCGAATCGGTTGATATACTCTAATTCATCTACATAGCATATCAGACCAATTGGCAGCTTAAGGCTGCTGCATGGAAACAACAATGTAGAAAAAACAAACAATATAAACATTCTTGCAAAATCATCGATGCCTTCGGCATCACTCCTAGAAGCCAAGTCCTGTAACCTGGCCAATATGTTATAACGTGTCACCCTACCGTTTTTATTGTCAAAATATAGTTACCGGATTCGTGATTTCACTCTAACATAAGGATCAACGGGGTGACCCTCACATTGTAGCCCCAACACAATTGACAACTCTGTGTCAGTAAAAGGTACACTGACTTGCCCAAAGTTGAATGTCCGTAGGTCCGTGTCAAAACGTTCCAGGAACGCCCCAACGCGTTTGTTTGAACCTTGAACTCCATGCATGTGAAGGAATGCGCCAAATGTAGTAGCCAGTATCCTTTGCCTTTGGGCAGCAGTTAGCACACCAATTCCGGCCATTTTTTCTGTGAAATATGTGGGCGAACAACGACAAAGTATTTCGTCTCGTCGCGAAGATTTATCGCGTTGGCGGCTTTTCCCGGAGCTGGACCTACTTGAGATTTGCTTCAATCGAGCCATCGGAACTAATTGCCAACGAAAACTGAAAATCTGCGAATGGACACAAAATTTGTATAATTGCAAGCCCTAACTGCCGAATTAAGACCCTCTAATCTGTAATTAAAAACCTAAATTGTCGAATCAGAATGGTTGCAATTACCAGAGGTGGAGACTTCTTCTTCCTCAACAAACGAACGACGGAAGTATGGAGGCCGGAGTGCTTATCGGCGGTACGTATCGGCAAGTCCACGGTGAAGATTCTCACAGATGATTCAAATGAAAGGAACCCTGATCTCTCTCGAGTTCAACAAGGGCAACACGGTTTTTTTACACGTTTTTGGGGGGGGGGGGGGTTTACAAAGAATATGTTGTGTATTGGGGACTGAAAACATGCAAATTTCAAATTGGGGTATTTAGGATAACTTATGCCCCTTACCAGGGATGAAACATTAATTGTCCGAAAATTTTAATACAAGGAAAATAAAAATGATTATAAAAAAAAAAAATATTTAAAAACAAATTAGTGTGCCTTGAATAGGCATTCAGTGGAGAGGAGCCGTCGCCAACCAAGTCAAGTTTTTTTTGCCTGTTCTGTTCTCATCTGAATTTGTCCCATTTCCTCTCCTTCTGTGGCTTCTCAAATTCCAGTAATGCTACTTTAAATTTTCTGCATTTCAGTGTCTTCCCTTTTCTAAAAATTGAATCTTTTTCCACTGTTCTGGGAATGTGTATAGTACTTGGTAGGGGTGAGCAAAAATCGAATCTTAATTGAAAACCGAACCCGTATCGATCGGTTTTGTTTCGAATAATGGTTTCCCGTCGCTGTTGCTGTGCTGCTTTTCATTCTTGTTGGCTGTTGCTGTGTTGCGCGGTTAGAAATATAAAATAACAACGAAAAGGGGTATTTATTTTTTATGGGTTTTCGCTTTTAACTTGATTTTTCATCGAATTTGTGAAGTGTTTGTATTTTGTGAAGTCTTAATTGAATTCTCTTGATTTTTGTTGTAGAGATCAGAGAATTCGACAAATGTTGAATATTACTGAGATTTATATCAGTCTTCCCATTTTTTTAAAATTTTATATTTAACTATAATTTTCGATTAATTACCCGAAATGAACGGAAATATTTCAATTTTTATCGTTGAAACTAAGTCAGTTTAGTTTGGTAAACGATTAGCATATTTGCCGATCGAAATTTCGATTAATCAAAATCGATGAACTAAAATTCACCCCTAATACTTAGATTCAATCCCAATAAAATTTTAAAAAATTTGGACTCAAATCCAAATATCATCAGGCACAAGTCCTGACTGACCCAAACCTTGTTTAATTGTTTTGACCGGTCTACACCCAAAATATAACCCAATAATAGGGCTGTCAACGGGTCGGATTCGGACCGGATAAGGAGATTCCGGATCCGAATCCGATAAGAGAATCCGAATATCGGATCCGAATCCGAATCCTATAGGATGCGGATTAATTGTTTTTAAATCCATATATAATCGGGTCGGATCCGACCCGATTAGTAATAGATTTTATTTTTTTAAATAACAAATTTGATATAAAAAATAAATATAATTACATAATATTTAATAAATAATAATTATTTAATGAATTATTTGATAGTTTTGTTTATATTTATTTAAAAAAAATTAATTTAAACTTATTAACAAAAGAAAATATATACTTTTAGAATAAAAAAATTAAATTTTATTATTGTTTAAAATGATAAATATGTGAAAATTTTAATTTTAATCATTTTACTTAATATTATGTACTAGTAAATAATTTATTTAATTAAATATTATATATAATATCGGATTCGGATTCTTAACGGATCGGATTCCTTAAATCCATATTCGCTCCATTTATTTCGGATAACGAATATTTACAATCGGATATGATCCATCGAATATTTTTATCGGACGAATATACTAAAATTCGGATCGGACTCGGAGCGGATTTGAATTAAAATCCGACCCATTGACAGCCCTACCCAATAACATTACCCAAATTCTTCCTTCAAAAAAAAAAAAAAAAACATTACCCAAATTCTAAAAATTCAAATTTACACAAAATCGCTGTACGGCTCACTCACACGTCTCTCTCTCACATGCGATTCTTGCTCTCTTTCTCATTATCTCCGAGGGCGGCAATTCATCCTCTCTGAATCTCTCCGGCGCCGTCTCCGCCGCTGTCAAAGCCCCGTAACTGCGGCTGCCGCCCGCCCCCTCTTTCGCCTATCCCGCAACGGAGCTGAAAGTTGCAGATTCAACCTGTCTGTCTTTGAGTTGCTGTGAGTTTATTGATAATAATGGAACTCATGTATTTATTCACTTGTCTTTGAGTTGCGGCTCACATCTGTATTATCGAATCTCGTAGCTTTTGGGCGGGGGGTTTTCTTCAATTTTGGGCCTTTTACGATCGGTGAAAATTGCTCGTTTTGGTGACATTTGAGCTGGGATTTTGCGGTTTTTGATTTATAATGGTGAAATTCTGAATAAAATGACTGAGCTGTTTGTGAGTCGTTCATGTATATGCGTTTCTTCTTTTTCTCATTAGCCCTCGTGAAAGACTATAATTTTGTTAAAGTTTGCACCTTTTCAAGACTTCCAATGGGGTGGGTCGGTTCATCAATTGGGTCTTGTTGGGTGACTTGATTGTTTGAAGTTCCCTTAACTTGAACAAAACGGTTAGATTGACCCAATGACCCATCTTGCACTCTACGGTGGGTCATCAAGTCAGGCGTCATACGTCTACAACGTGTCTAAAGCTCCTCATGCGGGTCTATTATCTTCTTTAATATTTCTCGCATCAGTTTTATTATTGAACTTATAAATATATATTCGGTTGCTCTCTCTCTATATACGTATAAGCTGCAAATCTAAAATAAAGAGAATCCAACATACTCTGTTCCATTGCATCCACTACTCTCTCTCTCTCTTACTTTGGTTTGTTCTTTTTTTTCTTTTTTCCCGCGAGAAAACTTGCAGAGAATTGAGAATATGAGGCTTCTCAAGGTAGCGACGTGTAACTTGAATCAATGGGCTATGGATTTTGATTGCAACATGAAGAATATTAAGGAGTCCATTACTGGGGCTAAAGAAGCCGGCGCCGTTATTCGGCTAGGTCCTGAGCTTGAAATCACTGGCTATGGCTGCGAAGATCATTTCCTAGAACTCGATACCGTCAACCATGCGTAAGCCTGCTATTTACATCTCTATTTTTATATGCTTAGTTGGGTGAATGCTGCTATATATGCTTTTTATCATAGCCAGTAAAAGGAATCAGATGATCTGAGTTGACTGGTGGTGTGAATATTTTTATGAATAATGATGCATTGCAATTGCTTTGAGGGCTATTGAAAATTAAGCCCTTTTTTAAATATAGAAAAGGTTAGGTGCTGAATTGCTCACATATGAGTGTTATTTGGTGCTTTTGCAGTTAAATTGGTTGAATCTGTTCCGAATTAGTTATTCTAGATAGGGATTGGGCAGTCTTTGTCAACTATCATATATGATTATGATGTCTCAATGGTTTCAACACATGTTGCTTTTGAATTGGAATAATTTTCTTCACGATGGCAGAAGTTGTTTTCATTAAAATCCAAATAGTGGCTTCCTGAAAGCGGAAGATTGTCACAAGAAATAGCATGATTGTTTCTTTCATGAAGCTAGAATAGTTGACAGTTTGAGTTTTCTTTGGTGGCAAGAAAAAATATCCTTGAAGTTATAATTTTCTCTCCAGAAAATACGCTATTGCTATTATAATAATAATTTCTTTTTCTTGTGTATTGTGTGTGTTTCTGTGTGGGGAAGGAGGGTATAGATAAATATTTTTATTACCATGACTCTTTGTGACATTTTGAACTATCAACCTATTAGGTGGGACTGCTTAAAAGAATTGCTGCTTGGTGATTGGACGGATGGTATATTATGCAGTTTCGGTATGCCTGTTATCAAAGGGTCAGAGCGTTATAATTGCCAGGTGATGTGTTTGAATAGAAAAATTCTGATGATACGCCCAAAGATGTGGCTTGCAAATGATGGAAACTACAGGGAACTTAGATGGTTTACAGCATGGAAGCAAAAGGAGCATCTTGAAGACTTTCTGCTTCCTAGTGATATATCTGAGGCTCTATCACAAACAACAGTACCTTTTGGCTACGGATACATTCAATTTCTAGACACGTAAGCGATCATGTTGTGCAACCTAGTTTCTTGATCTATTCATGCTTTCTTTTTACTATTCTTATTACATTTTCTTTTCTTGATATGGTTCTAATAACATTGTCCTAAAATACGTGGAATCTCGTCTTTAATGATTTCAAATGATTTAACATCTCTGGAAGGTTGCAAAAAAGATGGTTAATCTCTATGTTGGAATAGGAGTTAATTATAGATGATATTTGACCCTTGCATATAAATCTGCAATAGTTGTCATTCCTTGGTATTTATCTTCAGTGATTTTGATTAATTACTGAGTTCTCGACTTCATTAGTTAGGTTCAATAGTCTGATATTAGATTTCTTTCATTGTTCTTTCTCTAATGCATGATTTGACTGTAAAATTTGAATCATGGTCCATGACAGTATGTTGGTATGTGATGCATGCTATGATACAAATGACATGATTGGACTTATATTACTTATAAATTTTTTATTTTTGGCTCAGAGCTGTAGCAGCTGAAGTTTGCGAGGAGCTTTTTAGTCCCATCCCCCCTCATGCTGAGCTTGCATTGAACGGTGTTGAGGTTTTTCTCAATGCTAGTGGAAGCCACCATCAGTTACGAAAACTCGATCTTCGCCTCCATGCTTTTATAGGAGCAACACATACCCGTGGAGGAGTCTACATGTATAGTAATCACCAAGGATGTGATGGCGGGCGCCTTTATTATGGTGAGTGTGACTGTTTATTTTTCTATAATCTGGATTCCGGACTCATCTCATTTGGAGAAATTCAGATGTCTAGTAATAGTGGATTTATTAGGCCTATGATTGCAAATATATAAAAATATCTCGTGTGGCCCAAAGTTTGGCTTGGAACAATATGGTTCACTTCGTAGTAACTTGAAAATCCTAAATTTATGATGAAATATTCTCAAATTACTAACCTTTTACTTTGTTTACTACTTCTATGTAATATTTTGTTTCAATGAACCAGCACTTGGTAATTTTCTAGCTTCCACATTGATGTTCGAAGTGATGTGTGAAGGATGAAATATTTCCAGAAACCTACACTTTTGATGAACCAATGTTGCAGCGAACTCCTTGGTTTTAGAACTTTTTGTTTCTTGTTGCGCTAATAAATGCTTTCTTCAACTTTTAAGGATGTCTGGTTCAATAACTTTCTGTATGCAGATGGATGCTCTTGTATTGTTGTGAATGGAGACGTGGTTGCCCAAGGCTCACAATTTTCCTTGAAGGATGTTGAATTGGTGGTTGCTCAAGTAGATCTAGATGCGGTAAATTGTAGCCCAGTTATTTCTGGGCTTTTTTTTATAGGAACATATATCTGTGTCTTTGTGTTTGTATATTTCGGTAAGAACTTTTTACTTGACCAATTTTAAACCGACTTACTCCATATGACTATCTAGACTTCTGGAGGACTTATGTTGTTATCTCCATTTTTCTTGGCTTAGTCGGTTGTTCTTAGTTAGTTATTTATGTTATTTTAGCTGCAGGAAAATATCACATGATATAGGAATGTCACATAATATAGCTATTGTGTACTGATTTATAACCATATGTTGTTATGTTTCAATAGAGCAACTCGCGAGAATTTGATAGAGCTGTCCCTAATTAGTTATTCTGGATAAGTTATCCTAAAACATTTTGTGGTGCATTTTGATATTGCTAACATCCGATTTGATTTCAGATTGCCAGTCTTAGAGGATCTATTAGTAGCTTCCAGGAACAAGCCAGTTGCAAAACCAAAGTTTCCTCCGTTTCAGTACCTCACAAGCTTTGCCAGCCTTTCAAGCTTCAACTGTCTCTTTCAAGTCCCCTTAAGGTGAGGTAAACAAGGGTTAGAGGTAACCAAAGAAATTCATGAATACTGCTGCATGCTTTAACTGCCTAAATGATAGTTCTTGGAGGTGGTCTAGAGCCAAAATAACCTTCTTTTGGAAAGTAGAATACATTGGAACATTGAATTGCTCATTGACTGTATTCTATGGAATTTGCTTGACTAAGTGTAGCTCTTTTGGGTTGTACTAAATGGAGGGAAATAATGCAATATCAATCCATAATATGCATACAGCTGGGTTGATTTTTTTTTTGGAACTTTTGCAATTTATAATGGATAAACAGGTTCTTGATCTTCCTATGTCTCTCTATATGATTGTAACCACTGATAATTTGTTGAGCCTCTTCAGTATTTCAAAATTTTGTTATATTGATTTTTTCAATACACATCTTAATTGTAACCTCCTGTGACCTTTTTTTCTCTTTTCAATTATTATTTCCCGTGTACACTTTCTTTACTGTAGAGGATCTATCTTGTTTAGCTCAATCGTATTAATTTACGTAGCTAAATTTATATTGAGGCCATGTTCTAGATTTCTATTTCGTAGTTCTTATATTGAGGCCATGTTCTAGATTTCTATTTCGTAGGCCATCTACACATCTAAATAGTTATATCTCAATTTTGTAATTGTAGTTCTTATATTGAGGCCATGTTCTAGATTTCTATTTCGTAGGCCATCTACACTTCTAAATAGTTATATCTCAATTTTGTAATTGTAGTTCTTATATTGAGGCCATGTTCTAGATTTCTATTTCGTAGGCCATCTACACATCTAAATAGTTATATCTCAATTTTGTAATTGTGTGAGTGCAATGCTTGTGTTTTCATCAAGCCTTTTATTTCCAGCACTCTTCAAAGATTAACCTTTTTCCTGGACATGCTGCTTTTGAATTATTTATTGCTATCTAGTTTCAAGGCCAAAATTTTGGACAGCACACTTTTGCTTGATAGGAAATCAACATAAACCTATATGCGTATGTTTCATACTTTGATGTATTATGGTCATATATTCTTTCTGATATTGGTGCTAATAGTATTGTTCTTTTCACAATAGGATAACTCCGAGAAACAGATGATATTCTTAGTAGCCATTGAGCAATGATTCCATGTTGTTAGTTAATCAATGTTGTAAATTATAGCATTTAGAGGATTGCCTGTAAGGAAGGGGATTTGATATATGACAACCAAAACTTATCTATCCTATTGGTTCTGACTAATTTGTTTTTATATTTCATTCTTCCCTTTGGATGTGAACATATTCAATCAATAGTGCCGAGCTCTTCTGTTTCAAATGGAACCTCTTGAAATGTAGCTGTATGTTTAAATTTAGCAGAACTAATCTTTATGTACCTCCTCAGATTCAATACCATTCTCCCGAAGAGGAAATAGCGTTTGGTCCAGGCTGCTGGTTGTGGGATTATTTGAGAAGAAGTGGTGCATCGGGTTTTTTACTTCCACTGTCAGGTGGGGCAGATAGCTCGTCTGTTGCTGCCATAGTTGGCTGCATGTGCCAGCTAGTAGTTAAAGGTGCGTGTGCGTTTCTATTATAAGTCATAACTAGTGGTCTAGTACATGATTCCTATAAATTTTTGCTCGATCTATGAACTTTTCATAGATATCCTTTGTCCAATATCTTTCTTGGTGCTTGTTAGAACTTTAAATTGGGGATTCTAGCACTCATATGCTCTGCACCCCACAATTAATTTTCTGAAAGTCATTGTATTTGTTTATTCTGTTAAAAGCCAAATTTCGGTGGATTAATTTTGATCCCTTATTATGTGTGAGAAACTCGAATATGCTATTATGCATGTCAAATAGTCATCAAACATGTGTTTTTTCTCAAAACATAAACGAAGACTCAAATTGAGGCTTAAAAACCTATTTTCTCCCGCTGTCTCGAAATTGTTTCTTACCTAATTTGGTTTGTGACTGAAATGATGTGCTAGAAATATCAAATGGTGATGAACAAGTCAAAGCTGATGCTATAAGGATTGGCCGTTATGTTGATGGACAATTTCCCACTGACAGCAAAGAATTCGCTAGACGGATATTCTACACAGTTTTTATGGGATCTGAAAATAGGTGAGCATGTCTAGGCAAACCTGCCATTTATAGTTAAGTTCAAATTGAAACTTCTTTTTTTAATCGCATAAATGAGGTACTCAATCTATTATTTAATTGAATTATGGAATAATATAATGCTAAATTAACTTTGAGTCTCCTTTTTTGTGAGTGAAAATATGTGTTGGAATCTCCTTTTCTGTCTAACATTAAGTGAAAGAACAGAAGTAACTAATTTTGTCCTTGCAACCCTTAAATGCTAATTTTGAGTTTGCCTCTCTACTCGACTTAGACGAAAAATTTAAGTGCCTTCATTGGCTTTTATGTTTTTCGTAATGAAGATTTCCTGTATCATTAACCATAATTGTTCTCTCTTATAGTTCTAATGCCACAAGAACACGGGCAAAGGTGCTTGCAGAGGAAATCGGGTCATGGCATCTTGATGTGTCAATAGATGGAGTGGTTTCAGCCTTGCTCTCTTTGTTTCAAACACTTACTGGGAAACGACCACGTTACAAGGTACATTGCTGAACGCTTAAAAATTAATTTGCACTTGTATCACATTATCAAATCTCTATGTGAATGGACTTGGTTAATTTTTTAAAATTGATCTCTATTTTTATGGTTTTTTTTTTTATTTTATATATATATATTTACCCATTATAAAAGTGTCAATGGTACAAAATTTTTCCGTGAATTTTTGGTTTTTCTGGTGAATATAACCCGATCTAATTAGTAATAAAGAGTCTGAAGGAACACTAGTGAGTTGTACTTGGTAATAGTGGAGTTTAAGTAGAAACACAAAAGTGTCGTTTCTACCTCAAATTCTTTTTAAAAATTGGATTCATTTTAATTTGTCGTAACTCTTTAATACGCTGTACTGTCGCTTTTTGAATACTTTTGACATCTTTTCAACCATAGTTCATGAACATATAAATGACTTCATATGAGGGAATTGTGCTCATCTAAAATTGAATTTTTACATAACTATAATTGTGATTTTTCTTTTAATTTTCCCACCAAAGCTTTTATCCTACTATGATTCTTCAAAGGAAAATAAAGTTAACTTGTTTAATGAAAAGGTAAAAATGAGTAACTCTAGGTTCATATTCTTGCTAAATATATATAAATTTAGAATAGTTGATTTTTAAGTTTTGTCTTGCTTGTTAGATCGACACATATTGACGGGTAAAAAATTTCAATATTGATGGATACTCATACGCTTAACTCCAATTATTCATTTAACTATCCATTACATATTGATTTCGTCAAATATTATTAGCTTTTGAATAATAATAATCTTTCACGTTAAGAAGAAAGGAAATGTTCATAGTTGAATAAATAATGCATGCATAATAGTAGACTTGGATGGAAAAGATCATTTTGAAATTAATCTGAGATTTTAAGATTAATTCTTAAACTTTTAAGTTTAGTATTCGAGAAGGTGAGAGATATATTTACTATAGTTATATATTTTCTTTCCATGCTTTGCGTGCTTGGATAAAATCAATACCATATGAAAGAATGATAGTATTGCAGAAAAAAGAGAAGGAATGATATAAGAAACAAAACATAGAAAAAGAGGGAAAGTCATTACATTTAAATTTGATAGTAGCAGAAATTATATGGAATTTGAGAATGACTTCAAAATTCTTTTAACATTAAAAATTAAACAAGAAGAAGTTGGAGTTTGGAAAATAAGCAATGTATCTTATATATTCTATATATGTCATGAACTTTTTACTGTGTATATTATCTTATTCTACTCATGCATTTTTCTCTTGTAATATTAAGTAATATGCACATATATTTGTTTCACACTATGCACCATGTTTATGCCATTATATTTACTCGTTCAATTGATCATTGTCTCAGGTAGATGGGGGTTCAAACATTGAAAATTTAGGATTGCAAAATATTCAGGCTCGAATCCGAATGGTCTTAGCATTTATGTTGGCATCACTCTTGCCTTGGGTTCACAGCAAACCAGGTTTCTATTTGGTCCTAGGAAGCTCCAATGTGGATGAAGGATTGCGTGGTTACTTAACTAAGGTACCACGAATGCTTTAAGCTTACAATATTTCTTTGCAATATCATTTTAGTTCCATTCAATTATTATTATCTTATAGAGTGAATTTCCATTGATTTGGTAATGCTTTGAATAGTGAATTCTTATAAACTCTTACCATTTGTGCAGTATGATTGCAGTTCTGCTGATATAAATCCAATTGGAAGTATCAGCAAGCAAGACCTGCGAAGATTTTTGAAGTGGGCCGCTGTCAATTTGGGTTACTCATCTTTGGCAGAAATTGAAGCTGCTCCTCCCACTGCTGAATTGGAGCCAATACGATCTGATTACAGCCAGGTTTCTCTTCACTTGCTAAATTTTAACAAAATATTCATTGGACAAGTTTTCCCTTTTAATTCATTTTGAGACTATATGTATATATATATTCTGAAAACAGCTGGATGAAGTGGATATGGGAATGACATATGAAGAACTATCAGTGTATGGAAGGATGCGCAAGATTTTCCGATGTGGGCCAGTATCCATGTTTAAGGTTTGTTCTATCTTGTTTAGGGATAGTTATTACACTGACATTCCCAGAGGTTTGACATAATTACAAAAAAATTCCCTTGAGATTTGAGAAATTACAGAAACTACCCCTATGAAAGAATTCACATTCTATCTGTATCCATCCATTTTGATGATCTCATCTCTATTTCTCAAGAATACCCTAGTTTGTCCTTGACACTTACTGATCAATGTTTGACTTCATATTCATGAGTATAGTAATGTGGTAGACCAAATTTTGTAGTGTGTCAGGGAGGGTTTTTTGTACAAGTTTCTGAATTATGCCAGACCTCACAGTACTTTAGTGTAATTATCCCTTTAGTTTAATGATAAGATTTCCTTCTTCCTTTCTCTTCTTTGGTATTTATTTTTATGTTTGTTTTGTGAAGAATCTATGTTACAAATGGGGAACAAAGTTAACTCCAGCTGAGATCGGCGAAAAAGTGAAATATTTCTTCAAGTATTACTCTATCAACAGACACAAGATGACTGTTCTAACACCTTCCTACCATGCCGAGGTACCATTCCATGATTTTGTCTGTCTTTTCATTTTATCCTTTCCAACTTTACATGGATTAATGGATTGAATTCATTTTGCAGAGTTACTCTCCTGAAGATAATAGGTTTGATCTTCGCCAATTTCTATACAATGCGAGGTGGCCTTATCAGTTTAGAAAGATTGATGAGCTTGTGGAGCAATTAGATGGTGATAAAGTTGCCATTACGAAAACTACTGCCGATCAAGAAATAGGCGGGCCCACGACGCATGGCGGGATGGGCGTCGTAGCTGCAGGTTCAGGCAATCCAAGTGCTGGATTCTAAAGTATCTTGCATAAGTGTAGCTTAATTGAGATGTCTATTTTATGTTATAATGATGTTAATGAAATAAATGCTTACCTTTCAAGTTTTCATAAAAGGCGATGATGCTTGAAGGTGGGGCGGTAATGAAATCATGTTTTAGCATCAATAATTCTGCTCTTGATGTTTTAATTATGGAAGGTGTTGATTCTTTTCTGTAATATGGTTGGAGAAAGCTCTTCTTTTCATGGCTTTTTTTACAGGGAATACGTGCTAGATGAGGTTTATATTGGGTGCATTTATAGTTGGATGATGCACTGTGTCCTAAACTTTTTTCTGGAAAAATAAATGTTGTTAATGTTAGTTTGTTGTGTTGGATGAGCCATTTCATCTGGGATTTAACATAGATAAGAACCTCGTCTTTGTTAATCCCATAAGGTAAGTAGGCTGCAGCGCATTTACCAGCAAAAGCAAGTCTTGAATAATGCACAATTCACATGGCTTTTTATGCTCTCAATACATATATGATATATCATTTGAACTCAAATGCATGGGATTTAACAATAAAAGATTTTTTTTTTTAATATATATTTTAAACGCACGCATCAACAAGCGGGATTTGAATCCGAGATATTGTCTTGGAGAATGAATCTATTAACAGTTTGAACCAATTCCTGTTGGCGGGATTTAGCAATAAAAGCTTACAAGAACCAAACGATGACATTTTAATTTTTAACATATTATTAGTTGATTATAAACTTATGAAAATAAAGAATGTGGTAGTTTTGGGATGAGTAGCTGCCTCTACTCATATGTATTAGGAATCTTTTTGTACAAAATAATAATAATAATAACAAAAAAGATAAAAGATTTGTACGCCCCACCAAAAAAAAAAAAAAAGGGAATCTTTTACTTTAAAAAGTATAAAAGAAACGGGCCTAGCATTTCCTTTTTCTTCTTCCCCAATGGTGCATGTTCAAAAGCTTTAGTCAAATGAATAATATAAATTATCTCTTTGCTCCAAAGGTTCAATTCATCCAATAAGCCAAGTGATGTGAATATTAAAGTCCAAAGCAAAAAGCGCGTGTTGCATATTGAGTTACATGCTTGTGGATTGGACACATTATTTCTTGTTTTTGTGTGTTTATATATATCAAAGATTATATAAATGACTGTTGATAGGAATGGCTCCATCATTAAGCAAAGATTAATATTCTTTAACATTGTTAGTCAGTAATTAAACATACTTCTTCTCCGGCCAGAAAGTTTGAACTGAAAGAGATGAGGCTGTTGAAGGTGGCCACTTGTAGCTTGAACCAATGGGCAATGGACTTCGATTGCAACATAACTAACATCAAAGAATCCATTTCTATGGCCAAGAAAGCAGGTGCCGCCATTCGTCTCGGCTCGGAGCTCGAAATCACCGGCTATGGCTGCGAAGATCATTTCATGGAGCAGGATACCTTCACCCATGCGTACGTAAATTTAATTCAAATTTGGATCAAGTATATGTATGTTTAATTAACCTCCCGCTGTTGAAAATATTTGCACATGAATTCCTTTGAATTCGAAAAATATTCTTTTTACCCGTGTTAGTAGATCAAAAACAACCATATTTGGTAGGAAATTTTGATGTGTAGACTAGAGTCATCCCGTTACTAGCACTGTTCGATAATTTCTAGCGGTGTTGGCTGCTCTAAACTTTGATAAGCTTTGATAGTTTGGATTGTTCGATACAGATTGATAAATATTAGTTTGAGAACTCTCAATGGTGCTCGTGGTTATGTAACGAACAATTTGAGAAGTTTCAATGGTGCAAAAAGTTCGATTCCTAACAAAATCTAATGAAAGAGGTCGTTTGCAATTCATCATCAACCTATAAGGGATAAAAGTGTAATTTCGAAAAGTAAGGATAGTCCATACGTAAATATGGCTAACCATAGGAGATCTAAACGACTAAACGTGACTTAATTCCTATAATAATATTAATTAATAACAACTAATGTATCAAATTATGGGTTTTGTATGTGCAGGTGGGAGTGCTTGACAGAATTATTGACTGGTGATTGGACTGATGGCATATTGTGCAGTTTTGGCATGCCTGTGATGAGAGGAGCAGAGCGTTACAATTGCCAAGTTTTGTGTTTGAATAGGAAAATAATTATGATAAGGCCAAAGATATGGCTCGCCAACGGTGGCGCCTGCGCAGAGCTGCGATGGTTCACGGCGTGGAAGCAGACGGAGCCTCGTCTCGACGAGCTTCTGCTCCCAACTCATGTCTCTGAGGCTCTGTCACAAACAACAGTACCTTTTGGCTATGCGTATATTCAGTTCCTAGACACGTAAGTTCTATCTTTACTTCGATCACATCTTCTGCTATTCGTTGAGGTTCTCATAAGATTCATTCATGGAATGTATTCGTGTTCCTCTCAGATCTGTTGCGGCCGAAGTTTGTATGGAGCTCCTTTGCGCGGTCCCTATCCATCCAGAACTCGCACTAAACGATGTTGAAGTCTTTATGAATGCAAGTGGAAGCATTCATAACAAGAGAAAGATGGAAAGCCGCCTTCGTGTTATAACAGGTGCGGTGCGAGCCCGCGGAGGAGTTTACATGTATAGTAATCAACTGGGATGCGACGGTGGCCGCTTCTATTATGGTAAAGTTCTGTTTCACAAGCTTCGTATCTCACGTTGAACGTACACTGTAGCTTCGCTAAATGTTTAGTAAGTCTTAACGGTGGCTCTAGTATTTTGTGGCATTGAATTTCCTGGTTTATCTTTTATTTCACGTACCCATACGTGACAAGTGTATTGACAGACAGTTGAGATTAGAGAAACTTATAATTTTTTCTTCATATCAGAACTGTTTATTTTTCCTAACCTCAACCACCTGCCATATTGGATGCAGATGGATGTTCTTGTATTGTTGTGAATGGAGATGTGGTTGCTCTAGGATCACAGTTTTCCTTGAAAGATGTGGATTTGGTGGTTGCCCAAATAGATCTAGATACGGTACATAATACCCATTTATTTAATTACTTATAAAGTCATGGAGAAAGACTTTTTATTTGTTTGTGTCATTTGTGTTGTTAGAATTCAAATAAATTAGTTGTAATCCAGTGATTGGAGTAATAGGTACATTTTTGTGCTTTCTGCTTTCGAAAACTGTGATGATATATATATATATATAGTTCTTGGAGCTTGTCTCAACCAACTTCTGAGTTTGTGTTTATTTCAGGTGAGAAGCGTTAGAGGTTCTTCTAATAGCTTTCGAGAACAAGCAAGTTGTAAGACCAAAATTCCCTCCATTTTTGTACCTCACAAGCTCTGCCACTCGTTCGACCCCCGAACCAAAGTCTCCCCTCCGGTCAAGGTCAGGTCTAAATATAGCATACGGCCTCTTAGGTTCGTGTGGCAATGTTAAACATTTACTTCTCTTGACAGATTGAGGCTCGTTGTCCTGAAGAGGAGATGGCTTTCGGTCCAGCTTGCTGGTTATGGAATCATCTGAGAAGAAGCAATGCTTCCGGTTTTCTGCTTCATCTCTCCGGTGATGTTGGCAGCTCGGCAGTTGCCGCCATCGTCGGATGCATGTGCAAGCTTGTCATAAAAGGTCATCTTTTTTCAAAAAGTTTATAATAAGAATAGTAATGAGGGGTAATTACACTGAATAGTAAGAGATTTGATTTGATTACACAAACTCTCCATGAGTTTTTTAGATTACAAAAACCTCCCCTGACAAACTGTAAGGTTTGGCTAAAGTATTATAGTCATGAATTTAGTGTCAAATATTAAAAGTGAGTGTCAAGGGAACCGTAAGGTGATCGTAATAAATTAAGGGGTGATATCACCTAAAATTCATCGATCGAGAAGCAATGCAAATTTTTTTCACACGGATTCTTTTGTAATTTTCTAAAATATTAGGGGAAGTTTGTGTAATTAGGCCAACATTAGGACTATCCCTAATAATAGTAACATTATTTATGAAACTGATGACCTATTTATCACTCAGTTGCATGAGATGTTGTCAATAGTTTTTGATGGTTCTCAAAAACTTGTTTCTATATACACGAGCATAAATCATTGGGGCATTATTATTATTCCATTTCAAGCACATATTGGTAGGGAGAAACAATGGATTTGCACACCATCAGTTTCAAAGAAGCATTATTTCCAGTAAAATTTTGTTTCCCTTGAATCAGAAATTGCAAATGGGAATGAACAAGTAAAAGCTGATGCGGTACGGATTGGCCATTACGTTGACGGACAGTTCCCGACAGATGACAAAGAATTTGCTAAACGCATACTCTACACAGTCTTCATGGGATCTGAGAATAGGTCAGAGTTTATAACTTATTACAAGTTAAATTAGTAAGCTTTCCATCTTCTTCGTTTCAATATGTTAACCGTTTCACATGGGTTAAATATTTGACTTCTAACTACCTTATAATGCCTTCTGCAACAGGTATTTCATCAACTAGTTTTTGAGATCAGTTAAGTGAAACACATGTTTCTTAAAAGAGAAACTACATATATAATGCCTATATATATATTACTTAACATGTCTAAAATTAGATTGTATTCTACATTTAAGTTTCACACTCGTAGTTCCAATTGTTCGGGAACTCTTCGGATGTAGGCATGCAAGGATGTATTAACCGTTTTATATTGATTAAATACTATGCTACTACCTACCTTATAATGTTCGGACAGCTCAGGCCTCATCTTGCTTGCTTGAAGAATAAATCAAACTGCTAAATTTCATGAAGTTTTTCCCATTATTGCAGTTCTGATGCCTCGAGAAGACTATCAAGATTGCTAGCAGAGGAAATTGGATCATGTCACGTTGATGTTTCGATAAACGGAGTAGTTTCAGCTCTGCTTTCTCTGTCTCATACACTTACAAGAGAAAATCCACATAATCGGGTACCTGGATTTTCATATCGAAATTCCTCAAAATAATAGATTTGATTATCATCCGTATTGCTTTAGGCAGGAAGAGGATTGAGTCATTTATTTAGTTCTACATGCATTATAGGCTCACTTGGACATAAGTTGATATCCGTTTAAATCCATTTTTAGATTAAATTAATCACATAACTACCAATCTATGACAATCACACCTTCTACTTATAACTATCATAAACATAAAATATGATAAGGTCTATGCATGCAATTGGATCTCTTTTTCACAGGAAGAAGGGAGATCAAATGCAGAGATTCCAGATTTGCATAACATTGAAGACCGGAGCAGAATGGTAACGACGTTCATGTTGGCGTCCGTGTTGCCGCGAGTCCACAACAAGACAGGTTCCTATCTTGTCTTGAGTAGCACCACTGGTGATCAAGGATTGTGTGGTAATCTCACCAAGGTGTGCTTCTTTAATTATATTAAGTACACTAATGATAGATGATGTATAATCATGTATTTCTTCTAGGGTGAATTACATTTACTATCCCGGAATGCAAATGAATCCACAAATCAAACCACAGTAAAGTCTTCGAGCTTTGCACTGAAATATGTATTTTCTAAAATTACATCCGCTTATGGTACCGGGGTATTTTTAAGGCTAATTTTTTTGAAAGTCCTGCACATTTATCCTAAAACTCATGGACTATACCGTAATTTCTCAAATTAGATCGATTAATTTGTAAATTTACCGAACTTTCTGAGACGGTGAGTAGTATTCTTCCCTATCTTTAATATTGAAAAGAAGATGGAACAACATTTGAAATAAATGATCTGAACTTGAAAACAATTTTCCTTCTTTTTTTTTTTGAGACGGTGTTGTTATTGTTGGAATAAGTAATAAATGAGGCTACTTGTGGTTGTGTTGTCAAGTATGGTTGCAGTTCGGGTGATATAAATCCAATTGGAAGTGTCAACAAGCAAGATCTTCGGACATTCTTGAAATGGGCTGCTGCTAACCTCGGTTACTCATCTTTGGGACAAGTTGATGATTTAATGACAAATGATTATCAGGTATAATGTATCTAATCTCATCACTAAACATAAGGCCTATCTTCTTGTTATAGCTGAGGGAATATTGGTCATCTCCTCCTGAAATTGCTATTGGAATATGTAAATATGTATGTATATAAGATGATGTTTTAGTTTTTCAGATTCTATTTATTTCTTTCATTATATACATTTTTTGAGAAAATTACATTGACATACCCTAATGTATAGTCTAAATTACACAAACTTCCCTTTAAGCTCTGAGAAATTACAAGGAAATATCTATGTCAAAGAACTTATTACGAATAATTTTTTTCCCTTTCAAACTTTTTAATCAATATTGAACTTTAAATTCAAGACCATGATAGTCGGTGTCGAGGTCAAACTCAAAGTACGTCTAGGGAAGCTTTTGTAATTTCTCGGATAAAATTGTACGTATGATTAATCAGGCAGAACTCTTGTGGTATGTCCGTGTAATTATCCCTATTTTCATTTGATTCCGTTGAGTTTCCTTTACTTGATCGAACAGCCGAAAATTCAGTTATTTCAACTACATTAAATGATCTTTCAAATTGGTCAAGACTCTCTAGTTTATGGCCGCTTCTCTATGGTACGAGTTGTTGTTTTATTGAATTTGCTTCACTAATAGGATCGCGATTTGACTTTGATCGTTATGCACCAATCCAGGCGTTTACAGACGAAGAACTCTCTGTATATGGAAAGTTTAGAAGGAGTTTCCGCCATGGACCCGTATCAATGTTCAAGGTAATTTATTTTTTAATCTCTTCAACTCATCATGTTTACTGTTAATGTTATTTATTACGTTAATATTTTGATTTAGCAGAATCTTTGTCATAAATGGGGGACAGAGTTAACTCCATCAGAGATTGCTGACAAAGTGAAGTACTTCTTCAAGTGCTCTGCGTTGAATAGGCATAAGATGACCGTTATAACACCTTCCTATTTGATGGAGGTATTAATTAATACTTTAAGTTCCGTATGTTTATTACAACATTGAAAAATGATCATGCAAACATGTATATTTGTTTTGTCAGAGTTATTCGACGGACGATAATAGGTTTGATCAAAGACAGTTCTTGTACAATACGAGGTGGCCGTATCAATTCCGGAAGATTGATCAACTTTTGCAGCAGATTAACAGCGATGAGGAAGAGGCTAGAGTTGTATCCATTGATTAGGAAAAAAGGGTGAATATTTTAGTGCATCCTTTGATTGAATAAATATCATTATATTTTTATGTTGTTCAAATGTATATGTTTATCAAGTAATTTAATAATCCAATAAATATGCTAGTTTTTTCGCTTTTGAATGCGGGATGTTAAAACACATCCCGCACGCCCAAACCCGAACATTTGAGGGCCTCAATAAATATGGTGAAGGGCCTGTTCTAATACCATGTGAAAATTTGTGCTTGGCCTAACTCACCTCAAAAACTAACTAATGAAGTGAAAGTGTCTTGCATTTATTAACTAACACATGATTTTATATTTTTCCGATGTGGGATGTTAATATAGGTGCGAAGAAGAAAACTAGAGAGTAGTTTTTGAATTTTGTGGGGAGAATGCAAGGTGCAAGTAATTTATAAACGTCTGCTCGTCTTAATTAAACCCCAAGCAGGGCTATCCTAACCCTAACATACTCTTCACCTTCATTGGATTCGGACTCCCCTGAAAATCTTTCCACGATCGAAAATGGATCCTCAACCCTCCTCGCCCGGGAGAAAATCTTTGTCTTTTCCTTATATAAGGCCTCAAACCTTATTCCTCGACCGGAAGAAGATTTGGTGAAATCTCCTTCCTTACTTAAGCTGATCAAAGATATATCTTGACCAAATTTGAAACTTAACAAATTAATTATAATTATCTAAATATTTTGAGATAAAACAAGATTACAATTAATTTAAAAATGTAGAATCTTTCCCCTAACTCGATCTTCCTACGTGGCACATTTGCACCATGTGGCATGCTAACGATGTGGTCCTACTCAGGTCACATAAATAATTAAAACTAGCAACTTCGCACATTCGATGCATGTGCAAATAAAAAATTATTAGTATTTAAATATATTAAAATAATTTTTTTATTAATATATATTATATTGATGAGACCTAAAATCACACTCGAATCAGAGCCGTCCACGTGTCAACACTTCATTGACTGAGGGCCAAGACGCTCGCATTGGTGGGCTCGTGGGCCTTCCCAGCCCACACATTTGCCAACTAATACAGACCATGGAGCCTCGGACAACTATTCGGGTAAAGGGCCGGAGCCGACAGGCTTGACGCTCGCATCTCGGCCCCCAGGGTTACCCTCCTCAGGGAAGCACCCACACGGGGGACCCATTCATGATGCTCGGGATTTTGGCGCTCAAGGGTCATCTACCGTGGGGAGCCCATCCGTACATTCTTCGAGCGTCACCAGCGCTCGTGAATGATCCTGCTCCTCATGCGACGGATCCTAACCATCACAAGAGGATTTTAGGCCTTCCTCTCACGCGACCCTCGCCAACAACCTCTGACACAAAGGTGGTGCGCACCTTGTACCTGACACGCCGCCTCCTTTTCAGAAACGTCATTTTCACACCCTCACAGGCTGCCACGTGTTAGGGCAACACAAGTTTGGGACCACACGGTCAATTTACCCATTTACCCCCATCCCTAACATATAAATAGGGGGGAACCCATGCATTCTCCCCCAAGTCATCATCTGCATACAAATCACACATATTGTTCTGGGTATTTCCACTGATCTTCTCAAGCTTCTCACCATTTTCTCCACAATAGCATCATCACTGCAACTTGCATCTTTGGTGTTATCCTAGCTGGAAGAACCCACGCTTAAGAGGAAACCCAGATCCTGAGGCCCTCATGCCTGTGATGGTCCTTCCCCTTCCATACAAATATTAAAAAGTGTTGTTGCATTTTTGGAAACCCGATTTCCAGCACCATCATTTTTGGCGCCGTCTGTGGGAAATCCATCGCTACCGCAACTGTCATCGCCAGATTCTTCCTCTGAAAGCTAGTTGAGATATAACACCTTTTCGGACTCTGAAAATGGTTACTGCAACCCGGTCTGGAGCTGTGGGGGACAAGGGCGCTCTTCCCCCAGTCAACGAAGGGAATAACGAGAACAATATCCCCGCCGGAGGTGCGAACACACCAGTTGCAAGGAACGGAGGCGAGAATCCAGACACGGAGGCTGCAGCTCTCCCACTGGGAGGAAACGCTACGGGAGGGCCCAGTTCCGTTGTTCCACCTACAACTCACACCGCCAACGCTTCCTACCCTTATTCAGGTATGTATCCCATGGCCACGCCTCCACCGGGATACCCTTTCCTACAACCCGGAATGATGCCCGGGATGATGCCAATGATCCAACCGTATCAAGTGGGGACTCTAAATCTCCCCCTGTCATTACCGAGAGAGATACAAGGGGTGGAGATGCCCCAAATCACCACCCAGCAACTTCAGGCGCTGTATGCGCAGTGTGAGGGCCAGGCGGTCCAGAATGCTTGGAAGCATTTTATGGCGGCGTATTTTCCATCGCACGCTGGCGCTCGGATGGCCCCACCTCTGGGAGGACTCCCCGCGCACCCCTTGACGATGGCCCAAAACGCGTTGAGGGCCCAGCAACCTCCTCCACCGCCGAATCAAGAAAATGAGGCCCCGCCGAGGGTCCAGCAAGATCCACCACCAGTAAGAGATGAAAGGGCTCCTCGTAACGAGGGGGCCGGAGATAACGACGAGGTCCAATCGAGGGCCACGGAAAGGGCAAACCGCAGAAATGTCGGTGACCCTCAGCTTGCAGCAGTGCAGGACCAGATTAGGGGGCTCCAGAACGTGGTGGAGCAGCTCTCTCGAGCACGGTCTCACGTCTCCCTTGATGGGGGCGAGAGGTCCAGGGCCAGAGACGCTCGCAGACCACGTAGCCCCATCTCTCGCCGACGAAGGGAAGCCAGCCCAAAAGACCCGGAGGACAGGGATTACCGGATCGCGATGGGCGATTCCCCCCTCATCGAGGAGGTGTTAATGACTCGTGCGGGAAAGGGCAAAATCCCCACGTTCGTCACCAGGTACGACGGAACCACAGATCCAGCCGAGCATCTGGATCATTTTGTGCACTTGATGCATCTATACGATCACCCCCTCAACTACTGGGCCAAGGTGTTTGTGACCTCCCTCGTGGGGATGGCCCAAGATTGGTACAAAAAGCTTCCTCCGCGCTCAATCCGAGGATACCATGACCTAACTGATGCATTCATCAGTCACTTCAACTCTTTGAAGGCTCCAGCCCCCGCAGCCACGGCCCTCTACAGCTTGGTCCAGGGGCCGAACGAGACCCTCAGGTCATTCATGGGAAGGTTCAACAAGGAAATCCTGCTGGTGGAAAAGCCCTCAATGGATTTCTTGAGGCACGTTCTCTTCGGAGCCATTAACATGAAGCATTATGTCAGCAAGGAATTTGTAGAAGAAGTAGCCAAGAAAAAGCCCCGCTCATTGATGGAGATAAGGGACATAGCAGACTCGTTTTTCACCCTCGAAGATATGTATCTCACGAGGGATCAGAAAATGACAAACGCCCCTCGCCCCAGCAAAGCCCCCGAGGACCGTGGAGATTTAGCCAGGGGCCGCCGTCGAAGCCCCCTACCCGCTCGGAGGAACGCCTCTTCCCCTCGGAGGTTCGAGCGCATCCCACTCAACCGCCCTATAGCCGAAGTATATGCCATGGCGGATAAGAAGTTGTTCAAGAGGCCGCCAAAATTGAGAGAGACGGAGGCTCAGAAGCGCTCGGGGAAGTATTGTGCTTTCCACAAGCAGAAAGGGCATGACACCAGTGAATGTCATCAGCTAGAAAGGGAGATTCAGAGGTTGATCGCTGGGGGGCACCTCAAGGAGTTCGTGAAGGTGTTAGAGAGGTACAACGAACACTGCATGGAACTAGCGCACGCAGGTAGGAGAAGCCGTTCGCGCTCTCGGAGCCCCCGTCACCGTCACACCGAGACCAATGACCGTGGAAAGGGAAAAGCATCGGACGTGGAAAACCAGCCCTTCGCGGTTATTCACATGATTGCTGGCGGACCCTCGGGGGGTGACTCTAACGCTTCCCGACGCCGCTACATTCGGAGTTATGACCAAAGATCTTCTCAGCCCCGCCCAGTGCTCTCTATTGATAAGTCATCACGCTCGGAGAAGGATGAGAGCGTAGGTTTTACAGAGAAAGACTTAGAGCACATTGTAACACCTCGTGGGGTCGGGAAACCTCTGACTACCCCATGGTGGTTAGCTTAGACGTTCACAATCATGTTGTAAAGAGGGTCTTGATTGATAGTGGAAGCTCCGTAAATGTTTTGCCTTACTCCACGTTCCAGAAAATGAACATCACAAACATCCCGCTCGAACCTCTTAGAACAGCCCTCGTCGGCTTTGGTGGTTCCGAGATCGTCCCTCGCGGACAAATTCGCTTGGCCACCTCCTTTGGTCGCGCCCCACAACGAAAAACTTTAAATGTTCTCTACGTGGTGGTCGAAGTGGACCTACCTTACAACATCATCATTGGGCGCCCAACCCTCGTTGACTTCAAAGCAGTCATATCCACCTATCATCAGAAAGTCAAGTTTCCCACCCCCGAGGGTACGGGAGAGGTACTGTGCAATGTTAAGGAAGCATGGGAATGCTACATACTCTCCCTTCGAAGCCATAGGCCCAAACAACCTACCCAGGTTGGCTCCACCAAAAAATCGGTTGACTTCCCCAAACTAGATGAGGATGGCCCCGAGCGCAAGAGGGCTAAGCTCTATAAAAAGAAGAATAAGAAGAAGGCCACGGATAGACCCGGAGATGCTGGGAACTCGCCCCTCGGAGAGGTTGGGGCTTCTTCCTCGGAAGACGAGGGTCATATACCCTCGGGAGATACCAGTGAAAAAGTCACAGGTAAGAAACGGGCGCTCGAGCAGCCGAGGCCTGAAGTGCGAGTGGAACCCACGGAGGGCTTCCTGACCATCGAATTGGAGCCAGGGAATCCAGATAAGACCACGCAAATAGGTTCCAGCCTCGACGGTCCCTCTCAGATTATGATGATCGAATTCTTGCGAGAAAATATTGATGTCTTTGCTTGGAAGGCTTCCGACCTCACCGGCATAGATCCGCGCGTTATTGTCCACCGGCTAAACGTGGATCCAGCCTTCAAACCTATAAAGCAGAAAAAGAGAGATGTCCATGGATTCCGAAAGCAGGTCATAGAAGAAGAAGTCAATAAACTGCTTGACGCTCAGTACATAGAAGAAATTCTATATCCCGAATGGCTTTGCAATGTGGTGCTCGTTTCGAAGAGCGCCAACAAGTGGCGTATGTGCAACGACTTCACGGACCTTAACAAGGCATGTCCCAAAGATCTGTACCCTCTGCCTAGAATCGATCAGTTGGTAGATTCGACCGCCGGATGTGAACTTATGAGCATGATGGATGCTTTCCAAGGATATTATCAGATATTTATGGCTCTTGAGGATCGTCCCAAAACTGCGTTCGTAGTCCATATGGGTGTCTATTGCTTCAAGGTCATGCCCTTTGGGCTCAAAAATGCAGGAGCGACATATCAACGCCTCGTCAACAGAATGTTCGAGTGTGAGATCGGAAAGTCCATGGAAGTATATGTGGATGACATGATCGTGAAAAGCGAACGCCAACATTCTCATCTAGGAGACCTCAAACGAGCGTTCAATATCCTGCGGCGTTATGGTATGAAACTGAACCCTTCCAAATGTACATTTGGCGTACGAGGTGGCAAATTTTTGGGATATATGGTCAGCCAACGGGGCATAGAGGCGAACCCAGAGAAGATTAAAGCAATCCTGGACATACCCTCCCCTCGCAATCTGAGAGAGGTCCAAGTGCTTGTGGGTAAGATCATTTCGTTAAATAGGTTCATCTCTTGCTCAGCGGATAGGAACCTACCCTTCTTTAAAGTTCTGCGTAACGCTCGCAACTTTACCTGGGACGAGGACTGCGAAAAGGCTCTGCAGGACATGAAGCGGTATCTTTCAAGCGCGCCTTTGTTGACCAAACCTAACCCGGGGGAGACTTTGTTTGTCTATCTGTCACTTTCCTTGGAGGCCACGAGCGCTGTCCTAGTGGCCATTCGCGAGCGTAAGCATATGCCGGTGTATTATTTAAGCAAGACTCTACAAGGAGCGGAGAAAAGATATATGGAGATAGAGAAGTTTGCATTGGCGCTCGTAAATGCCTCTCGGAGGCTAAGACCCTATTTTCAAGCGCATTCCATCGTGGTTCTTACGGATCAGCCCCTCAGACAAGTGCTTGCGAAGCCGGACGTCTCAGGGAGATTAATTAAATGGTCGATTGAACTTAGTCAGTTCGACATCGTTTTTGAGCCCCGCACGGCGATACAGGCTCAGGCCGTGGCTGACCTATTGGTGGAACGTTTCAACTTAGATACCGTGCCCTCAACAGAGGATGGTTTATGGCTGTTGCACACAGATGGCTCCTCGACCTCACAAGGGGGCGGAGCCGGGGTGACCCTTAGAGACCCTCTCGGAGCTGAAGTTGACTATGCGATCAAGCTGGCGTTCCAAGTCACCAACAACGAAGCTGAGTATGAGGCCCTCATCCAGGGGCTCAGGATTGCACTCCGAAATGGCGCCACTCGGGTCACTGCATATGTTGATTCGCAGTTGATCGCGAGTCAGATTGATGGTTCTTATGAGGCTCGAGAAGCCACCATGGTGCAGTATCTGGCGAGCGCTAAGGAGGTGATAGCTAAGTTCAGGGAATTCCACCTTTTGCAAATCCCGAGGGCAGAAAACGAACGGGCCGACGCTCTGTCAAAGTTCGCATCCGCCCTGGATGGTTTTAGCGAGCGTGCTATTACATTTCTTAGGACAGAGGAACCGTTGATAAGTAGAGGGGAACCTTTGAAGCAGGTACATATGATCGATCCTTCCGAACCTTGTTGGCTCGATGAGATCATCAGATTTCTCCAAGATGGAACCAGCCCAAGCGACAAAGTTGAGGCTCGGAAAGTCAGAAGTAAAGCCCCTCGCTTCTCATTGGATGACGAGGGTCGACTATTCAAGCGATCCTTCCAAGGCCCACCGCTGAGATGCTTGAGACCCTCGCAGGCCAAGGAAGTTCTAGAACACGTGCACAATGGAAGTTGCGGGAACCACTCGGGCGGTCGGATCTTGGCAAAGAAAGTCTTAAGGAGTGGGTTTTACTGGCCCTCGGTGCTACAGGATGCCATTAGCTACTCCAAGAAATGCCCTAAGTGCCAGTTTCTTTCTAACACCCCCCAGTTGCCAGCGGCTCAAATGATTCCCATCGATGTTTCATGGCCTTTTGATCAGTGGGGCATCGATATTGTGGGACCCCTCCCAATGGCGGCCCGACAAAAGAAATTCGTAATACTCGCTGTAGATTACTTCACTAAATGGGCGGAAGCCGAAGCGGTCGCCAAGATAACATTCAAGGTTGTGAGAGATTTCATCTGGAAAAACATCATCTGTAGGTATGGTATCCCGAGGGTGCTTATCTCAGACAACGGCTCCCAGTTCATCGCTGCCGACATGCGGGATTGGTGCTATGAGCTAGGGATTGAACAACGATTCACCTCCGTAGGCCACCCTCAAGCCAACGGTCAGGCGGAGGTGACCAATCGAACCATACTCCAGCATCTGAAGACGATGCTCGAGAGTAAGAAGGGAGAGTGGGCTGAAGAACTTCAAGGAGCCCTGTGGGCGTACCGTACTACCCCACGAGCGGCAACAGGAGAAACTCCTTACTCCCTCGTTTATGGCTCCGAGGCTATGATACCTGCGGAAATTGCTCAAGAATCCGCACGCGTTGCCTATTTCGAGCCTGTCGCCAACGAGGCCAATCGGGCGCTCGAGTTAGATTTGCTGGATGAGAAGAGGAATGCTGCTTGGGCACGTATTCACAAATACAAAGCAACCGTTGCTCGCCAATACAATAAACGTGTTAAGGAAAGGACTTTCCAGCTAGGGGACTTGGTCCTAAAAAAAGTTGAAGTCTCCAAACACGTGGGTAAGTTGGACCCCAATTGGGAAGGCCCCTTCAAAGTCATTCAGGTACGAGCAAATAACACCTACTTGTTAGAGACTTTGCAAGGCGAGCGTCTCCCTAGGCCATGGAATGCATGTAACCTTAGAAGGTTCTACGTGTAGACTTCAGTTTCTTTGTAATGGCCCGTCTGCGGCATGGAGTGCTTTCCTTTGACGGAAAGCGTGTTGTAATCATTTCCAAAAATGCATCTATGTAACAGTAAGTATTTAATTCTTTGTTTTTATTATTTGCTTGCTTTCTTATTTGATCTAATGATTCGAGCGACGGGAGGCCTACTCCGTGTCGACCATCCTCCACGTCGAACGGCCTACGCGATACATCAATCGTTTCAAAGCTACACTGTCCAGGTGTTGATAATCATCCCCCCGGAACAGTTTGAACGATTTGTAAGTGTATAAAGTCCTAAAAATGAGCGTGTCGAACAACGGGGAGCGCAATGCTCAATTAACGCCAGCTGAGTGCTCGCCACTCCAGTTCGTGCTCGCAAGAACCCCAATGACCCTCAACTTATTGAGTAAAAGCACACTCATAAAATAATGGATTTTAATTCAATCCCTTCATGTGCTTCTCGAAATAACGCTAACCCCACGGTTACGCTCGCTTTAATATCCTACTTAGCAGGTCCTGTTGTTGATCTCTAAAGTATATACAATCTAATGAAGCGTTTAAGATGAGGGTGCACATCGTTGGGCCAATACTTAGGCAAATCTCCAGAGGTTTCCTAAGTTCAAATTCGAGCCTCATTACGAATACGGCCAGGGAATACGCATAAAACACCCTCGCGCCCGTATCTACGCCCCTCAAATCGCCAGATGCTGCCAAACTTTAAACTGAAGGCGCATTGTGATAAACGCCAGGGCACCCTCAAAGATAACGCCCTCGTGCATACACACGCCCATCGCGAACGCTCAAACAAAAGATACCGATATAAAAGCAGCGAGCGCAAGGAAATAACATCATTCATCATTCGAAAATAAAGGATAAAGCATTCAAACATCCCAACAAGAAACAGAAGAGTTATAATAGATGAGGAAAAGGAGCATAGAGAAGTCCAAAACATCCAAGGAAATAGTTTGAAGATTGATTACAGACATAAATTGTTCATAATGTGACAAGTAAGTTGAACCAACAAGGAGAGGGATCAGCATCCAATGGACCTTCACTGGGCTTGAGAGTTGGGCTCCGGAGGGGCAGTTGCAAGAGGAACTGGGGCCAGCACGTTGGCGTCAGAAGTTTGGGCCTCACCAGGTTCCTCGACATCCACGGTGTCCATGAAGGTGCCTTCATCTTCTATCTGGTTAGGCTCGGGACCTGCAGTATGGGCAACTATGAACTCCCACTGGAGTGTTTCCACCAACTCCTGGTATTCTGGTTCCGCCAAGCTCTCGGAAGGATCCTCGTCTTGGACCATAGACTCACAGTTTTCGTCCAAGTCCATACGCAGGCGCATGTCCGTTCGAGCGCTTTCAGGAGCCAAACCAAGTTTCACCATTTGCCCGATGGCTTTGTGAAAGAAACGCCTAGCATTGTCAAAACAGTGGATGTTGGCTGCAAACACGAAAGCTTTTGAGCGCAAGAACTTCTTCACTGCCTCCCAGGATACCCTCGCCTCCAAGCCCTGTACTTTGCCCTGCAAGTCAGCAAGGGCCTTGTTAGCTTCCTCGTTCTGGCGAGTGCTCTCCGCCAGCTGCTCACCCAGCTCCCCATTTTGCACCCTCAACTGGTCCCGCTCGTCCTTCAATTTCCTGTGACGCTCATTAAGGACCAGAAAAGCGTCATCGGACTTCTTCAGATTTTCCTTCAGCCGAACGTTCTCAAGGTTGGCGGAATTCAGTTGAGTGCTGACATTGTTGTAATCCTCCTGCAATTGGCTCGGGTCCGAGATGCGCAGCAACTTCTTGTACTTGGCCTTATGCTCGGAGTAGGCTTGCGCTCGCCCTTGCAGATTCTTGAGCCTCGGGATTATTTCCTAGAAAGCCATAAGCGAAAAACACCATCAGAATAAAAAGAAAAGAAGGGGAATTTTACTGAAGGAATCGAGGCCTAACCGTCAGGAGGGCGTGGCATGCGTCATCCGCGACCCGAGCGACATCATGCTCGTTCAGTTTGTTGTGGTCGGCGGAGAACTGGAGCTTTCCGACGATATCGGAGACCATGTTGACAGAAAAGGCGCTCTTTTTCAGCAGGACGGGACCGTCCTTCCTTTGGCGCTTATACCGAGCGTCCCCGTGACAACCAATCTTCCAGAAGTCCTCGTCCTCAGAGGAGGATGTATCGCTACCCTCGTCCCGGTGGCCTACAACCACCTCCTTCCCTTTACCGGAGATTGGGATTGAGTCCGGCATTCTCTTTCTTTTTCCTTGGCGCTCGGCCCTAATCCCTTCTTGAATGCGGACTAACTCCCCGGATCGATTGTGGAAAGTGCTGGAGTTGAGCGCTATAGGCCCCTCGGGAGCAGCAGTCGGGGTAACCTCCCGAGCGTCATCTAGGGTGAGGTCCTCGACGGGACCAACGGCTGGAGCCTCGTTACCAGCCCCCCTACCTCCTTCACCTCGCCCCTGCCTTCGCCGGATTCCTCTGCCCCTCGGGGCAGTTGGGGGTCGTTCTTGTTGTTGTTGTTGCTGTTGCTGTTGCTGAGGGTCAGCCGCGGGTCCTTGAACGCCCAACATACGGGAAAGTGCCTCAGCATTCATGCCTCGCGATAATATTTGGACACCTGCAAATAAAGGAGAACCGAGCGTCAGAAGTCGGTTGCTAGGGTCACAGACGAAAAAAAAATATATAGCAATCACACCAAGTTAGGAGGCTCTTCTAAAAGTTAGAGCAGTTAGTTCCTAGAATCTAACCGTCGAGGGCCATGATGTCAGCTGGAGGGTGAAGTATCATGTCTGGAGGGCAAGATAGCCCATAACGGAACAAAATTCCCTCGTTCTTCATCAAGGTCTCCGCCTTAATCCACTTCTTCTCACTCCTCATCTCGAAGGCCAATCCCTGTGCCCAATCCTCAAAGGCTTTATTCCTCACCCTTTCCCTAATCAAATGGCCTTCGCCATGTACCAACCATTCGCGGAAAACCCTAAAAATCCCCCCTGGAGTCCCCACGAAAAAGTACTTCTCCTTCCAATGCTCGCCGTAGGAAGTGGATGGAGAATCTATCATCTTAAAACCAGATTTGGCCTGAGCATAGTAGAATCCGTCCGTGGGGGACGAACGTGTTGAACGGGCCACCTGTATCAAGCTATCAAAGTTGGCGATTGAGGGTTCGCGACCTAAAGCAACCATCATGATCACGAAAGTGTTGATCAGGGCTATGCCGTTCGGCAGAATTTGTGAAGGGCAAAGCCTCAAGTGCTGATAGATGTTGACGGTAACGGGCGGGATGGGAAATCGCAAGCCCCCGGCCAGAACCGCGTCCCAGTAGACCGTCATCATCCCAGGTGGCGGTCGGTTGGCCCTCTCCCCTTCCTCAGGAAGTCGCATGGGGAATACCGCCTCATCCCAATAAGCTCTCTCCCTCAACTCCTCCAAATCGTCGAGCGTCAGAATACTCGCAATCTCGTCCGGAGATCTGTCAGTCTGATGATGATTATCCTGCCTCACTCGAGTGGCAGGTTCCCTTCCTCTCCTCTGGCGCCTTCTGGAAGGTTCAGCCTCAAATGGGCGCCCGGATGGCCCCGCTTCACCCTCGGGAGCCATCATAGCCACTGTGATCCTGTGATCTTGGGGTCTCACAGCGCTATTCAACACTGGGAATACTCTCTCCCCCTGCCTTTGCATTTCCATCACATTATGCATCTCTTCAAAGAGGTCGTTCACCCCTCCGGGAGCACGCTCGTTCATCCCTTAAACGGCGGCGTCCACCTCTTCTTCCCCGGCATCAGCCGGAGCCTGGGCCACCGAGATCGCCATGGGAATTCCCTCATCTGGGTGCGCCCTAGCCAGGGAACAGCTGTGGGGACATCGCCATGAGGGGAAGAGCTCCCCACCGATATCTCCTCAATCTCCCGTACATAATCATCAGCTTGGTTTCCGGCCATGTTCAGTTTTCAACTTTTGGAAACGGGATTTCTAACAGAAAGCTCAAGGAAGGAGAAGATTTCTGAAACAAGTTCAATGGTAGACAGTGGCTCTTCCCTCAAGGGTTTCACTCACACAACCTAAAACTAATGTTAGCACGGGGAAAATAAGAAGAAGGGTAAGGAATTTTTACCTAAGATTTGAAGAGAAGAAATTCGCCGGAGCCTGTAGAACTGACAGAGATTTCTTGCTGTGTATATGCTTGAAAGAGTTTGAATGCGTGAAAAAGGTCCCAAAGCCCTGCAAACCCCTATTTGTAGGGAAGATTGTACATGGATTAGGGCTGAAAATTCAAAACGCAATCATTTCCCGCCTAGGAAATCCCCCCATTTTTGGTAACCGCCTCACGTCTCCCGGAGTGCACGCGCCCATGTTCCCACTCCGCATTAAATGCGGACTTGACTTCAATTAATGTTGTGTCGGACCGTGTCCGTTACAGAAGGCAAGCAGTCACTTCTTCATCAATGGGCTTGACCCTCGGATATTAAAAAATTCAAAGCTCCATTCTTTTTAAATTCTACAGTACGCTCGAGCGATACTACAGAATTTGGGGGGCAAAATGATGAGACCTAAAATCACACTCGAATCAGAGCCGTCCACGTGTCAACACTTCGTTGACTGAGGGCCAAGACGCTCGCATTGGTGGGCTCGTGGGCCTTCCCAGCCCACACATTTGCCAACTAATACAGACCATGGAGTCTCGGATAACTATTCGGGTAAAGGGCCGGAGCCGATAGGCTTGGCGCTCGCTTCTCGGCCCCCAGGGTTACCCTCCTCAGGGAAGCACCCACACGGGGGACCCATTCATGATGCTCGGGATTTTGGCGCTCAAGGGTCATCTACCGTGGGGAGCCCATCCGTACATTCTTCGAGCGTCACCAGCGCTCGTGAATGATCCTGCTCCTCATGCGACGGATCCTAACCTTCACAAGAGGATTTTAGGCCTTCCTCTCACGCGACCCTCGCCAACAACCTCTGACATAAAGGTGGTGCGCACCTTGTACCTGACACGCCGCCTCCTTTTCAGAAACGTCATTTTCACACCCTCACAGGCTGCCACGTGTTAGGGCAACACAGGTTTGGGACCACACGGTCAATTTACCCATTTACCCCCATCCCTAACATATAAATAGGGGGGAACCCATGCATTCTCCCCCAAGTCATCATCTGCATACAAATCACACATATTGTTCTGGGTATTTCCACTGATCTTCTCAAGCTTCTCACCATTTTCTCCACAATAGCATCATCACTGCAACTTGTATCTTTGGTGTTATCCTAGTTGGAAGAACCCACGCTTAAGAGGAAACCCAGATCCTGAGGCCCTCATGTCTGTGATGGTCCTTCCCCTTCCATACAAATATTAAAAAGTGTTGTTGCATTTTTGGAAACCCGATTTCCAGCACCATCATATATAATTATTTTTAATATAATAACTAAATAATAATAAATTAATAGCATAATAAAATACGGGAAATTCCCGAAAACTCCCCAAATGATAAGTCCAATTCCTTTTAGCTCCCCATTTTAAAAAATGATGTATTAAAACTCAAGAATCGCGTATCTAAAACCCCAAATGATGTATTTGAAATACAAGGAAAAAATCACGTATCTAAATCCCAGAATCGCGTATCTAAATCCCAAAATCGCGTATCTAAATACCAGAATCGCGTATCTAAAACCCCAAATGATGTATTTGAAAATGGGGAGCTAAAAGGAAGTTTTCAAACCCATAGGGAGTTTTCAAACATTCCCCCCATAAAATAGTATCATATTAATAATTAAAAATATAAGTGAAAAGAAATAAAAATTATATAAAAAAGAAAAGAAAAGAGTTGAAGTGATATAAGAGACGTGGGAGTTATGAAATAAACTAAATAAATAAATAAGAAAAGAAAAAGAAAAAAGACCAAGAGTTCATGGCACACAATCGCCTCTCACGCTTAATAGTATAGATAATTTTGAACTTTAGAAATTAATTAGTCATGATTAATTAATTAAAATTTATTTTAGACCCAAACCATGCTCTAAAGACTTAAAAAAGTATTCAATGATCTGAACTATGATTTTTTTTAATTTTGCATCGTGTATTTGCTGTTCGTTCCGATTGCAACCCGTAGCAGTAAAAAGAGTCACCGGAAAGTGTGAGACTATGAAATTACTATAGTGAAATTTTTGACCGGCCTAAAAGTGTTAATATGTTGGTACCTGTACTAGTTACAAAAGTTAATTACAAAATATACAATTCACCAAAATATACAATATATCGAAAATAATATATTATGTATAATATATATGCATAATCTTATTCGTTGATCTATATATTAAAAAAATAATTATTGTTTTACTATTATATGTTTGTTTTCATAATTATAAGAAAAATTTGTCCTAGGTTTGTATCTATAAGCATTTAATATAGTTAATAGTCATGTTTACGTAGAATTAATTTTTTTCTAATTAATTAATTTTTGTTCGTACAAATTTATTTGAAAAGTTCAATAAAAGGTTTTTGATGTAGTCGAAAATTGGTTGGAGCTTATATAGTGTTTTGTTGGTGGTTTCCGATGAGAGGTGGGTGGAGAAGATGGAATGAGTCCTGCTTCTTCGTTATATCTGTAAATGAATGGAAAGTGAGAGAATCAGTTGGGATATGTCTTAGTGTTTACACTCCAATATTTTGTTGTGGAAATTAAATCTATTTTCTCATGATTATACAATACACAAATAAACTAGTAATGATAATT
The DNA here is from genome assembly GCA_037501455.1 of Lantana camara. Classification (NCBI taxonomy): domain Eukaryota; kingdom Viridiplantae; phylum Streptophyta; class Magnoliopsida; order Lamiales; family Verbenaceae; genus Lantana; species Lantana camara. Next base: position 112,515,473 of record CM074857.1, read on the forward strand.
AGAAGAATAAGTATAGAACGGTTGGTCTGTAGGAGTCATGCCACTTGACGCTGTCCTAAGATCGTGATGACCTCCCCTTCGTGCGGGTATTGTCGGCTCATCACTATCCCAAGATAAAACCCAAAAGGCCACAACCGGCGTCTCCTATTGTGAGCACGATCACAAGGAAACTATGGAACGAAACCTTATCACGTTGCCCAAAACTATAGTATATGAGAATAGTTGTATAATGAGTTGTAGGGTGCTTGTATATGTTAGTCTAGACCCCTAGGACCCTATTTATAGTGTTAGAATGTATTGTGTAACATAAGGTATTAAAACCAAATGAATGCAATTTGTGGGGAGTTACAAAATTCTTTGTAAGTTATATTTTTGAAGGTTTAAAGCTTTTCAAATTCCAACTTATTTAAGCAAACAATGTTTCGACGAGTAAATGAACGGAATAAAGTGCACGTACACTCACACAAAGAGAGAGAGTGGGGAGGATCACTTACGGTGTATGAAGGAAAATAAGACATTTATAGAATAGCCACTATCATAATAAGTACATTGAAATGAGCAAAAACAAATTTTAAATTCGAACGTCACTAGTAGTTATATGTACCTAGGCATGCAAGATAGAAATCTAAATCTATGAGACATGAAAAGTGAAATAACTCACAATAAAATTACATTAATCATGAATATTGGATTTACATGATACACAAATTTGGTGTTTCAACTAAAAGGTAGGAATAACTAAAAAAAACTAACAAAATCCAGAAATACTAAGCCAACACATGTTCTCTTAGGCTTCATTTACTTTGGCAAATAATGACAGGGATGTATGGTAATGTAATGTCCCACATCGGAGGAAGAGGAGAACTAAGCCTTCCTTATAAGGGGGTGGATACCTCTTCCCTGTAGAGGCCTTTTCCTGGGTAGGCGCCTTTGGCTTAAATTCCACCGGGAGAAACAAAACCGTGAGGCTATGCCGACTTATGGATAGCAAAGCAGACAATATCGACAGGCGGGTTTTGGGCTGTTACAAATGGTATCAGAGCTGGGACCCGGGCCGGTGTGCCAGCGAGGACGCTGGGCCCTTATGGGGGGGTGGACTGTAAAGCTAAAAGAGCTTGTCCCACATCGGTTGGAGAGGATAACTGAGCCCACTTTATAAATGGGTGGAAACCTCCCACTATTGAGGCCTTTTCCTCGGTGGGCGCCTTTGGCTTAAATTCCACAGGGAAGAACAAAACCGTGAGGCTATGCCGACTTATGAATAGCAAAGCGGATAATATCTATAGGCGGGTTTTCGGGCTGTTACAAATGGTCTCAGAGCCGGGGCCCGGGCAGGTGTGCCAGCGAGGACGCTGGGCTCCCATGGGGGGGTGGATGTAATGTCCCACATCGGAGGAAGAGGAGAACTAAGCCTTCCTTATAAGGGGGTGGATACCTCTTCCATGTAGAGGCCTTTTCCTGGGTGGGCGCCTTTGGCTTAAATTCCACCGAGAGAAACAAAACCGTGAGGCTATACTGACTTATGGATAGCAAAGAGGACAATATCGAGGGGGTTTGTATGGAGATTGTACCTCCATTTGAGTTGATTGCTGCTCTTGGTTGTCTTGCATGCGCTCTTTGTTTGCCCAAAATTTGCTTATTTGCTGCTGCTACACTGCTGATGCTTCTATACAGGTTTGACCGTAATATTTGGCCATACCTTGTACCCATACTATTTTTGCGAAAACAAAGAGGCCCCCAGTTCCGTACTTCAGGGAAGTTCTCTTTACTCTCTCTATTTTCTTATGCCTTGAGGAAAATGCATGATTTAAGTGTGGAGGGGTCCACTAGTGCTAGAATTAAGATTTTTTAGTAATTTTTTGCATGTTATGGCTGCTTTTGGGTGACGTTTGCATGATATTGTTTACTTGAATTCGAGGATGTTAGAAATCTTGAATAATTTTCTTCCATTTTGAACGTGTTTGCTTAAGCTTGAGCCTTGAAGTTTTGTTAGAACTTATTAGGCAATTGCATACATGAAAGATGTGTGAAGTTTGATTAATTAGTACTTTGTTATGTGTGAAGTTTGATTAATTAGTACTTTGTTATGCTCTTATCTTATGCACACTAATTGAACAGTTTATGTACTTTGCTTAGATAGGTTAGTTATGTTTTTCAATTAAGGTCTGAAAGTTGATAAGAATACACTTTAACTCCCTTCGAGGCGAAATAGATTGATTGACTAGTAATTCGGGAAATGAAATAGGCAGTCTTTTGTCGGTGTTTTTGGCCTTTATATGATTTTCACTAAATAACATCGCCCGATTGACCCCGTTGAGCCTTAGTATTGTGTAAAATTTCTTTCTTAGCCACGTTACAAGTCGAGTGCACAATACAATTTCCTACCCTTATTTTTATTTACGCCTTGCTTACTCATTTTCTTTTTGGGATTGCATTAATGATGTCTAGACTTCCTTTTTGGGATTGATTGAAGAGAAAAGTTTCATTATGTTTGGACTAGGAAAAAATTGTGAGAATGATGAAACAAAAGAGAAAAGAAGTCAGAAAGAAAAGAAAAATGAGCAGAAAAATTGAGTTGAAAAAAAAAACAAAAAAATAGAAAAAAAAAGCATTGTGTGAATAGAGAAAGAAGAAAAAAAAAAGAGGAGATTTTAAGTCTTGTTGAAAATTCAATAAAGGGTTAGGAATTCATTGTAAAAAGGGAGTCTTTTGGGGAAGAACAAAGGAAAACACTTGGGATTTATTTAAAATATGTAAGCTTGGTGTTGGCCATTGATTTACTTTTTCCTATCTTGACCCAAGCCTACATTACAAGCTCGAAAGACCTATCGATCCTGAGTTATTATTTAACCAAATTAGTGGAGATTGGAGTGACGGGTGTTTTCGAAGTGGATAATCGGTTCTTATGTGAAAAACATTAACTTATTTGTCTAATCTTTGTACATTCTTTTGTTCAACTCACACTACACACGAGGGTATGATTTTTGTACTAATTAGTTGAATTTCATGTGATTGAGTAATGTGTTTTATTTGCTAGATTTGTTTAGGCGGAAGTTCGATGATCGCTTTTGTAAAGGTGTTTGATGGGAGTGCTGTTTCATTTGATTTGTATTTCCCTCGAGGACGAGTGAATGGATAAGTGTGGGGGATGTTTTATTGATATTGTGCGTAGGGAAGCATGTTCTACTTATTAGGTAGAATGTACTTTGAGAACATATTCTTTACCATACTACATGTGTAGTTTGTCAGCCTTGTACCAGAAGAATATATTCTATGCCCTGACAATATATTCTTCATCACAATCCACGTCTTAAATCTTTGGAAGATATGCTTGTCCATTGTTGCTACCACAAAATTTTTTTGTCCCCATATAACATTTTCTAATATAAATCCTACTACGTATTGTGCAAACCATAATCTCAAAGTACGCACAACTTCTTCCAACAACGCGTAAGACAAAAAATATTTGAGGAAGAAATCACTTTTGACAAACATACCCATCCTTGCATAGATTGCAAGGTTTCCATGATGATTCCACTTTTAGTCCATTACAGTGCGACAAACAATGTACGTGAGCTCAAGGGTGCAATGGACGCTATTCATTAAATCGCGAATAGTATGTCTGAAAAATTAGGGACGTTTTTCACAAATGCAAATGTGCGAGATATCAACCCTGACTACTATATGGATTCTAGCAATGATGAGGAGAAAAATGCAGACGATGTAGGGCCTTCAAGGACAAACGATGATGGTATGGGAGGAGCAGATGAATAAATTTCATCTATGAGTTAAACTGTTATTTCAAAAAATATTTATGTAACTCTACAAGTTTCATTCCCAAAAAGAGACGTTTAGGTCCTTACATTGGTTGCATGTATGTTGTGTTATTTTCTTTCAAGTGTTTTCATTAACTTTCTCAGTTAGTAGCAGTATTTTTATTAATCAGCAACTGAATTATATAATAGTCCAAGGTACCATTTTCATTGGTAATTGAAAATGAAAATTACATAGAATTGCAACCGAATTATATAAGATAAGAAGGAACCATTTTCATTGATACTTGCAACATAAAATTTCATTGAAAACCTAAGAGCAGATCCTTTTTGAAAATGATCTGTACATATTGTGAAACCCAAATCCTAGACACACATAAAAGGTTCTAAAACATAGATGAAATCAGCCAAAGGTAAACTATGGCTCCTTAACAGGCTTCGAAAGAAGCAAATTTCTAGTCTTCTTCTAAAATGTCTTCTTCAAAAATCTGGACCAACTTCAGCCATTGTGGATCAGCTTTGTAGTAATAACAAAGGGTCAAGCGCTCCTTCTGTGGAAAAAAACATAACATTCTTTAACACAATATTTTATAGAAGTAAGAGAATGCAAGAAGGTAAAACTAATTAACCTACCAAGCCAATTCCCATACAAGACAGGGCTGCTTTAACAAGGTCAATTGTGGGATCGTGGTATACTCCAGATAAGCATCTAAGTAATTCCATGGCCAAGTACCTTCTGCGGACGAACCTAAACTTTCTTACAATGTAGTAAAAGTTGAAAATTTTACCAAACTCCCTGTTGATGAGCTCCATCATAGACTCCATCACACCAAAGTGGATACCTTTTTTGAGATCCACGGTTTGTCCCACCTAATCAAGTTCGTGTATGAATCGCTCATCCATACTTGGGGTTCATTCCTTAGAGTACAACTTCTTCTCATGCGTGTAAATGTCAGCAATTTTCTCAATAGAAACAGATGGTGTCATTTTCAATGGACCAAAAGAAAAAGTAAATAACTCAAGCTTTCACAGAACTAAGACAATGTAAATATGAAATTGTAAGGGGTTATTTATAATAGGAAATGTACATTGTACAATGACAAATTAAATGAAGCCTAATAAATACCAACCACCACCTTAGACTTCAAATTAATACTACTCTTCAAAATTTATTACAGGTTCAGGAAAAGCTCATAAAGAAAGCTGATCTTTTATTACATAAATGAGTTTTGAAAATAAAATTTACATTTACAACTAGCAATCATGTCAAAGAACAGTAATATTATCTACTATTGCATGCAGAATATCAAAATATTAATATGAACTGATAGTATTGAATCTTTTTTGGGCTAAAAAAATATCATATGAATGACCATTTAGATAAAAAAACAAAACCAAGAATGCATTACTTGAGGGCTATAAATACATCCATCAATTTGATGAATAATTGTCATTCAAGCTTGCAGAATATACAACAAAATAATTCCATTAATAGCTCTAATCCAGTTAATTGATTCTTGCAGGAAAGATGATGAGCAATGGCAGGCAACCAACACAAGAACAACTCTTTTATACAGAAGAATGGACTGCAGAGATGGATAAAAAATTCATCACATCCCTATCTACAGCAGCCCCGTATGAAGGGCAGAAATATTGAAGAATACGACACCGAGATATTGTACAAAGTAATGAAATCCATTAACAGAATTTACAACACCAGTTTCAACTTCTTTTTCTATGCAGAAAAATACCAACTAGCAAAAGAAAGATATGAAACTTGGGAGTTTATCACAACGCATCCAGATGTTAAGTTCACCGAACGTAACAACACAGTCACTGTTTCTATTCCCGTTTGGAAGTAGGTTTGTGAGGTACTTCTAGTCAGTCCTATATGTTAACATATTTATAAATTTATACATCAATTGTTATTACAATTTTATTACATGAGCAGGTGAAAAGGTTAGGCAGAGCATCCCTAACCTCCGATGAGCCTCTTTGCAATTTTCTACAACAGATATTTGGTTCCAATAAGAGTAAAAAGCCACAAAGTGTGATTGTCATTGATGATGACGATGATGTTGAAAGTGAGTCAGTGGGACTGCCAATAGGCACAAAGGGAAAGGAAAAAGAAATGAAACAGTTTTACGTGCAAGACAGAATATCCTCCACTAACGAAGAATGCCATACACTTCAATCTCAAGCACCAAGATATCAGCCTGGCCACTTGAACTAGCTGAATTTTGAGTCAAAAGATTCATGTTCACACAACATCCCCTCTCCAGAATTTTAGATCCTTTCACACTTCTAGTGTTCTATTCGAATTAAAGCTGATACTATTCTAATAGTTACGGTTTTTAATTCTGTATCAGTTTTTATCATCTTGTTAGTGTCCACATGGTGGTTAATGTGTCCAATATTTTTGCCAAACATGTTTTTTATGTTTTCTGCATCAAATCCAGTTCGTAATTACCAATGTACTTTGGCTCTTTTTAGTCCATAAAGTTAGCCACGTGCATTATAAATAAGTTTCAACTTAAAGATGCAATTTTTTCTCACCATTACAACAAAATGCTGCTGAACTACAACAAAGTTTAAGTTTAACTTAAATAAGTGATGCAACCAAATTGTCAGCAATAATCATCAACAAAACGCAATTACTTAGAACAATAACAAGTTTACTTAAAAGCTACAAAGATAAATAAGAGACAAATCAACAAACACAGAACCACAAACAACATACTGCAACACAGACAACCAAAAAGAGCCAACCCACTAATAGAAGAAGATATCGGATAGTTTCCGTTAGTCAACTGCTCGAAGTCTTCACGATGGCTTCGGTTTGGTACTGAGTTCACCGTGGTATTTTGTTGAACTTCATTCTCATCACTTGTTCGGCATCCAGTTCGATGTGATGGGTCATGGGAACAAGATCTAAACCTTGGTCCCATGGGGTTGCCGCCTGCTGAAAATTCCTCTTCGATCTCATTTTCGGGAATTAAGAATTGACGAAGATAGTGTAACCGATGTGCCGACAATTCGTCTGCCTAAATAAACCAATTGAAATGCTTGTTCTTGAATGGAAATATATAATAAAATCTCCCAGGAAACTTTGCATTTGGCCCGGCTTGATGAAACTCCATGAAACCATGGGTGCATTGACAAGGGCGTACCATCTGAAGCATATAGTTAATTTTAATTAAAAAAGAAAAAACAGTAATTCTCTCCAACAAATGGAAAAAAACAGACAACTAATTACCAATAATCTGCTCATAATTTACTTGAATTCAATGAGTAATTTAGAGCTTACAATTAACAAGAATCTGCGCTAAAAAAACTCGTTTTCTTCATACCCAAAAATGACTAATTTTTACTTTCAAACTTTTGGGGAAAATTGAAATATAGAATAAAAAAATTGGGAATTAACGATTTCATACCTTTGCCTGAGAAATATGAACTTCTTTAACCATAACTTCACTTCGACAGCACTGCTTGGAAGGAGTTGAGAGCAATTAGGATGATTAGGGTTAGAACATTGCGAAAGTGCAGAGAGAGGAGATGTTGGAAATGATTCTAAATTTGTTGGGAAGAGACTCTCCAATTGCCATATTAAATGTGAGGATATTTTGGTAATTTTAACCAAACCTCCATTATTTACCATATAGAAATAAATGACTTGTAGCACCCCAAGCGGCGGGGCACCACACCCCCGCACTATGACCTGACACGTGTACGAAATGGAAAGTCCGCACAAGCACCAAGTCATAGCGAACGGGTGACAAACGAAAATCCAACCTATGCTGGGCGGAACATAGACCCTGAACTTAAGAATCAAAATCACAAAAATGAGTGCAGAAGCGGAAGCATTCAAATCAAATTAGATCATGCATGAACAATTGACGGGTTCAACTAGCATAGATACCTAATCTCGAAATCAAACAGAAATCATAAATCAACGTGGTTCAACTAATCAGGAAATCCTGTCCTAACCTGTCCCGAATTCCATACAAACAAATCATAATCATAAACCTGTGCAGAACATATCATATATATAATTGCAACCATAATTCGAAACAAAAGCGTAACAAACTCAAACAGACTGACAACAGACTCGAAAGACACGACTGACATCCGCCTAGCACGAACTCCAACGACCTGAACCTGCAACTAAAAAAAACATAAAGAGGGAGGGGTCTGTCCAAAGACTGAGTGAGGGGCTACCCACACACACATATATAGGTATACAGAGCACAACATATAACATAGAGGGGAGTTCATGAATCGGGGCATGGTTTTTACATCCTAAAACCATTTTCCACGTGATACTAGATATAGGGAATGAACGAGTTGGGCCGAAGGCCAAAACGACCATATTTTAGTAATTAAGAATCCACTCCCTTTTCACGAACTATTTCATAACCAACTAACATAAGTAAACATAACGGAAATCAAACATATCACGCCCCCAACCAAACGTATCACACACACACACACCATCCGTCGACCTAAAATAAGCCGTCCCGGATTCAGAACACACCCACACACCCAGTCGGAATCGGAATCAGAATCAGAATCGGAATCAGAGTCAGAATCAGAATTATACTCAGAATCAAAATCACACTTACCCGGAACATACACACCCGACACACTTACCGTAACCCACATCACACGTTCTTATCACCTGCATACAAACCATACCACACACCCGTACATACTTACCACATACACACTTATCAAACATATACACTTACATACTTATCACATGCATACGTATCATATATACACACATACATACCCACGCATACACACACACACATCATACATACTCACAAACACATACGTACATACACACCTCATACGTAGACTTACACATAGTGTATCCTATTCCACAACATATAACATAATCGCACATATTCATATCGCACACGTATTTACATATACTTAAGGCTTATAATCACATGCATACATATCAGCCACATATCTTTAGGGTGTAACTATAACCTAACCTCACCTGGTACCAAACACAGCCGAAGACACAGCAAATGGTTCACCCCGGAACCTGCACGACTCACTTGTCACCACCCCGGGTGCACCTGTACCAACTGAGCATACAAAACACAACACAGGGCTCAGACTCAGACTCAGACAACCACACAAAAACGCACGACAATGCTCAAGTACTTAAGAAATACAATTACATAAGTAGAGTTCGAATTCATATAAATTACATGCAAAAGAAAGCATTATAAATCATTTCTTCGCAGTCATGAATAGCCTATTTGTTTATCAAGTAGCGAGGATTAATTAATTCAAGTCGTATACTTAATTCATATTTCCCAGAACGAATTCAATGGACAAGGTTTAGTTAATTAAATCAAACAAATTCATATCGTTCCCGAAATTACACAAACACCCCTTCAAGTTAGACAAATAGATCAAATACGAATATCGGAATTCAAATTGCAAATCAAAGCATCCATATATATCATAATTCATTTAGTACATGATTTCATATACATTGGAATACATATCGATCAACAATTTCAACAATAAACGATTTATTGCAATTAAAACAATTAATTTCAAATATTCAAAATTACACAAAATAAATCACAACAAATCAACTGGGCATCCGATTGATGAACGAAAAGTGGCGTTGGTCACCACAACGAGGTGAACATTCTGTATGAAGCCCGCCGGAACCCCGCCACCGGAGCCACCGGACCGGAACGTGCCGGAAAAATCCCCAAAATTCACTCGTGCAAGTATTCCTCGTGCTTGTTCCAATTCCTCAACCAATTTCTGAAAATTCCAAGCCAATCGCCACCAATTTCAAATCCAAGAATATGAAAACCCTAAAATCTTCAAAATCTAATTACTTCCAAACCGGTGAACGAAAATGAGATCCACAAGAGGCATTGTCTTACCCGTAACGAGCTCTTCGAAAGCCCTAAGCTAATCGCCGAGAAAAATCCCCAGAGCTAGTCCCGCCATTGCACCACCGTTGCACAACCACGATCCGCCGCCAAACGGCCAAATCTGGAGTCGCATGATCAAGGGATGATAGTTCTCGTCGTTCCGAACAACTTTCGTGAAGAGCCCGTGGCCAAAAGATCGATGAAAAAGGCCCCTGTTGGCCACCGAAGTTTCTGCCGCCACTCAAGTTACCGGAACCACCACCTAGGCCCAAAATTTGATGAAATCGATACCGGAAATGGACTCAGGGGGTCGGAAAAGGGTAGGAAACACCAACCTTGGTCGGAAAAAGTCACCGGAATGGAGGAATCGCCGCCGCTACAGGAACGCACGCTGCCGCCGCGATCTTCAGGCGGCACGTGCGACGCCGTCGCGGGCCGGATGGCCGCGCCGCCAACGTTCAAGGCTGCGCAGGGAGTCCCTCTTGCCGGGCCTGGGGCGCGTGTCGCCGGGAAAGGCCGGCGAAGTGGCGGCTTTGCCACCCTCTCCAGCCACGCCTGAAATTCGGCGATTACTCGGCCGTCGATCGTCGGTTGGTCGAGATCTTGGTACAGTTGTGACCGCGTCGTCGAGCTCATCGAAATGCACTATTGGTTCGTCAAATTTCATCGAGAAACGAGCGAGTTTGAGTTGTGTGTGAAAACATGCTGTGAGTGTGTGTGAATATCGTGTTTCGCCTGGGGGGGAAGAGAGAGAGAGCTGAGCCGGTTTTGTCACGTTTAACGAGGATCCGGGTGTTTTATCCCGGGTCTTCGCATGCAAAACGAACGGGAGTAATGGCTAACGACGTCAGAATATGGCAAACTTAGAGTCTATGGACTCGTTTCGATGCCGCGAACGCGTTGAAGGGGTCAAAGTAGGGATGTAAACGAACCGAGCCGAGCCGAACCTTAGTGTTTTTTTAAGGTTCGAGTTCGAATTCGTGTAAATTTTCTCGAACCCAAACTCGGACCCGAGCCTAACGAACATGTAAATTTTGGGTTCGAGTTCGGCTCGAGTCTAGGTTCGGTTCGAGTTCGATTCATATTCGGTTCGAGGGTTCGTGAACCTTTTTAGGTTCATGGATTCCAATTCGGTTCAAGTTCGGTTTGGCTGGGTTCGGCTCGCAAGTTCGAGGAACCAAAACACCAGATCTAGATCTAGAAACAAAAAAAGAAAGAATAGGAAACCAATTTCTGCACAAAAACATGAAGACACAGAAGTGTAATGGCGTGAGCAGGGCAAAGGATGATGTAGCCGAGGCGGAGGTGTGGTGGCGCTGCGAGCAGTCGGAGTGGATGGTCGGCGCCGAGCAACAGCAGCCGGAGTGCTGGTGGCGGAGTTCTTTGCAAATACAAAGCTCTTTCAAAAATAAATAAAAAATAAAAAAAAAACAAAGAAAGAGAAGAAAGGTGTAGTGGAGCAAAGGCAACAGCTGCGCGGTGGGTGGTCTGGATGGTGTCGGTGCGGCGGGCGGTGATGTGGGCGGTGGAAACGATGATGGGCGCTGACAGAGAATTTGGAGCTAGGGTTTTTCTTATTTTGAAACGAGAGAGAGAGTCGACCGATAAAATAAGAGAAGGGATAATTGAAATGGTTGTAGTTAATTTTTTTTGGTCCTGGGTGGTTGTTAATACTTAGTAGGCTTTTTTATTTTTTAGGATGTATTACATAGATATATATAATACGTTATAAATTATGACTAAAAATATATATAATATATTACATATTTAATAATATATATATTAAATATTTTATTTTTTAATTAAAATATTACGGCTCGCGAGCTGGCTCGCGAACCCGAACTTTAGAAAGAAAGGGTTCGAGTTCGGTTCGTGAAGGGCACGAATCGAGCCAGGGTTCGGTTCGGGTTCGATTATCTCGAACTCGAACTCGAACCTTTATTGATTCGGTTCGTTAGGCTCGCGAACGGGCTCGTCTCATTTACATCCCTAGGTCAAAGAGGTCGAAATCTCGATCGAACGAGGAAATGACCGTAAACCCCTAAAGAGAGAAAATTACAAACAAGCCCCTAAACTCTTAAAGAGTTTAAAATAGGGCCGAGCAAAGTACAAAATCACATAATTAAAAACATAAAAAGGTTGAAACGTGGCGTACCTTATAATTCGGACGAGCGGGATGTTACATGACCATATTTATAGACATGAAAAATCATATACACAAAACATGATTAGTAATCAACTGACATAATAATTATAACATGAATATTATACCCCCTTATCCTAACATGCAAAAACCATCCTAACAAAAGTAAATGAAACCTTAAGAGTTCATTTGCTGATCCAAGTTTGAAACATTTGATCAACCATCAGATCATGAAAGCTTGACCACCCTGATGTGATCTTAATTGTACCTATGTACTATAGATCAAATTCACCATTCTCTTGCTCTTCATGTAGTGTTTGTTTCTTAATCAGGTCAACTTTCATTTGATTTCTTATGAAATTATGCACCATGACACAAGCCAAGATGCTCTAATTTTAAAATTTTGTTAGGATAGAATGACTTGCTTCTTGATATGGCCCACTCCCCTTAAGTAAATAGAAAGCCCTCTCGATAACATTATGTGTTCTACTATGCCTAAGATTGAATAGTTCTTTCAACATTTAAGGAGCCAATGTTCATGCACCCTACTACTTCAAATGGTATTGTGTCCCATGGTACGGTGTTAAGAATTCGTCAGCATTTGTGTATTGTATTCATTAAGGTAATACTAACCTGAATGACTAAGTAGGACCAAGTTAGTTAGTGTAGTCTGAAAAAACATACTCATTTAGGAGGTATATGAATACATTGTTATCGGTGGGAACATGCAGTCCATTTAGTCTTGACATCGCATCTCGCAAAATGCAACAGTCGGTTTAAAGCCCTTCCATTTGGCTAAAACATAGATTATTGGGGGGTTACATACACTTAATACGTTTGAATCTTTATGAGTGTGATACTTGGAGTAGACATTATGTCATACAATTATTTCAATGTATGCTCCATCCAAAGCACCAATGCACCCATGCCGTTAAAGTAAAAGTAAAATAGAGAAAACTATCAAACATTGGTTATAGGTATTTTAACAACATATTTAGCCTAATTAAATTGTGTAGCTACCTTAAAGTGTTTTCATGAGTCAGTGGAACATATGTTTTGTATGTGAGAGGGATTAATCAAGAGGACGGAGTTGATGCATAGTACGACTCTAAGAGTTTGTTTGAAGTGTTTACATCATGTGCGGCCCCACACAGTTCGGGGTTTTCTCAAAATTTTTAATTAAAATCCTATGTAGTGCAAGTGTACACATGACAATTGTAGCACCTAGGTGTCGATCCCAAAGGGAAGGAGTAAACTAACCAATCACGTTGGATTTTCATCAATTGATAGACAGAATCAATATTTTAAATGGTTTCTATAGCTAATCATGCAAGAATCAATTAAATAATTAAACTTCAACAATAATAATAAGTAGTCAGGGAATAACAATTTTATGGAATTCGATATCAATGCACTGTTTACTGAATGTTCAGTTTTCACAATCATCACCACTTATATAAACACGAGACTTTCTCAAGATCAAGTATTTGTACCCGACTAGTTCTCATTGCCTACTCACGTAATCCAATGTCTCCTTAATTAAGCCAATTGCACAAGATGATTGTAATTAATTAGCAGCAGCTTTGTCATTCACCAACCAATTAAAATTGCTTAGGGTCAAGTTAAATCTCTTTATACTCGATGCCCTAAGTGATACAAAATTCATTCTAAATTTATAAGCATCTCTCTATTATCGAATAAACTCTAAACCATATCAAAGGTGATCAAGCTCTAATATGTCTATCAATCCAGTTTCATAACATAAAAACCATTGATTAACAGCACATCATATATCTAAATCCAATCCATCATTATTCCCCCGACTAGAGAATTTAACTACTCATCATCATCAATAACAAAACACGAGAATAGTCTAAAATATGCATACTCATAAATAAAAGTGATTATTCCAATCAATCCGAATCATAAAACAAAAGTATGAACTAAATTAAGAGACATTAGTTTGCATACTCTTAAATACGAATGAATTAAACTAGTTTAACATAGAAAAACCGAATGAATTTGTCGATGTTGAAGAAGACTTGAGGACTTCTTCTCTCTTCCTGTGTCAATTAGCAGCTGGGTTTCTCTCTAGGTTTCTACTTCTGAATCCTCTCTTAGGGTGTAGGGTTTTCGTGTTTAAGTACCCGTTCAATAATTACCAAACCCAAATTCCTAAAATTCCACGTCTGACCCACCCGATTCACCGCCGCTAACGACCCTAGGTAAAATTATTCGCAACCGCGATTCTATTCTTAAAGAATCGCTATAGCGTTTTTCAGCTTCCTTCGCGGCCGCTAACTTTACTTTGTAATTTTCTCGCGGCTGCCAATTTGCTCGGTCAACTTCATTTTAGTGCTCGTTTCATCGTTTTTGCTCTAAACTCGCCATTTTCGACTCCTATGTTAAATTTACCTTAAAAGAGTAAATTCACACAATAAATAGCTCATAAATGATAAGAATGCATATGGAAAATAGGCCTAAAATATCGAGTATTTTTAGCCTAACAGACACATAAAAATCGTCATTGACTATCGTATTTTTTATAATATGCTAGGATATTGAGATAGTTCTTGTACAATACGAGGTGTCCATATCAATTTCAAAATATTGATCAACTTTTGCAGCAGATTAGCAACGATGAAAAGGAGGCTAGTGTTGTTCCATTGATTAGGAAAAAAAAAGGAGATTTTATGGAAGACCTACCTCAACTGAAATAAAGAAAACAAAAAAACACAATCAAGGTCTAGGGTACAAAAAAAGGAAATACTACCCGTAAAATAAAATATGTAGACCAAGAGAATCTTCATCGAAATTTTCTTAATCAAAGTCCTCGCTATCTCCATGTCTTTATAACTTAAAGGCCAATCCAAGCGAACTTCTCTAGACCAAATTTTTTTGAAACTTTAGAGTTTTCACTAAGGCCATGCAAAAAAGATGCCTTGTTCAAGTTTTTATTAACCGAATTTACTCGTCTAAAAAGTGTTATTTGTTTGAATATTTGTAGATCATCTTGCATGATATCCTGAGGTTTTTGTGGCATATAATCTTCATCTTTCACTGCCCCACCAGACAAAGATTTCGTCAATAAATTTTTATTACCACGATTAATTTCTTCTAGTGCAACTTCATTTGTTTTCTATACCAATTGCTCTAAGTTTTCTTCAATTACTACACCAAAAACTGATTTAAGCTTCGGTGATGGACTTTCCAGGGTCAACTCTGGCGAGCTCGGTAAACAACTGGATTCTGTAAGAGTTTTGAGGTCTTCATTTTTTTTTATCAGACTTTGATCGGTTCTTTTTCTTTTTTATATTCACTGGAGAAGCTCTATCCATGATCTCGTCGACAATTGCATCAATACCGGCAACCCATTTTCTATTCACTTCTTTCTCATCCAACGACTTCTCCTCCAATGTCTGTTTTTCGGACCCTCGGGTTAAAAGCTCAGCTTCTAAATGTTGGTTTTCTGAATTTCGCGCCTCTATTTCTAATTCTTCCTACTTTTCAATCTCCAGAATCTTGCACAAATCCCTAGAATATGCAGGCTCCAATGCAACAATAGAGGCCGCTGACATTGTCTCACGGGGCACCGAGTAGGTTGCTAGAAAAGTGCACCGTGTGGCTAGTAGCGGGCTTCTTGCTCGCTACGTTCGCCTAACCAACTATATACCTACGCTGTACATCGCACTCACGCCCACCCCAGTCTAACGCTTTAGAGGGACAGCAACACTGAAGGGAAATTCACTTTCATTATATTCACCAAGAATATAGTACACTGATGTGGGCGTCCACAAAGGACCAGGGAGACTGCCCGAGAATACAATAGAACGCGGCTTAACTATGCTTCGAATCACTGCTCTCCCCTATAATACTTTTAAAAAAAAAATTTGTTCTGCCCTCACTAACTATTACAGGGGGTTAAGCATCGTGAAAAATCGGCCAAAAGGGCAGCAACTTGCGCAGTACCGACTATCTAACTATTTACAAGTACAAAGACCCTATCACCTAAGACTCGATTGTAGATTGTCTTGTTATCGGTGCGGTTTTCCTTGCAGGGTGTCCCGACGGCCACGTTGAGTTGCGGGTCAAGGGGCCCTAGAGCGCGGGCGACCCTTGATATCCTCCCCCACCTGAGATGGCGACGTCCTCGGCGTCATTGAGGCATGGTAAGCTTCGATCAATTATTTAAACGCCTTAAGGTTCGTCACCCACTCCCAAGTGTTCTCCTCTTCGTTGGATTCTATCCACTTCACCAGGTACTCATCATACGTCTTGTTCGCTGTGCGTCCAACCCGGTGGTCAAGGATAGCTTCTGCGGTGCGCTTTTCTGTCTTCTTCAGCTCCAGTTGGGGACGACTCCGTTGGTTCTGGGATTCGTCGTCCATATCTGCAGAATAGGGTTTGAGCTGACTTACATGTAAAACGTTATGCATATTCCACCAAGAGGGTAGCTCCAATTTGTAGGCCACCTTCTCAATGCGTTTGATAACAGTTATAGGTTCGATGTATTTTTGCATCAAGCGAGGATCCCTCCCTCTCGATGATTTAGAGTGTCTTGGATCAGGGACCTTGACCATAACCTTATCTCCTGCTTGGAATTCCAAGAAGCGCCGATTCATATCAGCGTATTTTTTCATTCATTTCTGAGCCTTCTCCAGGTAACTTCGAGTAATTTCCACATTCTGTTTCCATTCCTGAGAGAAACTCCATGCGAGAGGAGATTTTACACCTTGCGAGGAGTCAATGGTGCAAGGGAGTAGCGGTTGTTGCCCGGTAACAATCTCAAAAGTGCTCTTATTTGTGGAAGAGCTTTTCTGAGTGTTGAAGCACAACTAAGCAACATCCAAGAGCTTCACCCAATCCTTCTGAGTACCCCGAACAAAGTGTCGAAGATACTCCTCCAACATAGAATTGAAACGCTCAGTTTGGCCATCGGACTGTGGGTGATTGCTCGAGCTCATATTCAGTTTGGACCCAAAGAGTTTGAAGAGCTCGATCCAAAATGCGCCAGTAAACCGAGAATCCCGATCACTGACAATATCTTTCGGCAGTCCCCAGTATTTCACTACGTGCTTGAAGAAGAGATGAGTTGTCCCTTCCGCCGTTATATGTTTGGGAGGTGTGATGAACGTAGCGTATTTAGAGAAACGATCCACCACGACAATGATGTTGCCTAAGTCCCCCACTTTAGGCAACCCTGATATGTAATCCATGGATACACTTTCCCAAGGTCTTGTGGGCACTGGCAATGGTTCCAATGATCTAGCCTTCTTTTGATGGTCCCCCTTGTCCTGTTGACACACTAGACAAGTGCGGACATACGTTTCAATATAATCCCTCATCTGCGGCCAGTAATAAGCCCTATTCAATAAGGCCCATGTGCGTTCTGCTCCTGGATGGCCTGCCCACAAGGTATTATGACATTCCGAGATAAGGGATTTTCTCAGTTTTCCACCCTTAGGAATGTAGATACGGTTACCTTTTGTCCTCAATAAACCGTCTTCTACCCAAAATTGTCGAGTCTTACCCTGCTCGACCAATTTTATCAGAGATTGCGCAGCATCGTCTTTCGGTAACATGTCTCGTATCTGGTCCAATACTGAGGTAGCAACTTTGCTCGAGGTAAGAGCAGCTACCCACCCCAGCTTTGCTAGATCTGCCCTCCGACTTAGGGCATCCGCCACATGAATGCTGGACCCCGCACGATACTCGATCATGAAATTGAATTCCGATAGCAGCTCCTGCCAACATGCCTGTTTGCTGGTAAGCTTTGACTGAGACATGAGATGGATTACCGCAGTATTATCCGTCCTTACCACAAAAGGAGATCCCATGAGATAATGACGCCATGTCCTCAGGCAATGGACCACGGCCAGTAACTCCTTCTCATGCGCTGAGTAGCAAACGAGCACTTCGATGGCTTTGCGTAGAGTTCATGCTCTCGAAACCTTGTTAGGACCTTTCGCAGATGCTCCGCATGCTCTGCTAAGGTCTCGCTATATACCACAATGTCATCCACGTACACTACCACGAACTCATCCAGAAACCCGTGTAGCACTTGGTTTATCATAGTACAAAATGTGGCTGGAGCATTCGTCAAGCCGAATGGCATGACTAGGAAGTCATATGCCCCATATCTCGTAATCACCGTTGTTTTCTTTTCATCCCCCTCATTGATCCTTACCTGCCAATACCCCGATCGCAGGTCAATTTTTGAAAAGTACTGTGCCCGACTCAAACGGTCAAAGCAATCGCCACCAGAGCAATGGGATATGTATTCTTCACTGTGATTTTATTTAAGGCCCGATAGTCGTAACACATCAGCAGGGAACCATCCGATTTCTTCTGAAATAGTACGGGAGCTCCGTACGGCGACTTAGCGGGCTTGATGATCCCACATTCCAACATTTCCTTTAACTGCTTCCTAAGCTCTTGAAGCTCAGGTTGCGACATCCGGTATGGGGCCCTAGCAGAAGGTTTCATGCCAGGCACCAACTCAATCTCATGATCAACCGCCCTTCTCGGTGGTAATTTTCAAGGCAGCTCGTCCAGCATGACATTTTCAAACTCGCTCAGAATTCCCTTGATCGGGCCAGGAATTGGTCCCGACATCTCTTCCATCTCTTCGAATTTCAGAGCGCATAGAAAGGAGGGTTCGTTTCTTTTGTAACCCTTCTGGAATTGCATGGCAGAGATGCCCTTCTCCGCTGTTTTCTCCGATAATCGGGATAATGCAAGGTTTGCTCTCCATCGTCATCAGGAAGTCTACATGGGGCATAACAGTCGTGCCCTTATCCCGTAAAAATTTAAACCCGATGATGAACTTTAAATCATCCATTGTCACCACTGGAAGGTTGGTTTTTCCTTCAAATTGTCCAACCTTAATGAGTACCGATCTAGCTACGCCCGCCACGGGCTGAGATACCGAGTTGATTGCCTTCACTCGACTAACTTCTTTTTCAAGTACCAATCCCAATCTCTCCACCTCGGTGCTCACCAAGTAGTTGTGCGTAGCACCCGTGTCAATCATCGCCCTTACGGACTTCCCATTAAATTTCACATCAATGAACATGAGCCCTTTCTTCTTCGTGGGCTTACCCTTTTCCTCAATTTTATTTCCTAACAGAGTCGGTGCATGCTTTACCGAACTCGTCGGCACTCTTCGTTGTGCCGCAATTTGATGAATCAGGGGTTGCATCGGTGAGAAATGGCCCCCAAATTCTCTTTCACCTCGTCGTACGCTTCACCTCCGTTATCAGCCACAACCTGTGGCCCATTTCCTGTTTGTTCCACCCCTTTCTCAGCAAGTTTTGACAAGCTGGCCAGGGCGTTCACTAGTTGCTTATTCTGCGGGCAGTTTTGCATATAGTGTGACCCCTCGCCACAAAGGAAGCATCTCCGTTGTGGTATTGTGAACGGCCTGCTCTCTGTAGGTTTGCTCTTATTAAAACTTGCATGAGAGCTTGCGATGCTGGGGGATGATCTCTCTCCCCCACTATTATTCGGCCTACTTTGAAAGGGTCTCGGCCCTCCTCCGAGCCCTCCTCTCATCGGTGCCGAATTTGTTATTGGCGGCACACGCCGAGGTTCCGGGTTAAAGTCCATCAATCTCTCGGCCGCTCCCATCGCGACATTAAGGTCCGGTACTCTTTGGCGCTGGAGTTCGCTCCTCACGTATGGTTTCAAGCCTTCCATGAGCTTATCCTTCTCTGACATATCAGTGATGCTCAGCATATGTGTTGAGAAAGCCTTCACGTAATCTCTTACAGAACCAGTTTGCTTTAGTTCACGTAATGCCTTTCGAGCAATGTATTCAACATTCTCAGGGAAGAATTGTTGTCGGATTGCTTTCCGGAGACTATCCTACATGTACAAGCGCACCACCCCCACTTGGATTTTAGCATGTTTTCTTCTCCACCACAATTTAGCATCCCCAACCAAGTACATTGTGGCTGTCATCACCTTCATTGCCTCGTCGTCAATATGTGCAGCGAGGAAATACTGCTCCATATCAAAGAGGAAGTTCTCGACTTCCTTCGCATCTCTTGCCCCTTCGTAGGCTTTCGGTTCAGAAATCCAAAGCCTTGTAATAGGATCGTGGTTCATGGCCCCTCCGTTCCCCACAGCTCTTTGGAGTATACCCAACTGAATTCTCATTTCTTCCATCTCGCGCCTCACTCCCACGAGGTCGCTTGTTCTAATTATTTCCGCAAAACCTTGGCAGGCTTCTCTGCTCTCGCCAAGCTGAGCTTGGAGGTCCACTACCTCCGCTTCCAATGTTTTGACCTTTTCCTATAGGGTTGCAACTACAAATGAAAGCCTTCCTCTTTCTTCCTCTAGGTATTCTAGTCATGCTTTCATAGTTTTCCTCGAGGGCTCCGCGGCCACATCTGCTTCTGCCATAATTCTTGCCTCGGTCCTGTGGATCAAGAGTCGAGGCTCTGATACCACTTCTCACGGGGCACCAAGTAGGTTGCTAGAAAAGTGCACCATGTGGCTAGTAGCGGGCTTCTTGCTCGCTACATCCGCCTAACCAACTATATACGTACGTTGTACATCGCACACACACCCACCCCAGTGGAACGCTTTAGAGGGACAGCAACACTGAAGGGAAATTCACTTTAATTATATTCACCAAGAATATAGTACACTGATGCGGGCGTCCACAAAGGACCAAGGAGAATGCCCGAGAATACAATAGAACGCTGCTTAACTATGCTTCGAATCACTGCTCTCCCCTATAATACTTTTAAAAAAAATTCTATTCTGCCCTCACTAACTATTACAAGGGGTTAAGCATCCTGGAAAACCGGCCAAAAGGGCAGCAACCTGCGCACTACCAACTATCTAACTATTTACAAGTACAAAGACCCTATCACCTAAGACTCGATAGCAGCTTGTCTTGTCGTCGGTGCGATTTTCCTTGCGGGGTGGCCCGGCGGCCACGTTGAGTTGCGGGTCAAGGGGCCCTAGAGCGCGGGCGACCCTTGACATAGTGGCAGTGATGGTGTGGCCACATGAAACAATGGCGCCGCGACGTTCAAAACCAACCTCTAGGCCTGTGAAAATTAGCTACCGGATAGCGACAACTGTTCATTGTCGGGAAAAAATCGATTGTTGAAGTGGCCAATGGTGTGATGAGTTGTGGTGGGCGTTGTGACATCCCGCTTCTTTGACAAGATCATATATGGCGCCATGTGTGAATTTAATTATGTATTTTCGTTATTTAAATTCGACTATAGGAATTAAATGTGTCACTATCTGATTTAATTGTTCTAAATTGTTATAAATGTTCAATTTGATCCATGTTTATATCTTTGTAAATGTTAATTGCATGAATGAATGTTATTTAAAGTGTTGGACTTAATTCGGAAGAGATTGTGGACTTATTTGACTCTTTTTAAGAGTTTAGGGACCTAATTGTAATTAGGGTGTTTGGAGCCATTTTCAGCTATCTTGAGCTCAAAAATTCGGATATGAATTCTGACTTTGACATTGGATTCGTTTCGATGATTCGAGTTCAATGAAACTAGCCTCATATTTTTCAAAAACCGTTTGGACCCTCATTGCTTTAAAATTCAATCAGAAAGGACCGAATCCTTTTAACCTAACCCCGTTTTAACCGACCTATTTTCAGTCCTTTATAGCTGAAATTTCATCTATTTTTTCACCCTATACATCACATCTCAAGCCAAGGGAAAAGAAAAGGAAGAGAAAGCTTCACCCTTTGCCATTTTCAACCTTAAACCTCAAGAACTCTTTCGTCTCCTGATCAATCAATGATCCGACGTAAGATTTGAATTCCTCTCGTTGTAAACTCTGTTTTGTTACCTCTTTTATGTCTTGAATGCATGATTATATGTTGGTTGGAGTTATGGATGAACAGTATAGGGTTTGTGAGATTGTGATGTCTTGGCATGATTATTGGCTTAAATGTAAATGTATGACTTATATGGTGTTTATATGAGTTGATTGCATGTATTTATTGTAGAATTTGAGTTGGTGGTTGAAGGTTTCATGGATCACCATTAATGGAGCTTAAAGTATGAAAATGGTGAAATTTGTTATGCCTGGTTTCATGCCCTTTTAAAGATATAATGTGTTTATATATGTTGTATATGTTGTTTTGCATGGATTTTACTAAGTTTTGGTTGGTTGAAGTTTGATTCTTGGGGACCTTGTTGCTTTTCCTGTTTCTGCGTAGCTGCTGCCCAGATTCTGCATATTTATAGGCGTGAATGGCCTTCCGGTTTAGGCGTGGATGGCCGAACAATCGTTTAAAATGGCAGAAATTGGATTTTTTGCCAGTAGATTTTAAACGGCCGTTTGGAGTTTAGCCTTGTGGCCTAAATGACCGTTTACACTTCTTAAAGTTGGATTTTGCTTCCCGATATCCGGAATGGCCGTTTCAAGTTTGGCCTTAGGGTCCAAACAGCCGTTCTGGTGGTCAGAGAATTGGCTCCACATTTCTGAACGGCGGTTCCCTGTTTTGGAATTGGCTGTTCCCACCTGCTGCATGCATGAATGTTTGTTTTTATATTTTATTTGATTGTAATTGATCCCAATGCCTTTCTAATGCATTTTGATGGTTTATATCATGTTTAATTATGTTATTTTGTCATGAATTCTTATTGTATGTTAGAATTGGTAAATGAAATTTGATTGAATGATTATAAATGAATGCTTTAAGCATGTAAATGTGGCTTATAACTTTCATTTTATCTTATACCAACTTTTATCATTATTTTTCTTGGCGGCGCATCTAATTGGTTCATGATCGAGTTTAAGTCTTGAGTTGGTATTTTTTTATCACAGAGGTTCCTTCGAAAGGTGTTGAAGCCACTATTTAGCTCTCACACTGTCGTGTGCACTCGTTCATAGGTTCTTTTGGTAAAAGGTGGGGTTTAGATTTTGTTTCTTTTTAGTTAAAGTGACCCATAACCCTATGTGCTCGTTTTCAAGCCCGCATGCGACTATAATATTTGATAATGTAAGTTTATGACCTTGTCAAGTCATTTGGGTTTTGAAAACTATATGTATAAGCGTATGTAAGCTTAAAATATTTTACAACAAGGCTATACTCTAAACCATGTATCTTCAAAGCAAGCTAAGGACTACCTCAAATCATACGTAATGGAATGACACGGAGAGGTACATTAAGTATATGCATAGTTGCAAGGTAAGGTATGAATGATAAGGTATGTAGTGTTATTTATGTTGCGGGTAATGTTATGTAATGAAATGAAATTGAATTTTTAATGTAATGTTAATGTTGGGCCCATAGACTATGGGTTGAGAAACTCGATACGGTAGTGGGTCGTCGGGTAAACCCCGAGCATAGTTTCCATTTGAGGTATCACGGCGCATCTGGGAAGTAGGGAAGGCGTGATATTCTTGAACCGTCAGCGTCAAAACTAGCGAAGACACATAGTAGGATAGCAACCCCTCGTGGAAGTTAATGTAATTGTTGACTAAGGTCGCGCAACCCGTCCATCATTGAAGTGAAGGTTGGATTGTCTATGGATGTTTTAATGTTTAATGAATGTAATGAGGACTAATGGTTGGTTTGAGCTCGTCCCCCCTCCCCCCGGCCGCCGCCGCGAGCATAATGTAATAAATTGTTTGTTCGGAATAGTGCCCTTAAAGCCGACTTGTAATGTCTGCTTTATTTATTTCCATGTAAAACGCAGACAATCTTCGAATAATGATAAATGAAATGATTTGATCAAAGGTAATCACTTCTTTATATGTGCTCTTGTTTGCTTTGGGTGTTTACTTTATGTGTGCATGTATTAGAACTCCCTAGTATATAAAACTTTTAGGGTTTTGTCATTATGGAGTAATGACACATGAAACAACCCCTAATCTAAGTTAGACTAAAAATTACTCCAACTCGATGAGTCCAACAAACAGTGGGAGTGTTGATTAGACTAGATTAAGACTTGCTTGTGGGATTGCATCCTTAAGAAGGAATCATCTTATTTCATAGGATGATAAAGTGCATAGTAAATGGATACGTAATATACGAGGGGTGCTCATTAATAGAATGAGTACACTGAGGTACCCCGCGTGAGAACATTCCTAAATGGGAAAAGAAGTTTCTATTTTTAGAAATAGAAACTTCCAGATTAGGAAATATCTCACAAGTCAATGGCGTGTTCCATTAATCCTTAAACTTGAGATTTCATAGTTGTTTTATATGAGTTAACTATGCAATCATAGATATAGCTCTAAAAGGGTGTCGCTCGAGATACCCGAACTAAGACTTGAATTGGGATTGTAAAAGTGACACTTCAAGGCATGTGAGAATCAACAAAAGACCTACGCTTGCCTAGAGCTAGAAGATCTCTTATTGCATAAGTTATTCGTATTCCATATTATAGTCCTTGGCCAAGGTAGTTAGATCGAGATCAGGAAATGAGTTTCTTGGATCGAGATCAAATGGATACGAAATGAACTTAGCTTTAAGATTAATATTATTAGGGTTCTATTTATTCTCGTGCTATACATATTAATCGAGTGATAGAATTAATAGGAGAATCGTATTTCACGAGTTGTCATTGACTGAAAGGTTCTTTCGAGTTATTCGTTATTCGGATAGTGGTCACACACCTATTACTAGAATATGGTTGTGCGATCGGTGAGCTAATTAATTAATAAGGATATTAATTAATTAGGTTCACTGCTAATTGAATAATGAAACTAGAGGGTCACATAGAAAAGCCCTGTCACGAGGGTATAGGCTCGGTCGATTAATTAAATTGATTGAACCGGCTAAATGTAGCCGGATGGGGCCACACGTGCGTGGCACGTGTGGAATAAAGTCACACGTGACATGTGTCACACATGTTCTAGTGTTTTAATTATTATATAGTATAATTACTTTTGAGTTTTAATTAATTAGGAATTAATGATAAAGCCCAATTCAAAATAAAAAAGTTCAATGAATAATTAATTATGAATTAATTATTAATTAAAAATTAGCATTATTTATTTATGAAATAAATATGACATCATCCAACTTTATTTATTTTAAGAAATAAATAAATGATATTATCATCTTTATTTGAGAAATAAAGGAGTTGATATTATCTTAAGACATAAGTGAGAAGATAATATCAAAACTTATTTATTTAGGAAATAAATAAGTGAGATAATATCAAAATTGTTATTATAATTATTATTTATTTATGTAATAAATATAAAGATAATATCAAGTTGTTATTATCATAAATATTTGTTTATGAAATAAATATTAAGACAATAACATAAAATATTTATTTATGAAATAACTAATGGATAATGTTGTAAGTTATTTATTTATGAAATAAATGATTATGAGATAATATCCTAAAGTTGTTAGGATATATTGTTATAATTAATAATATGATTATTAATTAATTATAATGTATTATCTCATAAGTAATTAAGAAAAGATAAGATTCTTTTCTTAACAGAAAAAGAATCGTAAATTTTTCTGTCAGATAAAAAGAGAAGAGACCTCTCTCTTTCTCTCAGACCGACATTTAAGAAGTGCCTAGAATTCTCTTTATTTCGGAGAAAACGAAAAAGTTAGTTCTTGAGAAAAGAACAAACCCCAGCCTATACACAAAATACAGAACTAGCATTCTCCCTATTTTGACGGGTGTGGATACTTCTGGAGGGCTTTTACGTTGGAGTTTTGAAGAAGAAGAAGGAAGAACCATCCAACGGAGTGGATTCATTACCGCTTGAAGGTTATTCGATATAGGCAATCGAACATTTCAAGAAAGTATCAAACTTAAAGTAAGTTTCGAATCCCTCCTGTTTTAAAGTAGAAATTGCAAGTTTTCGGTCCCTTGTTCGGACTTTTTTTTTAAAATTTTCGCTGCTTTATTCTCGTATTTTCCAACATTGTTATGATTCGTGAAACTAGGGTAAATTTCAAGGAAATGTAGTGTTATGAAATGGTATGGTATATGCTATGTTGCACGGACACGGACACGGCGACACGGATATGACACGACACGGATACGGCGACACGGATTTTTTTGTGAATTTTCCACGTGAGAAGTGTCGGACACGTGTGTCCGACACGACACGACACGACACGGCAAAATGATATTTTTAGAAGTGTCCGTGCATTAGAGGGCATATGGTTATGTAAATGTCAAGATTTAAACAGAAATGTTTTAGTGTGTAAAAACTATTATCGGCTCATAAATCTTTATTGTAATGTGCTATGCTCTATATTTATGTAGTGTTATGAAATGGTACGGTATATGTATTTTTTTATCTTTTGAAATTCACTTTTCAATTTCTAATCTCCTTCATGTACTAGCGGATGCAGAGACTAAACACAACAACTCTTCCAAATTACAATCTTCTTCTTTTTTTTTCCCCTCGAAAAACAAGTGAAAGTAATATGAATAGCGACTTAACTGTGTATGTGAGGAATAGGTTCAGAAGAGACCTGAACTCACGGTAGGCCGATGAAAACGGAGGGCCGGCTGCAAAAGCTGGAGTCAAATATGAAATGAGTTTGAGATATTGAACATTTGAATGGGGAGGTGAAAGTCACTAGGTTTTTTAGGAATTTTCCTTAATTAGGTTAGGTTGAAAATTTTTAAACCAGATTTAACGTTTGAATGAGGGTCAATAGAATTTAGGGTTAATTACACCTGGTCTTAAATTAGATGGGGTAATTACAATTTACCACCATTTTTAGATTAAATTACAGACACCACCCTTTAAGAAATAAATAATTACACTTAATCCCCATTTTTGTTTGAAAATTGCCGACGTCAACAAAAATTTAATTGAAAACCCAAATATATCCTCCGTTGACTTTGATCAAATTTTTTTATTTCAATTTTACCCTTGGGGGTTAATTGCAATTAACTATACTAATATGGGGTGAAGTGTAATATTTTTAATAAAGTTTTCCAACCATTATTTTTGGACAAAATATAATTATTCTAATGGTTATATTTCTCTTTCAGCTATAATTTATTAATATAGATTAAACATTTATTTTACTATCAATGTTAAAGTAAAAGGTAAAAATTAATTAATTATGGTAAACGATGGATTAGAAACATAATTAAATGTGGTGATACTATTATTAATTTTTTTTATTTATTTAGTTTAATGACAAAAATTATTAATTCAAAATTAGAAGTTAAATTATTTTTTATATAGATATAAATTAATTACTAATAATTATTAAATAAAAATTATTTACAAATTGAAATTACAAGCTTTTGATTTGTAATATATATGTTAAAATGTTCATGTAAATATAAATAAATTTCACTCTTACATATATATAATTGGTAAAACTTTCAATATTGAACCATTTCAGTTAGATTTAATTTGATTTGAGTATAAATTTTTTAATTTAGTGAGGACAATTTGCAGTTTTGACGGCATGGTCTAAATTATAGTTTTCATATTTTAGAGCTTGTTGAAATGTTGTTGTCGATAAATCTCTATTATAAAGTACTCAATTCTCTAATAGTCTCAATTTCTCTACAGGTGCTTACTTAAGTAAATTAGGATAATGTATTAATTAAAAATAAAATTTATTTAATCTAAAAAAAATATGAGCGAATTTTACAAACCAAACTAAATATATAAATAAAATATGTAAAGTCAATTTCTCTACAAGTGCTTACTTAAGTAAATTAGGATAATGTATTAATTAAAAATAAAATTTATTTAATCTAAAAAAAATATGAGCGAATTTTACAAACCAAACTAAATATATAAAGTCAAATAAAATATGAACGATACGAAGTGCATAGTCAATTGTAGTTGAAAGAAGATAATAACTATTTTAATTATTATATTTTGTCCAAACATGACAGCTGAAAAAATTTATTAAAATATTACACTTAACCCCCATATTATATAGTTAATTACAGTTAACCCCAAAGGGTAACATTGAAATAAAAAAAAAATGACCAAAGCCAACGAAGGATATTTTTGGGTTTTCAATAAAATTTTTGCTGACGTCAGTAATTTTCAGACGAAAATGGGGATTAAGTCTAATTACTTACTTCTTGAAGGATGATATTTGTAATTTAATCTAAATATGGTGGTGAATTATAATCATCCCATCTAATTTTGGGGTTAGGTGTAATTAACCCTAGAATTTAAAGAATTTCTCTAATCGAATTGGGCCGAAAATTCTTAAACCATAAGTTTCATTTTCTAATGGGCATTCGAGTTTCAAATCACAAAAAAAACAAAAAAAAAAAAAAATCACATGGTTTCTTTCCAATTATATACTTTGAAATTTTCATCTTTGGGAATTTTCAAATTTATAATCTATACTATTATATATTTGATAACGATGTTTGACTTTTTATTGTACATTTTGATGACATGGAATTTTGTGGTTTTTTTTGAAGTTTTTAATTAGATAGAAAAAATGTGATTGGCTTATCTTTATTTTGTATATTATTTTTTTTATGAAAATAAGTTTAAAAAAAAGTAGTAACTAAGGAAAATAATTAATCTTGGCAAGTTTGACCGAATGGAATTAATTTTGATATTTCTATTAATTAAGTAAGGTTAATATTATATTCATGTATTTGATATTTCTATAAATTTGTTAAATTAATTTTAATGGCTAATTACTTAAATCATGGATACAATTTCCATAAAAAAAAATCACTACAATTTCAAATTTAAATTCAAACATTACAAAATACAGAGAATTAATTAAGTTTCTTAAATTACTCCATCAAATTAATTAATTTTCTTAAATCTAAATTTAATATTTAATATATATATATATATATATATATATATATATATATATATATATAATTGACACAAATTAATTAAATTACTCCATCAAATTAATTAATTTTTTTAAATGTAAAATTAATACTTAATAAATTTATATCTATATTTATATCATTATATATTTAATAACGATATTTGACTTTAATCATGCAATTTTGACCAAATAGATTTTTTTTTTCTTTTTTGACATAATTTTATTATTAATTCTTTTATGAGTTGTAAATTGATATTTATTTATCCTAATTATCCACTATTACTATGAATATAATTAATCCCTTACATTTTGCCTAAATCATTTGAAAAAAGAAAAAGGAAATTCTATGCATGATCATTCCAAAAAGTGGTAATTAAATTAAATGAATTAAAATTTGTATATGCTATACTATTTATTTATTTAAAAAATTAATTCATTTAACTTCAAATTCTTTTAATTACTTAAGAAAATTATTATTAATTTATTTATTTGGAATGCATTATTTATATATACACATATAAATAAATTTGGATGAAATCTAATCTATAAATGTAAATAATTATCTACCGATCAATACCAAAATTATTGTCACTATATGATTTCAAAATTTGAAAATCATAATTAATGCTAATTGATTTTATACATAGTAATATTTTTACATAATTACAAAATATTTATTTATCCAACATTATAAAATGAGACTTACTTCTTCCTTTTCATTCATCTTTTATACAACTCACTTTATTATATTACTCTCTCTCTCTCTTTAACAAACAATTTTTTTCTCGCGCATATGTTCCTTCATTGTGTTGTTAAATTACGTGTTTTCATTTTTTTTTTCATAGTAGATTATTGTTGTTATTTAACCTTTTAAGTTAATTATTCGATATTTATATTTTTTCTTTTAGTTTTGTCAATCTGTTTTTCTTTTTGTTTATATATAATCGTTCATGATTATTTTGATGTAATTAACTTATTGTTATTCAGGAGCTTAGTGACAGGTTAACATCAACTCCTAGCTCGAGCACTTGCAGGCCAAGTATGTCGGCACTGGTCATGCCTACTTGACTGGATTTGAATGGGTGGTGAACATCCATCGAGATAGTTACGCATTCTATATTAGCCATTAACCGATGTTGGCCTACTTCATCATCGCCGAGAACGAATCTGTTGGCCAAGAGAGATACAATTTTATGCAGAAAATGTTGTTGTCATGTGATCTTCCTCCGGAGAGAGAAGATGAACGAAGTGATGATTCTTATGCCTATTGAGAGTTATAAATTAGACTTTTAAGATCCTTTGGGACTTAATTTATTTCTTGTGGGTTTAGTCGATGTGAATCTTATTCTGAAAGATTTGATTTTGTTCTATAAACTTTTATTTTGAAAGGTGTTTTTCTATAAAATGGAGAGATGTATGTTGAGTTCATTAATTTGTATATATATATATACTTATTTTTTCTTCGCCCAATTTTTTTCTAAATTCTACGTATTTTTCATATCTTTTTAAGTGTATTTCAGTTTATCTTATTTTAAGTTTGTGGTTTTTAAATTCTTATTTTGTCCATCTTCACCATATTATTAATTATGAAATAGTAATAACCTTTTTTTATGTTTTATATTATTTCAGTGTTTGATATATATATAGATGTTTTTTAGTTTAGTTGGGAAACCATCATTAATCATCTTTTAAAATAATAAATATCTTTTTAAATCTTATTTAAAAGTTTATATTTAATTTTGAGTCTTTAAGGGCGACATCTTTTGGGCAAAATTTTCTTTTCTCAAAGAAGACATGACATCTTTTGGATGAAGAAAATAATTAATAACTTTAATTCAAGTATTATGGATTTTTCCATATTAGTGTTGGTCAAAATTTTCCTTTGTTAAGAGTTAAGGGCAAAATCATTTGGACGTTGAGTCTTTATATATCGCATTGATCAAATCTTTCTTTTCTTTTAAATATCAAATTATATATTTAGACGAATGTTTTTAAACCATAATTAGTTCGATTTTGATCAAATGGTGACTTTTTAGAAATTTATATTATTTTATTAGAAGAAATATTTAAACTATTAATCAAATTTAAAATAATGTTTATGGAATCCCTTAATTTAAGCAATAATCATAGCTATCTTAGCTAAAAACTTTATTATTTATGGTACCTGTCAAAATTTGAGATTTTCTTCAAGCTTTTATAGTTTAAAATATTATTTCTTCCATAACTAAAATCCATTATTTAATATGTTTAAGAAAGTAATAAAAGTTTCGATTGTTGAACTCTATATCTTGAAAAATAAATTGAAGAATAAGCACAGTTAACGGTGAATAATAATCCATTTGTCATGAAATTCTAAGAATAAATTGGTATTTTTTGATAGGTTGAAATTTCACTTTTTAATTCCTATACATTCAATTGATTTTTTACCTTTTTTCTTTTTTTTTTTTTTTTTTTTTTTTTTTTTTTTTTTTTTTGTTATGTTGAAGATTTTCTTAAAATTTTGAAAGCTATTATTTTATAGTTTTATGAGTTTTATATTCTCTTACTCATTTTTTATGATTTAAGTTTCAATCTTGACAGGTCTTATATTCTTAGATAGATATATTAACCTTTTTATATTTCTTATTTCAATTTTAAGATTTTTTTAGTTCTTCTCCGACCTTTACATTTATTATTCTCATTACATTTTGAAATTTATCAATCAAAGTATTTTAATCGTTTTATTTTTATTTTATAATTTTTATCTTCTTGAATGCATTTATATGTGTAGCTTTTCACCTAAAAAAAGAAATTATATACGTAGCATTCTTTCGATTCTAATATTTCATATAGTTTACACTAAAAATGATATTATAATACCTTTTAACCTTATTATTTTTTTAAATCTTTGTTCATGTCGGTTTTCTTTTCTTATCTTTAAGTTTCCATCTTGATAGGTTTTATATTCTTAGATACATATATTAACCTTTTTCTATATTGCTTATTGCTTTTTAAGATTTTTGTAGTTCTTCTCCGACCTTTACATTTATCATTTTCATTGCATTTTGAGATTTATCAATCAAAGTATTTACATTGTTTTATTTTTATTTTATAATTTTTATCTTCTTGAATGCATTTATATACATAGCTTTTCACCAAAAAAGAAATTATATACTTAGCATTCGTTCGATTCTAATATTTCGTATAATTTACATGAAGAATGATATTATGATGTCTTTTAACCTTATTACTTTTTAAAATTTTTGTTTATGTCGTTTTTCTTTTTTTATCTTTAAGATCCTTAGATTGAATACATAGCATCAAATAGGTAAATATCCTAAATAACTATCAACATGAGTGAAAGTATCCGTATACTTCTTACGTTTATTGTGTGATTTAATTTTTAAATAAAATATAAAACATGCAAATGTTTTCTTTCTCTCTTATCTCTGGATGAAGTGAAAAAATATTTTTTTCTATCGATCATTTTTTCTCTTTTTTGAAGAAAAATGTCAATAAAAAATAATATTGAAATAATTTCCGTGCATCGCACGGGTTTTATGCTAGTATTATATATATATATTAATAAAATTAATATCATTTATTTATAACATGGTACCGGCTCAAGAGAGAGTTAAAAACGTTGATAAATGGGGGCTAAATGATAATTTACATTTTCTTTTTCTTTTTTGGGTTTTGTGTTGAACAAAAATTGGGACCTCACTCGAATTGGTGGTCTATATCGTTTGCAGCTTTTATTGGGGTCACGTAAGTATATACTAATAAATTTTTATTGGAAACGCAAAAGAAGAACGGAATCCCCACACTGAAAAAACTACTCCAGCAGCAGTTGTACTGTGCCTTAGACACTTGTACAACAAACATGTGACTTTGCGATCCCTATTTCACTTGGGAATAAACACACACAAACGATTTTGTATATACATCAATGGCGATCGCGTCCCCTTCCGCTCCCAGCTTCTGTTGCACGACTCGCTCTGAGTCCGCGCGCCGCCGCCTGTCGCGCCCGATTCCGACGTGGTTCGGTTCGCGGCTCCAATCTCGGGGTTTCGCCCGCCGCGCTATTATCGCGTCGAGGCTGAACGCCTCTTCTTCGGATGGGGAGCTGGTGTACGAGCTCAATTACAACAACCACCGCCGCCGGAGGGGTGCGTTTCCGGTGTACGTTACGCTGCCGTCCGATGTGGTGGATCCGGCGGCGCAGACCGTGAGGCGGAAGAGGGCGATGACGCAGTCGTTTAGGGCGCTGGCGGCGGCGGGGGTGGAGGGGGTGGTGATGGAGGTGTGGTGGGGGCTGGTGGAGAGGGAGTTTCCGAGGAGGTACAATTGGCTGGGATATTTGGAGATTGTGGAAATGGCGAAGCGATTTGGGTTGAAAGTTCGGGCGGTGATGGCGTTTCATCAGTGCGGGTCGGGCCCCGCTGACCCATTTTGGTTGGTAATCTATCTCCAAATTTAGATCTCTCTCTTATTGATTGTGTTTTCTGGACTTTCTATCTTTATTGATTGGTTTTTTATGGGCTAATTATTGTTCTGAAATAAATTGATGCTTGTAGAATGCAGATTTTAGCTGAGTTTTCTAAAACCCTCGTGCGTGTTAACTTACTTATTTCTTTTCTTCACATTTGTTGGCAACATCATTTGATTCTACATATTATTAGATGTTAACTTGAGTTGGCTATATTTTGATGTGTAAAGCCTACCATAGGTTCCTAAAACATGCATGGTCAAGTTAGTTAATGGGGAGTTAATTTGTTAATATGTGATGCCTCAATGTTTGTGTTTGCCTTGAGTGTAATGTTCTGGCAAAATTTTAAGATCAGCGAGCTTATATCATTAGAGGACATTGCATTGATAAAACTTACTAGCGTTTGTGAATAGTTGTATAAGAAGTATTCTACCATTAACTCCCCTCTTTGGTTTAAATTTTGTTGAGAGAGAGTTTAGAGGGATGGCTAATCATTGTCACGCTTTTGCGTAACATATTTGAGATTCAATGCCCATTATAAATGATGAAGTTGATTGAAAATTCATGAAGTTCATGTATATTGATTATGTGGTGAATGCTTCATTTCCGTGTTAAATATTTCATTCAGATGAAATGAAAAACATAGTCATCTTTGGGCAGCTTGGTATTTTGTTAAATCACTTGAATGGTTTCAAATATTGGAAGGAACTGGATTTGAGATAAAAAGGTTTTCCCTAAAGTTTCTATTCACTCCCATAAAGGGTGAAATCCAATGTAACGATTACAAACTTAGATTAAATCAGTTGGATATTGAATTTTCATTTTCATAATTTTGAACTTTAACTATGACAGGCAGCCTTGAGGAAGAAGGCGTCTGGCTTCCTCCAAACATTAGAAAAAAGAATTATTTAATCACAGTATTGGTTTTGGAATCCGCATTTTTGTGGTGATTCTGTTGAGTATTTCCCAATAAATATTTTATTAGTGACAGGAGAATATGAACTTTCTTCTTATGACTGCCGTGAATTTAATTGTTTTCAAATTGCTTTTGGTCAATTTTCATGATCAACAAGTGGTGATTACATAATGTGTCATTATATGGAATCACTTATACACAAACTAACTTGAGCATGTTATCTCTAAAGTTGTTGGGTTCTATTTGGCATTAGCAATAACGTCGATGCAACTCTAGTGAGATTCAAATGTGCTGTGTGCCTTTAACCTTCGCCCAAAAAATGGTTACTAAAGGGCTCGTACTTCTACTTTGTAGGTATGTCTTATTTTCTAATAAAAAAGTTTCATGTTAGGACATTGCTTGATATAGTTAAAACTGAAAGTATTTGCAGAAGGGTGAAAAATAGGGCAGTGATTTATTTAAACACATGCCAACAGTTCTCAACTGAACATGAAAAATACTCATAGCAAGACATCAGGTAGATATATCCACTAATACAATTATACAAGGTAGTGCATAAACAATTATGGCAATATTGAGTATTCATTAGTTCTTTGTAAATTTTGAACTCATGCCTAGTTTCCCCTGTGGTTTATTTCTCACTCTAAAGTTTGAAAACAGGTAGGCATCTTTGGCTAACCATTCACATTCACCTAGACAAGGTGTGCTGTTTAGCCAAACTTGGGTCAATATCGCAGCCTTGAGCTCCACTCGACTCATTAGGCTAGAACTTTTAAGCTGGAGATTGATATTCTTAATCTAATAAATAATGAACAAAATTTAAATTCATTTTAATTTGGGTTTTAACTAGAATTGGAAACATGTTATGTATTTCTAATATAGTTGATACCACTCCTCGAGCTTGGGGTGTATATGTTTTATATTATAATTTATTATATATATAAGTAGGCTCAACTCATTTTCACCCGTGTCCTGGACACTTGACTATATTGGTCCTTCACTACACATACTGTGCTTAAACTTCAATTTCCTTATCTTGCTTTCGTTTTGAACTCCTGCCTATACTAGATCTCAGTTTACATTTTTCATTGAACAAGGATTCCTCTCCCTCTATGGGTGCTTGAAGAAATGGATAAAGATCCAAATATATCATATGCAGATTGTTTTGGGAGGACACATATGGAATATATTTCGCTGGGTTGTGACAGTCTTCCTATTCTTTATGGACGGTCACCAATTCAAGCATATACGGATCTCATGAGGAACTTTAGGGAGACATTCAGACCATTTCTTGGTGGCATTATAACTGTAAGGCTGGTCTGCATGATTGTTTTTTTACAAGCTGTTTCTGTTTGTTTTTTTTTTTTTTTTGGTGGGGGTGGGGCGGTACTTTTTCTTTCAAATTTGTTCATTGTGTTGTCTCTTTAACTCTATTTCATGGTGGTTTCTATTACTAGGGTATACAAGTTGGGCTGGGTCCCCGCGGTGAACTAAGATATCCTGTGAGTTGGCGCCCTCGTCAACTTAGTGAATTCCAATGCTTTGATAAGGTATGCATTGAGTTTACATCTATTTGAATTACAAACTGCCTTCCCTGCGTTATCTTAAACAATATTTTTAATTTTTTCCTGTCTCCACTTGCCAGTACATGCTCGCCTCTCTAAATGCATGTTCCCGCGAGATAGGACTGCGGGAATGTGGAAATGGAGACCCTATTGGTACCAATACTTCAATGCAAAATCCTGAAAATACACCATATGGTGAGTTCTTCCTTGGATGGTACTCCGGTATGCTGCTTTTGCATGGAGAAAGGATATGTCGGGAAGCAGAGTCAATTTTCAGGGGCAATAAAGTTAACATGTCAGCAAAAGTTGCTGGGGTCCACTGGTACTACAACGCACAATGTCAGCGGTCGGATTTAACATCCGACACTGCAATTAGAGATGGATTCACACCTATCGTTCGCATGTTTGGTAGGTATGGTTTTACTGTGTCTTGTTCACATTTTGAGGTGCAGGACGCTGAGAAGCAGCAAATAACTTCCCCAGAAAGCTTCCTTAGGCAAGTTGTTGTAGCTGCTAGAACATGTGACGTCCCATTGGAAGGTGAGAATTATACTAGGAATTTGAATGATGATTCGTTCAAAAGGGTGTTGAAAAATTCAAAGTTTTACTCGGATGGATTGGAGACGCCTTCATTTTCATTCAACTTTGTTAGAATGGACAAGAATATGTTTGAGCCTCGAAATTGGGTTAGTTTTACGCGCTTTGTGAGGCAAATGTCGACTGCCAATATGTTTCAAGGGAGTATAGATTTTGGTGGTGGAAGCACTTCTTCTTCTCCATCAGCTTCTGCTTTTGGTGGAGCTGTTCTTGCGTATTAGAAGGCTCTTGTTGATGTATTAGGTTTATTAATTGCTTGTTGGCCTCTTAAGGCATTATTCTTTCACTCTAGAGGTGAATAATTTATTGGGTTAACTTTCTAACTCCCTTGTACTGGGCAATAAAATGGTGTATTCATAAGTTTTTGGAGAACTGTGGGTTATTATTTAGCTCTTGCATCTTTATATTGGATGTTTTTTATTCCTGAACTAGTCCAAATACTAACTGATTTGGTTTTGTTTGAAATTAGTTTGGGACTTAATTTTATTGTGTAAATTACATTTATACATCATGTGGGTAGATATATTTACTTATGGAATTCATTTAGTTTAAAAAATCTAACTTATGAACCGCTTTTAACTTATTAAAAGAACTCGAATTAAGCAATTGAGATTATTAAATGCTAGTTATCCAATTAAAAACACGCACTATCTGTTCTTCAAACTATCATTCAGTGAAACAAAAAGAAGTAATCAGATAAATGTACAAATAAGAGAGATATAAATGTACAAATAAGAGAGAGGGGCAGTCTGTTTTAACTCCCCACATGTTGCCAAATTTTTACTTTGCTCCTCCTCTTGAAAATTCTCCTCACTAACTCCCTAGATGAGTTTGATAATTTTGGTCATCTCCCCATGCACCTAAAATGATGTCCTTACCCTCCATTTATCTTCTCCAACCAACAAACTCATCTTCCACAATTATTGTCTGAAAGCAAAAAGAGAAACATTCCCCAACTCACCGGCGCACCCTCGCTGTCGATTTCCCAATTCGCCGGCGACGTTCGTGCATTTCGGCAAGCACCCATTTTTTGCTCAATTCTTCTTCCAATTACAGACCACAATTACCGGCGCACCCCATTTCGCTCACGACGACGGATAGAGGCTCGTTCCAATGGGAAAGACGGTGTTGAAGTGAATCTGCGCTAGAAACTCTCACCGACGTACTTGAGGTCTGAGTCTTCACTTTCGTCGTCTGTAATTTCAAGCATTTCGTCAATTTTTACTATTTTGTAGCTCAATTTCGTGGTTTAATTTTGTGAGCAAGGTTTCGGATTTAGCGATGACAAGCTCACACGAAGAGGGTGATAGTAGCACACCCCGTGCGTCTCCTGGGTGGTATTCGCTATAATCATGAAATGTATGTTTTCTCAATTAGGGGTGATTTCAGGTTGATGAATGTAAAGACCATTGTTGATAGTTATTGGTCTGGGATAAATTTGAGCGAATTAAGATTGTCATACACTTCTCCTCATGCCAAGAATCATGAAGTTAGGTTATTGAATGATAACGATGTTGATAATATGATTGAACTTCATAGAGCGTTCAATTTGATATACGTGGACATTAGGGCAACTGATAGGGATGATATTGAGCACATTGGGATAGACTAGCTTCAGATAATTCAATAATGAATTCTTTATCCTTCATATTCTGTTGCAAATTTATTCTATTTCAACATTTTCTTTGTTAGCCTTGTTAGGCATGGAGCAGAGGATGCGGGAATGACACTAACAACTCAATTTGATGCTATGCTCTAATGCACGGACACTCCGAAAATTTACCCCGTGCAATGTCGGACACGGACACGGCTCCGACACGGCACCGACACGTGTCCGACACGGCAAAATATGTCCAAAAATTAAAAAAAGATTCTGACACGCTGGGGACACGGTGCGGACACGTGTCCGACACGGCTTAAGAAGTGTCCGACACGGCGACACGAAAAATTCAAAAAAAAATTAATTTTTAATTTATATTTCCTGAATATTTGAGGGTATATTTTTAAAAAAATAATAATTATTATATAAAATTGCTAAAAAAAGTTTAATATTAATTTAAATTCAGTTTTTTCATAATATTATTATATAAAAAATGTATTAATTTTATTTTTAATGATTTTAATGTTGAATTGGAAAATAATATATGTTATTTAAGTTTGTAATATTAAATACTTTTATAATATTTTATTTTATATAAATATATATATATATATATATATATATAATTTATTTATTTATATATAATATAGCCGTGTCGGAGCCGTGTCGTGTCCTAAATTTTTCAAAAAACCCGTGTCGCCGTGTCCGTGTCGTGTCGTGTCGTATCCGTGTCGCCATGTCCGTGTCCGTGCATCTTAGATGCTATGCAATCAAATTTCCTGAATTCCCGGATTATGTGCATGAATTCAAAAGAGATCTTACATGTTCACGGTGCAAGCAAAAGGGTCATAATCGACGTAGCTGCACATAGCCCCTTGAATCGTAATTTTACATGATATGCAAAATGTATCAGTCTGTGTACTTTATGAATAATCTGTGCAATTTAGTTTGTTGGACTGGAATGGTGTTTGTTATATATATTACATACTTTTTTCCTTCATTTGTGCTGGCTGGTGTTAGTTGGACGGGAATGATGGTTTTTTCGTCCCAGATACTTTTCGTGATTTTATACGACATATGGGCAATTAGATACATCATTTTTGCTTTCTTATACTACATATTGCCAGAATTATACTACATGAAGAATGTTGTGTAATTCCAACTCATTGAAGCGTACCTGATACTTTTCATGATTTTATACGACATCTGGATATTTAAATACATCATTTGGTCTTTTCTATACTACATATTGCCAAATTTATACGACATGAAGAAAGTTATGTAATTCCAACTCATGGGGGTGATAAAAGCATACCTGATCCTTTTCATGATTTTATACGACATATGGGCAATTAGATACACTATTCGTGTTTTATTATACTATATATTGACAAACTTATACCTGATACTTTTCATGATTTTATTTTATATGATATATGGGCGATTAGATACACTATTCGTGCTTTATTATACTACATATTGACAAACTTGTACGTGATACTTTTCATGATTTTATACGACATATGCGCAATTAGATGCACTAGTCGTGCCTTATTATATTACATGATTGACAAACTTATACATGATACTTTTCATGATTTTATACGACATATGGGCAATTAGATTTATTATTCGTGTTTTGTTATGCTACATATTGCTAAATTCATACTTAGGTTTGAATGTTGTGCAATTCCAACTCATGGGGGTGACAAAAGCGAATACATACTTTTCATGATTTTATACGACATATGGACATTTAAATACATCATTTGGTCTTTTGTATACTACATATCGCCAGATTTATACGGCATGAAGAAAGTTTTGTAATTCCATGTTTTTCATGATTTTATACTACATATGGGCAATTAGATACGTTATTTTTACTCCACATACTACATGTTGCCTGTTTTATACTACATGAAGAAAGTTGTTTGAAAGCACCAAAGGATACGTATAAATACTAAATTGGTACAAATAATATGTTGTGTGACACTATACTAAGTGATACGGATATCAATATACTAAATGAGATTGATCAATACAAGATTCTGTGACATTATATTAAATGATACATACTAAAGGAACATATATGTTGTGTGACAATGTACCAATTGATACACAAATGTTATTATATGATCATATACAATTTAAAATGTTATTATGTGATCTTATACTACAAAAAATGATCAATAATGGGTTTGAATGTTGTGTTATTCCAACTCATGGGGTGACAAAAACGAATCCATACTTTTCATGATTTTATACGACATATAGACATTTAAATACATCATTTGGTATTTTGTATACTACATATTGCCAGATTTATACGAAATGAAGAAAGTTTTGTAATTCCATGCTTTTCACGATTTTATACGAAATATGGGCAATTAGATATGTTATTTTTATCTCCACATACTACATGTTGCTTATTTTATACTAAATGAAGAAAGTTTTTTGAAAGCGCCAAAGGATACGTATAAATACTGAATTGGTACAAATGATATGTTGTGTGACACTATACTAAGTGATAAGGTTATCAATATACTAAATGAGATTGATCAATGATACATACTAAAGGAACATATATGTTGTGTGATAATATACTAAGTGATAAGGTTATCAATATACTGAATGAGATTGATCAATGATACATACTAAAGGAACATATATGTTGTGTGATAATGTACCGATTGATACACAAATGTTATTATGTGATCATATACTACAAAAAATATTATTATATGATTTTATACTACAAAAAATGATCAATAATAGGTTTGAATGTTGTGTCATTCCAACTCATGAGGGTGATAAAAGCGTACTTGATACTATTCATGATTTCATACAACATATGGTCAATTAGACACATTCTTCGTGCTTTTTTATACCACATATTGCCAAACTCATACCTGATACTTTTCATGATTTTATACGATATATGGGCGATTAGATACACTATTCGTGCTTTCTTATACTACATATTGGCGAACTTATATATGATACTTTTCATGATTTTATAAGACATGAGCGATTAGATACGCTATTCGTGTCTTATTATACTACATATTGCCAAACTTATACCTGATACTTTCATGATTTTATACGACATATGGGTGATTAGATACACTATTCGTGCCTTATTATACTACATATTGACAAACTTATACCTGATACTTTTCATGATTTTATAAGACATATGGGTGATTAGATACATTATTCGTGCTTTATTTTACTACATATTGACAAACTTATACGTGATACTTTTCATGATTTTATACGACATATGGGCGATTAGATACACTATTCGTGCTTTATTATACTACATATTGACAAATTTATACTTAGGTTTGAATGTTGTGCAATTCCAACTCATGAGGGTGATAAAAGCGAATCCATACTTTTTATGATTTTATACGAAATATGGACTCTTAAATACGTTATTCGTGCTTTATTATACTGCATATCGCCAGAATTATATGAATTTATACTAGAATTATAAGAATTTATACTACATAATATGCTACAAATACTGCATTACATGTTTTTAATACGAAGTTACGATAATTTCATACATCAAAACATGAATAATTTGAACCAATACCACTTACATATCCTTGAGTAGCAGATAACATAATGTTCGAGGGCACACCCCAAAAAATTACAGCCCATGACAACAACACACACACAAAAAAAAAAAAAAACAAATTATCCACTTAGTGACAAACAAACTAAATTCGGATAACAATAGCTTGATTCTAGAATTGGATGCATATGCAAACGGCATTTTCAAGAAAAATCCAAAGAGACATCTAGAAATGGCTTCATGGTGTACGGGCTTAATTAAAACCCGAATATGTTTCATTTCTTTGCAGAATACCACGGGGAACAACGAGTTTGAAGGCTAGCCATTTCTGTCAAAGATAACATCACAGAGTTAATAACAAATTCGTGTACGAATAAGAATAAATAGCGTATCTAAAAACAGCAATATAGTATTGGAGAAGAAGAGACCAAAAAAATATATATAGGGTTTTCAATTTCAAACAACCCACAAACAAATAAGGCCATTTCGGTTCAAGGAACCTCCAAAGAAGTCAGGGCATTTCAATGCATTCAACTAAATGACAATTCCGTGTACAAAAATGGTGTAATAAGGTACCTAAAAACTGACATATCGTATTCAAGCAAAATATGGGGAAAAAAAGTTAGTGCTTTTAGATTCAAACAACATACACACAAATTTGAGCATTTCGGTTCAATCAACACCCAACCAAAGCAGGGCATTCAGACTCAATCAACACCCAACCAAAGCAGGACATTCAGATTCAAATCTAGATATTTCGTATTGGAGCAAAGATGGGAAAAAGGCAAAAACAAATTTGGGGAAAATACCTTTACTTATTGTGGTCGTCGTCCTCGTCGGCGTTTGAAACCCCTGAGCTTCGATTTCAGACCTCAGTAGTGAAAACCCTAGTGCGGCAGACTCCCGTCGGCGGCAGAACTCCTTCAACGGTTGAAATCTTTGACCTCCGTAGCTGAAACCCACTTCTCCGGCAACCATCGTTGATTTTTGGCTCAAAACTCACTTCCTCCGACCGTCAGTTTTTGGCTCAGAGCTCCTCCTCCCCGTCGGCCATTTTTTTTCGTTTTTTGATTTCACATTAATGAAAGTGATGCGTTTGGGAGAGAAAGTCATAGTCTTCACAGGGGCATGTTGGTAAAATCACCCAAAATAGGGAGTGAAGTAAAATTGACAAAGTGAATTGGGCAATTAGTAAGGAGCGTTTTTCAATGGGGGAGCAAAGTAAAATTTGGCATGCCATGTGAGGAGTTATTCCATATTTCCCGATAAGAAGAAAATCCTATTCCATATTCACTGCTAACTCCTCATAACAGAAGAAATACTCGTTGGTGCAGGGTTGAACGTAAAAACGAGTTACTCCACCTCATATTAGAGACTATAGAAGGATAGGATAATATATTTTATTCTTAAAAGTTTTGAGAAATATAGGATTCAATAATAATTTTAGAAGTTGAATTTTAGACATTTTAAAATTTATTTACTACGATCCTAGAATTCTAATTTTGAGAAAATAACGAATACATACTCAAAAGTCAAAAAATATAATTAAATAAGTCGGGTGAAGTATTTGCTTGATTGCGTCCTCTCCTAAGATTTCGAAAATTTAGTAGTTTATTTTAAGGACCAATATGTGCGTCCTGCTTTTATCATTCAATCAACTCCGTTTCTTGCCTAATTTCAGAAACAACCTCCGCACACAAGAAGTAAAGAACAAAGGAATTGAGATTGATTTATCATAATATATATATCTTAACAATACAAAGAGGAAGCCAAAAATAGTAACCAAGACAGCAAATTTCAAGAAAGCTAATCTAAGTGTTTCATTCATCTTTCTGTGCAAGATCATGTCTCTTTTTATTGCCAACCTCAACAAGCAAGGTCAAAAGAGCTTCACAGACTTGAGAAGCATCTGGTTCTAATGGATCA
Source organism: Lantana camara (assembly GCA_037501455.1). Lineage (NCBI taxonomy): Eukaryota > Viridiplantae > Streptophyta > Magnoliopsida > Lamiales > Verbenaceae > Lantana > Lantana camara. The sequence goes on from CM074857.1 coordinate 112,558,730, forward strand.
TCATTTATTGATGAATAAACCATCCAAGCATGATCCAGCTTTCGTTTCGGACGAACCACGATGGAGCCCGGAACCTCTGCATCACGGCAAGTCACCAGACCGTCACTCTTCTCACCATACCGTATCTGAAGCAGCTGAGCACAGGCAGCCATTGCAGCACCAAGAGGGATCACAACGGGGAGTGTTGTGGGCTGCCCGTCTGAGAGAGGAGCAAACGAGGGCATTTCTGCATGGGCCACACGAGACAATGTGGCCAAAACAGCTGGAGATATACTGGCTTCTGTGTGGTAAGAAACTACCGGGAGCTCCTTTGGTAACTGGTATTTTCTCAAGAATTCTTTTCGTCTCTCGTATGTTAAATCTTCCAGAGCCTGCATGTCACCCTTCATAATAGATGACAAAATTTTAGCGCAGGATTATGTTGATTTATGTGCCATAAGAAATAAAAGGAGAAACTGCATTGGTATTATACTTGTATCTATTTACACAACACCTAGACAAAAATGAAAAAGCCTTGTAAGCAGCTTGGAAAAAACACTGTCCAATTTAAAAAGTCCCCTGATTTACAACATAATTTAACTGTGTGTAATAATCAGAACAAAGGATAACTGTTTAAGGTGGGAATAAATTAGAAAGTGTGTAATTTTGAAATGGGGAGTAGATACTTGTTGGTTTATAATATAGTTAACAGTTACAGGGTAGGAGCTGCAGTTATTGTCATATTACTTTTATATTATATATCAGCTAACTAGCATAAACAATGCAGATATTAACTCATGTATTTGCCGAGACAAGAAATAACATTTGAGAAAAAGGAGGTCAAGATACCTTAATCACTTTACAAATTAGTATCTCCATGAGCTTACGAATGTTAACATAGTCACCAAGCTGACCTTCACGAAGTATATCAGAAGCAATTGGACTACCGCCATATGGACTCTGAGCTAATGCCAACCCTGCAACCTTATCTTTCAACTCATCCCAATACATTGATAAACAAGCAGCAGAATCGATGCCCCCTTTACTATGGCCGAGTAGCATAACACGTTTCTTTGAACCCCAATACATTTCCTCAATATACTCCTTTATCTCTTTGGCATTCTTATCTACTGAAGCCTAAAGCTTAAGCTCATTACAAAACAGTAGTAGTACATAGTAAACTTCAGCACTTTATTGATCATACCTCACTGTGAATTTTGGCTATATGGCATGTAAGCCCCATCTTTGAAAACCCCGTTTTTGTGCTCACAAAATAGAGAGGTCCATGGTTGCTGAAAAGACCTGCATGTACACAGGAAAAAAACTATTAAGGGAAATTTAAGTCAAAAAGGATTTGATCACAACTTTCATGTCAATAACTTTTAACGTTCAATGTTCTAAAATATCTAGGCAACCATACTACCAATAGGTAAAATCAGAATAAAACTTGAACTATTTCAATCATATATGCATGATACCAACTTGTTGAATCAAATATTGCCCCCAATCTTTACCATTCAAATTCTCAAGAAATACTCAAAACAGCAAACTATAGAAATCCACGTAGTTAGAGGGAAATTGAGTAAGAGACAACCACATCTTATAGGAGAGGATCATAATCACACCAAGTCACCCAACTCAAAATAAATATGTGGTTGCGATTCAAGCCGGATATGGTGGGCTCTAGACAGCATAATGAGCAAATGCTACTTTAGGAAGGTAATAAAGAGAGAGTAAATGATACAAGTGAAGGCATGGGTACCTGGAACTAACAAGTAAACCATTGAATTCGGCAGCGCGTGCAATCCATGCCTGATAAGAAAGGCCACAGCTCACCATTAATCAGAACAACAGACATAAGATAAAATGGAGAAAATGCTCGTGTGATTTCTACCTTATGTCCTCAAGTATTTCTGTGAATCTTTCAGTCCCATCGTCCACCGGTGGCATATCAGCAGCATGTTGCATCCATCCAATGTCATCAGCTGAGCCGCGCACTGTCCTCCTCACCTTTTCAATAAGGCTAATGGAAGAGGAAAACAAAATTGAATTAAAAACCAAATGAAACATGAAGAATGTAAAACATATAAATAGAATGTAAAAAAGAGGACAAGAAAGAGTTCAAACAAATAGTTGGCAGGGTATAACAAGACAATATAAATATCGATATCGTATGAGACGAGAAGAATATAGAATATGCAAAATATGAGAATGAGAAGGATTCCCTAAATCATAGAAAGTGATAAACAGAAATTAACAACACCCAACAGCATCCTACAAGCAAAAATTAAAGCTATGAAGATTTTACCCTTGAAAAATGGAAATGCCATTCTGGTTGGTGTTATTTACAGGCACAATCGCGGTAGAACTTTGGGAAGACTCTCCAGCTAAGCCCGCGGTTATTACATCCTGAACTGCAGGAGCATCATATCTGGTAGCAATTGGTTCATAAACAGGTGCAACATGTGCACTAGAAGATGCATTTGTGTTACTGGTTGAGGCTATAGATGCAGATCCTACTTCAATAAAACAAAAATCACAGCATAAACTAGTTAACACGAAAAACATCAACAATACTTAAAAAGAAAATCAAAAGTATTGACTTGAGAAAATTATGAGAAAATTACTTGAAGAATCCCTGAAGCAACAACGAGTGAAGATAGACGTAGTCTCGGCGAGATACGAAGCAGCATCATTAAGCGTCGGGACTGAAGTAAATAATTGCGGAATACCAGGACGATCATCCCTGACAGTTGCTGCCGTCCCATTCGGCTTTTACAGACAAAAAACCATAAAGAACAAACAAATTTTACAATTACCTTAAAAACACAAAATTCCCAGCAAATTGAAAAGGAGAGGAAGAAACTAAAATCACCATGAGCGGCGTGGAATCCGGGCATTCTGATTTTTTAGCATCCATACCTGCATAAACAACAGGGTTTCTGCAAAAAATTAATAAAACAGGGAAAAAATCGCAGAATTGGAATATGTTGTTGAACAAAAATCTAATTTCTACAAAACGAAATACCGCAAAATTCAAAAAATACAGAGAAGCATTAACAGAAAATTAATCCTAACCTCCAAGAAACTTATGATGACTCAGTTTTGAGAGTGTAAGCTAAGAAGGTTTTCCACATAATCCTCGAGAGAGAAATACTAGAGGTGCTCAAGGAATCGGTGGCGACTGACTACATCGTTTATTGTTCTTTACTGTTTTATTTCGAGAGTACAAGCTTGTTAAGGTCTTTTTGCTTTTTGCTTATTCCTTTTTGATTTTACATAATTAATATGAAAATCTTTTTGTTTTTTAATTTGCATGGAAAAATAAATTCATATTACCTGTAACAATAAGTCCATAACTTCCAAAACCAAAAAAAGAATAATAATAAGTCCATAACTTCCCAAATAGTCCAAATACATATGTAAAGATAAACGTCTTCGTGATTATTGTTCACTCCATAAAAATCACTCTCCACAAGAGTGGTGTTTCAATGGAAAGGTAATAGAACAAGATGCATAGGGGAAAACTCTAGAAAATTAAAGCTTTTGATCAGAATGAGGAAGAAGATTTCCGATAAATTCAGATCAGTCCACGCAATAACAAGATGATTGAGGAGCCAGAGGGACCAAAAACCATTCTTTCTGGCATATATTCAGTAACCAAACAGATATTGTGTGATATCCTTTATGAAGAAAAGCTTTCCATATTAACCTTTCCTTTCAACCAGAATCCAAACCAAGTCTAAAGTTCCAAAATAGAGCAGGCAGAAAGTTTCATAGTTTTTCATATAAGCTTTCAAATGCTAGTGCCTCGGCATTAAGTTCAGAGCAGCTTTAACAAAGTAAATAAAATGAAACCGCTTGACTATCACAGTTTGGAGAAATAAAGAAAGCTTTCTCACACTCATCTTCGAATGAAGAAAGCTTAACATTGCCAGCCGAACACAACTATGCAACATGCTTAAGCATAAAACAGACATGAAATCAGAGCTCTATAATAAATCCCAATGAAGTATGTATCTCAAAGATTCAGGTTACAGAAACACACAACTCACATGCACCAGGGAAAAGTTACACAAAGCAGAAGCTAAGATAACACGACTAAAAGCATGTGAAAAGAATGGCTAAAAGTTCCTTCAAAATCACCAGTTCCTTCAACCGTCAGTACAACCACAGAATCATGAACAAAACTGGCTATGCAAATAAGTTCCGCGTAACCTTAACTCCACTTAATTCAATAAACCATAGAAGAAGAAAGTCACAGTCTAACGAAATTGAGGAAAAATACAAAAAAATAACCTTCTTTTCCTCAGATACCGGCGCCAGAGGCTGTTTCTTGGCTGCAAGGGCAGTGACCAACACGGAATTGACGCGACGTCGTTTCTTGTCAGCTTCACCTGTGATACCCATTGGAAAACCCAACTTTCAAAACCCTAGAATCGTCACTTTCCCTCAAAACCCACAACAAAGAAACCCTTAATCAATCAATAAAACAGTTGGATAATTAAAAGGACATCCATGTACCAAAATCCCAATTCGGCGTAAATGGTAAACCCTGGTTCAGAGACGGACTGCGTTTGCTTAGGGTGAATATCACAATTAAATTAACTCCATTTTTAATTGCTTTTTTTCTTCTCTTTTAAGCTTTGTCGAAATACAGAGAAGAAAGCCTGGAAAATCACACATACAGATACAGAACCTACGAACACACGATAATACGTGGGAAGAGAGAGAGAATTTCGAGAAAATTCTTGGGATATATTTACTCATATAGTTTAGATATTGAAATAATATGTTCCTTCAAAACAAAAAGATATTGAAATGATATAAAGAATCAATTATTACATAGACACCTAAAAAATAACGAATAGGGGCTGTCCTGGTGATTAATAGTTCTACAAGCCGATCTTATATTCGAATCACATTTGGGGTATACGTGTGTTAAAAAAAAAAAAAAAAAAAAAACTAAATAGACACCTCATATTCATAATTACAATTTATTTTCCTCCTAATCAAATAATTATAATTAAATCCACTCATAATTCTAATAATTATATTTTGCAATCAATGGATAGAGTTCTGTCATTTTGTTATAACCTCATCAAAAAATAATTGTAATACTTTTAAGAGAAAATTTTTTTTTGTCATCCGTATTTTGGCCATTTTTATAGTTTACCATCTCGAACAACTTTCATTGCACACCGTCATTTGAACTTTACATTTGTAACAAACCGCCATCTTTTGGTAGTTTTGGCCAAAAAACTTGACACGTGGCATGTTTTGAAATACGCCACGTCAATTGTGTTTTCACCAAAACCACCAAAAAAAAAGTTTAGATGACAGTTTATTACAAATGCAAAGTTCAGATGACGGTTTGCAATGAAAGTTGCCCGAGAGGATAAATTGCAAAAATACGCAAAGTCCGAATGACAAAAAAAAAATTCTCTATTTTTAATTTACCCTCATATTTTTTTAGTTGTTGTGACCCTTTTTATATCATTAATTTTTTGAAATGATGTAAGTGTAATTATTGTTAACTTGAGAGAAAAATATGGTTGGGGAATATTTTGTTTATTCACTGTAATTCCGTATGAAAGATGTACATCACGATTGCAAAATATAATACAAAAGAGAGTCCGTCTAACCACGGTAAGTCAACAACAAGATATACACAAATCCCTAATTAGTAGTTTTCCTAACACTTCCCCTCAAGTCGAGTATCGGATAAACGATGCTCAACTTGCTCAGAACTTCCCCAAAGATCTTTCCATTCATTGCTTTTGTCAAGATGTCCGCTAACTGATCCTCAGATCGCACAAAAGGAATGTCAATCACTTGTTCTTCTAGCTTCTCTTTGATAAAATACCCATCCACCTCTACATGTTTTGTACGATCATGTTGCACCGGGTTTTCTGATATGCTAATAGCAGCCCGGTTATCACACGTTAATTTGCAGGCCCCTGCTGCAACAAAACCAATTTCTGCGAACAACTTCCTCAGCCAGAGGACTTCAGTTACTCCCCGTGCGATACCCCGAAACTCTGCCTCTGCGCTCGAAAGAGTTACCACCTTCTGCTTTTTACTTCTCCATGTCACCAAGTTTCCTCCCACTAGTGTAAAATACCCTGATGTGGATCTTCTGTCTACTGGGTTTCCTACCCAATCTTTATCAGTATATGCTTCAATATCTAAGTATCCATGTTTCTGAAATAGAACACCTCTTCCCGGACACCCCTTCAAGTAGCGACATACTCTCACTGCTGCATCCATATGATCCTTTTGAGGACGGTGCATGAACTGATTGAGAACCGCTACAACATATGCCACATCCGGCCGCGTATGGGACAAATAGATCAATTTTCCAACTAACCGTTGATATTGGCCCTTATCAGCTTCCTCTGCAACTTCTAACATCTATAGCCCATGATTGACCACTATCGGGGTGTCAGCTGGTTTACACTCAAGAAGCCCAACCTCAGCGAGAAGATCTAGGACAAACTTCTGTTGGGAAATAAAGATACCCTGTCTGGATCTCAACACCTCTATCCCCAGAAAGTACTTGAGCTCCCCTAGATCTTTCATTTCGAACTCCTGAAAGAGGTTTTCCCAGAGTTGGGACATCTCTTCTGAGTCATTTCAAGCCATATAGTGCTTTCCTTAATCTGCACAGTTATCCTATTCCATACTTTTGCAGGAAAGCATTTTTTACATTAAACTGGTGTAACGGCAACTCCCGGTTTTATAGCACCCCGAGCGAAGAGCACTACATCCCCGCACCATGGCCCAACACTTGCAACGAAATGGAACTCCGCACACGTACCAAGCCTACATACCATGCCTGCCACGAGCCAAATAAATCATACAAATCTTCAAAGCTCAAAGCTAAACAAATATTCGTATATACATTGTACAAAAAGGAAGGTAAAGATGCAAAGTATGCAAAGACTCGAGCTACAAGACCCAAACGACTCAAAAGACAACCGCCACCTAGCTCGAACCAAAACCTGTATTTGCAACGCAAAGAAACAAGGGGGAAAAGAAAACAACGAGGAGGGATCAGTCCTAATGACTGGTGAGGGGACTAACACATGCACACTGTAGTCACCACATCCCTCGCACCTAAGCCCAATCCACATACGAGATGAAAAACCTGTACATGAACCAAGCAAAGACGAACGAGAGACAAACAAATTCACACCTAAGCTAGGCAGCACGTAGACCCTGACTAACAAAATTCAAACAACAAACAACAAGAATGCGGAAGCGAAATCAAGCCATAAAAAAAAAATTCAATCGTACATAACCAGGTGACAGGTTCAACTAGCATAGATGCCTAATCCCGAATATCAAACAATAATTATAAATCCAACGGGTTCAGCTATCTCTAGAAGCCTGTCCCGAAATAATTGAATACATAATATATTCCAAAATGAACATTCAGACAAAGCTCATACAAAATCCGAATGTAATGCAGGGCAACCTTAATTAAAACAACAGACTCGACATAACAACTGACTCCAAAGACTGACTCACGCCACCTAACTCGAACTCCAAGCGAAACCTGCAAACTAAAAACATGGGGAGGGAGAGGGTCAGTCACACTGACTGAGTAAGGGGCTACACACACACACTATATATATATAAAGGAGCAAAGCAAGTACAAAATCATAATGTTCATGAACTCAGGGATAGTTTTTGCACACTAAATCATTTTCCCGTGATATATACATATAAGGGTTGCTTGCAAAACAAAGCAATACGAGCTTATACATAGAATACATATACATTCATATCTTATCATATCACATTTCATAACAAAACTTATCATTTCTTAATGTATTTTAGAATTTAGCTTATCTTATTAAAACATTTTTAAATTTTAACTTAATTAAGAATCTATTCCAGTTTCACGAACCTTAACAGAACAGACAGAATAGATTGCTCGACGGGTACGAGCTTCCAACCTTTACTCCTTAGATCAGACCAAAACAGAAATTCAGAATATATCCATCCACCACACCAATGATGGAAGAGCCACGCGCGACCCTAACCATCCAAAATTTTAACAAACCCACGAGGGGTAGCTAACCCACAACGTGTCCTCCCCGACTTTTACACCGAAGGCATCAAAATGACATGCCTTCCCTAGCTCCCGGAGTCGCGTGTGATACCTTGGATGGAACTATGCACAGACTGAGCCTCGACGGCCCGATAGCGTCCCGGGGATTCCTTACCCATAGCTCCAAGGGCCCAACAAAACAGAACAGACAGAAGCAGAACAAAACTTAACCCGCTACAGACAGATAGAACTTATACGTATGTACATATACATAACAAATCAAACCAAAATAAGCATACATAGGCTTGTACATTGCGTAGCATACTTACAAACTCTTGACGTATCCGAACAAATATATATTTCACACATATCTACGTACGTATAAGGCTTATCGAACCACATACATTCAAAATCGAACACGTTGTATTAAGGTCATAACTAATAATCCTAACCTCAGCTTACACCGACGAGGCCGAAGACAAGACGTTTGATCCATCCCGAAATCAACTCGGCTAACAAAACACCACCCCGGGTGTACCTGGACAAATTGAACACAAGAACAAGACTTAGACTCAGGAATGAACCACATAGACGCACGGCGTATGCTTATGAATGCTACGGATACATGTATGTAGGCCTTGAACATAATTCATGATATGCATGCAGCATAATACTTGTTCATGTCATGTCCAAGTAATTAGGCACCTTGTACAAATAATTCAAGTTGCAAGTGAAACACGAAATCAAGTACATAAGTCATATAATAGTGATTCGACAAGCAATTGCATAATAGATTACATACACGACCAAAAAGACACGTTCGCAACTAATCAAAATTCAATTAAATCATATAAGAGCATATAAGTACATTTCAAGTACAAGGAAGTCACTCAAGGTTTCACATAATCAATCGCACTTGCACAATTAAGGTATAATACCGAGAAACAAGTTCATGTAAGTTGCATATTTAGAACAAATATACACACATATACATGATATAACAAGTTAAGAATAAGTTCGGAGGTGGAAAGGTACAAGAAAAGCGGAAGAAAAACACGAAAAGTGGTTCCGAGCGAAAATGGGCAAAAGCTGGAAATTTTCCAAAATGCGCAAGTTGTAGGAAGACAGGCATATCTTGAGTTTGAGAAGAAAAAAATTGAGTTTTGTTTCTTGTATATAAAACTAGACAAATAGATCTTTCCAACGGTATATGGTTCGAATCATGGTTCAAAACAATCCGAAAATGGCGTAGGTTTAAAGTCGAACAAAAGCAGGATTTCAGCGAAGTGGCGACACAAATTTCAAACGAATTTTAAGGTGATTCCAATTGGAGAATACTCTACACTAAAAAAGGTTTCTATAGTTAAAATTTCAGGCCAATCGGAGTACAGATGAGGTGTAAACGGCCGTGTGAAAATTGGCCTGGAAGCTGAAACGGTCGTTTGAAGGCTCTCGGGTGAGACAGGGGTTGCCCAAACGGGCGTTCGCTAAAAGCACTAGGGATCCAGACAGCCGTTTGGATCCGTTTGGGCAGAAAAAACATAGAACAGCAGCAGCAGCTCGTTGGGGGTGGTTTCAAAACCACCCCAATCTTTAATCCAACACCAAAACACCTCCGAATCAAGCAAAATTGGAGACACAAGTTCATACGTGCTGAAACAACTCCTAACTTCAATCCAACACCAAAACACCTCCGAGTCAAGCAAAATTCGAGACATAAGTTCATATGTGCATGCTCTATCATAATATGCTATCAAAACGGCATGAAACGAGGTAAAAACCAATTTGTCATTTCCATCTTCTTCAAGCTCCATTAATGGAGTTTCAAACCACATTCAACCAACAACAATAAATCCAACAAATATGCAACAAGGAAGCACAAAAGAACATCATACCACAATCTTGGAGCAATTCAATCAAACATGGAGACATTAGAAGCAAATTTTCATATATAAGCACTATTCATCTTCTTCACCGAAGCTCAAGAAATCAACCAATAAAATAAGATTCAATCGGGAAAAAATAAAGCTCGCGAAGAGAGGAATTCATAGCTTACCTTAGATCGTTGATCGAGTAAGAGATGACGAAGATCTTGAGCTCAAAGGACAAGGGTTGGGGCTTGGCCTCTTTCTTCTTTTCTCCTTGGTTTGAAGTGAATAAGAGAGGGGAGAAGGAGAGCTGATTTTCAGCTCTTAAGGTCAAGATAGGTGGGGTACACAAAGTTCGATCCATTCGGATCGGATTTTAAAACGATAGGGCAATCAAACGGTTTGAGAAAAATATAAGGTTAATTCCATCGGATCCGAATCATCGAAACAAACCCAATGCTGAAGTTGGAATTCGAATTCGAATTCCCGAGCTCAAGATATCTATGAAAGGTCGAAAACACCTTAATTATAATTAGGTCCCTATCTTCCAAATTTTGGACAATTGAGTCCAAACACATTTAATTAAATTCTAAAGCACACATAATTTTAAAATTAATTACACGTTGACACATAAGGCATATGCCGTTACATAGTTCACAAATATATGGAATTAAACTTTCTCGTGACGCCATACCTGGATTGCCGAAGGGATGAGGCATCACACACGTACATATACATAAGAGTAGAGCATATCAAATGTGGGAGAGCTTATGAACCAGGGCGTGGTTTTTGTAATCGAAAACATTTTCTCCAGTGATATTATATATATAGAAAAGAAGTTAAGGCCGAATGCCAAAATCAACCAATTTTAGAAATTATGAACCACTCTCGTTTCACGAACCAAAGCATATCAGATTCAAAACTAACTCGACGAGTACAAGTTCTTCTTTCCTAACTCTTCAAATTCAGATTCATATTCAGACGAAATCAATATCAGACAATCCTACCTCTTCTTCGGGTGGTGGAAGGGTTGTACACGCCCTAACCATCCAGACAGATATTTACAGGTCGTGAGTTTCATGACACTCACGCCCGAGGACTCCATCCCCCACCAAACCTCCTAGTGGGTCTCGGGTTCATCCTTATAAGGTGGAGACTATGCACAAGAGGGTTCCCCGGTGACCCCTTGGTCGTCCCGGGTGCTCCTTACCTACAGTCTCCGGGGCCTAAGCAGAGATCAAAGTTCAGAATGCAGACAGACATATTCAAGTCCAAAACTCACTGCAGACATACACACCCCAACCCTTTTCAAAACAAACAAACGACAACTTATCTTACATATATATAAAAGCGTTTTTCAAAGGTTTCATAGAAAATGGGCCAATTCCCTCAAAATACATATCAAACATGTATTTAGATACATATATATATACTTAAGTCGCATGTGGGCTTAAAATACACAAAGGGTTGTAGGTCGAAGTAACTAAAAGAAAGAAACCTCACCTTGACGAACGGAACGAACAAAGCGAAGCAAACCACACCTACGTAGCGGCTCCACACAAACAAACTACTCCACACAGACAATCTAAACACCAAAGACAACACTTAGACTCAAAATGAATCATATTGACGCTCGGCGAATGCATATGAATGCAAATGATGCAAAAGAAATGAGATGAGGTTGCACTTAGAGCATATAAGTTCATAGTTCGTATACGAGCATCGAAATTACGTCATAAATTTAAAACATAAATTATAACATATAATATAAAATGTTAAGAACACATAGGAGTCATAAACAAGGTGGGAAAATACGACAAAAAGCAAAGAAATAACAATTAAAATGAACATCACATGCACAGCTGTGTCAATTTATGCATGGGCTTTGATATGGCCGTGTCAGCCATAATTCTTGAAATTCAAAGTAATTAACATGACCATATAAAATTCCTCACACCAATCAGTACGGCCGTGTCCAAGAAAAATCCCACAATTTGAATTAAATGGCACGGCCTTGTCAATTTTGTGTAAGAACTTGACATTGTCATGTCATGTCGCCTGCACAAAAAAAAAAAAAAAAAAAAATGTAGCAGCTGCTGCTGTTCTTCTTCGTTTCCCACCTGAAATTCGAACAAATGCAAGGCAAAATAGGGGCAACATATAGGCAATATATACACATAAATTATGGGCCAAAAACTCAAGAAAACTACATCAAAATCCCACCATTCCGACCCCATTTCAGACACAGCAGCAAGAAGCAAGTATGAAGTCATGTCTTGTGAAATTAAACCTATATACTATTCATTCTTCAAGATTCATTAATGGTGAATCACTTAATACACAACTACTATGAAATAAGAGGCAATGAATGAAGTAAAGAAGCTCTAGAGAACAAGAATCATGCCTCAAAATTTCATAAAACCAATGCTAGAACATGGATTTCAAAACAAGCTCCAACCCTTACTATTCATACATGTATCCATATTATGCTCAAACCTAGCCAAAAGGGTGAAGGTTTTCTTGTTCTTTCCTCTTTCTTCTTGCTTCTCCTTCTCTTCTCATTCTTTTCTTAGGGTAGGAACCAAATAAGAGAGTGAGGGAGTGTAGAGAAATGAGTTGGTGAAATATGGGTTTAAGAAATGGGTCAAAAGAATTTAAAACGGGTTAAATATGGCCAAAACGGTTCGGGTAGGGCATTCAATACAAGCTGCTCGGTTCGGTGAAGTTTCAGAGATTGAAACGAGCTTAGAAAATTATAAGGCTTATTTTGTTAGATCTGTATTCTTGATATAAGTCCAGGGATGGTTTCAGAATTTGAATTCTAATTCCCGAGCTCAAGTTATACCGTCCGGAACCCAAGGTGCGCTAAACGCTCTTTAGGCCCTTAAGTCCCATTTTCACAAAAATGGTCTAAGACAATACCAAACAAGTTCAAAAATGTATAACGAGCATATAAACACATTCATAACTCATATATTTCATGCATATCAGTATTCACAAATTTTGGAATCAATTTCGAAGTCAAACGGATCAAGTTCGGAGTCAAAAAGGTAAAACGATCAAAGTTCACGTAATTAAATCAAAGTTCTTGTAATTAAGTCAATCATATTCAACATATATCACATAATAAATACATAAGAGCATAATTAAATAATTTAAATGCGCATATAGCTCACTCATGATGTCATTCCTGTACGGCCGAACGGATGGGGCGTCACAGGTTTGTAGCTATAGAGAACATAACTTTAATCTTGTCGATCTTCGCCACTAAGGAGAATGTTTTTGAGTAGTCAATCCCAAATGTTTGTGTGTACCCCTTGGCCATTAGTCTAGCCTTATATCTTTCCATACTTCCATTTGCTCTGTGCTTCACTGTGAATACCCATCAACATCCCACCATTCTTTTTCCATTGGAAAGTTGGCATTTCTCCCAGGTACCATTTTTCTCGTAGGCCTCCATCTCATCCTCCATAGCTCGAGCCCACTTATCATCCTTCAGTGCTTCTTGTACTCTATTAGGCACTGAGGTTGAATAAACTGAGATTGCATATACTCTGACCTGTGGTGAGAGATTTCCTTTAGCTAGATCAGCTATTGGATATTTCGAGATTCTGTTTCCAAGCTCAGGCTCATATCTTTTTGGAGGTACCCCTTTATTTGCCCGTGGAGGCAACACATATCTGTTCTCCTATGTGTTCTCCAAGGGTAATAAACGACAGTAGGACTCACTAGGTTGGGTGTCACACTCTTGGCCAGACATAGTCCCAACAGAGCACGTAGGTAGAACCACCGATCCTGCCTCCCCAGTCCCTAGTACGGACTCCCTCGCACTCTCATCGGGACCCAATCACCCCAACCGATCATCCTGAGATATGTAATAGTAATTTTATCTCACCCTGGGTTTCTTCACTTCCTGTACTGTTAGACTCAACAACAGGAACAGTACTAGCTGAACTCTCAAATTTACTAGCAGAATTATCAGAATTACTATTACATACCTTAGGATGATCGGTTGGGATGATTGGGTCCCGATGAGAGTGCTAGGAAGTCAGTACTGGGGAGGCAGACTCGGTGGTTTTACCTACGTGCTCTGTTGGGAGTATGTCTGGCCAAGAGTGTGACACCTAACCTAGTATGTGACGTCCCGTTTCTCGATCAAGGTATGGTTCGGCACGAGAGAGCACGATTTACTTTCCTTTGCTTGAATTATGTGAAATTTATGCCTTAATTTGATAATCGTTTGGTGCCTATGTGAAATATATGATTGACATGATATATGTGGCTTCATAATGTGATAATTATGTGCTCGTATCGTTGATATTGAGTTTTGATAGCATGCCTTACGATTTAACGAAACAATGTGCTTATTTAAACATTAAAGAGTGAGTTAGGGGCAATCTGGTAAATTTACATTTTTGAGCCTGGAAACTGGATAGAACTTAATAAATTTGGATAGGTAATTTGGTTACGAGTTTGTGGGCTTTTGAATCACTCAATTTGGAGTTCGGACGAAGAAGTTATGGCCATTTTACTAAAATCAAACGAAAGTCAACCATTTTAACCTAAATCTATTAACCGCAACCCAATTTCAAATTTGACCCAATATGAGATCTGATTTCATTTATAACCCTCTCCAATTGACCTGCTTCGTGACCCTAATAGCTGACCCAAATCAGATTTTAACACCTAAACTTTTATTACATTAAACACAAGAATCAAACCATTTCTTTCAAACACTCTCTACAACCTATTTATATTCTCTCAAGAACACTTTCAAGCCACCTTTAAGAGACAAGATTGAAGATTGAAGTGGAGATTTAAGATCGAAATACGAGTTCTTCTTCTACATTTTCAACTCTCAAGGTAAGATTATGTGCTCTTTTCATGTGTTTGTGTTCTTGAAGCTTTTGAACTTGAATATAAATCTAGGGTTCATGTTAGATGGTTTGAATTCGAATTTCTTGTTGGAAATATGTTTATTTTGATGCTATGAACGATTTGATTTAAGAATTTCTTGTTTTCATGTCTATTTGAAGATTCCACCATTGAAGCACCTTGAAGCTTTTATAAGAACTTATGCATGTTCATGTTCTAATGTGTCTTTGTTTGATTTTATGACGGATTCTTGTTCCTTGAGCAATTTTATGAAGAATGTGATTAATTTCCTTAAGTTTCTTGCATGAATGAGGATTTTACCATTGTTGAGCTTGAAGCTTTGAATACATGAAAAGGATGAAGTTCTTGTATGAATTCATTGAATCTCTTGGTGATTATATGTTCCTAGATGCTCATAACATGTTATTTGATGTCTAATTACATTTATTCATGATTTATGAGTTTAAAGCATGAATTTGGAGTGTTTAGAGCTTAAATTTCGTCATGTTTGAGCATATATTCGTGTATTCATTTTTGCTCCAACGGTATGCCAAATGGGGGTTCATGTGAAAATCTACTGTCTTGGATTTTAGGCCAAAACGGCCATTTCCAAATCCTTCTTTAGGCCCAAACGGCCGTTTGCATGGTCTCGGGTCTGATTTTTCATGCTTCGTGTTTCTTGATCGTTTTGCTTCGTTTTCACTTCGTTTACACTTCCAACACCCCTAGCATGATATATTAGCCTTGAAATTATGTTTATATGTGTTGTAATGTCTTGTATGCCTCGATTATGTGCAAGAATATGCTAAGCATGATTCACACATTGCTATTTGGATGTCTTATGACTTGAAAGCTTGTTATACACCTTATATGATGTTGTTTGATTGTAATTGTTGAACCTATACTATCTTTGGATGATCATTTGCACATCATTAGTATATTTACATTCTTTTCGAAGCCGTGCTTCATCTTGATTGGTTTGGAGTTGTGTCTTACCTTTGTTGGTACATTTGACTTTATTAGGTGATGAGTCTCCGGACGAGTAGCTTCGTTGCTCGTGGTTGGCCTTTGAAGTTCTTGGTAAAGGTGAGGAGTTATGATATGAAATGTTTTCAAAACTGTGGACACATATGACCTATCATGTTTGATGAATTGAACCTCCGTTTTCAAAACATACATATAGGCTTAATAAGCCAAGTTTTGCGAGCTTTGCTCGTATTATGGATATTTGCTTATGGAAAACGGTTTGCAAGCAAAACTTGAATTTTAGTATATGGGATAGGTACCCAAAATGCTTTGGGAACTCTTGTTTGAATATTATGCACGTGTGAGTTGTGTAGCGAGGTTATGTTACACCTTGCAAGGACGCTTGCTTGGTTGGATCTTTTGATGGCGCTTGGGACGGAGTAAGGGGTAAGACCAGGAATGCAATGGTGGACGGTTAAACCCTTACGAAGTACCCACTTTTAAACAAGTTTACTAAGACTCCGATGAGGGTTTGAGGTTAAGGTAAGCTTGGGAGAAGGTCTGTTTCATGGAACCACTTCTCCATGGTTCTTTTACGATTTTGGGTGTTGTACACCCTCGACATCAACAGTGTAAGGATGGATGGTTTGATTTCTTTTGGTTTGGGAAGTAAGGATGGAGTACTCGTACTCGCCGAGCCGGTGCTTTGGTTTATGATCTGTTTTATAAAACTTGCATTTATTTTGAAAATGAGTTGGAACATGAACATCTTTATTTTGAGCATGCAATGAACCTCTTATATCACTTATATAAGTATACTTCTTCTCACAGGTTCCTTTTGAGTTGATCTTCTTTACCTTTCGTGTCCGCAGGTTGCGTTTTGGAGTCAAGCTAGGCGGGGTCTTTCTTGAGAGTCTTGTTTAGTCGTCTAGTTTGTACTCGTTTTGCTTGTAGCATACTTTATGACTTATGTTATTTTTTTCGGAGTTGGTATTGGATTGGTATGTATGATATTTCTATTATTATGCTAGTTGGACCGTGTTGGTCATTAGGATGATTTTACATTCCGTACCTTGAGCATTTTGTTCTGGACCGTGATGGTCACCTTATTGGATGGATGAATTATTCTTATGCATGTGTTATGATTTAAGCTTCCGCATACTTGTGTTTGATTTATTCGCTTTATGAGTCTAGTACCGCCTAGCTAGGTTGTCGGTTTAACACCGCTTGCCTCGAGTTTGGCGGGTATATGGATGAAAATTCTATATATAAGCTAGGTACCAAGCGCGGGATAGGCGTGTATGCCCTCTTCGGGGTGTTACACCCCTAGTTGGTTGGTATCAGAGCCGAAGGTTCAAAATCGGGCTCTTGAGTCATCTCGAGTCTTCTAGGTTGTACGACATAGGGACAATGTGCTTTCGTATTTATTTATTTTGTTTTTGCATATAACTTTATGTTACTTTTATCTTATTATTTATTACTTTTATTTTATGTGAATTGCATTTCTTACTTGATATTATGTGACATGAGCATATGACTAACCAACATGCATACATGATTGAATTGTGTAAGATGTCTCCACGTCGAGGCGACCGTTCTCCGGCTCGTCAAAATGAACAAGATCCTCCATCAAATAATCAAAATCCATCTCCACCGCCACCTCTAACTAATGCATCGGATCTCATGGCCCTTATAACTCAGTTTGTACAAGCCGTTAATGCACAACAAGCCGCTCAACAAGCTGCACAAGCACCTCCTCCACCGCTGGCCCCGATTGAGAGTGTTTATGATCGGTTTAGTAGGCGCTGCCCACCTCTGACAGTCTGTCCTTTTGTGTCCTAACCTCTGACATTAGCTGCACTTTACCGGTAGTCGATTGGTGCTACTGTTCCGCCACGGTTGAGCTGTGTTTCGGCGAGGCTGCCGTGGGTTGGGCGTCGTCGTACGGTGCTGGTCCTTTCTGTGCTTGTCCTTGGCCAGTGAGCCTTGTCCCAATTCTGACACCTGCCGATGATGAAGTCCGAGACTCACCATTGAGAATCTCTCGTCTTGCCGCTTCTCACCGGACGGCTGCATATGTTTCTTCAACTGTCGGGAAAAGGCTTTTCTTTAAAAGCTCTAGTCGATCGACATCATACGTATCATTGACCCAGGCGAGGAATTGAAAAAGTCCAGTCTCGGACCTAAGGCGATTAAAGGTTCTGATGTCTTCCTCGTGTACCATCGGGTTCGGTTGCCTAATCTCGATCTCTCTCCACAACCTCTGTAAGTTACTGTAGTACTGCTCGATTGAGTCCGACCCTTGTTTCATGATATTTGTTTTTACGGTGAGATCGTAGATTTGCAAACCATCGCCACTGTGGCCATATGTGCTTCTCAATCCTTCCCAAGTTACTAATCAGTTCTGGCTCCATGTTGTCCAAAATCCATGAACACATGATGAGGTCTGTTTGCTCCCATCGATGGTGATTCGGACTGTCCGTGTTGGGCGGTGGTGGTGTCCCGGTGATGTGGTTTAACTTTCCTCTTCCCCCGATCGTCATTTTCATCAATCGGGACCATAATGAATAATTGAATTGATTTAATTTTATGTTGATTGTTAATTTTGAGGCATAGGAGTTTGATTAATCTCTGTCTGGGGCTATAGGTTTTGAAAGAGGCTTGCTAACTGCATGGCTAAGAAATCGACGGGCTGCTGTGATTCCTTATCGGAACTGGAGTGACTGTTGTGTTCGGCCATAGCTGGGAAAGGTACGAGATATGATGAGCAAGGTTCGGATCCGTTTATTCGTCGTCCGCTCTGATACCATGTTAACTAGAGAGAAAAACATGGTTGGGGAATATTTTGTTTATTGACTGTAATTTTGTATGAAGATGTACATCACGATTGCAATATATAATACAAAAGTGAGTCCGTCTAACCAAGTTAAGTCAACAACAAGATATACACAAATCCCTAATTAGTAGCTTTCCTAAAAAATATTTGATTAGAAAGATTACGAATTGTAATTTTGAATATTCTTAGGAAATTTAAATATAGTTAATCCTAAAAGACAAGGAGAAAATTTTGAGGCTATTGGATCTTTGCCTCTATTCATTGACATACAGGACCATATTAAACTGTCGAATATGCTAGTGAACAACCCGAGTCAAATGAACATATTCTTTGGTATGAATGTTGCAGTGAGAACAATCATGTCGATAGAAGGTAAACTATGTTGATGATATTGGTAATGTATTGGCTTCCTTAGTGGGTTTAAATTAAGCTTTCAAATGTTAAGTGCTGAAGTCCATGAGGCTTTTGTGTAGTTGTTAATTTGTAACCTTTTGGTCATGGAACTTTGGTGATCATCTGATGTATGATGTAGTGAATGTTATGTTAGGTG
Organism: Lantana camara; assembly: GCA_037501455.1. NCBI lineage: Eukaryota > Viridiplantae > Streptophyta > Magnoliopsida > Lamiales > Verbenaceae > Lantana > Lantana camara. The sequence goes on from CM074857.1 coordinate 112,577,863, forward strand.
TTGCAGGTTGTGTTTTGCTTTTGGGTCATCATACCTTGGTGATTATTCATAATGTAATGTACTGATGTTTCTGATATTTGGTAGTCAACAATTTGGTTAATCTACAGTTTGGAATATTTCATGGGTTTAATCAAGTTATATTACAGTTATGCAATTAGAGAATTTGTGAAGTAGAAATGGTTTTATTAGAGGACAAACCAACTAGAAAATGGTTTTGTGGATGAACAAACTTTGAAGCTCGGTTTGGAATGGTGACAAGCAGGTGGCGACAGTAGGAAGGCGATGAGAGAGAGAGAGGGAGCAACAACCACCTGAATATGATATGGAGAACACATGTGACTTAGGGAAATAAGGGACAAATCCTTTTCCAATTTAAGGGAAATTAGTAATTTAATTGGAGTGCTGGGAGGTGGGCCCAGAACAGTAGCAGTCCGGGACCACATTTTAAAATTTTTATTATAATACAAGTATTAAAATATTTCTAAAACATTTTAATACAATAGCGGAAGACTAGCCGGATCTACTCAAGTATATACATGCAATTGATAATAAATTTTAAATCACTTAAGCAGATAAATATCTAACATTCAATTAACACTTAAGAGCACATAATTTATCATGCTTAAAACAAAATAACTGAAAAATATTACCGTACTGCAATCATGGCTATCTAACGACATTTTTCCAGCTCCTTTCCCACTCGTGAGACTGGCAGAGCTTCCCTGCAATAACCCCAGAGAAACCCTCGGAGTGTGGGCTCCGAAAGTATTTCTCTAAATACTTAGAGAAAATAAACTTTAAACTAGAAAACCCTTTTCGGGGTTTAATCTCCCGAAATTAGGCGTTTTATATAAACACCTAATTAAAATTAATTCCAAAATCAATCGGAATTAACTAGGAGAAAAGGGATATGGTTTCAAAGCTAAGAACTAGCCAAAACCTCTCCCAAAATGTTATGAGAAATGAGGGAGGGCGTCAACCTATTTATCGGCAAAAACCGGAGGGCAAAACGGTCATTTTAAGCACAAAAGCAAGGGTATAATGGTCATTTTACAATACCGCGTACAAACCGCGTCCCGGACGACCAATCAAATTATGCCACGTTGAAGAGCTCGTCGCCGCGAATCCAACGCCACCAACCACGTGCCTCCACGTGCCGCCGGAAGGCCGCCAAGTGGTTGGTGCGTGTTGGTACGCGTAGAAGGCTCCAGAACGTGACACGTGTCTGGGTCTGACTCGGACCCGGTCCGACCCTGCCCGGAAACCGATCGACCCTATCCGTTGACCGACCCGTTTGGCCCGCCCGATTTCAGATCACATCTTGGCCGCACGTGGGCGATGACGCGGCTCGATCTCGGCCGTACGCGTGGCTCGCCACGCGGCGCCCAATCTGCGCCACTTGGGCCCCACACCACGTCAGCAAAAATTCCACGTCATTTTTCATTTTTTTTAAAAAAAATTAAAATTTTATTTTCTCCAAAATAAAATTTCGGGCATTTCCAACTCTTTGGAACTTGATTTATTTTCTTAAAATAAATCCCTTGGCTTATTTTCAAACACTTTGAAAATTCATTTATCTTTCTCCTTTTAATATTTTCTCTTCGGGTTTTCAATTTGGGGCTTGCAGGGGGACGTGCAGGACTAATTAATTTTAGCTCCAAACGGATTAATATATTATCATCTCATGATAATAATTAATTACCGTTTAACAATATTTAATTCCACTAAATAAATATTGTTGCACTCTAAAATTAATTAAATTATTCACGAATTCCTCGATCTTGAATAATTTTGCATTTCATTCCTCCGTGTAGATATCCATGAAAAATAAATTGCAACTACTATCATTTATTTTTCATTTCTAATTTCAAAATTTATTGATTCGTCTTAAGTTCAAATTCTCTGTATGTGAAACACATTCAACATACAACTTCGGTGACGTATTATGCGAAGTGTTTTGGCCAAAGTCTTAATTCGAACTTTTACAAATCTATTTCAAGGATATCTCTTACCTTCCAGCAAGGCCACAGATTCCTCGATCAATATAACTCTTTAGCGCATTTCATGTAATCACCGAACATGCAAAGTATTTTGGCCACCCGTTACCGATACCTCACTTCGAGTATGTTACAGTGACTAACACTACATGCCTAAAGCCGAAATATTATCAGGATTAAGAGTACAATGCTTCCTGAGATTTTATTCATTTTAGATAGCAATATAAAATGAATAATCTCAGTGGTCCAGTTCGATGTTTCCAATCCTATTGAAAATCATCAACGTGTTATAATCGGAATCACCATTCCCTATGACGAAAGACTAATCATCTTATATAACCACGTTATAGTCTTGATAAGAACATATTCTTATCTTACCGACTAGAACTTTAATGACACGTGATTTCGATGTTCTAAGTCTTTTCCTATGAAACACATTTCATATAAGAATACCACCACACGTCATTAATTATCACTATGTGAAATACTCACAACTTGGCTGTAAATTCAGTTTAATTAATTCAACAAATTGAATTTTCAGGGCACTAATCCCAACATGGAGAACACATGCGACTTGGGGAAATAAGGGACAAATTCTTTTCCAATTTAAGGGAAATTAATAATTTGATTGGAAACCTTAGTTATCCTTAATTTAAAAGTAAACAAGCTGGGCTTCAAACCAGCCAAATACCAAAACAAATTTAAGGCCGCGTTTACATCTTTAAATAAAGCAAGTTTGCGGGCTTTGACATGCATTTTCATTTGTTTATTTTTTGTGGGTTCAAGCCCGTGACAAATGGGTCAGCCTGTGTCTGCCGCATGAATAGCCATGACTTTTAAACACGCAAATTTGGCGTGTTTAAAATTGGAGGAAATAAACATGGGGTAAAAAATTACTTTTCAGTCCAATATTACCATTTATTTACATGAAATTACCATTGAAAAACTGAGGGAGTGATGGCGGTGATGGTGGTGGGAGGAAAAGATGGCGGCGGCGCATGAGGGCTAGCAGGCAGAGATAACGAGGCGAAGTAAAGAGGAAGCAAGAAGGGTTTTACCCCTTTTTCCGATTGGGCAAGAGAGAGACAAAGGGGGTTATGGCATGTGGCTAAAGTGGGGCAGAGACGGTGCCGGTGGAAACGGTCACCGGCGACATGACAGAGAGTAACGATGGTGGCCTAGGCCTTGGTTCCGATGGTGGTGGCGGTGAACGCATGTGGTGGTGAGTGGCTGACTAGGGTGAGAGACGAAGGGAGAGATTGAAGCAGGTGAAGTGAGGGAGAAATGAGACTAAGGGAAGAGGGAGAAAGGAGTCTAGCCGACTGGGTAGTGGTGGTGTAACGCCCCAGCTTTCGGCATTTCAGGTATGAACGCCACGTATGAGTTTGAGAGTTTTAATTTAATTATTATTTGATCATTTCTTTAATTTTCCATGTCATGGCATAATTTTATAAAATTATATTCTAAGTATTTTATGAAATTCATATTAAGTTCATACTTATGGCATAAATTGAACTTGACTGCAACGTGAATTAAGTTCCCGAGCTTAATCTAATTTCTTTTACGTCCTTACTTGACCATTTTCATGATTTTGGGGACTCAATTGCATGAATTAATTGTTGGACTTATTTGCTCATTTAATATGGAATTGAACCTAATTGCATGACTTACTAAGATGAGGGACTTAATACCAAATTGGGGCTTTTCTTCTTGTACATATTAAGTTCATATTAAGTTCATACTTATGGCATAAATTGAACTTGACTGCAACGTGAATTAAGTTCCCGAGCTTAATCTAATTTCTTTTACGTCCTTACTTGACCATTTTCATGATTTTGGGGACTCAATTGCATGAATTAATTGTTGGACTTATTTGCTCATTTAATATGGAATTGAACCTAATTGCATGACTTACTAAGATGAGGGACTTAATACCAAATTGGGGCTTTTCTTCTTGTACATAGCAGCATATCACGCACCATTTCATTCCATTTCATACAAACACATTACATACACTTGCTCCTTTCTTCCTCCTTCAACTGAGCCAACCCTACTTGGAAGAGAGGGAGATTTCATCATTCAAGCGTCACTTTGGTGGATTTTGTGATCATTGAAGCATCATCAACATCATATCTTCTCCTCATCCTCCATTTCTTTCATTTGAGGTAATTTTGGAGTTTTGATGATTTCTTGGAATAATTGTGATAGATAGGGCTTTACAATGACTTGGTTAATTTGTGTATTTGTTGTTGGAATTATGTGTATGAACTTTGAGCTTAAGTTGGGTGTATATATCTTGAGAATTATGGACTTGAAGCATGAATGAGTATATGGGTTTCAAATGAGTGATTCTTGATGATCTAACTTGGAATTAGTTGTTTTTATGAGTTGTTATCGATCTATATGTATGCTAGTATGTGTATATCATGAAATATATGCATTTGATCTTGGTTTGAATTCATTGTGTTGGTTGGAGTTTTGGTTCGTGCTTGTTCTGCTGCTACTGCTCTGTTTTGCTGCTGCTGCGTAAGTGGTCGCGCCTGCGACCTGAATTATGTGTAAAATCGGTCGAGGCCGCTACCCGTTTTTTGCCATGTTTCGAGTTTTGAAAAATTAGATGAAAATTCGGCCAAAAATAGGTAGTCACGACCGCGACTCTTTTGTGAAGAAAATTAGTCGCGCCCGCGACCCGCTTTTGGCCATGTTTCGAGATTTTGAAAAATTGGAGGAAAATCCGGCCAAAAATAGGTGGTCGCGACCGCGACCGTTTTGTGAAGGAATTTGGTCGCGCCCGCGACCCTGCTTCTTTCTGCATGAAAATTGTTTTTTTTCAAACTTCTCGTGCTTGATTTTCGTGGCTCGTTTTCGGCATGAACACTTTATTTATATGCTATCCAGTGCATTATATTATGTGTATTGTATGTATCATGTAATTTCATACTTGAAGTTCATAAGGGAGGTTTATGTAATAATTGTACAATTTGATTCACTTCTTGAATAATTGATCTTTGCTACCTCGATTGCCAATTTGCGTACGTTTATAATACCCATTGATTGTAATTGCATGATTGACATTAATTGAACATGCCGTTCGTCCTAATTGGTACATTTTGAGTCGTGTCTCACGGACAATTGTCTTTCTTGCACAAACCAGCTTCCCGGTGACGAGGAGCAGGCCCCGTGAGTTGTTTCCTTGTTTGTTTTTGGGTCGTTCAGGTGAGGTTTAATTCTAGCTATATAGAACCCATATAACCTTATGTGTTGTTTTAAGCCAAAAATGTATCTATATATCAATAGTTTTCAAATGTTATTGATTTTCAAAGGACTTACCAAACTATTGATTGATTGATTGTTTTGGCGAGTATCATATTGCACTGTGGGCCCAAGGGTAGTGGCTCGAGCCAACCGGGAAAGCATGGGCTGACGGGTAACTCGAGCGCTATTCTCACCAAATTGGGATGACCCCTGAACCCCCTAGGGGATTAGGGAAGGAAGGAGTTCTGGGCTTAGGGATTCATGTACCCTCTGCCCAGACTAATTGGACGGTGGGGCCTTGCAATCCCACCATCACCCGGAGGAAGAAGGAGTTATTGAAACTGCTACTTGTGCACCGTAAAATAATTACTTGATCACCTAATCACCTAATAATTGATTGATTGTACACAGTCGGAGTAAGGTTGGAGAATTGCCCTCACTCGCCGGGCCATGAATTGGTTGTATTGATTAATTGAATTAGTTGTAACCTCGGGCGATAGTATCTCTTACTTTTCCTAAATTGTTTTGGTTCTTTTCCAAAATTATTACTCGAGATTATAACTTGCATGATAATTGCGCATATATTTATTTATACCCCTCGCTCAGTCCGTGGTGGACTGACACCTCAACTTTTCAGTTTTTACAGGTGCGTGTTAGGCGGGAATTAGAGTCTAGTATGTCTTTAATTTGGGTCTAGCACACTTCACCTCATATTTTGCTCATGTATTGATACTTGATCTATTTTGTAGCATGCCTTGTTACTTATTTTGGAGATGATATTGTATTGATATGTTTTGTTGGTACCTACTAGTAGATATGTAAATATGGTACCTATAAGTATTGAATGAATTATTGCTTCCGCTTTTATTACTCTGAGTTGATTGTTTGGTTTGGGGTTAGTCCCGCCTAGCGTTGTTGTCGTTTTTTTTATTGTCTCCCGTTCGCTATAGTTTTGGTTCATGTATGGATTGACCATTTCATATGTGGATTGGCCCTATAGTGCGGGGGATGTGGTGCCTAGCGTTCCGGGTGCTACAGGTGGTGTGGCGGAAGTGGCACGGAGGAGAGGGGCTGCTGGCGATCGGCGCCGTTGCTAAGGTGGTTATTGGGGAAGAAGCTTTCGTGACTCAAGTTATGGGAGAGATATATTTGTCTTTTCCCATAAACATGGGAAAGACTCAACAAAAGTAAACAAAAAAATAATTCAAATTGGGCTGATAAATAATTGCCAACATGGACCGTAAACACATGTTAGACACTTTATCTAACCTATGAAATCATGACATGCATTATCATTCCCTGGGATATAAACACGGCCTGAGGAGAGTAAACGAGGGATGTAGGCAGTTAGTGCAACTACACTAACATATATGGAATATCATTACTCCCATAATCTTTTTGGCCAAAGTAAAAGGGTCTTAACAAATAAGAACGCCATTGGTGCAAAATATGATTATTTGGGTCATAATTGGCTAGCACTATAATCATTTAATTAAGAGTCAAAGAATACGGGTTGTAGTTTTTAATATTTCTATGGCATTCCAATGTAATTAACTTAGTATAAATTTTAAATGTTGTGACATGAAAACTTACAGAGTTGGAAATTCATGCGTCGTTAAATTTTAAAATATATAATATATAAAAAAAAAATATTAATTGAAGTTTTAATCCAACGATGGAAAATACTATCATTATTCTATTGTATGATCAATTCAATTCTATTCCACGGTAGTTTCTCATATCCGCCCTGTTGACATCCTTCTAAATTTGTCACCTTTCTCTCGAATCTACGCTGATCTTTTCAGATCTATTGCCATTCTTTCAGATCTATAATCATCCTCCCAAATCTAGCGGAGATCTGCTCTGTCGCGGCTTTTTTGTGGTGCATAGACGATCTTTCCATAAATCTGAGTCCATCGCTATTTTTTAAGTTATTATTTTTTTCGAGTCTTTCTCATGGAAGTTTTGTCTTTTTCTTATGAAAGTTTTGTCTTTTCCATATATTAGTTACTTTCTTTAAGTTCAATTTTATTTTTTTCTTGTCTTTCTTATGAAAGTTAAGTCTATTCAGCGTGAGACTGATTGTGTAGCACATTCATTCTCGAAAATTGCAATTTCGACTTGCGTTGTTCATTGTAGGTTTGATTTGCATTATTTTGACTTTTATAGCGTTGATTGTACTATCTAATTTGATTATATGATATATATATTTTTTTTAAATAAAAAATATAGTCCGATTTATAAGATTTAATAATTTAACATGATTTGAAGAATTAATGAATTTAAGTAAAATGTAAGCCCAACCCAAACGTTGGATTGGGCTTGGGTAAACTTTAAGAATAAAATGAACTAGGCATTCAAGATTCACGGCCAAATTTAACAAGCATCGTACTCATCGCGCGAGGTATCAAAAAATGGATTGATTTTGGCTTGAAATTTCGGTAATAGATTTGAAGGTACGAATTGTATAAGAATTCACTCATATATATATTGTTTCTATAGCCCATTTATATTATTTTGTTGTTTGAAATGGGTGTTAAATTAAGAACAAGATTTGATTCTTTAAAGCTCTTCCTCTATCAATCGTAGTTGCGTGCTAAGGGATTCATTTGAAACGTGTATTAAATTAAAAACTAGATTTGATGCGTTTTTAGGAATCGAACTCGAGATTTCTGGTTAAGTTAGCATAGCGTCGAATCGCTAAACTACACCACTTGGTGATACTCATTAATAGATTTAGTGTGATGTGGCTAAATAAAATGTTGTCACGTCAATATCCCGAATCAAATAAGAGTGCGCCAAGTGGATGCAAAGTTTAGCTAAGCATTGTTTCAAGTCCTAGCATCCCTGGCAAATACAAGAAATAACACAAAGGCATCCCTCGATCGTCAAGCCCCACGAGCCTCATTACAGGCTACCATCGGGCTTACATTCCAGCGATCCCACCTATGGGTCAGCCATCCTCTCGACCTGCCGAGGGTCTCGCCCCTCGAATTGCCCTATACAGTCTCTAACGCTCCGTAGCAACAGTACACACGCTCCGACTACTCTAGTATTACTTTTGCATGCCTAAAGTTCCTTCCCCCTGGCATACCTTCATTGGGCCAAGCGTATAGAGCAATAGCCCTTGTACCTACAAATAGCTACATTACAGGAAGACTCTTGCTTTACTCCTATATAAGCTATAATAAATTGACCACATTGGCTAAGCGATACTGTTCACTTTCTATTTCTACCTCACTTAAATCTCCATATACTATTCACTTTCTCTTTCTACCTCACTTAAATCTCCATATAAAGTTTACTGACTTGAGTGTCGAAGAGTCAAAATTGGGCATCCGCACATTTTCCCAATTTGACCTTCTAATTTGTGTTTATCCTAGCAAGAAATGACCCACACTGCTCGGAGCAAGCCATTTCATTCATACTCTCGACTTCGAGCTGCCACCGGTCGATCTAATCTCACCTCTATAAATTCGGAATGATTGTATCTTGATGTTGGATCTTACACTGTCATTAGTGATCTTGTATCTATGCATCAAAAATAAGATACTCTTATTTAACTTAAAATATAAAAGCTCACAATAATGTAGGTAAACCACTAATAATGTTTTAACTTGTTCATCCTTTTTGTTACTTTTAAATGGAGCTAACAACCCCAAAAACCCTGTGTTATTCGAAATCATCACAAAAAACCCTGTGAAAAAAAAAATGATCTAAAAAACCCTGTGTTTTATTAAATAAACTCACCGTCCCCTACTCCCATTTGGTCAACGAAAAAGGTTGAAAAGTCCATTATACCCTTATACATTATATCAATATATTAACAAATTTATTGCATATATATATATAAGGGCTAAACCCATCGACCCCCCTATCCTTTCAGGGGTTTTGCACTTTCCCCCCTGTCCTTTTTTTTTTGGCATTAAACCCCCCAACCTTTGAAAAATCGCACACTTGACCCCTTCTAAAAAACTTTAACAAAGCATATCTGTACGATGCTGATATCAAATGTGTTCATATGATATATCAAATTGAAGCTCTCGACGTAAGGAATACAACAATGGTCTCGAAATCAAAATCCGACAATGGACGAAGAATAAATTATCGGTCAAAGGTGACTCACGACAAACGAAGTGTTTGGCGGCTAATAGGGTCGGATGGGATATGGATTTTGTTCTCCTTGGAGAGACGAGCACGATGGCGGTGGTCTTGGAGCTTGGATCGCCATGACGGAGGAGAAATCGACAGTCAAAGCTTGGTCAAAGGGGTCAAGTGTGCGATTTTTCAAAGGTTGGGGGGTTTAATGCCAAAAAAAAAAGGATAGGGGGGAAAGTGCAAAACCCCTGAAAGGATAGGGGGGTCGATGGGTTTAGCCCTATATATAATATACATAATACATATTATCCATATTACTAATATATATATATATATATATATTAAATATTTATTGCATCTATATATATAATATACATAATACATATTATGCATATTAATAAAATATATGTACAATACACATACACTTACATATTATTTAATATATATATATATATATATATATATATATAGATATATTATACAATAAATTTACAAAATTTAAATTATATTATTATATCTATTAAATAGTGTTATAAATATAATATATATATATATATATATACATATATATTATATATTAATTATAATAACTAATTTAATATATAATGAATTTATAAAAAACATTTAAAATATATTTATAGTTAATCTTTCAAAAAAAATATAAAAAAAAATCAAATTAAAATTTTATAATATACAAATTACATTTTTAAATTATAATCTCATATTTACTAAAAATATTAATAAATTAATAAATTATCATGAAAATTAAAATATGTATATATTATACACTATATTAATAATTAATATATATATATATATGCACACACATATCTGTATATACAAATATATATATATATACATCGTCTTCCTCAGGAAGCCTTCCCCACCTTTGCCGCCGCGTCCCCACCTCCCGCCGCCGAACACCACTGCCGCCTCTCGATCTCCGCCGTCGAACGTCGCAGCTACTTTCTCTCCACCTCCACTGCCTCACACATCGCCGAAGATCTCCCCGTCGCCTCTCGATCTCCGCCGATCTCCCCGCCGCCTCTCGATCTCCGCCACCGCCGCGGCTCTCTTCTCTCCATCTCCAGGCGGCAGCGGCTCTCTTCTCCCCGCCGCGGCTCTCTTCTCTCCAGGCGGTGAGGGGCACCGGCGATAATGGTGATGGTTGTACAGGGGGGTCTTCTTCCTTCTTTCGTTTTCTTTCTTTTTTTTTTTATTTAAATTAATACATGGGCAAAATAGAGAGACGATGGTTGATGGTTGTGGTTTGGCCGGTGGTGATGGTGCGCCGGCGATGATGGTGATGCTTGTACGGGGAAAGAGGACCTCCATACAGGGGGAAGAAGACAAAGTCTTCCCCCATTTTTTCCTTTTCTTTCTTTTTTTATTTTTTATTTTTTATTTTTCTATTAAATTAATACATGGGCAAAATAGTCATTCTACGTGAAAAAGTGATAAAAAACTCAATCATACTTGCAGTCAACGCACGTTCTCGTTGTAGGGTTTTTTGTACACATTTTTAAAAATATAGGGTTTTTTATGGTATTTTTTTTTTGATAGGGTTTTTAGTGATAATTTCGTATAACACAGGGTATCTGGATGTAAATTACCCCTTTTAAATGTTTGAGAAATAACCCAAATCGATTTTTCATATTATTTTAATTAGGTGGTATTTTACTTGCTTAATATTCATTTTTGTTGTCTTTTTTTATTTTTAAAAGAAAACAAATGGAATAACTACTACAAGCAATCGACATCTTTCTGCTAAATAAGAAATAATGAAGTTATGGGAGTTCAAAGTCCCCATTTTTACCATTCAAAGTTAAATGCGCTAGAGTATGTGCCACTTTGTTTCCATCACAACGAACGAACTCGAAAGACACTTCCGGAACGTGGGAGAGTATTTCTCGGATATCAATTAGAAGGTGACCAATATCCGACCAATCCCCCTCTGGTGACTGCAATTTTTGAAGGAGATTCAGGCAATCAGATTCAATGACAACTCTATTATAGTCATGGGCTCGTGCATATTTCGCCACTTCTTTCATTGCCAAGGTCTCCACGATCTCGGGAAAAAGGACCCTTCCTTCCGTATACTCAGCCAATCCACACAATAGCCTTCATAATTTGGAGAAAAAATACCTGAAGTCTAGACCCCTAAAGCTATCATAATTTTGGGGATCCATCTTGAAATACCATTACAAAGTGAATAATTTCTAGTTATAAAGTAGTTGACCATCAATATAAAGATCACATACTTGCAAGATAAGCTTTGATCGTCTGTTTTTTCATTTTCTATTTTCTCACCTCCAATTGTTTTTCTAACAGGGAAAAAAAAATGATTTTCTCATTATCAACAAGAACATACCTTATTTTCTTCCTCAAAATGAGAACCAAAATAAATTAAACTATAATATTCTTCTCATATTGCATTATCATATTTAAATAATGATTTCAATTAAATTATTCACTACCACATCTAAATATTGTAATAAATCTATTATATTTCTTACTGCTCAACCAGAAAAACAATCTGCTCAATTAAATAATCTGTTAAAGCCAGGCAAACATATAGGCTATTTCTCCCTTTCCAAGATTCAGCTATTTTCAAGAAATTACCTCAACAAGATGAAAATTTGAGGCACAACTAAGTGAAAATCCAAGCTACAAGAATGCAAAATGCAATTGATGCCAATCGATAAAGTCCACAACGTGCAAAAGGAGATAAATATCCATAGTCAGTTTAAATGCTTGAATCAGCTCGGTCGCGCTTGCAGTATATGGCATCTTTATAGAATAAAAAAAAGTCCCAAAAGTTACAGATAAACAAACAAATAAGGGAAACAAACTCTTGTTTTCCTTCTTTACCGATGATGACAAACTTATCATAAGTTTCAGGAACCAAGACACAGGTTCACGCCAATAACAATAAAAATATTAGGAAAACCAACCAACACCATGAACCTGGCTAATTGATTAATAAGTATGATGATTAAAAGGTTAAAATTTGAAATTGAAACAGACTATTGGTCCAGTAAAATAAAAACTCTAAGAAGACTACTTACACTCCATGTCAAGACATGAGAAGAAAGAATTTGGGCATAAATCAGTCGAGGAGCTCTTCCATGCAGATTCCTCCAAGTCTAGCTTGTTCTTCATGCAAAAGTATTTCATTTGAAGGTCATACCAAAGAAACCAATGTTAGAAATTTGAAACAAAGAGCACCCGAATCACATATGCATGTTCGTTGTAAATTGTCCACAAGAAATGCATCGTCTTGTGGAATTAGGATTGGATCATCAACTATTGAAGGTTGACCAGAGAAAAATATTTCGAGAATTTTCCATTTCATATCTGAAAACTCACAGCTGTACATCTTATATACAAAGCAGGTGGAGAGGGATAAATAACAACTTGCTTTCTAGCCTTCCACGTGTCAAACCCCAGACTAACTAACTAACTGTAAATTGGTAAAGAGAAAACACGCTTTTAACTAAAAATGTGGAAACTAAAATATTTGCAATACATCCCCCTCAAAGTGGATGAAAGATATCCTTGATTTCCAGCTTGGACATAAGTACTTTAAGTTGAGGAGCAAACAATGCCTCTATGAACATGTCAACTAGTTGATGTGAAGATCAAACTGGTAGTAGTTTCAAAAAACCAATGGAGACTTTATCCCGGATAAAGTGGCAATCCACTTCAATGTGCTTCGTTCTTTCATGAAATAATGGGTTCTTAGCAAAATGCAATGCAACCAAATTATCACAGTCAAGCACAACAGGACCTTCGGTTGTAATGTGAAGATCCTTAAGCAATTGACTTATCCAAACCAACTCAGAAGTACCAACAGTTAAATCCCTATATTTTGCCTCTGCTGAGAACCTAGAAACCACACTCTGTTTCTTGGATTTCCAAGATATTAGGGCCTTTCCTAGAAATACACAATAACCTGAAGTTGAACGCCTGCTATCTTGACATGATGCCCTATCAGCATCCACAAAAGCTGTTAATTTCATATCTGATTGTGAAGGGAAGAAGATTCCTTGCCCAGGTGTTCCTTTAAGATATCTAAGAAGGTGATGACCTCCACTCAGATGGATGGTCCTTGGTTGAGATACATATCGGCTTAACTTGTTAACTGCAAAACAAACATCTGGCCTTGTTAATGTAAGATACAATAATCTCCCAATCGGCTTATTTGCAGATGGTTGAACAGTGCAATCTGGAAAGGTGATAGGGGTAGCCTAAACCCGTATTCGATCGCCTGCAATGAAATAGCAATACATCCCTCCGGCGGGACGCCCATGTGATCATCAAAGTTTGGAGTATAAACCTCGCAGTTCGTATCAAGCTCCCTTCACCCAGTTAACCTCTTCCACGTTGTTGTCCTCTTCGAGCCCCAAATATCTGCACGGAATTCATGACAATACTTGGTACATCTGCTGCCCCTTCTTCTTCTTTTGTTTCCCTCTCCGCAGCCCCATTTCAGTCTCAGAGGCAGAGGCTGCCCCCTACATGGTCGTGAGATTCTTCTTCCAAAGACATCTTTTCTATTTCCGTCGCCGTGTCTTCTACCGCCGTGGGGTCGAGTCCCCCCCCCCTCCTTCTCCGCTTAAGGGCACGCTTTGGTCCCTGTCCACAACATCGCCCAAAGTAGGGCTTGTCATCTCTTCTCCCATGTCGGGAATGTACATTTCGGCATTTGGATCCTCCCATCTCTTCCTCCCAGGGCGTTTTACTCCAATACACTCCAAGGACACGTCAGGATCAGATGGGATATCCCTGGGCCCATAGTTCCTGGTTTGCTTTTCCTTGGGCTGGCTACCTGCCGGCACGGCAGAAGACCTTTTGGAGGCCATTGGAGGGTTCTAAGGAGAGAAAAGAAGAGAAAAGGTTTGGGAGTTAAGTGGCGTACCTTAGGGATTTAGTGGAAATCGCTCTATGAATAGGATTCGCTTGGGCGTATCGGATGCCTGGAATTCTTCACTCAAGGGTTTTCTCTTAGGAATGGCGTGAAGAGGGGAGGAGACTGCCTAAGTCCCCAATTTATAGCAGTAATTGCGCCTAATTGAGTTTAATGAATTCCACGTGTAACGTGATTAACTCATACCGGGATAAGTGTAGCCCGTTAACCAAAGACGGCTACACGCAACCGCCTCTCTGTATCCGTGCCAACCCCTCCAAATTCAAAAAGTGCAATCATCGCACTGAGAAGGGGGAAAACCTAGCGTTTCCCGTCTAGAAGTTTCCAATAGTCATGCGGCGTGACCTCACACTCCTTGGGTCGAGATTGACTCTGGGTCGATGAACACAGGCTCGGCGCCTTGGCTCGGAGTATCTGGCTCGGACTAGGTGCCACGCGACCCCACCTCGTTTCGAACAACGAATATCCCCACTTTTTCCCCAGCAGTCACGATGCCTTCCTTAAGGTCCACTGTCACACGCTTAATGCCACCGGACCTGGGGGGCAGATGATAAAGGGAAAATCGGGGAGTATGACTAAGCACCAGATGTCACCCCCACGTGGCAGTCTGTGCCATGTCATCCCTCTGAATCCGACCCAAGCATGTAACCTTTCGACCCAGTACTTGGGAAAAGTAGCATCAATGTTAAGCAATGGGAGTTCGACCTAGAGTTCCCTTTAGATCTAGAAAGGTACGACCCAACGGCCGATCGACCCAGATGCTATCGGACAACCGCAATTAATGCACGTACTACCTTTGCAGGCCGCATTAATTGTGGCCGCGTCAAGTATTGTACCCGGGTCTCTGTTGGGAACAGGAAGACAATGCTTTAGCCGTAAAAGCACTGTTCCGGCCATCCAGCGCCCACTTTCCGCCAGACAAGATCCACACCCTCCTGAGGGTGTACTTGCACACATCGAGGCCTCCTTGGCCCTATATAAACCATTCTCCGCCACCATTGGAGGTAAGCTTTTCTTGGTGCATTGAGTCCCTCATCTTCAGTATATTCTCAGTTCATTGACTTGAGCGTCGGAGTGTCAAAACGGGGTCTAACCCCCACCGTCTCCTGTTTTGGCCTTTGAGCTCACGTTTGCTCCCCTTTTTCTTTCAGCTCAGGAAAGCACCGAAGTCTCCCCACATTACAAATATCTTGGGTGATTGGGAGTCCTAATCTGCAGTCCAGCACATAACCCAGATTTGAACACCATCACTCCGGACACCTATATATAGACAATCCTATCACCTGAAAAAACACAGCAAATACTCACCTGATTTCTGCAAATTGCTAATTGTCAGAAATCCACAGCTTGACATATATCCTAAAGTAAATCGTCTGCAACCTTTTAACAAAACTCAGAGAGTTAAGGGCGATTAACACTTTAAGGATAGGGACTACCCGTGTCATTCTGATCCTATTCCTATCATTTTCTGGATAATGGAAAAAGTTGTGAGATGTTATTAGTTGTATATATTTAGTTAAAAATATATATATATGTATTGATATTATTCTGAGCACAACATTGATGTACATGCCTCCAACGCTTGCAATTTCAAATAAATTGCTAGTAGAAGAAGCGACTTCTATCTTTTTAATTGAAACTGTGCCATCCGAATCATCTGAATCAAAACTTGCTTTTAACTTTTTATTTTAGCTTCAAGATTTTTGTAAATAAATGAAAGTAATTGTATAAGAACAAAAGTTATTTCAATAATATTTTTTGCAACGCTTGTTATTTTTACGACATTAATTTTTAGTTATATTTCTCAAAAGTAGAAGAATTTACAAACAATTCCTTATTAAGATTGTGTCGGTCTAATTGTACGTTTGTAGAAGTGTGTGACGAATACGTAAAGTTATTGGCTATGAGTGGCATATTGCGAGCATGCTAGTATAATTTAAGAAAAACACATGAAAAAAAAAAAACAAGAATAAGCTTAGAACTTTAAAAATCAATTCCCACGTAGTTAAGTTCAGCCAAATTTGCGTATACGGACTAAAGAAAGCTAAATAAAACTAAACTAAAGAGGAGAAGATTAACAACTAGAAAACACGGCTAAAAACTAAATTATTGTTCGACGATACCATAAACTCGCACTACCCGAAGTATTAGCGGCCAAATCTTTTGTCCCTCTTGATTGCTCCAAATGATATAGGTTGGTTCGTTCATCTCTCTCCAATCAGCTATTTCGTGGTAAAATCTTGAATCACAAAATGAGTTGACGTGAATATCACAAAACAATTCAAATCTTTTGTCAATATAGTAATAGGCAATAGGTTGAAACAAAAATTAGGGACTTCAAGAACTCGTTCGAGCATGAATCCGTCTCCAAAATCTACTTTGCTCACAGTGCGAACTTCTTCTTTCGCACCAATAGGGATTTGTACTGATGGTATTTTTTATCACAAATCGATGTTTGATAATGAATCAACAGCATATGTTATGTGATTGGTTATTCTGATATCAACAATTCATTTACCACCATTATTTGAAAGGTTGCAGACTAGAACTATTGAATTTGTTCCAATGGCAAAAACAAAGTATCTAATACTATTAATCTAATTCATGTGTCGTCGACTAGTTCTAGTTATAGCAACAACAAGATTGATACTCAACAAGCTGGTTCCAGCTATCTTATCTTCTTAATTTTGTCGTAAATTATATGAATCTAACGAGCATAAGCAATAGAGATTTTTGTTTTTTTCACCTTTAATGTCACTCATAGTCGTGTCCAAAGAATAGACTGTAGAACATCCTTTGTTGCCATATAAAAGATGTGAAAAATGGGAAAAATATTTTGTATTGCATAATGTGTCCAAAATACAAAGAATATCACAACTATATATACAAAACAAAGTAAAAGTCTATATATATATATATATATATATATATATATGAATCCATTCTTATAGAAGATTTTAGACAGATTTTATTTGATATATTGATTCAGTCTATCATCACTCATAGCCGATATGATTAAAATACATATATAGGAAAGTTTGCTGTATATGATTGATTGTTTCATTTTTTTTTACACCAATTAATGGTCGGAATGTCAAGGACAATACAACTAAGCCAAATTGAATCATCAATTTGTTTGGAGAGTCGCTTCTTTATCAAGATTTTTTTTTTCGATTAAATGTGCATTTATTAGAGTGCTAACTGTAATAGTTGGTGCCTTGGTGGTGTTAACCGCTATTAATATTCCTTGGCTCATCTAATCATAATAAATTAAGATGCAAGAATAATCATTAGTTGTTAATAAAAAGCTCTGGCATTCTTACATTATTCTTTTGGTAAAGTTCTTGAAATAAATTAAGTTTTAATATCATTCTACCTTTAGATACCGATTGGAAGTAGTCAATTGAGGTAAGGTATTGCCTTTTGGACTTTTGGTTTATTTAAGTTATGGTCTATAAATATATATAAAGTTATGGTCTATACAGTTTTGGACTTTGGTATTACCGATTGCATTAATTTCGCATCATTTCTAAGTCTTATTTGCTATTTTAATCTCAATTATCTGACTAACTTCCCTAATAATAGTAAAAGTTTCTACTCTTACGTTAATTACCAGGATTATACGCACTGCATGTGCTATATCAGCCTATATTTGTTGCTTTCGCTGTTGAGTTACTAATGAAGGTTACTTGGAGATTCAAAACTATTTAAATAAATACTGTCTTGCTTTTGAATTTCACCAAATTAAATTAGAGATGTCGATTATTAAATATTTAAATATTTCAACAATTTTTTTTATGTCGAATTTTTTTTTTTTGTTTTTTTGTTGGTATTTACACGTGAAACTATGAAATTTCTTTCTTTTTTTTAATAAAAACAAAATGTGCGATCATAAGGATTCCTTCGCTTAACCTCTTGAATACGTGATTTGCGCCATATATTGAATAATAACATCATTTAAAAATTGAAATACAAAGTGTTATGAGAGATAAATCATTAATTGTTAATTTAAAAAACACTCCGATTCTCATCTTTCCCCTTTGATCATCATTTCTTTTTTAAAATTTGATCATCGTCTACATATTATGCACAAATGCAATAATATGGATATGGTGATAAAAAAAAGTTTTTTAACTTTTTTTTTTTTTACATGGAGAGTGATATACCGCGTCTAATATGAATATTAAATACAACATGACAAAATGATACTTTAAAAATCATTAATATCTTAAAATTGTTTACCAAATATCCCTGGTTTCTCAAAAATTAAAAAAAAAAAAGAAAGTGTTGATTCTGTTCCGATTGCCGTCAAGAAAAGTTGGAAACTCTCAACGCTACAAAAGCTAAAAGAATAAATAAAGTATATATCAAAATTTGATATATTTTCCTCTGGACACTACACAGAACAGCACGTGAAGGAAAAGGTAATTATATTCTGGACAACATCATTGTATATGGAATATAATGAAAAAGGTGCATTATACCTTTATATATATACATACATATAATATATATATATTTATATATTTATTTAAATTGAATTTTTTTTATTAATGATAATTATTTTTTCATGATTTGAACATAAAATTTTAGTTATATCAATATGATATCAAATTGTTAAAACATACCACTTCACGATGAAATAATTACACGATTGGAACTTTGTCCCCTCATAATTATATATAAACGTAGATAAATTCAGTTGATAAATTTTAATATGTTATCGATATTACTGACCCTCTTTTTAATTTCTGAAGCTAAGATATATATTAATTATGAAAAATTTTCTCATCCAGCAAAGAGATTCTATTCTTGACCGTTATAAATTATGATTGTTAAATTTAAATTTTACTTTTCGGAAATGAATGTTACTTTTAGAACCAAGTAAATATCTATTTTGCGAGTAATTGTGAGAAAAGAAGGAACTTGGAGTTTTGATTATTGTTATTAATACTATATATTAAATAGAAATCAAGATCACTAAATTTTTGGAAAAAGAAAAGAGAGATCAATAGAAAGATTTGTAGAGGATGTAATATTGATTATGGTGCAAATATTCTTTTCGATTTAATAAAATGGACAGAGAATTTAAGGTTGTAATAATATAATTCTAAAAGTTTATAAATAGATTAATGGGTTCCTTTCCATATACGTGGCTAGTTGTGAGAAAGAATATGTGGAACGTGTCGCACTTGGAAATGGAGTGTTTGGGGAGCTCCGTGGGTAGTGAACTCCTTAATTTTCTGGAGCACCCTTAACGCAAAGGCACCACATCCCCCGCACTATAGTTCAATCCACATATGAAATGGGCACCCATATATGAATCAAGTCTATAGCGAACGGGAGACAAATAAAAAAACACGACACTAGCTAGGCGGGCTAACCCTCATTCCATACAACAATGTATAAAGAAAAGAGGAAACATACTCATATACATACAATCCATTCATAACCCTGTTCATTGTTTCCATAACATGCAATTCAAGTTTTTATCATCAAACCATAATATACAAACTTTCACATGTTTCTTAACTACACAAGTACCAAAATGAGAATGAGGTGCTATACTCGACCAAAAGACTCGAACCCGCCCCTAGCACTTCCCTGCAAACCTGAAAATGTGAGGTGTCAGTCTACCACAGACTGAGTGAGGGGTTTAAATAAATATAAGCGCACGTATCATGCAAGCTATAATCTCAGGTAAAATTTTATAAGAAACACAATATAAGTTCAAGGATAAAGAGGAATTCTCACCCGAGATTACAACTAAATCAATTTAGCAATTTAATTAATTATCAATTCAATCCCTGGCCCGGCGAGTGAAGGCATTCTCCAACCTTACTCCAAAAGTATACAATCATAAGCATTTCCATTTATTAAGTGAGCATGCAAGTTATTTAAGTGCAATCACGTAGCAATTTCATTAACCCTTCTTCCTCCGGGTGAAGGGGGGCTTGCAAGACCCAACCTTCCAATCATGTTGTACGTCGGGAACATGACTCCTACGCACGGGATTTCTTCCTCCACCAAACCTCCTGGTGGATTCAAAGGTGATCCCAAATTGGTGAGGATAGTGCAAGAGTTACCCGTCAGCCCTTGCTATCCCGGTTGGCTCAATACACTACCCTCGGGCCCCATGTGAACATGCTTTACTCGCCCAATCAATCAGTCAATCCATTCAATCATTTCATGAAATCATTTAAAATCCATAAAGTTTGAAAGCTATAGATATATAGATACTTTTGGTTGAAAATGTCACGTAGGGTTATACGGGTTCTATATATATCTACAAAATAAACCTCACCTTTACCGAACCACCAAAAAGCAAGAAGAAACCCTAAGGAGCTTGCTCCTCGTCTCTCGGACCGTGATCTTAGATCAAAGAGGGAATGGATGAGATGATGATATGTTGTTGATGATGCTCCTACTTCACAATTTCCTTCAATTCTAGCTTGGATTATGGTTGAAATCTTCTTCCTCTCCTTAAGGTGTAATAATCGGTATTTACTATTTATTAGGTGTAATGTGTGTGTATTCTTTGTTCTTGGAACCATATGGAAGAAATGAGATGAAATTTCATGATATATCCTAAAGTCTTGTATGGAAATATGTGATTCATCTCTTTTTGCACAAAAGTCCCTTATTTATTTAAATTAATGCAATTAAGTATAATCTCTAACAATTAAAGCAATTATCTCCAAGTCATTATATTCACTTAGTTACACAATTTCACATAAGGGAGCAATTAAGGATCATATAATACACTAGGTCACTTATATCACTTATTTCATATAATTCATATAATGGTATGGAACATATGCAATTAATATGATGAATCTTGTAATTAAGCGAATAAAATAATTAAATCTAAACCTCCCAACTCCCGAAGACCCGCTCATGGAGTGCTTACCTGAAATTCCGAAATTTGGGGCATTACATTTCCTGAGATCTAGAGATATTAGAATAACGTAGTGGATAAGGAAAGAATATATAAGGATAAAATTGAAGAATTTCGAAAAATCAGTTAGAAGAGGAATACTAAAACTTTAGAGGAACTATAAAGAGATTTAAAGACAAGTCGAGAGAAGGGAAGACAGAGAAAGGTCCGATCGATGGAGAAAGGTCTGATCCAATCAATATACATCAATAATGATTCTTGCAAATATATATATATATATATATATATTAAACAGCTAGTTCAAAAGGTTGCAGTTAATTATTTTGTAAATATCAGTTGCAAAATATTTTCATAGAAAACACAAGCTTGTTTTTATTTATGAAAATAACCTGAAAACTACAAATTAGTTTATTGATAAATTTGAACTACTTGATTTTTTGTTTTCTTAACAAAAACCAAAATTGGTTTTTAAAGCATTCCCAAACTACTAAAAGAGCAAGATTCCTATATGTCCACAATCAACAAATTTTTTTTGTTTAAGTTTGCTTACACTATCAGAATGATCATTATTTATCAATATTTTTATAAGGAGTAATTGTTTGAAAATTGATATCCATTCTATAATTTCGATAATAAACAGAAATAAGTAAATAGTGGTAAAATTAGAAACAAGTTATAAAGTTTTAATTAAAGGGAGAGACTAATATTTGACCAAAGGGTCCCCGACCCTCAACTATAAATAGAAGTCTTCATCTCCTTCACGGTAAGAGACTTCCATTATTGCAACTATATACTCAAGATTTTTACCTCTTTCAGATCCTCATCTGACTTGAGCGTCGGAGAGCCAAACTGGGAATCACCCCCAGTTCCCCCAGCTTGGCCTTCTTACTGTTGTCTATGTGTTTGTCCTAGCAGGTAGAACCCCCATCTTTTCCGGCGATCTTCCAGCGGTTTTCCTTACCTGAACAAATTCTAAAATGATTGGACTCTGTACCCCGTATTCAGACCCATCATTTTTGGCACCGTCTGTGGGAAACCAGCTCTCAACCTCTTTCTTCTCTTCTGCTAGTTGAAAAGCAAACACCCCAAAATCTTCACAACTATGGTTGCTACAAGATCCAGCGCTGCGGGAGGAGGAGATAACACTTCCCATGATGTCAACACCATCGTTCCCTCCATCCTTGTGGGCGGAGGCCCACCCCCTACCGTCACTGAAGGTGGGGTACCCCCCATCGGGGTGACCACACAGGCAGAATCTTCCGTTCCCCCACCAGCACCGCCGGCACCACCAGCTTCCGGCGCCGCCGGAGGAATTCCTCACTCTGCTCCTTCACAGCCTCCCCAAACTCAATGGGTACATGCCCCTGCAAACCCAAGAGGTCAGGGTTACATGATGCCGCCGCCGGGATACACGCTTACTCCCACTGTTATGATGCCGCCGGTTCAACCGTACCTCGCCGGCCAAATCCAGCTCCCTGTGGTGATTCCCAGGGAGGTCGAAGGAGTAGAGTTACCTCCACTAACTACTCAGCAATTGAGGGCTCTTTATGCCCAGTGTGAGGTTTAGGCGGCTCAGGGGGCATGGGAAAGATTCCATTCCATGTACTTCCCCTCTGGGCAGGCCACTCAAACCGCCGCCCCTTTGGGCGGATTGCAAACTTTCCCTATTAGGGAAACTCAGGCCGTCCTAAGGGTGCCGCCACCACCACCACCAGTTAATGAAGCGCCCCGCCAAGGTGAAAACGTGCAACCACCTGTAGATAGAAACAGGGAGCCCACTGAGAGGGTCAACGAGAATGAAGGGGACTTCCACGTTTCCAGGAGGGTTTCCCGTGCCGCCAGGCAAGGAGACAGGGAAGGGGATGCAAACCCTAACATCCTCGCGGTTGTGCAAGAACAGCTGCAGGGTTTGAAAGAAATGGTTGGACAGCTCTCTCGGGCACGGTCTCAGATCTCCCACAGTAGGGATGAACGAGCCGATGACAGAGACGCTCGTTCCAAGGACCGACAGCCGCAGGTTCCTCTCCGAAAGGAACCGGAGGAGAACTTCTGCACTTACGACTACCACCCGTTAGCGAGGGGCTCCCCCCTCGTGGAAGAAGTTTTGATGGCCCAAGCAGGAATGGCCAAAATCCCCACTTTTATCAACCGCTACGACGGTACAACCGATCCGGCAGAACATTTGGAGCATTTTTTACATCTGATGCACCTCTACGAGCATTCCAGCAACTACTGGGCCAAGGTTTTTGTCACTTCCCTAGTAGGAATGGCAAAGGAGTGGTACAAGAGACTGCCCCCACGATCGATACACTCCTACAAAGAGTTAGCTGACGCTTTCCTCAACCACTTCAATTCTCTGAAGGCCCCAGTCACTGCACCCACGGCCCTTTACAACGTGGTTCAGGGCAAGAATGAGTCTCTTCGCTCGTTCTTCGCCCGCTTCAACAAAGAAATTCTGCAAGTGGAAAGGCCGTCCATGGACTTCTTTATCCCGGTGCTCTTTCAGGCTGTGGATCACAAGCAATATGTGAGCAAGAAATTTGTTGATGCTATCGTGGAGAGAAGACCAGGGACACTTATGGCCTTAAGGGAGGTGGCCAAGCCGTTTTTCGCGCTCGAAGACATATACGGGTCGAATGGGCCCAGACATCACAGCCCAGCAAGAAATGAGCGCCATCCTGAACGAGGGCGCGAGATCATTGTTAAAAAAGAGCGTCATCAGGAGCGCAAAAGGTCGCCGCTGCCCCCTCGACGTTTCGAGCGTATTCCACTTACCCGACCGAACTCCGAGGTCTATAACCTCTCTGACAAAAAACTCTTTAAGAGACCCATCAAGTTGAGAGAGACTGAGTCGCTGAAACGTTCCAAAAAGTACTGTGCCTTCCACAAGCAGAAAGGGCACGACACGGATGAATGTCGCCAGCTGGAAGCTGAGATTCAGAGGCTCGTTGCGGGTGGGCATCTGAAGGAATTTGTGAAAATTCTGGAACACTTTGTTGAGCGCTGTCGGGATCGTTCCAGGGAAAGAAGAAGGAGCCCGTCCCGGTCAAGAAGTCTACGAGGAAGAGGCCCCCCTGAGACCAGCAACCATCGGGGCAACAAAGGAAAGGCCCCTGACCAGGAGAATACGCCTTTTGCGGTCATCAACATGATAGCGGGAGGCTCTTCAGGGGGAGATTCTAATGCAGCTCGGCGGAGGTATGTCCGGAGTTACGACCAACGCTCATCCATGCCCAAGTCTGTTTATGCTATACAAAAGGCCAAGGATCAGCACTCCCGAGAGAATGATGTAATAGGCTTCGATGATAGGGATCTAGAGCACATTGTAACGCCCCCTGGGGAAGGTGAAACTTCTGACTGCCCCATGGTGGTTAGTGTTGATGTCCACAACCATGTTGTAAAAAGGGTATTGGTGGATAGTGGAAGCTCTGTTAATGTTTTGCCTTACTCCACATTTTTAAAGATGAATGTTGACCTCCCTCTCGAACCTCTCAAAACGGCTCTCGTTGGCTTTGGGGGATCAGAAGTTATCCCACGAGGGCAAATACGTCTGGCCACCTCATTTGGCCGAGCCCCCCAGTGTAGGACGCTCACAGTCACATACGTCGTGGTAGAGATTGATATTCCCTATAACATCATAATTGGGCGCCCAGCCCTCGTTGATTTCAAAGCCATCATCTCCACCTATCACCAAAAGATCAAGTTCCCCACCGCCGAGGGCGTTGGAGAAGTACTGCGCAATGTGCGAGAGGCTTGGGAATGTTACATGTTGTCCCTCAGAAAGCCTAGGGCGGAGAAAACCTTCCAGATCGGATCCACCAAAAATTCTGTTGACTTTCCCAACCTAGACGAGGATGGCCCAATACGCAAGAGGGCCAAGTTGTATAAGAAGAAAAACAAAAAGAGGAAGGATGCTAGCACCAAGAATCCCCTCAAGAGTACCCCGCCAGGGACAGTC
Organism: Lantana camara; assembly: GCA_037501455.1. NCBI lineage: Eukaryota > Viridiplantae > Streptophyta > Magnoliopsida > Lamiales > Verbenaceae > Lantana > Lantana camara. Next base: position 112,602,999 of record CM074857.1, read on the forward strand.
GAAGAATCATCCTCAGAGGGAGACGAGCGGGAGAAGGGTGAGCCCGCTCCTGGTGAGAGCTTGATCGGAAAAAAGAGGGCGCTCGAACTTCCTCGCCCGGAAATAAGGATTGAACCCTCGAAAAAGTTCCTTTCTATTGAGCTGGAACCCGGAAACAAGGATAAAACTACTCAAATAGGGTCCAACCTCTCGGGGCCTCTCAGATCATGATGATTGACTTCCTCAGAGAGAACATTGATGTAATTGCGTGGAAAGCCTCTGACCTCACAGGGATTGATCCAAGCATCATTGTCCACAGGCTTAACGTGGACCCTTCATTCAAGCCCATCAAACAGAGAAAACGGGACGTACACGGCTTTCGAAGGAGGAGGCTCAATATATCGAGCCCATCTTATACCCAGAATGGTTGTGCAATGTGGTTTTGGTACCTAAGAGTGCGAACAAGTGGCGAATGTGCAATGATTTCACTGATCTTAACAAGGCTTGCCCCAAGGATCCTTACGCGCTGCCCCGGATAGACCAACTGGTGGATTCGACCGCTGGATACGAACTAATGAGCATGATGGACGCTTTTCAAGGATACTATCAGATCTTTATGGCTCCGGAGGACCGCCCCAAAACTTCATTCGTTGTTCATCTGAGGGTGTATTGCTTCCTGGTCATGCCTTTTGGGCTGAAGAACGCCGGGGCCACGTATCAGCGGCTCGTCAACAAGATGTTTGAAAGTGAACTTGGAGGGTCCATGGAAGTTTATGTAGACGATATGATTGTTAAAAGCGAGCGTCAGGACTCACATCTGGAAGATCTCAAGCGTACTTTTTCAATCCTACGACAGTATGGGATGAAATTGAACCCTTCAAAATGCACCTTTGGGGTACAAGGGAGAAAGTTCTTGGGTTACATGGTTAGTCAGAGAGGAATTGAAGCTAACCCGGAGAAGATCAAGGCTATCTTGGAAATCCCCTCCCCACGAAATCTCCGAGAAGTGCAAGTATTGGTCGGAAAGATCATATCCTTGAACAGATTCATCTCGCGCTCGGCGGACAGGAATCTTCCCTTCTTCAAGATTTTAAGGAATGCCCGGAATTTTGTTTGGACTGAGGAGTGTGAGAGAGCATTGCAAGACATGAAGGCTTATCTAGCAAGCGCCCCGCTATTGACTAAACCTATTGAAGGCGAGAAGTTGTTTATATACCTTTCTGTTTCGGCCGAGGCTACGAGCGCTGTGCTTATAGCTATACGAGAGCGTAAACACTTGCCCGTTTATTACTTAAGCAAGACGCTACAGGGAGCTGAAAAAGAAGTATTTGGAAATTGAGAAATTTACATTCGCCCTCATTAACGCATCAAGACGTTTGAGGCCTTATTTTCAAGCACACTCAATAACGGTACTCACTGATCAACCCTTGAAGCAAGTTTTGTCCAAAACAGACGTGTCAGGGAGACTGATAAAATGGGCCATTGAATTGAGCCAGTTTGATTTATGCTTTGAGCCCAGAACTGCCATGCAAGCTCAGGTTGTTGCTGACTTGTTGGTTGAGCGCTTTGGTTTAGAGCCCGCTGTTCCTAAGGACGAAGGATTATGGGTCCTGCACACGGATGGTTCCTCAACCTCTCAAGGGGGAGGAGCAGGGGTAGCCCTCAGAGACCCCAAATGGGATTGAGCTGGACTTTGCGATCAGGTTGGATTTTCAGGTCACAAATAATGAGGCAGAGTATGAAGCCCTAGTACAGGGATTGAGAATTGCTTCTCAGAATAGGGCTTCCAGAATTACTGCGTATGTGGATTCGCAGTTAATAGCGAGCCAAATTGAAGGAATTTATGAGGCTTGAGAAACCACCATGATGCAGTACTTAAGCATAGCCAGGGAGATCATTGGAAAATTCAAAGAATTTCATTTGATCCAAGTCCCGCGAGCCGAGAACGAGCGTGCCGATGCTCTTTCAAAATTCGCTTCAGCATTGGAAGGCACTTCCGGGTGTTCTGTGACGTTCCTCAGAACGGAAGAGCCTCTGATCAAGGAGAAAATTGCCAAAGAGGCGGTCGTTACGATCGACCCGCTTGAACCATGTTGGATGGATGACATCATCAGGTTCCTTAGAGATTGTATTTGTCCCACTGATAAGGTAAAGGCTCGAAAAATAAGAAGCAAAGCCCCTCGATTCTCTTTGGACTCTGAGGAAAGACTGTTCAAGAAATCATTTCAAGGACCTCCGTTGAGGTGTTTAAGGCCCTCGCAGGCGAAAGAAACGCTTGAGCTCATTCACAGTGGGAGCTACGGAAATCACTCAGGAGGGCGTATTCTGGCTAAGAAGATTCTAAGGAGTGGGTTTTATTGGCCCACGGTTCTGCATGACGCCCTCGAATTTTCCAGAAAGTGTCCAAAGTGTCAATTCCATTCCAATCTCCCTCAACTGCCGGCCGCTCAAATGATTCCAATAGATGTTTTCTGGCCCTTTGACCAGTGGGGAATAGACATTGTGGGCCCCTTGCCCATCGCTGTTGGACAAAAGAAGTTTGTCATTCTGGCTCTCGATTATTTCACCAAGTGGGCCGAAGCCGTGGCTGTGGCAAAGATCACCTTCCGGGTTGTGAGGAATTTCATTTGGAAAAACATCATATGTAGATACGGCATTCCGAGTGTGCTTATTTCTGATAATGGATCCCAGTTCATAGCCGCTGACACGTGAGAGTGGTGTTTGGAATTGGGGATTAAATAACGCTTTACATCCGTAGGCCATCCCCATGCCAATGGACAAGCAGAAGTTACCAACAGAGTCATTTTGCAGCACTTGAAGACGATGCTGGAGAGTAAGAAGAGTGAATGGGCAGAGGAGTTACAAGGGGCACTTTGGGCTTATCGCACTACCCCCCGAGCGGCCACTGGCGAGTCACCTTTCGCGCTCGTATATGGGTCAGAAGCAATGATACCAGCTGAGGTTGCAAATGAATCCGCTCGTGTAGCTTATTTCGAGCCTCAACTTAACGAGAGTAACAGATGCCTGGAATTGGATTTATTGGATGAAAAAAAAAACCAAGCTTGGGCCAAGATACACAAATATAAGGCAGTTGTGGCTCAACAGTACAATAAGCGTGTGAAGGAAAGAACCTTCCATTTGGGAGACTTGGTTCTAAAGAAAGTCGAAATATCCAAACATGTGGGGAAGTTAGACCCCAACTGGGAAGGACCGTTCAAGGTAATACAAATCAGAGCTAACAACACCTACACCCTGGAGACACTTCAAGGAGAGCGCTTGCCTCGCCCTTAGAACGCATGCAACCTCCGGCGGTTTTACGTTTAAAAGCTCTCTGAGAATGATGTAACCACCTCGTTAATGAGCCCTATGTACTCCAAATTGCAAGTAAGATATGATATAACCCTCTCAGTACCTTTAGATCTTACGCTTCTTTATTTTGCATAATCGTATAAATCCCACTTCCCTCGTCTTCACGAGCGTAATGTGTCACTTGCGTTGAACATGGGTTACGCTTGCCTGCTTTCTACTCCACGTGGGGGGATGCCCTCACAAGGGTAGACTGGTAACGCTCACAACCAACTTAGTAAAATGGAAGGTGAACACAGCAAAAATCCCAGTAGGCCTTGGTTGTTTGTCATAACGCCTTGCGCTCGAAAGCGGGATCATCTGCGAATCAAAAGACAAGGCTAGCACTATCACGCTCGCCCAACAACAACGTCATTATAAAAGGAAAATTCACAAAGTCTTGAGTAGGGGGCAATCACTCAGTAAGACCCTCGTAAACACTCAAGACTTAGCAAAATTTTTTCAGGAATAAGGAGGAAATTCCACCAAGTCTTGAGTAGGGGGCAATCACTCAGTAAGACCCTCGTAAACACTCAAGACTTAGCAAAATCTCCAGGATTAAGAAGAAATTTCACCAAGTCTTGAACGAGGGCATCCACTCAATAAGACCCGCGTATGTACTCAAGACTTAGCCAAATTTCTGAGAACGAAAGCAAAAATTTACACAAAGTTTTGAATGAGGGGCATTCTCATCATAAGACCCCCGTAATTACTCAAGACTTAATTAGATTTTTTCATCTTTCAAGTTCCAAGGATTTTACCTGAGTAATGTGATTTTCACTAAGCATGTTAACGCACAATCTTACAATTACAAGATTTGTCCACAACAATCGCAAGATGAAAATTCGCAATCAAAGAAAAGGTAAAGAAACACAGTATTCTGAAGGAAAGAAGGAATTGTCATTCATAAAAGGCTTTCGCCTAAATTACAAAGTAGAGGCTCAAAGGCCCATGAGTTCCTTAGCAAAAACTGAAAAGCATTAAAATAGGGAAAAGCTTCAAGCGGCAGGAGCAACATCTTCATCAAGAACCACCAGTACGTTCTGAGCCACTGGGCCATAAACGGGGCCTTCTGGCTCTTGGGGTTGGGCAGTTGGTGGCTCATGCGCTTGAGGATCGTTGGGCTCATTGGCAATCGCGTTGGCACCCTCAGCAGCGGGGGCGTGGGCATCCTCCCCGACAGGCACTTGAGGCTCGTTTTCGGGTTGAGGAGCATGACTCGCCGGATGGGCATCCATGTATTCGTCTTGGAGGAGCTTAACCAAGAAGTCATACTCCAGTTCAGCAATGGAGTCTGCGGGGTCGTCCTCATTTTCATCATCTTCCTCGCAGAACTCATTGAACATGAGCCCTGTGCCTTTCGCCTCTCTCATAGCCGGGTTGGTTAGCCCCTTATGGATGCCCTGGTCGATGGCAAGGTTGAAGGCTTTCTGGGCCTCGTCCAAGCAGTGCAATGAAGCCACAAAGTTGAAGGCCTTAGAGTGACAGAACTTGATGAGGGCCTCCTTGCTCGCTCGTTCAAGGCTGCGGGGCCATTCATTCATAGTATCGTTGAACTTCCTCTCAGCCTCTAGAGCCCTCGTTCTCCAGCTGTCACGCTCAGCCTCCGCCTTCTTAAAGCCCTCACCCACTCAGGCCAACTCATCGCTCAAGCCGTTTTGAACGCTCTCCACCGCCACGAAATCCTCCTTCAACTTCTTCAATTCCCCCTTCATCTTTCTGTACAAGTCCTTGAGAGACTCATACTTGGCTATTTCCGTATCCAGCTCCACCTGAATTTGAGTCGGATCGTTGGCACGGGCCATCTTCTTGTACTTGGCCTTGCGATCAGCATAGACGGAGGCCCGCATTTGCATGTTTTTTAGCCTGGGGAGTACTTGCTGCGCGGGCTCGAAAGAAGGGAAATATTAGCAAGGTATTTACCAGAGATAGTGATGGAGTAAGAAAGCAAAGGCTTACGGAGATTAAGGCGTGGGCTGCGTCGTTGGCCAGTGTCTCCACAGACTCACAGAAAAGATGTCTGTGGTCCGCCGTGTATTGGGCCCTGTTGTAGAGGCCCTCGCTGATGGTTTGGGTGACTGTGCCGGGCCTTAGCAGAACTGGCCCGCCGTCGGTGGCGCCCGAGAAGTCCTTGTCCCCTCGTCTTTGGAACTCCCACAAGTACTCTTCCTCTGAAGAGGAAGTTTCCCCACCACCTTTGGGGCCCTCAACTACTCGCTTTCCTTTGCCCTTTATTGCTACAGTGTCGGGCATCCTCTTCCTCTTACGAGAAGGTCTACTGGAACTTAGCAAGGTCTCGTTTATGTCCAAGGGGGGCCGCGCCTGGTTAGCACTGAGAGGGTCGGACACCCTCGAGTCCGCCGGAGGAGGTGGTGGCCTCACCATCATTCTGTTCTCAGAGTTGGCCGCACGGTTTTCTTCTCGGCCCCGAGGGGGTTGCACGTTCGAGGACGAGCCCGAACCACGAGCGTCGCCCCTACTACCGCGGTTTCGGGGGCGTTGTTGCTCTCCCTGTTGGGTTTGGTTTCTGTTGGCATGAGCGAAACGAGCAGCGTGCCTGATTCCTCCTGCCATTGCTAAGATACTTGCTCCTACAAGGAAAACGAGTACCAAGAGTTAAAAATCCGTAAACAAATTAGTCATGGTGCAAGGCGGTAAAAAGGAAAATGCAGTTAGTGTCCCTATCTAAGAGTTAGTGCCCTAGGAACCTAACCATCTCTCTCCATGTCACGAGCTGGGGGATTGCCAATATAGTAAGGGTCGTAAGAAAGACCACACAAAAACATGAGCTCTGCGTCATCTATCCAATCTTTTGCTTCAATAAGGTGACCCTCGTCCCTTAGAGCCTCAGCCAAGCTCTTGGCCCAATCCTTGGGAAGGGCAGATTCCAGGCGACTCTTTGAGACCGAGCCCCAACTTGTAGGCACCCCAAAGCCTTCTTCCGCAAGAGCCTTGACAAAGATGAATTTTTCCTTCCAGTTGGGACCGTAGGTGCTGGAGGGAGAATTGATTAGCGTATGAGCCTTCGCTTGAATATAATAGAAGCCCGCCTCAGGAGATGAGCGTGATGAAGAAACTACTTGGAAGAGTGCGTGGAAGTTCCGCACGAAAGGCTCGTAACTGACGCTTCTCATCAGAATTACGAAGCTTGTTAATAAGGCTAGGCCGTTGGGCACAATTTGGGAGGGACAGAGGTGCAGGTCATTCAGTAAATGAGCCATTGGGGCCGAAATGGGGAACCTCAAACCCCCAGAGCTGACAGCATCCACATAAACGGCCATCTCACCAGGAGGAGGATGATTGGCGCGCTCGTGCTCAGCGGGGATTCTCCATGTGAAGCGCTCGTCCCAGAAGATAGGTGCCAGCATTGTTTTCACCTCCCCTAAAGTGACCGTGCTAGGAGTTTCGCCCGGGGTGCGCTCGGTTGCCTGGTAGCCTGAGTCTTCTCCCTCCTTGGACCCTCTGGATTTCTTGGTTTTTCTGGACTTTTGAGGTTTTTTGCCCTTTCCTTTATCACGGACCCTTTCGGAGGGCCCCGCTGCCTCTTCCACCACCGGCGCAGGAGCGGCCCCTGCCACCGTCACAGCATAGCGGTGAGGATGGGTGGCACTCTCAGTTATTGGAAGAGTCCCCCCCTGTCTCTCTGCCTCCATTACCAAGTTCATCTCTTCGAAAATAGGTTCAACCCCTTCTGGGTCCCTTACATCTATGACAGTCATGGCCCCTGCCAACCCTCCATCCCTAGAAGAATCCGAAGGAGATGAATTTTGGGTAGCCATCTCCCCGACTTCACGGGCGGATTCTTCAACGTGTTGATCGGCCATGGTAATGGGGAGATTGGGGAAGGTTATAGAAAACCTGGAAGATGGGATTTTTTCTAAAAAAAAAAAAAGAAGAACAAGGATTCTTGGAGAAATCAAGCTTGGGAAGTTACTCAATCCTAATTATGATCCTAAAATTAATGAAGTTAGAAAGTTTCACTGAATGTTACCTTGAGATTTCTGGGAAAAACTTGGAGGAAAGAAGGGATGCTTTGGAACTGGTATGCAAAGAGTTTTTCTGCAAAGGAATGCTCAGGAGATAAGTTCGCGTAAAAGATGGAGTGGTTTCAGAATCCCTTATTTATAGGGATGGGAGTTGGTACGTTTATGGCAAGAAATTCAAAATAGGTAATCATTTCCCACCTAGGAAACCGTTCACTTTATGGAAACGTCGCGCATTTCCCAAGTCTCACGCGCCCCACGCGCATCAGCATTTAATGCTTATACGTTCCAAAGAGTCAGAAAAGAGGACAGCATTTAATGCTTGGGTATATCAAGCGATCATATGAAAGGACCGCCTTAATGGCGCTATCAGAAAGGATATTGCTCAACACACTAAAGACCCTCCCGAAGCGTCACGTTCGGAGGATCGAACATGATGAATTCTGCAGCCCTTATTACAAAGGACTACAGAATTGGGGGGCAAAAATGATGGGGTCAAAACCCGCTCATCATTTTCTCGGCACGTGGCGCCTTGGGATGATGACACTTGCCTCTCCAAGATTGCATCAGAGGTATACGAGTGCTGACATCCTGCAAGGACACGTGTCAGCCTGTTGTGGATACGCGTGCATCAACAATATTGCTCTTACCGCTCTTCCACAAGCGTCGTTGATACAGCATGAGTAGTACCTCATTCAATCTAAGTAAGTCTACTTCGAGCGCTACACTCCCTCGGAGAGGCTCCCGCTTCAATCTTTTACGACAAGCTCCAGCCCTCATCCCCTAACGGATATCTTGGCCTCCAAGGCTTCTGGTTGTCGCGAGCGCGCTCTTAAGCCCTCGTTACCAACCTCTCAAATGGCTCTCTGACACATCGTACATGCCCGCGCACCTGCCACTGTTGCCAACACTAACTTCTAGCAGCTTTTGCAGAAGATTCCTCCTAGGTTTCTCTCTCACAGCGCCACGTGTTAGGGCAACATTCGGCCAGGACCACATGCGGCAAATGACCAAAGGGTCCCTGACCCTCAACTATAAATAGAAGTTTTCATCTCCTTCACGGTAAGAGACTTCCATTATTGCAACTATATACTCAAGATTTTTACCTCTTTCAGATTCTCATCTGACTTGAGCGTCGGAGAGCCAAACTGGGAATCATCCCCAGTTCCCCCAGCTTGGCCTTCTGACTGTTGTCTATGTGTTTGTCCTAGCAGGTAGAACCCCCATCTTTTTCGGCGATCTTCCAACGGTTTTCCTTACCTGAACAAATTCTAAAGTGATTGGACTCTGTACCCCGTATTCAGACCCATCAATATTATATAACACAAAATAATTGAAGAGCGCTAAATTACCCTAGTAGTTGGCTCAGAAAACAATGGGGCTTTATTAGAATATGATTGCTGCTTTCTCCATCTCTATCTATAATTATTAAATATAATAGTGAACAGAAATATATTGATCTTTTAATGGTAAAATTATATAATATTGATTGATTGGTCACCTTGCAGCCCCTATGATTCCATTTAATTTTGTCAACAAAAAGACAGAGCTTTGCTCTCTTTTCAAGCAACCTTTTCTTTTTCCATGCCTAATCATTTCAATCATTTTATGTGTTTTCCAGTTTGCCAAATGGTGGGAATTTAAATGGCAAATAACTATAGAATGTGAAAGTAAATAATTAAAATAAAAAAATTTCAAAATAAGTAAAAAACTGAAAAGTACACACACACATATACTAGAATATGCAGACCAAAACAATATATATATATATATATACTAGAATATATTAACACACACCTCGAGGAGGGATTAGTATATAAATTATTATTCTAAAAAAAATTATTTAATCAATTAAATCAATTCTTATTTGTGAAAAAAATAAATATGTTTTTTTAGTGATGAAGAAAAAATTATTTAAGTGAAATTAATAACGGTTTCATATTAAGTTGCTAATAAGTAAACTGAAAAGTACATTATGTTTCTACTTTCTCCCTATATATATTTACCACATACATACATATACAATTGTAGTAGAATGCTCATCTACTTATGATTCTCTTCACAGTAAAGAAGTACTTTAGATTTTAATGATACTGGAATCCTGACTCCATCATTATAGAGACTTTTTTTTTTTTTTATAATTTCATTAAAAATCATTTTGAGAGGTAAAATTTAAATTCTGAACAGCTAGGATCAACACAGTACATTTTCAAATATTGAGGATTAACTGAAAATTAAAATTGGAGAATGTACATTATTAATACTTGAATAGTTGAACTTGTTTATTATATTTTCTTATTAGATGTATATCTCAAATATCAACTATCAATGTTCAAGATAACCTCTTCTCGTGATATTTTTTTATAGTATTATGACTTATGAGACATCCTAAGTTCTTAAGTTTTAGGGTGGGGGGGCAAATGAACGTTGCAATAAATTATGACAATGTGGATTTAAATTCTCACATACGCGACATTGCTATATAATTTATAGAACTTGTTTTCTAATATATTATGAGTTCTATATTTAATTTACTTAACATAGTCACAGTGGCAGAGCCACATGCAATTTAGGGGGAACAATTGACCCCTCTCAAATTCTTTTTTTATTTATTTATTTATTATATAGTTATATAGATAAATGATTAAATTCATTTTTAATTTTATCAAATTTTTTATTTTTGACTCCCCTCACCAAAGTTAAAATTAATATTAGTAAGGGTCAATATAGTGTTATGCTTTGGTCGATCCTCCTAAATTATATTTCTGGCTCCACCACTGCATAGTCATGTGATAATCATTATAATAACTTATTTAGACGCATGGATCCATGCTATTTACCAATAATGTGAATCTATTAATCCAATATTAACAATATATTACTTCGTAAATTAAGAATTAACTCACTGCATGCACTTAGCAACAAAAAAAAAAACTCACTGCGAAAAGAAGGATTTTGGAAAACTACAGCGTAGGCTCCCGTCTCCCTTTTGGATTTCTTTTCCTAGGCTCCCATCTCAAGTAGTGCATAAGAAGGATTTTGAAAAATTGCAACCTTAGTCGGAAACCTTATTAGATGCGATGAATTGACTACGAAAACTGAAAATACTTATGAACCTAGGGTGTGTGTTGAGCTAGATGTCTCGAAATATTGAATAAATCGGTTTGGGTTAGATACGGGGATTGGACTTTCTCACAGCAGATTCGATATGGAAAAATTCCTAAATTTTGCTTGAATTGTAATCGTCTTGGTCATGAAACTAACGGATGCAAAAGGGCTGATCAGGAGGATGATGACAACGATGATGATGGTGGTTGTCATGGAGGGGACCGAGACAAGCAAGTTGATGATAAGGCCACTACTAACGCTTAGGGATGCAAACGAGACGAGGCGAGACGAGCCTTGGCCTTTTTTTCTGGCTCGGGCTCGGCTCGACCAAGGCTTGAGGCTCGCTCGGCTCGACTCGAGCCAAATGGATATTATATTATTTTTAATTAAAAATTAGTTTTTTAAAATTATTTAATATATTTTTATATATAATAATATATATTTATTAAATATATATACATATATATTATAAATATATTACTTTTTTATTAATTTTATATAAAAATCAATAAATATATATATAATAATAAAATATTTATATATATAAAAATTAAAACATTATTTTTTTAATTAAATATATAGGCTGGCGAGCTACGAGCCTAACTAAAAAGGGTATGGGTTCGGGCTTGGCTCGAGCTTGCTCGCCAGGCTCGCGAGCCGACTCAGCTCATTTGCATCCCTACTAACGCTACTAATGTAGATTTGAGGGATAATCGGGAATTGAGAGAAAACATTAATAAGAAGCGTGAGAATTTACCTAATAAGGCAGTTTGGGTTCAGTCGAAAAGCAAGAAACAAGTGGTGAATAACGATAAAGTGGTAGAGGTTAATGATGGTATTGAGGCAAACACAAAATCGCCACTTGTGCCTGGACAGGTTGAGATCTTTAAGAAGCTGGTGATGATCCAAAGCCTTTTGTTGTACATAAAAACCCATATGCGAAGTTATGTGTTGATTCCTCGCAAGAAGGTCCTATTGCGGCTAAGGATAGAGGAGAACAACCAGATGCTGGGGAAAAGAAGGAATTAACTAACCCACAAGATGATGAACATCATAGTGATGCTGAAAAAACTGATGAAGACATGCCTTCGGGGCTGACGATGAGTATAGTGAGAATCATGATGTGGATGATACGAATGGTGATGATAATGCTAAGCCTGATAATAAGGAGGATGCGAAAGAGAGTGATTATATTTCAGAAAGTGAGGATTATACAACATCACAGATTGAGGTAAGGTAGGAAACGACTCAGCCGGTTGACTTGACTTCCACTGAAAGTGTTATTCAAAAAGCCAAAGCAGCTATTGTCCAAGCTAGTAGGGAGCCTAAAAATCGTGTTGTTGAAGACTCTTTGAAGGTTTTTATTGCTAAAAGGAGGATGATAAAGAGGACAATAGTGATGAGAACGATTATAATATTTCACATTCAAATGATGATTCTATAGGGAGAAAGATAAGAGACTCTTCTACAGAGGATTCAAGTCAATTTTCGCCGCGTATTACACGAAATTCTACGCGTGGAGGTTATTCTAGAGGACGTCGTTCTAGAGGAGGTAGAGAAAGTCGTGCTAGAGGAGAGCGAGGTGGTTACTACTACCGGGGGAGGGGGGGTCGATATATTGGAATATATTAATCTGTGCTTGGCCATGGGATTGCTTAGGTGGGCTGCCTAGGCTAGCAGGTGCTTTGGGCTAGACTTTGAAATTTCTCCCTTCTTGTTTTGTTTTCCAGTCCATTTTGTTTTTGGACTTGGTTGTTCTCTTTTTGGTTTTGAATTTGATTCCAGCCAAACATGTTAGCGGGCTCGATTGCGATGTTTACTTAGGGGCTAAAAACTCCTTTGTAAACTGTATCGTTTCGTTTATAATATCCCGGGGATTGCGCCCCGAAAAAGGATTTCAGCCCGTTTACCAAAAAAAAAAGTTTAAAATTGAAGTATAAAAATGAAAAAAGAAATAAGTAAGGGTATCACAGTCAATTTAGGTGAGTGGGAAGTGAAATCAAATTATAAATTTGAATTGGGGAGTTAGTATACATTTTTTTTACATGGGGGAATAAACTAAATTATTTTCAACTAAGAGGGAGGTATTAATTATGGTCCCTTTGAGGTGATTTAAATTAATTAAAAATAATATTTTTTTATTATTAATATTTATCCTTCATACTCAAATCACTGTCCTTATAGTAGTTATGTCTTCAAAAACTTAAATACTAATTTTTTTTTTTATCAATTTAACATAATATTAAACTGTTAAACTATATAGTTGAACCAAAATATGACATTGATACAAAAATTCGGTGAAATAAATTTCCTGGTGTCAAAATCTGGATATGTGATGGACGTCAGATTAGGACTCCCTATTACCCAAGAATTTATATACGTGGAAGGACTCTAGATACTGCTTTGGCTGCCAAAAAAGAGCAAACGTGAGCTCAAGGCTAAAACGGGGGAATATGGGGTTTGGACCCGTTTTGGAACTCCGACGCTCAAGTCAGTCGGTGAACTAAACTCAAGGTAAATGGAGTGCAGAGTGTAGGGGTAGAAAAGCTTACTTTGTTGGTGGTGAAGATGTCTTTTATAGAAGGGAAGCCTGTGCATGGGAGTACACCTCGCGAGAGGTGTGGATCCGGCCTCCTTTACAAACCATATCCCTGAGATGTACAGTGCTTTCTGGTAAGCACTGTTCCCGCCTGCATAAAGCGTCACGTACATTATACTATGCATGAGATGTGATAAGAGGAAATTTGGGAGCTATGACGCGGCACCACGTGTCCTCCCTACGTCGGAGCGGCAAAGCCAAGTCATCACTCGAATTCAACCCGACCACCTCAAGCCAGCACTTGACTCCATAGGAGGAAATGCGACTGTACTTGTCGCGTTGGGTGTGATTCGACCCAAAGAGGTCTTCGACCGCGTCCCCTCGAGCTAAGCGAGGGACTGACCCATACGCTACAGTACAAGGGCATTAAATGTTTGTACCACCTACCGCAGGCCGCATAAATTGCGGCCGCACAAAGTACGGTGTCAGGTATCTCTACGAGAGCAGGTGAACAGTGCTTTAGCCGTAAAGCACTATTCCGGCCACAGCTGGTCTCCCTCTCTCAGGAGATAAGATCCACACCTTTTTGATGGTGTACTTGCACGCACCGAGGCCTTCTCCTCACTATATAAACCCATCTCCAGCACTCATAAGCGTAAGCTTTCCTTTACATTCTGAGTCCTTATTCCCTTCGCATTATCGACCCAAAACTTGAGCTGACTTAAGCGTCGGAGTGCTAAAATGGGTCCAACCCCCACATTTCCCTGTTTTGGCCTTCGAGCTCACATTTGTTCTTCCCTTTTAGCTTAGGAAAGCATCAGAGTTGCCTCACGCAAACAGATAACTTGGGTGATTAGGAGTCCAAGTCTGTCGTTTCGTACATAGCCAAATTTTGACACCATCATCTTGGCGCCGTCTGTGGGAAACTTTGAACAAAAAGCCCATTTCTTTTAACTTGTGAAAACCTTTACATAGCCGTTTCTAACCTACGGTGGTAGGTATCACAACCGTGGAAGCTGGTCCCTGCGCGCCCGGCCGAATAATACTCTCAGAGACGGATTTGACCGCCTATGCTGAGCAATATCTGGGGAGGCTCTAGCGGCGGCAAGGGAAAACAGGGCACCAAATATGCCAGCCCCGGCAAGGGGAAACCCATTGCGCTAGCCCCCCAAAACGCCGCATATCCTACCGTCCAGGGGCCTTCAGCCCCACTGGCATACGCTGTCCAATAGCCCTCATTCTAGACTAGTTGCTGGGGATATCCACTGATTCCTTACGCCCAGAACCAGTACGCCCAACCTCCCACCATCTATATAGCTCCGGCCCCCAGCGACCAACACCCAGTCCCACTGGGTACGCACACCAAGGAGAGATTCGATGACAACGAGGATCCCCCGCGTTGAAGGGAGCCGGCAAGGAGGGGGCCAGAACAAGACGAAGAGAGGCCCTCCCAAGTCTACAGAAAACATAAGGGAGGAAGACAGGGGGCGCGACATATCGCCGGCACAGCGAGTGAGATGAACAGGAACGTGTCTGTTCCGAGGAACGTCCCAGTGTTTGATTGCTTGGGGCCTAAGGTCCATCCCGACCCATACTTGCAGGCAAACTGAGGGCACTGGGTCGGCCTAATGACCTTCGGAACCAGCTTCCCAGGAGAGGCCAGCACCAACAGCAACAACAACAACAACAACAACAGTACCTTCCTAACCCAGGCCATGGGTCGGAATACTTTGATCCACAGGAGGAGGTGTCCTCCCATATTCCCCGCGGACAAGCCCTTCCAGCAAGGATGCCCGCCAACCAAGACGATCACCCTCCCCAGTTCCAGGGAAGGGTATATCGCAGCAAAAGGGAGGCAAAATCCCCCTTTTACGATGCCATTATTGACGCAAAGGTGGTGGACAAGGTCCCCACCAACTTGCCCACTTATCATGGGAACACCGATCCAGTGAAACATTGTTCGAAGTTTGAGGCTCAAGTCAGCCTCTACGGCCACAACAACCTCATCTGGGCCAAAATCTTTGAAACCATGCTCGAGGGTCTAGCCCAAGACTAGTTCGAAATATTGGCCCCACACAACTTGCCCACTTATCATGGGAACACCGATCCAGTGAAACATTGTTCGAAGTTTGAGGCTCAAGTCAGCCTCTACGGCCACAGCAACCTCATCTGGGCCAAAATCTTTGAAACCATGCTCGAGGGTCTAGCCCAAGACTAGTTCGAAATATTGGCCCCACACAGCATCAGAAACTACGGTCACTTGGCCGAAAAGTTTAAGGCCCACTTCTCCTCGATGGCGGGAGTCAAGCTCCCGTCGACCTACCTCTACAACATCATCCAAGAGGAAGGTGAGATATTGATGAGCTTCTTTGCTCGTTTCAATGAGGCCTTTGTCAAGGTGGAGCATCCTGGGATTGATGTGTTGACTCAAACCCTCCATAAAGCCATCCGACATAAAGAATGTGCCGACGAGCTCATCCTCCAGTCTCCGCAGAATATGGAGAAAGTCATGGCCATCGCAAGCCATTTCAGGTGCCTGGAAAAAGTGAAATCAACCACTCAAGCGCAGGCATGGAGGAACGATAGGCTGGTGTATGAGCAGGACGCCGCTCAGTACCCCAGGTCCGACACACCTAGGTCGGAGCCTTCCAGGCTCTCCAATCAAATGAAGCAAAGGCTCAAAAGAGAGATGCCCTCAGGCAGTGGAGCCAAAAAAGCCTACACTCCATTAGTCTGCCCCATCGAGGAAATCTATGAAGTCATGAATCAGGGGTTGCTCAAAAAGCCAAGTAACTGAAAGAGACCAAGAAGGTCAAGTAGTCGGGCAAGCGTTGTGCCTACCACTAGGGGTGGGCGCGGGATGGGATTTTCAGGATTCGGGATTTTTGGGATCGGGGTGGATTTTGTATTCCCAATCCCGTCCCGGGATCGGGATCGGGATCGGGATCAGGATATCCCAGAAATACTTTTTTCTTTTTTCTTTTTTTGATAATTTGTAAATTTTTATATTTTTTTTATTCTATTGAACATGGAAAATATTTTAATATCTTATTATGTAACTTTATATGTATATTCTGTAACGTCTATATATATATATATATATATATTGTGTAACTTAATTTGAGAAAAAAGTGCAACATATATATATGTAGTCATACAACATACTGCATACCATGTGAAGCCATTTTATAAGCATTTTATTCATCTAATTTAAGTCTAAAATCACGTCTTATATATATATATATATATATAATATAATATAATATATATTATATTATATTATTAATTATAATGGGGATTTTCGGGATCCCGAATTTCCCGAAAATTTAAAAAATAATTCCCGATCCCGAATTTTTTATCGGGATCGGGATCCCATCCCGAACTTTTTTTTTTCCCGAATTTCCCGTCCCGATTGGGAAATTCCCGACCTGGACGGGATGGGTCCCGAAAATCCTGACGCCTACCCCTACCTACCACATACAGTTTGGGCACTGGACATCCGAGTGCATTACTTTATACGAGGAGGTCGAGAGGCTGATTCAAGGGGGCCATCTGATGGAATTTGTCAAGAAGTTTGACGAGCGAGCCCGCCAATCTTTCGACCCGAGGGACTCCCCACCTCCCAGGACGGGACGCAAGCCGCCCCTCGAGAAGCCTGAAGAAGGGAACCCCTACAATCTGTCCACTAATGAGATATTCATGATAGCAGGAGGCCCCCCGGGGGGAGACTCGAAGACCTCGCAATCGGTCATGGAGCGGGTCAAGAACTCTATGAGCCCAGATAGATGATGCATGTCGAGCCAGGCAAGGAGTGGCTGGAGAAAGAAGTCTACTTTAGTGATAGGGATTTTGTACCAGTGATGCCACGGGATGGCGGAATGTCGAGTTGTTTGCTGGTAGTCATGCTAGACGTTGCGAACCACGTTGTACATAAAACCCTTAATGATAGTGGAAGCTCAGCCAACATTATCTTTTACTCGATTTTGTGCGAAATGAATATTCACGATAAGCTTGACTGTGAGCCAATCAAAACACCCTTGACAGGTTTTGGTGGGTCGGAGGTCTATTCCAAGGGACGAGTCAAGCTCATCACCTCCATGGGAAAGCTGCCAAAAAGAGTCACTCAGACGATTGAATATTTGGTGGTCGAGGGCCCCTCCGCTTACAACATCATTGTGGGGCGCCTTGCCTTGATAAGCTTCCGCGCGGTAATCTCCACATATCACCAAACCATCAAGTTGCCAAGGCCCCATGGGATTGGGGAGCTCAGGTGTAACATTCCAGAGTCTTGGGAATGCTACTCCATTTCTATGGAAAAGGTAAAACTTCCCAACAAGACTATAGTCCCTTTGCTGAACGTTGATGACTTCCTGGATACGGAGTTAGCCAACCCAGATGTTCTAAGAAAATTAGATGATGGAAAGATTGAGGCCGCGGGTGCCATTGTTCCCATCCTGCTGGTTCCTGACGATTAAGATAAAACAACCAACATCGGAGCCAACCTAAAAGGTAAGCAGCAATACATGTTCATTCAATTCTTACGAGAGAATACAGATGTGTTTGCCTTGAAGGCCTCAGACTTGGTGAGGGTCAACATCCCGTACCAACACCCGACGAAAATGGTCCCGGTGGATATCTACTGGCCTTTTGACCAGTGGGGGATTGATATAGTGGGTCCACTCCCACTCGCAACCGGCCAGAGGCAATACTTGATAGTCGCTGTGGAGAACTTCTCCAAGTGGGTCGAAGCTAGGGATGCAAATGAGACGAGCCAGCTCGCGAGTTTAGCGAGCTGGCTCGGTAGAAGCTCGTGTTTGGGTTCGACATTTGCGAGCCAAGCCCGAGCCATGTTCCACAGCTCATGGCTCGCGAGCTAAGCTATATTTTTTAAAAAATAAAATTATATATATATACCAACGTTATGTATACAATTGCGGAGGCACTTGTATTTGAGGGGGTGCAATTGACCCCCCTCAACTTTCTTTTATATATCTATATATATATATATATAGATATATAGATATATGCATGCAATTTTATGGGATTTTTTATTATTGATTCCCCTTACCAAAGTTAAAATTAATACTAGTAAGGGTTAATATAATAAATTATTAATAATTGAGACCACATAAATAATATATGAGTTATATATACACAACTCCCATGTGTTATTCGAAATGAGCATAAAAACCTTGTATTATATAAAATCTCATAGAAAACCTTGTGTTTTTCTTAATTTTGTACAGAAAACCTTATGACCGAATTTTTGTACAGAAAACCTTATGACCGAATGCTCGGATTTAGCGAATTTTCTTTACAAAATTTTTTTTTTTGTACTTATATGCATGATCTCTTAATTTTTATAATTTCAATTTTGCCTCAATATTCACAGAATTTCTCAAATAGGTCCTAAAATAATTTATTTTAATATGTAACTTTTTATCCATTAATTTCTCTCTAATATATGTTTTCTACAAATTTTTGATTTATGTCTTTCCTTCCGTGTTTTGCTTTCCAATAAGAATTTTTGTGGTATTTATATTCTTCATTTTTTTCTTGTATATATTGTTCCAAATATTTTCTTTTATATACTATTATATTTCTTTGCAATTTTTTATTTGCAAATATTTTTTGTTTAATTTTTGCTTTTATTTTCGTGAATAAGGGCAACACGTATGACTCAAATAACGTGTGAGGGTTTTTATGTTTATTTTTATAAAACATAGGATTTTTAATGCTAATTTTTGAAACATAGAGTTTCTCTTGTATTTTCGATATTTCACAAGGTTTTCTATATATATATATATATATATATATATAAAAGAAACAAATATATATATGTATGGAAAAGCTTAATATGACCCCCCTGAATTAAATTTCTGGCTCCGCCACTGATATAGTGATATATATGATATATCATTTTCAATATATATCTATATTTATAGTAATATATACACTTAATACAGTTTATATATATATATATATTACAAAGAAAACCCTACCTATTTATTTCACCAATCCCTTCCACTCTCAGTCCTCAGCCGCCCAAACTCCAAAGGCATAAACCAGATCCAGCACCTCACAACTCAGAATAGAGATCCATCACCTCTGTCTAATGCCGGAATTCATCCACCGTCTCCAGCCACTCACACTCTCACTCCGCCTCCAGCCACTCACACTCTCACTCCGCCTCTCGCCACCCGATTGCTCCGCCATCTCAGGCCGCCTACCACCACCGCGCAACTTCCCAGCCTACATCACCAAAGGACTTCACCATCTCTGTGCTCACCCCCGGTCAAAGAAATCTGAAACTCAGAAGATGATGATTTTGATTTAGTTTTTCATTTTATTTTTTTCGCAAGTTTTTAGTTCGTTTATCATCTCTTTTTTCTGTTTTGGCTATAGGAGAAAACAAGTCTAGATTTCTGTTTGTGTTTTGAATGTATACGAAGTGAAGGATCCAGATTTTGGGGGTGAAAGAAGAAAAAATCAGCTCTGGGGCAAAGGAAAGGTCTTTTTTGGGGATTTTCTTTTTTGGCTCGCGGGCTCGGCTCGGCTCGGGCGAACCTTATTGCGAGCCAAGCCCGAGCCACCTTCCCCTTGGCTCGCGAGCCAAGTCCGAGCCCGAGCCCGAGCCATCAAAAAGTGCCAAGGCTCGGCTCGGCTCGTTTGCATCCCTAGTCGAAGCCCAACCGGCCGCGAAAATCACAGATAAGGTCATTCAAAATTTTCTTTGACGGAACATCATCTGCAGGTTCGGAGTTCCAAGGGTCCTAATCTGTGCTAACGGGACACAATTCCAAAGCGCCAACACCAGATCATACTGCTCAAACATGGGTATCAGTCAGCTTTTTGTATCAGTTGACCATCCTCAAGCAAACGGCCAAGTCAAAGTCATCAATCGCATTATCATTCAGAACCTACAGACCAGGCTCGAGGCTAAGAAAGGAGCCTGGGTCAATGAACTTGATGGGGTCCTATGGGCCTACTGCACCACCCTAAGAACTACGATAGGGCTAACACCCTTCTCGATGGTCTATGGGTCGGAGGCCATAATCCCAGTGGAGCTACTCCATTAAACCGCTAGAGTATCCAACTACCAACTTGCCAGAAATGCTGAAGACCGAGCACATGAGCTCGACATGATTGAAGAAGTCCGATAAAAAGGTTTCTTATGCATACAACAATATCGAGCCACCGTGGCTCGAAGCTACAACAAGTCCGTCAAACCCCACGCTTTCCAGATAGGTGACTTAGTCCTCAAGAAGGTCGAAGTAACTAAGCATGTGGGCAAACTACAACCCAACTGGGAGGGCCCCTATCACATTGCAGAAATAGGCTGAAACAAAGCCTACCACCTTGAAGATATGGACGGGAATACCATTCCTAGATCTTGGAATGCCCACAACTTTAAGAAGTTTTATGTTTAAGTTGCATTTGGTTGTAAGTGTTCTATACTTGACTCACTCGCATCAATAAAAGCAGTTTTCAGTCCATCTGAATGTCTTTTACTTGTTTCATTAATTAAGTGTTCTGGAGTTACTTCTTAAATCTGCATTCGATATACTATCAATGTTTTGGGGGGAGGGTATAGTCCCCCAGGGTGTAGTCCCCCCTCCCCCCTTGAAAGCCAGAGGCCCAAGGGATTGCAAGTCTGCTTGATGGATGGGTTCATAACTCACCTCGAGCCAGACCTTATGATTATTCCGTTAAATCCGTTATAATTCCACATTTAGCAAAACATCAAGGATGCCATGCGACAATCAGATAAGTAAGGCAAATTTAAGTTGCCACTCGACCTTGGGGGAGGGGAGATGATAAGGGAAAAATTGGGAGCTATGATGAGGCGCCATGTGTCCTCCCACGTGGGAGCGACAAAGCCAAGTCATCACTCGAATTCGACCCAGCTACCTCAAGCCAGCACTTGACTCCATAGGAGAAAAAGTGATTGTACTTTCTGCGTTGGGTGTGATTCAACCCAAAGAGGTCTTCGATCGCGACCCCTCGAGCCAAGCAGGGACCGACCCACATGCTACAGTACAAGGGCATTAAATGCTTATACCACCTACCGCATACCATATTAATTACGGCCGTACCAAGTACGGTGTCAGGTATCTCTGCGAGAGCAAATGAACAGGGCTTTAGCTGTAAAGCACTGTTCCGGCCACAATTGGTCTCCCTCTCTCAGGAGACAAGATCCACACCTTTCTGATGGTGTACTTGCATGCACCGAGGCCTTTTCCTCACTATATAAACCCATCTCCAACATTCATAAGGGTAAGCTTTCCTTTACATTCTGAGTCCTTATTCCCTTCGCATTATCGACCCAGAACTTGAGCTGACTTGAGCGTCGGAGTGCCAAAACGGGTTCAAAACTCCCTCCCCATTCCCCTATTTTGGCCTTTGAGCTCACGTTTGTTCTTCCCTTTTAGCTTAGGAAAGCATTAGAGTTGCCTCATGCAAACAAATATCTTGGGTGATTGGGAGTCCAAGTCTGTCGTTCCCTACATAGCCAGATTTTGACACCATCAGGGTGTATTAAATGCATTCTGTAGAGAGGTGGGGGACCGCAATTAATGCCCCTGTACTTGCATGTTTTGGCTCGATGCCCAGGTTATCTCGAGTGACCCCTCGGTCGATGAAGGTGTGGGTCGAGGCGCATACGAGTGCCTAGGTTGTTGGTGTAGGGCCTTTGCGGATCAGGCTTTAAGAGTTGGTTCGAGTGGCAGATCGAGCGACTGGGTCAATGATGTGGGCTGAGCTGGCTGACATGTGACGCCCACGTCATCGATACCGAATATGGCCCCATCAAAGTTGATAAAATAGACACACGATTGATATAATATTTATAATATACAAAGTAATTTTAAATTTTTCTCATCAAATTTTTTTTGAAGTGTTGATAGTTATTGAGGGATTAGTCACTATAATAGATAATAATGTTTTGGGATTGACATCCCGAATGGCTGGATATCTTAGCCAGCTTATGTTCCGTTTAAGTCGTTAGGTATGAGGGATGATTTTATTTTGAGTGCCCAGTATTTTTACACCTTGTCTATTATGTTGATCGGGTGGATTTGGGTTAATCTTTCTTTGCACCTCAACCTTTCAAGGTTGTTGCACTTTGATACCCAACCTTTAAATTTTGACGAATCAGTATCCAACCTTTGAAAGTTGTTAAATTACAGTACCTAGGTCAAAATTCCGGTATATTTCTCAGGCCAAGGCACGGCGCGTGTATTGCACGTGATTTTTTAAGGTTATTTTCGACTTCTTAGCTTTTTATACATTAAAAAAAATGAAAAAATGGCAAAAAAAAAAAAAAAAAAAATGAAAAAAGAAAAAATCCCACCCCCAACCTCTGCACTTGGTTCAACAATGTTAATGGGACTAATCTGATTTCATCCACCTCCTCTCCACCTTCTCCTCCGCCATCCGCCGTCGTCGGACTCAGCCCCAATTCCCCATCAACTTTACCGTAGCTTCCGGCTCTAGCCAGTACATCGTCACTCTCCACCTCAGCAGCCCAACCCCACCCCGTCTTCCTCGTCGCCGAGACCAGAAGCATTACCAAGAATTCAGAGCGAGAGAGAAAAAAAATATCAGGGGAACAAAAGAGAAGAAGAGTTTGGTTCAAGAAAAAAAATCCTTTTTTTTTGGGGGCGGGGGCGGGGGCGGGGGTTAATTTTTTTGAATTGGATTCCCTCTTTTTGCCCTAGATTTGTTTTCTTTGTTTCATTTCTGTGTGAAGTTTTGTTTCTTTTGTGTATAAAGAGGGGATTCATCGCCGCAGGATGTGTTGGTCGATTTTTTCGGCAACAATTCGGGCTACAAGAAAATATTGCCCAAGCTTGAGAAGAAGAAATTCAACGCGGCGGTGGATAATTCCTTCGCGAAGAAAGCGATCTACGCCGCCCGATTCACAGCGAAGAGACGACGGCGAAGCCCCATCATGGGTCAGTAGCCATCTTGCGGAGAGGTGAGTCTTTAGATTCATGGAAAGTTGCCGGGATTTCTTCTTGTTCTTCATCCATTTTAATGGAGGAATTTGGGGGGGGGGGCGGGGGACAAAAAAGTTGGGTTGCTGGGAGAGGTGAGTCTTCAGGTTCATGGAAAGTTGTTGGGATTTCTTGTTGTTTCATCCATTTTAATGGAGGAATTAGGGAAAAAAAAATTGGGTTGGTGGGAGAGGTGAGTCTTCAGATTCATGGAAAGTTGCTGGGATTTCTTGTTTTTTTTTTTTCATCCATTTTAATGGAGGAATTGCGAAAAAAAAATTGGGTTTCTGGATCGTCGTCCCTCTTTTCTTTTCATTTTTTTTTTTATTTTTTTTACTTTTTTATTTTTTTTACTTTTTCATTTTTTTTTTATTTTTTAATGTATAAAAAGCTAAAAAGTCCAAAATAACCTTAAAAAATCACGTGCAATACACGTACTGTGCTTTGGCCTGAGAAATATGCCGGAATTTTGACCTAGATACTGTAATTTAATAACTTTCAAAGGTTGGGTATTGATTCGTCAAAATTTAAAGGTTGGATACCAAAGTACAACAACCCTAAAAAGTTGAGGTGCAATGAAAGATAAATCCGATGGATTTATTCCCATTTTATTTAGGCTTGGATATTTTTTAATAAATGAGGGGATCTCGCTAAACTTCTCACGCTCGATTTGAACCCGATTTATTAAAAAAAATATATATATTTTGGGTAACATTTTAGAAAAAAGCATATGATGTTTATACAAACATGACCCATCTCTCAAAGTAAATCATTGTAAAGTACAGCCAGTTATAAAGTAATAGATAAAACCTTCAAGCTACACGCCATCTCTCCCCGGACTGTATAAGCCACTCTCTGTCTGTCTGTCAATCAGTCTTCCACAGTCAGCCCACCATTCGCACCAGCTGCACTTGAAAATGGTGGCATGTATTAATCCCACCTCATAGTTCCCCATTTTTTCTGATTAATTATTCTTCTTCACTTTTTAGCTGCCAAAACTTCGCATTTCTCGCTTCACTTCCCAAAATTTCCCTCAAAACCATGCCGGGCTTAGTATCCGTTAAAACCCCACCAGACGCGCCGCCGCTGCGAATTGCCGTTCCCGACGAGCCGCCGCGGACGCCGATCCGCCCAGAAACCATCCGATCCGAACCACCCAAGTCCAACTCCCCCGCCACGCGCCGCCCTCCCTCCCCTTCCCCCTCCACCTCACGCGCCAAACCGTCGCCGGATCGGGGCTCCGCCAAGAAGAAATCTCCACCGGAGAAGAACCTCATCAATGAATCCTCGCTCGACAACCCGGATCTCGGCCCCTTTCTGCTCAAACTGGCCAGAGACACGATCGCGTCAGGCGAGGGCCCCAGCAAGGCCTTGGACTACGCTTTGCGGGCCTCGAAGAGCTTCGAGAAGTGCGCGGTGGAAGGCGAACCGAGCTTGGATTTGGCGATGAGCTTGCACGTCGTGGCGGCGATTTATTGCAGCCTGGGGAGATTTGAGGAGGCGGTGCCGGTTTTGGAGAGGGCGATTAAGGTGCCGGAGGTGCCGAGGGGTGCGGATCACGCGCTGGCGGTGTTCTCTGGGTATATGCAATTGGGTGATACCCATTCGATGCTGGGGCAGTTGGATCGGTCGATTGAGTGTTACAAAGAAGGGTTGAAGATACAGATGGAAGCTTTGGGGGACAATGATCCCAGAGTTGCAGAGACCTGCAGGTAAATTTACCAGCTTTTCTTGTTCATTTTTCTTCATATTATTTTTGTTATTATCTGTCCGGATTAATTGAATTATTCATCATGGAGTCCGATTCTGGCCTTCTTTTTATTCTCCCCCAAAACGCCTTTTTCTGGTGTCGCCAATGTAACACCAATTCAATTTGTTATATTGGTTGTATCTTGTGATTGGTATATGGGAAGTTGAGTCTCGTTTTTAGCGTTCTGTTTAACTTTTTTCGAGTCTTCTCCCTGGTAGTCTAGTCTCTGTCCTATTTTCCTTTTACTTTTATTCAGCTACTTTTCCCATTCTCTTTCGAAAAATTGCAGCTTGGGCTTGCATTTGTTCCTTTCCAGTTGAGAATTGTTTATTGATTTTTTGTTAATCACTTCTAATCATTTATTGATTTTCTTGTAAATAAAAAGAATTTTAGTTTAAAAAGAGGATGAAATTGTATGAGTGAAAAGCCTAAATATGGAGAGAAAGTTAGAAAGTAGAAGAATCAAGGGATTATTGAAACGAGGGAGTGGGTAAAGAAGAGAGGGGAGAATAGAAAAAGAAACAGAAGAAAATGTGGAAAAGGAGAATAGATAAAAAACATAGTTTGTATAATAGTTTCCTAATATTAGCAATCGTACAAATTAAAAGCAAAATATCTTTTATTATATGCTTAAATTCAATTTATTACATGAATATATATTTTTCTAATTATCTATAGTATATTTATTGAATTTATGATAGATAATAAAAATAAGTTTAAATAAGTTAAAATGTCATTAATAAAAAGAATAAAACTAAAAAAGAGAAATAAATCCTTGAAGGAGAGGGGAAAGGGATAACAAAATATATGTGAGAAAAGAGATACGAAGATACCTAACGGTCATTATAAGTGCTGGTACTTTATAGCATGGATTATTATAGATAGAGTGTCCTAAGTCCTACCAGTTATAAATGCAATCTATTGTTGCCATTTATTTGAGCCAAACAACTTTGACAAGATTGGGGTTCTAACCACATCAAATATCACATATATTTAATACATCTTTGCCTCATTTAACACTTAAGGCTTTGTATTGCAATTTGCCATATATGCTGAGCAAAATAGTTTGGCACGCTAGTTTTGATATTCTCCTTCCATCTTTATTGCATTTTAATATACGTATGCAATATACTCTATGAAAATTGGTCATGTGATGGATTTAGCGACAATGTGAAAGGTCATGTTAGATAATTCCAGCAAGTTGCTTAAGGTCTTGGACTTCAATGCCAATTGCTGTGTCACAAACGCACAGATAATTGGAATTTGAGAACTAGGTTTAGGTACACTGTTAAACATCAAAAGCATTGCAGAAATTTGTGATAGAGTCACTACTCACTAGTAGCCAGTAGGGACGAAAGTGTGCAGGGTTGTTACCTTAGGATGATCTGTTACAAATTCAATATTTCACTGGGAAGTTTACCCTTGTGTAAACCGTGTTTCGGGTTTAGTAGATATTACAGCATGGTTGAAGAAAAAAGTTGCAGAGAAAACAGAGAAGGCTAGCAAAAATTGAACAATCTTTAGTTTTGTTAGAGGCAATATTCTGTTTTCCCAAATATAAATTATTAATTACTTGTTGTTGTGAGACAAATGGTTTTCTTATTTTATCTTATCAGAGGTTATTTTAGATAGTTGTACAAACTTGAAGTCGTCGACATGTATCACTCATAATACTGTCTAGATTTTATTCTACTTATTTGTCTGATCTTCCTAATTAGCGATTAATAACAATTCTGACTTAAAGGGTGTAATTATGTGGGAATATGAACAGTAAATATCAGAAATAAGGGAACAATTACTTGACCCATTTACAGAAAGAACATGAATCTATGAACTCAATTTGATAGATTCAGTCCCCAAAAAATTCAGCACTTAATTTTTACTTAATTCAGTCATATCGAACTCAATTTAGCTTAGAGTCGAACATAAACTTGGAGAACAACAAAAACTAAATCATAATGCTAAAATGTTTCTACTTTCCTTTTTATTAGGAGATGTTTGTTTCTACTTGGTTATGAATGATAGATGCTGTAGCAGATTAAACCCAAATATCATCTTACTTTCTTTTGCTTTCAAGCTTTGATTATATTACACGGTTTTTAATACTGAAAAATTGCAGATATTTGGCCGAGGCCCATGTTCAAGCCATGCAGTTTGATGAAGCTGAGAATTTATCCAAAAAAACTCTCGAAATCCACCGCGTCCACAGTCCTCCTGCGTCTCTAGAAGAAGCAGCTGACCGTCGATTAATGGCCCTAATCTGCGAGGCAAAGGGAGATTATGAAGCAGCCTTAGAACACCTCGTACTTGCCAGCATGGCAATGATCGCCAATGGCCAAGAAAATGAGGTTGCATCCATTGACATTAGCATAGGCAACATTTACTCATCCCTTTCCCGTTTCGACGAAGCAGTTTTCTCATACCAAAAGGCCCTAACTGTCTTCAAATCCTCGAAAGGCGACAACCACCCTTCTGTTGCTTCAGTCTTCGTACGTCTCGCTGATTTATACTACAAAACGGGAAAAATACGTGAGTCAAGATCGTATTGTGAAAATGCTCTGAGAATATACGCGAAACCCGTACCAGGAACCTCTGCAGAAGAGATTGCTAGTGGTATGACTGAAATTTCTGCCATTTATGAACTTTTCAACGAGCCTGAAGAAGCTTTGAAGCTTCTTCAGAAAGCTATGAAGCTTTTGGAGGATAAGCCCGGGCAGCATAGTACGGTTGCTGGAATTGAAGCAAGGATGGGTGTGATGTTTTATTTGGTGGGGCGTTATGAGGATTCGAGGAGTTCTTTTGAAAGTGCTGTGGGGAAACTTAGGGCGAGTGGTGAGAGGAAATCTGCTTTCTTTGGTGTTGTGCTGAACCAAATGGGATTGGCTTGTGTACAGCTGTTTAAGATAGATGAGGCAGCGGAGTTGTTTGAGGAAGCTAGAGAGGTACTTGAACAGGAGTGTGGACCGTGTCATCAGGATACGCTCGGTGTGTATAGCAATCTTGCAGCAACGTATGATGCTATGGGGAGGTAATGTAATCTTTATTGACTTTTCTTTTAGGTTTTATTTTGAGGAAATTACAGTTTCTTTCTGCATAAAATTAGGTACGGATTTGCATATTAGTGACTAGTGCTACTCTCCTAATATGAATGACACCTTTCGTCTTACGAGTAGCACTAGTCACTAGTTTTTCACAATTACGAGATAGCTTCTTTATCTATTAGTTTGTGAGGGGTAAATGTAGTTTTAATAATTAATTAGTCTAATTAGATTGACCTACCTTGAAGTTTGATCTAATTACAAAAACTTCTCTTGAGGTTTGAGAAATTATGAAGGGTTAATACTTTTTTTCACCCCAACTTTTGGGGTGTTTTACACTTTAGTGCCCAACCTTTGAACTTTTACACTTTAGTACTTAATTTTTGAATTTTGTTGCACTTAAGTGCCCAATTTCAGATCCGGCCATTAAGAAAATGACACGTGTTTTGCACTTTTTGGTTGGATTTAAAATTGGGCACTTAAGTGAAACAAAATTCAAAGATTGGGTATCGGATCCATAAATTTGAAAAATTGGGTATTAAAGTACAAAATACCCCCAAACGTTGGGTTGCAAAAAAGTTTAACCCAATTATAAAAAATTCCCCTTACAATTTAAAGTCAAATGTTGAGATCAGCAATGTAATTTTTTTTTTTTTGACAAGGGAAGTTCTTGTAATCAATCAAACCTGAGGGGAAGTTTGTGTAAATATACCAAGCCTCATGGTATTGAGGGTGTTGGCAGTGGGGTGGGGGTTGTTGTAATAGAGGTAAACCCGAGTTTTTTTCTGCAGAAAATCATCCAAATATAAATATAATATGACAAATTATCGAATGCCCATTTTAATTTGAAGAAATGTTGCTTGAAATGTACAGAATTGAGGATGCAATAGAGATTCTGGAGTACGTTCTTAAACTTCGAGAGGAAAAGCTTGGAACAGCAAATCCCGATTTCGATGATGAGAAGAAAAGACTAGCTGAGCTCCTGAAAGAAGCTGGAAGGTCCAGAAACAAGAAGGCCAAATCTCTTGAAAACCTTATAGACCCTAATTCAAGAAGGACCAAGAAAGAGACAACATCAAAGAAGTGGTCTGCTTTTGGGTTTAGAAGTTGATTTTCTTTCTCCTAAGTATCTGTAATTTCTCAATACAAGGAGAAGATATAATTCCACGAAATAGAAGATTGTGAATGGTGTTAGTAATTTGCCGAGGCTGCTTGTTTTGTACCACAGGCTTTTCAATGGCCATTGTGTAATTTTTATCGCTTTTTCCTTTTTTCGATGCTTAATTTGTGATGTTGAAGTTGTGGGAAAAGAAATCTCTATTATTTTATTGATTTTTAAAACTGACCAATTTAGATGGCGATTGTATTCTTCCTTTGTGTGCTTTTACCTGTTAGTGTTACTGTTACCACTTACTATTTATTTATTGTATGGTGTACCATTACATTGAACCATAATATTGCAACATATTAACTTGAATCATCTAACACACGTTAAACGTAATCAATTCGATGACCTTCTCCCTTAGCTCCACCTCGTGACAACCCCGTCCTCCTTCGAACACCATGCATTCGACCACATCTCGATGCCTCATACTAGACTACACAGTGTAGTCTCGACCTAAAAGACCACGTGGCCATTAGCGGTTTCTTGAGGAAGTGGTCGATCACACATTAAATGTACCTCTACAATGGGACAATAGTTAACCTGAGACACTCTTACGTCGCTCGAATCATCAATTAACAAAGCATATCCTTTCTCAACCCTTAAAGCGTAAATATCATAATAAATAAACTTAATATCACTCATATGAGAGACATAACTCAAATTAAAAGTACCTGCATTCCAATTACATAAATACACAATAAAGACTTCCACCAGAATTAAAAATTCCACGCCATGTTTTCGATTCCGTTTATCAGCAACCTTGAATCTATATAGCTTAATTCTGTTGTGAAAATAATCACCAAGTTAAGAGTATAATAAAAAAACTCAATTATTAATTTAAGTAATTATTCTTTCAAAAAACTAATATTTAAAGAATAATAAATTTTGTTTAATCAGATATCTAATTGTAAAGGATAGATACTGATCGTGCCAAAATCTCCGCTTGATGATAGATCGAGAGATCCGACGCGGTCACTCTATTTGTTGATGGGGGAAACGGCCGCCTGACTGCTCGAATTCTGCAAAGGTCGACAAACGTGAGCTCCGAGGCCAACTCGGGGGAGATGGGTGTGAGACCCGGGTTGGCACTCCGACGCTCAAGTCAAGATCGATAAAGATGACCGAAAAGATTGAGTGGTGAAAAGTGTTAGGTGGAAAAACTTACCGTGCAATAAATGAGGAGGGGGTATTTATACAGAGAGGAAAGAGAAATTACCGCCTCGACGTGGTGGCGCGGGGAGCTGACAGGTGCCCCATTAAGGCTGTGCATTAAATGCTCGGTCGGCCACTACGCTAGTGGAATAGTGCGCTGGTCAATCGGAGATTAGGGGTCGATCGAAACGGTTCGGTCGGTTCGAACATTTAGGTCGATATTCTTGTGCGGTAATTCTCGCGGGGTAAATGAGCCTCTGAGTGGGACGGTCGAAGGGTGATCTCCGAGTGAGAATTGACCTCCGATCATGCACGTGGGGCAAGGTGATTGGCTTAGATCGACAGCGGGTACGTGCCACGTCATAAGCCCCCCGAAACGTCATCTGCTAGGGCTGACGTGGCAGTGGCGTTTCAGATCCCAAGAGTGGGACCCGCTGCAATCATCACGCCGTTTCATCTTCTCGATTCCCGCCCATTTTTTATCTCTATAAATAGTTCCCTCTGTAAATCCATTTGTTACTTTTGCGAAAGAGAATTGAAGAGAGTTTCGAGCCATTCTCGATCGATAAAGAGTCCTTTGTGTGTCGAATTTCGGGGTCGCTCGCTTTAGAAGAGGACTGTTCGAATCTTCGGAAAACAAAAAGGTAATATTTCCGATCTGTTGTTCGATTTTCTTTCTCTGTGCTTTTTATTTTTGTTTCCGATTGCTTCGAGGGAGAGGTGTACCACTTCCCTCTTCGAAGGCTTCCTCTCCCTCGATTTGTTCGTATCCGAGCTACACCATAAAAACGAGGTTTTTGTCCTGTAGGATGTCAACAAATCGAGCGGAGACCGGCCCCAGAGGGGAGGGAGTGGCGACCGCGAGTGAGAGGTCGAGTTTGGACACATCTGGATCGAGTTCGACGTCGGATTCTGGAGAGAGCGTGGAGACTAGGTCGACGAATCCTTAGGGGAGGGATGAGTTCGTCGAGGTCGTAGAGGTTTCGGAGCCTTTGTCCGAGGATGAGACGACAGAGGTGGTAGTACCTCGGGAGCCAGGAGAGGTGACGTCGACTTCAGGTCGACTAGAGGAGGAAGAAGAGGACGAGGAGGTGGAGAATTTAGAGCCAGAGGGTTGGCTACAGAATGACCCTCGAGCCATTACCTGTTCGATATTCGAGGACAAACTGGGAGAGGTCCAGAAATGGTTGTTTGGGGGGGCTCCGGAGTACGGGGGTTATCGAGTGATAAGGCCCCGGTCAGGAGATCGCATGACCGACCCGCCGCCCAACTGTATCGCGATCAACTACTTGGCGATCAAAAATGGGTTTAGGGTGCCCATTCCCGAGGAGATGGTTTACTTCTTTAACACCCTTAGGATTAGTCCATTGCAGTTGATGCCCAATTCTTACGCCATGGTAAACGGATTGAGGGCTTTGTTGAGATGCTTGGGAATGAAGGTCAACGTTTACTGCATTTCCGAGATCTTCCAAGCCGGATTGACGACCGAGACCTCGAAGTCTGGCCCGGGGTATATCCAACTGCAATCGAAGAGTAATTATCGGATCGTTAGGTCGCCCACTTCGTCGAACGGCAAGGGATGAAAGCAGAGATTTGTTTTCATCGAGAGTGAAAAGGGTTGGCCCGGCCTAAAATATCCGGGATGGAGCTGGGTTTCCCGGTCGGACCTTCCGAGGGGACATCCGGGTTGGCCAAACACTTTGATGGCGACCCTGAGGAGGATGGGAAGTGTGGAGTCGGAGGACATGGTTGCTCCGCAATCCCTAATCGAGCTGGGGCTCGCGCCGGGAGTTAGAAAGCATTTTGACCCTGGTATTCCGAACGAATCCCTCGAGGCCTCTCGACCATTTGTTTGTTGTTGTTTTTCTCCTTGTTTGATTATTTTCATAATCGAGTGCCTTTTCTGTGCAGAGCAATACATCATGTCGGCTGCTTTGAATGCAAGAAGGAAGGAGATGGCCGAGCTGAAGAAGGCGGCCGAGAAGAAGAAAATGCCCCCCCCCCCCCCAAGTGGAGACTGCTGCATCGACCGATGCGACGATCGAGGCTCTGCCTGAGGTTCTTGCGATGAGGACCCGTGACGCTCCCGAGAAGAGGGGGCGAGCCCCATCGGGGGTCGAGGACCATGGAGCCCCCCAGGCAAAAAAGCAAAAGACTAAGAGCCAGGCGAAGGCAGGGGTCGGGGCCGATAAGAATATAGGTCGAGAGAAGAGTCCCTTACTCCCCATGCCACCGGCGCTTGGGCCGATTGTAGAGGTTCAGGTCGGAGCCTACTCGACCCCTCCGAACCAGGGTCGAGGGGCAATAGTGCCCCGAAACGTAGCTAGCATTTTGGCGGGGGTGCGAAGGCCCGGCGCAGGATCCTCGAGCGCAGTGCCGTGGAAATCGAGCGAAGAAGAGAAGAAATTGTTCTTCGACTACCCGATCCTCGAGGAACCCCATTTCCCGTGCGGCCTTGCGAGTGTCAACGAGAGAGGCGAGCCCAGACGGATCGGAACTGCCCCGAAAGACTACCAGGCACTCGGAGCTCTTTACAGTTCGATCCAGACAACGGTCGATCATAAAGAAAGGATGGCGCTCTCCGACGACGAGATCGAGGCGTCTTGGGTCCAGAAATATTTTGCTGTAAGTGCCTGTAGAAATTATTTTCTGTGTATGGTCGAAGTTTCTGATGATCAATGATGTTTTGCAGTTGGGCCAGGACTTCTTTCAAGTGGCTCGGAGAGGATGGGTTCATCGGCAGTTGAGGACGAAAGCCGAGCGGCAGGTTGAGACGATGAGGCTCGAGCTGGAGGAGAAAGATAAGAAGCTGGCCGAGGCCATCAAGGACAAGGAAAAACTCGACCACGATCTCTTGGATGCCATAACAAATCTCTCGGAGGTCGAGAAAAAGCTGAAGGTGGCGGAGGATCGGGTGGCGAGGTCGATCCAGGAAGAGGCCGAAGCGAGAACCCGCGGCTTGATGGAGGGAGAGAGGAAAGGCGCCAAGCTAGCTCTGGAGCGATGCAAAAGGGGCCTTGCTGAATCCGTGAACGACCTCGAGCGTCGAGGCATTTACAGATTCATGAAGTCTAAGGCTTACGAGAAGGCCGTGTCGATCGCGAGCTTTAAGGACGTCGAGGAAGGTTTCAATTTGTGCTTGGCTCAAGTGCAAGCGGCTAAGTATCTTCCGCTCGACTATGATCAGGAAAAGGTCGGCCTATATCAAGATGATCCTCGTCCAGTTGAACCGGTCACCCGACCTCCTACTCCCGAGCCAAACTGGGACAATGACGAGTTTGGTTTTGCCGTGAAGTTGGCTCGATCTAGAGCGGCCGGGGAACCAGACAACGTAGCTACAGAAGAGCTCGATCTCGATGCTTCCTTCGACCCTAAAGATATGTGCCCCGAGTATTTTGGGGAGGGGGCCATCGTTCCAATCGAGGAAGGGACCGGATCCTGAGCGGTCGAGGATTGAGTCGGAGAGAATGGACTAGCCCTATCTTCGCACTCGGAGGTCTTTGGTCAAGGGGGATCCAATTTTCAAAGTTCCGACTGTTGGGGTCGGATTTTAGTAGTTGTTGGCTCGGGATTCATGTGTAAATAGGTAGGAATCCGAGCGTTTGTTGCTCCCATTTGTAAAATCCAAATTTGTAAGGTTATGATCGAAGAACTGTGATCGATGTAGACTTTCCTGCTTTAAATACATTATGCAAGTTCTCTTCTGGGTTTTATACGTGTTTTCTCGAGCTTTTGGCGTTTAACTTTTTATGTTAATCGAAAATAATGATCGAGAAGATGTCAAGGCAAGCTGCCTTAATCTTTCGAAGTATACAAGAAATTAGTACGTGCGTCGTATAATCACAAGTATATGATCGAATAACATGATTGTTAAAAAGGCAGGAGAATGTCCTATCGATTAATTCGACCAGAAAATTTACATATTGTGTTTAATTGACCAAAAGAAATTACACCGATTAATCACAAGTAATATTTCTTCAAGTTGTGAGCATTCCACGATCGAGGTAACGGTAGCCCATCGAGATCCTCGAGATGATATGCCCAATTTTTGCCTATTTCGGCGACACGGTAGGGTCCTTCCCAATTAGCGTCGAGCTTTTCTACGTGCTTAGTAACTTCAACCCTTTTGAGGACCAAATCCCCGACTTGAAAGTGGAGAGGTCGTAGGTTTTTATTGTATGCCCGAGCAGTCGTGGCTCGATAATGCTGCATCTTCATGTTTCCTTTTTCTCGAGTTTCGTTTATCGTGTCAAGATCGAAAGCCCTTAGTTCATTATTCCGACCATGCTGGAAGTGAGCCACTCGGGGAGATTGATGTATAACCTCAGCCGGAATCACGGCCTCCGAGCCATATACCATGGCGAAAGGTGTCTGTCCCGTGGGGATTCGGGGGGTGGTTCGATATGCCCAAAGGACGCCCTCAAGTTCATCGACCCAATGCCTCTTCTTTGCTTCGAGGCGCGTACACAGATTCTGTATGATGGTTCGATTGGTAACTTCGACCTGACCGTTGGCCTGGGGATGTCCGACTGAAGTGAATCTTTGATCGATCTTAAAGTCGGAGCAATAGGCTCTAAATCTTGAACTTCGGAATTGTGGTCCATTATCGCATACTATGACTCGAGGTACTCCAAATCTAGTGATGATGTGCTTCCAGAGGAAGTCCTGTAAGGAGTGGAAAGTAATCTTTGCGACCGCCAAAGCCTCGACCCATTTAGAAAAATAATCGATCGCCACAATGATGAACTGCCTTTGTCGAGTTGATATCGGAAAGGGTCCAATTATGTCGATTCCCCATTGCTCAAAGGGCCAGCATGACTCGATCGGAATCATGTGTGCGGGGTGCTGATGGGTCAAATTGGCATGCCTTTGGCAACGATCGCATTTCCTCACAAATTCGAGTGCATCCTTGCGTAAGTTAGGCCAGAAGAATCCAGATCGAGATACCTTTAGGGCTAGAGACCGCCCCCCGGCATGATTCCCACAGGATCCCTCATGGATTTCGGCTAAAACTTCTCGACCCTGGGATGGTCGGAGACACCGTTTAGTTGGACCAATGAATGAACGTTTGTACAGACGACCCTCCTGGTCCAGCGTATAGCTCAACACGCGTTGCTTGAGTCTCCTTGCTTCGGTCAAATCCTCGGGTAAGATGCCATTTTGAAGATACAAGACGATATTATCGAGCCAACACGGCTCAGTCGCATCGATAGAGTTGACTTAGGGTGGAGTGTGATCTATCGACCGAGTTGACGAGGTCATAAAGGTGATGGTCCGATCTTTGGTGCCGAGCGAACCACTGGCAAATCTAGAAAGGGCGTCGGCTCGACCGTTTTCCTCTCGAGGAATTTGGGAGATTTTGAATCCATCAAATTCAGTGATCGCCCTTTTGGCCAAGGCGAGATATTTGATCATAGACTCTTCTCGAGCTTCGTATTCGCCCTTGACTTGGCTAGCAACCAGTTGTGAGTCGGTTAAAGCTCGAAGTTTTTTTATGTTCTGCATTTTCGCAATTCTCAAACCTGCTAAAAGAGCTTCGTACTCAGCCTCATTGTTTGTTGCAGGATACTCGAGGGCGATGGCGTATTCGATCTGTTGGCCATTTGTGCTGACTAGGGATACCCCGGCACCCCCCCCGGAAGCAGTTGAGGAGCCATCGACCGAAAGGGTCCAAACGGTTAGGTCACCCTTTATCGTTGAGTGCGGGCCTTTCTCAACAAAGAAATCGGCTAAGATCTGTGCCTGGTATGCTACCCGGGGTCGATATGTTACCTCGAATTGTCCGAGCTCGATTGTCCACTTCGTGAGTCGACCTGAGACTTCTGGTTTGTCCATGACGGTCTTTAATGGCTGATCGGTGAGGACTACGATGGGATGCGCTTGGAAGTAGGGTCGGAGTTTACGGGAAGCATGGACTACTGTGAGAGCAAACTTTTCGATCTCGAGATAGCGTATCTCCGGGCCATGGAGAACCTTACTTACGTACTACACGGGGAGATGTTTCCGATCTCGAATGGTGATAAGTACCGAGCTGATGGTCTCGTTTGACACGGCTAGATACAGATATAAGGTTTCCCCGTCGATGGGTTTCGCAAGCAAAGGTGGGGAGGTGAGGTATTTTTTTAGGTCTTCAAGAGCTTGGTTGCACTCTGGAGTCCATTCGAAATTCTTGATGTCGCGCAAGATTTTGAAAAAGGGCAGGTTCTTTTTCGACGATCGGGCTATGAAGCGGTTAAGGGATATGATCCGACCCACCAGTCTCTGTACGTCACGGATCGAGTTGGGGACCGGCAAAAGTTGGATAGCTTTTATCTTTGCGGGGTTGGCCTCGATCCCTCTCTGGCTGACCATATATCCGAGGAACTTACCACCGTCGACCCCAAAGGTGCATTTAGCAGGGTTGAGTTTTAAGTTGTACTTTCGGAGGAGGTTGAAAGCTCTTTTCAATTGGCCCAGATGGTCGGCGGCTTTTTCACTTTTGACCAGCATATCGTCGACGTATACTTCGATGGTATCCCCGATCTCAGACTCGAAAACTTTGTTCATCATTCTCTGGTACGTAGCACCCGCATTTTTGAGTCCGAACGGCATAACTTTGAAGCAGTAAATGCCATTGAAGACTATGAAAGCGGTTTTGGGCTGATCCTCGAGGGCCATGAAGATTTGGTAGTATCCTTGAAAGGCGTCCATCATGCTCAATCGCTCGCATCCGGCCGTGGAGTCCACCAGTTGGTCGATTCGGGGTAACGGATAGGGATCCATCGGGCACGCCTTGTTCAAGTCAGTGAAGTCATTACACATTCGCCATTTTCCTCCTGGTTTGGGTACGAGGACGACATTGCACAGCCATTCGATGTATTGGATCGGCATGATATACCGGGCGTCCAGGAGTTTGTTGACTTCAGCCTCGATGATGGCATTTCGGGAGTCACTTTGAGAGCGTAGCTTTTGCTTGACTGGCTTGTAGGAGGGATCAACATTCAAGTGGTGTTCGATCACTTTCCTGTCCACTCCCACTAGATCAGAAGCACTCCACGCGAAAACGTCGAGGTTGTCACGCAGGAACTGAATGAGCATGCACTGTTCTTTTCCCTTTCGACCAGCGCCAATATGAGTGATTTTTTCTGTTTGCCCCGGGATTAGTTGAATCTCTTCGAGTTCTTCTGTGGGCTCGAGCTTTTTGTCTTCCTGCTTCTTTCTTTTCGCCGCATGGGAAGAACTCATTTTCCGTGAATTCTCGGGGTCGATGGTTCCCGGGTCCACGAATTCATCCTCGATGATGGGATCATCGATTAACAGAGGGACGTGCTTCTCCGAAGAAGGTTTGGGTTTGTCTAACGAGATAGAGTAGCAACTCCAGGCGGTTGGTATGTCGCACCTTAATTCGCCGACTCCGGCCGGAGTGGGTAGCTTGATCATTTGATGGTAAGTGGATATAACTGCTCGGAAATCGATGAGGCCCGGTCGACCGAAGATAATATTATATGCAGAGGGTATTTCGACGACAAGATATTCGATCTCGCGTGTCGCCCGTCGGGGCAAAGTGCCCATGGACGTGATTAGCCGTACTCGACCCTTGGTGTACACTTCTGCACCTCCGAATCCTGTGAGAGGGGTTCGAATGGGATCTAGAAGCAATTCATCGTGTAAATTCATGCGAACAAGAGTCGAATAAAGGATAATATTGCTCGAGCTTCCATTATCCATTAAAGTGCGAGATACAGCAAAATTGGCGACGTCGAGCGTGACAACCATAGGACAACTAGGTGTTTCGCTCGAGCGTCCCGGTAGATCAATTACATCATTCTCATTAAACACTATATCTTTTTTGATCCAGGTATCTTCTGGCCGAATATGCATCACTTCTCGGGGATTACAGAATCCTTGAGTAGCGGCCCGTCGCGTCTTTTTCCGAGCGGACCTTGAATCTCCACCTGAAGGTCCTCCTGAAATCATATCAATCCGACCGAGGCATGGTCGGTTATGAGGGTCTCGTTCTGTTGGAGGCTTAGCCAGCCTTTGTTTGGGAGGCGACCTGTCGGGGTGATCCCGGTTTCGAGCATGGTCATCCATTTTTTTCACGAACTCCTGGAGGAGGCCTCCTTTGATCAGTCGTTCGACCTCATCTCGTAAAGCATTACATTCAGAAGTGTTGTGACCTTTTTGCTGGTGAAAGTTACAAAATTTATTGCTCTCTCGGTTCTTGGGAGTGTCCCGCATCGGCTTAGGCTTTTTCAGTAGGGCAGGATCGATAACATTGTAGATTTCATCGAGCGGGCGCGTCAGCTGGGTGTAATGCTTGCGAGTGGTAGGTCCTGTCGGTCCCTCTGGCTTAGGTCGCGCGTCTTGTCTAATTGGCCGATGGATATCTGCCTTTCGACTGGGTACCGGGCTCCTTTGAGAACTCTCCAATTCTTCGAGTTGCATCCAATCGCAAGCAGCTGCTTGGATGTCGGCCAAATTCTTTGGTTTCTGTAAGAAGATGTACCGAGCGGCTTCGATGTTGACCAGTGCCTTGTGAACAATAGGTCTCAAAAGGTCGATGCTCGGTTCTTCTGTTTTGACCACAGCTTGCGAGAAACGAGTGAAGAAATCTCGAAGCGATTCATTAGGAGCCTGTTTAATGGTGTATAGGTAGGTTGGTGGAAGCTTATCTCCCTTCATGGAAGAGAATTGAGCTTTGAATCGGTCGACGAGTGTCTTGTAGGAGGTTATCGATCGAGGAGGGAGCCTCGAAAACCATTCAAGAGCGGGGCCATCCAGAGTTGTAACAAAGATCTTAGCCCAGATATTAGGAGAGTGTCCAAACATGCTGAGCTGCATTTCGAGGCGTGACACATGCTTTTCCGGGTCAGTCGATCCGTTATATGTGGGTAGTCCGGTGGGGATCTTCTCATCGGTAGTGGACTCTATGATCGAGTCACAAAATGGAGACTGAGCTTCTCTCTCACTGCGATACCCCCATGGGCGGACATGCCTTGGGCCCGATGGTGTGCGACGGGGTGATCTAGAGCGTTCACGCCTAACGGAGCGTGATCGGTGGGGCGAACGGCTGAATGATCCTTGACTTTCGTTCCTCTGTCGGTTATCCTGTCGACCGGAACGCGGAGGTATCTGGTTTCGAAGGTCATTCGACCTCACGATACGACCTCTGTTCGATCTCCTGATCTGATTAACCCGACCGTGTGGTCCGAGTCGGTTGAAGACTCCCGTCGATTCATGTGGGGGTGAGTCACGTTGAGTGGGGCTTCGTTCTCTTTGGGATCCAGACAGTCTACGACCGCTATTTCTCCCACTAGGATGAGACGATCTAGATCTCTGTTGTGATACGTCCGCCTCACGCCGACTGCCACCCCGGTGTATTCTGGTGTCCGTTGGGGTTCTAGAGTCGACCTCATCCTCGTGTTGAAATGATAACCTGTCTTGAACTGACTTTCGCATATTTCCTTGAGAAGGTAACGGTTGTTGTTGGGGAAGCTGAGGCTGTGCACTTTGCCCAATTTCAGCCCAATACGTGCCGGGCGAAGGATACTGAACTGGTCGCATATATCCCGGATGATTTATCGAGGGTTGGATGATCTCTATTGGTCGAGTCTCTGGGCATTCTGGCATGCGAGGTTCTCTCCCTTCCGCAGCCGCTGCAACAGCCTCGTCGCGACAGGCTTTCAAATATTTTTCTATCTCGGGCGTCGAGTAGACCAGCTGCGTCGGAAGGGAGGTGGGAATAACGACTTGTAAGGGAACTTGAGGGATGACCTCCCGACCGTTCTCGTCGAATAGGCGGTTGCTTACAACGTTTCGAGTAGTCATGTTCAATGGCTTCTTGTTGCATCTTCCCACAGACGGCGCCAAATGATCGTGCCAAAATCTCCGCTTGATGATAGATCGAGAGATCCGACGCGGTCACTCTATTTGTTGATGGGGGAAACGGCCGCCTGACTGCTCGAATTCTGCAAAGGTCGACAAACGTGAGCTCCGAGGCCAACTCGGGGGAGATGGGTGTGAGACCCGGGTTGGCACTCCGACGCTCAAGTCAAGATCGATAAAGATGACCGAAAAGATTGAGTGGTGAAAAGTGTTAGGTGGAAAAACTTACCGTGCAATAAATGAGGAGGGGGTATTTATACAGAGAGGAAAGAGAAATTACCGCCTCGACGTGGTGGCGCGGGGAGCTGACAGGTGCCCCATTAAGGCTGTGCATTAAATGCTCGGTCGGCCACTACGCTAGTGGAATAGTGCGCTGGTCAATCGGAGATTAGGGGTCGATCGAAACGGTTCGGTCAGTTCGAACATTTAGGTCGATATTCTTGTGCGGTAATTCTCGCGGGGTAAATGAGCCTCTGAGTGGGACGGTCGAAGGGTGATCTCCGAGTGAGAATTGACCTCCGATCATGCACGTGGGGCAAGGTGATTGGCTTAGATCGACAGCGGATACGTGCCACGTCAGATACAAACTAAACTGATTCTCAAACATATCCAAGTTTAAAGTCAAATCAAAACCAAGTGTTGAGCCGAATGAACCTATTTATTCTTTTTCGTAACTAGAGAATCGATCTATTTTGTTTGAAAAATAATAATAATATATATGAATTCGATATAGTATATATATATATATATATATATATATATAATATGAGTGGCTATTAGTGAATTAAATACATTAAATTATTTATATATATATAAAATTTAAAACCTTAATCCCTAATTCTTCCCCAATATCCTCCCAAATCTGCACCGCAGCCCCAACGGCCATTACAACGCCGCCACATCACCGCCCACCGGTGTGCCGTCATTGCTGCGCCGCCGGCCG
This sequence comes from Lantana camara, assembly GCA_037501455.1. NCBI lineage: Eukaryota > Viridiplantae > Streptophyta > Magnoliopsida > Lamiales > Verbenaceae > Lantana > Lantana camara. The sequence goes on from CM074857.1 coordinate 112,643,866, forward strand.
GCCGCTGCTTGTCATATTCTGCCGCCGGCCCCTTTTCTCCCTTCCCATTGTCGTTTGGTATATATATTTCTGGACTTTCTAATGATTTGATGTTGCCAAGCCATCCTTGCTCGAAAATCACATTCCCGTTTTAGAGACCAGAAAGTCAATTTTTAGGTCTGTTGTTTTATTTTCTTTTTTTCTAATTATATCTTGAGTTCGAAGTCTGAAACCAAGTCCAACCGAGCTCAATCGAATTTTTCCCGAACTCGAATTTCAGTCTACTTTGAAACCAAGTTCGAATTTTTCTCCGCCACCGCTTCGGCCGGAGAATGGCGGATTGGATTTGCAGAACGCTGAGAGACGGCGGTTTGGAAGGAGAGCACGCTCCTGCTCTCACTATCGACGACACAATGAGCTGTCCCTTAGGCGCCTTCGTTTTTGATCATATCCTGGCCCAGCTCTCCTCATTCATTTTCTTCCAGAAATCTAACTCCAAGTAAGTATGAAGTTGCATTCAAATTTCATAGAATCCGATGTATATGTTTTAATTTTGAAATTTTCTTCTTAGTTAGATAATTGTTTCTTTGGTTTCGGCAGAGGTATTGTGTTGGTTGCTTTCTCTCGGAGTCCGTTGTACTATGAGCAGTTGTTGAAGAGCAAAGGTTATGAAATCGCCTCTTCTAATACATGGTTAGGATCGTCGAACTCTCCTTCCCTTAAAATGAGAAAAGGTACTCTGATAGACTGAGTTTGGTGGTGACTCTGGTTCTGGAATTTGAATCTTAATCAGGTTTAAGGTTTTGGATTGTTATACGGATCCCTTGGGTTGGAAAAGCAAGCTCATGCAGAATGGGGCCATTGGGAATAAATCTCCTGAATCTTCAATTCCAGTTCATTCATATAAAAATGTTAAAGACATGAACGGGTTATATTCATCAATTCTTGAACTTGGGAAAGGTATTAATACTACTATATAAGTATCCTGTCTAATCTTCTGTTACAAAACAATATAGTGGTTGGTTTATGAAAACGTGTCTTGTTTATGGCAGAATTTAGCCGAGATGGAAAGGGTCGGTTTGCGGTTGTTATTGACTCGGTAATTGGGTTGTTATGAGAAGTGATAGAAATATTTGTCCACTAAACCATGCTTGATTGTTGTTAAAACTTACAATTTGTTTTTCAGGCTAGTGAGATGCTAAGACATATGCCTGTCTCCTCACTTGCTGGGATTGTGACCAACCTTCGAAGTCATGGTATGAAAAATTGTCTCCATCTATTATAAGAAAGATGATTTAACTTGTATGTGTACTTGTAAGTTGTAGGGATGTCCTTTTACATCCATAGCACGTGAAATTGATGGTTGAAATTGGAGCAGTCTTTTTCCCTACAATCAGTTAGAATAATACATTGATCTTAGTTTAAGCAAAACTATGACTGGACATCTGTCGTGAATTTTGTCCTTATCCACCTTTAGGTGGAATCTATGGTGATTGGACTTGAATCATAGTGTGTTTAAGGTTAATTCCTCAAAATTGGGATTTCTTAAGATTTTTTTCATGTAGATAGGATTGTGGTTGTCAAGAACTGCTTAACTGAGAAACTTGCAAGGTTTTTCTCTTTGAAAATATCTTGTTCACTCAATTATTATTGGAAGGCATTGTAAAAAGATGCCAAGTTTACAGTTCTAAGATTTTTATTCAAAGATGGTAACCAAATAGTTCAGTTTGGAGTCATAAGTACAAGGCATATTCAAGAGGAAGCAGCATTGTATGCATTACTATGATGGATCATTGACAAAGAAGCTGAGCTTTATGAAACTGATGGAGTTTTCCATTTTAATTTTTGGATGGGTGTTCGGGTGGGGGTGTTGAGGCAAGTAAGTCGACATGGACTTTATTTTTTATGTAGCATGACACAATTTTTTGATTAAATATTCCATTGGATTTCCTTGGAGATGGTGAGTTGCAATAAGTTTTCATTGTTTGAATGATGAGTTGTTGTTAAAAGAAAGTTTTGATGGCAAAGTTCAGAAAAGGCCATAGTTTGGATGGCAGAAAATATGTTCCCCATCTAATAATCGATAGAACTCTATACAATAATGCAAGTGTTCCTATTATGCATTCTTTTTTTCCTTTTCAAAATAAAAATTATGTCTGTAATTTATGGCCGTATAAATTGCAGCCCAAGTCTCTAGCCTGTTTTGGTTATTGCACTCGGATCTGCACGAGCCTCGTGCTACTGCTGCACTCGAGTATATGTCCTCTATGAAGGCTACTATTGAGCCAATGGGTCAAATGGTGGATAGGCATAGAGTAAATTCAGAAAGCCCTTCTTTGATGGAACAGAATTTAAGAAGAGGGAAGTTTTGCGTGCGTGTTAAAAGAAGAAATGGACGTGTTAGAATGATGGTAATTCTCTCTTCTCCTTGTGTGGCTGATATGCCTATATTTTCTCATCTTGAACATTTTAGTACTTGCAATCTCTAACTATCATCTTATGCTATCATGTTCTTCCAATTAGTTTGAAGAGATTCATGTTGAGAAACCGGGCATCAAATTCACGCCTCTTTCTTCAGAAGAAGATGAAATAACTGCTCAGAGCCTTGTGCCTAAGGTGCGTTTGATTGTTTATCTTTCTTTTTTTTTTTTTTTTTTTTTTTCGGTGCAGGTTGATTGTTTATCTTTCCTAGGGCTTTAGTGAATAATTGCAAACTCCAGGTCCAGAGAACCGTTTTTCTGGTTTAGTTTCTTAAAAAAGAAGAAACTGAGTGTTTTCGTCACTGTTTCTCGGTAGTTAGAACATATTTATGGACCCTTTCCTCTAATAGCTTGTGCTTGATCTTGAGCTTAGATGAGATAGTTACTCTATTTAATATGAGAGTCAGGCCAAATAGGTTATGTGGTCCAATCTTCACCATTATTGAAAGAAAAGGGATTTTTGCATAAGGCCAAGAAAATAAGTCCGCCTGCATGGGAGGAAGCGTGTTGAGATATTCAATATTTAACGATCCGCATATCTAGAGGTTTTAGATGAGGTGGTAGTCATTCAATTAGACGTGATGTTTGAGCGTCGATGTTCTTTTTTCCTATCATTTAAAAGTGCTTTTGTACCTTCATGTCCAAATGCCACCAGTGTTTACCATTCCCAGCCTTTTATTGCTTCTAACTTCTCCTTGCAAACACACCCTTAAAACTATGCCCTAGCAACAAGTATAGACATGCTATTTAGTGCCATGGTAAATCAAATACTAATACACATTAAATATTGGCTTCAATATGAATGAACAATATCAAATAAATCATGAGTGCAAATAAATATTTCTTTGTTGCATTTGTTTTCACTTGCCAGGTCCAATTCAATTTACAGTTGTCTGAAAAGGAGCGAAACGACAGGGCAAACGTTGTCCTTCCATTTGAACACCAGGGTACGAAACTGTAAATCCTTAATTCTCTAAATCAATCAATTCCGACACTTATCTTCCTCCATTTGTTTCTTCAGAAAATGGCAAAGCCACACAAATATATGATGGCAGAAAATCCCTGGATGGGAACAAATCCGAGATGCAACAAACTTCTACCGAGAAAGTGGACTCCAACAAAGGTGAGATAATCTATTTCCGTGATTCAGATGATGAGATGCCCGACTCAGACGAGGACCCTGATGATGATTTGGACATATGATTCAAGATTTTGCTTGCGACATGGCTCTCTCCTTCAATGCTTAATCATATTTGTACAATTTGAATTTGTATTGTTTACTCTACCATTAGACATACAGTGATTCTTTCTCAGCATTTATCGTCTTGATTACGGGAGTTTGCAGTTATAGTTGACATTCTGATCTGCCTATTGTAGAGATATTTATGTAGATTAAATCAATTTGATTGAAGCGGGCAGTGGAACAAGCTTCGCAGAATTCTGAATGTTAATGATATTCTTTAGTTACTAATTGACAATCAAGTATGTAAGTAATATCATATCACGTAAAAATTGCTGACCATAGGGCGCAAGTTACCCTGCAGTCAGATGAATATGAACTAATGGCTTGCAGTCAAATGAATTTGAACTAATGGGATGAATAAAGGACGTCTTCACTCATGCAGGCTTTTAAGCAACAAAAGTCCAACACTGAAACCTGAGAACAAAATACAAAATACACAGCCATGTTCTTGTCAATACTCAATACCAACAAAATACACAGCCATGTTCTTGTCAATACTCAATACCAAGGGATATATGTGTCAACCAACAGGGGTTGACCAAGTGGTCTGAGGGTTCTTTCTCGAAAGCAATGACCCGGGTTCGAATCCCTCTGGCCACTTAGTGTGTGTGTCAAAAAAAAAAAAATAAATAAATAAAGGGATATACGTGTCAGTATCAAAAGCTGACAACAATTATCGCAATGGCTTGCAAGAATTCTTGAAAATAGCATAACTAGGACATATACCTCAAGACTCAAGAGTCAAGACAATATGACAAGACCAAGATATATTGCCGCGCAAAGAAATATCAACGATATCATTCCCCTGCAACAAGGTTTTATTCGTTAGTACGGTTGAGTCTCAATTCATTACCATTTACCAGATTAAAGATAGGGTAACATGTTTACAGATAAACAACCTTAATTTATAAAATTACACTTTTATCTAGTATGATGTGCTAATGGATGATAAAGAACTCCTTTACTAGGTTTTGTTAGGAGTAGCAGTACTAATCAATATGGAACCATCTACTCTCAGATCTTATTAAACTTAGAGTGGAGTTACTGCCCCCATTGAAAGTTATGGGACTCAGGATGTTAGTGGTGAGATGACTAGTACTATAGCTCAAAATCTTAATTATGAACAGTTCAAAGTCTAGGACTATAGTAAAGTCATAAGTAATCTGTTAGCAAATTATAAAGGGGGAAAATGTAAATTTTCAGGGGGTTCCTTATGTAAATACACCTAAATTCAAGGGACTAGATGTATTTACCCTAATAAATATAAAAGAACAAGAAATATCAAAGTTGAACTGCATAACAGGAATTTAAAAATGTTTAACACTTTCCAGAAAAGATGTTTTGGAAATACTTAATATGCCTGAATGCGGTTTCAAACTATACTCAACATTTTATCAATTTTTGGAATATAAAAATCAAATAACTTGAAATATTGAATTAGATAAAACAAGCTTACGAACCAAATAACTCCCCATGCAGATCCATTACAAGGACAGGGGCAAACTTCTGCAAACTTCTCTGCATCACTCGAGTGAACTCTTCGTGATATCAAGTCATCATATATATCTGCTTCATAACATAGAATCATATTACTTTCTATTATTTCTTGATTTTATTTAACCAGAATGAGGGGTGAGTATTGTACCGTATACTGAAAACAAACTATTCATAACACCTGCCATTCAGAGAAAAATTAATTGCATAAGCAGTATAAAAACAATCCAATAGAATCGAACTGAACAGTGCAGAAAGTCTAAGTATAGAAAGGCTGAGTTTATACCAATGAAGAGAATAATGTAGCGTAGGATACGGACTGCAGTTGTTTCTTGAAGAACCCATATAACAGCAATAAAAACAATAAACCCTGGCAAAACAAAACATTACGCAAAGAATAAAATTTATTTATCGAATTATTTTAAGACAGTGCTTTAATAGGAATGGCCACTAGACTTACCAATGCAAAGCCCTCGCAACGTCCACTATTCAAAAATAGAGAAAATGTAAGATACATGAAAAAGAATACCATTAATCATATTATTTAAGATTCCCTTACGTTTTTAGCAATGAAGAGCACGATTAGAAGGGAAAGGATAAGACCACCGGCAGCAATTCTGGCAGTGAGAAGATTTGTGGATGCAAGTATGAGAGCCATACCCCAAAATGATGAACCAAGATCTGTGGTAGCAAGCAATAATATAAAAAGGATAGAATTGAAAAACCAAAGGGGTTTAGTAAAACATGGAGATAATTCTAGCAAAAACAGTTAAGTATTAAAGAATGAATGTATTACATCCAGCCGGCAAGATCAACCAATATACACCACCCCGTGTTTGAGTCATGCCACCTTCATTAGCATGAACTTGGATGCCCTCAACCTACAAGTAATACGAGATCAGAAGTTTTAAGAATTTAACGCAATACAAAGATAACATCTTATTCGGAAAATTAAACTATAATTACTCATATTTTGATCTATAAAAAAGTGAGTCAAAGATCTTATGCGAACTGGTTATTTCCAATCTCTAAGATATGATATAAATTTGTTTGATAAGTGAGAGGATTACAATTATAATAGATCATAATGCTGCTTCAATGTCTGAATAAAACGTATGAAATTTCAAGACAGGAAGTTATAAATTGCTTTTCGAAGAGCATATGCGAACAATCCCCCAATGCACCTTTATTTGGTAATATAACCAAAATCAAACAAATACCATTTAAGAGAATATAATCAAATGTGAGGAGAAAAAAGGAATTTCTACCTCACCACATGTAAGCTTACAAGCAATTGCATGGCTTGCTTCATGAAGAAATACTGTGATCAGCTTAAACGGCGTCAGTAGAAATGTCCTCCATAACTGTCAACACCACCGAGAAAATAAATTAGATAAAAATAGAAAATTCAAGGACTGTCTCACAAAAATTGGCTCATCAAGAAGAAAGGCCTTAGTTTCGGTTTTCTTTCGCCAACATGTACTTAACAAGACATGATCAGAGAAGGAAAACCCACAACGACATGCCACAAATTTATGAAACCATTTCTGAAGATTGTCCAAAACAACTTTCAAGATCTGTGAAATTGAGCCAACTAGAAAACCATGGAATGTTAAGCAAGACTTATTTTTTAACAAGCCAATGTAACTAATTATCAAAGACAAGCACTAATTGAGCCAAGAACGGGTCAAGTGGCAGTAAATAGTAGTTTCCTAAGCATTTTCTTTAATTAAATTCAACTTAAGAGGCAAACTGCAGTTCTACCATATGCACTGGACACTAATGCTCAAGCTTGACTTATTTACAGAAATAATTCAAACTAAAGAAGCTTTCACCATTGTGCTGAATTAATCATATTTGGTTAAACAAAAGGAACCCGTTATCCAAAAGGGGCCAAAAGCTGCAATATACAAGAGAATCAAACAAATCGAAAAGAATAAAGCACCTTTGCATAAAGCTACCTAATCTGAATCTATAACAAAAGGTAAAAACTCTAATGCAAAGGAAATTACAGCTGGTCAGAAAGAAGCAGAAAACTTACAGCAAGAATAACAACAGTGAAGATACCAATGGTGGCAAGAAACACTCTCTGATCATGCTGACAGCAATTCGTCAGCTCCCAGTTCGGATTCATACTTTTCCCCCAAGAAAATAAAAGAGAAGGTCAGTTCTAAAGCAGCAGTTAAAAAAATCAAGAATCTTGAATGGAGAGAAAAGAAATGTAATAGAGAGAGGCAAAAGGAAGATTAAAAGAAGATTTCTCGATTTCGAAAATTTACTAAAAATTTGAATCCGGGTTACGAGGAAACAGAGTTGGTTGTGTACTTACTGGCACGATGGGGTGCACTGTAATTGGTATGGTATTGATAGCAGCCAATCGCAGCCTCTGTCTCAACTGACTCTTGTCGTTTACTGTTGACTTTTTAGTTTCAACTCTTAACAAATTTTTCATTAAAAAGTACTGGGTTTTAATTCAATGGGCTTGAAGTTCTGCTAAGTTTAATGTATTGGTTATTTCTATTTTGATTTAAGCCCATATTTTTATGGGCTTACGACCCAGCACTAATTGGGCTTGGCTATCGAAATATTAGTTTAGAGGAGTGTGCCCATTAATATAAACTAATAATCAGGCATGGGTTGTCAATGGATCGGATTTTAATCCGAATCCGGTCTGATTATTTGCACATTCGACTGATAAAAAAGTTCGATGGATCATATCCGATTATAAATATCCATTATTTGAAATAAATGGAGTGAATATGGAATTAAAGAATTCGATCGGTTAAAGATCCGAATCCGACTATTTATAATATTTTATTATATTAATTATTTTATTAATAAAGAATACTAATAAAAATAATTAAACATTAAACTTCCAATGCATGTATCATTGCATTAATAATATATCTTTCAATATTATTCTTAAAATAATATATAATCTTTCATTAATAATTTTAAATTAACAAATATTACATGAATACATTTAAAAATAATAACTAACTAATTAAATAATAATTATTTTATGTTTATATTTATTTTTTATATATTCTTTTTTTCTTAAAAATTTATTGTTAAGATTCTATGCGGACTCAACATTCATGCATTCGAATCCTATAGGATTCGGACTCGGATCCGATAATCGTATATCCTTATTGGATTCGGATTCGAAATTTTCAGATCCGATACGAATCCGACTCGTTGACAGCCCTAATCAGGCACTTCAGTGCATATGCAAAAAAATAAAATAAAATATATTAAAATTAAACTTTTTATATTAATAATTATTAAATAGTCTGATGCTTAATATAATAATATAGATAAAAATAAAAAAAATTCAAAATCATATTAGTCAAAATAATAAAAAAATTAAAAATATGAAGAACAAGGATAAAATAATATGAAAAAGATTCGTGCAGTAGAAAATTAGAGTTAAGAGATAATAAGTAAATAAATAAAAAGAAAAGAAAGAGAGAAAATTGAGGTTAAGAGGTAATATGTAAATAAATTAAAAGAAAAGAAATATTTTAAAAGTAGGGAAAAAAAAAAAAAAAAACCAAGAAATAAAATATTTTAAGAGACAGAAAAGAAAAGAGTCCAAGACACCAAAACGGTTTCTATTTACTTTGACGCTTAATATAATAGTATAGATTATTATAATGTGGTGAGATATAACTTTTTTATTATTTTTCCAACAAAAAAATATCTAATTTTTTATTATTTAGTGGTTCATATATAATATTTGTATTCATTAATTCGTTAAATTTATTGCTAAAGAAATAATACCAAAAAATTGCATACCTTAACTTACACAGGTAACTTATTCAAAGACCTCCTTTAGTTCGTGTGCTAAGGCAAAGACATCGAAGGAATACCGGCAAAGATAACCTCTTAGGGCTCATTTTCTCCAAGATAGAGGTATAAGTGCAAACCATGATATCCAACTGGTTTCCCCAAGGCCTTTAGGAGGCCGACTGCCCGCTAATTCTGATACAGTATCCCGACTTTAATATTCAAATTCCATCCAAACTCAACTCATTCAAATCTAACTAAATTCATATTTATGGGTTAGATTTCCAAAGCGACCTAAAATTTAAAATCTATGAGAAACGAATTGGGCCATCTGTTGCGAAACCTGATCTAATCATTGAGTTTTTTTTTTTTTTTTTTTTTTCCAAATATTATTAGCAGAAGCAGGCCTAGCAATTTTGGTTTTTCTAATTCCCAAATATATTGATAAAAGAAGTAAATATATTTTAAAAAATTTTCAGATTGAGGAGCTTATCAACTGAGATCAATCTCCATGAATATTCAAACTTGATTTCATTATGAATGAATTTTGAAGTAAGGCCAATCACTTTAGAGTTCAAACCCCGATGGAGGTTGATTTTTGGATCTTCAATACTATTAATTCAACTAAAATAAATTAATAAACAATTTATTTTTATTTTCTTTTTTTTTTTTTTTTGAATCAAATAACTTTGAATTAAAGTACAAATGATTAGAAAATAGGGACAATTTTTGAAAACTCCCCATGGGTTTAAAAAGTTTCTTTTAGCTCCCCATTTTCAAATACATCATTTGGGGTTTTAGATAGGCGATTCTGGGATTTAGATACGTGATTTTTTCCTTGTATTTCAAATACATCATTTGGGGTTTTAGATACGCGATTCTTGAGTTTTAATACATCATTTTTGAAAATGGGGAGCTAAAAGGAATTGGACTTATCATTTGGGGAGTTTTCGGGAATTCCCCGTAGAAAATAATAGTCTAATGGAATAAGTTTCTATCACATAACTCAAGTCAATGGCAGAATCAGGGGACTAAATAAAATGGTGACTATGTGACATATATGAATCTTGGCCCTTGACCTTGAGCTGTTTTATTTAGCCTTCCAAAATTATAGATATTGCTATTGCTCATGTGAGGCAATCTGTGAGTCGGTTTCAAATTTTTGAATAAGATTCGTAGATATATTGAGTATATGAAATTTAGGGGATTTGAATTTTCTGAAATGGTCCGATAGATTTATTGAGCATATGATTGTGTACTTTTTTTCAATTCCGTTGTATGATGATGTAAATTTTTTTGTTGGAACTAGTAAAATGTATGTGAATTACATGCATAAAACTGTTTTTAAATAATTTATAATAAGATATAATATAAAAAAGTATCTAGTTATACATTTCACTCTTTAAATTGACGGTGGAGATTGGAAATATCAAATAATAATTAAAAAATAATTTTCCAGAACTAACAAGTTTTATTAATAATATTTTTTTTTGGTAGATGTATGTAAGTTTAAAATTTTCTAGTATATATCAAAAGTATTAATTATTCTTGATTTCATGCATGTTATTTGTTTCTAGATATGAAAATAATTTATTTATATAATAAACAATAAAGAGAATTTTAAGTCAACAAATTAATATTATTAAATCTCATATATGTAAATGAGAAATTTTAAATAAATTTCATTTCAAATTAATTAACTTTTAAAATAGTTCAACAATATCAACTTATTTTGAATCAAGTCGGACTCGATAAAATGGCCAAAATTAAATATAGAAAACATTCTCGATCATTAACTTATCCATTTATATATCAACCGTGGTTGATCTGAGCGATTAAGGATTTTTCTTCAGGGCAATGACTTTGGGTTCGAATCCCTCTAACCATTTTGGATGTGTGTTTAATTAAAATAAATAAAACTTATCCATTTATATTGTCCATATTGATGAATTTTATTTCCTTGTAATTTAATTTATATCATTATTCATAAAATTTGCAACAAAAGTTGTGAAAAAAAATTCATAGAGAAACTATAAAAAAAATATATAAATAAATAAATAAATATATATATATATATATATATATATATATATATATATATATATATATATATATATATCCTTCATGAAAAAAATATAAAATTAGTTACTACCTGAGTACTTAGTTAAATTGAAGCTAATTTAGTCATACACACTCTGTGTGTATATGATAGTTAGCATAAATGACATTTGGTTAAAAGGGACGCCTAATTTTATTTATTTTTTTAGTAAAGTAACCCTTAGTTTCATAAGAATTCATTATATAATCTTTTTTTGAATTATATCTAATAAAATAAATGTTAAATATAATTATTTTCCAGGTGTACAGATCGGGTCGATCGAGTAGTAGATCTTGAAGATTTTTTTTTATTTATTTTTTTCTTTATTTTCTTTTATTCTTTAATTTTTTTATTTTCTTTTATTCTTGAAAATAATAGGATCTTTAAATTATTCCTTTTTCCTTTTTATTTATTTTCTTTTATTTTTTTAAGATCCAGATTTCTTCAAGTAATTTTTTTTTTCCGGTTATTCCTTTTTCTTTTTTATTTATTTTCTTTTGTTTTTTAAAGATCCAGATTTCTTAAAGTGATCGACCACTCGATCACAGCAATCGAGTTTCTCGATCACAACAATCAAGTTCTCGATTGCAGCGATCGACCACGTCGATTTTTAAAATATCTGGTATCTCAAAATCAAACCGAAATAAAAGAAGAAAAAAAAAATACAGAAGAATAGAAGAAGAAATGTTGTAGATGACAAAGATGGAGTCAGAACTAGTTGCAGAAGACGAATTCGACGGAGGCGATTGCGGAAGACGAATCGACGGCATGAAGACGACTGTGGAGGCGATTGCAAAAGACGAATCGGCGACGATGGAGACGATTGTAAAGACTCTAAATCGGCGGCGAAAGAAGGTGAGAAGGAGAGAAGACGAATCGGTGGGGAGAGAAGGAGAGGAGATAAGACGAATGGCGATGGGAGAGAGAAAATGTAAGAAGGAGAAAAGTAGATCTAAATCTGAAATTTGAATATCGGTGTGTATATTGAGATAATATAGGAGAAAGAAAATAAAATAAAATTAAGGAGTCCACATCAGATTATAGAGAAAAAAAAAAAAGAAAAAAATTGAGGGTTATATCCCTAAAAAAAGACTTGGGCGTCCATCGGGACCTAATTCTCTCCATGAAACATTAACACATCATCTTATTTTTCTTTTGGTGCAAAAGATTAACCTTACCAATTAACAAGTAATATAAAAATCCTCCTTCAACATGAGCTCTAAGCTCTCATTCGGTGTATCAAAAATAGCCATCCCACATTGTTGTTGTTTAGATTTAACTAAGTTAAAACCAATCGTGCAAGTGTACACTTAATATACGCGTAGCACAACAGGATCGTACCCATAGGGAAGGGAAATCAATCACTACTCAACACTTCTTTCTAATCTAGAGACCGAACGAAATCAAGTTGTTGTTATTAATCTACTAAAACGAAATTAACAATTAACTAGAACTAAACGCAAATAACAAACTAAACACATGTGGATTGAAATCAGTGAACTAATTAGGCAGAGAAGTAATAATTCATACATTCAAGAGTCAATATAATACTCGTCTGACAAGTGTAATTCTACAACCTAGTCACTTAAATTTGCATTACCCTCTCTCAAGGCGTAACCAAGTGTTCAATTAATGTCCAATGTTGCAATAGTTAATTAAACCATATGATCAAGGCTAGTGCAAATCTAGTTCTAGAGGCTTGGCATGGAATAAGATTTACTGTTGTATAGACGAAAAACCAAATCTCTTTGCATTCTTAACATCTACTAGTTATGAAAACTATCTCAACTACCATTAATCTCTCGATTCTCCGGTAATTCTAGATTATGCTAAGGGTGATCAGGCCTTTGCAATTCAATTCAAACCAGTTTTCAAACTAAGAATTAGCACAAGTCATTCAAGCATCATCGAACACTTAACATGCACTCATCATCACTTCCCTAGCCCTAGGGATTTAGCTACTCATAATTAACTCAAAACTCATAAAAATAAAGGAAATTGCATTAAAGAAATTCATGTTCATCAAGTCTAAACAAAGTCTCATAAACAAACTCTAAACATTCAGTAAAATCTGGAAAAACGAATCTAACATACGAAAACTAAACTTAGAGGAATTAGTTTGATAAATAAAGCAATAACTAAAATCAAAGGAAACGGAAATTGTTTGAAGAATTCAATCCTTTTGTCCTCTCGAATTCTCTGAACAACTCTCCGACAAGCTCTGTGTCTCCTTCTCCAAGCTAGGTCACCAACTGCAGAATAGTCAGAAGAGACCCTCTCTAAAAGAGACTCCTAAACACACTTAAATAGCAGTCCTAATCCTCTCTCGCTGACTATTGGTAACGGGCGTTACCATCTCAAGAACAATTCTCATTAATGCCCGTTACTAGCTGAAATCGCCATAACGCTTTTATAAGTGGTAACGAGCGTTACCACTTTTCTTCTGCCCAGGGGTAACGGGCGTTACCCCTCTATTTCGCCAAAAGTGATGCTCCTGTCTCTGTTAACGGGGTTAACAACTTTGTACTTCCAAGGAGTAACGGGAGTTACACTTTTTTCCTCCAAAAATACGTGAATTCGCCTCATTCCGCCGTTTCTTAATTCTAACTCGTAAAACACCTAACTGGAGAAAAATAAACACATAAACGCATCAAACGGCACAAAAATATGCTCTACTTAACACTTAAATCCATGCGAATTCTACACTCAACAAATTCCCCCACACTTGCCTATAGCTCGTCCTTGAGTAATACGAAAATAAAGAAAACACATTGTAACGTCCCGGTTTTTCAATTTTATTAATATGCCTTATTTGTTTCTAAATTGCGCAATTTAATTATTTAATTATGTGAGTAATTGTTTTTACGTGTTTTATATTTAACTTTATTATAATTGTTATTATTTTATTACATTATGTTATAATATATTATTTTAATTTAATACTAATAATTTTATATATATATATGTATATGGTTCGTATTATATACATATATATATGTTTAATTATATTCTTATTAATTTAATGATTATACTAATTATATGTTATGTTAATTAATCATGGTTTAATTAATTATTTATACATGTATATAATAATTACGTAGATAAATATATCTATGCATGAATTTCAATTTTTGCATGGGTTTAATGTAATTATGCATGAAATCATATTTTGCATGGGAATTAATATGCATGCATGCAAATCATATTGGTGCATGGGAAATTTTATACATTTTGCATGAATTGCATGATTAGGTTTGTTCGTTTATTTTGTGCTTCGTTCTTATATGATATGATATCAAATTGCCTCGATTTTGTAATATGTTGTACATATATGTGTTATGAACATGATTTTATACTCAATTTATGTTTTTGAATTCATTTGATAGGTTAACGAATTTAATTTCTTTTAAGGAACCAAATCGGGAGCTAACGAGCACTTAGCGTACCCTTGGTTCCGAATTTAATATCTTGAGCTCGGGAACTCGGATTCGAGTTTCGTCAAATCCGCTGAACTCGTAACGAAGATTCGAGTTTAGTAAACCTAGCCTTACATTTTTCCTAAGTCGTTTGAACCTTCGAATTTCAACCGAAAAACGAATCGGTGATCAATTGGACCTTGTTGCACTAATTCAGCCATATCTCACCCAAACCATAACCAAATTAACCATGGTTTGATCCTTTGAAACCCTAACTCAACCCTTTATCATGATATACTCAGCCTTGACCGAGATTATCATCACACAAACCCCAAAACTCAGCCAAAGCTTCTGTCTCTCTCTCCAGTCCCGAAACCCTTCTTCCTTTGGAGATTTTGGAGCTCAAATCTTCCCCAAACTTCAACCAATCATCAAGGTAAGTTAGGGATTGAATTATATGTTTAATTCTGTTCATTTTCATCCTTTCATTCACAAGATTGAGCATGGTTTCATCCATTTCTGGCCATTTTACCGAAAATTGGAGCTTTTGTACAAATTCTTGATCTCCCTTGATTCTTTATGGTTTTGATCGATTCCAAGCCTGATATTAATTTTTTTAACATCCTCATACCATTTATGATCATTGCTTTCGTGCTCGTTGAGATATATATGAGAGATCATTTATGAAATTTTCAGAACAATTCCACGGGAACTTCACGTATGCTTCCATGCTTTGATTGATCACGTTGGAATGATTTATGTGTTGAATATATGATATTTTGCTGCACATTTGATGGACTTTTGGACCTGAATGAAATAGGATTGATTGAGCTCAGACTTGCCCTGTTTTCTTCTCGTTTTTGCTCTGTTTTTCACGCTGGAAATTGCTGTCAAAACTGCCGATTTCCTTCTTCCTTTTTGCTGTCTCTTTCATGGCTTCTTGGTGTGGGATTAGCTGAGTTCCTTGCAGCAATTTGTGCCTTGTATTGTTGCCTTTCTTGCTCGTACATGGCTGCCTTTTCTTGCTCTGTTTCTGCACCATTTTTGTCAAAACAGAGACTGCCGCTGCTGCGTGTAACGGGCGTGTCTGTTTCCTCTCTTCTGGCGAGACACGGGGGTGCAGATGGGTCTGGGAATTCTGTACCTAGACACGGGCGTGTCTCGGTCTAGGTTTGAAGGGTGACACGGGGGTGTCACCCCCATTTTCTCTGAATGTTTGGCCGCGTTTCAGGGCCTGTTGCTGCTGCTGTTTTCCTGCGTTTTCTTCTTCTTCTGCTGTGTGTTGGCTGCTGCTGTATGATTGTGTATATATATATGTGTTAAAGTGTGCATGCATGGCTTGTGTGTGTGTGTGGTTTTGTGTTGTAATTGCATGCATGTTGTGTATAATATATAGTATATATACATTTATGCATGTAATATATATAATATATATACCTGCATGTTGTGTGTGTGGGTGTACGTGCATGTAATCTATATATATGTATTACATATAATTGCATGCATGGATTTATATATATATGAAAGATTTATGTTAATTTTGCATGCATGTGTGTGTGTGTACGTGAAGATATATATATATTTATATAATGTGTATATATGTTATTATATTATATGTTTATTATATATTTTAAATATTATTTGATTTAATTTAATTATTGAAATTAATTGATTTCCATTTCGCGTATTTAACTATCGACTTTTGATTGAACGTTTTATCTATTTCATTCCTAAATGTGAATATGAATCTTATATGTGTTATGCTTATAAATTGAATATTAGATTAATTGATATGAATTATGAATTTATGAATTTGCGAATATTATGAATTTATGAATATTATGAATATTGTAAATTTATGAATTTATGGAAATTATATGCATGTTATGAATTTATGGAATTATGAAATTGAATGAAATGTATGAACGAATGCATGAGTATATGTTTTAAATTTATTAATCGTGCACATGAACATTTTTATGATATAATATGATCATTTATGCATTCATATCATATTCACTTCATTGCCGTGCGTCATATATGGTTCATTAAGAGTCTGAGTCTCACGAGCACGTCTTGTGGTCTTTTGTACAGCTTATCTCCAGGGTGGAGAGCTTTTGTTCGTTCAGGCACTTGGTGCTCGATCCTTGTTTCATCACGGTTCAGGTGAGGGTGGTTTTTGTTTTAGCTATGTAACAAACCCTACAACCCTTATGTGAAAAGCTTTGGCCAAAACCTTATGATTATATATACACATGGTTTTCAAATGAAGTTATCGAGTAAATCCTTCTGAATTATACGTATGAGCGTATATAAGCTTGAAAATGGTTTTGTAATGAGGCTATGCTCCAAACCGTGTGTCTTCATGCTAGCTATGGATTAGGATGACACGGAGAGGTACGTATATAGCATATGCCGAATTACACGGTAAGGTATGATTTCTTATAGTATGTATCATATGTATGTATTGACATGTTTTGGCGAGACACATTTATTACTTATTACAGAACGGGCCCCGGGACTTAGTATATGTGGCTAACCGAGGAAGCAAGGGCTGACGGGGATCCCATATACTAGTCCCACTATTTAAAACAGCGGTACTGGACCTCGTCAGGAGATTGGCGGGGAAAGGGAGCTGAGTGCCATCTGGGGAGTCATGTAACCCCTTTTGGTCAAAGACAGGGTGGTCGGGCCTTGCAAACCCACCACCAACCCGGAGGAAGAAGGTTGGAATTAATTATAATTGAATGATTGATTGACTGATTGATTATCGATTGATAGGCACTGTGCGGGAAGGCCGGGAATCGGATTGCCCAAACAATATATTTAGGACTTGATTTATGGTCTGCCTGTATTATGATATATTGCATGATCACCTAATCAATATATTATTGATATTTGTCGTACACGGTCGGAGTTTGGATGGAGGTTGTGCACGCTCACTCGCCGAGCCTTATAATTATGTATGATTTGTGAATGTAATGAATTTAATATGAATTCGTCATAAATCCGAGCATTGATTGGTCATTCTCTTGCCTTATCGGGAACTAAATTCAAATAAAACCTTGCTCGGGATTTATGACTTGCATGTGCATGTTTTATATATGTATCGCTCCTGCTCACTCAGTCTTCTAGAGACTGACCCTCTCCCTCCCCAACACTTTAGTGTGCAGGTTGGGCTTTGGAATTTCGAGCTAGGCGGAGGTGTCGGGAGTCTTTCAGTGAGTCGAGTTAGATTAGAAGAGTCTCTACACTCATTTCTGTATTGGAATTATGTATGATTCATTCTATTATATCATGAACTGGAATATTCATGTAATTGGAGTTGAATTGCTGTTACTGAGTTTTGCTATTGATTTAAAAGAGGCCTGTAGAGCCCAAATTTCTGCTTATGATTTGTATGATTGATCTTTTGGCTTTGCAATGCATTGTACTTTGTAGATTGGTTTTCATTGCAGGGTCTAGCTCCGCCTGGCTTAGGAAAGCTTTTATGTTCGTCTCCCGTTCGCTAGGGTTTGATACGGGTGCGGATTTACTGTTTCGTTACTCGTGTTGAGCCTTAGTGCGGGGGATGTGGTGCCTCACGTGCGGGGTGCTACATCCTTAAGTGGTATCAGAGCCCGGTTTCAAAACCGGTGTTCTTGAGTCGTGTCGGAGTCAGTCTAAGTCGAACGGCATAGGAACTATGTGATATTATGTGCATTGCATCGATTTTGAATAGGGAATTTGGTTTCTCTTAAGAATTTTGTTGAATCACTTGTTGCATCTTATACGGATTCTTGCCTTTCGTATCGAATATGTGCCATGAGCATGCACTAATCGCATGCATCTATTCTTGAAATAAGTTATGGTTCCCAGGTTGTAAAGATGATATCAAACCACGGCCAAATTTTATGATCACAACAACCTATTGCAAATTCCTTCGGAGGCATGAAAGACAGGAAGGATGCCCAGGAGGAATGTGGAGAATGCTAACCGCGTAGCTTTACAGACTGAGTTGTAATTAACGATTAGGATTTAGAATGGGAGGTTCGACCTTGGCGATGCGATGGCAGAGGAACATTTGGTGGTATAGGAATAGGGGTTAATCATGGGATAGTTGTGACTCAAAAGAACCACTTATGTGAATCCACTACCTGAAGTGCATTAATTGGATTCAACAGGATCTGGCAACCTAAGGAATGAAGGGAACAAAACCTTGAAGACATATTGGTCCCGGATTTGGATCATGGAAGAGGAGTCGGGTTCTAGAAGACAAGCATTTGGGTAAACACGAATAGAGGGAAGGTGGCGATATGGAGAACAGGATTTGAGTTCATTTTTCCAAATCCAAGCTGAATTGTCATATTGTGAGGTTAAATTGGAAGATATGGAGCAACAAATGGAAACGGGAAAGAAAGGAAATCATGCACTCAAGTATAAGCAATCGGAGGTGAACTAAATCCACAAAGGATAAGCGCGGAATTCTTGATTGAGGTGATGATTGGAAGTAAAGGTCGAAATTCGAGAAGAAGTTTGGATACGAATTCTGTGGACGTGGAAGAATTAGGGATTACGGAATTTCAATCTCGGATAGTGGAAGATACAAGTGATGCAAAAAGACTCATGGAAAACTTGAAGACCGTGGGAAAGGCAAGGGATAATCACCAAGTCAAAGTAACCTCGGGATTGGAGGAACGAGGAAAAGCTACCGAGCTAATAGCTTATCACCTTGGTGACAGGTTCCAAAACATTCATAGCATGTGCATCATATTTCGCATTAATTGTTTATTCTTTTAACCTTATGGTTATCCGTGCATTTCTAATTGGCTTTGTTATGCTAAAGTGTTGTATAACTGTTTGATGTAAATTGACACATGCATTGTCATTTTAACCCAACATGCATTTTAGTGTTTACTTGATAGAAAGCCTTTCGCCTCAACTATCAAGTATCAGTTCAACCAAACCGCATCCGAGTTATGAGGAAGAGAAATAATAGGATGACATTAGAAGAAAGGTGAATTTGGGGAAATAAGAACTTCTATTAAGGGATAGGTTAACGGAAACAAGAATTCAGAAGGAGAAGTGAGATTAGAGTTCGGACATCAAGAGAACTAGGGTAGGAGTTGAAAGGCCAAATCATTGATTTCTATATCAGTTAAACTCCACCTAATGAGATTTACTCATCAAGAGTTTCGATAAGAGAAGAATTGATGGAGTTCAACTCGGTACAACAGAAATTTAAGGGGGAGAGCACGACCGAGGAACAAATTAACGATTGAAAGGGTGCTCGAAGAAATATTTTAGTGAGAATAATGGAATTGCAAACTAAGGAAGACCTGGAAGTCCTATTAGTGATGATCAGAAATAAATAAGACGGTTTGAATGGATAAGTGTCAAGAGGAGAGTTAAATTACTAAATACGGTTGAAGTCTATCACCAGGAATAAAGGAAATGATTTAGAGAATATTCTTATGTGTAGAACATGGATCTGGGAATAACAGACTTATAAGGGAGCTTCTGGAAACTCCTAAGTCAGAATTGACAAAAGCGAGAGTGTCGAATCAAGCTAGCATAGAATGGAAGGAGGGCAATTAAGAGTAAATCAATAGAGTAAAAAGGGGGTGCAATAATGGCAATATTGTCAAGTCTTCGGTTAGCCCCACGATAATTCGGAAGGAAAATTAAGAAGGAACCAAACCAGAAAAGATGATCATTGGAGGATTTACATCAAAGTTTAAAACGCATCAAGAACATTCTATCTTTGATTCAAGAAATGTAGGGTCAGATACGGAATATAACCTTAAAGGGGGTTAAAGAGAATGAATGGATAATATGAACGGAAGCTAGAAAAGGATTCGTGTTACGGTAGATCCTAATGACGAATACCTCAAGGTAGGGATGGAATCGTCAAGGTTGTCCGGAGTAGTTATCCTTGAGGGTATTTTAAACTCCGATACGGGTAAGATAGTAGCTAGGGACATAACTTCGAGATGGATGGTCTAAGGGTATTCGGGAGGTCAAACTTGGTTAACTACAAAGAGTTGGTTGAAGGAAGATTAAGGGAAATAATGAAGACTGGAAACAGTACTGGGCAGAAGGGATCTAAGAAGTATAATCCCTGAAGAGGTTAAAGACAAACTGAGCACTGAATCTATCTTCTGGACAGATGATACACTGAACAGCGACAACTCACAATTTTAAAACTTTGCAACTACGGTGAACGGTACTTATAGCATCCATGATACATACATTCATGCAAATTTAAATTAATAATTTCTTTGTTATGTGCTTTGTTTTCTTACCAAGTTAAATTACGTGAAGTAATTGATGATTATCGTGGATGATATTTGATATTTACCTCGAGGTGGCTTGTGTGATTTTGAATGTGGTTTTGCGTGTACTGCTTGGGAGTATTGGAGACTTCCTTGCTTTAATTTACCTTGAGAGACGGGGCTTCTCTTATTTTGTTTGAGAGACGGGGTACTCTCTTTGTTTGCGAGAGACGGGGTTCTCTCATTGTTGCTCGAGAGACGGGGCTCTCTCCTTGTTGTTGCGAGAGACGGGGAATCTCTCATTGTTTAATTTCAAGCGTGTTTTGAATCCGAGGACGGATTCTTTTTAAGGGGGAGAGATTGTAACGCCCCGGTTTTTCAATTTTATTAATATGCCTTATTTGTTTCTAAATTGCGCAATTTAATTATTTAATTATGTGAGTAATTGTTTTTACGTGTTTTATATTTAACTTTATTATAATTGTTATTATTTTATTACATTATGTTATAATATATTATTTTAATTTAATACTAATAATTTTATATATATATATGTATATGGTTCGTATTATATACATATATATATGTTTAATTATATTCTTATTAATTTAATGATTATACTAATTATATGTTATGTTAATTAATCATGGTTTAATTAATTATTTATACATGTATATAATAATTACGTAGATAAATATATCTATGCATGAATTTCAATTTTTGCATGGGTTTAATGTAATTATGCATGAAATCATATTTTGCATGGGAATTAATATGCATGCATGCAAATCATATTGGTGCATGGGAAATTTTATACATTTTGCATGAATTGCATGATTAGGTTTGTTCGTTTATTTTGTGCTTCGTTCTTATATGATATGATATCAAATTGCCTCGATTTTGTAATATGTTGTACATATATGTGTTATGAACATGATTTTATACTCAATTTATGTTTTTGAATTCATTTGATAGGTTAACGAATTTAATTTCTTTTAAGGAACCAAATCGGGAGCTAACGAGCACTTAGCGTACCCTTGGTTCCGAATTTAATATCTTGAGCTCGGGAACTCGGATTCGAGTTTCGTCAAATCCGCTGAACTCGTAACGAAGATTCGAGTTTAGTAAACCTAGCCTTACATTTTTCCTAAGTCGTTTGAACCTTCGAATTTCAACCGAAAAACGAATCGGTGATCAATTGGACCTTGTTGCACTAATTCAGCCATATCTCACCCAAACCATAACCAAATTAACCATGGTTTGATCCTTTGAAACCCTAACTCAACCCTTTATCATGATATACTCAGCCTTGACCGAGATTATCATCACACAAACCCCAAAACTCAGCCAAAGCTTCTGTCTCTCTCTCCAGTCCCGAAACCCTTCTTCCTTTGGAGATTTTGGAGCTCAAATCTTCCCCAAACTTCAACCAATCATCAAGGTAAGTTAGGGATTGAATTATATGTTTAATTCTGTTCATTTTCATCCTTTCATTCACAAGATTGAGCATGGTTTCATCCATTTCTGGCCATTTTACCGAAAATTGGAGCTTTTGTACAAATTCTTGATCTCCCTTGATTCTTTATGGTTTTGATCGATTCCAAGCCTGATATTAATTTTTTTAACATCCTCATACCATTTATGATCATTGCTTTCGTGCTCGTTGAGATATATATGAGAGATCATTTATGAAATTTTCAGAACAATTCCACGGGAACTTCACGTATGCTTCCATGCTTTGATTGATCACGTTGGAATGATTTATGTGTTGAATATATGATATTTTGCTGCACATTTGATGGACTTTTGGACCTGAATGAAATAGGATTGATTGAGCTCAGACTTGCCCTGTTTTCTTCTCGTTTTTGCTCTGTTTTTCACACTGGAAATTGCTGTCAAAACTGCCGATTTCCTTCTTCCTTTTTGCTGTCTCTTTCATGGCTTCTTGGTGTGGGATTAGCTGAGTTCCTTGCAGCAATTTGTGCCTTGTATTGTTGCCTTTCTTGCTCGTACATGGCTGCCTTTTCTTGCTCTGTTTCTGCACCATTTTTGTCAAAACAGAGACTGCCGCTGCTGCGTGTAACGGGCGTGTCTGTTTCCTCTCTTCTGGCGAGACACGGGGGTGCAGATGGGTCTGGGAATTCTGTACCTAGACACGGGCGTGTCTCGGTCTAGGTTTGGAGGGTGACACGGGGGTGTCACCCCCATTTTCTCTGAATGTTTGGCCGCGTTTCAGGGCCTGTTGCTGCTGCTGTTTTCCTGCGTTTTCTTCTTCTTCTGCTGTGTGTTGGCTGCTGCTGTATGATTGTGTATATATATATGTGTTAAAGTGTGCATGCATGGCTTGTGTGTGTGTGTGGTTTTGTGTTGTAATTGCATGCATGTTGTGTATAATATATAGTATATATACATTTATGCATGTAATATATATAATATATATACCTGCATGTTGTGTGTGTGGGTGTACGTGCATGTAATCTATATATATGTATTACATATAATTGCATGCATGGATTTATATATATATGAAAGATTTATGTTAATTTTGCATGCATGTGTGTGTGTGTACGTGAAGATATATATATATTTATATAATGTGTATATATGTTATTATATTATATGTTTATTATATATTTTAAATATTATTTGATTTAATTTAATTATTGAAATTAATTGATTTCCATTTCGCGTATTTAACTATCGACTTTTGATTGAACGTTTTATCTATTTCATTCCTAAATGTGAATATGAATCTTATATGTGTTATGCTTATAAATTGAATATTAGATTAATTGATATGAATTATGAATTTATGAATTTGCGAATATTATGAATTTATGAATATTATGAATATTGTAAATTTATGAATTTATGGAAATTATATGCATGTTATGAATTTATGGAATTATGAAATTGAATGAAATGTATGAACGAATGCATGAGTATATGTTTTAAATTTATTAATCGTGCACATGAACATTTTTATGATATAATATGATCATTTATGCATTCATATCATATTCACTTCATTGCCGTGCGTCATATATGGTTCATTAAGAGTCTGAGTCTCACGAGCACGTCTTGTGGTCTTTTGTACAGCTTATCTCCAGGGTGGAGAGCTTTTGTTCGTTCAGGCACTTGGTGCTCGATCCTTGTTTCATCACGGTTCAGGTGAGGGTGGTTTTTGTTTTAGCTATGTAACAAACCCTACAACCCTTATGTGAAAAGCTTTGGCCAAAACCTTATGATTATATATACACATGGTTTTCAAATGAAGTTATCGAGTAAATCCTTCTGAATTATACGTATGAGCGTATATAAGCTTGAAAATGGTTTTGTAATGAGGCTATGCTCCAAACCGTGTGTCTTCATGCTAGCTATGGATTAGGATGACACGGAGAGGTACGTATATAGCATATGCCGAATTACACGGTAAGGTATGATTTCTTATAGTATGTATCATATGTATGTATTGACATGTTTTGGCGAGACACATTTATTACTTATTACAGAACGGGCCCCGGGACTTAGTATATGTGGCTAACCGAGGAAGCAAGGGCTGACGGGGATCCCATATACTAGTCCCACTATTTAAAACAGCGGTACTGGACCTCGTCAGGAGATTGGCGGGGAAAGGGAGCTGAGTGCCATATGGGGAGTCATGTAACCCCTTTTGGTCAAAGACAGGGTGGTCGGGCCTTGCAAACCCACCACCAACCCGGAGGAAGAAGGTTGGAATTAATTATAATTGAATGATTGATTGACTGATTGATTATCGATTGATAGGCACTGTGCGGGAAGGCCGGGAATCGGATTGCCCAAACAATATATTTAGGACTTGATTTATGGTCTGCCTGTATTATGATATATTGCATGATCACCTAATCAATATATTATTGATATTTGTCGTACACGGTCGGAGTTTGGATGGAGGTTGTGCACGCTCACTCGCCGAGCCTTATAATTATGTATGATTTGTGAATGTAATGAATTTAATATGAATTCGTCATAAATCCGAGCATTGATTGGTCATTCTCTTGCCTTATCGGGAACTAAATTCAAATAAAACCTTGCTCGGGATTTATGACTTGCATGTGCATGTTTTATATATGTATCGCTCCTGCTCACTCAGTCTTCTAGAGACTGACCCTCTCCCTCCCCAACACTTTAGTGTGCAGGTTGGGCTTTGGAATTTCGAGCTAGGCGGAGGTGTCGGGAGTCTTTCAGTGAGTCGAGTTAGATTAGAAGAGTCTCTACACTCATTTCTGTATTGGAATTATGTATGATTCATTCTATTATATCATGAACTGGAATATTCATGTAATTGGAGTTGAATTGCTGTTACTGAGTTTTGCTATTGATTTAAAAGAGGCCTGTAGAGCCCAAATTTCTGCTTATGATTTGTATGATTGATCTTTTGGCTTTGCAATGCATTGTACTTTGTAGATTGGTTTTCATTGCATGGTCTAGCTCCGCCTGGCTTAGGAAAGCTTTTATGTTCGTCTCCCGTTCGCTAGGGTTTGATACGGGTGCGGATTTACTGTTTCGTTACTCGTGTTGAGCCTTAGTGCGGGGGATGTGGTGCCTCACGTGCGGGGTGCTACACACATCCCCATCAAACCTCAAGTTCAAAGCAATCATCAAACCTTCGCCTAAATAAGTCTAGCTTATCAAACCAAGTACTCATGAACATAAGATCATCAAGCATAGTATGAGAAGTATACCTTTGTGTAGTGTGTGAATTCGAACGAAACAATGTACAAAGATTAGAGTGACAAATTCACAATTTTCGCTTAAGTTCCAATCATCAACTTCGGAATACACTCTTTGTACCTATCTCCACTAATGGAATTAATTCAAAACTCAGGATCGGTAGATCTTTTGAGCTTGTAATCTAGGCTTCGGGTAAGGTTATGGAAACTTTAGATCAAGTAACTACTTACCAAGCTTACACCATTTAATCTATACAAACACGACACCTTCATTCACCATTAAGCACATTCCTCCCCCACTTGGACATTTGTATCCCACTCTTCCAATTTCACACTTTGCACAAATTTTTCGTTTCTTCTCTTCTTTTGCTCTTTCTTCTCTTTTTCATATCTTTTCTTTTTCACAACTTTCTCTCATTCTTTTTCCTTCTTTACATAAGCCTCTCAATTTCGATCACAAGAATAATCCAAAGGGATCCAAAGATAGATATCCACTATAAGATCAAACGAGCAAGCCTTGGTGTAAAATTAACAAGGTGGTTTATTTTGTTGTGCATTAGGCTTATAATATGGCTACAAAAATCATTGCACAACAATTAGGCTCAGTGGGGTTAATAAGATCACGTTATTTAGTGAAAAACGGCTAAAAAGAAAAGCTTATAATCCTCCGACAACGAATGCCTACTTCACTTCCTTAATCTTTCATTAACTCAAAATTTCGCCTCAATAGGACTAAAATGCATCCTAATCAAATCTTAGACTTATTTGACAATCATAAATTCACCTTTCTAAGCAAAATACATTATCACGTTCAAAAGTGCTCAAAATATAAGGGCATACTAACACACTAAATCATCCAATCTCATGCAAATTTTCCTCAATTCAAAAAGCCTAACTCATTCTAGCAAAAGCTTCAACAATCAAACTTCAAAGAAAAAGTTCAAAACGGGGGAAAATTTTCAAAATTTTCACAATTTCTCAATTCCTAACAATTCACAAGGTTAACAAGACATCTAATCATGCAAATATCCAAGAAATCTCATAATCATCACCATAGCTCTCCCCCACACTTATTCTTTGCAATGTCCTCATGCAAATGAAAGAATTAAAGTTTAAGAAAACTCCCTTATCAATTGAAGACCCGACAACGTGCTAGCAAAGCTTCTAAAACCTGAGATATGTGACTAGAAAACACGGATCAAACGCATGGGCAATTGATAATCAACATGCATTCAACAAGCAACACACAAGTCACAAATTTAAGGTAAGAAAGGGCACATTGCATAAAAATTCATGAAGTTCCAAATATAAGCAAAGAAATAAGCGTATAAAAAACATCTAAACACATCAAAGAACATGTCCAAATAGAATGTCTAAGAATTCTGGGGAAAAAATGATAGTAGAATCAAGGTGATGGGGTTCCTCCAAAATACTGGTCAAGACGAGCATAGAACTCTTCAAACTTTGACCCTCTCCCCCCCCCCCCCCCCCCCCGAGCTTCCCACTCATCAAACCGCTCATCCACATAATGAGCTAAATCTTCAATCCTTGCGGTCAAATCAGCTCTTAATTCTGCCAACTCTGTGCAAAGGCCTCTCACACTAACCGAAACTCCATCATTATCTTCATCAACAACAATCGGAGCGACATTACGAAGGACCCCAAACTCGTCATCCGGCCTATCGGGAATTTGCTCTAAGCGCTCCTTCTGCACCTCTGAAAGCTCATCAAACCAAGCCGTATCCCAACCATACATCTGCCAGAGCCTATCTCTATCCCTGATTGGCCACCATGGCAAAATATGCTCCTTGAGTTATCCACTCTCCCATGCAATTGCCAAACCCACATTCTCCAAGTATTGTGGACCAATATTGAAACCAAAGTCAACTGGCAACAAACCTCTAGGCCGCCACTGCATCTCACGTGCAAACATAGTCACAAACGCGCCGTGGGCTATCGTCCCGGTAGTGCTTCCCACAATCTCTTGAAGCTTCCAAAGGAATTCAAACGTACCATCGAATTTGATGCCTTCCTTCATCATGTACATTATTCCCAGCTCCGTTTCAGTGATGTGGCTGTCTCTTCCATATCGAGCACAAAATCCCGTGACCAAAATCCTATGCACTAGCACCCAAGCCAAAGAATCAATATAGCTATCATGTGTATTCCGGGGGGAATAACTAGGGACACCCTTTCGTAATGGGAAGGATCTCCACACCTCCTCTCTCTAAGCATCATTCCATTTAGGCAAAGAAGTAGTAACATTAGCCGAAAAATGAAGAATCTCCCTTATCCGGCCCGTATTCCAAACTTGAGTTCCCCGGTCATCCAAAGTGAAAGTTAATGTTCTATCCACTGGGTTAAAGTTCATTGTGGTGAAGAATGCGGCAATCATCTCAGCATATGTCAAATCCTTCCTAGTCAGGAAGGGCAACTAACCGATGTTGTCAAACAATCTCTTCACTTCTTTCCACGCCTCAAACTTCTCCATCCAAGTTTCCTTGAAGAACCGAGTAGACACAATATTCCTTGTCAAATTCCTTTGAAAGGGGTTGCCCATAGCATTCACCGTTATATTAACCGGCTCCCTTGGTTGATGATCCAATGAGGATGCAGTAGTGAAGGGTTCAATGGCTCGAGAGCGCTTAGTACGTCCCATGGTACCTATAATATGCAAATAAGACAAAACAAAGTACCCAAAAATAAATCACAATTCACTCCGGCAAACTATCGAACACCTTGTATGCACTATCCTAGGGTGTGAGTTTTGATAAAAATCCTACAATCTACCCAACTCAATTCAACAAAACTCTATCGTGTTGTAACTTAAGTCCAAAAATTCTCCAAAATCAATTCCCCAATTCAAATTCAAAGGCTACCTGGAGACTAGGGTTCTTCCAAAATTTACTCGATTCAAGTTAAATTCCCTTCAAATCATTAATCCTACTCATAATTTCTCCCAATTCCACAATTCTAACCCAAAATTCATCTAATTATGCAATTAAATCCCAGGGTTCAAGTCCTAGATTGGAAGAATTCATTCTAACATCAAGCTTAGAAAGGGGGGTTACTTACCAATTCACAAGAGCAAAGAGTATGTGTGATGGTGGTGATGCCTTGGTCCTAGATGTGGGGGGAATTGCTTACTTATCTTCTAAGAGATTGTGTAACGCCCGTTACTCACTATGCTTGAGACTCCTGACTCCATTAACGGGCGTTACCGGACAAAGCCTAGAAGGGTGTAACACCCGTTACTCACGTTCTCCCACAAAACTCAATTGTACCAACAGCTAACTCGGACGATGCTTAATCACGTTAATTCACACAAATTAACTCAAAAATATTCAATCAAACCATAGTGCACCATTCTCTAAAACACATAAACATCTCAAAGCACAAATTGCAACATATCGCATCAATTCATTTTCCACACAAACCTAACAATCTCAAGCACAAACAACACACAGAAATAAATGGACCTCTATGTTGTCATTAAAATTCAAATCACGGTCTTAACATGCCTTCCCAACCTCCAAACTATGACAACGCCTCAACTAACCTGCAAAACGAGAGAAAGAACTACAATTATACGAGAAGAGCGAGACAGAATGAAAAGAAACAAAGAAAAGAAAAAAGAGAGGGAGAGAAAAGTTAGTTCTAAGTTATAGCTAGAGAGAAGTTAGTTCTAAGTTATAGTCGTTAGCTTGATTTTGAAAACCAGAGTAGGGATCAACAATCCCCACGAGACGAGTCACATGGAGTGACCTCGTTCTTGCTATCAACCCTGAATTCCATTCTTTCATTCCCTATATTGAACGTGAGGCTTCCATTATGTACATCGATATCCGCTCCTACCGTGGCCAGAAACGGTATCCCAAGAATCAATGGCGCATTCTCATCATTCCCAACATCAAGAACTACAAAATCATTAGGAATGCCGAAATTTTCAACTTTTACCAACACATCTTCAAGAATTCCTATCGGGTATTTCACCGATCCGTCAGCTAGTTGGAGTGTAATGTTAGTCGATTTGAGCTCCTTCACTCCTAATTTCCTACAGGTAGAATAAGGGATTAGGCTCACACTAGCTCCTAAATCATATAAAACATCATGAAATTGTAAAGAACCAATAGTTAAAGGGATAGAAAAACTCTCGAGATCCTTGAGCTTCGAGGGAGACTTATGTTGAATAATAGCACTGCACTCCTTAGTAAGTGCAATCGTGGCGAAGTCTTCAGACTTTCCTTTTCTCAAAACCAATCCTTCAGAAACCTCAAGTGCCTGGGCATTTTAACTAATGTCTCTCAAAAAGGGATATTAATGTGGATCTGCTTAAAGATACTCAAGAACTTCTCAAATTGTTTCTCTAATTTCTGCTTCTGTAAAATCTGAGGAAAAAGAACCGGTGGCACAGGTTCCTCTGGTGCCACTCTTATCTTTGGTTTGAGGGGAACTCTTCCTTTCTCTCCTCTATGCTCACCTTTTCAATATCAACTACCTCCTCAACCTTTCCACAGGCAAAATTGTCAACATCGGATTCTGCATGCAACCTTGGACCTTCATACTCTCCACCACTCCGTACAAATATGGCCTTACACTGCTCCTTAGGATTGTTTTCGGTCTGACTTGGCAGCATTCATGGACCTCTCATATTCAAAGATTGAGCAATCTGACCAATCTGAGTTTCCAAATTCTTGTTCTGATTCACCACCTGCTCTACTTGAGTTTCTAACTTCTGATATCAATCCGTAGACACGGCTATGAATTTCTCAAGTGCAACCTCCCATTCTTACTTTTGTACCTGTTGAGGTTGATTTTGGGGAGCAGGAGGTGGATATTGCTGTTGGCCTTAAAATTGGCCTTGTTGTCTCGGTGGGAATTGTGGCCTAGGCTGAAATTGTGGTCTAGGCTGAGATGGTGGTTGTTGGGCATTCTGATTGTTAGACCAAGAAAAATGAGGATGGTTATTCCATCATGGGTTGTAGGTGTTCGAGTAGGGATCATTCACCGGTCTGGAATTGTTTACATAATTCACCTTCTCTTATACCTGTTCTCCTGCATTGGTATGAGGACACATGTTAAACGAATGTGGACCACTACAAATTTCACAAGTTACCTAAACTGGTTGGGCTAGAGTCCTAACTGCATTCACAGAAAGTTGGTCCAATATCTTGTTTATAGCTTCAAATTGGGCATTAATGGCGGTTAGGCCATTTGATTCTGAGACTCCTGCTGCCGCCTTAATTGGTTGGGAGTGGCTCCTCTCATGCACAAACACATCATTCTGGGACATGTTATCTAACAGTTTAGTGGCTATTGCTTCCGATTTTGACAAAAATGCTCCGCCAGCTGCGGCATCCATGGCCCCTCTGAAAGTCGGGGACATCCTATTGTAGAATGCCTGTATCAGTAGCCAACCAGGAATACAATAATGCGGACACTTTTTCTACAAATCCTTAAATCTCTCCCAAGCTTCAAAGAAAGATTTCCCATCTAATTGTCTGAAACCTTGAATATAATTCTTGTACTTCGTGGTCTTGCTCAATGGGAAAAACTTAGCTAGGAAAGCTTGAGACAGTGCCTCCCAAGTCTGGAAGGATTCATTTGGTACAGTACTCAACCATGCTTTTGCTCATTCCCTTAGTGAAAAGGGAAAAAGCCTCACTTGGATAGCATCGGTGATGACATTGTGGATCTTGAAGGTTTCACACTCTTCGAGAAAAAACTCAAGATATGATGTCGGATCCTCTAATGATAATCCTGAAAATGGATTTTTCTGCAACAAATTGATTATAGCTGGTTTGATCTCAAAATTGTTTGCTGCAATCGGGGGACTGGTTGCGGTTTAAATTGCCCCTGCATTCGGCATATTGTAATCTCTTATGGCCGGTGGTGGTGGATCTTGAGGTGGATCAGCCATCGGTAAGGTAATCGATTTCTTCTCTTTCATTCGCTTCCTCTTAATAGCACTCAGTGTTCTCTCGATTTTTGGACCGTAAGGTACTAGTTCCGGATCTTGAGATCGTCGCATACACCGTGAACTTGCACAAAGGAAAAGAAAATCCTTAGCTCAATTCCACAATAACAACAACTATGAACACAAAGTAAGTAATGGTCTAAAGCACTAGATCAAAATATTTAAGTAATATTGGTTTTAAAACGCCTTCTCCAATAACGGCGCCAAAAAATTGTTGTTGTTTAGATTTAGCTATGTTAAAACCAATCGTGCAAGTGTACACTTAATATAGGCGTAGCACAACAGGATTGTACCCACAGGGAAGGGAAATCAATCACTACTCAACACTTCTTTCTAATCTAGAGACCGAACGAAATCAAGTTGTTGTTATTAATCTACTAAAACGAAATTAAAAATTAACTAGAACTAAACGCAAATAACAAACTAAACACACGTGGATTGAAATCAGTGAACTAATTAGGTAGGGAAGTAATTATTCATACATTCAAGAGTCAATATAATACTCATCTGACAAGTGTAATTCTACAGCCAAGTCACTTAAGTTTGCATTACCCTCTCTCAAGGCGTAACTAAGTGTTCAATTAATGTTCAATGTTGCTCTCGCAAATCATCAATAGTTAATTCAACCATATGATCAAGACTACTGCAAATCTAGTTCTAGCGGCTTGGCATAGAATAAGGTTTATTGTTGTATAGACAAAAAAACAAATCTCTTTGCATTCTTAACATCTACTAGTTATGAAAACCATCTAGATTATGCTAAGGGTGATCAGGCCTTTGCAATTCAATTCAAACCAGTTTTCAAACTAAGAATTAGCACAAGTCATTCAAGCATCATATCGAACACTTAACATGCACTCATCATCACTTCCCTAGCCCTAGGGATTTAGCTACTCATAATTAACTCAAAACTCATAAAAATAAAGGAAATTACATTAAAGAAATTCATGTTCATCAAGTCTAAACAAAGTCTCATAAACAAACTCTAAACATTCAACAAAATCTGGAAAAACGAATCTAACATACGAAAACTAAACTTAGAGGAATTAGTTTGATAAATAAAGCAATAACTAAAATCAAAGGAAACGAAAATTGTTTGAAGAATTCAATCTTTTCGTCCTCTCGAATTCTCTGAACAACTCTCCGACGAGCTTTGTGTCTCCTTCACCAAGTTGGGTCACCAATTGCAGAATAGTCAGAAGAGACCCTCTCTAAAAGAGACTCTTAAACACACTTAAATAGCAACCCTAATCCTCTCTCGCCGACTATTGGTAATGGGCGTTACCATCTCAAGCACAATTCTTGTTAACGCCCATTACTAGCTGAAATCTCCATAACCCTTTTATAAGTGGTAACGGGCGTCACCACTTTTCTTCTGCCCAGGGGTAACTGGCGTTACCCCTCTGCTTCACCAAAAGTGATGCTCTTGTCTCTGTTAACAGGGGTTAACAACTTTGTACTTTCAAGGAGTGACGAGAGTTACTTCTTTTTTCTCCAAAAATACGTGAATTCGCCTCGTTCCGCCATTTCTTAATTCCAATTCCTAAAACACCTAAATGGAGCAAAATAAACACATAAACGCATCAAACGGTACAAAAATATGCTCTACTTAACACTTAAATCCATGCGAATTTTACACTCAACACACATATCCTGTGAGCCCTATGTGCAAGGGCGTTTGCACATGTATTATCACTCCTCAATATGTGTATGAGTCGGCTTACCCAAGGGAGCCTCAATAGGATTCTGCAATCCCAAATGATATTCCCTAAAGGGTGATCGTCCGTCTTAACAACCGTAATGAGTGCCACAACAGTCTCTGAATCCTTCTCCGCAATAATTTTCTCAAACCTTCTATTCGAAGCAAGAGGAAACCCTTCCTAGACATTCCTCAAGTTGCAAGCAAAACCAAAAATCCAGTGGTTGGCCGCTCCACGGACAAGACCTCTAGCTACAACCGAATTCTCATTTTGATAAACACTACCATCAATATTCAGTTTAACCGAACCCTCGCTTGGCGATAACAAGCGAACCACCTCGGGTCCTATCTTGCATTTTCCCAGACGGTTGTTCTGAAGAACTACACCAAGATCACTAGCAAGAGACTTTGTAGCCAAAACAATGTCACTCGTCGTCTCTCTATGATGTCTGAAAATAAGGTTATTTGTGGCACGCCAAATAGACCAAATCACTGCAATGAATAAATTCGGCCAACTGAAGTCAAGAAGGATAATGTTCCTAAATTGGTCTTTTAAATTGAGCTCAACCCACCTCCCCTTATCAATGGCTATGGAACGACAAAACTCGGTGGGAACATTAATGCATCATCTTATAAAATATTGAAAAAGGATAGTAATTAACATTGAAGGTAATATGAAGAGTGAGGAGAATTGAAAAAGTTTAAACTTATTTATTATGTTGGACTTTATTTTGTTGATGATTTCATATAATTATCTTGTTGCCTTAAATTGTTTTTGCAGGATATGGGCTACCAAGGAAAGTCAAAGAATCTTGATATAATCATGCATTATCTTGGACAAATCTTTAGGAAAGTCTTTGACTTAATTGATAGCAAATCAAGGCAAAGATGCTCACCAGGGAAGGAAAGAATCACTAATTGAGGCTGACAAGATTCATTCCAAATGATCATTTCCATACACAACACAAGTTCCGGCAGTATAAAATCATGCAAATGCAAAGAAAAAATCACGCTGAGGCGTCCACTCTTTTGGGTGTTTTTCTCTGTAATTGCGCTTCTCTAGAACTTGACCGTGGTGTTGGTACCAGGCGTTCCTGGAGTGTTGTTTTTGTGGAACTGGACCGTGATGTTGGTACCAGGCGTTCCAGGTGTGTTGGTTTTGTGGTAATGAGGCAGTTGTCCTCTGGTACTGCCAGTGTGTCGCTGTATTTGATGTATGGTGAGGAAGGTTTCCTCTGGTACTTCAGCGTGTGCTGATTTTTATGGTGAGATTGTTCTTTTGTGTGAGTTGTAAGGTAGATAAGTTAGTGTAGCTTATCTATCCTACCATGTATTGTGTTGTAATGGATCACAAAGTTTTGTTTGTGACTTCCACGTGCTTAATGAAAATCTTTTTGATAACTCCCAAACTAACTACTTGAAGACAGGATGTAGGTACATTACACTCTCGGTACCAAACCTGTATAAATTGCTCGTGCATTTTATTTTCAGTATATATTTCATTTTATCTTCGTTTCTTGTACACTGGTACTTTGTTTTATCAAGTACCAGAAATTGTTCGAAGTATCAATCCACCCTTCAAGGGTGTCATATTCAATAATATCAAAGTAAATAATTAAATTGAAGTAAAAGCATATTGATTATTGAATTTTAACCTAAATAATATAATAGTTAAGTTGGACCATATACAATTATGTCAATTTACAATGAGAAGAAATACTTATGAGAATCCACATTTTTATAATAATATTTAGATTTGACACACAATATTTATGTCATGAATCAAACTCTTGTGTTCGAGTACTTGAATTTGCAATTTATATCGATAGGTATAGTTCGTGGTTGGTCACGAATTGAATATATATGCTTCATTTATTTATGATAAACTTCAAAATTCGAAAAGCAAGAATGGGATTAAATGTTATTTCTACAATTGCAATGAGCTTGCCTGAACTTGGGGTCCCAGTTTTGTAAACAAACAACTCATTTTCACATTTTTAAGCAAGCTTTCATTTGGTGTGGGTTGATTAGGAAACAACGTAAAACAGTCAATTTTGAAATTAATTATAGAGTGGGATTGGTATGGTTTGGGTGGAACACTTGCTGTCAGTACAGTAACTAAAGAATTTATCTTATTCCATGAAAGACTTTCATTCGCATTGAGATCGCAAATAGATAACCAAATTAATGCGGGTCGGCCTAAAAAAATTGACAAACTTGCAAACAACATACATACTGTTAAGAAAGTCAATTAAAGCAGCTCAAAGGCTGCAGCCGTACCATTGGACTACCCATGCAAACTCATGCAAATTGTTAAGCAACATTGTCCACAAATTTGACAAAAGGAAACTGAACCTCATGCTGCATTTATTACTATGCGTAACTGCACAGTAAAAGTACTGTGCACGTTGTAAATTTTTGCCTATAAATAGTGGTGTATTTCAGTTCATTTGGATGCAGAATTCATTTTAACGATTCAGTAATACATATTTCTACTGATAATCATATTTCTCTCAATATTTCTTGTCTCTCTTTCGCCTATTTATTTTCCAGTTTTGTAATACGTTATCAGCACGATCGTTCTGGTTATCGACACGACTGTTCTAATATTCTCCAGGCGAATCAACCAGAAGACAAATGTAATATTCTATATCTATTAATTCATATTCCTATACTATATACTTATTTACGTTTTCAAATATAGTATTATTACGAATGGCTAAGCCTTCTCTTAATACATATTTATATATATATAATGTATGGCTAAAGCCTTCTAATATTACGCATTTATATTCAATGGTGGATTAAATCCCCTAATTATATTTACTTATATAATAGAGGATAAAACCTCCGTATTATATTTATTTACCTGCAAATGGAAGGCCGTGCCTCCTACTTATCCATTTATACTATATATAATTATGTGCGCTTAATTTATGTCCTAAACTGTTAATGTTTATATGTTTATTGCTCTGCATATATTTTTATCAACCCTGAGCATGCATAAATCATTATCATTAATGCTTGCATTTATATTTATTTATGCTCCAAATAAAATAAATAAATATATATATATACACTTTTTCCAACGGTTATTTTATAAAATAAATATATATATTTATATATATACTTTTACAACGGCTATTTTTTTAAATTAATATAAAAATATAATAAAATTATATATGTATAACGGCTAGTTTGCAACGGCTAGCTGTAATTTTTTTCTATAAATAGATGATTTCGGTAAATATAATTCATTCACTTCTACATCTTATTTCTTACTCTAAAAAACCTAGAAGACCTTGTTGCCATATCAAGATGTTGTCAGTTGAAGGAATTTTCATGATAATCATAGTTATTGCTTTTGCTATTTTTATTCTTAGTATAGATATCCCGGAACGGGATATGTATATCATGCTTGTCGTGTTAGTTATAATCCCCATGTTGCTCCTGGGAATAACGTTTGATATTGGCATTTAAAATTATTGTACGTGTTGTCTAACTGAATAAATGTACTAATTATTTTCTTTATCTTATATTAATGTCAAACCTCACAAAGCTTGAGTTCACGGCCCTCGATATCTCCGGAAAGAATTATTTATCATGGGTGCTTGATGCAAAAATTCATCTAAATGCAAAAGGTCTCGGGGAGACGATAACTAAAGAAAATAATGCATCCAGCCAAGAAAAGGCAAAGGCCATGATTTTTATTCGTCATCACATTGACGAAGGATTAAAAATAGAATACTTAACTGTTGAAGATCCACTTGAATTATGGGAAAATTTGAAGGAGAGGTATGATCATAAAAAAAACGTCATTCTCCCTAAGGCTCGATATGAGTGGATGCATTTAAGGCTCCAAGATTTCAAAAGTGTGAATGAGTATAACTCAGCAGTTTTTAAAATCAGTTCCACATTGAAATTATGTGGCGAAAAGCTCACTGATGCGGATTTACTTGAAAAAACATATTCCACTTTTCATGCCTCAAATTTGCTCCTGCAGCAACAATATCGAGAAAAGGGTTTTAAGAAATATTCTGAGTTGATTACATGCCTCTTGGTGGCAGAAATGAATAATGAGTTATTATTGAAAAATCATGAAAGTCGTCCAACTGGATCTGTCCCATTACCAGAAACTAATGCATCAATCCATAACTACCCTGGAAGAGGTGGTCGTGGTCGTGGTTGTGGTCGTGGCCATGGCCATGGGTATGGTCGTGGTCGTGGAAACCATAGTTATCATCATCCAGGTGGTCCTTCTAGATACTGGAAAAATAATCACGAAAGCAAGCAAGGAAAACGCAAAAATATCCAGTATGATCATCATAAGGGATCTGAAAACCCCTGCTTTCGATGTGGCATGAAGGGCCATTGGGCACGTGTCTGCCGTACGCCTGACTACTTTGTTAAACTTTACAAAGCTTCAGTTAAAGGAAAGGAAAAAGTTGCAGAGGCAAATTTTGCGGACAATAATGATATCCCAAAATTTGAAAATTCAAATGATATGCTTGAAGCAAATATGGCATATAAAGATGATGATTTCGATGGCCTTGCTAATACCACACACCTCGACACGATGGATTTCCTTACATCAAATGAAATTTAAATTCTAAAATGAATGTTAGCTAATTGTTATTTGAACTTTATTTGTGTACTTTACTTTCATGTTCTTTCCTGTATTATGTACTCCGTTTTCTTATCAGTATCATTGTCTTTTCTACCAATCCTTGCATTTACTTACCAAGTTTTCTTTTATAATGAAGATATGGATGTTTCTCTACATGTCTACGGAACCTATTCAAATATATGTCTTGCAGACAGTGCAACAACGCACACAATTCTGAAGGATAGAAAATATTTTTCTCATTTAACAGAAGGTGAAGCAAATGTTAATACCATATCCGGTAGTGCAAAGTTAGTTGAAGGCTATGGAAGAGCTATAATATTATTGCCAAAAGGGACAAAGTTTATTATTAATGATGCTTTGTTTTGTCCCAAGTCCCACAGAAATTTGCTAAGCTTCAAGGATATCCGCCTTAATGCGTATCACATTGAAACTGAAAATGAGAAAAATATTGAATACTTGTATATAACAAGTAAAAGGCATGTTCTGGAAAAACTACCTGCTTTTTCGTCAGGTTTATATTATACACGCATAAGTGCAATTGAAGCACATGCCATCACAAACCAGAAGTTTGCGGATCCACAAGATTTTCTTATTTCGCATGATCGATTGGGTCACCCCGGATTAACAATGATGCAAAAAATCATTGAAAGTCCACAAGGGCATCCTTTAAGGAACCAGAAGATTCCTCAAATAAGAAAGGACCCGTGTACAGCTTGTTCTCTTGGAAAATTGATTGTGAGACCATCACCAGTTAAAATAAAAGATGAATCACCTGCTTTTCTTGAACGTATTCAAGGTGATATATGTGGACCAATCCATCCACCATGTGGACCATTTCGATATTTCATGGTATTGATCGATGCATCTACCAGATGGTCACATGTTTGTTTGTTATCAACTCGTAATATGGCATTTGCAAGGTTGCTTGCCCAAATTATTAAATTACGAGCACAATTCCCTGATAACACAATCAAGAAAATTCGATTGGATAATGCTGGTGAGTTCACATCCCAAACATTTAATGATTATTGTATGTCAACTGGAATTATTGTTGAGCATCCTGCTGCTCATGTTCATACACAGAATGGTTTAGCTGAATCATTAATTAAACGTCTTCAGCTTATTGCTAGACAAATGATAATGAGAACAAAGCTCCCGATTTCAGTATGGGGACATGCGATTTTATATGCAGAGACATTAATTCGCATTAGACCAAGTGTTTATCATAAATACTCCCCGTTCCATCTTACATGCGATCAAGAACCAAATATGTCCCACCTAAGAATTTTTGGTTGTGCAGTATATGTGCCTGTAGCACCACCACAACGTACTAAAATGGGGCCCCAAAGAAGGTTGGGAATTTATATTGGATATGAAAGTCCATCCATTATCAGATATCTTGAACCACAAACGGGTGATATGTTTAGAGCACGTTTTGCCGACTGTCATTTTGATGAAAATGTTTTCCCAGCATTAGGGGGAGAAAACAAACAATTGGAAAAGGATATTTCATGGTATGAACCATCATTATTGCATCTTGATCCAATCACAAAGCAGTGTGAGATGGAAGTACAAAAGATTGTACACTTGTAAAGTATTGCAAACCAATTACCAGATGCTTTTACAGATACAAAACGAGTGACTAAGTCACATATACCAGCTGTCAATGCTCCTGCTCGAATTGAGATTCCAAAAGATCAACCTGAGAAAAATATTGCTCATGAATCTATGGTACGCCTGAAGCGTGGTAGACCTCCTGGATCGAAGGATAAGAATCCTCGTAAAAGAAAAGGAGCTAATATGAATGATGATCACGGTATAGAAAAAGGTGTCCCAGAAGAGACACCAAATGAGAAAGATATCACAAAAGAAATTTTGAATAAAGAAAGTGTCCCAGAAGAGACACAGAATGGGGAAAGTGTTTCAGAAGAAACACAAAGTGAGATAAATGAAGAAATCTCAATTAATTACTTGTATTCAAGAAAGCTGTGGAATCAAAGTGATATCAACATTGATGAAGTATTTTCTTATGCCGTAGATATCATTCATGAAAATGAAGATCCCGAACCAAGATCTATCATTGAATGTCAAAATAGACATGATTGGAATAAATGGAAAGACGCCATTCAGGCTGAATTAAATTCTTTGAATAAAAGAAGTGTGTTTGGACCTGTTGTCCTCACACCTGAAGGTGTAAAACCAGTAGGGTACAAATGGGTTTTCGTACGAAAACGAAATGAGAAAAGTGAAGTCACAAGATATAAAGCAAGGCTCATTGCCCAAGGATTTTCTCAAAGACCCGGGATTGATTATGAGGAAACGTATTCTCCTGTTATGGATGTGATTACGTTTAGATATTTAATCAGCCTTACAGTTTCCCAAGAATTGCAAATGCGTCTAATGGATGTTGTTACAGCTTATCTGTGTGGATCACTTGATAGTGATATTTATATGAAAGTCCCTGAAGGATTCAAAATGCCTGAAGCATTAAAGTCAAAACCAAAAGAGAAATGTTCGATCAAATTACAACGATCTCTTTACGGATTAAAGCAGTCAGGACGCATGTGGTACAATCGCTTGAGCGAATTTCTGTCAAAGAAAGGATATGTGAATAATCCAATTTGTCCATGCGTATATATTAAGAGAACAGTATCCGGATACGTTATTATTGCTGTCTATGTTGATGATTTGAACATTATTGGAACTGCCAAAGAAATCCATGAAACGGCAGCATATTTAAAGAATGAATTTGAAATGAAAGATCTTGGGGAAACCAAATTTTGTCTTGGTTTGCAAATTGAGCATAAACAAACTGGAATTTTTGTGCATCAATCAGCTTATACCGAAAGGGTGTTGAAACGCTTTAACATGGATAAAGCAAACCCGTTAAGCACTCCAATGATTGGGAGATCTTTAAGTGTAGAAAAAGATCCATTTCGCCCTCGTGAAGAAAATGAAGAAGTCCTTGGATCTGAAACGCCATACCTCAGTGCAATTGGGGCTCTTATGTATCTTGCTAATTGTACTAGACCTGACATATCTTTTGCAGTTAATTTATTAGCAAGGTTCAGCTCATCCCCCACTAAAAGACATTGGAATGGGATTAAACATCTATTCCGATATCTTCAAGGTACAGTTGATTTAGGATTATTTTATTCTAAAAATGCAGAACATGTTTTGGTTGGATATGCAGATGCAGGATATTTATCAGATCCACACAAAGCTAGATCCCAAAGAGGTTACGTATTTACACTTGGAGGCACTGCAATTTCTTGGAGATCACAGAAACAAACACTTGTTGCTACTTCTTCCAACCATGCTGAAGTCATTGCACTTCATGAAGTAAGCCGAGAATGTTTTTGGTTAAGATCTATGACACAACACATCTTGACCTCCTGCGGCATATCAATTGATAAAAATCCAACAACGATATATGAGGACAACGCCGCATGTATTGCTCAAATGAAGGAGGGATATATCAAAACTGATAGAACCAAACATATCCCACCAAAGTTTTATCAGTATACACAAGATCTTGAGAATAGTGGAGAAATCAGTGTCCAATATGTTCAATCATGTCACAACTCCGCAGATCTCTTTACAAAGGCGCTCCCTACTGCAACCTTCAAGAAACATGTTCATGATATTGGAATGCGTCAGCTGCGAGATCTATGAGAAGATCTCACTAATGTCAACATCAGGGGGAGCATACGCGGCTATACTCTTTTCCTTCTTCAGGTTTTTATCCCACTGGGTTTTTCCTGATAAGGTTTTTAATGAGGCAGCACCAAAAGCGTATTGCATGGGTATCCCAAGAGGGAGTGTTAAGAAAGTCAATTAAAGCAGCTCAAAGGCTGCAGCCGTACTATTGGACTACCCATGCAAACTCATGCAAATTGTTAAGCAACATTGTCCACAAATTTGACAAAAGGAAACTGAACCTCATGCTGCATTTATTACTATGCGTAACTGCACAGTAAAAGTACTGTGCACGTTGTAAATTTTTGCCTATAAATAGTGGTGTATTTCAGTTCATTTGGATGCAGAATTCATTTTAACGATTCAGTAATACATATTTCTACTGATAATCATATTTCTCTCAATATTTCTTGTCTCTCTTTCGCGTATTTATTTTCCAGTTTTGTAATACATACAATATTTTTTTTGGTCAGTATATTTTCTTTTTTTGGTTCAGTAAAATCAAATACATACAATATTTATTTGTACATTGATGTGATTTTCTTACAAATACTAGTGAAACAAGGAACAAAGTAAAGTTCCACCTATGATGAGTTTCTAGCATTAGATAAGGTAGCAAAAATTACAAAAATGAGTTCCACTAATTCAGAGAAGAGCTGATAATAGATTAAAGGCAAACTTTGAATTGATGAACTTTTGAGAGGGAGAGAGAGAGATGTGTGTCAAAAATTACATTCAAAAATTCTTCCGGTAATTTCCGTATAGTTAAACAAACTCCACATTATTCATAAGAGTGGCAGTCCACTGTGGTGGACATGTACGTCATATATCATACATAATTAGAATTGCATACTAAACTTAGACCCAGAACCCAGGAAAGAAAAGAATTGCATGTTGAAGTAAAATAAAGTTATTTCGAAGTATTTGTATAAACTTTTATTCTCGGAGAAGCTAAACAAAAACTTGAATTGTTAAAAAATTGTGGTAGTTAAACACTTTTAAATAGTAGCAAGAAAGAATCTAGAAATGAATACCCTCCCTCTAATTTAGAGGGTGTTTTAAGAAGTTTTACTGTGTTTGACAAATTTCTTTTAAAATGAACTTGTAAGTTCTTAAAATAAAATTACTGGAGCTTATAAGCTATTTTAAAATACGTTAAGGAATATTTAGTGACGGAACAACGTATAAGCTAACAATGTTAGATGTCCTTGTATTGTTGTTCTTATGTGTAATACTAATGGTGGAGGGTACAAATGAATCGACAGTCCAATACCCCATAACACCAATCGAAATTAGTCTGCTGGATCTTTACTCCGGTACCGGTGACACCAATTGTTTTAATATCTTAACATATTCTCATTCTTTCATCATATTAATTAATTAAAAATTTTCATTATTAATATTTAATTAACTACATCGCCTTTTTATTGTCCAGCCAGTTTAATTTCTTATTTTTAAAATAAAATCTCATATCTTTTTAAGATTTTAATACATTCTTGATAAGTTGCATATTTGACGAGTTTTTATGTATGAATTATCATGTTTTACTCTTCAATTTAATTTGATTTTTAGTAATTTAGTTTTGTGTTTCCTTATAGAAAATACATATGCTTTGAGCATTAGAAATTAAACAGAGTTCAATTCTTGACAAGAGGAAGAGGGTTGGTCAAATGATGGTTTTCTCCACGGTAATAATCCAAATTGGAATTTCACTCGGAATACGTGTTAAAAAAAAAAGAGTTCAATTCCTACTCGAACTCTCAAAGTCATAAAAGTTGTTGGATGGCCTTTGACTTTTGAGAAATCATCACAAGTTCACAACTCACGCACTGAGAACAGAAAGACCGCAAATTCCACGGTTCCATCCATTCTTAGATTATCTTGGATTTTCCTTTTTTTTTTTTTTTTTTTACACATACCCCCAAACGGCTAAAGGAATTTGAACTCGGGTTATTGCCTTCGAGATGTAACCATTTAACTACTTGGATCAACCCCGGTTGACTTATGTTGGATTTTCTTGAAGCTTGGGTATTGAGGAAGTATACCGGAGGAGAGTTTTCAGAATCTTGGAGATTCCTTCACTACACTTCACGCAGCACAGAGAAGGAGAATTGCTTTAATTCATACTTGGAATCATCATTTCGCATGCAAGTGGAGGATACATTCTGCCATATTATTCCAATTATTTCACCTCTTCGTAACTCCATATTCACGCACGCAATTTGAGGCAGAGGATTCCACCTGGAATCCATCCTCGCTAGCGACGCAGCCGAAGACCGAGCATACATCATTCCATTTCCAAAAATTCTTTCGAAGGCAATTGATTCCTCTCGTCGTTCGTGCATGCACCGGGGATTATCGAAGGCCGTATTTTTCCTTGGTGTTTGAAGTATTTCGTTTGATTTAGAAGTCTCATTACTTATTATGGGATTTTGATTTGTTATATTTGATTATGACTAGGTTGATTAGTTTCAGTCAGGTATTTGAGATTTATGCACTATTGAGTAGTGGCGGAGCCAGAAATTTTATTTAGGGAGATCGATCATAGCATAATACTAAAGAAAAATCTCATAAAATGTTTTTAAGTGTGATCTTAATTATTAATAATTCACTATGATCCTTACTAGTATTAATTTTAACTTTGGTGGGGGGTTAATAAAAAAAAGTCCCATAAAATTACATATAAATATATCTATGTATGTATATAATAAATAAATATTTTTTTTGAGGGGGTTCAATTGTACCCCTCATATGGATGTGGCTAGTGAGATTTTGGGGATTTTTTTTATAACTAGTGAAATGAATGTGAGTTGCACGTTTATCATTTAATATATTTAAATAAAGTTAACTATTATATTGATTGAACGAATTAGGATATTAAAAATATCGAGTTTGATTAAATAAATATAATAACATTTTTAATGAATCATTTTAATTTTAAAAAGGAACACATACAAAAATATTTATGTGAGATTTCTCTTTCAAATCCTGTACAATAAGTAAAAATGCAAAGTAGAAAAAATATAAATAAATAAACAATAAAAATATTTGAAACTATGTTATTACATAAAATAAAATGTTTAAAGTGTATAATATTAATTTATCCAAATAGTTCTAACTTTTAAGCATAAGTAATAGTTTATAACTTTCAAATATATTTGATAAATGAAAAGATATATATATATAAAAGAATATAGACAAAAACTTAAAAAATCATATAAAATGTCATATTAACCATATATATTTTATTCTTTATATTGTTTATTTTTTTAATATAATTTGTGATTTACTTTTAGTTTTTTTTATGAAGTTTTGAAGAATCTTTTTATCGTCCTTCAAAATATAAACGTTATATTCACTTTCAAAACTATAACTTTTGCACCTTAATTTTTTTTCTATATTTCCGACCTCGATTCCATTATTTAAATTGGGAACATTGTTATTTATTTTTTCTTTTTTATTCCATAATCT
The DNA here is from genome assembly GCA_037501455.1 of Lantana camara. Lineage (NCBI taxonomy): Eukaryota > Viridiplantae > Streptophyta > Magnoliopsida > Lamiales > Verbenaceae > Lantana > Lantana camara. The sequence goes on from CM074857.1 coordinate 112,688,804, forward strand.
TGAGAAATTGTAGCTTTTGATATATTATTATCATCAATTTTAGTATATATATATATATATATATATATATATATATATATATATATATTTTTATTTATTTATTTTTTTGAGGTCACTCATTTTTTTTAGTATAATTACTTTGTATTAAATATTCATCTCTCAAAATAGTGGGTTTGACATATCATTATTTTCAATACTATCCTCTTTCTCAAATCTCCATCTTCTTTTCCATAATTGTAATTTGATTTAATAGTATTTCTATTTTCTTTTTGTTGGTACCTTGGATTGTACTTTTTTAATTGCATTGCAGCTATCACATGCAATTTTCAATTGATAACTTCTACTATTCGATTACAATGAGAAAACAAAACTCCATGGATACTTGTAAACTAAATTTCCTATAATATTTTGAGCTATATTCTCCTTAAACAATTAAAAGTATTAGTTATATAAAATATTAATAGAGCTTTTAATAATTAATTTATTTATAAAGTATTAAAGAAATAATATTTTACGAAAATTAATTAAACTCTCGATTGAGCAAATGTAGTCCTCAAACAATATGGTGCATAATATTTAGTATCATTTTGTACCTATTATTAATTCAAAAATATACTTATTGATAGTTTGATATTTTTATATTACTTTGGTATAAGTTTTATATTTTCATCATTGTACTTTCAATAGGAAACGCCCTTTTCAGATGTTTATAATAATGTATTGCATTTTTTACACGTTTTGTACCATAAGAAGGATTTTTTTCACTGTCAGTCTCTCTTAAAACAATAATATATATATCTTGTATAGTAAATAAAATATAGCTAATATTATTTATTTTGCACTATTTATACGTCCAATCAGATTTTTTTTTAATTAATTAATTAATTTTTTTTTCTTTCTATCTCTCCTAAATGAGGCAACCCAACATAGGAAAAGCAGTCTCAAGCTAACACTCATCTAGTTTTGCCGAGCATCCTAGATGCAATAACCATCTTAAACCTTGTGACCTATTCTCGCTAATTTATTCGTTGTTTCATTCTCTCGAGATTTATTTGATCCAAGTTTCTTAAGACCTTTGGAGTAAATATTGCCAATCAAATATTACATTTCTCGTTAGTTGCTTTTCAATATCATTCGTTGTTATCCATTTCACAATCGCCTCTAAATCAATCTCCACATTAATCTTCAAAACGCACCTCTCCTAAGATGTATTAATCCTTTAGGTAAGCCCAATAACTCTGCTACATTATTGAAACTATACCAAGATTCATAATATATCCTAGCACTCATCTTCAGTTGTCATCTCAAATGACGCACCTGGCCAAGCATTGTTGGTGTGGTTATAAAAACTTTCAACCGAGTTCAGTTTTACGCATCACTTCTTTGGTTTATTCCACGACAATTAAGTGTAGATTTTCTTTTGCCTGTGTTTTTATCTGTACTAATTAGTACTAAGATCTCAGATAACTCTTTTATGTGGTGAAGAGTGACTCTTCTAAGATTCATAACATTTTGATTGCTTCATCAGTTCTATGCTTTCCAAAGATTCCAGAGCGTCAAGATTAAGACAACCCACCCAGGATATTTTAGGAACATATTGCTCAAAATTTTGCTATTAAAGCTCTCTTTGAGCCTGTCTGACACTCGTAAGTCACGAAGATTTCATCAAGTTTATTTATCAACAATCTTGTCCCACACCCGGAGTGCGAGCGAAAAACTTCTCAGCACGTGGTCCACATATTCTATCCTGTACAACAGTGTATACATACATCATTTTCCCCAAATTTTCTATCATACTTCAATACATTCATGAGAAAACTATGATATTGGCAAATCTATAGAAAAATCATAAACTTTTGGGGCTAAGGTAAATTCCAAGTTCATTTTCAATTTTTTTCGCATGTCTCATCTGACACCATAAGCATAGGATAGTCATTTTATAGGAGAATTTATCTTTAGTTGTCCCAGTCCAAACTCTCTTATCTCCGTTAGCATGTAGAGTGATTAGGACACTAAATTTCTCACTCACCACCTCCTTGGGTAGTACTATTTTCAACTTATCTAGGTTTCAGTTTTTATCTGTGTCAATGAGATTACATACAATAAGATTTTTATCCTCCCCATGAATGTTATCTTCAAAGATGTCCGCTATTTTACCTTGTGATTGTAGCACCCCGCACGTGGGACACCACATCCCCCGTACTAAGACCCAAACCAGAATAGAAAATGAGAAGTCCGTACCCAAGTCCAATTCATAGCGAACGGGAGACCAACACACCCAATAGGCTAGACGGAGCTAGAACATACTTAGAGTGCGCAAAAGTAAAACAAACACCAACCAAACAACAAGATAGGGAAGCAATTCCCATCAAATACTCAACCAAGAGGCAAACGATCAAATATATACAAGATATAAATACATAAATCCCAAACATAAGTCATAACTCCAAGAGTACAAGTCATAATATAGCACGTGAGACCAAAATGCATCCTAACTCGACCTATACGACCAAGTGTGACTCAACAGACACACTTTCCTGCCTAGCATGAGCTCAAAGAACATATCACCTGAAAAGTAAAGAGAGGGGTCAGTCCACTGACTGAGTGAGGGGGCTACCGCACACCCACACGCTATACATAATAGACCAAAGCACGTATTAAAGGGACGAATCATGAATCGGGAATAGGTTTTTGCATACCAAAGCATTTTCAACAGAAAACAATTCGTATACTTATACTTAATGAAAACGTTTGATAAAAACTATCCCCATTTCATAATTCCGAGGTATAAATCATATTGCTCGAGCGATTAACGAGCTTCCAACCTTACCTCCCAAAATATCATAATAAAAAAAAACCAAGATCATACTTAACAATCCACCCAAACTTCGGGATAGAAGGGCTACGTAGTCCATAACTATCCATAAGAAACATAACCTCGAGGGGTAGCAATCCCACTACGAGTCTTTCCCAGCTTTTACACCGTAAGCGTCCAAGAGCACGTCTTTCCAAGCTCCCAGGAGTCACGCGCGACATCTCGATAACCCGATACCATCCCGGATGTCCTTGCTCATAGCTCCGGGGCCCAAACAGTACACACATATACCAATCTTTCATGGCTTAACTCGCTAACATAACATAACCTAACACAAGGGTTGGTTTCAAAACTCAAGCTTATATACACCCGTATACATACTTTCAAAATCCGAAAGTCTTCATAAGGTCATAAAATATCATACTTAACACATATTTAACTATATATGTAATATATAGTCGCATGCGGGCTAGAAACACGAGCATATAGGGGTTATAGGTCGCTTAACTAAAAGAAAAGATCTTAAACCTCACCTTGTACGCAAAACAAAAGATAAGATCATGCCGACCACCACAAACTAGATCTCGGACTCAACACCGACACCGGGAACCTTCTCTATGACAAGTAAATATAAAACCCGAGACTTAGACTCAATTATGTACCAAATAGATGCAAGGCAATGCGAATGTATGCTAAGGAATAAAATAAGATGGCACAAGATGGCACTTAAACGTTCACGTTGTCACTTCAGTTTAACACATAAATTTCATAGCATAAAATCAACAAACATGTCATAACACAACATATAACAAGTAATTAACATCTTAGAATCAAGTTAGAGCCGAAAAAAATTCATTGAAACACATAAAGGAAGGCAAAAGTTGCAAAGGATTGTCATGCATAGCACTTAAACGTTTAAACATTAAGGTCACAATTGCACCTCGAAATTAATATCATAAAATTAAAATAAATATCAAAACACATCATACTAAGAGTTATTAGCAAGTTAGGATCATGATAGGGGCGGAAAGAATCTAATACAAGCTCAAACATAACAAAGAAATCACAAAACATTAATCGGCCGTTCACCCCTTACATGCATAGGCTTGCAACGCTCGTTCTGGGCAACAGAACTGCATGGCCTGCATGGGGGGCTGAACGACCGTCATCTCCGAATGGCCATTCGGAGGCACAGAAGCCACTACCTCCGCGAATAGCCGTTCTAGCCACAAAAGGGCTACGGGTGAACGCCCGTTTATGCATGCGTTGGGCTGCTTTCTTCCTCATTTTTCCAACTGCAAAACGAAGCAACACCCAAGCACAAAATATAGCAGAATAGGGGCTGTAAAATGCTACAAATTCCAGGCCAAAAATAAGAAGAAATCATGCTAAAACGTTACCATTTCAGCCACACAACACCATGCTGCAACATACATCAAGGTAAGAGTTCATATCTTGTTTAAAAGACCCTTCTACTCTTCATTTATTCAAGAAGTATCAATGGTAGATCTTCATACACTCAACATCCAAGAAATTAATGCACATAAACATGTTAAGGAAGCTCTTGTAAACACAATAAAAGCATTAAAGTCCATGAAATGCATGTCTAGTATATGTATTCAAGAATTTGATGAAAACCTAACTATTCATGCTTCATTTCTCCTATGCACAAAAACTCAATTACAAGACATAAAAGAGAGCTTAAATCGAAGCTTAGATCACGAGAAACACGGGGCATTCTCCTTTTCATTTGGCGAGCATCGTTATATTTCTTTTTGGGCTTCTCTAAGACCCAATTTTCCTTCTTGTTTCTTTGTAGGCACCTCTTTCCACCCTATTAGATGGGTCCGTTTCCTTGTTATATGAGTCGCCTAAAAAAAGTTGTATTTAAGTTGATCAGGTTTTTACGTGTGATTGGAGAGCCAATTTATATGCATTTAGTAGATTGGAATTGAGCTCGTGATGCACATAATAAGTGTTATTCATCCGGAAAGGTTTTTCATTTTGACTTTCTATCCTAGAGGCAATTTTCGACTCTCTTAATCACAATCAAGAAATATTCATTATAGTTTCAGCCAAAGTTCTTCTACACCCCCAAATAATTCTTTAAATTATATGTACTTTATATGCCTAAAATTCTAGTAACCTGTTACTTTAAATCATTTGACATATAAGGTGTAAACAACACATATAATTAGCTTAAGTTTAATTTGAGGTCCAATGCCTTATAAAATGCCTCATCCACAATGTGAATGCATTTTGTCCCATCCACGATAGCTTTAGCTCCCAATATTTTGTTATTCGTAGAAAGCAAGTGTGAGATTTGAGGGCCTCTCTGACATACCGTAATTAGCTTCCAGTGTCCAGATGAAATGACCTCCTCAATCATATACGTAAGTTCCATGCAGAGTACAAACAAATAGGGCGAGAGTGATTGAGTTATCTAATGCCACACATCCATAGCCTCGGTCGGTTCACCATTCCATAAAACCTCTTGTTGTATCCCCTTCATTCTGCTCATACTGATATTGATAATTTTCGTCGAAAATTTGAAGAAAGTTAGAGTTCTCTTTAGAAAATTTCACCAGACTTTGTCGTACACCTTTTCAAGATTCAATTTAAGCACTATACCCCATTTTTTTTGCTTTGGAGTGATGTAGCATTCGTAACAATTCTTGAAGCATCAAGATATTGTAATAGGTGTCTAGGCCGGGAATGAAGCTATTCTGATTTGGACTCACAATTTATTTGATATATGGCTTAAACAAATTATAATCATCTTGGTGATCATTTTGGGCAATAAGTTAGCTATTCTGATTTGGGCTCACAATTTATTTTATATACGTCTTAAACAAAGTATAATCACTTTGGTGATTATTTAGACCAATACCTTACACAACGTAATAGGCCGAATCTCTTTTGTTTTTCTGGAGAATTAACTTTCGAAATCAAACAAATAAATGTTTGATAAGCTTTCTTGGGAATTGATTCTCTCTCCATACAATTATTGATGAATTTCACCATTACATCTCGTACTATATCCTAATAGGTTTGAAAAAAGTAGGCTTGGAAACCATCTGCTTCCAACGCTTTGTACGGGCGCATGCTCTTCACTACTTCAAATTTCCTCAATTGAGGTTGTTCTTGTCAAGTTATTTTTTCATTGCCACCTTCGGGTTCGTTGGTGCAAGCTAACACTAAGACTCATCACCTTTTCAATAATATCTCCACGGAATAGTACGTAGTACTCTCAAGTGTGTTGCTTTAGTTGATCATTATTTGTTACCAATTCATCGCCTATTATGACATCATTTATCTGGTTCCTCTTTCTTCTCGTTATAGTTGGGAGATTAAAGGAACGTTTATATTTATCTTTGAATTGGAGCCAATTAATTCTTGACTCTTAAAATTAAATAACCTCTTCTTGTTGCAGTAGTTTGTTATATTCTCTCATCAATTCTTTCTTCAAATATTTCGAATATTTACCTTGCTTGTCTCATATATAATGCTCTAGAATTTTTTTGAAAATTTTTTTTTGTTGTTTTTTTCGCTTTTTAAGCACATTGGAGATTGTGCAATGACCATTGTTCTAGAGCAATGATCCCAAGTCAAAATATCCTTTAAGTTTTGATTCGGGCAATAAGTCATGTATTGCTACTTTGGATGATATTGATCTAAATTGATAATTGTTTGATCAATCTCATTCAAATTAAATTCAAAAGTTCACCAGATTGTTTTTTAAGCTAAAACCCAATCTAGCATCTTCAAATTGTTTGATCTAATCTTCAAAATTTTGTTTACCATTGTATACGATATTAATTCTCACTTTGTCATATCCTTTATAAATATATTTGTAAAAATATTTCTTAGTTGTCACTCTAAGAAAAATTCCAAAGTTTATGTGAAAATTATAACTTAATAACAAATATGGATTATAGGTACTACACATTGGTTATAAAGTTGTGTATTGCGAACTTGGACCGTCACTTCGATTCTTCTTCTTCCACAAATCGGATAGCCATCTTTACTTTGTATTGTGTTTTCGTAATATGAATATGGGTATGATATTTACATTCTCCATCCATCATACAAAAATTATTTAAGTTCTTTCATCCGCATGATTCATGCACCATGTGTTTCATAACTAACTCATAAAGTTGGGGATTCTTTTCTTAGTCAAAAAATTCAACTCAGATAAATTGATCATGTTGATCGTGTGTTGTAATTTTATAATTTGACCTCAAAATTATAAAAATATGAGCACATGTCAACCATCTCTTTTGAAACTCGATTGCATGAATATGTGCAACCACCTTTCTAAAAATTTCCTTATTGAATAATTGATATTTTAAATCCTGTAACTTTTCCCAAAAAACTCATGATGTCTTTTAAATCATGAACAATAAATGATATAATTAACAACTGATCACTAATTAAAACATAACAAAACTAATAAATACTTGCATTCTTTTTCATGTGAAATAACTTCGTTTACAGACAAAAAATTTGATAACCGAATGACATCATTTTTTAATCAAATAAAAAAAATATTATTTGGATTGTTCATTAATTTTGGTATGCATATGTATCTACATTATTAATTAATTAGAGAATAATTGTAGTCAGTGCTTCACATGGCGAGCTTTGGAGGCTCCATGAGCCCCTCCCTTATGGTCGAAGCTTCTTGAACAAACGTCATGCTCTCGATCCCTGAAGAAATCAAAAGAATGAGAAGTGGCGCACAACAGAGACAAGAGAATAGGGTTTCAAAGTATGCAATCTTATTTCTGTAAAGTAAGGTAAAAATAAAAGTGTTGCAAGAACCCTATAAATAAACACATGTCTAACGGCTAGTTGGGAAGCGTGGCTCAAGCGCTATTATAAGGTAAAAAGTAACACGACTCTTTAATACAAAAAGAAAAGGAAAAAGTCAATAATCCAACAGCCCCTCTAAAGTTGGAGCTTCGTTGAATAAGAAGCCTAACATGCACAAAATCCTTCGAAATAAAGGTCCTCTCAAAGCTTTAGTAAAAATGTCAGCCTATTATTGTAAAGTAGGGATATGTTGGAGTGTAATAAAGCATTTCTTGAACTGGTTGCGGACGATATGGCAGTCAATTTCCAAGTGCTTGGTGCGTTCATGAAACACCAGATTCTCAATGATGTGCACTACTGCTTTGTTGTCGCACTAAAGATCAATAGGCGAAGAAACAGGTACGTGAAGATCTTCAATAAGGTAGCTCAGCCACTGCAACTCTACTACTGTGACCCCCAAGCTTCTATACTCAGCTTCGTATAAAAACTTGCTCATGGTTGGATGCTTCTTTGTCTTCCACGAGATCAGCGAACCACCTAACAAGCCGCAAAAGACAGTTACAGACCTCCTAGTCAATGCACAAGTTGCCCAATCTGCATCACTATATACGGTAAGTTTAAGAGAACTGTCTGCTGAGAAAAAAAGTCTAGTCGTTCGTGTCCCAGCCAGATATCGCAACACATTTACAACTGCATCCCAATGTACATGTATAGGATCAGAGATAAACTAACTAAAATGTTGTACAGAGAAGCTTAAATCAAGCCTAGTTAAGTTCAAGTATAACAAAAGTCCAATCAAGCGTTTGCACTGAGCTAGGTCTAAATAAGAAACCTCATTGTTATGAGGAAACTTATGACCACTTGGTAAAGGAGTAGAGGCAGGCCTGGCATTGAGAAGGGTAGCATCATTAAGCAAGTCTGTTATGTATTTCTTTTGAGTTAAAACCATGCCATTTGAGCATCGAAATATTTTAAGACCTAGGAAATACTTAACATTCCCCAAATCTTTGATTGTAAAGGGAAACGGGTCAGGTCCAAAGAATATAGTCCATTCGGATCGGATTTTAAGCCAAGGGGGTTCAAGCGGCTTCAAAAAAAAAAAATGCAAGGCTACTTCCATTGGATCCGAATCGTCGAAACAAATCCAATGGTGAAGTCAAAATTCAAATCCGAATCCGCAAGCTCAAGTTAGCCAAAAAATGGCTCAAAAACCCTAATTGCGATTAGGTCCCTAAACTCCAATTAATTGGACATTCGAGTCCAATCACATAACAATCGAATTCTAAGGTAATAAATAACTCAAAATAAAGTTCATGTTGACACGTAAAGCATGTGACGTCACGTAATTCACATATTTGCAACTAAAATAATTAAATTACGTAATTAAACTCACCCGTGACGTCGTACTTGGATTGCCGAAGTGATGGGGTGTCATACAATCGATAACCAAATAGGAAGTTCAGGATGTCGTCAAGTCCATACAACCCTTTAAAGCCCCAGGGTCGGATGGTTTCCAGGTATTCTTCTATCAAAAGTTTTGGGACGATGTGGGGGATTCGGTCTTCACTGACATACGCGACTGCATAAATAACCAAGACATCTCGGATGATATGGGTGCAGCGTTTATCTATCTCATTCCAAAAACGAATTGTCCTAAGAATGAAAGTGAATTTCGCCCTATAGCTCTGTTGAATGTTACTCAGAAAATACTAACCAAATTGTTGGTGAGAAGAATCAAGGGATTCATTGCAGATATTGTAGGCTCTCTCCAAAGCTCCTTTATCTCGGGTAGGAACACTCACGACAATACCCTGATGACTAGCTCTAGAAGCAAAAAAGGAAACATGCTTCTCAAACTTGATCTTGAAATAGCGTATGACAAGATCAGTTGGGAATTCTTCCGAAAAACCCTTGAATTCTTTAAATTTCCAGAGGAGTGTTAAAGATCATCATGGAAAGTGTCAAAGCTATCAAACCCCAAACCTTATGGAATGGAAACCTACAGATCCAATCCATCTAACTTGTGGTATCCGACAAGGGGATCCCTTATTCCCTTACATGTTCGTGCTTTGCATGGAGTATTTTGGGCTACATGATTAAAGTGGCCATTATGATAAAGCAATGGAAACCTGTCGCTAGTTGCAGAAGCGGGCCAAAAGTTAGTCATCTCTTGTTCGCAGATGACATAGTCCTTTTCGTAGAAGCGTCACCTCAAAATGCACTTACCATCCGAACCATTCTTGACAAATTTTGCAGCGTCTCAGAGCTAAAGAATAGCCTTAGCAAGTTGAAGGTTTGGTTCGCTCCGAATACGGCTGTTAACAGTAGGGAGTCGATCATTGAGAGATTAGGTATTGGCGAAACCGATTCTATAGGGAAATATCTTGGGGTTAATCTTGGCAATGGTAAACTTTCAAATTCCATCTTCTTGAAAGTTCTAGAGAAAGTTCAGAAGCGCCTTTCTATATGGAAGTCGAAAACTCTTAATCTCGTGGAGCGCATGACACTCATCCAATAAGTAATGTCTTCTATCCCCATTTATCAAATGCACACGAGTTGGTTTCCATCTAAATTCTGTGATAAATTGGATCAACTGAATCGAACTTCCTTTGGTCGTTAGACCCGGAAAAAAGGAAAACTCATCTAGTTGGATGGACCAAGCTTGTTCGCAAGAAGAGAGAAGGGGTCTTGGACTGAAAAAAGCCCGCAAATCCAATATTAGCATGTTAGCTAAGACTGGTTGGTCGATTCTTAAGGGAAAAAAGAAGATTTGGGTCAAAAATTTTAAAGCTGAATATTTAGCCAAGATGGATATACTAGACACCACTCCGAAGGCCATGACGTTGAATCTTTGGAGAGGGGTGGTTCGAAGATTGAAGGTCGTTTCTCATAAAATAACATGGCCAATAGAGAGCGACAAAGATGTTAATTTTTGGGATGATGATTGGATTGGCATCAGATGCTTGAGAGAGCTGATAGGGATCCCTGTGCACCCTGCTGAGGAAGCTTACATAGTGGTCGACGTGCTGGATGCGAGACATGGCTGGAAAATAGACAATCTTGCCACCAAAATCCCGCCGGATATCTATCGGCTGATTAGAGGAATTTCGTTGGCCTTCAATCATGATGGTAGGTTGTTGGACTAGGACCTCATGGGGGACCTTTACCTGTGCTTAGGCTTACGATGCTTTGAGCTATCCTATTGACAACCTAAACAAGTCTTGGTGCAGAATTTGGAATAACAAAATGCCAAACAAGATCAAGTGCTTTGTTTGGCTACTTAACCACCGGAGTTTAATGTGAAATGTGCTCCGATTTGATAGAAAGATAACCATAGATGCAAGATGTAGCCGGTGACATGCCGATAGAGAAGATGCGATACACATTTTCCACAATTGCCCTACTGCATGGGTCTTATGGATGAAGGTAGTTCGGGATGAAGGATTGGGCTAAGTTCCAGATAGTTGGCGATGAAGAAGGGTTTCTCCAGACTTTGGGGCTTCACTGCAGAAATAAAGTGGTACCTAGAGCTAAATGGAAGTGTGTTTTCATTGGTGGCCCTTGGGTTCTATGGAAGCACCGAAACAAATGGGAATATCAAGGTCAGAAAGATCCCCTTGGGATAACTTTGAGTCGCATGAAATTGCTTATCTCAGAGATCGAGGAAATTCAGGAAGCTATGCTCACTCTCAGGTCATCGGGTGGTGAAGGCCTGCCCCGGGATGGTCAAGCTTAACACAGATAGTAGCTATTTTAACAGCTCCAAAACTGCGGCTGCCGGCGGAGTGGTGAGAGATGAGTAGGGTAATTGGATAACGGGTTTTGCCATCAAACTCAAAACTCAGGACATCACAATGGCCGAATTTCTTGGATTACGAGAGGGGTTGAGGATCGCTTGGGAGAGGCAATTCGAAAAAATTAAAATCGAGTGCGATTCAGATATGGTAGTTGACATGGTTACTAATGCCATTGTTGATGAACATCCGTTAGGTCTCCTACTATCGGAGCTTACTACATAAGCCATGGCCGAGTAGTCTGAGGCATGTCAACCGTGAAGGGAATTAGCTCGCAGACCGACTTGCCAAATTGGAACAAAACATGGAAGAGAAAAAATGTTCTTGGGACAAGTTTCCGAAAGTGATGAAGAAATATGTTGACGCTTTAGGCCCTTCCATTTGAAAAAGAAAAAAAAAAAGTTACATGTTAGTATTTAGATTAGGTATTAGTTTAGTAAAAATTCCTTTGATTTAATTACTTTTATTTATTTTGTATTTTTTTAAAAGGTTCAGAATTTTCCTATTTATGTGGGATTGACGCGTGTGAATTTGTATTTATTTCGTAATTGGAATTAATTTATTTTTGGTAGATTCTGATGTGGCATGGACCCGCTTACCCCGTGGTCCTATCACAACGTAACATCTGTCCTCTCGATAGGGTTAATACTCTGGACCGTATAGGTCAACGCCCAATTAACCTTCCCCAACTTTTACTGCTCCGTACCTCGATCATCGGGCGTACCCTATCATCGACCCATCACTCTCGACCACTAACGAGACCATAGCAAGCCGGCCCACTACCATTCATTGGGGCTAAGTGGCCGACCACGCATTTAATGCTTGGGGATAATGGGGCACCTGTCAGCTTTCGGCGGTGGCACGTCGACGCGGTAACATTCTCTCTCCTTACCCTATATAAAGGCTCTCATTTGTTACACCGGTAAGTTCTTCACCTACTGCATTTACTTCACCTTATACTAGACATTCTCAACTCGATCCTGACTTGGCCAACCTGGGTGTCACCCCCATCTTCCCCGAGTTGGCCTCGAGCTCACCTTTCCTTCCATCATTCACAGATTTCGAGCGAAGAGCGACGGTTTCCCTATCAACAAATTTAAGTGTTCGACCAGATATCCAGATCGACCCGTCATCGGAAATTTGGCTCAATCATTTTGGCGCTGTCTGAGGGAACTCACAACGAAAAGCCATCGATCATGACTGCTCGCAATCTAACCAGTACTCGCATCTTCGATGAAAATGGTCGAGAAATCTTCCCGTAAATTCCTATATATGTACCTCCTCCTGCAGTCGATGCACCACAACTTGTGTACTCAATGTTCGAGTTAGACAAGTATCTGAAGGCTTGTAGTGACGAGGCAATAGCAGCTGCCGCAGAGGGAAGAGAGCCTCGGATGCCCGAGTGTCCTCAAACTCGACCTATCGAGATAATCCAACCCATGGAGAATTACGCAGGTTACGTTCAATAGTTGCCCTACCATCATCCGGTCGGGTACTGGCCGGGGTCAAACACCCTTCTTATCATCCCTCTCAGTATCAACCACCACCTCCTGCTCAAGGGAATATGCAACGACCTGTCTGAGAACGACTTTCTATTCGTGCCAAAGATGAAGCCGACTCTCGAGCCCCCCATAAACACCAACAGACGCCAAGCTGGTAATGCTGAGGATCGAGAAGACTCTCAACAAAGAAGTCGACACACTAATTTCTGAAGGAGGAATAACAGTCCCCGACAGTCCGAAACAAGAAGGGAACATGCAAGCCACCGCAGCGATGTCTCGCGCCGCGGGTCGAGTGGAGTTTTCAACCGACTAGGCCCCAATGGTTTTCCCAATCAAATCTGAAGGTCCAATCGGGGGGCATATTGTAAGATCTGACGATCTCAGGAATCAACTCCCTCCTCGAGATCCAAGGTAAAAATCCCGACGTTATAAAGAGGGCCAGGGCTTCCATAGCCGCTCTCGCAGTCGACCCCGCTCTTCTCGACTTTTACGGTTGGTACAGCGCCATGATCGACCCTGGAGATACCGCAGCGATAGGGAAGCTCAATCCCCCTTCTGTGATGAAATTATCGAGATAACTACGGAAGAGAAAATCCCCACGGGATTGCCTACTTATAATGGATCAAACGATCCTGAAAAACATGTGTTTAGGCTCAAAATATAGCTCAGCATATTCGGGCATTCCCTTAACATTTGGGCTAAGATCTTCATTACCATACTCGATGGGCCTGTACAGGACTGGTTCTTGAGACTACCCCCTCGATCCATACCTTCCTATAAGGCCTTGGTCGAACGTTTTGTCGCACAGTTTTCTTCAATGAAAGGGGATAAACTCCATTCAACCTATCTCTATACAATCAAACAAGGGTCGAGCGAGTCTCTCCGAGACTTCTTTATGTTGGGAAAATGAAACAAAAACGCAGCGAAAATTTAAAATTTTTCCTAATAAGATAGAATCGAATCTTGCAATTCCTATTCCCATAGGGATCAAGAAACTCACTTAGATAGAAGCTTTCTTGACACGTTCTCGCCGTCCAAAAACGCTCTTCATGCGGCTTGTCCCTAAAAGCTCCTTCGAATCTTTCAAAACTTCACGATAGTAGCCCTCTAGAGAATTAGTCCACCAACCTCGACTACGATCCAAATAGGGAGGATGCGTACTATATTCGGTGTTTAGGCTCTAGGGTTTAGTATATAATATTTTGAGAAGGAGAATTTGTCTAACATCCATCAAGGGGTTCGAACCCCTTTTATTTATAGCCTAAGGGGTTCGAACCCCATCTCCTTTTAGGGATAGGATTTGCTAACCCACTAGCAATTGTTTCTTGCTAGGAGAGAAAGACTTTTACTTTGACCAAAAGTCTCCTTTTGACCAACTTATCAAGCAAGACATAATATCTAACTAATTTAGATATTTTATTTTACTTTATTTATTTTATAATAAATAACTTGAAGCTAATAATTAATTAATTCACAATTAATTATTTATTAGACTTATATTCTCCAAATTAGAACTTTAATATTAATTCATAATTAAATTAAAGTCCATTAAATAATTAATCAATATTAATTATTTAATCTACACCATTTAGTGACACGTGTCACTTGAGACACGTGTGCCACACGTGTAGCCCCAATCAATCTACTATTGGTTCGATCAACTCGTTTAATCGATTTTAAGCCTTAACCCATGTGACCGGGTTGTTATGTGTGACCCTCTAGGTTCTTAATTCAATTATCAGTGACCCTAATTAATTAATTAGTCCACAGATCATACGACCATATATAGTCTAGAAACAGGTGTATGATCCCTAGCAGAATAAGAATGTCTCAATTCAAAAGAACCTTTAAGTCATTGATTCATGTGAGATATAATCCTCCTACATCCTATCTCTCAATCAAGATCTAGGGCTAGGGTATAAATAGAACCCTAATAATCTTGATCTTAAAGTTAAGTGCATTTCATATCCATTTGATCTCGATCCAAGAAACCCATTTCTTGATCTCGATCCACTGCCTTGGCCAAGGACTGCTAGATGGCATATGAATGACTTACACAATAAGAGATCAACTTGCTGATGCAAGTGTAGGTCCTTTATTGATTCCCATATGCTTTCATGTGCCACTTGTGCAGCCCCAGCATAAGCTTTGAATCAGTTGTCTAAGGAGACACCCTTTAAAGCTTATACCTAAGATTGCAGAGTTAGCGCAAAAAGCATCAATGAAACCTCAAGTTTAAGGATCACTTAATCACATCAATGACTCGTAAGATATTTCCTAATCTGGAAGTTTCTATTTCCAAAAATAGAAACTTCCTTTCCCATTTAGGAATCTTCTCATACGGGACACCTTAGTGTACCTACTTAGATTAAGTAAGAACCCCCATGTATCGCGCACGTATCAATAATACACTTCGCACCCCATGAAACAAGGAGGTCCTTCTTAAGGGCGTGATCACACGAGCAAGCCTCGAACAAGTCAAGTCGACAATTCCACTATCTTTAGGATTCATTGGCTTGGAGTGATTTCTAATCATGACTTATGTGATATAGGGCTCGTTCCATTAACCACTTCACCTAAATGGTTGAGTCCTACAAGTCATATTGATTAGGGGAGTTCTTATACATGCGCAGTTAAAGTAATCAAACAATCAAACAAAAGCATATAAGAAGTGTTGCCAAAGTTCGTTATATCATTCAAAGATTGCCTGTGATTTACAAAAGGAAAGTACTAAGCCGACTATTACATAGACTTTCAGGGTACTTTTCATAACACTTTACTCGGTTCTCTTAGGCTGTAATCAAAACAGACGAACCAAGCATCAACTTTTTAGTGCCGATAAGCCACCAGACACTGATTAGCAATGATTGGGCTCGGTACATATTCCTCCAGAAACCAAAGAACTTGGCCGATATACAGGCTGCTGCTTGTAATTGGATGCAACTCGAGGAACTGGAGAATCCTCAACTTATCCTATACGAAGCAAGATAAGCGGCTTGGGTCAATTCCCTAAACCTAACAACCGTCCCAAAGTCGATGCCCCAGTTGGCCAAACTCCAAGGAAACACTACGCGCAACTAACGCGACCGATTGACGAGATCTACAACATCATCTATCCAAAGCTTCTTAAGAAACCCAAGCCGATGAGGAAAACACCTAAGACTCGAGAAAGTAACAAGTTCTGCAACTTCCACCAGCAGAAAGGACACAACACCTCTGAATGCAACGCCTTGCGCGAAAAGATTGAATGACTCATCAAAGGCGGACATTTACTCGAATTTGTCAGAAAGATCGACGACAATGCTCAAAACAGGGATAACAACGACATATCCCCACCTAGGCAGTGACAGGCTAAGCCCCTCAACTGAGCAAGATCTACACAATCGACCTTGCCTCGATTGGATCAATATGATTGCAGGAGGGCCCTCGGGTGGTGACTCAAAGATAGCATGGAAGAAGACGCAAAGGGCGACATCGCGAAGTTTCTTCGGCCCTAGAGAAGTAATGCATGTTTGACCCACAGAGTCTTGACATGAAGAAGAAGTTGTATTTAGTGAAAACGATGTAATCGATGTACCTCAGCACTCGAGCGAAACACCTAGTTGTCCTATGGTTGTAACGCTCGATGTCGCTAACTGTATCCCAAACTTTGATCGAGAATGGAAGCTCTAGCAATATTATCATCTACTCCACTTTGTGCGAATGAATTTACATGATAAATTATTGCTTGATCCTATTTGAACCCCTCTTACAGGTTTTGGTGGAGCCTGAAGTTTATACACAATGCCGCATTCGACTCGTAACTTTGATGGGTACACTCCCCCGATGAGCTACTCGGGAGATTGAATACCTTGTGGTCGATATGCCTTCCGCTTACAACATCATTTTCGGTCGACCAGGGTTGATCGAGTTTTGAGTTATCATCTCTACGTACCACCAAATGGTGAAATGCTATATCCCAATGTCCTGGACTTGCTATTCTATCTCGATGGAAAAGGTTAAACAACCTAGTGGGAAACAAGTCCCCCTACTCATCGCCGATCCTATGATCGAAGACGAACTTGAGGACCCTGATTCAGTAGACCCAGAGAATTCCAAAAAGATGTGCTCATCACATGCCGCCAAGAGAAAAAAGCAGGAAGACAAGAAACTCGAGTCTATTAAAAAGCTTAAAGAAATTCAACTCATACCCTGGCAAACAGAAAAGATCACCCGCATTGGGGCTGGTCGAAAAGGCAAAGAACAATGCATGTTGATCCAGTTTCTTCGAGATAACATTGATGTTTTTGCTTGGAGTGACTCTGAACTCATGCGAGTCGACAGGAAAGTGATCGATTATCACCTAAATCCGCCAAGCAAAAACTCCATCCACAAAGTGACTCTCGAAAAGAAATAATCGAGCAAGAAGTAAACAAACTCCTTGATGCCCGAAATATTATGCCTATCCAGTGTGTTGAATGGCTTTGCAACGTTGTACTTGTCCCGAAGCCAGGAGGAAAATGGTGAATGTGCAATGATTTTACTGACCTCAACAAGGCGTGCCCTATGGATCCATACCCGCTGCCCAGGATCGACCAGTTGGTCGACTCCACAGCCGGGTCCGAACGATTAATCATGATAGACGTCTTTCAAGGATACTATCAGATTTTTATGGTTCACAAAGATCATCCGAAAACAGCCTTTGTGGTTTTCAACGGTATCTACTGTTTCAAAATCCGTTCGGGCTAAAAAATGTAGGAGCAACATACCAAAGAATGATAAACAAAGTTTTCGAGTCAGAAATCGGAGACACAGTCGAGTTATATGTCGACGATATGCTCATCAAGAGTGAGAAAGCAACCAACCATCTTGATCATCTGAAGAAAGCTTTCAATCTCATCAGAAAGTACAACATTAAACTAAACCCCGCCAAGTGTACGTTCGGAGTCGATGGGGGGAAGTTTCTCGGATATATGGTCAGTCAACGAGGGATCGAGGCCAACCTTGCAAATATATAAGCCATCCAACTCTTTCCAAAACCCAGCTCGATTCTTGACGTGCAGCGGTTGGTCGGTCGAATCATCTCACTCAATCGATTCATTTCCCGATCCTCCGAGAAAAACCTGCAATTCTTTAAGATCCTCCGCAACATCAAAGCTTTCGAATGGATGCCCGAATGCGATCAAGCCCTCGAAGACCTCAAAACATACTTGACCTCCCTACCTTTGCTTGCAAAGCCAATCGACGG
The DNA here is from genome assembly GCA_037501455.1 of Lantana camara. Taxonomy (NCBI): domain Eukaryota; kingdom Viridiplantae; phylum Streptophyta; class Magnoliopsida; order Lamiales; family Verbenaceae; genus Lantana; species Lantana camara. Next base: position 112,706,957 of record CM074857.1, read on the forward strand.
TGAACTTCTGTACCTGTACCTAGCAGTTTCACCCGAAACAATCAGCTCGGTGCTTGTTACCATCCGAGATCGAAAATATCTCCCTGTCTATTACATCAGCAAGATCCTTCATGGTCCCGAGGTCCGATATCTCGAGATCGAGAAATTCGCCCTCACTGTGGTCCACACCTCTCGAAAGCTCCGACCACACTTTCAGGCCCACTCGATAATTGTCCTGATGGACTAACCATTCAAAACAGTTATGGAAAAGCCTGAAGTATCAGAAAGACTCACTAAATGGGTGATCGAGCTCGGATAATTTGAGATATTTTATCGCCCTCGAGTGTCTTACCAAGCTCAGATTCTGACAAATTTTCTTGTCGAGAACAACACTCCCGTCGACCTCGAGCATGATGATTCTGTCTAGACTCTTGCCGTGATAGCTCTTTGACCTCTTCAGGGAGGGGGGAGGAACCGGCATATCCCTCTCCAACAACAAAGGGCAAGAGATCGAATACGCCATCACTCTCGAGTTCCTGGCGACAAACAATCAAGCGGATTACAAAGCTCTCTTAACCGGGTTGAAAATAGCGAGGATGTAAAATATCAAGAAACTCACAGCCGTCACCGACTCACAGTTGATCGCAGGATGGATCAATGGAGATTATGAAGCTCGAGAAGAATCAATGATAAAATATTTCTCTTTGGCAAAGAAGGCCATATCAGAATTTGAAAAGTTCGAGCTCTACCAAGTACCTCGAGAGGAAAATACTCGAGCAGATGCCTTCTCGAAATTTTCTAGTGGATCGCAAGGAACAATCAGTCGATCCATAACTCTCATGACATTCTCCAGGCTATCAATCGACGCATCTACGCCAAAGATCAATTCAATAGACGCTACTGAGCCTTGTTGGCTCGATAACCTAGTGCTCTATCTTCGAGATGGTGTTCTGCCAGAAGATCCAATGGAGGAAAGAAAAATCAAATACCGCGCTTTGAACTATTTTCTCGACCAAGAAGATCGATTGTACAACTGATCCTTTGTTGGTCCTACCAAACGATGCCTCCGATCGTCCGAAGGTCGGGAAATGTTAGCTAAAATTCATGAAGGAACTTGCGAAAATCACGCCGACGGTCGATCTCTAGCTTAGAAGACCTCTCGAGCAGGTTTCTTTTGGCCCACTCTCCGCAAAGACGCATTCGAATTCGTAAAGAAGTGTGATCGATGTCAGAAGCATGCCAACTTAACTCATCAACACCCTGCTGAAATGATTCCAGTAGGATCAACCTGGCCCTTCGAACATTAGGGTATCGATATCATCGGGCCATTTCCGATCGCCACTCGATAGAGACAGTTTATCATTGTTGCCATCCAGTACTTCTGCAAATGGGTCGAAGCACTTCTGGTTCCAAAAATCACCTTTCATGTCATTTAGGACTTCCTATGGAAATACATCATTACTCGATTCGGAGTTCCTCGAATCCTTGTATGCCATAATGGACCCCATTTTCACAGCTCAAACTACAGTCTTATTGCTCAGACTTTAAGATCAGTCAGAGATTCACATCGGTCGAAAACCCGCAAGCCAATGGACAAGTCGAGGTTACAAATCGAACCATCATTCAGAACCTTTACACTCGACTTGAAGCCAAGAAGGAACTCTGGGTCGACGAGCTAGAAAGAGTCCTCTGGGCTTATCGAACCACCCCACGAGTTAGAAGGAGTCCTCTGGGCTTAAAACATTCAAAACCTCTGAGCTAGAAGGAGTTCTCTGGGCTTAAAACATTCAAAACCGCTGAAAAAAGAGTCAAAACCGCTTTGGGATGGTGGTTTATCAGGAATTAAATGTTTAGATGGTGGTTTCGGGGGCGAAATAGTTTGGATGGTGAATTGCCAAATGGCCTATAGTTCGAATGGCAAAAAATATTTATCCCTTAATTAAATTATTCACGAATTTCTCGATCTAGAATAATTTCACATTTCAATCCTCCGTGTAGATATCCATGAAAAATAAATTGCAACTACTATCATTTATTTTTCATCTCTAATTTGAAATTTATTGATTCGCCTTAAGTTCAAATTCTCTGTATGTGAAACACATTCAACATACAACTTCGGTGACGTACCACGCGAAGTGCTTTGGCCAAAGGCTTAATTCGAACTTTTACAAATCTATTTAGGGATATCCTTTACCTTCCAGCAAGGCCACAGATTCCTCAATCAATATAAGTCTTTAGCACATTTCACGTAATCACCGAACATACAAAGTATTTTGGCCACCCGTTACCGAGACCTCACTTCGAGTATGTTACAGTGACTAACACTACATGCCTAAAGCCGAAATATTATCAGGATTAAGAGTACAATGCTTCCTGGGATTTTATTTATTTTTGGATAATAGTATAAAATAAATAATCTCAGTGGTCCAATTCGATGTTTTCAATCCCATTGAAAATCATCAATGTGTTATAATCGGAATCACCATTCCCTTTGACGAAAGACTAATCATCTTATATAACCACGTTATAGTCTTGATAAGAACATATTCTTATCTTACCGACTAGAACTTTAATGACACGTGATTTCGGTATTCAAAGTCTTTTCCTATGAAACACATTTCATAGAAGAATACCACCGCACGTCATTAATTATCAATATGTGAAATACTCACAACTCGCTGTAAATTCAATTTAATTAATTCAACAAATTGAATTTTCAGGGCACTATTCCCAACAATCTCCCACTTGCCCTAAATTCAATTTGGCCACACATCTAAGTCTTATTCCTTTCACATCAGTGTCAAAACTCGTTTTGCACTCTTTTGCGCCAATACTTTGGTGAAGGAATCTATTAGACGTTTTTCTGAGCCAACAACTAGGAAATCATGAAGCCAATACATCTAACTGGCTGCTTCTTAAGCTACCATGTATTTAACTTCTATGGCGGTGTAAGCAATACAAGTCTGCTTAACATTCCCCAATTAACGGTTGCTTTTTCTAGAGTAAACATGTATTCTGATGTCAAACATCTAGAATACAAATCAGATTATAAATCTGAATCTGTGTACTCTATTGAAATGAACTCACCACTGTGGTAGACAAGCATATAATCTTAAGTCCTTCTCAAGTACTCCAATATATGCCTTCACTACTACCCAGTGTCAGATTCTAGGGTTTGACTAATATCTGCTGACTTAGACCTATTTCATAATAGACAGCTGGCCCTGTACATAATATGACATACATAAAGCTTCCGCTTCGGAACTCTAATCATGTCTTCTATCTCTTCAGTTGTCTTAGGACACTGATCCGAGATAGATAAATTCCATATCTAAAAGGTAGTGAACCTTTCTTGGAATTCGTCATATTATACCTTACCAGCATCTTATCTATATATGCTTCTTGTAATAAACCAATCCTTTTATTCTCATGATCACGATAAAATTCTGATCCTTGGAATATTATTAGTCTCATTAAGGTCTTATGTGTCAAACTGATTTGATATCCGAATCTTGACCACTGATAAAATTCTTGCATCATTCCCAAAGAGCAGAATATCGTTTACGTACAAAATGAAAATGTTACAACATTATCATGATGTTATTTTGTACACTCATGATTCATCGGACAATTGCACAAATCGAAAGAATTTAAATTGCCTCTTTAATTCTGATGTTTCATGATTCAGACGCTTGCTTAAGATCACAAAATGATCTATTAAATTTGCATACTATATGCACCTGATTTCTAGTTGTGAAGCCTTCAGGTTATGCCATGTTTTTTTTCTTCTTGAAGTTGCCCGTTCGAGAACATAGTCTTTACGTCCATTTATCTAATCGCATAATCGATAATGAGATAAAATGGAGAGGATAATGGACTTAAGCATTGCTATAGGTGAGAAGACCTCATAAATGATTTCTTCTTTCTGGGTAAAATCCCTTGCCATAAGCTTTGCTTTAAAGTCTCTACTTTTGTCCATTTCTCCTTTTGTCGTCTTGTAGAACCCAGTTGTATCTAATAGGGTTTAATACCTTTAGGCGTCTCCACAAGTTCAAGACTTTGTTAGAATACTAAGATTCTAACTATGATTCAATGGCTTTTGACCAAAACAGTCAACGTCTATATCTTCAACAGCTTCATTACACGTGACAGGATCAGATACGTTAGATTCAACCATTTGGGTTAATCTTAGGTATCTTGTCAGGTGTCCTAACAATCCTCCCACTACAATGATGCTCTCGTGTACACGTCTCTACATCACATGTTGTATTTGGTACATCACATGTATCTAATATATTTTCAGTTTTCACGGGTTTATGGAAATCAGTATCAAATACTGTTATTTTCTTTTAACACTACTTTGCTTTCACCCTTTGTGGTTATCTATGTAATCATCTTTGAAACATTCACAAACATCTTTTGTGATTTCTCAAATTATAAAATATACCACCTCTTGTTCTTCTAGGATAACCTTAGAACAAGTAAACCTTTGTTCTTTATTCTAACTCGTCAGGATCCATCCTTAACACATGGGTCAGGTTACCTCAAATCCAAAAATAAGAGATACAGGGTTTTCACCCTAACTATAGATCCATCAGTGTCTTAGGAACTGACTTAGATAGAACTAGGTTTAATGTGCATTGTCGTTTTGAGCGCAAGACCCCAAAATGAACTTCGTAGGGTAGCATGACTCTTCATGAATCTTACCGTCATTATCAGAGTTCTATTTCTCCTTTTTTCAATATATCCTAGCTAAGACGTATCTCATACAGATAATTGAGATCTAATCTCATTTGCATAGAGAAATCCTGTTCAACTCTGAGCATAGATTCTTATCACTACTTCGATCTAATCGAAATGCCTCGATATGTTTTCTAATTTGACTCTTTGACTTCAGCCTTATATTCTTTAAACTCTTCAAAAATACAGACTTAAGTCTCATTAAATAAACATATAACTGTATCTAGAGTAATCATTCAAATGAATGATGAATTACCCAAAACTTTCTCTTGCTTGAACATTTATAGGATCACATGTCTATATGAACTGACAAAAGCAACTTTATGGCTTAAATACCCTTTGTCTCAAAAAGGAACTTTCTTGGTCATTTTACTTTTCTAAACAGGATTTACAGACTGACAACTGTCAAGTCGAAAGGACTCGACAATCAGTCTTTGTATCTTATTCGGATAAAAGTGACCAAGACGTTGATGCCACGTAGAAGTTTTTCCTCTTAGACGGTAAGTCAAGCTTTTTAAAGTTAAACTTAAATTAGAGTTTTCATTGAGATATAAAAGACCATGTTTTATTGTGCCAGAGCAAATAAACTTTTTATTTTGTTTAATGGTAAACTTTTGTTCAAAACAAATAGTTGAACCATTAGTTATCGAATAACTTACAGAAATCAAATTTATGTATATGTGGCACGTATAATATAAAACCCTATTGCCAAAATACAATACAATAGTTCCTACTGCTAATACAATTACACTTGTATTATCCCCGAGTAGTAGTTGTGTGTTAGCCGTTTTTCAAACCTTCCTGGTTAGTTTGAACCTTTGCAACAAATTGCAGGTATGATTAGTTGATCTAAAATCCACACACCAGGAATCTGGTGGATTTCCAACTAAATATACTTTCAACGAGTAAGATATCTTCATACTTTATCTAAACGGCGTAGCAAACAGACAGGTTAAGTATTTTGGACAATTTCCTTTCCAATACCCCGTTACCACCGAAATAGAAACACTTTTCCATTGTCGGATTTGACTTTCTATTTCTGAACCTTAAGATTGGGAGCCATTCCTTTTTCTTTCTTCCACTTACTGGCTTTTGAGGCCGTGGATATTGATATCTGATTTAAGAGAACTTTTCCCTTAGTCTATATCACCCTTTGTGCCATATTGAGGTCGTTTGTAGGTTCAGGTTGGGTTTAAAAAAAATTATTTAAAATTAATCTTGAAAGTTCAAATGACTTAGGCAGAGAGTATAGGATCGTATCCTATATTTTAAGATTGTCTCTTTAAGCACAGAGGCTTTCAATCTCGTTCAGATCAGTTATCATATTTGCAATATGATTCTGAATCGGTGATCACTCAAACATCTTCATAACTAACAACCTTCTTATTGGCTCGTACCTTCGTACGATTCTGTCTTCAAAACATGTTCTTATCAGTAGGCATCTCATACATCTGATGCTCAAGAACATCCAAAACAGATGTCAGGATATAAGACTAGATAGATCGTCACACTTGATTCATTTGGAATAAGTGTCTTTCTAATCCTGACTGGTTGTAGTTTCTAGAATTTTCGGATAAGGTTCAGTGAGTACGTAAACTTTCGTGTCTTAACACGATGTCAAGATTCATTTTCTAGTCAGCATAGTATAACCCTACTAGCTTATTTCCTTAAAGATTGTTCAGAGTGGGCTAAGGGAGATCGTAATTGTAAAACTGAATTAACTAAATAAGTACAAGTTATGATTATGTATTCCACTTTCTTCTGCGTCTAACCAATAAATGAAATCCACATAAACATTTCAATTTACGCAATGGTGACTTAACTAAACGCAGTTGACTCCCCGGAGGCGAGGTCGAAAACCGCTTAGAAAAGTAGGAACTATTCTTTATTAACATGTCATCTAGGTAACTCTTACCAAACAATGTTAATCCAGCACGTCAACCCTTGGCCTCTAAGTGAATGTAACATAGCTCCGAAGGGAGGTTAATACATTACTTAGTCAAGTGTGTACCATTACCTAGAAGTCCGTACGAGTAGGTCAAGACACTCCACGGAGGCGTGGTCGAGCTGACTTTCCCGTATTTCATTCTATCCATAGAAGTCTAATCTTGTATATCGCGAATACATACCCGCTGAGGGGAGTAGTATGTATCCACTATACTATAGATGGGTAATGGAGGCCGTGAGAATCTAACTCTTTTCATCTCGCTCCCACTTGAATTTTCAAAAGTGTGGATTATCTGTTGATTATTTAATAATCACTTTTGGCATCTTATTGTTGGAAGTGATTAACCTTATTAATACGCTCCCACTAGGATTATTAAATCACATTTAAAATTCCTATAATATTTTAAGGCAATTTAATAACTATTTATTAATTAGGCCGAAAAATATTAGTCCAATTATGCATTGCGTCTAATCTCTATTAAACATTATTTACCTAATCACATTAAATAAAATATACATAATTGAAAATAACATAATATCTCATATTATCCTGATCATGCCATAAAATATAATAATTAAGCATGCTTTCATATAATTATCACATAATTATCATGCTTAAAATAAATGGTATACAGTAAACATGTTATAAATAAATTATCTCATAATTTAAATCATATTTACTGATTCGGTAATTTTTCAGAAAAAACAATTAAATTGTTTCCCAAAAAATACCATTTCACGTAAATTCCCAGGAAACACTGGAGGGTCACAAACGGTCCCACTTAAAAACCAGCCTCCTTTGACAGAATTTACGTGCACAGTATCATATTTAAAATTATGCATCGCATGCATCATATCAATCCATGTATATATCAAGAGCACGACTCTGATACAAGTTGTTGGGTGGTAGGCCCAGAACAGTAGCGGTCCGGGACCACATTTTAAATTTTTGTTTATAATACAAGTATTAAAATATTTCTAAAACATTTTAATACAATAGCGGAAGACTAGCCGAATCTACTCAAGTATAAACATGCAATTGATAATAAATTTTAAATCACTTAAGCAGATAAATATCAAACATGCAATTAACACTAAAGAGCATATAATTTATCATGCTTAAAATAATATAACTGAAAAATACTACCGTACTGCAAACATGGCTATCTAACGGTATTTTTTCAGCGCCCGAATTCACCTCACGAGAACCCGATACCCGATCTCCTCATGAAACCGGCAGAGCTTCCCTGCAATAACCCCAGAGAAACCCTCGGAGTGTGGGCTCCGAAAGTATTTCTCTAAATACTTAGAGAAAATAAAACTTTAAACTAGAAAACCCTTTTCAGGGTTTAATCTCCTGAAATTAGGTGTTTTATATATAAACACCTAATTAAAATTAATTCCAAAATAAATCGGAATTAACTAGGAGAAAATGAGACTTGATTTCAAAGCCAAAAATTAGACAAAATCATCCCAAAAATGTTATGAAGAAATGAGGTTGGGATCAGCTTATTTATAGGCAAATATATGATGGCAAAACGGTCATTTTAGGGATAATTTGAAGGACAAAACGGTCATTTTACAATACCGCATACAAACCGTGTCTACTCCGGCCAATCAAATTATGCCACGTTGTAGAACTCTCCGCCGCTGACACAACGCCACTAACCACGCGCCGTCATGCGGCGCCACAAGGTGGCCAAGTGGTTGGCGCGTGTTCACACACGCACATGCCATCAGATCTTGACACGTGGCCGGTTTGGTCCGAACTGGACCCGGTCTGGCTGACCCTATCCGTGACCCTATCCGATAGCCTGACCCGTTAACCCTGTTGACCAGCCCATTGACCAGCCCATTTCCGGATCACAACTGGCTATTGATCTGTGCTGACACGGCGCGATCCACGCCGTCCACTTGGCGCGCCACGCGGCGCCGCGTCAGCACGTGACACGTCAGCTGCCATGTCTGCAAAATGCCACGTCATTTTTTATTATTTTTTTTAAAAAAATTAAAATTTTATTTTCTCCAAAATAAAATTCCGGGCATTTCCAACTCTCTAGAACTTTGATTTATTTTCTTAAAATAAATCCCTTGGCTTATTTTCAAACACTTTGAAAATTCATTTTCTCTTTCTCTTTTTAATATTTTCTCTTCGGGTTTTCAATTGGGGCTTGCAGGGGGGGCCTGCAGGACTAATTAATTTTAGCTCCAAACGGATTAATATATTATCATCTCATGACAATAATTAATTACCGTTTAATAATATTTAATTCCACTAAATAAATATTGTTGCACTCTAAAATTAATTAAATTATTCACGAATTTCTCGATCTAGAATAATTTCGCATTTCACTCCTCCGTGTAGATATCCATGAAAAATAAATTGCAACTACTATCATTTATTTTTCATCTCTAATTTGAAATTTATTGATTCGCCTTAAGTTCAAATTCTCTGTATGCGAAACACATTCAACATACAACTTCGGTGACGTACCACACGAAGTACTTTGGCCAAAGTCTTAATTCGAACTTTTGCAAATCTATTTCAGGGATATCTTTTACCTTCCAACAAGGCCACAGATTCCTCAATCAATATAACTCTTTAGCACATTTCATGTAATCACCGAACATACAAAGTATTTTGGCCACCCCGTTACCGAGACCTCACTTCGAGTATGTTACAGTGACTAACACTACATGCCTAAAGCCGAAATATTATCAGGATTAAGAGTACAATGCTTCCTGAGATTTTATTCATTTTTAGATAGCAATATAAAATGAATAATCTCAGTGGTCCAATTCGATGTTTCCAATCCCATTGAAAATCATCAACGTGTTATAATCGGAATCACCATTCCCTATGATGAAAGACTACTCATCTTATATAACCATGTTATAGTCTTGATAAGAACATATTCTTAGCTTACCGACTAGAACTTTAATGACACGCGATTTCGGTATTCAGAGTCTTTTCTTATGAAACACATTTCATATAAGAATACCACCACACGTCATTAATTATCAATATGTGAAATACTCACAGCTCGTTGTAAATTCAGTTTAATTAATTCAACAAATTGAATTTTCAGGGCACTATTCCCAACACCGAGTGCTCTCCAACTTGTTCCTCGACTACTGGCCCCATTGATTGTGGGAGCGGAACGGCAGGGGTCTTTTCTCGACCCTTGCCTTTCGATTTGTCCCCTTCGACCTGGTACTTGGACTGGTGGCGGCTGGACTGGATCTTCTGCTTCTTGGTCTGGGGGCTTCTGGCTCATCGCCCCCACTCGGAGCTGGTCCTCGTTTGCCCGGAGCCTCTTGTGCCCTCTTCTCGAGGACTTTGGGCAGCGCTTCGACTGTGGCTCGATTGGCGACATTGACCTCCGTCTCTGTAGGCGGTGGCAAATGTTTCTTCTCAGCAACCTTCTTCAGGTACTCCATCTCTTTCCTCCGAGCTGCCAGAGCTGCCGACATGATATACGATTCTACAAGAAAAGAAAAACCAATCAGGCACTTAAAAAAAATATGAGATGGAAAATCAAAATTAAGATTGCTTCGAAGGATTCTGCTCGAAATACCGGGGTCGAAGTATTTCCGCACCCCAGGAGCTAATCCCAGCTCGATCAGAATTTGGGGGTCGATCATCTCCTTTGACTCGACGCTCCCCATATCTCTTAATGCGGCCATCAAAGTGTTAGGCCAACCCGGGTGCCCCATCAGAAGATTAGCTCGAGGAATCTAGCTCCAACCCGGATACTTCAATCCCAGCCAACCCTTTTCATACCGGATATATACAAATCTTTGCTTCCAACCCTTTTCGTTTGAAGAGGTCAGTGATCTTATGAGTCGAAAGTTATTTTTCGATTGAAGTTGCACTTACCCTGGCCCGGGAGCTGAGGTCTCAGTCGAGAAGCCTGGAATACTTCCGACAAGCAGAAAATATTTGTAGTCATCCCAAGGCATCTCAACAGGGCTCTCAACCCATTCACCATCGCATAAGAGTTAGGCATCAATTGCAGTGGGTTGATCCTCAAAGCGTTGAAGAACTCGAGCATCTCCTCGAGAATTGGCAACCGAAAACCGTTCTCGACCGCCAGAAAGTTAACCGCTATACAGTTTTCTGGCGGGTTTGTCATCCTATCTCCAGGCCCGGGCTTGATAACTCTCGATAGCCCCCAAACTCTGGTGCCCCTCCAAATAACAAGTATTGGATATCTCCCACTTTATCCCACGAGATGTTGGGAGTGATGGCTCGAGGATCCTTCACCAACCGACCCTTAGGCTCTACATTTGCCTCTTCCTCCTCGTCATTATCTTTCTCCTCCACCCGACCAGATGTCGACGCCTCTTCGCCCTCTACCCGAGGCACGATAACCTCCTCCAATTCTGCCTCAGGAACGGGATCGGAAACCCCCATTATATCTACATCTTCGTCGACCCCTTAAGGATTCATCGACCTCATCTCCACAGATAACTCCGAATCGGAGGAGTCTGAGCTCAAATAGAAGTTGGAGCTTGACCCCACAGTTACGGTCCTCACTTCCATCCCCACGGGCTCATACTCTCCTCGATTTGTCGACATCCTACAGTTATAAAAATAACTCTAAAAACGCGTGTTTGTCGGAAAGGACTCGAGCAGATCGAGAGAGAGAGCTTTCGAAGAAGGAAGCGGCAAACCTCTCCCTCGAAGTAATTGAAAAAAATAGAAAAACGAAATCAAATCGAGACAAAGTCAAGATAGTACCTTTGTGTAAAACGGTCAAAAGTCTCTTCCTTTGGAACGAGCAATCGAAATCGACACATAAAGACACTGGAATCACTCAAAATAGCTCGGAGCTTCTCTTCAAATTCTTTTGAAAACTGTAAAATAGATTTACAGAGAGACACTATTTATAGGAGTGAAATTGGCGGGAATCGAGAAGATGAAACAACGCCATGATTACAGCAGGTCCTACCTCGGGAGATGAAACGTCGCCTCCACGTCAGCCCTAGCAGACGACGTTTCGGAGGGCTTATGACGTGGCATGGACCCACTTTCTCACGTGGTCATATCACACGGTAACATATGTCCTCTTGATAGGGTCGATACTCTCGACCGTATAGGTCGACGCCCAATTAACCTTCCCCAACTTTTATCGCTCCGTACCTCGATCATCGGGCGTACCCCATCATCGACCCATCGCTCTCGACCGCTACCGAGACCATAGCAAGCCGGCCCACTACCCCTCTCCAGGTTAAGTGGCAGACCATGCATTTAATGCTTGGGGATAATGGGGCACCTGTCAACTTGGGGTGTTGGCACGTCGACGCGGTAACATTCTCTCTCCTTACCCTATATAAAGGCTCTCATTTATTACACCGGTAAGTTATTCACCTACTGCATTTACTGCACCTTATACTCGACATTCTCAGCTCGATCCTGACTTGAGCGTCGGAGTGCTAACCCGGGTATCACCCCCACCTTCCCCGAGTTGACCTCGAGCTCACCTTTCCTTCCATCCTTCACAGATTTCGAGCGAAGAGCGGCGGTTTCCCTATCAACAAATTTAAGTGTTCGACCAGACATCCAGATCAACGTCATCTGAAATTTGGCTCGATCAGATTCAATGCTCAACAATTCTCTTAATTTTAACATATTAATTAAAAAGGAGGAGTTTTTGAGTAAGAAAAAAAGAACATTATTAATGTTATAATCGTATTACCCTTTTATTATCTAAATACTTTAATATCTTATTTTTAATATTTAAGAGTAAATAAGCCCCTTTACCAAACACCTTATTCCAATTATTTTAAGTCAAATCAGACCTAAAAAACTCTCGTTTCAACAATTTTTTAGCATAAAACATGACGATCACAATATATTAAAAAGGTAAAAATAAAATAAAAAAAAAAAATGACGAACAACAAATGCATGAGTGGGCGGCAGTCGCCCCTGACATCTCACGTGGTTACCATGAGTAACCTATCACCAAAACACAATTTTCTTCCACTCTTCTTACTTACCATGCATTATCCATCCTGTGAATCTTCCAATTCTTGATTAAAAAATACAATTCCATTATGACAAAGATTCTCAGTATGTTATACAGGTTTACTCGATCTCTTTGAGCTGCATAATCTTGTCGAAATCATGCATGACGAACAAAAGACTTAATTTATGGTGACTTATTATTATCATTTTAATTAGGGGTGCATTTCGAGTCGAGTCGAGTTTGATCAAAAAAATTTGACTTGAACTTGAAATTGAAAATTATTTACATGGCTTGAGTTTGAGTTTGCACTTGTGCTTGTCAAGCTTATTTTTTGAGGGGTTTGAGTTTGGTTTGTCCAAAGATCGAGTCGAGCTCGATTCGACTCGACGAGCCAACAAAATTTTTATTGGATATTTTTTAACTCTCATTCAAAAATAATATTAAATAATAACACCGATCTTAAGATATATAATATATAAAATATTTTAATATTTTTAAGTTTTATATCATTATTAATAAATTATAATCACTAATATATATATATACTTGACATTTTAGATTATGTATGAATTTTATTAATTATATTATAATAAACTATAAATCATGTAATTACACAATATAAATTATTAATTAATATTTTATTAAGGTATATACTTATATTATTAATTAGTTATTATGGGATATAATATTTATTATTTTATTATATTAAATATTTAAATGAATATTTTATGAATATATTTTTGTATTATTAATATTATATGATCTAATGTGTTATTGTAAAATAATATATTATTAAGACATATTATGATATAAAATTTAGTAAGGATCGTACATGTATTATAGAATAATATATAATATAGTATAAATTATGTTATATATCTTGTAATTATATCAGATAAATTATTAATTAATATTTTTTTAAGATATATACTTATGCAATCAATTATTTGTTATAGTAGATTGAATCTATTTTGTTAAATTATTTGTTTGGATAAATATTATATATTATCATATATACTAATATGTTAGTAGTACCATATAAAGATATGTTTTTGTAATTATTGAATTTCAGTATTATTAAATCATATTTATTGTCAAAATAAGTAGATAAAAATATATAATATATTATATATTTAGTATTATTAAATCATATAAATGTAGATTAGTTTACTCTATATTTGTATATATAAATTATTAAACACTATAATATATATTTATATATGTATAACATAAATATATATTCTAGTTTGCGAGTTGGCTTGCAAGCTTTGAGCCTCAAAAAAATAGAATTGAGCTTGGCTTGACACACAACTCGAGCTCTATTAAACTCGGTTTGAGCTTGACATCCTCCGAGTTTGAGTTGAGCCAGCTTGAGCTCAACTTATGCAGCTCACAAGTCAGCTCGGCTCAAAGTACATCCCTAATTTTCATACAAATTCCAAGTGGGATTCGAACCTGAGAAATTTATAGTGATTTAAACATCTGTTCTTTTTAAAAAAAAAAAAAGAGGATCAATACTGATTACCCAACCACCCCCAATAAGACTCGAACTCGTATGGTGACTTAAACCTCTGTTAATTACTCATTGAGACTTGTCTGCATTAATCGCATAATTCAATAGTTAAAAAATTTTTTTTTCGACTCTCTAACTAGTGTAACCAACAATTTTGCTTTTAAGTCTTCACACACACAGTTACTATTAATAAAAAACTTTACACATTAGGATTCAATTCGATTCAAACTATACAATACTGATATAAAAAAAAAATTTAAAAAATTGTGTGGTGGAAACAACTTAATTTGTTTCGGGTCTTTTCACCTATTTATCATCTGTTCTTGATATTATTACATTTTTTCAGTGAAGTAAACTAAATAGTAAATACTAAACAAATGCAAGCCTCTTATTTTCGTTGAACACTAATGCGATACCTTGTTACGTTCCACTTGGAAGAATGAGTAAAAATTAAAATAATGAACACCTTATAAATTAAGCAGGTTGATAATCTCAAATGCATCAATTGAATATCATTTAATTTTATTCAACGAATTTTTAGTAACTTAATTCAAATGCTTTCGAAAAATGATTTTCCCATCCACCGGGCTAGTAGACACAAAACGCAAAGTAATTATACTCTTAAATAAGGAGTAATCTCTTCCGAGTGCGAGTTTTAAAATTGTTAAATTACAATAAGTATTATTTTCCACGAATTAATTTAGTTTTCGTTACGCCAATTACCTTAACCTTTTTAAATACACAAATACATTTAAAAATATAATTTAATCGTGTCGTGTTTTATCTAATATTCGTATTTCTTTTCTTTTTTTAAAGTTATGTTAGTTCTTCAACTACTCCCGATAAGAATCGAACCCGTGACATATCAGTTTACAAGTGCAGATGTTTACTACTTAAGCCATCTGCTCGTCTTATTTGATATTCATATTAAATATTGTGTTCAACATTTTTTATATAAAAATTCATAAAAAGATCCTTATCAATTGGCACATCATCTCATGTCAAGTGGCATCCGTATTGCCTCGTTTTCGAGTCGTCCGTAGGGGGCTCGGGGCAAAGCAGCTCTTGGACCCAGGACCAGGTCCGGACGGAGGAGTGAGACTATCATCATTGGTTAACCAGTCCCAAGAGAAGAAAAAGGAAGTTAAATCATGTTGATTCGTGGAAAGCCCTTTCAAGCCTCATCTGGTGTTTGTACATAATAGTCCCCGTATTGTCTAATTGGGATTACTAGCTTTGCTCAATATTATTATCTCTTTAATAAATTCGGATAATATATACCACAAGGAAAAAAAAGCTTTTTATCTTTAATTTATTTTTCAAAAGAATTAAAGCACGAACACAGCTACATTTACTCTTGAAACATGCAAGCTGATGTCTATAATCCAATCCATTTCCTCAGCATTTACTGAAAATAACTTATTATCCATCAACTTCTCTGGATAAGGATAACTTTGACTTGAATTCAGTGCAGATATACATATTTCTACATAAAATAATATTGAAATAATAATAACTTTTTTAAAAAATACTATTTTAAACAAAATTGCAGTATTTTCTCCACTTTTCAGCCTGAGCTTTAATTACTTGTAATATAACTTTTCTCTCACTGCGGCTAGATTTCTCAGAACCTTGAGTGAAGTGCCACATTTAATATAATTTTCTTTCTTCTTTTTAATTCAGAAAATAGAAAAAAATAAAATATTTCATAATTAATGAAATCCATGTGTTGTTGTGAGTGTGAGCAGCCAATACATGTCATGCAGGTTACAGAAGAGAAAAAGATTAGTCATAAGTCATGTAATAGAAACGCCAAAGCCAACCTCTTCCTCTTTTTCTACCTATATATACACCTTCTATACACATGAATACATGATTAACATGCTTCGTCTCCTTCTTCCCATTCTTTTACTCTCTCTCTCAAGAAAGTTCAAAGAAAAAAAAGGGGTTTGTGTAATTTCTTAATATCTTTGTGTGTATTATTCATAGATAGATCATTGATATAGCTAGAGAGAAATGACGTTCTCTAATGAAGAAGCTCGCACTATTGTTGGCATCATAGGTCAGGGTTTTTATTACAAAATTTTATTAATATCTCTTGGTTTAATTCACACAAAGACACACAACAATTACTGTAAATGTAATATAAAATAAACGTAAGATATTGAAAAACAATTAACTAGATAAATCTTTATATAATATTGTTGTTTCGATTTATTCTGATATTGTACGTTTGATTTAATTTGTTTATTTTCAGGAAACATCATCGCCCTCGTATTGTTTTTGTCCCCTGTGTAAGCTTCATTATACTAAATATATGTATATAATGGAATTCAATTTCTGGGTTTTTGAATAATTAAATGTATATATGTATATATATTTATTATAGGCCTACATTTTACCGTATTTGGAAGAAAAAATCGGTGGAGCAGTACTCAGCAGTGCCATACCTTGCAACGTTTGTGAACTGTGGTCTTTGGGTACTATACGGACTGCCTATGGTACACCCCAAAAGCACCCTTGTTGTCACCATAAACGGGACAGGTTTTGTGATTGAGATGGTGTATTTGTCTCTATTCTTGATCTTCTCCGACGCCAAGAAGCGGCTGAGGGTGGTGGCGATCGTGGCGGCGGAGTGCGTTTTCATGGCGGTTTTGGCCGTCGTTGTACTGACTCTGGTACACACCACCAAGCTCCGGTCAACCATCGTCGGCAGCATCTGCATGGTTGGTAATATCATGATGTATGCTTCGCCGCTAGCCATCATGGTACCACGTGGTTTTGTTATTTTATTTTTTGAAATATTTAGATAATTTTATTTTTGGCAGAATTACTTTTGATTTGATGTAATTTAATTTAAATTTGATGATGTGCAGAAAGTGGTGATCAGCACCAGAAGCGTAGAGTATATGCCTTTTTTCTTGTCACTTTTCTCCTTCCTTAATGGCATTAGTTGGACTGCTTATGCTCTTATACGTTTCGATCCTTTCATCGTTGTAAGTATAATTTGTCTCTTTGAATCACCATTTTGGGATTTTTATTACATTAATTGTTTCGTTCTTTATTATGTTTTTCCAAAAATAAAAATAGAACTATTTTATGACCAAATCAAGCCAAGTGTTGTGGAATTCTAATGTGGCCTTTTATGTTTCATATTTCATATTTTATGGGCTTCTGTAATTGATATTGCGAGTTTGTTAAGTGATATTGTCACACATTTCCCTAAATACAACATAGGTGTAGATTACCTGCACTCTCCATTGAATTATAGAAATTAGAGAGTAGAGAAATACACTGCAAAATGACATGGATTAGTGGTTAGGTGATGGTTTTAGTTTAATTTATGGTCTCGAGTTCTGAGATATTGAGGATAACAAAAAGGATTTTCCCTTCTTCGTAAGTTATGATGTATAGATACGGATACCGTGACATAAATTTTTTTAAAAAAATTTTTACTTAGAAAGTATCCGACATGACATGATACGGCCAAATAATATTTTTAGGAGTATCGATAGTATACACTAGAGGTTCGTGTCTAGTGGTCCTTATATCCTAAAATCAAACACAACGCTTATAAATTTGACATAAATTCGTGGAATATAATTATATAATAGATGATGAAGCACTTGAGAAAGAAAAACAAAGTGGAGTATCTAAAATTTGCAAAAGCATCTTCACATTCAAAATTAAAGGCAAAATTGTTAAGTCTATTCATAGCGTAGTAAATTTTTTTTTTTTTTTTTTGCTCTATGTTATTTCCTCAAATTTGCTCTATATAGCGCAGAAACTAATGATTATATATTTTTTTGATGATATATTATTAATGAATTATATTGATTATGATTTATGACCTTTATCATGTAGGCCCCTAATGGGATGGGATCTGTACTTGGGCTGGCGCAATTATTGCTGTACGCCACATTCTACAAATCCACAAAGAGAATGATGGCTGAAAGAAAAGCCCAAGGAGAATTGGGCTTGGCAGAAAAAGTTAACAGAAATGGGTCTATTTCACTCAGTAATGGAGTTTAAGACTTTCTCCTAGTTACTATTTAGATTATGTTGTATTTTGCGTCAAATCTTAATCAACAATATGGCGATTGCGAAGCAGTCGCAGTATTTAAAGTTCTAATTCTAATGTATCTCCTAAATCAAAATTAACAAGGGTACTCTAAAGAGAACCTTTTTTATAATGTACTGCATAATTGTTTTTAATATTCTTTTTCCTATATTGTGATATCAACGGTTGATTATGGTGACTGTTATTTATAGTTTTTGGTATATATGTGACGGTTATGTGAGCCAAAAAAAGACTAACGGCATGATTGGTATGGATGAATGGAATGAGGTAGGAAAAGAATGAACTTTGTAATGGAATGAACAAAGCAATGGAATGATTTTATTATAGCATTACTATGATTGGTACGACAAGTAATAAAGTTAGGAATGAGATA
This sequence comes from Lantana camara, assembly GCA_037501455.1. Taxonomy (NCBI): domain Eukaryota; kingdom Viridiplantae; phylum Streptophyta; class Magnoliopsida; order Lamiales; family Verbenaceae; genus Lantana; species Lantana camara. The sequence goes on from CM074857.1 coordinate 112,725,562, forward strand.
AAAATTTTAAATTTATTTCATTAATAATAATAATAATAATAATAATATATAATTACAAATATTTTTATATTAAATATATATTTTAAATTTTTTATTTTGAGTAACTATATATTTTCATATATAAATATATTATTACTATTTTATATCGAACGTGTTATATATATGATATTTATTTATTATATTTAATATATTTTTTTATATTTAAAAATAAATTTTAATATAAATATCAAAATTCGTTCTTTATAAAATATTTGAATTTATACAATTTTATAAATAAAATAATATTTTGAACATGTTTTTTAAATATATAATATATTTATATTTATATAGATTTAATATAATTTATTAAATTTTCAATGTGATTAATAGTATTTAATTTTTATTTATGAAAATAATAAAATATAATATGCATCTAACAAATATGTGACGACAATATAAAAATAATAATAAATTTTAAACATTGGGAATGGCTAATACCATGGGGGACCAAAGGAATGAGTAATCCCATGTTTGTGGGAATGGGCATTACCGAGGGAATGAGTATTCCTAATCATGTTTTGGTACCAATCATGGGTTTAGGAATGGACGTAGCAATGCCCATTCCATTCCCACCCTATTACATCATACCAATCATGTCGTAAGAGTATGGGGTTTAGAGATTTAAAGGCTTTCAACCTGACTCTTAGATCCACAGAGCTTGTTATCACGGTTGCTTTGGACGAGATACTTCGTTGATGGGAATTTAAGTTGGGTGGAAATCCCTCTCTTACTTGGCATGGCATTTTAAATGCGAGGTCGGTGTTGGAGGATGGCTTATAGGGATGGCAACGAGTCGAGCCCGAGTAAGAAAATCAAGGTTGGTTAGCTCGCGAACCAAGTTCGAAAACTCAATATTTAGGCCGAAATCACGCCCGAACCTTGAAAAAATGCCAAGACTTGACTCGACTCGTTGCCATCCCTTATGTTGGCGAGTAGGAAATGGTGCTTGTATTAATATATGGGAGGATAAGTGGCTGCACAGACCATACCATCTCAAACCTGCTGTTCGCCTTTCGAACCAAGACGATCTTCTGTATGTCGGCCAATTTATCTACGGTGAAAGTCATTGGGATGTTGAGCTAATCCGTGAAACTTTTATTGAGGCTGATGTTGAATCAATTTTGTCTATCCCATTGGGAGGTCGAGGTAATATGGACAATCGAGTATGGCATCATACTCACTCTGGTAGATCACCGTTACTTTTTCTTCATGTGGAAAACACAATCTTCGACTCAAAAAAGATGGGACTTTATTTGAAATTACAGAATGCACCTAAAATAAAAGTTTTTTTGTGGCGTTTTTGTCGAGATTGTTCAACAAAGGGTGAAAATCTTCGATTGAGACAGAGCTGTAGTTCAGTCGGTGTCAAAGTAGTGTCCTAAAAGAGCCAAATAGTTTAGATCTCTTTTGTAAATTAAGTTAGCAATAATTTGTGACATTGATGAAATAATAAATATAACGTTTCATAGTCGTTTTAAGTTTATTAAATGTATTTACAATTGTTTGTGTATGGATGAAACCCCAAGATCTCATAAAGCTACGGGACTTGATAACCAGCACAAGTATGTTAACTTCACCCGTTTAAAACTTGCTCATACGATATGTCTTTAAGAAAAATTACGTTGTTTCATAACCATGTGTGTGATTGACCTTGTGCTTTTAGCCGCTACTTAGAAATAGTAAAGCAAGTCCGTACACCAATGTCATTTCCAATTTGTAAGTCCTTTTCTTATTATTTAAAAGTAATCTCGAGAAATTAGGGAAAAAATCCTTCCCATTAGATTAGGAATGGAAAAAGTTAGTCCCATAAAATTTATAAATTCATAATTCGTTTCACAAGATTAAAATATGGACAAATTATATTCCTCTATTAAAAACTAAACAAATATCTGATGTGATAATTAAATGTATGTTAATCAACGTTATTTGGATTATTTGACTTACATTTTTGGTAATTAAAAGAACTTCCCCCACAATCTGTAAGAAAAATCTCCCCCAAAATCTCTTAGTTTTTAACGAAAAATCTCTCCAAGCCTAAAATTCTCCAACACTTCTCTCACGTTATCATATTAAGGATATACACTAAGGAAATCATTGAAAAAATCTGATAAAGTTTTGATTTGTGAAGGATTAAACGAAACACTTAAAGCATTGATCGAAATATTGAGTGAAATATGGATAGGGGCATGTCATGAGGTTTATTGCATGTGAAGAGAGCTTTTGGTGTATCATTTGTACCACTTAGATAAATAAGAACACGATGCAATGTAGTTCAAATATTTATCTCCGAACCGAACATTGAGACTAAGAAATACTTCTAACACACTAAAAAATGATAAAAGAAATTATGATATTCGGACAAATGACCAAGATGTTAACAAAAAAAATAAGACAATACAGAATTGACTGTAATTAAATTAGAATGATCATTTTAATGGTTTTTATTAGATTTTGTGTGTTAAATCATTGACGGATAACTGGATGGTTTTGAATTTTCACTTGATACAATTAATGTTATGGACAATTTTATATATCTCATTTTTTGTCAATAAAATAGGTACTTTAAGTTACATTAATTTATTATTAAGCTTAATTATTATATAGAAAAATGTAATTAAATCTAATCTTATCGGTAAATTTAATTATGTTGTGTACATTATGTAAAAAATGTGTAATATTTATTGGATGAAAAGTGGTATATTTTCCTATCAAAATCGCCCAAAAGAAACTATCAATTTTCCCTCTAAAATTAATTCCTAATGGTACAAACAATTCAATTTTGCAAAAGTTAATGGAAGAATGTAATTTGTCCACTTTTTTAATCTTATGGGAAAATTTTTGAATTTATAAATTTTGTGGGATTAACTTTTTCCCTCTCACAATCTAATGAGACTAAAAAAGGATTTTTCCCAAGAAATTAATTCAGTTATTGAAATGTTAATTTTAAAGGGACAGTAATTTTTAATTTCCCATGAGTTACAACTTACATGAATTTTAATTTACTCCCCCATATAAAAAAAAAAATTATACTAACTCCCCAATTCAACTTTATAATTTGACTTCACTCCCCACTTACCTAAATGGACTGCAATACCCTTACTTATTTTGTATTCTTTTTTATACTTCAATTTTAAAAATAATTACTTTAATTTTGATAAATAATACTCTATTTCTAAATATGAATACTTTAAAAAGTAAGTACTTGAACTTTTACGAACAATACTTTTTTTCTTTTTCTTCTCGTACTTCAATTTTAAACTTGTGTACTTTATCGATTACAAAGATACTCTATTTTATAATACTCTATTTTATAATTTGAATACTTTATAGTTTCTAATTAATACTTCAAAATACAAATCAACAATTAACTTTTACCTCACCATCTACCTACACACAAAAAATATATATTAATTTTTACATATGAAAGTATGAAAATTATATTTTAAAATATTAATATACAAAATAAAAATATAAAATCGTGTATATGAGATATTATGTTAACAAAATGATTTGTGGGAGAAAAGAGTAATGTTTCATGTCATCTCATGTTATGTCTCAAGGATAGCTTAGTAATTTTATACGAAATAGAGGGTGAACTAAAATTATAAAAGTCAATTGGGAAGTTAGTATGATGAATTTTTGGAGTGAGGACCATTTAGTTATGTAAATGCCTAATTTTAAATGGCAAATTTATACAACTTCAAAGACAACCATCAACTCAGCAAGTTTTTCCAAATATAGAAATTTTACAGACCCCTCTCGAGTAATAGAAGTTTTTACAAATACCTTGGAAAACAGTCAGAATCTTCCACATCACCAGTATTCTTTCTAAAATCTAAACTAATTTATACTCAATTCATATAAATTCTCAAATAGGAAGAGAAACATGAAAATATTAAAATTCTAAAATAAATTGTTATTTTTAAGTAAAATGTAATAATACCATCACAAATTGGAAATTTCTTGGGCAATAACTCACACTAATAAGCTACCCAAAAGAATTTAACCAACCAAACGAAAAGCTTCCTTTTTTTTTTTTTCAATAAGGAAAAGCTACCAAAAGCTTTATTAGATGAACAAAACAAACACTACGGAGGAATACAATTTTCTTATCTAAACTAAACAGTACAACAAAGGACATTTGAGGTTTTACATTTCCTCTAAATATGTACAATCTTAGAACATTACAAAGGAGTGTGGCATAAATACACACCAAATTAGAACAAAGATTGTTATTCTCCCAAGACCCAAAATAAGTAGTACTACAAAAGACTTTCTGAAATATTTTAGGAAAAATGCCAAATAAACGACAATTTACAGTTAAAAGTTGCACTATCCTACAGCACAGAAAAGAAGAAAAAGAATTCTAAATAATATTACCTGAGTACACCTAAACGTCTCCTTCATTCGCCCGAGCTCTCACACGAGCTCCCAAGATTGGCCGTAATGTCGTGTACTAACAGCCTGATTATATTACTACCGGACGATCTCGATATATCCATGCATTCATGTAGGTCCGCGTCACAGGCAATCAAAACCCACTCATGATCATCATCAAGATATTTAATATCAAAAGTCCCCATCTCTAACTTGAGCCTCTTTGCCACTTCTTCTCTCAACTTGACAATACCGGAATCCATATGAAGCCTAAACCTAATAATGTCTTCTCTGTAAGTGGCTTTTATGGTGATGGTTTTCACTTCCGGCCTCGCTGCAAAACGCGTCATGCTATTATCAGCCGGTGCCACCTGGCAATCTTTAGGCATACTAGTATCTATCGGACAAGGTTGTTTTGTCCAACTATATTCCGCCATGTGTTCATCAAACAATGATTCCCCGTTAGGACAAAGATTCCTCAAATCATGCGAACTTCCCGCATCTTCCAACAGCATCCCACCAAATGGTTCCTCGGGTGGCACTCTCATGAAATTGTCAGGGATTGAGAATCCAGCCGATAGGTTAATTCCTCCTCCTGGTTGTTGGCACACAGGTTCCTGGGGGTGTGGGCCACCACTGACTTTTGTGGTGGGATCGTTTTGTGGGGAGGTGTCGTTTCTAAGAGACAGGCTTCCCTGACATGACCCCTGTGAAGTAGGGGTGCCTGTGCTCTCTTCTTCTCTCGAGCCACCACTTCCAGTTCTCGATCTGTTTGCAGCCTCGTCTCCGGGAATATAGTTTGAGGTCTCTGCAGGAGGATTTGCAACAGGGGTGTTGGGAGTTGTGACCTCTTTCTTCTTGTCTTCATGAAATTCAGATGGGGGAGAGTCTTGTTGATTCATTCCATTCACATTCGGTGCTGTCCACGAGATTGAACCGACCGCAACAGGAATAGTGTTTGTAGCTAAGGATGTCAAGCTGAATGTTCCTTCACCGCCTTGAACAGATTCGATCACACGTTTTAGCTTTGAAAGAGAACGGTTGACTTTATTTATCTTGCGGGAGGGCCAGCGAGAGATTCCGTGCTGCCTACAGATGCGCTTCATTGTTGTTGGGCAAACTGTGGGTGCAGAAATATTTATAAGAACAGTTGGCTAGATTTTGACCACCAATCCAAAAATTTGCAAATTTAATAAGCATATATGTTCTTTTATTTCCTCATATTTCATCTTAGAAGCATTTTTATCCGGAATATTTTAACACGTTGCCCTTAGATCTGCTTTCCGAGCAAGAGATACTGAAAAATTGCGAGAGACCATATTCATAATGACATTAACCCATATGTGTATGTGTGTGTGTGTATGTGTGCAAATGCAAAATGCAAAGACAGAGAGACATACCACCAAGACTCTTGGCAGCATCCTTAAGACTACCAGCAAAATATTGCTGCAGAACTTCCAAGCTAATCGTTTTCTCAGCCTTTCCCCTTTTTCTCTCGGGCTTCTTGCCCGGTTCTTTTGCTTCAGCAACAGTAGCACCATTCTGAACCTCAGTGGGACTACCAGCATTTCCTTTCACATTTGTCCCATTAATTTCACTCCCGATTAACTGCCCTTCAAAAGCATCAACATGCACACTTCCTCCATTTGGTACAGACAAATCCAGCCTCGAATTAAGCTCACCCGTCGATGCCTTTATAATCTCAATCGATTTCCACTCATGATCTAAATCCTTCCCAGATGCAACTCTCAGGCTACCAAAATGCTGCTTCATTGTCACCAAAATTGAGTCCAACAACCTCTGCTGGTCCTCATAGCTCTCAATATTAAGAGGCAGAAAGAATTCAAGAACATAATCATCATTCCCAGTATGATTGCTCCTCAAACAAATGGCAAAACTACTTTTCAACCCAAACATGATTGCATAGTGCACCAAGGGGTACTGAATCTTGCAGAATTCGGTAATATCCTGACAGAAACATGCATTGCGGGAGGCAAATGCCCTCCCAGCAACACCCTGCCCTTTCTGCAAGTGGTGCTCAGCACACGCCTCACGAAAACCCCACATGTGGGCATCCACTACATAAAATGCTACATCTGTTGTAGACATGCAAACCTGGCCCATGCAGCTGCCATCAAAGCTGCTGCATGTTTTCTTGAACCCACCACCATTTGCTAGGATGCTACGATGCCGGCATGGGACCCATGTCTGAGCTAGGGGTAATGTGTGAGTTTCACATACTACTGTTATGATCTCCAAGATCTCTGCTAACGCGTTTTGGCGACCTTCATTGCATATCTGGTTTATCAGATATTGTGTGTGTTAGGAGTAGTTTGAGAAAGAAATTTGCTTGCTACTAATGCGGGAGATGAATTTGGAAGCTGGATTTACCTGTGTGCTTTGGTGGCCCAATATGTCTGAACTTTTCAAATTCACTGCCTGCATGAGAACTGAATTCGGGTTATAAAGGATTCCTCGAACTCAAAGCAGATTTGGTTAAGTAAAAAAGGATGAAAAACATAAGAAACCAATGTCGTGCACATCATTCAACTTCTACAAACTTTTTCTTTTTTTTTTTTTTTTTTTGAACTCTCAGAGTTTCCCCCACCCAATTGAGTGAGAGGCTAATCTCCCGCGGTCTTGAAGGCACTTTCACGGGGACCTCTCTCAATGTAGTTTTTTACATTCACAAGGTTCGAACCCAAGACCTTGCTTAAGTGAACTCGAGCCCTTTACATCTACAAACTTTTTCAGCATCAATAAAATTCAAGAATCATAGCATCCACTAAATTTGCGAGCTAAACAAAGATTGCCGTTGTGTATCTCAAATGAGACTGCGCTAGCTAACAAAATGCTAAATAGTAAACAGCTGCTGCAAACAAGCATATTACCATGCATGGAAAGAGTCCAGATCACATGTTGATTAAGCAACGAGCAACGCGTCAATTCTCTTAGGAACAGACTAACTTAGTAATCACAATAAAGAATCTACAACAGAAGCTTAATCACTCCTAATCAATGAAACTTGAAGAAGAGGTTGCTCATGGGCCAAGAAGACTACACTACCATCTTCCATATTCACCACTACCATAGTTACAAACATCTCATGCAACAATTAACTTTAGAAATATGAACTTGGCAGTGATTCCAACAACAAAGACAAAAATGACATGCATAAGTAGATAAATAAGCAAATTCCAACAAAGCGTAAACGATTTCCATGAGGGAATGGAACAGGAACCAACCTCAAGTGCCTTGCACACTTTATCAACCTCCGGAGCATAATTGATCTTCTGTGAGGTCATTATCAGCTCAAGCACACCAACACAAGACTGTCCAGATGGCTCAAATACGGGCAAAGCTAAAGTTCCTCTAACATTGTAATGCAAAGCATGGTTCAAACGTGGGAACTCTTTGCTGGAGTAATACTGCACATTTGGTGTCCATTCTGGCAACTTTTGGCGAAAAACACGCCCTGGAAGTCCGAGGTCTACATCGGTGTCCCCATCCACAGAAAACATATACATCAGAGACACCAATCTGTACTGATGGAGTCCATTACTGTTTGGATCGAGAACAAAGGGCTGCCCGGAGGTTGTCAGCATATATCGGCCACCATTTTTCACAGGGGCCCACACCTGGGCCAAGACATGCTGTTCTGTCAAATCTTTAAAGTAGCGAAGAGCCTGAGTCATCCTTTCTTTTATTATACAAGAGCCGTCCATATTTTCGATAGGCAATAATCCCATAAATGGAGAAGGCAGCTTCTTTTTCTCGTCATTGCCTAAGGTGTTTTCAGCTGCCAAATTAGGATTACTGGCATCTGTGCAGCACGGAGAAAATATTTCAAGAACTTGACAATATTCAATCAAACAACTATAATCGGAATAGAGTTCGTAGTTAGAGAAAGCCAGATTTTAACTGTAACACCCTTAGAAACAAAGGAAAAGTATCAGCTAACAGACAAGATTAAAAGCGAGATATAAGGTAGATTTACTATTCTTAGAGCATATCTGATTTGAAATATATGAAATTAGCGAGTTAAAATTCTTCATCACTGTTGAACCATCCATTTCCCAAAAGATTGGAACAAGTAACTTAGCAGCTCCAATAAGATTTCTTACGGTAAATCAAACGAGAATTTTCTAATCCTCGCAATGAAACCAAGTTGAAACAACACAACGGGGAAACAAATCGTTTTATCCATTCATAAAACCCCTAACCGATACAGATAAACAACAAAGATGCTCACAAGTCAAAATCCTAAAAGTTTTTGGATTTTCCTTTGAGATATACTGCAGAGTCAACCAAACAAACCAAAAACACTAAACCTCAGCGGGGGAAACAAAAAAAAAAAAGAGTAATTGCCCCAAGTTTCAAATCCCTAAGAGTTAGCAAGCATAATGAAGAACCCGGAAACATTCCAGAGAGTCTTCAAAATTCGCTGAAATGAAACTTAATATTCATCCAATTTAGAATATCAACACGAAAGGTGGGGGGCAAAAGCCATACAAGGAACAATCCTGGAGGAATCAGACAACCGGAAACCAGCGCCGGCGATGAAATTCCCATTGTTATTGTCATCGGAAAAGGCCCAAAGCGGCGAACAAGGCTGCTCCGAGCTGGACATAAGAAAGGGGGAGGCCGGGTTCGTCGCCGCCGCCGCCGCCGCGAAGATCTGATCCAAGGGCCACGAACCATCAAGATCGAGATCCAAATCCATGTGAAACTCCGCGGACGGCGGCTGCGGCTGCGGCTGCGGCGGTGGGCGGCTGGTTTCTTCTTCAGCGTCGGAGGGCATTTTCATCAGTATCTCTCTCTAGCAGGAGTTGTGTGGAGGGGAGAGAGAGTTGAGGATGATGGTGAAATGGTGATTCCAGTTCCATTTTAGAAAAATCGGTGGAATCTAATAGTAATAGCTACTTGCTGAGAATGGGTAACGTTGGATAAAGAAATGGGAATTGTTCCTCTGTTCCACTCCCACTCACAAACCCCCAATTGCCTTGTCTTTTTCTTTTTCTTTTTCTTTTTTTGGGTTCTAGTTTTATTTTCTACAACCTTATCATCACTATAAGTCGATAACTATAATGCATTCCACCAATTACCCATTATGGGAATCCAATGGTTTTTAACTTTTACTAAAGGAATCGAGAATAAAATGGCCTACATCTTTTGTGAAATGAAAATGTTATCTAGATATTTGAGTTTACACAGAGAAACTTGTGGAAGATAAATATTAGTTAAGTTCTTGAAATGAATGTAGAATAGTTTTCTTTTTCTCGAAAATTTAGCCGGGCTTTTGATTAGGGATAAATAAGGAAGAAGCTAATGTTAAGGAAATAGAGTAAGATCGAATGATATGAGTGATTCACATCCTTAAAATTTCTATTGCTCCTAACTTTTAGAAGAGAGAGGTGATTTGATCGGTTCAGGAAACACTTATTTGTAGAATTCAGTTATTTGATGAAAATAAAGTCTGAAATAATGTCAGATGATAATGGTCCGATAGTTACTCAGCATTAATAATTCATTAGTAGTTTAGTTGTATTTAATTTGTGGAAAAAATTGCATTTTTGGTCCCATAGGAAATAGGTGAATTTTTTTTTGGTCCCGTAGTTTTTAAATCGTCCCGTATTTTTAGTTTTTCGATAAACGTAGTCCCAAAGTGAAAAAAATTTAATATTAGTCCCAACAAATTTAGAAATATATATTTATAATATTTTTCCTTAATTAAAAAATACATATCAAATATTAGGAATTTAAAAGAATACAAACCACATGATATGCATTTTATTTTTATAATAAATAATAAATTATTACATTTTAAAGTATAAGTATTAGTTTAAAATTATAAAATAAAAAATAAAAACATATACATAATAACATAATTAATAAAATAATCTTCAATATTGAATTTAGTTAAAAATATGTAAAATAAAAAATAATTAATATTTATAATACTTAAATATTTCTTATATATATAACATCGTATTTATTTAAAATAATTAACGTTGGGTTTAGGTAAAATTGAAAATAATAGAAAATTTATATATATTTTATTTAGTAATATAATATTAATTAAAAAATTAAAAAGTAATTAGTAGCCATATATATTTAATGAGAATTCAAAAATAACATCAATATTTTATTTTCAATTAGTAGTCATATATATTAATTATTTTCAATTTTTTTATTTTATATATTTGAACTAAATGCAATATTGAAGATTATTTTATTAATTATGTTTTTATTTTTTTATTTTATAATTTTGAAGTAATACTTATACTTTAAAATGTAATAATTTATTATTTATTATAAAAATAAAATGCATATCTTGTGATTGGTATTCTTTTAAATTTTTCCTAATATTTGATATGTATTTTTTAATTAAGGAAAAATATTATAAATATATATTTCTAAATTTTTTGGGACTAATATTGAAAAATTTTCACTTTGGGACTACATTTGTCGAAAAACTAAAATTGCGGGACGATCTAAAAATTACGGGACAAAAAAAAAAATTGACCTATGTCCTATGGAACAAAAAATGCAATTTTCTCTTAATTTGTGATAAATGTTCACTATTCATTAGTTACATACCATCCCATGGTCATATTCCAACTTCTTTGACTTGCTTGGTGTGGTAATTCGTGATAAATACCAACTATCATATTATAATTTCTTTGACTGCTTTGCTTGTGTTAATTCGTGATAAATGTCAACTCTGATATTCCAATTTATTTGACCGACTTGGGTCGAACCTAGACCAAAAAAGTAGGTTCTGGGCTGGGGAACAGGACTCGAAGCGACGATCCACATGAGCCAAGTACAAAGTGCATCATCAAACACTACAATTGTTCAAGTTCGACCGCAGTCCCAACCCCCACACACGTGTAGGCGATGCAGTGCGATGACCCTTCATTCTATTCTTAAGTTCAACAATTTAATAGTCTAAACTACCACTTAACTTATAAAATTAGGGACAATTAATTTTAAGTATATTTTTCCATTTCTTAAAATTTCTCTTTCAACTATTATTTTATACTAATATGATATTATTTTATTATATTTTTATTTATTTATTTGTTATAAATTTATAGTTATATTAAAGATAATTATTAAATAAACATAAAAAAAAACAATTTAATTTAATATATACTTAAGTAATAATAATTTTTTTACTTGCACAAGAAGTGTGCACGGTTATTAATTTCTATTCTATGATTCTCTCACCCAAATAAAAAACCAAGATTGAAGATCTACTTAAAGCAAATTTCCGTCGATGATTGGTGCAACTATGGGAATAGCGGGAATGCGGGATTAGTAAGCTTACTGTACCTTATTATTGCTCTATGAGTTTAGCAACTAAAACTGGAAACTTTAGTTTAATCATTTTCACGGAGTATTAACCAACCCTCTTATCACCGGATGTAACTATATTCTATATATATATAATCACGACCAGCGTAGTTTTTAATTTTTAATAATTTAATTAAAGTTTTCATATTTAATTATAGGCATACAGGTTGCAACCATACTTATTAAAAAGAATTTCAGATCGAATCCCACTTGAATTTTTAATAAATGAAATATTAAAAAAAGTTACTAGACGAATAGGGTAAAAAGAAATGGCTACACATTCATTATTTTCAGAAATAAGTATTGCAAAAATAATTTTTAATAATTCCACATTTTAAAAATTAATTTTTGCTTAATTCTCTAATTAATTTAGAATGACTTAATTAACCTTCATTTACTGATATTTATCAATAATACGATAATTTTTCAAAATTCAAATATAATTCTACAAAAACATAATTGTATACTTCATTTTCAAAGGAAAATTATTGATTTAATAACTAGAGCAAATTACATTTTTATCTCGTAGGTTTAGGCTTTTTGCAATTTTAGTTTCATGTCTTTGGAACTAGACATATTTAGTCCCACTATTTTAAAAAAAATTGCAATTATAGTCTCATCCATCAAATAATGGACAAAAAATGCATTTTTGTCGTTAAGTGTAATTTGGAGGGGAAAATTACTGTTTATTAGTGTTGCGTCCTTACTAAAATGCTACTCTCCTTACTCTTATTTTCTCTCTTTGTTGTGTTCTGGTTTTATCATCACACTTCTTCTTATTTATAGACTATCTCTTGGGTTTTCCCCTTAGACTCCTCATACATTTAACTTCTAGATTTACCCTAGATTTAGCCTTATCTAGGTATACCGTTTCTTCTCTACTTTTAATCTTATCCATAGACCTATTCACATATTCTAGCGAACAGGTAATTCTTCTCTAGACCGAACAAGTCTATTTGATGGGCTCGGTCAGGCCTATTAGGTATGGTCCCAATAATTAGATTGTTTTTTGCGAGAATTTGCTTATTAATACTTCATTTTAGCACATTGAATCAATTTTGAACCATTACTCTAAATCACTCTCATTAAGGTAATGTGATACTAAAATGAGGTATTAATAAGTAAACTATCACAAAAAACAATCTAATGAGCAATAACTTTCCCCCCGAATTGCATTTAACGGCAAAAAATGCATTTTCCATCGATTATTTGACGGATGAGACCAGAATTACAACTTTTTGAAAATAATAGGACTAAATGGGTTTAATCTCAAAGACATTGGACTAAAATTACAAAAGACCTAATCTTATAGGACAAAAAATATAATTTACTCTAATAATTAACTGTTACGTAACACTATAATTTCTCAAAGTTCATATATAATGCTCAAAATTCAAAAGTAAATACTTCATATTAAGATAAAAGTTCTTAATTTAACATCTAATTATCGTAACACAATAATTCCTCAATACTTAGATATAATTTTACAAATTCAAACATTAATGTTTCATGTTAAGAGAAAAAGTACTTCATTAAGTAATTTTATGCTGCATAACACGACAATTTCTCAAAATTCAAACATATTTATACAAACACAAATGTAAATACTTCATATTTAAAATAAAATTCTTCATTTATTTTGTTAAATAACACAATAGCTCCTAAAAATTTAAATATAGTTCCACAAATTAAATGTACAAATATATATGTCAAATTAACATAAAAGTTCTTTATTTAACAACCAACTGTTGCGTAACACGATAGTTTTTCAAAATTTAGATATATTTCCGCAAATTCAAATTTAAGTGCTTCATATTTTTCATTGTGCATTTTTTATGATGTTGAATTTTGTGTTTTCTTTAAATTTTTTTAATTGTAAAAATTATTTTAATGATAAGTTGTTTTCACATTAAATGTAATTTTAATATAATTCAAATTTATTTATTTTTATCAAAGTTTACGATTTATGAAATTATTACATGACAATTTAATCTTTCTTCTTTATTTGAATCTGTTTAGGTTTTCTTTCATTAATAAAATTATACGCACTACACTTTACACCCACAATTCAATCTTTTAGAAAATTTTCTCCATTGTCACTCTTCTCAAAACTCTCCATTATCATATATATATATATATATATCTATACTATAATACATACCGAATGATGTGTTTTGACTCAATTATATCAAATTTGACCAAATTGTAATTTTCCAAAATTTTAAATTATTTTTATTAAATAGAAACAATTTCACTAGTCAATATTTTAAGTTTGTTTTTTTGGTTAAACTTGTTTTACAATAGCTAATCAATGGATATAATTTCCATAAAAAAAAAAAATTTGTTCTCTCATAATTCCTCCCCCAATTAAGTGAAAGACAACAAATCCGATATAATTGCTACAATTTTATATTTTGAATCAAACCTTTCATAATAATGAGGATTAATTAAGTTACATATATTACTCTATCAAAAATGATTTATTGTCTATAAACTTTTGACTTATTTGCTCCAAAAAAATATTTCTAATCCTTTCTTCTTTAATTCATTATTATTATTATTTCATCCTTTAATGTCTAGATATCGAAGTACTTTTATTTTTTAATTATTCATTCATATTTATACAATTTTGTGCCTTTATATCAATTTATATTAATGTTCAGGTTATTTATCAATTTTTTATATTTTCTTTGTTAGACAATGATTGAATATCTATGTCATTGGTATGACATCAACCATCATACACGAGTCACGTTAATTTCTTGAAGAAAATTTCTATTTTTTTTATGGCAAAGGTTAGACTATTTTTATATTCGCTGTTTTTAGATATTCATTATTTGTAATATCATTCTAATCATATATTCTATAATATTTTTTAATTTAAAATTTATTAATTATTTTAATTTTACCGGAATTGTTATTAAAGTATTATGTTGAAATATGAGAGATAAAGATGAATGTATCTGATGGTGTCTGATCAGCTAAGGGTCAAACTCCGATTACTTTCTATTTTGTTGAGGAGGGAAAACAGAGGATAAGCTCAAAAGGGTCGCCGGAAAAGCTTCTGGGCTCTACCTGCTAGGACAAACACCAACAAAAGTCAGAAGGCCAAGTTGGGGAGACTGGGGTTGATTCCCAGTTTGGCTCTCCGACGTCCAAGTCAGACAGTGATCTGAAAGAGAAATGTAAGCTGAGGTATGGAGTTACAGTGATGAAGAATGCTTACAGGGATGAAGATGAACTCCCATATTTATAGTTGAGGGTCAGGGACCCTTTGGTAATTTGCCTCGTGTGGTCTTGCCCTAGTGTTGCCCTAACACGTGTCGCAACGAGGAGAATCCTAGGAGGAATCTCTTGCAAAAACCGATAAAAGTTAGTGTTTGCAACAAAATCAGGTGCGCGGGCTTGTACGGGTGTCAGAGAGTCCTTTTGGAAGTTGGTAACGAGGGCGAGAAACACGCTAGTGTCAACTGGGCCTGATGGACTAGGTGATCCGCATGGGGATTAGCGTCCAAGCAGTGCAACGAGGGTGCATGAGACCCCTTTATTCTGTTATTGTACGAGGGCACGCTCGAAGGGGTATGACGCTCGTAAATGACTTAATTAGAACCATGAGAGCATGCATGATAAAGAGAGGCTGGCGCTCATTAGAAGGCCTTGAGACGCTCGTTAATGAGCGCAGGGGAGATCATGTGCTGGTGAAAGTCGGGGGTGTTTGGGGATCACTGAATCCACGTGTCATGCGTTGACCGTGCCACGTGTAAAACATGGGTCAGGCGTATTTTATCCCCATCAGTATGATGCTTTTGATAGAATATAAATTTTTCACGAAACTTCAGATGTTGGGAACTAGTGTGATATAATTATTAAATTCATTAGGAGATATAAATATAATTTTTATTTAGAAATATCAAATTTTAGTTTTCTACACTCAATGAGGCAAATTGGCATAAGGCTTCTCTATAGAATAAACTCTTGCCACTGCTAACTAAAATCGAAATTCATTTGTAATTAACCCTATTTACTATCAAAATAATTCAATTAACTATTTTTTATTTTTCATATATAAATTGGTATAAGTTTTTCTTTTAACTAGAATAAAATTAGAGAGGAATATATATATATATATATATATATAGGTATGCACATTGAGAATGCAAATAGTGATGATATCATTTCATCATATTATCTATTTAATGGGTATTCTTGAGCTTTTCATTCGACATATATCGAATTTCAAATTAATAATTTGTTTTGAATGATAAATATTTATTTTGATTTAAAAATAACACATTTTTTTAATTATTTGACTTTGTATTAAATAATTAAAAATTATGATTGATAAGTAGGTTATTTATTAATTATATTTTAAAAGATATAATTACCTTAAAATCCGTGCTCCATGGGATAAACTGCAGTATAGACTATATAATATATCATATTTCTTCACGAATTTCTCCTTTCAATACATACATATAGCTAAGCAAATATCAAAATTCACTAGTGTGTTTTAGAAATTTGGAACCATTAATTGCACTTCAAAATTAATTTTTTGTGCATCAAGAAAATACGATTTGGAGATCAATGTGCATATTGACGTGGCATGATATACAGCTAATATCTGATGTTAATTAAGGTCGACTTTAGAATATATGATGCGTGGATAGATGTACATTGGAAAAAGTACAAAAAAATTTAAACTTACTGTAGTATTCGATCTCGTGCTTGTTCGCATGCATGTGTTGATTAATTAATAATAAGATAACCTGTTTTTATAAATTTTGTGTTTTTTGATTTAATGCACCTCAAATATGTGCAATAGCATGCGCACAAGTCACACCACTATAATTATACTATGAGGGTTTATTTTAATAAGTATACACATCAATTTCTCCCAATCTATCTTAACCATTTTTGAATGAGTTTTCAGTTTATACTGCTAATTATACCAATGTAAAAGTAAGCATATGAATCATTTTGCTTTTGATACCACAAAATGGATGTAGCATTACCCGTTATGGAGATTCACCATATTCCTCGTATTATGAGCTTGGTTCGTATACGAAATGAAAATCCGCACACATGCTAAAGATAAAGTAAGTAGAGATATTCGAATCATCCTAAAAACACCACAAATAAACCTAAATTAAGTGTCGAAAAATATCACAGGTAAACCCAATCTAATAAACTATGTTTTCTTGTTCCATTTTCATATGAAAGTTTGTTGGTACATCAAATTTTAACACTTGTAACGTTTAAAAGAAAAACATATCCAGAAAGTCCCCCTAAATCGATAATCAATAGTACCAACAAATTAGTATCCCGCAACTATATCCTATTACAATATCAACATATATAATTGCCCGAATTCTGCGAATTCGAATAACCGTAAGGTCTTTAAACATATCAGATTGAGAAACTATATAACTCGACAAGTAAATGACAAAAATCTAAATAAATTTACTTAATGGACGAAAACTTGGTGACTTTCCCTACTTAAAAATACAATGGCGGCCTATGTAAGAATGCACAATAACTAAAGAAAACACGACCATCATTTAAATAACAAAAATAATAACAGAGCCAACTAATTCATTCACAAAAGTTAAAAAAAAAATAATTATAGGACAGAAAAAGAAAAACCAATACTCTAATGTGAAACTGATTGGGAAATAAAATACAAAAAATGAGCTTTCATTTTTATATATTTATATTTTTCTTTTCCTCGTCCTATAATTAAAGAATTTTCTCGTGAGAGACAAAGTTGGTGAAACTTTGCTGGTTGTTTTATCTAATTAATCATTTGATGAAATGAATTATTTTTTGGGGTTTTTGTTTTGTATTTGCAAGTGGGCTGGATAAAGCTAATACTTTGTATAATTATATGTTGTTTTCTTAATGATGTTGGAAGAACTCAGTGGATTTAACTTGAATAATTAAATTAAAAGCCTAAACCTACTTTAATCATCCACATTAAAATACTAAGATATGGAAATTAATATAAGGGATTATATATGTGCACCATCCAACCACTTGTGGCAATTTCAAAGACAAAATTACTCCATCGCCTCAGCCAGGCAACCATGAGTTAGTTATGTACTTTTAAATATGATAATTTAATTCTTATTAAAATTTAGTTGGTTTAACGAGATGAGGCCATATATTAGCAATTTTTTTTTTTTAATTAGATGCGATAAAGGATTTAAATTCTGATATTATTGGTAAAATAGTTAGATTGGAACCATCGTCTATAATGAATTTTACCTAAATATTAAAAAATCAAATGAGGAATCAAATAATACTAAGTCTATTTTTTCTTCAGACACACATATGCGTCCTTTAGGGCTGGTCGTTAATCTGGTCACTTCGAGGCTTGACCTCAATCTTTGGCTCGTTTGCTCCTGACTCGAGAAACTTTCGGTGTATCGACCTCCTTACTATTATCGACCTATTATCTGGCCCAAGTTGGGCCTGATCGACCTCCATTTAAGAATGAGGGATTTGTGATTGTGTTATGTGATATTTAGGTGACGTTCCACGTATCAGTGTACACGTGTATCACTAGGATCTCTGTTGCTCTTCCGACAACATATAACGTGTCCCATTATAAATATGTCATGTTAATTTTAATATAAAAAAAATATACTTAATTAAAGAAAAGTAATAATATAACCATTGGTTAATATAATTAATTTAATTGTTTTACTAGATGTATCTATCCTTTTGTTTTTAATGAACAATCATGAGCCCTGGGAATACTTTTCAACCAGCAATTGGCCCACCCCGGTTAGAACCTCAATAGCTGCGTTATTTTTGGTGGCGGATCTATCTTCAGATGCCTACTTTTTAAGAAATATTTTGCTTTGCTTGTTTAAATTCCCCATCTGCATTAATTGTCACGTTTTCAGGTGAAAAGAAACAATATTAAGATGATAAGGTCCAAACTCTCTAATATTATATTAGTTCAAAATTTTTACCCTATACAGTTTCATTCACTTATGTTTGCCCAATTGTCCTCTAAATGCTACTAAACTTCTAAACTTGTAATTGTTATTCCCATAAAGAGATGTAAATATACATACACACACATATCTATAGTATGGCAGTAATTTTTTATTTGTTGAAATCCATAACTACAATTGACAGTAAATATATACTACATTATTATTCTATGAAATAACTATTTTGCATAAATAATCCAAATACATCACTATTTAGAACAAATTAATAAGAATCCAAAATTCATTTTAATACTTCTATTAGGCATTTTTAATACATTTATGGAGGAACTAACATGAAAGATAAAATTAAGACAAAAACAAACGGAAATTCCAAGGGCAAAACCGGAAAAAGATATCAAATATCATTAATACTGCTCAATTTGTAATATTACAATTATTTTAGTCACTCAGTTCAAATGACTTAATTAAATTGACGGTTTTTCGCAGGCACTTCACGTCTCTTTCCAAGTGTACTTCAACAAATTAGAGCAAAACGAAAATTAGTTTAAAAAAAAGAAGGATGATAATTTGGGCTGAATAGGTCAGTGAATGGGTTCGTATTGTCCACTTGTTGCCTGGATATATTAGGGAAATAGGGAAATAGGGAATTATTCTTTTGTAACGTCTATTATTTTTTGCAGGTACATTATACAAACGAAATTGATTTTTGTGATAGAAAATTACTCCATTTCGAGATATATATGTCAAGTCCACATGTTGAAATTCAAAATTTCTTATTATAGAAATTTAAAATTCTTCATTCTTATCGTATTTTCTCAAACACAAATATTTATTTTAAGTTTTGCATGTTCATAAATACTTTAATTTTCTTGATCTTCTTATAGTCACGAAACAAATGTAGATTAGGTGCACTCAAATGCATTCTTATAAATTTCATGTAGAAATTATCCGACACATATACACCAGACTAGTTTATATATCGATCAATTTCTATAATATTTTTATTTGTGGATTGATAAATAAAAAAAAAATCTAATTTTGTATTGTTTAGTAGACACCAATAATTTATTTCTCGTTCTTGTGAATCGGGGAGCAACTCTTGATTTTTTTTTTTTTTGAAAAACAAAACCCCGAAGGGGAAATTTACTAAATCAAACGGAATCAAAACATACAAAGGAACAATCGAAAAAATAACGCAGGCTCAATGCCGCAATTCTAACAAATTTGTGGACAATGATAGTTGTTCCACGTCTAATAGAACAAAACCTAACAATCGAACTAATACTTGAATAGGTAAGCAAACTTAATTTCACCACCACTACCGGAATCTCAACGATTGCAGATTCTTTAACACTTAAAGCTCGATTCATACAGGTCGACTCGTGATTCAGCGTGTCTCCGCCTGATTTGGTTTTGAAGTAGATGCAGCCATCCATAAGTGACGAGAGAGACGGACGCTTGAAGCGCCAGTAGAAGTATCCTGCATTAAACATAAGGAAATAAAAATGCTCTCATTCGAGAGAAAAACAACTCTCATACGAGAGAGAAACAACCAAAAAAGAAAAATAATATTTTGAGATTTGGATCTCAATTGAAAAACAAAAAAGAGATCGAAAAAAGATAAGTAGAAGAAAAGATAACAGCTAGCCTCCTTGGAGCGTCAGTTGGACTTTCCTAGTCCAATCATTAAAAGATGCAAATGAATTATTTAATAATTTAAGTTTTGTATATTAATTATTTTAGTTTCATTGTTTCATTGTTTAGCTTCATTGTTTAAATCACATAGCTTAATTAATCCGATTAGAATTTAGGGTTAGTTCGAGACATTCCCTCACTTTTTGCTACTTAATTTGCTTCGCCACGTAATTTATAAATTAGTACAATTGCTCCCTCAATTTTTGAAAAAAAAAATCATATTTAATTCTTTAAACAAATTTTGATCATCGATTTTTCTTCCGTTACAGTAACTCAAGTTTTAAGACTACCGTCATCGTGTTTGTAACACGTGTCACGTGTGAGTTTTATTTTCCGTAATTGCATTTATTTTCATACCTTATTTGATTTAATTATTTGATATCTATTTCTTTTTCAAATACTTATATGAATTTGTATGAATTATTTGATTTAAATGCCAAGAATTTGCCTAAGTGATTATATGTTAAGAAATTTTATGATATGTGAATTTATATGATATGAATTTCCAAACATGCTAATTTCATGATTTATGTGATATATATGTTTTAAGGGTGCTTTTGAATGAATTTGATATGTCTTGGACTTGATTGAACTCTTTGTGGGCATAATTGCACTTTTTCTTAAGTTTGAGAGCCTATTTGCAAATAGGCCATTCTTAAGTCCTTTTTGGAAAATTTTGAGCTCGGGAATTCAGATTCAAATTCCGACAACACCATTGGATTCGTTTCGATGATTCGAGTCCAACGGAACAAGCCACTTATTTTTCTAAGCCCTTTTGAACACCCTAAGCTTTAAAATTCGATCCAAACGGACCGAACCGTTGAACCGAACCCATTCTTGGACCAAACCAACCAGTTCTTTCATGTCTTAACCCCAAGATCCGGACCCTCATCTCTCACATTTCCCACATATCGATCCATACACAACCAAGAAGCAAGAAAGAAGAAAAAATAAGAACAACTTCACCATTCTTGACCTTTTGAACTCATTGATCACTTTTTCCTTCTACAAGCTTTAACGTAAGTATGGATTCTTGTTCTCCATCATTTTGTGTACATTTTGATCCATATGCTTCATGTTTTATGGTAGAGATTCATGGTTTGTGGGAGAAGTGATGAATAGTTCGGGTTTATACAAAAATTTGAATAACATGCGCATTCTTGCACCATTTGAAGATCCAAGACTTGTTTTATGATCACCTAAGCTTCTTTATTGCATTTATATACTTGTATTTGTGGGTAGTCGGATATTGAATACTTTTCCATTAATGCTCTTGGAGTTCTTGATAAGAAAAGCTTGAAATATGTTGAGTAATTTCATTGCTTGTTACTCCTTGATGTTGCCGGTTGATGTGTGTGATGTTTGTGCCTATTTTTGCTTCGTTTTTGTGCTCTTTTCTTGCCTTATTTGCTGCTCCAAGCTTGCCCTGCGTTGCTGCTATTCCCCTGCTCTCTCGCTGGGTATACCGGCTGCTGCAACTTCTTTTTTTCGGGACATGGAGACCATGCGCGGCCATGCAACACTTGTGAAGAAAGTGTGCAAGGCCATGCATTAGTGTTCAAATTTTGGGGAATATTGCTGCACGGCCTCGCAGCATTTGTAAAGGAAATGTGCAAGGCCATGTAGTAAGGTTTGTATTGTTTTTTTTTTTTTTTGAATTAATTCCTTATGAATGGCCATGCATGATGCAAGAGCAAATAATGCACGATCGTGCATGTTTGTGTGGCTGCCTAGGTGTTTTCTTTTGGTGTTCTACTCCGATTATGACTCTTATGCGTTTTTAACATGTTGAATTATGTGTTATGAATATTGTATTTAATTTATGGTATGATTTGATACGTTTTATACGAGTTATGATCTTGAACGACTTAAGTGTTACCTTATAGCACCTCATCATGCATCCATTGCATTCATATACATCACCGAACGTCTAATTGGTACATAATCGAGTCTAAGTCTAGGGTATTTTGCAACAGCGGAAATTTAAAAAAATTTCCAACAAAAGGATCGAAACTCGCAATCATGAATCCAAATTCGTATAGATTAGAAACTTACTTTTCAATAATCTTTCTTGAAGCGTTTCAAGCCAACCAAGAATGCTCTTCTCGCGGCTTGATCCCCTCTCCTTGGTAAAGCTCAAATCTTTAAAACTTCTAACTTGAAGCTCTCTAGAGATAGTCCACCAACTTGACTACAATCTAACTAGTAAGGATGCTAGTTCTCTAGTTAGTGTTTAGGCTTAACCTAGGTTTTATTTGATCTTGGAGAAAGGTTGGTGTTCAACACATGAACCAAAAGAATTGTCAATTACTCTCTAAGGGGAGCTCGAGCTCCCCCATATATAATATAGAGAGGGGCGGCCGAACCTAGTCCTTATGGACTAAGGATTTGGTCCCTCTCTCTCTTATTACTTGATCATCAAGTAATTCCAAACTTTGACTTTTGAATTCTAATTCAAATCAACTTTTAAAAGAGATAAAATATCCAAACCCCTTTTGGATAATATTATACTTTATTTATTAATAAATAAATAACTTATTTATCTAATTAATTAATTTGTAATTAATTAAATAGATTATTTTTCTCCAAAATAAGACTTTCTTTTTAATTCAAAATTAAACCAAAGTCTATTAAATAATTAATACATTAATTATTTATTCACATAAATATATATACACGTGTGACACACGTGTCATTCACGTGACCCACACGTGTGATTCACACGTGTGGTACCCTTTTGGCTCGATTAACTCGTTTAATCATTTCAAAGCCCCAACTCATGTAACCAAGTTGTTGTGTGTGACCCTCTAGGTTCTCAATTCAATTAGCAGTGACCCTAATTAATTAATTAACTAATTAATTAATCAGTCCACAGATTAAACGACCATAGTCTGGCAACAGGTGTTTAACCCCTAGCTGAATTGGAATGTCTCGATTCGACAGAACCTTTAAGTCATTGATTCATGTGAGATACAATTCTCCTACTTACTATCTCTCAACCAAGATCTAGGGTAAGGGAATAATCAGAACCCTAATAATCTGGTCTTAAAGCTAAGTGCATATCATATCCATTTGATCTCAATCCAAGAAACCGTTTTCTTGATGTCTTGATCTACTGCCTTGACCAAGGACTCCATATGGCATATGAATGACTTACACAATAGGAGATCACCTTGCAAATGCAAGTGTAGATCCTTTTTTTATCCTCATTCACTTTCATGAGTCACTTGTGCAGCCCCAACATAAGCCTTAAATCAGTTATCTAAGGCGACACCCTTTAAAGCTTATACCTAAAACTACAGAGTTAACTCATAAAGTGACATGGAACCTCAAGTCTAAGGATCAATTAATCACATCAATGACTCGTGAGATATTTCCTAATCTGGAAGTTTTCATTTCCTGAAATAGAAACTTCCTTTCCCATTTAGGAATCTTCTCACACGGGGCACATCAGTGAACTTACTTATGGAAGTAAGCACCCTCATGTATCACACACGTATCAACTATACACTTTGCACCTCCATGAAACAAGGTGGTCCTTCTTAAGGGCGTGATCCCATAAGCAAGCCTTAAAGGAGTCAGGTTGACACTCCCACTGTCTGTAGGACTCATCGGCTTGGAGTATTTTACTAATCATGACTTATGTGATATAGGGCTCGTTTCATAAACCATTTCACCTAAATGGTAGAGTCCTAAAGTCATCAGGATTAGGGGAGTTCTCATACATGCACAGCTAAAGTAAACGCATACCAAACAAGAGCATATAAAGAAGTGTTGCCTTAATTCGTTATTTTATTCAAAGATTGTCTGTGATCATAATAAGGAAAAGTACAAAGCGGATATACAATCGGCTTTCTAGGGCACTATTCCTAACAAAAACATGGGGCGTTACATGAAGGGGAGTCATATCTGGCCTTTCTACGGCCTGATTTCCTTGGGAATAGTGATAGGTAGCTATATTTGGCCTGCATGATATGGAGGGACGACACGAATGACTCCAAGTTCATGACGACGTAACCTGGTGATCGTACCAGCATTCCGGTTTGTTCTCCGGCAATGGTAACGATGGAAACAACATTGGGCTGATGCACGTTGAACCCAGATCTGCCTGTTCCACCAGCGGCCAATGGTTCATAGAGTGTACCTTTTTCCTTCTCGGTGGGATCCTGGGGAGGTTGGGTTTCCCCTGTAGTTTTTGGATTAATAGGGGGTCAGGAAAAGTTCCCTCCTCCCCTATGATGGCGTGTTCGGTGTCTTCCCGGCTAGGATCACTTTTCTCTCCAGTGACTCTTGATCTCGTTGACATCACCATGGTGTTGTTTGTGTTCGACCTACTTCTAGTTGTGAGAAAGGAAGAGAAAAGTGAATGATTTCCCACAGACAACGCCAAAATGATGTTGCGTAATTTGAGGGATCACTACAATATCATTCAGAATTTGTAAATGGGGAAACTTGAATGACTGTGATTCTCGGTGAGATGAAATGATGAACTTCGAGGTTAGAAAACCAATATGGGGAATAGGGAGGAATGCTCAGTTTTGGCTCTCCGACGCTCAACTCAGTAAATTTTATGTGAAGATTTAAGTGAGCTGAAGAGAAAGTGTTGTAATGGCTAGAAGATGACTTACCAGTGAAGGTGAATCCGTGTAATATATATAAGAGAAGAGAAGGGGCCCTTAAGCAGTACAAAGGGGATGTTTCCCTAAATACTTGGCCCAGTGAGGGGTGTCTGAGAAAAAACATCCGTAGGCCTGCCAGAAAGGTAGTCGTAAAAGTAGTTGTAGCAGGAGCACGGTCATGTACAATTTATCAGAGAGCAGTACAGGGGATTTACCGAGAGATGTGGTCCTCGGTATATTCTAGGGAGTATTGTTTCCCTAGTTGGTGGCTACTCATGCGGTGTCCGAGGGATACTCGAGGGGGCTTTGTGTCCCCAGTTTAGGCTCCCAGATGATCCGCTTGAGGGATACCATCGAGGTGTCAGACCTCTCGAGCTTCGGGGGCACCTGGTAATTATCTTGCGGTTACCTTATTGCATCAGTAGTGGATCCAAGAGCGCCCTCGAGGTTGATGGAGGCTCCACGTACCAGACTTGTATTGGATACAGAACGATGACGTGGCCAGGTTAAATCTGGGCCACAACATATATATAAAGATATATTATTAATTAAAATCATGGAAACTTATTTTTATTATATATATATATATATATATATATATATATAGATATATTTATTAATTAAAATATACTTATTTAAGTAAAATCATGGTCAACTAATAATCAAAATAGACATTTTGTCCAAAATTTAAGAGAAGTTCCCAAATTGACAAATTAGAACCAACGGGACCAAGATTACAAATTTTTTAAATTATGAGATCAAAATTGAGAATGATAGTACATTATGAGATCAAAAAAATATTTTTCTCCGTAAGTTTCTACTAAAATATACATTCGTTTTAATGCTTTCAAACTTGGCACATTTGTGCAGTTGTGCTCTCGAAGATACTAGAACATGCGTGTTGCCTAAGTCCATAAAAACATAAACAGTGAATGTTAAGAAAGCACATAGGTCCGGAAACAATTAAGATGTGAACAAATAAAGAAAATGACGGGCGCTCACAGCTCAAGCCATCAAAACACAAAAATATCAACTTTGTCGTTGTGATGTTAGAGATGAGGAAAATAGGGCATATCTATTAATTATTAGCTTATACATATCACTATGTACAACCATTAGTTTTATACAGATAGAATCAAAAGAAAATATTTGTTTGGATATGATGGTCCATCATTGATGGCGATAGAATAACCTTTGGTGTGCCCCCTACCTTAGCTGGAAAAATCTAAATAAGATGTGCAACCAAACCCATTCATCTCTGTCAACCGCAAAGACCAACTTGCCTTTCGTTTTCTAGATTCCATATTATGAGTCTTCAAATCCATTAAGCTACGTTGTATCATTTTCTCTTAATTATTTTCCTTTTGTTCTGTTTTTAGTTTTCATTATAATATGTGGTCTATAGATTTTCTTGCATTTTTCATAAGTAATTATTATTAATTGGAGAAGTGATATTATGTGGTTTGATGTGACTCAAATATAATATAATACGTTATCTAATTATATCCATAGAAACATTGAGACATAGCCCACATCAAGGCCAGCCCTCGGCCGGTCGGACCTCCTAAGTATTGGCCTTTTAGGGCCTCGACGAGGCTCTGTGGACCCAGGCCCAAGCAACGCGTCATTGGAGGTCGAGATATATGATATTTAGGGTTTCAATTATCGTACATGTTGTCAAAGTATTAAATGTATCTCAAAAGTATCTCCATCAAATTTTACTATACTATTAAGACTGGTGTCATGTTCTTAAATGTCTCCCTCTCTTCGGGTCATAAGGTTGATGCTTAGCCCATAGACACCATGGGTAGGTGCTCAATTACGAACCAATGTCTTTTGACATTCTTATAAATGAAAACTCACTTATTCCATTTTACTAAAACATTAATTGTTCATAAAATAGATATGCTCTCTAAAAACTCTTTTCCAATTTTCTTTACACATTTGTAGACTGTATCAACCCTAATTTGTCTTTCTAATTCTTGTGTCTTCACTATAGTGAAAAGTGAAAACGGTAACCCTCGAACTACCAACCCGAGCTCCAGAACTCAACCTATACTATTACACATTTAAATGATCTTACCCTTAGCTAGTTTTGAACAAATAATTTTCTGGTTATTATTTTTTTGGTTCTCTTCCATTATTTTTGGTTCTTGGTTATTATTGTTTTGAGCTAATGAAGTATATGCTTTTATTTCCAAAATTACCTTAATATGATGTCAACTTTTTGTCAAACGGGTCTTTTCCTTTACTTTGGAGTTTTTGTTACATATTTCCTTTAATTTGGATCCCACAATTTTCAATGCAACCCATTCATTGGGTACTGATGTACGTCTGATTTGTTACTAATCTGTACAGGGCACATGCTGGGTTGGGTTGGGTTGGGTTGGGTTGGGTTGGGGCGATAATTTTTCAAAATTATATATATATATAACGTGTATTTTTATCATTTTAAAAGAATATATTTTTAATTTCAATATAAAATATAAAATACAAGTATATATACAGCTTTGAGAGACGAGACGACGTGTCTGAGCAAATTTCCAACCTTTAGGGTGGGGGTCCATTCACGAACACAAGTTGCATTGAAACTCTCTTTTTGTACGTCTAATTAAATATTTATATCATAGCAAAACCTATGATAAGGCGAATAAAAATATAGAATAAGGAATTTACATTTGAGATCCTCCAAGAGGGAAGAGTGTGGAAGGCATCGAGACCAGCAACGCGGACCACCTTTTCCAAATCATGTAAGAATCACATTTTTCATTGAGAATTTTGTATTGTTTGAGTTCCAAAAGTAGAGCAAATTATCAATTTTCAAAGGAGGAGAACGAATTTCCTCCATTTATAAAGCTTATATTATTATATTATGTATATCTACCAAACACGAAAATTAAATAATGTGCATCTGAAACATCAGTAAACAATAAAGAAATTGTGACTGAAGTTTGATAAAGATAATTAATGGTCCTAGATGCATGTTGAAAATTAAATATAAAACTTGCATTAAAATTTAAATGTTACGGAATACGGATTGTTTTGAAATACACATGTTTTAAAAGTGCCACATTTGTTTCTCTTTTTCAGGTTTCAAAATACTTATCAAACATCTACCGACTCAATATTAAAAAGATAATTAAGGAGGCTAAAATATATTAATGCAAATTGCAAATTGATATATATAACTTCTTAAGATTGTTTAGTATTAATTTAAGCCTGACATTCTTGTAAATAATTTGTTGTTTGAATCGTACGAGAATATTGAGTTAGCCCGACATTATATAAGACCGAACCTTATACTCTTGGATCATTATATATGGATCTTGCTTTATTATTATCATATATTTATTTTTTAATTGACTGTTCTACTTGGTGAAATTACGTAATCGAGTCTTAACTTGTTGAACTACCAAGTAGATACTTTTCATTATTTTCGAATTATTACAGAAGGGGCACACAAGGTATTAATTCTAATTAAATTAAATTTATCAAATCAGTATTCAACCACACAAATATATCATGTAGTTTGCAATGCACTAGCACTTTTAAAATATTATTTTATCGTGTCATTTCATATTGAATATATTTAATTTTATCAAATTAGCATTCAACCACACACAAATATATCATGTAATCTGCACTACACTGAAACTTTTAATTAAAATATTATTTTGGTGTGTCGTATCCTATCAGACACTTATGTCCGACACGATCCTCGACATTTTCTATGTAGAAAATTTTAAAAAAAAATTATCGTTATATTCAATTTGTGTCATGCCGCATAACATGTATTATTATCATGATTTAGTGTAAAGTTTATTGTACCATAAAGTATATATAATTTCTAATTTGCACCAAGCACTCTGTTATACAAAATTGTGCATGATGACTGATGCGTTCTAGCCCAAACCCTTAATGATTAATCCTCCTTCCTCAAGGATCTTACCGAAGTAAGCCAGAGTTTAGGAGAGATCAATTAAGAGATCAGACCAAAAAGCTTGGTTCGTCATATCTCAAGGGTCGTATATATAGAATACATTGGGACTTATTTAGTTATTCACCTTACGTAATTATCTTTAAGATTTGTTCTTATCTAATTTATTACGATCTTACTGAATTTGCTACCTTACTTGCACGACACGTCTTCTGTTCGGGCTAATCTGCTTCTTTGCTGCCTTTGGGTTGAGACTTGGGTTTTATTTTATTATGCGTTAGGCTGAACCTTGGGCTTTAGGGTAGGTCCCCAACACTACTCCCCCCCACAAGTCCGCGATGTTCGCAGAACAAAGAGATGCGAACATCGAGGATTAATATAAGGTTCAGCCCAACAATTTTGTTTCAATTTACTGAGCTTGCCTTCAATCAAAAGAGGATCGCTTCTCGTGTTTAATGTAGATCGTCTTCCATCAATGTACCTTCCTCCCCTCTAAGATTTCTCCGTGTTGTTCACCTGTTCACTATAATCCTCCCTCAAAGGTTTTCATGTTCCTTAGTTTGATCCCTTTTGAGCATATTCTTCCCGAGCCTTTTCCAGGATAGACAATTTTTCATCCTTTTCGCCATCTTGCCACTTCTCTTTGTTTAATCTTATCAATCATATCTCTTTTCAATATCTTACTTCTTCTTGGAATATTCCACGAGAAGCCGATGCAACTTTGATTTCATTGTTTCCATTCAGAACTCCTTATTTCTCCCACTCGCGAACACACTATTGCAAGTCAGTTCGTCAAACTTCCTTTCAAACCTTGTCCAATGGATTTAATCATCCAATTCCAATGGGAGATGGGATACCAGCCCTACTCCCCCTCCCTAGTCCACTTAGATCGTGACGAGCTGAGTGGACTAAAGAGTCGTTCAACAGTTCTTTGCAAAATATCTGTGTTTACCAACAGGTAAACTTCACGATTTCTTCTCGTTATCCAAACAATTCTTATTTAGTCATCTCGATATATAGCAATTTGTCATACGTATTTTTCTTCGCTAAACAAGATTGAGAGTGAGAATAAGAGTCTCAATATGGATTGAAGTGTAACGCCCCAGCTTTCGGCATTTCAGGTATGAACGACACGTGTGCGTTTGAGAGTTGTAATTTAATTATTAATTGACCATT
Organism: Lantana camara; assembly: GCA_037501455.1. Lineage (NCBI taxonomy): Eukaryota > Viridiplantae > Streptophyta > Magnoliopsida > Lamiales > Verbenaceae > Lantana > Lantana camara. The sequence continues at coordinate 112,755,726 of CM074857.1, forward strand.
TAATTCATTTTCCTATCATGACATAATTTTATAAAATTATATTCTTAAAATTTTATTGAAAATTCATATCATATCACATTTATCGTAAAGTGAACGTGATTGCAATGTGAATTATTTTTCCGAATGTGATTTATTTCTTTTATGTCCTTAATTGCTCATTTGCATGAATATGGGATCTAATTGCATTGGACCTAATTGATCATTTGAAATGGGATTTGGACTTAATTGCATAACTTAATAAATGAAGGGATTTAATTGCAAATTGGCCATTCCTTCTTGTTTCATAGCAGCAACATCACGTACCATTTGCTTCTTTCTTCATACAAACATATCATCTTGCTCCATTTTCTTCCTTCCTTCAACCGATCAAACCCTCACTTTGAAGAGTGAAGATTTCATATTGCAAGCATCAATTTTTGTGGGATTTGTGACCATACAAGCATCCTCAACATCACTTCATCATCTTAGCTTTCATTTCTTCCATTTGAGGTAATTATGGAGATTGGTTGATTTTATTGAATATGTATGATATATAGGGCTTTGTATTGGCTTGAGTATTTTGTGTATTGGGTGTTGGAAATATGTTTGTGGTCATTAAGCTTGAGTTTGATGTATATATCTTGAGTTCTATGAACTTGGAGCATGATGGAGTGTGTGGGTTTGGATTGATGAATTCTTGATGATCTAATGTGCAAATATGTGTTTTTATGACTTGTTATTGATCAATATGTATGTTAGCATATTTATTGCATCTAATATTTGCATTTGAACTTGGCTTGAAGCCATTTTTGTGGTTGTTTGTGTGATTGCCATGGTTGCTCTGTTCTGTTCTGCATTTACAGAAGCTCACGTATTCTGGGAACGGCCATTCCCAGCCCCAGTTCAAAACTGGAACGGCCGTTCCCATGATGCTGAGACTAGGCCAGCGAGACTGGGAACGGCCGTTCCCACTTTGGCCTGCGAGCCGGAACGGCCCTTCCCAGCCAAAACGCGTTTTAAATTAAAAACGCTGGCGCGCGTTTTCTGAGCCATGGGAACGGCCCTTCCCATTTTCAAGGGAAGGCCGGAACGGCAGTTCCCACGGCGAATGCAGAGCAAAAGCTACTGCATAAAATTAAAATTTTAGCATCATCCTCCAATCATTTCTTTGACCCCTAATTGATGTTATATGATCGCATACATATTGAAACGTGATATTTTCATGGTGCATTGTATTTTTCCCGTCGTTTCGTTGCATTTTCGCCGTTCGTCATATTTGGTACATTTTGAGTCGTGTTTCACGGACAATTGTCTTTCTTGCACAGACCAGCTTCCTGGTGACGAGGAGCAGGCCCCGTGAGCTGTTTCCTTGGTTTATTTTGGGTCGTTCAGGTGAGGTTTAATTTTAGATACATAGGACCCGTACAACCCTATGTGAATTTTAAGCCAAAACCTATAATTATACTTAAAAGTTTTCAAATGAGATTGGTTTTCAAATGTTTTATCGAATCATCGAAGAAATTGATTGATTGATTGATTGTTTTGGCGAGTATTGTATTGCACTGTGGGCCCGAGGGTAGTGACTCGAGCCAACCGGGAAAGCATGGGCTGACGGGTAACTCTAGAGCTATCCTCACCAAACTGGGATGACCCCTGAACCCTCTAGGAGATTAGGGGAGGAAGGAGTTCCGGGCTTAGGGATTCATGTACCCTCTGCCCAGATTGATTGGATGGTGGGGCCTTGCAATCCCACCATCACCCGGAGGAAGAAGGCGTTATTGAAACTGCTAATTGTGCACATTAATGAATTGCTTGATCACCTAATCACCTAATAATTGATTGATTGATTGTACACAGTCGGTGTAAGGTTGGAGAATTGCCCCACTCGCCGGGCCACTATTGATTGAATTGAATTGATTGAATTGAAATTTGAATAGTTGTAATCTCGGGCGATAGTATCTCTTTTAACCTATTAGATTGTATTGTTTTTCCAAAATTATTACCCGAGGTTATAACTTGCATGTATGTGCGCTTATATTTATTTATACCCCTCGCTCAGTCTGTGTTGGACTGACACCTCAACTTTTCAGTGTTTTGCAGGGCGTGCTAGGCGGGAATTTAGAGTCTAGTGGTCTTTAAATTTGGGTCTAGCACACTTCATTCCCACATTTTGCATGTATAGCTATTTGGGATATTTTGTATATCGCCTTGTTATCTATATTGTTGGGAGATGATATTGTATTGATAATGTGAATGTTGGTACCTATAAGTAAATAAATAAATATGGTACCTATACATATCTAATGAATGTTATTGCTTCCGCTTTTTAATACTCTGACTTGATTGTTGGTTGGTTCTAAATTGAGGGTACCCGCCTAGCCTTGAGTTATTTTATTGTCTCCCGTTCGCTGTAGCTTTGATTCACGTATGGATTGTCCGTTTCATATGTGGATTGGGGCTATAGTGCGGGGGATGTGGTGCCTGGCGTTCCGGGTGCTACATGAAGTAAGAAAATAAAAACTATTTATCAGCTCGCTTAAGATTAATGTAAAAACTTTTCTAGTAAAACACGTTATATTTCTGCTCGAATTTATTGTTATGCCAAAACTCATCAACGTATCGGTCTCTATGCCTGCTCATAGCAGGTTGGGATCCGAAACAAATATTCGCCCTTGTTTATTGGGATCCGAAGCACATACTTGCCCTAGCGATTGGGATCCGAAGTATTGCTTGCCCTCTTCGGTCGGGATCCGAATAAATGTTTGCCCCAAACCGTTTGGGATCCGAGGCAAAACTATATTATCAAATATCTTTCATCTTCTTGATAAATTCGAGCAGAAAATATCTCGTCAATTATCATTTGAGAGATGTATTCAAGCATGATCGACTTAATCAATTCATTCAAAACTCATCGACTAAAATTTACGCTCATAAATCATCTTCAAGATCCCTTATTTAGGAAATATCAATATATTTATTCTAGTTGAGAATGCAAATAGTAAGTTTCTCAAGTTTAATCACATACATATATGCACCGATCCTAAAGATATTTGATCAAATCTCCTGCAATTTTAGATATATATGTAGAATGCATTCAACCAATTACTTAGCTTCTACCTTATTCGATCCGTATTTTCATTGAATTTGATCGTTTTTAATAATTATTTAGTCAGTTTCTTACGCTTTAAAATTTCTCAAAAGCTAGTGTTTACATGTTCGTAGTGGAGATAAGATGATAATTTCAAAGTTTAAAGAATGATGTCATGAATAAGTGCATATATATGTGATTACCTTTATAATGAGTGCTGAAATTAATTAGTGTGAAAAATAAATATAAGTGGAGAACATGTAATATTTTTGCTAAACATGATTCAGAGTGAGAAATAATAGTCTAAGTACATATCAAAGTAAGAAAATAAAAATTATTTATTAGCTCGTTCAAAAATATCAATAATTTTCTATTGAAATAGATAAAAACATAATATATTTCTGCTCGAATTTATCTTTTTTTTTTCTTTTTCCGCACTCATTATCAAGTGATCAATCATTCATATCTAGTTATCAATCTTGACGCCTACCCTAACGAGTTGGGATCCGAAACAAATACTTGCCCTTATTCGTGGGGATCCGAAGCAGATACTTGCCCTAGCAATTGAGATCCAAAGTTCTGTTTGCCCTATCTAGTCGGGATCCGAAGTAAATGTTTGCCCAAATCGATTGGGATCTGAGGCATAACATATCAAATCTATCATCAAGTATCTTTATCTCTTTAATAAATTCGAGCAGAAAGTAATAAATAAATTATCATTTACAAAATATGTTCAAGTAGAATCATCTTAATCAATTGTTGCACGACTCATTCAATTATCATTTTTTTTCATTTATGTAACCTGACATGGATTTGCTGAGAATCAAAATCACTAATGATCTTTTTAATTGTTCGACCAAACACAATTCACTAAAAATCAAACCATCTATCTTAGAATAATTGATTTTGAGTCATTTAAATATGCTTCTACATAATTAACATATTCTTTTTCATGAATTTTGAGTAGTGTACAGTGACTACTACAATAAATATCCCCATCATGACGGCAAATCAAACGTAACTAATTTTATTGAATTATCCAAAATATCTGTACACATATTCACTAAGTATATTAATCTAAGTGTGTCCTCATATTCGAGGATCTCATAAATACTAAATATGCAAAAAAAAACAAAAAAAAAAAACTTATCTTTAATTCGAGATTTCTTTAATTCCATCTCCAAGATTCCTAGCTGAACTCATCATAATGACGGGCCGACCGAGTATTTGAGTCCTGGCTCTGAGATGACCGAATAATATCAAATTTAATTTCCTGGAACAAAAGAAATATTAGTAACATTTATCTAATCGACTCAACGAGAGGTGATGTTATTTAACGTAAGTTTGAAAATTCATTAATTATGGTCAGCTCATAGCCCTGTTAAAACATTTAGATATATCAATAATGCAAAACACAATTAAACATCGGGGCAAAACATTTATCAATAGTTTATCTTTAATGCTCATCCGAACAGTTTGGATTCCGAGCAAAACAAATTTAGACTAAAATTTATCAAGAAAATCAAAGCCAAGTATATAAACATCCAAAAATGCGAATTTTTCTATCTTTAAATCTAATTTAAATTTGTTTTGCTCAAAATATAAACTTATCTTTAATATAATTGTTGATGCACACTCCCCTTATGTGTATTTTATATCCGAACCACTGTCCCCTTACTGCTCGCAGCTGTCACGAGATTTCCCATTGTCAATTGTGGTCTTTTGCTGAAAAGAAAATCCATCACAACATCTCCTATTTCCAGATCAAAAATAGTCATTCTAAAAATGTGTTATTCTTTAGGGTGGGGGGGCACGAACTTCGAACAACATACTATAAATTTGAAAGCCATCCCCGTGAAAACTTGAAAAGGAGTGCTAATTATCCTTAATTTTATTCGATACCAATATTTTTAATTTCAAGCGAAAACCCATAGCCCAATTCAGAGTATTTGAGTACATAATCTTTAATCATAAATTAAAAATATTGCATGATATTAATTTGTGAAATTAAAATCTAAAGTATAACTTATCTTTGATTATGCAAAGTCACTGTAATCCGACCATCTCCGAGATTCCGATTCCTTGCTTTTGTGTTTGGTGATTTCCCATCCGTGAATACTGTATTTGGCGTAAGCAGTTCAAAACTAGGAAGCCTATGCAGCTCAAACTGAAATCTGTTCCGGTGCAGATATATGGTCCTTGTTCCTACAATTTGGCCTTTTTTAATTAAATCGGACCACCATTAACTGAGGTGAAGAATGATTTCTCCCTCTTTATTACTTGCAATCAATCGTATCGCCCGCCATTGATTCTTCTTTCATCTCCTAGCTCAAATTGATCTAATTTGAGAAGAAAGCCAACACCGATTTCTAACGAGTTGTATCCAACCAGGCCAAGTCAAGTAATCTCTGGAACACACCAAAATACTTTTCGGAATTGTAATTCGTTTGGTATTGATCCCCATGCTGGGTTGAGTTCCGTAAGAAGTTGAGGGCGACCACGTGGATGCGAGGCAGCGAACAAGATCAAGGAAGAAGTGAGGTTGGATTTGGCGTTGCGAGACGACGTTCCAGAGCCCAGAGAGATTGGTTCTCATCGAACCACTTTTCTGCTTCCAGAAAAAGACATCGAGAGATTGGTTCTCTTCCAACCACTTTTCTACTTCCAGAACAGCTTCGTTGATCGACATCTTCATGGCTAACTGTTTTCTCGTTGATCGACATCTTCATGGCTAACTGTTTTCTCAAGAACATGTTCAAGTGATATTTTCTCCCCTTTGCGCTCGTGAATTGATCGGTTCTCTTGGCATACGGCTTAATCCTTCTCAAGGCAATCGTGAAGCTCCCGGGGGCAGAATGTATAACTGTTGTAGATCTGCAGCGGCGGAGTTGTTGCTTAGCACATGTAAACGTTCTCCTTCTCTTGGATCAGTAGTTTCCGAAAATTTCTTCCAAGCATCTTCTTAATGTTTACCATTATAGCTTCCCTTCATTCATAAATAAACAAAGAAATTATAAGAATTTGTGCAACATAGTCTAATAAAAAATATAACCGAACAACATGGACTAGAAAACTTATCTTCCAAATTGTTTTGCCCGTCTTTTGTTAGTAACTCATCGAACAGTAATCCATCGAAGAAGGAACTTTTGTTAGTAACTCATGAAACAGTAATCCATCGATCAACAACAAAATCGTTCGCGTTCTGCATATTTTCTTGCTCGTTCATTTTGCTTGCATATTTTCTTATTCTTGCTCGTCAATTCTCACCGATAACAACATAAGCCTTTGTGTCGATTCCCACAGACGGCGCCAATGATGCGTTCTAGCCCAAACCCTTAATGATTAATCCTCCTTCCTCAAGGATCTTACCGAAGTAAGCCAGAGTTTAGGAGAGATCAATTAAGAGATCAGACCAAAAAGCTTGGTTCGTCATATCTCAAGGGTCGTATATATAGAATACATTGGGACTTATTTAGTTATTCACCTTATGTAATTATCTTTAAGATTTGTTCTTATCTAATTTATTACGATCTTACTGAATTTGCTACCTTACTTGCACGACACGTCTTCTGTTCGGGCTAATCTGCTTCTTTGCTGCCTTTGGGTTGAGACTTGGGTTTTATTTTATTATGCGTTAGGCTGAACCTTGGGCTTTAGGGTAGGTCCCCAACAATGACCTTATGGTCGGTAAAAGTTCTCATCTACTCCTGGACTTCATGAGAGTCTTTACTTTTAAAGAAAAAGACATTTTGACTAAATAAACCAATGATTTCCATTCTTTACTTTGCAAGTTTGCTTATCTACCCAATTCCCGGAGCCCCGAGATTTTGGTTGAAAAGGGTGGTGAATATTGCCAGCAAAAAATGGAGTTATTATTTTGTCCTGTACGGATGGTTAGGCCGTAATGACCACTCTACCCTTCTGCTTTCTGTCCAATTTTCACTTTATGCCATCATGGTTCCCAAGAAAATAATTCTTCCCTCGTTTCTCCCAAAGCGGATAACACATGGTCCATCGTCACCGACCTCGACTTCATCGCAGGGCTCCGGCATCAGGGTCGGGCCTCCGTCGTTTTCGCTTCGGACACCATTGTTGCAGCAGATCGTCCTCTGAAATTCGCATGCGCCTCCACAGCTCCACTCCTGTAGACATGAATGATCACGAAGAACAATTGGGTAGAGAAAATCAGGGCATGTCGAGAAGGAATTCCGGGTTTTGCAGATCTGTAGAGAGAAATAATTGGGTAGAGAGAATCAAGGATTATATCTTGAAATCGTGAAGAAAAATCTGAGTTTTGTAGATCTACATAGAGAGAAGTTCTAGTATTATAAAAAAAGTTAAGGCGCAGCATCGGTTCAAATCATCATTGCATGACCACTGGAAATAAAAATTTCTTACCTTTTTTCTTCAGGAAAACGGAGTATGGAAGCAAGCTCAAAGGAGAATCATTAAGCCATATTAATATGCACAAAAACGAGCAGGAACATTCAAGATTTTTAGTACATACAAACGTTCGGCACGCATTTTGAGGGCAGGGTAATCTTGTCATTTACTCCAAATTCTAATAGTTAACTATCTAGAGATGTAAACCAACAATGAATTGGTTATTTAGCTAAGTTACAATAAATAGCAAAGTAAAAGATCCACTAGATAAAATAACCAAAAATTTTCAGAAAAATAACCCCCTCCCAATGGATATCAAACAAGTGAAGTAAAGGCTCCCCATAAGATAATGTTTGGCTTATAACTTTTCTATTATACCCTTTATGGTAGACGTCGTTACCTTCTTTAATCTCATAATTCACCCAAAATATTTGAAATTCTAACTATGTTCTAGATGGAAATGGAGTATCATGAGGAATGGAACCCTAATATTATTTTAGACCTATACTCAAATCACTCCAATCCGTCTAACTCTACCAATCTATTTGATCAGTCTTTCACTTGTGCTTTTCCATTCGTGTGATTAATTCTAGTCTGAGTCTCGGTCCTTTCAATTTGTTCAATCTCGGTCTTTGTAAATTTTGAATTCTGTGTTTTGTATTTATCCAACTTCAATCTTTTCTATCTTCAAAAAACTCCTGTAAGATAACTATTATCTTCAAATTACAGAAAAGAAGTCAAACACTGTGATCCCTAAATATTACATAAACTTAATAGTTTGGGACGACATCCATGCTTGTTTACTCAAATAACAATTTCCAACATATATTTATTGAGAATATAATAAGAGAAAACTACATTTAACTATACCCTCTCTAATTATAACTCAATTCATACTTTTTACGTATTTATTGTGTAGTCTCTAAACTTTGTATTTCGTTTGAGATTTCTGACGTCCGTTATAGTTCAATTAGATTAGTCAGTTGTCCTTCTCATCAAATTTCAAAAAGTACAAGGATCATTATGTTATTAAAAAGAAACTTTAAGGATGTAATAAATTCAGGGATCGTATTGTTATTAAAAAAATTATAGGAATATATTTATAGTAAGTTTAGGGATAATTTGAGAATAATAATTGACCAACCTAACAGAACCCTAACGGATGTCAGAGATTTGAAGCGAAATAAAAAGTTTAAGGATTATACTACAAATATGCCTAGAATGAAGATTGAATTGTAATTAGGTGGAACTTAAGAATAATCGGATGGAATTTTCTCTATAATAATATTGTATCGAACTGTCAGCCAACCACGAATGCAAGAACACTAATTATTCATAATTTATTCATACACGGATTAAAGGTTTACTTACGTTATAATAATTTTTTTTTAATATTGCTTAATTTAGTCACATATTAAGCCACGTTTGGGTTTTCTCGACCGCTAGAAATCTTGAGAAAACAGTCTTAGATACATGCTTATGTAAGAAATGAGATTCTTGTGGGTTAGATTTATGTATACTTTTCTTTTATTTATTTTTAGTCCCTTTCTTTCTTTCTTTTGAAATTTGTAGTAATCAATTTCGGTGAAATGACATAGGTAACACTACATGTGTACAATGATCCCAATCCAAAAACTTTTTGTCTTTTCCTAGTGACTCGATTACATATTATAATGTGTCATTAAATATAAGTTCTTGAATTACTATTTAGTAATTAATTAGCACTAATTAAGTACTTTTATTAGTGGAATCATATATAACTAAGCAATCTTTTCTTTTCTTTTCTTTTCTTTGTTTACCCGTATACGTTGCATGAAATAGTTTAAGTGGAATGAGGTAAACAATTAATCAGTACTACAAATTAAAAAGCCCGATTTGGAGTATTTTTACATAGTAAAATAAATTATAAAATTTCTATCAAAAAACGTATATTCTCTCTTTTACATTCTAAAACATTAGAAAAGATTCATCATTTCACGTTGTCATATCAAATTAAATAATATATGCTCATATATTGCATTCATTATCTTATATATATATATATATATGTAACTTTTAATTATTATCCGCACCATAATAATGACATAAAAATATAATATAAATAAGTCGATGTGGTAGTACTCTATATTATACTTTATTTGAAACGCTTTTCTAATAAAATTTCTCATCCTTAAGATAATATTGAACATATTTTTATTGTTCATGCCAAACTTGTCATGAAAACAGATTTTGTGAATTATGTTTATATACTGTTTCGAATTCTATTTTAAATATTTAGTGCAATCACATCACAGCAGCAAGCAACCACTAACAACGACCAACGTGGAATAACAACAAAGGATAATAATAGTTAATATCTACTCCTGAGTGAAAAATTCTATTCCAAACCTAATTCGGTCAGATCGATATAATGAAGGATGAATATTTTATATTTATTATTTACCTACAAACTACTGACACTTAAAAATATATTTATATTAAGTTGAATGTATGTGCCGAACACCATGGGATAGTTCTTCATATAAGTGTATAAATTTAATTTAATTATAATCCCGACATTGTTGGGATACATCATTAATGGTGCGTCCCACATTTTCAGACACATCACACACGTACATGATTTGAATAAAGTTTCAAAATTTTCTAACGCCGCACTTGATAAAAAGATGTCTTCATATTCACTAAACTAAGTTTCTCTAAGTTTGCTTTAAGCATTTCAACTTACTTTTGTTCATGGAAAAGCATAGTGAATTAGTGATACATAAAATTAAGAGAATTTCAATTAAGATTAATATAAACTCCTTTTTCTTTACTCCCACACATAGCCTTATAATTCCTTTTCAAATTACACATATAAATTTGTAAAAGGAATGATGTGTTGGAACCATATTGTATCCTAATATTTTCGTTAGAAAATACTTGTCTCGTGTGTATGTATGTTTTTAATTTATCCCAATAAATACTTCGTAAGGTATATTATATTTTAATTATATATATTATGAAAACTACAAAAATTACTTCCAATAAATGTTATATCGTAGTTTGTGCCTTCCAATATTTGTCGCCCCAAATCACGCAAGCCATGACAAAAATAATTTGTGTCGCGAGTTGAATACATCTATAGTGGCTAAGACGACAAACCACAACGTGTGGGCTTCATATGTTTGCAAGCACTAAATATTATTTTGCAATTATATGACTTCGACCTCCTTCGCATTGTCCTCGATCGTCACAATTTACCAATTTAATAGTTCTTTCCTTTTTTGTCTTTTTTCTTTTGTTTTGAATATTTAACTAAAATTAGCAAAGAAGTAAGGACTATGCATCACCATCAAAATCTTACTGTTTTTTAAAGAAGGGCCAGTTATTTGTGCCTTTATAGCTTTCCAAAAATTGTTTAAGCCGAATTGCATGCAAACATTGTTTTTCGGTGAAATTATAATCTTTTCAAATTAACAAAAAAAAGTTACATTTTGATAGCTAAATTGTTATAAAAAGTGTAATAATTAAGTTATTTTAAGCCATGACACTTTAGTTAATTTACTTTGAGTGATATGTGAATTATGTCCAAATGTATCTATACTAGGTTATTCGATTGATTTTATTGGGAGTGTTGGTAACAAAAAAAAGCCACGGTACATATATATATATATAAAAAAGGTTTTAGAAGTGTTAAAATTAAGTTCCTCAAGGGAAAAAAAAAAAAGGGTTAATTACACAAACCTCGCCGTCCTTTGGACTTTAGGGTGGATTGGCCCTCATCCTTTTATTTTGGGCGATTTGTCTCCTAACCTTTCAAAATTGTAGCACTTTAACTTAACCCTTTTCAGAGGAATCTTAGGGAATATTCCGTTCATTTTTATTATTTTTTTGGCATGATTTTTAAGGTTAAATTTGTAGAAATCATATTATACATCAAATCGAAGGTCTTGACGCAAGAACAAAACGGTGGTCTCAAAATCAAAATCCGACAACCAGCGAATAAGGAATCATCGGTCAAAGATGACGAACGACCGACGAAGCTTTGCATGCAAATTCCAACGCTTCCAACGGTTAATAGGGTCGAAAGGGATATGTATTATCTTCTTCTTGGGGAGAGGAACACGATGGTACTGACTTTGACTCTTGGGTCGGTGTGACGGAGGAAAAATCGACGATCAAATTTCAACTTGATCGAAATATTCCATCGGAAACGTGGAAAAGGGGTTATGTGCAATAATTTTGAAAGGTTAGGGGACAAATCTCCTAAAATAAAAGGATGGAGGGCAACTCGCCCTAAGGCCCAAAGGAAAGGGGGAGTTGAGTAATTAACCCCAAAAAAAAAAAAGATTTGTTAACTAATTCTTACAAATTCATACTAATTCCTTTGATCTTCATCTTATTAGTAAAAAGATTGTACAACTTGAATTCATAAATTTTTATTTACGCATTAATGTCACCATAAACAACCATAATCCAAAGTGCAGAACGAACTATCTTGTTGAGGTTGAATTGAAGTTCAAATTGAAAAATATCCATGTGAGATTTGAAATAGTAGACACTTTGTAGAAGTGTTAAAATTAAGTTCATTTAGGGAAAAACAAAAAAAAAAAAGGGTTAATTACACAAACCTCCCCGTCCTTTGGCCTTTAGGGTGGGTTGTAACATCCCGCTCGTCCGACCGTACAGGTACGCCGTTTCGAGAGTGATACGTGTGCTTTTAAATTATTTATTTATGCGTTTATATATTTATTATTATGTTTAAATGATATTCTTGAATTAATATGAATTATTTGATGAGTGTTTTTAAATGAATTTTGAACGTTTACATCCGTTTGCTTTTGAATTTGATCCGTATGTGCCCGTTTTCGATTTTGATTTTGTGATAACTTGCTATACATGAATTATTTGTGTTATGAATGTGTTTATATGTTCGTTGCATGATTTTGAGTTCGTTTGATACGGTTCTTAAACCGTTTTGTTTGTTAAGGGACTCGAGGGCCTAACTCGTTTTAGCGCACCTTGTGTTCTGGAAGGCGTAACTTGGGCTCGAGAATTCGGATTTGAATTCCGGAAGTGGCGTTGGACTCGCAATGAAGATTGAGAGCTTTTGAACATAGCTTAGAATTTTTCTAAACCTGTTTGAACTCGCGTATTTCGCCCGAAATGTGAACCTCGCGCGTGACTGCCACCTTTTACGGTTTTGGCCATAACTAATTCATTTCTTAACCAAATGACTTGATTCTTGAGCCTAATTAACCCTAACTTAACCCTGTATTCAGCCCCTACCCCCTCATTCTTGGAGTCAGCAAGTGGGAAGAGAGACAAGCAGCAGAAATGGGAGAAAAGAGAGAAGACCCGCCACTATTCACCTTTCTTGATTTTGAGCTTGTTTCTTCGTCGTTTCTTCTCCGATTCGAAAGGTATTGAATGAATTCTTGTTCTCCATCTTCTTGCCTTTCTTTTAAGCCATGGTTTGCATGATTTCATTAGGTTTTGAGCATGTTAGGATGAATAACATGAATAGTAAGGGTTTTATGAAATTTTGATGAATTCTTGTGAAATCTTGATGTATCTCTTGATATGAAGTTATATATGTGATCTAGATAGCTTATTTGTTTCATTTCTAAGCATGAAATTCGTGGAATTTAGTTGCATCTTGATCCACCATTGATGAAATGTGAAATTTTGAAGAATTGTGCCTAATTTGCTTCCTTGCTTTCTCCGTGTGTGTGTGTTGTTTTGGGAAGTTTTAGCTGCTCTTTATGCTCCCTTTTATTGCCTCTTTGCTACTGTGTTGTTGCTCTTTCGTGCCTTGCTGCTGCTGCTGCTGCTTTAGTTGAAAAAGAACAGGGGCTGGGATGCATCTCTCTCTCGGACTGCAAGTCGCGGCCATGACCATCTTTGTGCTGTTTTTAGGTCGCGGCTATGACCCCTTTTGAGGGTTGTTTCGAGCCGTTGCAAGGTTTTGGTTGTTGTTGCATTTTTCCGTCGCTTTGCTTGTCTTTCTTAGCTCGTATATGTTTATTATATGATGTTAACTTGTTATATATTATGTTATATGTTTTAATATGAATTTATTATGTAATTTCGGTTGCTCATTTACGTGATATATGACAAGATATGTTTGTTATGTCTTCCTACGTGCATACATAGAGTAGTACTTCATTTATATGCCTTGTTTGATATTTCTTTGCTCGTTTTATGATATGTATGCATTGTTAACTTGTTATATGATATGTTATGTCCGTTACATGAGATTTATGAATCCGTTCGACGTAAGATATGTGATATAAGAATTGATATGAATTTGTATGCACTATGTGTCACCTTGTTGCATCATTTGCATTCTTATGCATTTGTCGAGCGTCTAATTGGTGCATTTTGAGTCTAAGTATGTCTTTTATCCTTTGTTTTGTTCAGAGGTTCGTTCCGAAGGTAACGAGGTGGTCCCTTGGGTGTGCTTTGAGTTTTCTTTGTTCGGTTGGTTCGTCAAGATGAAGTTTTCTTTCTTTTAGTTAATATGACCTATAACCCTACATGAATTTTGAAGCCTGCATGTGACTTAAGTATATATATGTATATAGATATGTGTTTGATACGTATTTTGTGGGAATTGGCTCGTTTGTTATGAAGTGTTTGAAAAACGCTTTTATGTATATGTAAGTTATATTTTTGTTTATTTGTTTTGAAAAAGGGTTGGTGTGTGTGTTTTGAAACTAAGGAGTTATGACTTTGAAAGATAAGTCAAATTTTGAAAATTTAGAACTTTTGAAATGTGAATTTCGAACAATTTGAACTGGGCCCCAGAGATTTGTGCAAAGGAGCCCCGGGACGACGTTGGGCCGTCGGGTCACTCCCGAGTGTGGTCTTCACTTAGAAAGGATCAACCCGGAACCCACTAGGAGAATTGGTGGGGGATGGAATCCTCTGGCGTGAGCGTCATGAAACTCACGACCCATACAATATGAATGATGGTTAGGGTAGGATCCACCCTTCCATCACCCGGAGAAGAGGTATATGTGTTTGACTTTTGATTCTGAATTTTGATATGAACGGAGTTAGGTGGCTTGAAGCTCGTACTCGCCGAGTTGTGTGATTTAGAGTCTGAACTTGGTTCATGAAATGGGAGTGGATTCCTAATTTATAAAATTTGGTGATTTGGACCTTCGGTCTTAACCTTTTTCTATATCTATTATCACGGGATAAAATGTTTTAGATTGCAAAAACCACGCCCTGGTTCATGAGCTTTTATGAATTTGAATATGCTCTGCTTTATGTATATGTACGTGTGAGTGTGTTAGTCCCCTCACTAGTCTTTAGGACTGACCTCTCCTCGTTGTCTTCTTTTTCCCCTTTGTTTCTTGAGTTTGCACGTGCAGGATTCAGTTCGAGCTAGGCGGTGGTTTTCTTTTGAGCTGTTCGAGTCTGAGTTCGAGTCTTTTGCATACTGCATCTTTACCTTTCCGCTTTGGTATTATTTATAAGATTGAATATGTATATGACTTCGAACTTATGAATTTGTAAAATTTATTTGTCCTGGGATAGGCATGTTGTATATCATGTATTTATTTGAATTAATTGGATTTTATATGTATGCTTGATGATCATGTTGCTTC
The DNA here is from genome assembly GCA_037501455.1 of Lantana camara. Taxonomy (NCBI): domain Eukaryota; kingdom Viridiplantae; phylum Streptophyta; class Magnoliopsida; order Lamiales; family Verbenaceae; genus Lantana; species Lantana camara. The sequence continues at coordinate 112,770,774 of CM074857.1, forward strand.
CGCATGTGTTATGGTTTTGTTGCGCACTCTGAATTAGGGTCTAGACTGCCTAGCTTAGGTGTGATTTTGTTTGTCACCCATTCGCCGTAGCTTGATGCGTGTGCGGAGTCTCTATTTCGTTACACGTGTCGGGCTATGGTGAGGGGGATATAGTGCTCTGGGCTCCGGGGTGCTACATGGGTTGCCCCTCATCCTTTTATTTTGGGCGAGTTGCCCTCTAACCTTCCAGAATTGTAGCACTTAATCCCTTTCGGTGGAATCTTAGGGAATACTCCGTTCACTTTTTTTTTTTTAGCGTGATTTATAAGGCTAAATTTGTACAAATCAGATTTCAAACCTGTTGATATTATACATCAAAATGAAGGTCTCGACGCAAAGAACAAAACGGTGGTCTCAAAATCAAAATCCGACAACCAACAAATAAGGAATCATCGGTCAAAAATGATGAACGACCGACGAAGCTTTGCATGCAAATTCCAACGCTTCCGACGGTCAATAGGGTCGAAAGGGATATGGATTATGTTCTTCTTGGGGAGAGGAACATGATGGTACTGATTTTGACTCTTGGCTCGATATAACGGAGGAGAAATCGACGATCAAAGTTCAACTTGATCGGAATATTCCGACGGGAACATTGAAAAGGGGTTATGTGCAACAATTTTGAAAGGTTTGAGGGCAAATCGCCCAAAATGAAAAAATGGGGGCCAACCCGCCCTAAGACCCAAAGGAAATGGGAAGTTGTGTAATTAACCCAAAAAAAAGAGTTGTTAACTCATTCTTACAAATTCATACTAATTCCTTTGATATTCATCTTATTAGTAAAAAGATTGTACAACTTGAATTCATGAATTTTTATTTACGCTTTAATGTCCCCATAAACAACCACAATCCAAATTAAAGTGCAAATCGAAATATCTTGTTGAGGTTGAATTGAAATTCAAATTGAAAAATATCCATGTGAGGGTTGAAATAGTAGACACTTCGTAGATCAATTAAAGACTAATTGTAAAAGGAATATTTAATAAAGGATTTCACTTTCTAATAATAATATTTTTTTATTTATTGATAATTAAATTATAATTAAATAGTCCAACTACGATAAAAGACAGAATCAAGATTTAATATAAAAGAAAGTGAAATTAAGATATAAAAATGGAATAGACAAAATTAAAAATTTTGGAGGACAAAAATATGAATATTTCATAATATACATATAAAAATAAGAAAGTTTTCAATTTTGGGCGTTGGGGCATGACCAACACATGCGCATTTGCTTCGTGCCAACTATAATACAATATATATAATACGGCCTGGAGAGTCAATATATCCGATTTATATATTGTTCAATGTTCGATTGAATGCACTGTACTCTGTACTCACCAACCTATAATTATTGATCCAATTACCAATTATTGATCCAATTAAGTTTGTAATATTCAATTAATTATTTAGTTCCTTTTAGAAGCATAGCAAATTAATAATAAGAATCAAATTACCATGTAATTATTTTTCCCTCAAATACCATAGCAAATTTTGGGAGTATGGCAATAATAAGAATCAAATTACTTATCTTCATCAAATTTTAGTTATCAACCAAGACTATTATGTTTTGCTTCCATGATTTTTACTGGTAATTAGTACATGTTTATTTCTTCTTCGAGAATTTAGATGAAGCTCGCACGTAGATAAAAAGAACTTAGAGAACAATTGATTTAGTGGTATAAAGCACAACAAGTTGCATGATTTAATCTCATTTAGGTGTGCGTATATTAAAAAAACAAAGCAGCATGATTCAAATGAGAACTTGTTTGAATTAATTAATTGAATTTCACGCTATCGTTCTCAAAATGACATGCAACATCCAAGCCATAAAAAAAAAAAAAGGAAAAAAGTAGCGTAGAAGAACGGTGTAACGAGGGGTGAGTATTTTATACTGACCGTATAATTAATGAAAAATTTAAATAGAATAATAATCAAATAACAAATATAATATATTTGTCATTATAATTAATTAGATTCGATCGAATCGAATCCGGACTAAAATTTTTCGGACCTTGAGGTACACTAAGCTATAGAGTTTTTGTAATTGATGACCAACCAATTTGTTCGGTATATAGATTCCCCAAATTATTTATGGAGAAAGTTGTCGTATACACAAATATACATACAACTATACATGTACACATCCCCATGAAATATATATACATATATATAATATATGTATATATATATTCATACACAAACATATATATGTTACTTTCACACATATAATATATACATAAACACACGTATAAATTACATCAAACATATATAGGTCAACTAGCCCTCCAACAATTATGGGATGCCATATCCAATCCCCACCTCATTCATGACGAAATTAATTAGACAATATATATTTTTTAACTAAACGTGGTTAGACATTACATTTGAATATTGAAAGTAAGTATCCGGAAAAGAATTTGAAAAAATCAATAAATAATCATGAATATCGATATAAAATGACAATTATAAATACTTTTAACAAAGTTGGTATTATTTTAATTTAATTGGAGGATTCCTATCGAAATTTTTGAATAAGTGACTACTATATATTATTTTAGTAGAGAAAAACTTATATCTTAACAATTGAACGTGATTTGAATTTATATGTATACCTTTAAAAATTATTATCCCAAAGATGATGGTGATGTATAAAAATATTGTAGTCCTTGCAGCCGTCCTCTTTATTTTATGACGGACTTTATTGTGATGTGTTTATGAATTATTAAATTTATTTTGGTAGAACCAGAGACATGGTTGAAGGCATGATTATGGATGTTAATTATTCTAACTTTTGGAGGTTTGGACTGGAGGAATCACATTAGAAGAGCCTTAAAGTCTCTTTATTTAGAAACTTGAAGTTATGGTTTTCCCATCTAAGAATGGTATGAACTGCGAACAATCAGATAGCAATAGGGGTTGGTCCAAGTGGTTAATAGGTTCATTATCCAGGATGAAGACCCGAGTCCAAATCTTATATAGGGGTGAGTGTGTTAAAAAAAAAAAAGAAAGAAAACTTTGAATAACCAAGCATTACTCGGTACAAGTCAATAGGAGTTAATTCAAGTTTTTAATGATTCTTTATTTAGTACAATGACCTGAATTTAACTCTCTCTGGTATAATTATTTAGTGTTATGTTAATTTAATCAAAAGTTCTATGTTCAATTTTTTTGGTATATAGTAGTATTAGTAGGGTGAATTTTCATATTTTAACGGTCCAATCAAATTTTAATTCATAATAAATGACATCAAAAAAAATAAATAAATAAAATTACATCAGTTGACTTTTTATTTTGTTCCACATCAGTTGACTTCATGTTTCTTCATATAAATTTTTAAACCTTGAAATATCTTTTTTTTTTTTTTTTTAAAAAACTATAATTTGGAGACATATCAAATATTTCCTCAATAGTCAATACTATCTTCACATATTACTAAGAAATGTTTCGTGTAAGTATCGTCCATTCTAAATGTGTATTATTTGTAAATTGTTTTATTTACTAGCTCAACTTGTATTTAAGAGAGGTGATTAGAAATTAGGGTGATGGGATGAGATCGAAAAAGAAATTTTCATTAGTGTTTAAGGGTGGCGGAATTATCGATTCTAATAAATTTGATGGAACAAAAGTAAGAGATAATTTAAAATTGTCAAATATTTTATGAAAAGAAAAATATGTTAACATGCTTGGAAAGATGGGGTTGATAGTTTTTTCTTTTCTTTTCTTTTTTTTTTTTTTAAGATGGGGTTGATAGTTGATACAATATCTTTCGAAAGATTAAAAGAAATAAAAGAATACAGTAACGGTCGTTAATGAATAATTAGATTACGCAGTCTAAATTTCAAAATTATTTTTGTATTTTATTTTTATTTTTATTTTTATTTTATATCTTATTATTAATTCGAGTTAGATTTAATTATTAAAATATAAAAAAATTTATATAAATAATAATTTATATTAAAAACTTGAATACAAAATGCTTGATTAAGCTATCGATGAGAATCATTGAGTTACAAAATTACAATACAAAACTTGGACTTTGAACTACCTCTATTAGTGCTTGGCCACATATATAAATTTAGCTGGTAAGATAGGCGTTTGTTTTTCACATGATGAAAGTCAACCTGCAGCATTTTATTATATAAGTAATAACTTTTAAAATGGTAGACACGATTATTTTTTGATATTGTGAACATTGACTTGCTATAATTACGATACTAACATGTAACATATATCCTATCCAAAAAAAAAAAAAGAAAAAAAGAAGAAAAACATGTAACATATATAAAATTTGATGCATGCATGTTCATTGTCAACTGCCAAGTGGGATGTATAAATATATGGAGTAAGATGTGACTCGAGTGAAACTCAATTTGAGTACGAATATTTGTAATTCGAATCTGTTTGCGACTTTTTTCTTTTTTTTTTTTTCTTATTTCACTTATGATTTTAAATATATTAAATGATTCTAGCAATGTTAGTATTAACATTTTCTTGCTACCAATATAGCTTAAAAAAAGACTAATTACAATTTTATACTATAATTGTTAGTGATTTAGAGAATAAATTTATAATATACGTAAGCTCATTGTTGCATCATCTCAAGGACACTACTATACTACTTCTCTTTCTTTCGACGATGATTTGAGTTAATCCTTCTGTTTCTCCTTTATTTATAGATGTCTTGACACCTTATCATTATAAGTTTTTTAATTTGTTAAGTCTCCAAATTTATCCTAAATTTATACTTGATTATTACTTGTCGAATACTCTTAAATAGTCTCTATCCATAAGTATTTTATTAATGACGAACAGATCCACTTCCTTCTTCCGAACTGACGTGAATGGTTTGGACTCTAGAAGGACATTTACGTACGTTCCCAACATTAATGATCAAAACTTTTGTACTAAACCAATCATAAATGAGTCGAGTTTGATTGCCACCTTGAGTTAAAAATTTGTAAGTTAACTAACTGGTGTTCGTTTTTATTTCAGTCTTAGTACTTTGAAGTTTGAACATTTATATATAGAATCTGCCTGTTTTTATGATCGAGAAATTACTTGGACAGTTTACTTTTTTACATTTTCTACATTTCCTATGCCGGAAGAAGAACAAATTAAATTCTAGAATTATGTATTTTGGTGTATTCGTCAAAAAATGTGTCATGGTAGAGTAATATTTTGGACAAGAATCAACATATTAGCTGCGGGGAAAATGGAAAGAGGACGAGTTGTGCCAAACATTTTTAATGGGCCATTAGCCCATTACTCTAACTGCACCACAAACCCAACTAAGTCCTAATAAAATGTGCCTATGGCCTTGACCTTGAAAATCAAATGTCAGAGGCTCTAGCCTCTAGCCTCTAGGTAATCCGGTGGATGACTTCCAAATTTGATTTCTAATTAATTTTGAGGAAATTTGAGCCAAATTTCAAATAATTGTACGATTTAATGCATCGTTTGTGATGCTTCGTCCGTTCAATTGTACAGGTATGACTATACGTGTGAGTTTAATTACGTGTTTATATTATTTAATTCCTTTTATGTGATTTACTCGCTTTATAATTTGATTTATTTGATTTAAATGTTTATTTGAAATATTAGATTATATAATTTGGGATGTTAAATTGTGAATTTCACATGTTGCAATATGAATTTTATGAATTTGTGTGATATGTGATTCGTTTGGACTTGTTTGATTTTTATTTGAAAGTTTAGGACTTAATTGAAAATAGGTCTCGATAAGCGGATTACAATATTAGCTTTTTTGGCACTGTTTCTAATACGAACTATGAAGGCAGGTGTTGTTGGTGGGTGGTGGTGGTGGTGATGACCCGTGGGTGTGGATTGGATGATTAGTGGTCGATGGTGGTGGTGACGGGAAGTCAGGGAAGTGACTCATGTGAGAGGAGGAGTGGACGAGGAGGAGAGTTTAGCAAAATCTAGCTCTGATTTCTGGGTAATATTTTCCAAATGTAAGAAATTGAAGGTGCTGGAGCAAATATACTAACATTTTAAAACGCTACACCTAGGTTCGGTTTTGTTGACATTTACCACAGATATAATTTTATCCTCTTTTCTCCTAGCTTAGTTAGTGCTCTCATATAATTAGAGTTAATGCAGCTATATTCTAGATGGTTCTATACACGTGTGCTTGTCACACTTCACCACCTAAGTGTATATATATTGACTTTTCTAGTTGTATTCTGTAAGTTGAGCATTATGAATACAGAGCAAAATTTTTCCCCAATTCTCTCTACACTTTGATCAATGTTGGATTCCATGATGATTACGCCTTGTAACATAGTATCAGCAGATTGATTGAATCGCTTCCATTTCTCCGCCGTGGATACAGTTTTTCTTCCGGTGGTTGCTTCAATTTTTTGATTTTCATATTTTGTTCCTTCATTGCTTCTGTTACCGGCAAAAATGGCTGCTCCGGCGAATCTTCCTTCGACGGCGAGTCCGGCTTACATCTTCCAAAACTCCGATCAACCGAATATGCCGATTACATCCATTGTGATGACTGGTCCCAATTTTACGACTTGGAGTCGCGTCGTCAAACTTGCGCTTGGGGCAAAGATGAAAATCGGTTTCATCGACGGCACAATCGTTGAACCTCCTCCTAATTCGCCGGATTTTCCTTACTGGAAACGCGCTAATTCCCTGATTGCCTCTTGGATTATTAGTGCTCTCTCGCCTGAACTTGTTCCAGGCTTTCTCTACTGTAATTCTGCTAGGGCTTTGTGGATTGATTTGGAACAACGCTTTTGCCAATGCAATGGCCCTCTCCTTTACCAGCTCAAGCGCGAGATATCTGTGATTTCTCAAGGTAATTTCAACCTAGCTGCATACTTCACGAAACTCAAAACCTTGTGGGATGAGTTAGCATCTCTTCAAGTGATTCCTGCTTGTCAATGTGGCTGTACTTTTGGTTCTGCTCAAGCTGTAAATGATGCTCTCACTTCTGATCATTTAATTCAATTTCTCATGGGGTTGAATGATGGTTTTGAACTTGTTAAGAATCAACTCCTTGCCATGGACCCCCATCCCTCCGTTAACAAGACATTCTCGATACTCCAGCGCGTCGAATCCCAACGGGAGGCTCAAATTACATTCACCGATCATGGCGCAATGTTGGTTCGTTCTCCTCAATACATTGTTAATTCCCTTCCTCTTGCTTCGACTCATGATCCTCGAGCAATGTTGGTGAAGAAACAACCTACTAAGCCTTCTAAGGTTGCTGCTAGAGGTCATTATAAACAGAAGGATGATCGTTTTTGTGAGAAGTGTAAAGTTTCTGGTCATACTCTGGATACTTGTTTTGAATTGCATGGTTACCCTGACTGGTACACACAGAAATATGCTTCCAGAATGCCTAAACCTGCTACTCCCGCCCCTGCTCAGAATCTATTCGCTGCACAAGCTGCTGCCTTCTCGCATACTCCCCTAGAACAGCCTTGTGTCTCTGTTGGTTCCAATTCTTCGGGCGCATGTACGACAACATATACCCAGAATGAAGTTGTGCGCTACATGCACAATCAATTCCAGCCAGGTCCGAGCAATCGCCCTACGGCTGTCGACTTTGCTGGTACATCCGCATCTTTTGCTATCTCTTGCCTTTCATTATTACAACCAGATGTTTGGATCTTGGATACCGGTGCAACAAATCGCATGTGTTCTTCTCTCACATGCTTAGATTCTTCGTCTTCAATCTCTGAAAGTACCAGAGTTCATTTGCCGGATGGTTCATCCTCCATAGTTACTCATATTGGCCACATTACTCTTGCTCCTAATATTACTTTGAAAGATGTTCTCATAGTTCCCAGATTTAAGTATAATCTGCTATCCATAAAGAAATTGACCTCTGACTCTGATATCTTTGTTACTTTCTTTCCTACGCACTGTGGTTACAGGACCGCAAGACTAATACCTTGCTGGGCCAACTCTACGTGCTGCACCCTGATTCGCTTGCTTCAACGCCCACCATCGTGTCCTCCACATCAACACCTTTACACACTGCTCCTTTTTTGTCAAATGTCTCCAGTTCTGAGAATAATGTGTCGTATCATGTTTGGCACTCTAGATTAGGCCACTTATCCCATTTCACATTTAAACATCTTTCTGTAAAAGTTCGCTCAAACTCTATTGTGCCACCTGTTTGTGATGTATGCCATTATGCAAAGCATCATAGACATTCCTTTCCTACTAGTATATCTTGCTCTACGAATTGCTTTGATTTGTTACATATGGATTTATGGGGCCCGTTTAAGCAGGCCTCCTCTCAAGGAGCACATTATTTTTTAACGATTGTTGATGATTTTAATTTTTAGCCGTAGCACTTGGACTTTCTTACTGCAGCATAAATCGATGGTTCCTTTTTTGATTGAGGATTTTCTTGTCATGGTGAAAACTCAATTCGAAGCTCAAGTGAAAATGGTGCGTACTAATAATGGAACAGAGTTTTTAAACTCTAAATGTTATGACCTATTCAAGCAACGGGGCATTGTTCATCAAACTACAAGCAGCTATACTTCACAGCAAAATGGACGTGTTGAGCGCAAGCATCGCCATATACTCAATATTGCTCGTGCTCTTATGTTCCAATCAAATCTCCCTATCAAATATTGGGGTGATTCCATCTTGACAGCCACTTATATCTTGAACCGTTTGCCCAGGGCTACATTGGGATGGAAGTCTCCTTATGAGTTGCTCTACAACAAATGCACCGATTATACTATTCTTCGGAGTTTTGGTTGTCTTTGCTTCGCCACCAATACACTTCCTTCCAAGGCGAAGTTTGATTCACGTGCCATCAAATGTGTGTTTCTCGGATACTCTTCAACTCAGAAGGCCTATAAGTTGCTTGATCTTCATACGAATCTGGTGTTTACATCTCGTGATGTTGCTTTCTATGAGGACATCTATCCTTTCCATCAAGCTTCTTCTACTGTTGATGCTTGTCCCACACCACTACCTGTTCTTGATGATGACGTTGATCCCTTCACTACCACAACAGTGCCTTCGGCACCTTCCGCTGCTCCAGACACCAGCCATATTATCCCCCAACTTCCTCAGCCATCTCGTTCCAGCAGCCGCACCCGACATGCTCCCTCTTGGTTGACTGACTACGTTTGCACCAGTGTTATCTCAGATTCTAATGTCATGCTTCAACCTGAGCAGACCTTCAACTTTTCTGCTCAGCATATGGCATTTCTCAGTGCTATTGCCCCTGTTCCTGAGCCAACAAGTTACAAGCAAGCGATAAAACATCCTGTGTGGGTCGCAGCAATGCAAGATGAACTTGCTACCCTTGATCGCAACCAAACATGGGAACTGACTTCTCTACCTAAAGGTAAGTCCACTGTTGGTTCCAAATGGGTGTTTCGGGTCAAGTACAACAAAGATGGCACGGTCGAACGCTATAAGGCGCATTTAGTAGCCAAGGGTTTTAACCAAACTTTGGGGAAAGATTATTTCGAGGTGTTCTCACCCGTTGCCAAACTCGTCATAGTTCGTGTCTTCATTGCCATTGCCACAGCTAAACAATGGCCTATTCATCAACTCGATATTAACAACGCCTTCCTTCATGGTCATTTACATGAGGAAGTCTATTTGTCACCTCCTGAAGGTTACACTACAGTGTTGCCCGGCCAAGTTTGTAAGCTCAAGCGTTCCCTGTACGGCCTCAAGCAAGCTTCTCATCAATGGAACATCGAGCTTACATCTTTTCTTCTTGACAGCGGCTTCACTCAATCCCCCAATGATAGCTGCTACTTCTATAAAGCCTCAACTTCTTCATTTCTTGGTCTTTTGGTTTATGTTGATGACTTATTGATTACTGGGTCGGTTGAAGCTGAGATTATACAGCTCAAAGCTTCTCTTCACTGCAAATTCACAATCAAAGACTTAGGTTATGCTAAGTATTTTCTGGGCCTCGAGATAGCAAGCTCCACTACCAGGACACTTCTTTCTCAACATAAGTACATTAACGATATTGTGCATGATACCGGGCTCACTAATGCAAAGGCCCCATCTACCCCACTGCCTCGTGGGCATAAATTCTTGGCTGACGATAATCCACCTCTTTCCGATCCTTCTGCTTATCGTGCTCTGGTGGATCGATTGCTCTACCTCAATCTCTCTCGCCCGGATATTAGTTTCTCAGTTCAGCAACTTAGTCAATTCATTTCGTGCCTCACACAAGCCCACATGGATGCTGCCTTACATGTTGTTAAGTACCTCAATGGTTGTCCTCGTGGTGGCCTCTTCTTTCCAGCCTCCAACAACGTGGAGATTTCTGCCTATTGTGACTCTGATTGGGCTGCTTGTGTCACCACACGCAAATCACTCATTGGTTATTATGTCTTCTTGGGCACATCCCTCGTATCATGGAAAACGAAGAAGCAAAACACTGTTTCTCGCTCCTCTTGTGAATCTGAGTATCGTAGCATGGCGAGCACAGTTTGTGAGCTTCAATGGTTGTCATATCTCCTTCACAATTTTCAGATTCCTGTCACAACCCCTATTCCACTTCATTGTGACAATAAATCGGTGATCCATATTACCAAAAACCCGGTGTTTCATGAAAGAACTAAGCACATTGACTTCGATTGCCATGTTGTTCGGAACAAGTACAAAGAAGGATTCATTCGGTTGGTGCATGTTTCAACCAATGATCAACTTGCCGATGTCTTTACCAAGCCGCTGGGAAATCCTTTATTTCGTGGGTTTATCTTCAAGTTGGGATTTGTGTTCCACAACTTTCCAACTTGAGGGGGGCGTGTTGACATTTACCACAGTTATAATTTTATCCTCTTTTCTCCTAACTTAGTTAGTGCTCTCATATAATTAGAGTTAGTGCAGCTATATTCTAGATGGTTCTATACACGTGTGCTTGTCACACTTCACCACCTAAGTGTATATATATTGACTTTTCTAGTTGTATTCTGTAAGTTGAGCATTATGAATACAGAGCAAAATTTTTCCCTAATTCTCTCTACACTTTGATCAATGTTGGATTCCATGATGATTACGCCTTGTAACAGGTTTTCGGTAAAATTCGAAAACTATTCGATTTTTGCCAAAATCGAACCCATACCGAAATTCTTGAAAAATTCTAATTGAAACTGAATCCAAACTTGGTCAATTCGATTATCCTCGGTTCGGTTTGGTTGCAATTCGATTTGGAAATGAATCTTACTAGACTAACGAATAAAGCATGTCATGAAAAGAACGCAGGTTATGACGGAGTATTGTTACGAATCCGTGCGAGATGTTGGAAACCCTCGTGTTTTGAGGATCTCATGGTGTATTGCGCTCAAACTCACCAAAATTTTAACACTAAGGTAGGAGACTCTTGAGAGAATACAATTTTTGGCAGTTTCAATTCTATAAAAGAATAATGTACAACATAAATTTTTTAGATTGGATCTCACAAATTATTTCATTATTTGTGGTCTAAATTTTTACTTTTATAAAAATCCATTACGATGGTCGGAATATAAATAAAAATGAAAAATTATTCTCAATTTTTTTTTCGACAAAATTTAATTTATTATTTATTTGTTTTTTTTCTTCAAATACTCACGATTTTTATTACGATAACTTTTACATGTTTTAACTTTTTTTAACTTCTTCATAAGTAGATGAATTTGTCCATTTGCAAAGGCTTGGGATCTCATGTTTCAATTTTGTGTTTCATCTTTTATTTTATTTACATATATGTATCAAATATATTAATAGACGGTTCAAATTAAAATGACGGAGAATTAATGTTTCATCCCCGATAAGGCACATAAGTTATCCAAAATACCCTAGTTTGAAATTCGTCTGTTTTACATCCCCAATACACAACATATTGTTTGTAAACCCCCCAAAACATGTAAAAAGACCGTGTTGTCCTTGTTGAATTCAAGAGTCAGGGTTCCTTTCATTTGAATCATCTTTGAGAATCTTCACCCTCGACTTGCCGATACGTACCGCTGCCGACGATCACTCCGGCCTCCATACATCCACCATTCGTTGGTTGAGGAAAAAGACGTCTCCACCTCTGGTAAATGTAACCATTCTGATTCGACAATTTAGGTTTTTAATTCCAGATTACAGGGTCTTAATTCGGCAGTTAGGGCTTGCAATTATACAGATTTTGTGTCCACTTGCAGATTTTGCAGTTTTCGTTGTCAATTAGTTCCGATAGCTCGATTGAAGCAAATCTCAAGTAGGTCCAGCTCCGGGAAAAGTCGCTTTCACGATAAATCTCTCCAATGCGACGAAATACTCTGTCATTGTTCGCCCACATATTTCACATAAAAAATAGCCGGAATTGGTGTGCTAACTGATTCCCAAAGGCAAAGGATACTGGCGACTCCATTTGGCGCATTCCTTCACATGCATGGAGTTCAAGGTACAAACAAACGCGTTGGGGCGCTGCTGGAACATTTTAACTCGAACCTACGGACATTCAACTTTGGGCAAGTCAGTGTACCTTTTACTGACACAGAGCTCTCAATTGTGTTGGGGCTACAATGTGAGGGTCACCCTGTTGATCTTTATGTTAGAGTGAAATCACGATTCTGGCAACTGTATTTTGACAACAAAAACGGTAGGGTGACACGTTCTAACATATTGGTCAGGTTATAGGGCTTGACTTCTAGGAGTGATGCCGAAGACATCGATGATTTTGCAAGAATGTACATATTGTTTGTTTTTTCTACATTTAAGTTGTCAATTCGTTTGATATGCTATGTAGATGAACTAAAGTATATCGACCGATTCGCTTGGGGTGTTGCTGTTTATAATTTTGTGGTTTTGTCAATTGAGAAGTTTAAAGTTGATTGCAAACAGTTTCTTGACGGATGTACAATGGGGCTCATGGTAAGAATATATATATTGTTATTTTATTTTTATATCTATGTTGTTGTTTTTGTCTTTTTGATCCCCCTAGTATATTTTAAATCCAGACTTGGTTCCATGAGCATTTTCCCTCATGTGGGCATGTCGTGTTAGTGCAGGCCTTCCCACGTTTTTTGAAGTGACAGAAGAGTAATTTGTCTGCACAAAAGAAGGAAATTGAAAAGCGTTTCAGCAAGTTGACCTTCTTCGACGTAAGTAAACATTATGATTGAAAACATTATGTATACATGAATTATGAGGAACTAGATGCTTATATTATACAATTTAATCGTTTGCTTGCAGGTAAATCAAATTAAACCTGTTGATAAAATGGAGCTCAGGTTGCTAGCTTGTGTAGAGGGTGTACCAGAGTCTGCCTTTCTAAATGAGGTTGATGATGATGATGGTGAAGAGGATGATGTGGCCGAGGAGAAGAAAAATGGTAAGAGAAAAAAATCTAATAAGCGTGCAAAGTCTAACAAAAGAAGGAAGCCAGCTGTTGAGGATGTAGAAGGTGTTAAAGGAGATGTTGGTGAGGGGAAGGATGAAGCTGAGGAGCAGGATGGTGGTGAGGAGAAGGTTGAAGCTGAGGAGCAGGATGGTGGTGAGGAAAATGCTGTAGAGGAAGAAAATGTTGTAGAGGAGGAGAAGGTTGAAGATGTGCAGAAGCTTTCGAGGCGTGATTCTGTAGATCTTATTGTTTGTGACGTCTTGAATAATTTGAGGACTGAATGGAGGAATACTGTTGTTGAAGTTCAGGGGGCTGCTGCTGATGAGGTTGAGCGAGGTGCGATTATTGTTTGTCAAGATGCCGCTGAGTTCCCTCATGAAGCAGTTCATGTTGTTGAGGAGGCTGATGATGATGATTTTGGTGCCCCAGTTTATTCTGTTGACAGATATATGAAGTTGTTTCTTGGTAAGGGATCTTGATGGGCGTGCATTTTTGAACGATGAAGCCCTTAAGGTGATTGATGGGATCATTGATGCCTACTCTGCGACATTCAAGTAAGTTGTTTTTTATGCGTAATTAGTTTAGTAATTTGAAAATCAAATTTATATGAATGCGTAATTTTATTTTATTGCCAGTGATAAGGTGGTATATGTTTGTGGCGATGAAACACGGGTGTTTGTGAGTGATATTTTGAGATTGATATGGGGTCAATGAATCAAAGGATTTTCGAGACCTATTTTGATATTCTGATGGGTAGTGATTACTGTTGGGAATAGTGCCCTAGATTGTATATCCACATTGTATTTTTCCTTATTATGATCACAGACAATCTTTGAATAAAATAACGAATTAAGGCAACACTTCTTTATATGCTCTTGTTTGGTATGCGTTTACTTTAGCTGTGCATGTATGAGAACTCCCCTAATCCTGATGACTTTAGGACTCTACCATTTAGGTGAAATGGTTTATGAAACGAGCCCTATATCACATAAGTCATGATTAGTAAAATACTCCAAGTCGATGAGTCCTACAGACAGTGGGAGTGTCAACCTGACTCCTTTAAGGCTTGCTTATGGGATCACGCCCTTAAGAAGGACCACCTTGTTTCATGGAGGTGCAAAGTGTATAGTTGATACGTGCGTGATACATGAGGCTGCTTACTTCAATAAGTAAGTTCACTGAGGTGCCCCGTGTGAGAAGATTCCTAAATGGGAAAGGAAGTTTCTATTTCAGGAAATGAAAACTTCCAGATTAGGAAATATCTCACGAGTCATTGATGTGATTAATTGATCCTTAGACTTGAGGTTCCATGTCACTTTATGAGTTAACTCTGTAGTCTTAGGTATAAGCTTTAAAGGGTGTCGCCTTAGACAACTGATTCAAGGCTTATGCTGAGGCTGCACAAGTGACTCATGAAAGTGAATGAGGATAAAAAAAGGACCTGCACTTGCATTTGCAAGGTGATCTCTTATTGTGTAAGTAATTCATATGTCATATGGAGTCCTTGGCCAAGGCAGTAAATCAAGACATCAAGAAAAGGGTTTCTTGGATTGAGATCAAATGGATATGAAATGCACTTAGCTTTAAGGCCAGATTATTAGGGTTCTGATTATTCCCTTACCCTAAATCTTGGTTGAGAGATAGTAAGTAGGAGGATTGTATCTCACATGAATCAATGACTTAAAGGTTCTGTCAAATTGAGGTATTCTTATTCAGCTAGGGGTCAAACACCTATTGCTAGACTGTGGTCGTTTGATCTGTGGACTAATTAATTAATTAGGGTCACTGCTAATTGAATTAAGAACCTAGATGGTCACACACAACAACCCGGTCATGTGGGTTAAGGCTTGAATCGATTAAACGAGTTGATCGAACCATTAAGTGAATGGTGGGGTCCACATGTGTAAGTCACACGTGTATGACACGTGTCCTTATGGACACGTGTAGTCACGTGTATGTATGTGTATAAATATTAAATAATTAATGTGTTAATTATTTAATGGACTTTGATTTAATTTTGAATTAATATTAAAGTTCTAATTTGGAAAAATAAAGTCTAATAAATAAATAATTATGAATTAATTATATTATTAGTCTTCAAGTTATTTATTGCAAAATAAATAAAGTAAAATTAAATGTCTAAAAGAGTTAGACTAGATTCTTGCTTTCCAAGTTGATCAAAAGGAGACTTTTGGTCAAAGTAAGACACTTGGTCTCCAAGCAAGATATCCCTTTCGAAAAGGAGTTTGGAATCCTTTTCTAAAATGGATAAGGGGTTCGAACCCTAGCCTTATAAATAGAGGGGTTCGAACCCCATGGGAAGATGATACAAAATTTCTCATTCTCCATAATTATACACTAACCCCTTAGAGCCTAAACACCGAATATAGAACTAGCATCCTCCTTATTTGGATCGTGGTCGCGGTTGGTGGACTATTTCTCTAGAGGGCTTCTATCGTGCAGTCTTGAAAGATTCGAAGGAACTTTTGGGGATCAAGCAAAAATGACCACAAGGGATGATGAAACGATTCTGAACCCAATAGAATACGAGTGAAAAAATCGAACCAAAGAAGATGGCGAAAACCGTTCGTCCATATCCTGAAGGATGAATTTTTTCACGAGGATTTTATGGCAGACAGATTTTTACTTTCACAAAACTGGGTTTCGAAGGGAGTTTCAATCATGCCTTTCTCGTTTCATGTTTCTTTCTTTATGTTATATTGTTAAGCACTTTCCCTAACATGATTTGAATCTAGGTTGGTGTGGATTTTTGTCTCTACAATGGATTCTGAAGTAGAAAGAGACTTTCGAGGGACGGGTTGCCATTACCGCATGAAGCGCGTTTGAGGGCGGCTTAAAACGTGTCAAGAAAGCTACTACCTAAGTGAGTTTCTTGATCTCTACGAATTCGGATTCACGATTGCGAGTTTCGATCCTTTTTGTTGGAAAATTTTTAAATTTCCGCTGCTTTCTGATTCCTGTTTTCCAACAATTACATCCCCCAAAAATCTCACAAAATCTATTGCGCTTCTTCATTTTTACACAACATATAATAGATTTGGTGAAGGGATCCATGAAAACCCACTATCTGTCAGTGAAAAGGATGGTTAAATTTCTTCAAGACCCAAATTGAGGAATTATGCGGTGCTGCAGCTGGAAATGCTCAACAGCGGTGTCATTGACCAACACCGGTACGTTATATTCCCATTGAACACTACCAATCATTGGCATTTGGTAGTGTACAACACAATGGAGAATAAGTTCTTGGCGTACAACTCCATGAACTCACCTAAAATACACCACGCGGAGAAAGTATGGGGTTGTTTCATGAAATCATATTGGGAATACAAGGGTATTGCCAAAATTGCTGTAGCTGAAAAGTACCCGTAACTCACATCCTTCCGTACTCAAGCACCAGAAAAGCTTGGACTGTGGGGCGTTTATTTGCCTCTTCGTGGAGTCACTTGCAAAGGACACAACAGAGTTCAACCAGTTTGCAAAGGGAGTCCCCATCGCTGATTACTGTGTTCATATCACCCACACGCTACTGAAATTTGGTTGTCAACAGCTTGGAAGAATGAAATACTGATTTTTTATAATTTTGTACATATGTTAACTTTCTTTGTGAGTCACGTATGTTAACTTTCTTTTAGCCCATTAAAATTACGTAATTAAATGAAGGCTTTGTCCAGTGAAAGATAAAAATTGCGTAATTAAATGCAGGTTTTGTCCAATGAAAGGTTAAAAATGCGTAATTAAAGGCAGACTTTGTCCAGTGAAAGGTTAAAATTACGTAATTAAAGGTAGGCTTTGTCCAGTGAAAGGTTAAAATTGCGTAATTAAAGTTGCCATTACATCATGTGAATGTTAATGCGTAATTAAAAAGTTACCATTACATCATGTGAATCTTAATTACGTATTTAGTGTTTATAAAAGTTACCATTACATGTTGTGAATCTCAATTACGTATAAACAATGACACGCAATATTGAGTTACATGTCGTGGACACTTACGTTATTCCACAATGTTATTGAATCTTGACCACAACATTACAATAATGATACTCAAGATTTATTGAATCATGACCACAAGATTACAACATTACAATAATGATACTCAAGATTTATTATATCATGACCACAACATTACAATAATGATACTCAAGATTTATTGAATCATTATTGTAATGTTGTGGTCAAGATTCAATAACATTATGATACTGAAAATTTAACCTTTAACTGGACAAAGCTTGCCTTTAATTACGCAATTTTAACCTTTCACTGGACAAAGTCTGTCTTTAATTACGCAATTTTAACCTTTCACTGGACAAAGCCTGCCTTTATTTGCGAATATGTAACGCACCGCTTTCCAAACTCTGCGGTGTACTTTTGCGAATATGTAACGTACTGCTCCACAAACTCAACGGCGTCCTATATATTCCCAATATGATTTACCCAAATCCCCACTTCTACAGATCTCTTATGGTAGATCATTTATATGTGTTTTAGCTCTCACTGATCTGTGCAAAACTTTCTATACACAGGTCGATGAGAGCTATAGCACGTTTAAATGAATCTAGGCACAGATCGGTGTAAGCTGAATCAATACAGGGTGAAATTTCTGCTTTTAAGTGTAACAGTGGGCTGTCAGGCATCCTAGTGATGGAGAACTTTGTTAAGTTGTGGTGTGCGAGAGGCTTGAAATGATGAATGTTGGAGTAGGTTCATGATGTTCAATAAATAAAATGTCGTGGATAGGATTGAAGCATGGTGGTTTCTGCAAAAGCATGACTGTTATCTTGCGCTGGAGATATTACATTTCAAGAAATGCAATGTAAGAAGTGCTTGCAACTTGTTCGATGAAATGCCTGAGAAAGTAGATATTACATTTTTTGGCACAAACTGGCTGGTTATTTGCTACTTTGTTTGTTCCTTTAAATAGATGGTTATAGGTTTTAATTGTATTTTTGAAATTTTAACCAATTGTAATGGTGATTTGTTGATCAAGGAATAAAAAAGTCCAGTTTATGGAGTGATGAAGTGATTATGCGGAACTAAAAGTCCAGTTTCTGGGCGTGAATCTGCAAACCCAACTTTTAATTCCAAATATTCTGGGCGTGACTCTACAAACCCAACTTTTAATTCCAAGTATTCAAGGCGTGATTCTACAAACCCAGCTTTTAGTTCCAAATATTCAAGGCGTGACTCTACAAACCAAACTTTTAATTCCCAATATTCAAGGCGTGGCTCTACAAACCCAACTTTTAATTCCAAGTATTCAAGACGTGACTCTACAAACACGACTTTTAATTCCAAGTATTCAAGGCAAAACCAGCTTTTAATTCCAAATATTCAGAGCGTGACTCTACAAAGTTACTAGTTCAGTTCAGGGTATATGCAAAGGACACCATACCTTCATTCCCCCCATTCGCCAAACGAGAAGATAAACAACCCAATATACATTGCAAATATTACATGCTTCTTTAAATGTAGGATTACAACCGAGGGTGAATATATTACAAAAAATGAAGAATCACCCATAATCTTACACAAGGAGGAGTCAAATAAAGCGTCGTACTAGGTAGGCTAGCCAAGAGACAAGAAGAAGAGCTGCCAAATAATTACACTTCATCTTCAGAACTCTGATTTCAGCATCCCGATCAGCGATCTTTTTGCTATAGCTGGCGATGAGTGCTCTCATTTCAGGGGACAGTTCTGGATCAATCCACACCCACATGCTACAAGTTCCTTTGCGACATTTAGCAAACCTCTGATGAGGATTTTCGGGAGTGTTAGAAGTGAACACTCGGGCAGCAACATCACAATAACAGAACGGCCTCGACTCAACCTGCGCCGACGATGTTGCAGGAATTGAAGCGTTAGTTCGCATCAACAAACAAAAGAAAGAAAGCACGATAAAACAAACTAAGAACCTTTTCTAGAAAAACATTGCAAAGATATCAAATTGAAAATGAAATGCAAACAAAACAATCTAAACAAATTAGGCACACACAGATCAGGACATATTACAACATCGATAGATCTAATATAGCAAAAGGTTTCATACATTTCCGCTGATATGCTTTACAGTCCTGTTCTCCGTCGCCAGAAGAAAATTAGGGCACCAATCGCGCAAAGAAAGAGTGAAGAAGAAGATTCCGGTGGTAGCTGGTGAGAGTAGGTAAAGTACAGGTTTAGATGAAGCAAAATCGGACTGACAGTAGGAAAAACGTCATGGCATAACAATCTTTTTAGGTGATTAGGGGGTTTAGTAAAAATATATTATGTATTGATGATCTCAAATATATATTTTTGAAACTAGGGTGTTTAGGATAACTTTTCAACATATTTGATCCTCATAATTAACTGCCCCTTAAAATAATTATAATAATTTGGATCCTTTATTAATACAATTGGCACGAAGGGGAGCCCAAACCATTTGCAAACTCCCCATAGAGGCGGGCAATGCGAAATTACAAAATTGATCTCAAGTAAATGATTCTCTTTTGAATACGAAATGGTCGAGCTATTTCACTTCCCGCCACAATCACTCGGTCACCACTCACCACCGCTTTTCGCCTCTGTGGTGATTTCGTCTTGGTGCTTCTTCAAATCGGGAGTTCTCTCCTCCGCCTAATACTAAAATCCTAACTTCTGGTTTATCGATTGAAGCAAGTCCTGACTCATCGATTTCAAATCCGAGGTTTTGCCAAGCACAAATTGCACAATACCGGCTTTGCGATGGAGGCTGGTCGCCGGTGGAGTGTGACATACACGAAGCACGTTAAGCAGAAGCGTAAAGTCTATCAAGACGGTTTTCTAGAGCTGCAAACCTCTGGCCTGAAGGTTTTTCGTATTTTCCTATTTGTTTTTACTGTTTATGTAATGAATGTATATATGTAGGTAGGTATCCAAGAGTAGATTCCTTTTTCTTTTAGTACATTCTTTAGGTGTTCTGCTTTTATTTTAACATTTTCCAAAAATTGAGTTTATGTATGTAACTCTCACTAAGCTGAGTATTTGCTGCACTGGAGGGGAAATAAGAGTGGAATCGTCCATTTTCTAGTTAAATTTACATTGAATAGTTAAATTTCAGTGTGTATTCTCGATAACTATTGATCTCTCTATCTCTGCGTGGACGACTGGACGTGTGTTGTCAGAGAGAGAAAGGCAGATATTGTTAGAAAT
The DNA here is from genome assembly GCA_037501455.1 of Lantana camara. NCBI lineage: Eukaryota > Viridiplantae > Streptophyta > Magnoliopsida > Lamiales > Verbenaceae > Lantana > Lantana camara. The sequence continues at coordinate 112,791,346 of CM074857.1, forward strand.
GAATAGATTTATAGAGTGTTGAAGCTTATTTTGTATGCGATAATGCATAATTTGATATACTCCTGCATACTCTACTAATAATCTTATTTAAGGCATTGCTTATACTTAGAGAGTATTTCATGGATTAATTGAAATTTCAAGCAAAAATGACACAATGTTCACAAATGATTTTGTAATTTCTTTCAATAATTGATGTAGTTAAAAATTTGAAAATTATTGTATGTGTTTGTTTCCTTTTTCTCTTTACACTTTTGAATAGTCATGAAATTTTAAACTGAAAGGTCAGTTATAAGTCTGTGAAGTTAGTTTGATCACTTAACCAGATAAAGGCTACAACTGTTTCTAAGTGCATTCCAGATAATATAGTTCAGGTTTTAGTTTGTTCATTTTACCCGGTCCAAGATGGGGGATCATAGATTGATTCATTAATTGGAAGGTTTCATCAGTTACAGCATTTATCAGCTCTCGAATTTAGTTGGACCTTTAAGTAGCTCCAGACCTAAGAAATACTGCTGTGGGCCATGTTTGGTTCATATTTGAAATGGCTTGTTCCATTTGTAACTTTTTCTTAATCCTAAACAGGTCTTGCTCTATGATGAATGGGAAAAGCTCTTGGACAGTAGGTTTGTGAAGAAAGATGATGTTATCAACTCTGGGGAAACACTGGCATTTGATTCCTACCTTGTCGACATTGGTGAACTATGTGGAGGACAAAAACCGACGTCTAGTTTGAATTGTCAAGAAAAGGAGAATAAACTATCAGAAAAATCAAAGTCATTGTACAGATATGGTTCAAAGAGCAATTCATTTTCTGTTGGTACTGCCTCAATGATTATGTTCCTTTTTTTATCGATTCGAGTTTGTTTTCTTATTTTCCTGAAAGTTGATAAATTTTTGTTTGTATGCATATAAATGCATTCGCCAAATAACTTGAGAGTTTTTTTTCCTTTTGCAAAGATATGAAGCCTATGTTAGGGAAGAGGAAAGGACCAGCAATTAACTTAAGCCCAGCAAAGAAAATGATCAGAGGTTTGTTCAATCACCTCCCTGGTCTATTTTCAAACATGATAGTTAATCAATTTTATCTGTGAATTTTTGCACTGCCAATATGACATGATAAACTCTTTGTAGTTTAGAATCGTTGGAGCTGGCAGCAGCTAAGATTTGCATAATGGATTTCCACATATATAAGTAATCATACTCCTAAAATGCATTGTTCTTACGATATATTCTCATGGAATGGAAGTTAAATGCTGCCAAGGGTAAAGGCAGCCTGTTCTTCTTGTGATCTATTAGTTACTAGACTTGCCATTGCCCTGACCTTCCAGACTTCCAGAAGAGTGAAATAAACAAGTATGGTTCTCCCCCAAGTTGTATGGATATGACAAAAACCAGTACAACAGGTGAGCTGTTATTCATATGATTAATATATCCTGTTAGATCCTGGAAATTATCTAATACCATGAACTTTGAAATTATCTAATGCCATGAGCTAGGACTCATATTTTCTCTTTTTTGAATATAAAACATATTCCATTTTTCTACTAAGAGTGGCAGGTTTTGTACACAACACAAGTAACACAAAAGGCTAAGAAGTTTCATGATGGCTTTTTACAACTTGTAGTTCGTGGATCACAAGGGAGGCAGGTATTAACGATTATCAACTGTAACTAGCTGATAATGTTTCGTTTACAATACAAACTTGTCCTGAAGTAGTTTTAATATATTAATGTTTTGAAAGGAAGAAAAGGGAAAACATCTTTACTTTGTTCTTGATAGTTAAAATCTCCAAACTTGCTTGAGTGGAACTCTGATTTGGTTAACTTTGAAAATACATAATTTTACATTTAAATCAGGCTTTTTTCTCCCTTATCTCTCAAGAATCAGTTGACATATGCTGCTTTATGTTACTGTATCGTCTCAGCTACGCCAAACCAATTTCAATAGTTCCATGAAACCAGTTGTGTTTTTCCATTCTTATTTTAATAACATGTTATTCTGTTGGATATCTTTTTATTTTCACTATTTTTTTTATCCAATTTTGTTGAGTTTGTTCATTTTCCCGATCCAGATGGCAGATGGGAGATCATAAATTGATTCATTAATTGGAAGGTTTCGTCAGTTAGACCATTTATCAGCTCTCAATTTTATTTGGACCTTTAAGTAGCTTCAGACATAAGAAATACTGATTGGGCCACCGGCCATGTTTGGTTCGTATTTGAAATAACTTGTTCCATTCGTAACTTTTTCTTAATCCTAATCAGGTCTTGCTCTATGATGAATGGGAAAAGCTCTTGGACAGTAAGTTTGTGCAGAAAGATGATGTTATCAACTCTGGGGAAAGACTGGCATTTGATTCCTACCTTGTCGACATTGGTGAACTATGTGGAGGCCAAAAACCTACATCTACTTTGAATTGTCAAGACAAAAAGGAGAAACTGTCGGAGAAATCAGAGTCATTGTATGGATATGGTTCAAAGAGCAATTCATGTTCTATTGGTATTGCCTCAATGAGTATGTTCCTTTTCTTAACGATTAGAGTTTGTTTTCTTATTTTCCTGAAAGTTGATTTTTTTTTGTTTGTATGCATATCACTGCCCTACCAATAACTGAGAGTTGTTTCCTTTTTGCAAAGATATGAAGCCTATGTTTGGGAAGAGTAAAGGACAAGTAATTAACTTAAGCCCATCAAACAAAATGATCAGAGGTTTGTTCAATCACCTCCGTGGTTTATTTTCAAGCATGATAGTTGATCACTTTTGTCTGCGAATTTTTGCATTGCCAATATCACATGATAGACTCTTTGTAGCTTAGAAGTGTTGGAGTTGACAGCAGCTAAGATTTGCATAATGGCCTTCCACATATATAAGTAAACATATTACGATATATTTTTCATGGAATGGAAGTTTAAATGCTGTCAAGGGTAAAGGTTGCCTGGCCTTCTTGTGTTTATTAGTTACTAAACTTGCCATTTGGTGACCTTCCAGACTTCAAGAAGAGTGAAAGAGACAAGTATGGTTCTTCCACAAGTTGTACGGATATGATAAAAACCAGTACATCAGGTGGGCTGTCATTCATATGATTATACATGCCCTGATCCAGGAAATTATCTAACACCATGAACCATGACTCAGATTATTTTTCTCAAAGATAACACATTTTCCATTTTTCGACGAAGAGTGGCAGGTCTTGTACACAACGCAAGTAACACAAAAGGCAAAGAAGTTTCATGATGGTTTTTTACAACTTGTAGTTCGTGGATCACAAGGGAGGCAGGTATTAACGAATAACAACTGCAACTAGCTGATATTTTTTCATTTACTATACGAGCTTCTCCTAATGTACTTTTAATATGCTAATGTTAAAGGAGAAGAGGGAAAACATCTTTACTTTGTGCTTGATAGCTAAAAGCTCCAAACTTGCTTCAAAAGTGGAACTCTGATTTTGTTGACTTCTAAAATCGATAAGTTTACTCTTGAATAGGCCTTTTTCTCCTCTCTCAAATCAGTTGACATATACTGCTTTATGTGACTGGATCGTCTCAGTTAAAATAAATTAATTATATAAATAGTTGCATGAAGCCAGTTGTGCTATTCAGTTGTTATTGTAATAACATGTGATTCACTCAGATATCTTTCTCTTTCACAATTTATTTTATCCAATTTTATTTAAATTGAGATCTTGTGTTTTCTAATGTATTTCATTTCAGGTTATGTTGTATGATACAACCAGGAGACAATTGGGTAGCAGGTTTCTGAAAAAGGATGAAGTAGTTAGCTCTGGTGAAACACTAGTATTTGAGGGGTTTTTAGTTGAAATTGGTGAAACTGAAGAAGCTTGTAGGTCTGCAACTGACACAATTCTTCAAGAAAGAAATTCCCGTGTAGTAGGAAAAAATGAGACCACTAGCAACCAAGGGAAAGTTCCAACCATTAAGCAATTCCGTGCTGGTAAGTCCTCTCTTTATCATCTAGTAGGTTTCTGCATTTGGATACAACATAGTAATGTACTGTTTTCTCTTCTATTTGCATATCTTTTCTCTGGTTTCATAGTATTTTTGAGTTCTTTCAGTTATATTTCATTTTTATATGTCCAACTTAGCAATTGAATAGTTAGTACCACTCAGAAGCACTATTGATGTCTTTGTTACCTTCTTGCTTTTGCTTAACTTTACAAAATATCTGATTCCCAAGGAGGGCAGATAACTTATTTGTGCTTGTTTACAAATGGCTACCAATGGATTTGAATTACCTGTTAATGTGATATGGGAAGTTGCGGGTGTAGTACTTACTCTCCTTTTCTCCACACACAGTGTATGTAGTGCAGTGGTAGATTTCTATCCATTCTAATGGAGTTAAAGTAAATCATTATTTTCTATGTTTGTCCAATGGTCTAAAGGTTTTCTTGCTGTCATTTGTTGCTATTTCCCCAGTTTTCATTCTTACAACCTTCTCTTCTGTTACTATGGAATTTGCTTTGGTGTTATTTGATAATGAACTTCAATATTTAATCTTCCCTTTCATGACATGTATTGGTGTTGATGTCAAGGAAAAACTCCAGACAAGACCTCCCCGAGCAAAGTTATAAGCGTTAACAGTTCAGGCTTGAAGGTTGAAAATGCCAAATTAAGCTGGAGCACCGTTGCAACTGAGCCTAGACGTGCTGGTAATTGGTCTCCTAATCTGATAGCATTACCCTATAACTTCCATACAATAGAAATCCAGTTTTTCTTCTAGGTGTAGGTTCTGTACAAGGATCTTTTCCTATCCTGATTTAATTAACTGTCTGAACTCAGTCTAGTACAGGTACAAACTACTTAATTCTCTAAATTATGCATTTCATCCTAATGCGTAGTTTGAACTCAACCGAGAGTGAGACTGTGGATCTTAAGTAGTTGTGACTCTGCTATTGCCATATATAACACTAAATGCATGCATTACACAGTCTGGATGTGAACCTAATTATACCCTACTTGTCCACCGACAGCAGTTTTCTACTTAGCAATATAACAGAATTTTCATTTTGCCACTCTCATCCAGTATCATGGAATATTCAAAAATTTGTTTTGCAATAGACTTGTCACTGAATTTTCCATCGCTCTGCTCAAAGTTTTTGTTCAATAATGAGACATTAGTAGCACTATTTCGTAAGCCAGATTAAACCGGGTGAAAGGTCCTAAGGGAGGATGGAAATGCATGTTTAAGGCATAGTACTACGTGCTGTTTGATTGCTCAGTATGTGAGCCGTGCAAGGCATGTACTGTGCATTTGGTAACTGGTACTTAAAACGAGAGCAAGGTGATCTGAGTGACTGACAAATTTGCTTAGCACTTTTGTTAGGCCAATCGCATAATATTTTTGTCCTCTTCTTGGTTGCTATCACTGTTTTTGAGCAACTTTGCAAAATTTTAATCCAAGTCGAATTATAATCTTTTCTGGAGGTTTGTGTTTTCTTCAAATATGACACATTAAAGAAGTCTCTAATCTATCTATGCTGGCTAGCATTCTTTTTTTTCAAACGTTTCTCTCTATTTCTCATAGAAGACTTACCTATTTGCTATAATATCTGTTTCTCCATGTTTGCCTATGTGATTCATTCAGCTGATGATTGACTGAAATGATTATGGTAGCTCATGAAAATATCTTTTTCCATGCATTTTACTTGCCTTTTAACCAGTTCAACCATTTGACGAAATAATTTACATTTCCCAAAAGTGTGAAAGGTTGAGATGAGTACTTATGATTGTTTTATGATGGATTTAGATAATGTGGATTGGTAGCACCAAGATATAATAAATTAAATTGGACTTGACTTTCTGCCCATTAGACCGATAGAAAGGTCCATAATAGCCTGCTTGGAGACCTTAGTTAGCTCATTTACATACTTAAAGAACTACTTGTTCATTGCACCTGGGAGGTGTTTACAGCATCCAGATTTGAATTTTTTTTATTGGAAGTGTTCTTGTATATCCTTCTAAACTCAATTTTCTTTGTGCTATGACAGTTCATGACATCTTATCCATTCTCAGAAAACCAAGTCTGGGAAATGGGGTCACAGTCAATAAACCATTCATGGAGGACCTTGAGTCCTATTCTTCAGGTGCTCATTTCGATATCAAGAAGCATATAAAACAAGAACATGTTGTAGAGTGCAGAGGAAGTGCACGAGAGGAATTAAGAGAACAATCAGATCAGAATCACAGAATCAAGATTTTAAAACCTGAAGATGCTGAAGTCCTGGTTTACGCTGATAAGTTCACAGCCCCAGAAAATGCAAGCAAATCTGAAGTTAGCTCCACTAGTTTCTGTGTCAGGTAAATACATACAACAGCACAGCAGGAAATCAAGATTATTTCGACCTGAAACTGTTTGATTGCGAAGAACATTTTCTCATGTTGTCTTAAAACTCAGCTGTTGTGTGGTAATCGTGAACTTAACCGTAAGAATGTAGACATCAGTCTTCGCTGTAATGAATTAGACTTCATGTTTTACTGCTCGTAAGGTTTAAATATAGATGAGTCTCAGCTCTGCAACTCTTAACAGTTTTGTTCTTTGATGGAGGTATCACACTTACTCCTTGGACAATACCTTTGTTTCAGGTGATTAAAATATTTTACTAGCTTCCAGAGTTTCTGACTCCACAAATAGCACGGATAAGTGATACAATTTCAAAGATGCTTTCTCTGAGTGCTGAAAATATTAACAAGATCTCTTTTCTTCTGATGGTGCTAATACTTCTACTCTTACATGTGGCATGCTGCATGCTGATTGGGAAGTATGAGATATGAATGATGGAGCCATTAATATGTATTTTTCTAAAGCTAGCTTTTCTTTATTACAGATTGGCTACAACAAACTGTATAACACCCATACTTAATGTAGACGACGTTGATGACAAGAAATTGGTGAAAAGTTCATCTTTGGAGCCTCAAACACCAGTCACTTTTGTATCAGATTCTAAGGACCAAGCTAGAACTGAATCAGGAACTCTGATCAGATCAAAAGAAAATCAGGACCCTGAAAAACTACCTCAAGCATTTTCAGGTCAAGGCAAATTACTTGTAGCAACATTCATTTCAATCTGGTTGATCATTTCTGATGCTTTCCTGTTATCTTGCAGAGATTAGTTCTGAAACAAATGCTGCAGCAGTAAAGGGTTTGAGCTCCTGTAAATTACCTGAGGTGAAAACTGGAAACTCCCTGAACATATGAATTGACCTCTAATAGTTTTGGTGGTTTCACTTGTTAATTGATTTTTAGCATGTGATAGGACTCTCTCTTAAATTAAGTTGTGCAGTTCTACACCGTCTTCCCTTTATATGTTTGAAGGTATTAGATTGTTTGGCCATTAAAATCCTCTTTAGATGAAGACAAAGAAGGTTTAATTACACTAACAACCCTTTAAAATTTCAGATTTACTGTTTACCAGGTCCTGTCTAGACCTTTAAAAATTACAGTGGGTCAGTGACCTCCCTATAAGTTTGCATAATTACAATCCCTGTATAAAAAGGGGGAGACAAAGCCCTTATATACCCAATAAGACACAATTTAAAAATACTAACCACATCAAAACTTTGAAACAAGATGCGCCTGCCTTTGTTAATTAATGCTTTATTTTTCCTTAAGATCAAAGTTATGTGTTTCAAATGCTCAATTTAGCTCCCAAAGTGATGAAATTACGAATATCAAGTTGCATGAACTGCAGTAGTTCGAACTTTTCATTGATATACAGTGAAGTAGAGCTTAATAGCCACCTTAATGCTGAATGTACAGTCCTTTACCTGAATTAAATATTTTTGATCGTTCTGATTCAAGAGAAGTTTCTTGTTGCTAGCTCCGGGAAGACAGAAGCAGTTCTAGATTCGAAGCTACAGCTGGTGCTGGTACTTTGTGTTCAAATGATTGTACTTCTCATGACTTCTCTGGTGTCGAAGAGGAAACTCCAAAGCAAGATTTCCATACAATGGAAACGAACGACTTCCCCAGTTTTGATCTTGGATTTTGAAAAGAGTCAAAACATGACTGCCTGTAGTATACAGCAACAGCATATACATGTAACTTTGCTTAAGTCTTGCATACTTCAACAGATTTTGAAGCTACAAGGCTTGAAATTCCTTTATCTGATATCCTCTATCTTATAACAAGGCTTAGATGAGTTGTTTTTTCCTTCATTTTCTCCTCCACATACTTAACATGCATGATTTTGGTGAACTTTATGAATTATTTCCGAATAAGGATTGGTTCAGGTACTGCATTTTGTGAAGCTCTGTCTTAACATTAATGTGCAGCCCCAAGTATTATATAGTACCAACTTAAAGTTCAGTGCTGCTTTCAGGCTATCAGGCATCAGCATCACAGTTCTCAAAATAACAGGTTTGTATTTCCTATATCAACCTGACTATTTTATTTGGTAGTCATTGTTTTTCACTTTAATTGAATAGAACTAAATTATATAGCTGCTAAGTTAAAATTAAATTTGTAACTTAAATTTCCACAAAACCAGTATGAAATAGTTAAAAGTTTTAATACTTTTGTTCTTATAGCAATATAAATAATTCGTGTGGAAATTAAATAGTTCCTACTTCATACTATAGCAAAACTGGTGATAATAAGCAGATACTATTGCTTGGACCAGAAAATGAAGCAGATCGAATCTGCACGGTTATGACCATATAATGCTTGAATATGGAAGCTAGTCACATAGTATCTGAACACAGAGCCAAATATTGTAAGCGCATATGATAACTGAACGTTGTGACTCTCCTAAAATTGAGATTTTTATCAGTCGTTCTGTTACATCATCTTGAGCGATGAACATTGAGCAAGGCTTTAAAGAGACGCTTGCTTCTTTTCTGATATGATTCGGTCGCTCTTCCCCTGTTTGTCATTTCACTGATTGCTCTACGAGGCTCCGATGGACTCTGTAGTTAGTATATAATTGGTTAGTATTAGTACTTAATTAATGGTAATAAGAGTGTTGGTGTAAAACATTTCTTAGGAATACACACTTGAGTATAGATCTTTTATGTTTGATATGTTTATGTGAAGACAGTGAAGTGAAATAGAGAATTCAAAATGAATTAAAGTAATTTAAGTATCGTATTGCTTACCTGTTCTTTGATGTCAAATGGATTTGGAGAGACGGATCTATTAGCAACTGATCCGGATCTCTTGAGAGGGAAACGAGCTGGTGAAATCGTGCGCTTACCTATTTTGTGTACACAAATGCAAACTTTTTAGTGTGAAAACTAAATGAACCAAAATTACATGATACTCCTTCGGTTGTCATGCAGAATAACATTGGCAAGTTTTGAAACTCAATCTTTGCAATTCATTTGGACCCTCTTATTTATAACATTTATACATATTCGACTTCTAGGACAGGAGCCCTTTACGTTAGTTACCACCTAGGGACAAATGATTTCTCAGTTATTCATCTGATATACACACGAGATCCTTTATAGCAATCTTTGGTATAGAAATCCATTTCTTAACAAGTGTTTCATGTTCGAAGTTTGAAGTTAATCCGTATAAGGATAACATGCATACTTACCTGCTTCTTTCTTAGAAAAAGCCCTTGTAAAGGAAAAGTTGAGAGGATTTGGAGATGATTCACTTTCAGAAGTCCTTGAGTATCTCTTTCTGCAGTGACAACTAACATATTAAGCTAAAATTTGATAAACATGTGGCGAAAGTAAGTGCGTTTATTTTCATTTCAGCATGTACCTTGACGATGATGGTTGTGGCTTTATTCGTGTTGCTTGAAAAGCTTTAGCAAATGGATTATCTGCAGAATAACAAGTTATAATTCAATGTTGAAGTGTATATAGGCATGGCATTTTCTAGGCATAAAACTACCGAATAAGATAACAAGGATAAGAACATAAAAGATATCGAAGGACGGTCATTGCTACACACAGCTTCCGAAAGAGAGAGCAATAATTACAATGTCGTTTATACAATTACACTAATATCTACTCAAAGTTTCAAAATTACACATGCCTCCCTCCTGATTTTTATTTTTCTACTTGAGAAGTTTAGCCCTTTTTCCTGATTGACACACAAACTTAAATGATGTTCTGATCAAAATTTTAGAGAACTTTTGGAATTTTCCTCGTTTCTATGGATGACGTTATCCAAGTTTTTACTAAACTGTGTTGATTAAAATCTTGACGACCTAGAGAGGTGGTTTTCAACTTGTTGGAAATTTTATGCAGTGAAAAAGAGTTGCAGGGAAGGTTTGTGTAATTTACGCAGGAGAAAGTATTAGCTAAACTTTTACCTTGCTTGGTTTCGTGCATATCACATCGGGAACACGAGATGCAATTTTTATACCTCGACTCTGCTTTGTCAAACTGGAAAATCTCAGCACCTAGAAAAACTTTTGCCAGTAAGCAGATGAATTTAGATATCATTAGAACGAAGATGACAGCAACAACAACTTCCTGGTCCTAGATTTATCAATCTGTTTCCAAAGTCAGATTATAAACATTTTGCCTCCCATTTCTCTTGTAATGTTTTCCATCTTCAATGTATTTCCCAATTCGCACTCATAAAGAACGTATTTCGCAATTCGCTGTTCATTGTAAGCAATGCCCTTATGTTTGAAATCAAGTTATCAAAACAAGAAAATCTAACTCCGACACGATTGTTCAGAAACAATAAAGAAAGTTGGAGAAGAACTTGATTGCCTGGAATAATGTACCGCTTATGGTGCTTGGGAGCTTCCATCATCAACGAGTGCTGCGATATGCCTCTCAACTCTATCAATCCTCGGTACGACTTTAATCTCTAAAATAGTATCGAAACAAAAATTATTTTCATTATTTACATACTTTAAGCAAATTTATCCTTAATTATTACCTCTTCAATGCAAGAAAACCTGATCATGGTTGTAGAAAACTCATTAGCCTTTTCATCTAATAATTTGTTGAGTTTATCAGCCACAGAGCCCAAATGGTCAACAGTACTCACAACAGCTTTAGCAACATAGTCCTTTGAAGACTCTATCACACTGTATATGTAACTAATAATCACAAATAGTAAAATATAGAAAAAAAATACCCAGAAAAAAAGGAAAATAAGCAAAAAAACATACAATTGTTTGTGATCATTCTTATCATAGGATGTCTCAAAATACTCTGCTGCTGAATATAGCTGTTCCCTCAGAGTTTTCAAAACCTAAACAGCCAATATAAATTAGCAAAAAACTAATCAGAATTATTAAAAAATTATGACCCATTTATGCATATAAATATTATATTATATATTGGAGTGGCACCTTCAAGCTATCTGCAAAGTGCAAACTGTGCTGCATGGAGATTTCATCATAATTGGAACCCTTTTGAGAAGCTGTGTCACTCCCCATTCTTGAAAACTTTTTCAAAAGCTGAAATCAGCTTTTCACCAACAAAATAACAGAAGTGATTCTTCAAGCTACCAAAAACAAGAAGAACAATGATGAAGCCAAAAACCTGGTTATTGGCAGCAAAAAGTTGCAACCATAAAAAAACAGAGTAATTATACAACCAAGGAAAAGATCGAAATTAAGGGTGGGATCAAATGAATGTTGGGTATTTGATGTTAATAGGCAGCTTTTTGTTTTATTTTATTTATTTATTTTTTTTGTTTTTGTGGGAAAAGAGTTGTGAAAAAGATGAATGTGCAGACAGAGCAAGACATGAGCGTGATGGAACAGACAGAGGGAGTGTGGGGTTGCAAGAATATTGAGGCATTTCCGCATGGGATCCAAACGTCACGGGGTTAACATACAGAAGACAAAAGAGGAACAATTGGAAATAAAAAGGAATTGGAGGGGTAATTAATGCAAATTTTTTTAAAAATTATTAGTTTTCAAAGTGAAATTCGTGGTTATATGTTAGGGCTAATTATATTTGAGTATCTTCATGTATGGCCTAATTACAACGTAGTTCCTATTCTTTCGATTATTACCATATAGTCTCTGAGCTATTGTTTCCGTGTGAAATCCCTAAATGTTCTATCTGAGGTCCCTAAACGACCTAATTTAGATTTAGCTAGAAATTACAAATGCATCCCTCATTATTTTATTATGTTACAAAACGATCCCTATATTAAGTTGCAGTTACATATTGGTTCCTGAGAACCCTAAATACGTTTAGGGACCTCAGTTTGAAATCATACCCCAGGGACTATATGGTAATAATTGAAATAATAGGGATTGAATTGTAATTAGGTCAAACCTAAGGGTACTAAGATGTAATTCATCCTATATGTTATATATTTTTGGAAGAAGTATCTATTTATTTTTATTCGTTCATTGTTTTCATTTGGAGAGATTGAAAGTATATGTAACTAAAAATTAAAAAATATTTTAGTATAAATATGTAACAGATCTATCGCCATCACATAAGATATAAATGAAGTTTCATTCTTTTATTCAAAGAGCTTGGTGCGTGGCGATTATATTTTAATATTATATAGTCCGACTTCTTTTTTCACATATATAGATTAAAAATGAGTTGAAAATGAATAATTAATAAGACATAGTTGACAATGAGTTAGCTGAAATTAAATAGAGGGCATAAAATAGAATTTAAGGAGTAATTAAGAAAAATAAATAAATGGATTACATTTTGAGACAAAGATGAAATAGAAAATGGGGTTATCTTTGTCGGAGCCTCGGAGGGATAGAGTAATTATTGTTTTGAAAAACTATTATACTAATATAAAATTGAAGTACATAAAAACATATTTAACTTGGTTCTTTAATTTTGATGAAATATTATAAATGGTTCAAAACTCATAATCTAACTTACTTTAATATATTGTTTAAAAATTTATCAAATTTAAGTTAATTAAATTAGTAATATGACTAATTAATATCAAACTTGAGGGTTGCCACAAATTTTTTTTATAAAATTTTAAACTTCAAGAAAATTTTGCATGATTAAGACAAGTTTCAATATATGTCAAAATCATAATTGTAAAAATAATAGTACTCTTACAATTTGAAAATGAGTTAATTAAAATCTTTAAAAAAATTATAATTCTTTCTGTCATTTTGTGCGCGATTTTCTTTGCAACTTTTGCAGATAAAGAGCAAAGAAACAAAAGGTTACTATTATTCATGTGAATAGAAAAACAAAAAAAAAAAAGAAAAAAAAAAGGGGAAAAAAAATGAACTTTTTTCCTGTGATTTATTGTAGTGGATCAGGTAGCTTGCAAATAATTGAGATGTGGATTGATGTAAAGAGAAAGAGATGACACAAACAACCAAAAGTATAGGCTGCAGCCTGCAATGCATGCTGCCAATATCTATTGGATTTTAGCATCGTTATAAACCAACCAAATTTTAATTAATGCAATGGGTTTCAATATTTCAAAAGGTAAAAATAAAATGGGAACTATTATTTTTTTTTATCATTTGATATTTATCGTTTGATGCATATAAATCTATGTTTTATTTAACCTCTGTGAATATAATTGTAAATCTATGTTTTATTTAACCTCAAAAATTGAAATGTGGAAGTGAATAATTAAATTTAGTGCCATATTTTATAAAAAAAAAAATTTAAATGTAAATTGGCATAATTTACATTATTTTGTATGTAAGTTAAGCCATGACCAAATTCTTATAAAGAAATATCATTTTTAGGGGATTTATGGATATTTGTTCTCCACTATAATAACTTGTCCACTTGACATTTTAAATTAAAGATACTATAGTTAAGTAAGGACTAAAACCTGCTATTATAAAGAAATCATCATTAATGCATCCGTTCTTATAGATGATATTGGTTCGAAGCTTACTCAGGTTCGACACATTACTTCTTCCTTTGTCCAATTAGAGGGGAATAAGGTGGCTCATCGCTTGGTGCCCACGACTCACGATAAATGCTTAGAAATTTTGAGCTTCCTAATTTTGTTGTGTCGTGTTTTACAAAAGATTTATTTTTTTTCTTCGCCTTATAAAAAAAACAAGTAGGACTTAAAACTGCTAATGTAAAGAAATCATCATTAATTCACGTGTTCGTTATGAAATTTTATCATGACTTGATGTGTGCAAAGTTGTTAAAACACTAATAAAAGTGTAAATCTTAATTAGAGATAGATTCATTGGGGCTATTGATATTGATCAATCAATGTGGCTGTATTAAAGTACAATAATAATTAATTAGTTAGTTGAGGAAAATATTAATTCGATTATTCGTCTAAGTGCACTTGTAATTAATTTAGCTCATTTAATTGCATCTAATCATTAATTAAAAGTTAATAGTAAATTAATTATATAAGAATGTTTTTCTTTTATCAATTTCTTTTTTCTTGTTTATACCTGACATGAGCTTTTAACTAGTCCAAAATGAATTCAGATTGATCATGTCCGACACTCCTCACGTGAGAAATTTAAAAAAAAAATTGTATCGTCATATCCGTGCATCATAGGCTGATTGGGTTGTGGTCCAATATTTTGAGAATAACTAACTTAGGACATGAGTACGTCCTAGTGGAATTATGAATTTATATTACTGTTGATTTTCTCTCGGAGAATATAATTTGATTACATTTATCGCTTTTGGAATAAGATAACATGATTTCAATTTTTGGTTGGAGGTTGGGGCTCGATCCCATCGAAAGAGACTTTTACTTGTAAAATTCATAGTTGACATATTCATGGATTATTTATGAAGGATAGGCCCTTGAAGGCCATACTCGACTACAAACTCCTCATTTGTAAATCCAGCACATGAAAATTGAAAACTGATCGAGTGTAGCTTTTTTTAGACTCGCTTTAGGTGACTTATTCTCGTCGAATGGTGGAGAAACACTCGCAAAATCTAGATTATGCCACATCCAAAATGATATATACTTTCTTCCACGGCGAATTCGGGATTTTTCATCAGCCCGAGGTTGAAAATTCCTAGGTCTCAATATATTAAAAAAAAATAATAATAATTTGACACTACAATTCATAGATTATAATTGTTTTCGACGGTTCGTATTCCCTTCAATTTGCTCCCACTATTTTTTCTCAAACTAAAATCTTCACGTACAGATACTAATATGATCCCTTATTTTTTTTAAAAAAAAAACTAAAATTTATTTCGGGATTATATTATCCACCATCGAGAGTGTAGTAATTAATCCTTTTGGTAAATTATAGGTAAGTTAAAATTTAAACAGTTAAATAAAAAAAAAA
The DNA here is from genome assembly GCA_037501455.1 of Lantana camara. Lineage (NCBI taxonomy): Eukaryota > Viridiplantae > Streptophyta > Magnoliopsida > Lamiales > Verbenaceae > Lantana > Lantana camara. The sequence goes on from CM074857.1 coordinate 112,806,523, forward strand.
CTATTAAGTCTTTTATATTCGAATTTAAGATTCGAATTCACAATATTTTATTAAAATAATATGTATTGAAAATTAGAGTTTTTTGTGATATTAATTTGACAGAGTTAGGTTTTGATTAGAATTACCTACGTGATATGATATTTTTATCTCTCTAATATTATATGATACATTATCTATATAATAAGATACATTACACTAATTTTTCCTTACATAAAAACACAATACAATTGATTTTTTCCTAAAGTGATCGGCGCATCATAACAAAAAGTTCACACATTTAATTATTTTCATATTCGAAACTTGAATTATATTTAATATAATATATACATATAACATTTAGAATATATATATAATAGCTAGTAAATTTTATACTCTTAAAAAATATTAATTAATTTATTTTTAATAATATATATTTGTATTTTAAAAATTAAATTTGAGGGGCTTAGTGTAATGGGGGTGGGGGGGCGTTCGGGGGGTTCATATAGATATATACTAATATCTTTATCTTTTTCATATCCTTTTGTCCTTGGACAAATATAAGACAACGTTGCTAGAAAAGGCTATTTGCTCTTGTATAAATTATAATTGATATTTTGCATACGAAATGTGAAATAAATGTTTTATTTACTTTAAAACGTTAACATTACATTTGCGTTTTCGGATCCACCAGCCTAGCTGGTTTCTAGTGAAACTTGTGTTAAAAAAATTACGCGCATAATTCTCAGTCGAAAATTACTGTGTAACTCTAATTTAGGCATTACAAATTACTATATAATATATATATATATATATATTATTACGTGATGATAATGGAGTACGTAATGATGTTGAAAATATGTCTTACCCTTCTCATTTCAACGAATATTTTATAGTCGTTATTATTTATGTTTTGAACTTTTCAAGTCTTCGTGTTTTTGGCCATTAAATTGGGGCCTAAATTCTGGTGGGCAGTTGCAATAATTATTGTGAAAGCAATGTGGATTTATTTGTTTGGTAATTGCTTACTCATTCACGTTAGTTACGGAGATATAATTATACTATTAATAACATTAGGTTTGATCCTTTTGGGGCATACTGTTTGAGGATATATATTATAGATTGTTACATAAATGTAAGTTGAGAAAGCTCATTATTTTAGATAGTCTGATAGTGCTTATAATGACCGATAATTTTTTAAATATAGGTTAAGTGCATGCCCAGATTTCATAATATTTTGTTATATACAAATCAGTGAAACATTTATCTTGCGTGAGGACTGAGGAAATTGTCGCGGTGAGAACGTCATTGATGTAATAAATAATTATAATTTAGAAAATCAAATATATTATCACCTTACGAGTTATAGAAAACTAATACTCTCCGTGTCACTTAAGTGTTTTTTTTATTTATTTTTTACGACCAACGGCCCGAAGGCCGACTAACTCAAATCAGACGAAACAAAACGCAAAGCAGGAAAAGGAATGTCCGAAGACCCAATGCAGGCCGAATCCGCATTTCTAGCAATAGTGTCGGCAAGCATATTGGCACCAAGACGAATAAAGGAGAACCGGAACGACTCGAAAGAGGAGCGGAGCATTTTCACATCTTCAACAATATTCCCCACATGAGAGTTATCCACCTCATCTCTTTGGAGACTCTTGATGATATTCAAACAGTCCCCCTCGATAACAATTCTTCGCCAACCAAAATCCCTAGCCAATTTGATAGCAGAGAAAGCCGCCAACGCCTCCGCTACCTCCGGATCCGAACAAAAACTCCTTCGATCAGTTTCCCAACCGACACACCGCCCTTCCTCATCCCTCGCCACCACCCCAATGCCTATCTCCGTGGACTCTTTAAAGACTGCACCATCAAAGTTAACTTTGATCCAACCCCGAGACGGCTTCGCCCACTTCTCAACGTTGGCAGGCTTATCAAAACAAGCAACTTCATCATCAATATGGGTTTGGAATTGCTATATTGAGAGGCAAATTCCAGAACCTGATGTGGCAGCTTCGTCACCCTTCTGCGTTGAACTTATTCCGGTGACCCCAGATAGCCCACATGATATGTGCGAGCTTAACTCCATTCTCACTGCTCAGAGTATTCCACGCCTCCAAGAGCCCATCCCGCATATTCACGGCTACCCGCTGGACCATCTGCCACGGAATGTAAGAGATGGGCCAAACCTGTCTCGTAAAGGGGCAGTTAAAGAGAGCATGCCCCATATCTTCTCCCGAACCCCCTCACAGTTTGCAGTCAGCTTCGGTCCCACATCTACGTCGAACAAGATTCATCCCGATCGGCAAAATGTCCCTACAGCACCTCCACAAGAAGTTCCGGATTTTGGGCTGAGTTGTGAGACTCCAAATTTCCTTCCAAATTCCGTAGGACTCTAAGGACGCCCGATCCCGACCGGTCAACTCCTTGGTGAGAAAATAAGCACTATGCACCGTGTATCTACCATTCCTGTTATAATGCCACAAGAGCGAATCATTTCTAGGATTAGCCCCGAGCGGAATACTAAGAATGACCTGTGCATCTTGGCCCTGGAACACATTCTTGATGAGTTCGACATTCCATTTCATCAACCTCGGCACCATCAAATCCTGCATCCATTCAGGACTAATCGAAGCATTCCGATTAAAACTTGGTCTAAACGAAGGTCCCACCGGAAGCCACCTATCCCACCAAACATGAATACTCGAACCATTACCAATCCGCCATCTCGACCCCGACAACCACGAGGAACCTAGCTTCATGGAGGCTTCTCCAAGTGTAATAAGGAGATCTTCCTAATGGCGCATCCCAGACATTCGAATTCGGAAAGTATCTAGCCTTAAGAATACGACTAATAAGACTCCCCGGCTGAATTTGAAGCCGCCAAATCTGTTTTGCAAACATCACTAGATTAAAAGCCTTGAAGGATCTGAACCCCAACCCTCCTGCACCCTTGCTACCGCTTAACCGATCCCACACTACCCAATGGATCTTCCTTCTCACTCCATTACTCCACCAGAATCGAGAAATAATAGAATCAACCTCAACAATAATATCAGGCATTATGAAACAATTCAGAGCATACGAGGGAATCGCCTGAAGGACTGACTTAATTAACACTTCCTTTCCCGCCTTTGATAAGAACTTCTCAGAATAACCCCTGACACGTGCCTTAATTCTATCTACAATACCCGAAAACACCTCCTTTTTGGACCTCCCACCACTGACGGTAAACTAAGATAGAGGTCGAGACGCTCTACCCTTCTCATGCCAAGAATACCCGCCAATTCCTCCCGCTTCTCAATCTGGCAATTATTACTAAACATCATGGACGACTTCTGCAAGTTCATCTCTTGTCTCGAGATCTTCCCATAGATGTCCAACATGTAGCACCCCTATACGTAGAGATGCCACACCCCCGCACTATAGGCCGATCCACATACGAAATGGGGAATCCGTACATGAACTAACCTATAGCGAACGAGTGACAAGTAAAAGAAACTGGCTAGCTAGGCCAAAATACTAACCTATTAGCACAGTTAACATGAAAGTTATAACCTCGGGTAAGGTTTTATAGTTAAAGTAATATAAGTTCAGAATAATGCAGACTCTCCCGAGATTACAACTATCAATATTAAATACTTTGATCAATTTCATGCATTCAATACGTGCAATACGTGACCCGGCGAGTGAGGGCAATCTCCAACCTTACTCCAACTGTGTACAATACATGCATGCTTTATTAACCAATAGGTGATCATGCAATTCAATTATCGTGCAATTGTGCGTATTATATTCAAGCTAGACAATCAATCAGTGCAATCATGACAATAACCCGAGGACAATTCGTGGTGCCGGACCCGTCCCCAGTCTCCTTCTCCCTCCGGTTGATGGTGGGATTGCAAGGCCCCACCATCCAATCTCATTGAGCAGAGGGTACATGAATCCCTAAGCCCGGAACTCCTTCCTCCACTAATCTCCTAGTAGATTCAGGGGTCATCCCAATGTGGTGAGGATAGAGTTCGAGTTACCCGTCAACCCATGCTTTCCCGGTTGGCTCAAACCACTACCCTCGGGCCCAACGTGACATGCTTTACTTGCCAAAACACGATCAATCAATCAATCACGATACATGACTTGCTTTTCATGAACATGGCTTGCTTGCAATTGTTTATAAGTTCAGAAAACACTATAAATAGATATATATACCTTTTGGCTTGAAATTCCACATAATGGTTATACGGGTTCTATGTAACTAACAATTAAACCTCACCTTTACCGACAAAAGACGAGCAGGACCCGGTCTACGGAGCTTGCTCCTCGTCTCGGTGAAGCCGGTCTGTGCAAGATAGACGTGTACATGTGAGACTTGACTCTAAATGGACCAAATATGACGAATGGCGAAAATGCAACGAGATGACGTGTAATATACAATGTAGCTTGAAAACATCTTGTTTTAGCATGTAATTAATCATATAATAGCAATTTGGGGTCAAAGAAATCATTGGATCAACATCTCAAAAATCATATTTTATGCAGTCACATTTGTTCTGTCAGAGGCATGGGAACGGCCGTTCTGGCCCTTAGTGTAAAATGGGAAGGGCCGTTCCCATGGCTCACCGAAAATGCCCCTGCGCTTTTCATTTATAAATGGCGACTTTGCTGGGAACGGCCCTTCCGGCTCGCAGGTCAAAATGGGAACGGCCGTTCCCATGCGCGGGCCGTCTTAGAATTCAAAGGAATGGGAACGGCCGTTCCCAGAATGAACTGAGGACGGGAAGGGTCGTTCCCGTTCCTCTGTAAACGCAGAAACAGAGCAGAACAGGGGAGGCTCTCGGGATAAATTCAACAACACCAAAACTTGATCAAATCCATACTAAAATGCATGAATTCTGGAAATAAGCATGTATACATGATCAAGATACAATAAAATCCCATATAAACACTTAAATCCCCCAAGAACACCAAGAATTTCCACTTTCATGGTCACACACCAAATCATCACCTAATCTCAATTCCTTCAAGAATTCATGTCTCCAATCATGGTATTTAAGCATCCAACAACATATAATCCATGTATCACATAGAATCACTAACCCTAGCTTTTACATAAATGCTCAAGAGATCATATATACCCACTTACATTCTCTTGAAGGTAAGGAAATGGATGGAGAAGATGATGATGGCAACTAAGCTTCAAAGCTTGGATTTTCTTGAATAAACTTGATGAAATTTGATAAAATCCTTTCTCCTTTTTCTCATGAAAGAACCGAAGCAAGAAGGAAGCAATATGTTGGTGAATTTTGGATGAAATGATCTTGGGAAGCTTGGAGATCCAATATACCGTGATTCACCATCCTTAAAATTGATGAAATGATCAATTTGCAATTTAGTCCCTCAAGAGTTTAAATCATGTAATTAAGGATGAAAAGCTTTGAAGGTTGATCAATTAAATCCAAGCAAATAAATGCAATTTGGTCCTTGACTTATAAAGAAAGATCATTTAAGGACATGTTGACAATTAAATCATATTCGGCAATTATTTCACGCAATAAATATTTTCAAGTCATGAAAGAAATTCTCACGTTGATATAAATTCATAAAATTTCATGAAAGTATTATATATAATTTATAAAATTATTTTAAACATAATAATGTAATTAATGAAATTCGGGGCGTTACAATTCTCCTCCTCCCCCCCTTAAAAGGACCTGGTCCCCAGGTCCACTGTCAAGTTCCGAATGATGCATGAGCCATAAGAGAACCCCGTCTCTTAAACATAAATGAAAGAACCCCGTCTTTCAACAAGAATGAGAAAACCCCGTTTCTCAGCAAGGAAGGAGAGAGCCCTGTCTCTCAAGGCAAGCACTCTAGAGGTAATTTTGTAAACAACGTTACACAAACTAATGGGGCGGAATTGGGTTATAAACTCCGGGGATTTGCACTTGGGAATCAAAACAACATGAGTAAAATTCAACTTTTAATCAAAATTTCCAAAATTCAGAAAGTCCAAGACACATGCAACAACATTACGCCCAACAATATTCTAATAATGCTGAAAGAAGTAAGGGGGAAGGCCATCCGGGCCAGGGGATTTAAGAGGGAACATACTTTTAAGAGCACGGGTTACCTCATCGGTTCGGAAAGGGAAAGTTAACTGTCGGCCCATGTCATCCGTAACCTTCCTCGAAATACCCCGAATACCGTCGTCAATCTCAGACACCCCGCAGCCATTAGAGGTAAACAGATCACCAAAATAATCCTCAATCACCCGCTTAATACCATTCTCCGTGGTTTGAGGAGTTCCATCCTTATCACACAAAGCTTCAATATGATTTGTACGTTCTCTTTGCTTTGCTCGCAAGTGGAAGAATTTAGTGTTGCGATCCCCTACACGGAGCCATTGCGCTTTCGCTCGCTGTTTCCATGAAACCTTCTCTTTAAGGAGAAGTTCCTCCAACCGAGCCCTCACAACCTGTTCCTCCAGAAGAGAAGCTGTCGTAATGTTACCCTCCCCTCAGCATCCGGATTCTCTTCTCAAGCTCAGCCATCATATCCTTATCGTGACTACGAGCAGCCTTGCTCCAGCGTAGCAGCCCCACTTTACACCGTTCGCTGCTGTCAATCACGGTTTTAACCGAGTTACCCGATAAAGATCCCTCCCACGAGTCCCTAATGATTTTACTGCAATCATCTGATTTAACCCAACAAGCTTCGAAACGGAAGGGCCTCCTCTTGAAGAGTCAGTCGACACTTCCCTTGAAGAGTTAGAAGGATCCATCTCCAATGGATGACAGCCGACAGTAACTTCCAACGAACACGACAAGGCTGAAACCTGAAAGTGACAGAACCAGAAAAAAAGAATGTCAAGCAACTAAGAGATAACCAAAAAGAGAAAGCGTTAAAGACGAGGAATGAAGGAAGGCCCAAGCGGTGACGAGTGGCGAAGAGCGATTGTCGTGACGAGCTCCGGTCAGATCTGCATACAATAGCGTGGTTTAGGGTTTGGGAGGGACACTCATACGAGAGGGGAGAGGGCGCTCATACGAGAGGGATGATTGCATTTCCTAGAATACGAAGATATTCGAAATCTTCAGTGTCACTTAAGTTAAATATGGGGTAATAAATATAGTAATAAAACTCATCTATAGTGCTTTCTTTTAAAAAGTTACATATATATCATAAAATAAATAGAAAAATTCATATTAGTTCCTATATTTTTGTTGTAAATTCAAAATAATCCTCATATTATTAACTGAATTTAAATTCATCATTCTCATTTTCCGCGTACAATTTTCGATCCAAATGTATAAATAGGTTTACATACTTTTAAAATAATCTTTAATTATTTAAATTATTTTTAAATAAAGCACGATTGTCCCTTAATTTTTACTTATTATCTTCAAATATTTTTCAAATTATACAAAGAATAAAAAACTATGTTATTTAGTTTAATTGATGTTGAATCAATTAAATTACAAATTTATTGAAATATATATTCACCAAATTAACATAAAATACAAAAATTTTGCTTATTCAAATTAGTCATCAAGTTAATAAACTATAGGGTAAATTACAACTGACTACCCTGACGATAGGCGAAATTACAAATCAGGACCTACACTTTGGGATATTACATAGTAGTCCCTATCCGTTACATTCCGTTTGAGGTCCCTCCATTCCGTTAGGGTTCCGTTAGGTCTGACCGCTGTAATTCCAAAAATACCCTTTGTATGATTTTATTATTTATGAAATGACCAAAATAGCCCTAGGGACTATTTTGTAATAAATAAAAAAGTAAAGGATCGTTTTGTTATCTGTATAAACATAGAAGGATGTTTAATAATATGTTGCCATACTTTCAAATATAGCCGTTTATAGCGGCTGGGTCAGTTTCTATATATAGATTTGCTGCCCTTTTCATACATTTTACACACAAATAACATGGTCACTTCCTACAATTCTTCCTATTCTCGGAGTACTTCATTGAAATATCAAAAGGAGAGGTGCCGACAAAGAAATTGTAGACTATGGACTAGGATTAAGGTCGTTGAGAAGGACAATAGCAACCGTGGTAAATTATTTTGTTGCTGTGATGATCATGGCTTTTCACATTGGTGCACACCGTTAGAAGACATGGAAAGCGAGCCGGAGTTCAGAAAGGAAGATGAAGGAAGTAGCTCAAATGCTGGAGATGTTCAAATTGTACAAGATCAAACAAATTCAAAATTTTTGTATAAGCTTTTAGTATGCAACATGTGTTTACTTGCAATTCTCTTGTTGTCTTTGTCACTCAAAACTATTAACTGAAATGAAAATTGTTCAATAAAGTTCCAGCAACTTCAATAGATAAATAGAATGTGCAAGCTACCATATAGCTTGAGGTATACATACCAAACACATACCTAATAGAAATACATACCAACACAAGATTGTTTGCAACCATGGCCAAGAGCTAAGTTACATGGCTTTCACGCCCAAAAATCAAAACACACATCAACACAGGCTTATCAGTTTGCCAACATATTAACAGACAAAAATACTTTTTCTATAGTCTAAAGCTTCCATAGATGCTTCAGTTGCTCATGGCTAAACTCCAACTTTTTCTTGCTTCCTGGGACTGGGGGCAATTCCAACCCGATGCTCCTTAAACTTGGACTTTGTGAAGATCTTTGAACCTGCTTTCCTTTTGAACTCTCTGTTGGTTGGCTATAGAACTTTACCCCAATTTTCTTGGTAAACTTGGATAGGATTTCTGCAGCCTTCAATCTGCGATCAGGTTGAGACATCACTTTTTTAACTTTGTCATTCATTTGTGAAGGTTGTGTCAATTTGGGAGCATGTTGAGCCACTACTTTTTTGCCTTTGTCATTAACTTTTGTTGCATCAGATGCCTTTGCTCTTGTAAAAGTTGGCTCACTGATGTGAATTCCCTTTGCTGCAGAACCTTTTTTCGCATATGTCTTCTGCATAGTCTTCTTCCTATTCTTCAAAGGGCGTTCTTGAACAATAGCTCAAATAGAAAGACAAAGCAGTTCACTTTTTTATGCACTACAGTAATACATATTCTACAAAATGAAAAGTACATTACCTGAGACATCACTAAGTAAGTCAGAAATTGCCCTTTTTTTATTTATTGATATTCCAGGAATCTTATAATCAATATTGATTCCACTTTCAGTGTTAACTGCAGCATCCATGACAACTTCAAACTGGTCCAAACTTGCATAAAATTCATCTAAATCAGGTGCATTCCAGTCATCCATATTATCCAGCTGAGTAATATTGCTTTGCTGCTGTGTAGGAACTTCTGAGGATTCACCTTGATTCATATTTCCCTGCTGAGTAGGAAGTTCTGAAGTTCCACCTTCATTCACATTCACCTACAACCATGTGAAAATAAAAATATTACTAAGACAGTTTCCAATTTTACACCCAAATAATAATAATAACAAACACAATATTTACAGTACTATGCATCACCTGAGGGATTCTCAATGGACATGTTCTTCTATTGTGGCCAAGTGCCATACACACTTTGCATCTGATTACAGATGCTCTAGGAGCTTGTTGTCCCTCACCCGACCTTTTCTTCTGTTTTTCTTGGGTCTTCCTGGTAGCCTCTTCTTGTTTGGTGGAAGCAAGTCTTTTGGAATTACATCAGACATTTCTTCCTAGAAAGATTCATCAGGAACAGGTGAAATCATGTGTGAATAAAATTTCATATATGTTTCTTTTGTGTAAGCAGATGCTGTGTAGTACTCTAATTTCTCTCTCCTATATGCAATGCAAATGTGTGCATGCAAACATGGAATACCAGAAACATCCCACTCCTTACACTGACAACTCATAGCAGACATGTCTAGCACATAGTGTGTAGGACCATCTTGTATCTTACTTGTTATCACCAACAATCAATACAGAACACTTCTTAGTTTGACTTCTTAGCTAATTCAGTATTTTCACAACAGATGGAACAAGTTTGTTTTTCCAATTCTCATATCTAAGCTTTCTTTGAATGAGTCTACTCATAATCTTAGCCCTAAGACCATCTAAGAGGGTCAGAATAGGTTCACCTCTCAATTTACCTATCCAGTGGTTGAAAGATTTAGAGATATTGTTTGTGCAGTGATCATTCTTCACTGCAGTGTCAAATGCATGCCTGCTCCACATTGAAGGTGGTATGGCATCCAAATACTGGTTGGCTCTTGGATTCAACTCCTTCACTTTCATCATGGCAAAATTGTAGCCCATTCTATTATAACTCCTTGCAGCTTCCCAGAAGTACCTCTTGAGTGCATGGCCAGGAAATTTGAGTCTGAAATTAGCAAAAATGTGCCTGGCACATCTCCTGTTCATGTGGAACCACCTCATTGATAGTCTCATTCAGTCTCTACAGTATAACAAAAGAATATCAGTAAAAATATGATATATAGAGAAACAAAACAGTTAAAATACAAAAAGAAAATGGTTACCTTTTGTCTGTCACTCATGAAAGTCCAAGGCAGACTTTTATCAAAATCATCCAACACAGTTTTCAAATTCTCAAAAAAGAAAGTCCAGCTTTCTTTGTTTTCTGTTTCCACAACAACAAAAGCTAAAAGGTACAAACCATTGTTCCCATCCAACCCAATTGCTGCCAATAATACACCCCCAAACTCTCCCTTTAGGTGACAACTATCAAAACCTATAAAGGGAGAACATCCAGCCATAAATCCTTCTTTCAGAGGCTTCAAACCAACAAAACACCTAAAAAATGTGGGTGTAACATTTAAGCTAGGCCCAGGTGTAATATATGACTGAATCATCACAAAACTCCCTTCATTACACTCTGGCAATACCCTTGCATAATATGGAAGCTTTCCATAAGATTTACTATGGCTGCCTTCAATTTCTGCCTTAGCCTTCAATTCGGCCCTATAGATCTGCATATACTGTGGCTTGATGTTATATTTTTTAAGCTTAACCTCTATGTCTTTTGGTTTCAAATCTGGAGTTTTCCTCAACATTTTAACTAACTTAGAAGCTATCCAATCTGCATTAGCTTCTTTTGTACAGTCAGACCTCAAACATGTATGAACACCATTGTATGTCTTAATTTGAAAAGTAACTCCATCCAACACCGCTGATGCATGAAATCTCCATGGACAATCTACACTCTCACACTCAACAATCATGCTAAAACCTCCTGAATAACATAATCTTTCAACCTTCTCCTTAGGTGATGCACATTTAAAAAATATTTGTTTTCCCTCAGTTCAACCTTCCCATTCCCAGAATCAAAATCAGCAGAAGGATAGTTAAAACTACCCTTTAATGGATCATTATCGAATTCAACATCAGACAAATTCCCAACTTCACAGTGATCATCATAGCTATAATCTGACATTCCATCAGCCTCATCATTCTTAGCAACATTTATATTATCAATTTCCTCAACATGTAACTCAGGAACAAAGAGACTATCATCAGAGTTGTAATCATCTTCATCAGATATATCAGACACATTTCTTGTAGCACCCATGCACGTAGAGATGCCACACCCCCGCACTATAGGTCGATCCATATATGAAATGGACAATCCGTACATGAACTAACCTATAGCGAACGGAAGTAAAAGAAACAGGTTGACTAGGCTGGACTATACCCCAAAGCAGTACCAAACCAAGACATAAAATTTAAAAGCGGAAGCATTAACTCATTAATACATATAGGTACCATATTTATATTCAACAGCATAGATATTAATAGGTACCATCAGCTATCAATACGTTATCATCTCCCATATTTTACATGCAAAAGTCTCCAAAAATTAACAATAACCATGATATACTAACTCTGAAATATCCAGATCAATAACATGAAAGTGTATGAAGTGCTAGACTCAGCTGAACGACAAGACACGACTCTGACTCCCGCCTATCACACGATCGCGACAACCTGAAAGGTGGGGCGTCAGTCCATGGAAGACTGAGTGAGGGGTATAATATATATATATATTAGCGCAGTTAACATGAAAGTTATAACCTCGGGTAAGGTTTTATAGTTAAAGTAATATAAGTTCAGAATAATGCAGACTCTCCCGAGATTACAACTATCAATATTAAATACTTTGATCAATTTCATGCATTCAATACGTGCAATACGTGACCCGACGAGTGAGGGCAATCTCCAACCTTACTCCAACTGTGTACAATACATGCATGCTTTATTAACCAATATGTGATCATGCAATTCAATTATCGTGCAATTGTGCGTATTATATTCAATCTAGACAATCAATCAGTGCAATCATGACAATAACCCGAGGACAATTCGTGGTGCCGGACCCGTCCCCAGTCTCCTTCTCCCTCCGGTTGATGGTGGGATTACAAGGCCCCACCATCCAATCTCATTGAGCAGAGGGTACATGAATCCCTAAGCCCGGAACTCCTTCCTCCACTAATCTCCTAGCGGATTCAGGGGTCATCCAATGTGGTGAGGATAGCATTCGAGTTACCCGTCATCCCATGCTTTCCCGGTTGGCTCAAATCACTATCCTCGGGCCCAACGTGACATGCTTTACTCGCCAAAACACGATCAATCAATCAATCACGATACTTGACTTGCTTTTCATGAACATGACTTGTTTGCAATTGTTATAAGTTTAGAAATCACCATAAATAAATATAAATATACCTTTTGGCCTGAAATTCCACATAATGGTTATACGGGTTCTATATAACTAGTAATTAAACCTCACCTTTACCGACAAAAGACGAGTATGATACGGTCTACGGAGCTTGCTCCTTGTCCCCGTGAAACTGGTCTGTGCAAGATAGACGTGTACACGTGAGACATGACTCTAAATGGACCAAATATGACGAACGGCGAAAATGCAACGAGATGATGTGCAATATATAAAATAGCATGCAAATATCATGTTTTGCTATGTAATCAATCATATAATAGCAATTTGGGACCAAAGAAGTGATTGGGTAAAAATCCCAAAATCACATTTTTGTACAGAATGTTTTGTTTTGTCGCAGGCCTGGGAACGGCCGTTCCGGTCCCATGTTGAAAATAAGAAGGGCCGTTCCCATGCACTTCCAAAACGTGCCAGCGATTTATAAAGATAAAATGCGCGCTTTGCTGGGAACGGCCCTTCCGGCACGCAGGCCAAAATGGGAACGACCGTTCCTAGGTTCGGCTGCCTAATTTAAATCAAAAGCGTGGGAACGACCGTTCCCATAACACATTGAAACGGGAAGGGCCGTTCCCACTTCTGCAACTTGAAAAACAGAGCAGAAGCAGGGGAAGCTCACGGCATAACCACAAAGCAATTACAAACTCAAGCTTTGATCACCAAAATGCAAGTTTTCTAGGAAACAAAATACATACATGTTCATAGTATCATAAAACACACAAGAACACCTCAAACCATGCTTGATCATCAAGGTTTTCCACTTTCAAGCTCATGTATGAATTCAATATATTAGCTCAAATTCTTCAAGAATTCATGCATTAATCCAAGGAAAAAACATATATTCAAGTAGCAAGCAACAATTAATCCATATACTCTAAAGATTCCTAACCCTAGCTTCAACTAAAATGATCAAGAATCATGACTTTCATGCATAAACCCACCTTTGAAAAACAAGAAATGGAGAAGGAAGATGATGATGATGAACAAGCTTCAAAGCTTCAAATATTTCTTGAAATTCTTGGATGAAATGATGAAAATCTCTTCTCCCTTTTGTGCTTGAATGAACCGAGAGTGAGGGAAGCAAATATGTTGGGTAAATTTTTGGATGAATTTGATCAAAGAAGCTTGAAGAAGCCATATACCGTGATTCATGGTTTTTGAAATGTGTGAAATGCTTTAATTGCAATTTAGTCCCTCAAGAATTTAAGTCATGCAATCAAGGATAAATGGCTTGCTAATTGTTCAATTAAATCCATGAGAAAGTTATGCAATTTGGTCCCTTGATTTAAAGAAATGAACATTTAGGGCAATTTCGTAATTAAATCATACTCGGTAAATATTTTACGCGATGAATATTTTCAAGTCATGAAAGAAATTCTCAATTTGATATAAATTCATAAAGTTTCATGAAAGTATTATAAAATATAATTTATAAAAATTATTTTAAAACATAAGATGAAAATCGGGGCGTTGCATTTCTCCCGTTACTACTACTACTACCCACATTACCCTTATCACCACCTCCTATGTTAATACCCTTTTCTTTTTGAATCCTTTTCCCCTTTTCAATAAACACAAACATCGCTTATTTTCGACGTCAAAACCCAACATTTGCGAGAAAAAATTGCCCTACAAACTTCTCCAACAAAATAAAACACTGCATGAAGAAGAAACACTCACCTACCGGTCGTGCAACGCGAAATCGGTGGAGGTTGTGGCGTGTTCCAACGTTCACAACATCAAGGAGACAAATTTCAAGCTTAGGTTCAATGAAAATGGAGGTTGGGAGCTAGGGTTTTGTGCGGGTTCTTCAAGGGTGGAAGATGGTGAACTTAAGAGTTTTTTTTGGGATTTGGTTGCTTTACCGCATTGGAGACAAATAACCCTCCACAAAGGGTATATGTGTCATTTCAGAATTTTAAAATAAATTTATTTTTTTTAGTGAAAAAAGTAGACAAACCGTCAGGGGTAGCATTGACTTTTTACATTTTCCATCAGGGACCTCAGGCCAAACACATCTTATAGGGACTAATATGTAATTTCCCAAAGTGTAGGTCCTGATTTGTATTTTCGCCTATCGTCAGGGTAGTCAGATGTAATTTACCCTAAACTATAAATAAGAAGAAAAAGTGAAAAAAAAAAAAAAAAAAAGAAAGAACAAAAATGATTTTTTCGGTGTTTCGTTATTTAAATTACTACCATATATATCTAACTTGAAAGACTCTATCATAACGTTTACGGCATGATTGATATGCATGAATGGAATGAGGTAGGAAAGGAATGAACTTTGTAATGGAATGATCAAAGGAATGAAATGACTTTATTATGGCATTGCTATGATTGGTACGCCAAGTAATAAAGTTAGGAATGAAATAAAAATTTTAAACTTATTTCATTAATAATAATAATAATAATAATAATATATATAATTAAAAATATTTTTATATTGAATATATATTTTAAATTTTTTATTTTGAGTAACTATATATTTTCATATATAAATATATTATTACTATTATATATCGAACGTACGTATTATATATATATGACATTTATTACATGTACTATATATATGTGAGTGTGAGAGTGAGTTTGGGATATATATATATATATATATATATATATATATATATATATATACTTACTATTTCTCTATTCATGCATAGATTATGTATTAATTATTTATTGTATTTAATATATTTCTTGATATTTAAAAATAAATTTTAATATAAATATCAAAATTCGTTCTTTATAAAATATTTAAATTTATAAAATTTTATAAATAAAATAATATTTTGAACATGTTTTTTAAATATATAATATATTTATATTTACATATATTTAATATAATTTATTAAATTTTCAACGTGATTAATAGTATTTAATTTTTGCTTATGAAAATAATAAAATATAATATGTATTTAACAAATATGTGACGACAATATAAAAATAATAATAAATTTTAAACATTGGGAATGACTAATACCATGGGGGACCAAAGGAATGGGTAATCCCATGCTTGTGGGAATGGACATTACCGCGGGAATGAGCATTCCTAATCATGTTTTGATACCAATCATGAGTTTAGGAATGGACGCAGTAATGGTCATTCCATTCCAACCCCATTCCATCATACCAATCATGCCGTTAGAGTATGAGAGCTAATACCTTAAAAATTCGATGAAATTATTATCATCCAGCATACTTCATGAATCTTTTCACTGCATGTCTTCTTATTGTGACCAATTCATGTAAGGTTTTGGGAAATATTATTACCTAATTATCGAGCTCTTTCAAAGGGTTTTTTAAAAGGGTAAAGGCAACCCCCTGTCCTTTGGCACGTTTTGCACTTTGCCCCTTCACCTTTGATTTTGCGCGTTCCCCCCCCCCCCCCCCCCCCCCCCCCCCCTTTGTAAAACGTATCATTGTCCCCCTTTTGGATGGAATCTTGGGGAATATTCCGTTAAATTTTTTGAAAAAAATTTTGGCGTGATTTCTAAGGTCAAATCTATTAAAATCAGATGTCAAATGTGTTAATATTATACATAAAATCAAAGATCTCGACGCAAGGAACACAATGGTGGCCTTGAAACCAACCAAAATCCAACAACCGAAGAAAGAGGAATTATCGGTCAAAGATGGCACACGGGTGATAGAGCGTTGTAGGCGAATTCCGGCATCTTCCGACGATCAATAGGTTTGAATGGTGTAGGGGTTTTGTTCGTCTTAGAGAGACGGACACGATGGCGGTAGTCTTGACTCTTGGGTTATCGTGACGGAAGAGAAATCGACGGTCAAAGTTCACCTTGTATAAATTCAAACGGAATATTCTGGGAATATTCCACCGGAATCGTGCAAAAGGAGTAATGTGCAAAAAAATTCAAATGTGAGGGGGGAAATCACGCAAAATCAAAAGTTAAGGGGGAAAGTGCAAAACGTGCCAAAGGATAAGGGGGTTGCTGTAATTTACCCTTTTTTAAAAATAAATAGGTTTCGAACCTCTGACCTCCTAAAAAATCAAATAATATCTATCTTTTGTGATCTAAATGGTTAGCATTAGACCAAACTCTATTGAGTTTGAATTGGTCTCTTATGCCCCTTGTAGGTTCTTTTATTCGTATTCTGATTTCAATTAAATAAAAATATATAGTTTTTTTTTTCCTTTAGTAGGGTGAGAAATATATAAAAATGCTACTGTGGAAATTAATATACCATCTTGTTTTATTGAAACATATTAGGGATAATTTGATTACTTTATACTTAAATAGATAAAATTAGTTGTCGGTATTTTGGTCTATTGACGGAAAAGTGTGATAAGAAAATGACCTAAATAATGAATTTAAATTATATTAAAAATATGAATTATTTTGAATTTGCAATAAAGAGAATTTTTTTTTTGTCATCCGGACTTTGCGCGTTTTTGCAATTTACCATATCGGACAACTTTCATTGCAAACTGCTATCTGAACTTTGCAATTTTAACAAACCGCCATCTGAACTTTATTAGGAACTAACGATTCTCAAAATTAGGGACTAAAATACGGATGACAATTTTTTTTTTCTCTACAATAAAAACATAAAGAAGTGAATATAAAATTTTCTCTAAAATAAAAGGGTACTTACGAATAATCCCATGAAGTTTACATCATGTAAGAAAAACACACTAAAACGTCAGAAATTATGTACACCCCATTATTCAAACGATGTTTTTTTTTTTTTTTTAATTTTTTATTTTAAGTAAACAGCCAATTCGACCATTGGGTTATTATCAAGGCGTCACTCTCATAGTCATATATATATAATCAATTGAACCTCAAAGAAAATACAAATATATTCATGGTTCAAGCATGTATAAACAAAAAACATTAAAGTGTCAACGATGAGAAAAAACAAAGGATAAGAAATAGTGTGGACATAGAAATTATCATCACCCCTAACACTATGCAACTTCAATAGTTCATCAGCTGATTCAAACGATGGTTAAAGAAGAAGCTTTGCAATTTCTGGCGCAATTAATTCATTTAATTTAAATTAAAACTTAAAAGATGAGTTATTATTGTTTATTTTTTCTTGATAACACATCTCTCGCACATAATTGAAGATCATATGATACGAACGTCGGCAAGAAAATTGGTTTTTGAGACTGTTGGAAAAGAACGACTAAAATGTCAATCAGAAGAATTTTCTGTTGAATAGTTGAATTCTATTTAATCATTTACCATATATAATACACTCAGACCCATAGGCCCCTAAGCTGAAAGTTTTGGATATCCCTAATCTCTTACTTCAGGTCCTCACTCCTCAGAATGTTTTTTCCATCCGTATCAATATTATTTTAATATATTGTGTCGTACTAATATTATATCAAATACTTTTTATATAATAAATTAAAAAAAAAAAAGGTTCCTATCAATTCATTATTTGTATTTTATATTTGCATACATGCATTATTGTTTATGAGTGCAGGTAAAAAAGAAACATATTGTTTATGAGTTAAGGCTGAGTAACAAATTTCATACCTCTATTATTGGATTTTTTAGCTGGTAAGTGTCGGTGGATTATATTCTCTCTTAATGGTGCCTTTCACTTCACGTCATTAGGCACATCGAAAATGAGTTAAGAAAATAAAAGGACACTGTTTCGATGCATAACACATAATGACAGATACAAAAAAATTAAAGAATATACTACTATATTATGCCAAGTAAATCTATAATATAATCTAAAGAAATATATGGATGCTTAATTTTACATTTTACAAAATTTTGTCAACTCAGGGACAGAAAAGAACAAAAAAAAAAAACTCCTAATTGAGATCCTTTGATGTGACGCTCTGTTCTTCCGATTGTACAGATATGTCAGTACGTGTGAATTATGTCCTCATATGTTATACGTGCCTATATGCTCTTAATCGAAACATATTTGAATGTTTTGGGGTTAGAACTTAGAATGCATGAAACCAGAAAGGTGATCCCTAAATTCAGGAGTCTTATGCTTAGTTAGGTTTCAAAGAGAGGAAAATGAGTGAACTAATGGCCTCCCAAATTTTGTGAACACTCTTAAAGGAACTAAAACTAGGCCAATTGCATTAGTCTCCTCAAATTAAAGAAGCCAATTATTGATCCAATACAGTGTGAGACAACATTGTTAACAGTATTAACCCAGTTTTATTTTATGCCTCCCCAGCAAACTTGAGAAGTACTATTTCACACTCAGTATAGAAAGTTGCGGAAGCTATTACGGTGAGCAGTCGCTTGTAAAGAAAATAAAAAGGATTTGATTTTTATTAGGGCACTTCGGTAATCTGGTTTAGGAATTGCAAAAATTGCAAAATCCATGACGATATAATCCACCAAGGCACAGCCAAAATGATCAAGAGACCTTAGGCCGGGCGAATTGATTCACCAAATTAACCACCATATTGAGTTCATAGCTAGGTACTCAAATTAAGTGAGAATTTAAACTTCCCTAGCATTTCCAGAAGCAGACCGTTGTTCCATATATACTCCTTCATCATACTCCTTGTCAAGGATTGACTCTGCATCAACCTGCGCCGCAAAGGCGCATCATCCTTCATGGAATCATGCTGCTCATGGCAATTCCAAAGGGATGTTTTAACTTTGTTGGCTTCATGTCACGAGATTAGTACTAACACATACCATATGTAATAGAAATAATTACATCTGATAACCCTGCATTTAATCCCTAACTTTGAGAATCGTTTGTGATTCATGCTTCATAGGGTTCCGTTATTTCATTCCAAAAATACCCCTGATTTGTTGTTAAATTCATAATTTGTAGGGATCGTTTTCTTTATATTTGCCAACTTTAGGGATGATTTTGTAATTTTGGTCATATATTCAATGTAATACTCATAAAACCGTCAGGGGTATAACTGTAATTTTATAAATTCCGTTAAGGGACCTCAGATCAAACAAGATTTATAGAGACTAAAATGTAATTTCCCATCATTCAATAATGATGGACTGCGTTGTAATTAGACCTAAATATAATAATGTGTACAAGTAAAAATACTTGCACCATCTAATAATTCAGAATTCTGGCTTGGATGGTAGTGTAGCTTCTGTCAACAGATAAAACAACCTCATTAAAGTCCTTATTGTCCACATTCACTTGCTTGGTAAAACCAGAAGATCTCAAGTACAAGAACTTAATAGTATACAACATAAACACAATACGCCATTTTGTGTTGTTATATATTAAGAGATGTGAAAATCGAATACATAAATCCCGGCCGTATGTGGACATACTGCAGAAACCAAGATTTAACAATCCGCCACTGGAAAAGCAGACCCAATTTTGTTTCCAAGACGATAGCACTTGATATTGACAGCATATGGACCAAGTTCAACATGGTTTTCTTCTCCTCCCAAATAGAAGCATAAAGTATAAATTGCAATTTCGAACTCAGGGCTTACTCCGATCAATGTGCTCGAGACGGACTTCAGAACGCCATTCCATTCGAACTGAATAGTAAGTAATTGCGTCTCTGAGTCGGGCTGCACCACGAGATAGGAATTATTAAGTTTACACATGAAAATTGAAGAAACTATTCTCTTTTTCATATGCAAGTGCTAAAAATGGAAAGTGATTCTATGTGTACACCGGTATTTTCCATGTCCAGTACTGACAAAGACTATCTAGTACGATTTCGGAGATAAATGTGTTTTTGGTATGAATAGGATAAAACTCCATGCATATTTGACTCCATAACTTTTTCGTTGCACATTTAATCCCAAATTTGATACATAATGTGTCGAATTTCGTTTTCTTTCGGACCATATAGCAACTCAAAAATGTATGGAACAATATTGGACAAATAGACACTGTAAAGGATTCAT
This sequence comes from Lantana camara, assembly GCA_037501455.1. NCBI lineage: Eukaryota > Viridiplantae > Streptophyta > Magnoliopsida > Lamiales > Verbenaceae > Lantana > Lantana camara. The sequence continues at coordinate 112,827,049 of CM074857.1, forward strand.
GGGGGTCAGCTGCATAAATATACCTACAGGTTCTAATATTCCTAATCCGAAATTAAAGGGCTAAACCCGGCAACCCCCCTGTCCTTTCAGGGTTTTTGCATTTTCCCTCCTATGCTTTAAATTTTAGCAATTTCCTCTCTAACCTTTGAAAAATATCACACTTAACCCCTTTTGACAAACTTTGATCGTCGATTTCTTCTCCGTCACGGCGACTCAATGGAGGGTATTATATATCAAATTGAAGCTCTCGACGCAAGGAACACAACAATGGCCTCGAAATCAAAATCCGACAACCGACGAAACAGAAATCATCTAGTAAAGGCGATTCACGACAAACAAAGCTTTTGGCGGCTAATAGGGTCGGTTGGGGTATGGGTTTTGTTCTCCTTGGAGAGACGAACACGATAGCAGTGGTTTTGAAACTTGGGTCACCGTGACATAGGAGAAATCGACCCTCAATTTTTTTTTTAAAGGGATTAAGTGTAATATTTTTTAAAGGTTAGGGGAGAAATTGCTAAAATTTAAAACATAGGGGGAAAGTGCAAAAACCCTCAAAGGATAGGGGGTTTGCCGGGTTTAGGCCAAAATTAAATGTCAATTTGTGTAATTAAGAAGTCCAACTGTTTGATCGTTACTGACGTACTGCCGATTATTAAGTCCAGCTGCAAAGCTTCTAAATGTTATTATTTGCCATATTGTTTTGGTACAGTACTTGAATATTTTTCCCATTAGCTAAATTATCTACTATTTCTTTAGAGATAAATTATAAAACAAATATAATTTTGGTATGAGGTAAAATACTTACAATTTGACCACGTCTTCGAGGAAAAACATAACCTTGATAGTCCACCCTCCCCTTTGCCTCCTCTAGATAGAACTGCAAACAATTGAGGATGCCAATATCGTCTTAAGATTTTGAAAATGCCATCATATAAGTCAGAAATTTTGAATAAAAAACAATGATACTGGGTATAACTTGCTAACTTGCACCTGATATTTAATTTACTTTGGGTATTAAAGGAACACACACACAGCAAAAAAAAAAAAAAAAGGAATGTGGGCTAAATGAAAATCATTAATCAAATAGAGACTTTCAAAATCATTTAAACTAAAACATTCCTTTGTGACAAGAACTGAAAGCTAACAACCAGAAAGTCATTTTACAGCTTCAAAAGTTCTACAATCAACAGTGAATTCGAAAATAACTGTTAAGGATACGTACACTTGCCAAAAAAGTTGGCTTAATTAGACAAACATTCCCCTTGAGGTTTTAGAAATTAAGAAAACTTCCCCAACCATGCTGTAAGATTTGCCCGAACGCATGTTATTATTGTTACAACTTTAAAATCAAATATTCACCGGTAAGTGTCAAGGGAAACAAAGGGAATTCAATAAAAAATGTGAGATGATAATAAATATTCATTGGATGATTAAGATGTAAATGTAAATTCTTTGACAGGGGAAGTTTTTGTAATTTCTCAAACCTCAGTGGAGTTTTGTGCAATTAGGCCAAATCTAATGTTATGTCGGTGTCGGTGTATTCATCCCTAGACTGTCCTTGGCAACGATAAATGAAACTTCTGCATCTTAGGCTAAAGAAACTATTAAAATCATAGCAAATCCCAACGCCCCACCATATATCTTATTCATTCAAATGGAGAATATACCTCGCTGCAGGATATAGGGTGTCTAACAGTCTTACGATATACTTTATGTACATTTGTTAGGATACTTTTCTGATGTTTTACCATTTCCTTTCAGTAATGAGTGCAATATTCTCTTTCAACAAGGGGTGAACCAACTCAACTAAATTATGATTTAATTGCAAAACATAGATATTGCACAGCATACAACTATATAAATGTGCGTGTCATCTCAAATGAAGAACTTAGTAATGGAGTATCTGTTTAGACAAGTACCTGAATCCAGTTATGAAATCCTGAGACTTCCTGCTCTCCACGTTGTTTGATTTCTCCTACAAAAACATGCTCAAAAGCAGAAGATGAACCAGATGTACCACCTCGGCCATAAAGATCAAACCATAGACTTGTCATTATTCTCTTAAAATCTTGATAACTTCCAACTTCAACGCCCTTTGCTGACAGACACTTGTAAAGGTATTTAATTGGTGCAGTTCTGCTTATCTCTTCTATAAATGCTGCTTGCTCTTGTCTCTCATCAGGTGTAACAACCTCCTTATACCCTTCATGTGGATTATAATTATCAAGAAGCGAACAAAACCGTGAATACGTAGGCCTGTTGAATACTTCTTCACTCAGCCAGGAAAATAGGCTCCCTTCAGCCATGTCTTGCTTCTGGTAAACCTTCTTCCCTTCACCACAATCAATTTCATAGTCCTTACCAGGTACTAACCGGTTGAAATCAAGTTCCCACAGTTTGTTAAGTGCCTTGGACAAATCAGAAAGCTCTTCTTCTGAGGGTTCTAGGTCAGCACCACAGTCAACTTCACTTGAGTAGTTTTGCTCATGCGAAGGGCGCTTGTAATTGCTCCACTGATCCTTGTGTACCTAAATAAATTTACTCCAATCAGAAAGAATTAAAATAGAAAAGTAAACGAAGTTTGATCAAGCTCATAAATAGATGATTGGAATGGAATATTGGAAAGTTACATCACATATCCAATAATGGGCCACTAGAAAACCAAGAGTAGCCCAAAAAAGTGCACACTTAAATTTAGGTTTTAACAAGAAACAAGCAAAATCATTTCTTCGACCATAACAAGTCAATATACAAGGTCCTGTCACGAAGAAGTATGACATTAATGAATTAGTCATGAAAAAACAGAATATCTTATACTCATAATAGTACAATTTCTTCGTTGAGTCATATCTGCAGTGAGATAGCAATTGGTCTACTAGAGCTTCGCTCAGGTAATTCATTAAAATCCCTAGGTGGTAAAGAAGCACCAAAACCAGGCTCAAATCCAATTTCAGATTGAAAGGTGAAAATATGATAAGAAAGGATGAAATCTTAGCCAGATGTCATATGCAAAATTCTGTCATTGCTTTACAGATGCTACTTGTACATGTAAAATATTCCTGAGTGGAGGCAAAGAAGCAAACACAAACCAGCCTCAAATCTAAATTCAGATCGAAGGTGAAAGAATGATAAGAAATGATGAAATCTTAGCTAGAGCCTAAATGTCATTTGCAAAATTTCATCATAGCTTTAGAAGACGTTACTTGTACACGGGTAGATTCTATGTAAAATGTAAGTTCTCCTTTGATAAACTGGCAAGCCTTTGCTTTCTCTTCTAAAGGAGCTATGGTGTATTAGAAATTTGGATAAAAATTAAAGCAGCTCAATTAACAAAATTTCATCATCTTATATACTCCAGTTTATCCCAATGCGCATAATCTACACAGCAGTTTACAATAATAAACTACAGCAATGAAATCAAAAGCAGTAAAATGACATCATCTACATCAAACAAGCAGTTCATCACACTACGCGAAAGAAATTAAGAAATAAATGTTTCAGGGAGTCCTACTAAAACCTTATGATGCCGCTTGGAAGACTTATTCTGGACAGTCTCCCAACCATCATTATTTTCATCTCCCTCCTGCAAACAACCCCAAAAGCATTTTCAGTAATTCGGCAGACATTTCGACTCTCTAGCCTGATTTTAGAAATGGGACAGTAATAGCTATTTGTTCCGAATGGCTTGGGACAATTGCAATTCATCTTTCAACTATTGCCATTTTGCCAAAGCAACTCATGAAGTTGTCATCAGTTAGCACACCAACCACCGGAACAAAATCAAATATAGGAAGTTCCAAATGATACTAAATATGCCTCATTTTAAAATTTAAAGAACGGATCATATGCCGAATATGGTTTTCCTAATCCTATTGTGGTTTTCTCGTTCTTCCTGAGAGACAGGGGAAGAGCGGAGGTGTTATTCACATTCTGGCTGTAATTAAACTTAGAACTGATTTACCGAAATTCCACTATCAGAGACAAAATCATTGGCAAGAAACATAGAAACAAACCTTTTGGATTCTCATCGCGGGCCTTGATTCTCCTGATCTCCACTCCTCCTCATTTCTTCCATACCTCTCTTCCTGCACACGCCACGCACAAAAACATGTGACTAGCAAACTCAACTGTAACCTCGCCTATAATTTGAAGAATAAGAGACTTCAACAAGACAAAGGAAAAAGTCTACCTGTCTGCCCTGCCCAGGTCTCCTGTTATAATCAATGTTCGAAATTGAGCTTGACCCACCATCATTTTCCGGCTCCCCAGACACCACCTGCGCATTTTAACCCACACAGTTGGTTTTACACTGCCAGACGAATCAAATCGGAGATAGAATGCATAAGAACTCAAAGAATCGGAGTCATGGAGGATCAGTGCTAACCTGCGCCCAAGTCGACCTGGATTGTTCGTCCCGTGGCTGAGAATCCCTTTCATCTCCATCTCCATCACCACGACCTTGAACGTGATCCAATGCTACATTAATCAATCCCTTCACAAGCCCATCCATAGCGGATCAGATTTTTCTTCGGGATCAGTTATGGGAAGAGGAAATGGAGAGTTGATAAAGTAGTGATTTCTGGTGGAGTAAATGAGTAATGAATGGATCAATGGAATATAGACAAATGGCAATGGCGGGGATGGCAGCCACTTGATTTTTTCTGAACTTTCCTTTAAATTCAATTACAGCGCTGCCGACAAATTGGATTGCATGTTATCAATTATCATTTTATGATTTTTTTTTTAGCAAATTACCATTTTGGTCCTTATGATTACGTCTTTTATAATTTTAGTCCCATATTTTTTAAAATTAGACATATTTAGTCTCATTATTTTCAAAAGGTTACAATTCTGGTCCCATCTGTCAAATAATCGATGAAAAATGTATTTTTTTGTTGTTAAATGCAATCTGGAGAAAGAGTTTTTGTGACACCCCGTCTGCTTGCACGTACAAGTTTGTGTCACGTGTGAGTTTATTTTTCGTATTTTCATTTAATTTCATATTTAAGTGATGCATTTATATGAATTCTATTTCATTATTTAATTCTTATATGAATTATTTGACATATTTGATAAGAATATGCCCTAATTGAAGATATGATATGAATTCTTTTGAATTGTGAATTTGTGAAGTATGAATTTTATTCCCGAGCATGCTAATTTCGTGAATTACATGAATTATATGATTTTAAGGCTTAATTTTATTATTTTAATTCGATTTGGACTTGTTTGAACATTAGTGGACTCAATTGAACTTTTTCTTAATGTTTTGGACCTTTTTGGCAAATTGGCCACCCTTGAGTCTTTTATTCATAACTTGAGCTTGGGAACTCGGATTCCAGTTCCATCTTCGCCGTTGGACTTGGATTGACGATTTGGATCCAATGGAACAAGCCTTGTAATTTTTCGATACTGTTTCCACCCCCAAGGCCCCAACGGAGCAAATTTCAGCCACTCATAGTCTATTACGCCCCTAAGTCCTATATTTGAGCTATAACCCTATCTCTTGTACCTTCTTTGACCAAAACAGTTCCTAAGCCATCCCTAATCTTCTTCTTGCTGCATTTCCCACTTACCATACTCATCAACAAACCAAGGAAGGAAGCAACAAGAAGCCATTACCTCCATTTTCATCCTTTGAGCTCAATTCAAGTTATTTCTTGCTCCAACTTCAAAGGTAAGAGTGGAATCTTGTTCTCCACATTCTTGTGATCATTTTCCTCTATTTGAATCTTGTTTTATGTTAGAGAATCCATAGATATGGCATACATGATAAATAGTTAGGGTTATTTGGGATTTTTAAAGAATATGATCATTTCCTGCCTATTTGGAGTTTAAAGACTTATATGTTGTTCCTTGGTGCTCATTTATAGCATATCTTTAAACCTATTTCATGGTAGTTGATTGGTAGATGAGATGCCATATATGTTCAAGCTTTTTGCAAGAAAATGGAGGAAACAATTGATTCTTTTTGATCACTTGCTTTGCCTGTTGGATGCATGAACTTAGGAGCTGATTTGCATGAGTTTTGTGTTTCTTTTTCATGCTTTATTTGCTCCTTACCTTTCTCCTACGTAGCTGCTGTTGTTATGGATTGGAAAACAGGGGTTTTGGCTGCCATTTTCACGAAGAAAATGCAGCAGGGCTGCTGACACTCCCCGTGTGCCCGAGATGAAACCCCCGTATCTGTTTTTGTTTCGTTTGGGCATGTTACTGACCTTAGACACTGGAGTGTCACCTTTTGTACTTGGGAGGAGACACTCCCGTGTCAAAGGGGTGTTTTTGCTATTGACCTTAGACACGGGAGTGTCCCATTTTGTGCATGGGAAGTGACACTCCCGTGTTACTCTTCACCTTTGTGACTGCTGCACTTGTCTTGTTTCGTTTGGTTGTTTTGTTAATTCTTTGCCTTGTTTATGACTTCTATTTGATACTATCATATTATGTTATATGTGAACTTGTTTGTATTAAATTTTTGGATCATTTTGATATGATTTGCATGAGTTATGAACCTAAATGCCTTTACACGTAGTATCCTTTGATATTTTTAGATCATTCAATTAATAACCTCTACATGTAATATCCTTTGAGAATCTCTCAAGACCGAGGAGATCATAAGACAGGTTATTTTTGAGTTGGTGATTGTAACTATCGAAGGAGCGGGTACGAGTCACGAGCCCTATTTTGAATTGTATTGAGATGGCTCGGGCATTTTAAACCCGACCATCGAACCGTGGGAAAAATGATGGACATTGATTGATTGAAATTTATTGATTAAGTGTAATGAACTTGCATGATCGCTTATAACTTGACTTAAGCACTATACACTATCAGATTTTAGTTGGAGATTTTACCCACTCGCCGGGTCACTTTTTGCCTAAATGTTTAATGTAATAAAACTAATATTCGTAATCTTGAGTGATGTACCTTCTCTAATTGCCCACTTAGGTTATTTCTAATACTTCTCTCGGAGTTACGAATTGCTTGATAATTACGTTATATCTATTTAAGCTCCTCATTCAATTTTCCATAGACTGACCCCTCCCTCACTTTCAGTCTTATAGATGTGCTAGGTGGGAAAATAGAGTCTTGGAGAGTCTTTATTTCAAGTTGAGCATGTCAGTTTTGATTGTATTTGATGTACGTTTTTTTTGGCTATGTTTCTTATATTTCGGATTGATGGATGGTTGTAGGCCTCGATAGCCATATTTGTCTAGATTTTGTCATGAACTTGAAGCTTGTGAACGTAGTTTGGATTTTTTGTTTATTGATGCTTCTGATTTATTGTTTGCATGTTGTCATTGTTGGTTTAAGGGTTAGCGTCGCCTAGCTAGAGTGGTCCTTCTATTTTCTCCCGTTCGCTCTGAGTTTGGTTCATGTATGGATTATCCATTTCATATGTGGACTAGACCCATGGTGCGGGGGATGTGGCGCTTGACTTCACGATTGCTACAAAAGTACCAACCAGACACCACACTCTCTCATAAGAGACCTGGTTAGTCGCTGAAGTGAGATTCTCCTGAGATCGTGCGTTTCTGTGATTCGAAAATATCTGTATTGTCTTATCCTGGAAGGAGCTTCACAAGTACCCATCGCACCGATAGTGAGGTGAATACTTCTTTATGGAACGTCAGCTTTTGCCACGATTCAGTCATAACAAATGACAAGTCTCTCGGTTTATCTTTTCTAATATTGTTCGGGTATTTATCTTCATATGGATCTATGTAATGATGGTACTGGTATCACGATGAGCATGGTGGATCTATTTGTTGGTGGGACTTATATCGTAATGGATATGTTGGATCTACGTGTGGCTGGTATTTAGATATCATATGTTCAGTGTTTTTGGTAATTACATTTTAGATCTCATGTCTTATTATATATCATATATATATTGCAAAATCGATTATTTATTCTATTTGATAATTTTATACTACCTTTGACTAAAATTTCCCATTTCTCTACCGTCAAAATAAAATTTCTATCCGAATTTTAAGATAAAAACTTTGTAGAATTTCGATAGTTTGTGCTGTTACTAATCTTGTGGCCACTACTAACTTTTACAAATATTTTAAAATAATCATATGATAAATAAAAACTATAAAATATTTAAAAATGAGGACAACACTATTAATTTCATGACCCAGAGAGATTAACATTGTTTGTAGCATGGTAATTTTATTAAAAAAATACTTAATGTTACAATTGGATATTATATTTACAATAGAAGATATTATATGTAATATTAACCTTTCCTTCAATATTATATATTATAGCACCTAACTTCCAATGCCCGTAATAAATAATTGAGAAACAGAACAAATTATCTGATAATTTCTCGAAAACTAATTGTTTCAATGTTCTGCTATTACATAATTTTTCCTATTAAAGAAGTTAAATATATTTGAATAAGATTAAACATAAAATAAACATAAGTTAGTTGCGTAAGTTTCAAAGATAATAATTAACGACCTATTTATGGAGTTCATCGGGAGTTAATAGGAGAATCAGGAATGTGATGGTGCTGAAACTTGTGAAGGTGCTGAACACCAAACATTTTAGAATTTGTTGATAGGAAGGAAGACCATCACAGGCACAGGAGCCTCAGGAACTGGGTTTCCAATGAGCGTGGGTTCTTCCAGCTAGGATAACACCAAGAAATCGTGCAGTGAGAATGCAGAAAAGGGTGAGATTCAGGAAGCTTTTGAAGAAGTTGCAGAGGAAAAATGGTGCCCAGTTCAATGCGTGGTAGTTTCAGTGAGGAAGATGACTTGGGGGATAATGCAAGTGTTCTCTCTTATTTATATGTTAGGGACAGGGGTAAATGGGTAAACTGACCATGTGGTCCCAAACCTGTGTTGCCCTAACACGCGTCAGCCTTTGGTGGGATGAGAATGACATTCCCGAAAAGGAGACGCCGTGTCAGGTGCACTGTACCTTTGTGTCAGAGGTTGTTGACGAGGGTCGTATGGGAAGAGGGACTAATGTCTTCTCCTGACGGCTAGGATCCACCGTATGAGAGGTGGAGTCATCCTGAGCGTTGATGACGCTCGAGAAATCCACGGATGGGCTCCCCACGGTAGATGACCTTTGAGCGACGAGATCCCGAACGTCAATCGTGGGACCCCCTGTAGGTGCTTCCCTATGAAGGGTAATCATGAGGGCCGAGACACGAGCGTCAGGCTCGTCGGATCTGGACTTTTACCGGAGTAGGCGTTCGAGGTTTGACGGTCTATCCTTATTTACAGATGAGTGGGCTGGGAAGGCCCACGAGCCCTTCAGGGCGAGCGTCGGGGATTTAGTCAGCGATATGCTGACACGTGGACGGCTCTGACTTGAGAGTGTTTTTAGGCCTCATCATTTTGCCCTCCAAATTCTGTAGTATCGCTTCGAGCGTACTGTAGAATTTATAAGGAATGAACTATGAATTTCAAACATCCGAGGGCTAAGCCATTACCAACGAGGAGACTGCTGGTCTTCCGTAACGTACACAAACTGACACCGCATTAAATGCTGTCAAATCCGCATTTAATGCTGAGTGGGAACGTGGGCGCGTGTACTCCGGGAGACGTGAGGCGGTTAACAAAAGTGGGGGGATTTCCTAGGCGGGAATGATTGCGTTTTGAATTTTCAGTCCTAATCCATGTAAATTCTTCCCTATAAATAGGGGCTTGCAGGGCTTTGGGACCTTTTTCACGCATTCAAACTCTTTCAAGAACATTTGCAGCAAGAAAACTCTGTCAGTTCTACAAATTCCGGCGAACTTCTTCTCTTCAAATTTTAGGTAAAAACTCTCTTCCTCTCTTCTTATTTTCCCCGTGCTAACATTAGTTTTAGGCCGTGTGAGTGAATCCCTTGAGTGAAGAGCCACTGTCCACCACTGTACTCGTTTCAGAAATATTCTCCCTCCTTAAGTTCTCTGTTAGAAACCCTGTTTTCAAAAGTTGAAAAGTGAACATGGCCGGAAATCAAGCTGACGATTATGTAAGGGAGATTGAGGAGATGTCGGTGGGGAGTTCCTCCCCTCATGGCGATGTTCCAGTAGCTGTTCCTCTAATTAGGGCGCACCCAGGTGGAGGTATTCCTATGGCGATATCGGTGGCCCAGGCTCCGGTTGACGCCGGGGAGGAAGAGGTGAATGCTGCCGTTCAAGGGATGAACGAGCATGTTCCCGGTGGGACGGACGATCTCTTTGAGGAGATGAACAATGTGATGGAGATGCAAAGACAAGGGGAGAGAGTATTCCCAGTTTTGAACAGCGCTGTGAGGCCCCAAGATCATAGGATCACAGTGGCTATGGCGGCTCCCGAGGGTGAAGCGGGGCCATCCGGGCGTCCGTTCGAGGCTGAACCTTCCAGAAGGCGCCAGAGGAGAGGCAAGGAGCCTGCCACTCGAGTAAGGCAAGACAACCGCCATCAGACTGACAGATCTCCAGACGAAATTGAAAGTATTTTGACCCTCGGTGATTTGGAGGAGTTGAGGGCGAAAGCGTATTGGGATGAAGCCGTGTTTCCCATGAGACTTCCTGAGGAAGGGGAGAGGGCCAATCGACCACCGCCTGGGATGATGACGGTCTATTGGGACGCAGTACTGGCTGGGGGTCTGAGGTTTCCAATCGCTCATGATGCCGTCATCATTTACCATCATCTAGGGCTTTGCCCTTCACAAATTCTGCCCAACGGCATAGCCCTAATCAACACGTTCATAATAACAATGAGGGCCCTGGGAAAATCACCCTCGATAATCAACTTTGACAGCTTGATACAAGTAGCCCGTTCGCCACGCTCGTCGCCTACAGACGGATTTTACTACGCCCAGGCCAAATCAGGTTTTAAGATGATAGATTCTCCATCTTCCTCTTATGGCGAGCACTGGAAGGAAAAGTACTTTTTTGTGGGGGCTCCCGGGGGGATTTTCAAAGTTCATCGGCAATGGTTGATTCACGGCGAGGGTCCTTTGATTAGGGAAAGGAGAAGGAACAAGGATTTTGAGGAGTGGGCGATGGGGTTAGCCTTCGAGATGAGGGCTGAAAAGAAGTGGATTAAGGCGGACACATTGATAAAGAATGAAGGGGTGTTGTTCCGCTACGGATTATCTTGCCCCCCTGACATGATACTCAACCCTCCAACTGACGTCATGACCCTCGACGGTTAGATTCTAGGAACTAACATCTCTAACCTTTAGAATAGTTTTCTGACTTACCGTTAACGTTGTTTTCTTGTTTATACGATTCAGATAATCAGTCTTCTGACGCTCGTTTCCTTTTATTTGCAGGCATCCAAATTCTATCCCAAGGTATGAATGCTGAGGCCCTCTCCCGTATGTTGGGTGCCCAAGGACCAGCGGTCGATCCTCCACAGCAGCAACAACAGCAGAACCGCCCTCCCAATGCTCCGAGGGGTAGGGTTAGCCGCCGAGGATCGGGCCGAGGACAAGGAAATGCTCGTGGGGGCACGGGGAATGTGGCTCCTCCCACGGGCCCCGTTGAGGATCTAACATTGGAGGGTGCCCACGAGGCCACTCCTCCGCCGGCGGCCCCCGTGGGCCCAATCTCTCTGAGTTCAAGCGGGTCACGGAACCGCTCGGGCGAGCCTGTCCGTATTCATGAAATCCTCCGTGCCGACCGTCAGGGGAAAAGAAAGAGGATGCCGGATTCCCTCCCCATTTCGGGCAAAGGAAAAGAGGTGGTCGTGGGCCACCGTGGCGAGGGCAGCGACACTTCATCTTCTGAGGATGAAGAATTTTGGAAGATAGGCTGCAAGGGCGACTCCCGTTATAAGCGGCAGCGGACAGAAGGCCCTGTACTCCTGAAAAAGAGCGCTTACTCTGTCAACCTTGTCTCCGACATCGTTGGGAAACTCCAATTTTCCGGCGACCACGACAAGCTGAACGAGCATGATGCCGCTCGGGTTGCTGACGATGCTTGCCATGTCCTTCTGACGGTAAGTCTGTACTCCTCTTTACCAAATTCTTCCTTCTTCCTTCCACGTTCGGATAATGACCCTCGTTTATGTTTTTCCAGGAGGTAATCCCGAGGCTGAAAAACTTGCAACGGCGAGCGCAAGCATATTCTGAGCATAAAGCCAAGTACAAGAAGTTGCTGCGCGTCTCAGACCCTGTCCAACTGCAGGAGGATTACAACAACATCAGCGCTCAGCTGACGTCCGCCGTCGTTGAAAACGCTCAGCTGAAGGAAAATCTGAAGAAATCTGACGACGCCTTTCTGGCCCTAAACGAGCGTCACAGGAAGCTGAAGGACGAGCGGGATCAGATGAGGACTTAAAATGCGGAGCTGGGTGAGCAACTGGCGGAGAGCACTCGCCAAAACGAGGCAGCCAACAAAGCCCTTGCTGACTTGCAAAGCAAAGTACAGGGCTTGGAAGCGAAGGTATCCTGGGAGGCGGTGAAGAAGTTCGTGCGCTCCAAAGCCTTTGTGTTCGCGGCCAACATCTAGTGCTTTGACAATGCTCGCCGCTTCTTCCATAAAGCGATTGGGCAAATGGTGAGGTTGGGACTGGCCCCGGAAAGCGCTCGATCAGACGCTCGCCTACGCATGGATCTTGATGAGAATTGCGAGCCGATGGTCCAGGAGGAGGATCCCACGGACAATCTGGCGGAGCCTGAATATCAGGAGTTGGTGGAAACACTCCAAAGGGAGTTCATAGCTGCTAACAGGGTAAATCCCGAGCCTCTCCTGATAGAAGATGAGGGCACTGTCATGGACGTCGCAGATGCCGAGGAGCCTGGTGAGGCCCAAACCTCTGATGCTAATGTGTTGGCCCCGGTTCCCCTTGCAACTGCTCCTCCCGAGCCTAACGCTCCGGCCCATTGAGACTTATTACACTGATCCTCTTTCCTTGTTGATTTAGAACTCTTGTCATAATTATGAACAATTTATGCTTGTACTTAACTTTCCAGTTATTCCCTTGACATTTTGAGTTTCTTTGCATACTTTAGCACTCTTTCTCTACTGTTGTGATGTCTGAATGCTTTTTCCTTTACGCTTGGATGGTGAATGATGTTAATTTGTTGAGCTTTGCCATTTTTACATTGTCTCTCTCATTTGGAAGTTTGCGATGAGCGTGTTTTTGCACGAGGGCACTTCTTGCGAGGGTGCCCTGGCATTCATCACAATGCGCCATTAGTTCAAGAATTGGCAGCGTCCGTCGATCCGAGGGGTGTTTCCCGTGGATGTCCCCGAGCCGTATTCGCAACTAGGCTACAATTTGAACTTAGGAGACCCTTAGGGATTTGCCTAAGTATTGGCCCAATAATGCGCACCCTCGTTTCGGACGCCCCAATGAGTCATACGCACTCTAGAGATCAACAGTAGGATTTGCTGAGTGCAAGAAAGAATAAAGCGTAACCATAGGGTTAGCGTTATTTCGAGGAACCTTTGAAGGGACTGATTTGAAATCCGTTATTTTATGAGTGTATTTTTACTCAATAGGGTGAGGGTCATTCGGGTTCTTGCGAGCGCGAGCTGGAGTGGTTAGCACTCAGCTGGCTACAAGTGGGCATTACGCTCCCCGTTGCCTGACACGCTCAAATTTAGGACTTTATATCACAAACTGTTCAAACTGTTATAGGTGGATGATCATCAACACCTGGACAGCGTAGTTTTGGAATGATTGAAGTTTCGCTTAGGCTTTTCGACGTGGAGGATGCTCGACACGGAGTTGGCCCCTTGTCGCTCGAATTATTAAATCAAAATAATCAAAGCAAGCAAATAATAAAAACAAAGAGTTAAACACTTACTGATACATAAATGCATTTTTGGAAATGATTACAACATGCTTTCCGTCAAAGGAAAACCCTTCACGCCACAAACGGGCCATTACAAAGAGTCTGATGTCTACACGTAAAACCTTCTGAGGTTACATGCATTCCATGGCCTAGGGAGTCGCTCGCCTTGCAAAGTTTCCAATAGGTAGGTGTTGTTTGCTCATACCTGGATGACTTTGAAGGGGCCTTCCCAATTAGGGTCCAACTTACCTACGTGTTTGGAGACTTCAACTTTTTTGAGGGCCAAGTCCCCTAGTTGGAAAGTCCTTTCTTTAACACGTTTATTGTACTGGCGAGCAACGGTTGCTTTGTATTTGTGAATACGTGCCCAAGCAGCATTCCTCTTCTCATCCAACAAATCTAACTCGAGCGCCCGATTGGCCTCGTTGGCGGCAGGCTCAAAATAGGCAACGCGTGCGGATTCTTGAGCAATTTCCGCAGGTATCATGGCCTCGGAGCCGTACACGAGGGAATAAGGGGTTTCCCCCGTTGCCGCTCGCGGAGTAGTACGGTACGCCCATAGGGCTCCCTGAAGTTCCTCAGCCCATTCTCCCTTCTTACTCTCGAGCATCGTTTTCAGATGCTGGAGTATGGTTCGGTTGGTCACTTCTGCTTGACCATTGGCTTGAGGATGACCCACGGAAGTGAATCGTTGTTCGATCCCTAATTCATAGCACCAATCCCGCGTGTCCGCAGCGATAAACTGGGAACCGTTATCCGAGATGAGCACCCTCGGGATGCCGTATCGGCAGATGATATTTTTCCAAATGAAATCCCTCACAACTTTGAACGTTATCTTAGCGACCGCTTCTGCCTCAGCCCACTTGGTGAAATAATCCACAGCAAGTATTACGAACTTCTTTTGCCCGACCGCCATTGGGAGAGGTCCAACGATATCAATGCCCCATTGATCAAAAGGCCAGGAAACATCAATAGGAATCATTTGAGCTGCCGGCAACTGAGGAGTGTTGGAGTGGAACTGGCACTTGGGACATTTCTTGGAATATTTAATGGCATCCTGCAATACCGAGGGCCAATAGAACCCACTCCTTAAGATTTTCTTTGCTAAGATTCGTCCGCCTGAGTGGTTCCCACAACTTCCATTGTGTACATGCTCTAAAACTTCTTTAGCCTGCGAGGGTCTCAAACATCTCAACGGTGGTCCTAGGAAGGATCGCTTGAATAACCGACCCTCGGCATCCAACGAGAAGCGAGGGGCTTTACATTTGATCTTCCGAGCCTCAACTTTGTCGCTCGGGCAGGTTCCGTCCTGAATGAATCTGACAATTTCATCAAGCCAACAAGGCTCGGTGGGGTCAATCATGTGCACTTCTTTTGAAGGCTCGCCTTTACTTATCAGTGGCTCCTCCGTTCTCAGAAATGTAACAGCACGTTCACTGTGGCCATCCAGGGCGGACGCAAACTTTGAAAGAGCGTCAGCATGTTCGTTTTCTGCTCTCGGAATTTGCGAAAGATGGAATTCCTTGAACTTGGCTATCTCTTCCTTGGCGCTCGTCAGGTACTGTGCCATGGTGGCTTCTCGAGCCTCATAACTACCGTCAATTTGACTCGCGATCAACTGCGAATCAACGTATGCTGTGACACGAGTGGCCCCATTTTGGAGCGCAATCCTGAGCCCTTGGATGAGAGCCTCATACTCAGCTTCGTTGTTGGTGACTTGAAACGCCAGCTTGATTGCGTAGTCGACTTCTGCCCCAAGGGGATCCCTGAGGGTCACCCCGGCTCCCCCCCCTTGTGAGGTCGAGGAGCCATCAGTATGCAAAAGCCATAAACCCTCATCCGCTAGTGGCGCGGTCTCCAGATTGAAACGTTCAACCAACAAATCGGCCACTGCCTGAGCCTGTATGGCTGTACGGGGCTCGAAAGAGATATCAAACTGACTAAGCTCAATTGCCCATTTAATTAACCTTCCCGAAACATCCGGCTTAGATAGCACTTGTTTGAGTGGTTGATCTGTAAGCACTGTGATAGAGTGAGCCTGAAAATATGGCCTCAACCTTCGTGATGCGTTAACAAGCGCAAAGGCAAACTTCTCAATTTCCATGTACCTTTTCTCTGCCCCCTGTAGGGTCTTGCTCAGGTAATACACCGGCATATGCTTACGCTCGCGGATTGCTACGAGGACAGCGCTCGTGGCTTCCAAAGAAACTGATAGATAGATAAACAAGTTCTCCCATGGGATTGGCTTGGTCAACAAAGGCGCGCTCGACAGGTACTGTTTCATGCTTTGCAAGGCCTTTTCGCAATCCTCGTTCCAGGTGAAATTGCGAGCGTTGCGCAAAACTTTAAAGAAGGGGAGATTCCGGTCCGCTGAGCGGGAAATGAACCTATTTAACGAAATGATCTTACCCACGAGCACCTGGACCTCTCTCAAATTG
The DNA here is from genome assembly GCA_037501455.1 of Lantana camara. Taxonomy (NCBI): domain Eukaryota; kingdom Viridiplantae; phylum Streptophyta; class Magnoliopsida; order Lamiales; family Verbenaceae; genus Lantana; species Lantana camara. The sequence goes on from CM074857.1 coordinate 112,843,233, forward strand.
CGAGGGGAGGGTATGTCCAGGATTGCTCTAATCTTCTCGGGGTTTGCCTCTATGCCACGTTGACTGACCATGTATCCCAAGAATTTTCCGCCTCGAACGCCAAAGGTGCACTTTGATGGGTTCAACTTCATCCCGTAACGACGAAGGATGTCGAAAGTCTGCTTGAGATCCTCCAGATGGGAGCGTTGGCGCTCACTCTTGACTATCATGTCGTCCACATATACCTCCATAGATTTTCCAATTTCATGCTCGAACATTCTGTTGACGAGCCGCTGATAGGTTGCTCCCGCGTTTTTGAGCCCAAATGGCATGACTTTGAAACAATAAACACCCAAATGCACAACAAACGCAGTTTTAGGACGATCTTCGGGCGCCATAAAGATTTGATAATATCCCTGAAAAGCGTCCATCATACTCATGAGTTCACACCCGGCTGTAGAATCTACCAACTGATCGATCCTCGGTAGTGGGTAATGGTCTTTGGGGCACGCTTTGTTGAGATCCGTGAAGTCGTTGCACATACGCCACTTATTGGCGCTCTTTGGGACGAGCACCACATTGCAAAGCCACTCTGGGTACAAGATTTCCTCAATGTACTGAGCATCAAGCAACTTACCAACCTCTTCTTCGATAACCCGTTTCCTAAAACCATGAACGTCCCTCTTCTTCTGTTTGATGGGCTTGAAGGCTGGATCCACGTTCAGTCTGTGGACAATGATGCTCGGATCTATTCCGGTGAGATCAGAAGCTTTCCACGCAAAAACGTCTAGGTTCTCCCGTAGGAATTCGATCATCAAAACTTGCGAGGGCCCATCCAGGCCTGAGCCAATCTGGGTGGTTTTATCCGGGTTCCCGGGCTCCAATTCAACGGTCAAAAACTCCTCAGTGGGCTCAATTCGAGCCTCCGGCCTTGGGGCCTCTAGCGCTCGTTTTTTTCCGGTGAGCATACCCTTGGGCTCCTCACGCTCGTTTTCTGAAGATGAGCCCTCGACTGCCCCCGGTGGCCTGTTCTCTGAACACTGAACATCTCCAGGGGTCCTCTTTTTGTTCTTCTTCCGGTACAGCTTGGCTCTTTTGCGCTCGGGGCCATCTTCATTTAATTCGGGGAAGTCCACGGACTTCTTAGTAGACCCAGCTTGAATGGACTGCTTGGGCTTGTGGCTGCGAAGCGAAAGTATGTAGCACTCCCAAGCTTCTTTGACGTTACACAGAATTTCCCCAGTACCCTCGGGGGTTGGAAACTTGACTTTTTGATGATAGGTGGAAATTACGGCCTTGAAATCCACGAGGGCTGGGCGCCCAATGATGATATTGTAAGGGAGATCCACCTCAACAACGGTGTAGAGGACGCTCAATGTTTTTCGCTGTGGGGCGCGACCAAAAGAGGTGGCCAAGCGAATCTGTCCACGAGGGACGATTTCGGAACCTCCAAATCCTACAAGGGCAGTTCTGAGAGGTTCGAGGGGGATGTTTGTTATGTTCATTTGTTGAAACGTTGAGTACGGGAGAACATTCACAGAGCTTCCACTATCAAATAAAACCCTCTTTACAGTGTGGTTATGAACGTCTAAACTAACCACCATGGGACAGTCAGAGGTTTTTCCCGTCCCATGGGGTGTTACAATATGATCAAGATCTTTCTCTGTGAACCCTACGACATCATCCTCCTTCGAGCGCGACGAGCTGTCCACGGAGAGCACTGGGCGAGGGAGTGCCGGGCTCTGGTTATAACTCCGTACATGGCGGCGGCGAGAAGCATTGGAATCGCCTCCCGAGGGCCCTCCCGCGATCATGTGAATGACCGCAAAGGGCTGGTTCTCCATATCCACCTCTTTTCCTTTGTTGCGTTCGCTGGTCTCAGGGCGCTGTCGGCGAGGACTTCGGGAGCGTGAACGGCTTCTTCTCCTTCCGAGCGCTCGGCAATGCTCATCGTACCCCTCTAGTACTTTCACAAACTCTTTGAGGTGCCCCCCGGCAATCAGCCGCTGAATTTCTTTCTCCAGGTGGCGGCATTCATTAGTATCATGCCCCTTCTGCTTATGGAAAGCGCAATATTTCCCCGAGCGCTTCTGAGCCTCGGTTTCTCTTAGCTTGGGCGGTCTCTTGAACAACTTCTGGTCCGCTAGAGAATATACTTCGGCAATTGGGCGGTTGAGGGGGACGCGCTCGAGCCTCCGCGGAGGGGATGAACGACGGCGGGCAGGTATTGGGCTGCGGCGGTGACTCCGGTTGGGCTCCACTTTGTCTTCGTGGGCTCTGGGGGGACGAGGGGCATTTGCCATCTTCTGTTCCCTCGCTATGTACATATCCTCGAGGGTAAAGAAGGAGTCTGCAATCTCCCGAATTTCCATCAACGAACGTGGCTTCTTCTTGGCTACCTCCTCCACGAACTCTTTACTGACGTAATGTTTCATGTTGATGGCACCGAATAGAACGTGCCTCAAAAAGTCCATCGAGGGCTTTTCCACCAGCAAAATTTCCTTATTGAATCTCCCCATGAAGGACCTCAGGGTCTCGTTCGGCCCTTGGACCAGGCTATAGAGAGCGGTCGCGGCCGGGGCCGGTGCTTTCAGCGAATTGAAGTGGCTGACAAAGGCGTCCGTCAGGTCATAGTATCCCCGGATTGAGCGCGGGGGGAGCTTTTTGTACCACTCTTGGGCCATTCCAGTGAGGGAAGTGACGAATACCTTGGCCCAGTAGTTGTCTGGATGGTCGTACAGGTGCATTAGATGCACGAAATGGTCCAGATGTTCGGCTGGATCCGTGGTTCCATCATATCTGTTAATTGACGAGGGAATTTTACCCTTCCCTTCTCGGGTCATCAGAACTTCCTCGACGAGGGGGGAATCGCCCACCATGATCCTGTAGTCTCGCTCGTCGGGATCTTCATAGCTGGCTTCTCTCCTTCGGTGGGAAACTGGGCTGCGTGGTCGTCGAGCGTCTCTGGCCTTGGACCTCTCGCCCCCATCGCGGGAAGCGTGAGACCGTGCTCGAGAGATCTGCTCTACCACGTTTTGGAGCCCTCGAATTTGGTCCTGTACAGCTGCTAGCTGAGGGTCACCGACATTTCTGCGGTTTGCCCTCCTTGTGGCCCTTGATTGGACCTCTTCATTATCTACGGCCGCCTCATTTCGAGGGGCCCTTTCATCTCCTACAACTGGCCGTTCTTGCTGGACCCTCGGTGGGACTTCATTCTCTTGATTCGGTGGTTGGGGAGGCTGCTGCGCCCTTAGCGCATTTTGAGCCATTGCCAAGGGATGCGCTGGGAGCCCTCCAAGAGGTGGGGCCAGACGAGCGCTAGCCTGTGAGGGGAAATAGGCCGCCACGAAATGCTCCCAGGCGTTCTGAACGGCCTGACTTTCGCACTGCGCATATAGCGCCTGAAGTTGCTGGCTGGTAACTTGGGGCATCTCCACCCCCTGTATTTCTCTTGGCAAAGACGTGGGGAGATTCAGATTCCCCACCTGATATGGCTGGATCATCGGCATCATCCCGGGCATCATTCCCGGCTGCACAAATGGGTATCCCGGAGGGGGCATGGCCATGGGATACATCCCAGAGTATGGGTAGGAAGCATGGGTGGTGTGAGCTGCAGTTGGAGCAACGGTGCTGGGTGCTCCCGCAACGTTCCCACTTAGTGGGAGATTTGTCCCCGCAGGTTCTGTGTTCTCGCCCCCGTTTCCTGCGGTCGGGGGGTTTGCTTCTCCGGCGGGGACGTTGCCTTCTGTGTTCTCCTCGTTGACGGGGGGAAAAGAGCCTCTCTCTCTTACTGCTCCTGATCTCGTCGCAGTTACCATGATTCAAGACTTGGGTGTTACTTTTCAACTAGCCTTCAGAGGAAGAAACTAGCAATACCAAAGATTGTGGTGATGGTTTCCCACAGACGGCGCCAAAAATGATGGTGCTGAAACTTGTGAAGGATTTGAACACCAAACACTTTAGAATTTGTTGATAGGAAGGAAGACCATCACAGGCACAGGAGCCTCAGGAACTGGGTTTCCAATGAGCGTGGGTTCTTCCAGCTAGGATAACACCAAGAAATCGTGCAGTGAGAATGCAGAAAAGGGTGAGATTCAGGAAGCTTTTGAAGAAGTTGCAGAGGAAAAATGGTGCCCAGTTCAATGCGTGGTAGTTTCAGTGAGGAAGATGACTTGGGGGATAATGCAAGTGTTCTCTCTTATTTATATGTTAGGGACAGGGGTAAATGGGTAAACTGACCATGTGGTCCCAAACCTGTGTTGCCCTAACACGCGTCAGCCTTTGGTGGGATGAGAATGACATTCCCGAAAATGAGACGCCGTGTCAGGTGCACTGTGCACTGTACCTTTGTGTCAGAGGTTGTTGACGAGGGTCGTATGGGAAGAGGGACTAATGTCTTCTCCTGACGGCTAGGATCCACCGTATGAGAGGTGGAGTCATCCTGAGCGTTGATGACGCTCGAGAAATCCACGGATGGGCTCCCCACGGTAGATGACCTTTGAGCGACGAGATCCCGAACGTCAATCGTGGGACCCCCTGTAGGTGCTTCCCTATGAAGGGTAATCATGAGGGCCGAGACACGAGCGTCAGGCTCGTCGGATCTGGACTTTTACCGGAGTAGGCGTTCGAGGTTTGACGGTCTATCCTTATTTACAGATGAGTGGGCTGGGAAGGCCCACGAGCCCTTCAGGGCGAGCGTCGGGGATTTAGTCAGCGATATGCTGACACGTGGACGGCTCTGACTTGAGAGTGTTTTTAGGCCTCATCAGAATGATCCTCTTTAAATTTAAAAAAAAATAAAAAATTAACAAACTATTTAGAAATAGTCCACGTGACAAAATAAAGTAAGCTAATCCACTTTTTTTTTTTTTTTTGATAATATATATACCAAAAATAGCAACAGCACAGGACGGGGGAGTTCGAGATCGGGATGAAAATTTGGACACCCGAGCCCATCCCGAAAATGTCAGGTATCCGACTAATCGGGGAGTTCGGGATCGGGGAGCCCGATTAATATTTATTATTATTATTATTTTTTTAGATACATTAGGGGCTGGGCTGCCAATTTACTTATTGAGCCTAATTTTTTGTAATTGACGATATGGGCTACCAATTAACTTGTCGGGCCTATAATTATTATATAATAATTATCCATTTATCCCCATAATCACAATAATAATTATCCCCTCATGTCACTTTAGAATTATTATTATAATTTGTAAAATTATTATTTATTAGTTTATATAATCTTGACTAAAAACAAAAATTATTACATAATTAATTACTAATTCTACATTTCTACTGCTGAGTGCTGATTGCCACTGACTGAATTACATAATTAATTAGTACATTTGCTAAAAAATTGAAATCACTGCATGTCTGTACATGAAATTCCAAACATCCCGGCATGTCTTCACCATTACAAAGTCCATTTTTTTAATTAAATGTGTCTGGGAGTTCGGGTACCTGATCGGGGAATTCGGTACCAAGATACTCGGCCCCGAGCCCAAACTTCTAATCGGGATTTGGATACCCGTCCCGAATTGAAAATTTCCCAAACTCCCCATCCCGACCCGAATTCCCCGACCCAAACACTCACCCCTACGTATAATTAGGTTTGTTATTGATCAACTTATTGTTTCTTCTTTTCCCTTTACTTTATTAGGAAAAAATAACTCGATAAGCATATAGTTCCTTTGAAAATTTTATTTGCACAAATTATATATAATATCGGTGCAACTGAATAGTTATGCGGTAGAGAAATGAAAACTTAATTTGTGTTCCATAACGCAAACCTCATAGCTTGCCAGTCTTAATTAGTGTATAACCGAAATCTTACACATAATTCTATTTGAAATACTTTGGAGAGATGTAGAAAGGGTTAAATTCCACATTGAAAATAATAATAATTATGAAGATTTCCAAAAAGAGAGAAAGAAAAAGAAAATTCATAATAATAAAAGAGGGAGAGAAAGTAAAGCAAAGCAAATGGAATGGGTGATGCATTGTTCTCTAAAAAGAAGGCTAACGCTCCTCCGTCTCCTCTGCATGATTGCGACCACCTTTCGAACAGCCAAAGGTTTCAACGTAACCACTCTCACATTCGCTCAATCCTATTCTCCTCTCTTCAGCAATTTCAATATTCAACGATCGCACGATGACAACACCGTCCGCCTCCTCCTCAATCGCCTCTCAGGCAATGCTCCCCCCCACCCCTCTTTCTAAAGATATCATTTTGTCATGTCATTTCGTGTTATGCCAGACGTTCGCATTAGAAGCTAATATTACATGAAAAATTCAAGAAAAAATTTCATTGTTGTGTCGGTATGGCAGTGTCCTTGCATCATAATTATGCATGCGTTGCATGAAATAAATCCATGTATATTTGTGTTTGAGAATTGTCCTTGTTTAAAATTGGGGTTAGACTGATTGAGATGGTGCATGATTAATTTTGTTTTGTGTTATTCAGGATCTGGGATTATATCGACCGAATATTACAATTATGGTTTTTTCAGCGCCAGCATTAAGATGCCATCCAAACACACTGCAGGCATTTGTGTCGCGTTCTATGTAAGTACATCGTAATAATCCTCAAAATCATCTCAATTTTTCCTAAGTACCAAAAATTAGTTAATTGGTAGTATTTGCTATGTTAATGCAGACATCAAATGTGGACACGTTTGAGAGGAACCATGATGAATTAGATGTGGAGTTTTTGGGAAATGTGCCAGGAAAAGCATGGAGGTTTCAGACCAACATATATGGAAACGGCAGCGTTTCTCGTGGGAGGGAGGAGAGGTACCGAATGTGGTTTGATCCCAGCAAAGATTCCCATCGCTATAGCATACTTTGGACGCCAACAAACATCATGTAAGTTAATTTACTTTATACAAATAAAGACATTAGCGACTTTTTTAGATCTTGGGCTGGATTAGTATAAAAGGTAATTAAAGTGAACTTGTGTCGATCAAATCAGTGAATGCAATGGAAAAAAACACAATCATTTTATACATGACATGTGATTGATTCAAATTTTAGAGAGATCTAATGAAATGACAAATTATATAACAAATGTGGTATACTTGTAATATAAATGATTAGGCCAAGATGGACCCGAACCGGAGCTTTCCGAAAGGGCTCTATGAAGGAATTTTTGGATTTGGATGGACCAATTAATCGGTTAACAACAAGAAAAAAGAAATAGTAAATGCAAATTATTCATCTATTATTTAAAAATTTTATTTTATAATATGTTTTTTCTATGAAGATGACACGATAACTGCGAGTGCATTTAGTTGTGTCAAGCACGAAATTGCCTTATTATAGTACTCACGAGTGCCTATTCTGATTGAATTAAGAAAAACGTAAAGTCAAGTCACAATATTACAATGGTAGGCATATTGGAAGATTATACATACATTGTAGACATGAACTAAAAAAGACTTCTCTCATTATGAAAATCTTTCTTAGAAAACTAATAATAACACAAGCCTATTATGTTACTGTTGAAATTATCAACCTATTTGTATTTACATCTTATGAACTTAATTAAGCATCTTGCAAGTGGAAAGCTAATTTATCTTTATGACATAGTTATTTCATTGTATTCGATATATAATTGATCATACTCTAATAACTTAGTCTTTCAAATATCCATGCAATCAATTTCAATGTAATGCATTGTCTCTATAAAGAAAAAACAACGTAGCATTAATCATAATCACGTACAAATTTTCTAAGGAAATTATCTAAAATTTAAGATACTAATATTTTCGTTAATCATAAATTTTAGTAATAACATAAATGTTATTATCACTCAATACATATAGCAATCACAATTTACATTATTATTACTTTTTTCTCAATACCGTAACACCATTTGTAGTTTATGTAATAGCCTTGAAATTTTCTTTAGATTATAAACAATAATTATTTTTTTAGATTTTATTTTTCAAGCTCGTCTTTAATCTCTTATTTCACTCACCCACGCACGCCGAGTGTATTATTAGACAATCCAGGAGATAATCTTTTGATTTTTTCCATATTTCAATTGTACGTTTCCGTCTTCGAATTTCAGTCATCTATCAATACATGTAACGTATGTATATAAATAAAAGAGGAGTTGAAACTCAATAGTAAAATAGACATCTATCAATACATGTGACGTATGTATATAAGTAAAAGAGAAATTGAAACTCAATAGTAAAATAGGAGAATCGAACCCAATAATTAAATATAATCTTTTTTTTTTTTTTTTTTTTGAACTTTTTTGTATAATTACCTTGATCATCAGATTCTACGTGGATGAGATTCCAATAAGGGAAGTATTCCGGAACGCCGCCATGAGAGGCGACTACCCCTCAAAGCCAATGTCCGTCTACGCCACCATATGGGACGCCTCGTCGTGGGCCACCAATGGTGGCAAGAAAAAGGTCAACTACAGATACCAACCATTCGTCGCAGAGTTCAAAGATCTTGTCCTCGAAGGTTGCATCGTCGATCCCACTGACCAAATCCTGTCCAGCAATTGTACAGACGCGATTGCTTCACTGATGGCCAAGGACTATTCCACCATCACACCCGAGCGCCGCAAAGCCATGGCATGGTTTCGTGAGAGGTATATGTATTATTCGTACTGCTACGATCATAGAAGGTATTCTGTGCCGCCTCCTGAATGTCTGGATTCGCCATCCGAAAGGGCTAAGTTTACGAGCACGGGCGGAGTGAAGGCTAATACGAGATCCGGAGGTGGACGCCGCCGTCGTAGTAGGCGGCGGAGCAAAGGGGCTGGTGGTGTTGCTGCTTTTTGATGTGTATATGTGGTGGGAGGTATAGTGTTGAGTTGTAGTGAGTGTATAGAATGATGGTCTGCATATATGATTTGTGTGTCTAAATTATAGCTAAATTACAGGTAACTAGTTTTAAGTATCCAGTCTGCACAATACATTTTAGTTACGCCTCAAATGCTAAAATAGGTAGTACCTAACTATTTATTTGAAAAAATAAAATTTTATTAGCACTCTATTTTGTGTAAAAATTCTAGATCATCTTTCAAAAATAAAGAATGAGCACACATAGGGATAGGGAAATGAAATAGAAAGAAAAAAAAAAAGAAAGAAAGAAAACCGAGCAAAGAGGCGAAGAAAATCTACGGTAGAAGTGGGACAAAGGGAGAAAGAGAGACAAAGAGAGACAAAGAGAGAGCGATGACCGGAGAGAAGCATAAGAGAGAAATTGCGAACGAAGAAAAAGAGAGAACAATGACTGAAGAGGCGGAAAAGGAAGAGAGCAAGAGTGGAGAGCAACAGTAGAGACCGATGACGAGACACCTGCCTATGGCAGAATCCTTGAGCGATGACGAAGACGAGACATCCATCAATGTTAGAACCCTGAAACTGTTAAAAAGGAGTAAGATCTTTTAATTTGTAACTTTCAAGTTTTTATCTTCTAATGGTCATTGCCTTAGCTAATTTTGTTTAAGAGATAATTGAATTTTGATTTCATGATCTTAGAACTGCTTACGGGTTAAATTATGGTGATAGAAAAGAAGTTGCAAGTGGATCAGGAGGAGTTTGAGGCATTACAACATTCATTATTCTAAAATCAATGACCTTAATTTTGTTGTTAGTGGGTGCTGGTCAGGTGGCTCTCCCACGTAGGTGTTAGGAAAACGGATAATTAGGGATTTGGGTATATCTTGTAATTGTGTTACCATATATAGCTGGACTCTATTTTGTAGTATATATTGTAACCTAGTTGTTTAGTATTGTAATTACGTAATTACAGAGAATAATACTGTTTTTCCAAAACCCCAAAACTATGTCTTCTTCAATAGTTATCATGGTATCAGAGCGGGTTTCAATCCATTAATCGGATTCGATTCCTTGCTCATCATCTACCGTACCTCTCTCGGCCATGGCCGACGATAGCAGCAGCACCACCGGCACGGGACCGCAGCAGCCAAGCGAATCCCTAACCACTCAATTAGCCAGTTTGTTCCAAAACCTACAGCCCCAAACCACACACAATCAACACAGTATCCCACAACCAGTCACAATTAGCCTGAAATTGAACCAATTCAATTATTCTCTATGGTCCCGATTAATGAAAATAGCGATCGGGCGAAGGGGAAAATTGGAGCATATTACCGGAGTACCAGCATCACCTTCGGCAGATCACCCTACCTACCATAGATGGGAGCAAACAGACCTGATCGTCTGCTCCTGGATTCTCGACAACATGGAGCCGGACCTCATAGCTAATTTCGCAGAATACCCGTCTGCAAAAGCTCTCTGGGATGGCTTGGCAACAACTTACGGACAAGGAAGGGATGGATTACAGATCTATGATCTTACAGTAAAGGCGAACAACGTGAAACAGGGGTCAGATTCAATTGAACAATACTATAGCAACTTACAGAGACTGTGGAGAGAGATTGATATCCGTCAACCAAACCCGATGGTTCACGAGGAGGACATCGGGACCTTTAATCGCCTCAGGTCCGAGACTCACCTTTTCCAGTTTCTTGCCGGTATAAACGATACTTACGATGCCGATCGACGAGAATTCTTGAAGGAGAGTCCCCTGCCAACAGCGGAGAAAGCATACGCGGTGGTCCGGCAAGAAGCCGCCCGGCGAGAGATACTCAACTGCGAATCTCGAACATCATCATCGGCGACGGGGGCAACAGGTATAGGGACTGGTCTGGTCGTTCAAAATCACGCTCAGAGAAGCTTCCCGTCACAGGGGTTTCCATCTCAGGGGGAGAAAAGACTCAGATCTGGCCAAGGGCAGCCGCGCCGCCACGGCGGAATACAGACCCAGACAAACCTGGCATCAAGTGCAGCAAATGTCAGCGTCTAGGGTACAGGGTGGAGAATTGCTTCGAGATAATTGGGTTTCCCGACGACTGGAGCAGCCAACGGCGAGACGCTGCATCGCCGGGCTACGGCGCAGCACGGGTGGCGGCGGAAGTCGCCGGAGAAGACAACCAAGGGACTGGAGCAGAGTCTGGAACCCGTGGGAAAGAAGGAGAAGTTGGGGCGGCTCATTTTGCAAATGGGGGAGGAAATCAGAATTTAGGTATGAGGATGGAAGGTCCGAAATCCCCAAATCTCCCCTCCACTATTACTTCTTCCAATTATTATAATACTTCACAAGCTTTTGTAAGTCAGTCAGAATATGTGCCCAAATTCTGTGATAATAAGGCAGGTTTACCGCGTGGAACAGAGAAAGAATCTCGATGGGTAATCGATTGTGGGGCCAGTGACACGATCACATACGATCAATCGGATTTCATAAACAGTAGTGTTCCTAAGAGACCAGCTATTCAAGATGCAACTGGCAAAATTTCCCGGGTTCAAGGGGCAGGAACTATTGTCCTATCTCCTGACTTAAAGCTGAAAAATTGTCTTTATGTTCCTAATTTGTCTTGTAAATTATTATCTATAAGTCATGTGACAAAGGAACTAAATTGTACAGTTCTAATTTACCCTACTTTCTGTCTGTTACAGGATATTCAGTCGGGGAGAGTGATTGGGCGTGGTACTGAAAGTGGGGGCTTGTACTTTGTTGATGAGGTGGCTCAACAAGGAACTGCAGCGCTTGCTCACGGGACAGTGGAACGTCAGAAATGGTTGTGGCACCGACGCTTGGGACACCCCTCGTTAGGGTATCTTCAGTTTTTATTCCCTAAACTTTTCCAGACTAGTGATAAATTCTCTTGTGAGACTTGTATGACTTCAAAAAGTCATAGACAGCATTTTGCTTTGTCCAACTCTAGGGTAGCAACTGTTTTTTCCTTGATTCATTCTGATGTTTGGGGGCCAGCCCCGTTTTTGGGTGATTGTAGTTCAAATCATGGTTTTAAGTATTTCGTGTTGTTTATTGATGATTGCTCTAGAATGACATGGGTGTATTTCCTCAAACAAAAATCCGATGTACCCTCGAAATTTGTGGAGTTCTTTAATATGGTTCGTGTCTAGTTTAAAACTCACATCCAAATTCTTAGGTCGGATAATGGGGGGGGGGGGGAGTATGTCAACTCAACACTCAAACAGTTTTTCAGGGAAAATGGGATTGTTCACCAAACATCTTGTCCTAATACTCCCCAACAGAATGGGGTAGCTGAAAGAAAAAACCGTCAACTTCTTGAGATGTCTCGAGCCATGTTACTCGAGTCCCAGTGTCCAAAGTCTTATTGGCCCGAAACAGTTGCAACCTTAGTTTACCTTACTAACCGTCTTCCCACTAAAGCCTTAAACTTTGTTACCCCACTCAAACACCTTAGTACTCAGGTTAGTGTACCATCCACGTTAACCTTACCTCCTCGGATCTTTGGCAGCTCTGTGTTCATTCATGTCCCTAAGTCGGATCGAACCAAACTTGATACATGTGCTTTGAAATGTGTCTTTGTGGGGTATGGGGTTAGTCAGAAGGGATATAGGTGTTTTCATCCTCCTACTCGTCGCTTATACACGACCGTGGACTGTGACTTCCTTGAAACCGAATATTACTTTCTCTAACCCAGTGCTCCGGGGGAGAGTGGTCAGAGGCCTCAGGATCAACTGGGTTGGGTATCACAATCCTGGCCAGACATAGTCCCAACAGAGCAAGTAGGCGGAACCACCGAGCCTACTTCACCCCTGGTACAGACCCCCACACACTCTCATGTTCCAGTCACTCAATCCGACAATCCTGAGGTATGTAATAGTGATAGTGATTCAGTTAATTCTACTAGTACCATTCCTGTTGTTGAAACTAACAGTACAGGAAGTGAAGAAGCTCAGGGGGAGCATGAGACAGAAATTCAGAGCATACAGGAGAATAGATATGTACTGCCTCCACGGGCAACCAGAGGGGTGCCTCCCAAGAGATATGAGCCCGAACTAGCAAACAGAGCCCCGAGATATCCAATAACTGATCTAGCCAAAGGAAATCTCTCATCACAAGCCCGAGCTTATGCTACCTCAGTTTACTCAACCCCAGTGCCAAATAAAGTGGAAGAGGCGCTGAAGGATGATAGGTGGGCCCAGGCTATGGAGGACGAAATGAAGGCCCTCGAGAAGAACGGTACTTGGGAAAAGTGTAAACTTCCCAGTGGAAAAAGGATGGTGGGATGTCGATGGGTATTCACAGTCAAACATAGAGCAGATGGAAGTGTGGAACGGTACAAGGCCAGACTAGTGGCCAAGGGATACACGCAGACCTATGGGGTCGATTATTCAGAGACATTCTCTCCGGTGGCGAAGATTGACACAATTAGAGTGTTGTTCTCTATAGCTGCAACTTGTGATTGGCCGCTGCACCAGTTTGATGTGAAGAACGCGTTTCTGCATGGTGATTTGAGGGAAGAGGTTTATATGGAACCTCCATCGGGATTCTCAGGAAAGTATGGTAAAGGGGAAGTGTGTAGGTTGAAGAAAGCATTGTATGGTCTGAAATAGTCACCACGAGCCTGGTTTGGTCGGTTTACCGTCGCTATGAGAAGGTACGGATATCATCAGAGTAACTCGGATCATACGTTGTTCCTAAAAAGAAAAGGTGAAAAAGTTACTTGTCTCATAATATACGTGGATGATATGATAATTACGGGAGATGATTCAGAAGAGATATCCCAGCTTTGAGAGAATTTGTTCAGAGAGTTTGAGATGAAAGACTTGGGAGAGCTCAAGTACTTTCTAGGGATAGAGGTGCTGAGGTCCAGACGGGGTATCTTCATTTCTCAAAGAAAGTTTGTCCTAGACCTCCTTGCTGAAATTGGGTTGCTTGAGTGTAAACCAGCGGACACTCCGATAGTTGTGAATCATGGCTTGCAGATTATAGAAGGTGCAGAAGAAGTTGATAAAGGTCAGTACCAGCGCCTGGTGGGGAAACTGATTTATCTCTCACACACTCGGCCGGATGTAGCCTATGCAGTAGGGGTTCTGAGCCAGTTCATGCATCAACCACAGAAAGAGCATATGGATACAGCATTGAGAGTCTGTCGGTACTTGAAGGGATGTCCTGGAAGAGGAGTTCTGTTTCAGAAACATGGACGCTTGGATATTGAAGCATATACAGATGCTGATTGGGCAGGAAATCCGGTGGACAGAAAGTCAATTGCCGGGTATTTTACTTTAGTTGGGGGAAACTTGGTGACTTGGAAGAGCAAGAAACAGAAGGTTGTAGCCCTCTCAAGCGCAGAAGCAGAGTTTCGAGGCATTGCACGGGGAGTGACTGAGGTCTTGTGGCTAAGGAAGTTGCTCACAGAACTTGGTTTTTCTATGGCAGGGCCGTGTAAGTTAAGGTGTGACAATCGAGCTGCTATCAGTATTTCAGAAAACCCAGTACAGCACGATCGTACTAAACACGTGGAGGTTGACCGACACTTTATCAAGGAAAAGTTGGAAGAACGGTCATTGATATTCCCTTTGTGAGGTCTGAGGATCAATTAGCGGATATCTTGACAAAAGCAGTGAATGGAAGGATCTTTCGTGAAGTGTTGAGCAAGTTGAGCATCATTGATCCGATACTCGACTTGAGGGGGAGTGTTAGGAAAAAAGATAATTAAGGATTTGGGTATATCTTGTAATTGTGTTACCATATATAGCTGGACTCTATTTTGTAGTATATATTGTAACCTAGTTGTTTAGTATTGTAATTACGTAATTACAGAGAATAATACAGTTTTTCCAAAACCCCAAAACTATGTCTTCTTCAATAGTTATCAGTAGGAGTTTTAGGAGTTAGGGGAACACCTCTGGCCAGGATGCAACATTGATGTATTTGACAGGTCTTTTACTTGTACATGCTAATAGACATTGGCCGAACCACAGTGACAATGATCCTCCTGAGGAGACAGCCGATAATGGTATGATCGGCCGTTGCAAGCTTGGAGCCTTATTGGCAAACCTTGTTGCTGTCGGGATGATTGGGCACCTTGTAAGACAAACCTTTGATCATTCTGATTCGGCGTGTAATAGGGATTTTAAAATTTACTATGCCCACAGGACTTATAACACACGGTTTGTTTGATGTATTGGTCCCGACTTGATTTAATATAGGGGGTGCTCGCTTGTAACCCCACCGTTGCGTTGATTGGTTAAAAAAAAAAGTTGCAAGTGTTTAACCATGATTATTTTGTTAATCATGAATAGTAGTTGGGATATATATTGTAATTATGTAGATACTATTTTGATGGGAAGATGATTATATAATTAGTTAACATCCGAAACATAGTCAATTACGCTATAAAAATCCCGCTACATACGTATCATATCATACATACTTACTTATTAATCATACCATACCTTGCAACAAGCTATGTTTTACATACCTCTCTGTGTTGTTCATTTCTTATCCTTTTTCCATAGTGCTTAGCTCATCAGAGGCACACGGTTTGCAGCATAGCTTAACGTTGCCAGAAATAAAAAATCATAACAAGCGTACATACGCTTGTATATAGCATATCGTACTTGCATACATACGACAAAGTCATAAAATACATATATCGACATACATATTTATACGTAAGGCTTATTAAATCACATGCATTAGAAAATGAGCACATTATATTAGGGTCATAACTGTAATCCTAACCTCACCTTAAATCAAACGAAGCCGAAGACAAGATAGTTGTTTCACCCCGGAATCAACACGGCTAACCGGTCACCGCCCTGGGTGCACCTGTACAAACTAAACACAAAATACAAGACTTAGACCCAAGAATGAACCATGTAGACGCACGACTATTCATATGCATATATTTGATGCAATACGCATGATGCATGATCTCAATTCACATAGGTTCGCATAAGCATAAGACAAAGAACTTGAAATAAAACAATTAAAGCCATACATAACATTCAATAATCGTAAAGCATATTAGTATCATGCTCGGGGTTGAAAAATAATAGAAGAGACGAACTAAACTGGAGAAATCGGGATCAAAATGACAACTCCCGCATTCCTCTGCTCTACGTTGTGGCCGTGACAGAAAAAATATTGAAAATCGTCTCGGTCGCGACACGGTATTTGAAACCCCGCTGAAAAATCCTCATGACCGCACCCAAAACCTTTTGAAAAGCTTCGTGGTCGCGACGAGGTTCCAGCGGCCGAAACCCAGAAGGTCTCGCGGCCGCGATCGATTTACACACCATTCAATCGCGACCACGACCGAGCTAATAGCAGAACAGCCATGGTACAAAATGCCTAAAACTGAACAAATACAAGTATATAACACACGATAAACACATTGCAACACATATCGGTCACGATTCGAGTTCAAACACACTAAAACCCGAAACTCTTACTATTCACCCATCATCCCAAATCCACATATAAACACACATTCACAAAACGTAATTCAAATAGAATCAAAACACATAACGAAATGTACACTTTGATTACCTTGGATCATTGATCGATCGGTTGAGAGACGACGAAGATCTTGAGCTCGAAAGGTTGGAAATAGTAAAAATAGCTTTGGGGCTTCTTTTCTCTTTCTTCTTGGCTGAAAAGGGGCGTTCAAAATGGGGAAAAAGAAAAGGGAAGTCAGCCATTTTGGGCTACTAAAACGGGTCGGGCAAAAAAATCTAGTTTCTTTGGATCTAATTTTAAAGCAAGGAAGGTTCAAACGGCTTCAGAAAAATACGAGGTAATTATTCTCATCGGATCTGAATCGTCGAAAGGAATCCAATGGAAAAATCAAAACTCGAATCCAAATTCTCAAGTTCAAGATAGCCAAAAAGTCCTCAAAACACTCTAATTGCAATTAGGTCCCTTAACTTCTGAAATTGGACAATTGAGTCCAAACACGTTCAATTAAATTCTAAGCTAACACATAACTTAAAATTAAATGCATGTTGACACGTAGAGCATGCGATGTCACAAAATTCACATAATTAGAATTAAAATACAAAATTACACAATTAAACTCATTCGTAACGTCATACCTGGGTTGCAGAAGAAATGGGGTGTCACAACTTCTAGAGCGTTTCTACATTGGAGACTTGAAGAAGAAGGAAGAACCATCCAACAAAGTGGATTCAAGCTAAGTTTACGAGCACGGGTGGAGTGAAGGCTAATACGAGATCCGGAGGTGGACGCCGCCGCCGTAGTAGGCGGCGGAGCAAAGGGGCTGGTGGTGTTGCTGCTTTTTGATGTGTATATGTGGTGGGTGGTATAGTGTTGAGTTGTAGTGAGTGTATAGAATGATGGTCTGCATATATGATTTGTGTGTCTGATTCTGGTGATAAGATTAAATCATGTATGATTGTGTGAGATGTTACGATTAGCATTAGCTTGAAGGTTCAGTGTACAAAGAAAATGAGTTTAGAATATATATATATATATATATATATATATATATATATACATGGCTGAAAAATTTACAAGCTTATTTTCAGTTGGTTGTTGAATTGGTAAATTTTTTTGTGGAATTAATATTGAAGTAGTTTAGCGAATGATGATATATTTTAATTTAAATTCATTTATTTATATGGCTAAATTGTAAATAACTAGTTTTAAGTATCCAGTCTGCACAATACATTGTAGTTACGCCTTAAATGCTAAACGAGGTAGTACCTAACTATTTATTTGAAAAATAAAATTTTATTTGCACTCTATTTTGTCTAAAAATTCTAGATCATCTTCCAAAAATAAAGAAAGAACACACATAGGAAAATGAAATAAAAATAAAAAAGAAAAAAAGAAAACCGAGCAAAGAGGCCAAGAAAATCGACGGTAGAAGAGAAACAAAGGGAGAAAGAGAGACAAAGAGAGAGCGTAGCACCCCGCACGGTGGACCACCACATCCCCGCACTAAAGCTCAATCCATTTACGAAATAGAGAATCCGTACATGAACCAAGCAGTGGCGAACGAGAGATAGACAGACGCACACCTAAATTGGGTGGAACGTGGACTCTGACTTCAAATTTTAAAACAACAAAGATACACAAAAGCAAAAGCGAAACATACATAATCATATAATAAACAATAACAGTTGACAGGACCTCCTCAATTAAATGAAGTTTCGGAGAGAAAAAAAAGAACCCTACTTGATATGGTTCGTTCCATGATGAGCTTCATTAAAGTGCCACCGGCATTTTGGGGTTACGCCTTAGAATCAGCAGTTAAGATTCTGAATCTTATTCCCTCCAAATCTGTACCCAAAACCCTATTTAAAATGTGGTTTGACAAAATCTCAAATTATTCTTACTTAAGAATTTGGGGTGTCCTGCTTACGTGAAGAGGGCAGTGGGAGATAAGCTTGAAGCTAGATCAAGCTTATGCAACTTCGTAGGATATCCTAAGGAATCAATAGGATATTATTTCTACGATCCTATTGAACAAAATGTTTTTGGGTCAAAAAACACTACTTTTCTTGAGGGCTCATTCCTTAAAGGAAAAAAAAAGTCAAGATCGCAGAACTCGAAGAAGTTCGAGACTAAGGTCCCAAGCCTAGTATCGAGACTAACGTCCCTCAGCCAATCTAAGAGAGTGATACACGCGAAAATCCACCTCAAATAAGACGTTCTGAACGCATTCCTAGACAACCAGAGAGATGCTATGGTTTTCTCCACCCAACATCTCAAATGGATATATAATGATCCATTAACTTATGAGGTGGCATTGTTAGATTAAGACTCTGAACAGTGGAAAGAAGCAATCAAATGCAAAATGGATTCCTTGTACTCTAATCAAGTTTGGACCTTTGTTGATTCACCTGATGGGATCAGGCCCGTAGGGTGCAAATAGGTATATAAGCATAAGCTTGGAGTGTAGTGCCCGGAGCGGTGGGCCACCACATCCCCGCACCTAGATCTGAACCCACATATGAAATAGAAATCCATACATGAGTCCAAGTCTAAGTAAATGGGGACCTACACACACACACTAGGCTAAACGGGGCTAAAGACAGACAGAGCGTGCAAAAACAAATAACAGAGTGTGGAAGCAACAACTAAGATCAACATATAAAAGCTCAACACGAGCCTATAACATATATACATAGCCCACACAGCCCAAAAATACATCAAGTATCAATATAATCTCCAAGATACAAATTCTTAAACATATATGTCCAAAAGTATCCAAAAGATGCAACATGAATGCAGACTCGACCTAAACTGGCTAGTACGACGCGACGACATACTTTCCCACCTAGTTCGAGAAAACCTGCAACTAAAGTGTTAAAAGAGAGGGGTTAGTCTAAACTCGACTGAGTGAGGGGGTTGATGCACACCCACACACGTATATGTATAAATGATAACATATATCAAAGGGATGGTTATGAATCGAGCTAAAGTTTTGTATACCAAATCGTTTTCATAAGCATATCATATATTACATAAAAAAAAACCTAACTCGATTCATAATCTACCAAACATAAACATAAACATTTGCCCTGCGAGTACGGGTTCCACCTTCACACCTCTTAACATATCATAAAATAGAAATCATAAATACATATCCATCCTACATATCTTTGGTGTTTTGGGAATCAAACCCACTCTACCTGCATTACTTTTGTACACGGGGTAGCAAGCCTACATCGTACCTTCTTCGGAATTCACCAAAGGCATAAAGTAATAAGCCCTCTTAACCTCCAAGAATCGCGCATAAGAACTTAATGTGGGAATTGTGCACAGGCTTAACCTCGATGGCCCTTGCCATCCTGAATGTCCTTACCCATAATTACCGGGGCCCAAGATATCATACCTTACCATATTCCCATGTTTCAGGGCTTATCTCGCACATACCATATTATATACATACATAAGAGTTCAAATCATAAGCTTACGTATGCTCGTACTTATACCATTTTCAAAAACTAGAAGCGTATTCATAAGATCATAACATAGCTTATATACACATATCTAATTATATATAAGATATATAGTCGTATGTGGGCAAGAAAACATCACATAAAAGGTCATAGGTCACTTATCCAAAAGAAAGAAACCTAAACCTCACCTTACGATAAAAACGGTAGAGAAGGAGGCTCGGAACGGATAACCAAACACCTATGCCTCGGGAACGACGTCCTCTAGAAGTGGTCTGTAACAAAATAACATAATACCCTAGACTTAGACTCAAATATGTACCAATTAGATGCCCGACAATGCATATGAATGCAAGTGTGCACATGAGATGTCAAAAAGGTAGCGCTTAACGTATTTAAGATTCAAGCTCGTATAAACATGTCAAATTCACAACATTATTCCAATATTTCAATCATATCACGTAATAATAGATGTTATCAAAGCATAGGGATCATATTAGGGGTGGGAGAAGTCATACAAAACAAGAAACGAAGCAAACAAATCAAGCACACAAGGTAAGGCCGCGAACATCCTTTTCCTTTTCATGCACAACCAAGCAAACGACCGTTTAGAGGGTCAGAGACCAGCTCCGGACCTGCGAATGGCCGTTCTCCTCCACCAAAGAGAACTGTAAATGGCGGTTCGGACCTGGAAAGCAACTCTGTATGTTTGAACGCATGTTCGAAAAAAGAAAGGGGTGTGGGCGAACGGCGGCAGCAAAATACAAGCTAAAAATAGACATGTTCTCCCCTGTTAATTACCCCAATCTTTTGCAGCAACATCCACAACATATTAAGGTATGAAATGGCTGCAAAAAGGCAAAAAAAAGGCACAAATTTGTCCCAAATTCATCCAAAACCGCAGCACAACCCTAGAGCATGATCAAGTTGCAAATGTTTCAATTTTCAAGCTTTAAAGCTCAAGTGCATTAATGGTGAAATTAATACAACTCAACCACCAATAAATATGACACCATACAATCATAAATGAAGCTCTTGTGATCAAATATCAAGCATTAAATCAAGAAATAATACAAGGAAGGCATGTGATTCTCATACAAGAATTTAAACCGTGACTATTCACTACTCATCATGTCTACCGAATTCCATGAATCTATAGCATAATATAAGGAATATGGATAGAAATGATCTCAAGAAGGAGGAGAATAAGAATATAAACTCACCTTTGAAGATGGAGAAGAAGAAACGATCAAATGAGCTCTTATAGTATAGAATTGGTAAGAAACCCTTGTTTTCTCTTCTTTCTTGCTAACGAAATGTGAGGGAAAATGGGTGTGTGTGGCTGAGTTTTAATCATAAATGGGTCAAAGAACCGGGTCATGGGGTGTTAAAACGGGTAGGGTAGCTTAAATGGTCCATTTGGGTCGAAATTTAGGTCGTCAGAGGTCCAAACGACATCGAAAAATTATGAGGCCTGTTCCATTCGATGCGAATCTTCGAAATGAGTCAAACGTTGGTGTCAAAATTTGAATCCTAATCCCAGAGCTCATGTTTTACACAAAAGTACTCAAGTATGGCTAAATTGCAAATTGGCCCAAAACTTAACAAAAAGCGCAATTGAGTTCTTAGAAGTTTCAATCTAGTGCAAAACATAATAAAACCATACAATTAAGGCCTTAAATCATATTATATCACATAATTCAAGAATTTAGCATGTTTGGGACATAATTTCATATCACATAATTCATAATTCACAAGAATACATATCACATAATTACTTAGGGTACATTCTTGACATTTGGAGCATGTAATTCACATAAAATCATACAAGTCTTGAATATAGAAGTAAATATAAAAAATTAAATATGAAATTAAATGCAAATATAGAAATTAAACTCACACGTAGCACGAACCTGTACGTACGGGCAGACAGGGTGTCACAACCTCTCCATCCTCCCCCCTAGAAGAACCTGGTCCCCAGGTTCATTGCTCGACACTGAACAACTCTGGGTACAACCTTCTCATCTGCTCCTCGGTCTTCTAAGTAGACTCTTCGGACTTCTGATCTCTCCAAAGAACTCTGACCAAGAGAATCTATCGGTTCCTTAACTCTTGCATCTTCCGATCTTGGATCGCAACCGGGTGCTTTACTATCGTCAAGTTCGGCTCTAATTGTACCTCTTCAATAGGGAGAACAGTTACCTCATCGGGATAATACTTACGAAGTTGAGAAACGTGAAATACATTGTGTATCCCACTCAAACTCGACTGTAGGTCCAACCTATATGTCATCTCACCAATTTTTTCCAAGATCTCAAATGGCCCGAGGTATCGTGGATTGAGTTTTCCACTTTTACCTATACGAGTGAAGCCCTTCCTAGGAGATGCTTTTAGAAAGACTCGATCTCCGACTTCGAACTCTAAGGTCCTTCTTCTTTTATCGGCATAACTTTTCTGTCGGTCCTAAGTTGTCTTCATCCATTGTCGGATCTTTTTAACCTTCTCAATGGCATCCTCGATATCTTTCTTACGTTTCGCTCTTTTGAGCTTATCCTCTTCGTTCCACCTCCAACCTTCAATGTCCCAAAATAAAGGAGAGCTACACTTTCTTCCATAAAGTGCCTCATAAGGTGCCATCTTGATCGAAGCCTGAAAGCTGTTGTTGTAAGCAAACTCAACTAACGGTAGATGCTCATCCCACTTATCCTGAAAATCCAAAGCACACCCCCTAAGCATATACTCAAAGTACTGAATTAACCTTTCAGATTGTCCTTCCGTTTGAGGATGTGAGGCGGTGCTAAACTTGAGTTGGGTGCCCAAAAACTTCTAAAGATTCTGCCAGAAAATCGACGTAAACCTTAGATCTCGGTCTGAAACAATACTAGTCAGAACTCCATTCAATCTAATGATCTCTCTGCAATACACTTCGGCTAGCTTTGGAACCTTGTCGGACATCCGAATTGTAACGCCTCGATTTTCATTAATTAATTTCTTACGTTTCATTATAATTTTATAAATTAAATTTTTAGTACACTTTCATGGAAATATATAGAATCATATCATTGGAAAATTATTTCAAGTCATAGCAAAATATTTATTATATGAAACAATTACCGGGAATGCTTTAATTATCCAAATTGCCCCTACTTGATTATTTTCCTAACTTTGGGGACTTAATTGTATAACTTTTCAGGGACTTAATTGATTATATTGCAAAACCCTACATACTTGATTGCATGACTTCAACTCTTGAGAGACTAAATTGCAATTTAAGCATTTCACATATTTCAAAATTGATGAATCACGTTATATCTCTTCCATAAGGTTCCTTGTTCATTTTTCAACCAAATTCATCGATCATTTACTCCCCTTTCATAACCGAACCATAAGCCAAGAAAGAGAGAGGAGATTTCATCATTTCCATCCAAGAATTTCAAGAAATATTTCAAGATTTGGGAGGTCAATCACCATCATCTTCTTCTTCTTTTTCATTTCTTTCATTTCAAGGTTGGTATTTGCATGGTTGATGAATCTTGATCAAATATGGATTAGTTAGGGTTTGAGAATTATTGCATAAGTGAGTTATTGACTGATTGAAGCATGATTATATGATTTTATCTTGATTTAGAGCTTGAATTATTGGAAAATTTGAGCTTGAGTGATCAAAAGAAGAATGAACATGAAACTTGAAAATCTTGATGATTTTTCATTGTTTATGTGTTTA
Organism: Lantana camara; assembly: GCA_037501455.1. Classification (NCBI taxonomy): domain Eukaryota; kingdom Viridiplantae; phylum Streptophyta; class Magnoliopsida; order Lamiales; family Verbenaceae; genus Lantana; species Lantana camara. The sequence goes on from CM074857.1 coordinate 112,866,702, forward strand.
AGTGATATATTATCATATCTTGAACATATATGCTTGAATATTACTAGAAATTCATGCCCTTTTAGTGATCAAACGTGAGCTTTGTTGCTTTGTTAATGTTTCCCGTAGCCATCCCCTGTTTCTGCTCTGTTTTCAGTTGCAGAAATTGGGAACAGCCATTCCCGCCTCAAGGCATTATGGGAACGGTCGTTCCCACTCTTTTAATTCAAAGTGGGCTGGCGAACCTGGGAACGGCCGTTTCCATTTTGGCCTGCGTGCCGGAAGGGCCGTTCCCAGCCTCAGCGTGTTTTCAAAATAAAAAACGTTGGTGCGTTTTAAAGGGCCACGAGAACGGCCCTTCCCATTTTCAAAGGGAAGCCGGAACGGCCGTTCCCACATGTCTGACAGAACAAAACTTTCTGCATAAAATCCGATTTTTAGCATGTTGATGCAAGGCATTCTTTGATCCCAAATTGCTATTATATGATTGAATACATGTCAAAACAAGATATTTTCATGCCGCATTGTTCATTGCTCGTCATCTCGTTGCATTTTCGTCGTTCGTCATATTTGGTCCATTTATAGTCAAGTCTCATGTATACATGTATCCCTTGCACAGATAATCTTCTCGTGACGTGGAGCAGGGGCCGTACGCCGTGTCTCGACTTGCATTCTGTTGGTAAAGGTGAGGTTTAGCTATTAGTTATCTAAAACCATATAACCTTTACGTGGATTTTGGCCAAATTACATATATATATATCTTCATAATCGTTTCCCAAGAACAAAAGATTTAACAACTACCCGTGTATCATGTTATAAGTTGTGTTCTTTGAAAGTAAATCATGTTTCTTGAAAACTAATCGTGTTCATGATAAGCAAGCCGTGTATCGTGTTATCGTGATTGAACCGTGATCGTGTTTGGCGAATTATCATGTATCGTACATTATGGGCCCGAGAGTGAGTGTTTGAGCCAACCGGGAAAGCATAGGGCTGACGGGTAACTCACACACCTCTCTCACACCGTGGGGATACCCCCTGAATCCACCAGGAGGTTGGGTGGAGGAAGGAGTCCCGTACGTGGGAGTCATGCTCCCGACGTACGTCGTGTTATCGTGGGTGGTTCGGGCCTTGCAAACCCACCACCAATGGTGAATGATGGATTTCGTTTTATTGATCGTGTGCACTATAATGACTTTTATGATAACTTAATTAAATGAAAGTGTAATCCTTGTTCACTGTCGAGGTGGGTGGAGATCGTGCACACCCCTCGCCAGGGCCACTGATGGTTATAATACACGTGATTATCGTGTTAAACCTGGTAGTTGTAATCTCAGGCGAGTTCTGTGTTATTCTTGCACTTATATTATTTCAGATACAAAACCTTACCCGAGATTATAACTTGCATGATACTTGTGTTTATATATATTTATGCCCCTCACTCGGTCTTCACAGACTGACGCCTCCACCTTTCAGGTTTCGTTTGTGGCGTGCTAGGCGGGAGTCGGGTCGTGTCTTTTATCCAGCTAAGTCTAGCATAGCGTTTCTTTCCATGTATTAGCATTTCAGAGTATCATGTTAGTAGTTTTGAGCACTTATATGTGAATGTTATTTAGAAGATGATAATGTATTGATATGATGAAACGATATTATTATGCTTCCGCTTTTGAGTTCATGTATTGGATTTATTTTGCGTTTGAGGGTCTAGTCTCGCCTAGCTAGCGTGTTCTTTTACTTGTCACCCGTTCGCTATAGGTTAGTTCATGTACGGATTGTCCATTTCGTATGTGGATCGACCTATAGTGCGGGGGTGTAGTATCTCCACGTGTAGGGGTGATACACGAATCTTGAGAAAATGGGCTGACTTGGTTAATCTATCGATAAACAACCATATTCCATCATACCCTCCTTTCACCCTCGATAAGCCGAACACAAAGTTCATTGTCACTTGCTCCCACTTCTATTCGAGGATTGGAAGTAGTTGGAGAGTTTCTCCCAGCTTCTGATGCTCTATTTTCACTTGTTGGCATATTAGACATCGCTTCACGAAGTTCGCGACATCTCTCTTCATGCCACTCCACCAAAACATCTCTTTCAAATCCTGATACATCTTCGTGCCTCCCGGATGGATTAAATAACCTGAGCGATGTTCCTCCTCAAGTATAAGTCTCTTGAGCTCTTCCGGGACGCATGCACTCGCTTCAAACCCTAGCAAACCTGAATCATCAAATCTGAACTTGGAACTCGGATCACGTCTTAATCGGGCTACCAACTTCTAAATCTCAACATTCGAAGCCTAAGCATCAAACAACCGTTATCTCAAATCTGGCTAAACTGTAAGGTTAGACAACCGAGCCACTGAAACAACTAACTCTGAACCCAAACTCAAAGAACCTGCTTCTAATCTAGCCACATCCACCTTTCTACTCAAGGCATCAGCTACCATATTCACTTTACGAAGGTGGAACTGGATTGAACAATCATAATCCTCTAGAAACTCCACCCAACGCCTCTATCTCATATTCAACTCTTTTTGAGTAAATAGATACTTGAGGCTCTTATGATCGATAAACACATCGAACATTGCACAATAGAGAGAGTGTCGCCACTTCGCCAAAGCAAACACTAAGGCGGCCAACTCAAGTTCGTGAGTAGGATAATTCTTCTTATGCTCCTTCAACTTCCTCAAAGTATAAGCTACCACTCGGCCACTTTGCATCAAAGCACATCTGAGACCTTCATTGGAAGCATCCGTGTGCACTGCATAACCCTCGGTACACTCGAGTAGTAGGGTAAGAACGGGTGCCAAAGTCAACCTCTCTTTTAAGGTTTGGAAACTTGCCCCCCCTTGTCATCCCATTCAAACTGTACCTCTTTCTTGGTTAACCGGGTCAACGGGGTGGTAATCTTAGAGAAGTCCTTCACGAACCTATGATAATACCTTACTAACCCGAGAAAACTTCTAATCTCTGAGGTATTTCTTAGTTTATCCCAATGAAGCACGGTCTCGATCTTGGAAGGATTGACTTCAACTCCATTGCCTAAAATTATATGGCCTAGGAATGTGACTTTATCAATCCAAAACTCACACTTGCTGAACTTAGCATAAAGCTTATGTTCTCTTAGTATCTCCAAAATGATCCGAAGGTGCTGTGCATGCTCTTCAACGGACCTCGAATACACCAAGATGTCGTCTATAAAGATCGCCACGAAATTGTCAAGATAAGGCCTAAACACTCAGTGCATCATGTCCATAAACATAGTAGGGGCATCACAACAAACTCAAATGGCATCACAACAAACTCAAAATACCCCTACCGAGTATTAAACCCGGTCTTCAAAATATCTTTTTCCTAGATATGTAGCTGATAATAACTGTAGCACCCCAAACGGAAGGTACCACATCCCCCGCACTCAGACCCGACCCACATATGAAATGGGAAATCCATACACATGCCAGATCAGAGCGAACGGGGACTCACTCACTCGCTAGGATAGGCGGGAACTAAACCTTCGAAACCATATAAAATGTACAAGAGGAAATAACAAGTGCGGAAGCATAGCATATAATCCATTACCAATACAAGTATCAAATTTACGGGTTCAACTAACATAGATACCTAGTCCCGAAAATTGAAACATAACATAATTCATACATTCACGGGTTCAATCTATCCCTAGAAGTCTGTCCCGGATCAATAACCTAAAATCAATACAATTCATGGTAACTTAAACAATTACAATATACAATGTAGTGACTCGGACTAGAGCACAAGACTCGACTGACTCGAACTCCTGCCTAGCGCTCCAAACCTGCAAATCTGAAAAATAAAGTCGGGTTCAGTCTATAGGAGACTGGTGGGTATAAAACAAGGTATATCGTAATAATAATTCAGAATTTAAACACATACACATGCAAGCTATAATCCCGCACGAGGTTTTGAAACATTTCCCAAATGGGTTAAAACAAAGAAAACAACGCTTGAGATTACAACCACCCATTCATTCTTTTATTTCATTCTTGAGGCTAATACGTGAGCCCGACGAGTGGGCAAAATCTCTAAACTTCACCTCGTGTGTGCACATATTCATTCATTCGTTCATTCATTAGGGATCATGTCATATTCATTCATTAACAATCATTCATAATCATTAACACTTACACCTTTTTTCTCTGGGCGGTGGGCGGGTTTGCAAGGCCCGGCCACCTCATTTATTGACCAGTAGGGTTTCATGAGTTCCCCAAAGGCGCTAAGCTCCCTTTCCTCACTAATCTCCTAGCGAGGTCCGGACTCTGTGATTTGGTAGAACTAGTGCACGGGTTTACCGTCAGCCCAAGCTTCCCCGGATAGCCACGTACACTAAGTCCCAGGGCCCCTATTCATTGTGATCATTCAATTCTCGCCAAAACATTGGTGGGATAATCATTAAAAAGGGCTTAACATTCGAAATCATTTACTTCCACAAAAGACTCGATATGTACGTATAATAATTTGGCTAAAACTTTTACACATTGGGGTATATTGGGTTGTTTATCTAATAGAAGAGAAACCCACCTGTTACACCTTACTGAACGATACCAAGAAGAAAAGAATACTTGAAGAAGGCCTAAGAACCCGGTAAGTCTCCGCCCTAGAGAAAACTGTATAAGAAATAATACGGTGCATTTGTGAGACTCAGGACTCCATATGAACTATATATGACGCACAACAATGCAATGATCATGATATGAAGTGCATAAGAAATAATATGATGTCATGAAGCCACATAACCAAGTAATTCGATCAAGTATATTCATAACATAAAGGTTTCAAGCTCAATCGTTTCATAATCCATAGAAATTCGAGTCATGAATTTAATATAACAAGTATAGCTCAAAGATAACAAGTTTACAATTAGAGAATAAGCAAATAAAGCCATTCAAATCAATTACATAGGTATCAAATTAATTCCAAATAGACCAAACAATATATAATGTCATATAATTCAATTATAACAATTAAACATTATAAGCACATATTCAAGTAGATAAATAATTAAAATCGTACTAAACTCACTCGTGATGACAAACCTGTACGGCCGAAAAGCCGGGGTGTTACAATAACTCTGCCTCAAATTTGACTTGGAGTAAACCTTAGAAACTTGCAGAAGATCTAACAACTCCTCGATGTGAGGCAAAGCGTATTTGTTCTTCACGGTCATCCAATTCAACTCGTTGTAATCAATGTACATCAATAACGTTCCATCTTTCTTCTTTACAAACAAAACGGGAGCACCCCATGGAGAAGTGCTTGTTAGAAAGGTGCCCTAGAAAGCCGATTAGTCATAATCCATTTTGGGACTTTCCTTATATCACAGACAATCTTTGAATGATATACGATTGATTATTATCATAGGCAAACACTTCTTTATATACCAATACATGTTCTGTGTGTTTCCATTACGTGTGCATGTATAAGAACTCCCCCAATCAATATGACTTATTGATGGCTGTCGAGACCACCAAGATTAAATCTCAAATATTGCACACGATTAAATTGTAAAATAGTGGCAACAGGTATCGATCCACGAGGGTTAATTCAATAGATCACAAATAGCTGGGATTTTCCTACGCATGCAGCAGACTATGATCATTGACTGGGTGATCAATTCCACGTTAGGCTAGCTATAGTTACCAATTACCTCTGGCTCCCTCGTTTCTTCGTATTTTTAGAATAATCTAAAAAAACTCCTAAAGACTATTCCCTAACTAGCTAATAACCTTTTCAGAAACTCCATCTAAGATTCAATTAACTAGTTGCTTTACGAGCTAAAGAAACACTAACCCTAATTGACTTAGTACGAACTCGTACTTCGCCTAATTAGACCAAATTATTCCTCAACACAAATTCAAACGAACTTAATGTCCTAGTGTTGATTGCGACTTCGTTAATTATCAGGTTAACACCACCAAATAGATTAACTAACTATATGCGTATCAACAATTCTAAGATTCGAGTTCTAAATCAAAGAATAAACTAACACTCAAAAACATGAAATCGGAAATAAAACGGATAACTTGAATTAATCAACCAAAAGAAATTATCTCACAAAATCTAAAGCATGCTTGGAAAATCCCAACTGAAAAATAATTAGAAATTCATAACGAAATTCAACGAGCAATTACGAATAAGCAACATAGTGTTTCAATGAAAAACAAAAAAGAGAAAAAGAGGAATAAATGCTCTCTTCTTTCTCGTCCCGAGCTGCTGCGTGCTTTATCTTTCTTGTGCGTGAATGAAGTGTGTCCCTCATCAGAAACTGCTACACGCTTATGTAGTGCCCAAGTGCTAGAACTTCTCTCCTACGTCTCACCCACGTTTATGTCATAAATTGAGGCAACTAATTCCTTCTTGTAACACCCCTTTTCCAGAGTCTAGTGGTGGCTTTAATTCTCCAAAACTGTCAGCCAATCAACGACCAAGTCTAAAGGCTAGTGGACTCTGCCAGACGTGGGGTTTCAAGTAGCAATTGGGCTCCTGCATGGGCCTTAATTGTCTTGCTCTCAATTAACCCACAAGAAATGGGTCACTTGATTTAATTTAAGTTCATGGCCCGCCATCTTGTATGACTTCTGCTACAAAGTCCAAAAATCTTGGCAAGCCCATGTTTTCCTAAGGAGAAACATAAATCAGTTTATTATGCACAATTAAACAAAAATATTGGGGAGAAAATAACAATCATAAGCTGAATAAATCCATAAATATGTAACATATCAATTCCCCCCACACATAGGCAATGCTTGCCCTCAAGCATAAAATAAGATCAAAGATAAGAGAAATTTGACTCTATGAAAACACGAAATGGGCAATGTAAATTGGGACTGAAAACATAATTTTCGCCCTTCATTACCAAGTATTGAACCAAATGCAACGAGATTCCCACAAAAGAAAACATAACGCCCGGTCTCCATCTTAAGCACATGTATGATTTACCAAAGTTGAATTATAGGCCATTTAATCCTAGAAATCATATTCGACTTATGAGGTGATCGGTATGCACAAGGAAGTTTCAAGTGAAATGGTAGTTGTGGGGAATTTAGGTTATTCGCAATTAAATCATTAAGGAACTTTAGCTAGGATTTGCTTGAATATGTCATTGGCCTTTGTCAGCGAACGCAAACATTTACGATGAATGCCATCCGGTTACTCAACCAATCACATTATCAAGTAGCTTAGCCTTACTCATAATTACCCTTTTTATTGTGATAAATCACTTATTTAGTTGGGTAATCAGTGGAGTATTCAAGTATTTGCCTCACTCGCCGAGATTATTTGGGTCCGTTTGACGCGAGCACTAACATTTGTGATGAATGCCACCCGGTTACTAAGCCCCATTTAATCTTTTCGATGGATTCTTGGCGTTGTACATAATAGATCACAGCATGTAATTTCCAAGCTTAAATTAAATCCCTAGCTCCACCACAATGTCCCAAAAACAAGTGAAAATTCAAAGTGCATACCAAATTCAAATTGCATACCAAATTCAAAGTGCCATTTAAAACCGGGTACGCTATTTCCAAAAATGTGAGAATATCACCAACAAGTAGCCAATATTAAGTATGCAAGACTCAACCATACTTCCATATTCTTTTAAAATTTTAATCCATCATTGCCTAAATCGTGAAAATTCATTAAATAAGAATCAAATTAGGCCATATCTTATCTCCTAATCATGCATAAAGGCAACACATCACTATCCACAACCTAAAACACTCATAAAACTATGCGAGAATCATGCCGAAAACGAATTAAAAACATTGTAGCAGTAAATCCAAACTATCAGCCCTATAACTAAGCGAAAATCATCCCAAAATCATGCAAAACGGAACTCATAACAGCATCACAGTGTCACAATTTTCAGCCCCCTATTGTCAGCCCAAAACTAGTCCGAGATCATGCAAAAATAAAAAAAATTACGCACATGATAGCCGCTTAATCCATTCCCCCCACACTGAAAACATGTTGTCCTCAACATAATATGAAAGAAGGATTGTAAATCGAGGACTTCTCTGAACCCAGAGGGTGTGATAGTCGGGAGTCAGAATTCGGGGATTCTTGTCTATGATCACGATCAGCCTCCCGTCGATAGCATTCTGCCATTTGTTGTCTGACAATTCGTGGCCTTAAATGTTGCATGAGGTTGCAGGCTGGTGGGCTTCACCGGAGAGGGAAGGTGAGCTAGTATACTAGGGAGTGATTGGTGGGGTAGTGGCGACTGGAGATTGTGTGTGGCCAGAACTGGAGGCGTCTCTTCCCATGAAGTAGGTTGAGGGTTAGTCAACTGGGGATTTTGGGGAAAGTGAGAGATTGATTTTGGGGGAAATTAGTGATTCGGAGAGGCTGAGTTGGTTTTTAGGGTTAGGATATGGGGCGGTTCGGGTTTGTTTAATGGTATACGGGTATGGGTCGCGGACCAAGGTATGTGTATCACATTCAAAACGGGTCATGAGACCCTGACCGTGACCTTAGGCAGACTTCTTCACAGTAGCACTTAGGCTGATTTCACCAACTCTGCCTGTTTGAATATCCGTACTCCTTCCCCACACTTATCCATAGATATTACCTCCAATTACACCTCCAAACAAGAGAGGGAAAAAAAAAATATCACCACGGGACGAGAGAAAACGAGAAAAGCGAAAAAAAAAATGAAAACAAAAGAACTAAAGCAAGGAAATAAACATGGGTTGCCTCCCATTAGTGCCCTTGTTTAACGTCATGGACTCGACGTGTCATCTTTGTACACTTAAGCTTCTAGAGAAGGATTCTCTAGATTGATTCCTTCGACCATGTGCGGTGTAAATCCTTCATAAAATGGCTGCTTTAGTCCATGCCCTTTCACCTCACTATCCGAACTTTCAACCATTCGATCAGGGGGCTTAAAGATCTCGTTTTTCACCGTCTCCATTATAGATGGGTCTAGCCTATGTCGGGTTGCTCTATGGGACTTGGCTCCACGTCAGTCCCTTGACATTTGTGATGGTCCATTCAACTGCCTCTTTGCATTTTTGAAGTACTTTAACCAATTTCTTCTCATCCAAACCATCGAGCATCCTGGACATGATCACAGGTAGGGTCTCACAGTCTCCCAAGTAAGCGCATTTTAAAAGCTCAGGTAGCCTTTCGAGTCCCAGCTGTAGATCCTGCAAAATTGAAGGCAAAAGCTTAGAATTTGATCTAGATAACTCAATAGGTACAAATTTTGAACTTGTAGTCTTATTGCTTTCTAATGCATGAACCTTATCAAGATTACCATTAGAAGACTTAAACCGATCAGAAAATCTCTTAAGCCAATCAACAGATATGTCATGACAAATAACATAATTCAACTCAGCATCATTATTTAAACAAAAATCCTCATTGACACCAACACATCATCAACATGATTAGTGGAATCATAAACATTGAATTTCACTACTTCACCATCAAACTCTAAGGTTAGTGAACCATTATGCACATCAATTTTAGCCTTAGTCATAAGGTCTACCCAATAAGATCTCAGAGGACTCAGATGAATAATTATTTTCCATATCAATCACAAAGAAATCAGCAAGAAAAATCAATTCATTAATTTGTACCAACACATCATCTAAGACACCCTCGGGATAAACAAGTGATCGATCAACTAATTGAATGATAACTCCGGTACTAGCTAATGGACCGAGACCCAAAGAAGTGTAAATGGACAAAGACATCACATTGATAGAAGCTCCCAAATCACACATAGCCTTACTAATACCAATATTACCAATCTTGCAAGGGATAGAAAACATACCTCTATCACGACATTTAGGTGGTAATTTCCTTTGTAAGACTGCTGAAACATTCTCACCTACACTCATCTTCTCATTACCAGTCAACTTACACTTATTGGTGCACAATTCCTTAAGGAATTTGGTGTAGCGTGGAACCTGTTTGATGGCCTCGAGAAGTGGAATGTTTACTTCAACCTTTTCAAAGAGTGCCAAAATGCTCTTGTCTTCCTTATCTTTCTTTCTCTGAGCCAGTCTCTGAGGAAATGGTGGTGGAACCACCAGTGGTTTTGTCTTCTAAGTGATTTCAGGCTGACTGGAATTCTGGTTGTGATCATGGACAGGCAACTTCTCAATCTCTTTTTCAGTTTCCGCGTCAAAGCCATGCACCTGATCAATTTTGGGACTCCTGTCGACTGGAGGCTGTAATTCCACGCTGTTTCGCAACATAATCGCACTCACATTGTGTCTAGGGTCATGTGTTTGTGATGGTAGTTTACCTTGGGTCTCCAATTTGCTCACCGACGATGCAATTTGTCCCATATGAGTCTCCAAGATCTTTATAGTATCCTCTATCTTCTGAAACCTGGTGACAGTGTCCTGTTGAAATTTCTCAGTGTTAGTAGCTAGCATATAGACAACATCACTAAGAGACATACCTGAGCCCAAAGGTTGTTGTGGTGATTGTGTTTGATGGAAATTCTAATTGACCAGTTGGTTGTTCACATAATTATGGCTCGGGTGACTTCGCCATCCGAGGTTGTAGGTGTTTGAATAGGGGTCAAACTTCATCTGTTGGTATCCAATGGCATTCACATTCTGAGGTGTCTCTTCGTGTAGAGTTGGGCATGCTTCGGGGAAGTGAGCGGGGCTAGTGCAAATGCCACACACCCTTGCATATGGAGGAGTACCTACATTCATGTTCTGCACCAAAGTTGTTAGCAAAGACTTAATTTCATCAAGTGAATTGGTGTTTACCTCTTTCACCCTTCTAGGGATATCCTGCCGAGCTCCAAATTGTTGAGAATTTGTAGCCATGGTCGATATGAGCTCTCTAGCTTCGGCAGGGGTCTTGCTAACAATAGCTCCGCCACTCGTGGCATCCATCATTCGGCGTTCCATTGGAGTTAGGCCTTCATAGAAGTATTGGATGACTAATTGATCTGAAATGCCATGTTGGCGGCAGCTTGCTAACAACCTCTTAAACCTCTCCCAATACTCATAAAGGCTTTCAGAATCCCTTTGCTTCACGCTACAAATTTCTCGCCTAATGTTCATAGCGTGAGAGGCCGAAAAGTACCTCTCAATGAATTTTCTTGACATTTCCACCCAAGTTGTGACCGTACCTGAAGCCAAGTAGTATAGCAACTCCTTAGCTGCATCTTGCAACGAGAAAGGAAAAACCCTTAGCTTAATTTGATCCTCCGTCACATTGTGTGGCTTCATTGATGTGCACACATGGTGAAATTCCTTCAGATGCTTGTTCGGGTCCTCATTCTCCAACCCACGGAAGGTTGGCAACAAATGGATGAGTCCCGACTTCAATTCAAAGCCTTCCTGCAATTTTGGAAATGTTATGCACAGTGGCTGTTGTGCTTCAGTAGGTCGGGCAAGCTCCCGAAGTGTTTTGTTCTGAGCCATATCCTGACTGTGATCACTGTCTGATCCCTCGTCAGTTAGCTGTGCAGCTGCAAACTCCTGTTCAGAATCAATATTAGTATCCAGCTCAAACAATTTCGAACTTTCACCAACTGCTCGTAGGAATGTTCCTAGGCATAAGAAAAAGAAACAAAATCAATTATAAACCAGTCCCTGGCAACGGCGCCAAAAATTGATGGGTGTCGAGACCACCAAGATTAAATCCCAAATATTGCACACAATTAAATTGTAAAATAGTGGCAACGGGTATCGATCCACAAGGATTAGGTGAAGTGTAATCTTTTTTATGCAAGGAAACAAAACGAACATTTAAATTTGGGGGGGGAGGTTGAGATATGTGATTAAACTAATAATGACATTAACTAAATAAACAAACGATTAACAACTAAACTCAACTGACACTTGGGTTAATTCAGTGGATCACAAATAGCTGGGATTTTCCTACGTATGCAGCAGACTATGATCATTGATTGGGTGATTAATTCCACGTTAGGCTAGCTATAGTTACTAATTACCTCTGGCTCCCTCGTTTCTTCATATTTTTAGAATAATCTAAAGAAACTCCTAAAGACTATTCCCTAACTAGCTAATAACCTTTTCGGAAACTCCCTCTAAGATTTAATTAACTAGTTGCTTTACGAGCTAAAGAAACACTAGCCCTAATTGACTTAGTACGAACTCATACTTCGCCTAATTAGACCGAATTATTTCTCAACACAAATTCAGACAAACTTAATGTCCTAGTGTTGATTGCTACTTTGCTAATTATCCGGTTAACATCACCAAATATATTAACTAGCTATATGTGTATCGACAATTCTAAGATTCGAGCTCTAAATTAAAGAATAAACCAACACTCAATAACATGAAATCGGAAATAAAACGGATAACTTGAATTAATCAACCAAAAGAAATTATCTCACAAAATTTAAAGCATGCTTGGAAAATCCCAACTAAAAACGAATTAAAAATTCATAACGAAATTCAACAAGCAATTACGAATAAGCAACATAGTGTTTCAACGAAAAACGAAAAAGAGAAAAAGAGGAATAAACGCTATCTTCTTCCTCATCCCGAGCTGCTGCGTGTTGTGTCTTTCTTGTGCGTGAGGCATATGAAGTGTGTCCTTCATCAGAAACTGTTGCACGCTTATGTAGTGCCCAAGTGCTAGAACTTCTCTCCCGCGTCTCGCCCATATTTATGTCATAAATTGAGGCAACTAATTCCTTCTTGTAATGCCCCTTTTCCAGAAACGTGGTTTAGTGGTGGCTTTAATTCTCCAAAACTGTCAGCCAATCAACGACCAAGTCTAAAGGCTGACTCTCCCAGGCATGGGGTTTCAATTAGCAATTGGGCTCCTGCATGAGCCTTAATTGTCTTGCTCTCAATTAACCCACAAGAAACGTGTCACTTAATTTAATTTGAGTTCATAGCCCGCCATCTTGTATGATTGCTGCTACAAAGTCCAAAATTTTTTGCAAGCCCATGTTTTCCTAAAGAGAAACATAAATCAGTTTATTTTGCACCATTAAACCAAAATATGGGGTAGAAAATAACAATCATAAGCTGAATAAATCCATAAATATGTAACGTATCACTTATAGGACTCAACCATTTAGGTGAAGTGGTTCATGAGACGAGCCCTATATCATATAAGTCATGATTAGAAATCACTCAAAGCCAATGAATCCTACAGACAGTAGAAGTGTCAACTTGACTCGTTTGAGGCTTGCTCGTGTGATCGCGCCCTTAAGAAGGACCACCTTGTTTCATGGGGTGCAAAGTGTATAGTTGATACGTGTGTGATACATGGGGGTGCTTGCTTATTCTAAGTAAGTACATTGAGGTGTCCCGTGTGAGAAGATTCCTAAATGGGAAAGGAAGTTTCTATATCTGGAAATAGAAACTTCCAGATTAGGAAATATCTCATGAGTCATTGATGTGATTAAGTGATCCTTAGACTTGAGGTTCCATTGATGCTTTATGAGCTAACTCTGTAGTCTTAGGTGTAAGTTTAAAGGGTATCGCCTTAGACAACTGATTCAAGACTTATGTTGGGGCTGCACAAGTGGCACATAAAAGTATATGAGAATCGATAAAGGACCTGCGCTTGCACTTGCAAGTTAATCTCTTATTGTGTAAGTCATTCATATGCCATCTAGGAGTCCTTGGCCAAGGTAGTGGATCAAGACATCAAGAAAAGAGTTTCTTGGATTGAGATCAAATAGATATGAAATGCACTTAACATTAAGATCGAGATTATTAGGGTTCTAATTATTCCCTTGCCCTAGATCTTGGTTGAGAGATGGGATGTAGGAGGATTGTATCTCACATGAATTAATGACATAAAGGTTCTATCGAATCGAGACATTCTTATTCAGCTAGGGGTCAAACACCTATTGCTAGACTATGGTCGTTTGATCTGTGGACTGATTAATTAATTAGGGAATTAATTAATTGGGGTCATTGCTAATTGAATTAAGAACTTAGAGGGTCACACACAACAAGCCGGTCGCGTGGGTTTAGGCTTGAATCGATCAACGAACCATTATGGGGCCCACACGTGTGGGAGGCGTGAATGACACGTGTCCTAAGTGACACGTGTAGTCACGTGCATATATGTGTGTATGGATTAAATAATTAATGTGTTAATTATTTAATGGACTTTGATTTAATTTTGAATTAATATTAGAGTCCTAATTTGGATAAAGAAAGTCTAATAAATAATTAATTGAGAATTAATTAATTATTAGTCTTCAAGTTATTTATTATTTAATAAATAAAGTAGAATAAAATATCTAAGAGAGTTAGATATTATTTTTGCTTGACAAGTTGGTCAAAAGAAGACTTTTGGTCAAAGTAAGAGATTTAGTCTTCAAGCAAGAAATCCCTTACCAAAAGGGTTTAGAAAACCCTTGCTCAACAAGCAAAGCGGTTCGAGCCCCTTGCCTATTTATACATAGGGTTCGAACCCCATGGGATGATGAAACACAATTTCTCCTTCTCCAAGAATTATACACTAACCCCTTAGGAGCTTAAACACCAAATATAGAACTAGCATCCTCCCTATTCGGATCGTGGTCGTGGTTGGTGAACTAAATCTCTTGAGGGCTGCTTTCGTGGAGTCTTAAAACATTCGAGGGAGCTTTGTGGGGACTAGCCGAGATATGAGATCACGAACAAACTACAGTAAGGGCTGGTGGAACTAATTTTTTTCAAGCGAGATTCTGAATGAAAAAATTATTCTGCTTAGGATGGCGAGCTCCATTCATGCAAACGACGAAGAGATGAGTTTTTTCAATGAGGGCATTCGATTGAAAAAATAGGACTGGATTCGCAGTTTCTGATTTCGTCAAAATGGGTTATGAAGGGAGTTTTAATCATGCTTTTATAATCTTGTTTCTTGTTTCTTTCTTTACACATGTCACAGTACTAGTATGCTCACTTACGTGATTTGAATATTGGACTGGTATGAAATCTAAAGTAGAAAGAAATCATCGAGGGACGGAGTTACCATTACCACATGAAGTGCGTTTGAGGGCGGCTCAAAACGTGTCAAGAAAGCTACTACTTAAGTGAGTTTCTTGATCTCTACGAATTTGAGAATAGGAATTGCAAGATTCGATCCTAACTTATTGGGAAAATTTTTAAATTTTGCGTTTCTGTTTCGTTTTCCCAACAGTGCTCGGACGGATGTACCCGCAAGCTAGAAGGTCATCAAGCTGCAACTTCAACTCCTTAATTTCAGCAGGAGCCATCCTATAGGGAGTTTTCAGAAATGGCTCTACTCTGGGATGGAGGTCCACAACAAACTCAATGTCCCTATCGGGGTGAAAGATAACCCAAATTCTCAGGGAACACATCGGCATACTCTTGTACGACCTCCGTCTCTTCAAGTTTGGCCTGATCCTTTGGTTTATTCAAAACATAAGCTATAAAATCTGTTGCACCTTCCCGGACCATCTTACTAGCCTCAACAAAGGAAATAAATAGACTCTGCTTTAACCTCTCGCGCGTAAACAACACAGAACCTAACAACACCTTCTTCTCACGGAAATCCATCACTGCTTAGTGCTCGTACAACCACTTTATTCCAAGGATTGCCCCATACCTCTGCATCGGCATCTCGATTAACTCAACAAGAAAAACTTGGCCCTTAAGGCTCATCGGACACTCCCGGTACACTCTACACGTCATCAAACTACCCCCAAAGGGAGAGCTAACCACATAATTATGCGCACATATAGAAACAGGCAAAGACATAGAAGAAACATCATCCAGAGAAATAAAGGAATAAGTAGCCCCGAGATCGAATAATGCATGTGATGTTATACCATGAATGCTAATTGTACCTTCCACCATGGCATTTTGATCAAATTTTGAATCCAAATCCCCGAGATATTCTTGATATTTAGATCATATAATTCATATAAAATCATACAAGTCTTGAATATAGAAGTAATTATCAAATATATGCATCAATTAAATATGAAATTAAATGCAAATATAGAAATTAAACTCACATGTGACACGAACCTATACGTACGGGCAGATGGGGTGTCACATGGAGTAGATGGAAGCGTGGTAGCCTTTAAAGCAAGATTAGTTGCTAAGGGTTTCACTCAAAGACCAGGTGTAGACTTTGATGAAACCTTCTCACCGGTTGCAATGCAAAAATCTATTCGAATCATGCTTGCCATTGCTGCATATTATGACTATCAGATATGGCAAATGGATGTGAAAACTGACTTTCTCAATAGAGACATTGACAAAGACATTTACATGGAACTACATATGGGTTTCACATTCAGTAGGAGCTAACAAAAGGTTTGTAAGCTCCAACGTTCAATCTATGGATTGAAACAAGCTTCTAGGAATTGGAATTTGGTTTGATAAAGCAGTCAAATCGTTTGGCTTTATTCAAAATCTGAATGAATCCTGCGTGTACAAGAAAGAATTGGAAACCTCGATTAAATTTTTTATAGTTTATGTAGATGACATCCTCCTAATTGAGAATGTAAAGGATAACATGAAAGTAACAAAATCTTGGTTATCGAACCAATTTGAGATGAAGGATCTTGGTGATGCATCCTACATTCTCGGTATAAAGATCTATCGGGATAGATCTAAGAGATTAATAGGATTATCACAGTCGATTTACATACATAAAATACTAAAGAGGTTTAGTATGGAAGATTCCAAACAAGGGAAACTTCTAATAGGCCCCGCGAACAGTTCTTTCGAAGAAACTGTGTCCCAAGACTGAACTTGAAAAGTCCAGGATGCAAGATGTATGCAATGTTATGTACTCATTCGGATGTGGCTTATGCACTCAGTGTGACTAGCCGATTCCTATCTGACCTTGGTGAAGGTTACTAGACTGCTATAAAGAATATCCTTAAGTACTTAAGAAGAACTAAGGATTTGTTCTTGGTTTACGGAGGCCAGCAAGATATTGTCATTAGAGGATACTGTAATACAAGCTTTACATCGAACATGGATGACTTTAACTCCATGTCAAGATACATATTCTACCTGAATGGTTGAGTAGTAAGTTGGAAAAATTCCAAGTAAGCGACTTCTGCAGATTCAACCACTAAGGCCGAATACTTAGCTGCAAAGGATGCTGCTAAGGAAGGTGTTTGGGTAAGAAACTTCATCCACAAGTTGGGTATAGTTCCTAGCATTAAAGACCCCGTCACAGTATTCTGTGATAATACAGGGGCGGTTGCTCAAGCGAGAGAACCAAGATCTCACCAAAGGACGAAGCACATTTTGAGGAAGTATCACTTAATCTGTGATATAACCAAGTGAGAAGATTTGCAAATTGAAAGGGTTATATCGATAGAGGATATAGCAGATCCAATAACTAAATCTCTTAGTCAAAAGGCTTTTGAAGGACATCTTCAGAAGATGGGACTTAGGATAGCACCTGAATGGCTTTGACAGGCAAGTGGGAGATTGTTAGGAATAATACCCTTAAAGGAGTATTGTTGCTTTACTGTTTCCTTGTGAAATCACAAACAGTCTTTGAATAATTTGTTCATAGGCAATCACTTCTTAATGTTCTTATTTATGTTTGTTTGGGTTTGACTGTGTGTTGCATGTTTTGAACTCCCCTAATCCGATGAGACTGTTAACAATTTTGCCCTTAAGAGAACGATATATGAAACGAGTTCTTAACTCCATAGGTGAGGATTAGAAACTTCTTCAAGTCGATCAGTCTAACAGACAGTAGGCGTGTCAGCCTTGACTCCGTTGAGACATACTTATGTGCTTATGTCTTTGTGAAGGATCACTCAGTTTCATGGAGTGATAAGGGAATACGATGATGCGTTCATAATACATGAGGGTGATTGTTACAAGAACTTTATCATTGAGATGTCCCACGTGAGAACATTCCTAAATAGGAAAGGAAGTTTCCAGAAACTTTCAGATTAGAAAATACCTCATAGGTCAATGAAGTGATTAATAATCATTTAACTTGAGATTCTGTAATGTCTCATAAGAGCTAACTCTGTAGTCTTTGATATAGGCTCAAAAGAGTGCCGCCATATAGACAACTGAACCATGACCTATGTTTGGATTACACAAGTAGCATATGTAGAATTAGTAGAATTAATAAAGGACCTACATTTGTTAAGAATAAGTATGATCTCTTACTAATTAAGTTGTTCCAAGTCCATTAAATATTAAACCCTTGGCCAAGGTGGATAAAAGATTAAGATGTCAAGAAAATGGGGTTTTCTTAGATTGAGATCTAAATAGATATGAAACGAACTTAACTTTAAAAATCAGGAATAACAAGGCTCTAGGTTTATTCCCATCCTTTAATATCTAGATTAAAAGATGGAGTTACAGGAGAGTCTGTTAGGAATAGTGCCCTAGAAAGCCGATTGTATATCCGCTTTGTACTTTTCCTTATTGTAATCACAGACAATCTTTGAATAAAATAACGAATTAAGGCAACACTTCTTTATATGTTCTTGTTTGGTATGCGTTTACTTTAGCTGTGCATGTATGAGAACTCCCCTAATCCTGATGACTTTAGGACTCTACCATTTAGGTGAAATGGTTCATGAAACGAGCCCTATATCACATAAGTCATGATTAGTAAAATAATCCAAGCTGATGAGTCCTACAGACAGTGGGAGTGACAACCTGACTCCTTTAAGGCTTGCTTGTGGGATCATGCACTTAAGAAGGACCACCTTATTTCATGGAGGTGCAAAGTGTATAGTTGATACGTGCGTGATACATAAGGGTGCTTTCTTCCAGAAGTAAGTTCACTGAGGTACCCCGTGTGAGAAGATTCCTAAATGGGAAAGGAAGTTTCTATTTCAGGAAATGGAAACTTCCAGATTAGGAAATATCTCACGAGTCATTGATGTGATTAATTGATCCTTAGACTTGAGGTTCCATGTCACTTTATGAGTTAACTCTGTAGTCTTAGGTATCAGCTTTAAAGGGTGTCGCCTTAGACAACTGATTCAAGGCTTATGCTGGGGTTGCACAAGTGATTCATGAAAGTGAATAAGAATCAAGAAAGGACCTACACTTGCATTTGCAAGGTGATCTCTTATTGTGTAAGTCATTCATATGCCATATGGAGTCCTTAGCCAAGGCAATAGATCGAGACATCAAGAAAAGGGTTTCTTGGATTGAGATCAAATGGATATGAAATGCACTTAGCTTTAAGACCAGATTATTAGGGTTCTGGTTATTCCCTTACCCTAGATCTTGGTTGAGAGATAGTAAGTAGGAGGATTGTATCTCATATGAATCAATGACTTAAAGGTTCTGTCAAATCGAGACATTCCAATTCAGCTAGGGGTTAAACACCTGTTGCTAGACTACGGTCGTTTAATCTGTGGACTGATTAATTAATTAGTGAATTAATTAATTAGGGCCACTGCTAATTGAATTGAGAACCTAGAGGGTCACACACAACAACTTGGTTACATGAGTTAAGGTTTTAAAATGATTAAACGAGTTGATCATACCAAGGGGTTCCACACGTGTGAAACACACGTGTGGTTCACGTGATTGGCACGTGTCCTTAGGGACACGTGTGTCACACGTGTATATTATTTATGTATTAAATAATTAATGTGTTAATTATTTAATAGACTTTGGTTTAATTTTTGAATTAAAATGAAAGTCTTATTTTGGAGAATTTAATCTATTTAATTAATTATGAATTAATTAATTAGATAAATAAGTTATTTATTATTAATAAATAAAGTATAATATTATCCAAAAGGGTTTTGGATATTTTAGCTATCTTAAAAGTTGATTTGAATTAGAATTCAAAATCAAGGTTTGGAATTACTTGATGATCAAGTAATAAGAGAGAGGGACCAAATCCTTAGTCCAAAAGGACTAGGTTCGGCCGCCCCTCCCAACCTATATATAGAGCTCCCCTTAGTGATTGATCGAATCTTCTTGGTTCATGTGTTGAACACCATCCTTTCTCCAAGATCACATAAACCCTAGGTTAAGCCTAAACACTAGCTAGAGAAATAGCATCCTTACTAGTTAGATTGTAGTCAAGTTGGTGGACTATCTCTAGAGAGCTTCAAGTTAGAAGTTTTTAAAGATTCGAGCTTTACCAAGGAGAGGGGATCAAGCCGCGAGAAAAGCGTTCTTGGGTGGCTTGAAACGCTTCAAGAAAGATTATTGAAAAGTAAGTTACTTTACCTTACGAATTTGGATTCATGATTGCGAGTTTCGATCCTTTTGTTGGAAAATTTTTTAAATTTCCGCTGCTTTCTGATTCCGTTTTTCCAACAAGTGGTATCAGAGCCACCTCGTTAATCGTGTTTCTGATTCGTCTCCACTTAACTGAATTTGGTAGAAATTCTTAGGCTTAGATGCGAATTGAGTATTCTTGAGTTCTTTTAGAAAGCCTGAATTACGAAACTGTATTTGTCCTAAAAGTTTCTGAAAAACGTTTTCGAAAATTTTATTGAAATTATTTGGATCAAATATATTTAAATCGTATTTTAAATTTTGGATTGTTGTTGGTTTTTGAACTAAAAGTACGAAACATGAAATCGCTTTAAGAGAACGCGAGCCTAAACGTGCTAAGGCGTAGCACGCCTAGGCCCGCGCGCCCGTCCGCCCAGCAGACTCGAAACCTCGCGGGACTGCCCGCCTGTTGCTGTGTACGCCTAGTACGCGCGCTGGCAACCTTCTGCTGCCGGTCACACGTGGTGCTGGGGTGCGCGCCTAGCGCGCGACGCCGCGTGGCGTGCGGGCGGACAGTCCGGGCATTCCGGGTCGTTCGTTTCGCGATCTTGATTTTCGTGTTTAGTCCAATCCAATCCCGATTTAATTTTTCTGAAAATTTTTGTTTTATTTAAATTAAAAGTTATTATTATTATTTTTTGAAATAATTGTTTAAATTGGGATTTTGAAAAATTAAGCGATTTAAATTTTGGAAAAATTACAGACTTTATTTTCTGAAATAATTGAAAGAATAAAATTATTAATTTTCAAAAATTAATTGGAATTTTATTAGTTTATTGTTTTTCGGGGTTTTTATAGAAAAGGCTCTTGAACAAGAATTGCATCTAAGTTGTGTTTTAAGCTATTAGAGCTTAAAGCGAGAATTTTAATTTATTGGTTAAATTTAAATTCTTGCAATTTATGCATTTTAGGTGATCATGGGTACTAGTCTTTGTATGTTTTACATTTATGCACATGGATGGTTTACATTTGGGGTTGGAGCCCTATAGTTGCGTTTTTCAATTGAGGTTGGAGCCTCACTTATGTACGTACTGTTATGTGATTTATTATGTGGCTTTCCATACTACTGTATTGAGGCTGGGGTATACCCCGTGTATTTGTCTAAGACCAATATGAAGATTGAGCCTTATTACTTTTCAGTACTTTTTTCATTTTTTTTTTTAGAGAGTAGAATAGTTGGTGAGGTTTTTATTTTCATTTTGGAGACAATGCACCCATGGAGTAAGATGGACCACATTCAAGTAACAAGGAGGCCATAAGTGAAGACCCCTCAAAATGTTAGGGAGGGGAATCTCAATTGAAAATCTAATAGAGATAGGGCTCGTATTTTGTTACTGCTTTCCCTTATGTGATATAAACTGTTTATGTGGCATGTATGTTAGAATTGTGATAGTGGAGTGGCTCCCACTTTTCACGCATAAGATAGGATAGACCCATGATCATCTCATGTTAGTATCATGCTAGGACATGTTATCTGTTTATGTGTTTGTTTGAAATGCATTTAAATTGTACTTGCATTAATTAAGACTAATAAAATTGGATAACATATATGTTGGTGAGGTCGAACCGGACAACTCTCAGGTTGATTCAAAAATTCCCATTAAATATTAAGCTCATTTCGAATGATAGGTGTTTAATTCGAGATGTAAATTTTGAATTAAATTCCTAGCATTCCATCAATAGGTTTTAAGTTTAGTAAGTGAAGCTAATTATTGTTCGCGAGTCGTGGGATAGCTAGTGGAACTTATTAGTTCTTAGTTACCTAATTGATCATTTTTAAATAATCAATATTTCGTGGTCAATTTTGACAAGGGTGATGTCCGCGAGTCGTGGGTCGTTCGAATTAAGTTTTGATCATGATCTTATGATTGATGGGTCTAGCTTAACGCCTAAGTAAATACGGATGACGCACGAGTCGTCGGTCCATATTGAAAGATAGGTGATGCAAAAACAATTACTAAGAGTTCTAAAGGTGTTAGAATTGGCAAGTTGTACCTACCTAAGGTTTTACTTAGAATGTCCGCGAGTCGTGGGTTCGAGGTAAAATGCTTAAGATCTTAGTACCCATTGGGAAACGTGTGTTGGTGTGGCGGGCCCGAAGCAGAGTGACGGTATAGCGTAATATTCAAAAAAAATTCGCCATAACCTCGTTATCAAAATATTTCAAAAATATTTTAATAAAGCAGCGGAATAAATCGGGCAGCATAACTCTAATATATACAGGCATCGATAACATAATTTTAAATCATTTAGCATATAATCACAATATGCAAATATCAATTTGGGCAGCATAACGGTATTACCTTACTGCAATATTGGCTATCAACGGTACTTTTCCAGCACCTCGATATCTTCTCGTGAAACCGGCAGAGCTTCCCCGCAATATCCCCGATTAAGAAATTGGAGTGTGGGCTCGGGCAGTATTTCGCTAAATACTTTGAGAAAATATTTTTCAGAAAAACCTTTTTTCTAAAACCTGAAAATCCCTATTTTCTAATAATTAAATGGATTATATATTAATTATATAACCACCTAATTAATTAATTAATTAATCCTTAATTAAGGATTAATTAACTTAACTAGAGAGAGACTCTCTCGGAAGCTTTAGAGTAAGAAAATGAAGGCTGAAAATTGATGCTTGAAAATGAATTGCAAAGCCCATATTTATAGCTCACAAATTGGGACATCTGCGGCATTTCTCCATTTTCAGCGTGGGCGGCAAGTTCGGACAGCGAATCAGAGCACGCCGGAGTGGAGTGCACGCCAAGACGGTCAAGGCGGTGCAAAGCACGCGCCAAACGGGGCCCGCACGCGTCGCCCTTGTGGCGGCTGTGTGCTTGGCGCGTGTGGCACGCACGCAGCAACAAGCAGCTGCCACGTGGCCGGTCCGGTCCGGTCCGGTCCGGTCCGACCGGCGGTCCAACTCTTGGATCGGTTCAGGAGTGAACCGGTCGGTTCAACTTGGTCTGACCCCATGGACACGTGTCGTCATACTATTCGTCCACGTGTCCGGGTCGGTCAAATCTTGACCGACCCTAACCGACCCTGCCCGAACCGTTGACCCGTTAACCGATTTGACCCGACCCGTTTTGGAGCCCATCTGAACCGTTGACTCGCGCCCGCGTGGCTGGATCTCATCCGTCCACGTGTCGCACACGGTGGAGCCTAGTCAGCGACACTTGGCGACTGACACGCTGACATGGCGTGACACGTCAGCTGCCACGTCAGCAATTTCGGGTTTTTTTTTTTTTCGAAAAATTTTATTTTCTCCAAAATAAAATTTTGGGCATTTCCAACTCTTTGGAATTTAATTTATTTTCTCAAAATAAATTACTTGGCTATTTTCAAACACTTTGAAAAAACATTTTTCTCTCTCGTTTTAATATTTTCTCTTTGATCTTCGTTGGGGCTTGCGGGGGGACCTGCAGGACTAATTAATCTTAGCTCCAAACGGGTCAATCTATTATCATCCCATGACAATAATTGATTACCGTTTAACAATATTTAATTCCACTAAATAAATATTGTTGAACTCTAAAATTAATTAAATTATTCACGAATTTCTCGATCTAGAATAATTTTGAATTTTACTCCTCTGTACAGATATCCATGAAAAATAAATCAATACTACTATCATTTATTTTTCACTTTTAATCTGAAATTTCTTGATTCGCCTCAAGTCCAAATTCCCTGTATGTGAAACACATTCAACATACAACTTCGTTGATGCACACACGAAGTACTTTGGCCAAAGTTTTATTTGAACTTTTTGCAAATCTATTTCAGGGATATCATTTAACCTTCCGGCAAGGCAACAGATTCCTTGATCAATATTTCTCTCTAGCACATTTCATGCAATCACCGAACGTACAAAGTATTTTGGCCACCCGTTACCGAGACCTCACTTTTGTGTACATTACAGTGGTTAATACTACATGCCTAAAGTAGAAACACAGCCAGGATTAAGAGTCTAATGCTGCCGAGATTCTGTTCATTTTAGATAGCAGTATAAAATGAACAATCTCAGTGGTCCAGTTCGATGTTTCCAATCTCATTGAAAATCATCAATGTGTCATAATTGGAAACTCCATTTCCCTATGACGAAAGACTAATCATCTTATATAACACATTATAGTCTTGATAAGAACACTTTCTTATCATACAGACTAGAACTTTAATGACACGTGATTTCTGGTATTTAAAGTCTTTTCCTATGAAACACATTTCATATAAAAATACCATCGCACGTCATTAATTATTAAATTTGTAAAATACTCATAACTTTCTTTAATTTCAGTTTTATTAATCCAAAATATTTACAATATAATTGGATTTTCAGGGCATTAATCCCAACAACGTGTTCCTCTTAGATCTTTGGGAATAATAGATCTTTGAAAAACAGTGGGAGCTACATTAGATTAAAGACCTTATCTTTTGTATATCGTTATAATTCAGCATGCTCACTAGTTCTCTGGTTTACCATTTAGGTCGTAGATTCTGTGATTCTCAACGTGTTTTGAAATGGCAACCAAAAACCCTCTTGTATCGATCCTCGAGTCAAACAAGTTAACTGGTCCCAACTATTCTGATTGGCTGAGAAATCTGAAAATCATTTTAGATTCTGAGAAGAGAACTTATGTTCTCTTCGAAGGGGAGCCTAGTCCCGAAATAGACGCTCCCACTCGGGCCGAGCGGGACGCGATCCAAAAGTGGAAGGATGATAATCTCCAAGCCCGTTGCCTTATGTTGGCTAACATGTCTCCGGACTTGCAAAGGCAACATGAGGCCATGGAATTTGCTTGGGAGATTTACGACCACTTAGAGCAACTTTACCGCCCTCATGAACGTGTTACAAGGTATAACACTTCAAAGGAATTATTCCATTTGAGAATGAGGGAAGGTTCAAGTGTCCATGAATATGGGCTCAAGTTTCTCACCCTTACTGAGAAACTTGCTTCCATGGACATGCCACTAAAAGATGAGCTTTCAGTGGACTTGTTGCTAGCCTCGCTCCCACCATCATTCAACCCATTTATCCTTAACTTCAATATGAATCATGTTGGTGCTACTGTAGCTGAGCTGATTAGTCAGCTTGTGACTGCTGAAAGCATGATCAAAAGGACAATAAGGTTCTGATGGTGAATGCTCCATCTTCCTCTTCCGGGAAACCCCTTAGGCCTGCTGGTGGCATTTCAAAGGGGAAGGCCCAAAAGAAGAAGCGTGATCAAAAAGAGGATGTTTGCTTCCATTGTGGCACAGCGGGACATTGGAGGAGAAACTGCCCAGAGTAGAAGGCTACTATAAAGAAAGGTATGTTTCTCGTTGAAGTAAATCTTTCTATTAATTCTAGTTCTTAGGTACTTGATACCGGTTGTAGAGCTCATATCTGTAATGATGTACAGATGCTAAATGAAGTTCAACAACTCAGAGAAGGAGAATGTGTCTTGAAGATCGGCAATGGCTTAAAAGTTGAAGCTCGAGCTTTAAGCACAATTAGATTAGATTTAGGTAGTTTTGAGTTAGTTTTAAATAAAGTCATTTATGTACCGAACATTATTCGTAATATAATTTCAGTTCCAATTTTAGATTGTGAAGGTTATGAAACTTATATTAAGAATGGTAAATATTTTATCAAACGGAACAACTCTTCCGTTCACATCGGTACTCTAAGTAATGGACTTTGTCTAACTCAAAATATCAATATTATGAATATACAACGAGAAACTAAACGTAAGAGAGATGACAAAGTTTCAGCTCCCTTATGGCACGCTAGATTAGGACACATTTCCAAGAACAGAATTAGCAAGATAAACACTTTAGGATCATTCTCTGAAAATGATCTCAAAGAGTTAACTTCTTGCGAGTCCTGTCTCAAAGGAAAGATGTCCAAAGTTCCTTTTAAAGGAACTGTGGAACGTGCCACTAAGGTCATGGATTTGATACATTCTGATGTTTGTGGACCGCTTAGTGTAATCAGTAATTCATAACCTTTACCAATGACTTTAGTCGGTATGGTTATGTATGCTTAATGAAGTATAAATCTGAAGCTTTTGAGAAATTCCTTGAATTTCAAAAGGAGGTTGAGAACCAAACTGGTCATAAGATCAAAGCACTTCGATCTGATCGAGGAGACGAGTATCTTAGTGAAGAATTTTTTAATCATCTCAAAGATAATAGGATTATCTCTCAGTGGACTCCTCCGGGAACTCCTCAACTCAATGGAGTTTCTGAGATAAGGAATCGAACTCTACTCGATATGGTTCGTTCCATGATGAGTTTCACTGACTTACCACCTTCTTTCTGGGGTTATGCCCTAGAAAGTGCAGCAAAGATTTTGAATCTAGTTCCCTCTAAGTCAGTCCCTAAAACGCCCTATGAAATGTGGCATGGTAAAATCCCTAGTTATTCGTACTTAAGAATTTGGGGTTGTCCTGCTTACGTGATGAGGACAGTGGGAGATAAGTTAGAATCTCGTTCTAACTTATGCTACTTTGTAGGTTATCCTAAGGAATCCATAGGATACTACTTCTATGATCAATGTGAGTAAAAGGTGTTTGTTTCCAGAAATGCTACTTTTCTTGAGGAACCGTTCCTTAAAGAAATGAAAGGCAAGATCATAGAATTAGAGAAAGTACAAAGTGACCTCACGCCACCCACTGAAGAAACATCCCCTTCTGATCAACCACAACCAATCACGAATCTTGATACACACGTAAATCCTCCTCTAAGGCGTTCTGAATGCACTCCTAGACAGCCGGAAAGATGGTATGGATTCTTCCATGAGATCTCTCAAAAGGATAATGATCCTCTAACATATGAGGAGGCACTTTCAGATTCTGACTCTGAACAGTGGATAGAAGCCATGAAATCCGAAATGGATTCTATGAACTCCAACCAAGTTTGGACCTTGGTAGATTTGCCTGATGGGTTCAAACCCATAGGTTGCAAATGGATCTTCAAGAGAAAGCTTGGAGTTGATGGATGCATTGCAGCCTACAAAGCAAGACTGGTTGCAAAAGGATTCACTCAAAGACCCAGCGTGGACTTCAATGAAACTTTTTCACCTGTTGCAATGCAAAAGTCTATTCGGATCATGCTTGCCATTGTTGTATATTATGACTATGAGATATGGCAAATGGATGTGAAAACTGCCTTTCTCAATGGTGACATTGATAAAGACATTTATATGGAGCAACCCATAGGTTTCACATTCAGTGGGAGTGAGCAAAAGGTTTGCAAACTCCAAAGGTCAATCTATGGATTAAAACAAGCTTCTAGGAATTGGAACATTCGATTTGATGAATCACTCAAAGCGTTTGGCTTCATTCTTAGTACTTTATGTTGATGACATCCTTTTTATTGGGAATTCAAAGGATGACATGAAAGTAACTAAGTTATGGTTATCGAACCAGTTCGAGATGAAAGATCTTGGTGATGCGTCCTACATCCTTGGAATTAAAATCTATCGAGATAGATCTAAAAGGTTGATAGGACTATCACAGTCGATGTACGTTGACAAAGTATTGAAGAGATTCAATGTGGAGTCAGCAAAGGTTAAGAACTTTCCTATCAGTGTAGGAACATGTCTTTCTACGAAGATGTGTCCTAAGACTAACCTTGAGAAGGAAAGAATGACTCATACACCTTAAGTCGTTTCCAATCTGACCCTGGAGATGGTCACTGGGCTACCGTGAAGAATATTCTTAAGTACTTGAAAAGTACTAAAAATTTATTCTTAGTTTACGGAGGTCAGAAAGATCTTACTGTCGAAGGATACTGCGATGCAAGCTTTGCATCTGACTTAGATGATTTTAAGTCAATGTCAGGATACATTTTCTGCCTAAACGGCGGAGGCGTGAGTTGGAAGAGTTCCAAGCAAACGACCACTGCAGATTCGACCACTGAGGCCGAATACTTAGTTGCAAATGATGTAGCTAAGGAAGGTGTTTGGATTAGAAACTTCATTCAAGAGTTGAATGTTATTCCTAGCATGAAAGACACCATTGTGTTTTGTGACAACACTGGGGCGGTTGCTCAAGCAACAGAACCAAGATCTCACCAACGGACCAAGCACATTATGAGGAAGTATCACCTAATCTGTGATATTATCAAAAGAGGAGATGTGCAAATTGAGAGGGTCGCATCAGTAGAGAATGTGGCAGATCCACTTACTAAACCCCTTAGTCGAGAAGCTTTCGAAGGTCATCTTCAGAAGATGGGATTTAGAGTAGCTTTAGAATGGCTTTGACAGGCAAGTGGGAGATTGTTAGGAATAGTGCCCTAGAAAGCCGATTGTATATCTGCTTTGTACTTTTCCTTATTGTAATCACGGACAATCTTTGAATAAAATAACGAATTAAGGCAACACTTCTTTATATGCTCTTGTTTGGTATGCGTTTAATTTAGATGTGCATGTATGAGAACTCCCATAATCCTGATGACTTTAGGACTCTACCATTTAGCTGAAATGGTTCATGAAACGAGCCATATATCACATAAGTCGTGATTAGTAAAATACTACAAGCTGATGAGTCCTACAGACAGTGGGAGTGTCAACCTGACTCCTTTAAGGCTTGCTTGTGGGATCACGCCCTTAAGAAGGACCACCTTGTTTCATGGAGGTGCAAAGTGTATAGTTGATATGTGAGTGATACATGAGGGTGCTTACTTTCATAAGTAAGTTCACTGAGGTGCCCCATGTGAGAAGATTCCTAAATGGGAAATGAAGTTTCTATTTCAGGAAATGGAAACTTCCAGATTAGGAAATATCTCACGAGTCATTGATGTGATTAATTGATCCTTAGACTTGAGGTTCCATGTCACTTTATGAGTTAACTCTGTAGTCTTAGGTATCAGCTTTAAAGGGTGTTGCCTTAGACAACTGATTCAAGGCTTATGCTGGGGCTGCACAAGTGATTCATGAAAGTGAATGAGAATAAAAAAAGGACCTACACTTGCATTTACAAGGTGATCTCTTATTGTGTAATTCATTCATATGCCATATGGAGTCCTTGGCCAAGGCAATAGATCGAGACATCAAGAAAAGGGTTTCTTGGATTGAGATCAAACGGATATGAAATGCACTTAGCTTTAAGACCAGATTATTAGGGTTCTGATTATTCCCTTACCCTAGATCTTGGTTGAGAGATAGTAAGTAGGAGGATTGTATCTTACATGAATCATTGACTTAAAGGTTCTGTCGAATTGAGACATTCCAATTCAGCTAGGGGTTAAACACCTGTTGCTAGACTATGGTCGTTTGATCTGTGGACTGATTAATTAATTAGTGAATTAATTAACTAGGGCCACTGCTAATTGAATTGAGAACCTAGAGGGTCACACACAACAACTTGGTTACATGAGTTAAGGCTTTAAAATGATTAAACGAGTTGATTATACCAAAGGGTTCCACACGTGTGTTTCACGTGATTGGCACGTGTCCTTAGGGACACGTGTGTCACACGTGTATATTATTTATGTATTAAATAATTAACTTAATTATTTAATAGACTTTGGTCTAATTTTTGAATTAAAATGAAAGTCTTATTTTGGAGAATTTAATCTATTTAATCAATTATGAATTAATTAATTAGATAAATAAGTTATTTATTTTTAATAAATAAAGTATAATATTATCCAAAAGGGTTTTGGATATTTTAGCTCTCTTAAAAGTTGATTTGAATTAGAATTCAAAATCAAGGTTTGGAATTACTTGATGATCAAGTAATAAGAGAGAGGGACCAAATCCTTAGTCCAAAAGGACTAGGTTCGGCCGCCCCTCTCAAGCTATATATAGAGCTCCCCTTAGTGATTGATCGAATCTTCTTGGTTCATATGTTGAACACCATCCTTTCTCCAAGATCACATAAACCCTAGGTTAAGCCTAAACACTAACTAGAGAACTAGCATCCTTACTAGTTAGATTGTAGTCAAGTTGGTGGACTATCTCTAGAGAGCTTCAAGTTAGAAGTTTTTAAATATTCGAGCTTTACCAAGGAGAGGGGATCAAGCCGCGAGAAGAGCGTTCTTGGGTGGCTTGAAACACTTCAAGAAAGATTATTGAAAAGTAAGTTTCTTTACCTTACGAATTTGGATTCATGATTGCGAGTTTCGATCCTTTTGTTGGAAATTTTTTTAAATTTCCACCTTTTGTTGTCATTAACTGAAAGGTTCTTTGATTCATTTTGTTATTCAGCTAGGGGTCACACACTCATTGCTAGGTTCCGATAGTCTGATCCATGAACTGATTAATTAATTATAAGAATTAATTAATTAGTGTCACTGCTAATCGAATAATGAACCCAAAGGGTTACACACATATGCCAGGTCACGAGGGTTTTGGTAGGAACTTAATTGGATTAACGAAAAATCAAAATGTTGATCGAAATAAGGCCACAAACGTGGACCTATGCCACGTGTCACGCAATATACGTGACTGCAACGTGTCACGCACACGTGGCTGCTACGTATTATGTATACATGGCTTCACATGTGTGGTTTAATCCACACGTGAAAGCTTTTCTTGAATTAATTATGAATTAATTGTTAAGTCCAATCTCAAAATAATTAACCCAATAAATAATTAATTATGAATTAAGTTATTTATTGAATCTTGATATTTGACTTTATATAAAATAAGGTTGAAAAGTCAAACTTCTTATTGTAGGAGAGAGAAAGATCTCTTGCATTATCTTGGAGACTAAGTTATGACCTTATTTTCAATTAAAAGATAATAAATAATTAGAGAGTTAGTGAGCAAGAAATTAAAGCCCATTAGGTTTAGGAAACCCTAAGGGGGTTTTAATCCCACTAGTATTTATACTAGTGGTGGTGCTTCTCTTACTTTTTAGACCAACGTTCTTGAAGCGTCAATTGATTTTGAAAAAATTAAAAGAAAAGTTTTCAAAGTTAATTCCTAGCCAAGACACAAGTCATAGAACAAGCATTCTCAACAGCATGATCATGATCTAGGACTGGTGTGGATATGCATTGGAGGATTAGCTACTTTGGGATCTATTCGAGAACAATTTGAGGGACAATCCATACAAACGGTATTTGATAGGCGGTATCAACATCACTAGAAAACTTTAATTCCCATAATTTTCTTATAACCCTTCTTTGATTCGAAACGAACATTACAAGTTTTACAATTTGCTTTTGGAAATTTTTTTATAAAATTTCGCTGTGCAAACTATATGTTTTCCAACAATAGAAAGGAAAATAAAAGCTCCAAAGTAAAAAAGAAGGGAAGCACCCGCCACTATTCACCCTTTGATCTCTTGAGCTCATATCTCCTCCATTATCTTCCAATCTTGAAGATAAGTGTATTTTTGTGTTCTCCATTCTCCTTTGCTTCTTTCCATCTATGAAACTTTAGTTTTGACCTTGGTTTGCTAGAGATATGGGCTAGAGCATGAATAGTTATGTGAATAGTAAGGGTTTTGTGCTCTTATATGAATCATATGATGTTCCTTATCATTTCTTTTGGTTTGATGCATGTTTTAGTGTTTTTTATAGCTAAACATGCCTTCATTTGTACCTTTGTTGTTGTCTTCGATTGGAGTGGTTTACAGGGAGAGAACTGGGCTAAATTCACGCATATTTCAACCCCGAGTGCACTAATGCCCATTAAGGAAACCTTATGTATTAAAGGGGTAATGGCCGTTAGTTGCTCCTGGGGCTTCTGTCTCCACTAACAGCCGTTAGTGGACTTGTGAAGGGTGGGGACTAATGGTGGTTAGTCTCCCCCAGGCCCTATGTTTGTGTGTTTTGTTCGCTTTTTTGCCCATTTTACTTGTTTTCCTCCCCAATCTAGATCCTTGGGTGTTGATACGTATGAATTGCTTTGTTATGACTTATAAATGCTTGGCTTTGATATGTCATACATGAATAATGTGTTGTAGTGTGAATATGGAAGTTTTTGTAAGATTTCGATGCATGTATATGAATATAGACTAAAGTGCTCGACGTGATACCGTTTGTTGTCTCTTTTGCATCACTTGCATTCATTTGCATTCGTTGAGCGTCTAATTGGTTCATAATTAAGTCTAAATCATAAGTTTATGTTTTCATGTCTCAGAGTTTGGTTTGGGAGGTGTCGGATCCACCATT
Organism: Lantana camara; assembly: GCA_037501455.1. Classification (NCBI taxonomy): domain Eukaryota; kingdom Viridiplantae; phylum Streptophyta; class Magnoliopsida; order Lamiales; family Verbenaceae; genus Lantana; species Lantana camara. The sequence goes on from CM074857.1 coordinate 112,898,989, forward strand.
TAGCTTTGATGGTGTCTAAATCTAGCTATGTACGGAACGACAGACTTGGACTCCCAATCACCCAAGATATTTCTTTGCGTGAAGTAATTTTGATGCTTTTCTGAACTGAGATGAAAAACAAACTTGAGCTCAAAGACCAAAACAAGGGAATATGGGGGTTGAACCCATTTTGGCACTCCGACGCTCAAGTCAGACAATGGTCTAGGTCGATAATGCGAAAGTGATAGCCACTGAGAATGTAAAGGAAAGCTTACCCTCTGTAGGTGATGGCGTGGGGTTTATATAGTGGGGAGAAGGCTTTGGTGCGTGCAAATACACCATCAGAAAGGTGTGGATCTTGTCTACTTAGAGAGGGAGACCAACTGTGTTCGGAACAGTGCTTTACGAATAAAGCACTGTTCATCTGCTCTTACAGAGATACCTGATACCGTACCTAGTGCGGCTGCAATTAATGCGGCCAGCAGAGGGTGGTACTAGCACTTAATGCACTTGGACTGTAGTGCATGGGTCGGTCCCTTGCCTAGCTCAAGAGGCCGCGGTCGAGGACCTCTCTGGGTCGAATCACACCCAATGCGGCAGGTACAGTTGCCTTTCCTCATAAGGAGAAGTGCTGGCTCGACGAGAAAGAGATGACTGTGTTAAAAGCAAGCCCTGACCTGCATCGGCTCTCCCAATGCGGTGAGGACATGTGGCGCCCATTCATAGCTCTCGATTGTCCTCTTATCATCTTCCCCCCAAAGTCAGGTGTCACATTTGTGTGGCTGTGGACCTTGAGAAAGGCGTTTGACTGCTTGTTAAAGAAGGGGGCTAGGAAAGTTGAGTCACTAGCGCTATAGCTGGGTCACACCTCGCCTTGCCGAGCCAGATCCATCGACTTGGGGGTCAGTGGCCGCACGGTAACCCCACGCATGCGTGAGCTCCATACTTCACTGGGTGAGAAACGCTAGGTTTTGCTGCGTCAAAGTAATAATTGCACTTTTTGAATTTTCAAGCGCTGGGCACGGATCCTGAGAGGCAGTTACTTGCAGCCGCCTATAGGGGAGAGGGTTACGTTTTCCCCAATGTACCAGTTAATTAGGCGATGCCTGGGGAGTATTAACCCCTACTCATTTAATTCCCAGCTATAAAATGGGACTTAGGCGTTTTCTCCCTTTTTCTCGCCACTTGTTGAAAACCTAGAAATCTGAAAGGCATTCCAAGCATTCAAGAGCAATCAATTTTCAGAAGAAATTCCAAAGCGAAAACCCTAGAGGTACGTCCCTTGTACTTGAAATCTCTCTTCCTTTCTCTTTTCTACCCGATCTCTTCTAAAAGAAATGGCCCCTAAGAAGTCTGTCGCCCGGCCCTCTAAGAGCCAACCTAGAGCTTCGCATTAGAAGGAATATAGGCCAAGGGATGAGAAATCTGACTCCGAAGTGTCAATGGAGATTACTTGGGTGAAGCGTCCTGGAAAGGTTAGGTGGGAAGACCCAACCGCGTAGATGTACATCCCTGAGTTAGTTAAAGAGGTTACGGGGCCAGCTTTGGAGAATGTGATTGAGAGCGGTCACTTGGTGGAGGTTAGTTCTGTCTCCCCCAACACGGAGGGGAGAACTCGGGTGGATGATGAGGCGGTAGCAGATGTGGCCAAAGAAATAGAGAAAATGTCCCTGGGGAAGGAGTCCCCGGGACTAAGGCGGTACCGCTTCCACTTCTAAAACCGAGTTAGGGAAGGAGAAGGAAAGCACAATGAGAAAAAAAAAGGGGCCCTGAAGTGCACCAAGTACTACTATGAGTTCAGGTCCCAAGTGACTGAATCGGAGAGGAAGTTGACGGAGAAAAGGTTAACTGGGTGGAGGGACTTGGACTTAAACTGCAACGTCATAGTCCCAAAGGAAGATGAACACATAGGCTCCCCTCCTGAGGATTGCATTTTAATTTCATTACAAGCCATAGAGTATGGGTTTCGACTCCCTCTCTCACCATTCCAGATCCCACTATACAATCATCTACAAATCAGTCCGATCCAGTTGCTCCCCAACGGTCAGGCCATGGTGACAGCCTTCGGGCTATTAATGAAGTTTCTCGGGCAAGTGGAATCTGTGGAGCACTTCGCAGAGTTGTTTGTTGCCTCGGTGGATGAAGCGGCTTCTCTAAATAGGAGGGGTTTGTAAAACTTCAATCTTGCTCCAGTAACAAGATTTTTGACACCGCCAAGAGCTCTGACGACAAGGATTGGAAACAGAAGTATGTATTTGTATGATTCAATGATGGCTGGAAAGGTTTGGACCACATAGCGTGGAACGATGTCAAAGAGGTATGCCTGGATCAGGGTCCGGTCCTTTGGCCTAACACACTGTTGGCTGCCTTGAGGAATATGCATCCATTGGATACGAGTGTCTTCACAAGCTCTCATCTGCTGATAAATGTTGGGTTGGCTCTGGGTACGGTGAGGCACATAGACTTCTCCATCGGTAACTATATCATCAACTCCCTTAGGCCATGCATGTTCTCCTCATTTTCTTTGATTTGTTATCTTTCCTACCCTACTTGACAGGGTCAAAGCGCATCTGTGATGCATGCTTTTAATAATCTCATTTTTTTTTGAACTCCTAAAAGAATCAATCATGGTTGTTGTACGGGGAAAAGCTGCCGACTGACTCCTTAAAAAACGTGAGGCTGAGGAGAAAGCGACAGGCTTGAATTGGATTAACCCCCACCAGCCGACCTCGAGGGCCCCAATGATGCTCGTGAGGCTTCCTGGGCCCCTACCGTCGAGGCTGTCAAGGCAAAAAATCTTAAGGCCCCGATCGAAAGGGGGAAACGGTGATGTTGGTGGGCTCGGAATAGCCAGATTTGTCAACTAGGGACTCGCACTTCCAAGCGCAAGGCGCTGAAGGATTCAGAGGATGAGACACCCGCGAAGGTTCCCAAGGTTGCTCCCCTGAGTTGAAATATCCCAAGGGGTGGAAGCCTCCAACCTTTTAAGCGGGAAGCTTTCCTTTTGAATGCTCCGAGGGGACTACGAGAGGATTGCAAATGTCCCAGAATTCCATAGCCCCAAACACCCTCATAATATCCCCGACCTGAGAGACGACGGGTCAGAGAGGAGGATTGCAACGAGCAACATCGACTGAGACATGCTGGCGACCGTCTATCACTCTCGCAGACCAACCTGATCACCAAGAGCTTGCAAAGAAGGATGATGCGGCTCTTTCTTATAATAAGATTTTCTTATTGTGCTTGGTAAGGGTTCAACCCGAATATCCTCCTTTTTTCTTGCAATTAATTTTTCTTCTCTAAGTTTCTAACATTGGGTTCTCCTATTCTTTTCTTCTCTTTTTAGCTGCTCGTCTGAGAATACCACTCACAAGCGTGCTTGGAGTTATCACAGCAAGCTTATCGCCGACTATTATCAGAGAGGGTGAGGGTGCTGGAGGCCAAGAGCTGGCAGGATGAGGCAGCAAAGCAGACATGAAGACCCTTTACATGGGCAACTTGGACAAGCTCAGTAAGCAGGTCGAGGGTTCGACCTAAGAGAAATCCGCGCTGGAGGCGGAAGTGGCCAACCTCAGAGCTGAAAAAGAGAGGTTAGAAACTAGGTTGGCCACGACCCAAAGCTTATTGGAGGTAACCGAGCAAGAAAAGGACAAGGCATACAAAAAGAGAGAGCAGGATGGTTGGCGCAAGGGTTATGTTGAAGGGCAGAAGAATGGGGTGGAGACAGCTTTCTGGACCCTTAACAAGATGACGCCCCAGATCAAGGACAGCGTCGTGCTCGAATTCCTCCGGTCTGAAGCTTTCGATACCGTTTCCGGCTCTTTGGGCGCATCCGACATTCAGCTGGGCTTCATGAGATGCCTGTCACAAGTTAATATCCACCATCCCTTTCCCCATGAGTTACTAGAAGATAAAACAAAGCTGAGTGCATCTATGACCGTCATTCCCAAATCACTTCCGGAGTACTTTATGGCTCGTTGGGATGGGCCTAGTAAGGATGAGGACGGGGAAGAGGGGGATGATAAAGAGGAATCTGATTGGAGCAAGAAGCCCTTCGGTTGGGCGGTGGAATGGGGCTGAGGCAAAGTTCTTCAAATGCTCGGAATCAGAACCTGAGCTTTCGGATCTAGTAGACCTCGAAAAAGCTAAGGAGATGCTACTTCAATCCTTCAGTCCATCAAGTAGTGGGTTGAAAACTCCCTCAATCCAAGGAGGTAAAACTGATCCCCCTGCTCTGGCTATTCCTCTGTTGGCTGCTCTCCCCCCAGCTCCTGTTTCTGCCGAAAGGAATAATAATGTTGTCTCGCCGCCGATTCGAGCCAGAAGAATCTTGATCCAGCGGCTGAGCCGACCCCATCGAATTCAAATGACGTAAATCCTCCTGCTGACACAAAGAACCCTCTTGCTCAAACTTCTTGAATCTATGTTTATTCGTTAATGTTGCATTTAGCTTCCGTAATTTTTCTTTTCATCTGTAATTTATTGGGGGCTTGGCAATGGAACAATCATTAGTTCAAATCGTTCGTACCTCTCATTTAATTACCGCATTTTACTTTGAGTTTGCTGATTCTTGACTTACGCATAATGCGAAACTTTTAAATGGATTAGCACAAGGCCTGGATAGAGGCAGGTTTTAAACCCATCCGTCAAGCAGACTTATGATAATTGGATTAGCACAAGGCCTGGCTCGAGGCGGGTTTTAAACCCGTCCATCAAGCAGACTTACGATCTCTCAGAATTAGCACAAGGCCTTCGCGGGGCTTCCTGGGGGGCCTACACCCTCCTCCCAAAGCATTGATAGTATACCGAATGCGGGCTTATGAAGTAATTACAGAGTACTGAATAATTAAAACAAGTAGAAGACATTCAGATTGATTGGAAACTGCTTTTATTGATATGAGCGAGTCGAGTACAGAACACTTACAATCAAACGCAACTTAAACATAAAACTTCTTAAGGTTGTGACCATTCTAAGATCTAGGAATGGGATTCCTGTCAATGTCTTCTAGGTGGTAAGCTTTATTTCGCCCTATTTTTGCTCACGAAATGGACCTTCCCAGTTAGGTTGTAGCTTGCCCACGTGTTTAGTTACTTCAACCTTCTTGAGGACTAAGTCGCCTATCTGGAAAGCGCGGGGCTTAACGCCTTTGTTATAGCTCCGAGCCATACTGGCTCGATATTGTTGCATGCGTTGGAAACCCTTCTGTCGGACCTCTTCAATTGTATCGAGCTCATGCGCTCAGTCTTCCACATTCCTAGCGAGTTGATAGTTGGATACTCTGGCAGTTTGATGGAGCAACTCTGCTGGGATCATGGCTTCCGAACCATTAACCATTGAGAATGGTGTTAGCCCTGTCAACATTCTTGGAGTGGTGCGGTAGGCCCAAAGGACTCCATCAAGTTCATCAACCCAGGCTTCTTTCTTCGCCTCGATCCTAGTTTGAATGTTTTGGATGATGATGCGATTGATGACTTAGACCTGGTCGTTTGCTTGTGGATGGCCAACTGATGCAAAACGCTGACTGATACCCATGTCTTAACAGTATAATCTGGTGCTAGCGCTTTGGAACTGTGTTCCATTGTCAGAGATCAGGACCCTTGGAACTTCGAACCTACAGATGACGTTTCGCCAGAGAAAATTCTGGGACTTTGTCCGTGATTTTTACGGCGGGTTGGGCTTCGAACTATTTAGAGAAGTATTCCACTGTGACTATCAAGTATTGCCTCTGACTGTTGATAGTGGGAGTGACCCCACTGTATCAATTCCCCATTGGTTGAAAGGCCAGTAAATATCAATCGGGACCATATCCGCGGGGTGCTGGTGCGGAATGTTGGTATGTTTCTGACAGTTCACACATTTGTGGGCATATTTCTTAGCATCTTCATTAAGGGTGGGCCAATAGAAATCACTTCTATAGACCTTCTTTTGCTAAGGATCGACCGCCTGCATGGTTCCCACACCGTCCGCTATGGATTTCATCAAGGACGTCCTGGGCCTAGGATGGACAAAGAGATCACTTTATCGGCCCCATGTATGCTCTCTTGTACAGCCTCCATTCCAAGTTAAGAGAGTAACCCGCTGCTGTGTATCGAAGGCGCCTTACTGCATTCCTATCAGCTGGCAGGACTCTGTCTCTAAGGAAAAGTATGATTTCATCGAGCCAACAAAGTTCGGCTAGATCGATTGAGCACACCGTCTCAGCTTCTCCGTCAATCACTCGGCCTTTGCTTGAAAGGTAAGTGATGCTCTGGTCTTTGGAGCCTCTCATCCCGTTTGCGAACTTGGACAAGACATCTGTCCACCGTGTATTCTCTTCTCGAGGTACCTGTTGTAGCTTAAACTCTTTGAAATAGAAGAAAAACACAAGAAGTAGTTCCGAGCGAAGAAGCGCAAAAGCTGATAGTTTTCCCAAAACAGACAAGCTGTAGTAAAACGGTCATAACTTGGGATTGAGAAGTGAGAGTGGAGTTTTGTTTGTTGGAAAAGAAACTAGACAAACAGATCTTTCCAATGGTATAAGATCAAAGTGCGGTTCAAAGGGATCCGAAAATGGCGTAGGTTTGAAATTTGAACAAAAGCAGAAATCGGTAAAGTGGCGACAACAAAATAAAATGGTTATAACTCTCAAAATTGAAAGGATATTGACAATCCATAAAAAGGAAAGTGTTCTACACTCAAAGAGGTTGATCATGTCAAAATTTCATGTCAATTGGAGGTCGTTAGTATTGAATTCGGGATGGGAAAAGAGCAAATGAATCAAACTGCGAAACAAACGTGCATATTGCCACAAAATGGGGGGCCGGGGTGACCCCCATCCTTCACAATCCCAGCCACGGGGGTGGCTCGGTACGAGGGTTAAACCCCTAGGAGTCACGGGGTGACTCGATGTTAAGGCTAAGGTGTCACGGAGGTTAATGGAATTGAAATTCCAAAGTTTTCCTCCTGCATGGAGCTACAGGAGTGGGTCCCTTTCTTCATGATTCCATTCATGGCAGCAACAATGTCGGGTAGGGGAGAAGGAAAGGGGAAAAAGTCACGGCAACAACAACATTCAACCACATTCACACCAAAGTTCACCCTTAATACATGAAAATGATCCTAATAACTTGATTAAACACTTAGGCACAAATTTAAAGCATCAAATCTAGTATTTAATAAGTTAAAAGCATTCCAAGCTCCATTAATGGAGTTTCAAGCGCAAATCAACCAACGATCAAATTTTTGGCGAATAAACGACAAAGAAGCTCACGAGAACAATATATATCAATGTTGGATCAATTATATCATGTATGGAGACAAGAGAGCAAATTTTCACATACATGCACTATTTATCTTCTTCTTCAAGATCATGGAATCAAGCAAAGAAAATAAGATTCAATCGGGTAGAAACGAGGGTCATGAAGAGAAGAACTTAAGTCTTACCTCGGATCGTTGATCGGGCGAGAGACGGAGTCGAAACTTGAGCTCTTAAGGTTAGGGATGGAAGAAACCCTTCCCTTCTCCTTCTTTTTCTCTTAGAAATGTGTAGAGCAAAATGATGGAGAGAATGGGGTTAGTTTGGGTTCTAAGGCAAGAAAATCTGTTTGGTTCGGTTCAAGAAGGGTTTGGTTTAATCAATTCGAATTTTAAAATGGTAGGGAGTTCAAACGGCTTCAGAAAAAATTGAGGCTTATTCCATTGCATCCGAATCGTCGAAAAAAATCCAATGGTGAAGTTAGAATTCGAATTCAAATGCCCGAGCTCAAGTTAGCCGGAAAATGACTCAAAAACCCTAATTACGATTAGGTCCTTAAACTTTCGAAAATGAACATTTGATCATAATTAAATTCTATGGCTATACACAACTTCAGATATAATTCATGTTGATACGTCGGGCATGCAACGTCATGGAATTCACATATTTGCAATTACAACAATTAAATTACGTAATTAAGCTCATCCATGACATCATATCTGGATTGCCGAAGAGACGGGACGTCACATCGCCGACTCAAGAAAACCCACCCATCCTCATCCTCCTAAGGTTAGACGAATCTCTCAATGGAGATGTGTTGATGGGAGAGCTCGGCGGCCCACGGCAGTCCCGAGTTGCCATACCACTTCTCCAGGGCCCGAATTAAATTCAAATTCAAATTCCCACAGATAGCTTATCTTTCAAAGCCAAACCTCGCTACATACTTATACACCCTTCAAAACTTCTCAAATCAAACAAAAATATATTGTACATGATGGGTAAGATTCTAGGATGTCAAACTCCGATCACTTTAGAATTTGTTTGTGGTGGGGAAACAAGATGGGACTCACCGAAAAAGGTGAAGGGTTCAACCTGCTAGGACAAACACCACAAAACAGAGGTCAGACGACCAAGCTGGGGGAGTTGAAAGAGGTGAATGAATGTAAGAGCTTCAGTAGTGGGAGATTGCTTACAGAGATGGAGATGAAGTCCAGTATTTATAGTTGAGAGTCAGGGACCCTTTGGTAATTTGCCCCTTGTGGTCCTGCCCTAATGCCACCTCAACACGTGGCGCAATGAGGAGAAACCTAGGAGGAATCTCTTGAAAAAGCTGATGAAAAGGTGGTGCGGGCAGCAGTGGTAGGTGCGCGGACATGTACGGGGTGTCAAAGAGCCGTTTTGGGTTGGTAACGAGGGCCATGAGCGCGCTCGTGTCAACTATGAGCCTGATGGGCTAGCGGACCGAGCGTGGATCCGGGCCAAGGCTGTGAGATGAGGGGGAGCCTGGTCCCTTGGTTTGCTTGCATGCGGAAGCACATCCGAGGGGAGTGAGCGTTCGAGGATGACTTCCTTGGTGAACTTGGGTCTTGCCATAAGAAGCGCTCGTTGGTGAGCAGCTATGACAGCCACGTATCAAGTGACGACGACGACACGTGTCACTTATGGGTCTCCCCACTCGAGGGGGGATGACGCTCGGAGGAGATCTGTTTTGGGGATTGAGAGGCCACGTGTCAGTTGCTGATGGTGCCACGTGTCAAAACGTGGGTCAAGCGTATTTTGACCCCATTAGTACATACGTACAAAAACATTTTCAAAGCTCCATAACATATGGGACAAGCCATCAAAGTACATATTCATACATTCTATCATATAATATATATATATAAGTCGCGTGCGGGCTCAAAACACATATAGCGTTTTAGGTCGTATTAACTAAAAGAAAGAAAACATCACCTTCACAACATAATTGTCCCTTTAAATTATATTAAATTACCTCTTAAATTTTCTAAATCAGTTTGGCTATTATAATATAATTTAAATGATAATAATATCATTAAAATAATATATTTATTATATGAAATAAAATAAAATATAAGTGAATATAATATAAATTATAATATTTATAAATAGCCAACATTGGTCCAAATGGTTAATTGGTTCATTCTCCGAGGCAAAGTCCTAGGTTCGATTCCTGATTGAGTGTGCGTGTATTAAAAAAAAAAAGAAAAAATATAATATCTATAAATAATAATAATAGGTTTAATTACGTATAGACCCTATGGGAGTATTAAAAAACTACAACTTGTGACCATTTTAGTCAAATAATTACACATACACCCATTGAGAAATTTGAAAATTATACAAAACACCCAAAAAATAGGGTTCTCTTAAAATTTTGATGATATCATCAAACTTTTAACTTGATTTCTGGTTAATATGTCCGACTAAATTTTATTGTGTTGAATAATATCATGGTACTAGAATCAATGTGCATGTCGGAATAATATATATATATAAAATAAATCCCCGAGCACCAAATCAAAAAAAATTATTTCTGCGATGGTTAGATTTAAAATAGTTAGAAGATTTAGTTTGATTCCAAAATCTGGTTTCGCTGCTTTGTTGCCATTGATTAGGCGTTTTTAGGGCTTTTGTCCATGATTGGATGAGAATTAAATCTCTGGTTATTTTAATTTTGTAAAATTAACAGGTTTGATCTTACCAAATTATTTATCTTTTCGTATTTTAAATTCCGCTCTATATATATTATTCTTTTTTAAATATTATATTTAACACATTAAATTCGGATTTATTATATAATTTAATATTTAAAATGATAAAATCATTCCATTTTATAGTAATTAATAATTTAATTTATTAAATTTAGATTTTCAATACCATTTCAAATATAAGAAGGGATAATTTTTAAAAAAGGGCAAATTACATCCAACTATCCTGAGGTTTGCCCTAATTACGAATAAGTCCCTCTTTTTTCATTTATTACATATCAACCCCTAAAAACACTGTTTCAATTACAAATCAATCCCTCTTTAGGGGTTAAAATGTAATTGAAACAGTATTTTTAGGGATTAATATGTAATAAATGAAAAAAGAGGGACTGATTCGTAATTAGGATAAACCTCAAGATAGTTGGATGTAATTTTCCCTTTTAAAAAATTATCATACTAAAGAAAGGGATAAAGTAGAAAAATCAATTTAAAAGTTTGATAACCATCAAAACTTTAAAAGAATTGTAATATTGGATGTTTTGTGTGATTTTCAAACTCTCCCTCTCCCTCTCCCTCTCCCTCTCCCACTTGACCGCCCGCCCTGCGGTCTGCGCCACACCGCCACCGCCCAGCCGCCTGCTCCATCGACGCGACCCACCGTCCAGCCTTTTCATGTACATTTAATTTTTCTTTTTTTTTTTTTTTTGGTGCACTTTTATTTTTCGGTCGATTGAGTTTAAGTTTGTCGAAATGGGTCTTAACCTTTTGATTTCGTTTTGATTTAATGCTAGTTTCACTGGAATCAGAATTAAAAAATGAGTGATTAGTTTTCCTTATCGTCAGGGCTAATTTCACCTCAATTTTGTGGCCTTTTCATCATTTTGTATTTCATAATGTCATTCAAGATAAACTTAATTTTTTATGCCTTCTTGGTGTTCTATGGATTGTAAAGATAAATTGAAGATGATATAATTACTTATTTGATGATTATTTCTGTTGAAGTTCTAGTCTCTGCAATAAACTCTGTTTTCTTGGAGTTCTGTTCTGTTATCTAAAATCGAAATAAAAAAAAAAAAAAAAAGAAGCTGAAGCACGCTTGGTTCTCGAGCCGAGTCGAGCCAGCTTAAGCCATGGTCGGAGCCTAGCCCATGCCAAAATGTGGAGGCTCGCCGGCTCATGCCAAGCTCTAGCCAAAATTCTAAAGATCAATGATATTCCATAATTGTAAGCCAACCACAAGATGCTTCTTTTTATTGATGACTAGCAAATTTATCAGATTCTTAGTTGTTTTTCAGAATGATGACTAGCAAATTTATCAGATTCTTTGCTTAGTTGTTTTTCAGAATGATGACTAGCAAATTTATCAGATTCTTAGTTGTTTTTCAGAAAGACGCATTAATGGAAGCAAGTTTTCACATCCCCAGTTCAAATGCTCAACTTGTTGGTGATGAAAATTGCCCTTCTGCTCAGGTAATCATATTTAACTGAAACCTGACCTGACTTTGTTTCAAAGGACTTTTACTCAGATGCAAGGTACTTTCATTTAGGTTTTTGGAGATGAGATTGTCTCAATGGAAGATGTCGGAGCAGGAGCCGAAGAATCTGTTGTTAATTTTGACGGAATTGCCATGCTCACACCTAGGTAGACTACGGATAACTATTTAATATTATACTGTTCCAAGCACATGTTACATCTATTTGCTACTGGATATTTGACATAGATTTTCTTCTACCATAGGGGAAGATATGATATTGAACTTAATCTCTCATTTTTGCGCCTCCCAGGACAAGCAAATGACTTCAAAATTCAGTACAACAGTGTACTTCGTGTTTTTTGGTTGCCTAAGGTTCTGCTCATTTTGCTCTTTCTTTATAAGTCTGCGCGGATGTTAACGTAGATATCCTATATGTTCTATACTTCTCTTAAAAGAATTTAAAAGGAGCTTCCACCTATTTCAATGCAGTGTTCACTAATGCTCAATCATCTTTACTTCTGCAGTCGTGCAAGACACATACATTTGTGGTTGTTACTCTTGCTTCTTCAATTCGGGAAGGCCAGACTTTGTATCCCCACATAGTGATCCAGGTATAGGTGTGCTCTAAGATTTCTTAACGCTAAAAAGTACGAGGAAAATATGTAACCAAATAACTTTGGTGCAGTTTGACATGGATGCTGTGATGGAAACAACCTTATCGATGTGAGAAGAACTTTATAACGCCAAATATAAAGACAAGCTTAAGTTAGAGCATAAGGTAACAATATGATATGTTGCTAACTTGCTAGAAATCAATTGAAACGAGAATCTTGAGTATGTCATCCATGTATAGTCTTAATAAATTAGAAACAGGTACCAATTTCAAGTTTACTAATTGTGATGATTATTCGCACGTTTTTTAATTGAATCTCAGGGATATGTACATGAGATATTTGCCAAAATTCTTGGTGTTTTATCTGAAGCCAAAGTCACTAAACCTGGAAAGTTTCACAACCGGAAAGGTGGTTATGGTCTGAATTCTTCCCTTAGAGCTGAAGATGGGATTCTTTGTCCTCTTGAAGAAGGTTTCTTCTTTTTGCCCAACCCACCCACTGTAATTCTTCACGAGGAGGTACAATTTCTAATTGTATTTTACTCTACGAAAAAATCTTAGAAGTTAAAAGTTTTTGTGCAAAATATATGACTGTGATAAATGTGTTTATAGAATTTAGAATACTGTTTTATGAATATGAGGTCCCTCTCCAGCCCCGATGTGCTTTGTTCCTACATTAAATATACCATGTGTGCTTGCAATGGCATCTGAGAATTGTTACATTTCTTGTAGATTGACTATGTGGAGTTTCAGAGGCATAATACTGGAGGTTCAGTTATACCTTACTTTGATCTTCTCATTAAACTTAAGAGCGAGGAAAAGCACCATTTCAGAAAGATTAAGGGATATGAGTGCCCTAACGTCTTGCATTTCATTGTGTCAGTACTCTTCTTGCCTATTACATTTACTTCTTTCCATATGTCTCGACATCTCGTAGAAGAGATTGTATCTGTTATACTGTTGGAAGTATGATTCTAATAGTATTGTTATATTATCCAGCGATAAAGGCCTGAAGATCATAAATTTCTGTTCTGATAAGAATGCTAAGGAGGTTCCCACACATCTTTTCCATAATGAAGCTATTGGAGATGAGAGTGATGAGAAGGTATTGTTTTTCTTTTTTCATCTTGTAATGTGTATTTCAAAAGTTTATAGATGGAACTTGGAAATGATAGATATTTCGTTGCAGTCATTATTCTTGTTTTTATTAACGAATATGAGTAATAGCTTTTATGGTGTTTTTTCCGTCTATTGTAACTTATTTGAAATCATTTGGTGTTTCGCTCATAATGCATATTTTAAATTTCTTATGAAGAGATGACAATAATTAGGTCTTCATTAAATGTTATTAATGTATAACAACTAATTAGCTGTCCTTGGTCTGGCTAAATTATTTTTTTTATCTACTCCCACTCGCTAGTTCAGGTGTTTTACTTTCTCTTTCCTTTTTATTTTTCTGATTGGTACTATATTTTAAATTGTTTTTCGTTTCTCTCACTATAATTTTAATGATACATTAAATAGTAGTTATGAACATATACATGCATATTCGTTTTAAATAATTATTTATTTATTGTTAAGTATGTTAAGCAATTACACTTCATGTAGTGAGCAACTAGCACTCGTAACTATATGTTTGAGGGCCTACCTTTTAGTCCAATGGAGAAGTGGGCTAAAAGGCTCAAAAGACCCATATCTTGACATAAAGCCAACAAAGAATGAGCTTAAAGGATGCCCGGCAGGGCTTGAGTGGCGAGAGCGGGCGAAGCGAGCTCGTGAGAGACCAAGGGTGTTAGGTTTCCTGGGACAATTTGAGGTTTCCTAATGGGAGATTGAGTTGGGAAAGGGATCCTGCTTAGAAATGAAGTGACCAGAAGAAATATTTATCAAACAAAGTCCCACTGGATTAGGAGTCCAATTGAATGCTAAACCCTTGTTGCATTCATGCATAAAAAATATACACAGGGAATAGGCGGGGAGAGAAGAAAAAGAGTTTCAGATCCGAACTCAACACTATAATTAGACTAGCAACAAATATCATTTACATGTACAGACTTGCTTAATTTGTTGCTGAACATTTTTTTTTTTAAAGTTTTTTACTATGAAGGAGGAATATTTTGTTGCTGACAATGATGATGGAGTCTCCCCAACTGTGCCTGAGACGCCGATCAGTGCCTTTTTGTTCTTCATCGGAACTGAAAAAGAGGTTCGTGCCCTTGAATGCATATAACTTGTTAACTATTAAATAGCATTGATGTCGAACTTTGTATTAAGTCAGATACTCTTGCATCTGTACAGAAATAATAATTATCGACCCCCATTCTAATAAATGCTATATTCTAAAGTCTAACTTGCATAACTACTTATGGTTCTTAATCAATTGACTATATTATTTCACCCTCTATCTTTGTCTATCCTGTCTTCGCTTTCTATTCTCATTTTCTCTCTTACTTCACATTCTTCATTTGTTTTTCGTCATACATACTTTCTTACCTCATATATATATATATGGATATATGTTCTTCTGAAAGTTCATTGAATATTTAATTTATATCACTAACATATATCTGTTACCCGTGATTAATTATACCAGTTTTTCCTTTTAAATATACTAATCATGCTCACACATATTTTTTAACTCTTCTTAGTTTGTTACAAGTTTTATTAGTTATAATAGAAATTTGACAATTACAATTTACAAATCAATAGAGGAAGTTTGCATAATTTTACATAATTAGGCAAGAGGAAAAGATAATTGATTGACCATTAACATAACATTATCTTTGCCTCCCTATTGCAGAATGTGGTGAAGAGTAATCCTGGAATTTCTTTGGAAGAGTTGGCTGGAGTGCTTCGTGATAGATGGAACAAGATGACAGGTATTAACCAACCCTCTGAGTATGATCAATATTTCATAGAAATTTGACAATTTTATGGTGTATGATATAATTTTTGTCATATTAATTCGTTCTGCAGCTGCGGAAAAATCTCCGTACGAAGGCCACATGATACAGTTCAAGACGATGCACCCATGGAATAAGAAGGACCCACGGAGCAAGGAGAACAGTGGCCATAATTGAAGACCTGTCAAATTGTTTGGGATGGGATATTCTATTAATGTAATAGAATAGGGCACCATTAAAAATGTTTATTACATTCCCATATTTGATATATCATGTATGTTAGAAATTGCAATTATTGAGTGGCTCTTATAATTACGCATAAGATAGAAAACTCATGATCATCTCATATTAGTATTAATTAGTGTATGTCTTAGTCGTTGCTAATTGATTACACTCATCCTGTTTTATTAGCTTAATTGGTGAGATATTGGATTACGAGAGTAAACAATATGAACTAGTTATGCACGTATGTTTGTCCTTGAGAGAGACTAGCATTTACATTAGTGAGCATTTACATTAGTGATGATAATAGTGAAAACGAGAAGTCATTGAGCAATGCATTGATGTCTTAATCAATGAAATTATAATCCCCTAACTATTTGTTATTATTGTTGAGTCTTTAATATTTTATTATTTGTTGCTTCTTGTATGTTTGTCCTTGAGAGAGACTAGCATTTACATTAGTGATGATAATAGTGAAAACGAGAAGTCATTGAGCAATGCATTGATGTCTTAATCGATGAAATTATAATCCCCTAACTATTTGTTATTATTGTTGAGTCTTTAATATTTTATTATTTGTTGCTTCTTGCATGTTTAGTTATAGAAATCACCCCTTAAATAATTGAGTCGGTCTATAGATCAATGAATATAAGAAACAATTGGTTGGTTTTCTTCATCCCTCTAGGATCGACATCTATATGCTATAAATGTTGTGTACACTCGCACTACATAAAATTTTAATTAAAACTCGCACTACATAGATAGTTGTCCACAAATTATTTCAAAGAATTCGGATTTATTCCAAATCTCAATACTGAATTTTTAACAGGATTCGGTTAGATCTATTCATAAACTCGAAATACAAAACAATTCTGGCTAACAGTTTCATCATTCATGAATCCGAATTATTTTACTGTCAAGCTCATCACTTCGCCGTCATGTTGAGCTTTCGTGAGCTGTATTTTCTAGCCAAATCCCTTTTGGTTTAGTAGATGAGATACCATGAAAATTACAGAAGTTATATTTACTTATCTAATAAATATACACACACCAAATTACAAAAAAATTTAAACGACACTCGAGATAAACCATTTTTTTTTCCCCTTTCTTATCTTATATGTGCATTTCAATACTAAACTAGCAAATTATTTTAAGTAAAGGCATTTTGCAATTTTAATCTCATTTCTTTAAAATTAGATACATTTACTCCTGTTATTTTTAAAAAGTTACAATTTAAGTCCCATCCGTCAAATAATCGATGGGAAATGAAATTTTTTGCCGTTAAATGCAATTTGGGGAAAAAGTTATTGTTCATTAGATTGTTTTTTATAAGAGTTCGCTTATTAATACCTTATTTTAGCACCACATTACCTTAATGAGAGTGATTCAGAGTAATGCTTCAAAGTTGATCGTTATTCTTCCAGATCTACTGGCATCCTCCCAGATCTAGGGGATTTCTTTAGTTTAGAGGCGATTTCTTATCTGTTTTTTCTTTTCGGTATGTTTTATTTTGTTTCTTCCGTATGGAAGCTTCATTTCTTCCGTATGGAAGTTTTGTCCCTTCCGTTTGGAAGTTTAGCTTTATCTTTTTGTGTTTATCCGGACAAATTTCTGGCCAAGTTCTCTGCTGTAGGCCAAGCTATTTATTCTCAATCCGGAGGAAAAGCGGCTGCGGATCTTCAGTCGGATCAGATCGAGATCCACTTGAAAGGAACAATCTTCAAAGAGTTCTTTTCTTTTATTAAATGTGATGCTAATATAATAGCTCACAAATCTGTTGGAATTGCGGCTTCGGCCTGCGTTTATTTTTCTGTTGTTACTTCTTGTAGTTTTTTTATTGTTCCTTATGATTTGGTATAATATTCCCCTTTGAGGGTTTTGGTTGTCAGAAAAAGAAAAAAAAAAAAAAAAAAAAAAAAGAATACCAAAATGGGATATTAATAAACGAACCCCGCAAAAAAACAACCTAATGAATATTAACTTTTTCCCCAAAAAATGCACTTAATGAAAAAATACATTTTTCAATCAATTATTTGACGGATGGGATTAAAATTACAATTTTTTGAAAATAATGAAACTAAATATTTCTAATTTTAAAGATATGAGACGAAAATTACAAAATGACTAATTCTATGAAACCAAAAATATAATTTGCTCAAACTAAAATATAATTGTTCTCGGCAGTTTGCTCAACCACCCAACCTAAATCTGGCAATTAATTGCAATGGGAAAGTTGGCCAAATTGGCAATGAGTATGTAACACACAATTGACCAAAAACATCAATTCAAGTGAAAAGGACACAGCAAACTTACAATTCGGCCGCAGACGAGGATTAGACATTTCATTATTATTATTATTCATTAACATCTAAATTTATAGCTTAGGTAAGTGTATGACAGTTTTATCAAATTGAAATATCATATATCAATTACGTATACTTGCGGCTTCGCGATTCAAATTCAATAATGCTTTATAATACTCCAACGTCCAACCAAACTAGAAAATGCAAATATTTCTAAATAATGCTTCCATTATAGAAGCCACAACGTACAAGCCTTCCTCAGGACCCTTAAATTCTGAACAAATTCCGACAAATTTGAGAGAGAGAGAGAGAGAGACAAACACTGTAAACTATGCTAAAAAATAAAGAATGAAAGCAGCAAATTCTGCAGTTTCTCATTCACAAAGAATGTACATCTCGTATAATCCTCGACATGCCCAAAAAATAAATACAAATCAAAACAAAGCAGCTAACATTGTCCTAACTGGAGAAACAGAGATATACCATTTCTTTCTTGAAAAGGATCATAAAAATCAATCCCACCTGAGAAAACCGGAAAGTAAACCAATTCCACACATGCCCGAAAAAACTCTATGGAAACTGGAAGGATCCCCCAATCTGAGTACTTCCGGTGGGTGGATTAATAGCAACCCACAGCAGAGAAATGGTGATAGCAATAAGGCCCGACCACACGAACACGATAGTCGGCGTCCTTCCTCGTCTCCCCATCAACCCTTTCGCAAACGGATAGAGATGAGCCAGAACCCAAAAGCTAAAGAACACGCCTCCAATCAAACGGCTCCACTGCGGTATAGCACTGTATATTGTCCGGCTCACGCCGACCGCTATGGCGATCAAATTGGTCATCATGATGGTAATAGGCGGGATCATCAAAGAACTCCACTTCAGTATATAAAGATCAGCAAACTCATCATCATTCTCATCCGTTGAGGATTTTGAGGTCAGAGTGAAGGATATTTCAATCCCGGCAATAACCTTAAGCAACCCTTGTAGCACAGCCGCAAGATGCGCGCTCGTGCCCCCGATCAACCAAAACTGCTCGTTCCTCCACCAATCCTCGAGGTTGATCCCCGACCATTTAATTTCAAGAACAGCTAATGCACATAATGTTAGGGTGATGACTAGGAGGTAGGTTAGGAACGTGACGTTTAGGGATTGGACTATGAATTGGCCCGAGAAGAGGGACAGTGCAGGAAGGAAACAATAAACAATTAGGAACATCGAGGTAAAGGGGTAGATCCCGACATTAAGGTACGCGATTCTTTGGAGGAATTTCATCTTGGGACTAGCTAAGAATGCATTGTTACGAGAGAAGAAGATCTCAACGGAGCCCGTGGCCCACCGTAGCACCTGGTGGAGCCTATCCGTGAGGTTTATGGGGGCTGTCCCACGAAAGGCATCCCTCTTGGTGACACAGTATATAGACCTCCAGCCCCGATTGTGCATCCTATAGCCCGTCACGACATCCTCCGTCACCGACCCATAAATCCACCCAACCCTATTTCCCCACTCAGTTTTGTCCTCATACCAACATGAAATAACGCTAATGGCCTCAGCAACGGTCGAGGCATCAAGTGTTTCACGAGGGATCGTCAGCGCACCAGGGGCCCGCCCATTTTTGACAGCCGGATGATCCGCGAGAGGCCGACCTTGAAATTCTGCAACAGGGATCGAATCGATCAAGAAGCTCGAGTTTCCAAACCTTTTGGAGAAGAGAGATGAATTCATTCCCCCTTCATCGTCGTCATCCCCCATTCTCAGGGCTCGGTGCTCCTCGGGAGCCGAATTGTTCTTCTTGGGTCGACCAAAACAACAACTGGAGCGGTCCTTTGACCGGGGCGGGTCAAAACCGTAGAGGGCAGTCCTGCGGAAGAGGCACCCAGTACCGACATAAACGGGGCCTTGGAGCCCATCAAGCGCCCGCATATTGACATCAAAGAAAACGGTGTTGTGATTCGCATAGCGGTCCGAGGGGTCGATTCCCTCGAACCGCTGAGGGAACTGGACGTAGCAGATACGGTCTCCACCTCGGTCCATCATGAAGCACATGCCTTCCCGAATTGCTTGTGAGTTATAGATGTAGTGATCACAATCAAGGTTCAGGATGAAGGGACCATTGGACATGATGGCCGAGGCTCGAACCAATGCATTCATTGCTCCAGCCTTTTTATTGTGGTCGTATCCTGGCCGCTTTTCACGAGAAACATAGACAAGCAAGGGAAGACGGATGTCGACTTCACTAAAATCAAGTGGACTGTTTTCAACTGCTCCATGTAAAGGCTCATCACTTGGAGGTTTTAGCATTACCTGCATTTTCCATGTAATAAACTATTATAGATCTGCTAAAGTTCATGTAACAACAACATAGAAGGCAGAAAAGGGCAATGCAATAACTATTGCTTTGTGTGCTTAATTTTCAGCTAGTCAAATAATCATTGTTAAAAAGCCCAAATATTTAACATTTTATAATAATCAAATACATACTTGAATATACATCACTTTCGCTCTGTGTGATGTGCATGCCAGGATGCTAGTAATGATGAAAATATTAAACTTCATTAATATACGTACCTGTATGATTCCAGCATGGTCACCCCTAGAGTGTTCAGAAGCAGAAACCATCCAAGTACCGGGCCAGTGGGTCCCGTCCGCCATCCAAGTCGCCTTAGAGACCTTCAAAGGCTCCAAAATTTCATCCTCAACAGCAGTCTGTCTCCTTAGCTTCATGGCTTTGATTTCTTCTCGGGCATTATAAGCATCAGAACGCCGACGAATCGAATCAGGAAGACTATTTATCCTAACCTTGAATTCATCATACTCACGCTTGACCCTTCTCCTATCCTTAACAAAATCCTGACGCACCTTATTCTTGAAAGGGTCCTTCTTCAGGCTAAAATAAGATTCTGGATTTCTCGGTTCAATACTGTGTTTCCGACAAAATGGAACCCACAAGTTTGCGAAACTCGCAGCTTCCGCCATGGCCTCAAACGTGAGGAGGGCACCTCCATCATCAGAAACATAGCAAGAAAGCTTTTCAACAGGGTAATCAGAAGCAAGAATTGAGAGAATAGTGTTAGCAGTAACAAGTGGAGGTTCTTTTTCGGGATCAGCTGTGGAAACAAATATATCTACTCCAGGAAGATCGGATTTTCCAGTTGGATTTGCTGGACTCGGGGTTTCAAATTTTTCTTTCAATACATTGAGATCGGTGGCACGATTAATGGGGCAGAGTTTTGGGAGCTGGTCAAGTAGCCATGAGAAGGCGAACCAAATCTCACAGATGATAGACATCAACCACAGCCATCTAGCGTCCTCATTCGGATGACTGATCCTCCAAGCCAGAAATAACCCAAGAACAGCCATTCGGACAAAGATTAGGAGCCTGGAGAAGTGGAATTGAAAGAACATATCTCATTAACTTTTAGTAAGACCATTAAGTTCAAATATATCCAGAAATTTTGTTCAAGCCCACAAAAAAAATGTTTTTCTAAAAGAGAGTAAAAATGGAGTTTTTTGTTTCGTCAGTTCTGCTTAAAATAAGCTAGAAACACCTTCAGGAGTGCTCTTTCCAGCTTCTTGTTTTTTCTTTTCCCAATTATCTAAAAGAGCTTTTGTGCTATTTAAATCAAAAGACTCCCAACTTTTACCCTACAACTTTTTTCAAAAAAAGTTATTCTTCAACCTGAACTTTTCCATAAGCAGGCTTTTTACCTATAGGGGCTAATTACGGCAGCCGGAATCTTCAATTTCCTAGTGAGTGGCCTCCACGGCTTGTTGAGAAGCTCCGAAGGATCACCTGTTTCGTCATTATTATCATCTGTAGGGCCCCCATCCTTCGGCCATATGGCATTACCATAGCCATATGTCCCTTTGGTCTCAAACAACCAACGGTTGTGATCGAAATCCACCCCTGTCTGGCTCCTCATCAGCCCCGACTGGCTCCTCATCACCGCAGACCTATTACCCGATTTCATCAAAGACAATCGCCTCTCCATCTTAGACATCCCAACATTCGAAGGCAAAGAGAGAGGCTGAGCAGGCCCAACTTCCATTTCTGGATTTTTATAAGGTTCCTTACAACCCGGACAAATACCGTCCCCTGTCTTCACAGAATCAACAAAGCAATCCCTACAAATCTTGAAATCGCACTCGCACGGGAGGATATCGACCCCCCTCTCGTCACTCATGACTTTCCCATCGCAGCCCTGTATGGCGCAAGACGACCCTTTTGTCCCTGCCATCTGGGGATGGTTCGTCTCGGACTCTATCACCTTGTCCATCAAGTGGGCGCGTGTGACACTGTTGTACCCACCTGTGAACAAGGAGCTCGACACATACTGCTCCTCGACCCGTTGGGAAATGGGTGGGTCGGCCCGTGTGTCCATGGGCTGGTTATCGGGAGTCGGAGGTATTTGGACAGTGTATTCTGCGAACTCTATGCCACTTAAGTCGCTGTCGAGACTGTCCCTTGATAAGTTTACATACCGGCCCGATGATGTTCTTCTTGTGAAGGTCACTGTTGGTGGGATTGGCCCCCGACTGGGTTGTGAATCAGAGTGTTTGAAGGATCTTCCTGCCATGCTAGAGGAGGAGGACTATGAATTGGTCAATGGAGCCTGAAACTCATCAATGAAAGAAATATCAGAACAAAGAATTTGTTCATGTTTCTTGAGGACCGAGAAGTGCACCTAAATGAAATATCTGCATTCTTCAAGCATGGTTGAAAATTTTTTGTTTAACCTGTCATTTTTAAGTTCAAATCTAGCAATCTGACCAATCAACAATTGCTCTTTTTGCAAAAAGCGAAAAGGAGCACCTTTCAATTGCCAAATTCAAATATTTTCCGAGTATTTGAAAAAAGGAACTGTTGGCAGAGTATTACATCTATACAAACTAAAAGCAGGGACAATATTATCTATGATCCGCAAAAACTGGATAAACAGAGATGAAGAGCAAGAGTTTTATCCCCCGTAGATCTTACCCTTTTACCAACAAAAGAACAGAGCCCGAAACCAAAGAACACATGTAGATCGAACAGATGTACTAAAAAGAAACAAATCGAGATATACTACATAACTTAAACTGCTTAGCCTCCTAATACTTAGAGAATTACAGAAAAGAGAATGAAAAGGAAGAGGGATGTGCTTATAAAAACAAAGAAACCCAATACCGTAAGGAGCGTTCACATACAAATACTTTAATGATCGGATAATTTATACCACACGCAAATGTTACATATTACAACTGTAATAAGAACGCGACCTAGTCCAAGATAGTTTCCAATGAACTGTTTCTCACTTAAAACCTAACTTTCATTAATTAAAAGTATAATGTTCAATGAACCCTCTCTCTCTCTCCAATATTTCAAACTGGGTTTTTTCTTAACGACTCCACAACCAAACGAAAGACTTGATAACACAGAAAAACTACTTGAAGTAAGTCGACAAATCCAGCAAAACCACACACTGCTAGACCAAAGCGTGGTCTTTATATAGCAAGTACACTGTAGCTATACACAACAAACTTCATTTCTCAACAATGAGCTGTACATTCACTAGCAAAAACACAAAATCGAAAACACATCTACACTCATGGGTATGAAAAACGGGGACAGAGAGCACAAACACAAGAGATCTGAGTAATTCAGCAGAACACATACCTCGAGAAACCACTGATAAACGGAAATGCGCTGGCTTAAGCTGTTAAGCACCGCATTGGAAAGAAGTACTTTTCTGACGTGCTTGTTTTGCAGTTGATCTGAGTAGAGATTTCAAACAAGAAAGGTGGGTTTTCTTTTTCTCTCGAGTCTAAAACAATGGTGGAATCTGCTGATGGATTTCTCACTGTTTTCAAGGTGTGAAAGAATGAACTTTCTTTTAATATGAATTCTTGTCGCTTTTGTTTTTTCAAAAATAAAAATAAAAAAGAAATGCTTAATTGATGAAGATGAAACGGCGAAGATTGTGGGTAGGGCCAACAGAGGTAATACAATTTCGAGGATCTAGGGGTCGCTTTTGTTCGAATGGGATGTAATCCCATGTGGGACGGAACATGCAAGAACTGGTACACCCGCAAGTTTCAAACTTTTTATTATTTTTGAACTTCCGAGGCCAAAAAAATCTCAAACTCATATGCATAAATTAATTTTAAGCTAGCTCTAGTTGATAAGAAGAAATTGAGTTTGAATTTAAATTTGAACTTGATATTGAGTTTCTTCGTTTTCCATGAATTTACATATACTAGATAATGATTTTAATAATCAAAAGTAATATTGAATATAAATATACTAAATTTATTAATAGCGTATTTTAATTAACCTAAAACTAAGTCAACTGGGTTGTTCAAGTGCTTATTTGGTTCATTCTTCACGATAAGGTCTCGGATTCGAATCTCACTTGAGTGTGTGTGAATTTCAAAAAAAAAAAAAAAGCTAACCTAAAACTAAAAAATATTGTTATTACTAAAATTATTTTAATTATTTATGACATATTTAAAATTATATCTATACTATAATATATAGGATGTGTTATATCAATTTTGACTCAATAAAATTTTGTGGTTTTTTTTAGATTTTTAATTAAAAATAAAAATTTTGATTGGTTGATGATTATTGCATTAATTAATTAATTAATTAATCATATACATCCCTTAATTTTTGGAAGTTATCCTCAATTAAATTATTAATTTATGGTAAAATTTACTTTGAATCCACAAAATATGAAAGTAAACTAATCAAGAAAAAATTTTGAATTTAAATTTAAAATTTTAGTTAATTACTCCACTATCTTGCATAGAATAATGAAAACGGATATAGAAATATTATATTATAACAATAACGTGCATAATTAAATGATAATTGGGCATAAATTAAGGAAATTTATTTTTTTTCTTAATACTTTGTTTGGTAAATAATTATACACAATAATATGATCAAATCTTGACATCAATTAAGGAGATTTCCTTTTATTAACTGTTAATTCATTATTTATAAAACTCAAGGAGCCCCAAAATTTCACATTGCATAAAATCAAGAAACTTGCAAAGGTTTGGTATGATGGGAGAAACCTGATTTGAGTTGGGTTAATTAAAATTCCGACAAAAAAATTTACGAACATACGATGAACGAGGCCGCAGGAGATTTAATTAAAGATGCTAATAGAAGACGGCTGCTAGGACTCCAATACATACTTTTCGTGGTACTTTTTTGTATACTAATTATAGTTCTTTTTTATTTTTTTATAAAGAAATATTTTCTGAAATATTGGTTCAAGTACTCATACGTGATAAAGTAATTATACATATTTTTATTCAATGATAATTTATGTTTGTGAATCATACCTTTTCTTTTTAATTTTATAATATAGATGTACTAATATATATATATATATATTTTTTTTTTCTCTTTATTACATTTCTTTTGGTTTTATATTTATTTCTTATTTTTGTTTTTTTTTAGGGATATAATTTTAACATTTTGTTTTTACCTTTTTTCCCTTTTATTATTTCTTTATTAATTTGTTGACTATTGTTTTGAATAAATTTTATTATTATTTTTGTTTATTGTAATTTATTATATTTTGGCCGAATATTTTTTTTTAATATTTTATTGTATTTTTTATTTAATAATTTTTTATTATTTTTGTTATTTGCAATTTATTATTTACATGGTTATTTGAAGGGATTTATTGAAGTTAATAATGATCTATTAGTTAGTTTTATTTATTTAAATATATTTAATAATTATTTGATTCATCTCCCAATTATTTCTTTCTATTTTGCCATTGATATTTTAGTTATATATTTTAATTAGATGTGTTTTTTCCTTAAACTCTATTCATACCATGGTAAGAAAAATTTGTTCAAATAAGGGCATACTTCTACTTAAATACCACAAGTTTTTATGGATTTTAATAATTTATTTGGAGTTTTTTTTATTTATAAGTATTTAATTACTTTTTTTTTAAGATTTATATTCAAATTAAATTAAACAAAATGTTTTGATTTTAAATTATTTGTATTTATTTCAATTTTTTAATATTTGGATTTTGTTTGATATTGAATTCCATTATTATATATACACTTTTATTGATAAAGAGATCTAAAGATTGGATTAATAACTATTTCAATTTAAAGTTTATAGAAATCGTCTCTACTTCACTTTAAAGTTTTATATATTTTTATACTCTGATCATTTTAATGTTGCAATTTGTATTACTCTGTAAAGGTTTTCTTTTTCTATCAAATTTCGGTTTTATATTATAAGATGAGAGATATTTGTTGCATTTAATTTCTTATATATAATATATTCTACTTATCAATTTTTTGTAATTTTTTCTATCAATCTTTGATTATTTGATATTTTTTAAATCTTTAGGTTTTATTATATTTGTATTGGTTGTAACTTATTTTAATTTTATTATTTATTATGGCACAATGCAACATACAATTAGCATATTTAATTTGAATGACATAATCCTATATTTTCCTGTTTGTTTTTATTAAAATAGATGAAATTTTTTATTTTAAAAAATAGATGATATTGCATGTTTATATTTAATCTCGTTACTCTTTTTTCCATGATAAACTATTTGTATCAATAAATTGTTTAGATGATCTTTTTGTTTTAAATTTTTGTACTTCAATTAGAAAAAAATAAATAAATATAATAATTTTGTCATATTTTTTAGTTTGCGGCAAACTCAATTTTTTATATTTATGTACTAATTCAATTATCACTTTTGTCGATTAATTATTAAATTAAATTTTGAATTATTTAACTTCCGTGCATAGCACGGGAAATATGCTAGTATATATAAAATAAAAGTTTGCTGGCGGGCTCACGAGCGTTGAACAATTGTTATAGCACAAACTTAGGGACAATTAAATTCGTGTTAAATTCAGAAAAATAAAGCTTGAATTAAAGTCAACTTAATAAAGCTAAGGAAAAGCTTAGTCAAACTCAAACGATCCAAGCCCAATACAGGTATTTTGATTTCATCTCGACCTAATTTCAGCTCAGCTCAATCAAAATCATTTGCTAGTCCACAAGATACGACCAATTGGAGTGGGGCTCTCAATTCATCGGAATCCAATCTAAATCCGATCCGATTATTTATATGTTCGACCAATAAAAAAGTTCGATGGATCATATCCAATGATAAATATCCATTATTCGAAATAAATAGAACGAATATGAAATTAAAGAATTCGATCCGTCAAAAATCCGAATCCGACTATTTATAATATTTTATTATATTAATTATTTTATTAATAAAGAATGGTAATAAAAATAATTAAAAATCAAACTTCCAATGTATGTATCATTGCATTAATAATATATCATTCAATATTTATCTTAAAATAATATGTAATCTTTCATTAATAATCTTAAATTAACAAATATTACATGAATACATGTAAAAATTATAACTAAATAATTAAATAACAATTATTATATGTTTATATTTATTTATATATATATATATTTTTTTTTTCTTAAAAAAAAATACAATTTATTGTTAATCGGGTCGGATCTTTTATCAGAGCGGATCCGACCCGATTTTATGCGGACTCAACATTCATGAATCCGAATCCTACAGGATTCGGACTCGGATCCGATAATTGGATATCCTTATCGGATTCGGATCTAGGATTTTCAGATTCGGCCCGAGTTCGACCCGTTGACAGCCCTAAATTGGAGAATGCTAATAAAGAAATTCAGCCCCACTGGAGTTCTTATGTTTGGCCAATGTTACGTGAGACCAAAACAACAAGCAACAGTGTAGCATTAAGGGTGTCAATTCGGGTGGGTTCGGGTCGGGTTAAGAGGGGAGTATAAAAAAAAAAAGATCGACCCGAACCCAACCTGAACCCGAATTGAACCCACCACCTCTAACCCTAACCTGATGCTATAAGGTTCAGGTTGGGTTCGGGTTGACCTGAAATATTTTTAGGTCACCCGATAACCCGACCCAAAATATTTTTTGAGAAATTGAATGCATTACAGAATTGTACCAAACCCTAAAAACATTAATTCCACCATTGCCATACCAGAAATGGAGATATTAAATCCTTTGACCAATAAAACAAGGTAGGAAGAAAAAAAGCTTGGCCCCAAGGATGCCTCAATTTTGTTTTTTTTTTTTTTTTTTGTTTTATTTGAAAGGATGCTTCAAATTAAATCCCTAAGAAAATTTAGAAAACAGAGACAACATTGCTCAAACTCTGGTCTTGTGCAGCACAGGAGAAGGTGTAATTGTGCACCGCTGCCAGAAAAGATTATTAACAGAAAATCAGGTGACCTAGATTGGAAATCATCTTCAAGAACTTATCTAGTAACAACCTACGAAATTTCTCTTCAGCAAGAGGCGCGGCGAGTGGACGAGAAACGGCGGAGAGAGGAGGTGATAACCGAGGTGTTCTGGTGGTGATGGGAGGCGGCGACGATGGCGGAGAAGGTGGTGATGGTCGACCATGGGATGACGATGACGTGAAAGGCAGAGAGAGTAGCAGGCAGAGAGAGAGGAGCAGCGTGAAAGCCAGAGAGAGAGGAGCGGCAGAAAATGAATTGATCTTGGTAGGGGCTAGGGTTTTTCATTTTATAGCATCCATTGTCAGGTCAATTCGGGGTCAACCCGAAACCCGACTTGATTTTCTTTTTCTTGTCCGGGTTGTTTTCGGGTCCGACCTGAATTGACCAGAACCCGAAAAGCCTAGACCCTAACCTGATATTTTATTGGGTGGGTCATGTCAGGTTATCAGGTCGTGTCAAAAATTGACACCCCTATGTAGCATTGGCAGCCTGCCAGCCTTCAACAAGCACCACCACCCGCGGTCAGACCTCTGACGCTGGTCAACAAAACAACCACCATTAAATGTTATCATGTCGCCCTTTTTAACGGCAACCCATCATCGTCGTCGGTAGCCACTACAACCGCTCCAGATTCTGTTCTATCTTGATAATTATGCATGCTTAAGGATATTCGTGAGATTAAAAGGCTGGACGAACTAAAAATTGAAGGGGGAAATTAAGAAAACCAACTATTAGAAGATGAGTTTTTAAATAAAGGATATGGAAAACAAGCTGTTGATGAAGACTCGTTGGATGAGGATGAAGTTAACAAGCAAAGGGCTATCGAGATTGATGTTTTTGTAGACGAAAATTTGGATTGTGTTTTCCCGTTAAATAAAAATAATAAAAAAGAAAAGGAATCGCTCAAAGTCTAATAAGGAAATGAAGATCCCGGATCATTTGTTGAGACCACAAATTTTACAAAGCGCGACAGATTTGAACCCTGAAAGGTTCTCGCCGAAGTTTAAATGAATCATTGGAGTAGTTATTGGAGAAAATTTGGAGCATCGCTATTGATTTGATGAAGTGTGTTGACAATACTCTTAGGAAAAATGATTTTCAATTTTCGACAAATTCAGCAAAAAATATGGTGACTACTCCGAAGATGGGTTCTATTAGTGCTACTAAGTGGGTTTATTCAGGGGAAAACTAAAGGAGGATGCTTTAGAAGAAATTATGATGAGATCATTGTCGGGTGGAGCTGTGAAAGATAAAGATAATGTGCCACAGACATCTCAAAAAATCATGGAAGATGATCCATAGACAACTAAACATATGATTCTGTTAGACGATCAAATTTAGTTAATAAAAATTTGGACAAGATATCATTTTTACAGGACGTTAATGAGATTAAAATTGGTCAAAATATCATTTTTGCAAGACTTTAGTGAGAGTTCTAAAATTTTAAAGAGATCTTGGTCTGGAAGAGCTCGCTTGGATTGACAACTAACTTACAAAAATGGAGATAATGAGCATTTTGATCAAGATAATCTTGATGAAAGTTCTTTTAGTTTAGATGATTTATTTTATGGGAACTAGTTCTTCTTTCTATTCTCTATACCTTTAGTTGTGTGTTTTTTTTTTTTTTTTTTTTTTTTTTTTTTTGTAGAGTACTCTACTGATGTCTCGTGTGAGCAAACTAGGTAATCTTAGATATAGGTCTCAAAGGGTGTCGCTCGAGACACCTGAATTATGACTTATGTTGGAGTTACAAAACTGGCACATGGAGGCATATAAGAATCAATAAAGTACCTACACTTGCTTAAGGCAAGAAGATCTCTTATTGCATCTCTTATTGCATAAGTCATTCATATGTCATCCTAAAACCCTCGACCGAGGTGGTGGATCATTATATTAAAAAAAGTATTTCTTGAATTGAGATCAAATGTATATGAAACTAATTTAACTTTATGGTTAAGATTAATGGGACTCTCATTATTCTCATGCCCTAAGTCTTAATCGACAAATAAGATGGTAGGAGGATTGCATCACATAGATGTCATTGATTGAAAGGTTCTTTCGATTTAATTCATTATTCGGATAAGGGTTACACACCTACTGCTAGACTGCGGTCATGTGATATATGAGCTAATTAATTAATAAGTGTATTAATTAATTAGGCTTATTGCTGACTGAATAATGAACCTAGAGGGTCACACACAAATGCCACGTTAAAAGGGCATTGTTGGAAAGATCAAATAATTGATCAAAACGAGACCATACGTGTAAAGTACACATGTGACACGTGAGCAAGCTTTGGGCGCGTGGTCCAATTGAGAAATTGGACCATATGTTAATTAATTGGAGAATTAATTATAAATTTCAAATAAAATTAATTGAAGAATAAATTATAAAGCCTAAGTATAATTAATTAGAGAATTGATTATAAAGACCAAATATAATTAATTAGATAATTAATTATAAAGGCTCATTAGAATTAATTCCAAAGCCCAATTCGGAAGAAAAGAAGCCTACACTACAAGAAAACAGGCGAATTCCGAGGGAAAATTCCGAGGGAAAAAATCCCTCGGAATTCCCTCGGAATTTTCGAGGGAATTCCGAGGGAATTCCGAGGGATTTTTTCCCTCGGAATTTTCCAAGGGACTTCCGAGGGAATTCCGAGGGAATTCGGCAAATTAATTTCCGAGGGAACATTCCCTCGGAAATCCCTCGGAAATTTCAGCGCCAAGGTTAGCCGCCAAGGTTTCCGAGGGAATTCCGAGGGGAAATTCCCTCGGAAAAATAAAAGTTATTTATTTATTAAATTAAAATAATATTCCGAGGGATTTTCCGAGGGAAATTCCCTCGCAAACCTAAAACTTAATTAATTTTAAAATAAAAATATTTTCCGAGGGATTTCCGAGGGAAAATTTCCCTCGGAAAATTGAAATTTAATTAATCTTTAAATTAAAATTATATTCCGAGGGATTTCCGAGGGAAATGTTCCCTCGGAAATGTTCGCATAAATCAATTTAGTATTTTCCGAGGGAATTTCCGAGGGAAAATTCCCTCGGAAAATTGAAAGTTATTTATTTTCTAAATTAAAGTTATTTTCCGAGGGATTTCCGAGGGAAATATTCCCTCGGAAATGTTCGCATAATTCAATTTAATACTTTCCGAGGGAATTTCCGAGGGAAAATTCCCTCGGAAAATTGAAAGTTATTTAATTATTAAAATAAAACTGCTTTCCGAGGGAATTCCGAGGGAAATATTCCCTCGGAAATGAATTTGATAAATTCCCTCGGAATTCCCTCGCAATTCCCTCGCAATTTTGAATAGTTATTTTTTAATTATTAATTATGTAATAATTTGTTGAACTTAGGTAAAATCCATGGCAATTATAAATATCATTAGTGAATTAAGAGCTATAATGATATCTATTAAATTAGTAATTGCAAGTTATATATATATATATATATATATATATATATATATATATATATATATCGTCGAACTGTCGAGTATAGTATATTTTTCGAGCAATATGTTAGTGTTTAATTATTTAAAATGAAATCGAATTTCGTTTTTACATATTTTTTGGAAGAGATTTCTTTTAATTAATTAATTAACAAATAAAACTTTAAGTCATTAAATCGAATAATTAAAAACATGTTTTTCAATTATTCAAAAATTTATTCTATGGTAAATTCCGAGGGAATTCCGAGGGATTTCCGAGGGAAAACATTTTCCCTCGGAAATCCCTCGGAATTCCCTCGGAATTTGCAATATATATTTTTTAAAATTAAGCACTATATAATAATTTGTTGAGTTTTAACAAAATCCATGGCAATTATATGTATAATTAGTGAATAAAGTAAGATAATTTTAGTTATTAAATGATTGAATTGATGGTTATACATACGCAATCGAATATTCGGTAAGTATTTCGAACGAAATCATAACGTTAAGGACATTCGTTTTATTTTAAATTGAAATCGAATTTCGTTTCCACATATTTTTGGAAGAGAAATTTTTCTTATTTAATTAAATAACAAAGAAAACATCATGTTATTACATTTAATATTTAAAAACAACATTTTTCTTTTTTTTAATATTTTGGATTTTGCAAATTTCGAGGGAATTCCGAGGGATTTCCGAGGGAAAACCATTTTCCCTCGGAAATCCCTCGGAATTCCCTCGGAATTTGCAATATATATATTTTTTAAAATTAAGCACTATATAATAATTTGTTGAGTTTTAATGCAATCCATGGCAATTATATGTATAATTAGTGAATAAAGTAAGATAATTTTAGTTATTAAATGATTGAATTGATGGTTATACATATACAATCGAATATTCGGTAAGTATTTCGAACGAAATCATAACGTTAAGGACATTCGTTTTATTTTAAATTGAAATCGAATTTCGTTTCCACATATTTTTTGAATAGAAAATTTTCTTATTTAATTAAATAACAAAGAAAACATCATGTTATTACATTTAATATTTAAAAATAAAAGATAATTATCCTACTTTATATATTTATGAAATAAATAAAGGATAATGTCTTAGTTTATTTTTTATGAAATACATAAATAAGAGATAATATCCTAAAGTTCTTAGGGTAAGACATATTGATTAATAATGCAATTATTAATTATTTATCTTAATTATCACATTGTTGACACCAAAAATTCGGAAATAAATTATTAATTGGTGGCCCAAATAAATCGGCTATTAATTATTAATTTTTGTACTAAGTCCATAATATATTTGGGCTTGAATATTTAATTTGGGATAAGAATTATGGACTTATATTCTTATTCTTAAATTAATTAAATGGATTAAAAAATGATCCATTAAAATAAAATAAAGCCCACTTCTTCAAAGTGTGGACTTTAAATTCAGGCCCAAGCCTATGAAGCCCAAAGGAAGAACTGAAAGCCTATAAATAGAGGCTCTAAGGTTACAAGCTGACATAAACAAAATCACAAATCACAACACAAGAAAAAATCATCAAGTTCTCAAGAGCAAAAGACATTCTAGCTCTCAAGTCTCCGAGCTATTGTCACTTGCAATCCCGAAGTGCTGTCCGTGCAACGAGGTAGCACTTCCAACCAAGTTCTACAAATTCAATCAAGTTCTACATTTGATTCGAGATCAAGCATCAAGCCCTCGAATCCACTAGTGGAGAAGAATCAGAGGATTTTACAGAGATTGTAACACTTTTTTTACATTAAATCAATAAATTCTATGTTTCGCTATTTTCTTGTATTTTGCATTCATTTATTGTAGATTCCAACGAAAATTTGTGTAAACAAATTTTGGCACGCCCAGTGAGACCTTCTCTGCCTCTCATCTCTTCATCCTACAAAAAATCTCAAATCCATCATAAAAAAGAACTTTCATGACGCCTAAGAAGGATCAACTTGCATTGAACAAGATGAACGTGGCTGACATCGTTGCCAACATTGCTCAATCCTCTACCCAGGGTAAGCACGCCGGCTCAGCCTCCTCCAAAACGGATAACTCCAATCCTACCACCCCGAAAGGGACTCATTCAACCACCTTCGCCAACTTGCCTGCGATGACTACTAGCGTGATGAACATGGAAGAACAACTCGCTCAGATGGCTCAAGCTATAGCTGATTTACAGAAGATCGTGGAGGACAAAGATCTTCAAATTTCGCAACTGATGGACAAAGTGGAGCAACAAAATGCCGAAGGGTCTAGCCACAACCGTCCTTCTCCTCCAAAACACACTCCGAATGAGAAGTTGGTTGATCAGACACTTCACAAGCCAGATTTTGCACAAAAGACCACGCATTCAACAAGTTCGGTAGCAACCTTGTCCATGGAAGAGTTGCAGGCAATGATAGCAAACACAATCAAGGCCCAATACGGCGGGTCATCCCAAAATCGGGTCGCATACTCAAAACCATACTCAAGAAGAATTGATGATTTAAAGATGCCAAATGGATACCAGCCACCCAAGCTTCAACAGTTCGATGGAAAAGGTAATCCTAAACAGCACATCGCCCACTTCATTGAAACATGCAACAACGCTGGAACGGGTGGGGACCTTCTTGTCAAGCAGTTCGTGCGATCGCTCAAAGGCAACGCCTTCGACTGGTATGTTGATCTTGAACCCGAATCCATCAATAGTTGGGACGAAATGGAGGGAGAGTTCTTGAACCGCTTCTACAGCACTCATCGCACCGTGAGCATGATCGAGCTTACAAACGCGAGGCAAGGGAAAGATGAACCGGTCATCAACTACATCAACCGTTGGCGAACACTAAGCCTAAGTTGCAAAGATAAATTGTCGGAAACGTCCGCAATAGAGATGTGCACGCAAGGGATGCATTGGGCACTTCAATACATTCTCAAAGGAATCAAACCTCGAACATTTGAGGATCTTGCTACTCGTGCCCATGATATGGAACTGAGTATGGCAAATCACCAATCTTTGTTTCCACTAGGAGAAGAAGGAAGAGAAAGAAAAGATTATTGGAGAAACAAGAAGTTTGTCAAAGCCTCAACCGAAGATTCCATCACCATTTCGATTGCTACAAGAGTGCCTCCGAATGTTGAGAAGAACGAGAACTTTGGAGTTCCACACAATTCAAATGGTGGTCATCGACCTACGCTGAGAGAAAGACAAGAAAAGAATACCCTTTTGCTGACTCCGATGTCTCTCATGTTTTCGATGAACTCATTGAAAGAAGGTTGATCAAACTGCCTGAATCAAAGCGCCTTGAAGAAAGTGGCAAGGTGGCTGATCCCAAATACTGCAAGTATCACCGAATTATTGGTCATCCTATTGAGAAGTGCTTCGTGGTCAAGGAGAAGATAATGTCGTTGGCCAATGATGAAAAAATAATCTTCGACGACGATGATGACATTGATGAAGATGATGATGAAGATGCTGCAGAGGTGAATCATGCTAGCCTTACCGCAACCAAGAGCATCCTTCAGAATTCTCAAAGCAAGAAGGTCATCTTCCCTCCACCTGAATTCTCGGGGCCGACAACGCTTCAATTCGGGAGCCTAGACCCAACTTTGGTAAAGACCTTGCTCGCTGATAAAAGAACCAAGCAAGAATTAACTCCCTCCAACAAAACGACGGATGATAGATGGTTTCTTGTGACCCATCGAAAAAGTCCAAAATAACGTGTTGATCAAGTTCATCCACTAATATAAAGGGAAAAGCCAAAGCAAACCGGGATCCGTAGACGAATCCACCAAGAAGTTTAAAGAATTCTCGAGCAAGTCAGAAGAAATTAGAAAGAACCTGCAAGTCAAACCATGCAACTCTCGGAGATTTCTTTCCACCTACGTTTCTTGGAGAAGCAGGTGTTATGTTCCCAAATAACGCCAACAAACCGATGGACAAAACAAAGCTGCGCATTCGCCTCCGAAAGTCAATATTCCCAAAAGGATCATCTTAAATGAAGGAGTCTGCTCCTTAACGCATGAGCCTAAACTGCATGTTACTCCTTATTCGCATGAGTATAAACTGTGATATAAAAAAAAAAAAAAACTTTGAACTACGTCATGACTTGATCCTCTTGGGGGGGTACGTAGGCAACTTGGATAATAAATTTTCAAGTGCAGTCATATCTTCAAACAAATCTAAATGGTTCGTGAGTTTCGACAAGTATGTGAAATTCCAACACTGGGGGCATTCATTGGAGTCATTCAAGATCAACATCAAAACGAAGAATGACGACAAATGCACAAAAAGAAAGAGACACAAAAAGATGCAAAGGAATTGTTTTATTCCACAATTGGTATTCTTTTACATGAAAGCGACAAAAGAGAAATGCATGAAGAAAATGACAAAGCTACTACATTTTGTCTAAACTCTCATGGTGTCTCCACTTCTTTCAACGCCTATGTCTCTCGTCAAAGTTTTCATCAAAGTCAACATCTATTGGACGCCATAATAAGTTCTCTTTTCATGGAAGTGATGATTCTCCCTGCTTCAATGTTAGATTCAAGAATGTTTTGGACGTCCCTCACCGCTGACCATAAATGTCCCGGTCTTCTGATGACTTGATTTCTCGGCTTGTTTTTTCGTCTTCCACCTAAAAAGAAAGAGACAAAAAAATTTTTTTTTTTTACTGAAGCAAATGTGATGATCTGAGTCTTTCCACTTCGTCATATTCATGTTAGTGATATCTTCGTAGCACAGAGTCATTTGGAAATGGATGGCACGTTGGGGAAATTAGTGGAGTCCGACAAGATGTGAAGTTGTTGACCGCCGCTATCGCTCGAGATGTAACTCCATGACGCGATGGATTGATGGTCACCAACAATTTGCAACACTTTGACTTGATGGAGGTTTGAAGGATGTTCAGCAACTCTTTCACTTCGTCATGCGAGGAAAAAGATGACTTGCAAAGCTTGAAAGGGGATAATTGTTCGTGATTCCCGAGCACGATCCAGATGATAGAGTAAAATGCATGTAATCCTACTTTCTTGGGGCATCGGAATGATGGCTTCATCAAAATCTTCGTTGATACCGGAATGTTGATGCATGCTATGGAGTCATATGGTGGTGAATGAATGACCTCCATGGTTCTAAGTCGAGGTTCGAGAAAAAAAAAACTATCTGGATCCCATCGATGCCGAGGAAGGAGAGCGCCGCGACAATGGTGTTCCGATCGGGGGTAAGAGTCTAACACTTTTCTGCAACTGCAAGAATCTGAATGGTATTCGATGATGATCGCGCGCAAGCAGTGGATGGTTGTTTTGTTTCCTAAGTTGAAAACTTCGAGAAGGATCATTAAGGATGAGTTGATGGTTCTAGAACAAATTTCATGAGCATTTTTGTGATGTCGAGGAAAAATGGCGTGAAGGCAAGAGTCTTTATCGGAGCATGTACGGTGGCCCAGTGGAGGCAAAAATCAGATTAAAGTGTCTGCGATGGCTGGAACTGTTAGGAATAGTGCCCTAGAAAGCCGATTCGACGTAATCTGCTTTGGGACTTTTCTTGTATCACAGACAATCTTTGAATAATATACGATTGATTATAGGCAAACATTTCTTTATATGCCAATACGTGTTTTGTGTGTTTCCATTACGTGCGCATGTATGAGAACTCCCCTAATCCTGATGACTTTAGGACTCTACCATTTAGGTGAAATGGTTCATGAAACGAGCCCTATATCACATAAGTCATGATTAGTAAAATACTCCAAGCCGATGAGTCCTACAGACAGTGGGAGTGTCAACCTGACTCCTCTAAGGCTTGCTTGTGGGATCACGCCCTTAAGAAGGACCACCTTGTTTCATGGAGGTGCAAAGTGTATAGTTGATACGTACGTGATACATGAGGGTGCTTACTTTAATAAGTAAGTTCACTGAGGTGCCCCGTGTGAGAACATTCCTAAATGGGAAAGGAAGTTTCTATTTCAGGAAATGGAAACTTCCAGATTAGGAAATATCTCACGAGTCATTGATGTGATTAATTGATCCTTAGACTTGAGGTTCCATGTTACTTTCTGAGTTAACTCTGTAGTCTTTGGTATAAGCTTTAAAGGGTGTCGCCTTAGACAACTGATTCAAGGCTTATGCTGGGGCTGCACAAGTGACTCATGAAAGTGAATGAGAATCAAGAAAGGACCTACACTTGCATTTGCAAGGTGATCTCTTATTGTGTAAGTCATTCATATGCCATATGGAGTCCTTGGCCAAGGCAGTAGATCAAGACATCAAGAAAAAGGGTTTCTTGGATTGAGATCAAATGGATATGAAATGCACTTAGCTTTAAGACCAGATTATTAGGGTTCTAATTATTCCCTTACCCTAGATCATGGTTGAGAGATAGTAAGTAGGAGGATTGTATCTCACATGAATCAATGACTTAAAGGTTCTGTCGAATCCGAACATTCCAATTCAGCTAGGGGTTAAACACCTGTTGCTAGACTATGGTCGTTTAATCTATGGACTGATTAATTAATTAGTGAATTAATTAATTAGGGTCACTGCTAATTGAATTGAGAACCTAGAGGGTCACACACAACAACTTGGTTACATGAGTTGAGGCTTTAAAATGATTAAACGAGTTAATCAAGCCAAGAGGGTTCCACACGTGTGAAACCACACGTGTGGCTCACGTGAGTGACACGTGTCATTGTGACACGTGTCACACACGTGTATAAATATATGTGTATATTTATTTATGTATTAAATAATTAATGTGATTAATTATTTAATAGACTTTGGTTTAATTTTGAATTAAAAAGAAAGTCTTATTTTGGAGAAAAATAATCTAGTTAATTAATTATGAATTAATTAATTAGATAAAATAAGTTATTTATTTTAAATAAATAAAGTATAAAATTATCCAAAAATAGTTTGGATATTTTTAGCTCTCTTGAAAGTTGATTTGAATTAGAATTCAAAGTCAAAGTCAAAATTACTTGATGATCAAGTAATAGGAGAGAGAGAGACCAAAATCCTAGCCCATTAAGGACTAGGAATTTCGTCCCTCCCCTTTCTTATATATAGGGGAGCTCATGCTCCCCTTTAGAGCTAATAGACAATTCTTGGTTCATGTGTTGAACACCTTCCTTTCTCCAAGATAAAATAAAACCCTAGGTTAAGCCTAAACACTAACTAGAGAACTAGCATCCTTACTAATTAGATTGTAGCCAAGTTGGTGGACTATCTCTAGAGACTTCAAGTTAGAAGTTTTGAAGATTCGAGCTTTACCAAAAAGTGGGGATTAAGCAAAAACGATCAGAAGGGATGATGAAACGATTCTGAACCCGACGTGAAGCGAATGAAAAAATCGAACCAAAGAAGATGGCGAAAACCGTTCGTCCATATCCTGAAGGATGAATTTTTTCACGAGGGTTTTGTGACTGGCAGTTTTCTACTTTCGCAAAACTGTTTTCGAAGGGAGTTTCAATCCTGCTTTTCTCGTTTCATGTTTCTTTCTTTATGTTATATTGTTAAGAACATCTCTAGCATGAATTGAATCTAGGTTGGTGTGGATTGCTATCCCGACAATGGATTCTGAAGTAGAAAGAGACTTTCGAGGGACGGGTTGTCAAGCCGCGAGAAGAGCGTTCTTGGGTGGCTTGAAACGCTTCAAGAAAGAATAAAAGAAAAGTAAGTTTTCTATCTCTACGAATTTGGTTACATGATTGCGAGTCCAAGATCCTTTTGTTGGAAAATTTTTTAAATTCCGCTGCTTTCTGATTCGTGTTTTCCAACAGGAACTTCAATGATGTCAGGCTGTCAGAGCGAACAAAGCTGCAAGCATGCAAGTGCTATGAATGAGTCTCCATTTGTGATGATATCGCTGGTGGGTGTGGCATGAGATTATTTTTGGCAAGTGTATCCAGTCGCCATGAAGAAATCCTCATACGTGTTGATGGCATGGTGGCTCAGATGAGGAAAAGGTCATATATGTGTCTCTTTGAGGATGTATACCAAAATGGTCTGCAACAAGAATTCGGACTGATGTTGAGTCACAATCTGGCAATTTCAATTGAGTCTGATCGTCGGAGTGTAAAGTCGCCACGATGATGGGATGAGATTGGTTATTGCGCCTCCCGAAATCTTCTGAAAATATGAAGAAAGGAACTGTGATGATGAAGTTTGCTAGCTCCCTTCGATTCCTATTGTTGGTTGTGATTGAAATGGTGGGTTAAAAGCTAAAATCCCGTTCGTTGCCGTGATGGAGTGAAGATTTTTCGGCATGATAACTCGGGAGTCAGAAGTTGTACCGGAGCATGAATTGGTGATTTCCGTGGTTGCCTCAATGGATCATTCTACAAGGTGAGTGGTTTTGTCGAGGAATCCGACTTTGGGAGGATGGATACACATGACCAGTTCCTAAATAGGATGATGT
Source organism: Lantana camara (assembly GCA_037501455.1). Taxonomy (NCBI): domain Eukaryota; kingdom Viridiplantae; phylum Streptophyta; class Magnoliopsida; order Lamiales; family Verbenaceae; genus Lantana; species Lantana camara. The sequence goes on from CM074857.1 coordinate 112,938,611, forward strand.
CAGGCTGGCTCATCATTTGTGAATCCTGAACAAGCATTTGTGGATTTAACATAACTGTCGGTAGATATGTCAAATCGCCTCGTTCGTGGATCTTAAACAAAAGTTGTGGATTCAGCATAACCCTCGGCGAAGATGTAAGATTATATTGTTGCACGAATATGCAATGGAAGAAATTGAACATGATTGTCACTGAAAATATCAAATTGGCAAACGTGTCTACCTTCACCAAGCGCCACATGTACAAATTGAAAACAGGTGCTACAAAAGAAAAAAAAATGATAATAACAAACCAAAGGATATCAGGCAAACCAAATCATCTATCTTGTCTCAAATCAAGTTCAATTCATGAAAAGTTCTTTCTCAAATACATGCACACACGGATAAGATACAATTCCAGAAGAGTTTGCTTCATGAGCGACGAGATTTAATTCCAAAAAAAGCATTGACGAGGCCACCATAGTGTTCTGTGTTGATCGGAGCTCCGACGGGTGTTCGAGTCGCAGTGGCTGATCTAACCATGGTGATACCATCGAGAGAAGCTGTTGCCGGAGACTGAAACATCAAGATTTCCAAAGCCGTCTGAGGAGCTGTTGCCGGAGATTGCAGCACAACTTCAGTTATCCGAGAGCACCTTCTTCTCTCATTGTTGTCGTCTCTGTTATCTGAGAATGGTCCGCCTCTGTTTGCCCAAAAATTGGAGGTGAAAAGCTTGAGGTCTTTCTTAAATAGGCGTGACAATGTGCTGAAATTGGTAAGATGCGGATTCATGGATGAAATTGCTACATAAGGATGGAAATAAAATATTCAATTCCCACCTACTCTGATTTCCGGAGATTAATGCACAAAAAAAACAGAATATCAACACCAGAATTGCTGCAATTAAAGAGAGAAAGGAAAGTTTGATTTTCTCCATTTTATTGTCGCACCAACGTAGTTGGTTTCCAGCCCAAAATTTACTCCGCCACATCGTCGCGCTGCTCCGAGGTGGAAAGCTTGAGTCACAGCTGTTTGTAAAGAAAGGGAAGAAATACGATGCTGATTTTCCGCGCTGCAACACTGCGATGTGTTGTGATACCAGAAATGGAGGCAAATTGAAGAGAAATGGGCTAATTCGATTTGGGCCAAATCACTGGGTTAGCTTTGCTCGTAAGATTAAGGGAAAAAAAAATGATGAGTGCAAAGTGGTTGTGGGCTAATCTTCTGTCTCGGTCCAACAGTTGACTACAGATTGTCAATTCAACTTATTTTGTTGTGGCTGCCAAAAAAACACAAATCAAGACTTTGGGCCAAGTATGAATTGGGTTGCTTTGATTTGGGCTATAAGGATATGCCGACAAAGTAAAAGAAAAGCTGATTGCTACCAAATTGCCATGCACTCTCAAGTTGATATGGGCCCGCCATTAGTAAAAAAAAAAAAAAGATACTTCAAGCCCGGCCTCGCGAAAGTTCAACGCTCGTTCCGAACTTTGAAGTGGGGGCATCTGTTGACACCGAAAATTCGGAAATAAATTATTAATTGGTGGCCCAAATAAATCGGCTATTAATTATTAATTTTTGTCGTAAGTTCATAATATATTCGGGCTTGAATATTTAATTTGGGATAAGAATTATGGACTTATATTCTTATTCTTAAATTAATTAAATGGATTAAAAAATGATCCATTAAAATAAAATAAAGCCCACTTCTTCAAAGTGTGGACTTTAAATTCAGGCCCAAGCCTATGAAGCCCAAAGGAAGAACCGAAAGCCTATAAATAGAGGCTCTAAGGTTACAAGCTGACATAAACAAAATCACAAATCACAACACAAGAAAAAACCATCAAATTCTCAAGAGCAAAAGACATTCTAGCTCTCAAGTCTCCGAGCTATTGTCACTTGCAATCCCGAAGTGCTGTCCGTGCAACGAGCTAACACTTCCAACCAAGTTCTACAAATTCAATCAAGTTCTACATTTGATTCGAGATCAAGCATCAAGCCCTCGAATCCAATAGTGGAGAATAATCAAAGGATTTTACAGAGATTGTAACACTTTTTTACATTAAATCAATAAATTCTATGTTTCGCTATTTTCTTGTATTTTGCATTCATTTATTGCAGATTCCAACGAAAATTTGTGTAAACACACATGACGTCAGAATTCTAAAAAAGATAAGATTTCTCTCCTAATAGAAGAGACAAATCGTTATTTCCTAGATAAAAAGGAGAAGAATTTTTCTCTTTCTCTTACAACGACTTTCTTGAAGCATTTTCTCTATTTCGGAAGAAAAAAAGACTCTAAACCTTATCTTATAAAACAGATGGAACGCTTCTTCTTTGGGGTTTATGCGCGAATTTTCTCATGCATCAATTTGGGTTTTGAAGGGAGAAAATTCATGCTCTCAATTTCTCGTTTCTTAAAGATTATAGTACTAGAATACTCACTAATCTGATTTGAATCTAGGTCTGGTGTGGATATATTCTAGAAGGTTTCTAGTTTGGAGTTTCGAAGGAAAAAATCGATTGAGAAATGGAAAAATTAATTACCACATGAAGAAAGCTCAAAACGTTTCAAGAAAGCCTCTAGTAAAGTAAGTTGCTGAGAAAATTTTTGTGTAGTTTTGGAATAAAAATTACAAGCAAACAATCCTTGTTGAAATTTTTTTTAAACTCTTCTGCGTTTCGAATTCGTTTTTTTTAACAATGAGGACTCACTAAAATAGAAATAAGCAGTTTAAAGAATTCCAAAAAAGTGGCGTTACCTGTTTGTGAGGACACTCCCCACCTCACCATATTATACTTACTCATCATTTCCATATTTGAATATTAGGGATGTCTCACTTGTCCATCCTAATAATTCCTTCAATATATCCTTCGAATGGCAAATTGGAGAAGGACCATGAGTATTGATCGCGAGATCCCCAAATAGCAAAATGATCCGCTCGTTGTTCTATTCTCTATAAATATGTGAAAATTTAACATCCATGCTCGTCGCCCATTTCCTAGCCTCCATGATCGCTCGTTGGATAGTTATATTTCATGAAATCCCTTTGTTTAGAATAGATCCGGCTAGATAGCTACCTCTACATTAACCTCTACCTTGAGTTTAGAGCTTCCAAATTCTGCTGCTTTATAACCCCCCGAGCTATGATGCACGGACACGGACACGGCGACACAGATTTTTTCAAAATTTTAGGACACGACACGGCTCTGACACGGCTATATTTTATATATAAATAATATATTTTATAAATATTAATTTATCTTTTAAAACTATGTGGACCCTTTTGTAAGCCCAAAAATTTTAAATTTTTAATAGGTATGAGTTCAATAAAATCAAAACAGCCCAATAATAAAGATGTGGCCTAATGTCCATTAATTGAGTATGTTGAGTTTTGGAGGGGTAGGCCCATTCTTCTATTTCCAGGCCACACGCAGACAATTCTTCTATTTCTTTTCTTTCCCCTGCTTTGGCCACACGTAGAGAGGAATTAGCGGTGGCGGCTGGAGGCGAATCAGGAGGAATTGGTGACAGTAGCGGTGGTGGCTGGTGTTGGCGACGGCAAATGAAGGCGTGAAGGCTGGCTTCATCTCAAAGAGACTAAGAGAGAGAAAGGGCAAAGGTGGCAGTGGCGGCGAACGACGCCGACGACGATGGTGGTGTTGGGTATTTCTTCCCCTTCTTTTCTTAAGGTGAGATGATGGTGGTCCTGGGGACTTCTTCCCCTTCTCTTCCCCTTTTCTTCCCCTTCCAGGCATAGCTTCCGGCCGCTCATCCGTTTCAGATCCTGTAAAATTTCTTTCATCTTTCTGAGTTTTTTTAGCAGTATTGATCTGAGATTAGCTTCAATTTTCAAATGGCTGAGAATAAAGAGAAGTAGAGTTAAAATCTTGATGTTATATGTGTGGGTTTTTTTTTTTGAAAACGAGAAAAAAGTACCTCATAAATTCTGGAAATAGAGAAAGTTTTAATTTTTTCATTTGGGTTTGTATTTCTTGTTTGATTTTTGGAAATATGTGAGAGTTTGTTCGAAACCTCATAAATTATAGCTGCTTGTACACTACAAGGATTAGAGAATTCTTTCATTTTTCTTCCCCAACCGTGTCGGATTCTTCATATGAAGTGTCTGACACCGTGTCGTCTTTTTTTTTTTTTTTTTTTTTTTAATTAGGACACGGATCCAGTGTGTCCGACACGTGTCGGAGCCGTGTCCGTGTCCGACACGTGTCGGACACTGCACGGACCAATAGTTCCGCGTGTCCGTGCTTTAGAGCCCTCGAGCAATCGAGTGTAAATTGATTTCAATATTTGAAACATGTCCAATATCGGAGATGTAGGCATACATAACAACACCGTTGGAATTTTTGATAAGGCCCCCAATACCTACAGGGCCGAGGTTTCCACGAGATGCTCCGTTGTTGTTTAGCTTGAGCTAGTCCAAAAGTGGCTTAATCCATCGGATAACCGTTGGATGTCGGCATCGTTTCTCCTCAATTATGAAGCCAAATTTCCTCGCAGCATATATATCTCCTCCCCACCAATCCTTGCATAAACGACCCATTTTATTAAGATGGAAGACATGGTTTTTAACTCGGGATATTATGTTAATGTAAGTGTTGGAAAAGCAGGATTGAAACTCCCTTCGAAAACCAGTTTTGCGAAAGTAGAAAACTGCCAGTCACAAAACCCTCGTGAAAAAATTCATCCTTCAGGATATGGACGAACGGTTTTCGCCATCTTCTTTGGTTCGATTTTTTCTTTCGCTTCACGTCGGGTTCAGAATCGTTTCATCATCCCTTCTGATCGTTTTGCTTAATCCCCACTTTTGGTAAAGCTCGAATCTTCAAAACTTCTAACTTGAAGCTCTCTAGAGATAGTCCACCAACTTGGCTACAATCTAACTAGTAAGGATGCTAGTTCTCTAGTTAGTGTTTAGGCTTAACCTAGGGTTTAATTTAATCTTGGAGAAAGGAAGGTGTTCAACACATGAACCAAGAATTGTCAATTAGCTCTAAAGGGGAGCATGAGCTCCCCTATATATAGGAAAGGGGAGGGGCGGCCGAACCTAGTCCTAATGGACAAAGGATTTGGTCCCTCTCTCTCCTATTACTTGATCATCAAGTAATTTTGACTTTGACTTTGAATTCTAATTCAAATCAACTTTCAAGAGAGCTAAAAATATCCAAACTATTTTTGGATAATTTTATACTTTATTTATTTAAAATAAATAACTTATTTTATCTAATTAATTAATTCATAATTAATTAACTAGATTATTTTTCTCCAAAATAAGACTTTCTTTTTAATTCAAAATTAAACCAAAGTCTATTAAATAATTAATCACATTAATTATTTAATACATAAATAAATATACACATATATTTATACACGTGTGTGACACGTGTCACAATGACACGTGTCACTCACGTGAGCCACACGTGTGGTTTCACACGTGTGGAACCCTCTTGGCTTGATTAACTCGTTTAATCATTTTAAAGCCTCAACTCATGTAACCAAGTTGTTGTGTGTGACCCTCTAGGTTCTCAATTCAATTAGCAGTGACCCTAATTAATTAATTCACTAATTAATTAATCAGTCCATAGATTAAACGACCATAGTCTAGCAACAGGTGTTTAACCCCTAGCTGAATTGGAATGTTCGGATTCGACAGAACCTTTAAGTCATTGATTCATGTGAGATACAATCCTCCTACTTACTATCTCTCAACCATGATCTAGGGTAAGGGAATAATTAGAACCCTAATAATCTGGTCTTAAAGCTAAGTGCATTTCATATCCATTTGATCTCAATCCAAGAAACCCTTTTTCTTGATGTCTTGATCTACTGCCTTGGCCAAGGACTCCATATGGCATATGAATGACTTACACAATAAGAGATCACCTTGCAAATGCAAGTGTAGGTCCTTTCTTGATTCTCATTCACTTTCATGAGTCACTTGTGCAGCCCCAGCATAAGCCTTGAATCAGTTGTCTAAGGCGACACCCTTTAAAGCTTATACCAAAGACTACAGAGTTAATTCATAAAGTGACAAGGAACCTCAAGTCTAAGGATCAATTAATCACATCAATGACTCGTGAGATATTTCCTAATCTGGAAGTTTCCATTTCCTGAAATAGAAACTTCCTTTCCCATTTAGGAATGTTCTCACACGGGGCACCTCAGTGAACTTACTTATTAAAGTAAGCACCCTCATGTATCACGCACGTATCAACTATACACTTTGCACCTCCATGAAACAAGGTGGTCCTTCTTAAGGGCGTGATCCCACAAGCAAGCCTTAGAGGAGTCAGGTTGACACTCCCACTGTCTATAGGACTCATCGGCTTGGAGTATTTTACTAATCATGACTTATGTGATATAGGGCTCGTTTCATGAACCATTTCACCTAAATGGTAGAGTCCTAAAGTCATCAGGATTAGGGGAGTTCTCATACATGCGCACATAATGGAAACACTCAAAACACGTATTGGCATATAAAGAAGTGTTTGCCTATGATCAATCGTATATTATTCAAAGATTGTCTGTGATACAAGAAAACTCCCAAAGCAGATTACGTCGAATCGGCTTTCTAGGGCACTATTCCTAACAGTAAGAATAACGACCCCCTTGATGTTTGCTTCGGTTTCCTTCCAATTATACAAACCGAAGTATGTTAATTATAATGACAATTCTAAACTGTTTCAATGAGCTAAAAGGCGATGAGTTGATCTATTGGTGCAACACGATCACTATGGTTGTAACATTAGTATGTTGTATCCCGAAAGTGGCATAGAAATAACCCCAAACTCTTCTTATCTTTTCATTCATGAAGAATACGTAAGCCATGTTGTCCCTGCTAGGAATGGTGCTCCTAAAGCTGACTTGTAATGTCCATTTTATCTATTTCCTTGTAAAATACAAACAATCTTTGAATAATAATAAAAGAAATGATTTGATCAAGGTAACAACTTCTTTTATGTGCTTTTGTTTGATTATGGGTGTTTACTTAGAACTCTCCTAGTCCACAAAGCTTTTGGGGTTTTTTTATTAAGGTTTCATATGAAACAAACCTTAATCTAAGTTGGACTAGAAATCACTTTAAGTCAATGAGTCCATGATGTATCGGTTTATTGCATGGATTTGTAGGGCAATTTTAGTTAAATTCTAGCAGTTTTAAGAACTTATAGCGTGATTTATGCTCCTTATTAGGTACCTTTCACCTTGGAGTTGAAAAGACGGAGTAAAAGCAAAACCATGCAATAAAGGGCGAAAAAACTAGAAATTCTAAGGGACACGCCCGTGTCCCCATGGAAGAGCAAACTGAGACACGCCCGTGTCTCAGTACAGAAGTAACCCTCGGATTTCAGGAGGTGACACGCCCGTGTCACCTATGAAGAGTAATTTGTTGCACGCCCGTGACTAGGTACAGAGAAGCCTGGAGATCATGACACCCCCGTGTCATCAAGAAGAATAGATCTTGACACCCCCGTGTCAAGTAAGAAAAGCGCGGATACGATTTAATACGTGACACGGGCGTGTCACAATTTTAGGCATGGGCTTCGCACGCCCGTGTCACGGGGCGGTTTCAGATTTCGGAGTTCTATATATACACGGATTTGAGGCGGAATTAGGGAGCTTTTGGACTACTCTTTTCCCAGAAGTTCAAGAACACTCGAAGGAAGAAGAAACACGAAGACATCGAGTTGAAGATTGATTCCAAGCTCAAAACTTTATCAATTTGGTTTTATTTACTGCTTTCTGATCAAACTAATTCCTCAAGTTTTGGTTTTTCAATTCTAGCATAATTTAGTTAGTTGCTTAGATTCGTTTTTGGATAATTAGGTTAGAATTCAGAGTTAGCAATTCCGTTTGATGTTTATGTTAGACACGAGTATCTTGAATGCAATTCTTTTGATTTTAATGAGTTTTAATTCAAGTATGAGGAACTAATCTCCTAGGGTTAGGGGGTAAGGATTATGCATCTAAGGTGTTTGAATTAATGCTCGAGTCAATTTGTGTGATTCTTTGTTAGGAAAACGGTATTGAATAAGCTGGGAATGGATTGGCCATCCATGAACATATTATAAATTATCCGATAATCGAGAGATTGAGGATAATTACGATTGTTTTCCAAAACTTAGACGTTTGGGCTTAAAGAAATTTAACCCTAATTTCTACAACACGTATTTAGAATTCCATGCCAAGCCGCTAGGTTTTAAATACACTAATCTTGCTTTATTCGATTAATTTGGTTACTAAGTGATTGTGAGAACAACACTTGGCTTAATTAATTAGACATCTAGCCTTCGAAAGAAGCTAGGTATAACATCGTGATTAGGTTGAAGAATCATACATCCGTACTTGAGTATTGATTTGATCACAAAAGAGCATATGATTTACTTCCCGACCTGTTTTAATTAAGTGGTTAAATCTTACGTTTAATTGTTAGCTCGTGTGTTTGATTGCTTATCAGTTAAGTTTAATTTTGTCATAATAGTATAGCACAACCTTGTCAATCTTTTCCGGTCTCTAGATTAGAAATAGTCATAAAAGTGGTTGTTGAATTCCCTTCCCTGTGGATACGATACCTTAAGTGTTGCAATCGGATTTAGAACTTACACTTGGGTTCAAGATTTGTTTATCAAGTTTTTGGCGCCGTTGCCGGGGAAGGCGTTTAATTCAATATTACTTTAGTGATTTTTTCTGGTGCTTTAGACCACCCTTTCTGCTTGATTTCTTTTTGAAGTGCGTTGAATTTGACCACAGGTTTTCCCCATTGCAGGTACCTAGTTTATGCTACGATCGAAAGGCTTGGAACCCTTGCCTTACGATCCTGAGATTGAGAAGACTTGTAGGGCGAATCGAACGAAGCGAAAAAAGGAAAAGAAGCAGAAAGTAAACCCAATCCCAATGGCACAACCCATAAACGAGCAACCAACCACACTCCAGGATTATGCCATTCCTAACATTGGCTTAATCCAGAACAACTTGACTCGCCCCGCCGTGGAGGCGAACAACTTTGAAATCAAAACTGGGTTCATCAACCTTTTACAACAGAACCCGTTTGGGGGTTTACCACATGAAGACCCCGCATCGCATTTGTCCTACTTTCTGGATGTCTGTTCGACCTTTAAAATTCACAACGCTTCCGATGATGCGATCAGAGTTAGGCTTTTTCCCTTCTCCCTAAGGGACAAAGCCCGGACATGGATTTCGACCTTGTCAAATGAGACACTTCAGACATGGGCAGACCTCTCTAAGGCCTTCTTAGCCAAATTCTACCCTCCTAGTAAAACCATGAGGTACAGAGATGAAATAACGAGCTTCAGGCTCTATGATGGAGAAACATTGTACGAAGGATGGGAAAGATATAAAGAACTGCAAAGGAAGTGCCCGCATCACCGTATTCCAGGATGGCAACTGGTACAAATCTTTTACAACGGAATGACAGCAAACATGAAAATCATGGTCGATGCAGCAGCGGGAGGAGCATTTATGGCACTGTCTGAGGAAGAAGGAATGCAACTTCTGAATAAGATGGCAGCAAATAGCAGTTGGACAAAGGAGAGGAGCCTTCCTCCTCCAAAACCTGAGGCAGGCATACTCGCCACTGACACTGTGACAGCTTTCAATGCCAAGTTCGAAGCACTGAACCAGAAGCTAGACCGACTTGCAATTGCTACAGCACGAAACACAGTGGCACAGTCAAATGCTCTACAGGTATTATGTGAAATTTGTGGTGGTCCCCATTCATTTGACATTTGTCCTTCTACCAATGCAGGTGCACAGGTTGTTGTTGGTCAAGAACAAGTCAATTACGTGCAGAATCAAAAACCAGCAAACGACCCATACTCGAACACCTACAACCCAGGGTGGAAGAATCATCCGCACTTCTCGTGGTCAAACAATCAGAATGTTCAGAACCCAAACCCAAACCAGAGACCACAGTTCCAACCAAGGCAAATGGGACAGCATCCACCACATCAAAATCAGCAGAGATTCGCACCCCCTCCACAACCACCGCAAGAACAGAAGCCGGGGTGGGAGGCGGCCCTCGAGAAGTTCATAAATGTTTCGAATGATAGGTATCAGAAACTCGAATCTCAGGTAGAACAGGTGCTGGTTCAAAATAAAAATTTGGAAGTGCAGGTGGGCCAGTTGGCTAATTCAATCAATGTTAGAGCCCAAGGAATGTTTCCAAGCAAACCTGTGGAGAATCCGAAAGAGCAGTGTAAGGCCATTACACTACGAAGTGGCACGACTTACAAAGAGCCTACAATACCGGTGGAGACCGAAGTGAGAAAGGAAAAGGACTCCGTTGTGGAAACTGAGAAAGTAGTCGAGGCATCGAAGGAGGAGGAAGAAGTACTGACAAGTGAGCCCCCTTCAAAGCCAAAGACGTCAGTGGCACCCAAACCGTATGTGCCACCACTTCCTTTCCCGCAGAGATTTCAAAAGCAAAGGTTGGAGAAACAATTCGAGAAATTCTTGAATATCTTCAAGGAGCTACACATCAACATCCCCTTTGCCGAGGCCCTAGCTCAGATGCCCACTTACGTCAAATTCTTGAAGGAGATCCTCTCCAACAAGAGAAAATTGGAGGATTATGCCACGATTGCACTTACTGAAGAGTGCAGCGCCATTCTACAACATAAGCTTCCACCAAAGCTTAAGGATCCAGGGAGTTTTTCAATTCCTTGCACAATTGGTCATATGTCCTTTAATAAAGCTTTATGTGATCTTGGTGCTAGTGTGAGCCTAATGCCATTATCTGTTTGCAGGAAACTTGGACTGAATTCATTAAAGCCAACTACCGTTTCGCTACAGCTAGCGGATCGATCAGTCAAGTACCCCACGGGAATCCTGGAAAATGTTCTAGTAAGAGTTGGGAAGTTCTACCTGCCGGTAGACTTCATAGTTTTGGAAATGGAGGAAGACCAAAACATGCCGCTCATCTTAGGGAGGCCTTTCCTAGCCACAGCAGGAGCCTTAATTGACGTGAAGAGTGGTATTCTAACTCTTCGTGTGGGGGATGAACAGGTGGAGTTTAATCTATTCAAAGCAATGAAAGGACCGGTGATCGAAGAACAATGCAATATGGTGGAAATCAGAGCACAGACACCGATGTCCATAAGCAACGAGGACCCTCTCGAACTCTGTCTAAGAGGACTCACTGACCACATTGATGGGGAAGACATCTTAGAAGAATTGGCTGCCTACGCAAAGGCACTTGAAGCCACCCCGTACGTACCATTCCGAAAGAGGTTTGTATATGAAGAGTTGGGTACAGGTAAGCCCACTCTTCGTCCTTCTGTTGAATCAGCTCCCAAGTTAGAACTGAAACCCCTCCCCGCTCATTTGAGATATGCTTATTTGGGTGAATCTGAAACACTGCCTGTTATTGTTGCCTCTGATTTAACTGATTCACATCATGATGCTTTGTTGAGAGTTTTGCGAGAACATAAACGAGCGATAGGTTGGACTATTTCTGACATCAAAGGGATTAGCCCGTCTATTTGCATGCATAAAATTCTTATGGAAGATAACCATAAACCTTCCGTAGAACATCAGCGTAGATTGAATCCGAACATGAAAGAGGTAGTTAGGGCTGAGGTACTAAAATTGTTAGACGCCGGGATAATTTACCCTATCTCGGATAGCAAGTGGGTTAGCCCTGTACAGGTAGTGCCCAAAAAAGGGGGGATGACTGTAATTAAAAATGAAAAGAATGAGTTAATACCAACTAGGACAGTCACGGGTTGGAGAGTCTGTATCGATTATAGGAAGTTGAACAATGCCACTCGCAAGGATCACTTTCCACTTCCTTTTATTGATCAGATGTTAGAAAGGTTAGCCGGACATTCTTATTACTGTTTTCTGGATGGGTATTCAGGGTATAACCAAATTGCTATAGCTCCAGAAGATCAGGAAAAATGTACGTTTACCTGCCCTTATGGTACTTTTGCGTATAGGCGTATGCCTTTTGGGTTGTGTAATGCCCCGACTACCTTTCAGCGATGTATGATGGCTATTTTCTCTGACTTTATAGAGCGCACAATGGAAATTTTTATGGATGACTTTTCTGTGTTTGGTTCTTCTTTCGATTTTTGCTTGCATAATCTTGCTCAAGTTTTGCAGCGATGTGAAGAAACTAACCTTGTGCTAAATTGGGAGAAGTGCCATTTCATGGTAAAGGAAGGGATAGTGTTGGGTCACAAAGTTTCGGAGAAAGGCATTGAGGTGGACAAGGCCAAGATTGATGTGATTGCAAAATTGCCTCCACCCACTAATATCAAGGGAGTGAGAAGTTTCCTTGGTCATGCCGGGTTTTATCGCCGGTTCATCAAGGACTTTTCGAAAATTACCTTACCTTTATGCAAGTTACTGCAAAAAGATACTGAATTCGTGTTTAATGATGATTGCTTACTTGCATTTGATAGGTTGAAGAAGGAGCTTACCTCGGCACCAATCATGGTTGCACCGGATTGGACTATACCGTTCGAGCTAATGTGCGATGCGAGCGATTTGGCTATTGGAGCAGTTCTTGGCCAACGAAGGGAGAAACGTTTACACGTTATCGCATATTCTAGCAAAACTTTAAATGATGCACAATTAAATTATGCTACTACTGAAAAAGAATTATTAGCTATTGTGCATGCTTTTGACAAGTTTCGGTCTTATTTGATAGGTTCGAAGACAATTGTCTACACGGACCACGCAGCAATCAAGTATCTCCTTTCGAAGAAGGATTCAAAGCCCCGTTTGATTAGATGGATTCTATTGCTTCAGGAGTTCGATCTTGAAATTCGTGACAAGAAGGGGACAGAGAACTTAGTTGTAGATCACTTGTCAAGATTAGAGGTTGGGGACAAGGAGGATGAGTATGAGGAGGAGATTACTGAGAATTTCCCAGATGAGGAGTTGTTTGCAACCGATGCAATCGTCCCTTGGTACGCAGATATCGTGAATCATATGGTTTGCAAAGCTCTACCACCGGGCATGAATTTCCATCAGAAACAGAGATTCTTATCCGAAGTGAAACGTTATTATTGGGAAGAGCCCTATGTATATAAGCACTGTTCTGATGGTCTAGTACGGAGATGTGTCCCGGAGGTTGAGGCTGATGAAGTGCTTGAGAGATGTCATGCAAGCTTATATGGAGGGCACTCTAGTGGTCGGAAGACAGCAGCTAAGGTATTACAGTCTGGATTTTGGTGGCCAACGCTGTTTAAGGATGCTTACAAATTTGCCAAGGAATGTGATACTTGTCAGAGATCCGGGAACATTAGTAAGAGGGATGAGATGCCCATGAAGTATATCTTGGAAGTTGAATTGTTTGATGTTTGGGGAATCGATTTCATGGGACCTTTCCCACCGTCATATGGGAATCAGTATATCTTGGTAGCGGTGGATTATGTATCCAAGTGGGCGGAGGCCGTGGCAACTCCGACCAATAACTCGAAGGTGGTGATTAAGTTCTTGCAAAAGAACATTTTCAATAGGTTCCGAGTCCCACGGGCATTAATCAGTGATAGAGGTACGCATTTTTGTAACAAGCCCTTGGAAGCACTGCTGAAGAAATACGGGGTCCAGCATCGGGTAACTACTGCGTATCATCCCCAAGCAAGTGGGCAAGCGGAGGTCACGAATAGAGAGTTGAAGTGGATTTTGGAGAAGGTGGTGAGCCCCACTAGGAAAGATTGGTCCTCGAAGTTGGATGACGCGTTATGGGCTTACAGGACCGCGTTCAAGACACCTATAGGAACTTCTCCGTATCAGTTGGTTTATGGTAAAGCATGTCACCTCCCCGTAGAGATCGAGTATAAGTCGTATTGGGCCATTAAGGCTATAAATTTTGATCTCACACGAGCCGGAGAGAAAAGGATACTTGACCTGCAAGAGTTGGAGGAATTAAGGTTAGAAGCGTACGAAAATGCCCGGATTTATAAGGAGAGAACGAAGAAGTGGCATGATAAGCATATTCGGGTCAAGGAGTTTGTCGAAGGTCAACTGGTGTTGTTGTACAATTCTAGATTGAAGCTTTTCCCCGGGAAACTTAAGTCAAGGTGGTCCGGTCCGTTCAGAGTAGTAAAAGTCTTGGTGAATGGAGCGGTGGAGATAGGCAATGAAGGCTCACCATCCTTTGTGGTGAATGGACAAAGACTCAAGCCATATCTTGCCGGAGATCGAATTGGCGAACACGTCTCGTGCGTGTTAACAACTCCAGCATCTTAGCCCGGAGTCATGAAGTCAAGCTAACGACTATAACTTAGAACTATTTTTCTTTCCCTTGTCGTTTTTCTTTTCTTTCGCGTTAGGTAGTTAAGCTTGTGATTGATGATATCGTTTGTCTCGTGTTCAGGTATTTTGGTTCGATTAGAATGGATGGATTATGAAGAGAGTGGATGATTTTGAGCTAATAGGTGCGAAATGTTGAGCAAAAGTCCAAGTTTGGGAGACACGGGTGTGTCTCCCATATGAAGACATCCTTGACACCCCCGTGTCAAGGTACAGAGGTGCTGCCAACGAGAGACGACACGGGCGTGTCAAGTGCCACAAGGAAAAATCGACACCCCCGTGTCTCGGTACAGAAATCGCCAGGTAAGGGATGACACGCCCGTGTCATCCATCCAGTTCACTTAGCGACACGGGCGTGTCGCGCAGCAGGCTTTAAAGAAGCGGCGGTTTTTCACCTCTTTTGTCATTCCAAACACAAGCACACCCCTATTTTTTTTCTCTCATCCATATTTCTTCTTCCCCATTCCCGCACGGCACAAGCACTTCCACCATTACTTTGGTTCATAATCCGGCAAGACACACACCCACATTGCACCTTACATCCTAAATCAATCGGGTAAGTCTTCTCTTCTCTTGGGTGCTTTAATTTCTTGTATTTCAATTGAGAAAAGTTAGACCCTAGTTCTATGAAGCATGCTTATGTGTGTTTTCTTGGGATTTCTTGATTCTATTGTGAGTTTTGGCATGAGTAGAATTAAGAATTGTCATGAAATTGAAATTTTAGGCATTAAGAGGGTGAACCCTAATCTCCTAGTTAAGCATGTTGGATCTAATTCTCCTGATTTCTGGCTCCTTTGTCGAGTTTTGCACATGCTAGAGTTAGGTATTTGCAATGTATTGGAAAATTTGGCCCTTGCTCTTACACAATGTCATGAATTTTGCAAATTTTGGAGAATTGTTATGGGTGATTATGTACACGTTTGGTGAAGAAATTGAGTCCCTATGAGCTTTAAACGTTTATGGTAGTATTGAGGGGTAAGTCTAGGTTTCGGGTGTTGAAATGTATGCATGATTTGATGAAATACTAGGCTCCTTACCGGTGCTTACAAGGTGTTCGATAAAATGCCCCATTGAACTTGAATTGATTTTGTTGTTGATATGGGGGTATTTTTGTGCAGGAATTATGGGACGCAACAAGAGACCCGCCCCTCTGCAACTCACCTCTTCGTCCGGGCCAACCGACCGCCAACCCCGGGTCTCCTGGGTGAAAGCCAGATATCCTAACCGCTGGACGACAATGGATGCATGGGGACATTGCATGATTTAAGTTTGGGGGAGAGGGGGCAAAAAGTTTTGGATTGCATTGCTAATATTTTGCATAGGAAGATGCGTTGGGGATTGACTTACTTGAATTTGTGATATCTTTGAGCAGGAAAAGATGATTGCTGAAAATAAGCCAAAATTTTTAAATTTTTAATTTTTTTTTATGAGGTTTGATTGTTGGAATTGTGCCAAAGTGAGTTAGGCTAGTTGAATGCATGAAGTTAGGTGTGAGTATTGATACTTTGGAATGGTGGGATATCCTTATTTTTGTGCACTATTGAACAAGGTCATGTACTTAGGTTAGGATACTGAGTTAGTAATTCTTGAATAATACTGAGAAGTGGATTAGGAGACATTTTAGTCCTATTGAAGCGAAATTTTGAATTGACAAAGAGTTAGGGAGATGACTTAGGCATTCATGTCGGAGGTAGCCTCGCTATTGAGCCATCTGTACTAAAGAACGAAATCCTATTGACCCCGCTGAGCCTAAGTGTTGTGCCATTAATTTTTGTAGCCGCATTATAAGCCACAGGCATAGCACCATAAACCTACCCTTGAGTCACACTTTGCTCACTCGTTTGAATCGATTGAAGATGTTGCTAAATTCCTGATGAGAAACCAAGAGAAGAATTAAGAGATACTCTTAGATGCTGAAAGAAAAGAAGAATTCAAAAGGAAGTAGTAAAAGAACGAGTGGTGTAAGCAACAAGTAGACAGAAAAAAAAAAAGAAGAAAAAAAAAAAAAAAAAATATATATATATATATACTTTTGAGAAGAGCATTGAGAAGATTTGAACAGAAGAAGATTTTAGACTGTCTGTGACAAACTTAGACAAGTCTAAGTTTGGGGGAGTTTAATGGGGAAAGACAAAGATGGCGACCGAGGAGATTTGAATGGGTGAGCTGGGTGTGTTGAGTCACTACTATACTAAAAAATTCCATAACCTTAACCCCGAGCCCACATTACAAGCCTCGAAAGACCTTCCGATCCTTAATTCTTGGTTAATTCCATTAGTGGAGATAGGTGCGAAGAATGTTGTCCGAAGTCTATCATTGGTATTTAGGAAGGAATCATTAGTTGGTGTTCTGACCATTGTACATTTTCTTGTTCGAATTTACACACTACACGAGGATATTTGATTTATACCATTGTGTTGATTCTTGTGCTTGATTGAAATGTATTCGATAAGCTAGACTTGCTTGCGTAAAATTCTGAGAATTGCTCATTGAGAGGTTGATTTTGAGGCTGGTTTGATGTAATTTTCTTGATTGCTCGAGGACGAACAATATCTAAGTTTGGGGGAGTTTGATGTATCGGTTTATTGCATGGATTTGTAGGGCAATTTTAGTTAAATTCTAGCAGTTTTAAGAACTTATAGCGTGATTTATGCTCCTTATTAGGTACCTTTCACCTTGGAGTTGAAAAGACGGAGTAAAAGCAAAACCATGCAATAAAGGGCGAAAAAACTAGAAATTCTAAGGGACACGCCCGTGTCCCCATGGAAGAGCAAACTGAGACACGCCCGTGTCTCAGTACAGAAGTAACCCTCGGATTTCAGGAGGTGACACGCCCGTGTCACCTATGAAGAGTAATTTGTTACATGCCCGTGACTAGGTACAGAGAAGCCTGGAGATCATGACACCCCCGTGTCATCAAGAAGAATAGATCTTGACACCCCCGTGTCAAGTAAGAAAAGCGCGGATACGATTTAATACGTGACACGGGCGTGTCACAATTTTAGGCATGGGCTTCGCACGCCCGTGTCACGGGGCGGTTTCAGATTTCGGAGTTCTATATATACGCGGATTTGAGGCGGAATTAGGGAGCTTTTGGACTACTCTTTTCCCAGAAGTTCAAGAACACTCGAAGGAAGAAGAAACACGAAGACATCGAGTTGAAGATTGATTCCAAGCTCAAGACTTTATCAATTTGGTTTTATTTACTGCTTTCCGATCAAACTAATTCCTCAAGTTTTGGTTTTTCAATTCTAGCATAATTTAGTTAGTTGCTTAGATTCGTTTTTGGATAATTAGGTTAGAATTCAGAGTTAGCAATTCCGTTTGATGTTTATGTTAGACACGAGTATCTTGAATGCAATTCTTTTGATTTTAATGAGTTTTAATTCAAGTATGAGGAACTAATCTCCTAGGGTTAGGGGGTAAGGATTATGCATCTAAGGTGTTTGAATTAATGCTCGAGTCAATTTGTGTGATTCTTTGTTAGGAAAACGGTATTGAATAAGCTGGGAATGGATTGGCCATCCATGAACATATTATAAATT
This sequence comes from Lantana camara, assembly GCA_037501455.1. Lineage (NCBI taxonomy): Eukaryota > Viridiplantae > Streptophyta > Magnoliopsida > Lamiales > Verbenaceae > Lantana > Lantana camara. The sequence goes on from CM074857.1 coordinate 112,956,431, forward strand.
ATCCGATAATCGAGAGATTGAGGATAATTACGACTGTTTTCCAAAACTTAGACGTTTGGGCTTAAAGAAATTTAACCCTAATTTCTACAACACGTATTTAGAATTCCATGCCAAGCCGCTAGGTTTTAAATACACTAATCTTGCTTTATTCGATTAATTTGGTTACTAAGTGATTGTGAGAACAACACTTGGCTTAATTAATTAGACATCTAGCCTTCGAAAGAAGCTAGGTATAACATCGTGATTAGGTTGAAGAATCATACATCCGTACTTGAGTATTGATTTGATCACAAAAGAGCATATGATTTACTTCCCGACCTGTTTTAATTAAGTGGTTAAATCTTACGTTTAATTGTTAGCTCGTGTGTTTGATTGCTTATTAGTTAAGTTTAATTTTGTCATAATAGTATAGCACAACCTTGTCAATCTTTTCCGGTCTCTAGATTAGAAATAGTCATAAAAGTGGTTGTTGAATTCCCTTCCCTGTGGATACGATACCTTAAGTGTTGCAATCGGATTTAGAACTTACACTTGGGTTCAAGATTTGTTTATCAGTCCAATAAACAATGGGATGTTGATTAGACTCGATTGAGACTTGCTTGTAGGGTTGCGTCCTTAAGAAGGATCATCCTGTTTCATGGAATGACAAAGTGCATGGTGAATGCGTATACAATACACGAGGGTGTACGTCAATAGGATGAGTATGTTGAGGTGCCCCGCGTGAGAACATTCATAAATGGGAAAGCAAGGTTCCACTTCTAGAAGTAGAAATTCCAAATTATGAAATATCTCACAAGTCAATGGCGTGCTCCATTAATTCTTAGCCTTGAGATTCCATAGTTGTGTTATGTGATTTAACTATGCAATCTTAGATATAGGTTTAAAAGGGTGTCGTACGTGACATTCCAATTATGCTTATGTTGGGATTGCGAAAGTGACACATGAAGACATGCGAGAATCAACAAAGGAACTACGCTTGCCTAAGGTAAGAAAGATATATTATTGTATAAGTTGTTTGTATTTTCAAATTTTAGTCCTTGGCCAAGGCAATTAAATCGAGATCAAGAAAAGAGTTTCTGGGATTGAGATCAAATGGGTATGAAACGAACTTAGCTTTAAAATTAATATTATTAGGGTTCTACTTATTCCCTTACCCTAGATATTAATCGAGAAATAGAATAAGGAGGAGGATTGTACTTCATGAGTTATCATTGACTCAAAGATAGTTTTGAGTAATGTGTTATTTGGTTAGGGGTCACGCACCTGTTGCTAGACTATGATGGCGTGATATGTGAACTAATTAATTAATTAGGGTCACTGCTAATCGAAGAATGAACCTAGAGGATCACACACAAAAATTGGATCACGAGGGTATAAGGTTGATCTATTAATCGGATTGATCGAACCGACTAAATATAGTTGTTGGCGCCCACACGTGTGGCATGTGCCACACCTGTGCATACTTTTAATTAATTATATGATATAATTAGTTTTGGGCTTTAATTAATTAGAAACTAATTATTAAGTCCAATTCGAAAAAAAAAAAAAACCTAATAAATAGTCCAATTCGAAATAAAAAAAAAAACCTAATAAATAATTAATTATGAATTAATTTTTAATTAAAAATTATTTTATTTATATATGAAATAAATAAAATATAATAATCTTACTTTATTTATTTATGAAATAAATAAAGGATATTATCATACTTTATTTATGAAATAAATAAAAGGATAATATCATAAAGTATTTATTTATGAAATAAATATAAGGATAATATCATAAGGATATTATCCTAGCATATTTATTTATGAAATAAATAAAAGGATAATATCATAAACTATTTTTTTATGAAATACATAAAGGATGATGTCATAATTTATTTATTTATGAAATAAATAAGTATGAGATAATATGCTAAAGTAGTTAGGATAAATGATATTAATTAATAATAGAATTATTAAATGTTTATCTTAATTGTTTCATGACGTAAATTGAGAAAAGAAAAGACTTCTAGGAAAAGATAAGATCCTCCTCCTAATAGAAGATAAGGATCATTATTTTTCCTAGATAAAAAGAGAATAGTTTTTCTCTTTCTCTTAGACAACATTCTGAAGTGCTATTCTCTATTCCGGAGTAAAGAAAAGAAGCGTTCTTGAGAAAAGAAAATTCTTCAGCCTTTACACAAAATAAAGAACTAGCATTCTTCATGTTTTGATATTGATCAGGGTGGGTGTGGATACTTCTAGAAGGCTTCAATGTTGGAGTCTCAAAGAAGAAAAAAGAGCTATCCTGTAACGCCCCAATTTTCAGACAGTCAGGTACGCTCGACACGTGTGGGTTTCGAGCGCTAGGATTTTATTTTATTATTTTCACTTATTTAATTTAAACGTGTTACATTAATGTCTATCAATTGTTTCCGAAGTGACTACGTGGAAATATTTGAAATACGTGTCAACTTGGGAATTATAGAATAAATGGAATTTAATTGTCCAACTTGTATTAATTGCATAATTGTCCTTAATTGTTCATTTCCCTATCTTTAAGGACCTAATTGCATGATAACCATTGAGGACTAGATTGATCGTTTTCCAAACCTTGTATCCTCAATTGCATAGCTTATGAATTTGGAGGGTTTAATCACAAATATCATATTTCCCAAAAATATATCACGGTATAGCTTCATCATGCTTCCATTCATTTCTTTTACACCAAAAATCATCATCCCTTTCCTCTCTCTTCTACCGAGCCAATCCATCCAAGAAAGGAAGAGAGATTTCATCACTTCTTGCCAAAATCTTTGAGGAATTGGGAGCCTTAGGCCATCATCTTCACCATATCTCCATCTTTTCTTCTTTTTTTTTTCATTCAAGGTATAGATGAGCATATATTTGATTTCTTGAATTTATGTATGAAGCTAGGGTTTATGATTCAAGTTTGATAATTCATGTATTTGGTGTTAGAAGCATGACTAGGAGCCTTAGACTTGAAAACATGTATGAATCCTTGAAGAATATGAGATTATATAATGAATTAGTATATATGCCAAAGTTGGTGATTATGATGATTAAAGCATGGATTGTGTGTTTATATTGTGTTTTATTGTACCTAAAGCATGTATACTTATTTCTCTTCATGGATTATTATGTTTGGGATTGAAATATGTGAGTTGTGTGGAAATTGGTTGATGCTTCGTGCCTCCCCTGTTTGCTGCTCTGTTCTGCAGCTTCTGTAAAACGGGAACGACCCTTCCCGTTCCCTTTGTAAATGGGGAACGGCCGTTCCCATTATTTGAAAGATGTGCTTGGCGGCGAGGACGGGAACGACCATTCCCATTTTGGCTTGCAAGACGGAACGGCCGTTCCCATCTTCGGGGAGCCGCTTCGGGACTGGGGAACGGCCATTCCCATTTTGTACTAAAGCCTGGAACGGCCGTTCCCAAGCCACTGGAAGTGCAGAAAGTTTCTACACAAAATTACATTTTTAGCCCCTCGTTCCAATGGCTTATTTGACCCCAAATTGCTATTATATGATTGATTATATGTCGAAACAACATGTTATCATGCTACATTGTGTATTGCTCGATGTCTCGTGTATGATCACGCCGTGCGTCATTATATGGAATAATATGCTAGAATTGTAGTCTCATGCACGTACATTGTCCCGTTTCTTGTCCAGTTATTCTCCAGGGCGGAGATTGTGGATCATGAGCACGTTCACGCATTCACGAGTCGTGTGTCGCCTGTCAGGTGAGGTTTAATTTCTAGTTATATAGAACCCGTATAACCTCTACGTGGGTTTTGGCCAAAGGTAGTTATATTTATAGTTTTATGAAAACTCTTATTATTCCAAGCATGTTATTGTTCATGAATCGAGCAAGTAGGTTATGTTAGTGTGCATGAATCAAGCATTTCATGTCATGAAAGCAAGCCATGTGTTCTCCTGGCCAGGTCCTCCTTAGTGAGGGCGCTGGACCGGTTCTCGAGCCGGTGATTGTCCGTCCAATCACAGGAAGAACAATACCCTATCGTGTTCGTGTGTTCTCTTGGCCAGGTTCTCCTTAGTGAGGGCGCTGGACCGGTTTTAGAGCCGGTGGTTGTCCGTCCAACCACAAGAAGAACAAAGGCCTATCGTGTACCCGTGTTCTCCTGGCCAGGTTCTCCTTAGGGAGGGCGCTGGGCTGGTTTTCGAGCTGGTGGTTGTCCGTCCAACCACAGGAGAAACAACCCTATCATGTTACAAGCAAGCCATGTAGTGATTGCATGATCTCCATTCCATGAACGTGCTAATTGATTACACTATTGCATGATTGCACGATAATTGAATTGCCTGATCGCCTAATGATTATCGAGCAAGCGAGCATGATTATCGATTGCATGAAAAGAACAAGTATTTAATATTGATAGTTGTATTCTCGGGCGAAGCTACATTATTATTGAACTCATATATTTATCGTTTACAAATCTTTACCCGAGAATATAATTTGCATGTTATCTGCGCTAATATGTATTTAAACCCCTCACTCGGTCTTCACAGACTGACACCTCCACCTTTCAGGTTACTGCAGGTGCACGCTAGGTGGGAGTTGAGTCAAGTCGAGTCCCGTTCATGTAGTCGTGTCATCCGTGGTTCGTGTATTTATTTACTATGGTTAATTATGGAATTGTAGTTGTTGTTATTGTTAAATTGATAATGATAATGTATTGAGATGATCAGTTAGAATATATTTTATTTGGTAAACGAGAAATGTCATGATTGGATAAATGGAAATAGTTGGTAATGTTATGTTTATGCTTCCGCTGTATTATGTCGCATGTTCGAGTATCCCGCCTAGCTTGTCGTGTATTGCATTGTCACCCGTTCGCTATAGGTTGGTTCATGTATGGATCGCCCATTTCGTATGTGGATTGACCTGTAGTGCGGGGGTGTGGCACCTCCACGTGTCCGGGGTGCTACATCTAAGGTGGTATCAGAGCCCGGTTGCAAAACCGAGATTCTAGTGTCGTGTCGTGTCGAGTCTAGGTCGTACGGCGTAGGAATTACTTGGTAATCTGAGAGTCTTGCATATTATTTGAAATTACTTGGCTACTTGGACTCTTTGAATTACCTGAAATACTTGATAGCTTGTACTTTGTATTAATTCATGTTATTAAGTGCCAGTTGAGTGATCTAGAATTGCTGGAAATTATGTGATCAACGTGTTTTATTTTAAATATTGATGAATTACTTGTTGCATTTTATATTAAATTCTCGTTATCGATACTAATTATGTGACAACTATGTGACATGAGCACGTCTTATCCGCATGCATTTAGTTTCAATCGAGTTGTGAGTGACAGGTTTCGAGAAATATATAAATCAAGGCCGGAGGATTTTGAAATATTAAGAGACTGATCAACTGCTCGAACCAAGTGCAATTCGGTCAACAATGAATGGACGCTGGAATCAAGTCTAACCTTTTTACGGTGCCAGGTTCTTCAATGCATTCATAAGCACGTGCATCATAATTGTTAATTAAATTGCTTCTTATAACAGAATATTGTTATAGATGTTACTGAAATTACCTACTTGATGCACAAAGTATATGCCTAAATTAGTTGAAGCATTTAAATTGTTTTACTTACAAGGATATTTTTAAATTAATATAAATGTTCCAACATGTCGCACTTAAATTGCTAATAGGTATGTGATGTGCATTGACACTCTAATCATCATGCATTATTTAGCGGTTATTGTCAATAGGTTTTTCGGATGTTCTGCACAATCCTTGCCCCTATTTCTACAACTTGAATTTTAAGGAAGAGATTTTGAATCAGTGGGTACCATGGTGGTAACCGGGTAATTTGATTTGGATTGAGAGTTTAGCAAAAATTTTGGGGTTGTGAGAAGTATTGGTTCGGGATTTAGTAAGAGCAGGAGGTGTGAAGTAGATATTGGAAAATTTTGGGAAACTGAAAAATGATGATAAGTTCAAGCAGATAAATGTTCAGTGGGTCTTTCCACCCTCAGAGATTAATCAGTCCTTTGGGGGTTCACTAAGGGTAGGAGAAAGAACTTTTCTTGCTTTGGATCAGGGTGCTAACTTAATAGATATCCACTTTACAAGCAGTAGAGGGTAAATACGGAACATGGCAATTCCATGAATAGCAGAAGGATTGTGGGATGCTGAAAATTTTAATATCAAATCAAAGTGGTGACGGTTGGGAAGTTTCAAGTTGGGTATGTCATTGACAGAAAAGATTAGAAAAGAACCACTAATCAAAATGTTGATCAATGACAAGTAGGACGAGGAAAAGGTTACGGGAATTAAATCAGCAGAGAAGCTTGCAAGTGGGGGAAGATAGGACACATTTAAAGAATTTAGAAAATCTCCCTTTTCTTAAGGGGGAGAGCCGGCCTGGAAATAAATTTAAATCGGAAGCTAGACAGCACTCAGGAGAGTTGGGAATTTTAAGAAACGAAGTCTTCCTAGAATTTTCTATCAGAACCATGTGAAAGAAGTTGTCAATAATTTAAGCTTTCCTCCCTCTTACACAAAGAAAAGTTCCATCATCGACAGTACCTTTGTTCTATTGTCATTTTCAGGAAAGTGGGTACACTGTCTGCAATCCTCCGACAACCTCAGGATATCATTTGACTCAGTAAATAGAAAAGGATTCAGTTTGGGTGATATCCGGAATCAATCTCAAGTTTTGGTAGGTTAGCTCCGACAAGAGTTTTCTTACGAAGTTGTTACTTGTACCCTAGAGATGTTTGGGAATGCACATCGTGCTCTCATCCGTGCTGTCGCCGTCGCCTCCATAAAGATACCAGTTTACCATGAACACTTCAGAAAGATGGAAGATTGAACGATCCTTTCCTTCAAGATATATCGCAGAGTGTTGGGTATGTTATCAAATTTCAGGGATCAAATGGAAGACGTTTCACTAGGACTTCATTTTTTCAGTACCTATACAAGTGTGCGTGCTGAACTACTCTCACGGGATGACGACCTTGATTTCCTTATAGTACATATCCGCCTTGCTACTTACTAAGAGAATAAGAGCCCAACGTTCGGATTTCAAATAAAGAGTTTAAGATCTTTGCTTCGGGAAAATGCTTCACTTCAATTACAAGGTCAAGGAAATGGTGAAAGCTATTCTCTCTGTAAAACGGATAAAAGCTTGCTTGGAACACAAAGTCAGTCTTTCAAGCTTGAATGGGCAATTACTCTCTAACAAGAAAACCAGGGTTATTTTCACTTCGTAAACCAGAAAGTAAATGTGAGAATTAGTGCAAGAAGGGTTCACCCGGTGAATCTGAGATTCAAACGGGTATAAAGATGTGGTGGTTAATGATGATTTACGGATTATGTTAGATTTTCTTTCGAGTGATTAGACTCCGGAAGTTGAGGGTCGTGATCTCAACCATTGGAAGACCTCTTTCAAACTAATCCCTGACGGGGAGTAGCTAACCCGTGTGGGATGAACATGTAAGAGCCAATTAAATTCCAGGAATTCAGGACATGGAATCCGAGGACGGATTCTCTTAAGGGGGAGAGAGTTGTAACGCCCCAATTTTCAGACAGTCAGGTACGCTCGACACGTGTGGGTTTCGAGCGCTAGGATTTTATTTTATTATTTTCACTTATTTAATTTAAACGTGTTATATTAATGTCTATCAATTGTTTCCGAAGTGACTACGTGGAAATATTTGAAATACGTGTCAACTTGGGAATTATAGAATAAATGGAATTTAATTGTCACATGAATTAATTGTCCAACTTGTATTAATTGCATAATTGTCCTTAATTGTTCATTTCCCTTTCTTTAAGGACCTAATTGCATGATAACCATTGAGGACTAGATTGATCGTTTTCCAAACCTTGTATCCTCAATTGCATAGCTTATGAATTTGGAGGGTTTAATCACAAATATCATATTTCCCAAAAATATATCACGGTATAGCTTCATCATGCTTCCATTCATTTCTTTTACACCAAAAATCATCATCCCTTTCCTCTCTCTTCTACCGAGCCAATCCATCCAAGAAAGGAAGAGAGATTTCATCACTTCTTGCCAAAATCTTTGAGGAATTGGGAGCCTTAGGCCATCATCTTCACCATATCTCCATCTTTTCTTCTTTTTTTTTCATTCAAGGTATAGATGAGCATATATATGATTTCTTGAATTTATGTATGAAGCTAGGGTTTATGATTCAAGTTTGATAATTCATGTATTTGGTGTTAGAAGCATGACTAGGAGCCTTAGACTTGAAAACATGTATTAATCCTTGAAGAATATGAGATTATATGATGAATTAGTATATATGCCAAAGTTGGTGATTATGATGATTAAAGCATGTATTGTGTGTTTATATTGTGTTTTATTGTACCTAAAGCATGTATACTTATTTCTCTTCATGGATTATTATGTTTGGGATTGAAATATGTGAGTTGTGTGGAAATTGGTTGATGCTTCGTGCCTCCCCTGTTTGTTGCTCTGTTCTGCAGCTTCTGTAAAACGGGAACGGCCCTTCCCGTTCCCTTTGTAAATGGGGAACGGCCGTTCCCATTATTTGAAAGATGTGCTTGGCGGCGAGGACGGGAACGACCGTTCCCATTTTGGCTTGCAAGACGGAACGGCCGTTCCCATCTTCGGGGAGCCGCTTCGGGACTGGGGAACGGCCATTCCCATTTTGTACTAAAGCCTGGAACGGCCGTTCCCAAGCCACTGGAAGTGCAGAAAGTTTCTGCACAAAATTACATTTTTAGCCCCTCGTTCCAATGGCTTATTTGACCCCAAATTGCTATTATATGATTGATTATATGTCAAAACAACATGTTATCATGCTACATTGTGTATTGCTCGATGTCTCGTGTATGATCACGCCGTGCGTCATTATATGGAATAATATGCTAGAATTGTAGTCTCATGCACGTACATTGTCCCGTTTCTTGTCCAGTTATTCTCCAGGGCGGAGATTGTGGATCATGAGCACGTTCACGCATTCACGAGTCATGTGTCGCCTGTCAGGTGAGGTTTAATTTCTAGTTATATAGAACCCGTATAACCTCTACGTGGGTTTTGGCCAAAGGTAGTTATATTTATAGTTTTATGAAAACTCTTATTATTCCAAGCATGTTATTGTTCATGAATCGAGCAAGTAGGTTATGTTAGTGTGCGTGAATCAAGCATTTCATGTCATGAAAGCAAGCCATGTGTTCTCCTGGCCAGGTCCTCCTTAGTGAGGGCGCTGGATCGGTTCTCGAGCCGGTGATTGTCCGTCCAATCACAGGAAGAACAATACCCTATCGTGTTCGTGTGTTCTCTTGGCCAGGTTCTCCTTAGTGAGGGCGCTGGACCGGTCTTAGAGCCGGTGGTTGTCCGTCCAACCACAAGAAGAACAAAGGCCTATCGTGTACCCGTGTTCTCCTGGCCAGGTTCTCCTTAGGGTGGGCGCTGGGCTGGTTTTCGAGCTGGTGGTTGTCCGTCCAACCACAGGAGAAACAACCCTATCATGTTACAAGCAAGCCATGTAGTGATTGCATGATCTCCATTCCATGAACGTGCTAATTGATTACACTATTGCATGATTGCACGATAATTGAATTGCCTGATCGCCTAATGATTATCGAGCAAGCGAGCATGATTATCGATTGCATGAAAAGAACAAGTATTTAATATTGATAGTTGTATTCTCGGGCGAAGCTACATTATTATTGAACTCATATATTTATCGTTTACAAATCTTTACCCGAGAATATAATTTGCATGTTATCTGCGCTAATATGTATTTAAACCCCTCACTCGGTCTTCACAGACTGACACCTCCACCTTTCAGGTTACTGCAGGTGCACGCTAGGCGGGAGTTGAGTCAAGTCGAGTCCCGTTCATGTAGTCGTGTCATCCGTGGTTCGTGTATTTATTTACTATGGTTAGTTATGGAATTGTAGTTGTTGTTATTGTTAAATTGATAATGATAATGTATTGAGATGATCAGTTAGAATATATTTTATTTGGTAAACGAGAAATGTCATGATTGGATAAATGGAAATAGTTGGTAATGTTATGTTTATGCTTCCGCTGTATTATGTCGCATGTTCGAGTATCCCGCCTAGCTTGTCGTGTATTGCATTGTCACCCGTTCGCTATAGGTTGGTTCATGTATGGATCGCCCATTTCGTATGTGGATTGACCTGTAGTGCGGGGGTGTGGCACCTCCACGTGGCCGGGGTGCTACATATCCAAAGGTGTAGATTCAAACCACTTGAAGGTCATTCGATATTGGCGATCGATCGTCTCAAGAAAGACAAACTTAAAAGTAAGTTTCTGAATCACCTTACGTTTAGAGTAAAAATTGCAAGTTTAACAATCCTCTTGTTTGAAAATTTTTATTTTTCCGCTGCTTTACTTTTGTGTTTTCCAACACTTCCATTCAGTGCAACAAACACACTTGGATGGTACAACCAAACCATTCCTTTCCAGACGGTCATCCAGTGGTAACCAATCCATCAATGATTGCAATATGAAGATTTTTATCGTGGGCATGAGTTTAGCGTCGCTCTAGATGGATTTAAGGACATCTGATTTTGTTTTTATTTTTTGGATATTTTCATAGACTGATTTGATAGAGAAATTTCCCTTCGCTCCTAAACTCCACACTGGTGTATCAACATTTCCATGTGCAATTGGGACACTAGCAATCTCCTTAGCTTACAAAGGCCGACAAAATTTTGAATGTTGCGAGTACACCACCCATCACTATTCTAAAATATTTAAACACGCAAGTCTCAGTCTAGATCATCCTCTATATCGGTTAGCTTTTTCCCGTCGAACCACTCAGCTTCTGAAAAGGACATCGAACTATCCAAAAGGGTCCATAATATGTATTAGGGCAATTTACATCTGGGTCCCCTGAGGTTTGGCGTAATTACAAATTAATCCCTGCACTTCCAGAAATTACATACAACTACCCTATTGTTTCATTCCGTTAGAGGTCCCTGGACGCCGTTATAGTTCCGTCCAAAAAATTATCCTGAATATTACAAAAAAGTCCCTGTATTTTACAAAATGTTACAAAACGAGCCCTCAAGAATACCCAGATTTGGACGGAACTATAACGGCGTCCAGGGACCTCTAACGGAACGAAATAGTAGGGCAGTTGTATGTAATTTCTGGAAGTACAGGGATTAATTTGTAATTACGCCAAACCTCAGGGGACCCAGATGTAAATTGCCCGTATTATTCAGCTTTTGAACGTATAACACACATACACCCCCATATCAAAGAGCTATAATTTAAAACACGAGCCCAAGTAGGATGTGCATGAGCACAATATCTGCTTTTGGTAAAGCGAACCTAGAGGGTGTCGGTCGTCCTAAGTCTTCACCACAGCCTATGAGAGAAAGCCTCCACCAAGTTCTAAATTCCAAACACCAAACCCCTTCTCTTCTGTGGGATAGGTATACAAGCTAGATTAGAAATCACTACAAGTCAATGAGTCCAGCAGATAGAAGGAGTGTCGAATTGACTTGCTTGAAACTTTCTCACGTGATTGAGTCCTTAAGATGGATCACCTTGTTTCATGGGGGTGTAAAGTACAATGTTGATGCATGAGCAATACATGAGGGTGCTCATTCTATTGAATGGGTACAATGAGGTATCCTATGTGAGAAGATTCCTAAATGGAAAAGGTTGTCACTACTTCTAGACGCAAGGACTTTCAGATTAGGAAATACCTTATAAGTCAATGATGTGATTGATTAGGCCTTAGACTTGAGATTCCATTGATATCCTGTGTGAGCTTACTATGTAATCTTAGGTATAAGTTAAAAAGGATGTCGTTCGAGATAACTGAATTACTACTTATATTGGGGTTACAAAAGTGGCACATGGTGGCATGTGAGAATCAATAAAGAACCTATAGTTATTGTATCAAAACTATTTCTTATTGTATAAGTTGTTCATATTCCATCTAAGAGTCCTTGGATAAGGTAGTGGATCGAGATCGAATGGATATGAAACGAACGTAACTTTAAGATTGAGGTTATGAGGGTTCTAATTATTTTATTGCCTAGATCTCAACCGAGAGATAAGTTTGTAGGAGGATCGTATTTCACATATAATCATTGACTTAAAGGTTCTTTCAAATTTATAAATTCGTTATTCAGGTAGGGGTCACGCAACTGTTGCTAGACTATGGTCATGTGATATGTGAATTAATTAATTAATAAGGGTATTGATTAATTAGTATCACTGCTAATTGAATAATAAACTCAGAAGATCACACATAAATGCTAGATCATGAGGGTTTAGGCTAAATCGATTAAACTAGTTGATCGGACCAACCACGAGAGGTTGGTAGGGCTCACATGTGGGAGTGACACGTGTGGGCATGTGACATGTGGGCGACGTGTGGGAGAATTAAAAGGGTTAATTTAATTAACTCTTTAAAGGGCTTTGAGTTAATTATGAATTATTAAAGCCCAACTTTGGAATTAGAGTCCAATACCTAATTAATTAGAAATTAATTAATTATTAGATTATTTGTTTATTGGGAATAAATAATATTATGTGAGAAAATATCTAAAAGAGTTTAGGTAATATTTCTTGTGGATAAGATTGATTAAAAAGGAGTTTTAATCAAACTAGTAAAAAAGTTACTTAGTGAACAAGAAATGTAATGCAAGAAAGGAAATGATTCCTTCCCCGATTCGAACCCCCTAGCAATATAAGGGAGGGGTTTGAATCCCACATGACATAAAAGAAGAAATTTCTAACTCCAAATTCTCTCTATACGAAACACTAAGCCTAAACACAAATTATAGCATTATCATCCTTCCTAATTTGATCGTAATCTAGGTTGGTGTGGACTAGCTTTAGAGGAATTCTACTTTGGGGTCTTGAAGATTCGAAAGGAGTTCGGGGGACTTGTCGCTTGAGGAACGTTTGTGGGCAGCTCAAACATTTCAAAAAGATATTATTTTTGTATGTTCTTGAAACACACTATAGCTTAGGAATAGAAATTGTAAGCAAATGATCTAATTGTTGAATTAATTTTTAAAATTTCGCTGCATTTTCGTTTGTTTTTCATAGCAGCTTCATGATTTAAAGCAGGTAGGTAAGGATCGCTTATAAAACCGCCTTGATTAATTGTAGTCTCCCTCCATATGAAAGACTAGTACTTTCCCATCCAAGGAGTTTATTTCAAAGTTTGTTAATTAGGTCCTAAAAAAGGATGACTTTCGGTCGCCCTTTGTAGAGGGGTGCGACAAGATATCTTTTGGGCAGATATTCTCTTTTAAAACCAAAGACTTTCTTAACAACCTTTGAGACCATGTCTGCATAATTTCCAATAATATACGAGCTCTTTTTCACATTCACTTTTTCTCCAGAGCAATTTTCATAGGTATTAAAAATGTCAGGCACTTGAAGAAGAGAATTAGTTCTACTATTTGGGATAATGATAGTATACCCGCGTATGACAAGTGCGTGACCCCCACATTTGAAGTGCCACGTATCTACTAGAACCATTCTTGATCGCCAAATTGTTGAGCACACAAGATAAAAAGTCAGAAGCAATTACGAATAAGGAAGGAGATAAAGGGTCACCTTGCCGCAAACCCCTCGCGGAATGGAAGAATCCGGCAGAAACCCCATTTATGAGCATAGAGAGCCATCAATTGTCAATACACCTTCTGACCATATTGATCCAGACCTTAAGGAGCCCCTTCCGTCTTAACATCTCGAGAAGGAAACTCCATTCTAATTTGTTGTAATCCTTTTCCATATCTAGCTTTAAGATGATGTGCTTTGCCCGACCTTTATTGTCAAGACCATGGGTTATTTCCTGGGCTAAGAGGAAGTTATCACTGATATTCCGGCCATGAACAAAACCACTCTACTTTGGAAAGATCACTATGTGGAGCACTTCAGCAATTCTCGAGTTTAGTAATTTAGTAATGACCTTGTTACTAATACTACATAAACTAAACGTGTGGAATTGCTTCAAATGTCCCATATTTTCCACTTTCGATATAAGAACTACAACCATAGTTGTATATGCCTTCGGTAGTACAACCCTGTTAAAGAAATCCATTGTAGCCTCCATAACATAGTCTGCAATGATATCCCAGAAAAATTGATAAAATTGGGATCCAAACCCGTCGGGACCTACGACACTAAACAGACTAATAGAGAATACAGATTGACGAACTTCTTATATCCACGACATGTTGCAAAGGTTCTTATGATCTTTCGTATTTACAGCCGGTTGTATAATGTCCATTCCCGCCATTGAGGTTGTGTTAGTAGGATCTGTTCAAAGCAAAGTTTCAAAGAAATTATTTGCAGAACTATGAATTGCATTTTGATGAACCGCCATCATTATCGAATTTATGGCGCTCCAGAATCGTTTCTTCTTAAACAGAGAATGGAAGTAGCGAGTGTTTCGCTCGCCTTCATATATCCATTTGCAGGCCGCTTTTTATCTCCAAAAATCCTCTTCCATAGCCAAACAATTCTTCCATTCAACTGTGCATTTATTCATCGAAACCAAGTCGTCCTTCGAAGGGTTAATATCGTAGTCATGTTCTGACTGAGCAGCTCTCTCCTGCAATTACTTGATCCGATCGAAAATATTCCCAAAAATAGATTTATTCCACTCTCTTAAGCACACCTTCAACCAGAGCAGTTTAAGGGGTGGTTTCCACAATCCACAAACTCCTCAATCCTTAACAAATCCGGGGCTCGAACACCCTTTTGTTCTTCAGGCGTAACAATAATATTAAAATCTCCTCTGATAAGCTAAGGTCTAGCACTGTCCATGTTTTCTCTAAAGAAATCCCACATACATCTGTTGCGAAGTTTCTATTGGGAATAGTGCCCTAGAAAGCAGATTCGATGAAATTCGTGTATCATAAACAATCTTTGAATGATATATATATGATTTATATCATGGGCAAATACTTCGTTATGTGCAATTGTGTGATTTATGTGTTTCCTATTACATGCGCATGTATTAGAACTCCCATAATCCATCAGGCTATTAGGGACTTTATTATTAGGCGAATGAGACGCGAAACAAGCCCTAACTTAAGCCAGATTAGAAATAACTCCAAATCAATAATCCCAACGAACAAGGGGAGTGTCAATTAGGCTCGGTTGAGACTTGTGGGATTGTGTCTTTAAGAATGATCACCTAGTTTCATGGAGTGTAAATCGCATACGTTCATGGAGGGTGCTAATTATGAGAACGAGTAAACTGAGTTATCCCTCATGAGAAGATTCCTAAATGGGGAAGAAAGTTTCCACTTCTGGAAGAGTAATTAATCCTTTTACTTGATATTCCATTGATGTCTCGTGTGAGAAAACTAGGTAATCTTAGATACAGGACTAAAAGGGTGGCCCTCGAAACACGTGAATTATGACTCGTGTTGGGGTTACAAAAATGGCACATGCAGGCATGTGAGAATCAATAAAGGACCGACACTTGCTTAAGGGAAGAATATATCTTATTGCATAATTCGTTCATATGCCATCTTAAAACCCTCGACCAAGGTGGAGGATCAAGATATCAGGAAAGGAGTTTCTTGGATTGAGATCAAATGGATATGAAACGATCTTAGCTTTAAGGTTAAGATTAGTGGGGCTCTTATTATTCTCATATCCTAGGTCTTAATCGAGAGATAGAATGGTAGGAGGATTATATATCATAGATGTCATTGGCTGAAAGGTTCTTTTGATTTAATTCGCTATTTGGATGGGGATCACACACGTGTTGCTAGACTACGGTCGTGTGATCTATGAGCTAATTAATTAATGTGTATTAATTAATTAGGCTTACTACTAACTAAATAATGAACCTAGAGGGTCACGCACAAATGTCACGTTCCAAGGAAACCAAACGTGTAAAGTACACGTGCGAGCATTGCTTTGGACGCATGGTCCAATTGAGGAATTGAACCATGTGTTAATTAATTATAAAGTCCAAGTACAATTAATTGGAGAATTAACTGTAAGGTTCGAATATAATTAATTGGAGAATTAATTATAAAGATCTGTTAGAATTAATTAAAGAATTAATTCTAAAATCAAATCCGGAATAAAGAATCCCAATAATTAATTATGAATTAAAAATGGTTTTATTTATTTATGAAATAAATATAAGATTATTCCACTTTGTTTATTTGAGAAATAAATGAAGGATATTATCATACGTTGTTTATTTATGAAATAAATAAAGGATATTATTCTATTCTAATTTATTTGAGAAATAAATAAGAGGATAATATCAAGAATTATTTATTGGGGCACTTATTAAAGAGAACCAAAAAGGCCCAAAACTTTTCCAAAACCCGCTAGTTTGAAAAATCTTTGTTCTTTATCACCAATACACAACACATTTTTTGTGAACCCCTCAATCACCTAAAAAGACCAATTTGCCCCCAAATCTTACTACGTATTATTAGCCAACAGCACAGTTCTTCACACTCCCCCTTTCCCTTCCCACCAACAGTTGCCCTGCCTTTGCCTTCGCCTTCGCCGTCGCTGTCGTCGTCGTCGTTGCCCCATTATTTCTCTTGCTTTTTTGATTAGCTATCTGAAGAGGACTCAATTTGTTTGAACCGAAATCTAGAAAACCCACGCTACCAAAGATGGATTCCGTCGTCTGTGTGTCTGGTTCGATGTGGTGTAGTATTTTTTTCGAAGGCGAACATCATGTCTTTCAACTTCGGGAGAGCGATACTCTTGCAAAAGTTTTTTCGGAGATTGAGAACCATTGGCCCGAGTTCGATTCTGATGCATATGTGGTGCAGTACAAGGCTGCCCATATGGAAGATGAATCATGGATTAGTTTGAAGAAAGATCAAGATGTTGAGAGTATGGTGTCAGTGTATGCTATAACAAAACAATACATTGCAAAACTGAGAGCAATTCAGCTCCCTTCGAGTTCATCGCAGAGAAGGTAGTGCCTATATTTTAATTGCTCTGTTTTTTTCCTTGTGGTTGTTTTATGTCTTTGTTTGATGGGTTATTCGTTCGGTTTATGGTTTATTTGAAAAGAGATGACCAGAGAATGACATCTACAAGTCAAGCCCTAGTCGTCGTTAACTGTACCAACAACCATGAATCCAGGAGTCGTTGTATCCGTGGGGTTGTCCAGGCCTTTAAGGATGCTAATGACTGCAGGGTTCATTTAAAAAATTATCATATTGCTGTGAATAGAAAGTTTAAATACTTGAAGAATGATACCGATAAGATTATAGCTGCTTGCCAGGATGAGAACTGCAAGTGGAGGTTATATGTCTCTTAATGCAAGACAGACGGTGCGTTTGCCATAAGAAATCTCATTCCTGACCATGTTTGTGGTTTGGAAACAGTTACAAATACAAGGTCACATCCCAATGCCGATTCAGATTGGGTTGCCGGTGTAATGAAGCCTCATATCATGGCCAATCATAAATTCAAACCAATAGATATAGTCTCTTACATCCTGAAAGAGCACAATGTGGAAATTCCATACCATACTGCGTGGATGGGGAAGGAGATAGCACTGCACGAAATCCACGGTTCTGATGTTGGGTCTTATAACCGACTCCATTGGTATGTGGATGCTGTTAAACGTTCGAATCCCGACAGCATATGTGATTTGGATACAAAACAGCCGGATAACAGGTTCGACCGCTTGTTTATGGCTTTGAATGGATGTTTGGTTGGTTTTCTTAGAGGATGTAGGAAAGTAGTTTTCCTAGATGACACTCACATCAAGAGCAAATTCAAAGGTCATTTGCTTTGTGCGACAGCGAAGGAGGGGAACAATCAATTGTTTACAATAGTGTATGCTGTTGTTGACTCAGAGAATGATCAGAATTGGGAATGGTTCTTCCAGAAATTGAGACATGCTCTTGAAAGTCAGCCTTTCATTTGTGATTTTAGACAGTACACGTTCTTCTCCGATAGGCATCCTGGACTTGTTACGCATGTGCCACGGGTATTTCCAGGATCTCAAAAGAACATGCAGGGCTCCTGTGTCAAACTGACTTTTTGTAATTGCTGAGTATGTTGTTGAATTCGGGATTCTAATCACGTTTCTGTGATTTGTGTTCGAGCAGAAAATGAAGATTGAGCGAAATTTTGGTTGGTGATGCTGGATCTGGCCGGATGCTCTCTCTTTGGAAGGAGTCTATTTTGCCTTTGTATATATTCTATGCTGTAACTGACTGTTGTTCTATTTTTATAT
Organism: Lantana camara; assembly: GCA_037501455.1. Classification (NCBI taxonomy): domain Eukaryota; kingdom Viridiplantae; phylum Streptophyta; class Magnoliopsida; order Lamiales; family Verbenaceae; genus Lantana; species Lantana camara. The sequence goes on from CM074857.1 coordinate 112,974,653, forward strand.
TTATTTATTTTTTTTAAATTGGAAAGAATCTATTTTAGCTTTGCATATATATATATATATATATATATATATATATATATTTTAAATTGGGTCTAGTGTAACCTGGTTTAATGCGAATGAGATGGGGACTTTGTCCAGTTAAACCGAGTTAATGCGTAATGGGATGGGGACTTTATCCAGTTAAACGGGTATAATGCGTAATGGGATGGAGACTTTGTCCAGTTAAACTGGGTTAATGCGTAATGGGATGGGGATGCGGACTTTGTCCAATTAAAGGGGTTTAATGTGTAATGGGATGGGGACTTTGTCCAGTTAAACAAGTTTAATGCGTAATGGGATGAGGACTTTGCCCAGTTAAAACCGGGTTAAGTTGTAATGAGATGGGGACTTTGTCCAGTGAAACGGGTATAATGGGGACTTTGTCCAGTGAAACGGGTATAATGGGGACTTTGTCCAATTAAACGGGTTTAATGCGTAATGGGATGGGGACTTTATCCAGTTAAACGGGTTTAATGCATAATGGGATGGGGACTTTGTCCAGTTAAACGGGGTATAATGCGTAATGGGATGGGGGCTTTGTCCAGTTAAACCGGGTTAATGCGTAATGGGATGGGATGAGTATTATTATTGTAATATTCTTGTCCACAACATTACACATATGATAATCAATCAATCTTGAGTTTTATTACTATAATATTCTTGTCCACAACATTACACTTATGATAATCAATCAATCTTGAGTTTCATTACTGTAATATTCTTGTCCACAACATTACACTTATGATAATCAATCAATCTTGATTATCATTACTGTAATATTCTTGCCCACAGCATTACATTTATGATAATCAATCAATCTTGAGTATCATTACCGTCACATTATGCATTAAACCTGTTTAACTGGAAAAAGTCCCCATCCCATTATGCATTAAACCCGTTTAACTGGACAAAGTCCCCATCCCATTACGCATTAAACCCGTTTAACTGGACAAAGTCCCCATCCCATTGCGCATTATACCCGTTTAACTGGACAAAGTCCTCATCCCATTACGCCTTAACCCGGTTTAACTGGACAAAGTCCCCATCCCATTACGCATTAAACCCCGTTTAACTGGACAAAGTCCCCATCCCATTACGCATTTACCCAGGTTTGAGACAGATTGAAATAGATTGAAACAGATATAAAAAAAGCTAAATGCGAATTCAACTTCATTTACACAGATGAAACAGATCGTTTGCTGAGAAAAATATTGGCTAACTTGAAGCGGTACTCGGCGATACTACATGTCTCGGCATATGTATCAAACGCTGCGGAGTCTCGAACAAGCTTCTCACTATAGAACAATGCTGAATTCCTTCTCACAAAATACAACTTCTTGGCTTCCAAATTTAAAGGTATTAGTGTTGCAGTTGTAATAATCCACCAAGAAGCCAACTCTGTTGATGCTCCCCTTGTGAACAGGCGCTACCAACAAACAGCCAAACGACGAATTTTTGACAACTTCAACTTGAGCGGGAGACATTTGGCCACGAATTTCAGACATAACCTGACTGAATCTCTCCACCACACACTGATGCAAGATGGAAACCACCCGCTTCTTCGAAACCGTTACCTCATCATCCACCTGGACATTTAACTCTGAACTTTTTCTCTTTCCCCTGCTTGTTCCAGCCGGGGAAGGAACAATCATCAAAGGCATCGTCGGCAATGAGCGCACCATCTATGGAAAAAATTGGACTTAATTATTTAACAACAAAATCTGAAACCCTTATTTGTTGAGTTAAAAGAATCAAGTACCAAATATATATAGGAATCGATAGGAAAAACTGGAATTTTAGAAATTTTAGGGAAGAAAACTAACTTGGCCACGTTGGGTATGACGTCCCTTAATCTGAGACTTACCTATTTTCACAAACGAACTGAGTGACTAACGTGCGTCGTGGTGGAGTGGGTGTCAACTACTAAGAATTTGCCCTTGATTTTAGGGTGTCGGCGGTGGACTCCACAACTGCTTCTTCTTCACTTGAAGGAGGTGGTGTGTCGCGTTCAGCTCTCGTCGCAGGTGGTCTGCGATGGTCGACTATCAGAAGTTTTCTCGCGATGAAGAAGGAGGATGAAGCTTCAGTTGTTTGTGTGGGAATTATTCAATTTCACCAAGGATATTTGTGTAATTTTACGCGATTGGGGGGGGGGGGGGGGGAGTGTTTGAAAAAATATGAGGTGAATTGGGAATGTAAAATGGTCTTGTTTCAAATTGGGGGGTTTTCAAAAACTTCATTGCCTTATTAGGGTGCTTTCATTAATTTGCCGTTATTTATTTATGAAATAAATAAGTAAAAATAATATTATATGGTTATCATCCTACTTTATTTATTCATAGCATAAATAAATAAAAGGATAATATCATAAACTATTTATTTATAAAATAAATAATGGATAAAGTTAAACTTTATTTATTTATGAAATAAATAAATAAATAAATATAAGATAATATCCTAAAGGGATACAAAGGATACGAGCCCGTTACGAGCCGAATCAATGAAGGACCTAGCTCGAGTTCAAGATAGACGAACTGAATCAAACCCTAACTCGGTTCGTAGCCTTCACGATTCGAACTCGAACCCATTCTTTCTGAAATTTGGATTCGCAAGCCTTGTGAACCCTAATATTTTAATTGGAAAAATAATATATATTATACATTGAACTAAATGTAAAACACTACTAATCACTGGTGTAGCTTAGGGCTTAGTCCCCATGCTAAGGTAACTAAAACTCTCATATTCTAGTTCCTAAGAACAAATTTGCATTGATAGAAAAATTTTGCGTCTCAAGTGATTTGACCTTGCTCCGACTCAAAAAGAATATTCTTTAGAAAAAAAAAATTAAATGTAAAACTAAAAAAGGACTAAATTAGACAATTAGTAAACCATAAATACAAAAACTAATTTTGAAATTATTTACAAGAATTTCTCATTTGTAGCCCGAGGAAGTCCAGGACAACGAGTTGACAAAAGCACTTCAACTTTTTGTTGGTACCGTTTAAATTCTGGCGTACAACGTCTTCAGACCGCTGTTGGAATTTGGATTCGCATTCTCTCATTCTCCATTAATTTTGTAATTTTAATAAAATATGCATATTTTCGAATACATTACGGAACTCTTTTTAAATTTCTTTTGTGATTTTACTGAATACCTACTTTTAGGCAAGAAATTGAGAACCAAACGGCTCAAGGTCAGCCATAGTTTTGAATTAATATTGTCGCTAAGAAAAGAAAAAATAATTTAGTTAGAACAATGTCGGAATGATACCTAACCAGAACTAATATAGCCTCATCTGGTATCAATTTGGATATATTACTGTTTTGATGCCCGTATGCATGCTCCAGGAATATATTCTGTTAAGTTAAATGAAATCCAACTCAATACCAGAAAATTTTGGAACTTCTATATAATTGCATTACAGTGGTCAGGCCGTGCGATTCCATCAGTCACTCAATTCTGAAGAAGCAAGTTTGTTTTCCAGAACATCAACTTATCCAAGGAAGTTCATGATAACCAGATGAAGCACCAAATTGCAGAGTATAAAATCAGCAAAAGCACGTTCTGGAGGTAAATCCTGTAAATCGTGCACAAAAAAGTTCGAAAGATGTAAAATGAGAATATTGCCGGTATCCATCCTCGCTTTCTATAGCATTAGTCTATAGGGTTTCTAAACAGATTACCCAAAAGTACGAACCGAACTGAACTCTTTTTCGTAATGCACATCATGAATTAGGAAGATAGTATTGAAATCTATTAGCAAAAGACAGCATCAGTCTTAAGAAGTATTTACCTTGAATTCCTTGTTTTCTTTGTTTACTTGAATTCGAAGACTCACTGTGATGGAAGAAAAGAAATACTGAATTTCTGAATGTTGAATGAACATATTTGCACAAAGGAGATAATAATGCAATCAACTCACCAGCAAGGACAGCAGTTCCCACACATGAAAGTACTCCAGAAAGAAAGGAGTTAAACGGGAATGATCCAACAAGAGCCATGTAAACTACCTGATATCCACAAACACAAAATAGAACATCAGTTTTATTATCTACGAAAAAGAGAGGATGTTTTGACGGATTGTATGCATGAAGAATAAAAACCATTGTTTTCATATAGTAACAAGATCATAGCATTGTCCTTACGGTTCAATATGATAATTTTATTGATTCATTGTAGTGCTATTTTCATCTTATACAAAGCACAGGGTCAGGAAAACAGCAAGAACAGGTTGGGATGCAAAATACACGGATGGATTTGGGCCAAAGGGCTGAAGTCAGTAGGTCATTCGTGTTTTTTTCTGACCAATCATTACTTCAGTGTATATACCAAATTCTCATTATATCTAATAAATCACTCAATCTTCGGAATCCAAATGCTATAAAAACCCACAGCACTGTTTATCCTAGAGAGTAGAGATCATCTTCAATTTTGTAGAAAATATCACATATCAAAAAAACTAATGTTTAAGAATCTTGAGTCATCAAACCGTGTTAATAAAGTAAACAAATGAAAGAAAAAATTCCTCATCCCTTCTACGTCTGCATGGGAGAAGGGTGTGAGGTAGCTGAGCTCTTAAGACTCTAAATTATGACATGGGCAGCTTCAGATTTGAGTTTCATAACATTAAGAACTATCTGTTAAAGATTGTCCATTTACTACATTATGTTTTCTGAACATTACGCATAGAGATCCACTGCAACAAGTATGGCTAAAAACTGTCAACCTTGTCTCCAAAATTTTCAAATACTGTCATCTAGGGTTCCAAACACCATTGGTGATATCAAACTCGAGGATCAAACAACAAATAAAGGAATGATCTGGAGTGACCAATGTCCTAAATAGGGCTGATACAGGCTATTTCACATAAGAGGTGTCAATCTGCACTTTCATTTAGCGGTAGGAAATTCAGGCTAAAGCAGCTTAAAAAGAAATTAAGGAAAATGACACTGATTCTATCAGGCACTCCACTCAAATGGAGAATTTGCCAAAGGCATCCAATTATCTCTCTACACAGAGATTTCAACGAACCAACAAGTCGAAACAAAATCTTTTCTGCACTCCTAGGTTTATGGAACAACAATTCCTCCCAACTCATTGGAATCCAATCTACACATGCCGACTCTAAAGGATATTTTAGAAAAGAATTAACAACCGTAATACCCGACACAAGAACATAATTCAACTTCACATCAGAGTGAACTTTCGTCTAGTCATAATCAGAAATACATAGAATGATAGAACGATGGGCAGGAAAAAAGAAAGAATACTAATCTTCCTGGCAGACGCAGACCAAACATCTGAATTGATTTATTGCCACCAAAGACTTACGAGAACAGAAACTACTCGAAAGTCGAAACCGTTTGTTTCTTTACCTCACCCAGTATTAAACCAAGATACTATCAGAATTGCACAACTCAAGTAGTAGATAAGTATCTTAAAATTACAATTTTAAATAACTAAACCACGAGAAATTATTTCACATCGACGAAGAACAGTTTAAATCAACGAAGGCCCACAGATCCATCTCTGAAGATGAAATACCGAACCTGAATTACGGCAGTGGCGACCGCGAAGATAATATATATGTCTATGATCTGCAAACAAATGTATCAATGGAATTCAATTTCTCGAAACCGGACCTTAATTTCTGAAAAACGATTTTATATACGCAGATACATAATTATAACAAGAAGAAAGAGAGGAATGAGGACTAACCTTGAGATTAGTAGGTGTGGCGACGTAGGCAGAGCGAAGAGAATGGAAAAGAGCTTGAGCATCCTTCGTCGTTGCAGATCTCCCCATTTCTCACACTCCTCTGTGTGTGCAACTAAGTGTTCGAACAGAGAGAGTAAAAAAATACCCTTGTAGCCGTGATAGTCTCAGACAAAATTGAAAACGGTTTATTCAACTGAGAAATTGTGTTCGCAAGCGAAGGCCAAATTTTTATTTTCCAGCTGGGCCTTCTGTTTTCTTTGGGCAGAGTATATAGTGGGCTTTCGATTAATTTTATGGGGTTGAAGTGCAAAACTTTCAGTGGGCTTGGAAGTGGGCATCATATCATATTATAAATGAAAAGGGCCTAGGGCTGTCAATGGGTCGGATTTAAACCCGAATCCGCTTGGAATCCGATCCGAATTTTAGTATATTCGTCCGATAAAAATATCCGATGGATAATATCCGATTAAAATATTCGTTATCCGAAATAAATGGAGTAAATATGGATTTAAAGAATCCGAATCCGATATTATATATAATATTTAATTAAGTAAATTATTTACTAGTACATAATATTAAGTAAAATGATTAAAATTAAAATTTTCACATATTTATCACTTTAAACAATAATAAAATTTAAAATTTTTACTCTAAAAGTATATATTTTCTTTTATTAATAAATTCAATTAACCTATTTTAAATAAATATAAACAAAACTATTAAATAATTCATTAAATAAAAATTATTGATTAAATATTAGGTAACTATATATATATTTTTTTTTATCAAATTTGTTATTTAAAAAGATGAATTTTATTGCTAATCGGGTTGGATCTTTTATCGAATCTGATCCGACCCGATTATGTATGGATTCAAAATTAATGAATCCGAATCCTATAGAATTCGGACTCGGATTCGGTTATCGGATTCTCTTATCGGATTCGGGTCCGAATCCGACCCGTTGACAGCCTTAGAAAAGGCTAGGAATTGTATAACCATTTTGGATGTATATTCTACTGTGTTTCACCTGGGCCTCACTGCTGGTTCCAACTTGTATTTTTCTTCTTTGAGTAGGCGTAGGGATGATTCTTTCTCACGCTTGTACATGTACCAAAAAAATTTCCCTATTTGAGAGCTTTTTAATAAAATGAGGTCGGGCTTCATTAAAAACCCAAAGAGTCTTTAGGAGTGGCTTTTTCCCTCTCTTATGAGATGTTTCCCCTCTCATATGAGAGTCGCCTTCGAATATACAGATAAACCCTAGTAGTCCACCGGAGTTCACTGGCTGATTCCACTTCGTGTGCTGCTATTCACCGTGTTTCGCTGTCGGGACCACTCGTCTGTTCCTCCCTCTTACGTTTAATTTCTTGGTTTATCTCCCTTAGTGCCTCTTCTCCCTTTTCCCTTCGCTGACTGCTCTTTTTACAGGTACCTCTCCTGACGTGGAGGTGATACCCCCGGGATCTCCCCATCATTGTATCATGGCTGTATCCAGTTCAAGTGCTCCATCGAAAACAAATTCGACGGATGTGGTCTTATCACATGACACAGGGTCTCTCACTTACATTTAAAGAGACGTCGAATATTGAAATTCCTCTCTCGGTTGGGTTGAATAAAGGGGCAAATCTCTCGTTTTCTCTGGTGAAAATAGTCTTTTCCAGGAAACCCCTGCGGATTGATTTTTTCAGATATACCATGCTTCGTGCTCTGAATCCAGTAAAGGGTATGGTTATCACTAAACTGTCGAACGATATATTCTTATTTATTTTCCATCACAGGCTGGATATGCAGAGAGTTCTGGAAAGTACGTACCCCGTGTTGTTTCGACAAATATCCTATTATTTTGAAGAAACTCTCGGATACGGATGATCCTCAACGGGTGACGCTGGATTTGTGTGATTACATCACTACATATTGAGAATGCATTAATTAACACGACTTGTCAAGAAGTTTTAACAACAGATATGAGGGTATGTCGCCAACTAAAAGAGAGTTGAACTTACTTATCAATAGTTGAAATACACTATCATTATGAGTCGATCTAATTGGAAGAGAATAGATAGAGTACCTTCAAATCAGAGATAATAATGTTAAAACCAAAATATTGAATCTGTTATCAAAAGTTGATGATATTGTCAAGAAAAAGAAATTGGAAGGAAATAAAACCTGCATGTCTATCTATTAAGACTAACTATTTAAAAGAAAGGGTCGAATACAAGATTCGCTTCCCGAATACTAAAAAGTTAAAAACAAGTGACAAGTATCGACAAACATTTTCATAGCAAAAGTAAGACTTGCTACATTAGACTTCATATAAGTGGAAATAATGTAACTAAATAAGAAAATATAAAGTGGTGATACATAGATGTTAACTTGCATGTGTAGGAAAAGAAATACTTTGAGCAAATGTTGATTTGAGAGAACCGCGATAAATGGAGGTAGAGAAAACACCAATGATAATGAGTAAGGAAGGTCGATAAATTCGAAAGAGACAAATGCCAAAATTGGAAAATGACAGCCTCAACAGTAGACCGTACTGCTAAACATTTCAGTTACCCAAGATTACAAGAAGACAATCAAATCCCTTGAGCATCATTCAATAGACTTTTAAAGGCCAAATTTTCTAAAGCTACCAATTTCTATCGATAATCAAATAAAGTGACATGAGCTTACCACTCAAATTTGAAAAAACAAAGAAGAACAGTCAACTCGAGTAGTGATAGGTGTCGAGACCACCAAAATTAAACCCCAAGCATTGCACACAATTAAATTGTAAGAATAGTGGTAACGTGTATCGATCCACGAGGATTGGACGAGTTTGTAATCCCTTTTTTTTTAATGCAAAGGAAACGAAACAAATAATTAAATTAGGGGGGAGGTTTGAGATAAATAGCCAGGATTTTACTACGCATGCATCAGACTATGATCACGGACAGGGTGATTAATTCCACATGGCTCCCTTGTTTCTTTGTATTTTTAGACTAATCTAAAGAAACTCCTAAAGACTATTCCCTAACTAGCTAATAATCTTTTCGGAAACTCCCTCTAAGATTCAATTACCTAGTTGCTTTATGAACTAAAGAAACACTAACCCTAATTGACTTAGTACGAACTCATACTTTGCCTAATTAGACCGAATTATTCCTCAACACAAATTCAGACAAACTTAATGTCCTAGTGTTGATTGCTACTTCGTTAATTATCCGGTTAACACCACCAAATAAATTAACTAGCTATATGCGAATTGATAGTTCTAAGATTCGAGCTCTAAATCAAAGAATAAACCAACACTCAATAACATGAAACCGGAAATAAAACGGATAACTTGAATTAATCAACCCAAAATAAATTGTCTCACGAAATCTAAAGCATGCTTGAAAAATCCCAACTAATACAAAACTAGCTACTCATGTTGAATTGAACAAACAAGGCTTGAAATAAAATCAACATAATCTATAAAATAAAAATAAACTAGGAAAAGAGAATAAAACTAGCTATTGGTACTCTCGTTCCCCAGGTCTGCCGTGTATTTGTAGCTCCAAGAGAATAGCTGATAGTCTCCCCACTACTCTCCTCCACGTTCCCATGTTCTGTCATCAAGGCCAATAACTCCACTATCTTCATGTCTTGTAACCCCCTTAAATCTCCAAAATAACGCCCATGAGAGGAAAACATGCCTTTTATTTCTGATGTATTTCTCCTATGTTCTCCCACGATCCAAGATGTGCTCCTAAAGTCTTGTTGCCCAAGAATTAATGCTACGGGCCTGGGCTCCCAATTTAAAATTCAAAGCCCCAAAGGTGATATCTCTTACTTGGACTATTGCCAACTATATTTAATTCCAAATCTCACCCAAGTAATTAAAATTGATGTTGTATGCCCACGTGCCAGCCCAAAGTTGCTCCACTTGAACTCCAAAAAGAATTGGAATTAATGACCCAATTGCGTACTTCCAATAAACCTAAGAAAAATGGGCCGCTTCTGATTTAATTACAAATGACTTGGGCTTCCTTCGTCATCATGCACGACTGCTGCTCAAAAATTGCCTAAATCTTCTAATGTCCTGCAAGTCAGCGCTTTTCCTGTCAAGAAACACAAGATCAATTAATTATCCACAATTAAACCAAGATATGGGGGAGAAAATAACAATTATGAGCTGAATAAATCCATAAATATGCAACGTATCAAGTAGTGACTAATAGATCGCATGAAATATTACAAGAGATAACAATAACCATAAAGTTCACAATAAGCACAAGTAATGGGAAGATGTGCGGGAAGAAGATTTAAAAAATTGATAAGTCATAAAATTGGAGGAGTATTTTATTGGGAAAAAGATCAAATGAAAGTATCAATATCAACGATGCATCGACAATTAAAAATGATATTATCGAACAGAAATAAGAGAAAATTTAATAAAGGTACAAGACATCATAGCTAGACATCCATTGAATTTTAAAAAATAATAGCACGAAAAGTCAACCAGATGAAAACTTAAATAAAAGAGGTTTAAGACAATAGATATCATTGGAACACAAGTATAGATAAATTAGATTTGCGGACCAGATCCTCTTAGGGAGGGGGTGGGGGGTTGTGACGCCCCAAAAATTTGAAACGCAGTATACTTGACCATTAGTGTATGAAGCAAGGTATACTTGACCATTAGTGTACTTGGGATTCGCCGCCAGATGAATTCCATTAGTTTGTTTCTGTTGTTTTTTCTTTCTTGCCCCGGTTTGGGCATTTGTTTGACCAAAAAAAAAAAAAAAAAAACAGTGTATGAAGCAAGAAAAATCAAAAGGAATAAGTAAAAAGGAAAAAACATTCTATATTGCATCTACATGCATCATTGCTATTTGTTTCATTTTAATTAATTTAATTTGCATTATAACTTGAAGTGTTTAAATTAATTGTTACAATGTTAAGTTAGGTCAATAAGATTTGTGTTGCATCTATGTGCATTATAACTATGTGTTTCACTGTAAATAGTTTAATTTGCATGATAACTCCAAATATTTTTGACATGTGTTGCTTATGTAGTTTGCAATTTAATAGATGTTATTAGCGTTCATAATTTGAAATAGATATTTTATATAAATTATTTTTTATATATAATTTTTTAAAATCAAAGTGATTCACTAAAAATTTTATTATATTTATTTAATTAAATTAGATACTATTAATATTTAAATTTATTAAAAAAATATAATAGTAAAATTTATTTAAAATTATATTATAAACGTGCAACGTGTTGATTTTGCTAGTATGTAAAAATGTGTAATTGACATCGGTTCTAGTTTTGTGCTGTGGTTGTGGGTCGACGCGAAAATTAATCTGCCAAAAGATGGGCTACATGATCAATCTTGGGCTGTGTTTGGGTTGGAATGTTAATTTCAACACATATTTTAATATGGGTTGGGTCTCAGTTGAGGCATTTTTCAACACTATCATCCCGACTTAATGTTACCAATGGTATCCTAACATTTGTCTCAGGTAATTACACTTGAAATACCCAAAGGTTTTGTATTATATAACAATTTCACTAACCTATCCTAATTATGCATACTTCTCATAAGACTTCAGAAATGATCAAAACTTCTTTTAAAAAAAATTCAAATTACATGATGACCCATCAACATTGATAGCATCATCTCCATATTTTGCGCTTAAAATTTACTGATCAATTATGTTTTTTTTTTTTTTTTTAAATTTAAATATCATATACGACTATGCATTAGGTTAAACTTCAAGCATGTTAGAGGAGATTCTTATAATTTCTTCCAGATCATCGAATATTCATGTAACTATCCCTATCGGCATTTGGAATCACATAATTTCCAAAATAACTTCTATTCTTTTGTTGTTATAAATTATAATTTAGCATGAGAATTCTACGTTATGTTACATCAACATTCTGCCCAAAACTCACTACAAATTAAAAGCAAACCATGCGCAATTTCAAAAGGTACTTTTGTCACTAAAAATTATAAACTTGAACCCTTAGCCGAAAATTAAATACATAAAAATATTAGCAAAAAACCCATATTACATGCATATTATTATTAATACACTCAACGACAACAATAAATAACAAAAGATATAAAACTGTTTGAAATAAACAAGACACAGACGAGTGACTGCAAGCGACATGTCATATAGAATTGCTAGCAGTGACGGAAAGCATACAAATATAAAAATCCATGCACTTGATTTTGAGAGAAAAAAAATAAGACCAAAAAATTTAGTAATAATAAGACAGAAAGGGACCAGAATTCATTCAATGATTTTGCAATCCATTGCTTTATGATTGACCCCTCGCCCACCTACCCCACTCACATCAATGCCACTCTTATTTCTATTCCTTATCATCTATTCATCCGTCATCCATGCCTTAATGTTCTTCCATCCTTTTCTTCTGTCTTTTTTGAGTATCTAAGACATTAATTTCCTATCTTCAAATTATATATTTCTTGAAAATGTAGCAAATTGGTGTAAATTAAAGTTGCACGTACGGAGATAAGAAAATATATTAGATTGATGTATTTATATGTAAGTATGGAAGATACCAATTTCGGTATACCAACTCGATGAAATCAGCATTTTTGATGCATTTCATTTTTCGGCGACAAAATCAAACCGCATCTTCAAAATTAAACAATTTAATGCACATTTTTTGCCGGAAAATGATTTTACCCTCCGAAATTTACACGTGGAAAACTACGAGTTCGTCACGTGTAAAACCGATTCGGGTTTCTGGGGTGAATTTCTAAATTTGGTGTCTTTTTTTAGGGATATTGTATTTTTTGGGTGTATTGCACCTTTGGGGTTTTCCACTTCTTGAAAGAGCGGAATCACTGTTATTTTTTAAGTGAATAGTAATTCCGCTTTTTTAAAAAGCGGATTTAAAAAAAAAAAAAAAATTATGATTGCAACGTACACATTCATATATTTTTTTGTTAAATTCGCTTTTTAAAAAAAAATAGAATCACTATTCACTTAAAAAACAACAGTGATTTCGCTTTTCAAAAAGCGGAAAACTCCAAAATTGCAATACACCTAGAAAATACACCAAAAGCACAACATCCTTCAAAAAGGACACCAAAATTAGAAAAAAAAACTGGTTTCTGGCGGGCAAAATCGGATTCCGATGAAAAAGTACATTAAACTGCACGATTTTTAAGATGGAATCCTATTTTGTCACCAGAAAATGAAATGTACTAAAAAAGTTGAATTAGTCGAGTATTTATACCAAATTTACAAATTTTCCCACCAAGTAGTATACAAGTACCTTAGCGGTTCGACGATAAACTAATTTAACCAAAGATCTCATGTTCAAGTATAGGTGTATACTATTAATAAGGAGAATTTTTAATATATATATGTTTGTGTGTAGCGAAGGGGTGAAAAATGGGATACGAATAAAGTGGGGTGTGTTTTGATATATTGCTTACAATTTTTGGTTGGTTCTTTGAACGTTGCTATCATCACTAGTAAATTACATACACTGTTGGTTTTGGGAATGGGGAGAGTTCTGTCTTTGTCTAATCCGGCATTCAAGACGGGCTCTCCATTTTTGCAGCTCCTAACTACATTATTTATTAACCCTTACATATTTCAAAACCACAATTAATGTTAATTCAAATTTAAAGGAAAAATAATTATATATTTAATTAAAAATAAGACAAGGTCAAGCAGTGGTCATCAGTCATCACCAATTTTTTCAATTTTTTTTTTCCCTCACCTAAAGCAGTAGCGGAAACAGAACCCCCAAATTCCCAGAAAATTTGTGGTACAAAAGTAGCTTACGAGGCATTTATGAGTACATTGAAATTAAAAATAATGCATTATAAATGATAATATTAAAAGATATTACCTTACATGCGTACAACTCCGTCATTCACAATACCAAATTCAAAATTGATCTCACCGGCATCAATTTAATAGCAAACAAAATTGAATTTGTAGCTATATACAAACAAATTAAAACTAAATAGATATATCAAATATATAACTAATGGTTAGTTTTTTGTTTTGAATTTTGTGGTGGATCCAAATTATATCTGGATCTGATAAACTTACAGTGCGACCCAAAAGGAGGAAATAAAATTAGTGTTGAGCTACGGGCTTAGAAACTGATTTTATTCTTGTTGGGCTGGGAAACACAAGAAATTTATTAGTTTGGGGAAAACCTAATTTGAATGTAACGTACTTTGTATCATCTTTTTTCATAGTGAAAAGTTCTCTCTGTTGTTGCCCGAGGACGTATGCTTTGCCGAACCTCGTTAAATCTTGTGTTGTTATTTTTGTTTCGTGCTTAGAGTGTGTTCGTGCAAGATAGATTGCTGCGTTGTTTGCTAACACTAATCGGTAACGAAAACATGTATTAACAAAGCCATAATTCAGCGAAATCCATCCTAAAAAAAAAGATGAGAATGAATTACTCTATAGTAGTGATTTTCCTAAAATAAGATAAGTTTTAACTTCAAACTAATTAATCTTTTTCCACATTGTCACTAATAAAAAAGAAAGAAAGAAAGAAAGAGAAATATATATCCCCAAACCATGAAATTATCACTACTTTAAAAAATAAAAACCCGGGCGGGGCAACAGTCAAATTATCCGTAAATCCTGTATAACATTGATAATAATAAAAAATTCCAAGAACTAAAAGATAAAAACTTTACCCTGCAAAGTAGCATAATTTTCAACGCTCCTTTTATTTATTTATCATCCGTGGGCCTGCATGCATGGGGTTGGGCCCCACTTCAATCCCAGCTTTCTCCATGCAAAAGTGCCTCGAGCTTCTCAATACCACTGCCAATATATTATGACCCAAAACAAAAAAGGAAAATAAATTTTAAAAAAATAATAAAGTCACAGTCCTCGAACAGCCCCTCCAGATCTGACGGTCCTAGTCCCATTCTGCGAGCCATCAGGATCTCGACACGTGTCGGGGTATGTGGGGCCCGGGATGAATGATAATGTAATGATGGTTAAATAATTTGACATTCCTGGCCCTGCAAACTACTGTCAAACTGTGTCTCTGCACACACTGAACTACTGCTCTTCCCCTTCAGTAGTCTAATTGTTTTTCTTTATCTGAGAAGCCACATGCATTTGCTTTTTGGGTCCAAACACAAGAATTGAAAGAAATATATGGGACAATAGTGATAATACAGGAGGTTTCTGGGTCGAAAATATGAAAAGAATAGCACTTTCCAAACAGACTATATCGGGAGTTTGTTCAAGATTTTTTACTATGTATATTGATGGACTATAGGGTTTTGATTGAAATTTTGTGTGTACGTATAGGATTTTGCAATATTTTTTTTATTTTTTAGGGAAATTTCAACTGAATATTTTTGCTAAAGTGGTAAGATATTTGATTATATTTCTTTAATTTGTAACTAATTAAGAGTTGAAAATCAGTTTTGTTTATCTAATATGTGGAAAATTAGAACTAGATAAAGAGAAATTATAATGAACCCGGTTGGGATTTGGTCTAGAACTAGCTATGAGCTTAGTATTGTTGGACGTAATTTTATTTAGGTTTTTAAGAAGGGCATCAGTTACTATACTGTCTGAGTTACAAAGTATAGCTTGTTAAGCCTTTTTTAGGAGGTTTTTGCAAAAATTTCTGTATTGTAAAAGTAAAAGGACGTAAAAAGTTAAAATAGTACAAATGGTGAACGTCTAAAATGATAAAATAAAAAGTTAAACAAAGAAACACATTTGGGTATTATGAAAAAGGTTGAGAAGCACTTGTCCTAGCTAGATCAAACAAACAACTTATCTCCAAACTCCAAAGATTACCTAAAAATTAGAAAGTGAATTAGAAATTTTCAGGGCTTGCACTCACTCTCTTAGTTATGTTTTAGTATGTATTATCGACGTATATATATATATG
This sequence comes from Lantana camara, assembly GCA_037501455.1. Lineage (NCBI taxonomy): Eukaryota > Viridiplantae > Streptophyta > Magnoliopsida > Lamiales > Verbenaceae > Lantana > Lantana camara. Next base: position 112,990,318 of record CM074857.1, read on the forward strand.
AAAAATTACATTTATTATCCCAAATATTAGATGAAATTATAAATTAATTTCTCTTGTTTGAAAAATTATAGTATGACCCCGGACATTTACATATATTTGTGTAGAACTTTCTAGATTAACAGAGAAAATGCAGTTTTTAATGTAATAAATGAGGTTATTTTTTAAAGTCTAACGTAATTATTGCAAATGTAAGAAACTATGCGGTAATTTATCAAATTAGAGAAATGAATTTATGATTTCACCTAACTTCATATGTTTGTGACTCTTAAACTTAGGAAGGGTCCGAGGTTATTCATGTCTCCTCTGTTTCAAGGGTATTTTTTTTAGTTTTGCGCTAACTGACCTTCCAATTGGCAACTTGTATTTTTTCAACTTGGTTTATAAGAATTCTCGTTAAATTCCTCACGGTCTCGTTGATCGGTTTTTTAGAATATATATATGTTTGTGAATATAATCTACCCCGCATATATACATAAACTAGTAAGTAGTAATTTACATATTTGAAAATTATATGGTAACCAATGAATTTAAGGAATGAAGTGACATGTTAGCGAGAAATAGGTAGATTACAATCAAGAAGTAACTGGATTTGAAAAACAAGTCATTAACATGATCCGAGTGAAGAAAGCATAATGAGGAAATACAATATGTTGTTTCTGATGACTTTTCACGTTGAGGCTTCAGCGATTTGGCTCTTTTGACTTGTGTAGTCCAATATTTATATGAATATGTGCGTGTATGTATATATAGCTAATTTGGTGATGTTATTACATATGTTTTTTGTACATCTTTTTAGTGAAACGTCAATTATATACACCTTTATAGTTTTGATTCTCAGATTATTTGTTTCACAAGAAGAGGCTAATTATATTTTCTGCTGATATGGGGTAATTACACCTAACTCTCAAATTATATGGGGTAATTACAACTCACCACAATTTTTAAATTAAATTATAGACACCATCCTTTAATAAATAAGTAATTACACTTGACCCTCATTTTCGTTTAAAAATTGTTGACGTCAGCAAAAATTTAATTGAGAACTCAAAAATACCATCCGTTGACTTTGATCAGTTTTTTTAATTTCAACATTACCCTTGGAGTTAACTGTAATAAACTATACTAATATGGGGGTTAAGTGTATACAGAAATAATTAGTTGAGAACTCTAATGCATGGACACTTCAAAAATGGTTTCGTGCAGTGTCGAATACAGACACACCACGAACAAGGCTCCGACACGTGTCAGACACGGCAGAAAGATGTCTTATCCGTGTTATGAGGCTATTTCCCCAACCGTTATAGTGCTGGGGATTTCATCTGGAGTCTTATCCGTCTTATGAGGATCAGATCCCTCCCCTTGGAGTTTAGACTTTTTCCCTGGGACTGGTTCCTTCCCCTTTCGACGGCGTTTGCGAGGAGGCTCCTCATCCTCACGGCGCTCGGAAGTTTCCGTTTCCTCTTGGGGGGGCAGCAATCGCCACCATGACCCTGTGATCCTGGGGCCTAACTGCACTGTCCAGTACCGGAAACACCCTCTCACCCTGGCACTCCATTTCTTCTATCAGCGCCATCTCCTCGAAGATTTGCTCCACTCCCCCAGGATTGCGCTCGTTCAAGCCTTGAACCGCGGCGTCAAAATCTTCATCCCTGGCCTCTACTGGATTTTTCGCCATGGGAATGACATGAGGAATATCATGCTGGGGAGGAGACCTTGCAGGAGACATTTTATCAATTTCTCTCATAGTTTGGTTGATTATCTCATCCGCCATTTCTTCTTGTTCTTGAAGTTGAGAGATTTTCAGGAGAAATTTAGAAGAATGGTGATCTTTGGAAAGGGCCCATGGTAAAAAGAGGGGCTTTGGAACCTAAATCTATTGGTTAGAATGCGAAAATTAGTAAGAAACCAAGTTTACCTAGAATGGAGAATAAGAGAGGTTCGCCGGATATTTGCCGGAATCTGCAGAAAGCTCTGAAACTTGTTATTTGCTCTGAAGGTTTTTGGACGTGTAAAGGAACAAAAGTGATATGCAAATCCCTATTTATAGGGAAGGGATTTGCACATGATTGGCAGTAAATTCAAAAACGTAATCATTCCCGCCTTGGTAACCACCCACTTTTGGTAACCATCACACGATTACCAACACTCACGCGTCGTTTCCTTGATACACACAACCACACTTCCACTAAGCATTAAATGCGGAGGTACTCAGGAAGTCAAAATGGCACGGCCGCATTAAATGCAGTGTCAGAACTGTCACCATGGGGATGTCACGAGCGCAACCTCCCAATGGGCAACCAGAGCCTCGGATATTCAAAGGCAGGAGTCCAAGGCTAAAATCTACAGTACACAACAAGTGTTACTACAGAATTTGAGGGGCAAAATGATGAGCCCAAATCAGGCTTGAGTCAGATTCACACACGTGTCACAATCCAGGCGGTCTATTGAGAGGGCCAAAAAACACCTGAGCTTAGACGCTCGTATGTGTGGGCTCGTGAAACATGTCCAGCCCATATAACTTGCTGCCCTAATCCCTGAGGCCTGCCTGTCAAGGCCCATACACCGAGCGTAGGCTTCTCCATTGATCCCATACAACGCTCGTGTTCGAAGCCTCACAATGGGTTCGTTACCCCTGCGGAGACCCTCCCCTTCGCACCATGAAGTTTTCCCTTGAGGACCTACCGCGGTCGGGTGTCTCACCAGCCCCGAGCATCCCGGCGCTTGATAAAGTCGCCGGGGGAATTCGCTCCTCGATCTTCCCCAGCGCATGGGAATGCTACATCCTCTCTCTTCGCAGCCATAAGCCCAAGTCAGCGGTCCAAGCCGGATCCACCAAAAAGTCTGTGGATTTCCCCAAGCTAGATGAAGATGGCCCCGAGCGTAAGAGGGTCAAGCTTTACAAGAAGGAAAAACAAGAAGAAAGCTTCAAGTGTACCCAAAGACAGTGAAGATGGCCCTTCCGGGGCCATCGAGGGGTCCTCCTCAGAAAGTGATGGCGACCAACCCCCGGAGGAAGCTAATGATAGACTCACAGGGAAAAAGCGGACGCTCGAAACTCCTCGGCCAGAGGTTAGAATGGAACCCACTGAAAAGTTTCTGACCATCGAATTAGTGCCCGGGAATCCAGATAAAACTACCCAGATTGGCTCAAATCTTGACGGTCTAGCTCAGATCATGATGATCGATTTCTTGCGCGAGAACTTGGATGTCTTTGCTTGGAAATCCTCAGATCTAACTGGAATAGATCCGAGCATCATAGTCTACCAGCTCAATGTTGACCCTGCATTCAAACCGGTCAAACAGAAGAAGAGGGATGTTCATGGATTTCAGAGACAGGTCATTGAAGAGGAAGTCAACAAACTCCTTGAGGCTCAATATATCGAAGAAATTTTGTATCCAGAATGGCTCCGCAACGTGGTCCTCATGCCCAAGAGTGCTAATAAATGGCGCATGTGTAATGATTTCACAGACCTCAATAAAGCATGCCCCAAAGATCCTTACCCTCTGCCCTGGATTGATCAATTGGTGGATTCGACCGCAGGTTGTGAACTTATAAGCATGATGGATGCGTTTCAGGGGTATTATCAGATCTTCATGGCACCCGAGGATTGACCCAAAACATCTTTTGTTGTGCACATGGGAGTTTACTGTTTCCTGGTCATGCCGTTTGGGCTCAAGAACGCTGGAGCCACATATCAACACTTAGTCAACAGAATGTTCGAGCGCGAAATTGGGAACTCCATGAAGGTTTATGTGGACGACATGATCGTCAAAAGCGAGCGCCAATATTCGTACCTGGATGACCTTAGACGGGCTTTTGACATCTTACGCCACTACGGTATGAAACTGAACCCTTCAAAGTGTACATTTGGTGTCTGAGGGGGAAAATTCTTGGGATGTGTGGTCAGTCAAAGAGGCATCGAGGCCAATCCGGAGAAAATCAAGGCTATCATAGACATTCCGTCCCCTCAAAACGTTAGAGAGGTCCAAGTGCTGGTGGGCAAAATCATCTCCTTATAAAACAGGTTTATTTCCCACTCGGTTGACAGAAACTTGCCCTTCTTTAAAATTCTACGTAAAGCCCGAAATTTTGCCTAGAGTGAGAAGTGTGAAAAAGCGTTGCAGGACATGAAGCAATACCTCTCGTGCGCGTCCTTGCTGATGAAGCCGGTCCCAGCGGAAAACTTGTTCATTTACCTCTCCGTCTCCTTAGAGGCCACAAGCGCGGTCCTCGTAGCAGTGCGCGAGCGTAAGCACTTACCAGTGTACTACCTAAGCAAAACTCTGCAGGGTGCTGAAAAGTGATACATGGAGATAGAAAAATTCGCTTTCGCCCTCGTTAACGCTTCCAGAAGATTGAGGTTATATTTCTAGGCCCATTCCATTACTGTGGTTACGGATCAACCACTCAAGCAAATCCTCTCTAAACCTGATATCTCAGGAAGGCTGATAAAGTGGTCAATTGAGCTCAGTCAGTTTGACATCAGTTTTGAGCCCAGAACGGTAATACAGACTTAAGCGATAGCGGATCTGTTGGTAGAGTGGTTTGATTTAGATCTTGTGCCTTCATCGAATGAAGGCTTATGGCTCTTGCACACGGATGGTTCCTCGACCTCACAAGGGGGAGGAGCAGGGGTGACCCTCAGAGACCCCCAAGGAATTGAGATTGATTATGCAATTAAGCTAGCCTTTCAAGCCACCAACAACGAGGCTGAGTATGAGGCTCTCATCCAAGGGCTCAGAATTGCCCTTCAGAATGGAGCCTCCCGGATCATCGCCTACGTTGACTCTTAGCTAATTGCAAGTCAGATTGATGGCACTTATGAGACTCGAGGAACCACCATGGTGCAATACCTAGCAAAGGCTAAGGAAATAATTTCAAAGTTCAAGGAATTCCATCTATTGCAGGTTCCACGAGCAGAGAACGAGCGTGCTGATGCCCTCTCCAAATTTGCATCTGCTCTGGAAGGCTCCTGTGAGCACTCAGTCACGTTCCTTAGGACGGAGGCATCGTTGATAAGTGAGGGGAAACTCTCTGCCGAAGTAAGCATGATTGATCCATCCGAGCCCTATTGGCTTGGTGATATTATCAGATTCCTAAGGGACAGAATTTGTCCGAATGACAAAGTGAAAGCAAGGAAGGTTAGAAGTAAAGCTCCTCGTTTCTCACTTGACAACGAGGGCAAGCTCTTTAAGCGGTCTTTTCAAGGTCCACCATTGAGATGCTTGAGACCCTCGCAGGCCCAAGAAGTACTGGAACACGTACACAGCGGAAGTTGTGGGAATCATTTTGGCGGCCGTATTCTGGGCAAAAAGGTACTAAGGAGCGGATTCTATTGACCCTCGGTATTGCAGGATGCCATCAATTACTCCAAGAAGTGCCAGCTGCGCAAATGGTCCCAATTGACGTGTCTTGGCCCTTTGATCAATGGGGCATTGATATAGTGGGACCCTTACCAATGGCGGTTGGGCAAAAGAAGTTTGTAATCCTTGCTGTGGATTACTTCACCAAGTGGGTCGAGGCTGAAACGGTCGCCAAAATGACGTTCAGAGTGGTAAGGGATTTTATTTGGAAGAACATCATCTGCAGATATGGCATCCCGAGGGTGCTAATTTCAGACAATGGTTCTCAATTCATCTCTGCCGACACCCGAGAGTGGTGCTCGGAGCTAGGTATTGAACAACACTTCACTTCCGTGGGCCATCCCCAAGCCAACGGTCAAGCTGAGGTCACTAACAGAATCATACTCTAGCATCTGAAAACGATGCTCGAGAGTAAGAAAGATGAGTGGGCTGAAGAGCTCCAAGGAGCCCTGTGGGCGTATCGCACTACCCCACGAGCGGCAACAGGGGAGACCCCATACTCCCTCGTTTACGGCTCAGAAGCTATGATACCTGCGGAAATCACTCATGAATCCGCTCGCGTTGCCTACTTTGAGCCTGTAACCAACGAGAGTAACTGGGCACTCGAATTGGACTTGTTGGACGAGAGAAGAGACGACGCTTGGGTTCGAATCCACAAATACAAAGCAACAGTAGCCCATCAATACAACAAGTATGTCAAGGAAAGGACCTTCCAGATGGGAGATATGGTCTTCAAAAAAGTGGAAGTGTCCAAACATGTGGGTAAATTGGACCCCAACTGGGAAGGCCCCTTTAAAGTCGTTCAGGTACGAGGGAACAACACCTACCTGCTGGAGATTTTGCAAGGCGAGCGACTCCCTCGTCCGTGGAATACGTGCAACCTCAGAAGCTTCTATGTGTAATTACAAATATTGTAAAATGCCCGCTCGGGACACAGTGTATTCTCATTTAACAGAAATACAAAACGCGTACATCATTATACATTTTTCACAACAGTTTTATTTAAATTATTATCTTGTGATGATCTACTTTGCATTATATCAACGCCAACTCCATGTCGAGGGTGCTCCACGTCGAACGGCTTGATATCTTATTTATGCGGATCCCTCTTAATACGAACGGATCCCATTGGACATTATTTTTACTTTTTAACCAACTAGACCCATTGCTCTAGTTCAAGCTCGTGACCCCTAACAGATCTCATCATTGACATGCGCTCTTAGTGAATAAACACTTAGCAAATCCTTTTGCTGATTTCTAAGTTCAAGTTTAAAATTACCAGCTATGCTCAACATCTCTTAAATACGGATTGCTCTTCTGGCGTATGCTCGTAGTGGTTTAACACTTAGCAAATTCCTTTGTTAATTTCTAAGTTCAATTCGTACTACTGCTACGCTCAGAAAGTATCGTACACTTAACATAGCTTTCAGCTAAGTTATTACTTTTTGATCCAAATTTTATGCTGATCATGGCCAGGGTATCCCTCGAGCGAATACCCGCATGCCCGGATACTTATACGATTTCACAATTATCCCAACAATCAAGAAAAACATCATCTAAAGCGCGACAACAAAATGAGAAGGAAACAAATTCCATTGCCATCAAAGAAAGAAAATTACAATACTGAGGAAAAAGAAAAGGTATATTGAAAATCAGAAAAAATACAAGGCAAGTTATGGAGTTAATTACAAGGGGATCAAGTTGTTGAGGACTAATTCCCAGCAGCAGCAGTTGAAGTCGCAGAATTCTGGGCGTTGGGGTTTGAATCCTCTTCCAGATTCACTAACTTAGTGTCGAGAGGGGAAGCCTGAGAAGCCGGAAGCGCAACTGATAGAGGGATAGGCACAAGGATCAGGGGTTCAACAGATTCTGGAGGGGCAGTAGGGACGGTGGTCTGATCCTCAGAAGTAGGCAGGTGGGATGGACCATTGACGGTATGCCCGCTAGGCTAGCCCTCATCAGTGTCCATGGGCTCGGAGTCAACCGGATGAGCAACTATGAATTCTTCTTGAAATTGGACGACTAAATCATTGTATTCCGGCTCTGATAAATTATCCGAGGGGTCCCCTATCGCGACGACCGGTTCTAGGTTTTCATCTAAGTCCATGCACAGCCGGTCATCAGAACGAGCGGAAGGAGGCGGCATGCCCAACTTAATCATCTGTCCGATAGCCTTTTTGAAGAAGCGTTTGGTGTTGTCAAAGCAGTGAAGGATAGCCGCAAAGTGGAAGGCGTTCGAATGGACAAATTTAAAGACCGCCTCTCGAGTGACTCTGGCTTGAATGTGCGGGACTTGCCTTTGAAGGTCCTCAAGTTCCTTCCTTGTGTTGTCCAGCTGTTGAGTGTGCTCGCTCACCGTCTTGGTCAACCTCTCATTGTCCTCTCTCAAGGCGTTCCGCTCCGCCTTCAGCTTTTTATGGCGTTCATTTAGACTCTCCCAAGCAGACTCCCACTCTACCAGGGTTTTTTTGACCTCATCGCACTCAATCCGGAGGGAATTAAGTTGAGCAGTGGTCATGTCTAACTCCTCCTGTAGCCATCCAGGGTCAGCAATCCGCATCAACTTCTTATATTTGGCCTTACGCTCGGAGAAGGTCTCAGAGCGCCGTTGGAGATTCTTCAGTCTTGGGATCACCTCCTGCATGAAGAATTGGATCTCAATAAATCTTGGGTATCACAGGAAAGACTAAAGATTATTGAAACGTACAAGTACTCACCGCCATGAGAGCGTAGCAAGCGTCCCCTGCCACCTGAGCAGCGCTCTGCTAAAAAAGCCTCCGGTGGCCGCTAGAGAATTACAGGTTGTGGACAATCCCTTGGACCAAATTGCGAGAGGATTGGGAGTTGCTAAGAAGGTACGGGCCTGATTCCGCCGGTCGTTTGTAACGAGCGTTCCCGTCAAGCTCAAATTTCCAGAGGGACTCCTCCTCCGATGAAGAAGTATCTCCATCTTCCCTGGCCACTCCTATCACTACCTTCTTTCCCTTTCCAGAAACGGGAACGGAGTCTGCCAACCTCTTCCTTTTTCGCGAGGTTTGGGCTTGCTCTTCCTCCATATGACTTATAATAACTCCCGAGTTGATGCTGCGGGAGCTGTCAGGGCCCAATTGAATTGGTCCCTCCAGAGGCACAGGAACTAGGGTGCCCGGAGGAGTTGAACCGCAAGCTGCCCCACTCGTTTGGACGGTGGTCCGGCCTCCACCGTGACCGTCGCCCCTTCCTACTCCTCGACCATCTCCGCGGCCACCACCACGACCGTCGCCGTGGCCCTCTCCTCGACCGTCGCCACGACCCCCTCGTGGGTCCGCTTGTTATTATTGTTGATGTTGTTGTTGTGGTTGCTGCTGACGGTTAGCTTGCCTGCGGGCCGCGCATCATGGCGGTAATATTTTCAGCGCCTCATCCGGCCATGAGTATGTCGATTTTTGCATAAAGGAAATACGAGGGTCAGATCACCCTCTACAATACATCATTAAGCAAAAGTTAGCATCCCTACTCTAAAAAGTTAGTGGAGTTAGCTCCTACAATCTAACCGTCTCGGTTCATAGTACGAGCAGGTGGGCGAGCAACCATGTCAGGGGGACCACGAGCCCATAACGGAATAGGATATTCTCATCATCTGTTAGATCTTTAGCTCTAATGAGCCAGCGAGCATTCTTCATGGCGAGGGCCAGGCTCTTAGCCCAATCTACAAGGCTCTTTGAAAAAGATCTGGATTTCACTATAGGCCCCTCGCCATGCTCGACCCACTCTCGAGGAACCCCTAAATCCCTATTAGCGGGAGCCCTCACGAAAAAGAACTTCTCATTCCAGTCAATGCCGTACGAGGACAAGGGGGAGTCAATCATTCTCAGGCCAGACTTGGCTTGGATATAATAGAAGCCATCCCTCGGAGACGAGCGGGGCGAACGCGCCACTTGGAACAGGTTGTTGAAGTGGAGAATAGAGGGCTCATGGCCTGTGCACTTCATTAGAATCCCAAAGGCATTTAAGAGAACAATGCCATTGGGTAGAATTTGTGAGGGGCTCAAGTTGAGGTAATTCAAAATTTCAACTATTGGGTCATGAATTGGGAACCTCAGGCCGCCTTCAGACACGACATCCTTGTACACCATCATCATGCCAGGAGGAGGATTGTTGGCGCGCTCGTACGGCTCGGGGCGGCGGTAAGAAAAACCCTCATGCCAATATATTGGGGCCCTCATGGAGGCTATTTCCCCAACCGCTATGGTGCTGGGGATTTCATCTGGAGTCTTATCCGTCTTATGAGGATCAGATCCCTCCCCTTGGAGTTTAGACTTTTTCCCTGGGGCTGGTTCCTTCCCTTTTCAACGGCGTTTGCGAGGAGGCTCCTCATCCTCACGGCGCTCGGAAGTTTCCGTTTCCTCTTGGGGGGCAACAATCGCCACCGTGACCCTGTGATCCTGGGGCTTAACTGCACTGTCCAGTAATGGAAACACCCTCTAACCCTGGCGCTCCATTTTTTCTATCAGCGCCATCTCCTCGAAGATTTGCTCCACTCCCCCAGGATTGCGCTCGTTCAAGCCTTGAACCGCGGCGTCAAAATCTTCATCCCTGGCCTCTACTGGATTTTCCGCCATGGGAATGGCATAAGGAATATCATGCTGGGGAGGAGACCTTGCAGGAGACATTTCATCAATTTCTCTCACAGTTTAGTTGATTATCTCATCCGCCATTTCTTCTTGTTCTTGAAGTTGAGAGATTTTCAGGAGAAATTTAGAAGAATGGGGATCTTTGGAAAGGGCCCACGGTAAAAAGGGGGGCTTTGGAACCTAAATCTATTGGTTAGAATGCGAAAATTAGTAAGAAACCAAGTTTACCGAGAATGGAGAAGAAGAGAGGTTCGCCGGATATTTGCCGGAATCTGCAGAAAGCTCTGAAACTTGTTATTTGCTCTGAAGGTTTTTGGACGTGTAAAGGAACAAAAGTGATCTGCAAATCCGTATTTATAGGGAAGGGATTTGCACATGATTGGCAGTAAATTCAAAAACGTAATCATTCCCGCCTTGGTAACCACCCACTTTTGGTAACCATCACACGATTACCAACACTCACGCGCCGTTTCCTTGATACACGCAACCACACTTCCACTAAGCATTAAATGTGGAGGTACTCAGGAAGTCAAAACAGCACGGCCGCATTAAATGCAGTGTCAGAACTGTCACCATGGGGATTTCACTAGCATAACCTCCCAATGGGCAACCAGAGCCTCGGATATTCAAAGGCAGGAGTCCAAGGCTAAAATCTACAGTACACAACAAGTGTTACTACAGAATTTGAGGGGCAAAATGATGAGCCCAAATCAGGCTTGAGTCAGATTCACACACGTGTCACAATCCAGGCGGTCTATTGAGAGGGCCCAAAAACACCTGAGCTTAGACGCTCGTATGTGAGGGCTCGTGAAACATGTCCAGCTCATACAACTTGCTACCCTAATCCCTGAGGCCTGCCTATCAAGGCCCATACACCGAGCGTAGGCTTCTCCGTTGATCCCATACAACGCTCGTGTTCGAAGCCTCACAATGGGTTCGTTACCCCTATGGAGACCCTCACCTTCGCACCATGAAGTTTTCCCTTGAGGACCTCCCGCATTCGAGTGTCTCACCAGCCCCAAGCGTCCCGACGCTCGATAAAGTCACCGGGGGAATTCGCTCCTCGAGCACCCCCAGTGCTCGGATAATTCCTCCAAGAGCCGATCTGCACTTGGAACTCCTTTGACGTCCATATCGTCACTACAGCGAGGCATTCGAGATCTCTGAAGGCCAGTCCCTTCCTCGACAAAGGGTTCCCAACGAGGGCACACTCAATGGCGTTAGGAGCAAGCCATCCTGAGCTCCCCGACGCTCATTGACAGCTTTGTAAACCGCCTCTGACACACAAAGGTAGTGCACACACATTCCTCTGACACACTGTCGCCACCTATCCGTAGGAATTTTTCAGGAATGCCCCTTTCAGGCCATCACACAACGCCACGTATCTAGGGCAACACGGGTTTGGGACCACTTGGTTGCGTTTACCAAATCACCCTCACCCTATAAATATGGGAATTCTCACACATTCCCCAAGGAAGTCATCTTCTGCACTTGCATTACACACATAACTGGGAACAATCACTGGTTTTCCTTCCCAAGCTGCAAACACTTCATCTTTCTTGCATCTTTACTGCACATTTTCTGGTGTTATCCTAGCTGGAAGAACCCACGCATTTCTGGAAACCCAGTTCCTGTGGCTCTTACGCCTGTGATGGTCTTCCTCCCAAACATATCTTAAAGTGTTGGTGATTTAGTATATTTCCAGTATTTACACCACCACCCCCCATTTATTTATTCTAAAATAAATAAATAAAGGATAGAAAAAAAAATTAAAGATTTACAAAAATATTTTTTTTTCATTAAACAAATGGGGGGTGCATGCATCGGGTTCCACACCCAGTGCATGCAAGAATTTCCCGATATGATTTAGGTATTATATTCATATGAAAATATAGTTAAATTATTATATTTTTATATAACACTGTCTTTAACTAATATATATTATATAAAACAAGAAAAAGAAAAAAGAGAGATATCATATTATAAAAATTGATAACAACGAAAATTAATGAACTCAAAATATATAAAATTGTAAAAGTAAGAAAAGAGAAAATTCTTACTTTTAATTTCAGGTCTTTTGGCTTTGAGAGGTCCAATGAAGACTTTTGAGTTAGAAATTGTTTTAGTCGAAGTATAAAAAGATATAACGCTAATATATATCCTAAAATTCGATATTAATATTTTAATAAGCGTAGAAATTTTAATATAAAATTCTTACTATTTGCATAATGCGTTGAATGTATAAGCAAAATTTAAAAACTGGTTTTAGGGTAATTATTAATTATAGATTATTTGTGTTTAAAACAAACAAATCACGATTTCAAATATTTCTAAACTACCAAGCAAAAAAAAAAAAAAAAACTAAAATCATATAATCATTTTTTTGGGAATTTGTAAACACTTTATAATCCTAACTCTTGGCTATCTTGAATTAAATTGCACAAGGATACGAGAATATAATTACGGCATGATATAAACATAATAGTATATGTTTCTATTAGAAATTTACCACGTTTTTTATGCGAATAAAATGATATTTTTTGAACCATCTTGTGGATCATGGCTCGTAAATAATGGGATAAATTAGGTATAGCCGATGGCCTAATAGATATGGCAATTGGAGAAGTATTTGCCAAGTTCCTCTTTTGTGTTGATAAGTGAAACCTTTGCCAAATATTTCTAGGTCAATTAATTCCATGTGTACCAATAGAAGATTTGAATTCAAATTCAGTTTGAACCAATAGGGCATCAAGCCTTTTATTTTTCTGGAAAAAAAGAAAAAGAAAAAGAAAAAGAAAAAAGACATCATGCATTTATTTGAACACTTAGGGAACTGTTTCTCTCACACTACTTTTTCAATAATGTAGAAGTACTATTGTTATTGTAACACCTTGCAACTATGCCCCGATTTAGTGCCATTTTTCTTCGCAAGGACTTATATAGTAACAGATATATGTCAATATTTGCAACCCCCTCAACTTTATCTGTGTAATAGGATTACTAGCTAGGTTAATTTTTGTTTGGTTAAATTTGCTTCCAAGGTTATAAACATTCACATCTAAAATTGCTCCTTAACATCTTATTTACCGTGTTATAAGCTTTTTTTTAATAAAATTTTTGTCAAAAACTTTATGAGAACTTATATAAACACTTATACATCTCATAAGCTCTTTGGAGTAGTTACTTAGAGCATGTTGGGTTCAACTTATATGTTTTTAATAAAGAAAACAACTTCTAAAGATAGTTTGGTGGCAAGTATTATACCTGTGAACTGATAGGGTACAAATTTAAGTCTCATTAGGCCGTGTGCTTGTGTTAAAAAAAAAAGTTGTTCAAGTAAACGCTAAGTAGGTTTACATTAATAATTACAATATTTGGTATTATGTTTTACGTACAATATGTTTTAATTATTTGATTATTATACAAAATAAAGTGGTCGCATAAAAAAAAAAAAGTTAAAATAGCAAGGTTGTGAAAGAGGAAAAAGATATGATATGATTGGAGAGAAGGAGAGGGGAAAAGCCTAACATGATGAATTTGAGGTGAAAGACTAAAAATAAAGGAGGGGATCGGATGTGACAAAACCTTTTCTGGTATTCTTTTGGCTAAGCAAGTAATTTTTTTTTTAATTTTTTTTTGTTTTGGAAAACCGGTCAACTAGACCGGGAGGAGTTTAACGAGACACCCTCCCACCCCCCTTCCTTTATTACCACCAATATGAAAGAGTACAAATTACCAATTAAAAACGTCCAAGATAGCGAACATACAGAAATGACCGCAAAAGTAACAACACATATGCAACCTAGGGCCATAAATAGAAGGAGAAGTCCCATTCGAGGACATATCTAAATCATACACAGTTACGACAACCAAGTTAATAGCAAAGTCCCAAAACACGATAATCGAGTCAATCCCCTGATACAGAGCAAGATTCAGACGAGCAAAGATTGGGGGTTTATTCCCAATTTGAACAGACAAGGAAAGCTTGCTATTTAAAACTCGGTTCGGACTAAAGCAAGTCAAGTATAATGCATGAATGTTATAGATTAGATAAGAGTGCAATGTTCTTTCCCCAAAATCTTTTTTTTTTTTATGTACTTTATAAGACTTATGCTAAGCATATATATACACAAGAATTTAATAAAGTAGAGAATATTAAAAGATCCAAACCTCAATATACTTTATCTTTAATTTCTCAAACCTTTTATTCTACTTTTGTCATATATAATTAAAATCCTACATAATTCCCGTGCTTCCTACACTTATATACTTTACCATGACCACTCCACGATATGTATATTAAGTACATTTTGTTTCACCCCCTTTGTTAGGGTTCACAAAAGTATAAAGCATTTCCTTTTTAGGTACAATAAAGCGCCAAGTACTAAAGCATGTGACAATGCCTAGGACTCTTTTAATTTGTTACTTAATAATACCATTCAAACCTCTCCAAACTCTTTCTCCAAATTAATTTCCTCTTATCCTTCCAACTAAATTAAAAAAATTCTCCATAACAACAACAATAATAATAGCACTTAATTAATAACAACAATATTAATTACCATCACATGGCGTACCATAATGTTCGGCTATATATAATAGATTATTCAGAAATTTCATGGGAATCACAAAGTAGGTCACATTCCTAGAGAGAGTTTCAATCCTCATAGTTCCAATTCGACATACACTACAAAAAAATTGTCAAATGTCGATGGCTATATTGTCGGAAACCCTCAGAAACGGATCCTTCAGTCAGAAATCTATACGTGTTCCATTGGAAATTCTCATGTTTCCAACAGGAATCCCCTGTTGGAAATTCCCGTCATCCTTCAGTCAGAACTCTATATGTGTTCCATTGGGAATTCTCATGTTTCCAACGGGAATCCCCTGTTGGAAATTCCCGTCAATTTTTTTTTATAGTTTTCTTACGGTGCAACTTGAACCCATAATAAGATATATTATAATAATAACAATAACAACACTATTAATTAATTATAACATTACAAAATCAATTACATCTTTTTAACTTGTTTATAATTAAGTACATATTTACCTAGCTAGGTAGGAAAATCAAGATTTTTAGGAGAGATTGGAATCTGATAACTTTTGACAGAGAGCACAAATCTTTTTCCACAAATCCTTTTTTTTTTTTTTTTTTTTTTTTCTCGTAGGGCTTTTGTCCCTTTTGTATGCTTTCTGTCTTTCTTGTCTCCTTGTCTTTCTTTAAGCTCCCCTTTTCCTTTTCCGTGTGATTTTCCTCAGTGGGCACCTGATTCTCCTCAACAGCTCCCCAGTCAGAGATATAATGATTTCAAAATGAGTAGTGTGTGTTTTTGAATGTGTGTTTGTGTGTGTGACAGATTTCCTTTTTCCTTTGTTTTTTCACCCTCCTTGTCACTGTGGCCTCCCCAAAGTGAAATCCAAATTAGGCTTCTTAGGGCTAATTGTCTCTGATATGCTGGAATATGAGCTCACTTCTGATACTCTATCATAACTCAAGCACTTCGGTTCCATGTCCTTCTGCATGCATGCATGGATGTGTGGGTTAGATAGATCGATATCTATATGTGTGTGTGTGTGTGTGTAAATCACACACTACTGCACTCACACAAATACCATGAAATTTGTTGTACTAAAGCTAACGAAGGGTAATAATTTGAACGTTTCTTTTCTTTTAGCCAACAAGGATTGGTTCAAGTGGTTAACGGATTCATTCTTCAGGGAGATGTCCTGGGTTCGAATCCCACTTGAGTATGCTTGTGTTAAAAAAAAAAACAGAAAAAAAGGTAATAATTTGCAGTTTTTTGTTATTTCATTTTAAATTATTGTGCATGAAACTAGATTATGGGTACGAGGTATATAATATATACATATATATATAAATATGTTTATAACTATATATTTAAATTATAGTGTAGTGGAAATGCATAATGGAGTGCACTTGTGTTCCAATATCCTTTGGCAAAAGGCAAAACTAAAAAGAAAAAAAAAAATTCCATTTTCTATGAAGATCTCTCCTTGCTTTTTACTTCACTTTTTCTTCATCAACTCTTAGGAGATATATATTGCTTATGACTCCTCCAGCTTTACTCAGAAAAGCTTCTCATTTCACTTTATTCACTATGATAAACATCAATATATTCCCATGCAAAAGACATGTGTATATATACATACCTATATATATATATATATATATATATAATTTTTTACTTGTTTATTTTAATTTTTATTAAAAAAAAAAAAGGATCAAAACACATAAGGACAAAGAATTTTCAAAAAAGTAGAGGGTATTTTGGTAATTTCAAAGAGGGTTCCAAAAGTGTACCTCCTTAGATTGCATGTTTCCTTGAGAGTCCTTTGGTCTCCCATGCAACCAAGCTTCTCCGCTACAAAAACAGCACAAATTTGACCGGAATATTTCCTATCAGTGGAAGCCATGCACAAATAGAAAAGAAAAAGAGAAAACAAAATCAGAAAAGAAACCCATCTTTTTACTGTCTTATTTATAATAGTTTCGCCAATTTTTAATTAATCGAAAAAAGTGAAACCCTCAAACGTGAGACCCATTTATTTTAATAATTGACTTATAGGAAAATAAAATTATATAAATTAATTTAAAATACTTCTGCAGCAAAAGTCTAAAATGGCAAGAGCTTTATTTCCAAAATTTTCTACATATGGGTCCCATTTTAATAGCCAATTTGTACCCACAAAACCCAAGGAAAAGAGATATGTCCATTTATAGGCTATTTTTCATTTATTTTTCAAGAAAAATCAGATTCTTGAAGTGTGTGCATTTTAGTTTATTTTATTTTATGTTATTTAACCTGTTTATGGAGTTCCTGTGCTAAACTGCCCATCAAGAGACAGGTACAAAAAGCAGTAAATACTCATTCCTCTTCTTTTCATGCCCTTTTATTTATTTATTCTGATTTATTTCAGTTAATTTATTGTACAAGTTTGAATTTCAAAATGACATTATTCTTTATATTATTATTTAAATGATTTGTTAGATCTTTATCCTATCAAATCAGAATAAGAATTTTCAGTACAAATTCTAATGTTTTCCAGCTTCTCTTCCCTTTAAATATTAAATTCTCCCACCCACCACCTATGTAATTATTTTGACCTGATTAATGCTATTTCAAAGGTTCTGATCAGACTGCATAGGTAGCTGCACTAGGAGTTCTTGTAAGTAGGTTTCTCAGTAGTAAAAGTTGAAACAATCTTGCAGTCATATCAATATATGTATGTATCTATGTATATATATATGTATGTGTGTATATCTACACTTATTGGATAAGTAAATGATACGTTTCCTTAATTTTAAAATACCAAAATATCTTTTAGAATGAATGTATCATTATTTGTTAGACCTAGCTGTATGTATAAATTTAATTAAAAATATTCACATTAATTAATAATTCAGACAAAAACTATTGCTCTAAATCAGTAATTTTATCTCAACCCTAACTTAGCCAAATCCCAATAAATCCGACTAAATTATTAGTATTATTGTATAATTAATTATATTTAGCGAAAACCAAATGTGGAACAAAATTTTTGGCCAAAAGAGAAAGTATTTATATATTCATATAATCTTTAAAAAAAATTATACGATGGAGCTTAAGCGAAGGTTACTATTTACCATAAATTATGGGAAGCAATTATAATTTCATCACTTTAACACTCCAACTAGGAAGTTAGATGAAATGATAAGAAAAAAAAAAAAAAAAAGTGAAATAGGTTTATACGTACCTTGAGGAATTACTCCATAAACAATGGTACTCCTTTTCTTGATCTACATTAACTTCTCTTCCTTTTTGGACAGAAACGTCAGACTTCTGTATGTCGAAGAGAAAATCATCGGATGTATCACCCGACAACCCGTTCTCAAATGCATCCGATTGTCCTAAACATAAATGTAATTAAAAAAGTACCTCAATAATCACATAAAACATAGGGAACAATTTCTTTTAAATCTTAATATTAAATATTCATGTATATTAACCTGAATTAGCTGCAGGCCTATCAGTTGACTTCACTGTTCTATACATCTGCAGAAACATAGAGACACATATAAAGAATTAGAAAATCTATATATATATGTGTAAGATAGACACATTATGGCACAAATTAAACCATATATATTTGTAGATCACTGAAATTATAAAATTTTGCAATTTATTATATATACTTGCACTTTGTTCCACGGTCAAGGATAAAATAATTTACTCCGGAATACGCATTTTAATTTATAAATATTATACATATTGTATTATACATGTCAATTATATGCTAGCTTAACCAGATATTTCGCATTCGAATTCTTACGGATGTAATTATCCGACCCGACTTGAATTCAATCTCAATAAGATACACAAAAATAATAATCAATAAGAATTTCAACACAGACTAAAATGGAGAACCAAGAACGTGGATAACCCCATGTTTTCTGTTTAGAGATGCTACTTTTCATTAAAAAACAAGAGAGGGTTAACATTTTTCTATAAAAACAGTTAAAGTACATATGAATAAATGATAACCAGCTTTTTCTTTATATATATATATATATGTGCGTGTATCTATATATATATATATGACCACACACATGCATGTAACAACGTACATGTCTACTTTTTCGAGTCTAATTAGACATGGTTTGCTAGAAACCAAAGATATGGTGTGTTTATATCATTGAGTCATGATAGTGTTTTTTTTTTTTTTGGTACTTGCTCTCTTTCTAGCCCTTTCCTGAGGTAAAATAGGTAATTAGTTAGCAGTTGTAAGACAAATCTCCTCACAATAATGGTTTTCTGTAATTTCATTAACCCCCACCCCCCACCCCCACCCATCAGTTTCTTTTACACGGATGGTTCATCTTTCCAAGCAAAAAAAATGGTTGATAGCTTGCAGAACATCCAGATCTAGTAGAGAAAAGATTGCAGACAAAGTTTCGATTTATCTGGGAAGCAGAGGAATCATCTGTACCAGAAGGAAGCAGAAATTCTCTAGCTGATTTTAAAAAAAAATTGGAGAAAAAGAAAAAGGAAAAAAGAGGGTTCAATTCATGACATGTATGTTATTGTTACCTGTAAATGCGATTTAACATGTGCCAAGGTGAGATCTTTGACATCCATGAGCTCAAGAACTGACTTGGGTGTAGCTCCTAAACACAAACACACAACAAAAGCACCAAAATCAACAAACTTCCATTCAATTTCCGCGGCGTCCCAATTGATGTGCAAGTGCAACACATATGAAGAATAAGAGGATTATAGACTCAATTTTAGAGAGAAAAAGAAAGAACGAAAGCAAAAGAGAAAGGAAACCTACTTTCATGTCCGCCCAAGAGCTCTACAGCATGAACAAAACGAGCATGAAGGGTGGTCGTCCACCTCATCCGCGGCGCCCGCATGCTCCGTTTGCCCGGAAACCGTGACGACATGAACCGGCTCCGAATCAGCCCTTGAGAAGCAGAAGCAGAAGCTGCTGTATGAACATGGTTAACAGAGGCCGCCATTAACGGCGGCGAGTCCAAATGTTGCTGATGATGAGCCGCAGCAAACGGGAAATTGGAGGGAGGATTCTGATAAACGGGAATTCCTCTGATGGGCCTCAAGAAATTCAGCTCCTCTCCGCCCACGCCGCCGCCGTGGTGGAGGAAACGAGCGCCGGAGCCGCCGTGGAGGAGGTGGTGGAAGTGATTGCCACTACTGTTTGGGTGGTTGAAGTGCGAAACCCTTGCGGGATTCGCTATGGGGAGGTCGAAATTGTCGGCTATTGAAGAAGAGGTGTTGTTTCTTGTGTTGAGGGCTCTTTTCCAGAAGCTCAAATCCACATCATCATGATGATGATGGTGATTTTCCGTTGCTCTTGTTCTCCAGCTTGATGGGGGTTTACTGTTCGGAGGGCTGATTTGTAGGGAGAGGTCTGGTTGTGCTGGAAATAGCTCCATATTTATGCAGAAACAAAGCAAATAAAGGGTTCTTGATTTCAATTCAAACCCTTTTCACTTCTTCTTGCGTTTTTTCTAGTTCGTTCTAGTAGTGGAGCTTTAGGGTTGTGGTTGGGATTATTGGATGTTGAGTTTGAGAGAGAGAGAGAATTGGGGTTTTTTCTTCTCTTTGTTTCTGCAGATGGGGTTTGATGGAATTGAGAGGAGTAGTTGCAGAGAGTTGAGATCGAGAGAGAGAGAGAAAGAGAGAGAAGTGACAAGGTATGAAGTGAATGGTTGTTTCTTTTGTGTGAAGTATATGTGAGAAAGTGACACTTGAAGAAGGATGGAGGTTTGTGGACGTGGGGGTAGGATGAAAAGTAGGAAAAAAGATGGGAAAGGAAAAGTAAAACAGGTTTGAGAATTGATTATTTTTCACTCTTTCCTTTTTCCTGTATCCTTTGGGACAACAAAAGGAAATTTTAGTGTGAGCTTTTATCGTGTGCATTTCTCCCTTAACAACTCATACTTACCTTTCTATCAAATTCACTTCACTCAACACTATCTCAAACAAAACAAACCCTTTCTTTTTTTTTTTTTTTTTTTTCTTAATTGTATTTCTGGTCCCGTAAATATGGTAACTTCACAATTTCAGTCATGATCTTTTATTTTTGGTTTATGTAATTATTGTCAATTTGCAATTGCAATTCTAATTTTAATCAAAATTTTATTTTCGTCCTGTAACTAATTATTTTTTGTAATTTAATGTCATCAGAAAAACTAATTTGAGTGGTTGACAGATGACTCTTTGACGTGACTTATTAAAATGATGTGGTTAAAAAAGAAAAAAAAAAAACATCTATTAATCTTTTGTGAGGAAAAAATACAGTATTTTCTCCCTATTATGCTATTCTTAACTCTAACTGATGCTTTAAACAAAAAGAAAACAAACATAAGAAAACCGAGTAGGAAGAGACATGACTAATGCAAACTTCTATTGTGTGATACCAGTTATTATTTGCATGTCTCGACAGTCGGCAACCCAAGATGAAGGTTCTTAATTTTCTTGTGCCAATATACAGTATGGCTATAGGTTTTTTATTTGGCATGACAACCCACCTATTTGTTTGAGAGCCAAAATGAAAGAAGGATCATGACAGTAACTCAGACGATAAATAACTCTTCTTGTGACATAAGTCTCTAAATTGTGAAAAATAATTTTGAAAAAAGGGTTGGGATTAAAATAGCAAAGTGACAATAACTGTAGGACCAAAATGCAAATAAGCCTTTCCGTTTTTTTTTTTTTCCCTATCTTTTCTAGGAAAAGAAACCAAACATAATAATAATACAAACTTACTCAGCAGTGTTGTATAAGTGCGTACGTATTATTAAGTGATAAAATATTTTTTCATAAATACATATTAAAGAGAATATTTATTACCTTAAAATCGAGTGTTAACCTTGTGTTTTACCCAAATAGCAAAAAAAAAACGCTGTCAAAAAAAAATTAGCACATAAAACCTTGGGTTTTTTATTTTTTGCACACCGCCCTCGGATTCCATTTGGTCAACGAGGAGATGTGATTTACCCAAATTGCCCTTTAGTCATTTCAGAGTTAGAGGAAATTGCACCGGGACCCCCTATGTAACACGAAAATATAGGGTTCATTGGGCAGCATTACAATAACACAAGGTCTTTCATGCTAAAATACCAAAACACAAGGATTACAGTAAAAATGAGCGGGATAAAAGCCCATTTTTTGGATTAGATTCATTGAGGGGTATAATAGTCTTTTTATAGCTTCAAATTGCCAAAAACCCAATCTTAGTCGCAGTCAACGCGCGTGTGTCACACTTATTGATCGCGGGGTTTTTCATGCAAAAGAGAAAAAAAGCAAGGTTTCATGTGCTAATTTTTTTTTGACAGAGTTTTTTTTGGTTTTTTTTGTGTTACATAGGGGGGTTCCGGTGCAATTTCCTCCCTTAAAATCAAATTTTAGTATTTTTAGTTTGTGAATATATTTTATAAAATATCACATGAATTTTATTTTTTTTACTATTTGTTATTTAATGTAAGGATAAGAAAAAATTGTAATTAGAAGAAAATATAAATAAAAAATTAGAGTAAAAGGTTTTGGAAAATAATTAAAAGACGAGAACAAGAGAAATTTCATAACGTATACAGAAAAACATTAAAAATGAGAGAAGAGAGATCAGAGAGAAAAGAAAAATAATAGGAGTGAAGAGAAAAAAATAAGATGGACTTTACAGCGATAAAACATATTAATGTACTAAATAAAGCTAGACCAAAGATAATTACTCAGGGTTCTCATGATTTATTGGAGTATAAATAGTATCATAAATAGTGTAAATGATTTTTGGTTGCACTACGTACTTTATTAATGTATATACTAGCAATTCTGGCACACTCTATGCGTGTGCAAGTAACAAAATTATAATTATTTAAATATATATTAAATTAAAATTTTTATGTTCATATTTATTTTATATTTGTTTTTAATATGATTAAAGTTTAAAAACTAATACAAAATAGAAATTAGAAAATATGAGAAAAAATAAAAATATATAATAGATCAAAACGGTTAGTCTCTTAAAAATAGTTAAAATACAAATTAAAAAATATTTGAAAAAAATAAAAGAATATAAAAGAAGAGAATAAGAGTAAGTTGAGAGAAGAGTGGATTTGAAACACGTTCTTTATGGGATAAAAAAAAATTAATTAATTAAATAAAAAAAGAAATTAGAGACCAACCCAAGAGACCACACTTGAGTCTCGCGCTTAATAATAGAGTAAGATAACTATAATTCATAACTACGGAAACAATTTTAATATCGATCTTAATGGCTTATCCAGTTATCCTATTAGTTAGCTACCGTAATAATTGTGCATTTCAAATTTCGGAGATCTTGTTCATGGTTACGGATTCGGCGATATGGATACGACAATATATAAATATGAATATATGTTTTATTTTTCAAAATTTTCTACATGAGTGATGGGTCTGAGTTTAGAGGATCAGATTCCGATCACTTTAGAATTTGTTTGTTGTTAGGAAACCAGTTAATGATCGTCGGAAACGATGAGGGTTCTACCTGCTAGGACAAACACCAAAACAAAGTCAGAAGGCCAAGCTGGGGGAACTGGGGGTGATTCCCAGTTTGGTTCTCTGACGCTCAAGTCAGATGATGATCTGAAAACAAGTAAAAAATATGAAGTTGCAGTGATGGAGATTGCTTACAGAGTTGGAGGTGAAGACCCATATTTATAGTTGAGGGTCAGAGACCTTTTGGTAATTTGCCCCCTTGTGGTCCTGCCCTAATGTCGCTCTCACACGTGGAGCCATGAGGAGAAACCTAGGAGGAATCTCCTGCAAAAGCTGGTGCAAATGGTGGTGGGGGCAACAGTGGTAGGTGCGTGGACATGTACAGGGTGTCAGAGAGCCGTTTTGGGTTGGTAATAGAGGGCCATTGGCGCGCTCGTGTTAACCATGAGCCTGATGTACCAGCGGACCGAGGGTGGATCCGGGCCAAGGCTGTGAGATGAGGGGAAGCTTGGTCCCTTGGTTTGCTTGCATGCAGAAGCACATCCGAGAGGAGTGAGCGCTCGTGGGTGACTCCCTTGGTGAACTTGGGTCTTGCTTTGTAGCATAAGGAGCGCTCGTTCTAGAGCGGCTACGACGGCCACGTGTCACGTAACGACGACGACACGTGTTGTTCAGGGGTTGCAGTACTTCGAGGGAGACGACGCTCGGAGGAGATCTGTTTTTGTGGGGGGGGGGGGGATAGAGAGGCCATGTGTCGGTTGCTGCTGGCGCCACGTGTCAAGACGTGAGCCAAGCGTGTTTTGACCCCATCATTTTGCCCCTAAATTCTGTAGTCCTTAGTGATAAGGGCAGTAGAATTCATATCCGCCAAATAATCCGAGGGCAGCGCTCGGAAAGAGTGGTGGCTTGGTGGGAAATCCCCTTCTGAGTTAAGCATTAAATGCTTGTCCCATCAACTGACGGCTGGCGTCATTCCACTTTTAATGCTGATAGGAAAGTGGGTGCGACTTTCCAGGAATCGGCCCGTGAATCTTGGGATGTGGGTGACGGTTCACGAAAGTGGGAGGTTATCTAGGTGGGAAATGATTACCTTTTGAAATGAAATGTCAGAAATGTACCCATCTCTTCCCCTATAAATAGGGGATCCCAAATCATTCTAAGCCTTTGCGCATTCGAAACTTTCAGAGCACATCTTCAAACTTTCCAAGCAATTTGCAGTGAAATCCCAACAACAAGACTTCCCAAGAACTCTTTCACCGTAAGTAATCTCCTTCATCTTTTAAATTCTTCCTGCTAACCCTAGAGTAATAAGATTAACCTTCCCAAAACTCTATTTATCTCCGAAAACCTTCAAATCCACAATCCTTCCATATCTCCCAAAAACTCCCAGAAAGAAAACATGTCTGGAGACCATGTTGAAGAATTTGCCCGCGAGGTGGAGGAGATGGCCACTCACAGTTCATCCCACCCCAACTCTCCAGGGGATGAGGAATTAGATGCGGTGGTTTCCGCCATGGAAGAAAGGAATCCAGGGGGTGTTGAGCACATTTTTGAAGAAATGAAGTTGGTGATGGAGGCGGAGAGACAAGGGGTGACTCTCCCAATAACAGAGAGCGCAACCCACCCTCATCGCCATACAGTAACAATAGCCCTTCCGCCGTTGGCCCTCGAGGAGGAGGCCGCGGCCCATCAGAGCAACCACCAATCGAGCGCAAGAAGAGGTCCAAAAGAGCTAAGAAAACGAAAGGATCGACCGAGGGCAAGGGCTCTAGTATGCAGGCCACTGAGAGGCCCCCCGAGGAGACTCCAAGCACAATTACCTTGGTGGAGATAACCTCTATGATAGCCCCAATATTCTGGGATGAGCACTTCAGATGGAGGATCCCGGCTCCTCACGAGCGGGCTAACAACCCCTCACCCGGTGAGATGGCTGTTTTCATGGACTCAGTGGCATTTGGGGGACTTGAGATTCCATATTCCTATCCCGGTGGCTGGTATACTCAATGATCTCAACTTGAGTCCCTCGCAAATAGTTCCCAATGACCTGACACTCATAACTACCTTCGTAATCCTTATGTAGTGTACCGAAAACCAACCCTCCATGCGAAACTTTAATGCTCTGTTCCAAGTTGCCAGATCGCCTCGCTCGTCTCCGAGGGCGGGCTTCTTCTATATTCAGGCGAACTCTGGCTTGAAGCTGATCAATTCCCCCTCGTCCACGTATGGAATAGAATGGAAAGAAAAAATTTTCTTTGTGAGGGCCCCGTAAGACAACGATTTTGGGGTACCACGAGAGTGGGTTACGCACAGGGAGGGTCCCCTTGTGAGACACCGTTTGGACCCTACTTTTCCTGAAAACTGGGCCCAAGATTTGGCGGGTGCCCTAAGGGACGAGGGCTGACTGATACAGGCAAAGGGCCTTATTGACGATGAGGATGTTATGTTCCTGTGTGGGCTCACAAATAACCCTCATTTCCTCGACAACCCTCCCGCTCGGAACTTGGAAAGAGATGGTTAGATCTTAGGGCACTAACTCTAGATAGGGCTACTAACTTTATAATTATACTTGCATTTTATGAATTTTATACAAATAGATTAACCTTCGTCTTCTCTCACTCTTCAGGAGCAAACACCATAATGGCCGGAGGAAATATACGCAATGTTGCCAATTTTGTCAGCGCATGTAACCGCCAACAACGCTAACAATAAGACAACCAACAGAACCCTCGCGGCCGAGGGGCTGGTCGTGGTGATGGTCGCGGGGGCCATCAAGGGGTAAGTTCGAGCGATGCCCAGCAACCCGGAGACCGTGGAGAAAATCGACCGGCCAACACAGAAACAAGGATCGTTCCCAGGCCGACAGACACCACCGCCCAGAGGGGAGCCACTCCTCCCACCACAGAAACAGCGAGGCCAGCCATGAACATGGTCATCCGGGAGCGTCAAGAGGAGGTTTCCCAAACTTCCAGGAAAACGAAGAGGATGCCCGATGCCATCCCTGTAATGGGCAAGGGCAAACAGGTGGTAGAGGGCACAAGGGGTGATGGTGACAGCTCTTCTTCTGAGGAGGATCGCCTATGGAGTTTTGACCGAATGGGAGATAGGCATTTCGAGCGCTTACCCAACGAGGGGCCCATTCTGCTGAGTGATCGCACGCCTTCCAGGTCCATCACCCATGGGCTCTATGAGAGGGTCCAGTTCACCGGGGATCACTAAGCGCTATTTTCCCAGAACACAGAAAAGGTGTCTGGGGACATGATCCATGCCCTCATTTCTTTAAGTCTTCTTATTCTCCCTTTATTCAAACATTTCTTTATGTTCTTAAAAATATGCTAAGTATGAAATACTTTCCTCCTTTGAAAAATGCAACAAGTACTCCCCGAGGGCCAAGAATCTCCAAATGCGCGCCACCGTCTACTCCGAGCGCAAAGCTAAATATAAGAAGATGGTACGCTCGAATGACCCGACTCAAATCCAAAAGGAGTTGGATGTGGAGAAGGCCAAGTTCTTATCCCTCCAAACTGAGCATAGCAAAATAAAGGCCCACTTGAAGAAATTGGAGGATGATCTCAAAAAGTCGGGGTCCGCTAGGAAAAAATACCGCTCAGATTACAACACCCTCAACGAGAACCATAAGAAGTTGATGGATAACCGGAATGGGTGGGTTGCCAAGTCAAACACGGCGGGACAAAAGTATGCGGATATAGTCAGGCAAATTCCTGAGCGCATTGAGAAGGCAAATAAGGAGGCCCTCATTAAGTTCTATCATTCCAAAGCTTTTAACTTTGAGGCCTCACTCCACTGTTTTGACGAGGCTTAGAAGGCCTTCAACTTGGCCATCGAACAACTGATCCACCTGGGCCTGACGATCGCTTCTACGAGGGGGAGAAAAGATATGGGGCTGGCCCTTGATGAGCGTTGCACCGCGCACGACGATGGGGTGGAGGATCCGGAGGCCAACATCAGTGAGCCGGAGTACAACTACATAGTTGAACTCTTGCAAGATGAGTATATGGACACTCATTTGGTTGAGGAAGAGCCTATTGGGGAACACGATGAGGGGGCTAACAATGCTGTGACCATTCCTAAGGGCCCTCAGGAAAACGTGCCTTAGGCGCCAACCGTTGAAGATGCTCCTGCCCTGGCTAGTGAGAATGCCCCTGCTCCTGCAGTTGAGGCCACTGGACTGTCAAGCCTGCCACCTCCCCCTTCTCAAAAGTCAAACGCGCAAGTTCCTCAAGCGCAGGAGCCAGTTGCCCCTGCTCAAAATGCGCCTGCCCCTCAAGTGGTGAACTTGGAAGAGGACGTCGCCCCTGCTGCCTAAGATTTCCTTCTGTCTTTTGAGAAAATTTTCCTTGTAATCCTTTTTGCTTTTCAGTAAATCCCAAGGGCCATGGTGCACTTGTTTTGTAGCCTTGTAGGCTTTACTTTCTATCAATGAAAATTTCCTTTTCAAGACTTGTGATTCCTTACTTCTATATTATTATGCCATGAATGGTTACTTTGCGCTTGTTTTAACAAAATCTTGTGATGTTAAGATTTCAAGTAATAAGCTAAGTAAAAAATGACATAAAATTTGGAAAATTTTGCTAAGTCTTTTGAGCAAACACAAGGGGGTCTTACTTTGGGGATGCCCTGATTCAAGACTTGTTAAAATTTTTCTAAGTAGGATAAAAAAGGGTCTGTGGTGAGCCCTTAACTAACACGAGGGGCCTGCTTTGAGGGTACCCTGGTTAGGGACTTGCAGAAACTTTGTCTAAAAGATCCTCCCTTGTAGGGTGTAGCTTGACCAATGGTATGCAACGTGTACCAATTTCGAGCACTAGGTGCTTGTTTGCTAAGCAACCCGGGCCTGCTAAGACATTCGTGTATGCACATTAAGTTTTTTACCACTTTCACCAAGTGTTGTACAGGTACGCTCGTGAGTTGGTTGCGAACGCTTGCGAGAATAGATTTGATCTTCATCTTTCGTGAGCGTGAGACGCGTGGGTCTAGCTCAGGAGAATTGGTGGCTACCTAGGAATTTTGACAAGTCATTGTAGACGCAAGGGTCTAGAGTTGTGAAAACTTGTCTAAAAGTTTTCCATCCTAGTGCTTGAATGCAAGGGATTTCTGTTACGAGGATCCCATTTCCGAGGGAGCCCTGACCAGGACTTTGTGGAAACTTGTCTAAAAGTTTCCTCCCAAGTGTTCGAGGGCGGACCTCTAGATGGGATCTTGCCACTTTTGATAAGCGTACTTTACCCTCGAAAGGGGGATTCACGCGCCTTGGACCTGTGTGGAGATTGCCTAGGTTTCCGAGGAGGAATCACTTACTATCCTCTAAAGATATTTTACACATAAAAAATCTCCTTAATAGATAACGCTTGTAAACAGGAAATACAGAGATCCCAGAATTGGGTTATTTACAAAATTATAAATAATTAAACATAAAACCTTCGTAGGTTGCATGCATTCCACGGTCGCGGGAGACGCTAGCCTTGGAGTGTCTCGAGCGTGTATGTGTTGTTAGCTCTGATCTGTATAACTTTGTAGGGACCTTCCCAGTTGGGGTCTAACTTGCCTACATGCTTTGAGACTTCAACCTTCTTCAAAACCAAGTCTCCTAACTGGAAAGTTCTTTCTCTAACCCGCTTGTTATATTGTCGAGCGACGGACGCCTTGTACTCATGAATACGTACCCAGGCTTTATCCCTTTTCTCTTCCAAAAGATCCAATTCCAATGCCCTGTTATCCTTGTTCACTCCGGGCTCCAAATATGCCACTCCAGCGGATTCATGGGCAACTTCTGTTGGTATCATTGCTTCTGAACTGTAGACGAGGGAGTAGGGGGTTTCACCGGTAGCCGCTCGTGGGGTGGTGCGATAAGCCCATAAAGCCCCTTGTAACTCCTCAACCCACTCGCTCTTTTTGCTCTCAAGCATGGTTTTCAAATGTTGTAAGATGATCCTGTTGGTGACTTCTGCTTGACCGTTGGCTTGAGGGTGGCCCACGGAGGTGAAGCGTTGCTCAATGCCTAACTCCGAGCACCATTCCCCGGGTATCAGCTACTATGAATTGGGATCCATTATCCGAAATAAGCACCCTCGAGATGCCATACCTATAAATAATATTCTTCCAAATAAAGTCCCTTACTACTCTGAAGGTGATCTTGGCAACTGCCTCAGCCTCAACCCATTTTGTAAAGTAATCGAAGGCTAGGATGACAAACTTTTTCTGTCCGACCGCCATAGGCAGGGGGCCAACAATATCAATGCCCCACTGATAAAAGGGCCACGGGACGTCAATGGGGATCATTTGAGCCGCTGACAACTGGGGAACATTAGAGTGAAATTGGCACTTAGGACATTTCTTAGAGAATGCTATAGAATCCTGGAGGACTGTGGGCCAGTAGAATCCACTTCTCAGTATCTTTTTGGTGAGAATGCATCCCCCAAAATGAGTCCCACAACTCTCTCCATGGACATGTTCGAGGGTCTTCTTGGCCTGCGAGGGCCTCAAACATCTCATTGGAGGGCCTTGGAAGGATTTCTTGAAAAGTCTGCCCTCGTTGTCCAGAGAGAAACGAGGGGCCTTATTCCGAATTTTCCATGCCTCGACTTTGTCAATTGGGCAAGTACCATCCTTAAGGAATCTGACAATATCATCATACCAGCAGGGCTCGGTGGGATCAATCATAGCTATCGCTTGGCTGGGCTCTTTCCTCTGAATTAACGGTCCCTTCATTCTGAGGAATGTGATAGAATGTTCACAGGATCCTTCGAGGGCTGAAGCGAATTTGGACAAAGCATCTGCACGCTCGTTCTCCGCTCGGGGGACTTGGAGCAAGTGAAATTCCTTGAACTTCCCGATTATTTCTTTTGCTTTTCCCAAGTACTGCACCATGGTAGCTTCTCGAGCCTCATACGTTCCTTCAATTTGACTTGAAATCAACTGCGAATCAACATAAGCCGTAGCCCTGGAAGCTCCACTCTGAAAAGCAATTCTCAACCCTTGTATGAGAGCCTCGTAATCTGCTTCATTGTTTGTAACTTGGAAATCCAGCCTGATTGCAAAGTTGATTTCAACTCCGTTGGGATCTCTGAGGGTCATTTCTGCTCCTCCCCCCTCGAGTGGTCGAGGAGCCATCTGTGTGCAGGACCCATAGACCGTCGTTTTCAGGAACAACAGACTCTAAACCAAAGCGCTCAACCAGTAGATCCGCCACTACCTGCGCTTGGATGGCCGTCCTGGGCTCGAAGCTTAGATCAAACTGGATCAGTTCAATGGCCCACTTTATCAGCCTTCCGGAGATATCGGGCTTGGATAGGACTTGTTTCAAAGGTTAATCCGTAAGGACAGTGATTGAGTGCGCTTGAAAATAAGGTCTCAGTCTCCTTGATGCATTAATGAGGGCAAAAGCAAACTTTTTAATTCCCAAATGCTTCTTTTAGGTACCTTGCAATGTCTTACTCAAGTAATGGACAGGTAGGTGCTTGCGCTCGCGCATGGCTACCAAAACTGCGGTCGTGGCCTCAGGGAGATAGGAGGTTATATGAACAAGTTTTCACCGACCACGGGCTTTGTCAGGAGGGGAGCGCTCGTAAGGTAAGTTTTCATACCTTGCAAGGCTTTCTCACATTCCTCAGTCCAAGAGAAATTTCGGGCGTTGCATAGAATTTTGAAGAAGGGGAGATTTCTGTCTGCCGAGTGGGAGATGAATCGGTTCAAAGAGATTATCTTCCGTACTAACACTTGCACTTCCCTGAGGTTGCGTGAGGATGGAATATCCAAGATGGCCTTGATCTTTTTAAGATTAGCTTCAATCCCACGTTGACTAACCATGTAACCCAAGAACTTTCCCCCTCTAAGTCTGAAAGTACATTTGGAGGGATTCAACTTCATGCCGTACTGACGCAGAATGGTAAATGTGCGCTATTAAGATCCTCTAGATGTGAGCCTTGGCGCTCATTTTTGACAATCATGTCGTCCACGTACACCTTCATGGATCCTTCTATTTCCTTCTCAAACATCCGGTTGACGAGTCGTTGATACGTGGCCCCCGCGTTCTTGAGCCCAAAAGGCATGACCAAAAAGCAGTATACGCCCATGTGGACAACAAACGAGGTTTTGGGACGGTCCTCAGAGGCCATGAAGATTTGGTAATACCCCTGAAAAGCGTCCATCATGCTCATTAACTCACACCCTGCGGTCGAATCTACCAGTTGATCAATCTGGGTTAGAGGGTATGGATCTTTGGGCAGGCTTTGTTGAGATCAGTAAAATCGTTACACATGCGTCATTTGTTGGCGCTCTTGGGTACCAACACCACGTTACACAGCCATTCTGGATACAATATGAGCTCGATGTACTGGGCCTCGAGGAGCTTGTTAACCTCCTCTCCAATAACCTTCTTCCGAAAACCGTCCACATCTCGCTTCTTCTGTTTGATTGGTTTGAAGCTGTGGTCCACATTGAGCCTACGGACTATGACGCTCGGATCAATTCCGGTAAGATCGGATGCTTTCCATGCAAAAACCTCAATGTTCTTTCTAAGGAAATCTATCATCATGATCTGCGAGGGTCCTGAGAGATTCGACCCAATTTGAGTGGTTTTGTCCTTGTTCTCTGGTTCCAACTCAATGGTAAGGAATTTCTCAGTGGGCTCAATCCAGACCTCAGGACGAGGAAGTTTGAGTGCCCTTTTCTTCCCTGTCAAACAGTTACCGGTCTTTTCCCCTCCACACTCGTTCATCTCTTCACCAGAGGAAGATTCCTCAACCGCTCCAAGTGGGACGCCCTCGGGGCTGCTTCCAGCACTTGTATCCTTCTTCTTATTTTTCTTTTTGTTCATTTTGGCCTTTTTGAGCACGGGACCATCCTCGTCCAAGTTGGGGAAATCCACTGACTTTTTGGTGGACCCAATTTGGAATGCCTTTTCCGCTTTGGGCTTCTTGAGGGACAACATATAACACTCCCAAGCCTCTCGGACGTTGCACAGAACTTCCCCTACCCCGTCGGGGGTGGGGAATTTGATTTTCTGATGGTAAGTGGAAATGATTGCTTTGAAATCTACAAGGGCTGGATGCCCAATGATGATGTTGTATGGGATTTCAATTTCCACAACCGCGTAGGTGACGATGAGCGGCCCTCGAGGGACAACTTCAGAGCCTCCAAAGAGCGGTAGTCGCTCGCCTCTTTGATAGAGTAGACTTGCTTGGGTGATGAGGGGCGCTGATCATAGCTCCTAACATATCGACGACGGGAAGCATTGGAGTCCCCTCCGGATGACCCTCCAGCAATCATGTTGATGACCGCAAATGGGGCATTCTCTTGTTCCGTGGCTTTTTGTTTGCGAAGGTGGCTGCTCTCGAGGGGTCCTCGCCTTCGTGGGCTCCTGAGCACGACGGGCTCCTCCTTCTTTCCCTTGCACGCTCGTTACTGTTAGGAATAGTGCCCTAGAAAGCCGATTGTATATCCGCTTTGTGCTTTTCCTTATTGTAATCACAGTCAATCTTTGAATGAAATAACGAATTGAGGCAACACTTCTTTATATGCTCTTGTTTGGTATGCGTTTACTTTATCTGTGCATGTATAAGAACTCCCCTAATCCTGATGACTTTAGGACTCTACCATTTAGGTGAAATAGTTCATGAAACGAGCCCTATATCACATAAGTCATGATTAGTAAAATACTCCAAGCCGATGAGTCCTACCGACAGTGGGAGTGTGAACCTGACTCCTATAAGGCTTGCTTGTGGGATCACGCCCTTAAGAAGGACCACCTTGTTTCATGGAGGTGCGAAGTGTATAGTTGATACGTGCGTCATACATGAGGGTGCTTACTTTAATAAGTAAGTTCACTGAGGTGCCCCGTGTGAGAACATTCCTAAATAGGAAAGGAAGTTTCTATTTCAGGAAATAGAAACTTCCAGATTAGGAAATATCTCACGAGTCATTGATGTGGTTAATTGATCCTTAAGACTTGAGGTTCCTTGTCACTTTATGAGTTAACTCTGTAGTCTTAGGTATAAGCTTTAAAGGGTGTCGCCTTAGACAACTGATTCAAGGCTTATGTTGGGGCTGCACAAGTGATTCATGAAAGTGAATGAGAATTAAGAAAGGACCTACACTTGCATTTGCAAGGTGATCTCTTATTGTGTAAGTCATTCATATGCCATATGGAGTCCTTGGCCAAGGCAGTAGATCAAGACATCAAGAAAAGGGTTTCTTGGATTGAGATCAAATGGATATGAAATGCACTTAGCTTTAAGACCGGATTATTAGGGTTCTAATTATTCCCTTACCAATAGGTTTTAAGTTTAGTAAGTAAAGCTAGTTATTGTCCGCGAGTCGTGGGATAGCTAGTGGAGCTTATTAGTTCTTAGTTACCTAATTGATCATTTTAAATGATCAATATTTCGTGATCAATTTTGGCAAGGGCGATGTCCGCGAGTCGTGGGTTGTTCGAACTAAGTTTTGATCATGATCTTATGATTGATGGGTCTAGCTTAACGGCTATGTAAATATGGATGTCGCACGAGTCGTGGGTCCATATTGAAAGATAGGTGATGCAAAACAATTACTAAGAGTTCTAAAGGTGTTAGAATTGGTAGGTTGTACCTACCTAGGGTTTTACTTAGAATGTCCGCGAGTCGTGGGTTCGAGGTAAAATGCCTAGGATCTTAGTACCCATTGGGAAACGTGTTCCTCTTAGATCTTTGGGAATTATAGATCTTTGAAAAACAGTGGGAGCTACATTAGATTAAAGACCTTATCTTTTGTATATCGTTATAATTCAGCATGCTCACTAGTTCTCTGTTGTACCATTTAGGTCGTAGATTCTGTGATTCTCTACGTGTTTTGAAATGGCAACCAAAAACCCTCTTGTATTGATCCTCGAGTCAAACAAGTTGACTGGTCCCGACTATTCTGATTGGCTGAGGAATCTAAAAATCATTTTAGATTATGAGAAGAGAACTTATGTTCTCTTCGAAGGGGAGCCTAGTCCCGAAGGGGAGGCTCCCACTCGGGCCGAGCGGGACGCGATTCAGAAGTGGAAGGATGATAATCTCCAAGCCCGTTGCCTTATGTTGGCTAACATGTCTCCAGACTTGCAAAGGCAACATGAGGCCATGGAATTCGCTTGCGAGATTTACGACCACTTAGAGCAACTTTACCGCCCTCATGAACTTGTTACAAGGTATAACACCTCAAAGGAATTGTTCCACTTAAGAATGAGGGAAGGTTCAAGTGTCCATGAATATGGACTCAAGTTTCTCGCCCTTACTGAGAAACTTGCTTCCGTGGACATGCCACTGAAAGATGAGCTTTCAATGGATTTGTTGGTAGCTTCGCTCCCACCATCATTCAACCCATTTGTCTTTAACTTCAATATGAATCATGCTGGTGCCACTGTAGCTGAGCTGATTAGTCAGCTTGTGACTGCTGAAAGTACTATCAAGAAGGATAATAAGGTTTTGATGGTGAATGCTCCATCTTCCTCTTCTGGGCCTTCTAAAGGTAAGGGCAAGAAAGCCCAAAAGAAGAAGAAGAAACCCCTTAGGCCCTTTGGTGGTGTTTCGAAGGGGAAGGCCCAAAAGAAGAAGCGTGATCAGAAAGAGGATGTTTGCTTCCATTGTGGCAAAGCGGGACATTGGAGGAGGAACTGCCCAGAGTACAAGGCTACTCTAAAGAAAGGTATGTTTCTCGTTGAAATAAATCTTTCTATTAATTCTAGTTCTTGGGTACTTGATACCGGTTGTGGAACTCATATCTGTAATGATGTACATATGCTAAGTGAAGTCCAACAACTCAAAGAAGGAGAATGTGTCTTGAAGATCGGCGATGACTCAAATGTTGAAGCTCAAGCTTTAGGCACAATTAGATTAGATTTAGGTAGTTTTGAGTTAGTCTTAAATAAAGTCCTTTATGTACCGAGCATTATTCGTAATATAATTTCAGTTCCAATTTTAGATTGTGAATGTTATGAAACTTATATTAAGAATGGTAAATACTTTATCAAACGGAACAACTCTTCCATTCACATCGGTACTCTAAGTAATGGACTTTATCTAACTCAGAATATCAATATTATGAATATACAATGAGAAACTAAACGTAAGAGAGATGACACAAAGTTTCAGCTCACTTATGGTATGCTAGATTAGGACACATTTCCAAGAACAGAATTAGCAAGATAAACACTTTAGGATCATTCTCTGAAAATGATCTTAAAGTGTTAACTTCTTGCGAATCTTGTCTCAAAGGAAAAATGTCCAAAGTTCCTTTTAAAGGAACTGTGGAACGTGCCACTAAGGTTTTGGATTTGATCCATACTGATGTTTGTGGACCGCTTAGTGTAAGCACTAGAAACAATCATCAGTATTTCATAACCTTTACTGATGACTTTAGTCGGTATGGTTATGTATACTTAATGAAGTATAAATCTGAAGCTTTTGAGAAATTCTTAGAATTTCAAAAGGAGGTTGAGAACCAAACTGGTCACAAGATCAAAGTACTTCGATCTGATCAAGGAGGCGAGTATCTTAGCGAAGAATTCCTTGACCATCTCAAAGATAATGGGATTATCTCTCAATGGACTCCTCCGGGAACTCCTCAGCTTAATGGACTTTCTGAGAGAAGGAATCGAACCTTACTTGATATGGTTCGTTCCATGATGAGTTTCACTGACTTACCACCTTCTTTCTGGGGTTATGCCCTAGAAAGTGCAGCAAAGATTTTGAATCTAGTTCCCTCTAAGTCAGTCCCTAAAACGCCTTATGAAATGGGGCATGGTAAAATCCCTAGTTATTCTTACTTAAGAATTTGGGGTTGTCCTGCTTACGTGAAGAGGACAGTGGGAGATAAGTTAGAATCTCATTCTAACTTATGCTACTTTGTAGGTTATCCTAAGGAATCCATAGGATACTACTTCTATGATCAATCTGAGCAAAAGGTGTTTGTTTCCAGAAATGCCACTTTTCTTGAGGAACCGTTCCTTAAAAAAAAGAAAGGGAAGATCATAGAATTAGAGGAAGTGCAAAGTGAGCCCACGCCACCCACTGAAGAGACGTCCCCTACTGATCAACAACAACCAATCACGAATTTCGATACACACGAAAATCCTCCTCTAAGTCGTTCTGAACGCACTCCTAGACAGCCGGAGAGATGGTATGGATTCTTCCATGAAATCTCTCAAAAGGATAATGATCCTTTAACATATGAGGAGGCACTTTCAGATTCTGACTCTGAACAGTGGATAGAAGCCATGAAATCCGAAATGGATTCCATGAACTCCAACCAAGTTTGGACCTTGGTAGATTTGCCTGATGGGGCAGACCCATAGGTTGCAAATGGATCTTTAAGAGAAAGCTTGGAGTTGATGGAAGCATTGCAGCCTACAAAGCAAGACTAGTTGCAAAAGGATTCACTCAAAGACCCGGCGTGGACTTTGATGCAACCTTTTCGCCAGTTGCAATGCAAAAGTCTATTCGGATCATGCTTGCCATTGCTGCGTATTATGACTACGAGATATGGCAAATGGATGTGAAAACTGCCTTTCTCAATGGTGACATTGATAAAGACATTTATATGGAGCAACCCATAGGTTTCACAATCAGTGGGAGTGAGCAAAAGGTTTGCAAACTCCAAAGATCAATCTATGGATTGAAACAGGCTTCTAGGAATTGGAACATTCGATTTGATGAATCAGTCAAAGCGTTTGGCTTCATTCAAATTTCGAATGAATCATGTGTGTATAGAAAGGAATTGGAGACCTCAGTACAATTCTTAGTACTTTATGTTGATGATATCCTTCTTATTGGGAATTCGAAGGATGACATGAAAGTGACTAAGTTATGGTTATCGAACCAATTCGAGATGAAAGATCTTGGTGATGCGTCCTATATCCTTGGAATTAAAATCTATAGAGATAGATCTAGAAGGTTAATAGGACTATCACAGTCGATGTACATTGACAAAGTATTGAAAAGATTCAATATGGAGTCAGCAAAGGTAAGAACCTCCTTATGAGTGTAGGAACATGTCTTTCTAAGAAGATGTGTCCTAAGACTAACCTTGAGAAGGAAATAATGACTCATACACCTTATGCATCAGCAATAGGTAGCATAATGTATGCAATGTTATGTACTCGACCGGATGTAGCTTATGCACTTAGTGTTACGAGTCGTTTCCAATCTGACCCTGGAGATGGTCACTGGGCTGCCGTGAAGAATATTCTTAAGTACTTGAAAAGTACTAAAGATTTATTCTTAGTTTACGGAGGTCAGAAAGATCTTACTGTCGAAGGATACTGCGATGCAAGCTTTGCATCTGACTTAGATGATTTTAAGTCAATGTCAGGATACATTTTCTGCCTAAACGGCGGAGCAGTGAGTTGGAAGAGTTCCAAGCAAACTACCACTGCAGATTCGACCACTGAGGCCGAATACTTAGCTGCAAATGATGCAGCTAAGGAAGGTGTTTGGATTAGAAACTTCATTCAAGAGTTGAATGTTGTTCCTAGCATGAAAGACCCGATTTCTGTGTTTTGTGACAACACTGGGGCGGTTACTCAAGCAAGAGAACCAAGATCTCACCAACGGACCAAGCACATTATGACGAAGTATCACCTAATCCGTGATATTATCAAAAGAGTAGATGTGCAAATTGAGAGGGTCACATCAGCAGAGAACGTGACAGATCCACTTACTGAACCCCTTAGTCGACAAGCTTTCCAAGGTCATCTTCAGAAGATGGGACTTAGAATAGCTTTAGAATGGCTTTGACGGGCAAGTGGGAGATTGTTAGGAATAGTGCCCTAGAAAGCCGATTGTATATCCGCTTTGTGTTTTTCCTTATTGTAATCACAGACAATCTTTGAATGAAATAACGAATTGAGGCAACACTTCTTTATATGCTCTTGTTTGGTATGCGTTTACTTTATCTGTGCATGTATAAGAACTCCCCTAATCCTGATGACTTTAGGACTCTACCATTTAGGTGAAATGGTTCATGAAACGAGCCCTATATCACATAAGTCATGATTAGTAAAATACTCCAAGCCAATGAGTCATACCGACAGTGGGAGTGTGAACCTGACTCCTCTAAGGCTTGCTTGTGGGATCACGCCCTTAAGAAGGACCACCTTGTTTCATGGAGGTGCAAAGTGTATAGTTGATACGTGCGTCATACATGAGGGTGCTTACTTTAATAAGTAAGTTCACTGAGGTGCCCCGTGTGAGAACATTCCTAAATGGGAAAGGAAGTTTCTATTTCAGGAAATAGAAACTTCCAAATTAGGAAATATCTCACGAGTCATTGATGTGATTAATTGATCCTTAAGACTTGAGGTTCCTTGTCACTTTATGAGTTAACTCTGTAGTCTTAGGTATAAGCTTTAAAGGGTGTCGCCTTAGACAACTGATTCAAGGCTTATGCTAGGGCTGCACAAGTGATTCATGAAAGTGAATGAGAATCAAGAAAGGACCTACACTTGCATTTGCAAGGTGATCTTTTATTGTGTAAGTCATTCATATGCCATATGGAGTCCTTGGCCAAGGCAGTAGATCAAGACATCAAGAAAAGGGTTTCTTGGATTGAGATCAAATGGATATGAAATGCACTTAGCTTTAAGACCAGATTATTAGGGTTCTAATTATTCCCTTACCCTAGATCTTGGCTGAGAGATAGTAAGTAGGAGGATTGTATCTCACATGAATCAATGACTTAAAGGTTCTCTCGAATCCGAACATTCCAATTCAGCTAGGGGTTAAACACTTGTTGCTAGACTATGGTCGTTTAATCTGTGGACTGATTAATTAATTAGTGAATTAATTAATTAGGGTCACTGCTAATTGAATTGAGAACCTAGAGGGTCACACACAACAACTTGGTTACATGAGTTGAGGCTTGAAAATGATTAAACGAGTTAATCGGGCCAAGAGGGTTCCACACGTGTGAACCACACACGTGTGGCTCACGTGAGTGACACGTGTCTCACACGTTTGTAAATATATGTGTATATTTATTTATGTGTTAAATAATTAATGTGATTAATTATTTAATAGACTTTGGTTTAATTTTGAATTAAAAAGAAAGTCTTATTTTGGAGAAAAATAATCTAGTTAATTAATTACGAATTAATTAATTAGATAAAATAAGTTATTTATTTTAAATAAATAAAGTATAAAAATTATCCAAAAATAGTTTTGATATTTTAGCTCTCTTAAAAGTTGACTTGAATTAGAATTCAAAGTCAAAGTTGGAAAATACTTGATGATCAAGTAATAGGAGAGAGAGACCAAAACCCTAGCCTATAAGGACTAGGATTTTCGGCCAACCCGCCTTCCTATATATAGGGGAGCTCGAGCTCCCCTTGAGGCTAATTGACGATCTTCTTTTGGTTCATGTGTTGAACACCATCATTTCTCCAAGATAAATTAAACCCTAGGTTAAGCCTAAACACTAACTAGAGAACTAGCATCCTTACTAGTTAGATTGTGATCAAGTTGGTGGACTATCTCTAGAGAGCTTCAAGTTAGAAGTTTGAAGATTCGAGCTTTACCAAGGAGAGGGTATCAAGCCGCGAGAAGAGCGTTCTTGGGTGGCTTGAAACGGTTCAAGAAAGACAGTTAAGAAAGTAAGTTTCTAATCCCTACGAATTTGGTTACACGATTGCGAGTCCTAGATCCTTTCGTTGGAAAATTTTTAAATTTTCGCTGCTTTCTGATTCGTGTTTTCCAACAGTTACAACGCTCATCGTTGCGCTCCAATATCTTCACAAACTCTTTCAAGTGCCCTCCCGCTATGAGTCGTCGAATTTCAGCTTCCAACTAGCAGCATTCATCCGTATCATGCCCCTTTTGTTTATGGAAGGCGCAATATTTGTTCGAGCGCCTTAACGCCTCTGTATCCTTCATCTTCGTGGGCCTTTTGAAGAGCTTTTTATCTGACAGAGCATACACCTCTGAATTGGGCCTGTTGAGAGGAACGCGCTTGAACCTTCGGGGGAGAGGTGGCGATTTGAGGCGTTCTTTGTGAGGCTCTTCACGCCCTCGTTCGCTCTTAAGGGGCCCAGAATATCTAGGAGTATTAGCCCGGTACATGTCTTCGAGCGCGAAGTAGGGCTCGACAATTTCCCTCATTACCATGAGGGACGAGGGGCGTTTCTTCACTATGGAATCTGCAAACTTCTTGCTCACATACGGTTTGTGATTGCAAGCCTTGAAAAGTATGTGTATCAAAAAATCCATTGAGGGCCTTTCCACCAGGAGCATCTCCTTGTTGAAACGAGCGAAAAAGGACCGAAGGGACTCATTCTCGCCTTGGATCAAATTGTACAAAGCAGTGAGTGCGGTGACAAGCGCCTTCAATGAGTTGAAATGGTTGAGGAATGCATCGGTGAGTTCACCATATGAGTGGATCGAGCCGGGTGGCAGACGCTTGTGCCACACTTGGGCCATTCCCCCAAGGGAAGTAACAAAAACCTCAGCCCAATAATGGCTAGAATGTTCGTACAAGTGCATTAGATGCAGGAAATGATCTAGATGCTCTGTAGGGTCTGTTATTCCATCGTAGCGGTTGATGGAGGAAGGAACTTCGTCCATGCCGGCTTGGGCCATTAAAACTTCTTCTACGAGGGGAGAACCCCTCGCAAGCGGATGATGGTCGTAGCACCCATAGTTTTTCTCTTGCTCCAAGTAACGAGGGACTTGCTGCTGGCGGGAGTGGCGACGTGTGTCTCTGGCATTAGCTCGCTCGTCCCCAGCATGGGGGACTTGCGACCGCACTCGAGAGAGCTATCCCACCATTTCCTACAACCCCTGCAGCTGGTCTTGCACAACCGCGAGGAGGTTGCTGTAACAGCCCAAAAAAGGGCCTGGACGAAAACAGTAAGTTAAGGGCATTAGTAAAGCGTTTATAGACCATGATCCAACTTTTTGAACCATCATGCATTGCATTCTTACATGAACTTTGTGCTCGTATATGATCTGACATGTTTTAAGTGGGAATTCTTGACCTTTGATACAGTTTACTATTCATAACCCGAGTCTACCTTGTTCATATTGTTAGTCGAACCCTAGAGGTTCACCACACATGTTTCCTAATCATTTGAACTTGTTTCCCAAGCTTAGAGAGTCTTTCTTGAACCATAAGGGTATTTTTGGAACTTACCGACCAAAGTTACTATTTATCTAAAAATGAGCTTTTGATTCCGATATCTTTTCCTACCCAAGTTTATAGTCGAATCGATCCCTGAGTCGAGACGAGTCTTTTGAAATCATTCTTGACTTGGAAATCTATTCTGAACTTTGTTTTATTGAAAATGTTTACGAAAATCCTAGTTCACTATTCCTTCTACGAACGGTTTTCATTCGGAAAATGTTTTCATTTGCACTATTCGAGCTATTTCAAGATTTTTGAGATGTTTTACAACTCTTGATTCAAACACTAGCTTGAAATTTTGAACCGTACGTTCGTACGTAAGAATTCACTATTCATTCTACGTTTTCAACTTTTTAACGGTAAAATGTTTTATAGTCGATTTTGGACTCAAAACGCTTCTCGATTTATTTCTTGAATTTTGGAAATAACTTGAAAATCATTCACGAAAGTCGTTTTTCACTCGTGTTGAGTTTCGAGCTCAAAACTTTTATTCACTAAAACTAATGTATCTTTTAAACGGTAAATTCGATTTCGACGTATAAATATGCGTTTCGAAGCTAATTTTTGCCCGGATGGAATGGTTATACTTCCAGCCACTTATCTTCATGTTTTGGCAGTGAAATTATCGAAATAGCCCCCAGTAGTCCCATTTTAGCTTCAAGATGCCTAAAGCTTCCAAGAGAAGCTACTCCACTTTTGCTCTCATACCCTTACCTCAAGTTTATTTCCAATGTGAGGGGCTTATCTCCAACTATAAATAGAGGGCAAGAGGCATTTCATTCCTTGCTCAAAGTTGTGTTAACAACACCCTTTCTTCTCTCTCTCTCCCCCTCTTAGCCGTCGGCCACCCCCCACATTTGCTAGGTTAGTTTGTTTTATTTTATGTTATGTTTTACTTTAGTTTATGTTTTTATGTTATGGTATATTTATATTATGTTTAGGTTGGGTCTTAGGGTCTTCCCTAAGCCATATAGGATTTTATTTTATGCATTTATTTTATAGTTTTCATGATATGTTTGAATATATGTTTATATGTTTTAATTGTTTAGTATTTGCTTGAATATGTTATGAAATGCTCTAGGATATGCTATGATAATGTGATATGGTTGTTATATTATCAGAATTGATGCATGATTATGGAATTTGAATTATGTTCATGCATGCTAGCTAATGGAATAGTGATTTACAATTAATTATGTCACAACTTGTTACATGTTGGTATTGAATTTAACTTGTTACATGTTACATGCCTAAGGTTTATGATATGAGATGATATATGTTGAGACATGTTGTTTTATGGTTATATGATTCATGAATTATGAATTGAGCTTATGATATGATATGGATTAATGGAATAGAGCCTTGATCATATGTTATACACTTTAATAGTGTCACATGTTATAACCTAAGATAGAATAGTGTTTCATAACTTGATCTTATGCTTTAATTGGACCTCCTAACTATAGGTTATACCTTTAACCTAGAACACACTTGATTATAATAACATTAACTTGAAACTATAGGTTATAATCAAGATCATAATTTAATTAGGGTGTGTGTGTGTGTATGTACGTGTATGGTGTGTGTGTGTGCCGTGTGTGTGTATAGTAAGGGTTTGACCCGACCCTTTGACTCGATATGTGAATAGTAACCTATGAATAGTAATCTTAAATAGTATTTTTGAATAGTAAAAGTAAAATAAAACTTGTGCTTTCTTAATAAACATTTGCACCTAGGGTTTCCATATCCAGGGTCCAAAATGTGTTTTCTTTCGTGGACTTGTTTCATAACTTAAGGTTTGCGGTAGGATTCATAATTTGACTAAAGCTTACTCGATTATAGTAAGATCATAGTCCCACGTTAAGAGTAACCCACTTTAACGTATTCCTTTTTGTGTTACCTTTCTTGAATACCTTAAATGGTATTACTCTCTTGTGTTACATGTTCCTTGTTCATTTGTTTCATGCATTTCATATGCATCTTGGTTAGTAATGGGTCTTAGTTCTTAAGCTCACTCTAGTACACCACCTACAGGAGTTAAAGTTGAGCACTGGAATCCCCAGGGCACCGCGTAATCTATCAACCTAGCTTTTGTTACTATTAGGTGAGGTGAAGTTAAAACGTTTTCCAACTGGAACCATGATTCTACTTTAGTATCATATGTTTTGAAATTCAAAGCTAAACCTCGTTTTGAACTATCTCTTTTATCGGGACATTCTCTTGAAAGGATCATTCATACTTTAATAATATACCTTGATCTAAAGCACATGTTTTCCAAAGTTCTGCATTCTTGGTCAAAGACAGTTACATGTTCTGCATATGTTCTCAAAGTACAGTTTCACATGTTCACATGTTTTACAAGACAGCATCACATGTTTTACAGACAGCATCACATGTTTTACAAGACATCATCACATGTTTTACAGACAGCATCACATGTTGCAGTTACAGTTTCACATGTTAATAGTTAGCACCCAGAGTGGTACTCTGGTCACTGCTAATTCTGAAATGCAAGCATACAGTTTACAGTTTGGGCCCGACGGTTATGTGTAGAAGTGATGTTCGGGAGGTGTGCGCCAACGACATCACTAATACCGACCGCCACAATTAGACAATTGACACCGACTTTTAATAGGAGGTTTGTTAAGTCAGGACAATCTGTCTGTGAATGGACCGCAAATCTATTCCCATTAAATGTTTACAGGTCGCCTAGGGCTAGCTACCCGAAGTGACAATCGGTGGAGGATGGTGCATGTTTGTATGTGTTGGTGGGGTATTGTTGACCTTGGTCCGATACTCTAATATGTGTGGAGCTATTGTTGATCCTGGTCCGATACTCTACTTCATCATGTTTTCTGGAGTAAGGTTGGAGGAGCCTAGCTTGCGGGAAAAATTCTGTTTCATAAAGAATGGTTCATATTTGGAAAAAAATCCACTTTATATCCCGTTTTATGAAAGAGCTATGAACCATCTACAACATATGTGTGCGCGTGTGATAGCATTCATGAAATGTTCTAAAACGTGCATTCTTTTACAGCATTGCATTCAAAGTGTTTTATCAATCGAACTTGTTTCAAGTTCTTCTAAAGTATTTCATTAACAGTTCTGAACTTTATTCAAGTTCTTTATCACTCAGTACTTTCTTTAAAGTATTCCCTTACTTAGTCCTTTTGACTAATACCTCTCCCGTTTTCTTGCCTCATGGTTTCAGGTCTTGCAGCCACAATCTAGAGGTATCTTGAAGCTCTAGATTATCACTTTTGTTTGAGTCAGGACTTAGTATTACTTTCTTTTGTGTCCTACATATGTTATATGGCTGCATCACTATATGTTTCTGAATACTTGAGTATCTTCGTTGTACTCTTTCTGCTACTCTGCCACCGACACCTTGAACTCTGTTATATTGGTATCGATTTGTGAATATGTTATATGTTCTGATATGCCGAGTCTCTCTTACACGATCAATATGTTCTTGCTTGTTACATGCCATCACGCACATGTTTTGAAAAGTTTTAAAATACTCTGATTTTCCACTGCATAGCCACATCGTTATACATGTATAGTTCTGAGATAGACAGCCGTTCGCTGGAGTATTTCTTGAGTGATGGCTCACACCATTACCTGAGAGGTGCTTCAGTGCGGGGGTTGAGACGCCGCTCTTCACATGTTCCAGTACGGGTGGGGGCGTTACAGCCTGAGGTGGTATCAGACTATCGGGTTAAGTAAGAAGAGACTTAACCTAGATTGCTCTCA
The DNA here is from genome assembly GCA_037501455.1 of Lantana camara. Classification (NCBI taxonomy): domain Eukaryota; kingdom Viridiplantae; phylum Streptophyta; class Magnoliopsida; order Lamiales; family Verbenaceae; genus Lantana; species Lantana camara. Next base: position 113,035,196 of record CM074857.1, read on the forward strand.
TGTTGCATCATGGATTGTTCACGCATTGCATCCATGATCATTCTCATATTGCATCGATACAGGATATTTGGGGATTGCATGGTTCTGTTATCTGGATTTCATATCTTTGGTATCTTCTGTAGAGCTATGGTTGTTCAGCCGCACTGTGATCCTAATCATCAACAGATGGATGAGGCTTTCCTTGAGCAGTTTGAGACCCCACGTACTGTTGCAGTTTCTCGCCGTTGAGGCACTCGTTTCTACACATGGCACAGGTCTAGGGACAATGGCAGACCTGGGTATTCCTATTCTAATATAGTTGTGCACTATCTCGAGTCTGAGAGAGATGGTTACTTTCAGGAGTATCAGAGGACCTGTGAGGTCAGGTTGGAGTCTATGCGCCATCAGGATCAGTCACTGCAGCACCATATTGATAGGGACATTGCTCGTGAGCATGCTGTAGAGATGACTCATATTGCTGAGCAGAGGGCTGCTCGTGTTGCTGAGCTGGAGGCAGATCTTATGCAGATGACTATCGATCGGGACATTTCTATGGAGCGTCACCAGCGCTACCGTGCATGCGTGAGAGCTTGCCTGTATGATACCTATCACTTGTCCGATGAGCAGGCAATTGAGGAGGTCGAGGGTTAGGATATCAGTCAGGCCTCTCAGGAGCCCAAGCCTATGCAGGAGTAGTCTGATGGAGGCGATGGAGGATCGGATGACGATGATGACGATGGCAAAGATGACCCACCAGGACACGGACAGGGTGAGGTCGTTGCTGTTTCTGATGACACCACCAGGGGTTCTTTGGACCACAGTTATCAGGGTTGATTGCTGATGGGAGGTTTTTTATATATAGTACTGATGTATATATATCTACCTATGGATGGCGGTCGTATAGCCGGGACAGTTCAGGACTGACTTTTGGATGAGGGGATGTATAGCTATGGTAGATGATCCCCGACTTTTGGCACCATGGATGACGGTTCAGATGACTTGGTACCTACTAGGTTATTTTCAGCAGGGTTGGACGGATTGGTAAGGCCTGTAAGGGAGTCAACTCGATAGTATCGGGTCCTCCCCATTTTGAATTAATACTGTTAACATGTGGCCTGTAGTAAATTTTACCAAACCTTGCATAGTTATAACACTTTCGGCCTTATATTGGATATATGTTTCCTGTTTTCCATAACTGTCATTGCATGAGTCTTAGAGTTGCTTCAAGATACCATTAGGGCCGACAGTAGGATCATTCTATTTCATTTATTGTTAGCATGCTGATATACTTGTTAATGGATTGATCATGCTTCTGATCATGTTATACATGTTACAGTTCTGGTTGATATGATAGTAAATTTTCTGTTCTCGTTTATATGTTGATCATGTTTCGGTATATGTTATACTTGTTTCTGATATATTGATATGTTACACGAGCTTCTGTTCCCGTTTACATGTTGTCTGACAGTTGTTTCTGATTATATGATATGTGTGGAGATCTTGAATCTTTGCTGATATGTTGTTATGGGAATGTGTTGTTCTCATACTTATATGTGACTAAGTGGGAATGTGAATACGTGGTTACGGATTCTATGAATCATTATATGTCATGCATAGAAAATGTATCTGAATACTCATGAATTCAGTAACAACATGCCACCGAGAAGAGCACCCCGGAATCGTGTACCACCACCACCACCCCAAAGAGATGTCACGCCACCCCTTGAACAGGAGGGAACTCCAGAATTAAGGGATGTGCTACGACAATTTATGAGGGCTTGCGCGCCGAGGGATAATTCTCCAAATGAAAGATCACTGGAAAAGTTTATGAGGATGAATCCACCTAAGTTCTATGGAGAACCGAATGAGCTAAAGGCTGAGAATTGGATTAATAGTCTTAAGAAGATTTTCGAGGCTATGGAGATCTACCTAGAGGATTATGAATGAGTTCGGTATGCTACTTTTCTTATGGAAGGAGCTGCATAAAATTGGTGGAGACGTGTTCAGCGTATGTGGATTGAGAATAACGTTGAAGGAAGTTGGGATGAGTTTATCAGAGAGTTTCAGTAGAAGTACACGCCTCAAGTGACTCATGATGCACGAGAGGCTGAGTTTATGAGTCTGGTTCAAGGAACTATGAACGTGATGGAGTATGAGGCTCGGTTTGTGAGGTTGATCAAGTATGCGCCTCATATTCTGAATGATGAGCGTCGCAAGCCGAAGAGGTTTATCGACGGACTGAAGCCCGAACTTCGGTGGGCACTTGCTTCTTTGGATATTGAGAGCTACAACAGGGCCGTTGACAAGGCACTAAAGGTTGAAGCAGCCCACAAGGAGATCATGATAACTACTGCACGACAAGGACCTTCTAACCCTAAGCCTTATCAAGGGAACAAGCGACATTCCAGACCTTTTCCCCAAGGAACCAGAAAGAAGCCAATGGTAGTACCACAACATCAGCAGCATAAGGCTCCACAGAAACAACAAGCACAGAAGCAGAAAGCGCCAAAGTAATAACAGAGGGCGCCACAGCAGCAAAGAGTACCTCAGCTAGGTCCAGAGGAAATTGTTTGCCGGTATTGTTGTTGAACGGGATATATTGAGGAGAAATATCGAAAGAAAGCTGGACAATGTTTTGTGTGTGGTTCCCCTGAGCACCAGATGGAGAACTGCCGAACAAGATCAGGAGATTTGGGGTCCAGGATAAAGGAAAGCAGTGGTGGGTACGACGAACAAATCGGTGGTCAAAGGGAGAGCTTATGCTTTGGATGGTAATGAGGAGGTTGATCCTTCGTCTATTGTGGAAGGTATTGTGCACATTCTTAACATGCCAGTTAAGGTCCTGTATGACCCTGGTACTACCATTCATTTGTTGCATCTAAATTATGTGCGCATTTACAGTTTCCACTTGAATAGTTGCCATATAAATTTGAAGTGAGTTCTCCTTTGGGAACTTGCCTTGTTACGGATAAAGTATATAAACGCTGCCGTATATGTATTGGTACCCGTTGTTACCCAACGGATCTTATTGAGTTGCCGATGACAAGATACGATGTTATACTTGGTATGGATTGGTTGTTTAAGTACCGAGCTAAGTTGGATTGTTACAAGAAAGAGATCATCTTGGAAGAAGATGAAAGTGGGATACCAGAAAGGAAAGTTGAGAAGTTATCAGTTGTTTCTGTTAGGAATAGTGCCCTAAAAGCCGATTGTATATCCGCTTTGTGCTTTTCCTTATTGTAATCACAGACAATCTTTGAATGAAATAACGAATTGAGGCAACACTTCTTTATATGCTCTTGTTTGGTATGCGTTCACTTTATCTGTGCATGTATGAGAACTCCCCTAATCCTGATGACTTTAGGACTCTACCATTTAGGTGAAATGGTTCATGAAACGAGCCCTATATCACATAAGTCATGATTAGTAAATTACTCCAAGCCGATGAGTCCTACAGACAGTGGGAGTGTCAACCTGACTCCTCTAAGGCTTGCTTATGGGATCACGCCCTTAAGAAGGACCACCTTGTTTCATGAAGGTGCAAAGTGTATAGTTGATACGTGCGTGATACATGAGGGTGCTTACTTTAATAAGTAAGTTCACTGAGGTGCCCCGTGTGAGAACATTCCTAAATGGGATAGGAAGTTTCTATTTCAGGAAATGGAAACTTCCAGATTAGGAAATATCTCACGAGTCATTGATGTGATTAGTTGATCCTTAGACTTGAGGTTCCTTGTCACTTTATGAGTTAACTCTGTAGTCTTAGGTATAAGCTTTAAAGGGTGTCGCCTTAGACAACTGATTCAAGGCTTATGCTGGGGCTGCACAAGTGATTCATGAAAGTGAATGAGAATCAAGAAAGGACCTACACTTGCATTTGCAAGGGGATCTCTTATTGTGTAAGTCATTCATATGCCATATGGAGTCCTTGGCCAAGGCAGTAGATCAAGACATCAAGAAAAGGGTTTCTTGGATTGAGATCAAATGGATATGAAATGCACTTAACTTTAAGACCGGATTATTAGGGTTCTGATTATTCCCTTACCCTAGACCTTGGTTGAGAGATAGTAAGTAGGAGGATTGTATCTCACATGAATCAATGACTTAAAGGTTTTGTCGAATTCGAACATTCCAATTCAGTTAGGGGTTAAACACCTGTTGCTAGACTATGGTCGTTTAATCTGTGGACTGATTAATTAATTAGGGTCACTGCTAATTAAATTGAGAACCTAGAGGGTCACACACAACAACTTGGTTACATGAGTTGAGGCTTAAAAATGATTAAACGAGTTAATCGGGCCAAGAGGGTTCCACACGTGTGAAATCATACGTGTGGCTCACGTGAGTAACACATGTCACTGTGACACGTGTCACACACGTGTGAATAAATATATATTGTATATATATGTATTAAATAATTAAATGTGTTAATTATTTAATAGACTTTGGTTTAATTTTGAATTAAAAAGAAAGTCTTATTTTGGAGAAAATAATCTAGTTAATTAATTATGAATTAATTAATTAGATAAAATAAGTTATTTATTTTAAATAAATAATGTTTAAAATAATCCAAAAATAGTTTGGATATTTTTAGCTCTCCTAAAGTTGATTTGAATTTGAATTCAAAGTCAAAGTTGGAAACTACTTGAAGATCAAGTAATAGGAGAGAGGAACCAAAACCCTTGCCTATGAGGACAAGGATTTCGGCCGCCCCTCCCCTTTCCTATATATAGGGGAGCTCATGCTCCCCTTTAGAGCTAATTGGCAATTCTTTTGGTTCATGTGTTGAACACCTTCCTTTCTCCAAGATCAAATAAACCCTAGGTTAAGCCCAAACACTAATTAGAGAACTAGCATCCTTACTAGTTAGATTGTGATCAAGTTGGTGGACTTTCTCTAGAGACTTCAAGTTAGAAGCTTGAAGATTCGAGCTTTACCAAGGAGAGGGATCAAGCGGCGAGAAGAGCGTTCTTGGGTGGCTTGAAACGCTTCATGAAAGAATAAAAGAAAAGTAAGTTTTCTATCTCTACGAATTTGGTTACACGATTGCGAGTCTAAGGTCCTTTTGTTGGGAAAATTTTTTAAATTCCGTTGCTTTCTGATTCGTGTTTTCCAACAGTTTCTTCAATGGAAGCTAAGAAGTTGATTCAGAAAGGAGCTAGGGAATTTGTGGCTTGTCTTTTGAATAGACCGAAAGATCAACTTAAGATCGAAAAAGTGGAAGTGGTGAACGAATTCTTAGATGTGTTTCCTGAACATTTGAATTCGTTACCTCCTGACCGAGAGTTGGAGTTTACAATTGAGACGATATCAGGAGGTAAGCCGTACTCAAAGACACCTTACAGAATGACTCCAGCTGAATTGGAAGAACTGAGGAAGCAATTGGACGAACTGATAGAGTCTGGATATGTTCGATCGAGCACATCGCCGTGGGGAGCACCTGTGCTTTTCGTTAAGAAGAAGGATGGATCATTGCGTTTCTGCATTAACTATCGGGAACTAAATAGGATGACGATCAAGAATAAGTATCCTCTCCCTCATATCGAAGAGCTGTTCGATATACTACAAGGATCGAAAGTCTACTCCAACTTAGATCTTAGACAATCGTATTATCAATTAAAGATCAGGGAAGCAGATATTCCGAAGACTGATTTCAACAGCCGATACGGACATTATGAGTTTATGGTAATGCCGTTTGGTTTGACGAACGCACCAGCTGCATTCATGGATATGATGCACCGTATATTCAAGTCGTTTCTGGATAAGTTTGTAATAATCTTCATCGACGATATCTTGGTGTTTTCAAAGACACCGGAGGAGCATGCTGAACATTTTCGAATCGTGTTACGCACTTTGCTGGATCACAAGATATATGCAAAGTTCAGCAAGTTTGAGTTTTGGCTTGAGAGAGTTACATTTCTCGGACACATCATATCAGGATCTGGAATCGAAGTAGATCCCTCGAAGATCGAAACGATTATGGGTTGGAAGTCACCGAAGAATCCTTCAGAAGTGAGGAGTTTTCTGGGATTAGCTGGTTACTACTGAAGGTTTGTAAAAGATTTCTCGAAGATAGCTACACCTCTCACTAAGTTGACAAAGAAGGAAGAAAAATTCGAATGGACTAAGAAGTGTGAGCAAAGTTTTCAAAGATTGAAGGAGATGCTAACAACTGCACCCGTGTTAGCATTACCAGAAGGAAAAGAAGGTTATACTGTTTACACGATGCTTCGAAAGAAGGACTAGGAGGAGTTTTGATGCAGAATGGAAAGGTGATTGCATATGCATAAAGAAACCTCAAAACGCATGAAGTTAACTACCCGACACATTATTTGGAGTTAGCCGCGATAATCTTCGCTCTGGGAAAGTGGAGACATTACCTGTATGGGGTTACGTTTGAGATCTTTACTGATCATAAGAGCCTGCGATATCTATTCACTCAAACGGAGTTGAATATGCGACAGAGGAGATGGATGGAATTTCTGGAGGACTACGATTGCATTATTCAGTACCATCCAGGAAAGGCAAATGTTGTAGCCGATGCTCTAAGCAGGAAAGTTTATTTGGCACAGATTTCTACCAACCCCGAGACTGATAAAAGAGAGAGAATGGAGGTGATAACTAAAGCTCGAATCGTGAACGTTGTGATGATATCACCGTTGAAAGAACAAGTATTGGAAGCTCAGAAGAACGATGAGTGGATCAAGAAATGTCTCGAATCTAAGGAAAAAGATGATGAGACTAAGTTCAAGATTGATGAACATGGAATATTGAGGTACAAAGGTCGAGTATGCGTACCAACTGTTTTGAGGAAAGAGATTCTAGATGAAGCGCATAAGACTAAGTGCACGATACATCCCGGAGGTACTAAGATGTATGAAGATGTTAAGACGCAATTCTGGTGGAACGGAATGAAGAGAGACATAGTCAGCTATGTCAAGAAGTGCTTAACTTGTCAGAAAGTTAAAGCGGAGCACCAGAAGCCGAGTGGGAAGTTGCAACCTTTACCGATTCTGACATGGAAATGAGAGCAAATCACGATGTATTTTGTTACTGGATTACCCAAAGTCAGAGGAGCACAAGATAGTATCTGGGTGATCATTGATCGATTGACAAAGACAACACACTTTTTGCCAGTAAAGACGACGGATAAGGTCAACACGTTGGCAAAGCTGTACCAACAAGAGATCGTTAGACTACATGGAGTTCCAAACAGCATAGTATCGGACAGAGATCCGAAATTCACATCGCAATTGTGGAAAGAGATTCAGATTTTGATGGGAACAAAGTTGAACTTCAGTACTGCAGCGCATCCTCAGACGGATGGACAATCAGAAAGGTTGATCAAATACTTGGAAGATATGCTAAGAGCTTGCGCTTTGGACTTCCAGGAAAGTTGGAAAGAGTGTCTACCTCTTGTGGAGTTTGCATACAACAATAGTTATCAAGCTTCTATTAAAGCTGCTCCATACGAAGCCCTTTATGGAAGGAAATGTAGATCCATGAAACAAGATGTACTGAGGAGGGCCCAATCAGAGTGAACTCTGCTAAGTGGATAAAAGAAGCAACAAAAAAGATTCAGATCATTCGCCAGAGAATGAAAGCTGCCCAGGACAGGCAGAAGAGTTATGCTGATCGACGAAGAAGGGATTTGGAATTCGCAGTGGCCGAAAAGGTATTTCTGAAGGCATCGCCAAGGAAAGGGTTTTTCAGAATTGGGAAAGGTGGAAAGTTAAACCCGAGATATGTTGGACCCTATGAGATACTGGAGAGAGTCGGACCGACCACTTATAGATTGGATTTGCCTGCAAGTCTTACAGGAATCCACAATGTATTCCATGTATCTCAGCGTCGCAAGTGTTTCTCGGATGAGACAGAGGTTGTGCCGGTAGAGGAGATATCGTTGGAACCAGATTTGACTTATGTTTTGAAGCCCGCTAAAATTCTAGATAGGAAGTTTCAAGAGTTAAGGAATAGGAAGATTCCTTTGGTTAAAGTCCTTTGGAAGGGTTATGGGACAGAAGAGGCAATCTGGGAGACAGAAGAGAAAATGCAGAAGCATCACCCCGAGTTGTTTGCAATTACAGCGGAAGAATCTGAGGACAAATTCTCTTTAAGGAGGGGTGATTGTAACAGTCCAAAACAGGGCCTGGACGAAAACAGTAAGTTAAGGGCATTGGTAAAGTGTTTATAGTCCGTGATCCAACTTTTTGAACCATCATGCATAACATTCTTACATGAACTTTGTGCTCTAATATGATCTGACATGTTTTAAGGGGAAATTCTTGACCTTTGATACAGTTTACTATTCATAACCCGAGCCTACCTTGTTCATATTGTTACTCATGTTTCCCAAGCTCAGAGAGTCTTTCTTGAACCATAAGGGTATTTTTGGAACTTACCGACCAAAGTTACTATTTATCTGAAAATGAGCTTTTGATTCCGATATCTTTTCCTACCCAAGTTTACATTCGAATCGATCCTTGAGTCGAGGCGAGTCTTTTGAAATCATTCTTGAATTGGAAATCTATTATGAACTTTGTTTTATTAAAAATGTTTACAAAAACCCTAGTTCACTATTCCTTCTACGAACGGTTTTCATTCGGAAAATGTTTTCTCTCTGGATTTGCACTACTCGAGCTATTTTAAGATTTTTGAGATGTTTTACAACTCTTGATTCAAACCCTAGCTTGAAATTTTGAAGCGTACGTTCGTACGTAAGATTTCACTATTCATTCTACGTTTTCAACTTTTTAACGGTAAAATGTTTTATAGTCGATTTTGGACTCAAAACGCTTCTCGATTTATTTCTTGAATTTTGGAAACAATCCGGACTTGAAAATCATTCACGAAAGTCGTTTTTCACTCGTGTTGAGTTTCGAGCTCAAAACTTTTATTCACTAAAACTAATGTATCTTTTAAACGATAAATCCGATGTCGACGTATAAATATACGTTTCGAAGCTAATTTTTGCCTGGACGGAATGGTTATAATTCCAGCACTTACCTTCATGTTTCGCCAGTGAAATTACCAAAATAGCCCCAGCTGTCCCATTTTAGCTTCAAGATGCCTAAAGCTTCCAAGAGAAGCTACTCCACTTTTGCTCTCATACCCTTACCTCAAGTTTATTTCTAATGTGAGGGGCTTATCTCCAACTACAAATAGAGGGCAAGAGGCATTTCATTCCTTGCTCAAAGTTGTGTTAACAACACCCTTTCTTCCCCCTCTCTCCCCCTCTTGGCCGTCGGCCACCCCCCACATTTGCTAGGTTAGTTTGTTTTATTTTATGTTATGTTTTACTTTAGTTTTTGTTTTTATGTTATGGTATGTTTATATTATGTTTAGGTTGGGTCTTAGGGTCTTCCCTAAGCCATATAGGATTTTATTTTATGCATTTATTATATAGTTTTCATGATATGTTTGAATATATGTTTATATGTTTTAATTGTTTAGTATATGCTTGAATATGTTATGAAATGCTCTAGTATATGCTATGATCATGTGATATGGTTGTTATATTATGAGAATTGATGCATGATTATGGAATTTGAATTATGTTCATGCATACTAGCTAATGGAATAGTGATTTACAATTAATTATGTCACAACTTGTTACATGTTGGTATTGAATTTAACTTGTTACATGTTACATGCCTAAGGTTTATGATATGAGATGATATATGTTGAGACATGTTGTTTTATGGTTATATGATTCATGAATTATGAATTGAGCTTATGATATGATATGGATTAATGGAATAGAGCCTTGATCATATGTTATACACTTTAATAGTGTCACATGTTATAACCTAAGATAGAATAGTGTTTCATAACTTGATCTTATGCTTTAATTGGACCTCCTAACTATAGGTTATACCTTTAACCTAGAACACACTTGATTATAATAACATTAACTTGAAACTATAGGTTATAATCAAGATCATAATTTAATTAGGGTGTGTGTGTGTGTATGTACGTGTATGGTGTGTGTGTGTGCCGTGTGTGTGTATAGTAAGGGTTTGACCCGACCCTTTGACCCGATATATGAATAGTAACCTATGAATAGTAATCCTAAATAGTATTTTTGAATAGTAAAAGTAAAATAAAACTTGTGCTTTCTTAATAAACATTTGCACCTAGGGTTTCCATATCCAGGGTCCAAAATGTGTTTTCTTTCGTGGACTTGTTTCATAACTTAAGGTTTGCGGTAGGATTCATAATTTGACTAAAGCTTACTCGATTATAGTAAGATCATAGCCCCACGTTAAGAGTAACCCACTTTAACGTATTCCTTTTTGTGTTACCTTTCTTGAATACCTTAAACGGTATTACTCTCTTGTGTTACATGTTCCTTGTTCATTTGTTTCATGCATTTCATATGCATCTTGGTTAGTAATGGGTCTTAGTTCTTAAGCTCACTCTAGTACACCACCTACAGGAGTTAAAGTTGAGCACTGGAATCCCCAGGGCACCGCGTAATCTATCAACCTAGCTTTTGTTACTATTAGGTGAGGTGAAGTTAAAACGTTTTCCAACTGGAACCATGATTCTACTTTAGTATCATATGTTTTGAAATTCAAAGCTAAACCTCGTTTTGAACTATCCCTTTTATCGGGACATTCTCTTGAAAGGATCATTCATACTTTAATAATATACCTTGATCTAAAGCACATGTTTTCCAAAGTTCTGCATTTTTGGTCAAAGACAGTTACATGTTCTGCATATGTTCTCAAAGTACAGTTTCACATGTTCACATGTTTTACAAGACAACATCACATGTTTTACAGATAACATCACATGTTTTACATGACAGCATCACATGTTTTACAGACAGCATCACATGTTACAGTTACAGTTTCACATGTTAATAGGTAGCACCCAGAGTGGTACTCTGGTCACTGCTAATTCTGAAATGCAAGCATACAGTTTACAGTTTGGGCCCGTCGGTTATGTGTAGAAGTGATGTTCGGGAAGTGTGCGCCAACGACATCACTAATACCGGCCGCCACAATTAGACAATTGACACCGACTTTTAATAGGAGGTTTGTTAAGTCAGGACAATCTGTCTGGGAATGGACCGCAAATCTATTCCCATTACATGTTTACAGGTCACCTAGGGCTAGCTACCCGAAGTGACAATCGGTGGAGGATAGTGCATGTTTGTATGTGTTGGTGGGGTATTGTTTACCTTGGTCCGATACTCTAATATGTGTGGAGCTATTGTTGATCCTGGTCCGATACTCTACTTCATCATGTTTTCTGGAGTAAGGTTGGAGGAGCCTAGCTTGCGGGAAAATTTCTGTTTCATAAAGAATGGTTCATATTTGGAAAAAAATCCACTTTATATCCCGTTTTATGAAAGAGCTATGAACCATCTACAATATATGTGTGCTCGTGTGATAGCATTCATGAAAGTGTTTTAAAACGTGCATTCTTTTACTGCATTGCATTCAAAGAGTTTTATCAATCGAACTTGTTTCAAGTTCTTCTTTAAAGTATTTCATTAACAGTTCTGAACTTTATTCAAGTTCTTTATCACTCAGTACTTTCTTTAAAGTATTCCCTTACTTAGTCCTTTTGACTAATACCTCTCCCGTTTTCTTGCCTCATGGTTTCAGGTCTTGCAGCCGCAGTCTAGAGGTATCTTGAAGCTCTAGATTGTCACTTTTGTTTCAGTCAGGACTTAGTATTACTTTCTTTTGTGTCCTACATATGTTATATGGCTGCATCACTATATGTTTCGGAATACTTGAGTATCTTCGCTATACTCTTTCTGCTACTCTGCTACCGATACCTTGAACTCCGTTATATTGGTATCGATTTGTGAATATGTTATATGTTCTGATATGTCGAGTCTCTCTTACACGATCAATATGTTCTTGCTTGTTACATGCCATCAAGCACATGTTTTGAAAAGTTTTAAAATACTCTGATTTTCCGCTGCATAGCCACATCGTTATACATGTATAGTTCTGAGATAGACAGCCGTTCGCTGGAGTATTTCTTGAGTGATGGCTCATACCATTACTTGAGAGGTGCTTTAGTGCGGGGGTTGAGACACAACTCTCCTCATGTTCCAGTATGGGTGGGGGGCGTTACAGTTGGGATCTTCCTTTCTTACTTGGCTCCCTCGCTGGGAGGCTTGTGGCCCTCGTTTCGATGCTTGGGAGTGGACTTCCTCATCAATATTGACCCTTTCTATGGGCTCATTGCCCTTGTCTGCTTAGGGACGTCCTTCTCTTCCCCGTGCGGGGACTTCTTTCTCCTTTACAAGAGGAGGCGGTGGATGGGCCCTCAAAACGGCCTGTGTCGCCATGAGCGGGTGCGCCTGTAATCCTCCCAAAGGAGGGGCAATTTGAGCGGCCCGCCCAGAGGGAAAATGCATGGAAGTAAAATTTTTCCATGCTCCCTGGGCCGCCTGGACCTCACATTGGGTGTAGATGGCATGTAGCTGTTGGTGAGTTATGGGGGGTAACTCCACCCCATCGATCTCCTTAGGAACCACCACCGGCAACTGGAGCTGTCCGGCGTGGGAGTTAACACGTATCCAGGAGGTGGCATCATGTAGGAATGTCCTCCTGGGTTGGCTTGGGCGTTAGTCCACTAACTCTGGGGGAGGTTCCGGTAAGCAGGAAGCCCAGAACCTCCAACTACGGCGGTGGAGGGCTGCTCAGGCGTGAGCCCCTTTGAGGGCACTATCGGTTCATTGGGGGAGGCACTCCTCCAACGGGTGGAGCTCCGCCGGCAGCAGAGGAGGTGGGAACATTGGTGTTCCCCTCAGGTTGGTGGTCATCTCTACCTCCGGCAAGCCCAGACCTGGTGGTAACCATAATGTAAATGGTATTTGTTCTTTAACTAGCAAAAACGAGAGAAGGTTGGAAGTGGTTTCCCACAGAAGGCGCAAAAAATGATGGGTCTGAGTTTAGAGGATCAGATTCCGATCATCTTAGAATTTGTTTGTTGTGAGGAAACCAGTTAATGATCGCCGAAAACGATGAGGGTTCTACCTGCTAGGACAAACACTTAGCAGTACGTATTTCATGCATTTGATGTTTAGGAACATTTGAGATAGATGCCAGGATATAAGACATAGCCAAATCATTATGCTTAATCCACTTGGCATAGATGTCTTTCAAAGCCTGGGTGGCTATGGTTTTTGGTACTCCCGGACAAGGTTCAGTGAGCACATATTTCAAACCCTCGTGTCCAAACATGATGTCAAGATTCATTTTCCAATCAACATAGTTTGAACCTTCAAGCCTATTTTCCTTAATAATTGATTAAAGCGGGCTAGCGGACGTCATTGTTCTAAAACTGAAATATTTAAAAATACGTGCAAGTTATGAATCTGTATATTACTACTTCAGCGTCTAACCATTAAATGAAATCCACATAAGCATTTTGGTTTACGCAATGATGACTTAAGTAACCGCAGTTAGCTCCCCGGAAGCGAGGTCGAAAACTACTTAGAAAAGCAAGAACTATTCTTAATTAACATGTCATTTAGGTAACTCTTACGAAACTATGTTAATCCACCACGTCAACCTTTGGTCTCTAAGTGAGTGTAACAGAGCTCCGAAGGGAGGTTAATACATCACATAGTAAAGTGTACACCATTACCTAGAAATTCGTACTAGTAGGTCAAGACACACAACGGAAGCCTGGTCGTGCTTGACTTTCCCCGTATTTCATTCTATCCTAAGAAGTCTAATCTTATATACCACGAACACATACCTGCTAAAAGGAGTAGTACGTATCCACTATACTATAGACAGGCAATGGAGACCGTGAGAATCCAATTTTTTCATCTTGCTCCCACTTGAATTTTTTAGAGTTGTGGATTATCTTCGATTATCACATAACCTATTTGGCATCTTATAATCGGAAGTGATTAATCTAATTAATATGCTCCCACTTGGATTAATAAATCACATTTACAATCCTAATAATATTTTTAAGTCTATTTAATAAATCTTTATTAATTAGGCCGAAAAATATTAGTCCAATTATGCATCGCATTCAATCTCTATTAAATACTATTTATCTAACCATATTAAATAAAGTATGCATAATTGAAAATACCATTGATGGGGTCGAAATCCGCTTGGCCCACGTTTTGACACGTGGCGCCATCAGCAACAGACACATGGCCTCATGATCTCCGAAACAAGACTCCTACGAGCATCCTCTCCCTCGAAGTACTGAGACCATGACTGACATGTGTCATCGTTTCCACCAGACACGTGGCTGTCATAAGCCGCTCTTCAACAAGCGCTCCTAAGCGAGACCCAAGTTCGCCATGGGAGTCACCTACGAGCGCTCACTCCCCTTGTATGTGCTTCTACGTGCAAGCGAACCAAGGGACCCAGCTCCCCCTCATCTCATCACCTTGGCCCGGATCAACCCTCGGTCCGCTGGTCTATCAGATACATGGTTAACACGAATACGCTAATGGCCCTTGTTACCAACCCAAAACGGCTCTCTGACACCCCGAACGTGTCCGCGCACCTACCGTTGTTGCCCGCACCACCTTTTACACCAGCTTTTGCAGGAGATTCGTCCCAGGTTTCTCCTCATTGCGCCACATGGGAAGGCAACATTAAGGCAGGACCACAAGGGGACAAATTAACAAAGGGTCCTTGACCCTCAACTATAAATACTGGACTTCATCTCATTCTCTGTAAGCAATCACTCATCATTGAAGTTCTTACATTCTTCATTTTTCACCTCGTTCAGATCATCATCTGACTTGAGCGTCGGAGAGCCAAACTTGGAATTACCCTCAGTTCCCCCAGCTTGGCCGTCTGACCTCTGTTTCTTTGGTGTTTGTCCTAGCAGGTTGAACCCTCCATCTTTTCCGGTGGTCATCACTGAGTTTTCCTACCTCAAACAAATTCTAAAGTGATTGGACTTTGTACCCCATATTGAGACCCATCAACCACAATATCTCATATTATCATAATCATACCACAAAATTAAAAACATGCTTGCAAATAATTATCATATAATTATCATGCTTAAAATTAAATGGCATAAAGTAACCATGCCATAAATAAATTATCACATAATTTAAATCATGTTTACTGATTCGGTAATTTTTTAGGAAAAACAATTAAATTGTTTCCCAAAGAAATACCATTCCACGTAAATTCCCAGGAAATACTGGAGGGGTCACAAACGGTCCCTCTTAAAAACCAGTCTCCTTTGACAAAATTTACGTGCACAGTAGCAGATTTAAAATTATGTATCGCATACAACATATCAATGCATGTATATATCTAGAGCACGACTCTAATACCAGTTGCTGGTACAAGGACCCGAAATGGTACTGTTCCGGGACCGTACTTTAAAAAATTTCACTAATATATAGGTATCAAAATATTTCTAAAATATTTAAATACAAACAGCGGAAGACTAGCCAAAACTACTCAAGTATATACATGCAATTGATAATAAATTTTAAATCACAAAGCAGATAAACAAAGCATGCAATTAACACTTAAGAGCACCTAATTTATAATGCTTAAACAAAATATAATATAAAAATACCTTTCACCGAAGATGGCTATTGCACCCGGAATTTACCTCCCGAGAACCCGATACCCGATCTTCTCGTGAAACCAGTAGAGCTTCCCTGCAATAACCCCAGAAAAACCCTCGGAGTGTGGGCTCTGAAAGTATTTCTCCAAATACTTAGAGAAAATAAAACTTTAAACTAGAAAACCCTTTTCAGGGTTTATTCTCCCGAAATTAGGCATTTATATATAAACACCTAATTAAAATTAATTCCAAAATAAATCGGAATTAGCTAGGAGAAAAGGGATATGGTTTCAAAGCCGAGAACTCAGCCAAAACCTCTCCCAAAAGTTGTATGAAAAAATGAAATGCCAAGGCCCCTATTTATAGGGGAAAAATCGAGGGTAAAATAGTAATTTCACACCCCACTTGCGTGCACAACTTGGACATGAATTCCAAGGTGACTACGTCGAAGATCTCATCACCACGAGTCTAACTTGGAGAAGAACGGGCCAGAATACCCCTGCACGCGCCCTCACGGACTACTTGAAGGTGGCGAGTGTGTTATACACGCGACTAGGGTTTCTGGCTGATGTGGCCGATTCTGACTCGGCCACGTGTCCGGGCCGGTCCAACCGGACACGATTTGAACCGACCCTATCCATTTTTGACCCGACCAGTTGACCCGGTCCGAACCCGTTGACCGGCCAAGTCCAGATCTAATCTGGACGGTCCGCGACGATGACGTGACGCAATCTCTGCCGTCCACGTGTCGCGCCACCTGGCGCCCAGATAGTGCCACCTCACGCCTGTCCGCTGACGTGGCATGCCACGTCGTCTACCACATCATCAATTTTTTATTTTTTTTTTCCCGATGAAAATTTTATTTTCGCCAAAATAATATTCCGGGCATTTCCAACTCTTTGGAACTTGATTTATTTTCTTAAGATAAATCCCTTGGCTATTTTCAAACACTTTGAAAATTTATTTCTTTCTTTCCTTTTAATGTTTTATCTTCGGGTTTTCGATTGGGGCTTGCAAGGGGACCTGCAGGACTAATTAATTTTAGCTCCAAACTGATTAATATATTATCATCTCATGATAATAATTAATTACCGATTAATAATATTTAATTCCACTAAATAAATAT
This sequence comes from Lantana camara, assembly GCA_037501455.1. Classification (NCBI taxonomy): domain Eukaryota; kingdom Viridiplantae; phylum Streptophyta; class Magnoliopsida; order Lamiales; family Verbenaceae; genus Lantana; species Lantana camara. Next base: position 113,051,841 of record CM074857.1, read on the forward strand.
TGTTGCACTCTAAAATTAATTAAATTATTCACGAATTTCTGGATCTAGAATAATTTTGCATTTTATTCCTCCGTGTAGATATCCATGAAAAATAAATTAATACTACTATCATTTATTTTACACTTCTAATCTGAAAACTCCTGATTCGCCTTAAGTTCAAATTTCTTGTACGTGAAACACATTCAACAAACAACTTCAGTTGACCCATCACATGAAGTACTTTGGCCAAAGTTTTAATTCGAACTTTGCAAATCTATCAGGAATATCTTTTAACTTTCCAGCAAAGCCACAGATTCCTCGATCAATATTTCTCTTCTGCACATTTCATGTAATCACTGACCGTACAAAGGTTTCGGTAATTCGATATCGAGACCTCACTTATGAGCACATTACAATGATTAACACTACATTCCTAAAGTCGAAATACTACCAGGATTAAGATTTCAATGCTCCATAAGATTGGTTCATTTTAGATAGTAGTTTAAAATGAACTATCTTAGTGGTCCAGTTCGATGTTTCCAAATCTATTGAAAATCATCAATGTGTTATAATTGGAAACTCCATTTCCCTATAACGAAAGACTAATCATCTTATATAATACATTATAGCCTCGATAAGAACTTATTCTTATCTTACCGAGAAGAACTTTAATAACACGTGATTTAGATATCCAAATTCCTTTCCTATGAAACACATTTCGTATAAGAATATCATCACACGTTATTAATTATGTTAATATACTCATAACTTGTAATAATTTTAGTTTTATTAATCTATCAAAATACGAAGTATTTACAAAGAAATTGGATTTCAGGGCACTAATCCCAACACATACTACGAAGCCACTATACTAAGAAGCGATACAAAAGATCAAGAACTCTTCATTTACGATGCAATTCTTAGAAAAACCAGCTAATAGAATAGTTGGATAGGACATACTACGAAGCCACTACACTAAGAAGCGATACAAAAGATCATGAACTCTCCATTTTGATACAATTCTTAGAAAAACCAGCTAATAGAAATTGGGAGATTGAAGCCTAGTCTCAGAATGTTGGAGCTGAAAAGTTAAATACAGAGCTCTCCTCACTTCCTCTAGTTCATTCTCCACCCGATGCAACACATAGCTTAAGGAATCTGATGCCATTCATTGAAACCACCAACCTAGTCAACAGTTCTGAGAAGTGTCTGAAAGGAATCCTCGAGGAGTTGTTGGTAAAGATGGAGGTTGAAGGTGTGAAATTTGAAGACCATTCAAGAAAAAATTGGGTGTTCGGCAAATAGAAACCAAAAACCGGTCGTGGGCGTGAGAAAAACAAAGTCACATCATGTGATTCTTGGTTATTAATCCTTGATTAGGAGTAAGAAGTCGTGCTATAGGCTTTAAATTTAGAACTATTTTTTTCCCTTTTTGTTTTTGGTTTCCTTTCATTTTGTAGTCTAAGGAAAAGTTGGAAATAATTGATGTATTTTTGTTATTCTTTGATGGTGTAGGTTTGCATTGATGGACTTAAAGTTTGTGAGTTGGAAGAACTCACCAAATTCAGGTTATTTATGGTTTTGCATAAGGTTGGAAAAAGTTAAATTTGATTGATATACATGTTAATGTGGTGATATTGAGGTTTTGGTTGACAATTTTATGTTTGAGGAATGAGTATGCATGTGAATGAGTTGATTAATATAATGAATTTGAATGAATGTGGGGCTAAATGTGCAATTATGCGTTGTTTTCGTTGAAAAACTTTTTGGGATTTTAAGTGCATGTGAAGCTTTTATCAATTTCTGTGTACTATGGTTTTTGTTACATATCTTATCTTAAAAATTTATCTTCATGCGTGTTTAAACACTGATTTTTTACTGCTGGGCGATTCTTCTTTGAGTTTTGGCCGCAAAGAATTTCTTCTTCCTAGAGTCGCGTATCGGCCGTGAATCTTTCTTGAATAATTTACTGGAGTCCGTGAAGCCCCTATTGCGCCCATAATGTGACATTTCATGTCCCGCACGTTTTTTCCACCATGTCTCAGTCGCGACACTTCCATACCTAAGAGAAGTTCGGCCGCGACGAACCCACTTTCAGCCATGAAAATTCATTCTAAAACTATTAATGCTCTATCTTCTCACGAACACACCACTATCGCACCATATTTTCAGTCGGTTCCCATATCCCGACAACTTGACATAGTAAGTTTTCATCTTTCTCAGCCTTGTCCTAAATTCTCGAACTCCATTTTTGCATTGCAAAAATTTTAAAGCTCTTCCATGCCCTTTGTCTAATTTTCGGTACTGTAACCTGTGCCCCTTGAATTTTATGTTGTTATATTATGTCTATAAATAATATTGCAGCTTACTGCTTGAATCAATGCTCAACAAATATCCAGGTTCTCACAATCCTAATCTTAAAGATAAGTGTAAGATGCTCTCGAAGTCAGACACTCGTCTTTAAGTATTTACGCAGCCACTCTCGTTGTTAAAATCTAAAACCAGATTAAACCAATTAAATAGGATTAGAGTGATTAAATAACAACATCTTATCATACATTATTTAACCATAGTTGCTCAGAAAAAGACCGAATCACTTCGTACCTTTAATCCTAAGTGTTTAGGAATTATTAATCCAAATAATTCTAAAGTTATACAGACTTCAACATGCAATTAAAATATGATTCCATCACATATAAGCCAAAAATATTCATACGAGCATATCATTAAACACTTACACTACGCAATTCAAAAAGCATAAACAAAGTAGATAAATTACTAAGAGTAAAAAACTAATTCATGAGATATTATTTTACTAGAAAATACGAATTAAATATATAAAGAAATGATGAAGAAAAGCATAGGAAATTATGGATGCAAATCTGAGATTTTTGGGCGTCGTCTCGCCTTTGCTCAGACGTCTCCATCCTCGTAGCTTCTCGTCGCCTCTTCAACTCTCTAGGATCCAAACCATAACAACCAATGTGTAGAAGATGAATAATGAAGAAGAATTGTCTTTGTTTAGGATTTTGGGTCATTTTATATTGCAAATTCGCCAAAATATAAGCCCATCTTGAAATTTGCAAAAAGCCCTTAAAAACTGTCAAAAGAGCTTTTAGCGACCGGGAAAAAAAAATTAGCAGTTGCTAAAAATCGCCCAGTAGGTTTTCTGCTCCATTCTTCGCGGCGGTGAATAATTCATGCATAAATGATTACCGGCCTCGAATTACTCTAAAACAACTCTTTTTTTTGCTCTCTTGCTTGTTTTCACTCCATTTTCTATATGTTTTACTCCGAAGTGTATATTACCTAAAAATGGGCAATTTAAACACAATAAATACAAAATACCTCGACATTTAAACTATTGCTCATCCTCGAGTAATACCAAATTTATTAAAAAAAAGTCAATCCAATTTTAATACACTTGCAAAGATTGTCATCGAGTCATCACAAAGATCGAGTTTAACCCATCAAGCATTACTCATATGCACATTGTTAATAAGAAAAGTACAAGTGACATACCCTTGTGTAAGTGTGTGAATCTGTTGAGTGTGAAATTTGGATGAATCTTAGCGTTAATTGGAGTATATTGTTGTGCCGTTTGATGCGTTTATGTGTTTATTTTGCTCTATTTAGGTAATTATTGAGTTGGAGATGAGAAACGGCGTTCCAAGGCGAATTCACCCGCTTTTGGAGGAAAAAGGAGTAACCCCCGTTACCCCTTGGAAGAACAAAGAGGTTAACCCCGTTAACAAACTCAGGAGCAGCGCTTTTGGCGAATCAGAGGGGTAACACCCACTACCCCTGGGCAGAAGGAAAGTGGTACCACTTATAAAAGCGTTATTGTGATTTCAAGGCAGTAACGGGCGTTAACGATAAGTGCAAGTAGATAGGTAACACCCGTTACCTAGGGCGGCGAGATAGAATTTAGGGTTGCTATTTAAGTGCGTTTTGGAGTCTTTTTGGGGGAGTTCTTCTTCCGTTCGTGCTAACCTAAGGAGAGAAGTTCTGGAGTTTTGAAGAGTTGTTCACAAATTTCGAGAAGACGAAAGGATCGAGTTCTTTAACAATTCCGGTTTTTCTGTTTATTAACTGCTTTAATTTCTCAAACTAATTCTTTTGAGTTTAAATTTAATTAGTATTATGCTAGATTCATTTTTCCAGATTTTTACTGAATGTTAATGAGTTTGTTTTTGAGACTTTGTCTTTATTTGATGAACATGAATTCCTTTAATGCAATTTACTTTAGTTTTATGAGTTTTACTTTAATTATGGGTAGCTAAACCCCTAGGGCTAGGGGAGTGATGATGAATGTATGATATGTATTTGATATGATGCTTGAATGACTTGTGCAAATTCTTAGTATGAAAACTGGTTTGAATTGAATTGTGAAGGCCTGATCACCCTTAGAATAATCTAGAATTACTTGAGAATCGAGAGGTTAATACACTAATAAATCTTATTCCATGCCAAGCCCCTAGAATAGGAATTGCACTAGTCTTGGTCTTGTTGGTTTAATTAATACATTGATGATTGCGAGAGCAACATTGAGCTTAATTAAATACACGGTTATACCTTGAGAGAGGATAATTCATATATAAGTGACTGGGTTGTAGAATTGCACTTGTCAAACAAGTATTGTATTGAATCATAAATGCATAAGTCATTACTTCCCCTGCCTATTTAGTCTACTGAGTTTAATCTGTGTTTATGTGTGGTATTTGTGTTTTCTTAGAGTTAATTACTTCAATTTTATTCTAGTAGATAGAAATAACAAATTGAATTCGTTCGGTCTTTAGATTAGAAATAGATATTGAGTAGTGACTGATTTCCCTTTTCTGTGGGTACGATCCTATTGTGCTACGTGTACATTAAGTGTACACTTGCACGATTGGTTTTAACTTAGTGAATCTAAACCACAACATAATCAAACAAAGAAAAAATGACATTCTGTCACTTAGATTATTTTATGAAGTTCTTCTAAGAACCAAACCACATTTTAGAGGGACACTTTTCATGTCTAACTCCACTAATTCTGTGAGATCATGACTCGGGATCTTTAGATTTTCATTTGGCTTATAAGGGTGGTTCAGGGACAGGTTAGAAATTATTTGGACAAGTAACTCAAACACTAAACTTACACTACTGTACTCTAACTTCTTTGGAAGTCTTTCTTTCACTTCACATTGACTAATTCCCTTTTCCACTCACACTTGCATTTTTCATACTTCCACACCTTTTCTTTTCTCAATACACTTTCTTTTGATTTTTCTTTTCTTTCTTTCTTTTTCTCTTTCTTCTTTTTCTTTTGAATTTTTCTATCATTTTTCTTTTCTTTTTCTTCTATTTGTCTTGTACAATTTCTTGATAGGGATAAATCAAACTTCTAACTTTTTTAAGCACAAAAGAGCAAATTCGATGTGTTTTAACATAAAGGTGGGAAATATATGGTTCTGTTTCGGGCTTATAATGTGGCTAGAAAGCACATAACCACAACTCTAAAGGATCAAAATGGGTCAATAGGACTATCGGTATTTAGTGAAAATTTAAAATTGAGGCTTAGATTTCAAGACAACGAGGGCCTAAGTCATTTCTTTAATCAATCACCAACTACCCTTCGTTTTGGAAAGACACTAGAATGCACTCCAATTCATAATCCAGTCTTATTCGAAACACATAAAAGTCCTCTAAGTGATCAGAATACATGGAACCGTTCAAACAGTGCTCTAAAAAATAAGGGCATATAACCATACTAGACTTATTAAACAATGCACAAGTTTTCACCTATTCAATTAGCTTTAGTCAATCATGTAATATTCAACTATCTAAGCAAAAAATTTGAAAATTGGAGAGATTTTTAACAAACTCAACGCATATTTAAATCTTAAAGCAACAATGAAGTAAAATAGATATATCAATTAAGATTGTAGATCCTTCCCCCACACTTAAAATTTGCTATGTCCTCATGCAAATGGATATAGGTTCAGAAAAACTCGTTTAAGATGAGATCTGCAACATCAGATTCTCAACAACATGGCAACATACCTAATCCTGTCATCACAACTACACCAAATGCATAAAACGAAGAGCTATAGAAGTAAAATAGAAAAATAAGAATCAGTTAAGTCATTTAAGACCAACATGCCAAAATCATTTACCATTCAAAGCATTCAAGGTTTCAAAAGGGGAAACTAAAGATAAGCAATTAAATTCATACCAATATCCAATGCAAAAAGAAATAAATTCTCGGTGTGAATAAACGTACTATAACAACATGAAACTCAAGGGGGACAGGGTATAATATTAAAATAAAACAAAGGACTAGGAGAATTTTAAAATTTTGGCAATGAAAACCTGGAGTTCGAGAATGTGGGACAAAGGCTAAAAAAGATTGAAACTTAACATATCACGTCGTCGGTAATTGGGGACCAACCAAAAATTATGGTGTGATGGCGGTGTGTGTATTGTGAGAAAAGAATTAGCAATGAAAATATTAAAATGAATTTTCATGGCTGAAAGTCGGTTAGTCATAGCCAAAATTTTCTGGAGCAGAGAAATGTTGTGGCCGTGACAAGGCGTGAAAAATGTGTATGGGGCTAAAATATCGCGACGCGAGCGCTACGCGTTCCATGAGAACACAGTTGCGGGGCACGACATGGTCTTTGCGTCCTCCAAAAAATTGTACAAGAAAGATTCGCATCCGCTAAAACGTTATGCAGAAGGTTTCGACAAGGGATGTTCACGACAGTGACACACAGAAGAAGGAATTCTTCACGATCGCGTTTCAAAGAAGAATTGCCTAGCAATAAAAAATCAGTGTTTAAACATGCCAGAAAATAAATTTCTAGAAATGATATGCAACAAAAACCATAGTACACCAATAATAACAAAAGCTTCACCTCATGCACTTAAAATTCCGATAAATTTTCAATGCAAACAACACATAATTGCTCCAACTCTCTGGACTCCAAACCCTGGCTCCCAATGTGTAGAAACAAATAATGATAAAGAATTATCTTGATCTAGGGTTTTGGGTCCTTTTATATTACAAAATTCACCAAAATATAAGCTCATCTTGAAATTCGCGAAAAGCCCTTAAAAACTGTCTGGAGGGTTTTTGGCGGTCATCAAAACTTTCAGCGGCCACGAACAAAAAGTTAGCGGCGGGTAAAAATCATCCAGCAAGTTTTATGCTTCATTCTTCGCGACGGTGATTAATTCTTACATAAATGATTAGTGGCCGTGAAATACCCCAAAACAACTCTTTTTTAGCTTTCTTGCTCGTTTTCAATCTATTTTCTATATTTTATACACCGAAGTGAATATTACCTGAAAATGGGTAATTTAAGCATAATATTAGCATAAAACTACACGAAATATATGCTAAAAATATCAAGTTTTATGCCTAACAATTACTGGATCTCCACTTTGAAGGTCTTTTCATGATATGATCCCTTAATATTTTCTTTTCACTTTCATTAGGACTTTCGTACCAATAACACTTGCATTTCCATTGTTCCTTCTAGAATGGCCTCCTTGAAAATGACCAGGGACCAGATTTGTTCTTTCAACGTGTCCCAATAATGAGGAGGATTTTATCATCCTCGTAGGAAACTCGTTAACCACCATGCAGGTATTCTTCATCTGATGGCCATGATAGAGCACGACTTCCCCCATCCCCCTCAGAATGATTCCCAAAATAGCAATCCCTGTCTTTGATCCCTCATCCCTTTCTAATCCTCCGCAATCGATAATTTTCCTTTCCCTGTTGGTGTGACGCCCGAAGCGGTGGGCCACCACACCCCCCGCACCTAAACCCGAACCCACATATGAAATGGACTTCCATACATGCTTCCAAGTCTAAACGAACGATGACCTACATACACACACTAGGCTAAGCGGGGCTAGGACACAGACAGAGCGTGCCAAACAGATAAACAAAAATACGGAAGCAAGAAACAGGATCCATGAAAGAGCTCAACAAACATACTTTTGCCTCATATGCAGTTGAGTCTAATTCGAACAGAAATTGTATTAAAGATAATGAGATAATTGATTAAGATAAAATTTTATCTTAATAATGAAGAGGAGACTTCAATTACTGAATTAAAAGCCATGTTCACACAAAAGAATGCACCATATTGTGGTGCATACAAACTAATTGCAAGGATTAGTTGAAACAATGGCATGTGCGCTGAATTGTTGCGTATCCACTATGAGATTACATCACTAATTCGGTACTAGATGATTTTGATGAATAAATTGACATTTCCGAAAGAGTGGAAAGTACAATAACCAATTTCGGAACTCAGATTATCACTAACAATTGTAAGGAGCATACTAATATCATAAATACTGATTTTAGTAATCTGATGTTCAACTCTAAAGAAACTTTAATTTCGGTGGTGACCAACTTTGTGAAATGAAATGGTGGTTGGGTACGTAAAGATAATAAAGTAACAAAATAGTATGTATAACGGTATATCTCGACATATATGTCGTAGAGATAATACCGTAAAACAACTGCCCTCAAATGGAGTTATCTCTATCGATTATATAAAGTCAAAAGATAACATTGTGGATCCGCTTACAAAAGGTTTAATAGTTAAACTTGGAGATGGAAGTCTTCTTTCGTTTCTGGACGGTGAAGTAAGACCAAACTCATGAGCTTATTATCCTAGGTCGGAACAAGTTGATAGGATCCCCTTTGTTATGTCCCCATGTCCCCCCGTGTAGGGACATGGGGGCGAAAAAGGGAAAGAGAGGGATAGGGTTTCTCTCGCTTTTGGCATAGCGTGCCCCCTCGTGGGAGGCTCACACGACAGGCTATTAGCTCAGTGGTAAAGCGCGCCCCTGATAATTGCGTCTTTGTGCAACTCAACGTGTGAGGGCATCGTGGGGGGCTAAACTTAGCTCACTACCTATTCCAATGATAAATAGACAGTGTCACCTGAGCAGGTTAAGTTTTTACTTTTAATGACTCATATATCTTGAAATTTCAAGAGGAGGTACAAAAGGAACCTCTTAACAAAAGAGTCACCTATATGGGTAAGGATTGGGGCCGATGTTATGAGAATTTTAAAAGGCTGAATTCTCAGAGAGTACTCATGAAAAACCCAAGAGTTGTTCAGGGCCGAAATGAACACAACAATGAGAACTTCAAACTAATTCTAAGTGATATTGTGTGAAGTCCTATTGTCTTGGTATACACAAAAGCCGAGTAGTTCAAGACACCGTGTTCTCTAGTTGGCAAGTATATCCGATAGTTCTCACTAGAGAAGGTTCAAAGCCAAAAGCTACCTCTCTCGAGTCTCGATGCAATATCACTTAACTGGAAACTCTTCAAATTGTGTGAGCATATGGATATCTTCAAAAGGGGTAATTTTTCATTCATGCGGGGGATTGTTGGAATTTTGATAATAATTATTTATCATAATCTAATAATTATTAAATGAGAAAATTAAGACAAAAGTTAATAATTAATAAGGACACACTTATATGTAATATAAGTAATGTTTCCAAGAGATATGACCTTTGGAATGAATAGTTGTGATGAATGGTTGTCACTAAATTCGAAAAGGTGTAATGAAACATTGTATGGTTTCGGTAATAACCGAAGAGGTATCTTATTAATTAATAACCGAATTATGAAAAGTTAAACACCTTTTTGAAGAGGTGCATCATCATCTATAAATAGGAGTGCATAAAATTCATTTAGTACAAACAACTTACAAATTCATTGAAGTGTGTTCACTACAAACTCACTCACTACACTTATCATATCATAAGAAGAGTTTTCAATTAGTTTAGTTCGCCGGAGTAATCAATTGGAGTGCTTCCTTTGGTTTGAAGAATCGTTATATCTTGGGAGGCTGTTCGAATCAACCTTAAAGCACCGTGAAGGACAAAAATAAAGCCTTAAAGAAACCGTGTGATACACGAGCCTTGATTCACCTATTTGCATTCAAGTACGCTTTCTTAAGTTAATTTTATTGTTTTTTGATCATATGATATAAATGTGATTAATATAAATATATTTTAGTTGATATATTTATTTGCTAAATATGTTTTTGCACAAGTATACACGGTAAGTTTATACCAACAAGTTTAAGGCTTTTTGAATTCTATTATATTTGTGTAAAAATATTGATTTGAATGAGAAATTAAAATAAGACACAATCATACATATATATGAGTAATAAATTAATTAAGATAATTAAGTTATCTTATTCATGAATTATCATGTATGTTGAAGAGACACCTTTTCAATTAGTTAATGCACTGTTTCGACATTAACAACTAATCTTTCAAGAAGTTGTATTATATGAAAAGGTGTAAACCAAATGAGAAAGTTAGAAATCAAATTGAAAAGTTCTGAAAGCAAATTGAAAGGTTGCGACTAATTGTGTGGACTTTGGTTCAACAATTTGAGAATTTGATTTCAATTGTGTCTTATCAATTTAGTTATGAAATATTATACCCTTTTAAAGAAGTGTCATCGTATCTTCATTTAATACGAAGAAGTGTCTTCAATATGTCTTCAATTAATTACGAATTCGGCATTAGTAATTTATATTGCCAAGATTATTCATGAAATAAGTATATCCTAATTATTGAAGAACTATTGGGTTAAAACAAAGAGAATAATATTTATTGAAACAAAATTTCTATAATTTTGTAAATGGTAGAGGCACAAGATGATCTTCCTTTGGAAGAATGGCTCGAGTTTTTAATTTCTTGCTACACACCATTAAGCTAGCATGATACTTATGCCTCATATGCAGTTGAGTCTAATTCGAACAGAAATTGTATTAAAGATAATGAGATAATTGATTAAGATAAAATTTTATCTTAATAATGAAGAGAAGACTTCAATTACTGAATTAAAAGTCATGTTCGCACAAAAGAATGCACCATGTTGTGGTGCATACAAACTAATTGCAAGGATTAGTTGAAACAATGACATGTGTGCTGAATTGTTGCGTATCCATTATGAGATTACATCACTAATTCGGTACTAGATGATTTTGATGAATCAATTGACATTTCCGAAAGAGTGGAAAGTACAATAACCAATTTGGGAACTCAAATTATCAATAACAATTGTGAGGAGCATACTAATATCATAAATACTGATTTTAGTAATCTGATGTTCAACTCTAAAGAAACTTTAGTTTCGGTGGTGACCAACTTTGTGAAGTGAAATGGTGGTTGGGTACGTAAAGATAATAAAGTAACAAAATAGTATGTATAACGGTAAATCTCGACATATATGTCGTAGACATAATACCGTAAAACAACTGCCCTCAAATGGAGTTATCTCTATCGATTATATAAAGTCAAAAAGTAACATTGCGGATCCGCTTACAAAAGGTTTAATAGTTAAACTTGGAGATGGAAATCTTCTTTCGTTTCTCGACGGTGAAGTAAGACCAAGCTCATGAGCTTATTATCCTAGGTCGGAACAAGTTGATAGGATCCCCTTTGTTACGTCCCCATGTCCCCCACGTGGGGACATGGGGGCGAAAAAAGGAAAGAGAGAGATGGGGTTTCTCTCGCTTTTGGCATAGCGGGCCCTCTCGTGGGAGGCTCGCACGACGGGCTATTAGCTCAGTGGTAAAGCGCGCCCTTGATAATTGCGTCGTTGTGCAACTCAACGTGTGAGGGCACTGTGGGGGGCTAAACTTAGCTCACTACCTATTCCTATGATAAATAGATAGTGTCACTTGAGGAGGTTAAGTTTTTACTTTTAATGATTCAAATATCTTCAAATTTCAAGATGAGTTACAAAAGGAACCTCTTAACAAAAGAGTCACCTATATGAGTAAGGATTGGGGCCGATCCTATGAGAATTTTAAATGGCTGAATTCTCAGATAGTACTCATGAAAAACCCAAGAGTTGTTCAGGGCCGAAATGAACACAACAATTAGAACTTCAAACTAATTCTGAGTGATATTGTGTGAAGTCCTATTGTCTTGGTATACACAAAAGCCGAATAGTTCAAGATACCGCGTTCACTAGTTGGCAAGTATATCCGATAGTTCTCACTAGAGAAGGTTCAAAGCCAAAAGCTACCTCTCTCGATGCAATATCGCTTAACTGGAAACTCTTCAAATTGTGTGAGCATATGCATATCTTCAAAAGGGGTAATTTTTCATTCATTCGGGGGATTGTTGGAATTTTGATAATAATTATTTATGAAAATCTATTAATTATTAAATGAGAAAATTAAGACTAAAGTTAATAATTAATAAGGACACACTTATATGTAATATATGTAATTTTTCCAAGAGAAATGACCTTTGGAATGAATAGTTGTGATGAATGGTTGTCACTTAATTCGAAAAGGTGTAATGAAACATTGTATGGTTTCGGTAATAACCGAAGAGGTGTCTTATTAATTAATAACTGAATTATGAAAAGTTAAACACCTTTTTGAAGTGGTGCATCATCATCTATAAATAGGAGTGCATAAAATTCATTTAGTACAAACAACTCACAAATTCATTGAAGTGTGTTCACTACAAACTCACTCACTACACTTATCATATCATAAGAAGAGTTTTCAATTAGTTTAGTTCGCCGGAGTAATCAATTGGAGTGCTTCCTTTGGTTATTGAAGAATCGTTATATCTTAGGAGGCTGTTCAAATCAACCTTAAAGCACCGTGAAGGACAAAAATAAAGCCTTAAAGAAACCGTGTGATACACGAGCCTCGATTCACCTATTTGCATTCAAGTACGCTTTCTTAAGTTAATTTTATTGTTTTTTGATCATATGATATAAATGTGATTAGTATAAATATATTTTAGTTGATATATTTATTTGCTAAATATGTTTTTGCACAAGTATACACGGTAAATTTATACCAACAAGATTAATAAGGATTTGTTGGATATTTTTTAGCAACAAAGGGCGTGATTTTACTATGACAATTGCGAAGGTCGAGGCAAGAGTTCGACTCTCTTTCCTTAAGACGAAATTGCCCCGCTCAAGTGATTAAGGATTAGTGGCAATCGTCTCCCAAGATACAACGACCACTTCTCGTAATAGTTGCACTACAAATTACGAGATCAACGAACTCCAAGTGTTTAGAACTCTCTTAGAACTTAAATTCTTCTAAGTGTATTTGCATGTAATTCTAGATTTGGATTCTTGAATTTGAATGTATAAAATGCATAATGATATGATCTATTTATAGATGATAATGTGTCTCTTCAAAAGGTATGAAACCATTTCATAATTAAGACATAATTAACTCTCAAGATACCGAAATAATACATATGTTAAGTGACACATTTTCGGTTAATTAATTGTGTCTCTTCCTCAATCATTCCATTGAGCATTTAAACAAAGTGACATAACTTTCGGGTGGAGTTAATTCACAGTTTCCCACCAAAGAACAAATCTTTTGGTTTATGAACTAATTCAAGATAATTATAATTATCTTATTCAATTCTTGCTCACATATACATATATATATATATATATATATATATATATATATATATATTATGTCCTAATTATCTTTAATCTAAAATTTTCACATTCAGTATTAGATTTTGATAAATAAATATATCAAAATTCCAACAATCCCCCACGTGAATGGAAAATTACCCTTTTGAAGATATCCATATCACTAATGCAGACACGTAAGAGAGTTCATGCGAACAATTATTGCATCGGGATAGGTAGCTTGTGGCTTTGAACCTTTAGTAGTGATGTATAATCGGATCTACTTGTCTAATCAGTGAACGTGATGTCTTGAACTATTCAGCCGTTAGTGTAGACCAAGACAATCATACTCACACAATAATCATTCTAACACTTGTGGTTCTCATGATTGTGTCCGTTTGGCCTAGAACAACATCTTGGATTCATAAGTATTTTCGTTTGAACCGGCCACGTTCACACTTACTTAGGTGATCTCCTAATAGAAGAGTATCCTGCTATACTCCACCTTACAGGTCTAGGAATCATTAAAAACATTAGCTTAACCTCTTACCCTTTGCGGGCAGCACTTTATTGTCCTAGGAATGGGTTGAAAATAGTTTCTTAAGTGCTCGACTAGTCCTTGTACTTAGTTGTCTCATTGAACCAAGATCTTAGGATCTCCAGTCAACAAGGTTGGGCTACCATTACTTGGACTTTAATTAGTGGGTTTTAATCTCATTCCTCTTAACAAGCAGTATACTTGATCTTTCGATAGGCCTTTTGTCAATGGATCCACTATATTTTCTTTTGACTTTACATAGTCAATCCATATAATTTCATTATAGATCAACTGCTTAATGGTATTATGGCTCGATCTTATATGATGAGACTTACAATTTTATATATTATTTAAACCCTTTCAATAGTCGCTTGACCATCACTAGTATATAGCACAAGTTTAGGCCATTTTAGCCCTCGTGCTATGCCTTGGTTCTATATTACGTCGATGGTCACAATTCGAATTTTCATCATTTCGATCATCACCATAAGTTCTTTTCTTAAAACTTACTCTTTACAAAGAAGAATATCTTCGAATAATATATACTTCATTTCGAGTATTGTATTATTACTTGTTTTAAGAATTTATTCAAACACCCCCACATTTTAAGGTATTTATAGAAATTTTGTAATCTTTTCAAAGCTCAAATGATCTCTTTTCAATCGAGTGGACGTTTCTCTATTTTGACCACTACTTGAAAAAAATCATTAAGTTGCATTTCTTCAAAGCAACATATCATATATAATAATTTGCAAGTTCTTAAGCTTGAATTATCAACATATAAAATCAAATCGTGACTCTTCAAAAGGGCATTAACTTTTTATAAATAAGGCACAATTAAACTTGCAGCAAAATTGCCGAAACAATTTGCAATTGTCACACCTTTTCAATTAAGGTTTCGCCTTTCTCAAATGACGCAACATTTCGGAGAAATCATAAAATCTCAAATGCCGAACCGATTGCATGAGGCACCTTAGCAATTCATTCAAATATAAAACAAATCCACGAATAGGTGCATCTATTCATTACGATATATCACATAGCTTAATTAATCACAATTTCATCTACTGACATTAATAAAGGAATACCTCATTAATCTATGCACCTTTTCATTAATCATGTTGATGGATATATCTTGATCAAAATAATTCATAATGTATCTTTACTAACTTTAATTTCCAATTTTCTTCATGAAATGCAACCTTTCAAACTCGTTTTTCATCTTTTCTTTCACACAATATCGTGAAGAAGCTTTGCACCTTTTCAAATGAATTTTTCACCTCTTCAATATATTATTTCAACAAAATTTTTTTTTTTTAATCTTTAATATCCAAATGGTGGATTATTAACGGGAAAGGTGCTTTCCTAATTGTGAACATTTCATTAAGATAAATATATTATCTTAATTAACACATTATTTCATATATATTTTTCATTTTTAAATATTATTTTATAAATAATATAAGACTTCACCAAATATATTTTCGCACATATATAATCGAATCGAAACAATGCCATAAATTTGTTAGCATAAAACTATCATGTGTAATTATGAAAAAATAATCATATATATATATATCCACTGAAGATATATATTCGAAGCATTTAATTGAAATGAAACACATACTTGGATGGTTCTTTGTGGAGTTTCAATCGAACGACATTTTTGTTGCCACTGTTTGAAATCAATTATGATAAAATCCTCCAATCTTAGAAGTAGATTTCTTCTCGTCCATAGTAAAATCAACATAATTTTCGTCTTAAGTTTGTTGGATATTTTTGAGCAACCAAGGGGATGATTTTATTACGACAATTACGAAGGTCGAGGCAAGAGTTCGACTCTCTTTCCTTAAGACGAAATTGCGCAGCTCAGGTGCTTCCGGATTAGCGGCAATCGTCTCCCAAGATTCAACGACCACTTCTCGTAATAGTTGCACTACAAATTACGAGATCAACGAACTCTAAGTGTTTAGAACTGTCTTAGAACTTAAATGCTTCTAAGTGTATTTGTATGTAATTCTAGATTTGGATTCTTGAATTTCAATGTATAAAATGCATAATGATATGATCTATTTATAGATGATAATGTGTCTTTTCAAAAGGTATGAAACCATTTCATAATTAAGACATAATTAACTCTCAAGACACCGAAACAATACATATGCTAAGAGACACCTTTACGGTTAATTAATTGTGTCTCTTCCTCAATCATTCCATTAAGCATTTAAACAAAGTGACTCAACTTTCAGGTGGAATTAATTCACAGTTTCCCACCAAAGAACAAATCTTTTGGTTTATGAACTAATTCAAGATAATTATAATTATCTTATTCAATTCTTGCTCCATATATATATATATATATATATATTATGTCCTAATTATCTTTAATCTAAAATTTTCACATAAAGTATTAGATTTTGATAAATAAATATATCAAAATTCCAATATTAAAAGATTGGTAAAGGTTGGAATACTTAGAATTTCAAATTTTACTGATTTTGATAGTTCTATAAACTGCATAAAGGGAAAGCAGACTAACAAGTTTAAGACGGGTGCCAAACGAAGTTTTGTCGTATTAGAAATCATCCATTCAGATATTTGGTGAACAAATATGGATGCTTATGGTTAGAAATACTTCATCACCTTTATAGACGATTACTACGCTATATGTATCTCTAAATGCTTCATCATAAAAATGGAACTTTAGGAAGTCTTTAAAACATTTAAAGATGAAATAGCGAAACAATAGGGTAAGCAGATTAAACTTGTGAGAAAAGATCGATGTGGTGAGTATTATGGGAGATATACAGAAGATGAACAAGCACCAGGTCCATTTATAAAGTTTCTTCAAGATAATAGTATAATTGCCCAATACAACATTCTAGGATTGCCTAATCAAAATGCCTTTGCGGAACGAAGAAATCAAGTTCAAGATGGACATGGTGCGCAATATGCTTAACAGTTCAAAACTGCCTAAGTCCTAGAGCCCAACACGTGTAACGAAATGGATAGTCCGCACACGCACCAAACAATATCGAACGGGTGAAAAATAAAATCTCACCTAAGCTAGGCGATCTATACCCTAAAATAGAGCGTGCAACAAACAAACATATAGTGGACGCGAGTAAAACATAAACGTATCAACCATTAAGATAGATGTTTACTTATACAAATCATACATATACTTGCCTACCACGGGCCAAAAGAATCATATCATAATCTTCAAGGCTAAGCTAACAATAGTGTTCATAAATAAATAATGAATAAAAGTACGAATGTATGCAAACTTGGGCTACAACACTAGTAAGACTCAAAAGACCAACTTGCCGCCTAGCTCGAACCTTAACCTATACCTGCAACTCAAGAAACAAGGGGCAAAGACAAACAACGAAGAGGGGTCATCCTAGCAACTGGTGAGATGGCTAACACACGAATCCATATATATAAATAGAGCAAAGCAAGTATCAAATTCAAAGTTATCCGTAAACCAGGGATGGTTTTTGCACGCTAAAGCATTTTTTGTGATAATAGGTATATATAGAGTTCAAGGACGAAGGCCAAAACAACGAATTTTAATAATCACTACAAAAAAACAGCCGAATTCCGACGGGAAAAAACCGACTGAAAATTCCGTTGGTGTCCCGTTGGAATTCCGACGAAAAATTTGGCTGAATTCTAAAAACAATTGCGCCAAAAATTCCAACGGAACTCCGTTGGGTTTTCGTAGCAAATTTTGGCGCAACTCTAAAAAAATTGCGCCAAAAAAATCGACGGGATTTTCCTGTCGGTTTTACTTTGGAATTTCAATTAAATAAAAAATCCAACGGAAAACCAACGAGAATTACCCATCGTTTTTTTTATTCCTAAATTAAAAAAAAAAAACGACAGGAATAACCCGTCGTTTTTTTTATTCCTCAATTAAAAAAAAAAACACCGGGGTTTTCCCGTCGATTTTCCATTGGAATTTCAATTAAATAAAAATTCCATTGGTTTTCCGTCGGTTTTCCGTAGGAATTTTTCAATCAAATTTAATTAGAAATCACGATTCAAATATCTTTTAATAAACCAACACATATATTATAGTTTTAAGTCATCTTCTTATTAAAATTTATGTTTTTTTAATAAACGATTATTTCTAATAAAGAAAAACTAAGTTATTAATTATATATGTTAATTAATAGTGAAAGTATCAATTATGTAACGAGAAGATCGCCCTTTTGATGGTTTGATCTTCTTCAACTTCAAATTTAGATTTTAATAACGTTAATCCGTAGGTCCTTCAATTTATTTATATATTTAAAAATTATATAATATACAAATTATAAATTATTAATAGACACTAAAGTAGATAATATACAAATTATACATTATTAATTTAAAAAAATATATTTAGAACATCAATCTTTTAACTTTAAATATAGTGAGGAGATCCCAATTGGAATTTAATTTTCTTTTAGACACTCTCACATATATAAATAAAAAGTTTGTAATTTTAAATTACCACTTTTATGATGCTCAAACAATTCTAAATATTATTGTAACATATGGTGTTGTATCATATTAAGGTTGGACATCTTGACAAACGTCTTTCACATGTTAAATTTAAAAACTAATATATGTTGTATCATATTTGTATCCATGCATTATAAACACTTACTTATATACATACATACATATATATAGTGTTTCCACACACAAAAAACATATATATATATATATATATACTATTTTATTAGTTATCAATCGTAATTTACATAATAAGTATTTTTAATAAATTTAATACTTGATAATTAGTATATAGTGTTAATAATTTTTGAACTAAGTTTAAAATATGAAAACTACGAAATTTTTTATTAATTATGTATCTTTATAAAAAAAAAACTTATATATATATATATATATATATATATATATATATATACAAAAAAAATTATAGGTTTATAATATAATTAATCGTTATGGAATAGTTATTAGCAATGATTTTATATTTATAGAAAAAAATAATTTTATTTATAATTCTGAATTAATAATTTAAGTGAAACGATGTAAAAATTGGTTTATATTACTAATTTTATTTTTAAATGTACAAATATCTTATAATGTAACTTATAATTAATATATTAATTTTAGAAAGAGTTCTTATTAGGATACTCTATATATTTTCTATAGATTGGAGAACTTTTAATTCTAATGAGTTTTATTTTCATTCGAATAAGTATTTTTAAAAATTTTCAATAAATATGATTATATTTAATTTAAATAATCATATATTTTAAATTAATAACAAAAATATTTAAATAGTTAATTGAAATAAGTGTATAAATATATTTAAAGACATAATATTACTAAGAAGTAAGTTATCCAAGTTGGTAAGGGAGTCACCATTCTTCCTTGGAGACCCAAGTTCAAATTCCTGCGTGCGCAATTATCGTGAGAATTAATTCTCGCATTGTATTGGCTCGGTTGGCTCAAGCTCGGCTCGTGGCTCGTCCGAGGTGTTGGTGTGGCTCGTTTTCGGGGTGGTTCGGGTCTCATAAATGAATTTTTTTATTTTTTTTAATTTATTTATTTTTATTCTATTTCCGACGGAATACCGACGGAAAATTCCGTTGAAAATCCGTCGATTAACTTAAAAATTAAATTATTTTTGTTCCGTTGGAAATCCGTTGATTTTTCGTCGGAAAAAAATTCTAACGGAAAACTGATGGAAATGGCCCATTGGCTTTCCGTTGGAACTCCGTTGGAAATTATTTTGTTGGAAAAAATAATTTTCCATCCATTTCCCGTCGGTTTTCCGTCGGAAATCGGCTTTTCCAACGGAAAACCGACGGGCTTTCTGAAAATCCTATCGAAAAATTCCCGTCGATTTTCGGGCTTTTTTTTGTAGTGAATTAAGATTTTGTTCCCATTTCACGAACCATAGCAAATTCAAACAATTTGGAGAGTACGAGGTTCTCGATCCCAACTCCTCAAATTCTAACATATTTAGAACAAATTCAAAATCAAACAAACGAACCTTCACATCGGTGATTGGAAAGGGTTGCAAGCCCTAAATCATCGTTTCAAAGTTCACACGAGTCAGGATTTAATTACTTCCCTGCACCTTCGACGGGATTACCGCCGACTCAAGAAAACCCACCTTCCCCTCAACCTACCGAGGTTGGGCGAATTCTCTCAAATGGAAATGTACATAGGAGGTGTGCCCGATGATCCCATGGCCTTCTCTGGTACTCCTTACCCACATCTTCAGGGTCCAATCAAATTCAAATTCAAATTCATATTCATATGTACAAAACCTATCTTTCAAGGTCAAAGCTCGCTACAGAACACACACACCAACCCTTTTCAAAATCAAATGAAAACATAGCTTACATATACATAAAAATATTTTTCAAAGTTTCATAGCAAATGGGACAAGCCCCCAAAATACATATCCAACACATATCAAACATATAGTATACATAGGTCGCATGCGAACTCAAAACATGTTTAGGGTTTTGGGTCGCAATAGCTAAAAGAATGAAAACCTCACCTGAGCAAAAGTACCGTAGCAAAAAAAGACCAAAACAACATCTACGGAGCGGGCTCATCACCAAAGGGATGCTCCTCTAAACAAAACAAACACTAAAGACACACTTAGACTCAATATGAACCATATAGACTCTCGACGAATGCCTATGAATGCAAATGATGCAATGCAAGCAACAATCATTTAACACTTAGACAAACACATACACTTAACATGATTTTATACAACTAACATACCAAATAATCATATACTCATGATAACCTATCAATTCACATTCATACATAAGCATAAAATATGTTAAGAACATGCCCGGGCTAGGTAAAGACTAAAGAAACGGAGAAAAACGAGAAACAAAGTTTGGAATCAAACAAGGGGAGCAAAGTAAGATCCACGGCCATGGATTTTCCTTCACAGAAAATCCACCCCCATGGAAGCCCTCCAAGGATTCCCTGGAAGCAATCCACGCCCGTCGATTTTTTATTCATAGAAAATCCATAGCCATGGATCCTTAGGCAGTGGGATTTCTCCAATCCCAGCAAAACAGGACAAGAAAGAAAGGAGCAAGGCAACAACTTCTCCATGCATTCACCTCCAAAATCAACCAAAATAAAGGCTCAAACTCATGCACACATGTGCTAACATATGATCCCAACAAAAGGGCATGAAATGAACTAGAATATAAACCACCATTTTTACACACTGAAGCTCCATTAATGGTTTTTCATTAATGCACCAACTATCAAGCAAAATCCACCATAAATGCATTAAAAGACTTCATTTAAACCACATATATCATATTTAGGGCAAGGAAATCAATATACAAAGCATGCTTTCAAATTTTCACATAAGATTATTGGAAAACTCAGAGTAAAAGCAGCGAAAATTTTAAAAAATTTTGCAAAAGGGAACATGGACTTGCAATGTTCGTTTTAAAACATTCGAAGAGATCCAAGAAATTTACAAGATTTGAAGTTTTCTTGTGATGTTTGATTTCTCCTATCAAACACCATTCAAGTGGATTGTCCCTCGAACGGTTCTTGATTAGACACCAAAGAAGGAATTTTCTAAAGCGTATCCACACCAGTCCTAGATCACGATCAAGTTATTGAGAATGCTAGTTCTGTGGCTTGTGTTTTGGCTCGGAGATTTTGTGAAAAACTTTCTTTTTTATTTTTCTCAAAATAATTAATACTTCAAGAACGTTGCTCTAAACACTAGAAAGAGCCCGACCCCCTTTATTTATAGTAGTGGGGTTCGAACCCCTTGAGGCTTTCCTAAGCCTAGTGGGTTTTGATTTCTTCCTCAACAATTCACTAATTAAATAATATCTTTTAATTAAAATAAGATCCTATCTTATTTAGAAGATATACCAAGAAACCCTGTTCCCAAACCCTTTAAGAGTTTGACTATTCAACTTTATCTAATATAAGACTAAATATCTAATTTCGATAAATATCTTAATTCTTAATTAAATATTTATTGGGTTAATTATTTTGAATTGGAATTAACAATTACTTTATAATTAATTAGAAGCCTAAAATTAATTAAACAAATTTAATTAATTGTGCTTTTTCACACGTGTCACTCACGTGACATGGGGCACATGCACGTACGACCCCATTTGATCATTTTCATTAATCCGATTAGCTTCCTACCAAATCCCTCGTGACCTGTGTGTGACCCTTTAGGTTCATTATTCAAATAGCAATGACAATGATTAATTAATACTCTTATTTAATTAATCAATCCACAGATAACACTGCCATAATCTTGCAATGGGTGTGTGACCCCTAGCCGAGTAGCGAAATCAATTGAAGAACCTTTCAGTCATTGACATCATGTAAGATATGATCTTCCTTTCATTCTATCTCTCAATCAAGATTTAAGGCATGGGAATATTCATAGAGCCTTAATAATCTTAATCTTTAAAGTTAAGTTCGTTTTATATCCATTTAAGATCTCAATCCAAGAAAACCACCTCATTTTCTTGATGTCTTGATCTTTTATCCATCTTGGCCAAGGGTTTAAGTTTTAATGGACTACGAACAACTTAATCAGTAAGAGATGATCTTGTTCTTAACGAGTGAAGGTCCTTTATTGATTCCAGTAAATCTACATATGGCACTTGTGTGATCCCAGCATATGTCATAGTTCAGGTGTCTGTGTGTCGATACCCTTTTGAGCCTATATCAAAGATCACAAGGTTAGCTCATATGAGACAATACAAAATCTCAAGTCTAAGGATTATTAATCACGTCATTGACCTGTGAGATATTTTCTAATCTGAAGGTTTCTTGGAAACATCCTTTCCCATTTAGTTATGTTCTCATACGGGACATCTCAGTGATACAGTTCTTGTAACAATCACCCTTATGTATTATGCACGTATCATCTTATGCACTATACACCCCATGAAACTGGGTGATCCTTCACAAAGACGTAATCACATAAGCAAGTCTCAATAGAGTCAAGGTCGACACTCCCACTGTCTATCGGATTCATCGACTTGGAGAAGCTTATAATCCTCATTTATGTAGTTAAGAACTTATTTCATGTGCCGTACCCATAAGGACAAAGTTCTTAACAACCTCATCGTATTAGGGGAGTTCAAAACATGCAAAGACAGTCAAACCCAAACAGAAATAAAATAACACATAAAGAATTGTTGCCTATGAACAAAATGATTTTGTTTATTATCCAAAGATTGTTTGTGATTTTAGAAGGAAATAGTAAAGCGTATTCTCTGCTTTAAGGGCACCGTTCCTAACAATCTCCCACTTACCCGTCAAAGCCATTCAGGTACTATCCTAATTCCCATCTTCTGAAGGTGTCCCTCGAACGCCTGCCGACTTAGAACTTTAGTAAGTAGATCTGTCATGTTCTCTGCCGATATGACCCTTTCAATTTGCACATCTCCCCTCTTGATTATATCACGAATTAAGTGATATTTCCTCAATATGTGTTTGGTCCTTCGCTGAGATCTTGGTTCTCTAAATTGAGTAACCGCCCCAATATTGTCACAATGAATTGTGACGGGGTCTTTAATGCTAGGAACTACATCCAACTCTTGGATGAAATTTTTTACACAAACACCGTCCTTAGCTGCATCGTTTACGGCTAAGTATTCGGTCTCAATAGTCGAATCTGCAATGGTCGCTTGCTTGGAACCTTTCCAACTCATTGCTCCGTCGTTCGGGCAGAATATGTATCTTGACATAGATTTAAAGTCATCCATGTCCGATGCAAAGCTTGCATTACAGTGTCCTCTAAAGATAAGATCTTGTTGGCCTATGTAAACCAAGAACATGTCCTTAGTTCTTTTTAAGTATTTAAGGATGTTCTTTACTGCAGTCCAGTGACCTTCATCAGGGTCAGATTGGAATCGAATTGTTACGCTGAGTGCATAAACCACATCCGATCGAGTACATAGCATCGCATACATTATGTTCCTATTGCTGATGCGTAAGGAATTCTAGACATCCTGGACTTTTCAAGTTCAGTCTTGGGACGCAGTTTCTTCAAAAGAACTATTCCTGCGCCTATCGGAAATTTTCCTCTTTTGGAATCTTCTATACTAAACCTCTTTAGTAATTTGTCTATGTAAATCGACTGTGATAATCCTATCAATCTTCTAGATCTATCTCTATAGATCTTTATTCCAAGAATGTAGGATGGATCACCAAGATGCTCCATCTCAAATTGGTTTGATAACTAAGCTTTTGTTACTTTCATATCATCCTTCGTATTTCCAATAAGGAGGATTCATCAACATAAATTATCAAGAATTGAACCTAGATTTTCAATTCTTTCTTGTACACGAAGGATTCATTTGGATCCTGTATGAAGCCAAAGGATTTGATAGCTTCATCGAATCAAATATTCTAATTCCTAGAGGCTTGTTTCAATGCATAGATTGATTTTCGGAGCTTACAAACATTTTGTTCCCTCTCACTGAATGTTTTGAGGCTGAATTCATCTCTTATTTTGATGGTACCTCACATGGAGTATAGTTAAAGAGTTTTATTGCTAGGCTTATTGCTGGGCTTAGAATTATGTACTCGATATCTAAGCCAATAAAGATATACTTAAACAATTTAGTTACTGTATTTATTGCTAAAAATAATAAAAGTAGAAGTTGAAATAAGCATATCAACATCATGTACCTAGCCATATTAGAGCGAGCTAAAGATGAGATAGTAGTCACTGAGCACATCAACACTGTAGCACCCAAACCCCCAAGGCACTACATCCCCCGCACTATAGCCCGATCCACATACGAAATGGACAATCCGTACATAAACCGAACATATAGCGAACGGGTGACAATCAAGAAATAAACGAGCTAGAAGGGACACTCCCCAACATACACAAACCAAGACATGTAATTAAAAGCGGAAGCATTTCAATTTATACGTATAGGTACCATATTTACCAAAGTATATACATAATAGGTATCAACGTTAACTATCAATAGATTATCATCTCTTATATGATATACACACCCAAGTATCCAAAATGTAATCACAATGATCGTAACACTATATCTCAAAAGTGTTATACATGAAAGGTACAATGCTAGACTCGGCGAAATGCAAGACCTGACTCAACTCCCGCCTAGCGCAACCACGACCAAAAGTACCTGAAAAGTGAAGTATCAGTCTACCGAAGACTGAGTGAGGGGCAATAAATATATATAGCACACGTCACATACAAGTCATAGCCTCGGGTGAAGACTTGGAAATAAAACAACTATAAAATTCAAGAATACTTGTTCTTTGCCCGAGATTACGACTATCAGGTTTAATTTATTAACTTGAGCATTTCATGAAACATGTGGCCCGACGAGTAGGGCAATTCTCCAACCTTTACGCCAATCGTGAACAATACGTGCTTGCATGATTAATTCAATACGTGATCATACATTTCATTTAGTGCTCAATTAGACATAGTCTTGATTAAAACATGCAATAACCCAAGGACAATCCGTGGTGTCGGGTCCGTCCCCAGTCTCCTTCTTCCTCCGGGTGATAGTGGGTTTGCAAGGCCCAACTATCCACGACATGGTGTACGTCGGGAACATGACTCCCTATGCACGGAACTCCTTCCACCACTAATCTCCTAGTGGCTTCGGGGTTGATCCCAATGAGGTGAGGATAATTCAAGAGTTACCCGTCAGCTCTTGCTTTCCCGGTTGGCTCAAGAATTACCCTCGGGCCCAAGTGCAATCATGACTCGCCAAAACATGCTTGAAATCGTGAACAATCATGGCTTGCATGCTTGAAAATGTTTATATTTTAGAAAACGTTTATAAATATAATAGGTTTTGGCCGAAAATGTCACATAAGGGTTGTAAGGTTCTAATTCCCTAGAACAAACCTCACCTTTACTACAAAATACAACAAGGATATGCTCGGGAGCCTGCTTCTCGTCCACGACCTCGTGACCTGTGCAAACACGATGTGTATACGTGAGACATGACTCAAAATGGACCAAATAGGACGAACGGCGAACATGCAACAAGATGACAGGCGTTATAAAATGTGGCATGAAAATATCTTGTTTCGACACATATTCAATCATATAATAGCAATTTGGGATCAAAGAAAGTATTGCATCAATATGTTAAAATTTTAATTTAATGCAGTAGCTTTTGCTCTGCCAGACGACGGGGAACGGCCGTTCCGGTTTCCCTTTGAAAATGGGAAGGGTCGTTCCCGTGCCACTCCAAAACGTGCCAGCGTTTTTAGATTTAAAAGCGTGCCTCTTACCGGGAACGGCTCTTCCGGCACACAGGCCAAAATGGGAACGGTCGTTCCCAGGTTCGGCCGCCTATTTTAAATTGAAGCATGGGAATGACCGCTTCCCAAAATGCCTTGAGGCGGGAAGGGTCGTTCCCAGCCTCTGCAACTGAAAGAAACACAGCAGAACAGAGCAACAGCTACGGCAACAACATCAACAACAAAACTCAAAGTTTCAATCCCCCAAAATTGCTTCTTTGCTGGAAATATGAATGCATACAAGTTCAAGATATGGTAATATATAACTTAAACACATAAGTCATGAAAAATCATCAAGAATCCCAAGTTTCAAGTTCATGCTCATATCAATATATATGACCAAATTCATTAAGAATTCATGCTCTAAATCAAGGAAAAATCATGGATTCATGTGGCAAACAGTAATTAATCCATGTAATCTAAGATTCCTCAAACCTTAGCTATCATATACTTGAGCAAGATTCATCAATTCATGCAAAACACCCACCTTGAGCTAAAGAAATGAAGAAGATAGATAAAAATGATGATCAAGCTTCAAATCTTCAAATATTTCTTGAAAATTCTTGACAAAATTGGTTGAAATCTCTTCTTTCCTTTTTCTTCTTGAAACCGAGAGTGAAGGGAGCAAATATGTTGGGATATTTTTGGATGAAATGGGCTCAAGGAATCTTGGAGATGCATATACCGTTACATCCCATTTTGAAATATGTGAAATGCCATAAATTGCAATTTAATCCTTTAAATGTTTAGGTCATGCAATCAAGGATGTATAGTTTCAAAATATATATGATCAATTAAGTCCTTGGAATGTTATGCAATTAAGTCCCTAAAGTTGGAAAAAGATCAAGTAGGGACAAGTTTGTAATTGAAGCACTCTCGGTAATTATTTCACGTAATAACTATTTTTCCATGACTTGAAATAATTTTCCAATGATATGATTTCATATAATTCACATAAATAATGTAACATGAATTTTTTTATAAAATTATGTGATGTCACGTAGGAAAATAAAAGTTTAAAGAATTAAAATAAATTCTACGCTCAAAATCTCACACGTGGCGTGCTTACCTGTTCATCCGGAACCGGGCGTTACAAACACGCAACTCATGTTAGCTTATCTTTTAACTGAGGGCATGCTACCATAGAAATTTAAGAATCATGTACTCTCAATGAGACTTGGTTCCACTATGTAATAAATAGACCTATATTCAGTTGATATTTCTCGTATTTCAATTTATGTACATATTTGTTAATTGTTTGAGAAATATCTTTAAACTAAGGACCTCCAATGAACATAGGGTTTATTCATCAAGAAACTTGGAAAAGGTTTAGAAATATAATGCATCGTGATGGAAGATACTACTCACAGTGTAAAGAAAAAATATTGTCATGATTCGTGCATTATATTTCTAGTCAAACACATATGGATAATTCAAACCGAGTGGGAGAATTTAAAAATGATATTAATTGGTTGAGTGAATCAATGATTCTTGGACCAAATTGGTCCTTTGATCAATCCCACGATTCATGCTCTTATTATTTGCCCAAGAATTGTTAATTTATCTCTATAATGGTCAAACTTACCCCTAACACATAGTCTCTAATGGGAAGACTTGTGTATAAATAGGAGGGCGTGGAGAAGGTGCCTAAATACAAAATCTCAAAGTTTTTTCGTCATTTCATCTTGTGAGGTTTTGAGTGCTTAGATCACTCCTAAATTAATAGCATATCAACTTTCGACGACCGTTAAGGCGTTTCGGGGACACTTCAGTAGGATCAACAAACTTACGAAATTAGCAATTATTAGGGGTTAGTACGATTATCGATTCCGCTACGTAATTCATAATATCATTTATCTATAAATTGAAATGTGTCTAATATTTCTTTTATAATCTGGATGACCTATTAATACATTTGACATATATGAGTAAGTGAAATAGAAGATGAAACACGAGAAACCCTCGATCAAATTTATTGAGCACAAGTCCGGACTTACATAAGAATAAAAACATTAAAAATCATTGTCAGTCTACTAACATAAAACAAATTAAATTGAAACAAATATTTAGAACGCTAAAGACTCATTCCAAGAACACTGCACAGATATCACAACCTAAACGCGAATATATCAGAAAATATGTTCTTCGTTTTTGTCAAAACAAGTGCTAATATCGTCTGTAGGATCGGAGTGGATCTATCTGAGCCCTAATAATTATGAAGATTTGCTATTAGAATTACTAACTCCACAATTTTCTAGCATTCCTTATCTATAACAATAAATACTTATATTATTAATTAATACATGAAAATAGTCAATTATACCGACATCAAGATGTCTCTATCTTTTGAAGCTCTTAAATGTCAGTGATAAGGGCACATATGGGTCAACATGTTCATTTACTACCCAACCTTAATTAGAGCCACGAAATGGAAGTGAAATATAACTAATTGGACCAAATAATATTGATATTGAATGCAACTGCTCAGAAATTTCACTTGTTAAAATTCTAGAGTTGTCAAAGAATGTGTAAGCAATAAAGATATTGGTGGACTACCAAATGGTCACACTTCTTATTGGACTACTATATAATTACAAGAATTATCACTCTCAATATCTATAAAATTAGGTGACTGCGGGATTGTTACGGCTGGGATCTTGGGGCTAAGAGAAGGTCTTAAGTTGGCATGGGAGAGACGTTATCATCGCATTGAGGTGGAATGTGATTCGGAGGTGGTGGTGAATTTGGTGAAAGGTATGTGCATAGAGGGACACCCTTTGGAAGAGATCGTGAAAGACTGTTGCGCTTTATTACATAAACCATGGGAGTGTACCCTCAAGCACGTTAAGAGAACTAGCTATGAATTGACACTCATTGGCAAAGTATGGCATCGCATGGGTGAGGAGAAGGTTGTGTGAACTTGAGCTTGAAGATGATTAATTGCTTGTAGTGTTGTTAGTGTTTCCTTGATGAAAAAAGGGAAAAGAATTATCACTCTCGATCAAAACATTTAACGGTTAAATTACATCAAATTTCTGGTGAGTAATTTGGCTCGATTCAAAGGCTATCAGTAATGACAGAAAATTTGTCTTGGCTGATATACAACGATTATTCGACCAATCTGACTTTTCAAATTGCAACAATTATATAGATGAAAACGAAAGCTGAAATCAACCAATTCTATATGGGTCTAGGCTCGCCAATTTTTTTCACGGATTTTTTATTTCCAACAAAATGTGACCAAATAGCTACCCAAAACTTAAAAATTTCATGAGAGGATGAAAATTTGAAATTGAATAACCAAAAAGACAAAATCCTTACCGAGACTATGTATAGTGTTCAAAATATATATTCTTTAATTATGTAGACAATCTGAAAAATATGTTTTCCTAGCTAATTATTAATAAATACTTCAGCATAGAAATTACTTTTTATATCTTCATGATTGTTTATTATTAATTTCTTAATAACGTCTTGGATTATAATAAGTCTTCTTCACCTTCTTTTCTTTTTCATAGAGTCGTGATTCTCGTGAACCACCACATATATATGTAGCTCTTTATATTAATATTAAAGTATCATCAAGGTATAGAAGTTGTAATTACAAATCAATTGCCTAGTCATGAATCTTTAATCAATCTCATATTAGATATGGCCTTCAAAACTAGTCTTAGTCTTTTAGAGCATCAACCCAAATAAAATACACAAACAATTAATTAAAGTACAAAGTGTAACAAACACAAACACAATATTCCCTAATCTTCTAATCCTCGACAGAAATCAAATGAGGAATAACGTAAAGTTTTCAAAGCTATGGATTCACAAATATGCTCAAGAAACCATGATCATACTAAAAGAAGTGCAATTTCCCAATCATCCCCACAAATCATCACTTAAAGTAGTAAACATTGCCAACTTTTCTCCAATATCCGAGTCATTTTCAGAGATGTAGAGCTACAAGCCTATTCCCCATGAACGAGAAAAGGAAAGAAAAAGAGAGAAAAGTTGAAACATTTTGAATCTTTCCAAAGACTTTATGCAAGGGGAAGTTTACGTTAGTGCCCTACAAATCTGAGAGAACAAAGTGACAGATAAAACCCAATTAGATTTTTGACAAGAACCCATTAGCATCATTTGATTTTTATTTATATTTTATTATTTTAAGACTTTTTTTTTTCTGTTTTTTTTTTCTCTTTATTTATTCCATTCGTGATTCGTCCCATAATTTTCATTAAATTTTTTTTCACTTTTCATTCTCTTCAACCATAGCTAAAAATGACATTACTTTTGCATAGGGTCCCATAGCTTTGGAGGTACCTTGCAGTCTAATCAAGGAGAAATTTGGTGCTCCTCCTTGGGAATTGCTACATTTTAGAACTGCACTATATAATATACTTGCATAAATATTTTTTACATACCGATTACCGGATAGAGACCCTAATTTTGCTACAAGAATTTTTTTTTTTCTCATTCCAACCTTTTCTTTTTAAAAATTTATTATTTCGATAAATTTTTATTACATACTATTATTCAATATTTACGTTCGTAACATACCGCTATCTAAATTTTTTTTAGTAATTGTGCTTAAAAAACAACCAATGTGTATATTTTATAAACATATCATGTGTCATGTTTTTATAACCAAAATTATTAAAAAAAAGTTAGATGAGGGTATACCATACATACAAACATTAATTGGCAATATACGACGAAAATTTATTAGGATGATAAATTGCAAAAGTAACAAAGTGCAGATGAAAAAATATTTTTCCCTTTTTCTCTATGTGGTTAGAATTATTTCTCGAAATGTTAAGACCGGTGTATACTGGGTTTATAACTCTATATAAGAGTAATAGCCCATTTTTAACGATCTTATTTTAATTTGGGAGGCCTTTTTTCGGTGAATTTCTAAAATTAGTGTTTTTTTTTGTGTGTAGTTCAATTTTGGTGTACTTTGCAGGTGTATTGCAATTTTACGATCACAAAAGTAAAAGCGAAAAGCAGTATTCACTAGA
The DNA here is from genome assembly GCA_037501455.1 of Lantana camara. Lineage (NCBI taxonomy): Eukaryota > Viridiplantae > Streptophyta > Magnoliopsida > Lamiales > Verbenaceae > Lantana > Lantana camara. The sequence continues at coordinate 113,083,135 of CM074857.1, forward strand.
GTGATTCCGCTTTTGCTAAAAGCGGAATCACTATTCACTACAGTGATTCCGCATTTGCCAAAAACGGAAAACCCCAAACCAAAGTTGAAATATACGTCCAAAAGCACACCATTTTCAGAAAATCACCCCTTTTTTCAAAGTTATAGTTATAAGTTTAAAATTAATCATTCATGCTATAGTACATTTTGGATGTGATTGTTCTTCATGTTACTTTTTTTCTTTTTTTTTTTTTAACTGTGACAAAGAATATTATTAAAAATACACAAATGCGCACATGTCATTAAATATATCATGTATACTATGTATTATTTTGTCACTTGTACTTAAAGAATCCATTGTAGACCTTCTTGTTAAATAATTTACACAATTGTAGACTGTCTATTATGTCGGTATACTGCCCCACTTGGAATAAATTCTTGAGGAAACTGCACTGCAAACTCAAAATTTTATTTTAAAATTATTTTTCAAAATAAAAACATCGAGTAAAATACATTTTCAGATGAGGATATCAAAAACATTTCAACTACATAATGGACTGGACAGGTCTTAAGGTTTACTCGCACAAGTGTAGCGAAGACTATTTTTCATTCCTTTAACGTAGAAATACTATAAACATCTTCAAACGCTTATACGAAAGGCTTCTAACTTCATCTCATCCATACTAACGAAGGGTAATGCCAAGTACACTTTAGGTTCATATTTTCTACATTTTCCTTGTAGCCATGACAAGAAAACTACTGGGGACACACAAATCGACATGACATTATTGAATTAAGTTGTGCATATTATACATCAGTTTTCGTAATACGGTTGATAGTGTCGTCCACTAATATTGCCCCACCAAGAATAAAGGTACGGATTTGGATTTATATATATAATAAGGGTATTTTGTTGTAATTATTATGATAAGGTTTTGTTCAAAATATTAAAGTGATTTAATTCAGTTAGGCTTTAAAGATAAAATTAAAAGTATGGGTTTATTTATGTACATATTCAATAAAATTTCTAATTTAACGATGGATGGAATTAGCAGTTTCGTTTAGCTGTTATATATATGAGTGTTATGGTTCCAAAGTTATACCTATTGTACTTTACTGATAGCCCATCAAAGTTAGAGAACTGTCTTCATGGTTCGTATCAATTTGGACGATCGATAACCGAACAATCATTTTAAGTATATATGTTAAGATTAGGAACTTAGGTATGGTTTCCCTTTCAAATTTATGAAGTATTTTATAATTCAACGTGACAGATTTTGGTTTTAAAATATTATGAATTTTCCACAATAGATGGTATTAGAATCATTTTCATGTTAAATTATTGGGATTTATTTTATGACGAATACATTAAGAATAATATTTTTTGTTTAATCAGTTGGATCGGTTCGTTAACACAAGACCGATTGGTTTTGTTGCCGAAACTTGTTGAGGAAATCAATGGATTTGTTTTGTCCATGTGGTTATTGATTTTCAAGATTGTCAAATTATTGGTTCTCAGTAAGAGTTCTAAATAATTACAACTAGTTTTGTTTAATTGTTAATTAATGTTTGAGAATATATGTATTTCATATGTAAGTTGGAATATGTTGCAAATTAATATTCAGTTTTATACCCAATGCAAGAGACAATTATATATGCTTGATAATTATTATTATCACTATGTGTTATCGGCCTACATTTTAAATAAATTGTATATGAAATACATGTCTGCTGTTCAAATATAGATAGCATTGTGCGCGTGGAGATTTTGATTATTTTGGTTCTCAATTTGGCAAAATAGTTTTTTTCTTTTATTATGCTTTCTAAATAAATCTTGGCCGACAAAAATTTGTTTATTTAAAACTAAGAAAGTGATGTGATTGAGCAAGAATCTAGTTTTACCCAGTGGTTAGATGATTCCATCACAAATAATTAAATTTACATTATGCGGAAATCCCAAGTTAACATTTGCTCACAAAGAACACATTCAAGCTAAAAGTAAAATGGGGAATGGAGATGTTATCCGGTCTTGATATTTCAATACTCAAATCAGGTGCTTACTCAAAAAGAAAAGTACTAGCGATCAAATGAATAACCATTGCTTACCAAATTCCACAAAAACTGTGGGTATTTATCGGATTGGGATTTGTGCGTGATACATGTCCACGGTGCATGATCGTTAGGAGACAGAAATGATTGCCACATGGACTATTTTAGAGTTGTCTCCCAGAAAGTACTAGTCCCTGCACCGGGGGAGTCAGATATATGCTCCCAGTGACAGACCTAAGTTGGCACGGTGAATTGCCTTGAGCAATCGAGTTGGGTTCAACTATGAAGACATCTTTACCTTGGTTCCTTGATCCCTTAAATTAGAGTCATGTGTCGGTCGACTCACACATCCTAAGCAGGTTGGTGGTTTGCCTGTGAACTAGACTTGAGGGGCGGAAGAGTTATTGCCTCTGGGTTGGCAAAGTCGACCGTGATCTTAGGCTGAAGTGTTTTGCACCGTGAGAGGGTGATGTGCCATGAGCCATGTGTAATTAGGTCCGCCACGGGTATGGTGGAGACTTTACCATGTCATGCCATGTGGCTGATCGAGATTCAGCCATGTCATGACGGTTAAGGCACTTTAGTTTGAAATCATTTATTTTAAATTTATAAGATTTGTATATACGAATTAGAGGTCGCACTAATGGTCCTACCGATCGCTGATCAGACCGATTCGAGCGATTCAATCACTGATCGAACACCCTAATATATATATAACGTCTAATTCAACCGGTAATTTGACTCATCATCAAATTAAAAATTATAGTTAATATTTATATATGTAGGTCTATACTTATAATTTTATCATTAATATCCAACCAGAATAAATCATTTTAATATTTTAGACAAAATCTCTTATTATGATACATACGATGCATCATAACTATTATATTAAAACTTTATTATATATATGTCCAAAATCCTTATATAACTCTTTATATAGGATTGCAATAAGTTCGATCTCACTCATCACGATGCCAAGACAATAATACGGGTTCGAATCTCTTGAGTTCAAAAAAAATTAGAATTCCAAGTGAAATGAAAATATAGGCATCATTATTCAGGGTCCTCGTCACCTCTGCCATAGTATTCCAGCTTAGAGAATTAAACTATAGTTTAGGCCCATTTTCAATTCCAGACAATGAATGATTCAAGCGTAAACTTGGACCAAATAAATATTAATTAAACTTAATTGGATTCTTAGCCATTAGCAACATTTTAAAAGTCTGACAATATTTTTATGTTGGCCCGTAGCCCATTAACGTAAGTTGGAATCAAGAAATACATCATAGCTCGGTCCAACTAAGTTCGGAAGAGAAAATGAAGTCAAATTAATTAACTTTATTGAAGTTGTACTTTATATATTTTAGCGGTTATACATTATACTAATTTAATTATAATTTTTGTATCGGAGTCCCTGATAAAGCAGTAAAAAAAATACGAACAATCCCACGAAAAGAAATTGAAAATTTTGTTTTGCTATAGTACTTTGATGCAAGGTTTTTCTCTTAGCTTTAAATTTCTCGGTCTTAATTATCGAAGACTCGTTCTTATTTTGAGAACTATTTAACGCCCCCTCAATCAAATTATATTATAAAAAAGTTGCCCTTAAATTCTGATCGAGCAAAAATATGGAGTCGAGAAGATCGATCCTCAATCAAATTATATTATTAAAAGTTGCCCTTAAATTCTGATCAAGTCGTCAGAACCCACAATAAACCCGCGGTTTGATCTACGGATCAGATTTGGCCCACCATTAGGTCCTAAGCGGTTGAATACTCCGCTTGATCCCCTGTGAGAAACACCGCTGCATCGGCTATCTTGTCATCTGTGTGAATTGGATTGTCAAGGACTACCCTGCCTCCTTCGAGAATTGGGATGTCGAGGGCTTTGTTGTCTCGGGACTTCAGTTTTTAGGGTCAGCAGATTCACTTGCGACAATTTTTAGAAGGAGCTCGGGAGTCAGCTTCGTCTTCTTCTCGGACAGAAAGTCGCTCTTGAACTGGCCTTCGGGTATTCTGTTCATTGGGTGGGAGGTGGAGGTGGGTAATAATGAGAGGGATGATATGAGGGGTGAACAATACCTCCCCAATATCCGAACGTGTGTTTTTATTGCATGGGCTATACATAGGTCGGATGATAGTTAGTTGTAGGTTGAACTACCTCGACCGGCTTTGTAGGTGGTTGCTTAGGCATTCGAGGTTCACAGCCCTCGATAGCGGCAACCACCGCTTCTTCTCGGCAAGCACGCAGGTAATTGTCTAACTCGGGCATCGAGTAGATAAGTTGTGGTGCGACTACGAGCGGTGGAGGGACGCGAGCTTGAACTTGAGAAAGGATTTCACGCCCATTCTTATTGAAAACTCGACGCTAGCTAGGTTTCAAACTGTCATGTCGACAGATGGCTTTTTGTTGCAGGTTCTCATAGATGGCGCCAAAATGATCGAGCCAAAATATGGAGTCGAGAAGATTGATCCTCCCCTCGGTCGACCACTTAGAATTTGTAAGTGGAGAAGACAGCTTCGAGGTCAAGATCCTGAGAAGAGAAAGGAAGGGTGAGCTCAGGGCCAACTCGGGACTGGTGGGGGTGTTACCTGGGTTGACACTCCGACGCTCAAGTCAGTACTCGAGTTATGAGGTCAAATGTGAGTACAGTAAATGAGGTAGTTAGGAGTTGTTACCTTGTGGTATAAATGAGTGTATCCATACTGGGGAAAAGTAATGATGAGCTCGAGCAACGTGTGAGTGTCTCAAGCTGATAGCTGTCCCACTAAGGTAGTGCATTAATGCGTGGTCGGCCACTCTCTGTAAGGACCTGTAGTGGCCACGTAGCCTTAAGGCTCGAGAGATGGTTGAGGTGCATAATCGATCGTTGAGTTTGACATGTCTAATTGAGGGCGCATGAGGTAAAAGGGACGAAGGAACTTTAGTCGATGTGTAACTCGGAGAAAAGTATCAACTCGCGTTAGGTGACACGTGGCAAATGATCAATGGGCCACATGATCAGGTGGGTCCATGCCACATCAAATTCCATATTTCTTTTTCTTTTATTTATTCTTGGGACACTAAATTATAAGGACCAACTATCACTAAAACTTTTTCTAAACCCTCCCCCCCCCAATTTGAATTTTACACATTTTAAGGACCAAATATCTCTAAAACTTTTTCTAAACTCCCTAATGTCCTAAAAAGTCTATTTAGTCCTTTTTTTTTCACTTTTTCCAAACAATTTTTTCTTTCTCCACATCCCTTCTTCCTAATTCAAACTTGCCAGAGCAACCGCCGCCAGAGGTGGTCAGAAAAATGCCGAGAAATCCACCCCGGACGAACTCCTTGTGCTCGTTCCATATCTCCGATTAGTATCTCAAAATTTGAAGTCGTTTGTCCCCAATTTTAGATCTAAGAATTTTAGATATAAAAAAAAAAATCTCAATTACTCCCAAATCGCTTAACGAAAATCAAATCCATAACTTGCAATAGTTTACTCGTGTCGAGAACTTCAAGATCCATATCTTGGTTGCCGGAAAATATTACCAAAAAGCAGCCGCCGAAATCCCCACCTGTGCGATTTTCAGTCGCGCCAGCCACCACCATCATCGCGCCTTCTCAGGCCATTTTCAAGAGACGGGGTTGTCACCAATGAAGTCGCGTCGTCGAAATGAGTCAAAACAAGAAACTCCCGTCTCCCAGAGGAAAGGAGAGAGAGAGAGAGAGAGAGAGAGAGAGAGAGAGCGGGGGGGGGGGGGGGGGTATGGTTGTTATTTTTTAATTTTATCAAGGGTATTTTTGTAGTTTTGCGTGTTTTGGGGGGGCTTAGGAAAAGTATGTCAAATAGTTGGTTCTTATATAATTTAGAGATAATGATTTTCACCCATCCGAACTATAGGCCATTTGGCAATTCACCATCCAAACTATTTCGCCCCCGAAACCACCATCTAAACTTTCAATTCCTGAGAAACCACCATCCCACAGCGGTTTTGAGCCTTTTTTGAGCGGTTTTGACCATTTTTTCAGCGTTTTTGGATGTTTTAACACATAATCTATGGAAAAATAACAAAGAGAGACAGATTTACATATGTTAAAACATCCAAAACCGCTGAAAAAAGAGTTAAAACCGCTCAAAAAAGGGTCAAAACCGCTGTGGGATGGTGGTTTGTCAGGAATTGAAAGTTTAGATGGTGGTTTCGGGGGCGAAATAGTTTAGATGGTGAATTGCCAAATGGCCTATAGTTCGGATGGGTGAAAATCATTATCCCTATAATTTAATAGCTCTAAAAATAAGTTTATGCACTTTTGTTTTCCTTTTTTTTTTTTTTTTTTTTTTTTTTAACACACCCCTAATGGATAGAGAGATTCGAACCTGGGTCATTACCTTCGAAAAAGAACCCTCAAACCATTTTATCAACCCCTATTGATGCACTTTTGTTTTTCACTTGAATATTCTTGATGGCACTAAAGTAAGTTATAAAATTTTCGTTTATCTTTTATGTTCCGAATTTGGTTTTGCTAACAAACAACGAGAATATTAACTATTATATTGAACTATTATGACATTTTATAATTGAATTGTTTTACTACAACCTTAAATGATATATTATAGCTAATTTCAACGGTTTAATTTTTTTAGTCATTTAATGTCAAAATTAATCACTAAAATTTATGAAGATAAATTAACTGTATAAGTGCTTGCATTGTCAAATTACATCAATCAACTTAAATACTTATGAAAGTGAAAAAAAACTTTCCAAAGAGAAAAACACGAACTTAAAACTTATCTACGTGTGATTAATGGAAAATTCTAACCCAGACCCGGCTTGGCCGGACCCAACCAATTAAAAAGGCAAGTGTATTACACTTGCCATTTGATTGGTCACTCTCCCCAAACTTTCCACCAACCACACGACAAGTGTAAAACACTCCCCCCTCGTTACACCGGTTTGGCCGAACCAGGCTCGGGTTAGAATTACCCGTGATTAATAATCCCTAAATTTGTAAAGACAAACTTTTAAGTACCTTTCTTTAATATTTTTCATTAAATAATCTTTTGGCCTAATAAAATTTATATATATATATATATATATATATATATATATGTCGAATCTTGCTCGTACCACTGTGTTCGTAATGAGTCCCACACCATGTCATGATCAGAATGGTTCCGGGGAGAATGTTATACATTCCAATGATTCCATCGTTGAATCCGCCATCATAGAATTTTTATGGAACTTGATTCTTCCAAATCTTCGTCACTCAAGCGCGACAGCATCATGACAAATTTAATCAGCTGTAATAACTCCAAAAGAGCTAATGAATCCAAATTAAACCGCTTAATTTACTACGTTAAGCTGGACGAACAATCCCAGGAGAAGAAGTTAGGAAAAAGAGTATTCAATAATTTGTCGCGTAAATCCTTTCGAGACATACCTTTGCTATGCATGCTATAATACAGAAAACAAAAATCAGCTGAAGCCTTCGTTTCCTACGTAACTACAAACATATTTGTTTTTTATTGATTAAGTCAATTGTCCGTTTCGATTTAATCCGAGTTTTTTTGGCTATGCTTTAATGTTCTCGGTCTTAATTAGATTAGATAGGCTAAATTTTTTAAAATAAATTAGCTTAGTACGGATATATAATAGGTGGGAATTGGAGACTAGTAAAGATCCTTGACCAAATATTAGTGTGTGCATGTCATGAATTATGTTGGTGGGAAGAGTCCGACGAAAATTATAAATGGGTACTAAAAAAGGTTGGACCCCTAATTTTTTATTTTCAAAGATTGGATGATGCTAAAGTACATGGCACCCCATATATATGTTGTGATGAAAAAAATCTTTAAACTTATATTATTTATTTCATAAAGAAATTGAGGCATCAATCGTTCCAATCATTCCCATTTTCCTTTGGATTGGTAAGCTGATCTCTCGAATTTCTTGCTCATTGCTTATGCTTGTTGATAATGATAATGGTCAGAAAAATTGTGTGGAATACTAAAAACGCTAATAAATTCTATTAATTCAAAAATTAGTATAAAAATTCTCATATTTTATAAAAATGAGCAACAAAAACCCACACACGTTTTTTGAGCAATATGTGCCAGGAAATTTATTTTTAAATATGAAAATTACATTCTTACCCTTTTTACAAAAATAAAAGTCAAAATTAGACAACAAATATTTATAAATCAAAATTTTCAAAGAATTATTAAGGAATTTAAAAGAAAATATTAGAAATAATATATAAAACACATAAATTAAAAATATAAATGTCACGAAAGTTCTATTGGGAAGTGAAAAATCGAAAGATGATGGTTTATGACGAAAATATCACAAAAAATGGTCAATATACTATAAAACACAAACACAAAGATTTACTCTATTAACGTACGAGGGTTTTTGTTGCTAGAATACAAAGTTTTTTATACTAATTTTTATATGATAATTTTTAACATATTGTTGTTGTGTTCTACTTCAGCTAAAACCAATCGTGCAAGTGTACACTAATATACGCGTAGCACAATAGGATCGTACCCACAGGGAAGGGAAATCAATCACTACTCAACACTTCTCTCTAATCTAAAGACCGAACGATTTTGAGAGGTTGTTGTTTATTAATCTACTAAAAATAGAAATTAAGCAAATAACTAGAAATACGCGCAAGTAATAACTAAACAAACGAATTAGAAATCAGTAGACTAAGCAGGCAGGGGAAAGTAATGAATCATACATTCAAGAGTTGATGTGATACTCGTCTGACAAGTGTAATTCTACAACCTAGTCACTTATATTTGTATTACCCTCTCTCAAGGTGTAACCAAGTGCTTAATTAGTATTCAATGTTGCTCTCGCAATCACCAATAGTTAATTAAACCATAGGAACAAGACTAGTGCAATTCAATATTCTAGCGGCTCGGCCTGGAATAAGATTACTGTTGTATAAGCTAGAACCAAATCTCTTTGTATTCTACAACTTTCAAGTTATGAAAACCATCTAAATTACCATCAATCTCTCGATCTATAGGCAATTATGACACATGCTAAGGGTGATCAGGCCATCGTAAGTCAATTCAAACCTGTTTTCACACTAAGAATTAACACAAGTCATTCAAGCATCAAATCAAACACTTATCATCCATTCATCATCATTCCCCTAGCCCTAGAGAATTAGCTACTCATAATTAAAGCAAAACTCATAAAACTAAAGGAAATTGCATTAAACGAATTCATATTCATCAAATCTAAATAAAGTCTAAGAATCAAACTCATAAACATTCAGTAATATCTAACAAACGAATCTAACATACGAAAACTAATTAAAACTAAACTCAAAGGAATTAGTTTCACTACTAGAAAAACAGTCTGTTATGACGCTCTAATATGACGCTTTTGAAAAGGCGTCATAACATACCACTTGTTGCGACGCTTTTTGTAAATTCGTTTAATTAGATCTAATTTTTATTTATTATTATATTATTTATCAACTAAATTAATCATAATGAGACATTTTTTTAAAAAGCGTCACAATATAATATATTTATCTTGAAGCTTTAATATATAAGCGTCTCAATATGTATATATTTTATAAAATATCATAAGTTCTTTAATTTTATTAGAAGAGGCTGGCTTTTGAGCGATAAGTTTTGGCGGGTTTGGACCGAAAAAAATGAGAGAAATATTTCTTGGTAAAAAAAAATGGGGGAAGCACGATTTCACTTTATCCAGCAACGAAAATTGAGAGACATCAATTAGACAATTACACTGAAATTGAACAAAGTCAAGGAAATACGAAGATATCGGAGGTTAGACATCTCCAAAGCTCTGCCGCCTCGTTGCTCCGCCGACGCATCGCTGCTCCGCCGCTGCATCGCTGCTCCGCCATTGAGTCACTGAACTAGGGTTCGGGTTCCAGACCACCGGCTGCCTCGCCTCGCCCTGCCTTGCCAACCCTTCTCTTTTTCTCTTTTCTAGACCACCGGATTAAGCTGGAAAATCTGAATTCGATGGAAAGTTGAAGATATTTTCGAGTTTTCGAGCCTGTTGATTTTCTATTTTGAAGTCGGTGGAAAGCTGAATCTGTGAGTCTCTGAAATACCTTTCCTTTTTTGGGTTAAATTCGGAATTCTCTTTCTCTTGTACAAGATAATTTGCCGGTAAATATGTGAAGTTACTTTTATCTGAAATTATTTAGGCGAGCTAAGTTCAAGTATAATACGCTGTAAATGTCTGAAGTTGATTTATCAGATCCTCATTTTTTCTTTTGAAATTGCCTTTAATCGTGGTTTGCAATTTATTAGATGAAATGTACTTCATGGAAAATACGCAGAAAGTTGAGGGTGTGGTCTTGTACTATTTCTCTGGCCAAAATTTTTGGAAAAGTTTAAGAGTTAATTAATTATGCTAAGTAATTTGTGATTTTATATTTATAAAAGAAGAGGAAGTTCGTCTATCAATCCAATATTTCATATAGGTTTGAGATAATTCATTTTGCATTGGTTATTCTGTACAATGTCCTTACAAAGCTTTGTTCTTATTCCTATCTAGGCAAGCAGGTAATCAAGATGTGTTCTTCAACAACAATGAACTGCTTATGACATTGAATATTCTGAGCCTAAATCTTCAAACAAGATAACCTGGTAACTTTCATTTTCTTTTTCGGCTCCCTATATATCCCTATAGCTTTCTGTTTCTTGGTTTTGTCCTGGGGATTTGGGGCTGATTGAACTTGACATGCAGCTTGGCTGAGCTCATTTTGGATACATTTAGTAAACTGTTTTCAAACAATTCAATTTTACTGTTAATTTTCTGATGGCTTTGAAAATTGGAGCATTATGAGATCTTGTAAATATACCTTTTGATTGCTTGAGTTTATTGAAGCAATTATTTTTACATTCTTTCCATTTGGATCGGCTGGTTTTGTGTTGATTTCACTTGATACGGTTAAAATGGTCTGTGTATGTTCTTCTTGAAGATCATCAATTGGGGATGATGGTTATTCACTACATTTTGGAAAACTGTAGACAGTTGCATAATTAATTAATATACGTTTTCTAACTATGTCGCTGAATTTCATGCTTGAATGGTCATATTGATGGTTGAGTTTAGGATATATATTCTGTTCCCTTACAAAAAAAGTCAAGAAAACGTACTTAGACTTATGCAAGAAATCTATAGTCTTAGTCAATGACCAAGGTGCATATGCAACTGTAAAAGAACGTAATACATTATTTAACTTACAAACTCCACATGATAGTTTTGTATCATGTAAATATCAAAACACTTCCACACCAACATGGCTTTTACTATAATGTTTGAAGTGCATTGTCAATGATACATTTGTCCTTGCAAGTATCTTTACCCCTCTCACTGACCTCCCAATGCATGTTTTTATGACCTTCTGTCTGTTCTAGGCTAAGTGGTTGGTCTCATATGACAGTCGATGTTGAGGAATTCCATTCTCTGTTAATTTTCATGTACTAATGCCCCTGTCCTTATAGATTGTCTTTCTAAATATGTCTTCCTGTGCTATCATGACTATAGCTAATATCTTTTTATAGCTTTCACATTGGATTAATTCTCTACCTAATTGAAAAGCTTCATATTATGCATAAATGAGCATGGTACATTCTTCTATTCAAGGATCAAGCATTCAAATGGGGTCAATTGTTTAAGCTATTTTAAAAGCTTTATTAGTTGATGCTATCACATATTTTATATTCGTATTTAATTTTTATGATGGTGCTTTATGTTTCTGCTATCCTCGTATAACAACTGCAATCTTTATGCGCAACATTTTACATAAATTGATAAATGACAATTCCAACTGCCACTTGTTCCTGTAGTTTTTTCCATGGCTAAGCTAATGAACGTGCAAGAAGATAACAGTAAACTATCTGCTATTGCAAGGTAATGCTTTCTCTTTATTTTGGCCATGTCTTAGGTATCCTGATAATTAATCTGAACTTTCTATGATTTCATTTCTAATTTCTATTTGTGGACACATTTTTTAGTTTCATGGATTAGATGAACACATCCCATTTTAGTCTTATACAGATGAGATAGGCACCAAAACACAAATTGAACTGTAGTAAACTATTGAACAGCCAGCAAAGATACATTTAGTGAGATGAGTAAATTAAAGCTTGTAATATGCTATTTTAGATACATGTCTGTATTGGGGCTTTTAAACTAAACTGTGAGATATATGATCAGCTAAGGAACATAATTATGTATTTCCATAGCTGCTATATATGATCTGCTGAGTATGAGTACTGAACTGATTGTGGATATGTAGATACCACATTGATACTCTAAATTCTTTTAAATCTGAAATTATGTAAGCGGCGTGTGAAGTGGTCATTGACATGCTGGTTTAATCCTCAAATTGGAATTAATTATTAACCATGTTTTTGCTCTTTAATAATATATTACAAGTTAACTTGCAACTGTCATAACTAAATGTAATTTGGAATTTTGAAGGCCTAGCTACATTGCATTGGTGTGTGCAGAATGTTGGATTATAATAGCTTCTGATTGTTTAAATACATAAATACTATTCAATGCTCATTTCTTGTTTGTTCAAGTAATGAAATGTTAATTCTCATTTTGATACTCTTAACACCTTTTATTATGTTATATATGAAAATGTATTTTGTTATATATTTTAAGAGTTTCAGCTATTGGTTGCTCTTTCTACAACTTGTCTTGTTTCCAAATTTCTTATGTTTCTAGTTGTAGGCAAGTGTGAAGTCTGTAGCATAAGAACTACTATTTGGTTGATTTCTAGTGTTTGTTATAATAATGGTATGTAGATGAGACATTTTCAGAAATGTTGGTTTCAGATTGCAAATTAGATACCTTTTGGTAAATACTAAGTAGAAAACATAAGTTGTTGTAACATTGACCCAATAATTTCAGATATATTTAAGAAATTTATAATATAGTTCAAGATAATTTTATATTTTAGGATTTTGATGGTGTTATTTCCTTTCCAGGACGTTTTTGTGCTTTTGAAGTAGCTGATAACTTGGATAAAAATTCAAGTGGTGGTGGTGTTTGACAATTCAAAACTGCTCTGCTTCAACGACTTGAACAGGTAACATTTTACATTAGAATATTTGAGAGAATATATCACAGGTAAATTCAAGTGGATGTGATGTAGGCTTGTTTTAGCATGAGTTCTTGGCCTAAACATGTAATTAAAGATGATTTTGTATTCATTGAGTTTATCAGCTGGAATTTGTTTTAAAACAGGGTACGAAAATATTTTGATTGAATTGCTGATTTGACTATCTTAAAGCATGAAAACTTGAGTGTTTATATATTACATATGTTAAGGAACATTGTAGGCAAAATTGGGTCATAAGTTTTGATGTTTTTGGATGAGTTTTGCATGATTAAGAGTGCGGAATGCATGAACCCAACTGTGACAGCATGTATACAGAGAATTCAGATGCAAAGTTAGAACTCATACGACCTCGGTTTTAAAAACTGTTTTAACTGGATATTACTAGTATATTAAGGTTTAGGTCTGTTAAATTTTATGATAATCCGAGTCCATTTGATACCCGAGAAAAATTCAAAATGACCCAGCAGTCCCCCGTTTTCTGGTCTACAATAATGGCTTGAGAAGAGTGGGTAAATGTACGAATTTCTCAAAACCTTTTTATAGGGAAACTTATGAATATATTGAGTATATTCCCATGAAATTTCAGATTAATCCGACTTCGTTTGATAGAGTAAACGTAATTTTTTTACTTAAAACTGGTGGTGCAAAGTTCTGAAAAATTTAAAATAATTGTCACACAAGGCTCAAATTTAGTACAAATGTCTCCGAAACTTGTATTTTATTCTTAATACTCTTCCATGTGTCATTTGCTTCTCATTACAACCTTGATGTACTGATTAAACAATTAGATACATTCTCTAATAGCATACTTTTATTTTGAATTCCATCTCATAAATCATTAGATAAGTACATAAATAGATAACAATCATCATGACAATAGGATTCCAGCCTGTTGCCCATGCGCCCTATGACTCGTGAATTACACTAACTTATTTAACTGCACATATAATGCTGACACTTTTGGCGAGTATATATGTAAAGCACCCCTTAAATTGCATTATTTTTATTTTGAATTTGTGAAAGTGTACATTATTTATTCAGGAGAAATAACAGTTCGATACCTCCCAAAAATATGAACTAGGCTGTTTTGAATAATAGTTATTTTTTAATTGTTTTCTAAAGGCACTCATTGTTTTGAAGAAAGGAACATAATTAATCAAGTAAGACAGCAAAAGGGTGTGCATTCAAACTTTCTCCGGTAAGCAATTATCTGTATCTATGTAAAAATGTGAAAAGGTCATAAGGAAATCCTTAAATGTTAGGTGCCTTATTGTTATTTTAGGTATATGGCTAATATGGATAAAGTTCAGCTGGGATTTACAATCATTTTTGCTGATATGACTCAGTTTTGCTCTTAATATATTTAAGGATTAAAATTTTCAGCATAGTTTACAAATATTCCTTCTGCAATCATGAACCAAGAAACTTCTTAAATGTGACAAAATATACGAATTTCATTGCATATGTTCTGAAATTAAAGGAGCAATAACCATATCAAAAATGTATAAACTAGATCTGTTTTTTCCACAATTCAAGTAAATTATACATTCTCATGTATTCTACATTTCAATCTTTTTTCTACATTTCAATCAGATTTAAAATTGAAAATGTAACCTGATCTGCTTCTCTCAACTATCTGTTTAATCAAAAGCATTCTCATTCATGAGTAACTTCTGAGCATCCATCTAATTACACCATAATTTGGTCTGAACTCTCAGGCAACAACAATATATATGGCATAGGACAACTCTTTGCATATTAAAATCTTCCAAATTGATCCTCACAGTTGGAATCTGATGTCACCTAGGAATTGCATAACATAACACATTAATCAAATTTAAAGAAGTTTCATGTCAATGATGTTATGCTAGGAGTGAGAATGTCATTGGATAGAAAGATTTCAACTATCCAGAGCAAGCTGGACGACCTCTTATATATTTATTTTTACATGTATTCTGACTTTAGTTAGAAGGAAAACATATGAATGTACTCCTAGTCCTGAGAGAATATTCTTCACAAAAAATGAAAACTAATATGAGGGCCCCTGGTGTCATTAATGATACGAGAGAGACTAATCTGAAATTACTTCTTAATTTAGGGTATAATATGTAATTTGTCCTCTATATGCTTGTTTTGCTTACTTTAATGATTTTATTGGTCCATTTTCTTTTTGTTTTTATGTGTAACAAGACAAAGAGACTTGAGGATATTGACAGGAGGTAAACTAATTACATGGTTTTTGGTTATATATATGTATACATGGTTAATACAACATCTGAAAATTTTGCAGCCTGCTTCCTTGGCAAAAAGTTATATAAACTGTCTAGAAATATATATATTATTGTTTCAATTATCAAGACAATATTACCATTGAGCAAGATTCAAGAAAGGTTATTATAAAGCAAGATAAAGTGTCATTTACTTCCCAGATTTTTGACATGATTAACTTATTTTATGCTTTTCCTTGCCTTCTTGGACAGGTCCAATTCTAGTTTTTGATCAAGCTCGAAATCTGAAGTTGTTAAGACTTGGAAGGTAACTACATTCTGTCGTTGAACAATATTATGGATAGAATATGGATGGAGCTGCCTAGGGCTAGTAGTGAATATCGAAATGGGTTGAAACATTTTTTAGATTTTGCCTTTTCAAATTCAAATGGAGCAACAATATTATGCCCTTGCAAGAAATGCAAAAATGTTATATCCAAAAAAAGGAGCATTGTAGAAGAACATCTTCTGTGGCATGGATTTTTGGTTGGGTATACTAAGTGGGTATTACATGGTGAGTTGTCAACTAATAGTAGACCGACGGTCTTTGAGTATCATGGCCAAAATTCAGACAATAATATGCGGGAAATGCTATATGATGCTTTTGGAATGCAAGATAATATGGATAATATTGAAGGAACATCTGGAGTTGAGGAACACAATAGACCTTGTAAAGAAGCTGAAAATTTTTAGAAGCTTATGGAAGATGCAGAACAAGAACTTTACCCAGGTTGTAAAAAATTTTCAAAGCTTTATTTCAACGTTCGAATGCTCCAAATCAAGTGCCTTGGGAATTAGAGTGATAGTTCGTTCACGTTGATGCTCGACCTATTAAGAGAATCATTTCCAGAAGGTGTTCAACTACCAAAAAATTACTACGAAACAAAGAAAATACTCTAAGATTTAGGTTTGAATTATAAGAAAATTGACGCATGTCGGAATGATTATATGCTATATTGGGGTGTGAATGAAGGCAAAATAAAGTGTGATACATGCGATGAGCCGAGTTGGATATTATCTGCATCTGAAGGTATCGTTGGTGATCGACAAGATTCAGATAAAACATCTAAAGGGACCAAGAAGATTCCTGCGAAGATGGTATGGCACTTCCCGTTAAAGCCAAGGTTACAAAGTCTATTTATGAATAAGGAATCTGCATCTCTTATGAGGTGGCATGAAACAGAACGAATCCAAGATGGTGTGTTGAGACATCCTGCTGATTGTCCAGCTTGGAAAACTTTTGACTTCCATCACCCAGAGTTTGCAAAGGATCCTCACATGTAAGGTTGGGATTGGCGACCGATGGTTTCAATCCAATTAAAACTATGAATGTGCAGCACAGTACGTGGCCAGTGATCTTGATTCCGTATAATTTGCCCCCTGGGGATTGTATGAAAAAATCATACTTGATGTTATCCTTGCTCATACCTGGCCCCTCCGGACCAGGTAATAACATTGATATATTTCTGTAGCCGGCTATTGCAGAGATAAAAGAGATGTGGGAAGAGGGAATAAATACTTATGATGCATCATCTAAGGAAAACTTTCAGTTGCGTGCAACTCTGTTATGGACCATCAGTGATTTTTCAGGTCATGCAGCCGTGTCGGGTTGGAGTACTAAAGGAGAATTTGCATGTCCCATTTGTCACAAGTACACAAATTCAGTATGGTTGGATAGATCTTGCAAGTTCTGTTACATGTGTCATCGTATATTCTTACCCGAGGATCATCCTTATCGGAGGGATAAAAGCTCATTTGATGGAACTGAAGAGCATCGAACATCAACTCCATATTTGAAAGGATCTATGGCATTTGATAAAGTAAAGCACATTGAAAACAAATTTGGGAAAAAAGTTGGGGACCAGAAACTACCCTATAATTGGAAGAAGAAAAGCATTTTCTTCAATCTCCCGTATTGGGAAACGAATTTAGTGAGACACAATCTTGATGTTATGCACATAGAGAAGAACATATGTGACAAGGTCTCGTACACATTATTGGACTCGGACACGTCGAAAGATAATTACAATGCTCGTTTGGATTTGAGAATTATGGGATAAGATCCAAACTACATCCTTTTCTTGATGAGCTTGGACAAGAATGGCTACCAGGGGCATCCTTTGCACTGGATAAAACTGAGAAGGAAAGATTTTGCAAGATATTGAAAAGTGTTAAAGTTCCTGATGGCTATGCATCAAATGTGTCGAGGTGTGTTCATATTAAACCACCTAAGATATTTGGCCTCAAGAGTCATGATAGTCACGTGTTGATGCAACAATTGCTACCGCTCGCTTTGCGTAAACTTCTTCCGAAGCCAATTCGCAAATCATTGATTCATTTGAGTCGTTATTTTAAAAAATTGTGTTCTAAGACACTTCATCCTACTGATTTGTCCCGATTGGAAAAAGAGATAGCTATCATACTTTGTCAGTTGGAGAAAATCTTTCCACCTTCATTCTTTGATATCATGGTACATTTGACTGTTCACTTGGTCACTGAGGTAAAATTAGCTGGACCAGTTCACTATCGTTGAATGTACCCCGTTGAAAGGTCAACTTAAAGTATAATAATTACAAGTTAGTTTTTATTTAAAGTTTTACTGTTAGATTAGACATTTTTAATCACATAACAATTCATATTTGGAATTATGTAGGTACTTGAGTACTTTAAAATCATATGTTCGTAACAGAGGCCGTCCGGAAGGCTTCATTGCAGAAGGATACTTGGCTGAGGAATGCTTATCTTTCTGTTCTTTGTACTTTGATGAGAAAATTGAAACAAGGCGTAATCGGGCCAGTCGTAATGATGATGGTGGTTGTGCGGGAGACACGTCAAGTGTTGATGTTTTCTCGAATACTGGAGCTTCACTGTGGAAAGGAAAGCCAATTGTTTTGAAAAATGACCAACTAACAAAAGCTCACTGGTATGTCTTACTCAATTGCGATGACATTCAACAATATAGAGCGTAAGTTACTTGAGACTAAAATTTATCTTGCTAATTCTATTTCTTTTATTTGAAATTCTTCAACTACATAGTACTGTAATAATTTTTTTTTTTTTTTTGTTATTTATACAAGGAGCATGAAGCTCACGTTAGACGAAAGAAGTATCGCTCGAGGGAGCATGAAATCAAATGAATCATTAGTGATTCTTTTGCTACTTGGTTTAAGGGCCGGGTAAGTGATGTCTAAAATGATATAAAATAACTTTTATTATTTTACTTTCTCTAATATTATTGTGAATGAATATTCATGCAGGTTGAAGATCTAACTTCCGATGAAACTGATCCAAAGTTAATTGATATCAAAAAGCTTGCAAGGGGACCGATCCATGTGGATACACAATATAAAGGCTTCATAGTTAACGGTTTTCGATTCCATACAAAGGAAATAGAGAGAAAAAGAAAGACTCAAAATAGTGGAGAGATGGTTAACACAAGTACAACAAGTTTTGCAAGCAAGAAGGATATGCGACCTAATCTTCAAGAGATGACGTATTATGGAGTTGTGAGGGATATAATCGAACTAGATTACACAGGTGGTAGAAAAGTTGTTTTATTCGAATGTGATTGGGTTTCTAAGGGAAGCAAACTGAAGGAAGACAATGATGGATTTACCCTAACCAATTTTACAAATGTGAAGCGCCAACATGAGCCTTTTGCTCTTGTAAGTCAAGTTGAGCAAGTATTTTATGTAGATGATCCCACTGAAAAGGATTGGAAAGTTGTGGTTAAAACAAAAGCTAGGGATAGGTTTGATGATGGAGGAGACTTGAATAGTGATGGGGTTGATACTATATTACAGAGCATAACAAGTCGCAATCTTCCAATTGATGAAGAAGAAGCAATTGATTGGATTCGTGAAGGAGCATCCCGAATTTCTGAGGATACTGTACAGGATAACGATTTTGAGGAAATTTAGGCTGAAATTATGTGGAATATTAGTACTGTTCTATACATTTTTTGTAATATGTACTTTTTCTACAGGCTTATGCTACTATTTTTCTGTTTTTCCTACATTTTCATGGCTTTTTTTTTATGTTTGTAGATATGAGACTAACTAAGCGTGGTGGCCATGATAGTATCCAAGAAACCCAATCGCAATCAACTAGAGTGCACCATGAACAAGACGAGGACATAAGTAAGTTTTTACGTATGAACTACTATGACTGAAAATGATATGAGTACTTCAAATTTTCATAACAACTGAACTAATATTCAAATTATTGCATTTTCTTGTGATTAACTTTAGTTTTAACTTGACTCTCCGGCTTTAAATAGCAAACTAAATTAACGTATAAATTAAATTAAAAGAGCAAGAAGCCGTTTAATTTATTTCAACTTCCCCAACACGCTAGATTAATTACAGATTAATTACACATCTCTAATATTCTGAAGTTTAATTCAAATCAATTTTCCCAGATTTGCACATGGTTTGGACTGTTATTATTATTGGAATATTTTCAAGAATGTTTATTTATTTGTTTGTTGATGTTCTTGGAGCCTGGAATCATATGGGGTGGTTTAAAAGTGAAAATCTTTTTACTTGGCTAAGTTCAATTTTGGATATGATTACCTCCTTGAAGTTATAAAATAGGCACTGGGTCAAATGATATGTGGTGTTTTGTTTGCTCCAAAAAGTGAAGGTTTATGTGTTGTTGTGAATTATGATTAACCACGTTTTGCAGACCAATTTTTGGTCCTTTATTAATGTTGATTTACCACTCCAACGTGACGCAGTCAATGTTGTGGTGCTTGCAGGTTATAAATTATAATACTTGGATACAGAGATGAGCATTTTTATCCATTTTGTTCTTTTCCAGAGGTTTTAACTGCATATATTTTTAAAGCGACTTTCGTTTGAGAAAATGATTTGTTGGTTGTAGAAATGTGGGCTTTGTTTGGTTTTAACTCCTTTTTCTTACTTCTTTCGTTAAAAAGAAACTAACTTCTATTTTTAACATATTATATAGTGTTGGATGCTGTCAGGCGCAATAAACGTAGTAGACTTGCTACTGAAACTAATTCCACCGACATTCATTTGAACAATGAGGACGCAGACTTGACCGACAATGGAGGTATTAGTATAGTATAATATTTTGCACATTTTATAATTGGGGGGCTTTGTAATTTTGAGTTTGTTAACTACTGTTGTAGGAACTAAGGTTAATGTAAAAACTCGTGGACTGACTAAGCTACCACGTGTATGGGCTAGAAGAGACCAAGTTGAAGTGCAGTTTGATAATCTTGGAAAGCCAATAGGTCCTCACAAAAGTTAATATGTTGAGTTCAATGGTACTTTGGTTAGAAACGGAGACTTGATTCCACTTGACTACGAAGATTGGCATAAAGTACCAATGTCTATTAAGAAGAACTTGGTCGAGCTAATTAAGGTGATAGTGTAAACCATCATGTTCATGGCAGTTTTTTTGTTATATACATTATTTGTTAATATTTGTTATTTTGGTGCTAACTAAACTGATTCTAAATTATAGGAGAAATTCTGTGGAGCATTTGATCTTGAGAACGTATCTTGGGATATTTTATCAAAAAGTTGGAGAACTTGGAAAAGTAGAGTTAAGAGTAAATACTTTGATCCAAACTCATCAATTGAGGAAAACTTGAGGAAGCGGCCTGATACAAATGATGAAAGAGTTCTGCCTGATCAGTGGAAGAATCTTGTTATTCGGTGGAGCAGTGATAAATCTCGGGTAAGATAATTTGGCATGAATTCTAGTTAAGCTCCATATTTTTACATTAACAAATTTTTTGTCATTTCTTTAATCTTGCTTTTAGAAAATTAGTGCTTAGAACAAAGACAATAAGGCACAAAAGACAATGATGCATATCACCGAAAAAAAGAGTTTCTCACAAATCCGAGACGAAATGAAGGTTCATTTGTTCAATTTTCTTTCTCTTTACATTAATAAATTATCTTAGTTTGATGCTTCATCCATTTAGTATTTTTCCCAGAAAGAATCAAGGTTGTTAAGAGATGCAGAATGTGGTGATGGTGACGAAACTGGAGACAATGAACAAAATGATGATCTTAGTAGGGTCGACCTATTTGCAAAATGTTACACAATAGATGGACAGACTTCTAATGCTACTGTAGCAAATACGTTGGTAAGATTCTACTTTTTTTACTATGTTTTCCCTTGGATTGGAGTAGGATCTGATTATATTGTTTTGTTCTTCAATTGTTAGGAAAAATTGCAAGAGAAAAAAAAGGAGCTTCCTCCTAATTCGAAAGATGTTGGGCGTAATGATATATTTTCGCAAGTTGTTGGAGAAGACAAATGGGGAAGAGTACGGATGTTTGGCAATGGGATCTCTACTTCAGATGTATATGGTGATATCCATGTACGCGGCAAGTCTTCTCGGATGCACATGAGTTGCAAGAAAGATATTGATGAATTGAAGCAAATTGTACTTGAACAAAATAGTCAAATACAAGAACTCCTAAAAAGTAACATGCAACGAGCACTAGACAACTCTATTCCAGAAATAACTAGAGTCCCTTCATCATCGTCATCTCGATTTCATGATACAACATTTCGCCCAGCCACATCGTCATCAAGGAATGTCATGTCTCTCCAGGTAAATCACGAGATTGCTTCCCATCTACTTACGTTGAAAGATCTGTTCCATTCTTTAGTCATTTTTTAATGGGTATTGTGGGTCTAGATCTGATTGGTTAGTGTGTTGATGTGGTTTATGAAGCTGGGTTTGGATCTTTGTATTGATTGAGAAATGGGTTGGTGAAGTTGTTTTGTGTGTAATTGCTTATAAAGCTCTGTTCTTTAGATCTCTGTGTCTGCAAGATATAGTACTTTCTGCTGAAACACTTGGTGGACTGTTAGACTGTTGGTTCTCCTTTTTTCTGAGATTGTGCTCAAATTCAAGATCTTCAGATAAATTCCCAATCAATTATGTGTGTTCCTATGATATTATCAACATGCCACTATAAGGTCATAGTAAATTTAACTGACTGTTATGGAATTCTACTGAAGTTATGAGAGCTTAGAGGTTTATTTTGATGATGGTAATATCTAATTTGCAATCACTTTTGTTGATTATTTTCGGTCTTTGGGTAGATTCTGCAGCAATACATGGCCACCATTTAGGGACTAAGTTATAATATTATTGATGCTTTCGTAAATCTCTAAGGCTAGCCAAGTTTGAGCATATTGAAGATGTTGATGTAGCTTCTGCAGATGACTGCACAAATTATTTTCAACATCATATGGGATTGTGATGGAAAACTGTTTGATTGGATGTGGAAATTGGCCATCATTTTCTTTCCCTTTTCTAGGGCTGAAGTGATGTGTATGTTTGAAATTGAGAGAAGATGTTGAGAATTGGCTGAAGACTTCCCTCAGGTTATAGGGTGTACATATAAGGAGATGAGTTTAGAAAACAAAAGGAATCAATTCCACCTAAAATGCCTCGTTTGCTGCGAATAAATGAATTGAATATGGGTTGTGCATGAGTTTCGTGAAATGAAAATCTCAATATTACACATCTCAGCGGTTGATCTTGAAACATGAGGAATCTTGACAGCTCTTTATTTGAGTTAAACAATTGTTATCATAGAACTGATCATTAATGTGCATATGTTAAATGTCCCCTAATTGGGGAAGATTAACTAATAGTGCTGAGGCTGGTGGCTTTCCCATCTTCAGACAATGATGAACATAAAAGTAAATATATATATGCATTCATGCACACAAATATATATAACTGTATCTCCTTGTCACCTATGTTTCGTATGATAGTTTTGAACATTAATTGCACACGGGTACTCCTATTTTCTAAGTAGTACTCCATGAAACACAAGCACTTAATGTGTTGAATTATATTTTATACCAAAGTGGGAAGGCCTCCAGCATATGTCTAATATATATTATACGCAAACTAAGTGGCTTTCCTTTTCACTACTTTGCTTCACTACTTCCATGGCTGTGTACGAGTAGTGGGATTGATTAAGTCCAAATGCTATGTGGTTTGAAGTATCCTAATGAAGTTTTGTTGGTACTGATCTCCTATATGAAGCCATTTAATCTTGGTTTTCAATATTTGACACTCGAAATGCATCATCTTAATGCAGTTTTTCCCTTCATGTTCGGTTTGTTTAAATTATGTAGGTTGGATCAAAGGTGTTACTAAAAAGTGTGTTTGATTCCTCCAAAATTGTGGCAATTGGTTGTCTTCAAAGTTTAGATCCACCAAAAAGAGTTGGGCAAGTATTGTTGGGAAATAATTGGTGTGAGGTGGTCATCAATGTTGCGGTCGAAGTTGATGAAGATTTAATTCGACCCACACCACATTTCAAAACTATTGGTGACGCAATTGGAGAGGTGGTTGCATGGCCAAAAAATATGGTAATGATTGTTCATTAGCTTACAGGAAAAAAAAAAGTTTACCTACTTAATATTAACTACATTGAAGGAATTTTTATATAGGTTGCTATGGCTCAAGATTGACACCATTGGTGAGACTTGGCTTCTTTTGTTTTGTTACTCAATTGCTCTAAGTACTGTAATTAGCCGGTATTGACGCTTAATATTTTGTCATTTTTGTTGCATTTGGCCATATCATATGTTAGGTACAAATTTTAACTAATATTATTTTGGATTGGATATTTTATGAACTTATTAATATATGTTATTTGATTTGACTTTATTAATTATGTTGTTACTTATATTAGTTTGTTGTGACTAAATTACTATAATAGTATTACAAATATTAGGGAAAATATAATTTTAATATTAATATTAATTGCATAATATTATTTACATATATGTTATCGTAACACTTTATTTCGTCATAATATAACTTATAATGACGCTTTCTCCCGTCATAATACAACTTTTTGTAATGCTTTATTCCGTCAAAGATCACTTATTGTGAAGCTATATTCCGTCATAAATAACTTTCTGGTGACGCTTTTCTTTGTCATAATACAATTTATTATGACGCTTTATCATGTCATAATACACCTTTTTGTGACGCTTTATTCCGTCATATGATCATTTCTTGTGACGCTATAAAGCGTCCTAATATAATTTATTGTGACGCTAAACTCCGTCATACTATACTCCGTCCTAATATAACTTATTGTGACGCTATACTCAGTCATAATATACATTTTTGTGACGCTTATTCCATCATAAGATCATTTCTTGTGATGCTATAAAGCGTCCTAATATAATTTATTGTGACGGTATACTCCGTCATAATATACACTATTGTAAAGCTATATTCCGTCCTAATATAACTTATGGTGACGCTATACTCCGTCATAATATACACTATTGTGACGCTATATTCCGTCCTAATATAACTTATTGTGACGCTATACTCCGTCATAATATACACTATTGTGACGCTATATTCCGTTATAAAAAATATTTTTGGTGACGCTTTTTTATGTCATAATACTATTTATTATGACGCTTTATTGCGTCATATTACTGGTTATTGTGACGCTTTTAAACGTCCCATAAATGGTTAGTTATAGTAGTTAAAGGTTTCTTATGACGCTAAAAAGCGTCACATTATCATCATATATGACGCTGAAAAGCGTCACAATACCACGACTTTAATGACACAATAAAGCATCACAATATAAGCGTCACAATAACATATTGTGGCGCTTACTTACGTGATGCTTTTATAAAGCGTCACAACATCAAAAGCGTCACAAAAAAGGCGTCACAAAAAACCAATTTTTCTTGTCGCTAATTTGATAATTAAAGTAAAAATTGTTCTAAGAATTCAATCTTTTCGTCTTTTCGAATTCTCTGAAAATCTCCTCTGAAACTCCTTGTCTTCTCTCCAAAACCCTAGGTCACGACCCGAAAGAAAAGCTCTCTCAAAAAGACTCCAAACGCACCTAAATAGCAGCCCTAATTGTTTCTCGCAGACACTGGTAACGGGCGAAACCACTTCATGTGCATTTCTCGTTAACGCCCGTTACAGCTTGAAATCGCCATAATGCTTTTATAAGTGGTAACGGGCGTTACCACTTTTCTTCTGCCCAGGGGTAACGGGTGTTACCCCTCTTATCTCGACAAAGCTTTGCTCCTGTGTCTGGTAACGGGGGTTACTGAATTTGTTCTTCCAAGGGGTAACGGGTGTTACCACATTTTCCTCCAAAAATGCGTGAATTTGCTTTGCTTCGCCATTTCGTAACTCCAACTCTAAAAACACCTGAATGGAGCAAAATAAACACATAAACGCTTCAAACGACACAAAAATATAATCTAATCAATGCTTGAAATCATGCAAACTCTACACACAACACATATAAACTTTATTTCACATTTCGATCTTGTACAAAGTTTTTCCAGCAATTATCTCCTTCTCGATATGATTTCAGTCAATTCCAGGGTTCTAGACTAGCTCGGACAATAAGGCCTCTTTTAGGGCATGCAATCCGGCTTTCTTAATGGATGATCCACTATTAAAAAAAATCAAGCCATATGTTAGTTAATAAATACTAGTAATTTTGGCACACTCGTTGCGTGTGCAAATTATAATTTTTTTTATATTTAAATTAATTTTTATATTAATATATATTTTATATGTATTTTTAATATAATTATTGAATTAATATAATAATAACATAAAAGCATAAAATATCAAACAACACTATCTTTAAAAAAAAAATCAAAAGAAAAGAAAATTAATTGAAATAAGGTGAGAGAAAAGAAAAGATAAGAAAAATGTAAGAGAAGAAAACGGATAAAAGATAAATAAATAGAAAAAAAGAGAGAAAACCGTAAGAGAAGAAAACTGATAGGATAAAAGATAAGTAAATAAAAAAAAGAAAAAAAAAAAAGAGGACACCAAGAGACCACCTTTGCCTCTCGCGCTTAATAATATAGTATAGATAAGATAACCCTCACCTCATCAGTTAGCTTTTGAAATAAGTTAGGCCGAGTATAAACTTTCACATTTATTTGAGTTTATATAATTAGTTTGATCCGTAAAAATTGCTCCTAATTTCTTTAAATTAATTAAATAAGTCTTATTTTTAATTAATACATTATCTTAATTACTTAAATAAGTATTTTTAAGGAGTATTGATTTGTAAAAATTGCTCCTATTTTTTTTAACTTAAATGAGTCTTATTTTTAATAAATAAATTATCCTAATTTACTTAAATAAGTATTTTTAAGTATATTTGAACTAATTATAAAATATGAAAAATAAAAATTGTACCATGTAGTTAAAGCTACAAACTGTTCTCACTAAACTGAAAATTATAAATTCACACAAATCGAATCAAATCTAACTGAAATGGTCCAATATTAAAAATTTTACTAATTATGCATCCGTAAGAATTTTTTTTTTATATTTAAATGAAAATTTTAACATATATATTACAAATAAAAAATTTATAATTTCAATTTTAGAATTAATTGTTACTTAACAATTAATTTATATTTATATAAAAAATAATTTAACTTCTCATTCTAAATTAATAATTTTGTTAATTAAACTAAGTAAATAAAAAAAATTAGTATAAATCATCCCATTTAATTATATTTCTAATTAATTTTGAACCATAATTAATTAATTCTAACTTTTTACCTTAACGTTATAATAAACAAATATGAAAAACATATATAAGTTATAGCTGAAAAAAATATATATAACCGTTATAACAGCTACATTTTGTTCAAAAATAACTATTGGAAAATTTTATTAAAAATATTACACTTAACCCCATATTAGTATAGTTAATTACAGTTAACCCCCAAGGGCAACATAGGAATAAAAAAATTAATCAAAGTCAACGGATGGCATCTTCGGTTTTCATTAAAAAATTTGCTAATGTCAGCGATTTTTAAGTGAAAATGGGGGTTAAATGTAAAGGGTGGTGTCTATAATTTAATATAAAAATAGTAGTGAATTGTAATTATTGTAAATATATGGGAAGCTAGAAATCAGGGATTTCTTGTGAATATTTTTCCATGATTTACTTTCCTTTCCTAGACTAGATGCATAGTGTATTTATACGTTCTTGTACAGTATATCTTCTACACACTGAAATAAGAAAACTCTTCCCGAATCATGAATTCTCTGAAAGTTAACATGTTATCAGAGCGGCCGACGATCCATTAACAAATCCGAGGTCTGCTCATCACGTACCCATACCTCTCTCAGCCATGGTCGAACACAGCAGTACCCATTCCAGCATCGGTAAGGAATCGGAATAGCCCGCCGATTCCTTAGCCACTCAACTAGCCAACCTACTTAGCAACCTGCAACCCCAAACCGAAAATAATCAGAACCATATGCTACAACCTGTTTCCATCAACATTAAACTCAATCAATTTAACTTCTCCCTTTGGTCATGGTTAATGAAAATGGCGATTAGAGGGAGAGAAAAGCTCAGACACCTCACCGGGACTCCACCACCACCAGCAACGGATTCTCCGGCCTACCCCAAGTGGGAACAAACAGACCTCATTGTCTGTACTTGGCTCTTAGACAATATGGAGCCTGATTTAGTCACCCTCTTCGCCGAATATTCCTCGGCAAGGACATTGTGGGATGACCTAAATTCAACATATATCCAAAGCAGTGATGGGCTCTAGATTTTCGACCTCATGGTCTGAGCCAACAATCTGAAACAGGGAACCAAGAGCATAGAAAAATACTATGGCAACCTCCAACGAATCTGGCGAGAGATCGAGATTCATCAACCAAACCTAATGACTTGTGAACGAGATATCACCGTCTTCAATCGCCTCAGATCGGAGCTCATCATCGACGTCAAACATGGGAATCGAAGCTGGGTTGGTTAATGAAGGACAGGGATGAGGCAGAACAGGTGCTGGCTGTAGAAAAAAACCTGACCCGCGAAGTGCTGGGCCGCCAATGCTATCGCCTTGGAAAACCAACAGCGCCAGTAGCTGCGACTGAGGAAATGACCCGGTACAATGCGGCCACCGCAAGCGGAACGGACACACCACAGACGGGTGTTTCAAACTCATAGGTTGGTCGGAGGGTTGGAGGAGCCTCCGCCGTGAGAATACGATGGCAGCATACGACGCGACGTCAGTCACCGCCGGCGGAAGCGAATCAGCAGCAGAAGACATAAATGGAGAAGGTGAAAAATCAGAAGCAACGGTGGATGAGAGTGAGAGGAAGGGATCGGCACATTTAGGTATAGGGCAAGGACAAAAATTATCATCCTGCCCCTCACCTTTTTATGTTTTTAATGATTTCCCCCTTTTTGTAATTCCACGCCTGATTTTTATACTTCTTACACTTTAGCCCATGAATTTGTTTCTAGTAATAATGGGCCCTTCAGTTCTTAAATTTGTAAAAAGGACCCCATAGTAAATGAAAATAAGACAGGTACAACCTTCCAGTCAAGCACACATCGTATTAGTAGAATTCTCGATAGATCTTCGACTATGGGGCCACAGATACAACGACTTATGATTGCGCGGATCTAGTGGATTACACGTCCCCACCCAAAGACAGGATACTAAATGTGAATGGAGGTCTTTCTTGTGTCCAGGGAGCAAGGACTGTGACTTTGTCCCCTGAATTAAAATTAAAAAATTACCTCTATGTCCCGAGCTTGTCCTGCAAATTACTTTCTATAAGCGTTCTTTTTATTGATGATTGTTCTCGGATAACATGGGTATATTTTCTTAAAACTAAATCTGAGGTTCCCTCAAGATTTATTGAGTTTTTTAATATGGTGCATACACAATATCAGACACATATCCAAGTGCTTAGATCAGATTTTTTTTTTTTTTTTTTGGAGGGGGGGTATGTGAACTCTACCCTTAAACAGTTCTTCCATGACCATTGGTTAATCCACTAGACTTCGTGTCTACAGACCTCGCAGCAAAACGGGGTAGCTGAACAAAGGAACCACCAGCTACTAGAAATATCTATGTCCCTTCTCATCGAGTCACACTGTCCCCAGTTTATGTGGCCTGAAGCGGTTGCCTCATCAGTTTATTTGGTTAACCGACTGCCCTCAAAACCACTTAACTTTGAAACCCACTGCAATGTCTGACCAGTCAGGTTAGTATCCCCTCTATCCTCACTCTTCCACCACGGGTGTTCGGGTGTTCTGCGTTTGTCCATCTTCCTAAAAATAGACGCACCAAACTTGACCCATGTCAGTTAAATGTGTCTTCGTGGGGGATGGGTTTCAGCAGAAGAGGTATAGGTTCTATCATCCCATCTCTCGTCGTATATACACCACTATGGATTGTGATTTTGTTGAGATCGAGTACTACTTTGCCTCCCTACTCAGTGGTCAGGGGGAGAAACAGTAGGATCCACTTCGTGGGGTGCCACCACTGTCCTGGCCAGACACAGTCCTAACAGAGCAAGTAGGCAGAACCACAGAGCCACCACCTCCTGTGGTACAACCCTCCGCTCTAATCACATAACCCGTTACCCGACAAATAATCTTGAGGTTAGTAGCCAAACCTGTGACACCCCGCTCGCCCGACGTATTAGGTACGTTACTTTTCAACCTTTTAATGTGTTTAATTATGTGATTTTATATTTTTCGTGGCCCTATTTTAAACTCTTTTAGAGTTTAGGGGCCCTTTGTAATTTTCTCTTTTTAGGGGTTTTCTGGTCACTTCTCGTTCGGTCGAGATTTTGACCTCTTTGACCCCTTCAACGCGTCCGGGTCGGCGAAACGAGTCCGTAGACTCTAAGTTTGCCCAATTTGGATGTCGTTAGCTCGTTCATTTGATCGTTTTGCGTACGAGGACCCGAGATATATACCCCGGATCCTCGTTTTGCGTGCCACAAGTTTAGCTCCAGCCTTCAGCATCTTCTCCAGCGTTCCCGTTACTGTTCACACGCACTCGAGGCGTGTTTACACACACATGCTCGTTCTCCCTCGTTTCTCGACGGAATTCGACGAACCATTAGTGGAAATTTATCAGCTCGATGAGCCCGTCACGATGGTACAAGAATCTCGGCCAACCGACGACCGACGGCGACGGAATCGGAAAATTTCAGACACAGCGGTGGCTAGGCGGAACCCCCGCCACTTCGCCGCATCTTCGCGGCGGTCTCCGGCGACCTTTCTTCAACACGCGCCACCCCACCTGAATAATGGACTTCCGGCACAACTCCAGTTTTCACGACGCGGCCATCCGGGCCGCGGTTGGGCCGCACGCGCCGCCCGAAGTGGTGGTGGCGGACGCCCGGCACTGTAGCACGGCGGCTCCGCGGTGTTCCGGCGAGTTTCGCGGGCGGAGCTTGACCCTATCCGACCTCTTTTGGCCTCCTGAGTCCATTACTGACCTCAAATCAAGCAACCGATGACCGTAGGTGGTGGTTCCGGCGGTGACGCAGCGGCAGAAACTTCGGCGGCGATTTGGGCCCTTTTCCCGGCCGGTTTTGGTGGTGGTCGCTTCACGAAAGTTGCTTAGAATGACGAAACATAGCGGATGGCATCGGCGGCGTTCCAGGAAACGGCCGTTGGCGACGGACCGGTGGTGAACCGGCGGGTCTGAACCGGTTACTGTTCCGGCGACTTTTTCGGGCGATTTGACTTGGGGCTTTCGTAGGGCTCGTTGCAAGCTTTCCAACGGTATGCCCGGATTTCATTTTCGTTTTGCGGTTTGCAGTTAATTTCAGTTTCCGTCGTTGGGATTTGGTTCGGTTTTTCTTCAACGAAGTCCCGTGTGTTTAGCTTTTTCTGAAATTGATTAAGGGCTTTTGTCTAGTAGGCCGAGGCGCTCGTTTCGGTCCTTCCGGGGATTTTTCCGACCACCGGAGGCGGTGTTCCGATGGCGGCCGATGGCTGTTCGGCCGGCTATGGTGGCGGCATTCCGGCGACTTTCGGACAGTAGGTCCGTTTCGTTGTGGTGAGTCCAACGCCACTTTCCGTTCGTCAATCGGATGTCCGGTTGATTTTATATGAATTTTTGAAGTGGTTGTATTTACTTTTGTTAATTGTTTGTAATTGTCAATTAATTACTGTAAGCGTGAATTACTGATTGAATTGTGCTCCTATGTGTATGAATTATAATTTGATATATTTGGATAATTTGATTTGTAAATTGAACCCCCGACTTGTTGATTTTGCTACTTGGTTAGTCTAGAGGGGGTGTTTGCGTAATTTTTGAAAAAGTGGGAATTTGTTTGATTTGAATTAATAGACCTTAGTAATGAAATCTATAATGTAATGTATGAATTGAATATGTAACGTATGAATTTAATGAACTTAGTTTGATTAGAATTTGACTTATATGAAATATGAACCTTGAATGATTAAATAACTTGCTTTGAATTTGTATAAGACTTCGTGAGGTTTAAATAAATTAGAAGCATGCTACAGTGATTGCTTGACTTATTAATACTTGGAAATTTGTATGAAATGCGATATGAATTGTCTGAACTTTGTTAATTGAATTTGTTAGGTATTAAATGAATTGATATGAAATGATATGAAGTGCTTTGCCTTTAATTTTGTTATTTGCATTAATTATGCACATGAACATGCCTTAATGTTTAAATTTGAACCTTGCTGATGTGATTGCATTTATTAAGTGTTTGAGCATATGTCGTGCGTCCCTATGTGGTTGTCTGCTAGAGTCTGAGTTCCGTGCTGTGTTTGTGTGTTCAGTTGGTACAGGTGCACCCGGGGTGGTGACTTGAGGTCGTGCAGGTTCTGGGGTGGACCTTCTGCTTTGTATTTGGCTCCGTTTGGTGTAAGGTGAGGTTTTAGGATTTTTGTTTTAGTTACAGCGACCTACAACATTCTGTGCTCGTTTTCAAGCCTGCATGCGATTATTCTATTATATTTATATAATAGATACGTGTTTATATGATATATTTATGAATTTGTCATACGATTAAAGGTTTTCGAACTGTATATGTACGAGCATATGTAAGCTTGAAATGTTTTGCAACGAGGCTATGCTCCAAACCGTGTGTCTTCATACCAGCTGCGGATTAGGATGACACGGAGAGGTACGTTTATAGCATATTCTAAGTTGCAAGGTATGGTATGCTCCGATAAGGTACGTAAGTATGATTTTGATTCGATATGATAAGTTTGATATGTATCGAGTTATGATATGATCTGTCTGATATGCTCTGTTTTGATATGTTGGGCCCCGAGACGTGGGTAAGGGGGACCCGGGACGACCATGGGGCCGCCGGTTATGACCCCTGTGCACGTTCTCATTTGAGATATTCACGTGCGACCTAGGGAGGTTGGGAAGACGTGGTATCTTGAGCCCTCGATGGATAACCGGGGAAGGCACAGTGTGGGTTCGCTACCCCGTGTGTGTTTGTATCTGTATGAGTAGTGAGGGTTTGCTCCCCGAACTACATGGTGTTGGGGTTGGATTGTTTATGATATTTGTTTGTTTTCTGTTATGATACGTTTGATTCGATATGGAAGTAAGGTGGAAGACCCGTACTCGCCGGGTATATGATTATGATATGTTATGTTGATTATGAAACGGGATAGGAGCTTTCTCTTTTAATAAAATATGAGTTTGCTCAGTTTGTTAAGTTATGAATAAGCTAAGATACGTATAAGTTTGATTTGGAAAGATATGTATAGGTTTGATTTGAAAATGGTTTTGGTATGTAAAACCCTAGTCCCGGTTCATAATCTTTCTTTTGATACATGCTCTGCTCCTTATTATGTATAGTATGTGTGAGTTCAGCCCCCTCGCTCAGTCAGTGGACTGATCCTCGCCCCACCTATGTTTTTAGTTGCAGGTACCAGTTGTTGGAGTTCGAGCTAGGCGGCTTTGAGTCTGGTCTGTCGAGTCTGTGTCGGTCTGTTTGATTTTGCTTAGTATTTTGTTCTTATTTATTTATGAAAATTATGTATATAGTATGTTCTGTACAAGATGATATTTATGCTTTGATCATATGAATTTTCGGGACAGGTTAGGACAGGGTGTGGATTAGTTGAACCCGTCTTTGTTGTATGTTTGAATTCGGGACAGGTTAGGACAGGTTCGTGGAATTAGTTGAACCCGTTTATTTATGTTCGTTGATTAAAGTTTTTGTTAGTTCATATTTTGCATCGCTTCCGCATTCGAGTTTTGCTTATTTTACTTGTACAGGGTTTAGGTACCGCCTAGCTTTGGTTGGTTTTTCGTTTGTCACCCGTTCGCTGTGACTTGGTGCGTGTGCGGACTTTCCATTTCGTACCACGTGTCGGGTCATAGTGCGGGGGTGTGGTGCCCCACCGCTTGGGGTGCTACATCTTAAGTGGTATCAGAGCTACCAGGTTCAGAACCGGTGCTCTGGAGTCGTGTCGTGTCAGTTTAGGTCGTACGGCATAGGAATACTTGTGTATTGCATTTGGCAGACGTGAAATTTTGACTTGTATGTATGAATTTGTCTGAGCTTATGTGATTGTGCGCACACTATGATTACGATTTTTGTAAAATTATTATTGTTATGATTAAATTTTATTAAATTACGTATTGCATCTGCATTACTTAAGCGTTCTTAATTGCTTTCATTACTTGACATACCCACGTACTAACCCACATGCATAGATATCTGGTCCATTTGTGAATTATAGGGTGTTGCCTTGATGTCAAAAATTGAAGTTGATCGAGACAACACTTCCTACTGCTACAAATTCGTGAAGGAGGATTTGAAACTCTCATCTTCTGACTACTTGGATGAAAAGCAAATGGACCTCTACAAGAATTAATAACAAGGAATCAATGCTACTGCTATAAAAACGGGTATTATGCATACATGGCACGTGCATTATGCATTGGAGTAAATTTTAATTATTTTGGATATTGTTCTACGTGCTTGACTGCTTTCTTTGCTGGATATGAGTGCACTCCATTCACATCCCTAACCCCACATGCATTAGCTTCGTGGTTGTACTTTAGGTGTTCTCCTACCTGATCCACTACTTGCTGTCTTGGTCGAAGCAACGTTTGAATTCGAACAGGGTTTGACCAGAAAATATACGGTCGAGCTAATAGCTTCAAGATAGGGTGAATGCATGTAAGATAGAATGTTGGGTTGTGGTCAATCTCTCTACACGATGCGATACT
This sequence comes from Lantana camara, assembly GCA_037501455.1. Lineage (NCBI taxonomy): Eukaryota > Viridiplantae > Streptophyta > Magnoliopsida > Lamiales > Verbenaceae > Lantana > Lantana camara. The sequence continues at coordinate 113,117,609 of CM074857.1, forward strand.
CATAGCCTCATAAATGATTTGATGAAAGTCGGGGTATTTATAGATCCAAGTTGAATTGTCGTGATGTGGGATTACTTGAAAGACAGGAAATAACAAATGGGAATGATAAAGAAAAGTAAAGAAATTCTGGGTGGATTTCGGGCGATCATGTATAAACAATTGGAAGAAAAAAAAAAGGGGAGTTCATTTAATTCTACGAACTCCTAAAGAGTGAACCAAGGAAGTTTTGATTAAAGTGACAACCATGAAGAAGACTCGGGAAACAATCGGAGAGTAATTACTAAAGAAAATACAGAATGCTAATTCCATGAGCGTAGAAGACTTCAGGTTCAAGAAATCGTACTTCCAAGCCGTGGAAATGTCCAAGTGATGCTAGATAATTCTGAAGATAAGAAGACCGTGGGGAAAAACAAGAAATCTTTTAACTATTAAGTTGCTTTCAGGATATGTACTTACTACTTGGAGGTGCTCGGGAGTAACATGGTTTATAAGAAAGTCAGCATTTCTAACTCTGGAAGGTGTGAGGTGACAATGAAGAGATCAAGACACTTGTATCATTCAGAGAATTCCAAGCAGGAAATCGGGTTACTGTTATAAAGACACTCACCAGAGTAGTTACACTTACACAAAGGAAAAAGGGGAAAATTGTGCAAGCAATGGAATTTTGTGCCGAGGTCATTGAAGATCAACTCCACCAAATATTGAGGGTAAGGTCATCTTTTACAACGATGGTGTACTAAGCAAGACGGTGTAAAGATTCTTCATTTATTTCTCCATGATTGTCCTGAGAGATTTCACATTTGAAAGAAATGGTAATTTCCGATTACCAAGGATCCTATTGGGATTTCAAGAGATTACACGGATTTCTATACTCCGAGAATCAAGTGAGACGATCCAAGATCAGTTGAGTACCCGAGAATCTGAAGGAATACTAAAGAATGCAAGTTTGAACGGGAAGTTGAAACTATGGCCAGTTAAGGAGTTGATTAACCTTTCAAGTTAAAGAAATTGCCAACCTCGACTCCACTACTACGGTGAACGGTACACTGAGTATTCATGGTATTTGCACACATACATTTCGTAAGTAATTGTATTTTATTTTATTCTGCTTGACTATTGTGACAACGTGGAATGCGTGTTGCTGCCTTGATTTTTTTTTAACGTGACTAACTGCTTCAATTTTCATAACTTAAAATTTATTGTTGTTGTGAATTCTTTTAAGTTAAATGGATTACATGCTTGCGTGGATTGTTGTGCTTCAGTGTTTATAAAATTTCCTTAATGGCTCACTAACCCTTCATGCACCTAAGCATAGTGTGATTTTATTTTATAGAGATTCCATCGCGATATCCCCCTTGAGTTGAGCATGGATGATGAGTCTATACTCTAGGGACACCGATATCAGTCGGGTAAAGGTACACTACACATGCATCCCATGTTTTGCATTCGGCGCTACTTTAACGTCTGTATGTTTGAATGCTGAGTAAGTGAACTTGTATGCTAGAGAGTTGTTGAGATCTCTCTATTTGCGTGTTAGGGAGATGTGGGATTCTCCCTATTTATGTGATAGAAAGATGTTGGATTCTTTCTAATTATGTGAGAAAGAGATGCTGGATTCTCTTGGAGTTAGATATTTGGGAGATGCTGGATTCTCTCGAATTTAGGGGTTTGAGAAATGCTGGATTTTCTCAAACTAGAATGTTTGGAAGATGTGGAAGTCTGCCAGACCTAGGTTGAGAGACGGGGCTCTCTCGATTACGTGGTTGAGAGACGGGGTTCTCTCAATTCTGTGCCTGAGAGACGGGGTTCTCTCCTTTGATGTGCTGGGAGACGGGGTTCTCTCTTTCTTGTGTGCTGAGAGATGTGATTCTCTCTTGTTTGTCGCGGCTGAGTTTCGCGTGGCCTGTTGTTGGTTTGCAACCGGTGAAGAAGCGACAGTTTCGAGCTTTGGGTGCAGTGGCCTAGTGGGGGATCGAACAAGTTTGAAGCGACCAACGGTCAACTGTTTGAACAAACTTCTATGACTACGGAACTCTGAAGGAAGTTGATGTAAACAATGGGAGTAAACTTCACAGCCAGGGCTATGACTCTACACGATTTCAGGAGATGGATTGAAGTATTCCAGTTTGAAGCTTTACGACTCCGTAATAGGACCTGAGGACAGGTCCTTTTGAAGGAGGGGAGATTGTGACACCCCGCTCGCCCGACGTATTAGGTACGTTACTTTTCAACCTTTTAATGTGTTTAATTATGTGATTTTATATTTTTCGTGGCCCTATTTTAAACTCTTTTAGAGTTTAGGGGCCCTTTGTAATTTTCTCTTTTTAGGGGTTTTCTGGTCACTTCTCGTTCGGTCGAGATTTTGACCTCTTTGACCCCTTCAACGCGTCCGGGTCGGCGAAACGAGTCCGTAGACTCTAAGTTTGCCCAATTTGGATGTCGTTAGCTCGTTCGTTTGATCGTTTTGCGTACGAGGACCCGAGATATATACCCCGGATCCTCGTTTTGCGTGCCACAAGTTTAGCTCCAGCCTTCAGCATCTTCTCCAGCGTTCCCGTTACTGTTCACACGCACTCGAGGTGTGTTTACACACACATGCTCGTTCTCCCTCGTTTCTCGACGGAATTCGACGAACCATTAGTAGAAATTTATCAGCTCGATGAGCCCGTCACGATGGTACAAGAATCTCGGCCAACCGACGACCGACGGCGACGGAATCGGCAAATTTCAGACACAGCGGTGGCTAGGCGGAACCCCCGCCACTTCGCCGCATCTTCGCGGCGGTCTCCGGCGACCTTTCTTCAACACGCGCCACCCCACCTGAATAATGGACTTCCGGCACAACTCCAGTTTTCACGACGCGGCCATCCGGGCCGCGGTTGGGCCGTACGCGCCGCCCGAAGTGGTGGTGGCGGACGCCCGGCACTGTAGCACGGCGGCTCTGCGGTGTTCCGGCGAGTTTCGCGGGCGGAGCTTGACCCTATCCGACCTCTTTTGACCTCTTGAGTCCATTTCTGACCTCAAATCAAGCAACCAATGACCGTAGGTGGTGGTTCCGGCGGTGACGCAGCGGCAGAAACTTCGGCGGCAATTTGGGCCCTTTTCCCGGCCGGTTTTGGTGGTGGTTGCTTCACGAAAGTTGCTTGGAATGACGAAACATAGCGGATGGCATCGGCGGCGTTCCAGGAACCGGCCATTGGCGACGGACCGGCAGTGAACCGGTGGTGAACCGATGGGTCTGAACCGGTTACTGTTCCGGCGATTTTTTCGGGCGATTTGACTTGGGGTTTTCGTAAGGCTCGTTGCAAGCTTTCCAACGGTAAGCCCGGATTTCATTTTCGTTTTGCGGTTTGCAGTTAATTTCAGTTTCCGTCATTGGGATTTGGTTCGGTTTTTCTTCAACGAAGTCCCGTGTGTTTAGCTTTTTCTGAAATTGATTAAGGGCTTTTGTCTAGTAGGCCGAGGCGCTCGTTTCGGTCCTTCCGGGGATTTTTCCGACCACCGGAGGCGGTGTTCCGATGGCGGCCGGTGGCTGTTCGGCCGGCTACGGTGGCGGCATTCCGGCGACTTTCGGACAGTAGGTCCGTTTCGTTGTGGTGAGTCCAACGCCACTTTTCGTTCGTCAATCGGATGTCCGGTTGATTTTATATGAATTTTTGAAGTGGTTGTATTTACTTTTGTTAATTGTTTGTAATTGTCAATTAATTACTGTAAGCGTGAATTACTGATTGAATTGTGCTCCTATGTGTATGAATTATAATTTGATATATTTGGATAATTTGATTTGTAAATTGAACCCCCGACTTGTTGATTTTGCTACTTGGTTAGTCTAGAGGGGGTGTTTGCGTAGTTTTTGAAAAAGTGGGAATTTGTTTGATTTGAATTAATAGACCTTAGTAATGAAATCTAAAATGTAATGTATGAATTGAATATGTAACGTATGAATTTAATGAACTTAGTTTGATTAGAATTTGACTTATATGAAATATGAACCTTGAATGATTAAATAACTTGCTTTGAATTTGTATAAGACTTCGTGAGGTTTAAATAAATTAGAAGCATGCTACAGTGATTGCTTGACTTATTAATACTTGGAAATTTGTATGAAATGCGATATGAATTGTCTGAACTTTGTTAATTGAATTTGTTAGGTATTAAATGAATTGATATGAAATGATATGAAGTGCTTTGCCTTTAATTTTGTTATTTGCATTAATTATGCACATGAACATGCCTTAATGTTTTGTTTCGCATATAATTTATATAAATTTGAACCTTGCTGATGTGATTGCATTTATTAAGTGTTTGAGCATATGCCGTGCGTCCCTATGTGGTTGTCTGCTTGAGTCTGAGTTCCGTGCTGTGTTTGTGTGTTCAGTTGGTACAGGTGCACCCGGGGTGTGACTTGAGGTCGTGCAGGTTCTGGGGTGGACCTTCTGCTTTGTATTTGGCTACGTTTGGTGTAAGGTGAGGTTTTAGGATTTTTGTTTTAGTTACAGCGACCTACAACATTCTGTGCTCGTTTTCAAGCCTGCATGCGATTATTCTATTATATTTATATAATAGATACGTGTTTATATGATATATTTATGAATTTGTCATACGATTAAAGGTTTTCGAACTGTATATGTACGAGCATATGTAAGCTTGAAATGTTTTGCAACGAGGCTATGCTCCAAACCGTGGTCTTCATACCAGCTGCGGATTAGGATGACACGGAGAGGTACATTTATAGCATATGCTAAGTTGCAAGGTATGGTATGCTCCGATAAGGTACGTAAGTATGATTTTGATTCGATATGATAAGTTTGATATGTAGCGAGTTATGATATGATCTGTCTGATATGCTCTGTTTTGATATGTTGGGCCCCGAGACGTGGGTAAGGGGGACCCGGGACGACCATGGGGCCGCCGGTTATGACCCCTGTGCACGTTCTCATTTGAGATATTCACGTGCGACCTAGGGAGGTTGGGAAGACGTGGTATCTTGAGCCCTCGATGGATAACCGGGGAAGGCACAGTGTGGGTTCGCTACCCCGTGTGTGTTTGTATCTGTATGAGTAGTGAGGGTTTGCTCCCCGAACTACATGGTGTTGGGGTTGGATTGTTTATGATATTTGTTTGTTTTCTGTTATGATACGTTTGATTCGATATGGAAGTAAGGTGGAAGACCCGTACTCGTCGGGTATATGATTATGATATGTTATGTTGATTATGAAACGGGATAGGAGCTTTCTCTTTTAATAAAATATGAGTTTGCTCAGTTTGTTAAGTTATGAATAAGCTAAGATACGTATAAGTTTGATTTGGAAAGATATGTATAGGTTTGATTTGAAAATGGTTTTGGTATGTAAAACCCTAGTCCCGGTTCATAATCTTTCTTTTGATACATGCTATGCTCCTTATTATGTATAGTGTGTGTGAGTTCAGCCCCCTCGCTCAGTCAGTGGACTGACCCTCGCCCCACCTATGTTTTTAGTTGCAGGTACCAGTTGTTGGAGTTCGAGCTAGGCGGCTTTGAGTCTGGTCTGTCGAGTCTGTGTCGGTCTGTTTGATTTTGCTTAGTATTTTGTTCTGATTTATTTATGAAAATTATGTATATAGTATGTTCTGTACAAGATGATATTTATGCTTTGATCATATGAATTTTCGGGACAGGTTAGGACAGGGTGTGGATTAGTTGAACCCGTCTTTGTTGTATGTTTGAATTCGGGACAGGTTAGGACAGGTTCGTGGAATTAGTTGAACCCGTTTATTTATGTTCGTTGATTAAAGTTTTTGTTAGTTCATATTTTGCATCGCTTCCGCATTCGAGTTTTGCTTATTTTACTTGTACAGGGTTTAGGTACCGCCTAGCTTTGGTTGGTTTTTCGTTTGTCACCCGTTCGCTGTGACTTGGTGCGTGTGCGGACTTTCCATTTCGTACCACGTGTCGGGTCATAGTGCGGGGGGTGTGGTGCCCCACCGCTTGGGGTGCTACAAAACCTTAGATAGTTCCACTTCAGTTATTCCCTATGATCCTAATAGTGCAGGAAACAGTGAAGTACATGGGGAGATTGAGGAAAGGGGGAGAGCAGTACAGGAGTTATAGAAAGATATTTGTTACCACCTCGATCAAATAGAGGTGTTCCGCCAAAGCTGTATAAGCCCAAGCATACAGGCAGAACTCCGAGGTATCCCTTGGTCAATATGGTCAGAAGATGTTGGGTGCGTGGCGGGCCCGAATCAGAGTGACGGTACAGCGGAATATTTCAAAATTTTTCGCCATAACCTCGTTATCAAAATATTTCAAAAATATTTTAATAAAGCAGCGGAATAAATCGGGCAGCATAACTCTAATATATATAGGCATCGATAACATAATTTTAAATCATCTAGCATATAATCACAATATGCAAATAATAATTTGGGCAGCACAACGGTATTACCGTACTGCAATATTGGCTATCAACGGCACTTTTCCAGCACCTCGATATCTTCTCGTGAAACCGGCAGAGCTTCCCCGTAATATCCCCGATTAAGAAATTGGAGTGTGGGCTCCGGCAGTATTTTCTAAAACCTGAAAATCCCTATTTTCTAATAATTAAGTGGATTATATATTAATTATATAACCACCTAATTAAGTAATTAATTAATCCTTAATTAAGGATTAATTAATATTATGGAGAGAGAATTTCGGAAGCTGAAAATTTGATGCCAAAAACTGTTTGAAAAATGATGCCAAAGTCTGATGATTAAAATGAAATAGGAAGGCCCTATTTATAGGCTCCAATTAAGGGTATTTTCGTCCAAAAAACGGACTTTTGCCGTGCACTCCAAGATCGGGCCACGAATCCGACGACGCCACGCAGGAGCTCGCGCCGCCACGAGTCCAGCGGCGTGAAGCACGCACCCAGCAGACGCCGCACGCGCCGGCACGCGCCGCCCAAGTGGCGGCTGTGTGCTTGGCGCGTGTGACACCCACGCAGGCACAAGCACCCGCCACGTGTCCGGTCCGGCCGGTCCGACTGGCGGTCCAGCGATTCGGACCGGTTCGACAGTGAACCGGCCGGATCAGACGGTCTGAACCTCTGCTGCATGGCACTCCCTCGTTACGCCACGTGTGCGGGTCGGTCAACCCATGACCCGGCCCTATCCGGAGACCCGACCCGGAGACCCACTTCCGCGACCCGTTGACTTTTCAGTCAACATGATCTGGGCCGCTCTTTCGCGCTGACGTGGCACGATCCTCATCGTCCACGTGTCGGACACGCTGGCGCCGAGTCAGCGCCACTTGGCGCTGACCTGCTGACGTGGCATGCCACGTCAGCAATAAAAAACCTTTTTTTTTTTTAAAATATTTTATTTTCTCCAAAATAAAATTTCGGGCATTTCCAAGTCTTTGGAATTTTATTTTCTCAAAATAAATACCTTGGCTATTTTCAAACACTTTGAAAAATCATTTCTCTCTCTCGTTTTAATATTTTCTCTTTGATCTTCGTTGGGGCTTGCGGGGGGACCTACAGGACTAATTAATCTTAGCTCCAAACGGGTCAATCTATTATCATCCCATGACAATAATTGGTTACCGTTTAACAATATTTAATTCCACTAAATAAACATTGTTGAACTCTAAAATTAATTAAATTATTCACGAATTTCTCGATCTAGAATAATTTCGCATTTTACTCCTCTGTACAGATATCCATGAAAAATAAATCAATACTACTATCATTTATTTTTCACTTTAAATCTGAAATTTCTTGATTCGCCTTAAGTTCAAATTCCCTGTATGTGAAACACATTCAACATACAACTTCGGTGACGCACACACGAAGTACTTTGGCCAAAGTTTTAATTCGAACTTTTTGCAAATCTATTTCAGGGATATCTTTAACCTTCCAGCAAGGCTACAGATTCCTTGATCAATATTTCTCTTTAGCACATTTTATGCAATCACCGAACGTACAAAGTATTTTGGCCACCCGTTACCGAGACCTCACTTCTGAGTACATCACAGTGATTAACACTACATGCCTAAAGTAGAAACACTATCAGGATTAAGAGTCTAATGCTTCCGAGATTTTATTCATTTTAGATAGCAGTATAAAATGAACAATCTCAGTGGTCCAGTTCGATGTTTCCAATCTCATTGAAAATCATCAACGTGTTATAATTGGAAACTCCATTTCCCTATGACGAAAGACTAATCATCTTATATAACACATTATAGTCTCGATAAGAACATTTTCTTATCATACTGACTAGAACTTTAATGACACGTGACTTTTGGTATTTAAAGTCTTTTCCTATGAAACACATTTCATATAAAAATACCATCACACGTTATTAATTATTGAATTCGTAAAATACTCATAACTTGCGATAATTTCAGTTTTATTAATCCAAAATATTTACAATATAATTGGATTTTCAGGGCATTAATCCCAACAATCTCCCACTTGCCCTAAATCCAATTGGCTACATATCTAAGACCCATCCCTTCTACATGAGTGTCAAAACTCTTTTGCGCCAAAGTTTTAGTGAAGGGATCTGCTAGATTATTTACTGAGCCAATTTTCACCACTGTCACTTCTCCACGTTCCACATAATCACGTATAATGTGAAACTTCCTCTCGATGTGCTTGGCACGTTTATGACTTCGAGGTTCCTTGGAGTTGGCCACCGCTCCAGCATTGTCACAGTACAATGTGATCGGCGTAAGTCCGTCCTTGATGACTTCTAGATCCATTAGGAAATTCCGGAACCAATACGCTTCTTTGGCTGCTTCTGAAGCTGCCACGTATTCGGCTTCCATGGTGGAGTCAGCAATGCAAGATTGCTTAATACTCCTCCAACTTACGGCTGCTCCTCCTAGAGTAAACACGTATCCAGACGTCGAACGCCTAGAATCCAAATCAGATTGGAAATCCGAATCTGTGTACCCAATAGGAATGAGCTCATCACTGCGATAGATAAGCATATAATCCCGAGTCCTTCTCAAGTACTTTAATATATGCTTTACAGCTATCCAGTGCTGGGGTCCAGGGTTTGACTGATATCTGCTGACTAGACCTACAGCATAACAGATATCTGGTCTTGTACATAACATGGCATACATGAGGCTTCCGACTGCCGAAGCATACGGAACATCTTTCATTTCTTCTGTCTCTTCTAGGTTCTTGGGACACTGATCCCGAGACAGATGAACTCCATGTCTGAAAGGTAACGATCCTTTCTTGGAGTTAGCCATATTATATCTTGCCAGCATCTTATCTATATATGATGCTTGTGATAAACCAATCATCTTATTCTTACGATCACGACAAAGTCTGATCCCTAGAATATAGCTGGCTTCACCTAGGTCTTTCATGTCAAACTGGTTTGACAACCAAATCTTAACTGCTGACAATATTCCTGTGTCATTCCCAATGAGCAGAATGTCGTCAACATATAGAACTAAAAATGTTACAACACTATCATGATGTCTCTTGTACACACATGGTTCATCAGGCAATTGCATAAATCCAAAGGATTTAATTGCCTCATTAAATCTGATGTTCCATGACCTAGACACTTGCTTAAGACCATAAATAGATCTATCAAGCTTGCATACCATATGCTCCTGATTTCTGGCTATAAAGCCTTCAGGTTGAGCCATGTATATCTCTTCTTGAAGGTGCCCGTTCAAGAAGGCAGTCTTTACATCCATTTGCCAAATCTCATAATCAAAATGAGCGGCAATGGATAGGAGAATTCTTATGGACTTAAGCATTGCTACAGGCGAGAAGGTTTCGTCATAATCGATACCTTCTTTCTGGGTATAACCCTTTGCCACAAGCCTTGCTTTAAAGGTCTCAACCTTTCCGTCCACTCCCCTTTTTCTCTTGTAGACCCATTTGCATCCAATAGGTTTAATGCCCTCAGGCGCCTCTACAAGTTCCCAGACTTTATTCGAATACATTGAATCTAATTCAGATTCCATGGCTCTGACCCAACGGTCAGCGTCTATATCCTTTATAGCTTCATCGTATGTGACAGGATCAGATACGTCAGATTCAACCACCTGGGTTAATCCTAGATATCTGTCAGGTGCCCTGACAATCCTCCCACTACGACGAGGTTGTTGTGTACTTGTCCCTACATCATATGTTGTATCTGGTACATCATATGTATCTAACACATTTTTAGTTACTACGGGTTCTTGGAATTCAGAATCTGAAGTTGTCATTTCTTCTAACACAATTTTGCTTCTACCCTTTTGGTCATTTACGAAATCATCTTCAAGATATTTGGCATTAGTGCTCACAAACACTTTGTGATCGCTCGGATCGTAAAATGTACCACCTCTTGTTCCTTTAGGATAACCTATGAACAAGCAAACCTCTGTTCTTGATTCCAACTTGTCAGGATCCTTCCTTAACACATGAGCTGGGGTTCCCCATATCCGAAGATAGGAGATACTGGGCTTTCGCCCTCACCACAGTTCCATTGGTGTTTTAGGAACTGACTTGGATGGAACAAGGTTTAATATGTGTGCCGCCGTTTCGAGTGCAAAGCCCCAAAACGAACTTGGTAGGGTAGCATGACTCATCATAGATCTTACCATTTCCATTAGAGTTCTATTTCTCCTTTCTGCAACACCGTTCTGCTGGGGTGTACCCGGTGCAGATAATTGAGATCTAATCCCATTTGCAGTGAGAAATTCTAGAAACTCTGTAGACAGATACTCACCACCACGATCTGATCGAAGTGCCTTGATACGTTTTCCGGTTTGATTTTCAACTTCGGCCTTGAATTCTTTGAACTTTTCCAAAGATTCAGACTTATATCTCATCAAATAAACGTATCCGTATCTGGAGTAATCATCCGTAAAAGTGATGAAATACTCAAAACCTCCTCTTGCTTGAATACTCATAGGACCACACACATCCGTATGAATTAACTCAAGCAATTCTGTGGCTCAATTACCTTTAGATTTAAAAGATCTCTTGGTCATTTTACCTTCCAAGCAGGATTCACAGACTGGTAGTTCTGTTAAGTCCAAGGGACTCAACAATTCGTCTGAAATTAGTCTTTGGATCCTTTTTGGATTAATATGACCAAGACGTAAATGCCACTTGTACACCTCGTTAGGCATAGGGGTTTTTCTTTTAGTTGGTAAGTCAAGCTTAGCAGTGTTAAGTTCGGAATTAGGGTTTTTATCGGGGTATAACAAGAAAAGACCATCTTTTACCGTGCCAGTGCAAATAAACCTTTTATTTTGCTTAATGGTAAAATTTTGTTCAAAACAAACACTGAAACCATTATTTATTAAACAACTCACAGAAATCAGATTTCTACGAACACACGGTATATACAGAATGTCTTTCAGTACCAAAACCCTATCACCAAAATACAAATTTACAGTCCCTACTGCTAATACAGATATACTTGTATTATCCCCGAGCAGTAGCTGCATCTCGCCATCTTCAAGCTTTCTGGTTAGCTTGAACCCCTGCAACGAATTGCAAATATGATTAGTTGAACCCGAGTCCACACACCAGGAATCTGGTGGACTTCCAACTAAACATAATTCAATTAAACAAGATATCAATATACCTTGTCCAGATGGCTTAGCAGGAAGACTTGCTAAGTATTTTGGACAATTCCTCTTCCAGTGCCCATTCTCTCCGCAGTGGAAACATTTTCCTTTGCTAGGTTTACCCTTCTTCTTCTGAACCTTTTTCTTGGGATTAAGAACCTTTCATTTTCCCTTTTTCCACTTGTTGGCTTTTGAGGCCGTGGAAGTCGATGCCTAAGCCAGGAGAACAGTTCCCTTAGCTTTCATTACTCCCTCTGCTACTTTAAGTTCGTTCATCAATTCAGGCAGAGAAAAATCCAATTTGTTCATAGAATTATTTTGCCTGAATGTGTCGAACGACTTTGGCAGAGAGCATAAGATCATATCCTGTTTGCTGAGATCATCAAATTTAGCACCAAGGCTTTCAATTTCGTTCAGGCAAGCCATCATGTTCATAACATGATCCTGAACAGGTGATCCCTCAGACATCTTAGTAACCAACAGGCTTCGCATTAATTCGAGCCTCTTGGCTCGATTCTGTCCTCCAAACATTTGATGGAGATGATCCATCATGTTCCTAGCAGTTGGCATCTCATGCATTTGATGCTTGAGAACATTGGAGACAGATGCCAGGATATAAGACCTAGCCAAATCATTGGACTTGATCCAATTGGCATAAGCATTTCTCATATCCTGATTAGCTGTAGTTTCCGGTACCCCCGGACAAGGTTCAGTGAGCACTTGTTTCAGATTCTCGTGACCAAGCACGATATCAAGATTCATTTTCCAGTCAGTATAGTTAGACCCTTCAAGCCTATTTTCCCTTAGGATCGATTGAAGCGGGCTAGCGGTCGTCATTGCTTTAAAACTGAAATATTTTAAAATAGTGCAAGTTATGATTCTGTACTTTACTTCTTTTGTGTCTAACCAATAAATGAAATCCACGTAAGCATTTTTGGTTTACACAATGGTGACTTATCTAACCGCAGTTGACTCCCCGGAAGCGAGGTCGAAAACCGCTTAGAAAAGCAAGAATTAATCTTAATTAACATGCCATCTAGGTAACTCTTACCAAACTATGTTAATCCACCACGTTCACCTTTGGCCTCTAAGTGAATGTAACATAGCTCCGAAGGGAGGTTAATACATTACTTAGTCAAGCGTATACCATTACCTAGAAATTCGTACGAGTAGATCAGACACTCCACGGAGGCGTGGTCGAGCTGACTTTCCCCGTATTTCATTCTATCCGTAGAAGCCTAATCTTGTATACCGCGAATACATACCCGCCGAAGGGAGTAGTATATATCCACTATACTATAGACTGGTAATGGAGGCCGTGAGAATCCAACTCTTTTCATCTCGCTCCCACTTGAATTTTATAAAATTTGTGGATTATCTTTGATTATTAAATAATCACTTTTGGCATCTTATTAATTTTGGAAGTAATTAATCTAATTAATAAGCTCCCACTAGGATTATTAAATAATCCTAATAATATTTTAAGGCTTTAATAACTCTTTATTAATTTAGGCCAAAAAATATTAATCCAATTATGCATCATATTTAATCTCTATTAAATATTATTTATCTAATCACATTAAATAAATCATGCATAATTAAAGCAGCATAATATCACATATTATCATGCCATTTTAAAATTAAAAGCATGTTTGCAAATAATTATCACATAATTATCACGCTTTAAATTTTTAATGGCCCCTTAAATAAATATGTTTTAAATTATCACATAATTTAAATCATATTTACTGATTCGGTAATTAGCCAGGAAGATTATTGAAATCAATTCCCAGAAAACTACCATTCCACGCAAACTTCCAGAAACACTGGAGGGGTCACAACGGTCCCACTTAAAACCCAGCCTTCTTTGACAGAATTTACGTGCACAGTATCAGATTTAAAATTATGCATCTTATGCTTTATCAATGCTAGTATATAATCAGAGCCCCGCTCTGATACCAGTTGTTGGGTGCGTGGCGGGCCCGAATCAGAGTGACGGTACAGCGGAATATTTCAAAAATTTTCGCCATAACCTCGTTATCAAAATATTTCAAAAATATTTTAATAAAGCAGCGGAATAAATCGGGCAGCATAACTCTAATATATATAGGCATCGATAACATAATTTTAAATCATCTAGCATATAATCACAATATGCAAATAATAATTTAGGCAGCACAACGGTATTACCGTACTGCAATATTGGCTATCAACGGCACTTTTCCAGCACCTCGATATCTTCTCGTGAAACCGGCAGAGCTTCCCCGCAATATCCTCGATTAAGAAATTGGAGTGTGGGCTCCGGCAGTATTTCGCTAAATACTCGAGAAAATATTTTCTTGGAAAAACCCTTTTTTCTAAAACCTGAAAATCCCTATTTTCTAATAATTAAGTGGATTATATATTAATTATATAACCACCTAATTAAGTAATTAATTAATCCTTAATTAAGGATTAATTAATATTATGGAGAGAGAATTTCGGAAGCTAAAAATTTGATGCCAAAAACTGTTTGAAAAATGATGCCAAAGTCTGATGATTAAAATGAAATAGGAAGGCCCTATTTATAGGCTCCAATTAAGGGTATTTTCGTCCAAAAAATGGACTTTTGCCGTGCACTCCGAGATCGGGCCACGAATCCGACGACGCCACGCAGGAGCTCGCGCCGCCACGAGTCCAGCGGCGTGAAGCACGCTCCCAGCAGACGCCGCACGCGCCGGCACGCGCCGCCCAAGTGGCGGCTGTGTGCTTGGCGCGTGTGACACCCACGCAGGCACAAGCACCCGCCACGTGTCCGGTCCGACAGGTCCGACCGGCGGTCCAGCGGTTCAGACCGGTTCGACAGTGAACCGGCCGGCTCAGACGGTCTGAACCTCTGCTGCGTGGCACTCCCTTGTTACGCCACGTGTGCGGGTCGGTCAACCCATGACCCGGCCCTATCCGGAGACCCGACCCGGAGACCCACTTCCGCGACCCGTTAACTTTTCAGTCAACATGATCTGGGCCGCTCTTTCACGCTGACGTGGCACGATCCTCATCGTCCATGTGTCGGACACGTTGGCGCCCAGTCAGCGCCACTTGGCGCCACGTCAGCAATAAAAAACCTTTTTTTTTTTTTTTTAAATATTTTATTTTCTCCAAAATAAAATTTCGGGCATTTCCAACTCTTTGGAATTTTATTTTCTCAAAATAAATACCTTGGCTATTTTCAAACATTTTGAAAAATCATTTCTCTCTCTCGTTTTAATATTTTCTCTTTGATCTTCGTTGGGGCTTGCGGGGGGACCTGCAGGACTAATTAATCTTAGCTCCAAACGGGTCAATCTATTATCATCCCATGACAATAATTGATTACCGTTTAACAATATTTAATTCCACTAAATAAATATTGTTGAACTCTAAAATTAATTAAATTATTCACGAATTTCTCGATCTAGAATAATTTCGCATTTTACTCCTCTGCACGGATATCCATGAAAAATAAATCAATACTACTATCATTTATTTTTCACTTTAAATCTGAAATTTCTTGATTCGCCTTAAGTTCAAATTCCCTGTATGTGAAACACATTCAACATACAACTTCGGTGACGCACACACGAAGTACTTTGGCCAAAGTTTTAATTCGAACTTTTTGCAAATCTATTTCAGGGATATCTTTAACCTTCCAGCAAGGCTACAGATTCCTTGATCAATATTTCTCTTTAGCACATTTTATGCAATCACCGAACGTACAAAGTATTTTGGCCACCCGTTACCGAGACCTCACTTCTGAGTACATCACAGTGATTAACACTACATGCCTAAAGTAGAAACACTATCAGGATTAAGAGTCTAATGCTTCCGAGATTTTATTCATTTTAGATAGCAGTATAAAATGAACAATCTCAGTGGTCCAGTTCGATGTTTCCAATCTCATTGAAAATCATCAACGTGTTATAATTGGAAACTCCATTTTCCTATGACGAAAGACTAATCATCTTATATAACACATTATAGTCTCGATAAGAACATTTTCTTATCATACTGACTAGAACTTTACTGACACGTGACTTTTGGTATTTAAAGTCTTTTCCTATGAAACACATTTCATATAAAAATACCATCACACGTTATTAATTATTGAATTCGTAAAATACTCATAACTTGCGATAATTTCAGTTTTATTAATCCAAAATATTTACAATATAATTGGATTTTCAGGGCATTAATCTCAACAGAAGCAGCCTAACACTACAAGCTCAGGCCTCTACCGCAGCCATCCACTCCATCAAAATTCCGAGTAAGTTGAAGAAGCTCTCACAGATGAGAAATGGGTGCGGGCCACGGAAGTAGAAATGGAAGCACCGACAAAATGGAACGTGGGAAAAGTGCATCATTCCCACTGGAAAAAGAATGGTAGGGTATCGTTGGGTCTTCACAGTAAAGCATCGAGCAGATAGGAGTATTGAAAGGTATAAAGCGAGGTTGGTGGCAAAAGGGTATACATAAACCTACTGGATAGACTCCTCGGAAACCTTTTTCCCCGTGGCCAAGATTGACATTATCAGGGTATTGTTCTCGGTAGCAGCCAACCGAGATCAGGAGCTCCATCAGTTTGATGTCAAAAATGCGTTCTTGCATGAGGATCTTCAGGAGGAAGTGTACATGGAACCTCCCCCAGGGTTCACCAGGGAATTCAGAAACGGAGAAGTGTATAGGCTAAAAAAAGCCCTGTACGGATTAAAGAAATCACCTAGACCTTAGTTTGGGAGGTTTTCAGCGGCCATGATAAAGTATGGCTACCGTCAGAGCAACTCCGACCACACGCTCTTAATCAAACGAAGAGATGGGATCATGACGTGTCTCATCATCTACGTGGATGATATGATCATTACAGAGGATGACTCAGAAGAAATTTCTCAGTTAAGGGAGAACCTGTTCAAGGAGTTTGAAATGAAAGACCTAGGGCAACTGAAGTATTTTCTCGGGATAGAGGTGTTACGGTCAAAGAAGGGGATATATGTTTCTCAGAGGAAGTTTATTCTTGACCTATTAGCTAAAACTGGGTTGTTGGAGTGCAGACCAGCTGATACTCCTATGGTAGTAAATCACGGCTTAAGAATAACGGAAGAAGCATAAGAGGTAGAGAAGTTACAGTATCAGCACCTGGTTGGGAAACTGATCTACTTGTCCCACCAGGCCTGACATCGTCTATGTTATGGGGTGCTAAGTCTGTTCATGCACCGTCCTCAGAAAGAACACATGGATGCAGCACTCAGAGTATGGCTACCGTCAGAGCAACTCCGACCACACGCTCTTAATCAAACGAAGAGATGGGATCATGACGTGTCTCATCATCTACGTGGATGATATGATCATTACAGAGGATGACTCAGAAGAAATTTCTCAGTTAAGGGAGAACCTGTTCAAGGAGTTTGAAATGAAAGACCTAGGGCAACTGAAGTATTTTCTCGGGATAGAGGTGTTACGGTCAAAGAAGGGGATATATGTTTCTCAGAGGAAGTTTATTCTTGACCTATTAGCTAAAACTGGGTTGTTGGAGTGCAGACCAGCTGATACTCCTATGGTAGTAAATCACGGCTTAAGAATAACGGAAGAAGCATAAGAGGTAGAGAAGTTACAGTATCAGCACCTGGTTGGGAAACTGATCTACTTGTCCCACCAGGCCTGACATCGTCTATGTTATGGGGTGCTAAGTCTGTTCATGCACCGTCCTCAGAAAGAACACATGGATGCAGCACTCAGAGTATGGCTACCGTCAGAGCAACTCCGACCACACGCTCTTAATCAAACGAAGAGATGGGATCATGACGTGTCTCATCATCTACATGGATGATATGATCATTACAGAGGATGACTCAGAAGAAATTTCTCAGTTAAGGGAGAACCTGTTCAAGGAGTTTGAAATGAAAGACCTAGGGCAACTGAAGTATTTTCTCGGGATAGAGGTGTTACGGTCAAAGAAGGGGATATATGTTTCTCAGAGGAAGTTTATTCTTGACCTATTAGCTAAAACTGGGTTGTTGGAGTGCAGACCAGCTGATACTCCTATGGTAGTAAATCACGGCTTAAGAATAACGGAAGAAGCATAAGAGGTAGAGAAGTTACAGTATCAGCACCTGGTTGGGAAACTGATCTACTTGTCCCACCAGGCCTGACATCGTCTATGTTATGGGGTGCTAAGTCTGTTCATGCACCGTCCTCAGAAAGAACACATGGATGCAGCACTCAGAGTGTGCCGGTATCTGAAGGGGTGTCTAGGAAGAGGTGTCCTGTTTCAGAAACACGGGCACTTAGAGATTAAAGCGTATACGGATGCGGACTGGGTCGGAAGTCCAGGTGATCAGAGATCAACTTCTGGCTACTTCACATTAGTTGGGGGAAACGTGGTAACCTGGAAAAGTAAGAAGCAGAAAATAGTGACCCTCCTGAGTGCAGAAGCAGTGTTTCGGGGGATTACTCGTGGAGTGGCAGAAATCCTTTGGTTAAGGAAATTACTTACAGAGATTGGCATTCCTCCAACCAAAGCATGCAACCTGAAGTGTGACAATAGGGCTGCGATCAGTATATCAAAAATCCTATGCAGCATGCCGGACGAAACATGTGGAGGTAGACCAACATTTCATTAAGGAAAAAATTGAAGAAAGGATCGTTAAACTTCCTTTCGTAAGATTAGAGGACCAACAGGCGGATATTTTGGCCAAAGCCATTAATGGGAGGATCTTCGGAGAAGCTTTGAGCAAGTTGTACATCGGAGACCGACGATACAACTTGAGGAGGAGTGTAAACATATGGGAAGCTAGAAATCAGGGATTTATGTAATCGTGTGAATATTTTTCCTTGATTTACCTTCCTTTCCTAGACTAGATGTATAGTGTATTTATACGTTCTTGCACAGTGTATCTTCTACACACAGAAATAAGAAAACTCTTCCCAAATCATGAATTCTCTCAAAGTTAACAATTATCCCATCTAATATGGGGCTAGGTATCATTAACCCTTAAAAAAACCCATATATAACAATTAACCTCAAGACTATTAGTGAAGAAATATACACCAATACTAATCAATTCAAATTTCAAACCAAGTCAAGACTTTCAACATATTACAGCTCATGCTGAATAATACCTATATTTATAAACGAAATTTGGTTTTCTTGAAAAACTAACTAATGGAAATAAGTTAAAAGTTAGTGCTAGTATGTTGTATGCATGCATGGGGAGTACTTCAATAAATTAACAAACTATAATTGATTATTATTATTATTTACAACAAAAGTATCAAGGTATATAGAGAACCTGGAAAACTTCGAAGACTTATTCCATCCCACATGAATATCATCTAAGTTACCATGAAATGTTTGATAATCCAAGATATCTCGTCTTTGAATAGTTAAGTTAAGCTCCAAAATAACTGTACAAAAAGAGACACTAAACATGCCAATGAAATCATCGATTGTCTTTCTGTCTTTTCGCAAGCAGACAGTCAGTTACATAATCGAGGAAAAAATCAAGCAAAAGGACAAGGAATTCATGCAAGTATATAACAACCTGCGTGCATCCTTGGAGTTATATTCGTAAGCACGAGAAATTAAAATAATTCATTCAAATTGTACCAAGGAAATGGATAATGGCAACAAATTATCTGAAGACACCAAGTGTGTGAAGAGGCGGCGTAGATCTCCTTCGTTAGTAACGCTAAACTACGACGACAAAACTTCACAGGCTTTTCAACTAGATATTCAGACACCTCCTTCCGCTATTTCGTCTACTACTACTGGTACTAATACGACTAAGACTACAACTACGAAAAGGAGTTCAAGATTCCGGGGTGTTAGCAGGTTCGTTTTATATATTTCTTTCGAAAGGAAAATCTTAGTTCCAATTTGGTTTAAGGGAGCCAATGTTAATCACACTACTGTGTCCCAGAAAGGATTTTCGGTGATTAGAAGTCGTCTTGTCATTATGAAATGTCTAGTCACTCATGCATGATTGGTAATTGTTTGTTGAGAAATGGTCATAGTTAGAAGTTTGGAAAGAAATGTTGTGTTAATTTCCTTGGAAATACGTATCCGTCACATAAAATTTTGTGAGTAATTGAGAATATACGTGACTAATTTATTAAAAATTCGATAGAAAATTTCATCAAAAGCCTTCAAAGTATTAGCGAGGAGCTATAAATGATGCTAGGATAATCACTCTATAAGTACACCCAATACTAAAAATCCTCTAATTTAGCTTACATTTCCACACTTTTTGGAAATCTAATAATAACTTATACTTAATGAATAAGTCAATAGTGGTTGTTTGAAATAGTAAGGGTGTTTCTTTTCATTAATATTTTGGTTTCGAATCCCTCTAATTATTTTGGGGTGCCAATGTTTAGAAAAATATATATATAGTGAGTCACTAAAAAAACGTGTTCACTATATATCAACTTTTTTTTTCCATTTCCTATATTTTGATACAAAATGAGAAAATGAAAAGAAAAGAAAGCCTGCTGAGGCACCTAAACATATGTAGCTAGTGACTCAAAATTAAACAGTCGTATCAATATCCTACTTTAGGCGTCATTTTTTGATGTTTCGAGGTCTCTTTATTTTAGCAGTGAATGAAATGAGTTTGAGCTAAAAAATTTCTACCGAGTTTGATCGAATTAATTTGGTTTGAATTAAAAATTTTAAATTTATTGGTTCATTACATACATTGGCAAGTGCTCAAAGCATATAGCCATCCATGTTTCAACTTTTCCTTTTTAATTATCCAGGCATCGTTGGACGGGTCGTTTCGAGGCCCATTTATGGGATAAAGGTTCCTGGAATCCAACACAGAAAAAGAAAGGAAAACAAGGTTATTTGTTCATCTTAATGTCTTCTTTTTTTTTTTTTTTGGTGGAAATCTTAATTTCTTCTGTACTTGAGTAAAATTAAATTTTATTATTGACTACTAATACTAATATTGTATGGCTTAATTTTGTCAATGTCATCTGATCCTGTACTGGCTGCTGCATTTGCCCGTATGGAGCAGTGTATCTAGGTGAGTTCATGACACTAATGAGACAAAAATTGCTAATATAGCTTGGAACCAATTAATCTAAGCAAAAGATATTAAAATTAATTAAAAATTTGTCACAATTAAATTATTTTTAGGAGCATATGATGTGGAAGAAGCTGCAGCAAGAGCATACGATTTGGCTGCAATCAAATACTGGGGAGTTTCAACCTACACTAATTTCCCAGTATGATTTCTCTCGGTCATGTTCATGTATATAGATAATAGAATAATAATAATAATAATAATAATAATAATAATAATAATAATAATAATAATAATAATAATAATAATAATATAATATGTTTTTGTTTATTTAATAATATACAATTTTCCACCGTACAGATATCGGATTACGAAAACGAGATCCAAATAATGCAAAATATGACCAAGGAGGAATACTTGGCCTCTCTAAGAAGGTAATATCAATTAACTCAACTAGAAATTTGGTTAAATTTAAAATTATCTAGTTAGCTGAGACTTTACATATACAGGAGAAGCAGTGGTTTTGCAAGAGGTGTATCAAAGTATAGAGGTGTTGCAAGGTACATTACATCGCACATAACTCCATTTACACTAAAAAAGTGTCAAAATCCGAGGAAACGTGCCCGTCGGAAATTGGTCGCTAACTATGTCTTTCTTATTTTCTTTTATGGCTATCGTTTGTGTGTCATCTGTTTTCCATCTCAAATACTGATAACTTACTGACGGGAGCCACCCAGCAATACTTCCCATGGGTTTTTAATTGATTCTTGTAGTGTTACTTCTTTTTCTAATTGTAAAATGACTTTTGTACTAATTTATGGATCAAAATTTGTGTTATTCAAACTAATTAAGGCACCATCACAATGGAAGGTGGGAAGCGAGAATAGGCCGCGTTTTTGGGAACAAATATCTTTATCTCGGTACTTATGGTGAGTACAATTTATCACTGTTCGATTTTGGTAACATCTTTTCACGAATATCAAATTTAACACTATGAGTTTTAATTCGTGTAAATTTTAATACATTTGCGAATCACATAATATTTTAGTGGTAGGATTTAGATATAGAACATACAATCATGTGATTTCAATAATGAGAATGTCACGTATTTCTTATATGTATCAAGATTTAATATAAATTAAATTTAAACTTAAGGTACAAAATTTGAGACAGGTGAAAGAGTAACTTAGTAGATTAGGGACTTAGGGTACGTAATAATTTTTATAGCACCGAGGTTTCATTTTCCAACATTACATATGTCACTAACTATCAATATTTAAGACGTAAAAACCAATGTTTTCAAAAGCGGACCGGAGGTCGAAGAGCCAGCCTTATTGGTCACCGGTTGGATCGGTTCGACCGGTTCAACCACCGGTCGGACCGGTATGACGTCATAAATAAATAATTATTAATTAATTAATTATAGAATATTATAAATATATACTATAAATTTTTAATTTTTATTTTTTAAAATAAAAATAATATTTCTTTACACAATATCTAAAAAAATATCACATTTAAACACAAAATTATATTTTTTAACATCAAATCTATGGTTGTTATTTTCCAAGGAATTAAAATCTCATAATAAATATTCTAAAAAGAAAAACAAAAAGAAAAGAAAATAAAATAACACATATTTTATCTAGCCCTATAAGCCCAAAACACTATCATATGAAAACCTATTCAAATTGTTGCTCCGCCGTCTCTTCTTTTTCTTCATAATCTTGTTCAACTAATAGATTCTCAATTTCATTGACGTTTGGGTAGGTGTCCTCTGAAGAAATTCCTAATCTCTCCCTCTCTCTCTTCTCTCTCTGTTAAAGAAATGCGCTATGATTATTATTGAAAGTTCATCTCTCTGTGTGTTAAATACTGCTATGAAGAAAAACACAGCAAGTCTTCTCTATATATCAAACCGGACTTTGAAGAAAAACAGAGCACCGTTGTTGCGTGAAAATCTGGAGGGGAAGAACAAAAGAGAAAAGCGGAGAAAGAAAAAAAAAATCAATTCAAGAACCAGCGGTCCGGTTCGGTTTACAGGGCCAAAACCGCCGGTTAACCGGCCGGTTGTTCCGGCCCTGTACCGTTCCGGTCACTGCCGATTTTATATGTTAGTTCAGACCGGACCTTGGGCCGGTCGGACCGGCCGGTCCGGTCCGCTTTTGAAAACATTGCTTAAAACACTTGTTCTTGTCACAACTTAATACTTATAAACCATACTATTTCGACAAAATAAAATTTATTAGTGTTCCAAACTATTACTCAACATGTATCATTACCGACTATTCTACGATTATAGGAACTCAAGAAGAAGCCGCACATGCATATGACGTCGCAGCAATAGAATACCGAGGAATCAACGCTGTCACTAACTTCGACCTGAGCACGTACATCCGATGGTTAAAGCCCGAGGCTGATCATCAAAACCCTAACATACTAGCATCATCCGAAAGCGCACTCGCAACGTACATGAACCTTAACAAAGATGCTGAGGATTTCTCAAACATCGCAAATAGTTTAGCGTTAAAAAATCCGGTAATAAGTGAGAAGCACGAGATAATCGAAAGAAAAATGCCTCTAAGCCCGAAGGCAACTTCTCCTACGGCTCTAGGTTTACTCCTACGCTCTTCCTTGTTTAAAGAACTTGTCGAGAAGAACACTTCGACCACGACCGGTAATTATGATGACGTGAAACTGAACCTGGCTGATCATCATCATCATCAACAAAGTGCAATGCAGTTTGATCAGAATGATCGGAAGGGGGTTGAGAGTTTCTGGAATGCTATGCAGTATGGAAGGTGAGGTTGCAGGCACAGGATAAAAACCCGCGAAAGACTTGTTGAATCTTAGTTCTTATGATGGGATCATCGCAATAACATAATAATATATTTTATTATAATGTGGATCTAAGATGAAGTGATGGAATTAATAAGTTGTATGGAAATTATTGAAGAGGAAAAGAAACACAGGCATGTGATTTGCTATTGGTAGAAAAAAGTTTTAAACAAAGGTTAGTTGAATAAAAGAGATGTTGACATAGCAATACGCTGCTATCTGGTGTGCTTTATTATCTTTTCGGAGTTTTTAGTTTATATGTTAAAGTGTTTGTCCATTTGTAAAAGTTGTCACTGTGTTTCATTACGAAGAGTGGTAATATGGTGCTATAAATTTTTATCTGATGAGTTGAGTTTTTTTTTTTTTTAACGTTTCTTTTAGTTGTTATATTTCCTCAATATATATTGGCTCCTAACGATGGGTCCATTTATTTCTTTGCCAATAGCGTTTGGTTCAAATAGTTAATGAATTCTTTTTTCATGACAATGACTTGAGTTCGAACATTACTAAAATATATGAATATAGCAACGACAATTTGCAATCGAAAATTTCGGTTGCAAATTTGACCGATTTGGCAACCGAAACCAAAATTTGCTTATTTGGCTTTGCAACCGAAAATTCAGTTGCTAAATCAGTTGCAAAATTTTTGCAACCGAAATTCGCTTGTAATACTGGTTGAAAAAAAAAATTGAATGGTCAATATTTTTTAATGTCTTTGCAACTGAAAATGTGGTTGCTAAATCGGATTTGCAATCGATTTTCATTGCTAAGTCGGTTGCAAAAAGAATTGAAATAATCAAACATGGTCAAAATATTTGCAACAGAAAATTCGGTTGCGAAATTGATTGTGCAAAATTGTAACCGAAATGCAATCGAAATTTCAGTTGCAAAATCATTAAAAATAATTTCGGAAATAATTTTGCAACCGAAATTTCGGTTGCAGATTTTAAACTAAGCTAATTATTTTTATGATAACTTTGCAACCGAATTTCGGTTGTAAAAATATTTTTTTATTATTAATAATAATTTCAATTATTTATAAAAATTAAATAAGTAATATTTTTTTTAAAAAATGTGCTGCTTCGGTTGCAAAAGATTTTTATTTTTATTATATTTAATATATACATTATACCATAATAATTATTAATTACTCATCTAGGCATAAGTTCTATACTATAATATATTTGATGATATAATATATTTAAAAAATGTGCTGCTCCTATAATATATTTGATGATATAATATATACTTTATAAGTTCTATACTATAATAACATAATGTCTAGGTCATTTCAATGATATATAAAGAGTCCTAAAATTGGTAAATCATCGTGTAATACAAGTTTTCAACTAAAATGACAATAAATATTATAAATATATAACATATATCTAATTCTAAAATGAAAATAAGTTAATTATAATTACTTATATATCATGACCCTATTAATTGTAGTTATATTAATCAATAATTATTAATATTCTATTGTAATTATTGAAAACTATGTAATAAAATTTAATTAAAAGTTATGCTTCATAAATATAATATACATTATAAATTATGATGATGTTATACTTATATAGTGATATGATATTATATAATATGTACAACATTTTAAGTATTCACATAACATGTGCAAATGTATTTTACAAGTGATAGACATAATATAATAGCATATGATATATTTTACAAGTGATAGACATATGATATATATATATATATATATATATATATATATTGACTCCGGAGCGGTGGGCCACCATATCCCCCGCACCCAAACTCGAACCACATATGAAATGCGCTTCCATACATGAGCCCAAGCCTAAGCGAACGGGGACATACACACTCACACTAGGCAAAGCGGGGCTAAGACACGAACAGAGCGCGCGTAACAAACATACAAATGTGCGGAAGCAACAAAAAGGATCTAAAAGAGCTCATCAAATAACGAACATTAACATATACATGGCCTCACGGCCTAAAAGATCGAGTATATACACCAAGTATCCATAATTCTCCAAAATATACAATCCATATCAAATACATAATTCTCGAAAGTGTTGGAAAACACGGAAGAGTTAAGCAGCGAAAGTTTAAAACTTTTTAAAAGTTTAATCGTTGTCTTGCAATTTTCATATCGTATCGTAGGGTGTTTAGAAACTTACAAAGGTAGAAGCTTTCTAGTGATGTCGTTACCACCTAACGAACACCCTTCAAGCGAAATCCCTCGAATGGCCTTCGAATTAGATTCCAAATTAGAATCCCTCAAAAGCAAATCCACACCAGTCCTAGAACACGATCAAGCGAGTGAGAATGCAACACGATCAAGCGAGTGAGAATGTTAGGATTTACTTTGAAAACTTTTCTTTTGGATTTTCTAAAAAACGTAACACTTCGTGAGTGTTGGTTAAAAGAATAAGAGAAGCACCACCCCTAGCATAAATACTAGGTGGTTCGAACTCCCCCTAGGGTTTTCAAACCTAGTGGGCTTTGATTTCTTGCTCACTAATTAGCTAATTTAATTATTAATTTAATTGGAAGAATAAGTTCCCAACTTGTTCTCCAAGTCTAGCAAGAATAGTCTTCTTTCTCCTACAATAGGAAGTTGGACTTTTCAACTTTCACAAAGTTAAAAGTCAAGATTCCATAAATGAATTAATTCCTAATTAATTATTTATTGGGTTAATTAATTACAATTTAATTAATTAATTCTAGAAAAGAATTCGCCTGCGAAATAAATCTCACGCACGAGGCCACGTTGGCCGCGTGACACAGTGCAGCTACGTATACATGACACGTGGCAGCAGTCACGTTGTATGTCTCGTTTCGATCAACTATTTTTTGATCCTTCGTTAATCATATTAACATCCTACCATAACCCTCGTATTCTAGCATTTGTGTGTGACCCTTTAGGTTCATTATCAGGAGAAAATAAAGAGCTTCGAGCCAATAAAGACTAAGAAGATTGACTCAAGAATAAATTGGAAAAAAAAGAAAGACTTTCATTATTATTCATTACTCGAACTATTTCGGAACAGACAACAAGAGCTTTGGTTTCAACCCAAGCGGTAAATACCCAATATGCAACTCGCTACCCAAATTTTTTTGGTTCGCCCCAACATTCCCCACTTGTCCGTCATGCATGACTACTTAACAGGAGGATTCACTTTCGATTAACAGTGATAGTAATTAATTAATTCCCTAATTAATTAATCACTTCACAGATCACACTACCGTAATCTAGCAATGGGTGTGTGACCCCTAGCCGAATAACGAAACGAATCAAAGAACCTTTCAGCCAATGATAATCAGTGAAATACGATCCTCCTACAACTCCATCTCTCAATCAAAAACTAAGACATGGGAATATTCTCAGAGCCTAAATATTCTTGATCTTTAAAGTTAAGTTCGTTTCATATCCATTTAGATCTCAATCCAAGAAAATCCCATTTTCTTGATGTCTTGATCTTTCATCCACCTTGGCCATGGGTTTAATGTTTAATGGACAACGAACAACTTAATCAGTAAGAGATCATTCTTGTTCTTAACAAGTGTAGGTCCTTTGTCGATTCTACTAATTCTTCATATGCCACTTGTGTAATCCCAACATAGGCCGTAATTCAGGTGTCTATATAGCGATACCCTTTTGAGCCTATATCAAATATTACAGAGTTAGCTCATATGAGACATTACAGAATATCAAGTCTAAGGATTAATGAATCATGTCATTGACCTGTAAGATATTTCCTAATCTGAAAGTTTCTGGAAACTTCCTTTCCCATTTAGGAATGTTCTCACGCGGAACATCTCAGTGATGAAGTTCTTGTAACAATCACCCTTATATATTATGTGTTGGAAAACACGAATCAGAAAGCAGCGGAATTTAAAAAATTTTCCCAACAAAAGGACCTTGAACTCGCAATCGTGTAACCAAATTCGTAATGATAGAAAACTTACTTTTCTTTTGTTCTTTCTTGAAGCGTTTCAAGCCACCCAAGAACGCTCTTCTCGCGGCTTGATCCCCTCTCCTTGGTAAAGCTCGAATCTTCAAACTTCTAACTTGAAGTCTCTAGAGAAAGTCCACCAACTTGATCACAATCTAACTAGTAAGGATGCTAGTTCTCTAGTTAGTGTTTAGGCTTAACCTAGGGTTTAATTTAATCTTGGAGAAAGGAAGGCGTTCAACACATGATCCAAGAATTGTCAATTAGCTCTAAAGGGGAGCATGAGCTCCCCTATATATAGGAAAGGGGAGGGGCGGCCGAACCTAGTCCTAATGGACAAAGGATTTGGTCCCTCTCTCTCCTATTACTTGATCACCAAGTATTTTCCAACTTTGACTTTGAATTCTAATTCAAGTCAACTTTTAAGAGAGCTAAAAATATCCAAACTATTTTTGGATAATTTTATACTTTATTTATTATAAAATAAATAACTTATTTTTATCTAATTAATTAATTCGTAATTAATTAACTAGATTATTTTCTCCAAAATTAGACTTTCTTTTTAATTCAAAATTAAACCAAAGTCTATTAAATAATTAACTAATTAATTATTTAATATATATATAATATATATATATAAACACACGTGTGTGACACGTGTCACAGTGACACGTGTCACTCACGTGAGCCACACGTGTGGCTTCACACGTGTGGAACCCTCTTGGCCCGATTAACTCGTTTAATCATTTTCAAGCCTCAACTCATGTAACCAAGTTGTTGTGTGTGACCCTCTAGGTTCTCAATTCAATTAGCAGTGACCCTAATTAATTAATTCACTAATTAATTAATCAGTCCACAGATTAAACGACCATAGTCTAGCAACAGGTGTTTAACCCCTAGCTGAATTGGAATGTTCGGATTCGACAGAACCTTTAAGTCATTGATTCATGTGAGATACAATCCTCCTACTTACTATCTCTCAACCAAGATCTAGGGCAAGGGAATAATCAGAACCCTAATAATCCGGTCTTAAAGCTAAGTGCATTTCATATCCATTTGATCTCAATCCAAGAAACCCTTTTCTTGATGTCTTGATCTACTGCCTTGGCCAAGGACTCCATATTGCATATGAATGACTTACACAATAAGAGATCACCTTGCAAATGCAAGTGTAGGTCCTTTCTTGATTCTCATTCACTTTCATGAGTCACTTGTGCAGCCCCAGCATAAGCCTTGAATCAGTTGTCTAAGGCGACACCCTTTAAAGCTTATACCTAAGACTACAGAGTTAACTCATAAAGTGACAAGGAACCTCAAGTCTAAGGATCAATTAATCACATCAATGACTCGTGAGATATTTCCTAATCTGGAAGTTTCCATTTCCTGAAATAGAAACTTCCTTTCCCATTTAGGAATGTTCTCACACGGGGCACCTCAGAAACTTCCTTTCCCATTTAGGAATGTTCTCACACGGGGCACCTCAGTGAACTTACTTATTAAAGTAAGCACCCTCATGTATCACGCACGTATCAACTATACACTTTGCACCTCCATGAAACAAGGTGGTCCTTCTTAAGGGCGTGATCCCACAAGCAAGCCTTAGAGGAGTCAGGTTGACACTCCCACTGTCTGTAGGACTCATCGGCTTGGAGTATTTTACTAATCATGACTTATGTGATATAGGGCTCGTTTCATGAACCATTTCACCTAAATGGTAGAGTCCTAAAGTCATCAGGATTAGGGGAGTTCTCATACATGCACAGCTAAAGTAAACGCATACCAAACAAGAGCATATAAAGAAGTGTTGCCTCAATTCGTTATTTCATTCAAAGATTGTCTGTGATTACAATAAGGAAAAGCACAAAGCGGATATACAATCGGCTTTCTAGGGCACTATTCCTAACAATCTCCCACTTGCCCGTCAAAGCCATTCTAAAGCTACTCTAAGTCCCATCTTCTGAAGATGACCTTGGAAAGCTTCTCGACTAAGGGGTTTAGTAAGTGGATCTGCCACGTTCTCTGCTGATGTGACCCTCTCAATTAGCACATCTCTTCTTTTGATAATATCACGGATTAGGTGATATTTCTTCATAATGTGCTTGGTCCGTTGGTGAGATCTTGGTTCTCTTGCTTGAGCAACCGCCCCAGTGTTGTCACAAAACACAGTAATGGGGTCTTTTCATGCTAGGAACAACATTCAACTCTTGAATGAAGTTTCTAATCCAAACACCTTCCTTAGCTGCATCATTTGCAGCTAAGTATTCGGCCTCAGTGGTCGAATCTGCAGTGGTAGTTTGCTTGGAACTCTTCCAACTCACTGCTCCGCCGTTTAGGCAGAAAATGTATCCTGACATTGACTTAAAATCATCTAAGTCAGATGCAAAGCTTGCATCGCAGTATCCTTCGACAGTAAGATCTTTCTGACCTCCGTAAACTAAGAATAAATCTTTAGTACTTTTCAAGTACTTAAGAATATTCTTCACGGCAGCCCAGTGACCATCTCCAGGGTCAGATTGGAAACGACTCATTACACTAAGTGCATAAGCCACATCCGGTCGAGTACATAACATTGCATACATTATGCTACCTATTGCTGATGCATAAGGTGTATGAGTCATTCTTTCCTTCTCAAGGTTAGTCTTAGGACACATCTTCTTTGAAAGACATGTTCCTACACTCATAGGAAGGTTCTTAACCTTTGCTGACTCCATATTGAATCTCTTCAATACTTTGTCAATGTACATCGACTGTGATAGTCCTATTAACCTTCTAGATCTATCTCTATAGATTTTGATTCCAAGGATATAGGACGCATCACCAAGATCTTTCATCTCGAATTGGTACGATAACCATAACTTAGTCACTTTCATGTCATCCTTCGAATTCCCAATAAGAAGGATGTCATCAACATAAAGTACTAAGAATTGCACTGAGGTCTCCAATTCCTTTCTATACACACATGATTCATTCGTAATCTGGATGAAGCCAAACGCTTTGACTGATTCATCAAATCGAATGTTCCAATTCCCAGAAGCCTGTTTCAATCCATAGATTGATCTTTGGAGTTTGCAAACCTTTTGCTCACTCCCACTGAATGTGAAACCTATGGGTTGCTCCATATAATTGTCTTTGTTAATGTCACCATTGAGAAAGGCAGTTTTCACATCCATTTGCCATATCTCATAGTCATAATATGCAGCAATGGCAAGCATGATCCGAATAGACTTTTGCATTGCAACTGGTGAAAAGGTTTCATCAAAATCCACGCCGGGTCTCTGAGTGAATCCTTTTGCAACCAGTCTTGCTTTGTAGGCTGCAATGCTTCCATCAACTCCAAGCTTTCTCTTAAAGATCCATTTGCAACCTATGGGTTTGACCCCATCAGGCAAATCTACCAAGGTCCAAACTTGGTTGGAGTTCATGGAATCCATTTCGGATTTCATGGCTTCTATCCACTGTTCAGAGTCAGAATCTGAAAGTGCCTCCTCATATGTTGAAGGATCATTATCCTTTTGAGAGATTTCATGGAAGAATCCATACCATCTCTCCGGCTGTCTAGGATTGCGTTCAGAACGCCTTAGAGGAGGATTTTCATGTGTATCGAAATTCGTGATTGGTTGTGGTTGATCAGAGTGGGACGTTTCTTCAGTGGGTGATGTGGGGTCATTTTGTACTTCTTCTAATTCTATGATCTTGCCTTTCTTTTCTTTAAGGAACGGTTCCTCAAGAAAAGTGGCATTTCTGGAAACAAACACCTTTTGCTCAGATTGATCATAGAAATAGTATCCTATGGATTCCTTAGGATAACCTACAAAGTAGCATAAGTTAGAACGAGATTCTAACTTATCTCCCACTGTCCTCTTCACGTAAGCAGGACAACCCCAAATTCTTAAGTAAGAATAACTAGGGATTTTACCATGCCACATTTCATAGGGCGTCTTGGGGACTGACTTAGAGGGAACTAGATTCAGAATCTTTGCTGCACTTTCTAGGGCATAACCCCAAAAAGAAGGTGGTAAGTCAGTGAAACTCATCATGGAACGAACCATATCAAGTAGGGTTCGATTCCTTCTCTCAGAAACTCCATTAAGCTGAGGAGTTCCCGGAGGAGTCCACTGAGAGATAATCCCATTATCTTTGAGATGATTAAGGAATTCTTCACTAAGATACTCGCCTCCTCGATCAGATCGAAGTGCTTTGATCTTGTGACCAGTTTTGTCCTCAACCTCCTTTTGAAATTCTAAGAATTTCACAAAAGCTTCAGATTTATACTTCATTAAGTATACATAACCATACCGACTAAAGTCATCAGTAAAGGTTATGAAATACTGATGATTGCTTCTAGTGCTTACACTAAGCGGTCCACAAACATCAGTATGGATCAAATCCAAAACCTTAGTGGCACGTTCCACAGTTCCTTTAAAAGGAACTTTGGACATCTTTCCTTTGAGACAGGATTCGCAAGAAGTCAACTCTTTGAGATCATTTTCAGAGAATGATCCTAAAGTGTTTATCTTGCTAATTCTGTTCTTGGAAATGTGTCCTAATCTAGCGTGCCATAAGGGAGCTGAAACTTTGTCATCTCTCTTACGCTTTGTTTCTCGTTGAATATTCATAATATTGATATTTTGAGTTAGGTAAAGTCCATTACTTAGAGTACCGATATGAACGGAAGAGTTGTTCCGTTTGATAAAATATTTACCATTCTTAATATAAGTTTCATAACCTTCACAATCTAATATTGGAACTGAAATTATATTACGAATAATGCTCGGTACATAAAGGACTTTATTTAATACTAACTCAAAACTACCTAAATCTAATCTAATTGTGCCTAAAGCTCGAGCTTCAACGTTTGAGCCATCGCCGATCTTCAAGACACATTCTCCTTCTTTGAGTTGTTGGACTTCACTTAGCATCTGTACATCATTACAGATATGAGTTCCACAACCGGTATCAAGTACCCAAGAACTAGAATTAATAGAAAGATTTACTTCAACGAGAAAGATACCTTTCATTAGAGTAGCCTTGTACTCTGGGCAGTTTCTCCTCCAATGTCCCGCTTTGCCACAATGGAAGCAAACAACCTCTTTCTGATCACGCTTCTTCTTTTGGGCCTTTCCCTTCGAAATGCCACCAGTGGCCTAAGGGGTTTCTTCTTCTTCTTTTGGGCTTTCTTGCCCTTACCTTTAGAAGGCCCAGAAGAGGAAGATGGAGCATTCACCATCAAAACCTTATTGTCCTTCATGATCGTGCTTTCAGCAGTCACAAGCTGACTAATCAGCTCAGCTACAGTAGCACCAGCATGATTCATGTTGAATTTAAGGACAAATGGGTTGAATGATGGTGGGAGCGAAGCCAGCAACAAATCCACTGAAAGCTCATCTTTCAGTGGCATGTCCATGGAAGCAAGTTTCTCAGTAAGGGCAAGAAACTTGAGTCCATATTCATGGACACTTGAACCTTCCCTCATTCTCAAGTGGAACAATTCCTTTGAAGTGTTATACCTTGTAACACGTTCATGAGGGCGGTAAAGTTGCTCTAAGTGGTCGTAAATCTCCCAAGCAAATTCCATGGCCTCATGTTGCCTTTGCAAGTCAGGAGACATGTTAGCCAACATAAGGCAACGGGCTTGGAGATTATCATCCTTCCACTTCTGAATCACTTCCCGCTCGGCCCGAGTGGGAGCCTCCCCTTCGGGACTAGGCTCCCCTTCGAAGAGAACATAAGTTCTCTTCTCAGAATCTAAAATGATTTTTAGATTCCTCAGCCAATCAGAATAGTTGGGACCAGTCAACTTGTTTGACTCGAGGATCGATACAAGAGGGTTTTTGGTTGCCATTTCAAAACACGTAGAGAATCATAGAATCTACGACCTAAATGGTAAAACAGAGAACTAGTGAGCATGCTGAATTATAACGATATACAAAAGATAAGGTCTTTAATCTAATGTAGCTCCCACTGTTTTTCAAAGATCTAGAATTCCCAAAGATCTAAGAGGAACACGTTTCCCAATGGGTACTAAGATCCTAGGCATTTTACCTCGAACCCACGACTCGCGGACATTCTAAGTAAGAACCCTAGGTAGGTACAACTTACCAATTCTAACACCTTTAGAACTCTTAGTAATTATTTTTGCATCACCTATCTTTCAATATGGACCCACGACTCGTGCGACATCCATATTTACTTAGGCGTTAAGCTAGACCCATCAATCATAAGATCATGACCAAAACTTAGTTTGAACGACCCACGACTCGCGGACATCGCCCTTGCTAAAATTGACCATGAAATATTGATCATTTAAAATGATCAATTAGGTAACTAAGAACTAATAAGTTCCACTAGCTATCCCACGACTCGCAGACAATAACTAGCTTTACTTACTAAACTTAAAACCTATTGATGGAATGCTAGGAATTTAATTCAAAATTTGCATCTCCAATTAAACACCTATTTGTTCGAAATTAGCTTAATATTTAATGGGAATTTTCGAATCAACCGGAGAGTTGTCCGGTTCGACCTCACCAACATATATGTTATCCAATTTTATTAGTCTTGATTAATGCAAGTACACTTAAATGCATATCAAACAAGCACATAAACAGATAACATGTCCTAGCATGATACTAACATATAATGATCATGGGTTCTACCTATCTTATGCATGATATGTGGGAGCCACTCCACAATCACAAGTTCTAACATACATGCCACATAAACAGTTTAAATCACATAAGGGAAAGCGGTAACAAAATACGAGCCCTATCTCTATTACATTTAACAATTGAGATTCCCCTCCCTAACATTTTGAGTGGTCTTCACTTATGGCCTCCTTGTTACTTGAATGTGGTCCATCTTACTCCATGGGTGCATTGTCTCCAAAATGAAAATAAAACCTCACCACCTATCTCTACTCTCAAATTACAATAAAAAGAAAAAGACATAAAGTAATAAGGCTCAATCTTCATATTGGCCTTAGACAATTACACGGGGCATACCCCGGCCTCAAAAACAGTAATATGGAAAGCCACATAATAAATCACATAACAGTACGCACATAAGTGAGGCTCCAACCTCAATTGAAAAACGCAACTATAGGGCTCCAACCCCAATTTAAACCATCCATGTGCATAAATTAAAACCATACATAGATCTAAACCCATGATCACCTAACATGCTTTTGCAAGAATTTAAATTTAACCAATAAATTAAAATTCTCGTTTCAAGTCCTAATGACTTAAAACACGACTTAGATGCAATTCTTGTTCAAGAGCCTTTTCAATAAAACCCGAAAAACAACAAACCAATAAAATTCCAATTAATTTCCAAAATTAATAATTTTATTCTTTCATTATTTTCAGAAAATAAAATTCATAATTTTCCCAAAATCCAAATCGCTTTAATTTCTCAAAAATCCCAATTTAATCAAAATTTTAAAATAATTTTATTTTAACAAAACTGATTTTAAAAGATAAAATTAAAATAAAATTAAATAGGGATTTTACGGACCGAATACACGAAAAACACGAAACACGAAAAACGAGCCCAAAAAAAGGGCCCAGCCGCGTGAGGCAGTTGCCGCTCGCGTGCGCACGCTGGGCGTGCATCATGCGCGCGCCGCGCGCAGCAGCGCCCGCCGCGACTAGGCGGGCTGAGCAGGCATCCCGCGCGGTTGCGGGACGGACTGGGCGCGCCCGGGACGGCTCCCGCGCTGTTGCGGGAGGAGCTGGGCGGCGGCGACGGGCCTGGGCGTGCGACGTGCTAGCACGCCTAGGCTCGTTGCTTTTCGTGTTCGTTTCGTATTTTTGGGTTTCTAGAAAACCCGGTTCAATCCAAAAATTAAAAATTCGATTTAAACATATTTCAATCAAAACGGTTTTCAAAATCACAATTTAAGAAAACAGTTTCAGAAATTCAGGAAAAATTACAGTTTCGTATTTCAGGCTTTCTAAAAGAACTCATGAATACCTAATTCGCATCTAAGCCTAAGAATTTCTACCAAATTCAGAATAATTGAGACGAATCAGAAACACGATTAACGAGGTGGCTCTGATACCACTTGTTGGAAAACACGAATCAGAAAGCAGCGGAATTTAAAAAATTTTCCCAACAAAAGGACCTTGAACTCGCAATCGTGTAACCAAATTCGTAATGATAGAAAACTTACTTTTCTTTTGTTCTTTCTTGAAGCGTTTCAAGCCACCCAAGAACGCTCTTCTCGCGGCTTGATCCCCTCTCCTTGGTAAAGCTCGAATCTTCAAACTTCTAACTTGAAGTCTCTAGAGAAAGTCCACCAACTTGATCACAATCTAACTAGTAAGGATGCTAGTTCTCTAGTTAGTGTTTAGGCTTAACCTAGGGTTTAATTTAATCTTGGAGAAAGGAAGGTGTTCAACACATGAACCAAGAATTGTCAATTAGCTCTAAAGGGGAGCATGAGCTCCCCTATATATAGGAAAGGGGAGGGGCGGCCGAACCTAGTCCTAATGGACAAAGGATTTGGTCCCTCTCTCTCCTATTACTTGATCACCAAGTATTTTCCAACTTTGACTTTGAATTCTAATTCAAGTCAACTTTTAAGAGAGCTAAAAATATCCAAACTATTTTTGGATAATTTTATACTTTATTTATTATAAAATAAATAACTTATTTTTATCTAATTAATTAATTCGTAATTAATTAACTAGATTATTTTCTCCAAAATTAGACTTTCTTTTTAATTCAAAATTAAACCAAAGTCTATTAAATAATTAACTAATTAATTATTTAATATATATATAATATATATATATATATAAACACACGTGTGTGACACGTGTCACTCACGTGAGCCACACGTGTGGCTTCACACGTGTGGAACCCTCTTGGCCCGATTAACTCGTTTAATCATTTTCAAGCCTCAACTCATGTAACCAAGTTGTTGTGTGTGACCCTCTAGGTTCTCAATTCAATTAGCAGTGACCCTAATTAATTAATTCACTAATTAATTAATCAGTCCACAGATTAAACGACCATAGTCTAGCAACAGGTGTTTAACCCCTAGCTGAATTGGAATGTTCGGATTCGACAGAACCTTTAAGTCATTGATTCATGTGAGATACAATCCTCCTACTTACTATCTCTCAACCAAGATCTAGGGCAAGGGAATAATCAGAACCCTAATAATCCGGTCTTAAAGCTAAGTGCATTTCATATCCATTTGATTTCAATCCAAGAAACCCTTTTCTTGATGTCTTGATCTACTGCCTTGGCCAAGGACTCCATATTGCATATGAATGACTTACACAATAAGAGATCACCTTGCAAATGCAAGTGTAGGTCCTTTCTTGATTCTCATTCACTTTCATGAGTCACTTGTGCAGCCCCAGCATAAGCCTTGAATCAGTTGTCTAAGGCGACACCCTTTAAAGCTTATACCTATGACTACAGAGTTAACTCATAAAGTGACAAGGAACCTCAAGTCTAAGGATCAATTAATCACATCAATGACTCGTGAGATATTTCCTAATCTGGAAGTTTCCATTTCCTGAAATAGAAACTTCCTTTCCCATTTAGGAATGTTCTCACACGGGGCACCTCAGTGAACTTACTTATTAAAGTAAGCACCCTCATGTATCACGCACGTATCAACTATACACTTTGCACCTCCATGAAACAAGGTGGTCCTTCTTAAGGGCGTGATCCCACAAGCAAGCCTTAGAGGAGTCAGGTTGACACTCCCACTGTCTGTAGGACTCATCGGCTTGGAGTATTTTACTAATCATGACTTATGTGATATAGGGCTCGTTTCATGAACCATTTCACCTAAATGGTAGAGTCCTAAAGTCATCAGGATTAGGGGAGTTCTCATACATGCACAGCTAAAGTAAACGCATACCAAACAAGAGCATATAAAGAAGTGTTGCCTCAATTCGTTATTTCATTCAAAGATTGTCTGTGATTACAATAAGGAAAAGCACAAAGCGGATATACAATCGGCTTTCTAGGGCACTATTCCTAACAATCTCCCACTTGCCCGTCAAAGCCATTCTAAAGCTACTCTAAGTCCCATCTTCTGAAGATGACCTTGGAAAGCTTCTCGACTAAGGGGTTTAGTAAGTGGATCTGCCACGTTCTCTGCTGATGTGACCCTCTCAATTAGCACATCTCTTCTTTTGATAATATCACGGATTAGGTGATATTTCTTCATAATGTGCTTGGTCCGTTGGTGAGATCTTGGTTCTCTTGCTTGAGCAACCGCCCCAGTGTTGTCACAAAACACAGTAATGGGGTCTTTTCATGCTAGGAACAACATTCAACTCTTGAATGAAGTTTCTAATCCAAACACCTTCCTTAGCTGCATCATTTGCAGCTAAGTATTCGGCCTCAGTGGTCGAATCTGCAGTGGTAGTTTGCTTGGAACTCTTCCAACTCACTGCTCCGCCGTTTAGGCAGAAAATGTATCCTGACATTGACTTAAAATCATCTAAGTCAGATGCAAAGCTTGCATCGCAGTATCCTTCGACAGTAAGATCTTTCTGACCTCCGTAAACTAAGAATAAATCTTTAGTACTTTTCAAGTACTTAAGAATATTCTTCACGGCAGCCCAGTGACCATCTCCAGGGTCAGATTGGAAACGACTCATTACACTAAGTGCATAAGCCACATCCGGTCGAGTACATAACATTGCATACATTATGCTACCTATTGCTGATGCATAAGGTGTATGAGTCATTCTTTCCTTCTCAAGGTTAGTCTTAGGACACATCTTCTTTGAAAGACATGTTCCTACACTCATAGGAAGGTTCTTAACCTTTGCTGACTCCATATTGAATCTCTTCAATACTTTGTCAATGTACATCGACTGTGATAGTCCTATTAACCTTCTAGATCTATCTCTATAGATTTTGATTCCAAGGATATAGGACGCATCACCAAGATCTTTCATCTCGAATTGGTACGATAACCATAACTTAGTCACTTTCATGTCATCCTTCGAATTCCCAATAAGAAGGATGTCATCAACATAAAGTACTAAGAATTGCACTGAGGTCTCCAATTCCTTTCTATACACACATGATTCATTCGTAATCTGGATGAAGCCAAACGCTTTGACTGATTCATCAAATCGAATGTTCCAATTCCCAGAAGCCTGTTTCAATCCATAGATTGATCTTTGGAGTTTGCAAACCTTTTGCTCACTCCCACTGAATGTGAAACCTATGGGTTGCTCCATATAATTGTCTTTGTTAATGTCACCATTGAGAAAGGCAGTTTTCACATCCATTTGCCATATCTCATAGTCATAATATGCAGCAATGGCAAGCATGATCCGAATAGACTTTTGCATTGCAACTGGTGAAAAGGTTTCATCAAAATCCACGCCGGGTCTCTGAGTGAATCCTTTTGCAACCAGTCTTGCTTTGTAGGCTGCAATGCTTCCATCAACTCCAAGCTTTCTCTTAAAGATCCATTTGCAACCTATGGGTTTGACCCCATCAGGCAAATCTACCAAGGTCCAAACTTGGTTGGAGTTCATGGAATCCATTTCGGATTTCATGGCTTCTATCCACTGTTCAGAGTCAGAATCTGAAAGTGCCTCCTCATATGTTGAAGGATCATTATCCTTTTGAGAGATTTCATGGAAGAATCCATACCATCTCTCCGGCTGTCTAGGATTGCGTTCAGAACGCCTTAGAGGAGGATTTTCATGTGTATCGAAATTCGTGATTGGTTGTGGTTGATCAGAGTGGGACGTTTCTTCAGTGGGTGATGTGGGGTCATTTTGTACTTCTTCTAATTCTATGATCTTGCCTTTCTTTTCTTTAAGGAACGGTTCCTCAAGAAAAGTGGCATTTCTGGAAACAAACACCTTTTGCTCAGATTGATCATAGAAATAGTATCCTATGGATTCCTTAGGATAACCTACAAAGTAGCATAAGTTAGAACGAGATTCTAACTTATCTCCCACTGTCCTCTTCACGTAAGCAGGACAACCCCAAATTCTTAAGTAAGAATAACTAGGGATTTTACCATGCCACATTTCATAGGGCGTCTTGGGGACTGACTTAGAGGGAACTAGATTCAGAATCTTTGCTGCACTTTCTAGGGCATAACCCCAAAAAGAAGGTGGTAAGTCAGTGAAACTCATCATGGAACGAACCATATCAAGTAGGGTTCGATTCCTTCTCTCAGAAACTCCATTAAGCTGAGGAGTTCCCGGAGGAGTCCACTGAGAGATAATCCCATTATCTTTGAGATGATTAAGGAATTCTTCACTAAGATACTCGCCTCCTCGATCAGATCGAAGTGCTTTGATCTTGTGACCAGTTTTGTCCTCAACCTCCTTTTGAAATTCTAAGAATTTCACAAAAGCTTCAGATTTATACTTCATTAAGTATACATAACCATACCGACTAAAGTCATCAGTAAAGGTTATGAAATACTGATGATTGCTTCTAGTGCTTACACTAAGCGGTCCACAAACATCAGTATGGATCAAATCCAAAACCTTAGTGGCACGTTCCACAGTTCCTTTAAAAGGAACTTTGGACATCTTTCCTTTGAGACAGGATTCGCAAGAAGTCAACTCTTTGAGATCATTTTCAGAGAATGATCCTAAAGTGTTTATCTTGCTAATTCTGTTCTTGGAAATGTGTCCTAATCTAGCGTGCCATAAGGGAGCTGAAACTTTGTCATCTCTCTTACGCTTTGTTTCTCGTTGAATATTCATAATATTGATATTTTGAGTTAGGTAAAGTCCATTACTTAGAGTACCGATATGAACGGAAGAGTTGTTCCGTTTGATAAAATATTTACCATTCTTAATATAAGTTTCATAACCTTCACAATCTAATATTGGAACTGAAATTATATTACGAATAATGCTCGGTACATAAAGGACTTTATTTAATACTAACTCAAAACTACCTAAATCTAATCTAATTGTGCCTAAAGCTCGAGCTTCAACGTTTGAGCCATCGCCGATCTTCAAGACACATTCTCCTTCTTTGAGTTGTTGGACTTCACTTAGCATCTGTACATCATTACAGATATGAGTTCCACAACCGGTATCAAGTACCCAAGAACTAGAATTAATAGAAAGATTTACTTCAACGAGAAAGATACCTTTCATTAGAGTAGCCTTGTACTCTGGGCAGTTTCTCCTCCAATGTCCCGCTTTGCCACAATGGAAGCAAACAACCTCTTTCTGATCACGCTTCTTCTTTTGGGCCTTCCCCTTCGAAATGCCACCAGTGGCCTAAGGGGTTTCTTCTTCTTCTTTTGGGCTTTCTTGCCCTTACCTTTAGAAGGCCCAGAAGAGGAAGATGGAGCATTCACCATCAAAACCTTATTGTCCTTCATGATCGTGCTTTCAGCAGTCACAAGCTGACTAATCAGCTCAGCTACAGTAGCACCAGCATGATTCATGTTGAATTTAAGGACAAATGGGTTGAATGATGGTGGGAGCGAAGCCAGCAACAAATCCACTGAAAGCTCATCTTTCAGTGGCATGTCCATGGAAGCAAGTTTCTCAGTAAGGGCAAGAAACTTGAGTCCATATTCATGGACACTTGAACCTTCCCTCATTCTCAAGTGGAACAATTCCTTTGAAGTGTTATACCTTGTAACACGTTCATGAGGGCGGTAAAGTTGCTCTAAGTGGTCGTAAATCTCCCAAGCAAATTCCATGGCCTCATGTTGCCTTTGCAAGTCAGGAGACATGTTAGCCAACATAAGGCAACGGGCTTGGAGATTATCATCCTTCCACTTCTGAATCACTTCCCGCTCGGCCCGAGTGGGAGCCTCCCCTTCGGGACTAGGCTCCCCTTCGAAGAGAACATAAGTTCTCTTCTCAGAATCTAAAATGATTTTTAGATTCCTCAGCCAATCAGAATAGTTGGGACCAGTCAACTTGTTTGACTCGAGGATCGATACAAGAGGGTTTTTGGTTGCCATTTCAAAACACGTAGAGAATCATAGAATCTACGACCTAAATGGTAAAACAGAGAACTAGTGAGCATGCTGAATTATAACGATATACAAAAGATAAGGTCTTTAATCTAATGTAGCTCCCACTGTTTTTCAAAGATCTAGAATTCCCAAAGATCTAAGAGGAACACGTTTCCCAATGGGTACTAAGATCCTAGGCATTTTACCTCGAACCCACGACTCGCGGACATTCTAAGTAAGAACCCTAGGTAGGTACAACTTACCAATTCTAACACCTTTAGAACTCTTAGTAATTATTTTTGCATCACCTATCTTTCAATATGGACCCACGACTCGTGCGACATCCATATTTACTTAGGCGTTAAGCTAGACCCATCAATCATAAGATCATGACCAAAACTTAGTTTGAACGACCCACGACTCGCGGACATCGCCCTTGCTAAAATTGACCATGAAATATTGATCATTTAAAATGATCAATTAGGTAACTAAGAACTAATAAGTTCCACTAGCTATCCCACGACTCGCAGACAATAACTAGCTTTACTTACTAAACTTAAAACCTATTGATGGAATGCTAGGAATTTAATTCAAAATTTGCATCTCCAATTAAACACCTATTTGTTCGAAATTAGCTTAATATTTAATGGGAATTTTCGAATCAACCGGAGAGTTGTCCGGTTCGACCTCACCAACATATATGTTATCCAATTTTATTAGTCTTGATTAATGCAAGTACACTTAAATGCATATCAAACAAGCACATAAACAGATAACATGTCCTAGCATGATACTAACATATAATGATCATGGGTTCTACCTATCTTATGCATGATATGTGGGAGCCACTCCACAATCACAAGTTCTAACATACATGCCACATAAACAGTTTAAATCACATAAGGGAAAGCGGTAACAAAATACGAGCCCTATCTCTATTACATTTAACAATTGAGATTCCCCTCCCTAACATTTTGAGTGGTCTTCACTTATGGCCTCCTTGTTACTTGAATGTGGTCCATCTTACTCCATGGGTGCATTGTCTCCAAAATGAAAATAAAACCTCACCACCTATCTCTACTCTCAAATTACAATAAAAAGAAAAAGACATAAAGTAATAAGGCTCAATCTTCATATTGGCCTTAGACAATTACACGGGGCATACCCCGGCCTCAAAAACAGTAATATGGAAAGCCACATAATAAATCACATAACAGTACGCACATAAGTGAGGCTCCAACCTCAATTGAAAAACGCAACTATAGGGCTCCAACCCCAATTTAAACCATCCATGTGCATAAATTAAAACCATACATAGATCTAAACCCATGATCACCTAACATGCTTTTGCAAGAATTTAAATTTAACCAATAAATTAAAATTCTCGTTTCAAGTCCTAATGACTTAAAACACGACTTAGATGCAATTCTTGTTCAAGAGCCTTTTCAATAAAACCCGAAAAACAACAAACCAATAAAATTCCAATTAATTTCCAAAATTAATAATTTTATTCTTTCATTATTTTCAGAAAATAAAATTCATAATTTTCCCAAAATCCAAATCGCTTTAATTTCTCAAAAATCCCAATTTAATCAAAATTTTAAAATAATTTTATTTTAACAAAACTGATTTTAAAAGATAAAATTAAAATAAAATTAAATAGGGATTTTACGGACCGAATACACGAAAAACACGAAACACGAAAAACGAGCCCAAAAAAAGGGCCCAGCCGCGTGAGGCAGTTGCCGCTCGCGTGCGCACGCTGGGCGTGCATCATGCGCGCGCCGCGCGCAGCAGCGCCCGCCGCGACTAGGCGGGCTGAGCAGGCATCCCGCGCGGTTGCGGGACGGACTGGGCGCGCCCGGGACGGCTCCCGCGCTGTTGCGGGAGGAGCTGGGCGGCGGCGACGGGCCTGGGCGTGCGACGTGCTAGCACGCCTAGGCTCGTTGCTTTTCGTGTTCGTTTCGTATTTTTGGGTTTCTAGAAAACCCGGTTCAATCCAAAAATTAAAAATTCGATTTAAACATATTTCAATCAAAACGGTTTTCAAAATCACAATTTAAGAAAACAGTTTCAGAAATTCAGGAAAAATTACAGTTTCGTATTTCAGGCTTTCTAAAAGAACTCATGAATACCTAATTCGCATCTAAGCCTAAGAATTTCTACCAAATTCAGAATAATTGAGACGAATCAGAAACACGATTAACGAGGTGGCTCTGATACCACTTGTTGGAAAACACGAATCAGAAAGCAGCGGAATTTAAAAAATTTTCCCAACAAAAGGACCTTGAACTCGCAATCGTGTAACCAAATTCGTAATGATAGAAAACTTACTTTTCTTTTGTTCTTTCTTGAAGCGTTTCAAGCCACCCAAGAACGCTCTTCTCGCGGCTTGATCCCCTCTCCTTGGTAAAGCTCGAATCTTCAAACTTCTAACTTGAAGTCTCTAGAGAAAGTCCACCAACTTGATCACAATCTAACTAGTAAGGATGCTAGTTCTCTAGTTAGTGTTTAGGCTTAACCTAGGGTTTAATTTAATCTTGGAGAAAGGAAGGTGTTCAACACATGAACCAAGAATTGTCAATTAGCTCTAAAGGGGAGCATGAGCTCCCCTATATATAGGAAAGGGGAGGGGCGGCCGAACCTAGTCCTAATGGACAAAGGATTTGGTCCCTCTCTCTCCTATTACTTGATCACCAAGTATTTTCCAACTTTGACTTTGAATTCTAATTCAAGTCAACTTTTAAGAGAGCTAAAAATATCCAAACTATTTTTGGATAATTTTATACTTTATTTATTATAAAATAAATAACTTATTTTTATCTAATTAATTAATTCGTAATTAATTAACTAGATTATTTTCTCCAAAATTAGACTTTCTTTTTAATTCAAAATTAAACCAAAGTCTATTAAATAATTAACTAATTAATTATTTAATATATATATAATATATATATATATATAAACACACGTGTGTGACACGTGTCACTCACGTGAGCCACACGTGTGGCTTCACACGTGTGGAACCCTCTTGGCCCGATTAACTCGTTTAATCATTTTCAAGCCTCAACTCATGTAACCAAGTTGTTGTGTGTGACCCTCTAGGTTCTCAATTCAATTAGCAGTGACCCTAATTAATTAATTCACTAATTAATTAATCAGTCCACAGATTAAACGACCATAGTCTAGCAACAGGTGTTTAACCCCTAGCTGAATTGGAATGTTCGGATTCGACAGAACCTTTAAGTCATTGATTCATGTGAGATACAATCCTCCTACTTACTATCTCTCAACCAAGATCTAGGGCAAGGGAATAATCAGAACCCTAATAATCCGGTCTTAAAGCTAAGTGCATTTCATATCCATTTGATTTCAATCCAAGAAACCCTTTTCTTGATGTCTTGATCTACTGCCTTGGCCAAGGACTCCATATTGCATATGAATGACTTACACAATAAGAGATCACCTTGCAAATGCAAGTGTAGGTC
Organism: Lantana camara; assembly: GCA_037501455.1. Taxonomy (NCBI): domain Eukaryota; kingdom Viridiplantae; phylum Streptophyta; class Magnoliopsida; order Lamiales; family Verbenaceae; genus Lantana; species Lantana camara. Next base: position 113,162,413 of record CM074857.1, read on the forward strand.
CTTTCTTGATTCTCATTCACTTTCATGAGTCACTTGTGCAGCCCCAGCATAAGCCTTGAATCAGTTGTCTAAGGCGACACCCTTTAAAGCTTATACCTATGACTACAGAGTTAACTCATAAAGTGACAAGGAACCTCAAGTCTAAGGATCAATTAATCACATCAATGACTCGTGAGATATTTCCTAATCTGGAAGTTTCCATTTCCTGAAATAGAAACTTCCTTTCCCATTTAGGAATGTTCTCACACGGGGCACCTCAGTGAACTTACTTATTAAAGTAAGCACCCTCATGTATCACGCACGTATCAACTATACACTTTGCACCTCCATGAAACAAGGTGGTCCTTCTTAAGGGCGTGATCCCACAAGCAAGCCTTAGAGGAGTCAGGTTGACACTCCCACTGTCTGTAGGACTCATCGGCTTGGAGTATTTTACTAATCATGACTTATGTGATATAGGGCTCGTTTCATGAACCATTTCACCTAAATGGTAGAGTCCTAAAGTCATCAGGATTAGGGGAGTTCTCATACATGCACAGCTAAAGTAAACGCATACCAAACAAGAGCATATAAAGAAGTGTTGCCTCAATTCGTTATTTCATTCAAAGATTGTCTGTGATTACAATAAGGAAAAGCACAAAGCGGATATACAATCGGCTTTCTAGGGCACTATTCCTAACAATCTCCCACTTGCCCGTCAAAGCCATTCTAAAGCTACTCTAAGTCCCATCTTCTGAAGATGACCTTGGAAAGCTTCTCGACTAAGGGGTTTAGTAAGTGGATCTGCCACGTTCTCTGCTGATGTGACCCTCTCAATTAGCACATCTCTTCTTTTGATAATATCACGGATTAGGTGATATTTCTTCATAATGTGCTTGGTCCGTTGGTGAGATCTTGGTTCTCTTGCTTGAGCAACCGCCCCAGTGTTGTCACAAAACACAGTAATGGGGTCTTTTCATGCTAGGAACAACATTCAACTCTTGAATGAAGTTTCTAATCCAAACACCTTCCTTAGCTGCATCATTTGCAGCTAAGTATTCGGCCTCAGTGGTCGAATCTGCAGTGGTAGTTTGCTTGGAACTCTTCCAACTCACTGCTCCGCCGTTTAGGCAGAAAATGTATCCTGACATTGACTTAAAATCATCTAAGTCAGATGCAAAGCTTGCATCGCAGTATCCTTCGACAGTAAGATCTTTCTGACCTCCGTAAACTAAGAATAAATCTTTAGTACTTTTCAAGTACTTAAGAATATTCTTCACGGCAGCCCAGTGACCATCTCCAGGGTCAGATTGGAAACGACTCATTACACTAAGTGCATAAGCCACATCCGGTCGAGTACATAACATTGCATACATTATGCTACCTATTGCTGATGCATAAGGTGTATGAGTCATTCTTTCCTTCTCAAGGTTAGTCTTAGGACACATCTTCTTTGAAAGACATGTTCCTACACTCATAGGAAGGTTCTTAACCTTTGCTGACTCCATATTGAATCTCTTCAATACTTTGTCAATGTACATCGACTGTGATAGTCCTATTAACCTTCTAGATCTATCTCTATAGATTTTGATTCCAAGGATATAGGACGCATCACCAAGATCTTTCATCTCGAATTGGTACGATAACCATAACTTAGTCACTTTCATGTCATCCTTCGAATTCCCAATAAGAAGGATGTCATCAACATAAAGTACTAAGAATTGCACTGAGGTCTCCAATTCCTTTCTATACACACATGATTCATTCGTAATCTGGATGAAGCCAAACGCTTTGACTGATTCATCAAATCGAATGTTCCAATTCCCAGAAGCCTGTTTCAATCCATAGATTGATCTTTGGAGTTTGCAAACCTTTTGCTCACTCCCACTGAATGTGAAACCTATGGGTTGCTCCATATAATTGTCTTTGTTAATGTCACCATTGAGAAAGGCAGTTTTCACATCCATTTGCCATATCTCATAGTCATAATATGCAGCAATGGCAAGCATGATCCGAATAGACTTTTGCATTGCAACTGGTGAAAAGGTTTCATCAAAATCCACGCCGGGTCTCTGAGTGAATCCTTTTGCAACCAGTCTTGCTTTGTAGGCTGCAATGCTTCCATCAACTCCAAGCTTTCTCTTAAAGATCCATTTGCAACCTATGGGTTTGACCCCATCAGGCAAATCTACCAAGGTCCAAACTTGGTTGGAGTTCATGGAATCCATTTCGGATTTCATGGCTTCTATCCACTGTTCAGAGTCAGAATCTGAAAGTGCCTCCTCATATGTTGAAGGATCATTATCCTTTTGAGAGATTTCATGGAAGAATCCATACCATCTCTCCGGCTGTCTAGGATTGCGTTCAGAACGCCTTAGAGGAGGATTTTCATGTGTATCGAAATTCGTGATTGGTTGTGGTTGATCAGAGTGGGACGTTTCTTCAGTGGGTGATGTGGGGTCATTTTGTACTTCTTCTAATTCTATGATCTTGCCTTTCTTTTCTTTAAGGAACGGTTCCTCAAGAAAAGTGGCATTTCTGGAAACAAACACCTTTTGCTCAGATTGATCATAGAAATAGTATCCTATGGATTCCTTAGGATAACCTACAAAGTAGCATAAGTTAGAACGAGATTCTAACTTATCTCCCACTGTCCTCTTCACGTAAGCAGGACAACCCCAAATTCTTAAGTAAGAATAACTAGGGATTTTACCATGCCACATTTCATAGGGCGTCTTGGGGACTGACTTAGAGGGAACTAGATTCAGAATCTTTGCTGCACTTTCTAGGGCATAACCCCAAAAAGAAGGTGGTAAGTCAGTGAAACTCATCATGGAACGAACCATATCAAGTAGGGTTCGATTCCTTCTCTCAGAAACTCCATTAAGCTGAGGAGTTCCCGGAGGAGTCCACTGAGAGATAATCCCATTATCTTTGAGATGATTAAGGAATTCTTCACTAAGATACTCGCCTCCTCGATCAGATCGAAGTGCTTTGATCTTGTGACCAGTTTTGTCCTCAACCTCCTTTTGAAATTCTAAGAATTTCACAAAAGCTTCAGATTTATACTTCATTAAGTATACATAACCATACCGACTAAAGTCATCAGTAAAGGTTATGAAATACTGATGATTGCTTCTAGTGCTTACACTAAGCGGTCCACAAACATCAGTATGGATCAAATCCAAAACCTTAGTGGCACGTTCCACAGTTCCTTTAAAAGGAACTTTGGACATCTTTCCTTTGAGACAGGATTCGCAAGAAGTCAACTCTTTGAGATCATTTTCAGAGAATGATCCTAAAGTGTTTATCTTGCTAATTCTGTTCTTGGAAATGTGTCCTAATCTAGCGTGCCATAAGGGAGCTGAAACTTTGTCATCTCTCTTACGCTTTGTTTCTCGTTGAATATTCATAATATTGATATTTTGAGTTAGGTAAAGTCCATTACTTAGAGTACCGATATGAACGGAAGAGTTGTTCCGTTTGATAAAATATTTACCATTCTTAATATAAGTTTCATAACCTTCACAATCTAATATTGGAACTGAAATTATATTACGAATAATGCTCGGTACATAAAGGACTTTATTTAATACTAACTCAAAACTACCTAAATCTAATCTAATTGTGCCTAAAGCTCGAGCTTCAACGTTTGAGCCATCGCCGATCTTCAAGACACATTCTCCTTCTTTGAGTTGTTGGACTTCACTTAGCATCTGTACATCATTACAGATATGAGTTCCACAACCGGTATCAAGTACCCAAGAACTAGAATTAATAGAAAGATTTACTTCAACGAGAAAGATACCTTTCATTAGAGTAGCCTTGTACTCTGGGCAGTTTCTCCTCCAATGTCCCGCTTTGCCACAATGGAAGCAAACAACCTCTTTCTGATCACGCTTCTTCTTTTGGGCCTTCCCCTTCGAAATGCCACCAGTGGCCTAAGGGGTTTCTTCTTCTTCTTTTGGGCTTTCTTGCCCTTACCTTTAGAAGGCCCAGAAGAGGAAGATGGAGCATTCACCATCAAAACCTTATTGTCCTTCATGATCGTGCTTTCAGCAGTCACAAGCTGACTAATCAGCTCAGCTACAGTAGCACCAGCATGATTCATGTTGAATTTAAGGACAAATGGGTTGAATGATGGTGGGAGCGAAGCCAGCAACAAATCCACTGAAAGCTCATCTTTCAGTGGCATGTCCATGGAAGCAAGTTTCTCAGTAAGGGCAAGAAACTTGAGTCCATATTCATGGACACTTGAACCTTCCCTCATTCTCAAGTGGAACAATTCCTTTGAAGTGTTATACCTTGTAACACGTTCATGAGGGCGGTAAAGTTGCTCTAAGTGGTCGTAAATCTCCCAAGCAAATTCCATGGCCTCATGTTGCCTTTGCAAGTCAGGAGACATGTTAGCCAACATAAGGCAACGGGCTTGGAGATTATCATCCTTCCACTTCTGAATCACTTCCCGCTCGGCCCGAGTGGGAGCCTCCCCTTCGGGATTAGGCTCCCCTTCGAAGAGAACATAAGTTCTCTTCTCAGAATCTAAAATGATTTTTAGATTCCTCAGCCAATCAGAATAGTTGGGACCAGTCAACTTGTTTGACTCGAGGATCGATACAAGAGGGTTTTTGGTTGCCATTTCAAAACACGTAGAGAATCATAGAATCTACGACCTAAATGGTAAAACAGAGAACTAGTGAGCATGCTGAATTATAACGATATACAAAAGATAAGGTCTTTAATCTAATGTAGCTCCCACTGTTTTTCAAAGATCTAGAATTCCCAAAGATCTAAGAGGAACACGTTTCCCAATGGGTACTAAGATCCTAGGCATTTTACCTCGAACCCACGACTCGCGGACATTCTAAGTAAGAACCCTAGGTAGGTACAACTTACCAATTCTAACACCTTTAGAACTCTTAGTAATTATTTTTGCATCACCTATCTTTCAATATGGACCCACGACTCGTGCGACATCCATATTTACTTAGGCGTTAAGCTAGACCCATCAATCATAAGATCATGACCAAAACTTAGTTTGAACGACCCACGACTCGCGGACATCGCCCTTGCTAAAATTGACCATGAAATATTGATCATTTAAAATGATCAATTAGGTAACTAAGAACTAATAAGTTCCACTAGCTATCCCACGACTCGCAGACAATAACTAGCTTTACTTACTAAACTTAAAACCTATTGATGGAATGCTAGGAATTTAATTCAAAATTTGCATCTCCAATTAAACACCTATTTGTTCGAAATTAGCTTAATATTTAATGGGAATTTTCGAATCAACCGGAGAGTTGTCCGGTTCGACCTCACCAACATATATGTTATCCAATTTTATTAGTCTTGATTAATGCAAGTACACTTAAATGCATATCAAACAAGCACATAAACAGATAACATGTCCTAGCATGATACTAACATATAATGATCATGGGTTCTACCTATCTTATGCATGATATGTGGGAGCCACTCCACAATCACAAGTTCTAACATACATGCCACATAAACAGTTTAAATCACATAAGGGAAAGCGGTAACAAAATACGAGCCCTATCTCTATTACATTTAACAATTGAGATTCCCCTCCCTAACATTTTGAGTGGTCTTCACTTATGGCCTCCTTGTTACTTGAATGTGGTCCATCTTACTCCATGGGTGCATTGTCTCCAAAATGAAAATAAAACCTCACCACCTATCTCTACTCTCAAATTACAATAAAAAGAAAAAGACATAAAGTAATAAGGCTCAATCTTCATATTGGCCTTAGACAATTACACGGGGCATACCCCGGCCTCAAAAACAGTAATATGGAAAGCCACATAATAAATCACATAACAGTACGCACATAAGTGAGGCTCCAACCTCAATTGAAAAACGCAACTATAGGGCTCCAACCCCAATTTAAACCATCCATGTGCATAAATTAAAACCATACATAGATCTAAACCCATGATCACCTAACATGCTTTTGCAAGAATTTAAATTTAACCAATAAATTAAAATTCTCGTTTCAAGTCCTAATGACTTAAAACACGACTTAGATGCAATTCTTGTTCAAGAGCCTTTTCAATAAAACCCGAAAAACAACAAACCAATAAAATTCCAATTAATTTCCAAAATTAATAATTTTATTCTTTCATTATTTTCAGAAAATAAAATTCATAATTTTCCCAAAATCCAAATCGCTTTAATTTCTCAAAAATCCCAATTTAATCAAAATTTTAAAATAATTTTATTTTAACAAAACTGATTTTAAAAGATAAAATTAAAATAAAATTAAATAGGGATTTTACGGACCGAATACACGAAAAACACGAAACACGAAAAACGAGCCCAAAAAAAGGGCCCAGCCGCGTGAGGCAGTTGCCGCTCGCGTGCGCACGCTGGGCGTGCATCATGCGCGCGCCGCGCGCAGCAGCGCCCGCCGCGACTAGGCGGGCTGAGCAGGCATCCCGCGCGGTTGCGGGACGGACTGGGCGCGCCCGGGACGGCTCCCGCGCTGTTGCGGGAGGAGCTGGGCGGCGGCGACGGGCCTGGGCGTGCGACGTGCTAGCACGCCTAGGCTCGTTGCTTTTCATGTTCGTTTCGTATTTTTGGGTTTCTAGAAAACCCGGTTCAATCCAAAAATTAAAAATTCGATTTAAACATATTTCAATCAAAACGGTTTTCAAAATCACAATTTAAGAAAACAGTTTCAGAAATTCAGGAAAAATTACAGTTTCGTATTTCAGGCTTTCTAAAAGAACTCATGAATACCTAATTCGCATCTAAGCCTAAGAATTTCTACCAAATTCAGAATAATTGAGACGAATCAGAAACACGATTAACGAGGTGGCTCTGATACCACTTGTTGGAAAACACGAATCAGAAAGCAGCGGAATTTAAAAAATTTTCCCAACAAAAGGACCTTGAACTCGCAATCGTGTAACCAAATTCGTAATGATAGAAAACTTACTTTTCTTTTGTTCTTTCTTGAAGCGTTTCAAGCCACCCAAGAACGCTCTTCTCGCGGCTTGATCCCCTCTCCTTGGTAAAGCTCGAATCTTCAAACTTCTAACTTGAAGTCTCTAGAGAAAGTCCACCAACTTGATCACAATCTAACTAGTAAGGATGCTAGTTCTCTAGTTAGTGTTTAGGCTTAACCTAGGGTTTAATTTAATCTTGGAGAAAGGAAGGTGTTCAACACATGAACCAAGAATTGTCAATTAGCTCTAAAGGGGAGCATGAGCTCCCCTATATATAGGAAAGGGGAGGGGCGGCCGAACCTAGTCCTAATGGACAAAGGATTTGGTCCCTCTCTCTCCTATTACTTGATCACCAAGTATTTTCCAACTTTGACTTTGAATTCTAATTCAAGTCAACTTTTAAGAGAGCTAAAAATATCCAAACTATTTTTGGATAATTTTATACTTTATTTATTATAAAATAAATAACTTATTTTTATCTAATTAATTAATTCGTAATTAATTAACTAGATTATTTTCTCCAAAATTAGACTTTCTTTTTAATTCAAAATTAAACCAAAGTCTATTAAATAATTAACTAATTAATTATTTAATATATATATAATATATATATATATATAAACACACGTGTGTGACACGTGTCACTCACGTGAGCCACACGTGTGGCTTCACACGTGTGGAACCCTCTTGGCCCGATTAACTCGTTTAATCATTTTCAAGCCTCAACTCATGTAACCAAGTTGTTGTGTGTGACCCTCTAGGTTCTCAATTCAATTAGCAGTGACCCTAATTAATTAATTCACTAATTAATTAATCAGTCCACAGATTAAACGACCATAGTCTAGCAACAGGTGTTTAACCCCTAGCTGAATTGGAATGTTCGGATTCGACAGAACCTTTAAGTCATTGATTCATGTGAGATACAATCCTCCTACTTACTATCTCTCAACCAAGATCTAGGGCAAGGGAATAATCAGAACCCTAATAATCCGGTCTTAAAGCTAAGTGCATTTCATATCCATTTGATTTCAATCCAAGAAACCCTTTTCTTGATGTCTTGATCTACTGCCTTGGCCAAGGACTCCATATTGCATATGAATGACTTACACAATAAGAGATCACCTTGCAAATGCAAGTGTAGGTCCTTTCTTGATTCTCATTCACTTTCATGAGTCACTTGTGCAGCCCCAGCATAAGCCTTGAATCAGTTGTCTAAGGCGACACCCTTTAAAGCTTATACCTATGACTACAGAGTTAACTCATAAAGTGACAAGGAACCTCAAGTCTAAGGATCAATTAATCACATCAATGACTCGTGAGATATTTCCTAATCTGGAAGTTTCCATTTCCTGAAATAGAAACTTCCTTTCCCATTTAGGAATGTTCTCACACGGGGCACCTCAGTGAACTTACTTATTAAAGTAAGCACCCTCATGTATCACGCACGTATCAACTATACACTTTGCACCTCCATGAAACAAGGTGGTCCTTCTTAAGGGCGTGATCCCACAAGCAAGCCTTAGAGGAGTCAGGTTGACACTCCCACTGTCTGTAGGACTCATCGGCTTGGAGTATTTTACTAATCATGACTTATGTGATATAGGGCTCATTTCATGAACCATTTCACCTAAATGGTAGAGTCCTAAAGTCATCAGGATTAGGGGAGTTCTCATACATGCACAGCTAAAGTAAACGCATACCAAACAAGAGCATATAAAGAAGTGTTGCCTCAATTCGTTATTTCATTCAAAGATTGTCTGTGATTACAATAAGGAAAAGCACAAAGCGGATATACAATCGGCTTTCTAGGGCACTATTCCTAACATTATGAACGCATCAACGTATGCACTTATCACTCCATGAAAAGGACATAATCACATAAGCAAGTCTCAGCAGAGTCAAGGTCGACACTCCCACTGTCTGTCGGACTCATTGACTTGGAGAAGTTTCTAATCCTCGCCTATGGAGTTAAGAACTTGCTTCATGTGTCGTTCCCATAACGACAAAGTTCTCAACGGCCTCATCGGATTAGGGGAGTTCAGTACATGCAAAATACAATCAAACCCAAATAGACATAAATAAGCACATAAAGAAGTGATTGTGTATGAACAAAATCATTTCGTTTATTATTCAAAGACTGTTTGTGATTTTACAAGGAAATAGTAAAGCAAACATCTGCTTTAAGGGAACTATTCCTAACAGAAAGTACAACACGACTCGAAGCACTTCCCCGCCTAGCTCAAGGTAACCTGCAACTGAAGGTAGGAAAAATGAGGGTCAGTCTAAACTCGTCTGAGTGAGGGGGCTAAACGCACACCCACACCTAAATATATATAGAAAGCAAAGCAATTATCAAAAGTGATGGCCATGAATCGAGCTAAGGTTTTTCATACCAAAACGTTTTCAAAAGCATACCATATAGTACATAAAGACATCCTAACTCGATTCAAAATCCATCAAACAAACATAAACATATGTCCGGCAAGAACGATCCTCCTCTAACTCCTCATAACATATCATGAAACAGAAATCATAAATCAAATCCAAGCCCCACAACTAATGATGTTTTGGGAATCAAACCCTCTCCACCTACTTAACCAATACACATGGGGTAGCTAACCCAGTATGTGCCTTCCCCGGTTATCCACCGAGGGCTCAAAGTACCACGCCCTTTCCAGATAAGGTCGAACGGAGAATGTGAAGGGAGAGGAGTAGTGGAGTTCTCTAGATAAGGAGAATCACCTAATGGAAGAATGTGTTCATAAAATGAGATATTCCTAGAGGTAGTGATATTAAACGAAGTTAAATTTTGCACTATATAGCTTTTGGTGCCTGGCTTATAACCTAAAAAAAATACACTTATTAGCTCTTTTATCAAATTTAGATCTATGATTTGTGAGAGAAGAGACATAACAAAGATAACCAAAGTTCTTAAAGAGAGAATAGTCAGGAGGTGTCAAATTTAGGGAAAATTGCAAAAATGGTATACCAAGTCCCCCATTTCAGCAACCGTGGTACAGGAACTTTTCCGGTGGCAAAAGGGACCTGCAACTACCAAAATTCAGCAATTGAATGCATAAAGTCGCCGGAATACCCGAAACCGCTCCGGAAACCCGACCCGCCCGCTTATGTGTCAGATTTTATCTTATGTGGCAATACCACTTATGACACCTCAAATACCATCAGCCATGTATGATGCTTTAGCTTATTAAAAAAATTTAAAAAGTCCACATGGCGGATGGTATTTATAATATTACATTTATCATAGAATAAAAAACTTAAAATAATATGTTTTATAAAATTTAATTATTTTCAGATGCCTATATATGTATATATTTTAGTATTGAATTTAATTAAAAAATTTAATATAAAAAATTAAAAAATAAAAGAAAATTATTGTTTCAATATAAATACAATTGAAAAGATTAAGAAATAAAACAATATTTAAAGGGCAAAAAATTTATTTAATATTTCATTTAGTTAAAAAAATATCTAAAATAAAAAACTTAAAAACAATATATACTATTTTCTTTTTATTTTGTTATTTATTCTTTTTAAAATTTAAATATTGAATGTTTGTATATATTTGTATAATATATTAAATCATTAAATAAGAAGTGTTTTGTATTATTTTTTGTTAGTATCATATATATATATATATATATATATATATATATATATATTTTTTTTTTTTTTTTTTTTTTTTGTTCTCTTCAAACAAGTTTTATTTCTTTAACTTAATATGAAAATTGAACATTTTTTTTCTGAAAGGATGAACATTTAACATTTTAATTTATTTTAGAAAACGAAAAAAGAAAGAAGAAGAAACAATCCACAAGAAATCAAAATACAGTTGCTGAATTTTGGGCAAAATGCCACCGGAGTGCCTCAGCATCCCACTACGGCGGCGACAGCGCAAGCACTCCTCCCAATTGCAACATCATACCCACAGAAAAAACTCCTCAAACAAACGCAACATCTGCGTCTTGCCATTGAAACCACCACCAGTGGGCGCCGTCACGACCACCACCAGCCCCAGATCTGCCGCTGCCTTCCCATTGAAACCACCACCAGCGGGTGCCGTCACGACCACAACCAGCCCCAGATCTGCCGCTGCCTTCCGAGTTCTTTCCCCCTGTTCACATTTTATTCTCCTTTTCTTTAGTTGCTGCCACCACCACCACCCCTATCACCAGCCGCCACCATCGCCATTAACAGCAAAACAACAACTGTTGCCTTCAACACCACCGCAATCTAGATCTGCACATTTGTTGGGGGAAGTTTCACGGGTGCCTCAGGTCATAACCGCACCATCTCAACCATTAAAAACTAGGGCTTTCTGGGGTAATTTCGTTTTGGGTGAAATTTGGGGGAGAATGGTAGGGGAGGTTATTTTTCGAGAAATAAAGAGAAAATTATCAAAATCGTCCCGTAAAGTGAGTCACTTTTAGTTTTGGTCCCCACAGTTGCCAATGTCTCACTTTTGGTCCCATAAAGTGGCATTTGTCTTAATTTTGGTCCCATTGACCATTTTCCGTCTAAGTTAACGTTTGACCGTTAAAAAAAATTATTTTTTACCCTATTTTCTTAAAAAAGTTATTTTTTACTCCGTTAAAAAAATTACTTTTACCGTTAAAATATTTTATATATATATATATATATATATATATATATATATATATATATATATATAATATTATATTATACATATATATACATAAATTATATTATGTATATATTATATTATATTATACGTATTATATACATATATTTATTATACCGTATAATATAATATATATATACACGTAATATATATATATATATATATATTATATTATATATACATATATTATATATACATATATTATATATATATACACATATTATATATGTTTTATGTATCATATATGTGTATATATACATATAATATATATATATATATATATATACACGTATTATATATGTATGCATATATACGTTAAATGTATAAGATATGTGTATATAAACATATATATATTATATTTAAAAAATTATTTATATGCACATATTATATATGTATGTATATATACGTTTTATGTACCATATATGTGTATATACACATATAATATATATATATATATATATATATATATATATATATTATATTATACTATATTATATTATACGTATTATATATATATGTATATTATATATATATATATTATATTATAAAATATTATATATACATATGTCATATATATACACGTATTATATATGTGTATATACGTATTATAATATAAAATACATATATATTATATATTATATATAATATAATATAATATTTTATTTTATTTGGGGTGAAAATATACAATTTAAATAGTTTGGGGGTGAAACTATGGAATTTAAATAGTTTGGGGTAGTTTTGAAAACATAAAAGAACTAAAAGGGCTAAAAAATAATTTTTTTTAATGGTCAAACGTTAACTTAGACGGAAAATGGTCAATGGGATCAAAATTAAGACAAATGCCATTTTATGGGACCAAAAGTGAGACATTGGCAACTGTTGGGACCAAAACTAAAAGTGGCTCACTTTACGGGACGATTTTAATAATTTTCTCAGAAATAAAATATGAAAAATGTTTGAATGTTTTTGCAGCAATGAGATTTGTTAACCTTATTCTTTTTCTGATTTTTTAGAAATTAGTATATATAATTTTTAAATTTTTTATGTTAGAAATTTTTAATTAAATTCAATATTAAAATATTGTTTATTTCTTAATCCTTTTTACTATATTGAAACAGTAATTTGCTTTTATATTGTTTTATTTCTAATTAAATTTTATAAACATATTATTTTAAGTTTTTTATTTTATACCATGTGCCACGTATTTGATGCTTTGAATGACAACTGTTGGATGGTATTTGAGGTGTCATAAGTGGTATTGCCACATAAGCTAAAATTTGACACATAAGTGGGCGGGTCGGGTTTCTGGAGCGGTTTCGGGTATTCCGGCGACTTTATGCATTCAATTGCTGAATTTTGGTAGTTACAGGTCCCTTTTGCCACCGGAAAAGTTCTTGTACCACGGTTGCTGAAATGGGGGACTTGATATACCATTTTTGCAATTTTCCCTCAAATTTAATATTTCAAAATGAGATTTATTGTGTAAAAGTGGGGAGGGTAGTCTATTAATAACATAAACAGCATGTGTAATAGCATAGGACCACAAAATTTTTGACAATTTAGCTTGAAAAAATAAAAGCTCTAGCAACGTTTAAAATATGTTGATGCTTTCATTCAACAACTCCATTTTGTTGTTGAGTTTCAACACATGAAGTTTGATGTATAATCCCTTTGGAAGCATAAAACGATTTTAAGAGAAACTCAACACCACTATCAAATCGTATGATTTTAATTTTAGTTGAAAATTGAGTTTCAATCATTTGTACAAAAATTTGAAGTTAATTGAGGACCAGCTTCCGACTTGTCTTTCAACATAACAACCCAAGTGTAGCGATTATAATCATCAACAATAGTTAAAAAATATTTATAGCCATGCATAGATGTAGTAGAATAAGGGTCCCAAATGTCAACATGAAGTAAAGAAAAAATGCTATCAGAAACAGAAAAACTAGATGGAAAGGGTAACTTTTTTTTCATAGAAATTAAAATTACCATACATCACAAGCATCAGAATTGGATGCACAACTTACGAAGGGAAAATCTTTATGGAGTAAAGTAGCATTAGCATGAGATGGAATTTAGGGATGCAAACGAGTCGAGCCGAGCCGAGCCTTGGGCTTTTTTCTTGGCTCGAGCTCGGCTCGATCAAGGATTGAGTCAGGCTCGACTCGGCTCGAGGCTCGCCATACATGTATTATTTTGATAAAAAAAAATATGTTTTTTTAAATAATTTAATATATTTTTATATATAATAATATATATTAAATGAATATATATAATAAATATATTACTTTTTTATTCATTTTATATAAAAATTAACAAATATATATATAATATTATATATTAATAAAATATTTATATATATAAAAATTTAAAATATTATTTTTTAATTAAATATATAGGCTCGCGAGCCACGAGCCCAAACTCAAAGGGCTTGAGTTCGGGCTTGGCTCGAGCTTGCTTGCCAAGCTCGCGAGCAGCTCGTCTCGTTTGCATCCCTAAGATGGATGACCTAGTCTTAAATGCGATAGGTTATTAGCAAGAGTAGAGTTGTCCACAACATTGACAAAAAAAAAATGCTGAAAAAATTCAGATTTACTAGCAGGCCCTATGAGTACATATGAGCCAGTGCTAAGATCAGCTAAACCAATCGCTTTCAAAGTTCGTGTGTCCTGCAAGAGACAATGAGTATTATGAAAATTGGAAGAGTATTTTAGAGAAGAAGTTAGCTTAGGAACATATAAGAGGTTGAATGTAAACTCAAGTATATATAGAACATCAAATAAGCATAAATCTTCAAAAAATTTCACTATTCCAGAATGATTAGCAAAAGGTGGTGGCCATTAGGTAAAGTAACGTGAATAGCAGTGATTTTATGCAGTGAATGAAAATTCTCCATAGAGTAACGAATATGATCAGTTGTATGAGTATCTATTATTCAAGAATCTTTAGAAATAGAGCAAAAAAAAGCAGAAACAAAACCTGATTGATGGGAATTCACCGAATTAAATTCCTAAACTAATAAACACAATAAATTACATATAGTGGTAAATGGTCGATCCCACAAGAATTGTATGGTTTAATTAATCTCTGATAGCCAAGTAAACAAGAAACAAGAACTAAAAATAAAGGGGAAAGGGGAGGTTAACCTCATTAACTAAAGTGCAGAAAAAAGGACAAATTGAAATTAAATAACTAAATAAAGAACATAAACTTACCAAGGGATTTTCTCGATTCATCGATTCATGCTTTTGATTCGATCATTGATGCAAAGATAAACTTATAATCCTATAACATTCCGGCTATAACATCAACAAGCTCTGATAACCTCGTCTTTTCCAACTTATTCAGTGATTATGAAATTATTAATCATCTCCCTAACCGATAAATAACCTCGTAGATACGATCTCAAGATTTAATTTAATAGCGATAATAAACACGAAAAGGACACCGACCCTAACCAACAAACACACAAACTCGGATAAAGCTAGTTTGCATGCTCCCCAACACAATCAAGAAATGAATAAGCTCTAGTGATAGTTAATCCATGGCATGGCTTAAGCTGACAAGTACAGATCAGCTAAAACATGAGATTATTATGCAATATTAGTTAATGATGAATCTGATCAAAATAAACCATCAATAAACATGAAATAAACAAGAAAATCAAAAGCTTACAAGATATTGAGGATTAAAAGCTAGATAAACATTTAGATTTCACAAATCATAGCACAAATCTCAAAAACCTTTGTCTAGAATCAAAAGTTAGGAAGGATTCATATCAGAAATTTAACCCAAAGATTCTCTGTTCAAGACAACAATTAAATACAGAAAAGTATAAAATTATAATCTGGATTCTACTTACACGAGAATATTACAAATTTAGAAAGAAGGGAAAAAGAGAGTGTTGAAGATTCTTTTGACGTGGAGGTAGAGAATTTGAGACGACAACAAACGTCTTTTGATCTTGAGAAGAGGTCAATTGTCTCTCTTTTTCAATGACCATGGAGGAAATTTTGTTGAGTGAGGGTAGCGGATCCAATAACATAATTTGAGATCGCACAACTGAAATTTCTCATGTAATCCATTTAAGAATTGGATGGCGCAGTTGTGTTATTGATAACGTTAGAAGTTTTCAATTGCTCCACAAGAACAAGGAGTAGTACAAGAGCATGAAGGGAGAGGCCTGAAATTGTAGAATTCGTCCCAAAAGAATCACCGTTTTCATGGCTGTAGCACAGGGGTGATAGTTAGATCTAGAGAGGGGAGGCGTAACCAAAACCAAGGAGGGATTTTCAATGGGATGAATATAGTATAGATTAGATAGATTCTGAGAAGGATCTGTTACGGTCACCACCGTGAGGAGCGACGTCGGAGTTTCAGAAGATGGAGCCGCCATGGATGTTTTAGGAAGAAGAGAAGATGCTCTCATCTATATGTCTTATAAAAGCACTAAAGTTTCTTACAAAATATAGATAGCCTAAAATAATCTCATAATAATTATATGAATAATTATTAGTTAAGGATAATTATGTAAATACATATTATAAATTATTAATTTAACAATATCTAAAAAATACTTATTAATTTATAATAGGACTCTTGGTATAATTAAAACTTCTTCAACTTACCAAAAAAAGAAACATAGTTCAACAAGGATTGCTTTATTATTAATATATTAATTAATTGTATTCAAATTTTATAATATAATTTGTCCATTTTTTAATTTTAAGGCCTATAATATTATAATAAGATATATCTAACAAATTGATTCACTTTATAATTTCAATAAATTTTGGTAATTATGTAAAATAAAATATAATTTAAATTGAATGAGTTACATAAGACAATTTTCAATAAATCAATCCTAATGCAATTCTAATTATTTAAGTCCATAATTCTAATTGCCTAAGTTCATAAACTTTGTTAAATTATAATCATATTATAATTGTATAAACTTATCTAAGTAATAAAATAATATAATTGAAAGATATACATAAAATATTTTTTAATAAATTAATGAATGTTAATGTAATAATTTTCAATTAACTAATACTAATATAATTATAATTATCTAAATTTAATTAATCATATAATCTTCCTTTAGTTTATACAATCAAATATAAATTAAATGTGTAAATATTATTTAGATAGGATGATTAACATGATCTATATATATTAAAAAGTACAAATAGCATTTTTGATTTCTTACGACTTAATATACCATAATTTAGAATTGCAGGTCGTCAAACCAGAGTTACTTTAAATTAAGAATTTTAAGGAGACTCAATATATATGTATGTAAAAATAAGATATAATATAAATAAAAAATAGAATCCAAGATCAAATGAAGAGAGAATAAAAAAGAGATAAAGAATAATTAGTTAAAAGAAAGAATTACTTGATTTTAATGTATATACAAACGCATACCTAAATTAATGAACAATCCAAATAATATTTTTTATTTGATTAAATAATGATGTCACTCGGTTATCAAATTTTCATCTGCAAATGAAGTTCTTTCACATGAAAAGGAATGCAAGTATTTATTAATTTTGTTATGTTTTACTTAGTGATCAGTTGTTGATCGTATCATTTATTGTTCATAATTTAAAAGACATCACGAGTTTTTTGGAAAAAGTTGCAGGATTTAAAATATCAATTATTCAAAAAGGAGATTTCTAGAAAGGTGGTTGCACATATTCATGCAATCGAGTTTCAAAAGAAATGGTTGACACATGCTCATATTTTGATAATTTTGGAGTCAAAATATAAAATTACAATACACGATCAACTTGATCAAATTATCTGTGTTGAATTTTTTGACTAAGGAAAGAATCCCAAACTTTATGAGTTAGTTATGGAACACATGGCGCATGAATCATGTAGATAAAAGAACTTAAATAATTTTTATATGATGGATGGAGAATATAAATATCATTACTCATGTTCATATTACGAAAATACAATACAAAGTAAAGATGGATATCTGGTCTGTGGAAGGAGAAGAATCAGAGTGATGGTCCAAGTTCAGAATACACAACTTTATAACCAATATGTAGTACCTTATAACCCATATCTATTATTAAGTTATATTTCTCAATTAACATCGAGATTTTTCTTAGAGTGACAACTGTGAAATATCTTTACAAATATATTTATAAAGGATATGACAAAGTGAGAATAAATATCACATACAATGATAAAGAAAATTTCGAAGATTTGATTAAACAACTTGAAAATGCTAGATTGGGTTTTAGCTCAAGAAAAAATATGGAGAACTTTTGAATTTAATTTGAATGAGATTGATCTAGCAATTACCAATTTAGATCAATATCATCAAAAGCAGCAATACATGACTTATTGGCCGAGTCAAAATTTGAAAAGTATTTTGACTTGGGATCATTGCTCTAGAATAATGGTCATTGAACAATCTTTAATGTGCTCGAAAAGCGAAAAAGGCAACCAAAAAAATTTAGAAAAGATTTCTAGAGCATTATATATGAGACAAGCAGGATAAATATTCGAAAGATTTGAAAAAAGAAGTGATGACAGAATATAACAAACTATTGCAACAAGAAGAGATTATTTAGTTTTAAGAGTAAAGAATTAATTGGCTCCAATTCAGGGATAAACATAAACGTTCCTTTGATCCCTCAACCATAACGAGAAGAAAGAGGAACTAGATAAATGCTCACATAATAGGTGATGAATGGGTAACAAATAATGATCAACTAAAGCAACACACTTGAGAGTACTAAGTACTATTCAGTGGAGATATTATCGAAGAGGTGATGAGTCTAGCTATTAGCTTGCACCAATGAACACTAAGGTGGTAGTGAAAAAATAACTTGGAAAGAACGACCTGTAATGAGGAAATCTTGAGGTAGTGAAGAGCATGCACCAGTACAAAGCACTGGAAGCAGATGGTTTCCAAGCCTATTTTTTTTCAAACCTATTAGGATATAGTAGGAGACGTAGTGAAATTTATCAATGATTGTATGGAGAGAGAATCAATTCCCAAGAAGGCTTATCAAACGTTTGTTTATCTGATTTCGAAAGTTAATTCTCCAGAAAAACAAAAGAGATTCGATCCATTACGTTGTGTAACGTATTGCTCAAAATGATCACCAAGATGATTATTCTTTGTTTAAACCGTATATAAAATAAATTATGATCCCAAACCAGAATAGCTAACGTATTGCTCAAAATGATCACCAAGATGATTATACTTTGTTTAAGTCGTATATCAAATAAATTGTGAGCCCAAACCAGAATAGCTTCATTCCAGGCCGAGACACCTATTGCAATATCTTACTGCTTCAAGAAGTGTTACGAACGCTACATCACTCCAATGACAAAAAAAGGGGTATGGTGCTTAAATTGAATCTAGAAAAGGCATTCGGCAAAGTTCGGTGGAGTTCTCTAAAGCTTTCTTCAAATTCCCGATGAAAATCATCAATATCAGTATGAGCAGAATGAAGGGGACACAACTAGAGGTTTTATGGAATGGTGAACCGATCGAGGCTATATTGACATTAGATAAAGCAATCACTCTCACCTTATTTGTTTGTACTCTGTATGGAATAACTTATGTATATGACTGAGGAGGTCATTTTAGTCGGACACTGGAAGCTAATTACGGTATGTCAGAGAGTTCCTCACATCTCACACTTGCTTTCTACGAACAACATAATGTTGGGAGCTAAAGATACCGTGGATGGGACGAAGTGCATTTACAGTGTGGTTGAGGCATTGCACAAGGAGTTGGACCTCAAACTAAACTTCAGCAAATCACATGTGTTGTTTACACCTTATACGTCAAATGATTTAAAGCAACAGGTTACTAGAATTTTGGGCATGTAAAGTACAGACAACTTAATGAATTATTTGGGGGTGCGAAAGAACTTTGGCCGAAACTATAATGAATATTTCTCGATTATGATTAAGAGAGTCAAAAAATGCCTCTGGGATAGAAAGCCAAAACGACAAACCTTACTGGATGAATATAACACTTATTTTGTGGATCACGAGCTCAATCCCCATCTACTACATGCACACAAATTGGTTCTCCAATCACACGTAAAAAAACTTAATCGACTTAAATACAACTTTTTTTAGTCGACTCATATAACAAGGAAATGGACCCATCTTGTAGGGTGGAAGAAGGTGGTTAGAAAGAAGCGAGAAGGTAAATTGGGTCTTAGAGATGCACAAAAAAAAAATATAGCGATGCTCGCTAAATGGGATGGAGAATGCTCAATAAGGAGACGATAGCGTGAAACTAGATACATAAGAAAAAATATTTAAAAATGGATGACATTCTTGAACATAAGCCCCAACTTATGGCTTCCTGTGCATGAAAGCAGATAGTTAGAAGCACTTGGATGGTGGAACCATTTTATAAATGGAAGATCGGGAACGGTGAATGGACATCTTTATGGAATGATAGATGGTTATCATAAGGAAAACTAGCGGACATCTTTAGAGATAACATTCATGGGGAGGATAAATATCTTATTGTATGTAATCTCATTGACATAGATAAAAACTGAAACCTGGATAAGGTGAAAACAATACTGCTCAAGGAGGTGGTGGATGAGATACTTAGTGTCCTAATCGTGCTACATGATAACGAAGATAAGAGAGTCTAGACTGGGTTAACTAAAGATAAATTCTCCTATATAATGACTATACTCTGCTTATGGTGTCAGATGAGACATGCGAGAAAAATTAAAAATGAACTTGGAAATTACCTTGGCCCTAAAAGTTCATGATTTTTCTATAGCTTTGCTAATATGATAGCTTTCTCACGAATGTATTGAAGTATGATAGAAAATTTGTGGAAAATGATGTATGTACGCACTGTTGTACAAGATATGAATATGTGAACCACTTGCTGAGAAGTTTTCCGTTCGCACTTTGGGTGTGGGACAAGATTGTTGATACACAAACTTGAAGAAATCTTCTTGGCTTGCGAGTGTCAAACAGGCTCAAAGAGAGCTTTAATAGCCAAATTCTAAGCAATATATTTCTAGAATATCTTGGGTGGTTTGTCTTGATCTTGATGCTTTTGAATCTTTGAAAAGCATGGAACTGATGGAGCTATCAAAATTTTATGAATCTTAGAAGAGTCACTCTTCGCCACATAAAAGAATTATCTAAGATCTTAGTACTAATCAGTGAGGACAAAAGTATAGGAAAAAGAAAATCTACACTTAGTTGTCGTGAGATAAACTCGAGAAGTGATGGGTAAAACTAAACTCGGTTGGAAGCTTTTATAACCACACCAACAATGCTTGGCCAGGGGCGTCCTTCGAGATAACAACTAAAGATGAGTTCTAGGATATGCTCTGAATCTTGGTATAGTTTCAATAATGTAGCATAGTTATTAGGCTTACTTAAAGGATTAACACTAGCTTGGGAGAGGCGCTTTTTGAAGATTAATGTGGAGATTGATTCGAAGACGATCGTGAAATGGATAACAACGAAGGATATTGAAAAGAAGCTAATGAGAAATGTAATATTTGATTGGCGAAATTTACTCCAAAAGTCTTGAAAAACTTGGATCAAATAAATCTCGAGATAATGAAACATGATGACAGATAAATTAGCGAGGACAGGTCACAAGGTTTAAGATGGTTATTGCGTCTAGAATGCTCTGCCGACAAAACTAGATGAGTCTTAACTTGAGACTGCTTTTCCTGTGTTGGGTTGCTTCATTTAGGAAAAATTATATATATATATATTAAGAGAGACTGACAGGATTGAAACAATTCCTTCTTATGGTACGAAACGTGTAAAAAATGCAATATATCAATATAAACATTTGAACATGGTGTTTCCTATTGAAAGTGCAATGATGAAAATATAAAATCTATACAAAGTAATATAAAAATATCGAATCATCAATAAGTATATTTTTGAATTAATAATAGGTACAAAATGATACTAAATATTATACATCATATTATTTGAAGAGTACATAAATTGCTCAACCGAGAGTTAAATTAATTTCCATAAAATATTATTTCTTTAATACCTTATAAATAAATAAATTATTAAAAGCTCTATTAATATTTTATATAATTAAATTACTAACACTTTTAATTGTTTAAGGAGAATATAACTCAAAATATTATAGGGAACTTAATTTACAAGTATCCACAGAGTTTTGTTTTATCACTGCAATCGAATAGTAAAAGTTATCAATTGAAAATTGCATGAGGTAGGTGCAATGCAATTAAAAAAGTATAATCCAAGATGTCAACAAAAATCAAAATAGAAATACTCATTAAATCAAATTACAATATGGAGAAGAAGATGGAGATTTGAGAAAGTGGATAATATTGAAAATGATAATATGTCAAACCCACGGTTTTTTAGATATGAATATTTAGTGCAAGGTAATTATACTAAAATTGATGATAATAATATATCAAAAGTTACAATATCTCAAGATTATGAAATAAAATAGAAAGAAAAAAACAGTGTTCCCATTTTAAATGATGGAATCGAGGTCGAAAATATGGAAAAAAAAAATAGGTGCAAAAATTATAATTTTGAAAGTGAATATAACTTTTAGATTTGAATGATGACAAAAAGATTATGTAAAACTTCATAAAAAAACTAAAAACAAATTAAAAATTATATTAAAAAAATAAACAATATAAGGAATAAAATACATATAGTTAATATGGCATTTTATATGATCTCTTAAATTTTTGTCTATATTCCTTTATATATGTTTTTTATTTATTGAATATATTTGAAAGTTATAAACTATTACTTATACTTAAAAGTTAGAACTATTCGGACAAATTAATATTATACACTTTCAATATTTTGTTTTATGTAATAATATAGTTTCAAATATTTTTATTATTTATTCATTTACATGTTTCTCTACTTCGAATTTCTATATACTTATTGTACATGATTTGAAAGAGAGATCTCATATAAATATTTTTGTATATGTTACTATTCAAAATTAAATGGTTCATTAAAAATATTATTATATTTATTTAATCAAACTAGATATTTTTAATATCTTAATTTGTTCAATAAATATAATAACTAAATTTATTTAAATAAATTAAATGATAAACGTGCAATGCACGTTGATTTAACTAGTACCATGTAAAATTGGGAATTACTTAAGGAAGAGAACGTATTTTATTTATTTCTTGTAAAAGAATATATTTTACAGTAGAGGGTTACAAAAAGAATATATAACCTAAAAGAATATGCCCGTTATACAATTGATATGTTAATCTTTTTTGTTAAATTTAATATAAATATCAATAAAACGAAATCAAAATGTGAGGGAAAGATATCACATCAATACTTATATCCAAAAATTTCCATTACATATGAATCGATGAATTTTAAATGAATACCCTATTTTGTCCGTATTACTTATTAATGGTCAATGATTGATTTCGAATTCACAATTGTAATAACATTTATTAAACCAAACTTCAAGATAGAATGAGTTTTTGTAATTTCTCAAAACCTAATGTTTATATAAATAGATCAAATTAAAGCTCCAAATACACCGGTATAATTGTAACTAAAACTGAACATGCTAAAAACTAAAACAACACATGCCACAGAGTTTTCAATCTCCATCCAAAGACCAACAAGAAATCTTTGTAATAAAATATTCTTGTTTGTTCCTGCACAAAAGGAGACTGGCTAACAAACTGCACCCCCACCTGCGTATTCATCTATACCTATTAACAAGGCATGCCAAATCAAACTCAATTAACACCACTTGTGTACATTAATGCATATTTCTGAAGAAGAAATCGATTCAGACTTCTTGCACAACGATATTGTTCGAAACCCTGCCACAGTGAAAGATGAATCCAATCGAATTTGTTAAGTAATTTCCAAGATAAAACAATCTAATTTGTCAAGTAATTTCCAAGATAAAACAACTTGACATTTAACAGTACCAGTTTGATGGACTGATTAGCATATACATGAATAAGAACAGTACAAGTTTGTGAAGGGATTTCCAGTTAGAACTTCGATGTTCTGCTATAGAAAAACAAATTGAGTTTGCATGAAGACATTTTCAATCTTTCCTCACATTATCTGTTTCATATTTACACATTTAGTGGATATTTGCAAAGTTAATGTAATTCAGAATCAAGTATACTACATGATGAAACAACAAAAGAATACTACCAAACTGGAGTATACTACATTATCTGTTTGACGGTCTTGAGAAAATAAATTTGAGAGATTTTTAGTCCTAATTTACCAATTATGGAACCCTAATTTATTAGACAATGACTAAGATAATGGAAACACTAATTTGCTCTTATTAAAAACACGTGCACATCACGTGTGGGTATTCAGATATTAAAATCCATTTAAAATTGGATAAGGGATGAGGGTTTTATAAAAAATCGTATAGATGATATGACAATTTGTAAAAATCATAAGAATGAGATGGTGATTTACAAAAATTATGTAGATGAAATGACCATTTACAACAAAAATAAGTTGAAATGGCTAAATATAAAAATGAGCATAGTTCCAATAATAAAAAACATTTATTCCCCAAAAAAAATTGGAGTTCAAAAGTATTGAGAAAACTAAATTCTACTTATCTTAATTAGAAATAAGTGAAACTTAAAACATTGTGGGCCACCTTCTACCTACAACTTCTAGTTTTTAAGCTATTTTCCTAAATAAATTCAAATTTATTTAATCTAATAAAAGTGTTCCCCAAACTTTATTTGAAACACTCAACTAATACTTGTACTTCTACTTCTCTACAAACATAGATTTGTGCAAACATGTCCCTAAGAAACTCTAAATCGTCAATTTTTACCGTATTAAATTGAAAAAAGAAAAAAAAAAGGTAGCCTGTCAAACTTTAACAAAAACGTTTATTAATTGCCAGAAATTTGAAATGTTTCAAATTGTCTCATCAATTATACTATACTAGCAATTTTGCACATTCTATGCATGTGCAAATAAAAAATAATTATTATATAAATATATTAAAATTGAAAAGTTTTTATTAAATATATACTCTATAATTTTTAATATAATCATTAATTTATGATAAATAAATAAATAAGTAAGATAAGATAATATCATATTAATAATTATAAAAATTTAAATTATAAGTAAAGTGATAAAAATTATAATTAAAAAAAATACAACCGATAAGAAAGAAAAGAGAAACTAAGAAGAGAAGTGATGAAATAGAAAAGAGAAATTAACAGCACGTGGAAAAGATAAAGTTCGATAAAAGATAAATAAATAAAAAGAAAAAGAAAAGAAAAAGAGGACACCAAGAGACCAAAGCGGTTACAACTTGGGTCTCACGATTAATATATAGTATAGATTCTCATATTACAATCTCTCTCCCATTTGTGCTTCATTTTGGCGAAAAACGTTTCGTCCGTGGGCATTTTCTAGCCAAAGATAAGCACCAAATTAGATGGAAACAGTAATATGAGAAATGTAGTATGCTTGAGGAGCCAACTTCAAACATTTCAAAATTCATGTAGTTAATTGAAAATTTGATTATATATAGTTTAACGGATAATTTGTTTTTTTCCTCAATATTAATGATGAATGTTACAACACTTATAGGACGATTATTAGTCACACTTACTAAATACTAATCACATAACAGTATAATGCAAAATTACAATCTAATCATGTAATCAAGCATTGGAACCTTAAAAAATACAAATCCCAAAAGGAAAAAAAAAAGATGCATAGACAAATAATGTATACATCCATCAATCTCAAAAACCAAGAAATAAATCCATACCTGAAGGCTGAAACAGAGGAAATCAAGCCCAAGAATTGTCAAACGCAGCCGAAGTAATCGCGCGCGAAAACTCCTGAAAGCTAATCCTTCCATCGCCATCCATGTCGGCTTCCCTAATCATCCCAGTCAGCTCCTCCGCCGTGAGCGCGTGACCGAGCCGAGCCATGGAGTGAGCCAGCTCGGCCGCCGTGATAAACCCATTTCCATCCCTATCAAACATCTTGAAAAGATGCTTCAACTGCTCCTCCGTGTACGGCGACTTCGCCGGAACAAGCTCCGGCGCCACCAGAGCCACGAACTCCGAGAACTCCACCAAGCCGTTGTTGTTCGTGTCGGCTTTCTGGATCAGCGCCTCGATCTGATCCGTGCTCGGCTTCAAGCCGAGCGAACGAAGGAGCGAGCCGAGCTCGAGTTCCGTTAGACTGCCGTCTTTGTTTCTGTCGAAGGATCGGAAGATTTCTCGAAGCTCCGCCAATTGCTCGTCGTCTAATTTCATCGCTGGCTCTTTACTGCTCATCCCTACTCTTCTTCTTTTAATTTCTCTCTCTATATATATTGAATCAAAACGGCAAACGGTTCTAACTTCCAATTAAAATCTTCAAAAAAACTCAGAAAAATTCGTTCTCTTACTTTTGATTTTGGTTTTCCCAGATCGTTGACCGTGTGTCTGTATCTGTATGTGAACGTGCTCTTCCAATTCTTCTCCGATTCTCCGTCAGACTTATCTAGAAAGGAGTAGAAAAAACAATTCTCCCAAACCTTACTTTCTCTGGTTGTGAAGATGTTTCAAGAAATTGTCAAACATACACTTTAATTTGTTGTCTCATCTTCCTCTCACAGTTGAATCTCTTTTGTTTCCCGTTGGGTAATTTTGTGGGGTTTCTGTTAACGATCCACCACTTTCGTGGGACTGATCATCTCAATTGTGAAGAGGCCTCATCATTCGGATCTAGATGAGAATGCCTGCCGTTTTGTCTTTATTTTGGCGACAAAACGAACAACAAACAATAGGATAAATTATAAATAAAAAAAGTGGTCTTCCTTTTTAATGAGTCAAAACTCTAAACAACCAGATTATTGGCTGTATTAATTTCATGCATCTTAAATTCAATTACAAGAGCATTTAAGACATTTAATGATACAATTTAATCATGCATTAGTAACATAATAAATCCCTGATCACTTATTATATATTAATATTGCACCTAATTCTCTGTCATTTACTCTATTAAAATATGAAGCTGATTGGCACATCCTTCCTCCACCTACTTGTATCTATCATGCATTACCATCATCGACTTCAATAGTATTATTATTATTATTATGGTAAGCACAAACTCTTTCAAAATAAAGAATAATATTTGAAGAGATCACGCGAAACAGCGAAAGTATAAAAAACGTTTAGAGATGAATTGCTTATTTAATTACAATACATTCAATTGAATGTATTAAAAAACAAGACATATTGCTTATTTACAATTCCAAATTCACTGACAATTAGCAACAGCACATTATTAGGATACTTACCGGTTGCAACACAAAATATATTAGATTCTCAATAAAATGAGGAGTAGATTTTTGTTTTTTTATCTTTTAGTACGACATGAAAGGTCATACTTTTTATTTTTTATTTTTTTAATAATATATATTTAACACAATAATACACAATAAAATAATATATATAAAAGTATTGCTCAATTAAAGAGTAATAATCAATAATTTAATTATATCATTGGACATTTAAATAAGGAGCAGTTTGAAATAACTCCCCATCAGTTTGGAATATTTTTACTTTACTCCCCATAAAATTATACAACATAATAGGATATAAATACTGCATTAGAACGTTTTAGTACTACATTTTGTGAAAATTATAAAACATATTTTGAGAGGTATTTTAAGTACTATATTATGTGAAAATTATACGATATTTTATCAAAATGAAAAGTTAAGTAAAAATATGATACCCAATTGAGAATTTATCCCATATTACCCGTTGAAATGACATAAAACATAGAAAGATGAAAAAAAAAAAAAAAAAAAAAAAAAGTGCGGCAGAAATGGCGGGAATTGCGTGAGTTATTGGTTAAAGCGACCCATAACGTAAGACTAAGTCCGCCGTTACATTTAAAATCTGCAAATTCAACTGCCAACCACAATTATGAAGTGGCGCTCCACTTTTTGCATTTTCCCCGATTAATCTCCCTTGGGCCTTGGTAATCACATGGTTCCTACTTCCTACTTGCTAATTGCTAGTTACCTCTATTTAAAATGTACACAATTTATACTGGTTTCTTGACTTTTGTCATGGATATCAAATTACCATTATCTCCAAAAGTTACAAAAATTTACACCTAACACCCCAATACCATTGAAAACCTCCCTCTCCCAATTACAGCATATGAACACCAAGTCTCATCCACTTCAATCTTCACTATCTCGCATCTCCATAATAGCACAATTTTAATTTCCATTAATCCCACCTGTTGAAAAGCCAAGTAAAAAATGGTTTTTATCACTAGACAACTTCTTGAGGAAAAAAAAAGGAAAAAAAACTTCTTGAGGAATTTCTTGAAACAAAGATATTAAAAAATCCTCAGGTGAATGTGACAGAGGAAGAATCCATGGAATCGCAACTTGCGGCCATACTTGAGTATCTCCATAAGCATCATCTTTCTCAAGGTGGTGAAAATTCGCGAAATGGGTTGAGTCACTCGAACAAGATCGTGAGGGATTGTTAAGTGCTGAAATTGAGAAAGAGGATAATGTCATGGCGGAATTTGAAATCGTTAATGAAGCTATGGACTACAGAAGGATTCGTATGCAGGGGAGAGAAGAAGAGCGCATATGGGGAGAAGTAGCAAGGCTCAAGTGGGGAAAATGCCTTAATTTTCGTTTGACAAAGACGATGTTTCTTTTTCTTTTTTTTTTTTTGAAGACCAACAGAACGCATGAATTAAATCAGCAAATCAGAAGTTACAAACATTCCGGCATAAAGGCGGAACATCAGAAGCACCTACGCAGGCCGAAGTCACATTTTTAGCTAATGAGTGGGCTACATAGTTAGTCTCACGTTGAACAAAAGAAAACGAACACGAGGCAAAATGACAAGCTAGAGATCTAATATCCGAAACTAAGTTCCCAACAATAGCGAAATCTTCTTCAGGAGAACGAATTTTGTTGATCACGTTACGACAGTCCCCTTCTATCATGATGTGTCTCCACCCAAAGTCGCGTCCCAAAGTAATAGCAGCTAAGGCTGCCGACGCCTCAGCCACTTCCGGGTGCGGTAGAAGTCTCTTACGGTTCTCCTCCCATCCAATGCAATTTCCTTCCGAATCTCGTGCTACCACTCCTATCCCGATCTCCGGGCTGCTCGAGAAAACTGCTCCATCGAAGTTAATTTTAACAATACCCAACGGAGGTTTCGTCCATCTACTCTGCGCCCTCCTTTCCCTTCTATCACTTGTCTGATCCTCAACAGAATTCATCTCCATCAATATTTTTTTCCAAAGTAAACGTGGTCTTATAAGAAAAGCCCCCTGTTAACTGAATTGATTATGACACAATAGTAACTATGAACTAGTGAAAATTATTAGAGGACTATGCATGGATTATGGATAAAAGGTAATATAAATTATGAAGAATTGAATTATTCATATATATATTATAAAATCACGAGTTGGGTTTTTAGTTTTTTATAAAATATAGATTGATATTGCCCAAAATAACCTCATAATAATTACGCCAATAATTATTAGTTAGGGAAATTGCGTAAATACATATTATCAATTATTAATTTAAATA
Organism: Lantana camara; assembly: GCA_037501455.1. NCBI lineage: Eukaryota > Viridiplantae > Streptophyta > Magnoliopsida > Lamiales > Verbenaceae > Lantana > Lantana camara. Next base: position 113,191,643 of record CM074857.1, read on the forward strand.
TATTTAAAAAGTAATTATTTACTTAAAATAGAACTCCTTGAATCAAAACTTCTTTAATTACCATAATAAAATACATAATCTAAATATATTTAAAAAGTAATTATTAACTTAAAATAGGATTCTCTTTTTTCAATTTACAAAAAAAAAAAAAAAGATACATAGTTCAACAAGGATTATTTGAATATTAATATATTAATTAATTGTATACAAACTTTATAATATAATCTGTTCATTGTTTAATTTTAAAGCCTATCATTTGAAATGTTATAATAAGAGATATCTAACAAACTGGAAAATAACAAATTGATTCAATTTATAAATTTTAATACAATTTAGTAATTATATAAAATAAAATATTTTTTTAAATAGAATGAGTTACATAAAATAACTTTCAATAAATCAATTCGAATGAAATTCTAATTCCATTAGGATTGCCCAACAATATATATAATGTTAACACTATAAATTTAGATATACTGTTTTTATATATATTATATTTATTTTTGGGATTGTCTTTGATATCTCCCCAAGGTTTGTTAAAATGCTCATTCACTCCCTCATTTTTAGCTCATCCCTACTAACTCCCCAAATGAAAGTTTGAATTTTTATTTGCTCCCTAATGACCTTAATTGAGTGATTAACCCTTAATAACTTAATTGAGTGATTAACCATTAATAATATTACTCACCTTTATCACTATTATTGTATATTTCAAGATCAACCATCGGAAAAAAATGAAAAGGGGATCGGTGCAGCGCTGAGGAAGAAAGTGTTCTACCGTCGGCGCCGATTTGAAGACGTTCCCGGTGGGTTTCCGGCGACGACTCCATCTTGCCTAGCGTACCACCCTCTCCCGCAATTTCTCTGCACATTTAGAAGATGCCATCTCTCTCGCCGTTCCCGTCGATGCACTTTACTGTAATTGGCTCCGACGACCTTCGCCGACGAAATGTAGGACTGATTATTGACTCCCCTCTTTGCTAATCTCAGACAATTTCTAAATTAATTGTTGCCTCTGAGTTAATTCTTTCCTTTCACCATTTTTTAGCTCAGTTTGCTGAATTAATTGTTGCATCTGTTTCGGCATTAGACATGGGTAGCCCACATGAAGTTGGTGAATATAACACACCTGTGCGGCTTCTTGGTGGTATTCGTTATAATCACAAAATGCAGGTAATCTCAATTAGGGTCGACTTTAATTTGACGACTTTGAAGACAATTGTATGTGGTTGTTGGCCTGAGGTAAACATGAATGAATTAAGATTGACCTACACTGCGCCTCATGCTAAGGATCATGAAGTTAGGTTATTGAGTGATGAAGATGTCTATAACATGATTGATCTACATAAAACGTTCAATTTGACATATGTTGATATTAAGGCCACTGATAGGGATGATGAAACCAAGCATATGGGATCGACTGAGTTCAGGTACTTTGTGTTTTGCTACAATGATGAAACTGACATGTTGTATTTTGCTACAATGATGAAATTGACCCGTTGTATTTCGCCTCATTGTTTTGTTCGGCAGCCTTGTTAGGTACCGAGGAGAAGATGCGAGAACGTCACTTACACCCCAATCTGAGGCTATGGCTTCTAATTCCCGAGATTCGTGGAGTATGTGCATAACCGGGGTAGGCCAAGGTTTCAGCGATGCGGGTGAGTTTCGGACAAAACTGAAAAATTACTCTGTGGCTATCCATCGTTCATTCAAGTATGTTAAAAACGATAGTTCGAAGATCATAGCGGTGTGTCTCGATATGAATTGTAAATGGCGTATCTATGCATCCTATGGCAAGAAAGACTTAAAATTTGCAATAAGAAAATGTTGCTTGCAGCACACGTGTCGAGAGGGTACTCTGATGTCGAAGGGTCATCCTAGAGCTGATGTTAACTGGATTGCGAACCTTGTGAAAGATAAGGTTAGAACTTGTCCCAAGTATTCTCCTAAAGAAATGAAAGACGATTTAGAAAGGGATTATGGTGTTGAAATCCCTTACAAACGGGTGTGGAAGGGTAAAGAAATAGCTATGTATGATATCCATGGGTATGATGGTGCATCGTATGATCGAGTGAGATGGTATTGTGATGCCGTAAAACAAACAAATCCGGGGAGTTTTGCTGATTATGAGGTGGATAATAGCAAAAAATTCACGAGGCTGTTTCTTTGCTTTCATGCATGTCTGGTTGGTTTTCTTAGAGGTTGCCGGAAGTTGATTTTTCTGGATGGAACTCACATCAAGAATAACTTCAAAGACTGTCTCTTGTCTGCCGTATCGAAGGACGGCAATGATGGTTTTTTCACCCTCGCATATGCGGTTGTAAGCGCTGAAAACGATGCCAATTGGGAATGGTTTTGTAGGAAATTGCATGAAGCATTAGCGAGTCAGACACGAGGCATAATCAGTTTTAGATCGTATACATTTTTCTCGGACAGACATTCTGGGCTACGGAAGGCCATCCCAATAGTTTTTCCTGGCAGCCACCATGCGTATTGTCTACGACATTTGGTTTATAATTTCCGGACGCAGGTAAGAAACATCATACTTATTTGATTTACTTATTTGTTAACATGAAGTATTTAATTCAGAACATGAACTTATGTTTGTTGTGTTGACTTATTTTTTAATTAAGAAACATGAACTTTTCCAGAAATTATACGAGATATGGCCAATTAGATGCGGCATTTGGCCATTTATGTACGAACAGATTCATAAGTTTATACGAGATTGTTTACGAGAAATCTCAAACTTTATGTAGTATTTATTGTGTCCTATGTAATCCTTTTTTTTTTTTTTGCAGATTCTCAGATTCTATCCTTACAAGAACAAAAAACATTGGGAATCTATGTTTCAAAAAGCCGCGTACACTACCTCGTTCAATGACTACCAGAAATATGTGGCTGAGATTGTGAAAGTTATGCCTCGTGCAGAAGACTTCATCCTGCAATCGGAGCCACAGAATTGGGCGAACTCTCTCTTTTCAGGCGAACGATTTGGTTTCATAAATAACAACGTTGCGGAGTCTTGGAACGCCTGGGTGACTAATGCAAGGGTTCTACCTATGTTAGGTATGGTTGATCAGATACGCGTACAAATAATGACCATGATGAAGGATAGACGCGATCTTGGAGAAACATACAACATTGAACTTCTATGTCCTGAACCAGAAGAGATACTGAGGCAGAATTATATTGAGGGTCGCAAAATGACCTTAAAGCGTGCAAGCCCGTTTCTGTTTGAAGTTACCGAGGGTAAGTCAACTTATGCCGTGGATTTGGAAACAAGAACATGTACTTGTAAGCAGTGGCAGATATTCAGAATAGCTTGTAGGCATGCTTGTGCTTGTATTGAGGACAAAGGATTTTCGTTATATGAATTCTGCGACGAAGCGTATTCTGTCGCAACATTTAGAGAAGCGTACAGGTTGCCTATCTACCCCATACCAACAGGTGGAGAGATGGTTTTGGTTGAAAACGAACATGATCAATTTGTTTATCCACCCGAAGTGAGAGTTCAACCCGGACGTAGGAGACAAAAAAGAATACCATCTCAGGTTGTCAAAAGAGCAATTACATGTTCACGGTGCAAGCGAAAGGGTCACAATCGCCGTGGTTGCAAAGAGACCCTTGATTCTTAGTTTGTTGAAATTCATTCGTAGTTTTTCTTTCAGTTGTGGAGACTTGTGTTTGATGTATTGACTTCTGTTTGTTGTGGTGACTTGTGTTTGTTGTATTGACTTGTTTTTTAATAAGTTTGTACGCGGAACTTTTCTAGAAATTATACGAGATATGACCAATTAGATACGACATTCGGCCATTTATGTACGAACATATTGATAAGTGTGTACGAGATTGTTTTGCAGAAATTATACAAGATATGGCAAATTAGATGCACGTACCAACATATTGATAAGTGTATCTCATATAATTTCCAGAAATTATACGAGATATGGCCGATTAGATGCGGCATTGGGCCATTTATGTACCAACATATTCACAAGTGTATACGAGGAACTTTTCCAGAAATTATACGAGATATGGCCGATTAGATGCGGCATTAGGCCATTTATGTACGAACATATTGATAAGTGTGTACGAGATTGTTTTCCAGAAATTATACAAGATATGGCAAATTAGATGCATGTACCAACATATTGATAAGTGTATCTCATATAATTTCCAGAAATTATACGAGATATAGCCGATTAGATGCGGCATTGGGCCATTTATGTACCAACATATTCACAAGTGTATACGAGGAACTTTTCCAGAAATTATACGAGATATGGCCGATTAGATGCGGCATTAGGCCATTTATGTACGAACATATTGATAAGTGTGTACGAGATTGTTTTCCAGAAATTATACAAGATATGGCCAATTAGATGCATGTACCAACATATTGATAAGTGTATCTCATATAATTTCCAGAAATTATACGAGATATGGCCGATTAGATGCGGCATTGGGCCATTTATGTACCAACATATTCACAAGTGTATACGAGGAACTTTTCCAGAAATTATACGAGATATGGCCGATTAGATGCGGCATTAGGCCATTTATGTACCAACATATTGATAAGTGTGTACGAGATTGTCTTCCACAAATTATACGAGATATGGCCGATTAGATGCGGCATTCGGCCATTTATGTACGCACATGTTCATAAGTTTATACGCGGCACTTTTCCAGAAATTATACGAGATATGGCCGATTAGATGCGGCATTGGGCCATTTATGTACGCACATGTTCACAGGTGTATACGAGATTGTTTTCCAGAAATTATACGAGATATGGCCGATTAGATGCTGCATTGGGCCATTTATGTACGCACATGTTCACAAGTGTATACGAGATGTAGAAAGATGTGTCGTCGCAACAAAGGATACGTACAATTACTGAATTAGTACGAATGGTATGCCGTGTAATACTATAATGCATTAATATGTGCTATACGTACTACATGAGACTCTTTAATTGAAGCGTTTGGGACATCGCACCAAGTGATACATACTAGAGTAACATATATGTGGTGGTGCCATGTAGCAACTGAGACACAAATGCTATTATGGGATCTTATATTACATGCAATGTAATTATGTCACCTTGTTCTACCAACAATGACCACTTATACGACTAAAAGTTGTGTAATTCAGGCTTGCGGAACTTTGATACAAGTTTATACGCGGCACTTTTCCAGAAATTATACGAGATATGGCCGATTAGATGCGGCATTAGGCCATTTATGTACCAACATATTGATAAGTGTGTACGAGATTGTCTTCCACAAATTATACGAGATATGGCCGATTAGATGCGGCATTCGGCCATTTATGTACGCACATGTTCATAAGTTTATACGCGGAACTTTTCCAGAAATTATACGAGATATGGCCGATTAGATGCGGCATTGGGCCATTTATGTACGCACATGTTCACAGGTGTATACGAGATTGTTTTCCAGAAATTATACGAGATATGGCCGATTAGATGCGGCATTGGGCCATTTATGTACCAACATATTCACAAGTGTATACGAGGAACTTTTCCAGAAATTATACGAGATATGACCGATTAGATGCGGCATTGGGCCATTTATGTACGCACATGTTCACAAGTGTATACGAGATTGTTTTCCAGAAATTATACGAGATATGGCCGATTAGATGCGGCATTGGGCCATTTATGTACCAACATATTCACAAGTGTATACGGGATGAAGAAAGATATGTCATCGCAGCAAAGGATACGTATAATTACTGAATTAGTACGAATGGGACGCCTTGTGATACTATAATGCATTAATATGTGCATCAGGCTACAAAATGTTCAAGGGCCAACACTAAAAAATTACGTCACGGCACAACAACATAACGGAAAAACCAACAAAAAAAAAAAACAGAAATTATCCAGAAATTAAGCAAATGTTTCCTACACAAATCAACATAGCATCTTTGCTTCACTCAATATCGTAGCAGCCAGATGAGCCCGGTAATACGGCATCTTCGCATTCGGCATCTCCCTCCAAAACGTAGGATCATCCCTAGAAAAGCATTCGGTAAACAGGCAGAAAAAGGCACCGCAATCAAGGCTGTCGGGATCTTGCTGGGGACATACCTGACCTTGAACTTCATCACTTGGGATCTCATAATTGTGCACATTAAACAGGTATATTCGGATGAACTTTGCCCATGTTTTCGCCTGCCCAGTTGCCACCGCAGATAACATTGAGTTTAAACGTGTGAATACCTTCCTTTCAGTGTCCAGGACCACCATATGCCAATGAAATTTCGTATTTATCGGGAAGATGATGTAACGGTGTCCTGACAACACATCGAGATTCAAACGATCAAGATACATACGCACACTCCCCATGACACCGACTTGGAAGAATGCATCAAGCTCTCCCATATCCACACGATGCAATCTCTTCTTTGAACCCTTAATGAACTTTTGGCCGTGCAGGCCCTTCAATATCTCGGTTGTCGCGTGAGCTGACATCACCCAAATTTTTGTTGAATTATTCATGCTGTTCAGCATCTGAGCATAGCACTCAAATACCTTTTGCATCATCTCGCATCCCCAAAGTAGTCTGTAAATGTCAGAATTATGGACTTCCTCTTCAACCCCTCTGTAAACAACAACCACATCCTCCCCACCCGACTCACCCCGGATGAATCCATCGATCAATTCGCGTTCTTCTGTAGTAAGATCCTCCCGTCCAGGGTAGTCTAACCTCCCAACATATTCAATGCAGTCATCCATAAGGGTTTTCACCTTCACAACACAAGAATGTAAATTTACAGATTGTAATATTATCATATAACTAACTGACATTGATTATAATTAACTGAAAATCTGATATATTACCTTCTTCTTGGTCTTCGGGACCGTGGACGACGGAGGTGTAACAAAGTCGGGGGATTTTCTTTTCTTTTTCCTATCAGCCCTCTCTCTGACATCAGTAACAATGGAGCTAGTGACAATGGAGCTAGTGATAAGGGAGCTAACAGTATCATCAACTCTCTTCATTCTCCGCTCAGCACGTGAATTGTTCGAATCGGAACCACTGGCATAAATGGACCCACAGTCATGATCCTCGTCAGCCTTCACTACTTTATCCTCAATTAATATCGGCTCCGCAACATACTCTCCAGTCTCCAAAACACCTTCATCTTTGGTTTCTTTCACCTCCACATCATTCTCCACCTCTTTCTCTTGCAAATCAGTTATAACAGTCGCATCTACCTGCTCCTCATTCTTCTCACTTTCCTCGACCTTTTTACTTTCCTTCTCTTCTGCAACCTCCCCATTGTTCTCAACATCTTGTTCAGAATCCACCCCCACCATCTCATTAACTGTAGCATTTTCAGGACTTTTATTATCCTGTTCCTCTTCAACATTTTCACCTATCAGCCCATCACTCTCACTCTCAATGTCACTCCCCCGTTCACCCTCCGCCCCGACAGTCAGGTTATCCTCACCGTCTTCAGCAAGCCCCTCTCCATCTTCGTTGTCATTCTCCTCTGCCGAAATCTCCTCAGTTTCAGAATCTCCACCCTCTACATCCTCAACACCCTTCTTTAACAATTTTCCCAACAACTTTAACTCTCTTCGTTGATTCGCAACAATTTCCCTCAGCAAAGATATAGTCCCCGATTCAATATTAGTGTTTGATGTGGGAGGTTGGAACAGTTGCAACTCCCTCGGCTGAGTTGCAACAATGTCCACAAGCTGCAGATGATAACCAAAAAAATTTGTTATTAATAATAGACTCAAAATAGTAAAGTTAAAATGTTAAATGAGTTACCTCAATCCTCTGAATGTCATTCAGTGCAACCTGGCCTCTTTCAAAGTTGCTGGGCAAATTGGATTCTTGTGCTTGCCATCTAAAAAATCTCGGAAATACCCTCAGCGCGGTAGGACAGCCACGCGTAGGAAAATGTTCGTAAAACCAAGCCTATTTCATATTCATAAAACATATTCAGTATTCAATTATTTAACAGAACTATACTTATAATAGAAAATAACATATACTATAGATCTTAATACCATGAAACCAGCCACGAAACCGTTGACGTAGGCTGTATTATTGTTCAGATAATGACTCATTGCTCCCACCAAAAACTTATAAACAGCCACACCCCAGGCATACTCTCCAATGCAAGACAGGTCATCCACATAGCAAAAGAGTCCTCTAGGAATAGTACCTGAGCTCTGAGGAAACAACAATGTCGAGAATACAAATAGTACATACAGCCGGCAAAGATCTTCCACATCATCCTTGTCTGTACTCTGGACCAGCTCTTTCATCATTTCTGCAATTACTTCCTTCTTACACTTCGATGGATCGTTACCAAAAAATTCTTCAAGTGTCGATGATGGCAGCTTCAGGTGTAAATCAACGCTCAAACCATAATGCCGCAGCCCATTAACTATACAGAATTCGGTATCGGTGAATGGAACATCGATATCTTGCCCCACAACCACAGAACAGGTTTGCACGTCGAATCTGGATATCAAGAGCTTCAGTCTGGAATGGGATGCATATGCAAACGGCATGTCCAACAAACATCCAAATGGTAATCTAGAAATGGCTTCATGGTGTACGGGCCTCATTAAAACCCGAAGATTTTCCATTTCTTTGCAGAATGCCACGGGGGAACAACGGGTTTGGAAACGGTCCATTGCTGCCAAATATAACAAAACACAGTCCATATCAATGTAGGACATTCAATTTCAAACAAACAACTAATAAGCAATTGCATTCATGGGAGAAGGAACCTTCACAGAATTCAGGGCATTTCAAATAATTCATCTAAAGGACAATTCCATGTACAAAATTGGTATAACAATATGCCTAAATTCTGGAATATCATATGAAGCACAATGTGGGGACGAAAAGCTAAGGCTTTTATATTCAACCAACATACATCCATTTTTTCAGCATTTCTGTTCGATCAAGGCCCAAATACCCCAGGACATTCAAATTATATGAAAACCCAACCTTCTTCCTGAACCAAAATTACCTAATACTTAACCTAATGCGCTCAATTTCGTATTGGAGAAAACTGAAGAAAACGCCCAAAATTTTGGCGGAAATTACCTCAGTTTTCGTGGTCCTCGCCCTCGTCGTCGCTTCAAAACTTTCTTTCTGATATTTCAGACCTCAATGCCGGCGAGTGGCGACCCTACTGCGGCAAAATTGCGTCCGACAAAAAACCTCCTTCAACTGCTGAGTCCGGCCACAAACCTCCTGCAACAAACCCTACCCCGGCCACCAACGTCGACTACTTCGCTCCAATGTCACTTACTGTCCGGTCGCCGCGAAATGCAGAGTGTGCCGCCGGTTATTGGGAATCGCCGGTTATTGGGAATCGCCGGTTAAAGTGTTTAGGAGCTTGGGGGGTTTTCATTTAATTAATGAATTAAAGTGTTTAGGAGGGAAATTAATAGGGTTGAAGGGCATCTTTGTAAATTCAGCCAAAATAGGGAGTAAAGGGAGATTTTTAAAGTATGTTGGGGAGTTAGTGTGGAGAGAATACAAATGGGGGAGTTGAAGGAAATTGGACCAATATTTGGGGGAGTTATTGAGGATTATCCGTTTATTTTTAGGTATTCCTTATATTTTTATTTCTGCATTACTAAATTAAGTGCTCTTCTTAGTTTGTCACTTCATCTGTTCTATGATAAGTTGTTCTTGCTTCCTGGGTTGGTCTAAAATTTTCAGCAAATACCAAATGCGCAGTCCCTCCGGCAATGGGAAGGATTCGGCAAGCACTATGCGCATTGAGGACGATCGTTCAACATTCTTTGTCCATCTCATTCTCTTTTTTCACTTGAAGATAGGGGTGATAAAAAAACCTCGAATCAAATCGAACCGAACCGGACACATTCGATTTCGGTTTCGGTTTCGGTTTCGGTTAGTGTTTTTCTGAAAATTCGATTCGGTAAAAATTGAACGGTTTTTGGTTTTCGCCGATAACCGAACCACATGCCACAACCACAAGCCCACACGCTTTCAGATTTGTGGGCCTTTGGGCCCATATTCCCTTATTTCGCAATTCATTATTCAAAGTCTCACCTTCACATTTCATTGGTCAATCGTTTGTGTTTTTCCAATTTTCCTGACAAAAAAAAAAAAAAAAAACACAATTTTAGATCTACGGGTTCACTCAAACCCGCCTCAACACTCAGTCGCCGCCACCACCCAGCCCAAGACGCCGCCGCGTTGCCACCACCACCAGCCACCAAGACGCCGCCGTGGCTGCCACCACCACCAGCCGCCGTCGTCGAGAACCCCGCTGCTAGACTGCTAGTAACTCTAAGCTTAAACCCTCCCCTGCTGCTTTTTTTCTCAATTTGGTGTTCTGTTCAGTCGCTGAAATTAGATCTTTATATTATTCTGTTGACTGACTGACATGGATCACCGAACTTTGATTGCAATTGGGCCACTCAGCGCCAATCTCGGGGACTAAAAAGTATAAAATTTGGCATTCTTATTCTACGCACATGAGTACACTTTGTCGTTATCCGTATATAAAACATGTACACATTACACACACATAATTGCGTTTATTGACTCTTGCTTTGCTTTGTCGTTAACCTTTTTCCTATTGTCTTCACTCTACCAATAAAATTTGGAGCACTTTTGCGGGAGAAAGTTGGGCTTGTTGAATGATGGAGTGGGAGAAGCAACCGCCGCAACAGGCGGAGGAGCCTAGCGGCGGCGGTGGCGGAGGGATGTTTGTGAAAGTGATGACCGATGAACAGATGGAAGTCCTCCGCAAGCAGATAGCTGTTTACGCCACCATTTGTGAACAGCTCGTTGAGTTGCATAAATCCCTCACGTCTCAGAACGATCTCGCTGGTATGGGATCCTCAATCATTTACATATTAAACGATGAATTTTGTTTTCTATTGAAGAATTGGGAAAGTAATAATTGTATACTACCCCGTTTTTTTTGCTTTTTCCTTTTCTTTGTCATCATCTGTGTGAACGAACATATATCAGTTCTCTGGTTTTGAAATTTGAGGGGGAAATGAAGGAGAAATTGATGTTAAACTTTAATTTTTCTATGTGGAGAAACTTTTTAGTGTTGCTTTGCAGTCAAATTTTCTTTCTGTGCTCTCTCTCCAATATTTACTTCTTGGCTCATCGATAGGCTTCCTCGAGACTTGGATCTTGACTGTTAAGAGTATGGATAAGATGAGTTGAACTGACTGACAGCCTTTTCAATTGTATAATGCAATGTAAAATTGTATTATTCTTTATCAGCATGGGGAACACAACTCCGTGTTATGACTTTGTTCAGACTGTTGGGATCACTCAAAATTTCTAGCAGTTTTTTAGATGATCAATTTTCACTAACTTAAAATTTTGTCATTTTCTTTGTAAAGGTAGTATAGGTCTGTTTCTTTAGTGTACGAAATAAGTAAACAAAATTTGCATCAAAATTCATTTTTCGTCTTTAATGTTCATTTCATTTGTTTAATGTTTCCCATTTATAGTATTCTCTTTCAAAATGTTTGATTGCAACAAGCATTGATTGGGTTTCTCCAATCGATCATCAAGATTTTTGTTTCCAGTTTCTCACATGCATAAAACATGGCTTCCTTGAATCAGGAGTGAGATTAGGGAATCTATATTGTGATCCACTAATAACATCCGGTGCACATAAAATCACGGGAAGACAGAGGTGGACTCCAACGCCGATGCAGCTTCAGATTCTCGAGCGCATATTCGATCAAGGGATAGGGACACCGAGCAAACAGAAGATCAAAGAAATAACTACCGAATTGTCTCAACATGGCCAGATTTCTGAAACAAATGTTTACAATTGGTTTCAAAATAGGCGTGCTAGGTCAAAGAGGAAGCAACAGGCTGCACCGGCAAACAATGCTGAATCAGAAGTGGAGACGGAGGTGGAGTCCCCCAATGAGAAGAAAACAAAGCCGGAGGAGTTTCAAACTCAACACAACATTCTAACTTCGAGGGCTGAGGATCTCTGTTTTCAGAACCCTCAGGTTGGTACGGTGGACCCACATACCGGTAAAGCAGAGCCCATGTTGCCTCCTGAAGGCACGTCAAAGTTTGGTGGCAATTTTGGCCAAATACCTTCTTTCTATGGAAGTATGTTGTCGAATCCAAGTACGTATTTCCTTACAAATTCACTGTTGTACTCAATGCTCTTCTTTTTCTGTTAGTTAAGAGCTTTACTCTCGGATTCTTGATCACCATAATGTTATAGTTGAATATTCCAAAATAGATAAATGTAGGGGATAATTACACTAACGAACTCTGAGGTTTGGCCTAATTATGTAAGCTTCCCCTGAGGTTTCAGAAATTAAAGCTTTCCCTGTCGAAGAACTAATAATACATCTGGATCCATGTGTTTTTGATGATACCATCACTAACATGAATACCCTATTTACCCTTAACTTTTACTGGTTAGTATTTGATTTTAATTTCGTGACTATATAACATGAACCAGGTCCAGGTCAAAGCTTCGGGTATGCCTGGGGGAAGTTCTTGTAATTTCTCAAACCTTAGAATAAGTTTGTGTAATTAGGCCTCAGGGTCTGCCAGTCTACGTATCCATAAATATAAAGAAAGGGAACAATTCAGGATTTTGGACTTGGATAACTGGTGTTTGATATATTTGTGAAGCCATCTATTCTAGTTAATGTCTAATTGAGTTGTGATGTTGCTTAAAAATTGGCTATGTAAGAATAGACACTTGGCGACCAAATTGACCGGACTGTCGATGTTTAAAGATTTTCCATTTTGATTGAGCTGTTAATGTAGTTCAGTAACTTTGATCGATGGATTAAAAACTATAACATAACTTAAAAGAAAAAATAAAAAAGAAAGAAAGAATACGTATTCTAATGGGAAGTGAATAGTTTCTGGCAGATCTAAGTAGTAGTAAGGGAAACAGTAACGCGTGATCTTTGCTGGTGGTTTTTCCTCACTTAATATAATTTGTTATCCTGTGAATCATAATGATAGCTATTACTTATCTCATATATGCATAAAAGCCTATTACAAAATGCATAAGAGCTTTCCCGAGACGAGTGGACTGTGATAAGCAGTCCTGCATACATGCATGCTGGTGAATTTATAAAGTAATAATTGTTTTGTGCTATAAACACTGATATAGACTAATAGATAGAGTTTATAAATTGCTTAGGCCAAGCTTTTATGAGTCTTTTCTCCATAATATTGTGATAAAGCCTTCGTAGCTTAATTAAGAATTTGAGTTAAGGAAGCTAATTTCTGCAGCCTTTTGATCCTCCTTTTAATCTTTTCCATAAATACCAATGTGAGAGAACAAACATTTGAAAAACATATCAATTAGTCTGCGTCATGGATACTAATGTGATCCAAACCACCAATAACTGAAATTGTTAAATCACTCATCTCCAATATTTTAAACTGATGGTGTCCCAGTAGGGAACTGGGAAGAAATGTAATATTGTGTTATCTATTTACCCAAAGGTTTGTCACTTGTCAGGAGTGAAAAAATGCACAGTTATTTTTGGGTGCAAACTTCTAGGATAATAACCATTATTGTTCATGTATAATTGCCTTGTACATACTTTGATGGCATGAAATTCATGAATGCAGGAGTGGACCAGTTCATAGGGAAGATGGAAGTTCCTGGGAACTATAATCCTTATTTGCAACAAGATGACTACAACATGGATGGATAAGAAAAGAAGATACCCATAAAAATTATTGTTTTCTGCTATGTGTTTTAGTTTCAGCTGATTTAGCCAGAGAGCGGTGTTTCTGCTTGACCTTCCGGTGCTCATCAGAAGACGAAACTTATTATTCTATTGCATGGTTTGGAAAATGAAAGAAGTATTCGGCCATAGATTGAACTCAAAAACTCATCCCTTTATTTTTTTCCTTGGTTTGTTAATATCTTTTCTGTCATGCTCTTTGAGTCATCTCTTCCTCTTTGGACATCTAGTTTGCCAGATTGTCAATTTTCTCCTTTATGTTGATGGTTTTGCTAGAAATTTCTGGCAATGGTCATATGTACACCGGGTATGCTTTTATAAATTTTATGTTAAATATATGTATGAAACGTATGCGATATATTTCTAAATTTTATGTTAAATATGTGTATGAAATGGATGCGATATATTTCTGGTTATGTTGCTAGAGTTATTAGTCCGCCTAGACACATGAGTATAATGACACCTACAAACCTCATATGGTTGGCCAAGTGAAGCATGATATTGTTTGATCTTGATAAAATTGTAGGTTCAAATTATCGTGTCTTCATGGGATGTGGTACAATATAAGTCTTTTATAAATGCTGGTTGAGTTCGAATTCTGCTTGAATTGGACGCTATTCCCTTAGGCTAAAATTTTCTTTACTAAAAAAAGCAATGGCAGCTACTTACTAACACATAAAAACACATAGCAATGCAAATGAAGTAGTGTCAAATGAGTAAATACATTCTTGATATATTATCCAACGATGATATGTATATGTTAATAATACAATTAAATCCTAAATTATTTGTCTTCTTTTTTTTTTTAAAACCTCTAAACTATTTGTCTTCTAATCCTCTATTCTAATATAATATACTATTTACCTTGGTAAGCTGCATTTTTTAACATTTTAAGTGGATTTGCATCTGATATTTACGCATAAATATACACCAACAAAATGAGAATTTAACCTAAAACTATTATTTTATGATATTCATATTATGTAACTATAATTTTCGAGAGACATAATCTAAGATAAGATCCACATGAAAACAGTGGACCAAGTAGTGAGAGCCAGTGACGGAGCTGGGGGGTTGGGGCGCTCAAATTTTAAAAATTTTTTTTCCAGATAATTACCAACGGCCCCCCGGAGGTTTGGCATTAATACAGAATACCCCCTGAGGTATTGGAAATTACGAACTCCCCCCTGAGAGAAAAATCGGTGCATTGATATCATCAATTTTAGATGGTGTGATTAATGGTCGGTGATATTTGTAAGCAAGGGTAAGCAAGGGTGTACAAAATTCGTCCATTAACATCATCAATTTTAGACGATATGATTAACGATCGGTGCTATTTGTAAGTAAGGATGTACTATTCAGGGGGGAGTTCGTAATTTCCGAAACCTCAGGGGGTATTCTGTAATAACGCCAAACCTCATG
The DNA here is from genome assembly GCA_037501455.1 of Lantana camara. NCBI lineage: Eukaryota > Viridiplantae > Streptophyta > Magnoliopsida > Lamiales > Verbenaceae > Lantana > Lantana camara. Next base: position 113,206,818 of record CM074857.1, read on the forward strand.
GGGGGTTCGTAACTATCCCTTTTTTTTTTAATATACATAAATTTTAAATTTTTTATTATTTTACCTCCCTAAATTTATAAATTTGTCCCGCCTTCCAAATAAAATTACAGCTCACCAATTTAGAATTTATTTTTAGTATTAGTTTACTTTAATTTCAATTATTTTTCTCAATCCAAATGCACTTTTTACTTTTTTTTCCAATAAAAGTCTTTTGATCTTTTTTTTGGATATTAAAAACTCTAAAATTAATCTTTTTTCTCTATTTACTTGAAGACTATATCTTCTTTCTCTTTCATTTGTCTTCTTCTTCTTTCATTTTTTCTATTCTTCCTTTTTTCTTCTCCTCAACTTAAAACTCTCATTTTTCTAATCTTCAAAATCTACATTTGTGGGAAAAAAGAAGTTGTTCGTGGTCTCAAGTTATCCAGTAAAACCAAAAGTAAATATTAACTTATATTTAGTTTTAGTTTATTTTTTATAGTTTTATTTTTTTTTTAGGATCAACCACCCCAAAAAAGACTAGCTCAAGTCAAGCGAAATAGCATCCGAAACAAAAGCACCAACGCAGGCCGAAGCCGCATTACTAGTAAGTAAGTGAGCCACATAGTTGGCATCACGACGAACAGAAGAAAATTTCACACACTCGAAACGAGAGCAAATATCACGGGCGTGTTTAATAATGTTGCCAATGACTGAGTCATCATGAGATCATCACCTTCCGACTTGAGTTGGTCCATCACGTTGGAATTGTCACCCTCAAAAATGATTTTCTTCCAACCAAAGTCGCGTCCCAATCGAACCTCCGTAAGAGCCGCCACGCCTCAGCCACGTACGGGTCAGATTGATTATCCTAACGAGCCGTCTCCCACCCAATACACACCCCATCACTATTACGAGCCACAACTCCAATACCTATCGCATTGTCCTCTCCAAAAACTGCACCGTCAAAGTTTATCTTTATCCAATCTCCCGACGGTTTCGCCCAACGAACTGCAGCATGTGTCTCACTCGACCCCACTCCTTCATCTTCCAAAGCGGGAGTCGACAACACCACTGTAAGCGCTTCCATAGCTATCTCATGGGCCTGCTTCTGGGTCCCCTCAGCCCGGCGAACGTTCCGGCAATTCCAGAAGCACCAAAGGACAACCACCATCTTGCTACAATCATCCCCCGACAACGTGTTCACTGAATGAAGTAGCCCATCAAGGAAATTGCTTACCATCCTCATGATTAAGCTCCACTGAATATGAGAAAGACACCACACTTGTCGAGCTAGTGGACAAAGAAATAAAGCATGATTGAAATCCTCGACTTCGAACCCACAATGTATACAAGCTGAATCTGTTCCGCAATGCCTCCAGAGAAGATTCGAACTGGTCTGGATCACGTTATGGCAGCAGCGCCATAGGAACATTCTAATTTTAGGCGCTACATTAATCTTCCACAGTTTTCTCCATACTCCATGCCCGCTGATCAAAGAGGACGAAGCATTATCCCTCTCCACGAGTTGTACCGCCAAGTGGTACGCACTCTTTACCGAAAACCGGCCATTCTTGTTGAAGTGCCAAACCAACTCATCCTCACGTCGACTAGCACCTAAAGGGATATTAAGAATGGTCTGAGCGTCGTCCTCAAAGAAGGTATTGTGGACTAACTCTTCATCCCACTCCATGAGGTTCGGCTTCAAGAGGTCAGCCACCCTTTCCGGAGCTAGGTACACCCCCGGTCTGAATTTCGGATGACAGTTAAGATTTTTCGGCAACCACTTGTCTCTTCAAATGTGAACCGATAACCCATTGTCGATCTGCCAACGTGTCCCCACTGCCAAGATATGCCTTGCCACATGCAGACTACGTCACGCAAATGAGGGTCATCTTCCAATCGGGGCATTCCAAATTTCGGTATTTGGGTAATACTTCGCCTTTAAGATACACCCGATCAAACTATCCGGCTATTTTACTAGGGGCCATAACTGTTTTGCCAACATCGCCAAGTTGAACAGTTTGATGTATCTAAACCCCATTCCTCCTCTCGACTTACTAATGCACATCTTCCTCCAAGCTATCCAATATATACGGCTTTTATCACGGTCATTCCACCAGAAGTTGGACACTGCCGAATCAATTTCACGGATGATACTATCGGGAAGTAGGAAGCAATTGAGAGTATAAGACGGGATAGCTTGGAGAACCGTCTTAATCAACACTTCTTTTCCCGCCTTCGAAAGAAACTTCTCCGAGTAGCCTCTAATACGCCGATTAACTTTATCAACAATCCCGGAGAACAACGACTTCTTAGAACGCCCCACCATCGACGGTAATCCAAGGTATTTATCAAGTCCCTCCACTTTTCTCACCCCCAACAAGTCAGCCAACTTCTTACCAACTGACTCGGGTATATTAGCACTGAAGTAAATAGACGATTTATGTAGCGCCCCCTAACACTACAACTCCCGCACCGTACTACCCTCGAGTGGATGTGAGACCTAGCACCCGAGAAATACTACGGCGAACGGTATAGACGGTACTTAAGTAGAGCGTAAGGTAAAATGCAGCGGAAGATAGAGAAATTTAAAACATGCAAGTGAGCGGCACAGTAACACACAGTAAGTGTAAATGATATTATAAGGGGGTAATGTAGTAGCATATGTAATTATTGTATAAGGGCAACTTATTGATAGTATATACATGATCAGGATTAAATGCCCTTAACCTAATCCTGACCTAATATGTTCGACACCTATAGCTTCAAGATACCTCTAGGTGTCGATGTCCTCGCTCCCTGAAATCATGCATTTGAAAATAGGCGAGAGGTTAGTCAAAGTGACTAAGTGAATGAGGGCTAGTATAGATATACGTATTTATAGATATGACCAAGAGATTCTCGGTCTAAAATAATAGCAATAGGGCATAGCAAATATAATACGGTTCATAAGTTTAAAGTAGGGATAGGGGTATATGGAGTTTATTTGTAAAGTATGAACCGTTTAATAAAAGATTTTGTATTGCCCACAAGTAAAGCCTCTCCAACCGTACTCCTTAAATATTTGGTAAAACAGTACCGGGCTGATCAAGGCACCGGTACTTTAATAAAACCAAGTATGATAACAACTCCACTACTCCGTAGTGTCGATAGGGGAGCAAACCCTAAAGACGATATGTAATAGGTGGGAGGAAGCTATCTCTCCCAGGGAGGTTGTCTCCCTTGTATATCTCTTGGCGTGGAGTAACTAACCTCCAACTAAACCACTACCAAGAGTTGGTTTCGGTCTGTGGCACCAACAATACCCTCGGCCCGATACCTTCCGGGTATTGCTCGACATAGCTGCGCACCGGGGCCCATAATAATAAGATAATGATTTACTTGCTTAGTCGGGAATCAGTTCTTAGTATTAGTAGGACTGAAGTATATAATGTCCTAGTAAGATTCTGATTCCGACTTAAAAGTATTTTCCTCTTAGAGGGGTATATTGTACTGTAATAATATGTATAGGTAGGAAATCAAATAATAGGTAGGTTTGGAAGTCATTTTATAAATAGATACGTATATAGGCATGATTCCAGTTGAAAATGTTTTAACCCTCACCTATTATCGAAATTCAAGCAGAGTTGAGTGGATCCCACTGTTCAGTATTTTCGTTGCCTGAAAGTAATAACTACTACTGACTTAGAACTAGGTTTGTATTATTCTAATCGAATAATCACATATGATATTCTAATCAAATAATGACATAAGGTATAAGAAATGTAACACGTTAAAGAATTCCCGATAAACCCTAATTTTAACCATTTAAGGGTAATTAATTAATTAATTAGGTCTTATGAAGTCTTTAACTAATCCAATATTTATTAATCACATTATGATCTTAATTAGAATATTAGAAATGAGATTTAGGGTTTAATTCCACAATGTAGGTTAGATTTTAAAATTATTTCATAACTTACCGATTTTTAGGAAATTCGGGAAAATTTTCTTTAAAAATTCCAAAACCTATTTTATAATTATTTTTAAATCAATTTCGAAATTAATTGAATTTGGGTTGACCAAAAAGTCAAAATTACTATTGAAAACATTTACTATTCAATTTCTTATGAATTAAACACTTTATAACATAAAATCGAACTCACACACACACACACACTATCACACGTGCACTTCTAATCATTCAAGAACAATATGAACATGTTCTTAAGCTTATGAAGGTGCTCATATTAGCTCATGATCAGATCTAACAAGTTCTAAGTCCATAACACATAATTAAACTCATAATGTAGCACTTTATGTAACTTTAATCATAAATTAATTCTAAATAAATTATTCTATGCATGAATTTAATCAAACAAGATCATAATTATTTAAATACATACTCACACTATATCATATCATAATCTATGCATTTAATTAAATAAAATTTCATAATGTACACACATTGTATTTAAAACTAACAATTATGCACATATTTCATAAAATAAAATTCCTAAAGCATAATTTAATTAAATCTAAGCATGCTACTATTATTTGTAGTACCCCGGACCCGTGGAGGTGCCACATCTAAGGTGGTATCAGAGTCCGGTTGCAAAACCGAGGTTCTAGTGTCGTGTCGTGTCAAGTCTAGGTCGTACGACATAGGAATTATTTGACAATTTGAGAGTCTTGCGTCGTATCTTAATGACTTGATCTACTTGAACTCTTTGAATTGATTGAAATACTTGATAACTTATGCCCTTGTATTGATTTATGTATTCATTGCCAATTTACTTATCTTGAATTGCTTGAAACCTATGTGAACAACGTGTTTTGTTTGAACATTTATGAATTAGTTGTTGCATTTTATATTAAATTCTCATTATTGGCATTAACTATGTGACAACTATATGACATGAACACGCTTCACCCACATGCATTTAATTGCAAAGTAAGTTGTGAGTGACAAGTTTTGGAAATGTATGAATCAAGGCCAGGGAATTTTGAATATTTAAGAGACTGATCAACCGTTTGAGCCGAGTTGCAATTCGGTCAACTAAGAATGGACACCGGAACCGAGCTCAATATTTCTACGGTGCCAAGTTCTTCAATGCATTCATAAGCACGTGCATCAAAGCTACTAATTAATTGCTTCTCATTTATAAATGTTGTTCTAATTGTATTTGAAATTTCTTACTTGATGCCTTGGATACATGTTCAACTTATTTACAGTATTTACATTTCTTTACTTATACATATATCTTCAAAATGATATAATTGTTCTAATATGTTGCATTTTAAATTGGTGGTAATATGTGCATTGACACTTTAATCGTCATGCATTATTTAGTGTTTATTGTCAATAGGCTCTCCCTATACTCTGCACAATCCTTGCTTCTGTTTCTACAACTTGAATTTTAAAGAGGAGATTTCTGAATCATTGGGTATCGTGTTGGGAATCGGGTCATTTGATTTCGCTTGAAAATTAAAAATATTTGGGACTGTGAGAATTTATTGATCCAGGATTTAGTAGGAGTGGGTATGATATAAATATTTGGAAAATTTTGGAACGAGGAAAGGTTGATAAGTCCAAGCAGATAAATGTTCAGTGGGTCCTTTAAGTACCTTCAGAAATTAATCAGTACTTTGGAGATGCATTAGGAGTAAGAGAGTAACTCTCTTGTTTCGGATTATAGTGCTGAACTTGTAAATGCCAATTCGCTGGAAAGCATTAGGGGAGTGCAGGATGTTGAAGAATTTTAACATCAAACCAAAGTGGTGACAGTCGGGGAGCTTCAAGTTGAGTATGTTGATAACAGAAAGAATTAGAAAAGGATCATCAATAAAAATTTTGATTAACAACCAGGGAAACGAGGAAAAGGTTACGGGAATGGAATCAGCAGAGAAGCTCGCAAGTGGAAAAGGACAGAATAAATGTAGAGAATAAGAAAATTTCTATTTTCTTAAGGGGGAGAGTCGGCTTGAGAATAATTTAAATCTGATGTTAGATAGTACTCGGGAGAGTTAGAAAGTTAAGCAATCCATTCTTCCTGGAATCCTCTATCAGAACCATGTGAAAGAAGTTTACAATAATTTAAATTTCTTCTTTTCCTCCCTATACATAAGGAAAAGCCCCATCATCGACAGTACCTTTGTTCTATTATCATTTTCAGGAAAGTGGGTACACTGTCTGCAAGCCTCCGACAACCTCAGGATATCATTTGACTCAGTAAATAGAAAAGGATTCAATTTGGGATATTATTCGGAATCAATCTCAAAGTTTTGGTAGGATAACTCTGACAAGAATTTTCTTACGAAGTTATTACTTATACCCTAGAGATGCCTGTAAGCGCACACTGTGCTTCCATCCGGGCTGTCACTGTCGGCTCCATAAATATACCAGCTTACCATGAACATTTCAGAGAAGACTGAAGATTGAACGATCCTCTCTTTCAAGATATTTCGGGGAATTGTGGGGTATGTTATCAAATTTCAGGGGTCAAAGGAAGACGTTTCACTAGGACCTGATTCTTTCGGTTTCTATGCAAGTGTGCTTGCTGAATTACTCTCACGGGATGACAACCTTGATTCTTCTGTAATAAATATACGTCGTATTGTTAACTAAGGGAATAAGCGCTCAACTTTCAGATTGCAAATAAGGAGCTAAGATATTTACTTCGGGAAAATGTTTTACATTGATTACGAAGGTCGAGAAAATGGTAACACTTGTTCTCTCTGTTGGTTGGACAAGGACTTGCTTGAAACACAAAGTCAGTCTTTTAAGCTTGAATGTACAATTAATCCCTAACCAGAAAACCATGGTTACTTTCAATTCCAAAACCGGAAGGTGAATGTGAGAATCAGTGCGAGAAGGGTACAACCGGGGATCTGGGATTAAAATGGGTCTGAAGATGTGGTGATTAATGCTGATTTACGGATTATGTTAGAAAATAGCACAAGGGCAGAGATGGTTATCCGAAATGGGAATATCGAACCGTAGTGGTACAAAGCGGGAAAATCTCAACTAAAAGAATCAAGGATTCAGTCGAGTTATTTCAGTTCCAGAACTTCAATCCTTGGTGAACGGTACACTTAATCATGCATACCACGTGCATCATTATTTTATCACTATCATTATCTTGTTATTTGTGTTCATGACTCCTGTTTATTATTAGTTATCTATTGTTATTATTTTGTCATTCTCGTATATGATTCCTGGTTTATTGTTAATTGTTTATACCTGTACATGACCCCTTGGTATTATTAATTGTTTACTATCATTTCGTTGCTTTTGCATGCGATTCCTTGCTTATTATTACTTGTTTACGTGAACGGTTATTTGCATAAATGATAAATTATATTTGATCCTTGCGTGTTAATTGCAAATAATTGTCTAAGTGCTTGCTTGAATTTTATTTCGGGTGTGTGAGAGACGGGGATTCTCTCAGGGTTGTCAAGAGACGGGGTTCTCTTGTTACTTGCTCGAGAGACGGGGTTCTCTCGTTAATTGTTTGAGAGACGGGGCACTCTCAATATTTTCAGCCACTTGGCAACTTGTTTTAGTGGAAGGTTAGATTTTCTTACAAGTGTTTAGGCTCCGGAAAGTTGAGGGTCGTGATTTCAAGGGCCTAATTGATCATATTTTAAAACCATGTATACTCAATTGCATAACTTTATGAGTTGAAGGATTAATTGGCAAAATGGGACAATTCACACATTTCAAAAATGGGATGTTACGTTATATGCATCTCCAAGCTTCCTTATACTCATTTCATCCAAGAATTCCCAACAACTTTGCTTCCTTTCATCTCGGTTCTTTCAAGCAAAAAGGGAAGAGAGATTTTATCCATAATTCATCAATAATTTCAAGAAATTTGCCAAGTTTTGGGGAGTTCATCATCATCATCATCTATCTTCTTCATTTCTTTCATTCCAAGGTGGGTTGTGCATGAATTGATGATGTTGATCATATTTGGCATGGCTAGGGTTTATGAACCATGTACTTTGAGGATTATTTGCTGAGCAAAGTATGATTATGTGATCTTATATTGAATTATGGCATGATTCCCTCATGGATTTATTGGAAAATTGAGCTTATATATATATATGCCCCTCACTCAATCTTCCATAGACTGACGCCTCCACCTTTCAGGTTCTTGCAGGTGCACGCTAGGCGGGAGTCGAGTCGTGTCAAGTCCAGTCCATGTAGTCGAGTCCAACACGGTGCATTTTACTTGTTTATTCATTGATTATTCAAAGGAATTATGTTCATGTTAATTGTTATGTATTTTAAAAGAAGATGATAATGTATTGATATGTGAAGCTAGAACATATGTTACTTGGTAAACGAGAAATATCATGACATGTTTAATAGTTATATTGGATAGTGATTAGTTATGCTTCCGCTTTCACTCGTGCATGTATACATTAATCCCGCCTAGCTTGTCGTTTATTGCATTGTCACCCGTTCGCTATAGGTTAGTTCATGTACGGATTGCCCGTTTCGTATGTGAATTGACCTATAGTGCGAGGGTATGGCACCTCCACGTGTAAGGGGTGTTACTCCGTACATGAACCAACCTATAGCGAACGGGTGACAATGCAATACACGACAAGCTAGGCAGGATTACTAATACATGCAACAAAATAAAGCGGAAGCATAAACTAGTTTCTATCAAATATTTCCATTTATCCAATCATAACATTTCTCATTTTCCAAATAAGATATATTCTAAAGTTATATATCAATACATTATCATCTTCAATTAAACAATAACAATAACTACAATTCCATAATTAACAATAATAATTAAATACACGAACCACGGATGACACGACTACATGAACTGGACTCGACTCGACTCAACTCCCGCCTAGGGTGCACCTGCAATAACCTGAAAGGTGGAGGCGTCAGTCTGTGAAGACCGAGTGAGGGGTTTATATACATATTAGCGCAGATAACACGCAAGTCATATTCTCGGGTAAAGATTTATAAATGATAATTATACAAGTTCAATAATAATATAGCTTCGCCCGAGAATACAACTGTCAATATTAAATACTTGTTCTTTTCATGCAATCGATACGTGGCTCCGGCGAGTGAGGCCGGTCTCCAACCTAACTCCAATTGAACATGAACATGCTTGCTTGATTATTAAACAATAAGTGATCATGCAATTCAATTATCGTGCAATCGTGCGATAGTGTAATCATGTAACACGTTCATGGAATGAAAATCATACAATAACCCGAGGACAACCCGTGGTGCCGGATTCATCCCCAGTCTCCTTCGGTTCATGATAGGGTTTTGTTCCTCCTGTGGTTGGATGGACAACCACCAGCTCTAAGACCAGCCCAACGCCCTCACTAAGGAGAACCTGGCCAGGAGAACGCATGTACACGATAGGGCTTTGTCCTTCCTGTGGTTGGACGGACAACCACCAGCCCGAAGACCAGCCCAGCGCCCTCACTAAGGAGGACCTGTTCAGGAGAACGCGTTTACACGATAAGGCTTTGTTCTTCCTGTGGTTGGACGGACAACCACCAGCCCGAAGACCAGCCCAGCGCCCTCACTAAGGAGGACCTGGCCAGGAGAACGCGTTTACACGATAGTTCATCAAACACGATCACGATAACACGATACATGGCTTGCTTTCATAAACATGACTTGCTTTCAAGAAACACGGTTTACTTTAAAGAACACGACTTGATAGTTTAGAACCAATTATAAGTATATATTTGTACCGTTTGGTCCAAAAGTCACATAAGGTTATACGGGTTCTAAGTAACTAGCAAGTAAACCTCACCTGACAGGCGACACACGACTGGTGAATGCGTGAACGTGCTCATGCTCGACAATCTCCGCCTTGGAGAATAACTGGACAAGAAATGGAAACATACATACATTCGTGAGACCAAACTCGACAATAGTACCAAGTACGACGCACGGCTTGATCAAGTACGAAACATCATGCAATAAACAATGTGGCATGGAAACATCTTGTTTCAGTACATATTGGATCATATAATAGCAATTCGGGGTCAAAGAAGTCGTTGGATCGAGGGGCTATTTTCGTAATTTTATGCAGAAACTTTTGTTCTGTAAGTCAGGTGGGAACGGCCGTTCCGGCTTCCCTTTGTAAATGGGAACGGTCGTTCCCATGAATTTTCAAAACGCACCAACGACTTCAGTTTTAAAAATACGCCTTAGCTGGGAACGGTCCTTCTAGCACCAATGTAGCACCCACACGCAGGGCCACATCCCCCGCACCATAATCCAAACCCGAATACGGAATGGAATATCCGTACCCGAATCCGAATCATAGCGAACGGGAGACCAAACACACCCTCTAGACTAGGCGGAGCTAAACAACACCCAAATCAGAGTATGCGGAAGCGAATAAATAAAAGCAACAAGCAATGATCATCACATATATACATAGGTACCAACCCACACCTATCCATGTAGTATTTACATATAGGTACCAACACTACAACCCGTACAAAAGCCATCACGGCTCGAGCAAAATAGTATTTACAAGTCACCTATACAGATACAAAATAATAAAGTGCAAATATGTAGATGCACCTAACGAGACCTAGACCGACAAGTGCATAAAGAAGACACACTTCTCCGCCTAGCTCACGCTCCCAAAACCTGCAACTAAAAGAGTAAACGAGGGTCAGTCAACTGACTGAGTGAGGGGGCTAACGCACACCCACACCCTATATATATAAAGCAGAGCACAAAGCAAAGGGTGGAATTATGAACCGGAATAGGTTTTGCAAACTAAAACTTTCCAAAGCAAATACATATACTTTAAAACCTTTCATAAACACTATCCCGATTCATACTTCCTGACATAACACAACATAACATAATGCTCGGCGAGAACGAGCTTCCAACCTTTACTCCTCAGAACAAACAAAACGGAAATCATACATATCAACCTTTACACCAATGATGGAAGAGCCACCGGCGGCCCTAACCATCTATACATATACAGACTCACGAGGGGTAGCGAACCCACATCGTGCCCTCCCCGGTTTTTACGCCGAAGGCATCGAAATACCACACCTTCCCAAACTCCCAGGGGTCGCGTGTGATATATCGGATGGAGACTACGCACATGCCGAACCTCGACGGCTCAAACCGCCCCGACGGTTCCTTACCCGTAGCTCCTTGGATCCACAAACACAAATCATATCATATGCCAAATCTTTCCTTGGATCAACTTCAATCCCCTCACCTGAAATTATGTGACCTAGAAATGACACTCTGTCGAGCCAGAACTCGCACTTGCTAAATTTGGCATAAAGCTTGTGCTCTCTAAGGGTCTCCAAAACAATCCTGAGATGAGATGCGTGCTCTTCTGCAGACTTAGAATACACCAAAATGTCGTCTATGAAAAAGACCACAAACTTGTCAAGATACTGTCTAAACACTCGGTGCATCATATCCATGAACACGGCTGGGGCGTTAGTTAACCCAAACGGCATCACTACAAACTCGAAGTGTCCATAACGGGTATTGAACGCAGTCTTAGAGATATCCTCTCCCCGGATACGAAGTTGGTAATATCCCTGCCTCAAATCTAACTTAGAGTACACCTGTGATCCTTGCAAGATATCAAACAACTCTTCGATATGAGGTAAAAGATACTTATTCTTCACTGTCATCCGGTTCAACTCGCGGTAATCTATACACATCCTCAAAGTCCCGTCCTTCTTCTTCACAAATAACACGGGAGCACCCCACGGGGATGTACTCGGACGGATGTAACCGCAAGTTAAAAGCTCATCCAGCTGAGTTTTCAACTCCTTCAACTCAGCAGGAGCCATCCGATACGGTGTCTTAGAAAAAGGCTCCGCTCCAGGATAAAGGTCGACCACAAACTCGATGGCCCTATCAGGTGGTAAAGAACCCAAATTCTCAGGGAATACATCGGAAAACTCACTCACGACCTCTGTCTCCTCAAGTTTGGCCTGATCCTTCGGTTTATTCAGAAGGTAAGCCACAAAACCCGTCGCACCGTCCCGGAGGAGCTTACTTGCTTCCATAAAAGACACAAACGGGCTGGACTTCAACCTCTCACCCGTAAAGACCACGGACCCCAAAGAGACTTTCTTCTCATGACAATCCAACTGAGCTCGGTATCTGAAGAGAAAGTCCATGCCAAGGATAACCTCATACTTCTTCAACGGTAAAACTATCAGATCTGCAGGAAAAACTCGGCCCTCAAACACCACCGGACACTCCCTAAACACCCTGTCAGCTTCCAAAGATCCTCCCAAAGGAGTATTCACCACATATACATGCGCAGATAATTCATCAAGTAAAGGCAAAGAAGCAACAATATCCCGGGAAATAAATGAATGCGTAGCCCCGGGATCAAACAATGCATGTAGTGATATGCCATGAATGTTGATTGTACCTTCTATCACGGCGTTCGGGTCGACATCAGCAGCTTCCTCCTCTCCCTCCAAAGCAAACACGCGAGCCTGCACAACCGGCCTCCTATTCGGGCAAGCATCAATCAAGTGATCAGAAGACCCACACGCGTAGCATTTACCCAGAAGCTTCCAACACCTCTCAACTGGGTGTCTCCCCTGACAATGAACACAAACAGGTGGTCCCTGAGCTGGAGCCGGTCGAGCGGGAATAGCAGGAGGTACCACAGGACCGGTAATACGGGGCTTTTTGTTCCCTAAACCCTGGGAACGCAAAGCCGGTGGAACAGGAGCTCGTGGAGCATAAGAAACAGGCCTCTTACCCAATCCAGAACCTGATCCCGATCCTCGAGTAGAAGAGAAAGGTGGAGGCTTCAACCGAGCCATTTGGGCCTCAACTTGAATTGCCCTCTTTGTAACCTTGGCCCAAGTACTCACGTTAGCAGCTTGTAAAGCTTCTTGAATATCCCGGCGAAGTCCATGAAGAAATGTTCGGGCCTTATGATCATCATGGTCGGTGATGTGAGTGGCATAAGGAGCTAGCCTCTCAAACTCCAATAAATAATCCTCCACCGTCCGATTTCCTTGCCTCAAATTGGAGAACTCCTGGAGGCGACGTTCTTGTGCACTATGAGGGATATATTTCTCATGGAATTCCTGCACAAACGTCTCCCAATTGAATTCCATCCCCATTCTCTCAAGCCTGGACCTCACACTCCTAAGCCAAATAGCCGCTGGCCTTTGAATAATACACCCGGTGCAAACAGCCTTGTCCTGGGAATTCCCCTGACAGATCTCCTAAATACCTCGAATCTCAGACAACCACTCTTCCGCCTTAATATCATCACCTCCATACCACTTTGGAGGATTGTTGTTCCGGAAGTCCCTATACACGGCGAAAATATCTTGTCCTTCACCCGGATTTGCATTACCCCTTTGATTTTGTTGGAGTTGATTGAGTAGGGCTTGGACAATATTCTCCGCATTCATAGGTGGTGGCGGAGGTGCATTCTGTGGAGCCGGCTCGTTCAAATCGGGGGTTCGTTCACGATTATTATGTCTTCTTGGAGGCATCCTGAAATTCATAGATTCAAGCAATATGGATGCATGTACATTAGTGTATGAATATGTATACAATTTAAGGAAATAATCAAGTAAACAAGTAATCAATCAGTCAAGTAATCACATACCCAAATCATGTATGCACACTTACACACGATCACACAATCACGTTGTCCTAAGCCGTACGACCTAGACAGACCCACACGACACTAGAGCCCGGTTTTGCAACCGCGCTCTGATACCACTTAAGGATGTAGCACCCACACGCAGGGCCACATCCCCCGCACCATAATCCAAACCCGAATACGGAATGGAATGTCCGTACCCGAATCCGAATCATAGCGAACGGGAGACCAAACACACCCTCTAGACTAGGCGGAGCTAAACAACACCCAAATCAGAGTATGCGGAAGCGAATAAATAAAAGCAACAAGCAATGATCATCACATATATACATAGGTACCAACCCACACCTATCCATGTAGTATTTACATATAGGTACCAACACTACAACCCGTACAAAAGCCATCACGGCTCGAGCAAAATAGTATTTACAAGTCACCTATACAGATACAAAATAATAAAGTGCAAATATGTAGATGCACCTAACGAGACCTAGACCGACAAGTGTATAAAGAAGACACACTTCTCCGCCTAGCTCACGCTCCCAAAACCTGCAACTAAAAGAGTAAACGAGGGTCAGTCAACTGACTGAGTGAGGGGGCTAACGCACACCCACACCCTATATATATAAAGCAGAGCACAAAGCAAAGGGTGGAATTATGAACCGGAATAGGTTTTGCAAACTAAAACTTTCCAAAGCAAATACATATACTTTAAAACCTTTCATAAACACTATCCCGATTCATACTTCCTGACATAACACAACATAACATAATGCTCGGCGAGAACGAGCTTCCAACCTTTACTCCTCAGAACAAACAAAACGGAAATCATACATATCAACCTCTACACCAATGATGGAAGAGCCACCGGCGGCCCTAACCATCCATACATATACAGACTCACGAGGGGTAGCGAACCCACATCGTGCCCTCCCCGGTTTTTACGCTGAAGGCATCGAAATACCACACCTTCCCAAACTCCCAGGGGTCGCGTGTGATATATCGGATGGAGACTACGCACAGGCCGAACCTCGACGGCCCGAACCGTCCCGACGGTTCATTACCCGTAGCTCCTTGGATCCACAAACACAAATCATATCATATGCCAAATCTTTCATGGCGATCTCGCTAACAGAATTGTAAAGCCTTTTCCAAAACATAGCTTACATAGGCTTATTTAATATCTTTTCCCAAAACAAAGTTGTTCACAAGATCATAAACATATTCTAATCAACACATACATATCTATATATATAATATATAGTCACATGCACGGCCTGAAAACATCACATAAGGCTTTAGGTCGCTTAGCTAATAAAATTCCTAAACCTCACCTTGTGCGTGACAAAAAGCGAGCAGACGTGAACAACCTACGCCTCGGGCTCGTCAACTGGAACCTCCTCTGAAAAGAAAACACGAAAGCCCAAGACTTAGACTCTATATGAACCAAAGAAGACGCTCGGCAAAATGCATGATTCATGTTCACATATAAAATGTCACAATTAAGTCATATAATTCACAAATTATAGCACACATACTTATTTACAATTTATTAAGCAATAAAACCCGAGTTATAACATCTAACATGCGAAAGAAAAGCAATCAAAGTCATATAATTGCATAATTAAGGCAAAGAGAAGTAGTGGCAGAATCCACCCCCATGGATTTTTCCAAAGGGAAAAATCCACCCTCATGGATTTTTCCAGACCTACTGCCTCAAATCCACCCCCGCGGATTTTTCCAAAGGGAAAAATCCACCCCCATGGATTTGACCCAGTAGCTAAAAAGAAAGGTTTTGGCCATGGGAACGGCCATTCCCACTCTCGGCAGGAACAGTAAAATGGCCTGGGAACGGTCGTTCCCAGTTTGTAACTGGGACGGGAACGGCCGTTCCGGCCTGGTTCGAAAAGCTGGAACAGAATCACATTACAGAAAACAGGGGAGCTCCATTTTTTGTGCCAAAATGGCCAAAATCCAATACCCAAGAGTTGCCACAACCTCCTAATTTGCACACATAATTCAAATAAATCATGCTTAACATGTTGGCACTCAAATAACTCAAGAAAACGGAATTAAAAAGGCATGATCAAAGGAATGCAACATTCAAGTCAAAAATCATGATCATCAATAAATGCTCAACTAACCATGGATTTAATGCCATAAATATAACACCTACAACAAATACAACTCATATATGAAGCTAGGAATCAAACACATCAAGCAAAGAGCAAGTATTCACATTTTTAACTAAACCCTTACTATTCAAGTAGAGAGACAAAGGCACACCAAACCTACTCCAAACTCAGAAATTAAACCATAGAAATGACGAGCACGACAAGGGGATTCCGAAACACACCTAAGTTCGAGAAAAGGCGAAGAAACGAGGGAGATCTTGGCTTGGGAAGGTTGGATGATCAACTTGGGGTTTTGGCTCCTTGGCTCTAGAGTTGCTGCTGTTATTGAACGTAAAATGAAGGAGGAGAAAAATGGTTCAGCCTTTAAGGTTGTACCGATCGGTTCACGGGTTCGGTTCAAGGTTCCCGGTTCAAGTTGGTTCGGTTCAACAAATACAGGTTCAAATAAGGCCAACTCAAATAAAACGAATAAATCACATACAAAATTAATTCACATAAATTCATATAAGTTCAAATAATTCATATAAGTCGTATACAATTAATCCAAAACGCAAATATTGATAAATCACATAATTTACCTGTACCGACTGCGAGTCGGGGTGTTACAACCAAGGCCAAAATGGGAACGGCCGTTCCCATGCTCGGTCGCCTAGTTTTAGTTTTAAAGGAGGGGAACGCCCGTTCCCGCAATGCCTTGAGGCTGGGAACGTCAGTTCCCTGTTTCTGCAATTTACAGAAACAGAGCAAAAACAGGGGAAGCTCTCGGCAATGGATCAACAAAGCAACAAAATTCCATTTTCAATCAACAAAGCCATATTTTTCTGGAAATATGATGCATATATGTTCAAAAGGTGATAATATAACACTTAGACATATAAATCATGAAATATAATCAAGAATCCAAGCTTCCAAGTTCATGATCAAACTTGATCATTCAAGCCAAATACTCAAGAATTCATGCTCAAATTCATGCCATAATTCAAGATATGATCACATAATCATGCTTCCATCTCCAATTAATCCATCTAGTACATAATTCTCAAACCCTAGCTACTTCAAATATGATCAAGAATCATGAATTCATTCAAATACCAACCTTGAGCTAAAGAAATGGAGAAAAGAGATGAGGAAGATGATCAAGCTCCAAAACCCCTAATTTTCTTGGAAAGAGTTGATGAATTTGATGAAATCTTCCTTCGCCTTCTTAATATGTTGTCTCGGTAGAGAGAAGAGAGAATGGATGATGATTCTTGATGAAATGAAAATGAAGAGCAAGGAAGAGATGCATATATCGTTATATTTGGGGAAAATATGCAATATTTATGATCAAATCCTTAAAGTTCTATAAGTTATGCAATTGAGGATCTAAGGTTTACAAATTGATCAATTTAGTCCCCAAGATTTTTCATGCAATTTAGTCCTCGAATAAAAGGAAATAAGCAATTAAGGGCAATTAGGCAATTAACACAAATTGGACTATTAGTTCATGTAACAATTAAGTTCCATTCATACAAGAATTTGCAAATTAAAATGAATATCATATAATTTTCACGTAATCATGTTGAACACAATTTATAAGAATTAATATAACACTTATAAATTGAATAAACGAAAATAATAGAATAAAGTCCTAACGCTCGAAACTCACACGTGTCGAGCGTACCTGACTGTCCGAAAATCGGGGCGTTACATTATTATTATAGTAAAAACATAATATAAAGCATGAAATAATAAAAGAAAGCACACCTTAAGGGATAAGAGCTGCTGCTGCCATGAGTGACCTAGGGAGAGTGAGTGATTTTGTGTGAATTTTGTGTAAGCTCTCTAGGGTATTTATAGTTGGGATTTAGGGGCTTATGTTGCAATTTCCTATAGTTTAGGGTAGTGACTAAGGGCTTTAGGGTAGCTAGGTGTATTCTCTAGGGTTGCTAGGTGTATAGAAAAAAGTGTATTGTGATGTATGAGATTATGTATACATGTATTATCTAGTAATTATGATTTAATAAAATAAATCAAAAATAGGATGAAAATAATAATATAATCATAGGAGAATCTCTATATTTTAGTTTGAAATGAGAAAAATTGCAAAAGAAAGAGAATCGAAAGAGCTTTCCGATGGTTATAAACACTTAACGTTTAAATGTCTACATTTAAAGTAGTAAGAGTTCGGAATTTTGAAAAATATGAGAAAATACATAAAACGAAGCTAGGATATGAATTAATTTCCAAGAAAGTGTTCGTGATTCTTAAAATAATTTAAGGATTATTTTGAGTATAATATTGGATACCAAATGTTGCACGGTTTAAAAGTTAGTTTTTACGGTAGGAATAATACTTTTAGGAAAAATAGGGAAAACTTATAAAACGAGCTAGGGTTTGAACTAGGGTTTGGAAAAGGTCTTAAAATTCATAAAATAATCCAAGGATCGTAATGGTTATAACATTGTGTAGGAAAAACGTTGAAATTCGAAAATCTCTAATTTAGGGTAAAACTAGGGTTTTTGGCCGGTTTTGGTTACTACGGGAGCTACGATGAGAATTAGGGTTTGGGAATGATACCAAAATTCATAAAATTTCGTAAGGATTCATTTGAACCCAATATTGGATAGGTAAAAGTGACCCGAAAAATTCCTACATCTAGGAGTGAATAGTAAGTGGGGACCTAATGGGAATTTTTGACAAACAATTTTCAAAACGTATCTCGGGATAGTAAAAGCTAGGAAATAAATCCGGGAAATATGGAATCTAACTTCCTAATGCTTTAAGAGGAATATGTGAAGGTTTTAGGTTCGGTGAATAAATAGTGATAGGTGTTTTGTGGTGATATACGGATCAAATTTGAAATGTAAAGACATATAGTTCACATAAATGAAATGCATAATGGATTGACGCTATAAACGAGGATTTTTCAGAAATAATATTTGTTCTTATTTGAATTCATAAAGTAACATTCTGATGGGACGGGTTAAGATTTTAATATTAATCGCCAGAGAATCTGGCGACGGGAGTGGTATTTTTAACGGAGTCGCCTAGATCTGTGGCGTTTCTTTGATCGCATATTTTTATAATAATTTAATTTAAGAGACGCCTGTCTCTATGGCGTCTTCAATTGACGTGTTTTTTTTTTATTAATTTATTTATGCGTCGCCATATAATTAGGCGACATTCAAAAAAAAAAAATTTTTTTAATATTTTAATAGAGAGACGCCAAGATTTATGGCGTCTCATGCCCAAAAATATATTTTTTTTAAGTGGGGTCACCAGTGGAAGGTGACCCACTATTTCTATTTTGACCGCAGCTTCTCTCCACCATTTCTTAGATCTGGTCCCCCTCAAGAATACAAACCCCAGCTTCTCTCCCCCATTTTCTTCCTCACCGCCTCTCCGCCAGCCCACCCGCAGCCACCGCCTCTCCGCCAGCCCAGAACCTCCGGTCACCGCCGCGCTGCCACCAAGCCGTTGCTGCTTCGTCTGCCACCACGCTGCTTGGGCTGTTGCAAGGAAAGAAAAGGTAAGGTTTCCTCCTTTTGTTTTTAAATTTATTGTTTTATTAATAAATTTTTAATTTAAATTTTAATAATTGAAATTACATTGGAAGATATTATATGTTAGTTAAATTATCTTGTTGTTAAATTTATTAACTAATTATTTAAACTAGTTGTTAAAATTTAAATTTTTACTAATTATGAATGTAGTTTAGATTTATAATTAAAAATATTTTTACTAAGTTTTGAATTACTAATATTGAGTAAGTTAAATTTTAAATACGGTTTTAATTAGTTGTTTGAAAATTAAATTTTTACTAATTTGTACTAAGTTAATAAATTTTTTTGATTTAAATTTTGGATAAAAATATTCGTTAAGACAATTCAATAAACATATTGATGTTTATATGTTGGAGTAGTTGAGTATATAATTATTTAGTATAAGGGGTGATTATACTAAGTTTGCAAAATTGTCAATTAATTTGTACAGTTTCATGCGTTTTTTTAGATTTGAAAATTGATATTGTTAAAAATTATAATTTTATTACTTTAGGAAAATATCTAATTATTAAAATGAACGGCTAATTTAAATTTATGTAATTGCTTAGATTAATAGTATGATAATTGTAATAAAATAATTTTATATTTGTATAGGTTTTTTATGTCGGGAAGTAGTATTGGAATGGCGTCGTTCGGTCCAATTGAAGATGATCTACTTTATTTGCAAGATATTCATCGATCAAATTATGTATGTGATGGCAATATTGATGAGATTGTGCGCGCAAGACATAATAATTCATCCGGATTCAATCATTGGGACGGTGATGAGAGACAAATACATCTAAATGATCGTGTTGTGGGGATGTTATATGACATGGGTTTTTTCGGCATTTATTCTTGTGGATATATAGAGATTGACGTACATTTAATTACTGCTCTCCTGGACAGATGGCGTCCGGAAACTCATACATTTCACTTTCCCTTTGGGGAGACCACAATTACTATAGAGGACGTAGCAGTGATATGGGGGCTCCCAATACGTGGTGAACCTATAATCGGGGAAGATGCATACCCGGATGGATATGCTTCGTGGATACATTATTGTCAAGTTATGTTGGGATTTGAGCCACATGAGTCTGAGATTAAAGGATCCCGCATTAGGGTGACCGTCTTAAGGGGACATTTACAAGAGAATTTAGTGGATGATGAGAGTGAAGACGAGCAAGTACTACAATATGCACGCACATCCGTGTTATTGCTGATTGGTTCCATTATGTGCCCTGATACTAGTGGAAATCTTGTAAATTTACTATATTTAAGACATATGGGAACAGTGGATGAGTGTCGGAATCACAGTTGGGGGAGTGCTGCCTTGGCTTTCCTATATCGGGAACTTTGTGGTGGTAGCTACAGCTGCCATTCTAATCAAAATGTCGGTGGAGCATTGCAACTCTTACAAGTAAGTTCACGTAATAAAATTTTGAACTCCATGAATATTTGTAGTTGTAAACCTTGTTAAATCTGTTGTCCAGATTTGGGCTTGGATACGCATAAAATCTATTCGGCCGCAAAGGCGACTCCAACGTGTACGAATCGAGCAAACAATTCTTCAAAACGGTCGAATATTGCCCATCCCGCCACATGGTGCCAGGTTCTGTTATTTTAATTTTGTATGCAGTTGTGTAAAAGTTTTTGGATCCATTACTTATTGTTGACCCCCATGTAGGTGGACTACTTATTTCTCATGGACCCAAACTGCAAGTCACAGTGTTAGAATTTTTAGAGATATGTTTGATCGATTAACTCCTACCAAGGTACATAACAGGGTACTTATATATTGCATTACCATGAATCTATTTTTTTTAATTTCCATTTTACATTAATTTCATGTATTTCACTTGTTGGCTGTTTACTTGGAGGCCTTATAACATGAATTGGCCAGAGATCGCTGCATTACCTATCGAGTGTGGTGTTGAATTGTGGAGTTGTACGTGTCCATTGATCCACTATAGTATTATTGAGAATCTTCACATTGAGAGAGTGATGCAACAATTTGGCATCGTTCAGTTTATTCCTCCCAATCCTCCAGCAGAAGAACAACGACGTCTACACAAACTCACCCGAAAAGGACGCCCGGGCCAAGATTGGAGACTATTCCATACTACGTACATCGCTAGATGGCATGTTGCGGTTGAAAATAGAGTTATCGGGAACTCAGTAACTCGAAGCAACGATGTTGTTGAAGGGTACTATGAATGGTTCATGAGGAAAACACGTAAACGAATCTCGCCACCGCTTCCGACCAGTGAAACTGGATACAGACCGGATGATCCTGAAATGTTGAATTTATTGGTATGCAGATTTTCATCTCAATTTGTAATTGTTAGACAATTTTTATGGGTAACTGTTTGTTATGTTTGTATTTCAGGCGAACGGGTTGGCAGCCATGATGGACAATTTCATGACAATATCAGACTATAGCAATGCAGATCGATTTCAAGAACTTTCTTACCAGCATAGAGAAATAATTCGTACCTTGCAAGATACTATTGCAAGACGACAATCAAATTTCCAGGGCGTGAGACACTCAGAAAATAGGCAGGGAAATCGAAGCACTGCAGCTGAACCCCACTTCACCGAACATGATCATCACGCACAAACCTCGTTTGTATCCCCATCATTTCAGCAATGGGATACCACAGGGCCATCATTTCAGCCTCACTCTTCTTATGCTCCAGCCGAAGCCGCAGGCCCATCTACGCCATATATTCCACATTTTTATTCATCTTTAAGTGATGCTAACACTCAGCACGTCATGTCATTCGGTGAACCATCTGTTCAGCATCATCCGACCTTTGGTTACTCGCCAGTCCCGTTTGATTTGTCGGCAAACATGACACCAGAAGTAAGGCCAGCACCTAGGAGAAGTGATAGAGAACCGCGCCCAAGATATTGCTTCATAGGAGGGCCATACGGACATCACGATCACCGTTGATTCAATTTGTATTTGGTTTAAATTGGTGTATCAATGTTATTTTTACGAACATCGTATGACTCTTATTTCAATATCATGTCCAAAAAACAAATATCTGCAATGGTTTTTATTATTCAATACGACAACACAGAAACAACATACCAACCTAAAGTTTAAAAAACATAACAAACTGAAATGGAAATACAACGACGTCTACCATACAGTAAGATAAACATTGCGTATTATCTATCTTCTTCGAGAAGGTCCAGCTTCGTCCATATCGCTACGTATTCTTGTTGTTCTATCCCGACCTGCTCTCCTCTTTTCCCGCATAGTAGGATTGTGCACCAACTTCAAACTTGTATAAGGCCAGTATTCTTTTGTCCATATCGGATAGAATTTGCCACTATATGTCTCTATAAAGTGATTGACCTCGTAATACCAGGGCATGAAACTGGAAGCACGAATATCATTGTGTTTGCAAACCTGAATAGCATGGGAACATGGAATTTTTAAGGTCTTCCACGAACCACAGCTACATTCATTGGTTGTCAACGTAACTGCAAAACGGGTCACATATCCACCAATGCCAACATTCTTAACACTGGCTGATAAATCATCTTTGTTTACCATGTGGATAATGTTACGATCAGCAAACCTTGCGTTCTTTCGGTAGATGTTCTCTGCGTATGAGGTCCATGAACGACCATCTGCTTTCAATTGTCTCCCCAATTGCAGTTTCTCGTTGAAATAATTTGTGATCTTCATATATGTCATCTCCACAATCGCGCAAATGGGGAGTCGCCTTGCACCCTTCATAACACCATTAAAAATTTCGACATAGTTAGTGGTTGTCGTTCCGAACCTACGTCCTTCATCAAAAGCCATCGTCCATTTTTCCTTTTCAATTCTCAGGAGATACGCGGCAGCCGCTGGACTAATAACATTGATACGATTGAAAGCCTCACGGAACGAAGGCTCATCAATGGCTACGCCGGTGGCCCAACAAAGATCTGCTAGACTTTCCTTGTTAAATTTTGACTTGATATTCGAGCACAGGTGTCTCAAGCAATAACGGTGGCATCCACCATTACCGTTGAATGAACCGAATCCATCTTTCACTGCTCGAATTACACCCTTGTTGCGATCTGAAATGATTGTAACAAACTCGTGAGACTCTGCTACTACGTGCACACGTAATAAGTTCATAAACCATCCCCACGTGTCTGTCGACTCTTCATCAACCAAGGCAAATGCAAGAGGGAGAATGGTTTGGTTTCCGTCTACACAAGCTGCTATCATAAGTTTGTGCTTGTACTTGGTGTACAAGTGAGTGGCATCAACGCAGATAACAGGACAACAATGTTTGAAACCATCGATGCAGGGTCGGAATGCCCAAAAAACAAGATGTATCATCTCTACACGAGACCTGCCTCCTCCATGCGGATGGTGTTGCCACTCCACTACAGTGCCTACATTTTGGTTAAAATTATTATTAAATATATCATATTAAAAAGAAATCTTTAATACTGCAACAAAAAAAAAATAAACAATTGGATTACCTGGATTCCATTTTTGTAGTGCAGCCATGAATTGTGGAAGACTACTAACTGAACTTTCCCACGTACCATACAAGTGTTCACGTGCCCGCCTTAGACTGTGGTAGGCCTTCGAGTAACCAATTTCATATTCGCAAAAATTATTAACAGTTTGCCGGACGTCGGCTACCGCATAGGCATAGTTGGTCTTGACGTGACCAATTAACATACCCGCAATAAAATTTGTGTCCAAGTTTTTATGATCAGTCAGAATGTAATCGGGACTACACGTATGATCACCGTCATAAACAGACATGACCCAAATCCCCACTCTCTTTTTATATTAGGCACGCACCTCCCATGGGCAACCTGTAGCCCGCCCTCGTTTACAATAAACCTTCCAAAATTTTGGGGTACTAAGTTGAACACTAAATTCTCGCTTAGCCCATCGAATGGAGAAGTCCTTAACCGCTGCTTGAACATGTTTCTTACTTTGAAATGTCATCTCCCAGCCAACCTACCAATATTAGAATCGTAAAACTTATTCCATCTGCCCGATGGCAAGTCCATCGAGTCGGCGTACATTTCTGCTCCAGCTGCATGGTAGTAGGGATGAAATTCGTAGAGTTGAGGATGTGAGCTTTCATTGTTGTGATGTGCCAACACATCCTCAGTAGCTGCAATCTCCTCGGCACGTTCTTCGGCCCGTTCTTCAGCACTTTTCGTAATGCCATCACTGGTTTCATCCTCGCTGTTACTGGTGTCATCCTCGTCAGGTTCTGTCTCTAACTCCAACAACACTTCCTCGTTTTGTTGGAATTGATATGCTAATCCCTCCTCCTCCTCCTCTAGAACCACATTACCATCTACCTGGGCGAGTAGTTCCATATACTGTCGCATATCTTGACTCCAAATAACATCTCCTGATTGTTGTTGTTGGATGGGTTCAGCGACAACAAACACCTTGAAGGATTCGAGTTGGGATGCTATATTCGTATAATAACCCAAAAAATTATCATTGGATATTTCAACAACCGTTTCGATCGGCACCGAAAATTTTGACACGTACCATGTCGAGAAAAGCTTAATATTGTATTCCTCTCGTTGTAAATGAATTACATTACATATGTGTTGAACGAGATCATAAAAGGAGGCTGATCGTGAAATTCGAGTGTTGGTAAATGGTGGTCGATCGTAAGATACACAATGGTTTGACTCGGTATAAGTCCCACCATAGTAGACAATTACCCCGATCGAATCCATTATATTGGACAAGCAATTTTCTGTAGGAAATTAAAGAAAGGTTGGGTACGCAGAAAAAGTGAAGAAAGGTTTTTGTATGCAGAAGACTTGAACAAAAGCTTGGTATGCAGAATACTCAAAGAAGTTTTCCTTGTGTGATTGCAACCACTTCTTTCCGGCTATAAATAAACCTTCAACACTCACCAATAATTGATTTCAAACTATAACACTACATACATTTCGATCAATAATGTTTTCCCAACAGTATTATTTCAACATTATTGCACTGCACTCTCTGCTGCATTGTCACTTCACATTATTGATGCTGAATTTGGCTAGATTATTGATAAAAAAAACAAGAGTGCTGCAGCTACAGTTCCAGTTCAGGGTATCCGAGGGAGGCAACACGTTGGCGTCTCAGAGTGTCATAAATATTTGCATGAGACGCCACAAATCTTGGCGTCTCTCTATTAAAATATTTTTAAAAAATTTTTTTTTTTGGAATCTCGCCTAATTATATGGCGACTCATAAATAAATTAATAAAAAAAAAAACACGCCAATTGAAGACACCATAGAGACAGACGTCTCTTAAATTAAATTATTAAAAAAATATGCGATCAAAGAAACGCCACAGATCTAGGCGACTCCGTTAAAAATACCACTCCCGTCGCCAGATTCTCTGGCAATTAATATTAAAATCTTAACCCGCCCCATCTGAATGTTACTTTATGAATTCGAATAAGAACAAATATTATTTCTGAAAAATCCTCGGCGATAAACGCTTTTCTCTTAACCCTCTACTTACCCGTGTCATCCTGCTCTTGAAATCCGGGCTGTTACAATTTAACTCCATTCATAACTTGGCCCGACACGGCCCCATACTTATCAAGAACCTCCTTCACACACAAAACCGAATCCTCATTAGCCTGACCGCAAATCAGAGTATCATCAGCAAACAGCAAGTGCGATTCTCGTGGTGCATTTCTACATACTGCCACACCTTTAAGCCGCCCCAAATTTTCCTGTTCATGTAGCAAAAGTGATAAAACCTCTGCACAAAAGAGGAAAAGATAAGGGGAGAAGGGGTCACCCTGACGGAGACCCCTCTCCGGGACCAAGTTATCAAACTCAAAGCCATCAAGGAGAAAGGAATACAAAACAGAAATGATACAAAGCATGATATGATCAACAAAAGGACGAGGGAAACCTAACCTGGTCATAACTCTGTCGAGAAACCTCCATTCCACCCGATCGTACGCCTTACTCATATCGAGTTTCAAGCTGAAAAAACCCTCCTTTCCAATTCTACGACGCTTAATAAAATGATTAACCTCAAACGCAAGAAGAACATTATCACTGATTAAACGATTAGAAATAAAAGCCGATTGGGGTTTGGGAGATGACACGATTAAGCAAGGGTTTTATTCTATTGGCAAGGATTTTGGAAGCAATTTTATACACAACATTGTAGAGACTAATAGGGCGGAATTGGGTAATAACATCAGGAGATTTACATTTCAGGATAAGGACAATGTGAGTAAAGTTCAACTTCCTATCAAAATTCCCATTATTCAACATATCAAGGACACAGGTAACAACATTACGACCTACAATATCCCAATAACGTTGAAAAAACAGAGGGGGAAGGACATCAGGGCCAGGGGATTTAAGAGGGTACATAGATTTGAGAGCAGCAATTACCTCTGGGGACGTAAACGGATAAAGCAGCGTCCCTTCCATCTCCTCCGTTACTCTACGCGGGACCACCTGAAGAATGTTCTCCATAACTGTATCATTGCAGCTGCTAGACTCGAAAAGCCAACCGAAATACCCCTCTATGATGCCTCGGATCCCTTTCTCCGAAGAGTGCGCCACTCCTAAATCATCCTTTAGTGAGTCAATATGATTGGTTCTCTCTCTGTAGGAAGCTTTAAGATGGAAAATTTTCGTATTCCTATCTCCCTATTTAAGCCCCTGGACTTTAGCCCGTTGTTTCCATCTTATTTCCTCTTCGACAAGGATCCTCTCCACTTTTTCCTTTATAATTCTCTCTTCCTCTTTCGTTTCCTCAGTAATAGTACCCTCTCTTAGTTGTTAAGCCTTTTCTCAAGTTTCTCAAGGTCCTCATCCGACTGCCTCAGGGCCCAGCC
This sequence comes from Lantana camara, assembly GCA_037501455.1. NCBI lineage: Eukaryota > Viridiplantae > Streptophyta > Magnoliopsida > Lamiales > Verbenaceae > Lantana > Lantana camara. The sequence goes on from CM074857.1 coordinate 113,233,944, forward strand.
CCAATTCAAGAAACCTAATTTACACCGTTCGGTTCCCACAATAACTCTCTCCGAAGAATTGGGAGAGAGGAAAGACTCTCATTCCTCGTCAATGATCCGTCTACAGTCGGCACTCTTTACCCAAAAAGCCTCAAAGCGAAACGGACGTAGGCCTCTCTTCTTTTTACGATTTTGCCCCGAAAGGAAAGTGATAATGGGAATGTGATCAGAGCAAGTTGCAGAGAGATGAACTACGCGCGCGTCCGGGAAACGGCTCCTCCAATCATCGGAAGCGACATAACGATCTAACCGCATCCTTAGAGTCAGCGGGCTGCTACGATTTTTAGTCCAAGTAAACGAGAAACACGAGTACCCCAAATCCGAAAGCCCAGTATCCCGTAGGGCTTCACCAAAGTTGAACATCTGCGAGAAACTCCTATCATTCCCTCCTTCTTTCTCGTCATTATGCAGGATCTCATTAAAGTGCCCCGAAACCAACCAAGGTAAATTAGATTGGGTGCTCAGTGACCGAATCAAGTCCCAAGAAATATCCCAATGTTGTCTCTCCGGACGACCATAAAAACCGGTAAACCGCCAATCTCCCTCTCCATCCCCTTCAGTTATAATCGCATCGATATGGTTTCGGGAGGAGCTAATAACCGAAACTTCCACTCCACGACATCATAACAACGCAAGCCCCCCACCTTTACCGATCGAGTCAACTATCATTCCATCCAAGTTAAGTAACAATTTCAACCTTTCGACTTTACGTTTCTTGCACTTAGTTTCCGATACGAAGACCACCGAGGGGTTGTGGAACCTAAGAAGGTTCCGGAGGTTATGAACTCGCCATGGACCCCCCATGCCCTGACAGTTCCAGCTGAGGCAACTCATTGTCCTCGGCGGGGCTGTCCCGCAACCTCCGCCGTTATATTAGAGATGTCCGAAAGGACAAGATCAATGCTGGGTGATTCAAGAGTGGGTTGGTAATGAAGGTTCGGGAACGCTGAAGGATTTTAAGAAAAGATTGTATCTGAATAGTTTAAAGATAAGTACGTGTTTAATTTTGGATAATTTAGTACTGGTAGAGTACTATATTTTGACGAAATATCATATTCTTATCTCTATGAAAATAGGATAAAGATAACTAAACTCTCCTTTTCAATCAAAATAAACATTTTCTAAGTATGCACTCAAGTTCCAAAATTATGGGTCTCACTGTTGGGTTTCCTTCAATATTACATGATGTCATTAAAGTTTTTATGTTAATAATCTATTTTGCTCCTCCCACCTAATGTTATTGCAAATATGGTGCCGATTTGTAGCTTTCTGTTCATCATTAGGATTTAACTATTTAAGAGTAACTTTTCTTTTTTAACAAGGGACAGTTAATTATGAGGACCAAATATATTGAAAAGTTATCCTAAACATCCTAGTTCGAAAAATATATGTTTGAGGTCACCAATACACAACATATTTTTTTTAAACCCCCTAATCACCTAAAAAGACTGTTATGTCCTAACGTTTTTCCTACTGCCAGTCCAATTTTGCTTCATCCAAACCTGTACTTTACCTACTCTCACCAGCCACCACCGGAGTCTTCTTCTTCACTCTTTCTTTGCGCGATTGGTGCCCTTATTTACTTCTGGCGACGGGAGAGCAGGACTGTAAAGTATATCAGCGGAAATGTATGAGACCTTTTGTCGTACTAGATCTATCGATGTTGTAATATGTCCTGATCTGTGTGTGCCTAATTTGCTTGGATTATTCTAAATATATTGAAAAGTTATCCTAAACATCCTAGTTCGAAAAATATATGTTTGAGGTCACCAATACACAACATATTTTTCTTAAACCCCCTAATCACCTAAAAATACTGTTATGTCCTAACGTTTTTCCTACTGCCAGTCCAATTTTGCTTCATCCAAACCTGTACTTTACCTACTCTTACCAGCCACCACCGGAGTCTTCTTCTTCACTCTTTCTTTGCGCGATTGGTGCCCTTATTTACTTCTGGCGACGGGAGAGCAGGACTGTAAAGTATATCAGCGGAAATGTATGAGACCTTTTGCCGTACTAGATCTATCGATGTTGTAATATGTCCTGATCTGTGTGTGCCTAATTTGTTTGGATTATTCTATTTGCATTTCATTTTCAATTTGATATCTTTGCAATGTTTTTTTTGGAAAAGGTTCTTAGTTTGTTTTATCGTGCTTTCTTTCTTTTGTTTCTTGATGCAAATTAACGCTTCAATGGTGGTTAATGGGCAAATTACATTGATAATATGTTTTCTGCAACATCGTCGCCGCAGGTTAAGTCGAGGCCGTTCTGTTATTGTGGTGTTACTGCCCCGTGTTTTCACTTCTATGACTCCCGAAAATCCTCATCGGAGGTTCGCTAAATTTCACAGGGGAACTTGTAGCATGTGGGTGTGGATTGATCCAGAACCATCCCTTGAAATAAGAGCACTTATCGCCAGCTATAGCAAAAAGATCGTTAATCGGGATGCTGAAATCAGAGTTCTGAAGATGAAGTGTAATTATTTGGCAGCTCTTCTTCTTGTCTCTTGGCTAGCCTTCCTAGTACGACGCTTTATTTGACTCTTCTTTGTGTAAGATTATGGGTGATTCTTCATTTTTGGTAATATATTCACCCTCGGTTGTAATCCTACATTTAAACAATCATGTAAATATTTGTAGTGTATATTGGGTTGTTTATCTTCTCGTTTGGCGAAGGAATGAAGGTATGGTGTCATGGGCGTATACCCTGAACTGAACTGGTAACTTTGTAGAGTCACGCCCTAAATATTTGGAATTAAAAGTTGGCTTTGTAGGGTCACGCCTTAAGTATTTGGAATTAAAAGCTGGGTTTGTAGAGTCACGCCCAGAATACTTGGAATTAAAAGTTAGGTTTGTAGAGTCACGCCTTGCATACTTAGAATTAAAAGTTGGGTTTGCAGAGTCACGCCTAGAATATTTGGAATTAAAAGTTGGGTTTGCAGATTCACGCCCAGAAACTGAACTTTTAGTTCCGCATAACCACTTCATCACTTCATATACTGGACTTTTTTATTCCTTGATCAACAAATAACCATTACAATTGGTTAAAATTTTGAAAATACAATCAGAACCGAAGAAAATAAATAGAAAACTACAGTATTATAATTTAAAAACGGAATGTGCGACATGGTTCATCATCATAAAATGGTCATGCATCTTCCCAAAAGCACGGTCACTCTTCATTTTCTGTGATAAAACAAATCATTGCAAAAGGTGATTATACCTATAATCTGTTTATGGGAACAAACAAAGTAGCAAATAAGCAGCCAGTTTGTGCCAAAAAATGTATTATCTACTTTCTAAGGCATTTCATCTAACAAGTTGTGAGCACTTCTTACATTGCATTTCTTGTTGTAATATCTCCAGCACAAGATAACAATCATGCTTTTGCAAAAACCTCCATGCTTCAATCCTCTCCACTATATTTTAATTATTGAACATCATGAACCTACCCCAAAATTCATCATTTCAAACCTCTCGCAAACCACAACTCAACAAAGTTCTCCATCATTAGGATGCCTGACAGCCCACTATTACCCTTAAAAACAGAAATTTCACCCCCTATTAATTCAGCTTTCACCGATTTGTGCCTAGATTCATTTAAGTAAGCTATAGCTCTTACCGATCTGTGTATAGCAAGTTTGCCCATCTGAATTTGTTCCAAGGGAAAAATGGGAGCATCTATGTACAGATCAGTGAGAGCTAAAGCACATATAAATGATCTACCATAAGAAATCTGTAGAAGTGGGAATTTTGGTGAAATCATATTGGGAATATAAGGGTATTTCCTCTACGCGGAGTCATTTGCAAAGGACACCGCAGACTTTGTGGAACGGTGTGTTACATATTCACAAATAAACCCATAGTTTGTGGAGCGGTGCGTTACATATTCGCAAATAAAACCAGAGTTTGTAGAGTGGTGCGTCAAATATGCGTAACTGAGTGGTGCGTCAAATATGCGTAACTGAGTGGTGCGTCAAATATCCGTAATTAAACCCAGAGTTTATAGAGTGGTGCGTCAAATATGCGTTATTAAACCCATAGTTTGTAGAGTGGTGCGTCAAATATACGTAACTAAACCCAGAGTTTGTAGAGTGGTGCGTTAAATATTCGTAACTAAACCCAGAGTTTGTAGAGTGGTGCGTCAAATATGCGTTATTAAACCCAGAGTTTGAAACACTAGCCGCATACGAACGTACCCCTAAGTCTGTGGTTAGTGTTCATAAAAGTTATCACTATAATTCAGTAATACTGAAGATTAGTTGGAAGGACTTGATGATTACATATTGTTAGTGTTTACAAAAGTTACCATTACATGTGTTGGACACCTATATATTATACCATCATATACAATAACACTCAAGGTTAATTAGAAGGCCTTGATGATTACATATTGTGGACACTTACATGTTTATGTAATATTATTAATGTCTAATGGTAACTTTTGTGAACACTAACTACAGACTTAGTGGTACGTTCGTATGCAGCTAGTGTTTCAAATTTTTAGTATGGACGTTCATCATTTGATGCACCACTTTACAAACTCTGGGTTAAATAACTCATATTTGATGCACCACTCTACAAACTCTGGGTTAAAAACGTATATTTGACGCACCACTCTATAAATTCTGGGTTTAATTACGGATATTTGACTAACCACTCTACAAACTCTGGGTTTACTTACGCATATTTGACTCACCACTCTACAAACTCTGGGTTTAATTACGCATATTTGATGCACCACTCTACAAACTTTAGGTTTAATTACGCAATACTACTGTATCACTCAAGAAACTCTTATAGCTCAGAATCAAACATTGTCATTCACCATAAACACAGTTAAAAGAGTACAAGAAAAAAGTTAGTAGTTCATTCATACAAATTGCATAACATTCAATGCTGCGGAAAACCATATTTCAATATGCAATGGGCGATATGTGCACGGTATTCAGCGATGGGGATTTCTTTTGCAAGCTGCTTGAACTCTGCGGTGTCCTTTACAAATGACTCCGTGTAGAGGCAAATAAACGCCCCACAGTCCAAGCTATTTGGTCCTTGACTACGGAAGGTAGCGTTGCGCGGGTATTTTTCTTCTGCTGGAATTGTGGTAATACCCTTATATTCCCAATAAGATTTCTTGAAACAACCCCATACCTTCTCCGCGTGTCGTGTTCTAGGCGAAAACTGTTAGGAATAGTGCCCTAGAAAGCCGATTGTATATCCGCTTTGTGCTTTTCCTTATTGTAATCACAGACAATCTTTGAATAAAATAACGAATTGAGGCAACACTTCTTTATATGCTCTTGTTTGGTATGCGTTTACTTTAGCTGTGCATGTATGAGAACTCCCCTAATCCTGATGACTTTAGGACTCTACCATTTAGGTGAAATGGTTCATGAAACGAGCCCTATATCACATAAGTCATGATTAGTAAAATACTCCAAGCCGATGAGTCCTACAGACAGTGGGAGTGTCAACCTGACTCCTCTAAGGCTTGCTTGTGGGATCACGCCCCTAAGAAGGACCACCTTGTTTCATGGAGGTGCAAAGTGTATAGTTGATACGTGCGTGATACATGAGGGTGCTTACTTTAATAAGTAAGTTCACTGAGGTGCCCCGTGTGAGAACATTCCTAAATGGGAAAGGAAGTTTCTATTTCAGGAAATGGAAACTTCCAGATTAGGAAATATCTCACGAGTCATTGATGTGATTAATTGATCCTTAGACTTGAGGTTCCTTGTCACTTTATGAGTTAACTCTGTAGTCTTAGGTATAAGCTTTAAAGGGTGTCGCCTTAGACAACTGATTCAAGGCTTATGCTGGGGCTGCACAAGTGATTCATGAAAGTGAATGAGAATCAAGAAAGGACCTACACTTGCATTTGCAAGGTGATCTCTTATTGTGTAAGTCATTCATATGCCATATGGAGTCCTTGGCCAAGGCAGTAGATCAAGACATCAAGAAAAGGGTTTCTTGGATTGAGATCAAATGGATATGAAATGCACTTAGCTTTAAGACCGGATTATTAGGGTTCTGATTATTCCCTTGCCCTAGATCTTGGTTGAGAGATAGTAAGTAGGAGGATTGTATCTCACATGATTCAATGACTTAAAGGTTCTGTCGAATCCAAACATTCCAATTCAGCTAGGGGTTAAACACCTGTTGCTAGACTATGGTCGTTTAATCTGTGGACTGATTAATTAATTAGTGAATTAATTAATTAGGGTCACTGCTAATTGAATTGAGAACCTAGAGGGTCACACACAACAACTTGGTTGCATGAGTTGAGGCTTGAAAATGATTAAACAAGTTAATCGGACCAAGAGGGTTCCACACGTGTGAATTCACACGTGTGGCTCGCGTGAGTGACACGTGTCACTGTGACACGTGTCACACACGTGTGATAATATATATATGTTAAATAATTAATTAGTTAATTATTTAATAGACTTTGGTTTAATTTTGAATTAAAAAGAAAGTCTAATTTTGGAGAAAATAATCTAGTTAATTAATTACGAATTAATTAATTAGATAAAATAAGTTATTTATTTTATAATAAATAAAGTATAAATATTATCCAAAAATAGTTTGGATATTTTTAGCTCTCTTCAAAGTTGACTAGAATTAGAATTCAAAGTCAAGGTTGAAAATACTTGATCCTCAAGTAATAGGAGAGAGGGACCAAAATCCTAGCCCATAAAGGACTAGGAATTTCGGCACCCCCTTGCCTATATATAGGGGAGCTCGAGCTCCCCTTTAGAGCGAATAGACAATTCTTGGTTCATGTGTTGAACACCTTCCTTTCTCCAAGATTAAATTAAACCCTAGGTTAAGCCCAAACACTAACTAGAGAACTAGCATCCTTACTAGTTAGATTGTGATCAAGTTGGTGGACTTTCTCTAGAGACTTCAAGTTAGAAGTTTGAAGATTCGAGCTTTACCAAGGAGAGGGGATCAAGCCGCGTGAAGAGCGTTCTTGGGTGGCTTGAAACGCTTCAAGAAAGAATAAAAGAAAAGTAAGTTTTCTATCTTTACGAATTTGGTTACACGATTGCGAGTTCAAGGTCCTTTTGTTGGGAAAAATTTTTTTAAATTCCGCTGCTTTCTGATTCTGTTTTCCAACAAAAACATGAGTTGAGTGCGAAGAAATTCATCTCCCTGGTGTTTTACACAACCAAATGCCAATGATTTGTAGTGTGCAATGGGAATATAATGTACCGGCATTCGTTAATGACATCGCTGTTGAGCATTTCCAGTTGACGCAACGCATAAGTCCTGAAATTCGGGTTACTAAGAAATTGACCCATCTTCTTCACCGATAGGTAGTGGCTTCCCTTGGATTCCTTCACTAAACCTATTATATGTCCCGTGAGAAAGGAAGAAACAATAGATTTTGTGAGTTTTTACGGGGAATGTATTCACTATCCATCAAAATATGAAAATATACCTCGAACACCCGTTGATTCATGGACTGACCCCATAGCAATCTCAGAATATCACTCACAAAAACTTGAGTATCATCGCCACCGACATATACCACCTTATCACTGGCAAAAAAATTAAAACAAAATTACTCATTCATACAAAATTGATTTACAAATTACTAAACTGATTATGCATCAAGACCAACTTACTTGAACGTGACTCAGTCATCCCATCGATCATTGTAAGGGCTTCATCGTTCAAACATGCACGCCCAGCAAAGTCCTTTCTACCCAAAAGTGCTTCAAATCTCTGTGAACCGAATATGTTGGGGCAACAAAATCATCACCCTTAGCATCTTCAACAACATGAACTGCTTCATGAGGGAACTCGGCATCTCGCTCAACCTCATCGGCATCTCGCTCAACCTCATCAGCACCAACTCCCTCAACTTCATCAGCAACAGTCCTCCATTCTTCTTTCAAATCAATTAAAACGTCACAAACAATATTATCAACAGAATCATGCTACGAAAGCTTCACACCCTCATCAGCCTTCTCCTCCTCTAAATTATTCTCCTCACATTCATCCTTCTCTCCCTCTCCAGCATTCTCCTCACCTTCGTCCTTCTCCATACCTTCATCTTCATCCTTCTCCTCACCTTCATTTCCTACAACATCTTCTACAGTAGACCCCTCATCAGCAGACTTCTTTCATTTATTAGACTTTGCTCGCTTATTAGATTTTTTTCTCTTTCCATCTTGCTTCTCCTTGGCCATCTCTTGGTCTTCACCATTATCATCACAACTATCAAGATCATCATCATCCTCATTTACAAAGGTAGACTCTGGTACATCCTCTACAAAATCTAGCAACCTAAGCTCCTTTCGATCAACAGGTTTAATTAGATTTAGCTATAAGAAAAAAATTCAATTATATAATATGAGCATCTAGTTCTACATAATTCATGTATACATAACGTTTTCAATCATAATGTATGCTTACGTCGGAGAATGTCAGCTTACTGAAACGCTTTTCAATTTCCTGTATGGGCAAATTACTCTTCTGCCACTTCAAAAAACGTGGGAAAATCTGCACCACCACGACATGCCCAATGGAGGGAAAATGCTCATGGAACTAAGCCTGGATTTAAAACATACTAGGGGGATCAAAAGGACAAACACAACAACTTGGGGGATCAAAAGGACAAACACAACAACTTAGATAAAAATACAAAATAACAATATATATATTTTTACCATGAGCCCCATGGTAAATCCGTCAGGAAACTGTTTGTCTTCATCTTGGAACTTCTCAATTGACAAAAGCAAAAAATTATAAACAGAAGCGCCACAAGCGAGTCGGTCGATGTACTCTAACTTATCTACTTAGCATATCAGACCAATGGGCAGCTTAAGGCTGCTGCGAGAAAATAACAATGTAGAAAAAAAAAACAATATAAACATTCTTGCAAAATCATCGATGCCTTCGGCATCACTCCTAGAAGTCAAGTCCTAGAGCCTGGCTAATATGTTAGACCGTGTCACCCTACCGTTTTTGTTATCAAAATACAGACTCCAGAATCGTGATTTCACTCTAACATAAGGGTCAATTGGATGACCCTCACATTGTAGTCTCAACACAATTGAGAGCTCCTTGTCAATAAAGGGTACACTGACCTTCCCAAAGTTGAATGCCCGTTGGTCCCAGTTAAAACGTTCCAGAAGGAAACCAACGCGTTTGTTTGTACCTTGAAATCCAGGCATGTGAAGGAATGCGCCAAATGGAGTTCGCATTATCCTCTGCCTTTGGGCATCAGTTAGAATACCAATTCCGCCCAATTTTTAAGTGAAATATGTTGGCCAACAACAACAGAGTATTTCATCGTGGCTCGGAGGTTCATCGCGAAGTCGGTGTTTTCCGGCACTGGACCCTTTTTTGGGAGTGGATCTTCTTGAACTTTGCTTCTTCAATCGAGCCATGTCCACGAATTGACAATGAAGAATGCAAAATCTGCACTGGACTAAAAGTTTGTGTAATTGTAATCCCTAATGTTGAATAGAACAACTATAATCTAGAATTGAAAACCCAAAATGCCGAATCAGAAAGGTTAAACTTACCAGAGTTCGAGACGTAACGACTTCTACTTCTTCAGCAACCAACGGCGGTTGTATATAGGGTGGCGTGCTCGTCGGCGTTGGTTCGATATCGGCAAAGCGAAGGTGAAGAAGAACAAAGATGATCCGACTGAACTGCTTCTGCTTCTTCAATGCAACAAGGGCATTATGGCCTTTTCACACGTTTTGGGGGGTTTAGAAAAAAATCTATTGTGTATTAGGGATGTAAAACAGGGGAATTTCAAACTGTGGTGTTTAGGAAAAGTATCTAGCCTTTATAGTGATTGTTCATTAATTTTCCGTTTTAACAATACAAGTATTTTCCTTAATAATGGTACTTATATGATATTTCTTTATTATAATTATAACAAAATTTATAATAATGAAGCATATATATATATATATACGATATATTATAATTTACAATAGAGCAAATATTATATATGTTTAGTTCCTAAAGTTTCGATTTTGTATATTTTAATATCTGAAGTTTAAAAGTAACATATAAATCCCTAATGTTATTAATTTTTTTCAAGTTAGTCCCTCAACAACTTTACTAGTGACAATGTAGCCAGAAAAATTTTTATAATTGGTCTTGAAGGTTATCACCTTAAAAATACAAGACAAAAAAATCTTTACTAATTACATACCTGACGCACATAAAAATTTTCCGGGCACATTGTTATCAGAAAAGTTGTTGAGGAACTGATTTGAAACAAACTAGTAACATTAGGTACTTATATATTACTTTTGGAACTTAAAGGATTAAAGTGATACACACTCGAAATTTTAGGGAAAAATATGATATTTGTTCTTTGCAATATATGATGACAAAATTGAAAGCGTTATATTTACAGAAGTATATAATATTGCTATAGATTTATTTTTAAAAATCTTACCAGCTAGGTAGCTAAAATCTCAATTGAAATAATACACTTTTTAAAACAACAAATAAAAATAATTTATCATTTTTATGAAAAATATATTTTGCACAATAAAAATAAGTTAAAAATATTTAATTACATAACTACATATAAGAGAAATGTATAGAAGTCCCTTTCAAAGAAAAATGTGTAGAAGTAAAATCTATAAATAATATAATATTAGATTGCCTACTCTCATTAAATTCTCTGTAGCCATATAAATACATAATAATCTATAAAATTATTAATAATTTTTGAATGAATTTTATCCAGAAAAATCTGGATTTTGGTATAATATATGTTTGTTAATATATATATATATATATATTTGAATAGATTTACTAATAAAAAAATTCTTTTCCTTAAAAAATATATATACATATTCTTGTATGCACCGGGGTCCACACCCGGTGCATACAAGAATTTCCCCATGTCCCCTAATTGTGGTATTAGACGGATGGAGCCTCTATCACCGTAACTCATGTGCTCTATATTTCGTTTAAAAGGAAATTAATGGTAAGAGGTTAAGATGATCCATTGACGAAATATTAGTGGCAATTACATGGGACTTCTTGAAGAAGTTGAAAGTCGTCTTTCAAATTGGCAGTACTATAAACATCTTAATATGATGGGAAAATTGCACTAATTAATTTAATAAAATACCATAAGAAGTTGGATCTAGGTTTTTAACGGATCAAATTCTTTAATTTCATATTTGTTCTATCTACTTCGAATAAAGAATATTTATAATTGGATAAAATCCATCAAACATTATTATTGAATTAAAATATCAAAATTCAAACCCGGTTCGAATTGAGTTTTTTACATCTACTATCCCTATGAGATTGTATAATTACAACTTATACCCGTATAAATGAATATTACAAACTCTATCCCTATGAGTTATGAATTTTTTAGAGTTTAGTCAATTAATGACAAAATGACCTTTATACCCTTAGTTTAAAATTTAAAAAAAATAAAAATAATTAAAATAACTTTACTAATTTTATAAATAACAAAAATTAAAAATTGTTGTATAAAAAAACACGAAAGTTGTTAATATTCCCAATAACTTGGGAGATATTTAACCCTAAAATCCATTCCCATCAGCGGTCAGCCAGTAAAATCAAATTGCATATATATATTTAAGAAACAAAACATATAATGGCACTGGTAATCTAACTAATGGACTAAAACTCCACCTACAAACAGGATTTAACAAACTGATCTAAATTATTAAAGAGACTCCCTGTGGAAATTCTTACACCTACATTTGCAGAAGTTTACCATATTTCCACGACAAAAATCAGCAATAGCCGTACATATTACTGCTCTCCTTGTTTAGCTTCAGCAGTCCAGTAGCTTTTGGTGGCAAGAAGAATCTTCTCAGGGTTGAAGGGGCCGCTTTCGTGATCCACTATTCGACTCTCCCACCTCATTCCATCTGTTATGCCCTTAATCTTCAGCAAGACTTCCACCCCGTCTCTGAAAATCACGGTACCTTCAGGACGTAGGATTCTATCCATCTCGAGGAGAATGTAGGTGATGTCACACCTTCAAGAACAAGATTTAACGATTATAAAGAGTTAAAAAACGTGACCATTCGTCACGAAATCACGATTGCTAAAACGGGGGTTGGCCCCCTCGGGCTCATGAAAGGTCTCTTCCCATTCTTCTTTGCTTGTTTTAACGGCTAACCTTAGCCGAGGGGTGCAAATTGTAATTTTGAAACCACATGGTGATTTCCGAATAAGATCAATACTTGGTGGAGATTTTTTGTAATTAACTCTACATGTTTCCCAAAATTATATATCTTAGGCTTCCAAAAATGACAATTTTTCCTTCCACAAATCACAATGACAAATAACAAAGACCAATTATACGTACATATACACAAATATATATCAAGAGTACCTGTCCTGATACATGCTGAATACGTTCCCTGCATGGATGAGATCATAAGTTCTTGGATAAGTCGAGAACGCTTCACACCAATCCATGTATGTCCCAATGAGGCCTCGTTCGTAGACAACCCCCAAAGTGTTGGGCTCCAAGTGTGCAGGGACCACATTCATAACCCAGACAGGAAATTTCACAAGGGCGGCTGCAAATCCTCCTAAATTGGCATTCATGTCCATCACGTTTCGAATCAGCCCTCGGGGTAGTTGACTTATAAGACGTTTGTAATAGCCTATTCGTTCTTTCCACAATTCTTGATCCTCTTGGAATTCCTTGCTAGTTATGCCCGGTATTGAGCCGCTGCTGATTCTTGGTGGAACTGCATTTGCTCGTTCCGGCCATTTGCTTAACTCCCCTCCAGCAACCTCCGTCTCGCTGCTGACTTCGGGCAGTGGCGTCATGCAAGGCTCCAATTCTTTGTACCTAGTAATAGCAGATGAACTATTAACATTGAAAAAGGTACATGTAAAGTAGATTCGATGTCGTCTGAGGGAGCAAGATGATTCAAGCAAGCTTGGGGATGAAAAGGAAACAACTAACTAGACCCCGACTCGAGTATTCCCTGCTCAAACTAACTAGACGAACTCATTAACACTGTATTTTGGGCCCAAGCTTGACTGAAAAAAATAATAATAAAAAAAAGCACAAGCTGGCGCTCAAAAAATTCAAGCTTCAGTGGAGCCTCAGCTCATTGAGATTGCAAGCCAACTCGATAAGTCAACCTCGACTCCGTATCATAACCGAAACCTAAAAATCGAAACATTTAGAAATTACGTACCAAGCTGCATCAGCATTGCTTTCTGCTTGGCACATTTGTGGTTCTGGATACACTTTCTTTCTCTTACGGCATTCCATATGATTCATAGGTTTCCTCCAAATTGCAAGATCTCCCTTTTCAACTACTTTCTTCCAACAAAGCCGTCTCGCTACCTCCTCTATTGCATCTTGCTCTTGCTTCAAATCTTCCTGTGTTCTCTCCCAACCTCTCCAATATCTCTTCCACCGAATTGGAGGACCCGAGAGAATCCAATACCCACCGGGCCTAAGAATCCTATCCACTTCCATCAAATAAAGGCCATCTACAAGCAACCAACACATTGTCAAAATGACTTGTACAGAAGAATATGTAACTAACCCTATAATGAAATTTATATTGGATAAACTCAAAATTGACAACCAATTTACCATAGTTGAACCAGGGGATGAGGCAACGAGAACAGTGGGCCATATCGAAAGCCCTAGCTGGATACGGAAGCCTTCTAGAACCTAAGATGCCGATCATTGCAGGAACGCCTCGTTCCAACGCAAACCACACCTGCGCTTCATGTGTGTCTCTTGGAGCAACAGACATAGCTATGATATCCCTTTTTAGCAGGTAAGCACCCCAACTAGCAACCTAAAAATACCCGATATCATAACCAAAAGGGCCAAAAAAACAAACGAAAAATCAAGAATTTCATCAGAATTACGCTGCCCTCCCCTAAAACTATATTTGATTACACAAAACCCCCTTTTAGATTTCAAAATTACAGATAACTCCTTCTCACCATCAAAGTTGAAAGAAGTTTATCAAAACTTGAATATGTGTAACAACCAACAAGGCGAGATATGTATAATTCCGAAACCAATAAACAATAAACAAAACATAATAAGCCATAAGCCCATAATCAACTAATATCCTTACCCCACAGCCCGTATCAACAGCAGTGCGAACAGACCCATCAGTAAGAGGAATAAGTTCGTTGATATCATCAATATAAGCATCAGCCCCACGAGGAAACATTGTTCCTCCTCCAGGAAACCTAAACCGGTCTCCCTCAACTTGTATCCAATTTTGTACAGCTTTCTCAATGCTCAGTTCCTTATGAGGAATATTTGAATACCAAGCATAATCCCGACTCTGAGGCCACTTGAAAGGGCTCTTATAATGAGGAGGAGGCGGTATTAGGCACCTTAACAACTCCTCCTTAACCGGGCAGTGGCGTTCTCGGTATTTCAGCATTTTCCTATCAAATCTCCTGCCCCTGTCTCGATCCTCACACGGAGTATATTCGCTGTACTTCATATCACAGGGAGGGAACTTCTCGTTGTCACTTGAGGTGTTGACCACTAGTTGGTGGTGGCTGTCAAAGTCAAGCCGGTCAGGATTGTTTCCAGAAGGTTCCGGAAGGTCGTTCTTCTGCTCCGAGGTGTCACAGCCAACCTTTGAGGAGATTTCTGATGGGGTGGACGGGATTGCTGTTCGCCCCTGCCATGCACCGAATATGTAGAACAAGACACATAGGCCGCTCACAGCTAGGATCCATGTGAGGCGTTTTCTCTTGAGATCTTGGAGGTGAGGTTTTGGGGACCCCCCACTATACTCCTTTGCCATTTAAACCTGCAAGAAAACAAATTTCAGTTATTTTCGATTTTATATTATGAAACTTTATTATTGAATGACGACCCATTTGAGTTATTAAAGATGAGAATCATTACATATTTAAATATCTCAACACGTCCCCTCACGTGTAGATGGACTTCCTTTTGTCAGGCCTTGCACGTGAAAGTTCTGTTTTGTTTTATTCTTAAATGAAGTGACAATGAGATTCAACCACATGACGTTTTGGTATGCTCTGATACTATATTGAATGACCACCTCGCTTAAATGTTCAGCTTTCTAAAATGGATTACATCATTACATATTTAAAATATCTCAACACTTGTGAATATGAGTATGGAGAAGTGAAGCTGGAATCAGATCTATGGACAGCACCGTTACGGTAAAGGTGGAATGGTGCAAAAGAATCAGAAAGAAGCATTTCACAAATGACACTATTGAGCGCAGAAACAGAAAGACCCTTTAAATTATACAGTACTTAACTCTTAAGCAACAGTCTTACAACAAAGACATAACTTAGCTACACTGACATTTTTCCAGGCACGCACCAAAGGTTTAAAAACAAACAAGAATCTAAAGTAGAGAAGACCTACCGTTTATCTCCTTAAACGCGCTTCCCTTGCTTCGCCTTTAGGTTGAATTACAATGTTGTTTCAAATCAAGAAAAAGTAACTCATCTGCATATGTGTGAATCACCCTCATTGTCAATATACTTTAGCATATGGAAGAAATCATTAATATACTTTTCCCCTTACTTTTTCAATGCGTGATTATTAATAATTTAATATATAATATCATTACAAATGGAAATGAGAACTTTTTGCATACATACAAAATAGGGTGGTTCAAAAGTTCCTTCAAAAGCACGTGCTCACCCTCAAAAAGAAATTACAAGTACCTCCAGCAGAGCAACTGTTCATGACATTTCCTGCTAAAAAAAAAAACCCATCTTTCAATCAGAAATTTAAACAAAATGTACAAAAATTCAAATTAAATTAAAAATAGCAAACACAGAAAAATAGGGGGTTTCCAGGGATCACCTTGAAGGGAAGAAAAGAAATCAAACAAAAACAGGAAGTGGATGCTAGAAAGATTCCATTTTTCCTTGTTCTATGCACTACTCATGGTGTTTGACTGTGTGTGTGTAAAGAGAGCGGCGTTTATCCATGCTTGAGAAGTGAAAGCAGAGTTGGGAAGAAAAGGAAAAGCTTTAAAAAAGGAAAGGAAATGATCGAATTTGAGTGAAGAGAGTGAAGTAGTTTGAGAAACAAGATAATATCCACATACATACAAACAATCTGGGCTATTTCGAGCTCCAAATTCCCGACACAAAAGCCACAAATATCTCCTCACCTTGTGTCCTTTTTTCTCTAACGATAAACTACTCACCATTGATTCCTCCGGGTCTTCGCTTGAGAAGAAGCTTTTTTAAAAATATATGACCAGAAAAGAAGAGAAAAAGGAAAGAAAAAATTAATATTTCTTTAGAAGTCTTTTTTTCTTTAAGATTTGGGGTCCATATGTATAAGGGAAATTGCCAAAAAAAGTGCAATTTATATTGTCCCTTTTGGCCCAGTGATTCTATAATGATGATGAAAGGATTTGATGATATGGATTCCTTTTCTTAATTTTCTTTAAAGAAATTTTAGTGTGATAAATAAGTCAGAAGGGCTCAAATGAGGAAAGTTTATGCTACAATTATTCAAGTTCCAAAATAGCGAGCTGATTTAGATCATTTGTATTGTTGTAGTCTAAATTTTAAAGCAATTTCATTTGATAGTTTTTTAAGATATATTATTGATTTTCTAATTGAAAATTGTAAGAATACTTTTCAAAGTATATATTTGTTGGTATATATCATATCCAATATTAACTACATAATAAATTTAAAAAAATAGAAAATGATATTGATATAACCATCTTATATCTGTGCATCATACGACGCTACGGTTTAGTACCTTATCTGTGCATCATACGATGGGTTTAGTATATGCTAGGTCTTTACCCACTAGGTCATTCCTCTCAAACTCTGACACTTGTCACTTTTTGGTATTTTCTCTCTCTTCTTTATTTTTCATGCATTATCCTTGTTTTTGTTTAGTTTTTTCTTACTTTACTTTTTCTATTTTGTTAGATTATTATTTTTTATAAAATGTATAATTGTATTTATTTTTTAATTATAACATGTATAAAATAAATTTAATTATTTATATTACTTCTTTTATCTAATAAAATATTGTATATGGAAAATCAATTTCTTTTTTATCTACAAATTAATTTTACTTTCAAAATATATTTATTTTCTAACGACTCAAATTAGTTGAATTCATGATAATTATTTTTTAAAATAATTAATCATATTTTATAATTGAATAATATGTTAAGAAAAAATTAATTTTATATAATCTACATATAATATGTTAGTAGTGATTTCATAAGGAAGGGAATTTTTTTTAAAATAATATTTAGATAAAAAGAAAAGAAAGATAAATAATTAAATTTTATTTTATACATATCATAATTGAAAAATAAATAGAATTATATATTTTGTGAGAAATAACAATGATGAAATGAGACAAGTAAGAAAAAACTAAACAAAAACAAAGATAATGCATAAAAGATAAAAGAAGAGAGAGAAAATGACAAGTGACACAGTTTGAGAGGAATGCCCTAGTGGGTAAGTACCTAGCATATACTAAACCCGACACTACCATAAAACCACCAAATTGTGAATAAAATTAATAAATAAAGTAATAATTTGTTACATAATATCAAATTCTTTGATGGGTGTAAAATATTAAGCTTCATTATTGAGCAAGTTTCAAGTATTTGGATAAATTTTTAATTAGAATATACTTTCTTAAGCTCAAGACCTTATGCAATTTGTCTTCAAATAGCGAATAGTCCAGTTAGGTACAATTTCCTTCTTGACTGTGCAGGATATTGAAAAATTCATGAGGTGTGGTCGCATGTGGGCATGAATATGATGCAACCGGATGATAATATAATATTGAAAAAATATATATTTATAACATGTTATGTATCTAACGAAAAATTAAATTTGAGTAAATATCATATTTAGTCCCTAAAGTTTCAGTTTTGTATCACTTTAATCCCCAATGTTCTAAAAGTGACACTTAAGTCCTTAAAGTTAATAATTCATCTAACTTAAGTCCTCCTAACCAAATTCTAATGAATTTTTTACCTTACTGAAGGGTATTTCGGTCATTTTACTTTTTATTGTTCTAAAATAGTCCTTAAAGTTTCAACTTTGTATCACTTTAGTCCTTAATGTTTTGAAAGTGTTATTTGAGTCCCTAAAATCAATAATAAGTCTCATTTTGGTTTTTTTTTTACCAAAATTAATACTTTTAGCTATTTAATTATAATTCTTTTCGATTTTGTATTAAACTAAACTGAATAAATATAGTTGGTGGGAAATTTGTATTGAAAACAAATATGGTATAATAACAACTCTACTTTTTTGAACTCATAGGTTTAGATCTTTCAAAAAATACTATTGATTTTTTTTTTTTTTTTGAAATAAATAAAATAACTAAAGACATTGATTTTGTAAACAGAATAAATATAGTTGGTGCGAAATTGGTATTGAAAACAAATATGGTATAATGACAATAACTCTATTTTTTTGTGAACTCAAGAGGTTCATATCTTTTTAAAAATATTATTTGTTTCTTTTTTTATGTGAAATAAATAAAATAACTAAAAATATTGATTTTGTTCAAAAGAACCAAAATCAGACTTATTATTAATTTTATGGATTTAAATGATACTTTAAAACTATTGAGGACTAAAGTGGTACAAAGTTGAAACTTTAGGGACCATTTTAGAACTACAAATAATAAAATGACCGAAATACCCTTGACTAAGGTAAAAAATTCATTAGAATTTGGTTAGAAGGACTTAAGTGAGACGAATTATTAACTTTAAGGACTTAACTATCACTTTTAGAACATTGAGGATTAAAGTGATACAAAACTGAAACTTTAGGACCAAATTTGCTCATTAAATTTTATGGTGCATCAATGATGGCGTTAATAGGTAAAATTGCATGTGGTATGAACGGTTTTATAAATAAAACATTATCAAATCCAAAATATGTGGATTCATAAAAATACAAATCCTAAATGCATAGTAATTTTCTCAAATTGAGTAGTTTAGATTGGACGGGTAAAATTGTATCCAAAATTATAATAATTACACGCAATTGCATTTTGTAGCCATAAATCAATAACCATCAAAAAAATTACTTCAGAAATTCAAACAAATGGAAGTGATTTTAGGAAATATTAAATTTGAACAGGTAAAACTATGAAAATTTCAGGGACAAAAACGAAAAAAACATAATATCCAATGGGCTAACTCCTACCAAAGTAAATCAGCCCACATTTATAGCAAAATAGCAAAAATCCAATATGGAAAAATAAATGGAATGCATGGGCTATATAGTCCAAACTTTTACTGTTCCTAAACCATCTCCATTGGATATGGAACAATAAGACTTCATTTACTTCACTTGTTAGCTGTCCAACGGGGTTGGTTTAAATTTTTGGGAAATCTTAGTTATTTTATTTAGGTACCCTTTTACCTTGCTAGTTTGCGATTTAGATTAAATAGACCACCATTAATATCCAATTATCCATTTACTTTAATGGACAGTGGTTAGTAGTGTTATTGTCAAAATTGCCCTTCCATGAAAATGTTTGCACAACGGTTCTCTTCACCCATTGTACCAGATTATATACTTCACAATATTGCACAACCTCGGCCTTAAGAACAAAGCACAGCAAAAACGCGCGCCTACTTCGGTTATGCCCAGAATCTGAAGAGGTAATCATTCTTCTTTTTTTTCCACATAGCATTACTTTTCGATGGTTTCAGTTATAATTTCTTGAATTTATATGAGGTCGTATGTTATAAGGGGTATTTTGCACTCTCCCTTTTCTAGTTTTTTTTTTTTTTTTTTCCCAATCAATTCAATTGGGTAGTTTGATTTTTCAGATAAATGTTATCCGCTTGAATTTGTTAATGTGTATGTGCCACAAACAATCGTGCACAAGTTAATTAACCTTTGTCAGCTATTCTCTGTCTTAAATATTTTTGGCACCGCTATGCTTATTTCCGAATTAATAGTAATTAACTTTGAATCTGATGTAATGGGTAATAGATGCAAAGGTTCATCGTGCCTTGCGAGTGTGGTAATGGCCCGAAAATTTTCCTACGAGATGGTGACTAAGCACAAAACCCAGATAGGTTTTACTACAGGTGTTCGCAGAAGATTAGGACATGTTCTTTCATATGGGCTGATGAGTTGCTAAGTGAGAAATCTGCCACCCTACACAACCTCATAATCCCTTGTCCGTTCACAATGACACAACATCAAATTCCCACATATCGCAACCGTTCGTGAAGCTTTCAAGGAGAAAGTGGACTTGAAAGATCCGTGCAGGACTCATCAAGTGATCAAATTGTGACCGGAATACCGCGGAATACTCGTGTGAACGAGCATCCAGTTTCTATGAATGTCATATATATGTTGTTGTTATAGTGTCGTTTGTACTGTTTTGTGCTTGATGCTGGTTTTAGTAATTCTCTTGTTGTTATTGAAGTAAACCACTAGGAATAGGTGTTGTACTGGCTTGTTGAACGATTTCAGTCGCCATGTTGAATAATTGTTGTATTCGCTACTTTGGCATATATTCTAGCTCATGCTGTTTTGTTCTTTTTTTTTTTATTTTCTAAATTTTTTATCTCTGCTTATTAATCTAGCTCATGTTGAATATTTCTGTTTATTTTTTTGGCGTATAAGTGAGCTTTACATATATTAATTCTTGACAACTCTGATGGCTAACAATACATAAAGCTCATATAGAAGTTCCATACATGGTATTTCAAAAATAAGAACAGGTCTGCATTAAACATAAACAAGGTTCATGAAGCATACGTCATACAAAATAATGCTTCTAACAAGGAAGCATATAGAATGTTCAGAAAATAGGCATACAACAACATTAAAATTGATAATAATAAGGGACAGAGGATAAAAACAGCCTGTTAATTAACTTCATTGAAATTAAAAAGAGAGGAAGCGTTTAGCACGTACATTTTCACGGCTTCCCTGAGCTGAGCCACTTGGGCGATTAAGATCTGGCAATATGACCAACACCTCTCTCACCGGAGTAAGAACTTTGCCCGACCCTTTTGTTGTGCTCATCATGTCGGCAGGGACGAACTCAGACACAACATTAAACTTTTTCTTCTTCCGCTTTTGTTCCAGCTCCCATTGACGCTTTTCTTCCTCAACTACGGGTAAAACAACATTGCAAAGAATTTAACAGGTTAAAACAAAAGGTCGGTTTAAACTGTTGATTGTAAATCTATTGGAACATACCAATATCAGCAAGAAGCTCGTCGATCGTCAGAATGGGATTGCCATCTGACGTGGGCCAATCCGATATCGCCACGTGTACGCGAGGTGGACCAGCGGTGGCCCCCCACGTGGCCCGACGACCGGTCAAACTCACCACGTGGGCGCCCGAGACGGCCGCCTCGACGGCATGGGTGGAGGAACTTCCCGAGTACGGACCCTGACCACGATGCCACGACGAGTCGACCCATACGAATGACAAAGTCGATATTAAATCGAGATCTCTCCAAGCCAAGTCAAATATTAGTCGACTATGCCATCTCCCGGTCGATCTCAGCTCGACTCATCCACTACAAAAAAACAGGTATTTTCAGACGAACTTTTCAGACGAAAAATCTTTTTTTTTCGTCTGAAAATAGTATTTTCCGGCGAACTTCCGACGAACTTCAGACGAACTCTAGTTCGACTGAAAAACTCTCGTCTGAATTAATTTCAGACGAACTTTCCGATCAAATTTCCGACGAACTTATTTTCCGGCGAACATTCCGACGAACATCCGACGAAAGTTTATGTCGTCCGAAATCGATTAGCTTCCGACGAACTTTTGTTCAGACGAACTTCCGACGAACTAACCGACGAAATTATATTGACCAAAATTTTCCTCATTTAATTTTCCGACGAAATTGCGACCAAAAATTTCGTCTGAAATAATTTCCGACCAACTTTCAGACGAACTTTAAAAAAATTTAATATGTTTTTATCATTTTCAGACAAAATTTTGTTGCAATTTCGTCGCAAAATTAAAAAAATATATTTTTTTCCCCAATTTTTCTGCTTGTTTTTAGTATGATTTCTGTCGATTATATACCACAAAAAATAATAATTAGAAATCAATAGTATCTATAAACCCAACAATAATATTATAATAATAAATCCATAAATTCAGGAATTACAGAAGTCTTGAAGTACCAAAAACATTGCTACAAGTTCAAATCTAACATGAAAATATTATTTTTCAGAATATTAGAAAAACAACATAAATAACAATTGTCCAAAATGAGAACAACATTTCGAACCCATGGTTGTGAATGGCATGAAAGCATGCAAGCAGAGCTATCTCTACAGCTCCCAAGAACGATCCCTTCCTGCAAGATTTAAAAGCAATTCATAGCCAATTAAAGCAAGAGCAAAAGGTAAGATCTTGATAAGGAAATGGCAAAAGAACAACAGATTTCATTGCAAGCATTTCATCCAACAAATTCAAACATAATGTGATAATGAAATGAAATATATAATTATCATCATACTAAGCAAATAGATAAGTAGAGAACCATAAAAAAATATTATAATCAAGCACTGCTCATATAGCCATTAACTATGCAATAAGAAATAAAGCCTACTTTAAAAAAAAAAAAAAGAAAAGGGTCATACTAGTATAAAAAAAAGGAAGAAATTCAGGCAGTTTGCTAGTTTCAGGAGCACAGGGTAAGAAAACCAGAAACGAAAAAGAGAGGGAAAGGTTAGACAACATTTTCGTATTAAACAAGGGGTACACTTCCTTGCCCTTAGTTCTAGATAAGAACATCAATGTTTAATAGATTATACCAACATATCAAATATATTTGTTTCGTGATTCTGAAATAACAGTCAACAAAGATTACTTCAAAGAACAGCTTGATTAAGATTACTCCAGATGAACACAATAGTCGATTACACTCATTGAGAAAAATAATCCTGCATATTGAAACGAATAAACTCAAACCATAAATATATTATCTTTACCTGTATTGATGGAAGTAGTATCTAGCAGTCCATGATTCAATTTCCTTAACACCAACATCAAATCGAGGGCTACTAACACCACATTTGTTTAACCTTCCGTTCAATTCAACAACAATTTTTCCAGACCTGTGGTCATCAACTTACTCAAACTCACCAATATATGTAAAACCCATTCATAAAGAAAAAAGCAATTAACAGAAAAACATTAAAAAGAAAAATGATTCTGTTTACAAGAAGAATCGCACTGTGCTTTTGCATGACCAATTTTTCCTGTATATTGAAACGAATAAACTCAAACCATAAATATATTATCTTTACCTGTATTGATGGAAGTAGTATCTAGCAGTCCATGGTTCAATTTCCTTGACACCAACATCAAATCGAGGGCTAATAACAACACATTTGTTTAACCTTCCGTTCAATTCAACAACAATTTTTCCTGACCTGTGGTCATCAACATACTCAAACTCACCAATATATCCTGTAAAACCCATTCATAAAGAAAAAAGGAATTAACAGAAAAACATTAAAAAGAAAATGATTCAGTTTACAAGAAGAATCGCACTGTGCTTTTGCATGACCAAAAGGAACTTGATAATGACTTTTGACGAAGGCCTTATCATAACATGTCTTTTGCCCCTCTCTCGGTATTATACATGCTCTTCAATGAATCATTGAAGACAATTACGAAATCACCACATCTGTTCTTGGCTTTGCTCCACGAAATCACCACATCTGTTCAATGAGAGCTAAAAGAACATAGATAAATGACATTTTATTTGTAAAAACAACATCAATTCGTTTCTAATTGTTTAAAGAACACTAATTAAGCCATCACATATGGCAAGGAATCTAGCACATTTGAATATGGAAACTAGACACTATTTACTATGTATTTTGGTACATGGACAGTAACAAAGCCATCACATAATCCAAAAGATCATACACTCTTATTTAGAAATAATGAAAAAAGAAAGAATGTAAAAGACAAATATCTCCCAAGGAGATGAAAAGAGGTTTCTGCCTTTGTTCGAATCAAATTTCGATGCATAACGAATTTGAGAGGTTCACCCAACCAAGAAATCGTGAAAAAAGAATGAACATAAAAGACAAATACCTCACGTAAAAGACAAATACCTCCTACACAAAGGAAAAGAGGATTCTGCCTTTGTTCAATTCAAATTAAATTCATAATGATTTTGAGAGATTTCACCTAATAAATGCAAGATTCTAGTGAAATTTCATTGAAAACTCAAACTCTCTGGTACCTTAAAAATCTAAAAGCAATTGTGGAAGAATCCTCTCTAGATGAGTTGCTTCTATTTTAAGAGAACCCTCTGCTTCAGCTATCGTAGAAGCGCGTTGAATAGCCTATACAACACAGTAAACAGAAAACAATTTACTAAATAACACCTCATAATACACCGCAGAGAACAACAAAGTGATGAACATTCAAAGGCCCGCACTCTCTTCAAAAATTGAAAAAACTGTTAACATGAACCTGTCACAAATAACCGGAGAAGTTCAGCGCTCAACTTCAACGCATTTGCATTGGCTGCATATAATAACAGACAACAAGTAGATCAGCCATATTAATCAGCAATATAAAGAATGCACATTTCCTACATTCTGCCAAAGGGGATGCATACAATCATCCACCATTCGTTTCCAATATCTATTGTTTCCAAACTGACTTTTGAACAATAACAATATCAAGAAAAAGCTATTTCTGAAAGCAACAACCGATAGGCGGCTAAACATTGCATTAGTACATTTGAAGGAGTGACTTGTTAATAATAGCAAAGTTCTGAAACATACTTCTTACCAGAAGTAAGGCGACTTCTCTTCAGAGTACTTGGTCCTGCCTGCAGATAATCAAACAAGAAAATATCAAACAGCAAAAAGAGATTCTAAATTGAAAGAAAAGTCGATTCTCAGGAAATTCAAAATGGTATTACTTCATTCATGGCGTTATTTCTGTCATTATTGGAAGCTTTTAATGAGCAAGAATGAAATGAAGACATCTTAGAAACGAAATTGAACAGGAAATGGGAACATTATACATAGTAAATATGGCAAGGAATCTAGCACTCTGGACTGACCTCAACCTCATGCATTACCAACATCTAATTAAGGTTTCACTTCCAGCATTACTTGTAAATGGACAACTTATGGCAAGGAATCTAGCACTTTTGAATCTCAATTCTCAAGGATAACAACCGTTCCCAATCAAAATCTGCAAATGACAGCTTATTTTCCTCATGCCAAAACAGGTTCATCACACACACAAAATCTATTTTATGTCAGGCAAGGGCTACACATGTTTATCGACCCTCCACCACCACCACTGTCTGAATCTAATAGCCCGGACGAAACTATCGCCTTCTCAACAAAAATCACACGCCTACCAAAAATTTCAGCTCAAATTTATGCAGCTCAAGGATTATTAATCAAAAAGGATTCCGCAGTATCCATAACCACAAATTCACTTTAGATGCAAATAAAATTTCAATTCGTTATTCACAAAAATAACGATATCAAAGCATAGCACCAGAAACACAGAGCCACAAAAGAATATAGAGAAGAATTTCACCATACCACAATAAATATCAAGAACAACACCTAAATTAAAAGTGTTTCCGAGCTTGTTTTGCCAAAAAATATCAGAGAATGACGGTCTGCTAAAAGTACTCAACCGCTGAATCATAGTATCGTGAGAAATCCAGACAAGAATTTGGTGAAATTGAAGGAAGATTACATTATAGGCTAGGCTAGTTTTGGTCAACCCATGCCGATATCACAAAACTGATATACTACCATAACCAAAACTGATTAATTTCCTAAATTACACAACGAAAAAGCAAAAATTCATGCAACCCAGTTGAAATTTAACACTTCTACTCCATTACCCGCAAGAATTAGACAAAATCTATTGAAAGATCACAACTTTACCGCAGCAAACCATACAGAGATCGCGACTTTACCCTAAAATCCTGTCAGTTTCGTGGAAGCAGAGGAATTGTTTTCTTCCACTCTTTCACTTCCTTCTCTCCCGCCGGAACACCAGTAAACGCTACACAGAAAGAGAGAGAAATGCTTAGAGAGAGAGAGAGAGAGAGTGACAACCCAAAGCAGTGTATGTTTGTTTTTGAGAAACAAGGAGCAGGCGGCGGCATCGGGGCGTCGATGGAGGCGGTGGAGTGGTGGAAAACGTGGGTAAGAGAGATGATTTTGGGTGGAGGCGGCGGAGTTACGCAAAATAACCTAAAAAGTTTCATACGAACACAATCGTCGGAATTTCCCCGTAAAAACATATTAAAAATACCTCATTTATGAATATTTCAGACGAAACATTTTGGTCGGAAATTCGCCGGACTTTTCAGACGAATTTTAGACCACTTTTCATCGGAATTTCAATTTATAAAAAATATTTTAAAATTCAGACGAAATGTTCGTCGCAATTATCGTCTGATTTATAAAAAAATAATTAATTTTTTTAAAATAAAGTTAGTTCGTCCGTGTTTCATCGGAAATGCGCCGCAAAATTTTTATTTTACAAGAAAAATAAAATATTATAAATTTCGTCGGAAGTTCGTCTGATTATCGTCGGAAATTTACAGACAAAAAATGTTCGTCGGAAAAGTTCGTCTGAAAATGCCTGTTTTTTTGTAGTGATCGTTGGGCCCCACTCCGCCGCTCCAAGCATTTAATGAGCCTGACAGGCCGTACTATGTAGCTGTAGCACATTAAATGCGCCTGCAAACAGCACTATTCATCCATCATTACTCCCCAGGTATAAATACCCCCTTCATAAATGCTATCCCCAATCATTCATAAGCGCATCCAAAACTACTCGAACGGCTCTAAAAAACCACTCGAAACTAACTTGGGCGTCGGAGTGCCGACAAAGGGATCACCCCAACCCGTCCTTTGTCGGTCCGTAGTTCACGTTTGCCACCTCATCTTACAGGTCAACACCGAGTCGAGGACTTCCCTGTTACAAATACTAAGTGGTCAAGGTCAACAATTTTGAGCCACGTCAGCTGCCCGAAATCCGACAAGATCATTTTGGCACCGTCTGTGGGAAATTTCTCGAACAAAAAGTTCAACAAGGATGGAATTGCGCAGTCACCGAACGCTTGGGCCGGACGACCAGCCAGATGTCCCGAACCAAACAGTCGGTCCTAGTCACCCGACGGCACCGCACGGAGCAGAAGTGCGGAACGCTTCCATCCCCATGGTGTATGCATCCCCTGACCTGGACGCGTACCTTGAGAAATGCCAAGCGGAAGCTGTCGTGGCGACCGCTGGAGGCCGAGCTCCTGTCTTCCCTGAGAAACCAAGGGCTAGCCCTGCCACACCCTCTCCCGGCCAGTACTCGGCATTGGTTCACACGGCCCGGAAACTGAAGCCGTACTTCCAGGCCCACGAGATCACCGTTTTGACAGACCAACCCCTCCGGCAAGTGCTCACACAACCGAATAGATCGGGCAGATTGACCAAGTGGGCGGTCGAGTTGGGCCAATATGACATAACCTACCAACCCAGGTTGGCATATCAAGCCCAGGTCTTGGCCGATTTCTTAGCTGAAAAGTCCCCTGCCGTGGTAGAAACATCAAGTCTGGGACCCTGGACATTAGCAGTCGATGGATCGTCGACCTCGTCTGGGGGAAGCGCGGGGGTATCCCTAAGAAGCAGTGAAGGAGATGAGCTTGACTTCGCCATCTGCTTGGATTTCCCAGCCACAAACAACGAGGCTGAGTACGAGGCCCTCCTTGCGGGGATGAAGATCGCCAAAGAACAAGGGGTCGATGACCTTACAGCCTTGACCGATTCGCAGCTTGTAGCGAGCCAGTATGACGGCTCGTACGAGGCGAGAGAAGAATCGATGGCAAGATACCTAGGGAAAGTGAAGATGTGGGCCTCTAAATTTAAAAACTTCAAACTCGAGGAAGTCCCAAGAGAAGAAAACGAGAGGGCCGGCATCCTGTCCAAAGTGGCCAATGGCCTCAGAGGAACAAGGGACAGGTCAATCGCCTTCCTCACTAACTCGACTCGATCTATTGATGAGGAGGGACTCTCTATCTTCAGTATCGACCCCGCCGAACCTTGTTGGCTGGACGATATAGTCTTACACCTGAGAGACAGGTTCCTCCCAGAAGACAAGACGGAAAGACGCCGACTCATGGCCCGATCGGCCAGTTACGCGCTTGACCCCGATGGAGTTTTGTTCAAGAAGTCCGTTAGGGAGCCGGTTAAGAGATGTCTACGACCTTCCCAAGCCAAGGAGGTTCTCGAGGAAGTACATGCTGGGTCATGCGGGAATCACACTGGAGGTCGGATTTTGGCCAAAAAAGTATCTCGAGCCGGTTATTACTGGCCGACCCTTATGCGTGATTCGATCAGTTTCTTAAAGAAGTGCCCTAATTGCCAGAAGCACTCCAACCTTACTCATCAACATCCAAGAGAAATGATTCCCGTCGACATTGCCTGGTCTTTTGACCAGTGGGGAATCGACATTGTAGGACCCTTCCCAATGGCCCCTCGACAACAGCAATTCGTCATCATTTGCGTTGAGTACTTCTCCAAATGGGTCGAAGCTGCTCCGGTCCCAAAGATCATCTATACTGTGATGACACGTTTCCTCTGGAAGAACATTATATGCCGGTTCGGAGTGCCAAGGACCCTCATCTGTGATAACGGACCTCAATTCAGGAGCAAGATGTTCAAGAATTTATGCTTAAAGCACGGAATCAGCCTACGTTTCACCTCGGTTGGTCACCCTCAAGCTAATGGCCAAACTGAAGTCACCAATCGAACCATAGTTCAGAATCTGAAGACCCGACTCGAC
Organism: Lantana camara; assembly: GCA_037501455.1. Classification (NCBI taxonomy): domain Eukaryota; kingdom Viridiplantae; phylum Streptophyta; class Magnoliopsida; order Lamiales; family Verbenaceae; genus Lantana; species Lantana camara. The sequence continues at coordinate 113,262,804 of CM074857.1, forward strand.
GGGAGCAAAGGAGCATGGGCAGAAGAACTTGATGGTGTACTTTGGGCCTATCGGACAACCCCTCGAACGGCCACCGGGGAGACCCCTTTCTCAATGGTCTATGGCTCCGAGGCCATGATACCAGCTGAAGTGATACATCAAACCAATCGATTAATGCATTACCAACTCGATCGAAACCAAGAAAACCGCCAATTCGAACTGGACACAATTGAAGAAAAAATAGAGCAAGGTTTCCGTCGAATGCAACAATACAGAGCGTCGATGACCAGGAGCTATAACAAGAAAGTCTTCCCTCGACAATTTCGGGTCGGCGATATGGTTCTAAAAAGGGTCGACGTTACCAAACATGTCGGTAAACTCGATGCCAACTGGGAAGGCCCTTTCAGAATTGCCAAGGTCGGGAAGAATCAAGCTTATCACCTCGAAGAAATGAGCGGCCAGCCGGTACCTCGATCTTGCAACGCTCACAACCTTAGAAGATTTTATGTTTAAAAAGCTGTAACTTTCTGACTGCTTGTACATCAATAAAATTGAGCACTTCATCTCGACTATCATGCTCTCAATGGGTTAAATAGGCCGATTCCTTAGTTCCAAGTTTATGAGTTACATTTACTGTTTGGTTGTCATACTCGAAGAGAGTTAAATAACCTACTTAATCGTTGCATTTACTATGTCGACAGTTTCGACTACGAAGTTGGAACATGCATTACCAAGGTGCTAATTCAAAGAGATACTAAGAACAAAAACTTCATTAAAATATAATACAAACTGAGTCAAGTACATTTGGATTTTTTGAGAATGCAACGGGGGATTGAAAAAGGATAACAAAGTCTTTTTGAAGGATGGGGGCTCTAGTCGACCTCCTCGTTGGAATTGGCTGCAGTCGGATCATTGCCAGGCTCTTGATCAGAAGTCGCCTCGAAGAACAACTCCGGGAAGACCCTCGCGTGATTGAGGACCATGGGGTCGACCCCTTGCGGTATCTTGCTTGGATCCTCTTCTCTGCCCCCGACAATATACTTCACCAGGGAGACGGCAAACCCAAACTCATGTTTGGACCAGTCGACCTCGGGTTCTTCGACAGCCGCTTCAGGAGGTGGTGGCCGGGGGTCGGGGCACATGAGCCCAATCTTCTTGGTATTGTAATCCACAGGAATGTATCCCTCGGCGCGGCATTGAGTAAGGCAGAGGTCGAATCCCTCCTTCATGTCCGCCACCCCGAAAGTCGCTGTCGACCGCTTGTACGCTGGGGATTTCATGAATCGATAGGCCCCATACCTTTCCGAATCGGCCACAACCTGGTCGAAGACTCCCTGGCACCTCTCGATGGCCGTCCCGCCCCTCTTACCTCGTCGGAAGCCTCTCCATCCTGGAAAGTTTTGATCATTTTGTTCGACTCCTCGTCGAGCTTTTGATGCGCTGCGAGGAGTTCCTTTTTCTTGTCCTTCAGCTCGTCCGAGGTCGCCTCGGCTTTCGTCTTGGCCAACTCGGCTGCCTTGACCTGGGACCCCATACTCGCCTTTTCGGTCTCCAGGTCCAGCACTTTCTTCTTCAAAACCTCCACCTCGGAGTCGATTCCAGCCTTCGCTTCCAGGCGGGACCTCCATTCCTTGTAGATCTGGGCCCTCCGACTCATATGGTAAACGTCTTGAGCCAGCTGCAGAGGGTGAAACCAGGAGATTAGAAAGTCCGTTTTATTAGGGGGATTAATTCAAGAGAGAGAGGGAGATTGTGCTACGTACCCCAATCGCTTTGATAGCCGCCGACATTTCCACCTCGATGTCGGTCATCTTCCACCTCGACTCATGGTCGACTGGCATCTGGCAGCAGTGGTAAACTGCTCCAGTAGCCCGATTATCGCGAGGGGTGGACCCTATTCGGCGAGGCTTGCCCTCACTGTCGACCAGTTTAAAGCCGCCGGGGAGATGAGGCTCGGAGATTTTCAGCATCTTGAAAAAATTTAACACGTCATCCTCGAGGGGGCTGAAGGGCAGATGGGTTATCCTCATAGCCTCGAAGGAGAATGGAGGCGGTGCCTTTTCGGTACCCGACGGGGTCGAGGGCAGTGAGCCCGTCGAAACTGTACCCCTTGACTGGCTCCCGCCCGAGGGGCGCTCGACGCTCGCGCCCATCTGAGCTGGCTTGGGGGCTTTAGGGTCCTTTTTTATCCTCTTCCTCCTATCTTCCGGGTCGGCGGAAACCTTTTTGTCCTTCCGCTTCGACCCTTGAGCGGCTTGAACGGGAGTCGACGCGCTTTTATCTCGGCCTGTCCCTTCCCTCGGCAAGGGGGCGTCCATCGTTTTGTGCTGGGCCGCCACCCCTGCCGCTTGGGTAATCGCCTGCTGAGCCTCGAGCTCTTCCATATCGGCTCTCATGGCTGCCAACCGACTCATGATTACTTTATCTGCAAAGGGAAATCAAAATGGGTCAGATTCGACTTAAAATGACAAGAAAAATGCATAAACAAAGTTTTACTACTTAAGTCACGATTCGAATGCTTTCGATACCAGGGTTAAAGGTTTAGCCTTGGACTCCTGGGGCTAACCCAAAGTTCACCAGAACCTTATCCTCGATCAACTTCTTACAGTCGAATTGACCGAGAGATAAAAGGTCCCGGATAAAAGTATTTTTCCATTGGGGAGAAGCTATCAGCAATGTCGAGGTAGGTCTCCAGCACCATATCCTATTCCATAAATTGGGCCATCCATCTCGATTTTCCATGTAAACGAACTGCTGCTTCCAAGTCTTCCCATTTGAGGAAGTCGGGAAAGTCGTGAGCTTGCGTTTTTGCTTGAACGATGACTGCACAAACCCATAGCCCGAACCAGATTTCTCCTTGGTCACACTCGCGTTGAACAAATCCTTGGCGACTCCTAGCATCGGAATCCCAAAATATTTCACAAGCACCCGGACGCCATTCAGCATTGCGTATGCGTTCTGCATTAGCTGGACCAGACTAATGTTGAGGTGGTTCAAGACATCGATGATATCTTCATCGATAGGGATGCGGAATCCAGCGTTGACCATTTTCCAAGTCACGGTTATACAATTTGGTGGGGGGTCGGTCATTGTTTACCCTCTCCTGGGTCGAATTACACTATAGCCCCCCCGTTTCGACGTCTCCCCCGAATAGTATCTCCCTAATATCCTTGAACATCTTGGGCGAGACCTTACTTTCGACAAGGCGAGGGTCTTTGTCTAGCACCCGGGCCGGGGATTTCGCGCCATAAGGGATGTAAACTTCCTCTTCCTCTTCTGAGTGACCAGTGGTCGATGGTCCCGCGCCGTCTTCTCTACTCGAGGGTACCTGTCCCAAGGTCATTCCTAAAAGAGGGACTACCGTAATCGGCTCAGCTGAGGTTACCGGACCCAGTGGGGAGGTCGAGTGTCTATCCCTAGAATCCTCAGAGGTCACTTCAACCTCCGTTTCTAAGGCCGCCTGTGAATGGACGGACTCCTCCTCCGAGGTCGAATCCTCGGATCTAACCTCATCCCCAGGACCGGGGATTCTGTCCGACACATCCGCACTACTCGAGGTCGAAGAAGACATCCCACTGCTTAGACTCGAAAACTTCGACTGGTAGCCCTCAGATTTCCTCCTTGAAATAAGGTTTAAGGTGCGTCAGGGGAACGAGTCGAACGTTATTCGAGATGGGGTTCTTCTCACTCGATTACTATTACGAACTCAGAAATAAGTGGCTAAAGAAAAAGCTACAAGGGCGAAGGAGACCAGACTGAGAGAGCTTATCGGAAATCTGTTGTTGACTGGGGTCGACTCGAAATTCTCCGAAATGCTTGCCTCGAAAAGCTCTGAAATGCTCGAAACGCTCTGAAAATTTCTGAAGTAGAAAGGAAATAATGAAAGCCCTATAGGACTATTTATAGGGGAAAATTTAGGTAGGAAAATCGAAGGCGAACCGTTGCCATGATTACGCTTGGGGCCCACTTTTCGAAATTTGAAAGGCCACTGCCACGTCACCTTGGCACCGCCTTCCTGGGGACTAATGATGTGGGCCAATCCGATATCGCCACGTGTACGCGAGGTGGACCAGCGGTGGCCCCCCCACGTGGCCCGACGACCGGTCAAACTCACCACGTGGGCGCCCGAGACGGCCGCCTCGATGGCATGGGCAGAGGAACTTCCCGAGTACGGACCCTGACCACGATGCCACGACGAGTCGACCCATACGAATGACAAAGTCGATATTAAATCGAGATCTCTCCAAGCCAAGTCGAATATTAGTCGACTATGCCATCTCCCGGTCGATCTCACCTCGACTCATCGTTGGGCCCCACTCCACCGCTCCAAGTATTTAATGAGCCTGACAGGCCGTACTATGTAGCTGTAGCACATTAAATGCGCCTGCAAACAACACTATTCAGCCATCATTACTCCCCATGTATAAATACCCCCTTCATAAATGCTATCCCCAATCATTCATAAGCGCATCCAAAACTACTCGAACGGCTCTCAAAAACCACTCGAAACTAACTTGGGCGTCGGAGTACCGACAAAGGGATCACCCCAACCCGTCCTTTGTCGGTCCGTAGTTCACGTTTGCCACCTCATCTTGCAGGTCAACACCGAGTCGAGGACTTCCCTGTTACAAATACTAAGTGGTCAAGGTCAACAATTTCGAGCCACGTCAGCCGCCCGAAATCCGACACGATCACCATCCACATTAATGTTTGAGAAGGCTCGAGGTGATTGTTTTGGGTAACATTGCCTTCGTGGTTGGTGAAGGTACTTCGTTTGGGCCAAAGATGGAGTTCAACTTGGGCCACATATGCTCCATGGAAACCTTGTGGTACGCACTCACAAGTTCGAAGCTCTATGGTGCATGATACAACACAAGAGAAACAATGAATCATCTCATGCAGTGTTGTGCATGTAGATTGTGAGAAGTAAAACATCAGTTGGAATCTTTACCTCACAAAGCTCGATCCAGGTCCAAACCAAAGCTGAGACATAATATGTTGTCGGATTATAGACTACGACTTCATGTTCCATGATGATTTTTCAGGTATTATATCGTAGGTATGCAAGCTTGAATCGGCAGTGGATTTCCTCAAGATCAAGCTAGAGATTTGTGTAAATTTGCATATTTTCCAAGACCTCGGAGAAGATCTTGTCATCCCCGAACGACAGACTCCTGCCTACTCCCCGTAGCAGTATACACAAGCTCACGTAGGAAGGATTCATCTAGATCTTCCGACTACCCCATCCTAACAAAGAAAGTCCCGTTTTCCGTTAGGAAACCGACCATGTTGAATCCTTTTTTTTCCCTCTTAGCTAGTAAGATTTGAGTATGAGTGGTCAGATATTTTGTTATAGCTTATGTGGTTTTATATACCAACTTTATGTGTTGATGCAATTAATATGCTCAACAAACACCATATACGAAACAAAACTGCTTATTTGATGTTAAGTTTGCTTTTCAGAGTGGAAGGGTTACTTTCAAATTTCTCTGTATCAGAAAGTATCATTATTTATTCTCAACTTATTTGTTTGGTGGAGGAAGCTAATTTATGACAAAGGAGTAACACATCTCTGTGCAAGGTAGGTATGTAATGAATAGGATCATGAACTTTATTGCACGACTATGGTATATTCATCACCATTAATAAGAATGAAAGATCCAAATTTCAGCCAAAAGGGATATGTAGAGTCCCTGCTCTCTAAATTATGTATTAAATGTAGAGATTTGATAATCTTTTTGCAAGATCTTGCTGCACACGCCGAAGAGACTCCTTGGCTTCCAAACCATCATTACACAGCTTGTTTTAATGCAATGCATAAATTAGCCAATCCTATCAATGTAAGTAACTTTTGTACTTGGCTTTAAACGCTCCAACCACCTATTTTCTTCCAATATGTGATGCTCTGTAACTGAGTTAAAGGAGATAGCAAATATAATAACACATAACAAGGATAGCTCAACCTTTCAAGTGTTCAAAAGATGCCTTTCTTCAGTAGGTATTGGCGCTCTGAGACTCCCTTAAGGCTGGAACTCAAAAAATTGCTTCATGTGAAATACACCAAATATGCGCATGGGAGAAGATCTTATACAAGTTTAATCCTTTGGACTACCCGCCAGCCACAAAATTGTTTGTCAAGCATTTATACCAATACGCCAAGGGGCATGAGATGGATTCTAATGAGAAGCTTGGTGCGGCCTTCAGTCATGTTAAAAACTCCCTCAATGCTGCTATCAATGTCAAAATTAGGCAATTTCACATGGATCTCAAGAGGGAGTTCTTCAACTTTAGGTAATTTCTTGAGTACCCAGGGATCCGGTTATCTGATGATAAGAAACGCGCCATCGCCATAGAGGCTTACTTTAGGGATCTTGAGGTCATTGGGGGTGAGGTGAGCTACATGGTAAAATTATATACGCACATCCCACTGTAATAATAAAGTATTTTTTTTTCTTTTTAAGAAACCCGTAACTTCAATCTTTTGATGTTATATTAGGAGTGTTGGCTGTTTAGGAGGTTTCGCTTGATCGGGATTAACTTTTATAAAGAGATGCGGTATATCGTAGTCCAAACAGAAGCAGGAGGTGACGGCCCTGAGGTAGGGGAACAGGGGTGCTATTACATTTACGGCTGTAACTCTGATGCTGGGGAAGAGATAATGGATGTTTGGGACTACAACCCTGAACAACTTTAAGCTCAAAGGTAATCACTTATTTGCTTGGAATGCTGATATCGTGTTGATCATAATACTTAATTTGTTTCCTATTAAGTTTATGTCCGTTTGGTTTGTTGACTTCAAGAACTGCAATGGTATGTCACCTACACTTTTGGTGTGTTATTTATCTGAGTTTTGTCTACTGGCTTTTCATAAGGTATTAATCATCTGTAATGGTATTTAATTAAGACAATATACACAGCCTGTTGTCGTTTCAAATGGTATTAGTGACTGATTCACAACATCAGCATGTGTAAAGATGTTTGAAGTTTCAATTCAATTTGAGGCTACCATTTATAACATTGCTTACAATACTTGTGTGCTATATTTAATTACATATATTATGGATAATCTTTCGGAACGATTAACATACATCCATCACTAATCCTATCTACTTTAAACTGGTGATTTAATAGCTGCAATGGTATACTAACCTTTCTTTGAAATAAACCTTAGTAAACTCTGAAATTTTCATTCCACAAATATATGATTCAAAATTAAATATAACCGCATGATCATTAAAGTAGTTAAATGTACGGTTAACCAGTGGACCATCTGTGAGTTAGCATCACAGCAACATTGTTTTCCATACACCTTATGCACTTCACTAATGTGAAATATACAAAAGGACAGTAAAGTCTTCCTAAAGAGATAGATTGTATCTTAGTCGAATTAATATTAAAGCTGTAAAAAAAATTTAAATAATTGTGACCTTCATCTTCACCAACTTGCACTCTGGAGCGCCAAGTAAATAAGATCATATTTCTCCTCGTTAGGTAATTCGAAAAAAACATCTAGCTGATCCTGGAGCTTTGCTAGCTCGCTTGTAGCACGGACTCGCTCCATTCTTGTAAGAGTTAATGAGAGGTCTTTGATGGTCTCGTACAACCTTTTTCTATTCTCGGCTGCCTGCACGTCAACCTTTGTATTCACATCCCGCTCTATAGCATTCGTAACTTTGTTGAGCGCCTCGGTCGCACGTCCCCACATAGTTTCAATCCTGCAAAAAATTTCGTTGACATCGTCTAAACTCTTTCGCTTTCCTTTTGACAAATCTTTTCCCGGACTGGATTTGGGCGAAGCGGATTGTGCTTTTGTGGGATTTTCGAGAAGCATAGATTGGGGCTACCCGTGTTAGTCTCCTCAACTACTTCAATTCCATGTCCTGCGCCATCGTCCATAGGAACGCTATTAAAATCAAAAGCACCATCGCCCGTTGCTCCATCTCGGCCGTAGATCTCAACCTACGACTTGTAATACGGAAACGACTTCTCCTTCACCGAAGCCAAGTCTGGATTGGCCTGCAAAATGATACACTAAGCACAAATTATAAATCTGGAGACTCAATTTTGAAATATGGTCTCAATTGACATCAGCTGTATCATTGAGTGCTAAATGTTAAGTCTGTGACTAATTCTTCTCCAAGGAAGCTTTGAGGAAAATTGAATCCAACTATGGTTATTTAGAGGTTGTTCTAATCCGTTAGATATCGTTAAATCAAAAAACCAATACCTTAATCATGTTATCCCAGTCTTCAGACAATGCGTGAATTGTCTTGAGTGTTGAATTCCAGCCCATCCCGGTTTTTCTTATCGCCTCGTAAACCTTTCTATACTTTTTTTTTTTCATGAACTGTATTTCGATAGGATATGTGGATCCCCTCTTAAATCAGTGCCCGACAGTAATTGTTTCATGCGAGACTCTAGCTGCTGTATGAAATAGGAACGGAATCCATTTGGAGTCTTTCATCCACCGACAATTATGTCTTTGATGGCTATGATTAGCGCGCATTCTTCCACCGATGACCACGAACTTCGTGTGCCATTGCTTTTCACCCCACTACTCTTCCCTCTTGTGTTCCCGCTCAATTCATGACCCTGAGAGAGCTGTATCTGTTCGAAAAAAACAATAAGTACTTCAAATGTTCATGAAAACAACAAAGATCAATCATCCATTTCAACACTCTAGGTTCTTCATCCAACATATGGTAATTATGGAGGCCATGAAATTTATATCCTAACATAAAACTATGGGGAAGAATGTGTAATATATGCCAAATAAATAAAAAAAATGCTCAGTAAAGGACTAAATTTAGAGATTCATATCAGCTCAAAACACTTTATCAAAGGGGTGCAACTGACAATCAACACGAAATCAAAAATAATGTAACGGATTCAACGACTTTCTTCTATGTTGAACTGAAATTAAACTCATTTCAAGAACGAGTCTAAAGGTACGCCACATGTTATCTGCAATGTTATCCCGGAGCTCAGTCCAGGCTTGTGTTTGTTCGACTTGAGGGATGTACTCAACGCTATTTTCATCATGTTCTCCCTCCAACTCTGTCGCGTTTAATTCAGTCTCAAATGGATCCACATCCATTTGAGATCGAATAAAATGATGCAGCAACCTACATGCCATAATGATCTCGTTCTGGACAATGATATTGTACAAGGAGGGACTACAAAGGATGGCCCAACGTTTCTTAAATATGCCCCATGTACCCATGTACGATCAATCACGTTTCTTGTCGAGGAGTGCCGCTTATTAAATAACTCTTTGCTATTTAGCGGTACATGATTGCCCCACTCTTGCAAATGGTACTGAACACCCCTATATGGCGCCAAAAATCCAGGTCCGTTTGTGTAGCTGGCGTCGCAGAGATAATAGTACCTTAAATTAAAACAAAAACTAATAAATATAGTGACTTAATATCTAAATTTCTGCTACAGCCTTAAAATGAATGTACATGAAAAACAAGTATCCAACAGGTAAAAAATGTAAAACTAATATTTGGCCTGCGAATAGCGTCACATAACACACGTCCATCCGCTGCCAACCCTTCCCAGCCTGTCAGTATGTACGTAAAATTACAGCTTTAATTTTACACGCCTAGAACATTTACGTGGCACTTCCCCTTTCGTGATTGGTAACGTCCCTTGTCCACCTCTGTTACAGTAACTTCAATCAAAGTCCCATCCAATACGCCCAAACAGCCCTGCAAATTTACAGCAATATGGAAGCATTTTTAGAATTTCATCTAAAGTAACATTGCAACTCTAAGTCAGTTTGCCTACTGCGTATATCGTATTAAATGGAAGTACTAATTTATTTCAATCTAAAAACTCAAGACATATATAATTAATCAAGCATACCTCAAACCACTTCCATATGTGGTCCGTGCTACCGATCTCCACGGGTGACTCTTTAGCAAGAAAGAGTTTGTGCAATGTCAACACAGTTTTCAACACTATATGAAAATATTTCGATACGGTACGGCCTGATCCTTAGAATTCAAACTCCACTACAAGCATTCCTACCCATACGTAACAAGTTAATACACGTCCTTTCTGATTTTTTTGTCAGTTGGTCAAGGTATTCAATACAAACAGGAAGTCTCTCCTTAAAACTGTATTTTCGGCCTCCCTCACCTTCTATCCTACGTCTCTTCGGACCAATCAAAGAAAGTAATAGAATGGTGTCCATTAACATACCAAGCATCACAAACTTAATCAACTCTATAATAACAAGCACCCTCTTAGAATCCATCTGACAATGAAGAAACGTTAATCAAGCACAAACTTCATTAAAAAATAGAATTGTCATGCTACATCAAATACGAACATCTCGGGATACAATGGATTAATTGTTTTAATATGACTACAACCATGATAGACGACAGTACGCACAAATTGAAAAAAAAAAAAGACTCCTGCGTTCATTGGACAAATACAGCTTGACAAACTATCCCCAGCAAACTAACTGCCAAACATCGTGCTTCTCAAAAACAAAATCAAGAAAATACAGATAAAATAAAGGAAGGCTTCCATACACTTACGACTGTCGGACGACTTTAGTGACGAGAAGCCCTGCATTTCCTTCAAACAAAACCGAAACGCACCCTATTGCCTGTATGACGGGAAAAAAGAGAAAGAATCCTAGCATCAGAGTTTCAATAAATTAAAGACGCACGCAAAAAATGTAAATTCACTGCTCATATAAACCTCTGTTGAAGTAAGAAGAACCGATGTTGAACACCCTAGCACAGTGAGGGAAAATGGTGAGCAGTACAACTGAAATTTTAGTACTCAGCTGAAAAAGGGTCTGGACTGGCGGGATTGGCGAAAAAAGGGAGGGAAAAGTAGACATAATTGGGGGGGCATAACAAGGAATAAAAGAAAAGGCCCAGGGGTAAAATAGTTATTTCGGCTAAACCATTGCCAATGATTTATTTAACAAGATTTTGGGCAGAAAAAATACACCAAACTTGTCTAGCTTAGAACCGGGGCTCCGGGTAAAACCCCAAAAAAGTAACAATCAAAGTAAAACCATGTTTAGGCTAGATAAATTAGACAACCCAGGCTTTACTATTGAAGTAAATGAATTCTAAAAGTAAACAGTGCCTAAATGTATAATTAAACAAAATTAACTAGTACAGTTCATCATTTTCGTGTGAATAAAAGATTATCAATATGGATGTTGTCCTTCATTCTTAGGCCGTATTTGCTTCAATGGGTTGCAATCATCAAATTCAGCTTATGTATGTAGTAAATTTCTTGGGACTTGGCTATCATATCCAACTCATTGGGGTGAGCTTCTTTGTTATATGTATAGCTTAAAAGGGTGCCTTCTTTACTTCTACGGTTTAATAACATACATTCTAATTGACTTTTCCAGTATTGCCCCTATCCTCATCATCCCTGCACAAATGGCAAAAAATCCAGAGAAAAAGGGCACCCTCCACAAATTGAAGCAACAGACAGGCACATAAAGGTAATAACCTATCTCCCCAAATAAGCTGTCCAATTAACTCCATGACCATGGTCCATGAGCAAGTGACTATCGAGTTGAATCTCATACTTAGGGGTGTTCGTTGTACAGGTGAGTCACAGGTTGATCTGTGATCATCAAGTGAGGTCTCTTTTTGGCTTATTTTGGTAAACAGTTAGGTGAGTTTGTATATCGTTCACTGTGGGTCATATCTATATGTCGTAAGTACCTATTGAAATAGTATGAACTATTTTATCTTAATTCGAACCTATTTCTCAATAGTTTATCTATTAATATGTTAAATTGATTTGATCTAAAAATGTTGTTAAATATCAAGTGATTTCACATACAAGATAGACTCGAAACATTTTGTTTTGAAAGTGTGATGTGAACGAACTAATGAAAGAAATGTTTTGAAAAAAATATGTGTGTGTGTGTGCGCCTATAAGAACATTTATAGAGTATATATTTGTGCTTGGGGTTGTGTAAGAGGTGATTCGGGACGACTTGGGCCGATGATGAACTAATTATACAATCCCATAGTGTATGGGATTCGAAAATATCAATAGAGTGTTGCGAATATGAAATTTTATGTCCGGCAGGATCCACCTCTCCAAAGGAGCTTTGGGATTCATGCACCCAACGACTCAATGGTGTGTATGTAGATAGCTAGACTTTATCCTCTGCTATCAACGATGTGGGAAAAATAATGTTGGTATCTTTTCGTGTGTTTATTTCATGTTGATGTGATTGAGGGGATATAAGGTTGGAGACTGCTCGCTTCTTGCCAAGCTTGTGAATGATTTGTTCCTACGGTCTATTTTGGTTAAGTTTGTGATACCTTCCCTTTTATGCCCCTTTGTGTTTGTGAAAACAATAAAATGGATCATAAGTTTGTGTTTTGAATGTTTTAGTGGTTTGATTTATTCTAGTATAAGTTATTACATTCCTAATTCACTAGTCGCCCTGATTGATCCCCCTCTTTTAATATTAACTACAGACAAGTTGTGCTAGGCGAAAGTTGTAGGTCATGGCTCGTTTAAGTATAATCTTGCATGTCTCTTTAATTTTAGATTTTATGTGAACTTTATAGCATCTAATTATTGTACATATTAGTTCTATTCTTTTGATGGCCTTGTCGGCCCTTACATTCTGAATTTGCTTATGTAGCCTTGTCGACCTTGTTACATATGATCATGTTTAAGTTTGACCAAAAAAAAAAAAAAAACAATAAGTTTGACCTTGTCAGTTCATAAATGTAAATTATTATTATTTATGGCCTTTTCGGCATTTCATCATGATGTATGTTTTAAATTTTACGGGTTTTGTGGCCGCTACGTGTTATTTAATTATTACACTTTTGTATATTAACTGATTGCACAATTTGAAAATTTGGTCAAAAAGTAATCTATTAAAGGCTTGGGTATTCATATCTCCCTTTCATTGTTCACGGTGGTTCGACATGTATACGGATATTCCATTTCATATGCTTGTCAAGTGCCAGTGCTGCTCCCAAATTGAGAGTCGCAACCATCTCTTCGTTACAAGTACTAAGGCCCAACACGTTTGAAACCATTTCGCCGAGATGTTTGGGATTAATACTGTGGGTTTTGATTCTTTGAACATGATCATGCAGGGCTGGATTGGGTCGAAAGAATCATATCAGGGTTATTTTGCCGTGTCTCATTCTGTGGTATGTCTGGGTTGAAAGAAACAGTTCAAAACATAAAGGAACTAACTTCTCTTATCTCAACATAATCAGGCAAGTGAATAATCACATTTACAGGTGGGGATTAACTAATAGGATGACACGTAGAGCGTGGAAAGGGGACATCAGCAGAGCAAAAGATTTTGGTATCCAACTGCCGAAAACTAAACAACCACGAAGTAGATTGATCAAATGGGCTCGGCCGCGAACGGGGTGGCTTACATTGAATACGGATGGTACCTCTCGGGGAAATCCTGGTCCCTCCGGTATTGGCGGCGCGATTCATGATTGCGAGGGTTCGGTGATATATGCGTTTAGCGGTGGCATCGGAGTGGCGACTAATACTATGGCCGAACTCAAGGCTCTCATTCGTGGAGTCCAAGCAGCAAGTGATTTGGGCTGCACTAGATTATGGATAGAGATCGATGCTCAAGCGATCCTTGCTATCATCTGCAGGGGACAAACTGGGAATATTGCTTTAAACCTACTGATCAAGGAGTTCCTGATCCGAGTGAGGACTATGAATGTCACCATGTCGCACATATACCGTGAAGGTAATGGATTGGCTGATTTCTTGGCGACGAAGGGTGCTGAGGAGCAAGAGAGTTGGTCTTTCCCTAGCTCTCCTATGCCGAATGAGGCGAAAGGTTTCGTCAATGTCGATAAATGGGGTCTACCAAGTTTCAGATTTAAATAATGATGATGATGCTCTGTTTTTTCTGTTGGCAGGTCCTAGAGGATAAACAAATGCCCAGGTTGTTTTCTGGTGTGAATCTAACCTTCAAGGTAAGTGGGAGACGTGACAAAGATTTACTTTACAAGCTTCTAAAAGGTAAAAATAGCTTTAACCATAATTTTGCTCTGCGTGGCGCTACTTCCCTGGTCAACAAGTTTATTTTATGGACTTCTAATAATTTGAAGGTAGCTAATGTGCATGAGAAAGGTATATCGCTCTTTGATTATGTGCAGGTTCTGAACTTGAATGGTGGCTCGTTGCACCTTGGATGCCATGATGGGAAAACTTCTAGTCGCCGGCGGCGGCGGCCAGTTTGTAACTATGCAATTGATGGGTGCCTGATATATACTTGCTCGCAACTGGAAAACATAGCCTTTTCCCCCATTTCCATGTCTACCATTTTGGGGTTGAAGAAGGATCCTGAGGACGCTACCGAAGAGCCAATCGTCTATTGCTTTGATGCCCGGATGTCTGGGCGCCCCTTTTTGGGGCCAATTGATGATCATTTGATTTCGGTTAGAGGGATCGTTTTCTTAATAATGCCCTTTGTCGCTATTGTAGCTCCTTTTACTTTTTCGGGCATTTCTGTTTGAAATACTTGCTTGATCGCTGGATCATGGCTGCTTGGGTGTACTCTTATTTCCGGTTGTTTATTGATGAGGGGAGGGCCTCGGTAAAAACCTCGCGGTCTCATTGACCGGTTTCTTTAAAAAAAAAAAAAAAAAAAAAAAGCTATGCTGGTTCTAGCTAATTTTAAATAAGTGTTCTTGTTACATAATTACATTGCATTTATGTAAATTGTGCATGTAATTAGAAACTTATTATGTATTAGCATAAATGATGGACTAATACTTTTTGGTTGAGCTTGTCTTCCTGCCGTGGTATTTGGAAAAATATTATTGATTGTTTTGATTTTAGGCCCTCGAGAATTTAATTGGAATAAGTAAAATAGTAAGCCTAAATATAAATTTTGACACAATATATTGTTAATTGCGGGCTAATTATAGGCATGAAGTTGCTTTTTGGAAAATCCCTAAAGTTGATATTCTTATGATTTATGTGGGATTTTCTTTTCTTATACAAAATGTTAGTTACTTGAGTGAAATGCTTGTGCCACATTAGCAAGAATCTTTAAATTGGTTTTGATTTTGAAAGATTACTTAAACTTTTAGATTCATGAAACATAATTTTATGACTATGTGTTATTTGTGTAAATTGTTCGGCCATATTTCTTACATTATGAATTAGAGATTTTTTTCTATACTCCAATGGTGATTTACTCAATATTTTAGTCTTGTTTCCAAGATACTTTTTTTTTTTTTTTGATATGTAAAGAAAATTATTTTTTCAAAGTGATTTCAAAATAGTTGAGTAAGTCATTTTAAATATAATTTTATGGAAGCTATAATGATATTGGAGAAAATGTCAAATTCTAAAATTCCCCCGTGATTGTAAGAATTTGACTATGAGTTTCACCTTAAACTGTTACTATATATGTCATGTTTAATTCCAAATGAGTTGGCACGATTTTATATTCAACAAGTACTTTTAGAACTTTGAGCAATTATGTTTGAACTCTTATATTTGGAAACAAAAGAAAGTTCTTAAATTAGAACTTGGGCATAAATCTTTACCAAATATAACTTTTTGACAGATAAGGGTTAAATTTGCCACCGGAAAACTTATTGTACAAATTCGCTAAAACGGTAGAGTTGGTATATCATTTTTCCAATTTTCCTTGTAGGGTGGTTTTTGATGTGGTAGTAGCGGTTTTGCCACACAATTAAGAATCTTGCCACGTCAGATTACAGGTCACATTTCCGACGACTTTTATGGGCTCCGGCCAAAATTTGCATTATTTTGCAACTTTTTTCGAATTGTGGGCTAAATTTGTTGGCGGAAAAGATATTGTACCGAAATTGAAAAATCGCCGCAGTTGGTATACCATTTTTGCAATATTCCCTGTATAAAATTATTGGTTTTGGGCCAGTATGCAATATTTGAAATTATTTGATCTTGCACTTTATTTTTACTATTTCTTGATCCAATTATCTGATTTTTGTCATATACATACTGCTATTGATTAAATCAGAAATGACAAAATATTTTGGGTATGACTGATAATTTTAAATTTTGTTCTCCACTACTAGTTTGATTCCCAATATATGATAGGAATGTGTGAAAGAGATCATAAACTCTTTTGATATAATTTATCATTTATGCAATGAGTTCTTTCACTTTGAGATCATACTCAATAGATATCTTAAAATTTATTTGGATAAAGATATCTTGCATTTATTGCAAATTAGGGAATGATTTTTATTTTGTTATTAAATTGATTCTGGAGAAAATTTGTTGGTTGTTATTTTTGGATTATATACTTAACTCGAGTCATGTTGATTATGGTTCAATCTTTAACTCATCTAGATGTGTGGGAGTTTCATACTGTTATGAATTCATATTAGTCTTTAATTTATCTAGATGTGTGGGAGTTCTTTCAGAATTGTTTCTGTCAAAATTTGTTTTCAAAGAAATTATTTAAAAAGGGGGTAAATGTGGACACATTAGTCTTTTTAATAATTTCTTGTAAATTGTGAAAGATAGAACTTCTTGTTTTGAAATAAATGACACATCCCATAACTTTTGTGAAACACAATCTTTCTCAATTGGTGGTGACTTAGCTAACCGATCAAGTATTTGAGACACTCATATATTGATTGTTAGAATGTCTTGTTGATTTAGTGAAATATCTTGAAAATTATAGACTTGACTATTATCACCATTATTTCACTAAAATTTAAGATAGATCGGTATTTTATATAACCTACATGTGCATACTGGTTAGTAGGTTTGAGAAAGGAAATATTTTGAAAGTGAATTTTAGAACATTGATTAATTTACTGAGACTTTTCTAAGCTTTATTGAGTAGAAAAATATACGTCACAAAATAAGAGACTTGTGTTTGGTGGTTAACTCTCCTAGTTTCCGTATTGATATGGTTTTGTCTAGATAAGTGGTTTCTTATAAAGAAACTTGATGAGGACAATTATTTTGGTCTATTGAGGAGCATATCTGTATATTGGCTCTATATGCTAATTGTCGATGGGTATTCATAATTTTCACGTAGATATCTGATGATTATTGAATTAATGGGAGTACATTTATATGTCTTATGCTTTATGATAATAATATACTACTTGTTAGTAGCGACAATGTTACTCCATGAAACTGATGTGACGTTACTTTGACATGTACATTACCTATGTTAAGGTGTAAATCTCTTGATATCTTGACAAGAGAACATGTGAGTGCAGCCTAGCTTTATAATGTGTGTTTTGGTCTATGTAGGTTGTTTGCATTCATAATGCGAATAGAATGTACATTTTAAATATCTTACATGCACTCAATGCAAGACTAATTTTGACTCATTAATGATTCTTTTATTTGCACATGATTGAGTTGTGTGTCTCGCATGTATATTTATCTTAAGATTGGGTGTTGTTCTTAAGAAATGTTGGGTATGTCTCATAAAAGCACCATATTGTATATTGAGCATTGAATGAGACATACATAACTTCCTGAGAAGTTGTTGAGTTTTCTTGGGATTTCATGTTGTTTTAGAAATCCATATCTTACCAGAGAACTATAATTTCCTTTGGGTTTCCTATTGCTTCTGAGGCCCGTATATGATAAGGAAATTGGATTTTCTTGGGATTTCATATTGTGTAGAAATCCGTATCTTACAAGAAAATCGGAGGACTTACAATGAAATAGCATATTTGGGTCATATTTTGGATGTTGTTTCTTCCTACACCACCACGTCTGAATCCATGTCAGTGGAAGTTGCTGGTATTTATGGCCATGAAAGGGCTTGTATGAACAAAGGATGCAATCACCCCCATGATTCGATATTTAGTTACTTTCGCCGGACCGGATTGTTTAAAGGTTTGTCTATTGCCGTATTGTTTTTCAAAATCTATGGCCACGGTCAAAATTGTTGTGTGTAATTTAGCCTGAGAGTCATTTTGATTAAAAATGTGTTTTTTCTTTATTTTTTGTTTTTGGAGTCAAAACTTCAATTAATATTGTCCAGTGGGAGACTGTAAGAATATTTCTTATGGACTTCTATTAATTGATGGTTGTATTAAAATAAAACGGACTAAATTAATACGGTTAATGGGACAAGACTTATCAGGCCTATTTATTTGACCCACTATCTTTAAAGGCTTGATTTTAGTAGATGTGGTCTGACACCTGGTGTAGGCCCACTCTAGAAAGCCCGTGATGGGAGGGCCCCTAGGGTTTTATATATCGCGGCTAGGTCCCCTCTCCATTCCACGTTATTGATATCTGCTTTCCTATTAAGCTGTCAACTGTCGATGAGAGAAGGAGAGGAAGATCTAGCCAGAGAAGTCGAGCATACCACGTCAAATTGCCCAACGAGATCGGTAAATATCAAGTCCAATTCAATATGCGAAAATCAGGTATATCTACACTCTCGATTATATTGGTGTTCTAAATCCATGATATTCATGGCGAAAATATCTTACATCCACTACTTCGAAGCCACCGCCTCTTTTGTAGCTCAATCTCTCCATACACAACACAAATAGGTATGGAGAGATCGGATCACCTTGACGAATACCACAAGTTGGTATAATTTGCTCCGTTGGCTCCCCATTCCAAAGGATTCGGGGTCTCACCTTCGTAACACAACACATAATCAGGTTGACAATGCTACCCGGGAATTTAAAAAGCTCCAAAGTCTCCCGAAGAAACTCCCAGCTAATTTTATTTTGTACGCTTTCTCTAGGTCTAAATTGAGCAGCATACTCCCTCTCTTGCTTTTCGAATTAAACATAGTATGTATCAGTTCTTTTAGCATCAGAATATTATCATGCAATGTCTTCCCGGGATGAACGAGCTCTGGAACGGTCCAACTATATGGAGGGCATGATTCTTCTCACTAGCAGCTTCGTGAGGGTTCTTAGTGTGACATTAAGAAGCGCGATAGCTAGGTCGGAACTCGCTCGCGTCTTTTGGGCTGTCGTTCTTAGGTATCAGGCAGATGAATGCTTCCCCCATTTCCTCCAAGATATCTTGGTTCTCGAACAGTTGCTAATGTAATCGGTAATGTGCAATTACTTTTGTTGCTGTAAAAGGTCGAGAAAAGGTGAGCTAGAAGCGAGCAGTTCAAAATTCAAATTGAACCTTACGAACGTGGATAAGCAATTTACCCTTAAGCTCAATTAATCCATGATTTTTAATATTATAGAGGTATATTTGGAATATCACAAAATTGGTATGGCCATCTAAAAAAACCGTAGTTTGTGAGAGGAAAACCCTCATCTTCTTTTATATAGTATAGATAATATTAAAAATAATTGCATAATAAATATTAATATAAAATTTTAATTTAATATTTATTTAAATAATAATAATTTTATTATTTGTGCACGCATAGATTGTGCAAGAATTACTAGTATATATTTGTGTGCGAGGCATGCAATCAACAGTAACAAAGTTCTTTATTCAGAACTATATTACATATACATTAATACAAGCTGCTTTATTTAGATTATAATGCAAGCTTTTCCGCTTAAGTAATATTAATATCAGCACACACTGCTAGCTTTTCCTCTTATGTAATACTAATATCAGCACAATGCTAGCTTTTCCTCTTTAAGTAATACTAAAGGATAACATTCTTACTTGCACCCATTTATTAGCATACACTGTAATTTGAAGATGGCGCAAGATCTGTAGCAGATCATCACTGCACCATTGACGAACCATACAATTCTTGCTCACCGGGAACGTTTTGCACTGGAGCTAAAGGATATCCTTCTTGCTCACTGCGTGATGTCTTCTTAGCATTGTAAAGGAAAGTGCGATTCACATTATCATCGGAGCAATAGAGGCAAGAATGCTGCTGGGGCTTAATCTCCCTCACCTTCATCACAAGTTGCTTGTTATTAAAAGTCTCCGAGAGTAAATTCTCTTTAATAATAATTTGAACTGTAGAGGTAAACGCGCCAAAACATTTCCCCTCGTATGTGCATTCGCCCGTCCCCTGGTTCGGCTGACAAGCACTCAGTAAAATCCCTTCATGGGGCTTCAACGGTGGAGGCAACCCACCCCGAGTCTGTGTGAAAAGGAGACTGGCGTTGTCCCTGAACGCGTGCAGCATAATGGTATCAATGTGGGGAGGCGTGTTATTAGGGCCACTCAACATCGGAAGGGTTTCCAGCAGGGCAGCCACCACAGTTTCGTAAGGGACGTATCTGCAGTTATCTGGTTGTATCGTACCCCGAAATGAAGTGTTAGGACCGATTTGTTCTTTTTCTTTATCGGTTAAGCCACCGCTATGGCTAGAATCGGAGAAGAACATGAAGGTTGCACCAGGAGGCACATTATTAACTAGCTGCCTGAAGTCCATATCTGTATGTATGCATGCATTTAGATGTAATTAAGATTCACTATCTTCTATTTGTTATAGTGTCAAAATAAAATCCAGGAAAATTATGCCGCGCATGGAGTTAAAAATTTAAAATCAAATGTATATAAAGATAATTGCGTACTCGTCATGACAATGGCGTCACAAGCGACTATGGCCTCCAGTTCTCCGCCATTTCTCTGAACTTGCGTCCCATGTCCTGAAAAGTGAAAAAACAGGACATCTCCATCCCCAAGTTGAGAGATCAAGCGACTAAGACTTGATATTCGCTCCTGTTGGCATTGCCTCACCTTGCGTGCCCGGCTTGTCTGTGAGAACCTCAATATCACTGGGATCGAAGCCGTACACACCTATGAGCATTGCATGCACGGCATCCACGTCGTTGTGGCAACCACTCAACGTTGGGAAATCTTTAAACCTGAGGACCGAGTAGTTGCACCCAACTAGGAGAGCGATATTCTTTCCTGATTGGCATTTGGCCATGGCTGATTAAGTTACGAGACTTATAGTTAAGTTATTATAGCGTCGATCTGCTAAGTTGTATATGATGGTTTAGCACTCTAGCTATTTATAAGATAGATTGGCTTACTGGATTGTATTGAAATGATCGCAATTAATGTATCCATAATAACGGGTAAACAAAATTTTCTTCCCCATAAATGAATTTCATCGGTGCATTTGATTTATACTAATATATATATGACACTTGTAAAATTAATAAATGGGATATAAATTACCCACAGCTTCCAAATTAATATTATGGTTACTAAATTGAAATGACTTAAAATTTCATTGCATTTACAAATATATATATGACACATGTAAAATTATTAAATGGGATATTAAATATTAATGACCCACAGCTACGAAATTAATATTATGTTTACTAAATTGAAATGACTTAAAATTATCCAGCCAAATGTATACATGGATAGCATATCTAATGATACATAAGGGAGGAAGACGAAAGCAAGAACCAAAAAAAATGATACATAATATCAATCCTACTCGCATCCATGGGAAAAATGCAAAATCGGGACACTAAGTGACCCCCATTAGTATTTTCAGGACACAAATAGCTCCGACGACAAATGTGTCCAATAACTCCCAAAATGTGTCAATTTCAGGACTGCTGACGCAAATGTAGGTTCTGCGCGTAATGCAGGTTTTGAGTATTATGAATGCTAGGGAAAAATATAAAATCGGGATACTAAGTGACCCCCACTAGCATTTACATGAGATAATAAAAAGAGATAATTTGTATTGTAATGTTTATTAGGTCTCAAATAAAATATTTTGAATTTAATAATTAATTTAGAATATTTATATAATATTAAAAATATTAATATTTATAGTTTGTAATTAATAAATTTTATACAAATATTTTGTATAATATATATTTTGAATATTAGTATTCAGGTGTTATGTATAGAATATATTATGAATTTTTGAGAAATATAATATACTTGTAATAAATGAAATATGTATAAATATATAATATATCTATATGACATGTATATTTTAGTATCATATATCTATATGTATATCTTTTATTTGAAAAAATTATAATATCATATTTTTAATTTTTAATTTTAATTTTTTTGCCATGTATCATATAATATATTACTTTAATTTTTTTTAAATGTCATATAATATATTTATAGATTTTTTTGATGTAATTGTAAATAATACAGTGATACATTATTTAGAATTCATTTTGTTTTTTTGTTTTTTTCATAATATTTAATGTTTATTAGGTGAATTTAAAAAAAAATAGAAAATACGTGGCAATGACGTGTGCATGCCACATCAGCAACTTGGACATGTCATTTGATTCCCGGCGATGATTAGGTAATTTCCGGCGACTTTGTCCTGAAATTGTCACATTTTGAGAGTTATTGGACACATTTGTCGTCGGAGCTATTTGTGTCCTGAAAATGCTAGTGAGGGTCACTTGGTGTCCCAATTTTGCATTTTTCCCTAGCATCCATAATACTCAAAACCTGCATTACGCGCAGAACCTGCATTTGCGTCAGCAGTTACACAATAATCCATAAGAGATAGAAACAACGAGAGAGAGATTTAATTTTAAGCCATGTACCAAAGAAATAATTATTTTTAACTCTTTTAAATATCTTTAATTATATATGATTAATATCTGGAAACAGAACTCAGCTAAAAAAAATATTCTAGAAATAAAAAGGCCCCCAAAGTTGAAATAGGACTGAAGAATCCCTCAACGCATAGTCGCAGACGTGTAGCAGTTTTTTTTTTTTGCAGACGTGTAGCAGCTTAATAACACGATTTCAGTTCTGTTAATTATTTTATGTATTAAATTAGTTCATAATACTCAAAAGAGTAAATTGCATTTTTAGTTTCATATTATATAACCTTTCTCACTTTTGGCCCAACGCTTTTTAAAAGTGTCCATTTTATCCCGTAGTATTCAATATTTGTTACTTTAAGGACTTCTATCAAAAAATGGACGAAAATTTGACTTTGAACCGTTAAAGCCATTTATGATGGGAAAGTTATCGTTCATGAGCCTTTTTTCTTTTCTTTTCTTTATTTTTCAGGAATTGGCTTTATATCTAACCTACGTAAAGAATGTATATTATAAATGAAAATATATAATATATAATATATACAGGGGCGACTCCAGGATTGTCGGATAGTGGGGTCAAAACAATTTAACTATTAATAAAAATAATATATTATTAAAAAATAAAATATTTTATTTAAAATATTTGTTTTCAAATTATCTTAAAATTTTAACTACTAATAAAAAATATATATTATTAAAAAATAAAATATTTTATTTAAGATATTTATTTTATAATTATTCTCTATGATATTTTATTTGTACTAAATACATTTATATTTAAGGGGATGTTTGTGAACTCTACTCCATAACTAGAAGATAAAACAGAAGTGAAAGTTGTAAAAGCAACGAGTGTCTAGAAAAACAATGATAAGCAGAAAAATAATAAGTGAAAACAAAAGTGGATAATCACTTTTACTTTTATAAAGTTACTAATTTACCTTAAAATATTTTGAAACATTTATGGGTATTATAACATGGTTTAAGTATTATATTAATATAAAAATTATTATCAATTATTATAATTTTGTATAAGATAATTTATGATTAATCAAACATAGAATTATTCTATGTGTACTTTTATTTGTAAATTTATAAAAATTAAGAAAATTTACATTGTAATTGAGATCTTTTAGTTATGAAACTTTTTGAAATTAGGATGACAAGAGAAAAAATATATATAAAGAATAGAAAAAGAAAAGATGTAATGAACATATAAACCATAGATGTATTTGTATGTAAAAGGTTGATTTAAGAATATTAGTGTTTTAATCAGGATATTATCGTCAAAATAAAATTTTAAATAAAGTCAGAGAAAACGTATAATCTATAACAGATTCTAGCTTATTATTAGGAATAGATAATTTAAATTTTCTTTAATTATTTTACTACGTCATTAGGTTAGTGGATAGAATCTTTTATTAGTTTTCTGTTCAGTTTTCTATCTTTATCTTCTACGGTTTTTTGTATCTATTATTTAGGAATTTCTCTGTATATATATTCGATGTACTTTATTTTTTAAAATGAGAAAAGCAATTCTCTAGTTATAAAAAGTACTACTTATTTCTGCTTAATTTAAACAGAAATTGGTTTTCAAATACTCCAAACTGTTAGAAATAATCACTTATCTAAATAATCACTTATCTAGTTTTCAATTTAAGAGGGTGAATACGATTTTTTTCATTTTTATGTGGGGTCAAAAAATTTATTCTTAAAATAAAATATATAAAAAATATATAAATACCTAAGTAATATTTTTTTCTCAGTGGGGTCAATTGACCTCACTATTCTCTACATGGCGTAGCCCTTGTATATATATACGTATTATATGTCATATAAAATATAATATATATACGTGTATTATATATATAATATATACATTATATATATACATATATATATATTACATAATAGATAATTATATATATATTTATATCAGAAAATTATTATTTTCATCACATAATATAACCCCTTTTCAATTTTGATCCCAACAATTGTCATGTTCTCAATTTGCATCCCACAAGGTCACTTTTTTCTTAAAGTAGATCTCATTGACCAATTTTCATCCAAATTTAACATTTCACCATTAAAGAAATTGTTTTCAACCCCTTTTGGTTCTTTTATAATTTCAAAACTACCCTAAACTATTTAAACTGTATATTTTCACCCCAAACAAAATATAATATTTATTATATATAATAAATAATATATATGTATTATATATTATAATAGGTATATACACATAAATAATATGTATATACATATAAAATGTATATATACATATATAATATGTATATGTATGTGTATATATATATATATACACGTATTATATATGTCTATATACATATTATAATATATATAATATATATTATATATATATTGTAATATATTATATTTATATTATTTATAATATATATATATAAATAATATAAATATAATATATTACAATATATATATATATATATAATATATTATATATATGTATTATATATATTATATATATAATATATTGTTATAATATATATAATACATATATATAATATATATTATATATATATATATAACAATATATATATAATATTATAATTGTTATATATATATATATAATATATATTATATATATTATGTATATATATTATATATTATAATACGTATATACACATATAAGTTAATCACCTTTATTTTTTATATTTTAAAATAAGTTAGGAGATGTAGCACCCGGAACGCTAGGTAGCCACATTCCCCGCACTATAGTTCAATCTACATATGGAACAAGCACCCATACACATGAATCAAGCCTATAGCGAACGGGAGACAATAAAAAAAACAACTCTCTAGCTAGGCGGGACTAACCCTCAATTAACTACAAACATGCATAATAATATACACACATTCCATTAATATTTCATTGTCACATCCATGGCCATTATTTCAAAATATACAATCCCCAAAGTCATAATTAAGCCATCCCTTAAATATCAAAAGAGATATAACAATACATATACATATACATAGGCATCAACAAAGTACATGAAAATGAGACCGACAAATGCTAGACCCACAAGTAAAGACTGACTCGATCCCGCCTAGCAAGCATCCTGCAGATCTGAAAATGCGAGGTGTCAGTCTATGAAAGACTGAGTGAGGGGTTTAAATAAATATAAGCGCACATATCATGCAAGCTATAATCTCGGGTAAGATTTTATAAAGGAACACAATATAAGTTCAAGAATAGAGTGAATCCTCGCCCGAGATTACAACTAATCCAATTTAACAATTCAATCATTATCAATTCATCCGTGGCCCGGCGAGTGAGGGCATTCTCCAACCTTTACTCCAAAAGTGAACAATCATGAGTGTTTTAATTTATTAAATGATCATACAAGTAATTACGTGCAATCAATTAACAGTTTCATGAACCCTTTTTCCTCCGGGTGATGGTGGGCTTGCAAGACCCAACCATCCAATCATAGTGTACGTCGGGAACATGACTCCCACGCACGGGATTTCTTCCTCCACCAAACCCCCTGGTGGATTCAGAGATGATCACAACATGGTGAGGATAGTGCAAGAGTTACCCGTCAGCCCTTGCTTTCCTGGCTCAATACACTACCCTCGGGCCCACAGTGTAATACAGTTTACTCGCCAAATCAATCAATCAATCCGTTGAAAATCATTAAGGTTTGAAAACTATAGATATATAAATACTTTTCGGCCGAAAACATCACATAGGGTTATAGAGGTTCTAAATATCTAGAATTAAACCTCACCTTTACCGACAAAAGAAGAAAGGAAACACCCTATGGAGCGTGCTCCTCGTCTCCGGGACCGTGATCTGTGTGACAAGGACAAGTGTACGTAAGACCTGACGCTTATGAACCAAGCAAGACGAACGGCAAAGTCACGTGATGTCAACCAAGCTCTTACAATCAATAATTATCATAAACGAGATCAATTTATCAATTAATGTAGCAAGAATCACTACTAGAAATCTGTCATATAGCAACGGAAATTTAGCAACGGAAATTATTCGTTGCTATTTAGCAACGGATATAGCAACGAAAAAAAAAATCGTGGCAAAATGCTTTAGCAACGGAATTTTCGTTGCTAAATCCGTTGCTATATATGAAAAAGAATAGCAACGGATTTTTCGTTGCTAAAATTAAATAATACAAAAAATAAATAAATTGGTATATATAGCGACGGAAATTCCGTTGCTATTAAAATAAAAACCTAATAAAAAATATTATAATATTTATAAATATTTGCAACGGATTTTTCGTTGCTATATGAAAGAAAAAAATAAATATAAAAATAAATAAATATAAAAAATATTAGCAACAAAAAATCCGTTGCTAATTTAGCAACGGATTTTTCGTTGCTATATGGAAGAAAAAAAAGAAATAAAAATAAACAAATATTTAAAATATTAGCAACGGAAAATCCGTTGCTATTTAGCAACGGATTTTTCGTTGCTATAAGGAAGAAAAAAAAGAAATAAAAATAAATAAATATAAAAAAAATTAGCAACGGAAAATCCGTTGCTATAAACATATGATTAAAAAGATTAATAAAATATTTATAATTTATTAACGGATTTTTCGTTGCTATATGGAATAAAAATAAATGAATAATAAAAAATAGAGTAAATTACATTTTTGGTCCCATAGGATTGCGACGTTTTCAATTTTGGTCCCATTCTTTTAGAATTAGACAAAAATAGTCCTTTTGGTTTCATTTTGTTATATTTTTTGTCCAAACCGTTAAATTTTGGACGGAACCGTTAAGTATATTTAAAAGTCAAATAAAATTTCGTTCAAACAAAACATCATTGGATTGTATCCAAGTTGGTTGGATGCTTTTTTTTTTTTTCATGAGGTCCTGGGTTCAATCCCAGGCTCTCCCTTTTTTATATATGTATATATATATTTATTATATAATATATACATGTATAAAATACATATTATATATTATATATTATTATTACTATAATATTTAATATATTGATATTATATATATCGTATATATATTATATAATATTATATAATCTATATATATATATATAATATTTATAATACATATAATATTATATACATACGTATATTATGTATAAATATAAAATATTTATAATATATATATATATATATATATATGTATTAAATATTATATATCAATATATATAATATATAGACATATATATCTTATATCTTAAATATTAAATAATAATTAATATTATATGTTTATATATAATATATGTACATATATATAATATGTGTTTATAATATACATTATAAATCATTACAAGATGTGCATAACACAATAATTCCTTAAAATTCACATATATAACTCTCGAAATTCACATATAAATACTTCAATATTAAGAGAGAAGTTTTTCATTTAACATGTAACGGTTGCATAATACAATAATTTCTTAATATTTAGATTTAATTCTACAAATTTTAATATAAATTCATTATATTAAAAGAAAACTTCTTAATTTAACATCTAACGGTTGCGAAACACAATAATTCCTCAATGTATAGATATAATTCTATAAATTCAAATATAAATGTTTCATATTAAGAAAATAATTCTTTATATTAAGTTATTCAACTACGATTGCTAAATAATACAATAGTTTCTCAAAACGCAGATATTGTTCTACAGATGTATAAGTTAATACTTCATATTGACATAAAATTAGTTCTTTATTCAACTACCAACCAAATCTAATTATTTAATTATGTAAACTTTCATCTTTTTTTATATGTCATAGAAACTTATACTTAAGTTGATATACATTACTATTATATATATACATGTATATACATGCTTGGGGTTTATATAGAATTTAACACAATAATTCTTCAATATTTAGATATAATTCTACAAATTCAAATATAAATGTTTCATATTAAGAAAAAAATTCTTTATATTAAGTTATTCAACTACGATTGCTAAATAATACAATAGTTTCTCAAAATACAGATATTATTCTACTGATGTATAAGTGAATACTTCATATTAACATAAAATTTGTTATTTATTCAACTACCAACTAAATCTAATTATTTAATTATGTAAACTTTCATTTTTTTTTATATGTCATAAAAACTTATACTTAAGTTGATATACAATATTATTATTATTATTATTATTATTATTATTATTATTATTATTATTATTATTATTATACGTGCTTGGGGTTTATATAGAATTTAATACAATAATTCTTCAATATTTAGATATAATTCTACAAATTCAAATATAAATGTTTCATATTAACAAAATAATTCTTCATTAAGTTATTCAACTACGATTGTTAAATAATACAAATGCATAAGTGAATACTTCATATAATATAAAAGTTCTTTATTCAACAACCAATTAAATCTAATTATTTAGTTATGTAAAACTTTCATCCTTTTTTTTATATGTCATAAAAAGTTATACTTAAGTTGATATACATTATATTTTTATCTCATAACTAAAACTTGAGCTATGTAGTTAATTAATAAATATTTAAATTTTTAACGGAATATGTATTATAATATAAATAATTATATATTTAAAAATATTTTTATTTAAAATATATGATAACAAGTATTTAATTATTTAAATTAGTATATGAATATTTGATAGTGGTTAAATATAAAAAATTACATAACAATAACAAAATTGAGTTAGCCCAGCTGGTTTGGGGTGCAACCTTCTTTACATGAGGTCCGGAGTTCAATTCCTACTCAACCCAAATATGTGGAATTAATGTGTTGGCTCGCGTGGGGCTCATCTCGTGTGGGCTCGTGTGGGGCTCAGCTCGGTTAGGTGGGGTGATCCGGGCCCCGCAAATGAATTTTTAATTTATTAATTTGAATTATTAGTTTTTGCGACGGATTTTGCAACCGAAATTCCGTTGCAAAAAGGCAGAAAATTAATTAATTATTGGTTGGTTTGCAACGGAAAATCCGTTGCTAAATCTGTTGCTAAAAAAATCGTTGCTAATTTCCGTGGGTAGTAATTCGTTGCTAAATCCGTTGCTATAAGTTCGTTGCTAATTCCGTTGCTAATTTCCGTTGCTAATAATTCGTTGCTAAATCCGTTGCTACAGATTAGCCACGAGGGTTATAGCAACGGAAAATTTTCGTTGCTAAATTCGTTGCTAAGTCAAAATCCGTTGCTAATAGGGCCAAAATCCGTTGCTAAATCCGTTGCTATAGGGCGTTTTTCTAGTAGTGAATCAAGCATGAAATACATGTTTCATAGTTTGAGAAAATCACACAAACCACCCCTAACATAGAAAATCCCGAAATAAAATGTAAGGCGTAATCAATTATGAAATGTCGTGATCATGATTGAAACAAACATAATTTATCACAATTTTAGCAATTATGAACATACGGGACGTAGTGGAATTAATCGGAGAAAGGATAATTTTTACATACAAAAGTACTGTTCACCCAGAGAGAGATCCCGGCCGGGATTGATTTTCAGTTCAAAAGTGTCCCAGCCGGGACACAATTAACGTAGCCACCCTTCTTGACTGTCCCGGCGGGGATGGTTTTTAGTTCAAAATGTGTCCCGGCCGGGACACATTCAGTGGCCAAAATGAGAGAGAGAATCCCGGTCGGGACTGGATCCAGTTCAAAATGAATCCCGGCCGGGACCCTCTGCTCGAAAACAGAACAACGGCAGGGCATTTTTTCAAAACTCATGCAAACCATCTCCAAATCAAATTCCAACCATAACAATTGCCCAACAACATCAATTAGACATAATACTTCTCTTAGGCATCAAACAAACCATTAAATCATGTCTAGATCATCTAAATTCATCAATCAAAACCCATAATAAATTTGATGCCATCAACTTTCCTAAAACTCATGAATTCATACAAGCTTTGAAATGTAATGATCATAATCATGCTTCTAGTCAATTATACACAAGAACTCACATCATAATTCTCAAACCCTACATGTATCAAATAATCAAGAGATCAAGCAATTCCTCCAATATTTGAATTCATGCAATTAAGTTTCACTCCATGGCAATTGATCACTTAAATCCATCCATGTAATGAAATTAAGTCCACATAATTAACCAAATGATCAAGTAAGGACACATATTAGCAATTAGGCATGTTATCAATTAATTCACGCAATTACCACGTTAATGATAATTCATATAAATGCAAGAAAATATATTGCATATGAGTTATGAAATAAATGAATAAACGAATATAATAATTAAGATAAGCCCCCAACTCCCCGAAGACCCGCACGTGGAGTGCTTACCTGAACTTTCGAAAAATTGGGGCGTTACAGGAGAGGTTAGACGTATAAGAGACTTTATTCAATTATTTGCAAGAGTAAAATAAATTGATTGTGATTAGGATAGGGATATACTTAATCACCTTGGGTAGGTTAATCTAAATTTGAGCTTGAATTGTTCTCGTTTATTAATAACTTTCATAGTGATATGAGGTTGTAATGATAAGAATAGCGGGATATGACTTTGGGAGCAGCTTGTAACGATATGTGATTAAAACCTAACAACTAATTCATATGATTTCATTAGGATAGAGCGACGAGACAAATTAATAAAGTGGGGATTCTATAATTTTATAGTCAGTTATCATACGAATACTTGATTTCGTGACTTGTGTTCTTAGAGTAATTAGTTAGCTTCGCTTTATTTAGTTAGTTAAATTATATTAGTTCTTAATTCGTTCAACTCGGTTGCCTGAATAAAATCAAGTTGCACTAGTTAAGTACTCAATCATGAATTTAGTTAGTTACTCGTGGGATCGACACCCTACTTCTCTATATTACTTGTTATCGATATGTGCACTTGCGTTTGACCCAACAAAAAATACTCTATCTATTCTAGCCAAAATACAAGCCACAGAACCAGCATTCTCCCTAGCGTGATCGTGATCTAGGACTGATGTGGATATCTTTGGAGGGTTTCTACTTTAGAGTCTCGAAGGAAGAACCATTCGGGGGATTCTTGTAACTTGAAGAGTGTTTGAAGACGACTTATAACACTTCAAGAAAGATTAAATTAGAGTAAGTTTACGAAACTTTCTTGTTTCGTTTAGGAATAAAAATTACAAACCCACAATTCCTTGTTGATAACACTTCAAGAAAGATTAAACTAAAGTAAGTTTACGAAACTTTCTTGTTTCATTTAGGAATATAAATTGCAAACCCATAATTCCTTGTTGAAAATTTTATTTTTCTTCTGCGTTTTGGACATGTTTTCCAACAAATTAGACTTATAAAGTACGGTCAACATTTAACTTACGTAAATAACATACGAATAATTCATGCTAAGCATAATATAAGATTTAAATCACATAATTCACATAATTTTCAATTAAACAATCACATTGTATAGTAATTAATAAAGTATAATTAAATAATTAAATAAATAAATAACTCTAACTCTCGCAAAAATTACACGTACAGCACCCGTACTTGGATGATTGGAAAATATAGGGTGTCACAAATATTATATGGTATTGTTGACACCGAAAAATTAGAAATTATTATTAATTAATAGCTTAAGTAAGATTGCTATTAATTATTAATTTCAATCATAAGTCCATACTAAATTTGGGTTTTTTTATAATTTGATTTTAAATAATAGATATAAATTTATTATTATTTTGGATTAGTTAAATGGGCTAAAATGAGAAGTCCAAGCCCACAAAGTCAAGCAAGCCTAAAAAGGGAAGAAGCCTAACATTTGCCTATAAATAAGGCACCAGGGCTTACAAATCGGGCATCAAGAGGACATATCATGCACAAATCAAATCAAAGAAGCTCTCAAATTCCCGAGCTCTTGCCACGACAAAGTGCTGCCGCCACAAAGATTCGACAGTTCTTCAAGGTCTAAATCTTCAAATTCTCCAAATCAATCCGCAAGTCTTCCAAATTGAAGATCAAGCATCCAAGCGCTCAAGTCTTCGAGCCCATGCAACGATTCAACAGTACCACCGGCCCAAATTCTACATCAAATTCGAGATCAAACATTAGGCCCTCAAATCAACTCGTAGAGAAAAATCAGAGGATACACAGAGATTGTACCACTTTTAAAATTAAATTAATAATATCTTTGTTTCGCTATTTTTTTTTTTTTGTATTTTGCATTCATTTATTGCAGATTTAACGAAAGTTTGTGTAAACAAATTTTAGTGGGACCTTATCTGGGAGTACAAAATAATAAAAACTTTTAATTTTTTTTGTTTTTGGGTGATTGGTTCCGTCTCTGATTACTAATTGTCTATAAATTATTTTCATATTGAGAGACAACTATAAAATATTTCAGAAAAACATAAAATAATATAGAATAATTAATATTTGTGGAATGTAGGAAAAAGAATAATCAATATTTGTGAAATGTAGGAGAAAATTTAAGAATTCCTATAAAAAAGAATATATTTAATAATATTTTTAGATGTTCTAAAAAATTATTTTATACTATTTGATATTTTCGATCTCTAATTGTGAAACAGATACTTCTTTGCCTTCTATCTTATTATGGTTGAAATCTATAGAAATAGATACTTCTCTGCATTCTATCTTAAAGAAAAAATGGAGGACAAGCCAAAAGTGATTGGCCAGTGGTTAATAAGATAGACAATGACTCTAGATTTGAATTCTTGCTCCAAACAGTGGAATCGCCCACCTTAAGCGCCCCTCCTAAATGACCCCACACCAGTAGGAGAGGAGGTAAATCACGGTGACTCACGGCCCCACAAGATAGGAGGACGGTTTCAGGTGGCCACAAGGGGCTCTAGATTTGAATTCTTTTATTTATAGGCATGTGTGTTAAAACAAAAAGAAAAAGAAAAAAAATGGAGGACAGTCAACCAAGCATTGCTGCAAGAGCATCTACCGCACCGAGTCGATGGAAAAGGCACCAAACTACATAACACGTCAGTTACAAAGGGACGGATATTCGTATTTCTTGAGCAGAAGTCCCTCAATAGAGTTCTAACTCCTGTTGAATGGGTTAGGTCACACTGCTGAGAAAAGATTTACATTTAAGTATTTTCAATCTCTTAAACCCATGTATTTTGTTAAAGTTAGTTTTTTTTTTTTTTTAACACATGCATATTATGAAAAATACTCTAAAATTTATATCAATTTAATAAATGTAATTTGTGAAAATATAAGAACATATTATTTTATATAGTTGAGATTATACCTATAAAACTTGATCAAAAATATAATATACCTATAAACTTGATTAAAAATATTAAGTATTTATAAATTTATGTCCATAACAATTGAAAAATCTTATATATAAACTTTTTGCATTTTTTAGGTATTTTGGCTCTGCAAACAAATATACAAGTCGAAAGAAAATAAACAAGACACATCTATTTTCAACATCCCATATTTCAAAAAAATAAAAATAAAATTATGTCAATTCCTCTAAAATCAAAATAATTATTAGGGTTAATTACACTTAATTGACCCCCAAATTAAATAGGATAATTACAATTGGTATCCCACTTTTAGATATAATTACAGACAACACCCATCTGGAGTTTATTTATTACACTTAACTCCCAGTTGATGATGTCAACAAAAATACTTTTGCTTACGTCATCAAATTTTTAACGATTTTGGGGGTTAAGTGTAATAAACAAACTTTAGATGGATGGTGTATGTAATTATATGTAAAAGCGGGGTACCAACTGTAATTACCCTATCTAATTTAAGGGTTAGGTGTAATTAACCCTAATTATTAACTACAACAAGGGCATTAAGCCAAGCAAATATCCACGAAAATAAGAGGTATGAACAACTTTGGGCAAAAAACAGCAAGGTCCCTAAAAATCCCATTCCAGGACAATAAAGGCCATTTACGACATTCGGTCTAGGAGCCAAAACCCAAGTCACGACAATCGAGTCAATCACCAAATCTAATAAGAGACTTATACTAACCCGTATCAATAGTTTATTCCCAATCCGGATTGATTTGAGATAACTACTTAAAACCCTATTCAAATTAACCATGAGACCCCAACCATTATAATTGTTGGACCATTTTCCCAAAAAGGTAAAAAACGCCATACAACGCCACTTTTGTTTTCCCATCTCATAGTAACACAAATTTCTCTTCATAATTATTGGAGCAATCTTCTTAGTCTTCCATCGGAACTCAGAGATCTTCTCTCCATCTAGGTGCATGGCAATAAAACATTACATTGAGCTCCCAAATATAAGTTTTAAATTGACTCTCAATCATAAGGTCTCACTACAAAAAAAACAATCGAAAAACGACGGGAAAAACCGACAGAATTTTCAGGTTTTCCTTCGGTTTTCCGTTGGAAAAATAGATTTCCGACGAAAAATTGATGGAAAACCAACGGGATGGCATCTGTGGGAAAAACCATCATCCGAATTGGGTACCGACGGATCCGTTCCGTTGGTTTTCCCTTGGAAATAATATATTTCCAAAGGAATTCCGACGGACAAATATTTTTCCAACAAAATAATTTGCAATTGAAAAAAATGATTTAATTTTTAAGCTAACCGACGGAATTCCAAAACGAGCCCACACCAACCCCTCAGACGAGCCAACACCCAAACCATCGAGCCGAGCTTGAGCCATTGCTAGAATTAATTCTTAACGTTAATTGCACGAGCGGGGATTCGAACTCGTGTCTCCAAGGAAGAAAAATGACTGCT
Organism: Lantana camara; assembly: GCA_037501455.1. Taxonomy (NCBI): domain Eukaryota; kingdom Viridiplantae; phylum Streptophyta; class Magnoliopsida; order Lamiales; family Verbenaceae; genus Lantana; species Lantana camara. Next base: position 113,297,974 of record CM074857.1, read on the forward strand.
TACCAACTTGGACAAGTTTATTATGTCTTTAAATATATTTATACACTAATTCAATTAATTATTTAAATACTTTTTTGTTATTAATTTAAAATATAAAATTATTTGAATTAAATATAATCATATTTATTGAGATATTATATAAAAATTGCTAGCTTATATACTTTTGTGTTTTAATTAATAATGTATATACTTAAAATTATACAAAATATTATTGTAGATGAACAAATAAACTTTATATTATTAATTTAATTTACTATTTTCAAATTATCATAAATTTAATTTCAAAGTTAAATAGTTAAATTAATTAATATTATAATGTTTATTTTCTCAACAAATCACATGGCGGCACGTGAAGTATTGCATCACACCGACTAATCAAATTCAAGTCTTGTATGATATTATCTCTTTAAAAATAAAAATATAAAGAGATAAATATTCATGTGATATTATTTGATATTATCTCTTTAAAGAAAAATACAAGAGATAATTATTAAATAAGTTTGAGTTGAACTCTAACTCTTGAATCATACACCTATATAAAGAGGTCATGGGGTTGTTCATTCAACAAAATACAAGTACAAGAAGCTAAGGAGAAGAAGAAGGCTAAAATTCTCTACAAATTCAAGATGGAGTTTTAAGGCATTTAAAGGCGTTCTTCCCCAAAGTTATCAAATCAAGACGTTTGATCCATTATTAAGGCATTATACCGGCGAATCGACGTGTTCAAGCTAAATCCATGGAGTTACCGACGAGTTCAAAGGCATTCTTGGTGGAATTCTCCAAAATCTGGTGTTTGATTTGTAAACAAATCGAAGGACCTACGGATTAACGTTATTAAAAGCTAAATTTGAAGTTGAAGAAGATCAAACCATCAAATCCATCAAGGAGCATTTGAAAATTTCTACAACTTTAAACTTGAAGGAAGAATCAGAGGATCAAATCGAAGATTGAAGACCCACTTTGATATTCAAATTTACAAATTATTTGTACAATTTGTTCGATGTTTACCCAAAATCCATAAACGCGAATTATTAGTGCAAACAATTATATTAATAATTTATAATTTGTATATTATATAATTTTTAAATATATAATTATTTATTTTAACTTTAATCGATTTTTCTAATTAAATTTGATTAAAGAATTCCAACGGAAAACCAACGGAATTTTTATTTCATTGAAAACCAACGGAAAAACCAACGAAAAAATTCCGTTGGTTTTTTTATGAAGAATAAAAGAAAACCGACGAGATTTTCTCGTTGGTTTTCCCTTGGAAATTTTATTTCATTCAAATTCCAATGGAAAAGTTCCGTTGGTTTTGTAGCACCTTATACGCCAAGGCACTACATCCCCCACACTATAGCTCGATCCACATACGAAATGGATAATCCGTACATGAACCAAACATATAGCGAATGAGTGACAATACAAGAGACATGCTAGCTAGGCGGGACTAGACCCCAATTCATTCGAATCCAATACATGAAAATTTAAAAGCGGAAGCATAACCACTATCATTTCATTATCACATACCGAATAACCAAAAGCTTACCATATTCTAATTCACATATCAATACATTATCATCTCCAACATGCCATACATGTATAAGTTTTCCAAAAGCTAACAAGAACCAAAACATGATAAATCCAGGAATATCAACATCATATGAATGTTATGCTAGACTCAGCTGAAGGAAAGACACAACTCTGATTCCCGCCTAGCACACGACCGTGGATACCTGAAAAGTGAGGGTGTCAGTCTACCGAAGACTGAGTGAGGGGCTTAAATATATATACAACACACGTAACATGCAAGCTATAACCTCGGGTAAAGCTCTGGGAGTAGAAAATAAGATATGTTCCAAAATGAGATATTCTTTTCCCTAGATTACAACTACCAAGTTTAACAATTCATTTAATCAAGTTCATTCAATACGTGGCCCGACGAGTGAGGGCAAGTCTCCAACCTTTACACTAATCGTGAACAATACATGCTTGCGTTATTAATTAACATGTGATCATGCAATTCAATTAGTGCGATCAAGTAGCAATTTTATGAACCCTTCTTCCTCCGGGTGATGGTGAGTTTGCAAGGCTCAACCATCCATGACATGTTGTACGTCGGGAACATGACTCCCACGCACGGAACAAGTGCAATCATGGTACTCGCCAAAACATGCTTGACTCAATATCATTCATGGCTTGCTTGCAATAATTTATAATTTATAATTTGAAAAGAGTATTTATAAATATAATACGTTTTGACCGAAAACTTCACGTAGGGTTGTAATGGTTCTATGTAGCTAGAACAAAACCTCACCTGTGTGACAAATGAACAAGGATACAACTAAGGAGCTGGCTCCTCGTCACCAAGAACGTGATCTGTGCAAGAAGGACATGTGTATACGTGAGACTTGACTCGAAATGAACCAATTATGACAAACGGCGAAATGCAACAAGATGACGTGCCATGATCAACGTAACATGTAAATATCATGTTTTGGCATGAAATGGATCATATAAATACAATTTGAGATCAATAAATGCATTGGATTAAAAAGTGAAATTTTGAAATTTTGGCAGTTTATGTGAGGGTCGCGGTCACGACCAATTTTGCTCATAAAATGGTCGCGGGTGCGACCTTATTTTTCATGAATTTTTCGTGCAATTTTTCAAAGTCGAAACTTGGCCAAAATTTGGTAGCGGCCTCGACCTGATTTACGTGTATTTCAGGTCGCGGGTGCGACCTGTTTTTCAGCCAAAAAAGTGAGTGGGTCGCAGGCGCAACCATTTTTTTTCTGTTTTTGGTCGCGGCCGCGACCTTCAAATTCTGCAAAAAACAGGGGAGGTCTCGACCAAACACCACAATCAACCAAAACATGAATTTTCAAGCTCCAACTTGTGGTATTTCTGGAAATCAATATGCATACATGTTCAAAGTATGATAAAACACAAAATAAACCAACAAACCAAGCTTGAGCATCAAGATTTTCCACTTCCAAGTTCATATAAAATTTCATTATATAACTTCAATTCTTCCAAGAATTCATGCATCTCTTCAATTTATATTCATGTATTCATGTAGTAAACAACATATAATCCACATATTTCATAGAATCATAAACCCTAGCTTCCATATAAATGATCAAGAATCACATACAAGCTCACACATATACCTTGAAGAGAATAGATGGAAGAAGATGATAAAAATGGAAGCTTGAGCTTCAAAGCTTGAATTTTTCTTGAAAAACTTGATTGAATTTGATGAAATCTCTTTCCCTTTCTTGGTGGTTGTGGCTCGGTAGAGAAGGAAGCAAATATGTGTGTTTGAATGAATGAAAATGATCATGGAAGATGAATGAAGAAATAAGTTCATGATTCATCCATTTTTAAATTTGATGAAATGTCTTAAATTGCAATTTAGTCGCTCATTTATGTAAAGTATACAATCAAGTTCCATTCCTACAATTTTACTCACTTTGGTCCAAGAATTAATTATGCAATTAGATCCTTGAATTTAAAAGAATGATCATGTAAGGACAAGTTAGCAATTAAATCACGTTCGACAATTATTTCACGTAACAAACATTTTCAAGTCATGAAATAAATCCTCACTTTGATATGAACTCATATAATTTCATGCAAGTATGTTGAATGAAATTTATAAAAATTATGATGACATGTAGGCAAATAACAAATAATAGAAATAAAATAAATTCCTAACGCTCACAAGCTCATACGTAGCGTGCTTACCTGCTCGTCCGGAACCGGGGTGTTATAGGTTTTTTTTATGAAGAATAAAAAAAAAATGACGGGATTTTCCCTTCGGTTTTCTGTTGGAATTTTTATTTCATTGAAATTCCAACAGAAAACCAACGGAAAAATTCCGATGGTTTTTTTTATGAAAAATAAAAAAAAACCCGACGAGATTTTATGAAAAATTCCGTTGGTTTTAGCTCCTCCCTGCTTGGATGAGTTGCTGCACTATACTTTTTCCTCATGAATATTGACCAAATGTTATCCTTAGTGGCTCAGTCCGAAAACGGCACCATAATTTCCAAGAAAATGAATTAATCAAATCTTCCGAATTCCGACATCCCAATCCTCCATCACTAGTTGGGAAATATGTCTTTTCCCATTTAGCCCAGTGCAACCTAGGATTTTCGGAGTTCGAGCCCCCCCCCAAAAAAAAACCTGAAGGGATAATAATGAGCAACCGCCTGAGATATGGTGAAATTACAGATTACCCTCGAGATATGGTGAAATTACAGATTACCCCCTTAGGTTTGAGAAATTACGAATTCCTCCCTGACCCGTTATTTCCTCTGTTAAATTTAACAGAATGTGTGATATTACTATTTTACCCTTCATATGTTGAAACTCAAGGGGGTATATGTAAGAAAAAGCCAAACACAATGGGATTAATGTAAGTACTGAAACTTTTTTTTTTTTTGGGGGGGGGGGAGGGGGGAAGGGTTTGACGTAAGTACTTGAGTTTTGTAATTATCTAATATTTTTTTTCCAAAGAATTCTGATTAATGAGAAATACCCCAAGTTTTAGCTTTGGGCTTTTCACTCGAGATCTTTCCCAGCGAACGACGACGAACAAACAAACACAAGCATAGCGGAAGCATAAAGACAACCATACTGAAACACAAAATTTAATTACAAGGCCGATAAGGCCGATGACAATGGCAAACTACAAACGACAACCATAATAGGTATAGCTACATAAACTGTACATACTGAGTTTCCTACTAAGGGGAAATTCCAAAAACACTGAGCTTAAAAAACAAACTATCTAAACAACACCGCTGCTGCACAAGTAAGGGATGTCCTAGGATTTTCAAGGGAATCTCTTCCGTTCAAATACCTAGGGGCACCTATTTACAAGGGAAGGAGACGTATAGTGTTATTTGATAATCTTATTGACAACTTGCGAGCTAAACTGAAAGGATGGGAAACTGTTAACTTAAGCCATGGAGGGCGATTGCAATTAATTAAATCGGTTCTCTATTCTAGTTCAATGCACATCTTGCAGATCATAGAACCCCCGAAAGGTGTGATTTATAGAAGTGTTATTCAATAGATTTTTTTGGGGTTCTAGTGTGGATAAAAAACGTATACACTGGACGAATTGGAAAAAGATGTGTTATCCAACAGCAGAAGGTGGAATTGGAGTTAGAAATATTGAGGATGTGGTTGATGCTTTCTCGATAAAGCTATGGTGGAGGTTGAGAACTAGTAACTCATTATGGGCTATATATATGTTGATAAAAAATTCAGCGGGATCCCATCCGTTGCAAGCAAGAGCTATACGACGGCACTCACACACATGGCGTAGGCTTTGTCGGATAAGATTGCAGGCGGAACAACATATAATCTGGGATTTGGGTAGAGGGCAGATCTCATTTTGGCATGACCAATGGTTTGAAGGGAAAAGTCTCATAGCAGCTGATATGGAGGGGTCAAACTTAGATAATGTCTGTTCTTTCTGGATCAATGAGACTTGGAATTTTAATAAGCTTCAACCCGCTGTGGGTTTAGATATGGCAAAGAGGATTGAATTGGTACACATTGAGGCATTAAAGAAGGACAAACCTTTATGGAGGGGCTCTAATGATGGAAATTTCTTGCTTAAATCTGCATGGCAGGTTATTCGGAAGAGAAATGAGTTGTCTGACCTTTTGAAGAAAATCTGGAGGACCAACTTGACGCCTACTATATTAATCTTCTTGTGGCGACTCGTTAACGACTGGATCCCGGTGGATGAAAGGCTTCATCGTAAGGGCATTATCTTTCCTTCTAAATGTAGTTGTTGTTCGCAAAGTGAAAGCTTGGAACATTTATTTGTTTCTGGAAAGAAAACACAGGAAGTATGGGCTTTTTTTGGGGAGACATTTCAGGTTAATTTCCCTGTAGATGGCACGCCTATAATGATGTTTCAAAGCTGGATTTCGTCTACTCGTTTCAGTGGCGATAATCACATTCGGATTCTGATACCATCTTTGATTTTTTGGTATATATGGGCTGAGCGAAATCAAGCGAAGCATAGGGGGAAAACATTCTCCCCTTTGAATATTATTCGCCAAGTCCGTGTGCATGTCAAGAGAATGAGTGAGACATCACGCATGAATAGAAAGAATTGGAGAGGTGATATATGTCGTTCTATAAGTTTCGGAGTGCGTTTTGAGAAGCAAAAAACGAATTCCTTCATGGTGGTTAGATGGATGAAACCTGGACAGGATGAGTGGAAATTGAATACTGACGGCGCGTCAAAAGGAAACCCAGGATTAGCGGGTATTGGCAGAGCTATCAGGAATCACCATGGCTCCTTAATAGCTGCGTATAGTGAGGGTATCGGATCGGCGACTAATACGAAAGCTGAGCTAATGGCTTTAGTTAAGGGCGTAGAACTTGCTGCAAGCTTGGGTTGTATTCGGCTGTGGATCGAGCTTGATGCGAAGGCGATCATTGCCATCATACAAAGGCAACAATCAGGTGATTGGTTTATCAACAAATTGTTAATTGATTTTAACAAAGCTATTAAACACATGCAGGTTCGCATTTCTCATATTTATAGAGAAGGCAACGGGGTTGCTGATCATTTGGCCTCACGAGGTGCTGAGCAACAAATGCAATGGTCCTTTCCAGAGAATGAATGGTGGAGTGAACTCAAAGGATTCATCTTGATGGACAAATGGGGATTACCTAATTTCAGGTTCAAATAGTCCTGGTTTTATTTGCTCATGAGTTTAGCTAGTATCAGTTTTCCTAGACTTACTAGTATAGGAAATAGTAATTTAAATATTGTGTTGGTTATGATTGATCAGACTACTGCTGACATGGTGTGCATTATTTGTACTAAATCTAACAAGATGATTTTGTGGAGGTTTTGGAAAAGAAAATTTTCTATGCAGGTTAGCTGTCCCAAGAAGCAGATTATTACGAGGAGCAATAGTAGCTTATGGACTCAGCTACAAGATATTCACTTTAAAGGAATTGACGGAAATAATATTGTACATGCTGTCCGGAATCGCGCGAAAACCGACTGCTATCCTTTTCAAAGGACAGCCTCTAAGAAAGGTCCTGAGGATGCCGCTGTTGTATATGCGAACAATTGTTGTGAGGTTTGGGATAGCCTTTATGTCCTAACCGAAGCCCGGAAGTCTGGGCGCCACATCCATGGGCCAACGATTGCTCCGGTTAGTACAGTGTGTAATAGGGATCATTTTCCTACATATGCCATTGCTTCTGAGATTTGTTATAATATTTCTATATGGCATTTTGATTGTAATAGTCTCTCGGATGTTTGGATTATGGCGCATTGCCTGCACATGTGGTTTTTCGTTGGCTAATAATACGAGGGGGGGGGTCCTCCTTCAACCCCACGGTCCCTTTGACTGGTTCGTTTAAAAAAAAAAAAAAAAAAGAAAAACTATCTAAACAACACTTGGCAACCTAGACTTGCTGTACCGCTTAGTCGCACCTAACTGAAGCCAAAACCAGAATAAAGGGGACGTTAGTTAAAGTGACTAAGTGAGGGGGTTATACATATTCATAAACGAAATCACAACCTTGGTTCACATTTTTATTCTTTTTCAAAACGAGGTATAAGTAGAAAAAGGGATAAGTTTTAGTTTGTATTAAAAACACAATTATGGACCAATAACCAAAACAATCGATCAATCACAATAACCCGGTGAGTACGGGTGAGTTCTCCAACCTTTCACATTCTGAAAACAAGAAATACAAAACAATAAACCAGCCTTCTCCCTCCGATTGTTAGTCGAGGTGCCCCCCAACCAACCACACGATCACACATATAGAGGCAATATGCCCTGGCACCAATAGCCTCACTCTATACGTATCGTAGTCAACCTTCGACTACCTCCTGTATAGAGCTTCGCAGAAGTACGTAGCAAGATCAGCGTTTGGCGCGCACCTCCAGGCATCACCCACTAGATATTTTGGGCCCATATTCCCCAAGGGCATCCCCAAGGGTTCTATCATTCAATCACAACTCGCTTTTTAAAACATTTTCACACTTTCAAATGCTTTCTTTATCTTAACCTTTCACAGTTTAAAATTAAACTTTTCGTTCACTCACGCATATATATATATATATAATATAATATAACAAAAACCCGTTTTTATAAGGAAATCCCATTTTTCAATAGAATACTAAAATATTACAAAACAACTAATAATATATGTAGTATCAATGGGTCAAAATCAAACTCAATAAATAAGGGTTGTTTTAAGAATTTATATATTTATATAATATATGTTTTGGCCCCAGTTGAAAACATTTTAATCCCTCACCTGAAAAGCTTCAAAACTGCAAAAGAGACAACGCCCGACACGATCAGGGATCCTCCTTAGGAACTCCTGTTACACACATATGACTGCAAATTATGACTCGACTGAAAATCAGATTACACGATAGACTCCTACGACTATCTTATAATCATGCTAAGACTAGACAGTTAAACAATTCAGTTAAGCACAAAAACAAAATTCAAATAATAGAATTATTATAATTTTCAAATTTATTCTATGCTTGTCGAATTCTCTTATTCCTAAAGTGTCTCAAGCTTAATATACATGTTATAATACTATGCTTATTACTCCGGGTATATACATATATATGAATCTTTTCTTACTCTTTTTATAATATATACATTCTTGCTTTTGGGATCAAAAGAATGGGTTCGCCTACTGATATGAGCACATATATATGTATTTATTAAGGCCACAAGCAATACTCCCAAAGCAAGGTAGTTGTACTAGATTTCTAGCCAATTCAGAGGATCAAGAATTAACAACAAATTGTATGTAAACTTAATAAATTGAGAGACAGAGGAACAATTTCATCAGATTCACGTTGTCCCGCATAAATGGAATAATTAATCAAATCAATTAAGCAATTAAATATAAATCATTTTAATAAAATATATAACTTTTAGTTCTCAAACATTAATACCAGGAAATTCTTATGATTAAGATATTAATAACAAAATAAATAGTTTTTCAAATTTAATCAATATTTTTATATTTTTAAATTTCTTAATCACGTAGTTCCTTCTAAAATTAGAAAGGAATCATAATATGGTTTACTTTCAATATGAGATGTCTCATGAAATCAAACATCAGGCATAATATAATTAGATATAATATTAATTCCAAACAAAAATTAAACCAATCATAATCTTAAGCTTCTCAATAAATTTTTATAATATATTTTTGAAATCGGATTCAAATGAGACAATATTCAACTATCAAACAAAAAAAAAACAATAAAAAAAAATTGTGAGACAATAACTAAATCAGAGTTTGAGACGGTGATTAAATAATACTTACGATGGCGATGATAGTAATTCTTCAAAATTATTGGACGAGAAACGACCGAAGTCGAAGAGCACCACAAAACCCTTCTCTCTCTCTCTCTCTCTCTCTATTTCTTTTTCCGTATTTATTATTCATTCAAATGAATAAATGAAGCAAAGATCACACTTTATATGCAATCGTGAGCAACTTCATTGGACCACCAAACAACACACTAATGTACTTACAAATTGGCCACTTGCCTTTCTGCTAGATAAATGAGCACGCACATATTTTGCTATTGGTTAAATGATCGACAAAGCTCATCTTTCAATTAATATACAAAACCAAAAAAAAAAAAATGTAAATTATAAATCTTTAAGTAAATGCTGATCCAAATGAATGAATGTTGTTAGCATGCCGCTTGTCCGAAAATTATTATGGTATGTAGATGAGTAAGCACTTTTCCTTTGGCATGGTTTATCCAAAAAAATAAAATAATCACAAATAACTACTTAGCAAGTAAGTTTGCTATTTACGTCATATACATGCATGCATAAGCACTTATGTATATTAATTATAAATAATACATTAGATATACATAAGAAAGTTTATGCATTATAGGACATGGATGCACGTGTATATGTGTAACAAATAGTATATATATTTATGATTATAAAATCTTGTAAACATTCGCATGTTTAAGAAAAATTTCAATGCAATTAATAATTTAATCACAAATTAACAGTTAGAGGTTCACATATTTATGAAATAATCAATTAGAATCACATAATAGCAATTAAACACGTTATCAATTAATTCACGTAAATTCCACGTTAACGTTTGTTTCACATAAGTTTATGTAAACATAATGCATATAATGTTCTGAAAATTATAAAGTAACATATAATATCACATAATGATTGAATGAAAAAACTGGTGCGTTACAATTCTCCCCCCCTTAAAAGGACCTGGTCCCCAGGTCCACTATCGAGTTTCAAAATGATGTACAAGCCATAAGAGAACCCCGTCTCTTAAACAAGAAATGAAAGAACCCCGTCTTTTAACAAGAAATGAGAGAACCCCGTCTCTTAACAAGTAATGAGAGAACCCCGTCTCTCAACACGCAATGAGAGAGCCCCGTCTCCCATACACACACACGAAAGCAATTTAAGGGAACAGATTGTAGAAACATTCACATAAATGTTACATATGCAAGTGGAATCATATTAATCACATAAGTACCACTCATACACAACCAATTTGCAACTAACAAGAAATTAAATACAACAGCACTAAGATCCGTGATGCATGTGATATGCATGGTTAGGTGTACCATTCATCGTTGATTATGCCATACATATAATTGGTACCTTCTTCTACCATGACCGAATCCACCTTTGCATTTTGCACCTCTCTCCCAAGAGCATATGCTCGAGCCCGAACAAGCGGTCTCTCACCCCCGGTGGACTTCCCTCGTCGCTTTGGGCATGTGTCAACCCAGTGCTCATTACTTCCACATTGCAAGCATAAGCCCAAACGCCATCTGCAATTGTCGTAAGTGTGGTTGTCACGCCCACAATAGGTACAAAGTGGCTTCCCAAAAGGTGTTATCGAAGCCGAGGTACATGAAGCTCCCAAACTCGATCCAAGTGATCGATTCTTTTTCTTCTTCTGAGACCCTTCTTGAGGTAAGGGTGTATGATGAGAAATAGGCCGCTTTCCTTTATTAAAATATTGTCCCAGTTTTGAACCTGAAGCCTGTCCGGGTTGAGAATTAGGCCTTCTTTCCATCAAAGGAGGGGTACCTCGAACCTTCTCTTGAGAGTCACGCGGGATAAGTTCCCAAACTCTTTCACCTTTCTTGAGCCATGGCTCGGTTTGTATATCACTTCCATCAAAGAACTTTGGGATCTGATGGTTCCGAAACTCCTTGAATATGATAGAAATTTGAGCCGGTTGTAGTAGTGTGGTTGATGGTGCGGAAGAAACATACTCTTTTATTTTCTGATCAACAAGACGAACCAAGGAATCAAAAAACTCTTGAGGTTGAACCGTAGGGGATGGACAAGGGGGAAATCTAGAAGAACGGTTACGGCGAGTGTGACCTTGCGACATCCTGTAATCAAGACACTGAATATGCATGTTAGATTAATGTGCCAACGCGCGTAACACACTTGTAAATAATAAAATTCCACGCACTGAAACAATTAAGCTGAATTAGGAATGCGCATATAAATAAAGAAATTTAAATAATTTAGATTAGCGTATGATGCATGTGCTCATGTATGCATTGGACCTATCACCGTAGATACATCCTTTAGCTTGGCACTTGTTCCTTGTTTTTGAATTATAGGCTTACCTTGAATTTGTTGGTCATTTCTCGTTACCCACGGTTTTCTAAATCTTTAGAATTCCCTTGAATCAACTTGTACCTATCCATGGCCCGAAATTTAAATTTCTTAAACCCATTCCTTTCCCAATTATCAATCCTTAAGTGTTGTCCGTATCTTAACCCTAGTTATCTCCTTGATCACAATTTCCTTGACTTTTCTTAGAGAATTGATCTCCAAATATGGTCCTAGTCTTTACCATAGTTATTATCTTTGATCACGACCCCCCCCCCCCCCCCCCCCCCAGTTTGATCCTTATAAACTTGAATAGTTGAATGAACTCACCCTTCAAAATAAATTACACTAGAACACATAATTCCTTTCTAAATTCCTTGTCTTTCATTATCGATTCCATTATTGCTCTATATCTTCCAATTCAACCGCGCAACACGACAATTCAGCTTGGATATAGAAATTAGACTCAAGCCAATAGAGGATAGATTCTTTAGTGCTTTAATTTACCACGAACTTGAAATCACCATATTAGTCGTTCCCTTTAACTATTACCATCCGACTTCCTTCTTAACCCAAAAACTAAAATATCTCAATTCCTTGTAGATTCACATCAATTACCTTGTTGTTCCACCTTTTCAATTTGTCATTTCCATGAACCGAAAATCGCGTAATTTCTTAAACTTTCCAAGTTAATCCAAATCCTACTCCAAGGTCCAAAATGTCTCGATTCATCCCAAACTTAATCCCCAAATTTCAACCTCGACCTGAATCCTAAGTATTTCCATTTCCTCTTCTTTTCCCTCTTCCCGAACTCAGCTTCTAATAACTTAATTTATTTGGAAGTCCTTATTTGATGATTGTGTTATTCGCCATTCATGAACCCTATTTTATTCCGAACCTTCTATCTGAACTTGGCTTCAATGAACTTGATTTACTTGGAAGTTCCTCCTTGACGGTCCTTGTTATTGATTTTCCAATGAACCTTTCTTGCCTTAAACTTACTTGAAGATTTTCACCTCTTTGTTGATTAGAATCTCAGATTTAACACCTCCAAAATTTCCTTCGCTTCATTCCTTGGTCTGGACAACCCCGTTGAGTCCTGTTGACTAACTTTCAATGTGACTTAGGTGTATGTGTTGATTTTATGATGATTTAACATCATCCACCCCAACTCCACCTCTTTGAATATTCCTCAACTTCACTAGAGTTTGTGAACTATTCCCACAATTCCTTCTTCTATCCCAGATCTTATCACTTAAATTATAACCCGATTAAAGAAGGTCATGGCTCTTGAATTCTTGTATGAAATTCCTCGGTGCATTCCCTTACCCTTCCATACTAGAGAAAGAACATGTAGTGAATTGTGGTTGGAGTTGTCATAAAAATTGGCCGTGGTTTAATATCCACTTCATAACCTGAACTCAAAACCATCTCAAAATAAATGCATGCGGTTAATACATGCTTATGCCACATAGTTGGTGCCACAGTCATGGATTTAATGCAAAGTGCAACAAATAATTCAACAAATTTAAAATAAAACACATTGGTCATTTAAAATTCAAGCAAGTTAAAACCAATTAATCAACAATTATGGGCAAGAATCAATACAATGCTCAAGTTATCAAATAATTCAAGTAATTCAAAGGGTTCAAGTAATCAGACAATTTCAAATAAAATGCAAGACTCTCAAGTTGATAGATAATTTCCTATGCCGTACGACCTAAACTCACAAGACACGACACTAGAACCTAGGTTTTGCAACCGGGCTCTGATACCACTTAAGATGTAGCACCCGGAACGCCGAGATGCAACACCCCCGCACTATAGATCAGTCCACATACGAAATTGATGATCCGTACATGAACTAAGACTATAGCGAACGGGTGACAATGCAAGAAACAATCTGGCTAGGCGGGACTATACCCCAAACACAACCAAACCAAGACATGACAAATTAAAAGCAGAAGTATTATATTAATACATATAGGTACCATATTTACATCAAAAGTATATATAGTAGAAGGTACCAACACTTATCAATACATTATCATCTGCTATATATCATACATGTATAAATATCCAAAAGAAACCACTAACATGATACTCCAAAATCAATACATGAAATAAAATGCTAGACTTGTCTGAAAAAGGAAGACGCTACTCGGACTCCCGCCTAGCATGACCACGACCAGAAGTGCCTGAAAAGTGAAGTATCATTCTACAGAAGACTGAGTGAGGGGCATAGATTTATATAACACACATCACATGCAAGTTATAGCCTCGGGTGAAGATTTGGAAAATGAAATAAATATAAGTTTCGAGAAAAGACCTTTATTCGCCCGAGATTATAACTATCAAGTTTAACATGTTACTTGTCAATTTCATGAAATACGTGGCCCGACGAGTGAGGGAAATTCTCCAACCTTTACACCAAACGTGAACAATACGTGCTTGCTTGAATAATTAGTACGTGATCATGCAATTCAATTTAGTGCTCAGTTAACAATATAATCATGAGTGAAAACTTGCAATAACCCGAGGACAATCCGTGGTGCTGGACCCATCCCCAGTCTCCTTCTTCCTCCGGGTGATAGTGGGTTTGCAAGGCCCAACTATCCACGACAAGGTGTACGTCGGGAACATGACTCCCTCGCACGGGATTTCTTTCTCCACCAAAGCTCCTGGTGGATTCAGAGGTGATCCCAAATTGGTGAGGATAGTGCAAGAGTTACCCGTCAGCCCTTGCTTCCTCGGTTGGCTCAATACACTACCCTCGGGCCCAACATGAACATGCTTACTCGCCAATACAATAAATCAATCATTCATCTTATGAAATCAATAGAAAGTCATTAAGGTTGGAAAACTATAGATATATAGATACATTTGGCTTAAAACGTCACATGGGGTCGTATGGGTTCTATATATCTAGAAATTAAACCTCACCTGTGCCGAAAACTAACAAGGATCCAACTATGAAGATTGCTCCTCGTCAACGGGAAGAAGATCTGTGCAACAAGGACAAGTGTTTGTGAGACACGACGCGTATGAACCACTTACGACGCACGACAAAGTCATGATCATTGTGTCATGCAATAACAATCAAGGAATGTCAAATAAGAACATAATTATCAATAAACCAAGTATATCACTCATGTAAGTCACATACGGGAGCCAATGGAGTGAAAGGAATGCAATAAGAGAGGTTTAGGTGAAGTTTGGTAAAAACGGACAATTTTAGGAAACGCACATGCTGTAGGAAAACTGGACTATCTTTAATTCTAGAAGGGGGAATTGAGTTTTGTTTATTGGGTGTAAAACTAGACACATAGACCTTTCCAACGCTATACGACACGTTTTCTAATTCAAAGCGAGGTGAAAATGGCGTAGGTCCGAATTTGGACAAAATGCAGATTCTGAAGGGGTCGAGCGCGACCATTTTTACTCTAATTTTGGTCGCGGCCGCGACCTAATTTTTCATGCAATTTGTCAAAACTCGAAACTTGGCCAAAATTGGGTCGCGGGTGTGACCTGTTTTATGTGTATTTTTGGTCGCGGCTGTGACCTACTGCGCGGCAGGAGAAAAACAGGGGAAAAACAGGGTGTTTCGAACCAAAAACCACAAAAACAACAACAAAGCCAAGTTCCACTCCATAACACTTATCTCAAATCATCCAATACACATTATACCTCAAGCATATATCAAATAAACCATGAAATATGCTTCAACTCCTCAAGAATTTATCCATAAAACCCCAAATATACATACATGCTACCAACTTTCATATACCTCAATATATTCATGCAAACTTTGGAATATAAGGCCCTAAACATGCTTCTAATCATTTGCACACAAGAAACCATCAAATAATCATCAAACCCTACACATGTGACATTCAAGAGATCAACCAAACTCTCCATTTATACCTTAAGATAGAAGAAAGAAAAGATGAGATGATGATAAGATGATGATGATGATGATCTTAGCTCCAAAGTTCCTCAAGTATAGCATGAATTTTGATGAAATCTTTCCCTTCTCTTCCTTGGTATTTTTATCGATATTTAGTGTGTGCGAGTGTGTGAGATTTTCTTTGATGGAATATAAAGAATGAAAAGAGAGAGATGAATGTATACATATAATGTAATATATCTTCCACTAACCATGATGAATCATCAAACTTTGCAAACAAGTCCTTCTATAATTTGAATTCAGGGAACCAAGTATTGTCTCATGGAATATGATCAAGTAACTCCAAAGAATTTATGCAATTAAGTTCACATTTATATGAAATAATCAATTAGAATCACATAATAGTAATTAAGCACGTTATCAATTAATTCACGTAAATTCCACGTTAACGTTTCTTTCACATAAGTCTATGTAAACATAATGCATATAATGTTATGAAAATTATAAAGTAACATATAATATCACATAATGATTGAATGGAAAAACTGGGGCGTTACAATTCTCCCCCCCTTAAAAGGACCTGGTCCCCAGGTCCACTATCGAGTTTCAAAATGATGTACAAGCCATAAGAGAACCCCGTCTCTTAAACAAGAAATGAAAGAACCCCGTCTTTTAACAAGAAATGAGAGAACCCCGTCTCTCAACAAGCAATGAGAGAACCCCGTCTCTCAAGAAGCAATGCGAGAACCCCATCTCTCAACACGAAATGAGAGAGGCCCGTCTCCCATACACACACACGAAAGCAATTTAAGAAGCAATTTAACTAGTTTTGAACCTGAAGCCTGTCCGGGTTGAGAATTAGGCCTTCTTGCCATCAAAGGAGGGGTACCTCGAACCTTCTCTTGAGAGCCACACGGGATAAGTTCCCAAACTCTTTCACCTTTCTTGAGCCATGGCTCGGTTTGTATATCACTTCCATCAAAGAACTTTGGGATCTGATGGTTCCGAAACTCCTTGAATATGATAGAAATTTGAGCCGGTTGTAGTATTGTGGTTGATGGTGCGGAAGAAACATACTCTTTTATTTTCTGATCAACAAGACGAACCAAGGAATAAAAACTCTTGAGGTTGAACAGAAGGGGATGGACAAGGGGGAAATCTAGAAGAACTGTTACGGCGAGTGTGACCTTGCGACATCCTGTAATCAAGACACTGGATATGCATGTTAGATTAATATGCCAACGCGCGTAACACACTTGTAAATAATAAAATTCCACGCACTGAAACAATTAAGCTGAATTAGGAATGTGCATATAAATAAAGAAATTTAAATAATTTAGATTAGCGTATGATGCATGTGCTCAAGTATGCATTGGACCTGTCACCGTAGATACATCCTTTAGCTTGGCACTTGTTCCTTGTTTTTGAATTATAGGCTTACTTTGAATTTGTTGGTCATTTCTCGTTACCCACGGTGTTCTAAATCTTTTGAATTCCCTTGAATCAACTTGTACCTATCCATGGCCCGAAATTTAAATTTCTTAAACCCATTCCTTTCCCAATTATCAATCCTTAAGTGTTGTCCGTATCTTAACCCTAATTATCTCCTTGATCACAATTTCCTTGACTTTTCTTAGAGAATTGATCTCGAAATATGGTCCTAGTCTTTACCATAGTTATTATCTTTGATCACGACCCCCCCCCCCCTTCAGTTTGATCCTTATAAACTTGAATAGTTGAATGAACTCACCCTTCAAAATGAATTACACTAGAACACATAATTCCTTTCTAAATTCCTTGTCTTTCATTATTGATTCCATTATTGCTCTATATCTTCCAATTCAACCGCACAACACGACAATTCAACTTTGATATAGAAATTAGACTCAAGCCTATAGAGGATAGAATCTTTAGTGCTTTAATTTACCACGAACTTGAAATCACCATATTGGTTGTTCTCTTTAACTATTACCATCCGACTTCTTTCTTAACCCAAAAACTAGAATATCTCAATTCCTTGTAGATTCACATCAATTACCTTGATGTTCCACCCTTTCAATTTGTCATTTCCATGAACTGAAAATCGCATAATTTCTTAAACTTTCCAAGTTAATCCAAATCCTACTCCAAGGTCCAAAATGTCTCGATTCATCCCAAACTTAATCCCCAAATTTCAACCTCGACCCGAATCCTAAGTATTTCCAATTCCTCTTCTTTTCCCTCTTCCCGAACTCAGCTTCTAATAACTTAATTTATTTGGAAGTCCTTATTTGATGATTGTGTTATTCGCCATTCATGAACCCTATTTTATTCCGAACCTTCTATCTGAACTTGGCTTCAATTAACTTGATTTACTTGGAAGTTCCTCCTTGACGGTCCTTGTTATTGATTTTCCAATGAACCTTTCTTGCCTTAAACTTACTTGAAGATTTTCACCTCTTTGTTGATTAGAATCTCAGATTTAACACCTCCAAAATTTCATTCGCTTCATTCCTTGGTCTGGACAACCCCGTTGAGTCCTGTTGACTAACTTTCAATGTGACTTAGGTGTATGTGTTGAGTTTATGATGATTTAACATCATCCACCCCAACTCCACCTCTTTGAATATTCCTCAACTTCACTAGAGTTTGTGAACTATTCCCACAATTCCTTCTTCTATCCCAGATCTTATCACTTAAATTATAACCCGAATAAAGAAGGTCATGACTCTTGAATTCTTGTATGAAATTCCTCGGTGCATTCCCTTACCCTTCCATACTAGAGAAAGAACATGTAGTGAATTGTGGTTGGAGTTGTCATAAATATTGGTCGTGGTTTAATATCCTCTTCATAACCTGAACTCACAACCATCTCAAAATAAATGCATACGGTTAATACATGCTTATGCCACATAGTTGGTGCCAGAGTCATGGATTTAATGCAAAGTGCAACAAATAATTCAACAAATTTAAAATAAAACACATGGGCCATATAAAATTCAAGCAAGTTAAAACCAATTAATCAACAATTATGGGCAAGAATCAATACAATGCTCAAGTTATCAAATAATTCAAGTAATTCAAAGGGTTCAAGTAATCAGACAATTTCAAATAAAATGCAAGACTCTCAAGTTGATAGATAATTTCCTATGCCGTACGCCCTAGACTCACAAGACACGACACTAGAACCTCGGTTTTGCAAACGGGCTCTGATACCACTTAAGATGTAGCACCCGGAACGCCGAGATGCCACACCCCCGCACTATAGATCAGCCCACATACGAAATTGATTATCCGTACATGTACTAAGACTATAGCAAACGGGTTACAATGCAAGAAACAATCTAGCTAGGCGGGACTATACCCCAAACACTACCAAACCAAGACATGACAAATTAAAAGCAGAAGCATTATATCAATACATATAGGTACCATATTTACATCAAAAGTATATATATTAGTAGGTACCAACACTTATCAATACATTATCATCTGCTATATATCATACATGTATAAATATCCAAAAAAAACCACTAACATGATACTCCAAAATCAATACATTAAATGAAATGCTAGACTTGTCTGAAAAATGAAGACACTACTCGGACTCCCGCCTAGCATGACCACGACCAGAAGTGCCTAAAAAGTGAAGTATCAGTCTACAGAAGACTGAGTGAGGGGCATAGATATATATAACACACATCACATGCAAGTCATAGCCTCGGGTGAAGATTTGGAAAATGAAATAAATATAAGTTTCGAGAAAAGACCTTTCTTCGCCCGAGATTACAACTATCAAGTTTAACATGTTACTTGTCAATTTCATGAAATACGTGGCCCGGCGAGTGAGGGCAATTCTCCAACCTTTACACCAAACGTGAACAATACGTGCTTGCTTGAATAATTAGTACGTGATCATGCAATTCAATTTTGTGCTCAATTAACAATATAATCATGAGTGACAACATGCGATAACCCGAGGACAATCCGTGGTGCTGGACCCATCCCCAGTCTCCTTCTTCCTCCGGGTGATAGTGGGTTTACAAGGCCCAACTATCCACGACATGGTGTATATCGGGAACATGTCTCCCACGCACGGGATTTCTTCCTCCACCAAAGCTCCTATTGGATTCAGAGGTGATCCCGAATTGGTGTGGATAGCGCAAGAGTCACCCGTCAGCCCTTGCTTCCTCGGTTGGCTCAATACACTACCCTCGGGCCCAACGTGAACATGCTTACTCGCCAATACAATAAATCAATCATTCATTTTATGAAATCAGTAGAAAGTCATTAAGGTTGGAAAACTATAGATATATAGATACATTTGGCTTAAAACGTCACATAGGGTCGTATCGGTTCTATATATCTAGAAATTAAACCTCACCTGTGCCGACAACTAACAAGAATCCAACTATGAAGATTGCTCCTCGTCAACGGGAAGAAGATCTGTGCAACAAGGACAAGTGTTCGTGAGACACGCCGCGTATGAACCACTTAAGACGCATTGCAAAGTCATAATCAATGTGTCATGCAATAACAATCAAGGAATGTCAAATAAGAACACAATTATCAATAAACCAAGTATATCACTCATGTAAGTCACATACGGGAGCCAATGGAGTGAAAGGAATGCAATAAGAGAGGTTTAGGTGAAGTTTGGTAAAAACGGACAATTTTAGGAAATGCACATGCTGTAGGAAAACTGGAATATCTTTAATTCTAGAAGTGGGAATTGAGTTTTTTTTTATTGGGTGTAAAACTAGACACATAGACCTTTCCAACGCTATATGACACGTTTTCTAATTCAAAGCGAGGTGAAAATGGCATAGGTCCGAAGTTGGATAAAATGCAGATTCTAAAGGGGTCGTGGGCGCGACCATTTTTACTCTAATTTTGGTCGCGGCCGCGACCTAATTTTTCTTGAATTTTTCATGCAATTTGTCAAAACTCGAAACTTGGCCAAAATTGGATCACGGGCGCAACCTGTTTTATGTGTATTTTCGGTCGCGGTCGCGGCCGCGACCTGCTGCGCGGCAGGAGAAAAACAGGGCATTTCGAACCAAAAACCACAAAAACAACAACAAAGCCAAGTTCCACTCCATAACACTTATCTCAAATCATCCAATACACATTATACCTCAAGCATACATCAAATAAACCATGAAATATGCTTCAACTCCTCAAGAATTTATCCATAAAACCCCAAATATGCATACATGCTTCCAACTTTCATATAACTCAATATATTCATGCAAACTTTGGAATATAAGGCCCTAAACATGCTTCTAATCATTTGCACACAAGAAACCATCAAATACTCATCAAACCCTACACATGTGACATTCAAGAGATCAACCAAACTCTCCATTTATACCTCAAGATAGAAGAAAGAAAAGATGAGGTGATGATATGATGATGATGATGATCTTAGCTCCAAAGTTCCTCAAGTATAGCTTGAATTTTGATGAAATCTTTCCCTACTCTTCCTTGGTATTTTGATCGATATTTAGTGTGTGTGAGTGTGTGAGATTTTCTTTGATGGAATATAATGAATGAAAAGAGAGAGATGAATGCATACATATAATGTAATATATCTTCCACTAACCATGATGAATCATCAAACTTTGCAAACAAGTCCCTCTATAATTTGAATTCATGCAACCAAGTATTGTCTCATGGAATATGATCAAGTAACTCCAAAGAATTTATGCAATTAAGTTCACATTTTTATGAAATAATCAATTAGAATCACATAATAACAATTAAGCACGTTATCAATTAATTCACGTAAATTCCACGTTAACGTTTGTTTCACATAAGTCTATATAAACATAATGCATATAATGTTATGAAAATTATAAAGTAACATATAATATCACATAATGATTGAATGGAAAAACCGGGGCGTACAATACAAATATGAATTCTATATAATCCCCAAATATAGGATCATATAATCCCCGAACATATGAATTCTATTAAATTTTTAATCAACTATATATAGTAACGAATTTTTCGTTGCTAAATTATAAGTATTCTATTATTTTTTAATTAAATATTTATAGCAACGGATTTTTCGTTGCTATATTATAAATATTTTATCAATAGTTTAATCAATTAATTATAGCAACGGATTTTCCGTTGCAAATATTTTTTATTATTCATTTATTTTTATTCCATATAGCAACGAAAAATCCGTTGCTAAAAAATAAATATTTTATTAATTTTTTTAATCATATATTTATAGCAACGGATTTTCCGTTGCTAATCTTTTTTATATTTATTTATATTTATTTCTTTTTTTTTCATCCTTATAGCAACGAAAAATCCTTTGCTAAATAGCATCGAATTTTTCGTTGCTAATATTTTTTATATTTATTTATTTTTTTTCTTTCATATAGCAACGAAAAATCCGTTGCAAAATAGCAACGGAAAATCCGTTGCTATTTTGCAACGGATTTTTTGTTGCAAATATTTATAAATATTATATTATTTTGTATTAGGTTTTTATTTTAATAGCAATGGAATTTCCGTCGCTATATATACCAATTTATTTATTTTTTGTATTATTTAATTTTAGCAACAAAAAATCCGATGCTATTTTTTTTCATATATAGCAGCGGATTTAGCAACGAAAATTCCGTTGCTAAAGCGTTTTGCTACGAATTTTTTTTTTTGTTGCTATATCCTTTGCTAAATAGCAACGAATAATTTCCGTTGCTAAATTTCCGTCGCTATAAGACGTTTTTCTAGTAGTGTATGTTTACATAGACTTATGTGAAATAAACGTTAACGTGGAATTTACATGAATTAATTGATAACGTGTCTAATTGCTTATATGTAACCTTACTTCATATATTTTCATAATGTGGACTTAATTGCGTTAATATAACATAAATGAATCATGCATACATAGATAGCTATTTTATACTTGACTATATATTTCTACAACTTATATATGTAAGTGCATCCACTCGAGCATTATATAATATAATGGCATTTACACCCTCATTCCACTCACTTCTAACATGTAATTAAATAAGTAATAAGGGTCTAGTTGCAATAATTTCAATCATGCAAGACTTTTACACTCTCATTATATATACACATACACATTTATATATATTATATACATAATATCTACTTTTACTTTATACGTATAGGTTATATATCTATACATTACATTACATACATATTATATCATATACATTTTATCTCTTGCATTTCATTCATCTCTTTTCATACAAGAACCACACACACTCACACACACTTTCATCGATCAAAACACCACCAAGAGAAGAAGGAGATTTCATCATTTTTCAAGCTTGATTTCAAGGAAGAAAATTGCATAAGTTTGGAGCATCAACATCTTCATACCATCATCTCTTCCATCTCTTCTTCATTCAAGGTAGAATTGAGATTTGTATGAATTCTTGAAGTGTTGATTGAGTAGGGTTTGATGATCTTGGTATGATTTCTTATGTGTAAATGATTAGAAGCATGCTTAGGTTCTTTATATTTGCTAGCTTGCATGAAATCTTGCATAATATGAGAGTTGGAAGACATGAAAATATATGGGGTTTTGTGGATAAATTCTCGATGATTTGGTGCATGTTTCATGGATTACTTGATGCCTAATTGGTATATATGAGTTATGTGCTTGATATATGATAGTTTTGGGTTAGTTTCTTGCCTTGGTTTGGTGTGGGATGGTTTTGGGAGCCAATTTCCGAGTTTTTCCCCTATTTTTCCCTTGTTTTTGCCCAGATTTGCTTCAACAAAGCCGTGTCCAACCTTAGTTCATTTTCAACATGGCCGTGTTAGAAGTTCGAGTTGGAATTTTTATTCCAACATGGCCGTGTCAGCTTCCAGGCCAATATTGACACGGCCGTGCCGACTTCGTTTGAATTAGGATTGACTTGATTTTTTAACCCAAAAAAAGATCTTGAAGTCTAGAACAACCTCCAATTGGAATCACCTCAATATATTTTCCCATTTGTCAGATATAATCAATTCTTTTTGGTGTCGCCACTTTACTGACAAACTGCATTCACCCAACTTCAAGTTTACGCCATTTTCTCCTCGCTTTGAACTAGAAAATGAGCCATATATCCTTGGAAAGCCCTATGTGTCTAGTTTCATTTCCAATAAACAAATTCTAGAATTTAAGATATTCCAGTTTTCCCTTAGCATGCGCATTTCTGAAAATTGTCGACTTTTGCCAAACTTTGCCAAAACCTCTCTTATTGCATTCCTTTCACTTCCCTGGCTCCCGTATGTGACTTATATGATATATATACTTGTTTTATTGATAATTTTGCTCCTAATTGACATTTCTTAATTGTTATTGCATGACATATTGATCCATGACTTTGCCGTGCGTCGTAAATGGTTCATACGCGTCGTGTCTCACGAACACTTGTCCTTGTTACACAGATCTTCTTCCCGTTGATGAGGAGTAAGCTCTATAGTTGTGTTCTTATTAATTGCCGGCATAGGTCAGGTTTAATTTCTAAATATATATGTTGGGGACCTACCCTAGAGCCCAAGGATCAGCCCAACACATGAATAAAATCAAGCCCAAGTCTCAACCCAAAGATAGCGAGAAAGCAAATAAGTCCGAACAGAAAGCGTGTCGTGTAAGTAAGGTAGCGAATTTGGTACGATCTTGATAAATTAGATAAGAACAAATCTGGAAGATAATCACGTAATGTGAATAACTAAACGATAAGTCCCAATATTCTATAAATAAAGCCCTTGAGATATGACGATCTAGGCTTTTTGGTCTGATCTCTTGATTGATCTCTCCTAAAATCTGGTTTACTTCGGTAAGATCCTTGAGGAAGGAGGATTAATCATTTAGGGTTTGGGCTAGAACGCATCACTGGCACCGTCTGTGGGAAATCGACACAAAAAGCTCATGTTATTATCGGTGAGAATCCACGGGCAAGAAAAGATGCAAAACGACACTGAAAGCTTTGCTTTACTTTGTTGTCCCTGGTTGCTCGTGAGAAATTAATGGATCGATTTGCTTTACCTTATTGTCCACAAGAAATTGATTGATCAATCCATGAGAAATCAATTCATCATTTGATTTGGCCGATTGATTTCAAAGTAATAATTTGAAATCTCAAACTTATCAACTCCAATTCCTTATTCCTCTATTTCATGCCAAATTGCGGAAGTATGCGACTCGGTGTAAATCAGCGCCGCCATCATGCTCTACAGCGCCGATACAGCTTTCCTCTACGTTTGACAGTTGATATTCCAAATTCCACGCCGCTAACAAGATCCCCTCCTGTCACGATTGCTATCGGTGTGAGAGGTCGGGAGCAGTCGCCAACCATCGTGACCTGCAAAGCCGACATTGCTGCTCTTCGCGAGCGTCTACGATATTGACCTGCACCCGACGAACAAGCACGCAACACCACGAGCTCCTCTACAACTCCGCATCTGAGGCGTGAGGTTCTCTACCTCCTTAATCGCCGCTGAATAGAAAGTCTCCGAGGAAGAAGAGATCCATGTCACGGTGCACCTTGTCTGATATTCATAATCCATCAAGAGAAGGCCATTCCCAGGCTCTTAATGTATGATATGATAATAACGTAGCGACTAGAATCATGGGAAAATCAACCAATGATGTTGAAAGTAGTGATGCATTCGGTTAGCTCAGATGGACAAAAATCTGAATATTACAAAAGATTTGCCGAGTATTGGTTCAGCATTATGAACTCCGACGAATAGAAACAACACCATGTTATGCACGAGGACATGCATTATTTCTCCAATGAAGTCAGGGCGGAGTAGAAAAAGTATTTGACTCTTTGGATCACTGATTAACTCAATACAGATAAGTTTTCGATTACAAATTTGCTCTTCAATATTATTCGTCATCCAAACTCGGTTGTTTGTTTATAGATTCTGCCATTACGATTGTTGTTGATCGTTTTATTGCTTTCTACTAGAGCAGAAGAATCCTGGTGTGAAGGAAGCAAAGATTCATGTCACGCTACACCTTGTCTGAGACGAACAGCGTACTCAAAGATGGGGTCACACGGAGTGCTAATATCTGAATGATTATTAAACTTAAAAATTTAACCTCTTTGATTCTTTGTTATATTGGAGTTCGGTTGTTATCCATCATGGGATACCTTGTGTGAAGAAGAAAGAGAACGTTGAACAAATTTCGGAGTCGGTCTGTTGGCATGATAGGGTTGTTCTGTTGGCATGATCAGGTTTTATTCAAAGACAAGTCAAAGGAATAAGTGAAAATCTTAAATAGCTTTCATTGGCGAGGTTAAGATTATGGCACTGATACCATAGCCTTTTGTAGTTCTTCGACTTTTCCTTGCAAGCTCGTAGTTCTTCGGCTTTTTCTTTGGTTTTTCCCTAGCAAGGCCGTGGATAAATTGATTTGACCCGTCTACAAAACTTCTTCTCTCGTAGCCTAAGATTTCGAAACTTAAGGGATCGAGGATTCTTATGATATGAGAATTATGAGCTAACGAGCCAGATATGTTTTTGATCTTTATTATGTTTTTAACTATTTGAATTTAAGTTCGTCGATCATTATTATGTTTTTTATTATTATCCGAACCTTTGTCTAAATTTCATTCGTGGAAAATAAATTGACATTTGAAAAATCAAGCATGAAAAGTTTCCATTTTTTATTATCAAAATATTTTTGAGCTTAGTTGTATTCGTAATTATCAAATCTTTGCTCATTATTCATCACAAAATAGCTCTTAGTATTTGTCAAGAATATTAACAGCTGATCCTTCTTGTAAAGCAGGGATTATAGAATCGAGTTTTGACTAAACTCATGGATGAAAAGATACCCAAAAGAAAATGGTTGCAATGAGGGAATGATACGGATAATCCGGCGACAACGTGAGAATTACCGGCAAATAAACAGGATGAGTGTCTCTAATTTAATCACATACATATATGCACCGATCCTAAAGATATTCGATCAATTTGCTACGATTTTAGACATATGCATAATTCATTTAACCGATTACTTCGCGTATAACTTATTCGGTCCGTATTTTCACTAAATTAATACAGGAATTTGATCGTTTGTACTAATTATTTAGTTAGATCCTTACGATTTAAATTTTTTGAAAACCTAGTGTCTATCTTACATGTTCTTACTTCTTCGTAGAGGAGATAAGATGATAATTTCAAAGTTATTGTATTAGAATAGCTAAAGAATGATGTCATGAATAAGCGCATATATGTGATTAACTTTATATTGAGTGCGGACATTAATTAGTGTGAAAAATAAATATAAGTGGAGAACATACGATTTATATTTTGGTGAGTTACAAATATATTGTTGATTTGTTAGTATATAAATGCCTTATATATTAAAATGGTAATGATGAGGAGAAGTCATAGTTCTAAATATCTATTTGTTTGTTCGCCCTTCAACAAAAGTTTTGATGATATGTTTCATGCTATATCAAAGTGCTAATAAACAACTTTTTGTATATTTGTTGTTATGAATAACAATGTGTTATATGATAATTACCTAGTTAGATAAATTTGGAGGACAGTGATCAACTTTATTCGATTATCTGAAATACATGCTATATCTTTAGCATATTCAATTAGTTAAAATACGTCTTTAGTGTATTTTGTTCGGTAGATAATTACGATGATCATTTCCTATTTGCATTCTCAAATAGAATAAATATGTTGATATTTCCTAAATACGGGATCTTGAAGATGATTTATGTGCATAGATTTTAACCGATGAGTTTTGAATGCATTGATTAAGTCGATCATGCTTGAATACATTTCTCAAATGATAATTGACGAAGATATCTTCTGCTCGAATTTATCAAGAAGATGAAACATATTTGATAATATAGTTTCACCTCGGATCCCATATGGTTTGGGTAAACACTTATTCGGATCCCGACTGAATAGGGCAAGCTATACTTTGGATCCCAATCGCTAGGGCAAGTATAAGCTTCGGATCCCAAAAAAACAAGGGCGAATATTTGTTTCGGATCCCAGCCTGGTATGGGCAGGCATAGAGGGCGATAAGTTGATATGAGTTTTGACATGAAAATAAATTCGAGCAGAAATATAACGTGTTATACTGGAAAAGTTTTTACATTAATCTTGAGCGAGGTGATAAATAATTTTTATTTTCTTACTTCGATTTGTATTTCGACTATTATTCTCACTCTCAATCTTGTTTAGCGAAGAAAAATACGAATGACTAATTGTTGTCTATCGAGATGACCAAATAAGAATTGTTTGGATAGTGAGAAGAAATCGTGAAGTTTACCTGTTAGTAAACACAGACATTTAGCAAAGAACAGCTGATCCACTCTTTAATCCACTCAGCTCGTCACAATCTCAGTGGACTGGGGAGGAGGAGTAGGGATGGTATCCCATCTCCCATTTGAATTAGATGATTAAATCAAGTGGACAAGGTTGAAAGGAAGTTTGACGAACTGACTTGCAATAGTGTATTCGCGAGTGTGAGACATAAGGAGTTCTGAATGGAAACAAAGAAATTTAAGTCGCATCAGGCTTCTCGCGGAATATTCCAGGAAGAAGTAAGATATTGAAAAGCGAGATGACTTATAAGATTAAACAAAGAAAAGCAGCCAGATAGCGAACAAGATAGAAAATTGTCCATTTTGGAATAGGTTTGGAAAGTATTTGCTCGAAAGGAAGCGAGCTGAGAAACATGGCAATCTTAAGCTCGCATTCGTAAGAACAATGGTATGAGTTTAGTATCCGAAGTAGTGTGCGAAAATTAGACCAAGGAATGGAAGTGGCAGTAAAATGATCGCTTCAACATGGGAAGATTATTGCTAGCACAAGAACAACACAAATAAATCTTTGGTGTGATGAAGCAAACACTTGACTGATTCTCTTTTAATAGAAGGCAAGCTCAGTAAATTGAAACACAACTGTTGGGCTGAACCTTATATTAATCCTCGATGTTCGCATCTCTCTGTTCTGCGAACATCACGGACTTGTGGGGGGGAGTAGTGTTGGGGACCTACCCTAGAGCCCAAGGATCAGCCCAACACATGAATAAAACCAAGCCCAAGTCTCAACCCAAAGATAGCGAGAAAGCAAATAAGTCCGAACAGAAAGCGTGTCGTGCAAGTAAGGTAGCGAATTTGGTACGATCTTGATAAATTAGATAAGAACAAATCTGGAAGATAATCACGTAATGTGAATAACTAAACGATAAGTCCCAATATTCTATAAATAAAGCCCTTGAGATATGACGATCTAGGCTTTTTGGTCTGATCTCTTGATTGATCTCTCCTTAACTCTGGTTTACTTCGGTAAGATCCTTGAGGAAGGAGGATTAATCATTTAGGGTTTGGACGAGAACGCATCAATATAGAACCCTATAACCCTACTTGATGTTTTCGGCCAAATTATATCTATACATCTATCGCTTTAAAACCTTATGATTTTCAAAGGATTTCATGAACAGATTAATTGATTAATTGTATTGGCGAGTAAACATGTTCACGTTGGGCCCGAGGGTAGTGTATTGAGCCAACCGGGAAAGCAAGGGCTGACGGGTAACTCTTGCACTATCCTCACCATTTTGGGATCACCTCTGAATCCACCAGGAGGTTTGGTGGAGGAAGAAATCCCGTGCGTGGAGTCATGTTCCCGACGTACAAACGTTCATGGATGGTTGGCTCTTGCAAGCCCACCATCACCCGGAGGAAGAAGGGTTCATGAAACTGCTAATTGTGCACTGTAATAACTTGCATGATAACCATTGAATTGAAACCTAAATATTGATTGTTCACTGTTGGTGTAAAGGTTGGAGAATTGTCCTCACTCGTGGGGCCACGGATTGAATTGATCATGATTGAATTATTAAATTGATTAGTTTTAATCTTGGGTGAGTGCTACTTATTATTGAACTCATATTGCACTACAAGAATTTCCCTGGAAACCGACGGCCGAAAACCGACGGGAATTCGGAAAATCCCGTCTGTTTTCCGTTGGGAATTTGGAAAATCCCGTCTGTTTTCCGTCGGTATAGAAAGATACCGACGGCAAACCGATGGCATTCCGACGGGAGAGAACCCGTAGGATAAACATTCGTCGGAATCATGGTTCCAACGGGAAGATACCGTTGGTGTTTCGTCGGTTTCTGAAGATCGACGACACTTTCATGGATATCCGACGGGAGGCAACGACTCTCGAAGAAAGTCTTTTCCAACAGGATTTGTCGTAGGTGTTCCGTCGGTTTTTCTGTGCGACGGTATTCCGACGGGAGACCGACGGTTGGCTTGCGTGGGAATGTTCCAACGAGAATAATTTTCACATGAAAATCCGACGGGAGGCACCGTCGGAATTTTGTTGCTATTTTCTTCCGACGGGGTTCCGACGATCCTATTCCGTTGGGAGTTTTGGAGGGAAGAATTTATAATTATGTTCCCGTTGGTTTTCCATTGGATTTTCCAACGGCTTCTTTCTATCACTATTCCTATGTAAATTTTTTTCCTAATTTTATTTATAATCCTGTTTTCTGAAGCAGTAAATGTTCCATCATATTTTTGTGCTTCATTCAAAAATTGCCTATTGCAAGAATGCATCAAATATATATAAATCCAACCATACTAAGCGTCAATCTAACCAAACGACGTTTTAATGCAATAAGTTTTCCGGAATATGAAACCAAGTATAACGAAAAGATGATTTAATTCCGTAATAAGTATTCAAAATATGTTCGGCGAATTAGAGAGAATCTAAACTATGTAATAATATAATTAGTACTTACAAATATCATCTCAGCCTTACCAAACTTTAAAGAAATTTAAAGTAAAAGTGTAACAAGCGTTACATGAGAAGCCAAGTGAGTAAATTGAGCCCACATCCATAAGTTCCAACCTTCAATCAAGCCGCAAACAAGAAAAAACAGCAGAAACAAAGATTTTGGTTAATTTTTCATAAAATGTATCAACTTCTTCTATCCAAAAAGGAACAAAACATAAGATTTTCTGGCAGCAAATCAGGAAAATATATAAGGCCGGAGTAGCATATTCCAGTGATTCCCATGACGCTCGAAAATGACATGCTATGCCAAGCGAATGCAGTAACTTCGAAATTTGAACACATTTCTACCTAAGGCTAAAAAAACCGCAGATTAAACACCACCACAACCGGGGACAAAATGAAATTTGAAACTAATACTGCACTATTTCTGGACAAAGGTACAAAACACATTAACTTCAACACCATTTGTCCACAAAGCAGCCAAAAACAGGAATAACACAACCACTATCACACCGTTTCTCAAACCATTTCTGACCAAAAAATCCAAAAGCAGCCAGTTTAACACATTTTCTGATTGAAACAGTACAAATCAGCCAAAATAAAGGAATTTTCACCCAAATTTGTGCCAAAAATAGCCACGTTCACACCCATCTTTGTGACCTCGAGTATTACAAGAGCTACGGAACTAATTGCAGCATAAACATCCAACAAGTTCAAGTACAATTGCAGTACAAATAACATAATTAATCACATACCTTCGTCTTCATCAACTGCTTGCATCATAATCGTCATCAACCGTCGGGTCAGGCACACTTTTTCCTTTGCATTGCGATTGAAGCATCTGGAGCACTTGTTGAAGGCTACCTATCACCTGATTCTGGGATTGTTTGAGCTCTGAAATATCTTCCTTCATTTCTTTTAACTCACTGTCCTCCCCGACTGAGTTGGATGTGGGTGACGAGATGACGACCCTGAACTGCCAGCCGCTGTAGGAGAGGTTTTCGGCAAATGGTTCAATCCTGTTAGCCTCCCTTTCTTGTTTCGACCCCCTTGAGCCTGAGACCATAATGCAAACTCATCCATTGGAACATAACTAGGATCCTCAAGCAGCCACTTTGCCTCCTCCTCACGCGCTTGCTGGTACCTCAATTATATAAAAAAATTCAGAACAATATATGAAAGAACTATTAATGATTACCTAGTCACAAGTTAAAATGAAATCTGTAGAACAAACCTCGTATTGAATGTGCTGATCTTCAGTGGGTAGCTCTGAGACCAACTTCTCTCTATCCTCAACCTTTACAAATGTGTAATGGTATAGGACCCCAGTGTCCAATTTTTGCCCAGTAGCAGCTTCCTGTTAGTTCAAAGCTCATGAGTCCTCTTCATTGGACAATCTATAATCTTATTTCATTTTTGTCGGGATAAGAGTCATGATCTAGAAGCCGCTATTTAAAATTCCCAACTAACAATCAACCTACATTTCAGGTTTACAACTGTTTAAACGTTAATATTCTGAGTTTTTGACCAATATTCCTACTGCCTGAGTTTCATGAATACAAACTGTTGCTTAAAAGCTATATATATATGCTTGAATATCATGTTGCAGTTACTATGAGTATGAATGGTAGAAAACATTAATTACAAGTTATTTACGCACATATATTTGGCTTAAAAGAGGCTGTTTTTAAGTTGACATCATCAGCATTAGAAATGCACTGGACTCCAACAACAAGTGCCAGAATTATTACTTTATGTGATCATCCTTCTAACATGGTACAACACTCTGCAGAATGACAAAGTTCCCACAACTCGGAAGATATTGTACTTGTTATCAGGGTTTAAAACTTGTCCAGAATCCCTCAACTCTTCAAGTGAATGACCATTTTGAAATATTTGAAAAATCATATCAATACTTCTCCTATAAATGGCATACCCTAGACCAAACAACATCAAACCTTGAACCAGGTTTTATTGGACAACACACTGATTAGTACTCCTTACACTACTTTCAGACACCCACACATTAAATAAGAAGAGCTATTAATGAAAGAATCAATGAACAAACAAAGAACAGGGCCAGCAGACCGGAACACAAAATTTTCTGTACATAAGCATAAAAAAGTGGCCTTCAGACTTAAGAGATCAACACAAAATAATTTTGTTAGAGAGCAAAAAACCTGGATTTTGAGGAGCTTAAAGTCTCCATCTTTAGTCATTTCACAACACAGTTAGGTAAGTAAAAATCTGCTATAAAAAGAAACAATGTTATATTTGCCTAAGAAGATGCTGATAGTTTACATATAAGATACCACACAACAATACACAACACAACTGAGACTGTTCTCTCTTTTATCTTCCTCTTCAGTTCCTCTCAGAAACAAACAAATACAAAGTACATGCGAGAAGGGGTTCTTAATGGCATTTAATATTGTTGTGGGGGGTTGTGATGTAAATACAAATTAAATGTGAGGATAAAACGTAGAAAAACACACACATACTCTGTAGTACAGAAAATGAGAAGTTAAAACTGATCATGAAAATGAAAGTAAGAGTATTAATTAGTGTGTTGTCCAATAAATATATTTCAGAAGGAACCTATAATAAGAAGAGCTAATAAATGAATACAACCTTAAGAGAAGATACTTGCTCGAATCACACTACACTATAATGTGCAAGCAAAAGTATATTTAAACAATTGTTCCTCAAGAAATGTAACTCTGAGACATAATAATTGGTGAAATATCTTGACTTATTCAAATCAAACAGAGATTTGAAAGACACAAAAGTGGAATAGGTTGTTCCAAGTTGGCTTATGCATGAACAAAACCGTTAAACAAGTCACAAGAAAGCATATTTCTTAGATTGAACAGCAACTTTAACAAGAAATTTTAAAATTTTGAACATTGAATACCTGAACTTTCTAACCTTCTTTTTTATAATTGTATGGACACTCTGAGACCCCCCCCCCCCCCCCCCCCCCGCGTGTATGTTGGCGCCCCCGCCGCAGATGCTCTGTTTCATTTATTCCTTTGACAAACGATTTGGTAATCTTCAGTGTCCCACTTGGCACACAAAGCGTTGTACACCTCATCAAGCATCCAACCGGACTTTGTACGGTTTTTTCGAATGTCGTGGTAGATAATTCTCATACGCTCGTCCATTTTCTCTATGAACGCACTGTACATGTGTGCTTCTGCTTCAGGCTCCCAGTATACGAATTTCTATAATAAAAATCACATTTTATTATATGTATTGTATTGCGAGGTAAGTTAAAAATATCATGTTTACCTTCCAATCATTAAAACAACCGTCCCTCTCCGGCTGTGTAACATCACTCCATTTTTGATATGGTTGTTTCAGCTGACTTTTGAAGATGTTGGTAATAGCATTAGTTCCATCCTTGTTGTTATGATAGCTGCCAAAATATCAATGAGTTAGAAGTTTTAAGAAACTATCATAACATAGCGTAATTAAAACAAATATAGTGTTAAAAGTAGCACTTACCCTCTTTTCCCGACCAGAATTAACAGCTTTTTACCATAAGGAGCAGCATTGGTAGGAGTAGTTCCCTGTGTGTTTGAACCACTGACATGCTGGCTGGACTCACTAAGTGTGGCATCGAATGCACATTCATCACCTGTGGCTGGGACATGTGTCGGTGTGGCTGAGGGGTCCGGTGTATGAAATATAGATATCGTAGGTGAATGAGAAATTTCGGGACTGTGCGATTGGGTTGGAGTAGAATCGGTCAGTTGGGTAACCGGGGAGTCCAGAGAAGGCATCGGCCGAATACCTCTACCCCTACCAGTATTAACATTCCTTGCACGCAACGCTTTATTAGGGAGCCTCGAACGCTGGTCCATCTGCAATGACGTGCAACAAAACATGTTATAATGTGGCTTATACCAAAAATCTTGTGATACAAAGTATGGAAAACGAGATCAACTACTTATGTTAAACATAGAAAATATAGCTCAATAATGTAGAAAATTTATATTAATATTACCGTATCATTCACTACAACTACGGTCAGAATCAGATTCTTCATTAGACATATTAATATCAGCCGCAACAAATGTTAGGAATAGTGCCCTAGAAAGCCGATTGCATATCCGCTTTGTACTTTTCCTTATAGTATTCACAGACAATCTTTGAATAAAATAACGAATTTAAGCAACACTTCTTTATATGCTCTTGTTTGGTATGCGTTTACTTTAGCTATGCATGTATGAGAAATCCCCTAATCCTGATGACTTTAAGACTCTACCATTTAGGTGAAATGGTTTATGAAATGGGCCCTATATCACATAAGTCGTGATTAGTAAAATACTCCAAGCTGATGAGTCCTACAGACAGTGGGAGTGTTAACCTGACTCCTTTAAGGCTTGCTTGTGGGATCACGCCCTTAAGAAGGACCACCTTGTTTCATGGAGGTGCAAAGTGTATAGTTGATACGTGCGTGATACATGAGGGTGCTTACTTCCATAAGTAAGTTCACTAAGGTACCCCGTGTGAGAAGATTCCTAAATGGGAAAGGAAGTTTCTATTTCAGAAAATGGAAACTTCTAGATTAGGAAATATCTCACGAGTCATTGACGTGATTAATTGATCCTTAGACTTGAGGTTCCATGTCACTTCATGAGTTAACTCTGTAGTCTTAGGTATAAGCTTTAAAGGGTGTTGCCTTAGGCAACTGATTCAAGGCTTATGCTGGGGCTGCACAAGTGACTCATGAAAGTGAATGAAAATCAAGAAAGGACCTACACTTGCATTTTCAAGGTGATCTCTTATTGTGTAAGTCATTCATATGCCATAAGGAGTCCTTGGCCAAGGCAATAGATCAAGACATCAAGAAAAGGGTTTTTTGGATTGAGATCAAATGGATATGAAATGCACTTAGCTTTAAGACCAAATTATTAGGGTTCTGATTATTCCCTTACCCTAGATCTTGGTTGAGAGATAGTAAGTAGGAGGATTGTATCTCACATGAATCAATGACTTAAAGGTTCTGTCGAATCGAGATATTCCAATTCAGCTAGGGGTTAAACACCTATTGCTAGTCTATGGCCGTTTAATCTGTGGACTGATTAATTAATTTGGGTCATTGCTAATTGAATTGAAAACCTATAGGGTCACACACAACAACTTGGTTACATGAATTTAAGGCTTTAAAATGATTAAACGAGTTGATCATGCCAAGAGGGTTCCACAGGTGTGAAACACACGCGTGGGTCACGTGAATGACACGTGTCCTATATGGACACGTGTGCACCATGCGTGTATATTTGTTTATGTATTAAATAATTAATATGTTAATTATTTAATAGACTTTGGTTTAATTTTGAATGAAAATGAAAGTCTTATTTTGGAGAAATTAATCTATTTAATTAATTATGAATTAATTAATTAGATAAATAAGTTATTTATTTATTAATAAACAAAGTATAATATTATCCAAAAGGAGTTTGGATATTTTAGCTCTCTTAAAAGTTGATTTGAATTAGAATTCAAAGTCAATGTTTGGAATTACTTGATGATCAAGTAATAAGAGAGAGGGACCAAATCCTTAGTCCAAAAGGACTAGGTTCGGCCGCCCCTCCCTAGTGCTATATATAGGGGAGCTCGAGCTCCCTTTAAGGATTGATCGATTCTTTTTGGTTCATGTGTTGAACACCATCCTTTCTCCAAGATCAAGTAAACCCTAGGTCAAGCCTAAACACTAACTAGAGAACTAGCATCCTTACTAGTTAGATTGTAGTCAAGTTGGTGGACTATCTCTAGAGAGCTTCAAGTTAGATGTTTTTAAAGATTCGAGCTTTACCAAGGAGAGGGGATCAAGCCGCGAGAAGAGTGTTCTTGGGTGGCTTGAAATGCTTCAAGAAAGATTATTGAAAAGTATGTTTCTTTACCTTATGAATTTGGATTCATGATTGCGAGTTTCGATCCTTTTGTTGGAAAATTTTAAAATTTCTGCTGCTTTCTGATTTCGTTTTTCCAACAAATGGTGTCAGAGCCACCTCGTTAATCATGTTTTTGATTCGTCTCAATTATTTTGAATTTGGTAGAAATTCTTAGGCCTAGATGCGAATTGAGTATTCTTGAGTTCTTTTAGAATGTCTGAAATACGAAACTGTGTTTTTCTTAAAAATTTCTGAAAACTGTTTTCTTAAATCTGTTTTGAAAAACTGTTTTAGTTGAAATTCGTTTAAATCGTAATTTTTAATTTTGGATTGAATTGGGTTTTGGAGAAACCTGAGATGCGAAACGAAACACGAAACAAACACGCGAGGTTGGAACGTACCAACGCGTAGCACGCCCCAGCCCCGCGCGCGACGCCGCCCTAGGCGCGCCTGCTCGCCTGTTCCGCAACCACGCGGGACAGCCTCCCGCACGCTCCCGCAACAGCGCGGGAGCACCCACAGGCCAGCAGTAGCAAGCTGCGCGCGTTGCGCTCAGGGCGCGCGCGGCGAGCAGCTGCTTGTTCCGGGCCCGGATTTCACGTTTTCGTGTTTTCGATCCTTGAAATCCCGATTTGATTTTTCTGTAAAATTTTGTTTTTATTAAATTTGAATTATTTTTGAAATAATTGTTTAAATTGGTATTTTGAAAAAAAAAAATTAAGTGATTTAAATTTTGGAAAAATTTCAAACTTTATTTGAAAGAATAAAATTATTAATTTTCAGAAATTAATTGGAATTTTATTAGTTTATTGTTTTTTGGGTTTTATAGAAAAGGCTCTTGAACAAGAATTGCATCTAAGTCGTGTTTTAAGCTATTAGAGCTTAAAGGGAGAATTTTGATTTATTGGTTAAATTTAAATTCTTGCAATTGATGCATGTTAGGTGATCATGGGTTTAGACTTATGTATGGTTTTAATTTATGCACATGAATAGTTTAAATTGGGGTCGAAGCCCTATAGTTGCGTTTTTTCAATTGAGGTTGGAGCCTCACTTATGTGCGTACTGTTATGTGATTTATTATGTGGCTTTCCATATTACTGTTTTGAGGCCGGGGTATGCCCCGTGTATTTGTCTAAGGCCAATATGAAGATTGAGCCTTATTACTTTTCAGTACTTTTTCATTTTTTGAGAGTAGAATAGGTGGTGAGGTTTTATTTTCATTTGGAGACAATGCACCCATGGAGTAAGATGGACCACATTCAAGTAACAAGGAGGCCATAAGTGAAGACCCCTCAAAATGTTAAGGAGGGGAATCTCAATTGAAGATGTAATAGAGATAGGGCTCGTATTTTGTTATTGCTTTCCCTTATATGATTTAAACTATTTATGTGGCATGTATGTTAGAACTTGTGATTGTGGAGTGGCTCCCACATATCACGCATAAGATAGGTAGAACCCATGATCGTTACATGTTAGTATCATGCTAGGACATATTATCTGCTAAGTGCTGGTGTGAAATGCATTTAAGTTGTACTTGCATTAATCAAGACTAATTAAAATTTGATAACATATATGTTGGTGAGGTCGAACCGGACAACTCCCCGGTTGATTCGAAAATTCCCATTAAATATTAAGCTAATTTCGAACAATGGGTGTTTAATTCGAGATGCAAATTTTGAATTAAATTCTTAGCATTCCATCAATAGGTTTTAAGTTTAGTAAGTGAAGCTAGTTATTGTCCGCGAGTCGTGGGATAGCTAGTGGAGCTTATTAGTTCTTAGTTACCTAATTGATCATTTTAAATGATCAATATTTCGTGGTCAATTTTGGCAAGGGCGATGTCTGCGAGTCATGGGTCGTTCGAACTAAGTTTTGATCATGATCTTATGATTGATGGGTCTAGCTTAATGCCTAAGTAAATATGGATGTCGCACGGGTCGTGGGTCCATATTGAAAGATAGGTGATGTAAAAATAATTACTAGGAGTTCTAAAGGTGTTAGAATTGGTAAGTTGTACCTACCTAGGGTTTTACTTAGAATGTCCGCGAGTCGTGGGTTCGAGGTGAAATGCTTAGGATCTTAGTACCCATTGGGAAACGTGTTCCTCTTAGATCTTTGGGAATTATAGATCTTTGAAAAACAGTGGGAGCTACATTAGATTAAAGACCTTATATTTTGTATATCCTTATAATTCAGCATGCTCACTAGTTCTCTATTTTACCATTTAGGTCGTAGATTCTGTGATTCTCTACGTGTTTTCAAATGGCAACCAAAAACCCTCTTGTATCGATCCTCGAGTCAAACAAGTTGACTGGTCCCAACTATTCTGATTGGCTGAGGAATCTGAAAATCATTTTAGATTCTGAGAAGAGAACTTATGTTGTCTTCGAAGGGGAGTCTAGTCCCGAAGGGGACGCTTCCACTCGGGCCGAGCGGGACGTAATCCAGAAGTGGAAGGATGATAATCTCCAAGCCCGTTGCCTTATGTTGGCTAACATGTCTTCGGACTTGCAAAGGCAACATGAGGCCATGGAATTTGCTTGGGAGATTTACGACCACTTAGAGCAACTTTACCGCCCTCATGAACGTGTTACAAGGTATAACACTTCAAAGGAATTATTCCATTCGAGAATGAGGGAAGGTTCAAGTGTCCATGAATATGGACTCAAGTTTCTCGCCCTTACTGAGAAACTTGCTTCCATGGACATGCCACTGAAAGATGAGCTTTCAGTGGACTTGTTGCTAGCCTCGCTCCCACCATCATTCAACCCATTTGTCCTTAACTTCAATATGAATCATGCTGGTGCTACTGTAGCTGAGCTGATTAGTCAGCTTGTGACTGCTGAAAGCACGATCAGGAAGGACAATAAGGTTCTGATGGTGAATGCTCTATCTTCCTCTTCTGGGCCTTCTAAAGGTAAGGGCAAGAAAGCCCAAAAGAAGAAGAAGAAACCCCTTAGGCCCACTGGTGGCATTTCGAAGGGGAAGGCCCGAAAGAAGAAGCGTGATCAGAAAGAGGATGTTTGCTTCCATTGTGGCAAAGCGGGACATTGGAGGAAAAACTGCCCAGAGTACAAGGCTACTCTAAAGAAAGGTATGTTTCTCGTTGAAGTAAAATTTTCTATTAATTATAGTTCTTGGGTGCTTGATACCGGTGGTGGAGCTCATATCTGTAATGATGTACAAATGCTAAATGAAGTCCAACAACTCAGAGAAGGAGAATGTGTCTTGAAGACCGACGATGGCTCAAAGGCTGAAGCTCGAGTTTTAGGCACAATTAGATTAGATTTAGGTAGTTTTGAGTTAGTTTTAGCTAAACTCCTTTATGTACCGAACATTATTCGTAATATAATTTCAGTTCCAATTTTAGATTGTGAAGGTTATGAAACTTATATTTAGAATGGTAAATATTTTATCAAATGGAACAGCTCTTCCGTTTACATCGGTACTCTAAGTAATGGACTTTATCTAACTCAAAATATCAATATTATGAATATACAATGAGAAACTAAACGTAAGAGAGATGACAAAGTTTCAGCTCCCTTATGGCACGCTAGATTAGGACACATTTCCAAGAACAGAATTAGCAAGATAAACACTTTAGGATCATTCTCTGAAAATGATCTCAAGGAGTTAACTTCTTGCGAGTCCTATCTCAAAGGAAAGATACCAAAGTTCCTTTTAAAGATAAACTTTACCGATGAATTTAGTCGGTATGGTTATGTATACTTAATGAAGTTTAAATCTGAAGCTTTTGAGAAATTCTTAGAATTTCAAAATGAGGTGGAGAACCAAACTGGTCACAAGATCAAAGTACTTCCATCTGATCGAGGAGACGAGTATCTTAGTAAAGAATTCCTTAATCATCTCAAAGATGATGGGATTATCTCTCAGTGGAGTCCTCCGGGAACTCCTCAACTCAATGGAGTTTCTGAGAGAAGGAATCGAACTCTACTTGATATGGTTCGTTCCATGAT
This sequence comes from Lantana camara, assembly GCA_037501455.1. NCBI lineage: Eukaryota > Viridiplantae > Streptophyta > Magnoliopsida > Lamiales > Verbenaceae > Lantana > Lantana camara. Next base: position 113,338,196 of record CM074857.1, read on the forward strand.
GAGTTTCACTGACTTACCACCTTCTTTCTGGGGTTATGCCCTAGAAAGTACAACAAAGATTTTGAATCTAGTTCCCTCTAAGTCAGTCCCTAAAACGCCCTATGAAATGTGGCACGGTAAAATCCCTAGTTATTCCTACTTAAGAATTTGGGGTTATCCTGCTTATGTGAAGAGGATAGTGGGAGATAAGTTAAAATCTCGGTCTAATTTATGCTACTTTGTAGGTTATCCTAAGGAATCCATAGGATACTACTTCTATGATCAATCTGAGCAAAAGGTGCTTATTTCCAGAAATGCTACTTTTCTTGAGGAACCGTTCCTTAAAGAAAAGAAAGGCAAGATCATAGAATTAGAGGAAGTACAAAGTGACCCCACGCCACCCACTGAAGAAACAACCCCTTCTGATCAACCACAACCAATCACAAATTTCGATACACACGTAAATACGCCTCTAAGGCGTTCTGAACGCACTCCTAGATAGCCGAAGATATGGCATGGATTCTTCCGTGAGATCTCTCAAAAGGATAATGATCCTCTAAGATATGAGGAGGCACTTTCAGATTCTGACTCTGAACAGTGGATAGAAGCCATGAAATCCGAAATAGATTCCATGAACTCCAACCAAGTTTGGACCTTGGTAGATTTGCCTGATGGGGTCAAACCCATAGATTGCAAATGGATCTTTAAGAGAAAGCTTGGAGTTGATGGAAGCATTGCAGCCTACAAAGCAAGACTGGTTGCAAGAGGATTCACTCAAAGACCTGGCGTGGACTTTGATGAAACCTTTTCACCAGTTGCAATGCAAAAGTCTATTCGGATCATGCTTGCCATTGCTGCATATTATGACTATGAGATATGACAAATGGATGTGAAAACTGCCTTTCTCAATGGTGACATTGATAAAGACATTTATATGGAGCAACCCATAGGTTTCACATTTAGTGGGAGTGAGCAAAAGGTTTGCAAACTCCAAAGATCAATCTATGGATTGAAACAGGCTTCTAGGAATTGGAACATTCGATTTGATGAATCAGTCAAAGCGTTTGGCTTCATTCAAATTTCGAATGAATCATGTGTGTATAGAAAGGAATTGGAGACCTCAGTGCAATTCTTAGTACTTTATGTTGATGACATCCTTCTTATTGGAAATTCGAAGGATGACATGAAAGTAACTAAGTTATGGTTATCAAATAAATTCGAGATGAAAGATCTTGGTGATGCATCCTATATCCTTGGAATTAAAATCTATCGAGATAGATCTAGAAGGTTAATAGGACTATCACAGTCGATGTACATTGACAAAGTATTGAAGAGATTCAATATGGAGTCAGCAAAGGTTAAGAACCTTCCTATGAGTGTAGGAACATGTCTTTCTAAGAAGATGTGTCCTAAGACTAACCTTGAGAAGGAAAGAATGACTCATACACCTTATGCATCAGCAATAGATAGCATAATGTATGCAATGTTATGTACTAGACCGGATGTGGCTTATGCACTTAGTGTAACAAGTCGTTTCCAATCTGACCCTGGAGATGGTCACTGGGCTGCCGTGAAGAATATTCTTAAGTACTTGAAAAGTACTAAAGATTTATTCTTAGTTTACGGAGGTCAGGAAGATCTTACTGTCGAAGGATACTAAGATGTAAGCTTTGCATCTGACTTAGATGATTTTAAGTCAATGTCAGAATACATTTTCTGCCTAAACGGCGGAGTAGTGAGTTGGAAGAGTTCCAAGCAAACGACCACAACGGATTCGACCACTGAGGCCGAATACTTAGCTGTAAATGATGCAGCTAAGGAAGTTGTTTGGATTAGAAACTTCATTCAAGAGTTGAATGTTGTTCCTAGCATGAAAGACCCCATTATTGTGTTTTGTGACAACACTGGGGCGGTTGCTCAAGCAAGAGAACCAAGATCTCACCAACGGACCAAGCACATTATGAGGAAGTATCACCTAATCCATGATATTATCAAAAGAGGAGATGTGCAAATTGAGAGGGTCGCATCAGCTGAGAACGTGGCAGATCCACTTACTAAACCCTTAGTCAAGAAGCTTTCGAAGGTCATCTTCAGAAGATGGGACTTAGAGTAGCTTTAGAATGGCATTGACGGGTAAGTGGGAGATTGTTAGGAATAGTGCCCTAGAAAGCCGATTGTATATCCTCTTTGTACTTTTCCTTGTAGTAATCATAGACAATCTTTGAATAAAATAACGAATTGAGGTAACACTTCTTTATATGCTCTTGTTTGGTATGCGTTTACTTTAGCTGTGCATGTATGAGAACTCCCCTAATCCTGATGACTTTAGAACTCTACCATTTAGATGAAATGGTTCATGTAAGGAGCCCTATATCACATAAGTCATGATTAGTACAATACTCTAAGCTGATGAGTCCTACAGACAGTGGGAGTGTCAACCTGACTCCTTTAAAGCTTGCTTGTGGGATCACGCCCTTAAGAATGACCACTTTGTTTCATGGAGATGCAAAGTGTATAGTTGATACGTGCGTGATACATGAGGGTGCTTACTTCCATAAGTAAGTTCACTGAGGTGCCCCGTGTGAGAAGATTTCTAAATGGGAAAGGAAGTTTCTATTTCAGGAAATGGAAACTTCCAGATTAGGAAATATCTTACGAGTCATTGATGTGGTTAACTGATCCTTAGACTTGAGGTTCCATGTCACTTCATGAGTTAACTCTGTAGTCTTAGGTATAAGCTTTAAAGGGTGTCGCCTTAGATAACTGATTCAAGGCTTATGCTGGGGCTGCACAAGTGATTCATGAAAGTGAATGAGAATCAAGAAAGGACCCACACTTGCATTTGCAAGGTGATCTCTTATTGTGTAAGTCATTCATATGCCATATGGAGTCCTTGGCTAAGGCAATAGATCAAGACATCAAGAAAAGGGTTTCTTGGATTGAGATCAACTGGATATAAAATGTACTTAGCTTTAAGACCAGATTATTAGGGTTCTGATTATTCCCTTACCCTAGATCTTGGTTGAGAGATAGTAAGTAGGAGGATTGTATCTCACATGAATCAATGACTTAAAGGTTCTGTCGAATCGAGACATTCCAATTCAGCTAGGGGTTAAACACCTGTTGCTAGACTATGGTCGTTTAATCTGTGGACTGATTAATTAATTAGGGTCACTGCTAATTGAATTGAGAACCTAGAGGGTCACACACAACAACTTGGTTACATGAGTTAAGTCTTTAAAATGATTAAACGAGTTGATCATGCCAAGAGGGTTCCACATGTGTGAAACACACGTGTGGGTCACGTGCGTGACACGTGTCTTATATGGACACGTGTGCACCATGCGTGTATATTTATTTATGTATTAAATAATTAATGTGTTAATTATTTAATAGACTTTGGTTTAATTTTGAATTAAATTGAAAGTCTTATTTTGGAGAAATTAATCTATTTAATTAATTATGAATTAATTAATTAGATAAATAAGTTATTTATTTATTAATAAATAAAGTATAATATTATCCAAAAGGAGTTTGGATATTTTAGCTCTCTTAAAAGTTGATTTGAATTAGAATTCAAAGTCAAGGTCTGGAATTACTTGATGATCAAGTAATAAGAGAGAGGGACCAAATCCTTAGTCCAAAAGGACTAGATTCGGCCGCCCCTCCCTAGTGCTATATATAGGGGAGCTCGAGCTCCCCTTAAGGATTGATCGATTCTTTTTGGTTCATGTGTTGAACACCATCCTTTCTCCAAGATCAAATAAACCCTAGGTTAAGCCTAAACACTAACTAGAGAACTAGCATCCTTACTAGTTAGATTGTAGTCAAGTTGGTAGGCTATCTCTAGAGAGCTTCAAGTTAGAAGTGTTTAAAGATTCGAGCTTTACCAAGGGGAGGGGATCATGCCGCGAGAAGAGCGTTCTTGGGTGGCTTGAAACGCTTCAAGAAAGATTATTGAAAAGTAAGTTTCTTTACCTTACGAATTTGGATTCATGATTGCGAATTTTGATCCTTTTGTTGGAAAATTTTAAAATTTTCGCAGCTTTCTGATTCCGTTTTTCCAACAACAAGATCATGTAAATTAGAATTTTGGTCAGCTAGAGACCCAATCACGTCAGCTGCTTCAATTGTGTTGATAACTGCTTGGTCATCGTTTTGGTATGCAACCTCAAGCGATTCGCCCAACTCTACAATTCCTTGCGGTTTGGTTTTAATTACAACATACCAATGCAACTTGTCTTTTATTCGGTCGGGATATGGAACATAATAAACCTGGCGGGCTAGTTATGCATATATGAAGGGATCATACTGTTTGTATCTTCCCGTATCTTTGACCTCAACGATCAAACTCTCCGGATTACCTATACGGGTACCGCGGTCAGGAGTGGAATCAAACCATTCACATTTAAACAAGATAACTCGCTTTAAATGACCTGGATATTCCAATTCAATGATCTCTTCCAAGGTCCCATAATAATCATCTGCTATGTTTGATGCATCCGAACTTCCCTTAACCCAAACTCCAAAATTCATTGTTTTTTCCCCTGACCCCATGACCTAGTGTGGAATTTAAAACCATTGACAAAATACTTTTGAAATGTCCTAACTTTAGTATTCGAGCCCCAAGAAAAGTGTTGCAAAAAAGGATCAACGATTCCGTTGTTGTGGTTTTGAACCTATTCAATATAATTATGATGTTATTGATTTATTTAGGAAAATTAGTAGCTGCAGCTTACCATATTTAATTGCAAACTTACATGACTGTTGAACCAACATACGAAGTTTCTTTCAATGTTGTCGCTATTAATACCATCTCCTGCACCACTCCGCGCGTTGAATTCGCTTCATGGTTAATTATGAAGTTAGTAATTTGGTTATATTTAAGTGGAAAATAAGACATGCTTACTTATCTTACTTGTAATAAGGTTCGACCTGATCACAGTTTAGTAGAACATGAAGGCAGGCTGCATTATACTCCTTCGTAGTGCTGATATGACGTTCTTTAATCGCACCAGATCCACGACCGGGTTTATTGAAAATGGAAAGTTCTGGTACCATTGATTAGTCATCATCACCTCCGTCGTCATTTCTGCCAACCCTTGTTCGCATGGAGTGAACTTGGGGTTGGAAATAGAATGAGCAAAAGCTTGCTGTCTCACAGCTTAAATAAGCTTGACAAATTGACCCCTCCACTTTCGCTTTGTTTTTCACAGTTCTTTTAATTTTCCCTAAGAACCTAGATTACAAGAGGTAAAAAAATATGATTACTTAGATATATATAATTTAAATATGATGTTTCAAAGTTTGTTTGAGGTGCTCATCTTACCATTCGAATGGATATATCTGACATTAACTGGATAAATTCATCTGACATTAACTGGATAAATTCATCGACGAGGTCGTGTGTTGCATTGTAATCATTTTGGATACTCAATATCCTAGCTGCAAGTGACAAAGGTGAATGTTTATCACACCCATCCCATACAGGTTTGTTAAATTCATTTAGTAGATCGTAGAACTTTTGTGTCTCCGGGTTAGGTGTCTCACCGTGGCCTGATATTCCACCGGCATCTTGCATGCCTGCATCAAGACACATCTCTCTGTAACGATGTAAAGGATCTACATTGTTTTCATGATTTAGACTGCTAGGGGCACCTATATCAACAGACGACGTACCAATCCTTTGGCTAATATACGGTGCTTCTTCACCATGATCAGTCCAGTACCAGTAGTTAGGTTTGAACCCATTGGCGTATAAATGGCGTCTTAACTCATCAAGTTTCAGTAAGTCATACTTCCTTATGCATTTCTTGCAAGGACAATGTATCATCCCTTCCCTAATAAATGGCTCCAACTTACTTGCATGCTCAATAAATGTCTCAATCCCTTGATTAAGTCTACCCCACAACCACCCCATTTAGGATTCGTGCGATTATACATCCAAAGTCTGTGCGGAGGAATATCCATGATCTACAATTACGTTAAGTTTAATAGATTAGTTTGTATATATTTTGGTAATGATAATAATGTTACAAATATAATCTTCCTCAACTTTGAAACATGTAATAATTTTGGGTCTCCGGGAAAAAAGGGTCATGGAGGGGAGGTTGTTGTAATTTTCATAAGCTTAAACAAAGTCTTATACAGGGGAGGTTCTTGTAATGTTCATAAGCTTAAACAAATCCCATACAAGGGAGGTTCTTGTAAGTTTCAGAAGCTGAAGATTAGTTTCATGCAAAGGTGGTTCTTCTAATTTCTAAAAGCTGAAACAAAGTCTCATAGTAGGGAGGCTCTTCCAATTTTCAGAAGCCGAAACAAAATCTGAACTAAGGAAGGTTCTTGTAATTTTCAGAAGCTGAAAATTAGTCTCATGCAAGGGTGGTTCTAGTAATTTTCAGAAGCTCGAAATTAGTCTGCTTTAAGGGAGGTTCTTGTTGGTTTCAGCAGCTGAAAATTAGTCTAATGCAAGGGTGGTTATTGTAATTTTCAGAAGTACAAATTTAGACTGATATAAGGGAGGTTGTTGTAATTTTGAGAAGCTTAGACAAAGTCTTAAACAGGGGAGGTTCTTGTAATGTTCTGAAGCTTAAACAATTTCCACATAAGGGAGGTTATTGTAATTTTCAGAAGCTGAGAATTAGTCTGATGCAAGGGTGGTTCTTCTAATTTTCAAAAGCTGAAACAAAGTCTCATATTGGGGTAATTGAAATGCATAACAATAACCGAAAGTCTTACAATGCAAGGGTCGACAAAATTACGGTTACAACTTATCTTGATTGAAACAAAACTGCATATATGTTATTTATGTGATGTTCTCTGTGCAGTCTGATATTAATAGTTCATTTTTGGTGTGCTTTATTGTTCGGGTCAATATTAAGAAGTAACTTTTCCTTCTTGTAACTCGGAACAAACTGCACAAAAACTGTTCAGGTAAAGATAGAAGTGTACGTGAGGTTAATAAAAAATAGATCATATGTTGGAAATGAGGGAGAAGAATTGAAACAGAAGGTGCTAGATAGTTGTTTTATTTGATCTAAAAACATAATTAAAACCTATAATACACAATCTAAATTAATGTTATAATATACAATGTAATATATAGTTGTTTTATTTGATCTAAAATAAGGTTTCAGATATGATTGTTATATCCTGCAAACTTTAATGAGCAAATATGATCTTTTTTAGCTACAAACTCAGGTTTAAGATATGATCTATAGTACAACAAATACACAGAACTTTAAAGAGATTTTATACAACAAAAACTTTGAATTACCAACATGGAACAGATAACAAAAACTGATTTCATTTAAAGAAAACAAAATGTTGGAGCCTCAAGTGACGAGATCTTACTTGTTTCAGATTACGAACAACCCAGAATTATGGTGCACCAGCTTAATCACTTCAACCGCCTACAACTTCTAGCTTTCCTAGTAGGAGTTCAGATTCAATAAGAAAGCAAATCATTAATAGGTCGATTACATCTCAAGTAATGCATTATTACTGCTTCACTCAAATCAAATGTCTTAGAAATTTGAAATTCCGCCTCAAGTAAGAGGAACATTACTACTATTTTAATATGAACCGCGTTGCAAACAAGAATTAAATAGAAGGAGGCAATGCAAGAATGACACATGGTTTGCCAACTGCATGATATCAAAGAGTGGATATACATTAAATTGACGCCCTCAAATATTCGTTTTCAACAATCAGTAATGGCAGCTTTCGTCTATGACCAGTGAGACAAATAATCACAACACATGGCTCTAAGTTAGATGGCTCCAATTGAATTTTGATAAACTTCATCTAATTCATTGTGTAATGCTCATATGAAGTTATCAATTGGTTATGCACTACAATTAACTACTTTTAATAAAATCAGCTTGCAAACTGTCAATCAATTCAGTAGGAAAAATAAAGCTCAGAGTATAAAAAATGAAGCTTTACCTCCTTTTGTCAACGCAAAGCCTTGAAATTTAACTGGCTTTGTCAATATTCAACAGTCATACAACTGTTAGGGCCAAAACAACAACGGAGAACACTCAGATTAACATTCCCAAAACCGTACCAGGTAACATTCCCAAAAACGTACCAGATTAACATAAGAAAGCATTTATCCCAAAACCTAAGCTTCCAGTTCAAAAAATTCCCAAACCATACTAGGTATCATAATGAAGAACACATGTATCCATATCACAGAAGCTGCTCTCATCCAGAAAACGACCACAACTTTGGCCCGCTTCACAAATACAACACTTTCCCCAACCTTTAGTTCTTTGCCTGACTGCAACGATACAAACTCGAATCCACGGGAAACGGTAAATATAATTGAAAAGGAAACACAAGAAAAGAAGTTGCAAAGCCTCACCTATTTGCAATCCTTCCCCGGAATGGTGAATACACCACCGCCACAGCAAGCCCCAGCCGCCGCCACAGACCTCCTCGCGGTTCAAACGCACACCTCCAATTCCGTCAACACAGCCGGTTATGAAGGGCTCCAAATTCAGCTGGGATTCACTTAAAATTGGGTTCAATTATCCAAGGGGGAAACTCAGCTAAAAAGGGCTTCTGATTTTAGAAGTCTGAGGGCTTGTTTCGAAAATGGTTTTGATAAGTACAGATCTGAAATTTTCCATTCAACAGACCGATGACATTCCAACGGCAAATATCCGTCACTTATCAAAATAATTTTTTTACGAAAACCGACGGACCAATCCCGTCGGTACATCGTCGCTAAGTAAACAGAACCAATGGCAACCCAACGGTAGGAAGCCGTCGGTACTATTTACCAGCAAAAAAACTCAGAACACCAATGGAGAACCAACGACAAATCTCTCGTCGCTAAGCGCATGTCTGTAAATAACAATTTCCAATGGTGGGACACTGCCGCTATTCCGTCGGTAGGGACAAAGTGCTACAGAAAACCAACGGTATGTCTAATAATGAAAAAATTTTGATATCCGATGGCAGACCTACGGACAATGGCCGTCGGTAGGTTTGGCGAGCTGTTGGAAAAAATCGTGCTTTTTTTTAGGGATCCCGCCAGTACGTTCCAACGGATTATCGACGGGACACCGATGGATGTACCGTCGGAGGGGCTTCTTTGGTCATGGTGTTAAGGCCGTTGGCTTGCTGTCGGTATACCGTCACAATCCCGTCGAAATGACCAACGAAAAATCGACGGGTCCTCCCGTCGGTAAAATTCCATCGGTTTTCGGGTAAATTCTTGTAGTGTTGTTTCTTTTATGAAAACTTAACCGAGATTATAGCTTGCATGGTAATTACGCTTATATTTATTTAAACCCCTCACTCAGTCTTTCATAGACTGACACCTCACATTTTCAGGTTGCAGGGTTCGTGCTAGTCGGGATAGAGTCTTTCATGTTGGGTCTAGCACTTGTCCTTCTCATTTTCTTATACATTAATGATGCATATATAGATTGTTATAGCTTTTGGTTTTTATGTATGTAATTAGTTGAACTTGAAGGGTGATAATGAAATGCATGAACCTTATGCTTTCGTTTTATTATTTATGCATGTTTATATTTAATTGAGGGTTAGTCCCGCCTAGCTAGTGGTTTATTTTCTTTTGTCACCCGTTCGCTATAGTTTTGGTTCATGTACGGATTATCCATTTCATATGTGGACTGAGCTATAGTGCGGGGGTGTGGCATCTCGGCGTTCCGGGTGCTACATCTTAAGTGGTATCAGAGCCCGGTTGCAAAATCGTGGTTCTAGTATCTTGTCTTGTGAGTCTAAGTCGTACGGTATAGGATTATTTGATAATGTGAGGGTTTTGCATTCTGTGTGAACTTAACTGAATCTATTTGAACTATTTGAACTACTTGATAGTTTGTGCATTGCATTGATTCTTGGTACTAATTGTTGATTGATTGATTTCACGTTGCTTGAATTTTATATGTTCAACGTGTTTTAATTTTCATTTTGTTGAATTATTTGTCTCATTTTGCATCAAATCCATTTCTTTTGTATCAATTATGTGGCATGAGCATGTATTAACCCCATGCATTTATATTTGAGACAAGTTGTGATTATAGGCTATAAAGATCATGTCAAACCACAGCCAATTTCTACGACAACTTCAATCTACCGCAAGCTCCTTTCTTTCGCTTTGAAGTTGTAATGAATGCACCGGGGAACTTCATACAAGAATTCAAGAGCCATGGATTTCTCTAATTAGGTTTTAATTCAAGTGATAAGATCCGGAATAGAAGAATTAATTGTGGTAGTAATTCACAGGCGCTATGAAGTTAGAGGAAAGTTTGCAAGTTATGGTATCGATGGAACATTCACTTAGGAGAAAGATGAATAGAGTTTCGAAGATGTTTGGGTTCGAGGTTGTCATCAACAAGAAGTGATGTTTATAACTTGCAAAAATAAACATGTGAGACCACATTATTAAAGAAGTTGGTTAACCGGGGACAAGAGGTTCATTTAACTCAAGAGAGAGAGAAGGAAGTTTTGCGGTTACTAAGGATTCAAGATTTGGAATTTCAAATAAGTCAAGGATTTTCTACTTGCTGAAAAAAAAAATCAATCAATCAAAGTGTGATAAGATAGTAACTTAAGCGATTCAGGTCGAGGCAAAATTTTGGGAATTAAGTTCATGAAGAGTCGAGATCCTTTGGGCCTTGGAATAGGATTTCGATCAACTTGGAAACTTTGAGAAATTGAGCGATTTTGGGCTTATGAAGATGACAAATTGGAAGGAATGAACAACGAGGTAACTGATGTATATCTGTAAGAATTGAGATTGTAACACCCGTATCGGAAGGCGTCACATCCCCCGCACCACGCGTCTAATCCATGCATGAAATTAATTTCCATACACAAATCAAACACTTGGCGAACGGGTGACAAATAAAACAAATCCTAGCTAAGCGTGGCTAACCCTTAAACCAATTAAAACCAACGATGCAATAACATAATGCGGAAGCATAAGTCCATAAGCACCACTTAAATAAGTTATACAATCACAGGCCATCCCGGCCATCACATAATATATACAATAATTCTCTAAAAGGCATAACATAATACGTAATTAATGTATGAATATGAAGTGCTAAAGTAATGAACAAGCTAGGACTCAAAGGAAGATTACAAAAGACTTCAATCCCCACCTAGCACAACCTGCAAAAGACTAAAAATGTGGGGTGTCAGTCCACAGACTGATTGAGGGACTTAATACATATATTACATGCGCATGCAATTCATAATTCCGAGTAAAGTGTTAGAAAGTCTCATGTGAGAAGTTTAAGAAAGGCAATGCTCGGAATTAAAAAATATCATATTATTACTTTGAATAAACATAACTTGACGTGGCCCGGCGAGTGGACAATTCTCCAACCTTACTCCTATAGTGTAGTTGAAAACGTTATTAAGTGTTCATTCATTCATAACCAAGTCGTTACATAATCATATTCGTGATCGTGACGTGAGAAACATAATTTTCCATCCTTCTTCGGGGCGTTGCAAGGGTTTGCAAGACCCTAACACCTCGTGACGTGACGTTATGAGACGGGGGCTCATGACTCCTACCCGCTCCTTCGATGGATTAACCACCAGCTCAAGAGTATCCCACCTCCCACACTACACGGTCGCGTAAGATACTCTCAAAGGGTACTATATGCAATGGCTTATCCGACGACCCGATGTCGGATCGGTCTCCATTCACATATTTCCCCGGGCCCAATAATACGTTCGTGATTCTCGCCAAAAGGATTTTCGTGAAAACATTTGAAAACATGAAGAGATTGAAGCTCTTATCTCATGCCTCAACCCACACGAATTCCACCTCTTTCTTGGTCAATCGGGTTAATGGAGCGGCGATTTTTGAGAAGTCCTTCACGAATCTTCTATAATATCCTGCTAAACCCAAGAAACTTCGAACTTCAGAGGCGTTCTTAGGTCTCTCCCACTTAGAGACTGTCTCAATCTTGGAAGAATCCACTTCAACTCCCTTTGTCGAAATCACATGACCCAGAAATGAAACCTTATCAATCCAAAAGTCACACTTACTAAACTTGGGGAACAACTTATTATCCTTGAGGGTCTATAGAACCAACTTAAGATGTCTTGCATGATCCTCGGTAGACTTCGAATACACGAGAATATCGTCTATAAATATCACCACAAACTTATCCAAGAAAGGCCCGAATATTCTGTGTATCATGTCCATGAAAGCTGCAGGGGCATTAGTTACACCGAACGACATCACAACAAACTCATAATGCCCGTACCGAGTGTTAAACCCTGTCTTCGGGATATCCTCCTCTCGGATCCTCAATTGATAATACCCTTGACGAAGATCAAGCTTGGAATATACCATAGAACCTTGTAAGATATCAAACAACTCTTCAATCCATGGAAGGGGGTATTTATTCTCAACAGTCATCCGATTCAATTCTCTATAGTCTATGCACATCCTCAAAGTCCCGTCTTTCTTCTTTACAAACAGGACCGGTGCACCCCAAGGTGACGAACTCGGACGGATATACCCACTCGACAACAGTTCCTCAAGTTGATTCTTTAATTCCTTCAACTCGGCAGGAGCCATCCTATAGGGAGTCTTGGAAAACGGTTTAGCCTCCGGGTACAGATCAATTACAAACTCTATTTCTCGTTCCGGAGGTAGAGACCCCAAACTCTCCGGAAAGACTTCGAGAAAGTCCTTTACAACTTCCGTTTCCTCAAGTTTAGCTTGATCCTTAGGCTTGTTAAGAATGTGGGCCAAGAAACCCGAAGCACCATCACGGATCAACTTAGAAACCTCAGTGAAGGACAACGATGGTGGAATCTTCGAACCCAAACCAACAATGACGTCCGAACCCAACTGGACTCTCTTAGCTCGACAATCAATCTTAGCATCATGCTCGAAGAGCCAATCCATACCCAAAATCGCACCATACCGACTGATAGGCATCTCTATGAAGTCCGTTAGATAGTCACGACCCTCAATTCTCATAGGAACTCGCCGAAACACCCGATCAGAAACAAGGCTTCCCCCTAACGGGGAACTAATCACATAACAAACAGAGGTACATGCAACAGGTAAAGACAAAGAAGCAGCTATACCACAAGAAAGAAAGGAATGGATGTCTCCAGGGTCAAACAATGCATGTATGCTCGTGCCATAAATGTATATTGTACCTTCAACGACGGCAGCTGGATCAATCTCGGCCTCCTGCTCCTCGCCATCAATGGCGTAAGCTCTCGCACGTACCATCGGCCTCTGTCCTCCCACATGACCCGGATTATATCGATCACACCCAGCTACCTGATGATCCAACAAGCCACAAATCAAGCAAGCTCCAAGGCCGCGACGACATGTCTCCCAAGTATGTGTAGGGCCTCCACAATGTAAACAAGGTTTAGTTTGTTGAGGATTTAGAGGAACTTGTGGAGGTACTCGTGCTGGCCCCGCTACTCGGGGTTTGTTTCCCGAACCCTTCGCACAAATGGAGCTTTAACGGGAGGTTGCATCGTATATGTGGGCCTCTTGGAACCGGATCCCGAACCTTGCCCCGAATGAAAAGATTGAGGTACAGGATCCTTCTTCTTAAATTCCTCCTCTTGAATAAAAGCCCGTTGCACCGTATCCGCGAATGATTCAAAGTTGTGGCCAGCTTGTCCATGTCTCAAAGTTTCTCTCAATCCGGCAATGAACTTCCTTGTTTTCTTCTTTTCATCTCGTGTAACTTGAGAAGCATACTTCCCAATGCGATTGAACTCCGCCAAATATTGAGCCACTGACCTTCCTCCTTGTTTAAGGTCCATGAACTCTTGTTCTTTTCTTTGACGGACCACCTCGGGAACGAAAGCCTCCCGAAATTCTCTCTTGAACACCTCACAATCCAAAGCTTCCCCGGCAACTTCAAGCTTCTTGCGAGTCCGCTCCCACCAATCAAAAGCTTCTCCATCGAGTTGGAAGATAGCAAATTGGGCCCTTTCAAGTGAAGTGAAGGGGCAGATGTAGTAGATCTTTTCCAATCTCGAAATCCAATCCTTCGCTATAGCATCATCCGTGGTGCCCGCGAACCTCAGAGGATTATAGCTAAGAAAAGTTCCATGGGAATCTCTAACTGGCAGTGGAGGTGGTGGAGGTTGAACCGGTTGTTGTGGGGGTGGAGCTTGTGCCCACCTTTGTTCGACATAATTGTAAACAGCCTTCCATATTCATTTAAGGTGCTTGTTGAGGTTGTTGTCGATACCTAGGAGGCGAAGGTGTCTTTCTATCTTGACGAGGTCGACCACGAGCCATCTACAATGATAAACATTAAGAAATGTATATCGGGATTAAACAATATATCAATGATATGTAAATAATGCACCAAATAACCAATCAAGAATGCTCGAATAACAATGCAAGACCTTCAAATTGGCATATAATTCCTAAGCCGTACGACTTAAACTGACAAGACACGACACAAGAACCTGGTTTTGCAACCAAGGCTCTGATACCACCAAAGGAGTGTAACACCCGCATCGGAAGGCGTCACATCCCCCGCACCATACGTCCAATCCATGCATGAAATTAATTTCCATACACAAATCAAACACTTGGCGAACGGGTGATAAATAAAACAAATCCTAGCTAAGCGGGGCTAACCCTTAAACCAATTAAAACTAACGATGCAATAACATAATGCGGAAGCATAAGTGCATAAGCACCACGTAAATAAGTTATACAATCATAGGCCATCCCAGCCATCACATAATATATACAATAATTCTCCAAAAGGCATAACATAATACGTAATTAAAGTATGAATATGAAGTGCTAAAGTAAAGAACAAGCTAGGACTCAAAGGAAGATTACAAAAGACTTCAATCCCCACCTAGCACAATCTGCAAAAGACTAAAAATATGGGGTTTCAGTCCACAGACTGAGTGAGAGGCCTAGTATATATATCACATGCGTATGCAATTCATAATTCCGAGTAAAGTGTTAGAAAGTCTCAAGTGAGAAGTTTAAGAAAGGCAACTCTCGGAATTAAAAAATATCATATTATTACTTTGAATAAACGTAACTTGATGTGGCCCGACGAGTGGGCAATTCTCCAACCTTACTCCCATAGTGTAGTTGTAAACGTTATTAAGTGTTCATGCATTCATAACCAAGTCGTTACATAATCATATTTGTGATCGTAACGTGAGAAACATAATTTTCCATCCTTCTTCCTCCGGGACGGTGCAAGAGTTTGCAAGACCCTAACACCTCATGACGTGACGTTATGAGACGGGGGCTCATGACACCTACCTGTTTCTTCGATGGATTAACCACCGGCTCAAGAGTATCCCTCCTCCCACATTACATGGTCGCGTAAGATACTCTCAAAGGGTACTATATGTAATGGCTTATCCGACGACCCGATGTCGTACCGGTCTCCATTTTCACATTTCCCCAGGCCCAATAATACGTTCGTGATTCTTGCCAAAAGGATTTTTGTAAAAACATTTGAAAACATTCGTTCTTGAAAACATTTTTGAAAGTATACATATACTTGATACAATTTGGCTTGAACTAATCACACAAGGTAATAGGGTCCTAGTTTAACTAAATAAAACCTCACCATGACCAAAAGAGTGAAGAAATGAGAAGCCAACGGATCCTGCTCCTCAACTGGATCAAACTCTGTGCAAGAAACACGAGTGTACATAAGACTCTAAACAAATGAACCAAGTAATCGACGAACGACATACTCATGATATGGAATGATGGTAATTATAATTCATGAGAATGTTCATGCACAATTAATGCTTCATGTAATGGTTAAGCAAGCATATACTTCATATAAATCACATACGGGAGCCAAGGGGTTGAATGGAATGCAATAAGATGGGTTTTGGCGAAGTTTGGCAAAAGTTGACAATTTTTAAAAATGCACAAACTGTGGGAACTTGGAAATATCTTGAGTTCTAGATGTTGAAATGAAGTTTTGTTTGTTGAATATGAAAGTAGACAAATGGGGATTTAAAATGATATATGGACCGAATCGTGGTTCAAAGCGAGGAGGAAATGGCGTAGGTCCAAAGTTGGAGGTATGCAGATTTCCGATAAAGTGGCGACACCAAAACGAATTGATTATATATCATAAATGACAAAATATATTTAGATGATTCCAATTGGAGGTTTTTCTAGACTTCAATATATTTCCAATGGTTCAAAAATCAGGTCATTCGGAGTTCGGATGAGGGAGTACCAAGCCGGGGAAAATACAAGATAAAATCTACCCGGCCGGGGAAAAAGAGTGTAGAAACCCCCTGCACAAAAGTACCCGCCCGGGTACTTTTTAGGTACAAAAACTACCCGCCCGGGTAGTTCTCCTGGGCGATAAAAAGAAGCAAAACAGGGGGCTGTTCGTGGAGGGAAGAAAAGGGGGGCAAAACCCATAGTAAACTCAACCAACAAGCTCCAAACAATCATGTAACACTTATACACAACTCATAAATCAAATACAATCCATAAATCGATCATATGACTCTTGAATCAATCATACAAAGTCTCATGAAAACCATGCTATCATATAAGCCAACAACTTCAAGTATTCAAGTCATAAAATTCAACATACACACACATATGATCACATATTCATGCTCCAAGTCAATGAAATCATCAAAAACATAAAGCCCTAACTATTCATCACATGTAATAATTATAAGTCCTCAAACCTTGTATGAAAGAAAGGAAAGGGTGAAGTGATGATGATGAAGATGATGATCTTGATGATGCTTATGATTCTTGATGAATGATCTTTCCTTCCTCTTCTTGCTCTTGGAGATCAAATGTGATGAATAATGGGGTAAAGATGAGTGTGTGTAAAAGGTGTGTTAGAGATTTTGTATGTGTAAGTGTATGAGTCTTGCTATGTATATACAATATATGTGATAGATGTATAGACATATAATGTAAATGTATAAAGTTATAAGATGAGATATTATGTATATAATATTCATATAATTACTTAGTGCTATAATATTATATACATATATAATGAATATGAGTGAATTAGTGTAAATTAATATATATATATATATATATATAAATGAAAATATGTTATGATATGAATGTGTAAAATATGCATATGTTAGAATATAATATGAGATGAAATGAGATTAAATTCTATGATCAAAGAATCTATTAGGCAATTAATTCATATAAATTCAAATAGACACATAATTTCCTAAAGCATGCATACACTTCTAACGCTCAAACTCACACGTGTCGCGTTCGTAACTGGAATAAAGATACGGGGCATTACAATCCTTCCCCCTTAAAAGAATCTGGTCCCCAGATTCATCCGGCCTGAAGCAACTCCGGATACAAACCCTTCATCTTGTCCTCGGTTTCCCAAGTAGCTTCTTCAGTTTTGTCACTTCTCCACAAAACCTTTACCACAGGAATCTGCCGGTTTCTTAATACTTGAAACTTGCGATCCAAAATCCTTACCGGCTTTTGTACAAAGGTTAAATCCGGTTATAGATCCACTTCTTCAATCTCATTAACAGGAAGACACTACAAGAAAACAGGCGAATTCCGAGGGAATTCCGAGGGAAATCATTCCCTCGGAAAAAGCCTCCTCGAAATTGGTTCCGAGGGAAAAAGTTTCGAGGGAATTCCCTAGGAAATATATTTCCGAGGGAAAATCTCAATATTTGGGAATTCCCTCGGAATTCATTCGCCAATGCTATTCCCTCGGAATGTATTCTATTTTCCGAGGGAATTCCGAGGGATATTTCCCTCGGAATGTTGCCATGAAAATATGAAAATTTATTTTCCGAGGGATTTTTCCCTCGGAATCTTGTATCTCATTTTATTAAATTTTGTTTTTCTAAGGGAACTCCCTCGGAATTCCCTCAGAATCTATAAAAAAATTATATCATATATTTTTATTTTAAATAAATATTGTACCTATCGTGAGATATTCAACAAATGCGAAATATAAATATATATCCAAATCACAAAGCTGAAAATATAAATATAATTAAATACATAAAACCCAAAATCGTTTGTCCTTACATCAACCCAAAATGTCTACTAAAATAACGATGTAGTAAAACAAATTGTCTATAGAAATAAACAAATTGAATTCCTAATAGATTCTATCATATTCAATGGATCGGCATCAGGAGTCTAGAATTTGGTGTCTGTGGCATTGGCTATAACAGAGAATCCAGTTCTGAGGCCGCAACTGTTTCAATATTTATGATGAAGTTCTGGAAAAAAGAAAAGAAAAAAAAACTGTTAGCAAAACATCAACTGACCTCAACTTTC
Organism: Lantana camara; assembly: GCA_037501455.1. Lineage (NCBI taxonomy): Eukaryota > Viridiplantae > Streptophyta > Magnoliopsida > Lamiales > Verbenaceae > Lantana > Lantana camara. Next base: position 113,356,470 of record CM074857.1, read on the forward strand.
TTAAGTTCATTATGTAAAGACTCTGATGGTAATGTAAGTGTCCGAAATATATGAGAGCGCTGAAATACAGAATATGCAGTTTCGGGAAATAGACTTAATGCAGGAAACAGAAACTAATTCGTTCGATGATTTCAAACGTACTCACATAATCACTAATAATTTCCTGAAGGTCCATCTGTACATTTCCCAGCATAAACAAAACGTTTTTCACTGCATACCAAACCGATAGGTCTTTAACTTGATACAAGAAAGTATACAATAATCTGACAGGGGGTACTAGTAATTATCCGTTGTTTTAATCATATAATGATTTTGGGGTGAGTTGTGATGATAAATATGCATATGTTGAAGAAATAAGACATTCTTTCTCCTTTAGCTTCCAACATATGTGCAAATTCCTTCATACACTACATTTGAGAGGAAATCATCTTCCATTTCTTTTCTTTCAATGGATTAACATATATGTGTGTCTGCACGCATGCATGCGAGCCTGCTTACCACCTTTATCATCATTATTCACGGTTGTTTCTTCAAAAATAAGACTTCCCATCTCCCCTAATGATTCTGAAAATTCTGAAATAAAGGAACTTCATTAGGCGAAATTTCATGTAATGAATCCACAATAACTCGTTGATTAGTATATACATTCATTGAGCCAGAATCATGGATATATATACCAAAAACGAACAATTTAATGCTAATCAAAGAAATTAGTTAAAACTAAAAAAAGGTGATTAGATAACATATATTATAGAAGTAACTCTTTATCATGGAAATACCAAATGCACTATTAGCCATTGCTGCAGCCGAAGAAAGTAACCAATCATAGCTGTCTTGCATGCGATTCATGTCCTGTTAGGCATGAAACAAAAAATTTACATCAGAGAATTAGAGCCAAATAATCAGAACTATCACAAGCACTCATAATTATTTAGCTAATGTAAATAAAATTCTTCCAAGAAATTCGGATTTTGGTCATATTATTATTGAAGGAAGCAACAACATATTAGTTGGCCGATTCGTAAAGCATATTTACACGCTGAATGAAATCACTGAAACATGCTCTACATTGATTAGGAAACTTAAGATATTGAAGAAATCCAAAAAACTACACTGCTAGAGTGTCCTTCAAAATGCATCTTTTTCCAACTTTTCAAATCATGATTAACTGAAGAAACCTTCATTTCTTGTTTACAGTAGAGTCACAAACACTAACTTATGTATACCAAACATACAAGTATAATATTACACAAACAATATCACCTTCAAGATCATTCCTATTTACTTGGACTAATTAATCTTATTAATGTCTTTCTCCCCGCGCTTTAGTCTATTTCTAACATATGTAGTGTACAAACTCTTTTACCTTGCAATTCAGGCACCACTATCACCATCACGATCCCTGTCTTCTTCTTCCGATAATTCTTGGACGACCTCACTATCTGAAAGGACAATTCGACACATATCCCTTCATTATACAGCTTTCGAATAAGAGTAATAAACAACAATGATAAGGTGAGTCAGTGCATGAATCAGATTCCAATTCCCCTGCTTTTCAGAAACAGAAAAGGAACAAATGCTGCCGAATTTTTCCTCCTTAATGCTATTGTTATCTAACAACTTGTCGTAGTGGGGAAAACAAGTGGGAATTGTAAATATCTACAAAAATCATACCCAATTGAAATTTAATTTAAAAAAAAAAACAAAAAACCAAGAACACACACTCATCAGTACCTCTGTTATCATGAGTTCTGAAATAATGTTTACAGTGTTCTCCTAGCTGTCCACTGCTCGTTCTTCTTCCTCTTCTTCAACACCACTTCATGTATGTAATTCAAAGCCGCTACCGATGCCTCATCTGACACCATGATCTTCAGATCGTTTTTGAAGTCAAGCCCCACATTCTAAATCAAAACCAACAAACACTAGGTAGTGGTTTGAGGAGAGGCTTGAGGAGAATTTACAAGCAAAAGGGCTGCCACGCAAGCCCACAAGCCAAGGCCAAGTTGAAATCTTAAGTTGTTAGAAGCCCATGTAATTGAGAGCCCACAAAGTCATCAATGTCCACTCTCCCAGACGTTACAATTCAACAAAGCATCAATTTTGGAGTTAGTGGAAGCATTCATTTTCGGGAGTTACATGGTGTAATTAATGGATGATTAGTGGCTAGTGGACATGAAGATTAATGTGTAACTCATGGCGTTAGTGGTAGTGATGATTGACAGTCATGGCATGAAAATGGAGAATGAGGGGAAGCACGTTTTTTGGCATGATAACACCACTTGAAGAGAATTGAGTACAGCTCCTATTGATGGCGTTACGTGGGTAACGAAGTGGAGAAAAGAGTTGATATTCCTTGACACTACATAAGGCACGCAGCAGTGGAGGAAGAACACTCTCACACTCATACTCAAAGCACGCAGCCGGGAAGAGATTTCGGGCATCGCTAGTTCATTTCCTCTTTTCTTAGCTTAGTTGAATATTATGTTTTTCATTTCATATTTGTCTTTAAATTTCGTTATGAGTAGCTAAGTTATCTTTTAGTTGGGATTTTCCAAGCATGTTTCAGATTGTGTGAGACAATTTATTTTGGGTTGATTAATTCAAGTTATCCATTTTATTTCCGAATTCATGATATTGGGTTTGCCTTATTCTTTGATTTAAGAGCTCGAATCTTAGAGTTAGCAATTCACATATAGCTAGTTAATTCGTTTGGTGGAGTCTAGCCGGACAATTAACGAAGTGGCAATCAACACTAGGTTGTTAAGTTCGGCTGATTTTATGTTGTGGGATATTACGGTCTAATTAGGCGAAGTAGGAGTTTCTACTTAGTCGGTTAGGGCTAGTGTTTCTTTAGTACGTAAAGCAACTATCCGGTTGAATCTTAGAAGGAGTTTCTGATAGGGTTATCGGTTAATTAGGGAACGATTATTAGGAGTTTCTTCTAGTCGTTCTAAAAAGTAAGAAGAAACGAGGGAGCCTAAGGTAACTGGTAACTATAGCTAGCCTAACGAGGAATTAATCACTCTGTCTGTAATCATAGTCTGATGCATGCGTAGGAAAATCCCAGCTACTTGTTATTTACTGAATTAATTTAAGTGTCAGCTGAGTTTAGTTGTTAATTATTTGTTTATTTAGTCTCGTTTTGTTTATTTCATTATTAGTTTAATCAAATATCTCAAAACCCCCCTATTTTTGTTGTTTGTTTTGTTTCCTTAGCATATTGAAAGATACAAAATTCATCCAATCCTCGTGGATCGACCCTATTTACCACTATTTGCAATTCGTTTGTATTCGGTACTTGGGATTTTATTTTTGGTGGTCTCGACACCCATCAAAAGTTGAATGTTGTTCCTAGCATGAAAGACCCCATTACTGTGTTTTGTGACAACACAGGGGCGGTTGCTCAAGCAAGAGAACCAAGATCTCACCAACGGACCAAGTACATTATGAGGAAGTATCACCTAATCCGTGATATTATCAAAAAAGGAGATGTGCAAATTGTGAGGGTCACATCAGCAGAGAACGTGGCAGATCCACTTACTAAACCCCTTAGTCGAGAAGCTTTCCAAGGTTATCTTCAAAAGATGGGACTTAGAGTAGCTTTAGAATAGCTTTGATGGGCAAGTGGGAGATTGTTAGGAATAGTGCCCTCGAAAGCCGATTGTATATCCGTTTTGTACTTTTCCTTTTTGTAATCACAGACAATCTTTAAAATTATGCATCGCATGCATCATATCAATGCATGTATATATCTAGAGCACGGCTCTGATACCAGTTGCTGGTACAGGGACCCGAAATGGTACTATCCTGGGACCGTATTTTAAAAAAAAATTCCTAATATACAGGTATCAAAATATTTCTAAAATATTTAAATCCAAACAGCGGAAGACTAGCCGGAACTACTCAAGTATAAACATGCAAATGATAATAAATTTTAAATCACAAAGCAGATAAATAAAGCATGCAATTAACACTTAAGAGCACCTAATTCATCATGCTTAAATAAAAACAATATAAAATTACCTTTCACCGAAGATAGCTACTGCACCCGGAATTCACCTCCCGAGAACCCGATTCCCGATCTCCTCGCGAAACCGGCAGAGCTTCCCTGCAATAACCCCAGGGACACCCTCGGAGTGTGGGCTCCGAAAGTATTTCTCTAAATACTTAGAGAAAATAAAACTTTAAACTAGAAAACCCTTTTCAGGGTTTATTCTCCCGAAATTAGGCGTTTATATATAAACACCTAATTAAAATTAATTCCAAAATAAATCGGAATTAACAAGGAGAAAAGGGATATGGTTTCAAAGCCAAAGTTTCAGCCAAAACCTATCCCAAAGATTGTGAGAAAAAATGAAATGTCAAGCCCCCTATTTATAGGGAAAAAATCGAGGGTAAAATGGTAATTTCACACCCCAGTTGCGTGTGCAAATTGGACACGAAAATCGAGGTGACCACATCGTAGCTCTCAGCACTACAAGTCCAACGCGCCCTCACACGCGGCCACAAGGCGGCGCGTGTAATGCACCTTCGGCAAGGGTTTCCGGGTGACGTGTGTTAGGAATAGTGCCCTAGAAAGCCGATTGTATATCCGCTTTGTGCTTTTCCTTATTGTAATCACAGACAATCTTTGAATGATATAACGAATTAAGGCAACACTTCTTTATATGCTCTTGTTTGGTATGCGATTACTTTATCTGTGCATGTATGAGAACTCCCCTAATCCTGATGACTTTAGGACTCTACCATTTAGGTGAAATGGTTCATGAAACGAGCCCTATATCACATAAGTCATGATTAGTAAAATACTCCAAGCCGATGAGTCCTACCGACAGCGGGAGTGTCAACCTGACTCCTCTAAGGCTTGCTTTTGGGATCACGCCCTTAAGAAGGACCACCTTGTTTCATGGAGGTGCAAAGTGTATAGTTGATACGTGCGTGATATATGAGGGTGCTTACTTTAATAAGTAAGTTCACTGAGGTGCCCCGTGTGAGAACATTCCTAAATGGGAAAGGAAGTTTCTATTTTAGAAAATGAAACTTCCAGATTAGGAAATATCTCACGAGTCATTGATGTGATTAATTGATCCTTAGACTTGAGGTTCCCTATCACTTTATGAGTTAACTCTGTAGTCTTAGGTATAAGCTTTAAAGGGTGTCGCCATAGATAACTGATTCAAGGCTTATGCTGGGGCTGCACAAGTGATTCATGAAAGTGAATGAGAATCAAGAAAGGACCCACACTTGCATTTGCAAGGTGATCTCTTATTGTGTAAGTCATTCATATGCCATATGGAGTCCTTGGCCAAGGCAGTAGATCAAGACATCAAGAAAAGGGTTTCTTGGATTGAGATCAAATGGATATCAAATGCACTTAGCTTTAAGACCAGATTATTAGGGTTCTGATTATTCCCTTACCCTAGATCTTGGTTGAGAGATAGTAAGTAGGAGGATTGTATCTCACATTAATCAATGACTTAAAGGTTCTGTCGAATCCGAACATTCCAATTCAGCTAGGGGTTAAACACCTGTTGCTAGACAATGGTCGTTAATCTGTGGACTGATTAATTAGTTAGTGAATTAATTAATTAGGGTCACTGCTAATTGAATTGAGAACCTAGAGGGTCACATACAACAACTTGGTTGCATGAGTTGAGGCTTTAAAATGATTAAACGAGTTAATCGGGCCAAAGGGTTCCACACGTGTGAAACCACACGTATGGGTCACGTGCGTGACACGTGTCCTTCATGGACACGTGTGCATGTGCGTGAATATTTTTTTGGTGATTAAATAATTAATTTGTTAATTATTTAATAGATTTTGGTTTAATTTTGAATTAAAAAGAAAGTCTAATTTTGGAGAAAATAATCTAGTTAATTAATTACGAATTAATTAATTAGATAACATAAGTTATTTATTATAAATAAATAAAGTATAAAATTATCTAAAATTAGTTTGGATATTTTTAGCTCTCTTGAAAGTTGATTTGAATTTGAATTCAAAGTCAAAGTCAAAATTACTTGATGATCAAGTAATAGGAGAGAGGGACCAAATCCTTAGTCCATAAGGACTAGGATTTTCGGTCCTCCCTCTATTATATATAGGGGAGCTCGAGCTCCCCTTAGAGGGAATTGGCAATTCTTTTGGTTCATGTGTTGAACACCTTCCCTTCTCCAAGATTAAATAAACCCTAGGTTAATCCTAAACACTAACTAGAGAACTAGCATCCTTACTAGTTAGATTGTGATCAAGTTGGTGGACTATCTCTAGAGAGCTTCAAGTTAGAAGTTTGAAGGTTAGAGCTTTACCAAGGAGAGGGGATCAAGCCGCGAGAAGAGCGTTCTTGGGTAGCTTGAAACGCTTCAAGAAAGACAATTAAGAAAGTAAGTTTCTAATCCGTACGAATTTGGCCACACGATTGTGAGTCTTAGCTCCTTTTGTTGGAAAATTTTTAAATTTCCGCTGCTTTCTGATTCGTGTTTTCCAACAAGTGGTATCAGAGCCACCTCGTTAATCGTGTTTCTGATTCGTCTCAATTATTCTGAATTTGGTAGAAATTCTTAGGCTTTGATGCGAATTAGGTATTCATGAGTTCTTTTAGAAAGCCTGAAATACGAAACTGTAATTTTTCTTGAATTTCTGAAATTGGTTTCTTAAATTGTGTTTTTTTTTTAAACCGTTTTGATTGAAATCTATTTAAATCGAATTTTTTCTAATTTTTGGATTGAACCGGGTTTTGGAGAAACCCAAAATACGAAACGGAACACAAAAATGGACCAGCCTTGGCGTGCTAGCACGTCGCACGCCCAGGCCCGTCGCCGCCGCCCAGCCCTTCCGCCCGCGCCTAGGCGCGCCCGCTCGCCTGTCCCGCAACAGAGCTGGACGCCCAGGCCGAGACCGCCCGCCATTGGGCGAGCACTGCTGCGCGCGACAAGCGCACGAGCCGCACGCCTGATGCTGCGCGGCGATGCCCTCCCTTGGGCGGGTGGTTTCGGGGCAATCTTCGTGTTTCGTGTTTCGTGTTTTCGGTCCTTGAAAATCCCGATTTAATTTAATTTTAATTTTATCTTTTAAAATCAGTTTTGCTAACATAAAATTATTTTAAAATTTTGATTAAATTAGGATTTTTGAGAAAATGCAAACTTTATTTTCTGAAAATATTGAAAGAATAAAATTATTAATTTTCAGAAATTAATTGGAATTTTATTAGTTTATTGTTTTTAGGGTTTTATTGAAAAGGCTCTTGAACAAGAATTGCATCTAAGTCGTGTTTTAAGCTATTAGAGCTTAAAGCGAGAATTTTAATTTATTAGTTAAATTTAAATTCTTGCAATTTAAGCATGTTAGGTGATCATGGGTTTAGATCTATATATGGTTTTAATTTATGCACATGGATGGTGTAAATTGGGGTTGGAGCCCTATAGTTGCGTTTTTCAATTGAGGTTGGAGCCTCACTTATGTGCGTACTGTTATGTGATTTATTATGTGGCTTTCCATATTACTGTTTTTGAGGCCGGGGTATGCCCCGTGTAATTGTCTAAGACCAATATGAAAATTGAGCCTTATTACTTTATGTCTTTTTCTTTTAATTTGAGAGTAGAGATAGGTGGTGAGGTTTTATTTTCATTTTGGAGACAATGCACCCAAGGAGTAAGATGGACCACATTCAAGTAACAAGGAGGCCATAAGTGAAGACCCCTCAAAATGTTAGGGAGGGGAATCTCAATTGTTAAATGTAATAGAGATAGGGCTCGTATTTTGTTACCGCTTTCCCTTATGTGATTTAAACTGTTTATGTGGCATGTATGTTAGAACTTGTGATTGTGGAGTGGCTCCCACATATCACGCATAAGATAGGTAGAACCCATGATCATCTCATGTTAGTATCATGCTAGGACATGTTATCTGTTTATGTGCTTGTTTGAAATGCATTTAAGTGTACTTGCACTAATCAAGACTAATAAAATTGGATAACATATATGTTGGTGAGGTCGAACCGGACAACTCTCCGGTTGATTCGAAAATTCTCATTAAATATTAAGCTAATTTCGAACAAATAGGTATTTAATTCGAGATGCAAATATTGAATTAAATTCCTAGCATTCCATCAATAGGTTTTAAGTTTAGTAAGTGAAACTAGTTATTGTCCGCGAGTCGTGGGATAGCTAGTGGAGCTTATTAGTTCTTAGTTACCTAATTGATCATTTTAAATGGTCAATATTTCGTGGTCAATTTTGGCAAGGGCGATGTCCACGAGTCGTGGGTCGTTCAAACTAAGTTTTGATCATGATCTTATGATTGATGTGTCTAGCTTAACGCCTAAGTAAATATGGATGTCGTACGAGTCGTGGGTCCATATTGAAAGATAGGTGATGCAAAAACAATTACTAAGAGTTCTAAGGTTGTTAGAATTGGTAAGTTGTACCTACCTAGGGTTTTACTTAGAATGTCCGCAAGTCGTGGGTTCGAGGTAAAATGCCTAGGATCTTAGTACCCATTGGGAAACGTGTTCCTCTTAGATCTTTGGGAATTCTAGATCTTTGAAAAACAGTAGGAGCTACATTAGATTAAAGACCTTATCTTTTGTATATCGTTATAATTTAGCATGCTCACTAGTTCTCTGTTTTACCATTTAGGTCGTAGATTCTGTGATTCTCTACGTGTTTTGAAATGGCAACCAAATTGTATCGATCCTCGAGTCAAACAAGTTGACTGGTCCCAACTATTCTGATTGGCTGAGGAATCTAAAAATCATTTTAGATTCTGAGAAGAGAACTTATGTTCTCTTCGAAGGGGAGCCTAGTCCCGAAGGGGAGGCTCCCACTCGGGCCGAGCGGGACATGATTCAGAAGTGGAAGGATGATAATCTCCAAGCCCTGTTGCCTTATGTTGGCTAACATGTCACCGGACTTGGAAAGGCAACATGAGGCCATCGAATTTGCTTGGGAGATTTACGACCACTTAGAGCAACTTTACCGCCCTCATGAACGTGTTACAAGGTATAACACTTCAAAGGAATTGTTCCACTTGAGAATGAGGGAAGGTTCAAGTGTCCATGAATATGGACTCAAGTTTCTCGCCCTTACTGAGAAACTTACTTCCATGGACATGCCACTGAAAGAAGAGCTTTCAGTGGACTTGTTGCTAGCCTCGCTCCCACCATCATTCAACCCATTTGTCCTTAACTTCAATATGAATCATGCTCATGCTACTGTAGCTGAGCTGATTAGTCAACTTGTGACTGCTGAAAGCACGATCAAGAAGGACAATAAGGTTCTGATGGTGAATGTTCCATCTTCCTCTTCTGGGCCTTCTAAAGGTAAGGGCAAGAAAGCCCAAAAGAAGAAGAAGAAACCCCTTAGGCCCACTGGTGGCGTTACGAAGGGGAAAGCCCAAAAGAAGAAGCGTGATCAGAAAGAGGATGTTTGCTTCTATTGTGGCAAAGCGGGACATTGGAGGAGAAACTGCCCAGAGTACAAGGCTACTCTAAAGAAAGGTATCTTTCTCGTTGAAATAAATCATTCTATTAATTCTAGTTCTTGGGTACTTGATACCGGTTGTGGAACTCATATCTGTAATGATGTACAGATGCTAAGTGAAGTCCAACAACTCAAAGAAGGAGAATGTGTCTTGAAGATCGGCGATGGCTCAAATGTTGAAGCTCGAGCTTTAGGCACAATTAGATTAGATTTAGGTAGTTTTGAGTTAGTCTTAAATAAAGTCCTTTATGTACCGAGCATTATTCGTAATATAATTTCAGTTCCAATATTTGATTGTGAAGGTTATGAAACTTATATTAAGAATGGTAAATATTTTATCAAACGGAACAACTCTTCCGTTCACATCGGTACTCTAAGTAATGGACTTTATCTAACTCAAAATATCAATATTATGAATATACAACGAGAAACCAAGCGTAAGAGAGATGACAAAGTTTCAGCTCCCTTATGGCACGCTAGGTTAGGACACATTTCCAAGAACGGAATTAGCAAGATAAACACTTTAGGATCATTCTCTGAAAATGATCTTAAGGAGTTAACTTCTTGCGAATCCTGTCTCAAAGGAAAAATGTCCAAAGTTCCTTTTAAAGGGACTGTGGAACGTGCCACTAAGGTTTTGGATTTGATCCATTCTGATGTTTGTGGACCGCTTAGTGTAAGCACTAGAAACAATCATCAGTATTTCATAACCTTTACTGATGACTTTAGTCGATATGGTTATGTATACTTAATGAAGTATAAATCTGAAGCTTTTGAGAAATTCTTAGAATTTCAAAAGGAGGTTGAGAACCGAACTGGTCACAAGATCAAAGCACTTCGATCTGATCGAGGAGGCGAGTATCTTAGTGAAGAATTCCTTAATCATCTCAAAGATAATGGGATTATCTCTCAGTGGACTCCTCCGGGAACTCCTCAGCTTAATGGAGTTTCTGAGAGAAGGAATCGAACCCTACTCGATATGGTTCATTCCATGATGAGTTTCACTGACTTACCACCTTCTTTCTGGGGTTATGCCCTAGAAAGTGCAGCAAAGATTTTGAATCTAGCTCCCTCTAAGTCAGTCCCTAGGACGCCCTATGAAATGTCGCATGGTAAAATCCCTAGTTATTCTTACTTAAGAATTTGGGGTTGTCCTGCTTACGTGAAGAGGACAGTGGGAGATAAGTTAGAATCTCGTTCTAACTTATGCTACTTTATAGGTTATCCTAAGGAATCCATAGGATACTACTTCTATGATCAATCTGAGCAAAAGGTGTTTGTTTCCAGAAATACTACTTTTCTGGAGGAACCGTTCCTTAAGGAAAAGAAAGGCAAGATCATAGAATTAGAAGAAGTACAAAGAGATCCCACGCCACCCACTGAAGAGACGTCCACTTCTGACCAACCGCAACCAATCACGAATTTCGATACACATGTAAATCCTCCTCTAAGGCGTTCTGAACGCACTCCTAGACAGCCGGAGAGATGGTATGGATTCTTCTATGAAATCTCTCAAAAGGATAATGATCCTTTAACATATGAGGAGGCACTTTCAGATTCTGACTCTGAACAGTGGATAGAAGCCATGAAATCCGAAATGGATTCCATGAACTCCTACCAAGTTTGGACCTTGGTAGATTTGCCTGATGGGGTTAAACCCATAGGTTGCAAATAGATCTTTAAGAGAAAGCTTGGAGTTGATGGAAGCATTGCAGCCTACAAAGCAAGACTGGTTCACTCAAAGACCCGGCATGGACTTTGATGAAACCTTTTCGCCAGTTGCAATGCAAAAGTCTATTTGGATCATGCTTGCCATTGCTGCGTATTATGACTACGAGATATGGCAAATGGATGTGAAAACTGCCTTTCTCAATGGTGACATTGATAAAGACATTTATATGGAGCAACCCATAGGTTTCACATTCAGTGGGAGTGATCAAAAGGTTTGCAAACTCCTAAGATCAATCTATGGATTGAAACAGGCTTCTAGGAATTGGAATATTCGATTTGATGAATCAGTCAAAGCGTTTGGCTTCTTTCAAATTTCGAATGAATCATGTGTGTATAGAAAGGAATTGGAGACCTCAGTGCAATTCTTAGTACTTTATGTTGATGACATCCTTCTTATTGGGAATTCGAAGGACGACATGAAAGTGACTAAGTTATGGTTATCGAACCAATTCGAGAAGAAAAATCTTGGTGATGCGTCCTATATCCTTGGAATTAAAATCTATAGAGATAGATCTAGAAGATTAATAGGACTATCACAGTCGATGTACATTGACAAAGTATTGAAGAGATTCAATATGGAGTCAGCAAAGGTTAAGAACCTTCCTATGAGTGTAGGAACATGTCTTTCAAAGAAGATGTGTCCTAAGACTAACCTTGAGAAGGAAACAATGACTCATACACCATATGCATCAGCAATAGGTAGCATAATGTATGCAATGTTATGTACTCGACCAGATGTGGCTTATGCACTTAGTGTAACAAGTCGATTCCAATCTGACCCTGGAGATGGTCACTTGACTGCCGTGAAGAATATTCTTAAGTACTTGAAAAGTACTAAAGATTTATTCTTAGTTTACGGAGGTCAGAAAGATCTTACTATCGAAGGATACTGCGATGCAAGCTTTGCATCTGACTTAGATGATTTTAAGTAAATGTCAGGATACATTTTCTGCCTAAACCGCGGAGCAGTGAGTTGGAAGAGTTCCAAGCAAACTACCACTGCAGATTCGACCATTGAGGCCGAATACTTGGCTGCAAATGATGCAGTTAAGGAAGGTGTTTGGATTAGAAACTTCATTCAAGAGTTGAATGTTGTTCCTAGCATGAAAGACCCCATTACTGTGTTTTGTGACAACACTGGGGCGGTTGCTCAAGCAAGAGAACCAAGATCTCACCAACGGACCAAGCACATTATGAGGAAGTATCACCTGATCCGTGATATTATCAAAAGAGGAGATGTGCAAATTGAGAGGGTCACATCAGCAGAGAACGTGGCAGATCCACTTACTAAACACCTTAGTCGAGAAGCTTTCCAAGGTCATCTTCAGAAGATGGGACTTAGAGTAGCTTTAGAATGGCTTTGACGGGCAAGTGGGATATTGTTAGGAATAGTGCCCTAGAAAGCCGATTGTATATCCGCTTTGTGCTTTTCCTTATTATAATCACAGACAATCTTTGAATGATATAACGAATTAAGGCAACACTTCTTTATATGCTCTTGCTTGGTATGCGATTACTTTATCTGTGCATGTATGAGAACTCCCCTAATCCTGATGACTTTAGGACTCTACCATTTAGGTGAAATGGTTCATGAAACGAGCCCTATATCACATAAGTCATGATTAGTAAAATACTCCAAGCCGATGAGTCCTACCAACAGTGGGAGTGTCAACCTGACTCCTCTAAAGCTTGCTTGTGGGATCACGTCCTTAAGAAGGACCATCTTGTTTCATGGAGGTGCAAAGTGTATAGTTGATACGTGCGTGATACATAAGGGTGCTTGCTTTAATAAGTAAGTTCACTGAGGTGCCCCGTGTGAGAACATTCCTAAATAAGAAAGGAAGTTTCTATTTCAGGAAATGAAACTTCCAGATTAGGAAATATCTCACGATTCATTGATGTGATTAATTGATCCTTAGACTTGAGGTTCCCTGTCACTTTATGAGTTAACTCTGTAGTCTTAGGTATAAGCTTTAAAGGGTGTCGCCATAGACAACTGATTCAAGGCTTATGCTGGTGCTGCACGAGTGATTCATGAAAGTGAATGAGAATCAAGAAAGGACCTACACTTGCATTTTCAAGGTGATCTCTTATTGTGTAAGTCATTCATATGCCATATTGAGTCCTTGGCCAAGGCAGTAGATCAAGACATCAAGAAAAGGGTTTCTTGGATTGAGATCAAATGGATATGAAATGCACTTAGCTCTAAGACCAGATTATTAGGGTTCTGATTATTCCCTTACCCTAGATCTTGGTTGAGAGATAGTAAGTAGGAGGATTGTATCTCACATTAATCAATGACTTAAAGGTTCTGTCGAATCCGAACAATCTAATTCAGCTAGTTAAACACCTGTTGCTAGACTATGGTCGTTTAATCTGTGGACTGATTAATTAATTAGTGAATTAATTAATTAGGGTCACTGCTAATTGAATTGAGAACCTAGAGGGTCACACACAACAACTTGGTTACATGAGTTGAGGCTTTAAAATGATTAAACGAGTTAATCGGGCCAAAGGGTTCCACACGTTTGTGACACGTGTCCTTCATGGACACGTGTGCATGTGCGTGAATATTTGTTTGGTGATTAAATAATTAATTTGTTAATTATTTAATAGACTTTGGTTTAATTTTGAATTAAAAAGAAAGTCTAATTTTGGAGAAAATAATCTAGTTAATTAATTACGAATTAACTAATTAGATAAAATAAGTTATTTATTTTGAATAAATAAAGTATAAAATTATCTAAAATTAGTTTGGATATTTTTAGCTCTCTTGAAAGTTGATTTGAATTTGAATTCAAAGTCAAAGTCAAAATTACTTGATGATCAAGTAATAGGAGAGAGGGACCAAATCCTTAGTCCATAAGGACTAGGATTTTTGGTCCTCTCTCAGAGCTCCCCTTAGAGGGAATTGGCAATTTTTTTGGTTCATGTGTTGAACACCTTCCCTTCTCCAAGATTAAATAAACCCTAGGTTAAGCCTAAACACTAACTAGAGAACTAGCATCCTTACTAGTTAGATTGTGATCAAGTTGGTGGACTATCTCTAGAGAGCTTCAAGTTATAAGTTTGAAGATTCGAGCTTTACCAAGGAGAGGGGATCAAGCCGCGATAAGAGAATTCTTGGGTGGCTTGAAACACTTCTAGAAAGACAATTAAGAAAGTAAGTTTCTACTCCCTACGAATTTGGTCACACGATTGCGAGTCTTAGATCCTTTTGTTGGAAAATTTTTAAATTTTCGCTGCTTTCTGATTCGTGTTTTCCAACAACGTGGCCGATTCTCATTCGGCCACGTATCTGGGTCGGTCCAATCGGATCTGGTTTGAACTGACCCTATCCGTTTCTGACCCGGCCCGTTGACCCGGTTCGAACCCGTTGACCGGCCCGGTCTAGATCTAATCTGGACCGTCCGTTCACGCTGACCCGGCGTGATCTCCGCTGCCCACGTGTCGCGCCACGTGGCTGCTAAGTCAGCGCCACCTCACCCCTAACCTGCTGACGTGGCATGCCACGTCATCATTTTTTTTTTTTTTAATGAAAATTTTATTTTCTCCAAAATAAAATTCCGGGTAATTCCAACTCTTTGGAACTTGATTTATTTTCTTAAAATAAATTTCTTGCCTATTTTCAAAATAAGATTATGCAAAGGGTGAAATTGAAAGTGTGGGATTCAATTGAAGACTGGGGCAAAATTGTTAGTGTTAATGGTGAATAGAAGTGTCTATGTTTTGATTAGAATAAATGATGTAAGCTTGGTGAGTAGTCACTTGATCCAAATTTCCATAACCTTACCCTAAGCCTACATTACAAGCCCGAAAGACCTACCGATCCGAAGTTTGATTTGATTCCATTAGTGGAGATAGGTGCAAAGAGTGTATTCCGAAGTTGATGAATGGAGCTTAGGAGGAAATTGTGAAGTTGTCATTCTAATTTTTGTACATTGTATCGTTTGACTCACACACTACACAAGGGTTTACTTCTCATGCTAAGTTTTGAGGATTTCCTGTTTACGAGTATTTGATTTGATTGGCTAGACTTGTTTAGGCGAAGGTTGATGATTGCTTAGAGGAGAAGGTTTGATGAGGATGTGTTTACTTAATTTTTGTATTACTCGGGGACGAGCAATGTTCAAGTGTGGGAGATTTTGTTGTGTGTAGAAATTGCATGATTTTAAGCGTTAAATAGATGATATTCTGGTGACGTTTGATGCGTTTATGTGTTTATTTGACTCTGTTCAGGTGTCATTAGAGTTGGAGTTATGAAACGGCGAAGCAGAGCAATTTCACGCATTTTTGGGAGAAAAAGTGGTAACTCCCGTTACCATTTAACAGTACTAAAGGAGTAACTCTAGTTAATAGCCACAGGAGAACGGTTTTGGCGAAGAACAGAGGGGTAACGCCCGTTACCCCTACACAGAAGGAATTAGGTAACGCCCGTTACCAGTAAAAGCGTTAAGGCTATTTCAGGCCATTAACGGGCGTTAATGTTCGCTAAAATAATAAACAACAACACGCAAGTGCACGTGTGACAATTGTAGATTAGGCAAGCAAGTGTCGTATCCACAAAGACTACTAAATTATCATGCTAAACACCAACATAATTTCTCTAATTGAATTCTAACCAAACAATTAAATGAGGAGGCTAATAAATGCTAAATTAACAAAGCAGTAATAATAAAATACCAACAATTATGAGCTAATTGATCACAACTTCACTCAAGTACCTCTTACATCTCATTCATCATATTCAATCCTCGTGTTGGGTTTTGAAAGACTAGAGAACAATATTGTCTATAAGCTTCTATCGAAGTCATATAAACCTATATTTAGCTAACGATTCCTATATGTCTATGGTAATCAATTAACCAATTATACATTTAATTCCTGCTCCTACGTCAATACAAGGCTAGCAAGTATATGTATATCTTCCTAGCAAATCAATTAATCAAATCCTAATTAATTGAACATGTATCGTTTAATCCTCATCCGACATTAACCTTTCTTCGTCAATACTCAGTTAATTATCTCTCAAAATAATCGATGGCCAGTCAATTATCACAACAAAACCAAATTAAACGATCAAATCAACACGAATCATGAATACGGGAAAAGAAAATCAAATTACGAGTCAAGATCCATTGTAATCCAAAAGAAAACTTAACTAAACATGCCAAAGTCCATCAACATGATAGAATTCATTATCATAAACAAATACAAAAAGGAAGAGAGAAAGAAAAACTCTTGACGCGACACGTTCCCGAATTGATCTCCGTTCTTCCTCCAAAATTTGAGCTCTAATGATTATTCCAAGGTTGATAGGTTCAAAAACTACGAATTACTCCTCAGAAACAAATAAAAAGTGATAAATTGATATCAGACCTGAGTTCTCTCCCTTAAAAACGTGTAGTCCCCCATTTAAAACCGCTTACGTAACTTCTTTTTTTAATTGAAACCGTCAGTTGAGTAGGTACTCGAAATTATTTTCGCAGGTACTCAAAAGTACAGGGAATTTAGGGAAGTTTCTGCACGCTCCTTTCTTCTGAGTAGGTACTTCAATTTACTTTAGTAGATACTCAAAAGTACAGGGGATTCTTCAAATTTCGCCTCTTGACTAGCTTCCTAAAATTCTTCACGCAAATACTCGAATACTGCACTTCTTTGAGTCTTTTGGTGCATTTCCTCCTCTTTTCTACAATTAAACCAATTGATTTATTAAGCTATCATTTTCGGCACTAAAAAGTTAGAAAATATAATATAAGTCCTATTAATATCACCAATAAAACCATGAAAATCCGGACTTATCAACTCCCCCAAACTTGACATTTGCTCGCCCTCGAGCAAGAATTAATAAACACCACAAAAGAAAAATCAATTGGAGAAACCACTACCCAACACATATGCCTTGAAATAGAATATACTTAACTTCAATCCTTTTCCGATTCTCAGCTTGCAATTCATGAAGTCACAAATTGGTTCAATGTACATACATTCACATCTCGCGTACAATCAAAACACATATTGCCATTACCGTATTCTCGTGTTGTGTGTGAATGAAGTATGAGTAACAATCGATGATAATCCAGATCAACTTAGCAACATACACAAGATGCACTCAAAAATTCTATAAGTTGGTTTTTTTCTCCCCTATCTCCACTATTATAAACAATGTCAACTCAGAGTCGGTAGGACTTTTTTAGGCTTGTAATGTACGGCTTAGGTGAGGGTAGGATATTTTTGGTAAACAGTAGCTCAACCACCCAAGATTTACTTGTGTTAGATCAAGTTGGAGAATTCGAACATAGAGAGAACTTGACACAACTTCCCCCAAACTTATTCATCCTAATATTTTTTTTTTGTTTTTCATCACACCGCTCCAAATTTGTCATGAAAGTCCCATCTCCACCAATTTGATAATATGAATCATAACACAAGCTCTAGGGTGCATAATTGGTGGGATTTCTAAACCTTGTGCTTTGGGCTTGTTTATGTGGCTAATGAAAAAAAACAAGCACAATGTGTCTAAAAAGGGGCCAATAGGTATGATTTACAACAAAAAGGCAAATAAGGCTAAAAAAAAAATACAAAAGATGGCCTATGTCATTCTCTTAATTTCACATTATCTATAGTTCACTTCAATAAGGGATCAAACCACTTCTAGTATTCCGAATGTACATATACATGCACCAAGTCTTTCCAAATCATCCACAATTATTACTCGTACTTTGTGCTCAAATTTATGAGGATACAAATAACAACAACAATGCTTCAAAAGCACAATTAATGGTCATGCCTGAACAAATTCCCAATTAGTTTCATCACTTCAAGCATAATATCATCATAGAATCAAGATTTAGCTCAAGCATAATTATTCCACAAAGGCAGATTCTATCAATTTGGGCACGACAGACAATTTCATAGCATATTCACCTAACTCAACTTCACTTCACATAAAGATTAGATATTCCCCCCAAACTTAAGACTTATTTTGTCCTCAAAATAACGCACATCCACATAATATGCATTCAACATCATTCACAAGAGGACAATTATTCAACTAGATCAATCTAAGCATCAAGAGGGATGAATGTAGAGCAGGAAATAAAGAGATAAAGGGAAAGAAAACACCCGTAGTTTTGTTCAACTTCGTTCTCTTCTTGCTCTACTTCTAGCAGTGGTTGGCGATCTTCGAAAGGACGGAGGATGGCTTTAGGTGGTGGCGGCGCCGAGTTTGAGATCTTAAAGTTGACAATGGTGGCTTAGGTTAGGGCCGAAAGGGGCTGGCATACGGCGGAGTTGGAGGCGGTTGTTGGTTGCTTGATGGTGGAAGAGATGGTGGATCTGCTGGCATGGTGGTGGTACGACAGAAAATGGTGGTGAGAAATTGATGATGGTGGTTATTGGTGAGGTCTGAGAGAATGGTAAGAGAAAGTGGCTGAGTGGGGTGAGGGTGTGTGTTTGGAGGAATGAAATTGGGGCTAGGGTTTGACTCTTAATTAAGAGCCAATTTTCTTTCTTTTTTTTTATATATTTTTTTTTTTTAAAGAAAGTTTGAGTAGGTACTCAAAATACTCAAAATCCAACACCTAAAAATACAGGGATTTTTTCTCGAAAATTTCGCTTTAGCCTATCTTAAAAGGTTTGAGTAAGTACCCAAAATACTTAAAATCGAATACTTAAAAGTACAGGGATTTTTTTTTCCAAAAATTTCCTCCTTCAGTCTTTTTTTTTTGGGTAAATACTCAAATAAGTTTTGCTTGACACTCAAACTTTCAGACCCTTCTTTCCTCCATTCAAGCCATCAAATCTCCATCTGCATAAACAAACAATCAACAAATCAGGCCAATTACTCAAGAATTTCAGAATTCATCACTTAACACAACAAAACACAAACAACGAAAGCAATAAAACTTCGGGTTGCCTCCCAAACAGCGCTTCATGTATAGTCGTCAGCCGGACTATTGGAATGGATCAAGGGTTGTTCAATGGCATTGAGGTGTGCTCTCTATCAATTTTACCACCCCGATAATGATTCAATAGCTGCCCGTTAACTATAAATGATTCATTCGTCTTTGTATTGATTAACTTCACTGGTCCATGAGAAAGAACCTTCCTTACAGTGAACGGCCCGGACCAACGAGACTTGAGCCTACATGGAAATATCTTCAACCTCGAATTGAATAGAAGGACTTGTTGGCCTGGCTCAAATTGCCTTTCAAATATTCTTTCCTCATTCCATAATTCCGTCTTTTTCTTGTAAAGCTTTGCATTCTTATGATCTTGTAGACGAAATCCATTATTATCTCTATTTAAGTTAGATGATGTGATAGCTTTAAATGGCTCATTAAGATATTTTGTTGCATCATGCTCACTAACACAATCATCCATACCATTTACTGCAAAACATTGTTCAGAATCATCAGAAAAGTTCATAGATTTAAAAACCTTAAATGTTACCTGCTCGTTTTGAACTCTCATAGTTAATTCTCCTTTCTCCACATCAATTAGAGTTCTACCTGTAGCAAGAAACGGTCTCCCAAGAACAATAGGCATATCCCTATCTTCCTCATAATCTAAACAATGAAATCAGCAGGGAATATAAACTTGTCAACCTTAACTAACACATCTTCAATAATACCCCTAGGATGAGTTATAGACCTATGAGCAAGTTGTAAAGTCACAGTAGTAGGCCTAGCTTCCCCTAAACCAAGTTTCTTGAAAATAGAATAAGGCATTAAATTTATGCGTGCACCTAAATCATAAAGGGCCTTACCAAAATATTTGTTACCTATGTTGCACGGAATGTTAAAGCTTCCAGGATCCTTCAACTTTAGGGGTAGCTTATTTTGCAAGACGGCACTAAACTCTTCGGAGAGTGCAACGGTCTCGAACTCGTGCAACCTTTTCTTCTTGGAGAATATTTCCTTAAAGAATTTTGCATAGTTGGGCATTTGCTCCAAAGCTTCCACCAACGGGATATTGATGGGAACTTTCTTCAAAACATCAAAAATCTTGGAGAATTGTTTATCTTGCTTGTGCTTCTGAAGTCTTTGTGGGTAAGGGAGTGGAGGTCGCATTGAAGGCTTTTCCACAACTTCTTCTTGCTTTTCAGCTTCGTTTTCCCCTTGAACTTCATTTGCTTTTATCTTCTTTGCCTCATTCTCAGCATCTAAATCTCTCCCATTCCTCAATGTGACGGCATTGCAATGCTCCTTTCCATCTCTTCTCGGGTTGGGCTCGATATCGCTTGGTAGGCTACCAAGAGGCCTATTGTTCAAGGCACTTGCCAATTGCCCAACTTGCATTTCCAAATTTCTCAATGAAGTAGCTTGACTTTGAATAATAGCATCCGTCTTTCCCATGAATTGAGCTAACACATCCTCCAAAGATGACTTTTTCTCCGGTGCTTACATCATTGGTTGATTCTGGAATCCTTGTTGTTGCTGAAATCCGGGAGGATGAGTTGGTCTAGGAGCAGAAGTCGAAACTTGCTGATTGCTCCATGAGAAACCGGGATGATTACGCCAACCGGGATTATACGTGTTCGAATATGGATTATTCAAACTCCGGTTGCTATTTCCCAAATTATTGACCGACTCCGGATTAGAAGGACATTGATTACCCGAATGGTCATTTCCACCACAACTCTCACAAATTAAATGGACATTCTCAATATTGGCACCTGATTGTACTCCCATGCTCTTGACTTTTTTTGTGAGAGCTGCAATTTGCACCGACAAAGCTGTAATTGCATCCACTTCATGTACCCCAGCTACCTTCCTAGTTATTGCTCTCCCGACGGGCCATTGGCAATTGTTGGAAGCCATTTTGTCAAGTAATTCGTATCCTTCCTCAACCGACTTTCTCATCAAAGTTCCACCTGCTGCAGCATCAATTGCCATCCGAGTTTGATCAATCTACCGATTGTAGAATATCTGCAATTCCATCCATTGTGGAAGACCATGGTGTGGACACCTTCTCAGCAGCTCTTTAAACCGTTCCCAAGTTTCACACACTGATTCACCATCACCTTGCTTGAATGTAAAAATGTTATTCCTTAGCTCAGCGGACTTTGTAGGAGGAAAATACCGAGAGAGGAACTTTTGAGCAAGCTCTTGCCATGTTGCAATTGAATGCGCCGGTAGAGAGTTAAGCCACAACTTTGCTCGATCTCGTAGAGAAAATGGGAACAACCTCAACCGAATAACATCACTTGTTACTCCGACTTGCTTAAACGTATCACATATCTCTAGGAAGTTTGAGATATGCAAATTCGGGTCCTCTGTTGGTGATCCGGAGAATTGTCCCACTGATTGCAACATTTGAATCATTGATGGTTTAAGCTCAAATTTATTAGCTTGTACTCTCGGCCTCCGAATACTTGAATGTAGTTTATCCAAAAAACGGCATAGCATAATCTTGTATGGAACGATATTCTTGCTCTTCACCATGTCCATCCCCATGAACATTGAGTGGTAGGTTCTGATTATCATCCATTCTTCCATCCAATCTATTAATGCGTGCTACTTCATGACGAACACGGAAAGTCCTTTCAATTTCAGGATCAATTGGTACTAGCTTATCTTCACGTTTTCTTGGCATGCACAAATACCAATTTAACCTACAACAAACAATAAAAAACAAAAGTTAGATCTACAACTAGATAAAATAGTGTTAATTTTAGCAAAAATATAATTTAAAATAGTCCCCGGCAACGGAGCCAAAAACTTGTTCGCTAAAATAATAAACAACAACACACAAGTGCACGTGTGACAATTATAGATTAGGCAAGCAAGTGTCGTATCCACAGAGACTACTAAATTATCATGCTAAACACCAACATAATTTCTCTAATTGAATTCTAACCAAACAATTAAATGAGGAGGCTAATAAATGCTATATTAACAAAGCAGTAATAATAAAATACCAACAATTATGAGCTAATTGGATCACAACTTCACTTAACTCGCTCTTACATCTCATTCACCATATTCAATCCTCGTGTTGGGTTTTGAAAGACTAGAGAACAATATTGTCTATAATCTTCTATCGAAGTCATATAAACCTATATTTAGCTAACGATTCCTATATGACTATGGTAATCAATTAACCAATTATGCATTTAATTCCTGCTCCTACATCAATACAAGGCTAGCAAGTATATGTCTATCTTCCTAGCAAATCAATTAATCAAATCCTAATTAATTGAACATGTATCGTTTAATCCTCATCCGACATTAACCTTTCTTCATCAATACTCAGTTAATTATCTCTCAAAATAATCGATGGCCAATCAATTATCATAACAAAACCAAATTAAACGATCAAATCAACACGAATCATGAATACGGGAAAAGAAAATCAAATTACGAGTCAAGATCCATTGTAATCCAAAAGAAAACTTAACTAAACATACTAAACATGCTAAAGTCCATCAACATGATAGAATTCATTATCACAAACAAATACAAAAAGGAAGAGAGAAAGAAAAACTCTTGACGCGAAGCTTTCCCGAATTGATCTCCGTTTTTCCTTCCAAATTTGAGCTCTAATGATTCTTCCAAGGTTGATAGGGTCAAAAACTACGAACTACTCCTCAGAAACAAATAAAAAGTGATGAATTGATATCAGATCTGAGTTCACTCCCTTAAAAACGTGTAGTCCCCCTTTTAAAACCGCTTACATAACTTCTCTTTTTAATTGTAACCGTCAGTTGAGTTGGTACCCGAAATTATTTGCGCAGGTACTCAAAAGTACAGGGAATTTAGGGAAGTTTCTGCACGCTCCTTTCTTCTGAGTAGGTACTTCAATTTACTTGAGTAGATACTCAAAAGTACAGGGGATTCTTCAGATTTCGCCTCTTGAGTAGCTTCCTAAAATTCTTCATTCAAATACTCGAATTCTGCACTTCTTTGAGTCTTTTGGTGCATTTCCTCCTCTTTCCTACAATTGAACCAATTGATTTATTAAGCTATCATTTTCGGCACTAAAGAGTTAGAAAATGTAATATAAGTCCTATTAATATCACCGATAAAACCATGAAAATCCGGACTTATCGGTTAACATTGGCAAGGCATGGCTAGGTAACGCCCGTTACCTAGGGCGTCGAGAATTCTCCTAGGGCTACTATATATGTGCGTTTTGGAGTCTTTTTTCAAAAGAGCAGCAGGGGGAGAGAAGAGGGGCTGCAGAAAAAATAAAGAGAGAGTTACAGAAAAGAGTTTCCTTCCCAAGTCAAGACCTAGGGTTTGGGAGAAGACTCAGAAGTTTCAGAGATTTTCAGAGAATTCAAGAAGACGACAAGATTGAATTCCGAGAACAATTTTTTATTTTATTGTTGCTTTAAATTTCCAAACTAATTCCTTTGATTTTAGTTTTAGTTTCATATGCTAGTTTCGTTTTGGTTATTACTGAATGTTTATGAGTTTAATTGTTAGACTTTGTTTAGATTCGTTGACGATGATTTATTTTAATGCAATATCCTTTAGTTTTATGATTTTTGCTTCAATTATGAGTAGCTAATTATCTAAGGCTAGGGGGAAGTGATGATGATTACATGATGGATGTTTGATGAGATACTTGAATGACTTGTGTTAATTCTTAGTTTGAAAACTGGTTTGAATTGACTTGCGATGGCCTGATCACCCATAGCATGTGTCAAAATTACCTATAGATCGAAAGAGTGATGGTAGTTTAGAGGGTTTTCAATACTTGTGAGTTGTAGGGTTCAAAGAGATTTAGTCCTAGCTTATACAAAAGTAATCTTATTCCATGCCGAGCCGCTAGAATACTGAATTACACTAGTCTTGTTCCTATGGTTTAATTAACTATTGGTGATTGCGAGAGCAACATTGAACACTAATTAAGCACTTGGTTACACCTCGAGATAGGGTAATTCAAATATAAGTGACTAGGTTGTAGAATTACACTTGTCAAACAAGTATCGCATTGGCTCTTGATTGTATGATTCAAAGCTTTGTCCCCTTGCCTGTTTAGTTTACTGAAGTTACTTCGCGTATTTAAATTGTTAATTGCAATTTTAGTTAGTTACTTGTTAATTTCTAGATCAGTAGCTTAATGGAAATAACCTTGAATTCGTTAAGTCTTTAGATTAGAGAGAAATAGAGAGTAGTGATTGATTTCCCTTCCCTGTGGGTTCGACCCTATTGTGCTATGCGTATGTTAGTGTACACTTGCACGATTAGTTTTTAACTGTAGTAAAATCAGATACAACAGGCCTCTTCACCAAGAGCACCTCCTTGTTAAAGCGAGCGAAAAAGGATCGAAGGGACTCGTGCTCGCCTTGGATCAAGTTGTAGAGGATTGTGGGAGCGGTGAGAGGTGTCTTATATGGATTGAAATGATTTAGGAAGGCGTTGGTGAGCTCGCCATATGAGTGGATCGAGCGGGGCGGCAACCGCTTGTACAATTCCTGAGCTATCCCTACCAGGGACGTAACAAAAACCTTGCCCCAATAGTGGCTCGAATGCTCATACAAATGCATCATGTGCAGGAAATGGTCCAGGTGTTCAGCTGGATCTGTGGTCCCATCGTAGCGGTTGATGGAGGTGGGGACCTTGCCCATTCCTGCATGGGCCATTAGAACTTCCTCCACGAGGGGAGAACCTCTCGCGAGCGGATGAGGGTCGTAACACGCATAGTTTTCCTCTTATTCCAAGTGACGAGGGACTTGTTGCTGGTGGGCATGGCAGCGAGCGTCTCTGGCATTAGCTCGTTTGTCCCCAGCATGAGCTAGTCTTGCACAGCTGCGAGGAGGTTGGGATCTTCCCTTCTTGCTAGGCTCCCTCACTGGGAGGCTTGTGGCCCTCTTTTTGATACTTGGGACTGGGCTTCTTCGTCAATATTGATTCTTTCTATGGGCTCTTTGCCCTTGTCTGCTTGGGGACGTTCCTCCCTCCCTTAGGCAGGGACTTCCATCTCCTTGGCAGGCGGAGGCGGTGGCTGGGCTCTTAAGACAGCTTGTGCCGCCAAGAGTAGGTGCGCCTGCAATCCTCCCAAAGGAGGGGCCATCTGAGCTGCCTGCCCAGAGGGAAAATACATGTAAGTAAAGTTTTTCCATACACCCTAGGCCGCCTGGACCTCGCATTGTGTGTAAATGGCGTGTAGCTACTGAGGTGTCATGGGGGGGTATCTCCACCCCATCAATCTCTTTTGGCACCACCACCGGAAACTGGATTTGCCCGGTGTGATACGGCGGAATAGCCGACATCATAACGGTAGGGGTGAGCGTGTATCCAGGGGGTGGCATCATGTAGGAGTGCCCCCCTAGGTGAGCTTGGGCAGTAGGCTATTGACTCCGGGGGAGGTTTGGGTAAGTAGGAAGCCCAGAACCTCCAGTTGCGGCGGTGGAGGGCTGCTCAGGTGTGAGCTCCGTGGAGGGTACCACTGGCTCCGCGGGGAGAGGTGTTCCTCCAATGGGTGGTGCTCCGCCAATCGTGGAAGGTGAAGGGTGCTGGTGTTAGCATCGCGGGGAAGGTCATCTCCTCCCCCCATGGCGCCGGATCTGGTATCAACCATGGTGTGAAAGACAGGTGGTGTTTGTTTTTCAACTAGCAAAAAGAAGAAAGGGTTGGTGATGGTTTCCCACAGACGGCCCAAAAATGATAGGTCTGAATTTAGAGGATCAGATTCCGATCACTTTAGAATTTGTTGAGGTGAGGAAACCAGTTGATGATCACCAGAAAAGATAGGGGTTCTACCTGCTAGGACAAACACCAAAAAAAGTCAGAAGGCCAAGCTGGGGGAACTGGGGGTGATTCCCAGTTTGGCTCTCCGATGCTCAAGTTAGATGATGATCTGAAAGAGAAAGTAAAGAGATTGCAAAGTTCCAGTAATGGAGATTGCTTACAGAGATGGAGTTTAAGACTCCTATTTATAGTTGAGGGGCAGGGACCCTTTGGTAATTTACTCCTTTGTGGTCCTACCCTAATGTCGCCCTTACACGTGGTGCAATGAGGAGAAACCTAGGAGGAATATCCTACAAAAATCGGTGCAAAAGGTGGTGCGGGCAACAGTGGCAGGTGCACGGACACGTACGGGTGTCAAAGAGACGTTTTGGGGTTGGTAACGAGGGCCATGAGCGCGCTCGTGTCAACCATGAGCCTGATTGGCCCACGGACCGGAGGGCGGATCCGGGCCAAGGCTGTAAGATGAGGGGGAGCTTGGTCCCTTGGTTTGCTTGTGTGGGGAGCCCATCCGAGGGGAGTGAGCACTCGAGGATGACTCCCTTGGTGAATTTGGGTTTTACCTTGTAGTATAGGGAGCGCTTGTTAATGAGCGGCCATGACAGCCACGCTTCACGTAACGATGACGACACGTGTCGCGCCGGGGTCTTAACACTCGAGGGTGGATGACGCTCGGAGGAGATCAGTTTTGGGGATGTATGGGCCACGTGTCAATTGTTGGTGGCGCCACGTGTCGAAACGTGGGCCAAGCGTATTTTGACTCCATCATATACATATATAACACATATATAATATGTGTATGTGTATATATATATATAATATTATAATTTATATAATATAAATTATGTATATGTATTATATATTATAATACGTATATACACATATAAGTTAATCACCTTTATTTTATATATTTTAAAACAAGTTAGGAAAGGTTAGACGTATAAGAGACTTTATTCAATTATTTGCAAGAGTAGAATAAATTGATTGTGATTAGAATAGGGATATACTTAATCTCCTTGGGTAGGTTAATCTGAATTTGAGCTTGAATTGTTCTCGTTTATTAATAACTTTCATAGGGATATGAGGTTGTAATGATAAGAATAGCGGGATATGACTTTGGGAGAAGCTTGTAACGATATGTGATTAAAACCTAACAACTAATTCATATGATTTCATTAGGATAGAGCGACGAGTCAAATTAACGAAGTGGGGATTCTATAATTCTAGTTAATTATCATACGAATACTTGATTTCGTGACTTGTGTTCTTAGAGTAATTAGTTAGTTTCGCATTATTTAGGTAGTTAAAATATATTAGTTCTTAATTCGTTCAATTCGGCTGTCTGAATAAAATCTAGTTGCACTAATTTAGTACTCAATCGTGAATTTAGTTAGTTCCTCGTGGGATCGACACTCTACTTCTCTTTGTTAATTATTGATATGTGCACTTGCGTTTGACCCAACAAAAAATACTCTATCTATTCTAGCCAAAACACAAGCCACAGAACTAGTATTCTCCCTGGCGTGATCGTGATCTAGGATTGATGTTGATATCGTTGGAGGGTTTCTACTTTAGAGTCTCGAAGTAAGAACCGTTCGGGGGAATCTTGCAACTTGAAGAGTGTTTGAAGACGGCTCATAACACTTTAAGAAAGATTAAATTAGAATAAGTTTACGAAAATTTCTTGTTTCGTTTAGGTCTAAATTAGATTCGACAATTCTTCAAGGTCTAAATCTCCAAATTCTTCCAAATTGAAGATCAAGCATCTAAGCTCTCAAGTCTTCGAGCCCATGCAACGATCCAACAGTACCACCGGCCCAAATTCTATGTCAAATTTGAGATCAAACTTTAAGTCCTCAAATCAATTCGTAGAGAAGAATCAGAGGATACACAGAGATTGTACCACTTTTAAAATTAAATTAATAATATCTTTGTTTCGCTATTTTGTTTTTTATATTTTGCATTCATTTATTGCAGATTTAACAAAAGTTTGTGTAAACAAATTTTGGCACGCCCAATGGGACCTTATCTGGGAGTAAAAAATAATAAAAACTTTAAAATTTATATATGCTAATAAAAACTTCTAAATTTTTTTTTTGTTTTTGGGGGATTGGTTCCGTCTCTGCTTACTAATTTTCTATTAAATTATTTTGATATTGAGAGACAACTATAAAATATTTCAGAAAAAACTTAATAATATAGAATAATTAATATTTGTGAAATGTAGGAGAAAATTTAAGAATTGCTATACATCTACTAAAAAGAATATATTTAATAATATTTTTAGATGTTCTAAAAAATTGTTTTCTACTATTTGATATTTTCGATATCTAATTGTGAAACAGATACTTCTTTGCCTTCTATCGTATTATGGTTGAAATCTATAGAAATAGATACTTCTTTGCATTCTATCTTAAAGAAAAAATGGAGGACAAGCCAGAAGTGATTGGCCAGTGGTTAATAGTTCTTTCTGCTAGACAATGACTCTAGATTTGAATTCTTTTATTTAAAGGCGTGTGTGTTAAAACAAAAAGAAAAAGAAAAAAAATGGAGGACAGTCAACCAAGCATTGTTGCAAGAGCATCTACAGCACCGAGTCGATGGCCAGGCGCCAAACTAGATAACACGCCAGTTACAAAGGGATGGATATTCGCATTTCTTGAGCAGAAGTCCCTCAATAGAGTTCTAACTCCCGTTGAATGGGTTAGGTCACACTGCTGAGAAAAGATTTACATTTAAGTATTTTCAATCTCTTAAACCAATG
The DNA here is from genome assembly GCA_037501455.1 of Lantana camara. NCBI lineage: Eukaryota > Viridiplantae > Streptophyta > Magnoliopsida > Lamiales > Verbenaceae > Lantana > Lantana camara. The sequence continues at coordinate 113,385,150 of CM074857.1, forward strand.
TATTTTGTTAAAGTTAGTTTTTTTTTTTTAACACATGCATATTATGAAAAATACTCTAAAATTTATATCAATTTAATAAATGTAATTTGTGAAAATATAAGAACATATTATTTTATATAGTTGAGATTATACCTATAAAACTTGATCAAAAATATAATATACCTATAAACTTAGATAAAAAATATTAAGTATTTATAAATTTATGTCCATAACAATTGAAAAATCTTATATATAAACTTTTTGCATTTTTTAGGTATTTGGCTCTCCAAACAAATATATAAGTCGAAAGAAAATAAACAAGACACATCTATTTTCAACATCCCATATTTAAAAAAAAAAAAAAAAATTTTATTTCAATTCCTCTAAAATCAAAATAATTATTAGGGTTAATTACACTTAATTGACTCCCAAATTAAATAGGGTAATTACAATTGGTACCCCACTTTTAGATATAATTACAGACAACACCCATCTGGAGTTTATTTATTGTACTTAACCCCCAGTTGATTATGTCAACAAAAATACTTTTGCTGATGTCATCAAATTTTTAACAATTTTGGGGGTAAAGTGTAATACACAAACTCCAGATGGGTGGTGTGTGTAATTATATCTAAAAGTGAGGTACCAACTGTGATTACCCTATCTAATTTGAGGGTCAGGTGTAATTAACCCTAATTATTAACTACAACAAGGGCGTTAAGCCAAGCATCAAGAGAGCAAAAACGCAAAAATATCCACAAAAATAAAGAGGTATGAACAACTTTGGGCAAAAAACAGCAAGGTCCCTAAAAATCCTATTCAAGGACAATAAAGGCAATTACGACATTCGGTCCAGGAGTCAAAACCCAAGCCACCACAATCGAGTCAATCACCAAATCTAATAAGATATTTAGACTAACCCGTATCAGTAGTTTATTCCCAATTCGGACTGATTTGAGATAACTACTTCAAACCCGATTCAAATTAACCATGAGACTCCAACCATTAAAATTATTGGACCAATTTCCCAAAAAGGTAAAAAACGCCATACAACGCCACTTTGGTTTTCCCATCTCATAGTAACACAAATTTCTCTTCATAATTATCGGAGCAATCTTCTTAGTCTTCCATCGGAACTCAGAGATCTTTTCTACATCTAGGTGCATGGCAATAAAACATTCGCCCTCATGTTACATAGATCTCCCAAATATAAGTTTTAAATTGACTCTCAATCATAAGGTCTCACTACCAAAAAACAGCCGAAAAACGACGGAAAAAATCGATGGAATTTTCAGGTTTTCCGTCAGTTTTCCGTTAGAAAACAGATTTCCGATGGAAAACCGATCGAAAACCAACGGGATGGCATCCGTGGGAAAAACCATTGTCGGAATTGGGTACCGACGGGTCCGACGGAATTCCAAGGAACAAATATTTTTCCAACAAAATAATTTTCAACGGAAAACCAATGAAAATTTTTCGTCTGTTTTCCATCGTAAATTTTTTTCCAACGGAAAACCAACGGATTTCCAATGGAACAAAAATGATTTAATTTTTAAGCTAACCAACGAAATTCCAAAACGAGCCCACACCAACCCCTCGAACGAGCCAACATCCAAACCATCGAGCCGAGCTTGAGCCATCGCTAGAATTAATTCTTAACGTTAATTGCGCGAGCGAGGATTCGAATTCGGGTCTCCAAGGAAGAATAATGACTCCCTTACCAACTTGGACAAGTTCCTTCTAATTAATATAATGTCTTTAAATATATTTATACACAAATTCAATTAACTATTTAAATACTTTTTTGTTATTAATTTAAAATATAAAATTTTAAATATATGATTATTTGAATTAAATATAATCACATTTATTGAGATATTATATAAAATTTGCTAGCTTATATACTTTTGTGTTTTAATTAATAATGTATATACTTAAAGTTATATAAAATATTATTGTAGATGAACAAACAAACTTTATATTATTAATTTAATTTACTATTTCAAATTATCATAAATTTTTTTTAAAAGTTAAATAGTTAAATTAATTAATATTATAATATTTATTTTCTCAACAAATCATATGGCGGCACGTGGCGTATCCCGTCACACCGACTAATCAAATTCAAGTCTTGTATGACATTATCTCTTTAAAAATAAAAATATAAAGAGATAAATATTCATGTGATATTATCTCTTTAAAAAAATAATAAAATATTAAAGAGATCAATATCCAAGTGATTTTATTTGATATTATCTCTTAAAAAAAAAATACAAGAGATAATTATCAAATAAGTTCGAGTTGAACTCTAACTCTTGAATCATACACCTATATAAAGGGGTCATGGGGTTGTTCATTCAACACAATACAAGTACAAGAAGCTAAGGAAAAGAAGGCTAAAATTCTCTACAAATTCAAGACGGAGTTCTAAGGCATTTAAAGGCGTTCTTCCCCAAAGTTATCAAATCAAGGCGTTTGATCCATTATTAAGACGTTATACCGGCTAATCGACGTTATGTTCAAGCTAAATACAAGACGTTACCAACGAGCTCAAAGGCGTTCTTGGCGGAATTCTCCAAAATTTGGTGCTTGATTCGTAAACAAGTCAAGGACCTACGGATTAACGTTATTAAAAGTTAAATTTGAAGTTGAAGAAATAAAACCATCAAATCCATCAAGGAGCACTTGAAAATTTCTACAACTTTAAACTTGAAGGAAGAATCAGAGGATCAAATCGAAGATTGAAGACCCACTTTGATATTCAAATTTACAAATTATTTGTACTATTTATTCGGTGTTTACCAAAAATCTATAAACGTGAACTATTAGTGCAAACAATTATATTAATATTTTATAATTTGTATATTATATAATTTTTAAATATATAATTATTTATTTTAACTATAATTATATTTTTCTAATTAAATTTGATTAAAAAAATCCAACTAAAAACCGACGGAAAACCAACAGAATTTTTATTTCATTGAAAATTCCAACGGAACACCAACGAAAAATTCCATTGGTTTTTTTATGAAGAATAAAAGAATTTTCCCGTCGGTTTTCCGTTGGATTTTTATTTTATTCAAATTTCAACGGAAAAGTTCCATTGGTTTTTTTTCATGAAGAATAAAAATCCCGTCGGTGGAAAATTTTCATTGCTTTTTTTTTTATGAAGAATAAAAAAAACCGATGGGATTTTATGAAAAATTCCGTTGGTTTTTTTATGAAGAATAAAAAAAAAAAAAACGATGGGAGTTTCCCGTCGGTTTTCCGTTGAAATTTTTATTTCATTGCAATTTGGCGCAATGTTTTTTAGAATTGCGCCAAAATTTTCGACAGAAAACCAACGGAATTCCGTTGGAATTTTTGGCGCAATTTTTTTTTTAAAATTCAGGCAAATTTTCCGACGGAATTCCGACAACTTTTCCATTGGAATGCAAATTTTCTTAGCCGTGGGAATTCCGTTGGTTTTCTGTTGGTTTTCAGCTGTTTTCTTGTAGTGTCTATATAATAGCCACTCTGAGAATTAGTCTTGAGTCTCCTGATTGCTACTAATTTTCATTCTGAACTTCATGCTCGGCTGTGTAGTCCAGCCTAAATCATAATACCTCTCACCCACTCAAAAGCTATCAACTGCAAGCTTAATAAACAAAATCGCATTAGAATTATAAAATAGGTTTGAACCGTAAAGAGACATACAGAAGAGCACCTCATCCATGTTCTCCGGGATCGCTTCATTACAGCAAATCAACACACTCTCCATGCTAAGTTTTTTTCCTTTCATATTCTTCATTGATCTCGGATTGCGGGGAGTTCCCAAGCATCCAAACGGAGAAATCCTCTAAGTTTTGGAGAGACGGGGTTATTCGGAAATCTCCAACTAGTTTGAGAAACTGATCCTTTGTTAGCCAAAAAGTCCGCCACTCCATTACCTTCTCTAAAAATATGACTCATTGTAGCGCCCCGAGCGTGGAGCCATCACATCCCCTGCACCATAGTCCAACCCACATACAAAATGGGCAATCCGTATGCACGCCAAGCTATGGCGAACGGGAGACACGCAAGATTAACACCTAGCTAGGCGGCTCTAGACGGACAGTCATCAAAGAAGCATGTGGTAGCGGAAGCAAAAGTAAGCATTCAACATGCACAGATCACGGGCCGATATTAATTAAAATATCCAATTCGGTTTCAACAACAAAATATGCTCAAATAAAGCACACGATCAAATAAAATCAACTACACTAGGCTCACAGGCCACAATGATATATCAATACCTAAAACATTAATCAAGAATATAAGTTACCCCATGTTAAACAAAACTAAAGATAACCTTGAAGCAATCCTAAATAGACTTGACTCGAGAAGTAAAACACGACTCACACGCCGCCTAGCTGACTCCAACCTGCAGCCAATAAGGTAACAAGAAACAGAGCAAGAGAGAGTCAGTCGAGCGACTGGTGAGGCGGAAGAAATATAATAGATATATACACGATGCAATAGGTAGAGATATGCAATGCAATAACAAGCTGCCTCGATCCGATATAGCCTCAATTTTCAATAATAAACCATCATTTAGTTTAGTATCAATTTTGAATAACAAGACAATCATTTATTTTCAAGAACGATGGCGTATACCGGATTAAGGGTTTCAAACAATCAATCAGTGGGTACCGAGTTATACCCTTTCTCCAACCTTTACTCCACAATCAATCAAGAACAAGAATAATAACAAGAAACCATCCTTCTGCCTCCGGGTGATGGAAGAGGTAGCTAACCCCTAACCATCCAATTACACTTGAGTCATAGCCCATTTCGGTACTATGCTCCTTCGGCATCCAGTGCCGGTCACAGGCAACATGTGGTATCAACTACCTCCGATGATAGCACAGTCCCTCGTAGAGGTCGCGAGATAGATTTACCGTCAGCCCATGCTTTCCCGACTCCTCTTCCCACGATGCCTCAGGCCCTTACCCCACTCAAACACGCGAGTGGGGGCCCATCGAAACACGCGAATGGGGATTTTCAAGAACAAGCACTCGTTTATGCAATGCATGCAAGAAACTTTCCATTTTCACAATTAAAGTCATGAACACACGCACAAAAATCTAATGTACAACCCATTTGTTACTTGAAATCCATTTTCAATAAAAATCGAGAATATAGTAGTCAATCACGTATTTATTAGATAGGTATTTTCATTTTCTATCAAAGTCTTTCTCAAGAGCATGAACACACGCCGGAGACTATATCTATAACCCATTTAGTACTTGGAAATTTGTCTTCAAATAACATTAAATCGGTAGACAATCACGTACTTACTAAATATAGGGTTATATAGATATATATATATATACATTTCACATGCGGGGAAACAATTCAAATCATGAGGCCAAACGGGTATAGGTTATTGGCTACAGCAAGAAGATAAACCTCATCTTTTCACCTTATCGACCGTTTACCAAAATACGATGAGAGAAGTAGTTGACCCTACTCAACCGGAACATGACCTATTTGGAGTGGACCTGCGTAACGAGATATGACACGTGAAATTTAGACTCAATTATAGACCATTTACGACGCACGGCGTGCAATGAGGGCATATGATACATGTATGCAATCAATAATATGGTAACATGTTGTATTAGGGTTTAGAATGTAGGATCATAGACAAATGATGCAGTTAGACACACATTGATAGCATAAGGCATCAAATTGAGCATTTGAATCATAGAACACATATTTAGACCATGCTTTGGGGTAATACCAACATATCTCAATTAGACATATCAAACAAACAAGTTTAAGAAAGGTTACACTAGTTTTCAGCAAATTACACTTACACCCCCTTAAGTTTTTAAAGTAACTTGTCAAGTTCGAACTAAATGAAACAAACACGATTAAATTCGAACATTCAAGTTTTGTATTACATATAAACAGAATGTATAAGACTTACAAGTTAGAAGAGAGTGTAGTAAAAGCATGGAAATAGGTTGGGTTAAACATCAATAATATGGCTTACTTTTAGGATCAAATACTCAAATAAGCAACTAGTGCAGAAACTTTTTACATGCACTTATTGTAGGAAAATTGTCATAACTTATAGCTCGGAAAGTATTTTAATGATCCGTAAAATTCTTAGTAAACTAGACAACCATAACTTTCAAATGGCATAGGCCCCAATTCCTAGATATTTTTGTATAAATACATATTTTTATGCAAAGTTCAAACCAAACAGAAAAATCGCTGCAACAACACTTTTTAGAGAAAATTACATTTACCATATCAAACAAAGTTGGATGACTATGATATTTTTCAGGAATACACACAACACATTTGTAAGTACCCCTGTAAAACGGTTTTACAGAATTCAAACGTTTACCCACACTGCTCGGGCTGCTAGTCTAAATCAGAAAACAGGGGATAACAGGGCATTTAATATTTTTTCGGGATATCAAATGGACTCGGATGAACACCAAATTTGATAGAGATAGACCTCAATATGTTAGGGATTTCCAGTTAAAACAGTTTTCAAAAACGAGGCCGTATGCAATTGGAAATTAGGTTTGAAATCGCTGCACATCATCAGGGAAAGTCACAAATCTAAGAACAAATTATTAAATTCATAACTTTAAACTTCAGTTACATCATTCACTACATTAATGCATCTAATTTAATATTAAAGGTTAGCCTTAGACATTAGTAAATCAAAACCCGTGATCCCCACCTTCAGATCCATTAAAATTCAAAACAAAGGGATTCTCTGATTGAGCCTAAGTGGTGGATAACCCAAATTCACTTTCCCATTTAAAGCCTCCCAATCATTCCAAGTCAAGACCTCTTGAATATCATACTCACACGCCACAACACACATTAACTAGGCTAATAATCATCACGTTTACATAATTCAAAACTGAACAAATAAATCATTCAAATAATATCTTAAAATTTCAAACACTAATTCGAGATGACATAAGCCAAATATACAAGTCATAACAATTATACTTAAACAATTCTAATCAAATTAACCCCGTTAAAACAAATCTTACATTTACAATCAATAATCATTACAAAAATCAATAATCAAATTAACCCAGTTGCCATTCATAAATCAATAAATTGTAGAAGTACAATATAATTACCTTACAAAAAGAAGGTGAAATTGTAAAAGTGGTGTCAATTTGCGATGGCTTTGTAAAAATAGTGTACTTTTATATTCTTTTTTAAATTTAGTGTAAGACGTATATCCCTTTAACGTCTTCATCATTATTTCTGTTTTTAGCTTTTTTGTATATTTATAGTTAGTGCCCATAGTTTATAAATATTTTCAATTTGGTCCATTAATTTCTTTTTCATGTATTTTTTCAATAAATTTATTATTTATGTGATTTATTATTTTTCCTTTTTCTTTTATACCTTGTATTATCGTATCTCTATTTAATATATTTTTATTTATTATTTTTTTGTAATTTTTCTTATATATTTCTTCTTTTTGTATAGATGTTTCCAAATTTTTTCCCATTTGTATAATATTTTTAGTCTTTATTATTTCTTTCACTCGTTGTTTTTCTTCTGTTATCGTATCTAATTCTATTTTCGGTTTATAACTCATAATTAAGCGTGTGACATTTGATATGCTATATCTCTTTTTCTTTTGGTATTTGTTAAATCCTCGTTTGCAGATTTTATCATTATCTCTTGAGTTCGTTGTGATAAATCTTTATTGTGTCTTAAATTATGGTATGCCATTTTAACAAGATATTCATCTATAATAACTTGTTCTTCTAATTCTCGTATATCTCGTGTTTTTCTTGTTTTGTAATTAAATCTTTCCATTATGTTATAGTTAATTGTGAAACTATTTGTTTTGATTTTTCTAAACTAATAATGTTTTTCAAATGTTGTGTCTCGTCTGTTTTACGACCTTCGTTTTTAGCTTTCAAGTAAAGTTTTACTTCTTTAGCATAACTTTCGTTTATTGATTTTATATTGTCTTTATAAAATTTTTGTCTATTATATTCATACATATTGTAAATCTGTGATTTTCAGTATTAATATTTTGAATCGTATACGGGCTCTGATACCAGAAAAGGTTCAGAGTATTTCCTTTATAGTGGTGGTTAATTTAGCCATTTGATCGGCTAATTGTGTGAATTCGTTTTCAATTATTTCATTAGAAGATCCCTCTTCTTTAAAGTTTTTAATAGAGGCCCGTGTACTAGTTTCATTAATTCTTTGGTTTGGTGGTAAATATGTATAACATGTGCTTTTACTTTTTAAAAGTTTAGGCGTTTTGTTTTGAAAAACATTAGTATTAACATGTTTTATAATCGGTGTCTTTGGTATATATTTTATACGAGAGACTTCTCGAAAAATGTCTTCCATATATATCTTATCGGTGTTTTTAAATTGTATGCTATGATGGCTATTTGTCAGAGCATATCCAATTGTGTATGTTATTGAAAATGGATAATCGTTTGTTTCCATCAAATCTTGTCTTTCAAATTTATAGGCAATGTTTAAGGATTTGTCTAGTTTTTCTGTTATAAGAGGTATAGCATAGTGTAAAGCTACATTAAAAAGTAGTTTGGTATAAGCCAGGTTTCCTTCAACTATTCCAAGTATTTTATCTTTTATGTTCATAATTCTGTCATCACATATAGCTAGTTTTATGGGTGAGTTTATTCCTTCAGCAAATGTACTCTTAATTAGTATCTGTATTGTGGAAATATGTATATATCCTATTTCGCTAGGTGTATGTTTTGCTTTTTTAATTTTCTGAATTATATCAGCTTTGTTTATTAATGAAATAGCCTGTGTTCCTTTTGTTGTAGAAATTTCAATAGGTGTTTCACATGTAAATTTTCCATATAATATAATGTTTTTTCTACTCAGTTTTGCTTTTAAATCTGTTTTCATATCTTGTCCATCAATTAAGTTTAACTCTTTTCTTCTAACTTTGTTTAATTTTTTGTTGTCTATAACAATATCTTGAGAAAAATACCCGTATTCTTCAGTTGTTTCAAAGTGTTCAATCTGATCTATTAAACTAGTTTCCATGTATAAAAATATAAATAACAATTTCAGAACAAAGTTTGTATTGTTTACCTGTTTGTGTATTCTTATCTACTGTCTTCATGCACTCCATGTTACCTGTTCATCTTTCTTCAAAGTATATGTTTGATTTTGGTATGAGAATTGTTTGGTTGTGTATAGTTGTGTATAGTTCTGCTATTCAGGCGTGAGGCCAACAGAAAAGAAAAGCTCAAAGGCTTAAAAACTCAAAGAGTTTTTTGATCAACACATGATCTTTTTCCTTCCATTCAAGTCTGAATATTACATACTACATTGAGACCATTATATAGGCGCTCGACTCACTATTACAGACGCGTTTTCATTTACAAAAAGTCAAAAAAGTAGAAAAAGACTTAAAAGTAAAAGATAATAATGGTGCTCAACAACTGCATCTAAAAGCAGCGAAGATATAAAGTCTGCATTATTGAGGTGTATTCGTCATTGCTTACGTATTTCCTTGAGTGTTTAACGTCATTGCATGCTTCAGTTTACATTATTCTTCAGTAACAGTGTCTTCCTTTATTGACTCGTTTGAATTATGGAACCCCGTTTCTTCAGCTTTGTCTTCAGGTTTGTCTTGGCACATTGCACAGCTGTGTTCATCAATTATTTTGCTGTACTCACAGAAAATGAGCTTGATTTCCTTAGGCAGTGTCTTCAGGCTGTGTTCTTCAATTTTGATAAAAGTTTTCTCAAAGTTTTCCAATGTTTTTAGCTGTAACGGTGGAATTGTGTATCTCGAAGATCCATATATGAGATGATAATTAGATTTATAGTTTATTTTGACATTACTGTCCTTGTTTATCTCTTGTGATGCATAAAATATTTGATTTAGTTGTTTTGCAACTATCTCATTTATGTCATCAAGTGTCTTCATTGTATCAATGCAGGGGTATTCTCCATTTGAAACTATCAGTTTGATAATTCCATGAGAGTATACTGATACTCCTTCTTCGTTGAAGATAGGGTATGAAAGTGTAGATTTGAAGACTATTTCTTTATCCATGTTTCCTTTTGAAACTCGTCTAGCATAGTCCTGAAGTGTCGACATTAGTTTTGGGCTGAATTTTCGAAAATAGTTTGGGTTTTTGAAGTATAAGGTGTCAAGAAATCCATGTATGAAGAATTGGTATATCAAGTCTGGGTCTGCTTGTTCAAATATAACGACTTTTGGGCCGTTTCTGTTTACTGGATACCAAAAAAGGTTGTTTTTGTCTGTCTCTGGGTTGTATTCAAAAATGGATTTCAGAAGTTTGTCAAATTTTTCTTTTGAGGGTTGTATTTGGGCCTCTTTTTGGGCTGATGTTTGAACACGGTCCATTGGGTTTACCGTGGGTATATTTCCAAGGACTCTCATTTTTTCTTTAAAACTGTTTTGGGCTTGGAGTGTTGGAGTGGTTTGAAGGGAGTTTTTGTAGGTTTTTGTTTCTTCAAAGGCTTGTTTGGCTTCTGAAAGACTATTGTATGTTTTGTATGATATAGCTGGGTTTCCTTGTATATGAACATTGGCTTTTGACCATTGATCATATATTCCTCGGCTTGAACCATTGAATATAACGTACCATTGTTTAATTTGTTTTCTTTCATTTTCATTGCCTTGTGTAGCTGCTGATGATGAAGTATTCCCTTCTGCTGCTGTTTGTGGAAAAGTTTTTGATTTTGTGAATGTTTTGGATGGATCCACCACGCTTGCTGGGAACTCTGATGGTGGAAGTCCGGCTGCTTGCTGTACAGCGTGTAACGCGGCAAGAATTTCTTGACGTTGTGTCATCTTGGATTCTGTAAATCTTTGTATTTCCAAGTATTTAGCCTTCGTGAATTGTTGTATCTCACGATCAATTGTTTCAATGTTTTGTTTCATCAAGGTTATTGCGGCCTCCATTCTCGTGTGAGTGTATCTGCAAGGGCGTTCTCTTCTGATTTTATGTATACGATGTGAAACTGGTATCTTCTTATCTCGAGCTGCCAACGTATCAATCTTCCTTGATTATAGTTATCTCGAAGTGTGTACCTGTAGAAGTTTGTTAAGTATTTTGAGTCTGTTCGAAGTTCGAATTCTCGAGGTAAAAGCTCGAGTTTCCACTTCCGAAGTATCTTTAGACATGCAAGTGTCTCTTTTTCATGGACTGTATAATTTTTCTGGGTTTCTGTAAATGTCCCAGATATATATTTACAGAGTTGTGTAATTTCACGAACCTTTTTGGTTCGTGTATTCATATGACCTTCAAGGTCGTTTGTATTCATTTTTTCGGCTGGTATTGCAAGCATGCAACCAGACCATGTATCATTTGAAGCATCTGTCTCAATGATAATAAAATCATTTTCCTTTGGATTGTATAAAACAGGCAATGTTTCACAATACTGTTTTATTTTCTGCACTTGTATCGAATCATCAATTCGCCAATTCCATTGTATTTTCTCAGAAAGTTTCTTTTGTAATTGTGTTCTTTCTTTAGCAAGGTTCTTTATGAATCCTTGATCAAAAATGTAGTTTAAACATCCAAGAAATCTTTGTAGTTGTTTTTGATCAGTAATTTGATCTGGAAATTCGTTTAATTTTTTCAAAATGTTGTCTTGAAGAACTATGTTTCCTTGTGAATCAAAAGTATTTCCAAGAAAATCAATTTTTTGTTTACATAAGACTGCTTTCTTTTTAGAAAGAATTAGTCCTTTGTCTTTGCATCGTTTCAAAACTATTTTTAGTTTTTTCAAATGATCTTCTTTACCTTGATTACTAAAGATGATAATATCATCAATGTAAGCAAGACAAATGTCTTCTAAACCTTCAAGGTTTTTATCCATAAATCTCTGGTATATTCCAGGTGCTTGTTTCAATCCAAATGGTAAAACATTCCATTGGTAATGTTTTTGTGGAGGACATGTAAAAGCTGTTAGTGGTTTTGTATCTTCATGCAATCTTAATTGCCAATATCCTGATTTAGCATCTAATGTACTGAACCATGTTTGTCCTTTTAACCTATCTTTGATATAATCAATTCTAGGAAGTTTATTTGCATCTCCTATAGTTTTTTCATTTAATTCTTTATAATTTATGACCATTCGTCGTTTTCCTCGCTTTATTTCATTTTTATTTTCTACATAAAATGCAGGTGCTGCGTGTGGACTTTTGCTTTCAGAAATTAATCCTTTTTCCAAAAATTGTTTACATTCTTCTTTGAATTCATCAATATCTTGTTTAGAATAAGGTATATTATTTTTTACATTTACTTCGTCTAAAGGATTTTTAAGTTTAATTTCAACTATCATATGATTATTGTTCTTATCTTTATCTAAAGGATCTTCACTAGTGACAGAGTCTAAAATTTCTTCTATTTCTTTTTCAAGATTTGTTTTTATAAAAAATATTAATTCATGATTGATTAAATAATCTATTTTGTCTATGAGATTACTTCTGTCTTCAATCTTTACTATTGGTATTTCAACAGTTTCACTCTTTTGGGATAGTTTTTCATTAACAAGTGATTTTAAAGTGATGTATTTTAAATCTTGACAAAAAGGTCTGTATAATTTCAAAAAATTATTTCCTAGGATAAATGGTAATCCTGTTTCGTGTCTGTATATAGATGGTATAGTAAAACAATATCCCTGGATCCAAGCTTTTTCTAAGTATGTAGCGTACCATATATAATAATGACTTGCATCTGCTATCATTATTTTTAATGGTTGTTTAAGTTTTTTCCATTTAAATATCGTAAGAGCTGGTAATGCAAAGCATAAACTTGCTCCTGTGCCTATAAATGCTTTAATTGTTTTATTCTTTATTTTTACTTCTACGAATGTAGCGTTAGAGTTTTTCATTTAGAAATCATCAGAACTATATTCAGTTTCTAATTCTGTAACAGTTTCCATTTCATATATGTTTTCCAAATCAGAATAGTCTTCTTCTATTGGTTCTAAATCGTATGTTTGAGCCACTTGAAGTATATGTAATTTTTTATTCGATTGTTTTTGTTGTTTAGGGCATTCTCTTGCATAGTGTCCTTCTTCGTGGCAGAGCCAACATTGGCATTTTTTCTTTCCTTCTGGACAGTATTTTTGTTTTGGTTTGTATTCTTTCTTTTTAAAGAAACGTCTTCTTCTTTTTTGAAATTTATGTTTATTATTGTCTACCCATCTTTTAGGTTTCTTTCTCCATCTATATCTTTTATCCTTTCTCCTGTATTTTCTTTTTTTGTTTGGTCGAATTATGTATGGACTTTCTCCGTATTGTTGAGGTACTAAAGGATTTCCCTCACAACATATCGTAACCTTGTTTTTAACTGCATTGTGTAAGTCTCTTTCATAACATTTGTCTCCTATAAATTGTTCTACTACAGCTTGCGCTCCTCGTAGTGTCTCTGAAACGAATCCTTCATTTACTTGTTTCTTAAATTCCGCATATATTATTTGGCCAACTGGATAAGGTAATTTATTGAAATATAATGATAGATATTTTGCTCTGTTTTCTTTGGATAAATCATAGTAATACATATTGTATTCACAGTTAAAGTGTTCTATAGCGCACATGTCTAATATTTGTGTATTGGCTAGATGGTATGCTGCTCTATCTTGTTCTCTTTTATTTACGAAGAGTCCTGAATCTTGTATAGGTATTCCAACGAATTCTGAATATATTTTTGCAACTATGTTCCAAAAAGTATCTATAGAATCTCCTCCTATCAAGAGTGTTTTCTGTTCTTCTGATAATGAGGCTAAGTAATGTGTTACGTTTCCTGTTGTTTTATATTGTACAAAATTGAATATTGTTTTAAAAATTCCTAGTCTTAATCTATTTCGGTTTCTATAATTAATCCTAGTTTATGTGCCCATTCGGTAATAAGTGTTGATTTGTTTGTTACACAGTCTAAATTTAATATTCCATCGACTCCTAATATTCCCTTTGTAGGTATGTGATGGGGTCAAAATACGATCGTCCCACGTCAAGACACGTGGCGTCACCGAGATGATGACATCTGTCTCCCCAAGGCTGCACCCATCAGCGCAACGAGCGCAATCCTTCTTCACGAGTTAAGCTCAACGAGCGCTCACTCTCACGAGCGTCATTCATGCTGTGCGATTGGCTCGTTCACATGCCAAGGGAGCCCTCTTCGAGCGTCACACTCCCTCAGAGTGGCCTCCCCTCTCGGCTCGTCGCTTGAACTGAAGCCTTCATTCCCCTCAGCGGATGTTCTGGCTCCCAATACTCTAGGTTGTCACGAGCGCGCTCTCAAACCCTCGTTACCAACCACCCAAATGGCTCTCTGACACAACGTACATGCCCGCGCACCTGCCACTGTTGCCAGCACCAACTTTTGGCCGTTTTTGCAGAAGATTCCTCCTAAGTTTCTCTCTTACGACGCCACGTGTTAGGGCAACATTCGGCCAGGACCACTTGAGGCAAATGACCACAGGGCCCTTGACCCTCAACTATAAATAGCTAAAGTCATCTTCTACACTGGTAAGCATTCTTCACCACTGAAACTGCGACTGAACTTACATTTTACCTTCATATCTGGAACTGACTTGAGCGTCGGAGAGCCAAACTGGGTATCACCCCCAGTTCCCCCAGCTTGGCCTTCTGACTTTTGTTGTGCTTGTCCCAACAGGTAGAACCCACTTTCTTATTTCCGGCGAAGTTCCGTTGGTTTCCTCCACAATTACAAATCGTAAAGTGATCGGATTCGGATCCACACGATTCTGAACCCATCATTTTTGGCGCCGTCTGTGGGAAACCAGTCTTCCACCCCCTTTCTTTCTTTTTGTTGGTAGAAAAGCAAGCACACTCTTACCTTTAACAGTCATGGTTGCTACAAGATCTGGAGTTGTGGGAGGAGGAGATAATGCCTCCCAGGATGCCAATATCATTGTTCCCTCCACCGCTACTGGTGGAGCTCCGCCTCCTTCCGTTGCAGCTGGTGGAGCACCTCTCGCCGCAGGAGTGACCCCGCAGGTAGAGTCTTCAATACCTCCACCTACGCCGCCGGCACTGCCCATCCCCACCGCCGCTGGAGAAGTCTCTCTCTCTGCTCCTCCGCAGCCTGCTCAGAACCCCTGGGTCCACCCCCAGGTGAATCTCGGAGCACAGGGTTATATGATGCCTCCACCCGGGTATACCCTCACTCCGGCCGTTATGATGCCGCCGGTCCAGCCGTATCATGCTGGCCAGCTCCAGCTCCCGGTGGTGATTCCCAGGGAGATTGAAGGAGTGGAGTTACCTCCACTGACCACCCAACAGTTGAGGGCTCTCTATGCCCAATGTGAGGTTCAGGCGGCTCAGGGGGCATGGGAAAGGTTCCATTCCATGTACTTTCCCTCTGGGCAGGCCACTCAAGTTGCAGCCCCTTTGGGCGGACTACAAACCTTTCCCCTCAGAGAAGCCCAGGCTGTCCTGAGGGCACAACCACCACCACCACCAGCCAGAGAAATGCCCCTGCAGGAGGGCAATGAGCGTCCCTCCATGGGCAGGAATAAAGAGCCCACGGAGCGAGTGAACGAGAATGAAGGGGACTCTCATGTCTCCAGGAGGGGCTCACGAGCCCCCAGGCACGGAGATAAGCAAGGGGACGTAAATCCTGACATCCTCGCGGCTGTGCAAGACCAGCTGCAGGGTCTAAAGGATATTGTGGGACAGCTCTCACAAGGGCGTAAAACTCAGATCTCCCCTAGTCGGGATGAACGGGTTGACGCCAGAAGCACCCGTACCAAGGACCCTCCACCAAAGGTCCCCCGTCGCAGGGAGCCGGAGGAGAACTTCGGCACGTATGAGTACCACCCATTGGCGAGGGGTTCACCCCTCGTGGAAGAAGTTCTGATGGCCCAAGCAGGCATGGCCAAAATCCCCACTTCCATCAACCGTTACGACGGGACAACTGATCCAGCTGAGCACTTGGATCACTTTCTGCATCTTATGCACCTTTACGAGCATTCCAGCAACTATTGGGCGAAAGTCTTCGTCACTTCCTTGGTAGGAATGGCTCAGGAGTGGTACAAACGACTGCCGCCGCGCTCGATTCACTCATACGAAGAATTGGCTCACGCTTTCCTCAACCACTTCAATTCTTTGAAGGCGCCAGTCACCGCACCTACTGCCCTGTACAACGTGGTGCAAGGCAAGAGTGAATCTCTGCGCTCATTCTTTGCCCGCTTTCACTACAAGAAATCCTGCAAATTCCGACGGAATTCCGACGGAATTCCGACGGAAATAGTAAATTCCGACGGAATTCCGAGGGAATTCCGACGGGACACATGCCGTAGGAAAACCCTCCCTCGGAATTCAAAACCGACGGAAAACCGACGGAATTCCGAGGGACAAAAATCATAAAAAAAAAATTAAATTTAAAAAATTCCGACGGAATTCCGAGGGAAATTCCGTCGGAATTTGCTTTAAAAAAAAATTTTAATTAATTATTTCCGACGGAATTTCCCTCGGAATTCCGTCAGAATTTATTGGAAAAAAAATTTTAATTAATTATTTCCGACGGAATTTCCCTCGGAATTCCGTCGGAATTTACTGGAAAAATAAAAACTTAATGCGCCCCTGGGGATTCGAACACCCGACGTTGTGGTAGTAAGACCTTATGGAAACCAAGGTAAACCAGTTGAGCTAGATCAATTCATTGGTTTAGTTTGATACAAATATTTATATATCATTTGAAATAATAAAATCATAAATTTTGTAGACTATATTTAAAATTGAGTTCTAAGAAAATATTAATTATAACTACAAATATTATAATACGTCATAAGAATTCAATTTAAGCATAGATAAAACCGACGGAATTCCGACGGAAATCCCGTCGGAATTATTTAATATTATTTTTAATTTTTATTTTTAAAAAATCCGAGGGAATTCCGACGGAAAGTTCCGTCGGAATTATTTAATATTATTTTTAATTTTTATTTTTAAAAAATCCGAGGGAATTCCGACGGAAAGTTCCGTCGGAATTATTTAATATTATTTTTAATTTTTATTTTTAAAAAATCCGAGGGAATTCCGACGGAAAGTTCCGTCGGAATTATTTAATATTATTTTTAATTTTTATTTTTAAAAAATCCGACGGAATTCCGACGGAAAGTTCCGTCGGAATTATTTAATATTATTTTTAATTTTTATTTTTAAAAAATCCGACGGAATTCCGACGGAAAGTTCCGTCGGAATTATTTAATATTATTTTTAATTTTTATTTTTAAAAAATCCGACGGAATTCCGACGGAATGCCCGTCGGAATTATTTAATTTCTATTTTTATAATTTATATTTAAAAAAACCGACGGGAATCCCATCGGAATTCCGTCGGAATTATTTAATATTATTTTTAAATTTTATTTTTAAAAAAATCCGATGGAATTCCGACGGAATTTCCGTCGGATTTATTTAATTTTTATTTAAAAAAAAAAAAAACAAATTCCGTCGGAATCCCGTCGGAATTCCCTCGGGAATTCCGAGGGAATTCCGACGGCCTGTTTCCCTCGGAATTTTCCGTCGGATTTCGGCGAATTTCTTGTAGTGTTTAACAAGGAGATCCTACAGGTGGAGAGACCTTCTATGGATTTCTTGATCCCAGTGCTCTTTCAGGCTGTGGATCACAAGCAATATGTGAGCAAGAAATTTGCCGATGCCATTGTGGAAAGGAGGCCAGGGACCCTCATGGCCTTGAGAGAGGTTGCCGAGACATTCTTCGCGCTCGAAGACATGTATGGGACGAGTGGTCCCCGGCATCACAGTCCGGCCAGAAATGAGCGACCCCAGCACGAGCGGGGGCGGGATGTGGCCATCAAGAAGGAGCGCCCTCAAGAGCGCAGAAGGTCGCCACCACCCCCTCGTCGATTCGAGCGAATCCCGCTCACAAGGCCAAATTCAGAAGTCTACAACCTCTCCGATAAGAAGCTCTTTAAGAGACCCATCAAGATGAGGGAAACCAACTCGCTCAGGCGCTCGAACAAATACTGCGCCTTCCACAAGCAGAGGGGGCACGACACGGATGAGTGCCGGCAGCTGGAAGCTGAGATTCAGAGGCTCGTTGCAGGGGGCCACCTGAAGGAATTCGTCCGAGTGCTCGAGCGTTACGATGAACGCTGTAACGAGCGCGCTGAAGGAAGGAGGAGGAGTCCGTCCCGGTCTAAGAGCCCAAGGGGTAGGGGACCCCCTGAAAGCAGCAGCCGCCGGGGCAATAAAGGAAAAGCCCCTGAGCAAGAAAACGAACCTTTCGCAGTTATAAATATGATCGCAGGAGGCTCGTCAGGAGGAGATTCCAACGCCTCCCGACGGAGGTACGTCCGGAGCTACAACCAACGCCCAGCAGTGCTCAAACCTATCTATGCCATCCAGAGTCCAAGCGCCCAACGTTCAAGAAAGGATGATGTAATAGGCTTTGATGATAGGGATTTAGAGCACATTGTAACACCCCGTGGGGAGGGTATAACCTCTGATTGCCCCATGGTGGTTAGTGTAGATGTCCGTAATCATGTTGTAAAAAGGGTGTTGGTAGACAGTGGAAGCTCTGTTAATGTTTTGCCTTATTCTACGTTTTTGAAGATGAAGGCTGACCTTCCGCTTGAGCCTCTCAAAACGGCCCTCATTGGTTTTGGAGGCTCGGAAGTTGTCCCACGGGGGCAGATTCGCCTGGCTACTTCATTCGGCCGAGCCCCTCAGCGCAAAACACTCTTGGTAACATACGCAGTGGTGGAGATAGACATTCCATATAACGTCATTATTGGGCGCCCGGCCCTCGTGGACTTCAAAGCTATCATCTCCACCTACCACCAAAAGATTAAATTTCCTACCTCCGAGGGTGTGGGAGAAGTACTGTGCAATGTGCAAGAGGCTTGGGAATGTTACATGCTGTCCCTTAGAAAGCCTAAAACGGAGAAAACCTTCCAAATTGGTTCCACCAAAAAGTCAGTGGACTTTCCCAACCTAGATGAGGACAGCCCAGCACGGAAAAGGGCGAAATTGAACAAGAAAAAGAATAAAAAGAAGAGGGGAAACAACGAGGAGAATCCCCTCGAAAGTGCACCACCAGGAACCGTTGGGGGGTCGTCCTCAGAAGGAGACGAGCCGGGAGAGGGTGAGCCAGCACCCGGGGACCGGTTGATAGGAAAGAAGAGGGCGCTCGAACTTCCTCGCCCTGAGATAAGGATCGAACCCTCGGAGAGGTTCCTTACCATTGAGCTGGAGCCCGGAAACAAGGATAAGACTACACAGATAGGATCAAACCTCTCGGGGCCTTCTCAGATTATGATGATTGACTTCCTCAGGAAAAACAGTGATGTATTTGTATGGAAAGCCTCCGACCTCACAGGGATTGACCCGAGCGTCATTGTCCATAGGCTTAATGTGGATCCCTCTTTCAAACCCGTCAAGCAGAAAAAGCGGGATGTACACGGCTTTCGAAAGAAAGTCATTGAAGAAGAAGTTAATAAACTCCTAGAGGCTCAGTATATCGAGCCCATCTTGTATCCGGAGTGGTTGTGCAACGTCGTCTTGGTACCGAAGAGCGCGAATAAGTGGCGCATGTGCAACGATTTCACTGATCTCAACAAAGCCTGCCCTAAAGATCCTTACCCGCTGCCCCGGATTGACCAATTGGTGGATTCGACCGCTGGCTGCGAGCTCATGAGCATGATGGACGCTTTCCAAGGATACTATCAGATCTTTATGGCCCCAGAAGACCGCCCTAAAACCTCGTTTGTTGTCCATCTGGGGGTATACTGTTTCTTAGTCATGCCATTCGGACTCAAAAACGCTGGAGCCACGTATCAACGGCTCGTCAACAAGATGTTTGAGAGAGAAATTGGAAGGTCCATGGAGGTTTACGTGGATGATATGATTGTCAAAAGCGAGCGCCAGGACTCCCACTTGGAAGATCTCAAGCGCACTTTTTCAATCCTGCGTCAGTATGGGATGAAGTTGAACCCTTCGAAGTGCACCTTTGGAGTGCAAGGGGGAAAGTTCTTAGGGTACATGGTCAGTCAGAGGGGAATTGAGGCCAACCCAGAGAAGATCAAGTCCATTTTGGAAATTCCCTCCCCTCGAAATTTGAGGGAAGTACAAGTACTAGTAGGCAAAATCATCTCGGTGAATAGATTTATTTCACGCTCGGCGGACAGGAACCTTCCCTTCTTCAAAATTTTGAGGAACGCGCGTAACTTTGCTTGGACGGAGGAGTGCGAAAGGGCGCTGCAAAATATGAAGGCTTACTTATCGAGCGCCCCACTGCTGACTAAGCCTGTCGAAGGCGAGAGATTATTTATGTATCTCTCCGTTTCTTCCGAGGCCACAAGCGCGGTTCTGATCGCTGTACGGGAGCGGAAACACTTACCTGTCTATTATCTGAGCAAAACATTGCAAGGAGCCGAAAAGAAATATTTGGAGATTGAGAAATTCGCGTTCGCTCTTATTTACGCCTCAAGAAGGTTAAGGCCTTACTTTCAAGCGCACTCCATAACGGTTCTCACCGACCAACCCTTGAAGCAAGTGTTGTCCAAACCTGATGTGTCTGGGAGATTAATCAAGTGGGCCATCGAATTGAGCCAGTTCGACTTATGTTTCGAGCCCAGGACCGCGGTACAGGCACAGGTTGTAGCTGATTTACTGGTCGAACGCTTTGGTTTAGAGCCCACCGTTGCGGAGAATGAGGGGTTATGGGTACTGCACACAGATGGTTCCTCAACCTCTCAAGGGGGAGGAGTAGGAGTAACCCTCAGAAGCCCCGATGGGATTGAGCTGGACTTTGCGATCAAGCTGGATTTCCAGGTCACTAATAACGAAGCAGAGTATGAGGCCCTCGTGCAAGGATTGAAAGTTGCTTTTCAGAATGGAGCCTCCAGAATCACCGCTTATGTGGATTCACAGTTAATAGCGAGCCAGATTGAAGGAACTTATGAGGCTCGAGAAACCACCATGGTACAGTACTTAAATAAAGCCAGAGAAATCATTGGGAAGTTCAAGGAATTTCATCTACTTCAAGTGCCCCGAGGAGAAAATGAGCGTGCGGACGCTCTGTCAAAGTTTGCATCAGCTTTAGAGGGCGCTTCTAAACGATCTGTTACATTCCTCAAAACTGAGGAACCTTTGATCAAGGAAAAGGTCGCCACCAAGATAATCGCCATGATTGATCCAAACGAGCCCTGTTGGCTTGACGACGTCGTCATTTTCCTTAGGGATGGAATTCCTCCCACTGACAAGGTGGAAGCTAGGAAAGTCCGAAGTAAGGCCCCTCGTTTCGCTTTAGGTCCCGAGGGGAGGTTGTTCAAAAACTCATTTCAAGGACCCCCAATGAGATGCCTGAGACCATCACAAGCGAAGGAGACGCTCGAACTCATCCACAATGGAAGCTGTGGGAATCATTCCGGAGGGCGTATCTTGGCAAAAAAGGTTCTGAGAAGTGGGTTTTATTGGCCTATAGTTCTCCAAGATGCCATTGAATTTTCGAGGAAGTGCCCCAAATGCCAATTTCATTCAAATCTCCATCAATTGCCAGCCGCACAGATGATCCCAATAGACGTCTCTTGGCCTTTTGATCAGTGGGGAATAGACATCGTGGGCCCCTTGCCCATGGCTGCGGGACAAAAGAAGTTTGTCATTTTAGCCGTCGACTACTTCACCAAGTGGGCCGAAGCCGAAGCCGTCGTAAAAATTACTTTCAGGGTTGTAAGGGACTTCATTTGGAGAAACATCATTTGCAGGTACGGCATACCAAGGGTGCTTATCTCTGACAATGGATCCCAGTTCATAGTAGCCGACACGCGAGAGTGGTGTTCTGAGTTGGGGATCGAGCAGCGATTTACCTCTGTGGGACACCCTCAAGCCAATGGGCAAGCAGAAGTTACCAATAGGATCATCTTGCAACATCTGAAAACCATGCTTGAGAGCAAGAAAAGTGAATGGGCTGAGGAGCTGCAAGGCGCGCTTTGGGCTTATCGCACCACCCCACGAGCGGCCACTGGAGAAACACCTTATGCGCTCGTTTATGGGTCAGAAGCAATGATACCGGCGGAGATAGTAAATGAATCCGCTCGTGTCGGTTATTTCGAGCCTCAGCTCAACGATGGCAACAGAAGCTTGGAGTTGGATTTGCTGGATGAAAGAAGAGACAAAGCCTGGGCTAAGATCCACCATTATAAAGCCTCTGTGGCCCAACAGTACAACAAGCGCGTAAGAGAAAGAACTTTCCAGTTGGGAGACTTGGTTTTGAAGAAAGTGGAAGTATCCAAGCACGTGGGGAAATTGGACCCCAATTGGGAAGGCCCGTTCAAGGTCATACAACTCAGAGCTAACAACACTTACACCCTGGAGACACTTCAAGGTGAGCGCTTGCCTCGTCCTTGGAACGCATATAACCTCCGGCGGTTTTATGTTTAAAAACCATTTGCAAACCCTGATGTAACAACCCTCTTTAAAGGGTACTATGTACTTCCAATCACAAGTAAGCGGTAACATAGTCTTTGTAATCTCTCTAATATTCCTGTCTCTTTGGTTGAACGGATAAGTCCCACGTCCCTCGTCTTTGCGAGCGTGGTTGGCAATCCATTCCATTATGTATGCTGTTATCTCGTATGGGTTACGCTTGCCAGCACTCTACTCCACATGGGGGGACGCCCTCATAAGGATAGACTGGTTACGCTCACAACCAATTATGAAGAAAATCCTAGTAGGCCTTGGCCGTTTCTTATAACGCCTTGCGCTCGAAAACGGGATTTCCTGCAGAGCCAGAAATACGACAAGAGCCAGAGCGCTCGAACGATGGCCTCAGAATCAAGAAGGTATTACACGAGTCATGAACGAGGGCAACCACTCAGTAAGACCCTCGCACACACTCAAGACTTAGCAAAATCCCCCAAAGGCGGAAGGAATGTCACGAATCATGAGCGAGGGCAGCCTCTCCATAAGACCCTCGAATATACTCAAGACTCAGCCAAATTTTTAGGAACAAAAGCAAAAATTTATACAAGTCTTGAGTGGGGGGCAATCTCACAATAAGACCCTCACGATCGCTCAAGACTTAGACAAAATTTATACAAGTCTTGAGTGGGGGGCAATCTCACAATAAGACCCTCACGATCGCTCATGACTTAGACAAAATTTATACAAGTCTTGAGTGGGGGGCAATCTCACAATAAGACCCTCACGATCGCTCATGACTTAAACAAAATTTATACAAGTCTTGAGTGGGGGGCAATTTCACAATAAGACCCTCACGACCGCTCAAGACTTAGACAAAATTTATACAAGTCTTGAGTGGGGGGCAATCTCACAATAAGACCCTCACGACCGCTCAAGACTTAGACAAATTTTCATTGCATCAGAGAAATAAAAACATCCACGAAGTGTGCTACACAGTCTTATTATATGATTCATAAATGAAAAGAAAAACAAAGTCATGAAAAATAGAAAGTACATTCATTGCAACAAGAAATATTACAAGGCAAAGAGCTCAAAGGCCCATGAAATATTGTTTCAAAGGAAAGAAAAGAGGCATTAAACAGGAAAATGCAGAAGAAGATTATAAGAGAAAAGCTTTAGGCGGCTGGAGCAATGTCTTCATCGACGATCACCAGAATGTTCTGAGCCACGGGACCAGGGACGGGGCCCTCAGGCTCTTGCAGTTGAGCTTGGGGATCGTCGGGCTCATTGGCACCAGGAGCAGGGACGTTGGCACCCTCATCAGCTTGGACGGGGGCATTCTCCACGATGGGCGCTTGTAGCTCATCCTCAGGGTCATCATGTTGAGCAGATTGGGCAGCCTCTCCTGGCGGATGAGAATCCGCGTATTCATCTTGGATAAGTTTCACCAAGAAGTCATACTCCATCTCAGCAATGATGTCCGCAGGGTCATTTGGATCTTCATCCCCTACCTCACAGCGCTCGTTGAACATAAGCCCAGTGCCCTCTGCTCTCCTCATAGCTGGGTCAGTCAGCCCCTTGTGGATACCCTGCTCCACGGCCAAGTTGAAGGCATTCTGGGCCTCATCCAAGCAATGCAACGAGGCTGCAAAATTGAAGGCCTTTGAATGGCAGAATTGGATAAGGGCCTCCTTGTTTGCCCGCTCCAGACTCCGAGGCCACTCGTGCACGGCGTCGTTGAATTTCCTCTCGGCCTCCAGAGCCCTCGCCTTCCAGCTCTCCCTCTCGGTTTCCGCCCTCTTACAGTGCTCGTCAGCCTGGACCAACTCGTCGCTCAAGCGGCTTCGAGCGCCTTCCGCCGCCTGGAAGTCCTCCTTCAACTTTCCCAGCTCTGCCTCCGTGTTCTGGAACAAATCCTTGAGGGATTCATACTTGGCAATTTCTGTGTCCAGCTCCGACTGGATATGAGCCGAATCATTTGAGCGGGCCATCTTTTTGTACTTGGCCTTGCGCTCGGCGTAAGTGGAGGCTCGCATTTGCACATTTTGGAGCCGGGGAAGAACTTGCTGCATCAGTTGAAGGAGAGGAAAGTTTAAAAAAAAAAGGGTTAACTTACAGAAATCAGCAAAGAAAGCAAGGAGTGAAGACTTACGGAGATTAGAGCGTGGGCCGCATCAAGGGTCACTTTCTCCACAGACTCGCTGAAGAGATGCCGATGGTCCGCTGTGAACTGGGCCTTGCTGTAAAGATTCCTGGTAACAGCCTGAGCGACCGTGCCAGGCCTCAGCAGAACTGGCCCCCCGTCCGGGGCACCCGTGTAGTCCTTGTCCCCTCGTCGGGAGAACTCCCATACATGTTCCTCCTCTGAAGAGGAAGTTTCCCCCTCGCCCTTGGGGCCCTCGACTACCTGTTTTCCTTTGCCCCGGATTGCAGTAGTATCGGGCATCCTCTTCCTCTTGCGGGAAGGCCTGCTGGCGCTCGGTGGGGCTTCGTTTATGGCCAGGGTGGTTATTGGCCTCGTTTGTTCCGCGGGCATAATGGGTTGAACGTCTCCCGCTGGTTCTGTGGCCAACCGCCTCCTGGACTCTCTGTTGGCCTGCCTATTCTCCCCCCGGCCACGAGGGGATTGAGCCTCAGGATTGGCGCTCGAACTGGCGCCGCTACGAGCGTCCCCGCGATTGTTACGGTTGCGAGGGCGCTGTTGCTCGCGCCGTTGATCCCCTGGCTGGGCTTGATTCCTGTTGGCGTGGGCAAAACGAGCGGCTTGTCTGATTCCTCCAGCCATCTCTAATATAGCAACTCCTGCAAGAATGAAAATTTCGAGAGTTAGAAATCCTCAAACCGTCTACTCAGATTGCCAGTTACAAGTACAGAAAGGCAGTTAGTATTCATTCCTATCTAAAGTTAGTGCGCTAAGAATCCAACCGTCTCTCTCTATGTCACGAGCCGGAGGGTTGTCAAGGTAGTAGGGGTCGTTTGAAAGACCACACAAGAACATGAGTTCTGCATCGTCTATCCAGTCTTTCGCTTGAATGAGGTGGCCCTCGTCCCTCAGGGTTGTGGCCAGGCTCTTGGCCCAATCTTTAGGGAGTGCGGGTGGCAGGCGGCTCTTTGCAAACGAGCCCCATTGCGTGTGCACCCCAAAGCCCTCTTCTGTTGGAGCTTTGACGAAGATAAACTTCTCCTTCCAATCAGTGCCATAAGTGGTTGAGGGCGAGTTGATCAGCTTCATATGGGCCTTCGCTTGAACATAATAAAAACCCGCCTCGGGAGATGAACGAGAGGAGCTGACCACTTGAAAAAGGGCGTTGAAGTTCCGCAAGAAGGGCTCGTAACCCATGCTCCTCATCAGAATCACAAAGCAGGTCAACAAAGCCAAGCCGTTAGGCACGATTTGTGATGGACAGAGGCCCAGATCATTCAACAAGTGAGCCATCGAGATTGAGATAGGGAACCTCAAGCCTCCTGAACTCACTGTATCCACGTATACGGCCATTTCCCCAGGAGGCGGATTATTAGCACGCTCGTGGTTGTCCGAGATTCTCCACGTGTACCGCTCGTCCCAATAAATGGGTGCCATCATTGTTTTCACGTCTCCCACGGTAACTGTGCTGGGAGTCTCATCGGGCGTGCGCTCGGTAGCCTGGTAACCTGATCCTTCACCCTCGTTATGTCCTTTGGATTTCTGGGATTTCTTGTTTTTTCCTTTATCACGGGCTCTTTTTGAAGGCCCGGTTATGGCTTCAGCCACTGGAAGCGGGTTCGCAATGGCCACCGTCACGGTATGGCGGTGGGGGTGAGTGGCACTCTGAGTTATGGGAAGAACAACCCCTTGCCTTTCTGCCTCCATCACCAGGTTCATCTCCTCAAAGAGAGGATCCACTCCGCCAGGGTTCCTATCCTCCATGGCCATCACTGCCGCCCCCAACTCCTCATCTCTAGGGGAATCGGGTGAAGAGGAACTCTCAGTGGCCATTTCATTAATTTCACGGGCAAATTCCGCAACATGTTGGTCAGCCATGGCAGAAGCTGAGATTTGGGAGAAATTCAGTCTCGGTTAGACAATGGGGTTTTCTTGGAAAGAGATTAGGGTTCCCTCAAGGAGAAAAATCTAAGAGGTTATGAAATCCTAAAGTCTGAATCTAAAGTTAGTAAAGTTAGAAGTATACGCTGGAAGTTTACCTTGAAGGTTTCTGAGAAAATCTGGGAGAAAGGTTGAAGATGCTCTAAAAACTGGAGTGCGAGAGAATTCTTTTTGCAAAGGATGCTTGGAAGTTCTGAATGCGTAAAGAGTAGCAAGATTTCAGAATCCCGTACTTATAGGGATGGGAGTTGGTACCTTTTTCGGCAATAGATTCAAAATGGTAATCATTTCCCGCCTAGGAAACCACCCACTTTGTGGAACCGTCAAACGCTTCCCGATGCTCACGCGCCCCACGCGCGCCCGTATTTAATGCTCTGACGTTTCGGATACTCCAGAATAGTACAACGCTCAGTGTAGAAGCATTACGAGCGGTCAGTTGAAAAGACTGCATTAATGGCGCGATCAGAGGAAAAATTGCTCAACACGCCAAGTCCTATACGAGCGTTGCATGCGAAAGACCGAACGTGTCAAAATTCTACAGTCCTTATCACTAAGGACTACAGAATTGGGGGGCAAAATGATGGGGTCAAAATACGATCGTCCCACGTCAAGACACGTGGCGTCACCGAGATGATGACATCTGTCTCCCCAAGGCTGCACCCATCAGCGCAACGAGCGCAATCCTTCTTCACGAGTTAAGCTCAACGAGCGCTCACTCTCACGAGCGTCATTCATGCTGTGCGATTGGCTCGTTCACATGCCAAGGGAGCCCTCTTCGAGCGTCACACTCCCTCAGAGTGGCCTCCCCTCTCGGCTCGTCGCTTGAACTGAAGCCTTCATTCCCCTCAGCGGATGTTCTGGCTCCCAATACTCTAGGTTGTCACGAGCGCGCTCTCAAACCCTCGTTACCAACCACCCAAATGGCTCTCTGACACAACGTACATGCCCGCGCACCTGCCACTGTTGCCAGCACCAACTTTTGGCCGTTTTTGCAGAAGATTCCTCCTAGGTTTCTCTCTTACGACGCCACGTGTTAGGGCAACATTCGGCCAGGACCACTTGAGGCAAATGACCACAGGGCCCTTGACCCTCAACTATAAATAGCTAAAGTCATCTTCTACACTGGTAAGCATTCTTCACCACTGAAACTGCGACTGAACTTACATTTTACCTTCATATCTGGAACTGACTTGAGCGTCGGAGAGCCAAACTGGGTATCACCCCCAGTTCCCCCAGCTTGGCCTTCTGACTTTTGTTGTGCTTGTCCCAACAGGTAGAACCCACTTTCTTATTTCCGGCGAAGTTCCGTTGGTTTCCTCCACAATTACAAATCGTAAAGTGATCGGATTCGGATCCACACGATTCTGGACCCATCAGTATGTATTGTTCAGGTATTTTAGACCATCTTCCCTTTTTATTTGGAATATATCCTTTTTTAAAATTGTATTGTATACTTGAATTTTTTAGAGGATTAGTATATTTATCTTCTTGATAAGTTTCCCATTTAATATCTTCTTCCTTTTTTCTATTACTTGCTTCTGGAATATCTTTCTTATCTTTTTCTCGTTTTAAATCGTGTTCCATTCCTAACACGTCGTCTTCTGATGACTCATATCCATATATTACTTTTTCATTTTCTACTTCCGGTTTTATACCTTCTAATGTATGGGTTTGTTTATTTTCTTCATCAACTACTTTTAATGATTCTAATAAATTGTTTAATTCTGCAATTTTTTTCTTCTAAATCAAAAGATTCCATTATAAACGTGGAGCTTCTATTTGAAAAGGTTTAAGATTTCTGTTTCCAAAATATGTTTCAAGATCAGCAATAGTTATATGTCTAGAATATTCTTTTCGTATAATTACTTCTTTGAGTTGTTTTAATAATTCTTGACAGTTTGACATAGGAAGTATTATTTGTTTTTCTTCAGATGTACCAATTTGGTTTTCCACTTGTTTTCCTTTAATTTCTCGTAGAAGTTTATCTAAAATTTCTTGAGTATTATCTATTTCATTTATAACATTTTGTTTTTTATCTAAAAGAATTTGTTGTAACATATCTATAATGGTGTTTAATTGTGGGTTTGTAGTAGTGTGAAATAAATGTGGATATTCTCCCCCCTCCTGATGCCAAGAGAAAAGATTTTGATCAATTTTATAATATGATTCTATTTCTTGATTAGTATTGATGTTTGTTATAGTGTCCTCAAGTTGAGACATCTTTTTGTTAGTATTTATTAATTGCTCTGTTAATGTTTGTACTGTATTATTTAAAGATTGTATCTGTTGATTTAATGTTTCTACAAAATTTTGTAATTCATTTATGCCGATGAAAGTATATTTAAATTAGTTATTTGTTCGCGACACCATTTTATTACTTTTTTATTTTCAGCTATAAGTTCTGGTATTCCTCCTTCTGATCGTTTGATAAGTTTCATATATTCTTCTAGTCTTGAAATAGTAGTGGGAATGTGTATTCTATTTTTTACAAGACTTTCTTCAAATTGTCTCATGCTTCGAATAATTTTTTCTTGTTTTTCATATTCTGCTGAATTAGTCGTTTTACTTAATATGTCTATTTTTTGTTTAATTATTCCTCGTAGCAGTCGTATTTCTTGGCGTTTTAATTATTTTTGATATTGATCCATATTTATCCATTCATTTCCCGTTGATAAATTTTTTCTATTAATTTTGTATTTATTATATTAATTTGTTTAGCATTGTCTGTTATATTTTTTATTTTATTTGGGTATATAAAGATTTCTTTCATAATAGAATCGTATTTTGTTGCAAC
Source organism: Lantana camara (assembly GCA_037501455.1). NCBI lineage: Eukaryota > Viridiplantae > Streptophyta > Magnoliopsida > Lamiales > Verbenaceae > Lantana > Lantana camara. The sequence continues at coordinate 113,414,426 of CM074857.1, forward strand.
ATCTAATTTCTTTCCCAATTTTCTTATGTCGGTTTTGATTTTTCTTTGTTCATTCATTTTATTTTTCAAATCGTTTTAGTATTGAAATAGTTTTTTGTATCTGTTCTTGATAATATTCTGCCCAATATTCATGATATCTCGTGATATACCAGTGTCCATTATTTCTAGCTACTAAGTATAAGTTTTTATGATTATTATATTCTTCGTATACATCTGTTAAATATTCATTATATCCTTTCATTTTAAAAAGTATTGTGGGTGAAAATATAATATTTCAAAAGTTATTGTATTGATTTGTAAGAAAATATCAAATGTGTCATGGTTTTTTGGAAAACGTTTTTCAAATTAGCGTTTTACACCTCTTTTGAAAAGTCATTTTCAAATGTGTACTATTTTTAAAAAGTCTCCCAAAAACAAGGTTGGGGCTTACGGTTCTGAAATTTAGAAAAAGGGGAAAAGATGCAGCAAGGCTCACGGCGAGATTACTATTGTCTGCTGCTGTGCCTTTCTTTCTTCTCTCTGTGATGGTATCGGAGCTAGAATTGTGGCTGGAGTCGGCGGCGCCGTATGGTGAGGAAACGAAGCTAGCCGGTGAGTGTCGCCGGAAAGGGCGGCGCCGGTATGGTTGAGGCAGGGGTTATCCTCGGCTGCTGCTACTGTTGGTTTCCTTAATTGAGAACAGGGGTTCGTCATTAATTACGGATCTGAGGGGAGAGAAGGTTGGGCGGCGAGATGGTGGAGCTTGGCCTGAACGATGGGGTTCCAGTGGTGATTGACGACGATGAGGCAGGGACACGATGGTGATGAAGAGTGCGGTGTATGTGAGAGAAAGAACGGGGTGGAAAAAAAATTATTTTCTTCTCTTGCCTTTTACAATTAAGGTTAAAGAAATCTAAATGGATAATTTCAAACTAAAAAAAAAGAAACAAAATGAAAGGTGGACTCCAGGGGGTGATACGTGTATAGGAAAATTCTAGCCCAAACCAGGCTTGGCCGAGCCCAAACCAATTAAAAAGCAAGTGTATTACACTTGCCATTTGATTGGTCACTCTCCCTGAATTTTCCACCAACCACACGGCAAGTGTAAAACACTCGCCCCCTCGTTACACCGGTTTGGCCGAGCCAGGCTCGGGCTAGAATTACCCTACGTGTATAAGCCAAGAGAAACACTCAGCCAAAATTTCTATTAATTGCAATTAAAGCCCTCTAGAAAAATATATTAGGAAATTCTCATCCCAATTCTAAACAAGATTCAATTAAGTCCAAATAAATCAAATAACAGCATATAATCAATATAAATAACATTTAAAGATGTTTAACAATTGAAGCATAATTTAAGTAAGTAAAACCACATAAAACGGATTCGCAACATCACAACTCGATCCGCAAACGCGGGGCGTTACACTCATCCTTATCCTCATCTCCGTCACTAAATTCTTATATTTAGTGATCAACTGTTGTGCCTGCATATCGCCCATCCTCATCCATTTTGGCTAGGAAGTTAGTTTGACGTGCCAATACCTGCGCTAAACGCCACTAGCATTTTCCCTTCTTAATCACGTAAAACTCCACCAATACCTGCTAGGCCTGGGTTTCCGCGTGCTGAACTGTTTACGTTTAGCTTATTCCAATCATGCAGCAGACATTTCTAGTCAACCACTATTGGTTGTTTCAGTTTCAGCTTCCAAACACCCATTCCGAACAGAGCTGCAACATGGATGTCCCCTCGCCACCATGAATAGTCTAATTTCCTTGTCCTGAACAAAAAAAGATGATTACAGATACGCCGAATTATATTATATGAATTGAAATTACCATCATGCTTGATTTTCTTCCGTTCCAACCAAGTGTATCAAAAAACAAAAATAGGAATGAAAAGGCGAACATGTTTTGTTGGAGTAAAAGGAGAGGACCTCGCCCATTCATTATAGATATTGGTCGGGCTGATATATTCAATGTGATTAAGCCAAATCGGTCCCCAAAATAAGCCCATACACAAGCCACTTTCAGAGAGTCCAAGAATATATGACGAACCATTTCCACCTGAGTACAACAACAACATTTAGAAGCATACTGATGCCTTTCAGCCAAAGTTTCCTCATTAATCCAGCGGTCATGTATCATTGAAATTTTCCCACAACCAATACTCCATCCTATACGACGTTCGGCTGCATCCCAAATCATGCATAGTCGACGCCATATATGTAAGTGACTATTTTTTAGCTCCGCCCTGCTTGGATGAGTTGCTGCACTATACTTTTTCCTCATGAATATTGACCCAATGTTATCCTCGGTGGCTCAGCCCGAAAACGGCACCGTCATTTCCAAAAAAAATGAATTAATCAAATCTTCCGAATTCCGACATCCCAATCCTCCCTCACTATTTGGGAAATATGTCTTTTCCCATTTAGCCCAGTCCAATCTAGGATTTTCTGAGTGCGAGCCCCAAAGAAAAATAACCTGAAGGGATAATAATGAGTAGCCCCCTGAGATATGGTGAAATTACAGATTATCCCCTAAGGTTTGAGAAATTACAAATTCCTCCCTGATCCGTTATTTCCTCTGTTAAATTTAACAGAATGTGCGATTTTACTATTTTACCCTTCATATGTTGAAACTCAAGGGGCAATATGTAAGAAAAAGCCAAACACAATGGGGTTAATGTAAATAGTGAAACTTTTTGGGGGGTTTGATGTAAGTACTTGAGTTTTGTAACTATCTAATATTTTTTTCCAAAGAATGCTAATTAATGATATTTTAATATTTTTATCATGAACTAATTTCATGCTTAGTATTTATGAATGCTAATTTTTATTATTTTTATATTGGGCATGCATGTTTATGTTGAGATATTATTCATTATATGTAAAGTAGATGCATTAGAGATCACTGACACTTAAAATATTTGTTTAAATAACTCCTTATGAATACTTATGTGAATTTGTTAATACATTGATTGATGTTGATGTGTTTGTTGTAGTTTTCTATTTCGGAAGAAAAATTTATAATTCTCAAACAAATAAGTTTAAATAAACTTATGTAAAATATACATAAAAATAAAGCATAAAGATAACGTATGGAATAAATATGCATAAAATATCGATTTCAATTTATACTTATAGATAAAATATAAATACAATATTGAATTACAAATTTTTAAATAAAAAAATACAAATTTAACTAATATTACAAATATATCATCATTTTTTCAATATTAGTACAATTTACCCCCTAAGAGTAGGATTGAAATTTTTAAAAATAATTTTGCTGACGTCATCAAAATTTAACACTGTTATTAACCCCAATTTGTGAGAGAGGGGGTAAATCTCAGGTGGGTGTTCGTAATTTCTCAAACCTTAGGGGGCAATTTGTATTTTCGCCATATCTCAGGGTATTGAATAATGAGTTTTGGCCTTACTCACCCCCAAAAGCCGACATCTGTGAACCCACTCTGATACCATATTGAATAATGAGCTTTGGCCTTACTCACTCCCAAAAACTAGCTGTTGAGGGGAGGGTTACCAAACCATTATATATTGAACTCCACATCATTAATTATTCGATGTGGGACATTTAACAGTTCATGATTATTCCTAACTTGAAAGAGAAAGATTTGCATGGAATACGAAACTGATTTAATAAATTGTAACCTACCCCCATGAGAAAGCATAGCTGTCTCCCAACCTTGTAGTTTTTTCCCTATTTTCCCTATCATATCATCAAAAAGGTTTGTTCGTTTTCGTCCAGCAAATAAAGGAGCCCCCAAGTATTTCATAGGCAAGACGCCACATCTAAAGCCCAGCACATATTGAACAATATTTGACCCCCACTCCCCATTTCTACTAACATGTACTCACTTTTTTCCGCATTCACTTTTTATATCGACAGAGCCTCATAATGCTTCAGAATTTCCTTGATCTGTGAGAGAGATGCTCGCCTAGAATTTGTGAATACAATCGTGTCATCTGCATATGCAAGATGCGAGATGTAAGAGCTGCTCCTCGTGTCATACCTACTGTACACATCGTTAGCCGCCATCCTGTTCGGATAACAAGACAAATAATCAGCTGCAATAACAAAAAGAGACGGCGATAGAGGCTCACCTGAGCCAAAGTCCTCTAAACGATTTAAAGATACCCTCTGAAGTTCCATTAATCATTACCGAGAACCAGCAGTTTGAAACACACCGATTCATCCACCCTATCCATTTTTCCGGAAATCCCTTGTGTCTAAGCGCCTGAGTTATGAAATTTCAATCAAGGCCATCATATGCTTCGTTATATCTAATTTTAAGATCACATTTTGATCACATCTCCTACTGCCAAGGAGGATGTTGTCACTAATTAATCTACCCTTTACAAAAAACAACTTTGTTTCTCAATAAATGAGGAGGGGTCTCACTTCAACCACACGGTGGTCGTTGACCGGTTTTTGGGTAGAAAAAAAACATAAATAATTACTAATTATTAATTTTAAAAAAATTTATATAAAAAAATATAATTAGAGTAATATTACAAGTAATGAATTGAAAAGATATATATATTCTAACCTTCTTTATAAAATAACATGACTCATTTACTATGGTTAATGTCATCAAAACATAGTTGTTCAATCATTGTCAGATTAAAAAAATAAAAAAAAAAGAAAATCACTATCAACAAGTTACGCGTTAATAAGTGACAAAATTAAATTGTGTAAATGCGAATGAAAAATTAAAAAACAAAAGTAGTGCAATTTAGAAGTTGAAGAAGAAAAAAAGTAAAGAAGGAAATGATGAGAAGAAAATGAAACTGATTAATTGTGAACCGCGCCGAATTTTTATGGGCAAGGAAGACAACAATTGTATTAACAAAAAATACTAAAGGTAAAATTGTAAATTTGATATATCAAATTTACCGATTCAATGTTTTTGGTATATTTCATTTTTCGACGATAAAATAGGATCATATTTTCAAAATTAAGCAATTTCATTCACATTTTTTTACCGTAAACTGATTTTGTCTGCTGAAGTTTATACGTGACGAACTAAAAGTTTGTCACGTGTAAAACCGGGTTGAGTTTCCGACGGGCAAAATTGATTCCGACAAAAAGTGCATTTTTAAGATCTAGTCCTATTTTATCGCCAAAAAATAAAATGTACCAAAAACGCTAAATTGAACGAATTGGCATACTAAATTTATAATTTTTCCAAATACCAAATAATGTTATATAAAAAAATATAAATATTAAATAATTAGTTTCATTTAATTGTAATTGCTTTTATTTAAGTTATATTAAAACTCCTAATTCTCATACAATATTATAGAAATGGTTCATAACTTTTTGAATGTTAGAATCATTAATGATATTTCTTCCATTTGGAAGTTTGCATATTCAAATTCAAATTTTAGAAGTTAATCTAGTTCTATGAAAAATTTTATTTTCTAAATAATTATTTCTTTAATTAAGGAATTCTTACGAATAATCTAACACAAATTAAAAAAATTATATTAAGACAAACTTTAATAAATCTCAACTTAATTCATTAACCAATTAAAAAAATATTATTATTTAAATAAATTCAATATTTCAAAATAATATTTTATTTATGAATGTTTAACTTTGGTCGAATGGAATTTTATCCTTTTTTTTAGTAGTATGGATATCTTATTATAGACAAAGTTAAAGATTTTTGTTAGTGAGTATTATTAGTGGCAACAAGTTGCACTTAATTTTTTAGGGTCAACTTACCAATTATTTTCTATAGCGTACTCTTTTTTTACTTTACAAATATCTCAGTTGTGATGGGCAATTCTTTTGTAACCTACTCGATCAAGTCAGTGTAATGAAAGGTCAGTATAATGAGAGGAGAGTATTTACATATGATCAGTGAAAATTATATCATCTACATCGTTTTCTTTATATCAATTTATTTTTTGGTCACATCTTAACCAAGTTCTGGAAATATGAAATTTTTTCATCTTCTAACCATTCAAATTTCCAAAAGTTTTTGTTAGAATCTCATCCAGTTGACATTATAAGTTTTGACATCGGTCAAAAGCGACGTGGGGTTAGAAGCGAGCCCCCCCCTCATATATATAAATCCATTGAACATCAAAGAATACACAACTGTTCATGATCTAAGAATCATTTAAAGTAGAGAAACATAAATTCCCACGAAAACAGAGCTTAATCAAAGAAAGCAAGGCATAAGTGTAATATTTAATCTCATGCCTATCACTATACGTCCTTAAAGGATCCTCAGTTGGCCTACTGAAGAGGCGCCTAGACATTTGAGCGAGATCGATGTGGATTAGGGTAGTCCACATCCGAAAACCATAGATCGCAACCTCGATGACAGCGTCCATAGGGCTAATGTTGGGCTTGTTCGAATGGTGTCGGACATCATGTACAAGTAGTCATCTGTTAGTTACAATGTGAAATTCTGGCTGCCTAATTCAGCTGTTGGAAAATAAACTTAATTTTGTATTTAAGATAATTAGATTTAATTAGTGGAATAGACTAGAAAGTATTTAGTGTAGATTAGTGTAGAAGAATAATTAATTAGGTGGTTTAGGAGGTTGGGTAGTTAGCTTAATTAATTAGAGTACTAGAATATTTTCCCATCTAGTATAAATAGGAGGTGTTGCTCTCATTTGTAACCCAGCCAAAACAAAAGAGTTTCTGAGTAATAAGAAGTTCTCCTCTTCTCTAAAATTCTCTCTAATCCTTTCTTTCATCTCCTCCTCTAAATAAGTTCCTAAATAATAATTTTCTCCTTCCAACAAAGTGGTATCAAGAGCTAAGGTTCGAGAAACTAAGGTTCGAGAAGATGAGTGGTGGTGGAATGACCCTCTTCCAAGTTCCTATGCTCAACAAAAACAATTATGATAATTGGAGCATTAGGATGGAAGCTCTCTTAGGAGCACAAGATGTGTGGGACATTGTTGCTAAAGGCTACAATGAACCCAAAGATGATGCCAAAATTGAGAAAGATGTTAAAGATTTGCGAATGAGTGACATAAAGGCTCTCTATCTCATCTATCAAGCATTAGACGAGGAAGGTTTTGAAAAGGTGTTGAATGCAGCCACGACAAAGGAGGCATGGGAGAAACTCCAAGTAACGTATCAAGGAGCGGAGCAAGTAATGAAGGTTCGCCTTCAAAGACTAAAGGGAGAATTCAAATCTTTGCATATGAAGTAAGGTGAGTCCATCTCAGATTACTTTTAAGAGTTCTATCTATTACTAATCAATTGAAAAGGAATGGAGAAATATTAGACCATGTGAGAATTATGGAGAAAATACTACGATCCTTGGATCCCAAATTCATTAGTAACTTATGAAGAAACAAAGAATTTAGAGGAGATGATGATCGAGCAACTCATGGGATTGCTACAAGCATATGAAGAAAAACATAAAAGGCAAGAAGAGATTCAAGAGAAGCTTCTCAAAATGCAACTAAACACTAAAGAGAAAGAAGAAACGTTTGGGAATGAGATAAGTCAACCAAGAAGGGGACATGGCTAAGTACGAAGCGGATGTGATCGAGGAAGAGGAGGTTCATACAATGGTAGTCAAGGTAGACGAGGAAGCTCAACGAGTGGTCGCGGTGGAGGCAACTTGAGGCAAGACAAACCTTAAGTCTGGTACATCAATTGTCAAAACTAGGGACATAGAGTTTACAAATGCTGAGAACTGAGGACCCGAGTTGAAGAGAAGGTCCACTACATGGGAGAGTCAAATCGAGAAGATGGTGCTTTGTTGCTACCATGCAAAGAAAAGGTGGAGAATCAAGATTGCATGTGGTATCTTGACACCGGCTAGCAGCCATATGCGCGGAAAAAGGGAGATGTTCGTGCAATTGGACAAGACGGTCAATGGCAATGTCTCCTCCGGTGATGAATCGAAGATTCCGGTAAAAGGCAAACATAACATCCTTATCCGCCTAAAGAGCGGGAAACAATAATTTATCTCGAACGATTACTACGTGCGCAACATGAAAAATAATATATTTGATAACTCATTATTTCACCGTCTTTTTGGTTGATTTTTGCTCCGATTAGTGATCTAATTGATATTATTTTGGAAAAGAATAATGTTTTGCTGTCTTTACAGATTCAGGGTTCGGATGCGAAATTGGAGTAAACTTGATCATTTTTATGAAAGAAATCCACGCAAAAGGGCGAACTCTCATTGCCTTGTTAAGCCTTGCCGCGGCTGAGCATATTGTTGTTGCATCAAGATTAATCACTTGGAAGTATTTGGGAATTGATGACTTCACTTGCATGCATGTAACGTTGAAGCTGGTAAATAGAGATTCTTCAACACAGTTCTTCTTCCTTATTTTTCTTTCGCTTTTTAAATAATTTAGCCTGCTATGTTAAAGAATTAATATGTTATTTTGATGGATTTTTGTGACATGAGTAGTTAAGTTTTTAATTATCTAGCTAGGGATTTAGATTGGATTGGATATTGTAAGACCTAATTGTTTTTATCAATTCATGTTTATTTCAGGCATTTATCTTATCTCCGAGTTTTACATTTATTATGATTAAGCAATTTGGTGATAGTGTACGATCTCTAGATTATTTTAGTTGCATAAAGCCATTCGTTTGTTTAGTATGTACTAGCACGTATTATCCCATTTATTTATATTTTTCTTGTGCTAAAGTTTATTTTTTTAAAATTTTATTTATTCATTCTTTTTCTACTTTTTTATAATTATATTTTTTAATTTTACTATATTTTAATTGGGTAAAATTTCCGTGCGATACTTGTGCTTGCAATTGCCGCTAACATCATTCTTTATTTTCTCGAAAAGTAATAGTGTTCCATACATTTTCGACCTTTGGCTTTGAAAGCATGTAATTTTTATTTTCTTTCCTATTGTCCAAGGAGAACCCCTTATTCTTTTTCTTTTTTTATTCCTTTCAACAACTTAGTTTTTTTTTCTACTTCTCCTTTTTTTTTTATTGGATATTTTTTCTTAAGGAATGCTGCTAGAATTTCATCATCTTTGTCCAAGATTTTATCCCCATCGATCAAGAATTTGTATCTTCTCATTAACTTTGTTGCTCTTTTCTCCTCGTTGCATATCTTTAGTATTGTTTGGTTCTTTGCTTTTCTGGGCTCGTTTTCCTTTTGATATTATTTTCCTTTTATCTTTGGCATTATTATGCTCTTCTTCTGCCTCTATGGAATCTTATATTAAATATTTCAATGATTATTATCAGAAATACTTACCTTCACATTTTTTGGGGCGTAGTAAAACTTTTATTAGCCGAGGGTCTTTGCAAATCTGCTTTCGGGATGCATTAGATTGAATCTCAACAGTTTTTCTTTTCATTTCTATCTTCAACTAATTTATCAATAGTATGTCATCGTTTTTTCGAAGAACTTGAATATTTCTGTCGTTATAGCTCTAATATTTTCTTTCTTGATTCATCTTCAGAATAAACTTCAAAAATCAAATTATAATGTACTTTGCACAATTGGGTTAAAATCGTTTGAAGATATTTTACCTTAAATTTGATTTTCGTCTTTATTTGAAATCGAATCGATGCTTTGACAAAATAACATTAAGTAAAGTTGATAATAACATAAATGGGAAAATCTCCATATTATAAAATGAATATTAAGTTAAATGAAAATTATAAACTTAAACCTCAAAATATTACCTTTTGGTAGATGAACTTGTTTCCCGATGATTTTGTCTTATTAGTATCCCGAAGATTTTTCATCAATGTATCTAAACATCTTTCCAAAAAAGACAATATATAAATATTATTAGGCTCAACTAACTATATCATACAAATTAAATTCAACGATTTATAATAATCAGGAAATGAGAGATAAGTGAATAACTTCTCTACTTTTATATTCTTCTTTATATTATGAATTCAACATCAAACGACCTTCAAATAAAATAATTCACTTGACAATCTTTTAAATAAATGTGCATAAAGAAGAGTGGCATTAAATAAAGGAAAATGTCATCAACATTCAGGAGATCTCAACAATAGTCTGTTACAAAGCTCAAAAAACAAACCTTTTGCAATGTTGATAGTCTTGAAAAAAGTGCGTCGAGATCCTTCACCTTTGTTGATGTAGAACATGAAAATATAAATAATGAATGTTATGGAAAAATAATAAATTATAGCGTAATATTTAATATGTCAATCTTGAATATACAAAATGTAAAAAAGAAAAAATAAGGTTCTCTTTCACCTTAAAAAACAACTAATTTATACCTAATACCTTGCTCTTCAATACCTTTGACCAACATGATATGATGCTATTATACTTTCGTTTATCCTATTTGTTTGTTTATTAATGATGTAATAAGAAGTCATGCATAGGCAATTGGCAACTAATGTCTGAATTTTTTTTCCCTAGCAACAAAAGATCTTGTGCAATAATAAAATTTAAAAACTACTATTAAGAATTGTAATTTCACAGGTGAATAAATACTAATCACCGAAATTCTCTTCTTATTGATTTTTCTAGCCTCATAGTTAAGTAAAAAATAACGATCTAACAAATTATTAGGTACAACTATATCAACAACAATTGCTAGGCAAAAAATGTCCCTCCAAATTAACATGAGTCCTTATAATGAGTATGCCCACATCTCCACCCCAACCACACACATGAACACAAAATCCATCCATTAAGCTCATTTTGAAAAACCACTTCAATAACAATTTGATAGAAATTAGCATAACTGACCAAATAAAAACACAATTTTTGTCATTTCGACAAACATCCATGGTATATTTAACAGAATTCTAGAACATATTTCTTACTGAAAGTCCGTCAATTTTTCTTCAAAGTCATTGGTCTTGCCTACATTACAGATAATCAAATTTATGAAAGATCAAACAACAAAAATAGTCCTTAATCGTAACGTTCTGATAATACATAAAAAATGAGCAAAAAATATTATAATACATAAAAGTTTATTAGATACCAAAAAATTTAAACTTAATACAAAGTATAAACTTAGATTAAATTTTATTGTAACATCTCTTTAATTTGAATTTTTGGGTAGGAAGTTTCTAAATACGAAAATTTTACGGTGTTTTAAAGATTTCCTAGCCTGAAGAGAACAAAAAATTTTCTATAATGCTTGGTACGAATTAAGAGTGATATATCTCCCCAAGCACCAAAACTCAATGGAAGAATCATGACGTCTGAAAGTAATTGCATACAAGGGTTTAAGATTTTGAAATGGGTAAGTATGTAGGGAAAATCCATAAACCGTAACAAACATGTCGAAATCATCGAGAACACACAAGCGGAAGCGTACCTTGATCCATAGCAATCCGTAGTTGACTAGCAATCCAAGGTTGTGATCTTCTAAGCCTTGATACGTCGTCAATTTTATTCTTTCTGGGATGGGGCAGAAAAGAAGACAAGGAACGTATCTGACTTAGGGACCACAACCCTAATATATAACCAAAGTAGGGCACCTTAATTATGGGCCCATCAATCATAATTAAGTGTCCACGGGTTTCTACACATAAAAGACCCATACTTCAACCAATATTTCTATAAGCCCATATAATTAAATAAATCCTAAGTAGATCACTCAATTGGGCTCGTATTATGAGATAGCCTATGTACAATTTAATTAAATATGTGAGACCACTAAATAGAAAATCCAACAATCTCCCACTTGGTCCACATATGGTTCCAAATAATTGTACATAGTTTTAAACCTTAGTGCGCGCAACCTTATGCTATCTCAACTTCAAAATATTTCCAAACAATCTGGTCCATCAATTATGTTATTATAGGATCAAAGCAGCTTTTGTTACACAATTCGTAACTAAACCGAACAGTGGTCACAATACTAACATAATCAATGACATAGATCAAAAGTATGGCATGTAGCATGGAAATTACATGTAACGTGATCTTAGTCATGCCTATTTCCAACTGGTCCTACCTTATGACTCAAAGAGTCCCAAAGCACTTTCAAATACTTAATGCAAAACCGCAATAGAAAGTCAAAATCCTTATTGTCAGAGTATTCAATCAAATAAAACTTTATTTGTCTCATAAAACCTCAGTCTGTACAGAACATAAAACATGTCAATAAGCAAGACGGAAAAACCACAAACTCACACCACTAAGACGTGTCATCTAATTGGATGGCACCAATATGAGCCACATGTTCATGAAATACTTTAGGTGGCAATCCCTTAGTGAGTGGATCTGCTAGCATCGAGTTTGTACTTATATGCTCTATTGACACTTGAAGACTCTGAACTCTTTCTTTCACAACCAGATACTTAATATCTATATGCTTAGATTTAGATGAACTCTGGTTGTTCCTTGAATATAACTCTGCAACCTTATTATCACAATTAATTCTCAACGACCTTTCAATGTCATTGACAATTTGCCGCCCAGTGATAAAATTTCAGAGCCATATTCCCTGATTCGAACTTCAATAAGTGAGCCTGTAATCCTTAGTCTTTTGTAGATACCTCATGTCCCTACTAGATATCTGCCTAACATCCCCACTATGTACGCTAAATCCGGACGTGTACACACTTGAGCATACATGAGACTCCCTACTGCAGAAGCATAAGGGATTTCCTCCTTCTCTTTCTTCTCAAGGTCTGTCTTAGGACATTGGAGCAAACTAAACTTATCATTGACACAGGTGTGTCCCCTGGTGCACAATTCTGCATGCCAAAATGGCTCAACACCTTATCGATATAGGTCTTTTGCGATAAGCCGAGTATACCTCTGAAACGATCCCTATGGATCTGTATACCCAGAACATATGACGCTTCCCCAAGATCTTTCATTTCAAATTTACTTCATAGAAATTTCTTGGTTTCACGCAATAGGCTTATATCGCTGCTTGCTAGTAGGATATCATCTACGTACAACACCAGGATAATAAATTTGCTCCCACTGACCTTGAGATATATGCATTGGTCAACAGTGTTTTCCTTAAAACCAAAAGAGAAAATCACCTTATCAAATTTTCGGTACCACTGACGGGACGCCTGCTTTTGACCATAAATGGACTTCTTTAGTTTACATACTAGGTGCTTTGAATGTTTGGACTCAAAGTTCTCCGGTTGCACCATGTATATGGTTTCTTCAATGTCTCCATTGAGAAACGCTGTCTTTACGTCCATTTGATGGAGCTCTAAATCATAATGAGCTACAAGTGCCATAATGATTCTAAAAGAGTCTTTCGTTGAAACTGGAGAGAAAGTCTCTTTAAAATCAATGCCTTTCCTTTGAGTGAAACCCTTGGCAACAAGACGTGCTTTATATCTTTCAATGTTACCATTTGAATCCCGTTTGGTTTTAAAAATCCATTTACAACCAATTGGTTTTACTCCTTGTGGTAACTCGATAAGATCCCAAACGTCATTGTCCATCATAGATTTCATCTCTTCATTCATGGCTTTGATCCATTCATTAGAGTTTGAACATAACTTTACTTGATTGAAAGATGTAGGATCATCTTGCAATCCCATATCAAATTCATGTTCATGGAGGTAAACGACATAGTCATCTGAAATTGCTTTCCTCTTTTCTCTAGTGGACCTCCTTATTGGCACCTCATTTTGAGGTTGTTGTGGTGCATCATTTTGAATAGATGATGGTTCTGGATCTGATTCCGTGGGTCCTAACTCATTATTTTGAGTCAATGATGGACCCGTAACTGATTCAGTAGGAATCCCAAATATGATTGTGTTTTCCAAATTTTCTTGATTCGCAGACTGAGGGGTGATAGGAATATTTATCCAATCATTCTCAGCTGCAACTATAGTGGGAATGTTAACACATTCCTCGTCAAACACAATCTTTCCAATTTGATCCCTCCCACTATCAACATCCTCAATGAATTTGGCATTTCCCGTTTCGAAAAAGGACTTATTTGAGGGGTCATAAAACTTAAATCCCCTAGACCTTTCCGAGTAACCTACAAAGTAGCAGCTAATTGTTCTTGAATCCAGTTTTCTTTCGTTAGGCTTGTAGGGCCTAGCTGCAGCTGGACATCCCCAGACATGCAAGTGCCTAATACTAGGCTTCTTGCCTGTCCACAACTCGTACGGGGTTTTATCTACTGCTTTGCTTGGAACTCGATTTAAGATATAAACTGCAGTCTTTAGTGCTTCGCCCCAAAGTGATTCTGGCAATGAAGAATGATTAATCATACTTCTCACCATATCCTTAAGAGTTCGGTTTCGTGTCTCAGAAACACCATTTTGGTTTGGACACTCGGCATGGTTTACTGAGGTACAATCCCGCACTCACTCAAGTATTTGGCGAAGGGTCCTGGACGTTGTTCACCGGATCCGTCATATCTGCCATAGTATTCTCCACCACGGTCAGATCTGACAGCTTTAATTTTCTTGCCTAGTTGATTCTCATCAACTTCGGCTTTGAAAGCCTTAAACACGTCCAAAGACTGTGACTTCTCATGAATTAGGTACAAATATCCATAACGAGAGTAATCATCAATAAAGTTGATAAAGTATCGTGTCCATTCCAAGAAGATGTAGGGAATGGACCACAAATATATGTATGTATCAACTGTAAAGCTTCTTTACTCCTATTGGCACCTAATTTCCTCATATTTGTTTGTTTCCCCTTTATACATTCTATACAGATTTTAAAGTCTGTAAAATCAAGGGAATCAAGAATTCCTTGTGATATAAGCCTCTGTATTCTCTTTTCAGAGATATGTCCTAAACGCTTATGCCACAGCATTGATGAATTCTCATTTGTTAACTTACGTTTAGTACCAAAGTTACTTGAATGCAGATTTTCAATATCAGTTGAAGCCTTAGTGTTCAATTTATACAAATTATCAATTAGAGTACCAGTACCAATAACATTTGAATTTAAAGAAAAAACACAACTTCCATTTCCAAATGAACAAGAATATCCAGATTTGCCCAAACAAGAAATAGAAATCAAGTTCCGTCTAAATGACAGTACAACGAAAGTTTCTTCCAAATTCAAATAAAAACCAGTATCTAAATGAATTCTAAAAACACCAATAGCTTCTACTAAAGCTTTATTGCCATTCCCCACATAGATGTATCTTTCAGCATCAGTTGGTACTCGGCACCTTAGGCAATCCTGCATTGTGACACTTATGTGAGTAGTTGCACCCGTATCTATCCACCAAGTGTCACTAGGTACTAAAGTCAAATTAACTTCTGAACAAACAAAGTTGAGAAATCTACCTTTCTTTTCACGCCAGTCGGCGTATTTGGGACAATCCTTCTTTATGTGATCAGGTTTCTTGCAAAAGTAACAGGAAATAACCGAATTCTGTTTGTTTTGCACCTTAGGTTGGGTTGTCCCAAATTCTGCAGTTTCCTTATCCTTATTCCTTTTCCTCTTATTGGTGGTAGCCCTAGCCTTAGAAGTCATAGTCAAATAAGCACTTTCAATCCTATCTTGTTTCAGTCTCTCTTCTTCTTGCACACATTGAGCTATGAGCTCATTTAGAGTCCATTTCTTCTTTTGAGTATTATAGGAGATTTTAAATGGATTAAACTGTGCAAGAAGTGAGATCAAGACCAAGTGCACAAGTATGTCATCCGACACCTCAAGCTTTAAGCCCTTAAGTCTTGTCACAAGATTAGACATCTCCATGATGTACTCCCTTATGTTTTCTTTACCTTTATACCGCATAGAAACCAGCTTACTAAGAGTAGTGCTGGTCTCAACCTTTTCATTAGTTCTGAATCGGTTTGCTATTTGGTCATGGAAACTTTTGGCATTTTCTTCATTAGGAATACCACCCCTTATGGCTTCCGGAATTGAGCGCCTCATGATCATCAAACTCATGCGATTTGATCACTCCCATTTCTCGTATGCGGATCTCTATACATCAGTGCTAGTATCAGTGAGATCCGCGGGGAGATCAAACCTTAATGCATGGTCGAGATCCGCACAAGCAAGCATGATCATAACATGCTCTTTCTATTGCTTGAAGTTTGAACCGTTGAGTTCAGGGATGTTGTTCAAATTGCCAGATATGGAAGACACTATAAAAGAAAATAATATGCTCACAATTAATTAAACATCGAAACATGCATATACAAATATAAAGCCAAATATCAAAATATATATGCACTGGTGGGCCCATCTCAAGATACCTAGCACAACATTATTATTTAGTCTTTGGACAGAAATAATAATTTGTAAGTGGTACTCTTATACATAGTCAAAATATTGATAACTAAAATGGCCTCACAATATGCCTTTCTTTGGACCGACACATTGTAAGCATGTTAATACCAAATATATCACATATTCATGACTATCATTATCTGGCCAAAACAATCTTCCCTTGGGCCGATTATTTCGCATAGATAATAAAAAATAACTTAATTAACGAAAATCAATTAAATATTACCTAATAGAGGTTACTTTGGTAACATATTAGTTCAATCTAACCAATTTTCATTATTATTTAGGGGAAATTACATCTAGGTACCCTGTATTTAGGCCTAATTACAATTTAGTCCTCGCATTTTTGTTTATTACATATTAGTCCCTAAAAATACTGTTTCAATTACATTTTAACCCCAAAAGAGGGACTGATTTGTAATTGAAACATTGTTTTTAGGGGTTGATATGTAATAAATGAAAAAAGAGGGATTGATTCGTAATTAGGGCAAACCTCAGGGTAGTTGGATGTAATTTGCCCTATTATTTATTACCGAAACACAGAAATAGCATATACTCTGAACCTTAACATGCATTTAACAAACCTTATATCCAAATTTCGAAACTGAACATATATAAACACATGAAACAATTCAATAGCAAAAGAAATTGCCAAAAATTCTCATGTATAAATATGTACACTACAATGAGTCTCAAAGCCAATTACACTCAAAACAATATATTGCACGCATATCGAAGCCCTTATGTCCAAAAGAATTTCAATTAATATGTTCATATGTGTGCACTACAATTGTAAACAACATAATACTGTAATTGGCACGCAAAACGTAAAAGACCCATACCAACATATATGCAGTAGCACAGAATATACTTCCATCTCAATTCTAATTATGATATTGGCCACTAATAAATTCTTAAATTCACGTCTAAAACCGACAGTAACAATGACAATTATGCAAGATTCAAGATTTCTCAAATATCAAAGAATCCATATATTTATGTCATATAAAACTGAAGTCCAATTGCATATCGCACATATATCAAGATCGAGAATTTAACCAAAACATGAATTACGACTTCCATCGATTTGTCGTATATTATAAACAAAACCGATTTCGCTAATCCAAAAAAATTTTGCAAAATCGATAACCAATGTAAATTTTCGATCCATTTGTTATCAATCGAAAATAAATCCCAATCCTTCGACATGAGAGTGACTCTAATACCACTTGTAGGGAAAATCCCTAAACCGTAACAAACATGTCGAAATCATCGAGAACACACAAGCGGAAGCGTACCTTGATCCATAGCAATCCGTAGTTGACTAGCAATCCAAGGTTGTGATCTTCTAAGCCTTGATACGTCGTCAATTCTATTCTTTCTGGGATGGGACAGAAAAGAAGACAAGACGTATCTGACTTAGGGACGACAACCCTAATATATAACCAAAGTAGGACACCTTAATTATGGGCCCATCAATCATAATTAAGTGTCCACGGGTTTCTACACATAAAAGACCCATACTTCAACCAATATTTCTATAAGCCCATATAATTAAATAAATCCTAAGTAGATCACTCAATTGGGCTCGTATTATGAGATAGCCTATATACAATTTAATTAAATATGTGAGACCACTAAATAGAAAATCCAACAAAGTAAAGCGTAAAAACTAAATATCTTATCATTAAGAGTTATTTATAAGATTTTTTTTGAGATCGTATTTTCCAAGTTGTTGAAAGTACCATCTCATATAATAAAAAGATTTTTTTTGTCTCAATCTGTAAAAAATAAACAAATATTCTTATATAATAAATCTAAATATCTGGATTAATCTATGAAAGAAAAAAGAGGCCAAAAAATTATACGAAACATGGTCACCCCAGGATATTTCGTGTACTCTTTTCTAATACATTAACCACATGAGAATGGAAACAACAAACACGAAAAAATTTGATAATCCAAAATCCAAAAAAAAAAAAAAGAAAAAAGAAAAAAAGGAAGCAATTATAATTTTAAAAATTCGAATTATAGCTACATGATCAACTATTTCGAAAAAAGGAAGCAATTATAATTTTGAAAATTTGAGTGGGTAAGTTAGGAATCATTCTATATTGAATTATTAATTATTAAAAATCAATAATTAACCCAAATAAGTACTAATACTAATTAATTCTAATGATCTTAATAAATAAATAAATAGCAAGAATCGGAGAAGTACATGAAGGTTGCACCTTTGGGCACACGACCAACAAGCACCCTGAAGTCCAGATCTGTATAGATATATGCATGTAGATGTAATTAAGATACACTATCTTCTATTTGTTTTAGTGTGAAAGTAGAATCCCGGGAAATCAAAATCAAATGTATATATATACGAGTAAAGATAATTGCTTACTCGTGAGGAGATTGGCGTCACTAGCGACATTGGCCTCCACTACCCTACCTCGTTTCCGGACCCCAGTTCCATGTCCTGAAAAGTGGAAAAACAGAACGTCTCCCTCTCGAAGTTGAGAGATCAAGTGACGGAGAGCAGACTTGATATTGGCTCCCGTTGGCATTTCCGTGCCTTTCATGCCTGGCTGATCCGTTATAACCTCGATATCCTTGGGATCGAAGCCGTACACACCCACAAGCGTTTTATGCACGGCATTCACGTCATTGTAGCAACCTTTCAACCGAGGCCAGTTTCTCAGCCTGATGGTTGAGTAGTTGATCCCAACTAGGAGAGCTGTATTCTTTCCTGCTTGGCATTTTGCCATGGCTGATTGAGTTATGGGAGGAAGTGTATGGCTGTGTGTCTGTGTTATTCTTTTTTCTTTGTTTGTGCGTGTGTTTCATCAAAATCCTTGGCCTTCTTTATAGCAACATGATTGATGAATGATGGGCCATTCCATTCTTTGTTTAAGTTTTGTATTTGAATTGGATCCCAATCAAGTCCAATGCGATTATATGCTTTTCTAAATTTGAATGAATTGGATTCCAATAAAGCAAGCAGGGAATCAATATTGCCTATATTTGTATTGAAAACAAATATTCGCTTTTTTGTACCAAAAGAAATAAATATTGACTTTTTGTTAACTGGATACTTGCTATGTAGTTTGTAAGGCAGTATTTATTATTGAACTTATTTTTATCTTTGTTTTTGTAGCAGTAAATCTTAGTTGAAAGTGTAGTGTAATACTAAGAAATAAAAAATTACAAATGAAACAAGTAACAAAATCTTACTGCACATGATGTATAGAGAACAAATGTAATGCCCCAAATTTCCGGTTATTCAGGTATGCCCGACACGTGTGAATTTCCCGAGAGTTAGGAATTATTCTAATTCTTTCGTTTATTTAATTTCAACGTGTCATGAAAATTATATGAATTATATTTCAACATGTTGACGTGAAATTATATGAAGTTGTATCAATTTGAGAATTATTGTACAAACTGGATTTAATTGTTACGTGAAACAATTGTCGAACGTGGTTTAAGTTCTTGAATTGATCCTTTATTTAAATGTGAGGACTAAATTGCATGAAATTTCCTTGGACTAAAATGATCATTTTCATGAGTGTGAACTTGATTGCATGAACTTACAAAGCTTGGGGGTTTAATTGCAAATTGTGGGGATTCATCTCTTTTAAGAGATAAATTACGTTATATGCATCTCTTCCACAACCTTCATTACATTTCATACATCCAAATTTGCTTCCATGCCTCTCGGTCCATCCCCAAGAAGAAGGAAGAAAAGATTTCATCATCTTCAAGCTATTTTCTGGCCAAATTAAGGACTTTGAAGCATCATCATCTCCATAATTGCATCTCTTTTCTTCCCCTTTTGATTCAAGGTATAAATATGAGATCTGTATGATTTCTTGCTATCAATAGATGAAGCTAGGGTTAGGATTTGAGCATGTCACTACTAGAAAAACGCCCTATAGCAACGGATTTAGCAACGGATTTTGGCCCTATTAGCAACGGATTTCGACTTAGCAACGGATTTAGCAACGAAAATTTTCCGTTGCTATAACCCTCGTAGCTAATCTGTAGCAACGGATTTAGCAACGAATTATTAGCAACGGAAATTAGCAACGGAATTAGCAACGAACTTATAGCAACGGATTTAGCAACGAATTACTACCCACGGAAATTAGCAACGGTTTTAGCAACGATTTTTTTAGCAACAGATTTAGCAACAGATTTTCCGTTGCAAACCAACCAATAATTAATTAATTTTTTGCCTTTTTGCAACGGAATTTCCGTTGCAAAATCCGTCGCAAAAACTAATAATTCAAATTAATAAATTAAAAATTCATTTGCGGGGGCCCGGATCACCCCACCTAACCGAGCCGAGCCCCACACGAGACGAGCCCCAACCGAGCGCGTGAGAGACGAGCCCAACCGAGCCCCACGCGAGCCAACACATTAATTCCACATATTTGGGTTGAGTAGGAATTGAACCCTGGTCCTCATTTAAAGAAGGTTGCACCCCAAACCAGCTGGGCTAACTCAATTGTTGTTATTGTTATGTAATTTTTTATATTTAACCACTATCAAATATTTATATACTAATTCAAATAATTAAATACTTGTTATCATATATTTTAAATAAAAATATTTTTAAATATATAATTATTTATATTATAATACATATTCCGTTAAAAATTTAAATATTTATTAATTAACTACATAGCTCAAGTTTTAGTTATGAGATAAAAATATAATGTATATCAACTTAAGTATAACTTTTTATGACATATAAAAAAAAGGATGAAAGTTTTACATAACTAAATAATTAGATTTAATTGGTTGTTGAATAAAGAACTTTTATATTATATGAAGTATTCACTTATACATTTGTATTATTTAACAATCGTAGTTGAATAACTTAATGAAGAATTATTTTGTTAATATGAAACATTTATATTTGAATTTGTAGAATTATATCTAAATATTGAAGAATTATTGTATTAAATTCTATATAAACCCCAAACATGTATATATATATATAATAATAATAATAATAATAATAATAATAATAATAATAATAATAATAATAATAATAATAATAATAATAATAATAATAATAATACTGTATATCAACTTAAGTATAAGTTTTTATGACATATAAAAAAAAATGAAAGTTTACATAATTAAATAATTAGATTTAGTTGGTAGTTGCATAAAGAACAAATTTTATGTCAATATGAAGTATTCACTTATACATCAGTAGAATAATATCTGCATTTTGAGAAACTATTGTATTATTTAGCAATCGTAGTTGAATAACTTAATATAATTTTTTTTTTTCTTAATATGAAACATTTATATTTGAATTTGTATAATTATATCTAAATATTGAAGAATTATTGTGTTAAATTCTATATAAACCCCAAGCATGTATATACATGTACATATATAATAGTAATGCATATCAACTTAAGTATAAGTTTCTATGACATATAAAAAAAGTTGAAAGTTTACATAATTAAATAATTAGATTTAGTTGGTAGTTGAATAAAGAACTAATTTTATGTCAATATGAAGTATTAACTTATACATCTGTAGAACAATATCTCCATTTTGAGGAACTATTGTATTATTTAGCAATCGTAGTTGAATAACTTAATATAAAGAATTATTTTCTTAATATGAAACATTTATATTTGAATTTATAGAATTATATCTATACATTGAGGAATTATTGTGTTTCGCAACCGTTAGATGTTAAATTAAGAAGTTTTCTTTTAATATAATGAATTTATATTAAAATTTGTAGAATTAAATCTAAATATTAAGAAATTATTGTATTATGCAACCGTTACATGTTAAGTGAAAAACTTCTCTCTTAATATTGAAGTATTTATATGTGAATTTCGAGCGTTATATATGTGAATTTTAAGGAATTATTGTGTTATGCACATCTTTTAATGATTTATAATGTATATTATAAACACATATTATATATATGTACATATATTATATATAAACATATAATATTAATTATTATTTAATATTTAAGATATAAGATATATATGTCTATATATTATATATATTGATATATAATATTTAATACATATATATATATATATATATATATATATATATATATATATATATAATATTTTATATTTATACATAATATACGTATGTATATAATATTATATGTATTATAAATATTATATATTTATATATAATATGCATATGTATATAATATTATATGTATTATAGATTATATAATATTATATAATATATATACGATATATATAATATCAATATATTAAATATTATATAATATTATAGTAATAATAATATATAATATATAATATGTATTTTATACATGAATATATTATATAATAAATATATATATACATATATAAAAAAGGGAGAGCCTGGGATTGAACCCAGGACCTCATGAAGAAAAAAAAAAGCATCCAACCAACTTGGATACAATCCAATGATGTTTTGTTTGAACGAAATTTTATTTAACTTTTAAATATACTTAACGGTTCAGTCCAAAATTTAACGTTTTGGACAAAAAATGTAACAAAATGAAACCAAAAGGACTATTTTTGTCTAATTCTAAAAGAATGGGACCAAAATTGAAAACGTTGCAATCCTATGGGACCAAAAATGTAATTTACTCTATTTTTTATTATTCATTTATTTTTATTCCATATAGCAACGAAAAATCCGTTAATAAATTATAAATATTTTATTAATTTTTTTAACCATATGTTTATATCCGTTGCTAATTTTTTTTATATTTATTTATTTTTATTTCTTTTTTTTCTTCCTTATATCAACGAAAAATCCGTTGCTAAATAGCAACGGATTTTCCGTTGCTAATATTTTAAATATTTATTTATTTTTATTTCTTTTTTTTCTTCCATATAGTAGCAACGGATTTTTCGTTGCTAATATTTTTTATATTTATTTATTTTTATTTATTTATTTTTCTTTCATATAGCAACGAAAAATCCGTTGCTATTTAGCAACGGATTTTTCGTTGCAAATATTTATAAATATTATAATATTTTTTATTAGGTTTTTATTTTAATAGCAACGGAATTTCCGTCGCTATATATACCAATTTATTTATTTTTTGTATTATTTAATTTTAGCAACGAAAAATCCGTTGCTATTTTTTTTCATATATAGCAACGGATTTAGCAACGAAAATTCCGTTGCTAAAGCATTTTGCCACGATTTTTTTTTTTGGTTGCTATATCCGTTGCTAAATAGCAACGAATAATTTCCGTTGCTAAATTTTCGCTGCTATATGACAGATTTCTAGTAGTGTGTTAACTTGATTATTTGATGTTGGAAGCATGATTCTATGTCTTACACTTGAATTGATGCTTGAATTCTTGGAAATTATGAAGTTATATGATAAGTTCATATTTGGGTTTGATGATGATTTCTTGATGAATCAAAGCATGTTCCTTGGTTTAAATGTGTTTAATTGATATATGTGAACCATATACAAGTTATATGTTACTCTTAAGTTGATTTCTTACCTTGGTTGGTTGTGAGAGTGATTTGGGAGCCAATTTTCGAGGTTTTCCCCTGTTTCCCCTGTTTTCCCGACAATTTTGCTGCTGCAGGACTTGAAGGTCGCGCCCGCGACCGTTTCGTGACCATTTCCGCGACCTGTTCGAGAACTGGCCATTTTTCCTTCGCGGCCGCGATTGCTTTTCAGTACAATTTTGTCACGGTCGCGACACCCTCGTCTGAAATCCGATTGACCTAATTTTTTAACCCATGGAAACCTATTGAAGTCTAGACTATCCTCCAATTGGAATCACCTCAATATCATTTCTAGTTTGTGAGATATGATCAATTCTTTTTGGTGTTGCCACTTTACTGGAAAGCTGCTTTCATACAACTTTGGGCGTACGCCATTTTCACCTCGCTTTGAATCAGAACCTAATTCCAAATTTTAGAACTCAAGATATTCCAGTTTTTCTACAGCATGTGTGTTTCTGAAAATTATCGGTTTTTGCTAAACTTTGCCAAAACCTTTCTTATTGCATTCCTTTCACTTCCTTGGCTCCCGTATGTAACTTATATGAGTTATATACTTGATTTATTGATAATTATGCTTCTATTTGACCCTTCTTGGTACTTAGTTGCTCAAACGTGATTGTATGACTCTATGCCTTATACGAATTAAATTTGAAAGGTTGAATGATATGAATACTTGACTCCTTGAGATTTATTTCATCTCTTAGGTACTAATTAGTTCTTATACATATTTAAGAGTCACTTGATTGCTAAGTTAATCGGTTATTAAGGTGTTGAGAGTTTATTTATTTACATGAGCATTGTCGTGCGTCCTATTTGGTATCATCCTTAAGTTATTGTCTCACGTGTACACAATGTCCCGTTTCTTGTCCAGTTCCTCTCCAGGGCGGAGATTATTGATCGATTGAAGAAGTCCATGCATCTTTGAGTCGTCTTGTCGCCTGTCAGGTGAGGTTTAATTTCTAGTTACATAGAACCTATACAACCCTTACGTGAGATTTTGGCCAAAAGGTATATATATCTATAATTTTCCATGGAATTACTCATGATTACAAGCAAGCCATGTTCATTGAAAGAAAGTCATGTTCATTGCAAGCAAGCCATGTTATTGTCATGTACCGAGCATGTTTGGCGAGTATCATGTATTCTTCACTATGGGCCCGAGGGTAGTGCCTTGAGCCAATCGGGGAAAACAAGGGCCGACAGGTAACTCTTGCACTATCCTCACTATTGTGGGATCCCCCCTGAATCTACCAGGAGGTTTGGTGGAGGAAGGAGTCCCGTGCATGGGAGTCATGTTCCTGACGTACAACATGTCGTGGATAGTTGAAGGCTCGCTACCTTCCCATCACTGGAGGGAGAAGGAGACTGGGGATGAGTCCGGCACCACGGGCTGTCCTCGGGTTATTGTATTGATTGCACTACTGATTGTATTGATTGAGTACACTACCGCACTACTACACTGTAAATTGAATCGCATGATCACCTGATAATTAAATCAAGCATGTATTGTTCACTATTGATGTAAGGTTGGAGATTTGCTCTCACTCGCCGGGCCACGTATCGAATGAAATTGATTAAATGAATTGTTAAACCTGATAGTTGTATTCTTGGGCGATGTTTACTTTATTATTGAACATATATCATTTCTTTTCTAAAACTTCACCCTAGGTTATAACTTGCATGTTATTTGCGCTAATATTTATTTATGCCCCTCACTCAGTCTTCACAGACTGACGCCCCCACCTTTCAGGCTCTTGCAGGTGCATGCTAGGCGGGAATCGAGTCGAGTCCGATCTTTGTGTTCGAGTCGTGCACGGTTTATCTATTTATTGCTGTATTTTGTTATTTATTATGTATTTTGGAGATGATAATGTATTCATATATGGACATAGTTGGAAATAGCATGCTTTCGATGTTGGTATTTGATATTGAACATATTATGCTACTGCTTTATTTTGATGCATTATGAATTGATTCTGTGGTTTGGAGTAAGTCCCGCCTAGCTAGTTGTCAATTTTTTTCATTGTCTCCCGTTCGCTATAGTTTAGTTCATGTATGGGCCGTCCATCTCATATGTGGATTGAGCTATTGTAGCACCCGGAAAGCTAGGTAGCCACATCCCCCGCACTATAGTTCAATCCACATATGGAACGAGCACCCATACATGAATCAAGGCTATAGCGAACGGGAGACAATAAAAACAAAACAATCACTACCTAGGCGGGACTAACCCTCAATTAATTACAACAATGCAATACAAGTAGAGCGGAAGCATAATAGACATATCATCATTCAAGTCTCAATCTCCAATAACTTTATCATTTACACTCTTTAAAATATCATAAGTAAGTCATAATACAATATAAGTACCATACTAAGCCATGAATAATACATATGCACCAATTAAAGGAATAAAAGTGCTAGACCCGTAAGAAAGACCGACTCAAGCCCGCCTAGCATGCACCTTGCAATACCTGAAATTGTGAGGTGTCAGTCTATGAAGACTGAGTGAGGGGTTTACTAAATATAAGCGTAATTACTATGCAAGCCATAATCTCGGGTAAGATTTTTATAAAACAAGCAATATAAGTTCAATAATATACAAGAACTCGCCCGAGATTACAACTAATCAATTTTCAATTCAATCAATTCAATACAATTCAGTTCGATCAATCAGTGGCCCGGCGAGTGAGGGCAATTCTCCAACCTTTCTCCGACTGTGTACAATAATTTAATTATTCAATAATTAGGTGATCAAGCAATACATTTCAGTGCACAATTATCAATTTCAATAACCCCTTCTTCCTCCGGGTGATGGTAGGTTTGCAAGGCCCAACCATCCAATCAGATGAGGGGAGCGCGAACACTTAAACCCTCGGGTTCTCATTATCCAACCAAACCTCCTGGTGGACTCAGAGTTCATCCCCACGATGTGAGGGAGTGCAAGAGTTACCCGTCAGCCCTTACTTTCCCGGTTGGCTCAAGACACTACCCTCGGGCCCATAGTGAACAATCATGATACTCGCCCAATAC
Source organism: Lantana camara (assembly GCA_037501455.1). Classification (NCBI taxonomy): domain Eukaryota; kingdom Viridiplantae; phylum Streptophyta; class Magnoliopsida; order Lamiales; family Verbenaceae; genus Lantana; species Lantana camara. Next base: position 113,441,145 of record CM074857.1, read on the forward strand.
ACGATTAATCAATCAATCGGTACAATTCAGTTGAATAGCAGTGAATCAGTTGCAAATCATTTGAGGTTTACGGAAAACTATAGACATATTTATATATTTTGGCCGAAAGATCACATAAGGGTTATACGGGTTCTATATATAACTAGAAATTAAACCTCACCTGATGAACGACGAAACAAGACAAGGATACAAGAAAGTGCCCAAACGATCAATGATCTCTGCCCTGGAGAAAAACTGGACAAGAAAGGAAATAACGGGAACTCGTGAGGCGAGACTCAATATGAGACCAAGTATGACGCACAACCATGCTCATGTAAATAAATAGACTAGCAATCAAGTGACACTTAGCATGTATGAAAACCAATTAACACCTAAGAGGTGAAATTAATATCAAGGAATCATGTATTCATATTATCCAATTATTTCAAGTTCAATTCATGTAAGAAATGGAGTCACACAATCACGTTTGAGCAATTAAGTACCAAGAAGTGTCAAGTAGGAGCATACTTATCAATTAATCAAGTATAATTATCATATAATTCACATATGGGAGCCAAGAGAGTGAAAGGAATGCAATAAGAAAGGTTTTGGTGAAGTTTGGCAAAAACGGACAATTTTAGGAAACACACACGCTGTAGGAAAACTGGAATATCTTTAATTCTAGAGGTGGGAATTGAGTTTTGTCTGTTGGGAATGAAACTAGACACAAAGACCTTTCCGGTGATATATAGCTCATTTTCTAGTTCAAAGTGAGGAGGAAATGACGTAAGCTTGAACTTAAGTGAATGCAGTTTGTCGGTGAAGTGGCGACACCAAAAATAATTGATTATATCTCACCAATGAGAAGAGATATTGAGCTGATTCCAATTGGAGGTTATTCTAGACTTCAAGAGATTTCCATGGGTTTAAAAATCAGGTCAAACGGAGTACGGATGAGGGATTCGCGGCCGTGACAAAATTTCACTGATAATCAGTAATGGCCGCGACTGAAAAATGGCCAGTTCTCGAGTTGTTGGTCGCGGCCGTGACCAAAAATGGTCACGAAACGGTCGCGGGCACGACCACCACTCCAGCAGCAGCAAAAGCTTCGGGAAAAACAGGGCAAGCACGAATTTTGGCTCCCAATCCAAACCAAAGCAATTAAATCACTCCAAATCAACATATATTAAGCATATAACTCATATATATCAATTAGATACCATTTAAACCAAGAAACATGCTTCAACTCATCAAGATTCAATCAACAAAATCCCAACAAGTTCATGCCATATATTCCAATATACTTACAATTTCTTGCATAGAATTCATGGTATCAACTCATGATCACACTTTCACCAACTAAAGCACAAATTATTTAATCAAATCATAACCCTAACCTCATCAATTCATTTAAGAATTCACTCAAAATTCTCATCTTTACCTGAAGTGAAAAAGAGAAGAAGAGAGATGGTTATGATGATGATGATGCTTCAAAATATGCAATTTCCCCTTGAAATCAAGCTTGAAAGTGATGAATCTCCTTCCTTCCTTCTTGGTATTTTGATCGTGAGAAGTGTGTGTGAGTGTGTGTATTTTTTGTATCAAATTGATAAATAAATTATGTGAGAGTTGAAATGTATATGATATATTATAAGTCTTCCACTAACTCTCCTAAATCACCATTATTTGCACATAGGTCCTTGAATTATATGAATGGATGCAATCAAGTTTCATTCCCATGTAAATGATTAATTAACTTCAATCACATTAGTGCAATTTAGTCCACATACTCAAGAAGTGATCAAATAAGAACACATATAAACATTTAAGTCACATTCGACAATTAATTCACGTAACAATTTGATGGTGCTGGAAATCAGACTTCCAAAATGCAACAACACTTTAGTATTTGTATGAAAAGGGAAAGACCATCACAGGCGTGAGGGCCTCAGGATCTGGGTTTCCTCTTGAGCGTGGGTTTTTCCAGCTAGGATAACACCAAGAATGCAAGATGCAATGATGATGCAACTGTGATGCAGGTAAGGTCAAGCTTGAGAAGATGCAGAAGAATGGCGGAAAGGACCCAGAACCGTGAGTGCAGTATGTATCGTGAAGATGACTTGGGGGAGAAAGCATGTGTTCTCCCCTATTTATATGTTAGGGGTGAGGGTAAATGGGTAAATTGACCGTGTGGTCCCAAACCTGTGTTGCCCTAACACGTGGCAGCCCTTGAGGGCGTGAGAATGACGTTTCTGAAAAGGAGGCGGTGTGTCAGGTGCTAGGTGCGCACTACCTTTGTGTCAGAGGTTGTTGGCGAGGGTCGCGTGGGAGGAGAGCCCAAGGTCCCCTTTGTTGAGGTTCGGATCCATCGCAGGGGGGGTTGGATTATGCACGAGCGCTGGTGACGCTCGAAGAGTGCACGGATGGGCCCCCGCGGCAGATGACCCTTGAGCGCCAAAATCCCGAGCATCAAGAATGGGGCCCTCATGTGGGTACTTCCCTGAGAAGGGTGACCCTGAGGGTCGAGATGTGAGCGTCAAGCCAGTCAGCTTGAACCCTTTACCTGAATGGTTGGTCGAGGCTCATAAGCCTGTACTAGTAAGAGAGGGAGTAGGCTGGATGACCCGCGAGCCCACCAGTGCGAGCGTCCAGTTCCTCTATTGCCAGATGTTGACACGTGGACGGCTCTGATTCGAACGTAGTTTTATGCCTCATCATTTTGCCCCCCAAATTCTGTAGTATCGCTCGAGCGTACTGTAGAATTTAAAAAGAACAGAGCCTTGAATTTTGAATTATCCGAGGGTCAAACCTCAGCAAGGGAGGTGGCCACTTGGCTTCCACAACGGGTACAGTCTGACATTGCATTAAATGGTGTCATGTCCGCATTTAATGCTAAGTGGGAACGTGGGCGCGTGCACTCCGGGAGACGTGAGGCGGTTAGCAAAAGTGGGGGGATTTCCTAGGCGGGAAATGATTGCGTTTTGAATTTCCAGCCCTAATCAATGTAAATTCTTCCCTATAAATAGGGATTTGCTGAGTCTTGGAGCCTCTTTCACGCATTCGGTCTCTTCCAAGCACATACGTAGCAAGAGTTCTCTGCAACTTTTACAGACTCCGGCGAGCTTCTTCTTCAATTTCTAGGTAAGGCTTCCACAAATCCTGATATTCCGATACTAACTTTTAGATTTAGGTTGTGCGTGAGTGATCCTTCTAAGCAAAGAATCCCTTCTGCCGTTGAATTCATTCCAGAATTTTCCTTTCTCCACTGAACCTCTTGCGAAAAGCTTCATCTCCAATTCCCACAACCCAGATATGGCAGACGGTAATGCAGATGCTTATGTGAGGGAAATAGATGAGATGTCAGTGGGGAGTTCTTCCCCTCATGGTAACGTGCCTACAGCGGTTCCGATAGCCAGGGCTTCCCCAGGTGAGGGGATTCCTACTGCAATTCCGGTGGCCCAGGCTCCAGTTGATGCCGGGGATGAGAAGGTCGACGCCGCTGTTCAAGGAATGAACGAGCGTGCTCCGGGAGGGTTAAATGACCTTTTCAAAGAGATGCACAACGTAATGGAAATGCAGAGGCAGGGAGAGAGAGTATTCCCGGTGTTGAATAGTGCTGTAAGACCCCAAGATCATAGGATCACAGTGGCTGTGATGGCTCCCGAGGGTGGTGCAGGGCCATCCGGGCGTCAATTTGAGGCTGAACCTTCCAGAAGGCGTCAAAGGAAAGGAAAAGAGCCTGCAACTCGAGTGAGGCAAGACAATCGTCACCAAACCGATAGATCTCCAGATGAGATTGAGAGCATTCTGACGCTCGACGATTTGGAGGAATTGAGAGCCAAGGCATACTGGGACGAGGCGGTATTTCCCATGCGCATTCCCGAGGAGGGAGAGAGGGCCAACCGACCGCCGCCTGGGATGATGACGGTCTACTGGGACGCGGTTCTGGCCGGGGGTCTGAGGTTTCCCATCTCGTCCGTCGTTGCCACCATCTATCACCACCTGAGGCTTTGCCCTTCACAAATTCTGCCAAACGGCATAGCTTTAATCAACACTTTCGTGATTATGATGGCCGCCTTAGGCCACGAACCCTCGATCACCAATTTTGACAGCTTGATACAGGTGGCCCGCTCAACACGCTCATCCCCTACGGATGGATTCTATTACGCCCAGGCCAAATCAGGCTTTAAGTTGATAGACTCCCCATCTACTTCCTATGGCGAGCATTGGAAAGAGAAGTATTTTTTCGTGGGGGCTCCAAGGGGGATTTTTAGGGTTCTCCGCCAGTGGTTGATACATGGTGAAGGTCCTTTGATTAGGGAAAGGACGAGGAATAAAGCCTTTGAGGATTGGGCGAAGGGATTAGCCCTCGAGATGGGGAGTGAGAGAAAGTGGATTAAGGCTGAAACCTTGATGAAGAACGAGGGAGTGCTATTTCGTTATGGCTTGTCTTGCCCTCCAGACATGATACTCAATCCTCCAGCTGACATCATGGCCCTCGACGGTTAGATTCTAGGAACTAACTGCTCTAACTTTTAGAATAGCCTCCTAACTTGGTGTGACTGTTGTATCTTTGTATCTGTGATCCAAGCAACCAACTTCTGACGCTCGTTTCTTCTTACTTGCAGGTGTTCAAATACTATCGCAAGGCATGAATGTCGAGGCTCTTTCTCGCATGCTGGGCGTCCAGGTACCCGCTGCCAACCCTCAGCCCTCGCAACAACAACAAATCCGCCCTCCCAACGCTCCGAGGGGAAGGGGAACCAGGCGAGGGGCCGGCCGAGGATAAGACGGTGCTCGTGGACGTGCTGGGAACGAAGCTCCCCCTAGGGGCCCCATCGAGGATTTGACGGTGGATGGTACCCGCGGGGTTACTCCTCCGCCGGTGGTCCTCGAGGGTCCTATTTCACTGAGTTCGAGCGGCTCTCGAAACTGCTCTGGGGAACTGGTCCGTGTCCACGAAACCCTTCGGGGCGACCGTTCAGGGAAGAGGAAGAGGCTGCCAGATTCCATCCCCATCTCTGGCAAAGGAAAAGAAGTGGTGGTAGGGCATAGAGGCGAGGGCAGCGACACTTCCTCATCGGAGGATTAGGATTTCTGGAAGATAGGTTGCAAGGGCGACTCTCGCTACAAGCGCCAGCGGACTGAGGGTCCAGTGCTTCTGAAAAAGAGCGCCTACTCTGTGAACCTCGTCTCGGACATCGTCGGAAAACTCCAATTTTCCGACGATCACGATAAGCTGAACGAGCATGACGCCGCTCGTGTTGCTGATGACGCCTGTCACGCCCTTCTAACGGTGAGTCCTTAGTACCCTCTGAAGGTTTCCCACTTCTAGTATTCCACTTTCAACGTTAACCCTTGTTTCTGACTTTCCAGGAGGTGATCCCCAGGTTGAAGAATTTGCAGGGGCGAGCGCAAGCCTACTCCGAGCATAAGGCTAAATACAAGAAACTGCTGCGAATCTCTGACCCCGTCCAACTGCAAGAGGATTACAACAATGTCCACGCCCAACTGACCGCTGCCAACCTTGAGAAGAACCAGCTGAGGGAGAATCTGCAGAAGGCGGACGCGGCCTACCTTACTCTTGACGAGCGTCATAGGGAGCTGAAGGTGGAACGCGACCAACTGAGGGTCCAGAATAAGGAGTTGACCACACAGCTGACAGAGAGCACTCGTCAGAATGAGGATACAAAGAAGACTCTCGCTGATCTGCAGGGGAACGTGGAAGGACTGGCAGCGAAGGTTTCTTGGGACGCAATAATGAAGTTCGTGCGTTCCAAGGCCTTCGTATTTGCAGCTAACATGCAGTGCTTCGACAACGCTCGGCGCTTCTTCCATAAGGCTATCGGGCAGATGGTGAAACTGGGCTTGGCTCCTGACAGCGCTCGGACCGACGCGTGCTTGCGCATGGATCTGGATGAAAACTGCGAGCCCATGGTCCAAGACGAGGATCCCACCGAGAGTTTGGCGGAGCCGGAGTACCAGGAGTTGGTGCAAACGCTCCAACGGGAGTTCATAGCTGCCAATACTCTAGGCCCCGAGCCCATCCGAATAGAGGACGAGGACACCGTCATGGATGCAGCGGAAGTTGAGGAACCAGGCGAGGCTCAAACTTCTGACGCCCACGTTTTGGCCCCAGTTCCTCTTGCGACTGCCCCTCCAGAGCCCGACTCTCAAGCCCAGTGAAGATCCCTCGGTTGTTGAGTCCCTTTCTTTGCCAGTTCAATTCCCTGTCTTACTTATGAACAATTTATGTCTGTACTTAATCCTCCAGCTACTTTCTGAACGCTTTGATGTTTGAATGCTTTCTCTTTTACTTTCGAATGGTGAATGATGTTGTTTCATTGCGCTCGCCGCTTTTATATTGGTCTCTCTTGTTTGAGCGTTTGTGATGAGCGTGTGCGTGCACGAGGGTGTTTTGTTTGAGGGTGCCCTGGCATTCATCACAATGCGCCATCAGATTAAAGTTTGACACCGTCTGGCGATTTGTGGGGCGTAGATACGGGCGCGAGGGTGTTTCCCATGGGTGTTCCCTGGCCGTATTCGTAATGAGGCTCGAATTTAAACTTAGGAAACCTCTGTGGATTTGCCTAAGTATTGGCCCATTAATGTGCACCCTCGTCTCGAACGCACCAGTGAGTTATACGCACTTTAGAAATCAACAGTAGGATTTGCTAAGTATTAGATAAAATAGAGCGTAACCGTGGGGTTAACGTCATTTCGAGGGACCCCTGAAAGGATTGGTCTGGGATCCACTATTTTATGAGTGTGTTTTTTACTCAATAAGTAGAGGGTCATCGGGGGTTTACGAGCACGAACTGGAGCAGCGAGCACCCAGCTGACGTAAATTAAGCGTTTAGCATCCCGCCATTTGACACGCTCGTACTTAGGATTTTATACACTTACAAATTGTCAAACTATTCCGGGTGGATGGTTATCAACACCTAGATAGCGTTGCTTCAAAACGATTAGGGTATTACTTAGGCCGTTCGACGTGGAGGATGCTCGACACGGAGTAGGCCTTCTGTTGCTCAAATCATTAACCAATAGGAAAGCAAATAAATGACATAAACAAAAGATCAAATGCAATTTCCAAAATGAATACAATATGCTTTCTGTCACAAGAAAGTACCCCATGCCGCCAACGGTCAATTACAAAAAAACTGATGTTTACACGTAGAACCTTCTAAGGTTACATGCATTCAATGGCCTAGGGAGACGCTCGCCTTGCAAAGTCTCCAACAGGTAGATGTTATTTGCTCGTACCTGGATGACTTTGAAGGGGCCTTCCCAATTGGGGTCCAACTTACCCACAAGTTTGGAGACTTCAACTTTTTTGAGGACCAAGTCCCCTAGCTGGAAAGTCCTCTCTTTAACACGTTTGTTGTACTGGCGAGCTACGGTTGCTTTGTATTTGTGGATACGTGCCCAAGCAGTATTCCTCTTCTCGTCCAACAAAACTAACTCGAGCGCCCGATTGGCCTCGTTGGCAGCAGGCTCGAAATAGGCAACGCGTGCGGATTCTTGAGCAATTTTCGCAGGTATCATAGCCTCAGAGCCATAAACGAGGGAGTAAGGAGTTTCCCCTGTTGCCGCTCGTGGAGTAGTGCGGTATGCCCACAGGGCTCCTTGAAGTTCTTCAGCCCATTCTCCCTTCTTACTCTCGAGCATCGTCTTCAGATGCTGGAGTATGGTTCGATTGGTCACCTCCGCTTGACCATTGGCTTGAGGGTGGCCCACGGAGGTGAATCGCTGTTCAATCCCTAACTCATAGCACCAATCTCGCGTGTCAGCAGCGATAAACTAGGAGTCGTTGTCTGAGATGAGCACCCTCGGGATACCATATCTGCAAATGATGTTTTTCCAAATGACGTCTCTCACAACTTTGAACGTTATTTTCGCAACTGCTTCAGCTTCGGCCCACTTAGTGAAGTAATCCACAGCGAGTATTACAAATTTCTTTTGCCCGACCGCCATGGGCAGGGGTCCTACTATGTCAATTCCCCATTGGTCAAAAGGCCACGAAACATCAATAGGAATCATTTGAGCTGCCGGCAACTGAGGGGTGTTAGAATGGAATTGGCACTTAGGGCATTTCTTGGAGTAGCTAATGGCATCCTGCAGCACCGAGGGCCAGTAGATCCCACTCCTTAAGACTTTCTTTGCCAAGATTCGACCGCCCGAGTGGTTCCCACAACTTCCACTGTGCACATGTTCTCAAACTTCCTTGGCCTGCGAGGGTCTCAAGCATCTCAACGGTGGGCCCTGGAAGGATCGCTTGAATAATCGACCCTCGGCGTCCAACGAGAAGCGATGGGCCTTGTTTCTGATTTTTCGAGCCTCAACTTTGTCGCTTGGGCTGGTTCCATCCTGGAGGAATCTGATAATTTCGTCGAGCCAACAAGGCTCGGAGGGGTCAATCATATTCACCTCCTTCGCAGGTTCGCCTCTACTTATCAGCGGCTCATCTGTTCTAAGAAATGTAACAGCACGCTCACTAAAACCATCCAGGGCAAATGCGAACTTTGAGAGAGCGTCAGCGCGTTCGTTTTCAGCCCTCGGGACCTACAAAAGGTGGAATTCCCTGAACTTGGCTATCACCTCCTTAGCGCTCGCCAGATACTGCACCATGGTGGCTTCTTGAGCCTCATAAGAACCATCAATTTGACTCGCGATCAACTGCGAATCAACATATGCAGTGACCCGAGTGGCGCCATTTTGGAGTGCAATCCTGAGCCCCTGGATGAGGGCCTCATACTCAGCTTCGTTGTTGGTGACTTGGAACGCCAGCTTGATGGCGTAGTCAACTTCAGCTCCGAGAGGGTCCCTGAGGGTCACCCCGGCTCCTCCCCCATGTGAGGTCGAGGAGCCATCTGTGTGTAGAATCCATAGGCCATCCTCTGCCGAGGGACCGGTATCAAAGTTGAAATGCTCCACCAATAGGTAGGCCACGGCCTGAGCTTGTATTGCCGTACGAGGCTCAAAGGTGATGTCGAATTGACTAAGTTCAATTGACCATTTAATTAATCTCCCTGAGACGTCTGGCTTTGCAAGCACCTGTTTGAGGGGCTGATCTATGAGCACCACGATGGAATGCGGTTGAAAATAAGGCCTTAGCCTTCGAGAGGCATTAACGAGCGCAAAAGCAAACTTCTCTATTTCCATGTATCTTTTCTCCGCTCCCTGTAGAGTCTTGCTTAAATAATACACCGGCATATGCTTACGCTCGCGAATCGCCATGAGGACAACGCTCGTCGCTTCCAAGGAAACTGATAGATAGACAAACAAGTTCTCTCCCGGGCTAGGTTTGGTTAACAAAGGCGCGCCCGAAAGGTACTGCTTCATGTCTTGCAGGGCCTTTTCGCAGTCCTCGCTCCAGGTAAAGTTGCGAGCATTACGCAGAATTTTAAAGAAGGGTAAGTTCCTGTCCGCTGAGCGGGAGATGAACCTGTTTAATGAAATGATCTTACCCACAAGCACCTGGACTTCTCTCAGATTGCGAGGCGAGGGTATGTCCAGGATTGCTTTAATTTTCTCTGGGTTTGCCTCTATGCACCGTTGGCTGACCATGTATCCCAAAAATTTACCACCCCGCACACCAAATGTACACTTGGATGGATTCAGTTTCATACCGTAACAACGCAGGATATTGAACGTTCGTTTTAAGTCTTCTAGATGAGAATACTGGCGTTCGCTTTTGACGATCATGTCATCCACATATACTTCCATGGACTTTCCAATCTCACACTCGAACATTCTGTTGACAAGGCGTTGGTATGTCGCTCCTGCATTTTTGAGCCCAAAGGGCATAACCTTGAAGCAATAAACACCCATATGGACTACGAACGCAGTTTTGGGACGATCCTCAAGAGCCATAAATATCTGATAATATCCTTGGAAAGCGTCCATCATGCTCATAAGTTCACACCCAGCGGTCGAATCCACCAACTGATCAATTCTAGGCAATGGGTACGGATCCTTAGGACATGCCTTGTTGAGGTCTGTGAAGTCATTGCACATACGCCACTTGTTGGCGCTCTTCGGAACGAGCACCACATTGCAAAGCCATTCGGGATATAGGATTTCTTCTATGTACTGAGCGTCAAGCAGTTTATTGACTTCTTTTTCTATGACCTGCTTCCGGAACCCATGAACATCCCTCTTCTTTTGCTTTATGGGTTTGAAGGCCGGATCCACGTTCAGCCTGTGGACAATAACGCTCGGATCTATACCAGTGAGGTCGGAAGCCTTCCAAGCAAAGACATCAACATTTTCTCGCAAGAACTCAATCATCATAATCTGAGAGGGGCCGTCGAGGCTGGAACCTATTTGCGTGGTCTTATCTGGATTCCCGGGCTCCAACTCGATGGTCAGGAAGCTCTCCGTAGGTTCCACCCGCACTTCAGGCCTCGACTGTTCGAGCGCTCGTTTCTTGCCTGTAATTCTCTCGTTGGTATCTCCCGAGGGTATATAATCCTCGTCTTCCGAGGAGGAAGCCCCAACCGCTCCGAGGGGTGAATTCCCAGCATCTACGGGTTTGTCCGTGGCCTTCTTCTTATTCTTCTTTTTATAGAGCTTGGCCCTCTTACGCTCGGGGCCATCTTCATCTAGTTTGGGGAAGTCAACAGACTTTTTGGTGGAGCCTGCTTGGGTAGGTTGTTTGGGCTTGTGGCTTCGAAGGGAAAGTATGTAGCACTCCCAAGCTTCCTTAACATTACACAGTACCTCTCTGGTACCCTCGGGGGTGGGAAACTTGACTTTTTGATGATAGGTGGAAATTACAGCTTTGAAGTCGACGAGGGCTGGGCGCCCAATGATGATGTTGTATGACAGGTCCACTTCGACCACCACATTGAGAACATTTAATGTTTTTCGCTGTGGGGCGCGACCGAAAGAGGTGGCCAAGCGAATTTGTCTGCGAGGGACGATCTCGGAACCCCCAAAGTCGACGAGGGCTGTTCTGAGGGGTTCGAGCGGGATGTTTGTGATGTTCATTTTCTGAAACGTGGAGTAAGGCAAAACATTCACGGAGCTTCCACTATCAATTAAGACCCTCTTTACAACGTGATTGTGAACGTCTAGGCTAACCACCATGGGGCAGTCAGAGGTTTCACCGACCCCATGGGGTGTTAAAATGTGCTCTAAATCTTTCTCTGTGAAACCTACGCTCTCGTCCTTCTCCGAGCGTGATGATTTATCAATAGAGAGCACCGGCCTGGGCTGAGAAGATCTTTGGTCATAACTCCGAATGTAGCGACGTCGGGAAGCGTTAGAGTCGCCCCCCGAGGGTCCTCCAGCATTCATGTGAATGACCGCGAAGGGCTGGTTTTCCATGTCTGATGCCTTCCCTTTTCCACGGTCATTGGGCTCGGGGTAACGATGACGTGGGCTCCGAGAACGCGAACGACTTCTCCCTTGGGCACGCGCTTGCTCGGCGCAATGTTCATCGTACCTCTCCAACACCTTTACAAACTCCTTAAGGTGCCCCCCAGCGATCAGCCTCTGAATCTCACCCTCAAGCTGACGACATTCACTGGTGTCATGCCCTTTCTGCTTATGGAAAGCGCAGTACTTCCCTGAGCGCTTCTGAGCCTCGGTTTCTCTCAACTTTGGCGGCCTTTTGAACAGCTTCTTATCCGCCATGGCATACACTTCGGCTATAGGGCGGTTAAGAGGGATGCGCTAGAACTTCCGAGGGGGTGGAGAGTTTCGACGAGCGAAAATAGGGCTACGACGGCGGCCTCTGATTGAATCTCCTCTGTCTTCAAGGGCTTTGCCGGGGCGAAGGGCGTTCGCCATCTTCTGGTCCCTCGTAATATACATATCCTCGAGGGTGAAGAAAGAATATGCTATTTCCCTAATCTCCATCAATGAGCGGGGTTTCTTCTTGGCCACCTCCTCCACGAACTCTTTACTGACGTAGTGCTTCATATTAATAGCTCCAAAGAGAACGTGCCTCAAGAAATCCATCGAGGGCTTTTCCACCAGTAAGATTTCCTTGTTGAACCTTCCCATGAAGGACCTGAGGGTCTCGTTCGGCCCCTGGACCAAGCTGTAGAGAGCCGTCGCAGTGGGGGCTAGTGCCTTCAAAGAGTTGAAATGACTTATGAAAGCATCCGTCAAGTCATAATACCCTCGGATTGAGCGTGGGGGAAGCTTTTTATACCAGTCTTAGGCCATTCCCGTGAGAGAAGTGACAAACACCTTGGCCCAATAATTGCTCGGGTGATCATACAAGTGCATAAGATGCACAAAATGATCCAGATGCTCGGCTGGATCAGTGGTTCCATCATACCTGTGGACAGCTGTGGGGATTTTGCCTTTCCCCGCACGGGTCATTAGTACCTCCTCGACGAGGGGAGAATCGCCCGTCACGATTCTGTAATCCCTGTCCTCGGGATCCTCATAGCTGGCTTCTCTCCTGCGGCGGGAAATTGGGCTACGTGGTCGGCGAGCGTCTTTGGCCCTGGACCTCTCGTCCCCATCACGGGGGACTTGAGACCTTGCTCGAGAGAGCTGCTCTACCACATTCTGGAGCCCTTTAAGCTGATCTTGCACAGCGGCGAGCTGAGGGTCACCGACATTTCTGCGGTTTGCCCTTTCTGTGGCCCTCGATTGGACCTCTTCGCTGATTCCGATCCCCTCATTCTGTGCGGCCCTCCTATCCTGAGGGGCTCTCTCGTCTCCAGCGGGTTGCTGCTCCTGTTGGACCCTCGGTGGGGCCTTATTTTCTTGATTCGGCGGTGGGGGAGGTTGCTGGGCCCTCAACGCCTTTTGCGCCATTGTCAGCGGATGAGCCGGAAGTCCTCCAAGGGGCGGGGCCGCTCGTGCACCCGCCAATGAAGGAAAGTAAGCCGTAGTGAAGTGTTCCCAAGCATTCTGCACCGCTTGACTTTCGCACTGTGCGTACAGCGCTTGAAGTTGCTGGGTACTAATCTGGGGCATTTCTACCCCCTGTATCTCCCTCGGTAGCGACAATGGGAGATTTAGTGTCCCCACTTGATATGGCTGGACCATAGGCATCACTCCGGGCATCATCCCGGGTTGCATAAAAGTGTATACTGGCGGTGGCATGGTCATAGAGTACACGCCAGGATGAGAGGTTGGAACGTTTTGGGCGAAAGCTGGGGGAGGAGGATTGGAGCCAGATCCTCCAGCCTCATTTCCGGATGGGGGTAGAGTGGCAGCGGCGGCCTCAGTATTTCCGGCGAGAGGAGGGGGAGGAGTACCACCAACGGCGGCGTTGTTCCCCGTATTTTCCTCGTTGACAGGGGGTTGAGCACCCTTGCTTCCTACCACTCCTGACCTTGTCACAGTCACCATGTTGGGAGTTGCTGGTGTCACTTTTCAACTAGCTTTTCTGGGGAAGAAACTGTTGATGATGAAGAAGGTGATGATGGATTCCCACAGACGGCGCCAAAAATGATGGTGCTGGAAATCAGACTTCCAAAATGCAACAACACTTTAGTATTTGTATGAAAAGGGAAAGACCATCACAGGCGTGAGGGCCTCAGGATCTGGGTTTTCTCTTGAGCGTGGGTTCTTCCAGCTAGGATAACACCAAGAATGCAAGATGCAATGATGATGCAACTGTGATGCAGGTAAGGTCAAGCTTGAGAAGATGCAGAAGAATGGCGGAAAGGACCCAGAACCGTGAGTGCAGTATGTATCGTGAAGATGACTTGGGGGAGAAAGCATGTGTTCTCCCCTATTTATATGTTAGGGGTGAGGGTAAATGGGTAAATTGACCGTGTGGTCCCAAACCTGTGTTGCCCTAACACGTGGCAGCCCTTGAGGGCGTGAGAATGACGTTTCTGAAAAGGAGGCGGTGTGTCAGGTGCTAGGTGCGCACTACCTTTGTGTCAGAGGTTGTTGGCGAGGGTCGCGTGGGAGGAGAGCCCAAGGTCCCCTTTGCTGAGGTTCGGATCCATCGCAGGGGGGGTTGGATTATGCACGAGCGCTGGTGACGCTCGAAGAGTGCACGGATGGGCCCCCGCGGCAGATGACCCTTGAGCGCCAAAATCCCGAGCATCAAGAATGGGGTCCTCATGTGGGTGCTTCCCTGAGAAGGGTGACCCTGAGAGTCGGGATGTGAGCGTCAAGCCAGTCAGCTTGAACCCTTTACCTGAATGGTTGGTCGAGGCTCATAAGCCTGTACTAGTAAATGAGGGAGTAGGCTGGGATGACCCGCGAGCCCACCAGTGCGAGCGTCCAGTTCCTCTATTGCCAAATGTTGTCACGTGGACGGCTCTGATTTGAACGTAGTTTTATGCCTCATCACAATTAATTTCAATTTGTGCAATAATTCTCAAATTAATATGATTTCATATAATTTCACGTCAACATGTTGAAATATAATTCATATAATTATCATGAAGTGTAGGAAATTAAGAAATGAAAGAATTAAAACAGATCCTAACGCTCAAGACTCACACGTGGCGTGCGTACCTGAATAATCCGAAAATAGGGGCGTTACAATTCTCTCCCCCTTAAGAGGATCTGGTCCCCAGATCCACTGTCTCGAATTCCTAGAATTTTTAGTAACTCTCATGTGTTCATCCCACGCGGGTTAGCAACTCCCCGTCAGGGATTAGTTCGGAAGATCTTCAATCAACAAAATTCCTCCAAGTGCTATTAAGTCACGACCCTCACTTACCGGAAGCTACACACTCGAAAGAAAATCTAATCTGCTGCTAGAACAAGTTTAAACAAGTAACAAGTAATGGTGAGAGAGCCCCGTCTCTCTAACAAGCAATGAGAGCACCCCGTCTCTCAACCAACGAGAGCACCCCGTCTCTCGAACACTAATGAGAGAATCCCCGTCTCTCACACAAACAAAATAAATAAATCCCAAAAAAACAATTAATAAATATTCATACAGTTATTGCGTAAGGAGCAAATAGAAAATGTCAAGTACCATTTATATGGAAGCAATTAACGAATAACAAAAAATCGTATACAATAATTATAAAATACATGATGCGCGTGATATGCATGGTTAAGAGTACCGTTCACCGTAGATTGAAATTCTTGCATTATAACAATTTGGCTGAATATTTGATTCCATAGTTGAGATTTCTTAGAACCATAACACCATGCCTCAAAATGCTCACTGTATATACTCTAATACCTACTTACTCTTCACCTCGTGCTAAAATTCTTTATCCTTCCTAGCACTACAGCGGGAATTTCAATCTTGAATGTGTTCCTGATAGTAATACAACCCACTCGTTCTTCCCACAAATTATAGTTAACCTCCTCTGATGCCCAGGTTAATTATTTGATAACTCGAAATTCAGTTTCTACCCTTTTCTTATCAAATTTCTTTTCATTTCGGCTTGGCTTAAGATATGTCTCCTTATGACTTTAGGAGTCTCCATTTTGAGAACTTTGGATGCATGAAACTTAAAATATTGGAGACTTCGTTCACATGGTTCTGATAGAAGGTTCCCGAAAGAACCATTTTTTCTTGAAACTTCACTTCCCCAATGAGGTCCAAAAATCGGCTTTAAATTGTTCGCCGGCCGGCTCTCCCCCTTAAGAAAATAAAATATTTTCTGTCTAACTTCTCGAACTTGTTCCACCATTTCTCAACCAATGATCTTTCTCTTTCTAATTTTCTTGAATTACCTATCACTCTCGATCTTGCTCCTGAAAATTTCTCTACCCGTAGTTGGAAGTTGAAACGAGCACTAAATCTACCATCCTTTCTCGAATACTCGCCTCCGGTTCTTGGAGCACCTCGCTTTCTCTGAAATTATTCCGACATAATTTCCATCCGAATCTAAAAATTCATTAGGTGTCAAAATCTTCTAATTCCTTCCCTTTCATTTTCAAGAAATCCCGTTGTTGAGAACTCTTACATTTTTGTCGCCTCCATTGAAAATAATCTGTTTGAGCCAATTCATAAATTGGTAGTCATTTCCCGGTTGACTCTCCCCTTTAAGAATGCTTATTCTTATCCGCTGAGCTCGTCACATCAATCCCCAAATTTGAAGAATCTCAATTCTTTCTATGGCTTCCTTAGCATAAATAATTCTAACCACGCCCCTTGGCCAAAATTTTCTCACGTTACTTTTGCAACGATTGGTAGGAATAACCCACTTCTACCAATCCAACTCCCGGATACTTCCCCTACCTCTAATTTGTTCTTTCCCTCTTGGTCCACACTTTTTGACCCGATTATTTCCTTATCATACTTCGATTGTTTTTCGGTTGAAGTAATGCTTGATAAATGAAGTGGGGAGAGTTCCTATCAAGAAAACACTTAAAATGCATGTGGGGTTAAAATGCCGATGCACATATCACCCTTGTAAACTATTTAAGAATGCAACATGTTGGAGCTATTATATCCATCAAAGATACGCACATAAATAAAGGAATTAAAAAAAATTTCAAATAACGTACGATGCACGTGCCATGAATGCATTGAACCTGTCACCGTAGTTACATCCTTTAGCTTAACACTTGTTATCCACGATCTTTCAATTCTTTAAAACTCTCTATCTTCAACCTATATATTTCCATTCCCCGAGATTGAAATTTCTGGAACTCGACTCTTTCCCAAATATCGATCTCTATGTATTGCCCGAACCTTCCCCACAACTAATTCTTTGATCAGAATTTTTCTTGTAGTACCTCGGTAGCTTTATTGATCCGATATTGTAATTCTTGAATTCAAATTATTCCACATCTATGAAGGTGATGCCTTATATTTCTCAAAGAATTAATCTCCAAAGGTTATCCTGGTCTTCATCATAGTTATTACTTTGATTGAAGCTTCCTCGATTTATTCTTTATGAGCTGAAGGGTTGACCGAACTCATCTTTCAATTATTCATACTTGAGCACGTAACCTTGCTCCAAAAGCTTTTTGTCTTTCTTTACCATTTCCATTTGTTGCTCCATATCTCCCAGTTCGACCTCTTTCACACAATTCGGCTTAAATTTGGAAAATAAATTCCAACTCGTCCAAAGTAGAACCCTTAATATTTCGGCTTTGCATGGACTTGAAGTCACTATGTTGACCGTTTTCTTTACCTCCTTCTAATCCGCCTTTTCCTCACTCAAAGCCTAAAGTGATCTCGATTCCCTTCTTCTTAGTCTCCTCGTTCTTTTGTATTCATCTAATACCCGATTTATAGCTTTCACCCATATTTTTCTTGACTTCTTTCCTGAGTTAGATAATCTGTGTTGATTATCAACCCCGATTCCACTTTATTGTTGATTTTTCTGAAGATCATTACCTCCTTGTTGATAGAAACCTTGACCCTAAAACATCTTCGAGACTTTCTTCATTTCTCTCTTAAACAATTGATCCTCCGGAATCCGGATGGAATAACTGTCGCAATATAGGCATGTGAGTATTAAGCTTGCAAGTTGTAAACATCACCCTTACCATCACCTTATCGAGTATCCACCAACTTCCATTGAACTTGTACGCAACTCTCCCGATTGTTTCTTCTATTCCCGATCTCATTATTCGAAACATAGCTCCGTTAGAAAAACTACAACTCCTAAATTTTCATATATAATCCGGGTACTTTTTTTTTTTTTTTTCCATCTTCCATGGTTGAACATAAGACTGGAGATAATTCATTATTGTCATGGAAATTGGTCGTGGTTTAATATAACCTTCATAGCCTATACATCAAAATCAATTCAAAACTAGATGCATGCGGTTAGTACATGCTCATGCCACATAATTGAGATCAAATATGTGAATTTGATGCAAAATGAAATAACCAATTCAACAAAATTGACAACAGAACACATTGAGCATGTAAATCTTCAAGCAATGTAAGGTCAATTAATCAACAATTATGGACAAGAATCAATACAATGCTCAAGTTATCAAGTAATTCAAAGAGTTCAAGTAATCGGATAATTTCAAATAAAATGTAAGACTCTCAAGTTAACAATTAATTTCCTATGCCGTACGACCTACACTCACAAGACACGACACTAGAATCTCGGTTTTGCAACCGGGCTCTAATACCACCTTAGGATGTAGCACCCGGAATGCTAGGTAGCCACATCCCCCGCACTATAGTTCAATCCACATATGGAATGAGCACCCATACATGAATCAAGGCTATAGCGAATGGGAGACAATAAAAAAAAAAATCACTAGCTAGGCGGGACTAACCCTCAATTAATTACAACAATACAATACAAGTAGAGCGGAAGCATAATAGACATATCATCATTCAAGTCTCAATCTCCAATAACTTTATCATTTACACTCTTTAAAATATCATAAGTAAGTCATAATACTAAATAAGTACCATACTAAGTCATCAATAATACATATGCACCAATTAAAGGAATAAAAGTGTTAGACCCGTAAGAAAGACCGACTCAAGCCCGCCTAGTATGCACCGTGCAATACCTGAAATTGTGAGGTGTCAGTCTATGAAGACTGAGTGAGGGGTTTACTAAATATAAGCGCAATTACCATGCAAGCCATAATCTCGGGTAAGGTTTTTATAAAACAAGCAATATAAGTTCAATAATAAACTAGAACTCGCCCGAGATTGCAACTAATCAATTTTCAATTCAATACAATTCAGTTCGATCAATCAGTGGCCCGGCGAGTGAGGGCAATTCTCCAACCTTTCTCCGACTGTGTACAATAATTTAATTATTCAATAATTAGGTGATCAAACAATACATTTTAGTGCACAATTAGCAATTTCAATAACCCCTTCTTCCTCCGGGTGATGGTAGGTTTGCAAGGCCCAACCATCCAATCAGATGAGGGGAGCGCGAACACTCAAACCCTCGGGTTCTCATTATCCAACCAAACCTCCTGGTGGACTCAGAGTTCATCCCCACGATGTGAGGGAGTCCAAGAGTTACCCGTCAGTCCTTGCTTTCCCGGTTGGCTCAAGACACTACCCTCGGGCCCATAGTGAACAATCATGATACTCGCCCAATACACGATCAATCAATCAATCGGTACAATTTAGTTCAATAGCAATGAATCAGTTGTAAATCATTTGAGGTTTACGGAAAACTATATATATATTTATATATTTTGGCCGAAAGATCACATAAGGGTTATACGGGTTCTATATATAACTAGAAATTAAACCTCACCTGACGAACGACGAAACAAGACAAGGATACAAGAAAGTGCCCAAACGATCAATGATCTCCGCACTGGAGAAAAACTGGACAAGAAAGGAAATAACGGGAACTCGTGAGACGAGACTCAATATGAGACCAAGTATGACGCACGACCATACTCATGTAAATAAATAGACTAGCAATCAAGTGACACTTAGCATGTATGAAAACCAATTAACACCTAAGAGGTGAAATTAATATCAAGGAATCATGTATTCATATTATTCAATTACTTCAAGTTCAATTCATGTAAGGCATGGAGTCACACAATCACGTTTGAGCAATTAAGTACCAAGAAGTGTCAAGTAGGAGCATACTTATCAATTAATCAAGTATAATTATCATATAAATCACATATGAGAGCCAAGAGAGTGAAAGGAATGCAATAAGAAAGGTTTTGGTGAAGTTTGGCAAAAACGGACAATTTTAGGAAACACACACGCTGTAGGAAAACTGGAATATCTTTAATTCTAAAAGTGGGAATTGAGTTTTGTTTGTTGGGAATGAAACTAGACACAAAGACCTTTCCGGTGATATAAAGCTCATTTTCTAGTTCAAAGTGAAGAGGAAATGGCGTAAGCTTGAACTTAAGTGAAAGCAGTTTGAGGTTTCCATGGGTTTAAAAATCAGGTCAAACGGAGTTCGGATAAGGGAGTCGCGGCCGTGAAAAAATTGCACTGATAATCAGTCGTGGCCGCGACTGAAAAATGGCCAGTTCTCGAGTTGTTGGTCACGGCCGCGACCAAAAATGGTCACGAAACGGTCGCGGGCGCGACCACCACTCCAGCAGCAGCAAAAGCTTCGGGAAAAACAGGGCAAGCACGAATTTTGGTTCCGAATCCAAACCAAAGCAATTAAATCACTCCAAATCAACATATATTAAGCATATAACTCATATATATCAATTAGATACCATTTAAACAAAGAAACATGCTTCAACTCATCAAGATTCAATCAACAAAATCCCAACAAGTTCATGCCATATATTCCAATATACCTATAATTTCTTGCATAGAATTCATGGTATCAACTCATGATCACACTTTCACCAACTAAATCACAAATTATTCAATCAAATCATAACCCTAACCTCATCAATTCATTCAAGAATTCACTCAAAATTCTCATCTTTACCTTGAAGTGAAAAAGAGAAGAAGAGAGATGGTTATGATGATGATGATGCTTCAAAATATGCAATTTCCCCTTGAAATCAAGCTTGAAAGTGATGAATCTCCTTCCTTCCTTCTTGGTAGTTTGATCGTGAGAAGTGTGTGAGTGTATGTATTTCTTGCATCAAATTGATAAATGAATTATGTGAGAGTTAAAATGTATATGATATATTATAAGTCTTCCACTAACTCTCCTAAATCACCATTATTTGCACATAGGTCCTTGAATTGTATGAATGGATGCAATCAAGTGTCATTCCATGTAAATGATTAATTAACTTCAATCACATTAGTGCAATTTAGTCCACATACTCAAGAAGTGATCAAATAAGAACACATATAAACATTTAAGTCACATTCGACAATTAATTCACGTAACAATTAATTTCAATTTGTGCAATAATTCTTAAATTGATATGATTTCATATAATTTCACGTCAACATATTGAAATATAATTCATATAATTTTCATGAAGTGTAGGAAATTAAGAAATGAAAGAATTAAAATAGATCCTAACGTTCAAGACTCACACGTGGCGTGCGTACCTAAATAATCCGAAAATCGGGGCATTACAGCTATAGTGCGGGGATGTGGCATCTTTGCGCTTCGGGTGCTACATCTTAAGTGGTATCAGAGCCCGGTTGCAAAACCGAGGTTCTAGTGTCGTGTCGTGTCAAGTCTAGGTCGTACGGCATAAGAATTAATTGTTAATTTGAGAGTCTTGCATTTTGTTTGAATTCCTTAGCCTACTTGAATCCTTTGAATTAATTGAATTACTTGATAACTGGTGCATTGCATTGATTTATGCTGCTAATTGTTGATTAATTAATCTTTAATTGTTGAAAAATCTATAAGTTCAACATGTTTATTTTGGAATTTTACTGAACTAGTTGTTGCATTATGCATCAAATTCATGTCCTTGGTATTAATTATGTGACATGAGCCTGCCTTAACTACATGCATTTATTTTCAAAATGAGTTGTGATTCACAGGATACAAAGATAATATCAAACCACGGTCTATTTCTACCACAACAATGAACAATTTTCAGCCCAACTTTTAACCATGGAAGGTGTAGGAAATGTACCGGGATTTCATGCAGGAAGGCGGGTTCATGATCTTTCTTAACAGGGACTATGACTCGAGTGGTTGAATCCGGGATAGATGATCAAATTCATAAGAAGGGTTGCAAGTTTTGTGGAATTGAATGGGGAGATAGGACACAATAAATGGAAATGATAAAGAAAGGTAAAGAATGGTGGGAAGGAAAATTTCAAGTTCAAGGGTAAGTCATGGGAAGGTGAGTTCATTCGACTACTTGAATTCATAAATGAAGAATTGAAGAAGCTTTGATTAGATTACCAACGATGGTGAGGTTGAATTGGAAGATATGGAGCAACAAATGGAAGCAATAAAGAAGAGCAAAATAACAACTAGGGTGAATGCTAGGGCCGCCATTGGAGATTAATTCTTCGGGGAATGTCAAGATGTCAAGGGCATGAGAATAGGAGCATTTGAATTCAAGAATTACAATCTCGGACCATAAAGCCACCCCAGATACTACAAGGAAGATTTTAATCAAGGAACTAATCATGGTGAAGGTTCGTGAACCAGATAGACATTGAAAACCGGGACAGAATTGGGGTCAAAAATTTTCAAAATCAAGTCATGAAAATGTACGAGTTGAGGCCGGAGAATTTTGGAAAATTTAGAAGACCGTGGGAAAACTAGAGATGATCAACGGATCGAGGCAAACTTGTAATTCAATTAATAAAGACAACATACCGGATTAAAGTTATCAATACTATGGTGACAGGTTCAATGTATTCATAAGCACGTGCATCATATGTTGCATTAATTTAATTTGACTCTTATTTACGTGTGTTATTATAATTGTTATCCGGGATTGTATATTTAACGTGTTAAGTACATTGTTGGAATCATTTAAATTTCTTTATTTATATGCACATCTTTAATTAATATAATTACTCTAAAGTGTACATCTATAATTTGTTTACAAGTGTGATACATGCATTAGTATTTTAACTGACATGCATTATTTAGTGTTTATTGTTAATAGGCTCTCTCTAGTTTTACTTCCACTACCGCCTCAACCAAGGTTATATTGAATCAAGACATTAGAAGAAGCTTGCATTTGGGTACAACTGTGGGGCTTTCACTTGAAGCAAGAATCATTAGATACGTGGTTTAACTAAAACCGTGGGTTTCAAGAGAATTAAGTTGGAGAAATTGAGATTTTGATCCAGGAAGGGGCAGAACAAGTTCAAGTATTTAGAAAATAATTTTATTCATTTATTTTATTTTTCTTAATGGGGAGAGCCGGTCTGGAAACAATTAAAACCGAGGTTGGACCTCACTTGAGAGAGTTCAAATTTAAGGAAAGGCGGGTTTTGAACCCTCTATCAGAACCATTTGAAAGAAGCCTTCAATATCTTAACTCTCGTATTTCCAAAGTTTCTCAAAAGGAGACTCCTAAAGTCATAAGGAGGCGTAACTTGAGCCGAGCTGAAATTAAAAGACCGGGATGAAATGGGAGAAAATAATAATTCTTATAAGTTGATCGAGGATGAGAATCCTACAAGGAAAACGTTTCATTAGTACCTGATTCCTCTGGGTTCTATGCGAGTGTGCTTGTTGAATTACTCTCATGGGATGACGACTTTGTTCTTTTTCCTCATCAAACATTCTCCGTAAATGGAAACCTTTACGAAATTGACAGGATAAACAAGTCAACTAAAAATAGTCGTGGAACTAAAGATACTGATGGCATTAATGGCTCCGCAATGCTATTTTCTAACGGATTAGGAGCTCAACATTCGGATTGCAAAATATAGAGTTTAAGATCTTTGCTTCGAGATAGTGTTTTACTCTGACTAAGGAGGTTGATGATATGGTAAAACCTGTTCTCTCTATTGGTCGGATAAGAGCTTGTTGAAACACAAAGCGAGTCTTTAAGCTTGGATACACAACTACTCCCTAACAAGAAGCTCAAAGGTTATCTCCATTTTTGGATTCAGAAAGTGAATGTGTGAATCAGCCTAAGAATGGGGTCGGAAAGAATAAGTGCTTTAAGAAATCGCAGGAAAGGGGTATTTTAAGAATAAAGTGGTATATTTAGAGAATGTTTGAGAATCGATAGGACAAGACGGGATAAAGGATCAGTGATGAGAACTTCAGGTACAAGATAAATGTCATGGAATTTTCCATGGGAAATAAGAGACATTATGAAGATTAAAGACTAGAATTTGAACCATTAAATGAATACCCGAACATCCGAGAAGGTTGATTAGAAATTTTAACGAAGCTAATTATGAACTACGGAAGGGACGAGTTAACTAAATTGAAACCAAGTGTTTACTCAAGAGCTGGAAGTTCAGATTGTGATACTAGGAAGGATAAGGAATTACAGAGCGGGGTGAAGATTGAGCGGTTATCAGGTTATATACGTCGAATATTTGAGGCATGGTAGTACAGTGAAAAGGAATCTCAGCCAAAGAATCAAGTATTCAACCGAATTGTTACATTGCAAGAATTTCGATCAACGGTGACCGGTACACTTAAACATGCATATCACGTGCATCATTTATTTTATTATTGTCGTATGTACTTCGTTATTAATTACTAATTTGCTCTTACATTAATGATACTTGATGTAATTGATATTTTCTACATGCTTCTTATATGCTAAATATGTGAATATTCATTTAATTGTTCGCCTGAATTTTATTTTGTGTGTGTGAGAGACGGGGATTCTCTCAGTGTGGTTCGAGAGACGGGGTTCTCTCGTTGTTTGAGAGATGGGGTTCTCTCACTGTTTGCTTGAGAGACGGGGTACTCTCAATATTACTTGCTACTTGCCAACTTATTTTAGCGACAAATTAGATTTTCCCTCGAGTGGTTAGGTTTCGATAAGTGAGGGTCGTGACTCAACAACATTGAAGAAACTTTGGTGATTGAAGATCTTTTCCGAACTAATCCCTGACGGGAAATGGCCAACCCTCCTGGGATGAACACGGGAGAGCCAATTAACTTCCACGAATTCGAGACAGTGGATCTGGGGACCAGATCCTCTTAAGGGGGAGAGAATTGTAATGTCCCAATTTCCGGTTATTTAGGTATGCCCGACACGTATGAGTTTTTCAAGAGTTAGGATTTATTCTAATTCTTTCATTTATTAAATTTCAACGTGTCATGAAAATTATAAGAATTATATTTCAACCCGTTGACGTGAAATTATATGAAGTTGTATCAATTTGAGAATTATTGTACAAACTGGATTTAACTGTTACGTGAAACAATTGTCGAACGTGGTTTAAATTCTTGAATTGATCCTTTATTTAAATGTGAGGACTAAATTGCATGAAATTTCCTTGGACTAAAATGATCATTTTCATGAGTGTGAACTTGATTGCATGAACTTACAAAGCTTGGGGGTTTAATTGCAAATTGTGGGGATTCATCTCTTTTAAGAGATGAATTACATTATATACATCTCTTCCACAACCTTCATTACATTTCATACATCCAAATTTGCTTCCATGCCTCTCGGTCCATCCCCAAGAAGAAGGAAGAAAAGATTTCATTATCTTCAAGCAATTTTCTGGCCAAATTAAGGACTTTGAAGCATCATCATCTCCATAATTGCATCTCTTTTCTTCCCCTTTTCATTCAAGGTATAAATATGAGATATGTATGATTTCTTGCTATCAATAAATGAAGCCAGGGTTAGGATTTGAGCATCTTAACTTGATTATTTAATGTTGGAAGCATGATTCTATGCCTTACACTTGAATTGATGCTTGAATTCTTGGAAATTATGAAGTTATATGATGAGTTCATATTTGGGTTTGATGATGATTTCTTGATGAATCAAAGCATGTTCCTTGGTTTAAATGGTGTCTAATTGATATATGTGAACCATATACAAGTTATATGTTAGTCTTAAGTTGATTTCTTACCTTGGTTGGTTGTGAGAGTGATTTGGGAGCCAATTTTCGAGGTTTTCCCCTGTTTCCCCTGTTTTCCCGACACTTTTGCTGCTGCTGGACTTGAAGGTCGCGCCTGCGACCGTTTCGTGACCATTTCCGCGACCAACAACTCGAGAACTGGCCATTTTTCCTTCGCCGCCGCAACTGCTTTTCAGTATAATTTTTTCACGTCTGCGACACCCTCATCTGAAATCCGATTGACCTAATTTTTGAACCACAAAAACCTATTGAAGTCAAGAATATCTCCAATTGGAATCACCTCAATATCGTTTCTAGTTTGTGAGATATGATCAATTCTTTTTGGTGTTGCCACTTTATCGGAAAGCTGCTTTCATACAACTTTGGGCGTATGCCATTTTCACCTCGCTTTGATCCAGAAAATGAGTCATATATCATCGAAAAGGTCTTTATGTCTAGTTTCATAGCCAAGAAGCAAAACGTAATTCCAACTTTTAGAACTCAAGATATTCCAGTTTTTCTACAGCATGTGTGTTTCCGAAAATTATCGATTTTTGCTAAACTTTGCCAAAACCTTTCTTATTGCATTCCTTTCACTTCCTTGGCTCCCGTATGTGACTTATATGAGTTGTATACTTGATTTATTGATAATTATGCTTCTATTTGACCCTTCTTGGTACTTAGTTGCTCAAACATGACTGTATGACTCTATGCCTTATACGAATTAAATTTGAAAGGTTTAATGATATGAATACTTGCCTCCTTGAGATTTATTTCATCTCTTAGGCACTAATTGGTTCTTATACATATTTAAGTGTCACTTGATTGCTAAGTTAATTGGTTATTAAGGTGTTGAGAGTTTATTTATTTACATGAGCATTGTCGTGCGTCCTATTTGGTATCATCCTTGAGTTATTGTCTCACGTGTACACAATGTCCCGTTTCTTGTCCAGTTCCTCTCCAGGGTGGAGATTATTGATCGATTGAGCACGTTCATGCATCCTTGAGTCATATTGTCGCCTGTCAGGTAAGGTTTAATTTCTAGTTACATAGAACCTATACAACCCTTACGTGAGATTTCGGCCAAAAGGTATCTATATCTATAATTTTCCATGGAATTACTCATGATTACAAGCAAGCCATGTTCATTGAAAGCAAGTCATGTTCATTGTAAGCAAGCCATGTTATTGTCATATACCGAGCATGTTTGGCGAGTATCATGTATTGTTCACAATAGGCCTGAGGGTAGTGTCTTGAGCCAACCGGGAAAGCAAGGTTCGACGGGTAACTCTTGCACTATCCTCACTATTGTGGGATCGCCCCTGTATCTACCAGGCGGTTTGGTGGAGGAAGGAGTCCCGTGCCTAGGAGTCATGTTCCTGACGTACAACATGTCTTGGATGGTTGAAGGCTCGCTACCTTCCCATCATTGGAGGGAGAAGGAGACTGGGGATGAGTCCGGCACCACGGGCTGTCCTTGGATTATTGTATTGATTGCACCACTGATTGTATTGATTGAGTACACTACCGCACTACTACACTGTAAATTGAATCGCATGATCACCTGATAATTAAATCAAGCATGTATTGTTCACTATTGGTGTAAGGTTGGAGATTTACCCTCACTCGTCGGGCCACGTATCGAATGAAATTGATTAAATGAATTATTAAACCTGATAGTTGTATTCTCGGGCGATGTTTACTTTATTATTGAACATATATCATTTCTTTTCTAAAACTTCACCCGAGGGTATAACTTGCATGTTATTTGCGCTAATATTTATTTATGCCCCTCACTCAGTCTTCATAGACTGACGCCTCCACCTTTCAGGCTCTTGCAGGTGCATGCTAGGTGGGAATCGAGTCGAGTCCGGTCTTTGTATTCGAGTCGTACACGGTTCATCTATTTATTGCTGCATATGAACTATTGTTATTGTTATTTATTATGTATTTTGGAGATGATAATGTATTGATATATGAACATAACTGGAAATAGCATGCTTTCGATGTTGGTATTTGATATTGAGCATATTATGCTACTGCTTTATTTTGATGCATTATGAATTGATTATGTGGTTTGGGGTTAGTCCCGCCTAGCTAGTTGTCATTTTTTTTTCATTGTCTCCCGTTCGCTATAGTTTAGTTCATGTATGGGCCGTCCATCTCATATGTGGATTGAGCTATAGTGCGGGGATGTGGCAACAAAAATTTTCCTTTGTCGTTGTTGCATAAAAAAAATCTATTACAGCTTTATTTCGTCTAATAATTGTCTTGTCTGATCCGATGGATTATGAAAATAAGAGAAAGAGAATCCAAACAAACATAAATCGGGCGAATTAAATTTGAGTATGACCCATAGGTTTGGCCTAATTAATTACAATACAGTCTTTATTCTTTCGATTATTATCATATAGTCCCTGACGTATAATTTTCGTTTGAGGTCCCTAAACCCAGTTAGGGTTCCATCAGCCCTATTTTTTTTTTTTTTGAAATTACCCCTAATTTTTTTTTATTTGATTTGATCAAACTGCCCTTGGGGACAAGCATGTAATTTCAACATTATATAGGGATTTTTTTGTAACATAATAAAACAATAAGGGATGCATTTTAATTTCTAGTTAAATTTAAATTAGGTCGTTTATAGTCGTTGGTGGTCTGTTTATATAAGTGTTTTCATGGTTTTGCATCATCCAATACTCCAAAATACATGTTAAGTTCATATAGCTTCAACTATATACGCAACACACCATTAAAATACAGGTAGCAGATCTTTGTAACAATTACCCAAGTGATGAGATTATGGACAGACTACCTACTGTTTACAAACATATACCAAAATCAATTTAATTTAAATTGCACTAGTGCCAACAAAACATACAAACCATTAAAACAACGGTAGCCAAAAAAAGGTACATGAAAAAGCTCCATAGATCTCATTGCAAATGTTTGATAGAGTGCTCGAACTTACCGAATAGTCGTCATGAGCGAATGCATGAAAGATTTAGAGTCCATTTTCAATGAAAGTTACAAAAGTGGGAAAGTGTATTGATATCCGAACAAACCGACCTCAAAATAAGCAAGTCTACGCACCGCTCAATAATGAAATTAGACTAACAATGAAATATGGAAGTAGAGTGGTGAACCGCTTCGCCTATCTGGTCATCGGCAGAGCCCTGGATGTAACACCCTAAACGGAGGGCGCCACATCCCCCGCACCGAGACCCGACCCGCATATGAAATGGAAAGTCCATATACGTGCCAAGTCACAGCGAACGGGGACTCACTACTATGCTAGGCGGGAGCTAGAACCTCGAGACCAAATAAACAATTCCATAGAATAGGATGCACGTACGGAAGCATAGCATATAATCAGTCATCAATACAGGTAGCAATTGACGGGTTCAACTAGCATAAATACCTAGTCCCGAAATTTTAAACATAAATCATAAATCATAAATCATGACCACGGGTTCAATCTGTCCCTAGAAACATGTCCCGAATTAATAAAACATAATATTAACATTTATACATGTTTCAATATGAAATCATCAATTTATAATGCGTGCGTGCAGAGACTCTAAGTTAACCACAGGACTTGACAGACACAAAATCCCGCCTAGCACTCCAACCTGCAACCAACAGGTAAAAAGAAACAGAAGAAGAGAGGGTCAGTCAAGCGACTGGTGAGGTGGAAAGAATATAACGGATATATACACGATGCAATAGGTAGAGATGTGCAATGCAATAACAAGCCGCCTCGATCCGATATAGCCTCAATTTTCAATAACAAGACAATCATTTCCTTTAGTATCAATTTCAAGAACAAGACCATCATTTATTTTTTTCAAGAACAATGGCGTATACCGGATTAAGGGTTTCAATCAATCAGTGGGCACCGAGTTTACCCTTTCTCCAACCTTTACTCCACAGGACAAGAATAAGAATAAGAACAATAATAAGAAATCATCCTTCTTCCTCCGGGTGATGGAAGACGTAGCTAACCCCTAACCATCCAAGAACACGCGAGTCATAGCCCATTTCGGTACTATGCTCCTTCGGCATCCAGTGCCGGTCACGGGTGACATGTGGTACCAACTACCTCCGATGATAGCACAGTCCCCCGCAGAGGTCGCGAGATAGATTTACCGTTAGCCCTTGCTTTCCCAGCTCCTCTTCCTACGTTGCCTCGGGCCCTTACCCCACCGAAACATGCAAATGGGGCCCCAATCGAAACACGTGAAAGGGGATTTTCAAGAACAAGCACTCAGTTATGCAATGCATGCAAGAAACTTTCCATTTTCACAATTAAAGTCATGAACACACGCTCAAGAATCTATATGTATAACCCATTTGTTACTTGAAATCCATTTGCAATAAAATCAAGAATATAGTAGTCAATCACGTATTTATTAGATAGGTATACATATATGTATAATAATACACATGCGGGGAAACAATTGCAATTCATGTAGGCTATACGGGTATAGGTTGTTGGCTACAGCAAGAAGATAAACCTCACCTCTACCGACAAAGAAAGTAAGGATATATCTATGAAGCTTGATCCTCATCAACGGGAAGATAATCTGTGCAACAAGGATAAGTGTACGTCAGACACGACTCGTATGAACCATTTAGGACGCACGGCAAAGTCATGATCAATATGTTATGCCATAACAATTAAAGAATGCCAAATAAGAGCATAATTATCAATAAATCAAGTATATAACTAATATAAGTCACATAAGGAAGCTAAGGAAGTGAAAGGAATGTAATAAGAGAGGTTTTGGTGAAGTTTGGCAAAACCGGACAATTTTAGGAAAGGCGTGTGCTGTAGAAAAACTGGAATATATTCAGTTCTAGAAGTTGGAATTAAGTTTTTCTTGTTGGGTATGAAACTAGACACAAAGACCTTTCGGAATATATATGGATCGTTTTCTAGTTCAAAGTGAGGAGAAAATGACATAAGCTTGAAGTTAGGCAAGTGCAGTTTTTCGGGAAAGTGGCGACACCTAAAATAATTGATTATAACTCACAAATGACAAAATATATTGAGATGATTCCAATTGGAGGTTGTTTTAGACTTCAATATGTTTCCAAAAAGTTAAAAATCAGGTAAATCCGAGTTCATTTTGGGGGGGTAACCGGCCGAGGAAAGTACAAGCCAAAATCTATCCGGTCGGGGAAAACTTGTGCAGAAAACTTTCTGCACAAGCTCTACCCGCCCGGGGAGATTTTAGGCACAAATTTACCCGCACGGGTAGTGTGTTTTCAGCTGAAAACCGAGAAGAAACAGGGGAAAACAGGGGAGGAAAGGAAAAGGGAGCAAAGGGAAGCAAATCCTCAAGAAAACTCAACTAAAACACCCAAAGCAATCACATAATATGCATATAACTCATATGTACTAATTAGACATCATATACTCCATAGAAGCATGCTTAAATAATCAAGAATTCATCCAACACACTCATATAATTTCATCCTATAAGTTCATAATTTCTAAGAATTCAAGCATTAATTCAAGTGTAAGGCATAGAGTCATGCTTCCAACATCAAGTAATCAAGTTAACATGCTGAAATCCTAACCCTAGCTTCAATTCATGGATGCAAGAATTCATATAAATCTTCATCTCTACCTTGAATGAAAGAAAGGATGAAAGAGATTAAATGAAGTGATGATGTTGATGCTCCAACTTATGCAATTTCCCTTGAAATCAAGCTTGAAAAATGATGAAATCTCTTCCTTCCTTCCTTGGTGTTTTGATCGTGAGAACTGTGTGTGAGTGTGTGAGATTTTTGATGAAATATGGTTAATGAAATGGAATGGAAGAGATAAATGATATTTTACAAGAGTCTTCCAACAAATGCATGACTCATCTCCTTTTTGCATTTAAGTCCCTCAATTATTTGAAGTCATGTAATCAAGTTTCATGTCATGGAAAATGATCATTTAACTCCATTCATATTAATGCAATTGAATCCACACATTTAAGAAATAGTCAAGTAAGGTCACATATGAGCATTTAATCATATTAACAATTAATTCACTTAAATTCACATTAACGACAATTCATATAAATTCTTAGAAATATAACACATATAATGTTATGAAATTTATATAATATCACATAATGCATAAAGGGAAAAATCAGGGCGTTACAATTCTCTCCCCCTTAAGAGGACCTGGTCCCCAGGTCCATTCTCGAGTTCAAAATTTTAAAACAAGTGATAAGAGAGCCCCATCTCTCAAAGAAACAACGAGAGAACCCCGTCTCTCAAAGAAGCAAAATAAAATCCAAAAGAACAATTAAATAAACATTCACACAGTTATCACGTAAGGAACAGGTAGAAAACATCAATTATATCACTTACCATTTATATATAAGCAATTAACAACTAACAAGAATTCATATACGGCAATAGTAAAACACATGATGCACGTGATATGCATGTTTAGGTGTACCGTTCACCGTGGATTGAAATTGTTTCATTGTGGTAGTTCGGTTGAACGCTTGATTCTTTAGTTGATGTTTCCTTCACCTTTCAAGCATACCCGTAAATTTAAAATTATTTCCTTGGCTAGCTCTCCCCCTTAAGAAAGAAAATGAACATTTTCTTTCTTAATCCTTTTGAAGTCTATATCGGATGTCCAATTGTTCAAAACTTCCTCAATTCGGCAAAACTGAATTGGCGGTCGTAGTAGAAAATGGAGAGAACCTACTAGCAAGAAACACTAAATAATGCATGTCGATTAAAATGCTAATGCACGTATCACATTTATAACCAACTTAAAATGCAAAACGTAACAAATAGTCTCAGCAAAGTTGAAATAGGCACGTTGTACATATAAATTTCCAAGCCATATAAGATCAATCCGTCAACAATTAATGGCATGAATCAATGCAGTGCACAAATTATCAGGTAGTTCCTAAGCCGTACGACCTAGACCGACAGACTCGACATTAGAGCCCGGTTGTTGCAACCTGGAGCTCTGATACCACTTCAGGATGTAACACCCCAAACGGAGGGCGCCACATCCCCCGCACCGAGACCCGACCCGCATATCAAATGGAAAGTCCATATACGTGCCAAGTCACGGCGAACGGGGACTCACTCACTCACTATGCTAGGCGGGAGCTAGAATCTCGAGACCAAATAAACAATTCCATAGAATAGGATGCACGTGCGGAAGCATAGCATATAATCAGTCTTCAACACAGGTAGCAATTGACGGGTTCAACTAGCATAAATACCTAGTCCCGAAATTTTAAACATAAATCATAAATCATAAATCATGACCACGGCTTCAATCTGTCCCTAGAAACATGTCCCGAATTAATAAAACATAATATTAACATTTATACATGTTTCAATATGAACTCATCAATTTACAATGCGTGTGTGCAGAGACTCTGAGTTAACCACAGGACTTGACAGACACAAAATCCCGCCTAGCACTCCAACCTGCAGCCAACGGGTAACAAGAAACAGAAGAAGAGAGGGTCACTTAAGCGACTGGTGAGGCGGAAAGAATATAACGGATATATACACGATGCAATAGGTAGAGATGTGCAATGCAATAACAAGCCGCCTCGATCCGATATAGCCTCAATTTTCAATAACAAGAAAATCATTTCCTTTAGTATCAATTTCAAGAACAAGACAATCATTTATTTTTTTCAAGAACAATGGCGTATACCGGATTAAGGGTTTCAATCAATCAGTGGGTACCGAGTTTACCCTTTCTCCAACCTTTACTCCACAGGACAAGAACAAGAACAACAACAATAACAAGAAATCATCCTTCTTCCTCCGGGTGATGGAAGAGGTAGCTAACCCCTAACCATCCAAGAACACGCGAGTCATAGCCCATTTCGGTACTATGCTCCTTCGGCATCCAGTGCCGGTCACAGTCGACATGTGGTACCAACTACCTCCGATAATAGCACAGTCCCCCGTAGAGGTCGCGAGATAGATTTACCGTCAGCCCTTGCTTTCCCGGCTCCTCTTCCCACGTTGCCTCGGGCCCTTACCCCAAAGAAACATGCAAATGGGGCCCCAATCGAAACACGCGAAAGGGGATTTTCAAGAACAAGCACTCGGTTATGCAATGCATGCAAGAAACTTTCCATTTTCA
Source organism: Lantana camara (assembly GCA_037501455.1). Taxonomy (NCBI): domain Eukaryota; kingdom Viridiplantae; phylum Streptophyta; class Magnoliopsida; order Lamiales; family Verbenaceae; genus Lantana; species Lantana camara. The sequence continues at coordinate 113,474,525 of CM074857.1, forward strand.
CAATTAAAGTCATGAACACACGTTCAAGAATCTATATGTATAACCCATTTGTTACTTGAAATCCATTTGCAATAAAATCAAGAATATAGTAGTCAATCACGTATTTATTAGATAGGTATACATATATGTATAATAATTCACATGCGGGGAAACAATTGCAATTCATGTAGGCTATACGGGGTATAGGTTGTTGGCTACAGCAAGAAGATAAACCTCACCTCTACCGACAAAGAAAGTAAGGATATATCTATGAAGCTTGCTCCTCATCAACGGGAAGATAATATGTGCAACAAGGACAAGTGTACGTGAGACACGACTCGTATGAACCATTTAGGACGCATGGCAAAGTCATGATCAATATGTTATGCCATAACAATTAAAGAATGCCAAATAAGAGCATAATTATCAATAAATTAAGTATATAGCTCATATAAGTCACATAAGGAAGCTAAGGAAGTGAAAAGAATGCAATAAGAGAGGTTTTGGTGAAGTTTGGCAAAACCGGACAATTTTAGGAAAGGCACATGCTGTAGAAAAACTGGAATATCTTGAGTTCTAGAAGTTGGAATTAAGTTTTTCTTCTTGGGTATGAAACTAGACACAAATACCTTTCGGAATATATATGGATCGTTTTCTAGTTCAAAGTGAGGAGAAAATGACATAAGCTTGAAGTTAGGCGAGTGCAGTTTTTTGGGAAAGTGGCAACACCTAAAATAATTGATTTTAACTCACAAATGACAAAAGATATTGAGATGATTCCAATTGGAGGTTGTTCTAGACTTCAATAGGTTTCCAACAAGTTAAAAATCAGGTAAATCCGAGTTCATTTGGGGGGGGGGGGGTAACCGGTCGGGGAAAGTACAAGCCAAAATCTACCCGGTCGGGGAAAACTTGTGCAGAAAACTTTCTGCACAAGCTCTACCCGCCCGGGGAGATTTTAGGCACAAATTTACCCGCCCGGGTAGTGTGTTTTCAGCTGAAAACCGAGAAGAAACAGGGGAAAACAGGGGAGGAAAGGAAAAGGGAGCAAAGGGAAGCAAATCCTCAAGAAAACTCAACTAAAACACCCAAAGCAATCACATAATATGCATATAACTCATATGTACTAATTAGACATCATATACTCCATAGAAGCATGCTTAAATCATCAAGAATTCATCCAACACACTCATATAATTTCATCCTATAAGTTCATAATTTCTAAGAATTCAAGCATTAATTCAAGTGTAAGGCATAAAGTCATGCTTCCAACATCAAGTAATCAAGTTAACATGCTCAAATCCTAACCCTAGCTTCAATTCATGGACGCAAGAATTCATATAAATCTTCATCTCTACCTTAAATGAAAGAAAGGATGAAAGAGATTAAATGAAGTGATGATGTTGATGCTCCAACTTATGCAATTTCCCTTGAAATCAAGCTTGAAAAATGATGAAATCTCTTCCTTCCTTCCTTGGTGTTTTGATCGTGAGAACTGTGTGTGAGTGTGTGAGATTTTTGATGAAATATGGTTAATGAAATGGAATGGAAGAGATAAATGAATTTTACAAGAGTCTTCCAACAAATGCATGACTCATCTCCTTTATGCATTTAAGTCCCTCAATTATTTGAAGTCATGTAATCAAGTTTCATGTCATGGAAAATGATCATTTAACTCCATTCATATTAATGCAATTGAATCAACACATTTAAGAAATAGTCAAGTAAGGTCACATATGAGCATTTAATCACATTAGCAATTAATTCACTTAAATTCACATTAACGACAATTCACATAAATTCTTAGAAATATAACGCATATAATGTTATGAAATTTATATAATATCACATAATGCATAAAGGGAAAAACCGGGGCGTTACACTAGACCCAAGCAAATCTACAATTTATACAGCCTCTTTCCTAGATAGCCTTCTTCCAATAGGGAAGAAAACAAATAGCAGGTATTTTTATTTACTCAAGGCTTCGATTTAGGGCTTTTCATTAGGTATATTTTCAAGAGGAAAAATGTTGAAAGGAAGAAGAAATGAATACATAATAGAAAGACTAAAGTCTGGTATTACCTTCGCATTTTGGCTTTAGCTGATTCGATTGTTTGGAAGAAACATTAATTAACTTAAGCTTAAGGCTATAGATAGGATTCCCTTTCTTTCAGATAGAGTTTCTATTTATTAATAATTTCACTTTGCATGGAAAGGGGAGCATAAAAGCTAGTATTGGAGGAAGGTAAAGCCAGTTTACAATTTAAATTAACAACTTACTTTTACCACTATATAATTTATAGAGCTTATTTCGAATACCCCTGATTCGTTAGACCTCAATGTGCTTTGTCCCCTACTTTTTGAAAATGTCACACTTAACTCTTTTTAACAAATTTTGATCTTCGATTTATCTTCAGTCATGGCGACCAAGCTTGAAGACTATCGTTATCGTGTTCACCTCTCCAAGACGAACAAAGCTCATACCCAGGTCGACTCTGTTAACCGCTCGAAGCAGCTACGAAGCTTCGTCTGCATGCGCTGTCTTTGACTGATATTTTCTTCTTTGCCAGTTATCGAATTTTAGTTTTAAAACCATCCTTGTATTTCTTGCATCGAGAGCTTTGATTTGACATATAATATTGATATATTTGAAATGTGTTATGCATAGATCTATTCTTTTTAAAGGGGTTAAATGTTTAAAAGGTTAGGGGATAATCATACCCTAATTCAAATATTAGGGGGCAAAGCATACTAAGAACTAAAGGATGAGGGGGTGACAGAAATAAACCCTAATTTTTAGTGTTATCTGGTAATATCAGCTGCATGAACATCGTTGAAATTAACATTAGAAATTATTGAAATTGATGCTAGAGAAAAATAATATTTTCAGACCCAATGAATGACGCAATTCGTTTGGTCAAGCAACTAGGGTTGTGGGTGGCTAATGGTAGTAATAGCCGATGTGGACCTGCTCAGTAGGTGGGCTGACCAGCAGGTAGCCAGAATGTAGAATGTAGCCTTTACAGCTCCCCTAATTTTGGGGAGGTTGTTCCAGCTGGTAAGTATGTGGAAAGCTTCTGGAGAGGTATTTAAATTCATAAGCAGATTTTTAAGAAAAAACACCCGAAGAATTTCCACTCCAAATCTGTGCATCTTTTCTCGTATGATCTATAGCTAAAGGAATACCTTTGATTCGTTCCTTAATGCTCTGAGGGATAGGAGTACTCTTAATCTGCTCCAGGCGCAAATTACCTGTATCATCGCAAACATCACTTCACTAGCATCTACTTCCCCTTCAATCTGATTTCTCAAGGGCTTACATCCCGACCACACATCATTCCAGAAGCTAATATCCATTCCATTACCTACCCGCTAAAAGATCTTATGGGAAACACTCCTCAGACTTTTTACAATTCCCTTCCACAAAGGGGATGCCGATGGTTTCGGACTTGTGTTCAGCATACTACCCTCCCCAAGATATTTCATTTTAAAAATACCGCACCAGGTCTTTTCTTTGGCCTTTAGCACCTTCCATCCCATCTTAACAAGCATGCTAATATTGCTTTTGCGCACTTCTTTGAGCCCAAGGCCCCCTTTCGCTTTCTCACGGATAACTGTATTCCAACCCACGAGATGAGTTTTCTGTTTCTCCATATCCGAAGACCACAGAAAGTTCTGATTAAAGTTGATCTAGCTTCTCGAAAAAACTAGCAGGGAACCAGGTAGTGTGCATCTGATAAATTGGAATGGCTGAAGTAATGGATTTGAATCAACGTTATACGGGCTGCAAGACTAAGGTTTTTGGATATCCATTGTGTCAAGCGTTTTTGCACTCTCTCTAAGACTTCGGTGAAGATGGCGTTTGAACGTCTACCATCGCCCAAATCAACTCCCAGATATCTTCCAACTGACAACGTCTCCCCAATACCCAAAATATCCACAATTTCTACACGCCATGCCTGATCATTGTGAGGTGAAAACCATATCTTCGATTTGGTAGTGGTGAGTCGGAGGCCTGAAGCCTTGCAAAAACTGGTTAGCACTTCCTTAATCACCTCCGCATTACCCTTCGTCGCAGGAGCCGTTAACACGATATCGTCAGCAAAAAGTAAATGGTTGATTTTCGGACCTTTCCGGTAAGAAGCTATTGGATTCCACTGTAAGAATATTTCTTATTGGACTTCTATTAATTGATGGTTGTATTAAAATAAAATTGGCTAAATTAATACGATTAATGGGACAAGACTTATCAGGCCTATTTATTTGACCCACTATCTTTAAAGGCTTGATTTTAGTAGATGTGGTCTGACAGATGGTGTAGGCCCACTCTAGAAAGCCCGTGATGGGAGGGCCCCTAAGGTTTTATATATCGCGGTTTGATCCCCTCTCCACTCCATGTTATTGATATTTGCTTTCCCATTAAGCTGCCAACTGTCGGTGAGAGAAGGAGAGGAAGATCTAGCCAGAGAAGTCGAGCATACCACGTGAAATTACCCAAAGAGATCGATAAATATCAGGTTCAATTCAATAGGCGAAAATCAGGTATATCTACACTCTCGATTATATTGGTGTTCTAAATTCATGATGTTGATCTTGGCATAAATATCTTACAGTTTGTATTAGAATCATACATCTATGAATTTAGAACCCTAGTTTTGAGTATTTAATTGATATGTAAATATCAAATACCAATTTAAAGTTTTTCGTCACATCAAATTTGTAATTTGATATATATGATGTTCATATATTTGTGAAATTTAAATTCCGCGTGTTTGTTACTGCTATGACAATTCAGAGCATGAATTATAATTACTTTTTTGTTGTGAGCATGAGATTTTAGATATGGAATTGTGATATATATATATATGAGTTCTCATGGGCGACGCCACATGAGGCCAAGTGGGGTCACTTGACCCCACTCAATTTTTTTTTTCAATTATATATTTATATATTTGATTTATAATATTTTGTTAATACACCAAATTATAACTATTTGACCCCATAATAAAATAATTACATTGAAATCGACCCCTAAGATGAATAAATAAATTTTAATGGTGTTTATAAATTCTAAAAATAAATACTTATTAATTTTGAGGGTGTTTGTAAACTCTCAAAATAAATATTTATAATAAACACTAGATTGTACTATTTTCTATAATTAAATGGAATTTAATTTAGACAATATTATCCACACTAAAATATCAATATTCTTGAATTACTTTTTACATTTAAATAGAACTCTAGCCTATAATTATTTCTTCTCCTTTCAATTAAAAATCTACAAAAAAATCTCTAATTATTTGGTAAATTTATTTTTCTGTTTTATTAATTCTTATGGATTTATTTATTTTTAATTAGTTCTATTTTATTTTTCATTATCTATATTTCACATGATTTCATTCATTATACATAATTGTTATAAATAATTTTAAACTAAATTTTATATTAATATAGTATTGAAATCATATTAAATTGTCCAAAAATGATCTAAAAAACAATATAGTGATATATATGTAACTTGATAAAGATTAAAAGTAATTCGCAACTTTTCTCTGCAAAAATTTTTATGCTTTCCACTTTTTTTTCCCCAATATCCACTGATTTTACTATTGCAAAGATTTTACAACTTTAACGTATGTTTTAACTTCTAAGTGGAGTATAATTTGCAAACACCCATTTCGTATATATATATTCTACCTCATCCTATATTATGAAAAAGTAGCCTATTTATTTCAATATTTTAAAAAATATTCTTAATTTATATAAAAATTTAACATAAAATTATAAATGCTTATTTAGTAATGTCCTAAATATAATTTTTTCGACCCCAGTGATCAACAATCCTGGAGTCGCCACTGTGAGTTCTGACATGTATGCACAAAGGTTTTCATATACTAATACATAGCATATAATTTGTTGATTTACTGCAATCTTTGATTTGTTGGGTGTTGCATTGATTTTGATTTCTTGTGGTAAATTATGAATTGCCGTGGGGCACATATATATTAATTAGGCATGTTGGCCTTTTCCTTTATTGATATATAATTAAAGACGAAAACCTTTATACTTGTATTTAAAATGACCTGAAAAATGCTCCGTTTTATGGATTAAGCATAAATTTGTGTAAATTTAATTGTGTATATCTATTGACTCTGACTGCTAAGTGAACTGTATAATTTTGGAATTGCCTGGGGATGACGTGAGTCACAATTTGAATTAAACTCTCGGTTGTGGATAACTTTTAAGAGTATATATACTCTTATTATATGTATTATTAGCTGAATATAGATATTGCTTGCCCCACACGTATTATATTTAATTTGTGTGATTTAATTATGTATACACCTATTAAATACATTATATTAGTTAAGTTAATTCTAATGAATAAGTTGGGTGCAATAAATTATATTTGTGGGGCACGGAACATAAAAAATTACGTATGGTCTTGTATGTACAAATGGCCTTGCACAACTATTAAAGGATGCGTGTTAACTGAATTGGGGTAGTTAACAACATAGTATTCACTTAATTAAAGGTGATTACTATATATATTTCATATCCTTTTCAAATTATTCAATTTCATTATTTCTTAATTGAATATTAGGGTGTTTGTTGATGCACAAGTACTGGATAGAAGATTACTATTAATGGCAAATGGTCATATTCTATTGATGTACGTGTTTTCTGGTTTCTATAGAAGAAAAAAATTGAAATTGCCTTGTGAATCTACTAAATAGTTTATTTAGAAATATTGTGCTATTGTCTATGATCTTCGGGAACGCCGAGTTAAAGTTGTGTATGCATAAAAATTATAATGTTACAAAACTCTACAAGTGTTTGAGGTTTTGTTACTTGAGATATTACCCCATAACGAAATAGAGACACAAGTTATTTTGGGCAAGATTAAAACCTCTCTTATATTATGTCACTTGCAACTGAATCAACATATTATTTTCAATGTCTATGTTGAGGTTTTTTTGAGAATAAAGGTAATTTCAACCTTGTCAATATCTTCTATCTCTATGACCTTTAAAGTCACTACTATTAGTATTTCAGTTGAAATATTTAACACCTATGTCACTTCCCTTATCGTTATTGTCATTACTAATTAATTTGAAAGCTCGATTGTGGGTTGAGGTGTTTATTTCAGTTTTCGCATGTTTGGAAGACACTGAGAAAGATGGTTTTCATCCAATGGGTTTTGCAGCCGAATGTGGCTTTTGACACCGAGCTAGTCTTTTGAGGGAGAGTATGCTTTGTAAGGCTAGTTGCCCTTTTTTCCTCTTGTTCGGTTCAACTTGAGATATATGTAATCAAATATTTTATATTGAATGACAATTGTATTGAGATTAAATTGTTCATTATTCACTAAGTTTTCATAAAAGGTGAATGTGATATAAAATTAACGTACTTGATCATATTAGTTGGAATCGAATTTGTTTTGACGGACTACTTTACATGAGTATTCAAATAAATAAGACCTTGGGAATAATTTTCATGCAATATATCATGTTATAGATAACTTCCAAAAGTACATAGTTTTCGTACTTTATATTTTGTGGGAGTATTTGCATACATATCGTGCGTGTGAAAATTGGGCAATCTATTTCTGTGTTCTTAATTTACTAAGTTTACGTAGATAGTTACACCAAAGTGTTCTATTTATGAAGACTTGTAAAATTCGAAACATGCATATTTCGGGTGAATGAATTATTATGCATTCTTACCTACACAAAGGGGGTGAGATATGTATGATAATTTAATTTTATTTGTGCAAAACATATCAATAGGGTACGTCAATCAAGAAAGTTTAAATAAGTGTTCTTGTTACATAATTACAAGTGTTAATTTTCTCATAAATAAGCTATGCTGGTTCTAGCTAATTTTAAATAAGTGTTCTTGTTACATAATTACATTGCATTTATGTAAATTGTGCATGTAATTGGAAACTTATTATGTATTAGCATAAATGATAGGCTAATACTTTTTGGTTGAGCTTGTCTTCCTGTCGTGGTATTTTGAACAATATTATTGATTGTTTTGATTTTAGGCCCTCGAGAATTTAATTGGAATAAGTAAAATAGTAAGCCTAAATATAAATTTTGACACAATATATTGTTAATTGCGGGCTAATTATAGGCATGAAGTTGTTTTTTGGAAAATCCCTTTTTCGGCAAGGTCAGTGGCCATCAGCGTGACACCCATTTGGCGGTAAGAATTCTCATTTACGTCACTCGCGTCCTCAGGGCTACACAAGTGATAAGGTTGTTGTCGGACAATTTGAACAGAGGATCCGTCAAATCCATAGTTGCAGACTTGTCCAAGGAATGGACAAAGGGGTCTTTGAGCATATCTCTTCTTCTTATTCGTTTCGTTCCTACAAAAAACAATGTTCTCGGCCAAGATCCGATCAAGGTTACAATACTTGCTCCATAAAATTTTATTCCCAACATTAAACCAAGTAGTAAATTCAACGTAGGGAATAGACCTGACATCATATTTTGTCTTACTCACAAGCCATATTTTCAACGTGTTTCTGGAAGTTAGCCCCCAAACCGTCGCGAAATCATTGTTGCGGTCCTGAGAAGTATTCTTTGAAACTTCAAAAACCTGTAACACCAAGAGCACACAACCTTTCTCAACGCCAAATGTGAAAATGTGATTATGCCTATTTAAAACGGAATTCAGAGACCTCTTCATATTGAAATGAACAATTAAAAGGTTACAGCAAGTGGCGATATTCGCCTGGTGCGAAGCCAATTGAACTCTCAAATTGCTTCTTCTCTCCATGTGCCTACCATTATCTTTATTAAAATTCCCCAAATCAGGACCAAAAGCCCTGCATCTCCTGTCAGGAAAATAAAACAGGGGATTTAGCAGATTTAACATAAACCACATAGGGTCCATATTTCAATTGTGAATCATCAAGACCATCTGAATCTCGGGAGTCCCCATTTATCCACATTTGTTATCCCTCTCAACTGCTTATCCATCGGTTCCTCGGAAAAGTCCCAAGTGTTTTGGCTCTCTGCACCTCGCTTAGCTAGGAAGTCTGCCGCTTGATTACCTTCACGATAAATATGCTTTAAAGAGACTTTCATGGATTTAACAATCTTCAAGAATTCCAGAATAAGCTGATTAATTCTGAGGTCCCCGGACCGTCTTCGGTGAACAATAGCTAGGACCACTTTTGCGTCTATCTCGATCCAGAGCCTATCACACCCAATTTCCTTGGCTAGCTTAGCTCCATGGACTAACGTCGAGAGCTCAGCCATGGTGTTTGTAGCAAATCCAATGCCACTACTAAAAGCACACAATACGGTGCCTGAACAATCTCGTATGACTCCACCTATGCCCGCTAGTCCCGGATTGCCTCTGGAGGCGCCGTCGGTATTTAATTTCATTTGCCCCTGCTGTGGTCGTTCCCATATAACCATCTTAGGTCTCGGAAAGCTAGGGCGTTGGAGCCGGATACCAAAAAGTCTTGCTCTGAATATATCCCCTTTCCATTTTTTCCGGTTCATTCGAGAAGTGTTGCTCCAGCGAAATAAATGAAGCCGAACACGACGGATGATGTTGTATACGGTAAAACCCGAGTTCCCGTGTTTGGACCTATTTCGCTCAGTCCAGATGTACCAAAAAATAAGACTAGGCAAGATAACTCTGATATGTTTCCTCCCGCTGAACGCCGAACCGTTTATCCATCCTTGAAAAACCATCGCAGAGGTCTCGAGACCTGTCATATTGATGCCAAACAGGCTTGCAAAATAAGCCCAGATACTTTTCGCTTTGTCCCCAAGTATGAAAAGATGTTCGAGAGTTTCCAGCTGCGAACAGCATTGGCACTTAGAAGGGAAGATCATTCCTTTCCGATGCAACCTTTTATCAACAGGTAACCAATCATGCATCAGTCTCCACAAGAAAATCATGATTGTGGGAGTTAGATCCGCACTCCGAATCAGACGAATAAGCTGGGAGACGTTTCGTCTTTTCCTAATGGAGTTCCAGGTAGATTTAATGGAGAAGTAGCCACCCGAATTAATGGTCCAGAGAGCTGTGTCCAAACTCGAAGTGTCAAAAGGAACACTGGATATCATTTGAGCAGCCGCTTGACCTGCCACAGAGTGCAATTTGTTGATATCCCAAGCCTCATTTGCCAAAAACTCATTTACTTTCATACCCGTCTGTCCAACCTCCGTTATATTAGCAAGATCACCCTCAACGGTCCATTTATCATACCAAAAGGAAATCTGTCCCTGACCCAACAACCACCTTATCGAGTTTTCAGCTTTCGCCCGAACACCACCTAACCTCCTCCAAGTGTGTGATTGGGAATTGTTCACGATAGCCTTGGTGGGGTGAATTTCATTACAATATCTATCTCTCATGTAGGTCGCCCAAAGCGCATCACTCGTCCGGAGTCTCCACCAAAGTTTATAGGAAAAAGATTCTATGATGTCATCTAAATCCCTGACTCCCAGACCGCCTTCTTCCACCGGGTAGCACATTCTCTTCCAAGAAGCCCAATGAACCCGTTTTCTATCATTAGAAGTACCCCAAAAAAATCTATTAAGCATGATTTCCATGGATCTCACAACAGACTTAGGAGGGTTGAGAATTTGCAACGTGTGCAGAGGGATAGAATAGAGCACCGATTTAATAAGTTGCAGCCGACCCCCATGCGAGAGTCTAACCGTTTCCCACCCTTGAATTCTAGCTCTAATTTTAGCAATGACCTCATCAAACAAAGCCATTTTTCGTCTGCCTCAAAAAAGAGGAGCCCCGAGGTATTTTATCGGCAGACAATCTCGTGAGAAGTTCAACACATCTTGAACCAAAGAAGCTGCTCTATCTGAATTATTGCCCACCACAAACGAGCTTTTATTAGTGTTCAGCTTTTGCCCAGAAGCACACTCGTACTGTTCCAAAATACCTTTGACACCTTGGAGGGAAGTCCCGCGGCTGTTAGTGAATATTATAGTGTCGTCAGCGTAAGCTAAGTGTGATATCACCACAGAAGCTGGATTTTTAAATCTAGCATCCTCCTGTACATTCATATACCTGTCAAGTAAAATGGATAAATAATCAGCTCCAATAACAAAGAGGGACGGGGAGAGGGGGTCGCCCTGCCTTAACCCACGAGTCGAGTGGAAAAATCCTGAAGATCCACCATTGACCATTACCGAGAACCAACAGCTGTTTATATCCTCCTTAATCCAGTGAACCCACTTTTCCGGGAAACCTTTCCTTCGCAGAATTTCAATCAGAAAGTGCCATTCCATGCGATCATAGGCCTTCGCCATATCAAGTTTAAGCAAAACGTTCTTGTCTCTACCCCGAGAATCCAGGGAATGTATCATTTCTTGTGCCATAAGAATATTGTCACTGATAAGACGGCCTTTGACAAATCCACTATGACTCGGAGAGATGATCTTAGGAAGTACTTCGGCTAGCCTTGAGTTTAGAATTTTAGATATGATCTTGTTTTTCACATTACAGAGGCTGATTGGTCTGAAGTCCGACCAGTGAGAGGGATTGTCTATCTTTGCAATTAAGACAATCATGGTAGCTGAATACGCTTTGGGCAGCGGGCTTCCTTGAAAAAAATCCGTCACAGCCTCAACGATATCATCTGCGATTAAGTTCCAAAAGTGTTGATAGAAGTGAGCCCCATACCCATCCGGACCCGCAGCACTGTGAGAGCTTATGCTAAACACGACTTCCTTAACTTCTTCCCTTGTTGGCATTAGAATAAGCTTACTCCCCTCCTCTTGACTCAGAACGGGCTGTATATGGTCGAACATTTGATTCAGGTCATTCGGAGTTCCTTCAAATGCTAGGAGATTCTGGAAATATGCCTACGCCGAATTCCTCACCTGCTCAACATTAGTGATTTCCTCACCCCCTTCTTTTATTGTCTGGATTTGACCACGAAACCTTTTTTTCTTAACAAGTGCATGGAAATATCTCGTATTTCTCTCGCCATCTTCGATCCATTTACATGCCGCTTTTTGTCTCCAGAAATCCTCTTCCATTGCCGTGGCTCTGTTCCACAAAGCAATCTGGCGATTAAGTTCTATTAAGTTCTCGTCATTGGGGTTGTCATCATATCTTTCCTCAGCCACTTTCACAGCACACTCTGCCTCCTCCACCTTATCAAATATGTTACCAAAGCATTGCTTATTCCATGTTTTGAGATGTTGCTTGAGACGAGTCAGCTTGACGTGCAGTTTCCACAGACCGTTAGCTTGAATCGGTTGTGCCCAGATATCACCAACGATATCGTCTATCTTTGGATGTCTTAGCCACATCTCTTGGAAGCGGAAAGAAGAGGGGCGATGACCCGTATCATCCCCGTACTGAATAAGAAGTGGGCTGTGATCAGATGCACCTCGAGGTAGGTGCTTAACCAAGGTATTCGGAGAGCTATCAGCCCAAGCTTCATTAACAAGTACTCTATCTAACCGTTGCCTCATGGAACCCCTAGCCCAAGTGAAATTCGAGCCTTCAAACCGCGGTTCAGTCAAGTTACAATCTTGAATAAAATTGTTAAACTCAGCCATGCCTGCCAGATCAGGTTGATTACCTCCTCGTCGTTCTTCAATTTTGGTAATAATATTAAAATCTCCAGCCAAGATCCAAGGACCAGGCGGATCCTGTCTGATTCTCAAATTTTCCCAGATTTCTCTTCTTCCACAGGTGGTGGATTTAGCGTAATCTATGGTAAGAAGAGTCGGTTTCCTCCAATTTTTGTTAGTCAGCATAATATGAAGGAATTGGCGGTTATCTTCCAAGATTTCAGCTTCTGTTTCCTGTTCACAGAAGAACCAAATGTGATTAGAGACATTAGCAACAATCTTAGGGAAATTTAACATGCGAGAAAAAAAATTAAAATCAAAAGGAACCATAGGCTCTAAAATAGCCATAAAATTGAGATTATTTCTTCGCCGATATCTCTTGAGGATACGTTGGCGGCCTTGATTTCGTATCCCCCTTATATTCCACACCAGTCCGTTTAAGATCATGATTGTTCCTGATTAGCGCCCGATAACCGAGTGGTCATCCTTTTAGGGGCCGGTGCAGGGGGCATATGTTGTTTCTTTTTCCAACGATTTTGAACTTCAGTAAATCCACTGCCCTCATCCGAGTTTGACCGTCTCAGAGTAGCTTGGATTTTTTCGGTAAGAGCGTTATCTTCATCTTCATTGGATTCAACCTCCTGTTCGCTTCCAGAAGATTCCTCACTGCCGAGATTATCCTCCACTCTGCCAATCTCGTCCTCATGCGTCATGTCTTCGGTTGTGTCCTTCATGGGAAGCACAATTTCAATTGAATCAATTTGTATACCTCCCTTCCCAACCAATCCCGTCTCGTCATCATTTTGGCTTGGGACGTGATTCACAACATCTTCCGTTAGTTCGTGAGTCACAGCCACTTGCTCTTCACTGTGGAAGTTTCGGTCACTTTCCTCAACACTAGCAGGTCTGGTATCCTGCTGCTTTTCTTACTGTTTCTTTTGTGATCCCGCAGGTGGGGCTTCTTTGTTTCTCACTGGGTAGAAGGTTTTTTCCACCCAAGTTTTGGTATTACCCTCTGCTCCACTCTTTTTCGAAATCTCACCACTGTTTTTTTGGTCTCTGGTGTTGTTGTTTGTTCCTTTTCCTTGCTGAGGTTGAGTCCCTTTCTTTCCCTTAGCCATACTATGTCGTACCCCACTATCGCTACTGGTACGTTTCTCTTGTATCAGTTCTCGCAAGTCCTTATCAGTCTCCATTTGTCCGCCCTGATCAGTGTTATCCGTCAAATAGCATTCATCCTTTTTATGACCAAGTCTAGAACATTTGTTGCAATAAGCAGGGAGTCTTTCATAAATAATCTCTTGAATCTGAATTCCGCCTTCGTAGCCCAACGTGATCTGATGTTTCAATGGTTTGAGCAGATCCAGTTCCACACATACCCTAGCGAATTCCGGCCTGTTTGCATCAAGAGTACCCTCGTCACAGCAAAGCGGTTCTCCAATCACTCGTGCAATATCGTATATTGCCTCTTCATCAAAGAATTATGTGCGTATGCCAGGAAATCGAATCCAAACTGGGATGACAGATGATTCCACATTTGGGTTAAAGGTTAGCGTCCATTTGAAGATCCTCATCGGGAAGCCATCGAACATAATAATTTTACGGAGCCATAACTTGGTAACATCTTCTTCGCAATTCAGGCGAATAAGTACATGTTTCATATTAATGAGACCCAATTTAAACTCACCCGAGAGTTCAAGCTCCATGAAAAGTTCATGCAAGCGTGACATAGACGGATAACCTTGCGAGAATTTGCCCACCAAAGCATGTTTGAAAGGCTGAGATAGTCTGGCTATCTCTGTGTCAGAGAATTGGATATGTGTAAGGCCATTCCGTTCAGAGACCGTGCCAAATTTTCGTGATCGGTGAAAGACATGAACTCTAGCACTGTTAGGATTTCCCCCAGGTTTGGCGTTCAGAGAGGTTTGTGGCCGTCGAGTAGCGGATAGCGCAGCTGCGTAACTAGGACGGCTACCATCTGCGTTTCGCAAGTCTGTGTCTTTTCTCAGTGGTTCCGGTGGTTCCACCGGTGGCGGCGGCTCCATAGAGGTGGAACCCTAGTGGTCACTCAAAGAAGCGAGGAGAGAGAAGAGAGAATTTAGGAGTCCTTATTTTGTTCAGCCTTTTTTTCGTTCCAATTCTCAACTTGATTGTTGAGTGCGTAACTTTGATTCTTATTTAGAAGTCCTTATTTTGTTCAGTCTATTAATTGATGGTTGTATTAAAATAAAACGGACTAAATTAATACGGTTAATGGGACAAGACTTATCAGGCCTATTTATTTGACCCTCTATCTTTAAAGGCTTGATTTTAGTAGATGTGGTCTGACACCTGATGTAGGCCCACTCTAGAAAGCCCGTGATGGGAGGACCCCTAGGGTTTTATATATCGCGGCTAGGTCCCCTCTCCATTCCACGTTATTGATATCTGCTTTCCTATTAAGCTGTCAACTGTCGATGAGGGAAGGAGAGGAAGATCTAGCCAGAGAATTCGAGCATACCATGTGAAATTTCCCAACGAGATCGGTAAATATCAGGTCCAATTCAATATGTGAAAATCACGTATATCTACAATCTCGATTATATTGGTGTTCTAAATTCATGATGTTGATCTTGGCGAAAATATCTTACATCCACTACTTCAAAGCCACCGCCTCTTTTGTAGCTCAATCTCTCCATACACAACATAAATAGGTATGGAGAGATCGGATCACCTTGACGAATACCACAAGTTGGCATAATTTGCTCTGTTGGCTCCCCATTCCAAAGGATTCGGGGTCTCACCTTAGTAACACAACACATAATCAGGTTGACAATGCTACCCGGGAATTTAAAAAGCTCCAAAGTCTCCCAAAGAAACTCCCAGCTAATTTTATCGTACGCTTTCTCAAGGTCTAAATTGAGCAACATACTCCCTCTCTTGCTTTTCGAATTAAACATAGAATGTATCAGTTCTTTTAGCATCAGAATATTATCATGCAATGTCTTCCCGGGATGAACGAGCTCTGGAGCGGTCCAACTATATGGAGGGCATGATTCTTCTCACTAGCAGCTTCGTGAGGGTTCTTAGTGTGACATTAAGAAGCACGATAGCTAGGTCGGAACTCGATCGCGTCTTTTGGGCTGTCGTTCTTAGGTATCAGGCAGATGAATGCTTCCCCCATTTCCTCCAAGATATCTTGGTTCTCGAAACAGTTGCTAATGTAATCGGTAATGTGCAATTACTTATGTTGTTGTAAAAGGTTGATAAAAGGTGAGCTAGAAGCGAGCAGTTCAAAATTCAAATTGAACCTTACGAACGTGGATAAGCAATTTACCCTTAAGCTCAATTAATCCATGATTTTTAATATCATAGAGGTATATTTGGAAGATCACAAAATTGGTATGGCCATCTCAAAAAACCGTAGTTTGTGAGAGGAAAACCCTCATCTTCTTTTATATAGTATAGATAATATTAAAAATAATTGCATAATCACTACAAAAAAACAGTTGTTTTCAGACGAACTTTTCAGACGAACAATTTTCGTCTGTAAATTTCCGACGAACTTCCGACGAAATCCCGGCGATGTATTAAAAAATTGATTTTCCCCTTAGGCTATAAACTTTCCGACAAAATTCCGAGGAAACAGCGACGAACTTAAATTTAAAAAAAAAAAACAAAATTAAATTAAGGTTTTCAGACGAACTTTGCGACGAAAGTTTCGCTTGAAAAAGGAAGTAAATATTTTTAAGTAATACTCAGACGAACCTTCATCTGGGAATCATTGGAAATTTCAACTTGTTGAGTTTTTGCGGCGCCCTTGCGACGAAAAGTTCGTCTGAAACGGGCTTATATTTTTTTGGTAATCTCAGACGAAATATTCGTCTGAAATTCGTCTGAAATAAAGAACTTTAAAAAAATCTTCGAAATTTTCAGGCGAATTTCAGACGAATTTATTCGTCTGAAAAAAAGAAAATAAATTAATTATGTATAAATTGGTGGCCAAATCAAATATTTTTCAAAATTTTCGCGTTGTGAAGCGTGTAAATTAATTGTGCCAAAAAAAGAAAATTTGAACGTTTAACTTTCAGACGAATTTTTCGTCTGAAATTGGATTGAATTCTCAATTTGCAGCCCTAGTTTCCATACCCAAAGCTGAGCGGCCCAGCTTCTTCCTTAGCTTTCTCCCACCAATTTTTCCCTCTCTTCACAATTTTCCCGTCGAAATTTCTCAAAAAAATTTCTTTCAACCACGCCGCCGCCTCCATCGTTGCCTTCATCTCCTCCATCGCCATCACCATCGTGGAGTCTGCCGCCTGCGTTGCCATCGTCGCCTGCGCCTGCTCTATCTCCCGCCGTGGAAGCCGGCCTGCTCCTCTAGGCTCTATCTCTCTCTCAATTGATACTCTCTATCTCTTAGGTACCCTTTTTCTTCCTTCTTTTTATTTTCTTGTTCATTTCTTGACGAATATATATATCGATGTTGTTTAGGATTAAATAAATGGGATGTCAAAGCCACTGGAACTAGCATTTGATGGCACGGAATCGGAGGATTAGGGCATTACAATGTTAATTCCGAACATATTTTATTACAATTTATTGAATATAAGAAACAGCTGGTGCTTGATCTTGTATATTTTAAACAATATAAGAAACAGAACTTTCAAAACTTGATATTGAGCTCCTGTGGTTTGTATAATTATATAACCAAATCAAATGTGTTGGGCTAAGGCGCTAAGCTTAGCTAAGATCAAGTCTTAATTTTGTTTGTTTTTCCAAGCCTAAACTGAAAACATGGCCAAATTTCTCTTATGAGCTAAGATCAAGAAAGCGTCCATCTTTTCATATATTGTTTGAATGTTAAATGGTGAAAACAATCAGGGTTACTGCATTCCTAACTTATTTATGAGCTCTTCAGGTTTCTTGGAGGTTGGTATTGCTTTTCTGCTGGAACATGAGGCCCCTACACCTGAAAGATCAGTTCAGGATATGGTGATAAGGGTCGTATCTGCCAACGGCGAGGGTCTCATATCAAATCTTGTGTATGCTCTACTTGGTGCTTCTGCAATGTCAAGGGTAAACATGAGATCCTTCGAATTAAGACTTCTAATATTTTGATATCTCCTTTTTGGCAATTCCTCACTTGAAGATACTCGAATGATTACTTATTGATATTGATTATTGAGAATCCCAATTAAGATTAGCACCAATTTATCTTTGGAGAAAAGAGTAATTCTGTTGTTGCAGACATTTTGGAAAACCATTGGTTATGGTATTTTTTATTTGCTTTTTTGGGATCTGCTATTAAGAGAATTGGAAAAAATGAACTTTGCTTTTGAAAAGAGTAGGCTAACTTTGAGAGACTTACAAAACTGTTTTTCAGACAAATTACTATTTTCCCTCTTGCAGGTTCACAAATGTTGGGAAATTTTGCATCTATGACTGTATTCTGCAGTTAGTTCTCTCTCTCTCTCTCTCTCTCTCTCTCTCTCTCTCTCACACACACACACACACATGCACGTGTTCGCGTATCATACAGCCATTAAGGATATGCCAAATATCCAACTATCACCTCTATGCTTCTATGATTAGTCTGATATTTTCAGTTTCACCTTTGCTTGTTTTGATGTGTTGTATTATGTTGTAATTGTTTGATAGCATCCATATCTGTAATTGTCCGAGCCTAAACTGAAAACATGGCCAAATTTGTTTCTTGACCATTTAATATAATTCCTCTGCTTGCAGTTCCAAAGGTGTCCTCTCATGCACTTGATACTTTATTGATCGTACTTCAAGGTGTATAAGTGTAAGTACGTAATGTTCATATCAATAGCCCTCGTTTTTCAGAAACAAATTTGTAAGAAAGATTGCTTCATCAGTAATCTCACCTTTTGCAGCTCTTCTCATGCGTTGAAGTAGCACATGCCTGTAAGGTAAGCCACACTTGTTATCACTTACAAGATTTATTGTAGTGGGATGTCTTACTAATACACATTAAACAGTTTTATTGTGTTAAAAAACTCGATATAAATGGCTTTTTATGCCCTGTAAAGAAGGCAAATTTCTTATGGTTTCTTAGATTATTTACTGAGTTTGGCCTAGTGTAACTTTCTGGATTAGTTTCTTGTATACTTCACATCAAATTTATTTTGAATAGAAGAATGTTGGTTTGAGTAGATTGTGAGTAACTTCTAACTTCTAAGTGGTGAAATCAGTTTAGCTAAGTTAATTTTGAATCTGGAGCACTTTTAAGAAAAAGTTATGTTTATTTGTGTTAAAATATAGCTAAAATGGACAGCTTATCATATCTAGGTGTCAATGCTCCTTCTGATTATTTCTTTGTTTAACACAATGTTGGTTGTATTTGTTTTCAATGACCTGAAATTGTCTCTTTAAGAAGAATAATATGGAGAACTTTATGGAAAATGTATTTGATTAATTCTGGACTATTCTTTTCATGGTTTTTCCAAGCTAAAGATTTTCTACAAGTCACAGAATGACACCATTTTTTCCATTTTTTCCTAACAGTAAGTTCCTTTTTGACAGATTTGTGAGTGCCCATCTCTATATGCTAGGTTCAAATTCAACATCTCTGGAAATTGTTTGACCGATGCTTGCGCATCTTACCTTTCTACAATCCTTCGGACCTTTCTACATTGTCTCTGAGTGTCAATTTTCCTTCTAAATGTTAATCATATGAAGTCTAAATGTCTTTTGTTAGGTGTCAGTTGAACTTGCACTGAACTAAGAACTCATAAATACTTCATATACATTTGTTTCCTCATAGAGATTTGTAAGTGTAAACTGCAATGTGTGTGTGTGATATCTCAAGTGTGTTTCTCAAGATGTTTGTAAGTGTAAACTGCAATGTGTGTGTGTGTGTGATATCTCAAGTGTTTTTTCTCAAGATGTTTGTAACTGTAAACTGCAATGTGTTTATGTGTGGTCTCAGTTGTCTTCTCAAAATGTTTGTATACTGTACACATGATTGTATCTCTTTGTAAAGATGGAATCTTTGAATAACCAACTTGATCATCTTATGCATTTGCAAATTTCAATCTTATTCCTAATTCCAGAACTAGAAGAAATCAAGGAATGATATAAAGATGGGGAGGAAAGAAAGCTGGTTTACTTCAGTAAAGAAAGCCCTCAACCCACATTCTAAGGTAAATCACCCCATACTTCACAATGTCTTAATCTAATTCCATTACATTCTTTAATCTTTTATGAAATGGAAGTTGATGATCCCTTCATGATTCTATTCGTTATTTCAGAATGCAAATAAATCGAAAAACAAAGGGTCTATTGTAGAAAAGCCAACAGTTTTTAATTGAAATGTGCTTGATTTTTTGGTAGATAGTCGAATATTAATTGCCCAATTGGCATGATGAATATTTTTTGGTAGATATCTGGATTTGTCATTTCAAAACAATGTTTTTGTGTTCAAGTATATTGAAATTATCATGTAACATTGTTTTTAGTACACGAAGACTTTGTAATTGTCAGAATTTATCGAATTTCTTGTTGTTGGAGTTATTGCAATATTATTGTTGGATTTATGAAAATTATTGAATTTATAGATTTTTTTTTGAGTGGTATATAATTGACAAAAAACCATACGAAAATGGGAAAAAAAAATTAAAAAAAAGCGACGAAATTGCGACGAAATGTTCGTCTGAAAAACAATACGAAAAAAATAAAAATTTTGGAAAGTTGGTCTGAAATTCATCGGAAAGTTCGTCTGAAAAATATTATTAAAAAAATAAAATAATGGCATTTCGTCGGAAAGTTCGTCGGAACATATTATTAAAAATAATAAATTCTATTATACACGTCGGAATTTGGCCGGAAGTTTCGTCGGAAAATAATTCAGACGAAACAAGTGGTCGCAATTTCGCCGCCGGAAAAAAATTCAGACGAAACATTTGGTCGCAATTTCGTCTTAAAGTTATACGAGGGAATTTTGGTCAACATATTTTCGCCGGTAATTTCATCGGAAATTCGTCTGAACAAAAGTTCGCCGGAAACTATTTATTTTCGGGCGACATAATTTTTCGCCGGAAGTTCATCGCAAGTTCATCGGAAAATATGTTCGTCGGAAATGTGGTCGGAAAGTTCGTCTGAAATTAATTCAGACGAGGGTTTTTGCGTCGAAGTGGGGTTCGCCGGAAGTTCGTCGGAATTTCGTCTGAAATCTCTTTTTTCAGACGAAAATATATAATTTTTCGTCTGAAAAGTTCGTCTGAAAACGGCTGTTTTTTTGTAGTGAATAAATATTAATATAAAATTTTAATTTAATATTTATTTAAATAATAATAATTTTATTATTTGTGCACGCATAGATTGTGCAAGAATTACTAAGTATATATTTGTGTGCGAGGCATGCAATCAAAAGTAACAAAGTTCTTTATTCAGAACTATATTACATACACATTAATACAAGCTGCTTTATTTAGATTATAATGCAAGCTTTTCCACTTAAGTAATATTAATATCAGCACACACTGCTAGCTTTTCCTCTTATGTAATAGTGTAATACTAATATCAGCACAATGCTAGCTTTTCCTCTTTAAGTAATACTAAAGGATAACATTCTTACTTGCACCCATTTATTAGCATACACTGTAATTTGGAGATGGCGCAAGATCTGTAGCAGATCATCACTGCACCATTGACGAACCATACAATTCTTGCTCACTGGGAACGTTTTGCACTGGAGCTAAAGGATATCCTTCTTGCTCACTGCGTGATGTCTTCTTAGCATTGTAAAGGAAAGTGCGATTCACATTATCATCGGAGCAATAGAGGCAAGAATGCTGCTGGGGCTTAATCTCCCTCACCTTCATCACAAGTTGCTTGTTACTAAAAGTCTCCGAGAGTAAATTCTCTTTAATAATAATTTGAACTGTAGAGGTAAACGCGCCAAAACATTTCCCCTCGTATGTGCATTCGCCGGTCCCCTCATTCGGCTGACAAGCACTCAGTAAAATCCCTTCATGGGGCTTCAACGGTGGAGGCAACTGTTGGTTTGTGGCATAATATTGTATCCCACATTGGAAGACTAGTCTAGGGCAAAAGTTGTTTTGTCCCACATTGGTTTTTTGTAATAGGTTGGGGAGGACCTAACACTATAAATAGGCTCCTCCCCTTTCTAGCTTAGTGCATCGAAACAAAGTCTCTCTCTACTTTGTAATATTTCTTAAGTGAAATATATTTTGAGTAGTGCCCGAGGACGTAGGCTATTTTGGCCGAACCTCGTAAATTTGGTGTTTCTTTATTTACGCCTTTTCAATAGTTTATTTTTGAGTTATATTTAGTTTTATTTTTGCCTGATTTTTCCTTTGTGAATTTTAGGCATTATATTTCTAAATATTTGTTCGCCGCTTCCGCAACAAGTGGTATCAAGAGCCAAATCGGAGTATGCTCTGTGGTTGCAGCTTAGTCTGATCTTCCACATCAGAAACGAACGAAGACGGCTTGGTGGGCTTCGCGCATCAACGAGCATCGGCAGGCATCGTGCATCGGCGGGTTCAGCAGGCACCTTGCATCGGCGGGCTCGATCAGCACCGCGCATCGGCAGGCTCGGTTGACATCGCGCATTGGTGGCTATTGAAAGAAAGGTGTAGCAGAAATGACGAAGGACGTGATCACGCCTGAAGAAGCGAAGGCAGCTTCCACCTCGGCTTCCAGCTCGTTCAACTTGACAAGGACTGGAATGGCAACTACGAGAATCTCGGTGGAGACCTTCGACGGAACCGGTCATTTCGGCATGTGGCAAAGCGAAGTTCTAGACGCCCTATTTCAGCAAGGTTTAGAGCTCGCCATTGAAGAAGAGAAACCAGAAGAGGTTGATGACAAAGATTGGAAGACCATCAACCGGTTGGCATGTGGTACAATTAGATCGTGTCTCTCCAGAGAACAAAAATATACGTTTTGCAAGGAGACTTCTGCAAGCAACCTGTGGAAGGCATTGGAGGAGAAGTTCTTGAAGAAAAACAGTCAGAACAAGCTGCATATGAAGAAACGACTGTTTCGCTTCACGTATGTTCCCGGTACCACGATGAATGAGCACATTACTCAATTTAATCAGTTGGTGGCTGATTTATTGAATTTGGATGTGGCTTTTGAAGACGAGGACCTTGCGTTGATGTTGTTGGGATCGCTTCCGGAGGAGTTCGAGTTTCTCGAGACAACCCTACTCCATGGGAAGGTTGATGTTTCGCTCGGCGAAGTGTGTACAGCCTTATACAGTTATGAACTGAGGAGGAAGGATAAGAAAGGAAGCGCTAATGGAGCAACAGAAGCCCTAGTGGTGAGAGGTCGTCAGAAAAGCCAATCAAAGGGGAGAAGAGGGAGATCAAAGTCGAAGAACAGAGTTGCCAAAGATGAGTGTGCCTTTTGTCACGACAAAGGACACTGGAAGAAAGACTGTCCAAAGTTGAAGAAAGGAAAGACTCCGCAAGACGTCAATGTAGCTGAATGTAAAAGCGATGCAGAGTCAGATGTTTCCTTAGTAGCTATACCTTTAACGCTAAGTTCAGACGAGTGGATATTGGATTCGGGTTGCACCTATCATATGTCCCCCAACCGGGAGTGGTTCTTCGATCTTGAAGAATTTGATGGAGGAGCTGTTTACATGGGCAACGATCAAACATGTACAATAGCTGGGCTAGGTTCAATCAAGCTAAAGAATCACGATGGATCCACCAGAATTCTGAAAGATGTTCGACTAGTGCCAAGTTTGAAGAAGAATCTCATCTCATTGGGGGCCTTGGAGTCAAAAGGTCTAGTTGTGACGATGCGAGATGGAATACTTAAAGCAACTTCGGGGGCACTCGTGATGTTGAAGGGTGAAAGGAAAAACAACAACTTGTATTTCTACCAAGGTAATACAGTTGTTGGGACAGTAGCAGCAACAACTACTTCTAGCAGCAAGAAGGATGCTGAGGCAACAAAGCTGTGGCATATGCGTTTGGGTCACGCTGGTGAAAAATCCTTACAAATTCTTGCCAAACAAGATTTGTTGAAAGGTACGAAGACTTGCAAATTGGAGTTTTGCGAGCATTGCGTTCTGGGAAAGCAAAGGAGTGTGAAATTCGGCACAGCTATTCACAATACCGAGGGTATTTTGGACTATGTGCACTCTGATGTGTGGGGACCTTCCAAGACGGCGTCACTTGGAGGCAGACACTACTTTGTCACCTTTATCGATGATTTTTCCAGAAGAGTTTGGGTGTTTCCTATGAAGCACAAAGGTGAAGTGCTTGGAGTTTTTCTAAAGTGGAAAACTCAAGTTGAGAACCAGACTGGAAGAAAGATCAAAGTTCTCCGATCAGACAACGGTGGAGAATATAAGAGCGATCCATTCCAGAAGGTGTGCCAAGACCACGGCATAGTTCGTCACTTCACAGTAAGAGAAACTCCACAGCAGAATGGGGTGTCAGAGCGTATGAACAGGACATTAGTGGAGAAAGTTCGCTGTATGTTGTCTAATGCTGGATTAGACAGAAAATATTGGGCTGAGGCAGTGACATACGCTCAACATCTCGTCAATCGTTTGCCATCATCTGCAATAGGTGGGAAGACTCCTTTGGAGGTTTGGTCTGGGAAGCCTGCAACAGATTATGACTCTTTGCGTGTGTTTGGTTCTATCGCATACTATCATGTGAATGAATCAAAGTTGGATCCTCGAGCAAGGAAGACGCTCTTTATGGGCTTCAGCGTTGGGGTTAAGGGATACCGTCTTTGGTGTCTGGAGGCAAAGAAGACAATAATAAGCAGGGATGTTACCTTCGATGAATCTGCCATTTTGAATAAGGTAACTCAAGAAGGGACCGATGGTACTCCGAAGCAGGTGGAGCGTGCACCGGAGCAAGTGGAGTATACACCAGAGCAGGTGGAGTTTGAGAAGATAGTGGTGAGTCCAACGAAAGACACTATCAATGATTCTTCTACGGTAGAAGAAGAGTCAGATGAGGAGGAGGTTACTACCCAAGAACCTCAACAGCAACTCGAGCCAATTGCGATTAGAAGGACGAGACGAGAAATTCAGAAACCAGCTCGTTTTGTCGACATGGTAGCTTATGCACTTCCCGTAGTTGATGATGTTCCATCTACATTTTTAGAAGCTGTCCGGAGCTCAGAAAACAATAGATGGAAAGACGCAATGGAGGAAGAGATGCAATCTCTTCAGAAGAATAAGACGTGGAAGTTGGCACAACTACCGATGGGAAAGAAGGCAATTGGATGCAAATGGGTATTTGCAAAGAAAGAAGGATTTCCTAACAAAGACGATGTTCGCTATAAGGCGAGGTTGGTAGCTAAAGGCTATGCTCAGAAGGAGGGAGTTGATTACAATGAAGTGTTTTCTCCAGTTGTTAAGCACTCCTCCATTAGAATTTTGTTGGCCTTGGTAGCGCAGTTGAATTTGGAGCTAGCTCAACTCGATGTGAAAACCGCGTTCCTGCACGGTGACTTGGAAGAGGAAATCTATATGTCTCAGCCAGATGGATACAAAGTTGCTGGTAAAGAAAATTGGGTTTGCAAACTAGATAAATCGTTGTACGGATTGAAGCAATCGCCGAGACAATGGTACAAACGATTTGATAAGTTTATGTTGGGTCAAAGGTACACAAGGAGCAAGTACGACCACTGTGTGTATTTGCGCGGGCTACAAGATGGAACCTACATCTACCTACTCTTATATGTTGATGATATGCTGATAGCATCAAAGAGCCAAGGTGAAATTGACAAGTTGAAGGCTCAATTGAGTAAAGAGTTTGAGATGAAGGATTTGGGAGAAGCCAAGAAGATTCTCGGAATGGAGATAAGCAGGGATCGGCAGAGAGGCAAGCTTTGGCTGACTCAGAAGCAGTATTTGAACAAAGTACTACAGCGGTTTGGTATATGTCAAGATACAAAACCTGTAGGTACTCCACTTGCCCCTCATTTGAAGCTTAGCAGCCAGTTATCTCCGAAGACGGAAGAAGAACGAGAGTACATGACAAAAGTCCCATATGCGAATGCAGTTGGTAGCCTGACGTATGCAATGGTGTGTACAAGACCGGATATTTCACAAGCTGTTGGCGTAGTGAGCAGATATATGCATGATCCTGGAAAGGCTCACTGGCAAGCTGTGAAATGGATTCTACGGTATATTCAAAATACCGCAGATGTTGGTTTATTGTTTGAGCGGGATGAAACACTTGGTCAAACCATAGTTGGATACTGTGATTCTGACTATGCTGGAGATCTGGATAAGCGAAGATCTACAACTGGCTACTTGTTCACTTTAGCGAAGGCGCCAGTTAGTTGGAAGTCGACCTTACAGTCAACGGTGGCATTGTCTACGACAGAGGCAGAGTATATGGCCGTTACAGAAGCTGTAAAGGAAGCAATTTGGCTTCAAGGACTGCTTGAAGATTTGGGAGTTGGTCAAAAACACCTCGCGGTGTATTGTGACAGTCAGAGTGCTATTCATTTAGCGAAGAACCAAACTTTTCATGCAAGGACGAAGCATATTGATGTTCGCTATCACTTTGTGCGGGAAATTCTCGAAGAAGAGCAGGTTGTTCTTCAGAAGATTCGGACTACGGAGAATCCTGCAGATATGATGACCAAGGTGGTGACAAAGGCCAAGTTTAAACATTGCTTAGACTTGGTTAATGTCCTGCACTTTTGATTTGGCGCCTGCGGGCGCATTTGGAGGCACTACTATCAGTTTGGAGAGAGAGAGAGAAAGTTCGTTTGTGTTTGGTGGGACCACAAATTGTGCCAAGGTGGAGATTTGTTGGTTTGTGGCATAATATTGTATCCCACATTGGAAGACTAGTCTAGGGCAAAAGTTGTTTTGTCCCACATTGGTTTTTTGTAATAGGTTGGGGAGGACCTAACACTATAAATAGGCTCCTCCCCTTTCTAGCTTAGTGCATCGAAACAAAGTCTCTCTCTACTTTGTAATATTTCTTAAGTGAAATATATTTTGAGTAGTGCCCGAGGACGTAGGCTATTTTGGCCGAACCTCGTAAATTTGGTGTTTCTTTATTTACGCCTTTTCAATAGTTTATTTTTGAGTTATATTTAGTTTTATTTTTGCCTGATTTTTCCTTTGTGAATTTTAGGCATTATATTTCTAAATATTTGTTCGCCGCTTCCGCAACAGCAACCCACTCCGAGTCTGTGTGAAAAGGAGACTGGCGTTGTCCCCGAACGTGTGCAGCATAATGGTATCAATGTGGGGAGGCGTGTTGTTAGGGCCACTCAACATCGGAAGGGTTTCCAGCAGGGCAGCCACCACAGTTTCGTAAGGGACGTATCTGCAGTTATCTGGTTGTATCGTACCCCGAAATGAAGTGTTAGGACCGATTTGTTCTTTCTCTTTATCGATTAAGCCACCGCTATGGCAAGAATCGGAGAAGAACATGAAGGTTGCACCAGGAGGCACACTATTAACTAGCTGCCTGAAGTCCATATCTGTATATATGCATGCATTTAGATGTAATTAAGATTCACTATCTTCTATTTGTTATAGTGTCAAAATAAAATCCAGGAAAATTATGCCGCGCATGGAGTTAAAAATTTAAAATCAAGTGTATATAAAGATAATTGCGTACTCGTCATGACATTGGCGTCACAAGCGACTATGGCCTCCAGTTCTCCGCCATTTCTCTGAACGTGCGTCCCATGTCCTGAAAAGTGAAAAAACAGAACATCTCCATCCCCAAGTTGAGAGATCAAGCGACTAAGAGCAGACTTGATATTTGCTCCTGTTGGCATTGCCTCACCTTGCGTGCCTGGCTTGTCCGTGAGAACCTCAATATCACTGGGATCGAAGCCGTACACACCTATGAGCATTGCATGCATGGCATCCACGTCGTTGTGGCAACCACTCAACGTTGGGAAATCTTTAAACCTGAGGACCGAGTAGTTGCACCCAACTAGGAGAGCGATATTCTTTCCTGATTGGCATTTGGCCATGGCTGATTGAGTTACGAGACTTATAGTTAAATTATTATAGCGTCGATCTGCTAAGTTGTACATGATGGTTTAGCACTCTAGCTATTTATAAGATAGATTGGCTTAGGATTGTATTGAAATGATAGCAATTAATGTATCAATTAATTTTCTTCCCAAATAGAAGATTTTCCTGGATAGATTGGCTTAGGATTGTATGGTGAAATGATAGCAATTAATGTAAACAAAATTTTCTTCCCCATAAATGAATTTCATCGGTGCATTTGATTTATACTAATATATGTATGACACTTGTAAAATTAATAAATGGGATATAAATGACCCACAGCTACCAAATTAATATTATGGTTACTAAATTGAAATGACTTAAAATTTCATTGCATTTACAAATATATATATGACACATGGAAAATTCTAGCCCAAACCAGGCTTGGCCGAGCCCAAACCAATTAAAAAGCAAGTGTATTACACTTGCCATTTGATTGGTCACTCTCCCTGAATTTTCCACCAACCACACGGCAAGTGTAAAACACTCGCCCCCTCGTTACACCGGTTTGGCCGAGCCAGGCTCGGGCTAGAATTACCCATGACACATTTAAAATTATTAAATGGGATATTAAATATTAATGACCCACAGCTACGAAATTAATATTATGTTTACTAAATTGAAATGACTTAAAATTATCCAGCCAAATGTTTACATGGATAGCATATCTAATGATACATAAGGGAGGAAGACGAAAGCAAGAACCAAAAAAATGATACATAATATCTTTTTTTTTTTGGTCACAAAATGATACATAATATCAATCCTACTAGCATCCATGGGAAAAATGCAAAATCGGGACACTAAGTGACCCCCCATTAGCATTTTCAGGACACAAATAGCTCCGACGACAAATGTGTCCAATAACTCCCAAAATGTGTCCATTTCAGGACTGCTGATGCAAATGTAGGTTCTGCGCGTAATGCAGATTTTGAGTATTATGGATGCTAGGGAAAAATGCAAAATCGGGATATTAAGTGACCCCCACTAGCATTTACATGAGATAATAAAAAGAGATAATTTGTATTGTAATGTTTTTTAGGTCTAAAATAAAATATTTTGAATTTAATAATTAATTTAGAATATTTATATAATATTAAAAATATTAATATTTATAGTTTGTAATTAATAAATTTTATACAAATATTTTATATAATATATATTTTGAATATTAGTATTCAGGTGTTATGTATAGAATATATTATGAATTTTTGAGAAATATAATATACTTGTAATAAATGAAATATGTATAAATATATAATATATCTATATGACATGTATATCTTAGTATCATATATCTATATGTATATCTTTTATTTGAAAAAATTATAATATCATATTTTTAATTTTTAACTTTATTTTTTTGCCATGTATCATATAATATATTATTTTAATTTTTTTTAAATGTCATATAATATATTTATATATTTTTTTGATGTAATTGTAAATAATACAGTGATACATTATTTAGAATTCATTTTGTTTTTTTGTTTTTTTCATAATATTTAATGTTTATTAGGTGAATTAAAAAAAATAGAAAATACGTGGCAATGACGTGCGCATGCCACATCAGCAACTTGGACTTGTCATTTGATTCCCGACGATGATTAGGCAATTCCGGCGACTTTGTCCTGAAATTGTCACATTTTGAGAGTTATTGGACACATTTGTCATCGGAGCTATTTGTGTCCTGAAAATGTTAGTGAGGGTCACTTGGTATCCCGATTTTGCATTTTTCCCTAGCATCCATAATTCTCAAAACCTGAGGCGCAGAACCTGCATTTGCGTCAGCAGTTACACAATAATCCATAAGAGATAGACACAACGAGAGAGAGATTTAATTTTAAGCCATGTACCAAAGAAATAATTATTTTCTAACTCTTTTAAATATCTCTAATTATATATGATTAATATCTGGAAGCAGAACTCAGCCAAAAAAAATATTCTAGAAATAAAAATGCTCCCAAAGTTGAAACAGGACTGAAGAATCCCTCAACACATAGTAGCAAACGTGTAGCAGCAATATTTTTTTTTTTTGCAGACGCGTAGCAGCTTAATAACACGATTTCAATTCTGTTAATTATTTTATGTATTAAATTAGTTCATAATACTCAAAAGAGCAAATTGCATTTTTAGTTCCATATTATATAACCTTTCTCACTTTTGGCCCAACGCTTTTTAAAAGTGTCCATTTTATCCCGTAGTATTTAATATTTGTTACTTTAAGGACTTCTATCCAAAAATGGATGAAAATTTGACTTTGAACCGTTAAAGCCATTTATGAGGGGAAAGTTACCGTTCATGAGCCTTTTTTCTTTTCTTTTCTTTATTTTTCAGGAATTGGCTTTATATTTAACCTACGTAAAGAATGTATATTATAAATGAAAATATATAATATATAATATATACAGGGGCGACTCCAGGATTGTGGGATAGTGGGGTCAAAACAATTTAACTATTAATAAAAAATATATATTATTAAAAAATAAAATATTTTATTTAAAATATTTGTTTTCAAATTATCTTAAAATTTTAACTACTAATAAAAAATATATATTATTAAAAAATAAAATATTTTATTTAAGATATTTATTTTATAATTATTCTCTATGATATTTTATTTGTACTAAATACATTTATATTTAAGGGGATGTTTGTGAACTCTACTCCATAACTAGAAGATAAAACAGAAGTGAAAGTTGTAAAAGCAACGAGTGTTTGGAAAAACAATGATAAGCAGAAAAATAATAAGTGAAAACAAAAGTGGATAATCACTTTTACTTTTATAAATTTACTAATTTACCTTAAAATATTTTGAAATATTTATGGGTATTATAACATGATTTAAGTATTATATTAATATAAAAATTATATAATTTTGTATAAGATAATTTATGATTAATCAAACATAGAATTATTCTATGTGTACTTTTATTTGTAAATTTATACAAATTAAGAAAATTTACCTTGTAATTGAGATCTTTTAGTTATGAGACTTTTTGAAATTAGGATGACAACAGAAAAAAATATATATAAAGAATAGAAAAAGAAAAGATGTAATGAACATATAAACCATAGATGTATTTGTATGTAAAAGGTTGATTTAAGAATATTAGTGTTTTAATCAGGATATTATTGTCAAAATATAATTTTAAATAAAGTCAGAGAAAACGTATAATCTATAACAGATTCTAGCTTATTATTAGGATTAAATAATTTATAATTTCTTTAATTATTTTACTACGTCATTAGGTTAGTGGCTAGAATCTTTTAGTAGTTTTCTGTTCAGTTTTCTATCTTTATCTTTTACGGTTTTTTGTATCTATTATTTAGTTATTTTTTAAAATGAGAAAAGCAATTCTCCAATTATAAAAAGTAATACTTATTTCTGCTTAATTTAAGAAGAAATTGGTTTTCAAATACTCCAAACTGTTAGAAATAATCACTTATCTAAATAATCACTTATCTAATTTTCAATTTAAGAGGGTGAATACAATTTTTTTCATTTTTATGTGGGGTCAAAAAAGTTATTCTTAAAATAAAAAATATAAAAATATATAAAAAATATATAAATACCTAAGTAATATTATTTTCTCGGTGGTGTCAATGGACCCCACTATTCTCTACATGGCGTAGCCCTTGAATATATATACGTATTATATGTCATATAAAATATAATATATATATACGTGTATTATATATATAATATATATATTATATATATATATTACATAATAGGTAATTATATATATATATTTATATCAAAAAATTATTATTTTCATCACATAATATAACCCCTTTTCAATTTTGATCCCAACAATTGTCATGTTCTCAATTTGCATCCCACAAGGTCACTTTTTTCTTAAATTAGATCTCATTGACCAATTTTCATCCAAATTTGACATTTCACCATTAAAGAAATTGTTTTCTACCCCTTTTGGTTCTTTTATAATTTCAAAACTACCCTAAACTATTTAAACTGTATATTTTCACCCCAAACAAAATATAATATTTATTATATATAATATATAATATATATGTATTATATATTATAATACGTATATACACATATATAATATGTATATACATATAAAATGTATGTATACATATATAATATGTATATGTATGTATATATATATATATATATTCTAGTATAAATATAATATATTACAATATATATATATATATAATATTATAATATATATAATATATATTATATATTATAATACGTATATACAAATATAAGTTAATCACCTTTATTTTATATATTTTAAAATAAGTTAGGAGATGTAGCACCCGGAACGCTAGGTAGCCACATCCCCCGCACTATAGTTCAATCTACATATGGAACAAGCACCCATACATGAATCAAGTCTATAGCGAACGGGAGACAATAAAAAAAACAAATCTCTAGCTAGGCGGGACTAACCCTCAATTAACTACAAACATGCATAATAATATACACACATTCTATTAATATTTCATTGTCACATCCATGTCCATTATTTCAAAATATACAATCCCCAAAGTCATAATTAAGCCATCCCTTAAATATCAAAAGAGATATAACAGTACATATACATATACATAGGCATCAACAAAGTACATGAAAATGAGACCGACAAATGCTAGACCCACAAGTAAAGACCGACTCGATCCCGCCTAGCAAGCATCCTGCAGATCTGAAAATGCGAGGTGCCAGTCTATGAAAGATTGAATGAGGGTTTAAATAAATATAAGCGCACATATCATGCAAGCTATAATCTCGGGTAAGATTTTATAAAGGAACACAATATAAGTTCAAGAATAGAGTGAATCCTCGCCCGATATTACAACTAATCCAATTTAACAATTCAATCATTATCAATTGAATCCGTGGCCCGGCGAGTGAGGGCATTCTCCAACCTTTACTCCAAAAGTGAATAATCATGAGTGTTTTAATTTATTAAATGATCATACAAGTAATTACGTGCAATCAATTAACAGTTTCATGAACCCTTTTTCCTCCGGGTGATGGTGGGCTTGCAAGACCCAACCATCCAATCATGGTGTACGTCGGGAACATGACTCCCACGCACGGGATTTCTTCCTCCACCAAACCTCCTAGTGGATTCAGAGGTGATCCCAACATGGTGAGGATAGTGCAAGAGTTATCCGTCAGCCCTTGCTTTCCCGGTTGGCTCAATACACTACCCTCGGGCCCACAGTATAATACAGTTTACTCGCCAAATCAATCAATCAATCCGTTTCATGAAATCCGTTGTAAATCATTAAGGTTTGAAAACTATAGATATATAAATACTTTTTGGCCGAAAACATCACATAGGGTTATAGAGGTTCTAAATATCTAGAATTAAACCTCACCTTTACCGACAAAAGAAGAAAGGAAACACCCTATGGAGCGTGCTCCTCATCTCCGGGACCGTGATCTGTGTGACAAGGATAAGTGTACATAAGACCTGACGCTTATGAACCAAGCAAGACGAACGGCAAAGCCACGTGATGTGAATCAAGCTCTTACAATCAATAATTATCATAAACGAGATCAATTTATCAATTATTGTAGCAAGAATCAAGCATGCAATATATGTTTCATAGTTTGAGAAAATTACACAAACCACCCCTAACATAGAAAATCCCGAAATAAAATGACGGGTGTAATCAATTATGAAATGTCGTGATCATGATTGAAACAAACATAATTTATCACAATTTTAGCAATTATGAACATACGGGGCGTAGAGGAATTAATCGGAGAAAGGATAATTTTTACACCCAAAAGTATTGTTCACCCAGAGAGAGATCCCGGCCGGGATTGATTTTCAGTTCAAAAGTGTCCCAGTCGGGACACAATTAACGTAGCCACCCTTCTTGACTGTCCCGGCCGGGACACATTCAGTGGCCAAAATGAGAGAGAGAATCCCAACCGGGACTGGATCCAGTTCAAAATGGATCTCGGTCGGGACGCTCTGCTCGAAAACAGAGCAGCAGCAGGGCATTTTTTCAAAACTCATGCAAACCATCTCCAAATCAAATTCCAACCATAACAACTGCCCAACAACAGCAATTAGACATAATACTTCACTTAGGCATCAAACAAACCATTAAATCATGTCTAGATCATCTAAATTCATCAATCAAAACCCATAATAAATTTCATGCCATCAACTTTCCTAAAACTCATGAATTAATACAAGCTTTGAAATGTAATGATCATAATCATGCTTCTAGTCAATTATACACAAGAACTCACATCATAATTCTCAAACCCTACATGTATCAAATAATCAAGAGATCAAGCAATTCCTCCAATATTTGAATTCATGCAATTAAGTTTCATTCCATGGCAATTGATCACTTAAATCCATCCATGTAATGCAATTAAGTCCACATAATTAACTAAATGATCAAGTAAGGACACATATTAGCAATTAGGCATGTTATCAATTAATTCACTCAATTACCACGTTAATGATAATTCATATAAATGCAAGAAAATATATTGCATATGAGTTATGAAATAAATGAATAAACGAATATAATAATTAAGATAAGCCCCCAACTCCCGAAGACCCGCACGTGGAGTGCTTACCTGAACTTTCGAAAAATTGGGGCGTTACAGGAGAGGTTAGACGTATAAGAGACTTTATTCAATTATTTGCAAGAGTAAAATAAATTGATTGTGATTAGGATAGGGATTTACTTAATCACCTTGGGTAGGTTAATCTAAATTTGAGCTTGAATTGTTCTCGTTTATTAATAACTTTCATAGTGATATGAGGTTGTAATGATAAGGATAGCGGGATATGACTTTGGGAGCAGCTTGTAACGATATGTGATTAAAACCTAACAACTAATTCATATGATTTCATTAGGATAGAGCGACTAGCCAAATTAACAAAGTGGGGATTCTATAATTCTAGAGTTAATTATCATACGAATACTTGATTTCGTGACTTGTGTTCTTAGAGTAATTAGTTAGTTTCACTTTATTTAGTTAGTTAAAGTATATTAGTGTTGGAAAACACGAATCAGAAAGCAGCGGAATTTAAAAAATTTTCCCAACAAAAGGACCTTGGACTCGCAATCGTGTAACCAAATTCGTAGAGATAGAAAACTTACTTTTCTTTTATTCTTTCTTGAAG
Source organism: Lantana camara (assembly GCA_037501455.1). Lineage (NCBI taxonomy): Eukaryota > Viridiplantae > Streptophyta > Magnoliopsida > Lamiales > Verbenaceae > Lantana > Lantana camara. Next base: position 113,509,228 of record CM074857.1, read on the forward strand.
CGTTTCAAGCCACCCAAGAACGCTCTTCTCGCGGCTTGATCCCCTCTCCTTGGTAAAGCTCGAATCTTCAAACCTCTAACTTGAAGCTCTCTAGAGATAGTCCACCAACTTGATCACAATCTAACTAGTAAGGATGCTAGTTCTCTAGTTAGTGTTTAGGCTTAACCTAGGGTTTATTTGATCTTTGAGAAAGGATGGTGTTCAACACATGAACCAAAAGAATTGCCAATTAGCTCTAAGGGGAGCTCGAGCTCCCCTATTTATAAGAGGGGAGTGGCCGAAATTCCTAGTCCTTTATGGGCTAGGATTTTGGTCTCTCTCTCTCCTATTACTTAATCATCAAGTAATTTGACTTTGACTTTGAATTCAAATTCAAATCAACTTCCAAGAGAGCTAAAAATATCCAAACTATTTTTGGATAATTTTATACTTTATTTATTTAAAATAAATAACTTATTTTATCTAATTAATTAATTCATAATTAATTAACTAGATTATTTTTCTCCAAAATAAGACTTTCTTTTTGATTCAAAATTAAACCAAAGTCTATTAAATAATTAACAAATTAATTATTTAATATACTATTAAACAATCACGTGTGGCACACGTGTCACAATGACACGTGTTTAGTCACGTGACCCACACGTGTGGTTTCACACGTGTGGAACCCTCTAGGCTCGATTAACTCGTTTAATCATTTTAAAGCCTCCACTCATGTAACCAAGTTGTTGTGTGTGACCCTCTAGGTTTTCAATTCAATTAGGAGTGACCCTAATTAATTAATTCACTAATTAATTAATCAGTCCACAGATTAAACGACCATAGTCTAACAACAGGTGTTTAACCCCTAGCTGAATTGGAATGTTCGGATTCGACAGAACCTTTAAGTCATTGATTCATGTGAGATACAATCCTCCTACTTACTATCTCTCAACCAAGATCTAGGACAAGGGAATAATCAGAACCCTAATAATCCGGTCTTAAAGCTAAGTGCATTTCATATCCATTTGATCTCAATCCAAGAAACCCTTTTCTTGATGTCTTGATCTACTGCCTTGGCCAAGGACTCCATATGGCATATGAATGACTTACACAATAAGAGATCACCTTGCAAATGCAAGTGCAGGTCCTTTCTTGATTCTCATTCACTTTCATGAATCACTTGTGCAGCCCCAGCATAAGCCTTGAATCAGTTGTCTAAGGCGACACCCTTTAAAGCTTATACCTAAGACTACAGAGTTAACTCATAAAGTGACAAGGAACCTCAAGTCTAAAGATCAATTAATCACATAAATGACTCGTGAGATATTTCCTAATCTGGAAGTTTCCATTTCCTGAAATAGAAACTTCCTTTCCCATTTAGGAATGTTCTCACACGGGGCACCTCAGTGAACTTACTTATTAAAGTAAGCACCCTTATGTATCACGCACGTATCAACTATACACTTTGCACCTCCATGAAACAAGGTGGTCCTTCTTAAGGGCGTGATCCCACAAGCAAGCCTTAGAGGAGTCAGGTTGACACTCCCACTGTCTGTAGGACTCATCGGCTTGGAGTATTTTACTAATCATGACTTATGTGATATAGGGCTCATTTCATGAACCATTTCACCTAAATGGTAGAGTCCTAAAGTCATCAGGATTAGGGGAGTTCTTATACATGCATAGATAAAGTAAACGCATACCAAACAAGAGCATATAAAGAAGTGTTGCCATAATTCGTTATATCATTCAAAGATTGTCTGTGATTACAATAAGGAAAAGCACAAAGCGGATATACAATCGGCTTTCTAGGGCACTATTCCTAACAATCTCCCACTTGCCCGTCAAAGCCATTCTAAAGCTACTCTAAGTTCCATCTTCTGAAGATGACCTTGGAAAGCTTCTCGACTAAGGGGTTTAGTAAGTGGATCTGCCACGTTCTCTGCTGATGTGACCCTCTGAATTTGCACATCTCCTCTTTTGATAATATCACGGATTAGGTGATACTTCCTCATAATGTGCTTGGTCCGTTGGTGAGATCTTGGTTCTCTTGCTTGAGCAACCGCCCCAGTGTTTTCACAAAACTGAGTAATGGGGTCTTTTATGCTAGGAACAACATTCAACTCTTGAATGAAGTTTCTAATCCAAACACCTTCCTTAGCTGCATCATTTGCAGCTAAGTATTCGGCCTCAGTGGTCGAATCTGCAGTGGTAGTTTGCTTGGAACTCTTCCAACTCACTGCTCCGCCGTTTAGGCAGAAAATGTATCCTGACATTGACTTAAAATCATCTAACACTACTACAAGAACAATCTGATTAGACGCCCTAATGTGACGCCTTTTAAAAAGCGTCATAATATACAACCTGTTGAGACGCTTTGTGTAGATCCGTCTTATTAGATTTAATTTACTTTATCTATCAAATAATTTGTTAACTAAACTAATAATGATAAGACACTTTTACGTAAGGCGTCACAATATAATGAAGTTATTGTGACGTTTTTAATAAAGGGTTTTAATATGGTATATTTATTATGATATTTTTAAACAAATATCACAACATATTATTATTATTTATTACAAATATATGTTACAATAATTTAATGGAAGTAAAAAATTGGCGGTTTCCAAAATAAGAAACGAGGGAACCGAAAATCAAACGAAAAAAGTGGCTCCCCATTCTTGAACCTTAATTAATTCTGTTCCCCATTCAACTTGAACATTCTTGAAAGTCCGGACCAAGTACCCTTTCCTATTTTGACCACATAATCAAGTGATGAACTTTTAGCCAACGAATCTCGGTCGGAACCGGACTGAAGAAGCTCGACTGGAATCGGCATGTAGAAGGTCGGACGGGAATCGAAGGGGAAGACGACGGAACGCGATTTGAAGACCCTAATCTGGGTTTCTATCATTTGGCACCGAGGAGAAAGAATTTGAGCTGACTTCCGCTGAAAAAGCTACGGTGGGTTTCGGCATCCTAACTTTTGTCTAAGATTTTGTGTATGTGGGTTTAGAATTTTTTAACTCAAATATTCAGTGTTTCGATTGTAGGGTTTAATTTATGTGTTTGGAATCTTAAATCTATTTTGTAAAATCTGTATGTGTAAGCTGAAATTTGTTTTTCTTCTTGAATGTGTAGAATTCAATTTGGAATGTCTAGTTTAATTTGAGTGTTGTGCCTATATTCAACTTTGAGCTTGGATTAGTAACATAGAAGATTACAGAAAGTAACATTGGCCATGCTTCGGTTGTCAGAAATTTAGCTGCTGAAAGAGGCCTAAGTGTTAAATGTTTTTTCTAAGTACTGGACTACATACCGACAAATGAATTTATTTTCAGGGTTAGCTCAAGAAGGAAGCAAGAAAGTAAGAATTATCAGCTCAAGAGCTGCATTAGGAAGAGCCCTTGTAGGGCCCACGCAGAGGAGGTTGATGCGGGAAAGAAAAGAGTACCATGGATGGGTAACTTGGGGAAAGAACTTGCTGAGATCAAGGAGTTTGAATCTAGGTGCTTGAAATTCTTGAATATGTTTCTTGTTTGATTTGAAGTTTGAACCATGTTTCAGAATTATTTTCTTGCATGTGTGGTGGTTGGTTTTTACATGGATTGAGCTTTTTAATTCACTAACAATAGTATATAACAATAATTACACTGACATACCCTGTTGTTTGAAATAATTACACAAACTTACCCCAACACATTGAGTTTTTGCTTATTACATGCTATTAAAATCATGCTATTTAAGGTACAACAAGGTAATTATATAAAAATTAGAGATGATAGTGTCAAGACTCATCCATCAAGATGTAATATAGATTCTTTGATAGGTGAAGTAGTCCAAGCTATGCGAGTTCTTTGTATTTGAGAATTCTCTCTTTGGATTTTGCTAAAATTACAACTTGCTTATTTTCTAATGTCAGTTTGTTTAATCTGCCTTAGTGAAACAGGGGATACAGACAATGAAGAGGAAAACAACCGTTGTCTTTGTGTAATTCTGTGATATTGATCATCACTAAGACTTGATCAGAAACTGGATTGAGTTGAAAGGCATTAAGAGACCTTGTATCAAGTGTTTGATTCCGAGGATATATCAAATATGACGCAGAAGATCAACCCTCCTATATTAGTTGAGATCTCATCACCTTTGCAAAATTTATGCTATTTTTAACGTCTTATTGTTTGTAGAATGAAAATGAAAATTAACTCTTCTTGATTCTTTGTCACATTTCTATATTGTATCATATCTTTACTACTTTCTTTCCACCAAAAAAAATCTTTACTTCTTTCTATTCATTATTTTTTAATCAAATGTTGAGGCATTTGGTCCAATTTTCTTGGTATGAAAAGAATTTTAAATTCACTGGATGCAGGTCCTGCAATTGCTTCTTGCTAAAGTACTAAATTTGATGACTATAAATGGTATTGATTTCTAGAAGCTTTTTGTGAAATAACTGTCTTACTTATAATAAATTCTTAATCCTTTTTTAATATCAAAAGGTGAAGTTGAAGAAGAAATCAAGGTGAAGTTATTGAGGAAGAAATTCACAAATGCATGGCAGTGATTCCGCTGCAGATGAGTCAGACTCATCTGATGATGACGGTAAAGGGGAGGTGATATTGATGAAGAAGCAGAGACTGGGTATCTTAATGTTTTTCTGGGTTGATTAATTCATTGTTGTTGAGGTGCAAGTGTTCTTATTTCTAGTTAAATTGACTGAACATTTGTGCCCAATATGAAGTTATTTTTAATTTTTTATTATCATCATCATCATTACTATTTTGTTGTTGGTGGTGTTGGTGGCGGCGGTGCTTGTGATAGTATTAGGCCTTGAAAAATTCACAGCGCATATCATGTCTTCATATGCAAATAATGTCTTTTCCTATCAGCTAATTTATTTATGGGGTTTCTATGCAGGATCCCTCAAGTTTATTTTGAGGGAGAAAAGATTATGAATTTGGAGTCTGAACTGGCAAGATCTTCTAAGCTCAAGTGCAGTAGTTGTAGGTTAAAGGGAGCAGCACTTGGTTGCTTTGCAAAGTCCTGAAGGAGAACTTGCCATGTACCTTGTGCACTTAAAGTCCCTGACTGCAGATGGAGTTGTGTAAGTTAGATTTATTATTCCTACTATTTTCTCTACTATTTCAAATTATCTTAGCTCTTACTAATTCTACTTTTACCATATGTTTAATTGCAGGATGACTTTGTAATGTTATGCCCTATTCACAAATCTATTAAATTTCCAAGTGAGAAGTCCCGCTCTAAAAAGCGCTACAGTGGAGAAAAGTCTTCCTTATCCAGTCAAATGTAAGGGTTTTGTCATGAACTATTGTTTTTATTGACTGTTTAAATGGCTATACGCTTTTAGTCATGAGTTTTGATGTTTTTGGATGAGTTTTACATGATCAAGAGTGTGGAATGCATAAACCGAACTTTGACAGCATGTATGCAGAGAATTCAGACGTAAATTTAGAACTCATATGACCTCATTTTTAAAAAATGTTTTAACTGGATATTACTAGTATGTTAAGGTTTAGGTCTGTTAAATTTTATGTTAATCCGAGTCCATTTGATACCCGAGAAAAATTCAAAATGACCCACTAGTCCCCTGTTTTCTGGTCTGGAATAATAGCTTGAAAAGAGTGGGTAAATGTATGAATTTCTCAAAATCTTTTTACAGGGATATTTATGAATATATTGAGTATATTCACATAAAACTTCAGATTAATCCGATTTCATTTGATAGGGTAAACGTAAAGTGTGAACAGAGTATTGAGTTTGCTTCTTGAAATTGACTGAGGCTATTTTCATGTCTAATCTACAGTTTGAGGCCATAACAGAGGAACATATTTTAAGTTTTTCTTTTTTTTTCCTCTATCTCTTTTGTTCGGTAAATTATTTTCCTTTTAAGTTTTACTTTCTTTTACAAGAATCTCTTTTAATTGTGTTGTTTTAGTTTTATCATTGAGCATTGAGCAGGCGTAAAATGTGACTGGTGTTGGATTTCTAATGTTAAGTGATTTCTAACCACGTGGGACTAGGCAGCTAATGTCTTGAAAGGTGTAGCAACTGTAACTGCTCTTGATGCTGATGTTATGGCCAATGCACTTGTATTGACTACTGGTAAGTTCTCTATGATTGATGCAGGTTATGTTTTAGCTTAATTCTTATTCCATTGTGATGAATGAGGAATCTTTATTTCTATGATGACTAGCATGATGCTTCTAGATTTAAATACATACTCTATAGATGGGATTTTGAGCACTGCTTTTCTATGCAGTTAACTGGCCAGACAGTAGGAGAAGTTAAGAGAGTAGGAGAAGTTTGAACTATTGTTACATCATATATATTTGCTTAATTATTAATGGTTTGTTTATATATCATTTTTAGTTGCTTAATTATTAATTATTAATCTCTTCGAATTTAGCTGCAATGTCTGAATCTCTTATAATTGGGATATGCAGTTTGATTCGATTCATAATTCAGAAAAAGGGCATTGGTTACTCACATGTGGTCTTGAGTTTTGATATCTATAGTTAAAAGTTTGGTACCTTGGATCTGAATTACAGCATGTTAGCAAGCAATTTCATAAGATTTGTATACTTGAATTAGTTATAAAACAGTGTATAGAGAAACTTGATCAATCTTGATTGAATGGTTGATTTGATTGGCTTGAGATATGGATATATGATTCTTTATGTGCTATACATGTTTAGAAACATTGAGGGTAAGATTAGGGGATGAGTTTTGATATTTTCGGATGAGTTTCGCATGATTAAGAGTGTGGAGTGAATAAACCGAAACTTTGACAGCTTATATGCAGAGAACTCAGATGTTAATTCCGAATTTGTAATTTGTTCATTGAAAGATGCTTGTAGTCATTTCTAATAATTGAAAAGTCAAATGCATTATTTTTGCCTGGTTGTTGATAAGATGTTCAAGTGCTAAGGTTTTCCATTAATGAAGAGAACTTATACTTTACAATCTTCTTTGTTTCTTCAGGTAAAGGTAGTGGGGCCGAACTGCTGTCATTACTAAAAATGCAGAGAGTGTAGTTGTGAGCCCTGTTGGCATACAAGAAGTAATTAATGCTGAGACAGGTGATCTCACCAAGCATGTTTTCATCAAGCATTTATTCATCAAGCATTTATTCATCTCTTTTCTCGTTAAGGCATGATGATGACGCCTTTGTTGGTATCTTTATGCGTTTGGAGGTTTTATATATTGACATTGTTTTTTATTAAGTTGTGATTACTATAATTCATTAGCTCTAAGAAATTTTCTTTGGTACCTATTTAATATTGACTATAATAATTGATTTTCTATATAGGTTGTTATGGCTCAGGTTGACGATGGATTTTGATTACCAGTTATGAGACATTTGGTTTGTTTTAGTTCAGTGTTGAATTTCACTAAGTAATGTAAGTGGTAGTGATACTTATTATTATTTTTTTTTGTCATTTTTGTTGTACTAATGTTATATATTAGGTACAAATTGTAACTAATATTAATTTGAATTGAAAATTTTGTCAACATATTAATATTATGTTCTTTGGTATGGTTTCTTAAATTATGTTGTTATTTGGATTTATTGTTGAGACAAATTTAATGAAATAAATTTATAATAAATAGTGTAAATACGATTTTAAAATGAGACACACAAGAGCGTCGCAATATCCAGACATTATTATGAGGTTCACAAGAGTCATAATAGTTGGATTTGGAGACGCGTTAATGTGTCCCAAAAAACGTTTAGTTTTTATAGTTAGGATTTAAAATGCGACACACAAAAGCGTCACAATATCCTAATTTAATATGAGGCATGTAAACGTCATAAAAATGCTATTTTGAGACGCTTCAGCCCGTCTCAATATCAGTTAGTTTTGGTAGTTAACTGTAAAAATGAGAGACTCACAAGCGTCACAACATCATGATTTCGTGACGATTTTCAGCGTCTCAACAGATCAAATTTCGAGACGCCAAAAAGCGTCATCAAAAGCTATTGCCACGCCGGAATAGATGGCGCTCAAGGGCGGCGTCGCAACAGCCAAAGCGTCACAATAGCTACTTCTTGTAACGAATTTCAGCGTCACAAAATCCAGTTTTTCCTGTAGTGTAAGTCAGATGCAAAGCTTGCATCGCAGTATCCTTCGACAGTAAGATCTTTCTGACCTCCGTAAACTAAGAATAAATCTTTAGTACTTTTCAAGTACTTAAGAATATTCTTCACGGCAGCCCAGTGACCATCTCCAGGGTCAGATTGGAAACGACTTGTTACACTAAGTGCATAAGCCACATCCGGTCGAGTACATAACATTGCATACATTATGCTACCTATTGCTGATGCATAAGGTGTATGAGTCATTCTTTCCTTCTCAAGGTTGGTCTTAGGGCACATCTTCTTTGAAAGACATGTTCCTACACTCATAGGAAGGTTCTTAACCTTTGCTGACTCCATATTGAATCTCTTCAATATTTTGTCAATGTACATCGACTGTGATAGTCCTATTAACCTTCTAGATCTATCTCTATAGATTTTAATTCCAAGGATATAGGACGCATCACCAAGATCTTTCATCTCGAATTGGTTCGATAACCATAACTTAGTTACTTTCATGTCATCCTTCGAATTCCCAATAAGAAGGATGTCATCAACATAAAGTACTAAGAATTGCACTGAGGTCTCCAATTCCTTTCTATACACACATGATTCATTCGAAATTTGGATGAAGCCAAACGCTTTGACCGATTCATCAAATCGAATGTTCCAATTCCTAGAAGCCTGTTTCAATCCATAGATTGATCTTTGGAGTTTGCAAACCTTTTGCTCACTCCCACTGAATATGAAACCTATGGGTTGCTCCATATAAATGTCTTTGTCAATGTCACCATTGAGAAAGGCAGTTTTCACATTTATTTGCCATATCTCATAGTCATAATATGCAGCAATGGCAAGCATGATCCGAATAGACTTTTGCATTGCAACTGGCGAAAAAGTTTCATCAAAGTCCACGCCGGGTCTTTAAGTGAATCCTTTTGCAACCAGTCTTACTTTGTAGGCTGCAATGCTTCCATCAACTCCAAGCTTTCTCTTAAAGATCCATTTGCAACCTATGGGTTTGACCCCATCAGGCAAATCTACCAAGGTCCAAACTTGGTTGGAGTTCATGGAGTCCATTTCGGATTTCATGGCTTCTATCCACTGTTCAGAGTCAGAATCTGAAAGTGCCTCCTCATATGTTAAAGGATCATTATCCTTTTGAGAGATTTCATGGAAGAATCCATACCATCTCTCCGGATGTCTAGGAGTGCGTTCAGAACGCCTCAAAGGAGGATTTTCGTGTGTATCGAAATGCGTGATTGGTTGTGGTTGATCAGTAGGGGACGTTTCTTCAGTGGGTGGCGTGGGGTCACTTTGTACTTCCTCTAATTCTATGATCTTGCCTTTCTTTTCTTTAAGGAACGGTTCCTCAAGAAAAGTGGCATTTCTGGAAACAAACACCTTTTGCTCAGATTGATCATAGAAGTAATATCCTATGGATTCCTTAGGATAACCTACAAAGTAGCATAAGTTAGAACGAGATTCTAACTTATCTCCCACTGTCCTCTTCGCGTAAGCAGGACAACCCCAAATTCTTAAGTAAGAATAGCTAGGGATTTTACTAAGTCACATTTCACAGGGCGTTTTAGGGACTGACTTAGAGGGAACTAGATTCAAAATCTTTGCTGCACTTTCTAGGGCATAACCCCAGAAAGAAGGTGGTAAGTCAGTGAAACTCATCATGGAACGAACCATATCAAGTAAGGTTCGATTCCTTCTCTCAGAAACTCCATTAAGCTGAGGAGTTCCCGGAGGAGTCCACTGAGAGATAATCCCATTATCTTTGAGATGATTGAGGAATTCTTCACTAAGATACTCGCCTCCTCGATCAGATCGAAGTGCTTTGATCTTATGACCAGTTTAGTTCTCAACCTCCTTTTGAAATTCTAAGAATTTCTCAAAAGCTTCAGATTTATACTTCATCAAGTATACATAACCATACTGACTGAAGTCATCAGTAAAGGTTATGAAATACTGATGATTGTTTCTAGTGCTTACACTAAGCGGTCCACAAACATCAGTATTGATCAAATCCAAATCCTTAGTGGCACGTTCCACAGTTCCTTTAAAAGGAACTTTAGACATCTTTCCTTTGAGACAGGATTCGCAAGAAGTTAACTCCTTAAGATCATTTTCAGAGAATGATCCTAAAGTGTTTATCTTGCTAATTCTGTTCTTGGAAATGTGTCCTAATCTAGCGTGCCATAAGGGAGCTGAAACTTTGTCATCTCTCTTACGCTTCGTTTCTCGTTGTATATTCATAATATTGATATTCTGAGTTAGATAAAGTCCATTACTTAGAGTACCGATGTGAACGGAAGAGTTGTTCCGTTTGATAAAGTATTTACCATTCTTAATATAAGTTTCATAACCTTCACAATCTAAAATTGGAACAGAAATTATATTACGAATAATGCTCGGTACAAAAAGGACTTTATTTAAGACTAACTCAAAACTATCTAAATCTAATCTAATTGTGCCTAAAGCTCGAGCTTCAACGTTTGAGCCATCGCCGATCTTCAAGACACATTCACCTTCTTTAAGTTGTTGGACTTCACTTAGCATCTGTACATCATTACAGATATGAGTTCCACAACCGGTATCAAGTACCCAAGAACTAGAATTAATAGAAAGATTTACTTCAACGAGAAAGATACCTTTCTTTAGAGTAGCCTTGTACTCTGGGCAGTTTCTCCTCCAATGTCCCGCTTTGCCACAATGGAAGCAAACATCCTCTTTCTGATCACGCTTCTTCTTTTGGGCCTTCCCCTTCGAAACGCCACCAGTGGGCCTAAGGGGTTTCTTCTTCTTCTTTTGGGCTTTCTTGCCCTTACCTTTAGAAGGCCCAGAAGAGGAAGATGGAGCATTCACCATCAAAACCTTATTGTCCTTCTTGATCGTGCTTTCAGTAGTCACAAGGTGACTAATCAGCTCAGCTACAGTAGCACCAGCATGATTCATATTGAAGTTCAGGACAAATGGGTTGAATGATGGTGGGAGCGAAGCTAGCAACAAATCCACTGAAAGCTCATCTTTCAGTGGCATGTCCATGGAGGCAAGTTTCTCAGTAAGGGCGAGAAACTTAAGTCCATATTCATGTACACTTGTACCTTCCCTCATTCTCAAGTGGAATAATTCCTTTGAAGTGTTATACCTTGTAACACGTTCATGAGGGCGGTCACATGAAGGCCCAGAAGAGGAAGATGGAGCATTCACCATCAAAACCTTATTGTCCTTCTTGATCGTGCTTTCAGCAGTCACAAGCTGACTAATCAGCTCAGCTACAGTAGCACCAACATGATTCATATTGAAGTTCAGGACAAATGGGTTGAATGATGGTGGGAGCGAAGCTAGCAACAAATCCACTGAAAGCTCATCTTTCAGTGGCATGTCCATGGAGACAAGTTTCTCAGTAAGGGCGAGAAACTTGAGTCCATATTCATGTACACTTGTACCTTCCCTCATTCTCAAGTGGAATAATTCCTTTGAAGTGTTATACCTTGTAACACGTTCATGAGGGCGGTAAAGTTGCTCTAAGTGGTCGTAAATCTCCCAAGCAAATTCCATGGCCTCATGTTGCCTTTGCAAGTCCGGAGACATGTTAGCCAACATAAGGCAACGGGCTTGGAGATTATCATCCTTCCACTTCTGAATCGCATGACGCTCGGCCCGAGTGGGAGCCTCCCCCCTTCGAAGAGAACATATGTTCTCTTCTCAGAATCTAAAATGATTTTTAGATTCCTCAGCTGTAACGCCCCAGTTTTTTAGAGGTTTGAGCATGACGTATTCGTTTACCAATGTGCGCAATTTAATTAACGATATATGCTTCATTATTGATTTTATTAATTGATCGTGAATTCTTGAGACGTTTGAGCATGTGTGTTTATGTTTGATGCCGTTGCTATTTGGTTTGATTTCTGTTTTTCGTGAAAACTTGGCATGAGTGAACTATGTGACATATGATTATGTTTATATGCTCGTCGCATGATTTTATTCTCATATGTGTGTGTTTTGGATTCGTTCGTGTGATCGGAACCGAAAAGGGGGCTAAAGAGCATTTAGCGCACCTTGTGTTCCGGGCGGCATATCTTGAGTTCGGGAACTCGGAATCGAGTTCCGTCACCTCCCTTGGATCCGGATCGATGAATCGGAGACAATGGGACAAGCCTCACATTTTTCTAAGATCATTTGGGTTGCCAAATTTTAACCGAAACAAGCCCCTTGTGCCAAAAATGACAAATAATAGCAATTTCACGTTCACGGACCTAACCTAACGAACCTAGACCCTAACCCTTGACCTATAACCACTTGCACACTCTCTCTCTCCCCCATATCTGGCCCCCCACCGAACCAACCCCTCCCATTTATCCCCAAACTCAGCCAAAAGGAGAGAGAAAGAAGAAATAGGGAGAAAGAAGAAGGAAGAAGATGACACTATTCAAACCTTGGGGTATTGAGCTCCTACCCCCACCATTTCTACTCCAAATTGAAAGGTAAGCCCATATTTGTGATGTACATCTTCTTGTAGTCATTTTAAGTTAAGGTTTGCATGATTTCTCCAAGCTTTGGGTTAGACATGGCATGTATGATGAATAGTGAGGGTTTGGGGGAAATTGATGAATTCTAGCATGTCTCCTTGTGGATTCTTTTGTTATGATGCATTTATATTGCTCCTAAGATGTTATTTGTGATATGTATGAACTTGCTTTAGTTTCTAGGTTAGAATTCATGGCCTTACCATTTATGGAATTTGAAGAGATAGCATGAGTTTGTTCCAATTTCATTCCTTGATTGAATTGTTGCATCTTTGGATGTTTTAATGGATTGAAATGCATGAATACTTGCTATCCTAACTTACCTATGTGTGTTAATTTGATGTTTATATGGTTTAGCATGAGTTTTGCCCTGTTTGTTGTGTGTTTTTCGCCACTGACCTAAATCCACGAGGGTGGATTTTTCCCTTTGGAAAAATCCACGGGGGTGGATTTATGGCAGTTTTCTGGACCAAATCCATGGGGGTGGATTTTGTCCAGCTTGTTTTTGTTACTCCGATTCCATTTTTCTTCGTTTGTTTGATCTTCCTCCACCTCTTTTATGACTTCTATGCTATGCTAACATGTATTATCTTGTGTGTTATGAACTTTTATTATTTTTCGTGGAATATTTTATGAGTTATGATTCAAATATCTTCATTGCTTTTAATATGTGCATGCATGGATGATTGCTTCCAATGTGAACCCTAATCGCTTATATATCTCCTATTTTATGACTTGTATGATGTGTATACATGTTATATTACGTGTTATGCTCGTTAATTGAATTTCTTGGATTAATTTGGTATGGATTATGAAAGTTATGAACGAATGTACTTGAATGAATTACGTGACAATGCGATTCTTCTTATAACTAACGCATCCCTTATGTGTTCAATGGATTCCTTTCACCTCTAAATGATTTATGTGCATTGTAAACATGTTGATGTTTATCTTATGATTATTGTATGGAATTGTTGGATCATTTTGATTTGAATTATGAAAGATACGATATGATTGAACGTGAAACCTTCATGTATTGAATGTACATGGGTTGAGTGCTTGATTATATGTCTCCATGACATTGTATTACTTCTTATGCATCTCATACCACGTTAATGCATTGCCGTGCGTCTTATATGGTTCATTTGGAGTCTTGAGTCTCACAAAGTACACTACATTGTCTTCTGTTCAGTTTCTCCAGGGTGGAGACTTGCCGGGTTCATAAAGCACCATGAGTCTTCCTTCTTTTGTTATTGTCGGTAAGGTGTAACAGGTGGGTTTCTCTTCTACTAGTTAATGACCCTATATAATCCCAACATGTAAAGATTTCGGCCAAAATTATTATATATATATATAGTCATTTATCGAGTCTATGATTTTGAACGTATACCCCTTTCTTTTATGAATACCTACCGAATGTTTTGGCGAGAAATGTATGAATGAATGAATGCACAATGGGGCCCAGGGACTTGGTGTTAGAGGCTATCCGGGGAGGCATGGGCCGACGGTGATCCCTTTCTACCAGTTCCATTTATAGAACGGCGTAACCGGACCCCGTTAGGAGTTAGCGGGGAATGGACGCTGAGTGCCATCTGGGGAGTCATGAAACCCTTTTGGTCCATGCATGGATGGTTCGGGCCGATCACCCGGCCATCACCCGGAGGAAAAAGGTGTAAATGTTATGATTGTGCACAAAAGAATGATATGTATGAATGAATGAATGAACGAATGTATGAATGACTAATGGATTACACAAGGTGTTGGTTGGAGATAATGCACGCCCACTCGCCGGGCCACAAATGACCTAATTAATGGAATTTGATGGTTATAATCCCTTTTGATGATTTCTTTATCTCACCCACTTGGGAAATGCTTTGAAAACCTCATTTGGGGATTATAACTTGCATGTGAATGTTTAAATACTGTCTTATATTATATTATGCCCTGTTTTATACCCACCAGTCTCCTATAGACTGAACCCGGCTTTGTTTTCAGTTTTGCAGGTTTTGGTGTGCTAGGCGGGGTTCCGAGTCGGTCAAGTTCTATGTCTTAGTTTGAGTCACTTGCACGCATCTTTGTATTTGATTAAGGGATGAAAGAATGTATTTATGAATCACGGTTATGGTTATGATTATGAATTATGGTTACAGTTATGTTTGAATTTCGGGATTAGGTATTTATGCTAGTTGAACCCGTCATTGCTTCTTATGTTTATTATGAATGGTATGATTTGTTTTTGAAATTTCATGTATTTCAGTCTTATTCTTTTGGTTTTAAGTTTAGCTCCCGCCTAGCATAGCGAGTGAGTGAGTCCCCGTTCGCTGTGAGCTTGGTTCATGTATGGATTTTTCATTTCATGTGTGGATCGGGCTCATAGTGCGGGGGATGTGGCGCCTATCGTCCCGGGTGCTACATCCTTAAGTGGTATCAGAGCCCGGTTGCAAAACCGGTGTTCTAGTGTCGTGATTGAGTCAGTTTAGGTCATGCGGTATAGGAACAACTTGTCAACGTATGCATTGCATTGGCTTTTATTGTTATTTGCTGCTAATTGTTGAGATTGTTCGTTATACATAACTTAATTTTAATCTCATTACTTTGGTATTGCATTTTGCATTTAGTGTGCTTTCATTGATTCAACTATGTGCCATAAGCATATCCTAACCGACATACATATATATTTGAGTTGAATTTTGATTATAGATTGTAATCATGTCAATCAAGCTACAACCTATTTCAACTACAAGTTACTTCTACTAGATCGACGGAGGGATTGTGGGAGCAAAAAGGGAATTGAAGGCTAGGTGTTTAATTTTCGCGGCTTGCCAAATGGAATTTCATATCATGGCTCGATATCATGAGAGGAAGGTAATAGGAAGCTTGGATCATGGGAAGGTTCATCAATTTCATCCTTTTTACAAACCTTGAAGATTATCAAAGTACAAGTATGGTGGAGACTCAAAATTTCTAATTTAAGGGAGTTGTGAGACAGCAAGATGGATGTGGAACTTCTTACCACCCAATTATAAAGGCGTTCAATACGAGATCAAAATCTCCAAGGTCCACTGTTGAGACCTCCGAGTTCGAGATGGTTGAGCAATTGGAAGGTCAAATTGGGAAGCTTCAAAGGACCAAATGCAAGATGTGTTGGAGGCTTCGACTCAACTAAGATGAAAAGAATGGAGAGCCGTTAATTGTAGGATTTTACAAAAAGGAGTCAAGTTAAGAAGCTTGGGAGATACGGTTGCAATTGAGGATTAACAAATGGATGCAAAGCAAAGATAGCCAGGAGTCTCGAAGAATTCAAATCGCATCAACTTCTTGGAATTTTGGAACACGGTGATATCAAGAAGCAAGCAAGGATGGGAAGCATAATCAATGATTGAATATGCACGTGGATTGGAATCAAGGGACGAGATATCGTACTAAAATCCATCATGATGGTGACAGGTTCAATGCATTCATAGCACGTGCATCATACGTTGTAATTTACTTATTTAAATTCCTACCTATGTGTTTTAATATTGTAATCAATGATTGGATGTTGCATCTCCTTGGTTGAAATATGTGTTGCACGCATTGAACATTCTAACCCAACATGCACTGTTTGAATGTTTACTTATTAGGATACTCTCTCAATGTAATGCCTCAACTATTAATTCAACCGAATCCTTACCGAAGCTCTACCGAAGCGGGTCAAAAAAGGAAATTTTTTTGGGTGATAGGGAGATGCTGGAAATGAAAGTTAAATTTTAGAGATTAAGGGTTGGAATGGATTTGGAATTATTTGAATCAAATGAGAAAAGAGAGGAGAGTTCCGGATTGCAATAAGATCCGGAAAGATAGAAGTTGGGGATAAAAAAGAGTGGATGTTATTCCAATTTAAACGTCTTGATTTCATGTGAGTAACTCACCGAACCATTTCTTAGCTAGAGTTACTCAGTTGAATGAGATTAGGATTTTCGGCAAAAAGGATATGGATAGAGTTCGAAATAGGGGGTTTTCTATAGAATCGGGTATCATACTCTGAAGATGGTGGAATTACGGAGGAGCTTCTGTGGGACCATTATGTCAACTCAAAAGAAAAGGAACCGAATCAGATTGGCACAATTCGTGATGGCGCCTCTAGAGGATAATTTCGATCGAGTGTTGCAGGAGCTCGGATGACACCCAACAAATTAAGATCCAACTATGTACTGGTTGATTTTCCATGATGACTCAAAAGAAGTTAAGGAGAAAGGAATAGTAGGGAGCAATTATGGAAGGACTTGAATTGGACCCTAGGGAATTAAAGGAGCCGAAACCAAACGCATCTTTACAAATAGATTCTTGGGCCAGTCGTGTATATGGGATACAGATACCGAAAATGATGATATTATCAGGGAATTTCTAAGGGATTCTGAGAATAGCTTTGGTAAAAAGGAAAACTCGATCGAATCGTCATGCTTGAAGATGATGGTAACCACTCCTAAGTTAACTAAGTCCTCAACAAAAGAATTCTAGGGGTAAATAAAACGAAAAGAGATAAAATGTACGTATAAAGATTGAAGAGGAAGTAATTCGAGAGAATAGCAAAAGACATCACCAAGTATTGAAGGAATGTGGATAACACGACATACAAACTTCACCGAGTTGTCGGTCATTCTTCTATGAAGACTTCCAAGGATATTAAGTTGAGGGAAATCGGAAAGTAGAGATGGTGAAATTGTGTGGACTAAGTGTAAAGGAGTAAATGGATCAAAACTTGATGTATCACTACCGTTCAAAGAGAAGGAAGAATTACCATGGCAAGAGATGAGGAAGGATTCATAAGAAGGATTAGCACTTGGTACCATGTCAAAATTTTAAGTGATAGAAACTGTGAGGTTAATCGCGGAACGGATTATAATTGGATTACCGTGTTCCCTGACTTGAAGACGAGGGGTTAAGAAAGGTAGTGAATAACAAGAATCGATCCAATCACTATAATTGGTGATTGATTTAGTGAGGATTAATACAATTGGTTGTGGGAAGGGATACTATGATTTAATCAAGATGGGTTACCGGCTTTTCAAATGTTTTCCGAGGCAAGTTGAGGATGTTATTTCGGTGAGAGAATATATTCGAGAATTTGAGAAAAGTTCGAGTATGATTCGTGGATAAGGACTTGCTATGGAATGGGAATGGGGTAGTTCTTCCTATGTCAACACGCCGAGGATTTCAAAGCTTAATACTACGAGCAAAGGGAATTCCAAGGATTAATCAAGAGCCAAATCGGAGCCTCCTACCGCATTATGAATTATCAACTTTCAACCTCATTGCTTCGGTGAACGGTATAGGAAACATTCATGGCATATGCATACATGCAATTACAATTCAAATAAATTTGATGACGTGTACCTTGTTTTCCTGTCGTGATAATTGCTTTGCATGATCAATGACTTATGTGCTTACTTTATAAATATTGCTCTGTCTTTTGTGTCTTACATGATTTCAACTGTTGTAATTGATTCTGTTGCCTCATGTTTGATGTTTGCTCTTTGATGTTTCTGTTTGGGTTGTGTGGCTCGGGAGTATTGGAGACTTCCTTGCTTTGTTTTTTGAGAGACGGGGTTCTCTCCTTGTTGTTTCAGAGACGGGGCTCTCTCTTTGTTTTTTGAGGGACGGGGTTCTCTCCTTGTTGTTTTCAGAGACGGGGCTCTCTCTTTGTTATTTGAGGGACGGGGTTCTCTCCTTGTTGTCTCAGAGACGGGGCTCTCTCTTTGTTGTTTTCGAGAGACTGAGTTCTCTCTTTGTTTGAATAGGTTGTAGTGAATCCGAGGACGGATTCTTTTTAAGGGGGTGAGGTTGTAACGCCCCAGTTTTTTAGAGGTTTGAGCATGACGTATTCGTTTACCAATGTGCGCAATTTAATTAACGATATATGCTTCATTATTGATTTTATTAATTGATCGTGAATTCTTGAGACGTTTGAGCATGTGTGTTTATGTTTGATGCCGTTGCTATTTGGTTTGATTTCTGTTTTTCGTGAAAACTTGGCATGAGTGAACTATGTGACATATGATTATGTTTATATGCTCGTCGCATGATTTTATTCTCATATGTGTGTGTTTTGGATTCGTTCGTGTGATCGGAACCGAAAAGGGGGCTAAAGAGCATTTAGCGCACCTTGTGTTCCGGGCGGCATATCTTGAGCTCGGGAACTCGGAATCGAGTTCCGTCACCTCCCTTGGATCCGGATCGATGAATCGGAGACAATGGGACAAGCCTCACATTTTTCTAAGATCATTTGGGTTGCCAAATTTTAACCGAAACAAGCCCCTTGCGCCAAAAATAACAAATAATAGCAATTTCACGTTCACGGACCTAACCTAACGAACCTAGACCCTAACCCTTGACCTATAACCACTTGCACACTCTCTCTCTCCCCCATATCTGGCCCCCCACCGAACCAACCCCTCCCATTTATCCCCAAACTCAGCCAAAAGGAGAGAGAAAGAAGAAATAGGGAGAAAGAAGAAGGAAGAAGATGACACTATTCAAACCTTGGGGTATTGAGCTCCTACCCCCACCATTTCTACTCCAAATTGAAAGGTAAGCCCATATTTGTGATGTACATCTTCTTGTAGTCATTTTAAGTTAAGGTTTGCATGATTTCTCCAAGCTTTGGGTTAGACATGGCATGTATGATGAATAGTGAGGGTTTGGGGGAAATTGATGAATTCTAGCATGTCTCCTTGTGGATTCTTTTGTTATGATGCATTTATATTGCTCCTAAGATGTTATTTGTGATATGTATGAACTTGCTTTAGTTTCTAGGTTAGAATTCATGGCCTTACCATTTATGGAATTTGAAGAGATAGCATGAGTTTGTTCCAATTTCATTCCTTGATTGAATTGTTGCATCTTTGGATGTTTTAATGGATTGAAATGCATGAATACTTGCTATCCTAACTTACCTATGTGTGTTAATTTGATGTTTATATGGTTTAGCATGAGTTTTGCCCTGTTTGTTGTGTGTTTTTCGCCACTGACCTAAATCCACGAGGGTGGATTTTTCCCTTTGGAAAAATCCACGGGGGTGGATTTATGGCAGTTTTCTGGACCAAATCCATGGGGGTGGATTTTGTCCAGCTTGTTTTTGTTACTCCGATTCCATTTTTCTTCGTTTGTTTGATCTTCCTCCACCTCTTTTATGACTTCTATGCTATGCTAACATGTATTATCTTGTGTGTTATGAACTTTTATTATTTTTCGTGGAATATTTTATGAGTTATGATTCAAATATCTTCATTGCTTTTAATATGTGCATGCATGGATGATTGCTTCCAATGTGAACCCTAATCGCTTATATATCTCCTATTTTATGACTTGTATGATGTGTATACATGTTATATTACGTGTTATGCTCGTTAATTGAATTTCTTGGATTAATTTGGTATGGATTATGAAAGTTATGAACGAATGTACTTGAATGAATTACGTGACAATGCGATTCTTCTTATAACTAACGCATCCCTTATGTGTTCAATGGATTCCTTTCACCTCTAAATGATTTATGTGCATTGTAAACATGTTGATGTTTATCTTATGATTATTGTATGGAATTGTTGGATCATTTTGATTTGAATTATGAAAGATACGATATGATTGAACGTGAAACCTTCATGTATTGAATGTACATGGGTTGAGTGCTTGATTATATGTCTCCATGACATTGTATTACTTCTTATGCATCTCATACCACGTTAATGCATTGCCGTGCGTCTTATATGGTTCATTTGGAGTCTTGAGTCTCACAAAGTACACTACATTGTCTTCTGTTCAGTTTCTCCAGGGTGGAGACTTGCCGGGTTCATAAAGCACCATGAGTCTTCCTTCTTTTGTTATTGTCGGTAAGGTGTAACAGGTGGGTTTCTCTTCTACTAGTTAATGACCCTATATAATCCCAACATGTAAAGATTTCGGCCAAAATTATTATATATATATATAGTCATTTATCGAGTCTATGATTTTGAACGTATACCCCTTTCTTTTATGAATACCTACCGAATGTTTTGGCGAGAAATGTATGAATGAATGAATGCACAATGGGGCCCAGGGACTTGGTGTTAGAGGCTATCCGGGGAGGCATGGGCCGACGGTGATCCCTTTCTACCAGTTCCATTTATAGAACGGCGTAACCGGACCCCGTTAGGAGTTAGCGGGGAATGGACGCTGAGTGCCATCTAGGGAGTCATGAAACCCTTTTGGTCCATGCATGGATGGTTCGGGCCGATCACCCGGCCATCACCCGGAGGAAAAAGGTGTAAATGTTATGATTGTGCACAAAAGAATGATATGTATGAATGAATGAATGAACGAATGTATGAATGACTAATGGATTACACAAGGTGTTGGTTGGAGATAATGCACGCCCACTCGCCGGGCCACAAATGACCTAATTAATGGAATTTGATGGTTATAATCCCTTTTGATGATTTCTTTATCTCACCCACTTGGGAAATGCTTTGAAAACCTCATTTGGGGATTATAACTTGCATGTGAATGTTTAAATACTGTCTTATATTATATTATGCCCTGTTTTATACCCACCAGTCTCCTATAGACTGAACCCGGCTTTGTTTTCAGTTTTACAGGTTTTGGTGTGCTAGGCGGGGTTCCGAGTCGGTCAAGTTCTATGTCTTAGTTTGAGTCACTTGCACGCATCTTTGTATTTGATTAAGGGATGAAAGAATGTATTTATGAATCACGGTTATGGTTATGATTATGAATTATGGTTACAGTTATGTTTGAATTTCAGGATTAGGTATTTATGCTAGTTGAACCCGTCATTGCTTCTTATGTTTATTATGAATGGTATGATTTGTTTTTGAAATTTCATGTATTTCAGTCTTGTTCTTTTGGTTTTAAGTTTAGCTCCCTCCTAGCATAGCGAGTGAGTGAGTCCCCGTTCGCTGTGAGCTTGGTTCATGTATGGATTTTCCATTTCATGTGTGGATCGGGCTCATAGTGCGGGGGATGTGGCGCCTATCGTCCCGGGTGCTACATCAGCCAATCAGAATAGTTGGGACCAGTCAACTTGTTTGACTCGAGGATCGATACAAGAGGGTTTTTGGTTGCCATTTCAAAACACGTAGAGAATCACAGAATCTACGTCCTAAATGGTAAAACAGAGAACTAGTGAGCATGCTGAATTATAACGATATACAAAAGATAAGGTCTTTAATCTAATGTAGCTCCCACTGTTTTTCAAAGATCTATAATTCCCAAAGATCTAAGAGGAACACGTTTCCCAATGGGTACTAAGATCCTAGGCATTTTACCTCGAACCCACGACTCGCGGACATTCTAAGTAAGAACCCTAGGTAGGTACAACTTACCAATTCTAACACCTTTAGAACTCTTAGTAATTGTTTTTGCATCACCTATCTTTCAATATGGACCCACGACTCGTGCGACATCCATATTTACTTAGGCGTTAAGCTAGACCCATCAATCATAAGATCATGACCAAAACTTAGTTCGAACGACCCACGACTCGCGGACATCGCCCTTGCTAAAATTGATCACGAAATATTGATCATTTAAAAGGATCAATTAGGTAACTAAGAACTAATAAGCTCCACTAGCTATCCCACGACTCGCGGACAATAACTAGTTTCACTTACTAAACTTAAAACCTATTGATGGAATGCTAGGAATTTAATTCAAAATTTGCATCTCGAATTAAACACCTATTTGTTCAAAATTAGCTTAATATTTAATGGGAATTTTCGAATCAACCGGAGAGTTGTCCGGTTCGACCTCACCAACATATATGTTATCCAATTTTATTAGTCTTGATTAATGCAAGTACACTTAAATGCATTTCAAACAAGCACATAAACAGATAACATGTCCTAGCATGATACTAACATGTAATGATCATGGGTTCTACCTATCTTAGGCGTGATATGTGGGAGCCACTCCACAATCACAAGTTCTAACATACATGCCACATAAACAGTTTAAATCACATAAGGGAAAGCGGTAACAAAATACGAGCCCTATCTCTATTACATGTAACAATTGAGATTCCCCTCCCTAACATTTTGAGGGGTCTTCACTTATGGCCTCCTTGTTACTTGAATGTGGTCCATCTTACTCCATGAGTGCATTGTCTCCAAAATGAAAATAAAACCTCACCACCTATCTCTACTCTCAAATTACAATAAAAGGAAAAAGACATAAAGTAATAAGGCTCAATCATCATATTGGCCTTAGACAATTACACGGGGCATACCCCGGCCTAAAAAACAGTAATATGGAAAGCCACATAATAAATCACATAACAGTACGCACATAAGTGAGGCTCCAACCTCAATTGAAACATGCAACTATAGGGCTCCAACCCCAATTTAAACCATCCATGTGCATAAATTAAAACCATACATAGATCTAAACCCATGATCACCTAACATGCTTTTGCGAGAATTTAAATTTAGCCAATAAATTAAAATTCTCGTTTCAAGTCCTAATGCCTTAAAACACGACTTGATGCGAGTCTTATTTATAAAAGTTTTCAATAAATCCCAAATTACCAAAACAAATAAAATTCCAATTAATTTATGAAAATTAATAATTTTATCAAAGATTGTATTTTCCCAAAATATAAACCGTTTCAATTTCTCAAAAATCCCAATTTTAAGTTTTATTCAAAAATTAAAATAAATATTCAAAAAATAAAATTTTAAAATTAAAATAAAAATTGGGACTGGATTGCACGAAACACGAAAAACACGGATTACGGAAAAACGGGGCCCGTACGCGAGAAGAGCCGTGCACGATGCAGGCGCGCACGACAGGCGGGCACAGCGCTCGGCCAAGGCCGCGCGAGTGCGCTCGCTGCGCGCGGCTCCTCCCGGCCGAGTGCGGGCGTGTGTGGGCGGGCACGCCTAGGCGTGCCAGGAAGGCCTCCCGCGTGGTTGCGGGAGGGTGCTGGACGGCGTCGCCCAAGCGGGCGGCTGCGCGCGAAGCACGCCCGCGCGACGCCTTCGTGCGCAGGTTTCGCGTGTTCGTCATAATCCGGGTTTTCGTTTCGTGTTTTCGTTCAAAAGCAAAACCAATCCAAGAAATCCAAAAATAGTTTATACAGTTTCAAATCTAAAATAGTTTTCAAAAAATAAATTTTGCAAAAAACCAATTTTCAGAAACTTTCAGGAAAAAAATACAGTTTCGTAATTCAGGCTTTCTAAAACAATTACAAATACTCAATCGCATCAAGCCTAAGAATTTCTACCAAATTCAATATAATTGAGACGAATCAGAAACACGATTAACGAGGTGGCTCTGATACCACTTGTTGGAAAACACGAATCAGAAAGCAGCGGAATTTAAAAATTTTTCCCAACAAAAGGACCTTGGACTCGCAATCGTGTAACCAAATTCATAGAGATAGAAAACTTACTTTTCTTTTATTCTTTCTTGAAGTGTTTCAAGCCACCCAAGAACGCTCTTCTCGCGGCTTGATCCCCTCTCCTTGGTAAAGCTCGAATCTTCAAACTTCTAACTTGAAGCTCTCTAGAGATAGTCCACCAACTTGATCACAATCTAACTAGTAAGGATGCTAGTTCTCTAGTTAGTGTTTAGGCTTAACCTAGGGTTTATTTGATCTTGGAGAAAGGATGGTGTTCAACACATGAACCAAAAGAATTGCCAATTAGCTCTAAGGGGAGCTCGAGCTCCCCTATTTATAAGAGGGGAGTGGCCGAAATTCCTAGTCCTTTATAGGCTAGGATTTTGGTCTCTCTCTATCCTATTACTTGATCATCAAGTAATTTGACTTTGACTTTGAATTCAAATTCAAATCAACTTCCAAGAGAGCTAAAAATATCCAAACTATTTTTGGATAATTTTATACTTTATTTATTTAAAATAAATAACTTATTTTATCTAATTAATTAATTCATAATTAATTAACTAGATTATTTTTCTCCAAAATAAGACTTTCTTTTTGATTCAAAATTAAACCAAAGTCTATTAAATAATTAACAAATTAATTATTTAATATATTATTAAACAATCACGTGTGGCACACGTGTCACAATGACACGTGTCCAGTCACGTGACCCACACGTGTGGTTTCACACGTGTGGAACCCTCTAGGCTCGATTAACTCATTTAATCATTTTAAAGCCTCAACTCATGTAACCAAGTTGTTGTGTGTGACCCTCTAGGTTCTCAATTCAATTAGCAGTGACCGTAATTAATTAATTCACTAATTAATTAATCAGTCCACAGATTAAACGACCATAGTCTAGCAACAGGTGTTTAAACCCTAGCTGAATTGGAATGTTCGGATTCGACATAACCTTTAAGTCATTGATTCATGTGAGATACAATCCTCCTACTTACTGTCTCTCAACCAAGATCTAGGGCAAGGGAATAATCAGAACCCTAATAATCCGGTCTTAAAGCTAAGTGCATTTCATATCCATTTGATCCCAATCCAAGAAACCCTTTTCGTGATGTCTTGATCTACTGCCTTGGCCAAGGACTCCATATGGCATATGAATGACTTAAACAATAAGAGATCACCTTGCAAATGCAAGTGCAGGTCCTTTCTTGATTCTCATTCACTTTCATGAATCACTTGTGCAGCCCCAGCATAAGCCTTGAATCAGTTGTCTAAGGCGACACCCTTTAAAGCTTATACCTAAGACTATAGAGTTAACTCATAAAGTGACAAGGAACCTCAAGTCTAAGGTTCAATTAATCACATCAATGACTCGTGAGATATTTCCTAATCTGGAAGTTTCCATTTCCTGAAATAGAAACTTCCTTTCCCATTTAGGAATGTTCTCACACGGGGCACCTCAGTGAACTTACTTATTAAAGTAAGCACCCTTATGTATCACGCACGTATCAACTATACACTTTGCACCTCCATGAAACAAGGTGGTCCTTCTTAAGGGCGTGATCCCACAAGCAAGCCTTAGAGGAGTCAGGTTGACACTCCCACTGTCTGTAGGACTCATCGGCTTGGAGTATTTTACTAATCATGACTTATGTGATATAGGGCTCGTTTCATGAACCATTTCACCTAAATGGTAGAGTCCTAAAGTCATCAGGATTAGGGGAGTTCTTATACATGCACAGATAAAGTAAACGCATACCAAACAAGAGCATATAAAGAAGTGTTGCCATAATTCGTTATATCATTCAAAGATTGTTTGTGATTACAATAAGGAAAAGCACAAAGCGGATATACAATCGGCTTTCTAGGACACTATTCCTAACAATTAGTTCTTAATTCGTTCAACTCGGTTGCCTGAATAAAATCAAGTGGCACTAGTTTAGTACTCAATCATGAATTTAGTTAGTTCCTCGTGGGATCGACACTCTACTTCTCTATATTACTTGTTATCGATATGTGCACTTGCGTTTGACCCAACAAAAAATACTCTATCTATTCTAGCCAAAACACAAGCCACAGAACCAGCATTCTCCCTGGCATGACCGTGATCTAGGACTGATGTGGATATCTTTGGAGGGTTTCTACTTTAGAGTCTCGAAGGAAGAACCATTCGGGGGATTCTTGTAACTTGAAGAGTGTTTGAAGACGGCTTATAACACTTCAAGAAAGATTAAATTAGAGTAAGTTTACGAAACTTTCTTGTTTCGTTTAGGAATAAAAATTACAAACCCACAATTCCTTGTTGATAACACTTTAAGAAAGATTAAATTAAAGTAAGTTTACGAAACTTTCTTGTTTCATTTAGGAATATAAATTGCAAACCCACAATTCCTTGTTGAAAATTTTATTTTTCTTCTACGTTTTGGACATATTTTCCAACAAATTAGACTTATAAAGCACGGTCAACATTTAACTTACATAAATAACATACGAATAATTCATGCTAAGCATAATATAAGATTTAAATCACATAATTCACATAATTTTCAATTAAACAATCACATTGTATAGTAATTAATAAAGTATAATTAAATAATTAAATAAATAAATAACTCTAACTCTCGGAAAAATTACACGTACAACACGCGTACTTGGATGATTGGAAAATGTAGGGTGTCACAAATATTATATGGTATTGTTGACACCGAAAAATTAGAAATTATTATTAATTAATGGCTCAAATAAGATTGTTATTAATTATTAATTTCAATCATAAGTCCATACTAAATTTGGGCTTTTTTATAATTTGATTTTAAATAATAGATATAAATTTATTATTATTTTGGATTAGTTAAATGGGCTAAAATGAGAAGTCCAAGCCCACAAAGTCAAGCAAGCCCAA
The DNA here is from genome assembly GCA_037501455.1 of Lantana camara. Taxonomy (NCBI): domain Eukaryota; kingdom Viridiplantae; phylum Streptophyta; class Magnoliopsida; order Lamiales; family Verbenaceae; genus Lantana; species Lantana camara. The sequence continues at coordinate 113,536,122 of CM074857.1, forward strand.
AAAGGGAAGAAGCCCACCATTTGCCTATAAATAAGGCACCAGGGCTTACAAATTGGGCATCAAGAGGACATATCATGCACAAATCAAATCAAAGAAACTCTCAAATTCCCGAGCTCTTGCCACGACAAAGTGCTGCCGCCACAAAGATTCGACAGTTCTTCAAGGTCTAAATCTTCAAATTCTCCAAATCAATCCCCAAGTCTTCCAAATTGAAGATCAAGCATCCAAGCTCTCAAGTCTTCGAGCCCGTGCAATGATCCAACAGTACCACCGGCCCAAATTCTACATCAAATTCGAGATCAAGCAGTAGGCCCTCAAATCAACTCGTAGAGAAGAATCAGAGGATACACATAGATTGTACCACTTTTAAAAATAAATTAATAATATCTTTGTTTCGCTTCTTTTTTTTTTTTTTTTTTTTGCATTCATTTATTGCAGATTTAACGAAAGTTTGTGTAAACAAATTTTAGTGGGACCTTATCTGGGAGTACAAAATAATAAAAACTTTTAATTTTTTTTGTTTTTGGGGGACTGGTTCCGTCTCTGATTACTAATTGTCTATAAATTATTTTCATATTGAGAGACAACTATAAAATATTTCAGAAAAACTTAAAATAATATATAATAATTAATATTTGTGGAATGTAGGAAAAAGAATAATCAATATTTGTGAAATGTAGGAGAAAATTTAAGAATTGCTATAAAAAAGAATATATTTAATAATATTTTTAGATGTTCTAAAAAATTATTTATACTATTTGATATTTTCGATCTCTAATTGTGAAACAGATACTTCTTTGCCTTTTATCTTATTATGGTTGAAATCTATAGAAATAGATACTTCTCTGCATTCTATCTTAAAGAAAAAATGGAGGACAAGCCAAAAGTGATAGGCCAGTGGTTAATAAGATACACAATGACTTTAGATTTGAATTCTTTTATTTAAAGGCGTGTGTGTTAAAACAAAAAGAAAAAGAAAAAAAATGGAGGACAGTCAACCAAGCATTGTTGCAAGAGCATCTACCGCACCGAGTCGATGGAAAAGGCACCAAACTACATAACACGTCAGTTACAAAGGGACGGATATTCGTATTTCTTGAGCAGAAGTCCCTCAATAGAGTTCTAACTCCCGTTGAATGGGTTAGGTCACACTGCTGAGAAAAGATTTACATTTAAGTATTTTCAATCTCTTAAACCCATGTATTTTGTTAAAGTTAGTTTTTTTTTTTAACACATGCATATTATGAAAAATACTCTAAAATTTATATCAATTTAATAAATGTAATTTGTGAAAATATAAGAACATGTTATTTTATATAGTTGAGATTATACCTATAAAACTTGATCAAAAATATAGTATACCTATAAACTTGATTAAAAATATTAAGTATTTATAAATTTATGTCGATAAAAATTGAAAAATCTTATATATAAACTTTTTGCATGTTTTAGGTATTTTGGCTCTGCAAACAAATATACAAGTCGAAAGAAAATAAACAAGACACATCTATTTTCAACATCCCATATTTCCAAAAAAAAAAAAAAAAAAAAAATTATGTCAATTCCTCTAAAATCAAAATAATTATTAGGGCTCTTTTTTTTTTTTTTTTTTTTTTTTAAAAACGGTCAACGTAACCGTGGGGTTGAAGGAGGACCCCCCCCCCCCCCTCATATTATTAACCAACGAAAACCAAATGTACAGGCAATGAGCCATAATCCAAGCATCAGAGAGACTATTACAATCAAAATGCCAAATAGAAATGCAAAAACAAAACTCAGGAACAATGACATAAGTATGAAGATGATCCCTATTACACACTGCGCTCAACGGAGCAATCGTTGGCCCACGGATGTGGCGCCCAGACTTCCGGGCTTCGGTTAGGACATATAGATTATCCCAATCCTCACAACAATTGATCGCATATACAACATCGGCATCCTCAGGACCTTTTTTAGGGATTGTCCTTTGAAAAGGATAGGAGTTGGTTTTCGCGCGATTCCGGTCAGCATGTACAATTTTGTTACCATCAATTCCTTTATTGTAAATGTCTGGTAGCTCAATCCATAAGCTACTGTTGCCAAATTTTCTTTGCCAAAGCCTCCACAAAATAATTATGTTAGATTTGCTCCTTATCTGCATCACAGCACACATTCTCGAGCCGTAGCCATGATCAAGAGCAATAACCGAACTCCAAAGTTGATAATAGTTGGTCCAATATATTAAAGAGATAAGCTGAACAGACCTGTCCCCTTCAATGCTGACTGTGCTGGTAGCTATCTTAAACATGTCTGCATAACACAAACTCAACCAACAGCCATGATCAAGCATAATCATATTTATGTCCATTAACACAAATATTCTGTAAATCTCAATGGTCATGCAAGTGTTGTTAAGCGTATGTAAATAGGATAGATAATTACAATGGGTACCCCACTTTTAAATATAATTACAGACAACACCCATCTGGAGTTTATTTATTACACTTGACTCCCAGTTGATGATGTCAACAAAAATACTTTTGCTTACGTCATCAAATTTTTAACGATTTTGGGGGTTAAGTGTAATAAACAAACTCTAGATGGGTGGTGTATGTAATTATATGTAAAAGTGGGGTACCAACTGTAATTACCCTACCTAATTTAAGGGTCAGGTGTAATTAACCCTAATTATTAACTACAACAAGGGCGCTAAGCCAAGCATCAAAAGAGCAAAAACGCAAAAATATCCACGAAAATAAGAGGTATGAACAACTTTGGGCAAAAAACAGCAAGGTCCCTAAAAATCCCATTCTAGGGCAATAAAGGCAATTTACGACATTCGGTCTACGAGCCAAAACCCAAGTCACGACAATCGAGTCAATCACCAAATCTAATAAGAGACTTATACTAACCCGTATCAATAGTTTATTCCCAATTCGGATTGATTTGAGATAACTACTTAAAACCCTATACTAATTAACCATGAGACCCCAACCATTATAATTGTTGGACCATTTTCCCAAAAAGGTGAAAAAAGCCATACAACGCCACTTTTGTTTTCCCACCTCATAGTAACACAAATTTCTCTTCATAATTATTGGAGCAATCTTCTTAGTCTTCCATCGGAACTCAGAGATCTTCTCTCTGTTAGAGTAGTGCCCTAGAAGAGCCAAATAGTTTAGGCCTCTTTTTGTAAACTACTCTTATTAGCAGCAATTTGTGACATTAATGAAATAATAAATATAACGTTTCATAGTCGTTTATTTCTATGTGGCCAATTCATCGTATCTCATTCAAGTTTATTAATTGCATATTATAACTGTTTGTGTATGGATGAAACCCCAAGGTCACATTAAGCTACGGGACTTGACCTCGCATAGGGATGGAGGTTATGAAATAAGTCTCTATGGCGTGATCTAAACCAACTCCAAGTCGAAGAGTCTAATAAGCACGGGGATGTTGACTTGACTCGTTTGAGACTTGCTCATATGACGTGCCTTTTAGAAAGGTTACTTTGTTTCATAAGTATTGAATGTAGGGACATTCACATGCGTATGAGGGTGCTTGTTAGGGAACAAGTACACTGAGGATCCCGACAGGAACACCTCAATGGGGTAAGGCTTTTATGCCTTAATGATGAGGTTGGTTCCCTGGTTATGGTAGTGTCTAAATGGTCCTTAGACTTGAGGCTCCATTGATGTTCTGTGCATGACAAGGGCAATGTTTGATATGCGCCTAGAGATTCATGGGTTCCATGAATCTCGTTATGGTTGTATGTTGGCGTTGTTCGAATCATGTATAGGGGCATATGAGAGGCCAACATAGAATCTATCGCTCGTCTAGAAGAACGAGTGAATCACCCATGAGTTCTATTGTAGCACATTCCACTTAAATCCTTGCGCAAGGTAGTGAGATCTAAATTAGGAAATGGGTTTCCTAGAGTGTTAGATCAAATGGAATTGCTATTAGAATTAATTCATAGCATTAGGACTAATAGGGTTCTATTATTCCCATGCCCTAGGTCCTAATCGGGGATTAGATGATAGAAGGATCTTATCTCACGGTATCCATGAGACTGAAAGGTTCACAACATAAACTTCACCTATTGGATGGGTGGTCATGAGCTTGTCACTAGACATCGATCATGATCTGTAGGTGCTGATTAATTAAAAGGAGTTTTAATTAAACAGTGATTGATTGAAAGGGTTCAATTAAATCAATAAGATAAATGGTTATCTAAAATACCACGTTAAGAATGTGGGCCTACTACTATTCATTGGTGAACCTAAGGGGTCACACAATGACTCGAATTGAACAACAAGATTATCTAAAGATCAATAGAGATTGATTGATGAATTAAAAGAGTTTAATTTATGAGAGAGTAATTAATTAATAATTGTATTAATTAATTTATGCTTAATTGTTAAGCTATTGAGAATAGATGTTAAAGAGTTAACATTAATTTAAATAAGTGTATTTAAATTAATTGGACTTGAAATTTAATTAGGAGTAATTAATTTTTAAGTCCACAAATTTAATTAGATATTGGACTTGTGATTTAATTAATGTAATTAAATTAAGTCCACTAATTAAAATGAATATTGGGTTTTTAATTTAATTAAGTAGTAATTAAATATAAGCCCAAGACTGGCCCATAGGGTTTTTGACCTAGGGCTAAGTATTTAAGAAAGATAAGGGAGAGAAATCAATAATCGTTGTTTTTTTTTTTTTCTGCTTTCTCTCCAAGTCTCTCTTCTCTCTGTTTTCTCAATACAGTATTGAGAATGCTGTTAGATAATCAATATCTAATTAGTGTTCTAGTGTGCTAATTGAATAGTTGTTCAATTACGGGTCGTGGACTACCTTAGAGGAATTCCGCGTGGGATTCTTGGAAGAAGATCGGATAGAAGAGAAGCGGGTAGGTTTTGGAAAACCTCCTTGTCATCGTCATCAACTGGAAGCGAAAGAGGTATTTGATTCTTCTTTTGTTTAAATCGTAAATCTTGAATCAAAGGTGATCTTGTTTGGAATTCCGATAAAACCGGTTTTATAATCCCTAAAATTTTAATTTCCGCTGCGTTAGGGTTGACGAATTCCAACAGTGGTATCAGAGCCATACTTTGATTGATTTACGATTTTTATTCCTTGTATTAATTTGATTAATATGTTGATGCGTGCCATGCTTGTTTTAATTTGATATTCGTTTGGGCATGAGTTTTAAAATTGAAGAAAAGTTCTTGTTTTAAAACTTATATGAAATTATGAGATTTTTGAATATATTGAAAAACAGTGTTTCATGATTCAAGAATTATAATTTTTGTTTAGGTTTTATTTTGAATCGTTTAAAAATAAAATTAGAATGAATACACTGCACTGGGCGAATTAGTACTGCTTGTTGCGTGACTTGTGGGCGAATTCTGATAGAGAATTAGGGCAGCGGGAATGGGCTTGTTTGAAGCCCAATCCGCAGGCCTCCTCACATTGCTCATCAAAGGTCAGACGGAATGGGCTTATTTGAAGCCCACTTCTCTGCTCCCCTCACTTGGATGATCGGGTTGGGCCGGTTGTAGCCAAGCCATGGCACAGGCCCGCGGTCAACAACGAGCGGCCCAGCACTTGAGTGAAGGGCGAGTCCACCCACGGCGTTGGGCCCCCAGACGGACAGCCCATGTTGGGGCTATAGCCCCAGCTCATGATTTCTGCAAAAATGGATGGCCAGGGGTTTTGAACCCTAGACCTCCATTATGTAATGGGCGCAGCCTTACCACTTTGCCTGAAGTTAATTGTTGGTGTAAGTTTGGTAAAATTTATTCTTACTTCACATGGCCACAGTTTTAAAATTGTTTTAAAACTTGATCTTTACGATTAATTTTGTAAAATTGTTTTACTTGAAAATTAATTAATTTTGTCCAAATACGAATTATTAAAATAGAAGCATGATTTTATTAGATAGAGATCTAATGGGAATTAAATTGGATTAGAGAATTCAATTTAATTAAAATTGAAGGATTAATTTAATTTGTGAATTAAAAGATAATCCTTGGTCAATAAATAATTTTAGAAATTATTTAAAGACTTTAAATCGCATAATGACTATTTACTTGGTAAATTTATTTTATGCTATGCATTGGATGTATGGTTGGATCAATCATGGGCTTTATTTGCGATATGTATGGTTTTATTTTATTTATGCATTTTGATATTGGTTTTAAACGAGAGCCTGCGAGCCTCTTATTCAATTATTGTAAGCATTGTTTTTATTTTCTCCCCTTAAAATGTAATCCCCCTTTATTTTGTAAAGAGAGTAGTTTTAGGGTGAGATCTCTAATTAGATTAGGAGATGGAGAAACAAGACGGAGCAAGCAACGGAATAAGAAGTCCATCAAGGCCCCAAAAGTGTTTGGGTGCATTTATTTTGATGTAATAGAATAGGATTCTATTTGAGTGCTCTCTGTGTGTTTAATTCCGCTTGATGCATGAATAGAACCATGGTCCATAAAATGGCTATTATGGACCATGCATAGGAGGCCCATGATTATCCATATTGTAGGAGCATGCTAGGCTTTTATTATCTTGTTATGTATGTTATCTTTATGTGCATAAATGTGTTCATGCATTAAATAAGATAAAATAAGATAATAATTACAATTGATGAGTCTTGGTAGAATTTTTGAAATTCTTATACCCCGAACCGTCTTAGATAGTCTCAGACAAAATAAATATTAAATCCAAATGGAAATTGAAGGATAAAATTCGATTTTATAAATTTCCAAGCATTCCGTCAATAGAATTATTTGTTTTAGAATTAATCAAATCATTAAGTATTGGCCACGAGGCGTGGGATACGAAATGACGAGATTAATTGAACCAAAAATAATTCTTTGCATAAAAGATGCAATTTTTCAAAGTCAAAATTATGGTATTGGCCACGAGGCGTGGGATATTCATAATGGCGATGAAGAAATCTTAGGGATTGACGGGTCGGATTTAAATACTGATTAGTATAGATGTCGCACGAGTCGTGGGTCTATATGAAAGGTAATGCAAAATAATATTAAGAGTTGTATAGAGATACAATTGATGATAAGATCGTCTACCTTGAGGCTTAAAGTCGGATATCTCACAAGTCGTGGGTCCGGTGATAAGTGCTTGGGGGTCTTAATACCCACTATTTGAAAAACATGTTTTTTTTTTAAAATTATAAGGGGGTCAAAGGAGTTTGATTAAAATAGTGGGAGACTACATTTGATAAAAGTCCATATCATTTGTAATTGTTATTATTTCATATCCGTCACTCATACTACGTTTTCTGCTTACATGTAGATTTTCTGCTAAAATCGTGATGTCTAAAAATCCACTTAGTGCTATCCTTGAGGCCAATAAATTGACTGGCTCGAATTATGCTGATTGGCTACGCAATCTCAAGATTGTCTTGGATTCTGAAAGGAGGACCTATGTATTGACACAGTCTCCTCCCGATGTCATACCTGATGACATGGCAGCCGATGAGAGGGAAACAGCTCTCCAGTGGCAAGAAGATGATCTACAGGCTAGATGTTTAATGCTTGCCACTATGTCTCCCGAGTTGCAGAGGCAGCATGCTGAGATGCGCCACTCGGCTGAGATCCATCTTCACTTGGAACAGATTTACAAGACGATCAATAGGATTGATCGATTCGCAGCATCTAATGAGTTATTCTCCCTAAAGATGGCTGAAGGATCAAGTGTTCATGAACACTGTATTAAGGCTTTAGGCCTTATTGAAAAGCTTGCAAGTCTCGAGGTGATCATGGATAATGAGCTTTACGTAGATTTGATCTTAACCTCTCTGCCACCTTCGTTCAAACAGTTCATAATAAACTTCAATATGAATGGAGCTAAAATCTCAGTTGAGGAACTGATGAACATGCTCGTAACTGCCGAGCGAACTATGAAGAAGGATAAGGCTGTTTTCTTAGTAGGTTCATCTTCATCCCAAACTAAGGCTGGAAAGCCGAAGAAGGGTAAAGGAAAGGGTTTCCAAAAGAAGAAAAAGACTCTTAAGCCCACTGGTGGGGTTAAGAAAGTGAACACTAAGAAGAAAGCTAATCAAGCTGAGGATCAGTGCTTCCATTGCAAGAAACCAGGGCATTGGAAAAGGAACTGTAAGGAGTACTTAGCTACCCTTACAAAAGGTATAAATCTCATCGAAATTAACCTTTCATTCAATTCTAATAATTGGGTATTGGACTCTGGATGCGTTTCTCACATATGTAATACGTTACAGGGAATGAGCAACGTCCGTGAGGTTGATGAAAGAGAACATGTTCTTCGAGTGGGCAATGGAGCAAGAGTTGCAGCAAAAGCCATAGGACATGTTAGGTTAATGTTAGGAGATGGTTTTATTTTAGTATTGAACAATGTTTTATTTGTTCCTGAGTTAGTTAAAAACATTATTTCCATTCCTGTACTAGACTTGGAAGGTTTTTCCTTCTCTATTACTAATGCTATGTTTTACATTTTGAAGAATGGTTCTTCACATGCATTAGGGTCTTTACAAAATGGTTTGTATTTAACTAATACTAATTTAAATCTCCTAAATATCGAACGAGACAACAAACGAAAATCAAATGACCAAACTTCAGCGAAGATCTGGCATGCTAGACTTGGACATATCTCCAAGAATAGGCTTCTAAAGGTGGGAAACTTAGGATCATTCAGTACGGATGATCTAAACGAGTTAACCACTTGTGAATCCTGTTTGAAGGGAAAGATGACTAAGTCCCCTTTTAAAGGGCATGTAGAGCGAAGCCAAAATCTTTTGGATTTGATCCATACAGATGTTTGCGGACCACTAAATGTTAGTACCCGAAACGGCTGTAATTACTTCATCATATTTACTGATGATTTCAGTAGATATGGGTATGTGTACCTGATGAAGCATAAGTCTGAGGCCTTTGAAAAGTTCATAGAGTATAAACACAGAGGTTGAGAACCAGACAGATCGGAAAATTAAGGCTCTTCGATCAGATCGAGGTGGCGAGTATTTAAGTGATCTCTTTCTTGGTTATTTGAAAGATAATGGGATTATTTCACAATGGACTCCGCCCGGGACTCCTCAGTTAAATGGGGTGTTCGAGCGACGAAATCGGACTTTATTGGACATGGTCCGATCCATGATGAGTTTCACGGATCTTCCAATATCGTTTTGGGGTTATGCCCTTGAAACGGCTGCGAAGATAATTAATTTAGTTTGTAACGCCCCGGTTTCCGGATGAACAAGTAAGCACGCCACGTGTCAGTTGAGCGTAGGATTTTATTTTATTTCTTTTAATTTCATAATATATTCGTACGTGGCATTTCATATTTTATAAAATTCATGAAACATTATTTATATCAATTGTTTGATTTTATATCATCGAAAATATTATTTCATTGCACGGAAAATATTTATTGCATGAAAACAATTACCGAGAGTGATAAAATTACCAATTCGTCCCTAGTTAAATGGTTTTAAAACTTTGGGGACTTAATTGCATGATCTTCTAAGGATCTAATTGATCATATTTTAAAACCTCATATACCCAATTGCATAAATTATATTCTTGAAGGAGTTATTGGCAATTTAGCATAATTCACATTTTTCAAAAATAGGATGTATTGAGATATCATCTACTAGCTTCTTTCTTGATCAAAATTTCATCCAAAAATTTCCAAAACACATTGCTCTCTCTCTCGGTTCCTCAAGGAAGAAAGGGAAGAAGTGAAATTTTCATCCAAGTTATCCAAGATTTCCAGAAATCATTCAAACTTTAGGAAGTTGATCATCATCCTCATCCTTCCTCTTCATTTCTTAGCTTTCAAGGTTGGTTTGCATGAAAGTGATGATCCTTGCTCATGTGTGAGATGACTAGGGTTTGAGTATTATTTGCTAGATGATTGAATTAGACTTGGAAGCATGATTGAGTGATTATTTCATGAATTATTGCATGAATTCTAGCTTGAATATTTGGATATTTGGCATGAGTGATCAAGTTTGATCACAAGCTTGAAACCTTGGAAATCTTGTTGTTATTGCATGTTTATGTGTTTAAGTGTTGTATTATCATTTATTGAAGTGGTATGCATCATATTTCCAGAAATTATAGCTTTTGGGGATCAAAAATGGAATTTTGTGGTTGCTTTGTGCCTTTGCCGAGAGCATGCTCTGTTTTTGCTCTGTTTTTCAGTTCCAGAAACTGGGAACGACCGTTCCCAGCCTCAAGGCTTTGTGGGAACGGGCGTTCCCACCTTTTAAATGAAAAGTATGCGGCCGACTATGGGAACGGCCGTTCCCATTTTTGGCCTTGGAGCTGGAAGGGCCGTTCCCAGCGTAGGCGCGTTTTAAAAATGGAAAAACGTTGCCGCGTTTTCTGGGCAACGGGAACGACCGTTCCCAATTACAAAGGAAGCCTGGAACGGCCGTTCCCAAGGGGCTGACAGAACAAAATTCACTGCATAAAATTACGATTTTGACCCCTCGATCCAACGACTTCTTCGACCCCGAATTGCTATAATATGCACTAATATGATGTGAAACGAAAAGTTATTATACCACATTGCATTTTCGTGGTCGTCTCGACACGTTTTCGCCGTTCGTCCTATTTTGGTCATTTTAGGGCATGTCTCATGGTTATGTGTCGTGGTTGCACAGGTCACGAGGGCGTGGACGGGGAGCAAGCTCCTTAGAACGCTTCTTTATTGTATTTCGCAAGAAAGGTGAGGTTTGGTTTTGGTAAAACGAACCCTATAACCTTTATGTGCTATTTTCGGCCAAAACACATTATATTTATAAACGTTTTCAAAGTTATAAACATTTCAAGCAAGCAAGCCATGATTGACATGATTTTCAAGCAAGTTTGGCGAGTACATGATTGCACGTGGGCCCGAGGGTAATTCTTGAGCCAACCGGGAAAGCAAGGGCTGACGGGTAACTCCTGAATTATCCTCACATTGTTGGGATCACCCCCGAAGCCACTAGGAGATTAGTGGTGGAAGGAGTTCCGTGTCTAGAGGGTCATGTCCTCTACACACACCATGTCGTGGATAGTCGAGCCTTGCAAAATCGCTATCACCCGGAGGGAGAAGGAGACTGGGGATTAATCCGGCTTGTCGGGTTATCCTCGGGTTATTGCAGGTTTTCAAGCATGAACTTGTTATGTGAGCACTAAATGAATTGCATGAACACGTATTTATCAAGCAAGCAAGCATGATCACGTATTGTTCACGATTGGGAGTTCGGTTGGAGATTTGCCCTTACTCGCCAGGGCCACATGTTCATGATATTGACAAGCATGATTAAATAAACGTGTAAAATGATTGGTTGTAATCTCGGGCAAAGATTAACCTTTTTGAACTGTATGTATATTCATTTTAACCTCAAATCTTCACCCGAGGCTACACCTTGCATGTGATGTGTTGTATATATTTATTGCCCTCACTCAGTCTTCGGTAGACTGATACTCCACTTTTCAGGTACACTTTGAGCGTGGTTGAGCTAGGCGGGAATGGTCGTGTCCTGCATTTACCACGAGTCTAGTGTTACACCTTTCATGTATATATTTTTGTCGGATTCATGTTATGTTCACGATTGACATATTTTGGATACTCAGGTAGATACCTATTTTGTAGAGATGATAATGTAGTAATAGTTAATTGGTACCTATATGTATCTACGTAATAAATATGGTACCTATATATACGAATGACTTTACTGCTTCCGCTTTTCTATTCATGATTGTTGATTATGCTGGGGAGAGTGTCCCGCCTAGAGCGTCATTTTTGTTGTCACCCGTTCGCTGTGGTCTTGGTTTATGTATGAACTGTCCATTTCATACGTGGATCGAGGCTATAGTGCGGGGGATGTGGCGCCTTGGGGTCTAGGGTGCTACATCTACAGGTGGTATCAGAGCCCGGTTGCAAAACCGAGGTTCTCGAGTCGTGTCAGGTCAGTCTAGGTCGCACGGCATAGGATTAGGTGGTATTTGGGAGTCTGCATTTGGTTGACTTACGTGATTTACTTCCTTATTTGCATTAATTGAGCTACTTGATCTTCCTTGAACATTTGATACTTGATATTATTGAAAGTATATGCACACATTTGCATTTATTGATCAAGCCATGCATGTTTAGTGATCTAATTTCAGGATGGAGCGTGATAGACATTCCAGTGATCGATCCTCGAGGCACAGGCATCATCATCGCCGCCACCATCATCGCCGTGAGAGATCTCCTACTCCACCTGCTCAGGCACAGCCCCAGGATTTTATGAATGCAGTAGTGGGGCTAATTGATCAAAGGTTACAGGAACGGGTACCTCCACCACCACCACCAGCGCAGGTAGCTCCTCCGGAGAACCCCATTTCGGCTATTTTATGAGAGTTTCAGAATCAACGTCCCCCGAAGTTCTATAAGGGAGACGATATGCAGGCAGAGACGTGGTTAAAGGAGATCGAGAGGATATGGCAGCTTATTCCTTGTGACAGTCAGGAGAAGGCTCGTTGTACCCTTACTCTCATTCAGGGCGAGGCCTACTCCTGGTGGGAGAGCACAGAGATTGTTTTGGAGGCAGCTGGGATTGAGGTTACTTGGGAGGTATTCGTACGGGAGTTCAGAAACAAGTATATTCCTCCAGCTTCCCGTACTCGCAGGTTGAGAGAGTTTACAGAATTAAAGCAGGGAGGCAGGTCCGTGGGTCAGTACATTGCCGAGTTTGAGAGACTTTCTCGCTATGCGCCTAACATAGCGAACGATGACTTTCACAAGGCGATGCAGTTCGTTCAGGGGTTGAGACCGGACATTCAGGATGCACTGAAAGCGGCTAATACGAGCACCTGGGCAAAGGCTACTGCAAAGGCCCTAAAGGTTGAGGATTCTGATATAGCCAGGAGGTCTATTCCTCGAGCGGGACAGGCTTCAGGTTCGAGGTCAGGCCAGGGTCCGAGTTCAGGAAAGAGGCCGATGATTTATTCTGCACCTCCAGCTCCGAGGGATACCGGGAAGAAACCTAAGTTCACAGGACCATCCCAAAAGGGTCCGAGAGCTCCAGCACCACCCCAGCCACCCCAGAAACCGGGATGTAGATGGTGTGGACATCCTACACACACCTATGATAACTGCAGACGCCGGTTGGGCTTATGTTTGATCTGCGGGAGTAACGAGCATCTTGTTGATGGTTGTCCGGATCGTCAGGATCCACCACCTGCAGGACCGAGGCCACTGGTGAGAGCTCGGGCTTATGCACTCGCAGGAGAGGAGCAGGAGGCTAATATTGACCCCGCTGCAGTGGTTGAAGGTATTATTTGCATTCATGGCACGAACATCCATACATTATTTGATCCAGGAGCTACACACTCCTTTCTTGCGCACTCTATTGCTATTACTTTGTCTTTGCCTGCTATGTGTGCTTCTGTGCGTTATATAGTTAGTACTCCTTTCGGTAGTAGGCGAGAGACGGATCAGGTTTACAGGGATGTTCCAGTGGTGATTGAAGGCCGGGAGTTTCTGACAGATTTTATTGTTATGCCGATGGAGAGGTACGGAGCCATATTGGGGATGGAATGGTTATATAGACATTGTGCTACCGTGGATTGTCGGGCTAAGAAGGTTCAGTTGGGTTCAGAGGTTGTTACGGGTTGCACTTCAAAGACCGTACCCCTACTTTCGTTTTCAGAGGCTCAGAAGTTAGTCAGAGACGGGGCTACAGGGTTTATTGCCTATATTCTGAACAAGCCAAAGGATCAGGTGAAATTAGAGGACACAGAGGTGGTAAAAGAATTTCCAGAGGTATTCCCAGAAAAATTGGATTCCTTGCCTCCTGAACGAGAGATTGAATTTGTGATTGATCTTTTTCCGAATGCTGAACCGTATTCAAAGACTCCTTACCGGATGGCTCCGGCTGAATTAAAAGAGTTAAAAGTTCAGCTTGAGGCATTATTGGAAGTTGGGTATATTCGGCCGAGTTCTTCGCCGTGGGGAGCACCGGTGTTGTTTGTAAAGAAAAAGGACGGGACTTTAAGAATGTGCATCGATTACAGGGAGTTGAATAGGATGACTATCAAGAACAAGTATCCCCTCCCACACATCGAGGAATTATTTGATATACTTCAGGGTTCCAAAGTTTATTCAAAATTGGATTTGAGACAGGGATACTATCAGCTGCGAATCCGAGCAGAGGATATTCCTAAGACAGGATTCAATACTCGGTACGGGCATTATGAGTTTGTGGTTATGCCATTTGGGTTAACTAATGCCCCTGCAGCTTTTATGGATATGATGCACCGGATATTCAGGCCTTTCCTCGACAAGTTCGTGGTGATTTTCATTGATGATATTTTGGTTTTCTCAAAATCAGCCGAGGAGCATGCGAGACACCTCAGGCTCGTCCTACAGACCTTGAAGGAGCATCAGTTGTTTGCTAAGTTTAGCAAGTGTGAATTTTGGATCGATCGGGTTTCATTCTTGGGGCATGTGATTTCAGGGAAAGGGTTGGAAGTTGATCCCTCGAAAATCGAGGCCGTGCTCAAGTGGGAGAAGCCAAAGAATGCCTCGAAAATTAGAAGCTTCTTGGGATTGGCCGGGTACTATAGAAGATTCGTTCAGGACTTTTCTAAGATTGCAGCACCGTTAACCCGATTGACAAAGAAGGATGTTAAGTTTGTCTGGGACGAGAAGTGTGATCAAAGCTTTAATTTTCTGAAAGAAAAGTTAGTCTCAGCTCCGGTGTTAACCTTACCCGAGGGTTCGGAAGAGTATGCAGTGTATACAGATGCTTCTAAGGAAGGCCTAGGTTGTGTTTTGACGCAGAAAGGAAAAGTAATTGCCTATGCTTCTCGGAAGCTAAAGGAATATGAAAGGAATTATCCGACACACGACCTAGAGCTTGCAGCCGTGATCTTTGCTCTCGGGAAATGGAGACATTATCTTTACGGGACTTCCTTTGAGATTTTCACCGACCATAAGAGCCTCCAGTATTTGTTCACACAGAAGGATTTGAATATGAGGCAACGGCGTTGGATGGAAAAGCTAGAGGATTATGATTGCACAATTAAGTACCATCCCGGGAAAGCCAATGTGGTCGCCGACGCACTTAGCAGAAAGGCGAGTGTGTCGAGTTTGGAAATAAAGGAAAGTAAGGAAGTTGCCCCTATTGTGTTAAAAGCTCGGGTTTTTAATATCACAATCCAGCCGGAATTAAAGTATCGGTTGTTTGAGGCTCAGAATAGGGATCCGGAAGTGCAGAAGCTTGCAAGTAAAGCTAAAGATGACCCGGAGAGTCCGTATGGGTTTGATGAGACCGGGTTGCTTCGGTTTAAGAACAGAGTAGTAGTACCTGAAGAGTTGAGACGGGTCCTACTCGAAGAAGCTCACAAGTCAGCCTATTCGATCCACCCAGGGGGAAATAAAATGTATAAGGATTTGAAACAATATTATTGGTGGAACGGGATGAAAAGGGACGTGGCAGAGTATGTGAAACATTGCCTGACTTGCCAGAAGGTGAAAGCTGAGCACCAAAAACCCGCGGGACTTCTACAACCGTTACCTATTCCCGAGTGGAAGTGGGAACAAGTAACGATGGACTTTGTTTCGAGATTACCAAAGGTTAAAGGCGGGTTTGATGGAATTTGGGTGATCGTGGATAGATTTACAAAGTCCGCTCATTTCCTACCGGTCCGGATGTCCTATAAGATCCCGAAGTTGGCTGAAATATATAACAGAGAGATTATTCGACTTCATGGTATTCCGGTGAGCATAGTCTCAGATCGAGACCCGAGGTTTACTTCTAAGCTATGGCAGGAATTGCAGGCCGTCTTGGGTACGAAACTTAAGTTCAGTACAGCATTTCACCCGCAAACAGACGGTCAAACGGAAAGGTTAATCAGGTATTTGGAAGATCTTCTTCGGGCGTGCGCGATGGATTTTCAGAACTCGTGGTCAGAACAGCTTCCCTTGATCGAGTTTGCTTATAACAACAGCTTCCAGGCTTCGATCGGGATGGCTCCTTACGAGTTGCTGTATGGAAGAAAATGCAGATCTCCGTTGTTCTTCGACCTGGAAGAATGGAAGTGGTCGAAACAGGAAGGGGTAAAAAGTGGTGAAAGATTCGAAAAGCCTTCCAAAGTCGTACAAGCTATGATTGAGAAAGTTCAAACGATCCAACAACGGATGAAAGCCGCGCAGGATAGGCAGAAGAGCTATGCCGATAAGCGCCGAAGAGATCTCGAGTTTGAAGTAGGTGACCGGGTTTTCTTGAAGGTGTCACCAAGGAAAGGTTTCACCCGGATCGGGAAAGGAGGAAAGCTTAATCCTCGCTACTTAGGTCCGTTCGAGATTCTTGAAAGAATAGGCGAGGTAGCCTATCGACTGGACCTACCACCGAGTCTCACAGGGATTCATAACGTGTTTCATGTTTCACAATTAAGGAAATATT
Organism: Lantana camara; assembly: GCA_037501455.1. Classification (NCBI taxonomy): domain Eukaryota; kingdom Viridiplantae; phylum Streptophyta; class Magnoliopsida; order Lamiales; family Verbenaceae; genus Lantana; species Lantana camara. The sequence continues at coordinate 113,552,548 of CM074857.1, forward strand.
ACCCCGATGAGACTACAATTCTCCCCGTGGAAGAAGTTGAGCTAGAACCGAATTTGACATTTATTCAGAGGCCGGTTAGAATCATGGATCGGAAATTCCAAGAGTTGAGAAACCGGAGGATTCCCATGGTTAAAGTGTTGTGGAGAAGCGATAAAACCGAAGAAGCTACTTGGGAAACAGAAGATAAGATGAAACGGTTCCACCCAGAGCTGTTCGAGCAGGACTAGAGAATCTGGGGACCAGATTCTTCTAAGGGGGGGAGAGTTGTAACGCCCCGGTTTCCGGATGAACAAGTAAGCACGCCACGTGTCAGTTGAGCGTAGGATTTTATTTTATTTCTTTTAATTTCATAATATATTCGTACGTGGCATTTCATATTTTATAAAATTCATGAAACATTATTTATATCAATTGTTTGATTTTATATCATCGAAAATATTATTTCATTGCACGGAAAATATTTATTGCATGAAAACAATTACCGAGAGTGATAAAATTACCAATTCGTCCCTAGTTAAATGGTTTTAAAACTTTGGGGACTTAATTGCATGATCTTCTAAGGATCTAATTGATCATATTTTAAAACCTCATATACCCAATTGCATAAATTATATTCTTGAAGGAGTTATTGGCAATTTAGCATAATTCACATTTTTCAAAAATAGGATGTATTGAGATATCATCTACTAGCTTCTTTCTTGATCAAAATTTCATCCAAAAATTTCCAAAACACATTGCTCTCTCTCTCGGTTCCTCAAGGAAGAAAGGGAAGAAGTGAAATTTTCATCCAAGTTATCCAAGATTTCCAGAAATCATTCAAACTTTAGGAAGTTGATCATCATCCTCATCCTTCCTCTTCATTTCTTAGCTTTCAAGGTTGGTTTGCATGAAAGTGATGATCCTTGCTCATGTGTGAGATGACTAGGGTTTGAGTATTATTTGCTAGATGATTGAATTAGACTTGGAAGCATGATTGAGTGATTATTTCATGAATTATTGCATGAATTCTAGCTTGAATATTTGGATATTTGGCATGAGTGATCAAGTTTGATCACAAGCTTGAAACCTTGGAAATCTTGTTGTTATTGCATGTTTATGTGTTTAAGTGTTGTATTATCATTTATTGAAGTGGTATGCATCATATTTCCAGAAATTATAGCTTTTGGGGATCAAAAATGGAATTTTGTGGTTGCTTTGTGCCTTTGCCGAGAGCATGCTCTGTTTTTGCTCTGTTTTTCAGTTCCAGAAACTGGGAACGACCGTTCCCAGCCTCAAGGCTTTGTGGGAACGGGCGTTCCCACCTTTTAAATGAAAAGTATGCGGCCGACTATGGGAACGGCCGTTCCCATTTTTGGCCTTGGAGCTGGAAGGGCCGTTCCCAGCGTAGGCGCGTTTTAAAAATGGAAAAACGTTGCCGCGTTTTCTGGGCAACGGGAACGACCGTTCCCAATTACAAAGGAAGCCTGGAACGGCCGTTCCCAAGGGGCTGACAGAACAAAATTCACTGCATAAAATTACGATTTTGACCCCTCGATCCAACGACTTCTTCGACCCCGAATTGCTATAATATGCACTAATATGATGTGAAACGAAAAGTTATTATACCACATTGCATTTTCGTGGTCGTCTCGACACGTTTTCGCCGTTCGTCCTATTTTGGTCATTTTAGGGCATGTCTCATGGTTATGTGTCGTGGTTGCACAGGTCACGAGGGCGTGGACGGGGAGCAAGCTCCTTAGAACGCTTCTTTATTGTATTTCGCAAGAAAGGTGAGGTTTGGTTTTGGTAAAACGAACCCTATAACCTTTATGTGCTATTTTCGGCCAAAACACATTATATTTATAAACGTTTTCAAAGTTATAAACATTTCAAGCAAGCAAGCCATGATTGACATGATTTTCAAGCAAGTTTGGCGAGTACATGATTGCACGTGGGCCCGAGGGTAATTCTTGAGCCAACCGGGAAAGCAAGGGCTGACGGGTAACTCCTGAATTATCCTCACATTGTTGGGATCACCCCCGAAGCCACTAGGAGATTAGTGGTGGAAGGAGTTCCGTGTCTAGAGGGTCATGTCCTCTACACACACCATGTCGTGGATAGTCGAGCCTTGCAAACTCGCTATCACCCGGAGGGAGAAGGAGACTGGGGATTAATCCGGCTTGTCGGGTTATCCTCGGGTTATTGCAGGTTTTCAAGCATGAACTTGTTATGTGAGCACTAAATGAATTGCATGAACACGTATTTATCAAGCAAGCAAGCATGATCACGTATTGTTCACGATTGGGAGTTCGGTTGGAGATTTGCCCTTACTCGCCAGGGCCACATGTTCATGATATTGACAAGCATGATTAAATAAACGTGTAAAATGATTGGTTGTAATCTCGGGCAAAGATTAACCTTTTTGAACTGTATGTATATTCATTTTAACCTCAAATCTTCACCCGAGGCTACACCTTGCATGTGATGTGTTGTATATATTTATTGCCCTCACTCAGTCTTCGGTAGACCGATACTCCACTTTTCAGGTACACTTTGAGCGTGGTTGAGCTAGGCGGGAATGGTCGTGTCCTGCATTTACCACGAGTCTAGTGTTACACCTTTCATGTATATATTTTTGTCGGATTCATGTTATGTTCACGATTGACATATTTTGGATACTCAGGTAGATACCTATTTTGTAGAGATGATAATGTAGTAATAGTTAATTGGTACCTATATGTATCTACGTAATAAATATGGTACCTATATATACGAATGACTTTACTGCTTCCGCTTTTCTATTCATGATTGTTGATTATGCTGGGGAGAGTGTCCCGCCTAGAGCGTAATTTTTGTTGTCACCCGTTCGCTGTGGTCTTGGTTTATGTATGAACTGTCCATTTCATACGTGGATCGAGGCTATAGTGCGGGGGATGTGGCGCCTTGGGGTCTAGGGTGCTACATAGTTCCTTCCAAATCTGTGCCCGAAATACCATATAAGATGTGGTTTTCAAAACCCCCTACTTATTCATACCTTAGAGTTTGGGGATGTCCTGCATACGTCAAGAGACTAGTGGGAGACAAATTGGATTCCAGATCCAGTTTGTGTAAATTTGTAGGATACCCTAGAGAGTCTGTGGGTTACTATTTTTATGATCCCTCTGAACAAAAGGTGTTTGTTTCGAGGAATGCCACTTTTCTAGAAAAGGAGTTTCTAGTTGAAAAGTCAGGCAAGATAGCAGAACTTAGTGAAGTTCAAGATGAACCTACAAATGATCAAGCAATGGAACCTACCTCTTTCCCACAACGAGAAGTAAACACAAGCCCTTGCAGATCCGCGAGGACGATTAGATTGCCTACATCCATTTGGATACTTTAGCCATAGTTGCGTACTATGATTACGAAATATGGCAAATGGATGTGAAAATGGCTTTTCTAAATGGAGATTTAGATAAAGACCTTTATATGGAACAACCGGAAGGTTTCATATCCAGTGGGAGCGAACAGAAAGTCTGCAAACTCCAGAGATCCATTTATGGACTCAAGCAGGCGTCTAGAAGTTGGAACATCCGTTTTGATGAGACAGTCAAATCGTTTGGCTTTATCAAGAATGAGTATGAACCATGTGTTTACAAGAAAATCAGTGGGCGAGTCGTACAATTTTTGGTGTTGTATGTAGATGATATCTTACTCATTGGGAATGAGAAAGATGTGCTGCAAACAACAAAGACTTGGTTGTCTACTCAGTTTTCCATGAAGGACTTGGGAGAAGCTTCCTTTATTCTCGGTATAAAATCTATAGAGACAGATCACAGAGATTAATAGGTATGTCCCAAGTTCAGTACATAGACAAAGTACTGAAACGGTTCAGTATGGAGGAATCTAAGAGAGGATTCCTGCCAATGAGACATGGGTTGATCCTCTCTAAATCAATGTGTCCTAACACTGAAGAAGAGAAGGATAGGATGTCTCGTATACCCTATGCATCTGCAATAGGGAGCATAATGTATGCTATGTTATGTACTAGACCTGATGTCGCGTACGCTTTGAGCGTTACAAGTCGATTTCAATCAAACTTTGGTGAGAGTCACTGGTTTGCCGTGAAATCCATCCTTAAGTACTTGAAAGGGACTAAGGATTTGTTTCTTGTATACGGCGGAAAGGGAGAACTGAAATTAGAAGGATACACCGACTCAAGCTTCCAGTCGGATGTAGACGACTTTAAATCCACTTCCGGATTCATATTTCGGTTAAATGGTGGTGCAGTAAGTTGGAAAGGTTCCAAACAAGAAACTACTGCCGACTCCACTTGTGAAGCGGAGTATATAGCTGCATCAGAGGCAGCGAAAGAAGGTGTGTGGATGAAAAGCTTCATCCAAGAGTTGGATGTAGTGCCTAGCATTGCTGACCCAGTTGTTGTCTTCTATGACAATAACCGATTACGCAATTAAAGGAACCAAGAGCTCATCAACGGTCAAAGCACATCCTAAGAAGATTTCATCTAATTAGAGAAATCGTAGAAAGAGGCGACGTTATCGTGGAACGTGTACCCTCGGCAGAAAACGTAGCAGACCCGCTTACTAAACCTCTTAGCCAAAAGGTCTTTGAAGGACATCTCCAGGAGATGGGTCTTAAGGCTATGGGCAATTGGCTCTGAGGGCAAGTGGGAGATTGTTAGAGTAGTGCCCTAGAAGAGCCAAATAGTTTAGGCCTCTTTTTGTAAACTACTCTTATTAGCAGCAATTTGTGACATTAATGAAATAATAAATATAACGTTTCATAGTCGTTTATTTCTATGTGGCCAATTCATCGTATCTCATTCAAGTTTATTAATTGCATATTATAACTGTTTGTGTATGGATGAAACCCCAAGGTCACATTAAGCTACGGGACTTGACCTCGCATAGGGATGGAGGTTATGAAATAAGTCTCTATGGCGTGATCTAAACCAACTCCAAGTCGAAGAGTCTAATAAGCACGGGGATGTTGACTTGACTCGTTTGAGACTTGCTCATATGACGTGCCTTTTAGAAAGGTTACTTTGTTTCATAAGTATTGAATGTAGGGACATTCACATGCGTATGAGGGTGCTTGTTAGGGAACAAGTACACTGAGGATCCCGACAGGAACACCTCAATGGGGTAAGGCTTTTATGCCTTAATGATGAGGTTGGTTCCCTGGTTATGGTAGTGTCTAAATGGTCCTTAGACTTGAGGCTCCATTGATGCTCTGTGCATGACAAGGGCAATGTTTGATATGCGCCTAGAGATTCGTGGGTTCCATGAATCTCGTTATGGTTGTATGTTGGCGTTGTTCGAATCATGTATAGGGGCATATGAGAGGCCAACATAGAATCTATCGCTCGTCTAGAAGAACGAGTGAATCACCCATGAGTTCTATTGTAGCACATTCCACTTAAATCCTTGCGTAAGGTAGTGAGATCTAAATTAGGAAATGGGTTTCCTAGAGTGTTAGATCAAATGGAATTGCTATTAGAATTAATTCATAGCATTAGGACTAATAGGGTTCTATTATTCCCATGCCCTAGGTCCTAATCGGGAATTAGATGATAGAAGGATCTTATCTCACGGTATCCATGAGACTGAAAGGTTCACAACATAAACTTCACCTATTGGATGGGTGGTCATGAGCTTGTCACTAGACATCGATCATGATCTGTAGGTGCTGATTAATTAAAAGGAGTTTTAATTAAACAGTGATTGATTGAAATGGTTCAATTAAATCAATAAGATAAATGGTTATCTAAAATACCACGTTAAGAATGTGGGCCTACTACTATTCATTGGTGAACCTAAGGGGTCACACAATGACTCGAATTGAACAACAAGATTATCTAAAGATCAATAGAGATTGATTGATGAATTAAAAGAGTTTAATTTATGAGAGAGTAATTAATTAATAATTGTATTAATTAATTTATGCTTAATTGTTAAGCTATTGAGAATAGATGTTAAAGAGTTAACATTAATTTAAATAAGTGTATTTAAATTAATTGGACTTGAAATTTAATTAGGAGTAATTAATTTTTAAGTCCACAAATTTAATTAGATATTGGACTTGTGATTTAATTAATGTAATTAAATTAAGTCCACTAATTAAAATGAATATTGGGTTTTTAATTTAATTAAGTAGTAATTAAATATAAGCCCAAGACTGGCCCATAGGGTTTTTGACCGAGGGCTAAGTATTTAAGAAAGATAAGGGAGAGAAATCAATAATCGTTGTTTTTTTTTTTTTCTGCTTTCTCTCCAAGTCTCTCTTCTCTCTGTTTTCTCAATACAGTATTGAGAATGCTGTTAGATAATCAATATCTAATTAGTGTTCTAGTGTGCTAATTGAATAGTTGTTCAATTACGGGTCGTGGACTACCTTAGAGGAATTCCGCGTGGGATTCTTGGAAGAAGATCGGATAGAAGAGAAGCGGGTAGGTTTTGGAAAACCTCCTTGTCATCGTCATCAACTGGAAGCGAAAGAGGTATTTGATTCTTCTTTTGTTTAAATCGTAAATCTTGAATCAAAGGTGATCTTGTTTGGAATTCCGATAAAACCGGTTTTATAATCCCTAAAATTTTAATTTCCGCTGCGTTAGGGTTGACGAATTCCAACACTCTCCATCTAGGTGCATGGCAATAAAACATTACATAGAGCTCCCAAATATAAGTTTTAAATTGACTCTCAATCATAAGGTCTCACTACAAAAAAAAACAGCCGAAAAACGACGGGAAAAACCGACGGAATTTTCAGGTTTTCCTTCAGTTTTCCGTTGGAAAAACTGATGGAAAACCAACGGGATGGCGTATGTGGAAAAAACCATCGTCCGAATTGGGTACCGACGGATCCGTTCCGTTGGTTTTCCATTGGAAATAATATATTTCCAACGGAATTCCGACGGACAAATATTTTTCCAACAAAATAATTTGCAATTCAAAAAAAATGATTTAATTTTTAAGCTAACCGACGGAATTCCAAAACGAGCCCACACCAACCCCTCAGACGAGCCAGCATCCAAACCATCGAGCCGAGCTTGAGCCATTGCTAGAATTAATTCTTAACGTTAATTGCACGAGCGGGGATTCGAACTCGGGTCTCCAAGGAAGAAAAATGACTGCTTACCAACTTGGACAAGTTTATTATATCTTTAAATATATTTATACACTAATTCAATTAATTATTTACATATTTTTTTGTTATTAATTTAAAATATAAAATTTTAAATATATGATTATTTGAATTAAATATAATCATATTTATTGAGATATTATATAAAAATTGCTAGCTTATATACTTTTGTGTTTTAATTAATAATTTATATACTTAAAATTATATAAAATATTATTGTAGATGAACAAATAAACTTTATATTATTAATTTAATTTACTATTTTCAAATTATCATAAATTTAATTTCAAAGTTAAATAGATAAATTAATTAATATTATAATGTTTATTTTCTCAACAAATCACATGGCGGCACGTGAAGTATTGCATCACACCGACTAATCAAATTCAAGTCTTGTATGATATTATCTCTTTAAAAATAAAAATATAAAGAGATAAATATTCATGTGATATTATTTGATATTATCTCTTTAAAAAAAATACAAGAGATAATTATTAAATAAGTTTGAGTTGAACTCTAACTCTTGAATCATACACCTATATAAAGAGGTCATGGGGTTGTTCATTCAACAAAATACAAGTACAAGAAGCTAAGGAGAAGAAGAAGGCTAAAATTCTCTACAAATTCAAGATGGAGTTTTAAGGCATTTAAATGCGTTCTTACCCAAAGTTATCAAATCAAGGCATTTGATCCATTATTAAGGCATTATACCGGCGAATCGACGTTATGTTCAAGCAAAATCCATGGAGTTACCGATGAGTTCAAAGGCGTTCTTGGCGGAATTATCCAAAATCTGCTGTTTGATTCGTAAACAAATCGAAGGACCTACGAATTAACGTTATTAAAAGCTAAATTTGAAGTTGAAGAAGATCAAACCATCAAATCCATCAAGGAGCATTTGAAAATTTCTACAACTTTAAACTTGTAGGAAGAATCAGAGGATCAAATCGAAAATTGAAGACCCACTTTGATATTCAAATTTACAAATTATTTGTACAATTTATTCGATGTTTACCAAAATCAATAAACGCGAATTATTAGTGCAAACAATTATATTAATAATTTATAATTTGTATATTATATAATTTTTAAATATATAATTATTTATTTTAACTATATCGTATTTTTCTAATTAAATTTGATTAAAGAATTCCAACGGAATTTTTATTTCATTGAAAATTCCAACGGAAAAACCAACGGAAAAATTTCGTTGGTTTTTTTATGAAGAATAAAAGAAAACCGACTGAAGGAAAGACACAACTCTGATACGCGCCTAGCACACGACCGTGGATACCTGAAAAGTGAGGGTGTCAGTCTACCGAAGACTGAGTGAGGGGCATAAATATATATACAACACACGTAATATGCAAGCTATAACCTCGGGTAAAGCTCTTGAAGTAGAAAATAAGATAAGTTCCAAAATGAGATATTCTTTTCCTGAGATTACAACTACCAAGTTTAACAATTTATTTAATCAAGTTCATTCAATACGTGGCCCGGCGAGTGAGGGCAAGTCTCCAACCTTTACACTAATCGTGAACAATACATGTTTGCGTTATTAATTAACATGTGATCATGCAATTCAATTTGTGCGATCAAATAGCAATTTCATGAACCCTTCTTCCTCCGAGTGATGGTGAGTTTGCAAGGCTCAACCATCCATGACATGTTGTATGTCGGGAACATGACTCCCACGCACGGGACTCCTTCCACCACTAAGCCTCCTAGTGGCTTCAGAGGTGATCCCCAAAATGGTGAGGATAGTGCAAGAGTTACCTGTCAGCCCTTGCTTTCTCGGTTGGCTCAATACACTACCCTCGGGCCCAAAGTGCAATCATGGTACTAGCCAAAACATGCTTGAATCAATATCATTCATGGCTTGTTTGAAATAATTTATAATCTATAATTTGGAAAGAGTATTTATAAATATAATACGTTTTGGCCGAAAACTTCACGTAGGGTTGTAATGGTTCTATGTAGCTAGAACAAAACTCACCTATGTGACAAATGAACAAGGATACAACTAATGAGATGGCTCCTCGTCACCAAGAACGTGATATGTGCAAGAAGGACATGTGTATTCGTGAGACTTGACTCGAAATGAACCAATTATGATGAACGGCGAAATGCAACAAGATGGCGTGCCATGAACAACGTAACATGTAAATATCATGTTTTGGCATGAAATGGATCATATAAGTACAATTTGAGATCAATAAATGCATTGGATTAAAAAGTGAAATTTTGAAATTTTGGCAGTTTATGTGAGGGTCGCGGTCACAACCAATTTTGCTCATAAAATGGTCGCGGGCGTGACCTTATTTTTCATGAATTTTTCGTGCAATTTTTCGAAGTCGAAACTTGGCCAAATTTTAGTAGCGGCCGCGACCTGATTTACGTGTATTTCAGGTTGTGGGCGCGACCTGTTTTTCCGCCAAAAATGTAAGTGGGTCGCGGGCGCGACCATTTTTGTTCTGTTTTTGGTCGCGGCCGCGACCTTCAAATTCTGCAGAAAACAGGGGAGGTCTCGGCCAAACACCACAATCAACCAAAACATGAATTTTCAAGCTCCAACTTGTGGTATTTCTGGAAATCAATATGCATACATGTTCAAAGTATGATAAAACACAAAATAAACCAACAAACCAAGCTTGATCATCAAGATTTTCCACTTCCAAGTTCATATAAAATTTCATGATATAACTTCAATTCTTCCAAGAATTCATGCATCACTTCAATTTATATTCATGTATTCATGTAGTAAACAACATATAATCCACATATTTCATAGAATCATAAACCCTAGCTTCCATATAAATGATCAAGAATCACATACAAGCTCACACATATACCTTGAAGAGAATAGATGGAAGAAAATGATGAAAATGGAAGCTTGAGCTTCAAAGCTTGAATTTTTCTTGAAAAACTTGATTGAATTTGATGAAATCTCTTTCCCTTTCTTGGTGGTTGTGGCTCGGTAGAGAAGGAAGAAAATATGTGTGTTTGAAAGAATGAAATTGATCATGGAAGATGAAGGAAGAAATAAGTTCATGATTCATCCATTTTTGAATTTGATGAAATGTCTTAAATTACAATTTAGTCCCTCATTTATGTAAAGTATACAATCAAGTTCCATTCCTACAATTTTACTCACTTTGGTCCAAGAATTAATTATGCAATTAGATCCTTGAATTTAAAAGAATGATCATGTAAGGACAAGTTAGCAATTAAATCACGTTCGACAATTATTTCACGTAACAAATATTTTCAAGTCATGAAATAAATTCTCACTTTGATATGAACTCATATAATTTCATGCAAGTATGTTGATTGAAATTTATAAAAATTATGATGACATGTAGGCAAATAACAAATAATAGAAATAAAATAAATTCCTAACGCTCACAAGCTCACACGTGGCGTGCTTACCTGCTCGTCCGGAACCGGGGTGTTACAGGTTTTTTTTATGAAGAATAAAAAAAAAATGACGGGATTTTCCCTTCGGTTTTCTGTTGGAATTTTTATTTCATTGAAATTCCAACAGAAAACCAACGAAAAAATTCCGATGGTTTTTTTTATGAAGAATAAAAAAAAAACCGATGGGATTTTATGAAAAATTCCATTGGTTTTAGCTCCTCCCTGCTTGGATCTGTTGCTGCACTATACTTTTTCCTCATGAATATTGGCCAAATGTTAGCCTCAGTGGCTCAGTCCGAAAACGGCACCATAATTTCCAAGAAAATGAATTAATCAAATCTTCCAAATTCCGACATCCCAATCCTCCATCACTAGTTGGGAAATATGTCTTTTCCCATTTAGCCCAGTGCAATCTAGGACTTCACTACTAGAAAAACGCCCTATAGCAACAGAAATCTGTATCTCACAAGAAAATCGGAGGACTTACAATGAAATAACATATTTGGGTCATATTTTGGATGCTATTTCTTCCTACACCAGCACGTCTGAATCCATGTCAATGGAAGTTGCTGGTATTTATGGCCATGAAAGGGCTTGTATCAACAAAGGATGCAATCACCGCCATGATTCGATATTTAGTTACCTTCGCCGGACCGGATTATTTAAAGTTTTGTATATTGCCGTATTGTTTTTCAAAATCTGTGGCCACGATCAAAATTTTTATGTGTAATTTAGCCCAAGAGTCATTTTGATTAAAAATGTGTTTTTTTTTTTTTCTTTTTTGTTTTTGGAGTCAAACTTCAATTAATATTGTCCAGTGGAGACTGTAAGAAATTTCTTATTGGACTTCTATTAATTGATGGTTGTATTAAAATAAAACGGACTAAATTAATACGGTTGATGGGACAAGACTTATCAAGCCTATTTATTTGACCCACTATCTTTAAAGGCTTGATTTTAGTAGATGTGGTCTGACACCTGGTGTAGGCCCACTCTAGAAAGCCCGTGATGGGAGGGCCACTAGGGTTTTATATATCGCGGCTAGGTCCCCTCTCCATTCTACGTTATTGATATCTGCTTTCCTATTAAGCTGTCAACTGTCGATGACAGAAGGAGAGGAAGATCTAGCCAGAGAAGTCGAGCATACCACGTGAAATTTCCCAACGAGATCGGTAAATATCAGGTCCAATTCAATATGCGAAAATCAGGTATATCTACACTCTCGATTATATTGGTGTTCTAAATTCATGATGTTGATCTTGGCGAAAATATCTTACATCCACTACTTCGAAGCCACCGCCTCTTTTGACACAACACAAATAGGTATGGAGAGATCGGATCACCTTGACGAATACCACAAGTTGGTATAATTTGCTCTGTTGGCTCCCCATTCCAAAGGATTCGGGGTCTCACCTTAGTAACACAACACATAATCAGGTTGACAATGCTACCCGGGAATTTAAAAAGCTCCAAAGTCTCCGGAAGAAACTCCCAGCTAATTTTATCGTACGCTTTCTCTAGGTCTAAATTGAGCCGCATACTCCCTCTCTTGCTTTTCGAATTAAACATAGAATGTATCAGTTCTTTTAGCATCAGAATATTATCATGCAATGTCTTCCCGGGATGAACGAGCTCTGGAGCGGTCCAACTATATGGAGGGCATGATTCTTCTCACTAGCAGCTTCGTGAGGGTTCTTAGTGTGACATTAAGAAGCGCGATAGCTAGGTCGGAACTCGCTCGCGTCTTTTGGGCTGTCGTTCTTAGGTATCAGGCAGATGAATGCTTCCCCCATTTCCTCCAAGATATCTTGGTTCTCGAAACAGTTGCTAATGTAATCGGTAATGTGCAATTACTTCTGTTGCTGTAAAAGGTTGATAAAAGGTGAGCTAGAAGCGAGCAGTTCAAAATTCAAATTGAACCTTACGCACGTGGATAAGCAATTTACCCTTAAGCTCAATTAATCCATGATTTTTAATATTATAGAGGTATATTTGGAAGATCACAAAATTGGTGTGGCCATCTCAAAAAACCGTAGTTTGTGAGAGGAAAACCCTCATCTTCTTTTATATAGTATAGATAATATTAAAAATAATTGCATAATAAAAATTAATATAAAATTTTAATTTAATATTTATTTAAATAATAATAATTTTATTATTTGTGCACGCATAGATTGTGCAAGAATTACTAGTATATATTTGTGTGCGAGGAATGCAATCAAAAGTAACAAAGTTCTTTATTCAGAACTATATTACATACACATTAATACAAGCTGCTTTATTTAGATTATAATGCAAGCTTTTCCGCTTAAGTAATATTAATATCAGCACACACTGCTAGCTTTTCCTCTTATGTAATACTAATATCAGCACAATGCTAGCTTTTCCTCTTTAAGTAATACTAAAGGATAACATTCTTACTTGCACCCATTTATTAGCCACTACTAGAAAACATGAGTTTAGTAACCGAATTTGTAACCGAAAAAGGACCTATTGCAACCGAAAAATAGTGTTTTGCAACCGAATTGCAACCGAACAATTCTGTTGCAAAAACCCTGGTTGCAAACTTTAGTAACCGAATTTTGCAACCGAATTTTTTGCAACCGAATAGCAACCGAATATCTGGTTGCAAGTAGCCGCAGACGTGGAACGTGAGCCACGTCACTTTGCAACCGAATATTCGGTTGCAAAAATATGACTAATTTTGCAACCGAATATTTAGTTGCAAAGTTGACGTGGCGCATAATTTTGCAACCGAACTATTTGTTGCAAAGTTTGTTAAAAATGTTTACCAATTTTGCAACCGAATTTCGGTTGCAAAAAAACAATTAATTTAAATTTTATTTAATTAATTTGCAATTGAATTTTTTATTGCAAAAATAGTAAAAATAATAATAATAATGATTTTGCAACCTAAATTTGGTTGCAAAAGAAATTTTTTTTTTATATTTTCATAATCACTTGCAACCGAAATTCAGTTACAAAAAGACAATTATTTATTTGAAAAATAATATTTAATATTTTACAAATTCATTTACAAAAAGTAGGCCCTATATTTTTTCAAAATCAATAAACAATACCAACAACAATTCAACAATTCAAAATCCATAAACGAATATACTAAAAACAACAATTTATAAGTCATTCAACTTTATAAAACACCATGAAATAGTTAACAATATCTACAAAACTATTCTGTACACCGAATATTATAAAGATCCAACAAATGAATAAGATGATTAAAAAAATGGGATAACCATTGTGAAAGTATAAGTTTCAAGGATTAGACTGAGACAAGTGAAACCAATATAAGTAATTTTCTCCATACAGAAACAATGGAAGCTCACCCAAAAAAGAAGAGTTTGCTACACTGGATGGAAATCCATAGTCTTCACAGCTGAACCTTGACTGAAATTCGCCACTACAGCCTTGGGTATGTCATCAGGTCTTGATCCCTTCAATACTTGCTCTGAATCTTCAATAACATAAGTAAAACATGGTTACTATGTAGGTACAAAAGAACACAATTACACAAGAAACAAAGATTATGTATTGGTTCATGTTTAAGATGACTCACGATAAATAACAAAATCCAATCACTTTGATAGAGGTATGCAACAACACAGTTACACAAGAAACAAAGATTACTACTCTATGTACTGGTTCATGCTTCAAATGGAGTCACCATAGCTAGATTTAGGGATATATTGTGGTGTTTTATTAATTGAATAATTAAATAAAATTTATAAAAATAGGAAAATGTGTGTAGGCATAAAAAATGGAAGTTTAAGAAAATTAAAATTCTTCAGGATCTCCTGCTATTGTAGTACCTTCAAATTAATTGTATCTTTGTCATCAATCATTTTTCATCACCACCTATAACAAACAAAGCAAATTAGTTAGGTTTCCATATCAATAAGTTTACTTCTTTATAATGAATGAACAATATAGTGATTATTTTGGACAATATATTCCAAACAAACTTACCATAGTTTAAGAAGCAAGTACTAATTACAAAAAAGTAATTTCGGAAGACGGAACAGTTAGAACAGCAGGCTTGCCCGAGTACCAATGAAGGCAAATCCTCCAAATGAAGCCAAACCAAAGTAATTTCCATCTTCAAGGTATGCTACATCATAACATCTGAAACCCAACAACGTAGGCAGTCAGAAAAAGGATCAAACTAACACATGAGAAGATTGTTTCCAACTCAAGCGCAATCAAACTAGATGCAGACAATTAGTGTACTTCACGAGAGAAAACAGTTAAGAGCAGCACCATAATGAACATTGTTGTACAGTCATGTTTGAATTTCTTCTTATTATTACAATAACTAACTGATGAGGAACATAAGCTATGCAGTGCACAAAGAATAGAAAAATCATGTTCATACTTCATACTTGTTTAAACAATTTCTTTTCATGTATTATTGTATAATAAAAGTGAACTCAGCTGGATTGCAAGAAAGAAACACAATCATAAACTTACGTCCCAAAAAACGCCACGATTCTCGTTGTTAGAAGGCCTTCAAACTGCAAGATTCAGAAAGAAATATTGATTTATCACCAAATTACACATTGACCAACAGTTGTCATCTAATTCAAATACAGTTTTTCTTTTCTTTTTATTTCAAATATGTTGTTTAGAACTTCCAAAAATGTTGAATTTTAAAAATATTTACGGTTAATCAAACAAAATAGTTTATTGGCACTCTAAAAAGATGGCCAGTTCCATATCAATAGATAATAATTTTTGAACTCTTGAAGCTTAACTGAATAAGTAGATTAACGAATCCTCCAAAAACTCAAATAATAATGGATAGTTCAGATAATAATTTTTGAACCCTTGAGGATATTCACTCCGATGGTCGTATACTTCATTAAATTGATGGATAGTAATCATAATATACAATTTTAAAGAAGAAAGGAGAAAGGAAATCAATTTTATATACCAAACACAACCAACATGCACATTACCTAGTTCGTGAAGACCACCCTCTGTTCTCAGTATACTGTATCTCTTCATCATCAGGAGTATAATCATCAGCCATTTCAGTTAGATCATTATCATCGACATATAGAAACTCTGTAATTTATCAAAGCAAAAAGCCAAAAACAAGTGTGAAGTTTGCCTTTCGAATTATGTTCTGGTTACCAACCGTATATAAAAACCGAATTATGTAATTACATTTATGTGATAGGGCTGTCAACAAACAAAATCTACTCCCAGAAAGTTATAAAGCAACCTGTATCATTCCCAGCAGCCGAATATAGGCCTATCTTCAGGGTGTTCTTCTTACTTCACGGGAGATATAGGTGTGAAAGAGGCCTGGGGATCGGCACTGAAATCAAAAGGAATATAATGGACAGTTCAGATAATAATTTTTGAACCCTTGAAGCATAAAACCCCGGGGAAAATACAAGAAAAAAAATAGTGAACTAGGCAATAAAAATAACAAAGGCAGTTAAATAAAATGACATATATTATTTCCGTAATACATTGATCACTGAAGTAGATACCAATGACAACATCACAATGAATCACACACTATAATCAACCGTTAACTCACCCATTCTAATTCAAAGCTAATCAAATAAACAAAAACAAAAAAACCAACCACCAAAAATCATAAAATTAGCATCTGACCTCACAACTATACCAAAAAGGCTTAGCAAAGTAATCTAATCTATGAACATAGATTCCAAGACTTTTATTTCTAAATTCCATGTTTAATAGACAAGACTCTCGATCATCAACTTTCCAAATATTAACTAATTAATCATATAAACCTAAAGCTTCTTTAGCAACACACGGAGATACAAATATCCTCAAGCAAATACATTCATTTTATAATTTAGAAACAAGTTTAACATCTTTCCTAAATATCAGGCGGAAAATTCATCATGTGATTTAGCATATTATCATAACACAATAAAACAACACAAGCTTTACAATCAACACTTGGCACAATTTAATCACCCAGGGGGTTGCCTCTTTATTTAGTGTTGAGTAGATGGAGACTTACATTTGATATGTTACTTAGCTACACAATAATCTGCATAATAGAAGAGGGATATCAAATATACATTAAGGGCAGAAACAAGCAGCAAAAATTCAAGTACCACCCAAAAGAGATATCTGCATTTGTAACCTACAAAAACCAAAAAGTGTGCGACCTTACCCCTTGAGTGCGTACGGGACATTCATCGCGGTAGCTGTTTTTCGGAGAGCATGCTCCGTGTAGGTGATGGCATCGTGAATCACGTTCCACGAAAAAATCTTGAGAACCTTCTTGTGCCGATTTGCTCCGCCTTTTCCCAATCCCTTGCACCCCTTTCTCTGCTAGACATTTTGCTTTGTTTCGATAGAATAGATAGAGGGTTTTTTTTAGAATAAATTTTAGAATTATAAAAGAGGGAAGGGTTTTTGTTTTAGCGCCAAAACATAGGACCCAAAAATTTCACTGCTCAGAGCATAAGACATAAAACGAGTAAATTTACCGGCATCACGAAGGTGGTAGACGCCATCGTACTCAACGGCGGGGATGAACCAGAGGGGGCTGTAGATTGCGTGGGCGTCGGAGAAGTGCTACAACGAAGGCGGCTGTCGGGAGGGAGGGGGCAGCGACGGTGAGGGCTGGTGGCTGGGGAGGGGGTTTGAGCTGCAGAGAGTGCGGGCGAGTGACGAATCTTGGTGGTGGTCGGCGGCGGCGAGCTTCGTGTTTGTCCTTCCTGCGCCACTGGGAGAGGGGAAAGGGAGAAATTAGGGCTTTCTTGTGCAAGGAAGAAGGGGGAAAGACGGGAATTGATTTTGGGAAAGAGGGGGAGTTATTCAATTTTGGCAGAAGGCAATAATCAGGGGAAGTTATTATATTATAATATTATAAACAATAAGTTATGTTATTTATGGTTTCATACTCTCATTGTTATTTACGTATTAATTAGTAATCTTATTATTTTATATTATAATATTTAATATAACTATATATATATATATATATATAATATTTTATTATATTATATGGTTAAGTATACTTATTGGTATCGTATTAACCATGAAAGTAAGATATTGTTATAAAATATGATATATAATATCTAACATAAATATAAATATCTCTATATTATAAAAATTAACGTACATAGTCATTTATAATACCATTTAATAGACTTGTAACTTTTTACCAACAAAAAAAAAAATAATAGATTTGTAATTATATATTATATTATTTCAAGATAATGGATCACTTGTAACTATTATATCATATGTTATATAATATCTTAATTACATTAATTATATTAATCTTGTTGGAATTACAATTAGCTTGCACATTATATATTATCATATGTTATGTCAAATTCTTAAATGTCATATATGTCATATAATACTGTATCACTATACAAGTATAAACATCTTAATGAATTATTATGTACGTGTGTCATATCTTACAAAACATAACGAATAAACTGTAATACAAAAATATCAATAATTATTAATTAACATTACTAGATATAATATGATCATTTATAAGTAATTACAATTAATTAACTTGTTTTCACTTTACAATTACATATATATTATATGATACAATATATATCTTCATTATAACATGATTTATATATAGTATAGAGTATACACACAGAGTCCCTTCGGGGATCTTTGTTATAAAATATGATATATAATATCTAACATAAATATAAATATCTCTATATTATAAAAATTAACGTACATAGCCATTTATAATACCATTTAATAGACTTGTAACTTTTTACCAACAAAAAAAAAATTTAATAGACTTGTAATTATATATTATATTATTTCAAGATAATGGATCACTTGTAACTATTATGTCATATGTTATATAATATCTTAATTGACTTGCATTAATTATATTAATCTTGTTGAAATTACAATTAGTTTGCACATTATATATTATCATATGTGATGGGGTCAAAATACGATCGTCCCATGTTAGGACACGTGGCATCCCCAAGATGGTGACATCTGTCTCCCCAAGGCTGCCCCTATCATCACACGAGCGCTAAGCACAACGAGCGCAATCCTTCTTCAGGAGTTAAGCCCAACGAGCGCTATCACTCCCACGAGCGTCCTACATGCTAAATGATTGGCACGACCACATGCCAAGGAAGCCCTCTTCGAGCGCCACATTCCCTCAGAGTGGCCTTCCCTTTGGCTCGTCGCCTGAACTGGAGCCTTCATCCCCTCAGCGGATATCTTGGCCTCCAATACTCCAGGTTGTCACGAGCGCGCTCTTAAGCCCTCGTTACCAACCACCCAAATGGCTCTCTGACACATCGTACATGCCCGCGCACCTGCCACTGTTGCCAGCACTAACTTTTGGCCGCTTTTGCAGAAGATTCCTCCTAGGTTTCTCTCTCACAGCGACACGTGTTAGGGCAACATTCGGCCAGGACCACTTGAGGCAAATGACCAAAGGGCCCTTGACCCTCACCTATAAATAGCCAAAGTCATCTTCTACATTGGTAAGCATTCTTCATCACTGCAACTGTGACTGAACTCATATTTCCTCATACCTTGAACTGACTTGAGCGTCGGAGAGCCAAACTGGGTATCAACCCCAGTTCCCCCAGCTTGGCCTTCTGACTTTTCTTGTGCTTGTCCCAACAGGTAGAACCCCTTTCTCGTTTCCGGCGAAGCTCCGGTGGTTTCCTCCACAAAATACAAATTGTAAAGTGATCGGATTCGGATCCACCCATTTCTGAACCCATCAATATGTTATGTCAAATTCTTAAATGTCATATAATATTGTATCACTATACAAGTATAAACATCTTAATGAATTATTATGTACGTGTGTCAGATCTTACGAAATATAACGAATAAACTGTAATACAAATATATCAATAATTATTAATTAACATTACTAGATATAATATGATCATTTATAAGTAATTACAATTAATTAACTTGTTTTCACTTTACAATTACATATATGTTATATGATATAACATATATCTTCATTATAACATGATTTATATATAGTATAGAGTATACACACAGAGTCCCTTCGGGGACATCCGATAGAGTACACACATAACTTTACAATTACATATATGTTTTATGACATAACATATATCTTCATTATGACATGATTTATATATAGGCTAGAGTATACACACAGAGTCCCTTCGAGGATATTCGATAGAGTAAACACACAGACACACACATATGTATATGTGTATATAAAAGTTATATTCTATAATATAAAATATTTTATATGAGATAAGTAATTAATAATTATTATATTATTTTGTATATTGTAAATACAATAGAAAAAATCGTCACTATGATATGATCATATATAAGTTATTAAAATTAATTAACATATTTTAACTTTAAAATTACATAGATGTTATATATTATAACATATATTGTCTTTTGAATTAGAAAATTTATGTTATACAATGATTTAAAGAACTCATGAATTTTTATATATAATTGTAATGATTTCTACATTATATATATATATATATATATTATATTATATCATCAAATATATTGTATGAGACAGATAATTAATAATTATTATGTATATATATTAAATAAAATAAATATAAAAAAATTTGCAATTGATTTTACAGCCAAAAAGATAATTTTGAAACAAAAATTAGTTTTTGCAACCGAATTGCGACCGATTTTTTAAATATAATTTCTTTACTTATTCCTCTTTTACAAAACTTATATAGTTTTGCTAAAATGAAAAGACAGTTGCAACCGAAATTCGGTTGCAAAATTTTTATATAATAATTAAATTAGTTCCAAAATTTTGCAACCGAAATTTTGGTTGCAACATATATATATATTTGAATTAATTTTAATAAATTTCCAATGAAAATTTTAGATGTAAATTATTTTGTTTTTTATTTCTTTTAAATATAAATTTGCAACCGAATTTCGGTTGCAATTTGCATGCAACAAATTTAGTGACCGAAAATTTTGTTGCAAACAGTTTGACAAAATTTTGACTTTTGGCATTTTGTTTGCAATTGCATTAGCAACTGAAATTCGGTTGCAAATATTTTGCAACCGATATAGCAACCGAATTTCGGTTGCAATGACAACAAAAAATGTTGAAAATTCAACCTCTTTTTTGCAACCGATACTGTAACCGAAGTTCGGTTGCAAAATATTTGCAACCGATTTGTTGACCGAATATTCGGTTGCAATGCCAAATGGACAAGTTTTTAAGTTCGGTTGCAAATTCAGTTGCCAAATCGGTCAAATTTGCAACCAAAAATTTTCGGTTGCAAATTTTCGGTTGCTAAATCCATGTTTTCTAGTAGTGAGCGTACACTGTAATTTGGAGATGGCGCAAGATCTTTAGCAGATCATCACTGCACCATTGACGAACCATACAATTCTTGCTCACTGGGAACGTTTTGCTCTGGAGCTAAAGGATATCCTTCTTGCTCACTGCGTGATGTCTTCTTAGCATTGTAAAGGAAAGTGCGATTCACATTATCATCGGAGCAATAGAGGCAAGAATGCTGCTGGGGCTTAATCTCCCTCACCTTCATCACAAGTTGCTTGTTACTAAAACTCTCCGAGAGTAAATTCTCTTTAATAATAATTTGAACTGTAGAGGTAAACGCGCCAAAACATTTCCCCTCGTATGTGCATTCGCCCGTCCCCTCATTCGGCTGACAAGCACTCAGTAAAATCCCTTCATGGGGCTTCAACGGTGGAGGCAACCCACCCCGAGTCTGTGTGAAAAGGAGACTGGCGTTGTCCCCGAACGTGTGCAGCATAATGGTATCAATGTGGGGAGGCGTGTTGTTAGGGCCACTCAACATCGGAAGGGTTTCCAGCAGGGCAGCCACCACAGTTTCATAAGGGACGTATCTGCTGTTATCTGGTTGTATCGTACCCCGAAATGAAGTGTTAGGACCGATTTGTTCTTTCTCTTTATCGATTAAGCCACCGCTATGGCAAGAATCGGAGAAGAACATGAAGGTTGCACCAGGAGGCACACTATTAACTAGCTGCCTGAAGTCCATATCTGTATGTATGCATGCATTTAGATGTAATTAAGATTCACTATCTTCTATTTGTTATAGTGTCAAAATAAAATCCAGGAAAATTATGCCGCGCATGGAGTTAAAAATTTAAAATCAAGTGTATATAAAGATAATTGCGTACTCGTCATGACATTGGCGTCACAAGCGACTATGGCCTCCAGTTCTCCGCCATTTCTCTGAACGTGCGTCCCATGTCCTGAAAAGTGAAAAAACAGAACATCTCCATCCCCAAGTTGAGAGATCAAGCGACTAAGAGCAGACTTGATATTTGCTCCTGTTGGCATTGCCTCACCTTGCGTGCCCGGCTTGTCCGTGAGAACCTCAATATCACTGGGATCGAAGCCGTACACACCTATGAGCATTGCATGCACGGCATCCACGTCGTTGTGGCAACCACTCAACGTTGGGAAATCTTTAAACCTGAGGACCGAGTAGTTGCACCCAACTAGGAGAGCGATATTCTTTCCTGATTGGCATTTGGCCATGGCTGATTGAGTTACGAGACTTATAGTTAAGTTATTATAGCGTCGATCTGCTAAGTTGTACATGATGGTTTAGCACTCTAGCTATTTATAAGATAGATTGGCTTACTGGATTGTATTGAAATGATCGTAATTAATGTATCCATAATAACGGGTAAACAAAATTTTCTTCCCCATAAATGAATTTCATCGGTGCATTTGATTTATACTAATATATATATGACACTTGTAAAATTAATAAATGGGATATAAATGACCCACAGCTACCAAATTAATATTATGGTTACTAAATTGAAATGACTTAAAATTTCATTGCATTTACAAATATATATATGACACATGTAAAATTATTAAATGGGATATTAAATATTAATGACCCACTGCTACGAAATTAATATTATGTTTACTAAATTGAAATGACTTAAACTTATCCAGCCAAATGTATACATGGATAGCATATCTAATGATACATAAGGGAGGAAGACGAAAGCAAGAACCAAAAAAAATGGTACATAATATCAATCCTACTAGCATCCATGGGAAAAATGCAAAACCGGGACACTAAGTGACCCTCATTAGCATTTTCAGGACACAAATAGCTCCGACGACAAATGTGTCCAATAACTCCCAAAATGCGTCAATTTCAGGACTGCTGACGCAAATGTAGGTTTTGCGCGTAATGCAGGTTTTGAGTATTATGGATGCTAGGGAAAAATGCAAAATCGGGATACTAAGTGACCCCCACTAGCATTTACATGAGATAATAAAAAGAGATAATTTGTATTGTAATGTTTTTTAGGTCTAAAATAAAATATTTTGAATTTAATAATTAATTTAGAATGTTTATATAATATTAAAATATTAATATTTATAGTTTGTAATTAATAAATTTTATACAAATATTTTATATAATATATATTTTGAATATTAGTATTCAGGTGTTATGTATAGAATATAATATGAATTTTTGAGAAATATAATATACTTGTAATAAACGAAATATGTATAAATATATAATATATCTATATGACATGTATATTTTAGTATCATATATCTATATGTATATCTTTTATTTGAAAAAATTATAATATCATATTTTTAATTTTTAATTTTATTTTTATGCCATGTATCATATAATATATTACTTTAATTTTTTTTAAATGTCATATAATATATTTATATATTTTTTTGATCTAATTGTAAATAATACAGTGATACATTATTTAGAATTCATTTTGTTTTTTTGTTTTTTTCATAATATTTAATGTTTATTAGGTGAATTAAAAAAAAATAGAAAATATGCGGCAATGATGTGGCAATGGCGTGCGCATACCACATCAGCAACTTGGACATGTCATTTGATTCCCGGCGATGATTAGGCAATTTCCGCCGACTTTGTCCTGACATTGTCACATTTTGAGAGTTATTGGACACATTTGTCGTCGGAGCTATTTGTGTCCTGAAAATGCTAGTGAGGGTCACTTGGTGTCCCGATTTTGCATTTTTCCCTAGCATCCATAATACTCAAAACCTGACGCGCAGAACCTGCATTTGCGTCAGCTGTTACACAATAATCCATAAGAGATAGACACAACGAGAGAGAGATTTAATTTTAAGCCATGTACCAAAGAAATAATTATTTTTAACTCTTTTAAATATCTCTAATTATATATGATTAATATCTGGAGACAGAACTCAGCCAAAAAAAATATTCTAGAAATAAAAATGCTCCCAAAGTTGAAACAGGACTGAAGAATCCCTCAACGCATAGTCGCAAACGTGTAGCAGCTTAATAACACGATTTCAGTTCTGTTGATTATTTTATGTATTAAATTAGTTCATAATACTCAAAAGAGCAAATTGCATTTTTAGTTCCATATTATATAACCTTTCTCACTTTTGGCCCAACGCTTTTTAAAAGTGTCCATTTTATCCCGTAGTATTTAATATTTGTTACTTTAAGGACTTCTATTTAAAATGGACGAAAATTTGACTTTGAACTGTTAAAGCTATTTATGATGGGAAAGTTACCGTTCATGTGCCTTTTTTCTTTTCTTTTTTTTATTTTTCAGCAATTGGCTTTATATCTAACCTACGTAAAGAATGTATATTATAAATGAAAATATATAATATATAATATATACAGGGACGACTCCAGGATTGTGGGATAGTGGGGTCAAAACAATTTAACTATTAATAAAAAATATATATTATTAAAAAATAAAATATTTTATTTAAAATATTTGTTTTCAAATTATCTTAAAATTTTAACTACTAATAAAAAATATATATTATTAAAAAATAAAATATTTTATTTAAGATATTTATTTTATAATTATTCTCTATGATATTTTATTTGTACTAAATACATTTATATTTAAGGGGATGTTTGTGAACTGTACTCCATAATTAGAAGATAAAACAGAAGTGAGAGTTGTAAAAGCAACGAGTGTTTGGAAAAACAATGATAAGCAGAAAAATAATAAGTGAAAACAAAAGTGCATAATCACTTTTACTTTTATAAAGTTACTATTTACCTTAAAATATTTTGAAACATTTATGGGTATTATAACATGATTTAAGTATTATATTAATATAAGAAATTATTATAATTTTGTATAAGATAATTTATGATTAATCAAACATGGAATTATTCTATGTGTACTTTTATTTGTAAATTTATACATATTAAGAAAATTTACCTTGTAATTGAGATCTTTTAGTTATGAGACTTTTTGAAATTAGGATGACAAGAGAAAAATATATATACAAAGAATAGAAAAAGAAAAGATGTAATGAACATATAAACCATAGATGTATTTGTATGTAAAAGGTTGATTTAAGAATATTAGTGTTTTAATCAGGATATTATTGTCAAAATGTAATTTTAAATAAAGTCAGAGAAAACGTATAATCTATAACAGATTCTAGCTTATTATTAGGATTAAATAATTTATATTTCTTTAATTATTTTACTACTCAACTGAAGGAAAGACACAACTCTGATACGCGCCTAGCACACGACCGTGGATACCTGAAAAGTGAGGGTGTCAGTCTACCGAAGACTGAGTGAGGGGCATAAATATATATACAACACACGTAACATGCAAGCTATAACCTCGGGTAAAGCTCTTGAAGTAGAAAATAAGATAAGTTCCAAAATGAGATATTCTTTTCCTGAGATTACAACTACCAAGTTTAACAATTTATTTAATCAAGTTCATTCAATACGTGGCCCGGCGAGTGAGGGCAAGTCTCCAACCTTTACACTAATCGTGAACAATACATGTTTGCGTTATTAATTAACATGTGATCATGCAATTCAATTTGTGCGATCAAATAGCAATTTCATGAACCCTTCTTCCTCCGAGTGATGGTGAGTTTTGCAAGGCTCAACCATCCATGACATGTTGTATGTCGGAAACATGACTCCCACGCACGGGACTCCTTCCACCACTAAGCCTCCTAGTGGCTTCAGAGGTGATCCCCAAAATGGTGAGGATAGTGCAAGAGTTACCTGTCAGCCCTTGCTTTCCCGGTTGGCTCAATACACTACCCTCGGGCCCAAACTGCAATCATGGTACTAGCCAAAACATGCTTGAATCAATATCATTCATGGCTTGTTTGAAATAATTTATAATCTATAATTTGGAAAGAGTATTTATAAATATAATACGTTTTGGCCGAAAACTTCATGTAGGGTTGTAATGGTTCTATGTAGCTAGAACAAAACTCACCTATGTGACAAATGAACAAGGATACAACTAATGAGATGGCTCCTCGTCACCAAGAACGTGATCTGTGCAAGAAGGACATGTGTATTCGTGAGACTTGACTCGAAATGAACCAATTATGATGAACGGCGAAATGCAACAAGATGACGTGCCATGAACAACGTAACATGTAAATATCATGTTTTGGCATGAAATGGATCATATAAGTACAATTTGAGATCAATAAATGCATTGGATTAAAAAGTGAAATTTTGAAATTTTGGCAGTTTATGTGAGGGTCGCGGTCACAACCAATTTTGCTCATAAAATGATCGCGGGCGTGACCTTATTTTTCATGAATTTTTCGTGCAATTTTTCGAAGTCAAAACTTGGCCAAATTTTGGTAGCGGCCGCGAGCTGATTTACGTGTATTTCAGGTTGTGGGCGCGACCTGTTTTTCCGCCAAAAATGTAAGTGGGTCGCGGGCGCGACCATTTTTGTTCTGTTTTTGGTCGCGGCCGCGACCTTCAAATTCTGCAGAAAACAGGGGAGGTCTCGGCCAAACACCACAATCAACCAAAACATGAATTTTCAAGCTCCAACTTGTGGTATTTCTGGAAATCAATATGCATACATGTTCAAAGTATGATAAAACACAAAATAAACCAACAAACCAAGCTTGATCATCAAGATTTTCCACTTCCAAGTTCATATAAAATTTCATGATATAACTTCAATTCTTCCAAGAATTCATGCATCACTTCAATTTATATTCATGTATTCATGTAGTAAACAACATATAATCCACATATTTCATAGAATCATAAACCCTAGCTTCCATATAAATGATCAAGAATCACATATAAGCTCACACATATACCTTGAAGAGAATAGATGGAAGAAAATGATGAAAATGGAAGCTTGAGCTTCAAAGCTTGAATTTTTCTTGAAAAACTTGATTGAATTTGATGAAATCTCTTTCCCTTTCTTGGTGGTTGTGGCTCGGTAGAGAAGGAAGAAAATATGTGTGTTTGAATGAATGAAATTGATCATGGAAGATGAAGGAAGAAATAAGTTCATGATTCATCCATTTTTGAATTTGATGAAATGTCTTAAATTACAATTTAGTCCCTCATTTATGTAAAGTATACAATCAAGTTCCATTCCTACAATTTTACTCACTTTGGTCCAAGAATTAATTATGCAATTAGATCCTTGAATTTAAAAGAATGATCATGTAAGGACAAGTTAGCAATTAAATCACGTTCGACAATTATTTCACGTAACAAATATTTTCAAGTCATGAAATAAATTCTCACTTTGATATGAACTCATATAATTTCATGCAAATATGTTGAATGAAATTTATAAAAATTATGATGACATGTAGGCAAATAACAAATAATAGAAATAAAATAAATTCCTAACGCTCACAAGCTCACACGTGGCGTGCTTACCTGCTCGTCCGGAACCGGGGTGTTACAGGTTTTTTTTATGAAGAATAAAAAAAAAATGACGGGATTTTCCCTTCGGTTTTCTGTTGGAATTTTTATTTCATTGAAATTCCAACAGAAAACCAACGAAAAAATTCCGATGGTTTTTTTTATGAAGAATAAAAAAAAAACCGATGGGATTTTATGAAAAATTCCATTGGTTTTAGCTCCTCCCTGCTTGGATCTGTTGCTGCACTATACTTTTTCCTCATGAATATTGGCCAAATGTTAGCCTCAGTGGCTCAGTCCGAAAACGGCACCATAATTTCCAAGAAAATGAATTAATCAAATCTTCCGAATTCCGACATCCCAATCCTCCATCACTAGTTGGGAAATATGTCTTTTCCCATTTAGCCCAGTGCAATCTAGGACTTCACTACTAGAAAAACGCCCTATAGCAACAGAAATCTGTATCTCACAAGAAAATCGGAGGACTTACAATGCAATAACATATTTGGGTCATATTTTGGATGCTATTTCTTCCTACACCAGCACGTCTGAATCCATGTCAATGGAAGTTGCTGGTATTTATGGCCATGAAAGGGCTTGTATCAACAAAGGATGCAATCACCGCCATGATTCGATATTTAGTTACCTTCGCCGGACCGGATTATTTAAAGTTTTGTATATTGCCGTATTGTTTTTCAAAATCTGTGGCCACGATCAAAATTTTTATGTGTAATTTAGCCCAAGAGTCATTTTGATTAAAAATGTGTTTTTTTTTTTCTTTTTTGTTTTTGGAGTCAAACTTCAATTAATATTGTCCAGTGGAGACTGTAAGAAATTTCTTATTGGACTTCTATTAATTGATGGTTGTATTAAAATAAAACGGACTAAATTAATACGGTTGATGGGACAAGACTTATCAAGCCTATTTATTTGACCCACTATCTTTAAAGGCTTGATTTTAGTAGATGTGGTCTGACACCTGGTGTAGGCCCACTCTAGAAAGCCCGTGATGGGAAGGCCACTAGGGTTTTATATATCGCGGCTAGGTCCCCTCTCCATTCTACGTTATTGATATCTGCTTTGCTATTAAGCTGTCAACTGTCGATGACAGAAGGAGAGGAAGATCTAGCCAGAGAAGTCGAGCATACCACGTGAAATTTCCCAACGAGATCGGTAAATATCAGGTCCAATTCAATATGCGAAAATCAGGTATATCTACACTCTCGATTATATTGGTGTTCTAAATTCATGATGTTGATCTTGGCGAAAATATCTTACATCCACTACTTCGAAGCCACCGCCTCTTTTGACACAACACAAATAGGTATGGAGAGATCGGATCACCTTGACGAATACCACAAGTTGGTATAATTTGCTCTGTTGGCTCCCCATTCCAAAGGATTCGGGGTCTCACCTTAGTAACACAACACATAATCAGGTTGACAATGCTACCCGGGAATTTAAAAAGCTCCAAAGTCTCCGGAAGAAACTCCCAGCTAATTTTATCGTACGCTTTCTCTAGGTCTAAATTGAGCCGCATACTCCCTCTCTTGCTTTTCGAATTAAACATAGAATGTATCAGTTCTTTTAGCATCAGAATATTATCATGCAATGTCTTCCCGGGATGAACGAGCTCTGGAGCGGTCCAACTATATGGAGGGCATGATTCTTCTCACTAGCAGCTTCGTGAGGGTTCTTAGTGTGACATTAAGAAGCGCGATAGCTAGGTCGGAACTCGCTCGCGTCTTTTGGGCTGTCGTTCTTAGGTATCAGGCAGATGAATGCTTCCCCCATTTCCTCCAAGATATCTTGGTTCTCGAAACAGTTGCTAATGTAATCGGTAATGTGCAATTACTTTTGTTGCTGTAAAAGGTTGATAAAAGGTGAGCTAGAAGCGAGCAGTTCAAAATTCAAATTGAACCTTACGCACGTGGATAAGCAATTTACCCTTAAGCTCAATTAATCCATGATTTTTAATATTATAGAGGTATATTTGGAAGATCACAAAATTGGTGTGGCCATCTCAAAAAACCGTAGTTTGTGAGAGGAAAACCCTCATCTTCTTTTATATAGTATAGATAATATTAAAAATAATTGCATAATAAAAATTAATATAAAATTTTAATTTAATATTTATTTAAATAATAATAATTTTATTATTTGTGCACGCATAGATTGTGCAAGAATTACTAGTATATATTTGTGTGCGAGGCATGCAATCAAAAGTAACAAAGTTCTTTATTCAGAACTATATTACATACACATTAATACAAGCTGCTTTATTTAGATTATAATGCAAGCTTTTCCGCTTAAGTAATATTAATATCAGCACACACTGCTAGCTTTTCCTCTTATGTAATACTAATATCAGCACAATGCTAGCTTTTCCTCTTTAAGTAATACTAAAGGATAACATTCTTACTTGCACCCATTTATTAGCGTACACTGTAATTTGGAGATGGCGCAAGATCTTTAGCAGATCATCACTGCACCATTGACGAACCATACAATTCTTGCTCACTGGGAACGTTTTGCTCTGGAGCTAAAGGATATCCTTCTTGCTCACTGCGTGATGTCTTCTTAGCATTGTAAAGGAAAGTGCGATTCACATTATCATCGGAGCAATAGAGGCAAGAATGCTGCTGGGGCTTAATCTCCCTCACCTTCATCACAAGTTGCTTGTTACTAAAACTCTCCGAGAGTAAATTCTCTTTAATAATAATTTGAACTGTAGAGGTAAACGCGCCAAAACATTTCCCCTCGTATGTGCATTCGCCCGTCCCCTCATTCGGCTGACAAGCACTCAGT
This sequence comes from Lantana camara, assembly GCA_037501455.1. Taxonomy (NCBI): domain Eukaryota; kingdom Viridiplantae; phylum Streptophyta; class Magnoliopsida; order Lamiales; family Verbenaceae; genus Lantana; species Lantana camara. Next base: position 113,582,586 of record CM074857.1, read on the forward strand.
AAAATCCCTTCATGGGGCTTCAACGGTGGAGGCAACCCACCCCGAGTCTGTGTGAAAAGGAGACTGGCGTTGTCCCCGAACGTGTGCAGCATAATGGTATCAATGTGGGGAGGCGTGTTGTTAGGGCCACTCAACATCGGAAGGGTTTCCAGCAGGGCAGCCACCACAGTTTCATAAGGGACGTATCTGCTGTTATCTGGTTGTATCGTACCCCGAAATGAAGTGTTAGGACCGATTTGTTCTTTCTCTTTATCGATTAAGCCACCGCTATGGCAAGAATCGGAGAAGAACATGAAGGTTGCACCAGGAGGCACACTATTAACTAGCTGCCTGAAGTCCATATCTGTATGTATGCATGCATTTAGATGTAATTAAGATTCACTATCTTCTATTTGTTATAGTGTCAAAATAAAATCCAGGAAAATTATGCCGCGCATGGAGTTAAAAATTTAAAATCAAGTGTATATAAAGATAATTGCGTACTCGTCATGACATTGGCGTCACAAGCGACTATGGCCTCCAGTTCTCCGCCATTTCTCTGAACGTGCGTCCCATGTCCTGAAAAGTGAAAAAACAGAACATCTCCATCCCCAAGTTGAGAGATCAAGCGACTAAGAGCAGACTTGATATTTGCTCCTGTTGGCATTGCCTCACCTTGCGTGCCCGGCTTGTCCGTGAGAACCTCAATATCACTGGGATCGAAGCCGTACACACCTATGAGCATTGCATGCACGGCATCCACGTCGTTGTGGCAACCACTCAACGTTGGGAAATCTTTAAACCTGAGGACCGAGTAGTTGCACCCAACTAGGAGAGCGATATTCTTTCCTGATTGGCATTTGGCCATGGCTGATTGAGTTACGAGACTTATAGTTAAGTTATTATAGCGTCGATCTGCTAAGTTGTACATGATGGTTTAGCACTCTAGCTATTTATAAGATAGATTGGCTTACTGGATTGTATTGAAATGATCGTAATTAATGTATCCATAATAACGGGTAAACAAAATTTTCTTCCCCATAAATGAATTTCATCGGTGCATTTGATTTATACTAATATATATATGACACTTGTAAAATTAATAAATGGGATATAAATGACCCACAGCTACCAAATTAATATTATGGTTACTAAATTGAAATGACTTAAAATTTCATTGCATTTACAAATATATATATGACACATGTAAAATTATTAAATGGGATATTAAATATTAATGACCCACTGCTACGAAATTAATATTATGTTTACTAAATTGAAATGACTTAAACTTATCCAGCCAAATGTATACATGGATAGCATATCTAATGATACATAAGGGAGGAAGACGAAAGCAAGAACCAAAAAAAATGGTACATAATATCAATCCTACTAGCATCCATGGGAAAAATGCAAAACCGGGACACTAAGTGACCCTCATTAGCATTTTCAGGACACAAATAGCTCCGACGACAAATGTGTCCAATAACTCCCAAAATGCGTCAATTTCAGGACTGCTGACGCAAATGTAGGTTTTGCGCGTAATGCAGGTTTTGAGTATTATGGATGCTAGGGAAAAATGCAAAATCGGGATACTAAGTGACCCCCACTAGCATTTACATGAGATAATAAAAAGAGATAATTTGTATTGTAATGTTTTTTAGGTCTAAAATAAAATATTTTGAATTTAATAATTAATTTAGAATGTTTATATAATATTAAAATATTAATATTTATAGTTTGTAATTAATAAATTTTATACAAATATTTTATATAATATATATTTTGAATATTAGTATTCAGGTGTTATGTATAGAATATAATATGAATTTTTGAGAAATATAATATACTTGTAATAAACGAAATATGTATAAATATATAATATATCTATATGACATGTATATTTTAGTATCATATATCTATATGTATATCTTTTATTTGAAAAAATTATAATATCATATTTTTAATTTTTAATTTTATTTTTATGCCATGTATCATATAATATATTACTTTAATTTTTTTTAAATGTCATATAATATATTTATATATTTTTTTGATCTAATTGTAAATAATACAGTGATACATTATTTAGAATTCATTTTGTTTTTTTGTTTTTTTCATAATATTTAATGTTTATTAGGTGAATTAAAAAAAAATAGAAAATATGCGGCAATGATGTGGCAATGGCGTGCGCATACCACATCAGCAACTTGGACATGTCATTTGATTCCCGGCGATGATTAGGCAATTTCCGCCGACTTTGTCCTGACATTGTCACATTTTGAGAGTTATTGGACACATTTGTCGTCGGAGCTATTTGTGTCCTGAAAATGCTAGTGAGGGTCACTTGGTGTCCCGATTTTGCATTTTTCCCTAGCATCCATAATACTCAAAACCTGACGCGCAGAACCTGCATTTGCGTCAGCTGTTACACAATAATCCATAAGAGATAGACACAACGAGAGAGAGATTTAATTTTAAGCCATGTACCAAAGAAATAATTATTTTTAACTCTTTTAAATATCTCTAATTATATATGATTAATATCTGGAGACAGAACTCAGCCAAAAAAAATATTCTAGAAATAAAAATGCTCCCAAAGTTGAAACAGGACTGAAGAATCCCTCAACGCATAGTCGCAAACGTGTAGCAGCTTAATAACACGATTTCAGTTCTGTTGATTATTTTATGTATTAAATTAGTTCATAATACTCAAAAGAGCAAATTGCATTTTTAGTTCCATATTATATAACCTTTCTCACTTTTGGCCCAACGCTTTTTAAAAGTGTCCATTTTATCCCGTAGTATTTAATATTTGTTACTTTAAGGACTTCTATTTAAAATGGACGAAAATTTGACTTTGAACTGTTAAAGCTATTTATGATGGGAAAGTTACCGTTCATGTGCCTTTTTTCTTTTCTTTTTTTTATTTTTCAGCAATTGGCTTTATATCTAACCTACGTAAAGAATGTATATTATAAATGAAAATATATAATATATAATATATACAGGGACGACTCCAGGATTGTGGGATAGTGGGGTCAAAACAATTTAACTATTAATAAAAAATATATATTATTAAAAAATAAAATATTTTATTTAAAATATTTGTTTTCAAATTATCTTAAAATTTTAACTACTAATAAAAAATATATATTATTAAAAAATAAAATATTTTATTTAAGATATTTATTTTATAATTATTCTCTATGATATTTTATTTGTACTAAATACATTTATATTTAAGGGGATGTTTGTGAACTGTACTCCATAATTAGAAGATAAAACAGAAGTGAGAGTTGTAAAAGCAACGAGTGTTTGGAAAAACAATGATAAGCAGAAAAATAATAAGTGAAAACAAAAGTGCATAATCACTTTTACTTTTATAAAGTTACTATTTACCTTAAAATATTTTGAAACATTTATGGGTATTATAACATGATTTAAGTATTATATTAATATAAGAAATTATTATAATTTTGTATAAGATAATTTATGATTAATCAAACATGGAATTATTCTATGTGTACTTTTATTTGTAAATTTATACATATTAAGAAAATTTACCTTGTAATTGAGATCTTTTAGTTATGAGACTTTTTGAAATTAGGATGACAAGAGAAAAATATATATACAAAGAATAGAAAAAGAAAAGATGTAATGAACATATAAACCATAGATGTATTTGTATGTAAAAGGTTGATTTAAGAATATTAGTGTTTTAATCAGGATATTATTGTCAAAATGTAATTTTAAATAAAGTCAGAGAAAACGTATAATCTATAACAGATTCTAGCTTATTATTAGGATTAAATAATTTATATTTCTTTAATTATTTTACTACTCAACTGAAGGAAAGACACAACTCTGATACGCGCCTAGCACACGACCGTGGATACCTGAAAAGTGAGGGTGTCAGTCTACCGAAGACTGAGTGAGGGGCATAAATATATATACAACACACGTAACATGCAAGCTATAACCTCGGGTAAAGCTCTTGAAGTAGAAAATAAGATAAGTTCCAAAATGAGATATTCTTTTCCTGAGATTACAACTACCAAGTTTAACAATTTATTTAATCAAGTTCATTCAATACGTGGCCCGGCGAGTGAGGGCAAGTCTCCAACCTTTACACTAATCGTGAACAATACATGTTTGCGTTATTAATTAACATGTGATCATGCAATTCAATTTGTGCGATCAAATAGCAATTTCATGAACCCTTCTTCCTCCGAGTGATGGTGAGTTTTGCAAGGCTCAACCATCCATGACATGTTGTATGTCGGAAACATGACTCCCACGCACGGGACTCCTTCCACCACTAAGCCTCCTAGTGGCTTCAGAGGTGATCCCCAAAATGGTGAGGATAGTGCAAGAGTTACCTGTCAGCCCTTGCTTTCCCGGTTGGCTCAATACACTACCCTCGGGCCCAAACTGCAATCATGGTACTAGCCAAAACATGCTTGAATCAATATCATTCATGGCTTGTTTGAAATAATTTATAATCTATAATTTGGAAAGAGTATTTATAAATATAATACGTTTTGGCCGAAAACTTCATGTAGGGTTGTAATGGTTCTATGTAGCTAGAACAAAACTCACCTATGTGACAAATGAACAAGGATACAACTAATGAGATGGCTCCTCGTCACCAAGAACGTGATCTGTGCAAGAAGGACATGTGTATTCGTGAGACTTGACTCGAAATGAACCAATTATGATGAACGGCGAAATGCAACAAGATGACGTGCCATGAACAACGTAACATGTAAATATCATGTTTTGGCATGAAATGGATCATATAAGTACAATTTGAGATCAATAAATGCATTGGATTAAAAAGTGAAATTTTGAAATTTTGGCAGTTTATGTGAGGGTCGCGGTCACAACCAATTTTGCTCATAAAATGATCGCGGGCGTGACCTTATTTTTCATGAATTTTTCGTGCAATTTTTCGAAGTCAAAACTTGGCCAAATTTTGGTAGCGGCCGCGAGCTGATTTACGTGTATTTCAGGTTGTGGGCGCGACCTGTTTTTCCGCCAAAAATGTAAGTGGGTCGCGGGCGCGACCATTTTTGTTCTGTTTTTGGTCGCGGCCGCGACCTTCAAATTCTGCAGAAAACAGGGGAGGTCTCGGCCAAACACCACAATCAACCAAAACATGAATTTTCAAGCTCCAACTTGTGGTATTTCTGGAAATCAATATGCATACATGTTCAAAGTATGATAAAACACAAAATAAACCAACAAACCAAGCTTGATCATCAAGATTTTCCACTTCCAAGTTCATATAAAATTTCATGATATAACTTCAATTCTTCCAAGAATTCATGCATCACTTCAATTTATATTCATGTATTCATGTAGTAAACAACATATAATCCACATATTTCATAGAATCATAAACCCTAGCTTCCATATAAATGATCAAGAATCACATATAAGCTCACACATATACCTTGAAGAGAATAGATGGAAGAAAATGATGAAAATGGAAGCTTGAGCTTCAAAGCTTGAATTTTTCTTGAAAAACTTGATTGAATTTGATGAAATCTCTTTCCCTTTCTTGGTGGTTGTGGCTCGGTAGAGAAGGAAGAAAATATGTGTGTTTGAATGAATGAAATTGATCATGGAAGATGAAGGAAGAAATAAGTTCATGATTCATCCATTTTTGAATTTGATGAAATGTCTTAAATTACAATTTAGTCCCTCATTTATGTAAAGTATACAATCAAGTTCCATTCCTACAATTTTACTCACTTTGGTCCAAGAATTAATTATGCAATTAGATCCTTGAATTTAAAAGAATGATCATGTAAGGACAAGTTAGCAATTAAATCACGTTCGACAATTATTTCACGTAACAAATATTTTCAAGTCATGAAATAAATTCTCACTTTGATATGAACTCATATAATTTCATGCAAATATGTTGAATGAAATTTATAAAAATTATGATGACATGTAGGCAAATAACAAATAATAGAAATAAAATAAATTCCTAACGCTCACAAGCTCACACGTGGCGTGCTTACCTGCTCGTCCGGAACCGGGGTGTTACAGGTTTTTTTTATGAAGAATAAAAAAAAAATGACGGGATTTTCCCTTCGGTTTTCTGTTGGAATTTTTATTTCATTGAAATTCCAACAGAAAACCAACGAAAAAATTCCGATGGTTTTTTTTATGAAGAATAAAAAAAAAACCGATGGGATTTTATGAAAAATTCCATTGGTTTTAGCTCCTCCCTGCTTGGATCTGTTGCTGCACTATACTTTTTCCTCATGAATATTGGCCAAATGTTAGCCTCAGTGGCTCAGTCCGAAAACGGCACCATAATTTCCAAGAAAATGAATTAATCAAATCTTCCGAATTCCGACATCCCAATCCTCCATCACTAGTTGGGAAATATGTCTTTTCCCATTTAGCCCAGTGCAATCTAGGACTTCACTACTAGAAAAACGCCCTATAGCAACAGAAATCTGTATCTCACAAGAAAATCGGAGGACTTACAATGCAATAACATATTTGGGTCATATTTTGGATGCTATTTCTTCCTACACCAGCACGTCTGAATCCATGTCAATGGAAGTTGCTGGTATTTATGGCCATGAAAGGGCTTGTATCAACAAAGGATGCAATCACCGCCATGATTCGATATTTAGTTACCTTCGCCGGACCGGATTATTTAAAGTTTTGTATATTGCCGTATTGTTTTTCAAAATCTGTGGCCACGATCAAAATTTTTATGTGTAATTTAGCCCAAGAGTCATTTTGATTAAAAATGTGTTTTTTTTTTTCTTTTTTGTTTTTGGAGTCAAACTTCAATTAATATTGTCCAGTGGAGACTGTAAGAAATTTCTTATTGGACTTCTATTAATTGATGGTTGTATTAAAATAAAACGGACTAAATTAATACGGTTGATGGGACAAGACTTATCAAGCCTATTTATTTGACCCACTATCTTTAAAGGCTTGATTTTAGTAGATGTGGTCTGACACCTGGTGTAGGCCCACTCTAGAAAGCCCGTGATGGGAAGGCCACTAGGGTTTTATATATCGCGGCTAGGTCCCCTCTCCATTCTACGTTATTGATATCTGCTTTGCTATTAAGCTGTCAACTGTCGATGACAGAAGGAGAGGAAGATCTAGCCAGAGAAGTCGAGCATACCACGTGAAATTTCCCAACGAGATCGGTAAATATCAGGTCCAATTCAATATGCGAAAATCAGGTATATCTACACTCTCGATTATATTGGTGTTCTAAATTCATGATGTTGATCTTGGCGAAAATATCTTACATCCACTACTTCGAAGCCACCGCCTCTTTTGACACAACACAAATAGGTATGGAGAGATCGGATCACCTTGACGAATACCACAAGTTGGTATAATTTGCTCTGTTGGCTCCCCATTCCAAAGGATTCGGGGTCTCACCTTAGTAACACAACACATAATCAGGTTGACAATGCTACCCGGGAATTTAAAAAGCTCCAAAGTCTCCGGAAGAAACTCCCAGCTAATTTTATCGTACGCTTTCTCTAGGTCTAAATTGAGCCGCATACTCCCTCTCTTGCTTTTCGAATTAAACATAGAATGTATCAGTTCTTTTAGCATCAGAATATTATCATGCAATGTCTTCCCGGGATGAACGAGCTCTGGAGCGGTCCAACTATATGGAGGGCATGATTCTTCTCACTAGCAGCTTCGTGAGGGTTCTTAGTGTGACATTAAGAAGCGCGATAGCTAGGTCGGAACTCGCTCGCGTCTTTTGGGCTGTCGTTCTTAGGTATCAGGCAGATGAATGCTTCCCCCATTTCCTCCAAGATATCTTGGTTCTCGAAACAGTTGCTAATGTAATCGGTAATGTGCAATTACTTTTGTTGCTGTAAAAGGTTGATAAAAGGTGAGCTAGAAGCGAGCAGTTCAAAATTCAAATTGAACCTTACGCACGTGGATAAGCAATTTACCCTTAAGCTCAATTAATCCATGATTTTTAATATTATAGAGGTATATTTGGAAGATCACAAAATTGGTGTGGCCATCTCAAAAAACCGTAGTTTGTGAGAGGAAAACCCTCATCTTCTTTTATATAGTATAGATAATATTAAAAATAATTGCATAATAAAAATTAATATAAAATTTTAATTTAATATTTATTTAAATAATAATAATTTTATTATTTGTGCACGCATAGATTGTGCAAGAATTACTAGTATATATTTGTGTGCGAGGCATGCAATCAAAAGTAACAAAGTTCTTTATTCAGAACTATATTACATACACATTAATACAAGCTGCTTTATTTAGATTATAATGCAAGCTTTTCCGCTTAAGTAATATTAATATCAGCACACACTGCTAGCTTTTCCTCTTATGTAATACTAATATCAGCACAATGCTAGCTTTTCCTCTTTAAGTAATACTAAAGGATAACATTCTTACTTGCACCCATTTATTAGCGTACACTGTAATTTGGAGATGGCGCAAGATCTTTAGCAGATCATCACTGCACCATTGACGAACCATACAATTCTTGCTCACTGGGAACGTTTTGCTCTGGAGCTAAAGGATATCCTTCTTGCTCACTGCGTGATGTCTTCTTAGCATTGTAAAGGAAAGTGCGATTCACATTATCATCGGAGCAATAGAGGCAAGAATGCTGCTGGGGCTTAATCTCCCTCACCTTCATCACAAGTTGCTTGTTACTAAAACTCTCCGAGAGTAAATTCTCTTTAATAATAATTTGAACTGTAGAGGTAAACGCGCCAAAACATTTCCCCTCGTATGTGCATTCGCCCGTCCCCTCATTCGGCTGACAAGCACTCAGTAAAATCCCTTCATGGGGCTTCAACGGTGGAGGCAACCCACCCCGAGTCTGTGTGAAAAGGAGACTGGCGTTGTCCCCGAACGTGTGCAGCATAATGGTATCAATGTGGGGAGGCGTGTTGTTAGGGCCACTCAACATCGGAAGGGTTTCCAGCAGGGCAGCCACCACAGTTTCATAAGGGACGTATCTGCTGTTATCTGGTTGTATCGTACCCCGAAATGAAGTGTTAGGACCGATTTGTTCTTTCTCTTTATCGATTAAGCCACCGCTATGGCAAGAATCGGAGAAGAACATGAAGGTTGCACCAGGAGGCACACTATTAACTAGCTGCCTGAAGTCCATATCTGTATGTATGCATGCATTTAGATGTAATTAAGATTCACTATCTTCTATTTGTTATAGTGTCAAAATAAAATCCAGGAAAATTATGCCGCGCATGGAGTTAAAAATTTAAAATCAAGTGTATATAAAGATAATTGCGTACTCGTCATGACATTGGCGTCACAAGCGACTATGGCCTCCAGTTCTCCGCCATTTCTCTGAACGTGCGTCCCATGTCCTGAAAAGTGAAAAAACAGAACATCTCCATCCCCAAGTTGAGAGATCAAGCGACTAAGAGCAGACTTGATATTTGCTCCTGTTGGCATTGCCTCACCTTGCGTGCCCGGCTTGTCCGTGAGAACCTCAATATCACTGGGATCGAAGCCGTACACACCTATGAGCATTGCATGCACGGCATCCACGTCGTTGTGGCAACCACTCAACGTTGGGAAATCTTTAAACCTGAGGACCGAGTAGTTGCACCCAACTAGGAGAGCGATATTCTTTCCTGATTGGCATTTGGCCATGGCTGATTGAGTTACGAGACTTATAGTTAAGTTATTATAGCGTCGATCTGCTAAGTTGTACATGATGGTTTAGCACTCTAGCTATTTATAAGATAGATTGGCTTACTGGATTGTATTGAAATGATCGTAATTAATGTATCCATAATAACGGGTAAACAAAATTTTCTTCCCCATAAATGAATTTCATCGGTGCATTTGATTTATACTAATATATATATGACACTTGTAAAATTAATAAATGGGATATAAATGACCCACAGCTACCAAATTAATATTATGGTTACTAAATTGAAATGACTTAAAATTTCATTGCATTTACAAATATATATATGACACATGTAAAATTATTAAATGGGATATTAAATATTAATGACCCACTGCTACGAAATTAATATTATGTTTACTAAATTGAAATGACTTAAACTTATCCAGCCAAATGTATACATGGATAGCATATCTAATGATACATAAGGGAGGAAGACGAAAGCAAGAACCAAAAAAAATGGTACATAATATCAATCCTACTAGCATCCATGGGAAAAATGCAAAACCGGGACACTAAGTGACCCTCATTAGCATTTTCAGGACACAAATAGCTCCGACGACAAATGTGTCCAATAACTCCCAAAATGCGTCAATTTCAGGACTGCTGACGCAAATGTAGGTTTTGCGCGTAATGCAGGTTTTGAGTATTATGGATGCTAGGGAAAAATGCAAAATCGGGATACTAAGTGACCCCCACTAGCATTTACATGAGATAATAAAAAGAGATAATTTGTATTGTAATGTTTTTTAGGTCTAAAATAAAATATTTTGAATTTAATAATTAATTTAGAATGTTTATATAATATTAAAATATTAATATTTATAGTTTGTAATTAATAAATTTTATACAAATATTTTATATAATATATATTTTGAATATTAGTATTCAGGTGTTATGTATAGAATATAATATGAATTTTTGAGAAATATAATATACTTGTAATAAACGAAATATGTATAAATATATAATATATCTATATGACATGTATATTTTAGTATCATATATCTATATGTATATCTTTTATTTGAAAAAATTATAATATCATATTTTTAATTTTTAATTTTATTTTTATGCCATGTATCATATAATATATTACTTTAATTTTTTTTAAATGTCATATAATATATTTATATATTTTTTTGATCTAATTGTAAATAATACAGTGATACATTATTTAGAATTCATTTTGTTTTTTTGTTTTTTTCATAATATTTAATGTTTATTAGGTGAATTAAAAAAAAATAGAAAATATGCGGCAATGATGTGGCAATGGCGTGCGCATACCACATCAGCAACTTGGACATGTCATTTGATTCCCGGCGATGATTAGGCAATTTCCGCCGACTTTGTCCTGACATTGTCACATTTTGAGAGTTATTGGACACATTTGTCGTCGGAGCTATTTGTGTCCTGAAAATGCTAGTGAGGGTCACTTGGTGTCCCGATTTTGCATTTTTCCCTAGCATCCATAATACTCAAAACCTGACGCGCAGAACCTGCATTTGCGTCAGCTGTTACACAATAATCCATAAGAGATAGACACAACGAGAGAGAGATTTAATTTTAAGCCATGTACCAAAGAAATAATTATTTTTAACTCTTTTAAATATCTCTAATTATATATGATTAATATCTGGAGACAGAACTCAGCCAAAAAAAATATTCTAGAAATAAAAATGCTCCCAAAGTTGAAACAGGACTGAAGAATCCCTCAACGCATAGTCGCAAACGTGTAGCAGCTTAATAACACGATTTCAGTTCTGTTGATTATTTTATGTATTAAATTAGTTCATAATACTCAAAAGAGCAAATTGCATTTTTAGTTCCATATTATATAACCTTTCTCACTTTTGGCCCAACGCTTTTTAAAAGTGTCCATTTTATCCCGTAGTATTTAATATTTGTTACTTTAAGGACTTCTATTTAAAATGGACGAAAATTTGACTTTGAACTGTTAAAGCTATTTATGATGGGAAAGTTACCGTTCATGTGCCTTTTTTCTTTTCTTTTTTTTATTTTTCAGCAATTGGCTTTATATCTAACCTACGTAAAGAATGTATATTATAAATGAAAATATATAATATATAATATATACAGGGACGACTCCAGGATTGTGGGATAGTGGGGTCAAAACAATTTAACTATTAATAAAAAATATATATTATTAAAAAATAAAATATTTTATTTAAAATATTTGTTTTCAAATTATCTTAAAATTTTAACTACTAATAAAAAATATATATTATTAAAAAATAAAATATTTTATTTAAGATATTTATTTTATAATTATTCTCTATGATATTTTATTTGTACTAAATACATTTATATTTAAGGGGATGTTTGTGAACTGTACTCCATAATTAGAAGATAAAACAGAAGTGAGAGTTGTAAAAGCAACGAGTGTTTGGAAAAACAATGATAAGCAGAAAAATAATAAGTGAAAACAAAAGTGCATAATCACTTTTACTTTTATAAAGTTACTATTTACCTTAAAATATTTTGAAACATTTATGGGTATTATAACATGATTTAAGTATTATATTAATATAAGAAATTATTATAATTTTGTATAAGATAATTTATGATTAATCAAACATGGAATTATTCTATGTGTACTTTTATTTGTAAATTTATACATATTAAGAAAATTTACCTTGTAATTGAGATCTTTTAGTTATGAGACTTTTTGAAATTAGGATGACAAGAGAAAAATATATATACAAAGAATAGAAAAAGAAAAGATGTAATGAACATATAAACCATAGATGTATTTGTATGTAAAAGGTTGATTTAAGAATATTAGTGTTTTAATCAGGATATTATTGTCAAAATGTAATTTTAAATAAAGTCAGAGAAAACGTATAATCTATAACAGATTCTAGCTTATTATTAGGATTAAATAATTTATATTTCTTTAATTATTTTACTACTCAACTGAAGGAAAGACACAACTCTGATACGCGCCTAGCACACGACCGTGGATACCTGAAAAGTGAGGGTGTCAGTCTACCGAAGACTGAGTGAGGGGCATAAATATATATACAACACACGTAACATGCAAGCTATAACCTCGGGTAAAGCTCTTGAAGTAGAAAATAAGATAAGTTCCAAAATGAGATATTCTTTTCCTGAGATTACAACTACCAAGTTTAACAATTTATTTAATCAAGTTCATTCAATACGTGGCCCGGCGAGTGAGGGCAAGTCTCCAACCTTTACACTAATCGTGAACAATACATGTTTGCGTTATTAATTAACATGTGATCATGCAATTCAATTTGTGCGATCAAATAGCAATTTCATGAACCCTTCTTCCTCCGAGTGATGGTGAGTTTTGCAAGGCTCAACCATCCATGACATGTTGTATGTCGGAAACATGACTCCCACGCACGGGACTCCTTCCACCACTAAGCCTCCTAGTGGCTTCAGAGGTGATCCCCAAAATGGTGAGGATAGTGCAAGAGTTACCTGTCAGCCCTTGCTTTCCCGGTTGGCTCAATACACTACCCTCGGGCCCAAACTGCAATCATGGTACTAGCCAAAACATGCTTGAATCAATATCATTCATGGCTTGTTTGAAATAATTTATAATCTATAATTTGGAAAGAGTATTTATAAATATAATACGTTTTGGCCGAAAACTTCATGTAGGGTTGTAATGGTTCTATGTAGCTAGAACAAAACTCACCTATGTGACAAATGAACAAGGATACAACTAATGAGATGGCTCCTCGTCACCAAGAACGTGATCTGTGCAAGAAGGACATGTGTATTCGTGAGACTTGACTCGAAATGAACCAATTATGATGAACGGCGAAATGCAACAAGATGACGTGCCATGAACAACGTAACATGTAAATATCATGTTTTGGCATGAAATGGATCATATAAGTACAATTTGAGATCAATAAATGCATTGGATTAAAAAGTGAAATTTTGAAATTTTGGCAGTTTATGTGAGGGTCGCGGTCACAACCAATTTTGCTCATAAAATGATCGCGGGCGTGACCTTATTTTTCATGAATTTTTCGTGCAATTTTTCGAAGTCAAAACTTGGCCAAATTTTGGTAGCGGCCGCGAGCTGATTTACGTGTATTTCAGGTTGTGGGCGCGACCTGTTTTTCCGCCAAAAATGTAAGTGGGTCGCGGGCGCGACCATTTTTGTTCTGTTTTTGGTCGCGGCCGCGACCTTCAAATTCTGCAGAAAACAGGGGAGGTCTCGGCCAAACACCACAATCAACCAAAACATGAATTTTCAAGCTCCAACTTGTGGTATTTCTGGAAATCAATATGCATACATGTTCAAAGTATGATAAAACACAAAATAAACCAACAAACCAAGCTTGATCATCAAGATTTTCCACTTCCAAGTTCATATAAAATTTCATGATATAACTTCAATTCTTCCAAGAATTCATGCATCACTTCAATTTATATTCATGTATTCATGTAGTAAACAACATATAATCCACATATTTCATAGAATCATAAACCCTAGCTTCCATATAAATGATCAAGAATCACATATAAGCTCACACATATACCTTGAAGAGAATAGATGGAAGAAAATGATGAAAATGGAAGCTTGAGCTTCAAAGCTTGAATTTTTCTTGAAAAACTTGATTGAATTTGATGAAATCTCTTTCCCTTTCTTGGTGGTTGTGGCTCGGTAGAGAAGGAAGAAAATATGTGTGTTTGAATGAATGAAATTGATCATGGAAGATGAAGGAAGAAATAAGTTCATGATTCATCCATTTTTGAATTTGATGAAATGTCTTAAATTACAATTTAGTCCCTCATTTATGTAAAGTATACAATCAAGTTCCATTCCTACAATTTTACTCACTTTGGTCCAAGAATTAATTATGCAATTAGATCCTTGAATTTAAAAGAATGATCATGTAAGGACAAGTTAGCAATTAAATCACGTTCGACAATTATTTCACGTAACAAATATTTTCAAGTCATGAAATAAATTCTCACTTTGATATGAACTCATATAATTTCATGCAAATATGTTGAATGAAATTTATAAAAATTATGATGACATGTAGGCAAATAACAAATAATAGAAATAAAATAAATTCCTAACGCTCACAAGCTCACACGTGGCGTGCTTACCTGCTCGTCCGGAACCGGGGTGTTACAGGTTTTTTTTATGAAGAATAAAAAAAAAATGACGGGATTTTCCCTTCGGTTTTCTGTTGGAATTTTTATTTCATTGAAATTCCAACAGAAAACCAACGAAAAAATTCCGATGGTTTTTTTTATGAAGAATAAAAAAAAAACCGATGGGATTTTATGAAAAATTCCATTGGTTTTAGCTCCTCCCTGCTTGGATCTGTTGCTGCACTATACTTTTTCCTCATGAATATTGGCCAAATGTTAGCCTCAGTGGCTCAGTCCGAAAACGGCACCATAATTTCCAAGAAAATGAATTAATCAAATCTTCCGAATTCCGACATCCCAATCCTCCATCACTAGTTGGGAAATATGTCTTTTCCCATTTAGCCCAGTGCAATCTAGGACTTCACTACTAGAAAAACGCCCTATAGCAACAGAAATCTGTATCTCACAAGAAAATCGGAGGACTTACAATGCAATAACATATTTGGGTCATATTTTGGATGCTATTTCTTCCTACACCAGCACGTCTGAATCCATGTCAATGGAAGTTGCTGGTATTTATGGCCATGAAAGGGCTTGTATCAACAAAGGATGCAATCACCGCCATGATTCGATATTTAGTTACCTTCGCCGGACCGGATTATTTAAAGTTTTGTATATTGCCGTATTGTTTTTCAAAATCTGTGGCCACGATCAAAATTTTTATGTGTAATTTAGCCCAAGAGTCATTTTGATTAAAAATGTGTTTTTTTTTTTCTTTTTTGTTTTTGGAGTCAAACTTCAATTAATATTGTCCAGTGGAGACTGTAAGAAATTTCTTATTGGACTTCTATTAATTGATGGTTGTATTAAAATAAAACGGACTAAATTAATACGGTTGATGGGACAAGACTTATCAAGCCTATTTATTTGACCCACTATCTTTAAAGGCTTGATTTTAGTAGATGTGGTCTGACACCTGGTGTAGGCCCACTCTAGAAAGCCCGTGATGGGAAGGCCACTAGGGTTTTATATATCGCGGCTAGGTCCCCTCTCCATTCTACGTTATTGATATCTGCTTTGCTATTAAGCTGTCAACTGTCGATGACAGAAGGAGAGGAAGATCTAGCCAGAGAAGTCGAGCATACCACGTGAAATTTCCCAACGAGATCGGTAAATATCAGGTCCAATTCAATATGCGAAAATCAGGTATATCTACACTCTCGATTATATTGGTGTTCTAAATTCATGATGTTGATCTTGGCGAAAATATCTTACATCCACTACTTCGAAGCCACCGCCTCTTTTGACACAACACAAATAGGTATGGAGAGATCGGATCACCTTGACGAATACCACAAGTTGGTATAATTTGCTCTGTTGGCTCCCCATTCCAAAGGATTCGGGGTCTCACCTTAGTAACACAACACATAATCAGGTTGACAATGCTACCCGGGAATTTAAAAAGCTCCAAAGTCTCCGGAAGAAACTCCCAGCTAATTTTATCGTACGCTTTCTCTAGGTCTAAATTGAGCCGCATACTCCCTCTCTTGCTTTTCGAATTAAACATAGAATGTATCAGTTCTTTTAGCATCAGAATATTATCATGCAATGTCTTCCCGGGATGAACGAGCTCTGGAGCGGTCCAACTATATGGAGGGCATGATTCTTCTCACTAGCAGCTTCGTGAGGGTTCTTAGTGTGACATTAAGAAGCGCGATAGCTAGGTCGGAACTCGCTCGCGTCTTTTGGGCTGTCGTTCTTAGGTATCAGGCAGATGAATGCTTCCCCCATTTCCTCCAAGATATCTTGGTTCTCGAAACAGTTGCTAATGTAATCGGTAATGTGCAATTACTTTTGTTGCTGTAAAAGGTTGATAAAAGGTGAGCTAGAAGCGAGCAGTTCAAAATTCAAATTGAACCTTACGCACGTGGATAAGCAATTTACCCTTAAGCTCAATTAATCCATGATTTTTAATATTATAGAGGTATATTTGGAAGATCACAAAATTGGTGTGGCCATCTCAAAAAACCGTAGTTTGTGAGAGGAAAACCCTCATCTTCTTTTATATAGTATAGATAATATTAAAAATAATTGCATAATAAAAATTAATATAAAATTTTAATTTAATATTTATTTAAATAATAATAATTTTATTATTTGTGCACGCATAGATTGTGCAAGAATTACTAGTATATATTTGTGTGCGAGGCATGCAATCAAAAGTAACAAAGTTCTTTATTCAGAACTATATTACATACACATTAATACAAGCTGCTTTATTTAGATTATAATGCAAGCTTTTCCGCTTAAGTAATATTAATATCAGCACACACTGCTAGCTTTTCCTCTTATGTAATACTAATATCAGCACAATGCTAGCTTTTCCTCTTTAAGTAATACTAAAGGATAACATTCTTACTTGCACCCATTTATTAGCGTACACTGTAATTTGGAGATGGCGCAAGATCTTTAGCAGATCATCACTGCACCATTGACGAACCATACAATTCTTGCTCACTGGGAACGTTTTGCTCTGGAGCTAAAGGATATCCTTCTTGCTCACTGCGTGATGTCTTCTTAGCATTGTAAAGGAAAGTGCGATTCACATTATCATCGGAGCAATAGAGGCAAGAATGCTGCTGGGGCTTAATCTCCCTCACCTTCATCACAAGTTGCTTGTTACTAAAACTCTCCGAGAGTAAATTCTCTTTAATAATAATTTGAACTGTAGAGGTAAACGCGCCAAAACATTTCCCCTCGTATGTGCATTCGCCCGTCCCCTCATTCGGCTGACAAGCACTCAGTAAAATCCCTTCATGGGGCTTCAACGGTGGAGGCAACCCACCCCGAGTCTGTGTGAAAAGGAGACTGGCGTTGTCCCCGAACGTGTGCAGCATAATGGTATCAATGTGGGGAGGCGTGTTGTTAGGGCCACTCAACATCGGAAGGGTTTCCAGCAGGGCAGCCACCACAGTTTCATAAGGGACGTATCTGCTGTTATCTGGTTGTATCGTACCCCGAAATGAAGTGTTAGGACCGATTTGTTCTTTCTCTTTATCGATTAAGCCACCGCTATGGCAAGAATCGGAGAAGAACATGAAGGTTGCACCAGGAGGCACACTATTAACTAGCTGCCTGAAGTCCATATCTGTATGTATGCATGCATTTAGATGTAATTAAGATTCACTATCTTCTATTTGTTATAGTGTCAAAATAAAATCCAGGAAAATTATGCCGCGCATGGAGTTAAAAATTTAAAATCAAGTGTATATAAAGATAATTGCGTACTCGTCATGACATTGGCGTCACAAGCGACTATGGCCTCCAGTTCTCCGCCATTTCTCTGAACGTGCGTCCCATGTCCTGAAAAGTGAAAAAACAGAACATCTCCATCCCCAAGTTGAGAGATCAAGCGACTAAGAGCAGACTTGATATTTGCTCCTGTTGGCATTGCCTCACCTTGCGTGCCCGGCTTGTCCGTGAGAACCTCAATATCACTGGGATCGAAGCCGTACACACCTATGAGCATTGCATGCACGGCATCCACGTCGTTGTGGCAACCACTCAACGTTGGGAAATCTTTAAACCTGAGGACCGAGTAGTTGCACCCAACTAGGAGAGCGATATTCTTTCCTGATTGGCATTTGGCCATGGCTGATTGAGTTACGAGACTTATAGTTAAGTTATTATAGCGTCGATCTGCTAAGTTGTACATGATGGTTTAGCACTCTAGCTATTTATAAGATAGATTGGCTTACTGGATTGTATTGAAATGATCGTAATTAATGTATCCATAATAACGGGTAAACAAAATTTTCTTCCCCATAAATGAATTTCATCGGTGCATTTGATTTATACTAATATATATATGACACTTGTAAAATTAATAAATGGGATATAAATGACCCACAGCTACCAAATTAATATTATGGTTACTAAATTGAAATGACTTAAAATTTCATTGCATTTACAAATATATATATGACACATGTAAAATTATTAAATGGGATATTAAATATTAATGACCCACTGCTACGAAATTAATATTATGTTTACTAAATTGAAATGACTTAAACTTATCCAGCCAAATGTATACATGGATAGCATATCTAATGATACATAAGGGAGGAAGACGAAAGCAAGAACCAAAAAAAATGGTACATAATATCAATCCTACTAGCATCCATGGGAAAAATGCAAAACCGGGACACTAAGTGACCCTCATTAGCATTTTCAGGACACAAATAGCTCCGACGACAAATGTGTCCAATAACTCCCAAAATGCGTCAATTTCAGGACTGCTGACGCAAATGTAGGTTTTGCGCGTAATGCAGGTTTTGAGTATTATGGATGCTAGGGAAAAATGCAAAATCGGGATACTAAGTGACCCCCACTAGCATTTACATGAGATAATAAAAAGAGATAATTTGTATTGTAATGTTTTTTAGGTCTAAAATAAAATATTTTGAATTTAATAATTAATTTAGAATGTTTATATAATATTAAAATATTAATATTTATAGTTTGTAATTAATAAATTTTATACAAATATTTTATATAATATATATTTTGAATATTAGTATTCAGGTGTTATGTATAGAATATAATATGAATTTTTGAGAAATATAATATACTTGTAATAAACGAAATATGTATAAATATATAATATATCTATATGACATGTATATTTTAGTATCATATATCTATATGTATATCTTTTATTTGAAAAAATTATAATATCATATTTTTAATTTTTAATTTTATTTTTATGCCATGTATCATATAATATATTACTTTAATTTTTTTTAAATGTCATATAATATATTTATATATTTTTTTGATCTAATTGTAAATAATACAGTGATACATTATTTAGAATTCATTTTGTTTTTTTGTTTTTTTCATAATATTTAATGTTTATTAGGTGAATTAAAAAAAAATAGAAAATATGCGGCAATGATGTGGCAATGGCGTGCGCATACCACATCAGCAACTTGGACATGTCATTTGATTCCCGGCGATGATTAGGCAATTTCCGCCGACTTTGTCCTGACATTGTCACATTTTGAGAGTTATTGGACACATTTGTCGTCGGAGCTATTTGTGTCCTGAAAATGCTAGTGAGGGTCACTTGGTGTCCCGATTTTGCATTTTTCCCTAGCATCCATAATACTCAAAACCTGACGCGCAGAACCTGCATTTGCGTCAGCTGTTACACAATAATCCATAAGAGATAGACACAACGAGAGAGAGATTTAATTTTAAGCCATGTACCAAAGAAATAATTATTTTTAACTCTTTTAAATATCTCTAATTATATATGATTAATATCTGGAGACAGAACTCAGCCAAAAAAAATATTCTAGAAATAAAAATGCTCCCAAAGTTGAAACAGGACTGAAGAATCCCTCAACGCATAGTCGCAAACGTGTAGCAGCTTAATAACACGATTTCAGTTCTGTTGATTATTTTATGTATTAAATTAGTTCATAATACTCAAAAGAGCAAATTGCATTTTTAGTTCCATATTATATAACCTTTCTCACTTTTGGCCCAACGCTTTTTAAAAGTGTCCATTTTATCCCGTAGTATTTAATATTTGTTACTTTAAGGACTTCTATTTAAAATGGACGAAAATTTGACTTTGAACTGTTAAAGCTATTTATGATGGGAAAGTTACCGTTCATGTGCCTTTTTTCTTTTCTTTTTTTTATTTTTCAGCAATTGGCTTTATATCTAACCTACGTAAAGAATGTATATTATAAATGAAAATATATAATATATAATATATACAGGGACGACTCCAGGATTGTGGGATAGTGGGGTCAAAACAATTTAACTATTAATAAAAAATATATATTATTAAAAAATAAAATATTTTATTTAAAATATTTGTTTTCAAATTATCTTAAAATTTTAACTACTAATAAAAAATATATATTATTAAAAAATAAAATATTTTATTTAAGATATTTATTTTATAATTATTCTCTATGATATTTTATTTGTACTAAATACATTTATATTTAAGGGGATGTTTGTGAACTGTACTCCATAATTAGAAGATAAAACAGAAGTGAGAGTTGTAAAAGCAACGAGTGTTTGGAAAAACAATGATAAGCAGAAAAATAATAAGTGAAAACAAAAGTGCATAATCACTTTTACTTTTATAAAGTTACTATTTACCTTAAAATATTTTGAAACATTTATGGGTATTATAACATGATTTAAGTATTATATTAATATAAGAAATTATTATAATTTTGTATAAGATAATTTATGATTAATCAAACATGGAATTATTCTATGTGTACTTTTATTTGTAAATTTATACATATTAAGAAAATTTACCTTGTAATTGAGATCTTTTAGTTATGAGACTTTTTGAAATTAGGATGACAAGAGAAAAATATATATACAAAGAATAGAAAAAGAAAAGATGTAATGAACATATAAACCATAGATGTATTTGTATGTAAAAGGTTGATTTAAGAATATTAGTGTTTTAATCAGGATATTATTGTCAAAATGTAATTTTAAATAAAGTCAGAGAAAACGTATAATCTATAACAGATTCTAGCTTATTATTAGGATTAAATAATTTATATTTCTTTAATTATTTTACTACTCAACTGAAGGAAAGACACAACTCTGATACGCGCCTAGCACACGACCGTGGATACCTGAAAAGTGAGGGTGTCAGTCTACCGAAGACTGAGTGAGGGGCATAAATATATATACAACACACGTAACATGCAAGCTATAACCTCGGGTAAAGCTCTTGAAGTAGAAAATAAGATAAGTTCCAAAATGAGATATTCTTTTCCTGAGATTACAACTACCAAGTTTAACAATTTATTTAATCAAGTTCATTCAATACGTGGCCCGGCGAGTGAGGGCAAGTCTCCAACCTTTACACTAATCGTGAACAATACATGTTTGCGTTATTAATTAACATGTGATCATGCAATTCAATTTGTGCGATCAAATAGCAATTTCATGAACCCTTCTTCCTCCGAGTGATGGTGAGTTTTGCAAGGCTCAACCATCCATGACATGTTGTATGTCGGAAACATGACTCCCACGCACGGGACTCCTTCCACCACTAAGCCTCCTAGTGGCTTCAGAGGTGATCCCCAAAATGGTGAGGATAGTGCAAGAGTTACCTGTCAGCCCTTGCTTTCCCGGTTGGCTCAATACACTACCCTCGGGCCCAAACTGCAATCATGGTACTAGCCAAAACATGCTTGAATCAATATCATTCATGGCTTGTTTGAAATAATTTATAATCTATAATTTGGAAAGAGTATTTATAAATATAATACGTTTTGGCCGAAAACTTCATGTAGGGTTGTAATGGTTCTATGTAGCTAGAACAAAACTCACCTATGTGACAAATGAACAAGGATACAACTAATGAGATGGCTCCTCGTCACCAAGAACGTGATCTGTGCAAGAAGGACATGTGTATTCGTGAGACTTGACTCGAAATGAACCAATTATGATGAACGGCGAAATGCAACAAGATGACGTGCCATGAACAACGTAACATGTAAATATCATGTTTTGGCATGAAATGGATCATATAAGTACAATTTGAGATCAATAAATGCATTGGATTAAAAAGTGAAATTTTGAAATTTTGGCAGTTTATGTGAGGGTCGCGGTCACAACCAATTTTGCTCATAAAATGATCGCGGGCGTGACCTTATTTTTCATGAATTTTTCGTGCAATTTTTCGAAGTCAAAACTTGGCCAAATTTTGGTAGCGGCCGCGAGCTGATTTACGTGTATTTCAGGTTGTGGGCGCGACCTGTTTTTCCGCCAAAAATGTAAGTGGGTCGCGGGCGCGACCATTTTTGTTCTGTTTTTGGTCGCGGCCGCGACCTTCAAATTCTGCAGAAAACAGGGGAGGTCTCGGCCAAACACCACAATCAACCAAAACATGAATTTTCAAGCTCCAACTTGTGGTATTTCTGGAAATCAATATGCATACATGTTCAAAGTATGATAAAACACAAAATAAACCAACAAACCAAGCTTGATCATCAAGATTTTCCACTTCCAAGTTCATATAAAATTTCATGATATAACTTCAATTCTTCCAAGAATTCATGCATCACTTCAATTTATATTCATGTATTCATGTAGTAAACAACATATAATCCACATATTTCATAGAATCATAAACCCTAGCTTCCATATAAATGATCAAGAATCACATATAAGCTCACACATATACCTTGAAGAGAATAGATGGAAGAAAATGATGAAAATGGAAGCTTGAGCTTCAAAGCTTGAATTTTTCTTGAAAAACTTGATTGAATTTGATGAAATCTCTTTCCCTTTCTTGGTGGTTGTGGCTCGGTAGAGAAGGAAGAAAATATGTGTGTTTGAATGAATGAAATTGATCATGGAAGATGAAGGAAGAAATAAGTTCATGATTCATCCATTTTTGAATTTGATGAAATGTCTTAAATTACAATTTAGTCCCTCATTTATGTAAAGTATACAATCAAGTTCCATTCCTACAATTTTACTCACTTTGGTCCAAGAATTAATTATGCAATTAGATCCTTGAATTTAAAAGAATGATCATGTAAGGACAAGTTAGCAATTAAATCACGTTCGACAATTATTTCACGTAACAAATATTTTCAAGTCATGAAATAAATTCTCACTTTGATATGAACTCATATAATTTCATGCAAGTATGTTGAATGAAATTTATAAAAATTATGATGACATGTAGGCAAATAACAAATAATAGAAATAAAATAAATTCCTAACGCTCACAAGCTCACACGTGGCGTGCTTACCTGCTCGTCCGGAACCGGGGTGTTACAGGTTTTTTTTATGAAGAATAAAAAAAAAATGACGGGATTTTCCCTTCGGTTTTCTGTTGGAATTTTTATTTCATTGAAATTCCAACAGAAAACCAACGAAAAAATTCCGATGGTTTTTTTTATGAAGAATAAAAAAAAAACCGATGGGATTTTATGAAAAATTCCATTGGTTTTAGCTCCTCCCTGCTTGGATCTGTTGCTGCACTATACTTTTTCCTCATGAATATTGGCCAAATGTTAGCCTCAGTGGCTCAGTCCGAAAACGGCACCATAATTTCCAAGAAAATGAATTAATCAAATCTTCCGAATTCCGACATCCCAATCCTCCATCACTAGTTGGGAAATATGTCTTTTCCCATTTAGCCCAGTGCAATCTAGGACTTCACTACTAGAAAAACGCCCTATAGCAACAGAAATCTGTATCTCACAAGAAAATCGGAGGACTTACAATGCAATAACATATTTGGGTCATATTTTGGATGCTATTTCTTCCTACACCAGCACGTCTGAATCCATGTCAATGGAAGTTGCTGGTATTTATGGCCATGAAAGGGCTTGTATCAACAAAGGATGCAATCACCGCCATGATTCGATATTTAGTTACCTTCGCCGGACCGGATTATTTAAAGTTTTGTATATTGCCGTATTGTTTTTCAAAATCTGTGGCCACGATCAAAATTTTTATGTGTAATTTAGCCCAAGAGTCATTTTGATTAAAAATGTGTTTTTTTTTTTCTTTTTTGTTTTTGGAGTCAAACTTCAATTAATATTGTCCAGTGGAGACTGTAAGAAATTTCTTATTGGACTTCTATTAATTGATGGTTGTATTAAAATAAAACGGACTAAATTAATACGGTTGATGGGACAAGACTTATCAAGCCTATTTATTTGACCCACTATCTTTAAAGGCTTGATTTTAGTAGATGTGGTCTGACACCTGGTGTAGGCCCACTCTAGAAAGCCCGTGATGGGAGGGCCACTAGGGTTTTATATATCGCGGCTAGGTCCCCTCTCCATTCTACGTTATTGATATCTGCTTTGCTATTAAGCTGTCAACTGTCGATGACAGAAGGAGAGGAAGATCTAGCCAGAGAAGTCGAGCATACCACGTGAAATTTCCCAACGAGATCGGTAAATATCAGGTCCAATTCAATATGCGAAAATCAGGTATATCTACACTCTCGATTATATTGGTGTTCTAAATTCATGATGTTGATCTTGGCGAAAATATCTTACATCCACTACTTCGAAGCCACCGCCTCTTTTGACACAACACAAATAGGTATGGAGAGATCGGATCACCTTGACGAATACCACAAGTTGGTATAATTTGCTCTGTTGGCTCCCCATTCCAAAGGATTCGGGGTCTCACCTTAGTAACACAACACATAATCAGGTTGACAATGATACCCGGGAATTTAAAAAGCTCCAAAGTCTCCCGAAGAAACTCCCAGCTAATTTTATCGTACGCTTTCTCTAGGTCTAAATTGAGCCGCATACTCCCTCTCTTGCTTTTCGAATTAAACATAGAATGTATCAGTTCTTTTAGCATCAGAATATTATCATGCAATGTCTTCCCGGGATGAACGAGCTCTGGAGCGGTCCAACTATATGGAGGGCATGATTCTTCTCACTAGCAGCTTCGTGAGGGTTCTTAGTGTGACATTAAGAAGCGCAATAGCTAGGTCGGAACTCGCTCGCGTCTTTTGGGCTGTCGTTCTTAGGTATCAGGCAGATGAATGCTTCCCCCATTTCCTCCAAGATATCTTGGCTCTCGAAACAGTTGCTAATGTAATCGGTAATGTGCAATTACTTCTGTTGCTGTAAAAGGTTGATAAAAGGTGAGCTAGAAGCGAGCAGTTCAAAATTCAAATTGAACCTTACGCACGTGGATAAGCAATTTACCCTTAAGCTCAATTAATCCATGATTTTTAATATTATAGAGGTATATTTGGAAGATCACAAAATTGGTGTGGCCATCTAAAAAAACCGTAGTTTGTGAGAGGAAAACCCTCATCTTCTTTTATATAGTATAGATAATATTAAAAATAATTGCATAATAAAAATTAATATAAAATTTTAATTTAATATTTATTTAAATAATAATAATTTTATTATTTGTGCACGCATAGATTGTGCAAGAATTACTAGTATATATTTGTGTGCGAGGCATGCAATCAAAAGTAACAAAGTTCTTTATTCGGAACTATATTACATACACATTAATACAAGCTGCTTTATTTAGATTATAATGCAAGCTTTTCCGCTTAAGTAATATTAATATCAGCCCACACTGCTAGCTTTTCCTCTTATGTAATACTAATATCAGCACAATGCTAGCTTTTCCTCTTTAAGTAATACTAAAGGATAACATTCTTACTTGCACCCATTTATTAGCATACACTGTAATTTGGAGATGGCGCAAGATCTTTAGCAGATCATCACTGCACCATTGACGAACCATACAATTCTTGCTCACTGGGAGCGTTTTGCACTGGAGCTAAAGGATATCCTTCTTGCTCACTGCGTGATGTCTTCTTAGCATTGTAAAGGAAAGTGCGATTCACATTATCATCGGAGCAATAGAGGCAAGAATGCTGCTGGGGCTTAATCTCCCTCACCTTCATCACAAGTTGCTTGTTACTAAAACTCTCCGAGAGTAAATTCTCTTTAATAATAATTTGAACTGTAGAGGTAAACGCGCCAAAACATTTCCCCTCGTATGTGCATTCGCCCGTCCCCTCATTCGGCTGACAAGCACTCAGTAAAATCCCTTCATGGGGCTTCAACGGTGGAGGCAACCCACCCCGAGTCTGTGTGAAAAGGAGACTGGCGTTGTCCCCGAACGTGTGCAGCATAATGGTATCAATGTGGGGAGGCGTGTTGTTAGGGCCACTCAACATCGGAAGGGTTTCCAGCAGGGCAGCCACCACAGTTTCATAAGGGACGTATCTGCTGTTATCTGGTTGTATCGTACCCCGAAATGAAGTGTTAGGACCGATTTGTTCTTTCTCTTTATCGATTAAGCCACCGCTATGGCAAGAATCGGAGAAGAACATGAAGGTTGCACCAGGAGGCACACTATTAACTAGCTGCCTGAAGTCCATATCTGTATGTATGCATGCATTTAGATGTAATTAAGATTCACTATCTTCTATTTGTTATAGTGTCAAAATAAAATCCAGGAAAATTATGCCGCGCATGGAGTTAAAAATTTAAAATCAAGTGTATATAAAGATAATTGCGTACTCGTCATGACATTGGCGTCACAAGCGACTATGGCCTCCAGTTCTCCGCCATTTCTCTGAACGTGCGTCCCATGTCCTGAAAAGTGAAAAAACAGAACATCTCCATCCCCAAGTTGAGAGATCAAGCGACTAAGAGCAGACTTGATATTTGCTCCTGTTGGCATTGCCTCACCTTGCGTGCCCGGCTTGTCCGTGAGAACCTCAATATCACTGGGATCGAAGCCGTACACACCTATGAGCATTGCATGCACGGCATCCACGTCGTTGTGGCAACCACTCAACGTTGGGAAATCTTTAAACCTGAGGACCGAGTAGTTGCACCCAACTAGGAGAGCGATATTCTTTCCTGATTGGCATTTGGCCATGGCTGATTGAGTTACGAGACTTATAGTTAAGTTATTATAGCGTCGATCTGCTAAGTTGTACATGATGGTTTAGCACTCTAGCTATTTATAAGATAGATTGGCTTACTGGATTGTATTGAAATGATCGTAATTAATGTATCCATAATAACGGGTAAACAAAATTTTCTTCCCCATAAATGAATTTCATCGGTGCATTTGATTTATACTAATATATATATGACACTTGTAAAATTAATAAATGGGATATAAATGACCCACAGCTACCAAATTAATATTATGGTTACTAAATTGAAATGACTTAAAATTTCATTGCATTTACAAATATATATATGACACATGTAAAATTATTAAATGGGATATTAAATATTAATGACCCACTGCTACGAAATTAATATTATGTTTACTAAATTGAAATGACTTAAACTTATCCAGCCAAATGTATACATGGATAGCATATCTAATGATACATAAGGGAGGAAGACGAAAGCAAGAACCAAAAAAAAATGGTACATAATATCAATCCTACTAGCATCCATGGGAAAAATGCAAAACCGGGACACTAAGTGACCCTCATTAGCATTTTCAGGACACAAATAGCTCCGACGACAAATGTGTCCAATAACTCCCAAAATGCGTCAATTTCAGGACTGCTGACGCAAATGTAGGTTTTGCGCGTAATGCAGGTTTTGAGTATTATGGATGCTAGGGAAAAATGCAAAATCGGGATACTAAGTGACCCCCACTAGCATTTACATGAGATAATAAAAAGAGATAATTTGTATTGTAATGTTTTTTAGGTCTAAAATAAAATATTTTGAATTTAATAATTAATTTAGAATGTTTATATAATATTAAAATATTAATATTTATAGTTTGTAATTAATAAATTTTATACAAATATTTTATATAATATATATTTTGAATATTAGTATTCAGGTGTTATGTATAGAATATAATATGAATTTTTGAGAAATATAATATACTTGTAATAAACGAAATATGTATAAATATATAATATATCTATATGACATGTATATTTTAGTATCATATATCTATATGTATATCTTTTATTTGAAAAAATTATAATATCATATTTTTAATTTTTAATTTTATTTTTATGCCATGTATCATATAATATATTACTTTAATTTTTTTTAAATGTCATATAATATATTTATATATTTTTTTGATCTAATTGTAAATAATACAGTGATACATTATTTAGAATTCATTTTGTTTTTTTGTTTTTTTCATAATATTTAATGTTTATTAGGTGAATTAAAAAAAAATAGAAAATATGCGGCAATGATGTGGCAATGGCGTGCGCATACCACATCAGCAACTTGGACATGTCATTTGATTCCCGGCGATGATTAGGCAATTTCCGCCGACTTTGTCCTGACATTGTCACATTTTGAGAGTTATTGGACACATTTGTCGTCGGAGCTAATTGTGTCCTAAAAATGCTAGTGAGGGTCACTTGGTGTCCCGATTTTGCATTTTTCCCTAGCATCCATAATACTCAAAACCTGACGCGCAGAACCTGCATTTGCGTCAGCTGTTACACAATAATCCATAAGAGATAGACACAACGAGAGAGAGATTTAATTTTAAGCCATGTACCAAAGAAATAATTATTTTTAACTCTTTTAAATATCTCTAATTATATATGATTAATATCTGGAGACAGAACTCAGCCAAAAAAAATATTCTAGAAATAAAAATGCTCCCAAAGTTGAAACAGGACTGAAGAATCCCTCAACGCATAGTCGCAAACGTGTAGCAGCTTTTTTTTTTTTTTTCAGACGCGTAGCAGCTTAATAACACGATTTCAGTTCTGTTGATTATTTTATGTATTAAATTAGTTCATAATACTCAAAAGAGCAAATTGCATTTTTAGTTCCATATTATATAACCTTTCTCACTTTTGGCCCAACGCTTTTTAAAAGTGTCCATTTTATCCCGTAGTATTTAATATTTGTTACTTTAAGGACTTCTATCTAAAATGGACGAAAATTTGACTTTGAACTGTTAAAGCTATTTATGATGGGAAAGTTACCGTTCATGTGCCTTTTTTCTTTTCTTTTTTTTATTTTTCAGAAATTGGCTTTATATCTAACCTACGTAAAGAATGTATATTATAGGAAACTTTTTAATAGTAGTATATTTTTGACTCTTCAATTACAAAATTAGTGTGAAACGTGAATGCGAAAAGCGTTTCCCAAAAACCATGATACAGTTGATATTTTCTTACAAATCAATACAAGAAACTTTTGAAATATTATATTTTCACCCACAATACTTTTCATGAAAGGATATAATGAATATTTAACAGATCTATACAAAGAATATAATAATCATAAAAACTTATACTTAGTAGCTAGAAATAATGGACATTGGTATATCACGAGATATCATGAATATTAGGCAGAATATTATCACGAACAGATACAAAAAACTATTTCAATACTAAAACGATTTGAAAGATAAAATGAATGAACAAAGAAAAACTAAAACCGATATAAGAAAATTGGGAAAGAAATTAGAAGTTGCAACAAAATACGATTTTATTATGAAAGAAATTTTTATATACCCAAATGAAATAAAAAATATCACAGACAATGTTAAACAAATTGATATAATAAATACAAAATTAATAGAAAAAATATATCAACGGGAAATAAATGGATAAAAATGGATCAATTTAATAAACAGAAAAAACGAAGAGAATTAAGACTGATTCGGAGTATAATAAAACAAGAAACTCTAGTTTTAAACTTAATAACTAATCCAACAAACTATCAAATTCAAGAAGAAATTCTCAGAAAGACAACTCATAAAAAATGAAATATACACTCCAGTTAATTTAATAAAATTAGAAAAATACATGAAATGGTTAAAACAACATAATGAACAGACAGAAGAATTTAGAGAACAAACTGAAAATACACTAAAATGGTGCAAGAGACTAAGAACTAAAATAAATATACTTTCATCAGCATGAGTTTTACACAAGAATTACAAAAATTTGTAGAAACATTAAACGAACAAGTACAATCTTTAAATAATACAGTACTAACATTAACAGAACAATTAATAAACACTAACGAAAAGATGTGTCAACTTGAGAATACTATAACAAACGCCAATACTAATCAAGAAATTGAATCATACTATAAACTTGATCACAACATTTTCTCTTGTCATCAGGAGGGGGGAGAATATCCACATTTATTTCATACTACTTCAAATCCTCAACTAAACACTATAATAGATATGTTACAACAAATTCTTTTAGATAAAAAACAAAATGTTATAAATGAAATAGATAATACTCAAGAAATTTTAGATAAACTTCTACAAGAAATTAAAGGAAAACAAGTGGAAAACCAAATTGGTACATCTGAAGAAAAACAAATAATACTTCCTATGTCAAACTGTCAAGAATTATTAAAACAACTCAAAGAAGTAATTAACGAAAAGAATATTCTAGACATATAACTATTGCCGATCTTGAAACATATTTTGGAAATAAAAATCTCAAACCTTTTCAAATAGAAGCTCCACGATTATAATGGAAACTTTTGATTTAGAAGAAAAAATTTCAGAATTAAACAATTTACTGGAATCATTAAAAATAGTTGATGAAGAAAATAAACAAACTCATACATTAGAAGCTATAAAACCAGAAGTAGAAAATGAAGAAGTAATATATGGATATGAGTCATCAGAAGACGATGTGTTAGGAATGGAACACGATTTAAAACGAGAAAAAGATAAGAAAGATATTCCAGAAGCAAGTAATACAAAAAAGGAAGAAGAAATTAAATGGGAAACTTATCAAGAAGATAAATATACTAATCCTCTAAAAAATTCAAGTATACAATACAATTTTAAAAAAGGATATATTCCAAATAAAAAGGGAAGATGGTCTAAAATACCTGAACAATACATACCTACAAGGGGAATATTAGGAGTCGATGGAATATTAAATTTAGACTGTGTAACAAACAAATCAACGCTTATTACCGAATGGGCACATAAACTAGGATTAATTATAGAAACCGAAGATAGATTAAGACTAGGAGTTTTTAAAACAATATTCAATTTTGTACAATATAAAACAACAGGAAACGTAACACATTACTTAGCCTCATTATCAGAAGAACAGAAAACACTCTTGATAGGAGGAGATTCTATAGATACTTTTTGGAGCATAGTTGCAAAAATATATTCAGAATTCGTTGGAATACCTATACAAGATTCAGGACTCTTCGTAAATAAAAGAGAACAAGATAGAGCAGCATACCATCTAGCCAATACACAAATATTAGATATGTGCGCTATAGAACACTTTAACTGTGAATATAATATGTATTACTATGATTTATCCAAAGAAAACAGAGAAAAATATCTATCATTATATTTCAATAAATTACCTTATCCAGTTGGCCAAATAATATATGCGGAATTTAAGAAACAAGTAAATGAAGGATTCGTTTCAGAGACACTAGGAGGAGCACAAACTGTAGTAGAACAATTTATAGGAGACAAATGTTATGAAAGAGACTTACACAATGCAGTTAAAAACAAAGTTACGATATGTTGTGAGGGAAATCCTTTAGTACCTCAACAATACGGAGAAAGTCCATACATAATTCGACCAAACAAAAAAAGAAAATACAGGAGAAAGGATAAAAGATATAGATGGAGAAAAAAACCTAAAAGATGGGTAGACAATAATAAACATAAATTCCAAAAAAGAAGAAGACGTTTCTTTAAGAAGAAAGAATACAAACCAAAACAAAAATACTGTCCAGAAGGAAAGAAAAAATGCCAATGTTGGCTTTGTCACGAAGAAGGACACTATGCAAGAGAATGCCCTAAACAACAAAAACAATCGAATAAAAAATTACATATACTTCAAATGGCTCAAACATACAATTTAGAACCAATAGAAGAAGACTATTCTGATTTGGAAAACATATATGAAATAGAAACTGTCACAGATTCAGAAACTGAATATAGTTGTGATGATTTCTAAATGAAAAACTCTAACGCTACATTCATAGAAGTAAAAATAAAACATAAAACAATTAA
The DNA here is from genome assembly GCA_037501455.1 of Lantana camara. NCBI lineage: Eukaryota > Viridiplantae > Streptophyta > Magnoliopsida > Lamiales > Verbenaceae > Lantana > Lantana camara. The sequence goes on from CM074857.1 coordinate 113,614,954, forward strand.
AGCATTTATAGACACAGGAGCAAGTTTATGTTTTGCTTCACCAGCTCTTACGATATTTAAATGGAAAAAACTTAAACAACCATTAAAAATAATGATAGCAGATGCAAGTCATTATTACATATGGTACGCTACATACTTAGAAAAAGCTTGGATACAAGGATATTGTTTTACTATACCATCTATATACATACACGAAACAGGATTACCATTTATCCTAGGAAATAACTTTTTGAAACTATACAGACCTTTTTGTCAAGATTTAAAATACATCACTTTAAAATCACTTGTTAATGAAAAACTATCCCAAAAGAGTGAAACTGTCAAAATACCAATAGTAAAGATTGAAGACAGAAGTAATCTCATAGACAAAATAGATTATTTAATTAATCATGAATTAATATTTTTCATAAAAACAAATCTTGAAAAAGAAATAGAAGAAATTTTAGACTCTGTCACTAGTGAAGATCCTTTAGATAAAGATAAGAACAATAATCATATGATAGTCGAAATTAAACTTAAAAATCCTTTAGACGAAGTAAATGTAAAAAATAATATACCTTATTCTAAACAAGATATTGATGAATTTAAAGAAGAATGTAAACAACTTTTGGAAAAAGGATTAATTTCTGAAAGCAAAAGTCCACACGCAGCACCTGCATTTTATGTAGAAAATAAGAATGAAATAAAACGAGGAAAACGACGAATGGTTATAAATTATAAAGAATTAAATGAAAAAACTGTTGGAGATGCAAATAAACTTCCTAGAATTGATTATATCAAAGATAGGTTAAAAGGACAAACATGGTTCAGTACATTAGATGCTAAATCAGGATATTGGCAATTAAGATTGCATGAAAACACAAAATCACTAACAGCTTTTACATGTCCTCCACAAAAACATTACCAATGGAATGTTTTACCATTTGGTTTGAAACAAGCACCTGGAATATACCAAAGATTTATGGATAAAAACCTTGAAGGTCTAGAAGACATTTGTCTTGCTTACATTGATGATATTATCATCTTTAGTAATCAAGATAAAGAAGATCATTTGAAAAAACTAAAAATAGTTTTGAAACGATGCAAAGACAAAGGACTAATTCTTTCTAAAAAGAAAGCAGTCTTATGTAAACAAAAAATTGATTTTCTTGGTAATACTTTTGATTCACAAGGAAACATAGTTCTTCAAGACAACATTTTGAAAAAATTAAAAGAATTTCCAGATCAAATTACTGATCGAAAACAATTACAAAGATTTCTTGGATGTTTAAACTATATTTCTGATCAAGGATTCATAAAGAACCTTGCTAAAGAAAGAACACAATTACAAAAGAAACTTTCTGAAAAGATACAATGGAATTGGCGAATTGATGATTCAATACAAGTACAAAAAATAAAACAGTATTGTGAAACATTGCCTGTTTTATACAATCCAAAGGAAAATGATTTTATTATCATTGAGACAGATGCTTCAAATGATACATGGTCTGGTTGCATGCTTGCAATACCAGCCGAAAAAATGAATACAAACGACCTCGAAGGTCATATGAATACAAGAACCAAAAAGGTTCGCGAGATCACACAACTCTGTAAATACATATCTGGGACATTTACCGAAACCCAGAAAAACTATACAGTTCATGAAAAAGAGACACTTGCATGTCTAAAAATACTTCGGAAATGGAAACTCGAGCTTTTACCTCGAGAATTCGAATTTCAAACAGATTCAAAATACCTAACAAACTTCTACAGGTACACACTTCGAGACAACTATAATCAAGGAAGATTGATACGTTGGCAGCTCGAGATAAGAAGATACCAGTTTCACATCGTATACATAAAATCAGAAGAGAACGCTCTTGCAGACACACTCACACGAGAATGGAGGCCGCGATAACCTTGATGAAACAAAACATTGAAACAATTGATCGTGAGATACAACAGTTCACGAAGGCTAAATATTTGGAAATACAAAGATTCACAGAATCCAAGATGACACAACGACAACAAATTCTTGCCGCACTACACGCTGTTCAACACGCAGCCGGACTTCCACCATCAGAGTTCCCAGCAAGCGTGGTGGATCCATTATCCAAAACATTCACAAATCAAAAACATTTCCACAAACAGCCGCAGAAGGGAATACTTCATCATCAGCAGCTATACAAGACAATGACGATGAAAGAAAACAAATTAAACAATGGTATGTTATATTCAACGGTTCAAGCCGAGGAATATATGATCAATGGTCGAAAGCCAATGTTCATATACAAGGAAACCCTGCTATATCATACAAAACATACAATAGTCTTTCAGAAGCCAAACAAGCCTTTGAAGAAACAAAAACCTACAAAAACTCCCTTCAAACCACTCCAACACTCCAAGCCCAAAACAGTTTTAAGGAAAAAATGAGAGTCCTTGGAAATATACCCACGGTAAACCCAATGGACCGTGTTCAAACATCAGCCCAAAAAGAGGTCCAAATACAACCCTCAAAAGAAAAATTTGACAAACTTCTGAAATCCATTTTTGAATACAACCCAGAGACAGACAAAAACAACCTTTTTTGGAATCCAGTAAACAGAAACGGCCCAAAAGTCGTTATATTTGAACAAGCAGACCCAGACTTAATATACCAATTCTTCATACATGGATTTCTTGACACCTTATACTTCAAAAACCCAAACTGTTTTCGAAAATTCAGCCCAAAACTAATGTCGACACTTCAGGACTATGCTAGACGAGTTTCAAAAGGAAACATGGATAAAGAAATAGTCTTCAAATCTACACTTTCATACCCGATCTTCAACGAAGAAGGAGTATCAGTATACTCTCATGGAATTATCAAACTGATAGTTTCAAATGGAGAATACCCCTGCATTGATACAATGAAGACACTTGATGACATAAATGAGATAGTTGCAAAACAACTAAATCAAATATTTTATGCATCACAAGAGATAAACAAGGACAGTAATGTCAAGATAAACTATAAATCCAATTATCATCTGATATATGGATCTTCGAGATACACAATTCCACCGTTACAGCTAAAAACGTTGGAAAATTTTGAGAAAACTTTTATCAAAATTGAAGAACACAGCCTGAAGACACTACCTAAGGAAATCAAGCTCATTTTCTGTGAGTACAGTGAAATATTTGATGAACACAGCTGTGCAATGTGCCAAAACAAACCTGAAGACAAAGCTGAAGAAACAGGGTCCCATAATTCAAACGAGTCAATAAAAGAAGACACTGTTACTGAAGAGTAATGTAGACTGACGCATGCAATGACGTCAAACACTCAAGAGAAACGTAAGCAATGACGAACACACCTCAATAATGCAGACTTTATGTCTTTGTCTGCTCTTTAGGTGCAGTTGTTGAGCACCATTATTATCTTTTACTTTAAGTCTTTTTCTACTTTTTTGACTTTTTGTAAATGAAAACGCGTCTGTAATAGTGAGTCGAGCTTCTATATAATGGTCTCAATGTAGTATGTAATATTCAGAGTTGAATGGAGAAAAAGATCATGTGTTGATCAAAACTCTCTGAGTTTCAAAAGCTTTTGAGCTTTTTCTGTTGGCCTCACGCCTGAATAGCAGAACTATACACAACCACACACAACCAAACAATTCTCATACAAAAATCAAACATATACTTTGAAGAAGATGATGAACAGGTAACATGGAGTGCATGAAGACAGTAGATATGAACACACAAACAGGTAAACGATACAAACTTCGTTCTGAAAACGTTATTTATATTTTTGTATACTAAAGATTATATACATGGAAACGAGTTTAATAGATCAGATTGAACATTTTGAAACAACTGAAGAATATGGATACTTTTCTCAAGATATTGTTATAGACAACAAAAAATTAAACAAAGTTAGAAGAAAAGAGTTAAACCTAATTGATGGACAAGATATGAAAACAGATTTAAAAACAAAACTGAGCAGAAAAAACATTGTATTATATGGAAAATTTACATGTGAAAAACCTATTGAAATCTCTACAACAAAAGGAACACAGGCTATTTCATTAATAAACAAAGCTGATATAATTCATAAAATTAAAAAAGCAAAACATACACCTAGCGAAATAGGATATATACATATTTCCACAATACAGATACTAATTAAGAGTACATTTGCTGAAGGAATAAACTCACCCATAAAACTAGCTATATGTGATGACAGAATTATGAACATAAAAGATAAAATACTTGGAATAGTTGAAGGAAACCTGGCTTATACCAAACTACTTTTCAATGTAGCTTTACACTATGTTATACCTCTTATAACAGAAAAACTAGACAAATCCTTAAACATTGCCTATAAATTTGAAAGACAAGATTTGATGGAAACAAACGATTATCCATTTTCAATAACATACACAATTGGATATGCTCTGACAAACAGCCATCATAGCATACAATTTAAAAACACCGATAAAATATATATGGAAGACATTTTTCGAGAAGTCTCTCGTATAAAATATATACCAAAGACGCCGATTATAAAACATGTTAATACTAATGTTTTTCAAAACAAAACGCCTAAACTTTTAAAAAGTAAAAGCACATGTTATACATATTTACCACCAAACCAAAGAACTAATGAAACTAGTACACGGGCCTCTATTAAAAACTTTAAAGAAGAGGGATCTTCTAATGAAATAATTGAAAACGAATTCACACAATTAGCCGATCAAATGGCCAAATTAACCACAACTATAAAGGAAACACTCTGATTACTTTCTGGTATCAGAGCCCGTATACGATTCTAAACACTAAAACTAAAATTATAAGTCCAAAAATGTACGAATATAATAGGAGCAAGTTCTATAAAGACAATATAAAATCAATAAACGAAAGTTATGCTAAAGAAGTAAAACTTTACTGGAAAGCAAAAAACGAAGGTCGTAAAACAGACGAGACACAACATTTGAAAAACATTATTAGTTTAGAAAAATCAAAACAAATAGTTACACAATTAACTGTAACATAATGGAAAGATTTAATTACAAAACAAGAATAACACGGGAAATACGAGAATTAGAAGAACAAGTTATTATAGATGAATATCTTGTTAAAATGGCATACCATAATTTAAGACACAATAAAGATTTATCACAACGAACTCAAGAGATAATGATAAAATCTGCAAACGAGGATTTAACAAATACCAAAAGAAAAAGAGATACAGCATATCAAATGTCACACGCTTAATTATGAGTTATAAACCAAAAATAGATATTGACATAATAACAGAAGAAAAACAACGAGGGAAGCAAATTCTGAAGACTAAAAATATTAAACAAATGGGGAAAAATTTGGAAACATCTTTACAAAAAGAAGAAATATATAAGAAAAATTACGAAAAAACAATAAACAGAAATATATTAAATAGAGATACAATCATACAAGGTATAAAAGACCAAGGAAAAATAATAAATCATATAAATAATAATTTTATAGAAAAGATACACGAAAGAGAAATTAATGGACCAAATTGAAAACATTTATAAACTATGGGACTTATTTATAAAACATACAAAAAGTGAAAATCAAGAAACATGATAAAGACGTATGTGCAGTACACGTCTTACACTAACTTTAAAATGCAAACAAAAACTATACTAATTTTATAACATAAAAGTCAATTAACACTATTTTTATAATTTAGCGTATATTATAAATGAAAATATATAATATATAATATATACAGGGGCGACTCCAAGATTGTGGGATAGTGGGGTCAAAACAATTTAACTATTAATAAAAAATATATATTATTAAAAAATAAAATATTTTATTTAAAATATTTGTTTTCAAATTATCTTAAAATTTTAACTACTAATAAAAAAATATATATTATTAAAAAATAAAATATTTTATTTAAGATATTTATTTTATAATTATTCTCTATGATATTTTATTTGTACTAAATACATTTATATTTAAGGGGATGTTTGTGAACTCTACTCCATAATTAGAAGATAAAACAGAAGTGAGAGTTGTAAAAGCAACGAGTGTTTGGAAAAACAATGATAAGTAGAAAAATAATAAGTGAAAACAAAAGTGCATAATCACTTTTACTTTTATAAAGTTACTAATTTACCTTAAAATATTTTGAAACATTTATGGGTATTATAACATGATTTAAGTATTATATTAATATAAAAAATTATTATAATTTTGTATAAGATAATTTATGATTAATCAAACATGGAATTATTCTATGTGTACTTTTATTTGTAAATTTATACATATTAAGAAAATTTACCTTGTAATTGAGATCTTTTAGTTATGAGACTTTTTGAAATTAGGATGACAAGAGAAAAATTTATATATAAAGAATAGAAAAAGAAAAGATGTAATGAACATATAAACCATAGATGTATTTGTATGTAAAAGGTTGATTTAAGAATATTAGTGTTTTAATCAGGATATTATTGTCAAAATGTAATTTTAAATAAAGTCAGAGAAAACGTATAATCTATAACAGATTCTAGCTTATTATTAGGATTAAATAATTTATATTTTCTTTAATTATTTTACTACGTCATTAGGTTAGTGGTCGGATAGAATCTTTTATTAGTTTTCTGTTCAGTTTTCTATCTTTATCTTTTACGGTTTTTTGTATCTATTATTTAGGAATTTCTCTGTATATATATTCGATGTACTTTATTTTTTAAAATGAGAAAAGCAATTCTCCAATTATAAAAAGTAATATTTATTTCTGCTTAATTTAAGCAGAAATTGGTTTTCAAATACTCCAAACTATTACAAATAATCACTTATCTAATTTTCAATTTAAGAGGGTGAATACAATTTTTTCATTTTTACGTGGGGTTAAAAAAGTTATTCTTAAAATAAAAAATATAAAAATATATAAAAAATATATAAATACCTAAGTAATATTTTTTTTCTGAGTGGGGTCAATTGACCCCACTATTCTCTACATGGCGTAGCCCTTGAATATATATACGTATTATATGTCATATATATATAATACAATATATATAAACGTGTATTATATATATAATATATATATTACATAATATGTAATTATATATATATTTATATCAAAAAAAATTTATTTTCATCACATAATATAACCCCTTTTCAATTTTGATCCCAACAATTGTCATGTTCTCAATTTACATCCCACAAGGTCACTTTTTCCTTAAATTTGATCTCATTGACCAATTTTCATCCAAATTTGACATTTCACAATTAAAGAAATTGTTTTCTACCCCTTTTGGTTCTTTTATAATTTCAAAACTACCCTAAACTATTTAAACTGTATATTTTCACCCCAAACAAAATATAATATTTATTATATATAATATATAATATATATGTATTATATATTATAGGGGAAATTACATCCAACTACCCTCACGATAGGCGAAATTACAAATCAGGACGTCTAGTTTGAAAAATTACATATTAGTCCCTAACCTTTATGCTCCGTTTGAGGTCCCTCCATTCCGTTAGGGTTCCGTCAAATTTGACCCCTGTGATGACCAAAATACCCTTGGGGGGATTATTTTGTAATATACATAAAAATGTACATAATAATCCTTAAAATTTATAAATATTAACAAATCGATCCCTTAACATTTAATATATAACAAAATAGTCCCTGGGGTCAAATATTTTAACAAAACGAACCCTCACTTTTATGTATATTACAAAACAATCCCGAGGGTATTTTGGTCATCACAGGGGTCAAATTTGACGGAACACTAACGAAATGGAGGGACCTCAAACGGAGCATAAAGGATAGGGACTAATATGTAAATTTTCAAACTAGGCGTCCTGATTTGTAATTTCGCCTATCGTGAGGGTAGTAGGATGTAATTTGCCTTATATTATAATACGTATATACACATATATAATATGTATATACATATAATATGTATATACATATATATATATATATATATATATATATATATATATATATATATACACGTATTATATAATATATATATATATATATACATATTATAATATATAATATATACATATATAATACTTGTATATATATATATATATAATATTATAATATATATAATATATATTATGTGTATATATTATATATATTATAATACGTATATACAAATATAAGTTAATCACCTTTATTTTATATATTTTAAAATAAGTTAGGAGATGTAGCACCCGGAACGCTAGGTAGCCACATCCCCAGCACTATAGTTCAATCTACATATGGGACAAGCACCCATATATGAATCGAGCCTATAGCGAACGGGAGACAATAAAAAAAATAACTCTCTAGCTAGGCGGGACTAACCCTCAATTAACTACAAACATGCATAATAATATACACACATTCCAATAATATTTCATTGTCACATCCATGTCCATTATTTCAAAATATACAATCCCCAAAGTCATAATTAAGCCATCCCTTAAATATCAAAAGAGATATAACAATACATATACATATACATAGGCATCAACAAAGTACATGAAAATGAGACCGACAAATGCTAGACCCACAAGTAAAGACCGACTCGATCCCGCCTAGCAAGCATCCTGCAGATCTGAAAATGCGAGGTGCCAGTCTATGAAAGACTGAGTGAGGGGTTTAAATAAATATAAGCGCACATATCATGCAAGCTATAATCTCGGGTAAGATTTTATAAAGGAACACAATATAAGTTCAAGAATAGAGTGAATCCTCGCCCGAGATTACAACTAATCCAATTTAACAATTCAATCATTATCAATTCAATCCGTGGCCCAGCGAGTGAGGGCATTCTCCAACCTTTACTCCAAAAGTGAACAATCATGAGTGTTTTAATTTATTAAATGATCATACAAGTAATTACGTGCAATCAATTAACAGTTTCATGAACCCTTTTTCCTCCGGGTGATGGTGGGCTTGCAAGACCCAACCATCCAATCATGGTGTACGTCGGGAACATGACTCCCACGCACGGGATTTCTTCCTCCACCAAACCTCCTAGTGGATTCAGAGGTGATCCCAACATGGTGAGGATAGTGCAAGAGTTATCCGTCAGCCCTTGCTTTCCCGGTTGGCTCAATACACTACCCTCGGGCCCACAGTATAATATAGTTTACTCGCCAAATCAATCAATCAATCTGTTTCATGAAATCCGTTGAAAATCATTAAGGTTTGAAAACTATAGATATATAAATACTTTTTGGCCGAAAACATCACATAGGGTTATAGAGGTTCTAAATATCTAGAATTAAACCTCACCTTTACCGACAAAAGAAGAAAGGAAACACCCTATGGAGCGTGCTCCTCGTCTCCGGGACCGTGATCTGTGTGACAAGGACAAGTGTACATAAGACCTGACGCTTATGAACCAAGCAAGATGAACGACAAAGCCACGTGATGTCAATCAAGCTCTTACAATCAATAATTATCATAAATGAGATCAATTTATCAATTATTGTAGCAAGAATCAAGCATGCAATACATGTTTCATAGTTTGCGAAAATTACACAAACCAACCCTAACATAGAAAATCCCGAAATAAAATGTCGAGCGTAATCAATTATGAAATGTCGTGATCATGATTGAAACAAACATAATTTATCACAATTTTATCAATTATGAACATATGGGGCGTAGTGGAATTAATCGGAGAAAGGATAATTTTTACACACAAAAGTATTGTTCACCCAGAGAGAGATCCCGGCCGGGATTGATTTTCAGTTCAAAAGTGTCCCAGCTGGGACACAATTAACGTAGCCACCCTTCTTGATTCTCATTCACTTTCATGAATCACTTGTGCAGCCCCAGCATAAGCCTTGAATCAGTTGTCTAAGGCGACACCCTTTAAAGCTTATACCTAAGACTACAGAGTTAACTCATAAAGTGACAAGGAACCTCAAGTCTAAGGATCAATTAATCACATCAATGACTCGTGAGATATTTCCTAATCTGGAAGTTTCCATTTCCTGAAATAGAAACTTCCTTTCCCATTTAGGAATATTCTCACACGGGGCACCTCAGTGAACTTACTTATTAAAGTAAGCACCCTTATGTATCACGCACGTATCAACTATACACTTTGCACCTCCATGAAACAATGTGGTCCTTCTTAAGGGCGTGATCCCACAAGCAAGCCTTAGAGGAGTCAGGTTGACACTCCCACTGTCTGTAGGACTCATCGGCTTGGAGTATTTTACTAATCATGACTTATGTGATATAGGGCTCGTTTCATGAACCATTTCACCTAAATGGTAGAGTCCTAAAGTCATCAGGATTAGGGGAGTTCTTATACATGCACAGATAAAGTAAACGCATACCAAACAAGAGCATATAAAGAAGTGTTGCCATAATTCGTTATATCATTCAAAGATTGTTTGTGATTACAATAAGGAAAAGCACAAAGCGGATATACAATCGGCTTTCTAGGGCACTATTCCTAACAATTAGTTCTTAATTCGTTCAACTCGGTTGCCTGAATAAAATCAAGTTGCACTAGTTTAGTACTCAATCATGAATTTAGTTAGTTCCTCGTGGGATCGACACTCTACTTCTCTATATTACTTGTTATCGATATGTGCACTTGCGTTTGACCCAACAAAAAATACTCTATCTATTCTAGCCAAAACACAAGCCACAGAACCAGCATTCTCCCTGGCATGACCGTGATCTAGGACTGATGTGGATATCTTTGGAGGGTTTCTACTTTAGAGTCTCGAAGGAAGAACCATTCGGGGGATTCTTGTAACTTGAAGAGTGTTTGAAGACGGCTTATAACACTTCAAGAAAGATTAAATTAGAGTAAGTTTACGAAACATTCTTGTTTCGTTTAGGAATAAAAATTACAAACCCACAATTCCTTGTTGATAACACTTTAAGAAAGATTAAATTAAAGTAAGTTTACGAAACTTTCTTGTTTCATTTAGGAATATAAATTGCAAACCCATAATTCCTTGTTGAAAATTTTATTTTTCTTCTGCGTTTTGGACATATTTTCCAACAAATTAGAGTTATAAAGCACGGTCAACATTTAACTTACGTAAATAACATACGAATAATTCATGCTAATCATAATATAAGATTATAATCACATAATTCACATAATTTTCAATTAAACAATCACATTGTATAGTAATTAATAAAGTATAATTAAATAATTAAATAAATAATTAACTCTAACTCTCGGAAAAATTACACGTACAACACGCGTACTTGGATGATTGGAAAATATAGGGTGTCACAAATATTATATGGTATTGTTGACACCGAAAAATTAGAAATTATTATTAATTAATGGCTCAAATAAGATTGTTATTAATTATTAATTTCAATCATAAGTCCATACTAAATTTGGGTTTTTTTATAATTTGATTTTAAATAATAGATATAAATTTATTATTATTTTGGATTAGTTAAATGGGCTAAAATGAGAAGTCCAAGCCCACAAAGTCAAGAAAGCCCAAAAAGGGAAGAAGCCCACCATTTGCCTATAAATAAGGCACCAGGGCTTACAAATTGGGCATCAAGAGGACATATCATGCACAAATCAAATCAAAGAAGCTCTCAAATTCCCGAGCTCTTGCCACGACAAAGTGCTGCCGCCACAAAGATTCGACAGTTCTTCAAGGTCTAAATCTTCAAATTCTCCAAATCAATCCCCAAGTCTTCCAAATTGAAGATCAAGCTAAGCATCCAAGCTCTCAAGTCTTCGAGCCCGTGCAATGATCCAACAGTACCACCGGCCCAAATTCTACATCAAATTCGAGATCAAGCAGTAGGCCCTCAAATCAACTCGTAGAGAAGAATCAGAGGATACACAGAGATTGTACCACTTTTAAAATTAAATTAATAATATCATTGTTTCGCTTTTTTTTTTTTTTTTTTTTTTAATTTTGCATTCATTTATTGCAGATTTAACGAAAGTTTGTGTAAACAAATTTTAGTGGGACCTTATCTGAGAGTACAAAATAATAAAAACTTTTAAATTTTTTTGTTTTAGGGGGACTGGTTCCGTCTCTGATTACTAATTGTCTATAAATTATTTTCATATTGAGAGACAACTATAAAATATTTCAGAAAAACTTAAAATAATATAGAATAATTAATATTTGTGGAATGTAGGAAAAAGAACAATCAATATTTGTGAAATGTATGAGAAAATTTAAGAATTTCTATAAAAAAGAATATATTTAATAATATTTTTAGATGTTCTAAAAAATTATTTTATACTATTTGATATTTTCGATCTCTAATTGTGAAACAGATACTTCTTTGCCTTCTATCTTATTATGGTTGAAATCTATAGAAATAGATACTTCTCTGCATTCTATCTTAAAGAAAAAATGGAGGACAAGCCAAAAGTGATTGGCCAGTGGTTAATAAGATAGACAATGACTCTAGATTTGAATTCTTTTATTTATAGGTGTGTGTGTTAAAACAAAAAGAAAAAAAAAAAAAATGGAGGACAGTCAACCAAGCATTGTTGCAAGAGCATCTACCGCACCGAGTCGATGGAAAAGGCACCAAACTACATAACACGTCAGTTACAAAGGGACGGATATTCGTATTTCTTGAGCAGAAGTCCCTCAATAGAGTTCTAACTCCCGTTGAATGGGTTAGGTCACACTGCTGAGAAAAGATTTACATTTAAGTATTTTCAATCTCTTAAACCAATGTATTTTGTTAAAGTTAGTTTTTTTTTTTTTTAACACATGCATATTATGAAAAATACTCTAAAATTTATATCAATTTAATAAATGTAATTTGTGAAAATATAAGAACATATTATTTTATATAGTTGAGATTATACCTATAAAACTTGATCAAAAATATAATATACCTATAAACTTAGATAAAAAATATTAAGTATTTATAAATTTATGTCCATAAAAATTGAAAAATCTTATATATGAACTTTTTGCATTTTTTTAGGTATTTGGCTCTGCAAACAAATATACAAGTCGAAAGAAAATAAACAAGACACATCTATTTTCAACATCCCATATTTCAAAAAAAAAAAAAAAATTATGGCAATTCCTCTAAAATCAAAATAATTATTAGGGTTAATTACGTACACTTAATTGACCCCCAAATTAAATAGGATAATTACAATTGGTACCCCACTTTTAAATATAATTACATACAACACCCATCTGGAGTTTATTTATTACACTTAACTCCCAGTTGATGATGTCAACAAAAATACTTTTGCTTACGTCATCAAATTTTTAACGATTTTGAGGGTTAAGTGTAATAAACAAACTCTAGATGGGTGGTGTATGTAATTATATGTAAAAGTGGGGTACCAACTGTAATTACCCTATCTAATTTAAGGGTCAGGTGTAATTAACCCTAATTATTAAATACAACAAGTGCGTTAAGCCAAGCATCAACACTACAACAAATTATCAAATTCGCAACGATTTTTTTAGCAACAAATTTTTTTTTGTTGTAAATAATTATGTTTTGGCAACGAAAAGTAATTTTCGTTGTCTTTTTTCTTACTTATTTAGCATGAAAAAAATATTTCGTTGCCAAAGTTATGTGTCCCTCAACCGTCACTTTTAAATCTTATTTGACAACAATTTTGACAAATTGCAACAAAAACTTTTGTAGTAAAAGTACAACTCTTTTGGGAACAATATGAAATCGTTGCCAATAATAAATTTCTGCAACAAAATATAATTGTAGCTAATAATGTCCTTTGTGCAACGAAATTTGTCGTTGAGAATTCTTGTAAAAAATTAGCTACGATATTTAATAGTTGCTAAATATTTAACTTTTTCCAACAAAATATTTTGTTGCGGTTGTATCTTTTTGGCAACAAAATATATCGTTGTTAATACTTTCATAGATTAGCAACGATTATTATTGTTGAAAAATATTAAGTACCTTTGGCGACAAAAACTTTTGTGGCAAATACATATTTAACAAAATTATAAAAACCTAACTAATTATATAATAAATTTTCTTTTTGTAAACATTACATCTAGCCAAGTTGGTTTGGGGGCACTTATTTCTTGTTGTCAACCCGAGTTCGACTCGTGCAAAGAACACAATTAAATAATATATTTTTAAACGACATTTGGCAACAAAATTTATTTTGTTGTTGTAGGAAAATATATTTAAGCACGAAGATTTTTTCGTTGCAAAATACATGATATTTTTGCAACGAAATATATCGTTGTAAATAACAATAAATTATAACTTTAAAACAATTTATTAGCAACGAAATGTTCAATTTGCCTACAAAAAAATATAAAATTAGCAACAACAATATTTGTTGTCTTTTTTAATCACATTTTGCAACGAAAAGCATATCGTTGTCAATTTTACATGTATATGCAACGATATTGACTTTTCGTTGCCATGAACTTTTAGTAACGAGAATTTGCCAACGAAGCCGGCCACAAAAATATTTTGTTGTTAATAGAATTGACAACGAAAAAATATACTTTTGGCGACGAAAATATTTGTTAGTAAAAAATATCCACGAAAATAAGAGGTATGAACAACTTTGGGCAAAAAACAGCAAGGTCCCTAAAAATCCCATTCTAGGACAATAAAGGCAATTTAAGACATTCGGTCTAGGAGCCAAATCCCAAGTCACGACAATCGAGTCAATCACCAAATCTAATAAGAGACTTATACTAACCAGTATCAATAGTTTATTCCCAATTTGGATTGATTTGAGATAACTACTTAAAACCCCATTCAAATTAACCATGAGACCCCAACCATTATAATTGTTGAACCATTTTCCCAAAAAGGTAAAAAAAGCCATACAACGCCACTTTTGTTTTCCCACCTCATAGTAACACAAATTTCTCTTCATAATTATTGGAGCAATCTTCTTAGTCTTCCATCGGAACTCAGAGATCTTCTCTCCATCTAGGTGCATGGCAATAAAACATTACATAGAGCTCCCAAATATAAGTTTTAAATTGACTATCAATCATAAGGTCTCACTACAAAAAAAAAAAAAACAGCTGAAAAACGACGGGATAAACCGACGGAATTTTCAGGTTTTCCTTCAATTTTCCGTTGGAAAAACTGATGGAAAACCAACGGGATGGCGTATGTGGGAAAAACCATCGTCCGAATTGGGTACCGACGGGTCTGTTCCGTTGGTTTTCCGTTGGAAATAATATATTTCCAACGGAATTCCGACGGACAAATATTTTTCCAACAAAATAATTTGCAATTGAAAAAAATGATTTAATTTTTAAGCTAACCGACGGAATTCCAAAACGAGCCCACACCAACCCCTCAGACGAGCCAGCACCCAAACCATCGATCCGAGCTTGAGCCATTGCTAGAATTAATTCTTAACGTTAATTGCACGAGCGGGGATTCGAACTCGGGTCTCCAAGGAAGAAAAATGACTGCTTACCAACTTGGACAAGTTTATTATATCTTTAAATATATTTATACACTAATTCAATTAATTATTTACATATTTTTTTGTTATTAATTTAAAATATAAAATTTTAAATATATGATTATTTGAATTAAATATAATCATATTTATTGAGATATTATATAAAAATTGCTAGCTTATATACTTTTGTGTTTTAATTAATAATGTATATACTTAAAATTATATAAAATATTATTGTAGATGAACAAATAAACTTTATATTATTAATTTAATTTACTATTTTCAAATTATCATAAATTTAATTTCAAAGTTAAATAGTTAAATTAATTAATATTATAATGTTTATTTTCTCAACAAATCACATGGCGGCACGTGAAGTATTGCATCACACCGACTAATCAAATTCAAGTCTTGTATGATATTATCTCTTTAAAAATAAAAATATAAAGAGATAAATATTCATGTGATATTATTTGATATTATCTCTTTAAAAAAAATACAAGAGATAATTATTAAATAAGTTTGAGTTGAACTCTAACTCTTGAATCATACACCTATATAAAGAGGTCATGGGGTTGTTCATTCAACAAAATACAAGTACAAGAAGCTAAGGAGAAGAAGAAGGCTAAAATTCTCTACAAATTCAAGATGGACTTTTAAGGCATTTAAAGGCGTTCTTCCCCAAAGTTATCAAATCAAGGCGTTTGATCCATTATTAAGGCATTATACCGGCGAATCGACGTTATGTTCAAGCTAAATCCATGGAGTTACCGATGAGGTAAAAGGCGTTCTTGGCGGAATTCTCCAAAATCTGGTGTTTGATTCGTAAACAAATCGAAGGACCTGCGGATTAACGATATTAAAAGCTAAATTTGAAGTTGAAGAAGATCAAACCATCAAATCCATCAAGGAGCATTTGAAAATTTCTACAACTTTAAACTTGAAGGAAGAATCAGAGGATCAAATCGAAGATTGAAGACCCACTTTGATATTCAAATTTACAAATTATTTGTACAATTTATTCGATGTTTACCCAAAATCAATAAACGCGAATTATTATTGCAAACAATTATATTAATAATTTATAATTTGTATATTATATAAATTTTAAATATATAATTATTTATTTTAACTATAATCGTATTTTTCTAATTAAATTTGATTAAAGAATTCGAACGGAAAACCAACGGAATTTTTATTTCATTGAAAATTCCAACGGAAAATCCAATGGAAAATTTTCGTTGGTTTTTTTATGAAGAATAAAAGAAAACCGGCGGGATTTTCTCTTTGGTTTTCCGTTGGAAATTTTATTTCATTCAAATTCCAATTGAAAAGTCCCGTTGGTTTTGTAGCACCCTATACGCCAAGGCACTACATCCCCCGCACTATAGCTCGATCCACATACGAAATGGATAATCCGTACATGAACCAAACATATAGCGAACGGGTGACAATACAAGAGACATGCTAGCTAGGCGGGACTAGACCCCAATTCATTCGAATCCAATACATGAAAATTTAAAAGCGGAAGCATAACCACTATCATTTCATTATGACATACCGAATAACCAAAAGCTTACCATATTCTAATTCACATATCAATACATTATCATCTCCAACATGCCATAGTTTCCCAAAAGCTAACAAGAACCAAAACATGATAAATCCAGGAATATCAACATCATATGAATGCTATGCTAGACTCAGCTGAAGGAAAGACACAACTCTGATTTGCGCCTAGCACACGACCGTGGATACCTGAAAAGTGAGGGTGTCAGTCTACCGAAGACTGAGTGAGGGGCATAAATATATATACAACACATGTAACATGCAAGCTATAACCTCGGGTAAAGCTTTTGAAGTAGAAAATAAGATAAGTTCCAAAATGAGATATTCTTTTCCTGAGATTACAACTACCAAGTTTAACAATTCATTTAATCAAGTTCATTCAATACGTGGCCCGGCGAGTGAGGGCAAGTCTCCAACCTTTACACTAATCGTGAACAATACATGCTTGCATTATTAATTAACATGTGATCATGCAATTCAATTAGTGCGATCAAATAGCAATTTCATGAACCCTTCTTCCTCCGGGTGATGGTGAGTTTGCAAGGCTCAACCATCCTTGACATGTTGTATGTCGGGAACATGACTCCCACGCACGGGACTCCTTCCACCACTAAGCCTCCTAGTGGCTTCAGAGGTGATCCCCAAAATGGTGAGGATAGTGCAAGAGTTACCCATCAGCCCTTGCTTTCCCGGTTGGCTCAATACACTACCCTCGGGCCCAAAGTGCAATCATGGTACTCGCCAAAACATGCTTGAATCAATATCATTCATGGCTTGCTTGAAATAATTTATAATTTATAATTTGGAAAGAGTATTTATAAATATAATACGTTTTGGCCGAAAACTTCACGTAGGGTTGTAATGGTTCTATGTAGCTAGAACAAAACCTCACCTGTGTGACAAATGAGCAAGGATACAACTAAGGAGCTGGCTCCTCGTCACCAAGAACGTGATTTGTGCAAGAAGGACATGTGTATACGTGAGACTTGACTCGAAATGAACCAATTATGACGAACGGCGAAATGCAACAAGATGATGTGCCATGATCAACGTAACATGTAAATATCATGTTTTGGCATGAAATGGATCATATAAGTACAATTTGAGATCAATAAATGCATTGGATTAAAAAGTGAAATTTTGAAATTTTGGCTGTTTATGTGAGGGTCGCGGTCGCGACCAATTTGCTCATAAAATGGTCGCGGGCGCGACCTTATTTTTCATGAATTTTTCGAAGTTGAAACTTGGCCAAATTTTAGTAGCGGCCGCGACCTGTTTTTCCACCAAAAATGTAAGTGGGTGGCGGGCGCGACCATTTTTGTTCTGTTTTTGGTCGCGGCCGCGACCTTCAAATTCTGCAGAAAACAGGGGAGGTCTCGGCCAAACACCACAATCAACCAAAACATGAATTTTCAAGCTCCAACTTGTGGTATTTCTGGAAATCAATATGCATACATGTTCAAAGTATGATAAAACACAAAATAAACCAACAAACCAAGCTTGATCATCAAGATTTTCCACTTCCAAGTTCATATAAAATTTCATGATATAACTTCAATTCTTCCAAGAATTCATGCATCACTTCAATTTATATTCATGTATTCCTGTAGTAAACAACATATAATCCACATATTTCATAGAATCATAAACCCTAGCTTCCATATAAATGATCAAGAATCACATACAAGCTCACACATATACCTTGAAGAGAATAGATGGAAGAAGATGATGAAAATGGAAGCTTGAGCTAAGCTTGAATTTTTCTTGAAAAACTTGATTGAATTTGATGAAATCTCTTTCCCATTCTTGGTGGTTGTGGCTCGGTAGAGAAGGAAGCAAATATGTGTGTTTGAATGAATGAAAATGATCATGGAAGATGAAGGAAGAAATAAGTTCATGATTCATCCATTTTTGAATTTGATGAAATGTCCTAAATTGCAATTTAGTCCCTCATTTATGTAAAGTATACAATCAAGTTCCATTCCTACAATTTTACTCACTTTGGTCCAAGAATTAATTATGCAATTAGATCCTTGAATTTAAAAGAATGATCATGTAAGGACAAGTTAGCAATTAAATCACGTTCGACAATTATTTCACGTAACAAACATTTTCAAGTCATGAAATAAATCCTCACTTTGATATGAACTCATATAATTTCATGCAAGTATGTTGAATGAAATTTATAAAAATTATGATGACATGTAGGCAAATAACAAATAATAGAAATAAAATAAATTCCTAACGCTCACAAGCTCACACGTGGCGTGCTTACCTGCTCGTCCGGAACCGGGGTGTTACAGGTTTTTTTAATGAAGAATAAAAAAAAATGATGGGATTTTCCCTTCGGTTTTCTGTTGGAATTTTTATTTCATTGAAATTCCAACATAAAACCAACGGAAAAATTCCGATGGTTTTTTTTATGAAGAATAAAAAAAAACCCGACGGGATTTTATGAAAAATTCCATTGGTTTTAGCTCCTCCCTGCTTGGATGAGTTGCTGCACTATACTTTTTCCTCATGAATATTGGCCAAATGTTATCCTCAGTGGCTCAGTCCGAAAACGGCACCATAATTTCCAAGAAAATGAATTAATCAAATCTTCCGAATTTCGACATCCCAATCCTCCATCACTAGTTGGGAAATATGTCTTTTCCCATTTAGCCCAGTGCAATATAGGATTTCTGTCACATCCTGAAATTTATTAATAATTAAGTATCAAACTATACACAAGTATTATATTTAAATTACATTACTAACTTGTATTTTAAATCTCTTTAACAATTAAAAATAATAATAATAAATATTCAACCTTATATATTATATACCTTATAGGTAGTTAGTTCTACGGAAAAAAATATTTTAGTAAAAATAGAGTAGGTACTGGAAATCTAAATAAGATACATTCAAACATACGTGTATATATAGAAATACTAAAATTTTAGATAAACCCAAAAGAAGACATATGTATTTTTATCCCAAATATTTAGTAATTAACAAAACATTTGCTTTCCTTAGCCCAACCGGAAAGAAAAAGATAGATTGATGCGTCATATGTATATCGATAGGAATAATTATCCTTATCTTTGTGCATGGAAAAAACCTTACACGAGGGAAACCTATAAACCTATAGACCATGCATGATTCCCACGTACAATCTATAAGACATGCATGGTTAACACGTTGCAAACCTAGGAACCTATAAGCTAAGTGTGATTAATTTACGATAGGAAATTGTCCCTATAAATAGTCCCTTGTTCAGTAATTTTCATTCCAACCGAAAGAGGTAAGTCTTATTCATAATTGCTCTAAGTTCATTCTTTAATTTCTCTTTTTAGTACATCCTAAAGTTATGCAAATATTTTCATTTTCTCCTCATCATTACCCCCTACACGTGCACAATAACATTAAATTCTTGCATACATATTATTATATAACACACATGAATTTAGTTGCATGCTAAATATTGTCTTAAGAATTATGTAATCATGAGGTTAAGAATTCACTTTTATCTTGTGATTATTAGGTGTACGGGGCTTAAAAGAAAATTTCCGAAATTTAACTTAGTATATAGTCTAGATTAGTTAATTGAATCCTTTTTACCGAAACTTAAAATTCTGATGCAAGTCCTTGTTGTGAAATTCTAGGCAATACCGTAGATCAATCTGCGAATCTCCCGATCGAAACTTAAGCTTATACCAGGTGAGTGCCTTTAACTTTTCTCGCTGGGGCATTGAACTATTTATATAGTAAATATTCGCGTATGACCAACCCCATTTGTTATGAATTGTTTTATAATCCCTTAGATATATATCTGCATTTTAGGA
Source organism: Lantana camara (assembly GCA_037501455.1). Lineage (NCBI taxonomy): Eukaryota > Viridiplantae > Streptophyta > Magnoliopsida > Lamiales > Verbenaceae > Lantana > Lantana camara. Next base: position 113,635,733 of record CM074857.1, read on the forward strand.
TATATATATTGTTATTTGTCGCGATTTGATTATATATATTACTTCCTATTTTCATTTGTTCGATATACTATATTATCAAATTGGGTGAGCTGGTACTGTTTACTGTTACTGATTGACACCCTTGGGGACGCCCTTGGGAGAGTCGGGCCCAGGTATCGTACAGACGGGACTATCGGGCGGCACGGGCCGACGGTAGGGTCCTCTTTGTCCGTTACCATACCGCAGGATTCAATTACATTTACAGTCGGAGGTTGGTTGTAATGGAATTGGGTCGGTGTATTGACCCGGGCACGGGGTACACCTACTGATACTGTTGTCGAGAGGACTTCTCGATATTTGGAGGGAAAAGGGATTTGTTTTGTTTTATTGATTTTTGGGAAGTAAAGGTTGGAGAATTCCTGCTCACCATTGCATCATTTACTTTATTAAAATAATATTCTTTCAGCACGTTTAAATTTCCGTTATTTTTACTTCATATTGTTTTGTGATTTTACTATATATAAATATTCGGCCTCACTAAGTCCTTTTGACTTACAACCCCCTTTCTATTCATTGCCTCAGCATAAGACACCACGTCAGCTCCAACCCAGTAGAAGAGTTTGTCGGTAGGAGGCGTCACTTTTGTTTAAGGAAGCAGGTTTTGTGTACCATAGGCCTGATTGTAAAATAGGGTTTATGCTCCCTTTTGATCAGTTGTACTTTTGGGATCGAACATCTTACCGTTTGTAATAATAAGTCTATCTAATTTACGCTTCCGCTTACTCTTTTAGTTTGATGCTACTGTTATGCGGTGAACGTATTATATAAATTCAATACATAATACGGTCATCAGTGGGCCCCGATCACTCTCTGAGAGGGGTCCCACAAAGGTGGTATCAGAGCGTGGTTTATTATTTAAACCATGTTCTTAGGACGTTTAGTGCGTCAGTCCTAGGATATAATTGAGACTTAGGATAAGTGGGAGATTTTAGTCTAACGAATCCAGTTACTTGATTGGTTGCAGATGGCCGGAAAACCAGAAATAGGGTACGAAGGTCATGATAGCGTTCGCCGGAATTATGGTAGGACAGGACCGGGACGTGAAGGAGGAGTACAGATTCGCCGAGACTATCCCTCCTTATACTACTATCCTACCGGTAGTGAACCTGCAGGATTTCTCCCGAGGCACGTAGTAGAAGAGCTTTCCTTAGATCGTGACCGTCTTCACAATGATCGTGATGATGCCAGAGAACTAGCCTGGTACCGGAACACGCTGGTTGAAAATCTTTCCAACCAACTCTCAACTGAACAGTCAATGGTCCAGGAGCTTCAAGGTCAACTCCACTCAAAGATGAATGAGCTGACGAATACTGAACAACAGCTCCAGGAAAACAAAGAGCAGGTGATAACTCTTGGACAACAGTTACAAGAGAAAGCTGCAGAAAGTGAATATTGGCATCATAGGACTGAAACTAAGCGCGTCATGTTGCGAGAACGGGAGAATCAGGTCAGAAGGCTGCAAAACGAACTCCTTGCCCTGAGAGAAGCTCAGCCTGCTGCCCCAGCACAACATATGGAGGAAGAACCGGAGGAGTCTATTGCAGAGAACGATGTTCAGAACTAGACAGACACGCTAGTATAATTAACTATCGGCTTTAGAAATAAAACGAAGGGTCTCTAGTCTAATCCAATTTTGTTCCCTAGGGTTAGACTTCTTGTATCGGCTAACTATGACCCTTGTGCGTGTAACTGCATTAGCAGTTTTCATGTACACATTTTGGTGTGACTGTTATATTTAGTTTGAATATTATATAGTACGTTAGTTTAACCTTCCTTGCTCTGTTTATAATAGAAGTTAAATTCTTACCAGATAACCAACAAATGACTACTCGTAGAGGATCCGCTCGTAACCGACGATTGTCAGACTTTTCCCTAGGACCAAGTAATGAAATAGAAACTCAACCTCCAGAAGATTACCAGGAGGGACAATTTCAAGATACTGAGCCTAGGCGTAACCCTTTCCCACAGAATCAAGAAAACGACAATGAAACCCTTCATGAAATGATGAACATGTGGCGACAGTTTGTGCAAACCTGTCAGCAACAACAGCAGGATCCTCAGCCAGAAGATGAGAAAGAAAAAGAAAAGAGGCTCGATCGTTTCCTACGTTTCAACCCTCCTAAATTTTACGGCGAACCTGATGATCAGAAGGCTGAAGCATGGATCGCGGCACTTGTTAAGATCTTTAGGATTCTACGTTGTAACGAGCATGAACATGTGGAATATGCTGTCTTCCTCATGGAAGGTGCAGCTGGCAACTGGTGGAGACTTATAGAACAAAAGTGGGATGACAACGATACACCAGCGACCTGGCCAAACTTTATGAAGGAATTTACTGATAAGTTTGTGCCCCAGGTAGTGAGAGATGCTAGAGAAAAACAGTTTATGGAGTTAATTCAGGGAATCAACAATGTCGCTGAGTATGAAGCCAAATTTGCCAGCCTTGTGCCATATGCCCCTCACATAATGCATGATGAAAGGCGAAAAACTAAACGTTTTATCCAAGGATTGCGACCTGAAATACGCTGGGCCCTCATGTCCATTGATATCGAGGAATATACGAAGGCGGTGAGCAAATCGATGACAGTGGAAGCAGAGATTAAGGAAATCAAGCAAATTACCAGTAAACCTAATAAGGTTAAGGCACCCAACCCTGGAGGACCATATAGGAGGTTTGATCCCCAAAATACTAAACGAGCTCGTATTGAGGGGAATAGGGCACCAACTCAGGTGGGGAATACCGGAAAGGGTGGATGTGATTACTGTGGGCATCCAAGCCATGTTGAATCAAATTGCTGGAGAAAAGAGGGAAAGTGCATAGCCTGTGGAGATGACCAACACATGATCAGAGACTGCCCTAAAGCTCGAAGGCCAATGCCCAACCAAGCAAATCAGAGAGGAAGGGCACCGACACCACCAGCTGGAAAACCAAAAGTGAGGGCAAGAGCATATGCATTGGAAGGAGAAGAAGGTCCGGACCCAACAGCAGTGGTGGAAGGTACGATTCACATCCTAAATACTTCTGCGAAGGCATTATATGACCCTGGAGCTACTCATTCTTTTATAGCTGATAACCTCATAATACGCTTAAGAATGAAATTAGAATACTCACCATATAGCTTTGAGGTTAGTACTCCTATGGGTTCCAGTTATATTAGCGATCGAATTTGGAGAAAATGTCCAGTAAGGATCGCCGATAAGATATACCCAGCCGACCTAATAGAATTACCTCTCCAAGGCTATGACTTAATTCTAGGGATGGATTGGCTATATGAACATCAAGCCCAACTAAATTGCTTCACCAAGGAGATTATTTTAGGAAATAATAACCTATCCAAACCTGAAACCTCACGTGCTGTATCACAAACCCTTCCACTGATCTCGGTAGTTGAAGCTAAGAAATACATCAAACAAGGAGCTATGGGATTCATCGCGTACCTACTCAATAAGCCAAAGGATCAAGTAAAAATCGAGGAAGTACCAATAGTAAATGAGTTCCTTGAGGTGTTTCCAGAGAATTTAAACTCACTACCTCCAACCCGAGAGATCGAGTTCGTGATTGACATCATGCCGGGAGCGGAACCTTATTCAAAAACACCATATCGAATGGCCCCCGCAGAGCTGAAGGAATTGAAGAACCAACTGAATGAGTTGATAAAGTGCGGGTATATTCGACCTAGCACATCGCCTTGGGGAGCGCCTGTGCTTTTCGTTAAGAAGAAAGACGGGACGCTTCGAATGTGTATTGACTATCGAGAGTTAAATCGTATGACTGTCAAAAACAAGTACCCGCTACCCCATATAGAGGAATTATTTGATCTATTACAAGGGTCACAAGTTTACTCGAAATTAGACTTGAGACAGGGGTACTATCAACTGAGGGTTCGAGGAGAAGATATTCCTAAAACCGCTTTCAACACTCGATATGGTCATTTTGAATTCATTGTCATGCCTTTTGGGTTGACAAATGCCCCTGCAGCTTTCATGGATATGATGCACCGAGTTTTTCGACCCTATTTGGATCAATTTGTGGTTATCCTTATCGACGACATCTTGGTGTATTCCAAGACTCAAGAGGAACATGCTGAACATTTGCGTATTGTGCTGCAAACGTTGAAGGATAACAAACTTTACGCGAAATTCAATAAATGCGAATTCTGGTTGGAAAAGGTGATCTTTCTAGGTCACATAATCTCTAAGAATGGGATTGAAGTCGACCCTTCTAAAGTTGAGGCAGTTAACAGCTGGAAGCGACCAACAACACCTACGGAGGTCAGAAGTTTTCTAGGTCTTGCAGGTTATTATCGACGCTTCGTACAAGACTTCTCCAAGATTGCTGAGCCACTAACAAAACTGACTCGCAAGGACTCTCTTTATCAGTGGACAGAGAAGTGCGAGGTTAGTTTTCAGGAACTAAAGAAGCGCTTGATGACAGCCCCAATATTGGCCTTACCCGATGGGTCAGAAGAGTTTATGGTCTATACGGATGCCTCTAAAGAAGGGTTAGGATGTGTATTAATGCAGAAAGGGAAGGTTATAGCCTATGCTTCCCGGAAGCTTCGACCCCACGAGCAAAACTACCCTACCCATGATCTCGAACTAGCAGCAATCATCTTTGCTCTAGCCAAATGGAGGCATTACTTATATGGGACCAGCTTTGAGATATATACAGATCATAAGAGTTTGAAGTATTTGTTTACTCAAAAGGAATTGAATATGAGGCAAAGGAGATGGATGGAATTTTTGGAAGACTATGACTGTCAAATCCTATATCATCCAGGAAAAGCGAACGTGGTGGCAGATGCTCTTAGTCGGAAGGCAGTAGTCGCACAATTGAAAGCCAAGGAGGAATGTATCGAACAGCCCCGAGATTCCATTGGAATAAAGTCACGCGTACGGATTGCAAGTCTGACAATTCAATCGGAACTTGTCTCTAGAATCCGTGAGGCTCAAGCCAAAGATGAATGGATCCAGAAACAACTTTTCGTATCAAAGGGAAGTACCACTAGTGATTGGAGACTTGATGAACTGGGAATCGTGCGCTATAAGGAAAGAATTTGCGTACCTGATGAGCTGGAAAGGGAAATACTAGAAGAGGCTCACAAAACGCCTTACACTGTCCACCCCGGAGGAACAAAGATGTATCATGACTTGAAAAGATACTACTGGTGGAACGGTATGAAGAGAGACGTGTCTGATTTTATAAGGCGGTGTTTAACTTGCCAAATGGTAAAAGGGGAACACCAAAAACCAGGTGGTACACTACAACCCCTACCCATCCCAACATGGAAATGGGATCAAGTCACAATGGATTTTCTGATGGGATTGCCTAAGGTAAGAGGGGGATATGATAGTATATGGGTAATTGTAGACAGGTTAACCAAATCCGCCCACTTCTTACCTGTCAAGACAAATGATAAAGTAGAAGCTTTGGCTGAACTTTACCAACGGGAGATTGTTAGATTACATGGCATCCCCACTAGTATAGTATCTGATCGAGATCCCAAATTTACATCTAGATTGTGGCAAAGGTTACAAGAGCATATGGGAACAAAATTACATTTCAGTACGGCGGCACATCCTCAAACAGATGGGCAATCAGAAAGACTAATAGGATATCTGGAAGATATGCTGAGGTTATGTGTGCTAGATGTTGGCAATAGCTGGATTAAGTGTTTACCACTTATTGAATTTGCCTATAATAATAGCTATCAAGCCTCTATACAGATGGCTCCTTACGAGGCTTTGTACGGGCGAAAATGTCGATCTCCGCTATATTGGGATCTGGATGAACGAAGATGGACGAAGGATGGAATACATCGAGCTATACAACCAGAACTCATCCAAAATGCTATTGATAAGGTGCAAATCATAAAACAGAAAATGAAAGAAGCCCAGGATAGACAGAAAAGCTACGCTGACAAACGGCGAAGAGAATTGGAATTTGAAGTTGGAGATAACGTGTTCCTTAAGGTCTCTCCAAGAAAAGGGTTTAGCAGAATAGGGAAAGGAGGAAAATTAAGCCCGAGATACGTTGGACCTTTTGAGATCATTGAGCGAATAGGAAAAGTGGCTTATCGATTAGATCTACCACCCAACCTTACCGGCATTCATAACGTATTTCACGTCTCGCAACTGCGAAAATATTATCCAGATGAAACCCACATAATACCTCTCAAAGACATACCCCTCGAAGCTAATCTCTCTTATGAGGAAAAACCCATCCGTATCCTAGACAAGAAATTCCAAGAGCTTAGGAACCGGAAAATTCCTTTGGTAAAAGTGTTATGGCGAAACCATCAAGTTGAAGAAGCCACATGGGAACCTGAGGATAAGATGCGCAAACACCATCCCGAGTTATTTACTCAATCAGGTTAGAATCTGGGGACCAGATTTCTTTAAGAAGGGGAGAGTTGTCACATCCTGAAATTTATTAATAATTAAGTATCAAACTATACACAAGTATTATATTTAAATTACATTACTAACTTGTATTTTAAATCTCTTTAACAATTAAAAATAATAATAATAAATATTCAACCTTATATATTATATACCTTATAGGTAGTTAGTTCTACGGAAAAAAATATTTTAGTAAAAATAGAGTAGGTACTGGAAATCTAAATAAGATACATTCAAACATACGTGTATATATAGAAATACTAAAATTTTAGATAAACCCAAAAGAAGACATATGTATTTTTATCCCAAATATTTAGTAATTAACAAAACATTTGCTTTCCTTAGCCCAACCGGAAAGAAAAAGATAGATTGATGCGTCATATGTATATCGATAGGAATAATTATCCTTATCTTTGTGCATGGAAAAAACCTTACACGAGGGAAACCTATAAACCTATAGACCATGCATGATTCCCACGTACAATCTATAAGACATGCATGGTTAACACGTTGCAAACCTAGGAACCTATAAGCTAAGTGTGATTAATTTACGATAGGAAATTGTCCCTATAAATAGTCCCTTGTTCAGTAATTTTCATTCCAACCGAAAGAGGTAAGTCTTATTCATAATTGCTCTAAGTTCATTCTTTAATTTCTCTTTTTAGTACATCCTAAAGTTATGCAAATATTTTCATTTTCTCCTCATCATTACCCCCTACACGTGCACAATAACATTAAATTCTTGCATACATATTATTATATAACACACATGAATTTAGTTGCATGCTAAATATTGTCTTAAGAATTATGTAATCATGAGGTTAAGAATTCACTTTTATCTTGTGATTATTAGGTGTACGGGGCTTAAAAGAAAATTTCCGAAATTTAACTTAGTATATAGTCTAGATTAGTTAATTGAATCCTTTTTACCGAAACTTAAAATTCTGATGCAAGTCCTTGTTGTGAAATTCTAGGCAATACCGTAGATCAATCTGCGAATCTCCCGATCGAAACTTAAGCTTATACCAGGTGAGTGCCTTTAACTTTTCTCGCTGGGGCATTGAACTATTTATATAGTAAATATTCGCGTATGACCAACCCCATTTGTTATGAATTGTTTTATAATCCCTTAGATATATATCTGCATTTTAGGATATATATATTGTTATTTGTCGCGATTTGATTATATATATTACTTCCTATTTTCATTTGTTCGATATACTGTATTATCAAATTGGGTGAGCTGGTACTGTTTACTGTTACTGATTGACACCCTTGGGGACGCCCTTGGGAGAGTCGGGCCCAGGTATCGTACAGACGGGACTATCGGGCGGCACGGGCCGACGGTAGGGTCCTCTTTGTCCGTTACCATACCGCAGGATTCAATTACATTTACAGTCGGAGGTTGGTTGTAATGGAATTGGGTCGGTGTATTGACCCGGGCACGGGGTACACCTACTGATACTGTTGTCGAGAGGACTTCTCGATATTTGGAGGGAAAAGGGATTTGTTTTGTTTTATTGATTTTTGGGAAGTAAAGGTTGGAGAATTCCTGCTCACCATTGCATCATTTACTTTATTAAAATAATATTCTTTCAGCACGTTTAAATTTCCGTTATTTTTACTTCATATTGTTTTGTGATTTTACTATATATAAATATTCGGCCTCACTAAGTCCTTTTGACTTACAACCCCCTTTCTATTCATTGCCTCAGCATAAGACACCACGTCAGCTCCAACCCAGTAGAAGAGTTTGTCGGTAGGAGGCGTCACTTTTGTTTAAGGAAGCAGGTTTTGTGTACCATAGGCCTGATTGTAAAATAGGGTTTATGCTCCCTTTTGATCAGTTGTACTTTTGGGATCGAACATCTTACCGTTTGTAATAATAAGTCTATCTAATTTACGCTTCCGCTTACTCTTTTAGTTTGATGCTACTGTTATGCGGTGAACGTATTATATAAATTCAATACATAATACGGTCATCAGTGGGCCCCGATCACTCTCTGAGAGGGGTCCCACAATTTCACTACTAGAAAAACGCCCTATAGCAACGGAAATCTGTATCTTACAAGAAAATCGGAGGACTTACAATGAAATAGCATATTTGGGTCATATTTTGGATGCTGTTTCTTCCTACACCACCATGCCTGAATCCATGTTAGTGGAAGTTGCTGGTATTTATGGCCATGAAAGGGCTTGTATCAACAAAGGATGCAATCACCGCCATGATTCGATATTTAGTTACTTTCGCCGGACTGGATTGTTTAAAGTTTTGTCTATTGCCGTATTGTTTTTCAAAATCTGTGGCCACGGTCAAAATTTTTGTGTGTAATTTAGCCCAAAAGTCATTTTGATTAAAAATGTGTTTTTTTTTTCTTTTTTGTTTTTGGAGTCAAAACTTCAATTAATATTGTCCAGTGGGAGACTGTAAGAATATTTCTTATTGGACTTCTATTAATTGATGGTTGTATTAAAATAATGGGACAAGACTTATCAGGCCTATTTATTTGACCCACTATCTTTAAAGGCTTGATTTAATTAGATGTGGTCTGACACCTGGTGTAGGCCCACTCTAGAAAGCCCGTGATGGGAGGGCCCCTAGGGTTTTATATATCGCGGCTAGGTCCCCTCTCCATTCCACGTTATTGATATCCGCTTTCCTATTAAGCTGTCAACTGTCGATGAGAGAAGGAGAGGAAGATCTAGCCAGAGAAGTCGAGCGTACCACGTGAAATTGCCCAACCAGATCGGTAAATATCAGGTCCAATTCAATATGCGAAAATCAGGTATATCTACACTCTCGATTATATTGGTGTTCTAAATTCATGATGTTGATCTTGGCGAAAATATCTTACATCCACTACTTCGAAGCCACCGCCTCTTTTGTAGCTTAATCTCTCCATACACAACACAAATAGGTATGGAGAGACGGATCACCTTGACGAATACCACAAGTTGGTATAATTTGCTCCGTTGGCTCCCCATTCCAAAGGATTCGGGGTCTCACCTTAGTTACACAACACATAATCAAGTTGACAAAGCTACCCGGGAATTTAAAAAGCTCCAAAGTCTCCGAAGAAACTCCCAGCTAATTTTATCGTACGCTTTCTCTAGGTCTAAATTGAGCCGCATACTCCCTCTCTTGCTTTTCGAATTAAACATAGTATGTATCAGTTCTTTTAGCATCAGAATATTATCATGCAATGTCTTCCCGGGATGAACGAGCTCTGGAGCGGTCCAACTATATGGAGGGCATGATTCTTCTCACTAGCAGCTTCGTGAGGGTTCTTAGTGTGACATTAAGAAGCGCGATAGCTAGGTCGGAATCGCTTGCGTCTTTTGGGCTGTCGTTCTTAGGTATCAGGCAGATGAATGCTTCCCCCATTTCCTCCAAGATATCTTGGTTCTCGAAACAGTTGCTAATGTAATCGGTAATGTGCAATTACTTCTGTTGCTGTAAAAGGTTGATAAAAGGTGAGCAGTTCAAAATTCAAATTGAACCTTACGAACGTGGATAAGCAATTTACCCTTAAGCTCAATTAATCCATGATTTTTAATATTATAGAGGTATATTTGGAAGATCACAAAATTGGTGTGGCCATCTCAAAAAACCGTAGTTTGTGAGAGGAAAACCCTCATCTTCTTTTATAAAGTATAGATAATATTAAAAATAATTGCATAATAAATATTAATATAAAATTTTAATTTAATATTTATTTAAATAATAATAATTTTATTATTTGTGCACGCATAGATTGTGCAAGAATTACTAGTATATATTTGTGTGCGAGGCATGCAATCAAAAGTAACAAAGTTCTTTATTCAGAACTATATTACATATACATTACTACAAGCTGCTTTATTTAGATTATAATGCAAGCTTTTCCGCTCAAGTAATATTAATATCAGCACAGACTGCTACCTTTTCCTCTTATGTAATACTAATATCAGCACAATGCTAGCTTTTCCTCTTTAAGTAATACTAAAGGATAACATTCTTACTTGCACCCATTTATTAGCATACACTGTAATTTGGAGATGGCGCAAGATCTGTAGCAGATCATCACTGCACCATTGACGAACCATACAATTCTTGCTCATTGGGAACGTTTTGCACTGGAGCTAAAGGATATCCTTCTTGCTCACTGCGTGATGTCTTCTTAGCATTGTAAAGGAAAGTGCGATTCACGTTATCATCGGAGCAATAGAGGCAAGAATGCTGCTGGGGCTTAATCTCCCTCACCTTCATCACAAGTTGCTTCTTACTAAAAGCCTCTGAGAGTAAATTCTCTTTAATAATAATTTGAACTGTAGAGGTAAACGCGCCAAAACATTTCCCCTCGTATGTGCATTCGCCCGTCCCCTCATTCGGCTGACAAGCACTCAGTAAAATCCTTTCATGGGGCTTCAACGGTGGAGGCAACCCACCCCGAGTCTGTGTGAAAAGGAGACTGGCGTTGTCCCCGAACGTGTGCAGCATAATGGTATCAATGTGGGGAGGCGTGTTGTTAGGGCCACTCAACATCGGAAGGGTTTCCAGCAGGGCAGCCACCACAGTTTTGTAAGGGACGTATCTGCAGTTATCTGGTTGTATCGTACCCCGAAATGAAGTGTTAGGACCGATTTGTTCTTTCTCTTTATCGATTAAGACACCGCTATGGCAAGAATCGGAGAAGAACATGAAGGTTGCACCAGGAGGCACACTATTAACTAGCTGCCTGAAGTCCATATCTGTATGTATGCATGCATTTAGATGTAATTAAGATTCACTATCTTCTATTTGTTATAGTGTCAAAATAAAATCCAGGAAAATTATGCCGCGCATGGAGTTAAAAATTTAAAATCAAGTGTATATAAAGATAATTGCGTACTCGTCATGACATTGGCGTCACAAGCGACTATGGCCTCCAGTTCTCCGCCATTTAATTCTCTGAACGTGCGTCCCATGTCCTGAAAAGTGAAAAAACAGAACATCTCCATCCCCAAGTTGAGAGATCAAGCGACTAAGAGCAGACTTGATATTTGCTGCTGTTGGCATTGCCTCACCTTGCGTGCCCGGCTTGTCCGTGAGAACCTCAATATCACTGGGATCGAAGCCGTACACACCTATGAGCATTGCATGCACGGCATCCACGTCGTTGTGGCAATCACTCAACGTTGGGAAATCTTTAAACCTGAGGACCGAGTAGTTGCACCCAACTAGGAGAGCGATATTCTTTCCTGATTGGCATTTGGCCATGGCTGATTGAGTTACGAGACTTATAGTTAAGTTATTATAGCGTCGATCTGCTAAGTTGTACATGATGGTTTAGCACTCTAGCTATTTATAAGATAGATTGGCTTACTGGATTGTATTGAAATGATCGCAATTAATGATCGCAAAATTTGACAGGTGTCGAATCCGTCAAAAATAAATATAAATCCGGTTTACGACTAAAATAGAGTATAGTGCAAACGGGTCGAATCCACAGAGATTGGTTGAAAATAATTCTAATTAGGATAATCACGAGAATTAACAAGTAAAAGTAGGGGGTTTTGGATTTTATCTAAACTAATTAAACTAAACTAATAAAGCAATTAAAATTAATAACTAAAAGAAATACGAAGAATCACGTTGGGAGTTGGTTTTGATAAATCAACGGGAAATCAATACCTAGCTAGGAATCACAATTTAGTTTAGGATATCGATCATAGACGCAAAAATAAATTCAATTATTCAAATAGACTAGCTATAGTAGATAGAGACACTCGACTCCGCCTCGTTTTCTCTTAAATAATAGAATAACCTAGAGACACTCGACAGTTATTCCCTAATCAACTCACAACCCCTAGAGACACTCGACAGGATTCAATGAGTCAACAGCCTTAAGAATTAAGAGAACACAAGCCCAAATTAACCAAGTCACGACACGTGCAAGATTCAAATTCGATTATTAACTCCCTTAGTGAATCAGATTCGACTCTACGACTTCCTATCACTAATGCACCACTAATTATCTATCAAGCACTACGTATACTTCATGCAATCAAGATTGGCTATATGCAATTAAATCTACTTAGATGATCGTGCACTATCACTAAGCAAACAAATCACAATAAACAAGATAATCGGAGAATTAATAAATACTTGAATTAAAACTGAATTATAAAAACCAATTAGGTCTCACGATGTCAAAAACATAAATTGTAAATTCCTAACTAGGTACTAAAGAAAATCTAACTAAAACACGGAACTAAATAAGAAATAAAGAATGGAAGAGGTGGTCGCTGCTCCAGAAATCCTCCATGTCGCTGCCTGAAGAGCTCCGTAAAGTGGCGTGAAAGTCGTTCTTAGAAATCTGCTCAAGGCGTGAGATTAAATAGGCTCCGGTGTCAACCCTCAAATCCTAGACCAAATTGGACTTCAATTCATGCACGCCAACTTGTTGCCCAAGACTTTCCTAACAATTTGATCTCCAAATCCAATCACACGTATGGGCCAATCTTCATGCAATTAATTCCCAAGCTTGGCCTCCCATGCCTGCACATGGTCAGCCCATATCTTCATTTAATTTCAAAAGGTGCAGCCCATCTCTAAGTTATCAACCAAGTGGCTATAATTAATTAAATCAAGAATACTCTTGTCGGCCCACTAAATCACAAGCCTCCAAAATAATTCAACTCCTATGCTTCTGCTCCCGGCATAAGGCTTGCCACCCACACAAACTTGGCCCAGCTGCATAAAATCTCTCTCGTTGGTCCATAAAGTCTTCAAATTAATGCAATAAGCCCAACTGCAATAGTAAACACAGTAACTAATCACGACAGTAATTTATATCAAATAAAAGCACTTAAAACATGGCCAAGACAACATAAATATTAGAGAATAATGCACGCTAACAAATTCCCCCACACTTGTCCATTCACTCGTCCTCGAGGGAAATAAAAATCAAATGAAACATCACTCCCATCAAACATATTCACCAAAGCGAACCTTGAATTTTTACCTAAACGAATCTAGCAAATTAAACACATTACTCAATCACACGAAATTCAATCAATTAGTTCAAAAATCATACCCTCGTGTGTAATGTGAATTGAACAAAAGAATGTACAAAGATTAGACAAATAAGTTAATATTTTTCGCACGATAACCAATTATCAACTTCGAATACACCCGTCACTCCCATCTCCACTAATTTGGTCAACTAATAACTCGGGATCAAAAGGTCTTTCGAGCTTGTAATGTAGGCTTTGGTCAAGGTAGGAAAAAGTAAATCAAAGGCTAACACACCAAGCTTACACATTAAAATTAATCCCAAGTGTTTCCCTTTATTCTTCCCAAGACTCCACTTTTTCATAACTAATTCCCAACCCTTTATTGAATTTTCAACAATACTCAAACTCTCTCTCTTTTTCTTTGTTTTTCACTCTTGTTTTTTTTTTTTTTTTCCAATTTGTTTTTTGTCTATTTTTCAGCTCATTTTCTTTTCTTTTCTTCTTGACTTCGCTCTCTCTTTTTTTTTTTTTCTCTTTTGTTTCATCAATCTCACAATTTTTTCTATTCAACACAATGAAACTTTCCTCTTCAAATCAATTTCAAAAAGGAAGTCTAGATATCATTAATACAATCCCAAAAAGAAAATGAGTAAGCAAGGCGTAAACAAAAATAAGGGTAGGAAATTGTATTGTGCACTCGGCTTGTAACGTGGCTAAGAAAGAAAAGTTGCACAATACTAAGGCTCAGCAGGGTCAATCGGGCAATGTTATTTAGTGAAAAATCAGTAAAAAGGCTAAAAACACCGACAAGAATGCCTAAGTCATCTCCCGAGTTACTCGTCAACCAATCTATTTCGCCTCGAAGGGAATTAAAGTGCATTCTAATCAACTTTCAGAACTTAATTGAAAAACGTAACTAACTTATCTAAGCAAAGTACATAAACTGTTCAATTAGTGCGCGAGAAATAAGGGCATGAAGTCATACTAATTGTTCAAAGTTCACATAATCTTTCACGTATCCAATCGCCTAATAGGTTCTAGCAAAATTCAAGGCTCAAGCTTAAGCAAACACATTCAAAACAGGAATAAATTATTCACAATTTCTAACATCCTCAAGTTCAAGTAAACAACAAGTCAAAAAAGTTGACGCAGAAAAAAAAATCGAATTTAAGCATGTAAGCCAAACAGTAAATAGGCTTATCCCTCCCCCCACACTTAAATCATGCATTGTCCTCAAGGCATAAGAAAATCGAGAGAAAAGAAAACTTCCCTGAAGTGCGGATCTGGGGGCGTTTTTTTTTTTTTTTTTTTGTTCCGCAAAAAATGTATGGGGTCCAGGTATGGCCAAACCTTTTTATCAAACCTGCACAGATGCATCAGCAGTATAACAACAGCAAATCGGAAAATTTGGGCAAACAAGGCACGCTTGAAAGACAACCAAGAGCAGCGACCAACTCAAATGGAGGTAGAACCTCCGTATAGATCCCCCCGACTATGTGGTGATGAATCTTCTAATCCATTGCGCCCTCTAGATTGGGGATGATGATTCGTAGAGGTTCTCAACACAATTCGACACTTATAAAGAAAATTTCCACGATCCCTCACTATGACTCTTGGGTTCCAGCGTATGGCTGTTAGGATTGACCACGCCTTACCGTTAAACCTGTCGAAAAGCTGTTCGTTCCAGCAACCATCGTGCGTAGGTCCTGAACCTGCAATTTTTTCGCCTGGGCGTGCTTGATCGCGCATAGTTACGAGAGCTGGTGGTACTGCCATCGCCAAGGTATGGTCCAACCTTACGATAAAATCAGTCTGTTCTCCTTCTGAGTGTTCCGACTCGGTACTGGACTCTTCGGTTTTGATCATATTTGAACTTTCCTCCAGATTTGTACGTGTTTTGGCTGGTCTCCTTAGCGATTTCGAAGTTTTCTCGATCTCGGGATCGAAAATTGACTCGTCAACTCCGCGAATACTCCTGTTCATAAAAAGAATTAAATTCAATTAATACCAATCCCCGGCAACGGCGCCAAAATTTGACAGGTGTCGAATACGTCAAAAATAAATATAAATCCGGTTTACGACTAAAATAGAGTATAGTGCAAACGGGTCGAATCCACAGAGATTGGTTGAAAATAATTCTAATTAGGATAATCACGAGAATTAACAAGTAAAAGTAGGGGGTTTTGGATTTTATCTAAACTAATTAAACTAAACTAATAAAGCAATTAAAATTAATAACTAAAAGAAATACGAAGAATCACGTTGGGAGTTGGTTTTGATAAATCAACGGGAAATCAATACCCAGCTAGGAATCACAATTTAGTTTAGGACATCGATCATAGACGCAAAAATAAATTCAATTATTCAAATAGACTAGCTATAGCAGATAGAGACACTCGACTCCGCCTCGTTTTCTCTTAAATAATAGAATAACCTAGAGACACTCGACAGTTATTCCCTAATCAACTCACAACCCCTAGAGACACTCGACAGGATTCAATGAGTCAACAGCCTTAAGAATTAAGAAAACACAAGACCAAATTAACCAAGTCACGACACGTGCAAGATTCAAATTCGATTATTAACTCCCTTAGTGAATCAGATTCGACTCTACGACTTCCTATCACTAATGCACCACTAATTATCTATCAAGCACTACGTATACTTCATGCAATCAAGATTGGCTATATGCAATTAAATCTACTTAGATGATCGTGCACTATCACTAAGCAAACAAATCACAATAAACACGATAATCGGAGAATTAATAAATACTTGAATTAAAACTGAATTATAAAAACCAATTAGGTCTCACGATGTCAAAAACATAAATTGTAAATTCCTAACTAGGTACTAAAGAAAATCTAACTAAAACACGGAACTAAATAAGAAATAAAGAATGGAAGAGGTGGTCGCTGCTCCAGAAATCCTCCAAGTCGCTGCCTGAAGAGCTCCTTAAAGTGGCGTGAAAGTCGTTCTTAGAAATCTGCTCAAGGCGTGAGATTAAATAGGCTCCGGTGTCAACCCTCAAATCCTAGACCAAATTGGACTTCAATTCATGCACGCCAACTTGTTGCCCAAGACTTTCCTAACAATTTGATCTCCAAATCCAATCACACGTATGGGCCAATCTTCATGCAATTAATTCCCAAGCTTGGCCTCCCATGCCTGCACATGGTCAGCCCATATCTTCATTTAATTTCAAAAGGTGCAGCCCATCTCTAAGTTATCAACCAAGTGGCTATAATTAATTAAATCAAGAATACTCTTGTCGGCCCACTAAATCACAAGCCTCCAAAATAATTCAACTCCTATGCTTCTGCTCCCGGCATAAGGCTTGCCACCCACACAAACTTGGCCCAGCTGCATAAAATCTCCCTCGTTGGTCCATAAAGTCTTCAAATTAATGCAATAAGCCCAACTGCACTAGTAAACACAGTAACTAATCACGACAGTAATTTATATCAAATAAAAGCACTTAAAACATGGCCAAGACAACATAAATATTAGAGAATAATGCACGCTAACAGGGATCGAAGCCGTACACACCTATGAGCATTGCATGCACGGCATCCACGTCGTTGTGGCAACCACTCAACGTTGGGAAATCTTTAAACCTGAGGACCGAGTAGTTGCACCCAACTAGGAGAGCGATATTCTTTCCTGATTGGCATTTGGCCATGGCTGATTGAGTTACGAGACTTATAGTTAAGTTATTATAGCGTCGATCTGCTAAGTTGTACATGATGGTTTAGCACTCTAGCTATTTATAAGATAGATTGGCTTACTGGATTGTATTGAAATGATCGCAATTAATGTATCCATAACAACGGGTAAACAAAATTTTCTTCCCCATAAATGAATTTCATCGGTGCATTTGATTTATACTAATATATATATGACACTTGTAAAATTAATAAATGGGATATAAATGACCCACAGCTACCAAATTAATATTGTGTTTACTAAATTGAAATGACTTAAAATTTCATTGCATTTACAAATATATATATGACACATGTAAAATTATTAAATGGGATATTAAATATTAATGACCCACAGCTACCAAATTAATATTGTGTTTACTAAATTGAAATGACTTAAAATTATCCAGCCAAATGTATACATGGATAGCATATCTAATGATACATAAGGGAGGAAGACGAAAGCAAGAACCAAAAAAAATGATACATAATATCAATCCTACTAGCATCCATGGGGAAAAATGCAAAATCGGGACACTAAGTGACCCCCATTAGCATTTTCAGGACACAAATAGCTCCGACGACAAATGTGTCCAATAACTCCCAAAATGCGTCAATTTCAGGACTGCTGACGCAAATGTGGGTTCTGCGCGTAATGCAGGTTTTGAGTATTATGGATGCTAGAGAAAAATGCAAAACCGGGATACTAAGTGAACCCCACTAGCATTTACATGAGATAATAAAAAGAGATAATTTGTATTGTAATGTTTTTAGGTCTAAAATAAAATATTTTGAATTTAATAATTAATTTAGAATGTTTATATAATGTTAAAAATATTAATATTTATAGTTTGTAATTAATAAATTTTATAAAAATATTTTATATAATATATATTTTGAATATTAGTATTCAGGTGTTATGCATAGAATATATTATCAATTTTTGAGAAATATAATATAATTGTAATAAATGAAATATGTATAAATATATAATATATCTATATGACATGTATATTTTAGTATCATATATCTATATGTATATCTTTTATTTCAAAAATTATGATATCATATTTTTAATTTTTAATTTTATTTTTTTGCCATGTATCATATAATATATTACTTTAATTTTTTTTAAATGTCATATAATATATTTATATATTTTTTTGATGTAATTGTAAATAATACAGTGATACATTATTTAGAATTCATTTTGTTTTTTTGTTTTTTTCATAATATTTAATGTTTACTAGGTGAATTAAAAAAAAAATAGAAAATACGTGGCAATGACGTGCGCATGCCACATCAGCAACTTGGACTTGTCATTTGATTCCCGGCGATGATTAGGCAATTTCCAGCGACTTTGTCCTGAAATTGTCACATTTTGAGAGTTATTGGACACATTTGTCGTCGTAGCTATTTGTGTCCTGAAAATGCTAGTGAGGGTCACTTAGTGTCCCGATTTTGCATTTTTCCCTAGCATCCATAATACTCAAAACCTGCATTACGCGCAGAACCTGCATTTGCGTCAGCAGTTACACAATAATCCATAAGAGATAAACACAACGAGAGAGAGATTTAATTTTAAGCCATGTACCAAAGAAATAATTATTTTTAACTCTTTTAAATATCTCTAATTATATACGATTAATATCTGAAACAGAACTCAGCCAAAAAAAAATATTCTAGAAATAAAAATGCTCCCAAAGTTGAAACAGGACTGAAGAATCCCTCAACGCATAGTCGCAAACGTGTAGCAGCAATATTTTTTTTTTTTTGCAGACGTGTATATAGCAGCTTAATAACACGATTTCAGCTCTGTTAATTATTTTATGTATTAAATTAGTTCATAATACTCAAAAGAGCAAATTGCATTTTTAGTTCCATATTATATAATCTTTCTCACTTTTGGCCCAACACTTTTTAAAAGTGTCCATTTTATCCCGTAGTATTTAATATTTGTTACTTTAAGGACTTCTATCCAAAAATGGACGAAAATTTGACTTTGAACCGTTAAAACCATTTATGATGGGAAAGTTACCGTTCATGAGCCTTTTTTCTTTTCTTTTCTTTATTTTTCAGGAATTGGCTTTATATCTAACCTACGTAAAGAATGTATATTATAAATGAAAATATATAATATATAATATATACAGGGGCGACTCCAGAATTGTATATATATAATATATACAAATTAAGAAAATATACCTTGTAATTGAGATCTTTTAGTTATGAGACTTTTTGAAATTAGGATGACAAGAGAAAAAAATATATATAAAGAATAGAAAAAGGAAAGATGTAATGAACATATAAACCATAGATGTATTTGTATGTAAAAGGTTGATTTAAGAATATTAGTGTTTTAATAAGTATATTATTGTCAAAATATAATTTTAAATAAAGTCAGAGAAAACGTATAATCTATAACAGATTCTAGCTTATTATTAGGATTAAATAATTTATATTTTCTTTAATTATTTTACTACGTCATTAGGTTAGTGGATAGAATCTTTTATTAGTTTTCTGTTCAGTTTTCTATCTTTATCTTTTACTGTTTTTTGTATCTATTATTTAGGAATTTCTCTCTATATATATTCGATGTACTTTATTTTTTAAAATGAGAAAAGCAATTCTCCAATTATAAAAAGTAATACTTATTTCTGCTTAATTTAAGCAGAAATTGGTTTTCAAATACTCCAAACTGTTAGAAATAATCACTTATCTAAATAATCACTTATTTAATTTTCAATTTAAGAGGGTGAATACAATTTTTTTTCATTTTTATGTGGGGTCAAAAAAGTTATTCTTAAAATAAAAAAAATATATATATATATAAAAAATATTTAAATACTTAAGTAATATTTTTTTCTCAGTGGGGTCAATTGACCCCACTATTCTCTGCATGGCGTAGCCCTTGAATATATATATGTATTATATGTCATATAAAATATAATATATATATACGTGTATTATATATATAATATATTATATATATATATATATATATATATATATATATATATATATATTACATAATAGGTAATTATAAATATATTTATATCAGAAAATTATTATTTTCATCACATAATATAACCCCTTTTCAATTTTGATCCCAACAATTGTCATGTTCTCAATTTGCATCCCACAAGGTCACTTTTTTCTTAAATTAGATCTCATTGACCAATTTTCATCCAAATTTGACATTTCACCATTAAAGAAATTGTTTTCTACCCCTTTTGGTTCTTTTATAATTTCAAAACTACCCTAAACTATTTAAACTGTATATTTTCACCCCAAACAAAATATAATATTTATTATATATAATATATAATATATATGTATTATATATTATAATACGTATATACACATATATAATATGTACATACATATAAAATGTATATATATATATATATTATATATATATATGTATTATATATTATATTATATATATATATATTACATATATATATATATGTATTATATATTAAAATATATATAATATTATAATATATATAAAATATATATTATGTATATATATTATATATTATAATACGTATATACAAATATAAGTTAATCACCTTTATTTTATATATTTTGAAATAAGTTAGGAGATGTAGCACCCGGAACGCTAGGTAGCCACATCCCCCGCACTATAGTTCAATCTACATATGGAACAAGCACCCATATAAGAATCAAGCCTGTAGCGAACGGGAGACAATAAAAAAAACAACTCTCTAGCTAGGCGGGACTAACCCTCAATTAACTACAAACATGCATAATAATATACACACATTCCATTAATATTTCATCGTCACATCCATGTCCATTATTTCAAAATATACAACCCCAAAGTCATAATTAAGCCATCCCTTAAATATCAAAAGAGATATAACAATACATATACATATACATAGGCATCAACAAAGTACATGAAAATGAGACCGACAAATGCTAGACCCACAAGTAAAGACCGACTCGATCCCGCCTAGCAAGCATCCTGCAGATCTGAAAATGCGAGGTGGCAGTCTATATGAAAGACTGAGTGAGGGGTTTAAATAAATATAAGCGCACATATCATGCAAGCTATAAACTCGGGTAAGATTTTATAAAGGAACACAATATAAGTTCAAGAATAGAGTGAATCCTCGCCCGAGATTACAACTAATCCAATTTAACAAATTAATCATTATCAATTCAATCCGTGGCCCGGCGAGTGAGGGCATTCTCCAACCTTTACTCCAAAAGTGAACAATCATGAGTGTTTTAATTTATTAAATGATCATACAAGTAATTACGTGCAATCAATTAACAGTTTCATGAACCCTTTTTCCTCCGGGTGATGATGGGCTTGCAAGACCCAACCATCCAATCATGGTGTACGTCGGGAACATGACTCCCACGCACGGGATTTCTTCCTCCACCAAACCTCCTAATGGATTTAGAGGTGATCCCAACATGGTGAGGATAGTGCAAGAGTTATCCGTCAGCCCTTGCTTTCCCGGTTGGCTCAATAGACTACCCTCGGGCCCACAGTATAACACAGTTTACTCGCCAAATCAATCAATCAATCCGTTTCATGAAATCCGTTGAAAATCATTAAGGTTTGAAAACTATAGATATATAAATACTTTTTGGCCGAAAACATCACATAGGGTTACAGAGGTTCTAAATATCTAGAATTAAACCTCACCTTTACCGACAAAAGAAGAAAGGAAACACCCTATGGAGCGTGCTCCTCGTCTCCGGGACCGTGATCTGTGTGACAAGGACAAGTGTACATAAGACCTGACGCTTATGAACCAAGCAAGATGAACGGAAAATACTTTTAAATATTTTTGTTTTTGGGGGACTGGTTCCATCTCTGATTACTAATTGTTTATAAATTATTTTCATATTGAGAGACAACTATAAAATATTTCAGAAAAAATTAAAATAATATAGAATAATTAATATTTGTGGAATGTAGGAAAAAGAACAATCAATATTTGTGAAATGTATGAGAAAATTTAAGAATTTCTATAAAAAAGAATATATTTAATAATATTTTTAGATGTTCTAAAAAATTATTTTATACTATTTGATATTTTCGATCTCTAATTGTGAAACAGATACTTCTTTGCCTTCTATCTTATTATGGTTAAAATCTATAGAAATAGATACTTCTCTGCATTCTATCTTAAAGAAAAAATGGAGGACAAGCCAAAAGTGATTGGCCAGTGGTTAATAAGATAGACAATGACTCTAGATTTGAATTCTTTTATTTATAGGCGTGTGTGTTAAAACAAAAAGAAAAAGAAAAAAAATGGAGGACAGTCAACCAAGCATTGTTGCAAGAGCATCTATCGTTTCAACCAAAAGAAAAAAAAAAAAAAAAAAAAGAGCATCTATCGCACCGAGTCGATGGAAAAGGCACCAAACTACATAACACGTCAGTTAAAAAGGGACGGATATTCGTATTTCTTGAGCAGAAGTCCCTCAATTGAGTTCTAACTCCCGTTGAATGGGTGAGGTCACACTGCTGAGAAAAGATTTACATTTAAGTATTTTCAATCTCTTAAACCCATATATTTTGTTAAAGTTAGTTTTTTTTTTTTTTTTTAACACATGCATATTATGAAAAATACTCTAAAATTTATATCAATTTAATAAATGTAATTTGTGAAAATATAAGAACATATTATTTTATATAGTTGAGATTATACCTATAAAACTTGATCAAAAATATAATATACCTATAAACTTGATAAAAAATATTAAGTATTTATAAATTTATGTCCATAAAAATTGAAAAATCTTATATATGAACTTTTTGCATTTTTTAGGTATTTGGCTCTGCAAACAAATATACAATTCGAAAGAAAATAAACAAGACACATCTATTTTCAACATCCCATATTTCAAAAAATAAAAATAAAAAATTTATGGCAATTCCTCTAAAATCAAAATAATTATTAGGGTTAATTACACTTAATTGACCCCCAAATTAAATAGGATAATTACAATTGGTACCCCACTTTTAAATATAATTACATACAACACCCATCTGGAGTTTATTTATTACACTTAACTCCCAGTTGATGAGGTCAACAAAAATTCTTTTGCTTACGTCATCAAATTTTTAACGATTTTGAGGGTTAAGTGTAATAAACAAACTCTAGATGGGTGGTGTATGTAATTATATGTAAAAGTGGGATACCAACTGTAATTACCCTATCTAATTTAAGGGTCAGGTGTAATTAACCCTAATTATTAACTACAACAAGGGCGTTAAGCCAAGCATCAAGAAGAGCAAAAACGCAAAAATATCCACGAAAATAAGAGGTATGAACAACTTTGGGCAAAAAACAGCAAGGTCCCTAAAAATCCAATTCTAGGACAATAAAGGCAATTTACGACATTCGGTCTAGGAGCCAAAACCCAAGTCACGACAATCGAGTCAATCACCAAATCTAATAAGAGACTTATACTAACCCGTATCAATAGTTTATTCCCAATTCTGAGATAACTACTTAAAACCCTCTTCAAATTAACCATGAGACCCCAACCATTATAATTGTTGGACCATTTTCCCAAAAATGTAAAAAAAGCCATACAACGCCACTTTTGTTTTCCCACCTCATAGTAACACAAATTTCTCTTCATAATTATTGGAGCAATCTTCTTAGTCTTCCATCGGAACTCAGAGATCTTCTCTCCATCTAGGTGCATGGCAATAAAACATTACATAGAGCTCCCAAATATAAGTTTTAAATTGACTCTCAATCATAAGGTCTCACTACAAAAAAAAAAAACAGCGGAAAAACGACGGGATAAACCGACGGAATTTTCAGGTTTTTCTTCAATTTTCCGTTGGAAAAACTGATGGAAAACCAACGGGATGGCGTATGTGGGAAAAACCATCGTCCGAATTGGGTACCGACGGGTCTGTTCCGTTGGTTTTCCGTTGGAAATAATATATTTCCAACGGAATTCCGCCGGACAAATATTTTTCCAACAAAATAATTTGCAATTGAAAAAAATGATTTAATTTTTAAGCTAACCGACGGAATTCCAAAACGAGCCCACACCAACCCCTCAGACGAGCCAGCACCCAAACCATCGATCCGAGCTTGAGCCATTGCTAGAATTAATTCTTAACGTTAATTGCACGAGCGGAGATTCGAACTCGGGTCTCCAAGGAAGAAAAATGACTGCTTACCAACTTGGACAAGTTTATTATATCTTTAAATATATTTACACACTAATTCAATTAATTATTTAAATATTTTTTTTGTTATTAATTTAAAATATAAAATTTTGAATATATGATTATTTGAATTAAATATAATCATATTTATTGAGATGTTATATAAAATTGCTAGCTTATATACTTTTGTGTTTTAATTAATAATGTATATACTTAAAATTATATTAAATATTATTGTAGATGAACAAATAAACTTTATATTATTAATTTAATTTACTATTTTCAAATTATCATAAATTTAAGTTCAAAGTTAAATAGTTAAATTAATTAATATTATAATGTTTATTTTCTCAACAAATCACATGGCGGCACGTGAAGTATTGCATCACACCGACTAATCAAATTCAAGTCTTGTATGATATTATCTCTTTAAAAATAAAAATATAAAGAGATAAATATTCATGTGATATTATTTGATATTATCTCTTTAAAAAAAAAATATAAGAGATAATTATTAAATAAGTTTGAGTTGAACTCTAACTCTTGAATCATACACCTATATAAAGAGGTCATGGGGTTGTTCATTCAACAAAATACAAGTACAAGAAGCTAAGGAGAAGAAGAAGGCTAAAATTCTCTACAAATTCAAGAAGGACTTTTAAGGCATTTAAAGGCGTTCTTCCCCAAAGTTATCAAATCAAGGGGTTTGATCCATTATTAAGGCATTATACCGGCGAATCGACGTTATGTTCAAGCTAAATCCATGGAGTTACCGATGAGTTAAAAGGCTTTCTTGGCGGAATTCTCCAAAATCTGGTGTTTGATTCGTAAACAAATCGAAGGACCTACGGATTAACGTTATTAAAAGCTAAATTTGAAGTTGAAGAAGATCAAACCATCAAATCCATCATGGAGCATTTGAAAATTTCTACAACTTTAAACTTGAAGGAAGAATCAGAGGATCAAATCGAAGATTGAAGACCCACTTTGATATTCAAATTTACAAATTATTTGTACAACTTATTCGATGTTTACCCAAAATCAATAAACGCGAATTATTAGTGCAAACAATTATATTAATAATTTATAATTTGTATATTATATAATTTTTAAATATATAATTGTTTATTTTAACTACAATCGTATTTTTCTAATTAAATTTGATTAAAGAATTCCAACGGAAAACCAACGGAATTTTTATTTCATTGAAAATTCCAACGGAAAATCCAACGGAAAAATTCCGTTGGTTTTTTTATGAAGAATAAAAGAAAACCGACGGGATTTTCTCGTTGGTTTTCCGTTGGAAATTTTATTTCATTCAAATTCCAATGGAAAAGTCCCGTTGGTTTTGTAGCACCCTATACGCCAAGGCACTACATCCCCCGCACTATAGCTCGATCCACATACGAAATGGATAATCCGTACATGAACCAAACATATAGCGAACGGGTGACAATACAAGAGACATGCTAGCTAGGCGGGACTAGACCCCAATTCATTCGAATCCAATACATGAAAATTTAAAAGCGGAAGCATAACCACTATCATTTCGTTATCACATACCGAATAACCAAAAGCTTACCATATTCTAATTCACATATCAATACATTATCATCTCCAACATGCCATACATGTATAAGTTTCCCAAAAGCTAACAAGAACCAAAACATGATCAATCCAGGAATATCAGCATCATATGAATGCTATGCTAGACTCAGCTGAAGGAAAGACACAACTCTGATTCGCTCCTAGCACACGACCGTGGATACCTGAAAAGTGAGGGTGTCAGTCTACCGAAGACTGAGTGAGGGGCATAAATATATATACAACACACGTAACATGCAAGCTATAACCTCGGGTAAAGCTCTGGAAGTAGAAAATAAGATAAGTTCCAAAATGAGATATTCATTGAAATTCCAAAAGAAAACCAATGGAAAAATTCCGATGGTTTTTTTTATGAAGAATAAAAAAAAACCCAACGGGATTTTATCAAAAATTTGGTTGGTTTTAGCTCCTCCCTGCTTGGATGAGTTGATGCACTATACTTTTTCCTCATGAATATTGACCAAATGTTATCCTGAGTGGCTCAGTCCGAAAACGGCACCATAATTTCCAAGAAAATGAATTAATCAAATCTTCCGAATTCCGACATCCCAATCCTCCGTCACTAGTTGGGAAATATGTCTTTTCCCATTTAACCCAGTGCAATCTAGGATTTCACTACTAGAAAAACGCCCTATAGCAACGGATTTAGCAACGGATTCGGGCTTAGCAATGTATTTAGCAACGAAAATTTTCCATTGTTATAACCTTCGTGGCTAATCTATAACAACCGATTTAGCAACGAATATTAGCAACGAATCTATAGCAACGGATTATTACCCACAAACATTAGCAACGGTTTTAGCAACAGATTTAGCAACGGATTTTCCGTTGCAAACCTAGCAATAATTAATTAATTTTTTTTGCCTGTTTGCAATGGAATTTTCGTTGCAAAAGATAATAATTCAAATTAATAAATAAAAATTTTATTTGTGGGCCCCAGAATCACCCCCCAACCGCACCAGCCCTAGTAGGTTCGAACCCCCACCCAGACCGAACCAAACGAGCCCAAGGTGGCTCATGATATATATTGCATAATATGTGCCCGCCAGGAATCGAACCTAGGTCTCCAATGGAGAAGATTGGAGGCCCAACCAACTTGGAAAGCCATGTTATTGGTAATATTATGTCATTTGTTATATTTAACAACTATCAAATATTCATACACTAATTTAAATAAATAATTAAATAGTTGTTATCATAGTTTAAATAAAAATATTTTTAAATATGTAATTATTTATATTAATACACATTCCATTAAAAATTTTACTTCTTAATTATTTAATTAACTACATATTCCAAGTTTTAGTTATGGCATAAAAATCTAATGTATATCAATTTAAGTATAACTTTTTATGACATACAAAAAAAAGGATGAAAGTTTTACATAACTAAATAATTAGAATTAATTAGTTGGTTGTTGAATAAAGAACTTTTACGTTATATGAAGTATTCACTTGTACATTTATAGAACAATATCTGTATTTTGAGGAACTATTGTATTATTTAGCAATCGTAGTTGAATAACTTAATGAAGAATTATTTTATTAATATGAAACATTTATATTTGAATTTGTAGAATTGTAACACCCCAAACAGAGGGCGCCACATCCCCCGCACCGAGACCCGACCCGCATATGAAATGGAGAGTCCATATACGAGCCGAATCACGGCGAACGGGGACTCACTCACTCGCTATGCTAGGCGGGAGCTGGAAACTCGAGACCAAATCAACAATTTAATAGGATAAGATGCACGTGCGGAAGCATAGCATATAATCAGTCATCAATGCAGGTAACAATTGACGGGTTCAACTAGCATAAATACCTAGTCCTGAAATTTTAAACATAAATCATAAATCATGACCACGGGTTCAATTTGTCCCAAATTAATAAAACATAATATTAGCATTTATACATGTTTCAATATGAACTCATCCATTTACAATGCGTGTGTGCAAAGAGTCTGAGTTAACCACATGACTTGACAGACACGAAATCCCGCCTAGCACTCCAATCTGCAGCCAACAGGGTAACAAGAAAACAGAAGAAGAGAGGGTCAGTCAAGCGACTGGTGAGGCGGAAAGAATATAATAGATATATACACGATGCAATAGGTAGAGATATGCAATGCAATAACAAGCTGCCTCGATCCGATATAGCCTCAATTTTCAATAACAAGACAGTC
This sequence comes from Lantana camara, assembly GCA_037501455.1. Taxonomy (NCBI): domain Eukaryota; kingdom Viridiplantae; phylum Streptophyta; class Magnoliopsida; order Lamiales; family Verbenaceae; genus Lantana; species Lantana camara. Next base: position 113,663,828 of record CM074857.1, read on the forward strand.
ATTTACTTTCAAGAACAATAGCTTATACCGGATTAAGGGTTTCAAGCAATCAGTGGGTACCGAGTTATACCCTTTCTCCAACCTTTACTCCACAAGACAAGAACAAGATCAAGAACAAGAACAATAACAAGAAACAATTCTTCTTCCTCCGGGTGATGGAAGGGTTAATTACGCCCTAACCATCCAAGAACACGCGAGTCATAACCCATTTCAGTACTATGCTCCTTCGGCATCCGGTGCCGGTCACAGGCGACATGTGGTACCAACTACCTCCGATGATAGCATAGTCCCCCGTAGAGGTCGCGAGATAGATTTACCGTCAGCCCTTGCTTTCTCGGCTCCTCTTCCCACGTTGCCTCGGGCCCTTACCCCACCGAAACATGCGAATGGGGCCCCAATCGAAACACGCGAAAGGGGATTTTCAAGAACAAGTACTCGGTTATGCAATGTATGCAAGAAACTTTCCATTTTCACACTTAAAGTCATGAACACATGCTCAAGAATCTATATGTATAACCCATTTGTTACTTGAAATCCATTTGCAATAAAATCGAGAATATAGTAGTCAATCACGTATTTATTAGATAGATATACATATATGTATAATAATTCACATGCGGGGAAACAATTGCAATTCATGTAGGCTATACGAGTATAGGTTGTTGGCTACAGCAAGAAGATAAACCTCACCTTTTCACCTTACCGACCGTTTACCGAAAGACCGTGAGAGAAGTGGTTGACCTTACTCAACCGGAACATGACCTATTTGAAGTGGACCTGTGTAACGAGACATGACACGTGAGACTTAGGCTCAAAGGACCAACTAGAGACGCTCGGCAATGCAAAACAATGTCATGACTTGATATGAGTATAGATTCATATGTAACGATACTATAATTATGCAAGGAATGGCAAAATTGAGCAATCATGGCACTTTAAGAATTAACTATCACATTGAAGATCACTTAAGGCAAGTTTAGACGTCTTTCATGCAACTTTAGTAAAATAATAAGCTCATATAAGAGCATTTACACTTGAAATAAAGAGTATATAACACATATGAGGTTCAATAAACGGAAATAAACGAGGAGAAAGGCAAGAAACAAGCATTTAGGCAAAACTTGGCAAAGCTGACAGTTTTCTCCAAATGCGCAAGCTGTAAAGAATTTGGTATATCTTAAGATTGAGAAGTTGGAAGTAGGTTTTACTTGTTGGAAATGAAAGTAGACAAACATGTCTTTCCAACCATATATAACCCAAATTTTAGTTCAAAGTGGATTAAAAATGACATAGATGCAAACTTGGTTGAATGCAGATTTCCGGCAATTTGGCGACACAGTTTTGGATCGATCATATCTCCCTCCTCAGAAATGATTTTAAGGTGATTCGAATTGGAGAATTCTCTACACTTAAATTAGTTTCAGTGGTCCAAATATCAACTCAATCCGAGTTCGTTTGATGGGGTACCCGGCCGGGTAAAGTCTAAGGCAAAAATTCCCCAGCCGGGGAAAAACAGTCCAGAAAATCGTCTGGACAAGGCTACCCGCCCAGGTAGATTTTCTTCATGATTTTACCCGCCCGGGTAGTGTATTTCCAGCAGAAAAACTAGCAAAAACAGGGGAAAACAGGGGAGGAATGAAAAGGAAGCCAAGGACTCAATCAACCATCCAAAATTGCAAATATATAACTAGAATCAAGTGTACTCATTTCACCTCACATAAAAACACACTTAGGAACATTCAAGGAGCAAATAAATACCAAGAACTCATGCTTAATATTCATCATCATCAACCTCAAAACTCATGAACTCCATGAATGAACCTCAAGCTTTCCCCTACTTATGAATCATGCATGATAGCTTCTTAAATTCCTCCTAGCACAAGATATCTAGCATAATTTCTTCTACTACTTCCTCCTAACATGCTTTGCTATATGATTCTTCACCATAACCTAGCTTCCATGAAAATATATTCATACCATGCATGAAAACTCATGATTATGCAAGAATTAAACCATGGAGATATGTTTATGCATGAAGGTAAACATGAATTCTACCTTAACTTGGAAGATATGAACTTGAGATGATGGTGTGAGAGTGGGATGATGGATCGTGAAATGAGGGAGCAAGAAAGAAGGAGAAGAGAATTTCTTTGTATCTCTTGAAATTCATGGAATGAAATGGAATAAAATGGAAGACTATGATATTTTATAAAAAGTATACAAGCATTAATTAAATTACATGAGTCATAAAGTAATTCTTGACTTTAATTCCTAATTTAATTAGCTATCCTTCATATTATATGGTTTATGCAAGTAAGTTCTCACATTCTTGCATTAAGAATACACAAATCCAATTAAAATTCACTTAGGTATTCCTACTTTGGAAAATTTAGCAATTAAGGACAAGTAGTTGACAATTAATAGATCGAATGAATATAACATATTCTCTCGGACGTTCCCACGCGTTTTACCTGTTCCGAAAGACGGGGCGTTACAAGAATTATATCTAAATATTGAAGAATTATTGTGTTATGCAGCCATTAGATGATAAATGAAGAATTTTTCTTTAAATATAAAGTACTTATATTTAACTTTGTAGAACTATATCTAAATATTACGGAATTATTGTCTTATGCAACTTTTAGACATTAAATAATAAACTTTTCTCTTAATATGAAGTATTTACATTTGAATTTCGAGCATTATATATGAATTTTAAGAAATTATTGTGCTACGCAACTGTTAGTTATTAAATAAAAAATCTTTCTTTAAATAACATTATGTAATTGTGGAACTATATATCAAACTATCTGTTAAACATATGATTATTTGTATTAAGTATATATAATCATGTATATAGAGATATTGTATTAAACATTGTTAGCTTTTATACATTTTTGTGTTTTAATTATGATGCACATCTTTTAAAAATTTATAATTTATATTATACCTTATAATATATCGATCATCAATATAAATTTTCTATCAAATAAAAATATTAAAGGTTTTTATATATGAAAGATTATACTATACAAATATTAATTCTACATAATCCCCAAACATATGATCATGTATTATATAAGTCAATGGTGGCTATATCAATAAAATGATCTAACATTATATATATATATATATATATATATATATATATATATATATAAATGATCTAACATTATATATATATATATATATATATATATATATATATATATATATATGTGTGTGTGTGTGTGTGTGTGTGTGTGTGTGTGTGAGAGCTTGAAAAAATAAGGATGAAAGTTTAAATAATTATATGTATATATATATTAAACCATATAAACAAAATATTTTAATATATTTTTTGCTCAAAATAAAGAAATTACAATCTAAATAGCAACGGATTTTTCGTTGCTAAATTATAAATATTCTATTAAATTTTTAATCAACTATTTATAGCAACGAATTTTTCGTTGCGAAATTATAAGTATTCTATTATTTTTTAATTAAATATTTATAGCAACGGATTTTCTGTTGCTAAATTATAAATATTTTATGAATATTTTAATCAATTGTTTATAGCAATGGATTTTCCGTTGCTGATATTTTTTATTATTCATTTATTGTTATTATATTTTTATTCCATATAACAACAAAAAATCCGTTGCTAAATTATAAATATTTTATTAATTTTTTTAATCATATGTTTATGGCAACGAATTTTCCATTGCTAATATTTTTTATATTTATTTATTTTTATTTCTTTTTCTTCCATATAGCAACGGAAAATCCGTTGCTAAGCAACGGATTTTCCGTTGCTAATATATTTTATATTTATTTCTTTTTTTTCCCTTTCATATATCAACGAAAAATCCGTTGCTAAATAGCAATGGATTTTCCGTTGCAAATATTTATAAATATTATATTATTTTTTATTAGGTTTTTATTTTAATAGCAACGGAATTTCCGTCGCTATATATATCAATTTATTTATTTTTTGTATTTAATTTTCGCAACGAAAAATCCGTTGCTATTTTTTTTTTTTCATATACAGCAACGGATTTAACAACGAAAATTCCGTTGCTAAATTTTCGTTGCTATATGGCAGATTTCTAGTAGTGTTTTCTGAGTCCGAGCCCCCAAAAAAAAAAACCTGAAGGGATAATAATGAGGAACCCCCTGAGATATGGTGAAATTACAGATTACCCTCGAGATATGGTGAAATTACAGATTACCCCTTGAGGTTTGAGAAATTACGAATTCCTCCCTAACCCGTTATTTTCTCTGTTAAATTTAACAAAATGTGCGATTTTACTATTTTACCCTTCATATGTTGAAACTCAAGGGGGTATATGTAAGAAAAAGCCAAACGCAATGGGATTAATGTAAGTACTGAAACTTATTTTTTGCGGGGGGGGGGGGGGGGGAGGGGGAGGGGGAGGATTTGACGTAAGTACTTGAGTTTTGTAATTATCTAATATTTTTTTTCAAAAGAATGCTGATTAATGAGAAATACCCCAAGTTTTAGCTTTGGGCTTTTCACTCGAGATCTTTCCCAGTGAACGACGACGAAGAAACAAACACAAGCATAGCGGAAGCATAAAGACAACCATACTGAAACACAAAATTTAATTACAAGGCCGATAAGGCCGATGACAATGGCAAACTACAAACGAGAACCATAATAGGTATAGCTACATAGACTGTACATACTGAGTTTCCCACTAAGGAGAAATTCCAAAAACACTGAGCTTCAAAAACAAACTATCTAGACAACACCTGGCAACCTAGACCTGCTGTGCCGCTTAGTCGCACCTAACTGAAGCCAAAACCAGAATAAAGGGGACGTTAGTTAAAGTGACTAAGTGAGGGGGTTATACATATTCATAAACGAAATCACAACCTTGGTTCACATTTTTATTCTTTTTCAAAACGAGGTATAAGTAGAAGATGGGATAAGTTTTAGTTTGTATTAAAAACACAATTGTGAACCAATAACCAAAACAATCGATCAATCACAATAACCCGGTGAGTACGGGTGAGTTCTCCAACCTTTCACACCCTGAAAACAAGAAATACAAAACAATAAACCAGCCTTCTCCCTCCGATTGTTAGTCAAGGAGCCCCCCAACCAACCACACGATCACACATATAGGGACAATATGCCCTGGTACCAATAGCCTCACTCTGTACGTATCGTAGTCAACCTTCGACTATCCCCCGTATAGAGCTTCACAGAAGTACTTAGCAAGATCAGCGTTTGGCGCTCACCTCCAGGCATCACCCACTAGATATTTCGGGCCCATATTCCCCAAGGACATCCCCAAGGGTTCTATCATTCGATCACAACTCGCTTTTTAAAACATTTTCACACTTTCAATTGCTTTCTTTCTCTTAACCATTTCACAATTTAAAATTAAACTTTTCGTTCACTCACGCATATATATATATATATATATATATATAATATAATACAATATAATATAACAAAAACCCGTTTTTATAAGGAAATCCCATTTTTCAATAGAATACTAAAATATTACAAAACAACTAATAATATATGTAGTATCAATGGGTCAAAATCAAACTCAATAAATAATGGTTGTTTTAAGAATTTATATATTTATATAATATATGTTTTGGCCCCAGTTGAAAACATTTTAATTCCTCACCTGAAAAGCTTCAAAACTGCAAAAGAGACAACGCCCGACACGATCAGGGATCCTCCTTAGGAACGCCTGTTACACACATATGACTGCAAATTATGACTAGACTGAAAATCAGAAAACACGACAGACTCCTACGGCTATCTTATAATCATGCTAAGACTAGACGATTAAACAATTTAGTTAAGCACAAAAACAAAATTCAAATAATAGAATTATTATAATTTTCAAATTTATTCTATGCTTGTCGAATTCTCTTATTCCTAAAGTGTCTCAAGCTTAATATACATGTTATAATACTATGCTTATTACTCCGGGTATATACATATATATGAATCTTTTCTTACTCTTTTTATAATATATACATTCTTGCTTTTGGGATCAAAAGAATGGGTTCGCCTACTGATATGAGCACATATATATGTATTTATTAAGGCTCCAAGCAATACTCCCAAAGCAAGGTAGTTGTAATAGATTTCTAGCCAATTCAGAGGACCAAGAATTAACAACAGATTGTATGTAAACTTAATAAATTGAGAGACAGAGGAACAATTTCATCAGATTCACGTTGTCCAGCATAAATGGAATAATTAATCAAATCAATTAAGCAATTAAATATAAATCATTTTAATAAAATATATAACTTTTAGTTCTCAACATTAATACCAGGAAATTCTTATGATTAAGATATTAATAACAAAATAAATAGTTTACCAAATTTAATCAATATTTTTATATTTTTAAATTTCTTAATCACGTAGTTCCTTCTAAAATTAGAAAGGAATCCCACTACCAAAAAAAAAGTATTAGTGACCGCCAGATCGGTCACTAATATAGCAAAAATGGGTCACTAATCGACGTTAGTGACCGATTAGTGACCGATCTCGGTCGGTTGGTAAAACCCTCGTAACTAATATTTCAGTGACCGATTATTATCAGTCACTATTATAAAAAAAAGTCGGTTACTAATCCAATTATTTTGTTTTACCAGTCACAACGCGGTCACTAATTTAGTGACCGCATAAAATCAGTCACTAAATTTTGAATGTTTTCACTCACTGATATTCACAATTTGTGACTGATTAATCGGTCACTAATTTTCTCTTTATTATTTTTTTATGTTTTATTTTGAGACCTTCAGCAGTCACTAATTAATTCATTATTCATTTATTTTTTGACCAATTTAATTCATTTTTTATTTTATTTTATTAAAATTTGTATTTTTTAATTCATGTATCATGCATTATTTAAAAATTTAATCCAAATGAACAAAACAAATAACATGAAACTAAATATATAAAATCCCAACATAACTCCATAATCATCATTACAAATTATCAAACCACTAATAACCAAATCAACAAAGTTTATAATACATTATTACACAAACATTAATAGGAAAAAAGTTTGGGTGATTGCCTACAGTACAACATTCATTTTGTGTTCTGAGTATCATAATGAGCTTGCATCTTGAAAGGGGGAGAATATCTTTAGTGAAGGCAAATTCCAAAAGCAATGTAATGTGATCACTTCCTCATTTCGGAAAACAAATTCAGGTTTTAGGATCTTTCTAGAGATAAGATGCTATTTGAAACAAAGCAGACATGATACCTTTGTGGGAAATCCCTGAGTTCTGCTGCATAAAATGCTTTGGACAGTAACATATGAGAATTTTATGAATAGTAATATGTATTAGGAAGAGTTGTATATCCGAATATCTACAACAGAGAAAATACCACATTCTTTGACTCGCCATATTTAATCTACCGTGCCTCTGAAACATCTACAGTAGCTTGTCACTAGTGGTTCATCACTGGAATCTCGTGACTCGGATGTGGTCTGTCATAGCAAAAAGCCCATAACTTCGTTGTAAGAAAATAAAAATCAAATTAAAATTTACAGGCCATAATTCCAAATATTATCTCAATTCTACATATGCACTTGTTAGCTTCGTCAGATTGCAGTGTCAAATCAACTGGAAATGCTTGAAAATCCAAAACATGGATAAGGCCGTATTCTTTCACATATCATCAAGAAAATGTAAAAATAATGAATATTACCTCAATAACAAGCATTCCAACATTCCAGCCATGAAGTTTCTCCTTCAAACAAAGTTGCAGTTGTATTCAACAAGTTCGATCTCACGAACTAATCACTTACGATCTCTCAGTTTAAGTCACTACAAACAAAATTCAAATATCTTTAAATTCAACCAATACCCCAGAAATAACAAATACAACACATTTTAACAATGAGACTAACCATTTCAGTTCAATTTTGTTACTACAGAGAAAATAATGCATTTTTGAGAAAAGAGAGTGAACAAATAGAAAAACTCACTCTCCACAGAGGCAAACCAAATTCCTCCTTCAGTTCTCCAGATCTGCAAAATCTGTAGCATGCCACACACAGCAGCAGCAGCAGCAGAGATATGAACAAGCCTTAAACAACCATGTAACAGAACCACTCATAACAAGCCTGAAATAACCACTCTCCTCATGCTTTAATAGCTTCACATGGACAAGACTTATAAATAGTTACAACTCAAACATTCCAGCAGCAGAGATATGAACATGTTAAACAACCATGTAACAGGACCACCTACCCAAAAATTGGAAAAACAAACAAATTACTACAAGTATTAATAGGCAAATATATAAACAGCGACAAAGGCTATGTTTAACTCCACATTAACTCCCCAATCTAACAGCTCCCATCAACACAAGCCTGTGCTCCAATTCCATGACAAATTTTGACCTTAACAACAATATCATGAAAACAAGCCTGCTCAACAATATTTTCTATTTACCTTTACAAAATCATCATGAACATCAACCGGACGAAATAATTGACAAGCCAATTAGATGCAAGCATCTTTGGGGCAAGACTAAAATCTAGATGAATTGCACAATTTGAAATCAAGTGACAAAACCAAGTCATGTAAAGAACGATTAAACTTGCATAAGGTTGTTTTCTTTCACATAACATAACAAAGATTGAATCATTATCAACTTATGATCAACACAAGAGAGTGATTTGTATATGAAATCAGAGAACATATTTAACTCATAACATCAAACAACTTCAAATTATAATCTAATCAAAGTTAATAGATCCAAAATTAGGCTGCAACAAATCTGTATATGAAACTGTGACCTCGTTTTTTTAATTTTTATGCTTCATCTACAACTCTCGGACCATAACCATTAAATTCTACACAACATAATTCACAAGTAGAAAGGTAGACAACAAATTCTACACAACAAACTTCACTAAAACATCCAAGAATTGAGTAAAGAACATATATACAAAGACAGAATAAAGAGCCTTCAGTTTTTGCAGAACTCGTCTATCAAATCAGTGTAGAGAACATATATACAAAGACAGAACAAACAATACCTACTTACTATTTAATCACTGATGATAGAAGGAGCAGGAATGAGAATCTAACCAGTAATTCTCTCAAACTGTTCACCAAACAAAATCACAGGGATAGCTGATGCGAAAAATATGTAGGTTTTAGGTGCCAAAATCCTGAAAATAATGGGATGTTGAGTTCATTATAAAGCACATTACAATTGGAAAACACAAAGTAACTTAGCTTATATCAACATCTTGACCAATGAAATTCTATGGGATGTCCAGTTCATGATAAAGCACATTAAAATTGGAAAACACAAAGCAACTTAACTTATATCAACATCTTGACCAACAAAATTCTAAGGAATAATTAAGTAGGAAAACTTCGAGCATATACCTAAAACCGGCTTTGAATCTACGAGTCCAGTCTTGCTTGTAATAAAGGAGCCTCCTTGAGCGTCATTCTTAATCCCACGAAAGGGCACAAAAGCTTCTTCCATTTCCGCAGCTCAAAGAAAAACTTATTTGTCACCGTCACCGTCGATTCTCCCCTCTCTCCGTCGCCATTGATTCTGTTTCTCTCTGTCGCCGTCGAGCCCATCCATATTTCAAACGTCATCGTTGATTCTCGACTTCTTTCCGTGGCCGCCGATAATCGCCTCCCTCAGTCGCCATCGAGTCTCGTCTCCTCAATGGATAATCGCCTCCCTCAGTCGCCGTCGAGTCGAGTCTCCTCAATGGCCGCCGATAATCGCCTCCCTCGGTCGCCATCGAGTCTCATCTCCTCCGTGGCCGTCGATTTTTCGCCTTGAGAGAGAAGATTTGTCTGGGCGAGGGTTTCCGCTCTAAATCTCGTCTAATATTTGGGGGTGGGGGTATTACATTTGAGTTTTGACAAAAATGAAAAAACAGAACATCTCCATCCCCAAGTTGAGAGATCAAGCGACTAAGAGCAGACTTGATATTTGCTCCTGTTGGCATTGCCTCACCTTGCGTGCCTGGCTTCTCCGTGAGAACCTCAATATCACTGGGATCGAAGCCGTACACACCTATGAGCATTGCATGCACGGCATCCACGTCGTTGTGGCAACCACTCAACGTTGGGAAATCTTTAAACCTGAGGACCGAGTAGTTGCACCCAACTAGGGGAGCGATATTCTTTCCTGATTGGCATTTGGCCATGGCTGATTGAGTTACGAGACTTATAGTTAAATTATTATAGCGTCGATCTGCTAAGTTGTACATGATGGTTTAGCAGTTAGCACTCTAGCTATTTATAAGATAGATTGGCTTAGGATTGTATTGAAATGATCGCAATTAATGTATCCATAATAACGGGTAAACAAAATTTTCTTCCCCATAAATGAATTTCATCGGTGCATTTGATTTATACTAATATATGTATGACACTTGTAAAATTAATAAATGGGATATAAATGACCCACAGCTACCAAATTAATATTATGGTTACTAAATTGAAATGACTTAAAATTTCATTGCATTTACAAATATATATATGACACATGGAAAATTCTAGCCCAAACCAGGCTTGGCCGAGCCTAAACCAATTAAAAAGCAAGTGTATTACATGACACATGTAAAATTATTAAATGGGATATTAAATATTAATGACCCACAGCTACGAAATTAATATTATGTTTACTAAATTGAAATGACTTAAAATTATCCAGCCAAATGTTTACATGGATAGCATATCTAATGATACATAAGGGAGGAAGACGAAAGCAAGAACCAAAAAAATGATACATAATATCTTTTTTTTTTTGGTCACAAAATGATACATAATATCAATCCTACTAGCATCCATGGGAAAAATGCAAAATCGGGACACTAAGTGACCCCCCATTAGCATTTTCAGTACACAAATAGCTCCGACGACAAATGTGTCCAATAACTCCCAAAATGTGTCCATTTCAGGACTGCTGATGCAAATGTAGGTTCTGCGCGTAATGCAGATTTTGAGTATTATGGATGCTAGGGAAAAATGCAAAATCGGGATATTAAGTGACCCCCACTAGCATTTACATGAGATAATAAAAAGAGATAATTTGTATTGTAATGTTTTTTAGGTCTAAAATAAAATATTTTGAATTTAATAATTAATTTAGAATATTTATATAATATTAAAAATATTAATATTTATAGTTTGTAATTAATAAATTTTATACAAATATTTTATATAATATATATTTTGAATATTAGTATTCAGGTGTTATGTATAGAATATATTATGAATTTTTGAGAAATATAATATACTTGTAATAAATGAAATATGTATAAATATATAATATATCTATATGACATGTATATCTTAGTATCATATATCTATATGTATATCTTTTATTTGAAAAAATTATAATATCATATTTTTAATTTTTAACTTTATTTTTTTGCCATGTATCATATAATATATTATTTTAATTTTTTTTAAATGTCATATAATATATTTATATATTTTTTTGATGTAATTGTAAATAATACAGTGATACATTATTTAGAATTCATTTTGTTTTTTTGTTTTTTTCATAATATTTAATGTTTATTAGGTGAATTAAAAAAAAAAAGAAAATACGTGGCAATGACGTGCGCATGCCACATCAGCAACTTGGACTTGTCATTTGATTCCCGACGATGATTAGGCAATTCCGGCGACTTTGTCCTGAAATTGTCACATTTTGAGAGTTATTGGACACATTTGTCGTCGGAGCTATTTGTGTCCTGAAAATGTTAGTGAGGGTCACTTGGTATCCCGATTTTGCATTTTTCCCTAGCATCCATAATACTCAAAACCTGAGGCGCAGAACCTGCATTTGCGTCAGCAGTTACACAATAATCCATAAGAGATAGACACAACGAGAGAGAGATTTAATTTTAAGCCATGTACCAAAGAAATAATTATTTTCAACTCTTTTAAATATCTCTAATTATATATGATTAATATCTGGAAGCAGAACTCAGCCAAAAAAAATATTCTAGAAATAAAAATGCTCCCAAAGTTGAAACAGGACTGAAGAATCCCTCAACGCATAGTAGCAAACGTGTAGCAGCAATATATTTTTTTTTTTGCAGACGCGTAGCAGCTTAATAACACGATTTCAGTTCTGTTAATTATTTTATGTATTAAATTAGTTCATAATACTCAAAAGAGCAAATTGCATTAGTTCCATATTATATAACCTTTCTCACTTTGGCCCAACGCTTTTTAAAAGTGTCCATTTTATCCCGTAGTATTTAATATTTGTTACTTTAAGGACTTCTATCCAAAAATGGACGAAAATTTGACTTTGAACCGTTAAAGCCATTTATGATGGGAAAGTTACCGTTCATGAGCCTTTTTTCTTTTCTTTTCTTTATTTTTCAGGAATTGGCTTTATATCTAACCTACGTAAAGAATGTATATTATAAATGAAAATATATAATATATAATATATACAGGGGCGACTCCAGGATTGTGGGATAGTGGGGTCAAAACAATTTAACTATTAATAAAAAATATATATTATTTGATGGTGCAGAAACTTGCAAAGGATTGAAACACCAATCACTTTAGAATTTGTTGGTAGAAGGGAAGACCATCATAGGCGTTGAGCCTCAGGAACTGGGTTTCCAATGAGCGTGGGTTCTTCCAGCTAGGATAACACCAGGAAATCATGCAGCAAGGGTGCAGGAAATGGTGAAATATATGAAGCTTTGGAGAAGGTGAAGATGCAGAGGAGAATGATGCCCAGTTCAGTAATGTGGTGTCTTGTGAAGAAGATGACTTGGGAGAATGCACGTGTTCTCCCCTATTTATATGTTAGGGGTGAGGGTAAATGGGTAAACTGACCATGTGGTCCCAAACCTGTGTTGCCCTAACACGTGGCAGCCTTTGAGGATGTGAAAATGACACTTCTGAAAAGGGAGACGGCGTGTCAGGTGCACGGTGCGCACTACCTTTGTGTCAGAGGTTGTTGACGAGGGTCGCATGAGTGGAGGGTCCCGGATCCGTCTTATGAGGGTTCAGGTCCATCATGGCGGTGGGAGACGACTTACGAGCGATTAGTGACGCTCGAAGAGTGCTCGGATGGGTTCCTCATGGTTCATGAGCTTTGAGCGTCAAAACCCGAGCGACAAGTATATGGCCCTCGCGGGGATGATTCCTTAAGAAAGGTAACCCCGAGGGCCGATACGTGAGAGCCGGGCCTGCCGGCTCATCCTCGCCGTTTAACTGGTTGTTCGAGGCTCAGGGGCCCATATTAGTTGGCAAGTGAGTGGGCGGGGTTGGTCCACGAGCCCGTCAACGTGAGGGTGTAATCTCAGCGTTAGCAGATGGTGACAGGTGGACGGTCCTGATAAGAGCGCGTTTTTGGGCCTCATCATTTTGCCCCCCCAAATTCTGTAGTATCGTTCGAGCGTACTGTAGAATTTTTAATATGGAGGGAGCCTAGTATTTTGAATTACTTGAGGGTCAAGCCGTTGCTAGAGAAGTGACCGTCCGCCTTCTGTAACGGACATAATCTGACACAGCATTAACTGATGTCATGTCCGCATTTAATGCGGAGTGGAAACGTGGGCGCGTGTACTCCGGGAGACGTGAGGCGGTTACCAAAAGTGGGGGGATTTCCTAGGCGGGAAATGATTGCCATTTGAAATCTTAAACCCTAATTAATGCCAACCTTTACCCCTATAAATAGGGATCTGCAAGGCTTTGAAGTCTTTTCCACGCCTTCAACTTTCTTCAAGCATATACTCAGCAAGAAAACTCTGCAACTTTCTCCGATTCCGGCGAGCTTCTGTCCTTCCAGCTTTTAGGTAAAATTCCATAACATTTTCCTTATTTTCTTCGTGCTAACATTAGGCTTGGATTGCGTGAGTGAACTCCCTTGAGCGAAGAGCCACTGTCTATTATTGAGCTAGTTCCAGAAACCTTCTCCTTCCTTGAGCTTTCTGTTAGAAACCCCGTTTCCAAAAGTTGAAAAGTAAACATGGCCGGAAACCAAGCTGACGATTACGTAAGGGAGATTGAGGAGATGTCGGTGGGGAGCTCTTCCCCTCACGGGGATGTCCCCACAGCTGTTCCCTTGGCTAGGGCATCCCCGGGCGAGGGGATTCCCATGGCGATCTCGGTGGCCCAGGCTCCGGCCGACGCCGGGGAAGAAGAGGTGGAAGCCGCCGTTCAAGGGATGAACGAGCGTGCCCCTGGAGGGATGAATGACCTCTTCGAAGAGATGCACAACGTGATGGAGATGCAAAGACAGGGGGAGAGGGTATTCCCAGTATTGAATAGTGCCGTGCGACCCCAGGATCACAGGATCACGGTGGCCGTGATGGCTCCCGAGGGTGAAGCAGGGCCATCCGGGCGCCCATTTGAGGCTGAACCTTCCAGAAGGCACCAGAGGAGAGGAAGGGTGCCTGCCACTCGAGTGAGGCGGGATAATCGTCATCAGACTGACAGATCTCCGGACGAGATTGCGAGTATCCTGACGCTCGACGATTTGGAGGAGTTGAGGGGGAAAGCTTATTGGGATGAAGCGGTATTCCCCATGCGACTTCCTGAGGAGGGGGAGAGGGCCAACCGACCGCCGCCTGGGATGATGACGGTGTACTGGGACGCGGTTCTGGCCGGGGGTTTAAGGTTCCCTATCGCTCACTCCGCCGCTATCATCTACCACCATCTAGCGCTTTGCCCCTCACAGATTCTGCCCAACGGCATAGCCCTAATCAACACTTTCATAATAGCGATGAGAGCCCTAGGCTATGCATCTTCGATTGCCAATTTTGACAGTTTGATACAAGTTGCCCGCTCGCCACGCTCGTCGCCTACGGACGGGTTCTACTACGCCCAGGCCAAATCAGGCTTTAAAATGATAGACTCCCTATCCACTTCCTACGGCGAACATTGGAAGGAGAAGTATTTCTTTGTGGGGGCCCCTGGGGGGATTTTTGGGGTTCACCGTCAATGGATGATTCATGGCGAGGGTCCTCTGGTTAGGGAAAGGATAAGGAATAAGGATTTTGAGGATTGGGCACAGGGGTTGGCCTTCGAGATGAGAAGTGAGAAAAAGTGGATTAAGGCGGAAACCTTGATGAAGAACGAGGGGATATTGTTCCGTTATGGGCTATCTTGCCCCCCAGATATGATACTCAACCCTCCAGCTGACATCATGGCCCTCGACGGTTAGATTCTAGGAACTAACTGCTCTAACTTTTAGAATAGCCTCCTAACTTGGTGTGATTGATGTATTTTTTGCATCTGTGATCCAAGCAACCAACTTCTGACGCTCGTTTCCCCTTTATTTGCAGGTGTCCAAATATTATCGCGAGGCATGAATGCTGAGGCTCTTTCCCGCATGTTAGGCGTTCAGGGACCCGCCGCTGACCCTCAGCCCTCGCAACAACAACAAGACCGTCCGCCCAATGCTCCGAGGGGGAGGGCAAATCGACGAGGTGCTGGCCGAGGGCAAAACAATGCCCGAGGGGGAGCAGGGAATGAGGCTCCTCCCAGAGGCCCTATTGAGGATCTGACAGTGGAGGGTACTCACGAGGCTACTCCTCCGCCGGCGGCCCCCATAGGCCCAATTTCGTTGAGTTCGAGCGGGTCACGGAACCGCTCGGGCGAGCCCATCCGCATTCATGAAACCCTTCGGGCTGATCGCCAAGGGAAGAGAAAAAGGCTCCCGGATTCAATTCCCATTTCCGGTAAGGGGAAGGAGGTGGTGGTAGGGCACAGAGGCGAGGGTAGCGACACTTCTTCGTCAGAGGACGAAGATTTCTGGAAGATAGGCTGTAAAGGCGACTCCCGCTACAAGCGCCAACGGACTGAGGGTCCGGTGCTTCTGAAAAAGAGCGCCTACTCCGTGAACCTCATTTCTGATATCGTCGGGAAACTCCAGTTTTCCGGCGATCATGACAAGTTGAACGAGCATGATGCCGCTCGTGTTGCTGACGATGCCTGTCATGCCCTTTTGACGGTAAGTCCTTAGTATCCTTTGAAGATTTTCAACTTCCATTGTTTGCATTCGAGCGCTAATCTTTGTGTCTGACTTACCAGGAGGTAATCCCTAGGTTGAAGAATCTGCAAGGGCGAGCGCAGGCCTACTCCGAGCATAAGGCCAAGTACAAGAAACTGTTGCGCATTTCTGACCCCGTCCAGTTGCAAGAGGATTACAACAATGTCAGCGCTCAACTGAATTCCGCCAACCTTGAGAACGTTCGGCTAAAGGAAGCTCTGAAGAAGTCCGATGACGCTTTTCTAGTCCTTAACGAGCGTCACAGGAAATTGAAGGACGAGCGGGACCAGCTAAGGGTGCAAGATGGGGAGCTGGGTGAGCAGCTGGCGGAGAGTACTCGCCAGACCGAGGAAACACATAAGGCCCTTGCCGACTTTCAGGCCAAGGTGCAGGGATTGGAGGCGAGAGTATCCTGGGAGGCAGTGAAGAAGTTCTTGCGCTCAAAAGCTTTCGTGTTCGCGGCCAACATCCATTGCTTTGACAATGCAAGACGTTTCTTCCATAAGGCCATCGGGCAAATGGTGAGGCTGGGCTTGGCACCCGAAAGCGCTCGGACTGACGCGCGCCTACGCATGGATCTGGACGAAAACTGCGAGCCCATGGTCCAAGATGGGGATCCCACCGAGAGCCTAGCGGAGCCGGAGTACGAGGAGCTGGTGCAAACGCTCCAAAGGGAGTTTATTGCCGCCAACAGGGTAGATCCCGAGCCCCTCCTGATAGAAGACGAGGGCACCGTCATGGACACAGTGGATGCTGAGGAACCTGGCGAGGCTCAAACTTCTGACGCCAATGTGTTGGCCCCTGTTCCCCTCGCGACTGCTCCTCCTGAGCCCGACGCCCCGGCCCAGTGAAGCTCCTTTGGTTACTAACCTCTTGCCCTTATCAGTTTAAATTCTTCTTTCCATTCACGAACAATTTTATATCTGTATTTAATTCTCCATTATTCTCCTGAGTGGTCTGGATCCTTTATGTTGTTTTCCCATATAACTGAACTCCTTTTTAGATGATTGAATGTCAGAATGTTTTCTCCTTTACTTTTAAATGATGAATGATGTTATTTCACTGCGCTCGTCGTTCTTTCCTGTATGAACTGGTCTTTTTTGTATGAACGTCTGTGGCGAGCGTGTTTGTGCACGAGGGCGTTTTCTTTAAGATGAAGAGGTCCCGATTCTTCCTCTGAAATCTTGGATACGAACACGAGGGTATTTCCCCTGGGGGTTCCCTGGCCGTATCCGTAATGAGGCTCGAATTTGAACTTAGGAAACCTCATGGGGATTTGCCTAAGTATTGGCCCTATAATGTGCACCCTAGTCTTGAACGCTCCATTAAGTTGTTCATACTTTAGAAATCGTCAGTAGGATTTGCTAAGTGTGGGATCCAAGCGAGCGTAACCGTGGGGTTAGCGTTATTTTGAGGGTCCCCTGAAAGGGTGGTTATGGGACTTATTGCTTTCTGAGCGTGCCCTTACCCAAGAAGTTGAGGGTCACCGGGGTTTTTACGAGCGCGAGCCGGAGTGACATGCACTCAGCTGGCGTAAATTAGGCTTTTTACCCCCCTATTGTCCGACACGCTCGTTCTTAGGATTATACACACTTACAAATTATCATACACGCAAATAATCGTTGCTTCAAAACGATTGGGGCATTACTTAGGTCGTTCGACGTGGAGGATGCTCGACACGGAGTAGGCCTTATGTTTTGCTTAAATCATTAACCAATAAGAAAAACAAATAAATGACATGGCCGATAATCAAAAACGCTTACTGTTATATCCGCAATTTTACAAAACGAATACCATATGCTTTCTGTCAAAAGAAAGAACCTCATGCCGTCAACGGGCAATTACAACATAAAACCGATGTTTACACGTAGAACCTTCTAAGGTTACATGCATTCCATGGCCTAGGGAGACGCTCGCCTTGCAAAGTCTCCAACAAGTAGGTGTTATTTGCTCGTACCTGAGTGACTTTGAAGGGGCCTTCCCAATTGGGGTCCAACTTACCCACGTGTTTGGAAACTTCAACTTTTTTGAGGACCAAGTCCCCTAGCTGGAAAGTCCTCTCCTTAACACGTTTGTTGTATTGGCGAGCAACGGTTGCTTTGTATCTGTGAATACGTGCCCATGCAGCATTCCTCTTCTCATCCAACAAGTCTAACTCGAGCGCCCGATTGGCCTCATTGGCCGCAGGCTCGAAATAGGCAACGCGTGCGATTCTTGAGCAATTTCCGCAGGTATCATGACCTCGGAGCCATAAACGAGGGAGTAAGGGGTTTCCCCTGTTGCCGCTCGCGGAGTAGTACGGTATGCCCACAGGGCTCCTTGGAGTTCTTCTGCCCATTCTCCTTTCTTACTCTCGAGCATCGTCTTCAGATGCTGGAGTATGGTTCGATTGGTCACCTCTGCTTGACCATTGGCTTGAGGGTGGCCCACGGAAGTGAATCGCTGTTCAATCCCTAGCTCATAGCACCAATCCCGCGTGTCGGCAGCGATAAACTGGGAGCCGTTGTCTGAGATGAGCACCCTCGGGATACCATATCTGCAGATGATGTTTTTCCAAATGAAATCTCTCACAACCTTGAAAGTTATCTTGGCGACCGCTTCGGCTTCAGCCCACTTAGTAAAATAATCCACGGCAAGTATTACAAATTTCTTTTGTCCGACCGCCATTGGGAGGGGACCCACTGATCAAAAGGCCATGAAACATCGATGGGAATCATTTGAGCCGCTGGCAACTGGGGGGTGTTAGAATGAAACTGGCATTTAGGGCATTTCTTGGAGTAGCTAATGGCATCCTGCAGCACCGAGGGCCAGTAAAACCCACTCCTTAAGACTTTCTTTACCAGGATCCGACCGCCCGAGTGGTTACCGCAACTTCCATTGTGCACGTGTTCTAGAACTTCCTTGGCCTGCGAGGGTCTCAAGCATCTCAACGGTGGGCCTTGGAAGGATCGCTTGAATAGTCGACCCTCGTCATCCAATGAGAAGCGAGGGGCTTTACTTCTGACTTTCCGAGCCTCAACTTTGTCGCTTGGGCTGGTTCCATCTTGGAGAAATCTGATGATCTCATCGAGCCAACAAGGTTCGGAAGGATCAAGCATATGTACCTGCTTCAAAGGTTCTCCTTTACTTATCAACGGTTCCTCTGTCCTAAGAAATGTAATAGCACGCTCGCTAAAACCATCCAGGGCGGATGCGAACTTTGACAAAGCGTCGGCCCGTTCGTTTTCTGCCCTCGGTATTTGCAAAAGGTGGAATTCCCTGAACATAGCTATCACCTCCTTAGCGCTCGCCAGATACTGCACCATGGTGGCTTCTCGAGCCTCATAAGAACCATCAATCTGACTCGCGATCAATTGCGAATCAACATATGCAGTGACCCTAGTGGCGCCATTTTGAAGAGCAATCCTGAGCCCCTGGATGAGGGCCTCATACTCAGCTTCGTTGTTGGTGACTTGGAACGCCAGCTTGATCGCATAGTCAACTTCAGCTCCGAGAGGGTCTCTGAGAGTTACCCCGGCTCCCCCCCCTTGTGAGGTCGAGGAGCCATCTGTGTGCAACAGCCATAAACCATCCTCTGTTGAGGGCACGGTATCTAAGTTGAAACGTTCCACCAATAGGTCAGCCACGGCCTGAGCCTGTATCGCCGTGCGGGGCTCAAAAGCGATGTCGAACTGACTAAGTTCAATTGACCATTTAATTAATCTCCCCGAGATGTCCGGCTTTGCGAGCACTTGTCTGAGGGGCTGATCTGTAAGAACCACGATGGAATGCGCTTGAAAATAGGGTCTTAGCCTCCGAGAGGCATTTACGAGCGCAAATGCAAACTTCTCTATCTCCATGTATCTTTTCTCCGCTCCTTGTAGGGTCTTGCTTAAATAATACACCGGCATATGCTTACGCTCGCGAATGGCCACTAGAACAGCGCTCGTGGCCTCCAAGGAAACTGACAGATAGACAAACAAAGTCTCCCCCGGGTTACGTTTGGTCAACAAAGGCGCGCTCGAAAGATATTGCTTCATGTCCTGCAGAGCCTTTTCGCAGTCCTCGCTCCAGGCGAAGTTGCGAGCGTTGCGCAGAATTTTAAAGAAGGGTAGGTTCCTATCCGCTGAGCGAGAGATGAACCTATTCAATGAAATGATCTTACCCACAAGCACCTGGACCTCTCTCAGATTGCGAGGGGAAGGTATGTCTAGGATTACTTTAATCTTCTCTGGGTTTGCCTCTATGCCCCGTTGGCTGACCATATATCCCAAAAATTTGCCACCTCGCACGCCAAATGTACATTTGGAAGGGTTCAGTTTCATACCATAACGCCGCAGGATATTGAACGCTCGTTTGAGGTCTCCTAGATGAGAATGCTGGCGTTCGCTTTTGACGATCATGTCATCCACATATACTTCCATGGACTTTCCGATCTCACACTCGAACATTCTGTTGACGAGGCGTTGATATGTCGCTCCTGCATTTTTGAGCCCAAAGGGCATGACCTTGAAGCAATAGACACCCATGTGGACTACGAACGTAGTTTTGGGACGATCCTCAAGGGCCATAAATATCTGATAATATCCTTGGAAAGCATCCATCATGCTCATAAGTTCACACCCAGCGGTCGAATCTACCAACTGATCGATTCTAGGTAGAGGATACGGATCTTTGGGACATGCCTTGTTGAGGTCCGTGAAGTCATTGCACATACGCCACTTGTTGGCGCTCTTCGGAACGAGCACCACATTGCAAAGCCATTCGGGATATAGAATTTCTTCTATGTACTGAGCGTCAAGCAGTTTATTGACTTCTTCTTCTATGACCTGCTTTCGGAATCCATGGACATCTCTCTTTTTCTGCTTTATAGGTTTGAAGGCCGGATCCACGTTCAACCGGTGGACAATAACGCTCGGATTTATGCCGGTGAGATCGGAGGCCTTCCAAGCAAAGACATCAATATTTTCTCGCAAAAATTCGATCATCATAATCTGAGAGGGACCGTCGAGGTTGGAACCTATTTGCGTGGTCTTATCCGGATTCCCTGGCTCCAATTCGATGGTAAGGAAGCTCTCCGTAGGTTCCACTCGCACTTCAGGCCTCGGCTGCTCGAGCGCCCGTTTCTTACCTGTGACTTTTTCGTTGGTATCCCCCGAGGGTATATGACCCTCGTCTTCCGAGGAGGAAGAAGCCCCAACCCCTCCGAGGGGCGTGTTCCCCGCATCTCCGAGTTTGTCCGAGGCCTTCTTCTTATTCTTCTTTTTATAGAGCTTGGCCCTCTTACGCTCGGGGCCATCCTCATCGAGCTTGGGGAAGTCAACCGATTTTTTGGTGGAGCCCGCCTGGATAGGCTGTCTGGTCTTGTGGCTTCGAAGGGAGAGTATGTAGCATTCCCACGCTTCCTTAACATTGCACAGTACCTCTCCCGTAACCTCGGGGGTAGGAAACTTGACCTTCTGATGATAGGTGGATATGACCGCTTTGAAGTCAACGAGGGCTGGGCGCCCAATGATGATGTTGTAAGGTAGGTCCACTTCGACCACCACGTAGAGAACATTTAAAGTTTTTCGCTGTGAGGCGCGACCAAAGGAGGTGGCCAAGCGAATTTGTCCGTGGGGGACTATCTCGGAACCCCCAAAGCCGACGAGGGCTGTTCTGAGGGGTTCGAGCGGGATGTTCGTAATGTTCATTTTCTGGAACGTGGAGTAAGGCAAAACATTCACGGAGCTTCCACTATCAATTAAGACCCTCTTTACAACATGGTTGTGAACGTCTAAGCTAACCACCATGGGGCAGTCAGAGGTTTCACCGACCCCATGGGGTGTTACAATGTGCTCTAAGTCTTTCTCTGTAAAACCTACGCTCTCATCCTTCTCCGAGCGTGATGACTTATCAATAGAGAGCACTGGGCGGGGCTGGGAAGATCTTTGATCATAACTCCGAATGTAGCGGTGTCGGGGGGCGTTAGAGTCACCCCCCGAGGGTCCTCCAGCAATCATGTGGATGACCGCGAAGGGCTGGTTTTCCATGTCTGAGGCTTTCCCTTTGCCACGGTCGCTCGGCTCGGAGCGATGGTGGCGCGAACTCCGCGATCGTGAACGGCTTCTTCGTTGGGTACGCGCTCGCTCCGCGCAATGCTCGTCATACCTTTCCAACACCTTCACGAACTCTTTAAGGTGCCCCCCAGCGATTAGCCTCTGGATCTCACCCTCAAGCTGACGACACTCGTTGGTATCGTGCCCTTTCTGCTTGTGAAAAGCACAGTATTTTCCCGAGCGCTTTTGGGCCTCTGTTTCTCTTAGTCTCGGCGGCTTCTTGAAGAGTCTCTTATCCGCCATGGAATATACCTCTGCCATTGGGCGGTTGAGGGGGATGCGCTCAAACTTGCGCGGCGGAGAGGCATTCCGCCGAGCGGGAATAGGGGATCGATGGCGACCTCTGTTAGTTTCTCCTCTATCCTCGGGTGCTTTGCTGGGGCGAGGGGCGTTTGCCATTTTCTGATCCCTCGCAATGTACATATCTTCGAGGGTGAAGAACGAGTCAGCTATGTCCCTAATCTCCATCAATGAGCGTGGCTTTTTCTTGGCCACCTCCTCCACGAATTCTTTGCTGACATAGTGCTTCATGTTGATGGCCCCAAAGAGAACGTGCCTCAAGAAATCCATCGAGGGCTTCTCCACCAACAAGATCTCTTTGTTGAACCTTCCCATGAAAGACCGAAGGGTCTCATTCGGCCCTTGGACCAAGCTGTACAGGGCTGTTGCGGCCGGGGCCGGTGCTTTTAAGGAGTTGAAGTGGCTGACGAAGGCATCTGTCAAGTCATAATACCCCCGAATCGAGCGCGGGGGGAGTTTTTTGTACCAGTCTTGAGCCATTCCAGTGAGGGAAGTGACGAACACTTTGGCCCAATAGTTGTTGGGGTGATCATATAAATGCATCAAATGTACAAAGTGATCCAGGTGCTCGGCCGGATCAGTGGTTCCGTCGTACCTATTGACAGACGAGGGGATTTTGCCCTTCCCTGCGCGAGTCATCAGTACCTCCTCAATGAGGGGCGAGTCGCCGGTCATGATCCTATAATCCCGGTCGTCGGGATCCTCGTAGCTGGCTTCCCTCCTGCGCCGAGAAATGGGGCTATGTGGTCGGCGAACGTCTCTGGCCCTGGACCTCTCGCCCCCATCGCGGGGGACTTGAGACCTTGCACGAGAGAGCTGCTCCACCACATTCTGGAGCCCCTTGAGCTGATCTTGTACTGCCGCAAGCTGAGGGTCGCCGCCGTCTCTGCGGTTTACCCTCCCTGTGGCCCTCGATTGGACCTCCTCGTTGTTTCCAGCCCCATCATTTTGAGGGGCTCTCTCGTTTCCCGCTGGCTGCTGCCCTTGCTGGACCCTCGGAGCGGCCTCATTTCCTTGAAGCGGTGGAGGGTGAGGTTGCTGGGCCCTTAATGCGTTTTGAGCCATTGTCAACGGGTGCGCGGGGAGTCCTCCCAAGGGCGGAGCCGCTCGAGCTCCTGCCAAAGAGGGGAAATAGGCGGCAGTGAAGTGCTCCCAGGCGTTCTGTACCTCCTGTCCTTCACATTGTGCGTAAAGAGCCTGGAGCTGCTGGGTTGTTACCTGGGGCATTTCCACCCCTTGTATTTCTCTAGGTAGTGACAGTGGGAGATTTAGTGTGCCCACTGGATATGGCTGGATCATGGGCACCATTCCGGGCGTCATTCCCGGTTGCATATGGACGTATCCCGGCGGGGGCATGGCCATGGAGTACATGCCGTGATGAGAGGCTGGAACGTTTTGGGCGAAGGTTGGGGGAGGAGGATTCGAGCCAGATCCTCCTGCTTCGTTTTCTCTAGGGGGGGAGATTTGCAGCGGCGACCTCAGTATTTCCGGTGAGTGGAGGCGGCGTACCGCCAGCGGCGGCGTCGTTCCCTGTATTCTCTTCGTTGACAGGGGGATGAGCACCTTTACTTCCTACCGCTCCTGACCTTGTCGCCGTCACCATGCTGAGAGTCGCTGGTGTCACTTTTCAACTAGCTTTTAGGGAAGAAACTGATGATGATGAAGACGGTGATGATGGATTTCCCACAGACGGCGCCAAAAATGATGGTGCAGAAACTTGCAAAGGATTGAAACACCAATCACTTTAGAATTTGATGGTAGAAGGGAAGACCATCATAGGCGTTGAGCCTCAGGAACTGGGTTTCCAATGAGCGTGGGTTCTTCCAGCTAGGATAACACCAGGAAATCATGCAGCAAGGGTGCAGGAAATGGTGAAATATATGAAGCTTTGGAGAAGGTGAAGATGCAGAGGAGAATGATGCCCAGTTCAGTAATGTGGTGTCTTGTGAAGAAGATGACTTGGGAGAATGCACGTGTTCTCCCCTATTTATATGTTAGGGGTGAGGGTAAATGGGTAAACTGACCATGTGGTCCCAAACCTGTGTTGCCCTAACACGTGGCAGCCTTTGAGGATGTGAAAATGACACTTCTGAAAATGGAGACGGCGTGTCAGGTGCACGGTGCGCACTACCTTTGTGTCAGAGGTTGTTGACGAGGGTCGCATGAGTGGAGGGTCCCGGATCCGTCTTATGAGGGTTCAGGTCCATCATGGCGGTGGGAGATGACTTACGAGCGATTAGTGACGCTCGAAGAGTGCTCGGATGGGTTCCTCATGGTTCATGAGCTTTGAGCGTCAAAACCCGAGCGACAAGTATATGGCCCTCGCGGGGATGATTCCTTAAGAAAGGTAACCCCAAGGGCCGATACGTGAGAGCCGGGCCTGCCGGCTCATCCTCGCCGTTTAACTGGTTGTTCGAGGCTCAGGGGCCCATATTAGTTGGCAAGTGAGTGGGCTGGGTTGGTCCACGAGCCCGTCAACGCGAGGGTGTAATCTCAGCATTAGCAGATGGTGACAGGTGGACGGTCCTGATAAGAGCGCGTTTTTGGGCCTCATCATTATTAAAAAATAAAATATTTTATTTAAAATATTTGTTTTCAAATTATCTTAAAATTTTAACTACTAATAAAAAATATATATTATTAAAAAATAAAATATTTTATTT
This sequence comes from Lantana camara, assembly GCA_037501455.1. Classification (NCBI taxonomy): domain Eukaryota; kingdom Viridiplantae; phylum Streptophyta; class Magnoliopsida; order Lamiales; family Verbenaceae; genus Lantana; species Lantana camara. The sequence continues at coordinate 113,688,880 of CM074857.1, forward strand.
AAGATATTTATTTTATAATTATTCTCTATGATATTTTATTTGTACTAAATACATTTATATTTAAGGGGATGTTTGTGAACTCTACTCCATAACTAGAAGATAAAACAGAAGTGAAAGTTGTAAAAGCAACGAGTGTTTGGAAAAACAATGATAAGCAGGAAAATAATAAGTGAAAAAAAAAGTGGATAATCACTTTTACTTTTATGAATTTACTAATTTACCTTAAAATATTTTGAAATATTTATGGGTATTATAACATGATTTAAGTATTATATTAATATAAAAATTATATAATTTTGTATAAGATAATTTATGATTAATCAAACATAGAATTATTCTATGTGTACTTTTGTATGTAAATTTATACAAATTAAGAAAATTTACCTTGTAATTGAGATCTTTTAGTTATGAGACTTTTTGAAATTAGGATGACAACAGAAAAAAAAAAAATATAAAGAATAGAAAAAGAAAAGATGTAATGAACATATAAACCATAGATGTATTTGTATGTAAAAGGTTGATTTAAGAATATTAGTGTTTTAATCAGGATATTATTGTCAAAATATAATTTTAAATAAAGTCAGAGAAAACGTATAATCTATAACAGATTCTAGCTTATTATTAGGATTAAATCATTTATAATTTCTTTAATTATTTTACTACGTCATTAGGTTAGTGGATAGAATCTTTTATTAGTTTTCTGTTCAGTTTTCTATCCTTATCTTTTACGGTTTTTTGTATCTATTATTTAGTTATTTTTTAAAATGAGAAAAGCAATTCTCCAATTATAAAAAGTAATACTTATTTCTGCTTAATTTAAGCAGAAATTGGTTTTCAAATACTCCAAACTGTTAGAAATAATCACTTATCTAAATAATCACTTATCTAATTTTCAATTTAAGATGGTGAATACAATTTTTTTCATTTTTATGTGGGGTCAAAAAAGTTATTCTTAAAATAAAAAATATAAAAATATATAAAAAATATATAAATACCTAAGTAATATTATTTTCTCGGTGGGGTCAATTGACCCCACTATTCTCTACATGGCGTAGCCCTTGAATATATATACGTATTATATGTCATATAAAATATAATATATATATACGTGTATTATATATATATATATATATATATATATATATTACATAATAGGTAATTATATATATATTTATATCAAAAAATTATTATTTTCATCACATAATATAACCCCTTTTCAATTTTGATCCCAACAATTGTCATGTTCTCAATTTGCATCCCACAAGGTCACTTTTTTCTTAAATTAGATCTCATTGACCAATTTTCATCCAAATTTGACATTTCACCATTAAAGAAATTGTTTTCTACCCCTTTTGGTTCTTTTATAATTTCAAAACTACCCTAAACTATTTAAACTGTATATTTTCACCCCAAACAAAATATAATATTTATTATATATAATATATAATATATATGTATTATATATTATAATACGTATATACACATATATAATATGTATATACATATAAAATGTATATACATATATAATATGTATATGTATATATATATATATATATATATATTCTAGTATAAATATAATATATTATATATATATATATATATATATAATATTATAATATATTATATATATATTATATATTATAATACGTATATACAAATATAAGTTAATCACCTTTATTTTATATATTTTAAAATAAGTTAGGAGATGTAGCACCCGGAACGCTAGGTAGCCACATCCCCCGCACTATAGTTCAATCTACATATGGAACAAGCACCCATACATGAATCAAGCCTGTAGCGAACGGGAGACAATATAAAAAACAAATCTCTTGCTAGACGGGACTAACCCTCAATTAACTACAAACATGCATAATAATATACACACATTCTATTAATATTTCATTGTCACATCCATGTCCATTATTTCAAAATATACAATCCCCAAAGTCATAATTAAGTCATCCCTTAAATATCAAAAGAGATATAACAATACATATACATATACATAGGCATCAACAAAGTACATGAAAATGAGACCAAAAATGCTAGACCCACAAGTAAAGACCGACTCGATCTCGCCTAGCAAGCATCCTGCAGATCTGAAAATGCGAGGGGCCAGTCTATGAAAGACTGAGTGAGGGTTTAAATAAATATAAGCGCACATATCATGCAAGCTATAATCTCGGGTAAGATTTTATAAAGGAACACAATATAAGTTCAAGAATAGAGTGAATCCTCGCCAGATATTACAACTAATCCAATTTAACAATTCAATCATTATCAATTGAATCCGTCGCCCGGCGAGTGAGGGCATTCTCCAACCTTTACTCCAAAAGTGAACAATCATGAGTGTTTTAATTTATTAAATGATCATACAAGTAATTACGTGCAATCAATTAACAGTTTCATGAACCCTTTTTCCTCCGGGTGATGGTGGGCTTGCAAGACCCAACCATCCAATCATGGTGTACGTCGGGAACATGACTCCCACGCACGGGATTTCTTCTTCCACCAAACCTCCTAGTGGATTCAGAGGTGATCCCAACATGGTGAGGATAGTGCAAGAGTTATCCGTCAACCCTTGCTTTCCCGGTTGGCTCAATACACTACCCTCGGGCCCACAGTATAATACAGTTTACTCGCCAAATCAATCAATCAATCCGTTTCATGAAATCCGTTGAAAATCATTAAGGTTTGAAAACTACAGATATATAAATACTTTTTGGACGAAAACATCACATAGGGTTATAGAGGTTCTAAATATCTAGAATTAAACCTCACCTTTACCGACAAAAGAAGAAAGGAAACACCCTATGGAGCGTGCTCCTCGTCTCCGGGACCGTGATCTGTGTGACAAGGATAAGTGTACGTAAGACCTGACGTTTATGAACCAAGCAAGACGAACGGCAAAGCCACGTGATGTGAATCAAGCTCTTACAATCAATAATTATCATAAACGAGATCAATTTATCAATTATTGTAGCAAGAATCAAGCATGCAATACATGTTTCATAGTTTGAGAAAATTACACAAACCACCCCTAACATAGAAAATCCCGAAATAAAATGACGGGTGTAATCAATTATGAAATGTCGTGATCATGATTGAAACAAACATAATTTATCACAATTTTAGCAATTATGAACATACGGGGCGTAGAGGAATTAATCGGAGAAAGGATAATTTTTACACCCAAAATTACTGTTCACCCAGAGAGAGATCCCGGCCGGGATTGATTTTCAATTCAAAGGTGTCCCAGTCGGGACACAATTAACGTAGCCACCCTTCTTGACTGTCCCGGCCGGGATGGTTTTTAGTTCAAAATGTGTCCCGGCCGGGACACATTCAGTGGCCAAAATGAGAGAGAGAATCCCAACCGGGACTAGATCCAGTTCAAAATGGATCTCGGTCGGGACGCTCTGCTCGAAAACAGAACAGCAGCAGGACATTTTTTCAAAACTCATGCAAACCATCTCCAAATCAAATTCCAACCATAACAACTGCCCAACAACATCAATTAGACATAATACTTCACTTAGGCATCAAACAAACCATTAAATCATGTCTAGATCATCTAAATTCATCAATCAAAACCCATAATAAATTTCATGCCATCAACTTTCCTAAAACTCATGAATTAATACAAGCTTTGAAATGTAATGATCATAATCATGCTTCTAGTCAATTATACACAAGAACTCACATCATAATTCTCAAACCCTACATGCATCAAATAATCAAGAGATCAAGCAATTCCTCCAATATTTGAATTCATGCAATTAAGTTTCATTCCATGGCAATTGATCACTTAAATCCATCCATGTAATGCAATTAAGTCCACATAATTAACTAAATGATCAAGTAAGGACACATATTAGCAATTAGGCATGTTATCAATTAATTCACGCAATTACCACGTTAATGATAATTCATATAAATGCAAGAAAATATATTGCATATGAGTTATGAAATAAATGAATAAACGAATATAATAATTAAGATAAGCCCCCAACTCCCGAAGACCCGCACGTGGAGTGCTTACCTGAACTTTCAAAAAATTGGGGCGTTACAGGAGAGGTTAGACGTATAAGAGACTTTATTCAATTATTTGCAAGAGTAAAATAAATTGATTGTGATTAGGATAGGGATATACTTAATCACCTTGGGTAGGTTAATCTAAATTTGAGCTTGAATTGTTCTCGTTTATTAATAACTTTCATAGTGATATGAGGTTGTAATGATAAGAATAGCGGGATATGACTTTGGGAGCAGCTTGTAACGATATGTGATTAAAACCTAACAACTAATTCATATGATTTCATTAGGATAGAGCGACGAGCCAAATTAACAAAGTGGGGATTCTATAATTCTAGAGTTAATTATCATACGAATACTTGATTTCGTGACTTGTGTTCTTAGAGTAATTAGTTAGTTTCACTTTATTTAGTTAGTTAAAGTATATTAGTTCTTAATTCGTTCAACTCGGTTGCCTGAATAAAATCAAGTTGCACTAGTTTAGTACTCAATCATGAATTTAGTTATTTCCTCGTGGGATCGACATTCTACTTCTCTATATTACTTGTTATCGATATGTGCACTTGCGTTTGACCCAACAAAAAATACTCTATCTATTCTAGCCAAAACACAAGCCACAGAACCAGCATTCTCCCTGACGTGATCGTGATCTAGGACTGATGTGGATATCTTTGGAGGGTTTCTACTTTAGAGTCTCGAAGGAAGAACCATTCGGGGGATTCTTGTAACTTGAAGAGTGTTTGAAGACGGCTTATAACACTTCAAGAAAGATTAAATTAGAGTAAGTTTACGAAACTTTCTTGTTTCGTTTAGGAATAAAAATTACAAACCCACAATTCCTTGTTGATAATACTTCAAGAAAGATTAAATTAAAGTAAGGTTACGAAACTTTCTTGTTTCATTTAGGAATATAAATTGCAAACCCACAATTCCTTGTTGAAAATTTTATTTTTCTTCTGCGTTTTGGACATGTTTTCCAACAAATTAGACTTATAAAGCACGATCAACATTTAACTTACGTAAATAACATACGAATAATTCATGCTAAGCATAATATAAGATTTAAATCACATAATTCACATAATTTTCAATTAAACAATCACATTGTATAGTAATTAATAAAGTATAATTAAATAATTAAATAAATAAATAACTCTAACTCTCGGAAAAATTACACGTACAACACACGTACTTGGATGATTGGAAAATATAGGGTGTCACAAATATTATATGGTATTGTTGACACCGAAAAATTAGAAATTATTATTAATTAATGGCTCAAATAAGATTGCTATTAATTATTAATTTCAATCATAAGTCCATACTAAATTTGGGCTTTTTTATAATTTGATTTTAAATAATAGATATAAATTTATTATTATTTTGGATTAGTTAAATGGGCTAAAATGAGAAGTCCAAGCCCACAAAGTCAAGCAAGCCCAAAAAGGGAAGAAGCCCAACATTTGCCTATAAATAAGGCACCAGGGCTTACAAATCGGGCATCAAGAGGACATATCATGCACAAATCAAATCAAAGAAGCTCTCAAATTCCCGAGCTCTTGCCACGACAAAGTGCTGCCGCCACAAAGATTCGACAGTTCTTCAAGGTCTAAATCTTCAAATTCTCCAAATCAATCCCCAAGTCTTCCAAATTGAAGATCAAGCATCCAAGCTCTCAAGTCTTCGAGCCCGTGCAACGATCCAGCAGTACCACCGGCCCAAATTCTACATCAAATTCGAGATCAAGCAGTAGGCCCTCAAATCAACTTGTAGAGAAGAATCAGAGGATACATAGAGATTGTACCACTTTTAAAATTAAATTAATAATATCTTTGTTTCGCTTTTTTTTTTTTTTTTTTTTTTGCATTCATTTATTGCAGATTTAACGAAAGTTTGTGTAAACAAATTTTAGTGGGACCTTATCTGGGAGTACAAAATAATAAAAACTTTTAAATTTTTTTGTTTTTGGGGGACTGGTTCCGTCTCTGATTACTAATTGTCTATAAATTATTTTCATATTGAGAGACAACTATAAAATATTTCAGAAAAACTTAAAATAATATATAATAATTAATATTTGTGGAATGTAGGAAAAAGAATAATCAATATTTGTGAAATGTAGGAGAAAATTTAAGAATTGCTATAAAAAAGAATATATTTTATAATATTTTTAGATGTTCTAAAAAATTATTTATACTATTTGATATTTTCGATCTCTAATTGTGAAACAGATACTTCTTTGCCTTCTATCTTATTATGGTTGAAATCTATAGAAATAGATACTTCTCTGCATTCTATCTTAAAGAAAAAATGGAGGACAAGCCAAAAGTGATAGGCCAGTGGTTAATAAGATACACAATGACTTTAGATTTGAATTCTTTTATTTAAAGGCGTGTGTGTTAAAACAAAAAGAAAAAGAAATAGGACCAAAAAAAAAAAAAAAAGAAAAAGAAAAAAAATGGAGGACAGTCAACCAAGCATTGTTGCAAGAGCATCTACCGCACCGAGTCGATGGAAAAGGCACCAAACTACATAACACGTCAGTTACAAAGGGACGGATATTCGTATTTCTTGAGCAGAAGTCCCTCAATAGAGTTCTAACTCCCGTTGAATGGGTTAGGTCACATTGCTGAGAAAAGATTTACATTTAAGTATTTTCAATCTCTTAAACCCATGTATTTTGTTAAAGTTAGTTTTTTTTTTTTAACACGTGCATATTATGAAAAATACTCTAAAATTTATATCAATTTAATAAATGTAATTTGTGAAAATATAAGAACATGTTATTTTATATAGTTGAGATTATACCTATAAAACTTGATCAAAAATATAGTATACCTATAAACTTGATTAAAAATATTAAGTATTTATAAATTTATGTCCATAAAAATTGAAAAATCTTATATATAAACTTTTTGCATTTTTTTGGTATTTGGCTCTGCAAACAAATATACAAGTCGAAAGAAAATAAACAAGACACATCTATTTTCAACATCCCATATTTCAAAAAAAAAAAAAAAATTATGTCAATTCCTCTAAAATCAAAATAATTATTAGGGCTCTTTTTTTTTTTTTTTTTTTTTTTCAAAAAAACCGGTCAACGAAACCGTGGGGTTGAAGGAGGACCCCCCCCCCCCCCCCCCCATATTATTAACCAACGAAAACCAAATGTACAGGCAATGAGCCATAATCCAAGCATCAGAGAGACTATTACAATCAAAATGCCAAATAGAAATGCAAAAACAAATCTCAGGAACAATGGCATAAGTATGAAGATGATCCCTATTACACACTGCGCTCAACGGAGCAATCGTTGGCCCACGGATGTGGCGCCCAGACTTCCGGGCTTCGGTTAGGACATATAGATTATCCCAATCCTCACAACAATTGATCGCATATACAACATCGGCATCCTCAGGACCTTTTTTAGGGATTGTCCTTTGAAAAGGATAGGAGTTGGTTTTCGCGCGATTCCGGTCAGCATGTACAATTTTGTTACCATCAATTCCTTTATTGTAAATGTCTGGCAGCTCAATCCATAAGCTACTGTTGCCAAATTTTCTTTGCCAAAGCCTCCACAAAATAATTATGTTAGATTTGCTCCTTATCTGCATCACAGCACACATTCTCGAGCCGTAGCCATGATCAAGAGCAATAACCGAACTCCAAAGTTGATAATAGTTGGTCCAATATATTAAAGAGATAAGCTGAACAGACCTGTCCCCTTCAATGCTGATTGTGCTGGTAGCTATCTTAAACATGTCTGCATAACACAAACTCAACCAACAACCATGATCAAGCATAATCATATTTATGTCCATCAACACAAATATTCTGTAAATCTCAATGGTCATGCAAGTGTTGTTAAGCGTATGTAAATAGGATAGATAATTACAATGGGTACCCCACTTTTAAATATAATTACAGACAACACCCATCTGGAGTTTATTTATTACACTTAACTCCCAGTTGATGATGTCAACAAAAATACTTTTGCTTACGTTATCAAATTTTTAACGATTTTGGGGGTTAAGTGTAATAAAGAAACTCTAGATAGGTGGTGTATGTAATTATATGTAAAAGTGGGGTACCAACTGTAATTACCCTACCTAATTTAAGGGTCAGGTGTAATTAACCCTAATTATTAACTACAACAAGGGCGCTAAGCCAAGCATCAAGAACGGCAAAAACGCAAAAATATCCACGAAAATAAGAGGTATGAACAACTTTGGGCAAAAAACAGCAAGGTCCCTAAAAATCCCATTCTAGGGCAATAAAGGCAATTTACGACATTCGTTCTAGGAGCCAAAACCCAAGTCACGACAATCGAGTCAATCACCAAATCTAATAAGAGACTTATACTAACCCGTATCAATAGTTTATTCCCAATTTGGATTGATTTGAGATAACTACTTAAAACCCTATACTAATTAACCATGAGACCCCAACCATTATAATTGTTGGATCATTTTCCCAAAAAGGTGAAAAAGGCCATACAACGCCACTTTTGTTTTCCCACCTCATAGTAACACAAATTTCGGGATAATTACAGTTTTGGTCATCCAACTATACAACTTATTCTCTTTTAGTCCCCCATTTTTCAATTTTACAATAATGGTCACTGAACTACCAATTTTTTTACACTTTTGGTCCCGCCGTCAGCCTTGGCGTTTAATGAAACGGAATATTCGGTTTTTTACACTTTTGGTCCTCCACGTGTCTGGCACATGAGTAACTAAACCGAATATTCCGTTTCATTTAACGCCAAGACTGACGGCAGGACCAAAAGTGTAAAAAAACCGGTAGTTCAGTGACCATTATTGTAAAATTGGAAAGTGAGGGATTAAAAGAGAATAAGTTGTATAGTTGGATGACCAAAACTGTAATTATCCCACAAATTTCTCTTCATAATTATTGGAGCAATCTTCTTAGTCTTCCATCGGAACTCAGAGATCTTCTCTCCATCTAGGTGCATGGCAATAAAACATTACATAGAGCTCCCAAATATAAGTTTTAAATTGACCCTCAATCATAAGGTCTCACTAAACAAAAAAAACAGCCGAAAAATGACAGGAAAAACCGACGGAATTTTCAGGTTTTCCTTCAATTTTCCGTTGGAAAAACTGATGGAAAACCAACGGGATGGCGTATGTGGAAAAAACCATCGTCCGAATTGGGTACCAACGGAATTCCGACGGACAAATATTTTTCCAACAAAATAATTTGCAATTCAAAAAAAATGATTTAATTTTTAAGCTAACCGACGGAATTCCAAAACGAGCCCACACCAACCCCTCAGACGAGCCAGCACCCAAACCATCGAGCCGAGCTTGAGCCATTGCTAGAATTAATTCTTAACGTTAATTGCACGAGCGGGGATTCGAACTCGGGTCTCCAAGGAAGAAAAATGACTGCTTACCAACTTGGACAAGTTTATTATATCTTTAAATATATTTATACACTAATTCAATTAATTATTTACATATTTTTTTGTTATTAATTTAAAATATAAAATTTTAAATATATGATTATTTGAATTAAATATAATCATATTTATTGAGATATTATATAAAAATTGCTAGCTTATATACTTTTGTGTTTTAATTAATAATGTATATACTTAAAATTATATAAAATATTATTGTAGATGAACAAATAAACTTTATATTATTAATTTAATTTACTATTTTCAAATTATCATAAATTTAATTTCAAAGTTAAATAGTTAAATTAATTAATATTATAATGTTTATTTTCTCAACAAATCACATGGCGGCACGTGAAGTATTGCATCACACCGACTAATCAAATTCAAGTCTTGTATGATATTATCTCTTTAAAAATAAAAATATAAAGAGATAAATATTCATGTGATATTATTTGATATTATCTCTTTAAAAAAAAATACAAGAGATAATTATTAAATAAGTTTGAGTTGAACTCTAACTCTTGAATCATACACCTACATAAAGAGGTCATGGGGTTGTTCATTTAACAAAATACAAGTACAAGAAGCTAAGGAGAAGAAGAAGGCTAAAATTCTCTACAAATTCAAGATGGAGTTTTAAGGCATTTAAATGCGTTCTTACCCAAAGTTATCAAATCAAGGCATTTGATCCATTATTAAGGCATTATACCGGCGAATCGACGTTATGTTCAAGCAAAATCCGTGGAGTTACCGATGAGTTCAAAGGCGTTCTTGGCGGAATTATCCAAAATCTGGTGTTTGATTCGTAAACAAATCGAAGTACCTACGAATTAACGTTATTAAAAGCTATATTTGAAGTTGAAGAAGATCAAACCATCAAATCCATCAAGGATCATTTGAAAATTTCTACAACTTTAAACTTGTAGGAAGAATCAGAGGATCAAATCGAAAATTGAAGACCCACATTGATATTCAAATTTACAAATTATTTGTACAATTTATTCGATGTTTACCCAAAATCAATAAACGCGAATTATTAGTGCAAACAATTATATTAATAATTTATAATTTAAATATTATATAATTTTTAAATATATAATTATTTATTTTAACTATATCGTATTTTTCTAATTAAATTTGATTAAAGAATTCCAACGGAAAAGCAACAGAATTTTTATTTCATTGAAAATTCCAACGGAAAAACCAACGGAAAAATTTCGTTGATTTTTTTATGAAGAATAAAAGAAAACCGACGGGATTTTCTCGTTGGTTTTCCGTTGGAAATTTTATTTCATTCAAATTCCAATGGAAAAGTTCCGTTGGTTTTGTAGCACCCTATACGCCAAAGGCACTACATCCCCCGCACTATAGCTCGATCCACATACGAAATGGATAATCCGTACATGAACCAAACATATAGCGAACGGGTGACAATACAAGAGACATGCTAGCTAGGCGGGACTAGACCCCAATTCATTCGAATCCAATACATGAAAATTTAAAAGCGGAAGCATAACCACTATCATTTCATTATCACATACTGAATAACCAAAAGCTTACCATATTCTAATTCACATATCAATACATTATCATCTCCAACATGCCATACATGTATAAGTTTCCCAAAAGCTAACAAGAACCAAAACATGATAAATCCAGGAATATCAACATCATATGAACGCTATGCTTGACTCAGCTGAAGGAAAGACACAACTCTGATTCGCGCCTAGCACACGACCGTGGATACCTGAAAAGTGAGGGTGTCAGTCTACCGAAGACTGAGTGAGGGGCATAAATATATATACAACACATGTAACATGCAAGCTATAACCTCGGGTAAAGCTTTTGAAGTAGAAAATAAGATAAGTTCCAAAATGAGATATTCTTTTCCTGAGATTACAACTACCAAGTTTAACAATTTATTTAATCAAGTTCATTCAATACGTGGCCCGGCGAGTGAGGGCAAGTCTCCAACCTTTACACTAATCGTGAACAATACATGCTTGCGTTATTAATTAACATGTGATCATGCAATTCAATTAGTGCGATCAAATAGCAATTTCATGAACCCTTCTTCCTCTGGGTGATGGTGAGTTTGCAAGGCTCAACCATCCATGACATGTTGTATGTCGGGAACATGACTCCCACGCACGGGACTCCTTCCACCACTAAGCCTCCTAGTGGCTTCAGAGGTGATCCCCAAAATGGTGAGGATAGTGCAAGAGTTACCTGTCAGCCCTTGCTTTCCCGGTTGGCTCAATACACTACCCTCGGGCCCAAAGTGCAATCATGGTACTAGCCAAAACATGCTTGAATCAATATCATTCATGGCTTGCTTGAAATAATTTATAATTTATAATTTGGAAAGAGTATTTATAAATATAATACGTTTTGGCCGAAAACTTCACGTAGGGTTGTAATGGTTCTATGTAGCTAGAACAAAACTCACCTGTGTGACAAATGAACAAGGATACAACTAAGGACCTGGCTCCTCGTCACCAAGAACGTGATCTGTGCAAGAAGGACATGTGTATACGTGAGACTTGACTCGAAATGAACCAGTTATGACGAATGGCAAAATGCAACAAGATGACGTGCCATGAACAACGTAACATGTAAATATCATGTTTTGGCATGAAATGGATCATATAAGTACAATTTGAGATCAATAAATGTTTTGGCAGTTTATGTGAGGGTCGCGGTCACAACCAATTTTGCTCATAAAATGGTCGCGGGCGTGACCTTATTTTTCATGAATTTTTCGTGCAATTTTTCGAAGTCGAAACTTGGCCAAATTTTGGTAGCAGCCGCGACCTGATTTACGTGTATTTCAGGTTGCGGGCGCGACCTGTTTTTCCGCCAAAAATGTAAGTGGGTCGCGGGAGCGACCATTTTTGTTCTGTTTTTGGTCGCGGCCGCGACCTTCAAATTCTGCAGAAAACAGGGGAGGTCTCGGCCAAACACCACAATCAACCAAAACATGAATTTTCAAGCTCCAACTTGTGGTATTTCTGGAAATCAATATGCATACATGTTCAAAGTATGATAAAACACAAAATAAACCAACAAACCAAGCTTGATCATCAAGATTTTCCACTTCCAAGTTCATATAAAATTTCATGATATAACTTCAATTCTTCCAAGAATTCATGCATCACTTCAATTTATATTCATGTATTCATGTAGTAAACAACATATAATCCACATATTTCATAGAATCATAAACCCTAGCTTCCATATAAATGATCAAGAATCACATACAAGCTCACACATATACCTTGAAGAGAATAGATGGAAGAAAATGATGAAAATGGAAGCTTGAGCTTCAAAGCTTGAATTTTTCTTGAAAAACTTGATTGAATTTGATGAAATCTCTTTCCCTTTCTTGGTGGTTGTGGCTCGGTATAGAAGGAAGCAAATATGTGTGTTTGAATGAATGAAAATGATCATGGAAGATGAAGGAAGAAATAAGTTCATGATTCATCCATTTCTGAATTTGATGAAATGTCTTAAATTGCAATTTAGTCCCTCATTTATGTAAAGTATACAATCAAGTTCCATTCCTACAATTTTACTCACTTTGGTCCAAGAATTAATTATGCAATTAGATCCTTGAATTTAAAAGAATGATCATGTAAGGACAAGTTAGCAATTAAATCACGTTCGACAATTATTTCACGTAACAAATATTTTCAAGTCATGAAATAAATTCTCACTTTGATATGAACTCATATAATTTCATGCAAGTATGTTGAATGAAATTTATAAAAATTATGATGACATGTAGGCAAATAACAAATAATAGAAATAAAATAAATTCCTAACGCTCACAAGCTCACACGTGGCGTGCTTACCTGCTCGTCCGGAACCGGGGTGTTACAGGTTTTTTTTTATGAAGAATAAAAAAAAATGACGGGATTTTCCCTTCGGTTTTCTGTTGGAATTTTTATTTCATTGAAATTCCAATTGAAATTCCAACAGAAAACCAACGGAAAAATTCCGATGGTTTTTTTTATGAAGAATAAAAAAAAACCCGATGGGATTTTATGAAAAATTCCATTGGTTTTAGCTCCTCCCTGCTTGGATGAGTTGCTGCACTATACTTTTTCCTCATGAATATTGACCAAATGTTATCCTCAGTGGCTTAGTCCGAAAACGGCACCATAATTTCCAAGAAAATGAATTAATCAAATCTTCCGAATTCCGACATCCCAATCCTCCATCACTAGTTGGGAAATATGTCTTTTCCCATTTAGCCCAGTGCAATCTAGGATTTCACTACTAGAAAAACGCCCTATAGCAACGGAAATCTGTATCTTACAAGAAAATCGGAGGACTCACAATGAAATAACATATTTGGGTCATATTTTGGATGCTATTTCTTCCTACACCAGCACGTCTGAATCCATGTCAGTGGAAGTTGCTGGTATTTATGGCCATGAAAGGGCTTGTATCAACAAAGGATGCAATCACCGCCATGATTCGATATTTAGTTACCTTCGCCGGACCGGATTGTTTAAAGTTTTGTCTATTGCCGTATTGTTTTTCAAAATCTGTGGCCACGATCAAAATTTTTATGTGTAATTTAGCCCAAGAGTCATTTTGATTAAAAATTTGTTTTTTTTTTCTTTTTTGTTTTTGTAGTCAAACTTCAATTAATATTGTCCAGTGGAGACTGTAAGAAATTTTTTATTGGACTTCTATTAATTGATGGTTGTATTAAAATAAAACGGACTAAATTAATGCGGTTAATGGGACAAGACTTATCAAGCCTATTTATTTGACTCACTATCTTTAAAGGCTTGATTTTAGTAGATGTGGTCTGACAACTGGTGTAGGCCCACTCTAGAAAGCCAGTGATGGGAGGACCACTAGGGTTTTATATATCGCGGCTAGGTCCCCTCTCCATTCTATGTTATTGATATCTGCTTTCCTATTAAGCTGTCAACTGTCGATGAGAGAAGGAGATGAAGATCTAGCCAGAGAAGTCGAGCATACCACGTGAAATTTCCCAACGAGATCGGTAAATATCAGGTCCAATTCAATATGCGAAAATCAGGTATATCTACACTCTCGATTATATTGGTGTTCTAAATTCATGATGTTGATCTTGGCGAAAATATCTTACATCCACTACTTCGAAGCCACCGCCTCTTTTGACACAACACAAATAGGTATGGAGAGATCGGATCACCTTGACGAATACCACAAGTTGGTATAATTTGCTCTGTTGGCTCCCCATTCCAAAGGATTCGGGGTCTCACCTTAGTAACACAACACATAATCAGGTTGACAATGCTACCCGGGAATTTAAAAAGCTCCAAAGTCTCCCGAAGAAACTCCCAGCTAATTTTATCGTACGCTTTCTCTAGGTCTAAATTGAGCCGCATACTCCCTCTCTTGCTTTTCGAATTAAACATAGAATGTATAAGTTCTTTTAGCATCAGAATATTATCATGCAATGTCTTCCCGGGATGAACGAGCTCTGGAGCGGTCCAACTATATGGAGGGCATGATTCTTCTCATTAGTAGCTTCGTGAGGGTTCTTAGTGTGACATTAAGAAGCGCGATAGCTAGGTCAGAACTAGCTCGCGTCTTTTGGGCTGTCGTTAGGGATGGCAACGAGCCGAGCCAAGCCGAGCCGAGGCAATTTTTCAAGGTTCGGGCTCGGGCTCGCCCAGAATATTAAGGTTTCGAACCTGGTTCACGAGCCAGCGAGCCTTGATGTTCTGGCTCGGGCTTGGCTCGCGCCTTGGCTCGGGCTGGCTCGGCTCGGCTCGGCTCGCGAACCAGGACACTTGTACACATTCAGCCATTTTAGAATTTTACCACTACAGAAAACTTCCAGAATTTTGTAATTTTAGATTGCAAATTTCAATTACAAACATCAAATATGAACAAACTGCAAAAATCCTTCACAGCATATGAACATGAGATTTTACAAATATATCCAACAAACTGAATATATTAAAAATCCATATGATTAACATTCGGAGAAGATGAGGTGATTGACCTGCAAAAATAAAAAATATATATGTATAAATATATCTGTAAAATCTGTTAAAAAATCAAACTAATTTTTATTCAAATTTCTGGAAAAAAAAAAATGAAACCCACCACACTAATTATTTCTCAATCTAATAATAAAATTGCACAAGAAATAAAAAAGGAAATAAAATATACCGTAAAGAATTAAGGGTTGCGATGGCGTACGGTGGGTGGCGGAGCACGTTGGATTGACGGCGTACGGAAGGCGATGGCCTGCGGCGTGCTGGTGGAGTGGTGTTGGAAGATGGCGTTCGGCGTGTGGCGGTGGGGCGTGAGAGGCTTGGTGGTGGCTGACCTGCGAAGCTGCGTAAGAGATTGAGAGAGCATGAGGGTGAGAATGAGAGTCTAGGGTGGGGATTGAGAGAGAGATTCAGATTTGAAGAGGGGGAGAGATTGACATCTAAAAGGGGATGAAGGTGGACGGCGCTGAGAGCTGCTCTTTCTCAGATTTCATTCTGAAAAAGTTTAGGGTTTGAGTTGATTAATATTAGTTTTGACAACTAATATTATATAAAAATAAAAGGTATAATATATATATATATATAGAAACTAATATATATACATACATATCTGTTATGTTCCGCCTCACTTTACCAAAACAATACATACATATATCTATATATATAATATATATATATATTATTTATTTTTTAAATTTTTAATGG
Organism: Lantana camara; assembly: GCA_037501455.1. Taxonomy (NCBI): domain Eukaryota; kingdom Viridiplantae; phylum Streptophyta; class Magnoliopsida; order Lamiales; family Verbenaceae; genus Lantana; species Lantana camara. The sequence continues at coordinate 113,705,056 of CM074857.1, forward strand.
TTCGCGAGCCAACGAACAGAGAGTTCATGGCTCGGGCTTGGCTCGCTGAGAACGAACCCGAGCGCGAGCTTCTCCCGAGCTGGCTCGCGAGGTTCGCGAGCCAGTTCGGCTCATTGCCATCCCTAGCTGTCGTTCTTAGGTATCAGGCAGATGAATGCTTCCCCCATTTCCTCCAAGATATCTTGGTTCTCGAAACAGTTGCTAATGTAATCGGTAATGTGCAATTACTTCTGTTGCTGTAAAAGGTTGATAAAAGGTGAGCTAGAAGCGAGCAATTCAAAATTCAAATTGAACCTTACGCACGTGGATAAGCAATTTACCCTTAAGCTCAATTAATCCATGATTTTTAATATTATAGAGGTATATTTGGAAGATCACAAAATTGGTGTGGCCATCTCAAAAAACCGTAGTTTGTGAGAGGAAAACCCTCATCTTCTTTTATATAGTATAGATAATATTAAAAATAATTGCATAATAAATATTAATATAAAATTTTAATTTAATATTTATTTAAATAATAATAATTTTATTATTTGTGCACGCATAGATTGTGCAAGAATTACTAGTATATATTTGTGTGCGAGGCATGCAATCAAAAGTAACAAAGTTCTTTATTCAGAACTATATTACATACACATTAATACAAGCTGCTTTATTTAGATTATAATGCAAGCTTTTCCACTTAAGTAATATTAATATCAGCACACTGACAGGTGTCGAATCCGTCAAAATAAAATATTAATCCGGTGCAACAATTACGAGTATAGTGCAACAGGTCGATCCACAAAGATTGGTTGAATTAATTCAATTAATCACAAGAAATTCGTGCAACTAACTAGCCAACTAAAAATAGGGGGGTTTTGGATTTAACTAAACTAATTAAATTAAACTAATAAAACAATCAAAATTAATAAACTAGAAGAAAACAATAAATCACGTTGGGAGTTGGTTTTGATAAATCAATGGGAAATCAATACCTAGCTAGGAATTATAATTCAGTTAAGACATCAATCATAGACGCAAAGATAAATTCAAATATTCAAGTAGATTAGCTATAGAAGATAGAGACACTCGACCCCGCCTCGTTTTCTCTTAAATTGTAGAATAATCTAGAGACACTCGACAATTATTCCCTAATCAATTCACAACCCCTAGAGACACTCGACAGGATTTAATGAATCGACAACATTAAGAATCAAGAAAACACTAACCCGAATTAACCTAGTCACGACACGTGCAAGATTTAAATCCGATTATTAACTCCCTTAACAAGTTGAGAACTGCAACCAATCCTTCTCGCTAATGTACCACTAATTATCTATCAAGCACTACATAAACTTCATGCAATCAAGATTGGCGATATGCAATAAACCTACTTAGATGATCCGACCGTAATCACTTCAGCAAATAAATCACAATAAACACGACACTCGAAGAATTAATAAATACTTGAAATTAAATTGAATTATAAAAGCAAATTAGGTCTCATGATGTCAAAACTAAATTATAAAATCCTAGCTAAGTACTAAACAAATCAGCTACTCATAATCATGTCCAAAACATAAAATAAATAAAAGCAAGAAATTAATCTCGCTCTCGGATGTCTCCAAAAGCTGCTGCGTGCCCAAAAGCCTCGGAATTGCTGCGTATGAGATGGTGTAGAAAAGTTGTCCAAATCTGCTGCCCCAAAGTTTATTATATAACATGCACAAAGTCAACCCTCAAGATTGGAATCCAAATCCTACACGCATGCTGTGACTTGCTCCCCAAGAAGGGAAAATTCTAGCCCAGACCCGGCTTGGCCGAGCCCAAACCAATTAAAAAGCAAGTGTATTACAGTTGCCATTTGATTGGTCACTCTCCCTGAATTTTCCATCAATCACACGGCAAGTGTAAAACACTCGCCCCCTCGTTACACCGGTTTGGCCGAGCCAGGCTCAGACTAGAATTACCCCCCAAGAAGACCCCAAATTTGGATCCTTCAATTAAAATAATTTCAGGCAATACGCATGGTGCAAAAACAAAGTGTCCAGGCCCACTTTCCAATTTAAATCAAGTCAATAGCTTTCCAACTTCTTTCATGCATGCATGCGTGACATAAATTACCCAATTGCTTCCAAGTCTTGAATTTCTCTAATCCATAGCCACAATAACAAATCAGCCCATAATCATGCTTTTTGGCCCGAAAGGTCTTCAAATTAATAAAACTGGCCCAACTATACTAATAAACACAAAACACTTCAATGGCACCAATATATATCAAAATTAAGCATTAGAATACAACCATTAAACACACGAAAAATATGGAATTAAGCACGTTATCACACAGACTGCTAGCTTTTCCTCTTATGTAATACTAATATCAGCACAATGCTAGCTTTTCCTCTTTAAGTAATACTAAAGGATAACATTCTTACTTGCACCCATTTATTAGCATACACTGTAATTTGGAGATGGCGCAAGATCTTTAGCAGATCATCACTGCACCATTGACGAACCATACAATTCTTGCTCACTGGGAACGTTTTGCACTGGAGCTAAAGGATATCCTTCTTGCTCACTGCGTGATGTCTTCTTAGCATTGTAAAGGAAAGTGCGATTCACATTATCATCGGAGCAATAGAGGCAAGAATGCTGCTGGGGCTTAATCTCCCTCACCTTCATCACAAGTTGCTTGTTACTAAAACTCTCCGAGAGTAAATTCTCTTTAATAATAATTTGAACTGTAGAGGTAAACGCGCCAAAAGATTTCCCCTCGTATGTGCATTCGCCCGTCCCCTCATTCGGCTGACAAGCACTCAGTAAAATCCCTTCATGGGGCTTCAACGGTGGAGGCAACCCACCCCGAGTCTGTGTGAAAAGGAGACTGGCGTTGTCCCCGAACGTGTGCAGCATAATGGTATCAATGTGGGGAGGCGTGTTGTTAGGGCCACTCAACATCGGAAGGGTTTCCAGCAGGGCAGCCACCACAGTTTCATAAGGGACGTATCTGCTGTTATCTGGTTGTATCGTACCCCGAAATGAAGTGTTAGGACCGATTTGTTCTTTCTCTTTATCGATTAAGCCACCGCTATGGCAAGAATCGGAGAAGAACATGAAGGTTGCACCAGGAGGCACACTATTAACTAGCTGCCTGAAGTCCATATCTGTATGTATGCATGCATTTAGATGTAATTAAGATTCACTATCTTCTATTTGTTATAGTGTCAAAATAAAATCCAGGAAAATTATGCCGCGCATGGAGTTAAAAATTTAAAATCAAGTGTATATAAAGATAATTGCGTACTCGTCATGACATTGGCGTCACAAGCGACTATGGCCTCCAGTTCTCCGCCATTTCTCTGAACGTGCGTCCCATGTCCTGAAAAGTGAAAAAACAGAACATCTCCATCCCCAAGTTGAGAGATCAAGCGACTAAGAGCAGACTTGATATTTGCTCCTGTTGGCATTGCCTCACCTTGCGTGCCCGGCTTGTCCGTGAGAACCTCAATATCACTGGGATCGAAGCCGTACACACCTATGAGCATTGCATGCACGGCATCCACGTCGTTGTGGCAACCACTCAACGTTGGGAAATCTTTAAACCTGAGGACCGAGTAGTTGCACCCAACTAGGAGAGCGATATTCTTTCCTGATTGGCATTTGGCCATGGCTGATTGAGTTACGAGACTTATAGTTAAGTTATTATAGCGTCGATCTGCTAAGTTGTACATGATGGTTTAGCACTCTAGCTATTTATAAGATAGATTGGCTTACTGGATTGTATTGAAATGATCGCAATTAATGTATCCATAATAACGGATAAACAAAATTTTCTTCCCCATAAATGAATTTCATCGGTGCATTTGATTTATACTAATATATATATGACACTTGTAAAATTAATAAATGGGATATAAATGACCCACAGCTACCAAATTAATATTATGGTTACTAAATTGAAATGACTTAAAATTTCATTGCATTTACAAATATATATATGACACATGTAAAATTATTAAATGGGATATTAAATATTAATGACCCACAGCTACGAAATTAATATTATGTTTACTAAATTGAAATGACTTAAACTTATCCAGCCAAATGTATACATGGATATAGCATATATAATGATACATAAGGGAGGAAGACGAAAGCAAGAACCAAAAAAAATGATACATAATATCAATCCTACTAGCATCCATGGGAAAAATGCAAAACCGGGACACTAAGTGACCCCCATTAGCATTTTCAGGACACAAATAGCTCCGACAACAAATGTGTCCAATAACTCCCAAAATGCGTCAATTTCAGGACTGCTGACGCAAATATAGGTTCTGCGCGTAATGCAGGTTTTGAGTATTATGGATGCTAGGGAAAAATGCAAAATCGGGATACTAAGTGACCCCCACTAGCATTTACATGAGATAATAAAAAGAGATAATTTGTATTGTAATGTTTTTTAGGTCTAAAATAAAATATTTTGAATTTAATAATTAATTTAGAATATTTATATAATATTAAAATATTAATATTTACAGTTTGTAATTAATAAATTTTATACAAATATTTTATATAATATATATTTTGAATATTAGTATTCAGGTGTTATGTATAGAATATAATATGAATTTTTGAGAAATATAATATACTTGTAATAAACGAAATATGTATAAATATATAATATATCTATATGACATGTATATTTTAGTATCATATATCTATATGTATATCTTTTATTTGAAAAAAATTATAATATCATATTTTTAATTTTTAATTTTATTTTTATGCCATGTATCATATAATATATTACTTTAATTTTTTTTAAATGTCATATAATATATTTATATATTTTTTTGATCTAATTGTAAATAATACAGTGATACATTATTTAGAATTCATTTTGTTTTTTTTTTTTCATAATATTTAATGTTTATTAGGTGAATTAAAAAAAAAATAGAAAATATGCGGCAATGATGTGGCAATCACGTGCGCATACCACATCAGCAACTTGGACATGTCATTTGATTCCCGGCGATGATTAGGCAATTTCCGGCGACTTTGTCCTGACATTGTCACATTTTGAGAGTTATTGGACACATTTGTCGTCGGAGCTATTTGTGTCCTGAAAATGCTAGTGAGGGTCACTTGGTGTCCCGATTTTGCATTTTTCCATAGCATCCATAATACTCAAAACCTGACGCGCAGAACCTGCATTTGCGTCAGCTGTTACACAATAATCCATAAGAGATAGACACAACGAGAGAGAGATTTAATTTTAAGCCATGTACCAAAGAAATAATTATTTTAACTCTTTTAAATATCTCTAATTATATATGATTAATATCTGGAGACAGAACTCAGCCAAAAAAAATATTCTAGAAATAAAAATGCTCCCAAAGTTGAAACAGGACTGAAGAATCCCTCAACGCATAGTCGCAAACGTGTACCAGCTTTTTTTTTTTTTTTCAGACGCGTAGCAGCTTAATAATACGATTTCAGTTCTGTTGATTATTTTATGTATTAAATTAGTTCATAATACTCAAAAGAGCAAATTGCATTTTTAGTTCCATATTATATAACCTTTCTCACTTTTGGCCCAACGCTTTTTAAAAGTGTCCATTTTATCCCGTAGTATTTAATATTTGTTACTTTAAGGACTTCTATCTAAAAATGGATGAAAATTTGACTTTGAACCGTTAAAGCTATTTATGATGGGAAAGTTACCGTTCATGTGCCTTTTTTCTTTTCTTTTTTTTATTTTTCAGAAATTGGCTTTATATCTAACCTACGTAAAGAATGTATATTATAAATGAAAGTATATAATATATAATATATACAGGGGCGACTCCAAGATTGTGGGATAGTGGGGTCAAAACAATTTAACTATTAATAAAAAATATATATTATTAAAAAATAAAATATTTTATTTAAAATATTTGTTTTCAAATTCCCTTAAAATTTTAACTACTAATAAAAAATATATATTATTAAAAAATAAAATATTTTATTTAAGATATTTATTTTATAATTATTCTCTATGATATTTTATTTGTACTAAATACATTTATATTTAAGGGGATGTTTGTGAACTCTACTCCATAATTAGAAGATAAAACAGAAGTGAGAGTTGTAAAAGCAACGAGTGTTTGGAAAAACAATGATAAGCAGAAAAATAATAAGTGAAAACAAAAGTGGATAATCACTTTTACTTTTATAAAGTTACTAATTTACCTTAAAATATTTTGAAACATTTATGGGTATTATATTAATATAAAAAATTATTATAATTTTGTATAAGATAATTTATGATTAATCAAACATGGAATTATTCTATGTGTACTTTTATTTGTAAATTTATACAAATTAAGAAAATTTACCTTGTAATTGAGATCTTTTAGTTATGAGACTTTTTGAAATTAGGATGACAAGAGAAAAAAATATATATAAAGAATAGAAAAAGAAAAGATGTAATGAACATATAAACCATAGATGTATTTGTATGTAAAAGGTTGATTTAAGAATATTAGTGTTTTAATCAGGATATTATTGTCAAAATGTAATTTTAAATAAAGTCAGAGAAAACGTATAATCTATAACAGATTCTAGCTTATTATTAGGATTAAATAATTTATATTTTCTTTAATTATTTTACTACATCATTAGGTTAGTGGCCGGATAGAATCTTTTATTAGTTTTCTGTTCAGTTTTCTATCTTTATCTTTTACGGTTTTTTGTATCTATTATTTAGGAATTTCTCTGTATATATATTCGAAGTACTTTATTTTTTAAAATGAGAAAAGCAATTCTCCAATTATAAAAAGTAATACTTATTTCTGCTTAATTCAAGAAGAAATTGGTTTTCAAATACTCCAAACTATTACAAATAATCACTTATCTAATTTTCAATTTAAGAGGGTGAATACAATTTTTTCATTTTTACGTGGGGTCAAAAAAGTTATTCTTAAAATAAAAAATATAAAAATATATAAAAAGTATATAAATACCTAAGTAATATTTTTTTTCTCAGTGGGGTCAATTGACCCCACTATTCTCTACATGGCGTAGCCCTTGAATATATATACGTATTATATGTCATATATATAAAATATAATATATATAAACGTGTATTATATATATAATATATATAATATATATATTACATAATAGGTAATTAGATATATATTTATATCAAAAAAAATTTATTTTCATCACATAATATAACCCCTTTTCAATTTTGATCCCAACAATTGTCATGTTCTCAATTTACATCCCACAAGGTCACTTTTTCCTTAAATTTGATCTCATTGACCAATTTTCATCCAAATTTGACATTTCACAATTAAAGAAATTGTTTTCTACCCCTTTTGGTTCTTTTATAATTTCAAAACTACCCTAAACTATTTAAACTGTATATTTTCACCCCAAACAAAATATAATATTTATTATATATAATATATAATATATATGTATTATATATTATAGGGGAAATTACATCCAACTACCCTCACGATAGGCGAAATTACAAATCAGGACGTCTAGTTTGAAAAATTACATATTAGTCCCTAACCTTTATGCTCCGTTTGAGGTCCCTCCATTCCGTTAGGGTTCCGTCAAATTTGACCCCTGTGATGACCAAAATACCCTCGGGGGGATTATTTTGTAATATACATAAAAATTTACATAATAATCGTTAAAATTTATAAATATTAACAAATCGATCCCTTAACATTTAATATATAACAAAATAGTCCCTGGGGTCAAATATTTTAACAAAACGAACCCTCACTTTTATGTATATTACAAAACAATCCCGAGGGTATTTTGGTCATCACAGGGGTCAAATTTGACGGAACCCTAATGAAATGGAGGGACCTCAAACGGAGCATAAAGGTTAGGGACTAATATGTACATTTTCAAACTAGACGTCCTGATTTGTAATTTCGCCTATCGTGAGGGTAGTAGGGTGTAATTTGCCTTATATTATAATACGTATATACACATATATAATATATATATACGTATAATATATATATTGTAATATATTATATTTATACGTATAATATATATATATATATATATATGTATATGTATTATATATTATAATATGTATATATACATATATAATACGTGTATATATATATATATATATATATATAATATATATTATGTATATATATTATATATATTATAATACGTATATACAAATATAAGTACTTAATCACCTTTATTTTATATATTTTAAAATAAGTTAGGAGATGTAGCACCCGGAACGCTAGGTAGCCACATCCCCAGCACTATAGTTCAATCTACATATATGGGACAAGCACCCATATATGAATCGAGCCTACAGCGAACGGGAAACAATAAAAAAAACAACTCTCTAGCTAGGCGGGACTAACCCTCAATTAACTACAAACATGCATAATAATATACACACATTCCATTAATATTTCATTGTCAAATCCATGTCCATTATTTCAAAATATACAATCCCCAAAGTCTTAATTAAGCCATCCCTTAAATATCAAAAGAGATATAACAATACATATACATATACATAAGCATCAACAAAGTACATGAAAATGAGACCGACAAATGCTAGGCCCACAAGTAAAGACCGACTCGATCCCGCCTAGCAGGCATCCTGCAGATCTGAAAATGCGAGGTGCCAATCTATGAAAGACTAAGTGAGGGGTTTAAATAAATATAAGCGCACATATCATGCAAGCTATAATCTCGGGTAAGATTTTATAAAGGAACACAATATAAGTTCAAGAATAGAGTGAATCCTTGCCCGAGATTACAACTAATCCAATTTAACAATTCAATCATTATCAATTCAATCCGTGGCCCGGCGAGTGAGGGCATTCTCCAACCTTTACTCCAAAAGTGAACAATCATGAGTGTTTTAATTTATTAAATGATCATACAAGTAATTACGTGCAATCAATTAATAGTTTCATGAACCCTTTTTCCTCCGGGTGATGGTGGGCTTGCAAGACCCAACCATCCAATCATGGTGTACGTCGGGAACATGACTCCCACGCACGGGATTTCTTCCTCCACCAAACCTCCTAGTGGATTCAGAGGTGATCCCAACATGGTGAGGATAGTGCAAGAGTTATCCGTCAGCCCTTGCTTTCCCGGTTGGCTCAATACACTACCCTCGGGCCCACAGTATAATACAGTTTACTCGCCAAATCAATCAATCAATCCGTTTCATGAAATCCGTTGAAAATCATTAAGGTTTGAAAACTATAGATATATAAATACTTTTTGGCCGAAAACATCACATAGGGTTATAGAGGTTCTAAATATCTAGATTTAAACCTCACCTTTACCGACAAAAGAAGAAAGGAAACACCCTATGGAGCGTGCCCATCGTCTCCGGGACCGTGATCTGTGTGACAAGGATAAGTGTACGTAAGACCTGACGCTTATGAACCAAGCAAGACGAACGGCAAAGCCACGTGATGTGAATCAAGCTCTTACAATCAATAATTATCATAAACGAGATCAATTTATCAATTATTGTAGCAAGAATCAAGCATGCAATATATGTTTCATAGTTTGAGAAAATTACACAAACCACCCCTAACATAGAAAATCCCGAAATAAAATGACGGGTGTAATCAATTATGAAATGTCGTGATCATGATTGAAACAAACATAATTTATCACAATTTTAGCAATTATGAACATACGGGGCGTAGAGGAATTAATCGGAGAAAGGATAATTTTTACACCCAAAAGTACTGTTCACCCAGAGAGAGATCCCGGCCGGGATTGATTTTCAATTCAAAAGTGTCCCAGTCGGGACACAATTAACGTAGCCACCCTTCTTGACTGTCCCGGCCGGGATGGTTTTTAGTTCAAAATGTGTCCCGGCCGGGACACATTCAGTGGCCAAAATGAGAGAGAGAATCCCAACCGGGACTGGATCCAGTTCAAAATGGATCTCGGTCGGGACGCTCTGCTCGAAAACAGAACAGCAGCAGGACATTTTTTCAAAACTCATGCAAACCATCTCCAAATCAAATTCCAACCATAACAACTGCCCAACAACATCAATTAGACATAATACTTCACTTAGGCATCAAACAAACCATTAAATCATGTCTAGATCATCTAAATTCATCAATCAAAACCCATAATAAATTTCATGCCATCAACTTTCCTAAAACTCATGAATTAATACAAGCTTTGAAATGTAATGATCATAATCATGCTTCTAGTCAATTATACACAAGAACTCACATCATAATTCTCAAACCCTACATGCATCAAATAATCAAGAGATCAAGCAATTCCTCCAATATTTGAATTCATGCAATTAAGTTTCATTCCATGGCAATTGATCACTTAAATCCATCCATGTAATGCAATTAAGTCCACATAATTAACTAAATGATCAAGTAAGGACACATATTAGCAATTAGGCATGTTATCAATTAATTCACGCAATTACCACGTTAATGATAATTCATATAAATGCAAGAAAATATATTGCATATGAGTTATGAAATAAATGAATAAATGAATAAACGAATATAATAATTAAGATAAGCCCCCAACTCCCGAAGACCCGCACGTGGAGTGCTTACCTGAACTTTCGAAAAATTGGGGCGTTACAGGAGAGGTTAGACGTATAAGAGACTTTATTCAATTATTTGCAAGAGTAAAATAAATTGATTGTGATTAGGATAGGGATATACTTAATCACCTTGGGTAGGTTAATCTAAATTTGAGCTTGAATTGTTCTCGTTTATTAATAACTTTCATAGTGATATGAGGTTGTAATGATAAGAATAGTGGGATATGACTTTGGGAGCAGCTTGTAAAGATATGTGATTAAAACCTAACAACTAATTCATATGATTTCATTAGGATAGAGCGACGAGCCAAATTAACAAAATGGGGATTCTATAATTCTAGAGTTAATTATCATACGAATACTTGATTTCGTGACTTGTGTTCTTAGAGTAATTAGTTAGTTTCACTTTATTTAGTTAGTTAAAGTATATTAGTTCTTAATTCGTTTAACTCGGTTGCCTGAATAAAATCAAGTTGCACTAGTTTAGTACTCAATCATGAATTTAGTTAGTTCCTCGTGGGATCGACACTCTACTTCTCTATATTACTTGTTATCGATATGTGCACTTGCGTTTGACCCAACAAAAAATACTCTATCTATTCTAGCCAAAACACAAGCCACAGAACCAGCATTCTCCCTGGCATGACCGTGATCTAGGACTGATGTGGATATCTTTGGAGGGTTTCTACTTTAGAGTCTCGAAGGAAGAACCATTCGGGGGATTCTTGTAACTTGAAGAGTGTTTGAAGACGGCTTATAACACTTCAAGAAAGATTAAATTAGAGTAAGTTTACGAAACTTTCTTGTTTCGTTTAGGAATAAAAATTACAAACCCACAATTCCTTGTTGATAACACTTTAAGAAAGATTAAATTAAAGTAAGTTTACGAAACTTTCTTGTTTCATTTAGGAATATAAATTGCAAACCCACAATTCCTTGTTGAAAATTTTATTTTTCTTCTGCGTTTTGGACATATTTTGCAACAAATTAGACTTATAAAGCACGGTCAACATTTAACTTACGTAAATAACATACGAATAATTCATGCTAAGCATAATATAAGATTTAAATCACATAATTTTCAATTAAACAATCACATTGTATAGTAATTAATAAAGTATAATTAAATAATTAAATAAATAAATAACTCTAACTCTCGGAAAAATTACACGTACAGCACGCGTACTTGGATGATTGGAAAATATAGGGTGTCACAAATATTATATGGTATTGTTGACACCGAAAAATTAGAAATTATTATTAATTAATGGCTCAAATAAGATTGTTATTAATTATTAATTTCAATCATAAGTCCATACTAAATTTGGGCTTTTTTATAATTTGATTTTAAATAATAGATATAAATTTATTATTATTTTGGATTAGTTAAATGGGCTAAAATGAGAAGTCCAAGCCCACAAAGTCAAGCAAGCCCAAAAAGGGAAGATGCCCACCATTTGCCTATAAATAAGGCACCAGGGCTTACAAATTGGGCATCAAGAGGACATATCATGCACAAATCAAATCAAAGAAGCTCTCAAATTCCCGAGCTCTTGCCACGACAAAGTGCTGCCGCCACAAAGATTCGACAGTTCTTCAAGGTCTAAATCTTCAAATTCTCCAAATCAATCCCCAAGTCTTCCAAATTGAAGATCAAGCATCCAAGCTCTCAAGTCTTCGAGCCCGTGCAACGATCCAACAGTACCACCGGCCCAAATTCTACATCAAATTCGAGATCAAGCAGTAGGCCCTTAAATCAACTCGTAGAGAAGAATCAGAAGATACACAGAGATTGTACCACTTTCAAAATTAAATTAACAATATCATTGTTTCGCTTTTTTTTTTCTTTTTCGTATTTTGCATTCATTTATTGCAGATTTAACGAAAGTTTGTGTAAACAAATTTTAGTGGGAGCTTATCTGAGAGTACAAAATAATAAAAACTTTTAAATTTTTTTGTTTTAGGGGGACTGGTTCCGCCTCTGATTACTAATTGTCTATAAATTGTTTTCATATTGAGAGACAACTATAAAATATTTCAGAAAAACTTAAAATAATATAGAATAATTAATATTTGTGGAATGTAGGAAAAAGAACAATCAATATTTGTGAAATGTATGAGAAAATTTAAGAATTGCTATAAAAAAGAATATATTTAATAATATTTTTAGATGTTCTAAAAAATTATTTTATACTATTTGATATTTTCGATCTCTAATTGTGAAACAGATACTTCTGATAAGACCTAAAATCACGCTCGAATCAGAGCCGTCCACGTGTCAGTACATCGCTGGCCAAAGACTGGACGCTCGTCTGATGGGCTCGTGGGCCTTCCCAGCCCACTCACTCGCCAGCCAATGCCAGCCTTCGTGCCTAAAACAATTGTTCAAGTAAAGGGCCCGAGCCGATAGGCTTAGCGCTCGCATCGTGGCCCTCAGGGTTACCCTTCTCAGGGAAGCACCCGCATGGGTACCCCATTCATGGCGCTCGGGATTTCGGCGCTCAAAGGTCAACTATCGTGGGGAGACCTTCCTTACCGTTCGAGCGTCACCAACGCTCGGTCTTGACCAGGCACGGCGGTGTTGGATCCGAACCTCAGCAAAGGGGATCTTAGGCTCCTCCCTCTCACCCGGCCCTCGCCAACAACCTCTGACACAAAGGTAGTGCGCACCTCGCGTCTGACACGCCGTCACCTTTTCAGAAACGTCCTTCTCACACCCTCACAGGCCGCCACGTGTTAGGGCGACACAGGTTTGGGACCACTCGGTCAAATTATCCGAAATACCCTCACCCCTAACATATAAATAGGGGAGAACACTTGCATTCTCCCCCAAGCCATCTCTTCCACTGAAAAACCCGAACTGGTTTCTTCTCCATTGCTGCATATTCCAAGCTTTGCATACTCCACCATTTTCTCATCTTCACTACACCCTGATCATTGGTGTTATCCTAGCTGGAAGAACCCACGCTCATAAGGAAACCCAGTTCCTGAGGCTTCACGCCTGTGATGGTCTTTCCTTTCTAAAACAAATATCTAAAGTGTTGTTGCGTTTTAGGAGACTCAAGTTCCTGCACCACCATTTTTTGCGCCGTCTGTGGGAAACCATCGCCTTCATCTTCATCTTTATCAGATTCTTCCGGTAAGCTAGTTGAGTATTAATACCTTTCGTTTCAAACATGGTGACTGCTACGAGGTCAGGAATAGTGGAGAGTAGAGGCGTTCCCCCCCCCCAGCAACCGAAGAGAATCAAGGGGGGGGGGGGAACCAAGGACGCCACCATGCCAACCGGGGGTCTACCAGCTGGCGGAGATGTTCCTCCAGCCACGAATGGAGGAAATGGGGGGGATGGGCCAAGTTCCGCCGTTCCTCCCACGGTGCCTCTGCCCGCCACCGCTACCACTAACGCTGTCACTTACCCCATGGCCATGCCACCGCAGGGGTATGCCTTCATGCACCCAGGGATGATGCCCGGCATGATGCCCATGGTCCAGCCCTACCAATTGGGCACATTACAGCTTCCAATCTCCATGCCAAAGGAGATCCAAGGGGTGGAGATGCCCCCATTAACCCAAGAGCAACTCCAGGCGCTTTACGCTCAATGTGAAGCCCAAGCTGTGCAGAACGCTTGGGGACACTTCACTTCTGCCTACTTCCCGCAACCCGGAGGCTCGCGAATAGCCCCTCCGCTCGGAGGTCTCCCAGTCCATCCGCTTATGATGGCCCAAAATGCATTGGGGGCCCAGCCGCCGACACCGCCACCAGCACAAGAAAAGGATGCTCCTCCGAGGGCCCAGGTGGAGCTGCGACCGGGAGGGAAAGAAAATGCTCCTCAGCCGAGAGGAGAAGTTGAAGAGGAGGTCCAATCCAGGGCCACTGGAAGAAACAGCAAGTGAGGAGGAGGTGACGCTCGAATTGCAGCGGTCCAAGATCAATTGGACGGGTTGCAAAACTTGGTGGAGCAACTCTCTCGTGCACGGTCTCAAATCCCCCACGATGGGGACGAGAGGTCCAAGGCCAGAGACGCTCGCGCCAACAGGAATCATGTCCCTCACCGCAGGAGGGAGGAGGAGTGTGACGAGCGCGATCACGGGGGCGAGAACCGAAGGCCTTTGACAGGCGGTTCACCCCTCGTCGATGAAGTGCTAATGGCCCGAGCAGGGATGGGCAAAATCCCCACTTCCATCAACCGCTACGACGGAACCACGGACCCCGCCGAGCATCTGGATCACTTTGTGCATCTCATGCACCTCTACGAGCATCCTGGCCATTATTGGGCGAAAGTCTTTGTCACCTCCCTCGTTGGGATGGCACAAGATTGGTACAAGAAGCTGCCCCCTCGCTCCATCCGAGGGTATGAAGACCTGACCAACGCCTTCATGAGCCATTTTAATTCTCTGAAGGCGCCTGCCCCGGCCGCCACGGCTCTCTACAGCTTGGTTCAAGGCCCCAATGAGACCCTCCGCTCTTTTATGAGTAGGTTTAACAAAGAAATCCTACTGGTTGAGAAGCCCTCCATGGATTTCCTGAGGCATGTGCTGTTCGGTGCTATCAACATGAAGCACTACGTCAGCAAAGAGTTCGTCGAGGAGGTGGCCAAGAAAAAGCCACGCTCATTAATGGAGATCAGAGACATTGCCGATTCCTATTTTACATTAGAAGACATGTATATCGCTAGGGATCAGAAAATGGCGAACGCTCCTCGTCCCAGCAGAATCCCCGAGGATAGGGGAGACTCTAACAGGGGACGCCGTCGAAGCCCTGTTCCTGCCCGTCGCCATTCTCCACCGCCACGTAAGTTAGAGCGAATTCCCCTCAACCGGCCGATCGTTGAAGTATACTCCATGGCGGATAAGAAGCTCTTCAAGAGACCGCCAAGGCTAAGGGAAACTGAAGCTCAAAAGCGCTCAGGGAAGTACTGTGCCTTCCATAAGCAGAAGGGGCATGATACCAACGAGTGTCGGCAACTCGAGGGCGAGATCCAGAGGCTCATCGCCGGAGGGCACCTCAAGGAGTTTGTGAAGGTGCTGGAAAGGTATGACGAGCATTGCTCTGATCGAGCGCGTGCTAGAGGAAGGAGCCGCTCACGCTCAAGAAGTCCCCGCTCCCATCATCCTGAAACGAGCGACCGCGGCAAAGGAAAATCCGCAGACATGGAGAACCAGCCCTTTGCAGTTATTCATATGATCGCGGGTGGGCCCTCGGGAGGCGACTCTAATGCCTCCCGGCGTCGCCATCTCAGAAGCTATGACCAGAGATCCTCCCTGTCCCGGCCTGTGTTATCCGTAGATAGTTCTTCACGCTCGAAGGAGCATGACATAGTGGGGTTCACAGAAAAGGACTTAGAACACATTGTAACACCCCATGGAGTCGGTACGACCTCTGACTGTCCCATGGTGGTTAGCTTAGACGTTCATAACCACGTTGTAAAGAGGGTTTTGATTGACAGTGGAAGCTCAGTGAATGTTCTCCCTTACTCAACGTTTCAGAAATTAAACATAACAAATATTCCTCTCGAACCCCTCAAAACTGCCCTCGTCGGCTTTGGGGGTTCGGAGCTTGTCCCTCGCGGACAAATTCGCTTAGCCACCTCATTCGGTCGCGCCCCACAGCGAAAAACTCTAAGCGTCCTCTACGCAGTCGTAGAAGTTGACCTCCCCTATAATATCATCATTGGGCGCCCAGCCCTCGTCGACTTCAAAGCCGTGATTTCCACCTATCATCAGAAAGTCAAATTCCCCACTCCCGAGGGTACAGGTGAGGTATTGTGCAATGTTAAGGAGGCTTGGGAATGCTACATACTTTCCCTTCGAAGCCATAAGCCCAAGCAATCCACCCAAGCAGGATCCACCAAAAAAGCAGTTGACTTCCCCAAGTTGGATGAAGATGGTCCCGAACGCAAGCGGGCAAAACTCTACAAAAAGAAGAATAAAAAGAAAGCCGCAGGTCAACCCTTAGGTGCGGAAGGTTCACCCCTCGGAGCCGTGGGGGATTCCTCCTCAGAGGACGAGGATCATACACCCTCGGGAGACACCCGTGAGAAAATTACGGGCAAGAAGCGAGCGCTCGAACAACCAAGGCCCGAAGTGCGGGTGGAACCTACAGAGAGCTTTCTGACCATTGAACTGGAGCCGGGGAACCCTGATAAGACTACACAAGTGGGTTCCAACCTCGACGGTCCCTCTCAGATCATGATGATTGAGTTTTTGCGAGAAAACATTGATGTTTTTGCTTGGAAAGCTTCCGACCTAACTGGCATAGATCCGAGCGTTATTGTCCACAGGTTGAACGTGGATCCGGCCTTCAGACCTGTAAAGCAGAAGAAAAGAGACGTTCATGGATTCCGGAAACAGGTCATAGAAGAGGAAGTCAATAAGTTGCTTGACGCTCAGTATATAGAAGAAATCCTGTATCCCGAGTGGCTCTGTAATGTGGTGCTCGTTCCGAAGAGCGCCAACAAGTGGCGCATGTGTAATGACTTCACAGACCTCAACAAGGCGTGTCCCAAAGATCCGTACCCTTTACCTAGAATTGTTCAGTTGGTGGATTCGACTGCTGGGTGTGAACTTATGAGCATGATGGACGCTTTCCAGGGATATTATCAAATATTTATGGCTCTTGAGGATCGTCCCAAAACTGCGTTCGTAGTACATATGGGTGTCTATTGCTTCAAGGTCATGCCTTTTGGGCTCAAGAATGCTGGGGCGACATATCAGCGCCTCGTCAACAAAATGTTCGAATGTGAGATCGGAAAGTCCATGGAAGTATATGTGGATGACATGATCGTCAAAAGTGAACGCCAGCATTCTCATCTTGGAGATCTCAAACGAGCGTTCGATATCCTTCGGCGTTATGGTATGAAACTGAACCCTTCCAAATGCACCTTTGGCGTTCGAGGTGGCAAATTTTTGGGATATATGGTCAGCCAACGAGGCATAGAGGCGAATCCGGAGAAGATCAAAGCCATACTGGACATACCCTCCCCTCGCAATCTGAGAGAGGTCCAAGTGCTTGTGGGTAAAATCATTTCACTAAATAGGTTCATCTCTCGCTCAGCGGACCGGAATCTGCCCTTCTTTAAAATTTTGCGTAACGCTCGCAACTTTGCTTGGAGCGCGGACTGCGAGAAAGCCCTGCAGGACATGAAGCAGTATCTTTCGAGCGCGCCCCTGTTGACCAAACCTAGCCCGGGGGAGACTCTGTATGTTTATCTGTCGGTTTCCTTGGAAGCCACGAGCGCTGTCTTGGTGGCCATTCGCGAGCGTAAGCATATGCCGGTGTATTACTGGAGCAAGACTCTGCAGGGAGCGGAGAAAAGATATATGGAGATAGAAAAGTTTGCGTTCGCGCTCGTAAATGCCTCTCGGAGGCTAAGACCGTATTTTCAAGCGCATTCCGTCGTGGTACTCACAGATCAGCCCCTCAGACAAGTGCTTGCGAAGCCTGACGTTTCAGGGAGGTTAATTAAATGGTCGATTGAGCTCAGTCAATTTGACATTACATTCGAGCCTCGTACAGCGATACAAGCACAAGCGGTAGCCGACCTATTGGTGGAACGTTTCAACCTAGGTACTGAGCCTTCGGAGGAAGACGGTCTATGGCTGCTGCACACAGATGGTTCCTCGACCTCACAAGGGGGGGGAGCCGGGGTGACCCTCAGGGACCCTCTTGGAGTTGAAGTTGACTACGCCATCAAATTGGCGTTCCAAGTCACTAACAATGAGGCAGAGTATGAAGCCCTCATTCAGGGGCTCAGAATCGCGCTTCAGAATGGGGCCACTCGGGTCACCGCATATGTGGACTCGCAGTTGGTCGCGAGTCAAATCGATGGTTCTTATGAGGCTCGAGAATCCACTATGGTGCAGTATCTGGCGAGGGCTAAGGAGGAGATAGCCAAGTTCAAAGAATTCCACCTTTTACAAATCCCGAGGGCAGAAAACGAACATGCTGACGCACTTTCGAAATTTGCGTCCGCCCTGGACGGCCGCGAAGAATGCGCTGTTACATTTCTGAGAACAGAGGAACCGCTGATAAGTAAAAGCGAACCTTCGATAGAAGTACACATGATTGATCCATCCGAGCCTTGTTGGCTCGACGAAGTAGTCAGATTCCTCCAGGATGGAACCGTCCCGAGCGACAAAGTTGAAGCTCGGAAGATCAGGAGCAAGGCCCCTCGTTTTTCGTTGGATGCCGAAGGTCGATTATTCAAGCGATCCTTCTTGGGCCCACCGTTGAGATGTTTGAGACCCTCGCAGGCTAAAGAAGTTTTAGAGCACGTGCACAGTGGAAGTTGTGGGAACCACTCTGGCGGACGAATATTGGCAAAGAAAATCCTAAGGAGTGGGTTCTATTGGCCCTCAGTATTGCAGGATGCCATTAAATATTCCAAAAAATATCCCAAGTGCCAGTTCCATTCCAACACTCCTCATTTGCTGGCCGCTCAAATGATTCCTATTGATGTTTCATGGCCTTTTGATCAGTGGGGCATCGATATCGTGGGACCTCTCCCCATGGCGGTCGGGCAAAAGAAGTTCGCAATACTTGCCGTGGATTATTTCACTAAGTGGGCTGAGGCAGAAGCGGTCGCTAAGATAACGTTCAAGGTTGTGAGGGATTTCATTTGGAAGAACATCATCTGCAGATACGGCATCCCGAGGGTACTCATCTCAGATAACGGTTCCCAGTTTATCGCTGCTGACACACGAGATTGGTGTTACGAGCTAGGGATTGAACAACGATTCACTTCCGTGGGTCATCCTCAAGCTAACGGTCAAGCTGAAGTCACCAACCGAACCATACTCCAGCATCTGAAAACGATGCTCGAGAGTAAGAAGGGAGAATGGGCTGAAGAACTTCAGGGAGCTCTGTGGGCGTATCGTACTACTCCGCGAGCGGCAACGGGGGAAACCCCTTATTCCCTCGTGTACGGCTCCGAGGCTATGATACCTGCGGAAATTGCTCAAGAATCTGCACGCGTTGCCTATTTTGAGCCTGCTGACAACGAATCCAATCGAGCGTTCGAATTAGATTTGTTGGACGAAAGAAGGAATATTGCGTGGGCACGTATCCACAGATATAAAGCGACCGTAGCCCACCAATACAACAAACGCGTTAAAGAAAGGACTTTCCAATTGGGGGACTTGGTCCTCAAGAAAGTTGAGGTCTCCAAACATGTAGGTAAGTTGGACCCTAATTGGGAAGGCCCCTTCAAAGTCATCCAGGTACGAGCAAACAATACCTACCTATTGGAAACTTTGCATGGCGAGCGGCTCCCTAGGCCATGGAATGCATGTAACCTTAGAAGGTTCTACGTATAAACAGCTTCTTCTTTGTAAATCGCCCGTCTGCGGCATTTGAGTGCTTTCCCTTCGACGGAAAGTATGTTGTAATCATTTCCCAAAAATGCATCTATATAACAGTAAGTATTTAATGCTTTGTTCTTATTATTATTTACTTGCTTTCCTGTTTGATCTAATGATTCGAGCGACGGGAGGCCTACTCCGTGTCGAGCATCCTCCACGTCGAAAAGCCTACGCGATACTTTAATCGTACCGAAGCTACACTGTCCAGGTGTTGATAACCATCCACCTAAGGCCAGTTCGAGCGATTTATATGAATAAATCCTAAAAATGAGCGTGCTGAACACCGGGAGGCACAATGATCAATTTACGTCAGCTGAGTGCTCACCACTCCAACTCGTACTCATAAGAACCCCAATGACCCTCAACTTATCGAGTAAAAGTGCATTCAGAAAATATTGGGTCCTGGGCCAACTCTTTCCAGAGTCCCTCAAAATAACGCTAACCCCACGGTTACGCTCGCTTCGATCCCGTACTTAGCAAATCCTACTGTTGATTTCTAAAACATATACAACCTAATGGAGCATTCAAGGCGAGGGTGCACGTTGTTGGGCCAATACTTAGGAGAATCCCCTGAAATTTCCTAAGTTCAAATTCGAGCCTCATTGCGGATACAACCAGGGAACCCCCGAGGTAACACCCTCGCGTTCGTATCTATGCCCCTCCAATTTTCTCCATTCTCAAAATTTTAAACTGATGGTGCGAACGCCGGGGCCCTCTCAAAGAAAACGCCCTCGTGCACAGACACGCTCATCGCAAACGATCATACAGAAGAAAACGACAAGCACAATGAAACAACATCATCCACCATCCAAAAATAAAAGAGAAAGCACTCAGACATTTAAGCATTCAGAAAGGAGTCCAAGTATGTGGGAAGGCAGCATAAAGGATCCAGAGTATTACGGAAATAACTGAAAGATTAAGTACAGACATAAAATTGTTCATAAATAGGAAAGAAGAATTCAAAATGACAAAGGCGAAAGACCAGTAACCACGGAATCTTCATTGAGCTGGAGCGTCAGGCTCAGGAGGAGCAGTTGCCAGGGGAACGGGGGCCAACACGTTGGCGTCAGAAGTTTGAGCCTCACCGGGTTCCTCAACGTCCGCAGTATCCATAATAGTGCCCTCATCCTCTATTTGGATGGGCTCTGGACCTACGGTGTTGGCCGCAATAAATTCCCGTTGGAGTGTTTCCACCAACTCCTGATATTCCGGCTCCGCCAAGCTCTCAGTAGGATCCTCATCCTGGACCATTGGCTCGCAATTTTCATCCAGATCCATGCGTAGACGAGCGTCGGACTGAGCACTCTCCGGAGCCAATCCCAACCTCACCATTTGCCCGATCGCTTTATGAAAGAAGCGTCGAGCGTTGTCAAAACACTGGATGTTTGCGGCGAATACGAAAGCTTTGGAGCGCACGAACTTCATCACTGCGTCCCAGGACACCCTCGCCGCCAGCCCCTCCACTTTCCCTTGTAGATCCGCGAGCGCCTTCCTGATCTCCTCATTCTGGCGAGTGCTTTCCGCCAGCTGCGTGCCCAACTCCCCGTTCTGGATCCTCAGTTGGTCACGTTCGGCCTTCAACTTCCGGTGGCGCTCGTCGAGGGAGAGATAAGCCGCATCCGCCTTTTGCAGATTCTCCTTCAGCTCGTCATTCTTAAGGTTGGCGGCAGTCAGATCAGCGTGGACTCTTTCGTAATCCTCTTGCAGTTGGGCGGGGTCGGAGATGCGCAGCAATTTCTTGTATTTGGCCTTATGATTGGAGTAGGCTTGCGCTCGACCCTGCAAATTCTTCAGCCTTGGGATCACCTCCTGGAAAGTTAATAGCGAAGGTTAGCGTTAAAAGGGGAACAATGGAAGTGGAAAATATTCAGAGGATACCAAAGATTTACCGTCAGAAGCGCATGGCAGGCGTCATCCGCGACCCGAGCGGCGTCATGCTCGTTCAATTTGTCATGATCGGCAGAAAACTGGAGCTTTCCGACGATATCGGAGACCATGTTGACGGAGAAGGCGCTCTTTTTCAGTAGGACGGGACCGTCCTTCCTTTGGCGCTTGAACCGAGTGTCACCCCGGCAACCAATCTTCCAAAACTCTTCATCCTCAGAAGATGAAGTATCGCTACCCTCACCACGGTGGCCCACGACCACCTCTTTTCCCTTGCCTGAAATAGGGAGGGAGTCCGGCATCCTCTTCCTCTTTCCTTGACGATCAGCCCGGAGGGCTTCATGGATGCGAATCACTTCCCCCGAGCGGTTGAAGGAGCCGCTCGAACTCAAGGCTATTGGACCCTCTTGAGCCAACGGTGGAGGAGTAGCCCCACGAGCGCCGTCGACCGTTAAATCCTCAATAGGGCCACCCGGGACGGCTTCGTTTCCCTCTCCTTCACGAGCGCCGTCTCGCCCTCGGCCGGCCCTTCGCCTTGTTCCCCTTCCTCTCGGAGCATTGGGAGGACGGTTTTGTTGTTGTTGCGAGGGCTGAGGGTCGACGGCGGGTCCTTGAGCACCCAACATGCGGGAAAGAGCCTCAGCATTCATTCCTTGGGATAATATTTGAACACCTACAAATGAGAAGAGACGAGCGTCAGGAGGAGGTTACTCAAATCACCGATGCATATATACAGCAATTACTCTAAGTCAGAAGACTATTCTAAGAGTTAAAGCAGTTAGTTCCTAGAATCTAACCGTCGAGGGCCATGATGTCAGCTGGAGGATTGAGTATCATGTCCGGGGGGCAAGATAAGCCATAACGAAACAGCACACCCTCGTTTTTCATTAGGGTTTCAGCCTTTATCCATTTTTTCTCAGCCCTCATCTCGTAGGCTAACCCCTGGGCCCAATCCTCAAAGGCCTTATTCCTCGTTCTCTCCCTGATCAGAGGACCCTCGCCATGTATCAGCCACTCGCGGAGAACCCTAAAAATCCCCCCTGGAGCCCCCACGAAAAAATACTTCTCCTTCCAATGTTCGCCATAAGAAGTAGATGGAGAGTCTATCATCTTAAAGCCCGATTTGGCCTGGGCGTAATAGAATCCGTCTGTAGGGGATGAGCGTGTTGAACGGGCCACTTGTATCAGGCTATCAAAGTTGACGATCGAGGGTTCGTGACCTAAGGCAACCATCATAATCACGAAAGTATTGATTAAGGCTATGCCGTTCGGCAGAATTTGTGAAGGGCAAAGCCTCAAGTGCTGATAGATGCGGGCGGTAACGGACGGAATGGGAAACCTCAGGCCCCCAGCCAAAACAGCGTCCCAGTAGACCGTCATCATTCCAAGAGGCGGTCGATTGGCCCTTTCCCCCTCCTCAGGAAGCCGCATGGGGAATACCGCTTCATCCCAATAAGCTTTTCCCCTCAACTCTTCCAAATCGTCGAGCGTCAGAATACTCGCAATCTCGTCCGGAGACCTGTCGGTCTGATGGCGATTATCCCGCCTCACCCGAGTGACTGGCTCCTTACCTCTCCTACGATGCCTTCTGGAGGGTTCAGCCTCAAATTGACGCCCGGATGGCCCCGCTTCACCCTCGGGAGCCATCATAACCACTGTGATCCTGTGATCTTGGGGTCTCACAGCGCTGTTCAACACTGGGAATACTCTCTCCCCCTGTCTCTGCATCTCCATCACGTTGTGCATCTCCTCGAAGAGGTCGTTCACCCCTCCAGGAGCACGCTCGTTCATCCCTTGAACGGCGGCGTCCACTTCTTCTTCCCCGGCGTCAGCCGGAGCCTGGGCCACCGAGATCGCCATGGGAATTCCTTCATCTGGGTGCGCCCTAACTAAGGGAACAGCTATGGGGACATCGCCATGAGGGGAAGAGCTCCCCACCGACATTTCATCAATCTCCTGTACAAAATCATCGGCTTGGTTTCCGGCCATGTTCAATTTTCAACTTTTGGAGACGGGACTTCTGGCGGAGAACTTAGAGAGAGAGAAGAAATTTCTGAAACAAATACAATGGCCGAAACTGGCTCTTCACTCAAGAATCTCACTCACTAAACCTAAATCTAAAAGTTAGTATCAGAATATTGAAGAGTTATGGAGCTTTACCTAAAATTTGAAGAAAGGGAACTCGCCGGAACTTGAGAAAGTTGCAGAAGGTTTGTTGCAGCGTGTGTGCTTGAAAGAGATGAGTGCGTGAAAAAGGTTCAAAGATTCTGCAATCCCCAATTTATAGGGGATGGCTTACACTGATTTGGGGCTTGAAATTCAAAATGCAATCATTTCCCGCCTAGGGAATCCCTCCCCTTTTGGTAACCGCCTCACGTCTCCCCGAGTGCACGCGCCCACGCTCCCACTCAGCATTAAATGCGGACTTGACAGCATTTAATGCGGTGTCAGTTTATGTCCATTACAGAAGGCCAACAGTCTCATCGCTAGTACCGGCCTGACCCTCGCATATTCCAAACTCAAAGCTCCTTCTTTATAAATTCTACAGTACGCTCGAAGCAATACTACAGAATTTGGGGGGGCAAAATGATAAGACCTAAAATCACGCTCGAATCAGAGCCGTCCACGTGTCAGTACATCGCTGGCCAAAGACTGGACGCTCGTCTGATGGGCTCGTGGGCCTTCCCAGCCCACTCACTCGCCAGCCAATGCCAGCCTTCGTGCCTAAAACAATTGTTCAAGTAAAGGGCCCGAGCCGATAGGCTTAGCGCTCGCATCGTGGCCCTCAGGGTTACCCTTCTCAGGGAAGCACCCGCATGGGTACCCCATTCATGGCGCTCGGGATTTCGGCGCTCAAAGGTCAACTATCGTGGGGAGACCTTCCTTACCGTTCGAGCGTCACCAACGCTCGGTCTTGACCAGGCACGGCGGTGTTGGATCCGAACCTCAGCAAAGGGGATCTTAGGCTCCTCCCTCTCACCCGGCCCTCGCCAACAACCTCTGACACAAAGGTAGTGCGCACCTCGCGTCTGACACGCCGCCACCTTTTCAGAAACGTCCTTCTCACACCCTCACAGGCCGCCACGTGTTAGGGCGACACAGGTTTGGGACCACTCGGTCAAATTATCCGAAATACCCTCACCCCTAACATATAAATAGGGGAGAACACTTGCATTCTCCCCCAAGCCATCTCTTCCACTGAAAAACCCGAACTGGTTTCTTCTCCATTGCTGCATATTCCAAGCTTTGCATACTCCACCATTTTCTCATCTTCACTACACCCTGATCATTGGTGTTATCCTAGCTGGAAGAACCCACGCTCATAAGGAAACCCAGTTCCTGAGGCTCCACGCCTGTGATGGTCTTTCCTTTCTAAAACAAATATCTAAAGTGTTGTTGCGTTTTAGGAGACTCAAGTTCCTGCACCACCAACTTCTTTGCCTTCTATCTTATTATGGTTGAAATCTATAGAAATAGATACTTCTCTGCATTCTATCTTAAAGGAAAAATGGAGGACAAGCCAAAAGTGATTGGCCAGTGGTTAATAAGATAGACAATGACTCTAGATTTGAATTCTTTTATTTATAGGCGTGTGTGTTAAAACAAAAAGAAAAAGAAAAAAAATGGAGGACAGTCAACCAAGCATTGTTGCAAGAGCATCTACCGCACCGAGTCGATGGAAAAGGCACCAAACTACATAACACGTCAGTTACAAAGGGACGGATATTCGTATTTCTTGAGCAGAAGTCCCTTAATAGAGTTCTAACTCCCGTTGAATGGGTTAGGTCACACTGCTGAGAAAAGATTTACATTTAAGTATTTTCAATCTCTTAAAAGTTAAACCCATGTATTTTGTTAAAGTTAGTTTTTTTTTTTAACACATGCATATTATGAAAAATACTCTAAAATTTATATCAATTTAATAAATGTAATTTGTGAAAATATAAGAACATATTATTTTATATAGTTGAGATTATACCTATAAAACTTGATCAAAAATATAATATACCTATAAACTTAGATAAAAAATATTAAGTATTTATAAATTTATGTCCATAAAAATTGAAAAATCTTATATATGAACTTTTTGCATTTTTTAGGTATTTGGCTCTGCAAACAAATATACAAGTCGAAAGAAAATAAACAAGACACATCTATTTTCAACATCCCATATTTCAAAAAAAAAAATAAAAAATTATGGCAAGTCCTCTAAAATCAAAATAATTATTAGGGTTAATTACGTACACTTAATTGACCCCCAAATTAAATAGGATAATTACAATTGGTACCCCACTTTTAAATATAATTACATACAACACCCATCTGGAGTTTATTTATTACACTTAACTCCCAGTTGATGATGTCAACAAAAATACTTTTGCTTACGTCATCAAATTTTTAACGATTTTGAGGGTTAAGTGTAATAAACAAACTCTAGATGGGTGGTGTATGTAATTATATGTAAAAGGGGGTACCAACTGTAATTACCCTATCTAATTTAAGGGTCAGGTGTAATTAACCCTAATTATTAACTACAACAAGGGCGTTAAGCCAAGCATCAAGAAGAGCAAAAACGCAAAAATATCCACGAAAATAAGAGGTATGAACAACTTTGGGCAAAAAACAGCAAGGTCCCTAAAAATCCCATTCTAGGACAAAAAAGGCAATTTACGACATTCGGTCTAGGAGCCAAAACCCAAGTCACGACAATCGAGTCAATCACCAAATCTAATAAGAGACTTATACTAACCCGTATCAATAGTTTATTCCCAATTCTGATTGATTTGAGATAACTACTTAAAACCCTATTCAAATTAACCATGAGACCCCAACCATTATAATTGTTGGACCATTTTCCCAAAAAGATAAAAAAAGCCATACAACGCCACTTTTGTTTTCCCACCTCATAGTAACACAAATTTCTCTTCATAATTATTGGAGCAATCTTCTTAGTCTTCCATCGGAACTCAGAGATCTTCTCTCCATCTAGGTGCATGGCAATAAAACATTACATAGAGCTCCCAAATATAAGTTTTAAATTGACTATCAATCATAAGGTCTGACTACAAAAAAAAAACAGCGGAAAAACGACGGGATAAACTGACGGAATTTTCAGGTTTTCCTTCAATTTTCCGTTGGAAAAACTGATGGAAAACCAACGGGATGGCGTATGTGGGAAAAACCATAATCCGAATTGGGTACCGACGGGTCTGTTCCGTTGGTTTTCCGTTGGAAATAATATATTTCCAACGGAATTCCGACGAACAAATATTTTTCCAACAAAATAATTTGCAATTGAAAAAAATGATTTAATTTTTAAGCTAACCGACGGAATTCCAAAACGAGCCCACACCAACCCCTCAGACGAGCCAGCACCCAAACCATCGATCCGAGCTTGAGCCATTGCTAGAATTAATTCTTAATGTTAGTTGCACGAGCGGGGATTCGAACTCGGGTCTCCAAGGAAGAAAAATGACTGATTACCAACTTGGACAAGTTTATTATATCTTTAAATATATTTATACACTAATTCAATTAATTATTTAAATATTTTTTGTTATTAATTTAAAATATAAAATTTTAAATATATGATTATTTGAATTAAATATAATCATATTTATTGAGATATTATATAAAAATTGCTAGCTTATATACTTTTGTGTTTTAATTAATAATGTATATACTTAAAATTATATAAAATATTATTGTAGATGAACAAATAAACTTTATATTATTAATTTAATTTACTATTTTCAAATTATCATAAATTTAATTTCAAAGTTAAATAGTTAAATTAATTAATATTATAATGTTTATTTTCTCAACAAATCACATGGCGGCACGTGAAGTATTGCATCACACCGACTAATCAAATTCAAGTCTTGTATGATATTATCTCTTTAAAAATAAAAATATAAAGAGATAAATATTCATGTGATATTATTTGATATTATCTCTTTTAAAAAAAATACAAGAGATAATTATTAAATAAGTTTGAGTTGAACTCTAACTCTTGAATCATACACCTATATAAAGAGGTCATGGGGTTGTTCATTCAACAAAATACAAGTACAAGAAGCTAAGGAGAAGAAGAAGGCTAAAATTCTCTACAAATTCAAGAAGGACTTTTAAGGCATTTAAAGGCGTTCTTCCCCAAAGTTATCAAATCAAGGGGTTTGATCCATTATTAAGGCATTATACCGGCGAATCGACGTTATGTTCAAGCTAAATCCATGGAGTTACCGATGAGTTAAAAGGCGTTCTTGGCGGAATTCTCCAAAATCTGGTGTTTGATTCGTAAACAAATCGAAGGACCTACGGATTAACGATATTAAAAGCTAAATTTGAAGTTGAAGAAGATCAAACCATCAAATCCATCAAGGAGCATTTGAAAATTTCTACAACTTTAGACTTGATGGAAGAATCAGAGGATCAAATCGAAGATTGAAGACCCACTTTGATATTCAAATTTACAAATTATTTGTACAATTTATTCGATGTTTACCCAAAATCAATAAACGCGAATTATTATTGCAAACAATTATATTAATAATTTATAATTTGTATATTATATAATTTTTAAATATATAATTATTTATTTTAACTATAATCGTATTTTTCTAATTAAATTTGATTAAAGAATTCCAACGGAAAACCAACGAAATTTTTATTTCATTGAAAATTCCAACGGAAAATTTTCGTTGGTTTTTTTATGAAGAATAAAAGAAAACCGACGGGATTTTCTCGTTGGTTTTCCGTTGGAAATTTTATTTCATTCAAATTCCAATGGAAAAGTCCCGTTGGTTTTGTAGCACCCTATACGCCAAGGCACTACATCCCCCGCACTATAGCTCGATCCACATACGAAATGGATAATCCGTACATGAACCAAACATATAGCGAACGGGTGACAATACAAGAGACATGCTAGCTAGGCGGGACTAGACCCCAATTCATTCGAATCCAATACATGAAAATTTAAAAGCGGAAGCATAACCACTATCATTTCTTTATCACATACCGAATAACCAAAAACTTACCATATTCTAATTCACATATCAATACATTATCATCTCCAACATGCCATACATGTATAAGTTTCCCAAAAGCTAACAAGAACCAAAACATGATAAATCCAGTAATATCAACATCATATGAATGCTATGCTAGACTCAGCTGAAGGAAAGACACAACTTTGATTCGCTCCTAGCACACGACCGTGGATACCTGAAAAGTGAGGGTGTCAGTCTACCGAAGACTGAGTGAGGGGCATAAATATATATACAACACACGTAACATGCAAGCTATAACCTCGGGTAAAGCTCTGGAAGTAGAAAATAAGATAAGTTCCAAAATGAGATATTCATTGAAATTCCAAAAGAAAACCAATGGAAAAATTCCGATGGTTTTTTTTATGAAGAATAAAAAAAAACCCGATGGGATTTTATGAAAAATTCCGTTGGTTTTAGCTCCTCCCTGCTTGGATGAGTTGCTGCACTATACTTTTTCCTCATGAATATTGACCAAATGTTATCCTGAGTGGCTCAGTTCGAAAACGGCACCATAATTTCCAAGAAAATGAATTAATCAAATCTTCCGAATTCCGACATCCCAATCCTCCGTCACTAGTTGGGAAATATGTCTTTTCCCATTTAGCCCAGTGCAATCTAGGATTTCACTACTAGAAAAACGACCTATAGCAACGGATTTAGCAACGGATTCGGGCTTAGCAATGTATTTAGCAACGAAAATTTTCCATTGCTATAACCCTCGTGGCTAATCTATAACAACCGATTTAGCAACGAATATTAGCAACGGAATTAGCAACGAATCTATAGCAACGGATTATTACCCACAAACATTAGCAACGGTTTTAGCAACAGATTTAGCAACGGATTTTCCGTTGCAAACCTACCAATAATTAATTAATTTTTTTTTGCCTGTTTGCAATGGAATTTTCGTTGCAAAGGATAATAATTCAAATTAATAAATAAAAAATTTATTTGTGGGCCCCAGAATAACCCCCCAACCGCACCAGCCCTAGTAGGTTCGAACCCCCACCCGGACCGAACCAAACGAGCCCAAGGTGGCTCATGATATATATTGTATAATATGTGCCCGCCAGGAATCGAACCTAGGTCTCCAATGTAGAAGATTGGAGGCCCAACCAACTTGGAAAGCTATGTTATTGGTAATATTATGTCATTTGTTATATTTAACAACTATCAAATATTCATACACTAATTTAAATAAATAATTAAATAGTTGTTATCATAGTTTAAATAAAAATATTTTTAAATATGTAATTATTTATATTAATACATATTCCATTAAAAATTTTACTTCTTAATTATTTAATTAACTACATATTCCAAGTTTTAGTTATGGCATAAAAATCTAATGTATATCAATTTAAGTATAACTTTTTATGACATACAAAAAAAAGGATGAAAGTTTTACATAACTAAATAATTAGATTTAATTAGTTGGTTGTTGAATAAAGAACTTTTATGTTATATGAAGTATTCACTTGTACATTTATAGAACAATATCTGTATTTTGAGGAACTATTGTATTATTTAGCAATCGTAGTTGAATAACTTAATGAAGAATTATTTTATTAATATGAAACATTTATATTTGAATTTGTAGAATTGTAACACCCCAAACAGAGGGCGCCACATCCCCCGCACCGAGATCCGACCCGCATATGAAATGGAGAGTCCATATACGAGCCGAATCACGACGAACGGGGACTCACTCACTCGCTATGCTAGGCGGGAGCTAGAAACTCGAGACCAAATCAACAATTCAATAGGATAAGATGCACGTGCGGAAGCATAGCATATAATCAGTCATCAATGCAGGTAACAATTGACAGGTTCAACTAGCATAAATACCTAGTCCCGAAATTTTAAACATAAATCATAAATCATGACCACGGGTTCAATTTGTCCCAAATTAATAAAACATAATATTAGCATTTATACATGTTTCAATATGAACTCATCCATTTACAATGCGTGTGTGCAAAGACTCTGAGTTAACCACATGACTTGACAGACACGAAATCCCGCCTAGCACTCCAACCTGCAGCCAACAGGGTAACAAGAAAACAGAAGAAGAGAGGGTCAGTCAAGCGACTGGTGAGGCGGAAAGAATATAATAGATATATACACGATGCAATAGGTAGAGATATGCAATGCAATAACAAGCTGCCTCGATCCGATATAGCCTTAATTTTCAATAACAAGGCAATCATTTACTTTCAAGAACAATAGCTTATACCGGATTAAGGGTTTCAAGCAATCAGTGGGTACCGAGTTATACCCTTTCTCCAACCTTTACTCCACAAGACAAGAACAAGAACAATAACAAGAAACAATCCTTCTTCCTCCGGGTGATGGAAGGGTTAATTACGCCCTAACCATCCAAGAACACGCTAGTCATAGCCCATTTCAGTACTATGATCCTTAGGCATCCAGTGCCGGTCACAGGCGACATGTGGTACCAACTACCTCCGATGATAGCACAGTCCCCCGTAGAGGTCGCGAGATAGATTTACCATCAGCCCTTGCTTTCTCGGCTCCTCTTCCCACGTTGCCTCGGGCCCTTACCCCACCGAAACATGCGAATGGGGCCCCAATCGAAACACGCGAAAGGGGATTTTCAAGAACAAGCACTCGGTTATGCAATGTATGCAAGAAACTTTCCATTTTCACACTTAAAGTCATGAACACATGCTCAAGAATCTATATGTATAACCCATTTGTTACTTGAAATCCATTTGCAATAAAATCGAGAATATAGTAGTCAATCACGTATTTATTAGATAGATATACATATATGTATAATAATTCACATGCGGGGAAACAATTACAATTCATGTAGGCTATACGGGTATAGGTTGTTGGCTACAGCAAGAAGATAAACCTCACCTTTTCACCTTACCGGCCGTTTACCAAAAGACCGTGAGAGAAGTGGTTGACCTTACTCAACCGGAACATGACCTATTTGAAGTGGACCTGTGTAACGAGACATGACACGTGAGACTTAGACTCAAAGGACCAACTAGAGACGCTCGACAATGCAAAACAATGTCATGAATTGATATGAGTATAGATTCATATGTAACGATACTATAATTATGCAAGTAATGGCAAAATTGAGCAATCATGGCACTTTAAGAATTAACTATCACATTGAAGATCACTTAGGGCAAGTTTAGACGTCTTTCATGCAACTTTAGTAAAATAATAAGCTCATATAAGAGTATTTACACTTGAAATAAAGAGTATATAACACATATGAGGTTCAATAAACGGGAAATAAACGAGGAGAAAGGCAAGAAACAAGCATTTAGGCAAAACTTGGCAAAGCTGACAGTTTTCTCCAAACGCGCAAGCTGTAAAGAATTTGGTATATCTTAAGATTGAGAAGTTGGAAGTAGGTTTTACTTGTTGGAAATGAAAGTAGACAAACATGTCTTTCCAACCATATATAACCCAAATTTTAGTTCAAAGTGGATTAAAAATGACATAGATGCAAAGTTGGTTGAATGCAGATTTCCGGCAATTTGGCGACACAGTTTTGGATCGATCATATCTCCCTCCTCAGAAATGATTTTATGGTGATTCTAATTGGAGAATTCTCTACACTTAAAGTAGTTTCAGTGGTCCAAAAATCAGCTCAATCCGAGTTCGTTTGATGGGGTACCCGGCCGGGTAAAGTCTAAGGCAAAAATTCCCCGGCCGGGGAAAAACAGTCCAGAAAATCGTCTGGACAAGGCTACCCGCCCAGGTAAAAGATTTTCTTCATGATTTTACCCGCCCGGGTAGTGTATTTCCAGCAGAAAAACGAGCAAAAACAGGGGAAAACAGGGGAGGAATGAAAAGGAAGCCAAGGACTCAATCAACCGTCCAAAATTGCAAAGATATAACTAGAATCAAGTGTACTCATTTCACCTCACCTCACATAAAAACACACTTAGGAACATTCAAGGAGAAAATAAATAACAAGAACTCATGCTTAATATTCATCATCATCAACCTCAAAACTCATGAACTCCATGAATGAACCTCAAGCTTTCCCCTACTTATGAATCATGCATGATAGCTTCTTAAATTCCTCCTAGCACGAGATATCTAGCATAATTTCTTCTACTACTTCCTCCTAACATGCTTTGCTATATGATTCTTCACCATAACCTAGCTTCCATGAAAATATATTCATACCATGCATGAAAACTCATGATTATGCAAGAATTTAACCATGGAGATATGTTTATGCATGAAGGTAAACATGAATTCTACCTTAACTTGGAAGATATGAACTTGAGATGATGGTGTGAGAGTGGGATGATGGATCGTGAAATGAGAGAGCAAGAAAGAAGGAGAAGAGAATTTCTTTGTATCTCTTGAAATTCATGGAATGAAATGGAATAAAATGGAAGACTATGATATTTTATAAAAAGTATACAAGCATTAATTAAATTACATGAGTCATAAAGTAATTCTTGACTTTAATTCCTAATTTAATTAGCTATCCTTCATATTATATGGTTTATGCAATTAAGTTCTCACATTCTTGCATTAAGAATACACAAATCCAATTAAAATTCACTTAGGTATTCCTACTTTGGAAAATTTAGCAATTAAGGACAAGTAGTTGGCAATTAATAGATCGAATGAATATAACATATTCTCTCGGACGTTCCCACGCTTTTTACCTGTTCCGAAAGACGGGGCGTTACAAGAATTATATCTAAATATTGAAGAATTATTGTGTTATGCAGCCATTAGATGATAAATGAAGAATTTTTCTTTAAATATAAAGTACTTATATTTAACTTTGTAGAACTATATCTAAATATTACGGAAGTATTGTCTTATGCAACTTTTAGATATTAAATAATAAACTTTTCTCTTAATATGAAGTATTTACATTTGAATTTCGAGCATTATATATGAATTTTAAGAAATTATTGTGCTACGCAACTGTTAGTTATTAAATAAAAAACCTTTCTTTAAATAAAATTATGTAATTGTGGAACTATATATCAAACTATCTGTTAAACATATGATTATTTGTATTAAATATATATAATCATATATATAGAGATATTGTATTAAACATTGTTAGCTTTTATACATTTTTGTGTTTTAATTATGATGCACATCTTTTAAAAATTTATAATTTATATTATACCTTATAATATATCGATCATCAATATAAATTTTCTATCAAATAAAAATATTAAAGGTTTTTATATATGAAAGATTATACTATACAAATATTAATTCTACATAATCCCCAAACATATGATCATGTATTATATAAGTCAATGGTGGCTATATCAATAAAATGATCTAACATTATATATATATATATATGGATGTGTGTGTGTGTGTGAGAGAGCTTAAAAAAATAAGGATGAAAGTTTAAATAATTATATGTATATATATTAAACCATATAAACAAAATATTTTAATATATTTTTTGGTCAAAATAAAGAAATTACAATCTAAATAGCAACGGATTTTTCGTTGCTAAATTATAAATATTCTATTAAATTTTTAATCAACTATTTATAGCAACGAATTTTTCGTTGCTAAATTATAAGTATTCTATTATTTTTTAATTAAATATTTATAGCAACGGATTTTCCGTTGCTAAATTATAAATATTTTATGAATATTTTAATCAATTATTTATATCCGTTGCTGATATTTTTTATTATTCATTTATTGTTATTATATTTTTATTCCATATAACAACAAAAAATCCGTTGCTAAATTATAAATATTTTATTAATTTTTTTAATCATATGTTTATGGCAACGGATTTTTCGTTGCTAATATATTTTATATTTGTTTATATTTATTTCTGTTTTTTCCCTTTCATATATCAACGAAAAATCCGTTGCTAAATAGCAATGGATTTTCCGTTGCAAATATTTATAAATATTATATTATTTTTTATTAGGTTTTTATTTTAATAGCAACGGAATTTCCGTCGCTATATATATCAATTTATTTATTTTTTGTATTTAATTTTCGCAACGAAAAATCCGTTGCTATTTTTTTTTTTTTCATATATAGCAAC
This sequence comes from Lantana camara, assembly GCA_037501455.1. NCBI lineage: Eukaryota > Viridiplantae > Streptophyta > Magnoliopsida > Lamiales > Verbenaceae > Lantana > Lantana camara. The sequence goes on from CM074857.1 coordinate 113,739,982, forward strand.
GGATTTAACAACGAAAATTCCGTTGCTAAGCCACGAATTTTTTTTTTCGTTGCTATATCCGTTGCTAAATAGCAACGAATAATTTCCGTTGCTAAATTTTAGTTGCTATATGGCAGATTTCTAGTAGTGTTTTCTGAGTCCGAGCCCCCCCAAAAAAAAAACCTGAAGGGATAATAATGAGGAACCCCCTGAGATATGGTGAAATTACAGATTACCCTCGAGATATGGTGAAATTACAGATTACCCCTTGAGGTTTGAGAAATTACGAATTCCTCCCTAACCCGTTATTTCCTCTGTTAAATTTAACAAAATGTGCAATTTTACTATTTTACCCTTCATATGTTGAAACTCAAGGGGGTATATGTAAGAAAAAGCCAAACACAATGGGATTAATGTAAGTACTGAAACTTATTTTTTGCGGCGGGGGGAGGGGGAGGATTTGACGTAAGTACTTGAGTTTTGTAATTATCTAATATTTTTTTTTTCCAAAGAATGCTGATTAATGAGAAATACCCCAAGTTTTAGCTTTGGGCTTTTCACTCGAGATCTTTTCCAGTGAACGACGACGAAGAAACAAACACAAGCATAGCGGAAGCATAAAGACAACCATACTGAAACACAAAATTTAATTACAAGGCCGATAAGGCCGATGACAATGGCAAACTACAAACGACAACCATAATAGGTATAGCTACATAGACTGTACATACTGAGTTTCCCACTAAGGAGAAATTCCAAAAACACTGAGCTTCAAAACCAAACTATCTAGACAACACCTGGCAACCTAGACCTACTGTGCCGCTTAGTCGCACCTAACTGAAGCCAAAACCAGAATAAAGGGGACGTTAGTTAAAGTGACTAAGTGAGGGGGTTATACATATTCATAAACGAAATCACAACCTTGGTTCACATTTTTATTCTTTTTCAAAACGAGGTATAAGTAGAAGAAGGGATAAGTTTTAGTTTGTATTAAAAACACAATTGTGAACCAATAACCAAAACAATCGATCAATCACAATAACCCGGTGAGTACGGATGAGTTCTCCAACCTTTCACACCCTGAAAACAAGAAATACAAAACAATAAACCAGCCTTCTCCCTCCGATTGTTAGTCAAGGAGCCCCCCAACCAACCACACGATCACACATATAGGGACAATATGCCCTGGTACCAATAGCCTCACTCTGTACGTATCGTAGTCAACCTTCGACTATCCCCCGTAGGGATGGCAACGAGCCGAGCCGGCTCGCGAGCTACACGAGCCGAGCCGAGCCGAGCCCGAACCCGAACCCTTTATTTCTTGGCTCGTGACTCGCGAGCCCATATATTTAATTAAAAAAATAATATTTTTAATTTTTATGTATATAAATATTTTATTAATATATAATATTATATATATATTCATTAAATTTAATACAAAATGAATAAAAAAATAATATATTTATTATATATATTCATTTAATATATATTATTATATATAAAAATATGTTAAATTATTAAAAAAACTAATTTTTTAAATAAAAATAATATTAACGATCGAGCCTCGAGCCGAGCCGAGCCGAGCCAGGTTCGAGCCTTGGTCGAGCCGAGCCCGAGCCTTGAAAAAAGGCCAAGGCTCGGCTCGGCTCGTTGCCATCCCTAATCCCCCGTATAGAGCTTCACAGAAGTACGTAGCAAGATCAGCGTTTGGCGCTCACCTCCAGGCATCACCCACTAGATATTTCGGGCCCATATTCCCCAAGGGCATCCCCAAGGGTTCTATCATTCGATCACAACTCGCTTTTTAAAACATTTTCACACTTTCAATTGCTTTCTTTCTCTTAACCATTTCACAATTTAAAATTAAACTTTTCGTTCACTCACGCATATATATATATATATAATATAATACAATATAATATAACAAAAACCCGTTTTTATAAGGAAATCCCATTTTTCAATAGAATACTAAAATATTACAAAACAACTAATAATATATGTAGTATCAATGGGTCAAAATCAAACTCAATAAATAAGGGTTGTTTTAAGAATTTATATATTTATATAATATATGTTTTGGCCCCAGTTGAAAACATTTTAATCTCTCACCTGAAAAGCTTCAAAACTGCAAAAGAGACAACGCCCGACACGATCAGGGATCCTCCTTAGGAACGCCTGTTACACACATATGACTCTAAATTATGACTAGACTGAAAATCAGAAAACACGACAGACTCCTACGGCTATCTTATAATCATGCTAAGACTAGACGATTAAACAATTTAGTTAAGCACAAAAACAAAATTCAAATAATAGAATTATTATAATTTTCAAATTTATTCTATGCTTGTCGAATTCTCTTATTCCTAAAGTGTCTCAAGCTTAATATACATGTTATAATACTATGCTTATTACTCCGGGTATATACATATATATGAATCTTTTCTTACTCTTTTTATAATATATACATTCTTGCTTTTGGGATCAAAAGAATGGGTTCGCCTACTGATATGAGCACATATATATGTATTTATTAAGGCTACAAGCAATACTCCCAAAGCAAGGTAGTTGTAATAGATTTCTAGCCAATTCAGAGGACCAAGAATTAACAACAGATTGTATGTAAGCTTAATAAATTGAGAGACAGAGGAACAATTTCATCAGATTCACGTTGTCCAGCATAAATGGAATAATTAATCAAATCGATTAAGCAATTAAATATAAATCATTTTAATAAAATATATAACTTTTAGTTCTCAACATTAATACCAGGAAATTCTTATGATTAAGATATTAATAACAAAATAAATAGTTTACCAAATTTAATCAATATTTTTATAGAGTTTATTGCTCCCAAAACCCTGTGATTTGGCGAATTAGCACCCAAAACCCTGTGTTTCAACAATTAGCACCCAAAACCCTGTGAAATTTGAAATTTGCTCACCGCCCCCTTTTACCCTTAGACGGTAATTAGGGGATGGAAATGTCAGTTATGCCCTTATCTCACTTTACCCTACGGTAAACCCCATTCACTCTTCAGTTTCCCCAATTTCAAAAAATATCTCCTGCAATTCCGAGAAACCCTAGGTACGAACATTGCTGAAGCTTCTTCTTTCTGAGATTGGGAGTTTAATTTTTGAAAGATTGTGTTGGTACAAGACTTTTTGGAAGCTTTTTGGCGGATTGTGCTGGTTTCGAAAGCACTAGGTACGAACATTGCTCAAGCTCCTTCATCTCTATGGAATTTTTCATCTTTATTTGGATTCTTGCTGGGTTGTGGTAATTTTTTTTATCTTTCTTTGGATTTTCGCCGGTTTTGTAAAGTATTTTTGGTTTTTTAATTCCGAATATACAGCCTGGCGATTTTAATCTTTTATTTTGAAATTTTCCGAATGATTCTTAAGAAACCAAACATGGTTTGGCTCTGATTTTCAATGGTGTGAAGTGGGTCGATTCTCAATCTTGTGGCATTGTTATTTTAAATCGTGTTATGAGCGTCATTCTCTTTAACCAGAAACCCTATGTTGTTGTCGGTTTTTTGAAATTTTCCTTGATAATTTACTGTAGGATGGCTAGCAACAAGATGCATAAGATGTACATGAACCTGGATGGAGTATTCGCTAGGATAAAGAAGAGGAACAAGAAGTGGATGTATGTGAATGGAAGGAGGGAGTTTGCTGGAGAATACAATCTGGATTATTTGAATATGTTTGGGATGTGTGATATGTATAAAAATCTGGGAGGCACAGGGTTTAGGGGTTGCTTTCTTTTACAAACTTCCAAACCTGAAGGTTGAGGATGATGGTGCTATTAGAGAGACAACATGTGAGTGGAGTATTGTGGAGATGAATGACCTTCATGGTCATACTGATGTTGTGGAGTTGTACGCGGTGAAGTGTGCTGGACCTTTATGTGCATTAGATGAAGATGGAAACGAAATCCAACTTCCTCCAGACCCTGAAGTTATTGCCCCTGTAAGATTTATCACATTACCAGGATTTCCTGCGGAGGAGGTTGAAGAACCTGTAATCACACAGGAACATGGAGGTGCTGGTCAAGAAACAGTGGAGTCTTCAGCACCACTTGGCACCGAAGATCCAGTTATTACGCAAGAACATTCAGCTTTTCCAGGGCATGCATCAAATGAAGATGAAGACCAATATAATTTCCTAAATCAACAGTTTGAACTCCATCCTGATGAAGACCAGACTTTTCATGAAGAAGCTGCTGAAGATGGCCCAACAAAAGAGCACCAAGCTCCTGCGAGGGAATCAAATCAAAGCAGAAAGAGAAAAGAGCAGATAGTCAATGATCCTGATCCAGAAGATAGCCCAGGGACTGATGATGACTATGAAGAGTCAGATATTGAAGACACTGAGTCCAGTGATGATGATATTGAAGGTGATTTTCCTGATGAGGCATTAGATGATATTGAGGCTAGTTCTGAAGATGATATTTTTGAGGAAAGAGACAAAAGCTCTGCAGCAATGAAAGCAAAGCTCAAAAGCATGAGACAGGGGAACAAAAAGAGGAAACAAAGGCATAAAAGAAACACTGTTGTTGATGATGATGAAGGGTGGTACAGTGACCCTGAGCAGGATGAGAAATTTGACCAACCACCACTTTCTGATGATGAGGCACCAAGAAGAAATCCTCATTGGAAAGAAGGTGACAGTGTTAACAATTTGAAATGGTGTGTGGGGTATGAGTTTGACAGTGTGCAGGTAATTTCTTAGGTTTCCTTACTCTAATTATTGTGAACTTGCATTGAGAAAATCTGTTTATTTGTATTCATCAATCTCTATATGTGCTTATGTGCAGGTGTATAAGAAAGTGTTGATTGATTGGAGTATTGTGAATGGATACATTTTGGACTTCATCAAGTCTGAAAGCAAGAGAGTTACTGCAGGTTGTATGGATGACCATTGCAATTGGAGGATGCATGCCTCATGTATGCAAAACAACACAAGATTTCAAGTGAAGACTTTAAAAGGAAGGCACACATGTGCAAGGAAGGGAGAAAATTTCAGAGCCAGGGCTGCCTATATTGGTGAGAAGATGGAGGATACAATTAGGGACACTCCAGATGTGACCATTGCACAGTTTGAGAGGATCATACAAAGAGTTCTTGGGGTGCAAGTCACATACTGGATAGCTCTAAGGGCAAAGAAGGTGGCAATGGATAGGATCAGGGGTGATTATGACCAAGAGTTTCATCAGTTATGGAATTATGGTGCAACAGTTTTGGCAAGGAATCCAGGAAGCAAGATCATTATCAAGAAGAAGCTTGATTCTGAACCTCCTATCTTTGAAAGGATGTACTACAGTTTGAAGGCAATGACTACAGGCTTTGTTGCTGGGTGCAGACCAATCATTGGTCTTGATGGATGTTTCATCAAAAACATCTATGGTGGACAGCTTTTAAGTGCAGTGGGAAAGGATGGGAATGACAATTTGTTCCCTATTGCATTAGAATATGTTAGAACAGAAAATTATGATAATTGGATATGGTTTCTGGAAGAGTTGCTGATGGACATAGGTGGTTTGTATGAAGACAGGTGGACTTTCATATCTGATAGACAGAAAGGATTGGTTGATGCAGTGTCCAGAGTTTGCCCTGGGAGTGAGCACCGGTTCTGCTTGAGGCACATGTATCAAAACTTCTACAAAATCTGGAAGAGTGCTGACTTGAAGACTCTTTTCTGGAAAGCTGCCTCAGCAGGAACAAAAGAGGAATGGGCTTCTATTATGAAAGAAATTGAAGTGCTTGATCCTAAGGTAGATGACAGGGTACAAACTGCTTTTGAATGGCTGTCCAAAATTCCAGCAGAGCATTGGTCCAGGGCACACTTCAAAACAAACTGTAAGTCAGACGTTTTGGTGAACAACATATGTGAATCTTTTAATAATATGATCCTACCGTGTAGGGATTTACCTGTGATTAAGATGTTTGAGTGGATAAGGAAAAGATTGATAACTAGGTTTCAAATTAAGAAGGAGGGTATGGGTAAGTTTCAGGGAAAAATATGCCCAAATGTAATGAAAAAAGTGAACATACAATCTGATATAGCTAGGGACTGTTATCCTACTTGGTGTGGAAGAATGGAATTTCAGGTTGAAGAGAAGCAAGACCAATTTGTGGTGAATCTGGATACAAGAACATGCACATGTGGCATGTTTCAACTAAATGGCTATCCTTGCAAGCATGCATGCACATCAATCACCAATCGAAGGATGAACTTGGAGGATTTCGTAGACGAGTGTTACACTAAGGATAGATATATGAGAGTTTATGAAGAAATGATTCATGGGGTTCCTGGTAAAAAACACTATATCCAGGTCGATGTGGAACCTCTTAGACCTCCACACTTCACCAAGAAACGGGGTAGACCCAAAAAATGTAGGAGAAAGGGTGCAGATGAGCTCAGATCTAGTGGACCACGGAAAGGGCTTACACACACATGTCAAAACTGTCTCATCATAGGTCATAACAAAAGATCTTGCAAAAATCAAACTCATCCGAACTCAAAGTACTTCAAGGTATACCACAACCATATTATTTATTCATATGCAGTGAGATTAATAATTAATGTGTTATAATATTCTTACCTACGGTTGACCTAATTTTTGCAGGGGCAAGGTGGAGAAGGATCACATACTGCTTCAAGTGCTCCATCTTCTGCTTCCACCCCAACTGCTGCACCAACAACACGGGCACCAACTGCTGCATCAGCAGATAGAACACCAAGACCCAGATCTTTTTCCAGACCTCCACTTTTCAGTGCTCCCAGTCCCAGGTCAACCACTGGAGCTTCAGCTTCAGCTTCAGCAACTGCCTCTGCTTCAGCTTCAACAACTGCATCTGTTTCAGCTTCAGCAGCCGCGTGTGCTTCATCTTCAGCCTCAGTCTCAGCCTCTGCCACTGCTTCAACTCCAGCTATTCACCATACCACAAGGAAAGAAAGGGTTAGAAGACCCACAGAGAGTCAGGTTTTCCAGAGGACAAAGGAAAGATCAAAGGAGAAGAGGAATCCAAACCTTTGAAGTTCTGTGTTTGTGGATCTGAATTTTCTTCTTTATGCTACTGTTGGTGTTTGAAAACAATATTGTCACTTTTGATTTGGCCCACAATGTGTTTTTTTGATAAAACATTGATGGTTGTGCATGTAAGATTCCCTTGTCTGCCATTTGTGTCATGTTGTGGGGACCATGGTGGTTGGCATTTGTTAATGTCTTAGCAGACTATTGTATGACTTTCTTTTGCTATTTGGAATGAATGACCAAGGTTACCTTCTATTATAGTTGTTGGCATTTTGTAATATGAAATTGCATGTGATATTACTGGATATTAATATGGTCATCATTTATTGCGTTGTACTGTATATTGAGATTGCAAAATATACTACGATCATATTGCATCTTTATGATTTTACAGGGTTTTCTGGGCAACTTTCAGAACTTACAGGGTTTTCTGGGCAATAATTTTAATAACATAAATCTGAACATTCATATTCAAAACAACAATTGCATATCACAAAATCTACAACACTTTCATTTCTTCAACACAACAATGCACAAGACAACAAGCAAACACACACACATAACACACAACATTAGATTGACATTGACATTGTTTGTGTTTTCAGCCCTCGTAGATCTCCATTGCAGGTTTGTAGCTCTTGATGCCACTTCACTGTCATTTTCCTCTTCAAGGTCTTCATATGCTTCCAATGGCGGCTGAATAGGGTTAAACCAACAAAAATATTTACACACACGATTTGGGCAGCAACAATACAACATTCCTTTGGATGGCTTGTTGTATGACTCCACAACTCTAATAGTTGCCTTCAATCCACAACGACATTGCGGCGGAGGTGGGTACCTAACAACGCATTCTTGATTCCTTTGTCTCAAATGAGGGCTCTCGGATGTGGTCGACATTTTCCTTCTTTTTTTGCAGACAACGAAGCAAAAGAGGAGATGAATAGTGAGTTTAATTTTGGCCTAGGGTTTCATTCACAAAATGGGGAGGAAGATGGTGACTCATGCTTTTATTATGTTTACAGAGGGCATAAATGTCTTTCCACATCCAATAAGTACAGAAATTCGCAATACTAGTTGCATTTACTGCGCGTGTGGTACAACGCACTGACGCGGGGTTGTCAGCGATAATTAAATCCAATCACAGGGTTCTCCATGCTAATTGTTGAAACACGGGGTTTTGAGTGCTAATTCGCCAAATCACAGGGGGTACCATGGCAAAAAACCCTATTTTTATATTTTTATATTTCTTAATCACGTAGTTCCTTCTAAAATTAGAAAGGAATCCCACTACCAAAAAAAAAGTATTAGTGACCGCCAGATCGGTCACTAATATAGCAAAAATGGGTCACTAATCGACGTCAGTGACCGATTAGTGACCGATCTCGATCGGTTGGTAAAACCCTCGCAACTAATATTTCAGTGACCGATTATTATCAGTCACTAAATTAGTGACCGATATATCGATCACTATTATAAAAAAAAGTCGGTTACTAATCCAATTATTTTGTTTTGCTAGGGCAGTCACAACGCGGTCACTAATTTAGTGACCGCATAAAATCAGTCACTAAATTTTGATTTTCACTCACTGATATTCACAATTTGTGACTGATTAATCGGTTACTAATTTTCTCTTTATTATTTTTTTAGGTTTTATTTTGAGACCTTCAGCAGTCACTAATTAATTCATTATTCATTTATTTTTTGACCAATTTAATTCATTTTTTATTTTATTTTATTAAAATTTGTATTTTTTAATTCATGTATCATGCATTATTTAAAAATTTAATCCAAATGAACAAAACAAATAACATGAAACTAAATATATAAAATCCCAACATAACTCCATAATCATCATTACAAATTATCAAACCACTAATAACCAAATCAACAAAGTTTATAATACATTATTACACAAACATTAATAGGAAAAAAGTTTGGGTGATTGCCTACAGTACAACATTCATTTTGTGTTCTGAGTATCATAATGAGCTTGCATCTTGAGAGGAGGAGAATATCTTTAGTGAAGGCAAATTCCAAAAGCAATGTAATGTGATCACTTCCTCATTTCGGAAAACAAATTCAGGTTTAGGATCTTTCTAGAGATAAGATGCTATTTGAAACAAGCAGACATGATACCTTTGTGGGAAATCCCTGAGTTCTGCTGCATAAAATGCTTTGGACAGTAACATATGAGAATTTTATGAACAGTAATATGTATTAGGAAGAGTTGTATATCCGAATATCTACAACAGAGAAAATACCACATTCTTTGACTCACCATATTTAATCTACCGTGCCTCTGAAACATCTACGGTAGCTTGTCACTAGTGGTTCATCACTGGAATCTCGTGACTCGGATACGGTCTGTCATAGCAAAAAGCCCATAACTTCATTGTAAGAAAATAAAAATCAAATTAAAATTTACAGGCCATAATTCCAAATATTATCTCAATTCTGCATATGCACTTGTTAGCTTCATCAGATTGCAGTGTCAAATCAACTGGAAATGCTTGAAAATCCAAAACATGGATAAGGCCGTATTCTTTCACATATCATCAAGAAAATGTAAAAATAATGAATATTACCTCAATAACAAGCATTCCAACATTCCAGCCATGAAGTTTCTCCTTCAAACAAAGTTGCAGTTGTATTCAACAAGTTCGATCTCACGAACTAATCACTTACGATCTCTCAGTTTAGGTCACTACAAACAAAATTCAAATATCTTTAAATTCAACCAATACCCCAGAAATAACAAATACAACACATTTTAACAATGAGACTAACCATTTCAGTTCAATTTTGTTACTACAGAGAAAATAATGCATTTTTGAGAAAAGAGAGTGAACAAATAGAAAAACTCACTCTCCACAGAGGCAAACCAAATTCCTCCTTCAGTTCTCCAGATCTGCAAAATCTATAGCATGCCACACACAGCAGCAGCAGCAGAGATATGAACAAGCCTTAAACAACCATGTAACAGAACCACTCATAACAAGCCTGGAATAACCACTCTCCTCATGCTTTAATAGCTTCACATGGACAAGACTTATAAATAGTTACAACTCAAACATTCCAGTAGCAGAGATATGAACATGTTAAACAACCATGTAACAGGACCACCTACCCAAAAATTGGAAAAACAAACAAATTACTACAAGTATTAATAGGCAAATATATAAACAGCGACAAAGGCTATGTTTAACTCCACATTAACTCCCCAATCTAACAGCTCCCATCAACACAAGCCTGTGCTCCAATTCCATGACAAATTTTGACCTTAACAACAATATCATGAAAACAAGCCTGCTCAACAATATTTTCTATTTACCTTTACAAAATCATCATGAACATCAACCGGACGAAATAATTGACAAGCCAATTAGATGCAAGCATCTTTGGGGCAAGACTAAAATCTAGATGAATTGTACAATTTGAAATCAAGTGACAAAACCAAGTCATGTAAAGAACGATTAAACTTGCATAAGGTTGTTTTCTTTCACATAACATAACAAAGATTGAATCATTATCAACTTATGATCAACACAACAGAGTGATTTGTATATGAAATCAGAGAACATATTTAACTCATAACATCAAACAACTTCAAATTATAATCTAATCAAAGTTAATAGATCCAAAATTAGGCTGCAACAAATCTGTATATGAAACTGTGACCTCGTTTTTTTAATTTTTATGCTTCATCTACAACTCTCGGACCATAACCATTAAATTCTACACAACATAATTCACAAGTAGAAAGGTAGACAACAAATTCTACAAAACAAACTTCACTAAAACATCCAAGAATTGAGTAAAGAACATATATACAAAGACAGAATAAAGAGCCTTCAGTTTTTGCAGAACTCATCTATCAAATCAGTGTAGAGAACATATATACAAAGACAGAACAAACAATACCTACTTACTATTTAATCACTGATGATAGAAGGAGCAGGAATGAGAATCTAACCAGTAATTCTCTCAAGCTGTTCACCAAACAAAATCACAGGGATAGCTGATGCGAAAAATATGTAGGTTTTAGGTGCCAAAATCCTGAAAATAATGGGATGTTGAGTTCATTATAAAGCACATTACAATTGGAAAACACAAAGTAACTTAGCTTATATCAACATCTTGACCAATGAAATTCTATGGGATGTCCAGTTCATGATAAAGCACATTAAAATTGGAAAACACAAAGAAACTTAACTTATATCAACATCTTGACCAACAAAATTCTAAGGAATAATTAAGTAGGAAAACTTCGAGCATATACCTAAAACCGGCTTTGAATCTACGAGTCCAGTCTTGCTTGTAATAAAGGAGCCTCCTTGAGCGTCATTCTTAATCCCACGAAAGGGCACAAAAGCTTCTTCCATTTCCGCAGCTCAAAGAAAAACTTATTTGTCACCGTCACCGTCGATTCTCCCCTCTCTCCGTCGCCATTGATTCTGTTTCTCTCTGTCGCCGTCGAGCCCATCCATATTTCAAACGTCATCGTTGATTCTCGACTTCTTTCCGTGGCCGCCGATAATCGCCTCCCTCAGTCGCCATCGAGTCTCGTCTCCTCAATGGATAATCGCCTCCCTCAGTCGCCGTCGAGTCGAGTCCCTTCAATGGCCGCCGATAATCGCCTCCCTCGGTCGCCATCGAGTCTCATCTCCTCCGTGGCCATCGATTTTTCGCCTTGAGAGAGAAGATTTGGCTGGGCGAGGGTTTCCGCTCTAAATCTCGTCTAATATTTGGGGGTGGGGGTAAAGATGTCAACTGGGCCGCCCAGCCCAAGCCCGTCTAAGCCGCTACAGTAATGGGCTGGGTTAGCCCGGGACCACCTTGAAGTGGGCTGGGCTGGGCTGGGCTGGGTTTGAATTAAATTATAGTGGCCCAACTCAGCCCATGAACCCACAAATAATGGGCTGGGCCGGGCCTGGGCCGGTTCCTGACGAGCTGGGCCTAATGGGTTTGGTGGGTTTCGTCTATTAATTTTAATGGGCTAAATTTGTGGGTCAACTTTTTATTTTTTTTATCCTTTTGTTATATTAAAATTTAAGATTCTTTTTACTTTATATTAATGATTTTTTATGTTATTACATTTATAAAATTGCAAGATTGCTTTTGTTTTGTTGTTTTGTTATTAAAATTTTCTCAAGTTATTATTTATCTATGTAAGTTTATGTTATATTTTTACACCAAAAAACCATTTAAAGAGACATTAATACTTCATCATATATTCTTAATAAACAGTTCTAATTACATATACAATAACCTAATGATTATAAATAATTAATATAATAATTGTTTCAATTTTATTACAAATATGTAATTAAATACTAGTCCAAATTTATATAGGCTGGGTTTGTCTTATTTAATTTGTATTTGCAACTTTATAATTAAAATATTGGATTTGTATGAATGGGGCCAAGAAAAGAAAAAATAGAAAAAAGAACACAATGAATAGTATATTGGGAAATTTTATGCTAAGGGAGTAGCGGGCCTGGGCTGGTCCTGAGCTGGGCCTGGGTTACGGGCTGGTCCGGGTTGGTTATGGGTTTAAGTGGGCCTGTTCACGTGTTGGGCTGGGTTTTAGAATCAAACCCAATAGGGGCCCAGCCTAATACCCCAAACCCAGCCCAGGCCGCCTCATAATATTCATGGGCTGGGCCTAGGCCGGTTCGAAGCCGGGCTGGGTCATCGGTTCGTGGGCTGGCCCGGCCCGTTTGACATCTTTAGGTGGGGGTATTACATTTGAGTTTTGACAAAAATGAAAGGCTCAAATTGAGAAGCGGGGGATTTACCGCCTTTATTTTACTAAATTAATGATTTTTTAAAATATTAAAATAACAAATAATCTTGAGGTTAAGTAATGTTATTATTATTTTATTAGTTTTGGGTAATGTTATTATATAATATATATTAATGTTCAAGTTCCCACCAAAAATTAATATTAAGTATTCAAAAAGTCCCCCCAAAGCCATAAGATCGAATAATTAATATTATTAGTCTTTTCAAATTAAATAATAATAATATAATATCTTACACACTATATATTTAATTTAATGATAATTTTAATAAATATTTTTAAGAAATAAATATTATAATCTTAAATATACTTAATCCAATAATCAATAATATGTTCTTAAGTTTAACATATGCAAACAAAAATCCCATTTAAAAATAATATATATTTATAAATCTATTAAATTTAATTAATTTGATAAAAAAAAATTAGTCTATTCAACGAGTAGAGAATGAAAGCGCACAAAGAATTTGGGGTGAGAGAGTGAAAAGGGAATAAAGAGGAGCAATTTTAGGTTGAAATAATGAAAAGGAGATTAGCCGGGACAAATTTAGGCTGAGAAAATGAAAGTGGGATACTTGATGTATTTGAATTCTTTGTATCTAAATACTTTTTTATGTTTCATACTTCACAAGCAATTTTGTTTTCTTTTATTTTCAATTAATTTTAAAATAATAAAGTATTTGATGGTGTCAAAATCTGACTATAAAATATAATTGCTATTAAAATGTTAAAGTAATAAATAGTATTTAACAGACATACATATATATATTAGGAAAATCGCATTAATAGATAAAAGTATTAAATTTTATAAAATTTAATTTCATAAAAAATTTAGTTAATAAGTTATTGTTTAACTGGTATTCGATTTTCTTATTAAGTTTCTAGTGTTTTAATTAAGTTTGGAACTCAATAGAGTTTTCATTGAACCAATCAAATGATCTGAATTTAAATAGTTTATTATTAATTAATCATAAGTTTAATCGAGTTTTAAATTTAATTTAATAAAGTTGAAACTTGATTTGATTCATGATCATTTTGATTCAATGGATACTTCAAAGCATATTTTTTTAAATTAACCTAACAAAGTTAAGTCGAGTTTTAAATTAAATTTAATTAGATTTTAAAACTTGATCTGATTCACGAATCAATTCTAATATTCTTACCGATGGGCTCAAAATACGCTCGTCCCACGTTTGGACATGTGGCAACTCGAGATCGTAATACATGTTCTCTTGTGATTAAGGCAGTTATTCACGAGCGCCCAAACCCCCCCAGCATACAAGTTCCTCAAGGACACGTGCCATCTCTGCTACGCACATGCGTGGTCAACTTTGCCGCTCTCTAACGAGCGCACTTCGCAATACCAGGCTAAGCTCCAATCTATCAAGGAAGCTCTCTTTGAGCGCTACTCTCCCTCAGGGGAGCTTCCACTCCCCCTCATTGCATAAACCTTGGCCTTCATCCCTTAGTGGATTCACTGGCCTGCAAGGCGCCCGGTTGACACGAGCGTGCTCTTAGCCCTCGTGACCAACCTCCCCAAAACGGCTCTCTGACACCACCAACTCACCCGCGTACCTGCCACTGCTGCCCGCACTACATTGGCACCAGCTTTTACAGAAGATTCCTCCTTGTTTTCTCTCACAACACCACGTGTTAGGGCAACATTCGACCAGGACCACACGGCGCAAATGACCATAGGGCCCGACCCTCAACTATAAATATACAAGTTCATCTCCTTTACTGTAAGCAAGCTTCCATACTTGAGCTCTGCAAATACTTATCTTCTCTTTCAGTTCCCTAACTGACTTGAGCGTCGGAGAGCCAAATTGGCATCACCCCCAGTCCCCCCAGCTTGGCCTTCTGACTGTTTGTTCCTGGTGTTTGTCCTAGCAGGTAGAATCCACTTCCCTTCCGGCGAATGTTTTCCAGTTTCCCCACAATATCAAATAGGAAGTGATCGGAGTTTGATACGTCCCGATTCAGACCCCATCACTTACAAATATGAATTTTGGATTAATATGCAAGTGGATCATTTTGATTCGATGAATACTACGAAGCACATTGTTTTAATTAATTATCCAACAAAATTAAGTCGAGTTATAAATTTAATTTAATAAAGTTGAAACTTGATCTGATTCGTGAATCAATTCTAACATTCTTCCAAAGTATGAATTTTGTATTAATTTGCAAGTGGATCATTTTGATTCGATGAATACTACGAAGCATATTATTTTAATTAATTATCCAACAAAATTAAGTTGAGATCTAAATTTAATTTAATAAAGTTGAAACTTTAATCTGATTCGCGAATCAATTCTCACATTTTTCTAAAGTATGAACTTCAAATCAATTCTCAAAGTGGATCATTTTGATTCAATGAATATTTTGAAACATATTTAAATAGTTAATGATAAAATTTGACTTTATTCAAAGATCGAAAATTGTCATCTATGTTTGGTATTGATTTGGTTAAATAGTTAACAATCAAATTTATACTTCGTTCCAAGAACAAAAATAATTTCATTAAATAGTTAGATGTACTCATTATTTGTATTTTAGGCATTTTCAATATTTTTTCTCTAATATTAATAAATAAAAGCAATAGCAAATTGAAAATTGATTTATTTATATTTTTCTATACTTTTTTTTTGAAAATAATTAAAATATCATAAAAATGTGATTAGTGACCGCTGTATATCAAAATTAAACAATCTATGACCGATTTGTGACCGATAATAATCGGTCAATGTATCAGCGACCGATCAATGACCGATTAGGGTCTCGGTCACAAATTCAGTGACCGATTAGTGACTGATGAAATATCAGTCACAAAATCAGTGACCCCAAAATACCACAATCAAACAATCTGTGACCGATCTGTGACTGATCAAAATCGGTCACAAAATTAGTGACCGATTAATTTTTGGGTCACAACATTAATGACCGATTAGTGACTGATTAAATTTGGGTCACAAAATCAATGACCGATTAGTGACGGATCTGTGACTGAATTTTATGCGGTCATTGATCGGTCACTGATTATATTATATTTATGTAATATCGGTCACTGATCTCACTAATCGGTCATTGATCAGTGACTGATAAAGCGGTCACTAAAAATCGGTCACTAATCCTGTTTTTTTTGTAGTGATCCTAATATGGTTTACTTTCAGTATGAGATGTCTCATGAAATCAAACATCAGGCATAATATAATTAGATATAATATTAATTCCAAACAAAAATTAAACCAATCATAATCTTAAGCTTCTCAATAAATTTTTATAATATATTTTTAAAATCGGATTCAAATGAGACAATATTCAACTATCAAATAAAAAAATAATAATAATAAAAAAAAAATTGTGAGACAATAACTAAATCAAAGTTCGAGACGGTGATTAAATAATACTTACGATGGCAATGATAGTAATTCTTCAAAATTATTGGACGAGAAACGACCGAAGTAAAAAATCTCTCTCTCTCTCTCTCTTTTTCCGTATTTATTATTCATTCAAATGAATAAATGAAGCAAAGATCACACTTTATATGCAATCGTGAGCAACTTCGTTGGACCACCAAACAACACACTAATCTACTTATAAATTGGCCACTTGCCTTTCTGCTAGATAAATGAGCACGCACATATTTTGCTATTGGTTAAATGATCGGCAAAGCTCATCTTTCAATTAATATACAAAACCAAAAAAAAAAAAAATGTAAATTATAAATCTTTAAGTAAATGCTGATCCAAATGAATGAATGTTGTTAGCATGCCGCTTGTCCAAAAATTATTATGGTATGTAGATGAGTAAGCACTTTTCCTTTGGCATGGTTTATCCAAAAAAAAAAAAAAAAAACACAAATAACTACTTAGCAAGTAAGTTTGCTATTTACGTCATATACATGCATGCATAAGCACTTATGTATATTAATTATAAATAATACATTAGATATACAGAAGAAAGTTTATGCATTATAGGACATGGATGCACGTGTATATGTGTAACAAATAGTATATATATTTATGATTATGAAATCTTGTAAACATTCGCATGTTTAAGAAAAATTTCAATGCAATTAATAATTTAATCACAAATTAACAGTCAGTATTGAATGAGTAATTAAACTAAAATGAATACTATGATATATTTAATAATACTTGAAGCACTTATTGAATATCTTAATTATGATGAATGCACATATTATTTACAGAAAAATCATATATATATATATATATATATATATATATATATATTTTTTTTTTTTTCATAGAAGAAGATTTGAACATATAAGTTTCTCGATCAAATTCTTAGATGTGTTCCAACATCTTGATTAACTTATCTGTTTTTCTTTAACTCTGGGCCGTTACATTACTCTTCCTATGTTGAAACTCAAGGGGGTATATGTAGAAAAAAGCCAAACACAATGGGGTTAATGTAAACACTGAAACTTTTTTTTTTTTTTGGGGGGGGGGGGGGGGGGGGGGATGTAAGTACTTGAGTTTTGTAACTATCTAATATTTTTTTCCAAAGAATGCTGATTAATGATATTTGAATATTTTTATCATGAACTAATTTCATGCTTAGTGTTTATGAATCCTAATTTTTATTATTTTTATATTAGGCATGCATGTTTATATTGAGATATTATTCATTATATGTAAGGTAGATGCATTAGAGATCACTGACACTTAAGATATTTGTTTAAATAACTCCTTATGAATACTTATGTGAATTTATTAATACATTGATTGATATTGATGTGTTTGTTATAGTTTTCTATTTCGGAGGAAAAATTTATTATTCTCAAACAAATAAGTTTAAATAAACTTATGTAAAATATAAATAAAAATAAAACATAAAGATAACGTATGGAATAAATATGCATAAAATATCTATTTCAATTTATACTTATAGATAAAATATAAATACAATATTAAATTATAAATTTTTAAATAAAAAAATACAAATTTAACTAATATTACAAATATATCATCATTTTTTCAATATTAGTACAATTTACCCCCTGAGGGTAGGATTGAAATCTTCAAAAATAATTTTGCTGATATCATCAAAATTTAACACTGTTATTAAAAATTGGGTAATTGGTGAGAGAGGGTGTAAATCTCAAGTGGGTGTTCGTAATTTCTCAAACCTTAGTGAAAATTTGTATTTTCGTCATTTCTCAGGGACTGTTCATGATTATTCCTAACTTGAAAGAGAAAGATTTGCATGGAATACAAAACTGATTTAATAAATTGTAACCTACCCCCATGCGAAAGCATAGCTGCCTCCCAACCTTGTAGTTTTTTCCCTATTTTCCCCATCATATCTAGGGGTGTCAATTTAGAACCCGACCCGCGAACCCGACCCGACCCACCCGCCTAAATATCAGGTTAGGGTTGAGGATTATCGGGTCGGGTTGAAATCGGGTCGGACCCGAAATTGACCCGGACAAGAGAGAGAAAAATCAGGTGGGTCTTGGGTCAACCCGAATTGACCCGAAAAATATATATATAAAATAGAAAACCCTACCCTAATACCAAATTTCACTCTTGCATTTGCTCAGTCTCACGCAGCCGCTGCTCTTCACACAGAAATTTCTTCATCCTCTCTCTCTCCATCATCCTCCGTCTCGCCTTCGCCGGAATTCACCAGGTATGTTCTTCATCCTCTGTCTTGCCTTCTTTGTTTTTTCTCAATTTCTTCCTCGCACAACTCATGCCCTCGCAGTCGCCGTCACCTCCAGTCCCACCACCTCGCGCCTTCATCGTCTCGCAGCCACCACGCCGCCTTGTTGCCGCTTCTCAGGCTTGAATGATCTGAGGTAGGGTTACTAAATTTCATTTATTTTTAATTTTTGTGGAGGAAGGTGAAAGCTTTTAGATTTGTTCATGGGTTATTCAGATCTGTTATCAAAAAACCTATTAATGGCCTAAATAATGTCCGATTTGTTCAGATCTGAAAATAAAAATACTAATTTGTTCAAGATTTCTTCACGTCAAACACCAGTAAAAATGCTAGATATAATATTGAAGAATTTTCATTTCCCTGGACATTATTGCCACTGAGACTCTTATTTTAACTGAATGTAGGTTAGTGAGTTGCTGGGATCTTTTGGTGACAATGAGCTCTCACTAGGTGGAGCCCTAAGGTTTTTGAAGGAAGATGGAATTTCAATCCCATCATCGTAAGTATGGTTCCTTTTTTTTTTTCCCCCTCTTGTAAGTCTATACTTAATTATGACAAAGACACAATATCCACATTGCTTCCCTTTACATTTTTATATAGTTGACCTTATAACTGGTGAGAAAAAATTCAAAAATTAACTCTTAAGTTCTATATTTAATATACTAAATTTGTCTTCACCGTGACCTTGACAGGTATACAAGTTTCATTCAACCTGTAACTGTCTGCAAATTCTACAATGATGTAAGTTTTGTTCAGCTTTCTTTTATCAGTTATTCCCTATATTTTTCACTCACTTATTTTGTTGTGTTTGTTTCGGTATGGTACAGATCAAACCACATTAAGATCTTGTGCACTTTGAAACTGCTTATGTTGTCAAGCTGCATCGTATGACAAGACTTGCACATACTCAACCGGTTGGTTGCTAGAGATTGATATTTGTGATTGTTCTCCTCTTCTTCAGTTTGACTTCTCTTTGTGCTTCATTAACAGGATTTGGAGGTTATTTTGATGGCTCAAAGAAGTGCATCTTGGTATTGAACCATTAGGGATGGCAATGGGCAGGGTCCAACGGGTCTAGGACCCGGACCCGCCCCATGAGACCCGTGAAGGACCCGCTCCAATGGGTCCTGGAGCGGGTCTGAATCCCAAATAAATGGATCCATTAATAACGGGTCCGATCCAGACCCGCTCCAGGACCCGTTCCAATATTTAAAAAAAAAAAAAGAAAAATAAATTAGAATTTCATTAAGGTTACGCCATTTTCCCCCCCTTTCTCAATTTCGCCGCAAGCTTTCTTGTTTGATTCCAAAGATTTCATCAGGTACTGAAGCCCCGCCACCGCCGCGTCCACCGCGCCATATCCCGTTCGCCGCCGCCGGAACCGGTGGTCGGTGCCAGTTTCAATCCGATTTGACTCCCTGAAATCGGCGAGGTTCGGACAGTTTCAGGACTAAAAATCGATTAATCGGCGGTTTCGTTCCGGAAAACCGGACGGACCGCCGATTTGAAGGCAAAAATCTGGTTTGGGGGGGGGGGGGGAAAGAAATAAAAATTCCGCTTACAAGCCTCTTCCACACGTTTTGAGTTGGGGAGACAGACAGGTGATAGAGAAAGAATACCATGGTCAGTTGTATCTTGTAGGATTTTATCAAAATAAAAGAAAATTTGTTACCTGAAAATTTCGGGAAGAAGACGAAAAGAGATTAGGCGTGTAATGTGTTGCTGGCGGCTATGCTTCAAGTTTTCTGATTTTCAATGCCGAATGATTAGGGCTTTCAAGGATTTAAGATTTTGGCTTTTGGGCTTTTCGACTTTTAAACTTAAGTAATAGGGTAATTGCTATAAAATATTTCAATATTTTCGACTTTCAAGTGTAATACATAGGGTAATTGCTATAAAATATATTAATTTTAATAATAAATAATAAATGTTGGTAACGTGAAAAAACATAATTTTGTGTAATAAATATTGAAATCTTTTTCTGGATTTCTCAAAAACTATATTTACTCGAGCGGATCTAAATATATTAAAATGAATCGAAAACGAGCCAATATGTCTAAAATTATTAAAACATATCTCAAACGGATCGAACGTGTGAGAAACGGATTGAACGAAACAAAAATATAACAAAATAGAGCAAAAACGAATAAACGGATACATAGCGGGTCTGGAATAGACCCGGATCCAATGGGTCCAAAAACATATCCAACGGGTCCAATGGATCCAACGGGTCTGGATCGGGTCTGGACCCGTTTATGCCTTAATGGATCTGGATAGGGTCCAGACCCATCACGGGGCGGGTCCAGACCCGCCGGATCCGCTCCAGACCCGCCCCATTGCCAACCCTATGAACCATCAACAGCTACCCCAAACATGTTTAGCTGGTATGGTTTCCATTTTCCAAAAAGATTTCAGTAAGTATTTTTTCGAATTAAATTTTTATCTTGCTTCGAATTAAATTAATTTCTAGTTTTTGTTTTTGGAGAATAAGGCCTGATATAATGGAATGGGTTGGTGGGCAGTTTTTTGGTTTCTTTTTTGTTTTCCTCTGCTTGCTTTTATGATATATCCAAGGTTAATCTTCAGAGAAATATTTAGTGGTTGTTTATATTGATTAGACCCCATTGTTGTTAGTTGTTACCACTCATTATGTTTTTGGGCTTTATGTTAGCAGGTTTCAATATATGTATAGCAATTATGGGGTATTGTATTGTAATTCAAATGTTTGCCCATCTTTTTCTTGAAATTTCAAAATCTACCGAGAAGCATCATCCTTCTGTTGAGCAAAACAGGCTAGCTTGAAAGTTTTTTCACTCGGTTTGATCAAATCCACCGTCTTTGATAACCAATACCTCCATTAAAATCTGTTCTGAGAAATGAAGATCGAAGGGAGAATCTTGCCTTCAAAATGTTAATCTCTCTAAACTCTGGCTGGTATTTCCTTGATTAATCTAAAGTTTCATCAGGAAAAGAAAAGGATAAATGAAATATTTCAGATCCATCTTTGATTGAAAGGTAAGTAAACTTTCTTATGTTTTATATTTGAATATCATAATAAGAATCTAATTCTAATTAGCTTACCTATTATTTTTAGGAAGGATGGCTTGAGGAAGAGTCTGTTGGGAAGTTGATGAAGTGTTTTGATGTGGAATTTTAAGCTATGAAGCCAACTAATGGAGGATTTTATGTGTTTTGAATTTAAAAGTTTGTGGAATTGTTTTCTATCTATGCCGGACTTTTTAATTTTGCAAAATCTGTGATGTTTGAAGTCTTGTTATTTATTTTTTTGAAGTTTGGAGTCTCTGTTTGCATTAGTTCTACATGTATTGTATGTTTTATTTCATTATTTACATAATGTCTTAGTTCTAATTGATGGGAAATATAAAAAAGAAGGGGAAAAAAAGTAAAAAAAAAATAGAAGAGGAAAAAACGGGTCGGGTCGGGTTATTCGGGTGGGTCAGGTCAACCCGAACCTGATAGTTTCAGGTTAGGGTTGGGGTTTTCGGGTTTAACTTCAGGTCGGGTTGGGTTCGGGTTGATCATTTTTATGTTGTACTCCTTCCTTAACCCGACCCACCCGAATTGACACCCCTCATATCATCAAAAAGGTTTGTTCGTTTTCGTCCAGCAAATAAAGGAGCCCTCAAGTATTTCATAGGCAAGACGCCACATCTAAAGCCCAGCACATATTGAACAATATTTGACGCCCACTCCCCATTTCTACTAACATATATACTCACTTTTTTCCGCATTCACTTTTTATATCGACAGAGCCTCAGAATTTCCTTGATCTGTGAGAGAGATGCTCGCCTAGAATTTGTGAATACAATCGTGTCATCTGCATATGCAAAATGCGAGATGTAAGAGCTGCTCCTCGTGTCATACCTACTGTACACATCGTTAGCCGCCATCCTGTTTGGATAACAAGACAAATAATCAGCTGCAATAACAAAAAGAGACGGTCATAGAGGCTCACCTGAGCCGAAGTCCTCTAAACGATTTAAAGATACCCACTGAAGTTCCATTAATCATCCACATCGATTCATCCACCCTATCCAGTTTTCCGGAAATCCCTTGTGTCTAAGCGCCTGAGTTATGAAATTCCAATCAAGGCCATCATATGCTTCGTTATATCTAATTTTAAGATCACATTTTGATCACATCTCGTACTGCCAAGGAGGATGTTATCACTAATTAATCTACCCGTTACAAAAACAACTTTGTTTCTCAATAAATGAGGAGGGGTCTCGCTTCAACTACATGGTGGTCGTTGACCCGTTTTTGGGTAGAAAAAAATAATAAATAATTACTAATTATTAATTTTAAAAAATTTTATATAAAAAATGTAATTAGTTTAATATTACAAGTAATGAATCGAAAAGATATATATATTCTAACCTTCTTTATAAAATAACATGACTCATTTACTATGGTTAATGTCATAAAAACATAGTTGTTCAATCATTTTCAGATTAAAAAAAAAAATAGAAAATCACAATCAACAAGTTACGCGTTAATAAGTGACAAAATTAAATTGTGTAAATGCGAATGAAAAATTAAAAAACAAAAGTAGTGCAATTTAGAAGTTGAAGAAGAAAAAAAGTAAAGAAGGAAATGATGAGAAGAAAATGAAAATGATTAATTGAGAACCGCGCAGAATTTTTATGAGCAAGGAAGACAACAATTGTATTAATAAAAAATGCTAAAGGTGAAATTGTTTTTGGTATATTTCATTTTTTGACGATAAATAGGATCATATTTTCAAAATTAAGCAATTTCATTCACATTTTTTACCGTAAACTTATTTTGTCTGCTGAAATTTATACGTGACGAACTAAAAGTTTGTCACGTGTAAAACCGAGTTGGGTTTCCGACGGGCAAAATTGATTCCGACAAAAAGTGCATTAAAGTGCATGATTTTTAAGATCTAGTCCTATTTTATCGCCGAAAAATAAAATGTACCAAAAACGCTAAATTGAACGAATTGGCATACTAAATTTATAATTTTCCCAAATACCAAATAATGTTATATAAAAAAATATAAATATTAAATAATTAGTTTCATTTAATTGTAATTGCTTTTATTTAAGTTATATTAAGATTCCTAATTCTCTTACAATATTATAGAAATGATTCATAACTTTTTGAATGTTAGAATCATTAATGATATTTCTTCCATTTGGAAGTTGCATATTCAAATTAAAATTTTAGAAGTTAATCTAGTTCTATGAAAAATTTTATTTTCTAAATAATTCTTTCTTTAATTAAGGGATTGTTACGAATAATCTAGCACAAATTAGAAAATTTATATTAAGACAAACTTTAATAAATCTCAACTTAATTCATTAACCAATTAAAAAAAAAATTATTATTTAAATAAATTTAATATTTCAAAATTATATTTTATTTTTGAATGTTTAACTTTGATCGAATGGAATTTTATCCCTTTTTTTTAGTAGTTAAACAAGAAGAGGTTAGGCTCCTTCCCGTCCTAACCGAAGCCTGGAAGCCTAGGCGCCACAAGAAGAGGCCAACGGTTGCTCCGATGTTTACAGCGTGTATCAGGGATCGCTTTTTTAATCAGGCCACCTTCTTTGAGATTTGCTATAATTTAGCTGTTTGGCTCCTTGATTGTATTAGTCTTTCCGACTGCTGGATTATGGCTATTTGCATGTACACTTGGTTTCTCGTTGATAATATATGTGGGGGGGGGGGGGGGGGGGGGGGGGAACATTTAAGTTGCACTTAATTTTTTAGGGTCAACTTACCAATTATTTTCTATAGCGTATTCTTTTTTTACTTTACAAATATCTGAGTTGTGATGGGAAATTCTTTTATAACCTTCTAGATCAAGTCAGGGTAATGGAAGATCAGTATAATGAGAGGAGAGTATTTACAAATGATCAGTGAAAATTATATCATCCCCATCGTTTTCTTTACATCAATTTATTTTTTGGTCACTTCTTAACCAAGTTCTCGAAATATGAAACTTTTTCATCTTCTAACCATTCAAATTTCCAAAAGTTTTTGTTAGAATCTCATCCAGTTGACATTATAAGTTTTGAAATCGGTCAAAAGAGACGTGGGGTTAGAAGCGAGCCCCCTGCCCCCCTCATATATAAATATATTGAACATCAAAGAATACACAATTGTTCATGATCTAAGAATCATTTAAAGTAGAGAAACATAAATGTCCACGAAAACAGAGCTTAATCAAAGAAAGCAAGGCATAAGTGTAATGTTCAATCTCACCCCTATCACTATACGTCCTTAAAGGATCATCAGTTGGCCTACTAAAGAGGCGCCTAGACATCTGGGCGAGATCGATGTGGATTAGGGTAGTCCACAACCGAAAACCATAGATCGCAACCTCGAGGTAACGTCCACAGGGCTAATGTTGGGCTTGTTCGAATGGTGTTGGACATCATGTACAAGTAGTCATCCGTTAATTACAATGTGAAATTCTGGCTGCCTGATTCAGCTGTTGGAAAATAAACTTAATTTTGTATTAAGATAATTAGATTTAATTAGTGGAATAGACTAGAAAGTATTTAGTGTAGATTAGTGTAGAAGAATAATTAATTAGGTGGTTTAGGAGGTTGGGTAGTTAGCTTAATTAGAGCAGTAGAATATTTTCCCAACTAGTATAAATAGGAGGTGTTGCTCTCATTTGTAACCAAGCCAAAACAAAAGGCGTTTTTGAGTAATAAGAAGTTCTCTTCTTCTCTAAAATTCTCTCTAATCCTTTCTTTCATCTCCTCCTCTAAATAAGTTCCTAAATAATAATCTTCTCCTTCCAACAAAGTGGTATCAAGAGCTAACGTTCGAGAAGATGAATGGTGTAGCACCCTTAGCGCAAAGGCACCACATCCCCCGCACTATAGTTCAATCCACATATGGAACGGTCACCCATACATGAATCGAGCCTATAGCGAACGGGAGACAAGAAAAAAACACGACACTAGCTAGGCGGGCTAACCCTCAATTATTACAACAAAGCATAACTAAATGCAGAAGCATAATCATTACATACATCCCATAAGCATTTTCATTAATTCCATAACATGCCTGCCAAATCCTTAGCATCCAACCAAAATATACATAGACCTTCACATGTTTCAAAATACACAAATGCCAAAACATGAATGAAATGCTAGACTCGACAAAAGACCCAAACCCGCCTAGCACTCCACCTGCAAAATCTGAAAATGTGAGGTGTCAGTCTACCACAGACTAAGTGAGGGGTTTAATTACATATAACACACACAACATGCAAGTTATAATCTCGGGTAAGCTTTTATAAGGAAAGCACTATATAAGTTCAAGAAATAGAAGGTATTCTCGCCCGAGATTACCGCTAGTCCAATTTAACAATTCAATTATTATCAATTCACTCCGTGGCCCGGCGAGCGAGGGCAATCTCCAACCTTACTCCAATAGTGAATAATCGTGAATATTTCGATTTATTAAATGACCATACAAGTTATTTATGTGCAATCACGTAGCAATCTCATAATCTCTTCTTCCTCCGGGTGATGGTGGGCTTGCAAGACCCAACCATCCAATCATGGTGTACGTCGGGAACATGACTCCCACACACGGGATTTCTTCCTCCACCAAACCTCCTGGTGGATTCCGAGATGATCCCAAAATGGTGAGGATAGTGCATGAGTTACCCGTCAGCCCATGCTTTCCCGGTTGGCTAAATACACTACCCTCGGGGCCCAACGTGAACAATAGTTACTCGCCAAAGACAATCAATCAATCTTGTTCAATCCGTTTTATAAAATCCTTTGAAAAGCATAAGTTTGAAATCCATAGATATATAAATACTTTTGGCCGAAAATTCACATAGGGTTGTAAGGGTTCTATATCTAGAAATTAAACCTCACCTTCACCAACCAACAAAAGTGGAAAGAAACTCTAAAGAGCGGGCTCCTCGACTCCGGGATCGTGATCTGTGTAACAAGGACAAGTGTAGGTGAGACTCGACTCTCATGAACCACTTAAGACGAACGGCATGTTTCAATACTTGTCAATCATGCAATTACAATCAATAAATATCGTAAACATAGCCAAATTATCAAATAAGGTAACAAGGATCAAGTATTGAAAATGTAACTCAAATTATACAATTATTACACAAACCTCCCTTATGAACTTTCAAGCATGAAATCTCACAATATGATCATTACACATAATATAATGTATTATATGACATGTTAAGGAAGTGTTTATGTCGAAAATGAGCCAAGAAAACCACGCACGAGAAGTTTGAAATTCAATTTTTCATGTAGAAAGAAGCAGGGTCGCGGGCGCGACCAAAATCCTTCACAAAAGGGTCGTGGTCACGACCAAGTATTTTTGCCCGAATTTTCGTCCAATTTTCAAAATCTCGAAACATACCCAAAATCGGGTCGCGGGCGCGATCAAATTTGTTCTGTTTTAGGTCGCGGCCCCGACCAACTTCGCGGCAGGAAGAAAAACAGGGGAAAACCGAACCAAAATCAACCAAAACCACAATAACACCAAGTTTCAACCATAACAATTATTTCAAATCATCAAATACACATTATACTTCACTTATCCAACAAACAAACCAAGAATTACACATCAAAGCATCAAGAATTTATCAAGAAACCCCATATAAATATACATGCTTCCAACTTCCATAAACTTCAAGATGTTCATGCAAGTTTCCATTCTAATCATCCTAATCATGCTCCTAACTCAAATATTGCAAGAATCCATCATCTAAACCATGAACCCTACTAAACCATGAACCCTACTTCTACACCAATCTATGAGATTTATACAAATTCATGTTATACCTTGATATGAGCTAGAAATGGGATGAAATGGCAATATGATGAAGATGATGATGCTAGCTCCTCAATTCCTTCAAAATATGACTTGGATTATGGTGAAATTCTCCTTCCCTTCTTGAGGTGTAAATACCGGTTTTTAGTGTGTGAAAGTGTGTGGGAATTTTGATGAAATGTGATGAACAAAGTGTGAGAGAAGAGATGCATACATACAATGTAATATATCTTCCACTAACCATGATGAATCACCATATTTTGCAACCAAGTCCCTCTATAATTTAAATGTATGCAAATGAGTTCTATCTCTACACAATTTTCATATAAACCCCAAGCCATGAAATGCAAGTAAGTCCATGAGTTTACACAAAAGAACAATTAAGGACATTTAATGCAATTAGATCATATTCATCACTTAGTTCATATAGTTCACATAAAAGACAATTCATATAAATGCGTAGAGATATAATGCATATAATATGAGGAAGGTTGTAAATAATTGAATGAAATGATTAACTTAAAATTCCCCCAACTCCCGAAGACCCGCTCGTGGCGTGCTTACCTGAACTTCCGGAAATTGGGGCGTTACAAGTGGTGGTGGAATGACCCTCTTCCAAGTTCCTATGCTCAACAAAAACAATTATGATAATTGGAGTATTAGGATGAAAGCTCTCTTAGGAGCACAAGATGTGTGGGACATTATTGCTAAAGGCTACAATGAACCCAAAGATGATATCAAAATTGAGAAAGATGTTAAAGATTTGTGAATGAGAGACATAAAGGCTCTCTATCTCATCTATCAAGCCTTAGACGAGGAAGATTTTGAAAAGGTGTCGAATGCAGCCACGACAAAGGAGGAATGGGAGAAACTCCAAGTATCGTATCAAGGAGCGGAGCAAGTAAAGAAGGTTCTCCTTCAAAGACTAAGGGGAGAATTCGAATCTTTGCATATGAAGTAAGGTGAGTCCATCTCAGATTACTTTTAAGAGCTCTATCTATTACTAATTAATTGAAAAGGAATGGAGAAATATTAGACGATGTGAGAATTATGGAGAAAATACTACGATCCTTGGATCCCAAATTCATCCATATTGTAGTAACTTATGAAGAAACAAAGAATTTAGAGGAGATGATGATCGAGCAACTCATGGGATCGCTACAAGCATATGAAGAAAAACATAAAAGGTAAGAAGAGATTCAAGAGAAACTTCTCAAAATGCAACAAAACACTAAAGAGAAAGAAGAAAAGTTTGGGAATGAGAGAAGTCAACCAAGAAGGGGACATGGCTAAGTACGAAGCGGATGTGATCGAGGAACAGGAGGTTCATACAATGGTAGT
The DNA here is from genome assembly GCA_037501455.1 of Lantana camara. Classification (NCBI taxonomy): domain Eukaryota; kingdom Viridiplantae; phylum Streptophyta; class Magnoliopsida; order Lamiales; family Verbenaceae; genus Lantana; species Lantana camara. The sequence goes on from CM074857.1 coordinate 113,768,660, forward strand.
CTAGATAGACGAGGAAGCTCAACGAGTGGTCGCGGTGGAGGCAACTTGAGGCAAGACAACCTTAAGTCTGGTACATCAATTGTCAAAACTAGGGACATAGAGTTTACGAACGCCGAGAACCGAGGACCCGAGTTGAAGAGAAGGTCCACTACATGGGAGAGTCAAATCGAGAAGATGGTACTTTGTTGCTACCATGCAAAGAAAAGGTGGAGAATCAAGATAGCACGTGGTCTCTTAACACCGGAGCTAGCAACCATATGTGCGGAAAAAGGGAGATGTTCGTGCAATTGGACAAGACGATCAATGGCAATGTCTCCTTCGGTGATGAATCGAAGATTCCGGTAACAGGCAAACTTAACATCCTTGTCTGCCTAAAGAACGGGAAACAATAATTTATCTCGAATGATTATTACGTGCGCAACATGAAAAATAATATCTTTGATAACTCGTTATTTCGTCGTCTTTTTGGTTGATTTTTGCTCCGATTAGTGATCTAATTGATATTATTTTGGAAAAGAATAATGCTTTGTTGTCTTTACAGATTCGGGGTTCGGATGCGAAATTGAAGTAAACTTGATCATTTTTATGAAAGAAATTCACGCAAAAGGACGAACTCTCATTGCCTTGTTAAGCCTTGCCGCGGCTGAGCATATTGTTGTTGCAACAAGATTAATCACTTGGAAGTATTTGGGAATTGATGACTTCACTTGCATGCATGTAACGTTTGAAGCTGGTAAATAAAGATTGGAGGCCGAGTACAGTGGCGTACGAACAATTGGGAAGCATTGGACAACTTTAGAGGACTTGTTTTTATTTGGTAGATGCTGAATTGTTTTTAATTGAAATTGGGCTGCACATCTTGGAATTAATTATGGGCCGCACGTGTAGTCTTGACTCTTGACTTTAGTGAAATTGGGCCCAGTTTGTGTCGAGAGCTTGGAGGACAAGAAATCAATCCAAATTGAATGAGAATTAGGAGTCCGGCTTTGGCAGGGACTTGGGAAGTCATATATTTGTTCTTGGGTAGCAGATCATCACGTAATTTTTGGGAAGCAATTTCGGACGACTTGGGACCACGCCGAGGAGCTGGATTCTTCAACACAGTTCTTCTTCCTTATTTTTCTTTCGCTTTTTAGATAATTTAGCCTGCTATGTTAAAGAATTCCTATGTTATTTTGATGGATTTTTGTGACATGAATAGCTAAGTTTTTAATTATCTAGGTAGGGATTTAGATTGGATTGGATTGTAGATGAATTTATTTTCGTCAAATTAAATTAAGACACGTGTAAATAAATATTAATTATCAAATATAATTCCTTCTATTTTATATTTTTTGGATTGTTATTAAATCAAAGTCCATTAAATATTTAAATAGATTGATTTAATTGATAATTTTAATATTTATTTTATCATCAAATCATGTATCGACACGTGTCAAAATTGGAGTGTTCCGACGAATCAAATCAAGTCTTGCAGTCCAGTTGGTTATGACCAATCAAATGACGACACGTGGCATATCTCCCCACATGGACCAATCAAGTCAAAGCGCATGTCATTTATTTATTTTCTTTAATATAAATTTATATTAAAGTGATAAATAAATAAATAAATTTGATATTATCCCTTTAATAAATAAATTAATTAATTAAGGGATAACTATCACAAAACTCAACCCTACACCTATAAATAGAGGTCATGGGTGACACTTCAAACACACATGGGGATCAACACTTCGACGTCGACATAGAGACACACGAAGGAGAAGAAGAGAACGACGTCACAAGATTCTTCACGCCGTCAAGTCTACATACGTGCGCGAGTCTTCCGTCATCAAGTCTGCTAAGTTTTCTTCTCCTCGTCTTCCAGTCTTCAAATCTTCGGCTTCAAACCTTCTCGCCGTTCTTCAAGTCTTCGACATCAAATCTTCATGTCGGTCTTCGAGTCTGTAAATTCGTCTTCAAGTATTCTTCAAATGTGATCTTCAAATCCGACTACAAGGGTTCTTCAATTTCATCAAAGTATCAAGAGATTGAGATCTTCACCAAGTAGTCTCCATCCGTCAAATTCGGAGAAGATCAAATTAACGTATTCGGGAATAAGCTTGACGCCCTCGAATACAAAATTGAAGAGAAGAATCAGAGGAATAGACTTCATAGGATTTATCCCTTTAAATTTGAATTCTTTCAACTTTCACATTTGTTGTTCATATCATATTTTGTCTTGTAATTTTATTTTGCAGACAATAAAATTTGTAGTGAACATGGATATTGTGAGACCTAATTGTTTTTATCAATTCATGTTTATTTCAGGCATTTATCTTATTTGCGAGTTTTACATTTATTATGGTTAAGCAATTTGGTGATAGTGCACTATCTTTAGATTGTTTTAGTTGCATAAAGCCATTCGTGTGTTTAGTATGTACAAGCAGGATGTACGTGCGTTGCACGTATTATCCCATTTATTTATATTTTTCTTGTGCTAAAGTTTATTGTTTTAAATTTTTATTTATTCATTCTTTTTCTACTTTTTTATAATTATATTTTTTAATTTTACCATATTTTAATTGTGTAAAATTTCCGTGCGATACTTGTGCTTGCAATTGCCGCTAACATCATTCTTTATTTTCTCGAAAAGTAAGAGTGTTCCATACATTTTCGACCTTTGGCTTTGAAAGCATGTAATTTTTATTTTCTTTCCAATTGTCCAAGGAGAACCCCTTATTCTTTTTCTTTTTTTTTTATTCCTTTCAACAACTTAGTTTTTTTTTTTTTTTCTACTTCTCCTTTTTTTTTTATTGGATATTTTTTCTTAAGGAATGCTGCTAGACTTTCATCATCTTTGTCCAAGATTTTATCCCCATCGATCAAGAATTTATATCTTGTCATTAACTTTGTTGCTCTTTTCTCCTCGTTGCATATCTTTTGTATAGTTTGGTTCTTTGCTTTTCTAGGCTCGTTTTCCTTTTGATATTATTTTCCTTTTATCTTTGGCATTACTATGCTCTTCTTTTGCGCATGGAATCTTATATTAAATATATATTTCAATGATTATTATTAGAAATACTTACCTTCACATTTTTGGGGACGTAGTAAAACTTTTATTAGCCGAGGGTCTTTGCAAATCTGCTTTCGGGATACATTAGATTGAATCTCAACAATTTTTCTTTTCATTTCTATCTTGAACTAATTTATCAAGAGTATGCCATCGTTTTTTCGAAGAACTTGAATATTTCTGTTGTTATAGCTCTAATATTTTCTTTCTTGATTCATCTTCAGAATAAAATTCAAAAATCAAATTATAATGTACTTTGCACAATTAGATTAAAATCGTTTGAAGATATTTTACCTTAAATTTGATTTTTGTCTTTATTTGAAATTGAATCGATGCTTTGACAAAATAACATTAAGTAAAGTTGATAATAACATAAATGGGAAAATCTCCATATTATAAAATGAATATTAAGTTAAATGAAAATTATAAACTTAAACCTCAAAATATTATCTTTTGGTAGATGAAGTTGTTTCTCGATGATTTTGTCTTATTAGTATCCCTGAGATTTTTCATCAATGTATCTAAACATCTATCAAAAAACGACAATATATAAATATTATTAGGCTCAACTAACTATATCATACAAATTAAATTCAACGATTTATAATAATCAGAAAATGAGAGATAAGTGAATAACTTATCTACTTTTATATTCTTCTTTATATTATGAATTCAACATCAAACGACCTTCAATGAAAATAATTAACTTGACAATCTTTTAAATAAATGTGAATAAAGAAGAGTGGCATTAAATAAAGGAAAATGTCATCTACATTCAGGAGATCTCGACAATATTCTGTTACAAAGCTCAAAAAACAAACCTTTTGCAATGTTGACAATCTTGAAAAAAGTGCGTCGAGATCCTTCACCTTTGTTGATGTAGAACATGATAATATAAATAATGGATGTTATGGAAAAATAATAAATTATAGCGTAGTATTTAATATGTCAATCTTGAATATGCAAAATGTAAAAAAGAAAAAATAAGGTAGATATATTCAAGCTCTCTTTCACCTTAAAAAACAACTATTTTGTACCTAATACCTCCCTATTCAATACCTTTGACCAACATGATATGATGCTATTATACTTTCGTTTATCCTATTTGTTTGTTTATTAATGATGTAATAAGAAGTCATGCATAGGAAATTGGCAACTAATGTCTGAATTTTTTCCCCTAGCAACAAAAGATCTTGTGCAATAATAAAATTTAAAAACTAATATTAAGGATTGTCATTTGACAGGTGAATAAATACTAATCACACTACTAAAAAAATGGGTCTTTGTGACGTCGAAAAGCGTCACGAAAAATGGGTTTTTGTGACGCTTTCGATTTTGTGACGCTATGTAAAAGTGTCACTTGTGTAACCGTCACAATATGATATTGTGACGCTGCTATTATGACGATTTAATGTGTCATTACAGACGTGATGTTGCAACGCTTTTCAGCGTCACATTTAATAATTAACTACCGTAACTAACTGTTAATATGACGTTTAAAAACGTCACAATAGACTTTAATATGATGCAATTAAGCGTCATTAAAAAGTGTGATATGCCGGTTTAAAACTTTATTATGACAAAAATAGCGTCACAATAAATGGTATTATGACACAATAAAGCCTCATCAAAACGTTTGTTATGACGAAATTTAGCGTCACAATATCTTATATTAAGATGGAATAAAGCGTCACATTAAGTGATATTATGACAAAAAAAATGTCATTAAAACTTATATTTTCCCAAATAATTGTAATTCTATTCTAGTAATTTAGTCTCAACAAACAAATGTAAATAACAACATAATTAAAAAAACCAAATCAAATAACATAATAATAATATGTTCACAAAATTTTCAATCCAAAATAATATTAGGTACAATTTGGACCTAATATATGATATTGGCCACAACAACCAAAATGGCAAAAGGTTAACTATCAATGACGGCTACTTACAGTACTTAGAGTACGTAGTTAAGAATTAAACTAAAACAAACCAAGCCTCACAAATGGTGTCAATCGTAAGCCATAGCAACCAATATAAAAAATCCATTACTGTAGTCAATATTAAATAGGTATGAAATAAATTTCCGTAGAGCTAATAAATGATCCTTACCAAATTTTTTGGCCATGCAACAACCTCCCCAATTGCATCTCCAATTTTTTTGAAATGTGATGTGGGTCGAACTAAATCTTTTTCAACTTCCACTGCAACATTGATGACCACCTCAAACCAATTATTTCCCAACAATACTTGCCAAACTCTTTTTGATGGATCTAAACATTGAAGACAACCAATCGCCACGGTTTTAGATGGATCAAACATACTTTTTAATAACACTTTTGATCCAACCTACATAATTTAGAGAAACCAATAAATAAAATTAATAGCAAAATTGTCTTGACAAACAACCACAAAATTTTTTTTTTTTGATTTAAAAGAATGCAACCGAAATACCACTAACTAAGCATTAATAATTCATAAGTACTCTTGTAAAAAAGTTTTGTGAAATTCATACATTTAGCAACTTTTCTGAAGCCATTATTCCAGACCAGTAAACAAGGGACTACTGTGATGTTTTGAATTTTTCTCGGGTATCAAATGGACTCAGATTAACATAAAATTTAATAGGCCTAAACCTTAATATACTAGTAATACCCAGTTAAAACAGTTTTTAAAACCGAGATCGTATGAGTTCGGAATGTACGTCTGAAGTTTCTGCATGCATGCTGTCACAGTTCTGTTTAGGCATTCAACTCTATTGATCATGCAATACTCATCCAAAAACATCAAAACTCATGACACAACTTTTCCTACAATATTCCTAAACATATTTAACACACAAACACTCATGTTTCCATGCTTCAATATCGTCAAATCAGTGATTCAATCAAAAGTTCTCATGCTAAGAAATTAGAATACAAAATCATCTCTTATTACATATTTAAGCTAAGAACTCATGCTAAACCACAAAATTCATCTAATTCTTCAACCTAAACATGAGTACCTCACACCAGTTCATAAGCACTTTGAAACTAAACATCAATGTTTAAGCACAACGGGAGCCACAAATTTGCAAAAAAATACAAACACACATTCTAAATCATCAAGAACTGAAATCCAAAGAATCAAGAATGGGCAAAATGTACCTGTAGAGGTATAATGTTCATTGACGATGATGTGGATGGGCTAAATGTTGTATCATAAAATCGAGATGAAGATGATTAAGGGACTCTAGTTGTTTCTGGAGGAAAGTTATCTGGTGCTCGTTGCATGTTTATTTTTAGAAGTTCTTGTATTTGTCTATTTTAAAGAGTGCATGATTAAGAAAGGTTATTTCTCCTTGTAAACAAGTGCAAGAAATCTGAACTAACCATTTTTATGGCTAAAGAAAAATTACCTTGAGCAAAATGAACATGAGCCAGGTTAATCCACACATCTAGCATTTAAAACTTCCACTTGCAACTTCTTGAACCTGTAGAAAAGGAGGGGAAGAAACAGTTAAACAGGTAGAAATCTTTCTTCTTATCATAAATAGTTAATCATAAAATGCAGCTGACCTATGTGAATAGATCTTTTGCTATATCAAATTGACCTTTTTCTGCAAATACATACCAGCACCATTTGTTGCATAGAGGTTAGAAGATTGCTGCAGTAGAACCTGGAATGATAAAATATAAAAGGAATTTTATCCTGCACATATAAACTGAGTCTAGAAAAATAATAAGAGAAAGGACCAACTATTAATAAGGTGGCCTCCACATAAATACGGTAGTTAATTGTATTTTTGTGTACAGTTCCTTAGCCTTCTCATAATGTGTAGCTTCCAACTTTGGATTTCTTTTCTCATTGCAGTTGGCAGCAAAGTAATTCCAGTTTCCCTATAAGATACCAAGGCAAGTGCATAAGTAACTGAATTTGCTAGTTAGTTTGTTACAATCAATGACCAGTATAAAATTGACTATGTAAGCTCTGAAAAGTACAAAAGCCCAAACACACACATACACCTAAGACAACATATTACAAGCTTTAATTCACTCATCTCACTAAATGCATCTTTCCTGGTTGTTAAACAATTTACTACACCATAGATATGAGTCAAATTCTTGGATTATATCATTTTAACAACAAAATACACAACCACAGAAGAAACAAAACAAAAATCAATTAGTTTTTGCACCTAGGAAATGGGTAGGTGGCAGGATGATCTTATGTCAAAGCTTCTTACATTGAAAAGCAAGATTGTAACGCCCCGCTCCTTCGGTATTCCAGGTAAGGCATCACGAGAGAGTTTAATTCAGTAATTTCGTGATTTATGCGAATTCGCATGCTTTAAGTGTCAACGTGTATTTATTTAAGTTATGTGTGCTTTAGAATTTAATTAAATTGTTTGGGCTCGAATGCCCAACAATTGAAGTTTAGGGACCTAATTATAATTAGGGTGTTTTGGCCTTCGTGGCAATCTTGAGATCGGGAAGTCGAATTCGAATTCCGACCCCTTCATTGAGTTCGTTTTGACGCTTCGGATTCGATGAAATTAACTTTATAATTTTCTAAAATCCGTTTGATAGCCCTACCATTTTAAAATCCGATCCAAATGGATCGGATACCATTTGACCCTACCCGTTTTTCCCGACCGGTTTCTTGGCCCTAGAAAAGGGACCGGATTCCCTTTTCTCTCCCACTTTGATCAGCCCCAACAAGAAAGAAAGGAGACGAGAAGAGAAGAGAAGAGAAAGCCACCCAACCCCCTTTCGAGCTCAAGAACCTCTTCCCCGTTCGCCCGATCAACGATCCAACGTAAGCAATGTGGTGCTCTCCTTGCATGCTTCGATTCTACAGATTGAATCTTGCTTTATTGCCTTATTTCTTGAGATTGGTTGGAGATGATGAATAGTATAGATTTCGTGTTTTAGGTGTTCGGGCTCGTTTTGGAGTCCAATTTATGCTCTAATGTGATATATATATATATATATATATATATATATATATATATATGTGATATACCTTGAATTTGAGTGTTTTTGGTGTATTATGTGATCGGAATGTGGTTTAGGGTGGTTTGGGAACCACCCCCGTCGAGCTCTTGTTTTGTTGCTGTGTTTTTTCGGAGAAGACGACCCAACACGGCCGTGTCAACCCCTAGTTCATTTCCAACACGGCCGTGTCAAGCGTTCGAGTTGGAATTTTTTTTATTCCGATACGGCCGTATCAGCTTCCAGGCCAACTTTGACACGGACGTACAACCTTTGTTTTTGCTCCATTTGACCTAAAATTTGGACTGTAGAAACCTTTTTGAGTCTAGAACATTCTCTAATTGGAATCACCTCAAAATTCGTTCTAGATTGTGAGATATAACCATTTGAAATTTGTGTCTCCATCTCGCCAAAATTCTGCTTTTGTCTAACGTTAAATGTACACCAATTTCGCCTCGCTTTGAACCATGTTTTGAGCCACATATCATTTTAAAGATCTTTGTGTCTAGTTTTAGTTCCAAGAAACAAAACTCAATTCCCATATGCATGTCCTATATGCATGAACATACGCCGTGCGTCTGTGTCGTTCATTCTTGAGTCTAAGTCTTGTCTTTTGCCTTCAGTTTGTCCAGGTGCACCCGGGGTGGTGTTTTGTTCGTCAAGTTGATTCCGGGGTGAACCAAGTCTTTGTCTCCGTCTTCGTTTGGTATAAGGTGAGGTTAGGATATAGTTATACCCTAACGCAACTTGCTCGTTTTGAATGCATCCGATTTATAAGCCCTATGTATATGTAAATATGTGCGGAATATGTACTTTGGTGGTTTTGTTATACGTTTGAAAATAAGAACGCTATGTATGAGCCTATGTATGCTTGTGTTGGATTTGGTACTTTTGTGTGTGATATGTAAGTTCATTTGTATATATAGTATGTATGCATGGAATACGTATATATATGTGTATGTATATGATACGTATGTTTGTGGCACGCACGATACGTTTTGTTATGCACGTTTGTAGCGGGCTTAGGATTTGATTTACTTTTGCCTTGTACGTGAGTTTGATTTGCTTGATGGGGCCCCGACGTCCATGTGCTAAGGATGTACCGAAACCCTCCTGAGCGTAGGTTTGGGGATGGAGTCCGAGGGTTGAGAAGCATTGAGCACTCCCCTCATCCGCTTTTGTATGGCTAGGGTCGCGCAACCCTTCCATCACCCTGTAGATTTGCCTGGTATGTATCGTTTTGGTTTATTTTGTGGAAGTTTGCACTCGTGCCCGCCGAGTCTTGTTATGTTGGTCTTAAGTTCGTGAAACGGGGGTAGATTTGTAAATTAAGATAAAAATTTGCTAAACAATTAACCTAATAAAATATGCTTTGATGTGTGTGCTAAGTCTGCATGAATTTGATCGTACGCTTTGATATAAGTTAATTTAAGTTAAGTTTCGGTTGCTCTATTTTGTTAAGTTACCCTATATATATATATATATATATATTATCACGGGAAAATATTTTTGTGTGCAAAAACTAATCCCGGATTCACGAACATTTAACTTTAAACGTGCTTTGCTATGTATATATGTATAGCGTGCATGTGTTAACCCCTCGCTCAGTCAAGTGTGACTAACCCCTCTCGCTTTACATTTTTTAGCCTTGCAGGTTTGCTTTGGAGTTTGAGCTAGGCGGAGTCTTTCGTTTGTGGAGTCCGTTCGAGTCGGTCTTTCATATAGTCTACATTTTGCATTTTGTATTATTTTTGTATAATATGATCGCATGTTTATATAAGATATGTTTGTTTAATTATGTTATGTTCAGGACAGGCTTGTAGGGCTAGTATGAACCCGTTTGCATGTACGATTTATTTTATGTTTTGATTTTCGGGATTAGAAATCTATGCTAGTTGAACCCGTCACCTGCTTATATTGCTATGAATTTTATATGGCATGATCGCGCTTCCGCATATTTGTTGAGTTTTTGTAATATGCAGTGTCTACGTTCTGCCTAGCTTAGGTTTGGTTTTTGTTTTATCTCCCGTTCGCTATGGCTTGGTACGTGTGCGGAGTCCTTATTTCGTTACACGTGTCAGGCTATTGTGCGGGGATGTGGTTCCCCCCCGCTTGGGGTGCTACATCTTAAGTGGTATCAGAGCCCCAGGTTGTAAAACTGGGGTTCGGTGTCGTGTCGTGTCTGTCTAGGTCGAACGGCATAGGATAATTTGGTTATGTGCACGTTTGCATCACGATTTGATTTGCTTTGCATGTGAAAATTTCATTACTTGGTTATTATTATATTTTGCAATGCATTGCATCTCTTCATTGCTCTTGATCGATTTAATTACGTGACATATGCACTTACTAATCGACACGCATATACCCTATTGTAGTTGTTGAGATTTTCAGGATGCCACCACGTCGGCAACACTTTGGTCAACCTTCTCATCAACATCCGTACAACCAAGGTCAATCCTCAACCGGAATACCACCTATGAATTCGATGGCAATGATGTATCGGGAATTCAAGGTATTTGATCCTCCCCAATTCCGAGAAGGAGATGACTTAAAAGCTGAGGAATAGCTCTCGGAGGCCAGTATTGCGATATAACTTCTAAAAGGACAAGCAAGACAATGGTGAAAAGGAGTTACCCAACAACTAGAGGCAATGCACGAAGAGATGACATGGGATGTATTTGTTCGAGAATTTAGGAAAAGGTTTGCACCGGCCGTTTTACAAGAGCGAAGACTCGAAGAATTCCTCGCGTTAAAACAAGGAGATAAAACGGTTATCGAGTACTTGGAGGAATTCGAGAGATTGGGTGTTTATGTGCCCCACATTTCGAAGAATCACAAGATGAAGGCTAGGAATTTTATAGAAGATCTTCGGGAAGAAATCACGGAAGCTTTAATTGCGAAGGATACGAGTACGTGGGATAAAGCCATAAAGAGAGCTTTAAAGGTCGAGAAGTGGATTTTAATAAGAATAAACAGAAGGATGAATTGGAGCCTAGACTTGAATTGGGTCTGTGCTCCAATCTACCAGTAGAAGAAAAATCTCACCAATCCGGAAATCGAACCAAGAAGATTTGTGGGAAGAAACATAAGACCGGTAACTTTTCAAAGTCAAAGAAAGTGTTTTAACCTTGTACCCACTGCGAAGGGACCAACCATGCCTACGATGCTTGTTGGGATAGATTGAAGAGATGCTACTCTTGCGGATCAACCAAGCACAAGTTCTCCGATTGTGATCAACTTAGAGCTAACAAGCACCGAACGCGAGGTTAACGACTTCAAATTGAAGACCTACATGAACCCTAGAATTAAGGTACTGGCATCCATGGCACGTACATTCATAACATATTAAATTTTGTAATGAAATGCTCTACGTGTTATAATCACAATGTGTAGCATTTTCTACCTGCTCGAGTGACTCTGTAATGCATTTCATCTATACATATAACCCGACTTGCATATCTAATGTTTATTTGTGGAATGATGATTCACTCATATGGCCAAGTTTCGAGTCCTATGAAGTGGGAAGAGATGGTTGAAGTGAGGGACGAATTAAAGGTCCTCCTTGAGATTCGGTTGCCGACTATGGGGTGATACGAAGATATGTCAAGGAAGTAGGCTCGAGAAACCTATATACCGGTTTGAAGACATGGGATTCGAGAGTACTTTGAAGAAAAGTTAAAACTCATCTTCCGAAGAAGGTATTTTGGCATTTTCTACAATAAATCATATCGGTGAAGAACTTGGATATAGAGGTCGTCTAGGACCATCGGGTTCGAGAATTGTATAAGAAGTCATGTTAATAAACCAAGAACTGAAGGATCCAATTCTTGGAAATAAAATCAGGGCCAAGAGAACACTTAAGCGAGGAATCTAGGGCTATGGCGATTGGCTAAAGATAGAACCCAATTGTGAAATGAAGTCCACAATGATATTAGAAGAAACGAGTAGGACAAGGATCGAATTGAGGACCTTCTTTGGGGATTGAGAATGTCGAAGATAGGGTGACACCAAAAATGAATCGAGGAGAAGATCGGATTTGAGGAATCTATACATAGAGTTGAAAATTTCAAATCGAAGGATACGACATTGAGAAGGACACCAAGTACGGGTTACTTTGGGAAAACATCACCGGGAGTTAGAATAAGGATCTAGCTTAAGGATTGAGAGCAAGTGTAACCAACCGCAAACCCGGGGCCTGAAGATTTATTCAACCGTATCTTGGAAGGAAGGAGTTTGATAAAAATTATTGGAATCCAAGACTCCATCAAATAGGGGACTTTTCTTAAACTAGAAGAAGAAGACCTACCACCGAGATTCATGGAGGCAAATCGAAATTTAAAGGATTCGAATTTGCGAAAGAAGATGAGATCAAGTGCATAGTTGGTAGTGGGATTTCGAATCATAGTGTTGGTAAAAACCGAAATTAAGTTCGGGATTGAAGGCCAGATGGGAATCGGAGTATTAGTGCACATCGAGGGTTTCAAGCCATGATCTCAAGAACGAGAAAGCTACGATCATGGCCTTGGCTTTGGTTCAAATCATCACGAACATTCATACATCGATGAACAGTACACTTAAACATGCATATCACGTGCATTATGCATCTTTTAGCCTTGTTCTGTGTGTTGTTGTGAGTTGTTGGTTACCCTACGGGGTAGTTTCAGCGAACGGGTGCATTTGTTTTGGGTAAGTTGAGGGTTGTGCTTTGCAAGGGTCTACTCAACGAACTTCCAAGAGTCTTCAATTAGAGGCAAGCGTTTGAATGTCAACTTCGAACCACGGGTTGGATTTGAGTTAGAAGGCCCGTTTGGGATGGAGAACGAGTGGTGGAAGTTCTTTAACAACCCCATTCGTGATTCCGAGTTGTGGGTGGTTTGGATGGATTCTGTAGCACCAGAAACTCTAGGTAGCCACATCCCCCGCACTATAGTTCAATCCACATATGGAACGAGCACCCATACATGAATCAAGCCTATAACGAACAGGAGACAATAAAAGAAAAACAACTCTCTAGCTAGGCGGGACTAACCCCCAACTATATACCAACATGCATTTAATAAAACGGAAGCATAGTAAGATACATTCATTTTATTATCCATCTTCGATTCCAAAACAATATTTCCATAATTTACAACTCCAAACTTTTCAAGTATAAGTTATAATATACATAGATACCAAAAACAATTTATAAGAACTAGGAATATATCAATAATGTACATGGAAAAGGAAAATGATAAATGCTAGACCCAAAAGTAACAAAACTCGACTTAACCCCGCCTAGCACTCGACCTGCAAGACCTAAAAATGTGAAGTGTCAGTCTATGAAAGACTGAGTGAAGGGTTTAATAGATATAAGCGCAATTACCATGCAAGTTATAATCTCGGGTAAGATTTTACAAAAGAAAGCAATATAAGTTGAAGAATAAAATAGAACTCGCCCAAGATTACAACTAATCAATTTGCAATTCAATCAATCAGTGGCCCGACGAGTGAGGGCCATTCTCCAACCTTTCTCCGACAGTGTACAATAATTCGGTTTTAAGTGATTAAGTGACCAAGCAATCAATTTCAGTGCACAATTAGCAATTTCATCAACTCCTTCTTCCTCCGGGTGATGGGGGATTGCAAGACCCCGCAATCCAATCATGTGAGCATAGGGTTCATGATTCCCTATGCCCGGAACTTCTTCCTCCACTAATCTCCTAGTGGATTCAGGGGTCATCCCAACAATTTGAGGATAGTGCAAGAGTTACCCCTCAACCCAAGCTTTCCCGGTTGGCTCAATACACTATCCTCGGGCCCACAGTGAACAATATACACGCCAAAACAGTCAATCAGTTCAGTAACAGTGGTTCGTTACGGTAACAATTGTTCAGTGGTAAAACATTTGAGTTTTCTGGAAAACTATAGATATAAGTATACATTTTGGTCCAAAATTCACATAGGGTTGTATGGTACTATATATTTAGAAGTAACCTCACCTTTACCAACCAAAAGAAGTAAGAAAACACCCTACGGAGCGTGCTCCTCGTCTCCGGGAACATGATCTGTGTAACAAGGACAAGTGTACGTGAGACTCGACTCGTATGAACCATTTAAGACGAACGACATGTTCAAATAATGCGATATCATAAGTTGACACTTAAAACACATAATCATTCCCTTCAAGTAGCATTTGAATACATATGAGTTCATTTTGGACACCAAGATTCATGCATGAAATAAACTTGGAACAATAATGACACATTGGAGCACGACTCGTAAAATATTCCACGAAAAATCATGAAATCTCATAATACATATAATAACACATTATACGACATATCAATAAAGTGTACATGCCGGAAACGAGGCAAGAAAACCATGAAAATCATACGAATGCGTGGAGGTGTAATACATGTAATATGATGAAAGTTATAAATAAATAAATGAAATAATTAAATTAAACCTCCCAAATCCCGAAGACCCGCTCGTGGTGTGCTTACCTGAACTTCCGAAAATTGGGGCGTTACAACTCTCCCCCCTTAGAAGAATCTGGTCCCTAGATTCACTGATTGGAAATAGATAATTCCGGATAGAACTGTTTCATTTTCTCTTCCGGTTCCCACATCATCTCTTCGGTTTTATCCATTAGCCACAACACCTTGACCCTAGGAATCCTCCGGTTTCTTAACTCTTGATACTTTTTGTCCAAAATGCTGACCGGCTTCTGAATAAACGACAGATTTGGTTCCAATTCCACTTCCTCAACGGGGAAAATTTCAGTTTCATCCGGATAATACTTTCTTAGCTAAGATACATGAAAAACATTATGAATTCCGGTAAGGTTTGGTGGTAAATCCAATCGGTAAGCTACTTCCCCAATTCTCTCAAGAATTTCAAACGGCCCCAAATAACGAGGATTAAGCTTTCCTCCCTTTCCAATACGAGAAAACCCTTTTCATGGAGATACCTTCAAGAAAACCTGGACCCCCACTTCAAACTTAAGATCCCTCCGGCGAATATCGGCATAACTTTTCTGCCTATCTGGTGCAGCATTCATCCGTTGTTGTATCTGTTGGACTTTTTTGATCATAGCTCTCACGGCTCTGGAGGGTTTCTCAAGCTTCTCACCTTTCTTCACTCCTTCTTGTTTTGTCCATTTCCATTCCTCCAAATCAAAGAATAACGGTGACCGACACTTCCGACTATAAAGCAATTCATAAGGAGCCATACCAATTGAAGATTGATAACTATTGTTATATGTGAACTCAATCAGCGGAAGTTGATCATTCTAAGAACTTTAGAAGTCCAAAGCACAAGCTCGAAGCAAATCTTCCAAATACCGTATAACTCTCTCGGATTGACCATCGGTTTGAGGATGAAAAGCCGTACTAAACTGAAGCTTCGTACCCAAAATACCTTGCAATTCTTGCCATAACTTAGAAGTAAAACGAGGATCTCTGTCTGAAACAATACTAACCGGAATTCCGTGAAGTCGAACAATTTCCTTATTATAAATCTCAGCCAACTTATGAATCTTGTAAGACATTCGGACCGGTAGAAAATGAGCAGACTTTATCAATCGATCCACAATCAGCCAAATACCATCATAACCAACTTTCACCTTTGGTAACCTAGATATAAAATCCATTTTCACCTATTCCCACTTCCATTCAGGAATAGGTAACGGCTGTAGAAGACCTCCAGGCTTTTGGTGCTCGGCCTTAACTTTCTGACACATTAAACAATGCTTCACAAGTTCGGCCACATCCTTCTTTAACCCATACCACCAATAATATTGCTTTAGATCTTTATACATTTTGTTTCCTCCCGGATGTACCGAATACGTCGGCTTGTGAGCCTCTTCAAGCAATATCCTTTTCAATTCATCGGGTACTACCACTCGGTTCTTGAAACGAAGAAAACCGACTTCATCGAACCCGAATGGACTTTCCGGATCCTCTCTTGCCTCAACAACCAATCTCTGAACTTCCGGATCCTTATTTTGAGCCTCAATCAATCTATGTTTTAGTTCCGGTTGAATGGAGATGTTAAAAACCCGTGTTCTTACCACAATAGGCTCAATCCCGCTACTTTCCCCAATTTCTAAATTTGCTACACCAACCTTCCTACTTAAAGCATAGGCAACCATATTAACCTTCCCGGGATGATATTTAATAACACAATCATAATCTTCTAGTCTTTCCATCTATCGCCGTTGCCTTATGTTAAGCTCTTTCTGTGTAAACAAATATTAGAGGTTCTTATGATCGGTGAAAATCTCAAATGACACCCCGTACAAATAATGTCTCCATTTCCCAAGTGCAAATATCATGGAAGCAAGCTCAAGATCATGTGTAGGATAGTTCTTTTCATGCTCCTTCAATTTCCGGGAAGCATAAGCAATCACTTTCCCATTTTGAGTTAAAACACACCCCAAACCTTCCTTCGATGCGTCTGTATAAACAGCATAACCTTCAGAACCTTCCTGGAAAGGTTAAAACTGGAGCTGAAACCAATTTCTCTTTTAAAACATTGAAACTCTTAGGAAAATTATCATCTCACACAAATTTGACATCCTTCTTTGTTAACCAAGTTAAGGGAGCGGCTATTTTGGAAAAATCTTGCACGAATCTCCTATAATATCCTGTCAATCCCAAGAAACTTCTAACCTCGGAGGCGTTCTTTGGCTTCTCCCACTTAAACACCGCTTCAATTTTAGAAGGATCAACTTCTAATCCATCCCCCGAAATGATATGACCAAAGAAAGAAACCCGGTCGATCCAAAACTCGCATTTACTAAACTTTGCAAATAGTTGATGTTCATTCAAAGTTTTCAATACAAACTTGAGATGCCTTGCATGTTCCTCAACCGACTTGGATAAAACCAAAATATCATCAATAAATATCACAACAAACTTATCAAGGAAAGATCATAAAATTCTATGCATCATTTCCATAAAAGCGGCGGGAGCATTCGTCAAACCAAAAGGTATAACCACAAATTCATAGTGCCCATATCTAGTGTTGAAGCCCGTTTTCGGAATATCCTCGGCTCGGATCCGTAATTGATAATATCCTTGTCGTAGATCAAGTTTCGAATACACTTTGGATCCTTGGAGTATGTCAAACAACTCCTCAATGTGTGGAAGAGGATATTTATTCTTGATAGTCATCCGATTTAGCTCCCGGTAATCAATACACATCCGTAGAGTTCCGTCTTTCTTTTTCACAAATAAAACTGGCGCACCCCACGGCGACGAGCTCGGTCTAATATACCCAACTTCCAATAAAGAATCTAGTTGAATCTTCAATTCTTTCAATTCTGTCGGAGCCATCCGATACGGTGTCTTAGAATATGTTTCTGCATTCGGATATAAATCAATCACAAACTCAATTTCTCTATCCGGAGGCAACGAATCCAACTTCTCTGGAAATACTTTAACTACTTCTATTTCTTCTACTTTCATCTGATCCTTGGGTTGATTAAGAATATAGGCTATGAATCCCTTAGCCCCATCACGAACTAATTTCTGAGGTTCAGATAAAGATAATAAAGGCACCGTTTTAGAACTCTAACTGTTGGAAAACACGAATCAGAAAGCAGCGGAATTTAAAAAATTTCCAACAAAAAGGATCTTGAACTCGCAATCGTGTATCCAAATTCGTAAGGATAGAAAACTTACTTTTCTTTTGTTCTTTCTTGAAGCGTTTCAAGCCACCCAAGAACGCTCTTCTCGCGGCTTGATCCCCTCTCCTTGGTAAAGCTCGAATCTTCAAACTTCTAACTTGAAGTCTCTAGAGAAAGTCCACCAACTTGATCACAATCTAACTAGTAAGGATGCTAGTTCTCTAGTTAGTGTTTAGGCTTAACCTAGGGTTTATTTGATCTTGGAGAAAGGAAGGTGTTCAACACATGAACCAAAAGAATTCTATTAGCTCTAAAGGGGAGCATGAGCTCCCCTATATATAGGAAAGGGGAGGGGCGGCCGAAATCCTTGTCCTCATAGGCAAGGGTTTTGGTTCCTTTCTCCTATTACTTGATCTTCAAGTAATTTCCAACTTTGACTTTGAATTCAAATTCAAATCAACTTTAGGAGAGCTAAAATTATCCAAACTATTTTTGGATTATTTTATACTTTATTTATTTAAAATAAATAACTTATTTTATCTAATTAATTAATTCATAATTAATTAACTAGATTATTTTCTCCAAAATAAGACTTTCTTTTTAATTCAAAATTAAACCAAAGTCTATTAAATAATCAACACATTTAATTATTTAATACATATATATATACAATATATATATTCACACGTGTGTGACACGTGTCACAGTGACACGTGTCACTCACGTGAGCCACACGTGTGATTTCACACGTGTGGAACCCTCTTGGTCCGATTAACTCGTTTAATCATTTCAAAGCCTCAACTCATGTAACCAAGTTGTTGTGTGTGACCCTCTAGGTTCTCAATTCAATTAGCAGTGACCCTAATTAATTAATTCACTAATTAATTAATCAGTCCACAGATTAAACGACCATAGTCTAGCAACAGGTGTTTAACCCCTAGCTGAATTGGAATATTCGAATTCGACAGAACCTTTAAGTCATTGATTCATGTGAGATACAATCCTCCTACTTACTATCTCTCAACCAAGATCTAGGGTAAGGGAATAATCAGAACCCTAATAATCCGGTCTTAAAGCTAAGTGCATTTCATATCCATTTGATCTCAATCCAAGAAACCCTTTTCTTGATGTCTTGATCTACTGCCTTGGCCAAGGACTCCATATGGCATATGAATGACTTACACAATAAGAGATCACCTTGCAAATGCAAGTGTAGGTCCTTTCTTGATTCTCATTCACTCTCATGAATCACTTGTGCAGCCCCAGCATAAGCCTTGAATCAGTTGTCTAAGGCGACACCCTTTAAAGCTTATACCTAAGACCACAGAGTTAATTCATAAAGTGACAAGGAACCTCAAGTCTAAGGATCAATTAATCACATCAATGACTCGTGAGATATTTCCTAATCTGGAAGTTTCCATTTCCTGAAATAGAAACTTCATTTCCCATTTAGGAATGTTCTCACACGGGGCACCTCAGTGAACTTACTTATTAAAGTAAGCACCCTCATGTATCACGCACGTATCAACTATACACTTTGCACCTCCATGAAAACAAGGTGGTCCTTCTTAAGGGCGTGATCCCACAAGCAAGCCTTAGAGGAGTCAGGTTGACACTCCCACTGTCTGTAGGACTCATCGGCTTGGAGTATTTTACTAATCATGACTTATGTGATATAGGGCTCGTTTCATGAACCATTTCACCTAAATGGTAGAGTCCTAAAGTCATCAGGATTAGGGGAGTTCTCATACATGCACAGCTAAAGTAAACGCATACCAAACAAGAGCATATAAAGAAGTGTTGCCTCATTTCGTTATTTCATTCAAAGATTGTCTGTGATTACACTAAGGAAAAGCACAAAGCGGATATACAATCGGCTTTCTAGGGCACTATTCCTAACAATCTCCCACTTGCCCGTCAAAGCCATTCTAAAGCTACTCTAAGTCCCATCTTCTGAAGATGACCTTGGAAAGCTTCTCGACTAAGGGGTTTAGTAAGTGGATCTGCCACGTTCTTTGCTGATGTGACCCTATCAATTTGCACATCTCCTCTTTTGATAATATCACGGATTAGGTGATACTTCCTCATAATGTGCTTGGTCCGTTGGTGAGATCTTGGTTCTCTTGCTTGAGCAACCGCCCCAGTGTTGTCACAAAACACAGTAATGGGGTCTTTCATGCTAGGAACAACATTCAACTCTTGAATGAAGTTTCTAATCCAAACACTTTCCTTAGCTGCATCATTTGCAGCTAAGTATTCGGCCTCAGTGGTCGAATCTGCAGTGGTTGTTTGCTTGGAACTCTTCCAACTCACTGCTCCGCCGTTTAGGCAGAAAATATATCCTGACATTGACTTAAAATCATCTAAGTCTGACGCAAAGCTTACATCGCAGTATCCTTCGACAGTAAGATCTTCCTGACCTCCGTAAACTAAGAATAAATCTTTAGTACTTTTCAAGTACTTAAGAATATTCTTCACGGCAGCCCAGTGACCATCTCCAGGGTCAGATTGGAAACGACTTGTCACACTAAGTGCATAAGCCACATCCGGTCGAGTACATAACAATGCATACATTATGCTACCTATTGCTGACGCATAAGGTGTATGAGTCATTCTCTCCTTCTCAAGGTTAGTCTTAGGACACATCTTCTTTGAAAGACATGTTCCTACACTCACAGGAAGGTTCTTAACCTTTGCTGACTCCATATTGAATCTCTTCAATACTTTGTCAATGTACATCGACTGTAATAGTCCTATTAACCTTCTAGATCTTTCTCTATAGATTTTAATTCCAAGGATATAGGACGCATCACCAAGATCTTTCATCTCGAATTGGTTCGATAACCATAACTTAGTCACTTTCATGTCATCCTTCGAATTTCCAATAAGAAGGATGTCATCAACATAAAGTACTAAGAATTGCACTGAGGTCTCCAATTCCTTTCTATACACACATGATTCATTCGAAATTTGCATGAAGCCAAACGCTTTGACTGATTCATCAAATCGAATGTTCCAATTCCTAGAAGCCTGTTTCAATCCATAGATTGATCTTTGGAGTTTGCAAACCTTTTGCTCATTCCCACTGAATGTGAAACCTATGGGTTGCTCCATATAAATGTCTTTGTCAATGTCACCATTGAGAAAGGCAGTTTTCACATCCATTTGCCATATCTCATAGTCATAATATGCAGCAATGGCAAGCATGATTCGAATGGACTTTTGCATTGCAACTGGTGAAAAGGTTTCATCAAAGTCCACGCCGGGTCTTTGAGTGAATCCTTTTGCAACCAGTCTTGCTTTGTAGGCTGCAATGCTTCCATCAACTCCAAGCTTTCTCTTAAAGATCCATTTGCAACCTATGGGTTTGACCCCATCAGGCAAATCTACCAAGGTCCAAACTTGGTTGGAGTTCATGGAATCCATTTCGGATTTCATGGCTTCTATCCACTGTTCAGAGTCAGAATCTGAAAGTGCCTCCTCATATGTTAAAGGATCATTATCCTTTTGAGAGATTTCATGGAAGAATCCATACCATCTCTCCGGCTGTCTAGGAGTGCGTTCAGAACGCCTTAGAGGAGGATTTTCATGTGTATCGAAATTCGTGATTGGTTGTGGTTGATCAGTAGGGGACGTTTCTTCAGTGGGTGGCGTGGGGTTACTTTGTACTTCTTCTAATTCTATGATCTTGCCTTTCTTTTCTTTAAGGAACGGTTCCTCAAGAAAAGTGGCATTTCTGGAAACAAACACCTTTTGCTCAGATTGATCATAGAAGTAGTATCCTATGGATTCCTTAGGATAACCTACAAAGTAACATAAGTTAGAACGAGATTCTAACTTATCTCCCACTGTCCTCTTCAAGTAAGCAGGACAACCCCAAATTCTTAAGTAAGAATAACTAGGGATTTTACCATGCCACATTTCATAGGGCGTTTTGGGGACTGACTTAGAGGGAACTAGATTCAGAATCTTTGCTGCACTTTCTAGGGCATAACCCCAGAAAGAAGGTGGCAAGTCAGTGAAACTCATCATGGAACGAACCATATCAAGTAGGGTTCTATTCCTTCTCTCAGAAACTCCATTAAGCTGAGGAGTTCCCGAAGGAGTCCACTGAGAGATAATCCCATTATCTTTGAGATGATTAAGGAATTCTTCACTAAGATACTCGCCTCCTCGATCAGATCGAAGTGCTTTGATCTTGTGACCAGTTTGGTTCTCAACCTCCTTTTGAAATTCTAAGAATTTCTCAAAAGTTTCAGATTTATACTTCATTAAGTATACATAACCATATCGACTAAAGTCATCGGTAAAGGTTATGAAATACTGATGATTGTTTCTAGTGCTTACACTAAGCGGTCCACAAACATCAGTATGGATCAAATCCAAAACCTTAGTGGCATGTTCCACAGTTCCTTTAAAAGGAACTTTGGACATTTTTTCCTTTGAGACAGGATTCACAAGAAGTTAACTCTTTGAGATCATTTTCAGAGAATGATCCTAAAATGTTTATCTTGCTAATTCTGTTCTTGGAAATGTGTCCTAATCTAGCGTGCCATAAGGGAGCTGAAACTTTGTCATCTCTCTTACGCTTTGTTTCTCGTTGTATATTCATAATATTGATATTTTGAGTTAGGTAAAGTCCATTACTTAGAGTACCGATATGAACAGAAGAGTTGTTCCGTTTGATAAAATATTTACCATTCTTAATATAAGTTTCATAACCTTCACAATCTAATATTGGAACTGAAATTATATTACGAATAATGCTCGGTACATAAAGGACTTTATTTAAGACTAACTCAAAACTACCTAAATCTAATCTAATTGTGCCTAAAGCTCGAGCTTCAACGTTTGAGCCATCGCCGATCTTCAAGACACATTCTCCTTCTTTGAGTTGTTGGACTTCACTTAGCATCTGTACATCATTACAGATATGAGTTCCACAACCGGTATCAAGTACCCAAGAACTAGAATTAATAGAAAGATTTACTTCAACGAGAAAGATACCTTTCTTTAGAGTAGCCTTGTACTCTGGGCAGTTTCTCCTCCAATGTCCCGCTTTGCCACAATGGAAGCAAACATCCTCTTTCTGATCGCGCTTCTTCTTTTGGGCCTTCCCCTTCGAAACGCCACCAGTGGGCCTAAGGGGTTTCTTCTTCTTCTTTTGGGCTTTCTTGCCCTTACCTTTTGAAGGCCCAGAAGAGGAAGATGGAGCATTCACCATCAAAACCTTATTGTCCTTCTTGTTCGTGCTTTCAGCAGTCACAAGCTGACTAATCAGCTCAGCTACAGTAGCACCAGCATGATTCATGTTGAAGTTAAATGATGGTGGGAGCGAAGCTAGCAACAAATCCACTGAAAGCTCATCTTTCAGTGGCATGTCCATGGAAGCAAGTTTCTCAGTAAGGGCAAGAAACTTGAGTCCATATTCATGGACACTTGAACCTTCCCTCATTCTCAAGTGGAACAATTCCTTTGAAGTGTTATACCTTGTAACACGTTCATGAGGGCGGTAAAGTTGCTCTAAGTGGTCGTAAATCTCCCAAGCAAATTCCATGGCCTCATATTGTCTTTGCAAGTCCGGAGACATGTTAGCCAACATAAGGCAACGGGCTTGGAGATTATCATCCTTCCACTTCCGAATCGCATCCCGCTCGGCCCGAGTGGGAGCCTCCCCTTCGGGACTGGGCTCCCCTTCGAAGAGAACATAAGTTGGGACCAGTCAACTTGTTTGACTTGAGGATCGATACAAGAGGGTTTTTGGTTGCCATTTCAAAACACGTAGAGAATCACAGAATCTACGACCTAAATGGTAAAACAGAGAACTAGTGAGCATGCTGAATTATAACGATATACAAAAGATAAGGTCTTTAATCTAATGTAGCTCCCACTGTTTTTCAAAGATCTATAATTCCCAAAGATCTAAGAGGAACACGTTTCCCAATGGGTACTAAGATCCTAGGCATTTTACCTCGAACCCACGACTCGCGGACATTCTAAGTAAGAACCCTAGGTAGGTACAACTTACCAATTCTAACACCTTTAGAACTCTTAGTAATTGTTTTTGCATCACCTATCTTTCAATATGGACCCACGACTCGTGCGACATCCATATTTACTTAGGCGTTAAGCTAGACCCATCAATCATAAGATCATGACCAAAACTTAGTTCGAACGACCCACGACTCGCGGACATCGCCCTTGCTAAAATTGACCACGAAATATTGATCATTTAAAATGATCAATTAAGTAACTAAGAACTAATAAGCTCCACTAGCTATCCCACGACTCGCGGACAATAACTAGCTTCACTTACTAAACTTAAAACCTATTGATGGAATGCTAGGAATTTTAATTCAAAATTTGCATCTCGAATTAAATACCTATTTGTTCGAAATTAGCTTAATATTTAATGGGAATTTTCGAATCAACCGGAGAGTTGTCCGGTTCGACCTCACCAACATATATGTTATCCAATTTTATTAGTCTTGATTAATGCAAGTACACTTAAATGCATTTCAAACAAGCACATAAACAGATAACATGTCCTAGCATGATACTAACATGTAATGATCATGGGTTCTACCTATCTTATACGTGATATGTGGGAGCCACTCCACAATCACAAGTTCTAACATACATGCCACATAAACAGTTTAAATCACATAAGGGAAAACGGTAACAAAATACGAGCCCTATCTCTATTACATTTAACAATTGAGATTCCCCTCCCTAACATTTTGAGGGGTCTTCACTTATGGCCTCCTTGTTACTTGAATGTGGTCCATCTTACTCCTTGGGTGCATTGTCTCCAAAATGAAAATAAAACCTCACCACTTATCTCTACTCTCAAATTACAATAAAAAGAAAAAAGACATAAAGTAATAAGGC
This sequence comes from Lantana camara, assembly GCA_037501455.1. Classification (NCBI taxonomy): domain Eukaryota; kingdom Viridiplantae; phylum Streptophyta; class Magnoliopsida; order Lamiales; family Verbenaceae; genus Lantana; species Lantana camara. The sequence goes on from CM074857.1 coordinate 113,793,195, forward strand.
TCAATCTTCATATTGGCCTTAGACAATTACACGGGGCATACCCCGGCCTCAAAAACAGTAATATGGAAAGCCACATAATAAATCACATAACAGTACGCACATAAGTGAGGCTCCAACCTCAATTGAAAAACGCAACTATAGGGCTCCAACCCCAATTTAAACCATCCATGTGCATAAATTAAAACCATACATAGATCTAAACCCATGATCACCTAACATGCTTTTGCGAGAATTTAAATTTAGCCAATAAATTAAAATTCTCGTTTCAAGTCCTAATGACTTAAAACACGACTTAGATGCAATTCTTGTTCAAGAGCCTTTTCTATAAAACCCGAAAAACAATAAACCAATAAAATTCCAATTAATTTCCAAAATTAATAATTTTATTCTTTCATTATTTTCATAAAATAAAATTCATAATTTTCCCAAAATCCAAATCGCTTTAATTTCTCAAAAATCCCAATTTAATCAAAATTTTAAAATAATTTTATTTTAGCAAAACTGATTTTAAAAGATAAAATTAAAATAAAATTAAATCGGGATTTTCAAGGACCGAAAACGCGAAACACGAAACACGAAGATTGGCCCGAAACCATCTGCCCAAAGGAGGGCATCGCCGCGCGGCATCTGGCGCGCGCGCGTGCGCGCGCTGGGCGCGCGCCTCGTCCGCTTGTCGCGCGCAGCAATGCCCGCCCGATGGCGGGCAGTCTCGGCCAGGGCGTCCCGCTCTGTTGCGGGACGGTGCGGGCGGCTGTCCCGCGCGGTTGCGGGACAGGCCAGCAGTCGCGCCTAGGCGCGGGCGAGAGGGCCTCCCGCGCGGTTGCGGGAGGGCTGGGCGGTGGCGACGGGCTGGGCGTGCGACTTGCTAGCACGCCTAGGCTCGTCCTATTTCGTGTTCGTTTCGTATTTTTAAAGTTTCTCCAAAACCCGTTTCAATTAAAAAATTCGATTTAGATAAATTTCAACTAAAACAATTTTCAAAAACACGATTTGAGAAAACAGTTTTAGAAATTCAGGAAAAATTACAGTTTCGTATTTCAGGCTTTCTAAAAGAACTCAAGAATACCTAATTCGCATCTAAGCCTAAGAATTTCTACCAAATTCAGAATAATTGAGACGAATCAGAAACACGATTAACGAAGTGGCTCTGATACCACTTGTTGGAAAACACGAATCAGAAAGCAGCGGAATTTAAAAAATTTCCAACAAAAAGGATCTTGAACTCGCAATCGTGTATCCAAATTCGTAAGGATAGAAAACTTACTTTTCTTTTGTTCTTTCTTGAAGCGTTTCAAGCCACCCAAGAACGCTCTTCTCGCGGCTTGATCCCCTCTCCTTGGTAAAGCTCGAATCTTCAAACTTCTAACTTGAAGTCTCTAGAGAAAGTCCACCAACTTGATCACAATCTAACTAGTAAGGATGCTAGTTCTCTAGTTAGTGTTTAGGCTTAACCTAGGGTTTATTTGATCTTGGAGAAAGGAAGGTGTTCAACACATGAACCAAAAGAATTCTATTAGCTCTAAAGGGGAGCATGAGCTCCCCTATATATAGGAAAGGGGAGGGGCGGCCGAAATCCTTGTCCTCATAGGCAAGGGTTTTGGTTCCTCTCTCCTATTACTTGATCTTCAAGTAATTTCCAACTTTGACTTTGAATTCAAATTCAAATCAACTTTAGGAGGCTAAAATTATCCAAACTATTTTTGGATTATTTTATACTTTATTTATTTAAAATAAATAACTTATTTTATCTAATTAATTAATTAACTAGATTATTTTCTCCAAAATAAGACTTTCTTTTTAATTCAAAATTAAACCAAAGTCTATTAAATAATCAACACATTTAATTATTTAATACATATATATATACAATATATATATTCACACGTGTGTGACATGTGTCACAGTGACACGTGTCACTCACGTGAGCCACACGTGTGATTTCACACGTGTGGAACCCTCTTGGTCCGATTAACTCGTTTAATCATTTCAAAGCCTCAACTCATGTAACCAAGTTGTTGTGTGTGACCCTCTAGGTTCTCAATTCAATTAGCAGTGACCCTAATTAATTAATTCACTAATTAATTAATCAGTCCATAGATTAAACGACCATAGTCTAGCAACAGGTGTTTAACCCCGAGCTGAATTGGAATATTCGAATTCGACAGAACCTTTAAGTCATTGATTCATGTGAGATACAATCCTCCTACTTACTATCTCTCAACCAAGATCTAGGGTAAGGGAATAATCAGAACCCTAATAATCCGGTCTTAAAGCTAAGTGCATTTCATATCCATTTGATCTCAATCCAAGAAACCCTTTTCTTGATGTCTTGATCTACTGCCTTGGCCAAGGACTCCATATGGCATATGAATGACTTACACAATAAGAGATCACCTTGCAAATGCAAGTGTAGGTCCTTTCTTGATTCTCATTCACTCTCATGAATCACTTGTGCAGCCCCGGCATAAGCCTTGAATCAGTTGTCTAAGGCGACACCCTTTAAAGCTTATACCTAAGACCACAGAGTTAACTCATAAAGTGACAAGGAACCTCAAGTCTAAGGATCAATTAATCACATCAATGACTCGTGAGATATTTCCTAATCTGGAAGTTTCCATTTCCTGAAATAGAAACTTCATTTCCCATTTAGGAATGTTCTCACACGGGGCACCTCAGTGAACTTACTTATTAAAGTAAGCACCCTCATGTATCACGCACGTATCAACTATACACTTTGTACCTCCATGAAAACAAGGTGGTCCTTCTTAAGGGCGTGATCCCACAAGCAAGCCTTAGAGGAGTCAGGTTGACACTCCCACTGTCTGTAGGACTCATCGGCTTGGAGTATTTTACTAATCATGACTTATGTGATATAAGGCTCGTTTCATGAACCATTTCACCTAAATGGTAGAGTCCTAAAGTCATCAGGATTAGGGGAGTTCTCATACATGCACAGCTAAAGTAAACACATACCAAACAAGAGCATATAAAGAAGTGTTGCCTCATTTCGTTATTTCATTCAAAGATTGTCTGTGATTACAATAAGGAAAAGCACAAAGCGGATATACAATCGGCTTTCTAGGGCACTATTCCTAACACTAACCTGTGACAACTTCTGAACCCAAGTTAACTCTTTTAGCCCGGTAATCCACGGTAGCATAGTGCTTGAATAACCAATCCATTCCCATGATAGAACCATAACGAGACATCGACAATTTAATGAAATCCGTCGAGAAAACCCGGCCCTCAACACTCACCGACACCTCTTTAAAAACCCGATTAGTTTCGATCCTACCACCAAAAGGAGTACTAACAACATAGCATGCAGAAGAGAAAGTAACACACAAAGGCAACTCTACAGAAATATCACGAGAAGTAAAAGAATGGGTAGCTCCCGGATCAAATAAAGTGTGTATGTCTATGCCATGAATGTAAATAGTACCTTCAACAACTGCTGCGGGGTCCACGTCTGCATCCACTTTGTCTCCTTCTAGAGCATAAGCACGTGCTCTAATTAACGGTCTCTGGCCCCCGGCAGGCTGGTCCCAACGATCTGGACACGTATCCACCCTATGATCGGCACTCCCATATATCAAACACAACCCGAGGCATCTCCTACAGTTGTCATAATGGTGAGTTGGTTGCCCGCAGAAGGAACACTTGGGCCTCTCGGTTGGTGGTGGCAAAGTAGGAGGCTGAAGAGCCTTCTGGACTAATCCTTGTTGCTTAAACTTCTTTATCGGACCCTTAGGTTGTGGAGGAGCTGTATCATAAGTGATTGGCCTCTTGCCCGTGTTATAACCTGGTCTCGACCCAGAACTGAACCCTGGCCCGATCTATAAGTAGGTCTCGTTGCATTGACTGAATCTTCAACCTTTAAAGCCTTTAAGGTGGCTTTCTTCCAAGTACTAGTGTTAACTGCTTCAATTGTTGCTTGAATATCCGGCATCAACCCTTGTACAAATTGCATAGATTTATGGAAATCGTCACTTGCAATGTTAGGTGCATACTTGGATAACCTCTCAAACTCGGCTATATACTCTGCAACCGATCTTCCTCCTTGTTTAAGCTTCGTGAATTCCTTAACTCTTCGAGTACGGGAAGATGGAGGAATAAATTTATTCTTGAATTCCCTTACAAAAACTTCCCACGTGACTTCCTCTCCGGCGGCATCTAAAATAATTTTGGTACTTTCCCACCAAGAATAGGCTTCCCCTTGAATTAAAGTGAGGGTGCACCGAGCCTTCTCTCTAGATTCACATGGGATGAGATTCCAAATCCTTTCAACCTCTTTAACCCATTGCTCAGCTTGCATATCATTTCCTTTGAAGAACCTCGGTGGATGTTGATTCTGAAATTCCCGAAGAATAGCTGAAATTGGTGCCGGTTGTGGTGGAGGAACTGGTGATGCTGGAGGCACATAATCTCTCAACCTTTGATCTATTAACTGAACCATAGAATTCAAGAAATCTTGAGGTTGAGCTTGAGGGGGTGGAGGTGGAGGAGAATGATCATGGCGATGGTGCCTGTTACCCGGAAAATGCTCTCTGCGAGTGCGACCACGTGGCATCCTAAAATTCAAACACTTTACATGTATGTTTGATTAACAAGTGCAAATGGGTGCAATAAACTTGTAATACACAAATCACATACTTCAAATAATTCAAATAGGTTCAAGTAGATTCAAATAGGAAGCAAGACTTGCAATTAATCAAATAATCCTATGCCGTACGACTTAGACTCACAAGACACGACACTAGAACCGCGGTTTTACAATCGTGCTCTGATACCACCTTAGGATGTAGCACCCGAAACGCTAGGTAGCCACATCCCCCGCACTATATTTCAATCCACATATGGAATAAGCACCCATACATGAATCAAGCTTATAGCGAACGAGAGACAATAAAAAAATAACTCTCTAGCTTGGCGAGACTAACCCCCAACTATATACCAACATACATACAATAAAACGGAAGCATAGTAAGATACCTTCATTTCATTATCCATCATCGATTCCAAAATAATATTTCCATAATTTACAACTCCAAACTTTTCAAGTATAAGTTATAATATACATAGATACCAAAAACAATTCATAAGAACTAGGAATATATCAATAATATACATGGAAAAGGAAAATTATAAATGCTAGACCCAAAAGCAACAAAACTCGACTTAACCCCGCCTAGCACTCGACCTGCAAGACCTGAAAATGTGAGGTGTCAGTCTATGAAAGACTGAGTGAGGGGTTTAATAGATATAAGAGCAATTACCATGCAAGCTATAATCTCGAGCAGATTTTATAAAAGAAAGCAATATAAGTTCAAGAATAAAATAGAACTCGTCCGAGATTACAACTAATCAATTTGCAATTCAATCATTTCAGTTGAATCAATCAGTGGCCCGGCGAGTGAGGGCAATTCTCTAACCTTTCTCCGACAGTGTACAATAATTCGGTTTTAAGTGATTAAGTGACCAAGCAATCAATTTCAGTGCACAATTAGCAATTTCATTAACTCATTCTTCCTCCGGGTGATGGGGGATTGCAAGGCCCCGCCATCCAATCAGTGTGACCATAGGGTTCATAATTCCCTATGCCCGGAACTCCTTCCTCTACTAATCTCCTAGCGGATTCAGGGGTTATCCCAACAATTTGAGGATAGTGCAAGAGTTACCCGTCAGCCCAAGCTTTCCCGGTTGGCTCAATACACTACCCTCGGGCCCACTGTGAACAATATACTCACCAAAACAGTCAATCAGTTCAATAACAGTGGTTCAGTATAGTAACAGTAGTTCAGTAGTAAAACATTTGAGTTTTCTGGAAAACGATAGATATAAGTATACATTTTGGTCCAAAATTCACACAGGGTTGTATGGTGCTATATATCTAAAAGTAACCACACCTTTACCAACCAAAAGAAGTAAGGAAACACCCTACAGAGCGTGCTCCTCGTCTCCGGGAACGTGATCTGTGTAACAAGGACAAATGTACGTGAGACTCGACTCGTATGAACCATTTAAGACGCACGGTATGTTCAAATAATGCGATATCATAAGTTGACACTTAAAACACATAATCATTCCCTTCAAGTAGCATTTGAATCCATATGAGTTCATTTTGGACACCAAGATTCATGCATGAAATAAACTTGGAACAATAATGACACATTGGAGCACGACTCGTAAAATATTCCACGAAAAATCATGAAATCTCATAACACATATAATAACACATTATATGACATATCAATAAAGTGTACATGGCGGAAACGAGCCAAGAAAACCATGCAAGCAAAGTTATGAAAATGAATTTTCATGCAGAAAATGCAGGGGTCGCGGGCGGGACCTATTTTTTTCCCGAATTTTTCATGCAATTTTTCAAAATTCAAAACTTGGCCAAATTTTGGTAGCGGCCGCGACCAAATTAACACATAATTCAAGTCGCGCCCCGCCAGAAATGTGAGTGGGTCACAGGTACGACCATTTTTACTCTATTTTCGGTCGCGGCCACGACCTTCTACGCAGCAGCAACAAAACAGGGGAAGAAACGGGGAAAACGAACCAAAACCTGAAAAAACCAACAAGAAATGCAATTCCAATCCATAGCAATTAATCAACCACCTCAAGTACACATTATACTTCACTTATACATCATATAAACCATGAAATATACATTAAGGCATCAAGAATCAATCATGAAAACCCCATATAATCTCCATGATGCCAACTTTCAAATAATTCAAATTTTCATGCAAGATTCCAATTCTAATGATCCTAAGCATGCTTCTAACCATAATTGAATCAAGAAACATCACTTAATCATCAAACCCTATATCATCAAAGATTCATGAATTCAATAAATTTCTCATACTACCTTAAATGAAAGAAAGATGGGATGAAATGAGGAGATGGTGGTGATGATGATCCAATTGTGCAAATTCCTCCTTGAATTCTAGCTTGAAATATGAGATGATATTCTTCTTCTCTTCGTTGGTGTTTCTACCGTGAATTAGTGTGTGTATGTGTGTGTGTGTGAGATTTCTTGTATGTCTTGGAATAAAATGGAATGAAATGGAAGAAATACATGATATACTCTAAAGTCTTGCAAGAAAATGGGCAAATCATCATATTTTGCACGTAGGTCCTTGGAATATTTGAATCCATGCAATCAAGTAGCATTTTATGGAATATGATCAAGTAGCTCCAATTCATTTAATGCAATTAAGTCCATAAATTTACACAAAGGATCAATCAAGGACATATAGTGCCATTAGATCACATATAGAAATTAATTCATATAATTCACATTAATAAAAATCATACAAATGCGTGGAGGTGTAATACATGTAATATGATGAAAGTTATAAATAAATGAATGAAATAATTAAATTAAACCTCCCAACTCCAGAAGACCCGCTTGTGGTGTGCTTACCTGAACTTCCGAAAATTGGGGCGTTACAGATTCAAGCGGTGTGAGTTGAATCACTTTGGACCCTCCTATCGTGCGAAAACGTTCGGGCTATTCTAAGTCGGGATCATGTTCGTGTAGCTTGAAGTGAAGAATCAAACCCCTTGGTGCGTGAAGATCTTTCTAGAGCTAACCCTCGTCGGGACGTCATGAACCTCAAACTTGGGTGAATACGGGAGAGTTGCTCGTAGTTCTTACTCAAGCGGTAGGACCTGAGGACAGATCCTCTTTTAGGGGGAGAGGTTGTAATGCCCCGCTCCTTCGGTATTCCAGGTATGGCGTCACGAGAGAGTTTAATTCAGTAATTTTATGATTTATGTGAATTCGTATGCTTTAAGTGTCATTGTGTATTTATTTAAGTTATGTGTGCTTTAGAATTTAATTAAATTGTTTGTGCTCGAATGCCCAATAATTGAAGTTGAGGGACCTAATTATAATTAGGGTGTTTTGGCCTTCGTGGCAATCTTGAGATCGGGAAGTCAAATTCGAATTCCGACCCCTTCATTGAGTTCGTTTCGACGATTCGGATTTGATGAAATTAACTTTATAATTTTCTAAAAGCCGTTTGATAGCCCTACCGTTTTAAAATCTGATCCAAATGGATCGGATACCATTTGACCCTACAGGTTTTGCCCGACCCGTTTCTTGGCCCTAGAAAAGGGACCGGAGTTCCTTTTCTCTCCCACTTTGATCAGCCCCAACAAGAAAGAAAGGAGACGAGAAGAGAAGAGAAGAGAAAGCCACCCAACCCTCTTTCGAGCTCAAGAACCTCTTCCCCGTTCACCCGATCAACGATCCAAGGTAAGCAATGTGGTTCTCTCCTTGCGTGTATCGCTTCTACCGATTGAATCTTGCTTTATTGCCTTATTTCTTGAGATGGGTTGGAGATGATGAATAGTATAGATTTCATGTTTTACGTGTTCGGGCTCGTTTCGGAGTCCAATTTATGCTCTAATGTGATATATATATGTGATATACCTTGAATTTGAGTGTTTTTGGTGTATTATGTGATCGGAATGTGGTTTGGGTGGTTTGGGAACCACCCTCGTCGAGCTCTTACTTTGTTGCTGTGTCTTTTCGAAGAAGACGACCCAACATGTCCGTGTCAACCCCTAGTTCATTTCCAACACTGTCGTGTCAAGCCTTCGAGTTGGAATTTTTTTTCATTTCCAACACGGCCGTGTTAGCTTCCAGGCCAATTTTGACACGGCCGTACAACCTTTGTTTTTACTCTATTTGGCCTGAATTTTGGACTGTAGAAACCTTTTTGATTCTAGAACATTCTCTAATTGGAATCACCTCAAAATTCATTCTAGATTGTGAGATATAACCGTTTGAAATTTGTGTCGCCATCTCACCAAAATTCTGCTTTCGTCAAACTTCAAACGTACGCCAATTTCCCCTCGCTTTGAACCATGTTTTAAGATACATATAATTTTAAAGATCTTTGTGTCTAGTTTCAGTTCCAAGAAACAAAACTCAGTTCCCATTTGTCAAACTCAAGTTATGACTGTTTTTCTACAGCTTGTCCGTTTCGGAAAATTTCCAGCTTTTGTCCGTTTTTGGTCGGAACAATCTCTTGTGGTTTTCTTCCGCTTTTCTTGAACCTTGCCACCTCTGAACTCATTCCTTACTTGTTTTATCTTGTTTATGTGTATGCATTTGCTCTTATATACCTTTTTATGTTGCTTAACTAATATGAATTATTTGCACGAAGCATCTATGCACCTTGTTATGTATCTCCACCTTGTAATATGCATTAATTGTGCACTTGAACGTGTTATATGATTATAAATGAATATGTTGAGTGATGCAATGTCTTGGATTGCATATAATTGATTTGAATATGTGTTATACCTACGTGATTCCATCTCCTATATCGTGCGTCTATGTCGTTCATTCTTGAGTCTAAGTCTTATCTTTTGCCTTCAGTTTGTCCAGGTGCACCCAGGGTGGTGTTTTGTTCGTCAAGTTGATTCCAGGGTGAATCAAGTGCTTTGTCTCCATCTTCATTTGGTATAAGATGAGGTTAGGATATAGTTATACCCTAATGCAACGTGCATGTTTTGAATGCGTGCGATTTATATTCCCTATGTATATGTAAATATGTGCGGAATATGTACTTTGGTGGTTTTGTTATACGTTTGAAAATAAGAACGCTATGTATGAGCCTATGTATGCTTGTGTTGGATTTGGTACGTTTGTGTGTGATATGCAAGTTCTTTTGTATATGTAATATGTATGCATAGAATATGTATGTATATGTGTATGTATATGATACGTATGTTTGTGGCACACACGATATGTTTTGTTATGCACGTCTGTAGCGGGCTTAGGATTTGATTTGCTTTTGCCTTGTACGTGAGTTTGATTTGCTTGATGGGGCCCCAACATCCGTGTGCTAAGGATGTACCGGAACCAACCTGAGCGTAGGTTGGGGGATGGAGTCCGAGGGTTGAGAAGCATTGAGCACTCCCCTCATCCACTTTTGCATGGCTAGGGTCGCGCAACCCTTCCATCACCCTGTAGATTTGCCTGGTATGTATCGTTTTGGTTTACTTTATGGAAGTTTGCACTCGTGCCCACCGAGTCTTGTTATGTTGGTCTTAAGTTCGTGAAACGGGGTTAGATTCTTAAATTAAGATAAAAATTTGCTAAACAATTAACCTAATAAAATATGCTTTGATGTGTGTGCTAAGTCTGCATGAATTTGATCGTATGCTTTGATATAAGTTAAGTTAAGTTAAGTTTCGTTTGCTCTGTTTTGTTAAGTTACCCTATAAATATATATTATCACGGGTAAATATTTTGGTGTGCAAAAACTAATCCCGGATTCACGAACATTTAACTTTAAACGTGCTTTGCTATATATATATGTATAGCGTGCGTGTTAACCCCTCGCTCAGTCAAGTGTGACTGACCCCTCCCTCTTTACATTTTTTAGCCTTGCAGGTTTGCTTTGGAGTTCGAGTTAGGCGGAGTCTTTCGTTTGTTGAGTCCGTTTGAGTCGGTCTTTCGTATAGTCTACATTTTGCATTTTGTATTTCGTTTTGAATTATGTTTGTACAATATAATCGCACGTTTATATAAGATATGTTTGTTTAATTATGTTATGATTCGGGACAGGCTTCTAGGGCTAGTATGAACCCGTTTGCACATATGATTTATATTATGTTTTGATTTTCGGGATTAGGAATCTATGCTAGTTGAACCTGTCACCTGCTTATATTGCTATGAATTTTATATGGCATAATCACGCTTCCGCATATTTGCTGAGTTTTTGTAATGTGCAGGGTCTACGTTCCGCCTAACTTAGGTTTGGTTTTTGTTTTGTCTCTCGTTCGCTATGGTTTGGTACATGTGCGGAGTCCTTATTTCATTACACGTGTCGAGCTATGGTGCGGGGATGTGGTGCTCCCCTGCTTCGGGTGCTACAAAGATATTACGTCTATCCGAAGCACCGCGTGAAGAAATTCCTCACCAACCCACCAAACCCGTTCAGTAATACATCAGCTCGACGTTTTTCAGCTGTAATTTCACCGATTAAAAATGAATTCAGACAAAAACAAGGGCTTTACCGAATGAAAAAGAAAAAATTACAATCAGCCATGATGAGCACAACCAAGCAGCATGCAAGTTTTATATTCAAACTCAACTTCAGACACCCCCTAATCCCCAGGATAAAACCAAGAAACAGAAAGCTAAAAGGGATACATAAGCAGCTGGAAAAGACAATGAAACATGTGGTCGTAAATCCAATACGTATTCATAGTTGGGTTCCGGTCTGTTATATTTCTTAAGATAATACTTGGTAATATTCTGAGTAAAATATCATCTAAAATACCACATAATATTACAAGCTTATGTAAAAGGTTAGTAATTTTCAAAACATTAATACTCAATGTACAGAGTAATTAATTAAGATTTGTCAAAACATTGTATAGAGTAACCAATGAAACTTGAATTATCTCAAACTCATATAAAATATTGGATTGATCATACAAACTTCCTAGCATTTATATATTTACAGATCACAATAGAAACACACAAACAAAAGACCAAATAAAAAAGTATCAAAAGTGTAGAGGCAGACCACATATGATTTCCTAGCATTTATATATTTGCAGATCACATTTCAATGAAACACTCAGGAAAATATATGAATTTGGAATATGTGAATATAGTCTGAGTTTAGAGAATATCTTATCAAGAAAAAAGGTATATCTCAAAAATGAATTATATATCATGAAAAAATTTACTTGAATGTTTTGGCATGAAGCCTTGACACCGGTCCACTCAGATTATTGAATGATAAATCCCTGAAACATCAGAAAAACAGCAAAAGATATTCAACTAAATAATCCATAGATTGGTTAATTACTTGAAGGAAATTGGGGTTAAGAGATTACACAAAAGTTTGCTGAGTCAATTTGGCGAATGCCGAAGGAATAGCTCTGGTGAGACGATTATATGTTGAAAGTAAAAAACAGTAGCTTTTATACATTCCCAACATTAATTTCTTAAGGAAAAAGGTATAAACATGGTGCTTACAGGTACTGGAGGCCTCCGAGTTTCGATAAAGAAGAGGGTATCTCCCCTGTAAGCAAGTTATCAGACAGATCAACTGCTTGAAATCTTGGGAGCTTGCCCAGTTCAGAAGGTATTGGCCCTGATATGTTATTATCCTGCAACAACCTGCAAAGAAATAAAAGATCTTATTATTCTAGTTAAATCAATCAATAAATTACGGATACAAGCTACTGTCAAATCCCCGATACTGCACGATATCGAGCCCGTAAACCTTGGCTTGGGATTGCTCTGCAAAGATCAGCATTTTTCATATACCAGAATCAATTGTATTAATCTTACTTTATATTTGATTGAAAATGGAAGTTGCAGACTACCTTACAGTGTAATAACTAAATAATCATGAGAGCAACCAATCATAGACCAGCCACATGGATCGACAGAATTTTCATCCCAATTAAGAATTCTATGAGGATCATTCAGGGACTTCTTTATATCCATCAAAGCTTGCACTGGACAGATTTCAAAGACTATCTGACCTTCATAGTTGACACCATTAGGGGTGAGCACAGCAACTGCATAAGCCCAGAAGCTTAGTAAAACCAAGAACCAAGAAACAGCTTCTTCCGTTTTCATTCCCATGAATCACAAAGGTTTTAGGTGCAAAAAAACCAAGTTTTGCTGACAACAAGTGTTGGGATTGAGACAGTTATTTGTAGTGTTGAAGGATTTCAACAATGTCTCTGAACTAAAACAGGCAACAAAGACATGACATGATTATAGTACATTTCTTGATGGTTGCCATAGAAGATAACACAGCTTGCTGATAGGACTGAAGAAATTAGAAAAGTGATTAGTAACATGCCCACCATTTGTTCAGCAAAGTTGAAGAAAAGAATATATAGAAAAAGCTAAATTATGATAAATTACTCCCCACCCCCTCTATATTTAATGGAAGATAAATTCAAAAGTTGATGGGGCAAAAGAAAATTCAATTACACAACAATTTAACATCATTGCTCTCTTAGCATTTCAAAACTCAATTGCACAGCCACCAAACATTAAACATCCAAGCTCATTACCTTTTAATCATCTACATAATCTGCATTTCCAATGCTCTTCATTACACAACAATATAACACCATTCCTCTCTTAGCATTTCAAAGCTCAATTGCACTACCTTCAAACATTAAACAACCAAACTCATTAACCCAAAAAAACAGCCATAACCAAACATACACTTACTCTAGCTGGGGATCAAAAACTCTAGCATCCGTGACCGCAGCGGCGGCTTTCGTCATGAATAACGGAAACTCGGAGCTTCAGAAAACCTGCTTCTATATATGTTGCATTAAATTTTCATGTTTTTCATTAAAATCACTATGATTTTCTAAGACTTCGTGATTCAAATCAATTTAACCATACAAATCATAGAAACCAGATCCTTCATAGATGATGAACACACATAAAAAACCAATGACCCTTGAGACATCATTAATTAAACACCAATCAAGAACCCTGATTCATGACCAGATAGATAATCTTGCGAAGCAAATGCATAAATTATGTCATTCTAGCTCAATGAAATCAATCATATATAAAGCCCAGCAAAAAAAAAAAAAAAAAAAAAAACATCTTTAGGACTAATTATGACTAAACTAATCAGATATTTAATTACAAGGCTAATTAAAATACAAAACCTGATGTATGGTTGTAAATCGAGAAGGCTAAATACACAATCTATAAGGGTTCTTTCCGGAAAATTTAAACAAATGAAAATCAGTGATTACCCATCCAATCCAAAATGAATGGGGAATAAGAAAGAGCAGAAAAAATTATGCAAACAAGAATACAGTTCCAACAATCAAAGAAACGCTTTTAAATTACTAGCAAATCGATCTGAACTAAGATACAGTTCAATCTTCACCAGAAGCCCTCCGAGGGCTTTAATTTCACTTCTTTTACTTAAAAATCAACTTGGATGTGCTACAAAATTGAGAAACCAAAACAATAGCTTCACATCAGAGAAAGATAAGAGAGAGACAGAGTATTTACACCGGATCAAATTTTTAGGGATCACAATAGCAAATCAATAGCCAAATTGAAGTAGAAAAGCAAAGTTCCCCAAATTCAAAGAAAATAAAAATCGTCATACCGTTTCCTTGATATCCTCTCCATGCAAATCCTGGAGAATATCGAGAAACTGATCTAAAAGCAAGACATCATATTCCACAAGCTTATCATCCTCAGACACTTTCCCCGGAACCAAAAGCCTCAACTGGGCATCAATAGATGCCATCTTCTCCAAATTCCGAGCAGCCATTGAAGCAATTCCCTCCCACGCCAATCCTCAAGTCTCAATCCACACATAGAAAAAAGACCCAAATCCACAAAACACCCTGCAAAAGCTGAGAACAAAACTCACGGACTCGAATCAGTGACAGAGAAACCAACTACTCCCAAAAAAGATGGAGAATTCTTACTTTCAAGAGGAGGAAGCGGGCTGTGGTGGAGGCGGGTGGCGGAGGTCCACACAGTCGTCGGCGGTGGAGACGAAGACAGGTCTCGAAACGAAGGGTTCCGATTTGTTGGCTTCTCCGATTTCTTCTCTTCAACACTTCTCAATTGCCGATGTTAGATGAAGCGATGGAGGGAAGTCGGGTAAAAATTGGAACTTGGCTTCTTCGTTTGAGCATTCGTAATTGGAAAGTGAAGGGTTTCAGATTTTCAGTACGTCTCAATTGAAAAGTTAAGGAAAATAATGTTCCCCCCTTTTTTTTAGATGAAGCGCCAATTTTGGTCCGATAATAATATTAAGGATGTAATAATATTAAGACACTTTTAATTTAAAGTGTCATGATACATATGAGATATTAAGATGCTTTTAATTTAGCGTCCCCATAACATACTCTATTATGACGCTAATTTTAAAAATGTCTTAATATACTATCAATGAAATTAATAACGAATTTAATATATAAAATAAATTATATCTAAAATGGAAATTTTAAGAAAAAGCGTCACAACAGGTTATATATTGTGACGCCTTTTCAAAAGCGTCATATTATGGCGTCATTAAGACCTGTTTTTCTAGTATTGGCCGACGGTTTCGGACTTGTGTTCAGCATACTACCCTCCCCAAGATATTTCATTTTAAAAATATCACACCGGGTCTTTTCTTTGGCCTTCAGCACCTTCCATATCATCTTAGCAAGCATACTAATATTGCTTTTGCACGCTTCTTTGGGCCCGAGGCCCCCTTCCGCTTTCTTACAGATAACTTTATTCCAACCTACAAGATGAGTTTTCCGTTTCTCCGTATCCGACGACCACAGGAAGTTCTGATTAAGTTGATCTAGCTTCTCGGAAAAACTAGTCGGGAACCAGCTTGTGTGCATCTGATAATTGGAATGGCCGAAGTAACGGATTGAATCAACGTCATAAGGGCTGCAAGACTAAGGTTTTTGGCTATCCATTGTGTCAAGCGTTTTTGCACTCTCTCTAAGACTTCGGTGAAGATGGCGTTTGAACGTCTACCATCGCCCAAATCAACTCCCAGATATCTTCCAACTGATAACGTCTCCCCAATACCCAAATCAAAATATCCACGCCATGCCTGATCACTGTGAGGCGAAAACCATATCTTCGATTTGGTAGTGCTGAGTCGGAGGCCTGAAGCCTTGCAAAAACTGGTTAGCACTTCCTTGATCACCTCCGCATTCCCCTTTGTCGCAGCAGCCGTTAACACGATATCGTCAGCAAAAATTAAATGGTTGATTTTCGGACCTTTCCGGCAAGAAGCTACTGGATTCCACTTCTTCGAAGCCACTGCCTTTTTTATCATGTAGCTCAATCTCTCCATACACAACACAAATAGGTATGGAGAGATCGGATCACCTTGACGAATACCACAAGTTGGTATAATTTTCTCCGTTGGCTCCCCATTCCTAAGGATTCGGGGTCTCACCTTCGTAACACAACACATAATCAGGTTGACGATGCTACCGGGGAATTTAAAAAGCTCCAAAGTTTCCCGAAGAAACTCCCAGCTAATTTTGTCGTACGCTTTCTCTAGGTCTAACTTGAGCAGCATACTCCCTCTCCTGCTTCTCGAATTAAACATAGTATGTATCAGTTCTTTTAGCATCAGAATATTATCATGCAATGTCTTCCCGGGATGAACGAGCTCTGGAACGGTCCAACTATATGAAGGCTTGATTCTTGTCACTAGCAGTGTTAAATGTGAGAATTGTATTTGGGAGCAAAAATGTTTGTTCAGAGCATTCCAGAGTCAACAGCTATCAATTATATACAAAGTGTGTCTATATGGGATGGCTCCACGTGGCAGCTATCTAGGCTAACTAACATCTAACAAACATTAGAGCTGCATTAATTTACTAACAGTTTTGTTAACTAATCAGGCTTAGCAGTTTTACACATATCTTTTGTGGATGTGTCTTGTAACACCCTCCCGCAAGCTGGAGAGTACAAATTCTGTAATCCCAGCTTGAGTACAAGATCAGAAAACAAAGCTGGAGAAAGAGGCTTGGTCAAAATATCTGCAAGTTGGTCAGAAGTTTTGACAGGAAGAAGACGAATGACCCCGGCTTGAGCTTTGTCCCTGACGAGGTGACAATCAAGTTCTATATGTTTGGTTCTCTCATGAAAAGTCGGATTTGCAGCTATGTGCAACGCAGATTGATTGTCACAATATATGATGGCAGCGTGAGAGTGATCGAAGTGCAAATCCCGAAGTAGATAGAGCAGCCATTGTAACTCACAAGTGGTGTTGGCAAGAGCTCTGTATTCGGCTTCCGAGGATGATCGAGAGACGGTTGCTTGCTTCTTGCTTTTCCAACTTATGAGAGAGTCCCCCAAAAATATACAAAAACCAGTGACAGATCTTCTGGAATCAATGCAACCAGCCCAATCACTGTCACTAAAGGCCTTCAACTGAACTGTGGAGTTTGAGGGAAAGAAAAGACCCTGTCCAGGAGATCCTTTAAGGTACCGGAGAACTCGATGAGCAGCTTGGAGATGAATAGATGTTGGTGCAGCAAGAAATTGACTGAGGCAATTCACAACAAATGCAATGTCAGGGCGGGAGGTGCAGAGATATAGTAGTCTGCCGATGAGTCGTTGATAGACTGATTTGTCGTCGAGTGGTACACCAGAATCTTTAGAAAGTTTAAGTGCGTAATCCATAGGAGTAGAGATAGGTTTCGAGCCAATGTAACCTGTGTCAGAAAGGATATCCAAAGCATATTTTCTTTGTGATAAGACAATGCCATGTTTGGATCGAGTAACTTCTAACCCCAAAAAAAAATTTAACCGTACCAAGATCCTTGATTTTGAAAGAAACATCAAGAAAAGACTTAATACGATCAATCTCTTGTAAGTCATTTCCTGCCAAAACGATATCATCAACATAGACGAGCAACAAGGTAAAAGAAGAGGTTGTAGAGTGGACAAACAGTGAATAATCAGATTTGCCGTGAACATATCCTTGAGAAATAAGGGCAGAAGATAGCTTCGAATACCATTGTCGGCTGGCCTGTTTAAGACCATATAAAGATTTTTGAAGCTTACACACTTGATTTGGAGAAGTTGTAGCAAAACCCGGGGGTAGGGTCATATATACTTCTTCATAGAGATCCCCATGAAGAAAAGCGTTGTTGACATCCAACTGATATAAATGCCAATTCTGAGATGCTGCAAGGGCAAGAACGAGGCGGACAGTAGTCATTTTGGCAACCGGAGAGAAGGTGTCAAAGTAATCCACACCTTCCTGTTGTGTGTAACCCTTCGCCACAAGGCGGGCTTTGTGGCGCTCAATACTTCCATCAGACTTGCGCTTGACTTTGAACACCCATTTACAGCCAATGGGGGTTTTACCATGAGGCAAATCCGTGAGAATCCAAGTATGATTTTGCTCAAGAGCAGTAATTTCAGCTTGCATGGCATTTTTTCAAACATCATGTTTGATAGCTTGTTTGTAAGTTTTCGGTTCTACATCTGTAGTTATGTTCAAAGTGTATTGTCTGTAGGCAGGAGAGAGCTTATCATATGCGAGAACAGAGGATATAGAGTGTGGGGTGGTGGTGGTAGTGGTGGAAGGAAGAGTGTGATGATAGTGATGAAGATAAGAAGGGATTTGTCTTGTTCTAGTTGACCTCCGAATACTAGGATCAGAGGGTCGTGGGGAAGAGGGTGTTGGAGGTGCAAAGGATTGATCAGTCAAAGGAATAGAGGAAGAAGTGACAGGAGAATAAGGGGTGTAAAGAGTTTCTGTATTTGCTGAAGGAAGGGGTATCTCTGTAATATTAGAAGAGGCAGGGGTGGTATTTGTAATGGGAGTTGCTGAAGAGAAGGGAAAAATAGTTTCTGAAAACTGAACATTCCTAGAGAGAAAAACTTCTTTGGTGTTTATATCAAACAGAAGGAACCCTTTTGTACCCGGTTTGTGTCCAAGAAAAACGCATTTCCTAGCTCTTGGATCAAACTTAGTTCTATGAGCTAGAATTGTGGAAGCGAAACAAAGGCAACCAAACACTTTAAAGGAAGAATAGTCAGGAAGGGAATGATACAAAGATTCAAAAGGAGACTTATTATTGAGGAAAGGAGTCGGAATTCTGTTTATTAAGAAAGTGGCATGAGCGATAGCAAAGGACCAGAAGGATTTAGGTAAATGAGCTTGAAAAAGAAGAGCTCGAGCTACATTGAGGAGGTGCTGGTGTTTCCTCTCAACAACACCATTTTGCTCAGGAGTTTCATTGCAAGAAGTTTGATGGATGGTTCCTTTTTTAGCAAAGAAAGTTTCCATGTTGAATTCGGGGCCATTATCAGATCTCAAGACTTTGATGGTGGTGTTATGTTGAGTTTCAATCAGATGGAAAAAGGATTGAAGAATTTGTCTTGTATCAGATTTGTTTTTCATCAGATAAATCCATAGATATCTGGTCTTATCATCAACAATAGTAAGGATATATTTCTGTCCATTGATGGACGGAATGGAGTGAGGACCCCATATGTCTACATGGATAAGGTCAAATGCATTTGAGGATATGGAATCATTGTGTGGGAAGGGTAGTTTCTTTTGTTTAGCATAATGACATACATCACAAGGAGTAGGAGTTTTATTACAAGGAATTGATGGACAAACACTATGTATATGTGTGAGTACAGAATGTGAGAGATGACCCAATCTAAGATGCCAAAGAATCGAAGGTGTGACAGCTTGTACAACAGAATTACAAGTATGTCTACAAGATTCTTGAAAAAATGAAGGAAGTACATCATGGTTGAGTATGTATAAGCCTTGGAAAGCATTAGCTGAACCAATCGTCTTCCAACTCGTTTTCTTCTGCAGAAGGCATTGATTGTTGTCAAAAATCAACAAGCAAGTCAATGAAGAACAAAGTTTGGTCACTGAAATGAGATTAAAGGTGAAGGAAGGAATGAACAAGACATTTGTGAGAAAGAGTTCATCAGAAAAATGAACTGTACCAGAGAAGTTTGCTTGGAGACTGGAGCCATTAGGCAGAGTAACTGAGATTGGAGATATAGATTTGTAAGAGGAAAAGGAAGAGAGAGAGTTGCATATATGATCAGTAACGCCAGTGTCTAAAAGCCAAGTAGAGGGCAGAGATATACCTGAACTGTTTACAGCAGAGAGGTTGGTAGTTGAGATGGTGTTGGCTGATGGAGAAAGTTGGGGGGGATGATTGGAGTAATGCCAGGAGTTGAGTGTGCTGAGCAGGAGTTAAAGTCATGCCTGGAACTCCTGAATTAGGCACAGAGGACTCAACATTCCTAGAGTCAGTAACCACATGATGTACAGTAGCTACTTTGGACCTGAATTTGAAATTAGGAGGATAACCGTGCAATTTGTAGCATGTTTCAGTGGTGTGAGTGTTCCGTTGGCACCTGGTACACCATTTTCCAGGAGGGGAAGGGGGAACATACTTGCCAATGATGGATTTAGAGGTCGAAGCACTCGCATTTGCAAAAGCAGGAGAAACAATAGTGGAGTTCAGTTGTCTTTCCTGTTGTGTAACTAGTGCAAAAACTCTATTCAAGGATGGCAGGGGATCCATGAGCATGATTTGAGATCTAACAGCACCAAATTTCTCATTTAACCCTTTCAAAAAGCGAATAACAGCATCATTCTGTTGATAGGTATGAAATTTGGAAATAGCACCACAACGGCAAGGAGAATCACAAGTACAGGAAGGAATAGGCCTGAAGTTAAGCAATTCATCCCATAAAATCTTCAATTGGGTGTAATAATCAGAAACAGACAAATCACCTTGATGAAAAGCATAAATCTCCTCCTGTAATTCAGCAATACGGAAGATGTCACCCTGAGCAAATCGATCGCGTAAGTCGTTCCAGACGTCAGAAGCGCGATCAAGCCAAATTATACTTTGAGCAATAGATGGAGAAATTGAACGGGAGAGCCATAACAGAACCATAGTATTGCACTGTTCCCAAGCAGAATAGAGGGAATCCGAGGGAGAAGGCGGAGAGATGTCACCATTGACGAATCCAAGCTTGTTTTTGGAGAGGAGAGCCATACGCATGGCGCGACTCCAACCGTTGTAGTTGGAACCGGTGAGAAGAGAAGATACGAGAACTAGCGATGGATTTTCATTAGGATGTAGATAATAAGGAGAAGAAGGATCGAATTGAGGAACAGAGGTTGAAGAATTTCCGGCGAAGGGCGCCGGCGGCGGCAGCGGCAGCGGTGGCGCCATCGGAGAAGAGAAATCAGAGTGCGAGACGGAGGTTGTCCTCTGATACCATGTTAAATGTGAGAATTGTATTTGGGAGCAAAAATGTTTGTTCAGAGCATTCCAGAGTCAACAACTATCAATTATATACAAAGTGTGTCTATATGGGATGGCTCCACGTGGCAGCTATCTAGGCTAACTAACATCTAACAAACATTAGAGCTGCATTAATTTACTAACAGTTTTGTTAACTAATCAGGCTTAGCAGTTTTACACATATCTTTTGTGGATGTGTCTTGTAACAAGCAGCTTCGTGAGGGCTTTTAGTGTGACATAAAGAAGCGCGATAGGTCGGAACTCGCTCGCGTTTTTCGGGCTGTCGTTCTTAGATATCACGCAGATGAATGCTTCCCCATTTCCTCCAAGATATCTTGGTTCTCGAAACAGTTGCTAATGTAATCAGTAATGTGCAATTACTTCAGTCGCTGTAACAGGTCGAGAAAAGGTGAGCTAGAAGCGAGCAGTTCAAAATTCAAATTGAACGTTACGAACGTGGATAAGCAATTTACCCTTAAACTCAATTAATCGTCCATGATTTTTAAAATTATAAAGGGTATAGATTATATTAAAAATAATTGCATAATAAATATTAATAAAAAATTTTAATTTAATATTTATTTAAATAATAACAACTTTATTATTTGCACACGCATACAGTGTGCAAAAATTACCAGTATATATTTGTGTGCGAGGCATGCAATCAAAAGTAACAAAGTTCTTTATTCAGAACTATATTACATATACATTAATACAAGCTGCTTTATTTATATTATAATGCAAGCTTTTCCGCATAAGTAATATTAATATCAGCTCACACTGCTAGCTTTTCCTCTTATGTAATACTAATATCAGCACAATGCTAGCTTTTCCTCTTTAAGTAATACTAAAGGATACCATTCTTACTTGCACCCATTTATTAGCATACGATGTAATTTGGAGATGGCGCAATATCTGTAGCAGATCATCACTGCACCATTGACGAACCAGGCAACTCTTGCTCACTGGGAACGTTTTGCATTGGAGCTAAAGGATATCCTTCTTGCTCACTGCGTGATGTCTTCTTAGCATTGTAAAGGAAAGTGCGATTCATGTTATCATCGGAGCAATAGAGGCAATAATGCTGCTGGGGCTTAATCTCCCTCACCTTCATCACAAGTTGCTTGTTACTAAAAGTCTCCGAGAGTAAATTCTCTTTAATAATAATTTGAACTGTAGAGGTAAACGCGCCAAAACATTTCCCCTCGTATGTGCATTCGCCCGTCCCCTCATTCGGCTGACAGGCACTCAGTAAAATCCCTTCATGGGGCTTCAACGGTGGAGGCAACCTACCCCGAGTCTGTGTGAAAAGGAGACTGGCATTGTCCCCGAACGTGTGCAGCATAATGGTATCAATGTGGGGAGGCGTGTTGTTAGGGCCACTCAATATTGGAAGGGTTTCCAGCAGGGCAGCCACCACAGTTTCGTAAGGGACGTATCTGCAGTTATCTGGTTGTATCGTACCCCGAAATGAAGTGTTAGGACCGATTTGTTCTTTCTCTTTATCGATTAAGCCACCGCTATGGCAAGAATCGAAGAAGAACATGAAGGTTGCACCAGGAGGCACACTATTAACTAGCTGCCTGAAGTCCATATCTGTATGTATGCATTTAGATGTAATTAAGATACACTATCTTCTATATGTTATAGTGTCAAAATAAAATCCAGGAAAATTATGCCGCGCGTTGAGTTAAAAATTTAAAATCAAGTGTATATAAAGATAATTGCATACTCGGCATGACATTGGCGTCACAAGTGACTATGGTCTCCAGTTCTTTGCCATTTCTCTGAACGTGCTTCCCATGTCCTGAAAAGTGAAAAAACAGAACATCTCCATCCCCAAGTTGAGAGATCAAGCGACTTAAGAGCGGACTTGATATTCGCGCCTGTTGGCATTGCCTCACCTTGCGTGCCCGGCTTGTCCGTGAGAACCTCAATATCACTGGGATCGAAGCCGTACACACCTATGAGCATTGCATGCACGGCATCCACGTCGTTGTGGCAACCACTCAACGTTGGGAAATCTTTAAACCTGATGACCGAGTAGTTGCACCCAACTAGGAGAGCGATATTCTTTCCTGATTGGCATTTGGCCATGGCTGATTGAGTTACGAGACTTAAGTTATTATAGCGTTGATCTGCTAAGTTGTACATGATGGTTTAGCACTCTAGCTATTTATAAGATAGATTGGATTGCTGGATTGTATTGAAATGATCGCAATTAATGTATCCATAATAACGGGTAAACAAAATTTTCTTCCCCATAAATGAATTTCATCGGTGCATTTGATTTATACTAACTAGCATATAACCCGTGCGATGCACGGAAATTATTATAATATCATTTTTTATTAATTTTTTCTTCAAAAATGAGAAAAATATGATCAATAGAAAAAATATTTTTTGTCACTTCATCACGATATAAGAGGGGAAAAAAAACATTTACATGCTTTAAATTTTATCTAAAAATTATGTTCCAAAATAAAGAGATTCAAGAAGTCTAAAATAAGTTTAAAAAAATTTGCATCACTTCATTTTATTTGAATGCTACATGTATAGATGCATTCAAGAAGACAAAAACTATAAAATAAAAATAAAAATAAAATGATGTAAAAAATTTTGATCGATAAATTAACTCGTTATGTAATGGAAAAAATAAAATGAAATGACCAAGAAGAACTTAAAAAAATTTATAATGTAATAACAAATATATAAAAAGAATAGCATACGTATTTAAAAATAAAATATCTATTGAACATTACGTAAGAAAAGTAAAATAAAACTCATAAAATTATAAAATAATGGTTTTACAAAATCATAAAAAAGAATTCAACATAACATAAAAAATAATAAAAAAAACAATTAAAAATTCAAAGAAGATAAATAAATGCACATGAATTAAAAAATAAAATTCCAACCTCCAAAAAATTTCAATTTGTTAATAGAATTTCATGTCAAATGGAGTATTAATTTGCACGATACTTGTGCATATTCTTCATGATAAGACCTAAAATCACGCTCGAATCAGAGCCGCCCACGTGTCAGCACATCGCTGACTGAGGAATGGACGCTCGTTTTGATGGGCTCGTGGGCCTTCCCAGCCCACTCACTCGCCAGCCAATACCAGCCTTCGTGTCTCAAACAATTGTGCAAGTAAAGGGCCCGAGCCGATGTGCATGGCGCTCGCATCGCGGCCCTCAGGGTTACCCTTCTCAGGGAAGCACCCGCATAGGTACCCCATTCATAGCGCTCGGGATTTCGGCGCTCAAGGGTCAACTATCGTAGGGAGGCCTTCTTTACGCTATTCGAGCGTCACCCACGCTCGTTCTTGACCATGCTCGACGGTGTGGGATCCGAACCTCGACAAAGGGGATCTTAGGCTCCTCCCTCTCTCCCGATCCTCACCAACAACTTCTGACACAAGGGTAGTGCGCACCTCGCGTCTGACACGCCACCACCTTTTCAGAAACGTCCTTCTCACATCCTCACAGACTGCCACGTGTTAGGGCAACACAGGTTTGGGACCACATGGTCAATTTACCCCTTTACCCCCACCCCTAACATATAAATAGGGGAGAACCTCTGCTTTCTCCCCTAAGCGATCTCCTCCACAAAAAATACCCGAACTGGTTTCTTCTCCTCTATTGCTGCATATTCCAAGCTTTGCATACTCCGTCATTTTCTCATCTTCACTACACCCTGATCATTGGTGTTATCCTAGCTGGAAGAACCCACGCTCATAAGGAAACCCAGTTCCTGAGGCTCCACGCCTGTGATGGTCTTCCCTGTCTAAACAAATATCTAAGGTGTTGTTGCGTTTTAGGAAACCCAATTTCTTGCACCATCATTTTTGGCGCCGTCTGTGGGAAACCATCGCCGCTTTTTTCTTCCCATAAAGTTAGTTGAGACATAACACCTTTAAATCCGGAAAATGGTAACTGCAACAAGATCAGAGGCCGTGGGAAACAAAAGCACTCCCCCTCCAGTCAATGAAGAAAACGCGGAGAGCAATATTCCCGCTGGGGGCGTGATCCCACCCCCTGCAAGAAATGGAAGCGAGAATCCCGACACGGCGGCTGCAGTTCTCCCCCCGGGAGGAAATGCTACAGGAGGGCCCAGCTCCGTTGTTCCGCCTACAACTCACGCCGCCAACGCTTCCTACCCTTATTCAGGTATATATCCTGTGGCCATGCCTCCACCAGGGTACCCGTTTGTGCAGCCTGGAGTGATGCCCGGGATGATGCCGATGATCCAACCATATCAGGTGGGGACCCTGAATCTCCCCACGTCGTTACCAAGAGAAATACAAGGGGTGGAGATGCCCCAAGTTACAACACAGCAGCTCCAGGCGTTGTATGCGCAGTGCGAGGGCCAAGCCGTCCAGAACGCATGGGAGCATTTCATGGCAGCATATTTCCCCTCGCAGGCTAGCGCTCGTCTGGCCCCGCCTCTTGGAGGGCTCCCTGCGCACCCCTTGACGATGGCTCAAAATGCGCTGAGGGCCCAACAGCCTCCACCACCACCGGATCAAGAGAATGAGGCCCCACCGAGGGTCCAGCAGGAACAACCACCTGTAGGAGATGACAGGGCCCCTCGAAATGAGGCGGCCGGAGATAACGGAGAGGTCCAATCGAGGGCCACAGGAAGGGCAAACCGCAGAAATGTTGGTGACCCTCAACTGGCCGCAGTACAAGACCAAATAAGAGGGCTCCAGAATGTGGTAGCGCAGCTCTCTCGAGCAAGGACTCAAGTCCCCCGTGATGGGGACGAGAGGTCCAAGGCCAGAGACGCTCGCCGTCCACGCAGCCCAATTTCCCGCCATAGGAGGGAAGCCAGCTATGAAGATCCCGATGATAGGGATTATAGAATCATGACGGGCGACTCGCCCCTCATTGAGGAGGTACTGATGACTCGCGCAGGGAAGGGCAAAATCCCCTCGTCTGTCAATAGGTACGATGGAACCACTGATCCAGCCGAGCACCTGGATCACTTTGTACATTTGATGCACTTATACGATCATCCCAACAACTATTGGACAAAAGTGTTCGTCACTTCCCTCACTGGAATGGCTCAAGACTGGTACAAAAAACTCCCCCCGCGCTCGATTCGGGGATATTATGACTTAACAGATGCCTTCGTCAGCCACTTCAACTCCCTAAAAGCACCTGCCCCGGCCGCAACAGCCCTGTACAGCTTGGTCCAGGGGCCGAATGAGACCCTTCGGTCTTTTATGGGAAGGTTCAATAAGGAGATCTTGTTAGTGGAGAAGCCCTCGATGGATTTCTTGAGGCATGTTCTTTTCGGAGCTATAAACATGAAGCACTACGTCAGCAAAGAATTTGTGGAAGAAGTGGCCAAGAAAAAGCCTCGCTCGCTGATGGAAATAAGAGACATCGCTGACTCGTTTTTTACCCTCGAGGATATGTACCTCGCGAGGGATCAAAAAATGGCGAATGCCCCTCGCACCAACAAGTCCTTTGAGGACAGAGGAGATTCAACCAGAGGCCACCGCCGCCGCAGCCCTGTCCCCGCTCGACGGAACTCACCCCCTCGGAAATTCGAGCGAGTCCCTCTCAACCGCCCTATAGCTGAAGTATATGCTATAGCAGACAAAAAGCTGTTCAAAAGGCCGTCGAGGCTAAGGGAAACTGAGGCCCAAAAGCGCTCGGGAAAATATTGCGCTTTCCACAAGCAGAAAGGGCATGATACCAGCAAGTGCCGGCAGCTTGAGGGTGAAATCCAGAGGTTGATCGCCGGGGGGCACTTGAAGGAATTCGTTAAGGTGTTGGAACGTTACGACGAGCACTGTTCCGAGCGAGCAAGAGCCAGGGGAAGGAGCCGTTCACGATCACGAAGCCCCCGACATCATCACCCCGAGCCCAGTGACCGTGGAAAAGGGAAAGCTCCAGATATGGAAAATCAACCCTTTGCGGTCATTCACATGATTGCCGGAGGACCCTCAGGAGGTGACTCGAACGCTTCCCGACGTCGATACCTCAGGAGCTATGACCAGAGATCTTTTCAACCCAAGCCAGTGCTCTCCATTCGTCAACCCTCAAGCTCAGAGAGAGATGAGAGCGTAGGCTTCACAGAAAAGGACTTAGAACACATTGTAACACCCCATGGGGTCGGTACGACCTCTGACTGTCCCATGGTGGTTAGCTTAGACGTTCATAACCACGTTGTAAAGAGGGTTTTGATTGACAGCGGAAGCTCAGTGAATGTTCTCCCTTACTCGACGTTTCAGAAATTAAACATAACAAATATTCCTCTCGAACCCCTCAAAACTGCCCTCGTCGGCTTTGGGGGTTCGGAGCTTGTACCTCGCGGACAAATTCGCTTGGCCACCTCATTCGGTCGCGCCCCACAGCGAAAAACTTTGAGCGTCCTCTACGCAGTCGTAGAAGTTGACCTCCCCTATAATATAATCATTGGGCGCCCAGCCCTCGTCGACTTCAAAGCCGTGATTTCCACATATCATCAGAAAGTCAAATTTCCTACTCCCGAGGGTACAGGTGAGGTATTATGCAATGTTAAGGAAGCTTGGGAATGCTACATACTTTCCCTTCGAAGCCATAAGCCCAAGCAATCCACTCAAGCAGGATCCACCAAAAAAGCAGTTGACTTCCCCAAGTTAGATGAAGATGGTCCCGAACGCAAGCGGGCAAAACTCTACAAAAAGAAGAATAAAAAGAGAGCCGCAGGTCAACCCTTAGGTGCGGAAGATTCGCCCCTCGGAGCCGTAGGGGAATCCTCCTCAGAGGACGAGGATCATACACCCTCGGGAGACACCAGTGACAAAATTACGGGCAAGAAGCGAGCACTTGAACAACCGAGGCCCGAAATTCGGGTGGAACCTACAGAAAGCTTTCTGACCATTGAGCTGGAGCCGGGGAACCCGGATAAGACTACACAAGTGGGTTCCAACCTCGACGGTCCCTCTCAGATCATGATGATTGAGTTTTTGCGAGAAAACATTGACGTTTTTGCTTGGAAAGCTTCCGACCTAACCGGTATAGATCCGAGCGTTATTGTCCACAGGTTGAACGTGGATCCGGCCTTCAAGCCTGTAAAGCAGAAGAAGAGAGACGTTCATGGATTCCGGAAACAGGTCATAGAAGAGGAGGTCAATAAACTGCTTGACGCTCAGTATATAGAAGAAATACTATATCCCGAGTGGCTTTGTAATGTGGTGCTCGTTCCGAAGAACGCCAACAAGTGGCGCATGTGTAATGACTTCACAGACCTCAACAAGGCGTGTCCAAAAGATCCATACCCTTTACCTAGAATTGATCAGTTGGTGGATTCGACCGCTGGGTGTGAACTTATGAGCATGATGGACGCTTTCCAGGGTTATTATCAGATATTTATGGCTCTTGAGGATCGTCCCAAAACTGCATTCGTAGTACACATGGGTGTCTATTGCTTCAAGGTCATGCCTTTTGGGCTCAAGAATGCTGGGGCGACTTATCAGCGCCTCGTCAACCGAATGTTCGAGTGGGAGATCGGAAAGTCCATGGAAGTTTATGTGGATGACATGATCGTCAAAAGTGAACGCCAACATTCTCATCTTGGAGATCTCAAACGAGCGTTCGATATCCTTCGACGTTATGGTATGAAATTGAACCCTTCCAAATGTACGTTTGGCGTACGAGGTGGCAAATTTTTGGGATATATGGTCAGCCAACGAGGCATAGAGGCGAATCCGGAGAAGATCAAAGCCATACTGGACATACCATCTCCTCGCAACCTGAGAGAGGTCCAAGTGCTTGTGGGTAAAATCATTTCACTAAATAGGTTCATCTCCCGCTCAGCGGACCGAAATCTGCCCTTCTTTAAAATTTTGCGTAACGCTCGCAACTTTGCTTGGAGCGTGGACTGCGAGAAAGCCCTGCAGAACATGAAGCAGTATCTTTCGAGCGCGCCTCTGTTGACCAAACCTATCCCGGGGGAGACTCTGTATGTTTATCTGTCAGTTTCCATGGAGGCCACGAGCGCTGTCTTGGTGGCCATTCGCGAGCGTAAGCATATGCCGGTGTATTACTGGAGCAAGACTCTGCAGGGAGCGGAGAAAAGATATATGGAGGTAGAAAAGTTTGCGTTCACGCTCGTAAATGCCTCTCGAAGGCTAAGACCATATTTTCAAGCGCATTCCGTCGTGGTACTCACAGATCAGCCCCTCAGACAAGTGCTCGCGAAGCCTGACGTTTCAGGGAGGTTAATTAAATGGTCGATTGAGCTCAGTCAATTTGACATTACATTCGAGCCCCGTACAGCGATACAAGCACAAGCGGTAGCCGACCTATTGGTGGAGCGATTCAACCTAGGTACCGAGCCTTCGAAGGATGATGGTCAATGGCTGCTGCACACAGATGGTTCCTCGACCTCACAAGGGGGGGGAGCCGGGGTGACCCTCAGGGACCCTCTTGGAGCTGAGGTTGATTACGCCATCAAATTGGCGTTCCAAGTCACTAACAATGAGGCAGAGTATGAAGCCCTCATTCAAGGGCTCAGAATCGCGCTTCAGAATGGGGCTACTCGGGTCACCGCGTATGTGGACTCGCAGTTGGTTGCGAGTCAAATCGATGGTTCTTATGAGGCTCGAGAATCCACTATGGTGCAGTATCTGGCGAGCGCTAAGGAGGAGATAGCCAGGTTCAAAGAATTCCACCTTTTACAAATCCCGAGGGCAGAAAACGAACATGCTGACGCACTTTCGAAATTTGCGTCCGCCCTGGACGGCCACGGAGAACGCGCTGTTACATTTTTGAGAACGGAGGAACCGCTAATAAGTAAAAGCGAACCTTCGGTAGAAGTACACATGATTGATCCATCCGAGCCTTGTTGGCTTGACGAAATAATCAGATTCCTCCAGGATGGGACCGTCCCGAGCGACAAAGTCGAAGCTAGGAAGATCAGGAGCAAGGCCCCTCGTTTTTCGCTGGATGCCGAAGGTCGATTATTCAAACGATCCTTCCTGGGCCCACCGTTGAGATGTTTGAGACCCTCGCAGGCTAAAGAAGTTTTAGAGCACGTGCACAGTGGAAGTTGTGGGAACCACTCGGGCGGACGTATATTGGCAAAGAAAATCTTAAGGAGTGGGTTCTATTGGCCCTCGGTATTGCAGGATGCCATTAGATATTCCAAAAAATGTCCCAAGTGCCAGTTCCATTCCAACACTCCCCATTTGCCGGCCGCCCAAATGATTCCTATTGATGTTTCATGGCCTTTTGATCAGTGGGGCATCGATATCGTGGGACCTCTCCCCATGGCGGTTGGGCAAAAGAAGTTCGCAATACTAGCCGTGGATTATTTCACTAAGTGGGCCGAGGCAGAAGCGGTCGCTAAGATAACGTTCAAGGTTGTGAGGGATTTCATTTGGAAGAACATCATCTGCAGATACGGCATTCCGAGAGTGCTCATCTCAGATAACGGTTCCCAGTTTATCGCTGCTGACACACGAGATTGGTGTTACGAGTTAGGGATTGAGCAACGGTTCACTTCCGTGGGTCATCCTCAAGCTAACGGTCAAGCTGAAGTCACCAACCGAACCATACTCCAGCATATGAAAAGGATGCTCGAGAGTAAGAAGGGAGAATGGGCTGAAGAACTTCAGGGAGCACTGTGGGCGTATCGTACTACTCCGCGAGCTGCAACGGGGGAAACCCCTTATTCCCTCGTGTACGGCTCCGAGGCTATGATACCTGCGGAAATTGCTCAAGAATCCGCACGCGTTGCCTATTTTGAGCCTGCTGACAACGAATCCAATCGAGCGTTCGAATTAGATTTGTTGGACGAAAGAAGGAATGTTGCGTGGGCGCGTATCCACAGATATAAAGCGACCGTAGCCTACCAATACAACAAACGCGTTAAAGAAAGGACTTTCCAATTGGGGGACTTGGTCCTCAAGAAAGTTGAGGTCTCCAAACATGTAGGTAAGTTGGACCCTAATTGGGAAGGCCCCTTCAAAGTCATCCAGGTACGAGCAAACAATACCTACCTATTGGAAACTTTGCAAGGCGAGCGGCTCCCTAGGCCATGGAATGCATGTAACCTTAGAAGGTTCTACGTATAAACAGCTCCTTCTTTGTAAATTGCCCGCCTGCGGCATTGAGTGCTTTCCCTTTGACGGAAAGTGTGTTGTAATCATTCCCCAGAAAAAGCATTTATATAACAGTAAGTATTTAAGTCTTCGTTCTTTTTATTTACTTGCTTTCCTGTTTGATGCAATAATTCGAGCGACGAAAAGTCTACTCCGTGTCGAGCATCCTCCACGTCGAACGGACCACGCAATACGTCAATTGTTCCAGCATTATACTTGCCAGGTGTTGATAACCATCCACCTGAAACAGCTTGAACGGTTCGTACGAATAAATCCTAAAAACGAGCGTGTCGAATAATGGGGGGCACAACGCTTAACTCACGCCAGTTGAGTGCGTACCACTCCAGCTCGTGCTCATGAGAACCCCAATGACCTGAGACTCATTGGGTAAATGTACACTTGAAGAATAATGGATCCTGGACCAACTCTTTCATTGGTTCCTCGAATCAACGCTAACCCTATGGTTACGCTTCATCCTTTCCCAGCACTTAGCAAATTTTATTGTTAATTTCTAAGGCGTGTACAACTTATTGGTGCCTCCGAAACGAGGATGCACGATTATTAGGCCGATACTTAAGCCAACCCCTTGAGGTTTCCTAAGTTCAAATTCGAGCCTAATTGCGAACGCGTGGCCAGGGAACACACATAAGATACCCTCGCGCCCGTATCTATGCCCCTCAAATCGACAAGGGCTGCCAAACTCTAAATTACTGGCGCATCGCGATGAACGCCAGGGCACCCTCGAAAACAACGCCCTCGTGCATACACACACTCATTGCAAACGCTCAAACAACAGATATCGATATAACGGCAGCAAGTGCAAGAAAACATTCAGACATTCAACCATCTAGTAAGAAGTTCAAATTATATCGAAAATTGACATGAAGAATCCAAAGTACTCAGGAACATGATGAAGACTTAAGTACAAATATTAAATTGTTCATGAATGGAGAGAGGAATTTAAACTGACAAAGGCAAAAGGGTGGTATCCAAAGGAGCTTCACTGGGCCGGGGCGCTGGGTTCAGGAGGAGCAGTCGCAAGAGGAACTGGGGCCAACACATTGGCGTCGGAAGTTTGGGCCTCGCCAGGTTCCTCAGCATCGACGGTGTCCATGACGGTGCCCTCATCTTCTATTAAGAGGGGCTCGGGGTTGGCTCTGTGAGCGGCAATAAACTCCCGCTGGAGCGTTTGCACCAGCTCCTCGTATTCCGGCTCCGCAAGGCTCTCGGTGGGATCCCCCTCTTGGACCATTGGCTCGCAGTTCTCGTCGAGGTCCATGCGTAAGCGAGCGTCAGTCCGAGCGCTTTCAGGGGCCAAGCCCAGCTTCACCATCTGCCCAATGGCCTTGTGGAAGAAGCGCCTTGCGTTGTCGAAACAATGGATGTTGGCTGCAAACACAAAGGCTTTCGAGCGCAGGAACTTCTTCACGGCATCCCAAGATACCCTCGTCTCCAAACCCTGTATTTTGCCCTGCAAGTCAGCAAGGGTCTTGTTAGCTTCCTCGTTCCGGCGAGTACTCTCTGCCAGCTGCACGCCCAGCTCCCCGTTTTGTACCCTCAACTGGTCACGTTCCACCTTCAGTTCTTTGTGACGCTCGTCCAGGGTAAGATAGGCATCCTCCGTCTTCCGAAGGTTCTCCCTCAGTTGATCCATATCACGATTGGCAGCAGACAGTTGGGCGTGGAGGTTGTTGTAATCCTCTTGCAGTTGAACGGGGTCAGATATGCGCAACAGTTTCTTGTACTTGGCCTTATGCTCGGAGTAGGCCTGCGCTCGCCCTTGCAGATTTTTCAACCTAGGGATTACCTCCTGAAAAGTGAGACATAAAGATTAGCGCTCGGATGCAAACATTGTAAGTTGGAAACCTTCAAAGGATGTTAATGACTTACAGTCAGAAGAGCATGACAAGCATCGTCAGCGACGCGAGCGGCATCATGTTGGTTCAACTTGTCATGATCGCCGGAAAACTGGAGTTTCCCGACGATATCAGAAACGATGTTCACGGAGTAGGCGCTCTTCTTCAAAAGCACCGGACCCTCGGTCCGTTGGCGTTTATAGCGGGAGTCGCCTTTGCATCCAATCTTCCAGAAATCTTCGTCCTCTGACGAAGAGGTGTCGCTACCCTCGCCTTTATGCCCCACCACCACCTCCTTTCCCTTGCCGGAAATGGGAATTGAATCCGGGAGCCTTTTTCTCTTTCCTTGGCGGTCGGCCCGAAGGATTTCATGCATCCGGATGGGCTCGCCCGAACGGTTCCGTGAGTCGCCCGAACTCAGGGAGATGGGGCCCTCGGGGGCCGCCGGGGGCGGGGTGGCCCCACGGACTCCGCCCACCGTCAGATCCTCAATAGGGCCCTGGCGGGCCTCGTTCGCCGCACTGCCGCGGGCGCCGTTGTGTCCCCGACCGGCCGCTCGCCTAACTCCTCTCCCCCTCGGAGCGTTGGGCGGACGGTTTTGTTGTTGTTGTGGAGGCTGAGGGTCAGCAGCGGGCCCTTGAACGCCCAACATCCGGGAAAGAGCCTCAGCATTCATTCCTTGGGATAATATTTGAATACCTGCAAGTGAAAAGAGACGAGCGTCAGGAGTAGGTTACTCGAATCACCGATGCATATATACAAGCAATTACCCTAAGTTAGAAGGCTATTCTAAGAGTTAAAACAGTTAGTTCCTAGAATCTAACCGTCGAGGGCCATGATGTCAGCTGGAGGGTGGAGTATCATGTCTGGGGGGCAAGATAAACCATAACGGAACAACACTCCCTCATTCTTCATCAGGGTCTCAGCCTTAATCCATTTTTTCTCAGCCCTCATCTCGAGGGCTAACCCCTGTGCCCAATCCTCAAAGGCTTTATTCCTCGCTCTTTCCCTAATCAGAGGACCCTCGCCATGTATCAACCACTCGCGATGAACCCTAAAAATCCCCCCTGGAGCCCCCACGAAAAAATACTTCTCCTTCCAATGCTCGCCATAGGAAGTAGTTGGAGAGTCTATCATCTTGAAGCCCGACTTAGCCTGGGCGTAATAGAATCCATCCGTAGGGGATGAGCGAGTTGAGCGGGCCACCTGTATCAGGCTATCAAAATTGACGATCGAGGGTTCGCGACCTAAAGCAACCATCATAATCACGAAAGTGTTGATTAAGGCTATGCCGTTCGGCAGAATTTGGGAAGGGCAAAGCCTCAGGTGATGATAGATATTGGCGGTGAAGGGCGGGATGGGGAAACCTCAGGCCCCCGGCCAGAACAGCATCCGAGTAGACCGTCATCATTCCAGGCGGCGGTCGGTTGGCCCTCTCCCCTTCCTCAGGGAGTCGCATGGGAAATACCACTTCATCCCAGTAAACTTTTGCCTTCAACTCCTCCAGGTCGTCGAGCGTCAAAATACTCTCAATCTCATCTGGAGATCTGTCCGTCTGATGGCGGTTATCTTGCCTCACTCGAGTAGCCGGCTCTTTTCCTCTCCTCTGGCGCCTTCTGGAGGGTTCAGCCTCAAATGGACGCCCGGATGGCCCTGCTTCATCCTCGGGAGCCCTCATAGCCACTGTGATCCTATGATCTTGAGGTCTCACAGCGCTGTTCAATACTGGGAATACCCTCTCCCCTTGTCTCTGCATCTCCATCACGTTGTGCATCTCCTCGAAGAGGTCGTTCATCCCTCCAGGAGCACGCTCGTTCATCCCTTGAACGGCGGCGTTCACTTCTTCTTCCCCGGCGTCAGCCGGAGCCTGGGCCACCGAGATCGCCATGGGAATGCCTTCATCTGGGTGCGCCCTAACTAAGGGAACAGCTATAGGGACATCGCCATGAGGGGAAGAGCTCCCCACCGACATCTCATCAATCTCCTGTACAAAATCATCGGCTTGATTTCCGGCCATGTTCAATTTTCGACTTTTGGAGACGAGGCTTTTGGCGGAGAATTTAGAGAGAGAGAAGAAATTTCTGAAACAAATACAATGGCCGAAACTGGCTCTTCACTCAAGGATCTCACTCACTAAACCTAAATCTAAAAGTTAGTATCAGAATATTGAAGAGTTATGGAGCTTTACCTAAAAATTTGAAGAAAGGAAACTCGCCGGAACTTAGGAAAGTTGCAGAAGGATTGTTGCAGCGTGTGTGCTTGAAAGAGATGAGTGCGTGAAAGAGGTTCGTGTACTCTGCAATTCCCTATTTATAGGGGATGATTTGCATTGATTAGGGCTTAGGATTTCAAATGGCAATCATTTCCCGCCTAGAAAATCCCCCCACTTTTGGTAACCGCCTCACGTCTCCCGGAGTGCACGCGCCCACGTTCCCACTCAGCATTAAATGCGGACTTGACAGCATTTAATGCGGTGTCAGCTTATGTCCGTTACAGAATGCCATCAGTCTCATCACTAGTAACAGCCTGACCCTCGCGTATTCAAAATTCAAGGCTCCTTCTTTATAAATTCTACAGTACGCTCGAAGCGATACTACAGAATTTGGGGGGCAAAATGATAAGACCTAAAATCACGCTCGAATCAGAGCCGCCCACGTGTCAGCACATCGCTGACTGAGGAATGGACGCTCGTTTTGATGGGCTCGTGGGCCTTCCCAGCCCACTCACTCGCCAGCCAATACCAGCCTTCGTGTCTCAAACAATTGTGCAAGTAAAGGGCCCGAGCCGATGTGCATGGCGCTCGCATCGCGGCCCTCAGGGTTACCCTTCTCAGGGAAGCACCCGCATAGGTACCCCATTCATAGCGCTCGGGATTTCGGCGCTCAAGGGTCAACTATCGTAGGGAGGCCTTCTTTACGCTATTCGAGCGTCACCCACGCTCGTTCTTGACCATGCTCGACGGTGTGGGATCCGAACCTCGACAAAGGGGATCTTAGGCTCCTCCCTCTCTCCCGATCCTCACCAACAACTTCTGACACAAGGGTAGTGCGCACCTCGCGTCTGACACGCCACCACCTTTTCAGAAACGTCCTTCTCACATCCTCACAGGCTGCCACGTGTTAGGGCAACACAGGTTTGGGACCACATGGTCAATTTACCCCTTTACCCCCACCCCTAACATATAAATAGGGGAGAACCTCTGCTTTCTCCCCTAAGCGATCTCCTCCACTAAAAATACCCGAACTGGTTTCTTCTCCTCTATTGCTGCATATTCCAAGCTTTGCATACTCCGCCATTTTCTCATCTTCACTACACCCTGATCATTGGTGTTATCCTAGCTGGAAGAACCCACGCTCATAAGGAAACCCAGTTCCTGAGGCTCCACGCCTGTGATGGTCTTCCCTGTCTAAACAAATATCTAAGGTGTTGTTGCGTTTTAGGAAACCCAATTTCTTGCACCATCACTTCAGTTAATTTTCCTGAACTATAAACAATAAAGGAAAATCCCAAATTTAGACAGTTACCATACATAATGAAATCTTTAATTAAGATAACTATGATTATGGTGTAATTGATGGATTCAATAAATATTACTTTAAATTTAATTAATAGTATAATTCTTTCTTAAAATAAAATAATTCAAAATTTTAAAAAATCATGACAATTGAACTAATTATGATTAGAGATGCTCTTCCTATATATAATAGTCAAAAGGTGTTGTTCTTAACAAAGGAAAGATTTGACCAACACTAATATGGTAAGATGCATCACACGCGAATTAAAATTATTAATTACTTTCTTCGTCCAAATAATTTCGTCCTTAACAAAGAAAAAATTTGACCAAAAAATATCTCCCTAAAACTATAAATAATAAAAAAACTCAAAACAAAATATAAAAATTTAAATAAAATTCATATATATCAAACACTGAAATAATCTAAGATGGAAAAAATAAAGATTTAAACAAAACAAAATTAAAATAAGATAAACTAAAAAATATTTGAAAAAAATGAAAGATGTGATGAATTTAGAAAAGAATAAAATGAACAAAAAAATCTATATAACAATACATATATAAACCTTTAGAATATAATATATATAAATGCATACAGAAAACATGGGTTAACAAACTCAACATACATTTTTCAATTTTATAGTCAATACTTTTAAAAAAAATTATAGAATAATAATAATATTAATAGAAAAAGTAATAAAATAATTCAAATAAAATAAATAAATCTTACACCATTCAAACCTGCAATCTGTCGCCTGAAATATATAGTTGCATAAACATGATTCGAAAGCTTAGTAGGAAGTGATATATCATTGGTCATATTCAAAAAATTTCAAGAAATCTCTCCACATGCATAAACAAAAAATAATAAATATTATATATTAAAATAATAAAAGAAAAACATAAAAAAATAACAATAAATATTAAAAAAACCCAGAAAATACAAATAAATAAATTTCAAAACACAATAAGTTAAATTACATCAAATAAACAAAACAATCAATGGTTATAACATAAAAGCTAAGAAATATAAATTGATAAAAACTAAAAAAAAAATAATAATAACATGAAAGGTTCTAACAACAACAATCAAATATGAAAAAAACATCAAAACACTGAAATCAACAACAAAATGAAGAAACATATGAGAAAAAGAAATTTATGTATATGTAAAAAGAAAAGAGATGTAATGGAGTGACTAATACAACAGATAAATGAAAATGAAGAATTGAGTTTCATTTTATAATGTAGGTGAATAAGTATTCTTTAATTACGTAAAAATATTACTATATATAAAATCAATTAGCATTAATTAAAATTTTCAAAATTTAAAATCATAGAGAGGGAAAATAAATTAGATATTGCTTGGTAGATAATTTATTACATTTATACGTAAAATTTTATCCATATATATATATATATATATATATATATATATATATATATATAATATGCATTCTAAGTAAATTACTTAATAAAAATTTTCATAATTAATTAAAATATTTTAAATTATATATATGAACTAATTTTTCAAACAAAAATAAATAATTTTACCCATGTAATTTAATTACCCCAATTGGAATGATCATGTGTATCGATTTTTTTTTTTCTTTTTTAAAAAATTTAGGTAAAATTTAAGAGGTTAATTAAAATTGCCACATTTATATATAATGATGTGAATAAATAGTATTAAAATGTGAATATTAAAATGTTAGGTATCGATTTTATTATAATTAAAATATTCTAGGTATATTAAAATGTGAATAAATAGTACATACATATCAATCAATGAAAATTTTATTATAATTAAAATATTTCAAAAAATATGAGAAATAAAAATCGAATTTCATAAATTTTATTTGAATTTTGAGTATAGCCATTAATTGCATGATTTGTATTTGAATTTAAATTAACATATATTTTCCTAAACTTATGCATTCTAATAAATTGTACCATAAATTGATATTTTAATTGAGGACAACTTCCAAAAATTAAGGGATGTATAAAATTATTAAATAAATAAATAAATTTAATAATCATAGACCAATCACAATTTTTAGCTTTAATTAAAAATCTCAAAAAAACCACAAAATTCTATTCAGTCAAAATTGACTCAATTAGGGTCAAACACACCCTTCCTATATATTATAGTATAGATATATATATATGACACTTGTAAAATTAATAAATGGGATATAAATGACCCACAGCTACCAAATTAATATTATGGTTACTAAATTGAAATGACTTAAAATTTCATTGCATTTACAAATATATACATGACACTTGTAAAATTATTAAATGGGATATTAAATATTAGGGATAATTACCAACGCCCCCCTGAGGTTTGGCGTAATTACAGAATACCCCCTGAGGTTTCAAAAATTACGAACTCCCCCCTGAATAGTACACCTTCGCTTACAAATAGCACCGGCCGTTAATTACACCGTTAAATTCAAATTTAAATTCCAAAAACACCCTTAGGGGGTATATTGTAATTTTACTTCGAGTTTAATGATATAATTGTAATATTAGTTAATTTTGAATTTTTTATATTTAAAAAGTTGCTATTTAATTTAATATTTAATATTTTATCTATAAATATAAATTGAATTAGATATTTCATGCATATTTATTTCTATAAAATATGATAAGTTATAAATTTCCTTTCATATTTATTTCTTAGTTTTAAATATATTTTGTACAAGTCGATTTAAAGTTAATTTAAAATAATTTATTTGCAATTATAACAAATTTTCCCTCAAAATAAAAATTCATATTAAAAAACCCACACAAATATCAACTAGTGCATTATCAATTTTTTTCCTCAAAATTGAAAATCATAACAAATACACTAATATCAACAAATGCATTAGTAAATTCACAAAAATATCCGCCAACCATTTAAACAATTATTTCAAACATTGAACATGTATGGTCAATATCTACAGAAAATATTAAGCATCCATAAACTGTAGGTATGAAATTATTTTATCATAAAAATATTAAAATAACATTAAGTAGCATTTTATTAAAAAAAAATGCTAGGTAGACATAAAATTCAAGTACTTACATCAAACCTCCTTAACAAATTCAGTCCTTGCATTACCCCCCCTTACCTTTGGCTCTTTATTACATATGCCCCCCTGAGTTTCAACATAGTAGGGGTAAAATAGTAAATTTCACACAATCCGTTAAATTTAACGGAGGAGATAACGGCACAGGGGGGAGTTCGTAATTTCCGAAACCTCAGGGGGTATTCTGTAATAACGCCAAACCTCAGGGGGGCGTTGGTAATTATCCCTAAATATTAATGACCCGCAGCTACCAAATTAATATTATGTTTACTAAATTGAAATGACTTAAAATTATCCAGCCAAATGTATGCATGGATAGCATATCTAATGATCGATACATAAGGGAGGAAGACGAAAGCAAGAACAAAAAAAAAATGATACATAATATCAATCCTACTAGCATCCATAATACTCAAAACCTGAATTACGTGCAGAACCTGCATTTGCGTCAGCATTTGCGTCGGCAGTTACACAATAATCCATAAGAGATAGACACAACGAAAGAGAGAGATTTAATTCTAAGCCGTGTACCAAAGAAATAATTATTTTTAACTCTTTTAAATATCTCTAATTATATATGATTAATATCTGGAAACAGAACTCAGCCAAAAAAAATATTCTAGAAATAAAAATGCTTCCAAAGTTGAAACAGCAATGAAGAATCCCTCAACGCATAGTTGCAGACATGTAGCAGTTTTTTTTATTTTTTTTGCAGACGTGTAGCAGCTTAATAACACGATTTCAGTTCTGTTAATTATTTTATGTATTAAACTAGTTCATAATACTCAAAAGAGTAAATTACATTTTTAGTCCCATATTATATAACCTTTCTCACTTTTGGCCCAACGCTTTTCAAAAGTGTCCATTTTATCCTGTAGTATTTAATATTTGTCATTTTAAGGACTTTTGTCCAAAAATGGATGAAAATTTGACTTTGAACCGTTAAAGCCATTTATGATGAGAAAGTTACCGTTCATAGGCCTTTTTTCTTTTCTTTTCTTTATTATTCAGGAATTGGCTTTATATCTAACCTACGTAAAGAAGGTATATTATAAATGAAAATATATAATATAAAATATATATACGTATTATATGTCATATAAAATATAATATATATATATATACGTGTATTATATATAATATATATATTGTATAATAGATATATATATATACATATATATATATATATATATATATATATATATATATATATATATATATATCAGAAAATTATTATTTTCATCACATAATGTAACCCCTTTTTAATTTTGATCCTAACAGTTGTCATGTTTTCAATTTGCATCCCACAAAGTCACTTTTTTCTTAAATTAGATC
Source organism: Lantana camara (assembly GCA_037501455.1). NCBI lineage: Eukaryota > Viridiplantae > Streptophyta > Magnoliopsida > Lamiales > Verbenaceae > Lantana > Lantana camara. The sequence continues at coordinate 113,833,905 of CM074857.1, forward strand.
TCATTGACCAATTTTCATCCAAATTTAACATTTGACCATTCAAGAAATTGTTTTTTACCCCTTTTGATTCTTTTATAATTTCAAAACTACTATAAACTATTTAAACTGTATATTTTCACCCCAAACAAAATATAATATTTATTATATATAATATATAATATATATGTATTATATATTATAATACGTATATATACATATAAAATGTATATATACATATATTATATGTATATATATATATATATTATATGTATAAATATAATATATTACACATATGTATTATATATTATAATATGTATATACACATATATAATACGTATGTACATATAATATGTATATATACATATATAATACGTGTGTATATATGTATATATATATATATATATATAATATTATAATATATATTATGTATATGTATTTTATATTACTAGTCAAATCAACGTGCGTTGCACGTTTATCATTTAATTTATTTAAATAAATTTAGTTATTATATTTATTGAACAAATTAAGATATTAAAAATATCTAGTTTGATTAAATAAATATAATAATATTTTTAATGAACCATTTAATTTTGAATATAACATATACAAAAATATTTATATGAGATCTCTCTTTCAAATCATGTAAAATAAGTATATAGAAATTCGAAGTAGAGAAACATGTAAATAAATAAATAATAAAAATATTTGAAACTACATTATTACATAAAACAAAATATTTAAAGTGTATAATATTAGTTTGTCCAAATAGTTCTAACTTTTAAGTATAAGTAATAGTTTATAACTTTCAAATATATTTAATAAATAAAAAAACATATATAAAAGAATATAGACAAAATTTTAAGAGATCATATAAAATGCCATATTAACTATATGTATTTTATTGTTTATTTTTTTAATATAATTTTTAATTTATTTTTAGTTTTTTTATGAAGTTTTGCATAATCTTTTTGTCGTCATTCAAAATCTAAAAGTTATATTCACTTTTAAAATTATAATTTTTGCACCTTTTTTTTTTCCATATTTCCGACCTCGATTCCATCATTTAAAATGGGAGCATTGTTTTTTTTTTCTTTCTATTTTATTTCATAATCTTGAGATATTGTAACTTTTGATATATTATTATCATCAATTTTATTATAATTACCTTGCACTAAATATTCATATCTCAAAACCATGGGTTTGACATAGTATCATTTTCAATATTATCCACTTTCTCAAATCTCCATCTTCTTCTCCATAATTGTAATTTGATTTAATGAGTATTTCCATTTTGATTTTTGTTGACATCATGGATTATACTTTTTTAATTGCATTGCACCTACCTCATGCAATTTTTAATTGATAACTTTTACTATTCGATTATAGTGATAAAACAAAACTCTGTGGATACTTGTAAACTTATTGATGGTTCGATATTTTTATATTACATTGTATAGATTTTATATTTTCATCATTGCACTTTCAATGGGAAACACCCTTTTTCAAATGTTTATATTGATATATTGCATTTTTTACACGTTTCGTACCATAAGAAGGATTTGTTTCAATCCTGTCAGTCTCTCTTAAAACAATAATAATATATATATATATATATTGTATAGTAAACAAAATATAACTAATATTATTTATTTTGCACTATTTATACGTCAAATCATATATATATATATATATATATATATTTTTATCTCTCCGATATATATATTGTTCCTAAATGAAGCAACCCAACATAGGAAAAGCAGTCTCAAGTTAAGACTCATCTAGTTTTGTCGGCAGAGCATTCTAGACCCAGTAACCATCTTAAACCTTGTGACCTGTCCTCGCTAATTTATCTGTCATCATGTTTCATTATCTCGAGATTTATTTGATCCAAGTTTCTCAAGACTTTTGGAGTAAATTTCGCCAATCAAATATTACATTTCTCATTAGCTTCTTTTCAATATCCTTCGTTGTTATCCATTTCACGATCGTCTTCGAATCAATCTCCACATTAATCTTCAAAAAGCGCCTCTCCCAAGCTAGTGTTAATCCTTTAAGTAAGCCTAATAACTATGCTACATTATTGAAACTGTACCAAGATTCAGAGCATATCCTAGAACTCATCTTTAGTTGTTATCTCGAATGACGCCCCTGGCCAAGCATTGTTGGTGTGGTTATAAAAGCTTCCAACCGAGTTTAGTTTTACCCATCACTTCTCGGGTTTATCCCACGACAACTAAGTGTAGATTTTCTTTTGCCTATACTTTTGTCCTCACTGATTAGTACTAAGATCTTAGATAATTCTTTTATGTGGCGAAGAGTGACTCTTCTAAGATTCATAAAATTTTGATAGCTCCATCAGTTTCTTGCTTTTCAAAGATTCAAAAGCATCAAGATCAAGACAAACCACCCAAGATATTCTAGGAATATATTGCTTAGAATTTGGCTATTAAAGCTCTCTTTGAGCCTGTTTTACACTCGCAAGCCACGAAGATTTCTTCAAGTTTGTGTATCAACAATCTTGTCCCACACTCAAAGTGTGAACGGAAAACTTCTCAGTAAGTGGTCCACATATTCATATCCTGTACAACAGTGCGTACATACATCATTTTCCACAAATTTTCTATCATACTTCAATACATTCGTGAGAAAGCTACCATATTAGCAAAGCTATAGAAAAATCATGAACTTTTAGGGCCAAGGTAATTTCCAAGTTCATTTTCAATTTTGCTCACATGTCTCATCTGACACCATAAGCAGAGTATAGTCATTATATAGGAGAATTTATCTTTAGTTAGCCCAGTCTAGACTCTCTTATCTTCGTTATCATGTAGCGCGATTAGGACACTAAGTATCTCATCCACCACCTCCTTGAGCAGTATTGTTTTCACCTTATACAAGTTTCAGTTTTTATCTATGTCAATGAGATTACATACAATAAGATCTTTATCCTCCCCATGAATGTTATCTCTAAAGATGTCCGCTAGTTTTCCTTATGATAACCATCTATCATTCCATAAAGATGTCCATTCACCATTCCCGATCTTCCATTTATAAAATGGTTCCACCATCCAAGTGATTCTAACTATCCCCTTTCATGCTCAGGAAGCCATAAGTTGGGGCTTATGTTCAAGAATGTCATCCCCTTTTAAATATTTTTTCTTATGTATCTAGTTTCACGCCACCGTCTCTTTATTGAGCATTCTTCATCCCATTTAGCCAGCATCGCTATATATATATTTTTTTTTTGGCATCTCTAAGACCCAATTTACCTTCTCGCTTCTTTCTAACCACCTTCTTCCACCCTACAAGATGGGTTCATTTCCTTGTTATATGAGTCGACTAAAAAAAGTTGTATTTAAGTCGATTAAGTTTTTTACGTGTGATTGGAGAACCAATTTGTGTGCATGTAGTAGATGGGGATTGAGCTCGTGATCCACAGAATAAGTGTTATTCATCCGGTAAGGTTTATCGTTTTGGCTTTCTATCTTAGAGACATTTTTTGACTCTCTTAATCACAATCGAGAAATATTCATTATAGTTTCAGCCAAAGTTCTTCCGCACCCCCAAATAATTCATTAAGTTGTCTGTACTTTACATGCCCAAAATTCTAGTAACCTGTTGCTTTAAATCATTTGACATATAAGGTGTAAACAACACATGTGATATGCTGAAGTTTAGTTTGAGGTCCAACTCCTTGTGAAATGCCTCAACCACACTGTAAATGCACTTCGCCCATCCACGGTATCTTTAGGTCCCAACATTATGTTGTTCGTAGAAAGCAAGTGTGAGATGTGAGGACCTCTCTGACATACCGTAATTAACTTCCAGTGTCCGACTAAAATGACCTCCTCAGTCATATACGTAAGTTATTCCATACAGAGTACAAACAAATAAGGCAAGAGTGATTGCCTTATCTAATGCCAATATAGCCTCTATCGGTTCACCATTCCATAAAACCTCTAGTTGTGTCCCTTTCATTCTGCTCATACTGATATTGATGATTTTCATCGGGAATTTGAAGAAAGCTTTAGAAAACTCCACCAAACTTTGCCGAATGCCTTTTCAAGACAATTTAAGCACCATACCCCTTTTTTTGTCATTGGAGTGATGTAGCGTTCGTAACACTTCTTGAAGCAGTAAGATATTGTAATGGGTGTCTCGACCTGGAATGAAGCTATTCTGGTTTGGGCTCACAATTTATTTGATATACGACTTAAACGAAGTATAATCATCTTGGCGATCATTTTGAGCAATACGTTAGCTATTCTGGTTTGGGGTCATAATTTATTTTATATACGGTTTAAACAAAGTATAATCATCTTGGTGATCATTTTGAGCAATACGTTACACAACGTAATGGACCGAATCTCTTTTGTTTTTCTGGAGAATTAACTTTCGAAATCAGACAAACAAACGTTTGATAAGCCTTCTTGGGAATTGATTCTCTCTCCATACAATCATTGATAAATTTCACTACATCTCCTACTATTTCCTAATAGGTTTGAAAAAAAATAGGCTTGGAAACCATCTGCTTCCAGTGCTTTGTACGGGTGCATGCTCTTCACTACCCTCAAGATTTCCTCATTACAGGTCGTTCTTTCCAAGTTATTTTTTCATTACCACCTTAGTGTTCATTGGTGAAGCTAATACCTAGACTCATCACCTCTTCGATAATATCTCCACTGAATAGTACTTAGTACTCTCAAGTGTGTTGCTTTAGTTGATCATTATTTGTTACCCATTCGTCACCTATTATGTGAGCATTTATCTCGTTCCTCTTTCTTCTCGTTATGGTTGAGGGATCAAAGGAACGTTTATGTTTATCCCTGAATTGGAGCCAATTAATTCTTTACTCTTAAAACTAAATAATCTCTTCTTGTTGCAATAGTTTGTTATATTCTGTCATCACTTCTTTTTTCAAATCTTTCGAATATTTATCCTGCTTGTCTCATATATAATGCTCTAGAAATTTTTTCTAAATTTTTTTGGTTGCCTTTTTCACATTTCGAGCACATTAAAGATTGTTCAATGACCATTATTCTAGAGCAATGATCCCAAGTCAAAATACTTTTCAAATTTTGACTCGGCCAATAAGTCATGTATTGCTGTTTTTGATGATATTGATCTAAATTGGTAATTGCTAAATCAATCTCATTCAAATTAAATTCAGAAGTTCTCCATATTTTTTCTTGAGCTAAAGCCCAATCTAACATTTTCAAATTGTTTAATCAAATCTTCGGAATTTTGTTTGCCATTGTATGCGATATTTATTCTACTTTGTCTTATCCTTTATAAATATATTTGTAAAGATATTTCACAGTTGTCACTCTAAGAAAAATCTCGATGTCAATTGAGAAATATAACTTAATAATAGATATGGGTTATAAGGTACTACATATTGGTTATAAAGTTGTGTATTGTGAACTTGGATCATCACTCTGATTCTTCTCCTTCCACAGACCAGATATCCATCTTTACTTTGTATTGTGTTTTCGTAATATGAACATGAGTAATGATATTTATATTCTCCATCCATCATATAAAAACTATTTAAGTTCTTTTATCCACATGATTCATGCGCCATGTGTTCCATAACTAACTCATAATTTTTGGGATTTTTTCCGTAGTCAAAAAATTCAACACAGATAAATTGATCAAGTTGATCGTGTTAGGAATAGTGCCCTAGAAAGCCGATTGTATATCCGCTTTGTGCTTTTCATTATTGTAATCACAGACAATCTTTGAATGAAATAACGAATTGAGGCAACACTTCTTTATATGCTCTTGTTTGGTATGCGTTTACTTTAGCTGTGCATGTATGAGAACTCCCCTAATCCTGATGACTTTAGGACTCTACCATTTAGGTGAAATGGTTCATGAAACGAGCCCTATATCACATAAGTCATGATTAGTAAAATACTCCAAGCCGATGAGTCCTACAGACAGTGGGAGTGTCAACTTGACTCCTCTAAGGCTTGCTTGTGGGATCACGCCCTTAAGAAGGACCACCTTGTTTCATGGAGGTGCAAAGTGTATAGTTGATACGTGCGTGATACATGAGGGTGCTTACTTTAATAAGTAAGTTCATTGAGGTGCCCCGTGTGAGAACATTCCTAAATGGGAAAGGAAGTTTCTATTTCAGGAAATAGAAACTTCCAGATTAGGAAATATCTCACGAGTCATTGATGTGATTAATTGATCCTTAGACTTGAGGTTCCTTGTCACTTTATGAGTTAACTCTGTAGTCTTAGGTATAAGCTTTAAAGGGTGTCGCCTTAGAAAACTGATTCAAGGCTTATGCTGGGCCTACACAAGTGATTCATGAAAGTGAATGAGAATCAAGAAAGGACCTACACTTGTATTTGCAAGGTGATCTCTTATTGTGTAAGTCATTCATATGCCATATGGAGTCCTTGGCCAAGGCAGTAGATCAAGACATCAAGAAAAGGGTTTCTTGGATTGAGATCAAATGGATATGAAATGCACTTAGCTTTAAGACCAGATTATTAGGGTTCTGATTATTCCCTTGCCCTAGATCTTGGTTGAGAGATAGTAAGTAGGAGGATTGTATCTCACATGAATCAATGACTTAAAGGTTCTGTCGAATCCGAACATTCCAATTCAGCTAGGGGTTAAACACCTGTTGCTAGACTATGGTCGTTTAATCTGTGGACTGATTAATTAATTAGTGAATTAATTAATTAGGGTCACTGCTAATTGAATTGAGAACCTAGAGGGTCACACACAACAACTTGGTTACATGAGTTGAGGCTTGAAAATGATTAAACGAGTTAATCGGACCAAGAGGGTTCCACATGTGTGAAATCACACGTGTGGCTCACGTGAGTGACACGTGTCACTGTGACACGTGTCACACACGTGTGAATATATATATTATATATATATATGTATTAAATAATTAAATGTGTTAATTATTTAATAGACTTTGGTTTAATTTTGAATTAAAAAGAAAGTCTTATTTTGGAGAAAATAATCTAGTTAATTAATTACGAATTAATTAATTAGATAAAAATAAGTTATTTATTTTATAATAAATAAAGTATAAAATTATCCAAAAATAGTTTGGATATTTTTAGCTCTCTTAAAAGTTGACTTGAATTAGAATTCAAAGTCAAAGTTGGAAAATACTTGATGATCAAGTAATAGGAGAGAGAGGGACCAAATCCTTGCCCAACAAGGATTGGGTTTCGGCCGTCCCTCCCCTTTCCTATATATAGGGGAGCTCATGCTCCCCTTTAGAGCTAATTGGCAATTCTTTTGGTTCATGTGTTGAACACCTTCCTTTCTCCAAGATTAAATTAAACCCTAGGTTAAGCCTAAACACTAACTAGAGAACTAGCATCCTTACTAGTTAGATTGTGATCAAGTTGGTGGACTTTCTCTAGAGACTTCAAGTTAGAAGTTTGAAGATTCGAGCTTTACCAAGGAGAGGGGATCAAGCCGCGAGAAGAGCGTTCTTGGGTGGCTTGAAACTCTTCAAGAAAGAACAAAAGAAAAGTAAGTTTTCTATCTTTACGAATTTGGTTACACGATTGCGAGTTCAAGATCCTTTTGTTGGGAAATTTTTTTAAATTCCGCTGCTTTCTGATTCGTGTTTTCCAACAGATCGTGTATTGTAATTTTATATTTTGACTCCAAAATTATCAAAATATGAACATGTGTCAACCATTTCTTTTGAAACTCGATTGCATGAATATGTGAAACCACCTTTCTAGAAATCTCCTTTTTGAATAATTGATATTTTAAATCCTGCAACTTTCCCAAAAAACTCGTGATGTCTTTTAAATTATGAATAATAAATGATACGATTAACAACTGATCACTAAGTAAAACATAACAAAATTAATAAATACTTGCATTCCTTTTCATGTGAAAGAACTTCATTTGCAGATGAAAATTTGATAACCGAGTGACATCATTATTAAATCAAATAAAAAATATTATTTGGATTGTTCATTAATTTAGGTATGCGTTTGTATATACATTAAAATCAATCAATTCTTTCTTTTAACTAATTATTCTTTATCTCTTTTTTATTCTCTTTTCATTTGATCTTGGATTCTATTTTTTATTTATATTTTTCTAATGAACATTATTTAAGATTGATATTATTTTTTATTATTTATTTTATGTATGTAGTAGAAATAATTAAAAGTGTATATTTATATAAAAAACTCAAGGAATGTTTAATTGAACATTATAAAAATAATTTATCAAATTATATTATATCTTATTTTTACATACATATATATTGAGTCTCCTTAAAATTCTTAATTTAAAGTAACTCTGGTTTGACGACCTGCAATTCTAAATTATGGTATATTAAGTCGTAAGAAATCAAAAATGCTATTTGTACTTTTTAATATATATAGATTATGTTAATCATCCTATCTAAATAATATTTACGCATTTTAATTTATATTTGATTGTATAAACTAAAGGAAGATTATATGATTAATTAAATTTAGATAATTATAATTATATTAATATTAGTTAATTGAAAATTATTACATTAACATTCATTAATTTATTAAAAAATATTTTATGTATATCATTCAATTATATTATTTTATAAATAGATAAGTTTATACAATTATAATATGATTATAATTTAACAAAGTTTATGAACTTAGGTAATTAGAATTATGGACTTAAATAATTAGAATTACATTAGGATTGATTTATTGAAAATTGTCTTATGTAACTCATTCAATTTAAATTATATTTTATTTTACATAATTACCAAAATTTATTGAAATTATAAAGTGAATCAATTTGTTGGTTTTCAATTTGTTGGATATATCTTATTATAACATTTTAAATTATAGGCCTTAAAATTAAAAAATCGACAACTTATATGATAAAATTTGAATACAATTAATTAATATATTAATATTAAAGCAATCCTTGTTGAACTATGTTTCTTTTTTTGGTAAGTTGAAGAAGTTTTAATTATACTGAGAGTCCTATTATAAATTAATAAGTACTTTTGAGATATTGTTAAATTAATAATTTATAATATGTATTTACATAATTATCCTTAACTAATAATTATTCATATAATTATTATGAGGTTATTTTAGGCGATCTATATTTTGTAAGAAACTTTCGTGCTTTTATAAGATATATAGATAATACGTATATACACATATAAGTTAATCACCTTTATTTTATATATTTTAAAACAAGTTAGGAAAGTTTAGACGTATAAGAGACTTTATTCAATTATTTGCAAGAGTAGAATAAATTGATTGTGATTAGGATAGGGATATACTTAATCACTTTGGGTAGTTTTTTATTTATTTTTTGAAACCCGGTCAACGAGACCGTGGGGTTGAAGGAGGACCCCCCCTCATATTATTAACCAACGAAAACCAAATGTACAGGCAATGAGCCATAATCCAAGCATCAGAGAGACTATTACAATCAAAATGCCAAATAGAAATGCAAAAACAAATCTCAGGAACAATGGCATAAGTATGAAGATGATCCCTATTACACACTGCGCTCAACGGAGCAATCGCTGACCCACGGATGTGGCGCCCAGACTTCCGGGCTTCGGTTAGGACATATAGATTATCCCAATCCTCACAACAATTGATCGCATATACAACAGCGGCATCCTTAGGACCTTTTTTAGGGATTGTCCTTTGAAAAGGATAGGAGTTGGTTTTCGCGCGATTCCGGTCAGCATGAACAATTTTGTTACCATCATTTCCTTTATTGTAAATGTCTGGCAGCTCAATCCATAAGCTACTGTTGCCAAATTTTCTTTGCCAAAGCCTCCACAAAATAATCATGTTAGATTTGCTCCTTATCTGCGTCACAGCACACATTCTCGAGCCGTAGCCATGATCAAGAGCAATAACCGAACTCCAAAGTTGATAATAGTTGGTCCAATATATTAAAGAGATAAGCTGAACAGACCTGTCCCCTTCAATGCTAACTGTGCTGGTAGCTATCTTAAACATGTCTGCATAACACAAACTCAACCAACAGCCATGATCAAGCATAATCATATTTATGTCCGTTAACACAAATATTCTGTAAATCTCAATGGTCATGCAAGTGCTGTTAAGCGTATGGATTTTGACATGTACATTACACCCATTGTTCTGCAAGTTAAACGAGGATGCAGCAGCATCCAAATTCTCACTAAAGAATAAGAACATCATAACAAGAGTCAATTTATTCAGAAATTTGGTAGTCCCCACTTGTCAACAATAATCATACCTCGCAATTCTGACGGCATCGGAAGTTCAGGGTGATGATCTGCTAGACCATTCCCTTCTCTATAAATGTGGGTGATTTTTATCTCCATATTCCTCGCCAGCTGGAAAAATTCTGTTAGCTTAAGCTGAATATTGGGAACCCCTGATTTCCGACGGGTGATGATTTGCATAATAGCTTGAGCATCTAACTCAATCCAGAGCTTTTCGCAAGCTAACTCTGAAGCTATTGATACTCCTCTGACCATCGCCGTAATCTCCGAGACAGTGTTAGTGGTTATACCAATTCCCTCACTAAAAGCCCATACTATCGCACCAGAGCTATCTCTAATGACTCTACCAATTCCCGCTGGACCCGGGTTCCCTCTTGCGGCCCCATCGGTATTGAGTTTCAGAACCCCCACCGGCGGGCGTAACCATTTCACCAATTTAAAGCCCTTGTCTCTCGCTCTTTGTAGCGTAATACCGAAAACCTTTGCTAGACTGATATCTCATTTCCAACAACGTCGTTTCATACGGCTGGTTAGGCCCCATCGGAACAAATGGCCATTGATATTGCGGATAATATTATGCACCGAGAATTTCTTGCCGTCGTGTTTGGCCCTGTTGCGCTCACTCCATATGTACCAAAGAACCAGTCCTGGGACAATAACTCGAATGTGATTCTTGCTACTAAATGCTGTTGAAGCTATCCACTTTTGTAACATCATACTCGGCGTTCATATGCCCAAAACAGAGACCCCAAAGATATCAGTAATGTGTTTCCAGACCATCTCGGCCTTTTCACTCGTTACGAACAAATGATTAACACTCTCCTGATTTGAACAACACTGACATTTAGAAGGGAAAGTGATTCCTTTTCGATGTAGCCTCTCGTCGACTGGCAGCCAATCGTGCAGTAAGTGCCATAGGAAGATCATTATGGTTGGAGTTAGATCTGAACTCCAAATTAACCGCAAGAAATGAGAAGTCTCCCTTCGTTTTCGCAGCTTCTGCTAAGAAGACTTAATAGTAAAGTTACCAGTAGGATCGTCCGTCCATAAAGCAGTGTCTATAGTTCTGCGGTCAAAAGGAATATCCATGATCCGAGATTCTGAATTTCGACCAAGTAGCTGTTCGAGTTTAACTCTGTCCCAAGAGTCACCTGTCCAAAATTCTTTCACCTGTATCTGTCTAGCAGAGTTCTCAGGAATTTGCAGCTCCCAAATAAACCAACGGTCATTCCAGAAATCAACCAATCCTCTTCCCAGTGACCAGAATATTCGGCGATCAGTGTTCTCTCGCACACCACAGATGCGCCTCCAGGTATGAGAGTGTGAGCGAGAAACATTCACCAAACAGGGATGCACCCCACCACAGTACCTGTCTCTCATATAGCATGCCCAAAGCGTGTCACTAGTCCTCAATCTCCACCATAGTTTCTCTGAGAAACTGTAGATAATGTCGTCAAGATCTCTAACGCCCAAGCCTCCTTCATTCGTCGGATAGCACACCCGTTTCCAGCTAGTCCAATGAACCCGCTTTTGATCAGTAGTAGAGCCCCAAAAATACCGATTAAATAGACGCTCGATAATTTGAAGCACCGATTTCGGAGGATTCAAAACCTGTAAAGTATACATCAGGATGGAATAAAGAATGGATTTTATCAACTGAAGCCGACCCCCATGTGATAAATAATTCGTTTCCCAGCCTTGCATGCGTGCTCTTATTTTTTTAATTAAATCATCAAATAAAGCAATTTTCTTTCATTCGCGATAGAGAGGAGCACCCAGGTAAGTTATAGGCAATTTATCTCATTTAAATGTAAGTACTTCTCGAACTCGAGCTGCAGCAGCTTCTGAGTCATTGCCTACCACAAAAGAGCTTTTGTTTATGTTCACTTTTTGTCCCGACAATCTCTCATATTCGCCAAGAATGTGTTTGATGCCAAGGAGAGAATCAACTTTATCATTAGTGAACACAATGGTGTCATCCGCATAGGCTAGATGTGATACCACCATCGAGGAGGGACATTGGAACCTAGCTGAACCATGTTCTCTCATGTGTCTGTCTAGGGTAAGAGACAGAAAATCTGCAGCTATAACGAAAAGTGCAGGGGAAAGGGGGCCACCTTGTCTCAATCCACGAGTTGAGTGAAAGAATCCGGAGGGGACTCCATTGACTATGATTGAAAACCAACAGTTACTAATACACCTTCTGACCAAGTTAATCCAAAGCTCCGGGAAGCCCTTTCGACGTAAAATAGCAATTAAGAATTCCCATTCTAGTCGATCATAGGCCTTGGCCATGTCAAGCTTGAGAAGGATGTTTTTGTGTTTAGAGCGTGAGTCAAGTGAGTGGATCATCTCTTGAGCCAGTAAAATATTATCAGTGATGTTTCTTCCTTTAACAAATCCGCTTTGACTGGGAAATACAACTTTGTGGAGAATGTTCGCAAGCCTAGAATTCATAATCTTGGTTATGATTTTGTTCTTCACGTTGCATAGGCTAATCAGTCTAAAGTCTAACCAATGTGGCGGATTCTCCTTTTTCGGAATGAGCACTACTGAGGATTCCGTATACGTTTTCGGTAACTCAGCCCCATTGAAGAAGTCTAATACCGCCACCCCAACATCTTCTCCAACAATATTCCAAAAGTATTGAAAGAACTTAGCTCCAAAACTGTCTGGTCCAGCTGCGCTGTTCGGGTTAATCCCAAATACTGCTTGGTGTATTTCCTCCTTTGAAGGCGCTGCAATCAGATTTATTGCTTCTCGAGATTCAACTACTGGGTCAATAGAATCTAACCGGCTTTCAAGGTTGGAAACACCTCCGCTGGTTGCGAGGAGTTTTCCAAAAAAATCATTTTCCGAATCTCTTAACTTTTGTGGATCTGTAATTTCCTGGTTGTCGATCCAAATAGACTAAATTTGCCTCTTGAATCTCTTTTTCTTAACCAATGCCTGGAAGTATCTTGTGTTACGCTCACCCTCTTCAATCCACCTGCAAGCCACTTTCTGTCTCCAGAAGTCTTCCTCCATTGCGGTAGCTTTGTTTCTTAAAGCAATAGATCGATTCAACTCCATGAGATATCCGTCAGTAGGGTCCTCATCGTAAGCTTTCTCTACTTGACTAACGTGTTTCTTCGCTTCTTTCACCCTGTCAAACACATTGCCAAATACTTCTCTATTCCAATTCTTAAGTAGTTTTTTTAGTCGGTCCAATTTCACATGCAGCCTCCAAAGTCCTGTAGAAAGAACAGGCTGTTCCCAGCTCTCCCGAACCATATTCATGATTTCATGATGCCGGAGCCACATTTCCTGGAACCGAAATGAAGAAGGTTGCCGTTGTTCATTGTCATCTCCTAGAATAAGAAGGGGGTTATGATCCGACTCTCCCCGGGCAAGGTGTTTTATCCGAGTTTTTTGAACCAGGTCTGCCCAATTTTCACTGACCAAAATTCTGTCAAGGTGCTACCACATCTTATTTCTAGTCCAAGTAAACTTCGAGCCTTCAAACGTTGGTTCAATCAATCTACAATCTTGGATAAAATCATTGAATTCTGCCATTCCTAAAGAGTCTGGCGGATTTCCTCCTTTCCTTTCTTCTGTTTTAGTCACGATGTTGAAATCCCCGCCCACTAGCCAAGGTTCGGACGGGTCCTGATTGGTCCGCAAAAACTCCCATAATTCCCTCCACCCCACTGTAACAGACTTGGCGTAAACAATAGTAATGTACATGGGTTTTGGCCGGTCATTTTTTGAAAGCAGAAGATGGAGGAATTGGCGGTTGTCTTCAATAACTTCAATCGTAATATCATGTTCACAAAAAAACCAAATATGGTTAGAAACGTTAGCAATTAATTGAGGGAAATTAAATTTGCGAGTAAAGTAACGAAAGTCAAAGGCAAGCATAGGCTCAAGAATGGCAAAAAAATTAAATTTATTTTTACGGCAATATTCCTTAAGGATACGCTGCCGTCCATTGTTGCGTATTCCCCTAACATTCCAGATTAATCCTCGTAGCTTCATGGGACAACCGAGTTGATGCCCGATGACCGTGTCATCCTTTTAGGGGCTTTGTTAGATTGTGCATTACTTTTCTTCTTTCTCCGGTGATTCACCTCTTCAAAACCATCCACTTGAGATAAACTGTCCATGGAATTTGATCTCGGCAGAACGGCATTAAGCTTTTGGGTTTCCATGTCATCATCATCTGATTCTTGTGCTGTGTCGGATTCTTGGTCGTGCTCATGTTCAGAGCCTAAACCACGTTCCCCATCAGCAGATTGGTTGTTTGCCGTCATAGGTAAGAGTATCTCGATGGAGTCGATCCTCACTATTTGTCCATTTTGAGTATCACAAGCTTGATTTTCTGCATCAACAGCTATTGTTTCTTTTCCGTTGTCCTCGCTATCAGAAGCTATTGTCCCATCTTCCGTTATCGCCTCTAATGTAGGAACAGGTTTGGCCACTCTCCCATTTTTTTCTGTGTCCTGACTGCGATTGGCCTCTCCGTTACTTTCACCAAAAACCTTCTCCACCCATGCCTTTGTTCCTTGTTGAGTGACAGACCCTAATCCTTGAGCTGAACTTGCTCCACTTGTCACATGTTTGTTTAGGAAGTTCGGATGTTGATTTTCCTTATTGCCATTTGCATTGTTTTTTTTCTTACTTTTCACTGATTTTGAAGTAGCAGCCCTGTCTCTGTTTATTCCATCGTTGATTTCCTTTTTGTTCTGGATGACCTCCCTTAAATCCTTCTGCGTTGTTGATTGATCTAGCTGCTCAGCTTGCTCATCAACATAGCATTCTTCCACCTTATGTCCCAACCTAGAGCACTTGGTGCAATATGCTGGAAGACATTCGTAAATCATTTTTTGAATTTGAATTCCACCTTCATAACCCAAAGTTATTTGATGTTTCAATGGTTTGAGTAGATCTAACTCCACACAGACCCGTGCAAACTCCGGTCGGTTCGCCTCATATGTTCCTTCATCACAACACAATGGCTCTCCGATGACACGCGCAACATCATATATGGCTTCGTCATCAAAGAACTGCGTTCGCATACCTGGAAAACGAATCCACACAGGAACAACAGACGAATCCACACAGGAACAACAGACGACTCTATTTGAGGATTAAAAGTAGGTGATCATTTAAAAATTCTCATGGGGTAACCATCAAATAAGATGATTTTCCGCAGCCACAATTTAGTAAAATCTTGTTCAGAATTTAACCTAATCAAGACATGTTTCATGTTCAACAAACCTAGTTTAAATTCACCGGACAATTCAAGCTCCATAAAAAGTTCATGCAGACGTGACATGGAGGGATAGCCGTGAGAAAACTTACCGATTAGGGCATGTTATAAGGTTGGGATAACCTGGCAATTTCTGTGTCTGAGAATTGGATGTGCGTGAGTCAGTTTCTCTCCGAGACAGTCCCGTACTTGCGAGATTGATCAGGGTGACTAAATACGTGTACTCGAATGCGTTGTCTAGCCATGTCTCGATTAGTGCTGCCGCGGTTGGAATTTATGTTTTCTGTTGGGCGTCTTCCCGTTGTCAACATATCTGCATATGAACGCCGTTGTGGCCCTTTATCTATTTCCTCTGTATTTGACTGGAGAGGTTGTCTGTCAAGCCTCTCTGGCGGATCAAGAAGCGGCGGCGCCGCCGGTGGCGGCGGCTCCATAAGAATCCCTAGATATTACGTAAGAGAATAGGAGAGAGAAAAAAGAATCAACCCTATATTTAATTTAGTAAACTCTAATTTTTTTAAGAAATGCCGAGTTAATCTGAATTTGAGCTTCAATTGTTCTCGTTTATTAATAACTTTCATAGGGATATGAGGCATGTAATGATAAGAATAGCGGGATATGACTTTGGGAGAAGCTTGTAACGATATGTGATTAAAACCTAACAACTAATTCATATGATTTCATTAGGATAGAGCGACGAGTCAAATAAACAATGTGGGGATTCTATAATTCTAGAGTTAATTATCATACCAATACTTGATTTCGTGACTTGTGTTCTTAGAGTAATTAGTTAGTTTCACGTTATTTAGTTAGTTAAATTATATTAGTTCTTAATTCGTTCAACTCTGTTGTCTGAATAAAATCAAGTTGCACTAATTTAGCACTTCAATCGTGAATTTAGTTAGGTCCTCGTGGGATCGACACTCTACTTCTCTTTGTTAATTATTGATATGTGCACTTGCGTTTGACCCAACTAAAAATAATCTATCTATTCTAGCCAAAACACAAGCCAAAGAACTAGCATTTTCCCTGGCGTGATCGTGATCTAGGACTGATGTTGTTATCGTTGGAGGGTTTTTACTTTAGAGTCTCGAAGGAAGAACCGTTCGGGGGATTCTTGCAACTTGAAGAGTGTTTGAAGACGGCTCATAACACTTCAAGAAAGATTAAATTAGAGTAAGTTTACGAAACTTTCTTGTTTCGTTTAGGAATAAAAATTGCAAACCCACAATTCCTTGTTGAAAAATTTTATTTTTCTTCTGCGTTTTGGACACGTTTTCCAAAAATTAGACTTATAAAGCACGGTCAGCATTTAATTTACGTAAATAACATACGAATAATTCATGCTAAGCATAATATAAGATTTAAATCACATAATTCACATAATTTTCAATTAAACAATCACGTTGTATAGTAATTAATAAAGTATAATTAGATAATTAAATAAATAAATAACTCTAACTCTCGGAAAAATTACACGTACAGCGCGCGTACCTGGATGATTGGAAAATATAGGGTGTCACAAATATTATATGGTATTGTTGACACCGAAAAATTAGAAATTATTATTAATTAATGGCTCAAATAAGATTGCTATTAATAATTAATTTCAATCATAGGTTCATACTAAATTCGGGTTTTTTTATAATTTGATTTTAAATAATAGATATAAATTTATTATTATTTTGGATTAGTTAAATGGGCTAAAATGAGAAGTCCAAGCCCACAAAGTCAAGCAAGCCCAAAAAGGGAAGAAGCCCAACATTTGCCTATAAATAAGGCACCAAGGCTCACAAATCGGGTATCAAGAGGACATATCATGCACAAATCAAATCAAAGAAGCTCTCAAATTCCCGAGCTCTTGCCACGACAAAGTGCTGCCGCCACAAAGATTCGACAGTTCTTCAAGGTCTAAATCTCCAAATTCTCCAAATCAATCCCCAAGTCTTCCAAATTGAAGATCAAGCATCCAAGCCCTCAAGTCTTCTAGCCCGTGCAACGATCCAACAGTACCACCGGCCCAAATTTTACATCAAATTTGAGATCAAACATTAAGCCCTCAAATCAATTCGTAGAGAAGAATCAGAGGATACACAGAGATTGTACCACTTTTAAAATTAAATTAATAATATCTTTGTTTCGCTTTTATTATTATTATTTTTTATTTTGTATTCATTTATTGCAGATTTAACGAAAATTTGTGTAAACAAATTTTGGCACGCTCAGTGGGACCTTATCTGGGAGTACAAAATAATAAAAACTTTAAAATTTATATATACTAACAAAAAAATCTAATTTTTTTTTGTTTTTGGGGGATTGGTTCCGTCTCTGATTACTAATTTTCTATAAATTATTTTCATATTGAGAGACACTATAAAATATTTCATTAAAACTTAAAATAATATAGAATAATTAATAATTGTGAAATGTAGGAGAAAATTTAAGAATTGCTATACATCTACTAAAAAAGAATATATTTAATAATATTTTTAGATGTTCTAAAAAATTATTTTATACTATTTGATATTTTCGATCTCTAATTGTGAAACAGATACTTCTTTGCCTTCTATCTTATTATGGTTGAAATCTATAGAAATAGATACTTCTTTGCATTCTATCTCAAAGAAAAAATGGAGGTGATTGGCCAGTGGTTAATAGTTCTTTCTGCTAGACAACGACTCTAGATTTGAATTTTTTTATTTAAAGGCATATGTGTTAAAACAAAACGAAAAAGAAAAAAGATGGAGGACAGTCAACCAAGCATTGTTGCAAGAGCATCTACAGCACCGAGTCGATGGCCAGGCGCCAAACTACATAACACGCCAATTACAAAGGGGGACGGATATTCGCATTTCTTGAGTAGAAGTCCCTCAATAGAGGTCTAACTCCCGTTGAATGGGTTAGGTCACACTGCTGAGAAAAGATTTACATTTAAGTATTTTCAATCTCTTAAACCCATGTATTTTGTTAAAGTTAGTTTTTTTTTTTTTTAAACACATGCATATTATGAAAAATACTCTAAAATTTATATCAATTTAATAAATGTAATTTGTGAAAATATAAGAAGATATTATTTTATATAGATGAGATTATACCTATAAAACTTGATCAAAAATATAATATACCTATAAACTTGATTAAAAATATTAAGTATTTATAAATTTATGTCCATAACAATTGAAAAATCTTATATATAAAATTTTTGCATTTTTTAGGTATTTGGCTCTCCAAACAAATATATAAGTCGAAAGAAAATAAACAAGACACATCTATTTTCAACATCCCATATTTCAACAAAAAAAAAAAAAAAACTTTTATGTCAATTCCTCTAAAATCAAAATAATTATTAGGGTTAATTACACTTAATTGACCCCCAAATTAAATAGGGTAATTACAATTGGTACCCCACTTTTAGATATAATTACAGACAACACCCATCTGGAGTTTATTTATTAAACTTAATCCCCAAAATCGTTAAAAATTTGATGACATCAGAAAAAGTATTTTTGTTGACATCATCAGCTGGGGGTTAAGTGTAATAAACAAACTCCAGAGGGGTGGTGTATGTAATTATATCTAAAAGTGGGGTACCAACTGTGATTACCCTATCTAATTTGAGGGTCAGGTGTAATTAACCCTAATTATTAACTACAACGTACAAGGGCGTTAAGCCAAGCATCAAGAAGAGCAAAAACGCAAAAATATCCACGAAAATAAAGAGGTATGAACAACTTTGGGCAAAAAACAGCAAGGTCCCTAAAAATCCCATTCAAGGACAATAAAGGCAATTTACGACATTCGGTCTAGGAGTCAAAAGCCAAGCCAAGACAATCGAGTCAATCACCAAATCTAATAAGAGATTTAGACTAACTCGGATCAGTAGTTTATTCCCAATTCGGATTGATTTGAGATAATTTCCTAAAACCCGATTCAAATTAACCATGAGACCCCAACCATTACAATTATTGGACCATTTTCCCAAAAAGGTAAAAAACGCCAAACAACGCAACTTTTGTTTTCCCATCTCATAGTAACACAAATTTCTCTTCATAATTATCGGAGCAATATTCTTAGTCTTCCATCGGAACTCAGAGATCTTCTCTCCATCTAGGTGCATGGCAATAACACATTCCCCCTCTTGTTACATAGATCTCCCAAATATAAGTTTTAAATTGACTCTCAATCATAAGGTCTCACTACAAAAAAAAAAAAGCAGAAAAACGACGGGAAAAACCGATGGAATTTTCAGGTTTTCCGTTTTTTTTCCAACGGAAAACCAACGGATTTCTAATGGAACAGAAATGATTTAATTTTTAAGCTAACCGACGGAATTCCAAAACGAGCCCACACCAACCCCCTCGGACGAGCCAGCATCCAAACCATCGAGCCAAGCTTGAGCCATTGCTAGAATTAATTCTTAATGTTAATTGTGCGAACGTGGATTCGAACTTGGGTCTCCGAGGAAGAATAATGACTTCCTTACCAACTTGGACAAGTTCCTTCTTATTAATATTATGTCTTTAATTATATTTATACACAAATTCAATTAATTATTTAAATACTTTTTTGTTATTAATTTAAAATATAAAATTTTAAATATATGATTATTTGAATTAAATATAATCACATTTATTGAGATATTTTATAAAAATTGCTAGCTTATATACTTTTGTGTTTTAATTAATAATATATATACTTAAAATTATATAAAATATTATTGTAGATGAACAAATAAACTTTATATTATTAATTTAATTTACTATTTCAAATTATCATAAATTTATTTTCAAAGTTAAATATTTAAATTAATTAATATTATAATGTTTATTTTCTCAACAAACCATATGGCGGCACGTGGGGTATTGCGTCATACCGACTAATCAAATTCAAATCTTGTATGATATTATCTCTTTAAAAATAAAAATATGAAGAGATAAATATTCAAGCGATATTATATCTTTAAAAAAATAATAAAATATTAAAGAGATAAATATCCAAGTGATTTTATTTGATATTATCTCTTTAAAAAAATACAAGAGATAATTATCAAATAAATTTGAGTTGAACTCTAACTCTTGAATCATACACCTATATAAAGGGGTCATGAGGTTGTTCATTCAACACAATACAAGTACAAGAAGCTAAGGAGAAAAAGAAGGCTAAAATTCTCTACAAATTCAAGGCGGAGTTCTTAGGTATTTAAAGGCGTTCTTCCCCAAAGTTATGAAATCAAGGCGTTTGATCCATTATTAAGGCATTATACCGGCTAATCGACGTTATGTTCAAGCTAAATCCACGGAGTTACCGATGAGCTCAAAGGCGTTCTTGGCGGAATTCTCCAAAATCTGGTGTTTGATTCGTAAACAAGTCAAGGACCTATGGATTAACGTTATTAAAACCTAAATTTGAAGTTGAAGAAATAAAACCATCAAATCCATCAAGGAGCGTTTGAAAATTTCTACAACTTTAAACTTGAAGGAAGAATCAGAGGATCAAATCGAAGATTGAACACCCACTTTGATATTCAAATTTACAAATTATTTGTACTATTTATTCAGTGTTTACCAAAAATCAAAAAACGTGAATTATTAGTGCAAACAATTATATTAATAATTTATAATTTGTATATTATATAATTTTTAAATATATAATTATTTATTTTAACTATAATCGTATTTTTCTAATTAAATTTGATTAAAAAATCCAACAAAAAACCGACTGAAAACCAACGGAATTTTTATTTCATTGAAAATTCCAACGAAAAACCAACGACAAATTCCGTTGGTTTTTTTATGAAGAATAAAAGAAACACAACGAGTTCATGAAGAATAAAAATCCCGTATGTGAAAAAATTTCGTTGCTTTTTTTTATGAAGAATAAAAAAAAACCGACGGGATTTATGAAAAATTCTGTTGGTCTTTTTATGAAGAATAAAAAAAAAACCGATGGGATTTTTTCGTCGGTTTTCCGTTGGAATATTTATTTCATTGCAATTTGGCGCAATGTTTTTTAGAATTTCGCCAAAATTTCTGACGGAATTCCGTTGGAATTTTTGGCTCAATTTTTTTAAAAATTCAGCCAAATTTTCCACTGGAATTCCGACAACTTTTCCATTGGAATACAAATTTTTTTAGCCGTAGGAATTCCGTCGGTTTTCCGTTGGTTTTCAGCTGTTTTCTTGTAGTGTCTATATAACAGCCACTCTGAGAATTAGTCTTGAGTCTCCTGATTGCTACTAATTTTCATTCTGAACTTCATGCTCTGCTGTGTAGTCCAGCCTGCATCATAATACCTCTCACCCACTCAAAAGCTATCAACTGCAAACTTAATAAACAAAATTACATTAGAATTATAAAATAGGTTTGAACCGTAAAGAGACTTACAGAAGAGCACCTCATCCATGTTCTCCGGGATCGCTTCATTACAGCAAATCAACACACTCTCCCTGCTAAGTTTTTTCCCTTTCATATTCTTCATTGATCTCGGATTGCGGGGAGTTCCCAAGCATCCAAACGGAGAAATCCTCTAAGTTTTGGAGAGACGGGGTTATTCGGAAATCTCCAACTATTTTGAGAAACTGATCCTCTGTTAGCCAAAAAGTCCGCCACTCCATTACCTTCTCTATAAATATGACTCATCCTTATCCTCATCTCCGTCACTAAATTCTTATATTTAGTGATCAACTGTGGTGCCCGTATATCGCCCATCCTCATCCATTTTGGCTAGGAAGTTAGTTTGATGTGCCAATACCTGCACTAAACGCCACTAGCATTTTCCCTTCCGAATCACGTAAAACTCCACCAATACCTGCTAGGCCTGGGTTTCCGCGTGCTGAACTGTTTATGTTTAGCTTATTCCAATCATGCAGCAGACATTTCTAATCAACCACTATTGGTTGTTTCAGTTTCGGCTTCCAAACACCCATTCCGTACAGAGCTGCAACATGGATGTCCCCTCGCCACCATGAATAGTCTAATTTCCTTGTCCTGAACAAAAAAAGATGATTACAGATACGCCGAATTATATTATATGAATTGAAATTACCATCATGCTTGATTTTATTCCGTTCCAACCAAGTGTATCAAAAAACAAAAATAGGAATGAAAAGGCGAACATGTTTTGTTGGAGTAAAAGGAGAGGACCTCGCCGATTCATTAAAGATATTGGTCGGGCTGATATATTCAATGCGATTAAGCCAAATCGGTCCCCAAAATAAGCCCACACACAAGCCACTTTCAGAGAGTCCAAGAATATATGACGAACCATTTCCACCTGAGTACAACAACAACATTTAGAAGCAACACTGATGCCTTTCAGCCAAAGTTTCCTCATTAATCCATCGGTCATGTATCATTGAAATTTTCCCACAACCAATGCTCCATCCTATACGACGTTCGGCTGCATCCCAAATCATGCATAGTGGACGCCATATATGTGAGTGACTATTTTTTAACTCCACCCTGCTTGGATGAGTTGCTGCACTATACTTTTTCCTCCTGAATATTGACCAAATGTTATCCTCAGTGGCTCAGTCCGAAAACGGCACCATAATTTCCAAGAAAATGAATTAATCAAATCTTCCGAATTCCGACATCCCAATCCTCCCTCACTAGTTGGAAAATATGTCTTTTCCCATTTAGCCCAGTGCAATCTAGGATTGTCTGAGTCCGAGCCCCAAAGAAAAATAACCTGAAGGGATAATAATAAGCAGCCCCCGAGATATGATGAAATTACAGATTACCCCCTGAGATTTGAGAAATTACAAATTCCTCCCTTAAATTTAACAGAATGTGCGATTTTACTATTTTACCCTTCATATGTTGAAACTCAAGGGGCTATATGTAAGAAAAAGCCAAACAATGGGGTTAATGTAAGTACTGAAACTTTTGGGGGGTTTGATGTAAGTATTTGAGTTTTATAACTATCTAATATTTTTTTCCAAAGAATACTAATTAATGATATTTTAATATTTTTTATCATGAACAAATTTCATGCTTAGTATTTATGAATGCTAATTTTTATTATTTTTATATTGGGCATGCATGTTTATATTGAGATATTATTCATTATATGTAAAGTAGATGCATTAGAGATCACTGACACTTAAAATATTTGTTTAAATAACTCCTTATGAATACTTATGTGAATTTATTAAAACATTGATCGATGTTGTTGTATTTGTTGTAATTTTCTATTTCGGAAGAAAAATTTATTATTCTCAAACAAATAAGTTTAAATAAACTTATGTAAAATATACATAAAAATAAAACATAAAGATAACGTATGGAATAAATATGCATAAAATATCTATTTCAATTTATACTTATAGATAAAATATAAATTATAAATTTTTAAATAAAAAAATAGAAATTTAACTAATATTAAAAATATATCATCATTTTTTCAATATTAGTACAATTTACCCCCTAAGGGTAGGATTGAAATTTTTAAAAATATTCTTGTTACGTCATCAAAATTTAACACTGTTATTAACAATTGGGTAATTTGTGAGAGAGGGTGTAAATCTCAAGTGGGTGTTCGTAATTTCTCAAACCTTAGGGGGAAATTTGTATTTTCGCCATATCTCAGGGATTGTTCATATTGAATAATGAGCTTTGGCCTTACTCACCCCCAAACCCCCATCACGCCCAAATTGGTGCGTGAACATTGCAGGAATGAACATCTGCAAGCCGCAGGAATGAAACATCTGCAAGCCGAGTGGAAAGAAGAGACATGCACAGCAATCGAACATCTGTGAACCCGCTCTGATACCATATTGAATAATGAGTTTTGGCCTTACTCAACCCCAAAAAACTAGCTGTTGAGGGGAGGGTTGCCAAACCATTATATATTGAACACCACATCATTAATTATTCGATGTGGGACATTTAACGGTTCATGATTATTCCTAACTTGAAAGAGAAAGATTTGCATGGAATACGAAAATGATTTAATAAATTGTAACCTACCCCCATGCGAAAGCATAGCTGCCTCCCAACCTTGTAGTTTTTTCCCTATTTTCCCTATCATATCATCAAAAAGGTTTGTTCGTTTTCGTCCAGCAAATAAAGGAGCCCCCAAGTATTTCATAGGCAAGACGCCACATCTAAAGCCCAGCACATATTGAACAATATTTGACGCCCACTCCCCATTTCTACTAACATATACTCACTTTTTTCCGCATTCACTTTTTATATCGACAGAGCCGCATAATGCTTCAGAATTTCCTTGATCTGTGAGAGAGATGCTCGACTAGAATTTGTGAATACAATCGTGTCATCTGCATATGCAAGATGCAAGATGTAAGAGCTGCTCCTCGTGTCATACCTACTGTACACATCGTTAGCCGCCATCCTGTTCAGATAACAAGACAAATAATAAGCTGCAATAACAAAAAGAGACGGTGATAGAGGCTCACCTGAGCCAAAGTCCTCTAAACGATTTAAAGATACCCTCTGAAGTTCCATTAATCATTACCGAGAACCAGCAGTTTGAAACACATCGATTCATCCACCCTATCCATTTTTCCGGAAATCCCTTGTGTCTATGCGCCTGAGTTATGAAATCTCAATCAAGGCCATCATATGCTTCGTTATATCTAATTTTAAGATCACACTTTGATCACATCTCCTACTGCCAAGGAGGATGTTATCACTAATTAATCTACCATTTACAAAAACAACTTTGTTTCTCAATAAATGAGGAGGGGGTCTCGGTTCAACCACACGGTGGTCGTTGACCGGTTTTTGGGTAGAAAAAAAAAAAAATTACTAATTATTAATTTTAAAAAAATTTATATAAAAAAATATAATTAGAGTAATATTACTAGTAATGAATTGAAAAGATATATATATTCTAACCTTCTTTATAAAATAACATGACTCATTTACTATGGTTAATGTCATCAAAACATAGTTGTTCAATCATTGTCAGATTAAAAAAAATAAAAAAATAAATCACAATCAACAAGTTACGCGTTAATAAGTGACAAAATTAAATTGTGTAAATGCGAATGAAAAATTAAAAAACAAAAGTAGTGCAATTTAGAAGTTGAAGAAGAAAAAAAGTAAAGAAGGAAATGATGAGAAAAATATGAAAATGATTAATTGTGAACCGCGCCGAATTTTTATGAGCAAGGACGACAACAATTGTATTAACAAAAAATACTAAAGGTAAAATTGTAAATTTGATATATCAAATTTACCGATTCAATGTTTTTGGTATATTTCATTTTTCGACGATAAAATAGGATCATATTTTCAAAATTAAGCAATTTCATTCACATTTTTTACCGTAAACTGATTTTGTCTGTTGAAGTTTATACGTGACGAAACTAAAAGTTTGTCACGTGTAAAACCGGGCTGGGTTTCCGACGGGCAAAATTGATTCCGACAAAAAGTGCATTAAATTGCATGATTTTTAAGATCTAGTTCTATTTTATCGCCAAAAAATAAAATGCACCAAAAAACGCTAAATTGAACGAATTGACATACTAAATTTATAATTTTCCCAAATACCAAATAATGTTATATAAAAAAATATAAATATTAAATAATTAGTTTCATTTAATTGTAATTGCTTTTATTTAAGTTATATTAAAACTCCTAATTCTCATACAATATTATAGAAATGATTCATAACTTTTTGAATGTTAGAATCATTAATGATATTTCTTCCATTTGGAAGTTTGCATATTCAAATTCAAATTTTAGAAGTTAATCTAGTTCTATGAAAAATTTTATTTTCTAAATAATTATTTCTTTAATTAAGGAATTGTTACGAATAATCTAGCACAAATTAAAAAAATTATGTTAAGACAAACTTTAATAAATCTCAACTTAATTCATTAACCAATTAAAAAAATATTATTATTTAAATAAATTCAATATTTCAAAATAATATTTTATTTATGAATGTTTAACTTTGATCGAATGGAATTTTATCCTTTTTTTTAGTAGCATGGATATCTTATTACAGACAAAGTTAAAAGATTTTTGTTAGTGAGTATTATTAGTGGCAACATTTTAAGTTGCACTTAATTTTTTAGGGTCAACTTACCAATTATTTTCTATAGCGTACTCTTTTTTTACTTTACAAATATCTCAGTTGTGATGGGCAATTCTTTTATAACCTACTCGATCAAGTCAGTGTAATGAAAGGTCAGTATAATGAGAGGAAAGTATTTACATATGATCAGTGAAAATTATATCATCTCCATCGTTTTCTTTATATCAATTTATTTTTTGGTCACTTCTTAACCAAGTTCTGGAAATATGAAACTTTTTCATTTTCTAACCATTCAAATTTCCAAAAGTTTTTGTTAGCATCTCATCCAGTTGACATTATAAGTTTTGAAATCGGTCAAAAGCAACATGGGGTTTGATGCGAGCCCCCTGCCCCCCTCATAATATATAAATCCATTGAACATCAAAGAATACACAACTGTTCATGATCTAAGAATCATTTAAAGTAGAGAAACATAAATGTCCACGAAAACAGAGCTTAATCAAAGAAAGCAAGGCATAAGTGTAATGTTTAATCTCACCCCTATCACTATACGTCCTTAAAGGATCATCAGTTGGCCTACTGAAGAGGCGTCTAGACATCTGGACGAGATCGATGTGGATTAGGGTAGTCCACATCCGAAAACCATAGATCGCAACCTCGACGATAGCGTCCACAGGGCTAATGTTGGGCTTGTTCGAATGGTGTCGGACATCATGTACAAGTAGTCATCTGTTAATTACAATGTGAAATTCTGGCTGCCTAATTCAGCTGTTGGAAAGTAAACTTAATTTTGTATTTAAGATAATTAGATTTAATTAGTGGAATAGACTAGAAAGTATTTAGTGTAGAAGAATAATTAATTAGGTGGTTTAGGAGGTTGGGTAGTTAGCTTAATTAATTAGAGTACTAGAATATTTTCCCATCTAGTATAAATAGGAGGTGTTGCTCTCATTTGTAACCAAGCCAAAACAAAAGAGTTTTTGAGTAATAAGAAGTTCTCCTCTTCTCTAAACTTCTCTCTAATCCTTTCTTTCATCTCCTCCTCTAAATAAGTTCCTAAATAATAATCTTTTCCTTCCAACAAAGTGGTATCAAGAGCTAAGGTTCGAGAAGATGAGTGGTGGTGGAATGACCCTCTTCCAAGTTCCTATGCTCAACAAAAACAATTATGATAATTGGAGCATTAGGATGGAAGCTCTCTTAGGAGCACAAGATGTGTGGGAAATTGTTGCTAAAGGATACAATGAACCCAAAGATGATGCCAAAAATTGAGAAAAATGTTAAAGATTTGCGAATGAGAGACATAAAGGCTCTCTATCTCATCTATCAAGCCTTAGACGAGGAAGGTTTCGAAAAGGTGTCGAATGCAGCCACGACAAAGGAGGCATGGGAAAAACTCCAAGTATCGTATCAAGGAGCGGAGCAAGTAATGAAGGTTCGCCTTCAAAGACTAAGGGGAGAATTCGAATCTTTGCATATGAAGTAAGGTGAGTCCATCTCAGATTACTTTTAAGAGTTCTATCTATTACTAATCAATTGAAAAGGAATGGAGAAATATTAGACGATGTGAGAATTATGGATAAAATACTACGATCCTTGGATCCCAAATTCATCCATATTGTAGTAACTTATGAAGAAACAAAGAATTTAGGGGAGATGATGATCGAGCAACTCATGGGATCGCTACAAACCTATGAAGAAAAACATAAAAGGCAAGAAGAGATTCAAGAGAAACTTCTCAAAATGCAACTAAACACTAAAGAGAAAGAAGAAAAGTTTGGGAATGAGAGAAGTCAACCAAGAAGGGGACGTGGCTAAGTACGAAGCGGATGTGATCGAGGAAGAGGAGGTTCATACAATGTTAGTCTATCTTGACGAGGAAGCTCAACGAGTGGTCGCGGTGGAGGCAACTTGAGGCAAGACAAACCTTAAGTCTGGTACATCAATTGTCAAAACTAGGGACATAGAGTTTACAAACGCCGAGAACCGAGGACCCGAGTTGAAGAGAAGGTCCACTACATGGGAGAGTCAAATCGAGAAGATGGTGCTTTGTTGCTACCATGCAAAGAAAAGGTGGAGAATCAAGATTGCACGTGGTATCTTGACACCGGAGCTAGAAACCATATGCGCGGAAAAAGGGAGATGTTCGTGAAATTGGACAAGACGGTCAATGGCAATGTCTCCTTCGGTGATGAATCGAAGATTCCGGTAAAAGGCAAACATAACATCCTTATCAGCCTAAAGAACGGGAAACAATAATTTATCTCGAATGATTACTACGTGCGCAACATGAAAAATAATATATTTGATAACTCGTTATTTCACCGTCTTTTTGGTTGATTTTTGCTCCGATTAGTAATCTAATTGATATTATTTTGAAAAAGAATAATGTTTTGCTGTCTTTACAGATTCAGGGTTCGGATGCGAAATTGGAGTAAACTTGATCATTTTTATGAAAGAAATCCACGCAAAAGGGCGAACTCTCATTGCTTTGTTAAGCCTTGCCGCGGCTGAGCATATTGTTGTTGCATCAAGATTAATCACTTTGAAGTATTTTGGAATTGATGACTTCAATCACTTGCATGCATGTAACGTTGAAGCTGGTAAATAGAGATTTTTCAACACAGTTCTTCTTCCTTATTTTTCTTTCGCTTTTTAAAAAATTTAGCCTGCTATGTTAAAGAATTCCTATGTTATTTTGATGGATTTTTGTGACATGAGTAGCTAAGTTTTTAATTATCTAGCTAGGGATTTAGATTGGATTGGATATTGTAAGACCTAATTATTTTTATCAATTCATGTTTAGTTCAGGCATTTATCTTATCTCCGAGTTTTACCTTTATTATGATTAAGCAATTTGGTGATAATGCACGTTCTCTAGATTGTTTTAGTTGCATAAAGTCATTCATTTGTTTAGTATGTACTAGCACGTATTATCCCATTCATTTATATTTTTCTTGTGCTAAAGTTTATTTTTTTAAATTTTTATTTATTCATTCTTTTTCCACTTTTTTATAATTATATTTTTTAATTTTACCATATTTTAATTGTGTAAAATTTCCGTATGATACTTGTGCTTGCAATTGCCGCTAACATCATTCTTTATTTTCTCGAAAAGTAAGAGTGTTCCATACATTTTCGACCTTTTGGCTTTGAAAGCATGTAATTTTTATTTTCTTTCCTATTGTCCAAGGAGAACCCCTTATTCTTTTTCTTTTTCTATTCCTTTCAACAACTTAGTTTTTTTTTTTTCTACTTCTCCTTTTTTTTTTGTTGGATATTTTTTCTTGAGGAATGCTGCTAGACTTTCATCATCTTTGTCCAAGATTTTATCCCCATCGATCAAGAATTTGTATCTTCTCATTAATTTTGTTGTTCTTTTCTCCTAGTTGCATATCTTTCGTATTGTTTGGTTCTTTGCTTTTCTGGGCTCGTTTTCCTTTTGATATTATTTTCCTTTTATCTTTGGCATTACTATGCTCTTCTTCTGCCTCTATGGAATCTTATATTAAATATTTCAATTATTATTATCAGAAATACTTACCTTCACATTTTTGGGGACGTAGTAAAACTTTTATTAGCCGAGGGTCTTTGCAAATCTGCTTTCGGGATGCATTAGATTGAATCTCAACAATTTTTCTTTTCATTTCTATCTTCAACTAATTTATCAATAGTATGTCATCGTTTTTTCGAAGAACTTGAATATTTCTGTCGTTATAGCTCTAATATTTTCTTTCTTGATACATCTTCAGAATAAACTTCAAAAATCAAATTATAATGTACTTTGCACAATTGGGTTAAAATCGTTTGAAAGTTCGACGCTCATTCCGAACCTTGAAGTGGGGGCATCTGTTGACACCGAAAATTCGAAAATAAATTATTAATTGATAGCCCAAATGAATTGGTTATTGATTACTAATTTTTATTCTAAGCCCACGATCAATTTGGGCTTAAATATTTAATTGGGGATAAGAATTATGGATTTTTATTCTTATTCTTTAATTAATTAAATGGATTAAAAAATAATCCATTAAAATAAAATAAAGCCCACTTCTTCATTGTGTGGACTTTAAATTCAGGCCCAAGCCCATGAAGCCCAAGTGAAGAACCGAAGGCCTATAAATAAAGTCTCCAAGGCTACAAGTCCATACAATATCAAGTCACAAATCACATTACAAGTCATAAGTCACAAGTTCTCAAGAGCGAAGGCATTCAAGCTCTCAAATCTTCGAGTCATTGCCACTTGCTATCTCGAAGTGCTGTCCGTGCAACGAGCCACACTTCCAAGCAAATTCAGCCAAGTTCTTCATTTGATTCGAGATCAAGCATCAAGCCCTCGAATCCATTATTCGAGAAGAATCAGAGGAATTACAGAGATTGTAACACTTTTTACATTAAATCAATAAATTCTATGTTTCGCTATTTTCTTGTATTTTGCATTCATTTATTGCAGATTCCAACGAAAATTTGTGTAAACAAATTTTGGCACGCCCAGTGGGACCTTCTCTGCCTCTCATCTCTTCATCCTACGAAAAATCTCAAATTCATCATAAAAAGCACTTCCATGACGCCTAAGAAGGATCAACTTGGATCGAGCAAGATGAACGTGGCTGAAATCGTTGCCAACATTGTTCAATCATCTACCGGGGGCAAGCACAACGGTTCAACCTCATCAGAATCGGACAACTCCCATCCTTCCACTCCAAAAAGAGTCAATTCCACCACCTTCGCCAGTTTGCCTGCGATGACTACCAGCGTGACGAACGTGGAAGAACAACTCGCTCAGATGGCTCAAGCCATAGCTGATTTGCAGAAGATCGTGGAGGACAAAGATCTTCAAATTTCGCAACTGATGAACAAAGTGGAGCAGCGAAATGTCGAGGGGTCTAGCCACAACCGTCCTTTTCCTCCAAAACACACTCCGAATGAGAAGCTGGTTGATCAGACACTTCACAAGCCAGATTTTGCACAAAAGACCACGCGTTCAACAAGTTCGGTAGCAACCTTGTCCATGAAAGAGTTGCAGGCTATGATAGCAAACACCATCAAGGCGTACTACGGCAGGTCATCCCAAAATCGAGTCACATACTCAAAACCATACTCAAGAAGAATTGATGCTTTGAAGATGCCGAATGGATACCAGCCTCCCAAGCTTCAACAGTTCGATGGAACAGGTAATCCTAGACAGCACATCGCCCACTTCATCGAAACTTGCAACAACGCTGGAACGGGTGGGGACCTTCTTGTCAAGCAGTTCGTGCGATCGCTCAAAGACAACGCCTTCGACTGGTATGTTGATCTTGAACCCGAATCCATCAATAGTTGGGAGGAAATGGAGAGAGAGTTCTTGAACCGCTTCTACAGCATGCGCCGCGCCGTAAGTATGATCGAGCTTACAAATGCAAGGCAACAGAAAGACGAGCCGGTCGTCGACTACATCAACCGTTGGCGAGCACTAAGCTTATGTTGCAAGGACAAATTGTCAGAAACGTCGGCGATAGAGATGTGCACGCAAGGGATGCATTGGGGAGTTCAGTACATTCTCCAAGGAATTAAACCTCGAACATTTGAGGATCTTGCTACTCGCGCCCATGACATGGAATTGAGTATCGCAAATCACCGACCTTCGTTTCCACTAGGAGAACAAGGAAGAGGAAGAGAAGAACGTTGGAAGAATGAGAAGTTTGTGAAAGCCTCTACCGAAGAGTCCATGGCCATTTCGGTTGCTGCAAGAGTGTCTCCAAATGTCGAGAAGAACAGAAACCTTGGAGTTCCACACAACTCAAATGATGGTCATCGGCCTACGCTGAAAGAAAGACAAGAAAAAGAATACCCTTTTGCTGACTCTGATGTCCCGCGTATTTTCGATGAATTAGTCGAAAGAAGATTGATCAAATTGCCCGAGTCAAAACGCCCCGAAGAAAGCGACAAGGTGGCTGATCCCAAATACTGCAAGTTTCACCGAATTGTCGGTCATCCTATTGAAAAGTGCTTCGTGGTCAAGGAAAGAATAATGTCGTTGGCCGATGAAGGAAAAATAATTCTTGACGATAATGATAGTGATGACGAGAAAGATGAAGATGTTGCTGAGGTGAATCACGCTAGCCTTATTGCGACCAAGAGCTCGTTGTGCAATCTTCAGAGCAAGAAGGTCATCTTCCCTCCACCTGAATTCTCGGGGCCGACAACACTTCAATTCGGGAGCCTAGACCCAACTTTGGTAAAGACCTTGCTCACTAATAAAAGAACCAAGCAAGAATTAACTCCCTCCAACAAAGTGACGGATGATAGATGGATTCTCGTGATTCACCAAAAAGGTTCAAAACAATATGTCGAGCAAGTTCATCCACCAACATCAAGGAGAAAGCCGAAACAAACCAAAATCCATAGACGGAATCCACCAAGAAGTTCGAAGAGTTCTCGATCAAGTCAAAAGAAATCAGAAAGAACCTGCAAATCAAACCATGCAACTCTTGGAGATTTCTTTCCACCTACGTTTCTTGGAGAAGCCGACAACGTGTTCCCGAATAAAACCAACAAATCGATGGACAAAGCCAAGTTGCGCGTCACCATCCAAAAGCCAAATTCCCCAAAAGGATCATCCTGAATGAAAGAGTCTGCTCCTTAACGCACGAGCCTAAACTGCATGTTACTCCTTGTTCGTATGAGTATAAAAAAAAAAAAAAAAAAAAAAAAAAAAAAAAAAAAAAAAAAATTTGAACTACGTCATGACTTGATCCTCTTTTTTGGGGTACGTAGGCAACTTGAATACTAAATTTTCAAGTGCAGTCATATCTTCAAACAAATCCAAATTGTTCGTGAGTTTCGATAAGTGCGTGAAATTCCAACACTGGGGGCATGCATTGGAGTCATTCAAGATCAACATCAAAACGAAGAATAGCGAACGAATGCACAAAAAGAAAGAGGCACAAAAAGATATGAAAGAACAATTTTATTCCACAAATGGTGTACTTTTACATCAAAAATGATCCAAAGGAATACAAAAAATGACGAAGTTGTACAATTTTGTCTAAATTCTTCATGTGGTCTCCCCAACTCTTTCTACACCCAATTCTCTGCCAGGGTTTCCATCAAAGTCAACATCTATGGGACGGCACGATAAATTCTCTTTTCGTGGAGTGATGATCCATTTTGCTTCCATATCGGAGTGTTGGACTTCCCTTATCGCCGATCAGGAGAGTCTCGATCTTCTAATGATTTGATTCCTCAACTCGTTTTTCATCCTTCACCTGCACCAAATGGGAGAGAAAAAAAAAAAAGAAAGAAAAAAAAGGAGGAGATTCCATTAGAAGAAAATGCTGCGCAACCGGCGTGACAAGTTGAGTCTTTCCACTTCATCATATTCATGCTGCACAGGGTCATTTGGAAATAAATGGCACGTTGGGAAAATTGGTGGAATCCGACAGGCCGTAAAGTTGTTGATCACCACTGCCGCTTAAGATGTAACTCCATGATGCGAAGGATTGATGGCCACCAACAATTCACAACACTTTGGCTTGATGGATGTTTGAAGGATGTTCAGCAACTCTTTCACTTCGTCGGGCTATGAAAAAGATTACTTGCAAAGCTTGAAAAGCATAATTGTTCGTGACTTGTGAGCATGGTCCGGATGGTAAGGTAAAGTACACGCACTCCTGCTGTCGTGGGGGCATGAAATGGGAATTGCAATAAGCGGAATCATCATTTGTGTGGAGACGGCCGAATGATGGAGTAGTGTTTTGTACTCACATCTTTTACTGCAAGGAATAAGGATATCAGCAAACAGAATCTTCATTGATGTTGGATGTCCGAGTGATGCTCCGCACGTGCCTCTAACGACTTTAGCCACAAAAAATCTCCGTTGATGTCGGGATGTTGATGCATGCTATAAGTCACGAAGTGGAAATGAATGGCCTCCATGGTTCTGAGTCGAGGTTTGAGAGAAAATCTGTCAGGATCTCATCGATACCGAGGAAGGAGAGCGCCGCTACAATGGTGTTCCGATCGGGGGCAAGAGTCTGACACTTTTTCTGCAACTGCAAGAATCTGAGTGATGTTGGATGATGATCGCGCACAAGCCATGAATGGTTGTTTTGTTTCCTAAGGTGAAAGCTTCATGTGAGGATCACTGAGAATGAATTGATGGTTCTTGAGCAAAATTCCATGAGCATTTCTGTGATGTCGAGGGAAGATGACGTCAAGACAAGACTCTTTGTCGAAACTGAAATGGCGGCACTGTGGAGGCAAAAGTCAGATCCAAGTGCCTGTAGCGGTTGAAACTTCAATGATCCGGATGTGCGAGATGAGTGCGACTGCCGGTAAAGATGTCAAATTGCCTTGTTCGTTGATCTGCAAGAGATGTTTGTGGATTCAGCATGGATGTAAATGATGGTGTCAAATTGCCTCATTACTCGTGGATCTATGGTAGTTTTAGGTGAATTCAACATGGCTGGCTGCAATGGAAATTTGTGGCGGATTCAGCATGATTTGAGGAGAAGATATCAGATTGCTTAATTGTTTGTCTTATGTGATCACCAGAAGCTACGTCTTTGCATTTAACGCCACCTGCACAAAGTGAGAAGCGATGCAACAAAATAATAATTATTAAAAAAAAAAGAAAAAAATCGAAGACGCAAAGCTGCAATAGCACCAAGTGAATCATCTCTCTCCTTTCTACAAAATCAATGGCAAGCTTTTCTTCAACATGATGATTGGGGTAGTTGGTCGGCGAAATCGTGATGGAGCTCTACAACCACGTTTTCTTTTCGAAGATCATTGAGTTCTCCCGCATGCTCCACACCGGCAAGGAAGGCATCGGCGAGCCACTTCACCACCAAGGACCTCCTTTTCACCGCCAAAAAACGGCACCGCTCGAATCAATCTACAAATCCAGATTCGAAGACAAGAATTTTGTCAAGAAGCACAATAGATTGGGTTCTTTATCTGCAAGGCGAACACCTGGTGGCTCGACTGTAAGCACATGGCGGTCGGACAGATAGTTGAGAGTTGAGACGTGGTGGAGGTGATCAGGAAGGTCCGATTCTGGCATGATGATGAAAAAAGAGGCCGGGTGAGTCGGAGAAGACGAAGTTAGCCATCCCGCCACCGCCGCAGAGGCTGTTATCTGAGATTTGCAGAAGTGAAACGTGGGGCGCCTCACCTTCGGAGAAGCCGTTGCTTGAGATTGCAGTGCGCCAAGACGAAAGGATTTGTGAATTAACTTTATTCCCGTTGCTGCCACCTCTATCTTCTCGCTGCTGCAGCCTTTGTTTGCCTAAGGATGATAGAAATGCAGAGTTTGTGGACACTCTTATATAGAGTCGATGGGATACAATTTTGAGCATTAATGATAAAGATAAAATTTCGGCGTAAATCGAAGAAATTCCGGAAAGAAAAATAAAGGGAAGAAGAAAGTGCTGTAAACCTGCAATCTGCTGAAGAGTGCACCTGGAGATTGCGTCAATTGCTGCTCGTTCCAATTTCCACGCGTGAACAAAAGTTTAAAATTGAAGGCTTATTTGGGCTAATTTTGGTGGCCCAATTTGTGGCAGAAAATGCTTTTAAAAAAGAAAAAGGCATTGGGGCCCGCCTAAAATGGAGAAGTGGTGCTGCTGTTGTTTTAAAACTTGCTACGCAACAAATTAAATGAGGTGGCCAAATTGATGAGTGATATTAGTTGGGCTAAATTATTAATGTCTAAGAACAATGGCCTAAAATCAAGTACTTCAAGCCCGGCCTCGCGAAAGTTCGACGCTCATTCCGAACCTTGAAGTGGGGGCATCTGTTGACACCGAAAATTCGAAAATAAATTATTAATTGATAGCCCAAATGAATTGGTTATTGATTACTAATTTTTATTCTAAGCCCACGATCAATTTGGGCTTAAATATTTAATTGGGGATAAGAATTATGGATTTTTATTCTTATTCTTTAATTAATTAAATGGATTAAAAAATAATCCATTAAAATAAAATAAAGCCCACTTCTTCATTGTGTGGACTTTAAATTCAGGCCCAAGCCCATGAAGCCCAAGTGAAGAACCGAAGGCCTATAAATAAAGTCTCCAAGGCTACAAGTCCATACAATATCAAGTCACAAATCACATTACAAGTCATAAGTCACAAGTTCTCAAGAGCGAAGGCATTCAAGCTCTCAAATCTTCGAGTCATTGCCACTTGCTATCTCGAAGTGCTGTCCGTGCAACGAGCCACACTTCCAAGCAAATTCAGCCAAGTTCTTCATTTGATTCGAGATCAAGCATCAAGCCCTCGAATCCATTATTCGAGAAGAATCAGAGGAATTACAGAGATTGTAACACTTTTTACATTAAATCAATAAATTCTATGTTTCGCTATTTTCTTGTATTTTGCATTCATTTATTGCAGATTCCAACGAAAATTTGTGTAAACAGATATATTCAAGTTCTCTTTCACCTTAAAAAACAACTAATTTATACCTAATACCTCCCTCTTCAATACCTTTGACCAACATGATATGATGCTATTATACTTTCATTTATCCTATTTGTTTGTTTATTAATGATGTAATAAGAAGTCATGCATAGGCAATTGGCAACTAATGTCTGAATTTTTTTTCCCTAGCAACGAAAGATCTTGTGCAACAATAAAATTTAAAAACTAATATTAAGAATTGTAATTTCACAGGTGAATAAATACTAATCACCGAAATTCTCTTCTTATTGATTTTTCTAGCCTCATAGTTATGTAGATTAATCATAACTAAAGGCTATGATGTAAGGATAGCAAATCTAGCCAATACTTTATGTCTTGTTCCAAAAAGGTGGAATTGTGTTAGTCAGGGTTGTCAAAGTGTCAAATTTTAATAGAAATCTCATCCGTATTTGATTTGGATTTATTTGCCTAATAAAAACTTTTAATGGATTAGGTATATTCGATTATAAATATTCATAATTTGAGATAAGTAGATCGAATATGAAATCATATCGTTTATTCGATTAAAAACCTAAATCAAATATTATATGATATTTTATTAAATTAATTAATTTACATATAAGATTTACTAAAATGATGTGTTAATGACAAATTGACAAGTCTAGTCCCTAAAGTTTCAAATTTGTGTCACTTTAATTTTTTAAATTTCAAAAGTAACAAATAAGTCTCTAATGTTATTAAATCACCTCAACGAAGTCCTTTTGCAACCTCTCCGATTACACGTGCGTTTGAGCGTACATGAAATATTTCAAGGTAAATACAAAAGATCAGTATAAGAGATTGTTTAATTATTATGAAGAGCTTAGACTGACTAATCTAGGATATACTGTAGTACTAGAGTACTGAAGATTGAAGTTGATGAACATAGTGAAGTGGAAAAACTTTCAAAATCATCTCTATATTTATTTTAAAAAAAAAAAGAAAAAGAGGAAAATGCTCTTACTAAACGCACGTTTGAAGCACGTGTAATTTTTTTCCGACTATACTTTCATCGGCAAAGGCGTTTGAGACAATTTAGTAACTTTAGGAGATTAGTTTTTAGTTTTTGAAACTTAAACATATACTTGTCATTATC
This sequence comes from Lantana camara, assembly GCA_037501455.1. NCBI lineage: Eukaryota > Viridiplantae > Streptophyta > Magnoliopsida > Lamiales > Verbenaceae > Lantana > Lantana camara. The sequence goes on from CM074857.1 coordinate 113,871,932, forward strand.
TTTATTTATTTATTTTTTTTTTTGGTCGACATTATCTTTATTATAAAATATTATTAGTTTTTTTAAAAATCGTATAAGGGCCCAAGTATCATGGAAAGAAGGCCCGTTTACTGAACTGGGCTTGTCTTGGGCGTAGAAACAAACCCATGTTCTTTCACCAATCCAATAAAGAATTAAGAAGGGTTTTGAGCTTCATCAACAACAGGGTTCGGAGTGAAAAAGCTGAAGAGAGATCGGAAAACTGAGAAATGTGGAACACTAATAATGGAAATGCGATGATGAAGATGGCGATGATGATTAGGCACTTCTCCTCAAGCTCGAGGAAGCGTGCCCCCAACTTGAGGAAAATAAACCCTAGGGTCCCGTTCCAGGAAGCAGCAATCATCGCCGAAGATCTCTATGGAGTCATTAAGAGCCATGGTCCTCTCACCATCGGCAATGCTTGGAATCACGTCAAGGTGAGATGCTTACTCACTTTTCCGCTTACATATAATACCTGACTGATATCTGGTTTACGGGAATTTGCGGTAATTGCTAGTTGATTGTTGGGATCTGAAATCCTTGATTCGTGTGTGATAGAAGAGTTTGGTTGAATGATTTTAATGGGGGATGGTATTTGGATGACATTCAAATTTTAGTTTATTTAGTTGGCATCAGCTGATCAACATTTTTCTGACTTCAATGGGGTTCAAGAAGCTCACTTGATTTAGGTGAAGCCTTAAAATTTCTGAACGAGATGGTTTTTAATTTTAAAAAAAAAATGGCAATGTCTCTGAGGTTTTCACCTTAATCTTCTGTTTGTGGTATAAAGGAACAATCAAAAGAAGTTGTCAAGTTTTCATAAGTTCTCAGCACTAGTTAAAAGATGAAAATGTTACGCTTGGCTGGAAAAATTTGACATGGTATAAAGAAATCGTTGTCTCTTACTCCTACTCATTTCGTGATGTGTCAACTTTCTTCACGTTTAAAATATTCGTTTGATGGCCGATGAATACTGTACAAGTCATGTGTTTACATCTTACAGCGGATTCTCCTTAATCAAGTTTTACTTCATTGTTGCTTCGTTTAGACTTTATATTTTATACTTCACTATTTTATATCTCGTGAATGGAACTTTTAAAGGTATGATGAAAAATAAATTGTGTTAGGGAAACCTGCCTCTAATATAATCACTTTGAGCTCCAAATGCAAGAGCCAATGACAAGACATTACGTTCTTGATTAATAACAGATAAGACATTACATTCTTGATCATTAAAAATTAAATTAATGGCTTTCTGTGCTGCTTTGATTAAATAACAGATTTACCTCTTTATATATCAATACTTACTGGGGAAAACAATCATATTAACTACATATGATATCTTAATCCTATTGTTAAGAAACTACTCTTGCGTCTACATACTTGCTCGGTTGCTCCATGCATGTGACTGTGCTCTTCGCATCTTATTCTCTAGTTCTCATATTGCATTTTCTTTTTAGAATTTATTTTTCCATCTTTTGAAATAAAATTTGATGTACACTGCAGGATGCAGGAATAAACGGATTAAGCAGCAAAACACACATGAAGTTGATGCTCAAGTGGATGCAGGGTAGACATATGCTGAAGCAAATTTGTAATCATGTTGGCTCTAGTAAGAAATTTCTGCTCACCACACTTCCTGAAGATCCTAATTCGAACCAGCCAAACAGCTCCGTGGAACACAACACAAAGGGCGAAAAACCTCTAAAGTCGAAGAGGAAAAACGTACGGTAGCTTAATTTTTGTGCCTGAAACGAAAATTTCACTGTAATTGAGCACATAAATCATGCGGTCAAGTTATAATTGCTTTGAGAATCCTGGTTGGCATATCTTTTCTTTCATCTTATGTTGGAACATCTTTTGTTTCTCTTACGATGTAATCTGCAATGAATTTGCTTTGTAAGATCTTCTTTCAAGGATAGTTTTACAAATTTGCTGTTTACACATGTTTATTGGTAGCATGAGAGTGTAGCAAATACTTTTTTTATGATGCTAGATGTTCTTGGCCAGCTTCTTGTTTTCCCAAGTGTTCTTAGGGGAATGTATTTTGTAGAAATGAAAATATGTTCTGGTTTTATTTTACGGGGCCCTGTAAAATTTTATATCATTTTACATTATTATAGTGCTCTAGTAATTTATTATATATTCTAATATAGTGATTACAAGGTGTGTATATTGTTGATGTAATCATTTGATATAATTAGGTTTACTTAAATATTTTGTGAAATGTTGGTAATGTGTTAGGAGAAATGATTGGTTTGTGCTTTTAGAACATGATAAGCTCCAAAATCGTGGTATTAGTATTTACAAAATCATAATAGTAGGAACGCAAATGACAAACTTATGATGAATATTGATGAATGGTGATGATGATATGAATAAGTATAATAAATTCCTACTCGAAATATGATTTTATTAATAAATTATATGGCATAAACGAAGAAATAAAAGCTGACCAAAAAAATAGAAAGAAAATTCAGAAGTAGAAAATTAGAAGAAAGAAAAGATAAATGATACATGACAGGTTTGTTGGGCAGTAACCCAACTAGGCATATAATGAACCATTTAAATGGGGATCGAAAATCTAATATCCATTCGTTTTCGGATTCTTTTAAATATATTAACTGCACCCGATTATAAATACACGAATTATAAACATATAAGAAAATAATAATTACATATTTAGCTTATTTAACATCAAATATATTTATATATCCGTTAGATATATTTGTATCGAATTATACATTTATACCTTGAATAGACAAATATTAATTTATACATTATATAATTATTTTAAAATTAAAAAATAAAAATAACAATAAATGTATACCATATTATTGATGATAAAAAATATTCATTAATAATATTGAATATATATTATAAATTGTACATTATACTCATGAGTATATGGTTTGTATGTATTTAACATTTGTTTGTGTTATGAAATTTTAATTTATTATCTTTAATTAAAAATATATATATAATAGATAAATGGATTTGATTTCGAATATCAAATAATTTACTAATTAAATATCTTTACGGATAATCCTGTACGCCGATAATATCTATCAAATAAAAATAAAAATAACATTTTTATTGAGTTTATTACGACCGGAACCCTGTGTTATTTCGAATTAACACAGAAAACCCTATCATTTAAAAATCATATAGAAAACCCTATGTTTTTAAAATGTTGCTCACCGCCCCCTCGAAACCCTCCTGTATCATTTGGAACGTGAAAAACCAATTTTACCCTTGGTATAACAGGAACAAATATCACATGAGGCTTGAGAGAGCACCAATACAAAAAAATTTAGTTTTAGCCCATAGCCACTCGTGCACCCAAAACCTCCGTCTTCTCCAGATCGCCTAGAACCAGATCAATTATGGTGCTATCATGCGGCGAAACACTTCCACAAGGGCAGATCTGTTTGATTTTTAATTTTTATGTGTGTGTACAAATTTGTGTGTGCGGTGGTCAGCGGGGGCGGATTTAGGATTCCTCGTCAGTCAAAGCTGAAAATTTGTAGTCTCCGGATCACTAATTATATTTTCTGAATTATATTCTACACTATCAATATTGATTCTTTTTTGGTTGGCAATCGAACTTGATGATTCAATAGCTCTTCAATCTTTTACTAAAATATCGATGCATGATTATAAATTATGATATCAATTCAAAAAAATAATTCATTAATTAGCACTCTCAATAAATACATAAAATTTGAACATTTTATAAGCATGTAAATCTTAAACATTCAATAAGAATTCACATAAACAAATATTTCCCAAAAATTAAAAATTAAAAAATAACTCACCTCATAAAAATCTTCAAAATTTGCACAAATTAAAGCTGAAAAAATTAAAAGGAAGTTTATCTATCAAAACTAAGAAATAAAGGTTTACAATTAGAGTTCGGAACAAATATATGTGGATTTTTATTGGGGGGGGGGGGAGGGGCTTGGCCTATGCTGGCTCTGCCCCTGGTGGTCAGTGAAGGGGGCGGACAGTATGCTATTGGTGATGGAAAATTCTTGGATGAGCCGGGTGTGGGCCCCGATCCCTACACCCGGCTCTAATAGGTAAATAAAAAAATATATTTTTTTATTTACCTATTAGAGCCGGGTGTAGGGATCGGGGCCCACACCCGGCTCAGCCAAGAATTTCCCATTGGTGATGGTGGTGTTGCCGGCGGTGATGGTGGTGGTGTGCGGGTGTATTATCGGTGGTGATTTAGTTTATAATTTATATAAATACTAGTATTAAACCCGTGCCAAGGCACGAGCCACCATTTTTTAAATATGACACTTTTAAGTAATTTAACCATTTGAGGATCACATTATATAATAAAAATCAATTATAATATACTTAAAAATAAAAAATATTAATTATTTTAATCAAACTCAACTCATAATAAGTAATACATGGCAATTATTTTCAAAATATGAAAAAAAAAAAAAAGTAATACACGACAATTATTTTCAAAATATGAAGTAAAAAAAAAAAATCTTTGTTGAAGCCATCATGTAGGAATAAATAGTAAAAACTTCTTTCATTGCATCTGCACACAAACAAATAAATTAATAATCTACCACAAAAAATAACATAATATTCATATTCAAAATAAAAGGATTACGAACAAATTTATAATATACCAATTTTGCTGGTTTCGTTTGCTACCAAAACAAATACATATATGTTGTCATCCTTATGACATCAAGGATGTAGGAATGAATAATCAAAACTCCTTCCACCATATCTGCAACAAAATAAATAAATTAATAATATAATATTACAAATAACACAATAATCTTAAAAAATAGATAAATTAAGAATAAGAGCAAATTGTATACCCTAAATGGAAATATTCCGTCAAGGCATTTGCACTTTTAAATAATTATGATAGGATATAAATGAAGTTCGTTTCAAACTTCGATGAAATAGCAAATAATTATGGTATTGTTGTCACTTTCCTGCATTTAAAATAATAAGATAGTTAATAAATATATATATAAAAGATGCATATATTATGAAATTAATAAAAAAGTGTTAATAAGATAGCAATTCATGAAAGGAATCCCTTTTACCTGTTCATAGTCGAGGAATATGGATTTCATAGCAGACCACATGGTCAAATTACTTAAACATAATTTTATCGTAAAACCAAATTAAAACAATTTGATCTACATTTTTTTGCATAATCTTGTTTTAGGAGGTGTTGATTTCTTTTGAATCAACCATATAGACAGATGAAGGTTTTATATTGATTCATAAAAAGGAATATCTTCTGGATGATTATGAAAATTTATAAATATGAGAGGGTGGTTTTATAAATTTGAGAGATAGATGATATAGGATTTCTCCATCCATCTATATATAACACCATAATATTCTTATCCAACAGATATTTAATATTTTAGTTGATTAAATTAGATTTAATATTAATAATTTTATTTTAAATTCAATCATTTCTTACTAACAACTTTTGACTTATATGATAGAAGATATTGAGATTTTTACGGTAGTTTTAATTTAAAGAGTCATAAAATTTTAGATAATCATTAAATATTTAAAAATATTATTTATTTGCTTAATATATTGAAGTTTAAAGTGATTTATGCATTAGATTAGGGATTTATGTGATAACAGAAATCTTAGTATGGTTAGGTTTAAAATTCAAATTATTCTACTTAATAGAATTTGAGAAACAAACATGGAGAGTTATACGTTCGGAAGCTTAAAATTTTGAATTTTTTTATCAACTTACTAATTTAAATTTGAATTTTTTTTAACTAATATAAATCTCTTGATTTTGAATTCAAACATTTCTTAGTAACAAATTTTGAGATTTGTATGACAGAAGATTTTGAAATTTTTACACTAATTTTAATTTAAAGAGTCGTAAAATTTAATGAGATTTTTGTTTAATGATTTTGAGATTTCTTGTATAGTAAAATAAAAGTTTATTGGGACTATCCACATCATCACACACGTGGATAACCTCAAGAGTTGTGAATGTGCTAAAACATCTCAACCTTTGATTTTAATATAATAGATCTAACGGTCCTTATTTTAAGTGCATAAATTATATTAATCATAATATTAGGGGTATAATTGTCTTTTCACAAACATTTATGATAAAAGTTAGTATTCCTATTTGCACTTTAAGCGCGTGAGACCCCGTTCACCTCTTCAGGGTTTTGGATGCCTATTTATTGATTTCATAAGGTTTTTAGTGAGACATTTTATATGACAGGGTCTAGCTTGATTATTATGAATTTCACAGGGGACCTTGGAGCAAAAAACCCCATTTTTATTATCAGTCAAATAATGAAATATTAGAAAGAGTCGAATCCAAATCCTGCTTATATGCCGCGTTATTATCCTCTAATGATACCCATTACACGAGAAATGATTGCATTCAACGCGGGTGACCAATCACGTTTTAATCAATTGTTGCAATATGAACTTTAGAGAAAATTGTGTAGTTGGTCTTATAAATTTTTCTTTTTTCTTTATAAAGTTCCACATGTTAGGAATAATACGATAAAATTCAAATTTTAGGAAAATTATACCCAGTCGTAGAGACTATGATACACGAATATTTTAAAAAATATTATTTTAGTGTATAATATCGTATCAAATATCATATCAGACTAAAAATTTGTATTGTTGTATCCATGTCGTGATGTATTTGTGTCGCCGCACACTATAGCATAGAGGTAATCTTATTTGAAATTTCGACAAATATAGTCTAATTTCGACAAATATAGTTTTATAAATAAGGAATTAATGGTCAAAATAATCTTCTGTTAATCAGAAAAAAAAAAAAATATATAATATAAAAAATAGTCTAAAAAATCTTATGTAATTTTTTTTTTTTTTTTGGCACACCACCCTTTAGCTCAATTTGATCAATTTTAAAAAATGTTATGCCTAATTTATCCTTATCATATTTATTAAAAATCTTAATAAATTAACAAAATTTTATAATATTATAATAAAAAATTAAAAAGAATATATTACCCGCACTAATACACAAATAGTAACTAATGTATACATAATGTATATTACCAAATTTAGTTTATTCTCGTTGAAATTAATTAATTTAAATGAGATTATATATTATTTTTTCATGATTATAATGTAAATACAATTATTTTATTATTTTTTAAATATTATTAATGTATAAAAATATATTAATATTTAATATTCATATATTATATTATATGTATATATAAATATTATAGGTTTATAATGTATAATATTATATGTATATAATATATTATTATTATATTTACAATATCCATCGTCCACCCCACTTTCCAGCCGTGATGTCCCGTCCGTTCGGCCATACAGGTATGACGTTAAGTGTAGCGTTCGGAGTGGTGGGCCAACACATCCCCCACACCTAAACTCGAACCCACATATGAAATGGAAGTCCATACATGAGCCCAAATCTAAAAGAACGGGGACCTACACACACACACTAGGCTAAGCGGGGCTAAAGACAAATCAGAGCCGCAAAAACAAATAACAGAATGCGGAAGCAACAAACATGATCCATATAGAAGCTTAGCACGAGCCTACAATCATATATACAAAACCATCACGGCCCAAAATACAACAAGTCTCCAAAACAAGTATCAAGATACAAATCCATATCATACTATAGGTCCAAGTATCCAAAAAACATAAATATGAATGCAGACTCAACCTAAACAAGTTAGTACGACACCACGACGCACTTCTCCTTCTAGCTCGAGCAAACCTGCAACTAAAGGCGGGAAAAGAGAGGGGCCAGTCATAACTCGATTGAGTAAGGGGGCTCACGCACACCCACACACGTATAAGTATAGAGCATAGCACATATCAAAGGAATGGTTATGAATCGGAGCTAGGGTTTTGTATAACAAATCATTTTCAAAAGCATATCATATAATACAAAAAAAAAAAAAAAAAAAGCCTAACTCAATTCATAATCTATCGATAACATAAACATAAACATATGCCTTGCGAGTACGAGCCTCCACCAACACACCTCTTAACATAGCTTAAAAATCGAAATCATAAATACATATCCTTCGCACATCCATACTGTTTCGGGAATCAAACCCTCTTCACCTACTTAAGTATACACACGGGGTAGCTATCCCACTGATGAAGTAGGAAACTTGAGTTAGAATAAGGAGAAAGTAAAATATATTACTGATAACAGTTGAAGAAAGTACACGGAGAATTCTAAAAATGCAATGATAATATGAAGAGTACGTAATCAAAGAGCAATTAGCCTCTCACATAGGCTTTTCTCTCTTTTATATCTATCTTCTCCCTATATTTTAGCCAAGTAGGTTATTGGGAGAGAAAAGTGGGGGGAGGTTATCCCCACTTCAAATTTAAATCTCTTCTCAACATACCTAGTATACTTTAACCTAGACATTTTTCGTGCTGGGCTTGTCTAGGTTGGCCTTGAGTTCGGCCCAACTCGCATTAAGCCCAAACACCCGCCAGGAAGTCAGCGACGTTGCTCGTGCTATGTACGTTCCAGCTGAAATATAAGTTTATCCTTTTTACTTCTAACTTTGGTCTGGTATCACATTTATGGTATATCATTCACTCCTCCCACTCTCATAGTTAGAGGGATCTGACTGTGAGAGTAGCCATGTTACCGCAGGGTACCAGCCTGGAAAGTTTGAGCTGCATTCTTGCTTATTTTGCATGCACCCTTCTGCTTTGTTCAATTTTCTCAATTTTGACAGACTTTCCCATTCCTTGTTCAGCGTGGTTGCCTTATTAAAAACCTTATGGGGAAAAACCTCGTGGGAAAAACCCTCATAAGGAAAAGAGTGCAACCGAGACATCGTATTGACAGTGGTGCCTTGATGTGTTCACAGGACCGCCCCAGGCAGGGTCGTCCGCCCCACCTTCTTGCTTCAGCTGATCGGTTCCCTTATCTTGATATTCTGGTTATTCCAAAATTCAGGGCTTCTTTTCCCTTAATGAACATCACCATTCCTTTTACATCTGGGATATCTTCAAATATTGGAGGTAGTTATCACAATCTCTTCGATTAACTCCCGCTTCGTCTCTTACTCCAGTAGGTAAAGCTTTTCGGTTTCCAAGAAAATGTTTCTCCTTCTCCTGGCTTTAAAGGGAATGTAAATTCTGCAGAAATATTTCTCAAAATCTGATTATATCTCAAATCAGTAAAATAATTCTCATTCTATCGCGATAAATCCCTTAACTCAATGGGATAACTTCCAAGATCACTGAAATAATTCACCACTACTATTAGAATAATTTTAATGAAACTAAGAAAATTATTAAGATAATTCTCAAAGTAACTCCAATACCCCTTTGGTTGGAGACTATTTGTTTCTCATATCCGTCCACCAGAGTTCTATCCGTCGCTTCGTCGTGCGCTTCTGCCAGCCATCTTCCATCGCACCGGTGAGGTCTCGATTTGGATCTCATCTTTAGATTTCTTTTGACTTCGAAAGATAAAAAATTGAGGATACCCCCTCTCTTTGCTTGTCATTCTTCATTTGCTTCTTTTTTTTACCCGCAACATCGTTCTAATTTGTGGTTGGTGATATGCTTCCTTTATCGTGGCTGGTCATCATTGCGCTTGGGAAAAATGAACTTCGACTCCGCGAATCATCTTCTCAGGTAATACGGGAAAAGATTCCCTTCTCTTTCTGATTTTGATGTTGATCGATTCATAGCTGGACCTGTTGATGAAATTCTCTTGCTCTGTTTGGTGCTTCTTTATTTGCAAGACAGATTTGATTGTAACGTTCGTCGAACAACTTCTCTCTCCGCTCACCCTTGTTCAGCCCGTCGCTCGCAGGTAACCTTCTCAATTCTCCTTTCAAAACTTGAGCTTTTGGTCGAGAACATTATGAAATTTGAGTTTTTGGGTCTTGAACTGATGAGTTTGGCACCTGTGCATCATTGTTTTGACATTATCTTGGACTTCTTTATGTACATATGGTCCAATTCAGGCTTACGTGTGCCTCCATATCTTTTATTCATTCTATAGTGTGATTACGTGGCCCCATCTTATTTTGTTAATACTCGTTTCCTTCTGTTGCTTAGCTTCACAGCAACTTGGGTGCTCGGCTCCCGCGACCGACTAGTGTACCCATTGTCTCTGTCTTCCTCACTTGCATCCGACCGGGATGTGGCCAAATCCATTGACGGAGAAGCAACTTCAGGATACTTCCTCTCTAGTTCCCATTCTTCCCCATCCAGACGTACAGATATTCACCAAAGAAAGGAGGACAACGCTTTCGATTCAAGCAATGAGGAAGCTCCTGGTGAACAGGAAGAAGGGAGCAGCAGCTCTGTTAGGCAGGAAGGGGGAAGCAATAGCCCTACTGAGTAGGAGCCCTGCTCCAGAATGTACTACCATCCGTTCTGTCATGACAAAAAGCAACTTGCTAGATCACCAAGGTAAACTAAATATTCTTGCTGAATAGGAGCTCTAGGTGCCCTTTCTTCTGGCTTTGACCTATCTTTCTTGGACTCAAAGGAAGCAATTGATGCCAGTTTTGGTGATCCTAGACTTGCTTTCAAGGGCAATAACTCTGTCCTTACCTCAGTAGGTACGACTCTTGCTTGCCTTTACTGTTTTTAGCTACTTTGAACCATTTCTTTGATACTTCTTTGTAAGAATTTGAGCACTTTCCTTTTATTTGCATGGAGAGGGAATAAAGTTTTAATCACGAGTTCGAAGGGCCCTACTTAGTCCACGGATGAAGACAACCCTATCGATCCCCTTAATGTTGCTGAAGTAGGCAGTGTGGCCCCGGCTGCCCAACAGGGAGGTGCTGCTACTCCAGCTACCGGTTATGGCCCAGCTGGAGCGCCTTCAGTAGCACCTACTCGATCCGCAGATGTGTGAAGAGCTTGGAGCTTCTTCTTCAGCATCACTTTATCTTCTGATATCTTCTTTCTTTCATGCTTTTCGAATAAACATTCTACATTGATTAGTTGCTTGAATTTTTGAAACGATTTTTCCATCTGGTTGGCTTTGGTCTTTAGACACCTTTGCGAGCCTCTGTTATTTAATTACAAACATGGTGCTGATGAATTTTCTTCATTCATGTCCTTCTTTTTGTTTGATTTACTGAATTTTCTGTTTCTCATGAGATAATGAGTAGAGAAAAATATTTCTGTCAGGACGACCAGAAGGTTAGACCAGGCAGGACCGTTCTAGAGCGTGTCTACCTGCCTGCAGCAGTAGAACAACAAGTTTTGTAATCCAAGTGATGAATTTGCAGGCAAGGGGAGGTAAGTTTTGAGCTTGAATCAGGATGGTTCCACAAGATCCACTGATAAATGTGGTCTTCTTGCTTAGCCTGACGCTTACTGGAGAAGGTAGTACTGTGTTAGCAGTCCAGCAAGAAGGTTGTGTCCTGCTAGCTGCAAGTTCTTCTGCCAACATTACTCAGCAAGCTGAGGGAGCCGGTTAACCTGGAGTGTCTCTTACTTTCGGGTTGATGTTTGTGAACCTTCTTTGTTAGTTATGAACATGAACTTTCATACATCATAAACTTCTTTTTGGTTTCATTTCCTACACATCTTGAAGGTTTATGCATATCAGTTTAATTGATATATTTGAATGAATGTATAATCCCTATACTCTCTATAGGGTCGTATGTCTGCTACGCTAGTTAGGTGGGCTTTTATCAAGATGACCAAGAAGCTAAACCAGACAACGGTCCTGCCTGCTTATCAGCTAGGTATTCAAGCACACTTCTGCCTGTTGGTCGGCAGGAACGAGATTATAGTTTTCCAATCCAAGGTGGTATTTCAAACCACCTTCCCAAGGGGTCGTTCAGACCTCTTCTCAAGGAGTTTCGCCACAGTCATTCCAAATTCGTGTTTTCTCCAGAGGTAACAATTTTGCCACAATTATTCAATCATGGAGAATCACTCTGGCTTCTTCACAAGGTGGTCAGTTCCATCGACCATCCTTCCTAGGGGGGCGTTCGCGCTCCCCCTCGATGGGTACCCGAGGCGAAATATTTTTCTTAATACCGAAATCATCAGGCTATGATCGAGAGGCTCTCATGCCTCATTTCATGTGAAATCTTTTTTCTCAACGCCAAAATCGTCGGGCTTTGATAAAGGGGCCCTCATGCCACGTTTTAAGTTATTCTCATATGTTAATATACAAGAACACCGAAATCATCGGCCTTTACAAAATCATATTATCATAGCCACATATCATGTCACTTTCACAATTTCATACATTCCACATACTAAGAGCTCATTATCATATAAAACATCAATATTTCCAACATATGCACGTTATTGGTCTATTCATTCTCAAAAATAATAAAAGGAGAGATAAAGTAAGATGTTACTTGTCGAGTGATATTGTATTTCTCCTCTTTTTCAAGAATAGAAAAACTTTTGATGTTCCGCAATCATGGGAATACTCTATTAGTTAGCGTAGGCGGCTTTATTGGTTATTGTACTTCATACGTTCCTGGTTGCATCAGTCAGGATTGTTTCTCATGTGTTTCTGGTTGCACCAGTCAGGATTGTTTCTCATGCATTTCTGGTTGCACCAGTCTGGACCGTCTTTCCTGCCAGCTCTTTCAACTTGATTGACTTTCCCGCCTATTAGTGCATAGCGATCGGGCTATTTTTTACTAGCTATGAACTTGCTTATTTCCTGAATCTTTAGATATCCTGTTCTCCGTCTGCTTTCTTTTCAATTCCTACACACTTGTATACTCGTTCTTTGGCCATGCTGATCAAGTGATCTTTCATCAGGATGACCAGAAAGCTGGACCATGCAGCTTGTTTGCCTGTTCGTTAAGTAGGATAGACTCCACATCACTCATGTCTGCTGGCAGGAAAGTACCTATAGCTTTACAGCTTAAGGTGGGATTGAACACGATATTTTCCTTCTCTTCTGGTAAGCGTTGGACTTTTACCTTATATTTATTTATATTCTTGTTGGGTGGTCATATCTCCAAGGCACCTAAGGATTTTTTCAGAAAATTTCTTGAATTACCCAATAACTCGTGTCTTGATTCCATTAACGCGCAACTTTTCTGATACCAGCATGAAGGATGTTTCCTTCCTAGCTGGTTCTCACCAGGCCATACACTTCCTGACTGGTGCTCAATCCTGCACTTGTATCTTAGTCCATCAACAGCCCTGTTGTACTTTCTGTTTCAGGTCTTACACCTCTTAGCAGGTTATTGGATTTGATGCTGACACCACTTGTTGGTTGGTTCATCCCAACCCTACTTGAATAATAGGAGAGAGTTGTATGAAACGTTCTCCCTTTCTTGGCCTTGGGTGAATGTCGTTCGCGCTTGGATACCTGGATCGCTTCCTGGAAAATCAGCACAGGTGGTGCTTGCACCTGGATAGTAGGCCTGCTTCCGTGTCCAATCTGGCGGCCCAGGATGGTTGGGACCTAAGTCGGGGTATTTGATCAGTCTACTTGGTGGTGTGGTGAATCGCCCAAGAACGCTTCATGTACAGATTTGGGAATAATTACTTTAAGTCTTTAGGTATGCTGATCTTCTTGAGAAGTGCACCGTTTCCTCCATTTCCCTGGATAGCAGGAAGGTTCAAGTTTTGTCCTTTGCTTCAGTTGTTGTATCTTCAACGGCCTTTTCTTTGGATTTAGCATCGGTCTTTTGTAATCTCTGCTCATGCTCTTTCATTTGATTTTCAAAATGTAAGACTTTTTTTTTTCTTGGCTTCAAGCTCTTCACATGATTGCTTCAAAGAAGCTCCTCATTCTAGCTCTCTTTGAGAGCTTGATTCATTCTCATCTTTAATTCTAGCTTCTGCAATTGCTAATTTTTCTTCAAGTTCTTTGTTGTGTGCCAATGCTTCGGACAAGAGAGAATCAGCTTTGAAGAAATTATCATCGGATTGTTGCAACTTAGCTTCGAGGTCGTTGCTTAACTCCTTCATCTGAGCATTATCATTGGTTAGATTCTTCAATGCATCTTCAAGATCTTCCTTTTCTTTTATCATTTTGGTTAATTCCGCCTCAATGATTTTCGCCTTTGTTTCTTGATTGGTTAAATGTTCTTGGACCTCTTCAAGTTTCTCTTTCGTTGATGTCAAGAGGTTCTCAAGTGATGCCATATCATCTTTATTCTTTAATTCAGAAGCCTTTTTTAGCTCCAATTCTTGGTTCAATTCACTGATATGATCTTCCTTTGAAACTAACTTTTTCTCCAAATCAAGCACCTGCGATTTGGAAAGCTCCAATTCCAAGTAATATAGTTGGCTTCTTGAAGGGCCTTGAGCTGTAAGTTGTATTTCTCTTCTGTCTCATAGATTTGTCCTAGAAGTTTCTTGTGATTAAGCTCGAGCTCGTCGTATTGCCTTGCACTTTCTTCATTTTTTCCTTTCGTAAGCAAGAGTTCGTCCCTCAGGTGGGCGTTTTCAATTTGGATTCTTTCAATGCAACTAACATTTTGGCGCAGGTCGTTCTCGAGTTCTCTGACATTTTCTTGTGCTTCTAGAAGCTCCCGGCTTGAATCTGGTGAGGAAGCAGTAGGCTCGATTGCCGATGGCTTTTCATGTTCAACAACATTGGCTTCAGCTACTTCCTTCTCCACTTTTATGAATTCACCATCAAGTGAGGTGTCATCTTCCTCTTTCCGAACTTCCTCTCTCTATGCTTTCGTCATTCCTCCTTTCTAACCGCGGATCGATGTATTTTTTTCTTTTTTTCTACCGGTCGCCGCTGCAATTTCTGGCGCCTTTTCACAGTCACCGGAGCTTCTCTCACTATCTTCGTGCGCTGAAAAAGGTAAAACCTTGGTATCGTGCTTTTCCATAGCCATATCGATTGTCGAACAAATCTCCCACGCCTTAACTCAAATTTCCCACAGATGTGGCAACACTAAATTTGTATAAATTAAGTTGAAATCGCTTGATGAATTAGGAAACTTAAGAGAGAATAAGGAGAGTAAAATATATTATTGATAACAGTTGAAGAAAGTACACGAAGAATTCTAAGAATGCAATGATAATATGAAGAGTACGTAATCAAAAAGTAATTAGCCTCTCACATAGGCTTTTCTCTCTTTTATATCTATCTTCTCCCTATATTTTAGCCAAGTAGGTTAGTGGGAGAGAAAAGTGGGGGGAGGTTATCCCCACTTCAAATTTAAACCCCCCCTCTCTCCACCTCTTCTCAACAGACCTGGTAAGCTTTAACCTAGACATTTTCGTGCTGGGCTTGTCTAGGTTGGCTTTAATTTCGGATCAACTCGCATTACGCCCAAACACCAGCCAGGAAGTCAGTGTCATCCCCGATTATTCACCGAAGGCTCAAAGCACCACGCCTCCTCAACCTCCAAGAGTCGCGCATAAGTACTTCAAATGGGAATCATGTCCAGGCTTATCCCGACGGCCCTTGCCGTCCCGGGTTTCCCCACCCATAATTCCCGAGGGCCCAAAATACTTTATCTTATCATATTCCCATGTTTCAGGGCTTATCTCGCACATACCATAATATAAACGTACATAAAGCGAAAAAGTAACCTTACGTATGCTAATACATATACCATTTTTATTAAATTTAAACGTATCCTTAAGATCATAAACATGACCTATAAATACGTATTTACTATATAATAAGTATATAGTCACATCCGGGGAGAGAAATAAACATATAATAGGCCATATGTCACTTAACTAAAAGAAAAGATCCTAAACCTCACCTTATAACAAAAACAGTAGCAAACGGAGACCAAAACGGGCAAACCGACACCTATGCCTCGGGCACAACGTCGTCTGAAAGTGGCTCTATGACAAAAAAACATAATACCCGAGATTTAGACTCGATTATGTTCCAAATAGACTCCGGTGATGCATATTAATGCAATGGATGCATATGAGGTGCTAAAATGTAACACTTAAGTCATTTAAGTCCATAACTCGTATAAATCGTATCAAATTAATCCATAAACTTAATACAAGAAATTTAACACTTAATAATACATGTTAATAATACTTAGGAGTCATAAAAGAGACGAGAGAATAACAAAACAAACGAACGAAAAACATATTACACGTATGCATGCAAACACGAGGGTTTCACGGGGGTTACACCCTTTTAGTTCAAAGGGTGTCACCTCCGTGGGCTGGGGCAGGCCTAAAACCACAAAACCAGCAGCACCTGATCACAAAAGCACTAATGCACGGACACGACCCAATTTGGGCACGTGCAGTGTCCGACACGTGTCGGACACGGACACGGCTCCGACGCGTGTCCGACACGGCTGAAGGAGTGTCCGTAAAAATTAAAAAAAAAAAAAAAAAAAAGGGACACGGTGTCGGACACAGTGAGGTGAAGTGTCCGACACGGCGGGGCATATTTTATAATTATAAAAAGGTTTTTATGCATTTTTTAATATTTTTAGAATTTTTTGGGGAGAAAACTGAAATAACAAGACTTATTTGAGGTTATAATATTACATACTTTTATAAATATTTTATTTTTCCTAGATTATATTTATAAGTTTATTTATTTTTATATAAAATATTTTTATTTATATATAAAATATATTTATTTAATATAAAATATAGTCGTGTCGGAGCCGTGTCATGTCCTAAAAATTTTTAAAAATCCGTGTCGCCGTGTCGTGTCCGTGTCGCCGTGTCCGTGTCCGTGCAACATAGCACAAAAGTGACATTAAAAGGTCACCCCCATGGCTCAGGTCAGAACCACAACCCTTAAGTGCAGCAACATTGTCACGGGGGTGACAATATTCAAGGGTAAAAGCTTGCACGAGGCTGAACCCGTGCAGTTGCATTCTCCCTAACAATTCGCCCTGAACTTCCCCTGTTTTTCTTCTCCATTGAAGCAGCAATGTAGCAGTAGGTACAAGGCAAAGAAAGAAGCAACAAATCACATGAAAAATGCAACAAAACGTAACATAACAACTACAACATAATCCGACAACTTAGGAGCAACAAAATAAATGAAAAATCACAACTTATATCAAGTTTTCTCCAAGCTTCAAGCTAAGTTCATTAATGGCAACTTATTAATTGTCCAACTACCAACAAATTGGAGCATATAAATGAAATAAATAAGCTACAAGGATCAACATACAACTCTTAGATTTCAAAAAGGTGCAAGAATGATCAAGTTATCAAGAATTTGAATGAAACCTTTACTATTCATCATGAACTCCATCTACCATGCATTCTTAGGTTAAAAAAAAAACTTATGGGCAAAAATGTGCACAAGAACATGGAGAACAAGAATCTTAACCTACCTTTGAAGTTGGAGAAAGAAATGGGGTGAAATGAGCTCTTAAGGGCAAGATATGGTGTTGTGCTCTTGTTTCCCTTCTTCTTCTTGCTTCTTGCTTTCTTTGGACATTTTATGAGAGAAAATGAGGGAGTGAGGGTTGAGTCTTGGTCAAAAGAAAGGGAAGAAATAGGTGAAAAGGGAGCAAAAGCGGTTAGAAGAAGCGGTCCATTTGGATCGAATTTTAGGTCGTTGGGGATCCGAACGGCTTCAGAAAAATACGAGGCTTGTTCTGTTGGATCTGAATCGTCGAAATGAGTCCAACGATGAAGTCAGAATTTGAATCCAAATTCCCGAGCTCATATTTTGCCAAAAAGGACTCAAGAATGACCTATTTGCAAAATGGGCCCTAAACTTAAGAAAAAGTGCAATTGAGTCCCTAAGAGTTTCAAACAAGTTCAAATCACATTAAAATCATAGAATTACACCCTTATCTCACATATGTCACATAATTCATGAAATTAGCATGCTTGGGAATTAAATTCATAATCGTAAGAATTCAAATCATATAATCACTTATGGCATATTCTTGGCACTTAGGTCAAATATTTCAAATAATTTCATATAAGTCATAGAATGAGAGATAGATAATAAGAATATAAATCAATTAAAGTATGAAAATAAATGTAAATACGAAAAATAAACTCACACGTGGCACAAACTTGTACGTACGGTCGGACGGGGTGTCACATTACGTGTGAGCTAAATGTGCATTTCAATTATTTATTTATGCCTTTATGTGATATCTTGTGATATTTGTTGTATTGGAATGACTTAACTACTTGGATATGCTCTATTTGGACTTTAACTTCGAATTTGACCCGTTTAGCTTTGAGTTTGATTTCCGGATTTGATGAATATGTGAAATACTTAATATATATGTTTTATGGACTTGTTTGTATGATGTTTATATGATTTGGGGTGGTTTTCAATGAGGTATTGGACCTAATTGGCTATTCTTGGAGGTTTAGGACCCTAAGTGCAATTAGATTTCATGATTATCAAAGATGCCATTGTGATTCGGGTAAATTATATTAGTGGTGTCTTTTGACTTTTGTGTTGTAAAATTAGTATAGTTTTTATATGTGTTTTAACTTTAGTATAAGACGTGTACCATGCAAACGTCTTTATCATATGGTTTATCAATTTATCAATATTATGAAAAAGACCCAATATTTTATGGATGTTTTCAATTTGGTCCATTAATTTTCCTTTCCTGTATTTTTCCTACAAACTTGTTATTTATTTTGTTTATTATTTTTTCTTGTTCTTTTATACCTTGTATAATTGTATCTTTATTTATTATAATTTTATTTAACGTTCGTTCGTAATTTTTTTATATATTTTTTCTTTTTGTAAAGTTGTTTTTAAATTCTTTCCCATTTTTTCAGTATTCATTATTAAGCTTATTTTATTTAAGCTGATGAAAGTATATAAATTTTCCTTATTTTATTTTTGTACAAATTTATCATTTCATTATTGTCTTCTAATATTTGTTTATCTATTAGATTATAACGAGGTATATTTTGCATTGACCATATTATTTCTTTATTTTGTCTTTTTAACGCATTTATGCCATCTTCAAATCGTAGTAAAGTATTCTTAGAATTTATAATTTCTTTCATGAGATATTGTTGTTTTATCCTTAGATTTTCTAATATATTTTTATGCATATTCTTCTGAAATTGATTATTAATATTTTTTAACTTTTCTTTGTTATATTTTATCGCCTTTCTTGCCTTTATTCTTTGTTGTCTATGCATTTGTTTTTCATATAGATCCATTTTTAACCATTTATTTCTCTTTGATATATTTTTTCAACTAACTTTTTATTTATGGTTTTAACTTGTTTATATTGTTCTTTCGAGAATGGTTCTAATCTATTTTCTTCATCAAGTATCTTAAAGATTTTTATCATAAAATTCCAATTCGGAATTCTCGTTATTATAGCTTTTAACCTTAATCCTAACCTTTTTATGTCTGCTTTTATTTTTCTGGAATTCATTCTATTTTTATGAATCTGATAATTCTTCTTGTTCGTAAACTTGTTCTATAGCAATTATCACCTTGTTTACTGCAGTTTATATCACAATCTTCTTATTTAGATTTATGTTTATCTACATGTTCTTGTACTAAAGATCTCATTTTAGAATTCAAAATTTGTTTTATCATTTGTCTAAAATGTTTATTAGATGTACCTTCACCAAAACACTTGCCAAATTTATAAGCAAGGTTTTAATCCTTTTCTGAAATCATTATCCAAAATATCTTTCATGATTTTATATTTATATGAAATTTATGATTGTAAACCAAAATTTATATATGAAACAATCAAATTTAATAAAAAAATTCATCAAATATTGAAGAGTACTCTAAAATTCATTCTAAAATCATAATTCACAAAATATTTTGAGTAAAGTTTATTACCTTTCTTTATCTCCTTCGTCTTCAATAAAGATCTATCGGATTCTTCTAAGACTCGTCTTCTTCTTCCTCGATCAGCTCAGTAATTCCGAAGTCCTGATGGCCTCCTGCCTATATGGACACCAACGGAAAAAAAAACTTCGATCTCTGATGGAAAAACACGGCTTATAGAATGATAATCTATTTTTTAAGGATAAGGGAGTAAAGAAATATAATAAGCTCAAAACAAAATAAGATTCGTGATTTATGAAAGAAAGGATTTTATTTCCCCTTTTGGGTTTATTTTTCCATTACAAAGAAAACACTCATCTTACAATTTTTAGACACTCTTTCTCTCTCTGACTATTGATTTTTTTATGCCCTCTCTATTACAAACCAAGTTTATTTATAGAATTGAAAGACACGTAAAAGGATAAGATTCCTCAAGATAAGGAAATCCTAACTTTTATTTGTATCCTTAAGATCTATCTTTTTCTTCAACGGCTGAGATCTTGCCGACAGTTTTATAGTGGTTGCAGACGTCATTGCTTACGCCTCTGTATCTGGACATGTCACTATATGTTGTCACATCCCAATGTTTGTATGGCACCCAATTAATTTGCACGCCTCTTGTCTTGCAGCAGTGGAGCAAATAATTCTGTGGGTAGTAAGGACATGGTAATATTCCTCTAGTAATTTAGATCTTGGATCGTTGGTTGAACCTTTAGTAGCTAGTAACCAGTTACCAGCAGAAAAAATGGTTTGGAAATCTTTATTAAGAAGATTTTCAGAAATACTTTGTAGCGCCTTTATTCCTAAAGCTCTTCTTGTAACAACCTATTCCGAGGAGTATATTGCAGCCTTGAAGCTTTTCCTTCCAACTTCTAAGCTAACATTGATGTATAAAGGATTTATTGAGACAATATGGAGTGCCTCATGCCAAGTATTTCCCTCTAGTTCTGGAGATATGGTATAGAATTTTAAGACGCACTGTCTTCCTCTAGCAAATTGGGAAACTTTAGACTTGAATGTAACATCAAATCTACTTATTTCCTTTAGCTCCTTGCTAAGGTATATCAGATCTAGAAAACCATAATCAGCAAGGTCTAGAACTTTTTCAGGATCAGCTCCAGAAATGGCAGTAAATCTTGGATATATTGTATTTCCATTTGAGTAAAAAGATTTCTTCACAATCTGGATAGTTATATGTCATATCAAACATTTCTTTGTATTTTTTATCATAAAAGTGTTGGGGTACATATTCTCTCTTTATTTGCACAGTTTTGAAAGAACCAGTTTTTTGAAGAGGTTCTAATTTTATTGTTTTTATTGAGGATGTCTTTTTTACTTCCTCGACTTTTGTCTGTTCATTCTTATTTTCTTCTTTAATCATTATTGTAGGCATTTCTGGCTTTTTACTGCCTGAACTCTCGGCTTTTTCTGTATTTTTCTCTAAATTCTCAATTCTTTTATATAAATTTTCCATTCTTTCGACATTTTCTATGACAAGGTCGGATAGAACCTTGAGACTTTCTTTCATGGAGTCTTCTAAGATTTGTATGGCTTCATCTATATCAAGAGAAATTACTCTTAATGTATCAACTTCAGCTTTTATTTCTGCCAATTCTTGTATGTCCTTCATCCTGCAAAATAAAGATGAATTCAAACTTTATTAGTTTTGAAGTGATTTTTGGGAAATCACCACCCATCAACGGATTTGCTATCGTCTTTACCATCTACCGTTTAAGATGGACTAGGTATATGTATACGTCTCAATATGATTTTTGGAAAATCATCACCCATTAACGGATTCGATATTGTCTTTACCATCTACCGTTTGAGATGAACTAGGTATATGTATACGCATACACTCGCCTTTAGTCAAGACCAAAATCAACATTTCGAGAAAGAAAATCTGCTAAGAAATTATCCATTCCTCTAATATGTTTAATTTTAAAATTATAATGTGACAAGAAAACTTGCCAACGATGTAATCTCCTATATTGAGGTTTATTTAGAAGTTTATTTTGTATTAAACTCTGAATTTGAGTATTATTTGTATGAACCTCGAAAGGTTTTTGTAGAAGGAAAAGAGAAAACTTTTCAATTCCTCTTATTATACCAAGTATTTCTTTTTCATGGGTTATATAATTTACTTCCGCTTGACTGAAAGTTCCACTGGTATATCTACAAATTTCATTTAGATCTATTTTTAAAATTGCAGACCAATATAGGTCAGAAGCATCAGTTTGAACAATAAGATTGTCTTTATCTTCTGGTAGTCTTAATTCTGGTAATGTTTTACATTCTTCTTTAAGATTAACCACTATATCTATATGTCTAGAATTCCATCCTTTTAGATTGTTTTTTCTAAGTAATTTTTGTATTTCATGCTTCTTCTTTGCTAATTCTGGAATAAATCCTTCAGCATAGTTTAAGCATCCAAGAAATCTTTCTATTTGATTTATATTATCTAGTTTATTTGAAAATTCTAAAATTTTTCGGGAAATATGTGGTTGCAATTTTATTCCTGCAGGGCTCAATTTTAACCCTAAGAATTCTATTTCTTTTTTCTCTATATAAGGCTTTTCTCTCAAAAAGAGCAATTCCATTTTCTTTACAAATTTTTGCAAATAATAAAAGATGTTTTCTATGATCTTCTTCTGTATCTGAAGAGATTAAGATATCATCTATATATACTATCATAAATTTATGGTATTTTGAAAAGATATCATCCATTTTTCTTTGGTATATTGATGGTGCAATTTTTAGCCCAAAAGGCATTACTAGCCATTCGTAATGTCCTTGAGGAACACTAAATGCAGTGTATTGAATACTATCCTCTTCCATTTTTATTTGCCAAAATCCTGAAGTGCAATCAAATTTAGAATAGAAAGACTTGTTCTTGACCAGATTTATTATAACTTCTTTATTTGACAAAGGATAACTATCAGTTTTAGTAAAATAGTTTAACCTTTTATAATTTATTACTATTCTAGCTTTATTCCTTTTCTTTTCTGCTTCATTCATAACCATAAAAGCAGGGCTAGAGAAAGGACTGAAGCTTTTCGAATGAGTTTTTTATCAAGTAATTCTTCTATTTGTTTTTTAAACTCTTGTCTTTCTTCAATAGTATATAACATAGGTTTTTCTTTTATAATTACATTTTTAGTTAATTGTATTTTAGCCTTGGGATGACTTTCTTTCCAGAAAGCTAATGGGTTATTATTATAGTTTTCTTCTATCTTCTTTTTAATTAAGTCTAAGTTTATTCGTTTTGTAGAAATGGTATTTATTTGTATTGGAATTTTCTCAAATACTTGTCGTCCACCACGCTCAACTGGCTGAACTGTGAAAGGTTTATTGACTCTTGGTATTTTAAGAAGATGTCCACATGATGTTTTTAATATTACCATATATACATTTTGTGTATAAAATTGAAATTGTTCAAGGAAATCATTTCCTAATAATATATCCGCTTCTAAAGAATTATATTCATATAATTGTTTAATAAGAATAATCTTACTTCCAAGTATAATTTCTACATCTCTAGCAATTTTATTAATAGCTTGAGATTGTCCTGTTATCCCTTTAATTCTTATATTGCTATCTGTTTCCCATTCTTTAATTAAGAATGTTTTGAATATGGTTATTTCTGATCCCGTATCTATCAAAGCACAAGTTGTTATGTTTTCTTTTAAAAGTGTTAATTGTATAAAAACACTTAAAGGAAAATTAATCCCTTTCATATTTAGGACAAAATATTTCTTTATCTAGAATTTGGAGTGTAACTCCATTCTTTTCTATTTTATAATATTCACAATTATTGAGAAATTCATTTCCTAGAATTATATCAAAGAATTCTCCATTCATGTAGGAATCTAAACAACATTTAACTTTTAATTTTATTCCTTGTATAGTGATCGGGACATATAACTCTTGATTACATGTTGCCTAATTAAATCCATCAAAGGTTGTATATTTGATTGGCTGACTAGTAATCACTCCTATTAGTCCTTTGTTTTTTACTTGAGCAAAGTGATTGACACTAGCTCCTGTGTCTACTAGTATTTTAGGTCCAAATATTCTATTTGTTCCATTAAAATATTCTCCTTCTATAACCATAGTATTTGTACATCTTAAAGATCTATTAACAGTTAATTTTCTCTCCATTTTAATACCAGAACTTTCTCCCGTAAGAGAATATTTAGAACTTTCTCCAATTAACCTGTTTCCTTGGAAACTAAGTTTAGAGGGTAATAATTTCTTTTCCATTTCTGGTTTATTGTTAATTTCTATTTGATATGGTTCTATTTCTTATATTTCTTCTAATAGAGGTAATTTTGCTGTAGCAATATCTTTACACTCTTCATCTATTTTTACGTAGGGTTCATTGTGATAAGTTCTACCATAATTACTATTACTTAACACATAAAGTGCTCTATAGTAAATAATGAAAGCTTTACTGCCATCTTTTAATCCTATATCTTTTAGAAATTTATAATGTAAAGTTAAAACTTCATCTATATTTTCATCTTGTAAATTGATACTGTATTTCGGAAAAACATAAAAAAGAAATTGTTTATAAAACAAATTTCCTTCAGTTGTTCCCAGATGACTAGTTTTAGCATCTCTAAATCTTTGATCATGTAAAGATAAGACTAATGGACTATCTATACTTTCTCTAAATAGAGATTTAACTAGAAATTGTACTCTTCCCAAATATATATATTGTATTTTTGGTATAAGAGATTTTTTCACTTTATTTATAGCATTATTAGCTATTCCTCTTGTTATAAGACTTATCTTGACCTTTCCAGAGGTATTTTCTATACTTATAGCTTTTTTTACTTCATGATAGTCATAGATATTTATCTTATTTCTTTTTATTAAATTAGCTAATCCAGTGAATATATTATTTGTTGGATTCGCTGCAATTAGCTTTAAGTTTTTTATTTTGTCAAGTGTTTCTTGACTAAAAGTTATTCGTTTAACATATCCTTCAGTACTCTCTTCTTCTATTATTTCTTCTTCGTTATAATGTTGTATTTCAGAATCCATTTAATCAGATTCAGATTCTGGTTCAGAGTTTTCCGGAGAGTCTTCTTCACTTATTTCAACATATATTTCATTTTCTATATTGTTTTCTATGTCCGAGATTTCTTCAAGTTCGTCTCTAATTTCTATAAATTCGGCTTCTATTGTTCTTACCTTTTTGGGTTTAGGACATTCTGGTGATTTATGACCTTCTTCTCCACAATTCCAGCGTCTGCATTTTGTAGGTTTTTTATTAAATTTTTCTTTTCTTTTGAAAAACCTTCTTTTATGTTTTATATGTTTTCTATTAAATTTATCATATTTTTTGTATCTGTTCTTTTTAAATTTTCTCTTTTTATTGGGTTTATATTTATTTTTCTTATTGCAACCCCATTGTGTAGGCATATCTAATTTTGAACAATAAAGTCCTGAAATTTTTCTAGATTTCTTATATAATTGTTGTTCATAGCAAAGCCTTCTTAATTCAGTTATTAAAACTCTAATTCTTCCTCCTAAATTATTAGGCGTATT
The DNA here is from genome assembly GCA_037501455.1 of Lantana camara. Classification (NCBI taxonomy): domain Eukaryota; kingdom Viridiplantae; phylum Streptophyta; class Magnoliopsida; order Lamiales; family Verbenaceae; genus Lantana; species Lantana camara. The sequence continues at coordinate 113,897,241 of CM074857.1, forward strand.
TTCTTTTTTTTTTTTTCCCAAACTTTATTTATATGTGTATTCCAAGGATTTGGGAGTTTCGAATAAAACATATTAAGAAATATGTCTTGTGATTCTCCACTATAATATTATTTATAAAAATAGTCACAGAATTCTTCTATATAATTTCGAAGAAATTTAATAGAGCATATTGAAAGATTTATAAGATCATTTTTAGCTTCTTCTTTTTCTTTTAGCCTTTCTTGTTCAGTATTATTTATCCAAGATTCTCCTAAAAATTCATTTGATGTATAGTGTACCATAACTTCTACTCCATTTCGAATATCTTTATGAAAACCCATTTCCATAGAGGTTCTCATTATTCCTTGTACATCGGAAGAAACTCCTTCCCACCAATTATGGATTATTCCATCAAAGGTAGATATTATATATTCAATTCTTCTAGATGCAGTAGCATATATTTCATCTTGATTTAGAAAGTAGGCAATCATATCATTTTGCCACTTAATTAAAGCTTTACTTTTATCTATTTTGCAATCTAAATTTAGCTTACTTCCATTTACATTTATTGGTTCTGAATAATTATCATTAAGTTTATACTTAACATTATAACTTTCAGACCTTTTATCATTTTGTTTATTTTTCTTTGTATTAAAATAGGTAGGATAACTTTTAGGTTCATTCGAACCCATAGATTCGTCTGGATCTTCTATTGTTGATCCATCTTCTCTTTTGGTTCCTGAACTACCTGCTTTATTCATTTTTACTTCATATTCTACTAAATCGTTTATATTTATTTTTTGAGCAAATTACATTTTTGGTCCCATAGGATTGGGGCATTTGCAATTTTGGTCCCACTGTTTCAAAAAGTGACAATTTTGGTCCCAACCGTTAAACTTTGGACGAAAATCGTTAAATGCAGGTTAAAGGTCAAATAAAATCATTGATAAAAAAAGACAAAGGGTACATCGTTGTCTAAGTGGTTGGGAACCTCTTTTTTCTTCTTGAGGTCGTGGGTTCAATATAGGGGTGTCAATTCGGGTGGGTCGGATGGGTTCGGGTCGGGTTGAGATAAGGGTATAATACCACAAATTCCAACCCGAACCCAACCCGACCCGAGGTTCAACCCGATATGTTCAACCATAACCTGATATTATTGGGTTCGGGTGGGTTTTGGGTTGACCTGATATATTTTCGGGTCACCCTATAACCTGACCCGACCTGAAAAACCCGACCCGACACGACATTCATCCCACAAGCTTTGGAGATTTCTCCTTCTGTACCAAAGAGAGAGAGCCATAGACGCACAACACAAAGTCACAAACACAAAATCCACATTTTCTTTCACACACCAACAAACAAAAAAAAAAAAAAAAAAAAAAGAAAACTTTGGAGATTTCTCCTTGTGTAGCGGAGAAAGAGCCAGAGACGTTTACAACACAAAAAAAACAAAATCCACATTTTCTTTCACACCCCAACAAACAAAAAAATAAAATAAAATGAAACTATCAATCCAGCTCTGTGATTCCAGTTCCTATGGCGATTTCTCTGCCATTCCAGCTCTTCATCTCCGTCGCCATCACCGCTTTCTCTTCGCCACAATCCTCTTCACTCTCTACTTGCAAGAATATTCGACAATACTGTCGGAGATGTCGAGATCTCAACTCACCACCGTAGGAGACACCAGTGGCGGGGGAGGAGGAGGCGAGGGGGGAAGGGAAAATTGGTGGAGAAGCTGGCGATGAAACGCGGCAACAAAAAGAGGTAACGGGAGGAGGGGAGGGTGGTGAAAGGCGTGGCAACAGAGAGAAGGAGCGATGTCGCCGGCGGAGAGAAGAGAGAAAATGGGGTAGGGGATGGAGAGAAAAGAGATGGCTCAGAGAAGATTGGGTAGGGATGGAGAGAAACGGCGCTCTAATTTCTGATTGTTGGAGTAAAATTAGGGTTCTTCTATTTTATAGTAAAATTTTCGGGTCAACCCGGGTTGGACCCGAACCCGACCTGATTTTCTCTTTCTTCTTCGGGTTGTTATTGGGTCCGACCCGATTCGACCCGAACCTGAAATACCCCAACCCTAACCTGATATTTAGGCGGGTGGGTCGTGTCGGGTTATCGGGTCGGGTTCGAAATTGACACCCCTAGTTCAATACCCAGGTTACACAATTTTTGTACAAATAATTATGATATTAAAATATAAATTAATTTTGATAATAATACAATATAAATTTATTATTATGTTAAATAAATATAATATATATTAAAATAAATATATAATATATTATTATGTTAAAATAATTTTTAAGCAACAAAATTATTTAATATAAAAAATAATATAGGTTACAAAAATTATATAACCTGGGTATTGAACGCAGGACCTCAAGAATAAAAGGCTCCCAACCACTTGGACACCAATGTCCCTTTGTCTTTTTTTGTCAATAATTTTATTTGACCTTTAACCGCCAGACGCATTTAACGTGTAGCACCCTAACCCCCAGAGCACTACATCCCCCGCACTATAGCCTCGATCCACGCATGAAATGGACAGTTCATACATAAACCAAAACTATAGCGAACGGGTGACAATAAAAATGACGAGCTAGGCGGGACACTCTCCCCAACAAAACAAAGCAAACATGATAATGAAAGCGGAAGCAATAAAATCATTCATACATATAGGTACCATATTTACCGAATAGATACGTATAGATACCAACTTAACTATCAATACATTATCATCTCTTAATAATATACATATTCAGGTATTCAAAAGTACTAATAACGCCCATAACATGAGATACCAAAAGTGCTATACATGAAGGTACGGTACTAGACTCGTGAGAACGCAAAACTCGACCGGACACCCGCCTAGCACGACCAAGCGCTCAAGTACCTGAAAAGTGAAGTATCAGTCTACCGAAGACTGAGTGAGGGGCAATAAATATATATCACACATCACATGCAAGTTGTAGCCTCGGGTGAAGACTTTGGAAGTGAAATAGATATATAGTTCAAGAAACTCGTTCTTTGCCCGAGATTACAACTAATCATTTTAACAGTTTAACTTAATCGTTTTATGAACATGTGACCCCGGCGAGCAGGGGAAATTCTCCAACCTTTACACCAAACGTGACAATACGTGCTTGCTTTATCAATTCAATACATGATCATACAAATCCATTTAGTGCTCACATAGACAATTTCATGCTTGAAATCATGCAATAACCCGAGGATAACCCGACATGCCAGATTAATCCCCAGTCTCCTTCTTCCTCCGGGTGATAGCGAGTTTGCAAGGCTCGACTATCCATGACATGGTGTGTGTAGAGGACATGACCCTCTAGACATGGAACTCCTTACACCACTAATCTCCTAGTGGCTTCGAGGGTGATCCCAACAATGTGAGGATAATTCAGGAGTTACCCGTCAGCCCTTGCTTTCCCGGTTGGCTCAAGAATTACCCTCGGGCCCACGTGCAATCATGTACTCGCCAAACTTGCTTGAAAATCATGACAATCATGGCTTGCTTGCTTGAAATGTTATAACTTTGAAAACGTTTATAGATATAATATGTTTTGGCCGAAAAGGACACATAAGGGTTATAAGGTTCGTTTTACCAAAACAAAACCTCACCTTTCTTACAAAATAAAACAAGGATATGCTCTACGGAGCCTGCTCCTCGTCTGCACCCTCGTGACCTGTGCAAACACGACACTTATACGTGAGACATGGCCTAAAATGGACCAAATATGACGAACGGCGGAAATGTGTCGAGATGACGATGAAAATGCAATGTGGCATGATAACATGTTGTTTCACTACATATTAGCACATATAATAGCAATTCGGGGTCAAAGAAGTCATCGGATCGAGGGGCTATTTTCGTAATTTTATGCAGAGAATTTTGTTCTGCATTCCAGGTGGGAACGGCCGTTCCGGACCCCTTTAAAAAATGGGAACGGTCGTTCCCATGAGTCCCCAAAATCGCGCCAACGCTTTCCAGTTAAAAAAAACGCGCCTAGCTGGGAACGGCCCTTCCGGCGACAAGGCCAAAAAGGGAACGGCCGTTCCCATGCTCGGCCGCCTAATTCATTTGAAAAGGTGGGAACGCCCGTTCCCACAATGCCTTGAGGCTGGGAACGGTCGTTCCCAGTTTCTACAACTGGAAGAACAGAGGAAAAACAGGGGAAGCTCACGGGAAAGAACAACAACAATCACAAATCTCAAGTTTGATCAACAAAGCCCATAACTTCTGGTAATATGATGCATATAGGTTCAAGAAATGATATCATAACACTTAAACACTCAAAGCATGGAATATTATCGAGAAATCCAAGTTTCCAAGCTCATGCTCACTTTGATCAATCAAACCAAATCCTCAATGATTTCATGAATAAATCAAGCTATAATCTGATATATGATCACAAATCATGCTTTACTCAACAAAGAATTCATTAGCATATCAAACTCAAACCCTAGTCATGCCAAATATGATCAAACTCATAGATTCATGCCAAACCAACCTTGAAAATGAAAATATGGAGAAGATGGATGATGAAGATGATTAATTCCCAATTCCTTGAAATATTTCTTGAAATCTTGATGATTGGATGAAAAATCACTTCTTCCTTTTTCTTCCTTGGAACCGAGAGTGAGAGCAAATGTGTTTGGGGAAATTTTTGGATAGAAATGATCAAGGAAGCATAGAGAAGCCATATTACGTGATTCACCATTTTGGAAAAATGTGAAATGTTCAAATTGCGGCTTAATCCTCTAAGAGTTCAACTTATGCAATCAAGTGTATGTGATTTTGAAATATGACCAATTAGGTCCTTAGAAAACTATGCAATTAAGTCCCCAAAGTTTAGGAAGAAAATCAAGTAGGGATAATTCGGTAATTTGAAACACTCCCGATTATGGTTTCATGCAATAAATATTTTTCCGTGTCATGAAATAATATTTTCAATGATATGAACTCAATTAACTCACATAAATGATGTTTTATGAATTTTATAAAAATATGAATGCTACGTAAGAATATATTATGAAATTAAAGAAATAAAATAAATCCTACGCTCAAAACTCACACGTGGCATGCTTACCTGTTCATCCGAAAACCGGGGCGTTACAACTCTCCCCCCCTTAAAAGAATCTGGTCCCCAGATTCTCTAGTCTTGCTCGAACAACTCTGGGTGGAACCGTTTCATTTTATCTTCCGTTTCCCACGTAGCTTCTTCGGTTTTGTCACTTCTCCACAAAACTTTAACCATGGGAATCCTCCGGTTTCTCAACTCCTGAAATTTCCGATCCAAGATTCTAACCGGCCTCTGGACGAATGTCAAATTTGGTTTCAATTCAACTTCTTCCACGGGGAGAATCGTGGTCTCATCGGGGTAATATTTCCTTAGTTGTGAGACATGAAATACGTTGTGAATCCCCGTAAGACTCGGTGGTAGGTCCAGTCGATAGGCTACCTCGTCTATTCTTTCAAGAATCTCGAAAGGACCTAAATAGCGAGGGTTAAGTTTCCCTCCTTTCCCGATCCGGGTGAAACCTTTCCTTGGTGACACCTTCAGGAATACCCGGTCACCAACTTCAAATTCTAGATCTCTTCGGCGCTTATCGGCATAGCTCTTTTGCCTATCTTGCGCGGCTTTCATCCGTTGTTGAATCATTTGGACTTTCTCAATCATAGCCTGAACGACTTTGGAAGGCCTTTCGAACCTTTCATCTTTCTTTACCCCTTCCTGTTTCGACCACTTCCACTCTTCCAAGTCGAAGAACAACGGAGATCGACACTTTCTTCCATAAAGAAGTTCATACGGAGCCATCCCGATCGAAGCCTGAAAGCTATTGTTATAAGCAAACTCGATCAAAGGAAGCTGTTCTGCCCATGAATTCTGAAAATCAATCGCGCACGCCCGAAGAAGATCTTCCAAATATCTTATTAATCTTTCAGTTTGACCGTCTGTTTGCGGGTGAAATGCCGTACTGAATTTAAGTCTCGTTCCCAAAACGGCCTGCAATTCTTGCCACAACTTAGAAGTAAACCTTGGGTCTCGGTCTGAAACTATGCTCACCGGAATACCATGAAGTCGGATAATCTCTCTGTTATAAATTTCAGCCAACTTCGGGATCTTATAAGACATCCGGACCGGTAGAAAGTGAGCTGACTTTGTGAATCTATCCACAATTACCCAAATTCCATCAAACCCGCCTTTGACTTTCGGTAATCCGGAAACAAAGTCCATCGTTACTTGTTCCCACTTCCACTCGGGAATAGGTAACGGTTGTAGAAGTCCCGCGGGTTTTTGGTGCTCAGCTTTCACTTTTTGACAAGTCAAACAATGTTTCACATATTCTGCCACTTCTCTCTTCATCCCGTTCCACCAATAATAATATTGCTTCAAATCCTTATACATTTTGTTTCCTCCTGGGTGGATCGAATAGGCTGACTTGTGAGCTTCTTCAAGTAGAACCCGTTTCAATTCTTCAGGTATTACCACTCTGTTTTTAAACCGAAGTAACCCGGTCTCATCGAACCCAAACGGACTCTCCGGGTCATCCTTAGCTTTACTTACAAGCTTCTGAACTCCCGGATCCTTATTCTGAGCCTCAAATAACTGATACTTCAATTCCGGCTGAATTGTGATATTAGAAACCCGAGCCTTTAACACAATCGGCGTCACTTTATCAATTTCCTTTATTTCCAAACTCGATACACTCGCCTTCCTGCTAAGTGCATCGGCGACCACGTTAGCTTTTCCTGGATGATACTTAATCGTACAACATAATCCTCTAGCTTTTCCATCCAACGCCGTTGTCTCATATTCAAATCTTTCTGTGTGAACAAATACTGGAGGCTTTTGTGGTCGGTAAAAATCTCAAAGGAAGTCCCGTAAAGATAATGTCTCCATTTCTCGAGAGCAAAGATCACTGCTGCGAGCTCTAGGTCGTGTGTCGGATAATTCCTTTCATATTCCTTTAGCTTTCGAGAAGCATAGGCGATCACTTTTCCTTTCTGAGTCAAAACACAACCTAAGCCTTCTTTAGAAGCATTTGTATACACTGCATATTCCTCTGAACCCTCAGGAAGTGCTAACACCGGAGCTGAGACTAACTTTTCCTTCAAAAAGTTAAAGCTTTGATCACACTTCTCGTCCCAGACAAACTTGACATCTTTCTTTGTCAATCGGGTTAACGGTGCAGCAATCTTAGAAAAGTCCTGAACAAACCTTCTGTAATACCCGGCCAATCCCAAGAAGCTTCTAATTTCCGAGGCATTCTTTGGTTTCTCCCATTTGAGCACGACCTCAATTTTTGAAGGATCGACTTCTAACCCTTTTCCCGAAATCACATGTCCCAAGAAGGAAGCCCGATCGATCCAGAATTCACACTTGCTAAACTTAGCAAATAGCTGATGCTCTTTCAAAGTCTGTAGAACGAGCCTGAGATGTCTCGCGTGCTCCTCGGCTGATTTTGAGAAAACCAGAATATCATCTATGACTATCACCACAAACTTGTCGAGAAAAGGCCTGAAAATCCGGTGCATCATATCCATGAAAGCTGCAGGGGCGTTCGTTAATCCAAACGGCATAACCACGAACTCGTAGTGCCCATACCGAGTATTGAATCTTGTCTTAGGAATATCCTCTGCTCAGATTCGCAGCTGATAGTATCCCTGTCTTAAATCCAATTTTGAATAAACTTTAGAACCCTGAAGTATATCGAATAACTCCTCAATATGTGGGAGGGGATACTTGTTTTTAATGGTCATCCGGTTCAACTCCCTGTAATCGATGCACATTCTTAAAGTCCCGTCCTTTTTCTTTACAAATAGCACCGGTGCTCCCCAAGGTGAAGAACTCGGCCGAATGTAACCAACTTCCAACAACGCTTCAAGCTGAACTTTTAATTCCTTTAATTCGGCTGGAGCCATCCGGTAGGGAGTCTTTGAATACGGCTCGGCATTCGGAAAAAGATCGATCACAAACTCGATCTCTCGCTCAGGAGGCAAAGAATCCAACTTTTCTGGAAAAACCTCGGGAAATTCTTTTACCACTTCGGTGTCCTCTAGTTTCACCTGATCTTTGGGCTTGTTCAGAATATAAGCAATAAACCCTGTAGCCCCGTCTCTGACTAATTTTTGAGCTTCTGAAAATGAAAGTAGGGGTACAGTCTTCGAAGTACAACCCGTGGTAACCTCTGAACCCAACTGCACTTTCTTTGCCCGACAATCCACGGTAGCACAATGCCTGTATAGCCAATCCATCCCCAATATAGCCCCGTATCTCTCCATTGGCATCACAATGAAATCGGTCAAAAATTCCCTGCCTTCAATCACCACTGGAACATCCCTGTAGACCTGATCCGTCTCTCGCCTACTACCGAAAGAAGTACTAACTAGGTAGCGCACAGAAGTACACATAGCAGGCAAAGGTAATGTAATAACAATAGAATGCGCAAGAAAGGAGTGTGTAGCTCCTGGATCAAATAACGTATGGATGTTCGTGCTATGGATGCAAATAATACCTTCAACTACTGCGGCGGGGTCTATCTCAGCATCCTGCTCCTCTCCAGCGAGTGCATAAGCTCGAGCCCTCACAAGTGGCCTTGGTCCTGCAGGTGGCGGATCCGACGATCCGGACAACCATCAACCATGTGCTCGTCACTCCCGCAGATCAAACATAAACCCAACCGGCGTCTGCAATTATCATAGCTATGTGTAGGAAGTCCACAAAATCTGCAGCCCGGTTTCTGAGGTGGCTGTGGTGGTGCTGGAGCTCTCGGACCCTTCTGTGCTGGTCCTGTAGCCTTAAGCTTCTTCCCGGAGTCCTTCTGCGCGGGAGGTGCGGAGTAAATCATCGGCCTCTTTCCCGAGCTCGATCCCTGACCTGCTCTCGAGCCCGAAGCCTGTCCAGTCCGCTGAGTAGCTCTCCTAGCAATATCAGAATCCTCAACCTTTAGAGCCTTGGCGGTAGCTTTAGCCCAGGTGCTCGTATTAGCTGCTTTCAGGGCATCCTGGATGTCTGGCCTAAGCCCCTGAACGAACTGCATCGCCTTGTGAAAATCATCATTCGCTATGTTAGGTGCATAGCGAGAAAGTCTCTCGAACTTGGCGATATACTGCCCCACGGACCTTCCTCCCTGTTTCAGCTCGGTGAACTCCCTCAACCTGCGAGTACGGGAAGCTGGAGGAATATACTTGTTTCTGAACTCCCGTACGAAGACCTCCCAGGTAATCTCTATCCCGGCTGCCTCTAGAACAATCTGTGTACTCTCCCACCAGGAGTAGGCCTCACCCTGGATAAGAGTAAGTGTACAGCGAGCCTTCTCCTGAGTGTCACAAGGGATAAGCTGCCAGATCCTCTCGATCTCCTTCAGCCACATCTCTGCTTGAATATCGTCGCCCTTGTAGAACTTCGGGGGACGCTGATTTTGAAACTCATGCAAAATAGTAGAAATGGGGTTCTCCTGAGGTGCTACTGGTGCCGGAGGTGGTGGAGGAACCCTTTCCTGTAGTCTCTGATCAATTAGCCCCACTACCGCGTTCATGAAATCCTGGGGCTGTGCCTGAGCGGTTGGAGGAGGATGTGATCTCTCCCGGCGGTGATGCCGGCGATGATGATGATGCCTGTGTCTCGAGGATCGGTCACTGGAGTGTCTGTCGTGCTCCATCCTGAAATCAGATCACTACACATGCGTGGCTTGATTAATACACGTAAATGTGTGCATATAATTCAATGATAGCAATAAACACACATTCAAAAATGGTCAAATATCTCAAGTAATGCGAGAAAACAAATAAATCAAGTAATTCAACGAAATGCAAACTCTCAAATAACAAGTAATCCTATGCCGTGCGACCTAGACTGACTTGACACGACTCGAGAACCTCGGTTTTGCAACCGGGCTCTGATACCACCTGTAGATGTAGCACCCTAACCCCCAGAGCACTACATCCCCCGCACTATAGCCTCGATCCACGCATGAAATGGACAGTTCATACATAAACCAAAACTATAGCGAACGGGTGACAATAAAAATGACGAGCTAGGCGGGACACTCTCCCCAACAAAACAAAGCAAACATGATAATGAAAGCGGAAGCAATAAAATCATTCATACATATAGGTACCATATTTACCGAATAGATACGTATAGATACCAACTTAACTATCAATACATTATCATCTCTTAATAATATACATATTCAGGTATTCAAAAGTACTAATAACGCCCATAACATGAGATACCAAAAGTGCTATACATGAAGGTACGGTACTAGACTCGTGAGAACGCAAAACTCGACCGGACACCCGCCTAGCACGACCAAGCGCTCAAGTACCTGAAAAGTGAAGTATCAGTCTACCGAAGACTGAGTGAGGGGCAATAAATATATATCACACATCACATGCAAGTTGTAGCCTCGGGTGAAGACTTTGGAAGTGAAATAGATATATCGTTCAAGAAACTCGTTCTTTGCCCGAGATTACAACTAATCATTTTAACAGTTTAACTTAATCGTTTCATGAACATGTGACCCCGGCGAGCAGGGGAAATTGCTTGCTTTATCAATTAAATACATGATTATACAAATCCATTTAGTGCTCACATAGACAATTTCATGCTTGAAATCATGCAATAACCCGAGGATAACCCGACATGCCGGATTAATCCCTAGTCTCCTTCTTCCTCCGGGTGATAGCGAGTTTGCAAGGCTCGACTATCCATGACATGGTGTGTGTAGAGGACATGACCCTCTAGACACGGAACTCCTTCCACCACTAATCTCCTAGTGGCTTCGGGGGTGATCCCAACAATGTGAGGATAATTCAGGAGTTACCCGTCATCCCTTGCTTTCCCGGTTGGCTCAAGAATTACCCTCGGGCCCACGTGCAATCATGTACTCGCCAAACTTGCTTGAAAATCATGACAATCATGGCTTGCTTGCTTGAAATGTTATAACTTTGAAAACGTTTATAGATATAATATGTTTTGGCCGAAAAGGACACATAAGGGTTATAGGGTTCGTTTTACCAAAACAAAACCTCACCTTTCTTACAAAATAAAACAAGGATATGCTCTACGGAGCCTGCTCCTCGTCCGCACCCTCCTGACCTGTGCAAACACGACACTTATACGTGAGACATGACCTAAAATGGACCAAATATGACGAACGGTTGAAATGTATCGAGATGACGATGAAAATGCAATGTGGCATGATAACATGTTGTTTCACTACATATTAGCACATATAATAGCAATTCGGGGTCAAAGAAGTCATCGGATCGAGGGGCTATTTTCGTAATTTTATGCAGAGAATTTTGTTCTGCATTCCAGGTGGGAACGGCCGTTCCGGACCCCTTTGAAAAATGGGAACGGTCGTTCCCATGAGTCCCCAAAATCGCGCCAACGCTTTCCAGTTAAAAAAAACGCGCCTAGCTGGGAACGGCCCTTTCGGCGACAAGGCCAAAAAGGGAACGGCCGTTCCCATGCTCGGCCGCCTAATTCATTTGAAAAGGTGGGAACGCCCGTTCCCACAATGCCTTGAGGCTGGGAACGGTCGTTCCCAGTTTCTGCAACTGGAAGAACAGAGGAAAAACAGGGAAAGCTCACGGGAAAGAACAACAACAATCACAAATCTCAAGTTTGATCAACAAAGCCCATAACTTCTGGTAATATGATGCATATAGGTTCAAGAAATGATATCATAACACTTAAACACTCAAAGCATGGAATATTATCAAGAAATCAAAGTTTCCAAGCTCATGCTCACTTTGATCAATCAAACCAAATCCTCAATGATTTCATGAATAAATCAAGCTATAATCTGATATATGATCACAAATCATGCTTTACTCAACAAAGAATTCATTAGCATATCAAACTCAAACCCTAGTCATGCCAAATATGATCAAACTCATAGATTCATGCCAAACCAACCTTGAAAATGAAAATATGGAGAAGATGGATGATGAAGATGATTAATTCCCAATTCCTTGAAATATTTCTTGAAATCTTGATGATTGGATGAAAAATCACTTCTTCCTTTTTCTTCCTTGGAACCGAGAGTGAGAGCAAATGTGTTTGGGGAAATTTTTGGATAGAAATGATCAAGGAAGCATAGAGAAGCCATATTACGTGATTCACCATTTTGGAAAAATGTGAAATGTTCAAATTGCGGCTTAATCCTCTAAGAGTTCAACTTATGCAATCAAGTGTATGTGATTTTGAAATATGACCAATTAGGTCCTTAGAAAACTATGCAATTAAGTCCCCAAAGTTTAGGAAGAAAATCAAGTAGGGACAATTCGGTAATTTGAAACACTCCCGATTATGGTTTCATGCAATAAATATTTTTCCATGTCATGAAATAATATTTTCAATGATATGAACTCAATTAACTCACATAAATGATGTTTCATGAATTTTATAAAAATATGAATGCTACGTAAGAATATATTATGAAATTAAAGAAATAAAATAAATCCTACGCTCAAAACTCACACGTGGCGTGCTTACCTGTTCATCAAGAAACCGGGGCGTTACATAACGGTTTCCGTCCAAAGTTTAACGGTTGGGACCAAAAATGTCACAAATTGAATCAAATGGGACCAAAATTGTCACGTTTTGAAACAGTGGGACCAAAATTGCAAATGGCCCAATCCTATGGGACCAAAAATGTAATTTGTTCATATTTTTTCAAAATCTTCTATTAATTTATTTAATTCATTCATGATTCTATTTCGGTTTGAGTTTGATTTTCGTTTTCTTCAAGATTATTAGAAATTATTTCTTTAGCTTTAAACTTTTCAAGAGCTTTTTTAGAACTCTCTTCTTGTTCTTTTAGCATTCTTGGAACTATTGTATTTAGCATATAGTCATCAAAAGATCCTTTTTCATATGGTTTGGTTTTTTCTAAATTTATTACCTTAAGTGGAGTTTTTTTTTCTTTTTCTATGTCTTTTAATTTTTCTGCTTTAGATCTTTTATCCTTTTCTTTCATCATTGTTTCTAGTTGTTTCATACTAACTCTATTTAATTGAACTTCATTCTTTAGTTCTTTTATAAAATCTTGAAGATTTAATATGTCTTCTTTAATTCTATTGACAGATTCTATTATAGACTGAAGATTAACACCTAAAGTTTCCATCCTTTTCCTGCTTTTGTTCTATTTAACAAAGCTTTTATCTTTTCTTTTTTAAGTAATTTTTTAACTTTTTAATTTCATTTTTATTTTTAATACAATATTCTTTATCATCTGAATTTTTAATTTCTTCATTTATTTTATCCATTTTAGTTTCTAATTCTAGAATCTTATTTATATTTTTTATCCAGTTTTTCCGGTAGTGATTCATATAGAAAGAAGGTTTGAGTAAAAGTTTCTTTTTCTTTTAAACTTTTTTATCTTCTTTTTATAATAATTACATGGATTTAATTTATTCATTTTAAGAAAATATTTTAGCATATCATTATAAAAATTATATCAATTAGCTAACTCATGTCTATTTAATATTCTCATTTTAAGGTGAAGGATATTGCCAATATGTATCATCATAGGATATATCTGTATAATATCCATCGATATCTAGATAGTTTAATTCTTCTTCTATATCATTTAATCTTTTATCTTCCTCTAGAATTTGATACCATATAATAATTCCTATTTCAAATAGTTTATGCATAGTATTTATAATTATCTTTATTAATGTTTTATATTTTTTATCTCAAAATGCATCGTCTTCTAGGCTCTGATACCATCTAAACAGGGAGTGTATTGATGTTTTGTCCAATGCAATAAAAGTTTCTTAAATTTTTTCAAAAATGTTTATCTTTATATATTTCATTTAAAAAATTATCTTTAGTAAATTCCTTTATGGAAAACTATAAGTATTGGGGGAGAATTTATAATATTAGGAAAGTTATTATATTGATTTGTAAAAAATATCAACTATGTCATGTTTTTCACAAAACCTTCTTATACCGATTTTACAATTTATTAAAAAGTACACTAGTTTTACAAATTTGTTTGAAAAGTACACTAGAATTAAAAAGTCTTCTTGTAATTTACAAATTTGTTTGAAAAGTACACTAGAATTAAAAAGTCTTCTTGTAATTCTTAACTGCTGATGTATTTTCTTGCGAAGTTCCCAAATGGTTGGATTTGGAAACCCCAAATAGGTAGTGAAGTCAGTGATGACGTAGCATCGACGGAAGTACTCTACATTCCTTTGATTGCTATTTAAAGTGGGCCTTAAACGATTGATAAGATAACGCTTGGACAAATCTAGTAGATTTCTCTCAGATTCGACACTCCTGTATACAAACGACTGCGCACTTTTTTCTAATCCGGTATCTGGTTTGTGGGATTAATCTAAAATGGGTGCTGCAAATGGTGAATGCCTTGGATGGGCTGCTAGAGATCCATCTGGATTTCTCTCACCTTACAAATTTACGCGCAGGTATTCATCAGTTAATCTTAATTCTTGAAACATCTATATGGGATGTTGATATCTTTGCCTAAAAAGCAATTTCTTATTTCTTTGTTGGATTTGTTTTGTCTGTAATATCTGCCGACTTGAAATTTTTTTGTGTTTAAACTGCTAAACAATGATTCTTGCGACAGGTCTGTTGGTAGTGATGATGTTTCCATAAGGATACTCTACTGTGGGGTTTGTTATGCTGATGTTGCTTGGACCAGGAACAAATTAGGCCATTCTAAATACCCTTTGGTCCCCGGGTATGCTTTATTATTATCTAGAACAAATGAATTTAATAGCTATACAAGTTGTAATTATTACTAATTACACTAGAAGTATGATTCTATGATTGATTTGTGATGAAGTTTTGGAACGGGCGATATTAATGGAAAAACACAAAAAGTTGGAATCTTTAGGGGGATTCATTTATAAAAAGAAAATTAGTATATATAATGGGGGTCCAAGGATATCCATTAGTGATGTTATGAATCTATGATGGATTTCAATAGGTAAAAAAGTTGCCATTACTGAAACATTGTTTTCTTGTAATGGTAATTTCATGGAGAAGAGTGATAAGTATCCATACTTTTAACACTCCTTGTGAAATTTATGTTTGATTACTTCGCCTTACAGGCATGAGATTGTTGGGGTTGTAACAGAAGTTGGATCCGACGTCAGTCGCTTTAAGGTTGGAGACAATGTTGGAGTTGGAACTTATGTTAATTCATGCAGAGAGTGTGAGTATTGTGATAGTGCATTGGAGGTTTATTGCTCAAAGGGTTCAGTCTACACATTCGATGGTGTAGATGCCGATGGCACCATAACTAAAGGAGGATATTCTAGCTACATTGTGGCTCATCAAAGGTAATGCTTAGTTCTTATGCTGCCAAACAAGAAATATGAATATTAGAGAAGAAACGTGATCTTAGGAAAGTTACCATTAATTGATGAGAAACTTTGTTTTGTTTAGTATTGATTGTTCGAAGTTGATATTTATACCAACTTACCCTGAAGTTTGACGTAATTACACAGATTTTCTCTCACTTTTGAGATATTACAAGAACTTTCCCAATCAAATAATTTACATTACGACTGGATCCCTAAAGTCTGTTGATGTCATCTCAATTTTTATTTATTTATTTTTTGGAATATCCTGTTTTGTATTTGATATTTACATTGACTTTCTATTCATGACTATAATAACAGGCGTTATGCCATGTTTCTGGTCACTAAGTTCTCAAACTTCTTTTTTTTTGGTCACTAAGTTCTCAAACTTCAGGTGAAGTTTGTGTAGCGAAAACCTCATATCATGCCAATGTAATTGTCCTTATTAGAATTGCAGGTGTCTGGATGTGTAGTTTTATGCTGCAAAACACTAGTTACCAGAACAATGAGTTTTAGTTAATGAAATTCTATGTTATATTAGAGAAAGGTATCAAAATTGACATGAGCATTTGTTTTGTCTGCAAAGTTGATTTATTTAAAATTTTACTGTTCAGTAAAATTGCAGCCATTTGGATGTACTTTTGATGCTGCAAAATTCTATTTAATGAGAAAATTTAATATTTAGTGACAAAAACAATTATTCGTGAGTGCACGTAGAAGTCACTAGGAATGTTATTGAGAATTACAAAAACGTTTGTATCGTCACCAATATTCATGTGTTTAAGTTGTTACTATTGATTATTCCAATAATAGCTTGTATTTGGAGTTGCCATATTTATTTTATGATTATATTTGCAGGTATTGCTACAGAATACCTGAAAAGTATCCTCTAGATTTAGCAGCTCCTTTACTCTGTGCTGGAATTACTGTTTATGCCCCTATGATGCGGCACAAGATGAATCAACCAGGAAAATCTTTAGGGGTGATTGGACTAGGCGGACTTGGTCACTTGGCTGTAAAATTTGGCAAAGCTTTTGGGTTGCAAGTAACCGTTTTTAGCACCAGCATATCAAAGAAGGAGGAAGCAATAACTGTTCTTGGAGCAGATAATTTTGTCGTCTCTTCTGATGAAATGCAGATGAAGGTAAAAAAAAAAGATCAACTTTCTTAGAAATTTGCTAACTTGATAAACCCTTTTTATATATTGTTATAAGACTCGACAATCTTGTTGGCGCAGGCTATGGAGAAAACATTCGACTTCATGATAAACACAGCATCGGGAGATATTTCCTTTGATTTATATTTGTCGCTGTTGAAGACCGCCGGTGTGCTAGTTTTGGTCGGTTTCCCAAGTGAAGTGAAGTTTAATCCAGGAAGTCTTTCCCTAGGTATGCATTCATGATTTAGATGCAAATATATGTGTTTTGTGAACGATTTAGAGCCTCAGTTTGAAATCTTGTTATGATTTGGTTGTAGGTGCGAAGACAATAACCGGAAGTATAACAGGTGGAACGAAGGAGACACAAGAAATGTTGGATTTCTGTGCTGCACACAAAATTTACCCCAAAATTGAAGTGATTCCCATTCAATATTCAAATGATGCATTGGAGAGGCTGATAAAGAAGGACGTTAAGTATCGCTTTGTGATTGATATCGGAAACTCTCTCAAGTGAAATAAGGGCCCTTCATATATATATATATATATAATCAGTTACAATAAGAGTTTTACTTTCTGTTATGTTACATGTATTGATAAGTAGTTGAAATTTCGGTATCATGACGTTTGCATTTCTAAACTGTCTACCTATATATGTGTCATGTGTGTATAAGTCAAACAAGGAACAAAATACAAAACTAAATTAAGAGGTCCAAATTCAAGTTATGGTTTGTTCGATTGCATGTGTGATATCTATGTTTTTTTGATGATTTAGGCCCCACGAAGCCTTTTTCTTTCTCGAAATTCTTGTGTTTTAGAGTGATATCCGTAAGAAAAAACTCATTTTCGGTCATTTAATTTTGTCAATCTTAATTTTCATCCTTATATGAGAATTTTCTCTTTCTAGAAAATGCTATGTTTACATATCAAATAGTTTTTGTCACAACTAACACATATCGGAGTTGGAAGAATTTAACCTACAAATGGCCTTAAAGCTCAAAGGAAACCAATTAATTACAGCAACTCCTTAAAAAAGAGTTGATAATCCCACAAAGGAAATTACATATGAACATCAAATTATATTAGGGTTAATTATATCTAGGCCCCTTCCGAGTTTAGTATATTACAATTGGACCCCTGTTAGTCATTTTATTACAGTTTGACCCCTTCTAAAATTTCAAAATTACTAAACGGTGAAGAAAAGATACAATTTCGTTAAATATTTCACGGAATATTCCAAATAATTGTGAAATAACCATTATATTCAAAATAATTCTGAAATAATTGTTTGTTTAACCATTTTTTTGTTCTAAAAACACGTGATTTTTTTTTCCCTACTTTTATAAAACATGATCTTAGAACCAAACATAATGTTCATTTCACAATTATTTGGAATATAACGCAATTATTTGGAATATAAAGTGAAATATTTAACGAAATTGTATCTTTTCTTCACCGTTTAGTAATTTTGAAATTTTAGAAGGGGTCAAACTGTAATAAAATGACTAACAGGAGTCCAATTGTAATATACTAAACTCGGAAGGGGTCTAGATGTAATTAACCCATTATATTAAATCCTGAAATCCTGACTACCCTCCTACTTTCATATTGGATTTTTAAATAAAATTTTGCCATCTACAATAATCCAACAATTCAAGTCCACATGATTTGGCCAAATGTCATATTGTCAGGGACGCAGCTAAAATTTAATTGGGGGGGGGGGGGGGGGGGGGGAATTTAAAATATCAAAAATAAAGGGCAAAATTTTTAATTAGAGAGACGAAAAGTTAAAATATCAAAAAATTAAAAGACAAAAACATAAATATATAAAAATTAAAAAAAACAAAATTTAGGGAGGGCGGGGTCACGAAAGGCCCCCATTGGCTCCGTCATTGCCTATTGCATCTTGAAACTTTTGGCTTAGAAGATCAGTGCATTACTTCTTTCGTCTGAACCGTACATTACGAATACTAGTATACATTTTTTCTTATTTCGTAAATTTGTGAGTATTATTTGTGGATATGTACATTAACATAAAAATTTGATACAATAACAATAATATGATCATTTGAGGTCTCTGATATCCGTTAGGTTGGTTAGTTATCCTTCTTAAATTGTCTCTGAATTTATTACAAATACATCCCTACAATTTCTTTTTAATAACAAAACGATCTCTGTTCTTTTTGAAATTTCGGAAAGACAACTAATCAATTAAACGGAACCCTAACGGACGTCAGGGACCTCAAACGTAATGTAATGTTTAGGGACTAAATTATAAATACGCAAAGAATAAGGATTGAGTTATAATTAAGCCAAACGTGAAGATAGTTAAATGTAATTTTTCCTTAAATTAACAAAAGGGTATTGAGAACTTTTCTAACATAAACCATTGTTATTGGTTGGTGGCAAGTGAAGTAAATAACCGCCCTCTGACTAGTTAAATAAAACAGAAATTAATACGTTGAGGTAAACTATCTTTTAATTAACAAAAGTCATATTTACTAACAACGAAAGTAAACCTGCCCATAATATGTTTTTTTTTTTTTCTTGATAACTTTTTTTATTTTTATTTTTATTTTTAATACACACACCCCAAGTGATCCAAGAGATTCGAACCCGGCACCTTACATTCGAGAAAGAACCCTCAAACCACTTGACCAATCCCTGTTGGCAACCTGCCCATAATATGTTAGATTAACATAGAAACGAATGGGTCCAGGGACAAATCTTATTTTCCAACCTAACCATAAAATTAATCAAATTTATTTTCCAGTCTAACCGAAGTGAAAAAGAAAGTACGACAGAGCCCTAAAGCATCACTGCTGACGTATTTACTGCCCAATTGCCGTTCTATTACTTCATTGCTGACGCCTGAAAATAACATGCCGTTCTAATACTTTCATCACTGAAAATGACATGCTATTCCAACACTTCACTGCTGATGTATTTAGTAGTCCACAACTCCACATTACTTCAATCGCTCTATATATAAAGTGGACCTTAACACTCAGATCAGATTCAACACTCCTATATATAAACGAGTATACACTTTGTGGCTAATCCCGTGTTTAGTTTGTCGGATTAATCTAAAATGGGTGCTGCAAACGGTGAATGCCTTGGATGGGCTGCGAGAGATTCATCTGGGCTTCTCTCACCTTACAAATTTACGCGCCGGTATTCATCATTTAGTCTTTATTCTTGAAATAGATATCTTTTTTCTGAAATAGCTATCTGGGATGTTGATATTTTTTTCTAAGTAGAAATTTCTCATTTTCTTTATTGGATTTGTTTCGTCTGTAATATCTGCTGACTTGAATTTTTGTGTGTGTTTAACCTGATAAACAATGATTCCTGCGACAGGTCTGTTGGTAGTGATGATGTTTCCATAAGCATACTCTACTGTGGAGTTTGTTATGCTGATGTTATTTGGACCAGGAACAAATTAGGCCATTCTAAATACCCTTTGGTGCCCGGGTATGCTTTATTATAATCTATAACAAATGGATTTAAATAGCTATACAAGTTGTAATTATTGGTAATTGCTACAACTCATCCATTAGAGAAAAGATTTATATTAGGGAGAATATGCTGTGTTGGCAAGCCGATACAAACCCCCATATTCAGTTCTTTACTTTGCTAGATTCATTCTTTGTCCATTTCTCGGAGCCCCGGGAAAAATCAAGAATTCTGTAGTCTAAATACCCACTGCTCCAAGCAGTTGGTAAATAACCAAGCTCCGTACAAGTTGTTGAATTTACGTTTTTGTCCACCTATTGCTCATTAATTACTAATAAAACCTGAACTACACACTAAAGATGTCAACTGGGCTTGGCTGGGTTAGCTCAGCCCAAGCCCGTCTAAGCCCGCTACAATAACGGGCTGGGTTAGCCTGGGACCACCTTTAAAGTGGGCTGGGCCGGGCTGGGTTTGAATTAAATTATAGTGGCCTAGCTCAGCCCATAAACCCATAAATAATGGGCTGGGCCGGGCCTGGACCGGTTCCTGACGAGCTGGGCCTAATGGGTTTGGTGAGTTTCATCTATTAATTTTGATGGGCTAAATTTGTGGGTCAACTTTTTATTTTTTTTTATCCTTTTGCCGTATTAAAATTTAAGATTCTTTTTACTTTATATTAATGATTTTTTATTTTATTACATTTATAAAATTGCAAGATTGCTTTTGTTTTGTTATTAAAATTCTCAAGTTATTATTTATCTATGTAAGTTTATGTTATATTTCTATACCAAAAAAACATTTAAAGAGACATTAATACTTCATCCTATATTCTTAATAAACAGTTCTAATTACATATACAATAACCTAATGATTATATATAATTAATATAATAATTGTTTCAATTTTATTACAAATGTGTAATTAAATAGCTAGTCCAAATTTATATAGATTGGGCTTGTCTTATTTAATTTGTATTTGTAACTTTATAATTAAAATATTTGATGTGTATGAATGGGGCCAAGAAAAGAAAAAACGGAAAAAAGAACACATTGAATAGTATATTGGGAGATTTTGTGCTAAGGGAATAGCGGGCC
Organism: Lantana camara; assembly: GCA_037501455.1. Taxonomy (NCBI): domain Eukaryota; kingdom Viridiplantae; phylum Streptophyta; class Magnoliopsida; order Lamiales; family Verbenaceae; genus Lantana; species Lantana camara. Next base: position 113,918,290 of record CM074857.1, read on the forward strand.
TGGGCTGGTCCTGAGCTGGGCCTGGGTTACGGGCTGGTCCGGGCTGGTTATGGGTTTAAGTGGACCTGTTCACGGGCTGGGCTGGGTTTTAGAATCAAACCCAATAGAGGCCCAGCCTAATACCCCAAACCCAGCCCAGCCCATCTCATAATATTCATGGTCTGGGCTTGGGCCGGTTCGAAGCCGGGTTGGGTCACGGGTTCATGGCCCGGCCCGGCCCGGCCCGTTTGACATCTTTACTACACACTACTGCAACATGTTATAAGTTAGACATGTTTACCAAGGCAAGGGCAAGCATGTCAGATTACAATTAACATCAGGGCTGATACGTGTGAAGTAAAGAAGAAATTTATTTTGGTTCTCTACAAAAAACACAATCAAGTAAAGTAAAAGGGAGACCCTAGTATAATAGCCAAAATTTTCACTATTCATAACTAGATTTTGCTAGATTAATAACCATGAAAGTAAACTCGTCCCTAAGTATGATTCTATGATAGATTTGTCACTTGTGATGAAGTTATTGTCCAGTAGTGGCATAGTTAGGATTTTTTTGTTCAAGTGACAAATCCATCACACAGATATTCTCAATCAATGATGGGCTTCAATTGGTCTAAGAGATTCCATTAGTGAAGAATTGTTTTCTTGTTATGGTAATTACATGGAGAAGAGTGATAAGTATCCATAATTCCATACTTTTAACACTGTTTATCAATTGATGTTTGATTACTTTGCCTTACAGCCATGAGATTGTTGGGGTTGTAACAGAGGTTGGATCAAACGTCAGTGGCTTTAAGGTTGGAGACAATGTTGGAGTTGGAACTTATGTTAATTCATGCAGAGAGTGTGAGTATTGTGATAGTGAATTAGAGGTTTATTGCTCAAAGGGTCCAGTCGGCACGTTTGATGCTGTAGATGCCGATGGCACCATAACTAAAGGTGGATATTCCAGCTACATTGTGGTTCATCAAAGGTAACGTGGTATTAGGAAAGTTAATTGACGAGAAACGTTTGTTTTGTTTTTTTGTTGATTATTCGAATTCGATATTTATATTCCCTCAGGTTTGAGATATTACAAGAACTTTCTTTGCCAAAGAATTTACATTACAACTGGATCCATAAAGTCTGTTAATGTCATCTCAATTTTTTTTGAATATCCTGTTTTGCATTTGATACTTTGACTTTCTATTCATGACTATAATAACAGGCACATTATGCCATGTTTCAAGATGTGTTGGGGGAATATTTTGCAAGTTCTCAAACTTCAGGGGAAGTTTGTGTAATTAGAGCAATCCTTATTAGAATTGCAGGTGTCTGGATGTGTAGTTTTATGCTGCAAAACAATAGTTACCAGAGCAATGAGTACTAGTCATGAAATTTTATGTTATAGTAGAGAAAAGTATCAATAATCAACATGAACATTTGTTTTGTCCGCAAAGTTGATTTATTTAAAATTTTGCTGTTCTTTATTAAGATTGCAGGCATTTGGATGTACTTTTTATGCTGCAAAATTCTATTTAATGAGAAAAATTAATATTTAGTGACAAAAACAAATATTCGTGAGTGCGCATAGAAGTCACTAGGAATGTTATCGACAATTACAAGAATGTTTGTATTGTCGCTAATATTCGTATATTTAACTTGTTACTATTGATTAATCGAATAATAGCTTGTATTTGGAGTCGTCATATTTATTTTATATTTATATTTGCAGGTATTGTTACAGAATTCCAGAAAAGTATCCTCTAGATGTAGCAGCACCTTTACTATGTGCTGGAGTTACCGTTTATGCCCCAATGATGCGGCATAAGATGAATCAACCAGGAAAATCTTTAGGGGTGATTGGACTAGGTGGACTTGGTCACTTAGCTGTAAAATTTGGCAAAGCTTTTGGGTTGCAAGTAACTGTTTTCAGCACCAGCATATCAAAGAAGGAGGAAGCAATAACTGATCTTGGAGCAGATAACTTTGTCGTATCTTCTGATGAAAAGCAGATGAAGGTAAAAACTGACTTAACTTTTTTATGAACTTGTTACCTTGATACACCCTTTTCACTTCATGCGATGTTTTTGAGCATATTATTATAATTTATCTAAGCTAATCTAATGTTCTCTTACAATATAATGGGAGCATATCATTTGAATATGACTCGAGGGAGGGATGTAAAAACCGAAATTTTTGTATTGTTATAAGACTCCATGATGTTGTTGGCGCAGGCTATGGAGAAAACATTCGACTTCATGATAAACACAGCGTCGGGAGATATTTCATTTGATTTATATTTGTCGTTGTTGAAGACTGCCGGGGTGCTGGTTTTGGTAGGTTTCCCAAGTGAAGTGAAGTTCAATCCAGGAAGTCTGTCCAGAGGTATGCACTCATGATTTAGATGCAAATATATGTGTTTTGTGAGCGATTTAGAGCCTCAGTTTGAAGTCTTGTTATGATTTGGTTGTAGGTGCGAAGACAATAACCGGAAGTATAACAGGTGGAACGAAGGAGACACAAGAAATGTTGGATTTCTGTGCTGCACACAAAATTTACCCCAAAATTGAAGTGATTCCCATTCAATATTCAAATGATGCATTGGAGAGGCTGATAAAGAAGGACGTTAAGTATCGCTTTGTGATTGATATCGGAAACTCTCTCAAGTGAAATACGGGCCCTTGATATATATATATATTATCAGTTTCCGTAAGAGTTTTACTTTCTGTTTTACTCACTCACGCACGTTAAGTGTATTGATAAATAGTTGAAATTTTGGTATCGTTACTGTTGCATTTCTAAACTGTCTAACTATGTACGTGTCATGTGTGTATAAGCAGGGGCGGATCCAGGATTTTTCGCCAGCCGGGGTTGAAAATTCTTGTGGCGAAATATATCCATTAATACGAGCAAGGTCCCTTAGATATATATTCTCTTCGAATGCGACCTCTAGAAGGAACATCATAACTATCAATAGATTTTCGTAGTCCCGGATCACTAATTATGTTTTCAGGATTAAATTCTATACTACCAACATTGATTCTTTCTTGGTTGGCAATCGAACTTGATGATTCAATGGAACTTTTTAATCTTTTACTAAAATACCGATGCATGATTACAAACTACGATACTAATTCAAAAAAAAAAAAAAAATTAATGAGTTTGCACTCTCAATAAACATAAAAAGATTGAACATTTTATAAACATACAAAACTTAAACATTCAATAAGAATTTACAAAAACAATTCACTTCAAAAAAATTAAGAACTAAGTAACCCATTTTACAAAAATTTTCAAAAAAATTAAGAACTAAAAACTAAAATTTTTTTTTTAGCTCCGCCGGTGTGTATAAGTCAAACAAGGAACAAAATACAAAACTAAATTAAGAGATCCAAACTCAAGTTATCCATTGTTGGATGGCATATGTGATATCTATGTATTTTGATGATTCAGGCCCCACGAAGCCTTTTTCTTTCTCGAAATTATTGTGTTTTAGAGCGATATAGTAAGAAAGAGCTCATTAATTTTGTCGAATCTTAATTTTCATCCTTCACGTTCTGAGTGATATATGAGAATTTTCTCTTCCTAGAAAATGCTTTGTTTACTTATCAAATAGTTTTCGTCGCAACTAGCACATATCAGAGTTGGAAGAATTTAACTTACAAATAGCCTTAAAGCTCAAGGGAAACCAACTAATTGCGGCAACTCCTTAAAAAAGAGTTGATAATCCCAAAAAGGAAATTACATATCAACTAATTCATTTGCGATGTACAGTCAGGACATATGAACATCAAATTATATTAAATGCTGAAATCTTGGCTACCCCTCCTACTTTCCTAGAGAGAATTTGAGCGCAAGGGACGCCCAAATCTTTTTTAGGGATATAACCCTCAATTTCTTTTCTCTTTTTCAATAATTACCAACCCCCCCTGAGGTTTGGCGTTATTACAGAATATCCTCTGAGGTTTCGAAAATTACGAACTCCCCCCTGAATAGTACATCCTCGCTTACAAATAGCACCGACCGTTAATTACACCGTTAAATTCAAATTTAAATTCCAAAAACACCCTTACGGGGTATATTGTAATTTTACTTCGAGTTTAATGATATAATTGTAATATTAGTTAAATTTGGATTTTTTGTATTTAAAAAGTTGTTATTTAATTTAATATTTAATATTTTATCTATAAATATAAATTGAATTAGATATTCCATGCATATTTATTTCTATAAAATATGATAAGTTATAAATTTCCTTTCATATTTATTTCTTAGTTTTAAATATATTTTGTACAAGTCCATTTAAAGTTAATTTAAAATAATTTATTTGCAATTATAACAAATTTTCCCTCAAAATAAAAATTCATATAAAAAAACCCACATAAAGATCAACTAGTGCATTATCAATTTTTTTCCTCAAAATTGAAAATCATAACAAATACACTAATATCAACAAATGCATTAGTAAATTCACAAAAATATTCTCCAGCCGTTTAAAAAATTATTTCAAACATTGAACATGTATGGTCAATATCTACAGAAAATATTAAGCATCCATAAACTGGAGGTATAAAATTAGTCTATCATAAAAATATTAAAATAACATTAAGTAACATTTTATTGAAAAAAAATGCTAGGTAGACACAAAACTCAAGTACTTACATCAAACCCTCTTAACAAATTCAGTCCTTGCATTAGCCCCCTTACCTTTGGCTCTTTATTACATATACCCCCCTGAGTTTCAACATAGTAGGGGTAAAGTAGTAAATTTCACACAATCTGTTAAATTTAACGGAGGAGATAACGGCCCAGGGGGGAGTTCGTAATTTCCGAAACCTCAGGGGGTATTCTGTAATAAAGTCAAACCTCAGGGGGCCGTCGGTAATCATCCCTAATAAAAATAATAAACTTTACGGATCGTTTTGCAAAACACTAAATTCTTTTTTCTCTCCTCGTTGTTATTGCCGCCTCTATTTACATCGTCTCCTTTCCTTCTCATCTTTGTTTTAGTTTTCTCCTTCTCACTTTCTCGCGTTTTGAGTTTTCTACAACCACCCACCTCTATCTTCATCATCTCCTTTTCTTCTCACCTTTGTTTTAGTTTTCCCCTTTTATCTTCATCATCTCCTTTTCTTCTCACCTTTGTTTAGTTTTCCCCTTTTATTTTGCCTGCATTCGTGTTTTCTACAACCCCGAGTAAGAAAATGAATCGTCTGCATTCGTCATCTTCTACAACCAATAGTGTTTTCTACAACCACGAGTAAGAAAATGAATCGTCTGCATTCGTGGTCTTCTACAACGTCGTCTTCTACAACCAATAGTCGTCGTCTTCTACAACGTCGTCTTCTTCTTCTCCTACTTTGGTTTTGAGATTCCAAATATGTTGAAGATTAAGTGATCGACTTGTCCATTATAGTTGATCCATGTCGATCGACACATTGACTATTGTCGATCGCTATGATGGACATGTCTCGACATCTCGATCACTTGAATAAAAATAATAAAAGAAAATAAAGAAAAACAAAAAATAAAAGTTGATCTTCAAGACAAAAAAGAAAATAAAGAAAAAGAATAAAAGAATCGACATATCGATCATATAGTTTTTAAATCGACTGGGACCAAATCGACCGGGTTCAACAGGTGATCGGACCGGTCGGTCGAACCGATTCTGCCAATGTTTTCAAAATCGAACCGGACCGGCAGGTCGTACCGGCCGTTCAATGAATATCAGTTAAAAAAAAACCTTCTTTGCCCTCCTTCGCCCAAAAAAAAAAAAATGGAACTTCTTTGCCCCTTTCCTGCGCAGCCATCTTCGGCGATCGGCAATTAGAAAAATAAGAATCCCGCATATTTATATTTTGAGAAATTTATCGAAAAAGAGATACTGAGAAAAGAAAAAGTATGGTAGATAAATATGACAAATCTGTTTTGATCTTTGAGAAATTCACGTAGAAAGGTATGAGAGAGAAAGAACATCCAAAAAAAATTGGGAAAAGATTAACTGTAATATTAAGAAAAAATCATAAATTGGTAGAAAATTTTCATATTGTGATCCCTAAATTATTATTATTTTTTTATGAATTATGCATATTCCTTGTTTTACGACATTATATGTATTTTTAAAATAAAAGAATAAATAAATTAGTTGTGCTTGTTTCAAAATAAATAAATAAATTATGTATATTCTTAAATATAATTTTAGATTTGCTGAATATTTCTTAAAAAATATTAATTTTTTCCGAATATTTAGATTTTATAGTTTTAAAATATTATATAAATACACTTATATTTAATAAAATAATAATTATATATTTATGACATCATACAGGTTCGATCGATGACCAGTAAGGCTATTGGTTCACCCTCCAGTCCGATTTTGAAAACATTGGATTCAGTCGGTGACTGTACCGATGGTCGACCGGTTTAGCCGGTGGCCTGACCGGGGTCCAAACCGAAGAGAGAGAACAAAAAAAGTAGTAAGAAATGGAACCGAACTGGTCGGACGGAACCGGCTGGTCCAACCAATTCAACCGACAAAAATATATTCTTTTATTTTATAAATTATATTTATTTTTAAATATAATCTTAAATTAATATATTTTTAAATTATAGAATTTTGTTTAAGTATTTTTTGAAAAATATTAATATTTTTCTATTATTGGGATATCAAATCTATTTTTATAATTTTATAATATTATAAATATACATATATTTAATTTTTTAAGAAATAATTTTTATGTTTTCTTTCGGGATCGAATATCGATCCTTAGGATGAACGCATCGATTGTGTGAAAATTTTTATGATCGACTGATCGATACTTATGATCGACCAATCGACTCTATCAAAAATTTTCTTTAAAATTACACTAATAGAAACTGTATGATGGATTAATCATTATGTTTATATTTCTTTAAAAATAAGATTTTATGTTTATATTTCTTTAAAAATAAGATTTCTTAAAAAATAATTTTTAGATTTTTATAGAAGAGATATATATATATATATATATATATATATATATATATATATATATATATATTTGAAACGTAACCCCAGAGGGAAAATTTACTAAATTAATCGAAATTAAAATTTACAAAGGAACAACGAAAAAAGTAACGCACACTCAGGGCCGCAATTCTATCAAAATTGTGGATAATCATACTTGCTCCACGTCTAATAGAACAAAAGCTACCATTTTCAAAATTAAAACTAATACAATAATACTTGTAAATACCGTGAGAATATAGGTCTAATAGAACAAAAGATACCATTCTCAAAATTAAAACTAATACTTGTAAAAAAAGTTACCTTTCTCACGGTATTTAAGATTGTAAATTGAGAAAGAACGTATTAGACCTCATACCATTTTTATGATCCTCTCGTACTTACTTGTAAATTTAAGATTTCGTTGAACGTATGAAAGTAATTAGTTTAAGTTTGTTTCAATATAATTTTTTTATGAAATAATTTTTAAGTTTTTCTCTGAGAATTGACTAATCGATCATTATGATCAACTAATCGATTCTATAAAAATCTTTATGATTGATTCGTCAAAAATTAGGATTGACTGATCGATTCTGTGAAAATTTTTCTTTAAGATTTCTCTAATTGAAACTTATGATGGATTAAACCATTATGTGAATATTTCTCTGAAAATAAACCTTTTTAAGAAATCATTTCTAATAGTTTTTAGATTTTCATTGAAAAGATATAATTTTTAAGATATATTTAAATAACCTTTAATATTTTTTGAAGACATAAGATTTCTTTCAAAGAAATACAACTTTTAAGATTTATTTAAAATTTAATTAGTAGACTTAAACTAATTTCTATCATACGTTTCTTCTAATGAAGATTCAAAGAAATCTAAAAAATTATATTTGCTTCAAAGAAATCTTATCTTCTCAAAAAAAAAAAAAAAAAATCACTTCTTTCAAATAAATATAATTTTAAGAAATATAATTTTAAGATTTTGTTGAACGTGTGATAGAAATTAGTCTAAAATTTGTTTCAATATAATTTTTTTAAGAAATAATTTTGAAGTTTTTCTTTGAGAATCGACTAATCGATCATTATGGTCAACTAATCGATTTTATAAAAATCTTATGATTGATTCGTCAAAAATTAGGATCGAGTGATCAATTCTGTGAAAATTTTTCTTTAAGATTCCTCTAAATTGAAACGTATGATGGATTAATCCATTATGTTAATATTTCTCTGAAAATAAACTTTTTTAAGAAATCATTTCTAATAGCTTTTAGATTTTCATTGAAAAGACACAATTTTTAAGATATATTTAAATAACTTTTAACATTTTTTGAAGAGATAACATTTCAGAAATACAAGTTTTAAGATTTCTTTAAAAATTAATTAGTTGACTTAAACTAATTTCTATCATACTTTTCTTTTAATAAAACTTCAAAGAAATCTAAAAAATTATCTTTGTTTCAAAAAAATCTTATCTTTCTAAAGAAATAAATCACTTCTTTCAAACAAATATAATTTTTAAGATTTTTTTTCAAGTTTCATTAGAAGAAATGCATGATAGGAATTAGCTTAAGATTTGTTTGAATATAATTTTTTAAGAAATAATTTTTAAGTTTTTCTTTGAGAATCAACTAATCGATATATAATGATGATCGGCTAATCGTTGAAAATTTTTATGATCGACTTGTCGATCGAGTGATCGATTCTGTCAAGATTTTTCTTTAAAATTCCTCTTATTGAAACGTATGATGGATAAATCCATTATGTGGATAATTCTATGAAATAAATTTTCTTAAAAGATCATTTCCAGTAGTTCTTAGATTTTCATTTAAAAGATATAATTTTTAAGATATATTTAAATAACTTTTAATATTTGTTTGAAAAGATAAAATTTCTTTCAAAGAAATACAATTTTTGAGATTTATTTTTTCAAAGAAATCTAAAAAATTATATTTGCTTCAAAGAAATCTTATCTTCTCAAAAAAATAAATCACTTCTTTCAAACAAATATAATTTTTAAGATTTCGTTAAACGTAAGATAGAAATTAGTTTAAAATTTGTTTCAATATAATGTTTTTAAGAAATAATTTTTAAGTTTTTCAATGAGAATCGACTAATCGATCATTATGATCAACTAATCGATTCGATAAAAATCTTTATGATTGATTCGTCGAAAGTTAGGATCGAGTAATCGATTCTGTGAAGATTTTTTTTAAGATTCCTCTAATTGAGCATACAGATTAATCCATTATGTGAATATTTCTCTGAAAATAAACTTTTTTAAGAAATCATTTCAAATAGTTTTTAGATTTTCATTGAAAAGATGTAATTTTTAAGATATATTTAAATAACTTTTAATATTTTTTAAAGAGATGAGATCTCTTTTAAAGAAATATAATTTTTAAGATTTATTGACAAATTAATTAGTTGAATTAAACTAATTTCTATCGTACATTTCTTTTAATAAAACTTTAAAGAAATCTAAAAAATTATATTTTTGAAAGCCAAATCACTCAAAGGGGAATATTATTGCAGATCAAGAGAAATAATAAGAAAAATATAAGAAGCAATAACAGAAAAATCAACGCAGTCCGAAGCCGCAATTCCAACAGATTTGTGAGCTATTATATTAGCATCACGTCAAGTAAAAGAAAAAGACTCCTTGAATATTGTTCCTTCAAAGTTGATTTCAATCTGATTCGGATGAAGTTCCGTAGCCGCTTTTTCTCCAGATTGAGAACAGATGCCTTGGCCTACAGCAGATAACTCGGCCAAAAATTTCCTTGGAGAATCACACAAAAAGATAAAACTGAACCTAAAGAAATTAACTAAACTTCCATACGGAAGAGATAAAACTTTCATACTGAATACTCGAAAGAAAACATAACGAAAAGAAAAAAACAGAGACGCAAAACGTCTTTGTACTAAAAAATCCCGCTAGATTTGGGAGGATGTCAGTAGATCTGGAAAGAGTGGTGATGAAACTTGCGGTAGATCCCAGAGAGTTGCACTGGATATGGGTGGATTTCGACGGAACAAATCTGAGAAGTTGACGATAGAATAGAATTGAGCAGTGATAATATTCTCCACCGCCGGATCGAAACTTCAATTGACTACCTTGTCTTGAGTTTGAATCACGTAAATTAGGGTTTTAGCCTTTGAGATAGTATTGTAGAAAAAGTTTAAATAATTAATGTGATCTAAAAAAATTATATTTGTCTCAAAAAAATCTTGTCTTTTCAAAGAAATAAATCACTTCTTTCAAACAAATATAATTTTTAAGATTTTTTTGAAGTTTCATTAGAAGAAACGTATGATAGAAATTAGTTGAAGATTTGTTTCAATATAATTTTTAAAGAAATAATTTTAAAGTTTTTCTTTGAGAGTCGATGGAGTGATCGATTCTTTGAAAATTTTTCTTTGAGATGGATTAATTCATTGTGTGAATATTTCTCTAAAAATAAACTTTCTTAAGAAATCATTTCTAATAGTTTTTAGATTTTCATTAAAAAGATATAATTTTTAAGATATATTTAAATAAGTTTTAATATTTGTTTGAAAAGATAAAATTTCTTTCAAAGAAATACAATTTTTAAGATTTATTTGAAAATTAATTAGTTGACTTAACTAATTTCTATCATATGTTTCTTCTAAAATTTCAAAATAATCTTAAAAATTATATTTGTTTCAAAGAAATCTTATCTTTTCAAAGAAATAAATCACTTCTTTCAAATAAATATAATTTTTAAAATTTCTTTGAAGTATCATTAGAAGAAATGTATGATATAAATTAGTTTAAGATTTCTTTCAATATAATTATTTTAAGAAATAATTTTTAAGTTTTTCTTTGAGATCCGCTAATCGATCATTATGATCGACTAATCGATTCTGTGAAAATCTTTATGATCGACTTGTCAAAGGTTAGGATCGAGGGATCGATTCTGTAAAGATTTTTATAATCGGCTTGTCGAAAATTATGATCGAGTGATCGATTCTGTGAAGATTTTTATGATCTATGTTTTTTTTTAGATTCCACTAATCGAAACGTATTAATTCATTTTGTAGATATTTTTTTTAAGAATCCATAACTGAAATTTCTTGTAATAGAAGAAATGGTAAAAACAATGCATGAAACGGAGTTTAGAAGACGAAATGCAAATCAGGAAGCCTACCCATGATCACGAACGAAATTAGCGGCCGCGAATAATTAGTGAAGAAAAATTGGCGACCGTGAAACCAGAAGTCAACAACATTTTGTAGTCCCGTTGGCGGCCGCGAGTCAATTATTGGCGGCCTCAAATACATTTTTTAGGCTGATATTTTAGATGAGAATTAAGGTCTTTTAACCTAATTTCTTTTGGGGAAGACAAATACCAGTCCAACCCTAAACACAACATCATTACGCAGCTTTCAAGATTCATTGGGAGCCCTGTTTCTTCTTCCGCTCTTCTTTGGGGAGATGTCATAAAAAAAGATTTTCAACATTGAATCAACATCAAATTCCTAGTTTTTCCTTCTCTTTCTCTTGAACTTAGTTTTATTTAATTTCAATTATGAAACTAATGTCTCTTAATTTAGTTTAGATTTGTTCTTAATTTCTAGACTATGTTGATGGATTCTTGATTTAGATTTTATGAATATGAGTTTATTTAATTTAGTTGTTATTTGTGTCTTTGTATTTGTTGGATTGATGAGTAGCTAAACCCTTGAGCCAAGGGGATGATAATTGCATAGCCTAGGTGTTCGATAATAGGCTCGAATGAATTCTTGTGGTTCTTATGTTATGGAATTTTTATTTTAATACATGTTAAAGCTTGGTCAAGTTTGACATGAACTTGAGAGTTTACTTTCTAATTGAGAAATTATTTGTGAATTCGGATTCTAAATTCCACAACACTTAGAATTAAAGATACGAAGAGATTCGGTCTTTTTTCGAGCAATCGGTAATTGAATAATGTATGACTAGCCGCTACTATTTGATTAATCTAATCTTATTTAATTGGTTTAAAAAACTGTTTATGAATGTTGATCACGAGAGTGACTACACAAACACTTAAACACAGGTGCTTGACATCGAGAGTAGCTTGCACATATATTTGTGATTAGGATTGAGAATCAGAGAATTTGTTTGGCATTGATTTGAGCACCGAACTACAAAACTGTTATTCCACTTGCTATCCGTTTATCTATTTGTTAATTGTTTAATTGTCTTTAATTTATTTAGTATTAGCTAAAACCCCCTTTATTCTGTGTTTAATTGTCTTTAATTTATTTAGTATTAGCTAAAACCCCCTTGATTCTGTGATCGGTCGATCGATTGGAGAAAGTACAAAGTGATTGATTTGTTTCCCTTTCCTGTGGGTTTGACACCTTATGTGCTACTGAGGTTAAATAATTAAAACTTAACCACAACATTCATTATTTGATAAGTACTGACCCTAATTAATTAATACTCTCATTAATTAATCAGCTCACAGTTCACACAACCATAGTCTAGCAACAGGTGTGTGACCCCTAGCCGAATAATGAATTACTTAAAAAAACCTTTCAGTCAATGAAAACTCGTGAAATACGATCCTCCTACCATTCCATCTCTCGATTAATATCTAGGGTAAGGGAATAAGTAGAACCCTAAGAATATTAATCTTAAAACTAAGTTCATTTCATATCCATTTGATCTCGATATTCCAAGAAACTCCTTCCTTGATCTCAATCTAACTACCTTGGCCAAGGACTACGATAAAAAATGCGAATGATTTATGCAATAAGAGATCTTTCTTTCCTTAGGTAAGCGTAGGTTCTTTGTTGATTCTCACATATCATCATGTGTCACTTTTGCAATCCCAATATAAGTCATAATTCAAGTGCCTCGAGCGACACCCTTTTAGACCAATATCTAAGATTACCTAGTTAACTCACATAAGACAACTATGGAATCTCAAGTCTAAGGATTAGTGGAACACGCCATTGACTTGTCAGATATTTCATAATCTGGACGTTTATACTTCTAGAAGTAAAAACTTCATTTCCTATTTAGAAATGTTCTCACGCAGGGCACGTTAGTGTACTCATCCTTTTGATGAGTACCCTCATGTATTGCATGCACATTCACCATGCACTTTGTCATCCTATGAAACAGGATGGCGTTTTCTTAAGGATGCAATCCCCAAGCAAGTTTCAAAAGAGTCTAATCAGCACTTCCACTATTTGTTGGATTTATCGACTTGGAGTATTTTTTAGTCCAGCTTAGATTATGGTTGGTTTCATGTATCATTACTCCTTAATGATAAAACCCTAAAAGTTTTATGGATTAGGGGAGTTCTAATACATGCACACATTAAAGTAAACATGTAGCACCCGCACGGTGGGTCACCACATCCCCCGCACCAAAGTCCGATCCACATACGAAATGGGGAGTCCGTACATGAACCAAACAGTGGCGAACGGGAGACTGACAAACTCACACCTAGGCTAGGCGGAACTTAGACCCTGAAAGCAAAACTCAAACCTCAACAAGAATGCGGAAGCGAAACAAGTCATGCAACAATCACAACATTCATAAACAGTTGACGGGTTCAACTAGCATAAATACCTAATCCCGAATATCCATATCAATTCACAATTAAATTCCAAATAGCGTATACAAACATATCTTATACATAAGCCAAGTTAAAGAAATGTGAATGCAAGACCACCTACTAGACAAAGACACCGAACAGACTCTAAAAGACAGACACACTCCGCCTAGCACGAACTCCAAGCAAAACCTGCAAACTAAAGGAAAAAGGGGAGGGGTCAGTCTTAACTTGACTGCGTGAGGGGTTAACACACGCACACTATATATATAGGAGAGCAAAGCAGATACAAAAGTCATAATGTTCATGAGCTCAGGGACAGGTTTTTCATACCAAAGCATTTTCCCGTGATATATACATATAGGATAATTGAACAACTTTAAAACACTGTAACTTATAAAACGCTCAACTTTTAGCTTAATTTAGAATCTATCCCTGTTTCACGAACTTTAACCGAACAAATACATAATAGAGAACTCGGCGGGTACGAGCTCAGACACTCCCAAACTCCTCAGAACTTATCATATCAGAAACAAAGCAGAAAACTTACATATATATCATAACATATCATCCTCAACTCCGGTGATGGAAGGGTGTATACGCCCAAACCATCCATATAACAAACCCACGCGGGGTAGCTAACCCCGACGTGTCCTCCCCGGCTGGTACACCGAAGGCATCGGAATATCACGCCTTCCCTAGCTCCCGAGGTCGCGCGGGATACTCCGGATGGAGACTATGCACAGGCCGAACCTCGACGGCCCTATACCGTCCCGAGGGTTCCTTACCCATAGCTCCGGGGCCCAACATACAAATCATATCATAACCCGCTACAACAGAGACAGACAGACCGAACTTATACATATATACGTACCACTTTCCGTTTCAATCAAACTCGGTCCTTGCCAAACTTGGCTCATGAGAAGTATACGGTTAGAAGCATAGCTTCACGTGGCAAAACATAGCAAATCAAACCAAAACAAGCATACATAGGCTTGTACATTGCTTAACATACTTGCAAATCTTTGACGTATCAAACAAATACGTATCCCACACCTATTTACATACATATAAGGCTTTATTAAATCACATGCATTAAAATCGAGCACATTTTATTAAGGAATAACTATATCCTAACCTCACCTTCCACCGACGAAACGGAAAACCCAAGCCAAGAAGTCCCACTGGAACCCAAACAGCTGACAGACACTCCCTGGAAAACCCCTGAACAACTGAACACACACAGAACACAAGACTCAAACTCCAAACACAACCACAAAGACACACGGCCATGCTCACGAATACAAATGATGCAACATATAATCCATATCTATTCAATCAAGTCATTCAGAGCATATTATAATTCATATTCCATATCAAAAGATGCATAACTTATAAAATTCATAACATTAATTACATAAAATAAAGTAGGACATTAAAATTTCAAATTATATCATGCACCAAGTCTCACGAAATTAACATGAATTACATAACAATTTATATACAAATTACACATTGGCATACTTGATCAATTTATTCAAATTAAATACAACGTATCTTTTCATAATTTATTTCTTATGTTTTATAAAATTTCATAATCTATTTAGTTTCCAAAATTACACTAACACCCCTTCAAACAATAATTATTCTCAAATAGATGGCGTAAAACGAGACAAATAAATTCGATAAATCAAGAATCAAATATTCATACATCATAGCATACTTCCTCGTATCATACAACTCATAATTTCAATTTATAGCACATACGGGATCAAATTGCACAATTAAAATCAATTAACAAATAAAATACAATAGCTTCAAAAATTCACATAAAATCAACCGGACATCCGATTGACGAACGGGAAGTGGCGTTGAACTCACCACGACGAAAGGAACCTACTGTCCGAAAGTTGCCGGAAAGCCACCACCGTGGCCAGCCGAACAGCCACCGGCCGCCACCGGAACACCGCCTCCGGTGTTCGGAAAAATCCCCGGAAGGACAGAAACAAGCGCCTTGGCCTACTAGACAATAGCCCTCAATCAATTTCAGAAAATACCAAACACACGGGACTTCGTTAACGAAAAACCGAACTTAAATCCTAACACGAAAACTGAAATTAAACGCAAACCGCTAAACGAAAATAAAATCCGGACATACCGTTGGAAAGCCCGTAACGAGCCCTACAAAAGCCCCCAAGCCAACCGCCGGAAAAGTCGCCGGAAAATCGGACCGCCGGTCCAGACCGGTCCGCCACCGGTTCGCCGCCGCCGGCCGGTTCTCGGGTTGGGGCCAACGCCATCCGCTAGTTTCCGTCGTTCTAAGCAACTTTTGTGAAGCGACCAACACCAAAACCGGCCCGGAAAAGGGCCCAAATTGCCGCCGAAGTTCTGCCGCCGCGCCACCGCCGATTCCGCCGTCTCCGCCGCGATTCGCTCAAAAAGGAGGCCGGAAATGGAACGGAAAGGGTCAAAAACGTAGGGTAGGGTAGTGGTTGGCCGGCGAAAGTCGCCGGATCGCCGGCGACGAAGTGGTGGCGCCACCCGCCACTTTCAGGCCGCCGCTGTGCCGCCGCGGGTCGTCGGTTGGCCACGAAGTTGGTACGGTTGTGACGGGCTCGTCGAGCTGATGAATTTCGACTATTGATTCGTCGAATTCCGTCGAGAAACGAGCGAGAACGGATAAGTGTGTGTAAACACACCTCCACTGCGTGTGAATAGTACTGATCGCTGGAGAAGACGACGCTGGGCTGAGGTCTGATCTTTTGCACGCAAAATGAGGATCCGGGGTATATATCTCGGGTCCTCGTACGCAAAAACGGTCGAACGAACGAGCTAACGAAGTCAGAATGGGACAAACTTAGAGTCTACGGACTCGTTTCGCCGCCCCGGACGCGTTGAAGGGGTCAAAGAGGTCAAAATCTCGACCGAACGAGAAGTGACCAGAAAACCCCTAAAAAGAGAAAATTACAAAGGGCCCCTAAACTCTAAAAGAGTTCAAAATAGGGCCACGGAAAATATAAAATCACATAATTAAACACATTAAAAGGTTGGAACGCGGCGTACCTTATACGTCGGACGAACGGGGTGTCACAAAACACCTATAATCAAACAAGACCACATATAAAGAATGTATTGCCTTTGATCAAATCATTTCACTTATTATTATTCAAAGATTATCTGTATTTTACTAGGAAATAAATAAAATGAACATTACAAGTCGGCTTAAGGGCTTTAAGGAGAATAAGCATTTCGGATTAGACAAAACGCACCAACATTGTTTGGCAAGAACGGGTAAGGTTGAACGCTTCAAGGTTACAGATACTCAATTCTCCTTCATGCTTCGAAATATAACGTTTTGGAGGATCAACTTGACCAATAGATAGAACAATAGCAGGCAACACACCAACAGATGAAACATTAACAGGTGGAAGAAAATCTACTTTTATAAAGTAAAAAGAATTAAACCTTAAATAGCTTAATGACTCTTCAATTACCATGTGATATTATACCTTTCATTAAATTTCTTTTATTATGATGAGAGCTGATTATGATTATGGAAGAATATTGTGATATTTGGTTAAATATTATCTTGGTAATTTGAGATATGCTGGGATTCTATGAATTGTTTTGCAGAGTTCTATTCCTGCCAAATTCTTGAAAAGATGAGATATCTACAAACATCTTGAGAAATCTTAATGGAGAGTTTTACGTGATATGTCCGAGTTGGAAGCAGAGTCATTGCATGCACGGTCAGTTTAATGAAGCTGGAGGGAATGTGAAGCTGGAAGGGTATAACGAGCTGAAGGACCAGGAAGCAGATGGATTGACCAGGTGACACATGGACTAACCAGAAAGCAAATAGCCTACCAACAGAAAGGGCTCTCGACATTACACTCAATAATGTTATAAAAAATTGGATCAAACATTATCTCTGAGGGCTCTCTTTTATTGAACTACTCTTATAATCCAAATTCTTTAGACTACGAGAGTGGGGGGAGTGATAATGTTGGACTTTATTCTTTGGTCTTGACCTAAGGGAGAATAATCATGATGGGCTGGAATTAAAACAAAGGATATAGGTATATGGGCCATAAGTAGTGCAGCCCAATGGTCAAGGTGACCCATTAAAGAAACAATGTATTACCTATTTTCTGGAAAAACCTATTGTCAACCTCAAAGAAGAAGGGCGAGAAGATTAGTTGAGGAATTACGTGATTCACGGGAAAATAATTCAAACAAAAAAAGCCCCAAATTCTCTTAGGAGACATTCTTTCGGCACACTCTTTACGTTCTTCTTTACTCACTTAGAAAACTATAAAACTGCAAAACTTTCTATCATATTCCATCAAATAGCATCATGCACAAACGTTATCCTTACAGAATTCTCTCTAGTTCTCTGAGTTAATAAAAAAAAATGCTCTCATAAACTCTCATATTTTGGGTCGTCAATAGAAGAGAGGAATTTGTTATGTTCCCTTCACGTATGAGAGTTCCCTCATCGTATGAGAGCCACCACAACCGTCCCAAACCCTAAATCTTTGATATCAGTGGTCATCCTCGACGTCGGTTGGCACTATTCCATGCGTCGATGCCCTCAACCCACTCTCTGTTCCTATCTTCATGCTTGATTATTTGGTTCTCTTTTTTCGTTTCTTGTCACTTATTACTGGGTTGTGTGTTTTTTGCGTAGGGTTTCATGATCGGCGCAGTTATTACGGAGAGCAGGCCCTTCCCCGTTCCTTATGACATCGTCTTCCTCAGGAATTCCCAACAACCATGATAGCAGGGACACGGAGCTCTCTTATCTCACAAATTTTTTTATCTCTCACTGTGAAAGAAATTCGGCCTGTAGATATTTGAGACCCCTCCTGGGGCACCTCAAATTCGAGCTACCCACTATCTCTAGTGGGTAGGGTTTTCATTTGGAGAACAGTTTGTTTCAAGTTTTTCAGATCTACTATGATACGGGCGATGAACCCTATTAAGGGGATGGAGATTGTGAAACTGAATGATGATCGGTTCTTATTCTCGTTCAACCACAAGCTCGACTTGCAATGGGTGCTTGAGAATACTCCTTGGTGTTTTGACAAGTACCCAGTGATTTTGAAGAAGATTGATGTGGACGAGGATCCATTATCTATAGAGCTAAATGTTTGCGACTTCATGGTCTGAATTCATGGGCTTTCCTTCAATCGTCGGGATCAGGAGATTGCATGCCTGGTGGCTAGAAATCTGGGTTGTTATAGGAAGGATTCTGTGAATATTACCTAACCACCTTCTACGGAATTTTACAAAGTCAGGGTAGGACTGAGTATCACTGAACCCTTTGCTCGCTAAATGACACTAATGATAGTCGGGAATGAAGTGAAATTGACATTCTCTCATAAAAAGCTCTCAAATTTCTGGTATTTATGCCGGATTTGCGACCATGTGGACAAATATTGCCCGATAAGGTACGAAGATAACTTTATTGATCCCGGACCATACTTTCTGTACGGTCCTTGGCTCCGTGCTGCTTCTGCGGACTCCTATCTGTTCAGTCAACCACACCAAACCGTTCCCAAGTCCTCCATCTCAAGGACCCCACCTATCTCCTGCCAGTCATAGTACCGCCTCAACCACTCCTCCCTAGCAACACCCCATTCAACCCCCAGATGTGGCTGAGCCGAATACTGCCACTCATAGCATTTCTGATCCCTCTCACATAATGGCGTTACCTGTCTCACATCTTGCCTCGGCTCACAACTCTGCCCTCCCAAAGGTGAACTCCACGCAATATGGTATCCAACCTCAATCTACCCAAATTACCACTGCCCTGGAGAATCAGCTTCAATTAGCTACACCATAACCCCCAGCAAGGACCCCTCCAACACCATACCTGTCCCAAAAATAAACTAAGCATATAAGGAACTTCCCCAAAGGAACTTCCCCCTAATCATTTGATCCGGCCCTACTTTCCTCACAGCAATCCCAGCCTATCAAAACAACGCTCTAAATTTACTCATCTCTCCCCTAGCAGCTCTCTGACTCGAGACACACTTCCATGAACTAAACAAATCACGAGCTCCTTTCACTCTAAACCATCCCAGGAAAATACTAATCCAAACGATGAAAATCTCATCAACATTCCGCTTTCGTTGAACATTTCCATGTCTGACCCCCCTCCTACCCACAAGCTCAGAAAATTTCGTATTAAGAAAAAATCATCCCACAGCGTCCTAACCTCTAATTCGCTCCCCACATCCACTAGTTCTTCCCTCTCCCTCTCCAACTGATCTCTAGAACAATGAATTGCTTAAGCTGGAACTGCCAGGGCTAGGGGGTCCCTGGTGTGTTCACAATCTGCGATCCCTTATCAGGGGATCACAACCCCTCGGTTATATTTTTATCTGAGATTAGGTGCAAAAAGAGAAGGATCGAGAATTGGAAGACTTTGTTTAATCTAGATAGTTTTGGTGTGGATTTTGTTGGTAAGAGTGGTGAACTTGCGCTGTTCTGGAAAAGTGGGTTGGATGTTTCTTTACTCAGCTAATCCAGAAACCATATTGATATGATGATTTCGGACTCTACGTTTGGAGGTGATTGGTATTTTACAGGGTTCTATGGCATTCCAGAACGATAGAACCGAGATGTTTCTTGGAATTTACTCTGTACTTTGAGCCGAAAATCATCCCTCCCTTGGCTAGTGTCTGGTGATTTCAACGAAATCCTGTCTAATGAGGAAAAAGAGGGGAGGAGGGGGGGTAATAATCGTATGTTTTCTCAAATGGGGAATTTCGCGGATGCACTTTGAGAGTTTGGTCTTACGAATATTGGTTATTCAGGCTACTCTTTCACCTAGATATAGAATGTGGCATCGCCCGATACCTTCCAGGCAAGGTTGGATAGATCAGTGGCATCCGATGATTGGCGTGCTAGGTTCCCGGAAGCTAACGTAGTGCACTTAAAGGCTTTATGTTCTGATTATCATCCTGTTCTTACTAAAATCTACAACGGTAGACAAAAAAGAAGGAAGGGCCAAAAGCCTTTTTGGTTCGAAACTTATTGGATCAAAAGTTCGGTTTGTTGTAAATTAGTGGAGAGTCCTTGAGCATCGTCTTTGTCCAACTCTCCTACAGATAGAGTCCTTAAAGGGATTGAAAATTGTGGAGTTGGGTTTCTCAATTGGAGACAGAATCAACGTAATCAAGAGACAGAGTTGAAAACTTGGGAATCTCGGTTAAAAGCCCTTAGAACCGAACCTATCACAGATGAGTCTAAAGAAAAAGAAAAGTTGCTGAAACGGAAAATTAGACAGGTGCTTTTGGAGGAAGAAATCAAGTGGAAACATTATGCCACGATACATTGGTTGAGGGAAGGAGACCGAAATACGGAGTTTTTTCACCAAAAAACTTCGATTAAGCAGAAAGCTAATCATATTGAGACGCTTGAGGAATAGCTCCAGTCAGCTTAATGCTTCCGAGGAGGTATTAAAAAGATTATCACGGACTACTTTGGTCAAACTTTTATGTCCCGCGGCTACCCAGAAGAGGAATTGAGTTCGGTTCTCCAGGTGCTTCCTTGTAGAATAACGAGGGATATGGGTCAAAGCCTGATTTCTCCGTATACGGCTGCCGAGGTAACTCTAGATCTCAAATCAATGTTACCCTCTCAAATCCTCTGGCCTAGATCCACTCTATTTTTTCAACGTTATTGGGGTATTATTGGTCGTAACATGGTGGGTTGTGTGCTAGATTTTCTGAATAACGGGAATTTCGATAGTAGGCTGAATTATACGTACATTGTTTTGGTTCCTAAGTGCGAATCCCCGGAGGTTATAACCCAATTTCGCCCTATTAGTCTTTGTAATGTGATCTATAAACTTGCGTTGAAAGTACTTGCTAACCGGATCAAACCCCTTCTTGATAAAATTATTTCCCCTACACAATCGACTCTTATTCCCAATCGTCTCATTAGTGATAATGTGCTTGTAACGTTTGAGGTTAACCATTTCATTAAGCATTGCAGTTCATGAAAGAGTGATTTTTTCAGTTTGAAGCTCGATATAAGTAAGGCATATGACAGACTGGAATGGAGGTTCACCGATCAAGTCATGACCAGGTTAGGATTTCCTCGTTTATTTACTGATCATATCATGACTTGCATATCCACCGTTTCTTTTTCCTTCATGTTGGATGGCGTTGAGTTTGGTTCTGTGGTCTCGGAGAGAGGCATTCGCCAAGGCGATCCTCTCTCCCCTTATCTCTTTTTTTTCTGCGCAAAAGTTTTATCCCTTTTGATTCAACAACAGGAGGCTTTAGTGAACATTGTGGGGGTCGTGGTTTGTCGTGCAGCTCCGAGGATTTCTTACCTTCTTTTGGATGATGATACTTTGATTTGTTGGAAAGCTTTTAGGGAATCTCTTGGAGTGATTAAGAGTATCCTTGACAATTATGGGAGGGTGTCGGGTGAGGAGATAAATGGGGCGAAGTCTTCTATTGTCTTTAGTCCTAACATCTTGGATGCAGAGAGGTAGGAGTTGGCTTGGGTTCTTGGTGTTCATAAAGCTGATAGAATGGATGATTATTAGGGACTTCCCTCCTCTATTGGGTGGTCTAAATCGATTTTCTCCAGAGTGGTGGATAAGGTGAAGAGATGGATTTAGAGCTTTTCGGAAAAATTTCTATCGAAGACAGGTAAGGAGGTGTTCATTAAGGTTGTGTTACAGGTTATTCCTTTGTACTCGTTAAATTGCTTCCTTCTACTAGATTGCTTGATTAGAGAGATTGATTCTGCTATTGTGAAGTTTTGGTGGAATGATAAGAATTGGATATATTGGCTCGTGTGGAATAAGCTTTGCATTAGAAAGGGCTTGGGAGGGTTGGGATTCAGGGCCATTAAATTATTTAACTTGGCTATGCTTTCGAAACAATTGTGGCATTTCGTTCGGAGCCCGGATAATCTGATTAGCAGAATCATGAAGGCGAGATACTTTCCAAGATTTCAACCCTGGGATGCTAGTCTCGGACATACCCCTTCCTTTGCGTGGAGGAGCCTTCATGTCGCGAGATATCTTATTGCACGGGGCACAAGGTGGAGGATTAGGGATGGCTCCTCCGTCCATGTTTGGCGGGACCATTGGCTTCCGAGGGATCCGGAGTTCGGGCCCAAGTTCAGGAGTGATGCTAGTATTAAACCAGAATGGGTAGAGGACTTAATGAAGCCTAACCTAGTCGAATAGGATGAGGAGCTCATCTTTAATTCTTTTCATGAGGATGATGCTCGGACCATTCTTAGTATTTTGTTAGGAGGGTCCCGTAGACCGGGCTGGCTGGTTTGGCACTTTAGTAAAAATGAAGTTTTTTCGATTCACAGCGCCTACCACCTTGCGGTACAGATTACTGAACGGACTCTCCCTTCGTCGTCACGGGGCGACAGTTATGGAGGTTGGAGGAAGATTTGGAAAGTGGATGTTGCTCCAAAGATGCGGACATTCCTATGGAGATGTGCTCATAATCTCCTTACTATCGGCGAAGTGCTATTAAGGAGGCGTGTCAGCGATGACCCCACTTGCCCGAGCTGTGATGGTTAGGTTGAGAGCTTGAGACATGCACTGCTCTCTTGTTCTTTCTCAAGACAGGTCTAGGCTCTCTCTTTGGTACTTAATGTGGTTGTTCAGTGGCTGGATGCAGACATCCGGGACAGGCTTGAACGAGTGTTTTCTGAGTTGACGTTGGAGGAAAGACAGCGTGTGGTAACTGTTTTGTGGTGCTTATGGAGAGCGCGAAACCTGTGTCAAATGGAGGGTGCTATCCAGCAGCCGCTGGAGGTGATCAGGTCAGTTGACACCTGTACAGCCCCCGCCCCGACCCTTGAAGATTCGGTCGCTAACTTCGCTACTCCGGCAGCGATGGAGAAATGGTCTAAGCTGAAAACGGGATGGGTCAAAATAAATTGTGACGGGATTGTTTTTGCGGAATCACATGCGGTGGGGATCGGTGTCATTGCTAGAAATGCAGAGGGGGATCGGTGTCATTGCTAGAAATGCAGAGGGTAAGTGCATCAGATGGGAGACGGACCGTAAGAGGAATTGTGTTGATCCTTACGTTGCCGAGGCTCTTGCGGCGCTCTCAGCAGCTAAGATGGGAAGGGATTTTGGTTGGCGAAGGGTCGTGATTGAAGGAGACAATGCTGACATTATTAATTAGATACAAGGCAATGAGGAGGATCTTTCGGTAGTGGGTAACATTATTGAGGATATTCGTATTATTTGCTCTGCCCTTGGAGAAGTGAAGTTCTCTGTCATTCGTCGTGGTGCCAATAAAATGGTCCATAAATTAGCTAGAAACACGGATTCGGCCCGCATTGGATCTGTTGATTTTCTGGTTTTTGTTTCGTCTTTGGTTTTGTCGGACTTGAGTTGATTGTAGCCCTCTGGGGCGTGTGGTGTTAAAAAAAAAGCTCTAATATTTTGGCTCTTAGTGAAGCTCTATAACGCTATTCTCTCAAATCTCTCTCTCTTTCCATGCTATTTATCATTATTTACGTTCTCAATTATTAAATATTCTCACTTTATTGTTTTTTATTATTTATCTCTTCTGAGCACTTATGATTTAATTTAGTAGAATGCTAATCCTTGTTTTGCAAGTCTTTCCCCACAAGAATTCGTTCTCTTCTCCTTGGAGAACTTAAAAATCAAATACAAATTTAGTGGCACGCGGAAATCTGACAGCATCATTTTGGAAATTGATCTCTAATTTCTTTTTCCCTAAAATTAATTTTAAATGAGTCCCTTTCCTTTCATTTGCAAAAAATTTGTGGTTCGCAGACTTGTGAGCAGAGCATAAGCCAATTTTTTAGAGCTGAGTTTGGACACGAAGCAACAAAAAATATTTATACTTGGCTCGGTTCGGCTCGTTTATATTCCTGAATTCCGACCAAATTAAGTCCCAATTTCCAAATTGGCATGTTTACCGGATATATAGTATATTGGGAATTCAACCTTTTATTGCAAGATTTATTTTCCAATTTAACTGAAGTGAAAAAGAAAGTACGAGAGTGTCCTAAAACATCACTGCTGATGTATTTACTATTTACTGCCCAATTGCCGTAGTAATACTTCATTGCTGAAGGCTGAAAATAACATGCTATTCCAATACTTCACTGCTGATGTATTTAGCTGACCAATTTGTCATTGTAATGCTTCATTGCTGACATATATAAAGGCGTGAAGTCAGTGATGACGTAGCAACGCGGAAGTAGTCCACGTTACTAATCGCTCTATAAAGTGGGCCTTAACGGTTAATCAGATAACGGTTGGAAATATCTTGTAGATATCCCTTAGATTCAACACTCCTATATATAAACGCGCGAGTATACACTTTGTGGCTAATCCCTGTGTTTGGTTTGTGGGATTAATCTAGAATGGGTGCTGCAAACGGTGAATGCCTTGGATGGGCCGCGAGCGATTCATCTGGGCTTCTCTCACCTTACAAATTTACGCGCCGGTATTCATCATTTAATCTTTATTCTTGAAATAGATATCTGGGATGTTGATATTTTTGTCTAAGTAGAAATTTCTCATGATTTTCTTCATTCGATTTGTTTTGTCTGTAATATCTGCTGACTTGAATTTTTGTGTGTGTTTAAACTGATAAACAATGATTCCTGCGACAGGTCTGTTGGTAGTGATGATGTTTCCATAAGCATACTCTACTGTGGAGTTTGTTATGCTGATGTTATTTGGACCAGGAACAAACTTGGCAATTCTAGATACCCTTTGGTCCCCGGGTATGCTTTATTATTATATATATATCTATAACAAATGGATTTAAATAGCTATACAAGTTGTAATTATTAGTAATTGCTACAACTCATCCACTAGAGAAAAGATTTACACTAGAAGTATAATTCTATGATTGATTTGTCACTTGTGATGAAGTTATTGTCCAGCAGTGCCATGGTTAGGATTTTTTTTTTGGGAAAATTGCAAAATTTGGCTACCAATTCATCCAGGACAGTTCATTTTTCGGTGGGAAAAAAAAAAACACTATATCTCTAAAAATTGACAATTTTGGATCAATTTTCGCCGAAAATCACTATTGGCCGCATGAAAACAAATCGTGCGCCTCAAGTGATCACTCAAAAATGCCTTACGTGTAAATTTACTGTTGTGGTGAAACCACCATATACATGTCAGTTGTCACAAAACACTACCCATGTGACAATTAAACTTTATTTTTTCAAAATAAAAAATCAAATCTGTCGAAAACATGAGCGCGAGGAAGAATTAATTAGACCCTTAAATACTTAATTTACATACAATAATTTATATTACTTTAATATCTAATTATTTCATATATCATACTAACATAATACGAAAATAATACGATATATATATATATATATATATATATATATAACATAGTAAAAAATAACCAAAAAATATTCATAAATACGTAAATTCAATATCTATCAGTTCAAGATGGTGGATAAGACGGGTTAGAAACAATTACCCAATGTTCATTAATTATCAACTGGGAAACCTTCAAAATCTAATTTGCTATGAAAAATAACTTTACCATTCTAATTTCTAATAAACTATTTAAAAATTGGAAACTTAAAAAAGGGAAAAACACAAAACAAATAAAGAAACAAAATTATATGTCAAATCTGGACCTGAGGATGAAGCCTGGACTTTGCAGTTAAGAGTGGGTGGTGGTGAAGATGACGGCGGCGGCAGATTCTCTCTCATTTTCTTCCTCCATGCTCTCTCCATCGGTTCTCTCTCTCTCTCTCTCTCTCCAAATGGTGGTGGTGGGTGGCGCGGTGGATTTGGTGGTGGTGTTGAGTCGATTTGATGGTGGTTGTATTGGTGGTGGTGAACTTGGGTGGATCTGGCGGTGGAAGCGTTGCTGCGACTTTGCTCCTTTATAGAGCCACCACCATTGAAAATTGGCCACAAAATTAGTATCAATGCGACCCTCGTGTTAAGTTGCGGTGATCGAAAAGCACTATTCATACCTCGAATTCGAAAAAAAAAAGGAGAAATATGTGGTTGTGCCGTTCATCTTCTCCGGCGGCGGGCTTGGGCTGGGGCTGGATTGGTATTTTCCCTTTTTCTTTTCCTTTTTTCTTTTAGTAATATATTATGTAAAATAAAATATAATTTGTATGAATAAAATTATTAAAAATATATTATATTTTCCTCAAAATACAAATGTTTATTATACACAACATAAATAAAATTATACACCAACGGATTACATTTTAAGTTGACCAAAAAATAAATAAATAAAATTATAATTTTTAAATGTATTAATTTTTAATTATATACATAAAATTATATTTTAAAAGTTGCTTATTTGAATTATTTAAAAGTTGTTTATTTGGATTATATATTATGTTTGATTTTAAGGGACTAATGCCACATAAACAATCTTTTAATGATGTGGCTATGACAGTTTTGACACTTTAGTAGATTACACACGTGAAGTGGTATTTTTATTTTCACTTAGGATAGCGGGTCGGATTTTCAGTAGGGTCGGGTGCTTTCCGGCGAAAATTAACCCAAAACTACCAATTTTTAGAGATATAAGGTTTTTTTGTCACCGGAAAATAAACTGTCCTCAAGGTGTAAAATTGGGTCAGTTGGTATCCCGATTTTTCAATTTTCCTGATTTTTTTTTTTGGTAAAGAGAAAATTAGTGTATATAATTCCTTACTTTTAACACTCTTGATGAATTGATGTTTGATTACTTTGCCTTACAGCCATGAGATAGTTGGGGTTGTAACTGAGGTTGGATCAAACGTCAGTGGCTTTAAGGTTGGAGATAATGTTGGAGTTGGAACTTACGTTAATTCATGCAGAGAGTGTGAGTATTGTGATAGTGAATTAGAGGTTTATTGCTCAAAGGGTCGAGTCTCCACGTTCAATACTCTAGATGCCGATGGCACCATAACTAAAGGTGGATATTCCAGCTACATTGTGGTTCATCAAAGGTAACGTGGTATTAGGAAAGTTACAATTAATTGATGAGAATTGAGAAACGTTTGTTTTTTTGGTATTGATTATTCGAATTAGATATTTATATTACCTCAAGTTTGAGATATTACAAGAACTTTCTTTCCCAAAGAATTTACATTACAACTGGAACCATAAAGTTTGTCGATGTCATCTCAATTTTTTTTGAATATCCTATTTCGCAATGATACTTTGACTTTCTATTCATGACTATAATAACAGGCATTGTGCCATGTTCAAGATGTGTTGGGGGAATATTTTGCAAGTTCTCAAACTTCAGGGGAAGTTTGTGTAATTAGAGCAAACCTCATATTATGCCAACGTAATTGTCCTTATTAGAATTGCAGGTGTCTGGAACTGCAAAACAATAGTTACCAGAGCAATGAGTGTTAGTCATGAAATTTTATGTTATATTAGAGAAAAGTATCAATAACTGACATGAGCATTTGTTTTGTCCGCAAAGTTGATTTATTTAAAAATTTACTGTTCTTTATTAACATTGCAGGCATTTGGATGTACTTTTTAGTTTTTATGCTGCAAAATTCTATTTAATGAGAAAATATAATATTTAGTGACAAAAACAAATATTCGTGAGTGCGCGTAAAGTCACTAGGAATGTTATCGAGAATTACAACAACGTTTGTATCGTCACCAATATTCATGTGTTTAAGTTGTTACTATTGATTATTCAAATAATAGCTTGTATTTGGAGTCGCCATATTTATTTTATGATTATATTTGCAGGTATTGCTACAGAATACCGGAAAAGTATCCTCTAGATTTAGCAGCTCCTTTACTTTGTGCTGGAATTACTGTTTATGCCCCTATGATGCGGCACAAGATGAATCAACCAGGAAAATCTTTAGGGGTGATTGGACTAGGTGGACTTGGTCATTTAGCTGTAAAATTTGGCAAAGCTTTTGGGTTGCAAGTAACCGTTTTTAGCACCAGCATATCAAAGAAGGAGGAAGCAATAACTGTTCTTGGAGCAGATAATTTTGTCGTCTCTTCTGATGAAAAGCAGATGAAGGTAAAAAAAAAAGATCAACTTTCTTAGAAATTTGTTAACTTGATAAACCCTTTTCATATATTGTTATAAGACTCGACATTACTTGTTGGCGCAGGCTATGGAGAAAACATTCGACTTCATGATAAACACAGCGTCGGGAGATATTTCATTTGATTTATATTTGTCGTTGTTGAAGACTGCCGGGGTGCTGGTTTTGGTAGGTTTCCCAAGTGAAGTGAAGTTCAATCCAGGAAGTCTGTCCAGAGGTATGCACTCATGATTTACATGCAAATATATGTGTTTTGTGAGCGATTTAGAGCCTCAGTTTGAAGTCTTGTTATGATTTGGTTGTAGGTGCGAAGACAATAACCGGAAGTATAACAGGTGGAACGAAGGAGACACAAGAAATGTTGGATTTCTGTGCTGCACACAAAATTTACCCCCAAATTGAAGTGATTCCCATTCAATATTCAAATGATGCATTGGAGAGGCTGATAAAGAAGGACGTTAAGTATCGCTTTGTGATTGATATCGGAAACTCTCTCAAGTGGAATAAGGGCCCTTGATATATATATTATAAGAATAAGTTGTCTCGCAACAGATTTCATGTTTTGAATTAAGTGTTCCACTTAGAAACCGTTTACTTTCATTGTTCTCAATCTATTGGATTTGGGTTATGAAAATGATAAATTTAATAAAATCGCTGAACAGAAAAAGAAAAAAAAAATGAACGTGTTTACTTTGATTGTTTATAGGCTGATTATTACTCTAATTTATATTGATTGTTTACCTTATTAGACCTCTTATCACTAGGTTATTTATAAAATATCATTTATGTCCAAAATATTGTAGCAATATCTCCCACCAAAACTAATGGCTTGGTAGTAATTATGGATGTATTTTGGACAAAAAGGCCAATGACCACTTTCTGGCAACCGATATGCTATTTAGCAATAGCATTTGGAAGTTATAATCTACTCCATTCTTTTCAAATTTATCTACAGGGCCTTGTTTTATCCAATAAGTCCTAGCCCCTTCAAAGTAAATAATTTTTTATGACATATTAAATAGCACATCTAACATTTTCTACGGAAGTAAACGACTTCTTAGTGTTTTATTTGATCAGACGCACGCCAATTCAATATAGGCAAAAATACAAATTTGGTCCTGTAATATTGTAATTTTGGCAATTTAATCTCGTTCATTTCAAAATTTGTAATTAAGTCCTGTAAATTTCTAATTTTGACAATTTTGGTTTTGTTCGTTTTGAATTTTGCAATTAAGTCCTATAAGTTTTAAAAGTTTGCAATTTATGTCCGAATTCAAACGGCGCGGGTCGTGCCTGAATTCAGACCGAGACAGACTCTTTTGGTTTAAACTACTCCCACGCACGCAAACCGTAAGATCTCACTTGTCCTGAACTGAAACGAGTACGTAGAGATTTTCGTGGGACTGTAGTCGTCCGTTCCGGTTTACCAGCCGATAAGATCTCTGAGATTAATCAACTAGCTGGGTTGGTTTGGCTATTATTTTCCATTGAAAAGAATTCATCTGTTTAAACGAGTTACCTTGTTATAGGCTTCGCTGGACGACATGATATTTTTCGTTCATATATAATTATGTTACTTTATTTAAATTTTCTTTGATTAGATACAACACATATATAATAAATTTTTTATACAATTAAAATATTTTTATCATGTCATCCCGCCAAGTCAGCAAAAAAATGAGTCACGTGGTCAATTCCGGCAAATAATAAATTTTCCTGCGAATCGGGCAAAAATTACAAAATTTGAGAACTTACAGGACTTAATTTCAAAATTCGAAACGAACAGGACCAAAATTGCCAAAATTATAAATTTGCAGGACTTAATTGTAAATTTTGAAACGAATAGGATTAAATTGTCAAAATTGCAAACTTACAAAACCAAATTTATATTTTTACCTTAAACATATTAATAAATGATTGAAATTAAAAAAGAGAACTTTTTTATACTAATTAATTACAATTGTATGTCAATATACTTATAATGTATGCATAAATAAAATAAGAGATAGAATATGAATACAATTGTATGTCAATATACTGATAATGTATGAGATAGAATATGAAATTAAATCAAGAGGTTCAAACCCTAGTTGGTCTTTTGTTACATTGCATGATGGCACATGTGACATCTGTGTATTCCTATGTTTTAAAACCCGGACCGGATCGGTTCGATCGATGACCGTTAGATTGACCCCCTAAAACTAGGGTTTTCACGGACCAATCTGACCGACTACAGATCGATCGAAAATGAGTTAAATAACCGGACAGGGCCGCTTTGCCTGCCAGTTGGCCCGATTTTCTTTTTTTTTTTGAAAATTCTATACTAAAAAATTTATGTTGCCTTTCGAGTTCGAACACATGACCACCAAATATGTTACCTTCTTGATAATTCTTTTTGTTTATAAATTGTTAACACTTTCGAAAATAATAAGCTCATTAAAACTTCAGTTAAATTTAAAAAGTGAATTTTAAGAAAATACTAATTACAACTACAAATATTATATTTGTAGTATGAAATAAATTTAGATATGAATAAAATAATATGAAATATTTTATTTTTTATAATATATATCTATAAAAATATAAATGTATGTGTGATTTTTTTATTTTTTCCATAATGAATAGTATAATATTTGTTAATCAATTGTTATCTAAATTGTTTGTAGATTTATAATTTTAAAATTTATTGTGGGAGAATATTATTTGAAAATTAACAAGTTGTTGTAAGTAATTTGAAATTATATCTATTTTTTTTATATGTTTTAACTTATTTTTTTATTTTTATTAATATTTATAATATTATATATATATATATATATAATTAAATATAATTATGACGTCACACCGATTCGACCAGTGGTTGAATCGATCGAACCAGTAAAACCAGTAACCAGTAAGATTTTCAGTTCAACGTCCGGTCCGGGTTTTAAAACATAGGTGTATTCTAATGATTTAGGCCCCTTGAAACTCTTCCCTTTCGTGAAACTATTGAGTTTTGGAGTGATATCGATAAGGATAAGAATAATCTCACTTTTGTTCATCTAATTTTGTCAATTCCCAATTTTCATCTTTCATGTCCTGCGTGACATACGGTAATTTCTTTTTTCCTTTTTCTTTTTTTTTTTTTTCCCGTAGACATATAGTAAGTTTCTCGTACTCGGAAATGTTTGTTTACATAATTATATATCACCTTGGGTAAAATTGCATTTTTAATCCTATTCGTTTGAAACTGTTATCATAGTAGTTTATTTCATTTCAAAATTTTAAGTATAATCCCACAGTTTAAGAAATTATGGAAATATTGGTCCTATTTATTTCAAAATTTTTAAAAAGATTCCACACTTTAAGAAATCGTACAATAATGATTTCACCTTTAATTTGGTAATAGAAAAGGAATATAAAAATCTAGTGTGCCACTAGAATTAATGTAAGGCGTTTTATAAGAATATTTTTTAGTGGGAAACTATCTTGTTATAATAGAAAAACACTTGTATTTTCTATATTACTCATTTTATTTCAATTTTTTTTACATACAGCATTAATAACATCATTACTCAGGTCAATTCATTTTTAATAAATTTATTTATAATGGTGGAACCACGCCCTCCACTCTCGGCTGAAGAAGCGGATACCTTTCGCCGGAGCAAGAAGAAGATACGAACGGCGGCGGAGGCCGGACTTGATGACAGTTCCGAACAGATTAGGCCAGGTGGACAGGCTAACCCACCAAGATCGTATATTAGTTCACTAATTGGAAGTTTTGCCCATGCTAACAAGAAATTTGATGAGGCCGGCATGAGAGATCTAGACAAGATCAAGATTGTGGAACCAACTCCGGAATATCCTATCCCCAGAGTAGTGATTGACGACGATTACAGAGAGTCTCTTCAAGCACCATGGCGTAACTCCCTGATCTTGAAAATGCTTGGCCGAAAGGTGAATATGCACCTGCTGTCCTCTAGAATTAATAGTATGTGGCAACTGAGAGGAGCCTATGATCTCATTGATCTGGGATACAGTTGTTTCATACTTAAGGTGCACGACGTGGAGAAGGCCACGTTTATTCTTACCGAGGTCCTTGGATGATCTTCGGTCAATACCTGACGATCCGCAAATGGCAACCAAAGTTTCAAGCTTCCAAAGATCAAATTCGATCGGTGATTACATGGATACGGGTTCCGGAATTATCCGTAGAGTACTACAGAGAAGCCCTCCTCTACAAAACAGCTATGAGCGTTGGACAACCAATAAAGGTAGATAAAAACACTTATCATGGTGACAAAGGTAAATATGCCTGGGTTTGTGTCCAAATTGATCTGGATAAGTCACTTCGAAGTGCAGTAGAAGTGGATGGAGAAGTGCGGTATATAGTTTACGAGAATCTACCCTCGATTTGCTTCCAATGTGGCCGAGTAGGCCACAGGGAGACGAGCTGTCCTGAAAAGCCCCAAAAACCGGCTGAGACTGCAGCCCCAAATAAGGAGAGAACACCTCATGAGGGGGACGCAGGCAAGGTGTTGTCACCCAGCGACACCCATATAGGAGACGACAGCACGAACACGACATATGGACCTTGGATGTTGGCAACGAGAGGCCGACCATCATGAACATGCACCAGCCACGCCAAACAGGGGGAGACTGCAAAGAGACACAATGATGAGAATGGAAACTGTTAAGTCCGCTTTTCGTACTTGTTTTAATTGGGAAATCAACACTTTATTGTACGTTTTTAAGCTTAATTATAATTTTTGATTCCTTCTCAGGTACAAACGACAATGGAGTAAGATGTACGAAAAACAGGACGAAAATGAAGAAAAATGGACATAAGAGCAAAAAGTCGAAAGTTGACCAAAATTAGGCCGCGGGCGCGACCTCATCCTGCTGTTTTTCAGTCGCGGGCGCGACCGTGTATTGTTCAGATGAATTTTGCCAAATAAAATGCCAAATCTCGAAAGTTGGGAAAAATAGGGTCGCGACCACGACCTCTTCTATGCCCATTTCTAGTCGCGGGCGCTACTAGTTATTTTTGATGTTTTTCTGCCGAATTTTTGGAGCAAATCTCGAAACATGAAGAAAAATGGGCGCGACCGCGACCTAATTCAGTTCAATTATGGTCGCGGCCGCGACCATGTAGAAATACGATTTTATTAGTTGGTCACGGGCGCAACCGTTTTATGCCTATTTTTGGTCGCGACCGCGACCCTGTGCAGACACGATTTTTCGGATTTTGGCAGTTTATCAGTAGTTTTTGGTCAGAGTCTAAAAGGAGGATAACTTCCCCATTTTGGAAGATCAGATCAGACAGGACAGAAAAGGAGAGAAGAAAAAAAAACAATTCCATGAAGAAGAAGAATTCTGGAGGAAGTTCTTGAAGATGAGAGTCAACATCTTCCACTAGTTCCTTTCTACTTTAGTTATTTACTTTCAGTCGAATAAGTACTCTTAATTTCAGTTTAAGCTTTGAATTATCTAGACATAACTTTAGGGTTTGAATGTTTCTTAATTTATTTGCTTTCAAGACTTCATATATTACGATTTCCATGTTGAATTCTAAGTCCTTATGTTTTAGTAATATGAGTTTTAATTATAGCATGAGTACTTAAATTAGCTAGGCATGGGAATGAATGCATGTATGCTAGGTGTTTGAAATAATGTCTGAATAAGTGACTTACTCCTTGAATTTATGAAAACTTGAGTAAATTCATATACAACGGGTTGGCCATCCGAAATATATTCCTTAAAGTTATTCCATTTTCGAAAGAATTGTAGTAACTTGGACGTTTTCATAAAAGTTGTGTTGGAAAACACGAATCAGAAAGCAGCGGAAATTTAAAAATTTTCCAACAAAAGGACCTTGGACTCGCAATCGTGTAACCAAATTCGTAGAGATAAGAAACTTACTTTTCTTTTATTCTTTCTTGAAGCGTTTCAAGCCACCCAAGAACGATCTTCTCGCGGCTTGATCCCCTCTCCTTGGTAAAGCTCGAATCTTCAAACTTCTAACTTGAAGCTCTCTAGAGATAGTCCACCAACTTGATCACAATCTAACTAGTAAGGATGCTAGTTCTCTAGTTAGTGTTTAGGCTTAACCTAGGGTTTCGTTTATCTTGGAGAAAGGACGGTGTTCAACACATGAACCAAAAGAATTGCCAATTAGCTCTAAGGGGAGCTCGAGCTCCCCTATTTATATTAAGGGAGTGGCCGAAATTCCTAGTCCTTATGGACTAGGGTTTTGGTCTCTCTCTCTCCTATTACTTGATCATCAAGTAATTTTGACTTTGACTTTGAATTCTAATTCAAATCAACTTTCAAGAGAGCTAAAAATATCCAAACTATTTTTGGATAATTTTATACTTTATTTATTTAAAATAAATAACTTATTTTTATATAACTAGATTATTTTTCTCCAAAATAAGACTTTCTTTTTAATTCAAAATTAAACCAAAGTCTATTAAATAATTAATCACATTAATTATTTAACACATAAATAAATATACACATATATTTACACACGTGTGAGACACATGTCACTCACGTGAGCCACACGTGTGGTTCACACGTGTGGAACCCTCTTGGCCCGATTAACTCGTTTAATCATTTTAAAGCCTCAACTCATGTAACCAAGTTGTTGTGTGTGACCCTCTAGGTTCTCAATTCAATTAGCAGTGACCCTAATTAATTAATTCACTAATTAATTAATCAGTCCACAGATTAAACGACCATAGTCTAGCAACAGGTGTTTAACCCCTAGCTGAATTGGAATGTTCGGATTCGATAGAACCTTTAAGTCATTGATTCATGTGAGATACAATCCTCCTACTTACTATCTCTCAACCAAGATCTAGGGCAAGGGAATAATCAGAACCCTAATAATCCGGTCTTAAAGCTAAGTGCATTTCATATCCATTTGATCTCAATCCAAGAAACCCTTTTCTTGATGTCTTGATCTACTGCCTTGGCCAAGGACTCCATATGGCATATGAATGACTTACACAATAAGAGATCACCTTGCAAATGCAAGTGTAGGTCCTTTCTTGATTCACATTCACTTTCATGAATCACTTGTGCAGTCCCAACATAAGCCTTGAATCAGTTGTCTAAGGCAACACCCTTTAAAGCTTATACCTAAGACTACAGAGTTAACTCATAAAGTGACAAGGAACCTCAAGTCTAAGGATCAATTAATCACATCAATGACTCGTGAGATATTTCCTAATCTGGAAGTTTCCATTTCCTGAAATAGAAACTTCCTTTCCCATTTAGGAATGTTCTCACACGGGGCACCTCTGTGAACTTACTTATTAAAGTAAGCACCCTCATGTATCACGCACGTATCAACTATACACTTTGCATCTCCATGAAACAAGGTGGTCCTTCTTAAGGGTGTGATCCCACAAGCAAGCCTTAATTAGAGGAGTCAGGTTGGCACTCCCACTGTCTGTAGGACTCATCGGCTTGGAGTATTTTACTAATCATGACTTATGTGATATAGGGCTCGTTTCATGAACCATTTCACCTAAATGGTAGAGTCCTAAAGTCATCAGGATTAGGGGAGTTCTCATACATGCACAGCTAAAGTAAACACATACCAAACAAGAGCATATAAAGAAGTGTTGCCTCAATTCGTTATTTCATTCAAAGATTGTCTGTGATTACAATAAGGAAAAGCACAAAGCGGATATACAATCGGCTTTCTAGGGCACTATTCCTAACAAGTTGGATCTTAGAGTTAAAGAAATTTGACCCTTTTCCTGCTATCTAAGTAGATTATTTGAATTACGCCAAGCCGCTGATTTAAGAATCTCTTTTGTCTTGATTGATTGGTTAAATCTATTATTGGATATTTGTGAGAACATTTTCTGAAATGGATTTAATACACACCATGGATTCGAAAGAAATTATGGTATAACTTAGTGACAAGATTAAAGTAGTGATTTCACTAATTAAAGCATTGTTAGAACCCTAGTTACATGTATCATTCCCTAGCCTATTATTCTCTTTAGATTAAATTACAAGTATTTACGTTTACTAGTTAAGTTAAGCTCAATTATTTCACTCTCATAACTTGTTTTACCTTAGTCTAATAAATGGAGATTGGTATGCGAATAATCTTTGATTCACCCTTCCTTGTGGATACGACCCCTTGTGCTACAAAGTGATACTTAGCTTGCACTTGGGCTTTCAAACGAATTGCAAATTCTAATCACAACTTGGTAGCATTCATATGCTAGAGTAAAAGTTTTGATAGAGTAAATTGGGCATATCAGAAACCCTAACAAACAGAACCGCTTCAGCGTTTTTTCCGCGAGTCCAGAAACCGATGAAAAGGACACTTCCCCAAGTACCGAAACCACTGACACGGAAACTCTTCCAAATCAGCGAGAGTCTATTAATCCCCTAAGTCAGCGGGAGTCTAGTCCCAGTAAAAGGGTCGGGAAGAAACACATTAACAAGGATAGCGAAAAAAAGAAAATCATAATCCCGCGTACGTCGAGAGTTACCAAGAATTCCCGTAACTCAGATAAGAGAACAGCGGTTTCCAAGGAACAAACTCGCAAGAAGGACGCAACACAATTTACCTTTACTGCAAACGCACCGCCATCAATATCAGGATCTAAAACTGGTACCAGTACACAACAGGAGATAAACTCGTTTAAAGAACGGGCATCCTTTGCCGATATAACGGCTGCCACCTTGAACACAGAAGAAAGTTCTCATGGAGGGGGAATGGGAGGAGTACGACCTGATCGAGGAATTTCTAGAACACCCGGGGATGAGGGATGGGTACGATTTGACAATCCCCTTCATACGGGATTTGATAATCAACCCCCTGTTCTGGCAAATAGAGACACAAGTGAACATGAGTTTGATTGGGAACCCGGCTCGTCGAATGTACGTGACGGAGATCAGCTTGCCACCACGGGAACGCGAGAGACAATGTGAGCTAGCCACGAGCCTATGTCAACAGATGATCACGAATGTGATGGGCGCACCGATTGTTAATCGAATCGATTCTCGCACTCTTTTATCTAGTCCTATGGAGATTCTTTCTTGGAACTGTCAAGGTACGGGGAATGCAGAGTTCAGAAGGAATTTTTTGGAGATAACTTGAGAACAATATCCTGATATGGTGTTCTTACTTGAAACCAAAGTCAACGAAGCTCGAGCCGAAATGATTTCTGCGAGCCTGGGCTATCCGGACACCTGCATCGCTCTTATGGATGGCGCGAAGGGGGGATTTGGATGCTTTGGGACAAAGATATGATCCAAGTGGAAGTCACGCATGTTGGTCGCCAAGCTATCCATGCAATCATTGGCCCTCGACATGCAGCCTGGCGTTGTTCTGGTATTTATGCTAGCCCCAACAATAGCCGTTGTGAGGAGCTTTGGACGGATCTCGAAGATCTAGGCACCACGAGTCATCTACCGTGGATGCTTACCGGTGCCTTTAATGATATTTTGGGTCCCAGTGAGAAGCAAGGAGGACGGGAGGTAAACTGGAACCGGTGTCTAAACTTCAAAGATCACATTGACAATTGCAACCTCATGGAGATTGGAAGCACAGGACCCCAGTTCACTTGGGTAGGGTACATGCACGGCGGATGAGAGATTTATGAGAAACTTGATCGTGTCTTAGCCAACCCTGAATGGAGACTCATGTTTCCAGAAGGGATCTCACGAGTGTTGGCCCGTACGCACTCGGATCACCACCCTATTATTACTCATTGCCTGGGTTTAGAGCCACCGCCTTCTAACCATCCTTTCCGATTTGAGGCAATGTGGACTTCACTCCCGGGATGCAAGGAGGCCATCATGAACACTTAGGATAGAGAGAAATCAATTGTTGAAGCACTTGACAAGCTGCCCGATAGCCTGAGAAGTTGGAATCGTGATCAGTTGGGAAATATCTTCATTAAGAAACACCAACTTCGGAGTCGAATTTTGGGTATTCAGAGGGTTGCGATCAGTCGCCGGCATCCTAACTTACGTGCTCTGGAACATGAACTGGTTCAAGAATATAATGAGGTCCTGCGAAAGGAGGAAATTATCTAGTACCAGAAATCACGCATCAATTGGTTACAATTTGGGGATAAGAATACAACGTTTTTCCACCTATCTACTATTGCCCGTCGACGAAAGAGCCCGTATACATGCTTTAAAGATTAATGATATATGGGAGTCGGATCAGAACACTCTTAAGCAGCATGTCAGAGAGTTCTTTGCCATGGTCTTCACGGGAGGCACGTCTGATTGCATTGGAACACTACCTCGGAGCTCGAAGCAACGGGTCCTTAATTCTCGATGCAAATTGACACTCTCTAATGAAATTACGATGGAAGAGGCGCTCTCGGTGGTTAAAAGTATGCACCCCTATAAAGCACCCAGTCCGGATGGTCTGCAGGCCATTTTTTACCAAACTTACTGGGACGCGGTGGGGAGTTCGGTTTGTAGCTTCATTAATGATTGCTGGCAGATTGAGGAAATACCAGAAGCTATTGGAAGGGCATTCACTGTCCTCATACCTAAAAAGGATAGCCCGGAGACGGTGAACGAATTTTGCCCTATAACCCTTTGTAATGTTCTCCTCAAGATCATCATAAAGACGTTAGTCAACCGACTCAAACCTTTCATGAGTGAGTTGGTGAGTCCGAATCAAAACAGCTTCATCCCTGGCCGGAGCACGCACGACAATATTATGGTTTTGCAAGAGATCCTACACTCAATGCAAAAATCGAAAAGTAAAAAGGTAGGTATGGTTCTTAAACTGGATCTTGAGAAGGCCTATGATAAGATTCGTTGGGATTTCTTACAAGAAACACTGGAGTTTTTTGAATTTTCGGGGAAGATCATCAAGGTGATCATGTAATGCGTTACAGGAATTAAGCCAGAGATCCTCTGGAATGGCGAACCAAGCGAGAAAATTGAGCCTGATTGTGGTATCCGTCAAGGCGATCCACTATCACCATATTTATTCGTCATGTGTATGGAGAGATTGTCTTACTTGATTGATGAAGCGGTGGAGGGTGGATCCTGGAAGCCTATACAGGTCTGCCGCCGGGGTCCTTCGATTTCCCATTTACTCTTTGCCGACGACATTATTCTCTGTGCGAATGCTACTGTGGAAGGGGCGACCTGCATCAAACAGGTCATGGAGAACTTCTGCTCATCCTCAGGCCTCAAACTGAACTTGAGAAAATTTAATGTTCTGTTTCCTCCGTCTGTGCTGCTTGCAAATCAATTGGATATTATTCGAATTCTTGGGGTTGAAGCACCAACTCTCTTGGGAAATATCTGGGAATCAACGTAGGCTTCGGCAGGAATAACAATCAACTTTTCTCGACGGTTATTCAGAAGGTTGAGAAACGCCTTGCTGTTAGGAATAGTGCCCTAGAAAGCCGATTGTATATCCGCTTTGTGATTTTCCTTATTGTAATCACAGACAATCTTTGAATGAAATAACGAATTGAGGCAACACTTCTTTATATGCTCTTATTTGGTATGCGTTTACTTTAGCTGTGCATGTATGAGAACTCCCCTAATCCTGATGACTTTATGACTCTACCATTTAGGTGAAATGGTTCATGAAACGAGCCCTATATCACATAAGCCATGATTAGTAAAATGCTCCAAGCCGATGAGTCCTACAGACAGTGGGAGTGTCAACCTGACTCCTCTAAGGCTTGCTTGTGGGATCACGCCCTTAAGAAGGACCACCTTGTTTCATGGAGGTGCAAAGTGTATAGTTGATACGTGCGTGATACATGAGGGTGCTTACTTTAATAAGTAAGTTCACTGAGGTGCCCCGTGTGAGAACATTCCTAAATGGGAAAGGAAGTTTCTATTTCAGGAAAAAGAAACTTCCAGATTAGGAAATATCTCACGAGTCATTGATGTGATTAATTGATCCTAAGACTTGAGGTTCCTTGTCACTTTATGAGTTAACTCTGTAGTCTTAGGGATAAGCTTTAAAGGGTGTCGCCTTAGACAACTAATTCAAGGCTTATGCTGGGGCTGCACAAGTGATTCATGAAAGTGAATGAGAATCAAGAAAGGACCTACACTTGCATTTGCAAGGTGATCTCTTATTGTGTAAGTCATTCATATGCCATATGGAGTCCTTGGCCAAGGCAGTAGATCAAGACATCAAGAAAAGGGTTTCTTGGATTGAGATCAAATGGATATGAAATGCACTTAGCTTTAAGACCGGATTCTTAGGGTTCTTATTCCCTTGCCCTAGATCTTGGTTGAGAGATAGTAAGTAGGAGGATTGTATCTCACATGGATCAATGACTTAAAGGTTCTGTCGAATCCGAACATTCCAATTCAGCTAGGGGTTAAACACCTGTTGCTAGACTATGGTCGTTTAATCTGTGGACTGATTAATTAATTAGGGTCATTGCTAATTGAATTGAGAACCTAGAGGGTCACACACAACAACTTGGTTACATGAGTTGAGGCTTTGAAATGATTAAACGAGTTAATCGGGCCAAGAGGGTTCCACACGTGTAAAACCACACGTGTGGGTCACGTGAGTGACACGTGTCCTTGCGACACGTGTCCCACACGTGTAAATATATATATATTGTATATATGTATATTAAATAATTAAATGTGTTAATTATTTAATAGACTTTATTTTAATTTTGAATTAAAAAGAAAGTCTAATTTTGGAGAAAATAATCTAGCTAATTAATTAGATAAAATAAGTTATTTATTTTAAATAAATAAAGTATAAAATTATCCAAAAATAGTTTGGATATTTTAGCTCTCTTGAAAGTTGATTTGAATTTGAATTCAAAGTCAAAGTCAAAATTACTTGATGATCAAGTAATAGGAGAGAGAGAGACCAAAACCCTAGCCCATAAGGACTAGGATTTTCGGTCCTCCCTTATTATAAATAGGGGAGCTCCAGCTCCCCTTAGAGCTAATTGGCAATTCTTTTAGTTCATGTGTTGAACACCATCCTTTCTCCAAGATAAACAAAACCCTAGGTTAAGCCTAAACACTAACTAGAGAACTAGCATCCTTACTAGTTAGATTGTAGTCAAGTTGGTGGACTATCTCTAGAGAGCTTCAAGTTAGAAGTTTGAAGATTCGAGCTTTACCAAGGAGAGAGGACCAAGCCGCGAGAAGAGCCTTCTTGGGTGGCTTGAAACGCTTCAAGAAAGAATAAAAGAAAAGTAAGTTTCTTATCTCTACGAATTTGGATACACGATTGCGAGTCCAAGGTCCTTTTATTGGGAAAATTTTTAAGTTTCCGCTGCTTTCTGATTCGTGTTTTCCAACACTTGCGGGATGGAAAGCAAACAATCTGAATTTAGCTGGACGAGCAACGTTGATTCAATCGGTCACAAACTCAATTCCGGTTTATCATATGCATACTAATTGGTTCCCGCAACAAGTTTGTGATAATCTGGACCGGCTAAATCGGAACTTTCTTTGGGCCACAGACATAACTAAGCGAAGAACCCACCTGGTGGGATGGGAGAAGGTAATCCGCCGTAAACAAGATGGAGGGTTGGGATTACAGGAAGCCCGCAAGACTAATGTGGTTATGCTCGCCAAGGTGGGATGGCGAATTCTTCAAAATGATGACACGATTTGGAACAAAATTTTCAGAAGTAAGTATTTGAAACAAGAAGACATCATGGCACACCGCCCTATGCAAACGGCCTCCCGATAATGGAAGGGGATCGTCCGAAGTATCCAAATGGTGGAACCTCTTGTAAAATGGCGGGTTGGTACGGGCGATGCGATCTCTATATGGGATGACAGGTGGCTTAGGTGTGGTATTTTGCGTGAGATACTGCAGGGCCATGTTCAGGCCGAAGATGAGGAATGCATGGTGAGGGATATTATCACGGGTGAAGGGTGGAATCTGGAACAATTACGAACCCATATACCACAGGAAATCCGAGAGCAGATCAAAAGTTTGCCTATTGTCGAAACTAGAACTGAAGATAAAAGAATCTGGGGTGGTACTACAAATGGCAAATTTACATGTCATTCAGCCTATAATTTCTTGATGGCAAATTACTCAATTGATGGGCGATCATGGAACTGGTTATGGAAACTTAAATGTCCCTAGAAAATTAAGTTTTTCCTTTGGTTAATTGGACACAACAGCCTACTTACGAACGCACTCAAACATGATAGACACTTCGGAGGGAACGAGGCATGTCCGAGATGTGGGACTGAGCACGAAAGCATCGAACATCTCCTGCGCAGCTGCATCAGTGCTCAACGGATTTGGAAGAAGGTCATCAAGCCAACGGATTGGGCGACTTTTAACAATATCCAGGTTGCTAGATGGTGGAGCTCCTACTCAACAGAGATTTTAACACGGTTCTGCAACCGGGAGGGTTGTGGTGGATTACTTGTTTGGCGGGTCTGTGGTGCATCTGGAAGTCGAGAAATGGAGCGGTTTATCAGGAAAAGTCGAAACCGTCGGACATTACGGTTAATAGCATCAAGAAATTAGTGGCGGATTGGATGAGTATGGTTGAGACAAACAAGGTTCGCATAACTTCGGCCAAAGCATATAAGTGGCTCTCTCCAGCTCCGGGGTGGGTGAAGCTGAACTCAGATGGAAGTTTCCTCCAACGCACAAAATCAGCGGCGGCCAGAGGCGTGATCTGCAATGATAAGGGAGAATGGATTTTGGGCTATGCTATGAAGGTGGGGGAACCCTCAGTTGAAGCTACAGAGCTTCTGGGCTTGCGTGCAGGTTTGCAATTGGCGTGGGAGTGTAGGTTTCGGTGTATAGAACTGTGTTTGATTGGATAATGGCAGAAAATGTTGCTGATAATCCCCTCAAGGACTTCATACTGGACTGTCGAAATCTCTTGCACAAGCCGTGGGAATCCAAGTTCCAATGTGTCCCCTGGGAAAGAAATGGCGTTGCTGATGCTCTTATGAAATTAGGCCACTCGGTTGAGGCCGGCTATATCATGTGGGATGCTCCTCCGATGGAGTTTGTTGCTTCTTGAGTTTTTGTTTTTTTGGTCTGCTGGTTTTTTGCAGCTGCCTCGTGTAGACCAAAAAAAAAATTACTCAGGTCAATAACAAGATAACTATATTACTCATTTTACTTCAACTTTCTTCTATTTTTAAAAGATCTTTTATACATTCATAACTATTATGATGCTACCCATAATTTTTTTCATTAATTTTCTAAATATAATCAATAATTATCACAACATTCATTTTAATAATGAATGTTATTTTCTAATATATTATTTTAATTTTTTTATTGACACTATGCATCACACAGGATTTATGCTAGTTGTATCCATATGTGATAAAAGTATAATCTTATCTAACTAGTATTAGAATAACGAATGAAGAGTTGAAGATTTAGACAAAAAAAGAGATATAAGCAATTACCATATTGAGTTAAACTAGTAAACCCTAATCTCTCAAAATCTAAAAAAATGCTATTTGAGACATGACGATATGAGGAGATAATCCGTTCTTCAATTAACCTCTTCTAAACTCTTGTTACTTCGGTAATTCATTGAGGAAGGTGGGTTAGTTTTCTTTTCTTCTTTATGCGAGGAACG
The DNA here is from genome assembly GCA_037501455.1 of Lantana camara. Classification (NCBI taxonomy): domain Eukaryota; kingdom Viridiplantae; phylum Streptophyta; class Magnoliopsida; order Lamiales; family Verbenaceae; genus Lantana; species Lantana camara. Next base: position 113,962,455 of record CM074857.1, read on the forward strand.
AGGGTTAATTCTCTATTCTTCTTTATGTGGTTATAAAAAACGTAACATTGGCACAGGGAGGGTTAATTCTGTATTCTTCTTTATGTGAGGAAGGAGGGTTAATTCTCTATTCTTCTTTATGTGTTTAGAAAAAACGTAACATTGGCACCGTCTGTGAGAATCGACATTATTAAAACACAAGGAAGAGTAAAAAATATTATTGTATTCATCGTGATTTGGTTATCTTACATACAAAAAATTTTATTGTATTCATCGTGATTTGGTTATCTTGCATAGAAAGTATCTCAAAGTCCCTAGTTAAATAGCTAAAGATCCCTATAAATCAGGGATTGACATACTCCGTTAACTAAGGTAATTACATTCTTTCCATAAACCAACATATCTCCTAACACTCCCCTTCAAGTTAAATGATAGAATTGTTGGAAAACACGAATCAGAAACTAGCGGAATTTAAAAAATTTTCCCAACAAAAGGACCTTGGACTCGCAATCGTGTAACCAAATTCGTAGAGATAGATAACTTACTTTTCTTTTATTCTTTCTTGAAGCGTTTCAAGCCACCCAAGAACGCTCTTCTCGCGGCTTGACAACCCGTCCCTCGAAAGTCTCTTTCTACTTCAGAATCCATTGTCGGGATAGCAATCCAAACCAACCTAGATTCAATTCATGTTAGGGAAGTTCTTAACAATATAACATAAAGAAAGAAACATGAAACGAGAAAAGCAGGATTGAAACTCCCTTCGAAAACCAGTTTTGCGAAAGTAGAAAACTGCCAGTCACAAAACCCTCGTGAAAAAATTCATCCTTCAGGATATGGACGAACGGTTTTCGCCATCTTCTTTGGTTCGATTTTTTCATTCGTTTCATGTCGGGTTCAGAATCGTTTCATCATCCCTTCTGATCGTTTTGCTTGATCCCCACTTTTTGGTAAAGCTCGAATCTTCAAACTTCTAACTTGAAGTCTCTAGAGAAAGTCCACCAACTTGATCACAATCTAACTAGTAAGGATGCTAGTTCTCTAGTTAGTGTTTAGGCTTAACCTAGGGTTTATTTGATCTTGGAGAAAGAAAGGTGTTCAACACATGAACCAAAAGAATTGTCAATTAGCTCTAAGGGGAGCTCGAGCTCCCCTATATATAGGATGGGAGTGGCCGAAAATCCTAGTCCTTATGGACTAAGGATTTGGTCCCTCTCTCCTATTACTTGATCATCAAGTAATTTTGACTTTGACTTTGAATTCTAATTCAAATCAACTTTCAAGAGAGCTAAAATTATCCAAATTATTTTTGGATAATTTTATACTTTATTTATTTAAAATAAATAACTTATTTTTATCTAATTAATTAATTCATAATTAATTAACTAGATTATTTTTCTCCAAAATAAGACTTTCTTTTTAATTCAAAATTAAACCAAAGTCTATTAAATAATTAACAAATTAATTATTTAATTTATTATTAAACAATCACGTGTGGCACACGTGTCACAATGACACGTGTCCAGTCACGTGACCCACACATGTGGTTTCACACGTGTGGAACCCTCTAGGCTCGATTAACTCGTTTAATCATTTTAAAGCCTCAACTCATGTAACCAAGTTGTTGTGTGTGACCCTCTAGGTTCTCAATTCAATTAGCAGTGACCCTCATTAATTAATTCACTAATTAATTAATCAGTCCACAGATTAAACAACCATAGTCTAGCAACAGGTGTTTAACCCTAGCTGAATTGGAATGTTCGGATTCGACAGAACCTTTAAGTCATTGATTCATGTGAGATACAATCCTCCTACTTACTATCTCTCAACCAAGATCTAGGGTAAGGGAATAATCAGAACCCTAATAATCCGGTCTTAAAGCTAAGTGCATTTCATATCCATTTGATCTCAATCCAAGAAACCCTTTTCTTGATGTCTTGATCTACTGCCTTGGCCAAGGACTCCATATGGCATATGAATGACTTACACAATAAGAGATCACCTTGCATATGCAAGTGTAGGTCCTTTCTTGATTCACATCCACTTTCATGAATCACTTGTGCAGCCCCAGCATAAGCCTTGAATCAGTTGTCTAAGGCGACATCCTTTAAAGCTTATACCTAAGACTACAGAGTTAACTCATAAAGTGACAAGGAACCTCAAGTCTAAGGATCAATTAATCACATCAATGACTCGTGAGATATTTCCTAATCTGGAAGTTTCCATTTCCTGAAATAGAAACTTTCTTTCCCATTTAGGAATGTTTTCACATGGGGCACCTCAGTGAACTTACTTATTAAAGTAAGCACCCTCATGTATCACGCACGTATCAACTATACACTTTGCACCTTCATGAAACAAGGTGGTCCTTCTTAAGGGCGTGATCCCATAAGCAAGCCTTAGAGGAGTCAGGTTGACACTCCCACTGTCTGTAGGACTCATCGGCTTGGAGTATTTTACTAATCATGACTTATGTGATATAGGGCTCGTTTCATGAACCATTTCACCTAAATGGTAGAGTCCTAAAGTCATCAGGATTAGGGGAGTTCTCATACATGCACAGCTAAAGTAAACGCATACCAAACAAGAGCATATAAAGAAGTGTTTGCCTGTGATATTAATCATTCGTATATTATTCAAAGATTGTCTGTGATACCAGGAAAGTCCCAAAACGGATTATGACTAATCGGCTTTCTAGGGCACTATTCCTAACAATCTCCCACTTGCCCGTAAAAGCCATTTAGGTACTCTAAGTCCCATCTTCTCAAGATGCACTTTGAGAGCCTATTGACTTTGGGCGTTTCCAAAGTGGATCTGCTATATTCTCTGCTGATGTGACCCTCTTGTTTACACATCTCTTAGGAAACACCTTTTCCTTATAAAGTGATTCGTAATCACGTGTTCAGTCTCTTGGTGAGGTCTTGGTTCTCTTACTTGAGCAACCATCCATTTTATCATACAATATGATAAAGGAGTTGTTTCATGCTAGGAACTTCATCTAACCAGTTAGATGGAGTTTCTTACCCAAACACTTAACTTAGCGTTATATAATACGACTAAGTTCTCAACTACGATAGTCGAGTTTTGCAATGTCCGTCCTCGGAACCCCTTTCCAACACATTGCATTACCCTTCTGGTAGAAGTTGTACCCTTTCAATGATTTCATAATCATCTATGTTTGATGAAACAATTACATCAAAATATCCTTTCAATGATAAGATCTTTTGGGCTCTATAAACTAATACATATCCTCATTTCTTCTCAAGTACTCTGAGGACATCCTTTACAGAGATCTAATGACCTTCTCTGAGGTCATATTAGATTTGGCCCACTACGCTTAGTGTTGCGCCATATCAAGTCTAGTACATAACATTTCATACATTATGCACCCTTTTACTTAAAGGGATTTTGGACATTCTAACTTTCTTAAAGTTATCTTAGGACACATACTCTTCAAAAGAGATGTTCCATTGTCCCTACTAAACTCCTTTTAGTATTATGGTTATGTACTCGTTTTGTGATAATCCTTTTATTCTCTTAGATCTATCTTCTATAGATCTGAATGTCGAGAATTTAGGATAATCACTAAGATCTTTCATGTCAAATTGTTTCTTAAACAAGAATTGGTAACTTTCATGTTATCCTTGACATTCCTAATGAGAAGGACGTCGTCTTCTAAAGAACCAAAAATTGACTCTTACATCACTAACTTTCATATGTACACTTTTAAGACTTATTCGACTTCCATCTGTGCCAAACGATTTGACTATCCTATGGAATCGAATTGTCTAACTCCTAGAAGCCTTTATCAATCCACAGATTGACTTTAGGGATTTGTATACCTTATGCATACTCCCACTGAATATGAGATTTATAGAAATACCTTATTTCAGTCTCTTTCAATCTCATATTGAACAAGATAGTTCTCATATTCATTTATCATATCTCATAGTCAGAATATGAGGATGTGATAAACACAATCCAAATGGACTTTTGCATTTCAACCGTCAAGAAGGTTGTAATGCTTTCATTCACTCGAAGCTGCACGAGCTTGATCCTATCAGGTGGATCAACCAAGGTCAAAACTTGGTTCGAGTATATGGAATCCATATTGGATTTCAAGGCTTGCTTACACTACTGAGATTCCAAATCTGACAGTGTCTCCTCTTCAAGTAATTCCTTGGCTATCTAGGAACGCGTTCTAAACACGTCTTAAGAGAAGGGTTTCACACGTGTACATGCTCTAAAATTTGGCTAAGTTTTATCAGATGGGCTCGTTTCTTCTATATGTGGCGTGGATATTTATCCTCAAATTTCTTTGAGGTCTGCTTGCTTGTCTTTCTTCTTCTACAGGAACGATTCCTTAAGAAAGATACATTCCTTGAGACAAACAACCTTTGTCTAAAGGAATTGCAGAAACGATATTCAATATCGTTGTATAAACTTGAACTCATTTCAAACTTATCTCCCACTATCCTCTTCACTTAAGAGGATTCTACTAAATTCTTGGATAAGAATAATTAGGGAATTTAATATGCCACATTGCATAGTGCAACTAAAGGACTGATTTTGGAATGTACTAAATTCAAAATCTCTAACTGCATATTCTGGGAGTTTATTCCTAGAATGATTATAAGTCAGTAAAGCTTGCTATGGAATGGACCATGTTGCATTAGGTTTCATTCCCTCATTCGGAAACACTAAGGTGTTCTCGAATTAGTTTACTGAGAGATAATCCTATTATCTCTAAGATGACTAAGGAATTAGTTACTAAGATATTGGCTATCTCGATCATATCGATTTACCTATAACTTATGACTACTTCGGTTCCTAACCTCCTTTTGAAATTCCAAGAATTTCATATAAGTTTCAAATTTGTACTTTAACAAGTACATTCATTCATAATGATTAAACTGACGATTGTATCTAGTGCTTACATTAAGCATCTTACACTCATCAGCATGGATCGAAATCCACTATAATTTTGGAACGTTCCATGTTTCACCTAAACAATGCTCCGAGAACGTTTTCCCTTTGAGATAGGATTCACAGGAAGTCAACTATATAGGTTCATTTTCGAAAAATGATCCTAAGATGTCTAACTTGCTAATCCTTTTATATCTCAACGTTCCAAAGTAATTCGAAGCTTTGTCATCTCACTTACTTTTGTTATCTCGTTGTATGTTCAGAACATTAGTGCCTTGAGTCTTTTGCACAACGGATTATGCAGAATTGACTCAAGACTAGTGAATTCTATTCCTAGTAGAATTACTAAACGAGGTAACATTTCAGAGTACTCATACTCTTCGCAGTTCCCTTTCAAAGTCCTTATTTGCTACCATAGAAGCAAACGTCCTATTTGATCTCTAGTGTCTTTTGGGCGCACCCTTTACATGCCCCTCCATTGGGCTCTTAAGGGTTTCTTCTTCTTTAGGTGTTCAAGCCTTTAACTTAGGGAGTTTAGAAGAAGAATTAACCATCTCAACCTTTTATTCCTTCTTAAGGATGCTCTCAACCATTATCAACTAAATGATTAACTATGCTACATTAGCATCATTCTAATTGAGCATAAAGGGTTTGAATGATGGTGGAAGCAATGTAAGCAATCAGTGCATAGAGAACTCTTTTCTCGGTTGATGATCGAGACCATAAGATCTTCAAATAAGATCTTTAGACCTTGTTCGTGTGTACTTGTTTCCTCATTTGGAATATTGAATAATTCCATAATGTTATACCTTGTAACATTTTTATGAGGTGGTTCAGTTGCTCTTAAGTGGTTTGGAAAAAATCCATTCACCTCAGATTGCTTCTCTTTTGGCCCGGATTGAATTTTCACAATTGAAAACTTCGCCCTTTAGAGAACGCCTTTCTCTTATTCGGAATCTAAAACGAATTTTAGGGTCCGAAGCCAATCAGAGTTAGTTAGGACTTAGTCAACTCTTTTGACTTAAGGATGGATACAAATGGGTTTGCATTTCATATTGTAGAGAATCACAGAACTACAACCTAAATGCTAAGCAGAGAAAATGTGAGCATGCTGAATTATAACGATATACAAAAGATAAGGTCTTTAATCTAATGTAGCTCCCACTGTTTTTCAAAGATCTATAATTCCCAAAGATCTAAGAGGAATGCGTTTCCCAATGGGTACTAAGATCCTAAGCATTTTACCTCGAACCCACGACTCGCGGACATTCTAAGTAAAATCCTAGGTAGGTACAACTTACCAATTCTAACACCTTTAGAACTCTTAGTAATTGTTTTTGCATCACCTATCTTTCAATATGGACCCATGACTTGTGCGACATCCATATTTACTTAGGCGTTAAGCTAGACCCATCAATCATAAGATCATGATCAAAACTTAGTTCGAACGACCCACGACTCGCGGACATCGCCCTTGCCAAAATTAACCACGAAATATTGATCATTTAAAATGATCAATTAGGTAACTGAGAACTAATAAGCTCCACTAGCTATCCCACGACTCGTGGACAATAACTAGCTTTACTCAATAAACTTAAAACCTATTGATGGAATGCTAGGAATTTAATTCAAAATTTGCATCTCGAATTAAATACCTATTATTCGAAATGAGCTTAATATTTAATGGGAATTTTCGAATCAACCGAAGAGTTGTTCGGTTCGACCTCACCAATATATATGTTATCCGATTTTATTAGTCTTGATTAATGCAAGTACAACTTAAATGCATTTCAAACAAGCACATAAACAGATAACATGTCCTAGCATGATACTAACATGAGATGATCATGGGTTCTACCTATCTTATGCGTGATATGTGGGAGCCACTCCACAATCACAAGTTCTAACATACACGCCACATAAACAGTTTAAATCACATAAGGGAAAGTGGTAACAAAATACGGGCCCTATCTCTATTACATTTTACAATTGAGATTCCCCTCCCTAACATTTTGAGGGGTCTTCACTTATGGCCTCCTTGTTACTTGAATGTGGTCCATCTTACTCCATGGGTGCATTGTCTCCAAAATGAAAATAAAACCTCACCACCTATCTCTACTCTCAAATTAAAATAAAAAGAAAAAGACATAAAGTAATAAGGCTCAATCTTCATATTGGCCTTAGACAAATACACGGGGCATACCCCGGCCTCAAAAACAGTAATACGGAAAGCCACATAATAAATCACATAACAGTACGCACATAAGTGAGGCTCCAACCTCAATTGAAAAACGCAACTACAGGGCTCCAACCCCAATCTAAACCATCCATGTGCATAAATTAAAACCATACATAAGTCTAAACCCATGATCACCTAACATGCTTTTGCGAGAATTTAAATTTAGCCAATAAATTAAAATTCTCGTTTCAAGTCCTAATGACTTAAAACACGACTTGATGCGAGTCTTATTTATAAAAGTTTTCAATAAATCCCAAATTACCAAAACAAATAAAATTTCAATTAATTTCTGAAAATTAATAATTTTATCAATGATTGTATTTTCCCAAAATATAAACCGTTTCAATTTCTCAAAAATCCCAATTTTAAGTTTTATTCAAAAATTAAAATAAATATTCAAAAAATAAAATTTTAAAAATTAAAATAAAAATTGGGACTGGATTGCACGAAACACGAAAAACACGGATTATGGAAAAACGGGGCCCGTACGCGAGAAGAGACGTGCGCGATGCAAGCGCGCACAGCGCGCGGCCAAGGCCGCGCGAGTGCGCTCGCTCTGCGCGCGGCTCCTCCCGGCCGAGTGCGGGCTTGTGTGGGCAACGTGCCCGGAAGGCCTCCCGCGCGGTTGCGGGAGGGTGCTGGGCGGCGTCGCCCAAGCGCGCGCCTGGGTAGGCGGGCGGCTGCGCTCGAAGCCCGCGCGTGCGACGCCTTCGCGCGCGGGGTTTTGCGTGTTCATCGTAATCCGGGTTTTCGTTTCGTGTTTTCGTTCAAAAGCAAAACCAATCCAAGAAATCCAAAAACAGTTTATACAGTTTCAAATCTAAAATAGTTTTCAAAAATTAAATTTTGCAAAAACCAATTTTCAAAAACTTTCAGGAAAAAATACAGTTTCGTAATTCAGGCTTTCTAAAACAATTACAAATACTCAATCGCATCAAGCCTAAGAATTTCTACCAAATTCAGTATAATTGAGACGAATCAGAAACACGATTTACGAGGTGGCTCTGATACCACTTGTTGGAAAACACGAATCAGAAAGTAGCGGAATTTAAAAAATTTTCCCAACAAAAGGACCTTGGACTCGCAATCGTGTAACCAAATTCGTAGAGATAGAAAACTTACTTTTCTTTTATTCTTTCTTGAAGCGTTTCAAGCCACCCAAGAAAGCTCTTCTCGCGGCTTGACAACCCGTCCCTCGAAAGTCTCTTTCTACTTCAGAATCCATTGTCGGGATAGCAATCCAAACCAACCTAGATTCAATTCATGTTAGGGAAGTTCTTAACAATATAACATAAAGAAAGAAACATGAAACGAGAAAAGCAGGATTGAAACTCCCTTCGAAAACCAGTTTTGCGAAAGTAGAAAACTGCCAGTCACAAAACCCTCGTGAAAAAATTCATCCTTCAGGATATGGACGAACGGTTTTCGCCATCTTCTTTGGTTCGATTTTTTCATTCGTTTCATGTCGGGTTCAGAATCGTTTCATCATCCCTTCTGATCGTTTTGCTTGATCCCCACTTTTTGGTAAAGCTCGAATCTTCAAACTTCTAACTTGAAGTCTCTAGAGAAAGTCCACCAACTTGATCACAATCTAACTAGTAAGGATGCTAGTTCTCTAGTTAGTGTTTAGGCTTAACCTAGGGTTTATTTGATCTTGGAGAAAGAAAGGTGTTCAACACATGAACCAAAAGAATTGTCAATTAGCTCTAAGGGGAGCTCGAGCTCCCCTATATATAGGATGGGAGTGGCCGAAAATCCTAGTCCTTATGGACTAAGGATTTGGTCCCTCTCTCCTATTACTTGATCATCGAGTAATTTTGACTTTGACTTTGAATTCTAATTCAAATCAACTTTCAAGAGAGCTAAAATTATCCAAATTATTTTTGGATAATTTTATACTTTATTTATTTAAAATAAATAACTTATTTTTATCTAATTAATTAATTCATAATTAATTAACTATATTATTTTTCTCCAAAATAAGACTTTCTTTTTAATTCAAAATTAAACCAAAGTCTATTAAATAATTAACAAATTAATTATTTAATTTATTATTAAACAATCACGTGTGGCACACGTGTCACAATGACACGTGTCCAGTCACGTGACCCACACATATGGTTTCACACATGTGGAACCCTCTAGGCTCGATTAACTCATTTAATCATTTTAAAGCCTCAACTCATGTAACCAAGTTGTTGTGTGTGACCCTCTAGGTTCTCAATTCAATTAGCAGTGACCCTCATTAATTAATTCACTAATTAATTAATCAGTCCACAGATTAAACAACCATAGTCTAGCAACAGGTGTTTAACCCCTAGCTGAATTGGAATGTTCGGATTCGACAGAACCTTTAAGTCATTGATTCATGTGAGATACAATCCTCCTACTTACTATCTCTCAACCAAGATCTAGGGTAAGGGAATAATCAGAACCCTAATAATCCGGTCTTAAAGCTAAGTGCATTTCATATCCATTTGATCTCAATCCAAGAAACCCTTTTCTTGATGTCTTGATCTACTGCCTTGGCCAAGGACTCCATATGGCATATGAATGACTTACACAATAAGAGATCACCTTGCATATGCAAGTGTAGGTCCTTTCTTGATTCACATCCACTTTCATGAATCACTTGTGCAGCCCCAGCATAAGCCTTGAATCAGTTGTCTAAGGCGACATCCTTTAAAGCTTATACCTAAGACTACAGAGTTAACTCATAAAGTGACAAGGAACCTCAAGTCTAAGGATCAATTAATCACATCAATGACTCGTGAGATATTTCCTAATCTGGAAGTTTCCATTTCCTGAAATAGAAACTTTCTTTCCCATTTAGGAATGTTTTCACATGGGGCACCTCAGTGAACTTACTTATTAAAGTAAGCACCCTCATGTATCACGCACGTATCAACTATACACTTTGCACCTTCATGAAACAAGGTGGTCCTTCTTAAGGGCGTGATCCCATAAGCAAGCCTTAGAGGAGTCAGGTTGACACTCCCACTGTCTGTAGGACTCATCGGCTTGGAGTATTTTACTAATCATGACTTATGTGATATAGGGCTCGTTTCATGAACCATTTCACCTAAATGGTAGAGTCCTAAAGTCATCAGGATTAGGGGAGTTCTCATACATGCACAGCTAAAGTAAACGCATACCAAACAAGAGCATATAAAGAAGTGTTTGCCTGTGATATTAATCATTCGTATATTATTCAAAGATTGTCTGTGATACCAGGAAAGTCCCAAAACGGATTATGACTAATCGGCTTTCTAGGGCACTATTCCTAACAAGAATCACCAATACTTAACTTGACCAATGCCATCTGAAATATCTGCTTGTTAACCGCCTTTGTTAGCATGTCTGCTAGTTGTTCCTCGAACCTAACGAAGGGAAGCTCGATATTGTCATCCTCTAATTTCTCCTTTGTGAAGTGTCGGTTGATGTCCACGTGTTTTGTCCTATCATGTTGCATGGGATTCTCTGAGATACTGATCGTAGCATTGTTGTCATACTTTAGCCGGCCCGGGCCTCCCAGGGCCATACCAATCTAGGTCATAAGTCTCCTAAGCCAGATGATTTTCATTACGGCCTTCGCGACCCCTCTAAATTCCACCTCTACGCTAGAGAGTGCTACTACTTTTTGTTTCTTACTTCTCCACATTACCACATTTCCTTAGACCAGAGTAAAGAATCTCGAGGTGGATCTTCTAACGTTCAGATTTTCTGCCTAGTCAGCAATCGTGTACGCCTCAATCTCCAAGTGATCATGCTTGCCAAACATGATCCCGTTTCCTACCGAGCCCTTTAGGTACCGTATTATCCTCATTACCGCCTTTATGTGATCTCTCTAGGGTGGGTGCATAAACTAGTTGACTGCCCCCATACCGTAGGCAATGTCGGGTTAGTGTGAGAGATATAGAATAATTTCCCAACCAACTGTTGGTACAACTATCTCTCTGCTGGTTCCCCGTCTTCCTCTATCCTGAGTTTGTGATTCACCTGGATTGAGGTGTCGGCTGGCTTGCAACCCAACATCCTAATTTCTGCAAGTAGGTCGAGGACATACTTCTTCTGCGAGATAAGGATTCCCTATTTAGACCACAAGACTTCTATCCCAAGAAAGTATTTCAGTCATCCCAGGTCTTTTATTTAAAATTCCTAGAACAGGTTCCTCCGAAGCGTTTTCATCTCTTCCCTATCGCTCCCAATGATTCATGTCATCCACGTACATAATAATATATGTGATCAGATCTCCTCTAATTTTCAGAAATAGGTGGTCAACATTGCTTTGTCTGTAATTGTACCGTTGAATCGCCATAGTGAGTCTCCCGAACTATGCCCATGGGGACTGCTTAATTCCATAAGGGGTCTTACGGAGACTACATACCTCACTGAATCTGAAATGATTAGTAAAATCGGGCGGAGCCTCCATATACACTTCTTCTGTCAAATCCCCATGTAGAAAGGCGTCCTTGACGTCGAACTAGTATAGTGGTCAATCCTTATTCGCCGCTACAGATAACAAAACCCGGACTGTATCCATCTTTGCTACCAGAGAGAAGGTCTCAAAGTAGTTAATTCCGTATGTTTGGGTGTATCCTTTCGTCACCAGTCGAGCCTTATACCTCTCCACTGTATCGTCTACCTTGTGCTTGAAGGTGAATACGCACTGCACCCTATCGGTTTCTCACCTTGGGGTAATTTACATTTCTCCTAAGCCTTATTCTTTATCAGGGCCTCCATTTCTATCTTCATGGCTCCCCACGACTCTTTATTTTGTATAGCCTTCTGAACCGTTCTCGGGAATTTTTTTTCTGTAGAGATTTCCCATAAACGCCTTCGCCATTCCTCACAAGCTCCCCCTGACCATGTTTTCCAATGGATATCGAGAAGATCGCGATATCTGGTTAGGTGGGTATCGGTTTGGGGGCACCCCCTAGTTGCTCTTCTAGGGCAAGATATACCTATTAATTACTGCATCATCTAAAATAGGATTAACCGCATCTGCAATAATATCCTCAATATTATAAACTAAAAGAGGAGATAAAGGGCTCACGGGTTCAGTTAAATCAATTTGGACATCATGCGAAGGAGGATGATTGGTGGTGGTACTAAGCTCAGTACTGCTTGCATTGGGTGGATCTATAGTATCTATATCATTAAGCCAGCATAGGGAGTCACCCGGATTCTCCCCCTGAACACTATACTGATTTTGAAAGAAGTACTCAGTTTTCAAAAACTCACGGTCCATAGTGACATGAAGTCGACGTGTGGCTGGATAATAGCACTGGTACCCTTTTTGATGGGGTTCATATCCACAAAGACACAATTGATAGCACAAGATCCAATTTTGTCCGTTCAGATTTTGAAACATGTACGAATACGGAACATCTAAAAACCCGATGAGGCATGGTGAGAGACGGAGCCATGGTGGTTTGTGTTTGTAGGACAAATAATGGTGTTTAGTGGGCAAGTATTTTTGTAGGTAATCTATTACTAAGGTAGGTGACGGTGGCCACAGCTTCGAGCCAAAAATGACTTGGCACATGAGACTTTGTCATGAGGGCTCGGGTTATTTCAAGTAGGGTCTACTTTTTTTGTTTGGCCACACCATTTTACTGAGGTGTGTTTAGGCAAGTGGTTTGGTGGATAAGGCCATGTTTTCTGGTGAAATCGTTCATCTATTGGTTAACATAATCCACGTCCATTATCTGATCGGAGAACTTGTATTGTTCGGTTAAACTGAGTTTGTATCATGTTAAAGAACACAACAAATGTATCATAGACTTCCCATTTGTGTCAGAGGAAGTAAACCCAAGTTATACGCAAAAAATCATCGATAAACAGCATAAAGTATTGAAACCAATTTTCATTAGTAACCGGGTAGGTCCCCAAACATCCAAATGTACTACTGAAAAAGTACACTGAACCCAAGTATTTGAGGATTTAAAAGAACTTCTATGACTTTTTGTTGTGAATTTTCAGTTTTGTAAAATATGCCCAAGTGCAAGCTACGTAGATGTAGTACACTAGGGGTCGATCCACGAGGAATGGGAAATTAAGATCAGTTGCCGTGTGTATTCACTAATATATAGACCGATTCAAGTGGAGAGAAAGTGATTAACTACAAACATTAATTAAACTAAGGGAAGCAATTAACAAGCACAAACACTTAGGTAATAAGGAAAAGAAGTAACTCAAGGAGAAATCAAAGGGATTAAGAAGGTCAGGGAATGATGCGTGTGTAAGCCGAGTAACGATTAATGCCCAATCAACTAGAATGATCCTTACTATCCAACCACTAATTTATACTCAAGCTTCTTTCGAAGTCAAAAACGTGTATTCGGTAAAGACCAATGTCGCTCTCGTGATCATCAATTCAATACTCAAACTAGATAAACAAGGTTGAGGCAATCAATTGATAGCGGCTTGGCATTGTCAATTGATTGCTAGGAAACTCAAAACCAATTTAAATATCTTTAAAGAAGGTAATTAAGTGTTAGGAAAGAGGGCTCAACCACTAGTTAATCTTTCAATTGATGAATGGTTGCAAAATCAAAATTAAGTTGGCCAAGGTCAAGATTGTAATGATAAAACGTTTTCCAAACATAAAGATTAATTCTAGTCTCTTGGGCATTTCATCGAACACCTAACTTACACTATTCACCATTCCCTTAACCCTAAGAAATTTAGCTACTCATACGAACGAAGTCAAGCATAAAACAAGACGGAATAGACATTAAAGAAATCATACTCATTAATTGAAATTAAAGACAAATACTCAACAACTGTTTCAACATGAGATTCAAAATCTCAACATAATACTAATCTTAACGAAGTAAAGGAAATTAAAGCTAACAAACTAGGACAGCAATTAAAGGGAAATAAATTAAACATTGTTCTTCAAAGCATCTTCAAAAGAAATAGAAAAATGGAAGGTGGTGTGCTCCCTTGCCTCTACTGCAGCTGCTCTCTGATTAGGGTCTGGCCCGTTACGTAAAACCTAGCTCCCCCTTATAACATAAGCCGAAAAGATCTTTCAAAATTCAAATTCGTGAGGACCACACAACCATTTGGTGACGTAGAGCAAATACCAAACGACCGTTTCACTTATAAAAGTGTTAACACGATTTCTGGTTCCAAATGCCCCTTTGCCACTCCAGAACAACCTTCACACGGGCGTTTCATCCAGTTTAGCGGGAAACAATAGCTTCCTAAACGGGTGTTTCACTTATCAGTTCAAACATCACACGTCCGTTTCACTTCATTCTGCACAAGTCAGTAGGTCTTCACACGGACGTTTGATGATTCAGTACATTTATCAAACACCCGTTTCACATGCGTAGAAGGTAAAACTTATCTCTTTTCATCCTATTTCACTCTATTCTTCCCGTTCTCGACTCCCGATAGTAAAACACCTGAAATAGGGTAATAAAAAACACATAAACACATTGAAAGGGGAAGAATTTAGGCAATATACAACTCAAACGGTCACGAAATCTACACTTATCACTCTTTGCAACTGAACACAAACTCAAATCCTGATTATTCAGAAAAAAGAGTAGGAAATAACAACCGCATATACCCAACTGACGGATGCATATACCCAACTGAAGGATGCCCAAGCCGCTGATGCCAGAGCCAAATTTGTGTGTCCGCAGTGTCTTTTGATAGTAGACCCCTGGAGGGTGGTTCCATTTCATCCATATAATAGAGGACATCCCGCTCAGTACCATGCCCAATGATCTCCTTCGTATGAATGTCCTATATAAGGTAGAAACGATGATATATTAGAACCACACAATTTAGTTCGCTTGTCATATGGCTCAAAGACAACAGTTTGCAAGATAAAGATGGAACATAGAGATAATTTCTCAGTTTCAATTTGAGTGAGATGGCAACCAAATCCTCCCGTTTAACTTTTACCAAGTCCCCGTTGGCTGTTTAGATTTGGGATTTTGTAGGAATGGTGGGTTTAAATATATCCGATGGGTCAAATGTCACGGTATCCATTGCTCTATAGTAAAAACATCCACCGTGACATTTTTGGTGGGTGAGTTTTCCTGTAACAGGCCTATGTTTTAGGGTTGAAGGTGTCAATTTTATAAGGATGTGGACCACTTTGCAAATCTGGACAATTGGGGGGTTTATTTTCCAGAGCATTATAGTTCGGGGACTTAGTTACAAATAATATAGAATGGGGGTGCTTAAATAAAAAAGGGCTAGGGTTTGGGTCATTACCCCCAAACCCTCTACCTGCTGCACCGTCTCTCATTTTCTCCATCTGAGTCAGGCGACTAGTGATATCGGCAGTGGCATTGGCCTGCCGTGCTCCTATCACCGCTACATCGGCATCTCCTTTGTTGATGAGGCCTGCAACGGTGCTAGCTTACCGCAAATTGCCTCCTTCACCAATCGCAGCGTTGGCTTGCTGCCCGTTGTTCGTCATCTGTCCGCCATCTCCACCTTTCCGATTACCTTCCCACCACTTAGGATATTTGACTAGTTCAAAGCATTGTTCCTTAGTGTGTTTTCCCTTCCCACAGTGAGAGCACTTGAGGTCCGATTTGTCCTCCCGTGGAGCCGGTTGCTGTATAGCGACGTCAGGGCGTCAATTTCCATTCTTCCTATTTCGTCCACCTTTCTCTCTCTTTGCGGAGACGCTACATCTGATCCCCTATGATGACGAGTCTCCTTTACCGTTGGTCGCCATTTTCAGAATCTGAAGGCGAGCAACCTCCCGTCAGATAGTGGCGTAGGCAGACTCTATTAAGGGCTTGGGTTCTAATTTCAGCAAATCCCGCCTAATGGGATCATATTTTTCATCAATCCCGGTGAGAAATTGGAATAACCTTTGTTCCTGTATAATCTGATTGAAGGTCGTGATGTCATCCAGACATTTCATCGGGTTTGGTTGCCTTCGGTCAATTGCTATCCAGATATCTTGAGTTTATTCCAAAAGTCCTCCGAGCTATCGAGTCCCTGTTTCTGTGTGTTCACTCTTTTGTGAAGATTGAATGGTTGGAGTGGATCAGAACCACTACTGTATGTCGTGGCGACGCCATCCCAAAGCGCCTTTGTCATCGGGTATTGCAAAACATTGTTTATTAAGCTCATGTCAATATTTTGTATGATCCATGTGAACACATTCTGATCGACTTGTTTCCACTTATCATATGCTGAACTGGTGCTTTCTGGGGCTGGTGGAGTTCCGATGATGTGTGAACGGGAACCTCGTCCTCCGACTACAATCTTCATCAATCGGGCTCATATCGGGTAATTTTCATTGTTTAATTTGATACCAATCGGGAGATTTTCTGAATTGGTCATGGATGGTTGTGGTTGCATATTGTTACGCAACAAGTTGGCGATTTAGAGTGTGAGTTCGGTATTGTTTTCTAGTTAGATTTCGGTTTGTGGATCTATAGGGGCTGACATGTTTTGGTTTGTGTGAAGATACTAGTTTGATCGATGTCAAGGGGTTCCGAGAAGGTATTAAGACGATAATGTTAATACTGAGTCCCAAGAATTTCTAACACTGCTCTGATGCCATGTTAGAGCACATAGAAGAGGAAAAATCTTTATTGTATTCATCGTGATTTGATTATCTTGCATACAAAGTATCTCAAAGCCCTAGATAAATAGTTAAAGATCCCTATAAATCAAGGATTGACATACTCCATTAACTAAAGGTAATTATATCCTTTTCATAAACCAACATATCTCCTAACAGACACTAAAAAGCTTACTAGCTAGTTAGAATGTGAAATTCGTGAAATTGGCAATATAAGAATCGATACTAAAAGGCTTACTAGTTAGGATGTGAAATTAAGTTTGTTCCATTATGTTTTTCGTTGATTATTTTGTATAAACATTTCTAATTTTTAATTTTATTGTTAATCAGTCGTCGCAAATAGATTATTAGAAGATCGAGTTTGTTATTTGATTACCATTGAAAACATAATCGTCTAGATAGAGAAACATATGAGGGTGGTTAACAATGTTTTTGACGGCAGCATATCGTGTTCAGTGAATCAGATGCAATAACAAATGCTTGACATGGTAAATAACCTGGTTTGTTCTAAATTTTAGAAAAGGAAAGGAAAATAATGCTTAGTGCTTGATTTTCAATTGACACATGAAAATTCATATCACTGTGAAGCAATAATCTATGTACGCATATGTTAGATGTTTTTAATGTTGGATTCAATGACGATAATAATAATAATAATAATAATAATAATAATAATAATAATAAAGATAAAAACTATGTCTTTTGGAATCATATTTTTCCACATATGTGTAAGCATTCGCATGATGGAGGAGGAGTCAATGTAGATGTTTGAACAGTGAGAGATTATGGTTTTATTACATGGATTACAAATTCTGCTTTATTTAGAGGAAAAAAAAAAAGAAAAGGGAAAAACTAGGTACTTCTCTTTCTCTATCTTTTCCCTATTGAATTATGAATAATTGTTTTAGTTTATTGCTAATTTAGTGAAGGGGAAAAGGTTATGAGGAGAAAGCCATGAATTACGGATATGATTTGCTAAAAAATCCTGCTATCTCCGAGCTTGATAGTAGGTGTTTATCTCGGAGTTTGGTGGCCTGATTTGCTGATATGGTTTGAAAAAAAAAAATTGCTATCTCCGAGCTTGATAGTCGGTGGTTAGCTTGGAGTTTGGTGGCCTGATTGAAACCCGATAGACAAATAACTGTCTTCAGGTGAAAATCTGTACGATGTCATAAGAAGATAAATGTTTTTTTTTAACACAAGCACCCCAAAGTGGGATTCGAACCCCGAGACATTACATTGAAGAATGAACTCATTAACCACTTGAACCAATCTCTATTGGCTCAAGATAAGTTGTCACTTCAAAACCTCTCAAAAACAAAGTGAACTCGAAAACGAGCACACAACTAATCAACAAGGACAAAAATGATCCATCGCGAGGAGGTCTTGGAAGGGAGTCGAGGCTTGTTTTGAGTTAGTTCGAATTAATGAGAGACGTTCTTTTGAATGAGTTTAGTTTGGACAAGGCGAAATGAAATGACCTAGTGACGATCCCAGAAAGGTCTAAAACCGAGCATAGGACGCGAGCTGATATATATAGATATCTCCGACAGTTTGCAGTGACTAGTGTGAAGGTATATTGAGCGTTATTCCATTGTCATGGCGAATACCGTTCGCGTTGACTGGTGTAAGGATATATTGTCGGTGAAATCGCTAGACAAGCAGAAACTCTAATAATTGCACACGTAGAAACTCTACCACGAGGTTGCACTCGCCCTGCACGCAGGGCTGTAAATGAATAATTAGTGGCATGCTGCATGAATCGAAGGTGTTGTCACACACTAGGTTTTAACATCACTTCATATTTATTTGTTTTAGATTATACACTAAGTGATGCTTTCAAATTTCAAAGTATGATTGGGGTTTAATTATTTTAGGATCCCAAATGAGCGGCATCCTTTAATGCTGGCTTTCAGAAAAATTAAGAGCTAACAACCCCAAAAACCCTGTGTCATGCGAAATAATCACAAAAAACCCTAACAAAAAAAAAGTACTTTAAAAAACCCTCTGTTTTTTAAAATAAACTCACCGCCCCCTAACCCCATTTGGTCAACGAAAAAGTGTAAAATCCCCATAATACCCTTATATACTGTAGCAATTATATAAATATATATACATATAATATATATACTTATTTAATATCTCAAAATACATATTAATAAATTAATAAAAATAGTATATATATAATAATATATATATGTATATATACAGATAATACATATGAATAATTTTATATATATATATTAATAAATAAACATTATTTTTTAATAGTATTATTATATAATATACATTTTACTAGATACATATTATTTAAAAATAATAATAATAATATATCATATATTATATGTATGTAGCATATTATATATATTATATGATATATCATAATATAATAAAAATATATATTAATAAAAAATTATTTTATCATAATGAATAAAAAAATATATAAAATATAATATATTATTATGCAAATATTGCATTATATTATATGTATATATATAAATAACACATATTAATAATTATATATATATATATATTAATAAATAAACATTATTTTTTAATAGTATTATTATATAATATACATTTTACTAGATACATATTATTTAAAAATAGTATATATATATATATAAACTTATTTAATATATAAAAATACATATAAATATTTTAATTATAATATAAATATAATTATATATTATATTATCATAATGTATTTTAATTTGATATATATTTTTTAATTCTAATTAAATATTTTATTGATGAATAAATTATATATATAAACTCTTAAATATTATACATTATATTTATGCTTAATATATATAATTCAAATTTACTAAAAATATTAATATATATATATATATATATATATATATATATATATATTTGTAAATGTATTTTATATATGAATTATGTTTATATATATATATGATATTATATATACGTATATGCATATAGATACATCATCTTCTTCCTATCCAAACCCAGAAGCGCCGCCGCCGCCGCCGCCGCCCAATGCCCAGCAGCAGCAGCCGCCTCTCCTTCTCTCTACCTCGACCTCCACCGTGTCTCTTTCTCTCCACCTCCACCACCGAACGCCGCCGCCGTCTCTCCACCTTCAGTCGCCGAAACACCATCGCCGCCGCTGGATCTGTTTCTCTACCTCCACCGCCACCCTGGGTTAGCCTCACGCCAACTTCACCCAGACCACGCCGCCGCCGTTGAGTACTTCTTCTTCTTCCTCGCTCCAACCCACACGCAGACCCACCGCCGCCCAATGCCCATTTGCTCCGCCGCCTCCTCTTCCGCGTCCGGACAAGCAGATCCGCCGCCCGTCCACCTCGACGAGCACCCAAATGCCGCCTTATCTTTCTTCCCTCAGGTTCGCCCCTAAATTCAAGTATGTGTGTGTAGATCTGAGTTTCAATTTGAGTTGATGTGTGGCGTAGATCTAAATTCGATTTTGGGTGATTTGTTCGTGGTGGTCGTCGTTGTTGTGGTGGTGTATGATAGGTGGCGGTGGCGGTGAAGGGGATGGCCACTAGAGGTTGGGGACGACGACGATGATATTGTCTGATAGGGTTTGCAGGGATTCATTTTACAAACACAGGGTTTTCCACGATAGATTATGAAAACATAGGGTATTTGGTAAAAATTTAGCCAACTATATTAAAAGATTCTCAAGAGGGGTATATAAGTCATTTTACACCTCAAAAGTGGCAGAAAACGCTATCATATTTGCAGTCAACGCGCGTGAATTGCACCGCCTGGTTTCAGGGTTTTATTTGCATACTTTAAAAAACATAAGGTTTTTTAAAGTACTTTTTTTTTGTCGGGGTTTTTAGTAATACATTCAAATTACACGAGGTAGCTGGATGACATTTACCCGAAAAATTAACTACAAATGGTTAAAAAAAAATTGCAAAGGGTTAATTCGCATTAGCAATTGAGACAGTTGAGCTATTTGACCCACTGATTTTGCGTTTCTTAATTGGGTTAATTACTTGTCCTTCAAATAAACTGATGAAGATAAAGTCTTCAACCTCACATGGATATTTTAAAACGATGAGACGATCTCTGCTCGAATTAGTCAAAAGATAAAGATGTTTGAGTATAGATGATTTCAATAGATTTGTTTTGCTCAACGATTATAGAGCAAATATTTACTTCGGATTCCGACCGAATGGATGGAGTAAACCATATTTCGAATTTCAATCGTTAGAACAAGTATCTGCTTCGAATTCCAATGAGAATACATATTTATTTTGGTTCCCAATCGGTTAGGGTAAACATCGAAAATAATAAATTGATGCGAGTTAGCATAAAAAATGATAAATTCAAGCTTAGATATCGTATTTATGTTTCACGAGAAAAACCTGAGCGTGTTTGACAGTAATTCATTATTTTCACTTCGACTCGAATTAAGAAGCTCTTTACTTTAAGAGATTGCTATCCATCCATGGGTTATTTTTAAGAAAGATCCTGGCTATTTTACCAAGGGGGTGTTTTACTTCTCAAGTTTAAGAGGTGGGCTATATAACCCAATTTTTTATTACTTTACTTTGCAATTATTGAAACCAATGGTAATGGGGTAATTTGACAAATCTACCCTAGTCTTGATAACCGTGTCTACATAAAAAACCCACCTATATTCCTGCGCGGATTTGGAGCTCGCCGGAAGGAGGATTCCTAGAATTTCCATCATCCGATTAGTTATAGGTTGTTTTTTCTTATCTGTAGATTGTTCCGCATGATTGTTCTTAGTCGTTCCACATCCAAACGCAACAGACCCTCACAAACTATGCACAGTCATTAATTTTAGAATGAAAGAAAGCCGAATGTTTTAGGGTTTCATTACTTAATTTCATTTGGAAAGGGTGAAATGTTAGAGGGAATTTTTGTGGGTAAAATGGTGGGAGAGTTATCCCGGGAAAATCGAAGGGCACAGGTGTGTAATTTTTCCAAAAAAGCCAAGGGTGGGATAGTAAATTGAGTTATGTGGGCCCCACCTGGTTATATAACAACAGCATTTTTCCTTGGCTAAAAAGACCAACCATGTCCAGCCATTTCTCGGGGCTCCGAGATTAGGACTTATATCCAATCTCTCAAAGTAAAGAATGGTTTAGGGGGTTTTCTATTGCATATTCTTCAAAAGTAAAGATGTTCTAAGAGATTGAGGGGGGAGTAGTGTTGGGCCATGAATTTTCGGCCCAAATTATATATAATTATGAATATTATTGAGACCTAGTTAGTTGGGAATTCTATCCCTATGTTATAATTGATAAAGTATAATCTTACCTAATTAGTATTAGAATAATGAATGAAGAGGTTAAAATTTAGACGAAAAAGGAGATTTAATATTGAGTCAAACTAGTAAACTCTAATCTCTCAAAATTATCTATAAATAAGCTAGTTGAGACATGACAATATAAGGAGATAATTTAATCTTTCAATTAACCTCTCCTAAACTCTTGTTATTTCGGAAGGAGGGTTAATTCTCTATTATTGGTTAATTCTCTATTATTTTTTATATTACGTTTAGAAAAAACACAACAAAAAATACAAAATTAGGAGACCGTGGTTGAATGGAAGAGATTTATCCAACCTTAACGAGATGTTGTTAACAGGAGTTAGTCCAAATGGTTAAGTGGTTAATCATGAATTGATTTATGTGATTA
This sequence comes from Lantana camara, assembly GCA_037501455.1. NCBI lineage: Eukaryota > Viridiplantae > Streptophyta > Magnoliopsida > Lamiales > Verbenaceae > Lantana > Lantana camara. The sequence goes on from CM074857.1 coordinate 113,984,839, forward strand.
ATGAATTTATTCTCCTGAGTCCTGGCAACGACTCAGGTTTAAATCCTACCTGAAGTGCGAGATGTTTTTGGATATAGAACATCTTTAAATTATTTGGCTAGTTATCCCACCCTATTCAGGAAAAAAACTAGTTTTGTTGAATAAGAAAGACTAAGTACAACATGATAGGAAAAAAAAAAAAAAAGAAGATTAAAATTAGTAGGGAACTATACAAGATTTAATCAAATCATCAAATGATATAGTTCAATTTTTTTTAATTTTTTTTTAGATCTATAGCCCTTTTCCATGACTCGAGTTGGGATGAACCACTTAGGATGTAAAACTCTCCCTACTAATGATAGTTGTATTCCTAGGGACTCGAGACTCGAACTCAAAACCTCTGGTTAAGCTAATAGCGCCTAATCGCTAAACTACACCATTGGATGATAAATGATATAGTTTATTGGTTCTATGTTGTATTAATTTAACAAGAGGTGTCGTGCTTGAGTCCATAGAAATACAACTATCATGGGCAGAAAGAGTTGTACATTTAAGTTGTCCGAACCCACATAAATGAGTTATAAGAAAAATAATAAAATTAATAAAATAATTTAATCAGGTTAAGGCTAATCTTGCATGTTATGCCGGGTCCGCGAAGGCGCAAAAGCACAAGATTCAACAATCAGAACACAAATCTGAAATCTTCGAACTTTATTCAAGAAAAATGAAAATCCCACAAGAGCATGTATACATTCAACACAGTTCAGGCACAACACAATTTGGCCAAATTTTGAATAGTTTGTTAGACGGGCTAAAAAATCTGTACAACTCCAGAAACAAAACAGAGCAGTCTACCAGAACCATACAGCAATTCTAACAAGTTCCAGCACTTCAATATTCAAGACAAAAGGCCAAACAGCAGACACAAGTTACTAAATCACTGATGCATAATCCACTGCCTAATATCATTCCTAATCACTTCCCCGTGTCCAAATCTGCCATGGTCCACTGTGAAAAGCTCAGAACGACCAGCAACATATTGCCTATACTGGGTATTGTGCCCGGATGGTCTCATGATCATGGCAATGGTGGGAAAGGGTTTGGACCAAACATTACGTGCAGCAGTAAACATATGCCTATCGGATTTTCCATCTATATTTTTTGCATTGTGTTTTGTGGGCCCACACTGACTGCTAAGGTGGGATGAGTTGGTGGAATGTTTTGTCAGATTGGTTCCTGCATTAATACCTGGTGGAGGAGGTCCTCTGATCTGAGCCTCGGGCTTGTATCTGTCTAGCTTACGGAGGATCCAGTTGCCAAAGTTTCGACCAACTTCAATATCCCGTTCTTGTATCTTCAGATGAACTTTGAGTGCCATATCAAATATGGATCGGGTTCGTCTGAGATGCAAATCAGAGTAAGGTTTCTGTATCATCTAAAGCAGATAGCAGAAGGAAAGCAGAGTAAAATCAAGCCATCAGATGTAAATTGAGCTTTCTATATGGGCAAATGGGTATTTGGTTTTTGATTATATGAGGGTGTTTCAGCTATGGATCTAATTGTTGTTGCTGTGGCTAAAAAAGAAAATTTAGTTAACAGCTAAAAATGTAAGTGGAGAAAAAGGAAACATAGGACAGTAGAAACCCTTTGATAAGACAAGATGCTAAGATCATTTGGATAAGAGAAAGGATAAATAATATATATTTTTAAAATGACAGATGAAATAAGCCTCCACGAAGCATCAAATCCAACTTCTGTAGGAAAACTTTTTGTTAAATTCCGAGGCAAACAACGGTCAATCATTACTTATACATGATGCCAACCAACATTGATCATCTTAAATCGAGTTCATAGCACACAGACAAACTCAAAAAAGTACAAATCCTCTAATATGGATAATGCTCTTAAAATTGATTCTGATAGATATATAATTTGTGATATAAGCTTGCTATGGGTTGGCCATTGACATCAAGAAGCAGTTGTGACGCATATAGGCAAAGCACAAACATTAAATTAAGTTAAATGCACATAGAGTAATGTAGCTTCCAACAAAGACTAATACTGTTTCACGTTTCCAAAGCCATGAACTTTTTCAAATACTGCCATTGCCATAGTCTATTCAACTGACAAGAAAGAAATTTTGTCATATAGCCAATAACAAGCATTAACACTTCAGAAAAAGCAAAGAGGTACGGTTTCAATTAACTAGTGCATCACATTTAGCAGCACAGAACATGAACAAGCATAAAAGCACAATTTTGACCAGGCATATTAAAATCATAAATTCCATCAATCTTTTGCAGAAAGACTACGTAGTTTTGGCAGATTGGCAAACCAATAATAATGTGGGGCTCTTGGCGTGCAACTAGGAGCAGAGACAGTGAGTAGGGACAGAGAGCAGGATTATATGCTCTTCCTCAAAATTTATCACTGGAGTTTGGGTATAATTTATTCACTAAACTGATTAATGGATTCCATATTGACCAGAAGCACAATGTTGGCAAAAACTCTGCACTCAATTAGCATTCTTCTTCATCTAGATAACTTTGGTGTAAATAAATTGCAGCTCGATTCTTAGAATTCTTCTGAACTCAACAAAAGGTCATTTAGCATTACAAGTCCAAAAGTACAGAAAGTCTGCTGTGATCTCCAGTTTCTCATAAAACGTCAATCGTGTGGATTTCTTTTTGCTTTCCAAATTCATTTGAACTCCAGCATTTTTAAGTTAAATTACTGTATGTGCTTCTCCCAGGGAAATAGTGGTTATGACGCATTCTGTTAAGTAGTTACAACTACTGACTTGTTGTTTTACCTGTGTAAATTACCAATCAAACAAAGCTAGAGAAGCTAATCTAACTAAACAAGGGAGATCACAAAAGCCTGAAACTAAATCTAAGAATGTATTTCATTTTGTTTCCATAACATCTGAACCACTAAACAGGCTAAACAGGATGTGAAAATAAACCAGAAGAAAACTCAAACAAACAAGATGGAAAAATTATAAAAATATTAAAAAGAGAAAGAATAATAAAAAAAAAAAACTGAATGAAAATAAAAGTAAAGAAAGAGCTATCTTAACATAGAAGATCCATATTTCTCCCTTAACCATCTCTCAAGCAAATAATTTCCTTTTACCTCGAACCAATCATCCATTTCTATCAGCTTTTAACTAATTTCCGTTTTCTTTTTCTGTTAGTCCTTCTGCCTCTCAGGTATGTACAGCTATCCAGATTGCCTATAAGAAAATAAATATTCCTGGCATTTGCGACCTATAGAACTTCCACAATCCACATCAAAAAGGCCTATTTGATCACAAAAAGACCGACTATCCACCACATTTGGAGGTATTATTATGCAATGTTCAGATTATTATCATGCCATTCCTCCACAACTCCAATACCCATACCATAAAATTACATCAAAATATCATCCAATACCATAGAAACAAACTAGATTCCCAAACAATCACAGTTAAAACACGCGCCCACTGCCAGAAAAATGAAACCGATTATGATAAAAGAAACCAACAATAAACTAATCATTTTAACAGGTAGACAACAATACCTTTGCACAAATTGCCGAACCTTCGGATGCTTAGGGCTGATGAGCTTCCGCTGAATTTTAAGAGCAAGTTTGTATGTTCGCTTCAGACCCAAAAAATACGCCGTCCCCAATGTGATCTCCCACAGCACCATTTTCACCACAGCGCCAAGCTCCTCCTTTCTCTCTCTCAATAACAATGGATGAAGCAATTTTTCCAAGGCGTTTCGTTTTCCCCAAGTAAATTGTAGATGGTGCGAGAAATTCCGGTTCAAAGGGCCTTTTTTGGTTTGCCGCTGTGACTTGGGAGGAACGCATATGCGGCCGTCACGTAGAAATTCTCACAGGATTCATCGGCACCGTTGATTGCATTAGGCATTCAAAGTTATTGAACGAACTCGATGTTCCGGATGATGATGCGTCTGTGATGGACGAATGTCTTTTGTTTCAAATTTAATTAGGGGGTGTTTCCGAACTGTAGAGTTTTTATATTAATTAAGAAATATTAATATTTTAATAAATATACTATTGTTTATATAGAATTTAATTATCCATAGAAAACTAAATAAGCTATAAGTACAATTAGGGGTGCGTTTCGAGTCGAGTCAAGTCGAGTTTGGTCGAAAAACTCTGGCTTGAGCTTGAGCTTGAAAATTATTTGCATGGCTTGAGATTGAGCTTGAGCTTGTCAAGCTTATCTTTTGAGGGCTTGAGCTTGGCTTGCCCAAAATTCGAGCAGAGCTCGATTCTACTTGACGAGTCAAGAGATTTATTGGATATTTTTTAATTCTCATTCAATAATAATATTAAACAATAACAAAAATATTAAGATATATAATATATATAGTATATTAATATTTCTAAGTTTTTTATATCATTATTAATAAATTATAATCATTAATATATACTTGATATTTTAGATTATGTACGAGTATTATTAATTATATTAGAATAAACTATAAATTATGTAATTACACAATAAAAATTATTAACTTAATATTTTATTAAAATATATACTTATGTTATTATTTAGTTATTAAGGTATATGATATTTATTAATTTATTATATTAAATATTTGTGTGAATATTTTATGAATATATTTTTTTATTAATAATATTATATGGTCTAATGTGTCATTGTAAAATAATATATTATTAAGACATATTATGATACAAAATTTATTAAGGATCATACATATATTATAGATAATATATAATATAGTAATAAATTATGTTATGTATCTTGTAATTACACCAAATAAATTATTAACTAATATTTTATTAAGATATATACTTATGTAATTAATTATTTATTATAGTAGATTGAATCTATTTTTTATTAAATTATTTGTTTGGATAAATATTATATATTATCATAGTAATATGTTAGTAGTATTGTATAGAATGATATATTGCTGTAATTATTGAATTGCGATATTGTTAGATCATATTTATTATCAAAATAAGTAGATAAAAATATATAATATATCATATATTTAGTATAACTATATCATATAAATGTCGATTAATTTACTGCATATTTATATATATAAATTATTAAACATTAAAATACACACACACACACACACACACACACACACACACACACACATATATATATATATATATATATATATATACTAGCTTGCGAGCCGGCTTGCAAGCCTCGAGCCTCAAAGCAATAGGCTTGAGCTTGGCTTGACACACAAGCTGATCTCGATTAAGCTTGGCTTGAGCTTGACATCATTCGAGTTCGAATCAAGTCAGCTCGAGCTTGGCTTGTGCGGCTCACAAGCCAGCTCGGCTCAAAGCACACCCCTAAGCACAATCCAGTAGTAAGGTGTTTCTAAATTCTAGCTTATTTCTTTTTAAATTAAATAGAAATTGATTTTCCCAACATTTTAAAACCGTTGAAAATAAATATTTATCCCTTTAATGCTTATTTTTAGAGTTTATAAACATTCCCTTAATCTACTTTTATTTGGGCTATCAACAGGCTGCATTTGGACTTAGATTAAGAAAATCCAAATTCGAAGCTAACAAGCATATCCAATAACTGGACTTGAATTCAAACCTTATTGAATTCGAATTTATCAATATTGAATTTAAATGTAATCGGCTCAGTTTGGATCTGATCCGATTAGAAGTAAAAATAAGTATAGAAAAGCACAAATATATAACATTCACTTCTTTTTTTTTTTTTTTGAAGAGAAATATATAATATCGGGTAATATGAGATAAATCCCCAATTGATCATCACATTTTTATTTAAATCCTCATTTGGGCAAAATGTCGTATGATTTTCACATAATGTAGTACTTAAAATACCTCTCAAAATATGTTGTATAATTTTTACAAAATGTAGTACTAAAACGTTCTAATGCCGTATTTATATCCTATTATGTATTATAATTTTATGGGGAGTGTAGATGGATAAATAAACTTTAGATTATTAATTTAATTGGCTATTTAATATTTTAAAATTATCCTAAATTTAATTTCAAAATTAAATAGTTAAAATTAAATTGATATTATAATGTTTATTTTATCAACAAATCAAGTGATGACATATGTCAAAGTGACATATTTTGACCAATCAAATCAAGTCTTGCAGTCAAAGAAAGCCAAGACAAATCATATGGCGGCATGTGGCATATTGCATCACACCGACCAATCAAATTCAAGTCTTATTTGATATTATCTCTGTAAAAAATAAAAATATAAAGAGATAATTATTAAATAAACTTTGACTTGAGCAACAAGTCTTGAATTTTATGTCTATATAAAGAGGTTATGAGTTGTTCATTCAACACACAACACGAATTCAAGAAAGGCTAAAAACCTCTCTACGAGTTCAAGAAAGGCTAAAACATCTCTAAAAGTTCAAGAAAGGCAAAAACCTTTCTTCCCGAAGTTATCAAATTTAGGCATTTGATCCGTTATCAAGGCGTTATACCGGCGAATCGGCGTTATATTCAAGCTAAATTCATGGAATTACCAACGAGTTCATCGGCGTTTTTGGCGGAATTCTCCGAAATCCGACAAGTCGAAGGACCTACGGATTAACGTTATTCAAGCTAAATTTGAAGTTGAAGAAGATCAAACACCAAATTCATCAAGAACCGTTTGAAGATTCAACAACTCTAAATTTGAAGGAAGAATCAGAGGATCAAGTGAAGATTGAAGACCCACTTTTAATTGAATTTTCAAATAATTTGTATTATTTATTCGATATTGACCAAAATCAATAAACTCGAATTTTTAGTGCAAACAGATTGGCACGCCCAGTGGGACAGATCTTACCTCTCATCTTTTCCTTTTCATACCAAAAGTTAACGAATACTCGATGGCTCCTAATGTAGCACCCCAGACATAGGATGCCACATCCCCCGCACTAGGACTCAGACTCGGTCATGAAATAGGAAGTCCATGCCCGAATCCGAATCATAGCGAATGGGAGACCAACTCACACACTAGGCTAGGCGGATCTAACTTGACAAACTCAGAGTGCGGAAGCAATTAAAACCAACAACAATATATATTGGAAGCATTTAAAACAAAACATGCAAAGCAGGTGACGGGTTCAACTAGCATAGATACCTAATCCCAAATATCAACATACGTAGCAGGTGACGGGTTCAACTAGCATAGATACCTAGTCCCGAATATCAATCCATAATCCAACATAATAAACAACATAAGTATCATCAATATTTAATAACATCCGAATGCTAACTTACTAACCCCACACGGGTTTAAGTCTAAGTGGAATGTAAACATATTCTGCAAGTGTGAAACATAGATACATAACATAGGCAAAGTATGCGACAAATGCATCCTAACACCTACTAGACTGACAAGTGTGACTCCGAAGACTCACTTCCGCCTAGCTCAAGCCAAAAAGGAAACCTGCAAACTAAAAGATAAAATGAGGTGTCAGTCAACTGACTGAGTGAGGGGGCTAACGCACACCCACAATATATATATAAAGAGCACAACACAGAATAAAAGGATGGACTCATGAACCGAGGATAGGTGTTGCATACCAAAACATTTCAAAATAACCCAAATAGAAATAGATATAAGTTTAGAAATCATTTTTCAGAAAGACTCTATCTCGATTCATAATTCCATAACATAACATAATCAACTGCTCGGCGAGTACGTGCTTCCAACCTCAACTCCTCATAACATAAATCAAAATCAATCCAACCTCTACTCCAATGATGGAAAAGCCACGCGTTGGCCCTAACCATCTATAATAAACCGTCTAACCTAGACTCACCCTCAAGGGGTAGCGAACCCACAAGAGTCCTCCCCGGCCTAGCCGAAGGCTCAAGATACCACACCTTCCCTACAGCACGGGTCGCGTGAAGATATCTCAAATGGAACTACGAAATAGAAGAATACCCCGAAGGCCCTAACCGTTCCGGGGGAACCATTACCCGTAGCTCTCCAGGATCAGATCCACAACGGATCACAACAGAACAGATCACAACGGATCACAACAGAACATATCACAACGGATCACATACGCCAATCTTTCATGGCAATCTCGTTACATAATCACAACACAACTGTTTTTCCAAAATAGCTTACATATGCTTCAAAAACTGGTTTATATATTTTATCCCTACGCAATGGAATCTAAGCCACGAAGGCTCCCTCCCACGCAGGACACACGCGAAGTTCATAAACATATCATATCCAACACATACGTATTTATAGTAGGGTATACTCGCATGCAAGGGTAAAAATCAGCATGTAAAGGCCATAGATCGCATAACTATACAAAATCCTAAACCTCACCTTGTGCAAGTAGAGTCTGAGAGTGCGAAGGGCTAAACACTCTAAACCACGGGCCCACCGGCACCACCAAACTCTGTGACAAGACATACAGAAGTCCAGACTTAAACTCTATATGAACCAAGTAAGATGCACGGAGTATCAAGAGATGAATGTTATGTAATATGGAATGAAGTGTACACATAGGTCACGTAGCATAGTTCACATATTCCACCAAATCATGCAATTAACGAAGTATTAAGGTTTAACAATGCATTATGGAAGGATATGAATCACATAGGTCAAGTAGCATAACATAGGACAAACTTTCATACGAAGTTATTCGATTAAAATGACGTATTATCATCTAAGAATGGAATCGAAGTCATATCATAACATATAACTCATAAAGCATCTCGAACGGATCAAGTAAACACAAAAGAACATGCATAAAAGGGGAACAGGGGGTTGGGAACGGCCATTCCCATGCATAGCCTTGCAGGGGAACGGGCCTTCCCACACCCAAAGCCAGCAAGACTGGGAAAGGCCGTTCCCAGTTCAAGCATACATGGGAACGGGTGTTCCCATGTTCACCGCCAAAACCAAACCCTAGCCCGAAAGGGCCGTTCCGGGCTCAAAGCACAAACGGGAACGGCCATTCCGGCCATAGATCTGGAGCAGAAACTTGACAGTTTCGGGAAGAAGAAGGGGAACACCAAAAATCATCAAACCAACACGAAATCTACCATAAAATATCACGAAATTCAAGTATATCATCATATAACTCATGCTTAGCATCAAAACATCAATTAATCCAAGTTTAAGAAGGTTTTTGCCCAAAAATCTCAAACACCAATTTTCATGAATTTCAAGCCTAAACATGAAGGTATGAATCCCTAGTCTTCCATACGAATTTCTAGCAACTAAGACACATAAGGAGCATTCAAATCATCAAAGCTTGCTCAAGGAATTCAAGATCTCATCATATAAACCATATTCTTCAAGTTGGGCATAAATCACCATTTTCACAAGACTTCCTCATACAAGCTCATACATTCAATTTCATGTTAAGATTCATAGATAGAAATGAAATACACATCAAGGGAAATCCGTAGCTTACCTTGGCTCTTGAAATGATGAAGAAACGAGGGAGATATGAGCTCTTGAATGTGTAGGAAAGTCTTAGATCTCCATCCTCTCTTGAAGCTCTTCCATGGATGATATGATTTGTGTGAAGTGAGGTTTGAAATGAAATGAGAAGGGATAAGGTTATTTATATGGTGGCTAATAATTCTAGGTCAATGTTAGGGTTTCCAAGATATAATATGAGGCTAGAGGCTTTATTAGGATTTGGGCTCAAATAAATGACTTTTGGCCCAATAGGTCAAAATTAAAAAGGTTCAAGGTCTAAACGGTTTCCGAAAAATATAAAGTAAATTCCATTAGACCCGAATCACCGAATCAAGTCCAATGGTGGTGTCGGAATTCGAATTCCCGAGCTCATATTGGTCCGGAATGACCCAAACTCTCCTAACTTAAGTTAGGCCCAAAACACACAAATAGGTCCAAGCCCCATTTAAATCCTACTCTAACAACTAATTTAAATTCACATAAGTTCCGTTCTTAGGTTGTCATGCAAGAATTCATATTTTACCATTTTGGATTTTAGTTAATTAGGTCACGTTTTCAATCAAAGTTGGAATTAAATCACATAAGTGCGTACGGTAAACTCTCTCGTGACGCATACTTGTACGATTTATCGGACGGGGTGTCACACCTAAAAACCAACCCAACCCGAAGAATAAGGGAGTTGATGGCGTGAACGAACCCAATCTGAAGAGCAAAGAAGTTGATGGCACTGTGCAGTCTTCTACAAACGGTCACCTAAATGACTCGAAATCATCGGATGGTTCAACCCCTTCTACCCCCAAGGAAACTAAATCAAAGGAAACTCATTTTACTGAAGAGACGGAGACTATGACTCTCGAAGAGCAAGTTACCCAAATGGCTCAAACAATGGCTAACTTGCAAAAGACTTTGGAGGATAAAGACTTTCAGATTGCTCAAATTATAAATAAGTTAGAAAATGGCGATCCTAGTCAGTCTACTCGTAACCCTCAAAACCTTTCGGTTTAAGCCACTATAGATGGAAAGCGAGTGAACTTGTCTCCTCAACATGACTCTGGGTCAAAGCCTAATCACTCTACTGCACCCATCGCCGCCCTATCTATGCAAAATTTGCAAAACATGATAATCAACACAATTAGAGCTCAGTATGGTGTACCCTCGCAAAATTCTCCAACATACTCAAAGTCATACACTAAACGCATTGATTCTTTGAGGATGCCGATGGGTTATCAACCACCAAGTTTTCAGCAATTTGATGGAAAGGGCAATCCAAAGCAAGATGTCGCTCATTTTGTGGAAACACGCAACAATGCGGGGACGTATAATGATCATCTGGTGAAACAATTTGTGCGGTCACTTAAAGGAAATGCTTTCGATTGGTATGTCGATTTAGAGCCAGAATCGATTGACAGTTGGAACCAAATGGAAATAGAGTTCTTGAATCGTTTCTACAGCACCTGCCGTACAGTAAACATGATTGAACTTACCAATGCGAAACAGTGGAAAGATGAACCCGTTGTGGATTACATTAACCGTTGGCGATCACTAAACCTCAACTGCAAAAACAAACTCTCAGAAATATCCACAATTGAAATGTGCATTCAGGGGATGAACTGGGAACTTCTCTATATCTTACAAGGAATCAAACCCCGCAACTTTGAAGAATTGGCTACTCGTGCTCATGATTTGGAACTCGTTATTGTCAATCGTGAGGTTAACTTCTCAACGAGAAATCAAGAAAAAGAATATCCCTTTTTAGACTCAGATGTACCCGATATCTTTGATGAACTATTAGCTAAGAAGTTGATTGAGCTCCCCAAACCAAAACCTCCAAATGAAAGTGGAAGGGTTGATGACCTTAAATATTGCAAGTATCATCGAGTCATTAGTCACCCCACAGAAAAGTGTTTTGTGATTAAAGAAAAGATCATGGAACTTGTAAATAATGGAATGATCATCCTTGACGATGGAGATACTATACAAGTGAATACCACCAGCATCACAACTTTATCAGATGTCGATGGGGGCAAAAGAAGTATTATGTATCATCAAAGAAATCAAATTCAGCAAGTGGATACAGACCGCCAGGAAAATATTGGGGGTAACTAAAATTCAAGTGAAAGTTGAAACTCTCCTTGATAAGAGAATAACTGTCATGAAAGCACCTTGATACGAGTTTAAACTGTCTACAAATTCAAATCAAAGCTCCTTGACACGAGCATAAATTATCTATAAATTCAAATTCAAATTCAAGACTCCTTGATATGAGGATAAACTATCTACAAACTCAAATTCAAGGCTCCTTAATACGAGTATAAACTGTTTAAAATTAAAATCAAGTACTCCTTAATACGAGTATAAATTGTTTAAAATCAAATACAAATGATACTCCTTAACACGAGTATAAACTGTTTAAAATCAAATGCCACTGATACTCCTAAATACGAGTATAAACTGTTTAAAATCAAATCTAAATCAATACTCCTTAACACGAGTATAAACTGTTTAAAATCAAATTCAAGTATTTACTCCTTGACATGAGTATAAAATGTCAACAAGTTTGAAAAAAAGTTGAACTACGTCATGACTTGATCCTCTTAATGGGGTACGTAGGCAACTTGAATTAAATTTCAAGTTCAGTCACATGTTGAAGAAAAGAATATTTCTCTAGCAAGTGAGAAAACTCGAGTACTTCAAGTCCCGTCTCCACTCAAATACTCAGTATGTTTTTCGTCGAGCCTTGAAGTGGGGGCATTTGTAGATGGATAAATAAACTTTAGATTATTAATTTAATTGGCTATTTAATATTTTGAAATTATCCTAAATTTAATTTTAAAATTAAATAGTTAAAATTAAATTGATATTATAATGTTTATTTTATCAACAAATCAAGTGATGACACGTGTCAAAGTGACATGTTTTGATCAATCAAATCAAGTCTTGCAGTCAAAGAAAGCCAAGACAAATCATATGGCGGCATGTGGCATATTGCATCACATCGACCAATCAAATTCAAGTCTTATTTGATATTATCTCTGTAAAAAATAAAAATATAAAGAGATAATTATTAAATAAACTTTGACTTGAGCAACAAGTCTTGAATTTTATGCCTATATAAAGAGGTCATGGGTTGTTCATTCAACATACAACACGAATTCAAGAAAGGCTAAAAACCTCTCTACGAGTTCAAGAAAGGCTAAAAACCTCTCTAAAAGTTCAAGAAAGACTAAAAACCTCTCTAAAAGTTCAAGAAAGGCTAAAAACCTTTCTTCCCGAAGTTATCAAATTTAGGCATTTGATCCGTTATCAAGGCGTTATACCGGAGAATCGACGTTATATTCAAGCTAAATTCACGGAATTACCAACGAGTTCATCGGCGTTCTTGACGGAATTCTCCAAAATCCGGCGTTTGATTCGTAAACAAGTCGAAGGACCTACGGATTAACGTTATTCAAGCTAAATTTGAAGTTGAAGAAGATCAAACACCAAATTCATCAAGAACCGTTTGAAGATTCAACAACTCTAAATTTGAAGGAAGAATCAGAGGATCAAGTGAAGATTGAAGACCCACTTTTAATTGAATTTTCAAATAATTTGTATTATTTATTCGATATTGACCAAAAATCAATAAACACGAATTTTTAGTGCAAACAGGGAGTTAAGTAAAAATATTACAAACTGATGGGGAGTTATTTCAAATTGCTCCTAATAATATTCACTTAAAAATTATTATTTAATGAATTCTTTATTACTTTTACTCATATTATTTTAAAAAATATATAGACTTAACATTATTAATAATAAATGACTATCACCAAATGGTGTAACTACTAAGTTCAGCGTTATACTAACTTAATTAGAGGTCTCGAATTCAAGCTCCTAGAAATGCAGCTACCATTGGTAAGAAGAACTTTACACCTAAGTGGTTCGACCCGATTCAGCCTATGAATAATAATAATAATAATAATAATAATAATAATAATAATAATAATAATAATAATAAATGACTATATTTTCCAAAAGTACTTAAATATCTATACTATTATATTAAGCGAGAGAGGCAGATACTAAGCGCTTTGGTCTCTTGGACTTCTGGACTCTTTTCTTTTTTCTTTTATTTATTCTTTTCATCCATTTTGTTTTCTTACATTCTTTTCTTTTCTTTTTATTTGTTTACCTTTTCTATCACTCTAACAATATTCTATTAATTTCTCTTTTATCTTTCTATGTTTTTGTAAAGAGAATTTTCTTTTCTTTCATCTCACTTCAGTTTTTTTTTTTTTTATATATATATTTTTTATTTTTTTCATATTTTAACTTTTTTAACTAATAATATTTATTTTTTTTTTATCATAATTCAGTTATTATATTAAATAGAATTAGAAAATACATATTAATATAAAAGTTAATTTTTAAATAATAGTACATTCGTACACGCAACGAGTGTGCCGGGTAGTTTATTATTAAATACAAAGAGAGATATTGATATTGGGCCATTTTGCCTACTCCCAACCCAAGATGAAGATGACTCGCGTAGGGCTACTAATTTGAGGCCCAAAAATATTAAGGTAGCCCACCAAGGAGTTATTTGCCCTAAAGTTGTTTTTTTTAATTCAGCATGTAAAACTTGGAAGAGATGAAACAGTTTTGAGAAAAGTGGGGTGATAATTCTGCAATGTGCCATAATGTGTGACTAAGGTGAGAATATTTCAACTTTCGAACTGCTGCACGTACCAGAGAAAACGGAACTGCTCAACAGAATAACCCACCTCTGTAAAAAGAATATAAAAGGCAGAAAAGAGGGAGAAGAGGGGGAACTACTTTATAATCACTTTCAAAATTCTTAAACCACTCCAACTCTCTCAATTCTCTCTCCAGAAAACTCTCTCACATTTGTCCTTTGTTACACAATATCTATTCTCATTTTTATTTTAGAGATTATCTTGTAGATTTTAGAGATTATTTATTGAGAAGGCATTGTTCCAATTATTTACAGACTGATATTGTACTTCAGAGTCCACATTAAAGAAGATTTTCAAGACAACGCGACGAAACACCAATTATACCAGAATTTACATATTTCATAGTGTTTTCCTCTTTATATTTTTGCTTCCTTGATTATTATTTCCTGCATTAATATTTAGATTTGTTATTTGATTTACAGATCGATACGTTCAAAATCTCCAAAATCAAATAAAGTGGTGTTGGTCAATTTTTGACAAGCATCATTTGGCGCCGTCTGTGGGAAATCGATTAAATCGAGCAAAGGCGTGAGTTATTCAAAAGCTTCAATGGCATCCAGCACCGGATCCAATACGCTGCAATTTTGGCAAATCCGTCGGCTCCGGCCAATGCCAAAAATGCAGCCGGTATTGCAGCAAATCAACTTTCGACCGGAAACTTTCCCTTGCTTACTGATTCAACCCGTGTCGCGGTAACGGGAGTCATGCCGTCGACTGAGGAAAGCAAGGATATCCCGGAATCAAGTTTGATGGGGAGTTTGAGGAACCAAGAAAGCAAAAATCATGAAATTAGAAGGAGAAACTCGCTGGTCCCTCCAGGTGTGAGAGATTTCCCGCTTGGAAGGATTTTCCTGCCTGGAGGACTGTACCTGCCTGTTGGAACAGACAGTTAGAAGGACTACCAACCATCTGCTGAAGAGTTGGAAGGTTTGCCAACTCATACACCCAGCTCTCAGCAGACTACCAAGGTAACTGATACGCCTGGAGGGCTAGGACTAAAAGGTAGCCCTACTGCAGGACAACCGCAAACCAGGAGGAAGGTGTAGGAATGCATCTTTCAGATGTCCTTGGTGTAATGAAGAAGATGAATATTTGGAGCATGCATTCCTTCTTTTCACAAACCTTTCTAGGGATGTTTTTCGAAATGGGAGGGATGCAGTGAATGGTGGTGTCGTTGAGTTTTACAGAGGTTGGATGGAGGAGATGGTGCATTGTTCGTAATCTATGCTTGGGCATTGTGGTACCACCGAAATAAGAGATGGGCAGACAATGAACGGATTGAAACAATACATATTACCAAAGAAGCAAGGCAAACCTTTAATGCAGGAGCACAAGGAATAGAGCAGTAGCTCCATCAGATAATTTACTATTGCTTAGAAGTTGGATGGTTCCATCAATGGGAAGCATAAAATTCAACTGTGATAGGGCTATTTTTGAGAGTGATAATGGCGTGGGAATTAGAATTTTGGCTAGAGATCATTTTGGCCAATTGCTTAATTTGGAAGAGTGTTCATAAAAGAGGTTGTTTTGATCCGGAGATAGTAGAGGCAATGGCGGTAATCGAAGCGGCAAATATGGCAACGGTTAGAGGCTTTAGCAAAGTGATTCCCGAACTGATTTCTTAAACTTAGTTCATAAACTCCATTCGGCGGCACAAGATTTATCGCCAATAGGTTCATTGATAGATGATCTCCAAACGAAGGTTTCCCAACTTGTAGAAGTTGAGTTTAGATTCATCGTGAAGGGAACCGTGTTGCTCATACCTTAGCGCATTTGACGTTGAATGCTAGTGATGGGGATTTAGAGCTCCCCGGTTCTGTTATTTCTTGTTTGATTGACGATGTAATTGCTATTATGTAATGTTGGTTTTTAGTTTAAAAAAATAAGTATTGTTTAAGGAATTAGACAATTAAAAGTATAATTTTTTATTAATAATAATTTAAACTAATTATAATCATTGTTTTATTTGTAGCTCTTTCAAACATTATTTATTGAATTAGACAATTAAAAAAAATTTACTCCGTTCTACACAATTAAATTAACTAGTCTTTATTAATATTAATTTATAGATAATATGGACCTATAAGAGTTTTTTGTTTAGATTATGAGTTTCGAAAAAAGAAAAGGAGAAAAAATTATTTGGTCAAAATTGAGTTACTAATTTTTTCTATTTTTGTTGTACTAGATCGATGAGCTTGCATGTTTAATGGATAAATAACATTTTTCTTCAATAATGGATGAGGTTATATATTATTTATTTTCATCCATCTCTTAATGCTTTCCATATGTTATTGTATAACTATCATTCTTCAAGTAGCAGTATGCTTTATTCTTTTTTATTTATCAGCTTCTTGATTTTAGTATTTCCATTTAAGATAAACTAGGCTTGATGTTATTTGTAGAATGTCAATTGCAATTACTAAAACCTTAAACTTTACTTTTTGAAAACCGCGCGTACGTATAGAGAAATACTATATCAAAATAATTATGTAAAATCTTATATTATGTTACACAAATAAAATAGTATAAAAAGTAAAAAACTATGTGCACACCATAGGGTGTATGCTTGTTATTAGAATAATACCGCAGCGGACAACATTAATATTTTAAATTATTCCTCATCACATAGTATGGATACCTCAATTTATTCAAACCATACTTCTTTTGATAGTATTGATACTTAAATTATTCAAATAATCCCTCATTAAACATTATAAATGCTTCAATAATAAAATCACATGCATTTGAAATTATCAAAGAAATAAGAATATCGTTGTCCACGAATAAGAATATGAGGGTATTTCTAATTCACATTGCAATTATATTAGAATCAATTAAAATTAATTTGGATGTACAAAGTTTCATCGGAAGAGAATATCAACTTAAAAACAGGTTTATAAACCTAGAGTACAGTTCATTGACAATTTTTTTGGCTATATAGCTGAAATCATTTACAATGAACAGACAAATACGTCATCAGCAAAGTCCAAGACTTATTACACAAACAATCACAATCAAAACATATAAACCCTAATTGTCACGGCCCGTGTCACCTATTGAACACGAGTGCAAACTTCAAACACACTGAATATAACTTGAAATTAGACGTAAACCACTGTTTAAAAGGAATATTCGCTGATTGTACTTGAACTCGTTAACTCATATATAAAATTTATTTATTATATTTTCTGGATGTGGGACAGCGACATCACAATCACCCCTCCTTATTGAGACGTCCTCGTCGCAGCGTGACATAGTCCATGGCCGGACCCTCTGCATGGGGACTCTAGAGGTGGCTCCTATGAAGGAAAGAAGTGTTTATCACAAATGTAGTACTTTGATCGGGGCGTTCAAAAGGTGCTCTCATATCCGTAGCACTTAGATCTTGCATCTGACGAGCAATTCTAATACAATTTTATTATGCCCCAATCCAGTGAATCGTTAGATGCGAGTGCAGTTTTTGAACACATCGATTGTAAATTAAAATTGAGCTTAAACCACTGCACAAAAGGAATATTTATTAGCTATATTTAAACTATTTAACTTATATACAAAACTTATTTCTTATATTTCCTCGACGTGGAACAGTTGCATTACAAATTGAACGCGATCGTGTCATGTGCATCCTCTGTACGTATAAATTCATCTGAAGGCCCCATTTTTCTAGCTCTTTGGTGATTCTTCTTGTTTTTCGAGTCTCGCACATGTATTATATGTGCAATAACATTAGGTTGAGATGAGTATGTTTAATTTATGAATTTACACATTAAAAACATGATCAAACTTGAATTTTGTGGATTAATACGGTAAAGTATGAACATGCTTTGATACCATTTTGTTACGTTTCGAGTAAGTAAGCCTATTGAATATGAATACAATTTTTAAAAAAGTTAAGTGTAATTTGTAATTCAACCTAAATCACAGTTTTTTTAATTATATTTGAACCTTTTAAGTTATATACAAATTTAATTTCTTGTATTTTCCTGGCGTGAAATAGGGACATCCCACTAATTATGGAAAAAGGAAAAAAATATTCAACCTAGTAGCAAGAAAAGAGAGTGGAAAAGCATTGACACCTTTGGAGTAATGTCGACCGCTGGTGTAGAAGCGTCGCCGCTAATGGAAGGAACGCACAATAGTGAAGCAACATTAGAGAAGATTTCTTCTCCTCTATTTTTTGGGAATGTAAGAAAGAAAACAAATATGAGTAAGAGTATTTTCTAGTTAGCCTAAATGGGTTCAACATTCTCCATTTATGATAGAGGTGGTGAGTTCGAACCCCGCGACCACATAAATTAAAAATAGTTTTTATAATATTGCAAAAAAAAAAAAATTAGAAGAAGAAGAAAAGAATAACCGAGCCAAATGGCCCATGAAGCGGTCAAGATCATTTTTTAAATCGATTTTTGATAGATTCTTAGCGGTCAGAACTGGTGCATTTGGTGGCTGGTTTTGGCGGGTTGTTCAGACCGAATAGGCGACCGCTTATTGGTCGAACCGGTCCGGTCCGAGTTCAAAAATATAGGATGGAAGTATTACAAACTTTATCCCTATGAGTTATGAAAATTACAAATAACCTTATTTTTAAGTTTAGGACAATTAATGAATAAATCAATTAATGAATAAATTAACTTTTATACCTTTAATTTAAAAATAAAAAACTAAAATTAAAATATTTAAAAGAATTAATCCAATGTTAAAGTAACTTTAAAATTAAAATTGATTTGAATATTTCGGAGAATTGATGAATCCTCCCTAATAAGGCTCCAATCTTTTGCTAAACCCCCTGATCTCAAATTCACCTATTTTACATCCCCAATACACAACATATTTTTCTTAACCCCCCTCCCCTCCCCCCCCCCCCCCAAAACGCGTAAAATTACCATAATGTCCATGATGAATTAGAAGAATAACAAGTCACCCATCTTCATCTTTCTCTTCTTACTTCTCCATTCATTGTACTGATTGAATTTCGAAATTTGATCTTGAAGAAGAAGATGATGAGAGAAGAGCAAGAAGTCGTTGTGTCGAGTTTCAAAATTTGATGTTAAAAAAGATGATGATGAGAGAAGAGGAAGAAGTCGTTGCCCCGAGTTTCGAAATCTGATGTTGAAGAAGAAGAAGATGAGAGAAGTGGAAGAATTCATTGCGCCGACAAACGCACCTCACCGTTGTTGAAGAAGAAGATGATGAGAGAAGAAGAAGAAGAAGTCGTTGTGTCTTCCACCAGACCAAAGTTTAATTTCAGGTATTTTCTGCAACCCTTCTAATTCGGCATTTTTAGGTTCAAATCTATGAAAAATTCTGCAAATTTGAGATTTCTATATATATGTGAATAATTTTTTGCAAATTTGAGATTTTTACATATATGTGATTTGAAATTTTTATATATTTTTAAAACATTTTTGTATATTACGAGATTTGAGATTTCTCCATATATTTTTGTTAATATCTAAAGAGATTTTTTGGGGATTTATGAGATTTTAGATTTTTATATATACGTGAAGAGATTCTTGCGATTTGTTTTGCATATATCTGAGATTTTTGCGATTTGGGATTTCTGTATATATCTCAATATATTTGATATGTGCTACTAAATTTGCAATTGCTTTTTGTTGGGTAATCTGGTTTTGAATCTAAAGTTATTAACTATTTTCAATTTTTAAGCTGATTTCTTGAACAATCTCTATAGTTAAGAAAGATTAAAAGAGAGTTGGAATGCTTTCATGATTCGTGTTTTGGCTGTTTTTTTTACCCTGTTTCTTGAACAATCTCTAAAGTTTTTTAACTGGTTTCTTGAACAATATCTAAAGAAATTTTTGCTTAAAATTTGAGATTTGAGATTTTTGTAAAATAATTGTTTGAGATATATGATATTTCTACATATAGGTGAAATCCCACAGTCAGTTTATGCAAAGATATATACAGATATATATTTGAGATATATACAGATATATATATTTGAATATATTTTTGTATAAACTAGTCTGCATATATTTCTGCATAAACTTACCGTAAGATTTCTGTATATATCTAAATATATCTCTGCATAAACTGATTGTGGGATTTCTGCATATATCTGAATATATTTTTGTATAAATTGATTGATTATCTACTGTTGTATTTGTTCTCATAAATAGATTATAATCACTTATTATAATGATTTGTTCTCACAGAAAACTGAAGAGTGATCGAGCTTTTGGAGGATGCATGACCATTTTATGATGATGAACCATGTTACACAATCCATTTTTTAATTACAGTATTCTAGTTTAGTATTTATGTTTTATTTTCTTCGGTTCTGATTGTAGACTGATGAATAAAAAATGTGGAACCGAACGTGCAGTTTGTAGAGTGATGAAATAGAAAAGGGGAACTAATTGTGTTGTCATGGAGTTATCAATTAAAAATTCGGAATTTAACGTGCAATTAGAGTGATGAAATAAAAAAGGGGAACTAATTGTGTTGTCATCGAGTGATCAATTAAAAATTCGGAATTAAACATGCAGTTTGTAGAGTGATGAATTAAAAATGCAGAACTAAACGTGCAGTTTGTAGAGTGATGAAATAAAAAAAAAAAGGAGGGGGGAGGGGGAACTAATTGTGTTGTTCATGGAGTGATCAATTAAAAATTCGGAATTAACCGTGCAAATAGTAGAGTGATAAATTAAAAATGCGGAACCAAACGTGCAGTTTGTAAAGTGCCAAAGTGGTAATGCGAAACTTATAGAGTAAAGAATTGAAAATGAGAAAGAATTCAACATATAATTGAACTTATAGTTAGCGTTTACAAAAGTTATCATTATAATTTAAGATAATATATAAAGAAAGTTTACAAAACCACATGAGGGATAAAATGGTATATGTTTTTTGATACAAATGCGTAAAAAAAAGTTGTTAGGCCATGAAAATGTGTAATTAAAGGCAGGTTTTGTCCAGTGAAACGTTAAAAATGCGTAATTAAAGGCAGGCTTTGTCCAGTGAAACGTTAAAAATGCGTAATTAAAGGCCGGTTTTGTCCAGTGAAAGGTTAAAAATACTTAATTAAAGGATGACTTTGTCCAGTGAAACGTTAAAAATGCGTAATTAAAGGCAGGCTTTGTCCAGTGAAAGGTTAAAAATGCATAATTAAAGGCGCTTTGTCCAGTGAAACGTTAAAAAGTTACCATTACATATTGTGAACCTTAATTACGTATTTACTATTTATAAAAGTTACCATTACATGTTGTGAATCTTAATTACGTATAAACAATGACACTCAATATTGAGTTACATGTTGTGGACACTTACGTTATTCCACAATATTATTGAATCTTGACCACAACATTACAATAATGATACTCAAGATTTATTGAATCATGACCACCACATTACAACGTTACAATAATGATACTCAAGATTTATTAAATCATGACCACAACATTACAATAGTGATACTCAAGATTTATTGAATCATTATTGTAATGTTGTCGTCAAGATTCAATAACATTATGAAACTGAAGATTTAACGTTTCACTGGATAAAGTCTGCCTTTTAATGTTTCACTAGACAAAGTCTGCCTTTAATTACGTATTTTTTAACCTTTCACTGGACAAAATCTGCCTTTAATTACGCATTTTTAACGTTTCACTGGACAAAACCTGCATTTAATTACGCATTTTTAACGTTCCTTTAATTACGCATTTTTACCGTTTCACTGGACAAAGTCTGTCTTTAATTACGCATTTTTAACGTTTCACTGGACAACCTTTAATTATGTATTTTTAACCTTTCACTGGACAAAGTCTGTCTTTAATTACGCATTTTTAACCTTTCACTGGCCCAAGCCTGTCTTTAATTACGCATTTTCATGGCCTAACAACTTTCTTTATAATAATGGACAAAGCCTGCCTTTAATTACGCATTTTTAACCTCTCAGTGGATAAAGTTTGCCTTTGATTACGCATTTTTAACCTTTCATTGGACAAAGCCCGTCTTTAATCATACATTTTTAACGTTTCACTAGATAAAGCCTACCTTTAATTACGCATTTACAAAACCACATGAGGGATAATACTGTAATTCAAAAACGAAATATGTAACATGGTTCATCATCATAAAATGTTCATGTATCCTTCAGAAGCTCGGTAACTCTTCAGTTTTCCGTGAGAAAACAAATCATTACAAAAGGTGATTATAATCTATTTAGGATAACAAACACAACAACAGATAATTAGTCAATTTATGCAAAAACATATTCAGATATATGCAGAAATCTTACAGTTATTTTATGCAGAAATATATAGAGATCAATTTATACAAATATATATTCAGATATATGCAGAAATATATATAGATCAATTTATACAAAAATATATGCATAAATCGCACAATCATTTTATGCAGAGATATATTTAGATATATACAAAAATCTACGCAGAAATCTCACAATCAGTTTATGCAGAGATATATTTAGATATATGCAAAAATCTCACAGTATGCAGAAATATATACAAATATATGCCAAAATCTCATAAATCTCAAACATTTGTTTTACGAAATCTCAAATATCAAATTTCAATTCTCTTCAACAAAAAAACTCAAATAAGTTGATATTATAATTGGTAAAATTCTCAATACACAAATAATGGATAGAGTGATTGTTCAAGAAACCAGCTAAAATACTCAAAACAGATAATAACTTTAGATCTAACACCAGATTACCCAACCAAAACAATTGCCAATTTAATAGCACACGTCAAATCGATTGAGATATATGCAGAAATTTCAAATCGCAAAAATCTCAGATATATGCAAAAATCACAAATTACAAAAATCTCAAATCTCATAACTCCCAAAAAATCTCTTCATATATACACAAAAACACATGGATAAATCACGTTTGTAGAAATTTATTCATATATATATATAGAATTCTGTTGGAAATTTTGAAATAGGGCAGTGACAGATTACCAAAACATCATAGTTAATCAAATTTGCAATATATATATGTTGTACAATATGGTAAGGTGATTCAAATCGTAAGTACCAGAAAGATGCAGTAAAGTACCAATTAGGATAGAAATACCAGTAGCAAACAGATCCATGTCAGAGTAAATACCAGAAAGATACCAGAAACATAATTAGTAAACTTATCATGACTGAATCGTCGGCAAAAGCCGGCTTTCCTTAAAGAAATATTCGCCCCACTACCGGTGTGTTGGGTTGCCGCGAAGCTTCTTCCAGGATTAGATAGTCCAGAGATTTCCGAATTACAGATACGCACGACCTCAGGAGAATCTCACTTCGAAGACTAAAAGGCTCTTTATGAGAGAGTGTGGTGTCAGGTTAATACTTCAGAAAATCATGTGTTATGTGTGAAAATGACAGACCTTACAAGTACCAGTGTGTGTGTATTTAGTACCAGAGTGTATTTTCAGCACCAAACCAGAGATCTATCTAGACTCTCTTATGCATGCCTAATTCACCACAAGTTTATATCTAAGACTCTCTATCTCTCTCATATTCTGAGGTCTGGAACTTTGTATTTATAGGAGATGAGCCATGACATCCATGCTATTAATTGTCTTGATTATGGCAGGTCATAATCTTCATAATTAATGCAGAAATAATCTTACAAAAACGTCTGGTATGTTTCTGTCCAAATACCAGTCTAGGTTCAATGAGTTAATGTCACATTATTACTATAAGTAACTAACTGGAATCATCATTATTTCAAATTCAAAACAAATATTCAGCAATAACTCTCGTGTTTATGTTTATCAATATACAAACCTTATACAATATACAACCCTTGATCACATATAAGGCACAAATTTCTGAATATATCTTGTGGAATATTATATACCACAAGGTTCCGATCTTTATTGCTTTCAATTATTTGCTATCATAATATGGACTTTATTCTATGGATTCCTACCAAGGAATTTGACATCCATCCAAGAATAAATTTCATTCACATAATATAATATAAAATTCCAACAATCCCCCACAAATCCATAGTATAAAGGCCATCAGAATTACAGTAACATGCTTTCAATACGTCGGTACCTTCCGGTTTGAACCGCTACCTTAGTCATCCAACTTTCCTATCACAGGGACAAATGGAATGTTTCACCTTGAATTTGGCACCTTGGGTGTGATAGAGCCATTGGTAACAACAAGTCACAAAGAGATTTAGTAATCTGTCGGGTTGACATGTTACGGCCATATGTCATGTCCTGTGCATGAATATTTTTCAAGGAATAACCCGTTTCCTCTAATCGCGGCCACACGATAATATTCAATTAGTTGGGATCTCCAAAGATGCACTGCTAACATCTCATCATAGGTCAGATCTCGACCCCATTCAGAGTATAAGTCTTACTTTATTTACAGCTTCAGCACCTGCCAGGTAAGTTCCAGAGGATAGACACAGGTACTAAGTACCAGTCAAATTAAATAAGGTGCTACCAATACATCCGACAGCTTGTTTATACCACATTGAACCTACCACATGGGATCTCCACTTGGTAGGTTGGGTTCCTACTGAAGATGTATTACAATATGGGTTTCAGTCTTATCCTCAACCTGGATTCTCGAACCAATGATACCTCAAGTCCTTTATTAAAGGAACATTGATATTCTCTTTTGGTTCCAGCCAAATCAATGACCATTTTATCATTCGAGACGTCATTATTTCTTTATAGTACGTACTATTAATATTTACAATAGTGGATTGTCTATAACAATTTTCAGCAACGGCTGGTACTAACTTTGTAATCAAGGGTAATCCACTATAGACAACTCTATCGAGTTATAAAATTACTTTCGGGTGACTTCGCCTCCATCCCACAAGTACCAGTGTCTTGGCAATCCAGCTTGCATCACTAAAATTTCTCAAAAGCTTTTAGGGAACTTTTTCCACCATGCAGCCCAAGTGAACTGGTATTTAATTGGATTGACCCCTACATTCCATGTGATCAAGATTGGAACCAGTAATAGAAATTAACCCCCACATTGGTTACCCAATCAACATGATCCAAAGATTAACTTGAAGTTAGAGACCCCCACATTTGTCATCCTTTCCAAAATTTTAGGACTGGAACTAGATGTAAGGGTGGATACTAAACTCCACAATTTTGACATGTTCCAAACTTGATGGGAAACAACACTTCAAGGATTGTTCCTTAAAGCAACTTTAACCATTCAAATTTCTTGCTGATTTTGAACAAGATTTCATTGAACTTTATATATATTAGTATGAACCAAAATCAAGTATTTCAGAATCCTCTCAAGGTTTCTTACTTATTTTGCTTCAACACATGTAACATTTGTGATACCATAAAATATTGTAATTTGGAATCAGACTTAAATACATCATTCTTTTGTAGAAACGCAATTCAAATCATTCAAATAACTCTTCCATATAGTGGAACTTTATTCAAACCGATGAAGTTAAAAGACTCCACTTTATTCTAAATAGCAGAACTTACATACTCAACTCTTATTTAAACAAACCATAACCAACCAAACTTGCAAATAAGATTCCACTGCATGGAATTACAACTTTATTTGTTTAAAGAAAGACCACAACCCTTTAGACTAACATTGAACCAAAATGATGTTTATTCGAATCTCTGGTACTTGATGTACTTGTACTAGTGATAGCTTGCGCCCTGAAGTAAACTTCAAGTCCACGCATCTTATTCCACGAACTTGTGCATTCCCCATGCTCACGAATTTTCCATTATTCGACTGATAAGACACACACAAATTCCAATCAGCACACACGTGCACATTTGTTCCAGTGTCTATGATTCAATCAAGGTTCAAAATTAGTTAAGATTTCAGATTCCAGAGATACATACCCGTCACTGGTATCATGAATTTCAGCTTGCATAGCTCCACTCAAAACCATATTGACATTTGTTGAAGTTCCAACAGACTGTATGTTGTGATTTGTGGTCTTGGAGAGACACTCCTTAGCCCAATGACCAACCTGTCCACACTTCCAACATGGTCTGTTTGCCGTGGCTTTCTTTTGAACAAGTTTAGCCTTGCCTTTATTGATTTGTTTAGAGTTTGAATTCACAAAATTCATCTTCTGGTTTTTCTTTTTGACAGTCATAACATTTACTTTTGGCAGGTACTCAACTGGTACCACATGAATTTGATTTCTATGTTCCTCTTCTATGTTGATCGCAATCATTAAGTCATCAAGGGATAACCTCCCTTTCTGATGCTTAAGTATCATACCAAAACTTTCCCAAGTTGGTGGAAATTTTTTAACTATAGTCATAACTAAAAATTTCCCAGGAAGCTTCATTTCAGCATCAGCAAGGGAATGTTCAAGATTAATCAAATCATGAGTTTGTTCTATTACAGATCTACCCTCAACCATCTGAAACTTCATGAACTTAGAAACAGAATACTTAACAAGCCCTTGCTCTTTAGTATTATATTTCCTGTCCAATTCATCCCACAATGATTTTGCCGTATATGAATCCGAACAATAGACATCAAAGAGAATATTTGACAATGATGACAAAATGATCCCCCGACCTAACTGATCACGTTCATTCCACGCAGCAATTTCATTGGTTTTTGGATCGTTCCAGTTTGTACTGGTTTTTTCTCCTGGATTACCGACAAGAGTCCTTTCATGGTTAGCCAAATCTTCATTTGTTGTTGCCAACGTTTGAAGAACTGGGCCCGTAAATTTTTCAGACAAACCAGCCAAATCAATTTTGGAACTCATTGTCGTACCAGTAACAGAACCACCAATACTAGTTGATATATATAAAAACAAGGAATATTTCTTTAAAACTGTTGGAAATTTTAAAATACGACTGTGACAGATTACCAAAACATCATAGATAATCAGATTTGCAATATATATATGTTGTATAATATGGTAAGGTGATTCAAATCGTAAGTACCAGAAAGATGCAGTAAAGTAACAATTAGGATAGAAATACCAGTAGCAAACAGATCCATGTCAGAGGAAATACCAGGAAGATACCAGAAACATAATTAGTAAACTTATCATGACTGAATCGTCGGCAAAAACCAGCTTTCCTTAAAGAAATATTCGCCCCACTACCGGTGCATTGGGTTGCCGCGAAGCTTCTTCCAGGATTAGGCAGTCCAGAGATTTCCGAATCACAGATACGCACGACCTCAGGAGAATCTCACTTCGAAGACTAAAAGGCTCTTTATGGGAGAGTGTGGTGTCTAGTTGATACTTCAGAAAATTGTGTGTTGTGTGTGAAAAGGACAGACCTTACAAGTACCAGTGCGTGTGTGTTTAGTACCAGAGTGTATTTTCAGCACCAAACCAGAGATCTATCTAGACTCTCTTATGCATGCCTAATTCACCACAAGTTTATATCTAACACTCTCTATCTCTCTCATATTCTGAGGTCTGGAACTTTGTATTTATAGGAGATGAGCCATGACATCCATGCTATTAATTGTCTTGATTATGGCAGGCCATAATCTTCATAATTAATGCATAAATAATCTTACAAAAACGTCTGGTACGTTTCTGTCCAAATACCAGTCCAGGTTCAATGAGTTAATGTCACATTATTACTATAAGTAACTGACTGGAATCATCATTATTTCAAATTCGAAACAAATATTCAGCAATAACTCTCATGTTTATGTTTATCAATATGCAACCCTTAGTGTATAACTCAATATACAACCTTTGATCACATATAAGACACAAATTTCTGAATATATCTTGTGGAATATTATATACCACAAGGTTCCGATCTTTATTGCTTTCAATTATTTGCTATCATATTATGCACTTTATTCTATGGATTCCTACCAAGGAATTTGGCATCTATCCAAGAATAAATTTCATTCACATAATATAATGTCAAATTCCAACAAATTCTCATTGCAGAAAATTTACAAATTTGAACCCAAAAATTTCAAATAAGAAAGGTTACAAAAATACCTGAGATTAAACTTAGGTGTGTCAACTTCTTCTTCAACAACAACGGTGAGGTAAGCTGGTTGTCGGTGGTCGGATTCCGAAATCGATAGTAAAGAAAATGAAAAAATGAAAAGATTGTAAGAACTTACTGAGAGATCCTTGGGAAGTGAAAATTAGGCATATTCTCATGGAGGCAAATAGTTGTGCTGACTATTTGGCCAAGGAGGGACACAAGCTTGCTTGTGGAGTCACGATTTGGGAAAATCCTCCCTTCGTGAGCGTGAAGTGTTTGATAATGGAGGAGAGAGCAAGAACTGAGTTTCTTGCGTCTCAATTGGAAAAAAAAAAAGAGAAAGAAAAATAAGAAGAGAGATGATTAAAAGGATATGGGATTGCAAGAAGTAAAAATGGTGTGATTGTAGTAAAAAAATAAGTGCAAAATAGACTTTTTAGGGCTTTTGGGGGGTTTACAAAAAATAAGATCTGTATTGGTGATCTAAAACATATTTTTTTCAAATTATGGGGTTTAGGATACCTTTTGAAGATATTTGGTCCTCTTTATTAATTGCCTTTTGTCAAAAAAAAAAAATATATATTTTTAAAATTTTTCAACAATTTAAGTTGTGGGTATAATAATCAATTTATTCATAAATTGACTAAACCCTACTAGAATCAATGTTTTAAAAACCGGACCGGACGGTATGGTCGGACCGCCCAGACCGTCGACCGGCCGGAAGGACGAACCGGTCATCACCCCAAAACCGTTCGCACTCAAAAACCGCTCTATTTTGTGAAAACCGTTTCTATCCGCGGTTGGACCGTTCGGACCGTAAAACCGTTCTCGGGTCAAGTGAACCGTACGATTTTTTTAAAAACAATAAATTGATAAAATTAAACCCCAATTTCTCTAATTTTCTATATTTTTCTCCACTATTTCTATATGTTTTATGCAACCACTTCTTCAAAACTAATGTATTATGTATTTTTATTTAATTTGGGATGATTATTTTCTTGTCTCGAACTTTTGAACTTTAAATGTTCATGTTACGAATCATGAATTATGAATTTGTGTTTTATTTTAGTTCATAATATTTGGTTTTTAATTCATTGTTTATAATATTCTTATATTTGCATATTATATTTGTATATAAATTGAGAAAATATAAAAGTAAAATTTAAAATATGTTTTATTATTTATTATTTATAAATATTTAATATTAAATATTATTTATGACATAATTATGATGTCACCGGTTTGACCATGGTTGATCCAACGGTTGAACCAGTGACCCTTGACCCAGTTGATTTTCCGATTCGCTTAACGGTCCGGTTTTTAAAACATTGACTAGAATGAAACAATTTATAATTTTTAAAACTTTTATGGGTGGAGTTTGCAATATCTCCATCTAAGTATGAATAAGTTGTAATTATACAATTTGGTAAGACATGTAAATGCTTTTAGTTATACCTAGAAATATATGATTTCCTAATTTTTTTTTATCCCGAGAAATTATGATTAATTATGATCTCCACATCAATGAAAAGGAGGCCTCTCTTATTTTATCACACCATTAATACAAGAATAATAGAGTAGGTGACCTCGGTTTTACTTTCCCCCATAGAATAACAATCCTTTAAAGACTATTAACTTTAGCTTCGGCAGTAAGCTAAGGAGGGCCCAAATGCTTCATATTCACTCCATTAATTTTCCTTTCTCACAAAGGCTAAGGCACAATTTGAGGGCCAAAATTAAATAAAATAATTGAGATTCTCCACTATTTTTTCTTTTTTTAAAAAAGGGGAGTTTTGAGAAAACTCCCCAATGGGTTGAAAAATTTTTAGTTTGCTTCCCAAGTCTAAAAAAATTTTAATTCACTCCCCAATTCACATGCATAATTTGAGTTAGCTCCCCAATTTTGGGGGCAGATACCACATATGGAGATTTAGATACACCATATGACGAATAAGGTACACGATTATGCATGTTTAATAAAACTCAAGAATCGTGTACCTAAATCGTCATATGGTGTATCTAAATCGCTATATGTGGTATATGTCTCCAAAATTGGGGAGCTAACTCAAATTATGCATGTGAATTGGGGAGTGAACTAAAATTTTTTTAGACCTGGGGAGCAAACTAAAAATTGACTATAGAATTGGGGAGTTTTCTCAAATTACCCCTTTAAAAAATCGTATCACTATACTTAAATTTGATGTAATTACAAATATATCGTTTTAGTTTCACAAATCACAAAACACCCCCTCACAACTCATTATTTGTGTAAAAATCTACAAAATTTAAGAAATCATAATGAATAGAGATGTATGGTGCACAAATAAAAACTATTTTCACATAAACTGAGGATCGTTGTAAAATTTTTGTAAGGGACGAAGTGTTACATTTTAACATTTTAGGGGGCTAAATGAGACGTATAATATAATTGAAGGGCGTAAAGCGCATTTTAGTCTAAATACAATTTAGTACCACTTAGTCAAATAATTATATTTACATGCCCTCAAATTCAATAATTACATTTTACACCTAAAAGATGTCCATTTTTTGGTATATTATTAAATTCATTAATATATATAAACATATAATTATTAAATTTATGAGAACATATAAATATAATTATTTAATTAAAAGGGATCAAATTATAATTCTCTATATTTATTTGGGTTCGATATGCAAGTATAATCTTAAAAAAAAACAAAAAAAAAAACATGCCCTAATACCGCTATACAACTGTTGGGTATCACGGATGCACACAGCCAAAAGAAACAGCTAACAGAGTAAGAAAGACCACTGTGTCTGTGTGTCAGCCGTAATAACAATAACATACATATCCCCACCCAAACCTCACCACTCTCTCTCTAGATTCTCTCTCTCTCTCTCTAAAACATGCAGAGGCAGTCACTGGGCTCACCATCATCAAAGCTTCTGAGAGATGAACATCTCTCCCCTGAAAAGCAATCATCTCTCTCTGCAAATCTGCTTTACGGATCAGAAGAATGCAAGCAAAAATTAGAAGACGAAGAGCTGAAGAAGCTGAAGCCCAAAGCTACCATGTCCCAAAGCTACATTCATCTCATTCCTATGCTCACTCTCCTCTGCTTCCTCATCCTCTACCTCTCCTCCCACACCCCTTCTCAAACTGGTACACTATTTCTGTTTCTGTTTCTAACTTTTTAACCAAATTTTGAAGTTCTCTGTTTCTGGGTTTTTCCTGATTTTTCGTTTTGGTGGGCTCAGATTTGGCGCAGTTCAATGGAGTCAAGACCTTTTCCAACCCTGCTGGTAGTTAAGCGTCTCGATTTTCGCCTCCATTTTAAGATATTGTGATATGTATGTCGTGAATTCATTAAGAAGCTGTTTTAATTTCTGGGTTTTTGCAGATTCGGGAGAGAATATTTCAGAATTGCAACGGATGGTGGAGATAAAGAAAGGAGATATTTTGGCGATACGGAGCTTGAAGAACTTAAAGCAGGAGGCGGGCGCGGCCAAAAGCCACCGGCTCCACCGCAAATTCTCCCATTTTTAGGCCGCATTCTCTCTCTCTCTACCCTCTAATTTTCAATTTATTTGTATTTACATAATTATAACTCCATCTGTATTTAGTCTATCTATAGAGTTCTCTCGCTTGGGATGGGATTATTTAGGATATGATCCTTTTTATTTTTTATTTTTAATCGTGTGTCGGTGGGAGCTGGCATCAATTTAATTTTCCCTATTGTGAATTGATGGAAAATTTTCAACTATTTAGCCATTTACACGTGTATATTCTGTCTATTTATTATTATTATTATTATTATTATTATTATTATTATTATTATTTGTGACAGGAGCATTTTGTTTTAGGGCAATAGAGAATAAATTTGATTCTACCAAACCCAGCCAGCAAACTATATTATATTTGATCGTTTGTTATTTTAAAAACGCCACCAACCATAAGTGTAGAATTGTTCATTTGATGTATTAATTTAAATTGATTATATTTGGATTAGAATTATCCATTTAGTATTTTTTTTTTTTTTTTTGGTGATATATTAGCAATAATACGTAATCGAATGCCAAATAATATAGCTTAATTGTTTGGCCGTGTTGAGTCATGGTTTGGCCTGTGTTGGCCTTGTTTCAGCTGGTGCCAAAAAAAAAAATTATTCGTATTTTGCCGGCAGGATTTTATATTTTTATATTTACAATCAGAAAGTATAGAGGGATATGTTTTGAAAATAATATTGATGAAATATGTTATTGGAAAAGGAAGAAAAAAGAGTATTAAATGATGTAATTTAGTAATTTTGTGTGACGTTAATTTAAAAAAAAAATTTAATTTAAGTTCTGAAAAGGTAATTACTATCAAAAGATAAGAATTTTAAATTTGAATGGATAGATTCAACGGAAAATCCTCAATAACTCCCCCAAATATTGGTCCAATTCCCTTCAACTCCCCCATTTGTATTCTCTCCCCACTAACTCCCCAACATACTTTAAAAATCTCCCTTTACTCCCTATTTTGGCTGAATTTACAAAGATGCCCTTCAACCCTATTAATTTCCCTCCTAAACACTTTAATTCATTAATTAAGTGAAAACCCCCCAAGCTCCAAATAACCGGCGATTCCCAATAACCGGCGGCACACTCTGCATTTCGCGACGACCGGACAGTAAGTGACATTGGAGCGAAGTAGTCGGCGTTGGTGGCCGGGGTAGGGTTTGTTGCAGGAGGTTTGTGGCCGGACTCAGCAGTTGAAGGAGGTTTTTTGGCGGACGCAATTTTGCCGCAGTAGGGTCGCCACTCGCCGGCATTGAGGTCTGAAATATCAGAAAGAAAGTTTTGAAGCGACGACGAGGGCGAGGACCACGAAAACTGAGGTAATTTCCGCCAAAATTTTGGGCGTTTTCTTCAGTTTTGTCCAATACGAAATTGAGCGCATTAGGTTAAGTATTAGGTAATTTTGGTTCAGGAATAAGGTTGGGTTTTCATATAATTTGAATGTCCTGGGGTATTTGGGCCTTGATCGAACAGAAATGCTGAAAAAATGGATGTATGTTGGTTGAATATAAAAGCCTTAGCTTTTCGTCCCCACATTGTGCTTCAGATGATATTCCAGAATTTAGGCATATTGTTATACCAATTTTGTACATGGAATTGTCCTTTAGATGAATTATTTGAAATGCCCTGAATTCTGTGAAGGTTCCTTCTCCCATGAATGCAATTGCTTATTAGTTGTTTGTTTGAAATTGAATGTCCTACATTGATATGAACTGTGTTTTGTTATATTTGGCAGCAATGGACCGTTTCCAAACCCGTTGTTCCCCCGTGGCATTCTGCAAAGAAATGGAAAATCTTCGGGTTTTAATGAGGCCCGTACACCATGAAGCCATTTCTAGATTACCATTTGGATGTTTGTTGGACATGCCGTTTGCATATGCATCCCATTCCAGACTGAAGCTCTTGATATCCAGATTCGACGTGCAAACCTGTTCGGTGGTTGTGGGGCAAGATATCGATGTTCCATTCACCGATACCGAATTCTGTATAGTTAATGGGCTGCGGCATTATGGTTTGAGCGTTGATTTACACCTGAAGCTGCCATCATCGACACTTGAAGAATTTTTTGGTAACGATCCATCGAAGTGTAAGAAGGAAGTAATTGCAGAAATGATGAAAGAGCTGGTCCAGAGTACAGACAAGGATGATGTGGAAGA
Organism: Lantana camara; assembly: GCA_037501455.1. NCBI lineage: Eukaryota > Viridiplantae > Streptophyta > Magnoliopsida > Lamiales > Verbenaceae > Lantana > Lantana camara. The sequence continues at coordinate 114,018,655 of CM074857.1, forward strand.
TCTTTGTCGGCTGTATGTACTATTTGTATTCTTGACATTGTTGTTTCCTCAAAGCTCAGGTACTATTCCTAGAGGACTCTTTTGCTATGTGGATGACCTGTCTTGCATTGGAGAGTATGCCTGGGGTGTGGCTGTTTATAAGTTTTTGGTGGGAGCAATGAGTCATTATCTGAACAATAATACAGCCTACGTCAACGGTTTCGTGGCTGGTTTCATGGTATTAAGATCTATAGTATATGTTATTTTCTATTATAAGTATAGATCTGTTAAATAATTGAATACTGAATATGTTTTATGAATATGAAATAGGCTTGGTTTTACGAACATTTTCCTACGCGTGGCTGTCCTACCGCGCTGAGGGTATTTCCGAGATTTTTTAGATGGCAAGCACAAGAATCCAATTTGCCCAGCAACTTTGAAAGAGGCCAGGTTGCACTGAATGACATTCAGAGGATTGAGGTAACTCATTTAACATTTTAACTTTACTATTTTGAGACTATTATTAATAACAAATTTTTTTGGTTATCATCTGCAGCTTGTGGACATTGTTGCAACTCAGCCGAGGGAGTTGCAACTGTTCCAACCTCCCACATCAAACACTAATATTGAATCGGGGACTATATCTTTGCTGAGGGAAATTGTTGCGAATCAACGAAGAGAGTTAAAGTTGTTGGGAAAATTGTTAAAGAAGGGTGTTGAGGATGTAGAGGGTGGAGATTCTGAAACTGAGGAGATTTCGGCAGAGGAGAATGACAACGAAGATGGAGAGGGGCTTGCTGAAGACGGTGAAAATGACCTGACTGTCGGGGCGGAGGGTGAACGGGGGAGTGACATTGAGAGTGAGAGTGATGGGCTGATAGGTGAAAATGTTGAAGAGGAACAGGATAATAAAAGTCCTGAAAATGCTACTGTTAATGAGATGGTGGGGGTGGATTCTGAACAAGATGTTGAGAACAATGGGGAGGTTGCAGAAGAGAAGGAAAGTAAAAAGGTCGAGGAAAGTGAGAAGAATGAGGAGCAGGTAGATGCGACTGTTATATTAACTGATTTGCAAGAGAAAGAGGTGGAGAATGATGTGGAGGTGAAAGAAACCAAAGATGAAGGTGTTTTGGAGATTGGAGAGTATGTTGCGGAGCCGATAATAATTGAGGATAAAGTAGTGAAGGCTGACGAGGATCATGACTGTGGGTCCATTTATGCCAGTGGTTCCGATTCGAACAATTCACGTGCTGAGCGGAGAATGAAGAGAGTTGATGATACTGTTAGCTCCCTTATCACTAGCTCCATTGTCACTAGCTCCATTGTTACTGATGTCAGAGAGAGGGCTGATAGGAAAAAGAAAAGAAAATCCCCCGACTTCGTTACACCTCCGTCGTCCACGGTCCCGAAGACCAAGAAGAAGGTAATATATGAGATTTTCAGTTAATTATAATCAATGTCAGTTAGTTATATGATAATATTACAATCTGTAAATTTACATTCTTGTGTTGTGAAGGTGAAAACCCTTATGGATGACTGCATTGAATATGTTGGGAGGTTAGACTACCCTGGACGGGAGGATCTTACTACAGAAGAACGCGAATTGATCGATGGATTCATCCGGGGTGAGTCGGGTGGGGAGGATGTGGTTGTTGTTTACAGAGGGGTTGAAGAGGAAGTCCATAATTCTGACATTTACAGATTACTTTGGGGATGCGAGATGATGCAAAAGGTATTTGAGTGCTATGCTCAGATGCTGAACAGCAGGAATAATTCGACAAAAATTTGGGTGATGTCAGCTCACGCGACAACCGAGATATTGAAGGGCCTGCACGGCCAAAAGTTCATTAAGGGTTCAAAGAAGAGATTGCATCGTGTGGATATGGGAGAGCTTGATGCATTCTTCCAAGTCGGTGTCATGGGGAGCGTGCGTATGTATCTTGATCGTTTGAATCTCGATGTGTTGTCAGGACACCGTTACATCATCTTCCCGATAAATACGAAATTTCATTGGCATATGGTGGTCCTGGACACTGAAAGGAAGGTATTCACACGTTTAAACTCAATGTTATCTGCGGTGGCAACTGGGCAGGCGAAAACATGGGCAAAGTTCATCCGAATATACCTGTTTAATGTGCACAATTATGAGATCCCAAGTGATGAAGTTCAAGGTCAGGTCTGTCCCCAGCAAGATCCCGACAGCCTTGATTGCGGTGCCTTTTTCTGCCTGTTTGCCGAATGCTTTTCTAGGGATGATCCTACGTTTTGGAGGGAGATGCCGAATGTGAAGATGCCGTATTACAGGGCTCATCTGGCTGCTACGATATTGAGTGAAGCAAAGATGCTATGTTGATTTGTGTAGGAAACATTTGCTTAATTTCTGGATAATTTCTGTTTTTTTTTTTTTTGTTGGTTTTTCCGTTATGTTGTTGTGCCGTGACGTAATTTTTTAGTGTTGGCCCTTGAACATTTTGTAGCATGATGCACATATTAATGCATTATAGTATCACAAGGCGTCCAATTCGTACTAATTCAGTAATTATACGTATCCTTTGCTGCGATGACACATCTTTCTTCATCTCGTATACACTTGTGAACATGTGCGTACATAAATGGTCGAATGCCGCATCTAATCGGCCATATCTCGTATAATTTCTGGAAAACAATCTCGTATACACTTGTGAACATGTGCGTACATAAACGGCCCAATGCCGCATCTAATCGGCCATATGTCGTATAATTTCTGAAAAAGTGCCGCGTACAAACTTATGAACATGTGCGTACATAAATGGCCGAATGCCGCATCTAATTGGCCATATCTCGTATAATTTGTGGAAAACAATCTCGTACATATAGTATCAATATGTTGGTACATAAATGGCCGAATGCCGCATCTAATCGGCCATATCTCGTATAATTTGTGGAAAAGTTCCTCGTATACACTTGTGAATATGTTGGTACATAAATGGCCCAATGCCGCATCTAATCGGCCATATCTCGTATAATTTCTGGAAATTATATGAGATACACTTATCAATATGTTGGTACATGCATCTAATTTGCCATATCTTGTATAATTTCTGGAAAACAATCTCGTACACACTTATCAATATGTTCGTACATAAATGGCCGAATGCCGCATCTAATCGGCCATATCTCGTATAATTTCTGGAAAACAATCTCGTATACACTTGTGAACATGTGCGTACATAAACGGCCCAATGCCGCATCTAATCGGCCATATCTCGTATAATATCTGGAAAAGTGCCGCGTATACACTTGTGAACATGTGCGTACATAATTTCTGAATTACACAACTTTTAGTCGTACAAGTGGTCATTGTTGGTAGAACAAGGTGACATAATTACATTGCATGTAATATAAGATCCCATAATAGCATTTGTGTCTCAGTTGCTATATGGCACCACCACATATATGTTACTCTAGTATGTATCACTTGGTGCGATGTCCCAAACGCTTCAATTAAAGAGTCTCATGTAGTACGTATGGCACATATTAATGCATTATAGTATCACACGGCATACCATTCGTACTAATTCAGTAATTGTACGTATCCTTTGTTACGATGACACATCTTTCTACATCTCGTATACACTTGTGAATATGTTCGTACATAAATGGCCGAATGCCGCATCTAATCGGCCATATCTCGTATAATTTCTGGAAAACAATCTCGTATACACTTGTGAACATGTGCGTACATAAACGGCCCAATGCCGCATCTAATCGGCCATATCTCGTATAATATCTGGAAAAGTGCCGCGTATACACTTGTGAACATGTGCGTACATAATTTCTGAATTACACAACTTTTAGTCGTACAAGTGGTCATTGTTGGTAGAACAAGGTGACATAATTACATTGCATGTAATATAAGATCCCATAATAGCATTTGTGTCTCAGTTGCTACATGGCACCACCACATATATGTTACTCTAGTATGTATCACTTGGTGCGATGTCCCAAACGCTTCAATTAAAGAGTCCCATGTAGTACGTATGGCACATATTAATGCATTATAGTATCACACGGCATACCATTCGTACTAATTCAGTAATTGTACGTATCCTTTGTTACGATGACACATCTTTCTACATCTCGTATACACTTGTGAATATGTTCGTACATAAATGGCCGAATGCCGCATCTAATCGGCCATATCTCGTATAATTTCTGGAAAACAATCTCGTATACACTTGTGAACATGTGCGTACATAAACGGCCCAATGTCGCATCTAATCGGCCATATCTCGTATAATTTGTGGAAAAAAATCTCGTACACACTTATCAATATGTTGGTACATAAATGGCCGCATGCCGCATCTAATCGGCCATATCTCGTATAATTTCTGGAAAAGTTCCTCGTATACACTTGTGAATATGTTGGTACATAAATGGCCCAATGCCGCATCTAATCGGCCATATCTCGTATAATTTCTGGAAATTATATGAGATACACTTATCAATATGTTGGTACATGCATCTAATTTGCCATATCTTGTATAATTTCTGGAAAACAATCTCGTACACACCTATCAATATGTTCGTACATAAATGGCCGAATGCCGCATCTAATTGGCCATATCTCGTATAATTTGTGGAAAACAATCTCGTACTCACTTATCAATATGTTGGTACATAAATGGCCGCATGCCGCATCTAATCGGCCATATCTCGTATAATTTCTGGAAAAGTTCCTCGTATACACTTGTGAATATGTTGGTACATAAATGGCCCAATGCCGCATCTAATCGGCCATATCTCGTATAATTTCTGGAAATTATATGAGATACACTTATCAATATGTTGGTACATGCATCTAATTTGCCATATCTTGTATAATTTTTGGAAAACAATCTCGTACACACTTATCAATATGTTCGTACATAAATGGCCGAATGCCGCATCTAATTGGTCATATCTCGTACAATTTCTGTAAAAGTTCCGCATACAAACTTATTAAAAAACAAGTCAATACAACAAACACAAGTCACCACAACAAACACAAGTCAATACATCAAACACAAGTCTCCACAACTGAAAGAAAAACTACGAATGAATTTCAACAAACTAAGAATCAAGGGTCTCTTTGCAACCACGGCGATTGTGACCCTTTCGCTTGCACCGTGAACATGTAATTGCTCTTTTGACAACCTGAGATGGTATTCTTTTTTGTCTCCTACGTCCGGGTTGAACTCTCACTTCGGGTGGATAAACAAATTGATCATGTTCGTTTTCAACCAAAACCATCTCTCCACCTGTTGGTATGGGGTAGATAGGCAACCTGTACGCTTCTCTAAATGTTGCGACAGAATACGCTTCGTCGCAGAATTCATATAACGAAAATCCTTTGTCCTCAATACAAGCACAAGCATGCCTACAAGCTATTCTGAATATCTGCCACTGCTTACAAGTACATGTTCTTGTTTCCAAATCCACGGCATAAGTTGACTTACCCTCGGTAACTTCAAACAGAAAAGGGCTTGCACGCTTTAAGGTCATTTTGCGACCCTCAATATAATTCTGCCTCAGTATCTCTTCTGGTTCAGGACATAGAAGTTCAATGTTGTATGTTTCTCCAAGATCGCGCCTATCCTTCATCATGGTCATTATTTGTACGCGTATCTGATCAACCATACCTAACATAGGTAGAACCCTTGCATTAGTCACCCAGGCGTTCCAAGACTCCGCAACGTTGTTATTTATGACACCAAATCGTTCGCCTGAAAAGAGAGAGTTCGCCCAATTCTGTGGCTCCGATTGCAGGATGAAGTCTTCTGCACGAGGCATAGCTTTCACAATCTCAGCCACATATTTCTGGTAGTCATTGAACGAGGTAGTGTACGCGGCTTTTTGAAATATAGATTCCCAATGTTTTTTGTTCTTGTAAGGATAGAATCTGAGAATCTGAAAAAAAAAAAAAAAGGATTACATAGGACACAATAAATACTACATAAAGTTTGAGATTTCTCGTAAACAATCTCGTATAAACTTATGAATCTGTTCGTACATAAATGGCCAAATGCCGCATCTAATTGGCCATATCTCGTATAATTTCTGGAAAAGTTCATATTTCTTAATTAAAAAACAAGTCAACACAACAAACATAAGTTCATGTTCTGAATTAAATACTTCATGTTAACAAATAAGTAAATCAAATAAGTATGATGTTTCTTACCTGCGTCCGGAAATTGTCAACCAAATGTCGTAGACAATACGCATGGTGGCTGCCAGGAAAAACTATTGGGATGGCCTTCCGTAGCCCAGAATGTCTGTCCGAGAAAAATGTATACGATCTAAAACTGATTATGCCTCGTGTCTGACTCGCTAATGCTTCATGCAATTTCCTACAAAACCATTCCCAATTGGCATCGTTTTCAGCGCTTACAACCGCATATGCGAGGGTGAAAAAACCATCATTGCCGTCCTTCGATACGGCAGACAAGAGACAGCCTTTGAAGTTATTCTTGATGTGAGTTCCATCCAGAAAAATCAACTTCCGGCAACCTCTAAGAAAACCAACCAGACATGCATGAAAGCAAAGAAACAGCCTCGTGAATTTTTTGCTATTATCCACCTCATAATCAGCAAAACTCCCCGGATTTGTTTGTTTTACGGCATCACAATACCATCTCACTCGATCATACGATGCACCATCATACCCATGGATATCATACATAGCTATTTCTTTACCCTTCCACACCCGTTTGTAAGGGATTTCAACACCATAATCCCTTTCTAAATCGTCTTTCATTTCTTTAGGAGAATACTTGGGACAAGTTCTAACCTTATCTTTCACAAGGTTCGCAATCCAGTTAGCATCAGCTCTAGGATGACCCTTCGACATCAGAATACCCTCTCGACACGTGTGCTGCAAGCAACATTTTCTTATTGCAAATTTTAAGTCTTTCTTGCCATAGGATGCATAGATACGCCATTTACAATTCCTATCGAGACACACCGCTATGATCTTCGAACTATCGTTTTTAACATACTTGAATGAACGATGGATGGCCACAGAGTAATTTTTCAGTTTTGTCCGAAACTCACCCGCATCGCTGAAACCTTGGCCTACCCCGGTTATGCACATACTCCACGAATCTCGGGAATTAGAAGCCATAGCCTCAGATTGGGGTGTAAGTGACGTTCTCGCATCTTCTCCTCGGTACCTAACAAGGCTGCCGAACAAAACAATGAGGCGAAATACAACGGGTCAGTTTCATCATTGTAGCAAAATACAACATGTCAGTTTCATCATTGTAGCAAAACACAAAGTACCTGAACTCATTCGATCCCATATGCTCGGTTTCATCATCCCTATCAGTGGCCTTAATATCAACATATGTCAAATTGAACGTTTTATGTAGATCAATCATGTTATAGACATCTTCATCACTCAATAACCTAACTTCATGATCCTTAGCATGAGGCGCAGTGTAGGTCAATCTTAATTCATTCATGTTTACCTCAGGCCAACAACCACATACAATTGTCTTCAAAGTCGTCAAATTAAAGTCGACCCTAATTGAGATTACCTGCATTTTGTGATTATAACGAATACCACCAAGAAGCCGCACAGGTGTGTTACATTCACCAACTTCATGTGGGCTACCCATGTCTAATGCCGAAACAGATGCAACAATTAATTCAGCAAACTGAGCTAAAAAATGGTGAAAGGAAAGAATTAACGCAGAGGCAACAATTAATTCAGAAATTCTCTGAGATTAGCAAAGAGGGGAGTCAATAATCAGTCCTACATTTCGTCGGCGAAGGTCGTCGGAGCCAATTACAGTAAACTGCATCGACGGGAACGGCGAGAGAGATGGCATCTTCTAAATGTGCAGAGAAATTGCGGGAGAGGGTGGTACGCTAGGCAAGATGGAGTCGTCGCCGGAAACCCACCGGGAACGTCTTCAAATCGGCGCCGACGGTAGAACACTTTCTTCCTCAGCGCTGCACCGATCCCCTTTTCATTTTTTTCCGATGGTTGACCTTGAAATATACAATAATAGTGATAAAGGTGGGTAATATTATTAATGGTTAATCACTCAATTAGGTTATTAAGGGTTAATCACTCAATTAAGGTCATTAGGGAGCAAATAAAAATTCAAACTTTCATTTGGGGAGTTAGTAGGGATGACCTAAAAATGAGGGAGTGAATGAGCATTTTAACAAATCTTGGGGAGATATCAAAGACAATCCCTAGATTCAAATGATTTATATAATTAAAATAAAAAAAAGGAAATAATAAAAAACAGCAATACGGCAATATAATAATTATTGGGATGGGAGTGGAGGCCCACTGAAAATGGAAAACAGCTGGAATAGAACCGTTACTTGGCAAGCCTCGTGGTGCGGTTGTAATTTGCCAGCTCCTTTATTAATTATTTATAGAGAAAAGTGAAATGTGACTTGTATTTAGGCTCAATAACGGTTTGCCACCCAAAACTACATATTTTGATAGTCAAATTTCGCATCCTAAACCCATGAAAATATAAGTTTTGTCTTTTCAGATAATTTTACTTCTCTGGCGTAATAACTACAAGGAATTATCGACATTGGATACTTGTGCTAAAAAGGAATTGCTATTAAAATATATTAAAATTAAATTTTTTATATTAATAAAAATTAAATAATTATTAAAAAGAGAAAAATATTTAGTGTAATAGTTTAGATAAAAATTAATTAAAAGTATAGAAAAAGAGTTAAAATCATATTAGTTAAAATAATAATAAAAAATAAAAAATATGAGAAGAAAAAAATAAAAATAAAAAAAAGAAAAAGATTAAAGCGATGCCAGGAAAAAAGGAAGTTAAAAAATAATATGTGAATAAGCTAAAAAGAAAAAAGATTTAAAAGTCAGGAAAGAAAACAAAAAGTTAAGAATCAAAACAATATAAAGGTTTTCTATCTGTTCATGAAGCATAATATAACAATATAGATTAAATAAAAATTTAACGGTGAAGAATTTTTATATTTATCTGAAATTAAAGCAATATATTTTAAAAAGTGTTCGTACCATTGTTTATACTAACATTATTCGATATTGTTTTTTCTATTTTATATATTTACTTATTTATAATTATTATAAATAATTGCAATAGTATATAATTGTCTTTAAAAAACTATAATAAAGAAATAGTTTCGTTTGGATTCGAATAATTGTTGGATAATCTTTGAGCAAGAAAGGGTGTGATTTTACTATGATTATTGTAAAGTTCGAGGCGAGAGTTCAACTCTCTTTAGGACGAAATTGTCTCGCTCAATTTTAACTCTTGTACTATGTTTTGGTACTATGTCAATTTGAATGATCATTACTTGAACTTTCATCAATTTGATCATCACCATATGTAGTTTCACAAGTTCTTTATAAAACTTTCCCCTTTTCTTCTTTACAAAGGAGTATACTCTCGAAAAATACAAAATTTCTTGATTCAAGTATTGTTTCTCACACATTTCGAGCATAGTCAAACACCCCCATATTTTAAGGTATTTATAGGAAGTTTATAGCCTTTCCAAAGCTCGTATGATCTCTTTTCAAACAAGTGGAAGTTTCTTTATCTTGATCACTCATTGAAAAGATTCATTAAGTTGCATTTGTTCAAAGCAACATATCATATATAATAATTTGCAAGTTCTTGAACTTGCCTTATCAATGTATTTTTGATATAGACACAAATATATATACATATATGCACTATTTATATGTATATATTACACAATCTAAATTAATTGTCAAAGAAATTTTCCCACCCTTTCATATATGCTTCCGCACCTTTTCAAATAGATAATCACCCTTAAATGTCGAAAGTGTGTCTTGACATCGTAGGGGTGTCTTGATCTCATTAATTAAGATATATCAAATATCTTTAATTAATTCATTATCTTCTCATGACCGAATGGGTGCTTCAATTAAGTGAAGGGATATTTTTTCATAAATAGATACTTAATTTAATTAATAAGACACACCAAATTGCCGAAACAATTTTCTCATAAAATGCAACCTTTCAAACTCATTTTCCACCTTTTCATATCACACAATTTTTTTCAGAAGCTTTGCACATTTTCAAATGAATTTTTACACCTCTTCAATATAATATTTCAACAAAATGTTGTTTTCTTATAATGGTAAGTATCGACATATAAGACGGGCCGGGGATATAATACCATTAGGCAGTTGACCTCTTATAGAATTATATCGATTGACTATGTAAAGTCGAAAGAAAAAATATAGTGGATCCGTTGACAAAACGCCTACCTAGAGATCAAGTATACTGCTTGTTGAGGGGAATGAGATTAAAACCCACTAATTAAAGTTCGAGTAATGGTAACCCAACCTTGTTAACTGGAGATCCCAAGATATTGGTTCAATGGGATAACTAAGTTACAAGGACTAGTCGAGCACTTAGGAAATTATTTCCAACTCATTCCTAGGACAATAAAAGTACTGTCTGCAAAGGATAAGAGATTAAGCTAATGCTTTTAATGATTCCTAGAAGGTGGAGTATAACAGGATTGAAAATTTGTGTAATTGCAAGCCCTAATGTCAAATTGAACAACTATAATCTGAAATTGAAAACCTTAAATTTCAAATCAGAAGGTTACATGAATTACCTAAGATTAACCTTGGGAGAGGTGGAGGCGCAACGACTTTTTCTTCTTCAACAATGAACAGTGGTGGTATGTATCGTCTGCGGTGGTATGAAATCAGAAATCAATCGGTGAGGAAATGTGAAGTAAGAACAGAGATGATTCAAAGGAATTCAGTTGTCATTCTTCAATTTCATCAAGGGCAATTTGACAATTTTACGCGTTTTAGGGGGTTTAGAAAAAATATGTTGTATATTGGTGATCTAAAATAGATAAATTTCAAATCAGAGGGTTTAGGAAAGTGTTGAGGCTTATTAGGGAGTGTTTATTAATTTTTCGTTTAATAAATTATTGTAGATATTGATATTAACAAAATGAGCATTTAATGAGAAATATTAATATTAATATTAATATAATAAAAAACATTTATATAATAATTAGAAATATTACTACTTATTAAACCGATAAATAATTTTTATTTAATGAGTAATTGAAAATATGTGTATATTAATTTTTTAATATAATTTAAATAAAAATATTCATAATAGTCCATGATGTTTTATTTTCATAACAAAACGATCCCTAACTTTCATGAAACTAACAGAACAGTCCCGGGGCATTTTGATCATTTTATAAATAATATTAAAATATTTAAGGGTATTTTTGGAAGGATAGGTCAAAAAACTAACGGAAACTAATAGTAAAATTGGACCTCTAATGGAACTAAACCTTAGAGCTCCTTTACTTTGGCATTAACTGGTGGTTTGGGTACATAAACCCCCAATGCCAGCCTTTTACTTCAATGGGTGTGTTTTTGGGGCTAAACATGGAGCCCCGGGAATTCATTGGTATAGAATGGCTTATTTAGCTGCTCAATTTTGAGCAGCTAAATACAATGGTGCCAATGGTTAAGTTGAAATATCGTTTTTGTCCCTGACTTTACACTAGGGCAAAATCTGGGGAAAAAAACAACAGTTGTGCACACTATTCAAGGGTGGGGTAATTTAGTCATTTGCACCACAAACTTGTGGTTTACCAAGTGCTGCATTAAATGGCTTTAAATTTGAGATAATTAGACAACTTTTCAAACCATCAATGTAAAGAGGTTGATGGCTTATATAATCAGAATTTTTCAAAATTTTAAACAATCAACAATGGATAACCACCAATAGAAGTAAAGGACCCCTTAAATGGTAAAATCCAAAAGAATAGAGATCGGATTGTAATTAGGCTTAAATTGAGAATAGTCGGATATGATTTTTCCAAATTTTAATTGTGATCTCAAAGTTATTAATAAAAGTATTTTAAAAACAGTCAAACTAATTAACAAATTGGGACAAAATATAACTATTTGACTTACATTATAATTTTTATTATTAAAACATAACCTAATTTTTAAGATGTCTTTTTTATCAACAATTTTGTTATTACCGTTAAAAGGATTCAAGTATTTTTACATTTCACTATCTGTAATTTCTCGATTTCTTTCCTGACTAATTAAAATTTTAGGTCCAAGTGACCTAAATTCTTAAGCAGGACCAATTATAAGATCTCATTTTATATAATAATGAATTGAATTTATTTATATACTTACTAATACAATCAATTTGAATACTTACTATTATTCGGGTAAGCTGGGGTAACCAATCATTTTCAATGAAATGCACATCAAACGCATAAAAGTAAATGGAGAAAAAGTATATGTGTTACTTGAGTTTTAAGAAGACATTCATCTATGGTTATATGGCATCAATCATATGCTTTAATAATTGAAGTTGTGATGTAACGTACATATACCTGCTGCTACGTTATTCAATCTCATATATAATGAATAAATTTGGTATTTATTATACAGATTAGGTTACCCTAATTTCCAAACAAATGGTGTCCTTATATTCGACGTTAAAAAAAATAATACTAATCAAAGTGTTGATTGATTTTGATGTGGGATTAGATTAGAAGACAAGGGCCCACGAACGTAGTCTTTGTTTTGTTTAGCTAATGCAAAAGTGTTGTAAGTTTCCGGTAACCCATTTGGATCGCCATCAAGTAATTTTAATTCAAATTGATTCAATCGACTTCGAGAAATTGGATGATAAATGTATTATATTTAGTATATAAATGTGACACCAAAAAAGGTTTTGATGTGGGCCATAACCACAAAGCCACATGGATAACACCTGGGCTACTGGTTGTTTGACACATACCCAAGGTTAACCAGTCATAATCGCCACGAAGGCCACCATAGTACCATCGCGCCGACCTACACTATGTGAGGTCGAGACAACCTCGATCCTCAGCCCACTCCCCGGATAGACATCCCCGACTTGGGTTCTGAAGGCCGATATCATATCGACCCATGCTCTCCCGGGTTGGCGCCAGGCTGATTCCATCAGCGGGCCCCCCTCAGCCGCCACCAACATTAAATGCGGAGTGGCCCTCTGTACCATGTCTGACACGCATTAAATGCTCGTACAGCAAGTACAGAATGTCATCATTACCCCTTAGGTATAAATACTCCCTCATAAATGCTATCCAACAGGCACATTCATTGCATTCCAAGTCAAGTCGAACAGCTTTCAGTTACTCGACACTAACTTGGGCGTCGGAGTGTCGACAGAGAGAAAAATCCACTCTGGTCCCTCGTCGGCCCTTAGCTCACGTTTGTTCTTCCATCTCACAGCTCTATCTAGCTCCGAGGTTTTCCACTCTACAAATTCTAAGTGATCAAGTCAACCTTTTCGATCCACATCAGCAACCCGGAAATCGACACGATCATTTTGGCGCCTTCTGTGGGAATCTTCGAACAGAAGCCTTGAAACGAATGGAACTACGTAGCCATTGAATATTTGGAGCCGACGGGCAGGAGATCGACGCACCCACGGTAGGGGACGGGCCTAGCCAACTACCAGCCCAACCCCTGAGGCAGTACCCGAGGGGGGCCTATCCCGATGGTTTATTCGGGCCCTGATTTGGATGCTTATATAGAGAAGTGCCAAGCCGAAGCCATCGCCGCGGCCACAGAGGGCCGGGCCCCGGTTTTTCCTGAAAAGCCTCGAGCCAGCCCAGCTGCTCCCTCTCTAGGCCAGTACCCGCCATATTATGGGCCGCCTGCGCATTATGGTGACCCCTCTCCGCATTGGGGGTATCCTCCGCCTCCGGCCTACTACCAGCCGGATTACTACGGACCGTCTCCCCCACCTGGCCCAGTCCAGGGGCAAGGGGCGGGACGAAGGCAGCAGCGTACTGAGGTCTTGCCAGTTGAGCAGGAGAGAGAATCGAGCTGGCGCCGAGATAAGCATCCCATGGAGCAGACTCATCAAGAGGTCGATCCTCCTAGGTCCAAGAGAAGAGAGGATGACTGTGTTACGGCTCCCGCCTCTAAAGAGGTCAGCAGATCCCGTGGTTCATCCCTCAGCAGGGAAAGAGAGCAGGGGCCAAGGAACTCTAGCGTCTTCGACCGCTTGGGGGATAGGGTCGACCGCGAAGCTCCCAGACGGGCTAATCGAGGTTTCGTGGTAGGGAAAGACGACCTCAGAAATCGCCTGCCCCAACGAGAAAGATCCCCACATCGCCCACCACCTCGAAACCCCCTGGTCGAGGAGTTGGATGAGGAAGAATCCTACGTTAATCCCCTCCCTCCTAGACGCGACTGAGATGTCCCGCGGCGCCGAAACCAAGACAATGTTCCCCCGTCCCGTGGACCTCAACCGACCCAAAAGTTCAGGAGTGCACGAGAGACTAGATCTCCTTTCAGCGAGGTGATATTAGAGACCATGACAGTAGATAAAATACCGACTAACCTTCCTACTTACAACGGCACTGTAACAGCCCGAAAACCCGCCTGTCGATATTGTCCGCTTTGGTGGGCTAAGCGACACCACCCTCACGGTTTTGTTTCTCCCGGTGGAATTTAAGCCCGAAGGCACCCACCCAGGAAAAGGCCTCAACAGGGAAGAGGTATCCACCCCCTTATAAGGAAGGCTTCGTTCTCCTCTTCTTCCGATGTGGGACAAGCACTTTGAGCTTTACAGTCCACCCCCCATAAGGGCCCAACGTCCTCGCTAGCATACCGGACCGGGTCCCAGCTCTGATACCAATTGTAACAGCCCGAAAACCCGCCTGTCGATATTGTCTGCTTTGGTGGGCTAAGCGACACCACCCTCACGGTTTTGTTTCTCCCGGTGGAATTTAAGCCCGAAGGCACCCACCCAGGAAAAGGCCTCAACAGGAAAGAGGTATCCACCCCCTTATAAGGAAGGCTTCGTTCTCCTTTCCTTCCGATGTGGGACAAGCACTTTGAGCTTTACAGTGAGGCCTTTTCTTGGGTGGGCGCCTTCGGGCTTAAATTCCACCTATCAAAGATTGGTCAATCGAGTTTTTGAGGAAGAGATCGGCAAGACCATGGAGGTCTACGTCGACGACATGATTGTTCAATCCCAGAAATCTTGTGACCATCTGGAAGACCTGGGCCGAGCGTTCGACCTCATTTGCAAGTACAACTTGAAGCTCAACCCGAACAAGTATACTTTTGGGGTTGAAGGGGGAAAGTTTCTGGGATATATGGTAAGTCGATGGGGAATCGAGACCAATCCCGAGAAGAGTAATGCCATCCGATATATATCTAGCCCGAAGACTATTCGAGAAGTATAGTGCCTGGTCGGCCGGATCATCATTTTGTCGCCTTCTGTGGGAATCTTCGAACAGAAGCCTTGAAACGAACGGAATTACGTAGCCACTGAATATTTGGAGCCGACGGACAGGAGATCGACGCACCCACGGTAGGGGACAGGCCTAGCCAACTACCAGCCCAACCCGGAGGCTGTACCCGAGGGACGCCTGTCCCGATGGTTTATTCGGCCCCTGATTTGGATGCTTATATAGAGAAGTGCCAGGCCGAAGCCATCGCCGCGGCCGCAGAGGGCCGGGCCCCGGTTTTTCCTGAAAAGCCTCGAGCCAGCCCAGCTACTCTCTCTCTAGGCCAGTACCCGCCATATTATGGCCGCCTGCGCATTATGGTTACCCCCCTCCGCATTGGGGGTATCCTCCTCCTCCGGCCTACTACCAGTCAGATTATTACGGACTGTCTCCCCCACCTGGCCCAGTCCAGGGGCAAGGGGCGGAATGAAGACAACAACGTACTGAGGTTTTGCCAGTCGAGCAGGAGGGAGAATCGAGCCGGCGCCGAGATAAGCGTCCCATTGAGCAGACTCATCAAGAGGTCGATCCCCCAGGTCCAAGAGAATGGAGGATGACTGTGTTACGACTCCCGCCTCTAAAGAGGTCAGAAGATCCCGTGGTTCATCCCTCAGTAGGGAAAGAGAGCAGGGGCCAAGGAACTCTGGCGTCTTCGACCGCTTAGGGGCTAGGGTCGACCGCGAAGCCCCCAGACGGCCTAATCGAGGTTTCGTGGTAGGGAAAGACGACCTCCGAAATCACCTGCCCCAACGAGAAAGATCCCTACATCGTCCACCACCTCGAAACCCCCTGGTCGAGGAGTTGGATGAGGAAGAATCCTACGTTAATCCCCTCCCTCCTCAGCGTGACCGAGATGTCCCGCGGCAATGGAACCAAGATAATGTTCCCCCGCCCATGGACCTCAACCGACCCAAAAGTTCAGGAGCGCACGAGAGGCTAGATCTCCTTTCAGCGAGGTGATATTAGAGGCCATGGCAGTAGATAAAATGCCGACCAACCTTCCTACTTACAACGACACAACCGACCCAGAGAGGAACGTGGATCAGTTAGAAATCGACATAATCATTTTCGGCCACTCTCCCGATGTCCGAGCTAAAATCTTTGCTACCACTCCCATTGGGGCAGCCCAGGACTGGTTCTCAAGGCTGGCCCCGAGGTGTATCCACTCATAAGATGAGCTGGTCGACCGCTTCATAGCCCATTTCTCATCAGTGAAAGGCGATAAACTGCCGGCCATTTACCTCTACAATATCGTTCGGAAAGAGGACGAAACGCTCAAAGATTTTTTCACCCGATTCTCCCGAGCAACGGTCCAGGTTCAAGCTCCTAGTATGGACATGCTAATCCCGACCCTCCATACGCTTCTCCGCGATAAGGAATATGCTCGACACATATTCTGG
Source organism: Lantana camara (assembly GCA_037501455.1). Taxonomy (NCBI): domain Eukaryota; kingdom Viridiplantae; phylum Streptophyta; class Magnoliopsida; order Lamiales; family Verbenaceae; genus Lantana; species Lantana camara. The sequence continues at coordinate 114,035,343 of CM074857.1, forward strand.
AAGAACCCCGACTCTATCTCAAAGTTACTCGAGATTGCGGGGGATTGGATGCGAGTGGAAGAGGTTGAGATGGCCCAAAGGGGTGGCTCGAGGAGGAAGACGGAGGCCTTCCGGCCCCCGATGAGTGAGCCGAGAAGAGACAACAAAGGCCGAGTCGATCAAAGCTCAGGGAGTAACCCTAAGAAGCACTACACCCTTCTCAACAGGCCAATCGAGGAGATCTATAATGTCTCCAACAAGAAGTTATTCAAAAATCCCAAGCTAATCAAGGAAACTCAGAAAAATAAGGATTCCGGGAAATACTGTCACTTTCATAGGCAGACGAGCCAAACACCTCGGAATGTTTTGCTCTGAGAGATGAGGTCGAGCGGCTGATTCAGGGAGGCCACCTGTAAGAGTTTGTCAAGAAGCTGAACGAACTCACCCTCCGGGCCGGGGAGCGCAGCCCATCCCGACAGAGGGAAGCCAAACAACCGACCGAAAGGAACGACCACAACCTCCCCTGCCTGGGGCGGATCGATATGATTTGCAGCTAAGTATTCGGCCTCAGTGGTTGAATCTGCAGTAGTCGTTTGCTTGGAACTCTTCCAACTCACTGCTCCACCGTTTAGGCAGAAAATATATCTTGACATTGACTTGAAATCATCTAAGTCAGATGCAAAGCTTGCATCGCAGTATCCTTCGACAATAAGATCTTTTTGTCCTCCGTAAACTAAGAATAAATCTTTAGTACTTTTCAAGTACTTAAGAATATTCTTCACGGCCGCCCAGTGACCATCTCCAGGGTCAGATTGGAAACGACTTGTTACACTAAGTGCATAAGCCACTTCCGGTCGAGTACATAACATTGCATACATTATGCTACCTATTGCTGATGCATAAGGTGTATGAGTCATTCTTTCCTTCTCAAGGTTAGTCTTAGGACACATCTTCTTAGAAAGACATTTTCCTACACTCATAGGAAGGTTCTTAACCTTTGCTGACTCCATATTGAATCTCTTCAATACTTTGTCAATGTACATCGACTGTGACAGTCCTATTAACCTAGATCTATCTCGATAGATTTTAATTCCAAGGATATAGGACGCATCACCAAGATCTTTCATCTTGAATTAGTTCGATAACCATAACTTAGTCACTTTCATGTCGTCCTTCGAATTCCCAATAAGAAGGATGTCATCAACATAAAGTACTAAGAATTGCATTGAGGTCTCCAATTCCTTTCTATACACACATGATTCATTCAAAATTTGAACGAAGCCAAACGCTTTGACTGATTCATCAAATCGAATGTTCCAATTCCTAGAAGCCTGTTTCAATCCATAGATTGATCTTTGGAGTTTGCAAACCTTTTGCTCACTCCCACTGAATGTGAAACCTATGGGTTGCTCCATATAAATGTCTTTATCAATGTCACCATTGAGAAAGACAGTTTTCACATCCATTTGCCATATCTCATAGTCATAATATGCAGCAATGGCAAGCATGATCCAAATAGACTTTTGCATTGCAACTGGTGAAAAAGTTTCATCAAAGTCCACGCCGGGTCTTTGAGTGAATCCTTTTGCAACCAGTCTTGCTTTGTTGGCTGCAATGCTTCCATCAACTCCAAGCTTTCTCTTAAAGATCCAAACCCCATCAGGCAAATCTACCAAGGTCCAAACTTGGTTGGAGTTCATGGAATCCATTTCGGATTTCATGGCTTCTATCCACTGTTCAGAGTCAGAATCTGAAAGTGCCTCCTCATATGATAAAGGATCATTATCCTTTCGAGAGATTTCATGGAAGAATCCATACCATCTCTCCGGTTGTCTAGAAGTGGGTTCAGAACGTCTTAGAGGAGGACTTACGTGTGTATCGAAATTCGTGATTGGTTGTAGTTGATCAGAAGGGGACGTTTCTTCAGTGGGTGGTGTGGGATCACTTTGTACTTCTTCTAATTCTATGATCTTGCCTTTCTTTTCTTTAAGGAAGGTTCCTCCAGAAAAGTGGCATTTCTGGAAACAATCACCTTTTGCTCAGATTGATCATAGAAGTAGTATCCTATGGATTCCTTAGGATAACCTACAAAGTAGCATAAGTTAGAACGAGATTCTAACTTATCTTCCATTGTCCTCTTCACATAAGCAGGACAACCCCAAATTCTTAAGTAGGAATAACTAGGGATTTTACCATGCCACATTTCATAGGGCGTTTTAGGGACTGACTTAGAGGGAACTAGATTCAAAATCTTTGCTGCACTTTCTAAGGCATAACCCCAGAAAGAAGGTGGTAAGTCAGTGAAACTCATCATGGAATGAACCATATCAAGTAGAGTTCGATTCCTTCTCTCAGAAACTCCATTAAGCTGAGGAGTTCCCGGAGGTGTCCACTGACAGATAATCCCATTATCTTAGAGATGATTAAGGAATTCTTCACTAAGATACTTGCCTCCTCGATCAGATCGAAGTGCTTTGATCTTGTGACCAGTTTGGTTCTCAACCTCCTTTTGAAATTCTAGGAATTTCTCAAAAGCTTTAGATTTATACTTCATTAATATACATAACCATACCGACTAAAGTCATCAGTAAAGGTTATAAAATACTGATGATTGTTTCTTGTGCTTACACTAAGCGGTCCACAAACATCAGTATGGATCAAATCCAAGGCCTTAGTAGCACGTTCCACAATCCCTTTAAAAGGAATCTTGGACATCTTTCCCTTGAGACAGGATTCGCAAGAAGTCAACTCTTTGAGATCATTTTCAGAGAATGATCCTAAAGTGTTTATCTTGCTAATTCTGTTCTTGGAAATGTGTCCTAATCTAGCGTGCCATAAGGGAGCTGAAACTTTGTCATCTCTCTTACGTTTAGTTTCTCGTTGTATATTCATAATATCGATATTTTGAATTAGATAAAGTCCATTACTTAGAGTACCGATGTGAACGGAAGAGTTGTTCCGTTTGATAAATTATTTACCATTCTTAATATAAGTTTCATAACCTTCATAATCTAAAATTGGAACTGAAATTATATTACGAATAATGCTCGGTACATAAAGGACTTTATTTAAAACTAACTCAAAACTACCTAAATCTAATCTAATTGTGCCTAAAGCTCGAGCTTTAACATTTGAGCCATCGCCGATCTTCAAGACACATTCTCCTTCTTTGAGTTGTTGGACTTCACTTAGCATCAGTACATCATTACAAATATGAGTTCCACAACCGGTATCAAGTACCTAAGAACTAGAATTAATAGAAAGATTTATTTCAACGAGAAACATACCTTTCTTTAGAGTAGCCTTGTACTCTGGGCAGTTTCTCCTCCAATGTCCCGCTTTACCACAATGGAAGCAAACATCCTCTTTCTGATCACGCTTCTTCTTTTGGGCCTTCCCCTTCGAAAGGCCACCAGTGGGCCTAGGGGGTTTCTTCTTCTTTTTTTGGCCTTTCTTGCCCTTACCTTTAGAAGTCCAGAAGAGGAAGATGGAGCATTCACCATCAAAACCTTATTGTCCTTCTTGATCGTGCTTTCAGCAGTCACAAGCTGACTAATCAGCTCCGCTACAGTAGCACCAGCATGATTCATATTGAAGTTAAGGACAAATGGGTTAAATGATGGTGGGAGCGAGGCTAGCAACAAGTCTACTGAAAGCTCATCTTTTAGTGGCATGTCCATGGAAGCAAGTTTCTCAGTAAGGGCGAGAAACTTGAGTCCATATTCATGGACACTGGAACCTTCCCTCATTCTCAAGTGGAACAATTCCTTTGAAGTGTTATACCTTGTAACACGTTCATGAGGGCGGTAAAGTTGCTCTAAGTGGTCGTAAATCTCCCAAGCATATTCCATGGCCTCATGTTACCTTTGCAAGTCTGGAGACATGTTAGCCAACATAAGGCAACGGGCTTGGAGATTATCATTATTCCACTTCTGGATCGCGTCCCGCTCGGCCCGAGTGGGAGCGTCCCCTTCGGGACTAGGCTCCACTTCGAAGAGAACATAAGTTCTCTTCTCAGAATCTAAAATGATTTTTAGATTCCTCAGCCAATCAGAATAGTTGGGACCAGTCAAATTGTTTGACTTGAGGATCGATACAAGAGGGTTTTTGGTTGCCATTTCAAAAACACGTAGAGAATCACAGAATCTACGACCTAAATGGTAAAACAGAGAACTAGTGAGCATGCTGAATTATAATGATATACAAAAGATAAGGTCTTTAATCTAATGTAGGTCCCACTATTTTTCAAAGATCTATAATTCCTAAAGATCTAAGAGGAACACACTTCCCAATGGGTTCTAAGATCCTAGGCATTTTACCTCGAACCCACGACTCGCGGACATTCTAAGTAGAACCCTAGGTAGGTACAACTTACCAATTCTAACACCTTTAGAACTCTTAGTAATTATTTTTGCATCACCTATCTTTCAATATGGACCCACGACTCGTGCGATATCCATATTTACTTAGGCGTTAAGCTAGACCCATCAATCATAAGACAATGATCAAAACTTAGTTCGAACGACCCACGACTCGCGGACATCGCCCTTGCCAAAATTGATCACGAAATATTGATCGTTTAAAATGATCAATTAGGTAACTAAGAACTAATAAGCTCCACTAGCTATCCCACGACTCACGGACAATAACTAGTTTCACTTACTAAACTTAAAACCTATTGATTGAATGCTAGGAATTTATTTCAAAATTTGCACCTCGAATTAAACACCTATTTATTCGAAATTAGCTTAATATTTAATTGGAATTTTCGAATCAACCGGAGAGTTGTCCGGTTCGACCTCACCAACATATATGTTATCCAATTTTAACTAGTCTTGATTAATGCAAGTACACTTAAATGCATTTCACACAAGCACTTAGCAGATAACATGTCCTAGCATGATACTAACATGTGATGATCATGGGATCTACCTATCTTATGCGTGATATATGAGAGCCACTCCACAATCACAAGTTCTAACATACATGCCACATAAACAGTTTAAATCACATAAGGGAAAACTGTAACAAAATACGAGCCCTATCTCTATTACATTTTCAATTGAGATTCCCCTCCCTAACATTTTGAGGGGTCTTCACTTATGGCCTCCTTGTTACTTGAATGTGGTCCATCTTACTCCATGGGTGCATTGTCTCCAAAATGAAAATAAAACCTCACTACCTATCTCTACTCTCAAATTACAATAAAAAGAAAAAGACATAAAGTAATAACGCTCAATCTTCATATTGGCCTTAGACAATTACACGGGGCATACCCCGGCCTCAAAAACAGTAATATGGAAAGTCACATAATAAATCACATAACAGTACGCACATAAGTGAGGCTCCAACCTCAATTGAAAAACGCAACTATAGGGCTCCAACCCCAATTTAAACCATCCATGTGCATAAATTAAAACCATACATAAGTCTAAACCCATGATCACCTAACATGCAACTTGCGAGAATTTAAATTTAGCCAATAAATTAAAATTCCCGTTTTAAGTCCTAATGACTTAAAACATGACTTGATGCGAGTCTTATTTATAAAAGCTTTCAATAAATCCCAAACTACTAAAACAAATAAAATTCCAATTAATTTCTAAAAATTAACAATTTTATTAAAGATGTATTTTCCCAAAATATAAACCGTTTCTATTTCTCGAAAATCCCAATTTTAAGCTTTATTCAAAATTAAAATAAATAAAATTAAAATTTAATAATAAAAAGAAAATAAATTTAAAATCGGGACTGGATTGCACGAAATACGAAAAATCGAATTGCGATGGAGAAAAAGGGGGCCCGTACACGAAAAGGGTTGCGCGTCGCGCGAGCGCGGCAGGCACACATAGCGCGCGGCCTTGCGCTGCGCGCGCACACCGCGCACTGGTGTGCGCGGCCCTCTGGCCAGTGCGGGCGGCGGGCGGGCGACGGGGCACGCCTGGAAGGCTCCCGCATGGCGTGCGGGAGGTGCTGGACGGGGACGCCCTGCGCGCACCTAGGACTCCTTCCCGCGCGGGGTTTCGCGTGTTCATCGTAATCCGGGTTTTCGTTTTGTGTTTTCGTTCAAAAGCAAAACCAATCCAAGAAATCCAAAAACAGTTTATACAGTTTGAAATCTAAATCAGTTTTTAAAACAAAAATTTCAAAACAGTTTTTAGAAACTTTCAGGAAAAATACAGTTTCGTAATTCAGGCTTTCTAAAACAATTACAAATACTCAATCGCATCAAGCCTAAGAATTTCTACCAAATTCAGAATAATTGAGACAAATCAGAAACACGATTAACGAGGTGGCACTGATACCACTTGTTGGAAAACAAGAATCAGAAAGCAGCGGAAATTTAAAATTTTTCCAACAAAAGGATCTTGGACTCGCAATCGTGTATCCAAATTCGTAGAGATTAGAAACTTACTTTTCAATAATCTTTCTTGAAGCGTTTCAAGCCACCCAAGAACGCTCTTCTCGCGGCTTGATCCCCTCTCCTTGGTAAAGCTCGAATCTTCAAAACTTCTAACTTTAAGCTCTCTAGAGATAGTCCACCAACTTGACTACAATCTAACTAGTAAGGATGCTAGTTCTCTAGTTAGTATTTAGGCTTAACCTAGGGTTTAATTTATCTTGGAGAAATGATGGTTTTCAACACATGAACCAAAAGAAATCAATCACTCTCTAAGGGGAGCATGAGCTCCCCTATGTATAGGAAAGGAAGGGGTGGCCGAAAATCCCTAGTCCTTATGGGCTAAGGATTTTGGTCCCTCTCTCCTATTACTTGATCATCAAGTAATTTTGACTTTGACTTTGAATTCTAATTCAAATCAACTTTTAAGAGAGCCAAAAAAATTTCCAAACTCCTTTTGGATAATTTTATACTTTTATTTATTAAATAAATAAATAACTTATTTTGTCTAATTAATTAATTCATAATTAATTAACTAGATTAGTTTTCTCCAAAATAAGACTTTCTTTTTAATTCAAAATTAAACCAAAGTCTATTAAATAATTAACACATTTAATTATTTAATATTTATATACACGTATATATATACACGTGTGAGACACGTGTCACAAGGACACGTGTCACTCACTTGACCCACACGTGTGGAACCCTCTTGGCTCGATTAACTCGTTTAATCATTTTAAATCCTTAACTCATGTAACCAAGTTATTGTGTGTGACCCTCTAGGTTCTCAATTCAATTAGCAGTGACCCTAATTAATTAATCAGTCCACAGATTAAACGACCATAGTCTAGCAACAGGTGTTTAACCCCTAGCTGAATTGGAATGTTCGGATTCGACAGAACCTTTAAGCCATTGATTCATGTGAGATATAATCCTCCTACTTACTATCTCTCAACCAAGATCTAGGGTAAAGGAATAATTAGAACCCTAATAATCCGGTCTTAAAGCAAAGTGCATTTCATATCCATTTGATCTCAATCCAAGAAACCCTTTTCTTGATGTCTTGATCTACTGCCTTGGCCAAGGACTCCATATGGTATATGAATGACTTACACAATAAGAGATCACCTTGCAAATGCAAGTGTAGGTCCTTTCTTGATTCTCATTCACTTTCATGAATCACTTGTGCCCAGCATAAGCCTTGAATCAGTTGTCTAAGGTGACACCCTTTAAAGCTTATACCTAAGACTACAGAGTTAACTCATAAAGTGACATGGAACCTCAAGTCTAAGGATCAATTAATCACATCAATGACTCGTGAGATATTTCCTAATCTGGAAGTTTCTATTTCCTGAAATAGAAACTTCCTTTCCCATTTAGGAATGTTCTCACACGGGGCACCTCAGTGAACTTACTTATTGAAGTAAGCACCCTCATGTATACGCACGTATCAACTATACACTTTGCACCTCCATGAAACAAGGTGGTCCTTCTTAAGGGCGTGATCCCACAAGCAAGCCTTAGAGGAGTCAGGTTGACACTCTGACTGTCGGTAGGACTCATCGGCTTGGAGTATTTTACTAATCATGACTTATGTGATATAGGGCTCATTTCATGAACCATTTTACCTAAATGGTAGAGTCCTAAAGTCATCAGGATTAGGGGAGTTCTCATACATGCACAGATAAAGTAAACGCATATCAAACAAGAGTATATAAAGAAGTGTTGCCTCAATTTGTTATTTCATTCAAAGATTGTCTGTGATTACAATAAGGAAAAGCACAAAGCGGATATACAATCGGCTTTCTAGGGCACTATTCCTAACAAAGGGCATCTACTGCTTCCGAGTAATGCCATTCGGACTTAAAAACGCAGGGGCCACCTATCAAAGATTGGTTAATCGAGTTTTCGAGGAAGAGATCGGCAAGACCATGGAGGTCTACGTCGACGACATGATTGTTCGATCCCAGAAATCTTGTGACCATCTGGAAGACCTGGGCCGAGCGTTCGACCTCCTTCGTAAATAATACTAGAAGCTCAACCCGAACAAGTGTACTTTTGGGGTTGGAGGGGGAAAGTTCCTAGGATATATGGTAATTCGGCGGGGAATCGAGACCAATCCTGAGAAGAGTAATGCCATCCGATATATATCCAGCCCGAAGACTATTCGAGAAGTACAGTGCCTGGTCGGCTGGATCATCTCCCTTAGCCGATTCATATCGAGGTCAGCCCAAAAAAACCTCCATTTCTTCAAGATTCTGAGAAATGTAAAGGAATTCAAATGGACGGAAGAGTGCGAGCAGGCGTTTGAGGCACTGAAGAAGTACCTCGAGTCACCTCCTTTATTGGCCAAGCCCGAGCCGGGGGAGACGCTATACCTCTACTTGGCCATTTCTGACGAGGCGATCAGCTCCATTCTAGTTGCAATTCGGAAAGGGAAGCACATGCTGATATATTATGTCAGTAAAATCTTGCATGAAGTAGAAACCCGGTACATAGAGATCGAAAAATTTACCGTAGCCCTGGTTTATACAGCCTGAAAATTGAAGCCCTATTTCCAGGCCCACTCGGTGATGGTGCTAACCGATCAACCTCTCAGGCATGTGCTCGAAAAGCCCGACTCTTCAGGGAGATTGACCAAGTGGGCGATCGAATTGGGCCAGTTCGACATTGCCTATCACCCGAGGCTAGCCTAGCAGACACAAGTTCTGGCCGACTTCTTGATCGAGAAGGGTTCCTCGACCACCTCGGCGAAAGACATCGACCACTGGATGCTTTCAGTTGATGGCTCATCGACCTCATCTGGGGGAGGTGCCGGGGTGTCCCTGAGGAATTCTAAGGGAGATGAGCTCGATTTTGCCATCTGCTTAGACTTTTCGGAGACCAACAATGAGACGGAGTGCGAAGCCCTCATAGCCGGGTTAAAGATTACGAGAGAGCAGGGAATCGAAAGGTTGACGACACTTACCGACTCACAACTGGTGGCGAGCCAATTTGAGGGGACATACGAGGCTAGAGAGGAGTCTATGGTAAAGTACCTCGAAAAGGTGAAGAGCCTGGCTAAGGGGTTCAAAAGTTTCAGGCTTGAGCAGATTCCTCACGAGGAGAACGAAAGAGCAGACGTCCTTTCTAAGCTAGGGAATGGCTTAAGAGGAACAAGCTGCTGGGTGGTGGGCCCAGAACAGTAGCGGTCGGGGACCATATTTTAAAATTTTTTGTTTATAATACGAGTATTAAAATATTTCTAAAACATTTTAATACAATAGCGGAAGACTAGTCAGATCTATTCAAGTATATACATGCAATTGATAATAAATTTTAAATCACTTAAGCAGATAAATATCTAACATGCAATTAACACTTAAGAGCATATAATTTATCATGCTTAAAATAATATAACTGTAAAATATTACCGTACTACAAATATGGCTATCTAACGGTATTTTTTCAACACCTTTGCTTTTACAGAAGACGGTTACCGCGTTCACCTCCCGGGAACCCGATACACGATCACTCCTCGTGAAACCGGTAGAGCTTTCCTACAATAACCCTAGATAAACCCTCGGAGTTTGGGATCTGAAAGTATTTCTCTAAATACTTAGAGAAACAAACTTTAAACTAGAAAACCCTTCTTAGGGTTTAATCTCCCGAAATTAGGCGTTTTATATATAAACACCTAATTAAAATTAATTTCAAAATAAATTGGGATTAACTAGGAGAAAAGGGATATAGTTTCAAAGCTGAGAACTTAGCCAAAACCTCTCGCAAGAGTTGTGAGGAAAAATGAGGAGCCAAACCCCCTATTTATAGTGGAAAAAACCGAGGGTAAAATGGTAATTTCATACCCCACTTGCATACACAACTTGGACATAAATTTCGAGGTGACCAAGTCGTAGCTCTCTTCACCACGAGTCTAACGCCACCAAGAACTCGCCGGAACTCCACAACACGCGCCCACACACGCGGATTGAAGGTGGCGCTTGTGTGACACACGTGGCCATCTAGGGCTTCTGTGCTGACGTGTGCTGCTGCGCTGGCACTGAGGTGGTGCCATTCGCTGATGTGGCCTGACATGTCAACAGACACGTCAGTTGCCACGTCATCTACTACCACGTCATCATTTTTTTTTTTTTTGGATGAAAATTTTATTTTCTCCAAAATAAAATTTCGGGCATTTCCAATACTTTGGAATTTCAATTTATTTTCTTAAAATAGATTCCTTGGCTATTTTCAAATATTTTGAAAATTCATTTCTCTTTCTTCTTTTAATATTTTCTCTTCGGGTTTTCAATTTGGGGCTTGCAGGGGGACCTGCAGGACTAATTAATTTTAGCTCTAAACGGGTTATTATATTATCATCTCATGATAGTAATTAATTACCGTTTAACAATATTTAATTCCACTAAATAAATATTGTTGCACTCTAAAGTTCATTAAATTATTCACGAATTTCTCGATCTAGAATAATTTCGCATTTCACTCCTCCGTGTAGATATCTATGAAAAATAAATTGAACTACTATCATTTATTTTTCATCTCCAATCTGAAATTTATTGATTCGCCTTAAGTTCAAATTCTCTGTATGTGAAACACATTTAACATACAACTTCGGTGACGTATCACGTAAAGTGCTTTGGCCAAAGTCTTAATTCGAACATTTGCAAATCTATTTCAAGGATATCTTTTACCTTCCAGCAAGGCCACAGATTCCTCGATCAATATAACTCTTTAGCACATTGCATGTTGTCACCGAACGTACAAAGTATTTTGGCTATCCGTTACCTAGACCTCACTTCGAATATATTACAGTGACTAACACTACATGCCTAAAGCCGAAATATTATCAGGATTAAGAGTACAATACTTCTTGAGATTTTATTCATTTTAGATAGCAGTATAAAATGAATAATCTCAATGGTCCAGTTCGATGTTTGCAATCCTATTGTAAATCATCAACGTGTTACAATCGGAATCACCATTCCCTATGACGAAAGACTAATCATCTTATATAACCACGTTATAGTCTTGATAAGAACATATTCTTATCTTACCGACTAGAACTTTAATGACACATGATTTCGGTATTCAAAGTCTTTTCCTATGAAACACATTTCATATAAGAATACCACCACACGCAATTAATTATCAATATGTGAAAAACTCACAACTCGCTGTAAATTCAGTTTAATTAATTCAACAAATTGAATTTTCAGGGCACTATTCCCAACACAAGCGACAGGTCAATAACGTTCCTCACGAACACGACTCGATCTATTAAGGAAAGGACCGAGTTGATCTTGAGTATCGATCCAGCTGAACCTTGCTGGTTGGACGATTTGGCACTATACCTAAAAGATAGAGTCATACCTGAGAACAGGACAGAAAGACGCCGGCTTATGGCGCGGTCCTTGAGCTACGCGCTCGACCCCGATGGAATACTATTCAAAAAGTCTTACAGGGAGCCAACCAAGAGGTGTTTACGGCCTTCCCAAGCCCAGGAGGTTCTTGAAGAAGTGCACGCCGGGTCGTACGGGAAACCACGCCGGGGGACGAGTCCTAGCTAAGAAAGTTGCCAGAGCAGGGTACTACTGGCCGACTCTAATAAGAGATCTGATTAACTTTGTGAAGAAATGCCCGAGTTGTCAGAGGCACGCTAACCTCACGCATCGACATCCGAGTGAGATGATCCCCATCGACATAGCTTGGCCTTTCGACCAGTGGGGGATCGACATAGTGGGTCCCTTCCCGATCGTCTCCCGACAACACCAATTTGTTATCATCTATGTTGAGTACTTTTCCAAATGGGTCAAGGTGGCGTCGGTTCCAAAGATCACCCACATGGTGATGACTCCCGAGAATCCTGATCTGCGACAACAGACCCCAGTTTCGGAGCAAATTATTCAAGAAGTTCTGCTCAGATCGAGGTATCAGCTTGTGCTTTACTTCCATCGGCCACCTACAAGCCAACGGCCCGAGCGAAGTGACAAATCGAACCATAGTCCAAAATCTAAAGGCCCGACTCGATGATAGAAAGGGGGTTTGGGCCGATGAACTCGACGGAGTTCTGTGGGCTTTTCGAACCACCCCATGAACGGCCACGGGAAAACTCCTTTCTCGATGGTCTACGGCTCCGAGGCCATGATACCCACCGAGTTGATGCACCAGATGGCTCGAGTCTCGCATTACTAACTCGATCGGAACCAAGATAACCGGCAGTTCGAACTAGATACCATTGAGGAAAAAAGAGAACAAGGCTTCCGTCGAATGCAGCAGTATCGGGGCCTCCATGGCCCGAGGCTACAACAAGAAAATCCCTACCCCAAGGATTCCGAGTTGGTGATTTGGTCCTAAAATGAGTCGACGTTGCCAAACAGGTCGGCAAACTCGATGCCAACTGGGACGGTCCTTATTGCATCGCAAAAGTAGGAAAGAATCATGCATATCACCTCGAAGAAATGAATGGTGCTCCAGTGCCTCGATCTTAGAATGCCCATAACCTTAGAAAGTTTTATACTTGAAAAAAGTTGTAAAGGTCTTCGACCGTTCTTAATGTCAATAAAATCGCTTGTTCAATTCGACTAGCATACTCTTCCCTTTTTAAGTTAAATAGTTCGATTAACAAGTTGTTTATTTCTTGAAGTTTTATAGCTAGAATTGAACATGCATGATCGGAAATGCTAATTCAAATTAAACGTAAAAACTGGGAATTCATTGATAAAGTTGTGGTCAAATCTAAAAATTTGACTGAGTACATTTGGATTTTCTAAAGGGGAACACTCACCGGCCACCCCGGGTCGGCTTGGTACTTATAGAATATGAAAATAAGTTACAAAAAGAGAATTTGATGAAAAATAGGAAAATACGAGGCATGGGGCTCTTGCGGGCAGGGGGCTTCAGGCGGCATCTTGGTTGGAGGCATCTCCAAAGTTAGGATTGAGTAGGGGCTTGGCGACGGGCTTATTCCCAAATAGCTCTGGGAAGATCTGGGCATGGTTCATCACTTCCGGGTCGACCCCTTAGGGCATCTTACTCGGATCTTCCACCTTGTTCTTGTACATCTGTCGAGCCAGATCCACTGCAAACCCAAACTCGTGGGTGGCCCAATCGAGCTCTGACTCTTGGGCTTAGGCTTCCGCAGGAGGAGGTCGAGGGTCGGGGCAACGGATGCCAATCTTCTTGGTATTGTAGTCGGCGGGAATGTAGGCCGAAATGTAGCCCTCAGATTTGCACTGGGCAAGACATAGCTCGAACCCATCTTTCATGTCATCAATACCAAAGACCACGGTCGACCTTTTGTAGGCTGGAGACTTCATGAAGCGATAAGCTCCATACCGTTCTGACTTGGCCACCACTTGATCAAGAACCCTCTGGCATCGGTTGATGGCCATCCGGGCTCCCCTCATCTCCCCAACTTTCTCCCCCCTTCTGGTGCATGTCCACCAACTCGTTGGCTTGGGAGTCGATTTTGTTGTGAGCATCCCGCAGCTGCTTATTAACATTATCCAGTCGGCGCTGGGTCTCGGAAGCGGTATGCTCAACCTTGGATCGAGCAAGCTAGGCCTCCTTCAATTGTATGCTCAAATCCTTTTCCTTGATCTCGGCCTCCACCAACTTCCTTTTCATGGACTCGACCTGCGAGTCGACCCCAACCTTAGCTTCCAGCCTCGCCCTCACTTCCGTATAAACCTGGGCCCTCCGACTTATATGGAAGAGGTCTTGGGTAAGCTGCATGTTTAAGGCCGGGGATTAGATTTCGACCTAGAAGATGACAAATTTCTAAAGGATCGAAAATGTGACTTACCCCGAGGGCCCTTATCGCCGCCGACATCTCCAGCTCGATGTCGCTCAGCTCCCACTATGTTCGATGGTCGATGAGGGTTTGGCAGCTATAGAGTACAGGGTCCCCACGGCCCGATTATCTTGAGGGGATGAGCCTATTCGGCGGGGACGCCCTTCCGAGTCGTTTAAGCTCATTCCGACCGGAAGGTGGGGGTCGGAGATCTTCAGTGTTTTGAAGAAGACGGAGAGGTCTTCCTCTGGAGCTTTGAAAGATTCCCCGATCAATCGAAGGGCCTTCGGGGAGAATGGAGTCGGAGTTTTCAGGGTACGGGAGGGGGTCGATGGAATAGAGCCGGTGGAGGCTGTTCCCCTCGACAGATAGGTCGCCCCTGCTTGTTCTGCCTCCTTCCCAACTTTTGCCAGCTTCGGGGCCTCCGACCGGGACTCCTTGTCTTTCTTATGCCTCTTCCGCCTATCTATTTCTTCGACCAACGCCTCTTTATCTTTCCACTTTTGCATTGGGGTTCGGGGGGCTGTTTGGGTGGTCGGGCCCCCTCCGTCTCAAGTGGGGCCTTGTGGCAGTATAACATCCATGGTCTTATATGGGACCACCATTTCCACAGCCCGAGCTAGCTCCTGGGTCGGCTCCTCCTCTTCCATATCCGCTTATATCATAGCTAGCTGGGAACTCATGATTGATTTGTCTGCAAAACAAAGAGATATCTTCAGAATCACCTCGGGATGTTTTAGAGGGGGGAGTTGGGAAAAACTATATGTACTCATGACGGCTCAACGCCAACTCCTCTTATTCTTTATACCCGGGTCGAATGAACGACTCGGAGTCCCGGGGGCTAACCCAAAGTTGACCAAATTCTTCCCCTGGACCAAATTCTTACATTTGAGCATCCCTAGGTCTCGCATATCTCAAAGAAAGGTATTTGGCCACCTCGGCTCGCCAACCGGGAGTTTCGGCATGGGTTTCCAATTCTAGAATCAATTTATTAGATTCGGCCAACCTCCCGGGCTTTCGACGTACACAAACTGCTCCTTCTAGCCCTGCCCATTCGAGGTGGTGGGAGAGGTGAGCAATTTATAATTCTGTTTGAAGGCCAACTGGACAAATCCCGGCCCCGAGCCCGACTTCTCAGTCGTTACGAATGCCTTGAATAATTCATGGTAGACCCCCTTCATCGGAATACCGAAATACCGCATTAGAACTCGTGATTCCGTTCACCATAGCATATGCATTTGGCATCAGCTGGATCGGACCAATGTTGAGGTAGTTCAACAAGTCGGTTATATCGTCGTCAATTGGCACTCAAAAGCCTGAAGTCACCATCTTCCAGGTCACAGATATGCAATTCACCAGGGGATCTATCAAAATATCTCCTTTACCCGGTCGAATCACGCTATACCCATCATACTCGGGGGCTCCGCCGAATAAAAGCTCCCGCAGGTCCTCGAACATCTTAGGAGAAATCTTACAAGGGACAAGTCGAGGATCTTTGTCTAGATATTACGGCGGAGAATAAGCTCCTGCCGGGATGAACTCCTCCTCTTCCTCGTCCCTCAAACCGTATCCACGCGAGGTCGAAGGGTCGGCTTCCCCAGCCCTAATCGATGCCTCCGGGTTAATCCTCTTCCCCACGGGGCCAACTGCAGTAATCGGCTCGACAATCATGGCCGGACCCACCGGTGAAGTCTAGTGCCTATCTCTTAAGTCTCCTGAAACTTCCACGACCTCCACTTCTTGGTCGGAGGCTACCTGAGACTGTACAGATTCCTCCTGATTTAGACTCGAGGTACCTGAACTTGTACTAGCTTCAGGTTCCCTATTCCCACTCGTTGAGTCAGAACTTGTTGAGGTCGAAGACGACATCTCACTGCTCGAACTCTTAACTTCGACTTAATTCCTTTTGGCTCTGCCTTCTCCTCGAAATAAGGATCAAGGGTTTTGTCAGGGAATGAGTTGAACGTGATTTGAGATGGGGTTCTTCTTTCTCGATTACGAACGCTCCCAAAAAGAAAAAATAAAATCGACAGGAATATGAATGCAAAAGACTTTAAAGAGTCTCGAATCGAGAATACTCACCGGAAAGATTGGTGTCTCTCGAACCCGAACTGAACCGAAATTACCGCCTGCCTGACTCGAAAAGCTCTGAAGTTGGGAGAAGTTTATGATCGCTAAAGTGAAAGGTAAAAATGACGGCCTTGGGGCTTTATATATAGGGATGCTTTAGGTGGGACATTTGAAGGCGAACCGTCGCCATGATGGCGTGTGGGCCCACTCTCGGAATTTGAAAGACCGCCGCCACGTCACCCTGATGTCCACCTTTCAGGGGGCTTGTGACGTGGGCCATAACCACCAAGCCACGTGGATAACACCTGGGCCACTGGTTGTTTGACACATACCCAAGGTTGACCAGTTATAATCGCTATGCAGGCCACCACGGTACCATCGCGTCGACCTACACTATGTAAGGTCGAGACAATCTCGATCCTCAGCCCACTCCCCGGATAGACATCCCCGAATTGGGTTCTGAAGGCCGATATCATATCGACCCATGCTCTCCCGGGTCGGCGCCGGGCTGATTCCATCAACGGGGCCCCCTCAACCGCCACCAATATTAAATGCGGAGTGGCCCTCTATACCATGTCTGACACACATTAAATGCTCCTGCAGCAAGTACAGAATGTCATCATTACCCCTCAGGTATAAATACTCCCTCATAAATGCTATCCAACAAGAACATTCATTGCATTCCTAGTCAACTCGAACAACTCTCAGTTACTCGACACTGACTTGGGCGTTGGAGTGCCGACAGAGGGAAAAATCCCCTCTGGTCCCTCGTCGACCCTTAACTCACATTTGTTCTTCCATCTCACAGCTCTATCTAGCTCCGAGGTCTTTCACTCTACAAATTCTAAGTGATCGAGTTAACTTTTTCAATCCACTTCAGCAACTCGGAAATCGACACGATCAGGTTTGAATTGACATTTAGAAAATTTTCTTTTCTTTTTATAAAATAAACACTTTGAAATAATTACTTGGAAACAATGTAAACAATGCAAAGTAAACAGAATGTTTACTTGGAAACAATGTAAACAACGCAAAGTAAACATAATGCCGATTTATAAAAGTTCCATATCAATAGTGCAATGTACTTACGTTTATAAGATACAAATGCAAATATAATAAGATACGAATATGGCAATACAAATTTTTTTAAAAATTTAGTATACGAAATTCTCCAATATGACTGTATCATATATAAATAAATAATATATATTTATCAATTAATTTAAAATAAGATATTTATAAGCGGGATCCGAACCTGGGACATTGTACCGGAGAATAAAAACCTAAATTAATATATTTGACGGGGTTTAATCCAAGGTGGCAAACTCCAACACTTTAGAATTTATAATAGGGAAAATCCAAGATCAGAACTCAAGCAAGGGCTACCGGAATTGTGTGGATTCAATCTGCTAGGAACAAACACCAAAGAGATCAGAAGGCCAAGCTGGGGGAATAGGGGGTGATACCCAGTTTGGCTCTCCGACGCTGAAGTCAGAATTTGGTTGAAGAAGATGAAGAATGTAGAACAAAGCTTTTGTGAATAAAGCTTGCTTACAGAGTATGTGTGGGATCTGAGTATTTATAGTCGAGGGTCAAGACCCTTTTGGTAATTTTTACCATGCGGTCCTGCATTGATGTTGCCCTAGACAAGCGGCGCAATGAGGGATCTCTGAAAGGGATCTCCTGCAAAAACCTGTGAAAAGGTTGGTGGTGGCAACAGTGGCAGGTGTGCGGGCATGTACTATGTGTCAGAGAGCTTTTTGGGTTGTTACCGAGGGCC
Source organism: Lantana camara (assembly GCA_037501455.1). NCBI lineage: Eukaryota > Viridiplantae > Streptophyta > Magnoliopsida > Lamiales > Verbenaceae > Lantana > Lantana camara. The sequence goes on from CM074857.1 coordinate 114,053,364, forward strand.
AAGCGCGCTCGTGTTTGGATGATGATCTTGAGGCTCGCAGGTCCGAGGGGCACCTGGGCTCGAGGAGTGATCATGGGGGAGATGGTTTAGCGCTTGTGGTGATGAAAGAGTGCCCTCAAGAGCCGGCTTGGGGGTAGTCCCGAGTGTTGAGTGGTGTTTATATCTGAAACCTTGTTTGTAACGCCCCAATTTCAGGTACGTACGACACGTGTGAGATTTTTCGAGAGTTAAGATTTATTTAACTCTTTTGTTTAGTAAATTCCTACATTTTATGATAAATTATAGCATTACGGCATGAATTGGATTCAATTGTTTCGTGAATTAATTTTAAACATGACTTGGTGGCTTATTTGTCCTTAATTGATTATTATTCTAAATGTGAGGACCCAATTGCATGAAAACCTTTTGGACCTAATTGATCATTTTCCAAAATTGCTATACTCAATTGCATGAACTTATATTTTAAGGATTTGATGGCAAATATTACAATATTTCCCCAAATGTATCGGTATATACATTCCTTCCACAAGCTTCATCCTCAATTTTCATGCCAAAGCTCATATTTGCTTCCTCCCTCACCGAGCCATTTCCATTCAAGAAATAAAGGAGAATTCATCACTTTCATCAAAGAATTTGAAGGATTAGGAGCTTGGAGGCATCATCATCATCCTCATCATCTCATATCACTTCATTTCTTTCTTTCAAGGTAGACATGGATATTTTCATGAATTCTTTGAAGTTGGGATCATAGCTAGGGTTATGATTTATGGTGGATAACTTGCTTAAAAGTTGTTAGATATACAAATACATGCTTTTAACATGAATTGGAACTTGAATTCTTGAAGATCATGGAAGAATATGACATGAGTGAATATATGAGAAAAGTTGATGATTATGATGATCCAGACATGATTTATGTGTTTATATGGTTTTTATTATGCCTTAAAGCATGAATATATGTTACTTTCATGAATTCTTGCAATTGGAATTGAAGTTATAAGTAATTATGAAGTTTTGTTGATTGAATCCGAGCTCCCCTGTTTCTGCTGCTATGTTCTGCATCTTCTGTAAAACGGGAACGACCATTCCCGTTCCCTTTGTAAGTAGGGAACGTCCGTTCCCATAATTTGAAGAAGTGTGTAGGGCGGCGAGGACTAGGGATGGCAACGAGCCGAGCCGAGCCGAGCCCGAACCCGAACCCTTTATTTCTTGGCTCGTGGCTCGCGAGCCCATATATTTAATTAAAAAAATAATATTTTTAATTTTTATGTATATAAATATTTTATTAATATATAATATTATATATATATTCATTAAATTTAATACAAAATGAATAAAAAATAATATATTTATTATATATATTCATTTAATATATATTATTATATATAAAAATATATTAAATTATTAAAAAAACTAATTTTTTTATTAAAAATAATATTAAATGCCGAGCCTCGAGCCGAGCCGAGCCGGGTTCGAGCCTTGGTCGAGCCGAGCCCGAGCCCTGAAAAAAGGCCAAGGCTCGGCTCGGCTCGTTGCCATCCCTAGCGAGGACGGGAACGCCCGTTCCCACTTTGTCTCACAAGACGGGAATGGCCGTTCCCATGTTCGGGAGCAGTCTCGGGAGTGGGGGAACGGCCCTTCCCATTTTGCATTGAAACCTGGAACGGCCGTTCCCATACCCCTGGAAGTGCAGAAACTTTCTGCATAAAATTACAAGTTTAACCCCTCGATCCGACGACTTATTTGACCCCAATTTGTTATAATATGAATGATTACGTGCCAAAACGTGATAGTTGCATGCCACATTGTTTATTGCACGATGTCTCGTATTTGATCATGCCGTGCGTCGTCTGTGGAGTCATATGCTTGAACTACGGTCTCATGCACGTATATTGTTCCGTTTCTTATCCAGTTGTTCTCCCGGGGCGGAGATTATGATCAACAAAGCATGTTCTCGCATCCATGAGTCGTCGTGTCGCCTGTCAGGTGAGGTTTAGTTATTAATTATTTAGAACCCTATAACCCTTATGTGGATTTCGGCCAAATTACACATGCGTATATTTTTATAATCGTTTTCCAACAACAAGGGATTTAATAACTACTCGTGTATCATGTTACAAGTCATGTTCCGTGAAAGTAAATCGTGTTTCCTGAAACTAATCGTGTTCATGACAAGCAAATCGTGTATCGTGTTATAATCAAGCCATAAATCGTGTTATCGTGTTACCATGATCGTGTTTGGCGAACTATCGTGTACCGTGTATCGTGTATCGTGTTTATGGGCCCGAGAGTGAGTGTTTGAGCCAACCGGGAAAGCATAGGGCTGACGGGTAACTCACACACCACTCTCACACCGTGGGGATGCCCCCTGAATCCACCAGGAGGTTTGGTGGAGGAAGGAGTCCCGTACGTGGGAGTCATACTCCTGACGTACGTCGTGTTATCGTGGGTGGTTCGGGCCTTGCAAACCCACCACCAATGGAGTGAAGGATGGATTTCATGTTATTGATCGTGTGCACTTTAATGACTTGCATGATAACTTAATTAAATGAAAGTGCAACCCTTGTTCACTGTAAAGGTTGGTTGGAGATCGTGCACGCCCCTCGCCAGGGCCACTGATAGTTATAATAGCCGTGATTATCGTGTTAAACCTGATAGTTGTAATCTCGGGCGAGTCCTTGATATTCTTGCACTCATATTGTTGTTATTATTGTTTTAGTTACAAAACCTTACCCGAGGTTACAACTTGCATGTTCTTTGCGCTAATATATATCTATGCCCCTCACTCAGTCTTCCATAGACTGATACCTCCACTTTTCAGGTTCTTGCAGGTGCACGCTAGGCGGGAGTCGAGTCGTGTCAAGTCCAGTCCATGTAGTCGAGTCCATTACGGTGCATATTGTTTATTGTCGTTTTAGATCTTTTATTATAGTTACTTGTTATTTATGTTCGGAGATGATAATGTATTGATATGTAAAGCTGGAACATATTTGACTTGGTAAATGAGAAATATCGTGACATGTTTATTGGTTATATTTAATCGTGATTAGTTTATGCTTCCGTTTTCACTCGTTGCATGTATACATTAGTCCCGCCTAGCTTGTCGTTTATTGCATTGTCACCCGTTCGCTATAGGTTAGTTCATGTACGGATTGCCCGTTTCGTATGTGGATTGACCTATAGTGCGGGGGTGTGGCACCTCCACGTGTAAGGGGTGTTACATCTAAGGTGGTATCAGAGCCCGGTTGCAAAACCGAGGTTCTCGTGTCGTGTCATGTCAAGTCTAGGTCGTACGGCGTAGGAAGTATTTGGTAACTTGGGTATTGCATTCATTCTTGTCATTAATTGCTCACTACTTGACCTTATGTGCCGTGAAATTCATGTGATCAACGTGTCTACTTGAATCTTGTGAAATTAATTGTTATATTTGGCGTTTGGAATTGTTTCTAAATATGACACGTGCATTGACATCTTAACCGGCATGCACAATTACGTGATTCTTGTTAGTAAATATTCACTCCGGACTTCGGAAGGCTTAAGAAAAAAAATTTTATTTTCTTTCTTAAGGGGGAGAGACGGCCAAGGAAATAATTTAAAGAATCAAGGGTCAACCGAACTACCACAATGAAGAATTTCAATCCACGGTGAAAGGTACACTTAAACATGCATAGCACGTGCATCATATATTTCATTATTGTTACCTTTAATTTCTTGTTAGCCGGTTTTAATTTGTTAGTCAAGAGACGGGGTTCTCTTGATACTTGTGCGAGAGACGGGGTTCTCTCATCGTTCGTTAGAGAGACGGGGCACTCTCATTCCTATGTGATGACTTGTTCTAGTGAAAGGTTAGATTTCCTCGCGATTGTTTAGAATCCCGGAAAGTTGAGGGTCGTGATTTAACAGCATTGCAAGGAACTTCGCGGATTGAAGACCTCTTTCGGACTAATCCCAGACGGGGAATGGCCAACCCCGCGTGGGATGAAAACGGGAGATTCAATTAACTTCCCAGAATCCGAGACAGTGAATCCGAGGGCGGATTCTCTTAAGGGGGAGAGAATTGTAACGCCCCAATTTCAGGTACGTACGACACGTGTAAGATTTTCCGAGAGTTAGGATTTATTTAACTCTTTTGTTTAGTAAATTCCTACATTTTATGATAAATTATAGCATTACGGCATGAATTGGATTCAATTGTTTCGTGAATTAATTTTAAACATGACTTGGTGGCTTATTTGTCCTTAATTGATTATTATTCTAAATGTGAGGACCCAATTGCATGAAAACCTTTTGGACCTAATTGATCATTTTCCAAAATTGCTATACTCAATTGCATGAACTTATATTTTAAGGATTTGATGGCAAATATTACAATATTTCCCCAAATGTATCGATATATACATTCCTTCCACAAGCTTCATCCTCAATTTTCATGCCAAACCTCATATTTGCTTCCTCCCTCACCGAGCCATTTCCATTCAAGAAATAAAGGAGAATTCATCACTTTCATCAAAGAATTTGAAGGATTAGGAGCTTGGAGGCATCATCATCATCCTCATCATCTCATATCACTCCATTTCTTTCTTTCAAGGTAGACATGGATATTTTCATGAATTCTTTGAAGTTGGGATCATAGCTAGGGTTATGATTTATGGTGGATAACTTGATTATAAGTTGTTAGATATACAAATACATGCTTTTAACATGAATTGGAACTTGAATTCTTGAAGATCATGGAAGAATATGACATGAGTGAATATATGAGAAAAGTTGATGATTATGATGATCAAGACATGATTTATGTGTTTATATGGTTTTTATTATGCCTTAAAGCATGAATATATGTTACTTTCATGAATTCTTGCAATTGGAATTGAAGTTATAAGTAATTATGAAGTTTTGTTGATTGAATCCGAACTCCCCTATTTCTGCTGCTATGTTCTGCATCTTCTGTAAAACGGGAACGGCCATTCCCGTTCCCTTTGTAAGTAGGGAACGGCCGTTCCCATAATTTGAAGAAGTGTGTAGGGCGGCGAGGACGGGAACGCCCGTTCCCACTTTGTCTCACAAGACGGGAACGGCCGTTCCCATGTTCGGGAGCAGTCTCGGGAGTGGGGGAACGGCCCTTCCCATTTTGCATTGAAACCTGGAAAGGCCGTTCCCATACCCCTGGAAGTGCAGAAACTTTCTGCATAAAATTACAAGTTTAACCCCTCGATCCGACGACTTATTTGACCCCAATTTGTTATAATATGAATGATTACGTGCCAAAACGTGATAGTTGCATGCCACATTGTTTATTGCACGATGTCTCGTATTTGATCATGCCGTGCGTCGTCTGTGGAGTCATATGCTTGAACTACGGTCTCATGCACGTATATTGTTCCGTTTCTTATCCAGTTGTTCTCCCGGGGCTAAGATTATGATCAGCAAAGCATGTTCTCGCATCCATGAGTCGTCGTGTCGCCTGTCAGGTGAGGTTTAGTTATTAATTATTTAGAACCCTATAACCCTTATGTGGATTTCGGCCAAATTACACATGCGTATATTTTTATAATCGTTTTCCAACAACAAGGGATTTAATAACTACTCGTGTATCATGTTACAAGTCATGTTCCGTGAAAGTAAATCGTGTTTCCTGAAACTAATCGTGTTCATGACAAGCAAATCGTGTATCGTGTTATAATCAAGCCATAAATCGTGTTATCGTGTTACCATGATCGTGTTTGGCGAACTATCGTGTACCGTGTATCGTGTATCGTGTTAGTGTTTGAGCCAACCGGGAAAGCATAGGGCTGACGGGTAACTCACACACCACTCTCACACCGTGGGGATGCCCCCTGAATCCACCAGGAGGTTTGGTGGAGGAAGGAGTCCCGTACGTGGGAGTCATGCTCCCGACGTACGTCGTGTTATCGTGGGTGGTTCGGGCCTTGCAAACCCACCACCAATGGAGTGAAGGATGGATTTCATGTTATTGATCGTGTGCACTTTAATGACTTGCATGATAACTTAATTAAATGAAAGTGCAACCCTTGTTCACTGTAAAGGTTGGTTGGAGATCGTGCACGCCCCTCGCCAGGGCCACTGATAGTTATAATAGCCGTGATTATCGTGTTAAACCTGATAGTTGTAATCTCGGGCGAGTCCTTGATATTCTTGCACTCATATTGTTGTTATTATTGTTTTAGTTACAAAACCTTACCCGAGGTTACAACTTGCATGTTCTTTGCGCTAATATATATCTATGCCCCTCACTCAGTCTTCCATAGACTGATACCTCCACTTTTCAGGTTCTTGCAGGTGCACGCTAGGCGGGAGTCGAGTCGTGTCAAGTCCAGTCCATGTAGTCGAGTCCATTACGGTGCATATTGTTTATTGTCGTTTTAGATCTTTTATTATAGTTACTTGTTATTTATGTTCGGAGATGATAATGTATTGATACGTAAAGCTGGAACATATTTAACTTGGTAAATGAGAAATATCGTGACATGTTTATTGGTTATATTTAATCGTGATTAGTTTATGCTTCCGTTTTCACTCGTTGCATGTATACATTAGTCCCGCCTAGCTTGTCGTTTATTGCATTGTCACCCGTTCGCTATAGGTTAGTTTATGTACGGATTGCCCGTTTCGTATGTGGATTGACCTATAGTGCGGGGGTGTGGCACCTCCACGTGTAAGGGGTGTTACATTGTTCATCCGCTCGAGAAGGCCAAGGTCCCTTATGAAGATGGGATGGTCATCTTCGCGAGGGGAATACCCACTTCTCGAGGGGGGATTTGAAGTGTCCTTGAGGCGCCACGCTGTGATGTGAGGATTGGGCCACGTGTCGTTTACATGTCGCGAGCTCAATTTAACCTCGTCAATATTACATAGTACATTTTTTTAGTAAATTTATACAATTTTTTTTTGTTCTTATAAAAATTATAATCCTTACATTTGAAAAAATATATATATAACATTTTTAAGTTTTTTGTGTCCTTCATGTGTCGGACACATATAGTTATCGTGTCTCCAGCGTGTAGAACTTTTGTAAATTTTTGAACACTTTTTATCGTATCAGACACATGTCAGTGTCGTATTAGAGCTATATCCATATCTAACACGTAGGAAACAGGGATTTTTTATGCTAGTTGCTACTAGTACTATCTCATTAATTTTTGGTTAGAAGAGAACTAATAATAACTCCGAGCGGGATGACTTTTGAGCATATCAAGAGCGAGAGCTTTGATCTCAGTGATCGTCACATGGATAGGTTTTTTCTATGGTTTTGGAACATCCACAAGTTACAGGCCTTCCAGAAGGTGAAGATAATGGCCATGAACAGAGTTGGCCAAGGGTAATGCGGGAGTATGATGCTGCGAAAATTCGCTTTAAGTTTAAATTCAATCCAATTACTTCTATATGACCATGCCAAAATCCCACAAAATCAAAGGCAGCAAAGAAGTAGCACATGGAGGGTCGACTCCCTCTCGAATCCGCATCTCGCGCATAGATTCGTATCCCCGAAGTTACGGTCAAACATGATGGAGTTTGTATGAAGGCAGTCGTGGTGAAAAGCCAAAGAAGGGCTTCTTTTCTGGGGAAGTTTGGTATTCCATATCCAACTCCATTTTTCGCCTTCAACACTGGCATGGTTTGCTTGGAGCGCATGGTAAGCCGCTGCACAAGGGAACTGACCCTCAGTAGAGTTGCACCAAATGAGCCTATCGCCCGCCCCGGCTAAGTGGTATCGTATGCGCACGCTCCTAATTTTGCGTGATAAGGATTGATTCACCGTGTGAATCATTTCTTGGATAATCAAAATATTATCATGAATTCCAGGATTTGATATAAAGTGGCCCACGATCTCACTAATGAAAAGCTTGAGCCTCATTACCAAAACTATTGTAATGACTTTGAACAGAACATTGCAAAGAGCAATGGAACGAAATTAGAACATGGATTGAAAATCTTCTTCGGTATGAGCCAAACAAACGAGTTCCAACATCCTACGGGATGACCTTATTGCTAAAGGAACGTGAGATAAAGTCCACAGAGTTCCAACTTGGAAGCCATCCGGGCAAAGGCTTTATAAGGGCTCATGCTCAGATCAACCGAAAGTCCCTTTCACCCAAGATGTCTTTACTAAGAACCTCCTTACTCCTTAGCTACATCCGTTGATTGTCATCTCTTTATAAGCTCAAAGGATTGGTCATCGGCTCATCGCTCTACCACTGAAGCAAGAGTTGAAGTAGTTCCTGGTGTGAATTTAATTTGACCCGATCCCCATCACGAATCCGGTCTCCATCCATCTTCCGATCAAGGATTTTGTTTCTTTTCCTCCTCCTAGTTCTATCTCAAAGCAATGCGACACTATCCAAAATACAATAGGTATACTATAACATCAAATCGAACTTTTATTAATACCCGCTTTAATCTCTTTGGTTGGCTAGTTACGTTTATTTTCAGATATTATTCCTTTTTCTTTTAAAACAAACTTCAAAATGAATGAGTTTCAATTAAAAAAAGTACACAAATTCATGATCAATAACTGTCATCATTTTATTTTTATATTTCCCTTCCCAAAATGATGAAACTCCCGAATCAATCCTCTTTTAGCTTATATGCTTGTCTATGACATCCACATATCCCAAATTGTGGTAAGAACAATTAAAGGCAAACGTAGTACAATTGAACCCATTTTGCTTAAGAATATTACTTTCTTTCACCATCTTAAAATAATTATTACTCTTAAAACTGCAGCATCCAATTTAAATTTTCGTCAAAGGTCCTCAACTCTGTAGTGAATCACATATTTGCCCCAAATGAACTCAAAATTACCTTGCAGTATTTATAAGGCTACAAAATAGATTTTCCTAAAAACCCTCATTGGTTTAAGATCCAAAACAAGTTTATTTACTTGAATGATCTATTCTGCAAAGCCAGAAAATCAAAACCCACAATTTAATTCAAGAATAAGAACCAAGGACTAGTTCATACAGCAACCTTTTACGGTTTTCGAGTATTGCCGCGACGTATATTCTATAAAACTATGACCGAAGTCAATAACCCGTAATAAAGCACATAAATTCTTCTCCCATTTATTCTGGGGAAGTGTTTGACAAGGCAATAGTAATAATAACAACGAATAAATCAGAGAATTAAACCTTGTGCCGGAGCCGGCTTGTCTGAATGCTGCTGCTTCAAATCACCAGAATCAGAAGCTTTAGGACTCTCAGATTCAGATAAGTGAATTTTTGCATAATCATCCACCATTTTTCTCCTCTGCTCATCTTCAACAATTCCAACTTTCTCCTTTGTCTTTTGTCCAACTTCTCCAGCTGCTTTTGTCACTTTGCTAAAAGCACCCGTTACCCATGTAGTGCCCGTAAGAATATATCTGTTCTTCATAATAGCAGTTCCAGCATTGCTAACCGTTTGCTCAGCGGCTGCAAGTGCTGATTTTGCTTTTTCAGAAACATGTAGTTTTTCATCAACTTCCCTCACTTTATCATTCACAATGGAAGTGCCAATTGTTATCTTCTCAGTCAGACCGATTTTCTTATCGAATGAGGCAACTTTAGCACTTGCTGTGGAAGTTAATTGGTGCTTTTCATCAAATGACTTGGCCTTGTTTACAGCATCTTTGCCTAGGATGAAACCCTTTGCGAGCATGCCGCTAACCACATCCTCTGCCTTTTGGAAGGCAGATTCAGCACCTCCTCCAGTTTTTTTATCTGAAGTCTGCTAAATTTTGTGGGATAAGAAATTAGCTATAAAATCCAAAAGAAAAGAAGATTGCTTTAACTTAGAAAGAGAGAGAAATTATATGAAGAATATGTTACCTGGAGTGGCACACAAGCACCGGGAGGAAGCTTGTAGTCAGGGTCCGGATTAATTTCCACAGCCATGTCAACAATTGTTGCACCCTAAAATTGATTGGAAAAAAGAAAAGGATAAATTAATTGCAAGTTGTCTCTGTACTTAAATGATTGTTTGTAGATGAAAATTTTACAACATTGCGGTCCAGTTAGTGACACCTCAACGAAACTTTGCCGTAGATGGACAAAAATGCAACATTCGCTACTAAATTAGAACTGATTTTCTTGTATATACAGGAGAAACTTACTTTGAAAATATAAAAAGGCAAATATTATGGCCAACTGCATAAGTTAAGCTTCAAACGAAATATAAATGACTTGATCATAGATGTTATACCTCATATCCATATTAACACTGAGTTACATACGGACAAAACCACACATTTGTTCAGAGATTAGCTTATCTCACTTTGCATGTTAAGGATTTGAGAGCACGAGAGCAACAATTGGACTGAAAATTGTTTGGAGACTTTGCACACTGAGTCACAGGATATAACCTTCAGTTTAGAAGTTAATAACAAATAGATCAACCATTTTCATATATTTTTACAAATTAAATTTATTTCCCGAGTCATTCACATTCTACTTTGTGAGATGATCATCATCAGAAATTTCATGAACCATCACTGGTACCAGGAAGGAACAAAAAATGGTATACAGATATCGTAGATGTTCCATTGATCAAATACTTTCAAATCTCAATTTTGAGTTCAACAAATAATGATGACAGAAAGCAAAAGGAGAAGAAAATCTAAGGACACAGAAGAAGGAGGGAGAGAATCACCGAAAGAAGAACTGCAGTCTCTGCACCTTGTTCATCCTTGAAGGTCACAAATGCAATTTGAGACCGTTCAGTATCACTACATATAGGAGAGTTACAGTCAATATAAGTCCATGCACAATGATTAATACATATAATGGATTTATACATCTATATACATATACTAGTGGAGGAAAAACAGTAACCTTCGCATTTCAACATATTCGATATCACCAGAAAAAGAGAAAAACTCTTTGATATCACGCTCAGATGCCCCCAAGGAGAGATTGGTGACCTTCACAGTTGTTGTCTGGGCATCAAACAAAGTAAAACATCATCAGATATAAAGTTTTTCGAATAAACAAGTGAACTTCAAAGAACATGGAACAGTAACATACAATGACAGGCATCTTACACTTTAGTTATATACAAGTAAACTTTACAATTTAAAATGTATTTACAGCTGATTTTAATCATGAAAAGAGTTTTTAATAGTGCGATACTTTTTCTTATTGTTAAGATCGATTTAGCACCAATAACTCGTTAATTGAATAAATCTATAGACTGTAGATTTTCACAAGACTATGGAAGGTGAACTATTTACCGACAACTTTTACCAACTCTGCTCAAGAACTACTTCAATATCAACCCAACTTTTGAATTTTAAGTTTTCAAAAAAATGACTTTTCCATAGCTTATATTTCTATAATTTCAAAAAAATGCTATTTCTCAGGGAAAAAAAAATGTTCAATTGACTCATTATTGGTAACTGTTAATTTTGAAACTTTAACAATACTCATTATGTTCTTCAATCTATGAAATCAAGGGTAATTTAGAAAAGAAAATATAAATGGTGTTTTTCCCGAATTAAAAGCTGGTAGAATGGACCTTCCTGAAAATTAATCTTATGGATTTTTCAATACAAAAATAAAAACTTAAGGGTTTTAAGTTATTTTTCCTATTATTTTCAATTTGAATGCACATTTAAATTATTTTCGGAATAACAATTATACTTAATATTATTTTCAGTCAAACACTTTAACAGTAATCCAATCACATTTTGATTTTCATATAAAAAATCAAGAAACGAAACAGAAATTATCAATTCACAAATGAAATTAGAAATTGAGAATGAAAATACAACCAACCATGGATCTGGTTTCATATTTATGAATTCAAATACAACATAAATGACTAATGTCACGTTAACCAACTTGCGATTAAACTAATTGTTCGAGATAATGCAATGAGAGGAAAAACTTACAAAATTCCAAACATCAGCTTTTTGGTTCTTCAAATTTCAAAAAAGAAAATAACAAGACCGGGAATATTTTAACAAAGGTCAGGACAACGATGACTCTTATTAATAAATTTATGCATAACTCGTCAGTGAAACCCTCTAAGAGCAAGATAAAATTACAGGATACATATAAACAGTTCTCATAAAAATAAACAACAACAACAACAACAACAACTGAAATTGCATGTATTCTTCATTCTCAAAGGTCCTTATGCAATAAATTTAGAGCACTCCTTGATAAGCATTGTACAGGTACAAACAGTGAAGCTCGAGTTGACCTTAGAAATTTTTTTAGTTCAGCTCAGTCTAGTCTATAATATGAACTTTTCCCTCGGATGATTTCTCTCACAATCATGTACTTCTTCTCGAAGAATAATACCTACTTATCTGATAATATCAAAACTTCTAACATTTACATTTTTCTTGTAATATTACAACAAAAGTTTTGCTCAAAGTTTTTCCAACAATAAACCCCTACAGACCTCTACACTCAATCCAATTATATACAAAATAATGGTGCAACAAGTCCATTATATATGGTTTATCCAATTATCACCCAAACATGTAAGTTATTTCAATACAAAGGAATAGAGGCACTCTTTGGAATCTTGAATTCATATTTATTTTTCTAGAATCACAAGCACTAGTTAACTCAAATCCCAGTCTCCTAAATGCATCAGCGCCATTTGAACAAAGGAAAGCAGTATGCTTATACATTTGTAAGTTAGTAAGTCTCCAAAGAAAAGGAGAAAACAAAACATTTTTTAAAGCATATCCCAATCAAACAAATTGGCGTTTCTCTTCCATTTCTAAGTTAGAATTAGTGGATCTACATCCCCTTCACCCATAGTTATCTAAATTACACTGATAATCACATCAAATAACTTCAAACCCGGAAAGAAGCATTCACATTCACATTCACACAACACTTCACCTACAGTAATCCGCACCACAATCCACCATCCTAAAAGAAATACACCAACACCAGCAAGAATCGCAGACAGATCAACAGATTCCACCACAAATCCAATCGAAAGACCCAACCAAAACCACGCAGCATCGAAGAAACACAAAGTAAACAACCCCAATTGCCCATACCACCAAACAAGTCAACAAATCAAGCTCAACAGCACAAAATATAGCATGACGAAGCTGATGCATATTACTCACCGACATTGAAGCAGCTTTCTTCAAGAAAATGATGAGAACAATTGAACGAAGATACAGATTCTGAGTTGAGTTGAAAAGGGTTTAGCAGATGAAAGGCGTTGACGGGGACACGGGATATGCAAACGCGATGGCTGAATCCTAAAGCTATAACAATATTAGCAAATGAGATTTGTGATTTTAGTTTTGTTTTTCTTTATTACAGACCGACACGGGGTTCGGCTTCTAGGTGGGCCCCTTGAGTGTTTATTGGTTCCGACTTCCTAGAATATGTGGTGAAGTACACTGTTCTGAATGTAATACTTTTCCTCAAAAAAAAAAAAAAAAAACCTAATATGCAATTTGATTATGTAAGTTTATAGTTTTGACCATTTAGTCATGTTCATTTTGAAAATTATAATTAAGTCCTATAAAATTTATAATTTTGCAATTCATATCCTATTTTTGTCGGAAAATTAATTAGTTGTCGGAATTTACCACGTAACTAATTTTTTTGCTGATTTGGCGGGATGACACAACAAAAGTATTTGACATGTTTAAAAAATCATTATATATGAGACAAATATGCAAGTTCGATCCTATAAGTTTGTAATTTTAACAATTTGGTTTTTAAGTTTTCGATTTCAACAACTTAGCTAAATTAAAGGGAAATTAGCCAAATGCATATTATATGTAAAACTTTTGCCCTTTCCAATTATAGGGAAACTACACTTTAGTCCTCAAGTTATGATATAATGATAAAAGGTGAATTACATTAACACCCTTTGAAGCTTCAAATATTATAATTGGGCCCTTGTTAATCATTTTATTATATTTATTACATCAGATCAGTTTTTCGATAAATTTTGGATGACGTCACAAATTTTGGGATTTGAATTTTCCATGTTACCCCGACCTTAAATATGGGGTAAACTTGGTATTAAAAAATTACCTATTACAGTAGGGGTAAAATGAGAAATTCAAGTCTCCAAATTTATGATGTTTATCCTAAATTCGAGTCTCCAAATTTTAATGAAAAATTAATATAAGATGATTTATAATTTTTAGAAGAGATTAACATATAATAAAATAATTAATAAAAGCTCAATTATATAATAATAATATCTAAAACTTCAAAGGACCTTAAATGTTACACTACTAGAAAAACAGGTCGTTGTGACGCCATAATATGACGCTTTTTAAAAGGCGTCACAACAGAACACCTGTTGTGACGCTTTTTATAAATGTGTCATATTAAATTAAATTAAATTTTGTTCTATTGTGACGCCTTTTATAAATGTGTCATATTAAATTAAATTAATTTTATTTATTAAAATTGTTGTTTAAAAAAATGAATATAGTGTGACATTTTTATATAAAGCGTCACAATATAATAAATGTATTATGACATTTTTTTCCAATGCGTCTCAATATTATTCATTTATTATAACAATCGTTCAAAGAAAAAAAAACTAAGAAATAAAATTTTAACATCTGGCGCAATCCATCAAAACTTAGCGGGAAAAAAGAAAGAAATAAACCCTTCACTTTTCACTTTTCACATTTCACATTTCCCCTTACCTCCGAAAAATCAGCAGCCCATATTTCACATTTGGGACTTTGGAAGTGACAATCAAAGAGCAGATTTCAATAAACCCTTTCCTCCGAAAGACCAGATTTCTTCCGAAGTGAAAATGGGTGCGAAACCTCTCTTGGGACTTTGGAAGTGCTGCGAAAGGAAGGGAGGAACGCATACGAGTTGCTGCGAAACCCTTTCTCTGAAGGAATGAAGGAACGCAAACTGTGAAACCCTTTCTACAGGTAAAATTCCATCTAACCATTTCCCGTATTTGCTAATTATCTTGGGTCTTTACTTTGCTTTGGTGCAGAATGTTGCATGCGGTTTTTCGATGGATTGCGGAGCTCAATCTTAACTTTGCCTTTTGCCGATTCCAAGCCGTTTTATATTTTTTATTTTTGGAGAGTTTCCAATGCTTTTTTTTTTGGTGTTGAACTGGACGAGAGTTTAATGGTGATAATAATTCCGAATTTTATTTGTGATCCAGTGTTTTTTTTTTGAGATGGTTCTTACTTCTTAAAAAATGAATAAACATCTCTGCGAACAGGGCATTCAAATATATTAATCCTTTTACCTTTTGATGGTGTTTGTGTGTCCCTGAAAGAGAGAGAGATTTGATATGCTCTTTATGTGCTTTCGGAGCTCTTTGCAAATGGTGGAAAGAGATAGAATGGTGGAATTTAGATGGGTAGAGCACGGTAGGAAGGTCAATATAAAACTGAGTAAGCTTCATTGTAGTTCAAGTAAAATTGCTAATTAACGAGTGGTGGTTAAAGTACAAGTTGTTTCACCTTACACTAGTTAATTTGCTAATTAACAGTAATTAAGTTAGTAAAGGAAAATTATATAAAAAGGAAGAGTAGCTGGAGTAGGTTAAACAAAACAATAGTTTCAGTTGATGGTGTTCATGATCTGCTATATTGTGACACTGACTAATATGTAATCTTACTAACCAAACAACAAATACGATCTCCTCTACGGAAGGTGATGTTGTTGTTAATTAGATTAACTCCATGAAAACAGAAGCACTCCTAACTCATAATCCTCACGTGACTCACTCTAACACGGTTGCTGGATCAGCCTCGGATTCACCCTCAGGAATGGATGGATTCGTGGAATGGAATTCTTGTTTTATTTTAATAATTATTACGAATTACTTAATTTCAATTCAAAGGTACGATTCAGATTTCTTTTTCAGGAAAAGATGTACAAGATTCTTGATAAACCTTTTTTGAATTCATATTAATACTGGAATTTTTATGACATATTTTTTGAAATTTATTGATTTTTTTTCTTTTGTACAAACAAAAGGAATTTCTATTAGTATATTTGCCTTTTAATTGAAAGTCCATTCTCATCAATGTGCTGATATTTATTATCATATATGCCAAAAAAAAATTTGCAATTACTTGTAAATATTCCTGAAACAATTATTTATCTAAAATAATAATAATAGAAGAAGAAATTTGATTAACATTAATAACACGATTTTCAGTTAAATTTAGCCATAAATATAAAATGGCATTCATATTATATACTTAGGAAGGTGCTTCTTCCTTCCATTAACAAGGTGCTTTCATATTTATGCCTTTAACAAGGTGCTTTCTGTGATTATTCTTGGGGTTAATCTTTGTTGGAATG
Organism: Lantana camara; assembly: GCA_037501455.1. Classification (NCBI taxonomy): domain Eukaryota; kingdom Viridiplantae; phylum Streptophyta; class Magnoliopsida; order Lamiales; family Verbenaceae; genus Lantana; species Lantana camara. The sequence goes on from CM074857.1 coordinate 114,069,653, forward strand.
GGGGATAATGATTCAGTTAAAAAGTGTAAGGTGTTGGCAAACAACTATATAGATATATATGATAATTTTAATTATATATGCATATATACATATATATTTTATGTTTTTTTTTTTTGAATTTTCCGGTATTCATGTTTTTCATTTTCGTTCGTGTACAGTTGCACTTTATATGCCTTAACAATTTTATATTTTTGTTTTTATATGTGAAGAATTGTCTGCTGGTTGTGCCATGAATTTAATCTTACTTGAACTCTTAAATTCTTGCTAAAGGTCATTTCATGGATTACTTTTGCATAATATGATCTAGTGAAAATTCAAAGTGTCAAAGTTCTTGTGTATAACTACATGAATTATAGGTTAGGATATTTTCACAGAATTCGGCCTTCAAACATATGCTATGCTCGTGCTCTAACAAACATATCCCTATGATTTAGGATTGTGTGGAACTATACATTTTGTATGAGATCGGACAATTCCTCAAAAATCCCCAAGTGTAAACTGAATTTCCTTTTCACTCCCCAGTTTTGAAAAAGTTCCTGTTCACTCCCCAATTGAAAAACAAAATTTCTTTTCACTCCCCAAGGTTGTATAATAATTCAGGAATTGCGTACAATTTTTAGAGAATTGCGTATAAAAACCCCGGAATCTCGTATATACGAGATTCTGGGATTTTTATACGCAATTCCTAAAGACAATGTACGAACATGTACTATTTGTGGGGACCTAAAAGGAATTTTGTTTTTCAATTGGGGATTGAATGGGAACTTTTTCAAAACTGGGGACCTAAAAGAAAATTTTTCAACTTTTTGGTACTATTCAAAGATTTTCCCGTATGAGATTTGAGGCTGAAAAGTCACTACTTACCTTTACCAGATAACTAACTTGCTGTTCAACATCACCGAGCATTATTAGGACTGCTCCCAAACTTGAGGAGCAATAAAGGGGTCTCTGACGTGACTAAAGGTATGAGTACTCGTAAATATTTGACTTCATGTAATTTCTTTTAAGTGTATAGTCAATCTCCAAATTTGAGGTAACTACATTTTTATAGATTGGTTAATTACGAACATGGATAAGAGATGGATGGATCTCCCTAGGTCCAGTAGAGAGTATTGTTGTGGGTTAAAATATTTTTAGAGTAAAGCTAGATGTAGGAAATTCTAGGATAGGCTTAGTTAGTTTTTGTTTTAAGAAAAGACAATAGGCACAACTTATTTTTAATTTTATAATTTTTGGTTGTCCTATATAAATGAAAGTTGTGTTGTAGCCTTGTAGGTATGAAAAAAAAAAAAAACATAGACGACTCAGTGACCGTGGAACCCAAGGGTATCAAACACAAGCATCTCAAGCACTCAATGCACACCATGAAGACACAGGTAAATTTTATAAGCGGCCATATACCACAAATCTTCTTCTTGTGAGGTTATTATTATTTTTTATTCAGATATTTTGTTATTTTGATTTGTCCAGCTGAACATTTTTAAACCTGACATCTTCCTATGAATTCTAAAAAAGTTGTCTAATAGGCCAAATTCAGTTTGCAAAGTGGATTAGAGAATAAATTCATTTGCTAAATTCATTTGCAAGGTAGTGGTTGGGCCGTCGCCTTATTCTGTTCTGTTCTATGTAATTAAATCATATTAAAGAGGAGTTAGTTAATTATTATTAGGAATACATACATAGGACATACATACTTATTATACATATATGGAGTCCCACCAATCAAACACAAAATCTTCCTTGATAATCAGTTTGCACACGAACAGATATTAATGCTGCTGCCTTTAGTTAGTAATCACTAATCAGTAACGTATTCCAAGTTCCAGGTCCCAACAACCTATTAATTATTATTCATCCAAGACATTAAATATGTTTGTATATTTATACTATCTGAATCAGAATATTCTATCCGTTCTGCTATTTGCCCTTAGGATTACTGAACGTCTTCATTTGATAATATTACATAGAAGATGGTATGTATAATGATGCTGTTGATTCCTCTCCTGCAGGCAGCTTAGTCGGTTTTAGTAATTGTTTGGTTGTTGAAGATGGAACATGTTTGCACATTTGGATTTGGTTTTCCACTATCTCAGACATATACCCTTTTTCCTACGAGACAGTAATTCATTGATTCCTGGAGCCTTTGCCAACTTTGCTTCTTTGCTTTCCCAACCTACTTTTTCACTTATAATAATGCTAAAATTGTTGGGATTTCTTGATTTAGACCAAATTTACAATACATGTTTTGTTTTGAATCTTGATGATTGTCGTAGGTAACGCTCGAAATCACTGATGTTGAATTCAATCATAGTAGCTTACTCAGAACCTCTGGCTGAAATTTCTGCCTAACACATTGATCTGAGTTAGTTGTCAGGTCTGTTCATTTGACCTTTGGAAAAATTATCAGTATTTAATTGTAGCTATCATTGCTTGTCATTAGCACATAACCATCATAATTGCGTTTTATGTATGTTATATGCTGTCTTAGGTGCACGTGTGTATTGAGGCTTTTAAATAAAACCGTGAGTTATATGATCAGCAAGGGAACATAATTAAATATTTCCATCTGTGATATATATGATCAGCTGAGTATGAGTACTGAACTGATTCTTGATATATCGATACCACATTGATATTCAAAATTCTTTTAAATCTGAAATTATATTTTATCCTTCCAGGTTCTGCTGCAACAATCTGCTGACCTCTATGCAGCAAATGGTGCTGGTATGGTATTTGCAGAAAAAGGTTAATTTGATATAGCAAAAGATCTGTTCACATAGGTCAGCTGCATTTTATAATTAACTATTTCAGAAACTTCAAACGTATATTCCGCACTCATACGATCTCGATTTTAAAAACTATTTTAACTAGGTATTACTAGTATATTAAGGTTTAGGCCTATTAAATTTTATGCTAATGTGAGTCCATTTGATACCCGAGAAAAATTCAAAACATCACAACAGTCCCTTGTTTCTTTGTCCCAATACCCAATTGGACAACAATTTGAAACCCACATCAATTGCGTTTGGTCTATTCTTAAATCCTTAAAAGTAGTAGGGAAGGAGATGTAGAAATGTTCTATTCTTGCCTCTTTCTGTTTGATTCCACTTTCTACTCTAGCTTATAAGTATTTACCTATCAATGTATGCATTTCCGTGCGATATTACGGGTTTTTTATTGTATCTACCTCATTTTAGTTTCCTTGAATCAGTGATTGTCATGACTTATATTTAACATTTAAATAAATCATCAAATAAGATTACTAATTGAAGTGTAGCATAGAGTTTGAGTAGAACATCAAATAACAAACACATTATAACTGGAACCTTGTTAATTTTTATATGACTGGACATTAATACATTAGTCATGTTCTCCACTTTAATTAATGCTGATGCTGTTTACAAGTCCAACTTGATCTTTACTGTTTTCTCTGTTAAATAGCTTGGCAGTATTGTAATTCTCTTTGATGTGAGTTCTAACAATGGTCCTTTACATGCTAATTCTCCTACATAGAAATTGTTTTTTAAATAAATGCAGACCAATTGAAGTTCAAATCGAACATTTATAATTTAATTTCTTGGACATCATTCTTGGTGTAATTTTTCTGCTTTTAATGATGGCAGGAGCAAAAGTTTTTGATTAGAGTGATACTAATGGTGCCCTGTTCTGCTGTTGAATCAGTGAGTTTATTTATTTTTCTTTAAAAGCGATTTTTTATTTTATTTTGTTGCCTGAACTTGATTGGTAACAGATAACAGATATAAGAAGGGTTTAGTTGTTGCAAGTTAGAACATAAATTCTACAAGTGGGTGTTGAGTTCTTGAAAATTTCTTGACCTCTCTAAGATATATATTCTAGAACAAAGCAACTGTGATATGTAAATAAATAGTAATAGTTTAACCTCTCTAAGATATATATTCTTATCTCATTTTCACACAAACTAAAGTTGGGCCATAGTTTAGTTCCGAGACCTAAATAAACGGTTAAACATCTATGTGTTGGGAATAGTGCCCTGAAAATTCAATTAGTTGAATTAATTAAACTGAATTTACAGCAAGTTATGAGTATTTCACATATTAGCAATTAATGACGTGTGATGGTATTCTTATATGAAATGTGTTTCATAGGAAAAGACTTTGAATATCGAAATCACGTGTCATTAAAGTTCTAGTCGGTAAGATAAGAATATGTTCTTATCAAGACTATAACGTGGTTATATAAGATGATTAGTCTTTCGTCATAGGGAATGGTGATTCCAATTATAACACGTTGATGATTTTCAATAGGATTGGAAACATCGAACTGGACCACTGAGATTATTCATTTTATACTGCTATCTAAAATGAATAAAATCTCAGGAAGCATTGTACTCTTAATCCGGATAATATTTCGGCTTTAGGCATGTAGTGTTAGTCACTGTAACATACTCGAAGTGAGGTCTCGGTAATGGGTGGCCAAAATACTTTGTATGATTCGGTGACAGCATGAAATGTTCTAAAGAGTTATATTGATCGAGGAATCTGTGGCCTTGCTGGAAGGTAAGAGATATCCTTGAAATAGATTTGCAAAAGTTCGAATTAAGACTTTGGCCAAAGCACTTCGCGTGATAACGTCACCGAAGTTGTATGTTGAATGTGTTTTACATACAGAGAATTTGAACTTAAGGCGAATCAATAAATTTCAAATTAGAGATGAAAAATAAATGATAGTAGTTGCAATTTATTTTTCATGGATATCTACGCGGAGGAGTAAAATGCGAAATTATTCTAGATCGAGAAATTCGTGAATAATTTAATTAATTTTAGAATGCAACAATATTTATTTAGTGGAATTAAATATTGTTAAACGGTAATTAATTATTGTCATGAGATGATAATATATTAATCCGTTTGGAGCTAAAATTAATTAGTCCTGCAGGTCCCCCTGCAAGCCCCAAATCGAAAACCCAAAGAGAAAATATTAAAAGGAGAAAGAGAAGTGAATTTTTCAAAGTGTTTGAAAATAGCAAAGGGATTTATTTTAAGAAAATAAATCAATTTCCAAAGAGTTGGAAATGCCCGAAATTTTATTTTGGAGAAAATAAAATTTTAAAATTAAAAAAAAAAAAAAAAAACGGTGCTGACATGGCAGCTGATGTGGCATGCCACGTCAGCAAGGTGGGCCCAGGTGGCGTTGACTGGGCAGCCGCGTGGCACGCCACGTGTGCGACACGTGGACTGAAGGGATTGCGCCACGTCATCGAGAAACAACGGTTCAGATTTGTCTGAACCGGATCGGAAATCGGGCCGGTCAACGGGTCCGGGTCCGGATCAACGGGTCGGACAAATGGATAGGGTTGAACCGGACCGGACACGTGGCGTCACCAGGATCGGCCACGTGTCGGACCGGACCGGTTCAAGGGTTTGGAACCCTAGCCGAAAGGCGGCGCGTGCGGGCGCATGAGAGCTCCGTTTGCCGCGTTCTCGGCGGCGTTGAACTCGTGGCTCTGAGATCTACGACGTGGTCACCTTGGTTTGCGTGTCCAAGTTGTACACGCAAGTGGGGATGTAAAATGACCATTTTGCCCTTACTTTTGTATCCAAAATGACCGAAACGCCCTCGGTTTTTCCCCTATAAATAGGGGCCTTGGGTCCTCATTTCTCAAAAAACATTTTGGGAGAGGTTTTGGCTATTCCTTAGCTTTGAAACCATATCCCATTTTCTCCTAGTTAATTCCGATTTATTTCGGAATTAATTTTAATTAGGTGTTTATATAAAACGCCTAATTTCGGGAGAATAAACCCTGAAAAGGGTTTTCTAGTTTAAAGTTTATTTTCTCTAAGTATTTAGAGAAATACTTTCGGAGCCCACACTCCGAGGGTGTCCCTAGGGTCATTGCAGGGAAGCTCTGCCGGTCTCACGAGTGGGATAGGAGCTGGAAAAATGCCGTTAGATAGCCATGATTGCAGTACGGTAATATTTTACAGTTGTTTTAGTTTAAGCATGATAAATTATGTGCTCTTAAGTGTTAATTGCATGTTAGATATTTATCTGCTTAAGTGATTTAAAATTTGTTATCAATTGCATGTATATACTTGAGTAGATCCGGCTAAGTCTTCCGCTTTGTATTAAAATGATAGAAATATTTTAATACTTGTATTATAGTAAAAATTTTAAAATGTGGTCCCGGACTGCTACTGTTGTGGGCCCGCATCCCATCATGTGGTATCAGAGCCGTGCTCTAGATATATACATGCATTGATATGATGCATGTGATGCATAATTTTAAATCTGATACTGTGCACGTAAATTCTGTCAAAGGAGGCTGGTTTTTAAGTGGGACCGTTTGTGACCCCTCCAGTGTTTCCTGGGAATTTACGTGGAATGGTAATTTTCTGGGAATCGATTTCAATAATCTTCCTGGTTAATTACCGAATCAGTAAACATGATTTAAATTATGAGATAATTTATTTATAACATGTTTACTTTATGCCATTTATTTTAAGCATAATAATTATGTGATAATTATACTAGCATGCTTAATTGATTTAATTTATGGCATATTTATTCTGTGTCATTTAAAATTTTAAGCATGATAATTATGTGATAATTATATAAAAGCATGCTTAATTATTTTATGGCATGATCATGATAATATGAGATATTATATTTACAATTATGCATATTTTATTTAATGTGATTAAATAATATTGTTTAATATAGACGCTATGCATAATTGAACTAATATTTTTCGGCCTAATTAATAAATAGTTATTAAATTGCCTTAAAATATTATTATTAGGATTTTAAATATGATTTAGTAATCCTTGTGGGAGGGTATTAATTAGATTAATTACTTCCAACAATAAGACGCCAAAAGTGATTATTAAATAATCAACAGATAATCCACACCTTTTAAAAAATTCAAGTGGGAGCGAGATGAAAAGAGTTGGATTCTCACGGCCTCCATTACCCGTCTATAGTATAGTGGATGTATACTACTCCCTTCGGCGGGTATATATTCGCGGTATACAAGATTAGACTTCTACGAATAGAATGAAATACGGGGAAGTCAGCTCGACCACGCCTCCGTGGAGTGTCTTGACCTACTCGTACGGACTTCTAGGTAATGGTACACACTTGACTAAGTAATGTATTAATCTCCCTTCGGAGCTATGTTACATTTACTTAGAGGCCAAGGGTTGACGTGGTGGATTGACATTGTTTGGTAAGAGTTACCTAGAGGACATGCTAATTAAGAATAGTTCTTGCTTTTCTAAGCGGTTTTCGACCTCGCCTCCGGGGAGTCAACTGCGGTTAGTTAAGTCACCATTGCGTAAATCAAAATGCTTACGTGGATTTCATTTATTGGTTGGACGCAGAAGAAAGTGAAATACATAATCATAACTTGCATTTATCTATTTATTTCAGTTTTATAATTACGATCTCCCTTAGCCCACTCGAAATAATCTTCAAGGAAATAGGCTAGTAAGGGTTCAACTATGCTGACTAGGAAATGAATCTTGACATCGTGACATGAAAGTTTATGTACTCACTGAACCTTATCCGAAAATTTTGGAAACTACAACCAGTCAGGATTAGAAAGACGCTTATTCTAAATGGATCAAGTGTGATGATCTAGCAAGTCTTATATCCTGACATCTGTCTTAAAAGTTCTTGAGCATCAAACACATGAGATATCTACTGATAAGAACATGTGTTGAAGACAGAGTCGTACGTAGGTACGAGCCATGAAAACGGTTGTCAGTTAAAGATGTTTGAAGGATCACTAGCTCAGAATCATATTATGAATATGATAACTAATCTGAACGAGATTGAAAGCCTCTGTGCTTAAAGAGACAATCTTAACAGATAGGATACGATCCTATACTCTCTGCCTAAGTCATTTGAACGTTCAAGATTATTTTAAATAATTTTTTAAAACCAATGAACGACCTCAATGTGGCAGAAAGGGTGATATAGACTAAGGGAAAAGTTCTTTTTAATCAGGCATCAATATCCACGAGCTAGAAAGCCAGTAAGTGGAAGAAAGAAAAGGAAAAGTTCCCAATCGAAGGTTCAGAAATAGAAAGTCAAATCCGACAATGGAAAAGTGTTTCTATTTCGGTGGTAACGGGTATTGGAAAAGGAAATTATCCAAAATACTTAGTCTGTCTGTTTGTTACGCCGTTTAGATAAGATATGAAGATATCTTACTCGTTGAAAATATGTTTAGTTGGAAATTCACCGGACTCCTGGTATGTGAATTTGAGATCAACTAATCATATTTGCAAGTTGTTGCGAAGATTCGAACCAACCAGAAAGGTTGAAAAACGGCTAACACATAACTACTGCTCGGGGATAATACAAGTGTAATTGTATTAGCAGTAAAGACTATAAAGTCGTATTTTGGCAAAAGGGTTTTAATATTATACGTGCCATATAAACAGAAATTTAATTTCAGTGGGTTATTTGATAACTAATAGTTTAATTGTTTGTTTTGAACAAAAGTTTACCACTAAGCAAAATAAAAGGTTTATTTGCTCTGGCACAATAAAAGATGGTCTTTTATACCTCAATGAAAACCCTAATACAAATTTAACATTAAGAAGCTTGACTTACCATCTAAAGGGAAAAACTTCTACGTGGCACCTATCTATTGGTCAATTGAATCTGAATAGGATCCAAAGACTGATTGTTGAGTCCTATTGACTTGAAAATAGTATCAATCTGTGAATCCTATTTAGAAGGTTAAAATGACCAAGAAACCTTTTTGAGACAAAAGGTATTTAAGCCATGAAGTTGCTTGTGTCAGTTCATACGGATATGCGATCCTATGATTATTCAAGCAAGAGGAAGTTTTGGATATTTCATCATTCGTTTGAATGATTACTCTAGATACATATATGTTTATTTGATGAGACTTAAGTCTGTAATTGTTGAAGAGTTCAAAGAATATAAGACTGAAGTCAAAGAATCAAATTAGAAAACATATCAAGGCACTTCGATTAGGTCGAAGTAGTGATAAGTATCTAAGTTCAGAGTTAAACAGAATTTCTCAAATGAGATTGGATCTCAACTATATATATGAGATACGTCTTAGCAAAGATGTATTGCAGAAAAGAGAAATAAAACTCTGATAATGACGGTAAGATTCATGAAAAGTCATGCTACCCTATGAATTTCGTTTTGGGGTCTTGCACACAAAACGACAAACCTAGTTCTATCTAAGTCAGTTCCTAAAACACTGATGGATCTGTAGCTAGAGTGAAAGCCCTGTATCTTTTATCTTCGGATTTAAGGTACTCTGGTCCATGAGTTAAGGATGGATCCTGACAAGTTAGAATAAAGAACAAAGGTTTACTTGTTCTAAGGTTATCCTAAGAAAAACAAGAGGTGGTATATTTTGTAATTTGAGAAATCACAAAAGATGTTTGTGAATATTTCAAAGATAATTACATAGATAACCGCAAAGGGTAGAAGCAAAGTAGTGTTAAAAGAAATAACAGTATTAGATACTGATTTCCATAAACCCGTGATGACTGAAAATATATTGGATACATGTGAAGTACCAAATACAACATGTGATGTAGAGACGTGCACACAAGAGCATCATTATAGTGGGAGGATTGTCAGGACACCTGACAAGATACCTAAGATTAACCCAAGTGGTTGAATCTAACGTATCTGATCCTATCACGTGTAATGAAGCTGTAAAAGATATAGACGCTGACCGTTTGGTCAATATCCATGGAATCTAAGTTAGAATATCTGTATTCTAACAAAGTCTTGAACTTGTAGAGGCGCCTGAAGGCATTAAACCCTATTAGATAAAATTGGGTTCTACAAGACGATAAAAGGAGAAATGGACGAAAAAGTAGAGACTTTAGAGCAAACTTTTGGCAAGGGATTTTACCTAGAAAGAAGAAATCATTTATGAGGTCTTCTCGCCTATAGAAATGCTTAAGTCCATTATCCTCTCCATTTTATCTCATTATCGATTATGAGATTAGATAAATGGATGTAAAGACTATGTTCTTGAACGGGCAACTTCAAGAAAAAGATATACATGGCATAACCTGAAGGCTTCACAGCCAGAAATCAGGTACATATAATGCAAGCTTAATAGATCGATTTATGATCTTAAGCAAGCGTCTAGATTATGGAGCATCAGAATTATAAGGCAATTTAGATTCTTTGGTTTTGTATAATTGCTTGATGAACCATGAAGTGTACAAAATGACATCATGATAGCGTTGTAACGTTTTCACTTTGTACGTAATTAATATTCTGCTCATTGGGAATAATGCAAGAATTTTGTAAGTAGTCAAGATTCGGACGTCAAATCATTTTGACAAGAAAAGACCTATGTGAGACCAATGTTATTCCAAGGATCAGACCTTTGTCGTGATCATAGGCATAAGGAAATTGGTTTATCACAAGAAACGTATATGGATAAGATGTTGGCAAGGCATAATATGATAAATTCCAAGAAAGGTTCATTACCTTTTAGATATGGGATTTATCTATCTCGGGGTCAGTGTCCTAAGACAACTGAAGAGATAGAAGACATGATTAGAGTTCCGCAGCGGAAGCTTTATGTATGTCATATTATGTACAGGGCCAGATGTCTATTATATAAATAGGTCTAAGTCAGCAGATATTAGTCAAACCCTAGAATCTAACACTGGGTAGTAGTGAAAGTATATATTGGAATACTTGAGAAGGACTTGAGATTATATGCTTGTCTACCACAGTGATGAGCTCATTTCAATAGAGTGTAAAGATTCGGATTTACAATCTGATTTGTATTCTAAATGTTTGACATTAGAATACGTGTATACTCTAGAAAGAGCAATCGTTAATTGGAGAATGTTAAGCAGACTTGTATTGCTTACACCGACATGGAAGTCAAATACATGGTAGCTTGAGAAGCAACCAGTTAGATGTATTGGATTCATGATTTCCTAGTTGTTGGCTCAGAGAAACGTCTAATAGATTCCTTCACTAAAGTATTGGCGCGAAAGAGTGCAAAACGAGTTTTGACACTCATGTGAAAGGAATAAGACTTGGATGTGTAGCCAAATTGAATTTAGGGCAAGTGGGAGATTGTTGGGAATAGTGCCCTGAAAATTCAATTAGTTGAATTAATTAAACTGAATTTACAGCAAGTTATGAGTATTTCACATATTAGCAATTAATGACGTGTGATGGTATTCTTATATGAAATGTGTTTCATAGGAAAAGACTTTGAATATCGAAATCACGTGTCATTAAAGTTCTAGTCGGTAAGATAAGAATATGTTCTTATCAAGACTATAACGTGGTTATATAAGATGATTAGTCTTTCGTCATAGGGAATGGTGATTCCAATTATAACACGTTGATGATTTTCAATAGGATTGGAAACATCGAACTGGACCACTGAGATTATTCATTTTATACTGCTATCTAAAATGAATAAAATCTCAGGAAGCATTGTACTCTTAATCCGGATAATATTTCGGCTTTAGGCATGTAGTGTTAGTCACTGTAACATACTCGAAGTGAGGTCTCGGTAATGGGTGGCCAAAATACTTTGTATGATTCGGTGACAGCATGAAATGTTCTAAAGAGTTATATTGATCGAGGAATCTGTGGCCTTGCTGGAAGGTAAGAGATATCCTTGAAATAGATTTGCAAAAGTTCGAATTAAGACTTTGGCCAAAGCACTTCGCGTGATAACGTCACCGAAGTTGTATGTTGAATGTGTTTTACATACAGAGAATTTGAACTTAAGGCGAATCAATAAATTTCAAATTAGAGATGAAAAATAAATGATAGTAGTTGCAATTTATTTTTCATGGATATCTACGCGGAGGAGTAAAATGCGAAATTATTCTAGATCGAGAAATTCGTGAATAATTTAATTAATTTTAGAGTGCAACAATATTTATTTAGTGGAATTAAATATTGTTAAACGGTAATTAATTATTGTCATGAGATGATAATATATTAATCCGTTTGGAGCTAAAATTAATTAGTCCTGCAGGTCCCCCTGCAAGCCCCAAATCGAAAACCCAAAGAGAAAATATTAAAAGGAGAAAGAGAAGTGAATTTTTCAAAGTGTTTGAAAATAGCAAAAGGATTTATTTTAAGAAAATAAATCAATTTCCAAAGAGTTGGAAATGCCCGAAATTTTATTTTGGAGAAAATAAAATTTAAAAATTAAAAAAAAAAAAACGGCGCTGACGTGGCATGCCACGTCAGCAAGGTGGGCCCAGGTGGCGTTGACTGGGCAGCCGCGTGGCACGCCACGTGTACGACACGTGGACTAAAGGGATTGCGCCACGTCATCGAGAAACAACGGTTCAGATTTGTCTGAATCGGATCGGAAATCGGGCCGGTCAACGGGTCCGGGTCCGGATCAACGGGTCGGACAAATGGATAGGGTTGAACCGGACCGGACACGTGGCGTCACCAGGATCGGCCACGTGTCGGACCGGACTGGTTCAAGGGTTTGGAACCCTAGCCGAAAGTGAAAGTCACGCGCCGCCTTGTGGCGGCGCGTGCGGGCGCATGAGAGCTCCGTTTGCCGCGTTCTCGGCGGCGTTGAACTCGTGGCTCTGAGATCTACGACGTGGTCACCTTGGTTTGCGTGTCCAAGTTGTACACGCAAGTGGGGATGTAAAATGACCATTTTGCCCTTACTTTTGTATCCAAAATGACCGAAACGCCCTCGGTTTTTCCCCTATAAATAGGGGCCTTGGGTCCTCATTTCTCAAAAAACATTTTGGGAGAGGTTTTGGCTATTCCTTAGCTTTGAAACCATATCCCATTTTCTCCTAGTTAATTCCGATTTATTTCAGAATTAATTTTAATTAGGTGTTTATATAAAACGCCTAATTTCGGGAGAATAAACCCTGAAAAGGGTTTTCTAGTTTAAAGTTTATTTTCTCTAAGTATTTAGAGAAATACTTTCGGAGCCCACACTCCGAGGGTGTCCCTAGGGTCATTGCAGGGAAGCTCTGCCGGTCTCACGAGTGGGATAGGAGCTGGAAAAATGCCGTTAGATAGCCATGATTGCAGTACGGTAATATTTTACAGTTGTTTTAGTTTAAGCATGATAAATTATGTGCTCTTAAGTGTTAATTACATGTTAGATATTTATCTGCTTAAGTGATTTAAAATTTGTTATCAATTGCATGTATATACTTGAGTAGATCCGGCTAAGTCTTCCGCTTTGTATTAAAATGTTTTAGAAATATTTTAATACTTGTATTATAGTAAAAATTTTAAAATGTGGTCCCGGACTGCTACTGTTGTGGGCCCGCATCCCATCACTATGATCTAGTGAAGGATTTCATATAGATTGTATTATGTTGGCTTCATATAAATTTATTCAGCACTTTTAGTTTTGATGTTTTTCACTTTTAGTCGATCTAATGCTTGTGCTTGCTTGAAATAGGTTTGGGGCAGGTTCAACTGAAATTAGAAGACCTGAGAAGTGCTTTGACCAATTTTGAAAAAGTCTTGGAGGTTCAACCTGAAGCTGAAAGTTGTGAGACTTTGAAAGTGAGTTAAGAATATTGTTACAATTTCGTGTGGCCTTTTGGCTCCTTTCTATCCCATATGTTTCGGACAGAATTTAATTGCTTTTTTTTTAATGTAGGCTCTTGGACACATTTATGTTCAGCTCGAGCAGAGCGAAAAGGCTCAAGAACTACTCAGGAAAGCCACTAAAGTTGATCCTCGAGATCCTCAGGTGATAATGTTATTTCAACCTTTTCCCCACCGTTTATTTCCTTCATTTGATGGTTATATTATAACTTGTTGTGTTGGTACCATTGAATAAAGAATGAGGTCATAGATTTGATAAATATGACACCAAATTGGTACAACTGCCTATTTTCAAGTCTCCTAATGAAAGATTTTAAAGCTGACAAAAATAGTTCCCTGATGCAAGGGCTATTCCAGCCCTCATTAGATTCATAATAAACTAATGTGCTACACATTGCTTTGCAATGCCAATGAATAGTATACTTGAATTGCACAATGCCCTCTTTGATAGTGTATTGTTTTCCATTACCTTGAAAGATCCCTGCCAATGGTAGTCTTTGAACTTCTAACTACTTCTGTCTGATTGTCCTGTTGTTGAAGCGTGGCATTGCTCTAAAGTTTAAGGAAAAATGGTCGAAATCCTTTGACGCAAAGTATCTTGTGGAAGTAGTAAGGATAGTCCCGTGGAGCTGTCATTGTGTCATATAGTTGCTTGAAAGATGACATATGAGTATAATAAATCAGACAATTTAAAGTTACAGTAACTGAAGCTTAATTAATAACACTACTCAGGCATATCTACTAGGGAAGTATCTTAAGCAGGTTCACAATGCTACCACAACGTTTGAAGTTCAACATTTATGTACTATTTGACAATTTACTATTAATTTTATTTATTGGTTTCTCTAAATTATGTAGGTTGGATCAAAAGTATTATTAAAAAGTATGTTTGATCCATCTAAAAACCGTGGGGATTGGTTGTCTTCAAAGTTTAGATCCATCAAAAAGAGTTGGGCAAGTATTATTGGGAAATAATTGGTTTGAGGTGGTCGTCAATGTTGCAGTGGAAGTTGAAGAAGATTTAGTTCGACCCACACATCACATATCAGAAAAATTAGAGATGCAATTGGGAAGGTTGTTGCATGGCCAAAAAATTTGGTAAGGATCATTCATTAGCTCTACGAAACTTTATTTCATACCTATTTAATATTGACTACAATAATGGATTTTTTATATAGGTTGCTATGGCTCACGATTGACACCATTTGTGAGACTTGGTTTGTTTAGTTTAATTCTCAACTATGTACTCTTAAGTACTGTAAGTATCCGTCATTGATACTTAACCTTTTGTCATTTTGGTTGTTGTACTTGTGGCCAATATCATATATTAGGTCCAAATTGTACCTAATGTTATTTTGGAATGAAAATTTCATGAACATATTATTATTATGTTATTTGATTTGGTTTTTTTTAATTATGTTGTTATTTACATTTGTTTGTTGAGACTAAATTACTAGAATAGAATTATAATTATTCGGGAAGATATAAGTTTTAATGACATTTTATTTTGTCCTAATATCACTTAATGTGACGCTTTATTCCGTCAAAATATCACTTAATGTGACGTTTTATTCCATCGTAATATAAGATATCGTGACACTAAATTCTGTCATAACATACGTTTTGATGACGCTTTATTGTGTCATAATACCATTTATTGTGATGCTATTTTTTGTCATAATAAAGTTTTAAACAAGCATATCACACTTTTTAATGACGCTTTATTGCATCATATTAAAGCCTATTGTGACGCTTTTAAACGTCTTATTAAGAGTTAGTTACGGTAGTTAAATATTAAATGTGACACTGAAAAGCGTCACAATATCAATACATGTGACGCTGAAAAGCGTCGCAACATCACGGCAGTAATGACACCTTAAACCGTCGTAATAGCAGCGTCACAATATCATATTGTGACGGCTACACAAGTGACACTTTTAAATAGCATCACAAAAACCCATTTTTCGTGATGCTTTCCGGCATCACAAAAACCCATTTTTCTAGTAGTGTTATTTAGCCATATAACGTCGTTCATTGTTGAAATTGCATGTACATTTCTAAACTATAGATCCTTCCATGCAAAGACAGGGAAAAGTCTCACTTTTACCATTAGTTTTTCCATTCCGGAAGGCTGGTTTACATTTGCGCCCTAAAGTTTGTATATATCACAAAAGTAATTCACTACAAAAAAACTGTTGATTACCTACGGATATTTTCTACGGAATTTATCCGTAGGTAATTTCCAACAATTAGCTACAGAATACCGACGATTTATTTACAAATAAAGTGAATATTATTATCGACAAACTACCTACAAATAGTATAATCGATAAAATTTATCGACGGATTATTGACGGATATTTCTATCAGTAAATTATAAAAAGCCAAAAATAACAGAAATACAATAGTTTCTACAAATTAGCTACAAAATATTTCGTCGATAATAAAATAATTTTATTATGCATTTAATTAAAACTTTTTGATGAATTACTAAGTGATATCATTGTCGGTATATTATAAGAAAATTAGAAAGATTAAAAATACATTTTCTCTATAGAGTATCAACGCCAAATGATAATAAAATAATTTTATTTTGTATCCAATTTAAAACTCTACGTTGAATTATTAATCTCAATCACTAATAATAACTATTATTTAAAATGCCAAATAAAATTAGAAAACATAAATTCTAGATAAAAAAACATTAAAATTAGAAACACATTAATTTTAATAAAAAGAAAAAAGAATCACTAAATAATCCTATATCGACTAGATTTCTAGAAAAACGTTTCTCACATATATATATAGATATTTTGTTAGTATAAAAGATTCCTATATCTACTACAACTCCTATAATTTATTAATAATATTGTATTCTAACTGTCTTCTCCGTTTTTTGATGGACTTTGTTTTCTAAATATTTTGAATTCTCTCTTTCTTCTCTTTCATTATTTCTGTTCGTCTAAAGTTCTTCTTTTCATATTTGAATTCTCTATTTCTTCTCTTTCATTATTTCTGTTCGGCTAAAGTTCTTCTTTCATATTTTCGCAACCTCTGGATGATAGCTCAATTATATTATAAACTATCAGGATTGTCTGCAGATTGATTATCTTCTTAAGGTATGTTTTAGATTTATTTATTTATTTATTTTTTTTATGTTTTTGGATTTTTTCGGACCTATTTTAAAGATTGTGAATACATGGGGTTTATTGGAATAGGATTGGCTCGCAATATTTACGATTGTGTCCGTTGAATTTTTAGCAACTAATCATCTTCGTGTTGAGGTATGTACCTGCTTTAATATATGTGATGAGAATAAATCTTTATAATATGATATGTGTTAAAATTAAATAAAAATTAATGTATGAATAAGGGGATTTATGAAAATACTTAAATTTATAAAAACATATTCTTTAAGAAACTTATAGTTATTTTTCTATTTTTTTAAATGATAAACTATGTATGTTGTTGGATATATATTGATGAAACGTGTGTATCAGTAACTAAATTGTGCTATTTTTTTATGATCATTTAATTCTTGATTATATGTTCCCCCTAAGAAAGTGGTCCTATGTTTGGTTAGTATACTTAGTTTGTATGTTGAGTTAATAAACTTATTTCGTATCATGTATGATTATTTCATAATTATTATATATTATATTTATTTATATTGACATATGTATATATTTTTTTTATTACAAGTTATATCTTTATGACTTAAGAAATGAGCTTACCGAGATACGTATTTTAATGATATGTTACGCGTTAAAATTAATTAAAAATTAATGCATCAATAAGGGGATTTATGAAAATATTTAAATTTATAAAAACATATTCTTTAAGTATGCAATTGAATTTAATAGTTCATTTAATAAGATACGTAACCCTATATATATATTATATAAAAATATAACAAATTTATTTATGCGCGCGGGACTGCATGTGGCGGTTACCAGAATTTAAGAAATAAAATGGTTCAAAGAGACAATTCAAAATATGTGATGAGAATAAATCTCCTCAATTTGAATTTAGATTTTCTATTGATTTTATATATGCAATAACTGATGTATGAAAAAAAGATTTCTCATCTTATATTATTAATTCATTAAATCTAGAATTTTTTAGTGCTATATATTGGGAAGTTAAAAGAAACAGCCTAAAAAAGGAGTTAAGCAAAAAAACTTTTAAAATATAAATAGTAACCGAGAAAATATAAATAGTAACCGTGCACACTCATTGCCTATGCAAGTAAAAGAATTATTATTATTTAAATATATATTAAATTGAATTATTCATATTAATATTTTATTTAGTAATTATATTTAGTATAATTATAATTTATGATAAATAAACAAATAAAAACATAATAAAGTAATATCATATTAGTATAAAATAATAGTTAAAATAAAATTTTAAAAATATGGAAAAAAAGATAAAAGAATATAATAGAAAAAATTGGAATGAGGTGAGAGAAAAAAATAAAGAGATAAAATTAAAAACAATACCGTGTGGAGATGGTGGGAAAAAACAAATAAGAAAAATAATAATTTTAGAATGAAGAGAAAGTAGTTAATGAACTAGTGAAAATAAATAAATAAAAAATAAATTATTTATAGAGTGTAAATTCAAATCATAACAAAAGATCACGTTCAAACATCATTAGTGATCGAACATGTTCAATTAACTAAGGAACACGTTCAATTTTCTAAAGCAAATATATTCAACATATACATATATTCAAACTCAAATTTTAACCATTGATTTTATATTTTTATTAATTATAACTCGTGTATCAAAAAATATGTTTATTTTTAAAGTGTCACTTGTTTGAAGTTTTAATGTTAGTTTTCTCATGCTTTATATTCTCAAATTTTGTTTCTATAATAATAATAATAATAATAATAATAATAATAATAATAATAATTTACTAGAGAAAAAAAATAATTAAAGGTTTTGGAGTTTCTGCTTATTATAATTTTATTTCTTATTTGTTAAATTGAGAATGTTGTAATTGATTCATTATTAAAATATTTTTATAGATGGATCCTTAAGATAGGTCTTGGATGTATAAAATGACGTACCCCAGAATATCAGAGGAGTGGAAAAATTATATGTCCTTGCAAAACGTGCAAATTAATTTATTTGTATCCACCTGATGACGTTAAATATCATTTGCTTACAAAGGGATTCAAAAGAAATTATTTGTGTTGGACATATCATGGTGAGGTCGAAGTTGTAAATCCTCAAGAACAGATTTTTGACCACGGTGGAGCTAGTACTAGTCAAGAAAATCCATTGAATGCATTTGAAGAGATGGTGCATGATGCAGCTAGGCAAGAACAAGGACAAAAATTTTATGAGTATGAGCATGAAGATACTTTTTCTCAACCGAACTATGAAGAAGAACCTAATGAAGAAGCAAGAAAGTTCTTTGATTTGTTGGATAGCTACAACCAACCGTTGTGGCCTGGGTGCGAAAATCATTCTCCATTGTCCATTGCATCGAGGTTGATGAGCATCAAAAGTGACTGGAATATGCCACAAGATGCCATGGATGAGATCATACAGTTGATGTCTGAATTATGTCCACCAGAACACTCTGTTCCCAAAATTTTTTATGATACTAAAAAGATAATGAAAGCACTTGGTTTGGAATCCATAAAAATTGATTGTTGTGTAAATGGATGTATGCTATACTGGAAGGATGAGGCAGATCATACACAATGCAAGTTCTGCGGGAGTCCAAGGTATAAATTCCCAATCAGAAAAAGGCGATTCCATTGAAAAGAATGTATTATTTGCCCTTGATTCCCAGATTGAAAAGATTGTACGAATCCATGAGTTCAGCACCACACATGAGATGGCACGCGGAAAATTTTAGAGCTGAAGGTGTCATGTCTCATCCCTCAGATGGTAATGCTTGGAAGATTTTTGACCGATTGTATCCGGAGTTCGCGAGTGACCCCCGAAATGTAAGGCTTGGGTTATGCACTGATGGGTTTACTCCTTTTAACCAGTCAGCAACCCCGTATTCTTGTTGGCCAGTTATTGTGACACCATATAATTTACCTCCCGAGATGTGCATGACTATGCTATACATGTTTTTAACTTGTATCATTCCCTGTCTGAAAAATCCAAAGGTAAACATTGACGTTTTCTTGCAACCTTTCATTGATGAAATGAAACAGTTGTGGGATACTGGAGTTCCTACTTATGATGTATCCATGAAACAAAACTTTCAACTGAAAGCTGCATTGATGTGGCTAATTAATGACTTCCCAGCCTATAGAATGGTGTCTGGATGGATGACAGCGGGTAAATTGGCATGCCCTTATTGCATGAATCATAATAAGGCATTTATTTTAAAAAGCGGGAGAAAAAATTGTTGGTTTGATTGCCATAGGAAGTTTTTGGAAAGACATCATCCCTATAGACGAAACACACGACACTTCAAAAATGGTCATAAGGAACTTGGTAACCCTCCACCCAAATTGACTGGTGTTGACGTGTGGGAAAGTGTGGGTGACTTGCCCAAGATTACGGAAGAGGGTTCAGCTAGCAAACTTAATGGTTATGGTCATACACATAATTGGAAAAAGCAAAACATATTTTGGGAGTTGCCCTACTGGAAAGATAATTTAATTCGACATAATTTGGACGTGATGCATATTGAGAAAAATGTCTTTGATAATATTTTTAACACTGTTTTAGACATTAAAGATAAAACAAAAGACACTGTGAAGGCCCGAATGGATTTGGCAGAGTTATGTCGGCATCCAGAGCTTGAATTAAAGTTGAAGGAAAATGGACAGTGGGCGAAACCAAAAGCTAAGTACACATTAACACGTGAGTAGAGACGGGTGATATGCGAGTGGGTTAAAGAACTTCGAATGCCTAATGGTTATTCTTCTAATTTAGCCAGACGTGTTGATATACAACAAGGAAAGTTTATTGCAATGAAAAGTCATGATTGCCACATTTTCATGGAACAATTGTTGCCAATTGCATTTAGAGAGTTACCGGATGAAATATGGAAACCATTGATTGAATTGAGTAAATATTTTCGGGATTTGTGTTCCACGACTTTAAAGCTCTCTGATTTAGATATAATGGAGAAAAATATTGCCATTATCCTATGCAAACTGGAAAGAATTTTCCCCCCAGCATTTTTTGATGTAATGGAACAATTGCCTATTCACTTGATAGAAGAGGCTCGAAATGGGGGTCCGGTACAATTCAGATGGATGTATCCATTCGAAAGGTATATATATCTATTTATAATTTATATATGTGATACTAAATATCTTAAAGTTAATAAAATTAATGTTTGATTTATTGAATTAATAGGTATCTTGGAAAACTGAAAAAAACAGTGATGCAAAAAGCACAAGTTGAAGGATCAATCTGTGAGGCGTATTTACGTCGAGAGACTTCTCATTTTTGTTCATATTACTTCCAAGGTCATGTGCACTCACTCAGGACAAGAGTGTGTCGGAACGATGATGGTGGGGTTGATGAGTCTGCTCCACCATTATCAATATTTAATCAACCAGGACATGCTTCTGGTGCTTGTAAGATTCGATATCTAGATGGAAAAGAGCGTCGAGCTGCAACATTACATGTGTTACTTAATTAACTGTGATGAAGTGCAACCATTTATTAAGTAAGTGATTTTAACAAAATTATTTTTAAGGTAAAATTTGGTTATGTAGCCTAACATTTTAATATATTTAATTGAATTGCAGCATTTTTGTTGAGTTGTTCAATATTGCTGAAGTAGATGTTCACGAGAGGATTGGTTGCAAATTTGCTACATGGTTTCAGGAATATGTAAGTATAAATTATTTAGAAAGAATATATGTAATTATATTAATATATTTATGCATCTAATAAATTACTTTTGACAGGTTCTGAATCCTGTAAATGGAATTACAAGTCAATTTATACGTGAATTGGCTTGCGGCCCTAACAATGAAGTTAAGACATGGCCTATATACTTTGTTAATGGTTTCAAATTTCACATAAGATCTTGGAGTGAGAATAAAAAAACAATGAATAGTGGAGTTTCCGTTAGGGGAAGTAATGATGGAAAAGAGGAATATGATTATTATGGCATGTTGAATGAGATTGTCGAGTTAGAGTATCCCGGGGAATTTGTAAAGAGAGTGGTTTTATTTAAATGTGATTGGTTTGATCCTACTCCTATTAGAGGAACTTGCATAGTGCATCCTGAGAGCAATACTGTTGAAGTTAGACAAAGAGGTAGATACGGGAATTACGATCCATTCATTATTGCACAACAAGCTCGACAAGTCTACTATAGTCCATATCCAGGAAATATTCGTGATAAGATGGGTTGGTTGGCTGTAATAAAATCAAAAGCAAAGGGTCGAATTGAAATTGAGAACTCCTTGGAAGTGGCTTACCAGAATGACATGCCTGCAAACGTGAACACATCTATGTACGATGAGTTTGTAGTGACATTGAATGATCATAACAATGTTTTAGAGAATGTCGATGTGTCAGGGTTACATGATTTTGGCAATAATGCTACAACAGCGAATGATGAATTCATTGATGAGGATATCTCTGAAGAGTCTACGGATGATGAAACAAAAGAAGAATTTGTCGACGATGATAGCCTCAATTGAGTTTATATTTGGAGATAATTGTTTTAGTTTTTATAATTGTAATTGTTTTTAATATTATTATCTTGGTTAATATTTTATTTATTCCGACTTTTTTGATCGAAATTTGTTCTGATTTTATGTTTATAAGTTAGATATGTTGCATTTGCTCAGTAATGCTTCATTTTTAATTAGTTGAAAATTTTAATTTATTTATACAGCTAGGAGGTTGGATAAATTTTTAGTAATTGAGGTTTAAGTAATTTTTATTTGTAACTATTAAGTTTAACTTTTAAATTACTTAAAGTACCAGAATTATTTTATTATTAAAGCAATAAATTATTGAGTTAAACCGACATGTTTTAAATTTATTTTTCAATTTATAAATAGAAAAATCTAGAATTAGTAAAAATGTTATACGTTTTATAATTGAATGTAAAGTAATATTATTGAAGTTACGTGATTGGATTGTTATTATTGAAGTTAATTAAAATATATTTCATCCCTCTTAACATCCATTTATAATAAATACTTTTATTATTATTTCTTTATATAATAATAATATAATACTAAATTTTTTTTGAGATCCCTCCAGAAAAGAACAACTCCTCCCTCCAAAATAACACCACGTTTTTGGCAAAACCCATTACCCACCGTCACCATGTCTCCATCCCTCTCTCAATCTTCTCAATCGTTGAAATTCTTTGGAATTTAGTGGCAAGGCTCCGTAAACCGCACAGAGGAGTTGTTTAACCACAAATCTTCCTGCTGGTACTATTAGCTGCTTACCGGTACCATCAATCGCTCTCTCATCTGTTCGCGTTGGAGGTTCTCTACATGTTTCCAATTTAATCATTTGCTTCGAATATATGTGTTTAACAGTATGAAAATTGATGTGTATTGCTTTGTTTTAATGGATTTATGTGCAAAATTATGATATTTTCGTCATGGAATTTGATGGATGCTATGGGTATCAATTTGTGCAATTTTGTATTTCTACCTTTTGTTAGTTTACTTATTTCACTTTAATACTTCATCTCTTTTGAATATAAGATTGTGGGGTGGCTCTGTGACAACCGGGTTAATCAATCAATTTCTATTTGCTGATGGGACAATGAAAGATTCTACTGAAGCTCATTTGGTTCTTTTTTTGTTTTACTTTGATAGTGTTTCATACTTTCATCATTGTTGTGAAATCCTGTTCGGTTAAATCTCTCTTCTATTTCTTTTTCAATAAACGTTTGCTTGACAGCACAGTTATCGTGAAATAATTGATAATAGATGAGAGAAAATGTTAATGCAATTGTTCTTCACTATTTCCTGTAGCAGTACCCTGAAGAGCCACTAGAGATTAGTGTTATTGATTCCAAGGGTCTTGATGAGCGGAGACAGAAGCATCTTATTGCTAGTATCCGTGACAAAGCTCTTAAACTTGCCTCCTGTTTGATGGATGCTATGGGATTGTTTATTATTGTATTCCTTAAAAATTATGCTTTCTTTGTGATTTTGGTCTTTCTATGTGATCTAACTGTTTTTACACATTGTGTAATAATTTCATACTTGTAGAATATGCATCCTTCTAGAGGCTGGGGAAAATATAGAGGGACCCATCAATCACTTCCTCTAAGGCGTGGCTCTAGTTTCGTGTCTCATAACTGTACACCTTCTACGAACGGGTTGGTTGGTCCATTATCTACTACTATCCCTTCATCCTCTCGGTCAAGGATTTCAGACGGACCTTCTCAATCTAATCATCCGACATCTATACCCAGTTCCACTTCCCTACATACTACTGATCCAATTTCAGAACCGGATACCTCAGAGGTCTATCTCAGCCTACTGATCATGCATCTGGCAATGGAGTTCATCCACTCCCTCCGGGTATAAATCCTGTTGAAATTCTTCGCCCAGAAGGTCAAAATGGGTAAATAATTATTTCGGTATTATTAATTGTAATTTTCTTGCATAACATATGTGATATCTTTTTAATATTTTATCTCCTTTCACCTAGGTTCTTCCCGTCGAATAACGCTTCAAGATTAATCACTGATATCATCAAAATGAGACTACATGGTGGTAATTGGCAGTGCTACAGCGACGTTCCCCCTCATGAAAAGGAAATATGGTTTAATGAATGGAAGGTATTTGTACATATCTAAGTTTTTATGTAGGTAGTTAGGTATATTTTAATTATTGAATAATTTATGTCCATTCTAATTATTGTGATCATGTTCAGAAAGAGGTGTACTACGATCCCCCTGATGAGCTACATATGAAGAAAGCCTTTAAATTTAAGGCAGGTTCACATTTGAGATATATATGGTACAATGCCAGAAAGAAAGATCAGAAACCAGATTTTATTGATACCGAAGTTTGGACCAAAGCGAAGAGGACATGGAATACTCCATGTTACAAGAAAAGAAAGCTGTAGCTAAGCAAAATGGAGCGTCTGAAACTGGAGGTGCACTTCATAGGATGGATTCGATCTCAGCAGTTACAAATATCATGAGAATAGTAAGTATTTCTTTGCTAGTTTATTCAAAATGAAACCTATATGAGGTTGTTTGGTGTTATGTTTATTTCTATATATACTTGAGGCAGCAAATCCGCCTGCCATTTGTGATGATGTATGTAGTAAGATTTATGTGCATAAGCAAATGTATGCTCTATTATTAAAAATTGATGTTAGAGGGCCTATATGATCTTATCCACTGCAATTTTTAATGATGTCCATAGCAGGATGGATTTTCATAACTGAACATATGCCGCGGCTTTGTGTAAAGTTGTGAGAGGTCGATCACTTTTTGTTAGTTTGTAAACAGCTTTCGGGTTAAAATTCAGGATTTCACTTTTTGGATAGTCTGCAGTTTTGATGATTGATCTCTTCCCGTGTGCTTTGAAACGCACAAACAAATCGAAGTAATCTAATTGATTGAGAAAACAAATTGACAAATGATATTTTTTTGCAAACAAAAAATCCAGGTACGAATTTCATTTCAGTATAATATATTTATATTGATTATAACCATTTATCTGATGGCCATAACCCTTTATCTCTGTTTTTTAGCAGAATCTTGCATGAAGTTCTTTTATAATTATGACATGATAACATGCCTTCACAATCTACTCCAACCACTCAACTCACACATTTTATATGTACATACACAGACACACACACACACACACTCAACTCACACATTTTAAGATGCATGTAAAATGTTTAGTGCGACTGAAGGATGTTGCTGTAAAATGTTCATTCTTTCTCTATTGTGCCTGACATTCTGATTCGGAATGAAGTTTTAAATTCTATTTTAACTCTCTCACTCTAAATATAAAGTAGCATTTGTTCAGGAGAGAAATCATTTAGCCTATTGGTTTATTTTTCTGTCGTACTTTGGCTTCTCTTTAGTATTTTGGGGCTTCCAATCATGATATTTACATGACTAGCATTGATATTCAGGACGCTTTCAATACATTTCTGTAAACATTAAGTTCGTTATCTGCAGCTTCTCTGTTATTGTGTTGGGTTTTGTTCTTACATATAGTTACATATATATTACATTGCAGACAAAAAAGACTGGAAAAAAACCTAATTATATCGAATTTTTTGATGACATGCACAAAATGCCTGATGGGAGATTTGTGGATGCTCGTTCAGAACGAACCTCGGTGAGTTTGAAATATTTTGAGTAGTTGTTTTTCTTTTACTTTAGCTTTGATCATGTAATAATATTTTTAATTTAATTTGCAGAAAGCGGTTCATGAGGTACTTGATTCTCAATCAGCTGATATTGATCGAACTGAAGAGGTGGAGCTTCAAGGTTGGAGAGAAGCTCTTGGAGGTCCGAATAAAAAGGGAACTGATTACGGGATACATTATGTGAGGTCAAACATCAATTGTGCATTGGATACTACTCAATCATACACCGATCCTGTCGTTCAGACGCAACTCGATACTCTTAGTCAAAAAGTGAATGACTCGCAACAAAAGATGGATCAAATAACTTCTCAACAACATCAAATGACCTCGATGATGGAGCAAATGATGACAATGATTATGAATGGAAGGGAAATGCAAACATCACACAATAATGATGCACAAGTTGAGGATGGCGTGAATGATAACTCTCAGAATTTTAGATGATGTTTTAACACTGGATGTGTACATATTGGTAGTTGTGCATCTTAATTTTCTTTATACGACATACATTTAATTTTGGTGTTTTTTATTAGGCATTATTAAGTTCTTGACAATTGTTGAATTTATGTTATTTTATAGGAATTTATTTTATATTCTAACTTTTTTTTTTTTTGGTTATAAATTTATTTTATAGAAAATAAATAGAATAAAAAAATAAATAAATAGCAAAAATAAAAAATATAATTTATGAATTTTATAGCAGAATATCAAAAAAAAAAAAAAAAATTGACTAAGAATAATATATACAAAATTATGAACGGGTTCTCTTAGTAGAAAATCCGTAGATAGGTATCTAAAATAAATATAAATTAAAAATAAAATAAAATAATATTTTCGACGGAATTATGTAAAAAAATCTGTAAAAACTGTGAAATTTAAAAATAAATAAAATAATATTTTCAACATAAATTTTGTCAAATATCCGTAGAAACTCTAAAATTTAAAAATAATTAAAATAATATTTTTGACCAAAATTTTGTAGGTATTCCGTGGAAAATGGTTAATAATTGACAAAAAAAATTGACCACGTTTTCTTCAAATTTTCTACAAATTTCCTACGGAACTTAATCATGGGAAAATACAATCGGTAAACTGTAGATAATCCATAGATATATTTTGCTACGGGGTGTTTACCGACTGAGTATATTTCGTAGATAATCCGTAGAGAATCTGTCAGTAAATGAATTTATGCACAGATTTTCTACGGATTTTTCCGTAGGTAATAAGACATTTTTTTGTAGTGATTATTTTAGATTGAATATCTAAACGAAGGTGAAATGCGTATGCCAAACTTGCCAGAATCAACCATATTTTATTAATAGATTTGTGTTTTGTATGGGATGAGACGTCGAGGAACGTGGCATGCATATTTACTTGAGGAAGCTATTAGTTTAACATAACTACGTTTACTTAACTGATTTAGGTTATGAAAATATATAAACTTATCAAATTAGTTTAATCTTTAAATTTGAATTTATCTACTTCAATTTATTTAAACTTTCCTTAATTAATTATCCCACCTAACCAACTAATTTACTTCAATAATTTGGTTAAAGCTCTTTTAATTTATTTTAAAAAGTCACTGATACCCTTTTGGGTTTGTTTTAGCAAAGAAAAGTGATCAATAATGTTTTGGACAACAATGTAAATTACATTGAAGGGAAACAAATAAATTAATTAATTTCTGAAAAATACATGACAGAGAAACTTAATCTAATTCACCACATTCATTAAGCTTTTCTTCTAACACAAGTCTAAGAGATAGGTAAAAAAAAAAAAAAAGAAGAAGAAGAAGAAGAGAAATTTTAAAATTTTAAAAAGAAAAAAACAATTTTATATGCATAATAATTTAATCCAACCAACATAATCAATTAAAATAAACCATTCTAAAAATTTTAACTTTGTCAAACAATTTGTATCCGATGAATGTGAGTTTGTCTAAAAAGGATTGAATTAGACATTAAAACCTTTTTTTAAGATTTTTAAAAAACTTTATGAAACGTAGCGGAAATTATTAAGGTTTTAAGAAAATTGTTTATCAGAGTTAAGTGCGTGTTTTGTTAGAAATAATAAGTGGTACGAAATAATGAAGTATCAGACAGTGCAATAATGAAAATATGCAAAGCAAGTAAAATACAAAGCTATTTATTTAGGTTCAGTCCGAAAACCTACGTTCTTTCCCCAAGTTTTCACTTAGGATGTAAAAACTGTTTCACTCAAATATATTAATACAAGTACAATAAAGTTCCACGAGCAAAACAATAAGAATCAGAGAGTTAGCAAAACTCCCTATGAGAATTGATACAATATAACCAATCAACAATCTTGGCAACAAGATAGTGTATGACTCTCTGGCAGTAGTATTGCGACCACTCAACTTCTACGACCTCAGTGCAATACACTTAACGTCACTCACACCTAGCTATCGACCGATTCCTTCCATGACCCAGCAACCCTGCACAACTCAACTGGCTCCAAGTGATTCTTGAGTTTAAGTTTGATTTCTTCACCTCCAAAGTCCCTCGAGATAACAAACAAATAAACAAGAATTAAAAGAAAACATCAAATCGTATATGAAACTCAATATTATCGTTTTCACTATGTTGGTTTAACACTCTTTTTCTTCAAGCTGATTTCTCATGAGTTTTCTTTCATAAATACAAGTAATACAACAACTTTTAAATAAATTAATTCTAAGGCAAAAGCTTCCCTCACATCTCCGATCCGACGGTGGAATCTCCGAACCGGCGGTGGAGAACACAGTTCCACCGTCGGATCGGCTCAAATCTGTTCTGTTTTACTCAATTCTTTTTCGTTCATCGGGATCCGCCCAGATCTACTGCCACTCTCACGGATCTACGGTAAGTTTCATCACCAATCTTCCATATCTATTGGCTTTCTCCCAGATCTAGCGGATTAATTTCTCTGTTCACAGACGATTTCTTTATCAGTTTTTTTTCTTTTTGGTATGTTTTTTTTCGTTTCTTCCGTATGAAAGCTTTATCCCTTCCGTCTGGAAGTTTTATCCCTTCCGTTTGGAAGTTTAGTTTTATCTTTTCCTGTGTTTATCCGGGAAATTTTCTAGCCGAGTTATCTATTGTAGGCCCAGCTATCTGTGCTCAATTCGGAGAAAAAACGATTGTGGAACTCCAACCGCATCAGATCGAGATTAACTTGAGAGGACCAATCTTCAAAGAGTCCTTTTCTTTTACTAATTGTGATGCTAATATAATAGCTCACAAATCTGTTGGAATTGCGGCTCCGGCCTGCGTTAATTTTGTTGTTGTTGCTTCTTGTATTCTTCTTATTGTTACTCATGATTTGCTATAATATTCCCCTTTGAGGGTTTTGGTTGTCAAAAAAAAAAAAAAAAAAAAAAACAAGTAATACAACGGCTATAATGTGTAAAATAAGGAAGGTACCATTTATGATTGATTCTGGTACAAAAGGAAAAACTTTTAGCAAAATTCCAGACAAATTTCAAAAGTATCAGGTCAACACTTTCCATACAAATAAAGATTTTAGACATATGACAAATATATGTATGAAAGAAATCAATAATGGATTGCGCATAAAATTATGGATTATAACCAACATAATTAAGAGAAGATTTTATGTAATTCAAATAATCTTTACACATTGGAATTAAACATGTGATATCATAATATATGAAACTATGTATAAACATATCCAATATTTTGAATGTATTAAAAGTTACCATATACATAGGGAAGTGGTCAAAATTATCCGAATTCGGTTTCTAGGCTTGTTTTATCAATGTTGGATCTATTGTAACTTCCAATTTAAGTAGAAAATTCTCTTTATTCCTCCGTTCATACGTAGTTGATCCATTTCATTGTAACTATGGGGTTGGATAAAATTTCATGTGATTCAGTAAACAAAATAGAAATTCCATCAGTGCTAGATCGTCGATCTACTTCAATGAAGAATGTACTTAAAAATAGAATGAAATTTTTTGATGAATGGGAAATTCAAAATACTCGGGGATGCAAATGATTAAAAAAATTAAAACTTAATGCAATACCTATCATAAAAATTACAAATTTATTTATCATTGATATATATAATATCAAGCAGTTCAAATAAGTTATGAAGAATAATAGATTTTGTTACATAAATGTATAACAATAAAATCTAAAATTAGTAAAAAATGGAGCTTTTTCCCCCCGATTAGTGCATATAATAACTTTTCAAGTCACTAGTAAATTTTTTTCATTTAAAACTTGAAATAATAAATAAATTATTTGAAGCCTTGCACTAACTCCATCGAGCATATCATGATATCATAATAATGTCTAAAGGTATTTTGGCAAATTATTCAATATAATAACTACATTCCACTTAAATTCTAAAGAGAGACGCATGAACGCGAATCCGATCTAGGCTCGGCACTTCGGCTTAGTATACAACGGTTTAATTTTCACTATATTTTTATTACATTTAAATCTAAAATATAAATGCGATCTAATCTAAACCGTTAGATTCATATGAAGGACCAAAGACGAGTTCTATATAAAAATTCCCCCCTAGTTAAGATGCTATGTTATGAGAGGGAGCAATAATTAAGGGGTACAAATATGATTTATATTAATGGAGGGATGTTTTTGTAGTTTAATGATACTTTATGAATGAGAGTGTAATTTGCCCTTTTAATTAAGGTGAGAGTCCCACCTACATATAATGCACATGCACGTCCCTATCCTCGTGACGATGTGGGATTCACGTTCTATTGGGTTTGGGTTCCTTTCATTATGCTAAGTTTTATGTTGATGTATTCTTTTTGTGAAGATACGCGTACGTGAATATCAATTATATATTAGTTTTATTGATTTCTAGTTAGAAAATTTTGTTGACCATATAAGGCTTTATTAATTTATATAAATAATAAAGTTTATCACAATAATCATACGTTATGTCTATTATAAAAAGGCAGTGAATCTAGAAATAAATTAATTCTGCCAAATAAAATTAAATTAAATTAAGGGATAATTATATGTGATTATCTTCATTTTAGGCCAAATTACAATACAATATCTTTTTATTTCGTTTTTTATATATCGAGAATTAATGAACAATCCCTAATAAGGCAAAACATTTATGCTAAAACCCCCAACTCAGAAAATGGCTATATTAGATCCCTGTTATACTTTTTATTTTTTGTAAACCCCCCCAAATCTTGTAAAAGTACCATAATGTCCTTAATAAAATAAAGGACACAGATATCCATTGTCTTCTTCCTCGCGTATTTTGATATTTCTTCTTGACAGTAAACTCATCGGCCCTGATTCTTTTTCGGCAACCCTTTTCCGGCGACTCTTTTCTGACAACCCTTTTCCAGCAACTAACGCGCTATTTTCCGTTGACGTTCTAAACGCTATTTTTTAATTTCTCGATTTATTATTCTTTAACTAGATAAACAAACCTTTGAATAACTAATAAAATGAATATTTATACTACAAACTTAATAGATTGTCATGCATTCCCGATGGGGCGCCTGAGTTAAATAAAAAGCTGCCTACACTGTTTCCCGTAGTTGACCGCCCGAAATTGCAGAGATGACGACGAAAGGGTGCGACGGTAGGTTTGCCAGCCCATTCACCTTTATTAATATCTTGCCCTACACGCTGAAATTCTGCACATTTTCACACCCACTTCATCACCTCCAAAAAGTCCTTCATCTCTTTCTCTCCCAGACTAGAATCCTTGATAAACAAAGTCATGAATCACCCTGGTAATCTAACACCCATTAATGGTCAGGTCGAAGCCTACATGGTTGAACGTCTTTGGCTATATGCCGTAGAAAACAAATCGATCGGCTAGAAGTTTTTGAGGCAAGCCTGTTTCAAGTGTCGTTTAATTTGTCAACGCGATTCGAACGACAATACTAGCCCGAAAATGTTATAGAAGCGGTGGAGAGACCGCGGATAGTATTTTACAACTGCGTAGATTCTTGGGGTGCCCTAGAGTTAAAATCGATGGCACAATGAAATATTTTCAAAGGAATAGCCTACATGTAAGTTGAATTCATACTTAATCCTTTTTTTTTTAAATTTTTGTTCATTATTTAATGTACAAGTTTACATAGGTCATTCGCCGGGATTCTGAGGTCAGGGCGCGTGGATGCCGTTATTAAGACGATCATAGGTTTATTTTCAAAGTGCGACGGACACACCTTTTAGAGGGTGAAGAGGAGCACCTCATCGCGGACAACATTGATGATAGGGACTCGGACCCCGAGTCCTTGGACAACGAGGATTACCCTAGAGATGAATATTCTTTGGAGAGTGTTAATTCCAACATCCCGCAGGATGATCCGGATGACGTTAATCAGTTTCCTCCCGCCCATTAAGTATCCATAAAATGTTTAAATATTACAATTAGTTTGATTGTAGTGTATATTACTGGTTCTGTAGTGAAATGTTTATTATTGGTTGGAATGAATTTCGTGTAAAGCACTATGAAATGTTTATTGTTGTTTGATTATAGTATATCCTGCTGGTTCTGTTTTTTGTTGAGTAAGGGTGTGGTCATGATAGGATTAATTGTGCAGATTGTTGAGTAAATAAGAATCACGGGTAGAACTAAATGTGCAGATTGTTGAGTAAGGGTGTGATCCTGCGAAACTAATTGTGCAGATTGTGTAGTAAATAAGAATCAGGGATAGAATTAAATGTGCAGATTGTTGAGTAAGTGCAGATTGTTGAGTAAATAAGAATCAGGGGTAGAACTAAATGTGCAGATTGCTGAGTAAGGGTGTGGTCATGTGAAACTAATTGTGCAGATTGTGTAGCAAACAAGAATCAGAAATAGAACTAAATGTGCAGGTTGTTGAGTAAATGCAGATTGTTGAGTAAATAAGAATCAGGGGTAGAACTAAATGTACGGATTGTTAAGTAAGGGTGTGATCATGTGAAACTAATTGTGCAGATTGTGTAGTAAATAAGAATCAGGGATAGAACTAAATGTGCAGATTGTTGACTATCATGTAAAACTAATTGTGCAGATTGTTGTTAAATATTCGTAATGAAAACCTGACTTTGTAGAGTTATGGGTTAAATATTCGGAATGAAAACCTGACTTTGTAGAGTGATGCGTTAAATATTTGAAACACTAACTAGGAACGAACGTACACAACTAAGTCTGCAGCTTGTGTTCACAAAAGTTACCATTATAATTCAATAACACTCAAGAATAATTGGAAGGACGTCATGATTACATGATGTGGACGCCTACATATGTTGCCATCATAAATAATAGAACTCAAGATTAATTGGAAGGACTTCATGATTACATGTTGTGGACACTTACATTTCTTTATGTATAGTTATTGAATTATAATGGTAATTTTTGTAATAGTTATAGTGGTAATTATTGGACACTTACATGTTCTTTACATGTTTATGCATAGTTATTGAATTATAATGGTAATTTTTGTAATAGTTATAATGGTAATTATTGGACACTTACATGTTCTTTATGTACAGAACATGATTACATGTTGTGGACACTTACATGTTCTTTAACGCATCACTCTACAAAGTCTACTTTTAATTACGAATATTTAACGCAACACTCTACAAAATCAGGTTTTCATTACGAATATTTAACCCATAACTCTACAAAATCTGCTTTTAATTACGAATATTTAACGCAACACTCTACAAAGTCAAGTTTTCATTACAAATATTCCTATAGTGAATTTGGAGAAAGCATCATCAAGCAATTTATTAACGTAGTTTCAAACAAACAGAAACAATCATAAGAGGAAGTGTATTCAATTACAACAACAAATAAAATTCCTTAAAAAAAAAAGTGAATAAAATCAATCCTCAACTCCAGAACACGCAGTGTATCTGGTCAATCCTCAACTTCAGAATGAACAGTGGCCAAGCATGAATCGTAGGCGTAGGAGTTATATCTTCTCTTCCTGACACAGAATGAGATTACTGACCAGTATTAATATGGTGTTAATACAAAACAGAATTAATTAGAACTCTCATACCTTCTCCTCGATGCCTGCTTCCCACCTAAATAGGAAGGAGGCTGAATCACCCTCATCTCCACAATGTTGAGTTTAGCAAGTTGATGCAGTTGGATCGTAGTCGGAATCTGGCTATCTCGTCGCAAACTGACCTACAACCCTTTTTTATGGGGAACAAAGTATTGTACCAGGTAAGAATCAGAGTTGAAGTCTGACCACTCTTCACCAAGTTGCTCGTGAATCTCCTCCACTGACGCGTTCCGACGAATTGGAAATACGGTAATGTCGCTGTTAAACCAACAACTTCCTAGGATTTGGTTGTCCTGAGCTTCATCACCGGCCATCGCAATCTTCAGATACCAATTCGAACTATCAGTTTGCAGTGGATCAACAATTCGAATCGATACAAACTATCAGCAATTCAATTCGATACAAATTATTAATGAATCATACTGTCTAATTGACATAATGTTGAACATCCAATGTTTTGATTTGATCAACAAAAAATCTTGCATGGGAACATTCACTGGAACGAATCATTCCAGCAGAACATTCAAGATCAATCAGCTAAAATAAGCTGCACAGGTTTCAAGGAAATGAATATTATTATTCTTGAATTTAACATTGACTTGAAAAATCTCTCATGCAGATGCTCTCCAACGGAAACTTAGTGGAAGCCTCATTCTCTCTTCCACTTGCATCTAATTTGTTGAAGAATAAACTGGTACAAACTATCTCGGGAGATATGCCCATTTTGATTATTCAAAATGGATGCAACGGTCACATTTTTGGGAGCTATAAAAGAAGATCATCTCCAACACAAGAAGATGATTCTCCCATTATTTGTTTGCTGCTATCTTTTCACTATATAAAGAGTTGGTTTCTTTGGTGGGTAGTTTAGCAAGAAGAATGGGAATCCTGAAGTTTGGTCTGTTTAGTACCAACCTTTATTACAGAGGTACCGGACGAGCTCTATTTGTGTTGTATTTTGTAATCTCTAATCTATCAAAGTGATCCATTGAAAATCCCAAGCTTAACAACCTTAGGTAGAGGATTAATCTCATTGGTTATTGTTTTTCACAACCTTTGGGGTCAAACCTCTCTAAACCTTATGTCTCTCTTTCTACCATTTCTTTATCTTGGGTTGAGACTTGATTTGCTTTAAGTTGAGCTGTTGTGTTGGCCATAACTGTGTTTCATCAGATCTATCTCGGCCAAGTTGAACTACTGGATTGTTTGAATGGAGTGTGAATGAAATATCTTGATTAAACCTCTGTGACTATTGAAGTAATCATTCACCAAGATTTGTAGCTGTTACTTAAGCTATAACTATTCCATCTGATTCACCTGAGTATGCTTGCTAGCTCATGGTTGAACTTGTGAATTGAAAGTATTTGACTAATCATCAAACAAACCTTGAAGTTGTGATTAACTTTTATCTTTGATTTATTGGTTCAACTTCTGAATCACTGGTACGAACAAGACCGTGGCATTGTCTTGTTCAAGAATTGTGCTTATATTGTCTGTCAAGACTTGTGCTCAAATTGTTTCTCAAAACTGTTGTCTTGAAGCTGAAAACATTGATTCAATCAGAATCGTTGTTACCAAACTAAGCCAATATATTACAACTCTGGTACATTTGATAAAGCTTCCTAACTCTGCAAGTTGGTATTTGATCTATACATACATTGTGCGAAAAAGTACATAAAGATCAATTCATCCCCCCCCCCTGATTCTAACACACAATTAACATTCAATTAATGCCAAAAATACATTCAATTAACATTCAACGCTATGGATACCTTGTAACAGCAAATAGGACACGATGACTAAATCGATTCTCGTTGCGCCGCTTCAATATCCTACTGTATTCGTCGCCGTTGCCGCTGCAGTCGTCGCTGTTGCCACCGCCTATCTTTATTCTGCAGTCGTCGCCGTTAGCTCTCGTTGCAGACGAAGTGGAAATGGGGTTGAAGAATGAGATAAATCGTTCCCAAATTGGGAATCGATTTAGAATAAAAATAATAATAATAAAATAACAGGGACAAAACAGACTTTTCAGGGTCATTGGGGGGGGGGGGGGGGGAGGGGGGGTGTTTAGAAAAAATAACTTGTATATTTGTAACCTAAAACATACATTTTTCCTAATTCCAAATTCTCTCTCTCTCTCTGAAAGAAGACCCAGCAACGCACGCAAGAGATCGCAACGTTGATCCGGCGGTGGAGAACACAGTTCCACCGCCGGATCGGCCCAAATCTATTTCACCTTCTCAGATTTGTTCGTCGAAATCTGCTTAGATTTGCTGCCACTCTCATGGATTTATCGTAAGTTTCATCGGTGGTATTCTTCCAGATCCATTGGCGTCCTCCCAGATCTAGCGGATTTATCTGGTTTACAGCCGTTTTCCTTATCTGTTTTTTCTTTTCGTTATGTTTAATTTCGTTTCTTCCCTATGGAAGCTTTATCTCTTTCGTATAGAAGTTTTGTCCCTTCCGTATGGAATTTTAGTTTTATCTTTTTCTGTGTTTTTTCCGTGCAACTTTCTGGCCGAGTTCTCTGCTGTAGGCCAGCCTATTTGTTCTCAATCAGAAGGAAAAGCGACTGCAGATCTTCAGCCCGATCAGATCGAGATCCACTTGAAAGGAACAATCGTCAAAGAGTTCTTTTCTTTTATTAATTGTGATGCTAATATAATCGCTCACAAATCTGTTGAAATTGCGGCTTGGTCTGGTGTGGCAGCAGACTTGGTAGTGGTGAGCAGAAATTTTTGGTGGAGGTGGTGGCAACGTTGGTCTGGTGTGGCAGCAGACTTGGTAGTGGTGAGCAGAACTTTTTGGTGGAGGTGGTGGTTGCTGGAAGAGCTCGCCGGAAAAGGAGCCCCAACAGCCTCCGCCGTCGCCGCGACTTTGCTCCTTCAATTGAGCCTCTGATTGCAATTTTCTCAAGGAATTACCCAAAGAGCCCTCTCACCTGCACGACCTGAGGGTGCTCAAAGGGTTCGTCGTTAGTGATTCATCAAAATCGAAATACAGTCTCGATGATTTGAAAACGCTCAAGAATTTGTTCAAACTGAGTGTTTTCAATTGATTCGGGTATATTTCCTAATTCTCAACATCTCAAAGCTTTAGATGAAATGGCAGAACTTCGAAAGCTGACAGTTACTTGGAATACTAATATTAAAGAACATTACAATTCAAATGCTTCATGTGATAAAATTTTCCCTTGTTGTGTTTGTGTGTGGGTGTAAGCTTGAGTCCCATAATTACTTTATTTCATGTTTCGGGCGTGCAAATATTAACTTGAAACAACATACGATGAGGTGCGACATGGCATTATATCCTAATTCTATTACATATTAACATAAGAATGAGGGTCGATCGACATGGCATTACATCTATAAGTGATCAACTCTTTAGAATGAGGGTCAGGGTTGTCGTACCCTGAAAAGGAGAAATCAAGAATCAAATTGTTGGATCAGCGGAAAAAACAACTGTAGTGAGCTTGACTCTCCTTAAAGAGAGGGTGATAGTTAAATTTATAATACTTGCACTTTCTAGCTGTATAATCACTTTTTTGCTGGCACATACTGTAGTAATAATTAATACCGTCACTTAATATATTTTGGAACTTAACGAGGGTACATCTCACTAATTGAAGCATCGCAAGTAGATGATCGAGAGATCAACTCTTTAGGATTGTGCCCTTTCAGGATTGATGCTACGCTCCCCGGCGCCAAAAATGCGGGATGTGAAGGCAGTGGGAGAGTTATAGATAGCGCATTTAGCATGGAAATGACTGCAGCCATCGTCGGCCTATCCGAAGCATTTTCTTGTACACATAACAAAGCAATATGGATACATCCCACAATGTCCCGCAATGAATCCGACCTTGCCCTCATCATCGGGTCTATAATATTCACAGTTGTTCCTTCGCACCAATTTCTCCAAGCCTGCGGGATTCGATAATATCTTAGATTATAAATTTATAGTAAACATTATTAGAATATTGTTATAATCCATATAAATTAGTAATTTAATACTTATAATTGATCACCCACAGATATATTTATAGTTCAATGACTTCCACGAACCCCATTAGATTTGCTATTGTATTTTCCTACTATGTTTGCTATTTCATTCACCCACGTATACCAAATGTATTGGTGGGCGGTTGAAATTATATGGAAGATTCTTTTAATTTTTTTTATAACATAATTATTTCTATTTCCTTATCTCAACCGTTCATTAATACACGTGGCGTGTGCATCTAAATAAAATAGGAGATGAAGGAGGAAAAATAACAAGAAATTTGATCTGCGTATATCCTACTCTAACTTGAGAACACCTAATACGAATTTAAGAGAATTAACTGTATTCTTGGTAATATAATTATGCATTTTTGTTATTCAGGTCTCTTTAATTGACCTTATACTTCACTTCCCTTAAGTTTTATATGCTGATTTCATGGCTTTTTGTAACAATTAGAATTTGGAATGCAAAATTAATTGAGTTTTGGGATGTAAATGCAATAGTTAGACGAAAAGTTGAAAAATGTTCTAAAATTGTGGGAAAATAATATACTTATGGAACGTAACATGCAAAAGTCAAGTAGCATGAGGCCAAAAAAAAAAAAAAAGTTTGACGTTATGAGACAAATAAATTCAATTAACTGCAATGCAAATATGCAACTTTATATTTGAAAGTTTTGTATTACCTCCAACTGCTTATGCGTCTAACCTAATTTCTTACTAGCAATCAAATAATTAAACAACCTGCGTGTGCGAAATTAAACGAATGTTTAGTTTAAGTATTTCTTGAATTAAATAACAGTATAAGACTTTTAATATTTGTTGAATTTATGATATAAAAATTAAAGTAACTAAGTCAAAATAAAATTATATGGTTAATAATAAATAAATGAGTAAACAGTTTAATATTGTTATATGCCAGCACCGAGCGGCTAGAGGGAATGGGGAAAGTAAATAAAACCACTTCGGATTTCGGAATAAAAGAGAGGAGAGTAAGGGAAAAAAAGTGTAAAATTGATTTTATAAGTTTTTCATATTAATAATTTAATTTTATCAAAATTTCTTTTTACAATTAATTTCTATAACTTCCAACATTTTGCTACTATGTAAAATTAATTTTTTGTCAAAAATCAGACATACATTGTAAATTTTTTAAATTATAGATAATAAATTTCAAAATAAAATTTTGGCGGAACTAAAGTACCAAAATGAGAAACTTACGGTACCAAAATCATAATTTTGCCGGAGAGTAAACAAGAAGATAGGGGAAAAAAAAAAGTTGGGAAATTGTTTTAATTTAATTTAGCCTTATTTCAAATAAAATCAACAGATCAAGATGAAAATTAAGCGCAAAACCTATGATGCACGGACACTTTTAAAAATATTATGTTACCGTGTCGTGTCGGATACTCGTATCGGACACCGTGTCCGACACTCCTCACGTGGAAAATTCAAGAAAAAATCCGTGTCGCCTTATCCGTGTCGTGTCGTGTCCGTGTCCGTGCATCATAGCGCAAAACATTTATTAATGATTTAATTAATTATCAGTTTTATCACTTTATAATATAAATAGTACATAGATAATGATACTTACAAAACTTAGAAGGCCCTCCGAATCCTCGCCTTCTTGTAGAATATTATTCTTCTGTCCACTAATAATTTCCAAGATCAACACACCAAAGCTGAACACATCCGACTTAATAGAGAATTGCCCCTTCATAAGGTACTCAGGTGCCATATATCCACTGCATTAGTCCAATTACAGTAGAAACTATAAGTGAAAATAACTTTTTAATATATCCAATGAGTTTTTTTCACTTTTTTCGTTGTAACTTCCGACGGCATATTGATGGAGATATTTCCGTCGAAAACTTCTGGTCGATTTTTAGCAATTTTCTTGTCGTGCAAATAATTTATAAGTTGACAAGTTAAAAGAAAAAGGGATAGGACTTACTAGGTTCCAACGATCGGATTCTTGCTGCTTGGGGTTTCATCGGGCACAAATAACCAGGCCATACCAAAATCGCCAATTTTAGGGTTCATTTCTGCATCTAGAAGAATGTTACTTGCTTTGAGGTCACGATGGATAATTCGAACACAAGAGTCTTCATGGAGGTAAAGTATACCCCTCGCAATGCCCCTTATAATATTGAAACGTGTATCCCAATCAAAAGCCGAGCGTCGAGTCGAGCCTGGGTATTTTTTTTTTATTGAGCAATTAGCCAAGCAATAATGAAAGTTAACTTTTTTTTTGTTTTTGATTTTTTTTTTTTGCTTTTTGCTTATAATGAAAGTTAAATTAATTTGAGTAGTTGCAAATAATTATTTAAAAAAAAAAAAAACGTAGAATTTTTGTGTTTCTCAAAATATATATATATATATATATATATATATATATATATATATATTTTGAAATTCAAGTTTATCTTTAGAAATAAATTTGAAGGATTTAAGGCAAACTTCTCATTTTTAATTTATTTTCTTAAATAAATTGGCCCGAAGAAAGAACCTTTCAACTACTTGAACCAACCCCCGGCAAAAAATAAAATCTAGCTTCTTTTATTTATTCTAAACATTACTCATGCTACTTTTTCACCTGAACCTGATTCAACTAAATCAATATAATTTATAGGAAAAATTGTATTTTTAGTTCCACTTTAAAAAAATTAAAAAATAGTCTCATACTTTATAATTATTGTAACGTTTGAGACCATTATCGCAACGTTTTCTTAAAGTATAATAACATGAAAATAAAAAACTTACCAAATATAAAGCGGTCTAAGCTTGCATTCTGAACGAACTCATAAATAAGAAGTCGTTCTCCTCCATCAATTGAGAACCCTAGAAGTCTAATCAGATTCCTGTGTTGAAGCTTAGCCACAAGCGAGACCTCATTTTCGAATTCCAGGTCGCCTTGCTTGGAATCTTTCGATAATCTTTTAACTGCTATCTTTTGCCGACCCATGAGGGTTCCCTGACTTAGAATCTTACAATTAGAATATACTCGAACTTTTCAGATTATATATCATATCTATGATATACAAATACTTCTAAAATTATCAGTTTGACAAGTCCTTTCATGTCAGATCACATGTCGGACACCTATCAATCACATGGTGAATTTAAAAAATATATATGTATATCGTCATGACTGCATTGTATTCTATTTGTGCATTATAGAGTATTATAGTTTAGTTAAGTATTAAGTTTCTTTCCCACCAAAAAAAAAAAAATTATTAAGTTTCTTTTTACCAGGTAAACAACACCAAATCCGCCTCGCCCCAACTTGTTAGCATCAGAGAAGTTATTTGTTGCCTCTCTAATTGTGCCAAAATCATATCGAATGGATTCAGCCATATTGTTCATATTAATCCCGTCGACATCTTCAATAAGTAAAATAAGAATATTTTAATTAGTTAAAATCCATTATAAGGTAAAACTTTGCTAGGCATCGAAAACTACATAATTTTTCAGAAGATATATATACTTACTCTGAAGCTTTTCCATCCGACGGAGCTTGGCTTTGTTTCTTAGTAAGATGCCGCCAAATATGACGACTATCAAACACAATACAATTAGTAGAACTATGATGGTGATTTGGTAACGATCTTCACCTGCATCAATGCACATTTGTAGAAGTTAAAATACTTGCAATAACAAGTAGGAGTGGAGCGAAGACCTCGTCGAGGTACGAGAGTAAAATTTAAAATGAGGGGACGAAAATTATAATATATAAAATATAAATAATATTATTTTTAAAAATGGTGAAACTGTAATTTTTTTTTACATCGGATGAATAGGAAACAAAAATCCTTGATTAGAAGAACAAAAATAGAAAACTTTCAAAATATGTACATATATACTGATAAAAAAATGTTCCAAAATCTAGAAAGGAGGAATTTTAATAAGTTAAGAGAGTGTTCCATAATATTCAAGGGATTACGATTAGTCGAGCACACTCAACCTCTGGCACTGATACATAAATAAGGATTTTTTTTTTTATGGTCAAACATAAATAAGGATGTTTTAGAATTAAGAGGTCACTAGCACGCCTAAATTGGATGCATCTCCGGCCCAACAAGTTAATTGAAGCAAAAGTTTTGATAACATAGAAGAAAAGGAAAAGGCTAGACATATGAATTTCATATTGTTCATTTGTGTGCTATTACGTTCGCTTGTTTTTAAAAATTATAATTTAATATTCCATCCAAGTGAATCGAATATGTATATTGATAATATTGTAGACATTATGAAACTAGTAAAACAGGAGAAAAGTAATCATGGAAAAGTAAGCATAGAATTCCAATATTATTGTCGTTCACATGCTATTATTAGCTAGCCGTCAAATGCGTATTTTTGGTCAAGAATTTAATCTGATATACATAATGATTAAAATTTTGGCGAAGGTACAAATTATGATAAATTTAATAGTGACATTACTCATGTTGAAACTTTTGTCTATTACTATTGGGCCTAAGATTCGAAATGCTTCTTATTTAAAAGTTCAATATCCCTACAAAGTTCATGAATTAGTTTTCCTGCTCACAGCTCCCCGAAAAGCAAATATTTATGATCTTTTTTCATGCCCTCACCTACCGATCGAAAAGAAATTTTATAAATTTATTTTAGGGAAAAATGTAGTTATCTGTATATCTTTTAATATACAACTCTTTTTTTAAAGTATTTTTATTTTTTTAATGATATCTATTGCATAATATGATCTCACATAAAATTTAATACCCAGCTAGTATATTATTAATAATTAATTGGAACACGTAAAAGGTTTTAGCTTTCCTGTTTCTCATTCGTTTTTTATCTTTTTTATTTCACTTACCCATTATTGTCAAGTATATTAATAAGTGATTTAGATTACATGAGATAATTTTTTTGATTTTTTCCATATCTTAATTGTTTGTCTTTTAATCTCAATCGTTTATTAATACACATGACATATATAGAAATGAAATAATAGATGAAACACAAATGTAAAATAGCCATCTAAACCCCAGCAGTGCATGATTAATACGATACCTTTTCCTGCCGGAGGCCCCGGTGGAGCCAGCCGTTCATCCGGCAGCATAGTCGGGTCGAAAAACTGGTACAGCTCAAAGCGAATACAGCAGCTGGGGGAATAGATCGTCATCCCCAGAACCGCTTGCAGAAACTGGAGTTTCTCCATCAAACAACTGCTGCAATCCTCGTCGGACAAATCAGGTGTGCACTGGACCAGGCCATATATTTTCTGATTCGATCTGGGAACAGTCCTAAATCCAACCGCAACCTTCCGCTCAGAGTTTCCGTGAGCCGCCTCTCCTTCCAGATCGCCGATTAAATTCCTCAAACTCTTCTGGAAC
Source organism: Lantana camara (assembly GCA_037501455.1). Lineage (NCBI taxonomy): Eukaryota > Viridiplantae > Streptophyta > Magnoliopsida > Lamiales > Verbenaceae > Lantana > Lantana camara. Next base: position 114,112,942 of record CM074857.1, read on the forward strand.
CGCTCTGAATCCGTGGTGACACTCGTGTTTCTCGTAATAATTAGAGGGTCATTATCCAGGACTCCGAGTATGGCCTCGTTTGAGTATTGAAACATGCAGAGTTCTGCCCACATGATAGCCTGTTTTTGGTTGGGGCACAGTTTGGGGAGCTGGTCTATGGCGTTTTGGACGCAGCTACGGCAGGTATCGAGCCGGGTGTCGGCCCGGCAGACGCCCATGGCGTTCACCCGATTCGAGTCCTGTCCTCTGTAATCGTGGAGGAATCCGGTGCTCTTCATACTCGAGGAAAACGACGAAAGGAGGGTGTTGAGATTGGTGATGTTCATTAAAGTACCCCTTTGTGAGCAAAAGTAGACGGGGGATTGAGATGTGACGAGGGCTGCTGGAATTAGGAAGATTAGCAAGCGGAGCTGCCATGAAAATGAAGAAGCCATCATCACCATGGAAGCTTTGCTTTCTTCTTTCAATGTTGCATGCGCTCCTTCAATTGTCAAAGTTAAGGGACAAAATGGATGGTTCCTTTGATTCAATTTATATATTATATATATGTTTAAAAGTCAATAGCTTAGATTTAACTTAATATGTATGTTTACTACAATCCAAACATGCCAATGTTTCTTATTTTAATTATTATCTTTTCTATTATATAAATATATATTGAATTGGAAAAGTTATATGAAGTTAAATTTAAAGTATGTCAACAGGGGTTGACCAAGTGGTTTGAGTGTTCTTTTTCGAAAGCAATGACTCGGGTTCGAATTTCTCGGGCCACTTGGGAAGTGTGTGTTAATATAAAAAAAAAAAAAAGTTAAATCTAAAGTATAAGTTTTATAAAATACTTTATGGATTACAAGGGGAATACTTGTTTAAACAAACATAAGACAAATGTGGTTCAAATCTTTTTGTTGAGAGACATGAAATGTATACAAAAATATAGATTAAAAAAATGAAACATGACACAATTATATTATATTTATATTGTTTATAATATAATTACTAAATTATCTGATATAACCGTTTCATAAGCATATAAAATTTCTAAATTAAAATAAATATATTTAACATATAATCAATTTAAATAAAAGAAAGAAATAAACAATTCAACATTTAATATTATCATTCGAACTCTTAAATAAGTACGAAACCATAAAATTGCAAGATACATAAAATGAAACCTCTAAAATCTGAAAGAATATATACAAAAAGAGGCAATATACGCATCAAAGTATACATGAAACCCTAGAGCGTCGGACGCGTCAGACACACAAAATGTGTCCGACACTCCTTTGAACGTGTCGAGGAGTGTCGGTCAGTCTAACACTAAACTAATTGATTCCATGGATAGTAATTGGTAAATTTAATAATTCAATGAGGTAGACGCAAAAGATTTTTTTTAGAAAATATTTATAAGTTTGCAATATATGTATCATCAAAGAGTCAATTACTTCATCAAAGAAACTAATAGATTGCACGGATTTTACGTACTGTACGAAGGCAACGGATTCGCAACATTGATAAATCCCAAAATTTCCCTTAATGAACAGGAAATGGATTACTAATCCATTCTCCAATATATTTCCGTTGGTCAATTCAATAGAATGATATATATGAATCATTTGTCAAAAAAGTTGTTGGACTGACAATGACTCAATGAGAGAGACAAATCTTAGCTACAAATAGACGACCAAGACTTGCAATAAGCCAATAACTAACCCAATGCTTGGTACCATTCTTTTGGCGAAACCTTTTCAATCATACTAAAGAAAAACACATCTTTGATTTCGCTTCTTCGTTTTGGGAAAGAGTTCACAGGGGAATGTTGCCTGAAATTCATCTACTTTACGAGATGGATGGAATGGTAGTAATTTCTATTTGCTAGTGCACATGGTATTAGATTGGTTTGTGTTATTAAAGGGGTCCAATAATGTGGTTTATATAAAAAATATTTAATTTTATGGGCCGGTGGAAGTATTTATTTAAGTACGGAATTTATGTGTAGAAGCTTATGGATACTTCAATTAGGATGGTTGAGCTCATATTGATCAAAGTATTCAATTAAAAATATATTTTAATTTTGTCCCTAAATCAGATACCTATCGTCTTCTTTTCTATCTCATTTTAGAGAAATCTATACTATTATATATTTGAAAACCACATTTGACTATTTGACTTTTTGTGTATTTTGATGATGTGGAATTTTATAGATTTTTTTGAGATTTTTAATTAAATAAAAAAAAATGTGATTGGTTAATTTTTATTTTATATATTATTTTATTGTGAAAATAAGTAATAACTAAGGAAAATAATTATCTTTGGCAAGTTTGACTGAATGATATTTTGTGTTTTTTTTATATTTTCAATTAAATAGAAAAAATATAATTGGCTTATTTTTATTTTGTATATTATTTTATTATAAAAATAAATAGTAATTAAGTAAAATAATTATCTTTGACAAAATTCATAATATACTTTTTTAGGTGTATTTTTTTTTCTTCTAATGTGTAACTCTTTTTAAATTATTCTTAATATTTAAAAAGATTATTATTGGTATTTCCAAAATAAATATTTTCTTATTTGATATAATTTCATTATTAATTCTTTTATGAGATATAAATTAATTTTTATTTATCCTAATCATCAATTATAAAATAAATTCAAGAACTTTAATTGAGTGTCAATATAATTAATCGATTAAAAGTGAATTAATTAATTATTTACTTAAATTACTCCATCCAATTAATTAATTTTTTTAAATTAAAAATAAATACTTAATAAATTTATATCTATATCTATATCTATATCTTATAAATATATATGGCCGATTGTTAATTAACCATACAATCATTAACATTTTTAAAACTTGCAATTAATAATATAATATTTATGTCAAGTAATTAATTAATTCTACATAATTAAGGGAATAATAAAATATAAGTATCTCAATTAATTAATTGATGCCAATTAATTGGATAAACTTAACGTATTTTGGTATAAATTAGGGGAATTAACTTTTTTTTTAACACTTCTTTTTAGTAAATAACGTTGATTTTTTTGAATTATTTTTTAGTTGTGAAAATTATTTAATGGTAAGTTATTTTTACATTAAATGTAATTTTAATATAATTCAAATTACTTTTAACCAAGTCCACAATTTATAAAATTATTACATAGTAATTCAATTTTAATTAAATTTCTTTCTATAGAAATTGTTTGGTTTTTATTTTCCATATAGTTTAACCTATTTAATTAAAATATGATATTGACATGAATTTTATTTATTTGTTATCCTCATGAATTTATAAATTGTGATGTAGAAAAAATTCTACATATACTTATTATTATTTAGAATTGGACGATAATTATATACTCTCTTTAAAATTATTTTTCTTTTATAATGTCTCTAATTAATAAATAAATAAAATTATAATAAAGAAACGTTTCAACAACAATTTATTCATTATTTATAAAAAAATATGTAGTGTGTAAATTATTTTCATTCTATATGATTTAGTTATTTATTTTAAATTATTTTAATTTACAAGATTTATACATAATGTTATAAATTATATGTACATCAATACCGTGCATCGCACGAGATATACGCTATATTATAATATATAGGAAGGGTTTTGTAACAGCCCTACTCAGGGCCAAGTCGAGAAAGGTAAGTAAAAGGGTAACTCAGGAAGCGTTTATAGCCTCGACCCTTGTTAATTCTCTCATGCATTGCATTTTATGTGACTTATGTGCTTTATTATGCTATAGTTTAATAAAAAGTTCATTTAATTCCTTCTTCTATTTAGCTTGTATCTCGAAACTCTTTCCATAAAATCCTAGAATTCTAATATTCATTCCCTTCTAGCACCTAAAACCCCTTCATATGCTTCAAAACCCATTCCTACAGTTTTAGGTTGGAAATTACGAAAATACCCCTATAGCTCAAAAATATTCCTACGTTCCCCGAAACACTTTCACTACCCAATATTGCAACCAAAAGAATTCTCACATTATTTCGAGGATCGTGATACTCTCCGTGAACCATAATTCCCATCCTAATTCTAGTAGTATCAAAAACCGGCGAAAACCCTAGCTTATGATTCGATCATCAATAAATCCCTACTCATCTACTTTTTGATATTCAAAATTATAACCAAAACGATCCTTAAATTATTTTATGAATTTTCATGCATTTACCAAAAACTCGATCTCACCATAACATATTTTATAAATATTTTCCTTTCTAAAAATCATCATTTTATTTTGAACAAATTAGCTTTTATTCAATAGTCGAAATTATACTTGAAACGATCCTTGAATTTTCCTCTACATTATAGTGATTTTTCCAAACTTTAAACTTCATCATAGCTTCGTTTATATAATTTTCCTATGATCTTCATCATCTTTAATATTCATAATTTATAAACGAAAACTCTAAGTATTCCACATTTATAATCAAAACGAAGCTCGTTTTTCACTCATTCTTTCATCAATTCACTACTTCAAGTTTTTACCTCTCGACTCTTGAATAAATTTTATATTATTTTATATTTATTTTTATTCAAAATGACATCATCCATGACCACATGATCTTCTAGAAGGATTAAACAAATGAGCATAATTTCTCCACATTTCTTAGTTAATTACCTAGCATTTGTTCAACATATAATTTAACCACATCTCCTAATTTATTACCAAGCATTTGTTGAAATCATAAGCAACCACATCTCCCATAAACTCTCATTTCTTGCTTAGAAACCCCTCATGACTACCTATAAATACCCCCCTCAAGCCTCATTTATACCTCACAAATCAACACACAAAATCACTCCCTCTCTCCCTAGCTCACGCCCCAACCTTCTCTCTCTCTACAAGGTATGTTTTCTTCTATTATTTCATGCTTTATATTATGTTCTTAGTATAAAAATAATAGTAGCATGTCTAGGATTAATTAAATTATGCTTTAGGAATTTATTTTTATGAAATATGTGCATAATTGTTAGTTTTAATACAATGTGTGTACATTATGGAATTTTATTTAATTAAATGCATGAATTATGATATGATATAATGTGAATATGTATTTAAATAATTATGATGTTGCTTGATTAAATTCATGACTAGAGTAATTTATTTAGAATTATTTTTCATAGAAAGTTCATATATTTTGCTGTATTATGCTTTAATCTTATGTTATGAATATGAATGTGATAGAACATGTTACACACCCTATTTGAATATTCAAATAAGCTCAAGAACATGTTCATCATGTTCTTGGATGTGTGTGTGTGCATGTGTGTGTCGTGATCAATGTGTGTGTGTGTATAAATTTGATTTTGTGTTATAAAGTGTTTAATTCATATGAAATCGAATAGTAAATGTTTTCAATAGTAATTTTGACTTTTTGGTAAACCAAAATTAAATTAATTTCGAAATTAATAATAAATTAATTATAAAAATTAGTTTTGGAATTTTAAAGAAAGATTTTTCCCCGAATTTTCCAAAAATCGGTAAACTATGTAATATTTTCAAATGATAACCTACATTGTCAAATTTAACCATAAATCTTATTTCAAATCTTATAATTATAATTATCATATGGTATATATATATATTTGATTAGCTAAAGATCCCATAAACCCTAAATTATTAATCAAATTCCCTTAAACGGGTAAATTTAGGATTTACCGGGAAATCTTTAACATATTACATGATGTGTACCTTATGGTGTGTATGATTGATTAATTTGAATATTAGAACCTAGTTCTAAGCCAGTAGTAGTTATTACTTTCAGGCGAGGATATAATTGAACAGTGGAATCCCAAGGATTTTATCTAGACCATCAAGACACTCGGTGAGGGTTAAAATGTTTTCAACTGGAATCATGCCTATACATATGTATCTATATAAAAACTATTTTCAAGCCTACCTATCATTTTGATTTACTACCATATATACATATTATTGTACTACAATGTCCTTCTTAAAGGAAAAATACTTTCATGCCGGAATCAACGTTTTACTAGAACATTATATATTTCAAGTCCATTTTATCAAAACATTGATTCCGGGTTACGCAAGCAAAATATTGTTCTTGATTCATGTTATGGGCCCCGGCTGTATCCGTAGCGAGCAATTACCGGGAAGGTATCGGGCCAAGGGTATTGTTGGTGCTGGGGACTGCCACCACCTCTTGGTAGTGGTTTAATTGGAGGTTAGTTACTCCACGCCAAGGGTTGAGGGAGAGATAGCTGCCTCCCGAATCTAGTTCATGGTCTCTAGGGTTGGCTCCTCTATTGACACCAAGGAGTAGCGGAGTTATTGTCTTATTGGTTTTATTGAAGTATCGGTGTCTTGATCAACGCCGTTACTATTTTATCATGATTTAAAGAGTTACGGATGGAGAGGCCTGGCTTGCGGGCATTAAAGTTCTTATTACAAACGGTTCATATTTCTACAAATATTCCAAGTTACCCCTATCCCTATTTTTACAAATATTATGAACCGTTCCCTATTTGCTATATCCTATTGCCAATATTTTGATCAAGATCTTCTTGATTATATAAATATATATACATATACTTATACTTATAATTTATTACACCCCTTCACTTAGTCACTTTGACTAACCCTCTCGCCTGGTTTCAAATGCATGATTTCAGGAATCCACGGAGCGACGCCTTAGAGGTATCTTGAAGTTTTAAGGTGTCATATCTTAGCCAATCAGGATTATACTAAGAGTGCATGTACCTATTTCAATAAGCACTCTCCTATGGAATTAGATCTATCGCTGTAATTACTTATCCAACTTAATAATATGTATTGTCCCCTTTTATTGCTCAAGTTTATTTTCCGTTGCGTTTAAATTTCATACTCTGGTATTGTATAGTCTTGTCCGTTCGCCGGAGTATTTCTCAAGTGCTAGGTATCACATCCACTCGGGAAGTACAATGGTGCGGGGTTGTAGTGTTAAGGGGCGCTACAGGTTTATTTTAAATCAATTGTACGTGTCAATTTGACTGAATACTAATTTTTTAAAATTTTAAAATTTTTTAATTGTCTTAAAAAATTATTATTGTAACTTTAATTTAAAACATGCAAGTCATTAGTTTTTTATGTCGTAATTATCCAATTCCTTAATTGATGATGCTTAATTTACACAAATTATTTACATTAAATATTCTACAAATCATGTCCAAGATTTACTACAAATCATACCCAAGATTTGCTATTTTAATATAATAAAAATTTTGAAGTTTGTAATTTACATGTCTATAAATAATCTACTATTAATCCACTTTTTAGTGTGTTTCTTTCTTCTTCTTCTTCTTCTTTTTTTTTTAATCTTATTCTTCTTTGATTTTTTGGTATTTCTTTGAACGTTTTTCTTTCTTTCTTCTTCCTTGATTTCGTTCGATATTTTGGTTTGTACATTTACAACTTCGCTAAATATTTAATGATATTAGAGAATGTATTATAAATATTGTTTGGCTCTGTATTTTGCAATATATCTTTTTTCATCTTTTTTTTATTTGATTTTCTTATGTTGGCTACTTATTTTCTCCAGTTGTGACTTTAACTAAAAAGAATTTTATGAAAATACCACCATAATTTTGAAAGGGGAAAGAAGAAGGGTATTTTATAATAAAAAATCATCAAATTTATTGATTATCAACTTTTTTATATGTATTCAACTTACCAAAAAAACTTTTTTATATGTATTCAAGTTTTGCTTGATATGAACCAATGTGCGGACATGTTGGCAAAGAAAGGCCATAAAGAGAAAGCCAACAGGGGTTGGTCCAAGCGGTTAATGAGTTCATTCTTGAAGGCAAGGTCCCGGGTTCGAACCCTGCTTGGGGGTGTGTGTGTAAATAAAAAAAAAAAAAAAGGGCCATAAGGAGAAACGATTGACCTGTTGGCGGAGCCGTTGTCAGAGATGCTTGAGAATGTCTTCTGTGAAGCTTTGATGTAATTGTGTGTTCTTTTGTTTTTTTTCCAACAAAAAAAAGTTTTGTTTCATAATATAACATTTGGTTTGTTTCTTGAATGTGACAATGTAATTAGATTATAAAATTCTTTAATTTATTTACAAATACATGTCAGATTTTAATAGATTTTTTCAGTAATCTTTGTTTTAATTTTTACAATTTTTATAATTCGTTTGGATTTATTTTATTACTAAAGAACATTTTTTTTGAGATCATTTAATTTAGAGTTTCAATGCTTGCTATTGTCATTTCAAGTTAGCACATTTAATTTTTTTTAGGTGACTCTTTATATATTTTTTGGGTTTTATACTATAGTACTAAAAAATATTTAATGTGTCTGATTTTCTTATAATTTATTTTACTTTGTATTTTTACGGGCGCTGAATTTTCTTATATTCTTTTGTTTATTTTTTAAGTATTTCTATAAATCTTTAATATTCCATTTATTTTTTTATTTTATTTCTAACTTCTTATTTTCTTGATTTTATTCGTATTAGTTATTTATTTATTTTAATATTATTCATTTACTTCTCAATTTTATAAGTTCAAAATGCTTGAAATTTAGATAATTATAATATATAATACTCATTTTATCATTTACATATATTTTAAAAAAAAAAAAAAATATATATATATATATATATATATATATATATATATATATATATATATTAAATAGTGTCATATTTATATTATATAGTGTGTTTTTTTAAATGTTACCTTTTTTTTATTTAATTTAAAAATTAGTATCAACTGAAAAAGTTTAGTTTGTATACATACTTACTATGTTACTTTTTGATCAAAATATATACTTATACTTCTATAAAATTTAGCTAATTTAATTTTAATATCTACCTATTGGCCATTTTTGTGTGTTAAAATATTATATATAAGTTCAAATTATTTTTTAACTTAATTTCTTTTTTTTCTTATTTCCGTGCATAATACGGGGTTTACGCTAGCATTTGATATGTAATGACTTAGATGATCTCAATCTTCAATTAAAATTAACTATGGATCAAGGTATAATTTCATTTGTGGGCATCAGTGATTTCGACGTGATCTCCAACACAAAAATGCCATGTACCATCAACCCATTACAATTCATCCTAAATTAATCTAAATAAAGATAACATCCCATAATGAGAAAAAGAAAAGGCATGATAATATTTAGGGAGAATTCATATAACTACTCGCGCTTTAGTGAAATTACAACACAAAACTTATTGTTTCATTTATTACATATTAGTCCTTAATTAATCGTTATGTTACGTTTGAGATTCCTAGAGTTTCATTAATTTTTTTATAAATTTTCAAAATACCCTTCTGAGATATGTCAATTTTTCTGTATATACCTTGCTCTGGAAAAGACAAAGCATTACACTATGCGGGCTTATAATAATATATATAAACCGTAAATGTATAATATTTTCTTCAAATCGATCATCTCAATTTGAGTGAGTACAATTATATAGCGGATGGGGTTAGAGTTTAGGTGAATTTTATATATTTTTTTTCATAATTTTATTTTCGCTTATAATTTTAATTTAATAACAAAAAAATATATAAAATACATGATAACTTATTCTAGTTTATAATAACCTAATGCAACACCAATACATAATAATTTCTATGTAAAAAAAATATAATATATACATTATTAAATGAATGTGTAATATGCCCAGCCTTTGACCAGCGGATTTACAGACATTCTTAGGTTATATAATATAAAGTTAATTTCGAACACCCCCTCATTCTTTGGTTTTTATTGGGCTTCGCCCCATAACTTTTGAATTAATACGATTTCCTCCTTAACCTTTGAAAAATATCGCACTTAACCCCTTTTAGTAGAGCAGATCTATACGAGTGAATTCCAAATGTGTTGGTATTATATGCTAAATTGAAGCTCCCGACGCAAAGAACACAATAATAGTTTCAAAACCAAAATTCGACAACTAATAAAGGAGAAATCATTGCTCAAAGATGGCACACAACGGACAAAGCTTTGCAGCGGCTTCTGATGACCAATAGGGTTAAATGAGGTATGAGATTTGTTCGCCTTGGAGATTAGAACACGATGACAGTGGTCTTGACACTTGAGTCATCCTGACAGAGAAGAAATCAACACTTTGTAAAAAGGGTTAAATATAACATTTTTTAAAAGTTAGAGGGACAATCGAACTAATTTGAAAACTAAATAGTAAAACGCACTAAGAATTAAAGAATGAGAAGTGTCTGAAATTAACCTATAATGTAGCGCCCGTAACGGTGGGCTACCACATCCCCCGCACCCAAACCCGAACCCACATATGAAATGGATTTCCATACATGAGCCCAAGTCTAAGCGAACGGGAACCTACATGCACACACTAGGCTAAGCGGGGTTTAAAACTTGAACAGAGCGTGCAAAACAAATACATAAATACGCGGAAGCAATGAACAGGATCCAAAGAGCTCAAACATAAACGCACATCATATACATATATGCATGGCCTCACGGCCCAAAAGGATCAAGTATATACATCAAAAGTTCATCATTCTTCAAAGTATACAAGTCATGATTCAAAATTTACAAGCTACATAGAGATTCAAAATAGAGAATGTATGCAACCTGACCTAAACGAATAAGTACACGACCAAGACACGTACTTCCCCGCCTAGCTAGAGATAACCTGCACTAAAGGTGGGAAAAGAGAGGGGTCAGTCAACAACTCGACTGAGTGAGGGACGAAACGCACACCCACACCTAAATACATATAAAGCAGAGCATAAAGCAAAGATGATAGCCATGAATCGAGACTAGGGTTTTACATACCAAATCTTTTTCCAAAAATAACATATAATATAAAGGAGAACCTATCTCGACCCATAATCTATTGAACATAACATAAACATAAGCCCTGCAAGAACGGACTATCCCAAACTCCACAAATGTAACCTGAAAGCCTAAATCATAAATCAATCCAACCCCAACAACATGGTGATCGGGAATCAAACCCTTGCTGGGAGGTGGGCCCAGAACAGTAGCGGTCCAGGACCACATTTTAAAATTTTTATTATAATACAAGTATTAAAATATTTCTAAAACATTTTAATACAAGAGCGGAAGACTTAGCCGGATCTACTCAAGTATATGCATGCAATTGATAATAAATTTTAATTCACTTAAGCAGATAAATATCTAACATGCAATTAACACTTAAGAGCATATAATTTATCATGCTTAAAATAATATAACTGTAAAATATTACCGTACTGTAATCATGGCTATCTAACGGTATTTTTCCAGCTCCCACCTCCCGAGAATCCAATACCCGATCTCCTCGTGAAACCGACAGAGCTTCCCTGCAATAACTCCAGGGACACCCTCGGAGTGTGGGCTCCGAAAGTATTTCTCTAAATACTTAGAGAAAATAAACTTTAAACTAGAAAACCCTTTTCAGGGTTTAATCTCCCGAAATTAGGCGTTTTATACAAACACCTAATTAAAATTAATTCCAAAATAAATCGGAATTAACTAGGAGAAAATGGGACTTGATTTCAAATCCAAAATTTGGCCAAAATCATCCCAAAATGTTATATGAAATGAGGGAGGGGGGTTAGCCTATTTATAGGCAAAAACCGGATGGCAAAACGGCCATTTTAAACACAAAAGCAAGGGTATATTGGTCATTTTGCAAACCGCGTAAAAACCGTGTGCCGTCTGACCAATCGGAGCACTCCACGTGGTAGCTCTCTCCGCCGCGGACACAACGCCACCAACCACACGCCGACACGTGGCCGCACGCGCCGCCACAAGTCGGCCAAGTGGTTGGCGCGTGTGAAAACGCGTAGCCTTCACCAGATTTCGCCACGTGTCCGGGTTGGGTCCGAACCTGACCCGGACCCGGCCCTACCCTATCTAAATGTGAGTCGGCCCTACCCGTTTGATCCGGTTTGACCGACCCGTTGACCAGCCAGCCCAAATCGAATCTGGCCGCCGCGATGACGCGGCGAAGGCGTGGCAAGCCACACGGCGTTGCGTCAGCCCCAACTGGGGCCCAACCCGCTGACGTGGCGTGCCACGCCAACAAAATGCCACGTCAATTTTTTCTTTTCTTTTTTTTTTTTGAAAAATTTTATTTTCTCCAAAATAAAATTTCGGGCCTTTCCAACTCTTTGGAACTTAATTTATTTTCTTAAAATAAATTCCTTGGCCATTTTCAAACACTTTGAAAATTCTATTTTCAATTGGGGCTTGCAGGGGGACCTGCAGGACTAATTAATTTTAGCTCCAAACGAATTAATATATTATCATCTCATGACAATAATTAATTACCGTTTAACAATATTTAATTCCACTAAATAAATATTGTTGCACTCTAAAATTAATTAAATTATTCACGAATTTCTCGATCTAGAATAATTTTGCATTTTACTCCTCCGTGTAGATATCCATGAAAAATAAATTGCAACTACTATCATTTATTTTTCATCTCTAATTTGAAATTTATTGATTCGCCTTAAGTTCAAATTCTCTGTATGTGAAACACATTCAACATACAACTTCAGTGACGTTATCAAGCGAAGTGTTTTGGCCAAAGTCTTAATTCAAACTTTTGCAAATCTATTTCAAGGATATCTTTTACCTTCCAGCAAGGCCACATATTCCTCGATCAATATAACTCTTTAGCACATTTCATGTTGTCACCGAATCATACAAAGTATTTTGGCCACCCGTTACCGAGACCTCACTTCAAGTATGTTACAGTGACTAACACTACATGCCTAAAGCCGAAATATTATCAGGATTAAGAGTACAATGCTTCTTGAGATATTATTCATTTTTAGATAGTAGTATAAAATGAATAATCTCAGTAGTCCAGTTCGATGTTTCCAATCCTATTGAAAATCATCAACGTGTTATAATTGGAATCACCATTCCCTATGACGAAAGACTAGTCATCATATATAACCACGTTATAGTCTTGATAAGAACATATTCTTATCTTACCGACTAGAACTTTAATGACACGTGATTTCGGTATTCAAAGTCTTTTCCTAGGAAACACATTTCATATAAGAATACCATCACACGCCATTAATTATCAATATGTGAAATACTCACAACTTGCTGCAAATTCAGTTTTATTAATTCAATAAATTGAATTTTCAGGGCACTATTCCCAACAACCCTTTCCACCTAGTTACTTATGTACGAGGGGTAGCTAACCCACAACGTACTCGGAGCATCACGCCTCATCAATCTCCAAGAATCGCGCGTAACACTGCGAATGGGAATCATGCACAGGCTTAAACCGACGACTCTTGCAGTCCAGGGCATCCTTACCCACAATTCCCGGGGCCCAACAAACCATGACATACTAAATTCCCATCTTTCAGGGCTCATCTCGCTCATACATATCATATACGGATAACGAATCTCAAATCATAGCTTACTTACGCTAATACTTCTACTAATTTCGAAAACGTAAAGCTTATTTCACAAAATCATAACATAGCTTAACCACTCGTATTTAATATATATACGATATATATTCGCATACGGGGTGAGAACACAACACGTAATAGGTCATAGGTCGCTTATCTAGTATAAACATTCCTAACCTCACCTTAAAGAAAATGGGAATGGAAACCGGGTTGAAGAAGCAAACAACCACCTAAACTCCGAGATCTTGCAAGTCCGGAAGAGGCTCTGAAACAAAAAGAAGGCAAGACCTGAGACTTAGACTAAAAAATGTACCATATAGACGCTAGGCAATGCTCATGAATGCAAATGATGCAATTAAAATTTAAATGAGATGCATATTCATACCACCTAAGTCATAACGAATCATAATTCGAAAATTTCACATATGAACTCAACAAATTACCCAACCAAATCAGTTCATAGCTCCATATAATTCAACCACACTCATACCATACCATAAAACATCAATTGACACTCAAGAATCAAGCCCGGAACAAGGAAATAACATAAAAACGGAAGGAAAAACGAACAAAGCAAAGTTGGCCCTACACTCCATCTCCCCTCCCGGGGAATTTTACACATAAAAAGTCCCCTAGCCGGGGACTTTCATGAAGAAAACATTCTGCATTCAAGGTAAAATCTCCCCGGCCGGGGAGACATTCTAGTCGCGGAAAATGGTATTTTTCACCCCTGCTCAGCCCTGCATTCCATCCAAACCAAATACCATCTCATCTTGGCATGTTAAGGCAGCAAATTCAGTAGCAAATCAGCACAAACACTCCCACATAACTGACCAAAACCGAACAGCAAGAGAAGGAAAGGAAATGGTACCAAACTCATGCATATATCTCAACAAAAGCTCAAGAACATTAATGGTAACTCACTCATGCCTCAACTACCACCAAATTCAGGTTTAGGCAACATTAAATGAAGTACAAGTGATCACTTTCCATGCATCAATTCAAGCCATAACTCAAGGAAAGTCATAGAATTCAAATATGGCATAAAACCTAACTATTCACTTCATGGATCAAAAACTCAATCAAACATGGCTCAAATTCAGAATTTCTTGGATGAAAATGATCACTTAAGCATGTACATATCAAATATAGACTTACCCCTTGAAGATGATGGAAGAAAATGGAGATTGGAGCTCAAAATCTCCTCTAGGGTGAAAGTGGCGAAAATGGGGTGTTGCTGCTCCAAAATCTGAATTTTCCTCTCCTCTCTTGAGTATGGATCAGTATTAAGGAAGCAAATGCTGATAATGTATTGAGTTAGTGGATTGTGGGTCCCGGTTTCATGTAAAAAGGTTGAAAGATGGATATATGTGGAAATTAGTGAAAGATGGTCATATAAGTGTGAGACAAAGTTACAGGCTGATTTCGGGGTACCAAATGATTTTAGAAAAATATAAGGCTTAGTCCATCGAACCCGAATCATCGAAACGAGTCCAATAGAAGTGACGGAATTCGGATCCGAATTCCCGAGCTCAAATTACACTACCCGGAACCCAAGGTGCGCTAAGTACATTTTAGCCTCCTTTAGGTTATCTAACAAAATGAGTTCCAAAACCCAACATATAAACCCGAAAACACATAACGAGCATATATTCAAATTCGTAACTTATAAAACTCCAACATATTAGAAAGACACAAAATTTCGATCACAAATCAAACACAAACGAAGCAAATTCCAACAAAAGAGCAAAACGTTCAAGTAAGAGAATTCATAATAATAAAGAATGTTAAATAAACAATTATATAAATCATCAAAATACATAATTAATGAATTTAAATGCACACATACGTCATACCTGTACGGCCTGAAAGTCGGGGTGTCACAATCCTTCCCACTTAAAAAAGGACTTGTCCTCAAGTCCGACTTGAGTCCTCAAGTAACTCCGGATATAAACTCCTCATTTTCTCCTCCATCTCCCAAGTCGATTCCTCGGATTTTTGATCTCTCCAAAGTACCTTGACCAAAGGAATCTGTCGATTTCTCAATTCTTGCATCTTCCGATCCTGAATTGCAACCGGATGCTTTTCTATTGTGAAATCCGGCTCTAACTGAACTTCTTCAACAGGGATAATTGTTGCCTCATCGGGGATAGTACCTACGGAGTTGAGAAACATGAAACACGTTATGTATCCCGGTCAAATTCTGTGGTAGATCCAATCTATACGCCGTTTCTCCAATTCTTTCCAAGATTTCAAATGGCCCAAGATATCGTGGACTAAGCTTTCCACCCTTACCTATTCGAGTGAAGCTTTTCAGGGATATGGTTTCAGGAAAACTCTATCTCCAACCTCAAACTCTAACGACCTTCTTCTTTTATCGGCGTAACTTTTCTGACGAGCCTGAGCTGCTCTCATTCTTCGTCGAATCTTATAAACCTTTTCAATAGTAGCAGCAATCTTTTCCTTAGGCTCTGCTCTCTCGAGTTTATTCTCTTCGGTCCACCTCCAATCCTCGATATCCCAAAACAAAGGTGATCTACACTTTCTCCCATAAAGTGCTTCATAAGGAGCCATCTTGATCGAACCCTGGTAGCTGTTATTATAAGCAAATTCAACCAAAGCCAGATGTTCGTCCCACTTGTCCTGGAAATCCAAAGCACATAACCTAAGCATATCCTCCAAATACTATATTAGTCTTTCAGATTGGCTGTCCGTTTGAGGATGCGAGGCGGTGCTAAACTTGAGCCGGGTGCCCAAACATTTCTGAAGATTCTGCTAGAAGATCGAAGTAAACCGTGGATCTCGATCTGAAACAATACTAGCCGGAACTCCATGTAGTCTTACAATCTCTCGAACATACAACTCGACTAGCTTCGAAACTTTCTCGGACATCCGAACCTTGACGAAATGGGTAGACTTAGTCAATCTGTCGATAATTACCCAAATTCCATCAAACCCTCCTTTGACTCTAGGCAAGCCGGGCACAACGTCCATCGTCACTTGCTCCCACTTCCACTCGGGAATAAGAAGTGGTTGGAGAGTTCCTTTCGGCTTCTGGTGCTCTGCCTTCACCTTTTGACACGTTAGACATCACTTCACAAAGTTCACGACATCCCTTTTCATGCCATTCCACCAGAATTTCTCTTTCAAGTCCCGATATATCTTAGCACCTCCCGGATGAATCGAGTACCTCGAGTGATGTGCCTCCTCAAGTACAAGCCTCTTGAGCTCTTTTGGGACACATATTCTCGCTTCGAACCTTAACAAACCGGAATCATCTATCCCAAGCTTACAATTCGGATCATCTCTAGAACGAGCTACCAACTTCTGAATCTCGACATCCGAGGCTTGAGCTTCTAACAACCGCTGTTTCAAATCTGGTATTACTGTAAGATTAGCCAACCAAGATCCCGAAAATAAGATCTCTGAACTCGAACTTGAAGAACCAGTTTCCAAATTAGCCACACTCGTTTTTCTACTCAAGGCATCGGCGACCACATTTACTTTACCCGGATGGTATTAATGGTGCAATCATAGTCCTCTAAAAACTCCATCCAACGCCTCTATCTTACATTTAAATCCTTCTGAGAAAAGAGATACTTGAGGCTTTGGTGATCCGTAAACACTTCGAACGTGGTACCGTAGAGATAGTGTCGCCACTTCATCAAGGCAAACACAACGACAACTAATTCAGGATCGTGGGTAGGGTAATTCTTCTCATGCTCCTTTAATTTCCTTGAAGCATAAGCCACCACTCTACCGTGCTGCATCAAAACACAACCAAGACCCTCTTTAGAAGCATCTGTATAAATTGCATACCCCTCGGTTCCCTCGGGTAGGGTAAGAACCGGTGCTAAAATCAATTTCACTTTCAATGTCTGAAAACTCGCCTCACACTTATCATCCCATTCGAATTTCACTTCTTTCTTAGTTAAATGAGTTAACGGAGCAGCAATTTTAGAGAAGTCCTTTACAAACCTTCGGTAGTAGCTGGCCAACCCAAGAAAACTTCGAATCTCAGAGGCATTTCTCGGTCTTTCCCAACGAAGCACGAACTCAATCTTAGATGGATCAACTTCAATCTCAGCACCTGAAATTATATGACCCAAAAATATAACTCGATCGATCCAGAACTCACACTTACTGAACTTCGCATATAACTTGTGTTACTTCAAAGTTTCCAAGACGATCCGAAGATGTTGTGCATGCTCTTCAACCGACCTAGAATACACCAGAATGTCATCTATAAAAATCACCACGAACTTGTCAAGGAACGGCCTGAACACTCGGTGCATCATATCTATAAACACGGCTGGGGTATTGGTTAATCCAAACGGCATGACAATGAACTCAAAATGCCCATATCGTGTATTAAAACCAGTCTTCGGAATATCCTCCTCCCTAATTCGCAGCTGATAATAATTCTGCCTCAAATCTAACTTGGCGTAGACTTTAGAACCCTACAGAATATAGAACAACTCCTCGATATGAGGCAACGGGTACTTGTTCTTCACGGTCATCCGATTCAGCTCACGATAATCTATACACATCCGTAACGTTCCATCCTTCTTCTTTATAAATAGAACAGGAGCACCCCACGGAGAAGTGCTCGGACGGATGTACCTGCAAGCCAGAAGTTCATCAAGCTGCGTCTTTAACTCCTTTAACTCTGCAGGAGCCATTCTGTAGGGAGTCTTCGAAAAAGGCTCTGCTCCGGGATAAAGGTCGATTACGAACTCGATGTCCCTGTCAGGCGATAGAGAACCCAAAGTCTCAGGGAAAACATCGGTATACTCCCCGCACGACCTTTGTCTCCTCAAGTTTGGCCTGATCCTTCGGTTTGTTCAAAAGATAGGCCACAAAACCTGTCGCGCCGTCCCAGACCAATTTACTAGCTTCAACAAAAGAGATAAACAGGTTTGACTTCACCTTCTTGCCCTTAAACACCACTGAACCAAAAGAAACTTTCTTCTCCTGACAATCCATCTTAGCTCTGTGTTCAAATAACCAATCCATACCCAAGATCACATCATATCTCTACATCGGCATTACTATCAGATCTGCAAAGAGAACCCGACCTTCGAAGCTCACCGGATAACCCCGAAAAACCCTGCAAGTTACCAAACTACCACCAAAGCGAGACCTAACCACGTAATCATGCGCACATAAGGAAACAGGCAAGCACATAGAAGAAGCAATGTCCAGGGAAATAAAGGAATGAGTGGCCCCTGGATCAAATAATACATGCAATGTAGTGCCATGAATGCTAATGGTACCTTCGATCACGGCATTTGGGTCGAGTTCCACCGCTTTCTCTTCTTCACCACCCAATGCATAAGCCCTAGCTTAGATAGCAGGCCTCTGATTGCCTCCCGTAGCATGTCCCGACCTCCTTTTCGGGCAAGTACTCAACATGTGGTCCGGTGCTCCATACCCATAACACCTCTTGTGCAATTTGAAATAGTTTTCCACGCAATGATTCCCTTGACAATGAGAGCATTGAACTTTAGGTGAAGCCGGAAGTGCCAAGGGTCAATTTGGTTGATTCGGTCCCACGGGTTGAGGTTGCTTGTTTTGAGGCTTGACTTGTTGAAAAGTTTGGAATGTCGGCCTCTTTCCGAACTTGTTGAAATTCCCTGAGCTAGACCCTTGCCCGGTGTGAGTACTCTTCCTCCTCATCACAACACTCTCTTCTACCCTTAGAGCTTTATCCGTGACCTTTGCCAAGTGCTCGTGTTAGAAGCCTCTAAAGCATCTTTCATATCCTCCCGAAGCCCTTGAGGAATTGAGAAGCCTTACTTTCATTGTCGTTGGCAATGTTCGGGGCATAATGAGAGAGCCTTTCAAATTCGTTGATATAATCCATGACGGGACATGCTACCTTATTTAAGGTCCATAAACTCCCTCAACCGCCGGTTCCTTGTAGCTTTGGGAATATATTTGTTCTTGAATTCCCGAACAAATACCTCCTATGTAATCTCCTCTCCCGAAGTCTCCAACTTTCCTTGCATGCTCAACCACCAATTGTAGGCTTGACCTTGGATCATAGTAAGTGTACATTGCAACTTCTCCATCTCTCCACAAGGTATAAGGCCCCAAATTAGATTAGTCTGAACCGACCATTCCTCCGCTTATACGTCATTTCCACCCACGAAGACCGGTGGATTTTGGTTCTTAAACTCCCGGAGAGTAGCTGTAAGAAGATTCCCTCCATGATTTCTGGCCGGAAGTGCATTATTTCTTTCCTGAGACCGTTGCTCAAGAATACTGTGAGTCTTTACATAAAATTGCCTGGGTCCATTTGGGGTGATGGTGGTAGGTTATTATTTCCAGGTGGTGGAGAATGATCCCGGTGGTGACAATGTTCCGGAGATCTATCTCGGTGGTGGTGTCTTCGTGGAGGCATATTCTGTAAAATCAAGGAATTACAATTCATATGCGTGAGGGTCAGTACATGTTCATGTGCATGATTAACAAGAAAATAAGCAAATAATCACATAAATGCATATAACCAAGTTGTCCTAAGCCGTACGACCTAGACAGACCCAACAGGACTCTAGAGCTCTGATACCACTTTAAGATGTAGCGCTAGGAACGGTGGGCCACCACATCCCCCGCACCCAAACCCGAACCCACATATGAAATGGATTTCCATACATGAGCCAAAGTCTAAGCAAAAAGGAACCTACACGTACACATTAGGCTAAGCGGGGCTAAAACTCGAATAGAGCGTGCTAAATAAACACATAAATACGCGGAAGCAATGACCAAGATCCAAATAGCTCAAACATAAACGCACATCATATACATATATACATGGCCTCACAACCCAAAAGGATCAAGTATATACATCAAAAGTTCATCATTCTTCAAAGTACACAAGTCATGATTCAAAATTTACAAGGTACATAGAGATTCAAAATAGAGAATGTATGCAACCCGACCTAAACGAATAAGTACACGACCAAGACACGTACTTCCCCACCTAGCTAGAGATAACCTGCACTAAAGGTGGGAAAAGAGAGGGGTCAGTCAACAACTCGACTGAGTGAGGGGCGAAACGCACACCCACACCTAATTACATATAAAGCAGAGCATAAAACAAAGGTGATAGCCATGAATCGAGACTAGGGTTTTACATACCAAATCTTTTTCCAAAGATAATATATAATATAAAGGAGAACCTATCTCGACCCATAATCTATCGAACATAACATAAACATAAGCCCTGCGAGAACGGACTATCCCAAACTCCACAAATATAACCTGAAAGCGTAAATCATAAATCAATCCAACCCCAACAACATGGTGATCGGGATCAAACCCTTTCCACCTACTTACTTATGTACGAGGGGTAGCTAACCCACAACGTACTCAGAGCATCATACCTCATCAACCTCCAAGAATCGAGCGTAACACTACGAATGGGAATTATGCCCAGGCTTAACCCGCGGCCCTTGTCGTCCCGGGCGTCCTTACCCACAATTCCCGGGGCCAAACAAACCATGACATACGAAATTCCCATCTTTCAGGGCTCATCTCGCTCATACATATCATATATGAATAACGAATTTCAAATCATAGCTTACTTATGCCAATACTTCTACTAATTTCAAAAACGTAAAGCTTATTTCACAAAATAATAACATAGCTTAAGCACTCGTATTTAATATATATAAGATATATATTCACATACGGGGTGAGAACACAACACGTAATAGGTCATAGGTCGCTTATCTAGTACAAACATTCCTAACCTCACCTTAAAGAAAAAAGGAGCGAAAACCGGGTCGAAGAAGCAAACAACCACCTAAACTCCGGGATCTTGCACGTCCGGAAGAGGCTCTGAAATAAAAAGAAGGTAAGACCCGAGACTTAGACTAAAAAATGTACCATATAGACGCTCGACAATGCTCATGAATGCAAATGATGCAATTAAGATGCAAATGAGATGCATATTCATACCACCTAAGTCATAACGAATCATAATTCGAAATTTTCACATATGAACTCAGCAAATTACCCAACCAAATCAGTTCATAGCTCCATATAATTCAATCACACTCATACCATACCAAAAAACATCATTTGACACTCAAGAATCAAGCCCGGAACAAGGAAATAACATAAAAACGGAAGGAAAAACAAACAAAGCAAAGTTGGCCCTGCACTCCCTCTCCCCTCCCGGGGAGTTTTACACATAAAAATTCCCCTGGCCGGGGACTTTCATGCATAAAACATTCTGCATAAAAGTACCCGGCCGGGTACTTTCCAAGTTAAAATCTCCCCGGCCGGGGAGACACTCTAGTCGCGGAAAATGGTATTTTTCACCCCTGTTCAGCCCTGCATTCCATCCAAACCAAATACCATCTCATCTTGGTATGTTAAGGCAGTAAATTCAGCAGCAAAACAAAACAAACACTCCCACATAACTGACCAAACCTGAACAGCAAGAGAAGGAAAGGAAATGGTACCAAACTCATGAATATATCTCAACAAAAGCTCAAGAACATTAATGGTAACTCACTCATGCCTCAACTACCACCAAATTCAGGTTTAGGCAACATTAAATGAAGTATAAGTGATCACTTTCCATGCATCAATTCAAGCCATAACTCAAGGAAAGTCATAGAATTCAAATATGGTATAAAACCTAACTATTCACTTCATGGATCAAAAACTCAATCAAACAAGGCTCAAATTCAGAATTTCTTGGATGAAAATGATCACTTAAGCATGTACATATCAAATATAAACTTACCCCTTGAAGATGATGGAAGAAAATGGATTCCTCTAGGGTGAAAGTGGCAAAAATGGGGTGGCTGCTCCAAAATCTGAATTTTCCTCTCCTCTCTTGAGTATGGATCGGTATTAAGAGGACTTATGTGGAAATTAGTGAAAGATGGTCATATAAGTGCGAGACAAAGTTACGGGCTGATTTCGGGGGACCAAATGATTTTAGAAAAATATAAGGCTTATTTCATCGAATCCGAATCATCGAAACGAGTCCAACGGAAGTGACATAATTCAGATCCGAATTCCCGAGCTCAAATTACTCTACCCGGAACCCAAGGTGCGCTAAGTACATTTTAGCCTCATTTAGGTTATCCAACAAAACGAATCCCGAAAACCCAACATATAAACCCGAAAACACATAACGAACATATATTCATGTTCATAACTCATAAAACTCCAACATATCAGAAGGACATGAAATTTCGATAACAAATCAAACACAAACGAAGCAAATTCCAACAAAATAGCAAAACGTTCAAGTAAGAGAATTCATAATAATAAAGAATGTTAAATAAACAATTATATAAATCATGAAAATACATAATTAATAAATTTAAATGCGTACATACGTCATACCTGTACGGCCTGAAAGTCGGGGTGTCACATATAATATAATATAGGAAAATTACATCTGACTGCCCTGTTATTAGGCCTAATTACAACATAGTTCATCCTTATCAAGAAATTATAATGTAGTCCCTATAATTTATGCTCCGTTAGTAGTCACTCTATTTCGTCAGGGTTTCGTCATGATTTTGCCCTGTAATCCTAAAAATACCATTAAGTATTTTCACAATTTTTTGAAATTACCAAAATACCCTTATATGAAATATTTGAAAATTATTACAAATAAATTTTTTGATAGAATTATTGATGTAATATTCTATCCTTTAAATAAAATTATCAAGTTTAATTCCGTAATTCATGTGGGTAAATACAAAAGGGTACCCAATAATTATATTTTAGTTAAATATGCAAGTGACCTATTATGCATACATATTTATTTAAATGTCCGTTTCTTAAATGAGCCAATCTTTAAAGTCATAATCAAAGATGTTATGACTATTCTTTTAATTAAAAAATTTATGGATCATATAGACAAAATCTAAATTGAATGTCTTCATACTTTATGTGATTTTGAATAAATAATTTTATTAAATTTAGATTGTTATGACAAGACCCATTCAAATAAAATTACTTAATCACTTGACATTTTGCCCATTACTATATGCAATTAAACTTTATGTACTCCACGTAACTAGAACATACCACATATATATGACAAAACAATATCATTAACTTGTCATTAATATAA
Source organism: Lantana camara (assembly GCA_037501455.1). NCBI lineage: Eukaryota > Viridiplantae > Streptophyta > Magnoliopsida > Lamiales > Verbenaceae > Lantana > Lantana camara. Next base: position 114,136,471 of record CM074857.1, read on the forward strand.
ACATAATGTTTCTTCACAAAATTCCAATTACACACGAATATCCAATGCAACATCTACAGTGCCAATAAACACTATTTCATACTTTCTGTCATGAATGCTATTCATTAATCCATTAATAGCATGAAGCGGAAATTGGAACTAATAAATGAATAAGTTCTATCGAGAGGCTCCAATAGGATCAATTAGAATAGAAGATATCTTTTGAAAATTTAATTCTAATTCTAACATATAAAATACACGTAAAATCTCATGTAATTCTTGTAATCTTTCGAGAATATCTCTATGACATATTCATGATGAATTCTTCAACTGCTTTCATAAGGATTCTTTCGAAAACCAAGGCACGCGTGAATTTAGTGAAATATTATACAAGCTTGATTATTACTCTTCAAATAATTGGAACACTGATATATATATATGAATTACCAGATTCAATTATTCTTTGCAATCAAACATCATAATTCACGCACATCGAAACTCACGAACACGAAATAAATGCAGCTCAATTCAACGAGACGATATATAAATGAGCAACGCAGAGGTATTTAACATGCTCTGATACCACATGTTAGAGATATTTTAATTTCATAAATAAAATCGGACTATGAAATATGCAGCGAAATCAAATCATACTCACCTCCTGCCATTGTTAATTCCTTAAGTTTGTTGAAGTTACCAAAACGTGCCAGAACCACTTTGAGAATTGTCAAATCCAATGTAATACTAGAATTGATCTTCTAAGCACTCAAAACCTTACAATGATGGTGTAAAGAGAAGACTTTAAGATTTTGTGCTTGGGGACCTCCTCCATAACTCCTATTTATATGTAGTCTTCCCATCAAAGACTAGGTAACTTTAACTTGATTAGGGGGGTAAATTGCATAATTCTTGGGCATGAAAAGGGGATCAATTGTGGGGATTTGATCAAGGACCAATCAAGTCCATTAGTCATATAATTGATATGTTGGAATTTGACGTTATGGATGAGTTTATTCTTGGAGGGATACCAAATTCCTTGGTAGGAATCCATAGAATAAAGTCCATAAGTTAATAATAACTAAGTTGAAAGCAATAAAGACTGGAACTTTGTGGAATGTTAAAATCCACATGATATATTAAGATGTTTGTACTTTATATGCAATTAAGTGTTGTATATTATGTTGTACACTAAGGATTGCATATTTGTAAGTATAAACATGAGTTTTATTGCTGGACATTTATTTTGAATTTGAAATAAAGTTGGTACCAAACAGTTACAATGTCAATTGTATGGCATTAAAGGCTTTGCTCATATGCTGGTATCTGTTGCAAAACGTTCCAGATGCATTATGGGTATTAATTGTGAGGTTATGGCCTGCCATAAACAAGATAATCAACAGCCATGTATATCATGGTTTGTGCCCTATAACTCTGTAGTTCCAGACCATAGAATATGAGAGAGAAATAGAGAGACAATTATGTAAAATGTGGTGAATTAGGAAGAGTTAGAAGTTTAGTCAGATTTCTGGTTTGGTGCTGAAAAATATACTCTGGTATGAAACACACACGTACTGGTACTTGTGAGTTCAGTCAAGAAAACATACTTCCACACACATAGCACATTTTTTGAAGTACCAACCAAACACCACACTCTCTCATAAGAGCTTTTTATTGGTCGAAGTGAGATTCTTCTGAGATCGTGTGTATCTGTTATTCGAAAATCTTTGGACTGTCTAATCCTGGAAGGAGCTTCGGGCAACCCAACGCACCGGTAGTGGGGCGAATACTTCTTTAACAAAAGATGACTTTTATCGTCGATTCAGTCATAACAAACTATAAGTCTCTCGGTTTACTTTATAGTATTGTTCTGATATTCATTGTCATATGAATATGTTTCTGGTACATTACTGGTACTTATCTTCATAAGATTATGCATACTGTTGGTACCTATAATATGGTTAATATCTGCTCTGGTACTTATGCTGATTTTGATCTATTAGATTCTTGTACTTGTACTTATACGAATCTATGTAATGATGGTATTAATATCTTAAAGAATGTGTTGGATCTACTGGTTGAAGGAACTCATGTTACAATTGATAAGTTAGATCCACATTTTACTGGTACTTATATTGGTAAGTTTCAACATGATTTTGGTACTTATGTTTTGAATCACTTAACCATATTGTACATCGTATGTATATTGCAAAATCTGATTATCTATTATATTTGATAATCTGGTAATACCACAAAGCTGATTTTCAACAATCTTAAAGAAGTACTCTTGTCTTTTACGTGCTTTATACATATCACGTCAACTGAGTGTGTGATTCTTTCGTTAGTACGATAATAAGATCCAAAGTAGAGTTGGTTGATTCTCCTGGAAGGTCTATGGATTTGTTCTCAAACATTGACAACAACGAATGAAAATGTGGATGACCATAAAATAGTTATTGTCATTAATCCAAATGGAGAAATTTGTACCAATTGAATCTGGTCCAAAAACCCGTGAAATTCATGTGGTACCAGACAGGTCTAAGTCAAATTAATTTGTTTTGACTGTTGAACAAAAATGCCAGATGTTGAATTTTGTTAACTTAAATTCTAAACCTTTGAATAATAGCAAGGCCAAAGTTCAAAAGAAACAAGAGAAACAGACTATGTTGGAGGTGTGGTTTGATTGGTTTTGTGCTAAGGAGTCTCACTCCGAGAAAGCAAATTTCAGATCTGAATCCACTGGAAATTCTGCTGTTGTTAATATGGTTTTGAGTGAAGCTATGGAAGCTGAAACTCATGATACTAGTGACTAGTTTGTGCCTGTGGAACTTGAAATGTTAACCACTTATGAACCATTCGATTGACTTATAGACATTGGAACAAATGTGTATGTTTGTGTTGATAAACATTTGTTTGTGCCCTATTAACCAATTGATGAACGTGAGAAATTCCAGTGTTACTCAAGTTTGTTTAATTGGATGTATTGACTTGAAGTTCCTTCGGGTTGCATACCTGGTATGAATGTATCACATCCCAACAATTCGGAGGAACATCACTATTGGTTCAATGGTTGTTGAAGATGGTTGTAAGTTTTCTTCTAAACTGAATAAAGTTATAATTTTTCGTTATGAAACTTCATGGGCAAATGCTATTATGTTATAGTTTGCTTACCTAAGATTTGAGTATGTAAATTTTGGCATTTGATATGAAGTTGAGATAGTGACTGCATTGGTATTAATGTTAAAAGTTCCAGTATATGGAAGAAGGATTTGGATGATTTAAATTGTGCTTTTGTAAAAAGGACTATGCATTCAAATATGATTCCAAAGCACTTGGGATTATAACAGTTTAGTTTTGATTCTCACATCTAGTTCCGTTCTTGATAATTTGGAAAGGATGACAAATGTGGGGTTCCCTAACATTTAGTTTCTTTCTGGATCATGTCGATTGGATGACTAATGTGGGAGTTTAGTCCCTACATCTAGTTCCAATTTTGGTCACTTGAAAAGAATGAAAAATGTGGGGTTTATTCAAGTAATATCAGTTCAACTTATGTTGATGAAATTGGACCTAAACGGAGTAAATATATAAGGATTGTTAAGGATTTTGGAAGTGACTTGTCATTTACAAAAATTAAGGATGATTCTGGTAATTTCTAAGTAGCTATGTCTTCTAGTAAAGTAAAATATATTGAAAACTTCAGGGTGTATTACGAGTGGATGTAAACAAATAAAATTGGCATTCTTGTGACTCAATTGAGATACTTTAAATAGTTGGAAGCCTACAATATCCTGCTACTGGTACGAAACTGACATCTCGTCTGAAGTCTCTAAGTTAGCTCGATGTACCAGTTGCCCAAATTATGCACATTGGGAGGATTTGGATCGAGTGATGAAATACCATAAGTACTAGTTCACTTGGTTTGCATTGTCGAAAAATTCTCTGAAGCGCTTGAGGAATTTAGTGATGTAATCCGAGCTGCCAAAAACATTGGTACTGATAGGTGTACAAGATATGTGTGTACCATGGATGGAGGCGTTGTCCCCTGAAAGTTTTTTAAACAGACTATTATAACTCTTGCTACTTTTAAGGTAGAATTATGTGCAATGGATACAACTGGAACTAAGGCTGAATGGGAACATAAGTTAATGGTTACCAAGCCGATACCAGCCATTGTTGTGCATTGTGATAGTTAATCCACTATTACAATGATTAAAAGTACATATACGATCGTAAAACAAAAGAAACACGTGTTTGGAAGGATAAATAGCCATCGATTTGGCTGGAACTAAAAGAAAATATCATTGTTCTTTAAATTAAGAATTTGAAGTATCTTTGGTTCGAAAATCCAGGTTGAGGATTAGACTGTAACCCATATTGTAATACATCTTCAGTAGGAACCCAACTTACCAAGTGGAGATCCCATGCGGAGGCTCAATGTGGTATAAACAAGCTGTCGGATGTATTGGTTGCACCTAATTTGAAATTGGTACTTAGCACCTGTGTCTAACCTCTGGTACTTACCTGGTGGGTGTTGAAGCTGCAAATAAAAGTAAGAATTATACTCTGAATGGGGTCAAAATCTATTTTATGATGAGACATAAACAGTGCGTCTTTGGAGATCCCAACTAATTGAATATTATCGTGCAGCCGCGATTAGAGAAAATGGGTTATTCTTTGAAAGTATTCATGAACAGGACATGACACATGGCCGTAACGTGTCAAACCAACAAATTCCTAAACCTCTTTGTGATATGCTGTTACTGATGACTCTGTCACACCCAAGGTGTCAATTCAAGGTGAAACATTCCATTTGTCCCTGTGACAGAAAAGTCGGATAACTAAGGTAGCGGTTCAAACCGGAAGGTACCGATCTATTGAAAGAATGTTGCTGTAATTCTGATGACCTTTATACTATGGATTTGTGGGGGATTGTTGGAATTTGACGTTATGGGTAAGTTTATTCTTGGAGGGATATCAAATTCCTTGGTAGGAATCCATAGAATAAAGTCAGTAAGCTAATAATAAATAAATTAAAAGCAATAAAGACTGGAACTTTGTGGTATGTTATAATCCACATGATATATTAAGATGTTTGTACTTTATATGTAATTAAGTGTTGTATATTATATTATACACTAAGGATTACATGTTGGTAAGTATAAACATAAGTTTTATTGCTGGACATTTATTTTGAATTTGAAATAAAGTTGGTACCAAACAGTTACAATGTTAATTGTATGGCATTAAAGGCCTTGTTCATATGCTGATATCTGTTGCAAAACGTTCCAGACGCTTTTGTGAGTTTATTTCTGCATTATGGCTGTATTAATTGTGAGGTTATGGCCTGCCATAAACAAGACAATCAACAACCATGTATATCATAGTTTGTGCCTTATAAATCTATAGTTCCAAACCACAGAATATGGAAGAGAACAACAGAGACAAGTATATAAAATGTGGTGAATTAGGAAGAGTTAGAAGTCTAGTCAGATTTCTAGTTTAGTGCTGAAAAATATACTCTGGTACGAAACACACATGCACTGGTACTTGTGAGTTCAGTCAAGAAAACATACTTCCACACACACGACACGTTTTCTAAAGTACCAACCAGACACCACGCTCTCTCATAAGAGCCTTTTAGTGGTCGAAGTGAGATTATCCTGAGATCGTGCGTATCTGTGATACGAAAATCTCTAGACTGTCTAATCCTGGAAGGAGCTTCGTAGCAACCCAACACACCGGTAGTGGGGCGAATAATTCTTAAGGAAAGACAACTTTTACCGTCAATCCAGTCATAACAAACTATAAGTCTCTCCGTTTACTTTATAGTATTATTTTGATTTTTATTATCATATGAATATGTTTCTGGTACATTACTGGTACTTATCTTCATAAGATTATGCATTCTGTTGGTACCTATACTATGGTTAATATTTGCTCTGGTACTTATGCTGATTTTGATCTATTAGATTCTTGTACTTGTATGTTAGGAATAGTGCCCTAGAAAGCCGATTATATATCCGCTTTGTACTTTTCCTTATTGTAATCACAGACAATCTTTGAATAAAATAACGAATTGAGGCAACACTTCTTTATATGCTCTTGTTTGGTATGCGTTTACTTTAGTTGTGCAAGTATGAGAACTCCTCTAATCCTGATGACTTTAGGACTCTACCATTTACGTGAAATGGTTCATGAAACGAGCCTTATATCACATAAGTCATGATTAGTAAAATACTCCAAGCCGATGAGTCTTACAGACAGTGGGAGTGTCAACCTGACTCCTCTAAGACTTGCTTGTGGGATCATGCCCTTAAGAAGGACCATCTTGTTTCATGGAGGTGCAAAGTGTATAGTTGATACGTGCGTGATATATGAGGGTGCTTACTTCCATAAGTAAGTTCACTGAGGTGCCCCGTGTGAGAAGATTCTTAAATGGGAAAGGAAGTTTCTATTTTAGGAAATGGAAACTTCCAGATTAGGAAATATCTCACGAGTCATTGATGTGATTAATTGATCCTTAGACTTGAGGTTCCATATCGCTTTATGAGTTAACTCTGTAGTCTTATGTATAAGCTTTAAAGGGTGTCGCCTTAGATAACTGATTCAAGGCTTATGCTGGGGCTGCACAAGTGATTCATGAAAGTGAATGATAATCAAGAAAGGACATACACTTACATTTGCAAGGTGATCTCTTATTGCGCAAGTCATTTATATGCCATATGGAGTCCTTGGCCATGGCAGTAGATCAAGACATCAAGAAAAGGGTTTCTTGGATTGAGATCAAATGGATATGAAATGCACTTAGCTTTAAGACCAGATTATTAGGGTTTTGATTATTCCCTTACCCTAGATCTTGGTTGAGAGATAGTAAGTAAGAGGATTGTATCTCACACGAATCAATGACTTAAAGGTTCTGTCGAATCGATACATTCCAACTCAGCTCGGGGTTAAACACCTGTTGCTAGACTATGGTCGTTTAATCTGTGGATTGACTAATTAATTAATTAGGGTCATTGCTAATTGAATTGAGAACCTAGAGGGTCACACACAACAGCTTGGTTACATGAGTTAAGGCTTTAAAATGATTAAACGAGTTAATCGGGCCAAAGGGGTTCCACACATGTGAAACACACATGTGGGGACGTCACGTGCGTATGGACACGTGTGCATTGTGCGTGTATATTTATTTATGTATTAAATAATTAATGTGTTAATTATTTAATAGACTTTAGTTTAATTTTGAATTAAAATGAAAGTCTTATTTTGGAGAAATTAATCTATTTAATTAATTATGAATTAATTAATTAGATAACTAAGTTATTTATTTATTAATAAATAAAGTATAATATTATCCAAAAGGGTTTGGATATTTTAGCTCTCTTAAAAGTTGATTTGAATTAGAATTAAAAGTCAAAGTTTAAAATTACTTGATGATCAAGTAATAAGAGAGAGGGACCAAATCCTTAGTCCATAAGGACTAGGATCGGCCGCCCCTCTCCTATATATAGGGGAGCTCGAGCTCCCCTTAAGTCTGATCGATTTTCTTTTGGTTCATGTATTGAACACCGTCCTTTCTCCAAGATCAAATAAACCCTAGGTCAAGCCTAAACACTAACTAGAGAACTAGCATCCTTACTAGTTAGATTGTAGTCAAGTTGGTGGACTATCTCTAGAGAGCTTCAAGTGAGAAGTTTTGAAGATTCGAGCTTTACCAAGGAGAGGGGATCAAGCCGCGAGAAGAGCGTTCTTGGGTGGCTTGAAACGCTTCAAGAAAGATTATTGAAAAGTAAGTTTCTCATCTCTACGAATTCGGATTCACGATTGCGAGTGTCGATCCTTTTTGTTGGAAAAATTTAAATTTCCTCTGCTTTCTGATTCCGTTTTTCCAACATTGTACTCATATGAATCTATGTAATGATGGTACTAATATCCTAATGAATGTGTTGGATCTACTGGCCGAAAGAACTCATGTTACAATTGATAAGTTGGATCTACATGTTACTGGTACTTATATTGGTACGTTTCAATATGATTTTGGTACTTATGTTTTGAATCACTTATCGATATTGTACATCGTATGTATATTGCAAAATCTGATTATCTATTATATTTGATAATCTGGTACTACCACAAAGCTGATTTCCAACATGATCTAATTAACCAATTAATTGATTTCTCATATTAATCACATGGTTAATTTACATGATTTCTTACAAAAGTTTGTAAGCCTTTTGTCCAGGAGTGAAACCCAAGAATATACATTGAGAAGCTCTTGGAGAGAACTTATCATTATGAGGGATTGTACTGGTGGCATAGCACAAGGTGTTGTAAATGTTTTTTTTCTTTCACGTTTATTTTATTTGTTTAGAAGCAAAAGCGTGTTTTGCTTGCTGATTAGTGTTAGCGTCCAATTAACGCGTGCCAATTAACTATTGCCGCGTATGTATATATTGTGGGATGCGTGTATTGTAAAACAATAACAACTCATTGAATAAACTTTGCAATTACAGAAACCCTAGTTTCTCTCTTCTCTCTTCTCGTTCTGCATAATTTCTTCATCTTCTTCATGGTATCAGAGCAGGTTCTCTTGTAGATCCTGTCTTCTTGCTTGCGTTCTCTGTTACTCTCGTTCGATTTCTAAGAATCCACGGTTAGATCTGTGTTTTTCGCCTTTTGCTCTTCAGATTTGAGATATCTCGTCTCAGATCTGCTACTTTGCGATTTCAATCGTACCTTGCGATTTCAATCGTTTCCTTTCCAGATCCGCCAGTTTTGCGTGGTTCTCCTTCAGATCTAAGGATTCCAGCCTTGGATTTGTTATCTGAGAATTCTCCTCTCAGATCTACTCTTCTTTACCGATTGTTTTTTCGCTTCCGTCTTTTGTGATTCTGTCATGGCGAATGATGATAAGAACAAATCCGCTGTTGTCACCGCTTCATCTTCTCAAGATGAGTCCCTTACCATTTCTAACAGTGACTCTTCCTTGTTGTCTGTTGTTACCGTCACTATGGACGGAAAGAACTACCTCACCTGGAGGCGCACCATGAAAATTGCACTTGAATCCAAGATGAAACTTGGATTCGTTGACGGATCCATTGATGCACCGTCTCCTGATGATTCGGGTTACAAATCATGGAAACGCGTGGACAGTACTGTGAAAGCTTGGATTCTCAACTCGCTGGAACGTGAGATCCACCAAAGTTTTCTCTATGCCACCACTGCGAGAGAGCTTTGGGAGGACCTTGATCAGAGGTATGGACAGTGTAATGGTCCCCTGCTTTATCAGCTTAAGCGTGATTTGAGTTATATCTCCCAAGGTAACTTATCTCTGGCTTCATATTTCAACCGTTTGAAGACCTTGTGGGATGAACTTGGTAATCTGAATGATCCTCCTACATGTGCCTCTGGAAATACTTGTGTTGTTTCACATTACATTGCTGAGTCCCAGTCTTCTGATATGCTGATTCAGTTCCTTATGGGACTGAATGATTCCTATAATGCTGTTAGGAATCAAATTCTGGTTATGGACCCCCTCCCCACTGTTAATAAGTCCTATTCTATTATCTCTAGGGTTGAATCCCAACGAGATGTTCACGTTGCTTTTAATGATTCTAATAGCAGTTCTGTCATGCTTACTAGGAATGTGAACAACAGTAGAGGGAATGGAATGGGTAGGGGTTTTAACAAGAGAAAGGAGAGGGGTGATCGCCACTGTGATATTTGTAACCGTGACACACACAACACTGATTCCTGTTTTAAATTGACTGGAGAGCCTAAGTGGTATAAAGCTTATAAAGAAAGTAGGGCTAGTGGTGCAGCATCCTCCAAAAGAACTTTTAAGAATATTGCTAACACTGTTGCTGATAGTCCTTTGGATTTTACTCATGATTCTGGTCACTCTGTTGCTCATGCTTCCAATTCCAGTATGTCTGATCTTATAAGACAGGAATTGATCAAGTTCTTTAAGGACAACAAACCTGGCAGTTCAGAGCAGCTCCTCTTCACTTCTGAATTCTCAGGTAACTCTTGGAATTATGCTCTTGTGTGTTCTGATAGGATTACCACTGGTCACTGGATTGTTGACTCAGGAGCTACTAGTCATATTTGCACCAATCTGGATTTGTTTGATGCATATCATGTACCTTATAATACCATACCTATATGCTTGCCTGATGGGACTTCACACTTAGTTCAATATGTTGGTACTGTTAAACTTACTGATAAAATCATTTTGGAAAATGTGCTTTATATACCATATTTCAAGTTTAATCTGATTTCAGTGGGAAAATTAACAAATGCCACTGACAGTGAATTCATGTTTTCCAAATGTAACTGGTTTTTGCAGGTCCAGAGAACTAAAGAGATTATTGCCTCTGGACAAATTCTGAACTCTCTCTATGTTTTTTATCCTAAAACTGTTAATATTCAGCATGTTGCTCATAATGCTACTTTACAGTCTTTTGATACTGTTTGTATTTCCCCTAAGGGACATTTAGACAATTCTGTCAATGTAATTGGCAGAAATACTCATGGTCAGGTTGCGAAAACTCAGGAACACTATATTTGGCATAACAGATTAGGACATGCTTCTGATGGTGTGTTGAAATACTTGCATTTGCCTATGGTTAAGAGTTCCAGTAGTTATATGTGTGATGTTTGTCAGATGTCTAAGCAACATAGACTTCCTTTTCCCAGTAGTAGCATTACAACTAAGGAGCCCTTTGATCTCATCCACATAGATCTTTGGGGCCCCTATAATGTGAAAACCCATTCCAATTGTCAGTATTTTCTGACAGTTGTTGATGATTTTACTAGATGTATTTGGACCTTCTTAATGCCTTATAAAGATCATACTTTTTCCATACTTAAAAATTTCATTGTTTATATCAAAACTAAATTTGGCAAAACTGTTAAAATTATCAGAAGTGATAATGGAAGTGAGTTTGTAAACTCTAATTGCAAAACTCTCTTCCAAAATGAAGGTATCACACATCAAACTAGTTGTGTTTATACTCCACAACAGAATGGGGTTGTGGAGATAAGACACAAACATTTGCTTCAAATTGCAAGAGCACTTATGTTTCATTCTAAATTACCCCTGAAATTTTGGGGAGATGCTGTTTTGAGTGCTACTTACATCATAAATAGATTGCCTAGTAGAGTGATTGATTGGCAAACTCCTTATTATAAACTTTTTAGATCTCATCCTGCTTATGATTTCTTAAAAACCTTTGGATGCCTTTGTTATGCAGTTGATAATAAACCTAACAAACACAAGTTTTCTCCAAGAGCTTTGAGATGTGTTTTGATAGGTTATGCCAGTGGTACAAAGGGTTATAAGCTTTATGATCTTGATAACAAGACTGTGTTAGTATCTAGAGATGTTAAATTTTTTGAAAACATTTTTCCTTATGATGAAATTGGGAAATCTAATTCCCTTGCTCCTCAGATTTATATCTCTGATCTTGAACCTATAGAGGCTGTGTCCTCTAATGGTATTACTGTTGACAATGAACATAATGTTGAAGATACATTGTCACCAACTGAGCCTGTGACTGATGAAAATCCCCCTCCTCAAATAAGAGAAAGTCATAGGGAAAGACATCCCCCTACTTGGATGAAAGATTATGTCTGTAACTCAGCTTATACAATTGATTCCTCTATTGATACTGTTTGTTCCACTGAAAAATTCCCCTATTCTCATTCTTATGTTGCTTTTATGAGTAAGTTGGGTGATGTTCCTGAGCCAGTTACTTATAAACAGGCTGTTAAATACCCAGAGTGGGTAGAAGCTATGAATAAAGAATTAAATGCCCTGGAGATTAATGATACTTGGGATATTACTACACTGCCTGTTGGTAAGAAAGCTATAGGATCCAAATGGGTTTTTAAGGTTAAATTTAACTCTGATGGTAGTGTAGAAAGGTACAAGGCTAGATTAGTGGCAAAGGGTTATAATCAAACTTTTGGTATAGATTACTATGACAGTTTTTCACCAGTAGCTAAACTTGTAACTGTCAGAGTTTTCTTGGCTGTTGCTACTTCTAAATGCTGGGGTCTATACCAGCTTGACATTAATAATGCCTTTTTACATGGGCATCTGGATGAGGATGTCTACTTGCTGCCACATGAGGGTTATACCAAGGCACAATCTGGACAGGTTTGTAAACTAAAAAAATCTTTATATGGGTTGAAGCAGGCCTCACGGCAGTGGAATTTAGAATTCACAAATAAATTGTTTGAATTTGGTTTCAAGCAGTCTGGACATGATCACTGTCTTTTTACCTATGCAAATAAATCTTGTTTTATTATGTTATTAGTATATGTGGATGATGTCCTTATTACTGGATCCGATGATTCTGTTATTATGGCCATAAAAGATTTTTTGCATTCTGCCTTTACTGTTAAAGACTTAGGGTCTGCTAAGTATTTCTTAGGAATTGAGATGCTAAGGTGTTCTAATGCTATGTTAATTACTCAGAAAAAGTATATTGCTGACTTATTAAAGGATGCTGGCATGGTCAATGCTAGATCTGCACCTACATCTTTTCCTAGCAGTTTCAATCTTTCTAAGGTTGAAGATGTTTCTTATGCAGATCTAGCTCAATATAGAAGAATTATTGGCCGTTTGCTCTATCTCAATTTAACTCGTCCTGATTTGAGTTTTGCAGTTCAGCAACTCAGTCAGTTTGTTTCTAAGCCTTTACAAGGTCACTGGGATGCAGCAATGCATGTTTTGAGATACCTTGTCGGAACCCAACATGCTGGATTAGTTTTTCCTGTGTCCAGTTCCTTGAAGCTTACCGCCTACAGTGATGCTGACTGGGCCACTTGTCCATTTACACGAAAGTCACTAACTGGGTATTGTATTTTGTTAGGTGACTCTCTCATCTCCTGGAAATCAAAGAAGCAGTCTACAGTCAGCCGGTCTTCGTGCGAAGCAGAATATAGGAGCTTGGGAAAAACAGTTGCTGAATTGGAATGGCTGAGCTATTTGCTGAAAGATTTACAAATTCCAGTTGAATTACCTATCCCTTTGTGGTGCGATAATCAAGCTGCAATTCATATTACTGAAAATCCTGTCTTCCACGAGCGAACCAAGCATTTGGAGATAGACTGTCATGTGGTTCGTAATCAATTCAAGAAGGGTTTTATTCTGTTGCGACATGTTTCTACTTCTGAGCAACTAGCTGATTTGTTTACCAAGTCTTTAGGGGGATCTTCGTTTCGTAGTTTTTTGTGCAAGTTGGGCTTTCTCCTGAATGAAGCTCCAACTTGAGGGCGGGTGTTGTAAATGTTTTTTTTCTTTCACGTTTATTTTATTTGTTTAGAAGCAAAAGCGTGTTTTGCTTGCTGATTAGTGTTAGCGTCCAATTAACGCGTGCCAATTAACTATTGCCGCGTATGTATATATTATGGGATGCGTGTATTGTAAAACAATAACAACTCATTGAATAAACTTTGCAATTACAGAAACCCTAGTTTCTCTCTTCTCTCTTCTTGTTCTGCATAATTTCTTCATCTTCTTCACAAGGAACCAAAAACTCTAAGCTGAGAATAGGTGGGAAGTTTGTGGTGCAAAACCTCATAAGGGGTTTTCCAGTTTAGGACAGAAGAAGGAAGAATATTGATGAGATGAGTGGCCATGAGGACTGCATCACCCCAAAACTTTTTTGGTAGATTAGCCTGGAAAAGCAATGCTCTGGAAAGTTCTAAAAGTTGTCTATGTTTTCTCTCAACTCTTCCATTTTGTTGAGGAGTATAGGGAGCAGAATTTAGATGAAGGATTCCACATTTAGAGAAGAGTTTTTGATAAGTAGAACTAGTAAATTCAGTCCCATTATCTATTCTAATGGATTTAATTTGGACTTGGAACTGTGTTTAAATATATGTGATGAATCTGACAAGGATGTTAAGAATATCAATTTTGTGTTTGAGAAGGTAAGTCCAAGTGGCTTTCAAATGATCCTCGACTAAGGTTAAGAAGTATTGTGGTCCATTGAGAGATGGTTGTGGATAGGGTCCCCATGTATCAACATGAATCAAGTCAAAAGGATGCAAAGCATAAGAATTTCTTACAGGAAAACTAACTCTAGACTGTTTAGGAAGAGGACAAATGTCACAGTGAGAGTCATCTGGCGACATAACTTTGATAAATTAAAAATGAGACAAACTAGTCTTAGAAGCATGGCCAAAGCGTTTATTCCATAGAGAGTAAGTATTATTAATAGTACAATCTGTCAAAGAACTATTACACTATAAATGGTCATAAGAAGTACAACTAGAAGAGAAATTATTACAAGAGTTGTTGAAACTATTTGTACCTAGAATAGTAGAATATAGAGTTTTTCTTGTCAGCTTGCCACAACCAAAATGTGTCCGGATTTAGAGTCCTGCATAAGATATTGATTTGAATGGAAGATAAAAGTAATGTGAGTGTCAACAGAGAGTTTGTGTACTGAGAGCAAATTGCACTTGAGGGAACATAAAGTAATGTGTTTCAACATTATATTCCACGTTGGAAAAAGATTAAACCATGTGCTAGTTAATAAATGAAAGACAACCCTTACCTCATCAGCTAGCTTTTGAGGTAAGTTAGGCCGAGCATAGACTTTCACATGATATTAGAGCAGGCTGTATGTTAAATTGAATTGGGTTTCACGTTCCAGGGTCGATTGTTCGGGTTTGGGCGTGCATTGAATTGGGTTTGAGTTTCACGTTTCAGGGTAAACCCCCGATTTTTTGGGCCTGGACATGCATTGAATTGGGTTTTACGCTCCGAGATAGACCCTCGATTGTTCGGGCCTGGGCATGCGAGGAGTGTGTTAACATCCCACATCGAAAAAAAATTAAACCATGTGTTAATTAATAAATATAAGACAACTCTCAACTCTTCAGCTAGTTTTTGAGGTGAGTTAGGCCGCGTATAAACTTTCATAAAAAGGGATTCATCCAACTCGTAATGAGAACCAAAGCACATCAGTCAAGAGCTGTCGGATCCACCAGTTTTGCAGATCCATATTGGTGCAGATTGCGGGTGGAATCAAGTTTTTCAACTTTGATTCCGAAGGAAACCGACCATCTCAAAGACTACATTCCTTCAAAAATCAAGTTCCTGGATCTCAAAGACTGCAACGACCTCAACTCCATTCCTTCAGAAATCAAGTGTTTGAGAAGCTTAACACACTTGGACATCTCCGATAGCAATTCTCACAAGGAATTACCCAAAGAGCTCTCTCACCTGACCGAGCCGAAGGCGCTCAAAGGGTTCATCGTTAGTGATTCATCGAAATCGAAATGCACTCTTGATGATTTGAAAATGCTCAAGAATTTGATCAAACTGAGCGTTTTCATTGATTCGGGCAAATTTCCTAATCCTCAACATCTCAAAGCTTTAGAGGAAATGGAGGAACTTCGAAAGCTGATGGTTACTTGGAATACTAATATTAAAGAACATTCCAATTCAGATACTTCGTGTGATGATGAGGCGATAAAGCTCCCATCGAAGCTGGAGAAGCTCGACTTAAGGACTTTTCCCATTTTCCGACTTCTTAGGAGTCGAGAGCTCCCAAATGGCTATAGCCAAAAAATCTGAAAGATGTTGAGCTAAAGAAGCTGTACATTAGAGGTGGAGAATTTTCTGATTTGGGTCAGTATCAGGAGATTGATGATGGAGAAGGCTGGGGTTGGCGAACGAAGAAGACGTGGAAAGTTGAGAAGCTGCGTTTGAGGTATTTGCTTTAAATGGAAATAGAGTGGGATCAACTACGGGAACTGTTTCCCAAGTTGGATTACTTGGAGCATCTCAATCGCCTTAAGCAAAGTTTGTTCCCTTGTCATGCAAATGAGTGTGGAGAAGAAGCTAATGTCACTAATCCACAACACGTTTCATTTTCATGGAAGAAAATTTGCACTTCATAAAATCGTCTCTTCTTGTGTATGTGTATGGGTGTAAGCTTGAGTCCCATAATTACAGTATATCATGTTTCGGGCGTGCACATATTGAGTGTGTTTTTGTATTTCTTATACGGATTTTAATTTTGAAATTATGTTTTGCCCAATTCCCAGAGTCAAACATGACTCCATAAACTATATTCAGAGTGTATATATATATAAAGCTTGCTAGGTATACATAAAAGATTACATTTCTATGAATTTTTATTCGTAGAAATGCAGAAAATATACAACTTGAAACAACATACGATGAGGTGCGACATAGCATTATATCTTAAGAAAGTGTTTGGTAATGATATTAGCCCTCATAGATATTAGGAAACAACCTTAATTTGTTGTTTGGTATTGAATATTAACTCAAATGGGCCAACTTCATTTAATATCCAGCCCGACAATGCCGAGCACTGTTTTTACGAATTAAGCTTCAAACTTCATATCAGATTTCTGACGAAATTAACTCTGCTTTCTTATGGCCCCACTCTGCAGCGATACTGTGCATTTTTTATTTTCCCCATGTGTACCCCTTTTTGAAGCGTATTATGTCCACTTTAGGGATTGACTATTCACAGGGCGAGGGTTTATGCATTTGGGTGAAATTTTACTAAGGCAAGGCGACGTAACGAACACGGCTGGGTACGCTTCGTCTTTGTCAGTTTGTGTGATTAATTGGGTTACAGGTAACATTCGAGCAAGTTGTCTTACCTTTATGGAGTTATTTGCAGGTCCGCTTGGTTGGGTTCATCGGTAAGGGGTTTTTAGACTCCCAAAAGGTAACACCACGCACTATACGAATATTGTGTGAAATATTTGTAGAAGTTTTTAATAATTGCGAATAACACGTGCTTAGTTACTGATGTTGTGTTGGTGTTTTGTTGTAAGTATAATTAATTTTTAATTGTTATGGGCTCAAGAATCGTGGTCTTCCTCACGTGGAAAGAGCATCATCGAAAAGGCCGAGTGTGTGTGATGCCTCTGTATATTGTCCATTATAATTTGTTTTTGTTGATGTCAAAAATCCCTCACTATTTACATGCTGTGTGGGCCGTATTGTTTGCATTACAACTACTTTTCAATTTGAATGGTGGGGTTACATATGCAGAATTGTTAGTTTGAACTGAAATGGATCCATACACAAGGGTAAGGTTTTTGGCATGGGTTGAGTTCGTGGTAAAACGTACAGTTCTTACAATGACTGATTAGTTTGACTGATTAGTTTGGTTATACTTTTGTCTAATGGAATGTTACCGGAACCAATTAAGTTTGACTCTGTATTTTCTATTTCGTTTGTCATTAATGAGACGTGCACTCGCATTATAATCTTCTGTTGTTGTGTTCTTGTTGGGTCGTAGTTTTCATTATCGATGTGTACATGTTTGTGAATTGTTGTGTTAACTTTCCTTCTTTATTTTTACTGATATTCGTTCTCGAACTAATAGGACATGGATGGTGCGCGGGCCACGTTAAGAGTGCGTACACAGAGAGGAAGAGGTGCAAATGTGTAAATGGTACATGTACTATTTGTTCACTATTATACCTGTTACCCCACTGTGTAAGTTGTTTGCTTATGATGTTATGGTACATAATTTGGGGGGAAAGGTAGGTTTGCAAGGAAGGAGTGAAGCTCGTCCGTGGGAAAGCCCTTTGGCTTGATCGATGGAATGGACGAGCTTAATTCCACGGCTGGTTTTGTGCTGGATGTTTCCACCAGATTAGTTGTTGTGGTTATGTGACTAATGGTGTATGTTGTAGTTCACTATGACATGATATGTATTTTCTATTTAGGTACCCTGCTCGTGATCTATATAGTCTGAATTTGGTGAGTCTGTAATCGATATGTGTATAGCGCTATTCTACTTTGCTGAATCTTGTGTTCTTTTGAGTAGATTATGTTAAGGGTATAAATGGTTCATTAATCTGTTTTACTATATTCCTCATGCTTGAGCTTGTGACCATTGTATTGTCCATAACTTCATGTTTTAACCAGACAAACTGCTGATTCTCTCATGCTTCCAGAATGGTCTGATTGGTTGCTATTGACAATACTATGTTTCTGTTGAATTTAGTTTTGGTTAGCCAAATTGGTTTGCACATTATAAGCAGCGCAAGGATCTTGTTTGCAACATGAATGGACATATTCGACGAACCCTCTCATAGGAGATATCGTGGGAATTATCAAGATGACCAAATGGGATATACCAAGTATTCGGCAAAAACAATCTGGAGGATGAGAGTACAACTTGTTGAAGGGATAAGAGCAGAGGATTGGTCACCTGATTCAGGTATTTTATTGATGTGTGTTATACTTGTGCATATGGCTGCTTTGGATTTTAACAATTGTTTTTGGCACCAATATTCATATTTTCTTGTTATTAATAGCTTGTCTTGTTTTAACTACTTGGTTGGGAGAGAGAGTGGTTTACTGATGCAGGCCTGTGAGAGAATCAAGAAGAAACAACTCACAGGGAATTGGAATTTGTACCTGAAGTGTAATAATTACCTTAACTTGAATAATTATATAATTGGCTTTCTCAGAAAAGATGGTACACTTGATGCTACGATCATGAGGTTGGGTATAATTTTGATGCAGGATTACAATGAAAGGAAGATTTGTGTGGATGGGAATGTGGCTTGCCTTGTGCGCCTAGATTATAACTTTGGAATTAACGGTTGTGTTCATGATGTTCGATGCCAATCAAACACCTCTAAAACAACCTTGTGGACGCTAGCAACATTGTCGCGATTGGCTATTGCCAGATGCACATCACATTGATGCACATTGTTTAGATGATACCAACAAAAAACATATGCCTACTGAAGAATAATGGTTCAACATATGTATTTTATATTTTTAGAGCACAGATTTGTTAAGAGAATCTATCACTACAACAAAAAGTAGTTTCAACAACAATTTTTTATGGTGGCTAAAATTAAGAAATTGGTTACTAAAAGAAATAGCAACCAAATTTTAGTTGGTCACAAGTGGTCACAACAGGGTACTCGCTAAAAGTGCTTAGTGACCAATTATAAATTTAGTTGCTAAAAATTGTAATTTTAGCAACCATCCAACATTGGTCATTAAAAGTAAAATAATTAGCAACCAATTTTTTATTCGCTGATGTAAAATTCATGGTGGCTGTAACATCACAATCGTTGCTATAGTTATATTTACAGTGACTATTTTTCTTTTGTTGATAAAAGATAATCTTTTAGCAACCACGATATCGGTTGCAATTTTCTTTATTCGGTTGCATTAAGGCTTGTATAAATAATGTATTAGCTACCATATTGTGACGATAAAATCTAGTTGCTAAAGTGCACTTTTAGCAGCCAAAAAATTTGTTATAGTAGTTGTAATTTTGTCGCAAATTATATTGTAGCATTAATGATTTAGCAGCCAAATATGGTTGGAAAAGTAATCTAGATGGTTTCTAATATACCCTTATTAATGACCAAATAAGTGATTGTAGAAAACTATTCAAATTTGTTGTTAATATAATTAATTTTAAATATTAAATAATTAATTCAAGAAGAAATATAAACTAATTAATTCAATTATCATACTAAAACCTGACCAAGAAATGAATTAATAAAATTGTAAACAAAGTGCCCATATTGTCACAATGTTAATCGTTCATGATTAAAACTCTATAAATATACATTTTACACCAAAGTGGTCCCACAATCTCTCTAAACATTTGACCAAAATCACTGATAAAAATTCTCTTTGTTTTGCCTCGTGTGCCGCTTTCTTTGCCTCCACAACAATCTTTTGAATAATAACACACACACACTATTTTCTTCCAAGAGCTACATAATGTTGCAATCCATTCTACGACCCATCCTAGGATAGAACCAAGAATAATAATCATCACGAAGATTACTATAATAGATAAAAGATTAAAATTCAAAATCTCATCAAATTGTAACTCTAAAGAAATGGTCAGTTTTATGAAAATAAGCAACAAACATATGAAATGTATTTGAGTTATAAATTGCTTTGGTCAATATGCCCTACTAGAACATGGTGAATTTGTAAATTATTCCTTGGCTTAACCAGTAATAGCTCATTAAACTAGGACAAAAAATTTACAAGGGAAGAAGAATAAGTAAATGATACATTTTCCATGTTAATCCAACTTCGATATAGCATGCTAAAATTACCATTTATTCTTGCCACACTCCAACTATGTAAATCATCATTAGAACCTAACTTCATGCTTAATAACTCGATACATTATGGAACTTTTAAGGAGTTTTTACCCAATTTCCATCATTTAATAACTTCATGCTTAATAACTAATTAGGAAATGCAAATTTTAAGGCCATTTTGGTGAACCGCACATCAAAGTTTTTCTTTTTTTTTCCCCTCTTCTTAATAGATTTATCACAGAGTATAAGTGGGAGGTAACAAGATTCATTCTATATTGAAAAAATCAGTTAAAATATGAAAATAGGATAGAATATGAATTTCTAAGTAACAAGCTAACAATGAAAATGGAAGCTAAATATTCAATGTATTTGACCCATTTTTGTTCAAAACTCAACAGCTAAGAATTTCCTAGTGGCCATAGTGAATTGAAAATCGACTATCAGCAAATTCCTTATCCCTAGCAGAAAACTTATAAATTTCAAATATCTTTTTTACTTTGCAACAAATTTGGGAGTTCAAAATCATAGTACACTTACTGAAAGATTTAGTTCAGTATCACATCTTTCAAAACATCAAACCGCTCTAACGTCTCAACGATAACTTGCGTTATCAGTGAGGGTCTCCGTATGGCATGGGAACGGAGATATCCATACATCGAAGTGGAGTGCGACTCGGAAACCGTGGTTAAATTGGTGGAGGAAACAGAGATTGAGAGTCATCCTTTGGGTGGACTTGTGGAAGATTGTCAGAAATTAATCCGGATGCCTTGGACATGCAGACTTGCGCACATACATAGAACTGACAACAAGCTTGCAGATGCACTTGCAAAGTTTGGGCAAAATATGCTTGAAGACAAGAAAGTTTGGATGGAACATGGCAAGGAGTTATGTTAGATCGGTCTTGTTTCTTTGTTTGCTGAGTCTGTAGCGGAAAAAAAAAAAAAAAAGGAATGTATATAAATTTAATTAACTTGATCATTATATTTTATTATATTAAATTAAAATTTAAAAATATAAATTAAATACAAAGTAAAATTTATTTAATAGCTATTTTCGTTACTTTGATATAATTGTAATAATTTGACTTGATCATTATATTTTCTTATTTTAAAAAAAGTAAGTTATGCCATGCAAAATTAATTTAAAGATTTTATTTCATACTTTTTAAAACCAATTGTATTTTTCGTCAATTAATTAAAGTAACATTATATTGTGGATTATCACATAAAATTTGGTTCTAATTATTATATGTTCAATGACCATGGTTGTTGACTATATGTTCAGTGACCATGGTTGTTGATCGCTAATGATGGCTTTGATAGCAGCCACATAAATATTGGTGGTTAACTTAGTCACAATTGCTATTATTTTAGAGCGATTATATTATTTGTTGCTATAAGTTATCGTTTTGGTTGCAAATCCATAGACGTCATTTACTATAGTACAGCGACCATCTACAACAACCAAAAATTAGTGGGTCACAAAAAAAAGTTGTGTAATTGAATTCTAGCAACCAAAGAAATTTTGGTTGCTATAAGTACATATATAGTGGCCATTTTTAATTCGTCGCTGTGAATTTGGTGGCTGAAACACAAATTTCTTGTAGTGTATTGTTTGTGTAATTGAATTTAAGTTTGTAATGAATAAATATTTTAAATTTGTTTTTTATGTCATATTTGTTGTATTTTATTTTTATAGTGGATAAACTATTATATCTTATTATTAAAGTTTTATTATTTTTTTTTGTCGAAATTAGTAAAGTTTTATTACATGTGAAGAGTTAACAAATATGATGAAGGATAGAAAGTACATCAACACATAATTTAGAGGGTAAAATTCGAAATTGAATTTTAATCGAATTTAATTTCTCATACCAAACATCAAATTACGAAAGTAGGATTAAGGTATATTAATGGCAATCTCCAATACCAAACGCTATATTAATTTCTTCAATACAACTTAATATCACTTAAAAAGCCCGAATAAAATTAAATCAAAATACGTACCGAACGCTCCCTAATTCTATTACATATTAACATAAGAATGAGGGTCGATCTACGTGGCATTACATCTATAAGTGATCAACTCTTTAGAATGAGGGTCAGGGTTGTCGTACCCTGAAAGGGACAAATCAAGAATCAAATTGTTGGATCAGCGGAAAAAACAACTGTAGTGAGCTTGACTCTCCTTAAAGAGAGGGTGATAGTTAAATTTATAATACTTGCACTTTCTAGCTGTATAATCACTTTTTTGCTGACACATACTGTAGTAATAATTAATTCCGTCACTTAATATATTTTGGAACTTAACGCGGGTACATCTCACTAATTGAAGCATCGCAAGTAGATGATCGAGAGATCAACTCTTTAGGATTGTGCCCTTTCAGGATTGATGCTACGCTCCCCGGCGCCAAAAATGCGGGATATGAAGGCAGTGGGAGAGTTATAGATAGCGCATTTAGCATGGAAATGACTGCAGCCATCGTCGGCCTATCCGAAGCATTTTCTTGTACACATAACAAAGCAATATGGATACATCCCACAATGTCCCGCAATGAATCCGACCTTGCCCTCATCATCGGGTCTATAATATTCACAGTTGTTCCTTCGCACCAATTTCTCCAAGCCTGCGGGATTCGACAATATCTTAGATTATAAATTTATAGTAAACATTATTAGAATATTGTTATAATCCATATAAATTAGTAATTTAATACTTATAATTGATCACCCACAGATATATTTATAGTTCAATGACTTCCACGAACCCCATTAGATTTGCTGTTGTATTTTCCTACTATGTTTGCTATTTCATTCACCCACGTATACCAAATGTATTGGTGGGCGGTTGAAATTATATGGAAGATTCTTTTAATTTTTTTTATAACATAATTATTTCTATTTCCTTATCTCAACCGTTCATTAATACACGTGGCGTGTGCATCTAAATAAAATAGGAGATGAAGGAGGAAAAATAACAAGAAATTTGATCTGCGTATATCCTACTCTAACTTGAGAACACCTAATACGAATTTAAGAGAATTAACTGTATTCTTGGTAATATAATTATGCATTTTTGTTATTCAGGTCTCTTTAATTGACCTTATACTTCACTTCCCATAAGTTTTATATGCTGATTTCATGGCTTTTTGTAACAATTAGAATTTGGAATGCAAAATTAATTGAGTTTTGGGATGTAAATGCAATAGTTAGACGAAAAGTTGAAAAATGTTCTAAAATTGTGGGAAAATAATATACTTATGGAACGTAACATGCAAAAGTCAAGTAGCATGACGCCAAAAAAATAAAAAGTTTGACGTTATGAGACAAATAAATTCAATTAACTGCAATGCAAGTATGCAACTTTATATTTGAAAGTTTTGTATTACCTCCAACTGCTTATGCGTCTAACCTAATTTCTTACTAGCAATCAAATAATTAAACAACCTGCGTGTGCGAAATTAAACGAATGTCTAGTTTAAGTATTTCTTGAATTAAATAACAGTAGAAGGCTTTTAATATTTGTTGAATTTATGATATAAAAATTAAAGTAACTAAGTCAAAATAAAATTATATGGTTAATAATAAATAAATGAGTAAACAGTTTAATATTGTTATATGCCAGCACCGAGCGGCTAGAGGGAATGGGGAAAGTAAATAAAACCACTTCGGATTTCGGAATAAAACAGAGGAGAGTAAGGGAAAAAAAATGTAAAATTGATTTTATAAGTTTTTCATATTAATAATTTAATTTTATCAAAATTTCTTTTTACAATTAATTTCTATAACTTCCAACATTTTGCTACTATGTAAAATTAATTTTTTGTCAAAAATCAGACATACATTGTAAATTTTTTAAATTATAGATAATAAATTTCAAAATAAAATTTTGGCGGAACTAAAGTACCAAAATGAGAAACTTACGGTACCAAAATCATAATTTTGCCGGAGAGTAAACAAGAAGATAGGGGAAAAAAAAAAGTTGGGAAATTGTTTTAATTTAGCCTTATTTCAAATAAAATCAACAGATCAAGATGAAAATTAAGCGCAAAACCTATGATGCACGGACACTTCTAAAAATATCATGTTGCCGTGTCGTGTCGTGTCGGATACTCGTGTCGGATACCGTGTCCGACACTCCTCACTTGGAAAATTCAAGAAAAAATCCGTGTCGTCGTATCCGTGTCGTGTCGTGTCGTGTCCGTATCGCCGTGTCCGTGTCCGTGCATCATAGCGCAAAACATTTATTAATGATTTAATTAATTATCAGTTTTATCACTTTATAATATAATAGTACATAGATAATGATACTTACAAAACTTAGAATGCCCTCCGAATCCTCGCCTTCTTGTAGAATATTATTCTTCTGTCCACTAATAATTTCCAAGATCAACACACCAAAGCTGAACACATCCGACTTAATAGAGAATTGCCCCTTCATAAGGTACTCAGGTGCCATATATCCACTGCATTAGTCCAATTACAGTAGAAACTATAAGTGAAAATAACTTTTTAATATATCCAATGAGTTTTTTTGACTTTTTTCGTTGTAACTTCCGACGGCATATTGATGGAGATATTTCCGTCGCAAACTTCAGGTCGATTTTTAGCAATTTTCTTGTCGTGCAAATAATTTATAAGTTGACAAGTTAAAAGAAAAAGGGATAGGACTTACTAGGTTCCAACGATCGGATTCTTGCTGCTTGGGGTTTCATCGGGCACAAATAACCAGGCCATACCAAAATCGCCAATTTTAGGGTTCATTTCTGCATCTAGAAGAATGTTACTTGCTTTGAGGTCACGATGGATAATCCGAACACAAGAGTCTTCATGGAGGTAAAGTATACCCCTCGCAATGCCCCTTATAATATTGAAACGTGTATCCCAATCAAAAGCCGAGCGTCGAGTCGAGCCTGGGTATTTTTTTTTTATTGAGCAATTAGCCAAGCAATAATGAAAGTTAACTTAATTTGAGTATTTGCAAATAATTATTTAAAAAAAGAGTAGTGTTTTTGTGTTTCTTTAAATATATATATATATATATATATATATATATATATATATATATATATATATATATATATATATATATATATTGAAAGTCAAGTTCATCTTAAGAAATAAATAAGGCAGACTTCTCATTTTTAATTTATTTTCTTAAATAAATTGCAAAGAACATTTCAACTATTTGAACCAACCCCGTTGAAAAATCAAATTCTAGCTTCTTTTATTTATTCTAAACATTACTCATGCTACTTTTTCACCTGAACCTGAATCAACTAAACCAATATAATTTATAGGGAAATTGCGTTTTTAGTTTAAAAAATCAAAAAAATGGTCTCGTACTTTATGGTTATCGCAACGTTTGAGACCATTATCACAACATTTTCTTAAAGTATAATAACATGAAAATTAAAAACTTACCGAATATAAAGAGGTCTAAGCTCGCATTCTGAACGAACTCATAAATAAGAAGTCGTTCTCCTCCCTCAATTGAGAACCCTAGAAGTCTAATGAGATTCCTGTGTTGAAGCTTAGCCACAAGCGAGACCTCATTTTCGAATTCCAGGTCGCCTTGCTTGGAATCTTTCGATAATCTTTTAACTGCTATCTTTTGCCCATCGGAGAGAGTCCCCTGAATTAGAATCTTACAATTAGAATATAGTCAAACTTTTAAGATTATATATATCTTATCTATCATGTACAAACTCTTTTAAAATTATAAATTTGTCAAGTCCTTTCATGTCAGATCACATGTCGAACACCTATCAATCACGTGGTGAAATTTAAAAATATATATGTATATCACCGTGACAGCATTGTATCCTATCCGTGTATCATAGAGTATTATACTTTAGTTAATTATTATTCTTTTTACCAGATAAACAACACCAAATCCGCCTCGCCCCAACTTGTTAGCATCAGAGAAGTTACTTGTTGCCTCTCTAATTGTGCCAAAATCGTATCGAATGGATTCAGCCATATTATTCATATTAATCCCGTCGACATCTTCAATAAGTAAATAAGAATATTTTAGTTGAAATCCATTATAAGGTAAAACTTTGGTACATAAATTTTCAGAAGATATATGTACTTACTCTGAAGCTTTTCCATCCGGCGGAGCTTTGCTTTGTTTCGTAGTAAGATGCCGCCAAATATGACGACTATCAAACACAATACAATCAGTAGAACTATGATGGTGATTTGGTAACGATCTTCACCTGCATCAATGCACATTTGTAGAAGTTGAAATACTTTTGCAATAATAAGTAGCAGTGGAGCAAGGCCCTCATAGAGTTACCAAAGAAGAATCCAATAATGAAGGGAACAAAAATTATAATATAAATAATATTATTTTTAAAAATAGTGATATTATAATTTTTTTTTTTTATATTGGACGGATAGAAAACAAAAATTCTTAATTAGAGGGAAAAAATAGAAAATTTGTAAAATACGTAAATAATAATAAAAAAATTCAAGTGAATTGGTGTGCTATTATACGTTCGCTTGTTTTTAAAAATTATAATTTAATATTCCATCCAAGTGAATTGAATATGTATATTGATAATATTCTAGACATTATCAAACTAGTAAAACAGTAGAAAAGTAATCATAGAATTCCAATATTATTGTCGTTCACATGCTATTATTAGTTAGCCGTTAAATTTTAAGCGTAATCTCGGTCAACACTTTAATCTTTCTTCACGTAAACCAATCTAATATGCATAACGATTAAATTTTTGGCGAAGGTACAAATTATGATATGATAAATTTAATTGTGACATTACTCATGTTGAATTCTTTTTTTTTATTACTATTTGGCCTAAGATTCTATGGTTTCGCCCTGAAATGCAAATGTTTATGATCTTTTGACTTCGTCATGTTTTGCCCTCACCTACATAAAAGTAATTCTATAAATTTATATTAGGGAAAATGGTGGCTAAAAAAACTTACTCTTTTTATAGTATTTTTATTTTTTACTTGTATCTATTGCATAATATGATCTTACATAAAATTTAATACCCAGCTAATATATAATTAATAATTAATTGGGACACGTACAAGGTTTTGAATTTTTTATTTCAAGTTCGTTTTTTATTTTCAATTTCACTAACCAACACACGTTAATTGTCGAGTATATTAATAAGCGGTTTAAATTATACGAGAGAGAATTCTTGATTTTTTTTTCGGGGAATTCCCGAAAACTCCCCAAATGATAAGCCCAATTCCTTTTAGCTCCCCATTTTAAAAAATGATGTATTAAAACTCAAGAATCGCGTATCTAAATCCTCAAATGATGTATTTGAAATACAAGGAAAAAATCATGTATCTAAATCCCAGAATCTTGTATCCAAATCCCAGAATTGCGTATCTAAATCCTAGAATCTCGTATCTAAAACCCCAAATGATGTATTTGAAAATGGGGAGCTAAAAGGAAGTTTTCAAACCCATGGGGAGTTTTAAGGAATTGCCCCTTTTTTTTTTTATACTTCAATTGTTTGCTTATTAATTTCAACTATATATCAATAAATGAAATAGAGGATAAAAGATTAAAATTGAAATACGATACCTTTTCCTGCAGGAGGCCCCGGTGGAGCCAGCCGTTTATTTGGCAGCGCCGTCAAGTCAAAAAACTGGTACATTTCAAAGCGAATACTGCAACTGGGGGAATACATCGTCATCCCCAGAACCGCTTGCAGAAACTGGAATTTCTCCATCAAACAAATGCTGCAATCCTCGTCGGACAAATCAGGTGTGCACTGGGCTATACCATATATTTTCTCGTTCGATCTGGGCACAGTCCTAACTCCAACCCCAACCTTCGGCTGAGAGTTTCCGTAAGCCGCCATTCCTTCAAGATCGCTCATTAAATCCCTCAAACTCTTCTCGAACACCTCTGGATTCGTGGTGACACTCGTGTTTCTCGTAATAATTAGAGGGTTATTGTCCATGACTCCGAGTATGGCCTCGTTTGAGTATTGAAACATGCAGAGTTCTGCCCACATGATAGCCATTTTTTGGTTGGGGCACAGTTTGGGAAGCTGGTCTATGGCATTCTGGACGCAGCTACGGCAGGTGTCGAGCCGGGCATCGGCCCGGCAGGCAGCCATGGCATTCACCCGGTTCGAGTCCTGCCCTTTGGAATCGTGGTGGAATCCAGTGTTGGTCATAACAGAGGAAAATAATGAAAGGAGGGTGTTTAGGTTGGTGGCGTTGATGTCAGCTCCCATTTGTGAGCAAAAGTAGACGGGGACTGGGATGTGACGAGAGCTGCCCGAATTAGGAAGATTAGCAAAGGGAGCTGCCATGAAAATGGAGAAGTCATCGTCACCATCGGAGCTTTGCTTCTTCTTTCAATGTTTCGCGCCTTCAATTGTCAAAGTAATATTGCGACAAAATGGATGGCTCCTTCGATTCAATTAACATATATCCTTAAAAGCCAATAGCTTAATTTTAAATTAATATGTATGTTTACTATAATCGTATGTTTTTTTATATTAATCATCAAATATTGCCTTTCATATTATATAAATATACATTGAGTTGGAAAAGTTATATGAAGTTAAATTTAAAGTATAACTTTTATAAAATACTTTATGGATTACAAGGGGAATACATGTTTAAACGAACATAAGGAAAATGTGGTTCAAAAATCTTTTTATTGAGGATAATCATGGACATGCACAAAACGATACGTAAGAGACACGACATGTATGCAGGAATATGAATTAAAATAAAATAGAATATGACATGGTTATATTATATTGGGGAAATTGTAAATTTGGAATACTAACACACCCCTTTTTTGTATCTTTGAACTTTAATTTGACATTTTCAATTTTAGGGACTCTCCCAAAATTTTTCAATTTTGGTCAAATTCAGTCGGATCCCTAATTTTCACGAGACATTCTGGCGGCCATGTAGCACAAGAGCAGTATTCCGGGTGGCCAAGTAGGCACAAGGGTGGTATTTCAGGTGGCCACGTAGGTACAAGGGCGGTATTTTGGGAAGAAATTAGGGATCCGGCTGATATTTGGCTAAAATTGCAAAATTTTGGGAGTAAATGTTCCTAAAATCAGAAATATCAAATTAAAGTCCAAAAATGCAAAGAAGAATATGTTATTGTCCCAAATTTGTAGTTCTCCCTATTATATGTATATTGTTTATAGTATAATTACTAAATTATGAGATATAACCGTTTCATAAACATATAAAATTTCTAAATTAAAATAAACATATTGAACATAATTAATCTAAATAAAAAATAAATAAATAATTCAACCTTCAATATTATCAGAACTAAGTACGAAACCATAAAATTGCAAGATACATACAAGATAAGCTCCAAAATTTAAAAGATCATATATAAAAAGAGGCAATATATGTACCTATAAAAGTATACATGAAACCCTAGATCGTCCGACACACAAAATGTGTCCGACACTCCTTTGAACGTGTCGAGGAGTGTCAGTAGGACTGACACTAAACTAATCGATTCCGTGGATAGTAAATGGTAAATTTAATAATTCAATGAGGTAAATGTAAAGAATTATTTTTTTTAGAGAATATTTATCAGTTTGAAATATATGTATAATCAAAAAGTCAATTATCTTATCAAAGACACTAATATGTTGCACGGATTTTACGTACCGTACGAAGGCAACGGATTCGCAACATTGACAAATTCCAAAATTTCCCTTAATGAACAGGAAATGGATTACTCATCCATTCTGCAATATATTTCCGTTGATCAATTCAATAATATGATATATGTGAATCATTTGTCAAAATGCTTCTGGACTGACAATGACTCAATGACAGATTCAAATCTTAGCTACAAATGTCAAATAGACGACCAAGACTTGCAACAAGCCTGTTTCAAAAAAAAAAAAACAAACTTGCAATAAGCCAATAACTAACCCAATGCTTGGTACCATTCTTTTGGGGAAAACGTTTTCTTTTTTTTTTTTTTTTGAGGAAAGGGAAACGTTTTCAATCATACTAAAGAAAAACATATCTTTGATTTCGCTTCTTCGTTTTGGGAAAGAGTCCACAGAGGAACGTTGCCTGAAATTCATCTACTTTATCGTCCAAACTCATTTTCTTTACGAGATGGACGGATATATATATATATTTTTTAATACACGTACATTTAAATGAGAGTCGAACTCAGGATCTTATCTTGAAAAATGAACTCATTAATCATTTGGACCAACACCTAGTGACGAGATGGACGGAATAGTAGTAATTTCTACTTGCTAGTTCACATGGTATTAGATTATACATGGTTTGTGTTATCAAAGGGGTTCAATTATATTATGTGATTTACATAAAATATTTAATTTTGTGGGCCATAGAAGTATTTATTTAAGTATGGGATTTATGTGTAAAAGACTAAAAGCTCATATGAATACTTTAACTATGATGGATGAGCTCATATTTTGATTGTTGCTCCAAATTAGATAAGTATTTTCTTCTTTTCTATCTCATTTTAGATAAATAATTGATATGTAATGAGACTTAATTAGAAGATCTCAATCTTCAATTGAAATTAACTATGGATCAAGGTAAAATTTCACTTGTGGGAATCAGTGATTTCGGCATGATTTCGAACAAAAAAATTTCATGTACCATCAACCCACTACAATTCACTCTATATTAATTTAAATAAAGATAATATCCCATAATGAGAAAAAAAAAAAAAAAAGGCATGATAATATTTAGGGAGAATTACGTATAACTACTCTCACTTTAGGTAAAATTACAATAAAAAAATTATTGTTTCATTTATTAAATATTAGTCCCTAGTTGTTATGTTCCGTTTGAAATTCCCAGAGTTTCGTTAAGGTTTTTTTAAATTTTAAAAAATATCCCTCTAAGATATGTCAATATTTTTGCATATACCTTGCTCTGGAAAAGACAGAGCGTTACATTATGCGGTTTTATAATAATATAAAATGTAAACGTATAATATTTTCTTCAAATTGAACGGTTCAATTAGAGTGAGTACAATTATATAGCGGATGAGGTTAGCGGTTAGGTGAATTTTATATAATTTTTTTTCATAAATTTATTTTCGCTTATAATTTTAATTCAATAACTAAAAATATATAAAAAAGATGACAACTTATTCTAGTTTATAATAACCAAAGACAACACCAATACATAATAATTTCTACGTAAAAAGAATATAATATATACATTATTAAATGAATGTGTAATATGCCCTGCCTTTGACCAGCGGCTTTACAGACGTTCTTAGGTTATGTAATATAGAGTTTTTTTCGGACACCCCCTCATCCTTCGATTCTTAGTGCACTTCGCCCCTTAACTTTTGAATTAATACGATTTCCTTCATAACATTTGAAAAATATCTCATTTAACTCCTTTTAGCAGAGTAGATCTATACGAGTAAATTCAAAATGTATTGATATTATATGCTAAATCGAAAATCTCGACTCAAAGAACACAATAATGGTTTCGAAACCAAAATCTGACAACTGATAAATGAGAAATCATTGTTCAAGGATGGCACACAGCGGGCAAAGCTTTGCAGTGGCTTCCGACGGCCCATAGGGTTGAATGGGGTATGAGATTTGTTCGCCTTGTAGAGTTGAACACGATGACAGTGGTCTTGACACTTGAGTCATCTTGACAGAGGAGAAATCAACGGTCAAAGTTTGGTAAAAGGGGGTTAAGTATAACATTTTTTGAAAGTTAGATGACAATCACACTAATTCGAAAATCAAAGAGCAAATCGCACTAAGAATCTAGAAAGCACGGACACGGCAAAAAAAGTGTCCGTGCAGTGTCCGACACGTGTCGGACACGGACACGCCTCGGACACGTGTCGGACACGGCTGAAACGTGTCCGAAATTAAAAAAATTAAAAAAAAAATTGGACACGGTGTCGGACACGGCGGGGTGAAGTATCCGACATGGCTCGGACACGGCGGGGCAAATTTTCTAATTAAATAAAGTTTTTTATGCATTTTTTAATATTTTTTGAATTTTTTGGGGTGAAAACTAAAATAACAAACTTATTCTAGTTTTTAATTATACATATTTTTTTAAAATATTTTATTTTATCTAGATTATACTTATAAATTATTTTTATTTTTATATAAAATATTTTAATTTATATATAAAATATATTTATTTATATAAAATATAGCCGTGTCGGAGCCGTGTCGTGTCCTAAAATTTTTAAAAAATCCGTGTCGCCGTGTCCATGTCGTGTCGTGTCCGTGTCGCCGTGTCCGTGCAACATAGCTAAGAACTAAAGAACAAGTGTCTAAAATTAACCTATAATATAATATAGGAAAATTTACATCTGATTACCCTGCTATTAAGCCTAATTACAACTCAGTTTATCTTTATCAGGAATTACAATGTAGTCCCTATAATTTATGTTACATTAGTAGTCCCTCTATTTCGACAGGGTTCCGTCATGATTTTCCATTGTAATCCTAAAAATACCCTTAAGTATTTTCACAATTTTTGAAATTACCAAAATACCCTTATATGAAATATTTGCAAAATATTACAAACACATCCATGCCTATTACATACTCTAACAAAACGTCCCTTTCAATTTCAAAAATTATGAAAATAATTAAAGATATTTTCGGAATCACGTGGCAAAATCATAACGGAATCCTAACGGAATGGAGGGACTACTAACGGAACATAAATTAGAAGGATTATATTGTAATTTTCTAATAAAAGTGCATTGCAATTAGGCCTAATAATAAGGTAATTAGATGTAAATTTCCCTATAATAACA
Organism: Lantana camara; assembly: GCA_037501455.1. Lineage (NCBI taxonomy): Eukaryota > Viridiplantae > Streptophyta > Magnoliopsida > Lamiales > Verbenaceae > Lantana > Lantana camara. The sequence continues at coordinate 114,169,342 of CM074857.1, forward strand.
TATATAAAACGTGGCAGCCTGTAATATAAAATATAGGAAGTGTAATTTGTCCAGACATTGACCAGCGGTACACATTCTTAGGTTATATAATATAATATATAGAAAGTTGTGGGTTTATAATATTTTATAACTGATGCATTCCAGCCCTAAACCCTTGAAATTAATCTCTCTCTTTCCTCAAGATCTTAATGAAAGAAGCCAGAGTTTCAGAGAGATTAATCAAGAGATCTGACCAAAATATTTAGATCGTCATATCTCAAAGGTCATATTTATAGCAAAAGAAGTCAAAAGAAAAATAAATGAGCAGAAAAAGAAAAAAAAAGAAGTAAGAAGTGTGTTTAAGAGTTGCTCAAAATTCGATAATTAAAGGGAGGTTAGTTGTAAACAGCTAAGTGAGTGGAGTCCGTTGGAAGAAAGGGAAGTACCTCGTTTTTAAGTGTAAAATGTGTAAGCCGGGTGTGTTAGCCACTAAATCCAAATTTTCATACCTATATTACAAGCTCGAAAGACCTATCGATCCCCGAGTCTTGAGTTAACTACATTAGTGGAGATTGGTGCTAAGGGTGCATTCAAAATCAATAATTGGTACTTAGGTGAGAATCATAGACTAATCAATCTAGTCTTTGTACATTTTTTCGTTCAAATTCACACTACACTATACGAGGGTACGCTATACGAGGGTACGCTATTTATACTAGTTGTTGAATTTTGTGCAATTGGGTATTGTATTTGATAAACTAGACTTGTTTAGGTGAGAATTAGATGATTGCCTTTGCGATTGTGTTTGATGTGGGGTAGTGTTTCATTCAATTTTCATATTCCTCAAGGACAAGTAATGTGCAAGTGTGGGGGGATTTGATAGTGTTCATAATCCTCGTATATTTGTGAGTTTGTGGCCTTATTTTGGTGCTTATAATTGATCTAATTTGGCGCCTTGATGAACTTTTGTGTTTATTGAGCAGTTGGGCCACTTTCCTAAGTAATTGGAGCTTTATGGACTGAATTACGCTAAGGGGCCGACATTGCTAGCATGGACATAAACAAGGATGTGTCCAATTTGATAATTGCATGGTTTATTTGAGGATGGGTGCTAGTACAATGACCCGAAATAGTATTATTTCGGGACCGTACTTTAAGATTTTTCCTAATATATACAGGTATCAAAATATTTCTAAAATATTTAAATACAAACAGCGGAAGACTAGCCTGAACTACTCAAGTATATACATGCAATTGATAATAAATTTTAAATCACAAAGCAGATAAATAAAACATGCAATTAACACTTAAGAGTTTCCCTCGTGAACCTGGAATTCACCTCCCGAGAACCCGATACCCGATCTCCTCATGAAACCGGCAGAGCTTCCCTGCAATAACCCCAGAGAAACCCTCGGAGTGTGGGCACCGAAAGTATTTCTCTAAATACTTAGAGAAAATAAAACTTTAAACTAGAAAACCCTTTTCAGGGTTTATTCTCCCGAAATTAGGCGTTTATATATAAACACCTAATTAAAATTAATTCCAAAATAAATCGGAATTAACTAGGAAAAGAGATATGGTTTCAAAGCCAAGAACTCAGCCAAAATCTCTCCCAAAAGTTGTGAGAAAAAACTAGGAGCCAAGCCCCCTATTTATAGGGGAAAAACCGAGGGTAAAATGGTAATTTCACATCCCACTTACGTGCACAACTTGGATGCGAATTTTGAGGTGACCACGCCGTAGCTCTCTTCACCACGAGTCCAACGCCGTCGAGAACGCGACAATTTGATGCCGCACGCGCCCTCACGTGGCATCTGAAGGTGGCGCCTGTGTTACACCTTCGGCCCTAGGGTTTCTGTGCTGTGCTGGCGGCTGCGCTGGCGCTGAGGCAGCGCCACGCCAGTGCCACCTCACCGCATTCGCTGACGTGGCCTGACACGTCAGCATACTTTTTTTAAAAAATATAAAATAAAATTTCGGGCATTTCTAACACTTTGGAATTTCAATTTGTTTTTTTAAAATAAATTCCTTGGCTATTTTCAAACACTTTGAAAATTTATTTCTCTCTTTCCTTTTAATGTTTTATCTTCGGATTTTTCAATTGGGGCTTGCAGGGGGACCTACAGGACTAATTAATTTTAGCTCCAAATGGGTTAATAAATTATCATCCCATGATAATAATTAATTACCGTTTAACAATATTTAATTCCACTAAACAAATATTGTTGTACTCTAAAATTAATTAAATTAATCATGAATTTCTCGATCTAGAATAATTTTGCATTTTACTCCTCCGTATAGATATCCATGAAAAATAAATTAATACTACAATCATTTATTTTTCACTTCTAATATGAAATCTTCCGATTCGCCTTAAGTTCAAATTTCTTGTATGTGAAACACATTCGACATACAAATCCAGTGACGCATCATACGAAGTACGTTGGCCAAAGTTTTAATTCGAACTTTGCAAATCTATTTCAGGGATATCTTCTAACTTTCCAGCAAAGCCACAGATTCCTCGATTAATATTTCTCTTCAGCACATTTCATGTAATCACCGAACATACAAAGGTTTCGGTCATTCGATAACGAGACCTCACTTATGAGCAAGTTACAATGATTAACACTACATGCCTAAAGTCGAAATGCTTCCGGGATTGAGAGTTCAAGGCTCCATAAGATTGGTTCATTTTAGATAGTAGTTTAAAATGAACTATCTTAGTGGTCCAGTTCGGTATTTCCAAATCTATTGAAAATCATCAATGTGTTATAACTGGAAACTCCATTCCCCTACGACGAAAGACTAATCGTCTTATATAACACATTATAGTCTTGACAAGAACTTATTCTTATCTTACCTACTAGAACTTTAATAACATGTGATTTCGATATCCAAAGTCCTTTCCTATGAAACACATTTCATATAAGAATATCATCACACGTTATTAATTATGTTAATATACTCATAACTTGTGATAATTTCAGTTTTATTAATCCAACAAAATACAAAGTATTTACAAAGAAATTGGATTTTCAGGGTACTAATCCGAACAATGGGCCTTCATGCCATTGAAATTAATTGGACTAAGCCCAATTTGTGGAGAACTTGGAGCGCAAGTCATATAATACATTTTGGATTAGGAATCTATTTTGAGGGCTGAACTTGTGCGTGAGATATAAATCCTTGGGTAGTAGACTTTGGACGTAACTTTGGCAGCAGAGTTCGTGACTTATTTTGGGACAACAACTTGGTTCGAGACGGGAGACGTGACACCAAGGAGCATAATTCTTCATCATGAGTTCTTCTTTATTTCAATTCCTTTGTTTTTAGTTTGATGTTAAAGAATTCCTTTGGGTTTTTGTTATGTCGAACATGAGTAGCTAATTTCGTAATACTTAGCTAGGGATTTTTTATTCAGTTAAAACATCGTGAGACCTAATTATTTTATATTTTAATGCAATTCAAGTGTTTATTAATTTTCTGAGTGTCATGTGATTTATTTGCTTAGTGATAGGGCTCGTTCATCTAAGTAGATTTAATTGCATAGTGTCGTTCATGATGCATGAAGTTTATGTAATGCTTGATTGATATTTGTGGCGCATTAACGATGGAGATTGGTTGCAGTTCTAAATTCATTAATTAATAATCTGGTTTAAATTTTGCACGTATCGTGACTTGGTTAATTCGGGTCAGTATTTTCATAACTTTTAATGTTTTCGTTCATCAAATCCTGTCGAGTGTCTCTAGGGATTGTGAAACTGATTAGAGAAAATTAGTTGTCGAGTGTCTCTAGGCTTTATTTGGAAGAACATCATCTGCAGATATGGTATCCCGAGGGTGCTCATCTCGGATAATGGTTCTCAATTCATCGCCGCTGACACACGAGATTGGTGCTACGAACTTGGGATTGAGCAACGCTTCACTTCCGTGGGCCACCCTCAGGCCAACGGTCAAGCTGAAGTGACCAACCGAACCATACTCCAGCATCTGAAGATAATGCTCGAAAGTAAGAAGGAGGAGTGGGCAGAAGAGCTTCAAGGAGACCTCTGGGCGTACCGTACTACCCCTCGATCGGCGACAGGGAAGACCCCTTACTCCCTCGTATATGGTTCTGAGGCTATGATACCTGCGGAGATTGCTCAAGAATCCGCACGCGTTGCCTATTTTGAGCTTGCAGTCAACGAGGCCAATCGGACGTTCGAATTGGATTTACTGGACGAAAGAAGGAATACTGCTTGGGCTTGGATCCATAATTATAAAGCGACCGTAGCCCACCAGTATAACAAGCGTGTTAAAGAAAGGACCTTCCAGCTAGGAGACTTGGTCCTCAAAAAATTTGAAGTTTCCAAGCACGTAGGTAAGTTGGGCCCTAATTGGGAAGGCCCCTTCAAAGTCATTCAGGTACGCGCGAACAACACCTACCTGCTAGAGACTCTGCAAGGCGAGCGTCTCCCTAGAACGTGGAATACATGTAACCTTAGACGGTTTTACGTGTAAGTGTCAGTCTTTCTAATCGCTCGCTCGTGGCATCTTGTACTTTCTTTTGACAGTGAGCATAACAGTTACTATTAATTGTAAGCATGTCAATGAGCATTTTACCAATTATTATGTCGTTTATTTGCTTTTTCTTTTATTAGTAGTGTGCGTAATCGCTTGCGCTAGAAGCTTACTCCGTGTTGAGGGTTCTCCACGTCGAATGGCTTAGTGAACTCCCCAGTAATTTCAAATCAACGCTAGTTGTGTGTTAAGAATTCTCCGCATTGGATACATTGACGCTCATAAGCGTGTAAATCCTAAGAATGAGCGTGACAAAAGATGGGATGCTAAATGCTTAATTTACACCAACTGGATATTAAACACGCCAGTTCGCGCTCGTAAACCCCCAATGCCCCTTACTTTCTTATGTAAGAGTGCGCTCGTAAGTAGCAGACTCTGAGCTAGTCCTCACGTAGATGCTTAAGTACGAAGCTAACGTTACAGCTACGCTCGTCTTAATCCCATACTGGGTCAGATCCTATAGTTGATTTCTAAGTTCACTAAAATTACTGGAGCAGTCAAAATAGGAGTATGCGTCACCTGTTTAAGGCTAACACCTAGTCAAATCCTCAGGAGGTTTCTAAGTCCAAAATTCGAGCCTCACTATGAATATGACCAGGGCACACTCATAAGGAACACCCTCGCGCCCATACATCTAACCCTCGAATGATCAGGCATTTCCACAATTCTTATCGCCAGGGTACCCTCCAAAGACACGCACCCTCGTGCGTGTACACGCCCGTCGCAGATATTCAAGCATCAAAATAAACATACATACAAGCACCATACATAGAGCGACAGTAGTGCTAATGCATTCAAAGATGAAGGGAACTAAACTCCATTTAATGAGGGGCATTCAAAAAAAAGACAAAGAAACAAGTTTAGATACATTATCAAAGGTATAGAAATCAGGTGCAGAAGTCAAAATGTTCATGAACAGAAGTTGAAAGTAAATAAGCGTAAATTGAAAACAGCAGTTGGAGGGGTATCAAGGGTCTTGACTCTCGGGCTCAGGAAGGGCAGTTGAGAGAGGAACTGGGGCCAATACATTAGCATTGAAAGTTTGCGCATCACTTGGATCCTCGTCGTCTTGAGCGTCTATGGTGGTACCCTCATCCTCTACCTGTAGTGGCTTGGGATCTATGGGGTTGGCCGCCATGAACTCCCCCTGGAGCATCGTCACAAATTCCTAATACTCCGGTTCTGCCAAGCCCTCCGAGGGATCCCTGTCGCGGACCATAGGCTCACAGTTCTCGTCCAAGTCCATGCGCAGGCGCTCATCAGTCCGTGCGCTCTCAGGAGCCAATCCCAGCTTCACCATTTGCCCGATAGCTTTCTGGAAGAACCGTCGGGCTTTATCGACAATAAAGGTTGGCTGCGAACACAAAAGCCTTTGAGCGCACAAATTTAATCACCGCATCCCATGCTACCCTCGTCTCCAAGATGGCTACTTTCTCCTGCAACTCAGCGAGGGTCTTCTTGGTTGCCTCATTCTGCCGTGAACTCTTGGCCAATTGCTCGCCAAGCTTTCCATTGGCAACCCTCAACTGATCGAGCTCATCCTTGAGTTTCTTGTGACGACCGTCAAGGGCCAGATATGCGTCATCTGAATTCTTCAAGTCTTCCTTCAACTTATCCTTTTCAAGGTTGGCGGCGGTCAGTTGAGTGCAAACGGAATTGTAATCCTCCTGCAACTGGCCAAGGTCAGAGATACGCAGCGTCTTCTTGTATTTAGCCTTGTGTTCAGAATAAGCTTGCGCTCGGCCCTGTAAGTTCTTCAGCCTTGGGATTACCTCCTAGAAAACTAGAAATAAGGGTCACTATCAGAGGTAGAGCAGAAAAAGTAGGAACTATGAAAAAGGGACTGATGGCTTACCGTCAGGAGGGCATGGCATGCATCATCCGCAACCCGAGCGGTGTCATGCTGGTTTAGCTTATCATGATCACCGGAAAATTGGAGTTTCCCGACGATCTCAGCAACCAAGTTGGTGGTGGCCGCACTTTTCTTCAGGAGGACAGGGCCATCTGCCCTCTGGCGCTTATACCGAGCGTCCCCCCGGCATCCTATCTTCCAAAAATCCTCATCTTCAGATGATGAGGTGTCACTTCCTTCGCCACGGTGGCCCACGACCACCTCCTTCCCTTTTCCAGATATGGGGATAGAGTCTGGTAACCTCTTTCTCTTCCCCTGACAGTCGGCCCTTATAGCATCGTGGAAGCGAGCGACTTCTCCCCGAGCGGTTGTGGGAGGCGCTGGAGCTAAGGGCCTTCTCCCGAGCGTCAGAAGAATGCTATTGAGGCATTGACTATAAAAACATGATAAGCTAAATAAAGTCAGTAACGCTATCCCAAGTGTTAGAGAAGTTAGTTCCTAGGATCTAACCGTCGAGGGCCATGATTTGAGCAGGAGGGTTGGCTACCATGCTAGGGGGTGTGAAAGGCCATAGCGGAATAAGACTTCCTCTTTCTTCATCAATTCCTCGGCCTTTATCCACTTTTTCTCATTCCTCATTACGAGGGCCAAGCTCTTCGCCCAATCCTCAAAAAGTTTGTTCTTGGACCTGTTCCTGACTAATGGCCCCTTTCCATGTACTATCCACCCTCTGTGGGCCCTGAAAATCCCCCCTGGCGCTCCCACAAAGAAATATTTTTTCTTGCAATGCTCGCCATATGAGGTGGAGGGTGAGTCTATCATTTTAAAGCTAGACTTGGCCTAGGCATAGTAAAACCCATCTGTGGGGGACGAGCAAGGCAAGCGGGCCACTTGGATCAAGCTGTACAAGTTGTCTACGGAAGGTTCAGGGCCCGTGGCCTTCATCAACATCACGAAAGTGTTTATTAATGCAATACCGTTCGAAAGGATCTGAGAAGGGCTGAGTACTAGATAATTGCAGATGGTGGCAACGGCCGGTGGGATTGGAAACCTCAGACCCCCACCCAAGACCGTATCTAAGTAAACGGTCATCATCCCTGGAGGCGGTCGGTTAGCTCTCTCTCCCTCCACTGGAAGGCGAATTGGGAACACCACCTCATCCTAATAAACCTTGGCCTTCATAGCTTCCAAGTCTTCGAGTGTCAGAATGCTCTCGATTTCGTCAGGAGATCTATCTGTCTGATGAGGGTTGTTCAACCTTACCCGGGTTATAGGCTCTTTCCCCTTCCTCTGTCGTTTGCGAGGGGGTTCACCACCAATTTGAAGCCCGGATGGCCCTCCCTCGCCCTCGGGAGCCGTGATTGCCACCGTAATCTGATAGTCTTGAGGCCTTACGGCACTGTTCAACACGGGAAACACTCTCTTCTATTGTCTCTGCATTTCCATCATATTGTTCATCTCTTCGAAGAGATCATCCACCCCTCCAGGAGCACACTCGTTCATCCCCTGAATGGCAGCATCAACCTCATCATCCCTGGCTTCAACCGGAGCCCTGGCCACTGGAATAGCAGTAGGAATCTCATCACCTGGGGAGGCTCCAGCCATTGGAACCGCAGTGGGCACATGGTCATGAGGGGAAGAGCTCCCAACTGACATCTTATCTATTTCTTCCACATAAGCATCCAGACGTTTTCCGCCATTAATGGACTTTAGATTCTTGAAGTTGCAACTTCACAAAGAAGTTCAATGAAAGAGGAGAATTCTGGAATGAATTCGATGACAGAAAAGGGTTCCTCACTTAGAAGGATCGCTCACACACAACCTAAATCTAAAGTTAGTACAGAAAAATAATGGTTTTGGGAGAATTACCTAAGGATTGAAGAAGGAGTCGATGGAAACCGCTGAGGATTGCAGAAGATTCTGTTGCTCTTTTGCTTAAGAACTCTTTGAATGCGTAAAAGAATGGGGAAAGGTTTGCAGCCCCTATTTATAAGGGAGTGACCCGCATCAGTTAGGGTTTGGGAATTCAAAAGAGCTATCATTTCCCACCTTGAAAACCCCCCACATTCCCTCTCAGCATTTAATGCGGACATGACTTCATTTAATGCAATGTCAGAACATGTCCGTTACGGAAGCCAAGCGGTCACTTCTCTTGCAGAAGCTTAACCCTCGTAAATTCCAAAATTCAAGGCTCGCTTCTCTTAAATTCTACAGTACGCTCAAGCGATACTACAAAATTTGGGGGGTAAAATGATGAGGCATAAAATCACGCTCGTATCAGAGCCGTCCATGTGTCGCCATCCATTGAGGACGCTCGATTCAATGGGCTCGCAGGCCGACCTAGCCCATTCCCTTGTTGATTAATACAGGCCTACGACCCTCGGTCCACAGTTCAAGCAAGAAGCTCAGGGTGTCAGATCTGACACTCGCGCTACGGTTCTCAGGGCCACCCTTCCCAGGGGGCATCCACATGAGGGTACCCATTTTCTGACGTTCGTATAGTTGACGCTCAAGGGTCATCTACCGTGGGAGACCCATTCGTGCGCCCTTCGAGCATCACTAGCGCTCACGTATGATCTTCCCCCTTGTAGGGCATCCGTACTCCTGCAAGATGGACCTTGAGCCTTCCTAACGCACGACCCTCGCCAACAACCTCTGACACAAAGGCAGTGCGCACCTTGTACCTGCCTGCTTTTCAGAGGCGTCACTCTCATGCCATCACAGACCACCACCTGTTAGGGCAACACAGGTTTGGGACCATACGATCCAATTACCCAAACTGCCCTCACCCCTAATATATAAATAGGGGAGAACACCTGCATTCTCCCCCAAGTCATCTTCTTCCATAAGAAACCTTGCACTTTTTCTGGGCTATTCCACTGCATTTTCCTGGCATCTTCATCTTCCTTAAACCCCCTGCATTCATCATTTCCTATTGCATTCCCATTGCATCAACTGGTGTTATCCTAGCTGGAAGAACCCACGCTCATCGGAAACCCAGACCCTGAGGCTCAAATGCCTGTGATGGTCTTCCCCTCTTCATACAAATATTGAAAGTGTTGTTGCATTTTAGGAGCTTAGATTCCTGCACCATCAGTCGTATTTTTTTATTATATTGTGAGGGTTGGTTTGTTTACGTATCAGAAATAATATTCTCAAGTTCCCAATCTATCTCTCTCAATCTCTTCTCTCCTAAATTCTTGGAGATGAGAATGAGATAATCCGGTAAGATCGATCGGCCGGGGAAACTTAGGAGAGAAGATATTGCAGAGGGAACTTAGGAGAGAAAAAGATTGAGAGAGATAAATTGGGAACTTGAGAATATTATTTCTGATACGTAAACAAACCAACTCTCACAATATAATAAAAAGATACGGCTAAGCTAAGGACTCTCAAAAGGAAACAACTCTCAAAAGGAAAAAAATCAACGTAACCCAAAGTTACCAAACTACTAACAAAGAAAATAAAACTAATCTAATGTAAATAAAACTAATCTAATGCATATTTCCCTCCGTATGCATATCACTGGAGACTTTAGAGTAGTCTCAGATTTGTAGGGGAAATTGGAGATAAGAATGAGATAATCTGGTAAGATCGACTGATCGGTGAAACTTAGGAGAGAAGAGATTGCAGAGAGAACTTGGGAGAGAAGAGATTGAGAGAGATAGATTGGGAACTTGAGAATATTATTTCTGATACGTAAACAAACCAACTCTCACAATATAATAAAAAGATACGGCTAAGCTTAGGACTCTCAAAAGAAAACAAATCAACGTAATCCAAAGTTACCAAACTACTAACAAATAAAATAAAAATAATCTAATGCAAATAAAACTAATCTGATGCATATTTCCCTCCGTATCAGATTTCGAACAGGTCAGTTTGATTCGGGCAGATTTTATGGGTAATGCGAGTTTACGTACACCCTTAATACATAGGGAAAAATGAGATTCCCCTAAAATAGTATATATAATTTAGATATATAATACGTCATATATATTTATTTACATAATTGATAAATAATAAAATATATAGTGGTGGGGATAATGCCCTTATTAGATACTTTTGTATTTTATTGGAATACTAATAAAGTTAAATTTATTGCAAGTTATAAATATTTTACTAATTAAATGATTAATTACATGGGATGATATTTATATATTTTATGTGTTTTATAGGAAAAAACTCTCAATACCCCAATCAAGAGTTATTACGAGTTCGTACGCGGTCTAACAAGAATAGTTCTTAATGAGAATTTATTGTGTTGTACGTGATGATGGTCTTTTATTAAAAGGAAATGAAATTTCGATTATAACGTATTGATATTTTTTCACTAAGATTGAGCATCGAACTCAAATACTAAAATTATTCATTTTATATTATTATCTAAAATGAACATAACATGAACCTGACATTATATCAATTTTAAGCATGTAGTGTTAATCGTTATGATGTGCTCAACAGTGAAGTCTCAACATAGAATTCTCAACATCTTTATATGTTCAGTGATTGCATGGATTATGCTGAACAAAAATATTGATCAAGGGATCAATAACTTTGATGTAAGGTTAAAAGATATTTTGAAAATAGACTTACAGAATTCAATTAAATCTTTGGTCAAAGTATCTCATATGAGTGTCACTAAAATTATATGTTAAATTTGTTTCACATATATGGAATTTGAACTTAAGGTACAAATTAGGAAATTTTGGATTGATGCTAAGAAATAAATGGTAGTCCTATTAACTTATTTTTCGCGGAAATTTACATTGGGGGATAAAATGTGAAATTATTTTATATTGATACATTTTTAAATAATTTAATTAATTTTAAAGTATAATGATATTCATTTAATAGAATTAAATATTATTAAATGGTAACAAATATTGTTATGAGATCATAATGGATTGATTCGATTCGAACTAAGATTAATTGTCCTTGTAGGTCTCCTTCAAAACTCAATTAAAGACTAAAAAGAAAATATTAAAAGAGAGAGAGAGAGAATTTTTTAAAAAATTTCTGAAGAATTTGTTTTCATAAAACAAATCGATTTCCAAAAGAGTTTGAAAAGTATCAAATTTTATTTTCGAGAAAGTAATATTTAAAAAAAAAAGTTGAAGCATGCCACGTCAGCCCGCTTGGCATCACTGATTGTGTGCCACAGTGGCACATCACGTGGACGGCTGGTAGCGCATCACCTTGCGTGTGGATGAGTGACCAAGATTTATGTCCAGATGAACAATTAGGATTGAGTTACGCCTCATGTGAGATGAGTCGTTCATATTTGGGTAGGACATGTGGTAGCTTAAGGATGGTTGACGCACGTGATACAAGCGATCACTTGAGGCCAAGCGGCAATAGTGTTGGACTTATGTCGGTCAGATTATGGCGTTACATATTCAAAGGTCGAAAAATGGACCAAAACCTAAATAGAAATTTTCACATATCTTTCTCTCTAAAGAAAAACCTAAAACTACACCAAACTTATAAGGAATAAAAGGAAGGATTTCGTTTAAAAAATCTTAACGTCATGATTGGTATATTGACATGAACTTACGAAGGATATTGTGAATGGAATAAATATGGTAATGGAATAATTTTTATATAGTATTAAAGTTAGGAATTTTTCTTATTTTTAAATTAATTTTCTCTCCCTTTTAAAAATTCATCATCAACTCCGTTTGTTTTACTAAAAATATTTCTGCTTTACGTGATTTAACTGTTCATTTAAACCATATAACTTCTCTTTCAAAAATTTTAAGAACGAATTGGATCAAATTTTTGTTCTTATATGATTGTTTTCAAACCTAAATTTTCTAATTTCCATCTACGAAATTTGAACATGCAATTAATCTTAATTGGTTTTTCCATGAACTTATTAAACTCTAACAACAAATAAAAATCTAATTACAAGAAGACAACTTGAAAAAAGACAGAAGATGTGTCTGGGGATTAATTAAAGGAGAAAAAAGAGAGATTCAATTTTGAAAATAATTTTAAAAAAATAAAATATGAGTTGATTCTTCATAAACTAGGAATGGTAAATACCATGCGTGGGGTGGGAGGAATAACTAATATCTCTTCTAAAGGAATGATAATTCCTTATCATATTTTCTATCAATTAAGAGTTTGAGAATGAAGTGGAAATGCTCATCTCATTTCCATCTCATTCATCCTACTAATCATATTTGTCAAAAGTGAATAGAGTATTGATAAAAAAATTTAAGGGCCAAGTACATTTGAGTACCCTCAGAATAGACGAAATTACAATGCAGGCATCCTTTTTTGAAAAATTACATATTAGTCCCTAACCTTTATGCTCCGTTTGAGGTCCCTCCATTCGGTTAGGGCCGGCAAATTTGACCCCTTTAATGACCAAAATACCCTCGGGGATTGTTTTGTAATATACATAAAAGCTCTAATGCACCGACACTTCTAAAAATATCAATTTACCATGTCGTGTCGGACACCGTGTCCGACACTTCTCACGTGGAAAATTCACAAAAAAAAATCCGTGTCGCCGTATCCGTGTCGTGTCGTGTCCGTATCCGTGCAACATAGCATAAAAGTGAGCCTTTGTTTTGTTAAAAAGTGTAGAGTTTGATTAATTAGATTTAAGAATAAAATTAATTTTTAATAATATAAAATTTACACTAATTAAGATATTATATTTCAATTAGTGTTAAATTCGTATTTTCTAAAATTAAACAGTAGGATTTTTTTTATAAATTTTTTGATATTATATTTAACTAAGCAACATGTCTTTTTTTTTTCTTTTTCCCTTCTTATGTACGTATGCAATATAAAAGTATGTATAAAAAATATACATATTTATAAATAAAAATATTACATTTGATTAAAATAAAAATAAAAATATATTATGTTATATGTACATAATAATCCTTAAAGTTTATAAATATTAACAAAACGATCCTTTAATATTTAATATATGACAAAATAGTCCTTGGAAAATTTAATATAGATATATGTCGTAAGGGTATTTTGGGAAATTTAAAAAAAAAAATTAACGGAACCCTAGCGGAACGGAGGGACCTCAAACGGATCATAAAGGTTAGGGACTAATATGTAATTTTTCAAACAAGGGTACCTGCGTTGTAATTTCGGTTATTGTGAGGGTAGTCAGATGTAATTCGCCCATTTTTTAATCACAAAATTTGTAATGCCAATTTCTATAACTCTCAATAAATTAGAATATGGTCATTTTTCAAATCTAGATTTGTTCTTAACTCAATCAGCAAATTCAAATCATAACAGGATGATTATCCAAGCCAGTACAAGGAAAACCATATTTGAATGATCTCCTGCCCTCCAATATTTGACTTAGAGGAAATCAGCTAATACCACTCAAATCAGGGTATATATACTTTAACTAAAATTCATAAACAGTGCATGAATATAAAGAAATACACAAACCTTATCGTGTATCCTACTCTATACATGTGTAGAAATACATGCATAAACATTGAAATGTTAAAATGATTCAAGAAAAATATACATACTGTTGGTGAAAATACAAGTTTGCAGCTGAAAAGTAAAAATTAAAAAACCAGGCTGAGGCACGGATATCTCGCTCTCTTTAAGGAGATTCAAGCCCACTGCAGCAATTTGTTTTCACCGATTCAGCAGTCACACTTTTGGCCTGTCCCCTTCAGGATACAACAGCCCGACAATATCGTATGACTCAAGCAACTCTGGACAAGTTATTGAGTCCAAAGCTCCACACACAACACCCTTCTTTAACTAGTAAACTCTCTCTTTTTAGTGAATATAGGGAATATGTATGAATTATTTTTCGTGTCTCTTATGTATATGTTACCAACAAAGAAAATGTCCCCTATATATAGGTATATAACCCCCTTAGAATATTAATCACCAAATAGTGGGGGTTACCTCCAATAATGTGGTAGTGGGTAATAATATGGTGTAATAATGTGATCTAGTAAAGGCTAAGAAAATGGGTAGTGGTAAGACTAAGGGGTTATGCACATTAATGTAATAATTCCCACAACCCACTAACCATGCAAATAAATGAGAAGATAAATGGATGCAAATAATAATTTTTAATATTAAAATGCTCCATTTACCAACAATCCCCCACTCATTTTAATATTAAATTTAAAGAGAGTTTACCAACAAAAGAGAGACTATTATGCATAATGAAGGTGTGCTTTGCATTGAACCTCCACTTAGTAAAACAGCAACCTCTACTCCAGAGTCAGTAGTGGTCTCCGACTTGAACTATGACTGCTTGAGGGAAATAAAGTATCACTGCTTACACATAATAATCAAGGTGTTAACATAAGCTTTATTAGCCAGCACATAATATTTTTGTGCTACCCCGGGTTTCATGAGTGTTTATTTTATAAGCCCACATTCTCTAACCATAACGGTTTACTATTACACTCATATAGGTGAAATTTGTCGAGGGTGCCCCTGTACTTTAACACCCCACTCATAAGAGCTACAGAATTTCATTAAGAGTTAATAAACTCAACCTCCACAAAACATTACAGGATAAATGCACTCACACCATAGGGATGGAATAATAAAAAATAATAGTGCATTTCACAACAAGTCACCATATGAGTCGTTTTTCCCATTGATCCTGGTTATAGGATCTCTAGTCCCCAGGTTGGGTATCCTCATACATGACTTATGAATTTATGGGCTTTAATCCCATCCCCCTCAATGTGCTCCAGGCCTTTTCTCTTGCTAAGGCCTTAGTTAACGGATCTGCAAGATTATCACAAGATTTCACATAATCAACATTAATAAAGCCACTTGTTAGATATGATCTCACAGTACTGTGTTTTCTTCTTATAGGTCTGGATTTACCGTTATGATAACGGTTTTGCACTCTACCGATTGCGGCAGTGCTATCACAATGAATTAAAACTGGAGGAATTGGTTTTTCAAAATAAGGTATTTGAAAGGGAAAATATCATTTCTGGTCCCACAGATTAACCCATTTTTACTTTTGGTCCCATTGATTACAAGATTCTCACTTTTGGTCCCGTACATTTCAAAAAATCTCAAAATTGGTCCCTCATTAACCATTCCGTCATTTGACTAACGGTTGACCCACATGTCCGTTTAAAACCATGGAGAAAATCTCATTTTTGGTCCCATACATTTCAAAAACTCTCAAAATTGGTCCCTTGTTTAAACGGACATGTGGGTCAACCGTTAGTCAAATGACGGAATGGTTAACAGGGGACCAATTTTGAGATTTTTTGAAATGTACGGGACCAAAAATGAGAATCCTGTAATCAATGGGACCAAAAGTAAAAATTGGTTAATCTGTGGGATCAAAAATGAGATTTTCCCTATTTGAAATAATAAATCTCTTAACCAATTCGCTTCCTCACTAGCTGATGCTAAAGCAATAAGCTCAGCCTCCATGGTAGAGTTAACAATAATTGTTTGCTTTTTGGATTTCTTAGCACCACTACCCAAAGTAAATATATAACCAGTGGTAGAACACGAATCACCAGATAATGTGTTCCAATCTGCATCAGAAAAACCTTCAAGTACAGCAGGATATTTTTTATAAAACAAGCCATAGTTTTTAGTACCAAGTAAATATTTCATTAACTCTTGTAATGGCATACCAATGCTCAATACCTGGTTTGCTTGTATACCTGCTAAGTACTCCCACTGCATCAGCAATGTCGGGTCGTGTACAATCAATCGCATATCTCAAGCTCTCAATTAAGCTAGCATACTCTTTTTGATTTATCACATCATCATCACTTTTAACAGGATATAAGTGAACACTTGAATCAAAAGGAGTTGTCACATGCTTCGCATTGATAAAATTATATTTTTTCAATATTTTCTTAATATAATGCGACTGGTCAAGGAAAATTCCATCACATGTTTTAGTAATTTTCATGCCCAATATAAAATTTGCCTCGCCAAGATCCTTCATATCAAAATGACTACTAAGCACGTTTTTAGTTTCTTTATTAACAAGCATATTAGAGCCAAAAATCAATAAATCATCAACATAGAGGCAAACAACAACATGTGAATTATTCCAAGACTTATAATAGATGCATTTATCACACTCATTTATCTTAAAACCATTGTTAATCATGCAGGAATCAAATTTCTCATGCCATTGCTTAGGTGCTTGCTTTAAGCCATAAAGAGATTTTGTTAATTTACACACTTTATTTTCTTGGCCTGCTTCTATAATACCTTCGGGTTGTTCCATATAGATTTCCTCGTTCAGGTCCCTATTTAAAAATGCAGTTTTTACATCCATTTGGTGTATATGTAAATCAAAAATTGCAGCAATAGAAATCAAAAGTCTAATGGATGTAACTCTAGTAACCGGAGAATATGTATCAAAAAATTCAAGGCCTTCTAGTTGCTTAAAACCTTTTGCAACTAATCTAGTGTTATATTTATCAATCGAACCATCCGGTTTTAACTTTCTCCTTAGGACCCATTTACACCCAATTGTTTTACAACCCGGAGGTAAATCAACTAATTTCCAAGTTCTGTTAGAAATTAGTGATTCCATCTCATCTTAACAACCTCTTTCCAGAATATAGCATCAGGTGATGTCAAAGCTTCTTGTAAAGTTAGGGGATCGTTTTCAACGTTAAGGACGTAAAAATCTGGACCAAAGTCTTTTTCTACTCTAACTCTTTTACTTCTCCTTGGTTCAAAATTAACGTTTCTTTCATTTTTCTAAAATAGAAGTAGAAGAACTAGGTAAAGATAACATATTTTCTTCATTTACTTGACCCCCACTATTTTTAGAATTGAAAGGAAATTTTTCTTCATGAAAAATGGCATCACCTGATTCTATAATCACATTTTCTTTAATATTTAAAAATCTATAGGCTGTACTATTAGAAGCATAACCAAGAAAAGAACAAGTGGTAACTTTTTCTCCCAAAATAGAAATTTTAAGATCGGTTAGCCTCACATAAGCTAAACAACCCCAAACTTTAAGATATCCCAAATTCGGCTTATAGCCTTTCCACAACTCAAAAGGTGTCAACTTTGTCTTTTTATGTGGCACCCTATTTAACACATAACATGTAGATAAAATAGGTTCACCCCAAAGGTTAGTAGGTGCACTAGATTCAATAAGCAAGGCATTCGTTAACTCAACTAAAGTTCTATTTTTTCTTTCGGCCACACCATTAGAAGATGGTGAATATGGAGGATTAACTTCATGAATTATGCCCAAGGTTTTGACAAAAGAATTAAACTCATTAAACTCATATTCTCAGCCTCTATCTCTTCTTATACGTTTTATTTTCTTACCGAATTGATTTTCAACTTCATGGAGGTAATATTTAAATTTCTCAAAAACATCACTTTTATTTTTCATCAAATAAACATAAGTATATTTAGAATAATCATCTAAAAAAGTGACAAAATATCGATTTCCTCCACGAGTTATAATTCCACCAAGTTCACATACATCAGAGTGAAATAATTCTAACAATTCGGTTTTTCTTTCAACACTTGGATGTGGCCTTTTGGTAATTTTGGCTTTACTACAAGCCTCACATTTTTCAAAATTCTTTTTAACCATTGGGATTAATCCTAAGTTACTCGTGATTCCCACATAACGATTATTAATATGACATAAACGAGCATGCCACAAATCAATAGAAGTGAGCATATAAACAGAAGTAGAAGTTATTTTATTCATCTCAACATTTAATTTAAACATGCCATCACATGCATACCCCTTCCCCACAAAAATACCCTTCTTAGTAATTACATTTTGATCCGACTCCATAATTTGTCTGAAACCAGCTTTGTTGAGAAGAAAACTTGACATCAAATTTTTCCTCATGGAAGGAGTGTATAACACATTTTTTAAAATCAAAGGCCTCCCTGAGGTAAAATTCAATTCGACCTTTCCAATTCCAAGCACTTGGGTGGTATGAGAATCTCCAAGCATAATTGTTTTTGGTTCTTCAAAAGGAGTATATGTATTGAACTAATTTTTCTCATAACACACGTGACGGTTCGCTCCTGAATCCGCCCACCACCCATCAACACTTGCAACCATATTTATGTCTGTAATCATCGCCCGAACGGCTGCTCAACAACGTTCGCCTGCGGGGCAGGACCACGTTTTCGAAATTTGCAAATTCGAGCAACATGCCCACTCTTGCCACAGACAAAACGTGCTGCTTGATTTTGATTAAATTGATGTTGTGCTTGGTTGTTAAAACCATGATTTCTTTTTGGAGGCCCACCATAATTTTTCTTAAAAAATTTTTTCTTTGGTTTCAAGTGGGTACTTTTGTGAGGGTGAGGTGCATTATTCGAAGAAACTAAATGTACCTTCGTTGTGATGGATTCTGTATTGCTCTCAACGGGTTGAAGTAGTGCATCTTGACCCCTTGCTTCTTCCTCCATGCGAATTCGCATTATTAAAGTCTCGAGAGATGTTCCCTTTCATTTGTTAAGATCTCCCACACCGATATCCGTCGCTTTTTCAACTGTCCCCATTGAATCTCCTTAAAATTGTTGGTGAAAATACAAGTTTGCAGCTGAAAAGTAAAAATTAAAAAACCAGGCTGAGGCACGGATATCTCGCTCTCTTTAAGGAGATTCAAGCCCACTGCAGCAATTTGTTTTCACCGGTCCAGCAGTCACACTTTTGGCCTGTCCCCTTCAGGATACAACAGCCCGACAATGTCGTATGACTCAAGCAACTCTGGACAAGTTATTGAGTCCAAAGCTCCACACACAACACCCTTTTTTAACTAGTAAACTCTCTCTTTTTAGTGAATATAGGGAATATGTATGAATTATTTTTCGTGTCTCTTATGTATATGTTCCCAACAAAGAAAATGTCCCCTATATATAGGTATATAACCCCCTTAGAATATTAATCACCAAATAGTGGGGATTACCTCCAATAATGTGGTAGTGGGTAATAATATGGTGTAATAATGTGGTCTAGTAAAGGCTAAGAAAATGGGTAGTGGTAAGACTAAGGGGTTATGCACATTAATGTAATAATTCCCACAACCCACTAACCATGCAAATAAATGAGAAGATAAATGGATGCAAATAATAATTTTTAATATTAAAATGCTCCATTTACCAACACATACTACTCTTGAGCTCGCTCTATATATATCAATAACTTAGTTTGAATAATCCAATAATTAACCAAAAATGCTAGGACCATAGGTGGAGTTGATCATATTAACAAGTGGAGGAAGCTGTAAGAACGCAAACAACGTGACAGGTACACAAGCCAATGCTATGATCGGCACGAGCACGAGAGAACTGTTTCCAGCAGCCACAAGATATATAGTACAGCTAAAGGCAATCATTAGAGAGGTTACTGAGAGGAAGAGGGATATTAGACCGATGATCAATCTGTTGGGTAACGCATATAGAAAATCATTGACGGCGTAACGGGAGATGAATATGGATAGGAAGGACAGAACCGTGGTAACAGACGAGAGAAGTGCGAGAGCATCAGAGATGACGAAGACTAGAAAGGCTAATTCACTTGAGAATATGGGATGGCCATTGTTGTTGCTGCCCCCGGGCACCGTGATAGCAGCAGCAAACGCTACGGTGGCAATGAGTGATGCTGCAACAGTGCATGAAGTTGCCATTCCTATCATCCATTGTGTTTCGTGCGCTGCCAATTCGCGGTGTTCTTCGTTGAATATCATTAGTGGAGTCTTGCCTTCGGCATTCTTGGATTTCCTTTCTTGGGGCAGCACGAATTTCTCCACTTCCTATTAGAATACATATTGGTTATGGATTAAGTTTGATCATCATTAAAATAGATAGAGGAAGAAAAGTAGAATAAGAAAAAAGTGTGATTGAGGAATGATCTGTTTTGCAGGAGCAGCAGGGAAGTTTTTATTTTTCTTTTTTCTTTTTGTGGGGGTTCAGTTACACACTTACACACTTACACCCATACCCCCTATCTAAATTAAAAAGTCACCTTTAAAATGGCAGATGCGGAGTATTTCAATAATAATTGACATTTTTTATATCTATTTCTTTTACCTTTTGAAAGCACGAGTAATTCGGACACTGTCCTTATTGTCTATGTTTTTAAATTATGCAAACTAACATGGGAGTTTAGCTAAGTTGTGAAAGCTGCTATAATATTATAAAACTTGTCTTTTACCACCGAGAATTCTCCGTTGCAAAATTACCTTTTTTGGTTGCAAAATAAATATTTTCTAGTAGTTAATATGAACATCTACAAAGGGGGTCTAATAGGTGCACTTAACCCTTGAGGACATTGTTGTGAGATTATGTAGTTTGACATTATACTGTTTTTCTTCATTTAAACACAGTTCTTTCTTTTTTCTTCATTTTCTTCGTTTTAAATTGCTCTAGGTTTGGGTCATACTACAGAAGATAAAGTCTGTAACATACCAACACCAATTGCTTTGGTAAGAACTATAGCCCGAGATTTCCCATTAAATCAGCATAGTGTTAAACCTCCAAATTAAAACATTTGTTGATCAAAACATATTGGGAAAATCTCATTTTTGGTCCCACAGATTAACCCATTTTTACGTTTGGTCCCATTGATTATAGGATTCTCATTTTTAGTCTCGTACATTTCAAAAAATCTCAAAATTGGTCCCCTGTTAACCATTCCGTCATTTGACTAACAGTTGATCCACATGTCCGTTTAAACATGGGACCAATTTTGAGATTTTTTGAAACGTATGGGACCAAAAGTAAAAATGGGTTAATCTGTGGGACCAAAAATGAGATTTTTCCCATGGTTTTAAACGGACATGTGGGTCAACCGTTAGTCAAATAACGGAATGGTTAACGGGGGACCAATTTTGAGATTTTTTGAAATGTAAGGGACCAAAAGTGAGAATCCTGTAACCAATGGGACCAAAAATAAAAATGAGTTAATCTGTGGGACCAGAAATGATATTTTCCCAAACATATTATATGCTTTTATGAAGAAATGAGCTTATTTTAAATAGGGAATATAATCACCTTATACCACTGGAGTTCAAGCTGCATCCTAAGAACTGCACCAGAACTCAGATCAAGTCGGTCTTGATGGGGTCTGCACGCCACCAAATGTAGTATATTGTTCCTCCCATTATCCGACAATAGTGACAGAGACATCTTGTATTGTCCACTTTGTTGATGAACAATCTTAAATATCTTCTCATGACGATACATGACCGAAAGATGAAATACCGAATGGTTGTCTTCATCTACGAATGTTATTGCGTGTGGAAAGGACTCGAGAATTTCTTTGACGATTTCATGTAATCCATTCCGTGCCCCAGAGAGGAAAGGGCCCTTCAGTATTGATGAAGCTTTTGAATTATCCAAGCTCTTAATCTCTGCACACACTCGCTTTACTAGTTGCAGGGCTTGATGATGCATTGCTTTTTTTGTGACGAATGCGTCTTAGAGGCATCACTGCGAATGTTACAATTCCCATCAGGTTAATCTGTAGGTAACAATGTCTTTAAGAATCTGGAATTGTGTTCTTGAAAGGTGTACATGTTTGATATTACGAACCTAATGCTTCAAGCACCTTCCAAAGTAGTATATGTAACTGTTCAAATGCTGCAGAACACAACAAGATTTGTGAAGACCAGGAAATAACTAATTTGAGATAATAATTAGGAGAACTTATTCTTTGAACTAGAATGCATGCTAAATTCATGGGGTTCATTTTTTTAAAAATAATTACACCTAACTACCCTGCATTTAGATCTAATTACAACGTAGTGCATCATTATTATAGTTAGGAAATTATATTTTAATCCCTAACTTTGAGAACCGTTTGTAATTAGGCCTAAAATTTAATTTTCCGATAATGATGAACTGCGTTCTAATTAGACCTAAATGTAGAGTAATCAGATATAAATCACCCTTTCTGGTGCACTTTGAATAGTGAAATTCCAAAATTAACCTTCTATATTTTTGCAAGCTTTCTACATGGTTCCCTATGCAACTTTTCAGGATACACGATTTTCTAATCAACTTTTATTAAAATTGATCGGAAAACGAAAATTTCAGACAAACAATTACTATTTTTCATATCTGAAAAGTTCATCTTAAAATATATTTTTTTTTTACACACCCCCAAGTAGTCAGAGATATTCGAACCCGTGTCTCTACCTTTGAGAAAGAACCTAGAACCACTTGGCCAACACCTGTTGACATCTTAAAAAAAATGGTTGTTTTTATAGTGCAAAAACGAATATTAGTTGTATTATCTGAAAAGTTCATCTTAAAATAACTTAAAATGGTTGTTTTCATTAGACATAACACGGCGGTCCTCGGGCAAAAACTCATTATTTGACACAAAAGTTACTTTCCTCTTGTAAACTGATTTCTGCGACGCCTCTGCGCCTTGAAGGAAGAACATTGCGGCGATTTCATCATGCCTACTAAGCTCTTTGACATATCAATCAGCTTCATCGGAACACCTAAATTAAGTTCGAATAACAATATCAAATATGAAATAGTTTATCTTGAAATTTGAGGAAGAGAAGAAACGTACACGAATATATGAACAATTGCCAAAAATTGAAGTCCATTCCACTTGGAAAAGCAGACGGCTCCTGAGCCAGTAGTTCCAAGGGAGAGAGGTCTTCATTCTGCCATGCCAACTTTGGGTTGCGCTCAATCAAATATAATGCCAAATCTAAATATTTAAATAAAATGAACACGTATTCATGTACAGAAATAAATCATCAATTTGAGTCCCATTGATCAGAGTAGTTGAGAAACTAGCAGTAATCTTCATAAAAAGTAAATAAATAAATAAATAGAGCAAATTATATGTTTGGTCCCATAAGATTAGATTTTTTGTAATTTTAGTCCCATATTTTTTAAATTATACACATTTAATTCCATTATTTTCAAAAAGTTATAATTTTGGTCTCATCAGTTAAATAATCGATGAAAATTTTATTTTTTTTGCCGTTATGTGCAATTATTTGATGGATGGGACTAAAATTGCGAGTTTTTCAGGATAATGGGACTAAATGTGTCTAATTTCAAAAATATGAGATTAAAATTGCAAAAAGCCTAATCCTATGGGACCAAAAATGTAATTTGCTCAAGTTTTTGTGCCTGAATATATACTCGTCCATAATTTTTTTCAAAGTCAAAAGCTTTTTATTGATAAGAATTACTTAAAGGTTTCAAATTATTTGACTTTTAATACCGAGGTTTGGTTGTTAATTAGATCTTAAGTTTGGGTTTACTTATAAATTATAATGTTAGTGGATGATGGAATTGCAGCGTGGCCTCGTGGGTGACGGGAGAAAGAAGAAGTAGGCCAACAGGAGTTAAGAGGTGGCTGGATGGACAAAAAGAAATCTAAAATAAAAATATAATCTACAAAAACTAAATTAAAGGAGGAAAATTTTATTTATATCTAGCTCTCAAATTAAATGGCATAATTCTATGTAGATACTTATCATTAAGTAATCTGCTGGTCTTTACATCCCATAAGTGTAATGATTTGTAAATGTGTATTATTTGCATTTAACTCATAAAATTTAAAGTCTTAGAAACAATTCACCTAAAAAGAGTTGGAACATATAAGATATGCTGGATATATTTTAATCACGGTAAAATTTAAAATTTCACCATTCAAAACATTTACCGGCCTTTTTTTTTCCGCTCATTTTTGTTTTTCAGATAATAATAGCTTTTTAACCATATGATACTTTGAATGTTTTCTGTGCTAAGTGCTAATCAAGCATCATATTTTCCTAATTGAATTGATCTTCCATTTAGAAATCCACGAGTTTATAACATAAATAACATGGGAACGACACGTTTACCGTAAAAGCCCGCAGTTAGAGCAAAATGCAGAAGTGTTGCACCAGCAGCATCACTGAAGAGGTCCGATTTCTCATCTTCCCTCGTCACGGAAAACAAATACAACGTCATCTCTCTGTGTCCTCTCATGGCCGCCAGGTGGATCGGCAAATACCCATCGATATTCCAAATGTTAGCCAAATCGCCGTTTTTCTCCACAAACAGCTCCGCCGCTTGGATGTTCCCGAGCACCGCCACCGCGTGTAGGGCAGTGTTGCCAAAGTAATCCGTCAGTGCCAGTACCTCCGGCGGCATGAAACGCAATAGCTTCCTTATAAACGGCAGCCCTTGTCCGGCCTTCACCGCCACCAGCAGAGGCGTCTCCGAGAATGGCGTCAGCCGCGCGGTGGTGGCCGCCGGTTCCTGCTTTAGAATCATCTCCACCTTCTCCCAGTTGCCCTGGTTTAGCGACTTGTACAGGTCTAAAGACCAGCCTTCATGACTATCCTCAACTGTTTTTTTAGTTTTTTGGATTTTCAGAAAAAAGAAAAACTAGCACATTTTAATTTCTTGAAAACCAAAATTCAAAGTGGAGGGACTACCGTTTATGATGCAGTCGAAGTCCGTGATGCTATTGATGAATCGCCTTGAAGGGAATCGTCTTAAAGGAAACTCGATTTCCATTTGATGAGTTGTTCCTGAATCCTGATAATTGGTGAATGATGATTGATGCGTGACTTAGGACATGGTGAGAAAAGTCTGAAGACATGCTTTTTTATTTAGTCGGGAGTTGACTTGTCACTTGTCGTTAGTTTTCCTAATTCGACGTCAATGCATCAACGTTTCTACGAACCAGACGGGAAATTCTTGTATGAGCCGGGTGTGAGCCCCTATTCCTACACCCGGCTCTTATTTTATTAAAATAAATGGTGCCTGCCTTTCTTTGCCTTTTCCTTTTGTCTATCCGTTTTCAAAGAACTAACTCTTTAAATGCACAAGTACTATTGGTAAACAACTCTCTAGAAGTACATGTATTCCGCAAATAACCTTTACTAGGATCTTGAACTTTCATCACCTAATCAATAGGATGTGAGAATCATTACATAAATCTCCAAAAACCTCAACGGTTTTCCAAATGGGAGTTGCCTACTACAAACTGCTACAAAAAAGATAATAACGTTATAAACATCATCATCATATAGCTGATCATGCAATGCAACGCAGGACTAATCGCAAACCACGAACCACATCACACCCTCATATTCTTGGAATTTATCTACTACACAACTATTTTTCACATCTTCAAAAGTTCATATCGTTCTTCATACTGAGCATCGCTGACTACCCGTTGTTGTGGAGAAAAAGATGCATTTTTAGCAGTCTGATCAGAGGCATCAGCAAGGCCTTGTAACATTCTCAATATCTCAAAAGTATCTTGTTAGTTTGTGGCCAATTTGTATCCCACATTGAAAGACTAGTTTTGGACAAGAGTGTTTTTTTGTCCCACATTGGTTTTTTAGAATAGTTTGTGTAGCACCCCTGTTCGTAGAGATACCACACCCCCGCACTATAGGCCGATCCACACACGAAGCGAGTACTCCGTACATGAACTAACCTATAGCGAACGGGTGACAATTAAAAGAAACAGGCTAGCTAGGCGGGACTGTACCGCAAAGCAATACAAAACCAAGACATAAATTTTAAAAGCGGAAGCATTAACTTGTAGATACATATAGGTACCATATTTACATCAAAAGCATAGATACTAATAGGTACCATCATTAATAAATATATTATCTTCTCCTATATTTATACAGATAAAAGTCTCCAGATACTAACAATAATCATAACATACTAATTCCGAAATATCACTATTAGTATCAATAACATGATAGTGCATGAAATGCTAGACTCAGCTGGACGACAAGGCATGACTCTGACTCCCGCCTAGCACACGACCG
Source organism: Lantana camara (assembly GCA_037501455.1). Lineage (NCBI taxonomy): Eukaryota > Viridiplantae > Streptophyta > Magnoliopsida > Lamiales > Verbenaceae > Lantana > Lantana camara. Next base: position 114,195,502 of record CM074857.1, read on the forward strand.
CGATAACCTGAAAGGTGGGGCGTCAGTCCATGAAAGACTGAGTGAGGGGCATAAATATATATAAACACAAGTAACATGCATGTTATGACCTCGGGTAATGCTTTCGATATACAAACAACATAAGTTCAAAGATATAATACACATCGCCCGAGATTATAACTACCAAGTTTAACATGTTAATTACTTTCATTTTATCAATCAGTGGCCCTGGCGAGGGGCGTGCACGATCTCCAACCAAACCCCGACAGTGAACAAAGATTACCTTTTTACTTAATTAGGTTATCACACAAATCATTATAGTGCACACGATCAATAACACGAACTCCATCATTCTCCAATGGTGGTGGGTTTGCAAGGCCCGAACCACCCACGTTAACACGTTGTACGTCGGGAACATGACTCCCACGTACGGGACTCCTTCCTCCACCAAACCTCTTGGTAGATTCAGGGGGCATCCCCACGGTTTGAGAGAGGTGTAAGAGTTACCCGCCAGCCCTATGCTTTCCCAGTTGGCTCAAACACTCACTCTGGGGCCCATAGTGCACGATACACGATTATTCGCCAAAACATGATCACGGTAACACGGTACACGACTTGCTTGTAACACGATACACGACTTGCTTTTCATGAACACGATTTACCTTCAAAGAACACGACTTGCAACACGATACATGGATAGTTGGTGAATCATTTGTTTATTTTGGGAAACGATTATAAAGATATATATATATATGAATTTTGGCCGAAATCCACGTAAAAGGTTATATGGTTCTAAATAACTAGCAACTAAACCTCACCTTTATCGACAAAATGCAAGTCGAGACACGGCCTACGACCCCTGCTCCACGTTACGGGAAGTTGATCTGTGCAAGGGATACATGTATACATGAGACATGACTCTAAATGGACCAAATAGGACGAACGGCGAAAATACAACGAGATGACGAGAACTATGGAATACAACATGAAAATATCTTGTTTTAACATGTATTCTATCATATAATAGCAATTTGGGATCAAAGAAATCATTGGATAAAAATCCTTAATTTATATGCAGTAACTAGCATTTTCTGTCAGCAGAGCGGGAACGGCCGTTCCAGCTTCCCTTTGAAAATGGGAAGGGCCGTTCCCGGCCTTCAGAAAACGCGCCAACGTTTTCAATTTAAAAAGTGCGCTTTAGCTGGGAACGGCCCTTCCGGCTCACAGGCCAAAATGGAAATGGTCGTTCCCAGGTTCGGCCGCCTAATTTAAAATGAAGCGTGGGAACAACAGTTCCCAAAAGGCCTTAAGGCGGGAAGGGCCGTTGCAGCTTCTGTAACTGAAAGAAACAAAGCAGAACAGAGCATAGCTACGGGAACAACACAAAAGCCACAAAAACTCAAGTTTTGATCCATCAAATGCCATAATTTTGGAAATATACATGCATACAAGTTCATAGAGACATAAAACATGAAATAAATCATCAACCATGCTTGATCCCTTAAGTATTTCCACTTTCAAGCTCAAGTATAAATTCAATATATATATATATCCATATTTTGCAAGAATTCATGCCATAAATCATGTTATAATCATGTATTCACATATCACACAACCAACAACTCATATATTCCATGATTTCTCAAACCCTACCCTCAACCAAAATGATCAAGAATCATGTAATCAGCCATACACCCACCTTTGAAGAACAAGAAATGATAAAAAGAGACGAAGATGATGACAAAGCCTCAAACTTGAAATATTTCTTGAAAATCTTGATGAATTTTGGATGAAATCTCTTCTTGCCTTTGAGCTTATAGTTCAGTGGAGAGAAAGGAAGCAAATGTCGATGAAATTTTGGATCAAATGAAGAAGGAAGCTTGGAGATGGATTAATACCGTGATTCATCAATTTTGATTTATGTGAAATATTCAATTTGCCATTTAATCCTCCAAGTATTCAAGTCATGCAATTAAGTATGTATAGTTTTGAAATATGATCAATTAAGTCCTTGAAAATGTTATGCAATTTGGTCCCTAAATTTAAAAGAATGAACATATAGGGACAAGTTGACAATTAAATCATATTCGACAATTATTTCACGAAAGAACTATTTTCAAGTTATGAAATAAATTCTAAGTTTAAGGTGAATTCATGAAATTTCATGGAAGTTTGATAAAATATAATTTGTAAAATTATAATAAATATAAAAATGTGATTAATGAAATTCGGGGCGTTACAGTTTGGGGAGGAGCTAACACTATAAAAGCCTCCCCCCCCCCCCCCTCCTCTTCTAGCTTAGTGCATCAAACAAAGTCTCTCTCTACTTTGTAATATTTCTTTAGTGAAATATATTTTGAGTAGTGCCCGAGCACGTAGGCTAATTTAGCCGAACCACGTTATATTTGGTGTTCTTTTTATTACGCCTTTAATAGCCTTTTTTGGGTTATATTTATTTATTATTTAGCCTAATTTTTTCTTTGTGTAATTTTAGGCTTTTTCATTCTAAATATTGTTCGCCACTTCCGCAACAAGTGGTATCAGAGCCAAAGGTGTCGGAGTATGCTCTATAGTTGTAGCTTAATTTGATCTTCCACATCAGAAACGAACGAAGAGGGCTCGGTGGGCATCGCGGATCGATGAGCATCGGCAGGCATCGCGCAGCAACGAGCATCGGCAGGCATCGTGCATTGGCGGGTTCAGTAGGCACCTTGCATCGGCGGGCTCAGCAGGCATCGTGCATCGGCGGGCTTAGCAGGCACCGTGCATCAGCAGGCTCGATTAGCACCGTGCATCAGCAGACTCGGTTGGCACCGCACATCGGTAGGCTCTATCAGCACCGTGCATCGACAGGCTTGGTTGGCATCGCGCATTGGTGGCTATTGAAAGAAAGGTGTAGCAGAAATGATGAAGGATGAGATCACGCCTGAAGAAGCAAAGGTAGCTTTCACCTCGGCTTCCAGCTCGTTCAACTTGGCAAGGACTGGAATGGCAAATACGAGAATTGCGGTGGAGATCTTCGATGGATCCGGTCATTTCGGCATGTGGCGAAGCGAAGTTCTAGACGCTCTATTCCAGCAAGGTTTAAATCTCGCCATTGAAGAGAAGAAACCAAAAGAGGTTGATGACAAAGATTGGAAGACCATCAACCGTTTGGCATGTGGTACAATTCGCTCGTGTCTCTCCAGAGAACAAAAGTACACTTTCTACAAGGAAACTTTTGCAAGCAAACTGTGGAAGGCATTGAAGGAGAAATTCCTGAAAAAAAAAAACAGTCAGAACAAGCTGCATATGAAGAAACTGTTTCGCTTCACGTATGTTCCCGGTACCACGATGAATGAGCACATCACTCAATTTAATCAGCTGGTGGCTGATTATTGAATTTGGACGTGGCTTTTGAAGACAAGGATCTCACACTGATGTTGTTAGGATTGCTTCCGGAGAAGTTCGAGTTTCTCGAGACAACCCTACTCCATGGAAAGGTTGATGTTTCGCTCAGCGAAGTGTGTACAGCCTTATACAGTTATGAACTGGGGAGGAAGGACAAGAAAGGAAGCACAGTAGGAGCAACCGAAGCCTTAGTGGTGAGAGGTCGTCAGTAAAGCCAGTCAAAGGGGAGAAGAGGGGGATCAAAGTCAAATAGCAGAGTTGCCAAAGATGAATGTGCCTTTTGTCACGACAAAGGACACTGGAAGAAAGACTGTCCAAAGTTGAAGAAAGGAAAGACTCCGCAAGACGCCAATGTAGCCGAATGCAAAAGCGACGCAGAGTCAGATATTTTCTTAGTAGCTTCACATTCAACGCCAAGTCAGACGAGTGGATATTTGATTCGGGTTGCACCTATCATATGTCTCCCGTTCGGGAGTGGTTCTTCGACCTTGAAGAATTCGATGGAGGAGTTGTTTACATGGGAAATGATCAGACATGTAAAATACCTGGGATAGAATCAATCAAGCTACGGAATCACGATGGATCCACCAGAATTCTAAAAGATGTTCGGTTAGTGCCCAGCTTGAAGAAGAATCTCATCTCATTGGGGGTCTTGGAGTCAAAAGGGCTAGTTGTGAATATGGAAGATGGAGTTCTTAAAGCAACTTGGGGTGCACTCGTAATGTTGAAGGGTGAGAGAAAGAACAACTTGTATTTCTACCAAGGTAATACTGTTGTTGGGACAGTAGCAGCAGCAACCGCTTCTAGCACCAAGAAGGATGCTGAGGCAACAAAGCTATGGTATATGCGTTTGGGTCACGCAGAAGAAAAATCCTTGCAAATTCTTGGCAAGCAAGGTTTGTTGAAAGGTACGGAGACTTGCAAATTGGAGTTTTGCGAGCATTGTGTTCTGGGAAAGCAAAGAAGGGTGAAATTCAGCATAGCCATTCACAATACTGAGGGTATTTTGGACTACGTGCACTCTGAAATGTGGGGACCTTCAAAGACAACGTCACTTGGAGGCAGACACTACTTTGTCACCTTTATCGATGATTTTTTCAGAAGAGTTTGGGTGTTTCCTATGAAGCACAAAGGTGAAGTGCTTGGAGTTTTTCTACGGTGAAAAACTCAAGTTGAGAACCAAACTGGAAGAAAGATCAAAGTTCTCCGATCAGATAACGGTGGAGAATATAAGAGCGATCCATTCCAGAAAGTATGCCAAGAACACGGTATAGTTCGTCACTTCACAGTAAGAGAAACTCCACAGCAGAATGGGGTGTCAGAGTGTATGAAGAGGACATTAGTGGAGAAAGTTCGTTGTATGTTGTCTAATGCTGGATTAGACAGGAAGTTTTGGGCTGGGGTAGTGACATACGCTCAACATCTAGTTAATAGTTTACCATCATCTGCAATAGGTGGGAAGACTCCTTTGGAGGTTTGGTCCTGGAAGCCTACAACAGATTATGACTCTTTACGTGTATTTGGTTCTACCGCATACTATCATGTGAATGAATCAAAGTTGGATCCTCGAGCAAGGAAGGCGCTTTTTATGGGCTTCAGCATTGGGGTTAAGGGATACCGTCTTTAGTGTCTAGAAGCAAAGAAGACGATAATAAGTAGGGATGTTACCTTTAACGAATCTACCATTTTGAATAAGGTAACTCAAGAAGGGACCGATGGTACTCCGAAGCAGGTGGAGCGTGCACCGGAGCAAGTGGGGTATACACCAGAGCAGGTGAAGTTTGAGAAGATAGTGGTGAGTCCAGCAAAAGACACTCTCAATGATTCTTTTACGGCAGAAGAAGAGTCGGATGAGGAGGAGGTTACTACCCAAGAACCTCAACAGCAACTAGAGTCAATTATAATTAGAAGGACGAGACGAGAAATTCAAAAACCAGCTCGTTTTGTTGACATGGTAGCCTATGCACTTCCGGTAGTTGATGATGTTCCATCCACATTTTCAGAAGCTGTACGAAGCTCAGAAAACAATAGATGGAAAGACACAATGGAGGAAGAGATGCAATCTCTTCAGAAGAATAAGACGTGGAAGTTGGCACAACTACCAATGGGAAAGAAGGCAATTGGATGCAAATGGGAATTTGCAAAAAAAGAAGGATTTCCTAACAAAGACGATGTTCGCTACAAGGCAAGGTTGGTAGCTAAAGGCTATGCTCAAAAGAAGGGAGTTGATTACAATGAAGTGTTTTCTCCAGTTGTTAAGCACTCCTCCATTAGAATTTTGTTGGCCTTGGTAGCGCAGTTGAATTTGGAGCTAGCTCAACTCGATGTGAAAACCGCATTCCTGCACGGTGATTTGGAAGAGGAAATCTATATATCTCAACCAGATGGATATAAAGTTGCTGGTAAAGAAAATTGGGTTTGCAAACTAGACAAATCGTTGTACGGATTGAAGCAATCGCCAAGACAATGGTACAAGCGATTTGATAAGTTTATGTTGGGTCAAAGGTACACAAGGAGCAAGTACGACCACTGTGTGTATTTGCACAGGCTACAAGATGGAACCTACATCTACCTACTTTTGTATGTCGATGATATGCTGATAGCATCAAAGAGTCGAGATGAAATTGACAAGTTGAAGGCTCAATTGAGTAATTAATGAGATAATACATTATAATTAATTAATAATCATATTATTAATTAAAAAAATTATCTTAACAACTTTAAGATATTATCTCATAATTATTTGGTTCATAAATAAATAACTTGTGACATTATCTATTATTTATTTCATAAATAAATATTTTATGTTATTATCTTTATATTTATGACACTACAAAAAAACAGCCGATTTCCGGCGAACATTTCCGACGAAATTTTGGGTCTGAAAATTTGCGATGAATTTCAGACGAAATTCAGACGAAACGAATAACATTTTACTTTTCTTCTATGATGTAAAATTTGCGGCGAACCTCAGACGAATTTCCGACGAAATATAATTTTAGTTAAAAAAATAAATATTTTTTGTAATTCAGACGAAGATTTGCGACGAACTTTCGCCTGAGATTTAAAATTATTTTCATTTAATAGATTTCAGATGAAAATTAGTCTGAAAGTCGTCGGAAATTTCAGACGAAATTTAGACGAACATTTTCGTCTGAAATTATTTAACATTTGCGACCAAATACAGACCCAATATTTCGTCTGAAAATAAGGGGGCCTTTTTTTAGCCAAATTCAGAAGAGTCTTCACTCCAATCATATATGAACAGTCCGGCGATATAGCGATGAAATCCTTCGCCGGAAAATGAGCAGCTGAAATCGATTTTGTGCGACGCGTCTCCGGCGAGATTTTTCGTCGGAATATTCATGCCCTAATTTGTTGGGTAAGTTCAATCCCGCCTCTCCAAAATCTCGTTTCAGACTTTTCCCTCCCATGTCCGCCACTCTCAATCTCCCTAGCTTGCTGAAAAGCGTGTCCTCATTCGAAAGATAGGGTTTGCGCCGCCCCTAGAAACAACCTTCGCCCACGTTTTTCGCCCCGCCGAAACCTCCGTGATTAGTCGTCTTTCGCAACAGCTGAGAACCCTAGCTTATTACCTCTGGGTTCGACCTTCGCAGTAGCTGAGAAGAGTGCAAGAGGTAAGAACTCGTGTAATTGTAATAATTCCTTTAATTTGGTCCTTCATTTATTGAATTTGAACTTTGAGCATGCGTTTCAGGAGAAGGCAGCTTTGGTGGTTCCTGATCGATACATTGAAAATAGAAAACCGATTTCTGCTCCTCAGGTTGCTGTTTTTCTTCTGAAATTCATGTTTGATGGCAAAGTTTTGATTTTGAAGAATTGGGAATTTGTGGGTTATCTTTTTCCCTTTGATTTGGGAATTGCTGGAATTCATGTTTCTTGTGTTGTGTGAAATTTTGTTATATTTTGGAGAATTACTAGTTGTGTTAGTCTGAGTAGACCATTCCCTTTGAGTTACATTGTTCCTAGTGCTAGTTATTGATCTTGATTGTTATATTTGGGGTTTGTTGTTAACCAAACTATTTTGATCCTACAATGTTTATGTTCCTATTCTGTTAGCTTCTTCAGAGGATAGTGATGAATACAGGAAATACTTTCGGAGATGTGATTTTGCAAGTATTTTTCATTTGATGTTGGATCAGTGATTAGTCTATAAAAGAATTAGAGAAAGAAAAAACCTTTTGAAAAGAGTGCATAAGACATGCACTAGGGTAGTTTCCTGTAAACATGATTTTTGGCCCCTTTTGTTGCTCCATTTTCTGAGAACTTTAAAGTGGTTATAGTTTTTGAAAAGTAATATTTTTACACAGTATTTGTATGAAACGTTGGATGTTTTAGTCAATGTGTTATGCACTTCTACTTTAGATTAAGCTGACCTATCCTAAATAGAAAAATCTCTTAAGCTAATCATACTTGGAATCCCAATTTAGGATTATTATATTATCTCTTTCTCCCCAAATTAATTTTTTTTTGTTCTGCTGAAACATGTTTGCCGTGGTGGTGTTCACAGGACAAAAGGAACTGGTTCTGGCATTGTACATTCAATTGATATTCATCCATCACGAAAACACACTTGTCTTGTAAGATGCTTCTTATCTTTCCTTGTTAGTTTGGTTGTGTTTGTAGTATTTGCCACTGTCCATTCTAATTAGATACTATATGAAAACTCTAAAGAAAGGCTATTTGGAAAGCTGAAATAAGCTAGAAGCTAGAAGCACTTGGGTTCTTATTTGAGCTTCTGGGCATTTGTGTTATTTGAAAGTGCTTTTGTACTTTCTTTTCCATACAATCCCAACTCTTATGACTTTGCAACTTTAGCTTCTCAAAAAGCAGTTCTTTCAAACATCCCCTTAGTTTATCTATTCCCAATTCTGTTTTATAAAGAATATGTTTTTAAAAAGAATATATTTTTAAAAACTTTTAGAGCGCTGGAGCTAAACTCATTGGCGGCTGCTGTCGGACAACGCCTTGTACAATTCGAGCAATCTCTAAAGTTTTGAAGGAGAGAAAACCTGATTTTTAGAAACAGTCCTAGTCCACAAAATTGCACCTCACAGTTGATTGTCAATTTATTTCATAACTTTGTTTCATTTATTTAAAATGTTGGCCAATGTATCCTATTTATCATATCTTCAAGCAATAGAAAAAGCTATATCACAATATACACCAAGATTGATAGCTTCATCTTTGCTGCCTCAAAGTTATTTAAGTGACACATTCTTATGTAATCGTCTACTGTCAGACCCCAATAATTTTAATAGCAACTGAAAACGTGCTTATCAATAGTGTAGAGACCAAAAACGTGGTATCAGTAGTTTTAATTGTCAATTTATTTCATAACTTTGTTAACTTTGTTCGTTGTTTTCTTATTTTACTTTGCATAATTTCTGAATTGATGACATTAGTTTAAAAAAAATCAAAGGATTTTGTTACTTTCTCCCAGTTTGTTGGTGTTTGTTATGTTCCAACATATTGATGCATCATGTGGCTGCAAATCATTTACTCTTGCCAGTTGTTGGTCTCTATTTTTTATTTTATTAACTTGTATCTCTGGTTGCAGACTCTTACTTCAACTGGAACGAAGAAAGGTGACATATTTTTGGCTGATGGAAGAAGAACATCACCACTGATATTAAAGTGGATACCAGCTCCAATGTATGATTCCTGATGTATTTATCTCTTGAATTAAGTTTTCCAATTCTGTAATTCCAAAAATTTTACTCTCTTGGCCAAGATAAGAGTATGTCTCCTTTTGTTGTCTTCCGGGTCATGTGGCTAGTTAATTATTGAGTAGATGAAAACAAATATATTTTTGCTTGAAATATTTGACTGACTAATAGAACCAAATCCCAATGCCAGCTCTTTACCACTGTCACAATTGATGACCATGTCCCTGGACTGAAGACAATATTAAGCTTTAATCAAAGGTCTGGAAAGGTAAGAGAATTATTTTTTTTCTTTGACTGTACTGCGTTGGATGCCTGTTTAATTCTATCTTATTATGACCATTACAGTTTGGTGTTTGCATGAATATTAGTAATTCTGTCTTAATTAAGTGAAGCTTGTTGTTGTCTTTATTATAAGTCTTTGTTGCACAAATATTGAGCTTATTGCATGTTCTGTTGATTAATCATACAAAAAAACTACTGATAATACCTGATAATTCCTGATATTTTGGGTTAGTTCAGCAAGAAAGTACATATTTTTGCAAAAAGTACTTACATTTGATTTATTTTGAAGTTCTGAAAGCTATTTTTGTTATATATATATATATATAGTGAGAAGTTGTATATCATTAGCAACTTTTCATTATCTTTAGCAAATCAAGTAGGAATTATTTGATACTATGTGCACTCCCGCAGTGTTAGTTATCCGTTGGGTAATAAATGGCTATTATAGACGCTCCGATTTGATTTAAAGGTTTTAATTGGAGTGCTGGGAGGAGTCTGACTTACTATGGTTTTAACTTAAATAATTTTATAAGATATGGAGCAGGTTAAGTGTAAATGTCACAAATATACATTATACTCCTTAATGGACATAATATTTTATATTAATTAGACACAATCTAAATATATAAGTTCAAATGGTTATTTTTGAATTGTGGTTTGGATTAATGACTGAATAAATTTAGCTCAACTTATATGCAATAAGTCGTCTAAGTTTCATTATAGGAGCATCTATATAAATTCTAAATTTACCATTTAGGAAAAGGGGAGATATCAATATATGTCACCCCTCATGTATATGCACTACTGTGGGATGATTACTTTCTTTTTGGCCTTTGTGTACCTCATTGGATGGTATGTTTGTTTGCTTTGCCTTTTGAAATATTGGCTTTAATTTCGATCTGTATGCTTGTTTAAGAATCAAGTATGGAATGGTACCTTGTGAACTTTGATTTTTGAGTTGTGGGTGTTATGTTTGGCTTTCCGTGAAGTTCGAATTTATTCTTTTGATTGGTCGGTTTTATTGCTGCAATTACACCTAGCGGTATGGTGGTTGGGTTTTTAGTGGAAAAATAGAGATGGCTTGAATGCTGTGTCGGTTTTGAACTGTACAAGGAACTGTGATTTTGATTATCTTTTCAGAATCAGAATATGGATTGGAAAAGTTGATTCATTTGAGAACTGAACATAATTTATTCTCAGTGAAAAAAATGAATTTCCTTCCAGAATCATTCCTGATGCAGAATCTGTAAGTCACAAATTGGGGGAAATCATTCTTATTCATCTTTCCTGATGCAGAATCTGTAAGTCACAGATTTTTTGATATGGAAAGCTCCTGAAATTTAATTATTTGTGTACGTTTGACATCAATAGGGGTTAATGTTGTAATTTTGTATAACTTACAAGGGAGGTTCCTGAAATTATAATTTGCATTTGAAAGAACCAAGTCACCTTCTATGATAATTGCATTTGGCTCTTTTGTTCTAACATACCTCAATCCAGCCTATTTTTTTGCCAATCCAGGCTTTTTTCCTAAACCATAAGTAGGAAATACAGAACAGTGCCCCCAAAAAAAACACCCCTCATTCCTTATCAATCTTTGTCCTAAAATACAAAGATTAACTTTTACAGGATCTAATTGTCGACCTTCTTGTTGGATTGACCTTTGTTCTCTGTTGGATTTGAAGCTGCATTATACGAAGGTGAGTTTTGAATAAATAGATTAAATGCAATAATTTATTTACAAACTAGACTCTTATGTTGTCACTTTTGTTGGAAAAATTCACAAAATATGAAGTTGTATTTATTTGAGTAAAAACTAAAAGATGTATGTTGTTTGTTTGTGAATTGAATATGCTGAAGTACATGAAGTTTGTGTACAGCAGTACATGAAGTTGGTTATAGCTAAAATACATGAAGTTTGTTTGTATTTGTTGTATAAAACTGAATCTTTTACTAAACACAACAGGCAACTAATGTTAGAAGTTTGTTATAGCTAAACATTTAAAAACTGAATCTTTCTAATACGAAGTTTGTTATAGCAGTCAATTTTATTGAGACTCTTACATAGTTGCATGTTGTGTTTAGTGAAAGTGTTGTTGCACAAATATTGAGTTTTTCTAATATTAGTTGACATCAATTGACAATCATGTAACTTGGTCAGTTTTTAAACTGATTAATTATACAAACAAAGCAACACACTTGAAAAACTGACAATTGATATTTCACATCTACATCTTTGAAAAATAAGAAAAATAGGGCATCCACAAAAGGAGGGGTACTTCACACAGGTGGAAGCATTTCAGCTGCTACTATTCGAAAAAGATTGGTTAGTTATTTCCATAACAATATTTAATAATTAGCTTAGTTTGTGTTCGAATATCCTATTAAGTGCAGATTATTTGCAGAGCGAGAGGGAAGATAGAGAAGTTGGCCATGAAGAGATATTCAAGATGACTCGACTCAGAAAGGTAGATAACAAACAAATATCAACTGATAATGTTGGAGATATTGATGAAGGTGTTGGTCCAAATGTACAAAATGATGATGCCGGTACAGCTGTGTGGGTCGATGAGCGTTCGCGCTCAACATGGGTTAGTTTGATTGTATTTATGAGCAATTATTCATTTATTAAAAGCTTCCTGGACAATCATACTGACCACTTTCGCATATATATATATATATATATATATATATATTATAGGAGCTTTATAATAAGTTGAAAGAGGATCGAGACCAACAAGCAGCTCTACTTGGTGAGGACGAGCGGGTTAAGTTGCCTGCCGATTTTGAATTACTAATTCAAGCTGGTGGGGGGCCAAACAAGAAGGGCGAGGTGTATGGGATGCCCTACTTGAAAAGTAGAGGTTCGCGTACTAAAACACTCACTAACTCTCAAAGTTGCGCTACTAGCTCAGCCCCATTGTCGGATCTGGATGAATTGAGAAAACAACAGCAACAACTACTTGAAGAACAAGCTGCGATACGACAACAAATGCAGGAGCAGGAGGCTAGAACTCGGCAACAACAGGACCAGATTTTAGCCGCCATAACACAGATGACTGCTATGTTTCAGCAACAACGAAATTCAAATCCCGATGTCCAGCCCCCCTCAAATGACTAGGCAAGTACTACTATGTGTTTAAGTTTTGTTGTGTGCCTATTGTGTTGGTGTTGATTGTGGTGTTTGTAATGCTGGGTTTGATCCTTAGCTTTGTGATGATGATTTGGTTTGGAATTGAGACATTTTTGTGAACTTTTGATTTGTTTGAGTTACGAATTAACCGCTCGGGTGATGTGGGATAGAGGGGGAGTTTCGTACTGGAATGTTTGAGACATTTTCGTGAACTTTTGATTTGTTTGGAGTGATTTTCTTGATATCTTCTTTGTTGTTGTATGAAGGAGTCTTGCTTACTACTTACTGCCTAGCATTAGTGTTGTGATGGTATGTTTTTGTTGCTTCAAATATTTGTGTAATGTGCCAAAAATAGAGTGGTTTTACATTCGATTTTCAATACGTAATAGAGTATTTCATCATCTAGGGAGTGCTCACAATGGTCTGAACGTTTATTGAGTATTTCATCATCTAGTATTTCAAAACTGAGTGATTTTACATTCGATTTCCAATTTAGTATACATTATCTTATATATTCATGCATTTACGTGTCTTTAAAGTTTAAATCCTTAATTCAATAAATAACTTTTGTAGGTTTAATGGTTTTTTTTTCAGGCACCTCAAATGGCTTAGGTGGCAATGTAGCAACACTAGGTAAATTTTCAATTGGTGGAGAGAAATTTTCACTTTATATCTAGTGTTGACGTATTTTATATTAGGTTTGCAACATATGGATTTATGTAATAGTATTTGAAGATATTGTAATTCGATAGATTTTACCGAATTTCGTGAAGTCGAATTTGTTTTTACAATGTTGTTGGATTTATGGACATGGTGGAATTATTAATTTATTGTTGTCGTATTACACATAATTGTCGAATTTCAAGCTTTTTATTATTTTATTTTTGGAAATATAATTCTTGAAAAAACAGGTTCAAATTCCAAAAAAAAAAAATGGTAATCAAAACTTTGCGACGAAATCTCAGACGACATTTGCGACGCAATTCGTCTGAAAAATTTCACAATTTCCAGCAAATTTTCCAATATTCGTCTGAAATTGGTCTGAAGTTCGTCTGAAATATATTCAAGTTCGTCTGAAATGTCGTCTGAAATTCGTCTGAAAAAGAACCCGAAAACAATAAAATAATGTTTTTCGTCGGAAACGTCGTCGGAAATTTCGTCTGAAACGTAAAACAGACGACGTAGTTTCGTCGCAAAGTCGTCGGAACCATATAACATTAAATTTTTACCAATATGTTTTGGTCGGAAAAGTCGTCGCAATTTCGTCTGAAAATGGAAAATTGGTCCTAATCCCTTCGTCGGAAATTTCCTCGCAATTTCGCCGGAAATTTAGTTCGTCGGAAATTTTTTGATTTCGGGCGACAAAAAGTGTCGTCGGAAATTCGTCTGAAATTCGACTGAAAAATTGTTCGTCGGAATTTTCATCGGAGATTTCGTCTGAAATTTTCTGCGACGAGGGTCTTTCGGTCGAAATTTGGTTCGTCGGAAGTTCGTCTGAAAGTGGTCGGAAATTGATTATTTCAGACGAAAAAGACCAAAATTTCGTCTGAAATTTTCGCCGGAAAAAGGCTGTTTTTTTGTAGTGTGATAATAACAACTTGATATTATCTTTGTATTTATTTTAAAAATAAATACGAACAATAATAACAATTTGATATTATCTCACTTATTTATTTTATAAATAAATAAGTCTTGCTATTATCTTTCACTTATTTCTCAAATAACGTAAGATAATATTTTTCTTTATTTCTTACAAGAGCACATATAAAGAAGTGATTGTCTTTGATCAAATCATTTCACTTGTCATTATTCAAATATTTTCTGCGTTTTATACGGAAATAGATAAAGCGGACATTACAAGTCGGCTTTAAGGGCACTATTCCTAACACTTATAGCTTGGAAATATAAATTGCAAGCAAACGATCTAGTTGTTGGATTAAAATTTTTAATTTCCACTGCATTTACATTTGTTTTTCTCAACATTAGGGGCGAGTTCTAATACATGCGCACATAATGGAATACACAAAACACGTATTATATAGAAAGAAGTGTTTGCCTATAACCATACATCTATCATTCAAATATTGTATATGATACAAGAAAATTCCCAAAGCAAATTTCATCGAATAGGCTTTTTAGGGCACTATTTCTAACAGGGAGTTCTTATTTTTCGAGTTGGGAGTGGAGTGAAGAAGATGGCTGGGGATTGGTGTTATTCTACTGCCCAGCTGGTGGCGATGACAACTGTGTATGTGCCGGAGCTGAACGGTTGGCAGTGGGGTTGAGATGCTTTGTTTTATTTTTTGAATTTTTATTATATTTTATATTTTATATTTTCTTTTATTTACATTTTATTTTTCTGATATATATATATATATATATATATATATAATATTCGGTATTACTTTTTAACATAATTAATGAGCTAGTCATTGCACAGTCATCTGCCAAGTTATGTACACGTCAACGAAATTGGTCCGAATTAGTGACATGTGGACCAATTTGGGGATTTTGCATAATTCTGGCCAAGATCGGTCAGAAATTGTAAAAAAATTTAAATTGGAGAACAAAATTGGGAGCTCAAAATCGAAACGAATTGAAGGCTGAAAAGGTGGAAGTTATAGGACGATTTTTACAATTTTGTCGATTTCTAATATTGAACTATTTCAATTGGATTCAGATCTATTTGAATGAACTTTTTATTTTTAATTTGGTGAGATAATTTGTAGCTTTGATTGCATATGGTATAAACTGTAGTTTTTTTTTTTAAAAATAAAAATTTAGAGTTACTTCGAAGGTAGTTAACACTGAATATCTATTTAAAATATTAAATTTGTCTAAGAAATTAATTTTATTAGTAAATTATAATAACTTAGAAACAAAACCCATTTAATCTAAAGGAAACATAAGTGAATTTTATAAATCAAATTATTTACTATTTACCTTATAATACACAATTTACCTTATAATATACAATTTACCTTATAATTTTTTTGTATATGAATGAGAGTGTCCTCTCTTATGAATGCTCATTTAATTGATTAATTTATGAGATTGATATCAAGGTTAACTGATTAGTCAACTTTTCCTTTTCTTTGTATTGTAGTGCATATGAATTGAAACTTATTGATGCATTGTAGACACACTCAAAAATAAATAATATCACTCTCTTCTTCCTCAAATTTCTTATTATTACTTTTATCTCGTTATTTTTACTCCTGTTCAATAGTTTTATAACAATTTATTTATTTTAAGAATTTTACAAATTTTTTAATTTTTGGAAATTGTCATCAATTAAAGCATCAATTTATGATAAAATTTATTTTGAATGCATAAATTTAAGAAAATTTATTTTAATTTAAATTGTAAAGTTTACCTAACTGATGCCTTTTGAAAGTAAAACGTAAACTCAATAAATCACGAAGCATGAAGAAAGAATTTCACTTTTAATTAGACTTTTGAAAGTGAATTATTAATATCATCATCTATACGTCTAAATGTTTTATTTTTTTGGTCAAACAACGAAAGCAACCCAGATTACGTCCTGTTATCTTTGATTAAACAAGTTCCTTAGCTCTACAGGCTCCTCATCCCAGATGACACACCTTCCCGGATGTCGTGTCCATTTTTGGCCATGAGGTCGGCATGGCAATTTCCACATCTAAATGTTTTATACTAATAGTGAATAAGTAATATTTGGTGTGCAGCAATTTTACTTAAAACTGTATCTCTTTGAAATCTTATCAATAACTTGTTCATTAATAGAAATTTTCTACAATTAAGGTAGTTACATCAGTATAAACTTTAGTTTATTTTATTGTTTGTTTATTTGAAGTCTGGTACACCATGGATTGGAATTCACTCAAAAGTGTGTCCAAGATCAGAATATAAATTTTAATTTGTAACTTATTACGCACAAATATAAATATCGTGATACGAACATGATACATATATTTTTTTTAATTTTCCATAAGAAAAGTGTCTTATACAACATTCGCAATTAGTATTCTATACGATACGTTACAACAAAATGATATTTTAAAAAATATTGTTGCATTAGAGTATGTAACATTAGAAAATTAAATAAGTGACTGATAAACTCAATCCAATAAACAGAAAACTACGAGAATAAAATGAAAATGATATACATAGTTTCTACCCAAAACCGCATACACACGGAAGCAGTATAAATACAAATTTTAAAAATTCAATAAAAGTAATTTGCAGCACAATTGCTGCAAATTGTGGAAGACGCTAGGATGATCTATGATGAAGGCGTTATTACATTTCGAGCAGAGGCACCCCATGAAAGTGTGCTGCTGCCTGGAAATTGGTGTTCTCCACCAATTGGTATCATGAAGATGAACTCCGATGGAGCCATTTTTGAGGGGGAGAACGAAGTGGGTTATGGAGTTGTTGCACGAGACCATATGGGTAACTGTTTAGCATGGATCAGCCTTCGTGATAAAAGAAATTTGGATCCAGAGGTAGTGGAGGCAAAGGCAATGCTCCAGGCGGTGGAATTAGCAAAATCAAAAGGTTTCAGGAAAGCTATATTTGAGAGTGATTGCTTAAACTTGATTCGTAAACTGAATTCGACGGAACCTGACTTTTCACCTACGGGCCCATTGATCGAAGATATTCACGGGTTGGCTTCCCAGCTTACGGACGTTGAATTCACTTTTGTCCGACGAGAAGGAAATCGTGTAGATCACAAATTAGCGCATTTAGCGCCTCTTGTTAATGAAGGGGACTTAGAGTTCCCTGATTCTATTACTTCTTGCTTGTTAGACGATGTCATTAATGTGTAATGTTCGTCTTTCCTTTAAAAAAAAATTCAATAAATAGCTACACTACGATTAAATTAAAGGATAATTAATTTTAAGCAACTATCATTTGGAGAAGGGTTTGGATATGTTGTTTACTTAAAATCTAAAAACTTCATTATAAATTTTTTCTGTTCGGATTGCTATATTACGAGGGGCGACCCACGAAAAATGGATTTGGCCCGATTAACTAAAATAAAAGGTTACATGATTAAAATATAGGAAACGATTGAGAGATTTCTAATAAATTTTGTTTGGATTTTTGATAAAGGAAGGAAAATGACTACCGGAGAAATCACATTCACAAGTGACAAGTGTAAGTAAAAGACTAAGACTTGACAAAAGATGAATGAATTGTGTAATTAATGATAAAAGCCAACAATAATTTGTCTAACAAGACATCGGACAATTTCAGAGTCATACAAGTCAAAAATGACAACTAAATGTGAATTCTACTACTCTTCCACACCCTTCTGCGAATCACCTCCGCCGCCGGAGGGCCTGTCGTGGGCGTTTACTGGGGCCAAAACACGAATGAGGGCACCCTCGCCGAATTATGCGCCACGGCCAAATATTCATACGTCAACATCGGCTTTCTCACCACTTTCGGCGGCGGCCAAACACCGGAACTCAACTTTGCCGGCCACTGCGATCCTCGAGCTCCAAACTCCTGCCGCTCCCTCGGCGACGAAATCCAAGCATGCCAGAACCGCAACGTAACAGTCATGCTCTCCATTGGCGGCGGCGGCGGCAACTACACTCTCTCGACCAGAGAAGATGCCCGAAATTTATCCGTTTATTTATGGAACAATTTTCTCGGCGACACCGGTTATAGATCCCGGCCGTTAGCAGAGGCCGCTTTGGACGGCATAGACTTGGATATCCAGGCGGGGCCTCCATCACCGTATTACGCCGATCTGGTGAAATTTTTGAAATCCTACAGTAATAATGGCAGACAAGTGCTTATATCAAGTGCTCCGCAGTGTCCGTTTCCTGATTCCTATTTGGGGGCTGCCCTTAATACGAGCCTCTTCGATTACATTTGGGTACAGTTCTACAACAATCCTCCGTGCGATTACAGCTCAAGAAGGACAGACAATTTGCTGAACTCATGGGAACAATGGACGACATCAGTTGATGCAGGGAAGATATTTCTGTCTCTACCGGCGGCGCCGGAAGCCTCCGCTGGTGGGTTCATTCCACCGGAGGTCCTAAAGGACAAGATTCTGCCGGCGGTTCAGAGATCGGACAAGTACGGTGGGCTGATGCTGTGGTCTGCGTATTATGATGAACAAAATGGTTATAGCACCGCCATTGTTGAATCAAGTAAGAAACCGGAGGAACGTACACAGTGGTTAACAAAATGGTTATAGCACCGCCATTTCCCCCACTAGCACCTCGACTTTGAGTGGTCGTAGTGACCATGGTTCATCGGAACGGTCGCTGGGAACGGAACGGAGGCCACCGTTCCAGTTCCGTTGCAATGAAGCGGAACGGTCGCGGCAAAAACGCGGTCACTTTCCAAAAAGAAGTATAAAATCCCAAAAAATTATTTTAAAACTCATTTTAATTTGTAATTTTATATTAGAATTAATTAGTATTATATTTGGATTCGTTATATTTACTCAAATAAGAGATTGCACATACTCTTATAATGACTACCGAACCATACAATAAACATAGTTGTGTCAATGTTTACTACAAAAGAAAAATAGTCAAACATACTATGAAATAAAAAGGTATGTGCACAAATTAAAAGATAAGCAATAAATAAAAAAATTTGCATTCAAAAATAAAATAAAAATGAATTTAAAATAGAAAAGATACCTACTCACTTGAAATTTTTAATCAACGGATGAATGTGGAAGAGATGGGGATCGAGTTCTTCTTCTCTGCTCAAAGAATTTTTACCGTAGCAAATCTGAAATCTTTTCACGCCACTTCTTCTTTCTCTCACAAAGCAAATTTGGGACTTCTTCTTTATCTCGCAAAATAACTTCTTCTCTTTGCAGATCTGGGATGGGAGTTGGGACTTCTTTTTTCTCGCCAAAATCGGATCTGGGATTTCTTTCTCGCTCAAAGCATAGCAGATGATTATTGAAGACAAAGTGAGACAGGTAAAAAATTGTGAGCAATCAATAACAAAAAAGAAGTATAATACACACAACAATAATACACATGCTCTTTTCTTCTTATTCCGCATTACACAGAGCAATAAAAGACATTTTCTTCTCTTTTTTGCCCGTTCCGTTCCGTTCCACCATTATAAAGCCACGGAACGGCGTTCCAATGCAAAAAATCGCCGTTCCAGGTCGATTTTCGTTCCATATCGAAACAGCGGAACGGAGACTACCGTTCCCGTTCCGACGAACCATGGTAGTGACTCATATTAGTTTTGATGACTTTCGGTGATCATGGATGTTCCATAAAGACAAGTTTGAGAAACCCCGATGTTGTGGGTGGTTCCATATTAAAAACTCGGCTGTGCAGTGAATTTGACGGATTTAGCTTATTCTTATCAGTTAGGTGATGCAGGTAGTGGAATATGAACTCTAATTAAGAAATGATTTCAAATTTCGAGTTCTCAAATCATCCCTTGCCTATTAAGATGTTAGAACTATTCTGTAGGGAAACAGAAGAAAATTCAAATCTATGGACAGTTTTAGTTCAATTTGTAATGTGTTTTAAGGTTTAACCAGCTAACTTTGATGTGGGCAAATGTCGTGTTGCCACGTGGGCACCACGGGACCCTACCACCCCACCACGTGTTCTCCTCACCCAAGTGGAATAGTCAAAACTGCCACACTGTCCAGCACGAAATCCCAGGGTCGACCCACTAGGACCCTGGTCGGTTTTCAGCCGACCCAATAATCCCTGGTCGGCCTCCCTTCGACTCATAATTCCTGGGTCGATGCAGAGTCACACCACGCCAGTGGGTCCCCGCGGTCGCCTTCAGGATTAAATGCTGAAAAGGACATTCGTACTGCTCCTGACGCGCATTTAATGCTCCTGCAGCAAGTACCAAAAGCCATCATTACCCCACAGGCATAAATACTCCCTCATTAATACCCTTACACAGGCATATTTATTACGCCCAAAACTACTCGAAAGGCTCTCAAACCACTCGAATCTAACTTGGGCGTCGGAGTACCTACAAGGGTAAAAACCCCTCTGGTCCCTTGTCGGCCTTTAGCTCACGTTTTCTCCTCCAACTCATAGGTCAACTCTGTTTCGAGGTCTTCCCCATTACAAATTCTAAGTGGTCAAGTCAACATTTTCGAGCCACCTCAGCAGGCTGAAAATCGACACGATCATTTTGGCACCGTCTGTGGGAAACTTCGAACAGAAGCCTAGTAAGAATGGAACTACGTAGTCACCGAACACTTGGAGCGGATGACCAAGAAGTGGTCGTCCCCAATAAAGGAGGTGGGCCAAGCCATCTGCCAGCTCCACCCGGAATCGATGCACGAAACATCCCGGTGCCAATGGTCTACGCGACCATTGACTTGGATGCCTACCTCAAAAAATGCCAAGCGGAAGCTGTGGTCGCGGCAGCAGAGGGTCGGGCCCACATTTTCCCTGAGAAACCTAGAGCCAGCCCGGTACGTCCTCTCCCGGGCAATACCCATACTACTACGGGCCACCAGCACATTACGAATATCCACCTCCTCCATGGGGGTTATCACCCGCACCCGGCTTACTACCAACCGGACCCTTACGACCCACCTCCACCCCTTGGCCCAGCCTAGGGGCAAGGGGTGGGTCGAGGTCAGCAGCGTCCGGAGGCAGTGCCTACTGAGCAGGCAGGTCGAAAAGAAGGGAGGAGAAGAATCAAGAAACCGTTCGCGCTTCGAGGGCTAGAAACGGGTCAGGGAGCTCGTCCCGGAATGAAGAGAGAGAGCAAGGGCCTAGAAATTTTGGAGTTTTCAACCGCTTGGGGGCTAGGGTCAGTCCTGAAGCCCCCCAGCTGTCCAATCGTGGCTTTACTATTGGACGAAATGACCTTCAAAACCACTTGCCCCGCCGTGACAGATCACCGCGTCGACCATCATGACCTCGATCCCCGTGGCCCGTTGAAGAAGAAGAAGGATCTTATTTCGACCCATCACCTCCTCGACAGGGCCGACGAGCACATGATAGAAACACAGTTGATCAGCCTCCACCCTACCGTCAACTAGCTCAACAGTATAGGAGTGTACGCGAGGCCCGATCTCCTTTCTACGAGGAAATACTTTAGGCTATGGCAGTAGATAAAATACCAACTAACCTCCCAACCTATAATAGCACAACTGACCTGGAGAGGCACGTGGATCGATTCGAAATCGAGATAAGTATGTTTGGCCACTCCCCCGACGTGAGGGCTAAGATCTTCGCCACCACTCTGGCCGAGGCAGCCTAGGACTGGTTCTCAAGGTTGCCCTCAAGGTGCATTAGGATGTATGATGCTTTGATCGAGCGCTTCATTGCTCATTTCTCTTCTGTGAAGGGTGATAAATTACCTGGCACCTACCTCTACAACATAGTGCAGAGGGAGGATGAAACTTTGCACGACTTCTTTACCCGATTCTCTCGAGCGGCGGTCCAAGTCCAAGCGCCGAGCATGGACATGCTTATACCTACCCTCCACTCGGCCTTGCGCGACAAAGAGTGTGCCAGGCATATTATCAGGAAGAATCCCACCTCGATCTCCAAACTGTTGGATATCGCAGGTAAGTGGATGAGGGTGGAGGAATTGGAAATGGCTCAAAAGGGTGGCCCGTCCAAGAAGATCGAATCTGCTTGCCCTCCGAGAAGCGAGACGAGGCGAGACCCAAAAGGTCGAATCGACCAGGGCCCAGGAAATAGCTCAAAAAAGCATTACACCCCGCTCAACCGATCGATTGAGGAGATTTACAACATCTCTAATAAAAAGTTGTTCAAGATCCCGAAGCCGATCAAGAAGACCCAGAAGACGAGAGATTCGGGACAGTACTACCACTTCCACCGACAGACGGGCCATAACACATCCGAGTACTTTGCTCTGTGGGATGAAGTCGAGAGGTTGATCCGGGGAGGCGAGCTACAAGAATTTATAAAGAAGTTTGATGAGTTAGCCCTCCGTGCCGAGGAGCGCAACCCACCCAGCATCGAGAACGAGCAACCGACCGAAAGGAACGACCATAACCTCCCCTGTCTAGGGCGAATCGACATGATTGCTGACGGGCCAGCAGGAGGAGATACCAAGTCAGCCCGGAAAAGAACGAGAAAGGAGGCCCGGAGGAACTATTATGGCCCCCATGAAGTTATGGAGATCGAGTCGAACAAGGGCTGGGTAGATCAGGATATTAGTTTTAGCAACAAGGACCTCGTCAACACGCCACCACGGGAGGGTGAAATACCTAGTCGTCCGATGGTGGTTACGCCAGATGTGGCCAATTATGTTGTATCCAAAACCCTAGTTGACAATGGAAGTTCATTAAATATTATTTGTCTCTCGACTCTTGATCGAATGAATTTAGCTAAAAGTTTGAATCTTGAACTGCTTAAGACTCCATTGACCAAATTTGGGGGTTCTGAAGTGTACCCCAAAGGCCGAGTCCGTTTGATCACCTCTATGGGAACTCTCCCTAAGAGGACGACGATGGAGCTAGAATACCTCGTAGTCGACCCATCGGCCTACAAAAATATTTTGGGTAGACCAGGGTTAATCGACTTCAGGGCGGTTATTTCGACCTACCACCAGCTGATCAAACTTCCTACGTCGGCTGGTATTGGGGAATTGAGATGCGACATCCCGATGGCCTGGGCATGCTACTCGATCTCGATGGAGAAGGTGAAGTTGCCCGACTGCCGGGTGGTGCCTATCCTGGGTCTACCCGAAGGGGACGAGGATGAAATTGAAGACTTAGACGCCCTAGATGATGAGCCCGTTCGGATTTCTAAGAGGGCTAGAAAGAAGAAAAAACTCATAGAAAATCGAGTTGAAGCCTCTAGCTAAACTGTGGAAATTGAACTTATGCTGGGGCTGGCCGAGAAGATCATGCATGTCGAGCTTCCCGAGCCGGGTAAAGAACACGAACAGGTACTCCTAATCCAATTCCTTCAGAAGAATATTGATGTCTTCACATGGAGTACTAATGATCTAGTTGGGGTCGATCCATCTGTGATCATGCATCACCTCAATATCGACCCCTCCTTTAAACCCATAAAACAAATATTGCGCACCCAGAGTGTAAAAAGAAATGAGATAATTGAAGAGGAGGTAAACAAACTGCTAGATGCCGTATACATCACACCGGCCAAGTATGTCAACTGGTTGTGTAACGTGGTCCTAGTGGCCAAGTCGGGGGGAAAGTGGCGAATGTGTAACGATTTTACAGACCTTAACAAGGCTTGTCCCAAAGACCCATACCCCCTTCCCAATATCGATCAACTGGTCGACTCTACGGCAGGCTGCGAGTTGATGAGTATGATGGATGCCTTTTAAGGCTACTATTAGATCTTCTTGGCGTCCGAAGACGAGGACAAGACCACTTTCATAGTCGTTAAGGGTATCTATTGCTTTCGAGTAATGCCCTTTGGACTTAAAAATACGGGGGCTACCTATCAAAGGCTGGTGAATCAAATCTTCGAAGAAGAAATCGACAAGACTATGGAGGTCTATGTCGATGACATGATAGTAAGGTCAACCCATTCGAGTGATCACCTCTGGGATCTTGAGCTAGCATTCCAGCTCCTCAGGAAGTACAACTTGAAGCTTAACCCGAATAAATGCACTTTCGGGGTAGGCGAAGGCAAGTTCCTAGGCTACATGTGCAGCCGTAGGGGGATTGAGGCAAACCCAGAGAAGAGTAATGCGTCTCATGGCCTATCTAGCCCTAAAACGATTCGATACGTTCAATGTTTGGTCGGCCGAATTATTTCGCTCAATAGATTCATTTCTAGGTCGCCCGAGCAGAATATGCCCTTCTTCAGAATCCTGAGGAACGTCAAGTAGTTCAAATGGATCGACGAGTGTGAACAAGCCTTTGAGACGTTGAAGAAATATCTCGAGTCACCCCCACTTTTGGCTAAGCTGAAACCAGGAGAAGTCCTATACCTCTACATGGCCGTGTAGACCGAGGTGATCAGCTTTGTCTTGGTCGCTGTGCAAGAAAAGAAGCACATGCGGGTCTACTATGTTAGCAAGATTCTACACAGTGCTGAAACACGATATTTAAAGATCGAGAAATTTACCCTCGCACTAATCCACACAGCCCGAAGGTTAAAACCATACTTTCAAGCTCATGCGATCACCGTGCTTACTGATCAACCCCTTCGACAAGTGCTGAGTAAGCCGGATTACTCGGGAAGACTAACTAAGTGGGTTGTCAAGCTGGGCCAGTATGATATAACATACCAACCAAGGTTAGCATACCAAGCCCAAGTCTTGGCCGATTTCCTGGTTGAAAAAGACTCCCCAACAACGATTACCAAGAGTTTGGGCCATTGGACACTATCAGTCGATGGGTCCTCGACCTCATCTGGGGGAGGTGCAAGGGTATCCCTAAGAAGCACTGAAGGAGATGAGCTCAACTTTGCCATCTGCCTAGAATTCCCAACCACGAACAATGAGGCCGAATACGAAGCCCTCATAGCCGGAATGAAGATTGCCTAAGAACAAGGAATTGAAGCCCTTATAGCCCTCACAAATTCTCAATTAGTTACAAGCCAGTACGATGGCTCGTACGAGGCGAGAGAGGAGTCGATGGTAAAGTACCTAGAGAAGGTAAAAATGTGGGCCTCTAAGTTCAAAAACTTTAGACTTGAGCAGGTCCCTCGAGAAGAGAACGAGAGGGTCGACGTCCTTTCCAAGGTGGCCAATGGCCTCAGGGGAACAAGGGATAGGTCGATCACATTCCTCACGAATACAGCTCGATCTATTGACGAAAAGGAAAACTCCATCCTGAGCATCGACCCAGTCGAGCCTTGCTAGTTGGACGACATAGTTTTACATTTAAGGGATAGATTCTTGCCAGAAAACAAAACGAAAAGGCATCGACTTATGGCTCGATCCGCAAGCTACGCGCTCGACTCGGATGGAATACTGTTCAAGAAATCCTACGGAGAATCGGCTAAGAGGTGCTTACGACCTTCCCAAGCCAAGGAGGTTCTCGAAGAAGTGCATGTCGGGTTATGCGGGAATCACGCCGGAGGTCGGATCCTAGCCAAAAAGATTGCCCGAGCTGGCTATTACTGGCCCACCCTAATACGGGATTCGATCAACTTTGTAAAGAGGTGTCCTAGTTGCCAGAAGCATGCCAACCTCACTCATCAACACCCAAAAGAAATGATCCTCGTCGGCATAGCATGGCCTTTCGACCAATGTGGAATCGACATTGTAGGGCCCTTCCCAATCGCCTCTCGTACCAATTTGTCATCGTCTGTGTCGAGTACTTCTCGAAGTGGGTCAAAGCCGCATCGGTCCCAAAAATCACCTATACCGTGATTACCCGTTTCCTCTGGAAGAACATTATATGCCGATTCGGAGTGCCAAGGAACCTAATATGCGATAATAGGCCCCAATTTCGAAGTAAAATGTTCAAGAATTTCTGTTTGAAGCATGGCATTAGCTTGCGTTTGACCTCAGTAGGACATCCTCAAGCTAACGGCCAGACCGAAGTCACTAACATGATTATTGTCCAGAATTTGAAGACCCGCCTCGATGGGAGTAAGGGAGCCTGGGCCGAAGAACTCGACAGTGTATTGTGGGCCTACCGGACCACACCTCAAACCGCCACCGGGGAGACCCCTTTCTCTTTGGTCTATGGCTCCGAAGCCATGATACCAACTGAATTAATGCACCAAACTGATCAAGTGTCGCATTATCACCTTGACCGAAATCAAGAAAATCGTCAGTTTGAGCTGGACACCATTGAAGAGAAAAGAGAGCGAGGCTTCCGTCGAATGCAACGATATAAAGCATCGATAGCCAAAAGTTACAACAAAAAGGTACTCCCTCGATAATTCCGAGTGGGAGACCTTATCTTGAAACGAGTTGACATCACGAAGCACATCAGAAAACTCGACGCCAACTGGGACGGTCCGTTTCGGATCGCCAAAATAGGGAAGAATCAAGCCTATCACCTCGAAGAAATGAATGGCCGATCAGTGCCACGATCCTGGAACGCCCATAACCTTAGAAAGTTTTATGTTTGAAAAGACTGTAAAGTGTAATCGCTTGTCGATATCAATAAAGTCAAATGTTCCTTTCGACTATCATACTCTCACCATGGTGGGTTAAATAGTTCGATATGCATACATTCTCGAATACCGAAATTAAGTAATTCGACTTGCAAGTTGTAAATTTTATAGTTGAAATTGAACATGCATAACGAAAAATGGTAATTCAAACTGAGCTTAAAAGTCGGAATTCATTAATAGATGGAAACGAGTCGAATTTCGACCAATTAAATTTGGATTTTTCGAGTGGGAGCACTCGCCGGCCACCCCGGGTCGGTTTGGTGTCTATCAGGGGCTCCTCGGACAGCTTGTCCCCAAACAGCTCTGGGAGGATTCGGCATGGGTTAGCACTTCAGGGTCGACCCCATGGGGTATCTTACTCGGAGCACTCGCCGGCCACCCCGTGTCGGTTTAGTGTCTATCAGGGCTCCTCGGACAGCTTGTCCCCAAACAGCTCTGGGAGGATTCGACATGGGTTAGCACTTCAAGGTCGACCCCATGGGGCATCTTACTCGGATCCTCCGCCCGGTTCCTATACATACGTTTGGCTAAATCCACAGCGAAGCCAAACTCCTGAGTCGCCCAGTCGGGTTCGGGCTCGGAGGCCTGAACTTCCACGGGGGTAGGCCGGGGGTTGGGGCAACTAATACCGATCTTTTTGGTGTTATAATTGATCGGAATAAGACCCTCGGATTTGGACTATTCGAAGCACAAGTTGAAGCCCTCCTTCATGTTGTCAATCCCGAAGGTGGCAGTCGATCTCTTGTAGGTGGGAAACTTCATGAAACGGTACACCCCGTACCTTTCTGACTCGGCCACCACTTGGTCGAGGACCTTCTGGAATCGGTCGATTGCCATCCAGGCACCTCTCATTTCCCTGACCTTCTCTCCCTTGAGGTGTAAGTCCACCATCTCGTCGGCCTGCTGGTCTATCTTGTTGTGGGCCTCAGCCAATTTTTTGTTCGCATTGTCCGATCGGCATTGGGTTTCTAAAGCCGTTTGCAGTGTCTTAGAATGGGTCAGCTGCACCGTCTGCAATTGCGCATTCAAGTTTTTTTCCTTGGTTTCCGTATCTACAAGCCTTCTTTTTATCTCCTCGACCTCGGACTCGATCCCTGCCTTGGCCTCCAGTCGAGCCCGACCCTCCCTGTAAATCTGGGTTCTCCAACCCATATGGTAGAGGTCTTGGGTGAGCTGTAGAGCAAAAAGTAGAGTTAGAGTTTTCGACCGAGAAGTTAAAAGCAAGTAAATTAAGCAAGTTGCTTACCCCAATAGCCTTTATAGCTATTGACATCTCCAACTCGATGTCACTCAGATTCCACCGGGATTGCTGATCGATCAGAGTTTGGCAACCGTTGTACAGGGCCCCCTTTACCCGGTTATCTCGAGGGATGGAGCCCACTCGGTGGGGCCGACCCTCGATGTCATTCAGAGTTATCCCGACGGGGAAGTGGGGGTCGTTGATTTTCAGCATCTTGAAGAAGGCTGAGATGTCTTCTTCTAGGGACTTGAAGATGTCCCCTGTCGACCTGAGAGCCTCCGTCGAAAAAGGAGCCAGGGCTTTAGGGGTCTGAGAGGGGGTCGACATGAGTGACCCAGAAGACACGTTGACTCCCCCTGTCGTGTCGACAGCTTTCCCCGTTTTGATTGGCCTCGGCATCTTCGGCCTAGAGTCTTTGTCCTTCCTCGCCTTCTTTCTTCGGTCAGACTCTTCTGTCTGACCCTCTTTTTCCTTCCTCTTTTACCCCGAGGATCGTGGGTCGGCGGGACGGGTCGACCCAGCATTTGGTTGGTCACCACCCAGAGGCAGGATGGCATCCATAGTTTTGTGTGGGGCCACCACCTCGACCGCTTGAGCAATGGCCTGGGCCTACTCCTCTTCCTCCAATTCGGCCCTCATCATGGCTAGCATGGAACTCATGACTGCTTTATCTGCACAACAAGGTCAATTTCAGAGTCTACCCAACATATTAGAAAACAAAGGAAATAACACAAAAGACACGACAATTCCTTTCGACGTTGGCCAGTCTTATTCTTTATACCAGGGTCAAACGTTCGACTAGGAGTTCCCAGGGCCAGTCCGAAGTTTATCAGATTCTTCTCGTGGATCAATTTCTTGCAGTCGAGCATCCCTATGACTTGCATGTCCTGGAAGAATGTGCTCGACCATCTGGGTTCGCCCATCGGAAGTTTTCCTACGGGCTTTCAATTCCAAAGTCGATTGAGGTGATTCGGCCATCCACACTACAAGAAAACCTGCATATTCCGACGGAACAGTCCCTCGGAATTCCGTCGGAATTCCCTCGGAAAAATGGAATTCCGAGGGAATTCCGACGGCACAAGGTCCGTAGGAAAACCCTCCCTCGGAAAGTAAAACCGACGGAATTCCGACGGAATTCCGAGGGAAAAAAAACCATAAAAAATAAATTAAATTTTAAAAAATCCGACGGGTTTCCGAGGGAATACCCGTCGGAATTGGCTTAGAAATAAAAATCAAATTAACTCATTCCGACGGAATTTCCCTCGGAATTCCGTCGGAATTTTTGTAAAAATAAAAAAATAATTTTATTACTTCCGACGGAGTTTCCATCGGAATTCCGTCGGAATTTTTGTAGAAAATAAAAATTAATTTTATTATTTCCGACGGGATTCCCCTCGGAATCCCGTCGGAATTGTTTAAAAAAATAAAAATTAATTTTATTATTTTCGACGGGATTCCCCTCGGAATCCCGTCGGAATTGTTTAAAAAAAAAAAATTTAATTTTATTATTTCCGACGGGATTCCCTCGGAATCCCGTCGGAATTGTTTTAGAAAATAAAAATAATTTTATTATTTCCGACGGGATTCCCCTCGGAATCCCGTCGGAATTGTTGTAAAAATTAAAATAAATTTATTAATTCCGACGGATTCCCCTTGGAATTCCGTCGGATTTTTTGTAAAACGTAAAAAATAGTTTTATTGTTTCCGACGGAATTCCCCTCGGAATACCGTCGGAAATTTTTAAAAAAAAATTTGATATTTAATTTGAATCTGTTTTTTTTCCCATTTTTTTGGTACCTGATCCTAATGTTCATCAAACATACAATTTATCCCAATTAACAATTCATCTACACGATCAATCCAATTCGTCATTTCCAACAAATATACATGAAATCCAAACATTCATCCATCACATTAGAAATTTATATACTACATCATCCAACAAAAGTATTTACCCATTCATCCATGACATTAGAAATTTATATACTACATCATCCAACAAAAGTATTTACCCTTAAGTAGACTTAATAATCTCCACTTACATTTTCATTGTCCTCCTCTCCATCATCATTATCATGATCTTCGTAATCTATAGGAGTCATTTGCCTACCGTGTCCCCTACGTATGGCCTTTCGCCTTTTATGTGTTTGTGGAGTTTGTGAAGACTGTATTAGCTGAGTAACAGTTTGTGTTTGCATCTTAATTAGCTTCGTAAGCTGTTGAATTTGCTGCTGCGTTTGTTGTTGCTGCTGCTGAATTTGTTGAGTAACAGTTTGAGTTATCGTGCCTGACACATTACAAAATTGATAAATTGTTAAACCGATAACCAAAAGCTCAGACCTCTTCAATTGAAACTAAACCATCAAATCTAACAATATTTCCATATATCGCTAGTTGAATATAAAATCATCCTACTAACTATTTTATATGTTTATTTGATAATAATAATTGAAAAATAAATCCATCTACATTAAATTTCTTATGTTTGTCATGCACAAGAAAAGGTGAATGCCTCAACATCAGCCACTGAAGTCTCAACTTTCAAAAATATTGATTTTAAGAAATGAGAGCTAATCTGAACTATCCTACAGTCTTTAACATTAATTCAAGTTGGAGAAATGAACCGATTATGAAGTAATAATTTCTGCACACTCAAAAGGTAAGTTTACCTGACATGTTACCCAACGCCTCAGTAAGCTGCTCATTTGTCACGTAGGGGCCACTCTGAGATGATGAAAAGCCTGAAGTGTAATCTGATAATGGTGAAGGGACTACATTCTTTCTTTTAGGCATGTGGTTCAACCCAAGAATCCGACCTTTCTTATCACGTCCCCCGGCAGCTAACGTCCACAACTCCTCACTATCAAGCACATGACTTTCTGGATCCTCTGCTAGGCGTTGGTCTTGCTCAGCCACTAGTTCTTTATACTTCAACTATATATATTTATAAATTAAATTAAAACACAATATATAAATTTTCAAAATATTACTTATATATAGGTGATATGGGCACTAGCATCTGAACTGAATGTAATTAATTAAAAAAAGTTATAAATAACTTACAGCAGTGTCACGTGCCACTCCTTCCTCCCAATCTTCAACAGCTTTTCCCTTATCTGCAAGCTTCACATATCCGGCTACAAAGGCAACGTCCACATCCACCTTTTTTTTAAATTGTTCTTCCAGAGAGGCAATGCGAGTGTGCATACTAATGGAACCTCCTGTATAAACCGATGATCCTTGCTTTGATTTTCTATTGAGTGCATTTCTTTCACGCACAGCCTGAAACTCAGGAGTACTCCAACGTTCACACAACGCTGTATATACCTCATCTAGCATCCAACCCGGCTTCTTCTCCTTGTTTCTAATCGTGTAGTATATGTCTGACATTCGTTGCCCTAAGTGATGCTTGAATGCCTTATAGAAATGACCCTCGTACTTAGGATCCCAAGTGCAGTACTTCTGTATAATTCGACAAATAAAAAAAAAACAAATCAATATGTAAAAATTACAATATCAATAATATGTATGTATTTATATGTCAATGTGAGATTACCTTCCAATCATAGAACCAGCTCACCAACTCTTGTTCAGTCATATCACCTACATCATTATAGGGTTGAGTAAGCCTGCTTTTAAATACATTCGTGATCGCCCTGGTCCCAACACTATTATCAACATAGCTGCATCAACAAAACTTCTTTAGGAAATATGTAAAAAGTGAGCTTAGATAAAAATCCACAACTTCTTTAGGAAATATGTCAAAATTGAGCTTAGATACAAGCAATATACTCAAAATATTTGATTTTTATAATATATATACGTTATGGTTTTACTTTTCACCATCATTACTTCAACTGAAATGACAGCATATTTAATAGTTCTCAAATATTAATTTTAGAAATACTAATAAGCTGCATAAACTTACTCATGGTCCCCCCTGGGTTGTAATAATTTTTTTTCAGAAGGTGGCATCCGAGGACCCCTGCCTGTCCTTTGCATTGTAGGAGATCCAATAGGCTCTTGCTCCTCCTGCTCATCGAGTACTTCGTTTTCTTCATTTATTGGACTGCTAGACGGGGCAGAGTATGGAGATGTGGACGGACCAACAAGCAGGGAAGTCGCTAATTGTCCACATCACTGCAGCTCTCATCTGAAAGTTTTGTTTTGTTGCTACATCATAAGTACAAACACCAACTTCCCACAACTCTTTTAACTCATCAATCAATGGCTGCATGTATATATCAATATTCTGTTTTGGGTTTTTAGGCCCGGGGATGATACATGTTAGGAACATGTACGGCATAGTCATACACATTTCGGGTGGTAAATTATACGGTGTCACAATAACCGGCCAACATGAGTAGGGAGCGGCTGATGAGTTGTATGGAGTGAAACCATCAGTACACAAAGCGAGCCTCACATTTCGAGGTTCATTGGCAAAATCTGGAAATGTCTCATCAAAATCTTTCCAGGCTTTCCCGTCACATGGATGAGACATTACTCCATCTGGTCGTTGGTTTTTCGAGTGCCAAGTCATGTGTGGAGCAGAGCTCATTGAAGCATACAGCCTTTGCAATCTGGGGATAAGAGGCAAATAATGCATTCTCTTAACAGGAATTTGTCGTCTCACGCCCTTTTTCTTAGTTTGTTGTATCTTATACCGATCAGCACCACAAAACTTGCAGCATGTAGCCTCTTCATCAGCTTTGTAGTACAACATGCAACCGTTGACACAACAATCAATCTTTTTCATGTCCAATCCTAGTTTCTTTACCAATCTTAGTGCCTCATGGTAGTTCCTAGGAAAGAGATTTCCGGAGGGCGAGGTATCTGAAAAATACTGCATAAGTTCATCTAAAGCGTCATGTGGCACATTATAATCGCTCTGGACGCTTATCATTTTTGCAGCAGCAGACAAAGGTGACTCTGCATTGCATCCATCGTACAAGGGTTTGTTAAGTTCATTGAGGATGTCGTAAAACTTTTGAGCTTCAGGATTAGGCGCTTCTTCGTGGTCACTCCTATATCCACCGTCAATATTTTGTCTAGTGGCATCAAAAAACATCTCATTGTACCTATTTAGCTGATTTTCGCACTCCATAGCTTGGGTACTCGATGCACCATACTCAAAACTCGATTCTTGAACCATATAATGGGTATTGGAAGTTGTACCATGGTCAAAAGTCGGTGCTACCTCGCCATGATCTGTCCAGTAATAATAATCCGGTTTGAAACCATGTCTATACAAGTCAATTCTCACTTCATCAGGCAGTTTGTAATCGTATTTTCTTAGACACTTTAAGCACGGACATCGAATTTTTCCCTCAGCTTTAAACGGATGCAAAGTGCTCGCATATTGGATGAAAGTTTCAACCCCCCGAATATATTCAGGTCTAGTGCCTCCACGATTCGGGTGAGTCCTGTTGTACATCCAAAGTCTGTCTTCGGGAATATTCATCTATATGTAAAGGAAATCGGTTCAGAAGGTATAAGTGTGATTAGATCAAAATGGAAATGGGGTCTTATAAATTAAAATCTCAAAAATTTTAATTTTAGCTAAGTAAATTGACATTCAGTACTTTATTTTTGTACATTATATTGGTTTTCAAAGTTGATATCTTCACATTATAATGTGGATCTGATAAATAAGCTCTAGTATATAGTATATATACTTTTTCAAGGTGCCAGGCGAGGCGAGAGGGAGGTGACGAAAGGGCAAACGAGGCCATATAATATAAAAAATATATAATATTATATATCTTTCGTAATAAATTTGGTAAAATTAATTTCGCATTCAAAAAAACATATTATTATAAATAACAAAAGTTCATAAGTTCTGTGTACTTTTATCTTAAAACTTAGATTTTAATCTTATTTGTTATATAGTCCTTTTGTTTTAACTTTAAAAATTCAGCCCACATATTTATTATTAGGAGTTAGCCCACAATTAGCCCACTTTACCTAAAAGAAATGTCAAACAACCTTATGAAATCTGGACTAATTTGGAGTTTACAATTACAATTACAGTTTCCTGTGTAAATACAATGACCTTATGAAATCTGGACTAAGATGTTATTCAAATTTCCTGTTGTTAGTTGTTCAACTTCATAAATAAAAAGATCAAGATTCAAGACAATAAGCAACCCAAAATTCTTGAACACTTAATAAAGGTTAAGTGTTACAGTCATTTAAGTCATATAATTCGGCAATAATAGAAAGAACAACAACCATTCCTAAATAATTATCAATTTTCTAAACAGGGGAAAACTTGGAATTGGCAACAACAATAAGGCAATCATGCAGCAACAATAATTTCAATTTTACAAATGCAACAGTGCAACAACAATTGGAAAACTTGTAATAATCTTCAATATTACAAAGGCAATCATGTAGCAACAATAAGGAATTGGCAACTTGTAAAAAAGGAACCCTTCTAAAGTTAATCCAATTAAAACTCCCAACTAATTGAAAAAGGGGGAAATAACACTCAATATTCCTTGGCAAAAAATGTTGATAATTACCTTTCTGGTGATTTTAATGGATTGTGTACACCATGTTTGGGACACTGTGACGAGCTATCTACAAAAGGCTGCATAAATTATCATCATTAAAACAATTTTGAGGTGATATAATTCCAAAATCTAAAAGCGAAAGTAAAATTTATTACCTTTCAGCAATTTTCAGCAATTTTAATAAACGGTTCGCCGTTTAAAGGATCCACAATGGTACTCCAATTAGAGGATTTTGTCCAGTTACCCTACACTGAAAATGAAATGAAGGAAAAACATGTAAGATACAGGTAAAGAGCGATCTGCTGTTAACTTCTCAAAGAGTTAACTCTTTATTCCCATGCTTTCAATCAAGAATTTTGGACTAATGAAGCCTAGAGAATAAAACTAAGTATAGACAACTTATTGGAAGTTAATATATCTAACAGTGACTAAACCTTGGTATTTTAAGGAATTCAATAATTTATTATACATATTTATATAATTAACCTTTTAGCGAAGGTTATTGATAGAATTATTATACGATATTTTAGACGGTTGATAACTTCAAAGACACAAAAGTTTGGAAGACTTCATAAAATATAACAACAGAATATGTAGACAGATAGATAATATAGATCCAAATAGATAGATAGATGGATAGCTACCGATTTTCCATGTCGGTAAATTGTT
Source organism: Lantana camara (assembly GCA_037501455.1). NCBI lineage: Eukaryota > Viridiplantae > Streptophyta > Magnoliopsida > Lamiales > Verbenaceae > Lantana > Lantana camara. The sequence continues at coordinate 114,230,448 of CM074857.1, forward strand.
CAACATGGGAATCACACCACCAACTGCCACAATCTGCTGCTCCAACTGTAAATTGAAAGCATGAAATGGAGTTAAAATATCAGCTGCCACCAAACTTGTGAGTTTATGCTTATTCAATAAATATGATAAGCTGTTCATTTTCCAGATTAGTTTCTTTATTCTTTTTTGATAAGCTGTTCATTTTTCCAGAATTCCTCAAACTAATAAGCAGAACTTGTTTTCTAATAAGCTGATAAGCTGTTCATTTTCTAATAAACAGATTTCAGAACAAAAAGACATGTGCAACAAAGACACAAACCAATAGACAACCAACGAGACCTATTAAACAGATTGTAATAGTTAATTTATTTAGCAAATTTTAGTTAACTTAACATATTTCAGCATCACCAATAAACAAAAAGTCAGTTTACAAGCAGCCACAACAAACAATTTCCACTTCTTCCAAAATACCTTAAAAGAAGAATGTTCAACATTCAAGCTGCCTATCGAATTTCAGCACTTCCAGGTTGATCAGGATAGTACGTAGATCCACTTTCAAGGTTGCAAAAGGTAAGGAATGAACTAATCTGCATTACATTCAAGATAGCAGAAATTTTAATAAAATTTTGCAACATTCTCCCAATTAGACTAAGAATCAATATAATCCCTGCATTCATCTACCTAATCTTATAAATAATCTGTAATCAGAAACAAAATCCCATCACTCTAATTAGAAACTCATCATCTGGATCATATCTCTCCTTTACCTTTGGCTTTCTCCAGCAACAAACACAACATCCAACAAAGTATTACATAGAACAGCTAATGACTGTTAAATTTTAAATGAACACCTACATCTTATACATTGTAACTGAATACACATTTAAAAATTAAAAATTTGACATTTCACCTGCTACTTTGTTGCTCGAATAGGCTGTCCTGCTTCAGTTCTAGTAACTGCTTCTTTGTGTGGCAAGAGCATTCTTCAGAAATCACATCTTTAATCCTACGTTGTTCTTCAGAAATCAAATTCAAATAATTACTAGAATATCATAAGGGAAACTACACTCTTCCACCAACGCATTGAACAGACAAATTGCACAATAAGGCCACTTCACATTTCGCAAAAAGAACATAGAACCAAATCTAAGAACTGGGAAAGCTTAATCCATATCAAAGACTGTACCTTTGAAGCAATTTCCAAGGAATGAAATCGAAAATCTGGCCACCCCGCAATTTCCACCCACAGACTTCGACCCACTACTACACTGAACTGGGAAGCACGAAATGCTGATACGTCGCGAAAAATGGGAGTGCTAGAGGAGGCATGATGCGGGCTGAGGCGGAGGAAGGCTGGCGGAGCAGGCGATGGCCGCAGCGGCGAGGTGGCGCAAAGTCAGTGGAAAATCGCGATACCCACTACTACACTGAACTGGGAATGCTGATACATCGCGAAAAATGGGAGTGCTGGAGGGGGCCTGACGCGGGCTGAGGCGGAGGAAGGCTGGCGGAGCAGGCGATGGCCGCAGCGGCGAGGTGGCGCAAACTCAGTGGGAAATCGCGAAGACAAAGGAACAGAATTGATTTGGGCGTGAAATGAAAGTTTGCCCTAAGTACTACTTGATATTAAATAGGTTATTCAAAAAATATGTTCACAAATTCATAATATCTCAGTCAGCCGGACTGGTGAAGAAGCCCCATTGCATTTTACGGTGTCCAGGGTTCGAAACCGAACCATAACCAGTTTTTACCTATTTTCAAAATTTTATTGTATTTTTACATTTAAAAATACCGACGGGAATATCCTCGGTAACCCGTCGGAAATATTAAAATTTTTATTTTTTTATTTAACTTTCATTTTTTTATTTTATGTTTTAAAAATACCGACGGGATTCCCCTCGGAATGCCGTCGGAATAATTTATTAGTATTTTAAAATTTTATGTTTTAAAATTCCGACGGGATTCCGAGGGAAATCCCGTCGGAATTATTTAATTTTCTTTTTTTTATTTTATGTTTTAAAAATACCGACGGGATTCCCCTCGGAATGCCGTAACATAAAATTTTAAAATACTAATAAATTATTCCGACGGGATTCCGAGGGGAATCCCGTCGGAATTATTTAATTTTCTTTTTTTATTTTATGTTTTAAAAATACCGACGGGATTCCCCTCGGAATGCCGTCGGAATAATTTATTAGTATTTTAAAATTTTATGTTTTAAAATTCCGACGGGATTCCGAGGGGAATCCCGTCGGAATTATTTAATTTTCTTTTTTTTATTTTATGTTTTAAAAATACCGACGGGATTCCCCTCGGAATCCCGTCGGAAACGTTTATTACAATTATTATATTTTATGTTTTAAATATACCGACGGGATTCCGAGGGGAATCCCGTCGGAATTATTTTATTATTATTATTTTTTTTTAATAATCGTTTCCGTCGGAATTCCATCGGAATTCCCTCGGTATTTCCGATGGAATTCCGACGGACTTGTTCCGTCGGAAATTTCCGTCGGAATATGCAGAATTTCTTGTAGTGCCACTTGGGCTTTTGACAAACACATATTGCTCTTTCCACCCTTGCCCGTTCACTACAAGAAAACAGTCGATTTCAGACAAACTTTTCAAACGAACATTTTTAGTCTGAAAATTTCCAACGAAATTCCGGCCAACTAAAATTTTAATTAAAAAAATAAATATATTTTATAATTTAGACGAAATTTTGCGACGAAATTTCGTCTGAAAATTTAAATTAATTTCGTAAGTTAATTCTCAGACGAAAATGGCCTGAAATTCGTCTGAGATTTCAAACCAAACACCGAGGAAAAAAATTGGTCTGAAATTAGTGTATAACTGCGGCGAAATTTAGACGAAAAAGTTCGTCTGAAATGGTTGAGATATTTTAGCAGCCCTTCAACTAAATTTTCAGAAAGTGTAGTCTCCAAGCCCGCCACTCCAATCCCCAAATCTGCAATCCTGCCTCTCCAATGCCCAAAATCTATCAATCCCGCAGGAAATTGGAGGCCATAGTTTCTCTCTGACATTACAATCCCGCCTCTCTCAATTTCCCTCGCTAAAATTTTGCTCCATCTTCAACGTCGGAGTTGCTAGCCATCACCAAAACCCTTTTTCCTCGAAGCCTGAATTCGCGTTCTGCCACGCCGGAGCCTCCGTCGTCTCCACTTGCGATAACAGAGAGCTTAGTGATTCTCCTGACCAGGTGAGTCTTTTGAGGCCAAAATTTGTGAATTTTATTTTCTTTTAGGTCTTGGGAATGCTATTGATGCAATGCGTCGTTTTCATCTGTAGCTTCATTAGCTTTTCATTCTTATACTATTGTGAGGAACAAGATCGATGCTTAAATTGGAGGAGCCTTGAGCTTGTGTTTCTGATATTCTCTATTGTTTTTCAGTTTTCTTAAACTTTCATGTGTAGTTAGTTTCTGTTACGCACCGCATTCATTGGCATAAGTAAATTTGTTCAAGACGGGAACTGTTGATGGGATAATCTAGACTATTTGCAAGCTTTCACATGATTTGTAAGATGCACAGTTCAATTTTTTTTGTATTATTGTATATTAAGCATGTCAGATATTCAGATCTAGCTTTGTTCAGCATCCTAATGCTTGATTTGATCTCCTTTCTACATGAATATAAATTGAGAATTTAGATGTTGTTTATAGTTCTGTGAGAGTCTAACGAATGGGTAATTGAAAATGGAAAGATTAATTTATGGGTAGTGCTTTTATTGTTTTCGCATGTTCCCTTGTACTTCTGGAATTATTTGGGCTAGGAACTCTGATTTGGAAATAAAATAGAAATGTTTGTGGCAAAAGGAGCACACTTTCTTGAATAATATTCAGCTATTGACTAGTTGATGCAAGCTTTTTCTTCTTCAACTATTTTGCAGGATCATATTTCGAAGCTTAATCCTGGCTTGAAACTTTGTTATCTATTGGAATTGGAGATGCATCATACTAAGGTGAATACACTTATGTTAACATTTAATGGTACTTTTATTTTGGAGTTAATGTGAGATGTATGCTTTTTGTTTGTGAATTGCATCTGCTGAAATACGTAAAGTGTGTGTGCAGTGTGGGTGATCTATTTGTTTGGGACTTAGACTTGATTTTGTGGGTATGTTATTATAGAAAAGTTTCTCTATGTATGATAGTTGAGAGAGAGTTTGGGATTTTGTAATTTAAATAGTCAGGAGAAAATTCTGACACATGCTGCATCGAGACACAAATAATTGAGTTATGGCAAAGATGGGGAATTTAATTGTTCAAATCATAGTTAGGTGATAAGACATAAAGACTTTTTATGCAGATTTTGGTTATTAGAATAGGATTTAACTTCAATTTATGTTTACACCTCCCTGTTCTAATGACCATAAATTGAAGTTAACTTCAATTTTATTGGGTACTCGTATCATTGTTGTTGTTGGTTTCTCTTGTACATATGTGTTAATTGCCTCTACACTTAAAAAGAAACATATAATTTTCCATATTGCTTACCTCTACAATAACAGTAGTAGTTTTTGCAGACAAACCATCTTCCTTAGGGGACATATCAGAAACTCTCCTGAAACAGCATCAGAAGTAATCCATCATAACAACCAATCACAAAACTGTATCCATAAGATGTAATAGTCAAAAGGGAATATGCAATATACTTTGGAGTACTAGTCAGGGGATTTGAAGTAGCAACAGGCACAGGTGTCTCTGGCACAGCCATTGATGAAGTGGTGATTTCACCAGGAGTTTGTAATCCAGCTACATTTGATTTTAAATTAGCAACCTCTTCTTGTGTGTTCAAAGATTCAGATTTAACGGATTGTGGGTTGCAAGCCACTTCAAATTAACTAACAATGTTGAAATTTATTGTATTTACTCTACAATATCCTAACTTTTGTTTTTTAGTTTCAAATAGGTTGACATTTGTATGTACATTACATCTTGCAGATCAAACTAGGATCGGACGTCGAACAAGAAGGCTTACATGTTACCGTTTTGATTTATTCTATCATCGATCTGTTGGAATTGGAGATGCATCATACAAAGGTGAATAAACTTATGTTAACATTTAATGGAACTTTTATTTTGGAGTTAATGTGAGATGTATGCTTTTTGTTTGTGAATTGCATCTGCTGAGATACGTAAAGCGTGTGTGCAGTGTGGGTGATCTATTTGTTTGGGACTTAGACTTGGTTTTGTGGGTATGTTATTAGAGAAAAGTTTCAGGAAAAATGATGAGTACAAGGAAATAACTGTTCAGGAAAAATGATGAGTACAAGGAAATAAATGTTCAAACCGGGGAGACTCATGAGGTTTGTTTTCTAGTACACAATTCATGTCTGTACCAAATGCATCCGATGCTATCACATTTACTACGATATGTATATTCATAGCTTTATCACACATACTGCCTCTTGAACTGAGTAATTTGTTTTTGACTTCTTAGTTTCACCATGTTCTTTGAAACTAATCTAGATGCCATCTTTAATACCCTAAATTATGCAGCAAAAATTATGCTATCGTCTCATGCATTTTTTTATTCCGATTCAACAACAAGCAAATAAAGATTATCTTTACTTTCTTATTAACTTCTCTTGACAGTTTGTTATATCACATAGTAATGTATTTTCATTTTTAGGAAAATAATTATCTATTTTGACTTGAATTGAAGTGTTACACATGGTTTAGAAAAAATTGTCAGATTTATATATTCATCATTTGCTTATTGATTTACTTTTCCTTTGGCATCTATCAATGGTAATTGTGAACTTTTGCATTAACTTATACTTTTCCTTTGGCATCTATCAACTTTTGCATTAACTTATAATTTCTGTTTATATAGGAACGAGAAAGAGATCACTTCTAACAATTTATTACAGAAGCTTTAACTTCCTATTGTAAGAGGAAGAGAAGAGATAAGGTATTGACACTATTGTTATGTGGACCTTTTCACGAGGAATCAATGCTCCAGTAGCTGGACCTTTTGATCTCCAACTGCTCATCTCCAACTACAACTGTTGTTATGTGGTAGACTTGACTGTAAGCGAGATACAGTGGTGAAAATTATTTGATATTATAGAATCTGAATGGTATACGACCTTAGGTAAGACTAGACTTTCTTTTATATGTTCAATAATCTGATAAGATTTGTAAGTATGGCCATTTTATAGACTCAGGCTATAAACATGCTGCTAAATTCATTTGCATTGTGGCAACAGATTTTAATTTTTATAATTGACATTGAGGATGACCCCATATTTACCCTTATGTTTAATATGCAGAGCAAGTTGCTGGTGTTTCCATGGCTCCTCAAGCAATCTCTGGAGTATTACAAAATATGCTTACTTCGGAGGCAGCTCAGGTAATATATAAGATAGGTTGATGACATTGAGGTCTACATCACGTTCATCGGTTTTATTTATTTTTACCATCAGTTCTTCATACATTTTCTCTTTGTTGCTGGGTAACCAGTTAGGTTCTGCAATGTTCCCACTTCAAGCTATGACTCTAACAGGTAATGGATAATACTTGCTATGTTCTCTTAGCTTCATGCAGTATAATGCTTGGAATTGTCTTAGAATTAGTAGATTTCACCTTCTCTTATAGTTTTTGCCTTTTCATAGGCTACAAGGCATGCACGCAGAGTTTATGTTGGTGGCCTTCCTCCACTGGCTAATGAGCAGGTACATGATTGCCATTGTTCCCCATGATTTGAGGGATTATTGTCCTATCTCCTTTTCTCGTTGTTTGATATACATAAACATACACACACAGACACGCAATTAAACTTTAAGGTCAAATGCTAATGATCATTTTGAAGCATTATCTTACATGTTCATGCATTTGTGTGTCCTTAAAGTTTAATTCCTTACTCAGCAATTAACCTTTGTCGATTTAATGTTTTTTTTGACAGATCAAGCACCTCAAATGGTTTAAATGACAATGTAGCAACACTAGGTAAATTTTTAAATGGTGGAGAGATGTTCCGCTTCATATTTAGTGTTCGCATATTGTACGTAGGTGTTTGCAAAACAGGAATTTAAGTAATAGTACATGCAAACTTTGTAATTCGACAGATTTTATAGGATTTCGTATTGTTGGATTTGTTATTAAAATATTGTTGGATTTATGGACATGGTTGATGTTGGCGTATTATATTGTTGTTGCGTTTAGTTTTTTATTTTATTATTTTTTTTTGGGTATATAATTGCTAAAAAAATAGGTTGAAAATTAATAAAAAAATTCAAAAACAAATTATAATAATAAAATAGCGACGAAAATTGTGACGAATTTGTCTGAAAAATAAATAGAATTTGCGACGAAATTCGTTTGAAAAATAAATAGAATTTTCTAAAATTTTTAAATCTTCGTTTGAAATTCGTCTGAAATTTCGTCTGAAATATTTATTTAAAAAATAAAAATATTAAGTTCGTGTGAAATTCGTCTGAAATCTCGTCTGAAATATATTATTTAAAAAATATATATATTAAGTTTGTCTGAAATTTCGTCTGAAATAAAATTCAGACGACATATTTTGGACGCAATTTCGTCGGAAAATTAGACAAGGAAAATTTTGGTCTAAATGTTCTCGTCGGTAAGTTCGTCGCAATTTCGTCGGAAATAAAGTTCGTCGAAAAATTATCAATTTCGGGCGAGATAATTTTTCGTCTGAAATTCGTCGGATTTTCGTCGGAAACTTTGGTCGTCGGAATTTTCATCGGAAATTTCGTCTGAAAAAATTTGGGACGAGGGTTTTTCAGTCGAACTTGAGTTCGTCGGAATTTCGTCTGAAGTTGGTCGGAAAATGAAAATTTCAGACGAAAAGGTCCAATTTTTCGTCTGAAATCGTCTGTTTTTTTGTAGTGGTTGGAGGTGGTCGGAGAAGTGAGGATTTTGTGGTTCTACTTGAAAGCCAACTGCACGAAACCCGGGCCCGATTTCGATTTGTTAGTCGACACGGACTCCTTGAACAGTTCTTGGCAGACCCCCCACATGGGAATGCCAAGATATCTCATCAACATCCAGACCCCATTGATTATGGCGTAGGCGTTGAGCATCAGTTGGACCGGACTTATGTCGAGGTAATTAAGCAGGTCGGCAATATCGTCCTCGATGGGAACCCTGAATCCGGCCTTCACCATTTTCCAAGTCACGATTATGCAATCCGTCAGGGGGTTGGTCATCGAATCTCCCAGGCCAAGTCGAATAATACTATACCCGTCGAACTCGGGGGACTCCACCAAACATATGCTCCCTCAACTCCTCGAACATTTTTGGGAAGATCTTACACGGCACTAACCGGGGGTCCTTATCCATAAACTGTAGGAGACCGGGGGCCCTCCGGTATGTACTCCTCCTCCTTCTCTTCCTCATCAATCAAGCCCTAGCCCTGGCGGCCTAAGGTCGAAGGGCCCGCCTAGTTCCTCCCACTCGAAGACTCCGGGTCTATCCTTATCCCCGTGGGGGCTACTACTGTGATCGGCTCAGCCGAGAGCACAGGCCCCACCGGAGAGGACGAATGCCTATCCCGCGAGTCCTCCGACACAACAACCACCTCCACCTCCTGGTCGGAAGATACCTTAGATTGCACTGATTCCTCCTCACTTTCGCTTGAGGAGCCCGAACTCTACCTCGGGATCCGAAATCCTACCCTCTGAAGTCGAATTGGTTGAGGTCGAAGATGATATCCCACTACTCGAACTCTACAAACTTTGACTTAATTCCTTCGATTCAGCTTTCTCCTCGAAATAAGGATAAAGGGTTGTCAGGGAACCAGTCGAACGCGATTCGAGATGGGGTTTCTTCTCTCTCGATTACGCACACTCACAAAGAAATAGGAGGAACGTGAAATTTAAATACGAAAATGGAAAAGGTTTTGGGTCAAGATCGCTTAACGAGAAAGTCTGTTGTTTCTTGGAAGTCGGATCGAAACCGCTGTCTGCGTAGCTCGAATGGCTCTGAAGTTCTCGAAAAGCTTTGGGGTTCATAATGTAAAAGAATGAAACGACCCCATGGGGCTATTTATAAGGACCCATTGGGCGGGAAAATCGAATACAAACTGTCGCCATCATTACGCCAGGGGCCCACTTCTCGGGATTTGAAAGGCGGCTACCACGTCACCATGAAGTCAGCCTTTCAGGGGGCTCATGACGTGGGCAAATGCCGTGTTGCCACGTGGGCACTATGCGGACCCCTACCACCCCACCATGTGTTCTCCTCACCCAAGTGGAATAGTCAAAACTGCCACACTGTCCAGCACGAAATCCCCGAGTCGACCCACTAGGACCCTGGTCGGTTTTCAGCCTACCCAATAATACCTGGTCGGCCTCCCTTCGACTCATAATTCCTGGGTCGATGCAGAGTCGCACCACGCCAGTGGGTCCTCGCGTCCGCCTTCAGCATTAAATGCTGAAAAGAACATCCGCACTGCTCCTGACGCGCATTTAATGCTCCTGCAGCAAGTACCAAAAGCCATCATTACCCCACAGGTATAAATACTCCCTCATTAATGCCCTCACACAGGCACATTTATTACGCCCAAAACTACTCGAAAGGCTCTCAAACCACTCGAATCTAACTTGGGCTTCGGAGTACCGACAAGGGTAAAACCCCTCCGGTCCCTTGTCGGTCTTTAGCTCACGTTTGCTCCTCAAACTCACAGGTCAACTCTGTTTCGAGGTCTTCCCCATTACAAATTCTAAGTGGTCAAGTCAACATTTTCGAGCCATCTCAGCAGCCCAGAAATCAACATGATCAAACTTATTTTTTCAGTTTTTCATCAGGTAATACCTCTGCTTCTCGTCCTAGCTATCCCCCACAAACTAATGGCAGCCGCAGCGGCAATCGCAATGGCAGCGGCGGCATCATCTATCCGCCGCCTGAATTTGAAGGTTTGCGCAGCTCTGCATTCTCTTGCAATTATATATATATATATATATTTGGGAATTAACTTATTTCTGATATAATTTGTTCCAGGAACAGGTCCAAGGAAGTGATCTTCTATAGTTTGGATTATAGTAGGTAAATCATTGTAGAAGGTGGCTATTTGTCTAAACTTATTTACAGAGTTTATTGCACCAAAAACCCTGTGATATACCTAATTAGCACTTAGAACCCTGTGATTTGAAAATTCTCAAAGCGAACCCTGTGATTATAATAAATTAGCACTCAATTAGAATTTCAAACCCTACAACCGTGGTTGTAGGGTTTTGAGTGATACTTTTAATACAACCACAGGGTTTTCAGTCCTAATTTATATAATCACAGGGTTCTCTTTGAGAATTTTCAAATCACAGGGTTCGGAGTGCTAATTAGACATAACATAGGGGGTATGCAAGCAAAAAACTCCTTATTTACAAGATGTTATACTCCGTAAAATAAGCTTAGCCGGACAAATACCCTCTAAATCTTTTCGATATTAATCTATAGACTACTATCTGTTGTTGGATCCCACAACTTTTCTGCAATCTCTCTATACATTTTCAGGGGTCGTACTCGTTATAGCTGGTTTGATTACGGTATCCATTATCACGTACTGTTTACTCAAGAGACAGCGTTCGCGTAGCAAGGAAACCGACCAAAATGTGGAAAACATTCTGCTCCAGCATGGTACAAATTCTCGGAAATCAAGAAAATAACAAAATCCTTTACTGATAAGCTTGGTCAAGGAGGATATGGTAGTGTCTACAAAGGACTGCTAAGTGATGGCACCCTTGTTGCTGTCAAGGTTTTGAGCGAGACGGATAGTAATGGAGAAGAATTCGTTAATGAAGTTACCAGCATTAGTAGAACATCCCATGTCAATATTGTCAATCTTTTAGGGTTTTGCTTTGATAGAAACAAGAGGGCTTTAGTATACGAATACACGCCCAACAAATCGCTAGACAGTTTCATAATTAAGCAGTAATGCAGATTGCCAGCTGGATTTGCGTACATTATACGATATTGCAGTCGGAGTTGCCAAAAGACTTGAATATCTGCACTCCGGCTGCAACACCAGGATTGTGCATTTCGACATCAAGCCTCAAAACATTCTTTTAGACGAAGACTTTTGTCCCAAAATCTCAGATTTCGGGCTTGCTAAACTGTGCAAGAAAAAGCAGAGTATCTATCCATGCTCGGGGCAAGAGGCACCATTGGCTATATAGCTCCCGAAATATTCTCGAGGAACTTAGGAGGAGCTTCTCATAAGTCTGATGTGTATAGCTACGGAATGATGATTCTTGAAATGGCTGGAGCGAGAAAAATAGAGGAAGCTCAGACAACCAATTCGAGCGAGAGCTATTTTCCGGACAAAATCTACGAGCAAATAGTAGTACAACGCCACGAAGAAACTAGATGATGCCATGGATGAAGAAGACGAAGAGAAAGCAAGAAAAATGTTTTTAGTCGGATTTTGGTGCATTCAGACAACTCCATCGGATAGGCCAACGATTTCTAAGGTTGTGGAAATGTTAGAAGGAAGTATTCAATCCTTACAAATGCCTCCGAAGCCAATTCTGTTTTGTCCTAACAATCAGTCAGGACAAGAAATCTCCCCATTATTGTCAGAATATGTAGAGACAGAAGGCTCCGCATAAGATACTGTCGAGGCATAGTTTAAATATTATTGGCTAATCTAAACTGCATTCTTCCATGCCTATCTGACAAAGTGAATTTTTTAAATCAAGTTCTAAATGAGTCCACTACTATATATCCCAAGTGACGCATGTTTTCTAAGTAAATGTCTGTGATGCACAGAAATGATACTCATGCATTTTTATTTTTTTTTTTACATTTATTAGATAAAAAAAAAAAGTGTAAGTTACAACATGATATTTTCAAGAAATGTCGCATCTGAAATTGATCAAAAAAGTTCCTTATAATATTTAATGTAGTCTTAGGATGCAACATGTTACATGTATATTTAATGTGCAACACATATTGTTTTTACGAGTATTAGTGAAAAAAAAAAAAAGTAAGATATATTAGAGGAAATGACCATGTGCCATGTTTATATTAGAGGAAAAATCAAGTTGCCCCAGCCCCATAAATATCCGACACAATAAGATACGATATAACAAAATGATATTTTTTTATATATTTGGTGCATCAAAATATGTAGTGTTAAAAAGTTAAATAAATACAAAATTTGAAAATTAATTCAGTAAATAATTAGTTAAATCAATTTTAAAAAAAAACCTACATTATTAAAATAAAGGAAACAACCGAACAACTATGATGAGCGGATACAGCCACAACCGCATGACATAGATTTTCTTTTTAATTTCTCACGTGAGGAGTGTGGGGCATAATATCCAATATGATGTGACACGATAAAATGATGCTTCTAAATTGTCCGTGTACACGGGTGAGCAATATGTGATAAAGTTTGGTTCTCACAAATTTTCGGAGAAAATATCATGATAAAAGGAAAGGAAAATGACTACCGGAGAAATCATATTCACAGGACCTCATACAATTTTGTATACGACAAATGGTTGTGTAACTAATGATAAAAGCGCTAACAATAATTTATTTCATTATTTGTCTAGCAAGACCTAAGACAATTTCAGAGTCATACAAGTCAAAAAATGGCAACTAAACGTGAATTAATATTTCTACAACTCTTCCACACCCTTCTCCGGATCAGCTCCGCCGCCGGAGGCCCCGTCGTGGGCGTCTACTGGGGCCAAAACACAAATGAGAGCACCCTCGCCGAATTATGCGCCACGGCCAAATATTCCTACGTCAACATCGGCTTTCTCACCACTTTCGGCGGCGGCCAAGCACCGGAACTCAACCTCGCCGGCCACTGCGATCCTCGAGCTGCAAACTCCTGCCGCTCTCTCGGCGATGAAATCCAATCCTGCCAGAATCGTGACGTAACAGTCATGCTCTCCCTTGGCGGCGCCGGCGGCAACTACACTCTCTCTACGACAGAAGATGCCCAAAATTTATCCGTTTATTTATGGAACAATTTTCTCGGCGGCGGCGGTTCAAGATCTCGGCCGCTAGGAGACGCCGTTTTGGACGGCATCGACTTGGTTATCGAGGGGGGATCTCCATCGCCGTATTACGCCGATCTGGTAAAATTTTTGAAATCCTACAGCAATAATGGCAGAGAAGTGCGTATATCAGGTGCTCCACGGTGCCTGTTTCCCGATTCCTATTTGGGGGATGCCCTTAGCACGAGACTCTTCGATTACGTTTGGGTACAGTTCTACAACAATCCTCGGTGCGATTACAGCTCAGGAAGAGCAGACAATTTGCTGAATTCATGGGAACAATGGACGACATTAGTTGAATGTGGGAAGATATTTTTGTGTCTACCTGCGGCGCCGGAAGCCGTCGCCGGAGGGTTCATCCCACCGGAGGTCCTGAAGGTAAAGATTCTGCCGGCGGTTCAGAGATCGGAGAAGTACGTTGGCCTGATGCTGTGGTCTGCGTATTACGATGAACAAAATGGTTATAGCGCCACCATTGTTGAATCAAGTAAGGAACTCGAGGAACTTATATAGTGATGTATTTCTCTTTCCTTTTTTATTGGAATTAACAAATTCCTGATACAATTTGTTCTAGAAACAGTTAAAAAGGACGCATTGGCTGCTCGACCGATAGAATACACTACTCGCCGCCGTGCTCGAGGGATAGAATACAGTATGGCTGTGTTTATTTTGATTGGTTGCTATCCATGGAAAATTGGTTATAAATATAAATAATAAAAAATTGATCTAAATTCTAAATAGCTGAGACTCCTTTATACTTCACTATATACATAAGATTTTATTTTGTTTATATTTGGAACTTCTTTATTTTACTATATTACAACCAATCAGTTAATGTCGGAATTTACCCTTTTGTCTTTCCTCTTTTATTTAATAAATTTGAATAATTTAGTAGGTGAGTAAGAAGAAAAAAATAAAAATAATTTTTGATTATTTTAAAATTATCAGTAAGTAAAAAGGATATTCTTATATAAGTTCAAATTTAAAATTATTAGGAATTTTAAAATGTTTTTTTTTTTTTTCTCTGAGTGCAATCATTTTAAAATCTTCTACATATAGTATTTTAATAACCATGTTAAATGGTTAGAAAAAATATATTAATAACCATATATTAAAGATAATTATAAAAAATATATTATTATATGTGAAAATTTTAATTCAATATATATTTAATTAATAATAGTTTTTTATTTTCACATTTATTGACTATGAAAGTTACTAGTATCAATTATTTCCGTTTTTCTAGCAAAAATATGTTGTTTCAACATAGTGTTGGGGATATAGGCTAGGTCCCCACCTGTATTAGGAGAGAAAAGGGATTTTGTTTGGCCATGGTTAAGGGAATAGAAGAGTGACGAGGATTCTCAGAACAGGGACTGTATGAGAGTGTCCTACCAAGATAAGAATAAATCTAAGTAGATTTACGTTAAATCAAAAAGTGAAAGACTATAATGATAAGAGAAACAAAAGGATTAACGCAGATCACCTTAACAAAGAAAATGAAGAAATAGTATAGGAGAGCAACAATTAGTTTTGCTAGAAAAGATTATGGAATTATGAGATATTTTTACAAATTTTAAAGTGTATTGTCCAACATATTTGTTCTGGTTAACCAGAAACATTTACCATAACGTATTTTTCCATAAGTTTAATGCTACAAGAAAATTATATCAAGAAAATATTATTTAAATTAATTTATTAACGAAAATATTCATTGAAAGACAAATTCTGGTTTATGAGAATATCAAGGCTACTTTGTAGGTTTTTCTTAATGTGTTTGTCACCATAAGAGTTCTACAAACTATATCAATCCAAATAAATCAAAAAATACAAAGAAATTATTTTATTAACTAATATTTATTGGGGAAAAATTGTTGTTCTTGATTAGAACTCAAGAGGGGGATTAAATTATTTTCTTAACAAAATTATTCTTTGTTAGAACATGGTATTGGGGAAAAGTTTTGTATTTTTATTCACTGTATTTTTTCTGTATTACAACATTTACACTATGAACAGGACTAAATAGGGTACAAACACAAATCCCTACAAATCAGGTAAATTACAATAGATGGGCAATAAATCCGGTAAGTCAACTATACTATACCGGGATATCTAACACTCCCCCTCAAGCTAAGTGATGGAGTCTCCGATCCTTAGCTTGCATAGCGCAGTTTGAAATATTTGACTCGTGACCGCCTTCGTTAGTATGTCAGCCAGTTGGTCCTCGGACTTAACGAACGGAATAGAAATAGTTCCATCTTCCAACTTCTCCTTAATGAAATGACGGTCAACTTCTACGTGCTTCGTTCTGTCATGTTGTACCGGATTCTCTGAAATGCTAATGGCAGCTTTGTTATCACACTTCAGAGGACTTGGTTCTCTTTGTTTCATTCCCATCTCATCCATTAGTTTCTTGAGCCAAATAAGTTCAGTGACCCCTTTTGCTATTCCCCGAAATTCAGCTTCAGCACTAGAGAGTGCCACAACCTTTTGCTTCTTACTCCTCCAAGTTACCACGTTTCCCCCAACAAGTGTAACAAGACCAGATGTGGACCTCCGATCATTCGGGTTTCCTGCCCAATCTGCATCTGTATATGCCTCAATATTAAGGTGGACATGCTTCCCAAACATAATCCCTGTCCCAACAGTACCCTTAAGGTACCGAACAATGCGTATAACTGCTTCCATGTGTTCCTTTTGTGGCTGATGCATGAATTGACTCACAATTCCCACTGAGTAGGCAATATCTGGCCGTGTGTGTGACAGATAAATTAGCTTCCCTACCAATCGCTGATATCGCTCTTTATCCGTCCGTTCCCCACTTTCTTCTATCCGGAGCCGGTGGTTAACTTGTATAGGAGTTTCCACAGGCTTGCAATCCACCAATCTCGTTTCAGCTAACAGGTCTAGAATGTATTTCTTCTGGGAAATGAATATGCCTTTCTTTGATCGAAGAACTTCAATACCAAGGAAATATTTTAACCCCCCTAGGTCCTTCATTTCAAATTCTCTGAACAGATTTCCTTTAAGGCTCTCAATCTCTTCTCTATCACTTCCTGTTATGATAGTATCATCTACATAGATGATCAGGCACGTAATCAAGTCTCCTCATTTCTTCAGGAACAGAGTGTGGTCTGAATTGCTTTGCACATATCCATGGCGTTTCATAGCCACAGTGAATCTACCAAACCATGCCCGTGGTGATTGTTTGAGTCCATACAAAGCCTTCCGGAGCCTGCACACCTCATTTTTCCCGAAATCCCCTGTGAACCCAGGTGGGGGCTCCATATAGACTTCCTCATTCAATCCCCCATGCAAAAAGGCGTTTTTCACATCGAACTGACAGAGTGGCCAGTCTTTATTGGCTGCCACTAACAATAGTACCCGAACCGTATCCAATTTGGCCACCGGTGAGAAGGTCTCAGAGTAATCAATACCAAATGTCTGGGTGTACCCCTTTGCCACCAGTCTGGCCTTATATCTCTCTACAGATCCATCTACCTTGTGTTTAATTGTAAAGACCCATCTACACCCCACTGGCCTCTTCCCCTCTGGTAACACGCATTTCTCCCATGTCTCATTCTTTACTAAGGCCTCCATTTCGACCCTCATGGCTTCTCGCCATTCCTGATTCACCTCTGCTTCTTTTACAGACCTCGGAACCTCCTCCTTATAGAGACTGCTTAAGAATGCCTTCGTCGCACCAGACAAGCTCCCCCTAACCATATTTCCCACAGGATATTTAGAAGTCCGAGATGTGACATCAGGTGAGTACCTTTGCGGTGGAACCCCACACGTACTCCTTACTGGAAGAGTATACCTGTGGCCTGCTGCATCCTCAGTTACAGTATCAGGAGCATTTGCAGTAATATCAATATGATCAGGAATGACAATAGGAAGAGAAGAGTTTTCAGTTACCTCATTTTGGACATCATCCGGAGGAGGATCACTGGGCGTGGGTGTGGTACTGAGTTCTTCAGGATCACAAGGCTGTGGCAGAGGATCAACCCGATCAGTATAGCTCAACCAGCTCAGAGATCTATCACTCTGATTTTCCCCCTGATCACTGTGCTGGGATGCATAAAAGTACTCTGTTTCAACAAAGGTACAATCCATTGTGGCAAGGAACCGTTTGGTGCGGGGATTATAGCACCGATACCCTTTCTGACTCGGAGCATATCCCATGAACACACATTTCTCAGCACAAGCGTCCAGTTTAGTGCGATCAGACTTCGGCACATGGACAAAGACAGTACACCCAAATATTCGAGGTGGGAGAGTGAGATGGGATGGAACTTCGGCTTGGGTTTGGAGAGTGGATAGTGGTGTCTTATGAGCAAGGATTTTGGTTGGTAGTCTGTTGGTTAAGTAGACAGCGGTACTAACAGCTTCAGGCCAAAAATGTTTGGGAACATGGGCTTCAGTGAGCAAAGCACGGGTTATCTCAAGTATAGTCCGATTTTTTCGTTCAGCCACTCCATTTTGTTGAGGGGTATTGGGACAGGAAGTTTGGTGGATAATCCCGTTTTTCTGACAGAAGTTATGCATATCCTGATTAACATACTCTCTTCCATTGTCTGATCATAACACTCGAATTTTTTTTCTCAAACTGTGTTTGCACCATATTACAGAAAGACACAAACGTGCTCATCACATCAGATTTATGTCGCAGAAAGTACACCCATGTCATGCGAGAGTAGTCATCAATAAACAAAACAAAATACCGAAATTGATTCTGAGTAGTCAAAGGGGCTGGTCCCCAAACATCTGAATGAACTAGAGAAAAAATAGACTCAACTCGAGTATTGTTTAATTTGAAAGAGTTTCTATGACTTTTAGAAACAAGACATGTTGACAGGATAAATCCAACGACTGACAATTCTGAAAGAGAGAAGGAAATAGCATCTTCAAATACCCAAGTGAGGGGTGTCCGAGCCTACGGTGCCAAAGCCAAAGTTGAGTGTGTCTCGTTCCTTGCGAAAGAAGTGCCTTAGACTGATTTTCCACTTCATCTATGTAATATAATCTACCACGCTCAGTACCACGCCCAATGATCTCCTTCGTATGAATGTCCTGCAACATGCAAAAATGAGGATATATGAGGACCACACAATTCAATTCCTTTGTCAATTGGCTCACAGACACGAATTTGCAAGATAGAGATGGAACATAGAAGCAATTTCTCAATTTTAAGTTTGTAGAGATGGAAACGGGGCCCTACTTTTCAACAAAAATTCTGTCCCCACTTGCAGTTACAATATAAGAGTGCTTAGGATTCACGAGATCAATAATATCTCCTGGGTCAAAGGTCATTGAGTCTGTTGCTCCACAATCAAAGATCCATTGTGAGCCTTGTTGAATTTTTGTGTGAAAACCACAGTTATACGGAGTATGGGGGGTAATCTGACATGCATCATAACTATTGGGGGTGCTTTGTAATTTTTCAGAAATATGGGGGCTGCTAATAAAGGAAGAAGAAAGAGGGTTTGGGTCATTACCCCCAAACCCTATACCTCGTGAGACCCCGTCGCCAAGCTCCTCTCCTTCTCCATTTCTGGCAGTTTCTCCATGAATCCTCCCCACTCCGGCGAAATTCGCCTGACCACCTCCTGCCGCCGCCGCTGTGGCGTCTTCGCCGACGACGCCAGCGGTGGCTCCTTCTCCGATGGCAAGGTGCGCCTGTCTGTTTCCCATCTTCGCCGCCTATCCGCCGCTGCCCGCCTTCCGGGTCCCCTCCCACCATTCGGGATACCCAATCAGTTCAAAGCAGGAGGCGGCGGTGTGTCTCGGCTTGCCGCAGTGGTCACACAGTTTATCAGCAAAACTATTATACTAGCGAAATTACACTTGTTCATTAGAATTAAAATATGTTTATTATTCATTAGAAATTATTTTATCAGCGATATTATTATAAAAGATTTTTCTCTATTTTTTAATCAATTGTTTACCATTTCTTTTTAATTCAATTTTAACAAAAATTTACAAGATTTCATTTACTTTGAAAAGTTGCTAACTAAATTAACTAAAAGATAGGTTAACTAAAAGATGTGAATAGTTTAAGGGAAAATTGCTAAAATCGTCCCGTAAAGTAACCCACTTACAGGTTTGGTCCCAACAGTTGTCAGTGTTACTTTTGGTCCCATAAAGTCACATTTTTTTTTAAATTAGGTTTTATTGACCACTTTCCGTCTAAAATTAACGTTTGACCGTTAAAAAAGTTACTTTTTACTCCTTTTGATTCTTTTATATTTTTAAAATTACCCCAAACAATTTAAATTCCATATTTTCACCCCCAAGCTATTTAAATTGTATATTTTCACCCCAAACAAAATATATAATATACAATATATAATATATATGTATAATATATTATAATACATATATACACATATATAATACGTGTGTGTGGTGTATATATATATATATATAATATGTGTATATAATATTTTATAATATATATAATATATGTACACACATATATAATACATGTAATACATATATATACACATATATATACATATGTATATATACGTATAATATGTAATATATATAATATGTTTTAAAAGTAGAAGTAATTTTTTTTAATGGGGTAAAAAGTAACTTTTTTAAAAAAATAAAGTAAAAAGTAATTTTTTTAACAGTTAAACGTTGATTTTGGAAGGAAAGTAATTTAAGAAAAATGTCACTTTATGGTATTAAAAGTGAGACACTGATAACTATTGATAGCAAACCTGTAAGTGGATTACTTTATGGGATGAATTATCTCATAATTTAATTTTACATACATAATTTGTGTAAAAGTTAGGTGAATTTGAGAAAAAGTTGAGGTGACAAAGTAATTTCAAGCCTTCCCAAAATGCTTGGCTATTTAACCACTATATTTTTGAGTGGGCAAATAGTATTTTTTTTTTTTAACACATATTTTCAGATAGGCAGATGATTCAAACCCGATTCATTAGTCTAGAGAAAGAACTTTTTAACTACTTGAACCTATTTTATATACAGAATTAACATATTTTTATATATTGTTATACACTCTCGTATCTTATTTAATTAACTTATTCTGATACATACTTGAATACATTGTTATAAACTCTCATATCTTATTTAATTAACTTAGAAGCCGTTGCAGGTCGGAGTTGTGATCATTATACCTGCAGGCGCACAGGTTCGAAGTTGAGACCAATAATTAAGTTAGCATAGGGTCAAAATACTAAATTATATATATATTTTTTAAAATATATATGTTAAACTTACAACCAAATCAAACCTTCTTAAGTTGTGGTTTATTTTTCTTTCATTTTCTATGGGAATTAACTTATTCCTGATATAATTTGTTCCAGAAGCCGCACCCGCTCCTTCACCGACAATATCAGGTAAATCATTGTAGAAGGAGAGGCTTCACTTATTTAAATATGTTGTCATAAACTCCCATATCTAATATCTTACAGGGATAATTACAAACGCCCCCCCAGGTTTGATGAATATACAGATTCCTCCCTGAGATTTGAAAAATTACGAACACTCCCCTGAAGTTTACATTTTCTCTCACAAATTATCCCAACCGATAATAACAGTGTTAAGTTTTCGTGGCGTCAGCAATATTATTTTTAAAAATTCCAATCATACCTTTAGGGTTTATATTATAACAATATTGAAAGGGGAATGTTTTATTTGTAATCTTGGTTAAATTTGTATTTTTCAATTTGAAAATTTATAGTCTAATTAATATTTATATTTTATTTATAAGTATAATTCGGAATAAATATTTCATGCATATTTGTTCCAATTATAAAGTATGATAAAAAAAATTACAAATCTCACTTTATGTTTATATATATCTTAGTTTTATGCATATTTTGCATAAGTTTAAAATAAACTTTATTCTTTTAGAATAATAAATTTTTTTAATGAAATAGAAAATCATAACAAACATGTTAAAATTCACATAAATATCCATCAAAATTATTTAAACAAATATTTCGAACTTTGGTGATTTCTAATACATGTACTTTAAATATAAACAACACTCCAATAAATATGCATGCCTAATTTATTTATTTTTTTCATGAAAATATTTGGTATCCACAAAATTTAGGAATGAAATTAGTTCATTATTAAAATGTCAAAATATCATAAAGTAGCATTTTTTGCTGGAAAAAAAAAAAAAAAACTAGGTAAACACAAAATTCAAGCACTTACATCAAACTCCCCAAGAATTTTAAGACTTACATTAACCTCCTAATTACTTTTGAACTTTTATTACATATACCTCTTGAGTTTTAGGATATGAGGGGTAAAATAGTAAAATTACAAATTTTATCAAATTTAACTGAGGAGATAACAAGTCAGGGAAGAATTCGTAATTTCTCACACCTCAGGGGGTATTTGTAATTTCGTCAAAACACAGGGGGCTTTCGTAATTATCCCTATCTTATAAATGTTAAACTTGCAAACAAATCAAACCTTCATACATTGTGGTTTATTTTTCTTTAATTTTTTCTGGCAATTAACTTATTCCTTTTATCATTTGCAGGAATAGTTTCAAAGAACGCATCTGCTCGTCCATTGATAGTTTTCGGTAAATCATCGTAGAAAGAGAGGCTTACTTAGTTAAATATGTAGTTATAAAATTAAAATAATTATATCTGATTGCCCTGTATTTAAGTCTAATTACAACGTAATCCATCATTATTGAGAAATTACATTTTAGTCCCTAACTTTGAGAACTGTTTATGGTCCCTAGGGTTCCGTTATGTCATTCCAAAAATACCCCTGATTTGTTGTTAAATTCATAATTTGTAGGGATTGTTTTGTTTATATTTGGAAACTTTTGGGATGATTTTGTAATTTTGATTATATATTCAATATAACACTCATAAAACCGTCAGGGGCATAAGTGTACTTTTACAAATTCCGTTAAGGGATCTCAAACCAAACATGATTTATAGGGACTAAAATATAATTTTCTGAAAACGATGGACTGCGTCATAATTAAGCCTAAATATAGAATAGTCAGATATAAATCATCCTGTAAAATTTCATATCTTATTTATGGGATATATGTTAAACTTACAAACGAAACAAAACTTATTTTATTTAGAATAATGTCTCTGATCAGTATAAACTAAGACTACATGCATTTAGTTCGGACAACTATCTTATAAAATAAGATTCGAACACTTTGAGATGTTATTTCGACCGGTAAATTAGATCTAGAATTCTTGTGGTTAAATTAAACACAATTATATGTGGCCGCTTCATTAATTACATTTTCACCTTTTAGCTTTGTTAGGGATTTATGCGTTTTTCTTTAAGATATTGATGTGTAGCACCGGTTCATCTCCACCACTAGAACCTCGATAGTTTCATAACTTTGAGCTGTGGTAGTCATGACTCTATATTAGTTTTGATGAGTTTCGGTAATCATGGATGTTCCATAAGGATAAGTTTAAGAAACTCTGATGCTGTCGGTGGTTCCATATTAAAAACTCTCTGCGCATTGAGTTTCAAGGATTTGGCTTATTCTTATCAGTTACGTGATGCAGGTAGTGCGAAGAGGGACTCTAATTAAAATTTGATTTCAAATTTCGAAATCTAAAATCATCCCTTACCTATTAAGGTGTGAGAACTATTGCATAGGGAAACAGAAGAAAATTCAAAGCAATGGACAGTTCTTGCTCAATGTGTACTTTGTTTTCATGTAATCATGTTTTAAAATTACAAAACCAGCTAACTTATTTTTTCATTTTATGATCAGGTAATAACTCTGCTCCGCGACCTAACTATCCCACACAAACTAACGGAAGGGGCAACGGGGAGGTCATCTATCCGCCATCTGGATTTAATGCTTCAGTCAGCTCTCCAGGAAAAGGTCACCAAAGTCATATGCAACAGTTCTTAAAGCAGGTAAATCACTGTACAAGGTGGCTATTTGGCTAAACTTATTCACAAGATGTTATCTTATTTGGTTTAGGACTCTTTTTTAAATTAAGCATAGCTAATATCATCTAAATCCTTGATATTAATCTATAGACTACTGTTCCATTGTTGGATCACATAACCTATAGGCAATCTCTCAATATATTCTTAGGGGTAGCACTAGGTGTAGCTGGTTTGGCTGTAGCATCCATTATCATGTACTGTTTGTTCAAGAGACGACGTTCGCCAAGTGGCAAGGAAGCCTACCAAGATGTGGAGAACATTCTGCTCCAGCATGGATCTCTGGCTCCGAAGAGATACAAATACTCGGAAATCAAGAAAATAATGAAATCCTTTAGTGAGAAGCTTGGCCAAGGAGGATATGGTAATGTCTACAAAGGAATGCTAAATGATGGTACCCTCGTTGCTGTCAAGGTTTTGAGCGAGACAGATAGCAACGGAGAAGAATTCATTAACGAAGTAGCCAGCATTAGCAGAACATCCCATGTCAATATTGTCAATCTCTTGGGGTTCTGCTTGGATAGAAACAAGAGGGCTTTAATTTACGAATATATGCCCAACAAATCATTGGACAGGTTCATAAGCAGCAAAGCAAATTGTCAGTTGGATTTGAATACATTGTACCAGATTGCACTTGGTGTTGCCAAAGGACTGGAATATCTGCATTCGGGCTGCAACACCAGGATTGTGCATTTCGACATCAAGCCTCAGAACATTCTTTTAGACGAAGACTTTTGTCCCAAAATCTCAGATTTCGGGCTTGCTAAACTATGCAAGAAAAAGCAGAGTATAGTGTCGATGCTCGGGGCAAGAGGCACCATTGGCTATATAGCTCCCGAAATATTCTCGAGGAACTTAGGAGGAGCTTCTCATAAGTCTGATGTGTATAGCTACGGAATGATGATTCTTGAAATGGCTGGAGCGAGAAAAATGGAGGAAGCTCAAACAACCAATTCGAGCGAGAGCTATTTTCCAGACAAAAGCTACGAGCAAATTTTAGTACTAAACGCCACGAAGAAACTAGATGATGCCATGGATGAAGAAGACGAAGAGAAAGCAAGGAAAATGTTTTTAGTAGGATTTTGGTGCATTCAGACAACTCCATCTGATAGGCCAACGATTTCTAAGGTTGTGGAAATGTTAGAAGGAAGTATTCAATCCTTACAAATTCCTCCGAAGCCAATTCTGTTTTGTCCTAACAATCAGTCAGGACAAGAAATCTCCCCATCATTCTCAGAATATGTAGAGACAGAAAGCTCCGCAAAAGATACTGTAGAGGCATAGTTTAAATATTATTGGCTAATGTAAACTGCATTCTTCCATGCCTGTCTGACAAAGGGAATTTTTTAAATCAAGTAGAAGGTGGAAGTGTAAATGAGTCCACTACTATATATCCCAAGTGACGCATGTTTTCTAAGTAAATGTATGTAATTCGACCTACTCATAGTCAAGGTTTAGTATTTAAAATAGTCAGATCTCAATGATTATGGTCCGATCAGGACAGGGAAAACATTATATAAATAATTTGTTTGGTAAATAAAGAAAGAGTTGCGTATTATACTACAAAAAAATTGTCACCTCGAAACAACAAAATAATCTATTTTGACTAAAATATTCTCAGAATGCAACAAATATATATTAATTTAAGAATTTTAAAAATACGTATTGATTTAAAGTAAGACTTTCTATAGATTAGAATTAATACTTTTCTAATCATGCTAAAAATTGATCGAGCTAACTGGTCGAACTGACTTATTTCCTTAGTCCGATTTATTAAGAATTTATATGAGTGAGTTCTTTCGACCTGCAAAATACTTAACACCTAAAGGGGTAAAACAATTGAGGTTTCAAATTTGTATCACTTTAGTCCCTAAAGTTTTAAAATTAATCGATAAGTTCTTAATGTTGCTAACCTGCCTCAAGTTAGTCTTTCAACAATTTTTTCGATAAGAATGTGGGCAGAAAAAATTTCATGTGTGCCTGATATGCAATCAGTAAGAGTATTTTCGTCTTGTACTCTTATGGTGACACTCTTCAAGATCAATCACAAGAACTTTTTCCGAACATGCACATTCACTGATCAGATTGACCATCAACCATCAAACTAAACAAATACCGTTAAAATTAAACAAAAATTGTTTGTCAACTTTCATTTAAGGAAAACGATCAAAGGATCTAGAAAACACACATCACGAATTCTTCAATCTGTTAGAGCCTTTGCTATCTGAATAACCAACAGATGCAACCACAATAAGCAAAGCACTTACAATGGCAGAGCCAAAAGTAACAACAGAGACGGCATTAGCATGTTCCTTATTACCACATGGAATTTCCCAAACAACAGGAATCGCTTTCTTGTCCGAAATACCTTTGGGGGGCATCAATAGACAGCTCTTATTTAGTGCATTTCTTTCAAGACTGCAGCACATGAGTAAATCAGGTTGCCCGAATTCAACCCTTGAAAAATCAGCCCCCAAAGGCTGCATAAACGAGCATGAGAAGGGTAAAGTCTCAGATTATAATGACATATACCAACATTGACATAATATGCTAAAGCCACAACAGAAAATGGTCAGTCGCATCATTGAGTTGTTTAATGTTATATTGAGTCCTCACACAACGTAAGAGCAACTTATAAAGTCCGGCAAAATTAAGCAAACACCACTTATACTAGAAAATTAAACTTCCATGCCATGATGCACAGCAAAAAGAGCAGTTCTGGGAAGGAATTCAAATGACAAGAATGTTTCAACTATAAGCATCCCCGCAGTTGATCTTAAATCCTCTGATTATTGATTATTGGATTATAGTGTTGGAAAACTTTTAAAATGCAAACTTTGATGTTGTGAGTTTAACATGAAAAAGATACTAATATTAAAAAAGAAATGTTCAAAAAGAGAGGGCGTAATATCAGATGAGTTAGCATTGTCTTTTTTAGTGAAATTTGGCATAGTTTTGTTTGTTTTTTTTTTTTTTTTTGGCTAGTTTTTCTAGCCTTTTAAGCTTTACAAAATATGACAAAAAAATTCAAGGTCTACAAAAGTTTTCAAAATTATGAATACATATTATATAACTTCTATATCACTTACTGGATAGCGAGCATGTAATGGAATAGCAAGTTTGATTTCCACATCATCCTTGTTTCTTCTTGTCAACACTTTGGAAGCAATGTCCATATGTACTTCAACAACTGTCCGATTTGCACGAAAAGAGGGTAGTTCTAAATTTGTATCCCCAAAGACAGCTGCATCAGTGAACACTGCAAAAGGTAGCACAAAGTCGATAACCATCAACCTCAGATAAGCATAAATTCAAAGAAAAACAAATTAATTGCCTTCGAATTGTAATAGTTATGTACCACCGCTCTGGACAAGATGTTGTAGCTCAAAAGGATCAGCAAAGACACCAGATGGCAGTTTTTCAATGATAATTACTTCACACGAATTTGACGTACTGTGCTCAGCTGTGAATCTGGCCTGCAACTTAAATCTAATCGAAGAAGACAAGCTACGATGAGAACCTTCACCCATAACATTTCGTTCTAGATTGGATAATAGTGGCATGACATGGTTTTTCTCTATAAGAATTTGGGATAAGCCTAGTGGGACTTCATTTGCTACAAAATTGTCAAATTCTTGTTCTATCAAACTATTGTATTTCTCAAAATAATTCTTTGCAATGTATTTCTCCGCAGAATCTGTTTGTGCCTGCAAATTAAAGATGAGGGATCACACAAATATTACACAAAAATATAAGTCCACTGAAATAACATTACATTAGAAATAATAAGGTAAACTTGATTTTAATGGCTTAGTTTCAAGATTCACCTCGTAAGAAAAGATCACATTATTCAATAAAAAATTTACACTATGTAGCAAGAAACAACCTCAGTGTCTGTTTCACTCACATTACTAGAAGCATGCACGCAAGATCCAATGCTTATAAGAAATATCAATAGGATCTGCATCATAAAGTTTATTTTTGCTGGAAATAATCCAACTTCCATTTTTCACATCTGGCCTGAAACAAGGTAAAAGGACACGATAAGATAGTGCACAAAAAGTAATTGCAAAACTATTCAAAACATTTCATGAATTCCTTAAATCAGATTGAGACCTAGTCAAAATTCCAAAAGAGATACAAAAGCCGAGTTAGTAAAATGGAATTGAGATGTTTATTCCCATTGGAGATTTAGTAATCAATAAGTTGTTATTATGAATGATTTCAAGAGACGAGAATGAATCACAAAGATCCCGTGGAGAAAACATAGTAGAATTGAAAACAATTCAGCTCATAAAGAATAAAAATGAAGCAGGTGTGATTTCTGATTAGATTGCAAACAAAATATCCATCCAATACAATAATGAATTTGCATCAGAGATTTAATAGTTTAACTAAGCTACTGAATTAGGAACAGAGAATACTTCAGGAGATTTAAAGGTAAGAAATCATGAATTAAAATTGTATACTGGTCTTGTTGACAAAATAGAAATATCAAGTTTCCTTCAAGTTCTACAAATTCATATGGCGTTAACATCCAACTAGTTGCAAATGACTTTCAAGGATGCTCATCAAGTACAATGGCCACAGATACAAGTATTGTTGAACACCATACAGAATGAATATCTTCAAATGCATGCAGTAATTTAAACATGGAACTTACAAGGATGCCCATCAAGTACTAGGGCCACAAATACATGGCTTGCTGAACACAACACATACTGAATATTTTTCAATAAATGCAGTAATTTAAACAGAGAATTAGCAGCCAAAAGTATGAACTATGAAGAGAAGCATTGTAAAATTTATGAAAATCTGTTTGATTGGAAAGCAATTTTAAACACATTGACCATTCCCAAATATCAGTTTCACTTACATCAACAGCACCCAGAATCCAATAACTATACTTTCGAAATCTCAAAATCATTGTATACAAATTATCATCAATGAATTTTACCACTAACACGTAGCTGAATTCCCAACATCAATATAGAATTTCACCATATAATTCTCCAAAGAATGGAAACTACAAAAGACACATAACCCACAAGGACACAATATATTATGTAAACATATAAAGATATATACAGATCTGTATGTAAAAAAAATTAAAAAAAACAGTAATACAGAGACATGGATGGAGAAAAGAGATACGTCGTCTTACCACGATTACTCGATACTGTTTTTGTTTTCTGAAAAGAAATGGAGCAACGGGCCGGTGGAGGCAGGGAGGGGGGAAGGGTGAGAAGAGAGACGGCGTGGCGGCTCCGGCGAAGAAGGAGAGCGAAATACGGCGGCCGGCGGAGGGGAAAGGATTCAAAAAGAGGTGAGAGAGAGAAAAAAGACGCACTTTTTTAATCCGCATATATAATAAATATTTTTTAATCAAAATATTAGAGTTCGCGAGTACGTTCGGAACCTTAATTTAAAAAAGAAAGGATTCGAGTTCAATTCGAAAAGGTCACGAACCGAGCCAACGAGTTGGGTTCGACTTCAAGCATTGATTGATTCGATTCGGTAGGCTCAAGAACTAATTTGTCAGGATTACATTCCTGTGTATAATAGACCCCTATCTTCACAAATTACTGGTCACTAGACGTTAGGCTCATCAAGATTTCAGCATGCCAAATCTTTGCGAAGAGACCGTGACGACTTATGCCCCTGCCTTTTTCATTAAAAAATATACAAAATCTTCAGAAATTGATAACACAAATTTGGCCCTCCAATTATCAGCGATGTTGGAAAAATATTCAGTCCTCGGTCACCGTCGTCCCGGCCTGCCACCGCCTACCATCGCCAATTAATATAACTCTGTCGTCTTCTCAAGCTCTAACAATCTCCCATCAATTCAAGATATCTCTTTGATCTAGTCGAATTCCGGGCGGCTGATGTGACTCGAAATCATTAACTTGACCATTTAGAATTTGTAAAGGGGAAGACCTCGAACTAGGATTGACCTGAGAGTTGGAAGAGCAAACGTGAGCTGAAGACCGACAAGAGACCGGATGGGGTTTTACCCTTGTCGGTACTCCGACGCCCAAGTCAGTATCTAGTGGTTTGAGAGCCTTTCGAGTAGCTTGGGGTGCAATAAATGTATCTTTTAAATGGTATTTATGAGGGGGTATTTATACCTGTGTGTGTAATGATTACTGAACAGTGCCGTTTGCAGGTGCATTTAATGTACTGCACCTACTTGGTACGGCCTGTCAGGTTCATTAAATGCTTGGAGCGGCGGTGTGGGCCCTGGAATGAGTCGAGTACGATTCGACCCGTGTACGGCGAGGTCGACAGGTAGCTGACTTACCTTGGACTCACTCGAACTTATGTCGACTTGACTCTGGAAGGTCGGCTCGACATTGCTGGGTGGTCTGGGTCCGTCTCTTTAGACTTATCCGTTAGGGCGACCGATTTGGTGTGTGGGCGTGGCACGTTGACTGGTCCGCCATACCACGTGGCGGGTGGATATTGGTCCACTTCATGCACACGTGGTAAGCGCGGAAAGGCCCATGTCATTAGCCCCCGGAAAGACGGTGCCATGGTGACGTGGAGGTGGCCTTTCGAATTTCGAGAAGTGGGTCCCAGGCGTAATTATGGCGACGGTTCGCCTTCGATTTTCTCACCCAAAGTACCCCTATAAATAGCCCCTTAAAGCCTTCATTTTTCGTTTTTGAACTTCAAAGCATCTTGAGAACTCCAGAGCTTTTCGAGTCAATCAATCAGCGCATTCGGTTCGATCTTCGTCAAGCAGCGAATTTTTTCCGGTAAGCCAGTTCGATCTGATCTCTTTTTCTCTTGCAGTTCTTAAATTTCTTCAGTTTGTTTATTTTTTCCTGAGAGTCCGTAATCGAGTGAGAAGAACCCCATCTTGAATAACGTTCGACTCGACCCCTGACACGCACCTTAATCCTTATTTCAAGGAGAAGGTGGAATTTGAGGGAAACCAGTCGAAGTTTTTAAGTTTGAGCAGTGGGATGTCTTCTTCGACCTCGACTAGTTCGGATCTATCGGATAAGATTCCGGGACTGGGGGATGAAGTTAACTCGCTCACAACCACATCGAGTGAGGGAGAGTCTGTTCAATCGTAGGGCGCTTCTGAGGAGGAGGCGAATGTCGAGGAGGTGTCAAAGGATTCCAGGGATAGGCATTCGACCTCTCCGTTGGGTCCGGTAACCTCCGCTGAACCCATAACGGCTATTCCTCCGATTGGGATGTCTCTAGGGCCGGAGCTTTCGAACAGAGGAGGCGGTGAAGGGCCCCCGACCTCAGAGCGCCAAGAAGAGGAGGGCATCTTCATACCTTATGGGGCGAAGTCTCCGGTTCGAACATTAGATAAAGATCCGCGATTAGTCGATAGTAAAGTCTCGCCTAAGATGTTCGAGGAAATACGAGACATATTATTTGGGGGAGACGTGGAGTTGGGGGGCTATAGTGTAATTCGACCGCGGAAAGGACAAACTATGACCGATCCCCCTCCGAATTGCATAACCGTGACCTGGAAGATGGTTAACGTCGGGTTCCGTGTCCCCATCGATGACGATGTCCTCGACATATTGAATCACCTCATCAGTCCGGTCCAATTGATGCCGAACGCTTACGCGATGATAAATGGGATCCGGGTACTTATGAGGTATTTCGGCATCTCGATGTTAGGGGTCGCTAAAGAGCTTTTCAAAGCGAGTGTGACCAAAGAGTTATCGGGCTCGGGCTACGGGTTTGTGCAATTGGCGTTCTAGCAGAAGCACAAACTCACGACATCGCCGACTTCGTCAAACGGGCAGACTTGGAAGCAGCAGTTTGTGTACGTCGAGAGTTCCCAGGGGTGGCCTAACCTTTGGAATAGAATGTGGTGTTGGAGGCTTGGCTCGACTTTGTCGATTGCTTCCCCCCGATGGAAAAATACCTTCCTCCGGGACCTGTTATCTCTCGGTCAATTCGACTGCAAGAAGTTGATCGAAGACAAGGTATTGGTGAACTTTGGCTTAGCCCCCGGATTCCAAAGTCGAATTTTTAACCCTGGTACCATGAGCGCCCGAGTCGAGTGTCTAAACTTAAAATTTTGTTTACGTATTTTTCCTTTTTCTTGTAGGTCGATTTTAACCTGCTTTGGTTTACTTTGCAGATAAAGTAATCATGAGCAGATTAGCCGCATTGAGGGCCGATATAGAGGAGCTCGAGGGGCAGCAGCAAGTGGCCGCGACGGCCGAGCTGGTTGCGCCGCAAAAACGATGGACGCCCCGCTTCCCCGTGGGGGCGATCGCACCGACATGTCCTAGCATGATACTAACATGTAATGATCATGGGTTCTACCTATCTTATGCGTGATATGTGGGAGCCACTCCACAATCACAAGTTCTAACATACATGCCACATAAACAGTTTAAATCACATAAGGGAAAGTGGTAACAAAATACGAGCCCTATCTCTATTACATTTAACAATTGAGATTCCCCTCCCTAACATTTTGAGGGGTCTTCACTTATGGCCTCCTTGTTACTTGAATGTGGTCCATCTTACTCCATGGGTGCATTGTCTCCAAAATGAAAATAAAACCTCACCACCTATCTCTACTCTCAAATTACAATAAAAAGAAAAAGACATAAAGTAATAAGGCTCAATCTTCATATTGGCCTTAGACAATTACACGGGGCATACCCCGGCCTCAAAAACAGTAATATGGAAAGCCACATAATAAATCACATAACAGTACGCACATAAGTGAGGCTCCAACCTCAATTGAAAAACGCAACTATAGGGCTCCAACCCCAATTTAAACCATCCATGTGCATAAATTAAAACCATACATAGATCTAAACCCATGATCACCTAACATGCTTTTGCGAGAATTTAAATTTAGCCAATAAATTAAAATTCTCGTTTCAAGTCCTAATGACTTAAAACACGACTTAGATGCAATTCTTGTTCAAGAGTCTTTTCAATAAAACCCGAAAAACAACAAACCAATAAAATTCCAATTAATTTCCAAAATTAATAATTTTATTCTTTCATTATTTTCAGAAAATAAAGATTGTAATTTTTCCAAAATTTAAATCGCTTAATTTCTCAAAAATCCCAATTTAATCAAAATTTTAAAATAATTTTATTTTAGCAAAACTGATTTTAAAAGATAAAATTAAAATAAAATTTAAATCAGGATTTTACGGACCGAAAACACAAAAACACAAAACACGAAAACGGGCCCGAAAAGGGGCCTAGCCGCGCGAGGCACTTTCGCGCAGCAGCGCCCGCCGCGACTAGGCGGGCTGGGCAGGCGTCCCGCGCGGTTGCGGGACGGGCTGGGCGGGCGCGCCTAGGCACGCCCGGGACGGCTCCCGCGCGGTTGCGGGAGGAGCTGGGCGGCAGCGGCGGGCCTGGGCGTGCGACGTGCTAGCACGCCTAGGCTCGTCCTTTTCGTGTTCCGTTTCGCGTCCAGGTTTCTCAAAACCAATTCAATCCAAAATTAAAAAATTCGATTTAAACATATTTCAATCAAAACGGTTTTCAAAAACACAATTTAAGAAAACAGTTTCAGAAATTCAGGAAAAATTACAGTTTCGTATTTCAGGCTTTCTAAAAGAACTCATGAATACCTAATTCGCATCTAAGCCTAAGAATTTCTACCAAATTCAGAATAATTGAGACGAATCAGAAACACGATTAACGAGGTGGCTCTGATACCACTTGTTGGAAAACACGAATCAGAAAGCAGCGGAATTTAAAAATTTTCCAACAAAAGGATCTTGGACTCGCAATCGTGTAACCAAATTCATAGAGATAGAAAACTTACTTTTCTTTTATTCTTTCTTGAAGCGTTTCAAGCCACCCAAGAACGCTCTTCTCGCGACTTGACAACCCGTCCCTCGAAAGTCTCTTTCTACTTCAGAATCCATTGTCGGGATAGCAATCCACACCAACCTAGATTCAATTCATGTTAGAGATGTTCTTAACAATATAACATAAAGAAAGAAACATGAAACGAGAAAAGCAGGATTGAAACTCCCTTCGAAAACAGTTTTGCGAAAGTAGAAAACTGCCAGTCACAAAACCCTCGTGAAAAAATTCATCCTTCAGGATATGGACGAACGGTTTTCGCCATCTTCTTTGGTTCGATTTTTTCATTCGCTTCACGTCGGGTTCAGAATCGTTACATCATCCCTTCTGATCGTTTTGCTTGATCCCCACTTTTTGGTAAAGCTCGAATCTTCAAAACTTCTAACTTGAAGCTCTCTAGAGATAGTCCACCAACTTGGCTACAATCTAACTAGTAAGGATGCTAGTTCTCTAGTTAGTGTTTAGGCTTAACCTAGGGTTTCGTTTATCTTGGATAAAGGATGGTGTTCAACACATGAACCAAAAGAATTCGATTAGCTCTAAAGGGGAGCATGAGCTCCCCTATATATAGGAAAGGGAGAGGGGCGCCGATCCTATTCCTTGTTGGGCAAGGATTCGGTTTGTCTCTCTCCTATTACTTGATCATCAAGTATTCTCCAACTTTGACTTTGAATTCTAATTCAAATCAACTTTCAAGAGAGCTAAAAATATCCAAACTATTTTTGGATAATTTTATACTTTATTTATTATAAAATAAATAACTTATTTTTATCTAATTAATTAATTCGTAATTAATTAACTAGATTATTTTCTCCAAAATAAGACTTTCTTTTTAATTCAAAATTAAACCAAAGTCTATTAAATAATTAACACATTTAATTATTTAATACATATATATACAATATATATATATTCACACGTGTGTGACACGTGTCACTCACGTGAGCCACACGTGTGATTTCACACGTGTGGAACCCTCTAGGCTTGATTAACTCGTTTAATCATTTTAAAGCCTCAACTCATGTAACCAAGTTGTTGTGTGTGACCCTCTAGGTTCTCAATTCAATTAGCAGTGACCCTAATTAATTAATTCACTAATTAATTAATCAGTCCACAGATTAAACAACCATAGTCTAGCAACAGGTGTTTAACCCCTAGCTGAATTGGAATGTTCAGATTCGACAGAACCTTTAAGTCATTGATTCATGTGAGATACAATCCTCCTACTTACTATCTCTCAACCATGATCTAGGGTAAGGGAATAATTAGAACCCTAATAATCTGGTCTTAAAGCTAAGTGCATTTCATATCCATTTGATCTCAATCCAAGAAACTCTTTTCTTGATGTCTTGATCTACTGCCTTGGCCAAGGACTCCATATGGCATATGAATGACTTACACAATAAGAGATCACCTTGCAAATGCAAGTGTAGGTCCTTTCTTGATTCTCATTCACTTTCATGAGTCACTTGTGCAGCCCCAGCATAAGCCTTGAATCAGTTGTCTAAGGCGACACCCTTTAAAGCTTATACCAAAGACTACAGAGTTAACTCATAAAGTAACATGGAACCTCAAGTCTAAGGATCAATTAATCACATCAATGACTCGTGAGATATTTCCTAATCTGGAAGTTTCCATTTCCTGAAGTAGAAACTTCCTTTCCCATTTAGGAATGTTCTCACACGGGGCATCTCAGTGAACTTACTTATTAAAGTAAGCACCCTCATGTATCACGCACGTATCAACTATACACTTTGCACCTCCATGAAACAAGGTGGTCCTTCTTAAGGGCGTGATCCCACAAGCAA
Source organism: Lantana camara (assembly GCA_037501455.1). Taxonomy (NCBI): domain Eukaryota; kingdom Viridiplantae; phylum Streptophyta; class Magnoliopsida; order Lamiales; family Verbenaceae; genus Lantana; species Lantana camara. The sequence goes on from CM074857.1 coordinate 114,265,007, forward strand.
GCCTTAGAGGAGTCAGGTTGACACTCCCACTGTCTGTAGGACTCATCGGCTTGGAGTATTTTACTAATCATGACTTATGTGATATAGGGCTCGTTTCATGAACCATTTCACCTAAATGGTAGAGTCCTAAAGTCATCAGGATTAGGGGAGTTCTCATACATGCGCACGTAATGGAAACACACAAAACACGTATTGGCATATAAAGAAGTGTTTGCCTATAATCAATCGTATATTATTCAAAGATTGTCTGTGATACAAGAAAAGTCCCAAAGCAGATTACGTCGAATCGGCTTTCTAGGGCACTATTCCTAACAATCTCCCACTTGCCCGTAAAAGCCATTTAGGTATTCTAAGTCCCATCTTCTCAAGATGCACGTTGAGAGCCTATTGACTTTGGGCGTTTTCCAAAGTGGATCTGCTATATTCTCTGCTGATGTGACCCTCTTGTTTACACATCTCTTAGGAAACACCTTTTCCTTATAAAGTGATTCGTAATCACGTGTTCAGTCTCTTGGTGAGGTCTTGGTTCTCTTACTTGAGCAACCATCCATTTTATCATACAATATGATAAAGGAGTTGTTTCATGCTAGGAACTTCATCTAACTGGTTAGATGGAGTTTCTTACCCAAACACTTAACTTAGCGTTATATAATACGACTAAGTTCTCAACTACGACAGTCGAGTTTTGCAATGTCCGTCCTTGGAACCCTTTCCAACACATTGCATTACCATTCTGGTAGAAGTTGTATCCTTGCAATGATTTCATAATCATCCATGTTTGATGAACGGTTACATCAAATATCCTTCTAACAACAAGATCTTTTGGGCTCTGTAAACTAATACATATCCTCATTTCTTCTCAAGTACTCTGAGGACATCCTTTACAGAGATCTAATGACCTTCTCTGAGGTCATATTAGATTCGGCCTACTACGCTTAGTGTTGCTCCATATCTAATTTAGTACATAACTTTTCATACATTATGCACCCTTTCACTTAAAGGGATTTTGGACATTCTAACTTTCTCAAAGTTATCTTAGGACACATACTCTTCAAAAGAGATGTTCCATTGTCCATACTAAACTCCTTTTAGTACCGTGGTTATGTACTCGTTTTGTGATAATCCATCTATTCTCTTAGATCTATCTTCTATAGATCTGAATGTCGAGAATATAGGATAATCACTAAGATCTTTCAAGTCAAATTGTTTCTTAAACAAGAATTGGTAACTTTCACGTCATCCTTGACTGTTCTTCCAGAGGATGTTCTTCCAGAGGAAGCGGGTCATGACTGTGTGCGTGATCTTTGGGACCGGCTCCGCTTCGACCCATTTTGAGAAGTACTCGACACAGACGATGACAAATTGCTATTGGCTAGGGGCGATTGGGAAGGGCCCCACAATGTCGATCCCCCACTGGTCGAATAGCCATGCTATGTCGACGGGGATCATCTCCTTTGGGTGCTGATGAGTGAGGTTGGCGTGTTTCTGGCAACTTGGACACCTTTTTACAAAGTTGATCGAATCTCGTATTAGGGTTGGCTAGTAATAACCAGCTCGAGCTACTTTCTTGGCCAAGATCCGTCCTCCTGCGTGGTTTCCGTATGACCCAGCATGCACTTCCTCGAGAACCTCCTTGGCTTGGGAAGGTCGTAAACACCTCTTAGCCGGCTCCCTAAAGGACTTCTTGAACAACATTCCATGTGGGTCAAGTGCATAACTGGCCGATCGAGCCATGAGCCGACGTCTTTCCGTTTTATTTTCGGGCAGGAACCTATCCCTTAGATGTAAGACTATATCATCCAGCCAGCAGGGTTCGGCAGGGTCAATACTGAGGACGGAGAATCCCTTTTCATCAATAGATCGAGTCGAATTAGTGAGAAAGGTGATTGACCTGTCCCTTGTTCCCCTGAGGCCATTGGCCACTTTGGAAAGGACATCGGCCCTCTCTTTCTCTTCTCGCGGGACCTGCTCAAGTTTGAAGCTTTTGAATTTAGAGGCCCAAATCTTTACCATTTCGAGGTACTTCACCATCGACTCCTCTCTCGCCTCATATGAGCAATCGTATTGGCTTGCGACTAATTGGGAATCTATTAGGGCTGTCAGATCATCGACTCATTGTTCCTTGGCGATCTTCATTCCTGCTATGAGGGCCTCGTACTCGGCCTCGTTGTTCGTGGCTGGAAACTCCAAGCAGATGGCAAAATTGATCTCATCTCCTTCATTACTCCTCAGGGATACCCCTGCGCCTCCCCCAGATGAGGTCGATGACCCGTCGACTGCTAACGTCCAATGACCCAATTTCTGGGTTTTCGTTATCGAGGAGGCATTCTCGACCAAGAAATCGGCCAAGACCTGGGCTTGGTACGCTAACCTCGGTTGATAGGTTATGTCATATTGGCCCAACTCGGCCGCCCACTTGGTTAGTCTGCCCAAGCTGTCCGGCTTCGCTAGTACCTGTCAGAGGAGTTGATCTGTCAACACATCGATCTCATGAGCTTGGAAGTACTGCTTTAGCTTCCGGGCCATGTGGACCAACGCAAGGGCGAATTTTTCGATCTCCAAATATCGCGTTTCAGCCCCATGTAGGATCTTGCTGACGTAGTAAACTGGCATGTGCTTCTTATCTCGAACGACGACCAAAACGGAGCTGATCACCTCACTCGACACGGCCATGTAGAGGTACAGGACCTCCCTGAGCTCAGGTTTTGCTAAAAGCGGGGGTGATTCGAGGTATTTTTTCAGCATCTCAAACGCTTGTTCACACTCTCCAGTCCATTTGAACTCCTTGAAGTTCCTCAGGATCTTGAAGAAGGGTAGGTTCTTCTTGGCCGACCTGGAAATAAACCTATTGAGCGAGATAATACGGTCGACAAGACATTGGACCTCTTAAATCGTTTTCGGGCTGGATAAATTTCGGATGGCACTACTCTTTTCGGGGTTTGCCTCGATTCCCCTCCGACTGACCATATAGCCTAGGAATTTTCCTCTCCCTACTCCAAAAGTGCACTTATTCGGATTGAGTTTCAAGTTATACTTTCGCAGGAGCGTGAATGCTCGTCCCAGATCTCAGAGGTGGTCACTCGATCTAGCCGATCGAACTATCATATCATCGACATAGACCTCTATGGTCCTGCCTATCTCTTCCTCGAAGATTCGATTCACCAATCTTTGATAGATAGCCCCCGCATTTTTGAGTCCAAAGGGCATCACTCGGAAGCAATAGATCCCCTTGACGACTATGAAAGCGGTCTTGTCCTCATCCTCGGGAGCCATGAAGATCTGATAGTAGCCTTGAAAGGCATCCATCATACTCATCATCTCGTAGCCCGCTGTAGAGTCGACTAACTGGTCGATGTTGGGAAGGGGGTATGGGTCCTTAGGACAAGCTTTGTTCGGGTCCGTGAAGTCGTTGCACATCCGTCATTCCCCCCCCCCCCTCCGACTTGGCAACCTGGACCACGTTGCACAACCAGTTGACATACTTAGCTGGTGAGATATACCCGACATCTAACAACTTGTTTACTTCTTCTTTGATTATCTCATTTCTTTTCACGCTTTGTGTGCGTAATCTTTGCTTGATAGGTTTAAAGAAGGGATCGACGTTGAGATGATGCATGATCACGGAAGGGTCGACTCCCACCAGATCGTTAGCATTCCATGCAAAGACATCGGCATTTTCTTGAAGAAATTGGATCAGGAGTACCTGTTCATGTTCTTTGCCCTCCTGGAAGTGCGGACAGGCTCGCCACCTTCGGCCTCCAAGTCTTCGATCTCATACTCATCTCCTTCGGGCAGGCCCAAAACGGGAACCACTCTTCGGTCGGGCAATTTTACCCTCTCCATTGAAATCGAGTAGCATGCCCAAGCCATCGGGACGTCGCACCTCAATTCCCTAATGTCCGCCGGCGTAGGGAGTTTGATTAACTGGTGGTAGGTTGAAATAACTGCCCTGAAGTCGATCAAACCCGGTCTTCCCAAGATTATGTTATACATCGATGGGTGATCGACCACGAGGTACTCGAGCTCCATTGTCGACCTCTTAGGGAGGGTTCCCATGGAAGTGATCAAATGGACTCGGCCTTGGGGGTATACTTCTGAACCCCCAAATCCAGTCAATGGAGTTTTAAGTGGTTCGAGTTTTAAATTTTTAGCTAGATTCATTCGATTAAGAGTCGCGAGATAGATAATAAGCTTCCATTGTCAACTAGGGTTTTGGATACAGCGTAATTGGCCACGTCTAGCGTAACCACCATCGGACAACCAGACATTTCGTCCTCCCGAGGTGGCATGCCGACCAGGTCCTTGCTACTAAAGCTAATATCCTGATCTACCCAAATCTTACTCGACTCAACCTTCATGATCTCATAAGGCCCATAGTAGTTCCTCTGGGCCTCTCTTCTCGTTCTCTTTCAAGCCGTTTTGGTATCTCTCCTCGTGGGCCCGCCCGCTAACATGTCGATCCACCCGAGGCAGGGGAGGTTATGTTCATCCCTTTCCTTTGGCTGCTTTGCTTCTCGAAGTCGGGGAGGGGTGTGCTCCCTCGTCCGGAGGGCTAGCTCATCCAGCTTCTTGATGAACTCTTGTAGCTCGCCTCCCCGAATCAACCTCTCGATCTCATCCCTTAGGGCGAAGCACTCGGAGGTGTTGTGGCCCGTCTGTCGATGGAAATGACAGTACTTTCCCGAGTCCCTAGTCTTTTGAGTTTCCTTGATCGGCTTTGGGTTTTTGAATAACTTCTTGTTGGAGATGTTATAGATTTTTTCGATCGACCGAGCCAGGGGAGTATAATGTTTCTTGGAGCTGCTTCCCGAAGGGGGATCAATTCGGCCTTTGTTATCTCTTCTTGGCTCGCTACTGGTTGATCGAGCAGCCTCTATCCTTCGGGGTTGACCCACCTTTCTGGGCCATCTCAACTTCCTCCACCCTCATCCGTTTGGCGGCGATATCGAGCAGCTTGGAAATCGGCTCGGGATTTTTCCTGACAATATGTCGAGCGCATTCCTTATCTCTTAAAACCGTGTGAAGAGTAGGTATCAACATGTCCATGCTTGGAGCCTGGACTTGGACTGCAGGTCGAGAAAATCGGGTGAAGAAATCTCTCAACGTTTCATCCTCCTTCTGCACGATATTGTAGAGGTAGGTGGCCGGGAGTTTGTCGCCTTTTACGGATGAGAATTGGGCGATGAACCGTTCAACCAATTCGTCATAAGATCGGATGCTTCTCGGAGCCAGCCTTGAGAACCAGTCCTGGGCTGACTCGACGAGAGTGGCAGCGAAGATTTTGGCTCGAACGTCCGGTGGGTGGCCGACCATGCTGATCTCAATTTCGAATCGATCGACGTGCCTTTCGGGGTCGGTCACACCGTTATAGGTTGGGAGGTTGGCCGACATTTTGTCCATAGCCATGGCCGCGAGTATCACCTCGCTGAAGGGTGATCACGCTTCTCAAGCGCTCCTGAACTGATGAGCTGGTCGCCTTTCTCGAGGTGGTGGGGTGCCATCCGCTCTTGGCGTCGTGGCGACCTATCCCGTCGTGGGAGGCGGTTCCTGAGATCATTTTGGCCGACCTTTAGGCCTCGATTAGAAAGTCTGGGGGCTTCAGTGTTGGAAAATACGAATCAGAAAGCAGCGGAATTTAAAAAATTTTCCAACAAAATGATCTTGGATTCGCAATCGTGTAACTAAATTCGTAGGGATTAGAAACTTACTTTCTTAATTGTCTTTCTTGAAGCGTTTCAAGCCACCCAAGAACGCTCTTCTCGCGGCTTGAACCCCTCTCCTTGGTAAAGCTCGAATCTTCAAACTTCTAACTTGAAGCTCTCTAGAGATAGTCCACCAACTTGACTACAATCTAACTAGTAAGGATGCTAGTTCTCTAGTTAGTGTTTAGGCTTAACCTAGGGTTTCGTTTATCTTGGAGAAAGAATGGTGTTCAACACATGAACCAAAAGAATTGCCAATTAGCTCTAAGGGGAGCTCGAGCTCCCCTATTTATATAAGGGGGAGGACCGAAAATCCTAGTCCTCATGGGCTAGGTTTTGGTCTCTCTCTCTCTCCTATTACTTGATCATCAAGTATTTTGACTTTGACTTTGAATTCTAATTCAAATCAACTTTCAAGAGAGCTAAAATATCCAAACTATTTTTGGATAATTTTATACTTTATTTATTTAAAATAAATAACTTATTTTATCTAATTAATTAATTCATAATTAATTAACTAGATTATTTTCTCCAAAATTAGACTTTCTTTTTAATTCAAAATTAAACCAAAGTCTATTAAATAATTAACACATTTAATTATTTAATATATATATATATATACAATATATATATCTACACGTGTGGGCCACGTGTCACAAGGATACGTGGCACTCACGTGACCCACATGTGTGGTTTCACACGTGTGAAACCCTTTTGGCCCGATTAACACGTTTAATCATTTTAAAGCCTCAACTCATGTAACCAAGTTGTTGTGTGTAACCCTCTAGGTTCTCAATTCAATTAGCAGTGACCCTAATTAATTAATTCACTAATTAATTAATCAGTCCACAGATTAAACGACCATAGTCTAGCAACAGGTGTTTAACCCCTAGCTGAATTGGAATGTTCGGATTCGACAGAACCTTTAAGTCATTGATTCATGTGAGATACAATCCTCCTACTTACTATCTCCCAACCAAGATCTAGGGCAAGGGAATAATCAGAACCGTAATAATCCGGTCTGAAAGCTAAGTGCATTTCATATCCATTTGATCTCAATCCAAGAAACCCTTTTCTTGATGTCTTGGTCTACTGCTTGGCCAACGACTCCATATGGCATATGAATGACTTACACAATAAGAGATCACCTTGCAAATGCAAGTGTAGGTCCTTTCTTGATTCTCATTCATTTTCATGAATCACTTGTGCAGCCCCAGTATAAGCCTTGAATCAGTTGTCTAAGGCGACACCCTTTAAAGCTTATACCTAAGACTACAGAGTTAACTCATAAAGTGACAAGGAATCTCAAGTCTAAGGATCAATTAATCACATCAATGACTCGTGAGATATTTCCTAATCTAGAAGTTTCCATTTCCTGAAATAGAAACTTCCTTTTCCATTTAGGAATCTTCTCACACGGGGCACCTCAGTGAACTTACTTATTGAAGTAAGCACCCTCATGTATCACGCACGTATCAACTATACACTTTGCACCTCCATGAAACAAGGTGGTCCTTCTTAAGGGCGTGATCCCACAAGCAAGCCTTAGAGGAGTCAGGTTGACACTGCCACTGTCTGTAGGACTCATCGGCTTGGAGTATTTTACTAATCATGACTTATGTGATATAGGGCTCGTTTCATGAACCATTTCACCTAAATGGTAGAGTCCTAAAGTCATCAGGATTAGGGGAGTTCTCATACATGCACAGATAAAGTAAACGCATACCAAACAAGAGCATATAAAGAAGTGTTGCCTCAATTCGTTATTTCATTCAAAGATTATCTGTGATTACAATAAGGAAAAACACAAAGCGGATATACAATCGGCTTTCTAGGGCACTATTCCTAACATTCAGGACTGACCCTAGCCCCCAGCCGATCAAAAACTCTCGAGTCTTTGGGTCTCTGATTCCCCTCTTCACTATTGGACGAGCCCTTCGACCCTCCGACAGCTGCAAGCAATTCTGCGATCCTCCTCCCTCTTTTTCGACCTAGGCCTTTGTTCCTGGAGGGCTAGATCGAGGGGGCGTTTGTCTCGCCGTCGCCCCGAGTCGGCCTCTTGCTCCTGGGGCAATACCTCAGTTTGTTGTTGCCTCCGACCTTCCCCTTGCCTCTGGTTTGGGCCAGGAGGTAGGGTGGAACATGCGGATCACGGTGATAGTACATCGGGGCTGGATGATATCCCCAAGGAGGTGGAGGCGGATACCCATAGTGCGTGGGTAGCCTATAATAGTGCGAATACTGCCCCGGCTAGGGAGCGGCTGGGCTGGCTCGGGGCTTTTCGGGAAAAACTGGCGTCCGACCCTCGGCAGCCGCGGTAACGGCTTCCGCCTGGCATTTCTCGATGTACACATCCAGGTCCGGGTCGGCGTAGACCATTGATACTGGGGCGGCCCTGGTGTCGGCTCCGTGCTGGCCTTGTACACGGCTTGGCCCGTCCCTCCCATTGGGGTCCTCCATTTCCTGGCTCTCATGGCCGAGTGTTCGATGACTGCGTAATTCCATTCTAGCTAGGCTTCTGCTCAAAGTTTCCCACAGACGGTGCCAAAATGATCGTGTCGAATTTCGGGCGGCTGATGTGGCTTGAAATCGTTGACTTGACCACTTAGAATTTGTAAAGGGGAAGACCTTGAACTAGGATTGACCTGAGAGTTGGAAGAGCAAACGTGAGCTGAAGACCGACAAGAGACCGGAGGGGTTTTACCCTTGTCGGTACTCCGACACCCAAGTCAGTATCGAGTGGTTTGAGAGCCTTTCGAGTAGCTTGGGGGTGCAATAAATGTGTCTTTTAAATGGTATTTATACCTGTGTGTGTAATGATTACTGAACAGTGCCGTTTGCAGGTGCATTTAATGTACTGCACCTACTTGGTACGGCCTGTCAGGCTCATTAAATGCTTGGAGCGGCGGTGTGGGCCCTGGAATGAGTCGAGTACGATTCGACCCGTGTACGGCGAGGTTGACAGGTAGACGACTTACCTTGGACTCACTCGAACTTGTGTCGACTTGACTCTGGAAGGTCGGCTCGACATTGCTGGGTTGTCTGGGTCCGTCTCTTTAGACTTATCCGTTAGGGCGACCGATTTGGTGTGTGCGCGTCGTACGTTGACTGGTCCGCCATACCACGTGGCGGGTGGATATTGGTCCACTTCATGCACACGTGGTAAGCCCGGAAATGCCCATGTCACTCTTTGATTTGGATTTAATTAGAAAAAAAAAACCATCAATTCCTAACATAAGCCCTAGCTCTTTTTCGATCTTCAATTACTCAAAAAATACTCAATCTCTTTTTCGATCTTCAATTACTCACAAAATACTCAGCTTTTATCACATATTTTATCAAAATTGACTGCATCTACTGGTTACCCATAAAAATCCGTCATAACCAACCTAGAGTGTATCGGAAAAGATGGCCGGAAGATTGCCAATGTCCTTTACCATCCTATGCCGCCACCTCGTCGTCGTCGCGCCTCCGCCACCGTTCAAACTTCTTTCGGTAACCCGCCTTTTCTCGATTTGTCTCCAGAGTCTTGAGGATTAAAATTGAAATTATTTGTATCAAAATATTCTACTAGATGAGATGATCAAAAATTCAAAATACCCCATAGATTAGTTTGAGTTGGTGGAGTACAGGAGTACCATGTGGTGGAGAGATTTCCTGCTTTCTTCCCTGTTATACTTATCTGCTACACGAATAATAATTTGCCAAGTATCCCACTAATAGAAATTAAATTGAGTAATAGAAATTAAATTATACATAAATTCTTAACGTTAATAGATGGATGACTCCGTTATATTTTCTCTCTTCTATTAAAATCGTTCATATTTTTCTCTCTCCTTTTTGTTTTCGTTTTCCTCTTCTCTCTACTTCGTCTTTTTTTCTTATCAATTCATGTTCAATTAAAATGAAAAAAAAAAAGGATGATGTTCAAGTTCTTTTCAAACTATCAAATAATTCTTTTCTCTCTTTACTTGCTCAATTCTTACATGTAGCTTGAACTTCAAGCTGTAAAATTTAATGACTCATATGTGAATTATATCTTATCTTTTGTTAAGAACTCTTCTTCTATGTGGATTCCTAAATTGATAAAATTTCTATATAAAAAAACTTTAAACGAAAAGGAGAAAATAAATTACTACCAAAGGAAAAAAAGAAGAAGGAAGAAATCAGGAGAAAAGGAGAAAGAAGAAACCAAAGAAATTACAAAAAGAAAACCTGGAGAAAGAGAAAACCGAAGAAATTAGAAAAATAAAACCATAAAATTGTCGAAAAAATTCAAAGAAATATTTGTTTTCTTTGATTCAACTCAGCAGGTATATGTAAGAATATATGTTTAAGTTTACAAGTTATTTTTCTTTTAAGTTAAATTTATTCTCAAAGTATAATAATTGATAGAAGATTTTCTATAGGAAGATTTTTCAAAGTATAATTGCATGACGTTAATTGGTGATTGAGATAGGAGTTAACAGAATTGGTGATTGAGAGAGATTCCTAGGATATGATCTTAATTACATTTATTTATTCTATTATTCCATTCTCACTCGTCTTGATGAATTTTCAGATTACTTCTTCGTAAGTAATGGAAACAAACAATTCCGTCGATCCTACTCCACGATGTAAGTTGGACTTTTCCTCTGATGAGGCGAATAAGGAAAAAGAGACAACTAATGGAGAAAATCTCATAACTGAAGATAAACCAGCAACTTTGGATGAGAATATTCCGAAAATTAGTCTCGAGTTTGATACTGAAGGAGCAGCTTATAGGTTTTACAATGATTATGCACGAGCAACATGTTTTAGCATTAGAAGACACACACTCCGTAAAGATGTCACTGGCAAGATTATCGACCGGGGATTTTGTTGTTCTTGTGAAGGTTATAAAGAGAAAGATAAGAGAGTTATTTCTCTTAATTCTCGTACAGACACCAAAACAGGTTGTAAAGCAATGATGAAGATCTATTTTAATTCAACCGGTAAATATCAGATTGTCGCATTTGTTGAGGAGCATAATGGTCATGATTTAGTGCATACCCCTATCAAAGTTAAAATGTTGAGATCTCATAGAAGTATCGTTGCTGCACAAAAATCACAAATAGATGATATAGATAGTTCTGGAATAACACCTAAAGAAGGTTTTACATTAATGGCTAAGCAAGCTGGTGGACATGAAAACGTTGGATTTATGTTTGAAGATTACAAAAACTACTTGTATACAAAGAGAACATTGGACATGAAAATTGGTGATACTGGAGATGTTCTGGAATACTTACAAGGAAGACAATCAGATGACCCTAAATTTTTTAATGCAATACAGGTCGACCAAGAAGATAAAATAGCAAATATACTGTGGATTGATGCACTAATGATGGTTGGTTATAACCATTTTGGGGATGCAATTTGCTTTGATACTACTTATAGAAAAAATAAAGAAGGTCAACCGTTTGCTCTTTTTGTTGGTGTAAATCACCATAGACAAACTATTATTTTTGGCGCAGCATTATTATATGATGAAACCGCGTTGACATTCACATGGTTGTTTGATACATTTTCGAATGCCATGTCAGGAAAAAGACCTATAACCATTCTTACAGATCAAGATCCTGCAATGGCAAAAGCGTTAGAGACAACATGGCCTCAGACATGCCATCGTTTGTGTATTTTGCATATATATCAAAATGCAGCAACACATTTGAGTAGCGTGTTTGCAAATTTTCCAAAATTTGCTAAGGACTTCAGCGATTGTGTTTTTGAGTATGAAGAGGAGGATGAGTTCTTAAATGCATGGAAAGTTATGTTGGAAAAATATGAACTTCAAAATAATGAGTGGTTACAACGCCTATTTAGAATAAAGGAAAAATGGGCACTTGTTTATGGGCGTCAAACGTTTTGTGCAAATATGATAAGCACTCAACGGGGGCGAAAGCATGAATAGTGTGCTTAAGAGATATGTAAGCTACAAGCATAATTTATTACAGTTTTTCCAACACTTTGATAGATTAGTTGACGATCGGTATTATCAAGAGCTAAAAGCATATTTAAAGACTTGTCATAGTATAGCAAAAACACGATTATCAGTTGAAATTCTGAAGCATGCAGCTAGTGTTTATACCCATGAAGTGTTCGAGCTATTTCAAGATGAGGTAAATAAGGCTTATGATTCTACAATAAAGTTGTTTGCTGAGAGTGGAGAAATTTATGAGTATAAGGTCATATATTTCAGAAAGCATTACAAGCACACAGTAAACTATGACTTGTTTCAAAATAAACTTTTTTGTAGCTGCAAAAAATTTGAGTTCGCTGGAATTTTATGTTCACATGCCTTGAAAGTGCTTTCTTCAAGAAATATCACGCAGATTCTTGAATTGTACATTATGAAGAGGTGGATGAAAAGGGCAAAGAAGAACCTCATTGAATACTCAGGACTTGCTGTTGCAATTGAAACTGTTAATGAAGATGACGAAAAGAAAATGATTGGAGTTCATTATAAGGAGTTGTGTAGTTTGACTAATAATTTAGTTACACGAGCTGCTTCAACTTTGGAGACATTTCGAATGGCAAAAGTTGGTCTTCTTAAGATTATTAATGATGTTGATGCAAATTTAGAAAACAAACCTATTATGCAGCCAACTAAAGTATCTAAATCTGTTGTTCCTCAACACGTTTTATCCAGAGTGATAGATGAAGATGATGGTGCATCTAATGAGATTACAGTAAACGGATTGAAGAAAAAGGAAAAGAAGATGAATAAGTCCGGAAAAAGACTAAAAAGTGGGCTAGAGTTAAACACACGTGGAAAGAAACAAAAGAGTCTAACACAACTCCCACATGTACATAGTTGTTTTTTTAAGTCTGATGTGTTATTTGTTCATCTATTATATCATTATCTTTATTTCTCATGATAAAATTTAATTTCATCAAATTAGGATTGTCAAGCTGGTTTGTGTAATTTAGACGTTTCTCATCTCAATGAAGGATTTTCAGTGTTACCGATAGAGTCATTTCAATATTTACAGGTAAGTCGATTATGTAAAAAATTCACATTTTTTTACTATAAAATTTGCTTTTATATTTTACTTAAGTTAACATGTTCTTTATTGCAGTCATTCAATCCAGTTTCAGATCACCAACATCATTTCACTCCTTATCATTTAGTCGAAGATCAACAAATGAGTTTAACTCAATTGCTATAGGTGACATATATCATTTTTACAATATTGTAATATTCTTGAATAAACGTGGGGTTTGAGGTATGGAATTGTTGAACTGAAAATTATCATATTCTTGAGACCAGGTTTATTTGGTCAGACACAAATAAACCGGTCTCAAGAATATAATAATTTTCAGTTTAACAATTCCATACCTCAAACCCCACGTGAGATAGACCATAATAGAAGTGGTGATGTGCCTAAAGATGATAGTAGTGGTGATGTGCCTAAAGGTTGATATAATTTAGAGGTGATGTGAAAATATCTTGAACTTTATATTACTAGTTGTTTGAAAAGAATTGTGTGGTTGTTGACTCTGTTTTTTCGGCTTAAGTTGTTTTTGGGAATGAATTAGCGGTAGACTACTATATGAATTAAACTGTTTTGGATACTTAACTGACTGAGACAAAAAGAGGTTTTTGTTATTTTTCATCGTATCAAGCTCAATTTGACGCCTGTCACGAGCTGAAATGGAATTGTTTTAGCAGGTGTTTGATTATATTTGATAATCACTGATCACTTCTGAAAATATATAGAGGATTGTTGTCATTTGAACCAGAAACTTTAGTTTGGTATTGAGAATTTCAGTTGTAGTCTACCTTGTATTTAATTCGTTATTCATGATTCAATGACACCAATTTCAGTTTACTTGAATTGAAAGGTTTGAGTGCATGAGGGGGCATACTTGGTGTTTTTCCATCTTCCTTCTCCAACGTTATTGCTTTACCATGCTTTTTCTGTAAATTATTTTATAGCATAAACGGTTTATGATGTTCTTGGGAACATATTATTGACTTCGACTCATTCTTATACTTTATATTACTAGCTATTAGAAGTGATTGTTCTAAATATTTTTTCAACATTACTGTTAGAAGAAACTGTTGGAGATGCGGGGAGTTGAACCTCGAGCCTCTCACTTGCGAAGTGAACGCTCTACCATTTGAGCTACATCCCCTTATCATTTCATTCAACGGATAGTAAAGATAGATTTTTTTTTTTTTTTTTTTGAATAGGGCCCTTAAATGTATATTTACACATGAATTCACAGATTTGCAACATAAAAATACTAATTAAAGTATTTTGTTCTTAAAATATTGCATCTAAAATTACAGAGAAAATATAACCAGCTAATAAACGAGAGGCAATTTCCATGATATGCATGTTAAATAGTAAATTACTTGCTTGATAAACTAGAGGCGAATTCTGAAACTGCTTCTCAAAGGTACATTCATGGAAAACAGTTCATAACTTCATGTTGTCCCCGTTTCTTCAAACTTGTACTTTAATGAATCGAGAGACAAATGCAATGAGTCTCACTTGTATAGTGAACCTATTTTCAACATTCCACAACCTTAATAAATGGAAAAACAGAGTTTTTCAATTACCATGGTGGATCTGTAACTAAATTTCTTGAAGAAATTGGAATTTATATTATCTTGGTGGAGCAACATCTTTCATTTATTCACACAAGATGACAATGAATGCAGGAAAACTATGTTTAGGAATCTTTAATATGCAAATTCAATCAATCAAATACCATTTAACGATCCATGTATCAATCCCAAAGGAACTTAAACTCATTTTTCCCAATTCGATTTCAGACTTTCAAGATAAAAAATGAAGAAAATTATATATAAATCAAAGGAAAATTTTTTATTTACCATTTTCGTTGAACCAAGTGAGTCTATCCCATCAATTGAGCACACATCATTTTAACATGCCTTCATGAACATATAAAATCAAATGATCAATCCATCAACTAATATTAGCAGATTAAAATGTTTGAATATGTTGTTAGCTAGCATTCCCCAAAATTACACAACAAATAGAACCACAAACCCTGTAACAAAAATAAATCAAAATAAACCATAATCAATCAAACCCATCAATTCTAGCGGGTGGAAACCCATTCTATTCACTGATAAGAACTAAAATCAAGAAGCTCATTCACCTGCTGTCGGTGAGAAAGCATGTACAGAAAAAAAAAAAAGTTTGAAAAATTTTCTTTACCAAAAACTTGGAAAAATTTGAGAATGATAAAATACCAATCAGAAGCGGTAACTAGAACGCCGGCAGATCGCAAACCCAAATCTCCTTTCTAAATTAACAAAATATATTGAATGAAGATGAGCAAAAAACAGCCGGCATTTTTGCAAAGAATAATGAAAAGTAGAGAGAGAAGAGGAAAACGAAAACGAAAATGAGAGAAAAAAAATATGAACGATTTTAATAGGAGAGAGAAAATATAACGGAGTCATCCATCTGTTAACGTTAAGAATTCCTATATAATTTAATTTCTATTACTCAATTTAATTTCTATTAGTGGGACACTTGGCAAATTATTATTTGTGTAGGAGAGAAGTTTAACAGGGAAGAAAGCAGGACTCAACCATTTAGGTGAAATGGTTCATGGAACGAGCCTTATATCACATAAGTCATGATTAGAAATCACTCCAAGCCGATGGGTCCAAAAGACAGTGGGAGTGTCGATATGATTCGTTCGAGGCTTGCTCATGTAATCACGCCCTTAAGAAGGACCACCTTGTTTCATGGGGTGCAAAGTGTATTGTTGATACGTGCGTGATACATGGGGGTGCTTGCTTATTCTAAGTAAGTACACAGAGGTGTCCCGCGTGAGAAGATTCCTAAATGGGAAAGGAAGTTTCTATTTCCAATAATAGAAACTTCCAGATTAAGAAATATCTCACGAGTCATTGATGTGATTAAGTAGTCCTTAGACTTGAGATTTCATCGATGCTTTGTGGGCTAACTCTGCAGTCTTAGGTATGAGCTTTAAAGGGTGTCGCCTTAGACAACCGATTCAAAACTTATGCTGGGTCTGCACAAGTGGCACATGGAAGCGTATGAAAATCAATAAAGGACCTACACTTGTAAAAGCAAGTTAATCTCTTATTGTGTAAGTCATTCATATACCATAAAGGAGTCCTTAGCCAAGACAGTGGATCAAGACATCAAGAAATGGATTTCTTGGATTGAGATCGAATGGATATGAAATGCACTTAACTTTCGGATCGAGATAATTAGGGTTCTGATTATTCTCTTGCCCTAGATCTTCATTGAGAGATAGGATGTAGAAGGATTTTATCTCACATATGTCAATGATTTAAAGGTTCTTTCGAATTGAGATATTCTTATTCAGCTAGGGGTCACAAGCCTATTGCTAGACTATGGCAGTGTGATCTGTAGACTGATTAATTAATTAGGGTCACTGGAAATTGAATTAAGAATATAGAGGTCACACACAACAACCCGGTCACGTGGGTAAAGGCTTTAATCGATTAAACGAGTTGATCGAACCAATAGGTGATTGGTAGGGACACGTGTAGGACGGGTGTCCCAAGTGACACGTGTCACGTGAATGTGTAGATTAAATAATTAATATTGACTTTAATTTAATTATGGATTAATATTAAAGTTCTAATTTGGAGAAATAAAGTCTAATAAGTAATTAATTATTAGCTTTCTAATTATTTATTTTGAATAAATAAATATCTAATATAGTTAGATATTGTTTCTTGCGAGATTAGTTGGTCAAAAATAAAACTTTTGGTCAAAGTTGGAAAGCTTTCTTTCCAAGCAAGAAATCCCTTAGCTTGATGGTTAAGAAATCCTATTCCAATGTGGAGTGGGGTTCGAACCCCTAGAGCTATAAATACAAGGGGTTCGAACCCCTTGAAGATCGATACACAATTTCTCCTTCTCCAAATTATTATACACTAAACCCTAGAGCCTAAACATCGAATATAGAACTAGCATCCTCCCTATTCGGATCGTGGTCGAGGTTGGTGGACTAATTCTCTAGAGGGCTACTATCGTGAAGTCTTGAAAGATTCGAAGGAGTTTTTGGGGACAAGCCGCGTGAAGAGCGTTCTTGGGCGGCTAGAACGTGTCAAGAAAGCTTCTATCTAAGTGAGTTCTTGATCCCTACGAATTTGGGAATAGGAATTGCAAGATTCGATTCTATCTTATTGGGAAAAATTTTAATTTTCCGCTGCGATTTCTGTTTCGTTTTCCCAACAGTTTTACCCATGATAATACATATAGGGAATTTCTTAACATAATAAATCATAACATAACATAAGGTAACGTTCGCATCATAACATTTCATATTTTAACTTATCTTATCAAATCACTTTCATATTTTATCTTACTTATCGAATTTATCCCCGTTTCACAAACCACAACATATCATAACGTAAAGTTCGGCGGGTACGTGCATATATCCATCCTACTCCTCATATGATATCATATGAAAACATAAAATATAGCATAACATACATACCAACCTCTCCTCCGGGTGATGGAAGGGTGTATACTCCCCTAACTATCCAGACAGTCAAGGAGAGCGCAAGCACTCAAAACCTCAGGATTCCATCCCCCGCCAATCCTCCAGGTGGGTTCAGGGGTGATCCTCAGACAAATAGAGACTATGCTTAGGCCGAGCCCGACGGCCCGATGTTGTCCCGGGATTCCTAACCCATAGTCTCCGTGGCCCAACAGACAGACGAAACAGAACAGAACAGAGCATATCAGAACTTAACCCCCTACATACACACTTAACATATCATTCTTATACATACCTTACCTTGCAACAGCTATGCTTTACATACCTCTCCGTGTCATTCCATAACGGATCCTTTCCTTGTAAAGCCGGCTCATAAGAGGCACACGGTTTGAAGCATAGCTTTAGCATTGCAAAACATAACAAATCAAACCATACCCAGTGTATATAGGCTTGTACATAGCGTATCATACTGGCAAACTTATGGCATAACGAACAAATACATATCTCTCACATATTTACATACGTGTAAGGCTTAATAAACCACATGCATTCAAAACCGAGCACGTTGCATTAGGGTCATAACTAATAAACCTAACCTTACCTGGTACCAAACAAAGGCGAAGACAAAGCAAATGGTCCACCCCGGAACCTGCACGACCCACTTGTCACCACCCTGGGTGCACTTGTACCAACTGATTACAAAACAAGGGACTCAAACTCAAGAACAACCACAGAGACGCACGACAATGCTCAACATGATAGTGGTATGCATAAGTGTCCAGGTTGTACTTTTCATGTGGTGTCGTGGTCAATCAATGCTCAACAAGGTCATAATTACAAGCAATACATCCAAACATAAGTATAAGGTGAATTCAAGAAATCATAAAAGTATTCAAGCAATTATCACACAATCTATATCCAAACCACGCAAGAAAAATCAATTTAAGCAATAAGAATATCCAAATTATGCATATTAATCAGTCATGGTCACAAAGTTCAATAAAAATCTTGAAATTAAGCATCAAGCTCGATTCTAGTCTTAAAGTGAATAGATAAAAGAAATTTGATCATTTAATTATACAAAAGGTTTGTAAGATTATAAACATAACAAAGATGAATTATATTTGGCAATTAACTTAATTAGTAAGCATAAGAAGGTTCAATCTTAATCATGGATAAGTTTCTACAAAGATGTTGTACATAAACGACATGCTCCCGATTCATTTATACCATAAATTCACAACATGCTTAGGATACAAGCTCAAATATTGAAACATTCATATTTTCACAATTATCACACATAAACCCCTTGTACAAGAAGCACATCTCAAACAATCAACATAAAATGAGGCCCATAAAACCAACAATTCAAGAATTTGGATTTTTATACATCATAACATATTTCCGTATAACATACAACTCATAATTTTCAATTTATTGTACATACATGATCGAATTACAATTTAAAAACAATTAACGAATAAATTACATCAACTTAAAAAATTCATAACAAATCAATCGGGTATCCGATTGACGAACGGAAAGTGGCGTTAGACTCTCCACGACGAAACGGACCTGCTGTCCGAAGGGCGTTGGAACGCTGCCGCTGGAGCTGGCCGAACCGCCACCGGCAGCCGCCGAACCACCACCTCCGGTGGTCGAAAAATTCCCTGTGAACGGCAAAATGTACATCTCAGCAAGCTCAACAAAACCCCTCAATCAATTTCTAAAAATACCAAACCCACCGGATTTAATTAAAAAAAAATCAAACAAATCAATCACCCAAAACCTAGAAGCCAAGAATTGAAATTAAATTCGAACCGCTCGACGAAAATGAAATCCGAGCATACCAATGGAAAGGCCTCGTTGAGAACTTCGAAACGCCCAAGATAATTACGGGAAAAGGGTCATCAGAAAGTTAACCAGCGTTGACCGCCGCGGATCGCCGCCAAACATGAACATGAACAACTTTTATGAAGGGCCCGTCGCCAAAAGACCGCCGGAAAAGGCCTAACCGTCGTCGTCTTCGAACCCGCCGCTACCCAAGCTGGAAACGCCATCTACGACCAACTTCAAGTCAAACTGATGCCGAAAATGGATTTGGGCGGGCGGGGGGGGGGGGGGGGGGTAAAAAGGGTGGTAAACCGTCGAAGGCCGTCCGAAATACTCGTCGGAACAGCGAGTTGGCCGTCGGTACAGTCGCTGCCGGCCCCGCATGTTTTTCAATCACCGATTCCACCGCCGTCGTGGGACTTTAGGCCGCGCCACCACCGCCGATAGGTGCGCCAGAGAGGGGCGCACAAAGCCGGAAATGTCGCGGCTCGCCAGCCGGGACTGAAAATTGAATGCAGTTCTGCCACGATTTTGGTTCTGATGTGTTCGTCTCGTTGAGCTCGTAATCGACTATTCATTCATCGAAATCCGTCGAGTATTGGCCGAGTTTCGGGTAGTGCGTGTTTGTGCGTGTGAAAAGTGAATCGTGAGAGAGAGAGAGAGAGAGAGAGAGAAGGTTTGACTAGTCAACCATGGATCCGGGTGTTTTATCCCGGGTCTTTAACGTACGAGAATAACCGGTAGGAAGAGTTAACGATGTCAGAATTGGGCAAACTTAGAGTCCATAGGCTTGTTTCGATGCCCCGAACGTGTATAAGAGGTCTGTTAGGTCAAAATCTCGATCAAACGATAAATGACCAAAACACCCCTAAAAAAATTACAAATAAGCCCCTAAACTCCTAAAGAGCTGAAAACAGGGCCACACTACACACAAAATCACAAAATTAAACACGTACAAGACACGTTAAACATCAAGCAAGCGCAAATTAAACAATTAAACACGCAAGATAAAATACGCGTGACGCCAACTCAGACGATCGGAAAAGTGGGGTGTCACATCGGTGACAATGACCTTGGCCCCCGAGAATGATGCCGTTGGATAGTAGTGTCGAATGATGCCGAGGGAATTGTGTCATGTGTGAGGTCCCTCAACTGGGACTGTGCTCTCCTCGAGGAATCTCCGGAGAGTAGTGTCTCTAACTCGAGAGAAATCTTTCTAAGGTAGTGTCTCCATATAAATTGCAATGCGATTTAAGGATTGAGTTCATCAGATATCCATATTAATTTCTCATTTTCTCACTTCAATTCTTCAATATATATTTTCAATTGCCTTGATAAAATTTGCAACGAGACTTTCTCATTTCACGATTTAGTTCTCTACACATTAATTTTTTACTTTTTCATTTTAATTCTTTAAAATAGGCTTCCAACACTGCCAAAAAAAAAAAAAAAAAAAAGAGAGAGAGAGATTAAAAAGGATAATCCTCTCTCATAAATAAGATGTAATGTAACGAAAACACAATTGGTAAAGAAAAAGAAAAAGTAATTAACATTCCTAGGATGAAATAATTTCAATAAATACAAGCAAAATAAGCACAGAGAGAAGAATGAATGTAGCTTTAAGGTTGTTTGGTTTGAGGAGTATAGTCAAAGTCCAAACATCATTTAAAAATTTAATTCTAAATATTCGTTAAATATATGTTGAATTAAACATTTTTATATTAATATTTATTTTATAATTATCTTTAATATAATTATTAATGGTTGATAAATAAATGATTAAAATATAATAAGATAATATCATATTAGTAAAAATAATAATTAAATTAAAAATTAGATAAAAAGAATATTTCGGAAAGCAAAATTCCAATGAGGTGAGAAAAAAAAAAAGAGTTCAAAAATAAATAAGAAGTAACACGTTTGAGTGGTGCAATAAATAAATAAATAAATAAATAAAAAAACTTATAATTCAAGACATCGAAACTCTATTTTAAGAGTTATTCACTTAATATAATATTATAGATTATATTTCCACTTGGACATGTGTTTTTTATTAGTTACATATAACACTAATTACACCTAACCCCCATAATAGATAGGGTAATTACAATTTGTCATCATTTTTAGATTAAATTACAGACACCACCCTTCAAAAAATAAATAATTACACTTAATCTTCATTTTCGTTTAAAAATTGATGACGTCAGCAAAAATTCTAATGAAAACCCAAAACCTTTTGTTGACTTTGGTTAATTTTTTCATTCCTCTATTGCCCTTGAGGTTAACTATAATTAAATATACTAATACAGGGGTTAAGTGTAATATTTTTAATAAAAAATTTTAATCATCATTTTTAAACAAAATATAGTCGTTATAACGACTATATTTCTCTTTCAGCTATAATTTATTAATATAAATTAAATATTTACTTTATTATTAATTTTAAGATAAAAAGTAACAATTAATTCATAATGTTTAAAGATCAATTAGAAGTATAATTGTGGTGATTTTCTTATTAAATTTTTATTTACTTAGCTTAATAAATAAAAATTATTAATTCAAATTTTGTAGTTAAATTATTTTTTTATATAGATATAAGATAATTGTTAATAATTATTAAATAATAATTAATTATAAATTAACATTATAAACTTGTGATATATATGTTAAAATCTTCACGTAAATATAAAAAAAAAATCCTCTTACAAATACATAATTAATAGAATTTTCGATATTGGACCGTTTCACTTAGATTTGATTCGATTTGAATTAATTTATAATTGTTTAATTTAGTGATTACAATTTGCAACTTTGATCTGCACGGAACAAATAGTAATTTTCATATTTTACAGTTAGTTCAAATGTCGTTACCGGTAAGTATCTATTATAACTAAATTTTTTAAAAATACATATTTAAGTAAATTAGGATAATATATTAATTAAAAATAAGATTTATTTAATCTATAGATAAAATGAGCAAATTATAAAAATCAAACTAAATATAAAGCCAAACAAAATATGAACAGATATACAGTCAATTGTAGTTGAAAGAATAACATAATTGCTATAACAACCATATTTTGTGCAAAAATGATAGTTAAATTTTTTTATTAAAAATATTACACTTAACCCCCACCCCATATTAGTATAATTAATTACAATTAACCCCCCAAGGGTAACATAGGAATAAAAAAATTGACAAAAGTCAACTAAGGGTACTTTTGGATTTTATTAAAAATTTTGCTGACGTCATTAATTTTTAAATGAAAATGAAGTGTAGTTACTTATTTCCTGAAGTGTGGTATCTTTAATTTAATCTAAAAATGGTGTCGAATTATAATTATCCCGTCTAACAGGGGCTAAGTGTAATTCCTATAAATTTATTAAAATACTTTGAGAAAATGTTAAAATATGTATATTCTACTAATTCTATATTTTAAAACATACGAAACCATAAAATATGCGAACATAGATATGAATTGAAAAGTATTAATCAACTTTTTTTTTTTTAACATACGTACGCTCAAACAGAATTCGAACCCAAATATTATCCTAAAAAAACTGAACTCATTAACCACTTATACCGACCTCTGTTGGCAAGAGTATTACTCAACTTACTTTATCGGTTGTTTTATCTCCAATTAAGTAAAATATATAAAAAAGTATTTCCGCTAAGATAAATAGAAGTTAAAAATTTAAAATTATTAAAAATAAGTTAAAATCATATAGTCACCCGTGTTATAATTTAAAAACGATAATATAAATTCAAGAAAGTTATAATCGACATAGAAAGTATTTGGTATTAAAAGTTTCACGCATCAAAGTTGTGGAAAAATTATTAGAATCAGTTGGGAAACTGGAAACCTAGTATAAAAAAAAAATTAGTTAGGATTCCCTCCGTTCCATTACCAAGAAAATATGCTGGGACGAATTTTAGTTGATTTTTTCTTATTTGTTGATAACAGTGTTTTATGGATGGGACCGGATCGGATGATTCGATCGTTAGAACCGTCAATTGGTGCAAGGAACAACCCTGTCAAACTCCAAAAATTGGACAAGCAAAATCGTGGTATTTTGTGAAAATTGATAAAAATTGTGGTTAAACCGACGAATTGGTTGAACCGCTCCCGGATCTCTAGAGCCGCTATGTTTGAAAAGATCTACAAATTTAAAAAATTTAGCTCTAATTTTTCCAATTTCTTACAATTTTCTGGAGTTTTTCTTGCATTTTCTTAAAAGAAAATTATTCCAATTAATTATCTTAACGGTCTGACAATTTCAAGTAATTTGTCTTTTCATAATTTAATTTTTTTCATCATAATTCATGATTCTACGGTGGATTTTTTTAAATTCAAGATAATTGTTTTATTTCTATTTATTCTAATGTTGACAAAATTTTCGGTGAGTTAATTAGAATTAATATTTTTATTATTTATATTTGAAAATATGTAATTTTAATTGGAGTTATGCATTCTAGAAATATATTCTTATTTTTTATTATTTAATATTATTTATAATATAATTATGATATTATCGGTTCGACCACGTTTAATTAATTCAATGATCGAATCAATAACTTTTAACCCAGTTAATTATTCGATTTACTTAATCCCGAAAATATTGGTAGATAAGTAATGTCGAAGACACGGACTCTTTCTGTTGTATTTTTCTGCGAGACTAGTGTCCTAATTGTTAAAATTGTTTTTTCCTACTCAAATTCGTCACAGCCAAACAAAGCCAAAAAGTTTGCACCGTAACCAATGAGTACAATATTATTTTATTACAACATTATAGATGTCTCTTTCACACGTATCATCTTCTCATTTGCTTACGGGCACATATCATGCAATTATGCAAACAACAGTAAAGACTAAAGAGTCCTTTGTCGGGCTAATCTACAATGCACGAACTCGAATATATGTATATACCAAACACGCGCTTCGTCCTCGCTTGAGTTGAAGCATTAGTCTATTTGTTGAGTTTGGTAGATTCACCTTGATGACACTCATCTTAACCATGGTTAGAAGCACTAATAGACAAATATATTTGCAGTGCACTATGCTTCGCTCTTGCTTTCATCACAGGCACTCAGTGCACAACTCTCAGTTCTTTCTTCTTGCCTTTTAATTTGGCAAGAGAAACGGAATCTGGGTTCGCATAAGGACATTGTAGTTTGTTGTAATGATGTTTGTTTTGAATTTTTTTCTTTTCAGAACTGTTTTTCTAAGTTTTGTGGGATTGAACATTTGCAGGAGTGCTTAGCGAAAAGGGACAGCTAAAAATAAATAATTAAAAATAAAAAATCTTTTCTTGATGCCATTAGAGCCCAGCGATGGGAATCTGATCTGGGATATTTTAAGTGGGAATCTTTGGTGATTTTGAAGGCCACTTTTCTGAAAGGTAAGCGCTTGTTGCCCTCTTTAATTGTCTATTTACATACTAATTTGTACGAACACTTTGGTGGGTTGCTTTTGAATTTTTTCATACTTTCTGCAACCACTTGCAATGGTACTGGGTACTTTTCCACTTACAGTTTCTGTGAGTAAATTGTGAGTGATCTTCATATAATTCCGTTCTGATATTGCTGGAATATGGGTTGATTATGTGCTTCACCCACTTATCAGTGTTGCTGCTTCTACTGGTACTTATTCTTGATATTTCTTCAAATGGTGTACAATTTCAGCCTAGGGGAATATTTCTAAAGTAGGTTCATGTAATATGTGATTCTCTTATCTGTAGTATCATTTCTTGTAGTTGATCTTGTATTTTGTATTTTACAGTAGAATTACCTGCTTGTTATATGGTTTGAAAGCATAGTTATATTCTTTGTTGTCTGAATTTCACTGCAGAGCTCAATTTCCCAGCTGTCCTGAAAAATTCCCATAATAATGGTTTCGAGGTCGTATTCAAACTTGTTGGATCTAACGTCAACTGGTTCACCTACGTTCAGCCGTGGAGGAAAAAAGCTCTCCCGGATCGCCACTGTTGCAGGCGTTTTATCCGAGCTAGATGATGAAAGCAGAAGCACCAACGGCTCAGATGCTCCCTCATCCATCTCCCAAGAACGCATGATCATAGTCGGAAACCAGCTCCCTCTCCGCGCTCATAGAATCGAATCTGACGGTCAGAAATGCTGGAGCTTTAACTGGGATGAAGACTCCCTACTCTTACAGCTCAAAGACGGTCTCGGCGAAGATGTGGAAGTAATATATGTAGGTTCTCTTAAAGAAGAAATCGAAATTGATGAGCAAGAAGAAGTAGCTCAAACATTACTAGATTCTTTCAAATGCGTCCCTGCTTTTATCCCGCCTGAAATCTTCACCAAATTCTACCATGGCTTCTGCAAACAGCATTTATGGCCTCTTTTTCATTACATGCTTCCTTTATCCCCTGATCTAGGTGGCAGATTCGACCGTTCCCTATGGCAGGCTTACGTCTCGGTCAACAAAATATTTGCAGATAAAGTTATGGAAGTGATTTCACCCGATGATGACTTTGTTTGGGTCCATGATTACCATTTGATGGTTTTACCTACCTTCTTGAGAAAACGCTTCAACCGAGTCAAGCTTGGGTTTTTCCTCCACAGTCCCTTTCCATCTTCAGAGATATATAGAACTCTGCCCGTTAGGGTTGAGCTCTTACGTGCCCTTTTGAACTCTGACCTTATCGGTTTCCATACTTTTGACTATGCGAGGCATTTCCTTTCTTGTTGTAGTAGAATGCTGGGATTGTCGTATCAATCCAAACGAGGTTATATAGGGCTCGAGTATTATGGGCGTACTGTCAGCATTAAGATTCTTCCAGTTGGGATTCACATGGGCCAGCTTCGTTCGGTTCTTGATCTTCCCGAGACAGAGTCTGAGGTGGCGAAATTAACGGATAAGTTTAAGGGGCGAACAGTTTTGCTTGGAGTTGATGAC
The DNA here is from genome assembly GCA_037501455.1 of Lantana camara. Taxonomy (NCBI): domain Eukaryota; kingdom Viridiplantae; phylum Streptophyta; class Magnoliopsida; order Lamiales; family Verbenaceae; genus Lantana; species Lantana camara. The sequence goes on from CM074857.1 coordinate 114,290,973, forward strand.
ATGGATATTTTCAAAGGGATAACATTGAAGCTTCTTGCATTCGAGCAATTGCTGATTCATCATCCGGATAAAAGGGGCAAAGTTGTTTTGGTTCAAATTGCAAATCCTGCAAGGGGACGTGGGAAAGATGTGCAGGAGGTTCAGTTAGAAACTTATGCAACCGTTTCGAGAATTAATCAAGAATTTGGAAAACCAGGATATGAGCCAGTTGTTTTGATCGACACTTTGCTTCATTTTTACGAACGAATTTCGTACTATGTAGTATCGGAGTGCTGCCTCGTCACTGCTGTGAGAGATGGGATGAATTTAATACCTTATGAATACATTGTGTGCAGGCAAGGAACCGAAAAGCTCGACAAAACACTAAATCTGAATCCTTCTTCACTTAAAAAGAGCATGTTGGTTGTTTCTGAGTTCATTGGTTGCTCTCCTTCTTTGAGTGGTGCTATCAGAGTTAATCCTTGGAATATTGATGCTGTTGCTGAAGCTATGGATTCTGCGTTGATGATTTCTGAGCCTGAGAAGCAAATGAGGCACGATAAGCATTATAAGTATGTGAGCAGTCATGATGTGGCTTATTGGGCCCACAGTTTTTTGCTTGATCTTGAAAGGGCGTGCAGGGACCACATAAGGAGGAGGTGTTGGGGCATCGGTTTTGGTTTGGGGTTTCGTGTTATTGCTTTGGATCCGAGTTTTAGGAAGCTTTCGGTTGAACATATTGTTTCTGCTTATAAAAGGACCAAGAACCGCGCGATTCTTTTGGATTATGATGGAACGATTACTTCGCAAGGGGCTGTTGATGCGAGTCCAAATGCTGAGGCTATTGGGATCTTGAATAAGCTTTGCAAGGATGCGAGGAATGTGGTTTTTGTTGTTAGTGGGAAGGATAAGGAGACGTTGATGAGGTGGTTTGATACTTGTGAGAATATGGGTGTTGGAGCTGAGCATGGGTTTTTTGTGAGGTAAAAGTTTTGTTATATTTGATTGCTGTGGGATTATTTATTTATATGTTCTGTTTAATGAGGTTGCTCAATCTTGTTTGAAAATTAAAGGGGAAAATACAGATAAATTTATAAATTAACAATAAACTATTGACTAGCAATTTGAACATAAATTCTTCTATAAATATATACTTTCTGAAACAGTGAAAAATAATTCATATGTTATGCTAAGTGTGCTTTCCTTTTCATGAAATTTCTTGATAGGCTCTATTAACTTTAGGGATTATTACATTGCATATCCAGAAGTTCGGCCTAGTTACACATACTCAAACTTTTCGTAAGATTTGAGAAACTATAGAACTTCCTCTAGCATTAATTTAATGCATGCAATTATAGTCATTGATCTAAATTCAAATATTGATCAGTAAGTGAAAGGGCAAAATAGGGTATTCATACAATATTAGAAGTTAGAATCATAATCCATTGATTTGGATGTCATGTAATTCTTTGATAGGGGAAGTGTTTGTAATTTGCCAAACATTAGGGGAAGTTCGTGTAACTAGGCCCACTTGGGGTATTTCAGTGTATACCATAACTTTATTAAATGAAGATCTCCATTAGGTTTTAGTGGGACACAAGAGCATACAAACTAACAGCCTCAATTCAAGAAAGCAATTTACTAACTATAATGATATTTAATGTTTTTTCAGGCCACATCACAATGCAGATTGGGAAACTTGTATTTCTGTTCAAGATTTTTACTGGAAACAGGTAGCAGAACCAGTAATGCAGTTATATACAGAAACAACTGATGGTTCTTTCATAGAAACAAAAGAGAGCGCACTCGTTTGGAATTATCAACTTGCAGATCCAGATTTTGGGTCTTGTCAAGCTAAGGAGCTTCAAGATCATCTTGAAAGTGTTCTGGCAAATGAACCGGTTTCTGTGAAAAGTGGCCAAAACATTGTAGAAGTAAAACCTCAGGTTAGCAAATCAGCTTTCTCATTTTTGATTAATCAATTTTTTATATCTTTAGTTATATAGTAGCTAATTGTGGGATTGTTCCTGAACTTATTATTCCTTTCTTGATGCAATAACTCTGCATATGTAATTGTCCATATCATGTTTTCCTATTAAAAGTAGCATCTAAAGAATGCAGATAGAAAGGTGCAGGAGAGTTTCTTTGGGCCTATAAAATAAAAGACTGATTTGTCTTATTTAATCATTCTGTTAGAGGCGGGTGCAAATTTCTTGCGATTTTTTCCATCTACTTTTGCTCTGACTTCTTACATATTCGGCATGCATTAACTAAACTTAAATCATATCAAGACCAGGCTTGCTCATGAATCACGGATTTTGCCATTATAAAAGTAAATAGAGGTCAAGAGTAGATAACAAGCGGTTGTTACACCTAAACCTACGAAGTAAACGAGCTCTTAAAGCTGTAGACTTGAGATAACCATGAAGCATGAGTCTATATTCTATAATATCCTCTAGAGTTTCCATTTAATTACGTAATGAATTAGGGGTTAATCTATACACTATATTAAAAGATTGGATCCTATGATTGTTTCTTCTTATTGGGAATTTACTTATTTTACCTTATCAATAATTAAATAAAAAGTCAAAACAGTTAATATAATTAGTAAGTGTTAGGTATGCAATATTGTTTTTGGGGGGTTAATCTCCATCGGGTTTGTTAGCTAAGATTAAGTTGTGTTTATACATCAGCTTTCAATACATAGTCTTGTGTTTGATACTTGAGTTTGTGAAAAATGCTGCAATAAGTTATAGTTAATATTATGTTACATATGTTAGATTTCAATGAGTTATAATTAATATTATGTTAGACATGTTAGATTATATTTACCTTTAATGAATTGTAATTTCACCTAATTGTAATCTCACCTAATCATACCCACTCTCCGTGATTCATAATAGAAGTTAATCAATGTTAGTAGGGGGTTTGACGCAAGCCGGTGATTAAGTGGTCCAAGTCCGAATAACCTAATATCACCTAACTAACGCAAGATTAAGTGAAACTATATCAAATAAAAAGACTTAATCCACCATATCCATTACTTTCTTACTAATTAGTACATATAATTATCTGTAGTTTCATCACTACCCATGACCAGCTAACATTGTATTCGTGTACTTGCATGTAATACTTAGTAAATTATACTTGGTGTTCTTCAGTTTTAATTTTAAATTAGTAAGGGAAAATAAAGTAAACTCACAATAAGATGAGACTATTCATGTTATTTACATTCTTCACTATGTGTGTTATCCACTAGGGTGTGAACAAAGGCCTCGCAGCAGTACGGCTTCTAGAAATGATGAGACATAAAGGAATGCTTCCTGATTTTGTGCTGTGTATAGGAGACGACCGTTCTGATGAGGATATGTTTGAGGTGATAATGACTGCCAAAGATGACGGTTCTCTCTCCCCTGTTGCTGAAGTATTTGCTTGCACCGTCGGACAAAAGCCTAGCAAAGCAAGGTACTACTTGGAAGATACTTCTGAGATATTGAGAATGTTACAAGGCCTTGCTGATGCCTCTGATCAGACTGCTAAAAACGCATCTTTCTCTCCGCGACAACGGGTAGTCAGCGATGCTCAGCATGACGAATGATATGAACTTTTGAAGATGTGAAAAATGGTTGTGTAGTAGATAAATTCCAAGAATATGAGGGCGTGATGTGGTTCGTGGTTTGCGATTTGTTCTGTGTTGCATTGCATGATCAGCTATATGATGATGTTTATAACTTTCTTAAGTTATCTTTTTTGTAGCAGTTTGTAGTGGGCCACTCCCATTTGGAAAACGGTTGAGGTTTTTGGAGATTTATGTAATGATTCTCACATCCTATTGATTAGATGATAAAAATACAAGATCCTAGTAAAGGTTATTTGCGAATACATGTACTTACTTTTAGAGAGTTGTTTACCAATAGTACTTGTGCATTTATAGAGTCAGTTCTTTGAAAAAGTACAATACATCGTTATAATAGAAACTATTAGTACTATCTCGAATAATTCTAGATAATGTTTGGTTGTGAAAATTGATGGGAGATCGAGATTCGTTGAGAGAAAATAAGGAACCAAGATAGAAAGATGGAATGAAATTCTGTGTAATCTTATTATCGTCGGAGAAGATCTACCAATATATATAGTTAGGACAAAGAAAAATCAAAGCAGCCTAATACTAATCTAAATGGATAAAAGTGCTATAAATTAGGATAACTGATTTAACAAATTACTCATATCGTTATTGAAACTAAATTCAAAGTTGAAGAAGATCAAACCACCAATTGCATCGAGAAGCGTCTAAAGATTTCGACAACTTTAAACTTGAAGGAAGAATCAGAAAATCAAACTGAAGATTGAAGACCACTTTGATAATTAAATTCACAAATTATTTGTACTATTTACTCGATGTTTACCACAGTCAATAAACACAAATTTTTAATAACTCCAGGTATTTCTTGATAAAAGTCAAACTGACGACTAAATCTGTGAGGACTGTACGGCTTAACAATAAATTGTCTACCCCTCTTTAAAGTCAGATAACCGGATTGAACTGCTGCAAGATAATGTTGTTTGAGTTCGTCGCCCCTTCCATCATCGATATGTCGAAACTCTCCCCATTCTTTAACCATGTTGCAAGTCCAAGATACAAGTTCGGCTTTATGAATCTTCTTGCGAGCTTGTTTTGCATCATAGTGTCGCGCACCTCCTTCGCCAGAATATTAAGTTATAGGCGGACCGCGTACATCTTGCCTAAGTAGGAAGTGGGTTTTGAAGTAATGTGTTAACCAACCGTAAACAAAGTGGATAGGGAACGGAGAGTAAACTCTAGTAGGCCGTTAAGCCATTGATAATTTGTTCAGCCCTTTGTAAATGCTCGCCAAGACAGGAACTGCTAACTCCACTTTTTGACCAACCGCCATGGTACTTGCAATTTTAATTGTACTTGGACGAATCATACCAGCATTGTCGCAGGGTAAAGCGAAGGCACAAAGCCAACATGATAAGTAAGCCGCCAAGTAAACTTCTTCCTTCAAGCTTCCTTTGAGGCCAAGTTTAGCAAATAGTTTCTCCTCCGCCGCATTCCATGCTTCGGGGGCACCATTATCTCCTTGGGGGTTGTGAGTTTGCTTTAAATGACCATTCTTCTTCTCTTTACGAGGAGGTGGTTGGCAATGTATCCTAGTTCTCTTGCACCAAAAGTTGACCTAATTTTCTATGATTATTTGAGAAAATTGACTTCGTCGGTTATCTCCTCTCAATAAGTGGTAAACATGGAATAGATACTTGCATGAACTAGGTATAAACCTATTTCCCTTGTGATCATGACCAGTAAGTTACTCTGTATCAGGAACTACTTCGTCATAAATCAGTTCAGTCATAGGGAGGCTCGCCAAAGTATGTAAGTCCCACAATGATATGGATAGTTAACCGAGCAATGTCAAGAGGGTATTAGTAGATAGGCACCATGCTTCGATAAACGCCTTAATAATCTCGGAGTTGCGATTGTAGAAGGCTAAAATTTATGGCTAATAAGAATATGACACGTGTAAATTGAATATATGTTAAATATCAAAATAATATTTTCTATTTTAATTTTAGGGATTTAATCAAATAAAATTCCTATAATTAAATAGTCAATTAATTGATATTTTAATATATATTTAAATGTGTCAAAATTCAGATTTGGCAATAAAATCAAATCAAGCCAAATAAAGAAAGTCAAATGTAATGTTCTAGAAATCAAATCATATCTTTTGATTTATAGAAGATATTACGAAATCGACAAGGACCAATTAGAGTGAAGTCTTCTCTCGGCGGTTATGGAAATGATTGCCCTTCATACACCTATAAATAAGAGGCCTTCTCTAGGTCGAAAAGCGGGGGAGAACCCCCAAGGACAAAACATAAGCGGGGAGAACCCCCAAGCACAAAACATAAGCGGGGAGAACCCCCAAGGACAAAAACATAAGCGAAAAGGACAAACAAGCAACAAGAGGATTCAAAGGACAAAATTCTCAAGTCCTCAAGCACTAAGGAATCGAAGGAATTCAAGCATTCAAGCTCTCAAGTTCGAGCCTTGCCATTCCACCATCGATTCAACCAAACTCTACACTCAATCCGGGAATAAGCATCCAGCACTCGAATAAATCTACTCCGAAGAATCAGAGGAACAAACAGAGATTGGAACACTACTTTTTATTTAAATCAATAAAATTTTTATTTTCCCTATTTTCTTGTTTCTTGTAATAATTTATTGCAGATTCAACGAAAATTTTTTGCACTAAAAATTCGTTGAATCTGCAATAAATTATTACAAGAAACAAGAAAATTGGGCAAAACAAGAATTTATTGATTTAAAATAAAAGTGGTACAATCTCTGTTTGTTCCTCTGATTCTTCGAGGTAGATTTATCCGAGGGCTTGATGCTTATTCCCGGATTGAGTAGAGAGTTTGGTTGAATCGACGGCGGAATGGCAAGGCTCGAACTTGAGAGCTTGAATGCTTGAATTCCTTCGATTCCTTAGTGCTTGAGGACTTGAGAATTTTGTCCTTTGAATCCTCTTGTTGCTTGTTTGTCCTTTTCGCTTATGTTTTGTCCTTGGGGGTTCTCCCCGCTTTTCGACCTAGAGAAGGCCTCTTATTTATAGGTGTAGGGGAGGCAATCCTTTCCATAATCGCCGAGAGAAGACTTCACTCTGATTGGTCCTTGTCGATTTCGTAATATCTTCTATAAATCAAAAGATATGATTTGATTTCTAGAATATTACATTTGACTTTCTTTATTTGGCTTGATTTGATTTTATTGCCAAATATGAATTTTGACACATTTAAATATATATTAAAATATCAATTAATTGACTATTTAATTATAGGAATTTTATTTGATTAAATCCCTAAAATTAAAATAGAAAATATTATTTTGATATTTAACATATATTTAATTTACACGTGTCATATTCTTATTAGCCACAAATTTTAGCCTTCTACAAATGCCCCCTCGAGACTTGTTCACGTTCAATTACTTTGAGTAAGTGGACATGTCTCGAAATTATTTATCGAGAAGATAGATAGTTTATACTCGTATCAAGGAGTTTTGATTTGGAACTTGATGGATAGTTTATGCTCGTATCAAGGAGCCTTGATTTGGGCAAACAAGGAGCTCGAGGTGGAGCCTTGATTTGAACTTGTAGATAGTTTATGCTCGTATCAGGGAGCCTTGATGACAGTTTATTCTCTTATCAAGGAGAATTTTAATTTGAAGAGTTTAGATAGTTTATGCTCTTATCTAGGAGCATTTGACCTTTCACTTGAATTTCAATTGCCCCCGGTATGAGCTCTGACAGTGTTTCCAATCATATCCTGTAGTTGTTGAATGGTTCCTTTTTTTGGTGCCATGGAGATTCTCCGGATGATGATTTGAGATTTTCCTCAGAATGAAGAGATGAGAGGCAGAGAAGGTCCCACTGGGCGTGCCAATCTGTTTGCACTAAAAATTCGTTGAATCTGCAATAAATTATTACAAGAAACAAGAAAATAGGGAAAACAAAGATTTTATTGATTTAATTTAAAAAGTGTTCCAATCTCTGTTTGTTCCTTTGATTCTTCGGAGTAGATTTATTCGAGGGCTTGATGCTTGTTCCCGGATTGAGTAGAGTTTGGTTGAATCGACGGCGGAATGGCAAGGCTCGAACTTGAGAGCTTGAATGCTTGAATTCCTTCGATTCTTTAGTGCTTGATGCTTGAGAGTTTGTCCTTTGATTGTTTGTTTTGTGCTTTGTCCTTTTTTTTGCTTTATGCTTGGGGGTGTTCCCCGCTTATGTTTTGTCCTTGGGGGTTCTCCCCCGCCTATGTTTTGTCCTTTTCGCTTATGCTTTGTCCTTGGGGGTTCTCCCCGCTTTTCGACCTAGAGAAGGCCTCTTATTTATAGGTGTAGGGGAGGCAATCCTTTCCATAATCGCCGAGAGAAGACTTCACTCTGATTGGTCCTTGTCGATTTCGTAATATCTTCTATAAATCAAAAGATATGATTTGATTTCTAGAATATTACATTTGACTTTCTTTATTTGGCTTGATTTGATTTTATTGCCAAATATGAATTTTTACACATTTAAATATATATTAAAATATCAATTAATTGATTATTTAATTATAGGAATTTTATTTGATTAAATCCCTAAAATTAAAATAGAAAATATTATTTTGATATTTAACATATATTTAATTTACACGTGTCATATTCTTATTAGCCACAAATTTTAGCCTTCTACAAATTCTTGTTTTGCCCAATAATATCAAAATAATATTTTCTATTTTAATTTTAGGGATTTAATCAAATAAAATTCCTATAATTAAATAGTCAATTAATTGATATTTTAATATATATTTAAATGTGTCAAAATTCAGATTTGGCAATAAAATCAAATCAAGCCCAATAAAGAAAGTCAAATGTAATGTTCTAGAAATCAAATCATATCTTTTGATTTATAGAAGATATTACGAAATCGACAAGGACCAATTAGAGTGAAGTCTTCTCTCGGCGGTTATGGAAAGGATTGCCCTTCATACACCTATAAATAAGAGGCCTTCTCTAGGTCGAAAAGCGGGGAGAACCCCCAAGCACAAAACATAAGCGGGGAGAACCCCCAAGGACAAAACATAAGCGAAAAGGAGAAACAAGCAATAAGAGGATTCAAAGGACAAAATTCTCAAGTCCTCAAGCACTAAGGAATCGAAGGAATTCAAGCATTCAAGCTCTCAAGTTCGAGCCTTGCCATTCCGCCGTCGATTCAACCAAACTCTCTACTCAATCCGGGAATAAACATCAAGCCCTCGGATAAATCTACCTCGAAGAATCAGAGGAACAAACAGAGATTGTACCACTTTTATTTTAAATCAATAAATTCTTGTTTTGCCCAATTTTCTTGTTTCTTGTAATAATTTATTGCAGATTCAACGAATTTTTAGTGCAAACAACGATCATAGGTAAATAGGGAGGCACTTACTGCATTATGTAATTGAACATCATTTAACTTGTCTCCGCATTGGCTAAGGATATCTTCAGTCCACTCCCAGTATTCGTCAATAAAGTGAAATTCACCATCAAATTTGAGGTCGTCTCTCCACTTGTCCTTTCCTTCGATAATAGCTCAACCCAATGATGGTAAGTAATCTGGCCCTTCGGTAAGTTGATGGTGTGCAGCTTGTAGAGCCCACACCTTTGATGTTTTGCTTAAGGCAACTCTTTGGGACCACTCGTTTAAGTGTATCGATGTAGTAACTTTGGCCAACGACCCTCGTATGGACCAAGTAAAGAATCGTGCACCTCCAAGCATAGAACCTTCTCTTCGGATTGTCTTTCGTCATCAAGTATCGCCAAGTGCTTAACGTCAGAAGGAGTTGAGATTTTTTTGAAATACACCATCGCAATCTTTAAAAAGAAAAAAAAAGAGAAGAAAATCAAAGTTAAAAAAAGCGTTGAAAGAAATAATTTTGATGTACTTTGGTATTAATTGTTGGGAAATACGAAACAGTAACGTAGCGGAATTTAATTTTTTTTCCCAAAAGCAAGATCTAGACTTGCAATTCCTATTCCCGATTCGTAGGGATTTCAAGAACTTATGAAGATTGTAGCTTTCTTGACACATTTTGAGCCGCCCTCAAACGTGCTTCAAGTGGCAAGTCCCTCGAACTTTTTCAAATCTTCAGGACTCCAAAATCGCAGTCCTCTAGAGTAATAATCCTCATCAACCTCGATCACGATCTAAATAGTGAGGATGCTAGTACTATATTTAGTGTTTAGGCTCCAAGGGATTTGTATGAAGTAATTTGGAGAAAATCTTGTATCAATCTCCCATTGGGTTCGAACCCCACCCTTAAATAGGCTAGGGTGGTTCGAACCCCTTTGCCTTGTTGGAGTGGATTTCCTTAACCCTCAAGACTTTGAATTACTTGCTAGGTAAGAAAGGTTTTTAACTTCGACCAAAAGTCTCCTTTATTCAACTTGTCCAACAAGAAACTCTATCTAACTCTCTTAGATATTTACATGAGATATTTTGTTTATTCATAATAAATAAATTAATGCCAATAATTAATTAATTCATAATTAATTATTTATTAGACTTTTAAACTCCAAATTAGGACTTAATAATAATTCATAATTAAATTAAAGTCCGTTAAATAATTAATCAAATTAATTATTTAATCATCACGCAAGAGTGACATGTGTCACGCTTACACACGTGCCCCATACGCGTGGTCTCTTTCCAATCCTTGATTGGTTCGATCAACTCGTTTAATCGATTCAAGCCTTAGCCCTCGTGATCGGGCATTTGTGTGTTACCCTCTAGGTTCTTTATTCAATTAGCAGTGACCTCGATTAATTAATTAACCAGTCCACAGATCACACTACCATAGTCTAGCAACAGGTGTGTGACCCCTAGCTGAATAAGAATATATCAATTCGTCAAAACCTTTAAGTCATTGACATATGTGAAATAAGATCTTCCTACAACCTATCTCTCAACCAAGATCTAGGGCAAGGGAATAATTAGAATCCTAATAATTAGAAACCCTTTTCTTGATCTCGATCCACTACCTTGGCTAAGGTCTCTAGATGGCATATGAATGACTTACACAATAAGAGACCAACTTGCTTATGCAAGTGTAGGTCATTTATTGATTCTCATATGCTTCCATGTGCCACTTATGTAGCCCCAGCATAAGCCTTGAATCAAATGTCTCGGGCGACATCCTTTAAAGCTTACACCTAAGACTACAGAGTTAGCTCACAAAGCATTGATGGAATCTCAAGTCTAAGGACTACTGAATCACATCAATGACTCGTGAGATATTTCCTAATTTGGAAGTTTCTATTTCCAGAAATAGAAACTTCCTTTCCCATTTAGGAATCTTCTCATACGGGACACCTCAGTTTACTCATTTAGAATAAATGAGCACTCCCATGTATCAACGCACGCATCAGCCATACACTTTGCACCCCATGAAACAAGGTGGTCCTTCTTAAGGGCGTGATCACACAAGCAAGCTTCGAGCGGGTAATATCGACACTCTCACTGTCTATTGAACTCATCAGCTTGGAGTAATTTCTAACCATGACTTATGTGATTTCGAGGCTCATTTTATGAACCACTTCTCCTAAGTGATAGAGTCCTATAAGTCATTTAGATTAGGGGAGTTCTTGTACACGTGCAGTTAAAGTAAACACACAATCAAATTGGGAAACTGGGTGAACGACCTGTTCAACCTTGGCTTTGTGCCGGTGATTTTAATGAGATTTTGTTAGCCAGAGAGAAGTTGGGTGGAAATATGAGGCCTCCAAGCCAAATTAGAGAATTTTGAGAGTGTCTTGCTAATTGTGAGTTATTTGATTTGGGGTTTGAAGGGTATGAATTCACATGGTCGAACAACAAACCAATACCACATACTATTCGGGAACGACTTGATAGAGGAGTTGCTAATTGTGCTTAGATTGCAAGATTCTCAAACTACTATGTCAAACATCTCCCAGGAGCATCCTCGGGTCATGACCCCATCTTAATTGAAATTGGGCGAAAGAAATAAAAAATTCGAAAACAACTCAGAAGGTTTAGATTCTAAGTTGTGGCTTTAGAGTGATGAGTGTGCAAAGATTGTTCAATACAAGTGGGCAGAAGACACTTTTGATATGACACCTAATACTATGTAGTCAAAATTCGAACAATGTCGTGTGTCCCTCCTTTATTGGAGTAAAAACCATTTTGGTGATCCAAGATGTAAAATTCGGAACCTGGAAGAGCGAGTGATTCAGATTGGGAAAGGTTGTATCACAAATCAGTAAAATCTTAGAGAGCAAGCTAAAAACGAGATTGATGAATGACACAACCGGGAGGAGCTTTTGTGGCAACAAAAGGCTAAAGCACATTAGCTTAAAGAGGGAGATAGAAACATGTGACACTTCCACACTCGTGCATCTAATCGTGCTAAAAAGAATAGTATTCAGAAATTAAAAGATGAAAATGGGGAATGGTGCGAGACTAGTGAATCAATCCAATTGATTGTGCAAAGATACTTTAAGTCCATCTTCACTTTAGGGAGGCCACCTATTGATGAAATCAAATCGGTCATGGAGTGTGTCCAGACAAAGGTAACTGATGAGATGAATCATAAGCTTCTTGAACCGTTCACTACTCAGGAAGTTGAAAAAGCTCTCTCAACCATCTCTTAAAGCTCCAGGGCCCGACCGTATGCTGCTAATCTTTTTTCAAAAGTTTTGGCCTATTATTTCAAAGGAGGTGGTTGATTACATCTTAGCGTTGTTGAATGATATGAAACACTCCCCCTTAATGCATTCCACACATATTGTGCTAATCCCGAAGTGCTCTAAACATGAAAATATGTCTCAACTGCATCCTATTAGCTTGTGCAATGTGGTGTATCGTATAGTTTCTAAAGTGGTTGCAAGTCATTTGAAACATATCCTAAACCATGTTACTTCTCCCTCACAGTCCGCTTTTGTCCTAGGCCGGTTAATCACTGATAATGTCCTTGTGACCTTAGAGTTAAATCACTTCATCCAAAATAAAAAACGGGGTAAGGATGGTTGCTTGGCTTTGAAGTTTGACATGAGCAAAGCTTACGATCGGGTTGAGTGGGACTTCTTGGAGCAAGCAATGTTGAAGTTGGGTTTCCATGAGAGGTTTGTGAAGTTAATTATGTTGTCTATTTCCTCGCTCTCTTATTCTTTTATTGTCAATGGTTCGAATTTTGGTTATATTAAGCCCGAGAGAGGACTTCGCCAAGGAGATTTTCTCCGCTTTATCTTTTTCTTATTGTTGCACAAGTTTTGAGTTGTCTTATTCAGGATCAGGTGCATATTCGGGAAGTGGCTATTTGTCGACGTGCTATCCAAATTTCTCACTTACTTTTCGCGGACGATACCGTGATCTTTTACCGAGCAAATGAGCAAGCGATTGATGCCATTCTCCAGATCCTTAAGAACTATGAACGAGTTTCAGACCAAACTGTAAATTTTGATAAATCATCTATTGTGTTCAGCCCGAACGTAAAGATGGAGGACAACAACAGTGTAAACCGACAACGAAGTTGGGGGTTAAGGTGGCTAAAGAAATAACCTCAAGCCACTTGTTTTTCCTCTAAAAAATTCAAAATCGTGTATGGGGCTAAATCTAAAAATTATGAATCTAATAGGACTACTTTTTTAAGCACACACTTCTCTTTGCCATACCACCCTTTGGGGGGATTCTATTAAAAAGACCTTTTAAGTTTCTATTAAATTAAATGACCTTCAAGTTTCAAGTTGCTTAATAGATAACCCTTTAAATAGTTATCACCAATAATTACTTTTAGATCTTTTATTTTGATCCCCAAATTTTGACATATTACAAATATGACCCAAAATTTCTCTCTCTCTCTCTCTCTCTCCTGTGACGGTCGAAGCCCTCTTCGTCACGATACCTTTGTTCTTGCTTTTTCTTCCATAAATTTTCTCCTCTCTTCACTTCTCTAGGGATTGATTGTTCATCCAAACACCTTTTTATTCAAGAATCAAGATTGTTTATAAGAAAAAGTGGTCCAAGAACTCAACTTGATATCTTGGAAGAAATCTTGTGAAAAAGTACATTCAAGGTAAGAATATTTGGATTTCTATCATTGAGTGAGGTGCTTGATGAAATTCAATTTGGGCTGACGAGGTGCTTGATAAAATTCAATATGTGATAAAAACATTCAATTTTGTAGACGAGGTGTTTGATAAAATTCCTACTCCAAACCCATAGCTTGTGGGGGATGTCTCTCTATATGGACAGTGGAAGCAATGATATTTGGATTATGAAGGATTATGGTGTGACAGAAGCTTGGACTAAATTCAGATTCAAGCTGACTATGGAAGGAATTTAGTTAAGCCCTTGTGTTTTCTTGTAATGATAAAATTTTGTTTGTGATTAAAGGGGAAACCTTGGAGGTTTACTATATTTTTTTGGGGAGAGAAGGGGAAACTTTGGTGGTTTACAGTGTCAATGATGGTAGTTTGAGGGACATGGTTGTTCATGGGATTTCAACTAGTTTTACAGATGAATGTACCTTTGTTGAGAGCCTCGTCTCACCTGTGCAATAGAGTAATCATGTTGGCCCTCGTTTTAGAAATTGTATAAGAAATCTTGAGACAATTATTGGTCGAAAATGCATGATCTTTTTTCCTTCTGAACAATTATTACTATCTTAATGAAAATTATGTCATTAATAATGTTTTAGTAACCAAGAGAGCTACTTGTTGAAAAACTTTGTTTGCATCTTTTGTTACAATGTGTAATATCGTTTATTCGTACATACTTGTTTATTCACAAAATATATGTTTGTACAAAGTGAAAAATGCGTATTGAAAAATTGGGTTGCTCAACTGAAAAAAGCGATCGCTTATTTTCTTTGCAATCGCTTTTTCCAGGAGTTTGTTTGGACAACTGAAAAAGCGATTTCAAATTAAATAAGCGATCGCTTTTTTGGGAGTTATATTTAAATCGCTTTTTATCACCTTAAAAAAAGCGATCGCTTATTTACTTTGAAATCGCTTTTTCCAAGAGTTTGACTTGGACAACTGAAAAAACGATTTCAAAATAAATAAACGATCGCTTTTTTGGGCGTTAGATTTAAATCGCTTTTTATCACCTTAAAAAAAGCGACCGCTTATTTACTTTGAAATCGCTTTTTCCAAGAGTTTGACTTGGACAACTGAAAAAACGATTTCAAAATAAATAAGCGATCGCTTTTTTGGGCGTTAGATTTAAATCGCTTTTTATCACCTTAAAAAAAGCGATCGCTTATTTACTTTGAAATCACTTTTTCCAAGAGTTTGACTTGGACAACTGAACAAGCGATTTCAAAGTAAGTAAGCGATCGCTCTTTTAGAAGTTAGATAAATATCGTCTTAAAAAAAGGCAATCGCTTAAATTGATTCTCGTGTTGTAACTTTTTTTTTTTAACTAAGTCGTTTAAGCGACGAACCTAGTCGTTTAAAAATCCCCGTGTTTTAACTAGTATTTTTAACTAAACGCTTAAGCGACGAACCAAATCGCTTAAATGGATACTCTTGTTGTAAGTAAATCGCTTAAGAGATAAACCTAATCGCTTAAACGATTAAAGTCGATATCTTAGAGAAATAATTTTTTTATGTTATAATATGAATAAATCGAGTGAATTTTTAATATTTTAATGGAAATTGTGCCATTAATCATGTTTTAGTAACCAAGAGGGCCACTTGTTGAAATATTTTGTTTCACGGGTTCCTCAATCACTAAGTGATTACAAAAAAAATGTCGCGTGTATTAAAACTCAAAATAATTGTTAATCCATGTAATTTAAAATTACATAAATTATATTTAATTGATGAAAGAACAATCGTTAATGCTAAGTTTACATTAAATAACACATATTTTTTGTTAGCATGTGCACATCTTTCATATTTAATTGTAATTCCAACCGATTGGGACATCGCTTAAGTGATTCCTTGAATTTTCAGCTAAATCGCTTAAGCGACGAGCACAATCGCTTAAATTTTTTGTATTTTCTTGAACTATATATATATATGTATATATATATATATATGTGAAAATTGGCCAACACTTATGAATTCTTTGTATTTTTAACTAAATCGCTTAAGCGATAAACCCAATCGCTAAAAGGATTTCTTGTATTTTAACTAAATCGCTTAACGATTAAAGTCAATATCTTAGAAATTTAATATTTCTAAGTAATAATAAGTATAAATCAAGTGAATTGTTACTATTTTAATGAAAATTGTGCCATTCATTATATTTTAGTAATCAAGATGGCAAATTGTTGAAAAACTTTGTTTTCGGGGACACTCAATCACCAAGTGAACGTCAAAACATATCTTGTGCGTTGAAGTTCAAAACAACTATTAATCAATATAATTAAAAATTACATGAATTGTATTTAATTGATGATAGGACAAACATTAATGATAAGTTAATTATGTTAAATACATTATATTTTTTGTTAATATGTGTATATTTTTTATTCGTCATGAAATATATTATTAGTGTTACATGAAATACATTACATGATGATAGAAAATAATAGAAATTGAATATATATACATATATATATATATATCACTTGAGAATAAGAAAATCACAAGTGTTACTAAAATAATAGACAGTAGTTCCTCTTTTGCTTTGAATCAGCCTCATTCATTAGAATTGTTGGGTTTTCGATATTTTTTGTTAGTATGTGCACATCTTTCATATTTACTTGTGATTTCATATTAAAGTTAAAGTGAAAGAACTCAGGTATATTTAATTGTAACTCCAACCGATTGTGACAATCGCTTAAATGATTGTTCATGTTTTTAACACAATCGCTTGAATGAACTAAATCGCTTAAGCGACGAACCCAATCGCTTAAATGATTACTCGTGTTTTTAACTAAATCGCTTAAGCGAAAACCCAAATCGCTTTTTTTATTTGCAATTGCTTTTTCCATTAGAATCTTTTGGATAGATTAAAAAACCGATTTCAAATGAAATAAACCATCGCTTTTTTTGGAGTTGTTTTTCATCACCTCGAAAAAAAAAGCGATCGCTTTTTCCATCTGAATCTTTTGGACAGCTTAAAAAAGCGATTTCAAATGAAATAAGCGATCGTTTTTTTTTTTTGAGTTGTTTCTCATCACCTCGAAAAAAAGACGATCGCTTTTTTTCTTTGCAATCGCTTTTTCCATAGGGAATCTTTTGGACAGCTAAAAAAAGCGATTTCAAATGAAATAAACGATCGCTTTTTTTGGAGTTGTTTTTTATCACCTTGAAAAAAAAGCGATCGCTTTTTTCTTTGCAATCGCTTTTTCCATCGGATTCTTTTGGACAACTGAAAAAAGCGATTTCAAATGAAATAAGCGATCGCTTTTTTTTGGAGTTGTTTTTCATCACCTCGAAAAAAAGCGATCGCTTTTTTTCGATGCAATCGCTTTTTCCAGGAGATTCTTTTGGACAATTGAAAAAGCGATTTCAAATGAAATAAGCGATCGCTTTTTTTTGGAGTTGTTTTTCATCACCTCGAAAAAAAGCGATCCCTTTTTTTCGATGTAATCGCTTTTTCCAGGAGATTCTTTTGGACAATTAAAAAAGCGATTTCAAATGAAATAAGCGATCGTTTTTTTTAGAGTTCTTTTTCATCACCTTGGAAAAAAGCCATCACTTTTTTTTTTATGCAATCGCTTTTTACAGGAGATTCTTTTGGACAACTAAAAAAGCGATTTCAAATGAAATAAACGATCGCTTTTTACCGTTATCATACAACAAAAGCCACAACTCACAAATAGCTCCTTAGGAAAAAATGTGATGACATTATATAGAAATCCAAATACCAACAAAACAACATTGAATCTTATATCAAAAGATACACCAAAAGATACCACAAAAGTCTTACTTCTCATCAACAATAGAGTCTCCTAAAAAAAGTTCTATAGCACAAAAAGATTCCATTCGAACATTTCCACAAACACCTTCGATGCATTATTACAACATAAACCTTATATCAAATAGCTCATTAGGTAAAAATGTAAAGACATCGTACATAAATCCAAATACCAACAAAACAACATTGAACCTTATATCAAAAGATACACCAAAACAACATTTCGTTTGCTTGAGCGAGCAAGGACAGTAAAGCTTGTTTGTTGCCCTGTCTTGATTCCATTCGAACATTTCCACAAACACCTTCGGTGCATTATTACAACATAAACCAAAAACTACACAACGATAAGGAATCACTACAAACTTACATCATTGTGATCCACGATCACAACTTGATAGATCATGGATCATTACATCTAAATACGAAATCCCAAAATAAGCAGAAAAGGGAGAAAGAAAATTCATAAGGATCTAGAATCGTGTAAAAATACATACAAAGACTAACCAAAATCTAATCAAGAACACACACAGACACGGGAAGGAAGTCGCCTAGTTGCGCCGGAGGTGGTAATACGGCGGCGGTTCGGTGGCGGAAGGAGAAAGAAGGACTAGGTGGTGACAATATTCCTCGCGATTGAGAAGATGGAGGAGAGAATATACACGGGGAGACGTTGGTAGTTGCGGCGGAGGTGGTAGCTGCGACAGCGATGCGTTGGCGGAAGGAAGAAGACGGCCGAGAGGAACTAATCGAAGTGGAAGGGTTACAGGAAATTTTCTGGGTTCCTCTCTTTTCTTTTCTTCTTTCCCCCTTTGTTTCCGATTCTTGTTCCTGTATTTTCAATTTTTTTTTTATAAAAACATATTTTCAATTTAATCCTTCATAAAATAAAATTTTTCAAAACAACGGGGAATTCCCGAAAACTCCCCAAATGATAAGCCCAATTCCTTTTAGCTCCCCATTTTAAAAAATGATGTATTAAAACTCAAGAATCGCGTATCTAAAACCTCAAATGATGTATTTGAAATACAAGGAAAAAATCATGTATCTAAATCCCAGAATCACGTATCCAAATCCCAGAATTGCGTATCTAAATCCTAGAATCTCGTATCTAAAACCCCAAATGATGTATTTGAAAATGGGGAGCTAAAAGGAAGTTTTCAAACCCATGGGGAGTTTTAAGGAATTGCCCCTCAAAACAATCCCATTATATAATTAAATAATTGACTTTATATTTATTATATTAAAAATAAATACAAAATAAAATTGAGGGCTATTTTGTTAAATGGAAACTTGAAAGACACTAATAGACAAATTTCCTCCCACCCTTTGCCCGTCGTTTTTAGAAACTAAAACCTAGCTAGGGTTCAACCATCCCCAAATTTCTCCCTCTTCTTACCCTAAATTTTACCTCCTAAACTCACGTTCTTCTTGTAATGGCAAAGAAACCCAAAAATCCCCTGAAGAAAGGGAGTTCAAGCAAAGATTCTAAATCAAATGAAGGAAATTGCTCCTCGATTTTCAAGACCCTGTTTGGCGAAATCCCGGAACAAAATTCAGCTTCTAATTCTCTCTTTTCTGATAGCAATCCTTTCCGTCGGAATCTACTAGAAACCCGAGAGCCGAATCATGAACCGGGATTAGAACTTCCAGCTAAAGATGCTAAAAATGATGGTAATGCGGGAGGTTCGGATTTGTCGGAGCTGAAGAAAGAGAAGAAAAGAAGGAACGATGAAGAGAAGCAAGAAAGTTCCGGTCTTGAACCTAAATCAGTTTCCGAGAAGATCAAGAAATTGAAGCGGGCTGAACTGAAAGAAAACGAAACGGACGATAAAAGTAACATGGTTAACGAATCAAAAGGAACCCCGGAAACTGAAATTGCACATTCCCCAGAAAATGATAAAAATGAGAAGAAGAAAAAGAAGAAGAGGAAGAGAGATGAAGTTGAGGCGGAGTATGAGGCAAAACGATATGGGGTGACAGATGAGGTGAAGGGAAATAAGGAGGAAAGTGGTGTTTTGGGTGAGAAGAGGAAGAAAATGGATAATCCGGAGGATATGATGGTGTCAAAGGAAGGTTTTGATGATGAAGATAAGTTATTGAGGACTGTATTTGTTGGGAATTTGCCGTTGAAGTTGAAGAAAAAAGAAATAATCAAGGAGTTTGGCAAGTTTGGTGAAGTCGAATCTGTAAGGATTCGGTCGGTTCCAATTGTTGATGTGAGTTTACTCTTGACCTTTTTGTGTCTCTTAATTGTTTGTTAGAAAGAGTGTTTCTGAATCGAAATCTATCTACAGGGAAAAATACCAAGGAAAGGTGCTGTAATCAAGAAAAAGTTCAACGATAATGTGGACAGGTTTGCTCCAGTTTTTCCCCGTTTGTTGATTAATATCCTGGCATGATGGATTAACATTAAGCAAAAGAGATTGCAGTTATAATGCTGTGTAAAAGTTATTTAGGAAAATAAAGCGAAAGAAAAAGAACTTGAATAAATTGTTTTTCTGTTTAATAAATTCACCTGCTTGAACAGGAGAACTTGTCCTCAAAGATATGTTCCATTTATCAATCTTGTTTTAATGTTGCATATATCTACACTTTGTGTGCTTGAATATGTTCTACTTTTTGTATTCCTTTTGGGCCAAATTCTAGTGAAAGAATTGAAAATTGTAGATTTCTCCTCTCTTTACTGGTGTAACATGGCTATCCTTTTATAAGTGGTTTCCGAACATGATTCTAATGATAATTGTGATATTGACTGTTATTTTTGCAGTGTTAATGCCTATGTCGTTTTCAAAACCGAAGAGTCCGCTCAAGCCTCATTGACCCATAATATGGCTGTGGTATGTTCCAATTTAACATTTGTATATTCCCTTTAGCTAATATATATTCTTATGGCACGAATATAATTGAAATAGATATGATTTGCAATATTCATCATTGCAGGTGGGTGGAAATCATATTCGTGTTGACAGGGCGTGCCCGCCACGGAAGAAATTGAAGGGAGATGGTACTACCTTGTATGACAATAAGAGGACTGTTTTTGTGGGTAATCTTCCATTTGATGTGAAGGTAAAAAGTTTTATACTATTCAAATAGTTTTTCTTGTGTTCATTTCCTAAAAAATTAATATTTATCTATCCCCGCAGGATGAAGAAATTTATAAGCTGTTTTGTGGTGTAAAAAATCTGGAAACTAGTGTTGAAGCTGTTCGGGTTATCAGGGATCCGGGATCAAGTTTGGGGAAAGGCATTGCATACGTGTTGTTCAAAACCATGGTATGAATTTATATTTGCATTTTGATTATTCATCTAATTTTGATCTGCTTATCTTTTCTGTGATATATAATGACATTATTCGTGTGGAATGTTTTCCGTATTTAAACTTAATTGAATATCATGTGGTTTTGCATTTTCACTGTGGACCCTTCTGTGAACTCTTGATGAGTAATAGGACCCTTCCTCCTTCACCAAATTGCACAATATTTGTGCTCGTATAATAAAATGTCTCTGGATAATTAAACATGCATTTGTCTAATCTAAGAAATTATATATTTCAGTACTCGAAAATTTTCTAAGCCTATGACTTTTTTCATGTCCAGGGTTTTCACTAATTTCTATATTAATTTATGCATAATTAAAAGTGACATCCTGAGGTTTTTATTTAATAGAAAAACTTCTCTCGACATAGTCTAAGATTTGGCCTAACGCATGTTATATACCTACACATGTTTGTACCCAAGGACAAAATAGAGTTTCCATAAAATATTAAAATCATCAAAACTAATGGATTGAGATATAATGTAAATTCTTCGAGAAGGGAATTTTTTGTGTGACTACCGCAAACCTCAGGGTATGTCGATGTCATTATCCGTTTCATTCAGTAGAGAAAGCCATCTCTACTTAGAAATTGACAGAGAAGTTCAATCCTTGAACTTCCAATTTTAAGCCCAATAACTTACTTTATTTGTCTGTCGGCACATGTAGGATGCTGCAAACTTGATACTGAAGAAACGTAACCTGAGGCTCCGAGACCGTGAGCTAAGGCTCAGTCATGCAAAATCAATCGACACGCCTTCGAAGAAGAGGACAAACTCTTCACAATCAGAGACCAACACTTATCCATCAAAGATGTCAAGAACTCCTGATAACATGAAAACAAAAGCAGACTTGTCCTATCAGGGATTACGTGCAAGCAAATCGGGTGCCCAGAAAAAAGTCCATACAAAAATTAATTTCTCTGCAAAAACCAAATCTCCGTCTTCTGCTGAAGTGAGGTCGGGAAAAGGTAAAAGGCCATCCGTGGCTGCTAGAAAAGAAAGGGCACTTTTAGCTGCTGCCAAAGGGACTCAAGTAGCCGGAGTGAAGCGGAAGTTTGGTAATCGAACACCTGAGAACAGTGGACAAAAGAAGAAAGCAAGAAAGTTCAGGTAGGGTTCTTGAGGGAGGTTATGAAGGGGTTGTGGTAAGACCAGAATTTGGGTTTTAGTTTTTATTTCCAGGAATGAAATGATTTGTTGAATGTGGTTGTAGGGGAAATGTTGATTATTGTTTTACAATGTTAGTTATCAAAACACTTTCGATATTTATATTATTATACTATACCATCCATATCTTTCATTACAGGGAGTTTATTCCTAATCTGGTTCTAAAAATTATGCTCCAAAACTAAACACTATTAAACAAAAAAGGATTGCGTAGTTTATGTAATCTTAACTAGTAGACTAGCAGTCTTGCACATTATACTTCTGTATTGTATGATAGAAGCATTTGAGCCCAAGTCTGAAAAAACCTTGTAGAAATTCATTCATTGGTGAAGTTGTAACTGATTTCAGAATTGAGGTTCATAAGATAACTATAAGAAACTAACGTTACTTTCCTGAGGAAGATTAAACTAAACTCTAATAAAGAGACTTAACTTCTAAAGACTAAAAAGCAACTTTTTTATGGTGGTGGTGAATCTAGGAAGGAACTTAATTTTCAGTGTCGTATTGACTCAGAATCTGTCTTGTTACTATACTCTTAGATTTGTTTTATTGAATCTCTAACCGACTTCTCAACTTACTTCGTGTTTTCACTGAGGTCGGTACTTTTTTTCTAACATTTAAAATGGTGCAATTTGCTCCTCTATTTTACAATTTGTATATTTTTACGATCCAAAAGAGTTTGATGGTATTAAAGGTATATTTATCCAAATAACTTGTGTATAACATATTTTCTCATTACTCCCTATTCTTCCTTTTGTTTTCTAATTTATCGCACCCATAGATTACCACTTCATGATTTCACACTCTATAACATGCCTAAGTCCTAACATAATTCTCAAGATCTAATCGGAAGACAAACGCTCAAGAGAAAAGGTAATTTGATTTTGTTAAAGAAGTTCAAATCACAATAATTGTGTAGAGGAACTTGTAGAATATGACGTAACTAATCTATAGGTGCATTAAATTAAAAAGGGGATTATGGAATCATCATGAATTGTAAAAAAGTAGGTTGATGCATCAATTATTTGTACGAAATAATCATTTTAATTGTGCATAAAAATACTTTTAGGGGATAATATAACACAAATTAAAAGACTGAAAGATAAATCACACAATTTTAAATGCTGGACAACAATGCACACAATCCCTTTATATTTTCAAAAGGTTTGTTCTTAATATCCATAATTTAATCCTCTATTGTGGCGGAGTTACAGGAGAAATTGCAATTTTTTAATTCTTTGTATAATGGGTTGTTCAATATTGGTCCCTTCTTTACAAATAGCCAATTTTGCAAAGAAATTTGGTCATGGAATCTGATCGAGCCAAATTCCCGACTGCTTTGCTTCGAGTTGAGATTGATCGACCACTTAGAATTTATATTGATAACAAGTCCTCGACTTGATAGTTGAGCTATGAGAATACAACAAACGTGAGCTATCGACCGACTTAGGACTAGGTGAGAGTGGACCTAGGATCGGCACTCGGACACTCAAATCAATACTTCAATCTAGATAGAGAGATTCGAGTTGACTCAAGGGCAATAAATATAATTACCTAACGACATTAATGAGGGGATATTTGCCTTGATACATTGAAGTGGTTAGATGTGGAGTCCAAGATGTATTTGCATACGAGGTACTGTACGAAGTATTGTTCAAACATTTAATGCTAACAGCGGCTCCACGGACCCCATATCTGTACAAGGTATTAGAAGCAGACGCGGTTGGGTTGAGGGTCGAGTGGTGCAAAACTTGGACTAACCCTTGAGGGCTAGGCCGAGTATCCGGATTCATCACTACCCAAACTTCCCCCTGCTCTACTTGCTGGTCGGAGAGACGTTGGTCTCGACTTTGGGGGCGAGTGGCGCAAACTCTCGATTCAGAAGGTGATGCCACATGACAGAGCGGGATAAACCCATGTCATAATTAGATGCTTGCTTCCCAACTTCCAAAACTCGCTCTTTTAGGTGAAATTGCAACATCGTATTAAAATTAGAAGGCGAGGCTCATCAAATTAGTCACTCGAATCAACTAGCAGCTTTCCTAAAATAATATTTTGCACTTATCTGGTGCTGCACCGAGTTCAATGATCCAAGTAAAGATCATTATAAAATAACACAACTTTTGGAGGCCTTACTATACCCTTTTATACTCGATCACAGTTCACATCGGAATGCCTTCAGAACTCACAATATGAGTATGACAAAACAAAATTATCAAAAATTGTATAAAACATGACACGATTCCAACACAACAATGATAAATAATTTTTTATCATTCGAAATTATTTGAGGTGATAAATTGTAGCGAAAAATGCTTTTAAGTGGCAAGTTTAGAACATATATTTTTTTTTATATTAAAGTTTAGGGCGGAAATTTTGTTTTCAAAGCTGTATCATTTTTCTAAACGTACATACATATATTTATAAATTCAGAAAAATAGAAATAGTTATGAGTATGATTAGCATACTTGGTATTGATTATTGCGTTAGGCATGAACATTAATATAATTTTTGGATTATAATATTGCGAGGAAAAATTCAAATCTGATATATAAAGAAAATTTGAGCGAATATAATACCTTTTAATGAATTTATATATTTACTTTTAGTTTTTTCACAAGAATCCAAATTATAATCCTAGAAATTAAAAATAAAGTCCATCTGGGTCCCAGCGTATCGAATTCGGACACTTTTTTCACATGTCAAACCAAAAACTAGGAGGGTTCAAGCATTAGAACATTCCTACCACATAGTTGAAAAGTACAACAACAAAGACGTAATTTGCTGGCTGCATTTGGAATGAGATTCAAACAGAATAGTGTTCCCTAAATATCACAACAAACGAATATTTCAGATTCAGAAATCATGAATCTTAAACGATATTAACAATTTACATCCAATCTCAATCATCTTTGTCACAGGTCTCCTGCTAAAGTTGCCCGATAATTCGAACTTGTTCTTTAATAAAGCATCTAAATCTTTACATGGTGAGGAATACAACTGCAGGTAGCCGATTAGAAGATGAGAGAGGGCGTGTGACATTATCATCATGATTTGCTGTTGTTGCTGATCAATGTGGGAGTAACACTCACAACACCTATGAGAAACAGAGTGGCAATAGATTGGAAGTCATACAGATCACCAACTGACTGCAACTCACCGAGAGCTATTCCGGCCTACAACACCACCATAGGGTTATTTCGATAGGCATTACTACTCCCATAATATCCAAATTCATCTCGCAGAGAAATATGATTATCAGTGAATATTTTTCCCCGTAAACGAGGTTACAAGTTTAAAGCTCCTAAAGTAAAGTACGCTCTCTCTGAACATTTTATGAGGTTTCTAGTTTTAAATAATAAAGAGGGACATATATATCGTAAGTTAATTGTAATAGCACGCAATTTTGAGGAGCTTATAAGGGCTCAAACTTACACAACATCAATAAGACCAATCCATATACTTGTCGGTCATTGTTATACTGTGGAGAGAGCTTATAAGTTCCTATAATACCTTATTAAGTTATTTGGACTTATTTTTCCAAGCATTTTGATATTTCAATTTAGAGTAAGACTACAAGGCTTATAAGCTCTAAAACATTTTATAACATCTTAAAATAAGCTACTTAGCCAAACACCCTTTAAGAAGACACTAATATGCTTTTCTAACTTCATGCCAACAAGCCGAGGAGATAGATTGTAAACTAGATTAAATTGTCTTCTTCAAAGATGGCTTATTTATTGACTAGGATACTCTGAAGTTTCGTATTCTCTCTTGACAGAATCTGTTCATTTCCCCCCATTATCCATTGACAAAATCTGGCACCAGAATGTCTTAACATTCCCACTGCAGCCATTGTGCATGCAACAATTAAAAACTTGTCAAATAAAAGAAGAAATTTTACCCTGACAGTAACGAAAGCAGCAGGAATGAGTCCAATGAAGGTTGCCAAGAAGAAAGTGTGGTAAGGAACATCAACAATTGGTGAAGCAACATTTATAAACGTATTTGGTAGTGTTGGTGTCACCCTCAGGAAAAGCATGTAATTTAGAAGCCGTTCACGTCTTTTAGCCACCTGGAAAAAGCAGCAAGATCATAATCCAAATGAGAGAGTGAAAAAAGAACATAGAACAGATGAAAAACTTAAATGAGATGATAATCACACCTGTGCTTGAAAGTAAGTCAATTTGTCGGGCCATAGAGAAATGGCGAGTGGTCGGCCAATTATTTTGGATAAGAAGAAGCAGGAAGATGCTCCGGCAGTAGCTGTGAACACAACAAGAGCTACACCTCTGAAGACCCCAAAAAGTGACCCAGCAAGTAAGGACATAAAAACAGTTCCTGGAATCATAAAAGTCTGCATAAAAATGTAGACCAGACAATATCCCACTAGAACCTGTACCGTGTAGTCACTTGTATAGCTCTCCAGGTGAAACCTAAAGAAAACAAGAAAATATCATGACGTTGATTTGTGTTAAGATCTTCACGCAATGTAGATTTATGTATTTTAAGCAGAATAGCAAGTATAACCATCCAATTAGAAACACTTGCCGAAATGAAGTAGAAAAGAAGAAAAATCCACCAATTACAGCAAGAACAGGTGAAATGAGAGTTCTATTTTTAATGCCTTGTCTGTTAGGAGCTGATCATGAATTAAATACGAGAGTGCAATCCAGGCTGCTGAAAATTTTGCAGATCCTGATTATTTCAAAGCAGGGCTGCATTTAATTTACATCGGTAATTATATTGTAACCCCTTCAATTTCAATAAGTCTATAAACACAGTGTTGCAAGTTTTGAGATTTTTTATTTGCTTTTAGGCAAGTTTCCGCAAACTGTAATTGCTTTGACACCATTAACTTCCACAAAGAGATTTCACAGAAGACTTGAAGAAATTCAACCGTGTTTATTTCAACTTTTAAGAGATCTCATGGCTGTATCTTTACAATGCTTCCATATTAGCTAGAAATACTATCCATGGACCATAATAGAATCAAATCTCACTTCTCCCCTTTTGGAAAAACTAACCATGGCATATGTCTAACCCGAATCATTTTATGACAAAACAATCTCCGAAAACCTTAGCATCATCTGTGAACTCAATGCTAATGTCATCCTTAAGGTATATTTCATTTTAGCAAAAAAGAACATCATACTTCTGCGATTATAGCATATTCCAGGTCCCAAAATCCAATCACCCCATATAACAACCAGATAAACTTCAAGTAAGAGACATAACTAAGAAAAGAAAAATTATAAACTTCAAGTAAGAGACATAACTAGCAAAAGAAAAAGATTATGATGATCGAAAAACAAAAGAGGCTGAATCAACCAGAAAAGGAATCTAAAATGAATAGCACCAACTAAAGTACCTGAGGATTTGAAGATCTTCTAGCGAACGAGGAAGCTTGAGGAAGCTGTAATCAGATGCGGGCATCGTCAGGTACACCCCTACCAACCCAAACACAAACCCAAATACGACGCCGCCGGCAACTGCCACCTCCCACGCCGTCAAAGGAAACTTCCCCGATTTCTCTTTATTGTCCAATTCTCCATTACCCAAACTCACATTCGCATCCATCTTCTCAACAACAAATAAACAATCAATCAAAATAAGCTTAGCGGCTTCGATATCTTATCTGGGTTTGTACCAAAATTGTTGGTTCCTTTCTAGATAAGAATTGCAGGCAATTGTAACAAACTCAATAAAAGATAAGAGAAATAACACCAAAAACCCAAAATAACTTGGTATCTGTATTGATAATCAATGAAACAGCAACAATGTTCAGAAGAGATGAGAAGAAGATTAAGAACCGGGGATGGGAAAATTACAGAGAAAAGCTTATAGCACAAAGTTGATTCCTAACCCAGACCCTTCCTCAGCTAAATAACGTGCCAATACAGCACATGACCGCCACAAGGAGAATAACAAATTCAAGGAATGAACTCTGCAACAACGGTTTCTTCCTCAGAGCTGGAATTGGTCCCCCCCATGACAGCAGCATCCCAAAGCTTATCAGCCGTACGATCGTGTCCTTGATCAATGGCTGGGATTAATAATTTCTCCGCTTCATTCTCCACCTTTAGATCCTTTGCGCCATCTTCAACGGTCATGATGTTACTTGGGTTAGTTTGAACGACAGCGTTTTGGCCATCCCTTTTAAATAAGATCCGGCCGTCCACAATGAAGCTCATCCAACGGTTCTCTTTAAAACGGAACTTTGGCTCCAAATTAAAACATTCCATGACATTACCCCCTTCTTTATGAGATCCTTGTCCCCAAGGATCAAACTTTGGGAATTTGGCAATGATTGCGTTGTAATCCTCCCATGTAGCATCTGTTTTAGCTCCCTGATTCCACTGCACCAAAATCTGAGCCACTGGTCTGTTGTTACGAGGAACCAGTCTCTTATCCAATACTGCCAAGGGAAAGATTTTGAAAACCCCTTCTTCACTAACATCTGGTAATTTGCTGCATGGAACATGTTTATTCCCAATCTTTTTCTTAAGCAAGGATACATGGAAAACTGGATGAATCTGACTTTCCTTAGGCAATTCCAGTTTATAAGCAACCTGCCCAACCTTGCAAATAACCTTGTATGGACCAAAGTACTTGGGAGATAATTTCAGATTCCTCTTCAGAGCTAAAGAACTCTGTCTATAAGGCTGTAACCTCAGATAAACCATGTCACCTTCTTGAAATGTTCTCTCTGTACGCTTTTGATCAGCATACAATTTCATCCTTTGTTGTGCCATCTCCAAGTTTTCCTTAAGAACAATGTTGAATCTGATCCTTTCCTGTATCATATCCCTTACTCCTTCATTTCCAGATTCACAATAAGGCCCCAATATAACCTTAGCAGGAGTGTAACCATATAATGCCTCAAAGGGGGTAAGTTTAAGACTTGAGTGGTAATTGGTATTATACCAGAATTCAGCCATAGACAACCACTTTTTCCACATTTTAGGTCTCATGTGACACATACATCTCAAATATGTCTCCAAGCACTGATTTACCCTCTCACTTTGACCATCTGATTGAGGGTGGTAGGATGTTGATAGTGCTAAAGTTGTTCCTGTCAACTTAAATAGCTCTTTCCAGAAATTACTGGTGAAAATTCTGTCCCTATCAGATACAATTGATTGTGGCATCCCATGTAACTTATACACATTGTCTAAGAATAATTTGGCAATGACTTCAGCTGTAAATGGATGTGATAGAGCAAGAAAATGTGCATATTTACTAAATCTGTCAACCACCACTAAGATCACCTCCTTCCCCTCTGACTTTGGTAACCCTTCAATAAAATCCATGGAAATGTGAGTCCAAGCTTGCTCAGGAATGGTTAAGGGCTGTAACAGGCCTGGATATTTTACATTTTCATGTTTTGCTTTCTGACACACATCACATTCCCTCACCCACTGTTCTACATCTCTTTTCAAATTAGGCCAATTAAACATGGATCTGACTCTTTGGTATGTGCCTTGAATCCCTGAATGACCCCCCAATGAAGTATCATGCAGAACTTGGATGATTCTTTCCTTTAGTTTAGCATCATTCCCCACACAAATTCTCCCACTCTTCCTTAACAATCCCCCACTCCACACATAATCAGGAAAGGCATTCATATCCACAGCTTTTGCTTGCAAAATTTGAGTAAGTAAGGAGTCATTAGTGTAGGATTCACTGACCTCTGTCACCCAAGATGGTACCACAGATGTGATGAAGTGGCACTGAAGGTCATCATGGTTGATTCTGGATAAAGCATCAGCAACCTTGTTCTCCACTCCTTTCTTGTAATGTACCTCATAATCAAACCCCAACAACTTTGATATCCATTTCTGTTGTAGCAATGTGCCCATCCTTTGGTCCAACATATGTTTAAGACTCTGTTGGTCTGATTTTATAATGAAGTGATGTCCCTGCAAATAGTGTCTCCACTTCTTAACTGCCATGAGAATAGCTAGGAATTCTTTCTCATACACAGAGAGTCCCTTGTTCTTTTCTCCAAAAGCTTTACTCAGAAAGGCAATGGGCCTGTTCTGTTGCATCAGTACAGCTCCTATCCCATCATTGCAAGCATCTGTCTCTAGAGTGAATGTTTGTTTAAAGTCTGGAAGTATTAACACTGGTGCTGATGTAACTGCTGCTTTCAAACTTTCAAAGGCTATTTCTGCCTTTTCATTCCAGTGGAAGTTATCCTTCCTTAACAGATCAGTAAGGGGTTTACTGATCACCCCATAATGTTGTATAAACTTCCTATAATATCCTGTCAACCCTAGAAACCCCCTCAATTCCTTGACAGTCTTAGGCTTAGGCCATTGTTTCATGATCTCCACCTTATCCGGATCAGTGGATACCCCTTGCTCAGAAATGATGTGCCCCAAATAATCAATACTTCTTCTTCCAAAGCTACACTTGCTCATCTTGGCATATAATTCATGATGTTTTAAGATAGCCAGAGCAATCTTAATATGTTCCAAATGCTCATTCCAAGATTTGCTATATATCAGAATGTCATCAAAGAAGACCAAAATGAACTTTCTCAAATGAGGAAAAAATATCTGATTCATCAGAGATTGAAATGTGGAGGGTGCATTGCACAGTCCAAATGGCATTACAAGGAATTCATAGTGGCCATTGTGTGTAACAAAGCTAGTCTTAGAAACATCCCCTTCTCTCATTCTGATTTGGAAATATCCAGACCTCAAGTCTATCTTAGAAAAGTAGCTTGCCCCATACAATTCATCTAACAATTCATCTATCACAGGTATGGGGAAATTATGTTTGATAGTTAGGGTGTTAAGATACCTGTAATCAACACACATGCGCCATGTCCCATCCTTCTTCTTAACAAGTAAAACTGGGGATGCAAAAGAGCTCTGGCTTGGCCGAATAATACCTTCCTTTAACATTCCTTTGACCAAAGATTCAATTTCATCTTTCTGTACATGGGAATACCTGTAAGGAAATTGCTTTTTTGGTACAGCATCCGATTTCAATTCAATCTTGTGTTCAATTTCCCTGATAGGTGGCAAGGATTTTGGTTCTTGAAACACAATTTTGAACTTATCCAACACTTCTTTTAATGCTGAATCTCCAACTTCTTCAGTGCTAGGAATGGTTGTCAGAGAATACAGTTGACCAATGTCCACATTTTCCCCATTTCTGATCATTTTCTCAATTCCTGCTGCAGATATAAACTCAACATCAGACTGATCCTTAAGGGCTTGCAAGCTGATTCTTGTTCCATTTTGTAATACTGAAATCCTGTTATTCTTGTAGTCCAACCCCACAGGTGTCATGCTACTCAACCAATCACCACCCATTACCATGTCTACCCCTCCTAAATCCAAAACTCTAGTTGGAAACTTGAACTTATGATTCTGAATCTCCCATTCAAATTCTGGATAAATAGTATCACTAACCAATTGAGTTTTCCCAGCTGCCTTAACTCTCATTGGTTTAGTGTTCTCCTTTCTCCCTGTTAAGGTTCTGGCCATTTCTTCATCCACAAAGCAAGTAGAGCTTCCACAGTCTAGTAAAATTAAGGCCTCCTTACCTTCAATGTTCCCTTTCAATTTAAACATATGAGGACTACCTTTTCCAGAGATAGAATGTATTGAAATGGTCAGTTCCTCATTGTCACTTCCCTCATTCTGGAAGTCATCCTCTACCTGGAAACACTCCTCTAGTCCACCCCAGTCATCCTCCTCTGGAATAATGATGAACAGCTGTTTCTGGGTGCATTTATGCCCTGGAGAATAAGTTTCATCACAGTTGTAACATAGATTTTTGTCTCTCCTAGCCCTCATCTCGGAAGCTGTTAAGTACTTCCTTTGAGTTGGAAAAGATTTGGTACTTTGTATTGCTTTGTTACTACCATTCCAGTTTCTCATGGGTCCATTCTGAGTTACAGCTCTCACTTGTTGCCTCCCCTGATTCGTATGCTTCAACCCCATGTTTGCTCTTGCAAGCAAAGCATCCACTGCAGCCTCTTGATTTTTTGCAAAGCTAACAGCATCTCCTAAGTTCTGGGGCTTATGAGCAAAGACAGATGCCCTGATTTCTTCTTTTAGACCACATATAAAAGCAGCTATAAAGTAGTCTTCAGTTAGATTTTTGCAGAATAAGAGAAGTTGAGCTTTAAGCTCTTCAAACCTAACTAAATACTCCTCAACTGTACCCCCCTGTTTCAGATTATGAAACTCTCCCACAATTAACTGCCTATCACCTGCATCAAACCGCTTAAGGACTTCATCTATCAGTTGTTCCCACCTCAAATCTGGAGTACTTTCGATAAGATTCTGTAACCAAGTTTCAGCTACACCCGAGAAATAAATAGATGACAATGTGATACGTTCATGCTCAGGCACCGTTGGTAACAACTGGAAATACCTTTGGGCTTTCCGCACCCAACTCCGTGGGTTAGAGCCATCAAAACCTGGAAAGTCGATATACTTATGAGAGGAAGAGTGACCTCCAAAACTACCTTGTGAATGCATTTCTGGTTGTGACGTATTGTTGGACATGGATCCACCCCCCTTCTCGTTTGAAGCTGATAAGCCATCCCCCAAGATAGACTTATTCCGATTGTAATTCTGAACCTGATCCGCGATAGCCCCAACCTGCATTGTTAATTTCTCCAAAGTTCCGGTCAAGTCGTTAAATCGCGTATCCATCTTTTGTTCCGCAGCCAATCTCATGGCTCTTTCCTCAATTAGTGATCCCTTGAGTTCCTGCAGATCCTTAGAGCGGAGCCCGTCTGCCATGCTTCAGGCCGTATGGATCGTCGGCTCTGGATACCAAATGTAACAAACTCAATAAAAGATAAGAGAAATAACACCAAAAACCCAAAATAACTTGGTATCTGTATTGATAATCAATGAAACAGCAACAATGTTCAGAAGAGATGAGAAGAAGATTAAGAACCGGGGATGGGAAAATTACAGAGAAAAGCTTATAGCACAAAGTTGATTCCTAACCCAGACCCTTCCTCAGCTAAATAACGTGCCAATACAGCACATGACCGCCACAAGGAGAATAACAAATTCAAGGAATGAACTCTGCAACAACGGTTTCTTCCTCAGAGCTGGAATTGGTCCCCCCCATGACAGCAGCATCCCAAAGCTTATCAGCCGTACGATCGTGTCCTTGATCAATGGCTGGGATTAATAATTTCTCCGCTTCATTCTCCACCTTTAGATCCTTTGCGCCATCTTCAACGGTCATGATGTTACTTGGGTTAGTTTGAACGACAGCGTTTTGGCCATCCCTTTTAAATAAGATCCGGCCGTCCACAATGAAGCTCATCCAACGGTTCTCTTTAAAACGGAACTTTGGCTCCAAATTAAAACATTCCATGACAGCAATGCAACGAACCGATACGCATAAATTACATAAACTACCAATTCTCCCAAAATCAATTCGATTTGGGCTCTCTACAGACTAGCAATGTCGGGAAGAGAAGGAGAGGTTGAGAGGATTTCTGCTTCGTCTTCTTCTTTGCTTTAGGGGTACTCCTCTCTCTCTCTCTCTCTCTCTCTCTCTCTCTCTCTCTTCTTTCTCTCTCACTTTTGTTTTTTTGTCGAGAGTTTGAAGCCAAGGTTATATGCGAGATACATTGTCTCCACATGACAAATATGTAAAGAATATTCGGCCAATTCCTCATAAAATCCAAATTCCAAACCAAGTTTTTTTTTGATGTAAATTCCAAACCAAGTTGAGGAAAGTAAATAATGACGACTATTATATTTTTAGATTTTGGGCGTCTTTGATTGTTAGATTTTAAAATATATATTTTTTAATTTTTCCATGTATTATCTCTTAATTTTTTTTTTATCAGTATCATCTCTTAATTTCATTTTCTTGCACATCATGTTAATATTTTTTATATTTTTTTCATATTTTTTATTTTTTATTATTATTTTGAAAATTCTAACTTTTTTGTTTTTGTATTTTTAGTTTATTTTTGTCTATATTATTATATTAAGCACGTTACCCACTTAATATTTATTAATATAAAAAATATTTTTAATATATTTTACAATAATTTTTTTTTTCACACCTATAAAGTGTGTGTAATTACTAGTAATCTATTTTTTTAAAAAAATTACTAGTAATCTACACTATTTATATTAGTCTATACTAGTATATTAAGTGAGAGAGACCAGTGTGCTCTCTTGGGCGTTATCTCTAATGTTTTTTTATTTAATTTATTTATTTTTCTCCATCACATAAGTTATTTAACCCCACTTTTCTCTAATCTCATTTTTATTCTCTTTTTTATGTTCTTTTTATTTTTCTTTCTCATATTTATTAATTTATATTTTAACTATTTCTCATTAATATATAATTATTAAATTTATATTAAGATGAATAATTCAACTGAATATATTTAAATAATAATAATTTTTTTCTTCACACACGCATAGTGTATGGATAATTACTAGCATATATAAAGTGTTAGAGGCATATAGATATATTTGTTGCTTTGGACTTTTTTTTTTTTTATTTTTTATCTCGGTTTTATTTATTTATTATTTTATCACCCCAATACTATCTTTTTATTCTATTTTTACATAATTAAATAATTATCTATTTTTTATTAGGATAAAAAGTTTAATTTTAATACATTTTACTTGTAACAGCCCTAACCTGGGCCGAGTCGGGAGAGGCAAGTAAAGGGTTATTCAAGAAGCGTTTACAATCTCGATCCTTATTTACTCTTTCATGCATTGCATTCTTATGTGACTTATGTGCTATAGTTTTAATTAAAAATTCGTAATTTAATTATTTCCTTTATCGAGCATGTATATTGAAACTTTTCTCATAAGAATCTTAGAACTCTAGTATACATCCCTTTCCAGCACCTAAAACCCCTTCATATATTTCAAAATCTATTCCTACAATTTTAGGTTAGAAATTACGAAAATACCCCTACAGCACTAGAATTTTCCTACATTCCCCGAAGTACTTTTACCACCCAATATTGTGACCAAAAGAATCCTCATATTATTTCGAGGATCTTGACACTCTCCGTGAACCATGATTCCCATCCTAACTCTAGTAGCATAAAAAACCCAACTTATAGTTCGATCGTAAATAACTCTTTAATCGTCTACTTTTCGATATTCAAATTTTATGAATTTTCATACATTTACCAAAACTCGATTCCACCCATAGCATATTTTATAAATATTTTCCTTTTTAAAAATTGTCATTTTATTTTAAATAATTAAGCTTTCATTCAATATTTGAAATTTTACTTAAAACGTTTCTTCAATTTTTCTCTAAACTATGATAATTTTTCCAACCTTTAAACTTCATCATAGATTCGTTTATATAATTTTCTCATAATTTTCATCATCTTTAACGTTCATGATTTGTAAACGGAAACTCTAAATATTCCACATTTATAATCATGACGAAGCTTATTTTTCACTCGTTCTTTCATTAATTTACTACTTCAGGTTTTCACCTCTCGACTCTTGAATAAATTTTATACCATTTTATATTTATTTTTATTCAACATAGTCCTTCTAGAAAGTTTAAATAAATGGATATATTTTCTCCACATTTCCTATATAATTACCAAGCATATGTGTAAATTATAAGACAACCACATTTCCTATATAGCTACTAAGCAATTGTTTAGGTTATGAAGCATTCACATCTCCCTTAAACTCTTAGGAATTGCACAAAAGCCCCTCATAACTACCTATAAATACCCCTCCCAAGCATCATTTATAACTCACAAATCAACACACAAAAATCACTCATCTCCCTCTCCCCAAACCTCACGCCAAGCCCCCTCATTCAAGAGACAAAAGGTTAGTTTTTGTGCTTTAATTTATGCTTTAATTCATGCTTTATTTTATATTTAAATTATGCAATTTAATTTATATTATGTTAGAGAATT
The DNA here is from genome assembly GCA_037501455.1 of Lantana camara. NCBI lineage: Eukaryota > Viridiplantae > Streptophyta > Magnoliopsida > Lamiales > Verbenaceae > Lantana > Lantana camara. Next base: position 114,326,791 of record CM074857.1, read on the forward strand.
ATGCTTTAGGAATTTATTTCATGAATTAAAGATAGGAATTTAAATTAAGAAATGCATGTTTATTATATGAATTTATTTAAATATGTGTTTGAATATTCATAATTATGTTCTTGAATGTTAGAACAAATGCATGTTTAGAGAATTTAATTAGGAATTATTTTTCATGGAATGTTTATATATTTTGCTATATTATGCTTCAAATCTTATGTTATGAATATGAACATGATCTAATATACCTAATATGTCCTATGAATATAGAACATGTTCTTGATGTTCTTGAAGTATGTGTGTGTACCGTGTGCTGGTGTGTGTAAGTGTGTGTTTGATTTTGTGTTTAAAAATATTTAATCCCCTAAGGTTAAATAGTAACCGTTTTTCAATAGTAACTTTGACTTTTGACTTTAAATATGAACTTTGACTAATAATATCATGTAGTAATTCCACGAATTAATATAAAATATAATTTGGGTTTTTTTTAAGAAAGGACTTTTATCTAACGATTTTAAAATCGGGGATTAAATAACGTTTTCAAAATCGGGTTCACTTTTATTAAAAATAAACCTTAACTTGGATTCATGATTTGAATAAGAATTTCTTGGTTAATTCGGTTGTATGACTTTGGTATCAGTATGTTTTACAATAATATTTCAGTTCTAGATTACCGAATTTCTTGTAAATTTACTGTTATTCATTGTTACAACATGCTTTAATTGTGCTCATTCATGTGTCTCATTAGTATAGAAAGAACTTAGTTCTCTAAGTCCGTAGTAGTTCACTACTTTCAGGAACTAGGTCTGGGCAGTGGAACCCTAAATACTTTACTTGATTCTGTATCGTAGCAGGTGAGGTTAAAATATTTTCAACTGGGATCATGAGTCTACATATAAAATATTTTATTATTTATCCTAATAAAGATTCAGTCTTATTTTCCCTAATTATAGTATTATCCCCTTTCTGGGAAAATATCTGATATACGGATGCCTATTATCCTATTATATCAAATAAAATCATTGTTTAAGTATAAGTTACAAACATATCATACTCAAGTCCGTTTTGGCGAGTATTGATATAATGTAACTCTATTCTGTATTTAAAATGCAAGATCTGTATATGTATCTGTATCTGTTGGGCCCGGTGGTACAGTAGAACTAATAGTCGGGTGGCAAGGGCCATCGTCTATTACTATACCTGCCGCCAAATCTGATCTTAATGTTGGTTTAACAGGAGGATAGTTATTCCACATTAAGTGACGGGAAAGGTACCTCCCTCTCTCTGTCTGTATCTGGATCTCGAGGGGTTGCTCCCGACAGATCATGGAGGAAGAATGTAGCACCCCTATACGTAGAGGTACCACACCCCCCGCACTATAGGCCAATCCACATACGAAATGGACAATCCGTACATGAACTAACCTATAGCGAACGGGTGACAATAAAAGAAAAGACGAGCTAGGCGGGACTAAACCCCAAAACAATACAAGACCAATGTATAACAATTAAAAACGGAAGCATTATTTCATATATACATATAGGTACCAACTAACTTATCAATACATTATCATCTCTTATACATGATCAAATATTCAAAATGTGATAACAATAGACATAACGTGAGAAGTAGTAAAATATATACATGACGGTGCGCTGCTAGACTCGTGAAAATGCAAGACTGGACCAGACTCCCGCCTAGCACGACCGGCTCTCAAGTACCTGAAAAGCGAAGTATCAGTCTACCGAAGACTGAGTGAGGGGCATAAATATATATTAGCGCAATCACATGCAAGTTATAACCTCGGGTAAGGTTTTATAATTGAAGTAATATAAGTTCACAATAACATAAACTCGCCCGAGATTTCAACTACCAATATTAATTACTTATTCATTTCATGCAATCAATCAATCAATACATGGCCCCGGCGAGTAAGGGCGGTCTCCAACCGATCTCCCAATGAACATGAACATGCTTGCTTGTTTAATATTCAATAGGTGATCATGCAATTCATTTAACGTGCAATCGTGCAATAGTGTAATCATATAACACGTTCATGACATGACAATCATGCAATAACCCGAGGCGCATCCGTGGTGCCGGACTCGTCCCCAGTCTCCTTTTCCCTCCGGTTTGATGAAGGGATTGCAAGGCCCCAACATCCAGTCTCATTGAGCATAGGGTACATGAATCCCTAAGCCCGGAGCTCCTTCCTCCACTAATCTCCTAGTGGATTCAGGGGTGACCCCTAGTGTGGTGAGGATAGCGCCAGAGTTACCCGTCAGCCCTTGCTTTCCCGGTTGGCTCCAGTCACTACCCTCGGGCCCAAATGTATCCGTCATGCTACTCGCCTAATCATGTATGAAACAATACCTGACTTGCTTGCTTGCTTGCTTGAACCTGTCTTGCAATGATCAATGATTTATAGAAAGTATTTATAACCGTAAATACTATTTTGGCTAAAATATCACATAAGGGGTATACGGGTTCTATATAACTAGCAATTAAACCTCACCTATACCGACAAAGACAAGTAGGCACGGCCTACGGGGCTTGCTCCTCGTCCCTACCCTCGTGACTTGTGCAAACACGACACTTATTCATGAGACATGTCCTAATATGCACAAAATGTGACGAACGTCGGAAATGTATCGAGATGTCCACGAAAATGTAATGTGGTATGATAACATGTTGTTTCACTCCATATTAGCACATATTACAGCAAATCGGGGTCAAGGAAGTCGTTGGATCGAGGGGCTAAAATTGTAATTTTATGCAGTCATTTTTGTTCTGTCAGCGGCATGGGAACGGCCGTTCCGGCCCTTAGTGTAAACTGGGAAGGGCCGTTCCCATGGTCCCAAGAAACGCCCCTGCGTTTTTCATTTTAAAGTGACGCTTTTATGTTGGGAACGGCCATTCCGGCTCGCAGGCCAAAATGGGAACGGCCGTTCCCATGTGCGCGCCGTCTATGAATTCAAAGGGGTGGGAACGGCCGTTCCCAGAATGAACTGGGACCGGGAAGGGCCGTTCCCGCTCCTCTGCAAGTGCAGAAACAGAGCAGAACAGGGGAGGCTCTCGGGACAAAACAACCACTTCCAAAACATCATCAAACCCTCTCTAAAATGCAAGAATTCTGGGCACTAGCATGCATACATGATCAAGATACAATAAAACCCCATATAAACACCTAATTTACTCAAGAACACCAAGAATTCTCACTTTCATGTTCACACACCAATCATCACCTAAGCTCAACTCTTTCAAGAATTCATGTCTCCACTCATGGTATGATCATGTATTTAAGCATCAACCAACATATAATCCATATATGTCATAAATTGCAAACCCTAGCTAGTTCATTTATAATCCAGAATCAAGAGTTCATGCAACAATCACCTTTGAAGAACAAGAAATGAAGAAGATGAATGATGACGATGATCAAGCCTCAAACTTGGAATCTTTCTTGAACAATCTTGATGGAGTGAAGAAATCTCTCATCTCTTTTCTTCCTAGATGAACCGAGGATGAAAGGAAGCAAATATGTTGGTGATTTTTGGAATAAAATGATTGAAGAAGCTTGGGGAAGCTATGTACGTGATTCACCATCCTTGATTTAAGTGAAATGTATAAATTGCACTTTAGTCCCTTAAAGATTTAAGTCATGCAATTAAGGATGAAAAGCTTTGGGAATTGATCAATTGAGTCCTTGGAAATGTTATGCAATTTGGTCCCGAAATTTAAAAGAATGAACATGTAGGGCAAGTTGACAATTAAATCATTTTCGGTAATTAATTCACGAAATAAATATTTTCAAGTTATGAGATAAATTATAAGTTTAATATGAATTTCATGAAAGTATTATAAAATATAATTTATAAAATTATTTTGGACATAAGATATTAATAAATAAAAACCGGGGCGTTACAAAGAAGGCTGGATTGATTCTATTATTTCTGATTTTGTTCTGTTTAAGGAGTAAAGGATGGAAAAAGCCTACTTGCAGGGCAACAATACTCTATTGTCGTACGGTTCATATTGTCAAGAATCTGATACCCAATCCCTTATTGCCCTTTTTCTCAAAATAAATATGAACCAAATATTTGTATTGATTATTATTTTATTGATTTCCGGTATAATGCTATCAATCTATTATTTTATTAACAGTTTCAAACTCCAACTTTTATAGTCAAACACCTTTTTCAAATATACCTATACGTATATATGTAGTTCCAACTACCCCCTCACTTAGTCACTTTGATTAATCCTCGTACTTTATAAATCATGGTTTCAGGTTCAACAGACGTTTACTAGAAGGTATCTTGAAGCCTAGTTTGTCTTTCATTTGGCATGATAGTTCAAGGTTCTTTAGAATAGGTTATACTTACGAGCTTGTAATTACCTAATACGGCCATTACATGGTCACTACCTTTGACATCTATACTATGCCATCACTGGCTTGTTTATTCCCCTATCATAGTTTCAAAAGTTTTAAATTATCAAAATTTCCGTTGCAATGTTTTAATACTCTGATATGGTATATCACTATCCGTTCGCCTGAGTGTTTCTCGGGTGGTAGGCCTCACATCCACTCGGGAGATGCTACGGTGCGGGGTTGTAGTGTATAGGGGCGCTACATTACTTATAATTTATTTTAAGAGTCATCATTTATTTTGAAATATTTTTAAATTTTCGGGAACTTAGAAAAACATTTGTCGGAAGACTCAGAACTTAGAAAAACATTTCTTTAAAAATATATTTTATTTCTTTCAAAATAAAAGAATATGAAAAATTTGAGAAGTTGAGAAGGTATCTAACTAACCAGATGAGAATTAACAATCATAATAATCTCTAGATAACAAATTTGAGAAGATGAGAGATATCTTAACTAACCAGATAAGAATCAATAATCATAATTGATGAGGCCAAATTACGCTCGGATCAATGCCATCCACGTCTCACCATATAAGTCGCTCCCCAGTCATCAGGAAACCCCTCAGCTTGGACGTTTGCCTTGTTGGGCTCGTGGAGTGGGCCTAGCCCATTAACTGCTTAAAGCTTGCGCACCTTGGCTTAAGTCACGAGCGTAGGATTTACTCGCCAATCCTACCTAATGCTCGTACTGCGGACCCACGGGACGCTCTCCTCTGGATCCCATTTCTTCCGCGCCCGTTGTAGTGACGCTCGCCAGCATATGCGCTCAACGCCTCCCTCGTTCGGCGCACTAGCGCTCACGAGACGTCAGCTTAAGGAACCCCATCCGAGCGTCCCCGGCGCTCGAACCAGGAATCAAAGACTCCGTTCTAAGGTTAACTCCCACTATGGTGAAGGGTTCCCTTCGAGGGCACACCCAGCCATATGGGAAACCTTTCTGAGCACTTCCGCTCTCGCCTGCGGTACTATAACTACCTCTGACACAGTGGTAGTGCGTACTATTCCTGACATGCCCCCAAACTTTTCAGGGCAATCACTTTCATACCATCACATAGCGCCATGTGTCTAGGGCAACACAGGGTTTGTGACCACTTGGTCACTATTACCGAAACACCCCTACCCTCAACGTATAAATAAGGGGAATCAGCTCATTCTCCTCAAGTCATCTTCTTCCACAAGAATACTCTGCACTGAACTGGGCACTCTTTCCTCCATCTTTTCTCTCCTCAAGTTCCGCATACTTCACCATTCTTACTGCACTTCCATCCCTGGTGTCACGCTCTTTGGAAACCCAGTTCCTGAGGCTCAAACGCCTGTGATGGTTTTCCCCCCAAACAAATCTTAAAGTGTTGGTGATTTAGTACATTCCTAGTATTTACACCATCATTTTTGGCGCCGTCCGTGGGAAACCACCATCATCTTCTTTGGATTTTCATCTATTTCTTCCTCCTTCAGCTAGTTGAGACATAACACCATTAGCTTCAATCATGGGTTCTGCAACAAGGTCTGGAGTTCTAGATACCAGAAGTGCTCTTCCGCCTGTCAATGAGGAAACTCTGGAAGGGAATACGCCCAACATTCAAGCTGGAGGCGAAGTCCCATCTGTTCCTGGGGAAGGAAATGGAGGAAAAAGGGGCTTTAGTAGGGGCTTTACCGGCAGGAAGAACCGAGGCCGGAGGCCCTAGTTCTGCCATCCCACCAGTGACCCCCATGCCCGCTACAACGGCGATCAACACTACCATGACAATGCCGCCACCAGGGTTCGCGTATGTGCAACCCGCCATGATGCCCAGAATGATGTCGGGCATGGTGCCAATGGTCCATCCCTACCAAGTGGGCACATTACAACTTCCTGTTTCCATTCCTAAAGAAATTCAAGGAGTGGAGATGCCACAAATGACCTGGCAGCAACTCCAGGCACTCTACGTACAGTGCGAGGTGCAGGCCACACAAAACGCCTGGAGGCACTTCACCATCGCCTATTTTCCCTCAGGAAAGGGCGCTCAGATGGCTCACCCCTTTGGGGGGCTACAAATCCACCCATTGGCCGCTGCCCAAAATGTACTAAGGGCATAACCACCACTGCTGCCACCAGCGCAGGAGAAGGACGCTTCCCCGAGAGCCAATCGGGAACAGCGCCCTTTGGAGAAGGAGAAAGCCCCTCCGGCAAGGGGAGATGTAAAAGAAGAGGTCCAATCCCGGGCCATAGGAAGGATGAACAGGAGGGAAGGAAACGACCCTCGTTTGGCTGCTGTCCAAAACCAACTCGAAGGATTGCAGCAGATGGTGGAGCAACTCTCTCGAGCGCGGTCTCAAGTCTCCCCCGCTGAGGACGAGAGGTCCAAGGCCAGAGACGCTCGTAACCCACGCGATCGAATCCCTCACCGTTTGAGGAAAGAAGATTATGAAGAGTATGACCATGAGGACGGGAACCAAAGGCCTCTGACAGGCGGTTCACCCCTCATTGATGAGGTCTTGATGGTACGAGCGGGGATGGGCAAAATCCCCACATCCGTTAACCGTTACGATGGGACCACCTACCCAGCCGAGCATCTGGATCATTTCGTGCACTTGATGCACCTTCACGAGCACTCCAGTCACTACTGGACGAAGACCTGTCACTTTCCTCATAGGAATGGCACAGGAGTGGTACAAAAAACTGCCCCCTCGCTCTATCCGAGGGTATAACGATTTGACGGATACCTTCATGAGCCATTTCAATTCCTTGAAGGCCCCGACGCCCGCTGCCACAACCCTCTATAGTTTGGTGCAAGTACCGAGCGAGTCTCGCAGGTCCTTCATGGGCAAGTTCAACAAAGAGATCCTATTGGTGGAGAAGCCCTCGATGGATTTCCTGAGACATATACTCTTCGGGGCAATCAATATGAAGAACTACGTCAGCAAGGAATTTGTGGAGGAGGTAGCCAAGAAAAAGCCTCGCTCACTGATGGAGATCAGGGATATAGCTGACTCCTTCTTCACCCTCGAGGACATGTACATCGCGAGGATCAGAAACTCGCAAATACCCCTCAAACTAACCGAGGTCCCGAGGACAGAGGAGAGCCCAAGAATCGCCGCTGCAGCCCAGTGCCCGCTCGCCCCCTCGCAGATATGAGTGCATTCCCCTCAACCTCCCCATCGCAGAAGTCTATTCCATGACGAACAAGAAATTGTTCAAGAGGCCGCCAAAGATGAGGGAGACCGAGGCTCAGAAATGCTCGGGCAAATACTGTGCTTTTCACAAACAGAAAGGGCACGACACCCACGAGTGCCGCCAGCTGGAAAGCGAAATTCAGAGGCTCATTGCCGGGGGACATCTCAAGGAATTTGTGAAGGTGCTGGAGAGATATGATGAGCATTGCGCCAAGCGTGCCAAGGCAAGGGGAAGAAGTCGCTCTCGTTCAAGAAGTCCCCGACACCGTCATACTGAAACGAGTGACCGCGGCAAACAGAAGGCTGTTGAGGAGGAGAACCAACCCTTTGCTGTCATTTATATGATAGCTGGTGGACCCTCGGGGGGTGATTCCAATGCTTCCCGCCATCACCATGTCCGTAGCTATGGTCAGACCGGTGTACTCACTGGAAGGATCCTCACGCTCGAAGGAGGATGACGTTGTAGGGTTTACTGAAAAGGATTTAGAGCATATTGTAACACCTCATGGGGTCGGTGAAACCTCTGACTGCCCCATGGTGGTTAGTTTAGACGTTCATAACCATGTTATAAAGAGGGTTTTGATTGATAGTGGAAGCTCAGTGAACGTTCTCCCCTACTTCACGTTTCAAAAAATGAACATCACAAACACTCCCCTCGAACCCCTCAGAACAGCCCTTGTTGGCTTTGGGGGTTCCGAGATTATCCCTCGTGGAAAGATTCGCTTGGCCACCTCTTTTGGTCGCGTCCCATAGCAGAAGACTTTGAGCGTCCTTTATGCAGTGGTTGAGGTGGACCTCCCGTATAACATCATTATTTGCACCCCGCCCTCGTTGACTTCAAGGCGGTAATATCAACGTACCATCAGAAAGTCAAGTTCCCCACTCCCGAGGGTACGAGCGAGGTGCTCTGCAACGTCAAAGAAGCGTGGGAGTGTTACATCCTTTCGCTTCGCAGCCACAAACCCAAGCAAACCATTCAAACAGGGTCCACCAAGAAGTCGGTTGATTCCCCAAGTTAGATGAAGACGGCCCCGAGCGCAAGAGGGCCAAACTCTACAGGAAAAAGAATAAAAAGAAGGCGACGGACGGGTCCAAAGACAGCGGAGTTGGTCCACTTGGACCAGTTGAGGGATCCTCCTCGGAAGGCGAGGGTCATGAGCCCTCGGAAGAAACCAATGATAGGCTCACAGGAAAGAAGCGGGCGCTCGAAGCTCCTCAGCCTGAAGTTCGCATTGAACCCACTGAGAAATTCCTAATCATTGAATTGGAGCTAGGAAATCTAGATAAGACCACACAAATAGGCTCTAATCTCGATGGTCCCTCACAAATTATGATGATCAAGTTTTTATGAGAGAATGTGGACGTCTTTACCTGGAAAGCCTCTGATCTAACTAGCATAGATCCGTGCGTTATTGTTCATCGACTCAACGTAGATCCAGCCTTCAAACCCATCAAGCAGAAGAAGAGGGACGTCCATGGTTTTAGGAGACAAGTTATTGAAGAGGAAGTCAATAAACTCCTCGAGGCTCAGTATATTGAGGAGATCTTATACCCTGAGTGGCTCTGCAACGTGGTGCTTGTACCTTAAAGCGCAAACAAATGGCGAATGTGTAATGATTTCACTGATCTCAACAAAGTGTGCCCCAAGGATCCCTACCCTCTGCCAAGGATTGATCAGTTGGTGGATTCAACGGCCGGTTGTGAGCTTACGAGTATGATGAATGCCTTCCAGGGTTATTACCAGATCTTCATGGCGCCCGAGGATCGCCCCAAAACCTCCTTTGTGGTCCACGTGGGAGTTTACTATTTTCTAGTCATGCCGCTCGGGCTTAAAAATGCAGGGGCCACTTATCAGTGCCTCATCAACAGGATGTTCGAGCGTGAAATCGGAAAATCTATAGAGGTTTACGTGGATGACATGATTGTCAAAAGCAAGCGCCAACACTCCCACTTAGAGGATCTCAAGCGAGCCTTTGATATCCTGCGCCACTAAGGTATGAAGCTAAACCCCTCGAAGTGCACGTTAGGAGTCCGAGGGGAAAAATTTTTGGGATACGTAGTCAGCCAAAGAGGCATTGAGGCTAACCCGAAAAAAATCAGAACGATCATTGACATTCCCTCCCCTCGGAACGTCAGGGAGGTCCAAGTACTGGTGGGCAAAATCATCTCCTTAAACAGGTTCATTTCCCGCTCGGCGGACAGAAACTTATCGTTCTTCAAAATTCTGCGTAACGTTCGGAACTTTGCTTGGACTGACGAATGTGAGAGGGCCTTGCAAGACATGAAGCACTACCTCTCGTGCACACCCTTACTAATGAAGCCGGTCCCCGGAGAAAGCTTATTTATCTACCTTTTCGTTTCGTCAGAAGCCACAAGCGCAGTCCTCGCCGCAGTCCGCGAGCGCAAACACTTACCAGTGTATTACTTGAGCAAAACCTTGCAGGGAGCAGAAAAGAGATATATGGAGATAGAGAAATTCTCTTTTTCCCTCGTCAATGCTTCCAGGAGATTAAGGCCTTATTTTCAAGCTCACTCCATCACTGTGCTTACGGATCAGCCGTTCAAGTAAGTACTCTCGAAACCGGACATCTCGGGCAGGCTAATCAAATGGTCTATAGAACTCAGCCAATTTAACACCAGCTTCGAGCCTAGAACAACCATACATGCTCAAGCCGTAGCTGACCTGCTTGTCAAGCGTTTCGACTTGGACCCAGAGTCCTTGAAAGAAGAGGGGTTATGGCTTCTGCGCACGGATGGCTCCTCGACCTCACAGGGGGGAGGGGGAGCCGGGGTGACCCTCACGGACCCTCGAGGGATTGAAATTGACTACGCGATCAAGCTGGCCTTCCAAATCACCAACAATGAGGTTGAATATGAAGCCCTCATCCAAGGACTCAAAATTGCCCTTCAGAATGGAGCCTCTCGGGTCACTGTTTATGTTGACTCTCAGTTAATTGCTAGTCAAGTGGATGACACTTATGAGGCTCGAGAAACCACCATGGTGCAATATCTGGCCAAGGTTAAGGAGGTGATCGCTAAATTCAAGGAGTTTCATTTGCTGCAGGTACCGCGGGCGAAAAACGAGCGTGTTGATGCCCTTTCTAAGTTTGCATCGGCTCTGGAAGGATCCTGCGAACGTTACGTCACGTTCCTCAGAACAGAGGAACCGTTGATAAACGTGGGGAAACCCTCGGGCCAGGTGAACATAATTGATCCGTCCGAGCCTTGTTGGCTTGATGACATCATCAGATTCTTGAAGGACGGTACCTGCCCGAGCGACAAAGTAGAAGCACGAAAGGTTAGATGTAAAGCCCCCCTCTTTTCATTGGATAGCGAGGGCAGACTCTTCAAGAGGTCGTTCCAAGGCCCACCATTAAGGTGCTTGTGACCCTCGCAAGCCAAGGACGTATTGGAACATGTACACAGCGGAAGCTGTGGGAACCATTCAGGCGGTTGGATTTTGGCTAAAAAGGTGTTGAGAAGGGGGTTCTATTGGCCCTCGTTTTTACAGGATGCCATCAACTTCTCCAAGAAATGCCCTAAGTGCCAATTCCATTCCAACGTTCCTCAATTGCCCACAACCCAAATGATCCCCATTGACGTTTCGTGGCCCTTCGACCAATGGGGTATTGACATAGTAGGGCCCCTCCCCATGGCGGTCGGACAGAACAAATTTGTGATCCTCGCAGTGGATTACTTCACCAAGTGGGCCGAAGCTGAAGCGGTCGCGAAGATAACATTCAAAGTAATGAGAGACTTCATCTGGAAAAATATCATCTGCAGATACGGTATCCCGAGGGTATTGATATCAGACAATGGATCTCATCGCTGCTGACACTCGGGAATGGTGTTATGAATTGGGCATTGAGCAACGCTTCACTTCCGTGGGCCACCCTCAGGCCAATGGACAAGCTGAAGTTACAAATAGGACTATACTCCAGCATCTCAAATTGATGCTCGAGAGCAAAAAGGGCGAATGGGCTGAAGAGCTTCAATAAGCCCTCTGGGCATACCGCACTAGCCCGCGAGCGGCCACGAGCGAGACCCCCTATTCCCTCGTATATGGCTCCGAGGCCATGATACCTGTAGAGATGGCTCAAGAATCCGCACGCGTCACTTACTTCGAGCCCACCGCCAACGAAAGTAACCGGGTACTCGAATTAGACCTGTTGGACGAAAAGAGAGACACTGCTTGGGCTCGGATGCACAAATACAAAGCGTCGGTAGCCCACCAGTACAATAAGCGTGTCAAAGAAAGGACCTTCCAACTAGGAGACTTGGTTCTTAAAAAGGTTGAAGTATCCAAACATGTGGGTAAGTTAGATCCCAATTGGGAAGGCCCCTTCAAAGTCGTCCAGGTACGAGCGAACAAACACCTACCTGCTGGAGACTTTGCAAGGCGAATGTCTCCCTCGACCGTGGAACGCCTGTAACCTGAGAAGATTCTATGTTTGAGGCAAATCTTGTAAATCCCCGCTCAGGGCACACTGTATCTTCTTTTGACAAGAATATAAAATACATCAGTAAGTCTTTTCATACATTGCACGATTATTTACTTGATTCAATTCATAATAAATTACATCATCGGTCGTATCAACGCCTACTCCGTGTCGGGGGTATCCCACGTTGAACGGCTTGATATTTATTTTTGTGCGGGTTACTCTTAAGTGAGCGTACCCTCTCCATATCAATGATGACGGTGTGCCAAGGGTGCTCCACGCTCGGCAGCTTGATGGTCTTAGATATTTGATGGTCACAATTGAGGGTAGCTATACGCTTAATTACACCGACTGGGTACTAAATACCCCAGTTCACACTCGTAAACCCTTTAAAAGTTTTTTTTGCATTGAGTTCGCGTACGCTCATTGAGGGGAAGTACTTAGTTAATTCTCGTGTTATTTCCCAAGTTCAAGTTCAAACTCCCCAGCTACACTCATTACATTGCAACACGGATATTAATTCTTAACCCAAGATAAACCCTTTGCAAATCCCCCTGTTGATTTCTAAGTTCCAGTTTGTGCTATCACAACACTCGGTACTGCTCAAAACTCTTAAATTGATTTTTACCAAAGGCAAACACTTAGCAAAACCCTTGATGGATTTCTAAGTTCAAGTTTAAGCCTTAAAGTAGGGTATGACCAAGGTGACCCTCATATGATACACCCTCGTGTCTATGCATTCATATGTCACAAAATTCCAAGTAAAAATCAACATTAAACACCCAAGGCGTAACAACACAACATGAAGGAAAATGGAATTTCATTAATGTGAAAGTAAAGTTACAAGTACTGGAATGTATAGCATCAAAGATGGAGGCGGTTATAGGTTTCAATTGAGCAGAGGAGCAGATTCAGTGGGCTTCACTCTCAGGCTCTGGAGGAGCAGTAGACAAAGGGACAGGAGCCAGAACTTCAGCGTCGGAGGCTTGAGCGTTGCTAGGACCGGTACCGTCTTGAGCGTCAATGGTGGGGCCTTCATCTTCAATTGTTAAGGGCTCAATATCGGTGGGGTTGGCCGCCATATACTCGTTTTGGAGCATAACAACCAAGTCGTGGTACTGCGGCTCTGTGAAGTCCTCAGTTGGGTCCCTCGTGGAAACCATTGGCTCTAGGTTTTCATCCAAATCCATCCTCAAATGCTCGTCCATACGGGTGGATGGAGGTACTAAGCCCAGTTTGATCAGTTGGCCCACGGACTTCTAGAATAACCGGCGAGGGTTGTCCAAGCAGTGCAAGTTAGCAGCGAAACCGAACTCTTTGGAGCGCACGAACCTGACGACCGCTTCCCAAGTGACCCTCGACTCCAAGGCCTCAACTTGTCCCCGTAAGTCAACAAGCTCTTTCCTTGTTGCTTCAAACTGATGGTTGCGCTCAGCCAAATGCTTGTTAAGCTCCTCATTGTCAATCCTCAATTGGTTGCGCTCCTCCTTCAATTTCTTGTGGCGATCGTCCAGCTTCAGATAGGCATCATCCTGTTCCTTCAGCGCCTTCTTGACTCCCTCGTGGTCAAGCTTGAGCGCCGGTTGCTCCGCTGAGATGTTGTTGTAATCCTCTTGCAGTTGACCAGGATCAGAGATGCGCATCATCTTCTTGTACTTGGCCTTATGCTCAGAATAGACCTTCGCTCGCTTCTGCAAGTTCTTCAGTCTGGGGAGTACCTCCTAAATAAATTAAAAAAAAATGGAAGTTATTACGAAGTTAATTCGAGGGTGAAAGTTCTTCGAGAAAGTTCAAGAGCTTACCGTTACGAGGGCGTAGCAGGCGTCATCCGCAACTCGGATAGCATCTTGCTCATTCAGCTTGTCATTATCCCCAGAGAATTGCAGGTTGCTCACAACCCCCGTAACAAAATTACGGGTGGCCGAGCACCTCCTCAGGAGCACAGGACCGTCTTACCTCGGGCGCTTGTACCGAGTGTCACCATTGCATCCGCTCTTCCAGAAGTCCTCATCCTCAGAAGATGAGGTATCGCCGCCCTCGCCAAGCTGACCCACTATCAACTCCTTCCCCTTCCCCGTGATGGGGACAGAATCCGGCATCCTCTTCCTCTTTCCCGAACGCTCGGCCCGCACCACCTCAAAGATTTGGACTGCGGAGCCCAAGCGGTTGCTGTGGGATCCATGCGAGCCCGCGGGAGCTGGCCCCACGAGAGCGACCGGGGAAGTAACGGCTTGGGCATCCTCGAGGGTCAAATCCTCTATATGGCCAACTCATTGACCATCCCCCCGGCCATTTGTCCCTCGCCCGGACCCTCGCTGGATACCTCGCCTCCCTCGGGGAGCGTTGGGAGCCTGTTGGCTCTGTGGTGGTTGTTGCTGCTGTTGGTTCGCTCCAGCTCTTTGAGCGTGCATCATTGCTAGGATACTCTTAGCGGTCGGTCCGGCCATAAGTATTTCTACGTCTGCAAACAGAAGAAAGGAGGGCCTCAGAAGAATATTATTGGAATATTTGTCACAAAGATACAATAGTCTAGACAAGTTAGTGATGCTACTCTAAGTGTTAGAAAAGTTAGCTCCTAGAGTCTAACCGTCGCGGTCCATGATTTGAGCTGGGGGGTTGGTTATCATGTCCGGGGGATTCGAGAGCCCATAACAGAACAGTATCCCCTCGTTCCTCATCAGGTCCTTGGCCTTAATTAGCTTCTTCTCATTTTTCACGAGGGCCAAGCTTTTCGCCCAATGCTCGAAGAGCTTATCCCCTGATCTGTGCTTAATTAAGGGTCCTTCTCCATGAATGATCCACGCTCGAGAAACCCCGAAAACCCCCCCCCCCCCCCGGGCGCCTTCACGAAAAAGAATTTCTGTTTCCAATTCTCCCCTTACGAAGTCGAAGGCGAGTCTATCATCTTCAACCCAGATTTGGCTTGAGTATAGTAAAAACCGTTATTGGGGGACAAGCGTGGGGAGCGAACCACCTGGATCAGGCTGTTGAAGTTGTCAAATGAGGGCTAGTGACTCGTCGCCCTCATCAGCATCACAAAGGCGTTCATCAACGCTATCCCGTTAAGTAACACCTGAGAGAGGCACAAGCTCAGGGCGTTTAACAAGTTGGCGATAGGAGAGGGGATCGAAAATCTCAAACCCCCAGCCAGTACTGTGTCCCTGTAAACCATCAATGCTCCCGGAGACGGTCGATTAGCTCTCTCCCTTCCGAGGGGAAGGCGAGTTTTATATACACTGTCCCAGTAGACCAGGGACTTTAACTCAGCCAGCTCCGCGAGCATCAGGGTACTCTCAATCTCATCTGGAGATTTATCTGTCTGGTGGGGATTATCTTTTCTCACCTTGGTGGCCGGCTCTTTCCCTATCCTTTGACATTTCTTGGGAGGTTCCGCACCTCCGTAACTCCCGGAAGGTCCCGCTTCATTTTGGGAGCCGCAATCGCCATCGTAACTTGAAGGTCTTGGGGTCTCACGGCACTGTTCAAAAGGGGAAGAACCCTTTCCCCTTGCCTTTACATCTCAAGCACTAAATTCATCTCCTCAAAAATCTGATTTACCCCTTGGGGATCACGTTCATTCATCCCTTGAACTGCAGCGTTCAAGTCCTCGTCCCCGGTCTCTTCAGGATCCCTCGCTATTGGAACAGCCATGGGAATTTCATTGTGGGGAGAAGAGCTCCCTACTGACATCTCATCTATCTCTCTCACCATCTCTTCTACAATATTTTCCGCCATTGCTGCTCTGTGTCTTTGGAGGTGAAGCTTTCAACAGAAATTCAAGAGGGAAAGAGGATTATAGTTTGGATCTGATGGCGTAAAAAGCTTCCTCATATAAAGAACTACGCTCAACCGACCTAAATCTAGGGTTAGTAATCAGAGTTATAAGGATTTACCTAAGTTTGAAGAGGGATGCGCTGGGAATCTCTAAAAGATGCAGAAAATTGCAGAGTGAATGCTACCCTTTTTGCCTTGGGAGAATGTTGAATGCGTAAAGAGAGATAAAGGGACTCAATATCCCTATTTATAGGGAGGAAATACGCATTAATTAGGGTTTGGGATTCAAACCGTAATCATTTCCCACCTTGAAAATTCCCCACTTTTGGTAACTGCCGCACGTCTCCCAACAGACACGCACCCACATCACCACTTTGTATTAAATGCGAATAGGACTTCATTTATTATTGTGTCAAAATATGTCCGTTACAGAAGCCGAACGGTCACTCCCCTCCAAAAGCATGACCCTCGGATATTCAAAGCCAATGCTCAGTTTTCAAAATTCTACAATACGCTCAAGCGTAACTACAAAATTTGGGGGGCAAAATGATGATGCCAAATTACGCTCGGATCAACGCCATCCACGTGTCACCATCTAAGCCGCTCCCCAGTCATCAGGAAACCCCTCAGCTTAGACGATTGCCTTGTTGGGCTCATGGAGTGGGCCCAACCCATTCACTGCTTAAAGTTTGAGCACCACGGCCCAAGCCACGAGCGTAGGATTTACTCGCTAATCCCACCTGACGCTCGTACTGTGGACCCACGGAAAGCTATCCTACGGAGCCCATCTCTTTTACGCCAGGGATGCCCGTTGTAATGACGCTCGTCGGCATATGCGCTCAACGCCGCCCTCATTTTGCGCACGGGTTATCTAGCACTCACGAGGCGTCAGCTTGAGGAACCCCATCCGAGCATCCCCGGTTCTCGAACCACGCATCAAAGACTCCACTCTAAGGTTAACTCCCACTTCCGCGCTCGCCTGCGGTACTGTAACTACCTCTGACACAGTGGTAGTGCGCACTATTCCTGATACGCCCCCAAACTTTTCAGGGCACTCACTTTCATACCATCACATAGCGCCACATGTCTAGGGCAACACAGGGTTTGGGACCACTTAGTCACTATTACCGAAACACCCCTACCCTCATTCTCCTCAAGTCATCTTCTTCCACAAGAATACTTTGCACTGAACTAGGCACTCTTTCCTCCATCTTTTCTCTCCTCAAGCTCTGCATACTTGACCATTCTTACATTCTTACTACACTTCCATCCCTGGTGTTATCTTAGCTGGAAAACCCACGCTCTATCGAAACCCAGTTCTTGAGGCTCAAACGCTTGTGATAGTCTTCCCCCTAAACAAATCTTAAAGTGTTGGTGATTTAGTACATTCCTAGTATTTACACCATCAATAATATTCTTCGAATAAATAAATTTGAGAAGATGAGAAATATCTTAACTAATTACATGAGAATTAAGAATCATAACCCGATTAAGAAGATAAGAAAAATTAGAAACCCTATATAAAAGGTCTGGGAAAAAAAAACTAATTACCTATTCTTCTATTCAACCTATTTCCACTTGAAGTAAACACTCTCTAACCTTATATAAAAGGTCTGGAGAAAGAAACTAAAAGACAACACATGCGACAAAGTCTTGAGAAATTATATATAAATTTGTTTATATATATATTTGCAAATCATTATTGCTGTTCAAATTTTAATTCAAAATTATGAAATATATTTCCCACAAATTTTGTTTTCTTCATAGTAAAACATTAAAATTTTCCTCCTCGGTTTACCAATCTTATTTAATATTTTAGGGTTATTATGCTAGAATTGCGCGTATAAAAACTAAGTTAAAAAAATAATTAAATAACATAAATTAATAATTATTATTATTATTGATGGGTCCCACCATCTAGACACGTGGTCAGCACGAGAACCAAAGAGCTCGGGAGTTCGTGGGAATGCGAACTCTAGCAAGAGACAAAAAGGGATACGATGGGAAGAAAACAAGATTCGCTAAGTACCAAAAACTAACAAGATTCATCAAATACTAGAAACTTACTAACATGTAACTTAAGGGTAGGCGATGGGAAGAAAACAAGATTCGTTAAATACTAAAAACTTAACAAGATTCGTCAAATACTAGAAGCATACTAACATGTAACTTAAGGGTAGACCGGGAGTTTGCGGGAAGGGCGTGCTCCACCAAGAAGTCTGGATGAAACATAACAAACAAAGCATAAAACTTGCACAACATGTAAA
The DNA here is from genome assembly GCA_037501455.1 of Lantana camara. Lineage (NCBI taxonomy): Eukaryota > Viridiplantae > Streptophyta > Magnoliopsida > Lamiales > Verbenaceae > Lantana > Lantana camara. The sequence continues at coordinate 114,344,843 of CM074857.1, forward strand.
TAAAAGATAAGCAATCTCCTATGGTATAAACGATAAGAACGTATCACACTATAAGATAGACTTATTGATAATAAAAGAGTTAAACCCTAAATGGACTCTGAAATTATATAAGCAGGGTTTAGGTCAAACGAAGGAGAAGTACAGAGAGGAGAGAGGAAAAACAAAAGTAAGGAATAGGGTCAATTTGAAGAGTATGCATCATTAGTACCGTTTGTGGGAATGATAGTTCATTTTCTTCCTTTAGTACTAGCCGGATCGCAAAATTCCTTCCTTTTCCTTTTCTCTTTTGGGAAATATGTCAAGAGAACGTGTTAACCAGATGTTAGACCAAATTGACTAGATAATGCAGGAGAACCAAGGAGAAGATCGGAGAGTAAAAATCGATTATGCTACTCCGGAGATTCGGAAAAATAGAGAGCCACATGCTGGAAATGACCGAACAACGGCTATGTTACCCACAAATATGATAATGGAACAATTACTTGCCTTGGTGAGATGGTCAATGAGGCTTAGATTGCACGGGCAGGTCCCAATCGATCTTAAAATCGGTAGGAAGAATCTGAAAATGAAGTTCGAACAACGGACAAATAAAAACGAAACATGGAAGATTAAATATATCCAAATGACGAGTTCGATCAGTAGAAGGACAACTATGGGGAGGAAGATCAAACACCAACTTAAATGAATTCAAAGACAAGAGGCTCATCGAACAGGGAGACTAACAACTGGGAAGAACAAATGCAAGACATGGGTAAGGTAATTGTGACGCCCCGTCCATTCGGTCGTATAGGTATGACGTCATGTTTGAGTTTAATTGCGTGTTTATGTTATTTAAATTCCTTTTTATGTGATTTTAATCGCTTTATAATTTGATTTATGCAATTTAATTGACATAAATTTTTATTTGAAATATTTGATCATATGATTTTAAATGTTGAATTAGAATTTACATGTTAGGATATGAATTTTATGAAATTGTATAATATGTATTTCGTTTGGGCTTGATTGACTTTTATTTGAAAGTTTAGGATTTAATTGAAAATAGGTTTCGGACTTATTTGGAACTTTTTGAAAGTTTAAAGACCCAATTGTAGTTAGGGAGTTTTGAGCCCGTTTCGGCTACTATGAGCTCGGGAATTCGGAATCTTAAATTGGCCATTAGATTCATTTCGATGATTCGGGTTTGGGATGACATTAGCTCTGTATTTTTCTGAAGCCATTTGAACCTCCTACCGTTTTAAAATTCGATCTGAATGGACCGAATCTTTTGACTCGACCTGTTTTAAAAGTGTGATGTTTTTAGTATATATTTTGTACTATTTTATTCTATTTTTGTGTCTTACATTCGTAATATCGTCCATTTTCAAGAACTTTTCACTCCAAAGTCATAAATAAAGAAAATGGTGAGATTGTAGCAAAAACGAGGCATTAAGGCACAAAAACTAACCAAGGAACAACCCAGGATCACGACCATTATATTTTAAGCGTGATTCCATCGCGCCCGTGGAGAAGAGAATGCTAGGCCCACGATGAAGACCCGTATCACAACCACGACCACGACCAAATCACGAAGGAAACTTTCGCGACCGTGACGCGCTGAATTCCTAGGATTTCGAGACTCTTACCCTATCACGCCCGCGATCCAAACAAAGAGAAAATCATCGCGCCCGCAATGAAATACAGAATGGCGTATATAATTCTGCTTTAACCTAATTTTGAGAGATCATCAATTCATATCTCATATTACGAGACGCGCAACAACAGAAGAGAGGAAGCTAGGTTTTGAGTTCAGAGTTCTGGAGAATCGATGAAGGCTGTGAGGATGGAGACGTCTGAGCATGCTTGAGGAGATGCAACCATGAGCCCCGAATTCCACCATTAAACTCATAAGCTTTTCTTTAGAATAATTTCAGTTTTACTTATAGTTTATTATTCATATTTTTACGAATTAATTGTTGGATAGTTAGTTTATGAATTCAATGGAATTATCAGTGATTTATTGCTTTATAATTTCGTGGATTATGTTTAGTTTATTATTTCTTAGCCAAGGAAATATGATTGTGTAGATGATGTGTTTGATGAAATGCTCGTATGAATTCGTATAGTTTTTATGTGATGGAATTATGAATTGAATTGGCATGTTGAAGCCCGTACTCCTTTGACATGACTTGAGAAATTGCTTTCTAATCGAGAGATAGTTAGTGAATTCGGACAATTAATTCCTAAACACTTAGAATTAAAGAGATGAAGAGATTCGGTTTTTTTCTAAGTAATTGGTGATTAAATTATGTACAACAAGCTGCTATTATTTAATTATACTGATCCTGTTCTTATGGTTTAAACTGTTTTTGGATGTTTGACCACAAGAGTGGCTTACACAAACACTTAAGCACGTGTGCTTAACTTCGAGAGAAGCTGGCATAAACATTCGTGATAGAATTGTGAGAACTAGAGAATTTGTTGAGCATAGATTCGAACACTGAACTGCATTGTTATTATTTTCCTGGCTACATGTTTATTTATTGTTTTAGTTATTTATTTCGAGTTGAGTCAGTCCTAGTAGTTAGTAGTAGAGTCAATCAACCCCTCCGTCTATGTTCTGACCTATCGATTGGAGAATGTACGAATGATTAATTGGTTTCCCTTCTCTGTGGGTTCTAAACCTTATGTGCTACACCTGACAATTGTACGCTTGCACGCATATGAGGTTTAAATAAAACTCTCGACAATCTGTTTAGGTCGTATGGCATAGGACTATATGCTTGTTTGCTTTCTTTTACCTTATGTGCCTTAATTGTACTACTTGATTCATTGACATATACTAAACTGAATGCATCGATATTTGTCTTGTTTTGTGGTTTTCAGGATGCCTCCTAGACGCCCTGATCGAGAGGCTTCACCACCTCGAAATAATCCGCCTTCGCCACCACTGATGAATGCGGAGAACATTGTTCAAGCTCTCCTCAATCAACTATGAGAAAATCAGAGATAATAAACACATATCGTCGAAGGACAAGAGGGTCTTATTTCTATCATTTATAGAGAATTTCGGAGTAATAATCCTCCGAAATGGTTTGGAGGGAATGATATAAAGGCAGAAGAGTGGTTGTCCCAAAACAATGACATTTGGGAGATATGCCCGGGGAGTTTGAGAGAAAAGGTCATGTGCACCGCCCTTTTCATCCAAGGGCAAGTGGCTAATTAGTTAAAAGGCATCCGATCCAAGCTTGAGAGAATCAGAGAGGAGTTTAAGATGTTCGTGTAAGAGTTCCACGAGAAATACTTTCCTAAAGTGCACAAGAGCATCGACTTCAAGAGTTCCTAGACTTGGAACGAGGAACAAGGACCGTGGAGGAGTACATTCTAGAGTTTGAGAGGCTTGCGTCGTATGTCACCCATGTTACGGACAATGATAAACTTAAAGCCCTTAACTTTGTACATGTGCTTTGGGTGGACATTCAAGTGGGACTTCAAGCGACGAACGTGAGCACTTGGGCTAAGCCAACCAAGAAAGCAATACAAGTAAGGCCCAAAAGTTAAAATTGAAGCCTCCATCTTTCCGTTCAGGCCACGGGTCCAGTTTCAGTTCGAGTTTGGGCAAGAGGCCTGCACCGCCGACTGCTCCTCCAACCTTTCGACCGCAGGGCAAAAGAAGCCCCACATCGCAGGTCCCGCACCACCTCCAGCACTACCGGCTCTTGCCCGATGCTATCAATTCTAAGGAATCATCTGTTAGAGAAGTGTTGGAAGTACTTGGGAAGGTGTTATGTATGTGGTTCTTGTTGGGATTAGTGCCTTGAAAATTCAATTTCTTTGTAAATACTTCGTACTTTGTTGGAATAATAAAACTGAAATTATTGCAAGTTATGAGTATATTAACATAATTAATAACATGTGATGATATTCTTATATTAAATGTGTTTCTTAGGAAAGGACTTTGGATATCGAAATCACGTGTTATTAAACTTCTAGTCGGTAAGATAAGAATAAGTTCTTATCGAGACTATAATGTGTTATATAAGATGATTAGTCTTTCGTCATGGGGAAATGGAGTTTTCAGTTATAACACATTGATGATTTTCAATAGATTCGGAAACATCAAACTGGACCACTAAGATAGTTCATTTTAAACTACTATCTAAAATGAACCAATCTTATGGAGCATTGAACTCTTAATCCTGGTAGTATTTCGACTTTAGGCATATAGTGTTAATCATTGTAACTTGCTCATAAGTGAGGTCTCGATATCGAATGACCGAAACCTTTGTACGTTCAGTGATTACATGAAATGTGCTAAAGAGAAATATTGATCGAGGAATCTGTGGCTTTGCTGGAAAGTTAAAAGGTATTCCTGAAATGGATTTGCAAAGTTCAAATTAAAACTTTGGTCAAAGTACTTCGTGTGATGCGTCACTGAAGTTGTATGTTGAATGTGTTTCACGTACAAGAGATTTGAAATTAAGGCGAATCAGGAGATTTCAGATTAGAAGTGAAAAATAAATGATATTAGTATCAATTTATTTTTCATGGATATCTACACGGAGGAGTAAAATGCAAAATTATTCTAGATCGAAAAATTCGTGAATAATTTAATTAAATTTAGAGTGCAATAATATTTATTTAGTGGAATTAAATATTGTTAAACAGTAATTAATTTTTATCATGAGATGATTATATATTAACCCATTTCGAGCTAAAATTAATTAGTCCTGCTGGTCCCCCTGCAAGCCCCAATCAAAAACCCGAAGATAAAACATTAAAAGAAAAGAAAGAAAGAAATTTTCAAAGTGTTTGAAAATAGCCAAGGGATTTATTTTAAGAAAATAAATCAAGTTCCAGCACTGGGTACACCCCAGCAGAATGGTGTTTCAGAAAGGAGAAATAGAACTCTAATGGAAATGGTAAGATCCATGACGAGTCATGCCACCCTACCAAGTTCGTTTTGGGGCTTCACTCTCGAAACGGCGGCTCACATATTAAACCATGTTCCATCCAAGTCGGTTCCTAAAACACCAATGGAATTGTGGCGAGGGCGGAAGCCTAGTATCTCCTATCTTCGGATATGGGGAAGCCCAGCCCATGTGTTAAGAAAGGATCCTGACAAGTTGGAATCAAGAACAGAGGTTTGTTTGTTCATAGGTTATCCTAAAGGAACAAGAGGTGGGATATTTTACGATCTAAGAGATCACAAAGTGTTTGTAAGCACTAATGCTAAATATCTCGAAGACGATTTCATAAATGACCACAAGGGTAGAAGCAAAATAGTGTTAGAAGAAATGATAGTATCAGATACTGAACTCCAAGAACCCATAATAACTGAAAATGTGTTGGATACATATGATGTACCAGATACAACTTACGATGTAGGGACAAGTACACAACAACCCGGTCGTAGTAGGAGGATTGTCAGGCCACCTGACAGATACTTAGGATTAACCCAAGTGGTTGAATCTGACATATCTGATCCTATCACATATGATGAAACTATAGAAGATATAGACGCTGACCGTTGGGTCAAAGCTATGGAATCTGAGTTAGATTCAATGTATTCTAATGAAGTCTGGGAACTTGTAAAGGCGCCTGAGGGCATTAAACCTATTGGATGCAAATGGGTCTACAAGCGAAAAAGAGGAGTGGACGGAAAGGAAGAAACCTTTAAAGTAAGGCTTGTGGCAAAGGGTTATACTCAGAAAGAAAGTATTGTTTATGATGAAACCTTCTCGCCCGTAGCAATGCTTAAGTCCATAAGAATTCTTCTCTCCATTGCCGCTCATTATGATTATGAAATCTAGCAAATGGATGTGAAGACTGTCTTCTTGAACGGTCACCTTTAAGAAGAGATATACATGGCTCAACCTGAGGGCTTTATAGCCAGAAATCAGGACCATATGGTATGCAAGCTTAATAGATCAATCTATGGTCTTAAGCAAGCGTCTAGATCATGGAACATCAAATTTAATGAAACAATTAAATCCTTTGGATTTATACAGTTGCCTAATGAACCATGTGTGTACAAAAGACATCAGAGTAGTGTTGTAACATTTTTAGTTTTATACGTAGACGATATTTTGCTCATTGCGAATGATACAGGAGTATTGTCAGCAGTCAAGATTTGGTTGTCAAATCAGTTTAACATGAAAGACCTAGGTGAGGCCAGTTATATTTTAGGGATCAGACTTTGTCGTGATCAGAAAAATAAGATGATTGGTTTATCACAAGCAGCATATATAGATAAGATGCTGACAAGATACAATATGGCTTACTCCAAGAAAGGTTCATTATCTTTCCGACATGGAGTTCATCCGTCTCGAGATCAGTGTCCCAAGACAGCTGAAGAGACAGAGAAAATGAAAAATGTTCCGTATGCTTCGGCAGTCGGAAGCCTCATGTATACCATGTTATGTACAAGGCCAGATATCTGTTATGCTGTAGGTATGGTCAGCAGATATCAGTCAAACCCTGGATCCCAACACTGGATAGTTGTCAAGCATATATTGAAATACTTGAGAAGAACTCCGGATGATATGCTTATTTATATTCAGATTTTTAATTTGATCTAGATTCTAGGCGTTCGACGTCTGGACACGTGTTTACTCTGGGAGGAGCAACCGTAAGTTGGAGGAGTATTAAGCAAAGTTGTATTGCTGACTCCACCATGGAAGCCGAATACGTGGCAGCTTCGGAAGCAGCCATAGAAGCGTATTGGTTTCGAACTTTCCTAATGGATTTAGAAGTCGTCAAAGATGGACTTACACCGATCACATTGTACTGTGACAATGCTGGAGCGGTGGCCAACTCCAAGGAACCTCGAAGTCATAAACGTGCAAAGCACATCTAGATAAAGTTCCACATTATTCGAGATTATGTGGAACGTGGAGAAGGGCGAAAGTAAATATTGACTCGGTAAACAATCTGGCAGATCCCTTCACTAAGCCTTTGGCGCAAAAGAGTTGTAATACTCATGTAGAAGGGATGGGGCTTAGATGTGTAGCCAATTGGATTTAGGGTAAGTGGGAGATTGTTGGGATTAGTGCCCTGAAAATCCAATTTCTTTGTAAATACTTCGTATTTTGTTGGATTAATAAAACTGAAATTATTGCAAGTTATGAGTATATTAACATAATTAATAACGTGTGATGATATTTTTATATTAAATGTGTTTCATAGGAAAAGACTTTGGATATCGAAATCACGTGTTATTAAACTCCTAGTCGGTAAGATAAGAATAAGTTCTTATCGAGACTATAATGTGTTATATAAGATGATTAGTCTTTCGTCATAGGGAAATGGAGTTTCCAGTTATAACACATTGATGATTTTCAATAGATTTGGAAACATCGAACTGGACCACTGAGATAGTTCATTTTAAACTACTATCTAAAATGAACCAATCTTATGGAGCATTGAACTCTTAATCCTGGTAGTATTTCGACTTTAGGCTTGTAGTGTTAATCATTATAACTTGCTCATAAGTGAGGTCTCGATATCGAATGACCGAAACCTTTATACGTTCAGTGATTACATGAAATGTGCTAAAGAGAAATATTGATCGAGGAATCTGTGGCTTTGCTGGAAAGTTAAAAGGTATTCCTGAAATGGATTTGCAAAGTTCAAATTAAAACTTTGGCCAAAGTACTTCGTGTGATGCGTCACTGAAGTTGTATGTTGAATGTGTTTCACGTACAAGAGATTTGAACTTAAGGCGGATCAAGAGATTTCAGATTAGAAGTGAAAAATAAATGATATTAGTATTAATTTATTTTTCATGGATATCTACACGGAGGAGTAAAATGCAAAATTATCCTAGATCGAGAAATTCGTGAATAATTTAATTAATTTTAGAGTGCAACAATATTTATTTAGTGGAATTAAATATTATTAAACGGTAATTAATTATTATCATGAGATGATTATATATTAACCCGTTTGGAGCTAAAATTAATTAGTCCTGCAGGTCCCCCTGCAAGCCCCAATCGAAAACCCGAAGATAAAACATTAAAAGGAAAGAAAGAAATAAATTTTCAAAGTGTTTGAAAATAGCCAAGGGATTTATTTTAAGAAAATAAATCAAGTTCCAAAGTGTTGGAAATGCCCGAAATTTTATTTTGAAAAAAAAAAAATGATGACGTGGAATCCTGACGTGGCAGTGAGTGACGTGGCAGCTGACATGTTAGGCCACATCAGCGAATGGGGTGAGGTGGCGCTAACTCAGTGCCAACGTAGCAGACACGTCAGCACAGAAGCCCTAGGTAGCGCGTGTGTAACTCGCCAGATCGGGGAGCGGCCGGCGGCGTTGGACTCGTGGTGATGAGAGCTACGACGTGGTCACCTCAAAATTTGCATCCAAGTTGGCTAAGCAAGTGGGATGTGAAATTACCATTTTACCCTCGGTTTTCCCCTATAAATAGGGGGACTTGGCTCCTCATTTTTTCTCACAACTTTTAGGAGAGGTTTTGGCTGAGTTCTCGACTTTGAAACCATATCCATTTTCTCCTAGTTAATTTTGATTTATTTTGGAATTAATTTTAATTAGGTGTTTATATATAAAACGCGTAATTTCGGGAGATTAAACCCTGAGAAAGGTTTTCTAGTTTAAAGTTTTATTTTCTCTAGTATTTAGAGAAATACTTTCGAAGCCCACACTCCGAGGGTTTCTCTGGTGTTATTGCAGGAAAGCTCTGCCGATTTCACGAGGAGTGATCATGTATCGGGTTCCCCGATAGGTGAATTCAAAGGCAGTAGCCATCTTCGGTGAAAGGTATTTGTTCTATGTTATATTTTATTTAAGCATGATGAATTAGGTGCTATTAAGTGTTAATTGCATGCTCTATTTGTCTGCTTTGTAAATAAGATGCTCTTAAGTGTTAATTGCATGCTTTATTTATCTACTTTGTGATTTAAAATTTATTATCAATTGCATGTATATACTTGAGTAGTTCCGGCTAGTCTTCCGCTGTTTGTATTTAAATGTTTTAGAAATATTTTGCTACCTGTATATTAGGGAATTTTTTTTCAAGTACGGTCCCGGAACAGTACTATTTCGGGTCTCTGTACCAGCAGTTCTGTGGAGCAAAAGATAGATAGTTGCCCAAAGAGGAAGCCAGGGTTCGTTCTGGAAGGGGATCAGAGGTCAGCTATTCGGGCTCGCGTTTATGCCCTCGATGAAAAGAAGGAAGCCGTGAAGATTGATCAGAATGTCATGGTGGAAGGTAAAATAAACATTCATGACATTTTATTACATGCATTGTTCGATCCCGGGGCTAAGCATTCTCTTATTTCCCGGGATATAGTTGTTTCTATGACTTTGCTTGCTGAGATCTCAACGCATGTGTATATGGTAAGCTCTCCTTTGGGGAGGATCTTGGTGACGGATAGAGTGTTCCGTAAGTGCTCGGTGAGTTTTGAGGGTCGTGTTTTTCTAGCGAACTTGATAGAGATGTCGATGAAGAGGTATGGAGAAATCCTCGGGATGGATTGGCTCTATCAACATCGACCAATGATGGATTGCCACATGAAGAGTTGAAGTCGAAGCTTGATGAGCTTCTAACTTGTGGGTACATCAATCCGAGCACTTCATCTTGGAGTGCTCCCATTTTATTTGTAAAGAAGAAAGATGGAACGTTACGGATGTGCATAGACTGTCGCGAGTTAAACTAGTTAACGGTAAAGAACAAGTACCCGTTGTCTCACATCAAAGAGTTATTCGATCTTTTGCAAGGTTCACAAGTGTAATCTAAGTTAGATTTAAGGCAAGGATACTACCAACTGTGTATCAGGGAGGATGACATTTTGAAGACCGGGTTCAACACTCGGTATGGGCATTTCGAGTTCATGGTGATGTCGTTCGGGGTTGACGAATGCCCCTGCTGTGTTTATGGACATGATGCACCGAGTGTTTCGACTGTTCCTTGACAAGTTTGTGGTCATTTTCATAAATGACATCTTGGTGTATTCGAGGTCCACAGAAGAGCACGCACAGCACCTTCGGATCGTGTTGGAGACACTCAGAGATCACAAGCTTTACGCTAAGTTTAGCAAGTGTGAGTTTTGGATCAACAAAGTTATATTCCTTGGCCATATAATTGCAGCCTGCAGGCAATGGAATTGAAGTTGATCATTTAAAGATCGAGACAGTGTCGTAGTGGAAAAAACAAAGAAGTGCCTCCAAGGTGAGAAGTTTTCTAGGTTAGCGGGGTATTGCCAAAGATTTGTGAAGGACTTCTCTAAGATAGCAGCCCCGTTGTCACGGTTAACAAAGAAAGAGGTACGGTTTAAATGGGATGATAGGTGCGAGGAAAGATTCCAAAGGTTGCGCGGTTTACACAGATGCTTCGAAGGAAGGCTTCGGTTGTATGTTGATGCAAGGGGGTCGAGTGGTGGCTTATGCATCGAGAAAATGAAAGATCACGAAAAGAACTACACCACTCATGATCTCAGGCTTGCAGCGGTCGTGTTCGCTTTGGCTAAATGGCGCCACAGCTTCTTTGATGCAACTTTTGAGGTGTTTACAGATCATAAGAGCCTCAAATATCTATTCACTCAAAAAGAGCTTAACATAAGACAAAAGTGTTGGGTGGAGTTTCTAGAGGATTATGACTGCACGATCCCGTACCATCCCGGTAAAGCAAATGTAGTAGCCGATGCTTTGAGTAGAAAAGCAAGTGTTTAGGGTTTAGAGGCAGAGTCTTTAGGGCAGAGTTTAGAAGTTACGGTTTCAGTGGCTCGTTGGCTAACATCTCAGTTCAGCCTGACCTAAAACAAAGGTTGATCAATGCTCAAGCCACGGATGCGGAAATTTAGAGGTTGGTAGCTCGGTTAAGGGTTGATCCGGAGATAAAGTTTGGGTTCGATGATATGGGTTAGTTCGGATTCAAGGCGAGAGTGTGTATATCCCACAAGAGCTCAAGAGGTTAATACTTGAGAGGCACATCGCTCGGGTTATTCAATACATCCTGTGGTACAAAGATGTACCGAGATTTGAAGGAGTTATATTGGTGGAATGGTATGAAGAGAGACGTCGCGAACTTCGTGAAGTGATGCCTAACTTGCCAAAGGGTGAAAGCAGAACACCAGAAATCAGGAAGGACTCTCCAACCACTTTCGATTCCCATTTGAAAGTGGGAGCAAGTGATAATGGACTTCGTGTCCAGCTTGCCAAAGACTAAATGAGGGTATGATGGGATATGGGTGGTTATTGATCGTTTAACTAACTCCACCCATTTTCTCAAGGTCCAGATGTTCGACAGAGTGAAGAAGCTAGCCGATGTGTATTACAAGGAGATCGTAAGATTACATGGAGTACCGGTTAGCATTGTTTTGGACCGTGATCCTCAGTTTACAACGAGCTTCTGGAAGAAACTTCAAAGGTATTTGGGGACAAGGCTTAACTTTAGCACCGCTTCGCATCCTCAAAGCGATGGACAATCTAAAAGGTTGATTAAGTACCTCGAGGATATGAATAGGGCGTGTGCTTTAGATTTTCAAAATAAGTGGAATGACCAGTTAGCTCTGGTCGAGATTGCCTATAATAATAGTTATCAAGCTTCAATTGGCATAGCACCTTATAAAGCACGGTATGGAAGGAAGTGCAGGTCGCCCCTCTTTTGGGATATCGAGGATTGGCGTTGGACCAAAGAGAGTGAGCTTGAAAGAGCTAGACATCCAAAGAAGATCAAGGATGCTATTGCGAAGGTTAAATTAATTTAGTAAAAGATGAAGGCATCTCAGGACCGTCAGAAGAGCTACAAGGATAAGAGAAGAAGGACCATAGAGTTCGCAGTCGAAGATCGGTCTTCTTGAATGCATCTCTTAGAAAGGGCTTCACTTGAATAAGTAAAGATGGAAAGCTTAATCCACGATACCTCAGACGTTTGAGATCCCAGAACGGATTGGAGAAGTGGCTAATAGTGTAGCGCTCGGAACGCTAGGCCATCACATCCTCCGCACTAAAGCTCAATCCACATACGAAATGGGAAATCCATACGCGAACCAAGCAGTAGCGAACGGGTGACAAACAAAACCCTGCCTAAGCTAGGCGGTACCTAAACCCTATACAGCAGATACAACACAAACTGAATGCGGAAGCAAAGCAAAGAATACGAATTTTCAAAAACTTTAAATCATCAAACATATCAATTCAAGCAGTAGCAGCTACACGGGTTCAACTAGTCCAAGTGCCTGTCCTAACCTGTCCCGAATTCCATACACACGATCAATAAGTATAAACCTGTACAGAGTATATACGTTTACAAATTACAAACATAACTGAAACAGAAACTTAACAAACTCAACAAAAGACACAGACTCGACACACCGCCGTTTAGCTCGAACTCCAACAACCTGCACCTGCAAACTAAAAACATAGGTGGGGCGAGGATCAGCCCACTGACTGAGTGAGGGAGTTGAACTCACACATACTATACATAATAAGGAGCAGAGCACGTATCAAAAGAAAGACTATGAATCGGGAGTAGGGTTTTGCCTACCCAAACCATTTTCAAATCAAACTTATTCATATCTTATCTTATTCGAAACTTAACGAACTTAGCATAATCATATCATATCGAAAGAAAAAGCTCCTATCCCGTTTCATAATCAACATAACAGATCATATTCATATACCCGGCGAGTACGGGTCTCCCACCTTACTTTCATATCTTATCATACGTATCATAACGGAAAACAAACAAATATCATAAACAATCCAACCCCAACAACCATGTAGTTCGGGGAGCAAACCCTCACTACTCATACCAATACAAATACACATGGGGTAGCTAACCCACACTGTGCCTTCCCCGACTATCCACCGAGGGCTCAAAGCACCACACCTCCTCAACCTCCAAGAGTCGCGCGTAAGTACTTCAAATAGAGAACGCGCACAGGGGTCATAACCGGTGACCCCATGGTCGTCCCAGGTCTCCCTTACCCACGTCTCCCAGGGCCCAACAAATCAGAACAGAACAGAATAGATCAGATCATAACTCGCTACATATCATACTTATCCATCATAACAGACTTACATACCTGATCAGACATACCATACCTTGCAACTTAGCATATGCTATAAACGTACCTCTCCGTGTCATCCTAATCCGTAGCTGGCATGAAGACACACGGTTTGGAGCATAGCCTCGTTACAAAACATTTCAAGCTTACATATGCTCGTACATATACAGTTCGAAAACCTTTAATCGTATGACAAAATCATAAACGTATCGTATAAACATATATCTATTATATAAATATAATAGAATAATTGCATGTAGGCTTAAAAATGAGCACAGAGGGTTGTAGGTCGCTTTAACCAAAATAAAAATACTAAAACCTCACCTTACACCGACGAGAACGGAAGACACGAGCAAAGGAGTCCCACTGAACCCAAACAGCTGACAGAGCACACAGAACACAAGACTCAGACTCCAACAATAACCACAAAAGACGCACGGCCATGCAAATGAGCACAAAAGAGACAACATATAATTCACATTTATACAATTAAGTCATTTATAGCATATTATAGTTCATCTTACATATCAAGAGATGCCTAGCTTATAAAAATTCATAACATAAATTTTATAAAATAAGTCAAGACATATTATGAATTTAATTCCTATCATGCACCAAGTCTCAAAAGCATAAACGCAATTTACATAATAATTTTACACGTAAATACATATTGGCATATTTCACAATATTCTAACAATTAGCATACTTAAGCAATTCATTTAAATTAAATACGATGTATCTTTTCATAATTTATTACATAGGTTTCATAATCAATTTAGTTTCTAAAATTACACTAACACCCCTTAAAAGCAAGAAACATATACGAGGAGCGACATAAACGAGGCAATTAAATTCAATAAATAAGGAATCAAAGTTATCGTATATCATAACATATTCTCATGGACCGCTTACCCTGGTTTGAACTCCACAATTCAGGAACTCCCATAACGTTGGCGTGATTCAGTTTGAGCAACGGATCCTGACGTGATACATCGAGGTCTCATTAGCCGAAGAAGACCCTGGCTAATCCACTTGGCCTGCTTGACGAACGTCATCGACGGAGACACACATCGTCAGGAGGAAGTCGAAGCTCCTAAGGTGTAATTTCAATCAATAGCATATATATGATCGAATTGCACAATTAAAATCAATTAACGAATAAAATACAATAACTTCAAAAATTCATAACAAATCAACCGGACATCCGATTGATGAATGGAAAGTGATGTTGGACTCACCATGATGAAAGGAACCCGCTGACCGAAATTCACAGGAATACCACCGCCGCAGCCGGCCGAAAAGCCACCGGAACACTACCTCCGGTGGTCGGAAAAATCCCCGGAAGCACAGAAACATACGCCGCAGCCTGCTTGACAAAAGCCCTTAAATAATTTCAGAAAATACCAAACACACCAGATTTCGTTGGTGAAAAACCGAACTAAATCCCTAGAACAAAAACTGAAATTAAATGCAAACCGTAAAACGAAAATAAAATCAATTGAGAGCTTTGAAATGCCCAACTCAATTGCCGAAAAAATCGCCAGAAAGATGGCTGGCGTTTGATCGCCACGCGCCGCCGCTGACCGCCACCTAAACGACAGAATCTGGAGTCAAGCGAATGGAGAATTATAATTCTCGTCGTTCCGAACAACTTCCGTGAAGAGTCCCCCCGATGGCCGCCGAAGTTTTTACCACCGCTGCAATACCCAAAACCACCACCTACGACCATTGTTTGCTCGAACCGATGCCGGAAATGAACTCAGGGGGTCGAAAAACATAGGAAAGCACTAACATTCGTCGAGAAAAACCACCGGAACGCGGCTGAACCACCGCCGCACTGTTCACGCGCCACCGCGGTGCGACTTCAGGTGGCGCGTGCGCCGCCGTCCGGCCTCCGATCACTGCGCCTCCAACGCGAAAGGAGCCGCCGGGAGGTTGCCCTCCAGACCTCGGTGGTCGTGTCCCGAAAACATCGCCGAAAACCGCCGTGCGCCGTCTTGAAAGTGGCGGCCCAATTCCCGCCACCTGCAACTAGCGATATCTCTGCCTCTGCTAGGTTTCAGGTCGCGATTCTTGAATCATCCTGTCGGGCTCGTCGAGCTGATCAATTTCCACTACTCACACGTTGAATTCCGTCTAGAAACGAGCAAGTTATGGGCTTGTGTGTGTTTAAGATGTGAGTGTGTATGTTTATCACTGGGAATGAGAGAGAACGAAAGAGAGAGAGCTGGAGTTTGCACGTAAAACGAGGATCTGGGTGTTTTATCCCGGGCCCTCAATGTACGGAACAGCCGAAAGAAGGGTTAACGACGTCGAAATTGAGCAAACTTAGAGTCTACGGACTCATCTTGATACCTCGAATGCGTTGAAGGGGTCCAAAAGGTCGAAACCTTGATCAAACGAGAAATGAACAAAAAACCCCTAAAAAGAAAAAATTACAAACAAGCCCCTAAACTCTTAAAGAGATTAAAATAGGGCCACGCAATGCGCGGAATCACAGAATTAAAAACATAAAAGCACGTTAAGCAACAAGCAAAAGTAAATTAAGCAATTAAGCGCACAAGGAAATCAACACGTGGCGTCTGCTCGGACAATCAGAAAAGCGGGGTGTCACAAATAGGTTGGACCTACCGCCAAGTTTGACCGGGATACACAACGTGTTTCACGTCTCGGAATTTTGGAAGTACACACCCGATATAGTAATCTTTCTCCCGATCGAAGATATACAATTTGAGCTGGATTTGACATTTGTGAAGCAACTGGTTGAGACTCTAGACCAAAAGATGCAGGAATTGAGAAATCGGCAAATTCTCTTGGTTAAAGTGTTGTAGCGAGATCAGAAAACCAAAGAAGCCACTTGGGAGACCAAATAGAAGTGAACCTGGGGACCAGATTCTCCTAAGGGGGAAGGTTGTGGCGCCCCCTCCGTTCGGTCGTACAGGTATGACGTCACGTGTGAGTTTAATACGTGTTTATGTTATTTAAATTCCTTTTTAATCGCTATATAATTTGATTTATGTGATTTAATTTATATAAATGTTTATTTGAAATATTTGATCATATGATTTTGAATGTTGAATTAGGAATTTGCATGTTGGAATATGAATTTTATGAATTTGTATAATATGTGTTTCGTTTAGGCTTGACTGACTTCTATTTGAAAGTTTAGTACTTAATTGAAAATAGGTTTTGAAACTATTTGGAACTTTTTGTAAGTTTAGGGACCTAATTGTAGTTCGGGCGTTTTGAGGCCATTTCAGATACTATGAGCTCGGGAATTCGGATTCGAATTCCAACTTCTCCACTAAATTCATTTCGACAATTTGGGTCCGATGACATTAGCCCCGTATTTTTCTGAAGTCGTTTGAATCCCCTACCATTTTAAAATTTGATCCGAATGGACTGAATCTTTTAACCCAACCTGTTTTCCTAGGACCCGACCCATTTCAGCCCTTAAGGGCTGAAACATTCTTCCTTTTTCCCTCACAAAACACACACACCACATCAAGGAAGAGGAAGAGAAGAGAAAAAAGACCCTCAAGCAATTTCACACCTTTGAGCTCATATCTCCCTCGTTTCTTCATCATTTCACAATCTGAGGTAAGCTATGAATTCCCCTCGATGTGTGCTTCATTTTTATCCGTGATTTGTAGCTTGTTTTTAGGTGTATGTATGCCTATGGGTTAGAGGGTGAATAGTAAGGGTTTTATGGAGTTTTGGAGATTAAGAGTTGTTGGGTGAATTAAATGATGCTATATGAATTTATGTGAGTTATATGTGACCTATATGATGTATTAAATTCATGATTTCAGTTGGTAGTTGTGGGAGTTAAGAGATGCCATTAATGAGGGTTGAAGTTTTGAAATGGGTTTGATGAATTATACTTGTTTTCATGCTTGTTTTCCTGGATGGTTGTGTTGTCGGTGAGTTGTGTATGCTTATGCCTCGTTTTGGGTCATTTTGGTGTTGGGTTTGCAGGGCTTGGGGAGGTTTTGAAACTTTCCCCTGTTTTCAGCTCGTGACTGCTGAGAGAACTATCAAACAGGATAACAAGGTTATGATGGTCATGATTCCCTCTTCTTCTAAACTCGAGAAGGTTAAGAGCAAGAAAGCCCAAAAGAAGAAAAAATCTCTTAAGCCCACTGGTGGGATAAAGAAGGGAAAAGCCCAAAAGAAGAAAGATCAGAAAAGGGGCGTTTGCTTCCATTGTGGCAAATCAAGGCATTGGAAGAGGAACTTCCATGTAAGGATACTCTAAAGAAAGCTATCTTTCTCGTTGAAGTAAATCTATCTATCAATTCTGACTCTTGGGTATTAGATACCGATGTGGATCTCACATTTGTAATGATTTGTTAATGCTAAGTGAGGTGAAACAGCTGAGAGAGGGGAATGTGTGTAAAAGGTTGGAGACAATTCAAGTGTTAAGGCTCAAGTTTTAGGAACAATTAGATCAAATTTAGGTGATTTTGTTTTAGTTTTAAATAAAGTCCTATTTGTACCAAATATTATAAAAAACATTATTTCCATCCCAATGCTTGATCGTAAAGGTTTTAATACTTTTATTAATAAAAGTTCTCTTTATATAAAGAAGAATGGTTCTCTGTTTATACTTGGTACATTAATAAATGGACTCTATTTAACTAAAACCGTCATATTCTTAATATACAACAAGAAAACAAACGTAAGAGAGATGATAAAATTTCGGCAACACTTTGGCACACCAGATTTGGTCATATTTCCAAGAATAGGATTAGCTTAACAAACTTAGGATCATTTTATGAAAATTACCTTAAACAATTAAATTCCTGTGAATCCTATCTTAAAGGAAAAATGCCCAAAAACCCGTTTATTGAAAACGTGGAACATGCTAAAGGCACATTGGATTTGATCCATTCTGATGTTTGTAGACTAATGTCAGAACTAGAAACAATCATTAGTACTTCATAACCTTTATAAATGAATTTAGTTGTTATGGTTATGTATACTTGTTGAAGTGTAAGTCTGAAGCCTTTGAGAAATTCTTTGAATTTCAAAAGGAGGTTGAGAACCAAACTGGTCATAAGATTAAAGCACTTTGATCTGATCAAGGTGGCAAATATCTTAGTGATGAGTTCCCAAGTCATCTCAGTGATAATGGGATTATCTCATAGTGGACCTGTTGTGAGAAAAGTTTTAATTAAACCTCACTTGCTTACAAGCGTACACTTGTCAGGTATAGCACATAAGGTGTTGAATCCACAAGGAAGGGAAAACCAAACAATCACTTCTTATATTCTCCAAACGATAGAGGAGACACAGAACAAGGGGGTTGCTAACTATTACGACAACTAAACACAAAAAACAACTAAAGACTCAACAAATAAGAACAAATAGCCCAGGGAGATAACAATATAGTAATTCAGGAATAAAATCAATGTTAACAAATACTCAAATTATCAAAAATCCTAATCACTAATGTTTATGCTAGCTTCTCTCGAAGTCAAGCACATGAGCTTAAGTGTTTGTGCAAACCACTCTCGTGGTCGAACATATAAAAACAGATTAAACCATAGTCATAAGATTAGTGCAATCAAATTGCTTAGAGAAAGACCGAATTTCTTCATCTCTTTAACTCTAGTTGTTAGGACTTAATTAATCCAAATTAACCAACAATCTCTCGATTAAAAAGCCAATTCTAAATTCATGCTAAAGGTGTACCTTCTCTAATATGCAATTAAAACATAATTCCATAACATAATGTGTTGGAAAAGTACCCTAGAAAGTCGATTAGTCATAATCCACTTTGGGACTTTCCTAGTATCACAGACAATCTTTGAATAATATACGATTGATTAATATCGTAGGCAAACACTTCTTTATATGACAATACATGTTTTTGTGTGTTTCCATTATGTGCGTATGTATTAGAACTCCCCTAATCAATATGACTTATAGGACTCAACCATTTAGGAGAAGTGGTTCATGAGACGAGCCCTATATCACATAAGTCATGATTAGAAATCACTCCAAGCCGATGAGTCCAAAAGACAGTGGGAGTGTCAAACTGACTCGTTCGAGGCTTGCTCGTGTGATCACGCCCTTAAAAAGGACCACCTTGTTTCATGGGGTTGAAAGTGTATAGTTGATACGTGCGTGATACATGGGGATGCTTACTTATTCTAAGTAGGTACACTGAGGTGTCCCGTGTGAGAAGATTCCTAAATGGGAAAGGAAGTTTCTATATCTGGAAATAGAAGCTTCCAGATTAGAAAATATCTCACGAGCCATTGATGTGATTAAGTGATCCTTAGACTTGAGGTTCCATTGATACTTTATGAGCTAACTCTATAGTCTTAGGTGTAAGCTTTAAAGGGTGTCGCCTTAGACAACTGATTCAAGGCTCATGCTGGGGCTGCACAAGTGGCACATGAAAGTATATGAGAATCGATAAAGGACCTACACTTGCATAAGCAAGTTGATCTCTTATTGTGTAAGTCATTCATATGCCATCTAGGAGTCCTTGGCCAAGGCTGTGGATCAAGACATCACGAAAAGAGTTTCTTGGATTGAGATCAAATGGATATGAAGTGCACTTAACATTAAGATCGAGATTATTATGGTTCTAATTATTCTTTTACCCTAAATCTTGGCTGAGAGATGGGATGTAGGAGGATTGTATCTCATATATGTCAATGACTTAAAGGTTCTGTCGAATCGAGACATTCTTATTCAGCTAGGGGTCGAACACCTGTTGCTAGACTATGGTCGTTTGATCTGTGGACTGATTAATTAATTAGGGAATTAATTAATTGGGGTCACTGCTAATTGAATTAAGAACCTAGAGGGTCACACACAACAACCCGGTCACGTGGGTTAAGGCTTGAAATCGATTAAACGAGTTGATCGGATCAAGTGGGGCCACACGTGTGAAATCACATGTGTGGAAGGCGTAAACGACACGTGTCCATAGTCACGTGTACATATGTGTATATGTTAAATAATTAATGTGTTAATTATTTAATGGACTTTGATTTAATTTTGAATTAATATTAAAGTCCTATTTTGGAGAAATAAAGTCTAATAAATAATTAATTATGAATTAATTAATTATTAGTCTTCAAGTTATTTATTATTTAATAAATAAAGTAAAATAAAATATCTAAGAGAGTTAGATCTTATTCTTGCTTGACAAGTTGGTCAAAAGAAGACTTTTGGTCAAAGTAAGAGACTTAGTCTTCAAGCAAGAAATCCCTTACCAAAAGGGTTTAGGAAACCCTTGCTCAACAAGCAAAGGGGTTCGAACCCCTTGCCTATATATACATGGGTTCGAACCCCATGGGATGATTGATACACAATTTCTCCTTCTCCATAATTATACACTAACCCCTTAGAGCCTATACACCGAATATAGAACTAGCATCCTCCCTATTCGGATCGTGGTCACGGTTGGTGGACTAATTCTCTAGAGGGCTACTATCGTGAAGTCTTGAAAGATTCGAAGGAGCTTTTGGGGATCAAGACACGTGATAGAGAGATCACACCCAAACGACAACAAGGGCTGGTGGAACGATTCTGAACCCAATAGAATACAAATGAAAAAATCGAAACAAAGAAGATGACGAAAACCGTTCGTCCATATCTTGAAGGATGAATTTTTTCACCAGGGTTTTATGGCGTGCAGATTTCTGTTTTCACAAAACTGGGTTTTAAAGGGAGTTTTAATCATGCCTTTCTCGTTTCATGTTTCTTTCTTTAAACATGTTATATCGTTAGCACTTTCCCTAACATGATTTGAATCCAGGTTGGTGTGGATTATTAATCTAGAGGAAACCTACTATGGAATCTGAAGTAGAAAGAAACTTTCGAGGGATGGGTTGCCATTACCGCATGAAGCACGTTTCCCCCACACTTGTCCATTCACTCGTCCTCGAGGGAAATAAAAATCAATAAAACATTAGTCCCATCAAACATTTTCACCAAAGCGAACCTCAAATTTTCGCCTAAACGAATCTAGCAAATTAAACACATTACTCAATCACACGAAATTCAATCAATTAGTTCAAAAACTGTACCCTCGTGTGTAGTGTGAATTGAACAAAAGCATGTACAAAAATTAGGCAAATAAGTTAGTATTTTTCGCATAAGAACCAATCATCAACTCGAATACACTCTTCACTCCAATCTCCACTAATTTGATCACTCATAAATCGAGATCGAAAGGTCTTTCGAGCTTGTAATGTGGGCTTGGGTCGAGGTAGGAAAAAGTAAATCAAAGGCTAATCACACCAAGCTTACACATTTTAAATAAATCCCAAGTGTTTCCTTTTTATTTCTTCCCAAAAAGACTCCCCTTTTCACAGTTAATTCTCAACCCTTTTGTCGAATTTTCAACAGTGCTCAATCTCTCTTATTTTTTCTTCACTCTTTGCTTCTTTTTTTTTTTCTTTTTTTTCAACTCAATTTTTTTTCTCTGCTCATTTTCTTTTTGCTTTTGTTTTCATCATTCTCTAAATTTTTTCTATTCAACACAATGAAACTTTTCTCTTCAAACCAATTCCAACAGGGAAGTCTAGACATCAACAATATAATCCCAAAAAGAAAATATGTAAGCAAGGCGTAAATAAAAATAAGGGTAGGAAATTGTATTGTGCATTAGGCTTGTTATTTAAGAAAGAAATTTTGCACAATACTAAGGCTCAGCGGGGTCAACAGGGCAATGTTATTTAGTGAAAATCAGTAAAAAGGCTAAAAACACCAACAAGAATGCCTAAGTCATCTCCCGAATTACTGGTCAACCAATCTATTTCGCCTCGAAGGGAGCTAAAGTGGATTCTAATCAATTTTCAGCACTTTATTGAAAAATATAACCGAGCTATCTAAACAAAGTACATAAACTGTTCAATTAGTGCGCGAGAAATAAGGGCATGACAAAGTACTAATTAATCAAACTTCACACAATCTTTCATGTATTTAATAGCCTAATAAGTTCTAGCAAAAATTCAAAGCTCAAGCTTAAGCAAACACATTCAAAATAGGAATAAATTATGCACAATTTCTAACATCCTCAAATTCAAGTAAACAACAAGTAAAAACAGTTGATGCAGGGAAAAAAAATCGAGTTTAAACACGTAAGCCAAACAGTAAATAGGCTTATCCCTCCCCCCCACACTTAAATTATGCATTGTCCTCAAGGCATAAAAAAAAATTGAGAAAAAAGAGGACTTCCCTGAAGCGTGAATCTGGGGCGTATTTTTCTTTTTTTTTTCGCAAAAAATGTATGGGGTCTAGGTATGGCCAAACCTTTCTGTCAAACCTGTACAGATGCATCAACAGTGTAACAGCAGCAAATCGGCAAAATTTGGGCAAACAAGGCGCGCCTGAAAGATAACTAAGAGCAGCGACCAACTCAAATGGAGGTAGAACCTCCATATAGATCCCCTCGACTATGTGGTGCTGAATCTTCTAATCCATTACGACCTCTAGATTGGGGATGATGATTCCTAGAGGTTCTCAACACAATTCGACACTTATAAAAAAAATTTCCACTATCCCTCACAATGACTAGTGGATTCCTGAACTAAAAAAATACGTGAGATCTGAAGAAAACTGTGGTTAAATAATCAATAATTTCAGCATACCAGTGCGTGACCTCAAAGCCTGGCCACGTCTTACGGTCACGTGTCCCCGAAAAATTGCTCATCCAGCAGTGCAGCTTGTGTCGGCATTGAGACTGCATAATTTCCTCCAGATTTGAAGGCATAACTCAGATTGTCCAAAATTTTCTTTAGTTTCAAAATAGGTGCCTGAAACACGAAGGGATTTAGTTCAGTTATAGCAATAGGCACATCAAGAATCAGAACATCCCTATTCATAGACTTAAAGGCCTCCAATGGTAAAACCATCCCACAAGGATCATCAGCTAACCCAATATATTTTGGCTTACTCTCAAAATTTTCAAGACTTAGTTCATTACTCAGCTCATTAGTTAGGTTTTCTATCACAGCAACGCTAAAAACACTAGAAAATTTATTAGGACCTTTACTTGACTCATAAACATTAAAATTCACAACATCACCATCAAATTCTAGAGTCAACAAGCCCTTTTTAACATCTATTTTAGCATTAGCAGTACTAAAAAATGGACGACCCAAAAGGATATCAGAGGATTTCTCAGAATAGTTATCCTCCATGTCCAACACGAAGAAATCAGCCGGGAAGGCTAAATCATTGACTTGAACGAGGACATCTTCCAAAACACCTTCCAGGTATGCGATAGAACGGTCCGCCAATTGTATGATAACACCTGTACCTTTCAAGGGACCAAGATTAAGTGCATTATAAACAGATAAAGGCATAACATTAATAGATGCACCCAAATCACACATCGCCTTTTTAATGCCTAAATTCCCAATCTTGCACGGAATGGAAAACATACCTTGATCATGGCATTTGGGGGGAAGTTTCTTTTGTAAAACAGCAGACACGTTTTCCCCCACACTAACCCTTTCATTCCCCTTTAACTTCCTCTTATTGGTACAGAGTTCTTTAAGAAACTTAGCATACCTGGGTATCTATTGAATGGCATCAAGCAGCGGTATGTTCACCTCGACTTTCCGGAATGTCTCTAGAATGTTCTTTTCTTCCTTCTGCCTTTTCGTCTCGGCTAGACGTTGCGGAAACGGGGGTGGTATCACCAGGGGTTGCGGCTGTGTTACAATCTCAATCTCTTCATCACGGCTAGAGATCGAGGCGCGGTCATTCTTTAAACCTGTACCCTCCTTTCGAACGTCTCCTGACTCAAATTTTCTGCCTATGCTCTTTTCTGGTGGCGGAGGGAGCTCTTTGCCACTTCGGAGGGTGATTGCGCTAACGTTCTTCCTGGGGTCTTCCGTTTGCGAGGACAATTTCCCTTGATTCTCAATCCTGCTCAAAACTGTTGCAATCTGTCCCAATTGAGTTTCCAAATTCTTGACTTGATTTTCCAAGTTATTGAATCGGATGTCTTGGGGGTTGAGGGTTTGATTGGGTTGTTGGTTGGGATTGCGGAGGCAATTGGGAAACTCTCGCTACTTGAGGAATTCCTGCACTCATGTTAGATGCTAAAGCAGATATCATATTCTTGAGTTCCTCAAACTGGGAAGAACTTACCTCTTTTACCTGTCTCGTCATGTCGGACTTGGCGTAGTATTTTTGTGAGGCCCTAGAAATTCTGCTAATTAGTTCCATCAGTTCCGCAGGTGTTTTGATCATAATGGAACCTTCACTCGAAGCATCCAACTGCCTTTTGTCAGCAGGCATCAGGCCTCTATAAAAGTTATGAACAACTGAATTTTCCGGCAGGTTGTGATGTGGGCACATTGCAAGCAAATTCTGGTATCGCTCCCAATACTCATGCAAGGCTTCATGTTCCTTTTGCTTAATGGTAATTATCTCCTGAAGGAGATCCAGGTATCGCTCAGCTGGGAAGAACCTATCCAAGAATTTGTCGTGCATTTGCTGCCAAGTAGTAATGGTTGCTGAAGGTAGAGAGTACAACCATTTTTCTGCTGCATCTTGTAGGGAGAACGGGAAGGCACGGAGTTTGATTTGGTCTTCGGTAACTCCATGAGGCTTTGTTGAGCAGCAGACCGTGTGGAACTTGCTCAGATGTTGGTGAGGGTTTTCATTTTCCAGACCGCGAAAGATGGGGAGTAAGTGAATTGTACCCGTCTTTAGCTCAAAACCAGCACCCACCTCTGGAAAAGTGATACAGAGGGGCTGCTGTGTGGCGGCAGGGCGCACCAGATCCTCCATGGTATGACGTTCTGCTACTGCCATCGTTAAGGTACGGTCAAACTCTACGGTCAAACTCTTCTGTTCGTCTTCTGTATGTTCCGACTCAGTACTGGACTCTTCAGATTGGTTTAGACTGGATTTTCCCGCGAGCTTCTTACGTGTTTTGGTCTGTTTCCTTAACAATTTTGCGGTTCTTTCGATCTCGGGATCGAAAATCGGCTCGTCAATTCCACGAATGCTCCTGTTCATAAAAAGAATTAAATTCGATTAGCACCAATCCCCGGCAACGGCGCCAAAATTTGACAGGTGTCGAATCCCTCAAAAATAAATATAAATCCGATTTACAACTAAATAGAGTATAGTGCAAACGGGTCGAATCCACAGAGATTGGTTGAAAATAATTCTAATTAATTACAGAAAAACTCTCAAGAATTAACAAGTAGAAGTAAGGGGGGTTTTGAATTTAACTAAACTAATAAAGCAATTAAAATTAATAAACTAAGAAGGAAGCAATTAAATCACGTTTGAAGTTGGGTTTTGATAAATCAATGGGAAAACAATACCTAGCCAGGAATCACAATTCAGTTTAGGACATCGATCATAGACGCAAAAATAAATTCAGTTATTCAAATAGACTAGCTATAGCAGATAGAGACACTCGACTCCGCCTCGTTTTCTCGTACATAATAGAATAACCTAGAGACACTCGACAGTTATTCCCTAATCAACTCACAACCCCTAGAGACACTTGACAGGATTCAATGAGTCAACAGCTTTAAGAATTAAGAAAACACTAGCCCAAATTAACCTAGTCACGACACGTGCAAGATTCGAATTCGATTATTAACTCCCTTAGTGAATCAGATTCGACTGTACGACTTCCTATCACTAATGCACCACTAATTATCTATCAAGCACTACGTATACTTCATGCAATCGAGATTAGCAATATGCAATCATCTACTTAGAAAATCCGGCCGTAATCAACTAAGTAAATAAATCACAATAAACAAGACACTCGGAGAATTAATAAATACTTGAATTAAAACTGAATTGTAAATACCAATTAGGTCTCACGATGTCAAAACATAAATTGTAAATTCCTAACTAGGTACTATAGAAATTAGCTACTCATAATCATAAAATCCAAAAACATAAAATAAATCAAAAACAAAGTCTAACTAAAACAAGGAATTAAAAGGTGCCGATCTCGGAAGGCCTCCCAAGCCGCTGCCTCAATCTCTCCAAATCTTCAACTGCTGCGTGAAAGGTGTATCAAAATTCTTCCCAGAAATCTGCTCAAGGCGTGATTAAATAGGCTCTAGTGTCAACCCTCAAATCCTAGACCAAATTGGACTTCAATTCATGCACGTCAACTTGTTGCCCAAGACTTTCCTAACAATTTGATCTCCAAATCCAATCACACGTATGGGCCAATCTTCATGCAATTAATTCCCAAGCTTGGCCTCCCATGCATACACATGTTCAGCCCATATCTTCATTTATCAACAAAGTGGCTATAATTAATTAAATCAAGAATAATCTTGTCGGCCCACTAAATCACAAGCCTCCAAAATAATTCAATTCCTATGCTTCTGCTCCCGGCATAAGGCTTGCCACCCACACAAACTTGGCCCAGCTGTATAAAATCTCCCTCATTGGCCCATAAAGTCTCCAAATTAATGCAATAAGCCCAACTGTACTAGTAAACACATAAACTAATCACGACATCATATTATATCAACAATGAACATAAATACGCAGCCATAAACATACTAAAAATATATGGAATTATGCACACTATCAAGGGCAGCTCAAAACGTATCAAAAGTGACGATTGTTGTAAGTTCTTGATCTCTACGAATCTGGAAATAGGAATTACAAGTTTCGATTCTATCTTTTGGGAAAATAATTAAATTTCCATTGCGTTTTTATCTCATTTTCCTAACATAATGATCACAAGAATTCATTCAAGCATATCATCAAATACCTATCTACACAATTATTATTCCCATGGCTACAAAACTAATGAAACATAAACACAAGAATAAAAACAATAATAAAACTACTAATATTCATGCTTAAAGAGTCATAACAATCATCTAAAACATGAGAAATTAGTTTACGACGCAACAACGAATTAAAACTGAAATAAAGGGAAAAGAAAAACTTATTAAAGTTTTCTCCGGAAGCCGATGAGATTCCTGCTAAAAAATGTACAGACAAATCTCAAACATTTATTATTATTCCTCACAGAATCTCTGGGTCGACCTCCACTGTTGGCTCGAGGAGCATGGTGGTTGATGGACCTTCCCTCTTTGGAGTAGAGATCATGGAATACGCTCGAGAGACCTTGACCACGTCGGAGGGGCTCATGGAGCCTCTGGACTCGTCACATGACACCTGTTGGCAGATCGAGATATGACCATATCATCACCAATGGGTATTTTTATTGTTCAATTTTAGATGAACAATAAAATAAAGGTCACATAAAGATATTCCAAACTAAAAATTAATGACATTATCAATATTTAACTCTATACTAATGGTCGGGTCGATTTTGAGATGGAATCTAAACGTTAGGGAGAAGTTGACAATTTCTTAAACTGCGAAGAGTATTTTCTACTGATAAACTTGTTACTGGTTGAGATTTAGATTTAGATAGAAATGGGTATAGATACAAAATAATAAACTCTATCCATTCTTCGATGTAAGACCCACAACTAACCCACCCCAAAAAGAGCAAATCCAAGCTAGGGCCCGTCTTATTCAATGTCATTATCATCCCTAAAATTAGGGGTGTCAATTCGGGTAGGTTCGGGTCGGGGTTGAAATAGGGGTATCACACAAAAAGTCTCAACCCGAACCCGAATTGAACCTGAAACTCCTAACCCTAATCTGAACCTGTCATGTTCGGGTTGGGTTCGGGTTAACCTGATATTTTCGGGTCACCCACTAACCCGATCCACCCAAAATAACCCGACCAGACCTATGTTTGTGGTGAATTAGATTCAACGAAAGACCAGAAACCAGATCTGGTTAATTAATAGGGGAAATTACATCCAAGGCCCCCTGAGGTTTGCCATAATTACAATTTAGTCCATGTTTTTTCGTTTATTACAAAAACACCCCAATGAACACTGTTCCCAGGGACTTTTTTGTAAAAAATGAAAAAGTATATGCCTGATTTTTCCACTATTACGCCAGGGATCTCAATTGAAACAGGGTTTATAGGGGTTTTTTTGTAATAAATGAAAAGGCAGGGATTAGATTGTAATTATGGCAAACCTCAGGGGGTCTGGATGTAATTTGCCCTAATTAATATCATGCAGAAACGAACAAGAAAATGAAAACAAAGAAAACCCAATTCATATCACGTAAATAAATACCAGAAAAACATATATGTATCTATAAATTTATCCAAAAGAATATTATTTTCTCCTTAAATTTGCAAGAGATAAACATTTGTATATGTACATAAGTTGGTTTTATATATGCCAATCTTTTTTCCGCACAACGGATCTGAAAAAGTCAGAGTCAAATATTAGAAGAAAATAATGATAAAGATTAAAAGGCTTACATTACTGATGAACTCTCAAGTCTTAAACGAACAATCGAGTTAAATCAATAATCGATTTAAAAGTGATGTTTGAACTTCAAGACAGATGAAAAATTGAAGCTGATTGGTGGCGTGGTGTTGGCGTGGCGCCGGGAGATTGTCACAGAGATGGAGCAGGAGAGATTGTGGCGGTGAGTTGCGCCTGAGATGGAGCAGAGGAGATGGCGGTGGCGAGTGGCACCAGAGACGAACCCAACCTGTTTTTTTCTTTCTTCCTTCGGGTTGTTTTTAGGTCCGACCCAATTTGACCCGAACCCGAAATACCCCAACCCTAACCTGATATTTTATCGGGATGGGTCGGATTGGGTTATCGAGTCGGGTCCAGATTTAACACCCCTACTTAAGATGTATATAAAACAACGGTGGAATGATACATTTTTAACATATACTATATTGTTTTAAATTAAAATTATCCAATGGAGGATAATGAATGGATGAAGCATATATGATATAAATAGATATCTTCTCTCGCATCTAGGAAAAAAACTCAAATCTTAAGCCTCATGATCAAAGAACATTAAAGACGACGCCTAATTATGAGAAGATATGGAGTAAATTTTAATTTACCCCCTTGTAATATTCAAAATGTTTGAAATATCTTCTTGAAAGAAATTTATCTTAATCTAACCCCTTGTGATATCAAAAAAAATTCACACCGCCTCCCTAATTAATTTTTAGTCTAATTTTATATTTTTTAAGCTAAAATGACCTCTTATATATTAATTAGGTCTAAATTACTATCAATATTTTTGTAATGACTACATATTTATTTTTGTCTAAATAATTATCTTTTATTCATTTTTGTTAATTAAAGTAGTATTCGATTTTTGTTGTTAATTTTTTTTTTAAGTTGAATCAAAAGAAGAAAAATATATTTTTTTTTATTAATTGTTGTTAAAATTTTACATTTGAACATAAATTGAGAGTAGAAAAATATAAGTTTTTATTGTTATTGAAGAAAATGATGTTTTCATCCCTACTAAAATAATAAGAAATTAGTAATTCCCGCACAATCGTTAAATGGTCAAATAAAAAGAACTATTAGTTAAATATATTAAAATTAATTTTTATATTAATATATATTCTATAATTATTTTTAATATTGATGGTGTAGGAATGGGAAAATCCTAAAAACAACCAATCACTTTCAAGATTTGTTTATGAGGGGAAGACCATCACAGGCGTTGAGCCTCAGGAACTGGGTTTCCAGATGAGCGTGGGTTCCCCCCTTTTGTGTTACACGTTTTATGAATTGTTATTCATTTCCCATATCACGCTTTCACAACAATTCACATGAATTCAGTCACAGGCTTCACATTTCACACTTTACCTTCCAATTTTATATCTAGGTTTTCCTTTTTACCTCTCCGCCATCGCGCCGCCCACAGCCCAAGACTCCAAGACGCCACCACCAGCCCACCACCTTTTCTTCCCATCGCCAACAAGGCCGCCACCAGTCCGCCACCCACCTATCTCCAACGCCCAAGAGTGAAGAGGTCAAGAGGCTACCCACCAAGTCGCCGGCAACCGCAAGTCTCCAATCGACTTCTCCACCGCCCGCTGTCGCCGCTGCGCTTCGCAAATCACACTTGACCTTAGTTTCCCAGTAAGCATTCCTCTCTTTGCCTTGAAGACTTTGATTAGTTGTTGAAGATTGAATTTTTTCCTCACCATGTGTCCATGTCGATTTCTTGTTTTAGTCTTTTAGATTAGACTCTAGTTAGATTATATTAAACTGAAATTTGACTGAAATCGTCTGGAAATGGTCTGAAATTTGGCTTAAGTAATTGATTTCAATTTTTCATTTTGTAGGTTGCATTCAAGGAACAAGAATTTGAAAGAAAGAGGCTGTTGGAATATGGTTTAGAATGTGGACTACTGGACTGTCAGCTGTTATTTTAATGCATGAATTGCATTCCGTTGTAGTAGTGTTGTTTGAATTGAATGAAGCCTTGAACTGAAGACTGCTGTTGTTTTAAATGAAGGCTCATATCCACATTTTAATACTTGCTTCCAGGTTTTCATTTCATTATTAGCTTATTTCCAGCTTTTTTTTTATTATTTTCTTATTTTTTATTGAATTTCGGTTTTTTCGGTTATTGACCGAAACCGAACCGATAACCATCGGTAAAAACCGAACCGAATCCGATCAAGATCGGTTCGGTAAACGGTTAGGTAAAATGAAAAACCGAACCTTCGGTTAACCGAACCGAATAACCGAAAGTTCGGTTTGTTACCGAATGTACACCCCTAAATGCAGGGAGCTTTTGTGACACTCCGATAATTCGGCCGTATAGGTAAGACGTAATTGTTTACCTAATTGCGCGAATAATTATTCATATGTGATTTACATGCTTATTTTATTTAAATATATTAAATGTGAATATATGTTAATTATTATATCCCAAGTTTTAATATTTAGTATTTTGTGAATTCATTACAATTGATATTTATTGCCTAAATCGAACTTGATTGCAGCGTGAATTAATTTCCCGAACTTGACTTAATTTCGTTGTGACCTTATTTGATCATTTCATGAATTTGAGGACTTAATTACATTGGACTTAATTGCTCATTTGTTATGGAATTGAACCTAATTGCATGACTTAAAGAATCGGAGGACTTAATAGCAAATTGGTCATTTCTTACTCCTTCATAGCAGCATATTACGTATCATTCCTTTCCTTCATTCATACAAACATTATCATACATTGCTCCATTTCTTCCCTTGCCAACCGAGCCAACCCTACTTGGAAGAGTGGGAGATTTCATCATTCAAGCTTCAAAATTGTGGGTTTTGTGATCATTGAAGCATCTTCAACATCATCTCTTCATCTCTTCTTCCATTTCTTGCATTTGAGGTAATTTTGGGAGCATGGATAATTTTCTTGAATTTATGGTATAGATAGGGGTTTGCTATATGTTGGTTGATGTGCGTAATTGTTATTGGAAATATGTTTAGGAACTTTGAGCTCAAGTTGTATGCATTTATCTTGTGAGTTATGGACTTGCAGCATGAATGATGAAATGGGTTTCATTTGATAGATTCTTGATGATCAATGCATGATACGAGTATATATGTTAGATTTTACGGTACTTCTAGTATGGATACATATTTCTTCAAGTTTTGATTGCATTTGATGATTGAAATTTGGTGTTTTGGTTGGGTTTTGTTGTTGTCCGAGCACTACTCTGTTTTTCTGCGTACGTGACACGGGCGTGTCACGTTTTCCCCTTTCAGCGTGACAAGGGGGTGCATGTAGGTCTGGGTTTTCTGTACCGTGACACGGGGGTGTCACGGTTTGCTTTGTAATGGTGACACGGGCGTGTCACCTTCTCTTTTCCTGCGCATAGTCCACTGTACCCTGACACGGGGGTGTCACTGCTTAGTGTATAGAGGTGACACTGGCGTGTCACCCTCTGTTTTCATGCATTTTGTTTTGCATGCATGGCTGTACGTATGCATTGTATATATATACGTATATATTTTTTTTTATGTAACATATTTACACATTTATGTATGTTTAGTGAATATTTAATATTATTTGGATTTATTTGACTAAAATTGTGGAGTTAAAAGTTCGAATGAATTGAATGATTAAATGAATGACTTGAATGTATGATTTAATTCCTTAATAGTGCACATGAACATAATTTTACCTTTTACATATTCACACCATGATCATTGCATTGTCGAGCGTCTTATTTGGTCATATTGAGTCTCACTTCACTTTTCTTGCATATATTTTGATTCAGTTGGAGACGAGGCCGGTCAGTGAGGCTCGTGCTTTCTTCTTTTGACAGTTTAAGGTGGGTTTTTCTTCTATGTAGATATAAGACCCTATATATATACCTTCAATGTGAAAGCTTTCTACCAAAATTATATATATAGAGAGAGTCGTTTTAAAGGGTAAATGTTTTCAACGTAAAGCCTTATTTTACGAACCCTACCTAATGTTTTGGCGAGAAATGATCGAATGCACGAATGAGGCCCAGGGACTTAGTGTGAGTGGCTATCCGGGGAGGCACGGGCCGACGGTGATCCCTCACACTAGTTCCACCAATGAACGGGGTAACCGGACCTCGTTAGGAGTTAGCGAGGAATGGACACTGAGCACCATCTGGGGAGTCATGTAACCCCTTTTGGTCAATGAATGGGTGGTCGGGCCTTGCAAACCCACCACCAACCCGGAGGAAGAAGGTGTAAATGTTAATGATTGTGCACAAAAGAATGATTGCATGAAAAGAACGAATGAATGAATGTTTAAATGATTTACACAAGGTGTTGGTTGGAGATAATGCACGCCCACTAGCCGGGCCACTAATGACCTAATGTTAATGATTCGTTATAATCCCTTTTGATGATTTCTATTCACCCACTTGGGAAAGTCTTTTAAAACCTCACTTGGGATTATAGCTTGCATGTGATTGTTTAATTACCGTCATATATTCTATTTATGCCCTGTTTTATACCCACCAGTCCCTTTTAGACTGAACCCGGTTGGTTTTCAGTTGTCTTGTGCAGGTGTTGAGAGAGCTAGGTGGGAATACGAGTCATAGGTCTTGCATTTGTCTCTAGCTCTGTATTTTGGTCTTACACTTGCATACTCTTATTTTTTATCATTGTATATGTATATTGATGTGGAGCGTACATGTTTTGGGCCGTGATGGCAATTGATGATGTATATGACTTATTTTTGGAGCTTGGATGCTCGTGGCACATATGTATATAGTGTATGATCGTTTATTGCTTCCGCTTTAATGTTTATTCTGATTTTCTGGTTCAAGGGTTAGTCCCGCCTAGCTTAGAGTGTGTGTTTATCCCCGTTCGCCGTGATTTGGCTCGGGTATGGATCGTCCATTTCATATTCGGGTCGGGTCTCGGTGCGGGGGATGTGACACCTTGCGCTCGGGTGTTACATCCTTCAGTGGTATCAGAGCTTAGGGTTGCAAAACCCGGGCTTTCGTGTCGCGTGAGTCAGTCTAGGTCGTTCGGCTTAGGGACTACTTGACAATGTGTTGCATATGCATCTCTTTTGTGCTTAATTGATTTAAAATTTGAATTTTGATTGAATTATTTGCATTAACATGCATAGACTAAAAATAGCACGCATTTTAGTGTTTATTGACAGGATGCCTCCACGTAGACATCGAGATAGATCTCCAGGGCGACGTCATCATCGTGATCGTACTCCTACACCTCCACCTCCACAACCACCGCCGGCAGAGGCCTTTGTTAACTCAGTTATCAATATCATAGATCAAAGGCTGCGAGATTATGTACCACCGGCACCTCCAGCACCACCTGCACCTGTTGTACCGCCCGAGGCACCGCTTTCTGTTATACTTAGGGAGTTTCAGAATCAAAGACCTCCTAAGTTCTTCAAGGAAAATGATATACAAGCGGAAATGTGGCTGAAAGAGGTAGAGAGGATATGGGAACTCATTCCATGTGAGTCCCAAGAGAAGGCTCGATGCACCATCACTTTAATACAAGGGGAAGCCTACTCTTGGTGGGAAAGCACTCGGATTGTATTGGAAGCAGATGGAGAGGAGATCAATTGGGAAATCTTTTCAAGGGAATTCAAGAATAAATTCATCCCTCCCTCATCCCGCACTCGAAGACTGAGAGAATTTACCGAATTGAAGCAAGGATCGAGGTCTGTGGCCTAGTATATTTCAGAGTATGAGAGGTTATCCCGCTATGCACCAAATATAGCAGGCGATGACTTCCATAAGGCTATGCAGTTTGTTCAAGGGCTTCAACCGGACATTCAGACAACTCTAGAGGCAGTTAATACGAGCACGTGGGCAAAGGCTACTTTGAAAGCCTTAAAGGTTGAAGATTCTGTGAATGCGAGGAGGCCAGTTTCTCATCAAGGACAAGGATCAGGATCCGGCTGGGGATTTAACAAAGGAAAGAGGCCGATGAATGTACCAACTCCACCACAAAAAGGGCCTTTCAAGAAGCCGAGAATCGGAGGTCCGATTGCACCCGTTCCACGACCACCTCAGGCTCCACCGGTTCCTAAAGGATCTCGAAATGATCAGCCACCATGTACTTATTGTGGATGGCCAACTCATTCTTATAACAATTACCGAAAAAGATTGAAGTTGTGCTTGATTTGCGGGAAAGGATATCACATGGCTTTTGCATGCCCAGATAAGATTCTAGGATATCAAGCTGGAGCTCAGCGACCGATGGTTCAGGCACGAGCCTATGCTCTTGAGAGCGAGGAGCAGAATGTCGAGGTCGACCCAAACACCGTGGTGGAAGGTACCGTTTGCATTCATAACACGAGCATTCATGCATTATTCGATCCGGGTGCCACACATACTTTTATATCTTGTGATCTATGTACCTCTCTGTGCCTACCTGTTATTTGGTCAAATTCCTGTTATTTTGTGAGTTCGCCTCTTGGAGGTAGTTTGCAGACAGATCGGATTGTCAGGGGTTGCTCAGTTTGGATAGAGGGGAAAGATTATCTGGCAGATTTCATTGTTATGCCTATGATGAAGTACGGGATAATCTTCGGGATGGATTGGTTGTATCGGCACCGGGGCCGAAATTGATTGTTTTAAGAAGAAGATCAAGTTGGGTGAAGAGTTGATTGGAGAAGTTGGGTCGAAGGATGGAGCCACGGGATTTATTGCCTATCTCCTTAATAAACCAAAGGATCAATGAAGTTTTGAGGAGACGGCTGTAGTAAAGGAATATCCCGATGTATTTCCAGAAAATTTGGGTTCTCTACCACCGGATCGGGAGATTGAATTTGTTGTTGAT
The DNA here is from genome assembly GCA_037501455.1 of Lantana camara. Classification (NCBI taxonomy): domain Eukaryota; kingdom Viridiplantae; phylum Streptophyta; class Magnoliopsida; order Lamiales; family Verbenaceae; genus Lantana; species Lantana camara. The sequence goes on from CM074857.1 coordinate 114,380,008, forward strand.
TTATATCCGGGATCAAAACCTTATTCCAAGACTCCTTATAGAATGGCTCCGGCAGAGTTGAAGGAGCTGAAGATTCAACTCGAGGAATTACTTAAGAGTGGATATATCCGACCGAGTTCATCTCCGTGGGGTCCTCCGGTTCTCTTTGTCAAAAAGAAAGATGGGTCATTGAGAATGTGTATGGATTACCGGGAGCTTAATCGGATGACCATCAAGAATAAGTACCCGTTGCCCCACATTGAGGATTTATTTGATATACTGCAAGGTTCAAAGGTTTATTCGAAATTGGATTTAAGGCAAGGCTATTACCAGTTGAAAATCCGGGAAGAGGATATACCAAAGACAGGATTTAATACCCGGTATAGGCATTATGAGTTCGTAGTGATGCCTTTTGGTTTAACAAATGCCCCTGCAGTATTTATGGATATGATGCATCGGATTTTTCGGTCTTATTTGGATAAATTCGTCGTAATCTTCATTGATGACATTCTTGTGCATTCAAAGACTCCGGAAGATCATGCTAGGCATCTCAATTTGGTTTTGGAGACTTTGAGAGAGCACCGGTTGTATGCGAAGTTTAGTAAGTGTGAGTTTTGGATCGACCGGGTTGCTTTTCTAGGCCATATTATTTCAAGTAAGGGTTTGGAAGTTGATCCTTCAAAGATCGAGACGGTTATTCAGTGGCAGAGTCCGAAAAATGCTTCCGAGGTTAGAAGTTTCTTGGGATTGACAGGTTATTACGGAAGGTTTGTGAAGGATTTTTCGAAGATAGCCGGTCCTTTAACTCAATTAACTAAGAAGGAAGCTAAATTTGAGTGGGACGAGGCATGCGAAGCAAGTTTTCAACTCTTGAAGGAAAAATTAACCATTGCACCTGTATTAGCATTTCCCGAGGGCACTGAAGGATACATGGTTTATACGGACGCCTCGAAAGAAGGGTTGGGATGTGTTTTGATGCAGAATGGTACGGTGATAGCTTATGCCTCGAGGAAATTGAAAGATCATGAATAGAATTATCCCACTCACGATCTCGAGCTAGCGGCAGTGATCTTTGCTTTGGGAAAGTGGAGACACTATCTTTATGGAATTCCTTTCGAGATCTTTTCCGACCACAAGAGTCTCCAGTATTTGTTTTCTCGGAAGGAATTAAACAAGAGACAAAGGCGTTGGATGGAGATGTTGGCAGATTATGAGTGTACGATTCGATATCATCCAGGAAAGGCCAACGTGGTCGCGGATGCGCTTAGTAGGAAAGCTAGCATGTCAAGTGTTAAGGTGGAAGTTGAGGATGAATCTGAGTCTTTTAAGCTGAGAGCTAGTATTCGGAATATTACGGTTCAACCGGATCTTCAGCAGAGATTGTTTGAAGCTCAGAGAGTGGATTCCGAGGTTCAGAGGTTAGTGCAGAAAGCTAGAAATGATTCAGAGAGTCCGTTCGGATTTGATGACACTGGACTTCTAAGGTTTAAGAACAGAGTTGTGGTTCCGGAAGAGTTGAGACGGTTGATATTGGAAGAAGCTCATCGGTCAGGGTATTCGATACATCCCGGGAGAAATAAGATGTATAAGGATTTAAAGAAATTTTATTGGTGGAATAGACTTAAACGGGATGTGATCAACTTCTTGAGACATTGCTTGACTTGCCAAGTGGTGAAGGCAGAGTATCAGAAGCCATCGGGGCTACTGCAACCGTTATCTATTCCAGAATGGAAATGGCAGCAAGTGGCGATGGATTTCGTTTCGGGTCTTCCTAGAGTAAAGGGTGGTCTTGATGGGATTTGGGTAATAGTGGATCGACTGACGAAATCGGCGCATTTTCTTGCTATTCGAATGTCGGATAAGGTGAATAAATTAGCTAAGAAGTATGTGGATGAAATCGTCCGACTTCATGGAGTACCGGTTAGCATTGTATCAGATCGGGATTCGAGGTTTACTTCTAGATTTTGGCAAGAATTGCAAAGGAATCTGGGCACAAGGCTTCAATTCAGCACAACTTTCCATCCTCAGACAGACGGGCAATCGGAGAGATTAATTAAATATTTGGAGGATATGTTGAGAGCATGTGCATTGGATTTTTCGAGTTCGTGGAACGAACAATTGCCTTTGATTGAATTTGCCTATAACAACAGCTTTCAAGCATCGATAGAAATGGCTCCATATGAGGCTCTCTACGGACGGAAATGCAGGTCACCGTTGTTCTTTGATTTGGAAGAATAGAATTGGACGAAGCAAGAGGGGGTGATACGAGGAGAGAATAAGGAAAAACCCTCTAAGGCCGTGCAAGAGGCAATTGATAAGGTTCAAATAATCAGACAACGGATGAAAGCAGCCCAGGACAGACAGAAAAGCTATGCCGATCACCGAAGGAAAGATCCTCAGTTTGAGGTTGGTGATAGGGTCTTCTTGAAAGCCTCACCTCGTAAGGGATTTTCGAGGATTGGAAAAGGAGGAAAATTGAATCCTCGGTATCTAGGACCGTATGAGATTTTGGAGAAAATTGGAGATACGGCCTACCGTTTGGACCTACCCCCGAGTTTGACCGGAATTCATAATGTATTTCATGTGTCTCAGCTTCGGAAATATTATCCGGATGAAGCCGAGATCCTACCTGAGGAAGAGGTAGAAATTGAGCCTAATCTCGCCTTCGTTCAGAAACCGGTTAAGATTTTGGATCGAAAATTTCAGGAATTAAGAAACCGGCGTATTCCACTGGTTAAAGTATTATGGAGAAGTGATAAAACGGAAGAGGCCACGTGGAAAACGGAGGATAAGATGAAGAGGTTTCATCCGTAGCTCTTCCCGAGTGATCAGTGAATCCGAGGACGGATTCTTTTAAGGGGGAGAGGTTGTGACGCCACGATAATTCGGCCGTACAGGTATGACGTAATTGTTTACCTAATTGCGCGAATAATTATTCATATGTGATTTACATGCTTATTTTATTTAAATATATTAAATGTGAATATATGTTAATTATTATATCCCCAGTTTTAATATTTAGTATTTTGTGAATTCATTACAATTGATATTTATTGCCTAAATCGAACTTGATTGCAACGTGAATTAATTTCCCGAACTTGACTTAATTTCATTGTGACCTTATTTGATCATTTCATGAATTTGAGGACTTAATTACATTGGACTTAATTGCTCATTTGTTATGGAATTGAACCTAATTGCATGACTTAAACAATCGGAGGACTTAATAGCAAATTGGCCATTTCTTACTCCTTCATAGCAGCATATTACGTATCATTCCTTTCCTTCATTCATACAAACATTATCATACATTGCTCCATTTCTTCCCTTGCCAACCGAGACAACCCTACTTGGAAGAGTGGGAGATTTCATCATTCAAGCTTCAAAATTGTGGGTTTTGTGATCATTGAAGCATCTTCAACATCATCTCTTCATCTCTTCTTCCATTTCTTGCATTTGAGGTAATTTTGGGAGCATGGATAATTTTCTTGAATTTATGGTATAGATAGGGGTTTGCTATATGTTGGTTGATGTGCGTAATTGTTATTGGAAATATGTTTAGGAACTTTGAGCTCAAGTTGTATGCATTTATCTTGTGAGTTATGGACTTGCAGCATGAATGATGAAATGGGTTTCATTTGATAGATTCTTGATGATCAATGCATGATACGAGTATATATGTTAGATTTTACGGTACTTCTAGTATGGATACATATTTCTTCAAGTTTTGATTGCATTTGATGATTGAAATTTGGTGTTTTGGTTGGGTTTTGTAGTTGTCCGAGCACTACTCTGTTTTTCTGCGTACGTGACACGGGCGTGTCACGTTTTCCCCTTTCAGCGTGACAAGGGGGTGCATGTGGGTCTGGGTTTGCTGTACCGTGACACGGGGGTGTCACGGTTTGCTTTGTAATGGTGACACGGGCGTGTCACCTTCTCTTTTCCTGCGCATAGTCCACTGTACCCTGACACGGGGGGTGTCACTGCTTAGTGTATAGAGGTGACACTGGCGTGTCACCCTCTGTTTTCATGCATTTTGTTTTGCATGCATGGCTGTACGTATGCATTGTATATATATACGTATATGTTTTTTTTTTTATGTAACATATTTACACATTTATGTATGTTTAGTGAATATTTAATATTATTTGGATTTATTTGACTAAAATTGTGGAGTTAAAAGTTCGAATGAATTGAATGATTGAATGAATGACTTGAATGTATGATTTAATTCCTTAATAGTGCACATGAACATAATTTTACCTTTTACATAATCACACCATGATCATTGCATTGCCGAGCGTCTTATTTGGTCATATTGAGTCTCACTTCACTTTTCTTGCACATATTTTGATTCAGTTGGAGACGAGGCCGGTCAGTGAGGCTCGTGCTTTCTTCTTTTGACAGTTTAAGGTGGGTTTTTCTTCTATGTAGATATAAGACCCTATATATATACCTTCAATGTGAAAGCTTTCGACCAAAATTATATATATATAGAGAGTCGTTTTAAAGAGTAAATGTTTTCAACGTAAAGCCTTATTTTACGAACCCTACCTAATGTCTTGGCGAGAAATGATCGAATGCACGAATGGGGCCCAGGGACTTAGTGTGAGTGGCTATCCGGGGAGGCACGGGCCGACGGTGATCCCTCACACTAGTTCCACCAATGAACGGCGTAACCGGACCTCGTTAGGAGTTAGCGAGGAATGGACACTGAGCGCCATCTGGGGAGCCATGTAACCCCTTTTGGTCAATGAATGGGTGGTCGGGCCTTGCAAACCCACCACCAACCCGGAGGAAGAAGGTGTAAATGTTAATGATTGTGCACAAAAGAATGATTGCATGAAAAGAACGAATGAATGAATGTTTAAATGATTTACACAAGGTGTTGGTTGGAGATAATGCACGCCCACTCGCCGGGCCACTAATGACCTAATGTTAATGATTCGTTATAATCCCTTTTGATGATTTCTATTCACCCATTTGGGAAAGTCTTTTAAAACCTCACTTGGGATTATAGCTTGCATGTGATTATTTAATTACCGTCATATATTCTATTTATGCCCTGTTTTATACCCACCAGTCCCTTTTGGACTGAACCCGGTTGGTTTTCAGTTGTCTTGTGCAGGTGTTGAGAGAGCTAGGCGGGAATACGAGTCCAAGGTCTTGCATTTGTCTCTAGCTCTGTGTTTTGGTCTTACACTTGCATACTCTTATTTTTTATCATTGTATATGTATATTGATGTGGAGCGTACATGTTTTGGGCCGTGATGGCAATTGATGATGTATATGACTTATTTTTGGAGCTTGGATGCTCATGGTACATATGTATATAGTGTATGATCGTTTATTGCTTCCGCTTTAATGTTTATTCTGATTTTCTGGTTCAAGGGTTAGTCCCGCCTAGCTTAGAGTGTGTGTTTGTCCCCGTTCGCCGTGATTTGGCTCGGGTATGGATCGTCCATTTCACATTCGGGTCGGGTCTCGATGCGGGGGATGTGACACCTTGCGCTTGGGTGTTATAGCTTTGGGGAAGATGAAGTTCATAGGAAAATGGTGCCCAGTTCAGTATGCACGTATATTGTGTGGAAGATGACCTTGGGAGTGTCGTTCAAAACTTCCCTATTTATACGTTGAGGGCAAGGGTATTTTGGGTAAATTGACTGTGTGGTCCCAAACCCGCGTTGCCCTAGACACGTGGCGTCATGTGATGGCGTGAAAGTGATGGCCCTGCAGGCTGGCAGATATTTTAGTTGTGCTTCTCGTTCCTCTGAAAGTGCCCTCGAGAAGGGCACTCTACCGCGGTGGGGTTGACCCTCGGGGAGAATAGTAGCCTTTGGCGCTGAGCACGAGCGTTGGGTACGCTCGAGAAAGGTTCCCCTGGCGGATGACCATGAGCGCTAGGGGCCCGAGCATGGAGCGTGTGTGAACCCGAGCGCAATAACAGCGGGGATCCTTGGTGTAGAAGAGAGGGAGTCCGGATGCGAAGCGTCCCTTGGAACCGAAATGCGAGCGTTCGAGGGGATTGGTGGACGGATCTCGTGCTCGTGACTTGGGCCGAGGCGCGCAAGTCCGGGTCAGATAAGTGATGAGGGAATGGGCCGGGTCAATTCCACGGGCCCATTACCGCGAGCGTTAAGACTCTAAGTTCTTCAGATCGCGACACGTGTGCGGTGCTGATCTGAGCGTGATTTGGCCTCATCAAATATAATTATTAAATTATGATAAATTAATGAATAAATAGCATAAAATATGAAGGAAAAGATAAATTTTTTTATAAAAAATAAAGGAATTGAGGTGCAATGGGAGAAAAGAAAAGTTGAGAAGATATTGTTGGAGTGATAAAATAAATAAAGAATATAAGATAACAAAATGGATGAAAAAAAAAATAAATAATAAAAAAAAGTCCAAGAGACAAAACGGTTAGTATCTTCTCTCGCTTCATAAATTTATATAGATAAAAATAAACTAAAAATAAGAAAGAAAAAAGTTTGCAGAAAAAAAGGTTTGTACTAGGTGGAAAAGAGAAAAAACAAAAAAGGAAAATCAATTCAAGATGAAGAAGAAAATAATTTAAAAAGAGAAATTTATATTTTATATTAAAATAATAAAATATTTTAAATATTTTAACACCTAAATATAACTACACTCTCAAATTTGGAAAGTGAAGTTCACATGCCACTATACAAGGAGGTTATTTGGAATTTATTTAAAATGACAAGGAGTCTAATTAGAATAAAATTAATATAAGGAGGTAGGTATTTCAAACATTTTAAATATCAAAGGGGTAAATTAAATTTTGGTCGGGTCTAGATTTGACACCCTTACCTAAGATGCATATAAAACAATGGTGGAATGATACATTTTTAACCTATACGATCAGAGGCGGAGATTTTTCCGATCCAAATCTACTTTTTATTTCTTTTCGCAATAAAAACCTTTAATTTAATCTTCTTTGTGAATTCCAAAAAATCTTAACTCAATCCTTCTTATTCTCTCTTTACAAAAGAAGACATCTTCTTTTCTCAACCCAATCTTTTCTATTCTATTTTCTTCTTCTTCTATTTATTCTATTTTTCTTCTTCTTAATGTAAAACCCTACATTTTTTTAATATTCAAAATCTACACTGGTCGGAAGAAGAAGAAAGATTGTGGTCCAAGTTCAAATTACTTATCAAATAAAGCCAAAAGAAAGATAATTATTAATTTATATTTAATTTTAGTTTTTGCATAATGAATAGATTATTTAGACAAAAATTATAATTAATTTGTTAATTGTAAATTAGTTCAATATTTTGAGGAAATATCGTATCTTTATCTCCATGGAAATAACTAAAAAATAATTGTATTTAATTTTGAATAATCTTGTGCTGCTACTGAGTTTTTGAGAAGCAGATTAATGATAGGTCTTTTAGTTCTTAAAGATATAGAATTTTTTTGTTATTTTATAATATTTTGTTATTTAACTTTGTTATTTTATTTTAAGTCATGTTAAATTGAGATTAATATTTTTCTTTTCAATTTTAAAGTATTTTTTTAGTTTTTATATATAATATAAAAAGTGATTATTTTAAGTTTAAAGTTTTAACCTATACTTATTTTATTCATATACATCAAATAAAATAATATTTATATTTTAAATTATATTATTTATATTTTTAATTTTTAATTCTCACCTCCCCTCAAAATCCTGGCTCTGTCCCTATATACGATGTTGTCAATAAGAGTTGATCCAAATGGTTAATGGATTCATTCTCGAAGGCAGGATTCCGGACCCCGCTTGAGTGTGCGTATGTTAACCCAAAAAAAAAAAAAAAATTATACGATGTTGTTTTAAATTGAAATTATCCCATGGAGGATAATGAATAGATGAAGCATATATGATATAAACAGATATCTTCTCTCTCATCCAGGAAAAGAACTCAAATCTTAAGCCTCGGTGATCAAACTACATTAAAGACGACGCCTAATTAAGAAAACTAGGAGATTCCTCCCCTGCAAGCAAACGACGTCGCTTTTATTTTTCTTTTCCCTTTCTTGAAATGAGGCTTTATGAGTACAGATGTCTTCGCTTCACCTCCACCGCATGTCCCATCCTTCCTTTCTTCCACCGACTTCTTCCCCTCTTCGTTCTAGGTTTTCTTCCACAAAAATCTACGAGATATATATGGATTTGGATTTCATTAGTTTGTAAATTTCTCTGGCTTATATAGAATCTGCATCAAATATACAATTAACTTCAATTGCTTTGGATACAGAACCAGCTAGCTCGATTGCTGGGTAAGATGCTCTTTTATCTTTTCCTCTTTTGCTAGATGCTGAAAAGTATGTAAGATTACAATTTTATTTAGGCACAGTTTTCGGAACATATATTTTGTTTGGCTTCGTTTTCGCAGCCAATTCTTCACATTTTCTGACCTTTTCTTTGATTCTAATTGATTTTCCTCTTGTCTTGAAATTTTCTATTCCATTGACCGTGAAGGGAAAAGAGAAGGCTGCTTTGTGCTGCGTGAATTCCTGTTTGATAGGTAATTTCAGTATTTGTGTGTGGTTTTTGATGAATTAATTGTCTGATCCTGTGTTGTTTGGGGTGGGTTGAGATTTCTTCTTTGATTGACGATTATATGCGGAATGATTTCAGGGGCTCTGGGGGGGAGGATTCATGGTCTTAATTTGGAAATTAATTGTGGTTTTATGGGAAGAGTAATGGGGTTCTAGAAATCCTGAGTAGAAAGTGTGGGAATGTTGTTGTGTGCCTTTTTGGTGTGATTTCGTATTCGAATCTGCATTTCTTTTATTAAAGATAAAGAGAAGGTTTTTTCGGTGAACTAGATTAATTGGTGTATATGTATGCTTAAGTTTGTTGATTGTTTGGTTTGTGTTTGGGTGGCGAAGTTGGGAGTTTGTGGAATGTGATCTGCAAGTATGATTTATAATTTGATATACAAAATGATGGTGATTTGACACTAATTGCTCCAAGAAAAACTTGTCAATCGATCGTGCTCAACCACGACTATAGTTTTTCTTTGGACAAAAGTACTTCTTTTGATTTATTAGCCATTGATTGCGTATAAGTTTTGAAATTTTATTCAATATTGTGATTTGTTTTTTCCTTTATGTGCAATGTTTGTGATATTGACATTTCATATTATATTTTACATGCTCCACTAATAATTCTTTTTCTATTTTAAATAAAAATATATCACCATACAATTAGTAGTTGCCATTATTTTAAGTTCTCTTATTAGAACCACAATATGTGTTAAAGATTCTCTCCAAAGCTCCTGTTTTGCTAAACCAACACCAGAAAAGCTGGGTATTTCTTTTCTGTTTTTGAGAATGTAGTACTCAACATTGATTTAATAATCCTCCCTACAATAATTTGCTATTTGTTGGTCAGTCATAAAAAGCTGCCATAAAGGTGATACAAGAAAAGGATTACTAACCAGCACTTGGATATAAGTAGATTAAATCACACCAAAACTCTTCCTATAGGCACATTTTGGGTGATAAAGGCTTCCCATTGCCACTCAATCTGCAGCCTTCCCCCAATATATGAAAGGTAATAATTGAAGAAAGTTTTGGTTTTGTAAATTTTATTTTGAGTTCGAATATGGGGTTTGCTGTTTTTGGTTGTGAATTCCTAATCTTTTACGAGTCCGATTCACGTTTCTCTTAGCCAAGTTGAAAGCCTCGAATTGGTGTATGCATAATGCATCTCATTTTTCTTAATGACAATTATAATATGATATCAAGAACTAAATATATTAAATTTTCCTTAAAATGAATAACATTAAAAACTTTTAATTAATGAATATTTGCAAGCACATTTCTCTCAATAATCTCTCTCCAAAATTATGAGCTAGAAAAGCAGCCTTCTCTTGAATCAATTGCTCTATTGTTTATCCAGAACTATTATCTTTCCCTCTGGATGCTGTAAAAGGTAAAATGTGTGTCTGTGTGAGTGTTATTACTTTTTCCTTTTGTCTTTTGCCTTAAAATGTGTTTTGACTTTACATTACTCAGGATCTGGAGCAAAACATCACGTTGCTGTTGCTTTCGAGAATATGCACCGAGCAGGTAAATTCTCCCAACTTCCATTATCGTACAGTTGATCTTGGTTGGAAAAATGTTTGACATGAACGTATGATTGATATTTGGTTGATGGAACCACTGTTTGCTCTGTATTTGATTTGCTGTAATTTGATGCAGTCTTGTCTTCGTGAATGGTGTGTGTAAAGAAACCCGACTTGTTTATGTATGCCTTTCATCTATCCAATGTTTTCAAGAACTTACGATTAGGTAATGAGGGGAAGGTTGGATGTCTTTGATGGAAAAATATTAGGTTAATTTTATTTACTTTTTCTTACAAGTAATTCGAAGGTATTGGTATTTTGGGGACGTGCCTACTGATGTTTATTTTCGGATTAATCCGAAGAAGTAGGTATTTTGTTGTACACCCATTTCTTGTGCAGGACGGGTACTTGAAAGAACTGTGTAGGTTAGCTGAGATGAAGGCTTATTTGGTGGTTTCGTAGGTTTGACACAAATAGATTCTTTGTTCAGTTGTTACAAGGAAAAATACAAATCAGTAGCTTAAATAGGGAAGTTCTTTGATCAGAACTGAGGAAGAAAGTGAGGTGGTGGAAGATTTTACTGGTGTATGAATTTGTAAGAGGAGTGCCCAAATATAGGAAATAGCATTCTGTCTGAAGTTCAAATTTCAAAATACCTACGAACAGAACCTCATCGCCATCGTGATTGAAAAATTCGAATTACTATTTTATCAAAAGGGTTGTTTAGAAAAGTAATGAAAAACGACTCAGATATTTTGATTTTGGCGGACATACACATGGAAATACTTCCACTCTAAATGCTTTTGAATCTATACTGAAAAAGCTTCGGCAGTTGGCACCTGAATTGCTTAGAGTGAGTTGCTTATTTAATATTGCTTTGAAATCAAATCTACTTAACTATGGTATGTCTCCATTTTCTGATTGCAGGTCCACTACTTGCGTTATTCGAATAGCCTTTACCATGATGACTATCCGCGCATTGGAAAACCATCACCATTATTTTGATTGTTATTTTGATTGTACATTTGCATTGATGAATACCTATTATAGCTACTTTCTCTACTATACTTTTGAAATGTTAGTGTATTTAAAACATATGATCTTTGAAATACAAGTATACAACACAATATTATAGTTATGTAACAATTATCGATATTAACGGGCATATATTACCGGGCATTGCGCGGTTAACTAAACTAGTTAGAAGATAATTGTTGTTGATGATCTGTCGTTATGAGAAGATATGCTTCATCCAACGAATAAAACGTTAACCCAAGGCAACTTTCAAGATTTCAACTAATAAATATACAATAATAATATTGTGGGACAAACACAACAGTAACACCATAATTGTTCAGCTTAGCTGGCATAAATATCAATATTCCCAATTTTGAGATTTATAGATTTGGAAGTTTATTTTGTGATTATATAATTGTATATTATATGATATGATTTATTGACCCTTTTTTATAGTCCATTTTAATTAGATTTCAATTATTTAAGGAAGTGTTTGGTAATGATATTAGCCCACATAGATATTAGGTAGCAGCCCTAATTTGTTGTTTGGTATTGAATACTAAATCAAATGGGCCAATATCATTTAATCTCCAGCCCGGTAAAGCCCGGCACTGTTTGCGAATTAACCTTTGAATCTCATATCTGATTTCAGCCGAAATTAACTCTGCTTTCTCCTGGACCCACTCTGCAGCGAAACTGTGCTATTTTATTTTCCCATCTTTAACCCTTTCCTGATATTATGTAACTTTTTGGGGATAGACTATTCATAGGCGGAGGGTTTGTGCATTTGGGTGAAGTTTTCTCGTAAGGCAAGGAGACGCAAGGAAAACGGCTGGTATGCTTCGTGATTGTGATATATATATATAATTTTTTTTGATTAAATGGTTTACGGGGAACATTCCAACAAACCGTCTTCAATTTGTGGAATTACTTGCAGTTCCGCTTGATTGGGTTCAGTAGTAAGGGTTTTTCAGATTTCCGACGAGGTAACACCGCCAACCATATGCACCCAATTTGGATTATTTGTAGAAGTTTTTATAATTGTGAATAACTCGTGCTTATTTGCCTATGCCATGTTTGTGTTTTGTTCTGTGTGTAATTAATATTTAATTGTTATTGGCTGAGGAAGTGTGATTTTCCTCGTGTGGGAAGAGCACCATCGGAAAGACCGAGTGCATGTGGTGCCACGCTTAATTGTCAAATATTTCCTATTTTAGTTCATATAAAAAAAATCCGGCTACTAACATGTTATGTGGGACGTATTGTTTACATTATAACTACTTTACAATTTCAATGGTGGGGTTACATATGCAGAATTGTTGGTTTGAACTGAAATGGATCCCTCCACAAGGGTAAGGTATTTGGCTTGGGTTGAATTCGTGGTAAAACGTACCGCTCTTACAATGATGATGTTGTATCTGCTTTATATATGGTACAAACAAACTGTCGAGCATGAGCGACGCTCCCATAAACGCAAGTATTCGATCATCGCAAACCAACCGGATCAATTGAAACACCTCCGTCGCTTCACCCAAGTTAGCGATCAAAATTGTATTGACAATCTCCGAATGGATAGGGACACATTCTGCCGTTTGTGCTACTTACTCGAACACATGGGTGGTCTAACAAATGAACGGTTCGTAACCATTCCTTGTAAGGTTGCCATGTTCTTGAATATTTTAGCCCACCATAACAAGAACCGTACTGTGAAAGGAGATTTTTATTGCTCGGGATACACGGTGAGCCGATATTTCAGGCAATCGTTGAAGGCATTGCTACGTATCAGCAATGTCCTGCTGATCGAGCCTGTGGGCGTACCCCAAACATGTAATGCTGAACCGTGGAAACATTTCAAGGTTAGTTGCATATAGTTTTCATTATGCGTTTATCTAAACTTGTCAAATATTGATCCAATTTTCTTCACTTATTTGGCAACACATGTAACTACCGTTCTATGCCTCATCTAATGATTCTGTTTTTTAAGTGCGTATTGTCCCGAACTTGTTACTATATAATCAGTATGATATCATGTTAATCTTGTTGCGATTCATCATTGCAAGGGATGCCTTGGTGCTTTGGATGGAACTTACGTCGATGTAATTGTTCGGCAGAAGGACCAACCCAAATACCGAACGAGGAAGGGATCTGTATCGGTTAATGTGCTGGGTGTGTGTAACCCCGAAATGAACTTCATATATGTGCTTGCAGGGTGGGAAGGGTCCGCCGCGGATAGCCGGGTGCTACGTGACGCGTTGCATCGCCCTAATGGCCTTAAGGTCCCAGCAGGTAAGTAGTGGTTTCCATCAGTTCCTTTCTTTGTGATTGTAAATATGCAGAAATGTCAATTGTCTTTCCTGATATGCAGACTGTTATTATCTCGCTGATTGCGGCTACACTAACGCCGACGGTTTCCTCACACCGTATCGGGGGACCCGTTACCATCTGAAGGAATGGGGTGCCAGAACAGCTGCTCCACAAACCCCAAAGGAGCTTTTTAATTTGAGACGCAGCAAGGCCCGTAATGTGATAGAGAGAGCTTTTGGATTGTTGAAAGGTCGATGGGCAATTTTACGCAGCAGTTCATGGTATCCTATCAAGGTTCAGAATTGGACCATACTTGCTTGCGATGTCCTGCACAACTTCATACGTACCCAAATGGCAGTTGATCCCATAGAAGAGGAAGTTCTACGGAACCTCGAAGAGCATGTTGGCGACGATCGGGAGTTCATAGGGAGTATAGAAGCTACTCCCTTGTGGACCAACTTTCGGGATAACATGGCTGCCACCGTGTTCCAATCATGGAGACATCGTTAAAAGTTGCGATATCGCTTTCACTGCCGCGTAGTCCATATATGTTCCGGTGTTGGAAATTATCTTTTATAGTTTAGGATTTGTGCGAAACAATTATGCTTCTAATTTGGGTGAAATGCGTCGCTGTTTGGGTTATGTAAATATTTAACTGATGGATCGTAAACATGGTTGTTTTGTTGGTTATGCTGTCTGCTACAATCTGAAATTTGTTTGAATATTACCTGGAAACTTTCGTTTACAGTTGAAAGGCATATGAAACTTCCAGGCCCATTTACTTTCTTACATCCCTACACTTTACTCACATGTTATATGGCTTGTTTTTTTGCCCATGCTAATCAGTGGTGCAATTGTAATTTCAGGTCACGACATGGCAACCACAAGAGCAACGTCCAGTTTAAGGACAGACAAAGGTAAAACCGAGAATGTGCCAAGGAGATTTTGGATAAAGAAAGAAGAAGAATGTCTACTGGTCTCCCTAGAAGTTTTGTATGCGGAAGGTGTCAAGATAGACGGGTCATTGCGTAACAATTACATGGTAAGGCTTGCTAATATGATTGGAGATATGCTGCCTGGTTGTGGGATTGAGGATAAGCACGTAAAGTCCAAGATGGCTGTTTGGCGACGGACACACACGGCAATTGTTTGTATACTGAGGTCAAGCGGCGGTTCGGGTTTCACATTTGATGACGACAACCACATTATCGTCCCACAGAGGCCGGATGCATGGACGGACCAAGAGAAGGTACCAACTAACCTTGCAAAATTAAAGATGTAATTTTCATCATTTAGTTGACATGGGCAGTTAATTGTATCCATTCACGTATTCCTCTGATATGTCATGTACAAGGTCTATAAGGAAGGTGTGAAATTGGTGCGCGGAAAGGCATTCCCGTGGCTAGGCCGATGGAACATTTTATTTGGAACTGACCGAGCAACTGGGAATTCCGCTGTCGATGTTGGTGATGCATACAATGATCTGCAAAATGACAACACACAAACGACAAGCAGCCGTGGTCGCGGCATCAAGGACAGTAACAATGCACATTCCGGAGATCTTGCAGATGTTGTTGAAGAAGGGGATGATGCAACATCAAATACCCCTCCCAGCATCGATGGTGCCGAATCAAGGAAAAGTAACAGCAAGCGTCGCCGCTCATCAAACATTGATGCCTCTCAAATCAAAGATTTGATGAACGAGCTTATGGAAACTGCGCAAGTGACACTTACCTCCATGCCAGCTCATTTTGCGCCTAACACAGCAAGTTCATCCCAACCACCGGCAAATGATATCGCTGCGAAACAGGATGGACTCTACGATGCATTGATATCGCTACCGGACCTTACGAAGGAAGCTGTCATGTGGGCTGCACATCACCTCGCCAACAACCACGGAGATCTTAGAGCATTTTATGGCATGCCGGTGGACATCCGTGGCACTTTCGTACTGAGCTTGATGCATTTCATGAATTAGCTGCCTGCGATAGTCTGTTTTTTGGTGTTTGAAGTTTGCGCAACAATGAACGCTGAACTTTGTTTATCATATTAGTACTCTCGGTTTGTGGTATTTGCAATGTTTTATTGTCCACCTGAATTGTTGGGTATGTGAAGCCTCTGACTTAATTACATATGATTGTACTCGTTTCTATGCATGAGGTTTACTAGTGGTTTACTAAAATTTCATGACCAACAATAACCGTGAATTCCAATGATTGAAACAATCCACAAACGCATTACATACTGCATTACTAAGTTGAGGACTTGACATTACACGCGACCAGCACGGAAAAGAAAATGGCAAACAACACAAATTAGTAGAACAAATAAACTAAAAGCTAATTGAGAATACTGCTGCTTCAAAGTAACCACACCAATAACCGAGACCGCTTCGTACTGTTGGTCCTAGTATTCATTGTCATAGAAGATCTCCGGATCCACGAAGTTCGCCGGCGACTCGCCTGGTAACATTGCAGCTTGAGAAGAGCAGAATACGAAGTGAACTTCGTGGTAGTACGGAAAGCCAATGGATCAGAAACGACGATCCATAGCGGTCTCCTACACTTAACGAAATATACTTCATTTCTAACAGGCTTTAAAGAAATAATTCACAAAATAAAGGCATGAACAACATTTTTTCATATTTAACATAAATAGAATTCGTCCACTATACCCGATCACCAAATTGCCGATAGTATTCGGGTGCAGCCCGGATGATGTTGGTGGTCCCGTGGTACGTAATACCCACTCGGTAAGTGAACAACCTAAACTCCTTGTATATTTCCCTAAACCTCATAATGTGCCGACGGACATCAGCGCTGGTTATGGCGATGTCCAGCCGTAGGACGTAGCCCTACAGCGATGACCTCAGACGCGATCATCATCACTTGTGGTTCACTGATGAAGTTTTGTCCAGCAAACTCATACAATTCTAGAATTAGTAGACGTTCGGTGCATGCACAGTTTGGCTCAACGTCCGTAGGCCAAACTGGAAGGCACTGGTTGCGTCTGTTACGGGCCATGAAGATTGCTTAGTCTAAAAATTAGCTAAGGGTTGCAATGGAGAGAAATTGATTGATGCACTTGGACATTGTTGTCCAATTTATAGTAGTACGCATTAGGATAAATTGGAGGGGCATGCATGCGTCCTGAAGCACTCCATATTAAAGTAGGGGCCCTTTTACTTTTGAGCTCTAAAAACTTTTGAGCTTTGCAAACTTTGAAAGTTGAATTGAATTGGCAGTAATGAAGATTAGACGACGCATGCTGGACAAATAATAGGCAATAGACTAATCTCAGTTGGAGAATCTTTGCATGCCAAACGACAATGCAATCTTCTTTCCAAATTCATATCCAAAATAGTACATATTCCTGACATTGAACAATAAGGGCTGAAAAGGAAAAGTAGCTAGCTTACAAGCACTTAACTAGGCACATGGGAAAAGATGAACATCAGGATTACAATACAAACTTAGCAAGCCATAGGTCTAGAATCTGATAACACTACACACAACCACAAAGAAAAATGAACCCACAACCACACTAAAACAGACGACTCAATATAACGAATTTAGCTTCAGCGGAAAATTATTACGGTTGGGGTCGAAACATACGCGATAACGAACTCCAGGCCGGCTCGTCACGGTAATAATACCAAAAGTAACAAAGTCGACCCTGCACAAGTCATACAGCCAAGTTAGTTTGTCACATAAAATGAAATCAAATTAAGCAACTTCTAATTATAATCGGATGCATTTCAAGCATACTTCTCGCCGGATTAATTCCCATGTCATTGGAGGGACATTTAGCAAACCCATATCCTCAATGTGAATCACTCCAGACATTGATAACATATATTCAAATGTTTGATACCGTTTTCTTAGCACAGAAAAACACCGACAGTAGTATTTATGATCATGTGACGACTCAAACAACGAATTCATCACGTCACCAATTGCCTCAACCACAGTTGCATTGATTCGTGGCCAATGTCCGCGGCCCATGCGCGCTTCATGGTCCAGTAAAGCGATGAACATCACATCCTGTGTGCTTGTCCAACCATTTTTATAGAAACAAATATCTTGCCGGAAAGTTTCAGCTAATTGTCCAATGGTTTGATTTGCCATAGGGAAGACCAGAAACGAAATAGAAAGAACAGAAGTCTGGACAAGAATCCTAAGGATGTGAGGAATGCCATTTTAACACTCTATATTCAGCATTTATATAGGCCATTTTTTACACTATTTCTCAAATACAGAAACCATGAAGAATCCTAAAAGAGGTAATTATGTAAAGGTTGACAAATTTAACTTGTACCTCCTACTTTTCAGGAGATGCGGGCCCCGAACCACATGAAGCACCCGAAAAACCTGCAGAGTAACTCCTGCCTCCAATAGGGCCGTAGTTGAATCTGCGGACTTGAGGTGGTAAGCGTCGATGCGGACGAACATTGCTTGACTCGGCCCCAGATACGGAACTGTCATCGCTAACTGTTTCAGTACATGGTCAGAATAAACAATATCAAGAAACATTACAAGAGCAACAACCAAATACGTAACGAAAGAGGTAAAACGAGGTTAGTTTCAGGAAGTTACTATTAATGAAAGACTGGGGGAGAAAGCTTTCACTGTGAACAGTAACCACTTGACGATTTTTTCGCCTCGTGTTCGCCACTCCTTTCCCAAAAATCAAATCTAACTCATGTATGTTCGGTTCAGGTTTGTAATAATACGCACCACATAGATAATTCACCTATCCCAAAATGAGAAGAAGTAATCAGCACAACGGAATTAACTTTAACAACCAGAACGTTTTAATAGCAAAAAAAAATAACCCATTACCCGGTATATGTAGTCCCAATCCTCCATACTTGCATAAACATGGTTCGTGGACGAGTCGATTGTTGCCCTTGGGCACTTCTTGAGCCAAGACCATGCAACAAAGCGTTTATGAAGGAACTCAAACCGAGTGTAACAAAAGTAATACTCGAATCGGGTTTTGAACTTGGCATTAACCGCCTCCATTGCATTCGTTATGGAGACATGGCTTTCATCATTCAATTTTTCCCCACTTGATAAGGCTTCTTTTCCCAATTCCTGAATAAATTCCATATCGACCTCTTTGGTCCATCGACCGGGGTAAAAGAGATCGGACTGGAAGTTGAACGACTCACGGTATGCCATTCTTTTTTTCTTTTAACTTATAAACAAGAACGATAACAAATCAATTACAGAAGAGTAGGTATGAAGCTTCATTATGGGGAAACTTATTTATAAATTGGGAAAACCCACTTGCCTCGTTGTTGTGCTACATGTGACACTATATTACAAATAGAATCGTACTTTGCACCCCAAAACTCCAATAATACATGCAAGACTGTTCAAAACCCACTTTCCATGTTGGCTACCCCCAAACTGTCTAGAATCCAAAATGCTGAAAATATATATGTTGAAACAAAGCATACCAAAAAATGTTGGCAATCTAACATTACGTAGGTAGGCAGTTCTTACTATATACAACATTTTCGATGGACAATAGCAGAATGTCACACAAAACCTTCCAACACACTAATTCGGATCATAAATACACAGACATGCCATGATTTTCACAAATAGGTCAGATACGGACAAGATTCATTATCGGAATTAGGCCACACTTTAATGTCCATCTACATGCTAACTAATACCAAACAAATACGACCGTACGTCTCACAATCCCCGGGCAACTATAACTCCCATGACAATCCCCACAAGCAACACAACGGTATACGACAAAATGTAGAGATGAAGTACGGGAATCAATGAACGACCTCGTTCCAATTCGAACTGCCGGTTACCTAGCTGCGATGCATCAGACATATGCACGGTGGAGACACAGTTGCATTTGCTACATACATTGTCTTCCTCGGATCGGCATTTCCCGACGTACTCCTTCCGTTCGCTGGAGGCGTAATTAGACGAGCATGCTTCGCTGGGATGTAGACGTCCACCACACCTATGGTAGACATCCCACCAAATGAAAAACCCTTCGTGCTTCACCTCCAAGGGGCATATGTAGTACATTCTACCAGGGTTATTAGCAGATTTTGACGTTCGCAATATCATCTCACCATGTCCCTTTGGACATTGGGGGGCTGGTGCGAAATTCATACCGGCGTAATCTGAACAACAACATACATGAAGAATTAACAGGGTCATAACTTATACTAAACCAAAAACAACGGCTGCTTAATGATAACAACAATCACCAACCCAAATGCTATATTCCATCTTAATTGTTGCTGGGGTAATTTCGAAACACTTGTACTTAAACTAAAAGCTTAATGCGGAGCAGGGTATCTAATAAATCTATAGTCCATTCGCTTGCAAATACAACTACAGAAACCAAAGAGTTAGCCCTAAACTCACCAATTCAGAAATTATTTTTGGCCTAATCAAATCCGCACCTCAATAGGAACAACGACTAGTACGATCATCAGTAAGGAGGAGGTGAAATAAACTGTATTTTACTGAATTATTCAGCGAAAACCTGAACCCAGATGAAATCCCTTCCAATCGCGATCGTCGTTAGCCTGTGCGCCCTCAATTGAGTAAAATAATGCCGATCCTTAATCTTACCTCCCTAAAAAAGCAGTAAAATATGCGTAAGTTTTACCTGAAAAAATGAAGGAATCGTCGCCCCCTGTAAAATCTTTGTAATCGCGAGGAAATATGAAAAGAGAGAGACACCACAGAACTTACACAGTCCACAATGGTATGGTTCCCAAGGTAGGAGAGGGCATTTTGGTAATTTTAGCAGTTAGTATACAGGTTGAATTTCACTACCAAACAGGATATTAATTCCTATGTCCACTTAGTGCCAGGAGTCTAACGCATACCAAATAAGAAATTACCAGCATGAGAATGAGTTAATATAGTTTAATAAGCCCGATCTAAATTAACTGAAATTAAGTTTATATGCATACCAAACGCGGCCTAAGAATATTAAAAGTGATGTATCCATTTGTGCATACTATTGTAGTACAGTTAAAAATTTTAAAATGCTAACAGGTAAATAGATGATTACCGTTTTGTAGGGCTAAAGGAAGGCAGATGTACCTTGAGCGCTTATTCTTTGATTGTTCGAGCTCGAGTTTGTCTGAACTCAAAAAAATTACGTTTAGAATGAAAGGTATTCACAGGTTGGAATTAAACTTGGCTCATTATATTTACAATGATTTTGTTCCATATCGAGCTTGATCACAATTCAAATATAATAATGACGATGTGATTTTTAAAATTAATTATAAACTTATTGTAATCTTTTAGTTGTATTGATTGTAAAAAGCTCTTAACAATCATTATTAACATTATAACTCCCCATCCCTTAAAAATGGTCCGTCTTCTTTTCCCACAGAGATTAAGAAATGATAGCTAATAGTTAGACAAAATAATTCCATAATTTTCGACTTATACCCATATTAACTACTATACTTGAATAATAATTATTATTATTATGTTAGGAAAATAAAATGTCTAATTGAAAATGAGGTATGTTCCCAAATGAATAATTTATGTTTGAGTTTGAAATTTGTATAAAGAATGTCAAGTGGAAAATTTATTTATTATACAATTATTTAAATTTTACATACAAAAAACAAACCATTAGTGCGATATAATTTAAAATAAAAAATTTTAATAGAGAAGTAAAAGAGAATTCAAAGAATAACTATAACTTAAAAACAAAGCAAATTTCAGATTTGATCTTTAAAATTTAAGTTTTATATTACTTTCGTCTTCAATATTCTAAAATGAAATTTGAGTTCCTAAAGTTAATAATTCGTCTCACTTAAAATTTTTAAATCAAATTTTAATGAATTCTAGTCCCTAAAAGTTTCAAGTTAATTTGTTTCACTTTCATCATCCATGCATGTTCTAAAAGTGATTTAAATCCCTAAAATTAATAATTCATCTCATTTTAAGTTCATAATACAATATATATTTTAGTTAATTTATTTATTTCACACGAAAAAATATATGTATTTCTAACAAGATGATGAAGTGGATAAAGAGGGGGACCACTCAACTCGTGCAGAGCACGTGATTTTGCCATCTGTCCTCCAAGAGGAGCTGTCATGTAGGATTGAGGAATATTCGCGTGATCCCCCTTCTATATATGTGGTTGGAGAAGGTACAATAATGTCTTGGTACGGAGTATCTGACCTACGGTACTATATGGTGAGAACCGTGGTAGTGGCTCAAAGGTCGGTGTGATCGTAACTGTTTTGACATTTTTTGGATGAAAGTGACACATGAGGCACTAGGAGATGGCCCTTGGGTCTTAGCCTCCTTTCTCGACTAGGTGACGTTACGACCTTAGCCCATAGCCAGAGTGATGCTGGCCAGTAGGCTGGTTGAATTGACCATGACCCCAAGACCGAGATGGTGCTCACCCTCGTGACATTCCTCGAGGGGACTGTTCCTGACTTACGAAGAAAGCATAATTGGTTATCGTTAGATTCCACACTGTCATTGTGCCACATGGCGCGTTGAGGAGATCCACATCTTGGCACCCAATTTATACCACGTCGGTGCATCTTTGTTTTTTCTCAAATGACTCTTGCTCAAATGACGCACGCTCTATATGCATTAAATGCACCTATAGAGTTGCCGGTTGTAGGCATGATACAATTGAGTATATTATATTAAAATATTTTTTGTATTTAATGCGAATCTCGAACCTGTATCCTAACCTAGATGGTCTCACAAGCCAATCTATTCGATTTGGGAACTAATAGCCAAAACCGTACTCACCACTTCAGTTGGAAAGATTTCAAGCATTTTCTCTCAAAGCCTACCACACAGCGTTCATCGTTCGTATAACGCAGTGTCAAGTGTTATCCTGCTATCGTGCCACGTCGGTATTAATTTTGGTTTAGAAAATTTAAATAAAACATATTATTAACTTTTAGAGATTTAATTGATACTTTTAGAACACTGAGGTCGAAAGTGATATAAATTTAAAATTTCAAGTAATAGAAATCATTAAAATTTGGTTTGATGGACTTAAGTAAGATGGATTATTAATTTTACGGATTCAAGTGGCACTTTTAAAATATTGAGAATGAAAATAATATAATACTCAAACTTTAGGGATCAAATATAACATTGTTTTTAAAAAATTATATACATTTCTTTTGAAAGAAAAAGAATATATTTTGAGACAAACCAAAAATACAAAGAGAGTTTATTTTTTCCGGACTAAATAAGGTGTTATTATTTACTATATTTCAAATTATGAAATACAAAAGAAAAGCATCGTTGAGTCAAGAAAACTCATGATTCATGAATACCTATTTCTGGACTCAAGTTGTATCTCATTAAAAAGCTCGAACATGAAAGAAAATTCAAGCTTGATTCGAGCTTTTTTTTTGGGACCTGTCTCACGGTTCTAGCAAATACGCCAAATTATATCAGCATATTATTCCATCCTAGTCCATGTAGCATATTTAAAATAAGGAGACACGTCGACCACGAGTTGCACGTGATCGCATATTTCAGCCTTCAGGCCACATGGTCCTCCACTTCCCCACTCGTTCAATGCGGGAACAATATATATATATATATATATATATATAATCCCTTATCCAGGTAACAAGAGGTATGAATAAATTATGCAAATAGACAAACTTGACCTACATCTAGAAAATAGAATAATTACTTATATTAGATATGCATCAAAACAATCGAATGTGAAGCACATTATGAAATGAATGATTCTATAGTGCATTATGATGTACGAAATGGATACGACAACACGAATACTACACGACACGGATATAGCGACATAGATTTTTTTTTAAAATTTTTCACATGAAGAGTGTCCGATATGAGTATCCGACACGATACGATATAATAAAACAATATTTTTAAAAGTGTTCGTACATCATAGATGGTGCATAAAAAATAGAGTCATATGGTGCATGATACACTAAATGGTTTTAGAATTGATGTATTATTTCATTACACATTTACACTCCCTAATCATATCCCAAGGATACATGTCTAGTTTCTCGAAATGCAATTTCCATGTAAGGTAAGAAATATAAATTTCTATTTGTAAAAAATCACGTCTCAAAATTAATCATGTCGCACAATTACTTTGGTATATAGAGGAACTTATATTGAAAAACTTATATTAAAGTATTAAAATTACTATGTGTTTTATAATAAATACATTAAAGTACATATTGATATATAAACTGAAATATGTCACATCATAATCATATTCATATACTTATATTTATGTATATTCAACATCATTATAAAATAAATATAATATTTAGATATAAAAATATATTATTTCATAAATAAAACTTTAAAAGATATTTTCGTATGAAAATTAATTTGGTCGTGAAAATAGGGGCAATTTTTTAAAACTCCCCATGGGTTTGAAAACTTCCTTTTAGCTCCCCATTTTCAAATACATCATTTGGGGTTTTAGATACACGATTCTGGGATTTAGATACGTAATTCTGGGATTTAGATACATGATTCTGGGATTTAGATACATGATTTTTTCCTTGTATTTCAAATACATCATTTGGGGTTTTAGATACGCGATTCTTGAGTTTTAATACATCATTTTTAAAATGGGGAACTAAAAGGAATTGGACTTATCATTTGGGGAGTTTTCGGGAATTCCCCGCTGAAAATATGTTCTTGCATTAAAATAAATTATGATTTATTAAAGATATTATTAGAATAAATTATAATAATTTTACTTTTTGTTTTTGTATTTCATAAACAAACCCCCATTGTCATAATACTGTAATAATTGATATGGGTACTTGCTCGTTGGGTTTTGGGATAATAAATTATGTGCCCAAAACCCTAAGTCCGGACAAGAAAGCCCAAGTAAGTTCTTTACTTATTCGGCCCAGACCCAAATCCAATGTTTTTAAGTGATGTTACCTGGTAATTTATTAAAGGAGTGTTTCCGAACTCTAAAAATAAGTACTTATGGGATAAATACTTATTTTCAGAGGTTTTGGAGCGTTTGAAAAATCAACTTTCTACTTAGGGGGTGTTTGCAAACTCTATTGGATAAACAGAAGCTAAATCAGAAGTGAAAGTTGTAAAAAATTGCAGTAGTAAAAGCGTGTTTGGAAAAAAAAAAATGATAAACAGAAAAATAATCAGTTGAGTATTTGTAGCAAAAAATTGATAATCACTTTTAATGGTTATTAGTTTACTAATTTACCCCTGAAATATTTTAAATTATTTTTTAGTATTATAATATGATTTAAATATTATATTACTATAAAAAAAAAATCATGCACATTAAAGAAACAATGAAATTAATACGAAAAATTCAGGAAGAAGAAAATCGCACACAATAATAGATATTAGAAAACAATGAAATCAAATAACTTTTGATGGGTTCAGAATGTGAGGATCCGAATCCGATCACTTTACGATTTGTAATTGTGGAGGAAACCGCCGGAGATTCGCCGGAGATGAGAAAGGGGGTTCTACCTGTTGGGACAAGCACAATAAAAGTCAGAAGGCCAAGCTGGGGGAACTGGGGGTGATACCCAGTTTGGCTCTCCGACGCTCAAGTCAGTTCAAGGTATGAAGAAACGTAAGTTCAGTCACAGTTTCAGTGATGAAGAATGCTTACCAGTGTAGAAGATGACTTTAGCTATTTATAGTTGAGGGTCAAGGGCCCTTTGGTCATTTGCCTCAAGTGGTCCTGGCCGAATGTTGCCCTAACATGTGGCGCCATGAGAGAGAAACCTAGGAGGAATCTTCTGCAAAAGCGGCCCAAAGTTGGTGCTGGCAACAGTGGCAGGTGCGCGGGCATGTACGTTGTGTCAGAGAGCCATTTGGGTGGTTGGTAACGAGGGCTTAAGAGCGCGCTCGTGACAACCTGGAGTATTGGAAGCCAAGATATCCGCTGGGGGGAATGAAGGCTACAGTTCAAGTGACGAGCCAAAGGGGAGGCCACTCTGAGGGAGTGTGACGCTCGAAGAGGGCTCCCCTGGCACGTGGGCGTGCCAATCATACAGTATGAAGGACGCTCGTGAGAGTAACAGCGCTCGTTGGGCTTAACTCATGAAGAAGGATTGCGCTCGTGGGACTTAGCGCTCGGGTGCTGATGGGTGCAACTTTAGGGAGACAGATGTCATCATCTTGGTGATGCCACGTGTCCTAACGTGGGACGATCGTATTTTGACCCCATCATTTTGCCCCCCAATTCTGTAGTCCTTAGTGATAAGGACTGTAGAATTTTGACACGTTCTGTCTTTCGCATGTAACGCTCGTATAGGACTGGGCGTGTTGAGCAATTTTTCCTCTGATTGTGCCATTAATGCGGTCTTTTCAACTGAACGCTCGTAATGCTTCTGCACTGAGCGTTGTACGGTTCTTGAGTATCCGAAACGTCAGAGCATTAAGTGCGGGCGCGCGTGGGGCGCGTGAGCATCGGGAAGCATGTGACGGTTCCATAAAGTGGACAGTTTCCTAGGCGGGAAATGATTACCATTTTGAATTCATTGCCGAAAAAGGTACCAACTCCCATCCCTATAAGTACGGGATTCTGAAATCTTGCTACTCTTTACGCATTCTGAACTTCCAAGCATCCTTCGCAAAAAGAATTCTCTCGCACACCAGTTCTTAGAGCATCTTCAACCTCTTTCCCAGATTTTCTCAGAAACTTTCAAGGTAAACTTCCAGCGTAATTTTCTAACTCTGCTAACTTTAGACTCGGACTTTAGGGTTTTGTAATCTTTTAGGTTTTACTCCTTTAGGGAATCCTAATTTCTTTCCAGAAAACTCCCATCCTCTAACCCAGATTGAATCTCTCCCAAATCTCAGCCTCTGCCATGGCTGACCAACACGTTGAGGAATTCGCCCGTGAAATCCATGAAATGGCCACTGAGAGTTCCTCTTCTCCCGATTCCCCCAGAGATGAGGAGTTGGGGGCGGCAGTGATGGCCATGGAGGATAGGAATCCAGGCGGAGTGGATCCTCTATTTGAGGAGATGAATCTAGTAATGGAGGCAGAAAGGCAAGGGGTTACTCTCCCCATAACGCAGAGTGCCACTCACCCCCACCGCCATACCGTGACGGTGGCCGTCGCGAACCCGCTACCGATGGCGGAAGTCATAACAGGGCCTACAGAACGAGCCCACAATAAAGGAAAAGGCAAGAAATCCCATAAATTCAAAGGGCCTAACGAGGGTGAAGGATCAGGCTACCAGGCCACCGAGCGCACTCCTGAGGAGACTCCCAGCACAGTTACTTTGGGAGAAGTGAAGACGATGTTAGCTCCTATCTACTGGGACGAGCGCTATACATGGAGAATTCCAGAAAGCCACGAGCGGGCCAACAATCCGCCTCCGGGCGAAATGGATGTATACGTGGACACAGTGAGTTCAGGAGGCTTGAGGTTCCCTGTCTCGATCTCGATGGCTCACTTGTTGAATGATCTGGGCCTCTGTCCATCACAAATCGTGCCCAACGGCTTGGCTCTATTAACCTGCTTTGTGATTCTGATGAGGAGCATGGGTTACGAGCCCTTCTTGCGGAACTTCAACGCCCTCTTTCAAGTGGTCAGCTCCTCTCGTTCATCTCCCGAGGCTGGTTTTTACTATGTTCAGGCGAAGGCCCATATGAAACTGATCAACTCGCCCTCGAGCACCTATGGCCCCAATTGGAAGGAGAAGTTTATCTTCGTCAAGGCTCCAACAGAAGAGGGCTTTGGGGTGCCCACGCAATGGGGCTCGTTTGCAAAGAGCCGCTTGCCACCCGCCCTCCCTAAAGATTGGGCCAAGAGCCTGGCAGCAACCCTGAGGGACGAGGGCCACCTCATTCAAGCGAAAGATTGGATAGATGACGGGGAGCTCATGTTCCTGTGTGGCCTCTCTGACGATCCCTATTTCCTTGACAACCCTCCGGCTCGGGATATAGAGAGAGACGGTTAGATTCTTAGGGCGCTAACCTTTAGATAGGAATACTAACTGCATCTTTGTACTTGTAATTTGCAAACTTAATAATTCTGTTTAAGGATTTATAACCCTTGTACTTTCCATTTTTGCAGGAGTTGCTATATTAGAGATGGCAGGAGGAATCAGATAAGCCGCTCGATTTGCTCATGCCAACAGGAATCAGGCCCAGCAAGGGGACCAACAGCGCGAGCAACAGCGCCCTCGCAATCGTAGCAATCGCGGAGACGCTCGTAGCGGTAGTCAGGGCGCCAGTTCGAGCGCTATTCCAGAGGTTCAACCCCCTCGTGGGCGAGGGGAGAGTAGACTGGCCGACAGAGAGACCAGGAGGCGGCTGACTACAGAACGAGCGGGAGACGTTCAACCCCCTCTGGCTACAGAACAAACGAGGCCAATAACCACCCTAGCAATAACCGAGGTCCCACCGAGCGCCAGTAGGCCTTCCCGCAAGAGGAAGAGGATGCCCGATTCAGTGGCAATAAAAGGCAAGGGCAAGCAGGTGGCCGAGGGCCCCAAGGGCGAGGGAGATACTTCCTCTTCAGAGGAGGAACACTTATGGGAGTTCTCCCGACGAGGGGACAGAGACTTCACAGGTGCTCCCGACGGTGGGCCAGTTCTGCTGAGGCCTGGCACGCTCGCTCAAGCTGTCACCGAGAATCTCTACAGCAAGGCCCAGTTCTCGGCGGACCACCGGCGTCTCTTCAGTGAGTCTGTGGAGAAAGTAACCTATGACGCGGCCCACGCCTTAATCTCCGTAAGTCTTCACTCCTCGCTTTCTTTGCTAATTTCTGTAAGTTAGCATTTTTTGGCTAACACTTCCCTTTCCTCCAACTTATGCAGCAAGTTCTTCCCAGGTTCCAAAATGTGCAAATGCGAGCCTCCACTTATGCCGAGCGCAAGGCCAAGTACAAGAAGATGGCCCGTTCCAACGACCCGGCTCAGATTCAAGCGGAGCTGGACGCTGAGATTGCAAAGTATGAATCCCTCAAGGATTTGTACAATAAAACGGAGGAGGAGCTGGGAAAACTGAAGGAGGATTTTCAGGTGGTGGAGAGCGCTCGAAGCGGTTTGAGCGACCAGTTGGCCCGGGCTAACGAGCGCTGCAAGAAGGCAGAGACAGAGCGGGAAAGCTGGAAGACGAGGGCTCTGGAGGCCGAGAGGAAATTCAACGACGCCGTGAACGAGTGGCCTCGGAGTCTGGAGCGTGCGAACAAGGAGGCCCTTATCAAGTTCTGCCATTCGAAGGCCTTCAACTTTGCAGCCTCGTTGCATTGCTTGGATGAGGCTCAGAAGGCTTTCAACCTAGCCATCGAGCAGGGCATACATAAGGGGCTAACGGATCCTGCCATGAAAGAGGCCGAGGGCACGGGGCTCACACTCAATGAGCGCTGCGAGAATGAGGATGACGAGGGGGATAACCCTGCGGATTCTATTGCGGAGCCAGAGTATGAATTCCTGGTCAAACTCCTTCAGGATGAGTATATGGATGCTCACCCGTCAGAGGGTGCCTCTCAGTCCGCACGAAATGACCAGCCTGAAGATGAGCCTCAAGGGCCTGTCGGGGAGGATGCCCATGCTAATGAGCCCAACGATCCACAAGTGCCCGAGCCACCCGTTGTCCAGCCTCAAGAGCCAGAAGGCCCAGTTTATGGTCCAGTGGCCCAGAACATACTGGTGATCGTTGATGAAGATGTTGCTCCGGCCGCCTGAGAATCTTCCCTTATATGTTTTCTATGTACCCTCCTGCTTTAATGTTTTCTTCTCCTTCTTCCGAAACAATACTTCATAGGCCTTTGAGCCCTTTGTCTTGTAAGATTTTTTTGCAATGAATGTACATTCAATTCTTCGTAACTTTGTTCTTTTGCTTACTTATGAATCAGAACTTATACTTAGAGCTTGCTGGAACAAATCTTGTAATAATAAGACTGTGTGTAGCATACTCTGTGGATGTTTTATTTCTCTGATAAGCCTTTAGGACTTTGAGAAATTTTGTTAACTTCTGTAAATTTTGAAAATTCGCCTAAGTCTTGAGCGATCGTGAGGGTCTAAGTCTTGAGCGATCGTGAGGGTCTTGTTGTGAGATTGCCCCCCCTGCTCAAGACTTGTATAAATTTTTGCCTTTGTCATAAGTCTTGAAAATTTGTCTAAGTCTTGAGCGGTCGTGAGGGTCTTATTGTGAGATTGCCCTCGTTCAAGACTTGTATAAATTTTGTTTTTGTTGTAAGTCTTGAGCGATTGTGAGGGTCTTATTGTGAGACTGCCCTCGTTCAAGACTTGGGGACCTTCTTCTTATTCTCGGAAATTATGCTAAGTCTTGAGTATTTACGAGGGTCTTACTTAGAGGTTGCCCTCGTTCAAGACTTGTGAAGTTCCGTCTGCAAGGGATCCCACTTTCGAGCGCAAGGCGTTGTAAGAAACGGCCAAGGCCTACTAGGATTTTCCCCATCTCGTTTAATTGGTTATGAGCGTAACCAGTCTATCCTTATGAGGGCGTCCCCCCAAGCGGAGTAGAGTGCTGGCCAGCGTAACCCGTGCGAAATATCAGCATTCATACAGGAAGGGATTGCCAACCACGCTCGTGAAAACGAGGGTCATGGGTCTCCTCCACTCAAGCGATCAAAGAAACATAATGTTAGAACAATTAAGAAAAAGTTATACGGGAACTTACTCACAATTGGAAGTACAGAGGAACCCAACAAAGAGGGTTGTTACAATATGTTCCGCAAAGAGCTTTTAAACATAAAACCGCCGGAGGTTACATGCGTTCCAAGGGCGAGGCAAGCGCTCACCTTGAAGTGTCTCCAGGGTGTAAGTGTTGTTGGCTCTGAGTTGCACGACCTTGAATGGGCCTTCCCAATTGGGGTCCAATTTCCCCACGTGCCTGGACACTTCCACTTTCTTCAAAACCAAGTCTCCCAACTGGAAAGTTCTTTCCCTCACACGCTTGTTATACTGTTGGGCCACAGAGGCTTTATAATGGTGGATCTTAACCCAGGCTTTGTCTCTCCTTTCATCCAGCAAATCCAACTCCAAGCTCCTGTTGCCATCGTTGAGTTGAGGCTCGAAATAGCCGACACGAGCGGATTCATTTACTATCTCCGCTGGTATCATCGCTTCTGATCCATAAACGAGCGCGTAAGGTGTTTCCCCAGTGGCCGCTCGTGGGGTAGTGCGATAAGCCCAAAGCGCTCCTTGCAGCTCTTCAGCCCATTCACTTTTCTTGCTCTCAAGCATGGCTTTCAGATGTTGCAAGATGATCCTATTGGTAACTTCTGCTTGCCCATTGGCTTGAGGGTGTCCTACAGAGGTAAATCGCTGCTCGATCCCCAACTCAGAACACCATTCTCGTGTGTCGGCTGCTATGAACTGGGATCCGTTGTCAGAGATAAGCACCCTCGGGATGCCGTACCTGCAAATGATGTTTTTCCAAATGAAGTCCCTCACAACTCTGAAAGTAATCTTTGCAACGGCTTCGGCCTCGGCCCACTTGGTGAAGTAATCGACGGCTAAAATGACAAACTTCTTTTGTCCCACAGCCATGGGCAGGGGACCCACGATGTCTATTCCCCACTGGTCAAAAGGCCAAGAAACGTCTATTGGGATCATCTGTGCGGCTGGCAATTGAGGGAGATTTGAATGAAATTGGCACTTAGGGCACTTCCTCGAAAATTCAATGGCATCTTGGAGAACTGTAGGCCAATAAAACCCACTTCTCAGGACCTTCTTTGCCAGGATACGCCCACCGGAATGATTCCCACAGCTCCCATTGTGGATGAGCTCAAGCGTCTCCTTCGCTTGTGAGGGCCTTAGGCATCTCATTGGGGGTCCCTGGAATGATTTCTTGAATAACCTCCCCTCGTGATCCAAAGCGAAACGAGGGGCCTTACTTCGGACTTTCCTAGCTTCCACCTTGTCCGTGGGGGGAATTCCGTCCCTAAGGAAGATGACGATGTCATCAAGCCAACAGGGCTCGTTTGGATCAATCATGGCGATTACCTTAGTGGTGATCCTTTCCTTGATCAATGGTTCCTCAGTTCTAAGGAACGTGACAGAACGTTCAGAAGTGCCCTCCAAAGCTGACGCAAATTTCGACAGGGCATCCGCACGCTCGTTCTCCTCTCGCGGCACCTGAAGTAGATGAAATTCCTTGAACTTCCCGATGATTTCTTTGGCTTTACTCAAGTACTGCACCATGGTGGTTTCTCGAGCCTCATAAGTTCCTTCAATCTGGCTCGCAATTAACTGTGAATCCACATAAGCGGTGATTCTGGAGGCTCCATTCTGAAAAGCAATATTCAATCCTTGCACGAGGGCTTCATACTCTGCTTCGTTATTAGTGACCTGGAAATCCAGCTTGATTGCAAAGTCCAGCTTAATCCCATTGGGGTTTCTAAGGGCCACTCCCACTCCTCCCCCTTGAGAGGTTGAGGAACCATCTGTGTGCAGGACCCATAACCCCTCACTCTCCTGAACGGCAGGCTCTAAACCAAAGCGCTCTGCCAACAAATCAGCTACCACCTGTGCCTGTATCGCGATCCTGGGCTCGAAACATAAGTCAAACTGGCTCAATTCGATGGCCCATTTGATTAATCTTCCAGACACATCTGGCTTAGACAACACTTGCTTCAAGGGTTGGTCGGTGAGAACCGTTATGGAGTGCGCTTGAAAGTAGGGTCTCAGCCTTCTGGAGGCGTTAATAAGAGCAAACGCGAATTTCTCAATCTCTAAATACTTCTTCTCGGCTCCTTGCAATGTTTTGGTTAGATAATAGACAGGTAAGTGTTTCCGCTCCCGTACAGCGATCAGAACCGCGCTTGTGGCCTCGGAAGAAACGGAAAGATACATAAACAATCTCTCACCTTCGACGGGCTTAGTCAGCAGTGGTGCGCTCGATAAGTAAGCCTTCATATCTTGCAGCGCCCTTTCGCATTCTTCTGTCCAAGCAAAGTTACGTGCGTTCCTCAAAATTTTGAAGAAGGGAAGGTTCCTGTCCGCCGAGCGCGAAATAAATCTGTTCAACGAGATGATTTTGCCTACTAGGACTTGCACTTCCCGCAAAATTCGAGGGGAGGGGATCTCCAAGATAGCCTTGATCTTCTCCGGATTGGCCTCAATTCCCCTCTGGCTGACCATGTACCCTAAGAACTTTCCCCCTTGCACTCCAAAGGTGCACTTCGAAGGGTTCAACTTCATCCCATATTGACGCAGGATTGAAAAAGTGCGCTTGAGATCTTCCAAGTGGGAGTCCTAGCGCTCGCTTTTGACAATCATATCATCCACGTAAACCTCCATGGACCTTCCAATTTCTCTTTCAAACATCTTGTTGACGAGCCGCTGATACGTAGCTCCGGCGTTCTTAAGTCCGAAAGGCATGACTAAGAAGCAATATACCCCCAGATGGACAACAAACGAGGTTTTGGGGCGGTCTTCTGGGGCCATAAAGATCTGATAGTATCCCTGGAAAGCGTCCATCATGCTCATGAGCTCGTAGCCAGCGGTCGAATCCACCAATTGATCAATCCGGGGCAGCGGGTAAGGATCTTTAGGGCAGGCCTTGTTGAGATCAGTGAAATCGTTGCACATGCGCCATTTATTCGCGCTCTTGGGCACCAAAACGACATTACACAACCATTCCGGGTACAAGATGGGCTCGATATATTGAGCCTCCAAGAGTTTATTAACTTCCTCTTCGATGACTTTCTTTCGAAAGCCATGTACATCCCGTTTTTTCTGCTTGATGGGTTTGAAAGAGGGATCCACATTAAGCCTATGGACAATGACGCTCGGGTCAATCCCTGTGAGGTCGGAGGCTTTCCACGCAAATACATCACTGTTTTCCCTAAGGAAGTCAATCATCATAATCTGAGAAGGCCCCGAGAGGTTAGATCCTATCTGAGTAGTCTTATCCTTGTTTCCGGGTTCCAGCTCAATGGTAAGGAACTTCTCCGAGGGTTCGATCCTTATCTCAGGGCGAGGAAGTTTGAGCGCCCTCTTCTTTCCCGTCAAACGGTCACTGGATGCTGGCTCACCCTCTCCTGGCTCGTCTCCTTCTGAGGACGATCCACCAACGGTCCCGGGTGGTGCATTTTCGAGGGGATTCTCCACGTTGTCTCCCCTCTTCTTTTTGTTCTTCTTCTTGTTCAATTTCGCCCTTTTCCGTGCTGGGCTGTCCTCATCTAGAGTGGGGAAATCTACTGACTTCTTGGTGGAACCAATTTGGAAGGTTTTCTCCGCTTTAGGCTTTCTAAGGGACAACACGTAACATTCCCAAGCCTCTCGCACATTGCACAGTACTTCTCCCACGCCCTCGGAGGTAGGGAATTTAATCTTCTGGTGGTAGGTGGAGATGATGGCTTTGAACTCCACGAGGGCAGGGCGCCCAATTATGATGTTATAAGGGATGTCGATCTCCACCACCGCGTATGTTACCAAGAGTGTCTTGCGCTGAGGGGCTCGGCCGAATGAAGTAGCTAAGCGTATCTGCCCTCGTGGGACAACTTCCGAGCCTCCAAAGCCAATGAGTGCTGTTTTGAGAGGTTCGAACGGAAGGTCAGCCTTCATCTTTAAAAATGTAGAATAAGGCAAAACATTAACAGAGCTTCCACTATCCACCAACACCCTTTTTACAACATGATTATGAACATCTACACTAACCACCATGGGGCAATCGGAGGTTATACCCTCCCCACGGGGTGTTACAATATGCTCTAAATCCCTATCATCGAAGCCTATTACATCATTCTCTCTTGACCTTTGAGCGCTTGAACTCTGGATGGCGTAGATGGGTTTAGGCACTGCTGGGCGTTGGTTGTAGCTCCGGACATACCTCCGTCGGGAGGCATTGGAATCCCCTCCTGACGAGCCTCCTGCAATCATATTTATGACCGCGAAAGGTTCGTTTTCTTGCTCAGGGGCTTTTCCTTTATTGCCCCGGCGACTGCTGCTTTCAGGGGATCCCCTACCCCTTGGGCTCCTCGATCGGGACGGACTCCTCCTTCTTCCTCCGGCGCGCTCGTTGTATTGTTCATCATACCGCTCGAGCACCCGGACAAATTCCTTCAAGTGGCCCCCCGCGACGAGCCTCTGAATCTCAGCTTCCAACTGGCGGCACTCATCCGTGTCGTGCCCCCTCTGCTTGTGGAATGCGCAGTATTTGCTCGAGCGCCGGAGCGAGTTCATTTCCCTCATCTTGATGGGTCTCTTAAAGAGTTTTTTATCGGAGAGGTTGTAGACTTCTGAATTCGGCCTGGTGAGCGGGATTCGCTCGAATCGACGAGGGGGTGGTGGCGACCTTTTGCGTTCTTGAGGGCGCTCCTTCTTGACTACCACCTCCCGTCTCCGCTCGTGATGGGTTCGCTCGTTCCTGGCTGGACTGTGATGCCGGGGACTATTCTTCCCATACATGTCTTCGAGTGCGAAGAACGGCTCGGCTACCTCTCTTAAGGCCATGAGGGTCCCAGGCCTCCTTTCCACAATGGCGTCGGCAAATTTCTTGCTCACATACTGCTTGTGATCCACAGCCTGAAAGAGCACTGGGATCAAGAAATCCATAGAAGGCCTCTCCACCTGTAGGATTTCCTTGTTGAAGCGGGCAAAGAACGAGCGCAGAGACTCGCTCTTGCCTTGCACCACGTTGTACAGGGCAGTAGGTGCGGTGACTGGCGCTTTCAAAGAATTGAAGTGGTTGAGGAAAGCATGAGCCAGCTCTTCATATGAGTGAATCGAGCGCGGCGGCAGTCGTTTGTACCACTCCTGAGCCATTCCTACCAAGGAAGTGACGAAAACTTTCGCCCAATAGTTGCTGGAATGCTCGTAGAGGTGCATGAGATGCAAAAAATGATCCAAGTGTTCAGCTGGATCAGTTGTCCCGTCGTAACGGTTGATGGAAGTGGGGATTTTGGCCATGCCTGCCTGGGCCATCAAAACTTCCTCCACGAGGGGCGAGCCCCTTGCTAACGGGTGGTACTCATACGTGCCGAAGTTTTCCTCCGGCTCCTTGCGGCGGGGGACCTTTGGTGGGGGGTCCTTGGTACGGGTGCTTCTGGCGTCAACCCGTTCATCCCGACTAGGGGAGATCTGAGTTGATCGCCCTCGTGAGAGTTGTCCCACAATATCCTTTAATCCCTGCAGCTGGTCTTGCACAGCCGCGAGGATGTCAGGATTCACGTCTCCTTGTCTGTCCCCTTGTTTGGGGGCTCGTGATCCCCTCCTGGAGACATGAGAGTCCCCTTCATTCTCGTTCACTCGTTCCGTGGGCTCTTTATTCCTGCCCATGGAGGGACGCTCGTTGCCCTTCTGCTGGGGGACTTCTCTGGCTGGTGGTGGTGGCGGTTGTGCCCTCAGGACAGCCTGGGCTTCTCTGAGGGGAAAATTTTGTTGTCCGCCCAAAGGGGCAGCAACTTGAGTGGCCTGCCCAGAGGGAAAGTACATGGAATGGAACCTTTCCCATGCTCCCTGGGCCGCCTGAACCTCACACTGGGCATAGAGAGCCCTCAACTGCTGGGTGGTCAGTGGAGGTAACTCCACTCCTTCAATCTCCCTGGGGATCACCACCGGGAGCTGGATCTGACCAGCATGATACGGCTGGACCGGAGGCATCATAACAGCCGGGGTGAGGGTATATCCGGGTGGGGGCATCATGTAACCTTGCAATCCGGGATTCACCTGGGGATGGAACCACGGGTTCTGAGCAGGCTGCGGAGGAGCAGAGAGAGAGACTCCTCCAGCAGCGGCGGGAATTGGCAGTGCCGGCGGTATGGGTGGAGGTATTGAAGACTCTGCTTGCGGAGTCACTCCAGCGGCGGGAGGTACTCCACCAACGGTGACGGAAGGAGGCGGGGCTCCACCAGTAGCGGTGGAGGGAATAATGATATTGGCATCCCAGGAGGCGTTATCTCCTCCTCCCACAGCTCCAGACCTTGTAGCGACCATGGCTAGAAAAGGTAAGAGGGTGCTTGCTCTTCTACCAACAAAAAGAAAGAAAGGGGGTGGAGGACTGGTTTCCCACAGACGGCGCCAAAAATGATGGGTTCAGAATGTGAGGATCCGAATCCGATCACTTTACGATTTGTAATTGTGGAGGAAACCGTCGGAGATTCGCCGGAGATGAGAAAGGGGGTTCTACCTGTTGGGACAAGTACAATAAAAGTCAGAAGGCCAAGCTGGGGGAACTGGGGGTGATACCCAGTTTGGCTCTCCGACGCTCAAGTCAGTTCAAGGTATGAAGAAACGTAAGTTCAGTCACAGTTTCAGTGATGAAGAATGCTTACCAGTGTAGAAGATGACTTTAGCTATTTATAGTTGAGGGTCAAGGGCCCTTTGGTCATTTGCCTCAAGTGGTCCTGGCCGAATGTTGCCCTAACACGTGGCGCCATGAGAGAGAAACCTAGGAGGAATCTTCTGCAAAAGCGGCCCAAAGTTGGTGCTGGCAACAGTGGCAGGTGCGCGGGCATGTACGTTGTGTCAGAGAGCCATTTGGGTGGTTGGTAACGAGGGCTTAAGAGCGCGCTCGTGACAACCTGGAGTATTGGAAGCCAAGATATCCGCTGGGGGGAATGAAGGCTACAGTTCAAGTGACGAGCCAAAGGGGAGGCCACTCTGAGGGAGTGTGACGCTCGAAGAGGGCTCCCCTGGCACGTGGGCGTGCCAATCATACAGTATGAAGGACGCTCGTGAGAGTAACAGCGCTCGTTGGGCTTAACTCATGAAGAAGGATTGCGCTCGTGGGACTTAGCGCTCGGGTGCTGATGGGTGCAACTTTAGGGAGACAAATGTCATCATCTTGGTGATGCCACGTGTCCTAACGTGGGACGATCGTATTTTGACCCCATCAACTTTAAAATAAATAAATTAAGAAAAATTAAGAAAATAAAAAAAAGTTTACATGACAGATTTTTGAGCTATCAGACCTTTTAAGATTAGACAATTTTGATCCCAGTAGAAAGAAATAGAAAAAGATATAACTGAGTTGGAACAGAAAAAATACAAGAAACATATAAATCCTAGAGTTGTATACGTCAATTTAGAAATATTAATATTTTATAAGGATATTATTGTCAAATACAAAGATATGCCCTGTGCTACTTCTGGATTCTGGCTTATTTTTGCTTAAAATAAGTAGAAGTGGGTATTCCGAACACTCTCAAACTGCTGAAAATAAACACTTATCTCATACTTATTTTTAGAGTTTGCAAACACTCCCTTAATTTAACTTAAAATAAGTTAGAATCCAAAAACAGACCAAAACATGCTTCTGGATTCTGCTTAGAGCTTATTCAGTTATTTGTCGTTAATTAAATTTTATTTAAACAATAATATCTTTATTAAAATATTAATATTCCTTAATTAACCTTTTTATATCCATATAGAACTCTACGGTTTATAAGATTTTTTTTTTTTCTTTTCCTATCGATAATCTTAAAGATCTCAATTAAAAGTTTGATAAAAAAAATATGTAATTACTAAGGAAATTTTTTGTTCTCTTTTCTTAATTTTTATGAATTTTTTTATTTTAAAATCGTTCCATTTTATTTTGTTTTTTCATTGTCTATTTTTTCACATGCATTTTACTTAAATAATTTCAAACTATTATTTATATTAATATATTTAAATAATATTAAATTGCTCAAAATAATTTTAAAAAATTTAAGGGTAAATTTAACAATGGGGAAATGTGCGAAATCTCCCCACATGGTGACCCAAATTTTAGTTAGCTCCTCACTCCAAAAATTAATCATACTAACTCCCCAATTGACTTTTCATAATTTTTGTTCAATCCCCATTTCTTGTAAAATTACTAAACTGTCTTTGAGACATAACATGAAATGACATGACACATCACTCTTCCCTCCCACAAACATTTTGTTAACTTAATACCTCATATACACGATTTTATATTTTTATTTTGTATGTTAATATTTCAAAATATAATTTTCATACTTCATATGTAAAGATTTTTTTTATTTTTATTTTTTTGTGTAGGTGGATGGTAGAGTAAAAATTAATTGTTGATTTATATTTTGAAATATTAATTCGAAAATATAAAGTATCCAGATTAGAAAATAGAGTGTCCAAATTATAAAACAGAGAATTATAAAATTTCCAAATTATGAAACAGAGTATACAAATTATAAAATAGAGTATCCAGATTTAAAATTAGAGTATTATTTGTAAACGATAAAGTACTCAGGTTTAAAATTGAGGTACGAGAAGGAAAAATAAGAAAAAAAGAAAAAGAGTATTTTTTTTAAAAGTTAAAGTACTTATATTTTAAAGTATTCAAATTTAAAAATAAAGTATTACTCGTCAAAATTAAAGTACCGATTTTTAAAAATGAAGTATGAAAAGGAAAACCAAATAAGTAAGGGTATTGCAGTCAATTTAGGTAAGTGGAGAGTGAAGTCAAATTATAAAACTGAATTGAGAAGTTAGTATAACTTTTTTTTATGTGGGGGAGTAAACTAAAATTGTATAACTCATGTTGAGTTATGAATTACTGCCCCATTAATAACTTAATAAAAATTAAGAGATGATGATTTTTTGTCATCCGAACTTTGCACCTTTTTGCAATTTACCATCTCGGTCAACTTTCATTGCAAACCGCCATCCAATTTTTAAATTTGTAACACACAACCATCTAAACATTTTTTTAGTGGTTTTAGCTAAAAAACATGACACGTGACATGCTTATAAAACATACATGTCAGTTGTATTTTCACCAAAACCACCAAAAAAAAAAGTTTAAATGGCGGTATGTTACAAATGCAAATATTGGATGGCGGTTTGTAATAAAAGTTGATCGAGATGGTAAACTGCAAAAATGGTCAAAGTACGGATGGCAAAAAATCTTTTTCTCAAAAATTAAAAATGATTCTCAACTTATCTTTTACAAATACTCAACTGATTATTTTTCTACTTTTTACTATTTTTTTTTTCTTTTTCCAAATGCTTTTACTATTGCAAATTTTAATAACTTTTTACTTCTATTTTAACTTTTACTTACGCTTGCAAACACCCCCTTGGGGTTGTCCAACAATAGCTATAAATATCCATTAACTTTTTTTTTTTTTTTCCCAAAAGGAGAAGCCCACAAACAGCGTGGGCACTAACAAGGAGTAGCTAGCAACACTCATGTTGAACTGAACACAAGAAGAAGCAACAACACGGAAATAAAAAACACCAGAGCAGGCCGGGGCCGCATGTCGGGCAATCGTGTGGGCAGCAGAGTTCGCCCCACGGGGAGTAAAGCAAAAGCTAGCTGAACCAAGATCCGAGGCGAGCAACTTGATATCCATAATAATATTGTCAATGGGAGAATCATCCAAAGCATTATTGCGAATTTTTTCCACAACATTTAAGCAATCTCCTTCAACAAGAACATTAGACCAACCTCTAGAACGTGCTAGACGCACGGCTTCAAGCACAGCGAGAGCTTACACGGCTTCGGGGAGCAAGAAGACCCCCTCTCCTGTCGGAGAGCCACCTAACGGACAGCCCCGCCGAGTCACGTGCGATGACCCCAACTACGAACTCTCGTCGATCGAGGAAAAGAGCTCTATCAAAATTAATTTTGATTACCCCAGGAGAGGGCTTTTTCCAGCAAGGTGGGGGTCGAAGGGCACGGGGCTGACGAATAAGGAGATTAGCCTCCACATAACTAGTATGAAACTCAGAAATAAAACGAGTCAGGTTGTCAGGTATGAGAGAGTTCGAATCCACGAGTTTCGAGTTCTAGTTCCACGACAAGACCCACAAACAAGTGAGGAAGAGGCCTTTCTTCGAAGGCTCCAAAGCTTGGAGGGCAAGATTAATCCAAGAGGAAACATCCGATCCAGAGTGAGAGATGGAAGCCACGGAGATGGGGAGGATGGCCCAGACTTGGCAAGCAAAGGTGCAACGGAGAAGGGTACGAAGAATATCCTCATCAGGAGAGTCACAGAGAAGGCAAGAGACATCGAATGAGAGCTTCCGTTAGCGAATATTGGCTGCGGTAGGAAGGCTGTCAACTATTTTTACATCAATAATTAATTTTTATCCCACCATTCAAAATAAAATGCTGTCAAATTGGTTTTCTTGAAATAGTTAATAGGAAACCAATTTGTACGCATTTTCTATTTTGAATTCCTTACTATCCAATCAACCATTAAATACATTAGCTTTAGGATTTCATTCTTCAACCTCTTTAGCAATGTTTTCAAAATCGGACCGGAAGTCAAACCGACAGCTTTATTGGTTACCAGTTTAACCGGTTCGATCGGTTGAACCACCGACCCAACAGGTGTGACGTAATAAATAAATAATTATTATTATACTATTTATATAATATCTTAAAAATAAAAAATATATATAAACATTTCAAAATTTTTAATTTTCTTTATACAAAAACAATATTACTTAACATTAAAAAAAATACAAAATTGATGGGTCTGAATATAGGGTACAGAGTCCAATCACTTTAAATTTATTTAGATGAGGAAACCCAGTTGATGTTCGCCGGGAAAGATGGGGGTTCTACCTGCTAGGACAAACACAAAGACAAAGTCAGAAGGCCAAGCTGGGGGAACTGGGGGTGATTCCCAGTTTGGCTCTCCGACGCTCAAGTCAGATGAAGATCTGAAAGAGAGAATATGCTAAGTATGGAGTTGCAGTAATGGAGATTGCTTACAGTGAAGAAGATGAACTCGCATATTTATAGTTGAGGGTCAGGGACCCTTTGGTCATTTACACCGTGTGGTCCTGGCCGAATGTTGCCCTAACACGTGGCGTTGCGGGAGAGAAACCTAGGAGGAATCTTCTGCAAAAGCTGGCGTAAGTTAGTGTTGGCAACAGTGGCAGATGCGCGGGCATGTACGGGGTGTCAAAGAGCCGTTTTAGGGGTTGGTAACGAGGGCTTAAGAGCACGCTCGTGTCAACCAAGAGCCTTGGAGGTCAAGGAATTATGCAATGAGTTGGAGTGGAAGCCTCCCTGAGGGAGTGTTACGCTCGAAGAGGGCTTCTTTGATTGATTGGAGCTTTAGCCATGTAGTATGAATTGCGCTCGTTAGAGAGCGGCAATGTTGATCATGTGCACGCGTAGTAGAGTTGACACGTGTCCTTGAGGAACGCTGACGCTTGAGGGTCCGAGCGCTCGTGTATAATTACCTTAATCACAAGAGGACAGGTGTCGTCACCCTGAGTTCCCACGTGTCCATACGTGGGACGAGCGTATTTTGACCCAATCATTTTGCCCCCCAATTCTGTAGTCTTTAGTGATAAGGACTGTAGAATTCTACCAGTACAATCCATTGAGCGTGGCGCTCGTATGAGGCATGGCGTGTTGGGCAATCATCCTTCTGATTGCGCCATAAATGCGGTCTCTTCAACTAACTGCTTGTAACGTCCATGCATTAAATGCGGTCCTTTTTTCTGACCACTTGGAGCGCCTAAGCATTAAATGTTGATGCGTGGGGTGCGTGAGACTTGGGAAGTACGTGACGGTTCAATAAAGGGAACGGTTTCCTAGGCGGGAAATGATTGTAATTTGGAATTATTTATCAGAAACGTACCAACTTCCATCCCTATAAATAAGGGATCCTGTAACCATACCACTTTTTACGTGAACATATCTTCAGAGCATACCTTTTGCGAAAAACTCTTTGCAAACCAGTTTTTCAGAGCATTCAAAACTCTTCCTTCAAGCTTTTCCAGAAAACTCAAGGTAAACACCGGTGAAATCTTCTAACTTTGCTAACCTTAGAACAGATTAGGATTTATTTACCGATACATCTCCCTTATTTCCCGAAATACCTGAATCCTGCATCTCCTTCCGATTCTAAAAAGAAAAACCTTCCCTCTTCTCACAAATTCTCCTCCAACTATGTCTGGAAATCATATTGAAGAATTTGCCCGGGAGGTTGAGGATATGGCAAGCCCAAATTTATCCCCAAGAGATGAAGAATTGCACGTCGCTGTTTCCGCCATGGAGGAGAGGAACCCAGGTGGGGTGGAGCATATTTTTGAAGAAATGGACTTGGTGATGGAGGCGGAAAGGCAAGGGGTGACTCTCCCGATTACAGAGAGTGCGACTCATCCCCACCGCCA
The DNA here is from genome assembly GCA_037501455.1 of Lantana camara. Taxonomy (NCBI): domain Eukaryota; kingdom Viridiplantae; phylum Streptophyta; class Magnoliopsida; order Lamiales; family Verbenaceae; genus Lantana; species Lantana camara. Next base: position 114,422,449 of record CM074857.1, read on the forward strand.
CACCGTGACCGTGGCTGTCGCAGCTCCGACCCCTGAGTTTGAGGGAGAAGCGGGGCCCTCAGGTGGGACCCATGCCAAGGGCAAGAAGCAGAAATCACAGAGGCCAAGAAAGGCTAAAAAGACCAAAGGGCCCAACGAGGGTGAGGGCTCAGGTATGCAAGCGACCGAGCGCACCCCTGATGAGACTCCCAACACCATCACTCTGGGGGAGATAAAGACCGTTATGGCTCCAATCTACTGGGACGAGCGTTATACCTGGAGAATCCCGATTGAGCACGAGCGTGCCAACCATCCCTCTCCTGGAGAAATGGCGGTTTACAAGGACGCGATTGGCTCAGGGGGCCTACGATTCCCAATTCCAGTCCCAGTGACCAATATCTTAAACAGTTTGAACCTTAGTCCCTCGCAAATCGTACCCAATGGCCTCGCCCTGATAACGAGCTTCGTGATCCTCATGAAGTGCACTGGGTATGAGCCTTCTGTAACACCCCAAACGGAGGATGCCACATCCCCCGCACTAAGACCCAGACCCGGTCACGAAATGGAAAGTCCATGCCCGAATCCGAATCAAAGCGAACGGGAGACCAACTCACACACTAGGCTAGGCGGATCTAACTCGACAGACTCAGAGCGCGGAAGCAATTTAAACAATTATCATCAGATAGCGGAAGCAATTAAATCAACGTACAAAATAAGTGACGGGTTCAACTAGCATAGATACCTAGTCCCGAATATCAGCATACATAACAGGTGACGGGTTCAACTAGCATAGATACCTAGTCCCGAATCTCAAATCATCGCAACGTAATAAACCAATATAAGTATCAGCAGAATAGCTAATTACATCCAAATGCTAGCATACTAACCCCACATAGGTTTAAGTCTAAGTAGAGCATAAAACATAATCTCCAAAAGCAAAATAAGAATACATAACATAAATAGAGTATGTGACAAATGCATCTTAACACCAACTAAACCGACAAGTGTGACTCAGAAGACTCACTTCCGCCTAGCTTAAGCCAAAAGGAAACCTGCAACTAAAAGATAAAATGAGGTGTCAGTCAACTGACTGAGTGAGGGGGCTAACGCACACCCACTGTATATATATAGAGCATAGCACATATCAGAAGGGTGGACTCATGAACCGGAGATAGGTGTTGTATACCAAAACATTTCCAAAAGTACCCAAAAGATAGTTATATAAGATTTAGAAAACATTTCAGAAACTCTATCTCGATTCATGATTCCCAGACAGAACAGATCACATGCTCGGCGAGTACGAGCTTCCAACCTTTACTCCTCAGAACATATCAAATCATAGAATACAAAAATTAATCCAACCGCTACACCAGTGATGGAGAAGATGTACAGTCCCCAAACCATCTATAAAACCGTCTAAAATAGACTCACCCTCAAGGGGTAGTGAACCCACAAGAGTCCTCCCCGGCCTTAGTCAAAGGCTCAAGATACCACACCTTCCCTACAACACGGGTCGCATGAAGATATCTCAAATGGAACTACGCAATGGGTAAATACCCCAACGACCCTAACCGTCCCGGGAGGACCCATTACCCGTAGCTCCTAGGATCCAAAGCATAATAGAACATGATAGAATAGATACCATATAACATGGCTAACTCGCTAAAGAAACATAAAACAACTGATTTTTCCAAAAACAGCTTACATATGCCTCAAAACTGGTTTTATATTTACACCCTTCCTACGCGATGGAACTTTAAGCCTCATGACCTCCATCCACGCAGGACTCACACAAGATCATCAACATATCCTATTCAGCACATACATATCTATAATAGAGTATACTCGCATACAAGGGTAGAAATCAACATGTAAAGGCCATAGGTCACGTAACTATATAAAATCCTAAACCTCACCTCGTGAAAGTAGAGTCTGAGAGTGTGAAGGGTCAAACACTCTAAACCTCGGGCCCACCGGCACCACCAAACTCTGTGACAAGACATACAGAAGCCCAGACTTAGACTCTATATGAACCAAATAAGACGCACGGCATTGCTCAACATGATCGTGGTTATGCATAAGTGTTCATGTTGTGCTTGGATAAGGTGTCGTGGTCATTCAAGGCATATCAACAAGGTCATATTTACAAGCAACCAACACGCAATTCCATATCCAAAGATGCAAGATCAATTTAGGAAGCCAATGTATTCACAAAATGCATATTAAATCATCCAATGCCACAGGGTTCAATTATAATGTTAGAATTAAGCATCAATTTCATGTCGAGTTGTAAAGTGCATAAGTAAGAGCAACTTGGTCATATAAACATACAAAGTTGTTGTACGTAGATGGCATGCTTGATACAAATAAAGAGTGCATTTAATTCACTTAAGATCATACTTTACAACTTCACAACATGTTTGGTACACAAGCTCAAGTCACATTCATAGTTTCATAAATATTACACTTACATCCCCTAAGTCATTTATAAAAGTTTAGAATTATTACACATACATACCCTTAGTTGATTACTAAGCATAATTGTTCGTTTAAAGTGTTTATACAATTATTCAACTAGGAATTAATTACTTACAAACATGACAATTATCAATTTATAGTGATTCATAATATACCATTTTCAAGTAGTAAGAGTAAATCAAGATATTACAATTCTAACTCTTATCATGCATCAAGTCTTAAGTTGTTCAAGCATCCTTCATGTATCTCAATTTTATATTTGAAACACAATTTACAACAAAACATAACATTGAGAATGTCTCAAATTCATATAGAGAAATCACAACATGTTCGTTCTTCTAAAATATCATTCAAGTTCATTTAGTCACATAAAAGATTAGTTTCTAAATATTACACTAACACCCCTTCATACTTAACAAATAGCGTAAATTCATCACATCGGATTCAAATTGTAAATCGAAACATTCATACATATCACAATCCATTCAATACATGTTTTCGTATACGATTGGAATACATCTCGATCAACAAACCAACAATAACCAATTTATTTGCACTTAAAACAATTAATTCAAATAATCACAATTACGCAAAATAATTCGTAATAAATAGATCGAGTGTCCGATTAACGAACGGAAAGCGGCGTTGGATTCACCGCGTCGAGAAGAACATTCTGACCATACGCCGCCGGAAGGCCACCACCGTAGCTGCTGTAATTTGGCCGGACCGCCGCCGAAGGTTGCCGAAAAAATCCCGAAAAATCAGTCCTGAATGAGGTCTTCGTGCCCGTTCCGAATCCTCGAACAATTTCTGGAAATTCCAAGTCAATCTCCTCCAATTTCAGATCTAAGAACACGAAAACCCTAAAATCTTCAAACTCAAATTACTTCCAAACCGATTAACCAAAATGCGATCCGAAAAAGGAATTATCTTACCCGTGACGAGCTCTTCGAAAGCACTAAGGTGGTTGCCGGAGAAAATCCCCGGAGCTAGTCCTGCCATTGCGCCGCCCCTGCACAGTCGCGATCCGCCGCCAAACCGCCGAATCTGGAGTCGCATGTTCAAAGGCTACTAGTTCTCGTCGTTCCAAACAACTTTCATGAAGGGCCCGAGGCCAAAAGATCGCCGGAAAAGGGCCCCGTTGGCCGCCGAAGTTTCTGCTGCCGCCCACGTCGTCGGAACCACCACCTACGGCCAAAATCTGGTGAAATTGATGCCGAAAATGAACTCAGGGGGTCGAAAAATCTTGGAAACCATCAAGCCCCGTCGAAAAACGCCACCGGAAGCGGCTGAATAGCGCCGCTACAGGAACTCGCGCCGCCGCCGCGAGCTTCAGGCGGCGCGTGCGATGCCAACACGGCCCCGATGGCCGCGCCATCGATGTCAACCGAAGCACCGGGGGGTCTACTTTCTGGGTCCGAGGCGCGTGCTTCAATGAGGGGCCGGAATCCGCCACGAACGGCCGGCGAAGTGGCGGTGGTCCGACACCTCCGCCGCTGCTTCTGAATTCCGGCGATAACTCCACCACCGTTCGTCGTTAAGCCGTGAAATTGGTACTCTTGCGTACGTCTTGCCGAGATCATCGAAATGGACTATTCGTTTGTTGAATTTCATCGAGAAACGAACGAGTTATGGGCTCGTAACCGAAGCCGCGTATAGTGACCGCGGGAGAGAGAGTGGGAGGAGAGAGAGAGAAGAGAGAGAGAGAAAGGAGATTTGGGAGAAATGTGTCTTGTGCACAAGCTATATACAACCGGGTATCCTTATCGCGTAGCAAAGAGTATTAGCGCGTACAAATAATCGTAAATAAAATCGATAAAGTTACGACTAAACATTCAAGCTCCGCATAAATTTTATAAATTAAAATGAAAGAGAGATTTACGAAATAGAGTTTAATTCAATTTAATTTTAGAAACCTTCCGTACAATTTAACGACACTTCATAAACACATGATTGATAATTAATCTCAAGGAATTCAAGTAAATCGAAATTAAACAAGTTAAGTAACATGATGGATTTAAAATCAACTTAACCATTAATTTTAGAATAATCCGAATGATCACATATTAAATTGGATTTACATTAAATCACATAATTCAAGAACTCTTAAATTAAACGCACATAAGTGTAGAGACTTACTTGTTAATATCGTCAGGACGCCCTTCAAGAATACGGGGCGTCACACCTTCAATGGAGAATTTCAACGCTCTATTCCAGGTTGTCAGCTGACCACGCTCGTCTCCTGAGGCGGGCTTCTTTTATTATGTTCAAGCAAAGGCCCACCTGAAGTTGATCAATTCTCCCTCATCCACCTATGGGCCAGATTGGAAGGAGAAGTTTATTTTTGTGAAAGCCCCAGCGGATGATGACTTCGGGGTGTCACGAGAGTGGGTTTCGCACGGGAAGGGCTCCCTCGTGAAGAATCGTTTAGGCCCTACTTTTCCTGATAACTGGCTAAGGATTTTGCCGGAGCTCTGAGAGACGAGGGCCGGACAATCCAGGCTAAAGACTTGATAGATGACGCGGAACTTCTGTTCCTTTGTGGACTTACCAACGACCCCCATTATCTCCGCAACCCTCCCGCTCGGGATTTGGAGAGACACGGTTAGATTTTAGGGCACTAACTTGTAGATAGGGATGCTAACTGTTCACTTGCACTTGTGATTTGTATTTTGTAAAGTTTGTTCAAGGATTTCTGACCCTCGATATTTTTTCTTGCCTCAGGTCTAAACATCATAATGGCTGGAGGAATCCGACAAGCAGCCCGTTTTGCCAACGTCAACAGGCGTCAGGCCAATCAGGGTAACCAACAAAACCAACCACCCCGGGGCGCAGGTCGTGGCAACGAGCGCGGGGGAAGACAAGCGGCAGGATCGAGCGCCAGCCAAGGTCGGGGTAACAACCAAGCGCCCAGTCCTGACACGAGGGTGACTCTAAGGGCACCGATTGCTTCTCAAGTGAGTGGAGCCATCATTCCTGCTCCCATTCCGCCACCAAGGCCTCCAACAAGCGCCACAATAAGGGATCCTCTGGGAGAAAGCACTTCAACCTCCAGGAAGAGGAAAAGGATGCAGGATTCCTTTACCATATCCGGTAAAGGGAAACAAGTGGTTGAGGGCCCCAAGGGCGGCGGTGGGGACACTTCCTCCTCAGAGGAAGAACACCTGTAGGACTTCGACCGTCGTGGAGACAGGAGCTACAAGGGCTCCGCAGATGGAGGTGCCGTATTATTGAGGCACGGAACGCTCGCCCAAACCATCAGTGAGGGCTTATACGAGAGGGTGCAATTTTCAGCAGACCATAAACACCTATATTCTGAATCTGTTGAGAAGGTCACCAGCGATATGGTGCACGCCATCATCTCTGTAAGTCCCTTTGTTTTCCTTGAACTTCATTTTCTGAAGATGTCTTTTTCCAAAGTTCTTGCTAACACTTCTGCCCTTTCGAGCTTGTACAGCAAGTGCTTCCGAGGGCCAAGAACATTTAGATGCATGCCACAGACTATGCCGATCGGAAGGCCAAATACAAGAAAATGGCACGCTCGAACGATCCCGCTCAACTCCAAGAAGAGTTCGATACGGAGAAGGCCATGTACCTTTCTCTCAAGGAGGAGCACCAGAAGATGGAAGCTGAGATGAAAAAGTTGCAGGAGGACTTCAAGAACGCTGAGCCCGCTCGACGGAGCTGGCGCAATGAATTCAATAACCTCAACGAGAGCCACAAAAAGCTTACGGAGGACCGTAACAGTTGGAGGACGAGGGCTATTGATGCGGAGAAAAAATATGCAGACACCATGGATCAACTTCCTCACCGTATTGAGTAATCAATCAAGGAAGCGCTCATCAAATTCTGCCACTCCAAGGCATTCAATTTCGCGGCTTCCCTGCATTGTCTGGACGAGGCTAAAAAGGCCTTCAATTTGGCGATTGAACATGGCATTCATAAGGGTTTGACTGATCCAGCCATTCGAGAGGAGCAGGGCATGGGGCTTATTTTCAACGAGCGCTGTGTGGAGGATGATGAAGACCCGGAGTCCAGCATCTCTAAGCTGGAATACAACTTTCTGGTTACGGTCATCCAAGATGAGTATATAGCGGCCCATCCTCCGTCGGAAGCTTCTCAACCAAATCAAAGCGAGGGGAATAATGACGTCAGTGTCATTTCTGAAAATCCTCCAACAAACGAGCCTCCGGCGTCCGTCGCTAATGTTCGTATTCCTGTTGCTGAGAATGTCCCCCTTCCTGACCCTGGAGCCAAGGAGCCTAATGCCCCCCAAGCGCAAGAGCCAGTGCCTCCTCCACCTGCTCAGAACCAAAAAGACCATGCCCATTAAGCGCAAGAGCCGACAGGCCCCGTTTATGGCCCCGTGGCTTAAAACGTTCTGGTGGTCCTAGATGAAGATGTGGCCCCCGCAGCCTGAAGTCTCCCTCCATATGCTTATGTTTAAATTCCTCTCTCTTCTTTACGTTGAAACTTCTTTTTGTAAGAATGTTAAGGGCCCATGTGCCCTTGTTCTGTAATTTTCGGTGAAAAACCTCAATTAATGAAGTTCTTCTTTTTCTCCATAATAGTGTCTTTCTTATTTCCTTTGATTGTGAAAATATCTACCTTGCGCTTGCTGTAATCAAGTCTCGCAATGTTGAGATTATGTGTAACATACTTAGTAAAAACTGTATAGTTTAGCTAAGCCTTAAAACTTTAATAAATTTTACTAAGTCTTGAGTAATCATGAGGGTCTTACTGTCAAACTGCCCTCATTCAAGACTTGTGAAAATTCTTCTTAACTTGGAAAATTTTGCTAAGTCTTGAGTGATTACGAGGGTCTTACTGAGAGGCTGCCCTCGTTCAAGACCTGTGAAAATTCTTCTTAACTTGGAAAATTTTGCTAAGTCTTGAGTGATTACGAGGGTCTTACTGAGAGGCTGCCCTCGTTCAAGACTTGACCAAATTCATTTCGAATGACGTTACAGTTGAACGAGCGCGCTTCTACCCGTTCATTTTTTGGATTTGCAAGCGATCCCGTTTTCAAACGTAAGGCGTTATGACAAACGACCAAGGCCTACTAGGATTTTCCTTGCATTTTTTCTCCGATTCATCAGGTTGGTTGTGAGCGTTACCAGTCTATCCTTATGAGGGCGTCCCCCCACGTGGAGTAGAGTGCTGGCAAGCGTAACCCATGTGCAATAACATCGTGCGTATTGGAACGGATCGCCAACCACGCTCGTGGAAACGAGTAACGTGGGACTTATCCATTTGCGTAATTTAAAAGCAGTAGTATAGAAATATTCAAGATAATGTATTGTAACTTACTTGAGATTTGAAGTAGTACATAGAACCCATTAGTGGGATTGTTACATCATCATTTCTAGAGAGCTTTTAAAAATAAAACCGCCCGAGGTTACATGCGTTCCAAGGGCGGGGCAAGTGCTCGCCTTGAAGTGTCTCTAGGGTGTAAGTGTTGTTAGCTCTGATTTGTATGACTTTGAACGGCCCTTCCCAATTGGGGTCAAATTTTCCCACATACTTGGATACTTCTACCTTCTTCAAGACCAAGTCTCCCAGCTGGAAAGTTCTTTCTCTCACACACTTGTTGTATTGTTGTGCCACTGTTGCCTTATATCTGTGTATTTTAGCCCAGACCTTGTCTCTTCTTTCCTCCAGTAGGTCCAACTCCAGGCTCCTGTTATCTTCGTTAAGCTGAGGCTCGAAATAGGCTACACGAGCGGATTCGTTTACAATTTCTGCTGGTATCATTGCTTCTAACTCATATACAAGCGTGAAAGGTGTCTAGCCAGTGGCCGCTCGTAGGGTAGTGCGATAAGCCCAAAGTGCCCCTTGCAATTCTTCTGCCCATTCACTCTTTTTGCTTTCTAGCATTGTTTTCAGATGCTGCAGAATGACCCTGTTGGTGACTTTTGCCTGTCCATTGGCTTGGGGATGGCCCACGGAGGTAAAGCGTTGTTCAATCCCTAACTCTGAACACCATTCTCGCATGTCAGCTGCTATGAACTGGGATCCATTGTCTGAAACGAGCACCCTTGGTATACCATACCTGCAGATAATGTTTTTCCAAATGAAGTCCCTCACGACCCTGAAGGTAATTTTTGCTACGGCTTCAGCCTCGACCCATTTGGTAAAATAATCGACAGCTAAAATGACAAACTTCTTTTGTCCGACCGCGATGGGCAAGGGGCCTACGATGTCGATTCCCCACTGGTCAAAGGGCCATGAGACATCTACAGGGATCATTTGAGCGGCTGGCAGTTGAGGGAGGTTAGAATAGAATTGACACTTAGGTCATTTTCTGGAAAACTCAATGGCGTCTTGGAGAACTGTGGGCCAATAAAACCCGCTTCCCAGGACCTTCTTCGTAAGGATACGCCCTCCTGAATGGTTCCCACAGCTTCCATTGTGAATAAGCTCGAGCGTTTCTTTTGCTTGCGAGGGCCTTAGACACCTCATCTGGGGTCCTTGAAATGACTTCTTAAATAACCTTCCCTCTGAGTCTAAAGAAAACCGAGGGGCCTTGTTTCTAATTTTCCGAGCCTCTACCTTGTCAGTGGGACAAACGCCATCCTTAAGAAATCTGATAATATCGTCAAGCCAGCAAGGCTCGTGCGGATCAATCATAGCGACCATCTCCTTGACGATTCTCTCCTTGATCAAAGGCTCTAGTAGATTCTGCAAGCAGAGGTACACCTCCGGTGGGCGGTGCTCCTCCCGTGACCACCGATGGAACGGTGGCGGTGTTGACATCATGGGGAAGATCCTCTCCTCCTCCCGCAGCTCCTGACCTTGTAGTTACCATGATTATGAAAGTGCTGAGTGTTTGTTTTTCAACTAGCAGAAAGAGAGAAATGAGTTGAGAGGTGGTTTCCCACAGACGGCGCCAAAAATGATGGGTCTGAATATGGGGTACAGAGTCCAATCACTTTAGAATTTGTTTAGGTGAGGAAACCCAGTTGATGTTCGCCGGGAAAGATGGGGGTTCTACCTGCTAGGACAAACACAAAGACAAAGTCAGAAGGCAAGCTGGGGGAACTGGGGGTGATTCCCAGTTTGGCTCTCCGACGCTCAAGTCAGATGAAGATCTGAAAGAGAGAATATGCTAAGTATGGAGTTGCAGTAATGGAGATTGCTTACAGTGGAGAAGATGAACTCGCATATTTATAGTTGAGGGTCAGGGACCCTTTGGTCATTTGCACCGTGTGGTCCTGGCCGAATGTTGCCCTAACACGTGGCGTTGTGGGAGAGAAACCTAGGAGGAATCTTCTGCAAAAGCTGGCGGAAGTTAGTGTTGGCAACAGTGGCAGGTGCGCGGGCATGTACGGGGTGTCAGAGAACCGTTTTAGGGATTGGTAACGAGGGCTTAAGAACACGCTCGTATCAACCAAGAGCCTTAGAGGCCAAGGAATCCGCTAGGGGATGAAGGCCAAGGCTTATGCAATGAGTTGGAGTGGAAGCCTCCCTGAAGGAGTGTAGCGCTCGAAGAGGGCTTCCTTGATTGATTGGAGCTTTAGCCATGTAGTATGAATCGCGCTCGTTAGAGAGTGGCGACGTTGATCACGTGCACGCGTAGCAGAGTTGACACGTGTCCTTGAGGAACGATGACGCTTGAGGGTCCGAGCGCTCGTGTATAATTACCTTAATCATAAGAGGACAGATGTCGTCACCCTGAGTTGCCACGTGTCCATACGTGGGACGAGCGTATTTTGACCCCATCAAAAATACTAGTAAGATTAAATTTCCACACAATATATAACAAATTTAAAAAAAAAAAAATATTAAATCAAACTCACTAAATTAATCATCAAATACATATGCAACTCCTTAATAAAAATAAAAAGTTTAGGCCCATTAATCCCTTTATTAATAAAATAAAAAAAGCCTGCTCATTAATCCATGTACTTAAAGAATACCCTAGGAAACCAACTCCTTTATTTCTCTCTCATTGTGTGCCACCATTTAAGATGAAGATTTGGCAAACATGGCTACATGGGCATCCAACGACAATTTAACAATCACTTAATTTGTTGTTCTCTTTCTTTTTCATTTAACTAAAGAAGAATTCGGCATTACATTCCTTGTATACTACTATTTTCTCTCATTTTGTTTGAAAATGAAAATTATTTCAAAATCTTAAAAAATTGCCTGAAAAAAGAATAAGCTTATTTCAAACTTCAAATAAATAATTTTAAAACTTGAAAACTGAATTTTCAGAGAAACCGACATGAAAATTGCCAAAATGGAAAAAAACAAAAGAAAAGAAACGCACAATTATGTAAACCGACGGTCCGGTCCAGTTATCAGGTCCGAAACCGCCGGTGAACCGGGCGGTTTTTCCGGCCTTGAACTGGTCCGGTCACCGCCGATTATGGAGGTCCATTCGGACCGGACCAGGCACCAAACACCGGTTGAACCGATCGGACCGGCTGGTCCAGTTTTCAAAACACTACTCTTTAGTGAATCGAAGAGAGTTGGAGATACCATTTAGATATCGTATCAATAATATTTTTTCTCATGTTTATTTCATTTTTAAATTCATTCATTATTTTTTAAAATTCCTACAAAGTTTTCCCAAGCATTCCGAAAGCACTAAATGTCATTTTTATTCTTCCTTTCCTTTTATAAATTTGTGACAACAAAGAAGTTTTTAATGGGACCAAAATTTGTATATATTCTTTACTTGTATTATTTTACATAGAATTAGCAACAAAAAAATTATTTTACATAGAAAAGCGACTGAATTCTATTCTTGTTGGGATTGGATATAGATCGGGAATCTATAGATCATAGTAGCTCGTCAACTTCTCTAACTAACATACGATACAATTTCACTTTCACGGCCAAAAAAAAAAAAAAGAAAGAGCTTCACTCGGTTGGCCTTCCTACGTTGACGAATGCCTCTTTTCTCTGAAGTCTACAACAAAGAAGTGGGAGAGGCAGAATTCGAACCTAACTCTTCTGAGTCCTTTAGTTTCACAGCAAAGAGACAATGGTTGAAGTTTTCTTGTGAGATTTGAGAGAAATCGGCGAAAAAATGTTTTTAAATTTATAGTAAATTATATTATATAATATGACAATATGTATAAAATTATAATTTTTATTTCAAATACTAGGATTTTGTGATATTGTGGGTAGAAATTATACATTTTGGTCTAAATTTTGAGAAATTTTTATTTTTATTTTCAATATTATAATATATATAAATACAAAAATCAAATTAAAAATAATAATTATTTATTTATAATGTCATACTGGTTTTACCGGTGATTGAATCCGTCGAACCAGTGACCGATAAGTCTTTCGATTCGGCCTCCTATCCGATTTTAAAAATATCGGTTATGACTCAAAAAAAAAAATTATATAAGTAGATAATTAATTTATAAAAAATAAGAAATTAGAAGAGAAAGTTAATACACCCCCTAAAAAAATTGGATTCTTAAAAGAGACTTAAAATTAATTCCAGCCAAATGTAATATTAAAACTAATTTCCCATCCTAAAAGTTAGAATGTCTAAACGACTAAAACCCAACACTTTCATTTCATGAAAGTGAAAAACCCTAACACCCAAATCCCTTCACCAGTCGGCAGTCACCACCATCATCCGCCACAATCGCCGACGCCACCGCCACCGCGCAGCCACCATGCCGAAGCCGCCGCTACTGCTCCTCTGCTGCCGCTAATTTGCTGCTGCTGTTTGTGTTTGGCCTCGCCGCAATTTCCTCTTCTGGGTTCGTCTCTTTAGCTCATCTTCTTGTTTAAAGGCAATTGATTGAAGTTTTTTCCTCTTTTTTTTTTTTTGTTTTCCTGAAAAGGGTAAAGTAAAATTCTGACATTGGATTTGTTTTGGGTTTTCTGGTGTGGGTTTCTGTTTGCAATAAGAAATGAAGGCATGTTAGGTGAATTTTTTGTTTCGTACTTGAGGTTGCTAGTTTTGGGTGCTGGGGAGAGGAAAATGAATTCTGTGCAGGGGAATTTTGTTTCAGGGTATTTAATTAAGTTTTGTTTCTTTTATGAACAATGTGAGGATTTTTGTCTAAATTCTAAGTTAATGGTGAAAAAAAAAAGGGAAGTTCAGATTCAGAATTTGATATTTGAATTCTAGATATACTTTTTGTTTTTTCTTTTTATTACTTTCAGCATATATTAAATTTTCCTTGGATATTTTAGTATCAATTTATATGTGGACTGACGGTTTATGTGGTTCGAGCTTAAGCCTGAAAAATAGGCAAAGAGTTCAGCTCGACTATGATGTTTGTTGAAGTAATAAAAAGATAAAAGAAAAATGAATAAAATTTAAGGGTGTTTGAAGTTTCAAGTCTAAAACACACCAAATAAAGAATGCTGAATGAAACCTTAATAATATAGGATTTTCTAATAACTGTTTATAGAGTTTTATCTACACCTTTTGAAAGATTCAAAAGTTTTGTATAGCTTGCTAATTCTTTAAAGGATTGATTATTATGCCAAAAGTTGGGCTACAGGCTAGCAAGTATTCCAAACATACTTAGCTCTTCTATAACTGACAAGAGCATAGTTTACATTCCCCGCTCACGACAAAGTACACATTTGTTGTTAACTTGTTAATGTTTTATTTCTTTTATTCGAGTCTTTTGTTAGTGGGTAATATCTCTTAAAAACACGCCACGCTTGACAATTAAGCACAACAAATTCTTAGGGTAAAAGACACCTACTTGTTCACCAGTTAATTATAGTGTTCTGTGATGTAAGTAGAACTTGAGCTCAACAAGAATCAAGTAACATTTTTACAGCTCAGCACAGTGGATTAGCCATCTTACTAACTAACTTAATATCAACTAGCCAACTTACTAATTAACTAAACAGTTTGGACCCTGAAACACTTTTTAATATGGATTGTTGCTAGTGCAATTGAATAAAAAAATCAGGCTAAATATGGCTACTCTCTCAAAGGTTGTGGTTTGGTGTCTGTTGGGCCCAAGTGCCACACAACCAGGACCATTGAATTGGATTCAACATTTAGCATGGCTTTTTTTAAAATCAGAAGTTTTAGCTAGAATAAAAGTAAATTAAGAGAAGAATTGGAAATGAAATAAAGCACACATATTTAAGAAAACTAATCCAAAGATAATATTTTTAAGGAATTGATAGTATAGTGCATATGCAGTGTGAATTATCTGAAACTATATTTTTCAATGTACTTATTATTTTAGAGTTTTATCAGTTACTAATCACTAAAATTTGTGACAGTATTTGCACTTAACTGACTCAATTCCTGTACAGCTGTAGCCGTATTCATCCAAATTATTTTCATAAACCCTACTCCACCATATCCATTGAAAACCCCTGGAGCTGGCACACTCAAGAATCAACAATGCCTTCCTTATTCTCCGAAGTCCTCCCTAAATTCACGGCCGAAACACTAAAGTTGGCAGCAAAGCAGTCTGAACGATGCCACATCATCCCTGACCGTCTCTGCAGCGCCATTGAGAAGTACCTTCGAGGTAATGATTCTTGAAAATTATAACTTAATATGTATTGCTTGTTCATATCAGTATTTTTGAAGTTTCTTCATTTTCGTTCAAAGAAACACCACTCACTAACTCAGCCAGAATTGGAAGTCCACTTATTTTCTGAAAGGAAAATTTGATGAAATTAAATTTCTGATGTATTTCCTTCCCGTTAAATCCTGAATGCAACCCAAAATTATGTGTCTAGAGCAAGAAGTCATGCATATGGCTAGGAAAGTGCTGAGCTTGTCACAGTCATTCAGTGCAATCAAGGAAGTGAACTTGCTTCTGCCAAGCACAACATCAAAAGAGCTTGTGGAAGATCCACTCAAGGCCATGGAACGCTCACAAAGGTGGAAAGTCAAGAGTGCGTATGGTGCAATTGGTCTTAAATACCAGGAGGATCAGACAGTCGCCTATGTGGCTGCTCGTATGCCTGCAGTGTACTCTGCTCTGTACCGCATCCTCAATGAGGTATAAAAGTGAGTGTGCATTTGAGCATGGCATGGTTATGATCTTATTCATGCATTTATCTTTATCGTTTACCATTGATGCTTTGCCTTCAATGACACCAAGTAATGTCAGTGTTTATTGATTTGTGTATGTTTGAAGATTTTACTTTTAGCCTCATTAACACAGAAGCGTTGTGAACTTTTTCTTTACCAATATTTCGTAAATTATATTCTTAAAAGATTAGTGGGGAAAAATGAAAAAGTAACTTTTTCCTGTCAAATTTGAGGAGCATAATCTTGAGTAGTTGGTGATGGTAGAAGTGATTCTTATGTGCTGTAATCTGTTTGTTAGGTGAGAAGAAGAGTTCCAGATTTTAGTCCAGCTAAAGTACTCGATTTTGGGGCAGGAACTGGTTCAGCATTGTGGTGAGCCTATTGGTCTTAAGTTGTTATGTTTTTTGTTGCATTTATGTCTCTACACAGGCCGGGGGTGTGATTGAGTGGATTAACCTAACTTGAGGGGTTAGAATCTTGACTTTAGGTATGGAGCAACTTTAAATCCCCTGGCCAGTAGTCCCACTCTATGAGGTGTCTATAATTTTGGCTTGGGGAACCGTTACTATAGTCCTCTGTGGATTTGTGGTCTAGATCCAAAATAAAATAGAATTTATGTGTGTAAATGTGGGCATAGAGGTATTATCTCAAGTTGTTTTAAATGTCGACTTGATCCTGTAGGGCAATGATGGAGGTGTGGCCTGGGTCTGTGGAGCATATTAATTTGGTGGAGCCATCACAATCAATGCAAAGGGCAGGGCAAAGCTTAGTTAGAGGTAATTACATGACTCCTTGTTATCTGATTTGTGTTTGTAATTTTGTGAATAAGCTGTACTATATTTGTGTGGATGATGGTGATACTGGGCAGGTATAAGAGTAAATGAGACATGGGTGATACCGCTTCTCTTGGCTAAGAATAGTGACCTCATTTTAAATATCTTAAATCAATTTGTATCAGTTATATCTAATTATATCGTGTTTTCAAAAAATATTTACTTTTAGTATAAATCAATATGCTGATTGTGAATGATCATTTCTTAAAAATTTTAAGATACGTAAATTACAGTTTTGGTGTTTTCAATCTTTTAAAAGTTAATTAAATAATTGAGAAGTAAAAAAGTTTCGTATATATTAAGGAGGGACTAAAATGGAATTGCCATGAAACGTGAAGGATGGTGTTGAGGCTTGAATATAAGGTGTTTTCAGGGGTATTTCAGTCCACTTGTATATGTTATTGGATAAATGTTATCGAAATGTGATAGTAGTGATGGAATTAATTAATAATCAAAAAGAGAGGGACTAATTTGCTTTTCAGTTACAATGTTAGGGATGAAAATGAATTTACTGCAACAAAATTTAGTCATGAAGAAAAAGGAACTCTTATGCTTTTGCCCTTTTGCATTACATTCAATCACCAACTAGACCCCTAAATCTTGACTGTTAGCCAACATCTAAACACAATCAGTCATGTTCTCCTTAATGAAAAATATTTTTGGTGTCTTTTCTTGAGCAATGACACATAATCCAGGATTAGTAAGTAATTCCGGCACATTTGTTGCGTTTGCAGATTAAAAAATTCTATTATTTAAATATATTAAAAATAATTTTATAATTATTTTTAATATAATTATTAAATGATGATAAATAAATAAATAAATAGCATAAAAAAATAAAACACCCAACAACACTTTTTGAAAAAAGATAAATTATATAAAAAAAATGAAAAAAATATTGAAGTGACGTGAGAGAAAAGATAAGTTAAAAAAATATTGTTAGACTCTTAAGAGTAATAGAATAAATAAACAAAAAAGAAAAAAAAAAGAAGAGAGAAGAACGCAAGAGAAGAAAATGGATAAAAGATAAATAAATAGAAATGAAAAGAAAAAAAGGACACCAAGAGACCAAAGCGAATAGTATAGATAATAAACCCAGATCCTCATGTAAAATTTCTTGTTACTACCTTTTGAAAGAACACAATCACCTAAAGAACTCAAAACAACAATAGAAGAAGACTACCAGGCAACAAGCCTTTACTATCAACCAAAGATGAACCAATGAACTGACGGCAACCAAGGGATGAACTCAAGCAGATTTTAAACTTACTCCTCGTATGGCGTCCTTTCTTTTTCTTGAGTCAGATAAACAGCTTACCTGTGATGATTATATCAGTTACATGGCAAAATTAAGACTAGCTTCCAATGTGTCCATGGCCTTTCAGTTGTTGAGTTACTGCACTTCTCTTTTTCACCTACATTGTAGAAGATTCTTTTTAGTATTCTGCTCATATTTGTATATGTACATTTATTGTCATTATTATTTCTTCAGGGATAATGCACATTATGAGTTTGAAATAATTCTAACTTTTGTCTTGGATAATAATGCAGACTTAAAAAAGTTGCCGCTAATACAGAGCTACGATAGCATTGAATCACTGTCGAAGCATATCAACAAGTCGGGCAGACAACACAACCTTGTCATTGCTGTAAGTATAATTCTTATCTTATAATGACATAAAAACATCGTGATTTAATGTTAAAATGTCTTGCTCTATTTGGTGAAGTCATATGTGCTTGGAGAGATACCATCGTTTAAGGACAGAATTTCTCTTGTGCGCCAGCTCTGGGATCTTACGGACGACATCCTGGTAAACTTTGAACCCAAGTTCTCTTGTGTTCATGTAATCTGATGGACACTAGAATCCTGCATTACTTTTTGGATTATTTGTGTAATATGATATCCTTTTCATAATTTCATTGGTTACTTGACACTCGGTTTGACTAACTTTGTCAACTACATGTGCCTTCAAGTGTGTCTTGCCGAAGGATACATGTGTATGTTTATTCACTTAGAGAGACAAGCAAATACAACAGATGTTACTAAAAAATAATGGTTATATGTATTGCCTGACTGCAGTAGTATTTTCAAATTGTCCTCAAAATATAGAGAGCAAACCCTCTCAATCCTTGTTGTGCAATCACAATTCTGTCAGGTCATATGATATCTGCATGAATCACCCTCTTTAATATGAACGAAGCTGGCATCTTTTAGGGCACTTTAAGAACAGGAACTTGTGAATTTTGGGTCTGTTAGAGCATTCAAAAATTGATTAGGTTTGTCTTTGATAGTTGCATGGATATGCGGTATTTAGTGTATCTTAGATGTATATTGTAGAAGCATCGAAAGCTGGTAGAACATAATTATCCAAAGAAAGTGCAGCTGGAAGTTTGACTGCATATAACCAATAATTTGAGTTTAAAAATGGAAACATTCAGGTAATCCTCTAGCTTCCGCAATCCGAAACTTCACAATGCGCCAGAATTATTATAAAAATTATACTGAGTTGGGATGCGAATGATGTGCATTATTTATTTTTACTTGAGATGTATGCCAAGAAACACCATGTGCTACCTTGATCTAGGAAAGCGTTTGTGCTCCGGAATATGAGAATCACTTCCAGAGTACACCTCAGGATAAAAATGTTGCATGAGACGGAAAAAAATAGGTTATTTCATGAATATGAGAGATACAAAATTTTTATTTAAAATGTATGCATTGAATTAAATCAGAAATGATAAATTTTAAGTACAAACATTTTAAATAATTTGAAGGCTTTTAGTTTAAGTGGAATGCAAATGTATAGTAATACTTAGATCACATTTATCAATTGTGAATCAGGTTTGCTTGGATGGATGTGGACTTTGAGAACTTCCTTTCATTCATTATTTTCCATTTTCCAATTGTGAATCAGGTCCTGGTTGAGCCTGGAACACCACAAGGATCAAATATCATATCTCAAATGCGATCCCACATCTTATGGATGGAGAAGAGGGTAATGGCATGGTTGGATTTGTGCAAATCTTCTGCTTTTTATCCTTAAACTGAATGTGGGTTTCTATACTTTCCAGAGAAGCCGCAAATTGCAGAATGCATCCAATAAGACCTCCAATGATCTGATGACGCTCAAAACTGGTGCATTTGTAGCTGCTCCTGTAAGTGATGGATTGGTCTTTCATAAGCTGCTTTTGTATACTTGTTTCAGCAATTGCTTGCTTTCCTTTTTTTTTTTTTTTTAATGGAGCTCAAAGGAGTAAAAGTCCTAAAATCCATGATTTTGTTGCAGTGTCCACATGATGGACCATGTCCATTGCAGAATACAGACAAATACTGTCATTTTGTTCAACGTTTGGAGAGGACATCATCTCAGCGGTCGTACAAGGTTCTTCCTAAAACCCCACTTTCTGTGTATTAGTTCCTGCTACAACTCTTGTGTATCATTTTGAATCCTTTTTGTAAAAACATACGAAATGCCTATTGGTGCTTATATCAAGTAAGATTTAGTATATATTTTAACACAATTGCATATACTTAGTTATGCCAAGGAACACAAATATAATGAAACTTTGTTGTGACACCAATAATAATTATGGTTCATCACTATTACACAACTTGCACTCAATTAGGTAATATATACCATCCTTCCTTCAATTGCATTACTTAGTCAATTTGATCCACATAAGTCTTTTCCGGCATTGAGCTTTCACTTCAATTGTTAGTTTAATATAAGCATTCTTCCAAGCATGGAATATGTTTTAATGTTCGATGGGGTCCATGATTTTTTTTTAGATGGTGGCATTCTTAGCATAATTAGGCCATAACTCAATTGATCACTAAAAAAGGCATTTGGCATAGTCAATTAACTTGATGCATCATGTGGATTAATTCTCATTATTTACAACATTTTACTGACTTCTGAGTACCACTCCACTGAAAGAGACACTTGATATTATTTGAGCACTTTGTTTTTCGGTTTTACAGAAAGTGAGCTTAATCGTTGATTCTGTTTGATCACATTCATGTTGGGAATATTCCGCTAATGGCCAGCTTACTTTTGCCTCTTTTCTTAAAATTTTTGTAGCATGCATCATATCTGCTATTATGTGGCACACCGATTTGATTTGTTCTTTCTATATATTTTGTGCAGCGCTCCAGGGGTCCTTTACGTGGCTTTGAAGATGAAAAATTTTCTTATGTTGCCTTCAGACGAGGAACAAGACCAAGGTTAGTGTAGCTAGTTCTTTTCTACAATCGGTTCATGAGATGTTAAACAAAAATGTATAAATAAGTTGCATGTAATCAAGTGAACATCGTGATTATATTATATTATATGTTTAACAGTTTGTACTGGATCTGAATAGTATGCTCTGGCCTCAAATCGATCATCATTCATAATATGCATATTAAGCATTTGATTCTGTTTATGTTGCCTTATGTGCTAAACATTTCGTTTCAATTAATTTTTTTGTCTTCTCTTGTATTCCCTTTGTTCTGGAGAAGGGATTTATCACTTATCTAATGGCTATAGGCAGGCTCATGTAATTGATACACTAACCCTACTTTTTTTGGCAGAGAGGCTTGGCCACTTGATGGTATGAAGTTTGACACATTGAAGGAGATGCATGCTAAAAGAGTACCAGAAAATTTAGAGCTTGATGTCGGTGAGTGTCCAATTTCACATTGGTGAATCCTATCATATCAAATTTGAGCTTTTTTAATTGTCGTGCTTTCTCTGAGGAATTGAGGATAACAAGACATCCGACCCCCTTTAGGTTTGACCTAACGGTATTAGCTTCCCCTAAGGTTTGTGAACTTACAAAAACTTCTCTGTGAAAGAATCTACATTAATTTGGATTGAATCAATCCATCTTGATGGCGTCAGTGTAGTTTCTTGTGGATACCCTATTTTGCATGTCATTAATCAACATTTGACTTTGATTTATGAGCATAAATAGCATGCGTTTGTTCAAAACTGAGTATGTCAAAGGGAAGTTCTTGTAATTGCTCAAACCTCAGGGTATATCAAAGGGAAGGTTGTGTAAGTAGGTCAAACTGGAGAGTATGCCTGTGTATTATACCCACATATTAATATTTCATTTGTTTTGTACTAATTTTCCTCGCATTGAGTTATTGTCAGAAAGCCAATTTACAACTGACGAAGCTGATAAAGACCCAGGCGAAGAGGATGACAACATAACTTCACATCATTCAGACGTATCAGAAACAAATGCAGCTTCTGAGAACGATAGCGAGGAGAAAGAAGAAGATAAAGCTCCCCATGCCGATCTCAGCAGCGGTTGGGGAAGAATAGTGTACATGCCTCTTAGAAGGGGTAAACGTGTCGAGATGGATGTATGCAGAGCCACCAATGACGACGGTACTGAGGGCTCGTTCGACCGCATCGTCATCACGCAAAGCAAGAATCCCACGTTACACCATCAAGCCCGTCGATCCATTTGGGGAGACTTGTGGCCACTCAGGAGTGTAAAAAATTCAAAATTCTATATGTAAATCTCACCTAGAAATCTCGATAGTGTAATAAGCATCAGGAAGATGACAATTTTATTTATTTTTACAGTTCTCTCGGGGAAGAAGATTACACTGATATATCTCCGACGTCACAACCCCAATTGAAAGATACTTAGTTGACTACACAAATTACACAAACCTCCCCTCAAACCTTCAAAAACTTTACAAGTACTTTTACATTAAATGCATATTTATAAATTTTGACGAAACCCTATCTACCTCGACATTTACCGGTCAATACTTAAATTCACTACTTCTAAGTGCAGCTGGCGAAGTTCCCTAAAATTTCGGGGAAGTTCGCCTATTAAATTCACTACTTCTAAGAGCAGTTGGCGAAGTTCCCCAAAATTTCGGGGAAGTATGCGTATTTAGTTTATATTGCAGAATACGTCGTCCCGAATACCCCATTGTACAGCCTTCTTTACTCGAATGCGACATGATAGTAATGTTATTTCATTTTCAATCACGCCTTCTTCAGTACTAAAATGCAGGTATAATTTTCCTGGCTGTATTAACTCCACGAGTATGGGCACATTATTATTAGTTTGGTACCCATGTTCGTGGACATAAATGTTGTTAAAAAAAAACAAATGTATTAGCTTAGTTTCTTTTCATTCATTTTCACATGATTCCTAGGCTGCGGGAGGAAAACGACAAGAATAATTGAATCTGAAAATGATGTACTTTAGACCCTCTTACATACATCACATGGGTCCTTTGTCCTCTAGGATATGCTTTTGATTCTTTTGTTCCATTATTTCCATACTAAACTATTCTTTTAATCAAAAAGGTAAAAGTAAGAGAATATCTTTCTGGTCGAAGATTATAGTTCGAATTAGGTTCGATCAAATCAATGTGATGGGACAATGCATATTTTACATTTATCCTGTAATTTATGCATTAGAGAGATTAATCGACCAAATAACGAGTACAATACATTTTTCATTATAATTTATCGACCAACTAGTAGTATAGTTTAGTTGTTCGATACTATACTCTTTTAATCATAGATCTCGAATTTGAATCTATTTTATACTTAAATAGTTCACCCATTTTAAATCCAAAGATATAAAATTGAAAGAACTTATAATTTATGGAGTTTGGTCGAATGGAGTTGGATCAAGAATTTTGGCATCAGAGACAACCACGACAAACTCTTGAAAAGTAGTGGTGCAATGTGTTTATAATTAAATAAAAATGTCGTTATTGAAGTGAGCAGCAGCCCAAGTTGTATTGGAGCAAGTTGCAGTTTTGATTGTGAATCATTGATGAGATCTTATCGGAATATTAATTGACAGGTAATTAATAATTTAAAAAGACAAATTTCTTTATGGAAACATGGAGTTGGCATGGTGCCACTTGGAATTGACTAATGCTTTTTAAAATTTTCTAACATGGATTCTTCTTAAAATTGGCGATTATATTCTTTCCCATTGAAAATTATGAACTCTCATCAACTTTAGTTCAGTAGGAACAATGTAATATCTTCTTGACTTGCTTTTAATTAGCCTTTTGGGATTTATGTATTTCTAAAATATATAAAAGAAAGAATCGACTTATTTCAATTGTTTAAACTATATACTATAAAAATTAGTCGAGCAAGTTCACAAGTTCGATGAGCTGAGGTCCGAACTTGTCAAGCTTAAACTTTTTTGAGAATCAAGATTGAGTCGTAAGAGTACTTATTCACGAGTTCGTCGGTGGTCAGTCAACATTTTTTTCTTTTTATATCTTCTCATTTATAATATATTACAAATGATGATATTGGTGTTGATAGTAATAGTACAATAACAATGAATAAAAGGTAAGAATCACTACTAATTTTGAAAATGATTAATTTAATTATATATTATGTATGAAAAGCAATCATGTTCGAGCTCGAACAAACTTGACTATTCACGAGCTTAGCTTGAACTAAAAAGAATTTATACGAGCTTCATCTTAACCCAAAAAATTTTAAACTCAACAAGATCGAGTTCAAAATCTCCTATTCGAACTTCAACTCGAACAAAAAATAATAAAATAAATATATAAATTTCAACTCAATTTGTGAACTCAACAAGATTGAGTTCAAAATCTCCTATTCGAACTCCAACTCGAGCAAAAAATAATAAAATAAATATATAAATTTCAACTCGAAGTCGATTAACCAACACCCCTGGCATGCACCATATATATATATATATATATATATATATATATATATATTAAATGGTTAGATTTTTTATTTTAATATTAATGCTTAGATGCATCTATTCAAATTTAATATATTCTTTCGGCCATCAAATTAAATATATTGCAGCAATACCACCAAATACATATCTTATTCAATTACTCGATTCACTCAGTTGTACAAGAGATATTTTCACTAAACTATATATTAAAAAGTAACTCAAGCATATGTAGACAAGATACCATGGAGAATATTCAGTAAGAAATTGTTTTTTAGGTTAATTATTATTATTATTTTTTCTTTATATTTTTTCAAAATAAAATTTTATAATGTAAGGATACATATATAAAAATATGAATACGACGATACAAGTTTTTCTTAAATTATGAAAAATATCACATACAATATTCAATAAGATACAATACAATAAAAGAATATTTTTAAAAATATTCTTGTATTCAGGATTAAATTATTAATGTAGGGCACGGAACATGACTCATGACTGGTGTTGGTGGCCCTTCGGGAAGAGTTAACTGTTCCCAAAGTAATGGGAATAAATATCATGCATTCACGGTTCTGATTTACTTTTGTTTTCTTGTACGTAATCTTTACTATATATTTCCAGCCACATAATATATAATATATAATGTTTTCTATTTTATATGGTTTTAATATGAACCGTCCAATTTTTGGCTTAGAAAAGTCAAAAAAATTCGATAAAAAGAAATGCAAAAGAAGAAAGAAAAGTCAGATTTCGAATAGGGTTTTCTATTTAATGTGTTAATTAGAATTGTATCTTTTTTTGTCACATTTTAAACAAATACAGTGCTTTCAACAAGTTTGATCCACAATCCCACTAAAATAGATAATTTAGAATATACTCATATTAGCAAGGAATATGTTGAATGTCTCTCCATATAAGAAAATAATATTAATTAACTATACACACATATATATGGTTTCTTGGCTACAAAATAAATAATATACATTAATTACATAAAAACCACAAACACACACACACATATATATATATAGGCAAACACGCCCCATAAAATCATACATCGGACTCCGGCTGAATCGAACGAGCAACAACAACCAGCAAACTAGGAGCACAAGAGCAGGCCGAGGCCGTGAACCTAGCAAGGAAGTGAGCGACACAATTGATTTCCTTACGAACATAGCTAAACTGACAAGAGACAAAAAGAGTGCTAAGCCTTCTAATATGTTTAAATAATGTGTTCGAGTTTAATTCACCTCTAAGATCTAGTTTAAAAAGAGAGGATCGTAAAAACATGCACGGTCAAAAATTAGTTTGAATAATGTGTTTGAATATATTAATCATCGCAATTTTAAACTTTTAATATGGGACATTTAACACGCACCTCTTACACTGATAACCGTAAAAGATATGTGGAACAACTGAATCGTAAAATTTAAGAAAATGACTCCCAAAAAGAATCCTACAATCTTTTATTTTACCCCTACACACAAATAGTCGTCTTCAAATTCATCACACTTGCAATGTTAAATTTCAGAATACTTATAAAGAAGTTCTTGTAATTTTTCAAACTTTTAAGAGAACTTTTACAAATAAAATCAAAACTAAGGGTTATACTTATGCAGTTATGCAGGCACAATTATCCTTATAAAAGAACAAAACCAAAATGTCACAGATGCACGTTTATGTCATGCGTGGGGCAGGCAACTTTATGAGAAAGCAGACATTATAAAACGATATTCTTGTTTGCTTTTATTTTATATATATATATATATATATCCCCGAAAATAGTCTGAATCACATCACAACCTAATTAAGTTTTTTTGCTTTACGGACAGAAATGAGTGATGGGAGTGGGGATGTGAAATGCCGACAATTAGTAAGTATTTTATTACAAGTGTTACTATTATAATGTTTTTCATCGTAAAGAGGGTAATTAAGAGCGACTAATTTTGTCAGCACCGTAAGAAAAACGTCTAATGTTGCGCCATTAGCTGGCCATTTGAATAACATCTACTTAATTAATGCCTTAATTGGAAAGATTGTTCTAGGGTTAACAACTTTGTATGTTGGTCTACAATTTTGTATTTCTAGAAGACCCATTCTTTTTGTTCTTTTTTTTTTCTTTTTCTTTTTATCGACTGTGTTGTTTGTTTATTTTTTAGATACGATGGAGCTTCTTGATTTTGTGTTTAGATATATTGTGATTTGAATTATCAAATAGATAATTCTAATTTTGAATACAGAGTAATTTTAAATTATCTAACAGACGTTTTTACCCTTTTAGATACTTTAAAATATAGTGAGAAGATACATTCCGTCATTTTAAGTATTGAGGAAACTAATTAGTGTTGCCATGCTTTGGATTCATGGGTTCAGGAGAGGCAAATGCAGTATCGAATCCACCGAATATAATTTGAAATTGAATCTTGATTCAAATGAAATATTTTTCGGTCATACTTAAACTATTTGTCTTATGTACAAATGTTATTTTTTTTATATTTTCCTAGGGTATGGGACTCATGAGAATTGAACCGGATAATCAAAAAGTCTCGCCATTGATGCGGTCGTTCGTTGCGATCGTGACGCTACCCTAGTGAATCATGTTGTTGCCTGGAGGTCTGGGCTTCTCGATCAGAGACCAACAATTGATCCGTGTAGGTCGATTTGTATTAGGGACTTGATTTTAAGCTGTGTCCATATTTATTCTTCCCGTTGGTTTCACCTTTTTTCGGCATTTTACTTTATTTTCTCTGAGAGACAAGTGGATTATGTCTCATTGTATGCATTTTTTGTGCTTTCGATTTAATATATGAGGTAGGGGCCTCGTTATTCGTTAATCAACCCAAGGTCCTCTTGGTCGATTTTGGGAAATAAAAAAAACAATCATATTGCAGCAATAAGAGTTGGTTTAAGTGGATCAAGAAATTTTTTTTTTTTTACGATAAGGACTTGAATTCGAATCTCTCTAATTAGGCGGGGTGTTTAAAAGAAAACATCATATTCCAAAGTATATGCTCTGAAATCTTGAAGTTATTAGAAAAAAATTTACCCAAAAACCCTGTAAATTTTTCCTTTTAGTTAGTTTAATATTGAGTTGTTGCATTATTGTCCTTTGTCCAAAAACAAAAAAACAAGTTACATTATGCAAAGGACAGGTAGAAGATGTAGTAGTGTCTCCAAAAAGAAGAATATCCTGTGCCATTATTGTTTCAAAAGGAGGAAGAGAATGAAAATAATATTTTAAAGAGAAATAAGTACAATGATGGAGAAACTATGTCGTCATATCAATTTAAATATAACAAAACAAATCTAACCCTCCAAGGCCCCACATTTCCACCAAATAATTATTGATTCCACTTAATTTTATATTTTTTAAAGAATAGAATATACTAACTTCCTGTGAGTTCATTTCTAGGTTTTTTTTTTGTTTTTTGTTTTTTGCCTATGAGTTCATTTCTAGGTTAAACGATATATATTTGAAAGCAATATATATATATATACTAGCATGTACCCCGTGCTATGCACGGTTTTTATAACAAAATTATAGTCAATTTTAACATTACATGTTAGTCGTAAATATTATAAATTAAGATAACATTAAAAAAGTAATTTATTAGAATCTCACATATATTTATCAATAAATCAAATAATTATCCATACTCGACACATAAAAATTTAAAACTATATAATATATGATTCATATGCTTTTAAGTTTTATCTATCTATCTATATAGATAGATAGATAGATAGATAGATAGATAGATAAATAGAAAGATAGATATATTAATCTAAATAAGAAAGAATGAATAAAATAAAAATCATGATCAGAAATACAAAAATTAAAACTCAAGATAAATATAGTAAATAGAAAAAAATTTCATTAACAAAAACAACAATTGAAGTAATCTATAAAACAATGAAAAAATGAAAAGTTAAGTTATATATATATGTATGAATTTAGTCTCATGAAATAAAATAAATAAAAAGGAAATTGAAAACAATCTCTTGAGTTATACAATTTTAATATAAATATATACAAATGAACATAAAAAAAATAAAAAAAGTAACTAAAAATAATATAAATAATTAAGGAAAATATATTAAATATATTAAAGTCCAAATTGAAAAGTTTAAAAAATTAGATAAATTTACAAAATAATAAAAATAAATCAAAATTCCTCAAATAAATATAATAAAAAAAATAAATTAAGAAGTTTTAAAAATATCAAAATCGACAACAAAATACATATACAAAAAATAATAAACAAAAATAAAAGTAAAAACTACTAAAACCGTGTGCTAATGCATAAAATTTGACTAATGACATTAGATAAAAAGAAAACAAAATTGAATAATAGAAAATAAAACATAAAAAATGATCAACAAAGTAAAAAATAAAAAAATAGGATAATAGAAACATGAAAATTCATGTCATATTCAAATTTATCAAAATAAAACAAACATCACAACAAAAGGTACTATAATTGGAGTCCTAAAAATGTTAAAGATTTTTGTGATTAATAAGTTAATTTGTATGATTTGATAAATAATTGAAATCCTAAAAATGTTAAAGATTGTGGATATATAGCAAAATCATCAATGAAATAATTTCTAAAAAATGAAATTTTCAAAGAAAAAAGAGTTAAAAAATATTAAATCATAACTGAAATTAATTGGACCAAACACATCCTTAATATACTATATAGTATAGATATAGTATACATATTGGTCCGTTGAAAATTTAAGAAAAAATTAGGCAAACAAATTTTTTCTTAAAAGATGAAAAGAAAAACTATCATATCACGAATATGTACACATTTAAAAATTATTTTAAAACACAATGAACATAAAACAAAATCTTGTATGAATCCCGAAAAAACACTTAAAAATTATGATTTCCACCTACAATTATATTGATGAATAAGTAATTATATTAACTATACAATAGAGAAATAATAAAATAAGCCTAATTTATTATTTCTTATACAAAACGATATTTTAAATATATTTATTTCTTTTAGTGTTAAATACTAAAATTTTCTCGAATAAATATTCCTTGAGGAGGCTAATTAATTTTGAATAATGGGGTTAATACAAAATTTTCTCAAACAATTAAAATAGAGAATTGTTTTGAGAAAAATGTCAAATTGAGTATTAAAAAAGATGAACAAATAATCAGATTCAAACAAAATAAAATATCATAATATTGTGGAGAAGAAGAAGAAAAAGAAGGGATAAAATAATGAAAATTAATATTGAATTATATCAATGATGATTAAATTTAAATAAAACAAATAGGCATAATTAGTATTTCGAAAGTAAAATCAATACAATATAAAAAAATTAAAAATAAGAGTACAAATAGAAAAAGAATATGATGAAGCATCCTTACTGTGATTCTCATACTAATTTTCTTCGGATCGTCCGTAGAAAGAAGCCGGAATCAAAGAAAAAAAATTCCCCAAGAATATGAATAATAAGAGTGACACTCCATAGAAATGATTATTGAATGTACACTTTGAAATGAAAACTTCACCCAATGATCTCGAATTTATAGACTAAATTTTGGTATTCATAATTTAAATTTGGAGAATAACTTATTTTTGGAAAAAATAAATTAGTCCAGTTTTTAATTCTCATAATATTTGAATTTTCTTTGTCAACCCAATTTATTAGCCCAATCAAATATGCAGTATGTGAAACTTGATATATTTTCCTTAGTTAAGCACTTAATAAACATTAGTCACTAATTATGCAAAAAAGTTTGGAATTGATGTGTTTACCAAATAAATTAATTAATTTAATAACCATCAACCAATCACAATTTTTAATTCGAATTAAAAATTTCAAAAAAACCACAAAATTCTATTCAGTCAAAATCAATTTAATTAGGGTCAAACACACCATTCCTATATATTATAGTATAGATATATATATATAATTATACGAAATATTCAAAAGGTCTTTATTTAATAGTGGCTGGTTAGATTATAAGAAATGAATTTCATTGACCATACGAAATATTAATAAATTTAAAATATTTCTCTGAAATATAAGTTCATATCAGATTAATTCAGAAAATTTTCAATTAATTCAGAAGGTCGTCTGCATTTCATGTCACTAGTGATGAGCGATATAAGACAGTTTATTATTATTATTGAGCAAATGACCCTGAGCCATCACTACTTTCCAACTTCTTTTTGCATTAAGCTTGTACTTTGTATGTAACTTCTGACCACTCTCTATATTTGTTAGTTTAAAAAATATTAATTCTTTTCTGTTTAAGATAATAATTATGTAACAGATACTTTTATAACTCAAGATGGCAAAAAATGACTTTGAGTTTTCCCAACATTAATCAGACAAATTAGCATGCAATATCCCAGCTGCAGGTACCATAATTACCATTCAAATGCCCGCGCTGAGAAAATATTTTTTTATGGATTATTCATTATGTAAGTTAGTCATAGGTCTCGTGTTCAATTCATTCCTTAAAGTACAATTATTACTATCGATATGAAGAGCACTAATCACCGTGTTAGCGATTTAGTTATTTAGTTAGATTTTTTATTTTTATTTTAAGATGATTTAGTTAGATTCGAACCCATAAAAAATAGAATATTAAAACAAACTATATAGACGTATATAAGCATGGAAAAATCAAGAAAACAATAATAATTTACGTGCAACTATAATAATTTGACAAATTTTAATCTTTGCTTACATATACCACCACGACTTTGCATGTAGTATTCTTTTCCTTTCCTTGAACATAATTATGATCTTATTTCTTTTACATATATTGCACGTTTGTGAAGACAGTTAAATAATTATAAATAAAACATAAATAAGAAAATTAATAGAAAAAAAATTTGAATCTGAGTTGAATCAATCACAGCAGCATATGGCTCATTTCTATTAATTAATTTTGACAGACAAAAAGTATGGTCTAAAGACCGTCCCAAAAGAGTAATATATTTCTTCAAAAAAAAAAGGGAAAAAGAGTAATATATTTCCACTTGGTAATTAATTAGCAGAAAAATAAGTTGGAACTTGATCCACCAATGCTATATAAGTTAAGATGATGTATAAAAATTACCTAATAATTTATAGTCATTAGAGATGATGTATAACCATGTCACACGTGTATACAATCAAAGTTTAGAAAAACCTGCACAATAATAAACAAAAATAATTAGGACATATATATTGTTCAATTTTTTAAAAAGTGAGATATATATGAGAAAAACACAAAACGAAAAATATGAAAAACACAAGAATTAATGAGAGCATAAATCTAAAAGTACAAGTTAAGTAAAAAGTCAAAATCAGTTACATAACAATGAAACTCAACCGTACATATTTGCTAGATAGAGAATGAGATAAAGCATCTCAAAGTTGAGAATGGCCTTTGGTGACCTTGATAGTACTCACATTTGGTTTTGGAAGCCTCTTATTTGGAATTGTGACGGGAGTATTGGTCTTACCGCACAGAGGGTAGCCATGAAGCAAAGTGCAGAGATCTTTCTGCATTCAAAAGAATGTCATGCTGTTCATTACGTCAAGCCTCATCATGAGATAAAGTATCTCAAGAATAAATGTAGGGTTTTAATATTAATCCTTAGATAATTACGGTTAATTTTTATAAATAAGGAAATCAATCGATGGAAATATTCAATGTAATTAAATTCGATTGATTTCTTTAAAAATCTATATATATTAAGTGAGGATTTTTTTTAAAAAACTTATAAATGGTAGATAGAAATATAGAATACATAATTTTGGTATATTTTAAGCAACTCAATCCCCTTAATTGGAGGTTTATTTCCAATTAATTGCAAATTTGCAATCAATTCATTAATTAAGAAATTTCAAAATCCGTGTAAATTAATCAATTAATCATTTGATATAAATCTGTACTATATGCATTAGATTAACAAATTAATTAATATGATTTGTTAAATAATCAAAGTCCTAAAAGATTATAAATTATGTATTTAATTGGACATTACATAAATTTGTGATATGAATAAGTAAATTAATGTAATTTGATGACCAATTAAAGTTTTCAAAATATCTAAATATTTTGGAAAGTTAATTGACCAATCAAATATTTTTTAAAGAAATAAAAAATTTCAAAAAATAGGAAAAAAAAGTATTGAGTCAAAATTAAATATACTTGGTCAAACACACCCCGTCCTATATATTATAGTATAGATATAGAATAGATAGATTTGAATTTGAATTTAAAAAGTTAATGGGATTTTATGGAAATTACATCCTACATAATGGTGTTCTAATATAATTAAGGATTTTTTTACAAATTTATCCATGATTGACATAATTTGCCATTAAAACTCCATTAGACATAATCTTAAATATATATTAGGAAAATAAAAAATTCAACATTTAATATAAAACTCAATTGATATTATTTATTAATTAAAATAAATTAATGATTTTTTAAAAATAATAGATATAGATAGATTAGATAACATCCGCCTAGAGATATTTATTGGATTTTTTTAATAACATATTTATAAATAATATAAATCAGTGAACTTTTTTTATTAGAATTAAAATATTTCAAAAAATGAAAAATAAATATTACATTTCATGAGTTTTATTTAAATTTTGGGCAATACTTTTGAATTTAAATTAAAATAAATTTTTCTAAATTTATGCATTCAAAATAAATTTTACCATAAATTGATACTTTAATTAAGGACAACTTCCAAAAATCAAGGTACATGTAAAATTGCTAAATAAATAAAATAATTTAATAAGCATCAACCAATCACAATTTTTAATTTGTATTAAAAATTTCAAAAAAACCATAAAATTCCATTAAGTCAAAATCAATTCAATTAGGGTCAAACACACCCTTCCTATATATTATAGTATAGATTAGTTCAAAATTACTAATACTTTATGCTGACATTACAATAGAGTTTAGCAGCATAGATTCAATCGATCTCGTGGACATTAATATTTAGTGATATATTATTTGAAATATTAAATAAATTAGACGCCTAAAATTGCATGTGATTAAACCTCGAGTCGGATAATCGGATCTAATAACAATAAAATCAAATTCTTTAATGATTCCTACTATAAAACGTAACTGTTGCTCTCTAGTAAAATTTCAATTTGTGGTTAAAATTCTTCGTAGAAGGGTAAAATTTATGTCAAATGAAAATACCGACACATCTAAATCAAATATATATTAAATATTAAAATTATATTTTCTATTTTCAATTTTAGGAATTTAATCAAATAAATTTTAAAATAAATAAATAATTAATTAATATTTTAAATATATCGAAATTTAAATTTGGCAATAAAAATCAAATCTTGCCTCATAAAGGGATAATATTTTTTAAATCAAATCACATCTTTTGATTGATGGAAGATATTATAAAATCAAAGAATGATCAATCAGGTTGCAATCTTACTTATTTAATTATTACAAGAATTGTCCTTCCTATACCTATAAATACGGGGGCTCTTCACAAATTAAAGACACTAACAGAACTCGAAGACACGAAGGCGCATTGAGCAAGCAACAAACAAGGAGAATGAAGTTCAGAGGCCTCTCAAGCGAGCTCTTCATCTTCAGCGTTCTTCGTGGAAATCAACGATGTTCTCCATGAAAATCAGCATTTTCGGCGTTCAATTCGGAAACGAAAAGACCAACATCGGCGAAGATATTCAGAATGTATTTTCGTTGAGTGAGTGTGGTGCCAGCATCGGAACGAGTGATTTCCAGTCCTAAAAAATAGTGAGCAAGACCAAGATCCTTGATTGTAAACGAAGCTTTTACTTGAAGATCGTGTGTGAATTATTTCACACATCAATTAGGTTTTACGGGAGAAATTTCTTGCTCTTTATTTCTCGTTTCTGTTTCTTTCAATATACAAATTATAGTACTAGCATACTCACTAATCTGATTTGTGCCTAGGACTGGTGTGGATACATTCTAGAGGGTTTCTCCTTTGGAGTTTTGAAAGAAAGGAACCGATCGAGAAACGAGATAATTTATTACCGCATGAAGAGTGTTTGAGGGCGGTTCAAAACACTTCAAGAAAGATTTTAGTCAAGTAAGTTACTGAGAATCTTGAGTTTCGAAATAAAAATTGCAAGCCAACGATTCCTTGTAGGAATTTTTTTTTTTTTAAATTTTCGCTGCGTTTTAAACCTGTTTTTTCAACATTTACCACCGGGTCAAGAATAACTCACCTCCCGGTCTCCTCGGTCGCGCACTACAAGAAATCCTGCAAATTCCGACCGAAAATTCCGAGGGAAACGTTCCGTCGGAATTCCCTCGGTAATTCCGATGGCATTCCGACGGGCTTCAAATTTTTTTTTTAAAAATAGCTATTAAATAATTCCAACGGGATTTCCCTCAAAATTTCATCGGTTCTTTTAAAATAAAAAAATTTAAAACTAATATTAAATAATTCCGACAGGATTCCGAGGGAAATCCCGTCAATTTTTTTTTAAATATAAAATATAAAAATAAAAATTAAATATTTCCGACGGGGTTTCCCTCGGAATCCCGTCGGTTTCTAAATACAAAATTTAAAAAGTAAGAGTAAATCGGAATTCCCGTCGGTTTTTTTTTTTAAATATAAATAAAATAAATAAAATAAAAATAAAAAATATTAATTGATTAAAATTTCCTAGGGAATACCGACGGGTATTCCATCGGAATTTTAAACTTAAAAAAAAATTTAAATAAATAAAAACCAACGGGAGAAATCCCATCGGTTTTCCATCGGTGTATTTGGATAAAAAGCCCTCCAAAATTTCAGACACTCCTTTGTGAAAAAGCCCCAATTTCTCTCGTCCACCCGCCTCCGCCATTTCACCCTTCTCTCTCACCATCTGTGTCCCACCACTGTCCGTTGCCGCCTGTGCCCACCGCTTTTCGTTGCCGTTCTCGTCTCCACCGGACGTCACCAGCCTTACTCCGCCTCTTTGCCGTCAGCCCAAGCTCTCGCCGTCTCAAACTCCGCCAGCCCCAGCTCTCTCGACGCTGCCAACCCCGCCTTCGCCAACCCCTGTTGCGTCTCCGCTCCTCTCAGCCTGTACCCCCCTCCGTCGGATGTCTCCTGCTTTGCCCAGGTATTATATTTCGCAAGCTTAATGTAAATATGTGTATTTTCTTTTGAGAAATTCTCAATAATGCAAGTAATGATTTTTAGTTTCTTTTGCATTGACACATGAAATGTTTGTATGATTTTAATTTTTATTATTTAGTTACTTAATTTATGTACTGTTTTCGACAGTGGAGACGAAATGCTTGAATTCAGAGGTGTGGCATGCATGTGTAAGCCGAGTTGTGTATTTTCCTTAAGGTCACAGTGAGCAGGTGTCTGATTAATTAGAGATTTTGCATTTCAATTCTTTAGATATGAAATTTGGGTGTTTAATGTGCGAAAATGGTGAATTCTTATACAGCTGGTTTGAGCTTTGGATCCCAAAATCTAGGGCTTCTTTATAGCTGGAGAATATCTTTCTCTAAGTTAAATTTGTTGTTGAATTTAATTCATTTATTTTCATTAGTCAGAACAAAGTGAACTTCTTCAAAATCTAATTTCTTCATGTTGGCTTGTGCATTTGCATTTAATTGTTTAATCTGATGTGGGTTGGATCGACATTGCATTCTTGGTGTATATTTTTCGTAATGTTTAATGTTGGTGGTACTTGATTTTATTTGTTTTGTGATGTTTACTTCATTGCTTTTTAATGGTTTTGTGCTACTTTTGTAGGAATATATGCTATATGAAATGTGTTAAAACATCATCCACTTTCTAGGATTTTGTTTTTCAGTTTACCTGTTCTTTAGGCCTAATTTGCTTTGACACAATGTTTGTTAACTGTACATAATTTCAGGAAAACCCAAATGTCAAGAAATTGTAACCTAAATGGCCAGAATACCGGAATGCTGTCAAGAGATCAGCTGCTTTATCTCTTCGATCGATTAGCTTTTCTCACCTCACAACCTGGTGATTCTACTGTTTTTTTACTCTATTTTTCACCAATGATTGCCACTTTTTTATTTGTTATTTGAATTTATTGTTGTTTTTTTGGCTGGAAATCGTTGATTTCGGTTTCCGAATGATGCTAGAGGTGAAGAAACGTATTGCTGATGCTGTCAACGATAAGCAGGTAAATTGGATATTGCGAATCAGTTTTGGCGATAGAATTGCTTAGTTGAAACTTGAATTTATGATAGTATTGATAATATTTTATTTTCTGGAAGTTTAATGTGAATTCCAGCTCTAATGCTCTCTGTTCATTGTCGATCTGTGTGGAAAGTGCAAATTTAAGTCCCAATAGTCTTTCTTAATTTAAGGCATGTTGTGTATGTATGAAATGAGTCTCTAAATCATTTGGCATGATGTTAATGAAGTTTCTAGTTAATGAGTTGATGCCCACAAGAAATATTTGTTGCTCGTGTTTCATTATTCTTGTTTTTCTTTTTCCCGTCTCCCATTTCTGTTGGTTATTACGGAAAACTATATGATGGAACTTGTGATAAGTGGTGATGAACATTTTACATCGCAGAAATGGATGATTCTAGCTATCTCCTGTACTGTTAACAAGTGAAGTTAAGTTATATGCATACAGGAAGCTGTAGCTGTCACTACTGCTATTCAAGAGAAGATTTTTACAAATATGGGAGTTGGTGAGTGATTCTAGTTGCTTGGTTCTTCCATTTGCTGCAGCTTCCTTCTGTAAATCTAGCATACTATACTTGCATAAGGCGTACTATGCAAAGCCTGGTGCTAGGATTGGTACTTTCTTGATAAAAACTTATATCGGAAAGAAAGTTAATGATGTAGTTGATGAAACTTTTTATCTTATGTCGCCAAATTGTTGTGGACCAAATTGTTTCCTAACTCACAGTTGGCTTGTCATGAAAAGAAAAACACCATTTGCAGCAGAACCATATGGTACCCACAGATTTATTGAAGAATCACAACATTTATTATACATTCGGTTAGATGAGACCACAAAGATGATTTATTAAATATCACAACTCTAATTCTGGCTGCTGTTCCACGAAAAGGTTACTTATTACTTTCTCATAATTCTATAATTTAGTAGTAGTTCTTGGATGCATTTATGAGCAGAAATTTCATGAATTATCAAGCACTGATATATATGGGTAAGTAGTAAGTACCCAATATCATTATTAATATATTCCCCTCATCATTACATTGTTGCCTAATTTACTTACCATTTCTGTGTTA
The DNA here is from genome assembly GCA_037501455.1 of Lantana camara. Lineage (NCBI taxonomy): Eukaryota > Viridiplantae > Streptophyta > Magnoliopsida > Lamiales > Verbenaceae > Lantana > Lantana camara. The sequence continues at coordinate 114,458,703 of CM074857.1, forward strand.
ATAAGGATTAGGAGATAGAGAGATCATACAAATATTCACACCACATGTAATGACAAAGTTTCTGAAAGTGAAATAATGACAAAGAAGATGGGGCCTATTTCTTTGTTTGTCCTGCACTATGTGTCTAGTTTTGTGAAAACAGTGGGCAACACGTGTAGGTGTTCGACAATTTTCTTGTTTGTGTGATTTGGAGCTGATTGTTTTTCATATCTCCTTAAATTAATGTTGATGAGCTACAACTAAGACACATGTAGGTGTTCAACTTTGCAGGTTCTTGAGGCTTTTGCTTCTTGGCTACAGCTAAGACATAGGTATTCTCTTCTTTCTGTTGCTCCTCTTAACAGATTCATCATTGAATTTTCATTCTGCTGAATGTGGACTGTGTTTTATCTCTTGATGGGCTGCATACAAAAGTATTTTCTGGTACATAAGATAGGCACATCTGGAATTATGTTACTTACATTTGTGTTATCTTTAAATTGAGAAAAATGAATACTCACTTTTTTTTACCATGGATAACTGAGTTACCAGGATTTTCTTTTTTACCAGAATGGCAGAATATGAAAGTCTTGTTTTCATTGATCATCATTTACTTTCATATTGGTTCTTTCTAGGATGTTCTTTAACTTTGTTTGAGGTTTTCCATGGCTGACAAGAGCCACCTTACAGTGCCTATCAATCTAAAATTAAAGCACTGCATGGAGCATGGAAAGAAATTTGATGATAAGGAGTGATATGTCAGCATGGCTCAGAAGGCTGAGAGAGAGCAGGAACTTAAAAATCATTTTGAGCAAACTGTCATGGAACCAGTTGACAAGTTTCAAGTATGTTACAAATTGGTGATGTGATTTGAACTATCATGACCATGTTTAAAGTAGGATAAGTATTTCAAAGGTATTTATTAACAATTAAATATGTAGTAGATTATGGATAGATAATTTTGGTATGGATTAGTGTGTATATTTGTAATGTTAGTTGATGAATTAGTTCTGAATAAGTATTTTGAATGGGTGTAAAATAATTTTTTTTAAATAATTTTAATTTTTAATTCTAATAAGTTCGATGGGATTCCGAGGGGAATCCCGTCGGAATGAATTAATTTTTTTTATCCTATAAGCACATTCCGACGGGATTCCGAGGGAAATCCCGTCGGAAAGAATTAATTTTTTATATTTTTTAAGCAAATTCCGACGGGATTCCGAGGGGAATACCGTCGGGATATATATTTTGTTTTTTCAAAATATGACATATCCGACGGGATTTCACTCGAAATCCCATCGGAATATTTTTAATTTAATTTATTTTTTTTGGATTTTTGTCTCTCGGAATTCCATCGGTTTTCCGTCGGTATTTGAATTCCGAGAAGGGGTTTTCCAACAGACTGTGTCCCATCGGAATTCCCTCGGAATTCCATCGAAATTCCTTGTTTCCGAGGGAATTCCGACGGAACGTTCCGTCGGAATTCGCAGGATTTCTTGAAGTGGCGTGAGAGATTCTCAATGGGTACTACGTGCTAAGGCATGCCCGACCACCCGATGCTTTGCCGGTTTCCAATCTCACGTTTCCCTGGGCTCACAATACAGTACAGTGCATTTCTCACCAAAACAGTAAGGTTCAGTAAAGCATTTCATTCATTACATTGTAAACAATTCATTTTCTTGAAAACATTTGCTCGATGATTTTATTGAAAATAATATGAGTATACAATAGGGTCTTTGGCCAAAACTCTTTACACAAGGGTTGTAGGGTTTATATACGTAACTAGAACAAAAAACACCCTCACTTGGAATACGACGAGACAAGAGACATGAGCAATACGAGTGCCTACTCGATCTGAAAGCCTCCGCCCTGGAGACAAATTGTAAAACAGAAGGAACAATACGTACTCGTGAGAAATGACTCAATATGAGACCAAATAGGATGCACGATATTGATATGGGGTGTCATGGAATGATATGAAATGATATGACATGCATACGAGAATTACTAGATGATATGCTATGTTGTGATAGTGTTTATGTGCACAATTAATGTCCCACGTAGCGTATAGGCACATAAACAATCTCACAACATATTAAATCATTCAATTAACACATAAATCAATCCATATATAACAATTAGGCCAAGTATATCAATCATATAAATAAGGAAACTATATAATTAACACCCAAAGCACGGACAAGTACCAATCAAGTGACAGAGCACTCGAATCCAACAAACGAATTCAATATATAATGCATATATAACACTCATTCGAAAATGCAAGCCATGTATGTTCTTCACACAATTCAAGTAAAGGAGCAATTACAATCAAAATATAGTACGACACATTAGGATCATGATCGGGGTGGAAAAAAGCAAGAAGAAAGCAAAAAACGACAAAACGAGCACAAAATAGCAAGACAACGCCTAGGGATCAGGGCCTACGTCACGCCCATGACCATGGTCGTGATCACTTGGATAGTTAATAAAAACAGAATAATGCCCAGGCATCACGGCCAACATCACGACGGTGATGAATCCCGTCACGCCTATGACCAAAAATAAGGGGGCTCATCACGGGCGTGATGATCTTGCAGAAGCACAAATACACAGAGGCAGAAATAGGGCAGTCTCGTCGACGGCTTTTGGGGCACCGTCGACGGCCCGAACTTACCCGAAACCACAAAACAACAACAACTAGCAACATACCAGCAATTAACCGGCGCCGAAACACGTATTAAACCACTGAATCTACAAACCCAACAAATTATATAAACATATACAAATATATACATATATACACATTTAATCAAATAAAATACAAGAATGGGAGGGGGCTTACCGAGGAAGGAACGAGGTGGTAAAGGGTGGTTCATGGTGATCGGATGGTTGTCGGAAAGTTACCGGAGATGGGGCTGAGCTTGAGTTCCTGCTTCTTGCCTTCAACTAAAAGTGGGAATGGAAATAGATAAAGTAAAGAGTGATGAGGTGGTTGTAGAGGTGCCGTGGTAACCGGTGAGGGCTGTCGGCGACGGGGTGACGACCGGTGAGTTAAGGTGGTGTGGCGGGTGGTGTCGGCCGTATTGAGGAGAAAGGGGAGAAGGAAAATGAAAGAAAAATGAAAGAAAGGGGAAAGAAAGCAAAGAAGAGGAAATGGGGGAGGAGGCTGGTGTCTCGGGTGAAGTGGAGAGAGAGAGAGAGAGTGTGGGTGGAGGCGGGGCCCGATTTAGAAGATATTTTGGTGGTTATACTAGTTGGGATATTTTCAGTTGGTTTTAGACTTGAATTGAAATGCAGGTTTGAAAAGAAGTAGATTCTCGAATTAAATAAAAGGATAGTCAACGGGTTCAGGAATTTACGGAGAACAAAACGGCGAGGCTAAAAAATGCATATGCGTGTTTGTGTGTGATATTGCAATTAAAGTTAATTAAACAATTAATCACGTACGACTCGTAATTACAATTAAGTCACACAATCAAACAATTAAACTCAAAACACTTAAGTCACATAATTAAATAATTAAAACGTGTAACACTCAGCCTGACCTCACTCTGATGTCATACCTGATCAATTTGAAAACATGGGGCATCATAGATGTAACTATTATGACACTCTCACCCAAAATTTCTTAGGCAATCTTGCTTGGAAGAGAAGTAGTTGTGCTAAGTCAAGAAGATGACGATGCTTACGTTCTACTCCTCTATTTTGCTGAGGTGTGTATGGTGCAAAGCGTTGATGAAAAATACCCAAAGAATAGAATAAGGATTGACAATCGCCATTTAAAAACTCAGAAATATTATCCGTTCGCATAATCTTGACACGTCTCTAAAACTGTGTATCGATATACTGTAAAAAAGCTTTAATGGTAGATGACATATGCGCTTTATGAGATAAAAGGTATTTCCACGTATTCCATGAATGATCATCAACAACAGTTAAGAAGTAATGTGTCCCATTCATAGAAGATATCGGATACGAACCCCACATATCCGTATCAAATATTTGTTTAGCATATGAAGTGCTAAAAGGAAAAATTATACGAGATTGTTTAGCCAAAGGACAAATTTCACAATGATCTTTTGAGTCGATAACATCATGAAAAAATCCCAGATGAGACAAAGTAGAGCAAGATGCATGACCTAGGCGTCTATGCCAAAGAGAGTATGAGTTTAAGATACAAGAAGATGAGAATCAAAAGTACAGGTTACATTTGGAAAGGAATTAAAAGTTCTATTTGAATCAATAACACAGTTATCGAAGCTAGTAAAGTCTAATATGCAGAGTTCCTTGTGTTTTCCCCACAATAAGGAGTGTTCCAATTCTAAGGTCTTGTAACAAGCAACGATAAGTGAGAAAAATGATTTTAAGTTGAGCAACAGAGACGAGTTTTTCATGGATAGAAGGTGTTGGGGTTAATGCCCAGAAAATTCAATTATATTGTAAATATTTTGGATTAATAAAACTGAAATTATCCCAAGCTATGAGTATTTTAAAATTTTAATAATTAAGACGTGTGATGGTATTTTTATATGAAATGTGTTTCATAGGAAAAGACTTTAAATACTAAAAATTATGTGTCATTAAAGTTCTAGTCGGTAAGATAAGAAAATATTTTTATCGATACTATAATGTGTTATATAAGATGATTAGTCTTTTGTCATGGGGAAATGGAGTTTCCAATAATAACACATTGATGATTTTCAAAGAGATTGGAAACATCGAACTGGACCGCTGAGATTGTTCATTTTATACTGCTATCTAAAATGAACAAAAATCTCGGGAAGCATTGGACTCTTAATTCTGGTAGTGTTTCGACTTTAGACATGTAGTGTTAATCACTGTGATGTACTCAGAAGTGAGGTCTCGGTAATAGGTGGCCAAAATACTTTGTACGTTTGGTGATTGCATGAAATGTGCTAAAGATAATTACTGATCAAGTAATCTGTGGCCTTGCTGGAAGGTTAAGAGATATCCCTGAAATAGATTTGCAAATAGTTCAAATTAAAACTTTGGCCATAGTACTTCTTATGTGTGTCACCGAAGTTGTATGTTGAATGTGTTTCACATACAGAGAATTTGGACTTAAGGCGAATTTCAGATTGGAAGTGAAAAATAAATGATAGTAGTATTGATTTATTTTTCATGGATATCTATATAGAGGAATAAAATGCAAAATTATCCTAGATTGAGAAATTCGTGAATAATTTAATTAATTTTAGAGTGCAATAATATTTATTTAGTGGAATTAAATATTGTTAAACAGTAATCAATTATTGTCATGAGATGATGATAGATTGGCCCGTTTGGAGCTAAAATTAATTAGCTTGCAGGGCCCCAAAGAAGACCAAAGAGAAAATATTAAAAGAAGAGAGAAATGAATTTTCAAAGTGTTTGAAACTAGCCAAAGGGTTTATTTTGAGAAAATAAATTAAATTCCAAATAGTTGGAAATACTCGGAATTTTATTTTGGAGAACATAATTTTTTTTTAAAAAAAAAGTTTTTTGATGACGTGGCATGCTGACGTGGCGAGTTGATGATGTGTCAAGCCACGTCAGCGGACCAAGGGGTGCGTGGTGTGGAGATTGAGCTCCGTCAGCACGCGTGAACGGCGCAGATTAAGGTCCAAGACTTGGTCAACGGGCCGGTCAAAAGGATAGGGTCGGTCAATACCTGGATAGGGCCAGCGGATCGGATCCGGACACGTGGTAATTTTTGGTGGTCCGTGTGTGGATGACACGCACCAGCCACACAGCCGCCATGTGGTGGCACATGCGGCGCCCGATCAGCACGTGGTCGGCGCCGTTGGAATTCTTGCGGCCCAAGCTATAGCTTCAGATTAGCCGTTGGTGCTTTGGTTACACGCCAAAAATGCAAAAGTACCGGCGGGGTCCTTACTTTTGGCTATAAATAGGCTTGCACATATTCAATTTCAATCATCAACGTGTGCATTTCCTTTCTCATCTTTCAAATGCCATTCGGCACTCTCTCTCTCTTATATTAATTTATCCTTAATTAAGAATTAATTAATTATTTAATTAGATGGTTATATAATTAATATATGGGGCAACTTTTAATAACTCCCCTTGACTTGCAAAAATTTTACATTGCTCCCCATTCTAAAAAGTTTATCTTCTAACTACCTAATTCACTTTTATAATTTCCCCTCACTCCCTACCCACCTAAAAAGTCAGTTATACCCTCAACAATCTCCTTTTACGTACCAAATCTGATACAAGTTAGGGTTCTTCTTCTTCCAACAAATTTTTTCCAATTCGGCCATGACACCGCCCCAATCCGCCGACGACAACTCATAGCCAGCAACGGTGGGCTATTTCCTCAAGAAATGACATTCTTCTTCCCTCTATCATATACATCTCGATAGGGCTTTTTGTTGGTTGTTCAAGTGAATGAGCGGAGAAAATCAGGCGCGGAATCTCTCTCCTAAGAAATCCAGGGCTGAGTTTTCACTTCCATGGTCTCTAACCTTAGGCAACTTCGTTCTTTTTCTCTATTGCTTAGGGTTGATTCTACATTTTGTAGTTCTCTCTGGGCTCGGGTCCTGTACCAATTGCAGGCCCGTCTTTCTCGAATCTCAAAATTCGCCAAAAGGTAAAGAAAGATTTAATCTTTTTTTATTTGTGTTTTGTTTTTGCTTGATTATGCATCTTGAACGATATTTCTGAAATGGGTTTTTGTTGTTCTTTGTTCTTTCTCATGGAATTTGGTGTTAATTAGAGCAGGGGCGGCATAAGAATGCAAGTAGTTGAGGAAGAGTACGAGATGAGGCAAACGAGAGATATGGCTGCTGCTAAAAACTAAAAAGAGATGGGAGGCTCTGATAATTTTATTTTTAATTCTAATTTGTTTGTTTATTCTAGTGTTCTGTGTAAATTCACAAAAATCATGAATTTTAATCACCGTTTAGTTTCTTTAACACTAACATTGTCATGTTACTGGCTCATCTTTAGTATATTAGAACAGAAAAATTAAGTCTAGTTTATATTTGAGTTAGCTATTATACATTCAGCTCGTTTTTACTTGATTGTTGTTTATTATTCGTGTTGTAATAAAATGTGTATTGATTACAGTATTGAAACATATATTCTCTAATTTAGGTCATGGATGGAAAAGTTAAAGTTTTAAAGAGAAGCTGGATATGTTATTCAACTCTCAAATAAATCCTTACTCGATGTTCGTCTCTCTACTGAGCGCAAAAAGGTGAGTTAACACTCTTTTCTCAGGCTATAATTTTGTATTCCTATTTCTCTAGTTTCTCCTAAGGTGTTGGGTATTGCAATTTAGCCCTTTTCAGATTGATTGATTTTTGGTTGATTATATGAATATAGGATTCGGTGTCTATGTTTCATTCTTTTGATTGGCTTTCATGTTGTAATAATTGATTTTGGGTTTTCTTCGATTTTGTTACAAAGGCATGGGTCAAAGGTTCTACATGGGTTCCAATATGTGAGGTTGATGATTCGGTTGATGCTGGTACTATTTCGAGAAAGGTCACAGAGTTTATGATGGGTAATGCCTGATGTGAGAGTTCAACTTGGACGTAGAAGACAAAAGAGAATACCATCCCAAATTGTCAAAAGAGATTTGACATGTTCACATTGCAAGCAAAAGGGTCACAATTGACGTGGCTGCAAACAGCCTCTTGAATCGTAAATTTGCATGATCTGCAAATCTGTGTATTTAGATTATTCAACTCATTACGTGAACCTTATTATCTGTATTCTCTAAAGCACGGACACGCCAGAAAATGTCACTGTGCAGTGTACGTGTCCGACACGCCTCCGACACGCCTGATCCGTGTCTGAATAAAAAAAAAAAAAAAAGAATAGGGACATGGTATCGGACACTCCGCAGCAGAGTGTCCGACACGGCTTGGACACGGATTGCAAAGGATTTTCATTTCTGGGGGCTCTATAGCGACATCTCCGTGGTGGTAGTGAGTGTTTTGGAAATTGGAAGGAGGAGCATCATTATTGCAACATCTTCTATGGGCGTGAATGCTATCCAATTCATCTGAGCTAGCACAAATCACAACCACAAACAAAATGAACGACAAATCTTCTTAACCCCCTCGAATTAGACAAAATAATCAAAGCCTATCTCAGATCTGACGAAGGATCAATTGCTAAACCACTGAAAATGTTATCAAAATTTACGGTATTAAGTACTCACTGCAGGGACCTGTACAGAGCTCATCGTGGGCCTCAAAGAGCTTGAATTATGGAGTGATCCGATTGAAATTCTTTAGGGTTTACAGTACAATTGGTTTTGAAGTAAGGAAGATGAAGACTGCCATGGGGAGAAAATTAGGCGAAGAATGGTGGGATGGGGAGAAGATCTGACGACTAAGCGGCAGAGTGAATGAATGTAGTTAGGGTTTACCAAAAGAATTTTTTCAACCCTTAACTTAATACGTTAACTAAGGCCCACAAAACTCTAAATGTGATTTTATTTTATTAATTTTCTTTTTCCTTATTATGCAGCATTCTTCTAGACATTACAACCAATGAGCCAAGTATATATATTCCCTTGTAGTTACTTTTAAATATTAGTCACTCGATATTAAAAATAATTTAAATAACACAAAAAATATTTTATTCTTACCAAATAAAGGATATTTGGGTTATATATATATATAGCCGTGTCGGAGCCGTGTCGTGTCCTAAAATTTTGAAAAAATTCGTGTCGCCGTGTCCGTGTCGTGTCGTATCCGTGTCGCCGTGTCCGTGTCCGTGCATCATAGTCTGTATTGAATACTTTATTTTAAGATATTAGTACTCTAGTATTCCTTCTTTGTGTTGCATATCACGTAGTTAGTATTATATCTAAAATGTAGCTTGAGATCACAAAACCTGGGTTCTGAAGAATTTATACTTTATACCCACATATAAATACTCTATTATTGTTTTCCTATACTACATATCTCCCTATTTGTACTAGAGGAAAAAAGTTATATGGAATCATGCCTCTTGGTCAACTAGATGAAATCCTTGGTCTTTACGAATTTATACTCCATAATGCTAATTAAATACCTTAATTTTACTTCCTTGTACTACATATCGCCCTATTTGTACTTTATCCAAAACGTGACAAAACCTTGCTTGTCCGGAATTAATACCTTATAGTCAAGTTTTTATACTCTATTATTGCTTCTCTATAGACATGTCGCCAAATTTGTACTACAGGAAAAAAAAAGTTGTATAATTTCACGCCTCTTGGTCATATATACTAAAGGATACATACTAATTGATACAAATGATATATTGTGTGATAATATACTAATTGATACAAATGATCAATATAAGATTATGTGATCAAATGCTAAATGATACATACTAAATGATCAAATATACTAATTGATACAAATGATATGTTGTGTGACAATATACTAATTGATACAAATGATCAATATAGTAAATGAAAATGATTAATATAAGATTATGTGATCATATGCTAAATGATACATACTAAATGATCAAATACACTAATTGATACAAATGATATGTTGTGTAACAATATACTAATTGATAGAAATGATCAATATAATTAATGATAATGATCAATATAAGATTGTGTGACAATATACTAAATGATCAAATATACTAATTGATACAAATGATATGTTGTGTGACAATATACTAATTCATACAAATGATCAATATAGTAAATGATAATGATCAATATAAGATTGTGTGACAATATACTAAATGATCAAATATACTAATTGATACAAATGATATGTTGTGTGACAATATACTAATTGATACAAATGATCAATATACTAAATGTTATAGTAAATGATAATGATCAATATAAGATTGTGTGACAATATACTAAATGATCAAATATACTAATTGATACAAATGATATGTTCTGTGACAATATACTAATTGAAACAAATGACCAATATAGTAAATGATAATGATCAATATAAAATTGTGTGACCTATTATGTGATCATATACTACAAAAATGTTATTACAACGTACTTCCATGATTCATTACCTCATATTGGGATATAAATAAGGGATTACAATGTTTTTATACTACATTACGTGAGTTCAATACTACAACAATGTTATGAACTATGGGGCTTATTGTCCCAACATACTAGATTTCCATGAATCATTACCTCATATTGGGATATAAATACGATATTACAACGTTTTTATACTATATTACGTGAGTTCAATGCTACAACAGTGTTATCAACATACTAGATTATTGTTCCAACATACCAGATTTCCATGAATCATTACCTCATACTGGGATATAAATACGATATTACAACGATTTTACACTACATTATGTGAGTTCAATACTAAAACGGTGTTATCAATACTACAACAGTGTTATCAACATACTAGATTTCTAGGAATTAATGCCTCATTATGGGATATAAATACGACCATATTCATACTATCAACAACTACTACAAAAAATTTAAACTTACATATTCAACCATTCACCATAATATCAGTAATGTGATATCAATAGCATAATATTACATTGTAGTACTACAAAATGTGATATCAATACCATAAAGTTCAACGACAAACAACAAAAATACAGCCCTTCACAACAATAGACCAAATGTCCACTTACCAGCAACAGACCAAAAACAAACCAAATATCCACTTACTATGAGTGAAAACCACCATCACGTCACTGTACAGGCCGCATCTCATGTACATTAGAATTAGATAATTAAGAATAAAGCTAACAGAAGCATGATTCAACTTCAATGCAAGCGCATGAATTTGCTGCCCTAGACGTAAGTCCCTAAGGGCAGAGCATGAGCTCAGACCCCTGGTAAAACCAAATTCATTGGGCTTGAAATACAATTGCATTTGACTAAAAAGAAGAAGTGCCAAATGGGGCTTATGTGATTGGTCATAACCTGATATCATGATAGTCCACGAAACCAAATTTCTTTACGACATTTCATCGAACAACTTTCGGGCCGAATCAAGATAGCCACGTTTCGCATAAAATTTTAGAATGTGGTTACACGTGAGAATTTCAGCTTGAGCGCTTGTTTTGATCATAAGGCCTTGCAATGCAATCCCACGTTTGAAGGCCCTTGTTTTGGCGCAGTGATGGAGAAAAGAACAAAATTTTTCGAGCATAATTCTTCAGACAAAAACATCAGAGGCCACGAAATCCGATGTTGGAGGACTAGGCGTACTTTTTTCACTGAAATAAATCTTGGAACTTAAATAATGCGAGAAGCCATTTGTTAAGATTCTAAAGGTAAGATCGGCCGCAGCTTTCCGCCTGTTGGGGGAAAAAAGTTGAAACTTTTGTGAGAAAAACCTGTATTGGCGTCCTCGTCGTCGGCGGTGCCATTCTTAGTGGTGGAAACCCCTCAAAGGCAGAAAGGGTTCAGCGGCGGCAACCCTCAGCGGCGGAAACCGTCTCGCCGTGTTGTGCTTCGTTTTCTGGCCAAAAAACCCTCGTCGGCGTTCGCTTCTTTTGATTCCACAAAATGAAATGGGAGGAATGGGGTGTTGGTTATGTTCCATAGATAATTTGGTAAAATCACACCAAATGGGTAGTGAAGTAAAATTAGGAAATTCGACTAGGGAGTTATTATGGTTAAATTTTACATGGGGGAGCTATGTAAATTTTGGATCACCCATTGGAGAGTTTCAGCTTATTTCCCGTTAATATATAATCCACTTAATTATTAGAAAATAGGGGTTTTCTAAAATTAGAAAAATGTGTTTTTCTAAAAAGATATTTTCTCAAAGTATTTAGCGAAATACTACTGGAGCCCACACTCCAAAATCTTAATCAGGGATATTGCGGAGAAGCTCTGCCGGTTTCACGAGAAATAAATGAGGTGCTGGAAAAGTGTCATTGATAGCCATTTTTGCAGTACGATAATACAGTTATGCTACCAAAATTATTATTTACATATTATGATTATATGCTCTATGATTTAAATTTATGTTATCGATGTATGTATATACTAGAGTTATTCTGCCCAAATTGTTATGTTGCTTATTAAAATATTTTAGAAATATTTTGATAAAGGGTTATGGCGATTTTTTTTTTTTTGAAATATTTCCCCATATCATCACTCTGTTTCGGGCCCGCCACCCAGCAGAAGGTTATATCGAAAAGATGGGACATAGAGTACATTGCTAAGAGTAAGAATGGTATTAAGTGTAATATCCCCTATATGTGTAAACCCCCTGAGTACTTCCATCTAGAAGATGAATAAGGTGGATTTAGTGATTGGCTTAATGTGTTGAAATAAAGAAGAATGATGACACATATGATTCGAAGCTCCCGAATCAATTATCCATACACTTTGCATATTGGAAGCAACAACATTAAGCGCAAGACATTCAAATTCCATACCTTCAAAATCGTCCAAATGAGCAAGGTGGACAGTCTCAACAATAGATTTTCCCTTCAGTGCTTTCTTCACTTCATTGTGAATGTAACCTTGAATCTGCACAGTCAGATCTGGTACCACCTTAATACTAGTCCCACTTGCAATTGCAGTTTGTGAATCAGCCATGTGTTCATTGAACTGAGATCCTGTCCAGACATGTTTTGAAGATTGAGATGCCTTATGTTCCTTGAACTAGTCCGATTCACCAGAAATTTGGAAGCACGTGTCAACCAAATGATCGTGACGCCCACAATGTGAACATTTCAATAAAGATTTATCAATCCTGCACTGTCCAAATTGTGCAACTCCTGTGGCCTGTTTTCTATAATTTCCAGTAGTATTCCCTTTCCTTTGAGCCAACATAGCAAAATCATTAACAACTGAGTAATTAATATGTATTTCACGTTGTTTGTCAACTCTCAATATCATTGAGTAGGCCTTATTATCATTGAGTATGCCTTCAGAAGAAATTTACGGATCCAGATATAGAAGACCATAAGTAATCAACAAGCCTCGATCAAAATCACAAAAAACCTTAGGATTGACTCTGATCTGGATTCCATGAACAATATAGAATTGTAAATCTCATGTATTCAACCATGGAAAAAATGGAGTATAAAGTACAGTACTTATACATTGACTCCCACGTAACAACTAAGCTATCTATCAGCTAAACTGATGAATAATGTGTTTGGCCTTACTCATCCACAGAAGCTAGTTGTTGAGGGAAGGATTGCTAAGCCATTATATATTGAACTCCACATCTTTGATTATTTGATGTGGGACACTTAACATACCCCCGTCATGCCCAGGGTCGCAGAATACGAGACAAACTGGAGCATGAACATTGCAGGAATCGAAACATCTGCAAGCCAGGAATCGAAACATCTGGCGGGGTGAAGAGACATGTACAAGAATCAAAATATCTGTGAACCTGCTCTGATACCATGATGAATAATGTGCTTGGCCTTACTCACCCCCAAAAGCTAGCTTTTTGGGGTGAATAAGACCAAGAACACGGGAAGAAACGTAATCTAACAAAACAAAGCGTGAAAATAAATAACACAATTCTGAGCAGCTATAATACAAATTATATAAATATCAAAGTCGTGTTTCGGTGTTGTTCTCCTCAACAAATTCAAATCAAGCTCAAATCAATCGAAGCGAGATTCAAGGCGGTTTCGCAGAGATCAACAAATCAAGGTGTTCGATCCGTAACAAGGCATCAAGTCCGCGAATTCAACGTTATCTTCAAATAAAACTCAAGTAAACTTCAAATGTGTGTATCGACGTTTTTCGGCATTTACCAAAATCAAGAAATTTAATTTGTAATTAAATCGAAAGACCCGCGAATTAACGTTTTTAACGAAGCAAAATCACCGTGAGCACTAATTACGGTGTTAATGATATAATTTGACTCCAACCCATAAAAAATGGAATATAGAAACAAAGAGCAAATTATCAAAAACGTCCCGTAAAGTGAACCCTATACGGTTTTGGTCCCAAGAGTGGTCGGTGTCTCACTTTTGGTCTCATAAAGTAGCATTTGTCTCATTTTTGGTCCCATTGACCCATTTCCGTCCAAGATAACGGTTTGACCATTAAAAAAGTTACTTTTTAGTCCTTTTGGTTCTTTTATATTTTTAAAATTACCCCAAACTATTTAAATTTCACATTTTCACCCCCAAACTATTTATATTGTATATTTTCACCCCAAACAAAATATAATATATATATATATATAATAAAATATATTATAAATATTTTATTATATATACAAATATTATATATATATATATATATATATTTTATTATATATATATATTATATATTATAAAATATTATGTATACAAATATTATATATATATATATTTTATTTTATATATATATATATTATATATTATAAAATATTATGTATACAAATATAATATATATATATATATATATATATATATATATATAAACGTATAATATTACAATATAATATATGTATATATACGTATAATATAATATTATATATATATAATATGTTTTAACAGTAAAAGTAACTTTTTTAACGGAGTAAAAAGTATTTTTTTAAGAAAATAGGGTAAAAAGTAACTTTTTTAACGGTCAAACCGTTATCTTGGACGGAAATGGATCGATGGGACAAAAAATGAGACAAATGCCACTTTATGGGACCAAAAGTGAGACACCGACCACTCTTGGAACCAAAACCGTATATGACTCACTTTACGGAACGTTTTTAATAATTTGCTCTAGAAACAAATTATATATATACATATAGCATGAAAGTATCGAGAAAACAATAATAATTTACTTGCAACTACAATAACATGCGAGGAAATCACGGATGTCACAAATTTTAATCTTTCCTCACATGTACCGCCACGACTTTTCATGTAGTATTCTTTTCTTTTCCTTGAACATAAGTTATTTCTTATGTATATTGCACGTTTGTGAAGTCAGTCAAACAAAAAATAAACAAGAAAAGTAACGGGGCCAATTTTTAAAAAATCCCCATGGGTTTGAAAATTTCCTTTTATCTCTCAATTTTCAAATACATTATTTGGGGTTTTAGATACGCGATTCTGGGATTTAGATACGTGATTTTTTCCTTGTATTTCAAATACATCATTTGGGGTTTTAGATACGCGATTCTTGAGTTTTAATACATTATTTTTGAAAATGGGGAGCTAAAAGGAATTGAACTTATCATTTGGGGAGTTTATGGAAATTCCCCGGAATAGAAAAATGGTTTGAATCTTTTTTTTTGTTTTTTTTTTGAGCTGAAAATGGTTTGAATCTGAGTTGAACCAATCACAGCAGCATATGTCTCAAATGTATTTTTTAATTTTGACAGACAAAAAGTTTAAAGACTGTCACAAAACAATAATATATTTCCACTTGTTTGGACTAGGTAATTGATACAGAGCAATTAGCAGAAATTAATTAAGTTGGGAGTTGGAACCCCACAAAATAACTTAGAATATTTGGTAATTGCTAGTTAACAAATCTGTGCAATTATTATTTCCATGACCTCACAACTTTCCAATAATTTATTAATTAGTTCAAATTACTTTTATGCTGACATTACAACAGAATTTAGCAGCATAGATTCAATCGATCTCGTGGACATTAATATTTACTCACTGATATATATTATTTTAAATGTTAAAATAAATCAGGCGGCTAAAAGTATGCAGAAAGATTCTTTGTTTCATTTCCAAATCATAATATATTGTTGATTTATGGTTAATGAGGTCCCAAAAAATAAAATAAAATAAAATAAAATAAAATAAAATGTTCAAAAAATTAAAAAGTAATTTTGATACATCGGGGACACGGTTCTAACTTCTAATATGTGAGGACATAGGAAATTTGAAAAAAAAAAAAGTATATTATTTTTTAACTTTTCCTAAAATATTTGGATTATAAACTTTGACAGATTCCAATCAGTTCTCTATTGTTTGGGGATTAGTGGGTTTTGTTCCCTTACCTCTGAATCAGTGTGATTATCCCTCTAATATTTGTAAAATGTAACACTTAACTCATTTCTGATGGAATGTTAGGAAATATTCCGTTTACTTTTTCGGGGGTGTGATATAAGACCAAATTTATACAAATCAAATTTCAAAGTGTTGGTATCATCTATCAAATCAAAACTAATCAAAATCCGATAACCAACGAAATAGGAATTATCGGTCAAAAATGGTGCAAGACCAATGAAGTTTTGCAAGCGAATTTCAAATCCTTTAGACGACCAATAGGATCAAATGAGATATGAGCTTTGTTCGTCTTGAATAGAGAAACACGATGGTGATGGTTTTAACTCTTGGATCACATTGGCAGAAAAGAAATTGGCAGTCAAATTTCAACTTGAATAGAATATTTCGCCAAAATTATTTAAAGTTGGTTAGGTGTAACATTTCCTAAAGGTTATGGAGACAATTGCACTTATTCAAGAATTAAAGAGTAAAGCGCACTAAATTTCAAAAAACATGGAGTTGTTTGAAATTAGCCAATAAACTTTTTAGGAAAATGAAGAATTGTATAACTTTATTATTACTTTTATTTAATTTTAATTTATATATTTTTTATTTTTGTTTTGAATTTTTTATAAAAATATTATAATACACAAATTGTATTAATGTCAACGAACACAATAATTAGTATACATATTTTTATTTACTCATAATTTCAGCATATACATACTTCAATTTATTTATTTTCAGTTATGAATACTAATATATATGCTTCATAATTTTCAATTAAGTAACTATATTGTTATGCCATGTTGTGTTTTATACTTTCCATCCAAAAAAACTTTTAAAATTGTATTTGTGACATATCTTATTTATATTCATGCAATATAAGTTAAAACTTTTCCTTTTGGAGTGGAGAGGGAAAGAGGGAGATTTTAATACAAGACTTGATTATATTTCAATTAATAATACGGCAAATTAATGAACACCCCCTAGTAAGGCTCAAGACTTTTGCTAAACCCCCCAATTCAATAAATAGATATATTTCATCTTTATTATCTTTTCCATTTTTTGTAAACCCCCTAAATCTTATAAAAGTACCTTAATACCCTTAATAAATTGAAGAAGGACATAGATGTCCATTGTCTTCTTCCCGCGTCTGGTCTTTGCTTCTTCTTCCCGCGTCTGATCTTTCAGGCGACTCTATTCCGGCAACCAATTTCCAGCGAGTCTTTTCCGAATGGCCTTTCCGGCGACTCTTTTTCGAAATGGGTTTTCGGCAACTCTGTTTCGAAACGCTATTTTATAATTTCTGGAATTATTTTTCTTTAACTAGACAAACAGACCTTTCAATAACTAATAAAATGAATATTTACACTACAAACTTAATAGATTGTTATGCATTCCCGATGAGACGCTTGAATTAAATGAAAAGCTGTCTGCACGCTTTCCCGGAATTTGGATCGGCCAATCAACTTTACAATGCAATGAAGGGGTGCGACGGTTGATTTACGGTCCAATCACCTTTATTAGTATCTTCAATCTTGCCCTGTACGCAGACTTCTGCAAAATTTTCATTCCCATTTCATCACTTGTAAGAAGCTCTGCTTCTATTTCTCTCCCAGATCTCAATCCTTGACAAACAAAGTCATGAATCCCCATCCAAGACCTATTCTGGCCGTGGTGGAAGCGTACATGGTTGAACGTCTTCGGATATATGCCGGAGACAACAAAATCGATCGGCTAGAAGTCTTCGAGACAGTGCTGTTTAATATGTCGCGTGATTTGTCTCAGCGATTCCAAACAAGATTCTGGCCCCGAGATGTTGTAGCAACGGTGAAAGAAATGCGGATAAAATTTTACGAATTTCGTATATTATTGGCGTGTCCTGGAGTTAAAATGGGTGATGATCGTATTCATGCCGAAATTGAGACCCTAGTATATTATGATGTGAATACCATTGAGGTAAGTCGAATTCATGCGTGTCCTTTTTTTTTAATATTTATTCATTATTCAATGTTTAATTTTACATAGGTTATTCGTCGGGATTCCAACGCCAGGGCATTTGGATGTCGTTATTACGACGATCTTAGATATATCTTCAAAGTGCGGCAGGCACACCTTTTGGAGAGCGAAGAGGAGCACCTCCACGCGTTCCACATAAGTGATAGGGACTCGGACCCCGAGTCCTTTGACGGCGTGGTTTACCCCGAGTCCTCTGAGGAGAGTGTTAATTCCAATATCCCTCAAGATGATCCGGAGGAGGTTAATCAGTTACCTCCCCCATAAAATATTTAGTCTGATTGTAGTGTATTTTACTAATTTTGTAATGAAATATTTATTGTTGAGTTTTGGGTTAAATATGCGTAATTGAAAGCAGACTTCGTTGAGTTTTGGATTAAATATGTGTAATTGAAGGCATACTTTGTCCAGTTTTATGTTAAATACGCGTAATTGAAAGCAGACTTCGTTGAGTGAAGGGTTAAATATGCCTAATTGAAAGCAGACTTCGTTGAGTGAACTTTGTCCAATTTTGGGTTAAATATGCGTAATTGAAATCAGATTTCGTTGAGTGAAGGGTTAAATATGCGCAATTGAAAGCAGACTTCGTTGAGTTTTGAGTTAAATATGCGTAGTTGAAAGCATACTTTGTCCAGTTTTGGGTTAAATATGCGTAATTGAAAGCAGGCTTCGTTGAGTGAAGGGTTAAATATGCGTAATTGAAAGCAGACTTTTTCCAGTGAAGGGTTAAATATGCGTAATTGAAAGCATACTTTGTCTAGTTTTGGGTTAAATAGGCGTAATTGAAAGCAGACTTCGTTGAGTGAAGGGTTAAATATGTGTAATTGAAAGCATACTTTATCCAGTTTTGGGTTAAATATGCCTAATTGAACGCAAACATATTAGTTACCATGTTATGAGATCAAACATATTAGTCACCATGTTATGAGATCAAATGAATATTAGTAACCATGTTATGAGATCTTAAATATTAGTCACCATGTCTTGAGAACAAACATATTAGTCACCATGTTATGAGTTCAAACATATTAGTTACCATGTTATGAGATCAAACCTATTAGTCATTAGTCACCAAGTTATGAGAACAAACATATTACACACATTTAACCCTTCACTCAACGAAGTCTGCTTTCAATTACGCATATTTAACCCAAAACTGGACAAAGTATGCTTTCAATTACGCATATTTAACCCTTCACTGGACAAAATATGCTTTCAATTTTGCATATTTAACCCAAAACTCAACGAAGTTTGCTTTCAATTACGCATATTTAACCCAAAACTCAACGAAGTTTGCTTTCAATTACGCATATTTAACCCAAAACTGGACAAAGTATGCTTTCAATTACGCATATTTAACCCAAAACTGGACAAAGTATATATATTTAACCAAAAACTGGACAAAGTATGCTTTCAATTACGCATATTTAACCCAAAACTGGACAAAGTATCATATTTAACCCAAAACTGGACAAAGTATCGCATATTTAACTCAAAACTGGACAAAGTATGCTTTCAATTACGCATATTTAACCCAAAACTGGACAAAATATCGCATATTTAACCCAAAACTGGACAAAGTATCGCATATTTAACTCAAAACTGGACAAAGTATGCTTTCAATTACGCATATTTAACCCAAAACTGGACAAAATATCGCATATTTAACCCAAAACTGGACAAAGTATGCTTTCAATTACCCCTATTTAAGCCAAAACTCCACGAAGTATGCTTTCAATTACGCATATTTAACCCAAAACTGGACAAAGTCTGCTTTCAATTACGCATATTTGTCCTAAAACTCAACGAAGTATGCTTTCAATTACGCCTATTTAACCCAAAACTGGACAAAGTTTGCTTTCAATTACGCATATTTAACCCAAAACTCGACAAAGTCTGCTTTCAATTACGTATATTTAACCCTTCAGGCCTTCACTCAAAAAATTAAGAAAACAACATCAAGCAATTTATTAACGTAGTTTCAAACAAACAAACAGAAACAATCATAAAAGGGAGTGTATACGATTACAACAACAAATAAAAAAAAATTATGTCTTAAGAAAAAGTGAATAAAATCAAATCAATTCTCAAGTCCAGAAAAGGCAGTGGATCTGGTCAATCCTCAACTTCAGAACGAACAGTAGCCAAGCATGAACCATGGTCGTAAGGGTTATATCTTCTCTTCCTGACACATAATGAGATTACTGACCAGAATTAATATAATGTTAATACCTTCTTATAGAATAAATTTAAAATCTCATACCTTCTCTTCGATGTCTGCTTCCCACCTAAATAGGCAGGAGGCCGAATCGCTCTCATCTCAACAATGTTGAGTTTAGCAAGTTCATGTAGTTGGATGATAGTCGGAATCTACCCGTCACGTCGCAAACTAATCCACAAACCTTTTTTATAGGGTGCGAGGTATTGTACCACGTAAGCAGCAGAGTTGAAGTCTAACCACTCTTCACCAAGTTACGTGTGAATCTCCTCCACCGACGCGCTCCTCCCAATTGAAAATACCGTAATTTCACCGTTAAATCAACAACTTCCTAGGATTTTCTTGTCTTGAGCTTCATCACCGGTCAACGCCATCTTCAGAGTACCAATTTGAACTCTCAGTTTTCAGAGGATTAGCAATTTGATTCAATACAAATTTTCAGTGAAATATACTCTCTAATAGACATAATTAATATTCAATTAATACCAAAGATACATTCAATTAACATTCATATGCGAAGAATACCTTAGAGTAGCATAGGAAATAAGGCACGATGACTAAATCGATTCTCGTTGCCGCCGCTTATCGATGCCCGATTGTCTATGTCCGGCTTCTTTGTTGCCGTTGCCGCCGCCTTCTTTATCCTGCAGTTGTCGCCGTTAGCTCTCGTTGTCGACGAATGAAAATATGGTTGCAGGCGTGCCCAAACCAAATTGGGAATAAATCTATTCAGCGAGGTTGGGAAAAAAAAAAGGAAAAAAAAGGGGGGTAAAATAGACTTTTCAGGGCTATGGGGGGTATAAGAAAAATAAGTTCTATATTGGTAACCTAAAACATATATTTTTCAAAGTAGGCGGTTTAAGAAAACTTTTGACCATATTTGGTATTCTTTAATAATTACCCCTTAATAATATAATATAATCCGCAATAATATATAAAAAAATTCATAAAAGAAAAAAAAACTATCTTGGTTTACGTGAATATTAATATTGAGCGAACAAACTAGTTAACTTTTAACTCTAATATACTAATACTTTTAAAAATCGGTTTTTTACATATTCGATCCGTATTAGGTGGGGGAACACAAAAAATCCTTTGTTTTCAAAATATTTGCATAGTGAACCCTGAAAATTTATAGTGTTGGACACGCGCTATAAGCGCGACTATAACACTAATTTTCTCTATTTATTAGATGTAAAATGATTAATTTACCCTTTTATATTTTGATATACATCATCTCATATTTCTCTATATTGTTCAATACTTTTTTATATGCACAGAGACTCTGTACAAAATAAAAATTGCATGAAGAATCCTATAAACAAGTATAAAAATGAGTATATAAAAATAAGTGAGATGATATATATCAGAATATAAAAGGTAAATTAGTCATTTCACGTCCAATAAATAGATAAAATTAATGTTCTAGTCGCGTTTTTAGCGCGTGTCCAACACCAAAAAATTTTAGGATTCACCTGGCAAATACTTTGAAAACACAGGGTTTTTTGTGTTAATTTTTGTTACACAAGTTTTTTTTTTTTTTTTCCATTTCACCTAACACAGTGGGTATAGTATAAATAACTCTTTTAAAAATATTATTTTATTGTATTATATCGTATCAGATATCTTATCAAATACTTTTTGTGTAAAAATTTTCAAAAAAACGTACCGGTATATTTATGTCTTATCGTGTCTATTTCATCGTGTTCATATATATATACATCATATCTTTTTAACGTATACCGTACCCTACATGAAATCATGAAAGGAAGAAGATAAGAAAGAACTAAAAGTAAAATGTCCAGTTCAAAGAACACAAATGCACCTAATTAGTTGCCCAACTAGTCTATTAATTCCCATAATAATCTCTATTTTATTAATGGTCCAACCCACGAGCAACGCACGTATTTCTTATTTAAGATAAAGAAAGATTACTTTTAAATATTATTAGGTATTATTTCATAATTTGTCAAGATTTGCTCCGCACCTAAAACACGGTCTTGCAACGTATCAGACATGTAGTCGAGATGAGTTTGTCCGTGTTGTAAAGTTCGAGGATTACATTTGTTTATCACGTTAAAAAAAAATATTTATTACATCGGGTAATGTGGGATAAATCCCCAAATATACATCATATTTTTACTTAACTCCCCATTTTGAAAAAATGATGTATAATTTTCACAAAATATCGTACTTAAAATATCTCTCAAAATATGTTGTATATTTTTCACAAAATGTAATACTAAAACATTCTAATGTAGTATTAATATCCTATTATATTGTATAATTTTATGGGGGAGTAAAATAAAAATATTCCAAACTGATGGGAAGTTATTTCAAACCGCCCCTTATTACGTTAGATTATTAATATATATGTATTATTTTGTCAAAACAAATTATAGTAATAATTTGGATTCGTATCATCATAATTCATACTTGTCTAATGAATTTAATTCGGTTGTTACGTTGTACCCCAAAATATTATTATATTTTGTTTTGACAAACAAAATAATATTATAAATTAAGGTGATTATGCGGTTACAAAATTCAAATAAATGAAGAAAAATATGTAGAATCAACTCAAGTCAAGTTTGTAATTTTAATTAATATACGAGTTACATCACGAGAAATGAAAGAATTAGAACTTTTAACACTCTCATGGGAGAACATACCCTCTCATAATAGAGATATACACTTTCATACGAATAACTAAGGACCAATATAAAAAAATAACCCTACAGTCATTTTGACAGATTTCTTTTAAGAAAAAAAATTAATGACTAATATCAAAATACGAGGAGAATAAGATAAAATAAAAAAAGAAATAAGATCAATCGTCGTCATTCATGAAGCTAACTGATCTTTCTGTATACTTAATAGTAGAGAACTTCAACAAAATTAAAATTTTAGTTGAAAAGATCCAGAAGGCGGTAGAGGAGACTACGGTTTTTAGACAAAGAAAAATAATTTAGTGA
Source organism: Lantana camara (assembly GCA_037501455.1). NCBI lineage: Eukaryota > Viridiplantae > Streptophyta > Magnoliopsida > Lamiales > Verbenaceae > Lantana > Lantana camara. The sequence goes on from CM074857.1 coordinate 114,481,809, forward strand.
TTAAAATTGAAACTATAAAATATCATTCTTGTTGCATGAATAAGTCAACATGTATTGGTTTAAATGGTTAAATGATTTTTTTTTTAGGTTAAAGACTCTGATTCGAATATTTCTGACAATATGGGGGCGTGTATTTAAAAAAAAAAAAAAGATCGCATGGATAATAATACTGATAAAATATTTATGGTTAAATGTGAAGACCAACAACTTAGGCTCATCAATAATAATTAGTACTAACATCTAATATTGTATCTACATTTATTTTCATTCTTTTGAAAGAATTTCTATTATTTTAGATCATCATCTGTAAAATCATAGCATATAGCCGATCAATAGTTTGACATTAAACAGTCTCAATAATAATTTATGAAGTTTCTACATGTAGTTGAAATTCGTGACCAATGTGTACTAATATCTTTATTTATATTTTTTTTCTGTGGAATATCTATTTATTTTTGTCAATATACATAATTTTCAAATAGAAGGCAATTGGAATTTGACAAATTATAAACAAAGCGTGTCGTTTCGAAATTTTCTATTGTTATGATGAAACAACTAATTAATTAGAATATTAAATTAGTGATAGTTTGAACAATTTTATTTAGTTTCATATTGTTATTCAACATTTATATTTTGTAGCGCTTTATTAATCTAATACTGGAAATTACCGCACACTCGTTATGTGTGTAATTAAAAAATATTATTGTTTAAATATAATATATATATATATATATATATATATATTAAATATTTATTTTTAATATAATTATTAAATTATAATAAATAAATACCATAAAAATATTATATTAATAAAAAAATTAAGAAAATGAGGGGAAAAAATAAAAATTACATAATAAAGAAAAGAAAAAGAATTGAAGTCAAATGAGAGAAAAAGAGAAATTAAGAAAATGTAGTTAGAGTGATAAAAATTAATTAATTAATTAAAAGAAAAAAAAATGCAAGAGAATAGAAAAGTTAAAAAATTAAAAGAAAAAGAAAAAATAGAATACTAAAAAATCAAAATGATTACTATTTATCTCTCTCGATTATATAATAGTATAGATGATCATTCGACTAATATTAGAAAATCCAAACAAGCCCACAGGGCGTAGCTCATTTGATTTCAGAGGGACAGATTTGCTATAAGATGTAAGATTCAATTCTCATGGTTTGCAGTGTAAGAGTTTTATTCTTGAGTTTAATATGGGCTTTGAGAGTGAGCTCCTTGTAGGTTGTGGGAGGCACGCCTCCCCCTTAGAAGAATACTAAATACCTAATTTATTTTCTCTCATCTATTTGATAGCCCGTTAAATATCTGATTTATCTTCTCCCATCTGTTTCGTCAAGTCGAAATATGGGGAGCCCTTAGAGTTGAGAATTCAACCTTTATTACAAGAAAATCCAATAGGTACTAAAATGAGCAGTTATTAAAGATTGGATCCCTTTTTCAAAAAATTCAAATAATAAAATGCAACAGACTCCAAAAAAAATAAAAAATGAGACCAACGATTAACTATTTTAAAATAATATATGATATTGGTCTTTACTTTTGATCCTAATATATTAGATTTATCAAAAGTAAAGCTCGAAATCATATTGTTATTTTAAAATAGTTATAATGTGAATTTGGTTTGTATTGATTCGTTCTATATTCTTTTATTTGTATTGAACTTTGTTTCCTCTAATTTGATATAGTTTCAGTTGGTACGGCGGTTCGCCCAAAAAAAGTTATAATTTATTTTATAAGGAAATTTTGGTCCATAGTACTTGAAAAAAAAAATATTTTAAAAAAATAAAAAATAGAACCTATTAAATTAAGAATAAAAACAGAAATAATAACAAAAAAGAATCAAGATTTTCCCAAAAATAAATAAATAAATAAACACTTGATAAAAGTACCATAAGTTAAAAGTATTTATGCTTTGATTACATAAATTATAAATATCTCTCTATTCAAGTTCAACTAAGACAGACACTAAAATTTGGTCCGAAAGGTTGATAATAAAATATTATTAATTATACGAAGATGTGGGCCCGGGAGTTGATAGGACTTTATTATTGTTATTTTTATTTTAATTTTATAAGAAAGAAGGGAAATTTATAAAAATTTTATGGCGTTAACATTCCACTATCATGACTTCATGATCCACACGTCATATAAAAATATTATATATTAGATATAAAGTTATTTTTCTTTGAAATAAAAAAATAAGTAAATCACGTGGGGAACGGGGGAGACATACTCATGTTCCCCTACCTCAATTTGTTATTTTGTATTATCTTAACAAGTTGATTTAATGCCAATTTAAAGTATTTCTAATAACCCGAGATTTGCCGATTGTTATGATCGAAAACTTAACTGCTAATTTAGTAGACAAATTACATTCAGGGCCCTGAAGTTTGCCATAATTATAATTTAATCCCTATTTTTTCATTTATTACAAAAAAATCCCTATAAATACTGTTTCAATTGAGGTCCCTGATGGAATAGTGGAAAAGTCAGACATACATTTTTTGTGTTTTTCAAAAAAGTCCCTGGGAACAGTGTTCATAGGGGTATTTTTGTAATAAATGAAAAAACATGAACTAAATTGTAATTATGACAAACCTCAGGGGACCTGGATGTAATTTTCTCTAGTTATTATGGTTACGATTGGATCCATTTTGTCCTTGAATGAAACCTCTTTCGTAATCCGTAGTTTTGATTTTTGTTTAAGATTGTTCATTCTTTTATTCTTTCGTCGGTATTTTTGTATTTATGCATTATCGGACTTTTGGATTGATAATTTTTATCTTTTCAATTTGGGAAAAAATATGAGGGGGGTTTTCGATACATCTTTCACGGTCTCTTAACCCATTTAAAAATTAAAAAAAATAAATCGAGACAAATAAATTCGAGATGTTTCTTTTAAAACCATCAATTATAACTTATAAGTTGCATTAATATTCCATTAATTGAGGTGCAAATTTTCTTGGCGGAATAAGGAATGAGATGCAAACTATTAAATTAATGAAAAGCGCTTTAACGCATAGTCAATCTTAAATGTCGCCTAAATTGTTACGTAGTAGACATAAATTAGTATAACAACAAAAGAGTACTTTGTATTCACATTAATTTGAAATTAATCAATTATAGTGTTAAAGTTGTAGAGTCTGCGACCTTAACATTGATAATATCATTTTAAGTTTCAAACTGACGTTGCTTATGTTTACTGTGAAAATAGACTGTTTCAATTCAATTGTACACAACTTATATTATAGATTGGTACCTCAAGGTTTCAAGTGTTGCTTCGGTCAATCAAATGAATTAAAGGACTAAAATGCCCCTGTTAATGGTAGAGTCCAAGAAGTTGTATTATGGGCAGTCTTTGATGCATGAATATTTTCAAAAATATTATTTTCTTGTGTTGTGCATGTCATGTCGGTTATCATGTCGGATGTCGGATATTGAATCAGATATTCACGAAGAAAATTTTGAAAGCAAATCATTGTTGTAGTATCCATATTTATGCATAATAGTGAGTAATTCTAGTTTGAGTATGTTTCATCAAGTATTTTGCTATTACATTAGTTAATTTTTTAGAAATAGTGATCAATTAAATATAACTTATAAGTATAATTAAGTTCACTCACCTCTGATCAGTTCAAGTCCGACATGAAAGATTTTAGGTAGGAATTGTTAAATATCATTATCAGTAATAGAAATTTCGCGTCTCTGATCAGTTCAAATCCGACATAAAAGATTTTAGGTAGAAATTGTCATATATCATTATCAGTAGTAGAAATTTCGCGTGATTATTTGTTGGTATCACTAATACGAGTGAAAAAGTATTTCGCAGAGGTCAAATACTTAAAGATGAAAAGAGGGTTGAAATTCTATCCAATAATCCATTGAACTGCAGTTTTGGTGCCCACTTAACACACAATGTTTGACAACTCTAGACTCTAGTTAAGCAAGAATTGGTCTTTTGCGTGCGGCAAGTAAGTTTTTGGACACACAAACTGAAGATTGTGTGTTAAGTCCAGATTTAGAGAGACAAAGTATTTGAATGCGACACCCATAATTTCAAGGGCAGTTTCGTCATTTTCACCTCCATAGTTGTTGAAAGACGAGAGCATGATTAGCACAGTAATTAAAGATAAACACGTCATTAAGACATTAACAAAACAAAGTTTTATTTTATTTACTTTTTTGTTTTTTTGGGTAAATCTACAGAAGCTGAAGATACTCATCATACACTTTCTCTAACATGTTTACATCGCCGGACAAGGAAGAATCGGAGTAGTGGTGAAGCACCGGCAGAATGAACCCGCCGCCGAGAAAATCGTCCTCGCCGCCGTCTCCTCCGCCGCACACACCGTAGCCCCCGTCCTCCCCCAGCTCAAACAGCGGCGGCCACGGCGTGTACGACTCCGCCTCCGCCACCTTCTCCGCCGCCTCGCCGCCGTCGCTGCTGGACGTCCCACTCGCCAAGCTGTCGTAGCTGTTGGTCCTCGAAAACACCGACGACACCCTGATGGGCTTCGGCAGATACACCTTCATCTTCGGAGGATTATCCTCCAACTCCTCTTCCGCCACCGCCGCTGCGGCCGCGCCGCCGACTAACTTCACTTCATTTCCCTCGTCGACGTTCGCCGCCTTCTTCTGCTTCCTCTTCTTCTTCCCGTCGCCTCCGTCCGCGGCGGCCGATTTCTTGTTCTTGGCCGGTTTGGGCAAATCTTTATGCGGGTTAGGATTAATTCCGGCAGTCTTCAGCTTCTTGAGGAGATGAGTATTCCAGTAGTTCTTGATCTCATTGTCCGTTCGACCTGGCAATCTCCCGGCGATTAAGGACCATCGATTTCCGAGGAGGCCGTGCAGCCGTACGATCAAGTCCTCCTCATCTTCGCTGATATTCCCCCTCTTAATCCCCGGGCGGAGATAATTCATCCACCGCAGTCTGCAACTCTTCCCACACCGCAGAAGCCCTGTTTTCCACAATTACCCATTAGTTGATGCACCAAAGTCAAAACTACCCAAATTTACAGCAACAATCAAGAAGAAAGCAGAAATTAAACTCAAAACCCACCAGCTTTCTTGGGGAGAGATCTCCATTGTCCCTCGCCATTTTCCTGGATGAAATTAGTCAACAAATTGTCTTCTTTCGTCGACCATGGCCCTCTCCTCAATCCCACCTTTGAGCAGCATGGCGATCTTCCCATTCTCTTCGTTTCTCCCTCACACACAAGAGAGAGAGAGAGAGAGAGAGTTGGAGAGTTTTGATGATTTGGACTTCAAGAGAGAGAGAAGGATTTTGATGTTTCTGGACTTGAGAGGAAAGGCAGAGTGCAGTGAGGGAGGCTGCTTTATAGGCGACTGGAAATGGTCACATTTCGTTAATGTTAATAGAGAGGAAAGAGACAAATAAACGTGTCCTTATTGTAATCAGTAATCACTCTATTTTTTTTTTTTTTTTTTTTTTTGAAACAAGTAATCACTCTATTTGAACGAAAAAAATATGGGCAAGCAATTTGGGGGTGTGGTGTAATTTGTAATTTTTATTATTATTATTATGTATATTTCGCAAAGATCCAAATGAGTGCCGGCTTAAGTTCCAACGGACGACGCCGTTCCACATCTCTGATTTGCTGGATCGGATCTCCAACCCTCCGCGGTCAACGCTCCAAAATCGTGTTCAATCGTTCAAACCTTAATATTTTAGTGTCGTGCATGCCAATTATTGGTAATTTCTTCACCATTCCCCCCAACTTTTTTTTTTCCTTTTTAATTTTTTTTTTCTATAGTCTTAATAAGTGGCTAAGTTTAGTGCTTTCGTTCTTAGTTACGGAAATGAAATTTGAACTCATGAATTATATTGTAGCAAAAAATTGATTCATAATCCTATGGGCCTCTCATATTCCATCCAACAAAATAGCTGGGGGATATAAATCAGGTATTCAACAGTCCCGTTAAGGGGAAAGTATATTTTCCATGAGCCTATAAAGAGTCCACCCTTAAAGTCCACATTGGGCTCAAGAATTATTCTCCTATAATATTTCCATTCAACAAAAAAATATAATATAATATTCTATTTATTATTTGACATATTCTATTCTGATAGTAGAAATTAATTATAAATGTTATCTATTATAAAAGAAAACTAAAATTATTATTTAAGATACAATCTATTAGCTAAATAATTTATTTGTAATAAAAGAAATACTAAGATTAACACATTTATTTCATAATAAAACACAAACTCAAATTACTATTTAGAAAAAAAAAAATTTAACTAAATAATTATCCATAATAAAAGAAGAAAAATAACACAGTTATATAAATAAGAAACGATATTTTCTTAATACACAGAACTCATATCAACATTAAATTATCTAAAATTAAATTAAACACAATATATTATTTAAGATTAAACATAGTTATCTTTATTCTATTGTCATACTGATACTAATTTATCCAAAATTAAACACAATTATTACTTAACCTATTTTCATAGATACAATATTTTCTCAAAATATTGAACTAATTTACAATTAAAAAATTAATTATAAATTTTATCTATATAATTTATTCATACTAAAACTATAAGAGAAAAATAGAAAAATTAAAATTAAATAGAAGTTAATATTATCTTTTGGTTTTATTGTATAACTTGGGAGAAAAATAAGAGTTTTAAGTTGAGTAGAAGAAAAAAAAATGAAGAAAAATAGAAAAATAAAAGAGAAAAAGATGGTAAAAAGAGAGAGATCAGAAAGATTAATCGGAGATTTTTTAATATGTGAAAGAAGAAAAGAATATCAAAAGACTTCTATTAGGAAGCGGAAAAAGTGCATTTGGATTGAGAAAAAGAATCATAATTAAAGTAAACTAATACTAAAATTTAAATTAATCTAAAAATAAAACCTAATTATTAGGATTAGTGAGTTGTAATTGGGGGAAGGGGGGCCAAATTTATAAATTAGGGGGGTAAAATAATAAAATTTCTAAAATTTACATATAATAAAAAAAAAATTCAAAAATTTGGCCTAGCTCCGCCTCTGCAACTGAGTTACGCCCTACCGACAACTCATAATATATATGTTCATAGGTGTAAATGTTTACCACTATATTGTTTATTCGTTCCTGTTTGAGTTATAAAGTTGTTATTGAGAAAGTATATTTTTGAGTTCTTAAAGTTTTTTAATTAAATTAAAAAGGAAGTGTTTTATTTTTACAACAGATCTCACTTAGATGCAGAAAAAATAAATTAGGAGTTAGAAACAGTTTGAAAATGTTTGCACATACTAAAGCATTTTGTGTTTTTAGCTCTTTATTCAAAGAATTTTGGGGTGTTTCCAAAAACTATCAACTTAACTAGTTGGTTTTACTTTTCAAAAAAACTAGTTGGTTTTAGATCTATAAAGAATAAAAAATTATTTAGTTTACTCACCTCTTTTCGAATTTCTCTTTCTCACCACTACCAATTTATTTTGGTCGTTTATAAATGTCTTTCCAAACAAATGAATTTTATAATTACAACTTTTTACTAACTTTAAATTCTATTTTACTTACTCAGAAAATAGAATTCATACTTGTTTCTCTAACAATTCTTGGTTCTCATTACTCATTTGTTGATAACATTTATTTATTTTTTAAAGAATTTTTAGTCTTAGTCCTCTACTTTCTCACGACTTTAACTTTTATTATTACTTTTTTAAAAAGTCTTTTTTTGAAAACCTTTTTACATAGTGATACATGAAAGATATTTTATCTGCTTATCACACAGTATATGAAGTCAAGTTTCACTTTGCAACAAAATAAATCATTAAGTTTGCCAACCGAGACAATTAAAAGTTTACGGGTTGCCAAATTCTTTTTCTCTTAATATAAATAGGGAGGCATCTAGAAATGCAACAAAAGTTTTATGGAAAAATAATTCTATAACATATTGTTCACCTATGTCAAGTTCCTATTTACCAATAGTCATCAATTGATATTTTAACTAAAAAGTTACATGTTTATTCAAACAATTCTTAGCAAAACCAATTGTATGTTGACACTTACCTTTGGCTGCGACGCCCATGGTCAAGTGAGAGGGTCCCCATAACCACGACTTTTGCTTATTTATTAATTATTTCAATTTCATATATAATTGAGATTGAAATTTCAATCTCTTTTCAACCACAAATTCTCTTCTGTCGGCCCAACAGAAGCAATTCCAGATTTTATTTCACCAAATCCATAAATAAATAATAAATTCCCGATATTTTTTGATAGTTTATGAAAAATAATGACGTGAAAATAGAGTTTTTTTTCTTATTATAATAATACGATAATTATATTTTTCTGATATAGTTTTATTACGTTCCTTGTATGCACGCATAAACTTTTTAGTTAAATTTGTCTGTAAAAAAATGATTCAAATCATGATAATATCTACCTTGTCAGGATGTATATTGTCTCACTTAAATACGGTATCAGAATTTTATTTTATTTTATTTTTCTGAAAAACTATATATTATGTACGATTAAAACTATATATTATGTACTGTAATCGAGTATTTTGGCACTATTGATCTTACTTACGGACCTAATTCTATGGTTTATTACGTGTTTAATAAGTTGCAAAATGTCCTTTTAACATTTTACAACATCAATAAATTATAACTAGTAATTCCTGGAAATATTATACGTGTTCAAATATTGACTATATATTAAATTAAATTCTTTATATTAATATTTATTTTATAATTATTTTAATCAAATTGTAAATTTATCTTAAATAAATAAAATAAGTTAATAGATTAGTAAAACATAATATAAAATTAGAATTAAAAATCTGGAGAGAGAATAAAAAAATATAATAGAAAATAATTAAAGTAAGGTGAGAGAAAAAAAAATGAATTAAGAAATATTTAAAAAATAATAATGGTGAAAAATAAATAAAAAATAATAATTTTAGATTTCAAGAGATCAAAATCATTACTTTATGAATCTCTCACTTAATATAATTATATAGATAATATAAATATAGCATATCAGAATAGAAATACAATTCATCTACAATAAATCAATTATATATATATATTCAATTTGATAGTTATCTTTTTGAATATTTGAATGATGTACTTTGCATCAATTATTTAAAGTTACCAAATCTGTCCTTTGATTCGTATCATGTTGCTACTCCTAAGATGCAGGACCAGTGCTCCCTGTCACATTTATCATACAGGTAATTGCTTACAGCCGTTGAAACTTAAGAATATTCAATTCTTTGTATCTTTGCGACTCCTGCAAATAATCACATAAAATACCTCGATCATTAAGCTCTAAATATATTGGACAAAAACAAAAAAAACTAAGCCCTAGTATAAAACTCAATGGTTCGATCCTACAGTAATTTAAGCCGAATTCTCTTATTTGAATATATGAGAACATAGCTAATATTAATAGATTTTGATATCTTAATAGTTCGACCTGATATAAACTCAAATATAGGAACTATAGAAAAAAATATAAATAAATTAAGCACTAATATAAAGTATAGTTGAAAAAGAACATTGCATTTAACCTTAGATTCCAACACGGTTTTTGAGTCTAGGTTTTGCGTCTTTTCTTCCCGAGTTAACGCTAGGCGGCTAGGGTAACTAACATTTTCATTGAGCAGAAGCTCAATACTTCTATTGGATTTATCAAACACAACAATATTGTTAATTAAGATCTTGGCCATATCACAAAACATATGCAGAAATATTAAACCGCTTCTGTTAGATGTATTGGACGCCATAGTTTGTGAGGGAATTATTTCTGTAATTCTGTAATTGTGTAGCTAATACAAGGTACTGTACAACTAAATATTACAAGACCTAGGCTAATAAAGGAAAGAGAATAATTACAGAATAAACATACTCTAATCACGGGATTGACTAAATCCCCTAATTCCTTGCTAACACTCCCCCTCAAGTTGTACAGTGGGGTCGCCGATGTGCAACTTGTCCAAGACTTCTCCAAATATCCTCCCGTTGACCGCTTTAGTAAGAATGTCTGCGAGTTGGTCTTCTGACCTCACATATGGCAACTTAATAATCCCCGCCTCAATCTTTTCCTTGATAAAGTGTCTATCAACCTCAACGTGTTTTGTACGGTCATGCTGGACAGGGTTCTCAGATATGCTGATCGCTGCCCGATTATCACACATCAAGTTACACGCCCCTTTACTCAACAGGCCAATCTCCCCAAGTAGCTTTCTTAACCAAAGTATTTCTGCTACCCCTCGAGCTATCCCTCGAAACTCAGCTTCAGCACTAGACAGTGCCACTACCTTCTGCTTCTTACTCCTCCAGGTCACTATATTTCCCCCAACTAGAGTGAAATACCCAGATGTTGATCTCCGATCTCCTGGGCTTCCTGCCCAGTCTGCATCTGTATACGCCTCAATCCTTAAGTGGCCATGTTTCTGAAAAAGAACTCCTCTCCCTGGACATCCTTTCAAGTACCGACACACTCTCACTGCCGCATCCATATGTTCCTTTTTAGGTTGGTGCATAAACTGGCTCAGCACCCCAACAACGTAGGCTATGTCAGGTCGAGTATGAGCCAGATAGATGAGTTTTCCCACCAAGTGTTGGTACTGTAACCTGTCCGCTTCTTTCGACCCCTCAATATTCCTTAATCCATGGTTTACTGCCATGGGAGTATCCACTGGTCGACACTCCAGTAACCCGGTCTCTACTAGTAGATCCAGAACGAACTTCCGCTGTGATATATATATACCCTTCTTCGACCTTAGCACTTCTATCCCAAGGAAGTACTTCAGCTGTCCCAAATCCTTCATCTCAAATTCCTTGAATAGGTTTTCCCTCAGCTGGACGATCTCCTCTGTGTCATCTCCTGTAATGATCATATCGTCAACATAGATGATCAAACATGTCACACATCCCTCCCTCCTTTTAATAAAGAGGGTGTGATCTCAGTTACTCTGATGATAACCATACTTCTTCATTGCTGCTGAGAACCTCCCAAACCAAGCCCTGGGAGACTGCTTCAATCCATACAGGGCCTTCTTGAGTCTGCATACCTCCCCGTTATCGAATCCCTGAGTAAATCCTGGAGGTGCTTCCATGTATACCTCCTCTTGAAGGTCTCCATGCAGAAATGCATTCTTAATATCAAACTGGTGTAAAGCCCAATCCCGGTTTGCTGCCACCGAGAACAATACTCTAATAGTGTCGATTTTTGCCACTGGGGAAAAGGTCTCTGAGTAGTCAATGCCGTAGGTCTGAGTGTACCCCTTGGCCACCAATCTTGCCTTATACCTCTCAATACTCCCATCAACACGATGTTTCACTGTATACACCCACCGGCATCCTACCACCTTCTTCCCGTGAGGAAGCGTGCATTTTTCCCACGTTTCATTCTTTTCCAGTGCTTCCATTTCAACTTCCATGGCCCGGACCCACTTATCTTCTGTGAGTGCTTCTTCTACTCTGTTTGGAACCCTGTCTGAGTAAATGGCAGCTGTATATGCCTGTGCTGGTGCTGCTAGATTCCCAGTCGCGATATTCGCGGCAGGATACCTTGGGATCTTGCCCGTGTGCTCCGGTTCATATCTCTTTGGTGGGATTCCCCTGTTTGTCCTTGGAGGTAGCACATACTTCTTTATTCCTTCCTGCACATTCCTTTCTGTCTCCCCCTGATTATCAACCTCCATATGTTCCTCACTGATTCCTGCACTGTTAGGACTGTATGGAATAGGAGAACTCATAATGGAAATAGAGTTTTCTGACTCATGACTACTAACCTCAGGATTATTGGAGGGAGTGACCGGCGTTGCAGATGGAGTGGGGGGTTGTACCATGGGAGAGGCAGGCTCGGTGGTTCCGCCTACTTGCTCTGTTGGGACTATGTCTGGCCAAGTGCTGTGACGAAGAGGTGGTATCCCACTCAGTGGATCTGATATCCGATTCTCCCCCTGACCACTGAGTGGGTGGTTAAAGAAATACTCAGTCTCGACAAAGACACAATCTAGAGTGACAAATAGACGCCTGGAGGAAGGATGATAACACCTATAACCCTTTTGATGAACCCCATACCCGACAAAGACACACTTGAGGGAGCAAGGATCAAGTTTGGTTCTGTTATGTTTCGGGATGTGAACAAAAACCGAGCACCCGAAGACCCTGGGAGGTAGTGCTAAGATAGACGGAATAGGTACCTGCTGTGCAAGACAGTGGAGCGGGGTTGCTAGGTTTAAAGACCTAGAGGGGAGACGGTTGGCCAAGTAGACCGAGGTGGCAATGGCTTCAGGCCATAGAGACTTGGGACAATGGGACTCAATGAGCATTGATCGAGACATTTCTAGGAGTTGACGGTTTTTACGTTCTGCCACCCCGTTTTGCTGAGGGGTGTGAGGACACGATGTTTGGTGAACTAGCCCATTTTTCTCAAAGAACTGTTTCATAGTGGTATTGACATACTCCCCCCCATTATCGGACCTTAGTACCTGTATCTGAGAGTTATACTGGGTTTTAACTAATTGATAGAATTCCATAAACTTAGAAGGAACCTCAGATTTATTTTTGAGAAAATACACCCAAGTCATGCGCGAAAAATCATCAATAAACAAGACAAAGTACTTGAACTCATGACTCAAATTACTATCCGGGGAAGGACCCCATACATCAGAATGAATAAGGGAAAAAACTGTCTTAGCACGAGAATTAGATACTGAAAAAGACTGTCTATGACTCTTGGCAAGAATACATGTCTCACAAGAGAATTTATTATTTCCAGAAAAAAACTGGGGAAAAAGTAACTGGAGATACCCTGAAGACGGGTGACCTAAACGGCGGTGCCACAGCCACTGTTGACGGTTCACTATCCCGTGAGCAAGCGCTGCAGTTCCATGTTGTGCCACCTCATCAACATAGTACAAGCCCCCACGTTCAGTACCACGCCCAATCACTTTCCCCGACCGAATATCCTGTAACAGACAGAAACCGGGAAACATCAGCATGATACAATTCAACTCTTTTGTGATATGACTAATAGACAACAATTTACAGGACAAGCTGGGAATGTAAAGACAATTCTTTAAATTAATTGTAGGAGACAATGATAAGGTTCCTGCTCCATGGACCGGGGCAAGTCCCCCGTTGGCATTCTGTATGGAAGTAATCTTGGGTGTACCAAGATTAACAAGATCAGATCGATCATTAGTCATCGTGTTCGTGGCTCCACAATCAAATATCCATCGAGAGGTCTTATTTCCCGACATACTTAGTGCTGCACCTGAATTGGGGACAACTTTGCACTTTTCTTGATTAGGGGTATCACAAAACTGATAGTTTAGAAGGGAGGGGTGAGATTTGCAATTAAAAACTTGAGAGGTGGAGGGGCATAAATGACTTTCCCCCCCACTCTTAATAGCTAGGGTTGAGGAGATTTCCCCATTTCTGCCATCCGCCGCTGCCAAGCCTGCGAACCCACCCTGCTGCTCTTCTTCTTCGCCTTCCTTTTCTTCCTCACCGCCATCCGCCATAGCCGCCATCCCCTTCCCTGGTCCGGCGAGGCTTCGCCGCTGACTCTGCCAGCCGGCGGGGAAACCAATGATCTCGTAACAGGTTTCTTTACTGTGTCCCGGTCTCCCACACTTGCCGCACTTGACCGGCGGCTTGCCTCCGCCGCCACTCCGGCGTGATGACGCAGCGCCTCTGTCCGGCGCGCCTGATCGGGGTTTGGTGGCAAACCTGTGAGCCACCGGAGCCGTCCCCTTCTCCAGTTTCAGTGGTCCTTGAGCAAGAAAGCCGGACCCGATACCTGAGGTTCCGGCCGATGATGGGCCGTCCCCTTCTAAATCTGACCCCATGATTCCACGCCGTGCCCCCTCTCGACGAATCGCTGCGTACGCTTTCTCCACGGTAGATAGGGGGGTCTCCTTGAGTAAGTCTCGTCTCTCGCCGTCGAACTTATCACTAACGCCGGCGAGAAATTGGAAGAGACGAGTCTCTGACTTCAGTCGATTAAAAACAGCGATGTCTCCTTCGCAAGTCATGGGGTTCGGCTGCCTGACATCTATTTCTCTCCATATTTTCTGAATACTGCTGTAGTAGTGTTCTATGCTATCCGTTCCCTGCTTGAGATTATTGGCTCTTGTGGTGAGATCGTAAATCTGGAGGCCGTCACCGCCTTGGCTGTATGTGTCGAGCAACCCTTCCCACAATGCTCTTGTTGTTGGATATTCAACGTAATAGGTAATAAGTTCTTGCTCCATGTTTTATAGGAGCCAAGAGCAGACGATTAAATCATCCTGTTCCCACTTGTGATAGTTGGGTTGTCCGGGCAGGGGTGGTGGCGGGTCGCCGGTGATGTGGCGGAGTTTGCCCCTTCCGCCAATGGCTAACTTTATGAGGCGAGCCCACAGGGAGTAATTGAACTGGTTAAGTTTGGTACTGATTGAAACGGTTTGGGGTGTGTGGTTGTGGTTCTGATTAATTTCTGGTTGGGTTTGCAGGGTCTGGAACTTTGTTTCGATGATACTTGCTAACTGGGTGGCTAAGGAATCGACGGGCTGCTGCGATTCCTTGCCGGAACTGGCTATGCTGCTGTCGTCGGCCATGGCCGAGGACGGTACCGGTAAGTGATGAGCAAGGGTCGATTCCGTTTAATGGATAATCGCCCGCTCTGATACCATGTTAGATGTATTGGACGCCATAGTTTGTGAGGGAATTATTTCTGTAATTCTGTAATTGTGTAGCTAATACAAGGTACTGTACAACTAAATATTACAAGACCTAGGCTAATAAAGGAAAGAGAATAATTACAGAATAAACATACTCTAATCACGGGATTGACTAAATCCCCTAATTCCTTGCTAACAGATACCATGTTAGATGTATTGGACGCCATAGTTTGTGAGGGAATTATTTCTGTAATTCTGTAATTGTGTAGCTAATACAAGGTACTGTACAACTAAATATTACAAGACCTAGGCTAATAAAGGAAAGAGAATAATTACAGAATAAACATACTCTAATCACGGGATTGACTAAATCCCCTAATTCCTTGCTAACAGCTTCTTCTTATGCGTACCATTCTATTATCATAATATAGTGTTTTTGGCAAAATAAGAATAACATAGGATAAACAGTAGGGCATGTACAGTAATTATTGAAATTGTACCTAAAAAAAAAATTAATTGATGGACCCAACTGTAAGAGAAAATCATTACTAGTGGGCGTACATGTAATTGCTCATCCTCCGGGACAACACTAGCTGTAACTAATTATTTATTATAGAAATTCAAATGGTATAACGGGCAGTAAAAATTTATTTATAAATTAAAACGTAATAATATTTCAAGCTTTAATAGTTCAACCCTAGTAAAATAAACACACACACACACTCTCTCTCTCTATATATATATAACATGATAGGATCCTACCCCAAAGTGCCTGTGGCCAGTGGCTAGCGGAACTCTCCTCGACTCCCGCTAGAATAAAAGTTCGAGTAATAGGAGATGATCCCGAATGCGAGGACTCCGCCCATGAGTATATGAGGGTAAATTTGGTTAAAGGATAAAGAAACACATGTTGTGAACAACTAAACCCTAGTCGTATTCTTCTTCTATAAAAGGAGGCGCTAAATCAATAGAAAAGACAAATCACAAAGAGAGCCGATTTAACTGATATCATCTACATATACTTTTTTTTTTTTTTAATGTTACATCAAAATCTTACTTCATTTTCTGTCTTACTAAATTGCAAACGTGGAATACCCCATTCAAAATTACGACACTATATAAGATTACAAAGACATATATAACGAATATATTTATCATAAAGTATGTATCTCGACTGAGTTAGGGCTTTTAATTAGTGTGAAATTGTGTGTATAATTTTGACGTGCATGCATGGTTTGATCCATCACCGATCGATCATATATATGTGATTAATTCTTACATTCTTAAACGCGGTTGACGTATAATTAAGAATTTCCGACATTTCCATTTTATTTCCTTAAAAAGGAAAACCAAAACATGTGTGTCTTTGTACGTAAATGTTGTGTTCATATGAGTGTGGAGACCACACCGTTGTCTTCCCTAGCATCCGCCATTATTACTCAGAACGGTATGTTAAACGTGATCAATCAGTGCCCCATTCCCCGTTTCCATTCAATTCCACCATTTTCCACCGTTCATATTATGTTTTTTAATAATAAATATCATATATATATATATATATATATATATATGAGTATTTATCTTTTGTTTCACTGATTGAGCTGATACATTAAATTATAGATAGTTTAAAGAGTGGACAATAGATCAGAAAATAATACTTTTTTATTTTTGTAAAGTGGATCGTGGTTGGTTTTCCAAATATCCCTAATGAGGCTCGAACTCGTGACTTATTTGTCTACAGGTGCAATGACCAGAAAATAATTTAGAATTGTTGTATTCTTATTATGATATCGCTGGAAAGCTATGATTTACGAATATGAACACGACATGACATATATTTTTTCTTAAATTTTTTCACGGAGGATTGTCAGACATGGTATTCGACAAGAGTATCCAATACTACACCATAAAATAATATTTTTGAAAGTATTCATGTATCGTAGCTGAAAAGTTATACACTAACCAATTCACTGAATTATGGATATTTTGAAAATTGAGACAATTGATTGGGAAATAATTTAAAACTGTTGCTTTCCAATGTTGAAAATTTGTTTAATAATCTATGCGCAGAATCATGAATATTTTGAAGAGCAGACAATTGATGGGAAAAATTCAAACTGCTGCATTCTTATAATGATGCAAAATTAACAATTTTTCACAAAGTATATTATATATAAAATTGAAACAAAATATTTTTAAATGTGTACCTTTTCACGTTTTGAAATGAATTTAAAATGATTTTGGGAACATAAATTTTTTCCAGAAAATTTTACGTTCCCATATCTAAGTTAAAGGCGACAATAAACATTTATTTTATCAAAATTATAAGCTCCCTAAGTACATGGAACATATACATGACATAATTGAACAAGAAATATATGTAGTGACCTGGGTAATTTGGTTCGGTTTAGTTCGACTAAATCGTTGTAACAAAAAATAGTACCTTATTTAATTGGTGAAAATCTTACGAGAAAAGACTAATAAAATGATAAGCCCAATATTTCAACCGTATAGTTGTTGAACAATGTGTTTAATTAGCTTTTGAGAGTAAAAATTTTCAATTAACCCCCCTATAAAATGTAAATTCTCTAAGCCACACCTTGTGAAATTTCTTAAATAGCACGTTTCCCCCTTAAGACAGCGCGTGAGATTCACGCATAAATTTGTGAGACTGGTATACGCGATTTTTCGATTTAAAGCATATGAATTGTCCAAATTGCCCTTATTGTATTTTGATATAATTTGCCTTCCTTCTTCCTTTCTTCACATCAGTTGGTCGCCATTTTTGAAGCTTGGAGGTGTGGGTTTTGCAAATGGCGTCTTCTTCTTCCAATCGGCAGCCGGAAAATACTCGTTTCATCGATCTGAGGTACGGTAGCACACCTTACTACAAATGCCCATCAAAATGTGAGATTAAGGTTGTTGAATCTAAAGAAAAAGCTTCAAAGGGACACCTCTATTATTGTTGCCCTAATAAGAATTCACAATGTAAGTTTTTTCGTTGGTGCACTCCGGTTAAAGCTACCCTAGGCTCCAGAGGATTCCCAATTGAAATTGATGGAGGGAATGAGGGTTTCGGCCAGTAAAATGCCAAAGAACAAACTGAAGGTGGAGACATTGTTAATGTGGCTTCAAGAGTGACAATTGTCCGTGGGTCATCAAGGAATGAAACAAATGGGGCTTTCATACATGTTTCCTGGGTATTCACTGCTATTTTCTTCACAATGATGGTGATGTTTTGGATGAAATTGTAAGATGTGTAAGGTGTTATGGTGAGGGGGTGCTAGTGTAATATTTGATAGTTTGTGTAATGTAATCTCTCTTGTAACAATTAACCTTTTGAATGAATGAATGTTATTGTATTTTATTTACCAAATGCAGTGAATGATGCAAACTTCTCATTCCATTTCATGTATAAAAAAAAATGATGCATTATACGGGTGTAAACAAACTTATAGAGTTTTGTGGCATTATTGATGCATTGATCATATCACAAGGCAAAGGAATTGAAATGATACTAGTTCCACATCCACCACATCCACAATAGAAGAGGCAAAAAACCATAAATTGATATGCATTCAATTCACCCAAAATAGATAACACTGTGCACTTATACATAAGCTTGTCACAATTCCAGACCAAAGTGTTTGTCACAACTACACATTCCACCCAAAAATATACATAAGCTTGGGTCACTATGTGACTGAATATACATAAGCTTGATTGATAGACAAATCTTGAACCCAAGTGTAAGTTCTAATTCGATTGCAACACTTAAGGTATCGTATCCACAGGGAAGGGAATTCAACAACCACTTTTATGATTTTTTCTAATCTAGAGACCGGAAAAGATTGATCAGGTTGTATTATACTACTATGACAAAATTAAACTTAACTAATGCGTAATCAATCACACGAGCAAATAAATAACACGAGAGTTAACCACTTAATTAAGACAGGTCAGGGAGTAAATCATATGCTCTTTTATGATCAAATCAATACTTAAGTATGGATGCATGATTCTTCAACCTAATCACGATGTTATATCTAGCTTCTTTCGAAGGCTAGATGCCTAATTAATTAAGCCAAGTGTTGCTCTCACAATCACTTAGTAACCAAATTAATCGAATAAAGCAAGATTAGTGTATTTAAAACCTAGCGGCTTGGCATGGAATTCTAAATACGGGTTGTAGAAATTAGGGTTAAATTTCTTTAAGCCCAAAAGATCTAAGTTTCAGAAAACACTCTCAATTATCCTCAATCTCTCGATTATCGGATAATTCACAGCATGTTCATGGATGGCCAATCCATTCCCAGCTTATTCAATACCGTTTTCCTAACAAAGAATCACACAAACTTACTCAAGCATTAAGGCAAACACCTTAGATGCATAATCCTTACCCCCTAACCCTAGGAGATTAGTTCCTCATACTTGAATTAAAACTCATTAAACTCCAAGGAATTGCATTCAAAACAACCATGTCTAACATAAACATCAAAAAAAAGGAATTACCAATGCTGAATTCTAACCTAGTTATCTAAGAACGAATCTAAAGCAAGAAATAACTAAACTAGAATTGAAAACCAAAACTTGAGGAATTAGTTTGATCGGAAAGCAGTAAATAAAACCAAATTAACAAAGTCTTGTGATTGGAATGGTTCTTCAACTCTCTATCTTCGTGTTTCTTCTAGCTCCAAGTGTTCTTGAACTTCTGGGAAAAGAGTAGTCCAAAAGCTCCCTTACTTCGCCACAAATCCGCGTATATATAGAACTCTAAAAACTGAAACCGCCTCGTGACACGGGCGTGCAAGACTTATACCTTCAAATGTGACACGCCCGTGTCACATAATAAAATCGTGTTTGCGCTTTTCCATATGACACGGGGGTGTCAAAACCTGCTCTTCTGGCTGACACGGGGGTGTCAAGACTCCAGCCTTCTCTGTACCATGTAACGGGCGTGCAACAAATTACCCTTCATAGGTGACACGGGCGTGTCACCTCCTGAACTTCGAGGAGCACTTCTCTGTACTGAGACACGGGGGTGTCTCAGGTTACTCATCCATGGGGACACGGGCGTGTCCCCTAGAAATCTCTCGTTTTTCGCCCTATATTGCGTGGTTTTGCTTTTATCCGTCTTTTCAACTCCAAGGTAAAAGGTACCTAATAAGGAGCATAAATCACGTTACAAATTCTTAAAACTGCTTGAATTTAACTAAATTCGCCCTACAATCCATGCAATAAACTGATATATCAAACTCCCCCAAACTTAGATATTGTTCGTCCTCGAGCAATCAAGGAAATTACGTCAAACCAACCTCAAATTCAATCTCTCAATTAAGCAATTTTCAGAATTTCACTAAAACAAGTCTAGCTCATCAAACACATTTCAATCAAGCACAAGCATCAACACAATGGTATGAATCAAATATCCTCGTGTCGTGTGTGAATTCGAACAAGAAAATGTACAATGGTCAGAACACCAAACTAATGATTCCTTCCTAATTACCAATGATAGACTTCGGAACACATTCTTCGCACCTATCTCCACTAATGGAATTGACCTAGAATTAAGGATCGGAAGGTCTTTCGAGGCTTGTAATGTGGGCTCGGGGTTAAGGTTATGGAATTTTTAGTACAATAGTGACTCAACACACCTAGCTCACTCATTCAAATCTTCTTTGGTCGCCATCTTTGTCTTACCCCAATAAACTCCCCCAAACTTGGACTTGTCTAAGTTGTCACACTCAGTAGAAAAATTTCTTCTGTTTCAACTCTCTTCAATGCTCTTTGCAAAAGTATTCTTTTTCTCTCTTTTTTTTTTTTTTTTTTTTTTTTTAAATCGTTCTTTTACTACTTCCTTTGAATTCTTCTTTTCTTTCAGCATCTAAGATTATCTCTTATTTCTACTTCTGGGTTCTCATCAGGAATTTAGTAGCATCTTCAATCAATTCAAACGAATGAGCAAAGTGTGACTCAAGGGTAGGTTTATGGTGTTGTGCCTATGGCTTATAATGTGGCTACAAAAATTTATTGGCACAACACTTAGGCTCAGTGGGGTCAACAGGATTTCGTTCTTTAGTACAAATGGCTCAATAGCGAGGCTACCTCCGACATGAATGCCTAAGTCATCTCCCTAATTCCTCGTCAATTCAAAATTTCGCTTCAATAGGACTAAAATGCATCCTAATCCACTTCTCAGTATTATTCAAGAATTACTAATTCAGTATCCTAACCTAAGTACATGACCTTGTTCCAATGTGCACAAAAATAAGGATATTCCACCGTTCCAAAGTATCAATACTCACACCTAACTTCATGCATTCAACTAGCCTAACTCACTTTGGTAAAGTTCCAACAATCAAACCTCATCGAAAAATCGAAAATTTTGGCCTATTTTCAGCAATCATCTTTTCACACTCAAAGATATCACAATTTCAAGTAAGTTATTCCCCAACGCATCTTCCTATGCAAAATATTAGCTATACAATCCAAAACTTTTTTGCCCCTCTCCCCCAAGCTTAAATCATGCAATGTCCCCATGCATAAACGAAAAAGGAAAGAAGGCAAAAAGAAAACTCCCTCAACACAGCGCAGAACCGGCAACAAGCTAATCATCACCCCTAACCTGCACTTAAACGACTACAACACGGATCACAAGCTAAGCAGAGCAAATGATAATCACATGCAATGAACGAGGAAACCAAGTCGTTAAGTATCGCAAATAACATAAGAATAATTAGCAGTGCAATTAGTTAGATTAGTGTGGTGAATTATAGCATCATACAGACCAAGGCAAAGAAAATGAAAGACGAGAAAAGAATATCACTCAAGGAAAGGATGGCGGGAATTGTGGCGGGTGGCTGGAGCTACTCGCACCAGCGCCTCCAAATTGTTTGGCGAGGTAAGCATGGAGGTTCTCGAACTGTCCATCGATGTGGAGCTGCAAGGCATCAAGCCGAGAGTCCACATGCTCTACGAAGCTATCCATCCTCGCATTCTGAGATGCCATGTAATCCCGCATGTAAGCGGGGATTTCCTCCTCTTCGTCTTGGGCCATTGGCATCTGTGCTCCTCGCCCGCCTTCCTCCCTATCCGGTATTTGAGCAAGCCGTCTCTGCTGATCAAGGGTGAGGTCGTCATATTTGGCCACACCCCACCTGTACATTCGCTCGAACCGGTTCCTTTCCCTTTCTGGATACCAGGGTAAAACCCTGTCTTTGAGGCTCCCGGCAGACCATCGGACGAATAGATCCATTTTGATGAACGTCTGCTCCTCCACATAGGGAAAGTTAGACAGGGGTTCCATATCCTCTTCAAGCCACCCCGCCTCCTTGGCAAGCTTCGTCACATAGGCCCCATGACCTATAGTTCCCGTCGCTCTGCCTGCCACCTCCTTTAATTTGTACATGAATTCCGTTGTGGCATCAAACCGCATCCCCTCCTTCATGAAATACATGATGGCCAACTCAAATCCATTAATATTGCCATCACTCTCATGCCTCGCACATATGCCCATAGCTAGGAGCCGATGCACCATTCGCCAGACCAAGCTATCAAGCCATGTGGCCTTCGTGTTTCGGGGGTTGTAGGCCGGGGCACCAGCCTTGAGAGGGAAAGACCGCCACACCGCCTCTCTATCCGCCGTGGACCAATTCGGCAACGTCGTCAACTCGCACATGGGGAACCCTAAAGCATCCCGAATCTCATCAAGAGTCAAGGATTCGGTATCTTCTCCATCCAATGTGAAATTGAGTTTGGTGTCAACTTGGTCCCAAGTCATGGTCGTGAAGAAGGCGGTTGTCAATTCCGGATATGTATTAGCCGGAACCATCATAAACCTTCTCCACCCTATATTGTTGAACAGCACCTCAATTTCTTCCCAAACTCCCAATCTCCGAAGTGTAGCGAGATGCGGGAATTTTGTGGGCATGATATTACGTGTTGTATTACGGTTGTAAGGGTTCCCTAGCCCTTCTAGGGTGACGTTCACCGAGTCCCTTGGTTGGCGGCCGGTTGGCCCGGATGAAGAGGTAAGTTGTAAGGGGGCGGGTCTTTTGTTACGTCCCATAATTCCTGCACAAAAATTACCCCCAAATCAACAACAAAACAAAGCAAGTTCATTGAGGCATTCTATCGAGCACCTTGTAAGCACTACTAAGAAACCTAGGATTTCATCAAATAAAGCACAACATCTCGTCATCAAATACCTAGACTTAGCGTCCTAAAACACCAAATTCGTGGAAAGATCATAGTGCCTCAAATTCCTTCACCCCACGTGTAAACAACTACCCATAATCATTTCTCCAAAATTGCAACATTCATGACAAGGTATAAGAGCAAAAGTCAAATGTTTCAAGTACATTGCAAATACCTAACTCTAGCATGTGCAAAACTTGACAAAGGAGCAAGCAATCAAGAGAATTAAAGCCAACATGCTTAAATGAGAGATTAGGGTTCATACTCTTAATGCCCAAAAATACCAATTTCATGCCAATTCCTAGTTCTACTCATGCCAATACTCACAATAGAGTCAAGAAATCCCAAGAAAACACACATAATCATGCTTCATAG
Organism: Lantana camara; assembly: GCA_037501455.1. Lineage (NCBI taxonomy): Eukaryota > Viridiplantae > Streptophyta > Magnoliopsida > Lamiales > Verbenaceae > Lantana > Lantana camara. The sequence continues at coordinate 114,505,037 of CM074857.1, forward strand.
AACTAGGGTCTAACTTTTTCTCAATTGAAATACAAGGAATTAAAGCACCCAAGAGAAAAGAAGACTTACCCGATTGATTTAAAATGTAAAGTGCAATGTGGATGTGTGTCTTGCCGGATTAAGAACTAAAGTGATGGTGGGGTGCTTGTGCCGTGTGGGAATGGGGAGGAAGGAGGATGAGAGAAAAGAAGGGGAAGTTGTTGATGTAAATAAAAGAAAAGTGTGAGGAACCCCCTTTTAATTCAACCGATCGGACGAGACACGCCCGTGTCATCTTGTATGCTGTATGGATGACACGGGGGTGTCATCCTTTACCTGACGATTTCTGTACCCCGACACGGGGGTGTCGATTTTTCCTTCAGGGACTTGACACGCCCGTGTCATCTTCTCAGCTGGCAACTTCTGTACCTTGACACGGGGGTGTCGCAAAATGCCTAAGATTAGTGACACGCCCGTGTCACCTTCGATTTAGCCAATCCTCGTCTGTACCGAGACACGGGGGTGTCTCGGCTTATGCTTTTTGGGAGTCACGCCCGTGTCTCCCCCAAACTTGGACTTTTGCTCAAAAGTCCGCACCTATTAGCTCAAAATCATCCATTCTTCTCACAATCCGTCCTCTCTAATCGAACCAAAATACCTGAACACGAGACAAAAGATAACAACAATCACAAGCTTAACTAACTAACACGAAAGAAAAGAAAAAACGATAAAGGAAAGAAAAATAGTTCTAAGTTATAGTCGTTAGCTTGACTTCAAGACTCCAGGCTAAGGTGTTGGAACTGTTAACACGCATGAGACGTGTTCGCCAATTCGGTCTCCGGCGAGATATGGCTTGAGTCTTTGTCCATTCACCACAAAAGATGGTGAGCCTTCATTGCCTATCTCCACCGCTCCATTCACCAAGACTTTTATCACTCTGAACGGACCTGACCACCTCGATTTAAGTTTCCCGGGGAAAAGCTTCAATCTAGAATTGTACAATAACACCAGTTGACCCTCGACAAACTCCTTGACCCGAATATGCTTGTCATGCCACTTCTTCGTTCTCTCCTTATAAATCCGGGCATTTTCGTAGGCTTCTAACCTCAATTCCTCCAACTCTTGCAAGTCAAGTATCCTTTTCTCTCCGGCTCTCTTGAGGTCGAAATTTATGGCTTTGATGGCCCAATAAGACTTATACTCGAGCTCGACTGGGAGGTGACAGGCCTTCCCATAAACTAACCGATACGGCGAAGTTCCGATAGGTGTCTTGAATGCGGTTCTATAAGCCCATAATGCATCATCTAACTTTGAGGACCAATCCTTCCTAGAGGGGCTCACCACCTTCTCCAGAATCCACTTCAATTCCCTATTCGTGACCTCCGCTTGCCCACTTGCTTGGGGATGATATGCAGTAGTTACCCGATGTTGGACCCCATATTTCTTCAACAAAGCTTCCAAGGGCTTATTGCAAAAATGTGTACCTCTATCACTGATTAAAGCCCGTGGGACTCCGAACCTATTGAAGATGTTCTTTTGCAAAAACTTAATCACCACTTTCGAGTCATTGGTCGGAGTAGCCACTGCTTCGGCCCACTTAGATACATAATCCACCGCCACCAAGATATACTGATTCCCATTCGACGGTGGGAATGGTCCCATGAAATCGATCCCCCAGACATCAAACAATTCGACTTCCAAAATATACTTCATGGGCATCTCATCTCTCTTACTAATGTTCCCGGATCTTTGACAAGTATCGCATTCCTTGGCAAATTTGTAAGCATCCTTAAACAGCGTTGGCCACCAAAATCCAGACTGTAATACCTTAGCCGCTGTCTTCCGACCACTAGCATGCCCTCCATATAAGCTTGCATGACATCTCTCAAGCACTTCATCAGTCTCAACCTCCGGGACACATCTCCGTACTAACCCATCAGAACAGTGCTTAAATAAATAAGGCTCTTCCCAGTAATAACGTTTCGCTTCTGACAGGAATCTATGTTTCTGATGGAAATTCATGCCTGGTGGTAGAGCTTTGCAAACCATGTGATTCACTATATCTGCGTACCAAGGAACTATTGCATCGACTGCAAACAACTCCTCATCAGGGAACTTCTCAGTAATTTCCTCCTCATACTCATCCTCCTTGTCCCCAACCTCTAATCTTGACAAGTGATCTGCAACTAAGTTCTCTGTCCCCTTCTTATCACGAATTTCAAGATCGAACTCTTGAAGCAACAGAATCCATCTAATCAAACGGGGCTTTGAATCCTTCTTCGAAAGGAGATACTTGATTGCTGCGTGGTCTGTGTAGACAATTGTCTTCGAACCTATCAAATAAGACCGAAACTTGTCAAAAGCATGCACAATAGCTAATAATTCTTTTTCAGTAGTAGCATAATTTAATTGTGCGTCATTTAAAGTTTTGCTAGAATATGCGATAACGTGTAAACGTTTCTCCCTTCTTTGGCCAAGCACAGCTCCAATGGCCAAATCGCTCGCATCGCACATTAGCTCGAATGGGATCGTCCAATCCGGTGCAACCATGATTGGTGCCGAGGTAAGCTCCTTCTTCAACCTATCAAATGCAAGTAGGCAATCATCATTAAACACGAATTCAGTATCTTTTTGCAGTAACTTGCATAAAGGTAAAGTAATTTTCGAAAAGTCCTTGATGAACCGGCGATAAAACCCGGCATGACCAAGGAAACTTCTCACTCCCTTAATATTGGTTGGTGGAGGCAATTTTGCAATCACATCAATCTTGGCCTTGTCCACCTCAATGCCTTTCTCCGAAACTCTGTGACCCAACACTATCCCTTCCTTCACCATGAAATGGCACTTCTCCCAATTTAGCACAAGATTGGTTTCTTCACATCGCTGCAAAACTTGAGCAAGATTATGCAAGCAAGAATCGAAAGAAGAACCAAACACAGAAAAATCATCCATAAAAATTTCCATTGTGCGTTCAATAAAGTCAGAGAAAATAGCCATCATGCATCGTTGAAAAGTAGCCGGGGCATTACACAACCCAAAAGGCATACGCCTATACGCAAAAGTACCATAAGGGCAGGTAAATGTACATTTTTCCTGATCTTCTGGAGCTATGGCAATTTGGTTATACCCTGAATACCCATCCAGAAAACAGTAATAAGAATGCCCGGCCAACCTCTCTAACATCTGATCAATAAAGGGAAGTGGGAAGTGATCTTTACGAGTGGCATTGTTCAACTTTCTATAATCTATACAGACTCTCCAACCCGTGACTGTCCTAGTTGGTATTAACTCATTCTTTTCATTTTTAATTACAGTCATTCCCCCTTTCTTGGGCACTACCTGTACAGGGCTAACCCACTTGCTATCCGAGATAGGGTAAATTATCCCGGCATCTAACAGTTTTAGTACCTCAGCCCTAACTACCTCTTTCATGTTTGGGTTCAATCTACGTTGATGCTCTACAGAAGGTTTATGGTTATCTTCCATGAGAATTTTATGCATGCAAATAGATGGGCTAATCCCTTTTATGTCAGAAATAGTCCAACCTATCGCTCGTTTGTGTTCTCTCAAAACCCTCAACAAGGCATCATGCTGTGAATCAGTTAAATCAGAGGCAACAATAACAGGCAGTGTTTCGAACTCACCCAAATAAGCATATCTCAAATGAGCGGGGAGGGGTTTCAGTTCTAACTTGGGAGCTGTTTCAATAGAAGGACGAAGAGTGGGCTTACCTGTACCCAACTCTTCGTATACAAACCTCTTTCGGAACGGTACGTACGGGGTGGCTTCGAGTGCCTTTGCGTAGGCAGCCAATTCTTCTAAGATGTCTTCCCCATCGATGTGGTCAGTGAGTCCTCTCAAACAGAGTTCGAGAGGGTCCTCGTTGCTTATGGACATCGGTGTCTGTGCTCTGATTTCCACCATATTGCATTGTTCTTCGATCACCGGTCCTTTCATTGCTTTGAACAGATTAAACTCCACCTGTTCATCTCCCACACGAAGAGTTAGAATGCCACTCTTTACGTCAATTAAAGCTCCTGCTGTGGCTAAGAAAGGCCTCCCTAAAATGAGTGGCATGTTTTGATCTTCTTCCATGTCCAACACTATGAAGTCTACGGGCAGGTAGAACTTCCCAACCCTGACTAACACGTTTTCCAGGACTCCCGTGGGGTACTTGACCGATCGATCCGCTAACTGCAGAGAAACGGTTGTTGGTTTCAATGAATTCAGTCCGAGTTTCCTGCAAACAGATAATGGCATTAGACTCACACTAGCACCAAGATCACATAAAGCTTTATTAAAGGACATATGACCAATTGTGCAAGGAATTGAAAAACTCCCTGGATCCTTAAGCTTTGGTGGAAGCTTATGTTGTAGAAGGGCGCTGCACTCTTCAGTAAGTGCAATCGTGGCATAATCCTCCAATTTCCTCTTGTTGGAGAGGATCTCCTTCAAGAATTTGACGTAAGTGGGCATCTGAGCTAGGGCCTCGGCAAAGGGGATGTTGATGTGTAGCTCCTTGAAGATATTCAAGAATTTCTCAAATTGTTTCTCCAACCTTTGCTTTTGAAACCTCTGCGGAAAAGGAAGTGGTGGCACATACGGCTTGGGTGCCACTGGTGTCTTTGGCTTTGAAGGGGGCTCACTTGTCAGTCTTTCTTCCTCCTCCTTGGATGCCTCGACTGGTTTCTCAGGTTCCACTACGGAGTCCTTTTTCTTACTCACTTTGGTTTCCACCGGTATTTCAGGCTCCTTATAAGACGTGCCACTTCGTAGTGTAATGGCCTTACACTGCTCTTTTGGATTCTCCACAGGTTTGCTTGGAAACATTCCCTGGGCTCTACCATTGATTGAATTAGCCAACTGGCCCACTTGCACTTCCAAATTTTTATTTTGAACCAGCACCTGTTCTACCTGAGATTCGAGTTTCTGATACCGATCATTCGACACAGTTATAAATTTCTCGAGGGCCGCCTCCCATCCCGGTTTCTGTTCTTGCGGTGGTTGTGGATGTGGTGCGAATCTCTGCTGATTTTGATGTGGTGGATTTTGTCCCTGTTGTCTTGGTTGGAACTGTGGTCTTGGATTTGGATTTGGGTTTTGAACATTCTGATTGTTCGACCACGAGAAATGCGGATGATTCTTCCAACCTGGGTTGTAGGTGTTTGAGTATGGGTCATTTGCTGGTCTTTGATTCTGCACGTAATTGACTTGTTCTTGACCAACAGCAACCTGTGCACCTGCATTGGTGGAAGGACAAATATCAAATGAATGGGGACCACCACAAATTTCACATAATACCTGTAGGGCGTTTGACTGTGCCACAGTGTTTCGTGCTGCAGCTAATGCAAGTCGGTCTAACTTCTGATTCAGTGCGTCGAACTTGGCATTGAAAGCTGTCACAGTGTCTGTGGCGAGTATGCCTGCCTCAGGTTTTGGATGAGGATTGCTCCTCTCCTTTGTCCAACTGCTATTTGCTGCCATCTTGTTAAGAAGTTGCAGTCCTACTTCTTCAGATAGTGCCATAAATGCTCCTCCAGCTGCTGCATCGACCATGATTTTCATGTTATCTGTCATTCCGTTGTAAAAGATTTGTACCAGCTGCCATCCTGGAACACGGTGATGCGGGCACTTCCTTTGCAGTTCCTTAAATCTTTCCCATCCTTCGTACAATGTTTCCCCATCGAAGAGCCTGAAGCTCGTTATTTCGTCTCTGTACCTCATGGTCTTACTAGGAGGGTAGAATTTGGCTAAGAAGGCCTTAGAGAGGTCTGCCCACGTCTGAAGTGTCTCGTTTGACAAGGTCGATATCCATGTCCGGGCCTTGTCCCTTAGGGAGAAGGGAAAGAGCCTAACTCTGATCGCATCATCAGAGGCGTTGTGGATTTTAAAGGTCGAGCAGACATCCAAAAAGTAGGACAAGTGTGATGCGGGGTCTTCATGTGGTAAACCTCCAAACGGGTTCTGTTGCAAAAGGTTGATGAACCCGGTTTTGATTTCAAAGTTGTTCGCCTCCACGGCGGGGCGAGTCAGGTTGTTCTGAATTAAGCCAATGTTAGGAATGGCATAATCCTGGAGTGTGGTTGGTTGCTCGTTTACGGGTTGTTCCATTGGAATTGGGTTTACTTTCTGCTTCTTTTCCTTTTTTCGCTTCGTTCGATTCGCCCTACAAGTCTTCTCTATTTCAGGATCGTAAGGCAGGGGTTCCAAGCCTTTCGATCGTAGCATAAACTAGGTACCTGCAATGGAGAAAACCCGTGGTCAAATTCAACGTACTTCAAAAAGAAATCAAACAGAAAGGGTGGTCTAAAGCACCAGAGAAATCACTAAAGTAATATTGAATTAAACGCCTTCCCCGGCAACGGCGCCAAAAACTTGATAGACAAATCTTGAACCCAAGTGTAAGTTCTAATTCGATTGCAACACTTAAGGTATCGTATCCACAGGGAAGGGAATTCAACAACCACTTTTATGATTTTTTCTAATCTAGAGACCGGAAAAGATTGATCAGGTTGTATTATACTACTATGACAAAATTAAACTTAACTAATGCGTAATCAATCACACGAGCAAATAAATAACACGAGAGTTAACCACTTAATTAAGACAGGTCAGGGAGTAAATCATATGCTCTTTTATGATCAAATCAATACTTAAGTATGGATGCATGATTCTTCAACCTAATCACGATGTTATATCTAGCTTCTTTCGAAGGCTAGATGCCTAATTAATTAAGCCAAGTGTTGCTCTCACAATCACTTAGTAACCAAATTAATCGAATAAAGCAAGATTAGTGTATTTAAAACCTAGCGGCTTGGCATGGAATTCTAAATACGGGTTGTAGAAATTAGGGTTAAATTTCTTTAAGCCCAAAAGATCTAAGTTTCAGAAAACACTCTCAATTATCCTCAATCTCTCGATTATCGGATAATTCACAGCATGTTCATGGATGGCCAATCCATTCCCAGCTTATTCAATACCGTTTTCCTAACAAAGAATCACACAAACTTACTCAAGCATTAAGGCAAACACCTTAGATGCATAATCCTTACCCCCTAACCCTAGGAGATTAGTTCCTCATACTTGAATTAAAACTCATTAAACTCCAAGGAATTGCATTCAAAACAACCATGTCTAACATAAACATCAAAAAAAAGGAATTACCAATGCTGAATTCTAACCTAGTTATCTAAGAACGAATCTAAAGCAAGAAATAACTAAACTAGAATTGAAAACCAAAACTTGAGGAATTAGTTTGATCGGAAAGCAGTAAATAAAACCAAATTAACAAAGTCTTGTGATTGGAATGGTTCTTCAACTCTCTATCTTCGTGTTTCTTCTAGCTCCAAGTGTTCTTGAACTTCTGGGAAAAGAGTAGTCCAAAAGCTCCCTTACTTCGCCACAAATCCGCGTATATATAGAACTCTAAAAACTGAAACCGCCTCGTGACACGGGCGTGCAAGACTTATACCTTCAAATGTGACACGCCCGTGTCACATAATAAAATCGTGTTTGCGCTTTTCCATATGACACGGGGGTGTCAAAACCTGCTCTTCTGGCTGACACGGGGGTGTCAAGACTCCAGCCTTCTCTGTACCATGTAACGGGCGTGCAACAAATTACCCTTCATAGGTGACACGGGCGTGTCACCTCCTGAACTTCGAGGAGCACTTCTCTGTACTGAGACACGGGGGTGTCTCAGGTTACTCATCCATGGGGACACGGGCGTGTCCCCTAGAAATCTCTCGTTTTTCGCCCTATATTGCGTGGTTTTGCTTTTATCCGTCTTTTCAACTCCAAGGTAAAAGGTACCTAATAAGGAGCATAAATCACGTTACAAATTCTTAAAACTGCTTGAATTTAACTAAATTCGCCCTACAATCCATGCAATAAACTGATATATCATTGATCATCAGTGTCACCCACAAAAAAGGACACCATAACTGCACATTTGACCATCAGTTTCACCAAAAAAAAAGAACACCATAACTACAAAATTGAACATCAATTTCCAGTTGTAGATTGTATCCGTGCATTTGTTGGTCTTGAAGAGTATCTTCTTGCATGTGTTGTGGACCTTCTCACAGGAGCTGCTTGTTGACCCTAATGAATATCTTTGAATTAGTTTGTTTTAAAGTAAAAATATTGTACCCTAATTTAGTAATGCATTGGTGTTTACCATAGTTGAAGCATTGGTGTTTTGAATCCCAACCTGTCCTCCAGTTTCTGCTCCAGTTTGGTTTTGTGGTTCTCCCTGTGGAAAATACAAACTTTAGTACATATTTGACAACACCACTATGGCTTAATGAACAAGTGAATCATACCTTGTAAAACTTGGACTTGGGATGTGGTGGGTTAGTGCAAGAGCCTCTGTTATGTCCAGTTGTTAAACACCTTTGACAGGTGTGTGTTAAGCCTCATCTTGTTGAAACCCCTACTTCATCTGCACCTTTCCTTCTTGCTTTAGTAGGTCTGCCCCTTTTCACAATTATATGTGGAGCTCTCAGTGGCACATAAGGTGTCTTAATATACTCATCTTGCCCCAGGACACCATGTATCATATTTTCATAAACTTGTAAATAAAGGGCTTTGGTGAAGAAAGGATCTACAAAGTTCTCCACATCCTCTCTTCTCTCGGTTAATGCAGCAATTGCATGGCAACAAGGATAACCACAGAGTTGAAACATCCCACAAGAGCAAATTCTTTTGTCAAGATCCACTATGTACACATTGAGAACATGATGTATCTCATATTCAGCTCCACCACAGTAGGTTGCAAAACAGTTTCTAGCAAACTTCTCTTGTAACTTGAGCTTTTTCATAATGTTTGGACAAATTGTCCCTTGATATTTATCCATCATTTTCTTTTTTTCCTGAATTTTAATCATAATCTTTGACCTTATCCATTCAAACATAGATATGATAGGCATGCTTCTGGCAACAAGTATGTAAGCATTGAAAGATTCAGACAGATTATTAACAACAACATCACACTTACAGAGTAAATCAAAGTGTGATCTTGTCTATTGCTGAGGTGGTATCTCCCTCATCCATTCTGCTGCAGTCTTGATCCTCTCATCAACCTTAGGATCAGCCTTCTCTATTTTCTTTATCACCCTCTCAAATTCATGTTTGTTGGCTATTGAGGCTGCTTTCCAGAACAACTCCTTCAACTCATTAGTCTTGAATTTTGCTTTGAAGTTCTGGTACAGATGCCTCACACAATATCTGTGCTCTGATTGAGGAAATAATTCCTTGACAGCCTCCACTAATCCCTTCTGCCTATCACTCAAGAAGGTCCACCTTCTTGAGTTGCCTATATCATCCATTAACTCCTCCAAAAACCAAGTCCAGTTTGCCCTGTTCTCAATTGGCCCCACTGCCATTGCAATTGGCCACATGTTATCATTACCATCTCTCCCAATGGCTACCAACAACTGACCACCATAAACAGTTTTCAAAAAACAAGCATCAAGTTGTATGATTGGCCTACAACCCACAAGAAATCCATTTTTCATAGCACCTAAACAGTAATACATTTTTTCAAAAACTGGAGGGTCAATACCTTCTTTTTTTCTTAGAAGTATCTTGCTTCCTGGATTTTTATCCCTGACCGTCTCACAATAATCCCATAACAATTCATACTGCTTACTATCTGCACCATGAATCTTCTCCAGTGCTGCTTTCTTCACTCTTGCCACCTTGTATTTTCTTGCATCAACATCAACCTTTCTCTTTATAGTCTACTTCAATGTCTCTACAGGAATACATGGATTCTCCCTCACTAGCTTCTCAATTCTTCCAGCTAGATATTTGGTTTTTGCCAACTTGTTTGAGTAAGTGCTGCAATAAACATGCTCACCTCTCAAACTTTTAATTTGAAATGTTGAACAACCTTGTATGGGTGAGGCATGGATCCTCCAGGTGCACTTGTCATTCAAACATTTTGCTGTGATCCTGGCATTCTCATTTCTGATAAAGTGTAAGTCAAGCCTTGCCTCACACAGTAATCTCTTAAGCATTCTCTAAACCACTGAGCTGTTGCGAAGTGTTGGCCCACAAATGGTTTGAATAACTTCAAATTTGTACCTTCTCTGAACCACAAATTGTCATCTTTCTCTCCATCTGAATTGTGTGCATCAAGTTGATGTGTACCATCATCTTCATTGCAATCACTGTACCAAGCTTCCTCTTCTGCAGTTTGGGCTGATTGTGTTTCTTGGACAGGTGTAGCTTTAGCTAGCTTCTCTTTGTTCTTCATCTTCTTCAACTTAGCAATCAACTGTGCCTTTGTGGGATTCTTGTCAAGAAGAATGTCATCATCATCTGAATCCTCCAAATCAGCTAACATTGCATCAGGAATGAGGTCTTCACCATCACTGTAATCACTATCTGAACTGTCATCAAATTCAGACCTACTAGACTCACCAAATATATATGGATCTCTGTCATAACTGCATGAAACCCCTTTTCTTTTTCTTGTTGGCTGTGTCTTCTTGGTGTTCTGTCTAGGAAGGGCTGCAGGTTTACTTGTCCTTTCTTTATTGTTCTTGGTACTTCTTGTTTTCTGCATTGTCTTCCTCTTTTTTGGCTCCTTCTGCGTTTCTTTTGGTAGCCCATCTTCATGGACATTAGTAGGCATATCACTAATTCTAAACCTACTAAAGTCCCCAGTTTCATACTACTCTTGAGTGAAGTCTGCATGAGGAAGACCATAGTCAATGTTATGGTCTGTGAATGTTGTATCTTGAGTGTTAGATGTACCAACATCACTTCCTTTTTCATTGTTGGCACCATCTTGTGCACTACCAACTTCTGCACCACCATCTTGTGCACCACCATCTTCCTTTTGAGTAGTGGTCTTTGTGAAATCATCATCAGCTACCAAAGCTTCCCACAATTTGTTCAGATCTGTTGAAGTCTTTTCCATCTCTGTATTGTTGATTGTGAAGTCTATAAAGTTGATCAGTTCATCCATGCTTTTGTCCTTTTGAGTTTGCACATTTAACTGTGATTCCTTTTCAAGCACCTCCCCTTGAGTGCTGATTGTAAACCAATTAATGTCTATAACCTGAGTATAGAACACCAGAGGATCATCACTACCACTTATCCCCCAATCTGTAAACCTATAGTGCATTAGCTTCTTCAATCCCTCCTCCAATGAGTGTCCTGTCATTTGCCAGTAGAAATGCACTGAGCTACGAGCACCACCCCCTTCTTCATACAAATCATACAACTTAGTCAAGTTTAGATCATCCAATTTAACACCAGACTTCTTAAATAATCTTCCACCAATATAACTCCTACGTGGATTGTATTCAAAATTGCCCCCAATCTACATGTGTATCTCGACCATCTACAATTCAGACAAAAAAAAAAAAAAAAAAACAATAAGAAACAGTTGTTTATTGTAAAAACGCAGTAACATAATGAAAACAATATCAACATCAAACATGGACCACATGTTTAGGCTGATAAAAAATAACAAATGGACAAGCCCATGTCTCACAGTAAAGCGACAACAAACATTGAAAACAACAAACCCTTTTAACATGCTGGTAGATCCAGAACGAACTTCCGCTGTGATATATATATACCCTTCTTCGACCTTAGCACTTCTATCCCAAGGAAGTACTTCAGCTGTCCCAAACCCTTCATCTCAAATTCCTTGAACAGGTTTTCCCTCAGCTGGACGATCTCCTCTGTGTCATCTCCTGTAATGATCATATCGTCAACATAGATGATCAAACATGTCACACATCCCTCCCTCCTTTTAATAAAGAGGGTGTGATCTCAGTTACTCTGATGATAACCATACTTCTTCATTGCTGCTGAGAACCTCCCAAACCAAGCCCTGGGAGACTGCTTCAATCCATACAGGGCCTTCTTGAGTCTGCATACCTCCCCGTTATCGAATCCCTGAGTAAACCCTGGAGGTGCTTCCATGTATACCTTCTCTTGAAGGTCTCCATGCAGAAATGCATTCTTAATATCAAACTGGTGTAAAGCCCAATCCCGGTTTGCTGCCACCGAGAACAATACTCTAATAGTGTCGATTTTTGCCACTGGGGAAAAGGTCTCTGAGTAGTCAATGCCGTAGGTCTGAGTGTACCCCTTGGCCACCAATCTTGCCTTATACCTCTCAATACTCCCATCAACACGATGTTTCACTGTATACACCCACCGGCATCCTACCACCTTCTTCCCGTGAGGAAGCGTGCATTTTTCCCACGTTTCATTCTTTTCCAGTGCTTCCATTTCAACTTCCATGGCCCGGACCCACTTATCTTCTGTGAGTGCTTCTTCTACTCTGTTTGGAACCCTGTCTGAGTAAATGGCAGCTGTATATGCCTGTGCTGGTGCTGCTAGATTCCCAGTCGCGATATTCGCGGTAGGATACCTTGGGATCTTGCCCGTGTGCTCCGGTTCATATCTCTTTGGTGGGATTCCCCTGTTTGTCCTTGGAGGTAGCACATACTTCTTTATTCCTTCCTGCACATTCCTTTCTGTCTCCCCCTGATTATCAACCTCCATATGTTCCTCACTGATTCCTGCACTGTTAGGACTGTATGGAATAGGAGAACTCATAATGGAAATAGAGTTTTCTGACTCATGACTACTAACCTCAGGATTATTGGCGGGAGTGACCGGCGTTGCAGATGGAGTGGGGGGTTGTACCATGGGAGAGGCAGGCTCGGTGGTTCCGCCTACTTGCTCTGTTGGGACTATGTCTGGCCAAGTGCTGTGACGAAGAGGTGGTATCCCACTCAGTGGATCTGATATCCGATTCTCCCCCTGACCACTGAGTGGGTGGTTAAAGAAATACTCAGTCTCGACAAAGACACAATCTAGAGTGACAAATAGACGCCTGGAGGAAGGATGATAACACCTATAACCCTTTTGATGAACCCCATACCCGACAAAGACACACTTGAGGGAGCAAGGATCAAGTTTGGTTCTGTTATGTTTCGGGATGTGAACAAAAACCGAGCACCCGAAGACCCTGGGAGGTAGTGCTAAGATAGACGGAATAGGTACCTGCTGTGCAAGACAGTGGAGCGGGGTTGCTAGGTTTAAAGACCTAGAGGGGAGACGGTTGGCCAAGTAGACCGAGGTGGCAATGGCTTCAGGCCATAGAGACTTGGGACAATGGGACTCAATGAGCATTGATCGAGACATTTCTAGGAGTTGACGGTTTTTACGTTCTGCCACCCCGTTTTGCTGAGGGGTGTGAGGACACGATGTTTGGTGAACTAGCCCATTTTTCTCAAAGAACTGTTTCATAGTGGTATTGACATACTCCCCCCCATTATCGGACCTTAGTACCTGTATCTGAGAGTTATACTGGGTTTTAACTAATTGATAGAATTCCATAAACTTAGAAGGAACCTCAGATTTATTTTTGAGAAAATACACCCAAGTCATGCGCGAAAAATCATCAATAAACAAGACAAAGTACTTGAACTCATGACTCAAATTACTATCCGGGGAAGGACCCCATACATCAGAATGAATAAGGGAAAAAACTGTCTTAGCACGAGAATTAGATACTGAAAAAGACTGTCTATGACTCTTGGCAAGAATACATGTCTCACAAGAGAATTTATTATTTCCAGAAAAAAACTGGGGAAAAAGTAACTGGAGATACCCTGAAGACGGGTGACCTAAACGGCGGTGCCACAGCCACTGTTGACGGTTCACTGTCCCGTGAGCAAGCGCTGCAGTTCCATGTTGTGCCACCTCATCAACATAGTACAAGCCCCCACGTTCAGTACCACGCCCAATCACTTTCCCCGACTGAATATCCTGTAACAGACAGAAACCGGGAAACATCAGCATGATACAATTCAACTCTTTTGTGATATGACTAATAGACAACAATTTACAGGACAAGCTGGGAATGTAAAGACAATTCTTTAAATTAATTGTAGGAGACAATGATAAGGTTCCTGCTCCATGGACCGGGACAAGTCCCCCGTTGGCATTCTGTATGGAAGTAATCTTGGGTGTACCAAGATTAACAAGATCAGATCGATCATTAGTCATCGTGTTCGTGGCTCCACAATCAAATATCCATCGAGAGGTCTTATTTCCCGACATACTTAGTGCTGCACCTGAATTGGGGACAACTTTGCACTTTTCTTGATTAGGGGTATCACAAAACTGATAGTTTAGAAGGGAGGGGTGAGATTTGCAATTAAAAACTTGAGAGGTGGAGGGGCATTAATGACTTTCCCCCCCACTCTTAATACCTAGGGTTGAGGAGATTTCCCCATTTCTGCCATCCGCCGCTGCCAAGCCTGCGAACCCACCCTGCTGCTCTTCTTCTTGGCCTTCCTTTTCTTCCTCACCGCCATCCGCCATAGCCGCCATCCCCTTCCCTGGTCCGGCGAGGCTTCGCCGCTGACTCTGCCAGCCGGCGGGGAAACCAATGATCTCGTAACAGGTTTCTTTACTGTGTCCCGGTCTCCCACACTTGCCGCACTTGACCGGCGGCTTGCCTCCGCCGCCACTCCGGCGTGATGACGCAGCGCCTCTGTCCGGCGCGCCTGATCGGGGTTTGGTGGCGAACCTGTGAGCCACCGGAGCCGTCCCCTTCTCCAGTTTCAGTGGTCCTTGAGCAAGAAAGCCGGACTCGATACCTGAGGTTCCGGCCGATGATGGGCCGTCCCCTTCTAAATCTGACCCCATGATTCCACGCCGTGCCCCCTCTCGACGAATCGCTGCGTACGCTTTCTCCACGGTAGGTAGGGGGGTCTCCTTGAGTAAGTCTCGTCTCTCGCCGTCGAACTTATCACTAACGCCGGCGATAAATTGGAAGAGACGAGTCTCTGACTTCAGTCGATTAAAAACAGCGATGTCTCCTTCGCAAGTCATGGGGTTCGGCTGCCTGACATCTATTTCTCTCCATATTTTCTGAATACTGCTGTAGTAGTGTTCTATGCTATCCGTTCCCTGCTTGAGATTATTGGCTCTTGTGGTGAGATCGTAAATCTGGAGGCCGTCACCGCCTTGGCTGTATGTGGCGAGCAACCCTTCCCACAATGCTCTTGCTGTTGGATATTCAACGTAATAGGTAATAAGTTCTTGCTCCATGTTTTCTAGGAGCCAAGAGCAGACGATTAAATCATCCTGTTCCCACTTGTGATAGTTGGGTTGTCCGGGCAGGGGTGGTGGCGGGTCGCCGGTGATGTGGCGGAGTTTGCCCCTTCCGCCAATGGCTAACTTTATGAGGCGAGCCCACAGGGAGTAATTGAACTGGTTAAGTTTGGTACTGATTGAAACGGTTTGGGGTGTGTGGTTGTGGTTCTGATTAATTTCTGGTTGGGTTTGCAGGGTCTGGAACTTTGTTTCGATGATACTTGCTAACTGGGTGGCTAAGGAATCGACGGGCTGCTGCGATTCCTTGCCGGAACTGGCTATGCTGCTGTCGTCGGCCATGGCCGAGGACGGTACCGGTAAGTGATGAGCAAGGGTCGATTCCGTTTAATGGATAATCACCCGCTCTGATACCATGTTAGATGTATTGGACGCCATAGTTTGTGAGGGAATTATTTCTGTAATTCTGTAATTGTGTAGCTAATACAAGGTACTGTACAACTAAATATTACAAGACCTAGGCTAATAAAGGAAAGAGAATAATTACAGAATAAACATACTCTAATCACGGGATTGACTAAATCCCCTAATTCCTTGCTAACAGATACCATGTTAGATGTATTGGACGCCATAGTTTGTGAGGGAATTATTTCTGTAATTCTGTAATTGTGTAGCTAATACAAGGTACTGTACAACTAAATATTACAAGACCTAGGCTAATAAAGGAAAGAGAATAATTACAGAATAAACATACTCTAATCACGGGATTGACTAAATCCCCTAATTCCTTGCTAACAGCTTCTTCTTATGCGTACCATTCTATTATCATAATATAGTGTTTTTGGCAAAATAAGAATAACATAGGATAAACAGTAGGGCATGTACAGTAATTATTGAAATTGTACCTAAAAAAAAAATTAATTGATGGACCCAACTGTAAGAGAAAATCATTACTAGTGGGCGTACATGTAATTGCTCATCCTCCGGGGGACAACACTAGCTGTAACTAATTATTTATTATAGAAATTCAAATGGTATAACGGGCAGTAAAAATTTATTTATAAATTAAAACGTAATAATATTTCAAGCTTTAATAGTTCAACCCTAGTAAAATAAACACACACACACACTCTCTCTCTCTATATATATATAACATGATAGGATCCTACCCCAAAGTGCCTGTGGCCAGTGGCTAGCGGAACTCTCCTCGACTCCCGCTAGAATAAAAGTTCGAGTAATAGGAGATGATCCCGAATGCGAGGACTCCGCCCATGAGTATATGAGGGTAAATTTGGTTAAAGGATAAAGAAACACATGTTGTGAACAACTAAACCCTAGTCGTATTCTTCTTCTATAAAAGGAGGCGCTAAATCAATAGAAAAGACAAATCACAAAGAGAGCCGATTTAACTGATATCATCTACATATACTTTTTTTTTTTTTTAATGTTACAGCAAAATCTTACATCATTTTCTATCTTACTAAATTGCAAACGTGGAATACCCCATTCAAAATTACGACACTATATAAGATTACAAA
This sequence comes from Lantana camara, assembly GCA_037501455.1. Taxonomy (NCBI): domain Eukaryota; kingdom Viridiplantae; phylum Streptophyta; class Magnoliopsida; order Lamiales; family Verbenaceae; genus Lantana; species Lantana camara. The sequence continues at coordinate 114,521,653 of CM074857.1, forward strand.
GACATATATAACGAATATATTTATCATAAAGTATGTATCTCGACTGAGTTAGGGCTTTTAATTAGTGTGAAATTGTGTGTATAATTTTGACGTGCATGCATGGTTTGATCCATCACCGATCGATCATATATATGTGATTAATTCTTACATTCTTAAACGCGGTTGACGTATAATTAAGAATTTCCGACATTTCCATTTTATTTCCTTAAAAAGGAAAACCAAAACATGTGTGTCTTTGTACGTAAATGTTGTGTTCATATGAGTGTGGAGACCACACCGTTGTCTTCCCTAGCATCCGCCATTATTACTCAGAACGGTATGTTAAACGTGATCAATCAGTGCCCCATTCCCCGTTTCCATTCAATTCCACCATTTTCCACCGTTCATATTATGTTTTTTAATAATAAATATCATATATATATATATATATATATATATATATATATATATATGAGTATTTATCTTTTGTTTCACTGATTGAGCTGATACATTAAATTATAGATAGTTTAAAGAGTGGACAATAGATCAGAAAATAATACTTTTTTATTTTTGTAAAGTGGATCGTGGTTGGTTTTCCAAATATCCCTAATGAGGCTCGAACTCGTGACTTATTTGTCTACAGGTGCAATGACCAGAAAATAATTTAGAATTGTTGTATTCTTATTATGATATCGCTGGAAAGCTATGATTTACGAATATGAACACGACATGACATATATTTTTTCTTAAATTTTTTCACGGAGGATTGTCAGACATGGTATTCGACAAGAGTATCCAATACTACACCATAAAATAATATTTTTGAAAGTATTCATGTATCGTAGCTGAAAAGTTATACACTAACCAATTCACTGAATTATGGATATTTTGAAAATTGAGACAATTGATTGGGAAATAATTTAAAACTGTTGCTTTCCAATGTTGAAAATTTGTTTATTAATCTATGCGCAGAATCATGAATATTTTGAAGAGCAGACAATTGATGGGAAAAATTCAAACTGCTGCATTCTTATAATGATGCAAAATTAACAATTTTTCACAAAGTATATTATATATAAAATTGAAACAAAATATTTTTAAATGTGTACCTTTTCACGTTTTGAAATGAATTTAAAATGATTTTGGGAACATAAATTTTTTCCAGAAAATTTTACGTTCCCATATCTAAGTTAAAGGCGACAATAAACATTTATTTTATCAAAATTATAAGCTCCCTAAGTACATGGAACATATACATGACATAATTGAACAAGAAATATATGTAGTGACCTGGGTAATTTGGTTCGGTTTAGTTCGACTAAATCGTTGTAACAAAAAATAGTACCTTATTTAATTGGTGAAAATCTTACGAGAAAAGACTAATAAAATGATAAGCCCAATATTTCAACCGTATAGTTGTTGAACAATGTGTTTAATTAGCTTTTGAGAGTAAAAATTTTCAATTAACCCCCCTATAAAATGTAAATTCTCTAAGCCACACCTTGTGAAATTTCTTAAATAGCACGTTTCCCCCTTAAGACAGCGCGTGAGATTCACGCATAAATTTGTGAGACTGGTATACGCGATTTTTCGATTTAAAGCATATGAATTGTCCAAATTGCCCTTATTGTATTTTGATATAATTTGCCTTCCTTCTTCCTTTCTTCACATCAGTTGGTCGCCATTTTTGAAGCTTGGAGGTGTGGGTTTTGCAAATGGCGTCTTCTTCTTCCAATCGGCAGCCGGAAAATACTCGTTTCATCGATCTGAGGTACGGTAGCACACCTTACTGCAAATGCCCATCAAAATGTGAGATTAAGGTTGTTGAATCTAAAGAAAAAGCTTCAAAGGGACACCTCTATTATTGTTGCCCTAATAAGAATTCACAATGTAAGTTTTTTCGTTGGTGCACTCCGGTTAAAGCTACCCTAGGCTCCAGAGGATTCCCAATTGAAATTGATGGAGGGAATGAGGGTTTCGGCCAGTAAAATGCCAAAGAACAAACTGAAGGTGGAGACATTGTTAATGTGGCTTCAAGAGTGACAATTGTCCGTGGGTCATCAAGGAATGAAACAAATGGGGCTTTCATACATGTTTCCTGGGTATTCACTGCTATTTTCTTCACAATGATGGTGATGTTTTGGATGAAATTGTAAGATGTGTAAGGTGTTATGGTGAGGGGGTGCTAGTGTAATATTTGATAGTTTGTGTAATGTAATCTCTCTTGTAACAATTAACCTTTTGAATGAATGAATGTTATTGTATTTTATTTACCAAATGCAGTGAATGATGCAAACTTCTCATTCCATTTCATGTATAAAAAAAAATGATGCATTATACGGGTGTAAACAAACTTATAGAGTTTTGTGGCATTATTGATGCATTGATCATATCACAAGGCAAAGGAATTGAAATGATACTAGTTCCACATCCACCACATCCACAATAGAAGAGGCAAAAAACCATAAATTGATATGCATTCAATTCACCCAAAATAGATAACACTGTGCACTTATACATAAGCTTGTCACAATTCCAGACCAAAGTGTTTGTCACAACTACACATTCCACCCAAAAATATACATAAGCTTGGGTCACTATGTGACTGAATATACATAAGCTTGATCATCAGTGTCACCCACAAAAAAGGACACCATAACTGCACATTTGACCATCAGTTTCACCAAAAAAAAAGAACACCATAACTACAAAATTGAACATCAATTTCCAGTTGTAGATTGTATCCGTGCATTTGTTGGTCTTGAAGAGTATCTTCTTGCGTGTGTTGTGGACCTTCTCACAGGAGCTGCTTGTTGACCCTAATGAATATCTTTGAATTAGTTTGTTTTAAAGTAAAAATATTGTACCCTAATTTAGTAATGCATTGGTGTTTACCATAGTTGAAGCATTGGTGTTTTGAATCCCAACCTGTCCTCCAGTTTCTGCTCCAGTTTGGTTTTGTGGTTCTCCCTGTGGAAAATACAAACTTTAGTACATATTTGACAACACCACTATGGCTTAATGAACAAGTGAATCATACCTTGTAAAACTTGGACTTGGGATGTGGTGGGTTAGTGCAAGAGCCTCTGTTATGTCCAGTTGTTAAACACCTTTGACAGGTGTGTGTTAAGCCTCATCTTGTTGAAACCCCTACTTCATCTGCACCTTTCCTTCTTGCTTTAGTAGGTCTGCCCCTTTTCACAATTATATGTGGAGCTCTCAGTGGCACATAAGGTGTCTTAATATACTCATCTTGCCCCAGGACACCATGTATCATATTTTCATAAACTTGTAAATAAAGGGCTTTGGTGAAGAAAGGATCTACAAAGTTCTCCACATCCTCTCTTCTCTCGGTTAATGCAGCAATTGCATGGCAACAAGGATAACCACAGAGTTGAAACATCCCACAAGAGCAAATTCTTTTGTCAAGATCCACTATGTACACATTGAGAACATGATGTATCTCATATTCAGCTCCACCACAGTAGGTTGCAAAACAGTTTCTAGCAAACTTCTCTTGTAACTTGAGCTTTTTCATAATGTTTGGACAAATTGTCCCTTGATATTTATCCATCATTTTCTTTTTTTCCTGAATTTTAATCATAATCTTTGACCTTATCCATTCAAACATAGATATGATAGGCATGCTTCTGGCAACAAGTATGTAAGCATTGAAAGATTCAGACAGATTATTAACAACAACATCACACTTACAGAGTAAATCAAAGTGTGATCTTGTCTATTGCTGAGGTGGTATCTCCCTCATCCATTCTGCTGCAGTCTTGATCCTCTCATCAACCTTAGGATCAGCCTTCTCTATTTTCTTCATCACCCTCTCAAATTCATGTTTGTTGGCTATTGAGGCTGCTTTCCAGAACAACTCCTTCAACTCATTAGTCTTGAATTTTGCTTTGAAGTTCTGGTACAGATGCCTCACACAATATCTGTGCTCTGATTGAGGAAATAATTCCTTGACAGCCTCCACTAATCCCTTCTGCCTATCACTCAAGAAGGTCCACCTTCTTGAGTTGCCTATATCATCCATTAACTCCTCCAAAAACCAAGTCCAGTTTGCCCTGTTCTCAATTGGCCCCACTGCCATTGCAATTGGCCACATGTTATCATTACCATCTCTCCCAATGGCTACCAACAACTGACCACCATAAACAGTTTTCAAAAAACAAGCATCAAGTTGTATGATTGGCCTACAACCCACAAGAAATCCATTTTTCATAGCACCTAAACAGTAATACATTTTTTCAAAAACTGGAGGGTCAATACCTTCTTTTTTTCTTAGAAGTATCTTGCTTCCTGGATTTTTATCCCTGACCGTCTCACAATAATCCCATAACAATTCATACTGCTTACTATCTGCACCATGAATCTTCTCCAGTGCTGCTTTCTTCACTCTTGCCACCTTGTATTTTCTTGCATCAACATCAACCTTTCTCTTTATAGTCTACTTCAATGTCTCTACAGGAATACATGGATTCTCCCTCACTAGCTTCTCAATTCTTCCAGCTAGATATTTGGTTTTTGCCAACTTGTTTGAGTAAGTGCTGCAATAAACATGCTCACCTCTCAAACTTTTAATTTGAAATGTTGAACAACCTTGTATGGGTGAGGCATGGATCCTCCAGGTGCACTTGTCATTCAAACATTTTGCTGTGATCCTGGCATTCTCATTTCTGATAAAGTGTAAGTCAAGCCTTGCCTCACACAGTAATCTCTTAAGCATTCTCTAAACCACTGAGCTGTTGCGAAGTGTTGGCCCACAAATGGTTTGAATAACTTCAAATTTGTACCTTCTCTGAACCACAAATTGTCATCTTTCTCTCCATCTGAATTGTGTGCATCAAGTTGATGTGTACCATCATCTTCATTGCAATCACTGTACCAAGCTTCCTCTTCTGCAGTTTGGGCTGATTGTGTTTCTTGGACAGGTGTAGCTTTAGCTAGCTTCTCTTTGTTCTTCATCTTCTTCAACTTAGCAATCAACTGTGCCTTTGTGGGATTCTTGTCAAGAAGAATGTCATCATCATCTGAATCCTCCAAATCAGCTAACATTGCATCAGGAATGAGGTCTTCACCATCACTGTAATCACTATCTGAACTGTCATCAAATTCAGACCTACTAGACTCACCAAATATATATGGATCTCTGTCATAACTGCATGAAACCCCTTTTCTTTTTCTTGTTGGCTGTGTCTTCTTGGTGTTCTGTCTAGGAAGGGCTGCAGGTTTACTTGTCCTTTCTTTATTGTTCTTGGTACTTCTTGTTTTCTGCATTGTCTTCCTCTTTTTTGGCTCCTTCTGCGTTTCTTTTGGTAGCCCATCTTCATGGACATTAGTAGGCATATCACTAATTCTAAACCTACTAAAGTCCCCAGTTTCATACTACTCTTGAGTGAAGTCTGCATGAGGAAGACCATAGTCAATGTTATGGTCTGTGAATGTTGTATCTTGAGTGTTAGATGTACCAACATCACTTCCTTTTTCATTGTTGGCACCATCTTGTGCACTACCAACTTCTGCACCACCATCTTGTGCACCACCATCTTCCTTTTGAGTAGTGGTCTTTGTGAAATCATCATCAGCTACCAAAGCTTCCCACAATTTGTTCAGATCTGTTGAAGTCTTTTCCATCTCTGTATTGTTGATTGTGAAGTCTATAAAGTTGATCAGTTCATCCATGCTTTTGTCCTTTTGAGTTTGCACATTTAACTGTGATTCCTTTTCAAGCACCTCCCCTTGAGTGCTGATTGTAAACCAATTAATGTCTATAACCTGAGTATAGAACACCAGAGGATCATCACTACCACTTATCCCCCAATCTGTAAACCTATAGTGCATTAGCTTCTTCAATCCCTCCTCCAATGAGTGTCCTGTCATTTGCCAGTAGAAATGCACTGAGCTACGAGCACCACCCCCTTCTTCATACAAATCATACAACTTAGTCAAGTTTAGATCATCCAATTTAACACCAGACTTCTTAAATAATCTTCCACCAATATAACTCCTACGTGGATTGTATTCAAAATTGCCCCCAATCTACATGTGTATCTCGACCATCTACAATTCAGACAAAAAAAAAAAAAAAAAAAAAAACAATAAGAAACAGTTGTTTATTGTAAAAACGCAGTAACATAATGAAAACAATATCAACATCAAACATGGACCACATGTTTAGGCTGATAAAAAATAACAAATGGACAAGCCCATGTCTCACAGTAAAGCGACAACAAACATTGAAAACAACAAACCCTTTTAACATGCTGGTAGGGACCAAAGTATACCCATGGAACCCACCATTTCACAACACCAAGTATGTGTACTGAATAAGTCCAAAATTGCACTATAGCACCTCCATAATCACATTAATTTATAAGCTTCACATGAAATTTCAACAGCAATAAGTCACAAATTGAAGAATATAACACCCATTAACAACATGCTAACACTTAGGAGAAACAAACACAAAAACCCTTAAAATCCGTTACATACCGTGACCAATCAACCCTTAAGAGATGCTTGTGAGCTTCTTGTCTTGATGATATTTGAGGTATCCAACCGATTTTGCCAAATTCTACCAAGATGCCATTGAAGAAGAAGAAGGGTTTCTGTTTGAGAGGGAAATAACAAAAATTTTGATTATATTTTCAGCTTGCACATCGGTTGATTAAGGGAAATATATAAATGGGTATTTTTGACTTTTTAACGCTAAAATCATTTAAAAAACGACGAGGGAGGCAGTGAGCCTTTTTTTTAAAAACATAAGGTGTTTCATTGGGAATTGTTATCTTTCAGGGGGGTAGTTTGCGAATTTTCAAAATCATAGGGGGGTAAAATGTGATTTACTCAAATTATAAGCTCCCTAAGTACATGGAACATATACATGACATAATTGAACAAGAAATATATGTAGTGACCTGGGTAATTTGGTTCGGTTTAGTTCGACTAAATCGTTGTAACAAAAAATAGTACCTTATTTAATTGGTGAAAATCTTACGAGAAAAGACTAATAAAATGATAAGCCCAATATTTCACCCGTATAGTTGTTGAACAATGTGTTTAATTAGCTTTTGAGAGTAAGTTAAGTCAAACATATTATTCAACATGGTATAAGAACATGTTCTATATTAGGTATGTCTTTTCGTCCGCAGATGTTCGTTACTACAAATTTCATGTTTCAACTGTAATGCATGTATTTCACGGTCTGAGCATCAGGGAGTATATTAAATATCCCACATCAAAAGTTTAAAGATGTAGCCGACCTTCAATATATAAAAGTTTGACATTAATCTTCGTCGTAACTACTAGCTTTTGAGAAATTAATTATATCAAATACAATATTCAATAATGATTGGTTGAGTTTGGCTAATCGAATTGGAACCGATTCGACCTAATCTGATTTGAATAATCTAATGTGTATAGAGTTAATTAATTACTGCACAAATAGCTAGGTTAAGAAATTGCTGGCCTCGTAATAAATTCAATAAATCAAATATTATTTGATCATCGAAAATAATTCGTGTAACCAACGTTACGTACAAAAGTTTTTCTTTTGGTCGCCATGTTAATGATAGTTAATCATTGCTACTTTATTACCAATTTAATCAACCTTTTTAAGTACTAGGTACCATGAATAATTGAAATATCAATGATTTTGATTCCCATTTTATTAACATTAAAGCACCACCACGTTTTTATTGCCCAATAAAAGCATTGAGTAATTGGCTACCATAAAGATCGTATATTATTATTATTATTATTGAATAATTACAAACGACAGGAATATAATTAGCTCAAACATCTAGAACAAAATTAAATAACGTCAATGCAACGAAAGAAATTAAAATAAAATAAAAAGTGTACCTCAAATATATTGGATTTAATAATTGTAAGTTCGTGGACTCTTTAATTAGTTTATTTGGTAGTTGGTGCAATGTAAGTAGTTTCTACGTGAACCGAAGAAAGACCATTAATTAATAAAATTATACATTCAAATCACAAATAAGGGCCTTTTTTTAAAACTCCAGTTGAAAAATTTTTAGTTTGCTCTCCATATTCAAAATTATTTTTGTTCACTCCCTAGATGAGAATCATAATTTTAGTTTGCTCCCCATTTTTTGCAGCACATACGACATATTGCAAAAAATATACAACATATTACGATTTAGGTACGCGATCTGCAAAAAATGAGGAGCAAACTAAAATTATGATTCTCATCTGGGGAGTGAACAAAGATAATTTTGAACAGGAGGAACAAACTAAAAATTGACTCCACAATTGAAAATTTTTCCCTAATTCCCCGCACAAATAATAATAATAATAATAAACAAAAAAATCACAAATAATAACAACTATTAGCTTACGCTTGATGTATGTGTTAGAAAAATATTATTATTAAAATATAAAATTAATTTTTTATATTAATAAAAATTAAATAATTATTAAATGAGTCGGACATTAAAATATGATAGTATAGATAAAAATAAATTAAAAATATAAAAACGAGACATAACCAGTCAAAATAATAATAAAAAATTAAAAATATGAAAAAAATAAAAGAATATAAAAAAAGTAACGTGGTGTTGTGAAAGAAAATTTGAGTTAAAAGATAATACGTGAATAAATAAATAAAAATAAAAAATTAGGGACAAAAAATAAAAGAGATCAAAAGTCCAACACACCAATACAATTTCTATGGACCAATGGCTCTAAATGTAATAACTAGTAATTCCGCACACTTTATGCGCATAAAAAAAAAAAATTTATTATTTAAATATATTAAATTAAATTATTCATTTTAATATGAATTTAATAATTATACATTAATAGAAAATAGTTAAAATATAAATTAAAAAATATGAAAAAAGTAAAAAAATATATAAAAGAAGAAAATAAAAGTAAGATGAAAGAAAAGTGGAGTTAATAAATAAATAATTTATTAAAATCACGTTCTGTATGTGATGGAAAAAAAAATAAATAAATTAAATAAAATAAAGAATTAGAGATGAAGTCCAAAAAATCACTTAGTCTCTCTCATTTAATATATATAGCACAGATATAATAATAATAATAAACCATACCACCTTTCTTATATTTATTACAGTTAAATATTTTATACATCAAAAGTTAAAATATGATCAAACTTTTGATAAATGTGTGCTTTAGTGCCTATTTATTATTTTTTTGAAATATTTTGTCTATCCATAAACACGTAATTTGCACATAATGTGTGCAAGGACAACACTAGATATATATACAAAACTGATTGCACAAAATAAATTATTACTAGTAACTTCGGGGTATAGTGCAACAAAATAATTATTACTATCCAAATTTATTAAAATTTAAACATATTAATATATTTTTTATAATTATTTTTAATATAATCATTATATTATAGTAAATAAATGTGATAATATTATGTTAGTAAATTAATAATTAAAATCTAAATTATAAAATATGAAAAAAAAATAAAAAGAATATAAAAAAAATATTAAAAAAATAAATAAAGCGAGGTGAAAGAAAAGAAAAGTTAATTCATTCTTAAAGTGTAAATTAATGGACACATCATGAGAGTGGTGAAGAAAAACTAATATAAGTAAAAAAAAAAAAAAAAAAAAGGACGAAGAGTTCAATAGACCAAACTCCCCTCTCTCGCTCTTATTATATTATTATCATTATTATTATTTTATTATTATTATTATTAAGTGTATATATAAGATGACGGACACCGCATAGTTTATAATAACATTGATTACTATTATAATTTATAAGGTTATTGTGGAATTTTACCGTTAGAGAACATTTAATATTAGGGTTTCCTTTCCCTTTCTCATTTATTTGGTATACCTACAACCGCACTTCTTTTCTTGGCCTCATAGTATTACGCGTTACTATTCATATGACACAAATTCATTATTATTTTTATTAATTTATTATGGATTTGAGTCAGTGAACAGTTAAAATATAAACTTATTTAACCGATATAATTGTGTATTCAAATACTTAAATACAAAATTTATAATTAAACTAGTATAAAATCGAACTTTTAAAGTACTTATAAGTTTGTATCTAACAAATGTCTACGTCGCTATCCATATTTATTATATTGACCCTCACTAGTATTAGTTTTAACTTTGGTGATGGGGATTAATAATAAAAAATTTCATAAAATTACATATACATATATCTATATAATAATAAATAAATAAAAATTTTAGGAAAGTCAATTGCACCTCTCACATGAATGTGGCTACGCCACTGCCTGATGCACATCAACTAAGTCGGATCAAGATTTGGCCAAAGCATGACACCCAGTCTCCAGGAAATGTGGCAATCCGCACCACCTAAACAACTCTTAAACTCAAATGCAATGATGGCATCTTGAGGATCCGTAAACAGTTCAAAAGGTAATGTTATTTATGCCGGAATATTGAAAGGTCCAATGGTCATAACATTTCGGTTGATCTCAAACTTCACGTACGAAATAGTTGCAGTCAATTTCATAATTACGTACTCGCAACCCTAATTAGTTATAATCATTTCATTTTACCATAGCGTGTACTCCACTAGTTACATCACAATATTACCAAGTTAGTCGATAAACATATTTAGATTGCAAATAAAAAGGATAAAAAAGTTTGAAATTTTATTATTTAAAGACTTGTTTTGAAGTTTGAACATGGAAAACTTGTTGGGCTGTTCACATTTATCACAATTGATTGCTCTGTCACTCTGCCAACAACCAGATTTAACTGTAATTTGATCAAATGTACCAAATATGGAGAATACATTAAATTACATATGAATTTAGAAAAACTTTGAACCACAATATAAGAGATTATTAAGTTTTGAGAAAGAAAAGTATTTATATAGACTGCACATATCTACACCCTCACGAAATTTTGTAATTATATATAATTAACTCGGAATTGTACAAGAAGAAAATGCAAATTCGATCTCTCTGAGTTTCAAAACTATAGATCAGTCACCAAATTTATTTGACTCGAGCAAAATTATCAGTGAACTAACATTTTATATATCCTTTGTTTAATATTTAAATAAACATCTAGTATTATATATGATTTTTTTTTGAAATTAAATATGGAAGTTCGGAAGGCAAATTGAGCATTTTTGAGAAAAAAAAATATTTCTATTTTCTTAAAATTTGGTTGAGGGCAAAGATTTGGTAAGTAATAAGAATGTTTCAACGCTAACTAAATGAGTTAATTTATAATTTTGAAAATATATTATCGGTAAAATATAGTCACATATATTATATATCAAAAGTTATGATGCATGAATATGAATGCAGTGATATGGACACAACATTATATGAATATGATGATATAGATTTTTTTGAATTTTCAATGTAAAGAGTGGTGATGGTGTTTGATGGAGCACAAATATAATGAGGTCACACCATGACACGTGGACCCTCATGGTTTCGCCACTTGTATCCTCGGGTCAACTCAGCCGCTCTCATAAACTACTTGGAAATGGCTAAAGCCTGGCAATTGGCAAAACTACAAGTCTCCCCTTGGGCACGAGTCTCTCCTCGGGCTTAAGTCTTTCCTCGGGCTTGAGTTTCCCCTCGGGCATGAGTCTCCCCTCGGGCTTGAGTCTCCCCTCGGGCACGAGTCTCCCATCGGGCTCGAGTCCAAAGCGCCACACGACCCACAGGCAATCGGGTCCCCTCGGGCCCTCGTTGGATTACCTAGAGTTGGGACTTGGGAAGCCTCGAGCCCCTCGGGCTCTCATTGGATTTCATAGAGTTGGGACCCCTTGAGCCCCTCGAGGTCCTCCATCCAAAAGGTGTCTCATGCCCACTCACACCGAGCGCATCATCCCCTCGGTAACAACCCAGTAGTGATTTCTGACACTCCGTACATGGTAGGACACCTGCTGTCATTGCTTTATGACTACCTTTATGGCAGGCCTACAGATGCTTTCCCTCAGACCTCCCACATTGGGTCACGTGTCTAGGGCAACATCTCATTGCACTACAAGAAAACAGGCGAATTGCGAGGGAAATTTTCGAGGGAAAAATTCCCTCGGAAATTCCGAGGGAATTCGCCAAATTAATTTAATTAATTTCCGAGGGAAAATCCTTCGGAAATGTTAGCACCAAGGTTAGCCTCCAAGTTTTCCGAAGGATTTCCAAGGGAAAATTCCCTCGGAAAATTAAAACTCATTTGATTTTTAAATTAAAATTAGTTTTCGAGAGATTTTCGAGGGAATTATTCCCTCGAAAATGTTCTAATATTAAATCTTGAATTTTCCGAGGGAAAATTCCTTTGGAAAATTAAAACATATTAATTTTTAAACTAAAATTAGTTTCTGAGGGAATAATTCCCTCGGAAACATTCACATATTTAAATCTTGAATTTTCCGAGGGAAAATTCCCTCGGAAAATTAAAACTTATTAATTTTTAAACTAAAATTAGTTTTCGAGGGATTTCCGAGGGAATAATTCCCTTGGAAAATTAAAACCTATTTAATTTTTAAATAAAATTTCTTGTTATTAAATTGATATTTTAAAGTATGATTTTCTTTTTTAATGTATTTTTAATTTTATGAAAATTTCGAGGGAATTCCCAGGGAATTTTCATTTCCCTCGAAATTTACTATAACTATTTTTAATATTAAAAACTATGTAACGATTTCTTGAATTTAATTACAATCCATGATAATTATATGCATTATTAGTGAATTTAATAAACTAATGGTAGTTATTATATTAATAATTGGTAATTATATATATGTGATCAAACTTTGGATAAGTATTTCGAACGATATCAATGTAAATGTTCGTATTCTTTTCAATTGAAATTGAATTTCTACTTCATATATAATATATTTGTGTGACATCAATTTTTTCTTATTTATTTCATTAATAAATAAAGTTTCATTTTATTAAATTGATATTTTAAAATATGATTTTCTTTTTTTTATATTTTGTTTTATGAAAATTCCGAGGGATTTCCAAGGGAAAATGGTTTCCCTTGGAAATCCCTCAGAATTCCCTCGGAATTTGCCATAACTATTTTTAATATTATAGAGTATGTAACGATTTGTTGAATTTAATTACAATCCATCATAATTATATGCATTATTAGTGAATTTGATAAACTAATGGTAATTATTATGTTAATAATTGGTAATTATATATATGTGATCATACTTTGGATAAGTATTTCGAACGATATCATAACTTTAAGGACATTCGTTTTATTTTAAATTGAAATCGAATTTCGTTTTCACATATTTTTGGAAGAGGATTTTTTCTTATTTAATTAACTAACAAAGAAAACATCATGTTATTACATTTAATATTTAAAAACAATGTTTTCTCTTTTTTCAATATTTAGATTTTTCCAAATTCCGAGGGAAAACCATTTTCCCTCGGAAATCCCTCAGAATTTGCTATATATATATTTTTTGAAATTAAGCACTACATAATAATTTGTTGAGTTTAAATACAATCCATGACAATTATATGTATAATTAGTGAATAAAGTGAGATAATTTTAGTTATTAAATGAGTGAATTGATGGTTATACATATGTAATCAAACATTCGGCAAGTATTTCGAACGATATAATAACGTTAAGGACATTCGTTTTATTTTAAATTGAAATCGAATTTCGTTTTCACATATTTTTGGAAGAGGATTTTTCTTATTTAATTAACTAACAAAGATTTAAAAACAATTTTTTCTCTTTTTTTAATATTTAAAATTTTCCAAATTTCGTTTTCCCTCGGAATTCCCTCGAAGGGCCGTAATACCCCTCGCTCGGGAGTTGACTTTTTTGGAGAACCGGAAGATCCTTGGGGGCTAGGGCGAGGCTCGTCCCGAGGGTGGCTTATGTGGGGCCTGGCTTCCACGTGCTGTGTGCGGGGGACGCCACGTATACCATCCCGCGTACGTGCCACTGTTGCTCGCCACGAACTTTTCACCAGCTTTTGCAGGAGATTCCTCCTATGTTCCTCCTCATCATGCCACGTGTTAGGGCAACATTAGGTCAGGACCATATGGAGACAATTACCAAAAGGCCCTTGACCCTCAACTATAAATAAGAGAATTCATCTCCTCCATTGTAAGTCATCTTCCATAACCCAAGCTCTGCACTTACAACTTCTCCTTCAAGTCACCGTCTGACTTGAGCGTCGGAGAGACAAACTGGGAATCACCCCCAGTTCCCCCAGCTTGGCCTTCTGACTGTTTGTTTTGGTGTTTGTTGTTAGGAAAACAAATAATTAGGGATTATACTTGATTGTCTTACCATGTATAGAATAACTCTTGTATTATTTAGTATAGCCTAATCAGTGTAATAATGTACATAATACATTTTTCAATACAATACAATTCCTTCAAACATCATGATTTCTTCAAACCTTAACATGGTATCAGAGCGGGCGACGATCTATTAATCGGATCTGACCCTTGCTCATCACGTACCTGTACCTCTCTCGGCCATGGCCGACAACAGCAGTATATCCAGTTTCGGCAAGGAATCGCAGCAGCCCGTCGATTCCTTGGCCACACAAATAGCCATCATCATAGAAACAAAATTCGAATCCCTACAGCCACAACCAGAGATACATCAGTTCCAAATACCCCCAATCAGTAAGCATAAACATCAAATTAAATCAATTCAATTTCTCCTTATGGCCCCGATTGATGAGGATGGCAATCGGAGGGAGGGGGAAACTCAGCCATATCAGCGGGATACCAGCATCACCCCCAACCGATCACTCAACTTACCACAGATGGGAGCAAACCGATCTAATTGTGTGCTCATGGATCCTCAACAACATGGAATCGGATCTTGTTACCAACTAAGTATCCGTCTGCCAAAGCCTTATGGGACGGTTTACTAGCAACGTATGGGTCCGGTGAAGATAGCTTTCAGATCTTTGATCTTACCGTCCGGGCGAACAGTTTGAAACAGGGCACGGACACAATTGAGCAATTTTACAGCAACTTACAGCGTATATGGAGGGAGATTGAAGTCAGACAACCGAACCCTATGGCCTGCGAAGGCGATATCAGCATCTTTAACCGCCTCAGATCCAAGACCCGCCTATTTCAATTCCTCGCCGGGGTAGACGATCACTATGATACAGAGCGGAGGGATCTATTGAAGGAAGATCCCTTGCCAACGGTGGAAAAAGCTTACACCACCATCCGACGAGAATCGGCGAGAAGAGAAATTTTGGGTGGCGACCTGAGTGCATCATCGGCGGGACACTCAAGCAATTCCGACGTGGGAGCCGGTTTCTCAGCCCAGAGATTTCGGGAGCAAGGAAAAGGAACAGCTCCGCCGCCCCCAGGCGAAAATCCTAAGTTCAGCCGCTCAAATCCAGGCCAAAGAACCACCGTTCCAGGGGCGAAGGGGACCGTCACCTCTAACCGAAGCGGCAGCGACCGGAATCCCGTAACTTGCTCTAACTGTGGCAGACCGGGCCATAAAAAGGAGGGATGTTTTGAGTTGATAGGATGGCCGGAGGGCTGGCGTAGCCAGCGGCATGATGGAGCAGCGTCGGGCTACGCCAGCGGCGGCGCACCAGGCCATCGCGAGGGATAACGAAGAAGACAACTCTTAGGAGGAGGAGGCGGAAACTCACGAAGAAAATGGGAAGTAGAAAACAGCGTTATTAGGTAAAGGGTTAGGGTGGGTGAATTGTCCGTCCTACCCTCCCCATTTGTCTCCAAAAAGCAATTGTTCTTCTGTTTCTAATTTCCCCATTACCCATGATGTTTTTAATTATTCCTGTGATACTTGTAATTAACCCACATCAGGGAAAGATATTTGTGAAGTCATGGAAATTAAAAACAACACACATGGAATAGTTCTGCAGACCAGCTCTCAAAAGAAAAGCATAGGTTCCCGTTGGCTCTTTGATTGCGGGGCCACAGATACAATGACCTATGATCAGGGTGATTTGATAAATTATACGGAAAGTGGAAAAATGTCGATTCAAAGTGCAAATGGTGGTTTGTCCTCCGTTCAGGGGACGGGAGACATTAATCTATCTCCCTCACTCAAATTACGAAATTGTTTACATGTGCCCAGTCTTTCATACAAATTATTGTCTATTAGTCATGTAACGAAAGAATTGAATTGTATGGTCCTGATGTACCCTACCTTCTGCTTGTTACAGGATATTCAGTCAGGGAGAGTGATTGGGTGTGGTATTAAGTAGGATGGGCTGTACTTTGTGGATGAGGTGGCTCAACAAGGGACTGCAGCGCTTGCTCACGGGACAGTGAACTGTCAACAGTGGTTGTGGCACCGACGGCTAGGTCACCCATCCTTAGGGTATCTCTAGTGTTTATTTCCTAAGATTTTTCCACAGTACAGTAAATTATCTTGTGAAACTTGTTTACTTTCAAAAAGCCATAGACAACATTTTTCGGCTTCAAATTCTAGAGCTAAGGACATTTTTTCCTTAATTCATTCAGATGTGTGGGGCCCTGCCGCGAATGTTGGTGATCATGGATTTAAATATTTTGTGTTATTCGTGGATGACTGTTCTCGAATGGTGTGGGTTTATTTCCTGAAAAATAAGTCTGAAGTCCCGTTCAAATTTATGGAATTTTTTAAATTGGTTCAAACTCAGTATAAATCACAAATCCAGATTCTTCGGTCTGATAACGGGGGGAATTTGTTAACTCCACTTTGAAGCAATTCTTTCAGGAAAATGGGTTAGTTCATCAAACCTCCTGCTCCCACACTCCTCAACAAAATGGGGTAGCTGAACGTAAGAACCGTCAACTGCTTGAGATGTCTAGGGCCCTTATGCTTGAATCCCAGTGTCCTAAGTACCTTTGGCCCGAAGTAGTGGCCACTGCAGTTTACCTTGTTAACCGCTTACCCACCAAGCCATTACAACTTCAAACACCACTGCAGTTCTTGAGTAGTTAGGTTAGCATACCCTCCTCCTTAGTCCTCTCTCCTCGGGTGTTCGGTCTTTGTCCATGTTCATAGGTCAGAACGTACCAAACTTGATCCTTGTTCACTCAAATGTGTGTTTGTGGGGTATGGGGTCAATCAGAAAGGGTATAGGTGCTATCACCCGTCTACTCGCCGCCTTTATACTACCATGGATTGTGACTTCCTTGAAACCGAGTATTTCTTTACCCAACTCAGTGATCAGGGGGGGAGATACCACAGCAGCAACAGGATCCACTGAGTTGGATATCACACCCTTGGCCAGACACAGTCCTAACAGAGCAAGTAGGCGGAACCACCGAGCTGACCCCCACAGTACAATCCTCTACACAATCTTCTGGCCCACTCGCTCCGACTGAAAATCCTGAGGTACGTGGTTGTGATTCTAGTAATTCTACTTGCATTTCTCCGTATTAGTGTGAGCCTAACAGTGCAGGATATGATAGGTGTTCTGAGGAAAGTGAGATACAGGTCCAGGGGGAGCTACGGGAGGAAACAATGTAAGAGAACAGATATGTCTTACCACCTAGAGCTAATAGAGGGGTGCCACCAAAGAGATATGAACCAGAGTTCATGGGGAAAACAACTAAGTATCCAATAGCTGATCTAGCTAAAGGAAACTTATCTCGGCTGGCTCACGTATATACCACTTCTCTGTACTCCTCTACTGTTCCGAGTAGAGTAGAAGAGGCACTCACAAATGGGGAATGACTTCGGGCCATGAACATTAAAATGGAGGAGCTAGAGAAGAATGGAACATGAGAGAAGTGCTGGCTTCCCCCGGGAAAAAAGTAGTGGGATGTCGTTGGGTCTTCACCATCAAGCATCGAGCCGATGGAAGTATTGAAAGGTATAAAGCAAGGTTAGTCGCGAAAGGATATACACAGACCTATGGCATCGACTATTCGGAAACCTTCTCCCCAGTAGCAAAGATTGACACGATCAGAGTAATATTCTCGGTAGCTGCGAACAGAGACTGGAAGCTGCACCAGTTTGATGTTAAGAACGCCTTTCTACATGGGGATCTCAAGGAAGAGGTGTATATGGAACCCCCAACAGGGTTCACAGATGATTTCAGAAGTGGGGAGGTATGCAGGTTAAAAAGGGCCCTGTACGGGTTGAAGCAGTCACCCCGAGCCTGGTTTGGGAGGTTTACTGCTGCTATGAGGAAGTATGGTTATCAACAGAGCAACTCAGATCACAGTCTCTTCCTTAAGAGAAGAGACGGGCTAGTCACGTGTCTTATAATCTACGTGGACGATATGATTATCACAGGAGACGACACAGATGAGATAAGTCAGCTAAGAGAAAACCTGTTCAAAGAGTTCGAAATGAAAGACCTAGGAGAACTGAAGTATTTTTTGGGGATAGAAGTGTTGAGGTCTAAACAAGGCATCTTTATCTCACAGCGGAAGTTTATTCTGGATCTCTTAGCTTAAATTGGGCTTCTTGAGTGCAGGCTAGCTGATACACCGATGGTTGTGAATCATGGGCTACAAATAGTAGAAGGATCAGAAAAAGCTGATACGGGTCAGTACCAACGATTGGTTGGGAAACCGATCTACCTATCCCACACTTGGCCAGATGTAGCTTATGCAGTTGGGGTTTTCAGCCAATTTATGCATCAACCTCAGAAGGAACACATGGATGCAACGTTGAGAGTGTGCCGTTACTTAAAAGGGCATTCAGGGAGATGTATCCTATTACAGAAACATGGGCATTTGGATGTTGAAGCTTACACTAACGCGGACTGGGCTGGGAATCCTGTGGACAGACGATCCACAACGGGGTATTTCACACTAGTTGGAGGCAATGTGGTGACTTGGAGAAGTAAAAAACAGAAAGTAGTTGCCCTTTCGAGCGCAGAAACGGAGTTTCGGGGCATTGCTCGAGGGGTAACCGAAGTCTTATGGTTAAGGAAACTACCCGCAGAGATGGGTTTTCCTGCCACAGGAGGTTGTACATTGAGGTATGCCAATCGGGCTGCTATTAGCATATCAGAGAACCCGGTTCAACATGATCGAACCAAGCACGTGGAAGTAGACCGACACTTCATTAAAGAGAAGTTGGAGGAGAAAGTGGTGGACATCCCGTTTGTCCGATCAGAGGATCAGTTAGCAGATATTTTGACCAAGGCAGTGAATGGGAGGATCTTCAGTAATGTTCTAAGCAAGTTGAGTATCGTCGATCCAATACTCGACTTGAGGGGGAGTGTTAGGAAAGCAAATAATTAGGGATTATACTTGATTGTCTTACCATGTATAGAATAACTCTTGTATTATTTAGTATAGCCTAATCAGTGTAATAATGTACAAAATACATTTTTCAATACAATACAATTCCTCCAAACATCATGATTTCTCCACACCTTAACATTTGTCCTAGCTAGCAGGTTGAACCCCCAACTTTTCCGGCGAATTCCATCTGAGTTTCATCTTCTGTTTCCCTAAATCAAACAAATCGTAAGGTGGTTATTCAGACCCATCATTTTTGGACACGATATGGTACATTTATGGAAGTATCATATATATATTCTTTGAATTTGATATACGATATATTCATTTTATATGTGTACAAATTCTCTAGGTATATGTTAACATCAGATTCTCTTCTTATAAATAATATATTTGTTGAAAATTATTCTTCTAACGGAATTAATAAATATATTATCAAAGCGTGGATTTAAAAAAAAAAAAAAAAGCGTGGACACTATCTATAATATGGCAATAAACAAATCTCACTTTCAAATAATGAATTGTACTTCTCCAATCATTTTAGACCAAGTTGAATAATTCAAATTTATTAATTTTTGATGGGAAGGAATATTTTTTCTTTAACGAAATTGTATTAACTTCTTTTTCATTTTTTCTTCATTCGATTTATTATGATTTCGAATACATTTCAAGTTCGTTTGTTTTGATTACTATCTGCCGTGAAGTACGACTAACATGCAAAAATTCTTATTCGCAAGCTATGTGCCGTGGCCTCGTAGATAGGCTCCGAATGTCAATCTATAATGCACGAAAATTTATAAAAATATTATTTTATCATATCGTATTATATCTAATACTGTGTTGGATATCATATTCAATACTTTTTAAGTAAAAAATTCAAGAAAAATTTCGTGTCGTTGTATCCGTATCGTATATGTGTCTCTATATCCTTATCGTATCATGTCGATATCACTGTGCCCTATCTGTATGTCATAATTGTAAATGCAAAATTATTATTATTATTTTTTTAGAAAAACCGATCTAGGACCATGGAGAGATTAATGAGAACCCCTCATTTATTGTGCCAGAAACAAAAGATACACAACAACAATCCAAACATTATTCAAAGAAAACGTACAAAAATACCCACAAAGAGATAAAGACATACATAGTCTCCAATAATGAAGAAAACTAACTTTAATGTCATTTGAGGACAAAATTTACCCCAACACTGTTACGGCAAGAACGCAAAATATATTTTACGATTCATTTGCTAAGTTATTCTATTTATTTGATGAATTATTTTTATTAACTTAATTGTAATTTTAAAGGCTGCAATAAGGATAGCCGCAATCATATGTCACCAATTATTTCAACAAAATCATTTTTAAATTTGTGTTCTGATTTCAGACCTCAAAAATGAAAAACCCCAAATCTTTTAATAATAAAAAACCGCTCTTATGAACTCGTGAAAATGCACGGTTTCTTGGAGGGACGTCTTTATTTTTTTAAATATTATCATCTTCCATTGTTGTATAGAAATTTTTTAACAAAAATATTACTGTACTTATGTACGCCATGGGTCCATTTCAATTATTTACGATGAAATATTGAATACTACAAGTTCATGAGCCCTAGTTGTTTTTTTTTTTTTTCTGAACCTTAGTGATTTGCATTAAAGGCAAATATTTCTGGCAGATTTTTCGGTTTTAGTGATGCAATAAACAGTGGATTTTTTTTTTATCGTTGCTTTGCCTTTTCCTTATGAGCATTAACTTTAATGTCACATAATTACCCTTAGTAACAATATTTATCTATAATAATATATGTCAGCTGATGTGATGCAATTTCCGTAATGCTATGTGCAGGCCAAATGGAGAATCACTTGAAAAGCGCAGCCATTGTGGCCCCTCATCTGCTTTTCGATTACACAAGAAAGGTTATTGTGTTGATTCGAACCTCGTAGTTTTATCTTAAAAAAATCGAATAGGATCCTCAAAATTCCAAATATAGGAATCGATTAATCCCAAGGATTGACGAATTTTTTTTCCCCGGCGATCAATTAGAACTACGGTAACACTACTGTATTTAGTTCTACTAGCCATGCGTTGTACTTATAAAAGCTCTTTTTCCCTTCTCTCTCCTATTGACCTAACTATCTCACAAAAAGAAACCCCAAGGGTTGCCAATTTTTTTCCCGACAACCAACTAGTGCTCCGATGAGAAGCTAATTAATTTTTCTTTAATATTTTGTTGATATTTTCTTTTGTTTCCTAATTGTTGTCATTTTCTTTAGTATTGTTTCTCTTCTTCTCATCGATTCTATTTGTTTTTCTTCCCTTTTTCCTGATATAAAAAATCATGGTTGTTGCTCAACCAAAATATCCATCATCGACGACACCAAAAATTATATAATCTTCAAATTCTATCAATATACAATTGGAGAAAAAAAAAAAAAAATATTCGATCAACAGAGTATAGAGGCGCCAAAAATAGTGTTGCGGAATTAGATGAACTGCTTTTTCCACGCCCAATATTTGTTTACAAATCCTCTAGGTATATGTTAACATCAAATTCACTCTTTAAAATAATATATTTCTTATCTAACTGAAATTTAATAACATAATCAAAGCTTGGATTTTCAATCACTATCTATAACATCAAAATAATTAAATCTCACTTTCATAGAATAAATTTGTACAATTTTCCACTTTATGCCAAGTAGAATAAATCAAGTTATTGATTTTTGGTGCGAAGGAATATCTTCTGAGTTGGTTTATTGCGATTAATATCGGGCTGTGCCTTGCGACTTATAACCCTGCATAATTTCTTATTCACTAGGTTATGCGTCGTTTATAGGGATGTGAATGAGCCGAGCTGGCTCACAAGCTCTGCAAGCCAGCTCGTCAGAAGCAAGAACATAAGTTTTTATGTTTTATTTATTTATTTATTTATTTTAACATATACACACTCAAGCTGGATTTCAAATCCAAGACATTATCCTGAAAAATGAACCTATTAACGATTTAAACCAATTCTATTGACCGAACCTAAGTTTTTATTGATTTCAAATCCAAGACATCATCCTGAAAAATGAACCTATTAATGATTTAAACCAATTCTTATTGGCCAAACCTAAGTTTTTATTTCTTGCTTGAGCCTGAATATTAGAAGTAAAAAATTAATATATATTATTATATATATATATATTTTTATACTAAATTATATATATTTTAAACTTAAAAAATATATTATTACAAATATACACAAAATTAATACAAAAATCTAAATTAGTGATTGGCTCGAGCCCAGTTGAGCCCAAGCGTTGATCAAGCGAGTTCAAGCTAGAAAATATCTAAGGCTTGTCTTGGCTCATTTATGTGTCGTGGCTTAAGCCTTAGGATACAGATACTTTTAAAAATATTATTTTGTTGTATTGTGTCGTGTTAGACACTCGTCTCCGATAATTCTCACATAGGAAATTCACAAAAAAAAATAAAAATAAATCCGTATCATCATATCCATATCGTGTCGTGTTCGTATCCATGCATCATAGGTTAAGCCTTGGCCTACGTGCAGCTTATTTTATTATTTATTATTTTGTTAACGTGTAGCTGCAATTTAATAAAAAATTCGAGGCTGCTATAATTATAGCCGTTGGCATGATAACCAATCATCTATACCCAATTATTTCAACAAAACCATTTTTAATATACGTGATCTGATTGCAAACCACAGAAACACCTACATGGCGGACCAGCTCATGACAAATGCAATAATTTGAAAGAAAAATGAAAAACTGCTCTTATAAATCCTTGAAAATGGGTTATTTTTATTTGATACTATTTCTTTTAAACGTATCATCTTATTCGTAATTTGGTATTATATTATGTTGAATATTTATTATATAATTTAACAAAAAAAAAAAAAAAAATAGTATTATAATGCTTATATACTGATGGGTCTGATTTCAGGTATCCAAACTCCAACACTTTGAATTTGTTTATGTGTGGGAAACAGGGGATGAAAACTCAGGTGAATGTTCCCGGAAATGGTAGGTTCAACCTGCTAGGACAAACACCAAGAAAGGAAAGGTCAGATGGCCAAGCTGGGGGAACCGGAGGTGATACGCAGTTTGACTTTCCGATGCTCAAGTCAGTTAAGGAACTGAAGGAGATGAAGAAAAAATGCAGAGTTCAAGTATCAGAGATTGCTTACAGTGGGAGAGATGAAGTCCCTTATTTATAGTTGAGGGTCAGGGACCCTTTGGTAATTGCCCCCGTGTGGTCCTGGCCTAATGTTGCCCTAACAGGTGGCGCAGTGAAGAGAAACCTAGGAGGAATCTTCTGCAAAAGCTGATGAAGAGTTGGTGGCGGGCAATAGTGGCAGGTGCGCGGGTGTGTACTGCATGTCAGAGAACCGTTTTGGGTTGGTTACGAGGGCGAGGCGCACGCTCGTGTTCAACCATAAGACCCGGAGGCTCGTAGATCCGAGGTACATCTAGGCCGAGGCCTTTAGGGTGATGAGAGGAGGTTTACCCCTCGATACGTCCCTGTGGGAGATTTCATACACGGGCGAGGGTTGCGAAGATCCTGAGGGTCCAACGCTCGAGAAAGTGTTCCCCTTGAGGGAATTAGAACAATCTAGGCAACGAAAGAGGGCGACACTCATGAGGATGTACCTCCGAGGGCAATACAACACTCAACGCTTGGGAGTTAACCTTTTGGAAGCTGGGATGCACTTGGGAATGAGGATGGCGCTCGACTCACGGCCACGCGTCCTGCGAAGATGACGCCACGTGTCAACAGGAGGGTCATGCGCATATTTGACACATGATTTTGCCCCCCAATTCTGTAGTTCTCAGTGATGAGGGCTGTAGAATTCAAATCCTTTCAAATCTCGAGGGTAAACCTTGGCGGGGGAACCTCACGCTCGAATACTTCATTCTGAAATCACATTTAATGCGGTCACTTCACACTGATCACTTGAGATGTCCAGCATTAAATGCTAATAGGGCACGTGGGTGCGACTTTTCAGGAAACGGCGCGTGTTTCTCGGATGGTGTGTGACGGTTCCTAAAAGTGGGCGGTTACCAAGACGGGAAATGATTGCATTTTGAATTTATTACTCCAAATCATACCAACTTCCTTCCCTATAAATAAGGAAGTGATTCATATCTTCTTTTTCTTTATGCGACCAGACTCCAGAACCTCTAGCATTCTTCAAGCATTCAAATTTGCAGAAATCTTCTGGGCATCTCAGAGAACTTCCAACGAAAAATCCTAACTTTTACCAAGAACTCTAGGTATTCTTCTGATTTTCCTCTAATTCTCTTCTTGCTAAACCTTAGAATCAGTAGGTTTTAATCTTCGAAAACTCCTCTATCCCCGAAAATCCATCACCCAATAATTTCTACTTCTTCCCCCAAATTCTTAAAAGCCATGTCTGGAGATCATGTGGAAGAGTTTGTCAGAGAACTTGATGAAATGGCAAGCCAGAATTCATCCCCCCACCATCCCACTCCCCACCATGAAACAGTGTCCGAAATTTCTGGGGAGGCAAGGGATAAGGAACTTGATGCGGCGGTTTTCGCCATGGGGGAGACAAATCCAGGGGGCGTAGACCATTTATTTGAGGAAATGGATCTGGTGCTGGAGGCGGAGAGGCAGGGGGTGACGTTGCCTTTGACTGAAAGTGCTACTCATCCCCACCGCCACACCGTAACAGTGGCTATCCCAGCCCCTGTTCAAGAAGATGAGGGTGCTGGGCCCTTGGAAGACCCTCCCACGAAGTGTAGAAAGAAAGGGAAGTCTAAGAAAACCGTCGAGGGTCAGGGTGAGGGCCTGCAGGCCACCGAGAGGACCCCAGATAAGACCCCCAGTACCATAACCTTGGGGGATTTAGTTTCAATGAGGGCCCCCCGTTACTGGGACGAGCGGTACGCATACAGAATCCCCACACCGTACGAGCGAGCTAACCATCCCCCTCCTAGGGAAATGGCAGTTTATAGAGATGCGGTCGAGGCAGGGGGGTTGAGATTTCCCATCTCTGTTCCCGTAGCTAGCATCTTGAACCTTTTAAACCTTAGCCCTTCTCAGATCGTCCCCAATGGCATAGCCCTCATTAACACTTTTGTCATCTTGATGAAGTGCACCGAAAACGAGCCATCAATCCATAACTTCAACAACCTTTTTCAAGTGGTTCGCTCACCACGCTCTTCTCCCATGGCGGGTTTTTATTATATCCAGACCAAATCCAATCTGAGGCTGATAGACGCACCTCGACATCATATGGGACGGACTGGAAAGAAAAATTCTTTTTTGTGAGGGCTCCCAAGGGTGAGGATTTCGGAGTTTCTCGAGAGTGGGTTAATCACGGGGACAGACCCATTGTTAGATCTCGCTTAGAACCATCGTTCCCCTTGTCCTGGGCTCATGATTTGGCTAGCGTATTGAGGGATGCTAAATGGCTTATCAAGGCCAAGGAATTGATAGACGACCAGGAAGTCATGTTCTTACGCGGGCTCATGAATGACCCTGAAATGATCCGAAACCCACCCGCTCAAAGTCTGGAAAGAGATGGTCAGATACTAGGGACTAAATTTAGATAGGGTTACTGATTATATTCTTTTGTCTTGCTGATATTTATAAGGATGAATTGACCCTTGTCCGTTTTCATTTTCAGGTACCAGCATACTAATGGCCAAGAGAGGAGGAATGAGAAACGTGGCCAACTTTTTGAACGCTCGCTAGCCACAAAAACAACAGCAGCCCCAAAACCAGCGACAACCGCCCCAAAATCAGCAAGGGCAAAATCAGGGTCGAGGGGCCGGCCGTGGCGACGGTCGGGGAGGCCATCAAGGGGCCAGTTCTAGTTTAACCGGCCAAGGCCGAGGGAAAAACTGGGCTGCTACGCCCGAAACCCGTATAGTTCCGAGGGGAGGAGTCACCCCTTAAGACAACCAGCAACGACCGCGCTCGAGCGTAGTAATAAGAGAGCATCTAGAGGGCCCCACTCAATACTCTTGGAAGAGAAAGAAGATGCCGGATGCCATTCCGATTGTTGGTAAAGGCAAGCAATTGGTCGAGGGCGACCGAGGGGACGGTGATACTTCCTCTTCTGAGGAGGACTAATTGTGGAACTTCGAGCGCACGGGAGATAATGCGTTCCAACGTACGTCGGAGGAGGGCCCCACGATGCTGAGCAGCCACAACTTCGTACGGAACATAACCTATGGGATCTATCATAGGGTCTAGTTCACTGGGGACCATAGGAAGTTATGCTCCAAGAGCGCTGAGCAAGTGGCTGAAGACCTTGCTCATGCCCTCATTTCTGTTAGGCTCACTCTCTTTCATTCTTTTAAAGCTTTTCCTTATTCCCTAGAAAAATACTAAGTGTTGTAATTTTTGCAGCAAGTGCTTTCGAGGGTTAGAAACCTCCAGTGCCGAGCGACTGGGTACTCCGAGCGTAAAGCCAAGTACAAAAAGATGGCACACTCAGCCGATTCCACTCAGCTTCAGGAGGAGATGGATGTCCTGAAGGCTCGCCTAGAGTCCCTCGAGACTGAGCACAACAAGGTGCAGGATGAACTGAAGAAGACAGAAGCTTCTAGGAAGAAGCACCGAGCGGAGTCGACGAGGCTGTCCGAGGCTAACAAGAAGCTGGCTGCGGATGTGAAGGGGTGGATTACAAAGTTCAATGCGGCTAAGCAACAGTTCACTGAATCCACCAAGAAGGCCTGTGAGGAGGAGTTCCAACTGCTGCTTCCTCAGCGTATTGAGAGGGCTAACAAGGAGGCTCTAATCAAATTATGCCATTCCAAGGCGTTCGGCTTTTTTGCCTCTTTGCACTATTATGACAAGGCTCAGAATGCCTTCAACTTGGCAATTGAGCAACTCATACACTTGGGCCTAACGGATGCTTCTACTCGAGGGCGCTTGGACATGGGATTGAGGTTTGATGAGCGTTGTGTGGTGCCTGAGGAAAGCGGTTAGGACCCCGAGGCTAACCTAAATGAGCCCGAGTATAATTACTTGGTTGAAATCCTCCAAGATGAGTTTATGAGGGCTGGTTAGGCGGAGAAAATGCCTCGCACGGAAGTGATCAATGGGGGGGCCAACGATGTTTTATCTGCCCCTGAGGGCCCTCCGGAGAATGTGCTTCAAGCGCCAATTACTGAGAACACTCCTGCTCCAACGGTCGAGGCTGCTGCCCCTCCGATCACTCCTGTCCTTGACGCTCAAACTCCCCAAGCCTCATAATCGGTTCCACAAGCGCAAACCGAGGTGATGGATTTGGATGTTGGTCCTGCTCAAAACGCTTGACATGCCCTCTTTCTCTATGATTGAAATTTCTCTCTTGTTTCCTTGTAATTTTTCTTGCCACTGGATGAATTCTAAGGGCGAGGGTCCCCTTGTGCTTTTTGTAACCTCGAGCAATGGCCCCACTTGTTTTTAATCAATGAATGTTTTCTTTGTTACATTGTTTTGTTATGCTTTTACTTTGCGCTGGTTTTATCACACTCTTTGTCATTAAGAATTGAGTAAACAAGCTAAGTAAATATGGCACATTAAACTTGTGAATTTATACCAAGTCTTTTGACAAACGGGAGGGTCCTGTTTCGTGGGCGCCCTGGTTAAGACTTTATGAAAGCTTAATGTAAGATGCGAGGGTCCCATTTCGAGGGTGCCCTGGTCAAGACCTGAAAACTTATCTAAAAGCTTTCTACACAAGCTTTGGACATAAGGTTTGCTAAGTCTCTGGTGACGCGAGGGTCCCTCAGCGTGGGTGCCCTGTTTGAGACTTGCGAAAACTTGTCTAAAAGTTGTTCGCACAAATGTATGGCACAAGGGATCCTTTCCCCAGTTTCTTTGAACACGAGGGGCTCACCTATGGAGACATCCTGGTCACCCGGGACGCTCTTGCGACTCCAATTGCTTAAGAAATTTTCCCTAGTGTTGTAGAATTCTGAGCGCGTATGGGAGTAAGAATCCTGCTGGATATTTGCCGGCTTCGAGAGCGAGCTAGAAGCAAGTTATGGCCGACTTTTCTCTTTGCCTTGAGTCCAGCCTTTAGTGATATTGAGCGCTCCGACGAGGTCAAACCCTAAAGCGGAGTTCAGCTCTCGATAAGCATAATCTCTTCCTTAGTAAAAAGGGGAATCCGCATGCCTTGGGCCTGTATGGCTATTGCCTAGGTTTCTAAGGGGGATTTTCCTGCCACAGGCATGAATACAATAAAGACCTTAGCTATAGAGAGAATCGTTTCATTTCATTGCACTTGTGAATAATGAGTACATCGAGCCCAAATACAGGGCTTTTACAGAACCATTCCAAGAGCATTTAAGTATAAAATCGTCGAAGGTTACAAACTTTCCACGGCCGAGGGAGATGCTCGCCTAAGAGTGTCTCGAGCGTATAAGTGTTGTTGGCTCTGACTTGGGTGACTTTGAATGGTCTTTCCCAATTTGGATCCAATTTTCCTACGTGTTTTGACACTTCAACTTTTTTCAAGACTAGGTCTCCCACCTGGAACGTTCTTTCCTTAACTCGCTTGTTGTATTGTTGAGCTACGGAAGCTTTATACTTATGGATTCGTGCCCAAGCGTTGTCTCTCTTTTCCTCCAAAAGATCTAGATCAAGCGTTCTATTTTCCTCATTAGCTCCAGGCTCGAACTATGCAACGCGCGCAGATTCTTGTATAATTTCTGCGGGTATCATCGCCTCTAGCCCATAAACGAGCGAGTAAGGAGTTTATCTGGTAACCGCTCAAGGAGTAGTGTGATAAGCCCATAATGCCCCTTGTAACTCCTCAGCCCATTCGCTCTTTTTGCTTTCGAGCATGGTTTTTAAATGTTGCAGAATGATCCGGTTGGTAACTTCAGCTTTACCGTTGGCTTGGGGAAGCCCCCCGGAAGTGAAACGTTGTTCCATGCCTAACTCTGAGCACCATTCTCGAGTATCCACTGCAATGAATTGAGAGCCATTATCTGAAATGAGCACCCTCGGGATAACATATCTGCAGATGATGTTCTTCCATATGAAGTCTCGCACTACCTGGAAGGTGATTTTGGCCTCGGCCCACTTTGTGAAGTAATCAACGGCTAAGATGACGAATTTCTTCTGCCCGACCGCCATCGGCAGTGGCCCCACAATGTCAATGCCCCATTGGTCAAAGGGCCAGGAGATCTCTATTGGAATCATCTGAGCAGCCAGTAGTTGCGGAACGTTGGAGTGGAACTGGCATTTAGGACATTTTTTGGAAAATGCGATGGTTTCTTGGAGGATCGAGGGCCATTAAAATCCACTTCTCAGTATCTTTTTGGATAGAATTCGCCCCCCAGAATGATTTCCGGAGGGTCTCCTTGGCTTGCGAGGGCCTTAAGCATCTCATTGGTGGGCCTTGGTAAGATTTTTTGAAGAGTCTCCCTTCGTCGTCTAAGGAGAAGCGATGGGCCTTGTTCTTGATTTTCCGTGCCACCACTTTGTCTGGGGGACAAACGCAATCTCTAAGGATCTTTCTGGGTGGTGGGCCCAGAACAGTAGCGGTCCGGGACCACATTTTAAAATTTTGTTTATAATACAAGTATTAAAATATTTCTAAAACATTTTAATACAATAGCGGAAGACTAGCCGGATCTACTCAAGTATATACATGCAATTGATAATAAATTTTAAATCACTTAAGCAGATAAATATCTAACATGCAATTAACACTTAAGAGCATATAATTTATCATGCTTAAAATAAAATAACTGTAAAATATTACCATACTCCAAATATGGATATCTAACGACTTTTTCAGCTCCCGAATTCACCTCCCGAGAACTCGATACCTAATCTCCTCATGAAACCGCAGAGCTTCCCTGCAATAACCCCAGAGAAACCCTCGGAGTGTGGGCTCCGAAAGTATTTCTCTAAATACTTAGAGAAAATAAAACTTTAAACTAGAACACCCTTTTCATGGTTTAATCTCCCGAAATTAGGCGTTTTATATAAACACCTAATTAAAATTAATTCCAAAATAAATCGGAATTAACTAGGAGAAAAGGGATATGGTTTCAAAGTCGAGAACTCAGCCAAAACCTCTCCTAAACTTGTATGAAAGAAATGAAGAGCCAAGACCCCTATTTATAGGGGAAAAACCGAGGGTAAAATGGTAATTTCACACCCCACTTGCGTGTGCAACTTGGACACGAAAACCGAGATGACCACATCGTAGATCTCAGCACCACGAGTTCAACACCGTCGGCCGATCGCCGGAAAACCCCTGCACGCGCCACCTTCAGTAATACACGCGGCTAGGGTTTCTGGCTGACATGGCCAATTCTGACTCGGCCACGTGACCGGGTCGGTCCAATCGGACCGGCTGACCCTATCCGTTGACCCGGACCCGATTGATCCGGTTGTCCGGCCTGGTCCAGATCAAATCTGGGCCGCTTGTTTTCGGCTACGTGGAGTAATCTGGCCCGTACGCGTGGCGCCCCACTTGGCGCCTAGTCAGCGCCAACTCACCTCCATCTGCTGACGTGGCATGACACGTCACCTGCCAGGTCAGTTTTTTTTTTTTTTCGATAAAAATTTTATTTTCTCCAAAATAAAATTCCGGACATTTCCAACTCTTTGGAACTTCAATTATTTTCTTAAAATAAATTCCTTGGCTATTTTCAAACACTTTGAAATTTCATTTCTCTTTCTCCTTTTAATATTTTCTATTCGGGTTTTCAATTGGGGCTTGCAACGGGACCTGCAGGACTAATTAATTTTAGCTCCAAACGGGTTAATATATTATCATCCCATGATAATAAGTAATTACCGTTTAACAATATTTAATTCCACTAAATCAATATTGTTGCACTCTAAAATTAATTAAATTATTCACGAATTTCTCGATCTAGAATAATTTTGCATTTCACTCCTCCGTGTAGATATCCATGAAAAATAAATTGCAACTACTATCATTTATTTTTCATTCTAATTTGAAATTTATTGATTCGCCTTAAGTTCAAATTCTCTGTATGTGAAACACATTCAACATATAACTTCGGTGACGTATCACGCGAAGTGCTTTGGCCAAAGTCTTAATTCGAACATTTGTAAATCTATTTCAGGGATATCTTTTACCTTCCAGCAAGGCCACAGATTCCTCGATCAATATGACTCTTTAGCTCATTTCATGTTGTCACCGAACATACAAAGTATTTTGGCCACCGTTGCCGAGACCTCACTTCTAGTATATTACAGTGACTAACACTACGTGCCTAAAGCCGAAATATTATCAGGATTAATAGTACAATGCTTCCTGAGATTTTATTCATTTCAGATAGCAGCATAAAATGAATAATCTCAGTGGTCCAGTTCGATGTTTCCAATCCTATTGAAAATCATCAACGTGTTTTAACCGGAATCACCATTCCCTATGACAAAAGACTAATTATCTTATATAACCACGTTATAGTCATGATGAGAACATATTCTTATCTTGCCGACTAGAACTTTAATGACACGTAATTTCGGTATTCAAAGTACTTTCCCATGAAACACATTTCATATAAGAATACCACCACACGTCATTAATTATTAATATGTGAAATACTCATAATTCGATGTAAATTCAGTTTAATTAATTCAATAAATTGAATTTTTAGGGCACTATTCCCAACATTCTCCCACTTGTCCTAAATTCAATTTGGCCACACATCTAAGTCTTATTCCTTTCACATCAGTGTCAAAACTCGTTTTGTACTTTTTCGCGCCAATACTTTAGTGAAGGAATCTATTAGATGTTTCTCTGAGCCAACAACTAGGAAATCATGAATCCAATACATCTAACTGGCTGCTTCTCAAGATACCATGTATTTGACTTCCATGGCGGTGTAAGCAATATCTGCTTAACATTCTCCAATTAATGGTTGCTGTTTTTCTAGAGTAAACACGTTTTCTGATGTCAAACATCTAGAATACAAATCAGACTGTAAATCCGAATCTTTGTATTCTATTGAAATGAGCTCACCACTATGGTAGACAAGCATATAATCTCAAGTCCTTCTCAAGTACTCCAATATATGCTTTCACTACTACCCAGTGTCAGATTCTAGGGTTTGACTAATATTTGTTGACTTAGACCTAATTCATAATAGACAGTTGGCATTGTACGTAATATGACATACATAAAGCTTCCGCTGCGGAACTCTAATCATGTCTTCTATCTCTTCAGTTGTCTCAGGACACTGATCCCGAGATAGATAAACTCCATATCTAAAACGTAATCAACCTTTCTTGGAATTTGTCATATTATGCCTTACCAGCATCTTATCTATATATGCTTCTTGTAATGGACCAATCTTTTTATTCTCATGATCATGACAAAAGTTTGATCCTTGGAATATTATTGGTCTCACTAAGGTCTTACGTGACAAACTGATTTGACATCCGAATTTTAACCACTGACAAAATTCTTGCATCATTCCCAATGAGCAGAACATCGTTTATGTACAAAATGAAAATGTTACAACATTATCATGATGTTATTTTGTACACTCATGATTAATCGAACAATTGCATAAATCGAAAGATTTTTAAATTGCCTCTTTAATTATGATGTTTCATGATTCAGACGCTTGCTTAAGATCACAAAATGATCTATTAAATTTGCGTACTATATGCACCTGATTTCTAGCTGTGAAGCCTTCAGGTTGTGCCATGTTTTTCTTCTTCAAGGTGCCCGTTCAAGAATATAGTCTTTACATCCATTTATCTAATCTTATAATCGATAATTAAATAAAATGGAGAGGATAATGGACTTAAGCATTGCTATAGGCGAGAAGACCTCATAAATGATTTCTTCTTTTTGGGTAGAATCCCTTGCCATAAGTTTGCTCTAAAGTCTCTACTTTTTTGTCCATTCTCTCCTTTTATTTTCTTGTAGAACCCAATTGCATCTAATGGGTTTAATGCCTTCAGGCGCCTCTACAAGCTCAAGACTTTGTTAGAATACAGAGATTCTAACTAAGATTCCATGGCTTTTGATTAAAATGGTCAGCGTCTATATCTTCCACAGCTTCATTACACGTGACCGGATCAGATACGTTAGATTCAACCACTTGGGTTAATCTTAGGTATCTTGTCAGGCGTCCTGACAATCCTCCCACTACAATGATGCTCTCGTGTACACGTCTCTACATCACATGTTGTATTTGGTACATCACATGTATTTAATACATCTTCAGTTATCACGGGTTTATGAAAATCAGTATCAAATACTGTTATTTTCTTTTAACACTACTTTGCTTCCACCTTTGTGGTTATCTATGTAATTATCTTTGAAATATTCACAAACATCTTTTGTGACTTCTCAAATTAAAAAATATACCACCTTCGTTCTTCTAGGATAACCTTAGAACAAGTAAACCTTTGTTCTTTATTCTAACTTGTCAGGATCCATCCTTAACTCGTGGACCAGGCTACCTTAAATCCGAAGATAAGAGATATAGGGTTTTCACCCCAGCTACAGATCCATCAATGTTTTGGGTACTGACTTAGATAGAACTAGGTTTAGTGTATTTGTTGTTTTGAGCGCAAGACCCCAAAACGAACTTCGTAGGGTAGCATGACTCTTCATGAATCTTACCATCATTATCAGAGTTCTATTTCTCCTTGTCATACAGATAGTTGAGATCTAATCTCATTTGAGAAATTTTATTTAACTCTGAACATAGATACTTATCACTACTTTGATCTAATCGAAGTGCCTTGAGATGTTTTCTAATTTGACTCTTTGACTTCAGTCTTTTATTCTTTGAACTCTTCAAAAATACAAACTTAAATCTCATCAAATAAACATATCTGTATCTAGAGTAATCGTTCAAATGAATGATGATGTACCCAAAACTATCTCTTGCTTGAACATTCATAGGATCACATATCCGCATGAACTGACACAAGCAACTTCATGGCTTAAATACCTTTGTCTCAAAAAAGGCTTCTTGGTTATTTTTACTTTCTAAATAGGATTCGCAGATTAATACTGTTTTCAAGTCAATAGGACTTAACAATCAGTCTTTGGATCCTATTCAAATTCAATTGACCAATAGATAGGTGCCACGTAGAAGTTTTCCCTCTTAGATGGTAAGTCAAGCTTATTAATTTTAAACTTAAATTAGGGTTTTCATTGAGGTATAAAAGACCATCTTTTATTATGCCAGAGCAAATAAACCTTTTATTTTGTTTAATGGTAAACTTTTGTTCAAAACAAATAGTTGAACCATTAGTTATCAAATAACTTACAAAAATCAAATTTCTATAAAACCCCCAATTGCCAAAATACGACTTTATAGTCCTTACTGCTAATACAATTAGACTTGTATTATCCTCGAGCAGTAGTTGTGTGTTAGCCGTTTATCAAACTTCCTGGTTAGTTTGAATTTTCACAATGCATTGCAAATATGATTTGTTAAGCTCGAATCCGCACACTAGGAGTCTGGTGAATTTCCAACTAAATATACTTCCAACGAGTAAGATATCTTCATATCTTATCTAAACGGCGTAGCAAAAGGACAAACTAAGTATTTTGGACAATTCCTTTCCAATACCCATGACCACCGAAATAGAAACACTTTTCCATTGTCGGATTTGACTCTCAATTTCGAAACCTTAGATTGGGAACTTTTCCTTTTTCTTTCTTCCACTTACTGGCTTTTTAGTCCGTGGATATTGATGTCTGATTAAAGAGAACTTTTCCCTTAGTCTATATCACCCTTTCTGCCATATTGAGGTCGTTCATTGGTTCAGGTTAAAAAAAAAATTATTTAAAATTAATCCTGAACGTTCAAACGATTTAGGCAGAGAGTATAGGATCATATCCTGTCTGTTAAGATTGTTTCTTTAAGCACAGAGGCTTTCAATCTCATTCAGATTAGTTATCATATTCATAATATGATGCTGAATCGGTGATTCTTCGAACATCTTCATAACTAACAACCTTCTTATTGGCCCGTACCTTCGTACGATTCTGTCTTCAAAACATGTTCTTATCAGTAAGCATCTCATGTATCTGATGCTCAAGAATATCTAAAACAGATGTCAGGATATAAGACTAGCCAGATCATCACACTTGGTCCATTTGGAATAAGTGTCATTCTAATCCTGACTGGTTGTAGTTTTCAGAATTCTTGGATAAGGTTCAGTGAATACGTAAACTTTCGTGTCTCAACACGATGTCATGATTCATTTCCTAGTCAGCGTAGTTGAACTCTTACTAGCCTATTTCCTTACAAACTTGTGGAGTGGGCTACAAGAGATCGTTATTATAAAACTGAAATAAATAAATAAATACAAGTTATGATTATGTATTTCGCTTTCTTCTGCGTCCAACCAATAAATGAAATCCACGTAAGCATTTTGATTTACGTAATGGTGAGTTAATAACTGTAGTTGACTCCCCGGAGGCGAAGTCGAAAACCGCTTAGAAAAGCAAGAACTATTCTTAATTAATATGTCATCTAGCTAACTATTACAAAACAATGTTAATTCACCACCTCAACCCTTGGCCTCTAAGTAAATGTAACATAGCTCCAAAGGGAGGTTAATACATTGCTTAGTCAAGTGTGTACCATTACCTAGAGGTCCGTACGAGTAGGTCTAGACACTCCACGGAGACGTGGTCGAGCTGACTTTCCCGTATTTCATTCTATCCATAGAAGTCTAATCTTGTATACCGCGAATATATACCCGCCGAAGGGAGTAGTACATATTCACTATACTATAGACCGGTAATGGAGGCCATGAGAATCCAACTCTTTTCATCTCGCTCCCACTTGAATTTTTAAAAGGTGTGGATTATCTTTTGATTATTTAATAATCACTTTTGGCGTGTTATTGTTGGAAGTGATTAATCTAATTCATACGCTCCAACTAGGATTACTAAATCATATTTAAAATCCCAATAATAATATTTTAAGGTAATTTAATAACTATTTATTAATTAGGCCGAAAAATATTAGTCCAATTATGCATCTCGTTCAATCTCTATTAAACATTATTATTTAATCACATTAAATAAAATATGCATAATTGAAAATAGCATAATATCTCATATTATCATGATCATGCCATAAAAAAAAAAAAAATTAAGCATGCTTTCATATAATTATCACATAATTATCACACTTAAAAAAAATGGCATAATGCAAACATGTTATAAATAAATTATCTCATAATTTAAATCATGTTTACTGATTTGGTAATTCCTCAGGAAAAACAATTAAATTGTTTCCAAAAAAAAAAATATACCATTCCACGTAAATTCCCAGGAAACACTGGAGGGGTCACAACAGTCCCACTTAAAAACCAACCTCTATTGACAGAATTTACGTGCACAGTAGCAGATTTAAAATTATACATCGCATCCATCATATCAATGCATGTATATATCAAGAGCACGGCTCTGATACCAGTTGCTGGGTGGTGGGCCCAGAACAGTACCGGTCCGGGACCACATTTTAAAATTTTGTTTATAATACAAGTATTAAAATATTTCTAAAACATTTTATTACAATAGCGGAAGACTAGCCGGATCTACTCAAGTATATACATGCAATTGATAATAAATTTTAAATCACTTAAGCAGATAAATATCTAACATGCAATTAACACTTAAGAGCATATAATTTATCATGCTTAAAATAAAATAGCTGTAAAATATTACTGTACTCCAAATATGGCTATCTAACGGTATTTTTCCAGCTCCCGAATTCACCTCCCGAGAACCCGATGCCCGATCTCCCTGTGAAACCGGCAGAGCTTCCCTGCAATAACCCCAGAGAAACCCTCGGAGTGTGGGCTCCTAAAGTATTTCTCTAAATACTTAGAGAAAATAAAATTTTAAACTAGAAAACTCTTTTCAGGGTTTAATCTCCCGAAATTAGGCGTTTTATATAAACACCTAATTAAAATTAATTCCAAAATAAATCGAAAATAACTAGGAGAAAAGGGATATGGTTTCGAAGCCGAGAACTCAGCCAAAACCTCTCCCAAACTTGTATGAAAGAAATGATGGGCCAAGACCCCTATTTATAAGGGAAAAACCGAGGGTAAAATGGTAATTTGACACCCCACTTAAGTGTGCAACTTAGATACGAAAATCGAGATGAGCACGTCGTAGATCTCAGCACCACGACTTCAATGCCGTCGGCTGATCGCCGGAAAACCCCCGCACGCGCCTGCACGTGTCACCTGAAGGTGGCGCTTGTGTAATACACGCGGCTAGGGTTTCTGGCTGACGTGGCCGATTCTGACTCGGCCACATGTCCGGGTTGGTCCAATCAGACAGGTTGACCCGATCCTATCCGTGACCCAGTCACGTGCCGCGCCACTTGGCGCCTAGTCAGCGCCAACTCACCTCCATCTGCTAACGTGGCATGACACGTCACCTGCCATGTCATCTTTTTTTTTTTTCCGATGAAAATTTTATTTTATCCAAAATAAAATTTCGGACATTTCCAACTCTTTGGAGCTTCAATTTATTTTCTTAAAATAAATTCCTTGGCTATTTTCAAACACTTTGAAATTTCATTTCTCATTCTCCTTTTAATATTTTCTCTTCGGGTTTTCAATTGGGGCTTGCAGGGGGACCTGCAGGACTAATTAATTTTAGCTCCAAACGGGTTAATATTGTTGGAAAACACGAATCAGAAAGCAGCGGAATTTAAAATTTTTTCCCAACAAAAGGACCTTGGACTCGCAATCGTGTAACCAAATTCGTAGAGATAGAAAACTTACTTTTCTTTTATTCTTTCTTGAAGCGTTTCAAGCCACCCAAGAACGCTCTTCTCGCGGCTTGACAACCCGTCCCTCGAAAGTCTCTTTCTACTTCAGAATCCATTGTCGGGATAGCAATCCACACCATCCTAGATTCAAATCATGTTAGGGATGTTCTTAACAATATAACATAAAGAAAGAAACATAAAACGAGAAAAGCATGATTGAAACTCCCTTCGAAACCCAGTTTTGCGAAAGCAGAAAACTGCCAGTCACAAAACCCTCGTGAAAAAATTCATCCTTCAGGATATGGACGAACGGTTTTCGCCATCTTCTTTGGTTCGATTTTTTCATTCGTTTCATGTTGGGTTCAGAATCGTTTCATCATCCCTTCTGATCGTTTTGCTTGATCCCCACTTTTTGGTAAAGCTCGAATCTTCAAAACTTCTAACTTGAAGCTCTCTAGAGATAGTCCACCAACTTGGCTACAATCTAACTAGTAAGGATGCTAGTTCTCTAGTTAGTGTTTAGGCTTAACCTAGGGTTTTGTTTATCTTGGAGAAAGGATGGTGTTCAACACATGAACCAAAAGAATTCTCGATTAGCTCTAAGGGGAGCTCGAGCTCCCCTATATATAGGATGGGAGTGGCCGAAAATCCTAGTCCTTATGGACTAAGGATTTGGTCCCTCTCTCCTATTACTTGATCATCAAGTAATTTTGACTTTGACTTTGAATTCTAATTCAAATCAACTTTCAAGAGAGCTAAAAATATCCAAACTATTTTTGGATAATTTTATACTTTATTTATTTAAAACAAATAACTTATTTTATCTAATTAATTAATTCATAATTAATTAACTAGATTATTTTTCTCCAAAATAAGACTTTCTTTTTAATTCAAAATTAAACCAAAGTCTATTAAATAATTAACAAATTAATTATTTAATATATTATTAAACAATCACGTGTGGCACACGTGTCACAATGACACGTGTCCAGTCACGTGTCACAATGACACGTGTCCAGTCACGTGACCCACATGTGTGGTTTCACACGTGTGGAACCCTCTAGGCTCGATTAACTCGTTTAATCATTTTAAAGCCTCAACTCATGTAACCAAGTTGTTGTGTGTGACCCTCTAGGTTCTCAATTCAATTAGCAGTGACCCTAATTAATTAATTCACTAATTAATTAATCAGTCCACAGATTAAACAACCATAGTCTAGCAACAGATGTTTAACCCCTAGCTGAATTGGAATGTTCAGATTCGACAGAACCTTTAAGTCATTGATTCATGTGAGATACAATCCTCCTACTTACTATCTCTCAACCAAGATCTAGGGTAAGGGAATAATCAGAACCCTAATAATCTGGTCTTAAAGCTAAGTGCATTTCATATCCATTTGATCTCAATCCAAGAAACCCTTTTCTTGATGTCTTGATCTACTGCCTTGGCCAAGGACTCCATATGGCATATAAATGACTTACACAATAAGAGATCACCTTGCATATGCAAGTGTAGGTCCTTTCTTGATTCTCATTCACTTTCATGAGTCACTTGTGCAACCCCAGCATAAGCCTTGAATCAGTTGTCTAAGGCGACACCCTTTAAAGCTTATACCAAAGACTATAGAGTTAACTCATAAAGTGACAAGGAACCTCAAGTCTAAGGATCAATTAATCACATCAATGACTCGTGAGATATTTCCTAATCTGGAAGTTTCCATTTCCTGAAATAGAAACTTCCTTTCCCATTTAGGAATCTTCTCACACGGGGCACCTCAGTGAACTTACTTATTGAAGTAAGCACCCTCATGTATCACGCACGTATCAACTATACACTTTGCACCTACATGAAACAAGATGGTCCTTCTTAAGGGCGTGATCCCACAAGCAAGCCTTAGAGGAGTCAGGTTGACACTCCCACTGTCTGTAGGACTCATCGGCTTGGAGTATTTTACTAATCATGACTTATGTGATATAGGGCTCGTTTCATGAACCATTTCACCTAAATGGTAGAGTCCCAAAGTCATCAGGATTAGGGGAGTTCTCATACATGCACAGCTAAAGTAAACGCATACCAAACAAGAGCATATAAAGAAGTGTTTGCCTATGATATTAATCAATCGTATATTATTCAAAGATTGTCTGTGATACTAGGAAAGTCCCAAAAAGGATTATGACTAATCGGCTTTCTAGGGCACTATTCCTAACAAATATATTATCATCCCATGATAATAATTAATTACCGTTTAACAATATTTAATTCCACTAAATAAATATTGTTGTACTCTAAAATTAATTAAATTATTCACGAATTTCTCGATCTAGAATAATTTCGCATTTCACTCCTCCGTGTAGATATCCATGAAAAATAAACTGCAGCTACTATCATTTATTTTTCATCTCTAATTTGAAATTTATTAATTCACCTTAAGTTCAAATTATCTGTATGTGAAACACATTCAACATACAACTTCGGTGACGTATCACGCGAAGTGCTTTGGCCAAAGTCTTAATTCGAGCATTTGCAAATCTATTTCAGGGATATCTTTTTCCTTCCAGCAAGGCCATAGATTCCTCGATCAATATGACTTTTTAGCTCATTTCATGTTGTCACCGAACATAAAAAGAATTTTCGCCACCGTTGCCGAGACCTCACTTCGAGTATATTGCAGTGACTAACACTACATGCCTAAAGCCAAAATATTATCAGGATTAAGAGTACAATGCTTCCTGAGATTTTATTCATTTCAGATAGCAGTATAAAATGAATAATCTCAGTGGTCCAGTTCGATGTTTCCAATCCTATTGAAAATCATCAACATGTTATAACCGGAATCACCATTCCCTATGACGAAAGACTAATCATCTTATATAACCACGTTATAGTCATGATGAGAACATATTCTTATCTTGCCGACTAGAACTTTAATGACACGTAATTTCGGTATTCAAAGTCCTTTCCTATGAAACACATTTCATATAAGAATACCACCACACGTCATTAATTATTAATATGTGAAATACTCACAATTCGCTGTAAATTCAGTTTAATTAATTCAACAAATTGAATTTTCAGGGCACTATTCCCAATAGATCTATCATGGCTACAGCTCGAGTAGGATCCTTCCTTCTTTTCAACGGTTCTTCAGTTCTTAGGAACGTAATGGAATGTTCGCAGGATCCCTCGAGGGCGGAAGCAAATTTGTAAAGAGCGTCAGCACGCTCATTTTCTGCCCGCGGAACCTGGAGTAAGTGAAATTCCTTGAATTTCCCAATTATCTCCTTTGCCTTCTCCAAGTACTGCATCATGGTGGTTTCTCGAGCCTCATAGGTTCCTTCAATCTGACTTGCAATCAGTTGTGAATCCACATAAGCCGTGATCCTGGAGGCTCCATTTTGAGAAGCAATTTTCAAACCTTGAATGAGAGCCTCGTACTCTGCCTCGTTGTTTGTGACTTGAAAATCCAACATGATTACAAAGTCTATCTCAATTCCATTGGGATCTCTGAGGGTTACTCCTGCTCCCCCCCCTCCCCCTGAGAGGTTGAGGAACCATCTGTGTACAGGACCCATAAACCGTTGTTTTCTGGAACGGCAGGCTCTAAACTAAAACGCTCGACCAATAAATCTGCGACCACCTGCACTTGTATGGCTATCCTTGGTTTGAAGCTTATGTTAAACTGGCTTAGCTCAATGGCCCATTTTATCAATCTTCCCGAGACGTCCGACTTGGATAAAACCTGCCTCAGCGGCTGGTCCGTAAGGACAGTGATTGAATGTGCCTGAAAACAAGGCCTTAATCTCCATGATGCATTAATGAGGGCGAAGGTGAACTTTTCGATTTCCAAATATTTCTTTTCGGCTCCCTGTAACATCTTGCTCAAATAATAAACGGGTAGATGCTTGCGCTCGCGCATGGCCACCAAGACTGCGCTCGTGGCCTCCGCTGAAATCGAGAGATACACAAATAAATTTTCACCCTCAACTGACTTTGTTAGAAGTGGGACGCACAAGAGGTATATCTTCATATCCTGCAGCGCCTTTTCAAATTCCTCGGTCCAAGAGAAATTCCAAGCGTTGCGCAGAATCTTGAAGAACGGTAGGTTTCTATCTGCAGAACGGGAAATGAATCTATTCAAGGATATGATCTTCCCCACTAACACTTACACTTCCCTGACATTACGAGGGGACGGGATATCCAAGATGGCTTTGATCTTCTCTGGATTAGCTTCAATTCCACGCTGGCTAACCATGTAGCCCAAGAATTTTCCCCCTCGTACCCCGAACGTACACTTGGAGGGGTTCAACTTCATTCCGTATTGACGCAAGATGGCGAACGTACACTTGAGATCTTCCAGATGCAAGGATTGGCACTCACTTGTGACTATCATATCGTCCACATATACTTCCATTGAGCCCCCGATTTCTTTCTCAAACATCCGATTAACGAGGCGTTGGTATGTGGCACCTGTATTTTTGAGCCCAAAAGGCATGACCAGGAAACAGTAAACCCCCATGTGAACCACGAATGAGGTTTTAGGACGATCCTCAGGGGCCATAAAGATTTGGTAATACCCTTGAAAAGCATCCATCTTGCTTATAAGCTTGCAACCCGCGGTAGAGTCTACCAACTGATCAATCTGGGGTAGTGGGTAAGGATCCTTGGGATAAGCTTTGTTGAGATCCGTGCAATCATTGCACATCCGCCATTTATTTGCACTATTCGGCACGAGGAACACATTGTAAAGCCACTCTGGGTACAGTATGGGCTCGATATATTGAGCATCGAGGAGTTTATTTACCTCTTGCTCAATAACTTTCTTCCGAAATCCATGGACATCTCTCTTTTTTTGTTTGATTAGTTTGAAAGCTGGGTCCACGTTGAGTCTGTGGACCATGATGTTTGGATCTATCCCTGTGAGATTAGAAGCTTTCCAAGCAAAGACATCAATATTTTCCCTCAAGAAATCTATCATCATGATTTGCGAGGGTCCCGAGAGGTTAGAGCCAATTTGGATGGTTTTATCCTTGTTGCTAGGCTCTAATTCAATGGTTAGAAATTTCTCTGTGGGCTCAATCCGTACTTCTGGACGAGGGAGTTTGAGCGCCCGCTTCTTCCCAGTCAAGCGATCGCCAGCGGCCTCTCTTTACCTCTTGTTAGCATTTTCGTCCGAGG
Organism: Lantana camara; assembly: GCA_037501455.1. Taxonomy (NCBI): domain Eukaryota; kingdom Viridiplantae; phylum Streptophyta; class Magnoliopsida; order Lamiales; family Verbenaceae; genus Lantana; species Lantana camara. Next base: position 114,564,753 of record CM074857.1, read on the forward strand.
AGGATTCCCGGACCGCCCCCAGTGGGGTGCCCGCGGGATGGTTTCCGGCGTCGGAATCCTTCTTCTTATTTTTCTTTTTATTCATCTTGGCCCTCTTCTATACGGGGCTATCCTCATCCAGGTTGGGAAAATCTACCGATTTCTTGGTGGATCCAATTTGGAACACCTTTTCCGCTTTGGGCTTCTTGAGGGACAACATGTAGTATTCCCAAGCCTCGCTAACGTTACAAAGAACTTCTCCAACCCTCTCGGGAGCAGGGAACTTGATCTTCTGGTGGTATGTAGAGATGATCGCCTTGAAATCAACAAGGGCAGGTCGCCCGATAATGATGTTGTAAGAGATCTCAATCTCCACTACCGCGTAGGTGACCATGAGGTCCTTGGCTATGGGGCGCGACCGAAAGAGGTGGCTAAGCGAATCTGTCCACGAGGGACAACATCAGAACCCCCAAAGCCAATGAGGGCCGTTTTGAGGGGCTCGAGGGGAATGTTAGCGACGTTCATTTTTTAAAATGTGGTGTAAGGGAGAACATTAACAAAGCTTCCATTATCAACCAAAACCCTCTTTACAACGGGATTGTGGACATCTAGGCTAACCACCATGGGGCAGTCAGAGGTTTCACTGGCCCCATGGGGCGTTACAATGTGCATTAAGTCCCTATCGCTGAAACCTATTACATTATTTTTCCCAGGGTTGTTGGTGCTCGTTTCCTTGATGGAATAAACTTATCTGGGCGCCGATGGGCATTGATCGTAGCTTCTGACATAGCGACGGCGGGAGGCATTGGAATCTCCTCCCGACGAGCCTCCGACGATCATGTGGATGACCGTGAAGAGAGCATTCTCCTGTTCAGAGACTTTTTGCTTGTCGCGGGTGTTGTTCTTGGGTCCCTTCCCTCGCGGGCTCCTCGAGCGAGATGGGCTCTTCCTCCTGTCTCTGGACCGCTCATTGCAGCGCTCGTCGTAGCGCTCCAGAACTTTCACAAACTCTTTCAAGTGGCCCCTGACGATGAGCCTTGGAATCTCACTCTCAAGCTGGCGGAATTCGTCAATGTCATGCCCTTTTTGTTTGTGAAAAGCACAATATTTTCCTGAGCGCTTTTGGGATTCTAGTTCTCTCAGCTTTTGGGGGTGCTTAAAGAGCTTCTTATCTGAAAGAGTCTAGACTTTGGAGATAGGCCTATTGAGAGGGATCCGTTTGAGCCTGCGAGAAAGAGACGGTGATTTGCGACGCTCTCTGTTAGATTCCTCTCGTCCCCGCTCGTTCTTCTGATGGCCAGGGTGTCTTGGAGCGTTGGATCCATACATATCCTCGAGCGCAAAATATGGCTCGGCGATCTCTCTCATGGCCATGAGTGACACTAGCCGTTTTTTGACAATGGCATCCGTGAACTTCTTGCTCACATACTACTTGTGATTGATAGCTTTAAAGAGCACATGGATCAATAAGTCCATCGAGGGTCTTTCCACCAAGAGTACCTCCTTGTTGAAGCGAGCGAAAAAGGACCGAAGGGACTCATGCTCGCCCTGGATCAGGTTGTAAAGGGTCGTGGAGGCAGTGATGGGCGCCTTCAAAGAATTGAAATGATTAAGGAAGGCATTGGTGAGATCCGCGTACGATTGGATAGAGTGGGGTGGCAGCCGCTTGTACCATTCCCACAAGGGACGTAACAAAGACCTTAGCCCAGTAATGGCTCGAGTGCTCATATAGATGCATCAAATGCAGAAAATGATCTAAGTGCTCTGCAGGGTCGGTAGTTCCATCATAACGGTTGATGAAAGTAGGTACTTTGTGCAGTCCAGCTTGGGCCATCAACACTTCCTCCACGAGGGGAGATCCTTTCGCTAGTGGGTGGTGATATCCCACCTCGGGGTCATAGTTCTCATAGTTTTCTTCTTGTTCCTGGTACCGGGGAGCATGTCGCTGATGGTTTTGACGGTGGGCATCTCTGGCATTGGCTCTCTCGTCCCCAGCATGGGGGACTTGAGACCGCGCTCGAGAGAGCTGTCCCACTATATCTTGCAACCCTTGCAGCTGGTCTTGCACAGCTGCGAGCAGGTTGGGGTCATCTTCTCTTGCTTTGCTCCCTCGTTCCGAGGCTTGAGAATGAGCCTTGTTGTCTACATCAATTCTTTCCACGGGCTCCTTGCCTTTGTCAACCTGTGGGCGTTCCTGTTCTTCCCTCGCGGGAGCTCCTTTTTCGTTTACTAGTGGGGGTGGGGGTCTTGCCTGCGACACGACACGGGCCGTCATGAGCGGATGTGCTTGCCATCCTCCCATAGGAGGGGCGATATGAGCGGCCTGCCCAGAGGGAAAATACGTAGCAGTGAAGTTCTTCCAAGCGTTTTAGGCAGCTTGAACTTCACACTGAGCATATACAGCCTGTATTTACCTTTGTGTCATAGGGGGCATCTCCACACCCTCTATCTCTCTAGGGAGGACCACCGGCAGCTGCATTTATCCTGCGTGGTAGGGCTGAACGGCAGGCAGCATGGCGGAAGGGGTTAGCGTGTAACCAGGGGGAGGCATCATGAAGGAAAATCCTCCTGGGTTAACTTGGGCAGCGGGCAGATGACTCTATGGAATGTTCTGGGGAACATGAAACTCAGATCCTCCCTCCACCGTGGTGGAAGGCTGCTCCGTGTTGATTTCTACCGTGGGCGTAACTTGCCCCGCCGTTAGGGGGGGCTCCTCCAGGTGGCGGTATACTTCCGGTGGTAGCTGGGAAAGCGGTAGCGTTGTTACCTTCGCGTGGGAGGTCATTGCCACCTCCCATGGGATCGGATCTAGTGGTAACCATGACAAAAGTGGTGCTTGTTTTTCAACTAGCGAAGATGATAAAAAGAGAAAACAAAAGTGGTTTTCCCATAGACGGTGCCAAAAATGATGGATTTGATTTCAGGTATCAAAACTCCAACACTTTGAATTTGTTTATGTGTGGGAAACAGGGGATGAAAACACATGTGAATGTTCCCTGAAATGGTAGGTTCAACCTGCTAGGACAAACACCAAGAAAGGAAAGGTCAGATGGCCAAGCTGGGGGAACCGGGGGTGATACGCAGTTTGACTTTCCGATGCTCAAGTCAGTTAAGGAACTGAAGGAGATGAAGAAAAAATGCAGAGTTCAAGTATCAGAGATTGCTTACAGTGGGAGAGATGAAGTCCCTTATTTATAGTTGAGGGTCAGGGACCCCTTTGGTAATTGCCCCCGTGTGGTCCTGGCCTAATGTTGCCTTAACAAGTGGCGCAGTGAGGAGAAACCTAGAGTAATCTTCTGCAAAAGCTGATGAAAAGTTGGTGGCGGGCAACAGTGGCAGGTACGCGGGTGTGTACTGCATGTTAGAGAGCCATTTTGGGTTGGTGACGAGGGCGAGGCACACACACGTGTTCAATCATAAGACCCGGAGGCTCGCAGATCCGAGGGACATCTGGGCCAAGGCCTTTAGGGTGATGAGAGGAGTTTTACCCCTCGATACGTCCCTGTGGGAGATTTCATACACGGACGAGGGCTGTGAAGATTCTGAGGATCCAACGCTCGAGAAAGTGTTCCCCTTCAGGGAATTAAAATAATCTAGGCAACAAAGGACGAGGGCGACCCTCGTGAGGATGTACCTCCGAGGGCAATACAACACTCAACGCTCGGGAGTTAACTTTTTGGAATTTGGGATGCACTTGAGAATGAGGGTGGTGCTCGACTGAGGACGCGCATATTTGCCACATCATATACATTATGGATCAATTCATGTAATTGATTAAGTAAAATATGATAGGATTCTTTTTCAATAAAGGTCGAAAGTTTGAACTCTCATATCTTCTTGAACTAAGATAATGTAAGTTCTTTAATTTGAGAGCATTTGCAACCTTGAAGTGATGTGCTATTTTCTCAACCTTAGAACATTTCTGACTGATTTTTCTGTTTAAATTATGCAATAAATAGTGCATTTTTGTCATTGCTTAGTAAAGTAGAAACCAATTTCTCTCCTTTTTCATTCTACCTTTTCCTCAGTTAGCGTTAACTTTAATTTCACAGAATTGATTGGTTTGCCTAAAGTGTAGTTTTATGTTGTTGAAAATAGTTTGTGACTTCTTAGTGCTCCTCTACTTTCACGAGAAAGGCATGATTTTGCCTTTAAACCCATGTAATATTTCGTTTACTTCACCTAGTGACGGGCCTGTGTGAATTGCTTGGACTTGTAGGGTATGCGTGAAGATACGTGTGAAAGATGACATACCATTTTGGTGTGTTTCAATCACTCAAAAACTAACATGGGCTTTGAAATGACATTTCTGTCCAAGAGTTGCTATAATTTACAAGTCATTGCCACTGAACTTTTGGAGGCGCATGCATCAGTTTGAGTTTTTTAGGGCGAGGGAAAATTTACCTCGAAAATGTAAATTTCAGGTCAAATCCCTCGCGAAATTTTGGCATATATTTAACAATGTTGAACCTCCAGTTTCCCCATTTAATTGATCGACGAATCAAATGTAGAGTTTCCCAAATCGAACATGCGCTTGGTCTTGCTCAGGCTAGGGTTTTCTGGGGGCGCAGGGTTTCTTCAATTGGAAAGGTGTATTCACCATAAGTCAGTTTTTTCTTAGCTCTCTCTTTTGTTGTTGTTTTGTAGTTGCGTATCAATTTTTTTTGTGGAATAATCTTTAAGCTCTGTTACCTTTTCCCATTTATATGATCCATATTCTTCATGTTTAGGCGAATATGCTTTACAGGTTTACATTTCTTTTTTTTGCAAGGTTCAATTCTAGTATATTACGTTGTTTGAAAAATTTTCATAGCATTTGAGAAACCTGCTTTTCTGTTGTTGTTTTTTTGGCTATTTTTGTTTTGGTATATTATATGTAATTATATATAGGAGATCTATATTGGGATGGACATTGAAGGAGAAGCTGGGGAGGCGTTGGTTGTTGTCGAAGTCATTCGGATGCAAATCATGAATTTTCTTGTTATGGTTATGTGGTTACTGCGGTCCAGCTTTGTTTGGCGTCGACGAAATCGGCTCATACTTCATAGGCAATACAGTATCCTAGCTAGGATACCGAACCAATTAGCTCATTTGCACGGTCTAATATCTTTAGACGAACAAGGGTGCATCGATTTACTTCGTCTGGGTTGACTGCCCTTTAGGAAACTCTGTTATGTATTGGAAAGAAGAGGTGGATTGACACCCACCAAGGGTGTCTCTGTGTATAAATAGGTGGCTATGTTCCTGAGCATTATTGGTCACCATGAGAAGAATTGTATTGTTAAGAAATCATTTAACCAATCCGATAGAACTGTCAGTTTACATTTTAACAGAGTCTTAGATGTTGTACTTCGGTGCCACGAGGTTTTTCTTATTAATCCAAAACCTATGCCTGCTGATTCTGTCGATGAAAGGTGGAGATGGTTCAAGGTATACCTCTATTTAATAGTCTCATAATCCTTTTATGTTGGTTTGTTGGAATTACGTAATTTCAGTTTGATTACACTTTTTTTAGGGATGTTTGGGTGCTCTGGATGGGACTTATATTCCCGTCCGTGTTTGTGCAAATGATAAAGCAAGATATCGTTCTAGGAAAGCTATTTACGCAGTCAATATGCTTGGCGTATGTGGTTGTAATTAAGCTTTATCTATGTCTTATCTGGTTAGGAAGGATCTGCTGTGGATGATCGTGTTCTTCGTGATATAATCTACAGACCAAACGGGGTTCAAAGTTCCAAGAGGTAAGCAACACGTTTAGTTTCATGTTGTGATCTTATGTACATGTTTGAGTTTTTCCCACAATTTTTTTTAACATCTCTTTTTGTTATAAGCAACTATTATCTGTGTGACGCTGGATACACTAATGGGGAAGGGTTCTTGGCACTTTACAGAGGCGTATGATACCACCTACAAGGGTGGGAATCTTCCACAAACCGTCCTAGAAATGCTTGAGAATTGTTGAATATGCGCCATGCCATGGCTAGAAATTGCATAGAGCGAACCTTTGGAATCCTAAAGATGCGGTGGTTGATTTTACGGAGCATGTCCTTCTATGGAATATTATTAGCTTGTTGTTTGCTGTACAATTTTATCAGACGTGAGATGGGTGTGGACCCAATAGAACACCTAGTTGAGGAAAATGTAGTGAATGATTGTGATGATAATGTGAATACTATCGACCATGTTGAGACATCTACCCCAATGGAGTAATATGCGAGATCAAATGGCCCAAAACATGTACAACGAATGGAGGAATCGAACGAATTAATGAAATAGGATTCGTCTGAATCCTATGGATTATATTGCAAAGTTTGAACACTGTTTGTCCTTGTTTATTTAGCATGTTGATGACATTCGTACCTCGTTCTATGTAATTTCAATTTGACATTTGCAGTTATTAGAATTATTACATGACTACCTTGTTTGTTGGTTGCATACGTACGGGTGACGTTGTTTATGCAAGTTTCGCTCTCTTTGATTCATTGTTGCTCATTATCTATTCTTTTGTGAAATATAATCATTATGACTGTGAGATTCATAGTAAATCTCTTGTTCAAATTAATTGTCATTGGTGTAATATTTGACAATGAATTTTTATGTTTTGCAGATATAGACACAATCGACGTTATCGAAGCCAGTCTCTTCCCGAAAGGAATCCAATTCTCGACGTGCATGGTCGGCCTCCAAGGAAAGAATTTGTTGCTTTCTTTCAGGGATATCATAGCAGATGGTTGGAAATCCCCGAATTGCTTTCGTACTGGATTTCTCAACCAGCTTGAACAAAGGCTAAGGGTCTATATGCTAGATATTGAACTGAAAGGAGATCTTAACATTTCGACCAAGTATAAATCTTGGAAGAAACTATACTTTCAAATAACGACTACACTTGGCATGAGTGGTTTTGGATAGAATGCTACGAGCAAAACAATTGAAGCCGAAAACAATGCGACACTTTTCTTCAGGTACATGTGGAAATTATTTCATTATATATTGTTGAATATTTGATTCTTATATTTTTGTATTTAAACAACCCCGGATTCACACATATTGACAGCGCTATCCAACACATCATGTCATACGTGGTAAGCCATTTTCCTATTGCGAGGCGTGGGTGGAAATATATGGCAAGGATCGTGTAAATGGCCAAGCTTCGATGGACTTCAATACAACAACAAAAAATGGTCCCTTTGGATGCTGATACAGTCATGGAGGAGAGTGAAGGGAATTCTTATCATCCAGTCATACTTTCGAAGGATGAGGGGACTCTTGCAAGGTCGACTAATCGTATTCTCTCTCCAACTGAAGGTAGTGAGATGTCCAAGAAATCAACAAAGCGTAAGAGATGTGGAAAAGGTGAGGATCAGATTGTGGATTCAATTTCAAAGATTTGCTTCAGTGTTGCAAACTCATTCAACGAGGTGGTGATCCGTATCGGGTCAAAGGTTGATGCCATGCGAACTAGGCGTGAGCTTTACAAAGCCATAGGTGAACTTCCAATTGCTACCAGTTTGGATCAACATGTGGATGCCACGAACGTGCTTGAGAACAACCCTGAAATAATGGATGCATTTTTTGGAATGCCGGACGATGCCCGTGTCAATATGGTGTTTAAAGTCATTCGTGGACTGATTAAATGAAACTGTCATGGGGTGGAAAGCTAATGATTACCTTTTATGTATGTAGGTAAAAATCCCACATCTATCAATCCTGGTGTTGGTCTTTTGTTATCTGCATTAGCTAGTATTGAAGGTAATGCTTTCTTTTTTGTGTTAGTCCTATTATTACGGTTTGAAAAGTAGTGTAGTTAGCAGGTTACATAGCGCTTATATAAATGTATGTAAATAGAATATATACATAGGTTACCAACAACAGATTGAACGAATGTGTAAGGACAAATATATGTGGGTTTTGTTGGAAAAATGGAATCAGAAAGCAGCGGAAATTTAAAAATTTTCCAACAAAAGGATCTTGGACTCGCAATCGTGTATCCAAATTCGTAGAGATTAGAAACTTACTTTTCAATAATCTTTCTTGAAGCGTTTCAAGCCACCCAAGAACGCTCTTCTCGCGGCTTGATCCCCTCTCCTTGGTAAAGCTCGAATCTTCAAAACTTCTAACTTGAAGCTCTCTAGAGATAGTCCACCAACTTGACTACAATCTAACTAGTAAGGATGCTAGTTCTCTAGTTAGTGTTTAGGCTTAACCTAGGGTTTAATTTATCTTGGAGAAAGGATGGTGTTCAACACATGAACCAAAAGAATTGCCAATTACTCTCTAAGGGGAGCATGAGCTCCCCTATATATAGGAAAGAGAGGGGTGGCCGAAAATCCCTAGTCCTTATGGGCTAAGGATTTTGGTCCCTCTCTCCTATTACTTGATCATCAAGTAATTTTGACTTTGACTTTGAATTCTAATTCAAATCAACTTTTAAGAGAGCTAAAATATCCAAACCCCTTTTGGATAATTTTATACTTTATTTATTAAATAAATAAATAACTTATTTATCTAATTAATTAATTCATAATTAATTAACTAGATTAATTTTCTTCAAAAGAAGACTTTCTTTTTTATTCAAAATTAAACCAAAGTCTATTAAATAATTAACACATTTAATTATTTAATATATATATATATATAAACATGTGAGACACGTGTCACTCACGTGACCCACACGTGTGGTTTCACACGTGTGGAACCCTCTTGGCTCGATTAACTCGTTTAATCATTTTAAAGCCTCAACTCATGTAACCAAGTTGTTGTGTGTGACCCTCTAGGTTCTCAATTCAATTAGCAGTGACCCTAATTAATTAATCAGTCCACAGATTAAACGACCATAGTCTAGCAACAGGTGTTTAACCCCTAGCTGAATTGGAATGTATCGATTCGACAGAACCTTTAAGTCATTGATTTATGTGAGATACAATCCTCCTACTTACTATCTCTCAACCAAGATCTAGGGTAAGGGAATAATCAGAACCCTAATAATCCGGTCTTAAAGCAAAGTACATTTCATATCCATTTGATCTCAATCCAAGAAACCCTTTTCTTGATATCTTGATCTACTGCCTTGGCCAAGGACTCCATATGGCATATGAATGACTTTCACAATAAGAGATCACCTTGCAGATGCAAGTGTAGGTCCTTTCTTGATTCTCATTCACTTTCATGAGTCACTTGTGCAGCCCCAGCATAAGCCTTGAATCAGTTGTCTAAGGCGACACCCTTTAAAGCTTATACCTAAGACTACAGAGTTAACTCATAAAGTGACAAGGAACCTCAAGTCTAAGGATTAATTAATCACATCAATGACTGAGATATTTCCTAATCTGGAAGTTTCCATTTCATGAAATAGAAACTTCATTTCCCATTTAGGAATCTTCTCACACGGGGCACCTCAGTGAACTTACTTATGGAAGTAAGAACCCTCATGTATCACGCGTATCAACTATACACTTTGCACCTCCATGAAACAAGGTGGTTCTTCTTAAGGGCGTGATCCCACAAGCAAGCCTTAGAGGAGTCAGGTTGACACTCCCACTGTCTATAGGACTCATCGGCTTGGAGTATTTTACTAATCATGACTTATGTGAAATAGGGCTTGTTTCATGAACCATTTCACCTAAATGGTAGAGTCCTAAAGTCATCAGGATTAGGGGAGTTCTCATACATGCACAGATAAAGTAAACGCATACTAAACAAGAGCATATAAAGAAGTGTTGCCTCAATTCGTCATTTCATTCAAAGATTGTCTGTGATTACAATAAGGAAAAGTACAAAGCGGATATACAATCGGCTTTTAGGGCACTATTCCTAACAGGTTTTCTGTATGTAAATATATCCATTGACCTCTAACACTACTGGTGTGGGAGAAATATTATATGTGATCATTTTGTAACTTTTGAAATGTGTAAAGGCTGAAAACACTTTGTACTAACTATTTGTTGTGTTTTAGAAATTACACATTCTTAACAACCCATGGTTTGGGCTATATGATTTAAAAAAGAGCTTTAGATCAATAGAACATGCAAGAATTTTATTGATGTACATGTCATTAGTCAACACACCCATATTAATTACAACAAAATCTTGTTGCCTAAATTTACTGCATACAAGCAAAAGCTGCATCTAACAATGTGTTTCTAAACATACATTCATCGGTTCTTTGTCATCACATAGGTTTTATGGATTATTTTAATATTATTGTGATGATTAATAGAGCACTCCAACGGGATGATGAAGATAAAAGGGGAACAAAGTAGAATCATAATTAAAATATTATTAGTAACGCTTGTTTGCAGTTGAACGACATTACCACTCGTCATCCGATAAATCTCTGTCTGGTAATGTCCTGACATCGTTCTCTGCAAGTTCGTAATATGTCATGGCTGATCTCTTGGTTCTGAGAAGTATTTCAATGACGGGTATTGTGGCGTTTTATTAGCCCTGAATGCGCGTTCCTTTGCAGTTTCCTATAGATTGTGTAAAATCATGTATGTGAAAATGCATTTACCTGGGCACCTGTAATTATTAGAGTAAGTGAATATTGTAAAATTAACGAACGTCCCGCCATTGCTTGAAAATACTCGCCAATAACAATAATCTTATTCGGAATGCTTTCATACTTAACATTTGCTTGATTTATAAATTTATGGAACTCGAAAAATGTCTGATGAAGCTGGCATGTCTTATGATACACCACCCTATTCTCTATGCACTTACAAACTCGAGTTGACAAATCCGCCGCAAGAAATATGATCCCTTCTTCAACCTCATGTTCTTGTTCCAACGATTCATGATCTGTAGCCCAATGATACATCAGTGTTATGAGAAGTTGTGTCTCATATTCATGCAACGGTATGCGATGGTTGAGAATGAGCCTTGCTTATCGTTGACGCTCAGCTTCTTCATCCATTTTGTGTATTTTGAATATCGGTTTACGAATAGTTGCTGTAAGTGTTTTTATTTGTTACACGTTGCCCATCCATACATCAAAAGATGGAATATATAAATAGCATTGCCAATTATAGTACAAACACTATACCTCTCGTGAACTAGAGTGTTGGATTTGTTTGGACTATATTGAGGAGAATATATTCCTTCTGAAAACAATACAATAGGCATTGTACTGTACATGGTCAGACACTCTTGTATCATTTCTTTTTTTTAGAAATATCGATGTTATAAATATACTAGTGTTTAAAATCACATATGACGTTTAATGTGTGATGAATGTTATTGTTTGTTTTAGTATTTTAATCCACATCATTATTATTATTATTATTTTTTTAAATTTATTATTATTATTATTTTTTGATACTGCTACTACTAATTATTATTATTATTTTTTTTATGTTAATATTATGCCAACAGGGGTTGACCAAGTGGTTTGAGAGTTCTTTCTCGAAGGCAATGACCCGGATTCGAATCCGTCTGGCCATTAGGGGTATGTGTGTTAAAAAAAATGTTAATATTATTAATATTAATGTTAACTATATTATTATTATTATTATTTATATCATTATTTTTAATATTGCTACTAATATTACTATAATAATAATTATTATTATATTATAATTAATATTATTATTATTTGTTATTATTATTATTATTAGTTTTAATACTTATTAAATTTGTATTGTTAATATTGTTATTATCGTAGTCTTTATATTTTTCTCGTCAATTTTTTTTTCTAGTTTAACTATTTTCTATTAATATATAATTATTAGATTTACTAATAAGGGCAATTTACATCTGGGTCCCCTGAGGTTTGGTGTAATTACAAATTAATCCCTGCACTTCCAGAAATTATATATAACTACCTTACTGTTACGTTCTGTTAGAGGTCCCTCAACTCCGTTATAGTTCTGTCCAAAATACTGTTCACTTTTCCAAAATTACCCCTTATTATTTTAATAATTTTTAAATTACCTAAATACCCTCAGGGACTGTAAAGTTGATTAGGTATTCTTGAGGGCTCGTTTTGTAACATTTTGTAAAATAAAGGGACTTTTTTGTAATATTCAGGATAATTTGAAACTAGTCGGTTTCCATTTATTTTCTTATGAAATTAATTTTATTTCAGTGTATTTATTCAATTCCAAATTTGCCCAACCAACGTTATTGTTAAATACCCTAAGTAATCACATGACTTCAAAATCAGCATCTCTAAAAAAAAAAGCGGGTGTGTGACCCTTTGGTTCCCTCTTTGAAAACCCTACCCAAACTCCAAGATTTCCGCTATTGATGACCCTCTTGAAGGTCGAAAATCTTGGTTTCAAAGGGATTTTCTTGCCATCAACACTGGATTACACCATATACTTGTAGGATTTTGACAATCCACCGGTGTAGGTGAGTATACATCTCCGTTTTGTACGATTTTTTTAGGGTTTTCATAAAATTCTTTTTTCTGAAAAAGATCGGTATTTTTACGTCGGATAAGTACGATTTTGTAGACCTTAGAGACATTTTTGCAACTTCCGATTGCTAGCTGCGTTGAAATTCCAATTTTTTTTTGTATTACAGTGTTTCTTTTAAGGATTTAAGGTTGAGAAACCCTTGTTTGATGGTGTGTGAACTATTTTATTGATGACATTTGTATAGTTTTATCTTTAAAAGAAATCCCCTAAATTTTAGATGCAGGGTTTCTGTTTTTCAGTTCGAAAATGCGTGTGTTTAGTGTCTGATTCTTTGTTTTCTTAATGTAGGTACAATGTCAGAGAAGACCTACACTGTGGTTGTCCATTTCAGAGACACAATAGCAAGTATATATAAGGTTGATCCAGATAAGTATATTATTTTTGATTTTGAAGATGATATTAAGAAGTTATTTGCATTGGATGATCTTTCTTCATATAAGATTTTGGCTGCTACGTCTGGTTCTAGAAGTAGGATGACTGTTGAAAATGATAATGATGTGTTGAAGATGTTTGAGATAAACTGTGATGATGCTTCATTTGATGTGTTTGTTGTTTCTTCTTCAAATCAACCTCGTGTTAACATTCGGAACTTAAATGCATCTATTAATGTGGAAAATGTTGGTGTTAATGTGCAAGTTGACAAGATGCATGGTAGGATTTCTGTGAATGAGGGTGTGGGACATGGAAGTAGCAATATAGTAGGCAATGGCAGAAAATCAGTGAGAATGAAGTCTAAAGAGAAGCAAACTGAAGTTGATAAAGGGAAAAAAGTTGATTTGGGAACTAACAAGTCTAAAAGGAAACAAACTAAGTCTTGTGGAAATAAAAATGGTGTGGGTAGAAGTAGGGATATTTTAGATGATGATGAGGACTATAACAGTGATGACAGTTTGTTTGTACCTGAGATTGATCTTGAAAACATTGATAATGTTGATTTAGATGATTTTAATGACAGTGATGACATGTTCAATTATGGGTCTGATGACCGCTGTGAAGCTGAAAATCAGTCTGATGATGACTTTGATAATGATCCATTAAAGGGTACATTTAACTTTCCTTCTGATGATTATGATGAGGGTACTGGGAAGGTTGAGTTGAGAGTGGGTAAGTACTTTAAAGATGTTTTTCACTTAAGAAGAAGATTGAATGAGTATGTGATTCAGGAAGGTTTTACTATGATTAGGAGAAAGAATGACTTAGAAAGGTATACTGTTGAGTGTGAAAACCATGGTTGCATGTGGAGATTACATGCTTCTGTTTTGTTGGATAAGAGGACCTTTCAGATTAAGACTTACAGTGGTGTGCACACCTGTCTGAGGAGTGACTGCACTAAAGAGGCAAGTGTTGATTGGATGGCTAGTAAACTTGTAAAAATATTGAGGAAAACACCTGATTTAACACCTAAGGACATTGAGGCAAAGTTATAGAAATTCAACATCAAACCTAGTTACATGCAGATCTATAGAGCTAGGTTGAAAGCTAAGGCTGAAATAGAGGGAAATCATACTGATTCTTATGGAAAATTGCCATATTATGCAAGAGTTGTACAACAGTTGATTAAGGGTAGTAGAGTGACATTGCAATCACATACTCCACCAGGACCAAGTCTTAATGTGACCCCAACTTTCCTTAGATTATTTGTTGGTTTAGAGCCTTTAAAGAATGGTTTTTTTGCTGGATGTCCACCCTTTCTTGGATTTGATGGGTGCCATCTGAAGGGACAGTTTGGTGGGGTGCTTCTAGCTGCAATTGCATTAGATGGAAACAATGGAGTCTATCCATTGGCTTATGCTGTTGTAGAGACAGAGAATAAGGAGAGCTGGACCTTTTTCTTTGAGAATCTTGGAAGAATGCTAGGGGGATTTGACATAAGCCTCCCCTGGACTTTTATGAGTGACAGGAAAAAGGTAACATGATCTGAATTTACTTTATTATTCCTTTATTATTATGTTCTTAATTTTAGCATTGAGGGAAATTAACTAGTTTGTCTGTCATATTTTGTTGTAGGGTCTGACAGAAACCATATCTGAACTGGTGCCCCATGCTAACAGTAGAAGATGTGCTAGACACATTTTTGCAAATTTCAGGATGAAATTTCCAGGCCATGCTTTGAAAAAGTACTTTTGGGAAGCTGCCAGATCTTACAACAGAAGAGGGTTCAACTTTGCCATGGGTAAGGTCAAAGAAATAAATCCAGGGGCCTATGCCTATTTGATGGACATTCCACCTTCTCAATGGAGCAGACATGCATTTGACCCATCATTGAAGAATGATCATTGCACTAACAACATCTCAGAATCATTCAACAACTGGATAGGTAAGCTCAGAGGTAAGCCTATTTTGGCACTTGTTGATGGCCTTAGAGCCAAGATCATGAGTAGATTGCATCAGAGAAATGCAAGGGGTCAAAATTGGAAAAATAGGATTGTACCTACAGTTGTGAAAAAGTTAAATTTCATTAGAAGTGAAACAAGAAAGTGTGGCTTGTTGATTGCTGGAGATGATAGGTATGAGGTGCAGGATGGACCTACTCACTATGTTGTTGATATGGCTTCAAGAAGCTGTCAATGCAAGGAGTGGGATATAAGTGGTATCCCTTGTATGCATGCGCACACATGCATTGCATATAGGAGGGAAAGGCTTGAAGATTACACAGCTGCTGTGTTCACAAAGGATACCTATATGAGCTGCTACATGCTCATGATACCTCCTGTACCTGATGAATCCTTTTGGGATGAAATGCCAGATGTGCTTCCAAAAGATCTGTTGCTACCACTCAAAAAGAGATTGCCAGGAAGGCCTAGAAAGAACAGGAAGAAAGAACCTGGTGAAAGTCAAAGCATGCCAAGGTCTTCTGTTGTAAGATGCAAGATATGTCAAACTTTAGGACATAACAGAAGGACATGCCTTTTAAGAGTACAGGTGCCTTCAGCTATGAAAACAAACATCTTATAACTTCCTTTCATATGAGTTTGTACATTGAGTAACTGTATTTTTAATATTTGTAGGAGTCAAATGAGCAAGGTGGGCCTTCACAAATGCTAAGTCAGCCTCAAAGTTCAGCTGGAGTCTGTGATAATTTGGATGATTGGAATGAGCATGATTTGGATGCTATCTATGCCAGCTCGGACCAGCATGAAGCACAGAGGGATGCAATCAATCAAGAGTTCCATTTGGACAATGAGATTCCTGAAATGATGACCACAAAGAAAAGGGCAATCACATCATTCATTGCAGAGAGTTCAGGTATCCAGTTATTCCTAGTAATTAAATTCATATTTTCTGTAGATTGAAACCAATTTTATGTGGATTACAGTGAATGTTGCTGAGTCTAACAAAAGGAAGAAGGGATCAATCTCAGAAAAGGCCATGCCTGTCTCGGTTTCAGGTATCTAATTTTTATAGTTTTGTTCATTAAAGATGTTGTGTGTAGATTGTAACATTTACTTTGTGGAATACAGAGAGTGTTGGTGAACCAATGGCTAAGAAAAAGAGGGCAACCCCAGAAAAGGGTACTGATGTTTCAGGTACATGTTGGTTTCTGCAATGCATCCTGCTCATTCTTACTTCTACTTTTTTTTTTTTTTAATGGTCCAAGATACTTCTAGATTGTAATACTTGTGTTTTCATTGCAGTGAGTCAGCCTATAACAACTAGGTTAAGAAAGACAGTACAAAAGACATATGCCAAAAAGATGTCTGCTGCTAAGGGGGTTCAAATATGTGAACCAACAAATTCTCAAGCCCCACCTAAAAAAACCACTAATGATATCTTGAAACGGCTTAGAAAAGGTGGAGAGGTGAGATCTTTTAGTCAACCCACAACATGTTCTAAGGGAAAACAGAAAGAAACCGTTACTGCAGCTGAAAAGGGCAATGTCCCTCAAAACCAACCAGCTGAGAAGTTGAAAAACAAAGGTTTGGACACTGCTGCTCACAGTCCTAGGTTCTTCAGCCAAGGGTTCCAACAACCACCAGCCACTAATAGCAAGAAGAAATTGGATTTCAGTGGTGCACATCTAAGACGCGTATGGAAGTTCTGATTATAATGGGATTTTTGAATGCTTCTGTTACTAGTATGATGCAATCATCACTCTTTTGAAACAATTTGTGAATGATTCAAATATTTATCTATTTCGGGGCTTGCAAGCCATTTGACAATGACTGTTGCATGTTGCATGCACTGCTGTAGTATATATGCACTGTTGTAGTATGTATGTTTTTGGGAAACAGCTGTTTATGGTAGTACATGCTGTACTTTTCTTCCATTGTTGTTCATTTGAGATACATAAATACTTCTTCCATTGAATTACGCAACAAGTTTGGCAAGATGAAAGAGCAACAACATAGCTAAAATTGACATGTTAAACACTACTAGCTTATACAACACTGGAGAACTAGGACTTGCTTCTGCAATTGGAAATGAACGACGAACAACACTGCTTACTTCTTCCACTTCATCACCATGATCTTCCAAAGGATTGCACCAGTGGGAAAACCCATGAAGCTCACACCGGTAAAAAAGCCTTCCTTTATTAGAATTATTCTTCTCAACCACCTTTATAGTGGTCCAAAGCATGCAATTTGCTTCCCGACAACGATCCTTCTTATACTTTAAGCCCCCATCAACTGTATTAAGTGATCTTCTTGAACTTGCCATGATTTTTGGAGATGAAACGGTAGTAAAACCACAAAACATATATATAGACTGATTCCCAACGGCTATAAACGGCTAGTTTCAAATTACCCTGAATATTACAAAAAAGTCCCTGTATTTTACAAAATGTTACAAAACGAGCCCTCAAGAATACCTAATTAACATTACAGTCCCTGAGGGTATTTAGGTAATTTAACAAATTATTAAAATAATAAGGGGTAATTTTGGAAAAGTGAACAGTATTTTGGACGGAACTATAACGGAGTTGAGGGACCTCTAACGGAACGTAACAGTAAGGTAGTTATATGTAATTTCTGGAAGTGCAGGGATTAATTTGTAATTACACCAAACCTCAGGGGACCCAGATGTAAATTGCCCTTACTATAAAATAAATAATTACGGTAGCTATATTAACTACTACGAACAACCACTCTACATGCAAAGAAGCCTTTAATGACTGAAAATTTGCAGACCACTTGATTAGGCCGCCATTCGAGCCATTTCTCTTGCACTGATAGTAAACCAAATCTATACTTGTTCGCATGATCAGTTGGAAGCCTGAAAGATTTTCCATAACTACGCCCAGCAGATGGTAGTTAAAACATTAATGCATTATGGGCATTCAATACACAACTGCAGTGTTGAACTACCCTTACTCGTGTTTTGCCTATTTATTGGTGCTCTCTTCCGTAATCAATTTGGAACTAAACAGATCATGGAGAACGGCAACATAAACAACCCTAACAACGGCGCTGATGCAAGGAATGGGAATCACAATGCTCAAATAGTTCCACGCCTCCATCGTGTTATCCTGCTGCCACCTGCTTTCTTCATCTCCCCCCTCCCCCCCCGAGGAGTACCATTTCGTCCCACGCTTCCTGCATGTTTGCTGCCATGTATTCTCTCTAAGTGTTCTACAAAACTTCATGACAATTTGTGATACAATGAATGTTCTGAGCATGAAATTCGATCACATTTTCACAACAGATGAGGTAATGAATGAAGTCATACGACTCCGGGGGAAGTATGTTCGGTTCTATGCATGGAGGTCCAAGCCAGGTGTTGAGTACAACGTTTTCACTAATGTCGCCACTGTCACCCGCGATTATATGGATGTCTATTAGCCTTTGGTACGTAACTTGATTAACATAAAGTTGTCCTTGACAACAACTAATACTATGCATTCCTGACCTTTGTTCTGAATACTATAGGAAACTGAAGAGGAGGCTTTGTTACATGTTGATGGCTTTACTCACTTTGTCCGTCTTCATTGTGATTTTCGCAAGAAAAGGGCCGCTATGTTGCCTGGAGAGCCGGCTGAGAACTACGTCGACCCTAACGTGATACTGTTTCATATACCCATGTAGTCGCAAAACTGCGTAACAAGGATGCTTTTTTTGTCGTTTGTTTAGTGCAACCCCATGTGTTCTTGAGTACATCATGTGATGTCTCAAATTATGTCAATATATATGTAAAAATATGAACTGGTAGTATGCCTAAAGTCCAGGATGTAGATATAGGGGCATAGTAGTATATTGTGGTTAAATGCATGGGTTGTGCTACAATGGGATCCCTCCTACATTTTCAAATTTGTAGTGGGATTGTTATAAATAAACTGTATGCAAGGTGAAGACTATTGTGCAAATGAATCAGTTTCCATTTACCGATAGATGAGTATGTGATATAATTTCATACACGCCAATTGGCATTGCAAATCATTAGTGGTTGGCTAACTACACAAAGCATAATATTACATTGAATGTTAAGTATGACTCATACATAAAAGAACATGGTCAAGTGTATGTCGACTCATAAAATCAACGTTCATAAAAGCAACCTAACAATTTATGTGCAATGATTTTGAATATAAATGAGTTCGTTACCTCCACCAAATCACGAACAAATAACAATGATTATCGAAACAAGCCTGAGTTGCTCAAATGCAAATCCAACATAGTACGTACTTTGGATAGATTATTACTTACACATCCATGCATACAATGGAGAATACATGAGTATTTACCACAGCCTACATGAATTTTCATTGAAAATCCATCAATAATTAAAAAACCATAGTTGGATTAACTACTGAAATCGTATGAAAATGATTGAAAATTATCATACGGATTTCACAATATAGTACACATAACAATATTTAATACACAAACCACATGAAACGGACAATAAGACAAACATCTACTCAACATGCCAAACACAAATTCCAAACACCAAAACAAAAAAATAAAATAAAATAAAAGGGTAGCGAAAAGGAAAAAAACCCAAGGATTCGTTACACATTAACATTCCCCCAAGAACTATCTGCTAACAGAAGTAAGAAGCAATCAAGGTCCGTGATCACATGAAGGATCACCACATTCTCGACCGCGTTGACAAAAGTCGTCTACATCAAGGTAGGGGATGACATGAGGGCAGACCACATTCTCGATCAGCTCGTTAGGCAAATGACCAAAACCCTTTCTGAGAAAGATACAATGAAGTTCCTTGAAATGACTCAGCCCATTCCACCGGAATTCATGCTCCTCTTCTGTCTCCTGTTGTGAAAATGTGTTATTCATTTGTAATGGGATAAACTAATTAGTACATGGTGACTTTACATGTAGAATTACACAATTTTTACCTAATAAATAATATCTTGGATGTAATGCATTATAGGGGTAACCTCATTCGTGTGGTGATTGTACGTAAGTCGATGGTTCAATACGTACTGCTAGAAGCGCACATACTTACCTCGGAGCTCAATCATTTTTTCCTTATCCACATCGGGGTTGGTCGATCCCAATAATAAACAATGGCCATCGAAGTAGCATCGTGTATGTTCTCGAGTGCAAATTAAGTTCGGACACAACTCATCATATGAAAAATTTTATGCACCTCCACAATGATTTTATTTACATCATCCTCTGTGATCGTGTTGTTGGTAACATGATTTTCATAGCGTCTTTTGTGCCGACGGATATTAGAGCCTCCGACCATTATAGGGGGAATTTTTTTTGTTCACGTTCTTGTATAGAAAATGACTAACCATCTGTCACTCTTTTATAGAAATAGTAAGAAGCAAGCATGCACTGGTCAACAAAACAATCGATTGCACATGAAGAACAAACCAATGAGCATTGGTGCTTGTGCACATTGGCCAACACGCAGACCCTTGCAATATTCCAAAGGAGCATCTTTGATTCTTATGGCTCTACTACAGCTTCTTTTCTAAAGACACTTTATACATACATACCTATTAATAAACGTGCTACGCATAAAAAGTTGTCAATGATAAATGATGGCCCACAACCTCATACAGATATAAAAAATTGATACTACTACAAAGCGTGCATATCATATATCCTCATTTCAGGAATATAATCAAACTTGTAGCAAAAAGATTAGAAAAGATGAGGTGTCATATCCCCTGTTCAGGAATATAATCCTGCTGTAATACAAATCGAGGTAAGATGAGACGTTTACACGTATACGGAGCACGTTGAACAAAATTGGTGTACAACGAGGACTATATTGTTCATATCTTCCTACTGCCTTAATATAGTTACGAAGGTAGTTAGTATATGACAAGTATTCAACCTATTGTGCTCTATAATTCACCTTTGCTCTGAAGTATGGATTATGCAAATATAGGTGAGCTAGCCAAACAAGTTCCTCAAGAAAAATTCTTTTACACAGGCGGGTGGTCTATTGAACGCGAGTGCCATTTCACATTTTTTCTATGGAAAAAGAGAAAAGAGGGGGTGTGCTGTTGGGATAAATGCCCTGAAAATCCAATTATATTGTAAATATTTTGGATTAATAAAACTGAAATTAAAGCAAGTTATGAGTATTTTATAAATTTAATAATTAATGACGTGTGATGGTATTTTTATATGAAATGTGTTTCATAGGAAAAGACTTTAAATACCAAGAATCACGTGTCATTAAAGTTCTAGTCAGTATGATAAGAAAATGTTCTTATCAAGACTATAATGTGTCAAATAAGATGATTAGTCTTTCGTCATAGGGAAATGGAGTTTCCGATTATGACACATTGATGATTTTCAATGAGATTGGAAACATCGAACTGGACCACTGAGATTGTTCATTTTATACTGCTATCTAAAATAAACAAAATCTCGGAAACATTAGACTCTTAATCCTGGCAGTGTTTCTACTTTAGGCATGTAGTGTTAATCATTGTGATGTACTCAGAAGTGAGGTCTCGGTAACGGGTGGCCAAAATACTTTGTACGTTCGGTGATTGCATAAAATGTGCTGAAGAGAAATATTGATCGAGGAATCTGTAGCCTTGCTGGAAGGTTAAAGATATCCCTGAAATAGATTTGCAAAAGTTCAAATAAAACTTTGGCCAAAGTACTTCGTGTGTGTGTCACCGAAGTTGTATGTTGAATGTGTTTCACATACAGGGAATTTGGACTTAAGGCAAATCAAGAAATTTCAGATTGAAAGTGAAAAATAAATGATAGTAGTATTGATTTATTTTTCATGGATATCTGTACAGAGGAGTAAAATGCAAAATTGTTCTAGATCGAGAAATTCGTGAATAATTTAATTAATTTTAGAGTTCAACAATATTTATTTAGTGGAATTAAATATTATTAAACAATAATCAATTATTGTCATGGGATGATAATAGATTGACCCCGTTTGGAGTTAAGATTAATTAGTCCTGCAGGCCCCCCCGCAAGGCCCAACGAAGATCAAAGAGAAAATATTAAAAGGAGAAGGAGAGAAAAATTTTCAAAGAGTTCGAAAATAGCCAAGGAATTTATTTTAAGAAAATAAATTAAATTCCAAAGAGTTGGAAATACCCGAAATTTTATTTTGGAGAAAATAAAATTTTTCGAGAAAAAAAAAAGTTGTTGTGCTGACGTGGCGGAATGCTGACGTGGCAGCTGAGGTGTCACGCCACGTGAGCAGGTCAGTCGACATGTGGCACTAACTGGGCACCACCGTGTGCGACACATGGATGGTGAGGATCGCGCCGCATCAGCGCGTTTCAGCTGCCCGGATGATGTTGACTGGAGAGTCAACGGGTCAAGGAAACGGGTCAGCGGGTCGGGTCTTCGGATAGGGCCGGGTCAAGACTTGACCGACCCGGACACGTGGACTAATGAGATTGAGACACGTAGCAATGGTCTGACCACACTGAACCGGTCTGCCACGTGGCAGCTGCTCATGCTGGCGTGCCTCTCACACGCGCCAAACGCACAGCCGCCACACGGGCGGTGCGTGCGGGCTCCGTTCCGCGCGTGCCAGGCGGCGTGAGCTGCTGCGTGGTGCCCTTGGATTTGCCGGCCGAACTTGGAGTGCACGGAAATTTCACATTTATTAGACGAAAATGCCCCAAATTATGCCTATAAATAGGGCCAGCAGTTGATCAATTTTATTCATTCCTTTTTGAAAGTTATTCAGCCAATTTCAAAAAGTGCATCTACCACTTTCTCTCTCATTAATTAATTTTTAATTAGATTAATTAATTACTTAATTAGGTGGTTATATAATTAATATATAATCCACTTAATTATTAGAAAATAGGGATTTTCAGGTTTTAGAAAAAATGTGTTTTTTCTAGATAAAATATTTTCTCAAAGTATT
Organism: Lantana camara; assembly: GCA_037501455.1. Classification (NCBI taxonomy): domain Eukaryota; kingdom Viridiplantae; phylum Streptophyta; class Magnoliopsida; order Lamiales; family Verbenaceae; genus Lantana; species Lantana camara. Next base: position 114,587,423 of record CM074857.1, read on the forward strand.
TAGGGAAATACTGCCGGAGCCCACACTCCAATTTCTTAATCGGGGATATTGCGGGGAAGCTCTGCCGGTTTCACGAGAAGATATCAAGGTGCTGGAAAAGTGCCGTTGATAGCTAATTTTGCAGTACGGTAATACCGTTATGCTGCCAAAATTATTATTTGCATATTGTGATTATATGCTAGATGATTTAAAATTATGTTATCGATGTCTGTATATATTAGAGTTATGTTGCCTGATTTATTCCGCTGCTTTATTAAAATATTTTGGAAATATTTTGATAACGAGGTTATGGCGAAATTTTTTGAATATTACGTTATACCGTCACTCTGTCCCAGGCCCGCCACACCAACATGTGCATTGCTGAATACCCACGATAATGTTGATGAACGAGGCAGCAGAGGCGCTCCATAAGAAAACGAGATTGAAATTTTATAGGAAGTACCTTGAATTTAAGATTAAATGCTATCTCAAAAGGTATAAAATTTTCAAGGACCTTCGATCCCGAGATGGGGTGACACATGTGGCAAACCAAAACTACGTACGTGCACCTCCAGAGGTGTGGGAAGCTATCCACAAGGTAATATTTACACTAAAATAAATTATTTTTCAATTCGTCGGTGTGAATAATTACTATATTCTACTACAGAAATACAGGCTTAGACTGATGTACAATAAAAAAAAGTGATGACAAATGGTTCCTGTTGATGGAGATTTTCGAATGCAAGCCGTATTAGATAAATATGCGTTCCATCAAATGAGGATGTGTTGAACCATTTTAATCAACGTTTGTAATAAATATTGCCATATTCTACTGTCGTACGGTTTTATTGACAATGTATATGGTGTGCCAGGTAACTCACCAGTTGCAATATTTGTTTGTTGGATGAGAAATCATTTTGGTTGGTCGATCGTCTCAATTTTATGAAAATAACAATCAATTTAAATTAATGTTGTTCGTCTATGTTAAAATAATGGTAGTTGTTATCGGTAGCACAGTGTTGGACATTTAAATAATATTTTGAAACGAAATTTACAGAATATTTTAACGCCGCATATGTAAATGTTTAGAATATAGTTGGGGTTGTGATGTCCACGTCCCTTTGACAATTTTCTAAACTTGGGATACTAAATAATCTCAATTATGGAAATTTCTATGAGAAGTTTCATAGTAATGGTAAAATACACTCGAAAACCCTAAAAATTTGTATTCATACATATTAAACAAAATTACAAAAATGACAAAAATAAGGTATATATAATTGTCTGTGTATTTGTTTGAAGAATGTGAAGGGTTATCGACAAAAAATTCCAAAATCTAAATTACAATTAATTTTTATATATAACTATAACAAACAAGAAATATAAAATTTATATAATCACAAAAAGATTACAAATAAAGTTCAATATTAGGATCAAAATTGAAACCTTTCTTAGGTAGGAGTAATTTGGGTAAGTTTAAATCTAATTTTCTGTTGCATAATTTAATATTGAATTTTTATATGGAGATACATTAATAGTTGCTAATTTTTAAATTTTTAGTACAACTACAATTCAATGCGACAAATCATTCTACTTACGGACAAAATGAATAATAAGAAATACTGCACATATGGATTTAAGGGGCAGGAATCATTCAGTGTTGGATCATCTCAAGGAGAAAAAACCATGGCCAAAGAATGTCAAAGTGCAAAGGCAATCCCCCTTGAGCCCACCTATTTAAAGACAATGTAGTGAAATAGGATTATTTTGTACCATATCATTTACTGCGTATCATTACTAAGGCAAGATGTCAGTGAGGTATCTAGATAAATACAATATATACCCAAATTGTAGGAACAAATACAAAATAAAAAGGCACATTACGATAATATAACTCCAAAAAATGGCCAAGTTCATCTCTAAGCACTACAAAATTTCAGACGCTATCTTCACCAAAAAATTGGACGAAGAATTCTGTAATCAGTTGCAAAATGAGTCTTTGTATCCCACAACAGTGTTTAAGAAGAATAACCTCCCGGATTTATGGAAAACAATGCAAAGCATTGAAAATATACTTTAGAAAACGGACATCCGAAATTTGCTTCGAAAACTTTAATTCCCCGTGCACAACTAAATAAATATAATTAATACCCAAAATATCTTTATTCATATTAATGTAATCGTGTATTTTATCTTATTTAAGATCTGGAATAATTGTATAACTAGAGTAGGTCATGCTAACATTTCGTTTAAAATACAAAAATACATTCTCTATTGTGGAAGCCATATTATATTATAAATTTGTAGCTATGTACATACATAAATAGTCATTTTACGTAATACATGTAAGTATGCGCAAATGCACTTATACACATATTTTCATACAAGTGGGTTTATGGTTCAGTTGGAGAAATCATTCAGACTGAGAACCCATCTAATAATAAAGAATCTTTACAATGATGCCTGTTTTGGTCAAGAATCTTTCAGTGTTGATTCATTTCTATATAAAGGGCTTCCAAGTTATAATAATTGTATTCCAGAATCCAATATCAAACTATGTTTCATTGGGACAAAACAACTCATCTAGAAAATTCAGGGTGTATATCATTCCAATTGAAAATTCTATATAAATACATTACATACTCCATATAGATGGTGGAAACATATCACCCCCTGCATCTACAAAAACATATTCCCAATAAATGGCTAGGTTCTTAGCCAAACATGATATATTTTTCTATAGTGTCTGGACAGAACGTTTGGATGAAGAATTCCACAAAGAACTGCAGGATAAAGCTTTGTTTCAGAAGAGAGTGCTGACAAAGAATGCCAACAAAAAATTTTCCGCAATATGGGATTACCTGGCTATCATCGCCTCGGGCCTATTTACTGTCGATGACGTACGCAATCGATTTGAATTGTCAAAGATGAGGTACCATACTTGGAGTGCTACAACCAAGCACGAAGATGTGCTCTCCGATGAAAACACTTTGAGCATCCATACTTTCGAATCCACGTGGAGATCAATTCGACAGGTATGGTAAATCTTCAATATAAGGCACTTATTATTAGTAAAAAGTAAATTACGTTCCCAATATAATGAAAATACTACAAACATATGCAACGGTTATTCATATAGACAACAACAATACCAACTTACTTATTTTGTTGGTATGCAGAATTTTGAACTTGGCGGTGCTTACCAAAGATATCCAATGGATCGAATGTGGTGTGAACTTAATTCAATTTCTAGGCCGGAGTGGGCTAGAAAGGCTACCTGGATCACTACTCGTCCTGCAAAACCAAACAGGTTTTTCGAGATCATAATTGACCCACTACCACAACTAAAGCCATTACCAACAATAGACGTTCTACTTGATTATGGTAAGGATACCAACTTACTTATTTTACTGGTATGCAAAATTTTGAACTTGGCGGTGCTTACCAAAGATATCCAATGGAACGAATGGAGGAAAAGTAAAGGGAAAGTTGCAGTATATCCAGCAATAACTAACGCGTGGTACAACCAAGAAAGCAGCACAAAAAGGCGAGTGCATATTCTTAACTATCCTAAAGAAGATGAAAACAACAACGAACACAACAACACAAATCCCACCTATGATAACAACGAGGATGTTGGAAGTAGTTACCCAGCCAAGAAACACATCAACTTTTAAACCAACTCATTTATATATGTTTACCTAAATGTTGTTCCTTGCATATATGCTTTGCCTACTTTTCAGACATTGAACAGACTAACTGGACCATCCAAAGATTATAAGGTCCACCTTCTGTACGGATGTTATGTTGTTTAAATCTCTATGAATTGCTGATGCTTGTAATCAATTTGCTTATATTTAGAGTGGTCGACAACAGAATATAGGAAAACTCAGATTAATAAGAATACAAGCAAAATTTACGTTGCATGAAAACCACGATAACAAATATTTTCATGAAATAAACCTAACTGAATTCAGCTAACGCAGACCCACAAAACTCATAAACAAATGATGAATGCCAGCGCAAATACAACAACTCTATAAATACCCATTGTACGTAATCGCCCTAATCGTAACTTTGCAACAATGTTCAATTTCATGCACATATTCTGCAAGTTTTTATTAGACTAGGGAACGCTCTGTTGGATAACAACGCAATCCAAGGATTACACAAAATTGACACAAAAGCGCGCTAACCCCAATTTTTGCAAAAATCGTTGATTGCCGAAATTTTAAATTATACGCTCCACACCATTGACAATGCAAAGGGTGAGAACAAGTAACGAGCAGTTTCTTTAATGGTGGATTACAACGGCGCATCTCAAGCAGTAGGATACCTTGCAATTCATAATCATAGGAAAAATCTGAGGGAAACCACAATAGAAAAGACAAGAATTTTTGGGTGGAAATCCTTTCCAGTGTTGCTTCGGCGAAATATAGAGTCGGTCCGAATTGTAAAAATTATTTTGCCTGACTCAAATGCGGTTACAAAGAATGCATTAAGTAGAAACGTTGGTGTGGCATCTGAAAAACAGACCTAAAAAAAGGGGGACAAAATACGGAGTAAAAGGGTAAATTTCATCTTAAACACAATCCTAACCTGAAACGTAAACATGTTAAATAGAAGAAAACATGGCTTGACCACATGGTATAAAATGGTTGTAAACGCATGTTGGATTACTATCACAACACACCACAATCATGTCATGCTCAAACATGACGTGGAAAGTAAAGGAGCACTTAGTATTTTGTTTTTGAGAAAATTATATTTTTACATTATAACTATAACATTTTCTTGATTCATAGAACAAAATATTTTTACCTGCAAAATTTCATATAATATTTGCACTTGTAACATACCATTATATAAATTCATTTTTAGTGGTTTTGGATAAAAAACAAAGGGATAAAATTTTGTCATCCGAACTATAGACTTTTTTGAATTTTCACATCAGAACTATGTTTGGCCGCATACCTCATCTCTGCTTTGCGTTTGCTGCATACCACCATCTATACTTTGCATTTTTTACAAAAGACCATCTCTGGCTAATTTTTAGGGGTTTTGTCCATCTGAATATTAAACATTTGATGTGCACATAACTTTAATAAGTGCAAGTTTTTCTTATTAAGTCATAAAATGATAAATTAATTTGTCCTTATTTAGTCATGTACGCATCATGTGTTCATTGTTCATGTAGCACCCCAAACGAAAGGCACCACATCCCCCGCAATAAGACCCGAGTGAAATGGAAAGTCCGCACACGCACCAAGTTAAAGCGAACGGGAGACAAACAAAATCCAACATATGCTAGGCGATACCTAAACCCTGTACAACAAGAAGATGCGAGAACTGGATGCGGAAGCAATGCAAAATATGAATTTTCAAAATTTTCATGCACCAAGCATAGCAATACGATCCATATAATAAGTCAACTACACGGGTTCAACTAATCCAAGAAACATGTCCTAACCTGTCCCGAAATTCATAACAGAATTTAAAACAATACATACATATTCGTACATATAATCATACCATACAAACTCAATAGAATTCAAAATGCATGGGCAAGGACCCGAACGAATATAAAAGACTCGACTCAAAACAGACTCCAAAGACTGACAACGTCGTTAGCTCGAACTCCAATGCAAATCCTGCAACTAAAAACATAGGGAGGTGAGGGGTCAGTCCAAAGACCGAGTGAGGGGCTACCCACACACACACCTACAAATATGTAAGAGCACCGCACGTTCATAAATAGATGTTCGTGAATCCAGGATTAGTTTTTGCACACCAAAATATTTACCTGTGATAATATATATCTATATATATATATATATATATAGGTTGACTTGACAAAGCAGAACAAACAAGATTTAGCTTACGTATATGAAGGCGTACATTCTTATCAAAGCAAACTTGGTATACATTTCAAGCACATTTTTATTAAGTTAATAATATTCCAAATTTTATCTTAATTTATGAATCTACCCCCATTTCACGAACTTATAACAAAACATAGCAAGACTCGGTGGGTACGAGTTCAAACCAACCTTACTCCCAAGACATAACTTATCAAGACAAACAAACAAAACAGACATACCAAACCAAGTCAAGACGTGCCAACCTCTTCTCCAGGTGATGGAATGGTTGTGTGACCCTAACCATCTAAGCAGATGAGGGGAGTGCTCAATACTTCTCCAACCCTCAAGACTCCATCCCCCAACCAAACCTCCTGGTGGGTTCCGGTATATTTTTATCAATTCATCAAGTGGAGCTACACATAGGAGGTTGTTAGGAATAGTGCCTTTAAAGCAGTATTTATGCTTTACTATTTCCGTATAAAATCACAGACAGACTTTGAATAATAAACGAGATGATTTGTTCATAGGCAATCACTTCTTTATGTGCTTATTTATGTCTGTTTGGGTTTGACTGTGTTTTGCATGTTTTGAATGACAACGGTATTTCGACGGTATTCCGACGGATCTTGATATTTTTAAAAAAAATAAAAATTAAATAATTCCGAAGGGATTTCCCTCGGAATCCCGTCGGAATTATTTAATTTTTATTTTTAAATATTTTATTTTATATACTAAATTACACATTCTTAATTATAATGGTTGTAAATTTAATATATAGTTTAAAAATAAATAAATTATTGAATTAAGTTAGAATAAAGTAGACATTTACATATAATAATTCAAAAACCTTAAAATTATCTACCTAAATATAATCTTTGAGTTACATGAGTAATTTAGTTATGCTCTATTTTGCTGGTATAAAGTTATTATATATTTGATTTAAATTTTAAGAGAAAATAAAATAAAAGTTAGATTTATTTATTTATTCATTTTGATCGTGCTAAAATTTGGTCGAGCTGATTGTCCTTCTTAGTTCGGCTTATCAAGAATTTATAATGTGAGTTCTCTTGACCTGCAAACACTTAACACCTAAGGGTTAAAATAATTAGGGTTTTAGCCGTCGACCCCCCTCCGACGCTCAAATAAGTATTTAATTCTTTGAGAGAAGATTTAATGAATTCGAATACCTTAAATGCGCTTATCAAATATTGTTCATTACGGATTATTTAACATACGAAGCATCAGTACAATTGTGGTTGATGCCAAATATATATAATTATATATATAGCTATGGCAAATTTAATGTATAGCTAGAACACACTTAACTTAATTTGAATTACTAAACTACCTAGACTAAAATGGACATATATAATAATTTAAAAACCTTAAAATTATTCTAACATGGATAATAATAATTTTTTTATTTCTATATCTTAAATACCCTTTTTATTTTGACTTGTTTTTCATTAAATAAACTAGTGTTCAACAAATTATTGTTGGAAAATCACATGCATTGAGCATTTCATATATACTTTTCTTTTGGAATGATAAGAACTTATAATTATTTGTTTTAATATATATAGTAATACCCCTTAGTTTTCACAAGGAATAGAACTAGTATATTAATCTTGTTCAATTGAAAATGATGAGGTGTACAATACTGTTTTGTTATATTATACTACATAAACATTATTTTTGGGTGTGCGTATATTAATCTTTTTAAAAGAGTTTCATATTATAATTAAAATCAACGTATATTTCGTAGTTTTCTAATTGTTATATAATGTCATTTATTTTCAATATATATATATATATAATGCCATTTATATTATTTTGCGTCATTAAACAATGCATAATTTGTTTATTAAATTATATTTGATCTAGAAACATTATGTCTTTCAAATAATAATAGTTAGTACATAACTAATATGGCTCACTGTTTAATTTATCACCATACTATCTTTTTTCAGGGCTTGAATCTAACCCGCTAAAATACAAAATTTGAGTGATTAAACCTTGACATCAGATCAAGCATCATTATTCGAGTATTGTACATTAATCATCCCCAAGCCATCCTTATTTATTGAAGTCGAAATCATTTTTCTCTTGTTTCGTATTTAATTATTTATCTCTTTAGTTTTGTTTTCGTGCGTAATAGTGTAATATCTTACTAAATTATTATTTGGTCTATCGATTAGAGAACAATATGAAGTGGTACTCGATTTTTCTTCATTGTGGATTTGATACTTATTCACCTACACAGTTTACACTTGCACAATTGAATCTTTTAAATATTTATATAACTCAAGGTTCTTTTCAAATTTCAGACTTATCAGGCTTGAAAAGCCCAGAAGAGGTGTAACAAAGACTTGAGGCCTCGCCAGCCAGAACCGAAGGTTGTCTCGTGATTAAAAACAAAACAAAATTTAATAAATAACATTTAAGTTAGATACATTATGTCTCTCAAATAATAACGATGAATTACATAATTAATATGATTCACTTTTTAAATTGACATGATCCTATATTTTTTCATCGAGACAACAAAAAGATTATATGTATATTGATCAATTTAAAATTAAAATAAATTATCATATATGATGTAAACTTATTCGATGGTAAAATCTAATAAAATTTTAATTTTTTTTATTGGTAAATAAATTGATCGTATTAATAAAAGTCAAGATTAATTTCATAAATTTAATCCAATTAATATTATTTAACTCTATACTAAAGTTAATAATTATCTATGGGAGTGTTTGCACTCTAAAAATAAGCACTTATGCGATAAGTGCTTCCGAGTGTTTGGAACACCCACTTTTACTTATTTTAAGTAGAAATAAGCCAGAATGCAGAAGTAGCACAGGCCATGCTTTTGGATTCTGCTTATAGATTATATGGTTAGTTAAAATTCTATTTGACAATAATATTCTTATAAAATATTAATATTTCTAAATTGACCTTTTTCATACGTATACAACTCTAGAAATGTTTTTTTGCATCTTTTCATTTTCAACTCAGTTATATAATTTTCAACTCTTAATTTTTATAAATTTATTTATTTTAAAGTTGTTTGATTTCATTACTTGCTTTCTAGTATCTGTTATTCTGTGAGATTTTCTTCTCCCTGAATTTTTCGTATTAGTTTCGTTAGATTGTTTTTTTTATATTAATATAATATCTAAATTATATTATAATACTCAAAAATAATTCAAAATATTTCAGGGATAAATTAGTAATTTAATAACCGTTAAAAGTGATTATCAAATTTTTTTTCTGCAAACAGTCCCCTGATTATTTTTCTGCTTATCACTTTTTTTTTTCCAAACACTCAATGCTTTTACTACTGCAATTTTTTACAACTTTCACTTTTGCTTATCTAGTAGAGTTTGCAAACACCCCCTATATTTGTTTAATTACTAAAACTACAAAATTATATTTTAAATTTATAAAAAATTAAGATTCATTAGAAATTTAGCATTTAATTACATGATATTAAATTCACCAACAACATGATTTGCATGCACAAATTTAATTAATTTTTAATACTAAAATGTATAGAGTTTTAAAATGAAAAATATTTTCTTAGTCGGAGAAAAAGTAAGAGCTTAAACATTGAGACAACTTATTGTTGATTTTAGTAAATATTTTTTTAATAAGTTGGAGTAGATAAAGTAGGAGAATTATAATGATTATTGATTGAAAACAAATATATTAAATTAAATTTGATAGTTAAAGAAAAATATATATTTTAAAATTTTATATTTTAAAAATAAATTAAGTAATTTGATAGTTAGAGAAAAAGTAGGAGTTTTAACGTGATTTTTTATTTAAGAATATGAATATTTAAAATAAATTAAATTAGTACAAAGCAGTACAAACCGACCTTACTTAAGGTCAGTACAAAGCCAACCTGATAATAGACAACCCCAAGTTATATAGGCCTGAAAACTCTTTTTCCCCATTTCTTTTTCACCCTCATCTGCGCGCAAAAACTCAAACCTCTTCCACTCCGCTGCCCGCCTGCCTCCGACACGTCCGCCGCTGCCTGCCTCCGAGATGTCCTCCGCGGTCCGCTTCATTCTTCACCAGCCACCCACTACCCTTCTCTATCACTCCCATTGTACAAGGGTTGAAGAACCCCTTTTCTCTTCCTTGCCCTAGTAATGTTACGTTCTGACAGCCACCATATTCCGACCAGCTACCACCACCGTCCCCCGCCCAGCCGCCGCCACTCCTTTCTCCCCACCGCCGCTGCTTCTCCGCTCGTCCCATTCTGCCACTGTTACTGCTCGCTCCGTGCTCCTTGCCATCGCCTGACCTGCTTGTGCTTCTCTATTTCAGGTTTCTTTAGTCCTTATAGTTAAATTCGTATTTTTATTATTTGCTTAGGTTTTGGATATATAGTGATTAGTTAAATTAACCGTCTTCTTTGTAAGGCTTCGAAACTTGAATTAAAGTTCAATGTATTTTTCTATTCGGATGCCTTTTACAGTTGGGCAAGTTGCTATTTTGGATCAGAGGATTGCAAATTATTTGTTCATGAGTGGAGGAATAGCAAATGGACTTTTATAATTTATACCTAGCTGCTTGTGAATAGCTAATATAAAATAGGTCAAATATGCTTCTGGATGAGGTTTTTTGTTTAAAGTATTGAAATTGATCTTGGATTTGGTTTACTATCTTATATTTGGGAATTTGGTTGATTTTTTCTTTTGTCTTCTGTTGCCCAGATGCTCCTTTATCAACCTCCAGCCCCGAGAGGAGGGAACTGCGCCTCCTTACACTAACCCTTCTCTTCCACCTTGCTGTAAGTCCACCTCTGCAGCCTCAATCTACCGCCTCTAGCTCAACTCCATCACTGTGATTGCCATGCGCTACTGTCCATACCTTCTCTCAGGTCTGCCACAGCCTTTATATATATGCACTCATATACTCAGTACAATTCCATTATGTATTTATGTTAATTTATGATATAAAGTTTTGCCAGCGTATGGTCAATCTTATGTTCTTATTCATTTGTCAGGGTAGATTTTGATTGTGGAACGAGTAAGGTTATGTATTTATGGCCAATGCCATAGAAATCCGCTAGTTAGTTCGGAAATATAAAAATCCTTTGATTTACAATGACCGGAAGCCGTTATTGTGTAGTGTAATGGATAATGTGCATGCCTTTTCACACCCATTGTGGTGTGTCTCTTTACAGTGTTACTGTCCTAGAACGAGTGGAACAACGAGTTTAATAAAAACTTGTTGAGTTTAGAAAGATTGGTGGGTTAGTTGACTGTATGGGTTGGGAAGCCATACTGATGTTTGTTTTATTGCAAATTTAAAGCTGTACTTTTATTTGAATTGAAGTAGGTTAATGACGTTCCATACACATTATTCCGTTTGAATTTTTGATTTACTCTGATAAAAATCTAGATGGATGGGAGAGTCGGTGGGTCAAATCAGACTGGAAGAAAGACGAAAACATGGCTGGAGAGTGGAATTACACTTCTGGCAAATGGCACGGAGACGCTAATGACAAAGGTAATGAGCCAAAGTTTGTGCTCATGTCAAAACTTTTTTGGTTCATGTCTATAGTATACTGAAACCTTTGCCGTCTATTTTGGTTAAATACAGGAGTAAGTTCGTACTCCGTACTGTCTCATTTGAGAGGTGAACATAGCATGATATGCTGATGGTGACCAAACTGTGAGGAATGAGTATAATCCAATTACTGCATATGTATTTGGTAAACTTCTTTCCCCTTTTGTCTGTTATTTTTCGTTTTACTATGAATACATTGATGCTTGAGTGCTACTAGAGTGAAAATTCTTGTGATTGCCCCACATAAATTAATTTAACATTCTACTGGAATGAAGTGCTTTATGTTGAGGCTGACTTAGGATCTTACTCTCGTTTCTGGTTCTTTTAGTTGTTCTCTTTCAAGTGGAATTCTGCTTTATTGACCTTAAATTATAAAAAAAAAATTCTTTATTTCATCAAATTGTTCTTTATCTTACTAGTTCTTGTTATCATTATTTGTGTCCACCAACTTATGCATTTCCACACAAATATTCTGCTATGGTATTGCCTTAAAGCTGCCAGTATTGTAACTCGTATGATGTAGAGGATGGAGTTAAGTGATGTCGTTGAAGTAATTTGTGTGTGTATCGTTTGTAGTTTTTCAAGTTTACGAAATATGTTGATTTGATGAAGACTGATGCTATTAATGGAAATTATTTGACTGCCTGAGTTCATCTATTTGCAATAAAGTATACTTTGGGAAATGAAAACTGAATTTACTTATTTAGAAAGTGTAGATTTGTTTTCATCTATTGATCCAGATGGTAATTATTAATGTTTGGGGAAGAGAGAACAATTGAAGTTGTCTGTGATGTAAATTGGTTTTTGGAGCATAGTTTCATATTGTCCCAGTGAATTGACCCTCGGCTTTGTTCTTTTTCTGGCAACAAGTTCCAGTGATCAAGTTATATTTATGAGTTACATTGCAAGATAGTTTCAAGTAACATAGTTCTTTTCCTTCGCTAGGTTGCTTTGGAGTTGACCGAAGAAGAGAAGCAGCATATTTGGGAGCTCATCACTTAATATGCTCCAAGATTCAAAGTGTTTTCTGCATTAGGAACTGGTTTATAAGTTAGTGAAGTGCGAATTTTCCCATTAGGCCAGAAACAATATTATTATGAATACGTATTAGGCTAGAAACAAGCGTGTATACGATATATAAGAATTTATTATGTTGGATGGATTTGTAGCATGTATTTGAACGATGAATGTTTAGATTTGATGTATAATTGTTTTTAGTATATTTGTTGGAAATGAATAATTGGATTGATCGTGGATGACTATTGGGATAAATTGTAGTGGGTACCAACAAAATGAAAAAAAAAAAATCAGATTAAAAACAAAATATACAATTTTTTAAAAAACATTTCCGATGGGATTCCGAGGAGAAACCCGTCGGAACGATTTAATTTTTTTAATTTCAAGCAAATTCCGACGGGATTCGGGATTCCGAGGAAAATCCCGTCGGAATGAATTAATTTTTTTTGTTTTTTAATCGAATTCCGACAGGATTCCGAGGGAAATCCCATCGTAATTAATTAATTTTTATTTTATTTTTTAAACAAATTTTGACAGGATTCAGAGGGAAATCCCGTCGGAATATTTTAAATTAAATTTATTTTTTTGGTTTTGTCCCTCGGTTTTCTGTCGGTTTTTGAGTTCCGAGAAGGGATTTTTGTCCCTCGGAATTCCGTCGGTTTTTCGTCGGATATTTATTTCTGAGGAAGGGTTTTCCTACGGACTGTTTCCCGTCGGAATTCCTTTTTTCCGAGGGAATTCCGATGGAACGTTCTGTCGGAATATGCAGGATTTCTTGTAGTGGTAATACATAAGGGTGATTGTTACAAGAGCTTCATCACTGAGATATTCCGCATGAGAGCATTCCTAAATGGGAAAGAAAGTCTCCTAGAAACTTCCAGATTAGGAAATATCTCACAGGTCAATGACGTGATTAATAATCCTTTGACTTGAGATTCTGTAATGTCTCATATGAGCTAACTCTGTAATCTTTAATATAGGCGCAAAAGGGTGTCGCCATATAGACACCTGAACCACGGCCTATGTTGGGATTACACAAGTGACATATGTAGAATTAGCAGAATCAATAAAGGACCTACACTTGTTAAGAATAAGAATGATCTCTTACTGATTAAGTTGTTCGTAGTCCATTAAATATTAAACCCTTGGCCAAGGTGGATAAAAGATCAAGACATCAAGAAAATGGAGTTTTCTTGGATTGAGATCTAAATAGATATGAAACGAACTTAACTTTAAAGATCAAGAATGGCAAGGCTCTGAGTTTATTCCCATGCCTTAGTTCTTAATTGAGAGATGGAGTTGTAGAAGGATCGTATTTCACTGATTGTCATTGACTGAAAGGTTTTTCGATTTATTTCATTATTCGGATAGGGGTCACACACCCATTGATAGATTATGGTAGTGTGATCTGTGAAGTGATCAATTGATTATGAGAATTAATTAATCACTGTCACTGGTAATCGAATAATGAACTTAAAGGGTCACACACAAATGCCAGAATACGAGGGTTATGGTACGATGTTAATTGGATTAACGAAGGATCAAAATGTTGATCGAATTGAAGCCACGAACACGTGGGCATTGCCACGTGTCAAACGCACGTGACTGCCACGTGTCACAGCCTGTGTGGCTGCCACGTGTCTTGCACACGTGACTTCACACGTGGCTACACACGTGTGGTTTATTCCACACGAGAAATCTTTTCTTGAAATTAATTAATTAAATTATAATTAGTTAATTTTGGTTTTTTAATTAATTATGAATTAATTGTTAAGTCCATTCCCAAAATATTTAACCCAATAAATAATTAATTATGAATTAAGTTATTTATTGAATAAATTGATTTTTGACTTTATATTAGATAAAGGTTGAAAAGTCAAACTTCCTATTGTAGGAGAGAGAAAGACATCTTGCAAGACTTGGAGAATAAGTTAGGAGCTTATATTCAATTAAAAGTTAATAATTAATTAGTTAATTAGTGAGTAAGAAATCAAAGCACCAAAGGTTCTTGGAAACCCTAAGGGGTTCAAACCCCACTAGTATAAATACTAGTGGGGGTGCTTCTCTTACTCTTTAGACCAACGTTCTTAAAGCGTTAGATTTTTTAGAAAAATAAAAGAAAAGTTTTCAAAATAAAATATCCTAGCCAAACACAAGCCATAGAACTAGCATTCTCACTAGCTTGACCATGTTCTAGGACTGGTGTGGATACGCTTTGGAGGATTACCTACTTTGGGATCTAATCGAAGGACGTTCGAGGGACTATCCGTTTGAAGGGTGCTTGATATGCGGTATCAACATCACAATAAAACTTCTATCTTCGTAAGTTTCTTGAACAGTACCCTAAGATCCGAAACGAACATTACAAGTTTTTAGAACTCCTTTTGAAAAATTAATTTTAAACTTCCGCTGCGCAAACTCTGTGTGTTTTCCAACAGAGGTGTGCCCAGCGACCCCTTGGTTGTCCCAGGTGCTCTTTACCCATAGTCTTCGGGCCCCCATCAAGTCAAGTTCAAGTTCATGTACAAGTCCTAAACTCGCTACAAGCGTGCATACCTTAACATATTGTGCGTATCACATGCATACGTATCATACACTCACACAAATACATAATTACCATATGCATATGTATAATACATACTCACACACGTACTTACCACATGCATACTAGTTATATCCAAAAGCAAGCATACATAGGCTCACACATAGCGTTCATACTTTCAAACGTACAACAAAACCATCAAAATACGTACCTCGCACATATTTACATATACATAAGGCTTATAAGTCGCATGCATTAGAAAATGAGCACATTGCATTAGGGTTTAACTATATCCTATCCTTACCTGGTACCAAACGAAGCTGACGACGAAGCAAACGGTTCACCCAGAACCTACAAGACCCACTTGTCACCGCCCCGGGTGCACCTGTACCTATTGAACACAAAACAAAGGACTCAGACTCAGCAATGGACCACAAGGACGCACGACAAATGGTTACAAATGTACAAAACAAAATACATACGATACACATTCACAAACAAGCAATTTATATTCATATACCACAATTTCATATAAAATTCACACATTGCAAGGCCAAACATATCATATACTTATCTAATTATTCCACGAAAACAAGTTACAATTTACAACTATTCTTTAAAAGATGCAATTTGGTCCAGGAAGCATATAACGAATCCCAACCATGTCATTCTCATGCATAATTAAAGCATACATAGAGTTTACACGTTGTACATATTTCTCTGTAAATTTAAATCATACCACTACTTTAAATTAAGAAACAATATTTCATCAGTGTCATAGAATACATAACCAATTCATATTCATACGAACGAATTATTTCTTTCATACAAAATTTTCTAATTTAATCTTACAAAACCTTGTACAATTCGTATATCGCATGATAGATTCGTATTTAATTTAAGTAACTAAACCTTAATTGCAAAAGTTTCAAGCTTAATCATTCAAGGCATAATCACTCATTTTTAAGTAGTCAAGATTAGAATATTTATTTATTAAATGACAAGGTTTAATTAATTCAAATCATAAAAATTTACATTATCCCAAAAGTACACAAACACCCATTCTAAGTTAAACAAATAGCACAAATTCAACATATCAGGATTCAATTTACAAATCGAAACATCAATACATATCATAATTCATTCAATACATAATTTCATATACATTGGCATACATCTCGATCGACAAATCAAGCAATTAACAATTAAATTGCATTTAAAACAATTAAATCAATTAATCTCAAATATACAAAATAATTCGTAACAAATAAACCGAGCATCCGATTAACAAACGGGAAGTGGCGTTGGACTCACCACGATGAGACGGACAAACTATCCGAAGACCACCGGAACAACAGCCGGCTGCCGCCGAAAAGTGCCGAAAAAATCTCAAAAATTCACTCGTGCAAGTACTCCTCATGCTCGTTCTAAATCCTCGATCAATTTCTCAAAATTCCAAGCCAATCGTCCCTAATTTTAAATCCAACAATACGAAAACTGAAAATCTTCAAAATCAAATTACTTCCAAACCGGTGAACGAAAATCTAATCCGTAAATTGCATTGACTTACCCCGTGATGAGACCTTCGAAACGCCTATGATATTCGCCGAAAAAAGTCGACGGAGTGTTAACCCATGTTGATCCACCGCCGTCCTTGCCGGAATCCATTATCTACAGCTATTTTCAGCTGAAATCGAGGTCGCCACCGTGTTCAGGAGGTTGGAAAAGGAAACCGCCCTGAACCGTAAAAAAAAGCCGCAGGAGGGCTGCGTTTGGAGGCACTGAACCTTATCCGAAGATTTTGGAAACTACAACCAGTGAGGATTAGAAAGACGCTTATTCTAAATGGATCAAGTGTGATGATCTGACTAGTCTTATATCCTGACATCTGTCTTAAAAGTTCTTGAGCATCAGACGCATGAGATGTCTACTGATAAGAACATGTTTTGAAGACAGAATCATACGAAGGTACGAGCCAATAAGAAGGTTGTTAGTTATAAAGATGTTTGAAAGACCACCGATTCAGAATCATATTACGAATATGATAACTAATCTGAACGAGATTGAAAGCCTCTGTGCTTAAAGAAACAATCTTAACAGATAGGAGGCGATCCTATACTCTCTGCCTAAGTCGTTTGAAGGTTCAAGATTAATTTTAAATATATGTTTTTTTTTAAACTTAACCTGAACCAATGAACGACCTCAATATGGCAGAAAGGGTGATATAGACTAAGGGAAAAGTTCTCTTTAATCAGACATCAATATCCACGACCTAAAAAGCCAGTAAGTGAAAAAAAAGAAAAAGAAAAAGTTCTCAATCTAAGGTTCAGAAATAGAAAGTCAAATCCGACAATGGAAAAGTATTTCTATTTCGGTGGTAACGGGTATTGGAAAAGAAATTGTCCAAAATACTTAGTCTGTCTGTTTGCTACACCGTTTAGATAAGATATAAAGATATCTTACTCGTTGAAAATATGTTAAGTTGGAAATTCACCAGAATCCTGGTGTGTGAACTTGAGATCAACTAATCATATTTGCAATTCGTTGAAGAGATTCAAACTAACCAAAAAGTTTGAAAAAACGGCTAACACACAACTAATGCTCGAGAATAATACAAGTCTAATTGTATTAGCAGTAAGGACTATAAAGTCGTATTTTGGCAATAGGGTTTTATATTACACGTGCCGTATAAACAGAAATTTAATTTCTGTGAGTTATTTGATAACCAATGGTTTAACTGTTTGTTTTGAACAAAAGTTTACCGCTAAGCAAAATAAAAGGTTTATTTGTTCTGGCACAATAAAAGATGGTCTTTTATACCTCAAAGAAAACCCTAATTTCAGTTTAACATTAATAAGCTTGACTTACCATCTGAGAGGAAAAACTTCAACGTGGCACCTATCTATTGGTCAATTGAATCTGAATAGGATCCAAAGACTGATTATTGAGTCCTATTGACTTGAAAATAGTGTCAATCTGCGAATCCTATTTAGAAAGTTATAATGACCAAGAAGCCTTTTTAAGACAAAGGGTATTTAAGCCATAAAGTTGCTTGCGTCAGTTCATATGGATATGTGATCCTATGAATGTTCAAGCAAGAGGAAGTTTTGGATATTTCATCATTCGTTTGGACGATTAATCTAGATACAGATATGTTTATTTGATGAGACTTAAGTCTGTATTTTGAAGAGTTCAAAGAATATAAGACTGAAATCAAAAGTTAAATTAGAAACATATCGAGGCACTTCGATTAGATCAAAGTAGTGATAAGTATCTATGTTCAGAGTTAAATAGGATTTCTCAAATGAGATTAGATCTCAACTATCTGTATGAGATACGTCCTAGCAAGGATGTATTGTAGAAAGCAGAAATAGAACTCTGATAATGATGGTAAGATTCATGAAGAGTCATGCTACCCTACGAAGTTCGTTTTGGGGTCTTGTGCTCAAAACAACAAATACACTAAACCTAGTTCTATCTAAGTCAGTTCCTAAAACACTGATGGATCTGTAGCTGGGGTGAAAACCCTCAATCTCTTATCTTCGGATTTGAGGTAGCTTGGTCCACGAGTTAAGGATAGATCCTGACAAGTTAGAATAAAGAACAAAGGTTTACTTGTTCTAAGGTTATCCTAAAAGAACGAGAGGTGGTATATTTTGTAATTTGAGAAATCACAAAAGATGTTTGTGAATATTTTCAAAGATATTTACATAGATAACCACAAATGGTGGAAGCAAAGTAGTGTTAAAAGAAATAACAGAATTAAATACTGATTTCCATAAACCCGTGATAACTGAAAATGTATTAGATACATGTGATGTACCAAATACAACATGTGATGTAGAGACGTGTACATGAGAGCATCATTGTAGTGGGAGGGTTATCAGGACACCTGACAAGATACCTAAGATTAACCCAAGTGGTGGAATCTAACGTATCTGATCCTGTCACGTGTAATGAAGCTGTGGAAGATATAGACGCTGACCATTTGGTAGAAAGTCATAGAATCTAAGTTAGAATCTTTGTATTCTAACAAAGTCTTGATCTTGTAGAGGCGCCTGAAGGCATTAAACCCATTAGATGCAATTGGGTTCTACAAGAAAATAAAAGGAAAAAATGGACGAAAAAGTAGAGACTTTAGAGCAAACTTATGGCAAGGGATTTTACCCAGAAAGAAGAAATCATTTATGAGGTCTTCTCGCCTATAGCAATGCTTAAGTCCATTGTCCTCTCCATTTTATCTCATTTAATTATGAGATTTGACAAATGGATATAAAGACTATGTTCTTGAACGGACACCTTCAAGAAGAGGAGCTACATGGCATAACCTGAAGGCTTCACAGCCAGAAATCAGGTGCATATAATGCAAGCTTAATATATCGATTTGTGATCTTAAGCAAGCGTCTGGATTATGGAGCATCAGAATTATAAGGCAATTTAGATTCTTAGGATTTGTATAATTGTCTGATGAACCATGAGTGTACAAAATAACACCATGATAATGTTGTAATATTTTTTTGTTTAGTACGTAATCAATATTCTAATCATTAAGAATGATGCAAGAATATTGTCAGTGGCCAAGATTCGATTGTCAAATCTATTTGACAAATAAAGACCTAAGTGAGACCGATAATATTCCAAGGATCAGACTTTTGTCGTGATCATAGGAATAAGGAGATTGGTTTATCACAAGAAGCATATATAGATAAGATGCTGGTAAGGTATAATATGACAAATTCCAAGAAAGGTTCACTACCTTTTAGATATGAAATTTATCTATCTCGGGATCAGTGTCCTAAGATAACTGAAGAGATAGAAGACATGATTAGAGTTCCGCAGCGGAAGCTTTATGTATGTCATATTATGTACAGGGCCAGATGTCTATTATGAATTAGGTCCAAGTCAGCAGATATTAGTTAAACCCTAGAATCTGACACTGGGTAGTAGTGAAAGCATATATTGGAGTACTTGAGAAGGATTTGAGATTATATGCTTGTCTACCATAGTGATGAGCTCATTTCAATAGAGTACACAGATTCGGATTTACAATCTGATTTGTATTCTAGACGTTTGACGTCAAAATAAGTGTTTACTCTAGAAAAAGCAACCGTTAATTGGAGAATATTAAGCAGACTTGTATTGCTTACACCGCCATGAAAGTCAAATACATGGTAGCTTGAAAAGCAGCCAGTTAGATGTATTGGATTCATGATTTCCTAGTTGTTGGCTCAGAGAAACATCTAATAGATTCCTTCACTAAAGTATTAGCGCAAAAGAGCGCAAAACGAGTTTTGACACTCATACGGAAGGAATAAGACTTAGATGTGTGGCCAAATTGAATTTAGGGCAAGTGGGAGATTGTTGGGATTAGTGCCCTGAAAATTCAATTTGTTGAATTAATTAAACTGAATTTACAGCAAGTTGTGAGTATTTCACATATTAATAATTAATGACGTGTGATGGTATTCTTATATGAAATGTGTTTCATAGGAAAAGACTTTGAATACCGAAATCACGTGTCATTAAAGTTCTAGTCGGTAAGATAAGAATATGTTCTTATCAAGACTATAACGTGGTTATATAAGATGATTAGTCTTTCGTCATAGGGAATGGTGATTCCAATTATAACACGTTGATGATTTTCAATAGGATTGGAAACATCGAACTGGAACACTGAGATTATTCATTTTATACTACTATCTAAAATGAATAAAATCTCAGGAAGCATTGTACTCTTAATCCTGATAATATTTCGGCTTTAGGTATGTAGTGTTAGTCACTGTAACATACTCGAAGTGATGTCTCGGTAACGGGTGGCCAAAATACTTTGTACGTTCGGTGATTATATGAAATGCGCTAAAGAGTTATATTGATCGAGGAATCTGTGGCCTTGCTGGAAGGTAAGAGATATCCTTGAAATAGATTTGCAAAAGTTCGAATTAAGACTTTGGCCAAAGCACTTTGCGTGATACGTCACCGAAGTTGTATGTTGAATGTGTTTCACATACAGAGAATTTGA
Organism: Lantana camara; assembly: GCA_037501455.1. Classification (NCBI taxonomy): domain Eukaryota; kingdom Viridiplantae; phylum Streptophyta; class Magnoliopsida; order Lamiales; family Verbenaceae; genus Lantana; species Lantana camara. Next base: position 114,608,433 of record CM074857.1, read on the forward strand.
ACTTAAAGCAAATCAATAAATTTCAAATTAGAGATGAAAAATAAATGATAGTAGTTGCAATTTATTTTTCATGGATATCTACACGGAGGAGTGAAATGCAAAATTATTCTAGATCGAGATATTCGTGAATAATTTAATTAATTTTAAAGCGCAACAATATTTATTTAGTGGAATTAAATATTGTTAAACGGTAATTAATTATTGTCATGAGATGATAATATATTAATCCGTTTGGAGCTAAAATTAATTAGTCCTGCAGGTCCCCCTGCAAGCCCCAATTGAAAACCCGAAGAGAAAATATTAAAAGGAGAAAGAGAAATGAATTTTCAAAGTATTTGAAAATAAGCTAAGGGATTTATTTTAAGAAAATAAATCAAATTCCAAAGAGTTGGAAATGCCCGGAATTTTATTTTGGAGAATATAAAATTTTAAATTTTTTATATAAAAAAAAATTGACTTGGCATTTTTGCTGACATGGCAGCTGACGTGGCATGCCACGTCAGCAGGGTGGGGCCCAAGTGGCGCTGACTGGGCGGCCGCGTGGCACACCACCTGTGCGGCCGAGATTGAGCCACGTCAGCGCAAACCAACGGCCAGATTTGCTTTGGAAACAGGTCGGTCAACGGGCCGGATAGTCCGGTCAAACCGGACCGGGTCAGCAGGGTAAACGGGCCGATTCGCCGGGTAGGTTCGGACCGAGTCTGGGCAAGGCCAGACCCGGACACGTGTCACGTCCTGGTGGAGCCACGCGTTTCAACACGCGCCAACCACTTGGCCGACTTGTGGCGGCTCGTGGGGGCACGTGCGGCCACGTGTCGACGCGTGGTTGGCGGCGTTGTGTCCGCGACGGAGAGAGCTACCACGTGGCGTGCTCCGATTGGTCAGACGGCACACGGTTTTTACGCGGTTTGCAAAATGAATAAATGTCCTTCATTTTATGACCAAAATACCCTCCGGTGTTTACCTGTAAATAGCTGAACCCCTTGCCATTATTTCTCATTCATTTTTTTCAGCCAACTTTGGCTTTAGACAGAGCTCTCCCCTCTCAATTTAATTAATCCCTAATTAAGGGATTAATTAATATATAATTAGGTGGTTATATAATTAATATATAATCCACTTAATTATTAGAAAATTAGGGAATTTTCTAGTCTAGAAAAATGAATTTTTCTAGAAAATATTTTCTCGAGTATTTAGGGAAATACTCGCGGAGCCCACACTCCGAGGGTCGAGTCGGGGATATTGCGGGAAGCTCTGCTGGTCTCACGAAAGGGAAAGGAGCTGGAAAAATACCGTTAGATAGCCATGATTGCAGTACGGTAATATTTTACAGTTGTTTTATTTTAAGCATGATAAATTATATGCTCTTAAGTGTTAATTGCATTTTAGATATTTATCTGCTTAAGTGATTTAAAATTTATTATCAATTGCATGTATATACTTGAGTAGATCCGGCTAGTCTTCCGCTTTTGTATTAAAATGTTTTAGAAATATTTTAATACTTGTATTATAATAAAAATTTTAAAATGTGGTCCCGGACCGCTACTGTTCTGGGCCCACCTCCTAGCATTGTGTTCATCTCGTCGAGCTCTTCGATTTACACTACTCATTCGTCGAAATCTGTCGAGAATTGGCCGAGTTCCAAGGTCTGCATGTTTTAATGTGTGTTTGTGGTGTAACGTGAGAGAGAGAGAGAGCCGGTTGAGGAGAGAGAGTGTAACGCCCCGAATTTTCAGACAATCAGGTACGCTCGACACGTGTGGGGTTCGAGCGTTAGGACTTTATTTTATTATTTTCGTTTATGTAATTTATACGTGTTATATTAATTTTATAAATTGGGTTTCAACATGATTGCGTGAAATACGTGTCAACTTGAGAATTATTGTATCATTGGAATTTAAGTATTACTTGAATTAGTTGACCAATTTGATCTAATTGCCGAATTGTCCTTAAATGCTCATTTCTTTCATTAGAGGGACTAAATTGCATGAATATGTTAAGGGACCTAATTGATCACTTTCTAATTCTCGTATACTCAATTGCATGACTTATAAACTTGGGGGATTGGATCATAATTATTACATATTTCCCCAAATATCACGTTATATGCATCTCTCTCAATCATCTTCATTCCATTTTTCCAATCATCATCCTCTCCCTCTCGGTATTCATTCAAGAAGAAAGGGAAATTGGGAAATCTTGATCTTCAAGCTAGAATTTGCTAGGAAACTTCATGAATTCAAGTTCAAGCATCCATGATCATCCATCTTTCTTCCTCCAAGTTCATGTAAGTGGAGATATATGATTCTTGATGATAATTCATGAAGCTAGGGTTTGAGGTTTACTTGGATATGATATGCTTTAGATGTTAGAAACATGATCAAGAGCCTTGGGCTTGAATTCCATGTGTGATTCTTGAAGAAGATGAGATGATATGATGAAATTGTATATATGCTCAAGTTGGTGAGTATGATGATTAAAGCATGATTGATATGTTTTGATAGCATATTAAGGTATATTGAGCATGTATACATGCATATTTCCAGAATCCTTGCATGTTGTGATGAATTTGGTAGGTTTGGGGATGCTTGGTTTTGTCCCGAGAGCATCCCCTGTTTTTGCTCTGTTCTTTGTTCTTCTGCGTAACGGGAACGGCCGTTCCCATCCCCTTTGCAATTGGGGAACCGCCGTTCCCATTGTTTGAATGTTGTGCAGGCGGCGAGGAGGGGAACGACCGTTCCCACTTTGTCTCACAGACGGGAACGGCCGTTCCCACCTTCGGGAGCAGTTTCGGGAGTGGGGGAACGGCCCTTCCCATTTTACATTAAAACCCGGAACGGCCGTTCCCATACCCCTGGAAGTGCAGAAACATTCTGCACAAAATTACAATTTTGGGCCCTCGTTCCAATGGCCTATTTGATCCCGAATTGCTATTATATGATTGATTATATGTCGAAACAACATGTTTTCATGCTACATTGTGTATTGCTCGATGTCTCGTGTATGATTATGCCGTGCGTCGTTTTAGGGTATAACATGATTGAATTGTGGTCTCATGCACGCACATTGTCTCGTTTCATGTCCAGTGATTTTCCAGGGCGGAGATTATCGAGCATGAGCACGTTCACGCGTTCACGAGTCGTGTGTCGCCTGTCAGGTGAGGTTTAATTTCTAGTTACATAGAACCCGTATATCCTTTATGTGATATTTCGGCCAAAAAGGTATTTATATTTATAAGTTCCATAAACTATTGACCACGATTGATAGTTACATTATATCAAGTCATGTTTCAAGCAAGCAAGCCAAGATTGTCCATGTTCATGATTTCAAGTGTGTTTAGGCGAGTAGCATGATCGTTCGTGATGGGCCCGAGGGTAGTGACTAGAGCCAACCGGGAAAGCAAGGGCTGACGGGTAACTCTGGCGCTATCCTCACCACATTTGGGGTCACCCCTGAATCCACTAGGAGATTAGTGGAGGAAGGAGCTCCGGGCTTAGGGATTCATGTACCCTCTGCTCAACATGTCGTGGATGGTGAAGGCTAGCTACCTTCCCATCATTGGAGGGAGAAGGAGACTGGGGACGAGTCCGGCACCACGGATGCGCCTCGGGTTATTTCATGATTGTTACTCCATGTATATGTTACTTGATTACACTATTGCACGATAGCACGATAATTGACTGCATGATCACCTCTCGATTAATAAACAAGCAAGCATGTTCATGTTCATTTGGAGTAAGGTTGGAGACCGCCCTCACTCGCCGGGGCCATGTATTGATTGATTGATTGCATGATAATGAACAAGTATTTAATATTGATAGTTGTATTCTCGGGCGAAGCTATATTATTATTGAACTTGTATAATTATCTTTTATAAACCTTTACCCGAGAATATAACTTGCATGTTATCTGCGCTAATATATATAAACCCCTCACTCGGTCTTCACAGACTGACACCTCCACCTTTCAGGTTATTGCAGGTGCGTGCTAGGCGGGAAGTGAGTCGAGTCCAGTTGCTAGAGTGAGTCAAACACGGTGCATTACTTGATTGTTTATCTATTGTCTGAGAGGTCATGTTTACAAATATATGTTATTTGTTTCAAGGAGATGATAAAGTATTGATATGTAAGTTAGCATATATTTTATTCGGTAAATGAGAAATGTCATGCCCTGATAAATGGAAATATTTGATAGTGATTGATTTATGCTTACGCTTTGTTATGTTGCATATATGAGTTTTCCCGCCTAGCTTGTCGTGTATTGCATTGTCACCCGTTCGCTGTAGGTTGGTCCATGTACGGGTTGGCCGTTTCGTATGTGGATTGGCCTACAGTGCGGGGGTGTGGCGCCTCCACGTGTCAAGGGGTGCTACATCTAAGGTGGTATCAGAGCCCGGTTGCAAAACCGAGGTTCTAGTGTCGTGTCGTGTCGAGTCTAGGTCGTACGGCATAGGAATTACTTGATAATTTGAGAGTCCTGCATTTTATTTGAAATTACTTGGCTACTTGGATTCTTTGAATTACTTGAAATACCTGATAACTTGTACTTTATATTAATTCATGCTATTAATTACCATTGAGTGATCTTGAATTGTTTGGAATTGATGTGACCAACGTGCTTATTTTAAATATTTGGAACACTTGTTTCAATTTATATTAAATTCTTGTTATCGGTATCCCTTATTTGCTCGACGTGTTATATTTCAAGCATTGGTAAATTAATTGTTGCATTATATATTAAATTCTTGCTGGCATTAATTATGTGACAATTACGTGACATGAACACGCTTCACCCACATGCATTTATTTGGCAAGTAAGTTGTGAGTGACAGGTGTTGGAAAGGTATGAATCAAGGCTGGAGGATTTGAAGACTTAGGAGACTGATCAACCGCTTGAACCAAGTTGCAATTCGGCCAACCAAGAATGGACACTGGAATCGAGCCCAACATTTCTGCGGTGTCAGGTTCTTTAATGCATTCATAAGCACGTGCATCGTAATTGTTGATTAAATCGTTTCTCATGTATAAGCGTTGTTCTAATTATATTTGAAATTTTCTATTTGATGCCTTGGATACATGTTCAAATTATCTACGTTATCCACATTTCCTCACTCATATGTATCTTGTCAAAATGATGTAATTGTTCTAATATGTTGCATTTAAAGTGATGGTAATATGAACATTGGCACCTTAACCATCATGCATTATTTAGTGGCTATTGTCAATAGGCTCTCCCTATGTTCTACACAACCTTTGCACCTATTTCTATCAATTTGAATGTAAAGAAGAGATTTCTGAATTTCTGGGTAATCGGTTTGGAAGCGAATTAACTGATGTTGTTTGGAGCTTAAAAATGTTTGGGATTGTGAGAGGCAGTGGTTCGGAAGTTAGTAGAAGCCGGGGTATGACGTAAATCTTGGGAATTTTGGGAAACTGGAGAATGATGATAAGTTCAAGCAGATAAATGCTCTGTGGATCTTTCAACCTTCAGGAATTGCTTAGCATTTTGGAATTTCAGTATAGATACAGGAGAATGAACTTCTCCACCCTGGGTTTTGGTGTTAACCTTATAAATGTCAATTCTCTAGAAGCATTAGGTGAATGTAGGATGTTGAAGAATTTTAGACATCAACTCAAGGTGGTGATAGTCAGGGAGCTCCAAGTTGAGTATGTGGATAACGGAAAGAATTAGAAAGAAATCATCAATCAACCTTTTGATTAACCACCAGTAGGACGAGGAAAAGGTTACCGGAATTGAATTAGCAGAGAAGCTTGCAGGTGGGAAAGGACAGAAGGAACCAAAGAATAAGGAAATTTCCATTTTCTTAAGGGGGAGAGCCGGTCTGAAAATGAATTAAATCGGAAGCTGGACAACATTCAGGGGAGTCGGGGATCCTCTATCAGAACCATGTGAAAGAAGTCTTCAGTTAGCTAAACCTTTCCTCCCTCTTATACAAAGAAAAGTCTCATCATCGACAGTACCTTTGTTCTATTATCATTTTCAGGAAGGGGGGGTACACGGTCTGCAATTCTCCGACAACCTCAGGATATCATTTGACTCAGTAAATGGGAAAAGGAATCCGATCCGGCTAAATTTGGATAGTAAATCTTGAATCTTGATCCCTCTTGCGATCTAAAGTGTCTATTATAAGTGGAATGGAAGAAAGGGGGGAGTAGAAGGTAAATGGATAACCAAGTTTAATCCGACAAGAGTTTTCTTACGAAGTTATTACTTACACCCTAGAGATGCCTGGAATGGTACACGGTGCTCTTATTGTGCTGTTGTGGTCGCTTTCATAAATATATCAGTCTACTATAAACACTTCAGAAAGATGGAGGACTGGGTGATCTTCTCTTTCAAGACATTTCGTGGAATTGTTGGATATGTTATCGAATTTCAGGGATCAAATGGAAGACGTGTTACTAGGACTTGATTTTGGTAACTATGCAAGTGTGCTTGCTGAATTACTCTCACGGGACGACGACCTTGATTCTTCTGTTGCAAATATCAGTATATGGGTAATTAAGGGAGTAAGAGCTCAACTTACAGATTACAAACAAGAAGTCAGGAATGTTGCTTCAGGAGAAGGTTTGCTCTAAGTACTGAGGTCGGAGAAATGGAATATCAGGGTGTTTTCAATTCTGGAATCGGAGAGTAAATGTGAAAATCAGTGCAAGAATGGTTCAACCGGCAAATCTGTACTGCAGACGGGTCTGGAGATGTGGTGATTAATGATGATTTACGGATTATGTTAGAAAATAGCGCAACGGCAGAAATGGTTAGCCAGAAGAGAAATATCGAACCGTATTGGTACAGAGCTGGAAGAAAATCCCAAATTGAAAGAATCAAGATTTTGATTGAGTTATTTCAACATCGGAACCTCAATCCTCGGTGAACGGTACACTTCATCATGCATACCACGAGCATCGTTATTCTATCATTATCATTATCTTGTTAATTGTATACATGACTTGTTTATTACTAGTTGTTAATTGTTATTATTTTGTTATTTTCGACATATGATTCTTTGTTAATTGTTATGTGAACGATTACTTGCATAAATGATAATCTTATCTGATCCTTGTGTATTAATTGTAAATGTGTACTTAAGTGCTTGATTGAATTTTGTTCGTGTGCGTGAGAGACGGGGATTCTCTCAGGGTTGCCAAGAGACGGGGTTCTCTTGTTCCTTGCTCGAGAGACGGGGTTCTCTCGTTAATTGTTTGAGAGACGGGGCACTCTCAGTATTTTCAATTACTTGTCAACTTGTTTAGTGGAAGGGTAGATTTTCTTTCGAGTGATTATACTCCGGAAAGTTGAGGGTCGTGATTTAACACATTGGAGAAACTTTTGGGATCGAAGACCTCTTTCGAACTAATCCCTGACGGGGAGTAGCTAACCCGCGTGGGATGAACATGTAAGAGCCAATTAAATTCCAGGAATTCCGGACAATGAATCCGAGGACGGATTCTCTTAAGGGGGAGAGAGTTGTAACGCCCCGAATTTTCAGACAATCAGGTACGCTCGACACGTGTGGGGTTCGAGCGTTAGGACTTTATTTTATTATTTTCGTTTATGTAATTTATACGTGTTATATTAATTTTATAAATTGGGTTTCAACATGATTGCGTGAAATACGTGTCAACTTGAGAATTATTGTATCATTGGAATTTAAGTATTACTTGAATTAGTTGACCAATTTGATCTAATTGCCGAATTGTCCTTAAATGCTCATTTCTTTCATTAGAGGGACTAAATTGCATGAATATGTTAAGGGACCTAATTGATCACTTTCTAATTCTCGTATACTCAATTGCATGACTTATAAACTTGGGGGATTGGATCATAATTATTACATATTTCCCCAAATATCACGTTATATGCATCTCTCTCAATCATCTTCATTCCATTTTTCCAATCATCATCCTCTCCCTCTCGGTATTCATTCAAGAAGAAAGGGAAATTGGGAAATCTTGATCTTCAAGCTAGAATTTGCTAGGAAACTTCATGAATTCAAGTTCAAGCATCCATGATCATCCATCTTTCTTCCTCCAAGTTCATGTAAGTGGAGATATATGATTCTTGATGATAATTCATGAAGCTAGGGTTTGAGGTTTACTTGGATATGATATGCTTTAGATGTTAGAAACATGATCAAGAGCCTTGGGCTTGAATTCCATGTGTGATTCTTGAAGAAGATGAGATGATATGATGAAATTGTATATATGCTCAAGTTGGTGAGTATGATGATTAAAGCATGATTGATATGTTTTGATAGCATATTAAGGTATATTGAGCATGTATACATGCATATTTCCAGAATCCTTGCATGTTGTGATGAATTTGGTAGGTTTGGGGATGCTTGGTTTTGTCCCGAGAGCATCCCCTGTTTTTGCTCTGTTCTTTGTTCTTCTGCGTAACGGGAACGGCCGTTCCCATCCCCTTTGCAATTGGGGAACCGCCGTTCCCATTGTTTGAATGTTGTGCAGGCGGCGAGGAGGGGAACGACCGTTCCCACTTTGTCTCACAGACGGGAACGGCCGTTCCCACCTTCGGGAGCAGTTTCGGGAGTGGGGGAACGGCCCTTCCCATTTTACATTAAAACCCGGAACGGCCGTTCCCATACCCCTGGAAGTGCAGAAACATTCTGCACAAAATTACAATTTTGGGCCCTCGTTCCAATGGCCTATTTGATCCCGAATTGCTATTATATGATTGATTATATGTCGAAACAACATGTTTTCATGCTACATTGTGTATTGCTCGATGTCTCGTGTATGATTATGCCGTGCGTCGTTTTAGGGTATAACATGATTGAATTGTGGTCTCATGCACGCACATTGTCTCGTTTCATGTCCAGTGATTTTCCAGGGCGGAGATTATCGAGCATGAGCACGTTCACGCGTTCACGAGTCGTGTGTCGCCTGTCAGGTGAGGTTTAATTTCTAGTTACATAGAACCCGTATATCCTTTATGTGATATTTCGGCCAAAAAGGTATTTATATTTATAAGTTCCATAAACTATTGACCACGATTGATAGTTACATTATATCAAGTCATGTTTCAAGCAAGCAAGCCAAGATTGTCCATGTTCATGATTTCAAGTGTGTTTAGGCGAGTAGCATGATCGTTCGTGATGGGCCCGAGGGTAGTGACTAGAGCCAACCGGGAAAGCAAGGGCTGACGGGTAACTCTGGCGCTATCCTCACCACATTTGGGGTCACCCCTGAATCCACTAGGAGATTAGTGGAGGAAGGAGCTCCGGGCTTAGGGATTCATGTACCCTCTGCTCAACATGTCGTGGATGGTGAAGGCTAGCTACCTTCCCATCATTGGAGGGAGAAGGAGACTGGGGACGAGTCCGGCACCACGGATGCGCCTCGGGTTATTTCATGATTGTTACTCCATGTATATGTTACTTGATTACACTATTGCACGATAGCACGATAATTGACTGCATGATCACCTCTCGATTAATAAACAAGCAAGCATGTTCATGTTCATTTGGAGTAAGGTTGGAGACCGCCCTCACTCGCCGGGGCCATGTATTGATTGATTGATTGCATGATAATGAACAAGTATTTAATATTGATAGTTGTATTCTCGGGCGAAGCTATATTATTATTGAACTTGTATAATTATCTTTTATAAACCTTTACCCGAGAATATAACTTGCATGTTATCTGCGCTAATATATATAAACCCCTCACTCGGTCTTCACAGACTGACACCTCCACCTTTCAGGTTATTGCAGGTGCGTGCTAGGCGGGAAGTGAGTCGAGTCCAGTTGCTAGAGTGAGTCAAACACGGTGCATTACTTGATTGTTTATCTATTGTCTGAGAGGTCATGTTTACAAATATATGTTATTTGTTTCAAGGAGATGATAAAGTATTGATATGTAAGTTAGCATATATTTTATTCGGTAAATGAGAAATGTCATGCCCTGATAAATGGAAATATTTGATAGTGATTGATTTATGCTTACGCTTTGTTATGTTGCATATATGAGTTTTCCCGCCTAGCTTGTCGTGTATTGCATTGTCACCCGTTCGCTGTAGGTTGGTCCATGTACGGGTTGGCCGTTTCGTATGTGGATTGGCCTACAGTGCGGGGGTGTGGCGCCTCCACGTGTCAAGGGGTGCTACAGAGAGAGTGAGAGAAGGTTTGACTGGTCAACCATGGATCTGGGTGTTTTATCCCGGGTCCTTAACGTGCGAGAATGACCAGTAAGGAGGGCTAATGACGTTAGAATTGAGCAAACTTAGAGTCTGCGGACTCGTTTCGATGCCCCGATCGAATTAAAGAGGTCTGACGTTAGGTCAATTTCTCGATCGAACGAGAAATGACCAAGAAGCCCCTTAAAAGAGAAAATTATAAACAAGTCCCTAAACTCTGAAGGGACTGCAATTAAGGTCGCATAATCGCATAATCACGTAATTAAATGCACAAGAAAGTTGACATGTGGCGTTAGCTTGGACGTCGGAGAAAACGGGGCGTCACAGTTGAGGCCATCGGAACCACAAAAAATCAATCAGAAATGGGTTTTTGTAAAATATGCAAAGTGGGGATAGAGGTATGCAACGAAACTTAGTTTCAGTTTGAAAGTGTAAAAACGGCTATAGTTTGAATGACAAAATCTTTTTATCCCAAAAACAAAACAAATATATTTAGAATTTGATGAACTAATATAAATTAAATTTGAGTAAAATTAACATTGCATGTTGAAAATTCATGAAAGAATGAATAAAATTAAAAGAAAAGTGAAGGATATTTGTTATTTAAAAGATTGAATGCTAGATTTGGTATCCTAAGTATGACATAATCTTATCTAAACAAAACAAATGTCATTAACTAAATGAATATATGCTAATTCAATAAGAATCAAATAACACAAATATTTTAAGGTGTTCTTTTCGTATATAATATGATGTTCAAATATATATATAGCGGAGCTACAATATAACCTCGTCTAAAAATATTAGGGTTAATTACATATAGACCCCATGTAAGTATTATAAACTATAACTTGTGACCCTCTTAGTCAAACAATTACACATACACCCATTGGTGAGTTTGAAAATTACACAAAACACCCAATAATTAGGGTTTTGTTAAATTTTTTATGACATCATCAAACTTTTAACTTGATTTTCCTATTTTGCCTCTTCATTTAGTATAACAATTTTTATTCTAAGAATTACTCCTAATTATATTTGAATTGGTATTGGAAATTTGAATCTCAATAATAAATTTAATAATTAATTAATATAAAATGATATGATTTTGTCATTTCAAATATTAAATTATATAATAATTTAAATTTAATAGGTTAAATATAATATTTGACAAAAAAGAAATATATATATATATATAGGTTATAATATATAATTAATATATATAATAAAATAATATTTATATATATTATATATATACATTTCATCTATATTACATATCTGTACCAAATATATAGATATTTATGTATATTATATATATATATACACTATTACTGCGCCACCATCGTACCCCTCCCACCACGGCATCCTACAACCGCCGCCGCTCGCCGATGCCACCCCGACGCTGCACCACCACCGCACTCCGATGCCGACGGATGCAGCGCCACCACCACCGCACAAGCACAACACAGATCCATGCTCAGATCTACAATCGGGGTGCGGTGCTTTGTCGGGCCGGCATCGATGTGCTGCGGTGGTGCTGTGGCGTCGATTGGCGTCGAAGTACGGTAGTGGTGCTTTTTCGGGGCGGCATCGACGAGCAGCGGCGGTCGTAGGCCGTGGGGGGAAGGGGTACGGTGATGGCGCGGTAATGCTATATATATATATTTACAGATATGTAATATATATGATATGTATCTAACGTAATATATATGATATATAATATATATAAATATTACTTTATTATATATATTAATTATGTATTATAACTCTCTATATATATTGTGTTTTCAAATATTATATTTATCATGCTAAATTCAGATTTATTATATGTAATTTAATATTTGAAATGACAAAATTATACCATTTTATATTAGTTAATGATTTAATTTATTAAATTCAAATTTCTTTTTTTTCAAATATTATATTTAACATATTAAATTTAAATTTATTATATAATTTAATATTTGAAATGACAAAATCATATCATTTTATATTAATTAATTATTAAATTTATTATTTAGATTCAAATTTCCAATACCAATTCAAATATAATTAGGAGTAATTCTTAGAATAAAAATTGTTATACTAAATGAAGGGGCAAAATAGGAAAATCAAGTTAAAAGTTTGATGATGTCATCAAAAATTTAACAAAACCCTAATTATTGGGTGTTTTGTGTAATTTTCAAACTCGCCAATGGGTGTATGTGTAACTGTTTGACTAAGAGGGTCACAAGTTGTAGTTTATAATACTTACATGGGGTCTATATGTAATTAACCCAAAAATATTATTAAAAGAGCTCACGATCTTTCTGATCGAATTTAATAAAAGAATATTATTAAAAGAAAAAAAATTATTATTTAGTGATAATATAAAAAAAAAATTAGTTTTTAGAAGAAGTTTCACTATCGCAAGCTCGATTCTTTGAGTTGAACAAATACAACCTCCATATATTGTTTTTCTCGCTCATTAATGGAGAATCTCTTTATATAATTAGATACTCATTCGGAGACATATGATAAAATTAAAACGATGTAGAGAAGATTAACACGACCCCTTTATAAAGATGATACACATAAATCGAGAAGTAATTTCTTTATAGAACTTAAATTAATATATTCAAGATTAATATAGTTAAGAAAAACCTCAACTCTAAATCATATAAGAGAAGACAATAATTGAATGGGATGAGAAAAAAACATATTATAGTAATTATAAAAGGAGCCTATATCACAAATTTTTGGGAAGAACACAATTTATGATTTTTCCGAGAGCTACAAACATATATAAATATTTTTCAGAATTAGAAATTAGTGATTATAAAATGAAATGATGGAGTGTTTTAATTCCAATTTTTTTATAAAATCTAATTTTTTTAAATTTAAAGATGAATCGATTAGGGACACTGTGGATCTAGAAGTGAGGTTCCTCATATATAAATTTAGATTTCTAATGAAGAATTTTCAGTAATTTTAACATTTGAAAACTTAATGATTTTGTCAAAGTAATTCAACGTGTACACTTGCCATTATTAGAGTTCTAGATTCATAATGCATACAATTATCGTATTTCATTTTTGGTGAATAAAGGGAAATTTGTGATTTTAATATCAAATCAATACTTTTTATTTAATTACAGAATCAGTCATATTGCAAGAATTATCTTCTCTTCCTGTTCTCTCTCTGAGTAAGGTAAAAACTTCCCTCTCAACTCCGATCCGACGGTGGAGAACACAGTTCCACCGTCGGATCGACCCAGATCTGTTTTGTTTTATTCAATTCTTTTTCGTTCGTCGGGATCCGCCTAGATCTGCTACCACTCTCACGGATCTACGGTAAGTTTCATTACCAATCTTCAAGATCTACTGACATTCTCCCAGATCTAGCGGATTTCTCTGTTCACAGACGATTTCTTTATCTGTTTTTTTCTTTTTGGTATGTTTTCTTTATGGAAGCTTTATCCATTCCGTATAGAAGTTTTGTCCCTTCCGTATGGAAGTTTTGTCCCTTCCATTTGGAAGTTTAGTTTTATCTTTTCCTGTGTTTATCCGGGAAATTTTCTGGCAGAGTTATCTGTTGTAGGCCCAGCTATCTGTGCTCAATTCGGAGAAAAAGCGACTGTGGAACTCCAAATCAGATTGAGATCAATGTGAGAGAACCAATCTTCAAAGAGTCCTTTTCTTTTACTAATTGTGATGCTAATATAATAGCTCACAAATCTGTTGGAATTGCGACTTCGATCGGCTTTAATTTTTTTGTTGTTATTTCTTGTATTCTTATTATTGTTACTCATGATTTGCTATAATATTGCTTTTTGAGATTTTGATTGTCAAAAAAAATACTTTTTATTTAATTAATATTATGTTGCAAGTCCTAAAACCGAAAAGCTGATACCAAATCATACCTGTCAGCTAGATATTTTCTTTTTCCCATACTTTTTTATTCATATATTAGTTATTATGAGTTCGATTTATAATCTAGTGTCGTAACAATTTAATTAAAGAAAGAAAAGAAGATCACCTCGGCGATTCAAATTCGAACATTAAAGAGCAAATTTAAATAGAATAAAATTTTATCTATCGATAATTATTATACATGTAAAGATTCAAAGCCAAAATCTCTCAATATAAATACCTGAATATAAAATTGGTACAGTTCCTTCTCCATACCAATAATCTATCCTATTATATATTTAATAACGATATATATTTGATTTTTGTGCATTTTTTATGACGTGGAATTTTGTGGTTTTTTTTGAAGTTTTTAATTAGATAGAAAAAATATAATTGACTTATCTTTATTTTATATATTATTTTATTATGAAAATAAGTAGTAACTTAGGAAAATAATTATTTTTGACAAGTTTGGTTGAATGAAATTAATTTAGATATTTCTACTAATTAACTAAGGCTAATATTATACGCATATATTTTGATATTTTTAAATATTTATTAAATTAATTTTAATGGCTGATTACTTAAATCACGGATACAATTTTTATAAAAAGTCAATACAATTTAAATTTTAAATTCAAACATTACAAAATAAAGCGAATTAATTAAGTTGCTTAAATTACTCCATCAAATTAATTAATATTTTTAAAAAATTAATACTTAATAAATTTATATATATATATATATATATATATATATATATATATATATATATATATCTATATCTATATTATTATATATTTGATAACGGTGTTTCACTTTAATTGTGCAATTTTAACCAAATAGATTTTTTTTTTATTTTTTTATTATCAAGAAAATTTCTCAGTAGCTGCTGAATTAAGCTGAGACTTATTAAACACAATATTAATATAAATACCTTAATTTGTGTGAATCATTTGTTACAATTCCTTAATTAAAGTTATAGTTACTTAGAAAATTAAAATTTTCATAAACAAGCTTGACTTTTGAAATTTGAATTTGAATATTCAAGTTTAAAATGGAAGAAATATTATTAATGATATTCTAATACCCAAAAAGTTATAAAGTATTCCTAAAAGAGTACACACCAATTAGGAATACTAATACAGTTTAAATTAAAATAATTACAATTAAATGAAACTTATTATTTAATGTTTTTTTGTCAATATAGTTATTATCTAATTTTGTCTTCTTCATTTTCTTCTCACTATTGTCTTCTTTGTATTTTTGTTCTCATTCATGTAAATCAATTTATTTTTGTTCTTCAACTTTTTATCCACATTTTCTCACTTATTATTGAGCATATTATTGATCAAATTGCTATTATTTTTTTTATCAGATAATGATTGATAAACACCTATATTGATATGACATCAAGCATTGTCAATAAGCCAGACTAATTTCTTGAAGAAAATTGTAGTTCCTATCATGTAGAAAGTTAGAGAAGTTTTATATTTGTTTTTCTTAACCCATTATTTGCACTATCATTCCAATCATATTTTTATATAAGTATTCAAATGTTAATAATTATTCTTGATGAATTTCTATTAAATATTTTTTTCAAATATGAAACATTGAAAATAATTGTGTATTGGTTTTCGATGAAATATTAATTATTATGAAAATACTATAACTTTAAGAATATACCTATATTTATTGAATTTTTTTGGTATTAACTCTTAATATATTTTAAATTTTATATTTTTAAAAATATATAAATTAGTTGAACTTTTTTTTAAATAAATTTTTGTTATTCTTATTCTCTAATATTTGTGTGGTATGAAAGGTACGTATATTTAGTATTTTATTTTATATATTTTATTTATTTTTTTCATGTTTGTAAACTGTTGCACAAACACTTTAATATATTCTTAATTGAATTTTGTCATATTTTTATTATTTTTCATCCATTTGTATTTTTCGATTTTTGATTCATTATCTTTATTTAGTTGTAATTTTCATTCTTTTTTTATGACTTATCTTCAATATTATGTCTATGTTCTTAATCTTCTTTATATATGTATTTCTACTATTTTTTTTAAATTTTAGAAGATGCAATTATGTTTCAATTGTCTTTAATTTTGAATTTCTTTAACTTCTATTTCATTATTCTTTATTTTTTATTTTTAAATTTATTTTCCTTACCTATAAAACCTTTAAAAAATTTATCTTTATGTAGTCTATATTTTTTAGCTTAGTTTGTTTGGCTTTAAAAGTGGGCACTTTCAGCGGCCAAAGGGCCTTCTTAAAAATGAAAAAAATATTTCAATTCAAAGAGTGCATTCGAGAACAGTAATATCGGTAATCAAGTCAAAAAGTCGACACAGGATCGGTAAAGCAGAACCAGAACTTATGATTGCAAACGAAGAGTTCCTTCTTATGTCCATTGGCTTTACAAATGGAAAGAAAGGTCATTTAGGGCTATGGCTATGATTCGCATCTACTAGACAGAATCTGAAACATCTAGAGCAGAACCTCTTCTTTCCGTAAAAAGAGGGGATTAGAGTTCGAGAGCTTCCATCAATGACGGCGGATCTGCGACAGGAAAAGCAGGAAAGAACCTTAGGGGGATGGAGGCACAGGGGAGTCAAAAGGCTATTAAGAAACAAAGGAGAGGCCAACATCAATAGAAAAATTGCATATATAAGATCAATTTGATATTCTTAATAATTTTTGTAATATTTTCTATTAAAATAATTTAATTTACTATTATTATAATTGCGTATAATCATAGTAACTACTATTCTTAATATGTTCATTTATATAGTTTATTTTCAATTTATATTTGTTTGGCGAGCCAAATGACTTAAAATTGCAAAATATTTATGCACGAAATTATTTGTTTTTTATTGAATATAAATTTATATGTACTTTACATTTTCAATTAAGTTTTATAGTTATAATCTCAACTATATAAAATAATATGTTTATATCTTTTTACAAATTATATTTATTAAACTAATGTAAATTTAGAGTATTGCTCATATAACACATTATTTTAGGTTTACGTGTTACAATAAATGAGCAGACCTAACAAAATGCATAGTTTTAAAAAATTGAAAATACTAATATCTAAATCTTTAATTCGTTTTTTAGAATATAATCACTAACTTAACCGATACTTTTATATGGCTTATTTGATATTCTTAATAATTTCTATAATATTTTTTTATTAATACAATTCAATTAATTATTTTTCACTTTTTAGTTTTCATATTCATATTTAGTGGTATAACGTTGTTTCTTAAATTACATAAAGAAATATACAATTTATTGTTTTTGAATGTTATGAATATTTTGAGATAAAAAATAATTATATGTAATATATGAAGTATATAATTATATTTTTAATATGTACTAATATATTATTTTCAATTATACTTTGTATTTTTCTTTGTTATTATATAATTTTTCATTATTTTTTGTCGGTAACAATAATTTTTAATTGTTTTAGTTTCAATATATATATATAATATAACTCTACAATAATTGTAATATTATTTCTCAACAATAATATAATTTTTAATTATTTTAAATATAATATAATTATAATAATTCCGTGTATCACGCACGGGTTGAATTCTAGTTATTATGTATATCAAAAGGATCAAATGCAAAATTTTAACATCGTGTCTAAGCGTTAAATATCGACTAATGATTGTTAGCACGATTGCCATAGTCAATGATGAGATTTGGGCTTGAATAATGACATAAATAGTGTTCTTTGAGGAAATACTTTATGCTAATGATGGATTAAGATAGATGATGACCCTTTCCTTGATTAGACTGCATTACAAACGTGGACGTATATATTAGCTAAAGAAAATGACGATTTGAGTAGCTTTGCACCCGAATTTCATTGACTAATTTTTCCATTTCTAAGATTCTTTTTTCCTCCAGATAATTGATGTTGATATTGAGAGTAGAAAAAGTCGTGGAAATATATTGATAATTAATGTTGATATTGAGAGTAGAAAAAGTCGTGGAAATATATTCAACGTTCAAAAATTCGGATTAGTGATCCGTTTTAATTGAGATGAAAAAGAATTCTAATTTGAATTGACAAAGGTGCTAGAAGTTGAAGCTATTAGAATCACTATATTTAACAAGATATTTAATAAATTTAATTTAAAAATAAAAATTTCTAGAATACAATTATAAATTTACTAAATAAATATTTACGAAAACGAAAATATCCTTTCTCCCTCCCCAACCCGCTCTTTATTTCGATTTGTCCAAAAATAAAATAGTTTTCTTTTTCTAATAATAGTTAATCTTTATATCTCTATTATATCCTTATATTTAATTTTATTTTATTCAATTAAAACTTATTCAAGGTGGTCCTAAGAGATTCATACAGAATTTCATATGTTTCATGGTACTCGGGTTAGAACGTAAGTTAGTGATGCTTTCAATTGCCGAATTTTCGTCATTTGGGGTGCAACAATGGAGTTGCTAGCTTATGTATTTTTTTTAGTGTAATTTTTAATAAAAAAATTACATTATTTATTATATCCCAATTTTTATAACTAATATGAGTATAATTGAAAAATTATCAAGAAGGGTGGAAGTACACAAATTCTATACATTTTCTCTTGAAAACTCAAGCTCCCTTTTTTCCTTTCTTAGCTGGTGTAGGTGATTTGGTGTAGAGTCAAGTGCTCGTTTTTGGTATAAGGAATTGGAGAAATAAAAAGAATAACTCCTATTTTCATATCAATTATTGACCTAATTCTATACATCTACTCGATATTTTGACACTATATCATAACTGATATGACAATTGAATACCGTACCATAAATTGTTCGACGGGGCACCTTAAGAGGCCGTTGAATGAAGCCAACAAACACTACGAACTAAACACACAAATCATTATCAATTAAACATATTGAGAATCACTTCCCATAAAGGAAAATAGAGAGTTTATGAATTAAATATTAAATATAGTAAGAGTATTCAAGTTCCCCTTTCTCCATGTATACTTTGGGATATTTATAGTAGTTGGTACTAGATATGTAATAAATATCTCAAGTATCACCATTTTAAGGTAGGTACAATCCTAATATAAAGGGTGTGTATTATTTAGGTTTTTATAGTGCTTGATATAGGTTTGAGCCTTAGATTTGGGCGTGGGTTAAATATTAATAATATAATTCGTAGCCATATCAATAACATTTTCCTCTTTTTTAATTGTTTTGCATGCGATATTTTTCAATTAAATATAACGATTGTCTTGACTAAATAAAACAATAAATAAAGAGAATCAACACAAAATAATTTATATCATGTTCAGAAATTAATGCAATGATATGGGCACAATAGAGAAAAAGCTCTCACTTTTAGTCCCATGATTTTTTAAAGTGATAATTTTAGTCACGTAATATTAAATTTTTATCTTTTTCAGGATTCTCGTTATGTTTTGGATGGAAAGTTGACTTTTGATCGTTAACTTGAGTTTTAGTGGGAAAACTTACAAGAAAAATGCATCTTTAGTCTCATAATATATCACCGTTTTCACGTTTAATAATAAACCTTGCAAAATTTACAAATTTAGTCCCGATCGATTGAATTTTTCTTAAATTATAATTTATATATTTAATTAGTAAATAATTAGATAATTAATTAACATACAATGTTTTAATTAGGAAAAAAAGTTATACATACCATATTTTGTTGTAAATAATATATTAATTACATACCAAATATATATATTAAATAAAAAAAGTAATTAAAATCAAAATATAAAATAAATTCAAAATTCAAAAAATAAAACAAACCATATTAATGCTTTTGGTACAAAATTGAGTGCGGTAATTATATATATATATATATTAGCTAGTATATATTTTTATTTCGAAATATTAATTAATTAAAAACTAATTAAAATCTTAAGTTAAGCCTATCCAAATTACTCTTAAAATATGTAAAACATATATAATATAAATATATATAAGAAATATATAATATAAAATAAGATAATTCTAGTGATTAATGTTATTTAAACTAAACAAAGCATACACAAAACAATGTTGTCGGCGTCGGCTGCTTACGGAAGGATGATGGTGTCGGCGGGGTTCGGATAGCGTGGCGCTATCTGAAGATGATGGTTGGGGGTGGAAATTTTTTATTTTAACCCTTTTTATTTTTTTTGGAATATATTTTTATTTTAACTTTTCTAATATATATATATATGGCGTCCATGTCACAGAATCTTTCTCTAGCCAAGAATCCCATTATTGATCGAATCGGGGCGGATCCAATTCATCATTGGCAAATGAAAAATCTATCGTATTAACATATATATATATATATATATATATATATATATATATATATATATATATATATTATTGATTATATATTATCTTATATAATATTAATTATTATAATTATTTTATGGTATATTATATATTTCTTATATATATTTATATGATATATATTTTAAGAGTAATTTGGATATGCCTAATTTAAGAATTGAATTAGTTTTTAATTAATTTATATTTAAGAATAAAAATATATACTAGCTAAAATATATATTTTGTTTGTACCACAAGTGTTTATATATTTTGTTTTATTTTTTGAATTTTAATTTTATTTTATATTTTAATTTGTATTTTACTTTTTTTTGATTTTATACATAGATATATATATATGTGGGTGTGGGTGTGCGTATGTAGTTAATATATTATTTACCACAAAATATAGTATGTATAACTTTTTTCCCATTAAAATATTGTATGTTAAATAATTAAGTATCTAATTATTTACTAATTATTGATTTCGTCCCATAATGTGATCTACTTTCAATTTTGGTACCAACAGTTGTCATGCTCTCAATTTGCGTCTCATAAGGTCACTTTTATCTTAAATTAGGTCCCATTGACCAATTTTCGTCCAAAATAAATAGCAAAACCCACGTGCTCCTCGCGTGTCCGTTAGTTTGGACAAAGGTTAATCTGAACCCACCCATTTTAAACGATTTCAGTCCCAATTATTCATTCTGCATCCAAAATTAGGGTTCTTCCTTCCCAAAATTGAAAAATGACTTCATTTTCGAGCTTCTCCAATCTCAAAGAAGAGCTCTACTGTTTCTGTGGAAGAAAAGATCGATTGAGGACTTCGCTCACTACTGCGAACCTAGGTAGAAGGTTTTTAATTGTAGTGACATTGTGGGTGGTTGTGACTTCTTTCTATGGGAGAATGAAGCTTTGGGTGGGAAACCAGCTGTGGTGATTTCTGCACTACGTGAAGAATTATATAATGCAAGGGAAGAATTGAACAAAGAAAGGGAAGAGTTGAAGAAAGTGATGGTTGAGAATGATAAGTTGCGTAAAAAAGTGAAGATATTAATTTGTATCCTTTTGATCTCTTGGCTTTATCTGTTTGTCATGTAATTTGGAATGCAATTTGTGTGTCTGCAATGTATCAACATTTTTCATTGTTAATGAAGCTTGTTTTTGTCAGAGGCTGCTATTAATTGTGCAATGCATTAAATTGGTATGTAAATGAAAAAAGAATAATGAATTCATACCAAAATAGCTAGTTGACATTAAACAAACATTCATAACAATGAAGTACATCAATAGAAGAAACCAACACTAGTAAAAAACACCAACAAAAAGGCCTACTAACATCAGCCCAACATCAATAAAGAAAGGCCTACTATCATAGTTTATCATCAACAAGACCTACTATCATCAGTTTATCATCGACAAAAAAAGGCCTACTAACATCAGTTTGACATCTATACTAATATCAGTTAACAAAACACAAACATGGTGCAATAAAACATAAACATACTACATTTTCTGTTTTCTTTTGTCTTGAATTCTTCTAAGGTTTTCTTCTTTACTTGCATTTAGAGTTGCTTCCAAGCTAGAACATGTGACATATTTTTTACCATTCTTAGTAAAGTCTTGACATTCTTGAAAGGAGACCTTGGCTCTGTGGTCAATGACACTTGAAACCTTGGATGATCTGGTGAAAATCGAACCCTCCGTATATTGACTCCAGTTGAAGATGAAGATTTTTTTTGTACATTCCTTAGTGGACAGAATCTGGCCTTATCAGGTTTTTTTGCTCTGATGAACTGTATCTTCAATCTTTTCCTTACCTACATGGACCGCGTCAAAAGATTAATACAAATATATAATCAAATATAATGAAAAATATGAAATAATCAAAATAAACTTACTACCAGTTTATGGGTTGGATGTTTATGAGTTTGTGGAGTTGGATCTTTCTGAGCTTGTGGAGTTGGATCTATCTGAACACTTATATGAGAATGAAGTTGTCCAGAAGCTTCCAAGTTACTTACTTCAACATTGATTTGATCCCAATCAGGTTCATCACCCCAGTTAGGTGCATTCCTAAATTTTTCAGTAGTGTTTGGAGTTGATTCTTTATTATTTTCAACTTGTGGTGCACTGCTTTCACCCCTTTTGGTTGGACCACTTCTTATGTTGTGTCTATTCACTCCACATATCCTACACTTGTACTCATCTTGTCTCTTCAGTCTGTTAGGATTTACACTCTTTGTTGGTCTTTTTCTTAGCTTTCTCTTCCTTTTTCTCCAGGTTCCATTCTTCTTGTTCATGTTGGTCTTCCTACACCCCTACTATAATTTGGTGGCAAAAGTGGCTCAATTCCAGTTTTCTTCCATTTTTCAGGACCATTAACATGCAAGAGAACATGATCATACACTTTTTTTTTTTTATAAATTTCTACCCAATAACATTCATCAACAAAGTTTTCAGGCTTCAATTTTTGACAATTTATTGCAATGAGTGTATGCTTGCATGGGATACCAGAAAGTTCCCAACTTCTACAAGAACATGTTCGTGCTCTTAAATCCACAGCACATCTAGAACTATCAATGCAACATACTTCATACTATATATCACTTGATATAATGGGTCTACACTCAGATGTTTCTTCCCAATGTTTAGCTAACAATTTCCTTCTCAGGACATAACTCTTTTATATGCTCTATCTCTAGATTTCTGGAGTTTAGCCATCAAATTCTCTCTGATTTTCTCAAACATTATGTAGATCTATTTCTCTCTTGCTTACAGAATAGTTGTATTGAATCTTTCACAACTATTGTTAAAGTAGTAAATCACACTTTGACTGACAACAAAAATGTGATTTACTCCAGCATGTCGGGGATTAGCCCCTCAACCACTATACTGCTGCAGGATCAATTCTTGCTAAATTTTACATCTTCTGATCAAACTCTGCCACAGTTGTGGCCCTAGCTGTTGGAAAACAGCAAAGTTAAAGCAGCGGAAGTTAAAATTTTTTCCAAAAGGGATCGTGATCTTGCAATGTTCGTTTCAAAACTTATGGGATATCAAGAAACTTACAACAATTGAAGCTTTCTTGAAACGTTTTGAGCCGCCCTCAAACGTTCTTCATGCGACATGAATCCCCATTTCTTGATCGATTCTTTCTTCGAGATTCCAAAGTAGAAATCCTCTAGAGTATTAATCCACACCAACCTAGATTCAAATCGTGTTAGTTAGTATGCTAGTACTATAACATGCGTATTAAAGAAATAAGAAACGAAAAAAAGAGAGCAAGAGAATTATCCCCAAAATACCATGAAGGCTGGACATGATCTCCTAATCACGTGTAAGACCAAATTTTTGAACCCCATGCCCTTTTTATAGGGTATGGTTCGAAACCCTAGTACCATGTAGGAGATGGTCTCCTATTTTGACTTTTTTCTTCTATTCTTTCTTTCTCTACAAGTAAATAATGTCTTATCTAAAATAAGATATTTATTTTCTAGAGAAATAACTCCTAACTAATTTAGGAATATTTAATTATTTTAGTAATAATTAAATATCTTATCCCAATAATATTCATTCTAATCATATTAGAATTAATACTTTATTAGAATAACAAAATAGAAAATATTTATTTATTTATTTATCTATTCTAATCAAATTAGAACAAGTAAATAATTAAATACTTGGAATTAATTCTCCAATTAATTATATCAAGGGCTTTAGAATTAATTCACTAATTAATTCCAACGGACTAAAATTAATTCTCCAATTAATTTTATTTGGCTATATAATTAATTCTCCAATTAATTATATTTAGGGATTTATAATTAATTCTCCAATTAATTATATCTTTGCTTTATAATTAATTCTCCAATTAATTATATTTGGACTTAATAATTAATTCTACAATTAATTAACACATGATCCAATTCTGTAATTGGAGTCACGCGTCCAGACGCACTCTTGACTCCCACACGTGTACCATACAGGTGTGGTCTCGTTTCGATCAATTACTTGATCTTTCTAACAATACCCTTTGAACCCGGTATTTGTGTGTGACCCTCTAGGTTCAATTTCAGTTAGCAATGAGCCTAATTAATTAATACACTTTATTAATTAATTACCTCACAGATCACACGACCATAGTCTAGCAACAGGTGTGTGACCCTTACCCGAAATGTGAATGTATATTGGAAAGAACCTTTCAGTCAATGACATCATGTGGGATAAGATCCTCCTACCATCCTATCTCTCGATTAATATCTAGGGCATGGGATTATGGAGAGCCCTACTAATCTTAATCTTAAAACAAAGTTCCCTTCATATTCCATTTGATCTCAATCCAAGAAAACCCCATTTTCTTGATGTCTTGATCTAACCACCTTGCGCAAGGATTTTAGGATAGAATATGAATGACTTGTGTAATAAGAGATCATCTTGCCTACAACAAAGTGTAGGTCCTTTATTGATTCCACCAATTCTCATATGCCACTTGTGTAATCCCGACATAGGCCGTGGTTCAGGTGTCTATACGACGACACCCTTTTGAGCCTATATCAAAGATTACAAAGTTAGCTCGTATGAGACAATGTGGAATCTCAAGTCTAAGGATTAATTCCTCACGTCATTGACATGTGAGGTTTTTCCTAATCTGGAAGTTCTAGTAACGTCCTTTCCCATTTAGGAATCTTCTCACGCGGGGCACTCTCGGTGAACTTGTTCTTACAACAAGCACCCTTGTGTATTGTGTACGCATCAAGTTATGCACTTTACACCCCATGAAACAGGATGATCCTTCTTAAAGACACAACTACATAAGCAAGTCTCAACAGAGGCAAGGTCGACACTTCCACTGTCTGTCGGCCTCATTGACTTGGAGAAGTTTCTAATCCTCGCCTATGGTGTTAAAAACTTGTTTCATGTGTCATTCCCATAATGAAAAAATTCTTCACGGCCTCATCGGATTAGGGGAATTCTAGACATGCACACATAATAGAAACACTCAAAACACGTAATGGTACATAAGAAGTGTTGGCCTGTGATTATAATCATTCGTATATTATTCAAAGATTGTCTTGTTGGAAAAACGGAATCAGAAAGCAGCGGAAATTTAAAAATTTTCCAACAAAAGGATCGAAACTCGCAATCATGAATCCAAATTCGTAGAGATTACAAACTTACTTTTCAATAATCTCTCTTGAAGCGTTTCAAGCGACCCAAGAACGCTCTTCTCGCGGCTTGATCCCCTCTCCTTGGTAAAGCTTGAATCTTTAAAAACTTCTAACTTGAAGCTCTCTAGAGAGAGTCCACCAACTTGACTACAATCTAACTAGTAAGGATGCTAGTTCTCTAGTTAGTGTTTATGCTTAACCTAGGGTTCATTTGATCTTGGAGAAAGGATGGTGTTCAACACATGAACCAAGAGGAATTCATCAATCCGAGCTCTCCTATATATAGCAAGAGGGGGACGCCGAACCTAGTCCTATTGGACTAAGGATTTGGTCCCTCTCTCTTATTACTTGATCATCAAGTAATTCCAAACCTTGACTTTGAATTCTAATTCAAATCAACTTTTAAGAGAGCTAAAATATCCAAACTCCTTTTGGATAATATTATACTTTATTTAATAAATAAATAACTTATTTATCTAATAAATTAATTCATAATTAATTAAATAGATTAATTTCACCAAAATAAGACTTTCATTTTAATTCAAAATTAAACCAAAGTCTATTAAATAATTAACACATTAATTGTTTAGTACATAAATAAATATACACGCACGGTGCACACGTGTCCATGTATGACACATGTCACTCACGTGACCTACACGTGTGCTTCACACGTGTGGAACCTTTTTGGCTTGATTAACTCGTTTAATCATTTCAAAGCCCCAACTTATGTAACCAAGTTGTTGCGTGTGACCCTCTAGGTTCTCAATTCAATTAGCAGTGGCACTAATTAATTAATTCACTAATTAATTAATCAGTCCACAGATTAAACGACCATAGTCTAGCAATAGGTGTTTAACCCCTAGCTGAATTGGAATGTCTCGATTCGACAGAACCTTTAAGTCATTGATTCATGTGAGATACAATCCTCCTACTTACTATCTCTCAACCAAGATCTAGGGTAAGGGAATAATCAGAACCCTAATAATCTGGTCTTAAAGCTAAGTGCATTTCATATCCATTTGATCTCAATCCAAGAAACCCTTTTCTTGATATCTTAATCTACTGCCTTGGCCAAGGACTCCATATGGCATATGAATGACTTACACAATAAGAGATCAACTTGCAAATGCAAGTGTAGGTCCTTTCTTGATTCTCATTCACTTTCATGAATCACTTGTGTAGCCCCAGCATAAGCCTTGAATCGGTTGTCTAAGGCGACACCCTTTAAAGCTTATACCTAAGACTACAGAGTTAACTCACAAAGTGACATGGAACCTCAAGTCTAAGGATCAATTAATCACATCAATGACTCGTGAGATATTTCCTAATCTGGAAGTTTTCATTTCCTGAAATAGAAACTTCCTTTCCCATTTAGGAATCTTCTCACACGGGGCACCTCAGTGAACTTACTTATGCAAGTAAGCACCCTCATGTATCACGCACGTATCAACTATACACTTTGCACCTCCATCAAACAAGGTGGTCCTTCTTAAGGGCGCGATCCCACAAGCAAGCCTTAAAAGAATCAGGTTGACACTCCCACTGTCTGTAGGACTCATCATCTTGGAGTATTTTACTAATCATGACTTATGTGACATAGGGCTTGTTTTATGAACCATTTCACCTAAATGGTAGAGTCCTAAAGTCATCAGGATTAGGGGAGTTCTCATACATGCACAGCTAAAGTAAACGCATACCAAACAAGAGCATATAAAGAAGTGTTGTCTCAATTCGTTATTTTATTCAAATATTGTCTGTGATTACAATAAGGAAAAGTACAAAGCGGATATACAATCGACTTTCTAGGGCACTATTCCTAACAATCTCCCACTTGCCCCGTCAAAGCCATTCTAAAGCTACTCTAAGTCCCATCTTCTGAAAATGACCTTGGAAAGCTTCTCGACTAAGGGGTTTAGTAAGTGGATCTGCCATGTTCTCTGCTGATGTGACCCTCTCAATTTGTACATCTCCTCTTTTGATAATATCACGGATTAGGTGATACTTCCTCATAATGTGCTTGATCCGTTGGTGAGATCCAAAACACAGTAATGGGGTCTTTCATGCTAGGAACAACATTCAACTCTTGAATGAAGTTTCTAATCCAAACACCTTCCTTAGCTGCATCATTTGCAGCTAAGTATTCGGCCTCAGTGGTCGAATCTGCAGTTGTCGTTTGCTTGGAACTCTTCCAACTCACTGCTTCACCGTTTAGGCAGAAAATGTATCCTGGCATTGACTTAAAATCATCTAAGTCAGATGCAAAGCTTGCATCGCAGTATCCTTCGACAGTAAGATCTTTCTGACCTCCGTAAACTAAGAATAAATCTTTAATACTTTTCATGTACTTAAGAATATTCTTCACGGCAGCCCAGTGACCATCTCCAGGGTCAGATTGGAACCGACTTATTACACTAAGTGCATGAGCCACATCCGGTTGAGTACATAACATTGCATACATTATGCTACCTACTGCTGATACATAAGGTGTATGAGTCATTCTTTCCTTCCCAAGATTAGTCTTAGGACACATCTTCTTAGAAAGACATGTTCCTACACTCATAGGAAGGTTCTTAACCTTTGCTGACTCCATATTGAATCTCTTTAATACTTTGTCAATGTACATCAACTGTGATATTCCTATCAACCTTCTAGATCTATCTCGATACATTTTAATTCCAAGGATGTAGGACGCATCACCAAGATCTTTCATCTCGAATTGGTTCGATACCCATAACTTAGTTACTTTCATTTCATCCTTTGAATTCCCAATAAGAAGGATGTCATCAACTTAAAGTACAAAGAATTGCACTGAGGTCTCCAATTCCTTTCTATACACACATGATTCATTCGAAATTTGAATGAAGCCAAACGCTTTGACTGATTCATCAAATCGAATGTTCCAATTCCTAGAAGCCTGTTTCAATCCATAGATTGACCTTTGGAGTTTGCAAACTTTTTGCTCACTCCCACTGACTGTGAAACCTATGGGTTGCTCCATATAAATGTCTTTATCAATGTCACCATTGAGAAAAATAGTTTTCACATCCATTTGCCATATCTCATAGTCATAATATGCAGCAATGCAAGCATGATCCGAATAGACTTTTGCATTGCAACTGGTGAAAAAGTTTCATCAAAGTTCACGCCGGGTCTTTGAGTGAATCCTTTTGCGACCAGTCTTGCTTTGTAGGCTGTAATGCTTCCATCAACTCCAAGCTTTCTCTTAAAGATCCATTTGCAACCTATGGGTTTAACCCCATCAGGCAAATCTGCCAAGGTCCAAACTTGGTTGGAGTTCATGGAATCCATTTCGGATTTCATGGCTTCTATCCACTGTTCAGAGTCAGAATCTGAAAGTGTCTCCTCATATGTTAAAGGATCATTATCCTTTTGAGAGATCTCATGGAAGAATCCATACCATCTCTCTGGCTGTCTAGGAGTGCGTTCAGAATGCCTTAGAGGAGGATTTACGTGTGTATCAAAATTCGTGATTGGTTGTGGTTGATCAGAAGGGGATGTTTCTTCAGTGGGTGGCGTGGGGTCACTTTGTACTTCCTCTAATTCTATAATCTTGCCTTTCTTTTCTTTAAGGAACGGTTCCTCAAGAAAAGTAGCATTTCTGGAAACAAACACCTTTTGCTCAGATTGATCATAGAAGTAGTATCCTATGGATTCCTTAGGATAACCTATAAAGTAGCATAAGTTAGAACGAGATTCTAACTTATCTCCCACTGTCCTCTTCACGTAAGCGGGACAACCTCAAATTCTTAAGTAAGAATAACTAGAGATTTTACCATGCCACATTTCATAGGGCGTTTTAGGGACTGACTTACAGGGAACTAGATTCAAAATCTTTGCTGCACTTTCTAGTGCATAACCCCCAGAAAGAAGGTGGTAAGTCAGTGAAACTCGTCATGGAACGAACCATTTCGAGTAGAGTTCGATTCCTTCTCTCAGAAACTCCATTGAGTTGAGGAGTTCCCCGGAGGTGTCCACTGAGAGATAATCTCATTATCTTTGAGATGATTAAGGAATTCTTCAGTAAGATACTCGCCTCCTCGATCAGATCGAAGTGCTTTGATCTTGTGACTAGTTTGGTTCTCAACCTCCTTTTGAAATTCTAGGAATTTCTCAAAAGCTTCAGATTTATACTTCATTAAGTATACATAACAATACCGACTAAAGTCATCGGTAAAGGTTATGAAATACTGATGATTGTTTCTTGTGCTTACACTAAGCGGTCCACAGACATCAGAATGGATCAAATCCAAGACCTTAGTGGCACGTTCCACAGTTCCTTTAAAAGGAACTTTGGACATCTTTCCTTTGAGACAGGACTCGCAAGAAGTTAACTCTTTGAGATCATTTTCAGAGAACGATCCTAAAGTGTTTATCTTGCTAATTCTGTTCTTGGAAATGTGTCCTAATCTAGCGTGCTATAAGGGAGCTGAAACTTTGTCATCTCTCTTACGTTTAGTTTCTAGTTGTATATTCATAATATTGATATTTTGAGTTAGATAAAGTCCATTACTTAGAGTACCGATGTGAACGGAAGAGTTGTTCCGTTTGATAAAATATTTACCATTCTTAATATAAGTTTCATAACCTTCACAATCTAAAATTGGAACTGAAATTATATTACGAATAATGCTCGGTACATAAAGGACTTTATTTAAAACTAACTCAAAACTACCTAAATCTAATCTAATTGTGCCTAAAGCTCGAGCTTCAACATTTGAGCCATCGCCGATCTTCAAGACACATTCTCCTTCTCTGAGTTGTTGGACTTCATTTAGCATCTGTACATCATTACAGATATGAGCTCCACAACCGGTATCAAGTACCCAAGAACTAGAATTAATAGAAAGATTTACTTCAACAAGAAACATACATTTCTTTAGAGTAGCCTTGTACTCTGGGCAGTTTCTCCTCCAATGTCCCGCTTTACCACAATGGAAGCAAACATCTTCTTTCTGATCACACTTCTTCTTTTGGGCCTTCCCCTTCGAAATGCCACCAGTGGGCCTAAGGGGTTTCTTCTTCTTCTTTTGGGCTTTCTTGCCCTTACCTTTAGAAGGCCCAGAAGAGGAAGATGGAGCATTCACCATCAGAACCTTATTGTCCTTCTTGATCGTGCTTTCAGCAGTCACAAGCTGACTAATCAGCTCAGCTACAGTAGCACCAGCATGATTCATATTGAAGTTAAGGACAAATGGGTTGAATTATGGTGGGAGCGAGGCTAGCAACAAGTCCACTGAAAGCTCATCTTTCAGTGGCATGTCCATGGAAGCAAGTTTCTCAGTGAGGGCGAGAAACTTGAGTCCATATTCATGGACACTTGAACCTTCCCTCATTCTCAAGTGGAACAATTCCTTAGAAGTGTTATACCTTGTAACACGTTCATGAGGGCGGTAAAGTTGCTCTAAGTGGTCGTAAATCTCCCAAGCAAATTCCATGACCTCATGTTGCCTTTGCAAGTCCGTAGACATGTTAGCCAACATAAGGCAACGGGGTTGCAGATTATCATCCTTCCACTTCTGGATCGCGTCTCGCTCGGCCCGAGTGGGAGCGTCCCCTTCGGGACTAGGGTCCCCTTCGAAGAGAACATAAGTTCTCTTCTCAGAATCTAAAATGATTTTCAGATTCCTCAGCCAATCAGAATAGTTGGGACCAGTCAACTTGTTTGACTCGAGGATCGATACAAGAGGGTTTTTGGTTGCCATTTCAAAACACTTAGAGAATCACAGAATCTACGACCTAAATGGTAAAACAGAGAACTAGTGAGTATGTTGAATTATAACGATATACAAAAGATAAGGTCTTTAATCTAATGTAGCTCCCTCTGTTTTTCAAAGATCTATAATTCCCAAAGATCTAAGAGGAACACGTTTCCCAATGGGTACTAAGATCCTGAGCATTTTACCTCGAACCCACGACTCGCGGACATTCTAAGTAAAACCTTAGGTAGGTACAACTTACCAATTCTAACACCTTTAGAACTCTTAGTAGTTGTTTTTGCATCACTTATCTTTCAATATGGACCCACGACTCGTGCGACATCCATATTTACTTAGGCGTTAAGCTCGACCCATCAATCATAAGATCATGATCAAAACTTAGTTCGAACGACCCACGACTCGCGGACATCGCCCTTGCCAAAATTGATCACGAAATATTGATCATTTAAAATGATCAATTAGGTAACTAAGAACTAATAAGCTCCACTAGCTATCCCACGACTCGCGGACAATAATTAGCTTCACTTACTAAATTTAAAACCTATTGAGGGAATGCTAGGAATTTAATTCAAAATTTGCATCTCGAATTAAACACCTAATATTCGAAATGAGCTTAATAGTTAATGGGAATTTTCGAATCAACCGGAGAGTTGTCCGATTCGACCTCACCAACATATATGTTATCCAATTTTAATTAGTCTTGATTAATGCAAGTACAATGTAAATGCATTTCACACAAACACTTAGCAGATAACATGTCCTAGCATGATACTAACATGTGATGATCATGGGTTCTACCTATCTTATGCGTGATATGTGGGAGCCACTCCACAATCACAAGTTCTAACATACATGCCACATAAACAGTTTAAATCACATAAGGGAAAGCAGTAACAAAATACGAGCCCTATCTCTATTACATCTTCAATTGAGATTCCCCTCCCTAACATTATGAGGGGTCTTCACTTATGGCCTCCTTGTTACTTGAATGTGGTCCATCTTACTCCATGGGTGCATTGTCTCCAAAATGAAAATAAAACCTCACCACCTATTCTACTCTCGAAAAAATGAAAAAATACTGAAAAGTAATAAGGCTCAATCTTCATATTAGCCTTAGACAAATACATGGGGCATACCTCGGCCTCAAAACAGTAATATGGAAAGCCACATAATAAATCACATAACAGTACGCATATAAGTGAGGCTCCAACCTCAATTGAAAAACACAACTATAGGGCTCCAACCCCAATTTAAACCATTCATGTGCATAAATTAAAACCATACATAAGTCTAAACCCATGATCACCTAACATGCATAAGTTGCAAGAATTTAAATTTAACCAATAAATTAGAATTCTCGCTTTAAGCTCTAATAGCTTAAAACATGACTTAGATGCAATTCTTGTTCAAGAGTCTTTTCAATAAAACCGGAAAAACAATAAACTAATAAAATTCCAATTAATTTCTGAAAATTAATAATTTTATTCTTTCAATATTTTCAAAAAATAAAGTTTGCAATTTTTCCCAAAATTTAAATCGCTTAATTTTTCAAAATCCCAATTTAAACAATTATTTCAAAAATAATTCAAATTTAATAAAACAAAATTTTAAAGAAAAAATGGATTGGGATTGGATCAAATTAAAACACGAAACCAACATCGCCGCGAAAACGAGGGCTAGGCCACGCCCGCCCGCCAGCCCAGGCGGACCGCAAGAATCGCGCGTGCGCACCGCGTCGCGTACGCCAACAGCAAGGCTGCCGGCACGCTCACAGCGCGCACGCCTTCTCGCGCGCATCGTGCACGCTCGCCTAGGCGGGCAGGCAGGCTGGCGACGGAAGGCTCACGCGCGGATGCAGGAGGCGACGGGCGAGGACTCCCGCACGGATGCGGGAGTCGCTAGGTGGACACGCCTAGGCGCGCCCAGGACGTCTCCCGCGCGGTTGTGGGAGGGGCTGCAGGCATGCACTAGGCGCATGCCCGGCATGGTGCGGCGATGGGTAGGCGGGGCTGGGCGTGAGACTCCTTAGCACGCCCATGCCTCGTGTTTCGGTTCATAACGCGATTTCTTGTTCCATAATTTTCAGTTTCAAAATTAAATCAATCCAAGAATTAAAACCACGATTTAAATAGATCTGAATGAAAACGGTTTTCAAAAACATAATTTAAGAAAATAGTTTTAGAAATTCAAGAGAAATTACAGTTTCGTAATTCAGGCTTTCTAAAAGAACTCCAGAATACCTAATTCGCATCCAAGCCTAAGAATTTCTACCAAATTCAGTTAAGTGGAGACGAATCAGAAACACGATTAACGAAGTGGCTCTGATACCACTTGTTGGAAAAACGGAATCAGAAAGCAGCGGAAATTTAAAAATTTTCCAACAAAAGGATCGAAACTCGCAATCATGAATCCAAATTCGTAGAGATTAGAAACTTACTTTTCAATAATCTTTCTTGAAGCGTTTCAAACGACCCAAGAACGCTCTTCTCGCGGCTTGATCCCCTCTCCTTGGTAAAGCTAGAATCTTTAAAAACTTCTAACTTGAAGCTCTCTAGAGATAGTCCACCAACTTGATTACAATCTAACTAGTAAGGATGCTAGTTCTCTAATTAGTGTTTAGGCTTAACCTAGGGTTCATTTGATCTTGGAGAAAGGATGGTGTTCAACACATGAACCATGAGGAATTCATCAATCCTTAAGGGGAGCTCGAGCTCCCCTATATATAGCAAGAGGGGGACGTCGAACCTAGTCCTATTGGACTAAGGATTTGGTCCCTTTCTCTTATTACTTGATTATCAAGTAATTCCAAACCTTGACTTTGAATTCTAATTTAAATCAACTTTTAAAAGAGCTAAAATATCCAAACTCCTTTTGGATAATATTATACTTTATTTATTAATAAATAAATAACTTATTTATCTAATTAATTAATTCATAATTAATTAAATAGATTAATTTCTCCAAAATAAGACTTTCATTTTAATTCAAAATTAAACCAAAGTCTATTAAATAATTAACACATTAATTATTTAATACATAAATAAATATACACGCACGGTGCACACGTGTCCATGTATGACACATGTCACTCACGTGACCCAGACGTGTGCTTCACACGTGTGGAACCCTTTTGGCTTGATTAACTCGTTTAATCATTTCAAAGCCCCAACTCATGTAACCAAGTTGTTGTGTGTGACCCTCTAGGTTCTCAATTCAATTAGCAGTGACCCTAATTAATTAATTAACTAATTGATTAATCAGTCCACAGATTAAACGACCATAGTCTAGCAACAGGTGTTTAACCCCTAGCTGAATTGGAATGTCTCAATTCGATAGAACCTTTAAGTCATTGATTCATGTGAGATACAATCCTCCTACTTACTATCTCTCAACCAAGATCTAGGGTAAGGGAATAATCAGAACCCTAATAATCTGGTCTTAAAGCTAAGTGCATTTCATATCCATTTGATCTCAATCCAAGAAACCTTTTTCTTGATGTCTTGATCTACTGCCTTGGCCAAGGACTCCATATGGCATATGAATAACTTATACAATAAGAGATCACCTTGCAAATGCAAGTGTAGGTCCTTTCTTGATTCTCATTCACTTTCATGAATCACTTGTGTAGCCCCAGCATAAGCCTTGAATCAGTTGTCTAAGGCGACACCCTTTAAAGCTTATACCTAAGACTACAGAGTTAACTCACAAAGTGACATGGAACCTCAAGTCTAAGGATCAATTAATCACATTAATAACTCGTGAGATATTTCCTAATCTGGAAGTTTCCATTTCCTGAAATAGAAACTTCCTTTCCCATTTAGGAATCTTCTCACACGAGGTACCTCAGTGAACTTACTTATTGAAGTAAGCACCCTCATGTATCACGCACGTATCAACTATACACTTTGCACCTCCATGAAATAAGGTGGTCCTTCTTAAGGGCGTGAACCCACAAGTAAGCCTTAAAGGAGTCAGGTTGACACTCCCACTGTCTGTAGGACTCATCAGCTTGGAGTATTTTACTAATCATGACTTATGTGACATAGGGCTCGTTTCATGAACCATTTCACCTAAATGGTAGAATCCTAAAGTCATCAGGATTAGGGGAGTTCTCATACATGCACAGCTAAAGTAAACGCATACCAAACAAGAGCATATAAAGAAGTGTTGCCTCAATTCGTTATTTTTTTCAAAGATTGTCTGTGATTACAATAAGGAAAAGTACAAAGCGGATATACAATCGTCTTTCTAGGGCACTATTCCTAACATGTTTGTGATATAGGGAAAGTCCCAAAGCATTCAATCGAAAGTTGTAATGCTTTGGGACTTTCCCTATATCACAGAAAATCTTTGAATAATATACGAATGATTGTAATTACAGGCGAACACTTCTAATGTGCAATACGCGCTTTCTGTGTTTCCATTACGTGTGCATGTCAAGAACTCCCCTAATCCGATGAGGCCGTTAAGAACTTTATCATTATGGGAATGACACATGAAACAAGTTCTTAACTCCATAGGAGAGGATTAGAAACTTCTCCAAGTCAATGAGGCCGACAGACAGTGCGAGTGTCGACCTTGTCTCTGTTGAGACTTGCTTGTGTAGTTGTGTCCTTAAGAAGGATCATCCTGTTTCATGGGGTGTAAAGTGCATAAGTTGATGCGTACACAATACACAAGGGTGCTTGTTGTAAGAACAAGTTCACTGAGAGTGCCCCGCGTGAGAAGATTCCTAAATGGGAAAGAACGTTACTAGAACTTCCAGATTAGGAAATATCTCACATGTCAATGACGTGAGGAATTAATCCTTAGACTTGAGATTACACATTGTCTCATATGAGCTAACTCTATAATCTTTGATATAGACTCAACAGGGTGTCGCCATATAGACACTTGAACCACGACCTATGTTGGGATTACACAAGTGGCATATGAGAATTGTTGAAATCAATAAAGGACCTACACTTGCTATAGGCAAGATGATCTCTTATTACACAAGTCATTCATGATTCCATCCTAAAATCCTTGCGCAAGGTGGTTAGATCAAGACATCAAGAAAATGGGGTTTTCTTGGTTTGAGATCAAATGGAATATGAAGGGAACTTTGTTTTAAGATTAAGATTAGTAGGCTCTCTATATTCCCATGCCCTAGATCTTAATCGAGAGATAGGATGGTAGGAGGATCGTATCCCACATGATTTCATTGACTGAAAGGTTCTTTCAAATATACATTCACATTTCGGGTAGGGGTGCACACACCTGTTGCTAGACTATGGTCTTGTATGATTTGTGAGGTGATTAATTAATAAAGTGTATTAATTAATTAGGCTCACTGCTAACTGAAATTGAACCGAGAGGGTCACACACAAATACCGGGTTCAAAGGGTATTGTTAGAAAGATCAAGTAATTGATCGAAACGAGACCACATGTGTATGGTACACGTGTGGGAGTCAAGAGCGTGTTTGGACACGTGACTCCAATTACAGAATTGGATCATGTGTTAATTAATTGTAGAATTAATTATTAAGTCCAAATATAATTAATTGGAGAATTAATTATAAATCCCTAAATATAATTAACTGGATAATTAATTAAATAGCCAAATAAAATTAATTGGAGAATTAATTTTAGTCCGTTAGAATTAACTAGTGAATTAATTCTAAAGTTCTAGATGGAATTAATTGGAGAATTAATTCTAAGTATTTAATTATTTAGTTGTTCTAATTTGATTAGAATAAAGAAATAAATAAATATATTCTATTTTATTATTCTAATAAAGTATTAGGATGAGATATTTAATTATTGCTAGAATAATTAAATATTCCTAAATTAGTTAGGAGCACTTTCTCTAGAAAATAAATATCTTATTTTAATTAAGACATTATTTACTTGGAGAGAAAGAAAAGTAGGAGGCCATCACCTACAAGACATTAGGGTTTCGAACCCTACCCTATAAAAGGTCTAAGGGGTTTGATTTTTTTGGCTTACACGTGATGTGGAGATCACGTCCAACCTTCATGGAATTTTGGGGATAATTCTCTTGCTCTCTTTTCTCGTTTCTTGTTTCTTTAATACACATGTTATAGTACTAGCATACTCACTAACATGATTTGAATCTAGGTTGGTGTGGATTAATACTCTAGAGGATTTCTACTTTGGAATCTCGAAGAAAGAATCGATCAAGAAACAAGGACTCATGCCGCATGAAGAACGTTTGAGGGCGGCTCAAAACATTTCAAGAAAGCTTCAAATGTTGTAAGTTTCTTGAAATCCCAACGTTACGATACGAACATTGCACGTCTTTTAGATCTACTTTGTGGAAAATTTTAAACTTCCGCTGCGTTAACTCTGCTGTTTTCCAACAAAGTTAACTCAAGACTAGCGAATCTTGATCCTATCAGAATTACTACAACGAGAGACATATGGAGTATCCTTATACTCTTTGCAGTTCCTTTCCAAGGCCCTAGTTTGCCACTATGGAAGCTAAAGTCTGATCTTTCTTTTAGGCTTTCCCTTCTCTCACCCCTCCATCGGGTTTTAAGGGTTTCTTTTTTTTTTTTTTTTGGCCTAGATGCCTTTACCTTATTAGGTTTAGAAGAAGAACTAATCATCATAACCATTTAGTCCTTCATAAGGATGTTCTCTTAAGTTATCAACTAATTTGATCAACTACGCTACAATAGCATCATCTAAGATTGAGCAAAAAGGGCCTAAAATGATGATAGAAGCAATTCAAGCAATCAGTGGACTAAGAACTCGTTTCTTAGTTTGCGTACGTGGTTGCAAGATCCTCCTTAGTGAGGACTTTCAGTCCATGTTACACGTGCATTCCTTCATACAAATTTGGAACAATTCCTTCGATGTGTTATACCTTGTAACACGATCGTAAGAGAGTACAATTGCTGTTAAGTGTTCACATAATGAGTTATACTTTGTAACACATTTATGAGGGAGTACAATTGCTCTTAAGTGTTTGGAGAATTTCCTTTCACCTTTCGATTGCTTCTCTTTAGGCCTTGGTCGAATTTTCACAATAAGTGAAAAGTCCGCCTTTTAGAGAACACTTTTCTCTTTTGGAATCTAAAACGGATTTTAGGATTCGAAGCCAATCAGAGTAGTTAGGACTTTAGTCAGCTTACTTGACTCAAGGACGGATACTAATGGGTCGCATTTCAACTTGTAGACAATCATAGAACTACAACCTAAATGCTAAGCAGAGAAAATGTGAGCATATTGAATAATAACGTAACACATAGGATTAGGTTTTTTATCATATGTGGCTCCCACTGTTTTTAGAAGGTCTATAAATCCCAAAACGACCTTAGAAGAAACTTGCTTTCTCAGCTGGTACTAGGATCGAAAGCATCCTTAGTTTTGGACTCACGACTAGTGAGACATCCAAAGGTCTAAGAATCTTTATGTAGGTACGAAATTGCCAATTCCATCTCCATGGAATTCCTAGTAATATTTTTGCATCACCGATCTTTCAATCATGGACCCACGACTCGTGAGACATCCATATCTACTTCAGTGTTGAGCGGGACCCATCAATCATAAGATCTCAATCTAACTTAGTCCGGAACGACCCACGACTCATGAGACATAGCCATTCTAAAATGATCAAGAAATATCGATTACCTAAGGTAATCAATCAAGAAACTAAGATTTAATAGGCTGCACCAATTACCCCACGACTCGTGAGACAGCAATTAGCTTACCTATTAACTCTTAAATCCTATTGATGGAATACTAGGAATTTTATTACCGTAATAGAATACCTATTTATTCGAAAATTGCTCAATATTTTTAATTAGGGATTTTCGAATTAACCGGAGAGTTGTCCGGTTTTGACCTTACCAACATGTACAGTTATCCATTTTTTATTATCTTGATTAATGCAGTTTCACATAAAATGTATCACAAAAGCAATTAACAGATAACATGTCCTAGTATGATACTAATATGAGATGATCATGGGTATCCTATCTTATGTGCAATTATGGGAGCCACTCCATAATTGCTAGTTCTAACATACATGCCACATAAACAGATATTTCACATAAGGGTGCAAAATTTAATGGAAAAAAACTATTCTATTACATTAATAGAAACAACCCTCCCTAACATTTTGAGGGGTCTTCAATTATGGCGCCTTTCTCCTTGATTTGTGGATCCATCTTGCTCTTTGGGTGCTTGTCTCCAAAATGAAAAGAAAACCCCACTTCCTAAGTTCTACTCTCTTTACATAAATTAATATGGCTCAATCTTCATATTGACCATAGACAAATACACGGGGCATACCCCAGACCAAAAACAATAATACTGAAAGCCACATAATAAATCAAGCAAAGCAAACATAAGTAGGGCTCCAACCCCAATTGAATAACGCAACTATTGGGCTCCAACCCCAATTGAAATCATCCATGCGCATAAATTAAAACATTCACAAGACTAACTCATGATCACCTACACTAGCATAATCCGCTTGAAATTTAAATTTACCAATTAAATTTAAAATTCCCTTGACTTCAAGTTACAACTAACTTAAGTAATTTGAATATTAGTTCATTATTGAAGAATTTATTCAAAATCGAACCCGGATCAATTTGACAAAACCACAATTAATTCAAAATTAAATTTTTGTCAAAAATATCATTCAAAGTGATATTTAACATTTTCTCAAAAATTAAGAACTTGACTTTAATTCATAAAATCTCAAATTTTATAATTATTTCAAAATAAATAATTTTTAAAATTAAAATATAATTTTAAAATAAAATAAGATTTTATAAAATCGGGATTTTACGAAATTTGGAAAACACGAAACAAAAAACGAGATTTCGGGATTCGGCGCGAGGCACGCGACGTCCGCCCGCAAGCACCAGCACACAGCCCGCAAGGGTCCCGTATGCGCGCACGCTGCTCGCGGGCGTCGCTGGGCGCATGCAGAACAAGGCAGCAGGTGCGCCTAGGCGCGTCCGGGCATCTACTCGCCAAGGTTGCGGTGGAATGGGACGACGGTTTGCCGCCCCATGCGCGTACATATGTGCACAATCCCGCGCGCAAAACCGTTCTGATTCTCGTTTTGTAATTTCGACAAATTCAAGCAATCCGATTTCGAATTAAAATATTTCAAAACAAATCTGATTAAAACAACTTAAAACCAAATTTTTACGAAAATAGTTTTTCAAGATTTTCAAGAAACAGTTTTGATCCGATAGATTTGTTTTTAAACAAAAACCAAGAATACGTAGCCAACATCCAAATTCAAGAATTTTTTGTCAAAATTCAAAAAAGTCATGTTTCGAAACGAAAGTTGCAAGATGGCTCTGATACCACTTGTTGGAAAACAGAAGAGTTAAAGCAGCGAAAGTTTAAAATTTTTTCCAAAAGGGATCGTGATCTTGCAATGTTCGTTTCAAAACTTATGGGATATCAAGAAACTTACAACAATTGAAGCTTTCTTGAAATGTTTTGAGCTGCCCTCAAATGTTCTTCATGCGGCATGAATCCCCGTTTCTTGATCGATTCTTTCTTTGTGATTCCAAAGTAGAAATCCCCTAGAGTATTAATCTACACCAACCTACATTCAAATCATGTTAGTGAGTATAATAGTACTATAACATGCGTATTAAAGAAATAAGAAACGAGAAAAAGAGAGCAAGAGAATTACCCCCAAAATTCCATGAAGGATGGACGTGATCTCCTAATCACGTGTAAGACCAACTTTTCGAACCCCATGCCCCTTTTATAGGGTATGGTTCGAAACCCTAGTACCATGTCGGAGATGGTCTCCTACTTTGACTTTTTTCTTCTATTCTTTCTTTCTCTCCAAGTAAATAATGTCTTATCTAAAATAAGATATTTATTTTCTAGAGAAATAGCTCCTAACTAATTTAGGAATATTTAATTATTCTACTAATAATTAAATATCTTATCCCAATAATATTCATTCTAATCATATTAGAATTAATACTTTATTAGAATAACAAAATAGAAGATATTTATTTATTTACTTGTCTATTCTAATCAAATTAGAACAAGTAAATAAATTAAATGATTGGAATTAATTCTCCAATTAATTATATCAAGGGCTTTAGAATTAATTCACTAATTAATTCCAAAGGGCTAAAATTAATTCTCTAATTAATTTTATTTGACTATATAATTAATTCTCCAATTAATTATATTTAGGTATTTATAATTAATTGGAGAATTAATTATATCTTTGCTTTATAATTAATATTCCAATTAATTATATTTGGACTTAATAATTAATTCTACAATTAATTAACACATGGTCCAATTCTGTAATTGGAGTCACGCGTCCAATCGCGCTCTTGACTCCCACACGTGTACCATACAGGTGTGGTCTCGTTTCGATCAATTATTTGATCTTTCTAACAATACCCTTTGAACTCGGTATTTGTGTGTGACCCTCTAGGTTCAATTTCAGTTAGCAGTGAGCCTAATTAATTAGTACACTTTATTAATTAATTACCTCACAGATCACACGACCATAATCTAGCAATAGGTGTGTGACCCCTACCCGAAATGTGAATGTATATTCGAAAGAACCTTTCAGTCAATGACATCATGTGGAATAAGATCCTCCTACCATCCTATCTCTCGATTAAGATCTAGGGCATGGGAATATGGAGAGCCCTACTAATCTTAATCTTAAAACAAAGTTCCCTTCATATTCCATTTGATCTCAATCCAAGAAAACCCCATTTTCTTGATGTCTTGATCTAACCACCTTACGCAAGGATTTTAGGATGGAACATGAATGACTTGTGTAATAAGAGATCATCTTGCCTACAATAAGTGTAGGTCCTTTATT
Source organism: Lantana camara (assembly GCA_037501455.1). NCBI lineage: Eukaryota > Viridiplantae > Streptophyta > Magnoliopsida > Lamiales > Verbenaceae > Lantana > Lantana camara. The sequence goes on from CM074857.1 coordinate 114,650,588, forward strand.
GATTCCACCAATTCTCATAGGCCGTGGTTCAGGTGTCTATACGGCGACACCCTGTTGAGTCTATATCAAAGATTATAGAGTTAGCTCATATGAGACAATGTGGAATCTCAAGTCTAAGGATTAATTCCTCACGTCATTGACATGTGAGATATTTCCTAATCTGGAAGTTCTAGTAATGTCCTTTCCCATTTAGGAATCTTCTCACGCGGGGCACTCTCAGTGAACTTGTTCTTACAACAAGCACCCTTCTGTATTGTATACGCATCAACTTATGCACTTTACACCCCATGAAACAGGATGATCCTTCTTAAGGACACAACTACACAAGCAAGTCTCAACAGAGATAAGGTCGACACTTCCACTGTCTGTCGGCCTCATTGATTTGGAGAAGTTTCTAACCCTCGCCTATGGTGTTAAGAACTGGTTTCATGTGTCATTCCCATAATAAAAAAGTTCTTAAAGACCTCATCAGATTAGGGGAGTTCTAGACATGCACACGTAATGGAAACACTCAAAACACATAATGGCCCATAAGAAGTGTTCGCCTGTGATTACAATCATTTGTATATTATTCAAAGATTGTCTGTGATATAGGGAAAGTCCCAAAGCATAACAGCTTTCTAAGGCACTATTCCTAACACTAGCAACCTTCCGTAAAGCCTTCTTAATGGTTAATCCTCTAAATCCAGCAGTAGCCATATTCCCATGGAGATGTCTTACATAAAATCTATTATCAGCATTTGGAAGTACATTATCAAAGGTACACACATGCCCTTTTTGTTTATCAGACATAAAGGTTCATTCATAATCCCTCTCAATCACCAAGTCATGTTTAAGTATTTTTAGAAACCATTCCCAATTTTCTTTAGTTTCCCTTCCCACAACAGCATAGCAAACTGGAAATATACAATTATTTGGATGTAATCCTACTGCAGTTAGCAACACACCTTTATGAGGGCCCTTTAGATGACATCCATCTCCCAAATTAATTTCTTACATCCTACCAAAAATGTATTATTCAAAGCTTTCAAGCAAATATACATTTTACTGAAAGTTGATTTACCATTCAGATCAATGTCAGGAGACAGGGAACTAACAACAGTTGAACCTGGATTGGAAGTCCTAAGTTCTTCAGCATCATCCCACAACTTTGCATAGTGCTTTTCTGATTCACCCTCTATCCTTTTTAAAGTAATCCATTTAGTCCTATAGGCCTGATTTCTAGATAGATTTTCATTCATTTCTCTCACAATATCATCCCTCCACCCAGTAACCTTTTTTTTTTAGCATTTGTCCTAAAGTGATGTTCATGTAACCAAGAAGACTTTACATTTTTTACATGATCAGTGCCATCACAACTATGTTTATCTCTGCACTTTGCGATTTGAAACTCACCTTTTATCCCCCCCAGCTAAAGCATTAACTCTCCAGTCACACCCTTCATCTCCACATACAACATATATTCTTCTTAAATCATTTTTAGAAAAATCAATATTTCTTCTACCTTTACAGCATATGAATCCAAGGTCAACTTAAAATTAACTTTACTATCAAACCATTGACCTTTGAAAAATTTAGGATCACACACATCTAGGGGCGGATCTAGAATTTCTTAGTAGTTAGGGTTGAAAATTCTTTGACCTCAATATATTAAAAATAATAATAATAAGAACTTGAAATTAATTAAAATATTTAAATTATATAGGATGTCTTTATAATTTTTATGAGATGCTAAAACTCATAGATGATAATTGTTTGGACGATTCACCATCCCTTCAATTTGCTCCCACTGTTTTTTCTCAAACTAAAGTTTTCACGTACAAATACTAATATGTTCCCTTACAAAAAAAAATCAGAATTAAAATATCCATTATCGAATATAGTAAGTAATCTTTTTGGTAAATAAAAGGTAAGTTAAAGTATAGACAATTAAATAAAATCTTTCGGTAAATAATAGGTAATTAGTTAAAGTATAGACAATTAATAAAAGAACTAGTAAGTGTTTTATATTCAAAATTAAGATTCGAACTCACAACATATTATTAAGATTATATATGTTGGAAATTAGAACTTTTTGTTATATTAGTTCGACAAAGCTATGTTTTGATTAGAAGTACCCACGTGATATGGTGTTTTTTAGCTCTCTAGCATTATATAACACATTATCTATACAATAAGATACACCAATCCTTTCCAAATGAATAAATACACTTTCTTCAAGTCTATAATACTTCTTAATCCCCTTATAACCCAATGATGCACACAAGTTATCTAAATAATAAAAACCAACTTGATTTAGGTCTACGTAGTCAAATTCACTAACCTTTCCCCCATAATACTTAGTTCTTCAATTCGAAGAGCTCAATAAGCCGCCATGGTGCAGCACAATATATAGTTACAGCGGGCTCAAGTGGATCTGGAAAAAAAAAAAAAAAGGTATGCGCATTATATAGTAGTGAACTTGCAAAACCCTAAAGTTGAAAAAGACAACTCAAACACTTTCAACCAACAAGATAACCCTACCCCACATGCATTCAAACACTACCAACAAGAACATACAATAAAAAAACCTTTGGGACTACAACACTGTAAAAAGAAAATAGTGGACTTACAGTAAAATGGAACCGAATCATTTAACTTTGTTCGATCGCTTAATGCCATAGCAGACAACTTTCAAATTTTAGGGCTACTAAGATTCAAATACATAGAAGAAGGATTGAAGGGATTTCACGCAATATATAGATGAATTGCGATTTAGAGATACGTGGTAAATTCTAAGGCTGCAAAATTAGGGCTAAATTGGGGCTGAAATTGTTCAAAAGGGGTGGGTTCAGATTAACCTTTGACTAAACTAGCGGACACATGAGGGGCACGTGAGTTTTACCGTTTATTTTGAACGGAAATTGGTCAATGAGACCTAATTTAAGAAAAAAGTGACTTTACAGAATGTAAATTGAGCGACAACTATTGGGATCAAAATTGAAAGTGGGTTACATTATGGGACGAAATCAATAACTTTCTCTATCTCTCTGTCTGTCTGTCTGTCTCTCTCTCTCTCTCTCTCTCTCTCTATATATATATATATATATATATATATATATATATATTATAATTTTAAAAAAATGGAATCGATCGAGACTAAAATTGTATATTTTGAAAATTTTAGGATCAAAAGTGAAAACGGTGATATATTATGGGACTAAAGATACATTTTTCTCTTAACTTTTTCCAACAAAGTTAAAGTTAACGGTTAAAAGTCAACTTTCCATCCAAAACATAACAAAGTCGTGAAAATAATAAAAATTCAATAGTACGAGACTAAAATTACCACTTTTGAAAACCATGAGACTAAGAGTAAAAATGACCATATATTGTGGGATTAAAATACATTTTTCTCGGGCATAATATAATATGAATACATCGACATGAATTTTTTTATGAATTTTTAATATTATATTAGGTAATACATATTTGACATAACCCATCTTAACAATTAGCGGGGGAATGTGGCAAAAATCCCTAAGGCACTAGACAAATTTGACATCACTCCCCCATGAAAAAATATCAATACTAACTACCCAGTTCAAATTTGAATTTGATTTCACTTCCCATTTTTGACGAAATTACCAAAATAGCCTTGAAGAAACATGAAATGACATAACACATCACTCTTCTCTCCCACACAAATAATTTTGTATAATACCTCATATACACGATTTTAATTATATATATATTTTTTTGTACATTAATACTTCAAACTATAATTTTCATATTTCATATGTAAAAATTAATATTTTTTTTATTTTATTTTGTGTAGGTGGATGGTGGGATAAAAATTAGTTGTTGATTTATATTTTAAAGTATTAATTAGAAACAATAGAGTGTCCAAGTTATAAAATAGAGTATTGAAATTATAAAATTGAGTATCCAAATTATAAAATATAATATTATAAAGTTTCCGAATTATAAAACAGAGTATCCAGATTCAAAAGTAGAATATTATTTGTAAAAGTTAAAGTGCTCAGGTTTAAAATTGATGTACAAGAAGGAAAAAGAAAAAAAAAAGAGTATTGTTCGTAAAAGTTAAAATACTTATGTTTTAAATTAGAGTGTTATTCATAAAAGTTAAAGTACCTAAATCTATAATTGAGAGTATTATTTATAAAAGTTAAAGTACCTAAATTTATAATTGAAGTATTGTTCATAAACATTAAAGTATTCAGATTTAAAATTAATAGAGTATTATTTGTAAAAGTTAAAGTATTCAGGTTTAAAATTGAAATATGAAAAGGAAAAAGAAATAATTATTAACGATATTGTAGTCAGTTTAAGTGATTGGGGAGTAAAATTAAATTATAAATTTAAATTAATGAGTTAGTATAGATTATTTTTACATGGGAAAATAAACTAAATTATTTTCAATTAGAGGAGAGTTATTAATTATGATCCCACAATCAGCTTATGAAATAGGATTGTTCATCATTATTAAATAGTTAGTTTGTTATTTAGTTGATTTGTGGGATGGTTAATTAAATATTTATATAAAAATTATCCCACACAATATGATATAAATTATTATAATCAATTTTGGGTGAAGGAGGTGCTGTGCGGCACCCGGTGTGCATGGTGAACCGGGTTGGTCACTGTTCATAATAAAATTAATTGATTTTAGAAATTCTAGTCTCTACACATTTTCGGTATAACACTTGCAATAAATTAATGGACGAATTACATTCAAGTACTTTTAGGTTTGGCCTAATTACAACGCAGTCCCTATTCTTTCAATTATTATCATATAGTATCATATTCGTTAGGGTTCTTACTTCTTAGGGATCAGTATGTAATTTCAATTTAATATAGGGATCGTTTTGTAACATAATAAAACAATAAGAAATGCATTTGTAATTTCTAGCTAAATTTAAATTAGGCCGTTTAGGGATTTCAGATGGAACCTAATGGTGTTTAGGGACCTCAGATAGAACCCTAATGGTATTTAGGGACCTCAGATAGAAACAATACCTCAGGAACTATACGGTAATAATCGAAAAAATAAGGATTACGTTGTAATTAGGCAAAACCTGAGAATACTCAAATGTAATTCGTCCTAAATTAATCAGTAACTTTTTAGTTAGTTAAATCATAAATGTAATGAGAGCGACCACCACTCCTTTGGACAACTTAGAGAATACAGACAGACATACTATGCATTAACTTATGAGTGCGCTGGCTTTCGTTCTGAAATGTTCTTGAGAGTTTTCTCAGAGAATTTATTTTGAACGAGATCAGTTGGAAGAGTTTGATGGATTTTTCTTTTGTAACATAAATATTATCGCTTTGTATAATCTTTTTATTTACTTAGTAGTTTGGCATCAAATTATACGTTTTTATATCATTTATATATATATATATATATATATATATATATATATATATGGAAACGCTAGTTTTTAAGTTCTAAAACTTACAAATTACCGATTCTATTATGATTTAGATGTACCATTTCGAGGGAACTAACTATTATAGTCGACGGTCGATGCTATGGTTAGAATGAAAAAAAAAAAAAAAAAAAAACACGTAACATTTTCAGCTTAACCTAGGGTTTTTCATTTTATTTATTTCCAGGAATGTTTTCGGAATTCTCCTGTCTGGAAAAAAACAGTTCAAATGAGTTTTGTTAATTTGGAATGGACATTATATTACAACTACACTCCTTTCCAGACTTCAAATATATATTAAGATGGAGATGAGTTTATTTTCCAAATTTTAGAATTCAGAGAAATTAGCATGAATTCTGTGCTGTACACAGAAATTATTAAAAACACATAAGTTACAATATTCATGAAGAACTACATTTATTTTTAAAAAAATTTTGAAACAACTTTTTAAATAAGCAAAACCAATGCAAACACTTATTTCGGAACCAGCTAAATACTTTTCTTGGCCTTTTTAACGGCCTCGATGCCAAACTAACCAAATGCAACACTGATTCTAGTAGACTAATACGAATCTAATTCGATAATCTAATTCGATTAAATTAGTGTAGTGAGATGATGAGTGTTTTACGTTTATTGTTTGATTAATAAAAAAATTGGGGACACACTTACTATTATGATCGGTTGAGTCCGAACGAATCGAATTTAAATTAAAATTTTTTAGATTTAATTAGAAATTCAAAAATTATTGAGGGATTCTATGTGTGTCTTTCTAGTGTTGTCCCTATCTTCGTATGATGTGATTCCCTATGGACACAGTTATATAGGGATGGTATTAATTGCTATTTCAAACATAAATTTCCCTAATTTCGATTTTGGCATCATGCTAATCGACTTTTGATGAGTGAATTTTTCTTGTGATTTTAGGACAATCTCAATTTAGAGGGATGTAAAATGCAATTATTATTTTTAATTATAATTCAAAGTTATTGGTTTATTAGGATTGGATTACATGATATAAATTTTTTTCTATCAATGATAGTAAGATTGAACTAGTAAGATACAAAGTTCTCTTACCAATGATAACATGACCTATATAGCATGATCAGATTACTAAGGTGGTGATCACATAATCGAATTACTAAGGTGTAAGGTTTCATACCAATGATAGCTATGATAACTTTAAGAGAATTCATGATGTTGGGAAGGCTTTTTCTTTATTGTTGTAAAATCTGTAATCTACTACAAGGAATTGTACAACTAAATAATACAAGACCTAGGCTAAGAAAGGAAACTAAATAATTACAGAATAACTATGCCACAATTACGGGATTGACCAAATCCCTAGTTTCCCTTGCTAACACTCCCCCTCAAGTTGTACAGTGGGATCTCTAACGTGCAACTTGTCTAGAACTTCCCCAAATATCCTACCATTTACGGCTTTGGTAAGAATGTCGGCAAGTTGGTCTTCCGACCTCACATGTGGTAACTTAATGACTCCTTCCTTGATCTTCTCCTTGATGAAGTGTCTGTCGACCTCAACGTGTTTTGTAAGGTCATGTTGTACGGGATTCTCAGATATGCTAATCGCTGCACGATTATCACACATCAAGTTACATGCTTCTTTACTCAAGAGACCAATTTCCCCAAGCAACTTCCTCAACCAGAGTACTTCTGCCACACCCAGGGCAATTCCTCGGAATTCTGCTTCAGCACTAGAGAAGGCCACTACCTTCTGCTTCTTACTTTTCCAGATCACTAGATTTCCACCAACAAGGGTAAAATAGCCCGACGTTGACCTCCGATCCCCCGGGGCTTCCTGCCCAGTCCGCATCTGTATAAGCCTCGATCCTTAAGTGGTCATTCCTCTGAAACAGAACACCTCTGCCTGGACACCCTTTCAAGTATCGACACACTCTTACCGCGGCATCCATATGTTCCTTTTGTGGTTGTTGCATAAATTGGCTCAACACTCCAACAGCATAGGCTATATCAGGTCGTGTGTGGGATAGGTGAATAAGCTTCCCTACCAAGTGTTGGTACTACAACCTGTTTGCTTCTCCAGACCCCTCAACACTTCTCAATCCATGGTTTACTATCATAGGAGTATCCACAGGTCGACACTCTAATAATCCAGTCTCTGCTAGCAGATCTAGAATGAACTTCCGCTGTGATATGTATACCGTTCTTCATCTCAGTACCTCAATCCCAAGGAAGTGTTTCAGCTGTCCCAAGTCTTTCATCTCGAATTCCCTGAATAAATTTTCCCTCAGCTGGGAAATCTCTTATGTGTCATATCCTGTAATGATCATATCATTAACATAAATGATCAAACACGTCACACGTCTCTCTCTTATTTTAATAAAGAAAGTATGGTCTGAGTTACTCTGATGGTAACCATACTTCTTCATTGCTGCTGAGAACCTCCCAAACCAAGCCCGGGGTGACTGTTTCAACCCATAGAGAGCTTTTCTTAACCTGCACACCTCTTCGCTGCCGAATTTCCCTGTAAACCCTGGAGGGGGTTCCATGTAGACTTCTTCCTGAAGATCCCCATGAAGAAACGCATATTTAACATCGAATTGGTGGAGTTCCCAATCTCTATTTACTGCTACTGAGAATAACACCCTGATGGTGTCTATCTTAGCTACGAAGGAAAAAAGTCTCTGAGTAATCGATCCCGTAGGTCTGTGTGTATCCTTTCGCCACCAACCTCGCTTTGTACCTTTCAATGCTTTCGTCGGCCCGATGTTTTACAGTGAAGACCCAACGACATCCAACTGTTCTTTTTCCTTTAGGCATGATGCATTTTTCCCATGTCCTATCTTTTCCAGTGCTTCCATTTCCACTTCCATAGTCTGTACCCACTTCTCATCTTCAAGTGTTTCTTCTATGTTACTCAGGAGCCGGGTGGAGTGAATGGTTGTGGTATAGGTCAGGGCTTGTGGCGCTAGATTCCGTCTGACCACATTAGCGACTGGATACTTCGGATTTCTACCTGTATGTTCGGGTTCGTACCGTTTCAACGGAACTCCTTTGATTGTCCGTGGTGGGAACACATATCTACCTGTATCACCCCTATCACTCTCCCCCTGTTCCTCAATCTCCCCCCGATAATAACTGGTTCCTTCATTGTTAGGATCATAGGGAATACCAGATATGGAGCTATTCGGGGTCTGGTTACTAACCTCAGGAGTATTCGTTGGGGTGATGAGTTCTGTGGATGGAACAGCTGATTGTACCGCATGAGGTGGTGGCTCGGTGGTTCTGCCTACTTGCTCTGTTGGGTGTGTGTCTGGCCAGGACAGTGGTGGCACCCCACTGAGTGGATCCTGCTGTCGAATCTCCCCCTGACTACTAAGTGAGGACGAGAAATAATACTCTGTCTCAACAAAATCACAATCCATAGTGGTATACATACGACGGGACACTGGATCAAAGCTCCTATACCCCTTCTGATGAGTCTCATACTCGATAAAGACACACTTAACTGAACAGGGGTCAAGTTTAATGCGGGTGGTCTTAGGGAGGTGGACAAATACAGAACATCCGAACACCCGAGGAGGCAGAGTGAGAACAGATGGAATACTCACCTGACTGGTTACACACTGTAGAGGGGTTTGAAAGTTGAGTGGTTTAGAGGGTAACCGGTTAACTAAGTAAACATAGGAAGCAATGGCTTCAGGCTACATGGACTGGGGACAGTGAGACTCGATGAGCAAGGCCCTGGACATTTCTAGGAGCTGGCTGTTCTCCCCCCTCCCAATTATTTGATCTAAGTATCTGGATATGTGTCTGAAACTGTGTCCATACCATATTAAAGAATTCAATGAATTTTGAAGGTACTTTAGCTTTGTTCTTTAAAAAATAAACCCATATCATCCGAGAATAATCATCAATAAACAGAACAAAATACTTAAAATTCATGACTCGAATCAGTGTTTGGAGCAGGCCTCAATGCAGCAGAATGAACTAGAGAAAAAACAGTTTTAGATCTAGTGCTAGAAACGGAAAAGGGTTGTCTATGACTCTTAGCTAGAGCACAAGTTTCACAGGAGAAATGACTATCTTTAGGAAAAAACTGGGGAAATAACAATTGAAGGTACCCTGACTGAGGCATGTCCCAACCGGCGATGCCATAACCACTGTTGGCGGTTCACTGTCCCGTGAGCAAGCGCTACAGTTCCCTGTTGAGCCACCTCGTCGACGTAGTACAACCCTCGTTCCTCAGTACCACGCCTAATCACCTTCCCCGAACGAATATCCTGTAACAAACAAAATGAAGGAAACATCAGCAACATGCAATTCAACTGTTTTGTAACTTGACTTATGGAAAGCAACTTGTATGACAGACTCGGAACATAAAGGCAATTTTTTAATTTCAATTCTGGGGACAGGATTACAGTTCCTGTTCCCTGGACTTGGCATATACCACCACTTGCATTTAGGATTCCGTCTTTAGGTGGGGTCGTGAAATCTACTAGATCGGAGTGATCATGAGTCATCGTATCTGTGGCCCCACAGTCAAAAATCCACCGGGATTTTGGCCAAGCACGGTGTGTGCTAGCTTAGAGAGCTGTACCTATCTCAATTTCATTTACAATGGGGTCCCTTTTACAATTTTGTGAACTAGGGGGCCCATTACCACTAGAAAAAACTTTAGGGGCTGAATTGCAAGACTGAATAAAAGTTGGGGCGAATTTACAAAGAGGGGGAGAATTATTAAAAACATAAAAAGGTGAGGGGCAGGACGGTAATTTCCGCCCTTGCCCTATACCTAAATTGGCGGATCCCAATCTCTCATTCCCATCCGTTGCGATTGCTCCAGATTTCTCCCCTTCGCCATTCCTGCTCTCCGTATCTGACTCGTTGCCACCGCCGGAGGCAACCGTCGCTGCGCCATACGACGGCGTCGCGTTTACATCCTATTATCTCGAAGCATCCATCTATGGTATGCCCGTTGCATTTGTAATAATCGCACACAACTAGGCTGCTACCACTGCTGTTGTTATTCCGGCGTGGTGCCGCCGCCGTCGGCCTTGGTGGCCCACCCGTTCGTCGGTCAGGCTTCCTTCCTCGGACGGCCAATTCGGCCCCAATTCCTGTATCAGACGCCGATGATGAACTTCGAGAGCCCATGATTTCACGCTGATTTCCCTCTCGCCGTATGGTGGCATGGGCTTTCTTGACGGTGGGCAGCAATTCTTCTTTCAGTAGGTCCTGCCTCTCTGAGTTGTACCTGTCGGCAATCCCGACAAGGAATTGAAATAGTTGGGTCTTTGATCTGAGGCGATTGAAGGCGGTGATGTCTCGTTCACAGGACATCCATCGGATTCGGTTGTCGGAGTTCGATTTCCCTCCAGATTCGTTGGAGGTTGGTATAGTACTTTTCGATGCTATCATTCCCTTGTTTCAAACTGTTGGCTCTGATCGTAAGATCAAAGATCTGAAGCCCGTCGCTGCTTTGGTTGTATGTTGAGTTGAGGCCGTCCATAGAGTCTTTGCCGAGGGTTATTCGGTGAAGAGGCTGACCAAATTGGGCTTCATATTGTCTAGGAGCCATGTACAGACAATGAGGTCCATTTGTTCCCACTTGGGGTACGCCGGAGAGTCCGTTGCTGGTGGTGGTGGATTCCCGGTGATATAGCTGAGCTTTCCTCTCCCTCCAATCACGAGTTTCATTAACCGTGACCAAAGGGAGTAGTTAAATTGACTGAGTTTAATGTTGATTGAAACTGGTTGTGGCATGTGATTTTGATTACTTTCGGTTTGGGGTTGCAGATTGCTGAGTAGGCTGGCTAGTTGCGTGGCTATGGAATCGGGCGGTGATTCCATGCCGGAACAGTTATTGCTGCTGTGGTCCTCGGCCATGGCCAATTAAGGTATGGGTACGTGATGAGTAAGGTTCGGATCCATTAATGGATCGTCGCCCGCTCTGATACCATGATAACTTTAAGAGCATTCATGATGTTGGGAAGGTTTTTTCTTTATAGCTGTAAAATTTGTAATCTACTACAAGGAATTGTACAACTAAATAATACAAGACCTAGGCTAAGAAAGGAAACTAAATAATTACAGAATAACTATGCCACAATTACGGGGATCGACCAAATCCCTAGTTTCCCTTGCTAATGCTACCACTAAAATTTTCTCTACCAATGATAATAGAATCGAACCACTAAAATGTAAAGTTCTCTCTATAAATGATAGTAGAATGAGATTACTAGAGTTTAAAGTTTTTCCAACCAATAATAGCATAATCTAATCACTAAATTATAAAATTCTACATACCAATAATAACCGCATAGATACTCAAATACAAGACTTGGTTAAATTAATATAATTTTTAAGAGCAAAATTTCACCATTTGATTTCTTATAAAATGCAAACTTAATGCTCGTAAACGCAGAAGTAAAAATGTCAAGAAATTGCCAAATGTATGTATATATGTCTGTGTACTAACCAAATGTATGCTGCTTTAATCAATATGGTAAAATTAACTCTTCAATCCCCACCCCAAAAAGAAAAGAAAAGAAAAGGAAAGAAAGAAAATACAATTAACCCACAAATATTAGGACATTTCGTTCCAATATTATTAAATTTTCTTTACCAATAGCAGTATTGAAAGTTCAATAGCATGTGGATAGTGCCGATCTTTATCGCCATGTTCCACGGACTCCCACTAGCTACAACTAACCAACCGATGCAAATGAATCTGGGCTTCTGCAATGGGGTCACCCATGCACCAATGATCTTTCCATTGTCGATCACATTATTGATGATTAAAGTTACGAGCTGTCACTCAGTTCCCAAAAAATTTATGATGTTAGACCAAAAAAAGTAGTCGTTTCGGACCACACTTTGTACCGGGACCACACTATTCAACGTGCATGCTTCGCCTTTCCCGATTAATAACCAAATTTGATGGTGGATTATTCATCTTATATGAAATATACTGCGAATTATTTATCTTTTATTCACCGTAAGTTTGAATCTTGTAATCAATTTTAAACTTACAAAAATACTAATAAATATAAATAAATATAATTGACCAGATGTCTCGTATCCAAGTTCGAAAGTTTTATATGTTAATAGTATGACATAACTTCAAATCATAATGGAATATAACAAGAAAAGAAAATTAAAGGAAAAGGATTAAATTGAGTAGTTTTTATAACTATAAAATATTTGAAATAAAATAAGTTAGTAGAATTTACAAGACGTTAATTATAATAAATACGAAGCATTAATTGTTGTATAAGTTAGGAACTTTCTATTTTCTTTTCAATTCGACGATGTTATAACTTATAAGATACAATTAACATTTTTAGTAGTCGATAATTCCAAATTAAATGGATAAATAACTTAGGAACTGTTTAATTATTTTCCTTTTCAATTCGAAGATGTTATTAGATAGTTACCATCTACATTTAATTTTAATACTTTGTAAACTTGTATTATTTAAGAAAATAATAAAATAGCTTAAATGTATCTTTGTTTTTATGCTTAGTCGTCTTGCTGATACCCTCGTTTATCAATATAGAATTATAAACAAGAAGATTTTGGTCCTACAAAAAAGTGATTGTGTCCAATGTTTTCACTTATTGATTAAAAGGACCGACATGTATAACCCCTTACTAAATATGAAAAATATGACTAAGTCTAGCAACATATATGCAGGGTTAGACGTGAATAGAGTTGATTCAAGTCGTTAATGATTGGTTAATAGGAACCCTGTTGTTATTATCTTCGCTAGGAATATGATTGCTCTAACGTTATTGATGCCCTGCCCGCCCCCCCCCCCCCCCCCCCCCCTTAAATTTTGAATTTTTTTTATTTTTTGAAATATTTATAATTTTGTTCTTTTCAAATTAAAATTTTCGTTTCCTTTATTTTAGATATTTTAATTTTGCCACCCTTTATGTTATTCTTAATTCCGTGTCTGATTGATGATGTACTTTGAGAATTTTCCTCTGTAATCTCTGGTTTTTGTTCTCTCATATGAAGGGGACCTTACCACGGGACTTCTGTTCCGACTTGCAACAAAAAAAGATTCAAATCAGATTATTCTAAGGAATGGACTTTTTAATATATAAATCATAATGTCGTAAGTTACTAAGAGGCCGGCCAACCTGTGCACAGATACGGGCACAAGAATGCAGACACGTTAAAATATAGATACGACGATACAAAACTTTTCTTAAATTTTTCATCATGAAAAGTGTTTAATATGAATATCCGATAAAACACGGTAAAACGATATTTTTAGAATATCTTTGTAATTGACCTGGACAACAGACAACCTTTACCTTCAATATCACAGAATGACGGAAATATAATGTTCACATAAAAGATTATGTCACAAAGAAGCCCAATATTCCAATATAAAGTCAATGAAACAACTCCAGGATGTATATTTTTAGGCCCATAGCGAAAAGGAAATAATTCAAATATTCAATGCTCTCTTGCAAAATATTATCATATCAAATATAATTCTAAAATAGGCCCAGAATGGGAAGAGCTTTTGGCCCATAAACTCTCAAGTCCGAACACAAGCATCAAGTTTTTTCTGTACACAAAAACCAATCAAAGAATTTGATATACCTGAGTTTTACATCAAACTTAATACTATCTTATCTAAGAATGGCCTTAGCACTACAAAAAGAATCATGCATGTAACGTTCCGCATCTCAAAATCTTACAGGCAAACCGTGGTTAAGAAATGTTCTAATGCATCCATCCCATCCAGCAGTGACAATCACAAGACCCCACAAATGAGGAGAATTGAATCTATTTACCCACGCATTCTTCAAAAACTTTGAAAACTCAGATTTGCACGCCGAGGGAGTAGGCTTAGCAGTCGTTGGATTTGATGTGACGGTCAGTTTCTCCTCCGGGGATGTGGCTGCTCCTCTGTATAAGCCATCGAGGAAGAACCCGAGGCTTGTTGTCAAACAATTAGGGAAAGATGCAGCGAACTTCTGAAGCAATCTCTCTTCAAAATGTGTGTTTCTTCCTAGTATACTCCCAGGTAGTGATCCTAGCTTATTTTTCAACCCGCACCAGGGAATGGCAATCGAAGCATTGCGTGAAAAGAAACTTTCGCATGACCATGTTTTCTGGTATGAGGATTTGGATTTCGGGTTTTGGTTTGTGTAGTTAAATACACAAACATCGGAATCCTCTCTGGTTGTAACTATGTGTTCCCCATCAGATGTGAAAGCAGCAGCTACTTGGCTCGATGAACTTCTATTACCTGAAGGAAGGAGAACTTAGGAATTTCACAGACAGAGAGAGAGAGAACAAGCAAAGAAGAAACTGGCACCTTTTAATTTACAGATGATATTGGTCCCAGAAATTATTTGAACTCCTGAATCAGCAGAAGTGACCATTACTTTGCTTTCTTCACTTGGACAATACTGGAAAATGAAATATCATAATTACATAACGTATATGGATGCGCTAGGATTCAAGATTTGAAAAGAAACCAAAAGTGAGATTAAACAACTGTGTAAACCTCAAGGCCAGTTATCCTTTTCCCCGGCAGCTTTTTCTTCCCTTTCAGGCATATGGAAGCACCCAATTGCAAACAGTTATCTAACAAAATGGTTTCTGAGTCAATGTTAAGAACCAAGTAGAAGTAAAACGGAGGCCTCTCTTGTTAACTATAGACAATTTCCTTATTTTATATTTGAATTCCTTAACATGATATTTAGATGAATAATACCTATGATACCATAAAAATGGCAATTTCCATCCATGGAGCCAGCAATGCCTCCCTGTATGAATAAGAAACCCCATATATGTAAGAAAATCCACAAAACAATTCAAAGTTCCCCTAAAAATTATATGATATAAACCTTGCCATCTGGAGAATAACACACGGCAGTCACAATTTCTTTAATATCAATCCAATCAATGACTCGACCCTTTTGAATTTCCCAAATGCGTAATTTTCCATCTATCGAACCGCTGATGAAAAGATTATCATCCACAGGATTGAACTCAACACAAGTTACTGCTCATCAGAAATAATCTAATAAATAACACAATAAAAAGCAACTAGTGATTTGTCATTAACATTAAAAGAATCACATGGCACGGGGCTGACCATAATTACTATGGGGATAAACTCCTAGGCAGCCATCACGTCCCACTTTCCACAGACGAGCTGTTCTATCAATTGATGACGACAACAAATGCTGCAATAACAAAAAAAAGAAAATCAAGCTTCAATATTACAGCAAATCATTTGCAAACTGAATATCACAATTCATACATAGAGAAGATGTTAGCACATGAATACAACTAACCCCATTCTTAGACCACGAGAGGGACAGCACCTCGCCTTTATGTCCATCGTACTCATGAAGAGGTTTCTCTGACAACTGAAAGGCCTTTGGTGGAAGAATGACACAAGCAGAGTCCGATGATTTCCTCAAGTTTTTCATATGATCATCTGTCACTTTGGCCACATCAAGAGGAGCTAACTTGGATAAATGATCCAATGAGAAGCATAGACAGGATGGATCAACATCTTGAGAATTGAATTTGCTTATAGAGTCATCTTGGAGAACTTTCCAGATACGCACAACGCCATCTATCCCAGCACTAGCCAGATATTGACCATCATGACTGAACTTCATTGCGACAATTGAACCTTCATGTGCAGGAAATTCTTGCCCTGCGTATAGATATGATAATTCTTTTAAGTTTTTTTTATTTACATTTACACGAACTCTCGGAACAGTAGATCCCATATTGGGACTGGTCTCAGGCTTACAAATGAAGCCTTTTGTCCTATCACTAACTCTCTGGAGCCAATCATTTTTCACTTTCTTCTTTGGATCAACTAATTTAAGTCCCTTACAGTCTTTCCTCAACAACTTTCGGGCAAATGATGATAATTTGACTGTTTCTTGAAACTCATCAAGGGATATCATGTTATCCGAACCAACAAAGCCATTGTCCAGATTCTTGGGTTTTAAAATCAGATTATCCTTCATGACATCATCTTCTAACAAATGTGAGGCATTATACGACCGAAAAGATTGCAAAGAACAACAATGGGAAATCTGCAGTGTTGAATCCAAATTTGCCAACACAGCTTCACCATTATCCCTCAATCTGTCAACAACACTGCTTTTGATGCCTTCAGAATGGGAATCCTTATCTTTGAGTAAATTCATCTTGTCGGAATCTGAATTCAAACCTATCCATTTTAAAAACCTACCACGCCTTTCATCAACACTATCTGGTTCCTTAGTCCAAAACTGATATCCTAGAGCAGAATCATCAAGCACGGCACTCAAACAAGCTTCCGAGCAATCACAGCTCAAATCAGATGCAGAAACGTCATCATAGGTATCGAAGAATTCATCTTCTGTTTCACTATAACTAACCATCATGTTTGCAATGAACCTATACAAACCTACACCTAAAAACAAACGGATTTAAATCAGAGAATTCAGAATCTCACTTTATCATAGAACAAGTATTCCACTAAAACTGAATTTTAATGCCAACCACCGTCTGATAACACGAGCCCTAACAAAACCAGAAACGGCGGTGTAAATCAGTTCAATAAAGCTTAACATCCACAATACAAGAAATATTTATGTTTCCAAAGATGAATTTCGGAGCATAGATCGTCTGAGTGACAACACAAGCCATCAAACAATGCATAAACAGAATTATGCAACTACTAACAATACCTGAAAACGAAGAAGATCAACAGTATTGTGTTCCGCACCCCACCCACAAAATACAAAACAAACGAACCAAAATCCACGAAATTGAGATTGAGGAAACAATTTCCTCACCTGTGTTGTCAGAGAGACATGATCCGGGAGCAGAAATCGATGAGCATATCCCCACGCAGCATCAATCACTTAATATCAACAAGAGAAATCGATTCAATAATATACAAATCAATCAATCCACAACCACAAGTAAAGAAAAAGTAATAATCATGGAAAGAAAACTCAAGAATCAAAATATTCCAAACCTCTGAAACAGGACTTTGTAGAAGATTGTAATGGCGTCTATCTCTGTGACAGAGCTTTCCCTCTTTTTAATTTTCCTTCTTCAATGGTGATCATTCCTATTCCTATTATGTTGGAGCAAACAGCAAGGTTTTAAATATTTGACCTAATTGACGGATTTGCCCCTAGTTGACGTACCCCTTCAACTACCGGGTATCTGGATAAACGTAATTAAGGGTGGGGTTAATAACGACAATAATGTATAATACAATTTACACTTAAAGCATAATGGAAACATGTACAAATAAAAATAAGGGCAAATTACATCTGAGTACCCTTACAATAAGCGAAATTACAACGTAGGCACCCTTGTTTAAAAAATTACATATTAGTCCCTAACCTTTATGCTCCATTTGAGGTCCCTCCGTTCCGTTAGGGTTCCGTTAATTTTTTTTTATAAATTTCCCAAAATACCCTTACGACATATATCTATATTAAAATTTCCAAGGACTATTTTGTTATATATTAAATATTAAAGGATCGTTTTGTTAATATTTATAAACTTTAAGGATTATTATGTACATATAACATAATATAATTTTATTTTTATTCTAATCAAATGTAATATTTGTATTCATAAATATACATATTTTTATATTGCATACGTACATAAGAAGAAAAAAAAAAGACATGTTGCTTAATTAAATATAATATCAAAAAAATTATAAAAAAAATCCTACTGTTTAATTTTAGAAAATATGGATTTAAGACTAATTGAAATATGATATCTTAATTAGTGCAAATTTTATATTATTAAAAATTAATTTTATTCTTAAATCTAATTAATCAAACTCTATACTTTCTAACAAAACGAACCCTCACTTTTATGTATATTACAAAACAATCCCCAAGGGTATTTTGGTCATTAAAGGGGTCAAATTTGACGGAACCCTAACGGAATGGAGGGACCTCAAACGGAGCATAAAGGTTAGGGACTAATATGTAATTTTTCAAACAAGGGTGTCTGCATTGTAATTTCGCCTATTGTGAGGGTACTCAAATGTAATTCGCCCTAAAAATAATTATTGTCATATAAATATAGGTTTGGATTAAAATTTTCTTATAAATATCTATTTTATCATATTTTTAATATAATTATAAATATCTAATAAATTAATAAATAAAATAAGATGATATTATATTAATGAAAAATAATAGTTAAAATAAAAATTAAAAAATAAGGACAGAATGATAAAAACAATATAACAAAAAAGAAAAAGTTAAAGAGAGACGAGCTAGATAAAAAGATAGTTGCAATATAATAAGAAAATAACGCTTTTTTGGAGTGATGAAAAAAAAAAAAAAGAATTTAACAGTGCAAGAAATCAAAACATTTACTCTAATATAATAGTATAAATATAGTTTTAAAATTTTTTAATATTTAAATTTACATATTAATTTAACAGAAATTATTTAATATAGTGTTCTTTTAAAAAAAGTTTGTCAAAATATAAGATGAATGCTAGTGAGGAAAAGAATTAATTATAAAGTTAGCATGGTTGTGGTGTATAAATGTATAATAGTGGATAATAGCTAGTTTATTAATTCATTCACCGTGTTTATTTCATTTGGGATATAATATGATTTTTGAACATAAGCTGATAAGAGATCATAAGTAAAAATTAATACGAAAACGTTAAAAAAGAAAGCATTATTAGCACTATTAATAATTAAAGATAATTTAAAATTTAGTAGTCCGAACCCGACTTAAATAAAAAAAAAAAAATTTAAAGTCATGACTCATGCGGCTCTTTAATATAAACTAATCACTCTCGCAAACTTATTAAGTGTGTAAATAAAAAAATATTATTATTTAAATAGTTAATTAATTTTTATATTAATATGTATTCTGTAATTATTTTTATACAATTATTATTGTAATAAATAAATAAAGCATAAAATATGTGAAGAAAAAATAAGATTTTATATAAAAGAAAAAAAATTAAAGTGGACAAAGAAAAAAGAGAATTTAAAAAAGTATTATCCGAGTGATGAAAAAATAAACAAAATGGATGAAATAAATAAATAAAAAGTGAAAAAGTTTAAGAAACAAAACCATTATTAGGCGCCTCTCTTACATAAGATAGTCTGATAGACAAAAAATGACAATATTTTAGTGATTTAACTTACTCAAATACAAAAGAAAAACAAAAATGGATACAATGCAGTCAGGACGTGGCCAGTTAATATATCGGACAATTCCTCAAAAATCCCCAAGTGTAAATTGAATTTCCTTTTCACTCCCCCATTTTGAAAAAGTTCCTGTTCACTCCCCAATTGAAAAACAAAATTTCTTTTCACTCCCCAAGGTTGTATAATAATTCAGGAATTGCGTACAATTTTTAGGGAACTGCGTATAAAAATCCCGGAATCTCGTATATACGAGATTCCGGGATTTTTATACGCAATTCCCTAAAAAATCTACGCAATTCCTAAAGACAATGTACGAACATGTACTATTTGTGGGGACCTAAAAGGAATTTTGTTTTTCAATTGGGGATTGAATGAGAACTTTTTCAAAATTGGGGACCTAAAAAGAATTTTTTCAACTTTTTGGTACTATTGAAAGATTTTCCCTATATATATTCGGTTTGTCAAAGTTTCGACATTTGTTCACCGACCAAAACTCTTGATAGTCGCATGATCACCTCATATGCGTGTGATTACTTACGAAGTACTCTCTCACGTAAAGGAAAAAAAACTTGCGAAGTGCTCTCGCTCGAACTACAAGGCGGGTTGATTGACTCCAGCTACAATTGTAAAGGTCACATGAGAATCAATTACTATAATTATTAGAGTCAATCAATTAAGGGAAAATCTTTGAATAGTACCAAAAAGTTGAAAAAATTCCTTTTAGGTCTCCAATTTTGAAAAAGTTCCCATTCAATCCCCAATTGAAAAATAAAATTCCTTTTAAGTCCCCACAAATAGTACAGGTTCGTACATTGTCTTTAGGAATTGCGTACATTTTTGAGGGAATTGCGTATAAAAATCCCGGAATCTCGTATATACGAGATTTCGGGATTTTTATACGTAATTCCCTAAAAAATGTACGTAATTCCTGAATTATTATACAACCTTGGGGAGTGAAAAGAAATTTTGTTTTTCAATTGGGGAGTGAACAGGAACTTTTTCAAAATTGGGGAGTGACAAGGAAATTCAGTTTACACTTGGGGATTTTTGAGAAATTGTCCGATCAATTAATGTGACCAACACGGTATATTTTTTTCCACTAAAATCCTGATTAAGTCATAGCTAGCCCTAATTATTATTTTTAATAACTTGACTGTTATTTAAGATATTGATAATAATAAAGCCTACTAATAGATTTAATTTTGGGTTAACAAGAAATATAAAAATTATGGGTATATTACAAAAATTCTCATTTACTTTAATCGATAAGTATTTGTTTAAATAACCTTATATTCTCACATTTTTACTTTTTTATTTTATAATCATTATCTTTCTTTTTATTATTATTATTATTTTTTTTTGCAGACCAACCTAAACGGCTAACAACTAGGAACTATCAGCTAAAAGAGCCTCCGAAACAAAGGCCGAAAAATCCAAAGAATCTATGCAGGCCGAAGCTACATTACGAGCAAGCAAGTGGGCCACAAGCTTGGCAAGTAAAAGAAAAACGGACGCCATCAAAGCAAGCGCAAAGGAGCTTGACATCAGCAACAATGTTCCCCATGTCCGAGTAATCATCGCCCTCACTCAGGATGCTATTAACCAGATTTAACCAATCACCTTCAAAAATTACTTTTTCCAACCGAAGTACCGAGCTAAGCGAATGGCAGATAAAGCCGCTTGTGCCTCCGCCACAAGTGGATCAACGCTAAAACGTCTCCTATCCGTTTCCCAACCAATGCACGTACCATCACCGTTACGAGCCACAACACCAATTCCTATCGCTTTCTCATTCAAGAAAACAACCCCATCATAGTTGATCTTTACCCAGTCGCCAGCCTGCTTGAGCCAACACACCTGATCGGGGATACGATGAAGGCGCGCTAGCTCTTCATCAATTGCAATAGGAACCACCACATTGGTCGACGCCAGTTCCAGCACGTCCCTAGGCAGTTTGGTACTGTTTTCCTCTCTCAAGCGGTTTCGATGCGTCCAAATGGCCCATACACAGTGGCTAGGAGGCCCCCGTCTCCCTTATTGAGAACCGACAACGCGCAGACTGGAGCCCCTTAGCAAAATCCAGTTCCCAATCTACTCGGAGGTGACGAGGGAGCTCATGCAGGTCCCAAACTTGCTTAACCCAGAGACAGACAAGTAATGCGTGCAAAAGATCCTCTGTGTCACTGCTACAATGGATGCAGCCCGAGATAATAGGCACTTGTCTTCTCCGCAAATTGTCGATAGTCGGAACGACATTCCTGCAACATCTCCAAATGAAGTGCTTAACTTTTGGTTTAACCTGTAAATTCCAAACCATACTCCAAAGCTCCGAGCTCAATGTATTGCTAGAAGAACCCAGCTCGCGATTCTCCAACTCCCAAGCAAGATGATAAGCGCTTCTGACAGAGAAGATACCACTCTTATTAAAGTGCCAAACAGAGTGTCGGTCTCGAAGTTGAACCCAAAGGGATACTCAAAATATCCCGAGCATCTCTATCAACAAAGACATTCCGAATTAATTCCTCATTCCACCGTAAAACACCCGGCACAAGGAGATCCGACACCCACTCCGGGCATATAGATGCCCCCTTGTGGAACTTAGGCTTAAAATCCAGGGCTCTCGGGATCCAACGATCTCTCCAAATGTGAATGGCTTGCCCATTCCCAACCCGCCACCTTGACCCTGCTGCAACGAGAAACCGCGCCTCCCGGAGGCTCCTCCAAGTGTACGAAGGTGATCGCCCGAGAGGAGCGTTACAAATGTTAGAATGAGGATAATACTTAGCCTTGAGAAGCCGACCAATGAGGTTGTCCGGGCTGCGAAGGATCCTCCAAAGTTGTTTTGCTGACATGGGAAGATTAAAGAGCCGGAAAAACCGAAACCCCAGCACCCCAGCTGCCTTCCGGCAACAGAGTTTATTCCAGCTAACATGGCAATGAATCTTGCTGCTTCCTTCAATACTCCACCAGAACTTACTGATAATAGAATCCAAGGCGTGAATGACGTTGTCCAGTAAAAGGAAGCAATTCATCGCATAGGTGGGAATCGCCTGGATGACCGCTTTAATAAGGACTTCCTTGCCTGCTTTAGATAAGAATTTTTCAGAGAAACCCTGAAATTTTCGTCTAATTTTATCCAGAATACTTTCGAAGATAACTTTTTTGGATCTGCCAACAACAGAGGGTAGGCCTAAATAGAGGTCTAACTTCTCCATATGTTTAACTCCCAGAAGCTCCGCCAACTCCTTCTGAATATTCGGCTTCACATTCTTACTGAAGACCATCGAGGACTTATGAGGATTAATGGTCTGACCCGAGAGCCTCTCATATTTCAGTAAGACCTCTCTAATGCACAGCATGGCGTCACCCGTGGCCCTACCACAAACCAACGTGTCGTCAGCAAAGAGCAAGTGCGAAATAGTCGGAGCACCACGACAAACCACAATGCCATTCAATTTGCCCTCTTTCTCTTCCACCTGTAAAAGAACAGACAAGACTTCTGCACAAAGGAGAAAGAGATAAGGGGAGAGCGGATCTCCTTGATGGATTCCCCTCTCCGGGACCAAGAAACCAAACTCACTACCATCCAACAAAAGAGAATATGAAACTGAAGTGATGCAGGTCATGATACGGGAAATGAAAATATCAGGAAAACCTAACCTTACCAGCCGACGTTCGAGGAACCGCCATTCGACATGGTCATAAGCCTTACTCATATCGAGCTTTAAGTTAAAGAAACCTTCCTTTCCTTTGTTCTTACAATTTAAGAAATGGTTAATCTCAAAGGTAACCAAGACATTATCACTGATAAGACGACCGGAAATAAAAGCAGATTGGTTAGAAGAGATTAAGAATAATTTTCATACGATTAGCGAGGACCTTGGAAGCAAGCTTATACACGACATTATAGAGGCTTATGGGTCTAAACTGTGTAATAGTATCAGGATTCTTACATTTAGGAATTAACACAATATAAGTGAAATCAAGTTTCTTATTGAATGACCCAAAATTCAAGAAATCCAGCACACAACTGATCACATCTCTACCCACAATGTCCCAATAATACTGAAAGAAATAAGGGGAAAGGTCGTCATGGCCAGGGGATTTCAGTGGATGCATGCTCTTAAGAGCACGAGTTACCTCGTCAGGCGAGAATCGAGCGAGGAGGCGACGACCCATTTCATCACTGACTTTTTGATCAATGCATTGCAATTCAGCGTCAAGAACCTCATTAAGGTAGCTGCTCGAAGTAAATAGATTGCCAAAATATCTTTCTATAATATTTTGAATGCCTTTCTGAAGTGTGCTTCGCCTTTTGCCTTCGGATTTATAATATTCTCACGTAATTCTTGAAGCCTATTTTCAAGGGCTTCAATATTCACATAGTCTGACTTCTTCAAAGACTTACGCCAATTTAGTAGCCCAATCTTACAACGTTCAACACCATTAATCACTCTCTCACCTATCGAACTATCGAGACCACCCTCCCAAGATTCCGAAATAATGCGAAGGCAGTCATGATTTAACCCAACATGCTTCTAATCGGAAAGGGCAATTTCTTCTTCTCTTATGTTTGACCGAAGGAGCCAGAGTTGTTAATATTGGAATGTGATCTGAGCATGAGGCTTTGAGATGCGAGACTTGGGCCCTCGAAAAGAGATCTCGCCAACTATCAGACGCCACTGATTTGTTAAGACGAGCTCGGAGAGTAAATGGGGCTGCACTATTACGGTGCCAAGTGAAGGGGAATCCGGAAGAGAACCCCAAGTCCGAAAGTCCCGTGTTGACGAAGGCTTCTACAAAGTTCTTCATTTGAGACGCCCGACGGTCATTTTCCCCCCTCTTTTTCTTCATTGGTAAGGATCTCATTAATGTCCCCACTCACAAGCTAAGGGAGATTGGAGTGGTTCTTAAGATCCTGAAGTAAGTTCTAAGAAAGAATACGGTTCCACCATTCCGGACAGCCATAAAAACCTGTGAAACGCCAAGTACCCGAACTACCCATATAAAACAATAACGTCAATATGATTGCGAGAGAAACTCTGAAGAGAGACTCCGGCATCTCTGTGCTAGAGTAAAGCAAGTCCCCCACTTCTACCAATCGAATCAACACCAATACCATTCATATTAAGAGACAACTTCAGCTGATCAATTCTTCTCTGATTGCATATAGTTTTGCGGAGGAAAATAATCAAAGGGTCATGGTTCCGGATAAGGGACCGGAGATTATGAACTCGCCAGGGACCCCCCGAGCCCTGGCAGTTTCAGCTTAAGCAACTCATTGTCCTTGATTGGGTTGCCCAACAACCTCCGTTATTGAATTAGTAATGTCTGAGAGAGGTTTGCATAGAGAGATAAGAGGATTTGGAAGGGGTGATTTGGGGGTGAGGAGTAGGCTGAGAACCGTGGAGGTTGTGAGGAGCGGGGCTCAAGTTTTCTTTAGGGGTCAAGAACTTGGTAGGAGTTTTAGAGATTTTGCTTTTGAATTTATATGTTTCCTATTTCTTCGGGGAGGTCGAGTGCGGTAAGCATAAGGAAAGAGGAATATTTATCAGTTGACTATCGAGTAAGGACAGAATAGAGTTGAGGGGAGCTCTGTTAGATCGGATCGTAAGTAAGCTGGAGAGGGCGGGATTCTGGAGAAGGAACTGAGATCTTGGTCCTCTGACAATCGGGACTCAGACTCAGGTTTCCCCTGGAAGAGCGGGGCCTGCTGATTTTGATGCTAGGAGGATCAGTAGGTGTTAGGGAGGGTAGGGTATATTGTGGAGTACCATGTTATCTAGGAGGGAGGGCGAGTATTGCATCCCATCGAATTTGTGTCTGAGATCGGGTTTAGGAGGGGAAGAGCTGACAGTGTCAAGCGAATAGGGATCAGAGGTATTACCAGGTCCTATAGCATCATGCACTAGAGGCTTAACTGTTTGAAAACAGGAATCAGAAAGCAGCGAAAATTTAAAATTTTTTCCAACAAAAGGATCTAAGACTTGCAATCGTGAATCCAAATTCGTAGAGATAAAGAAACTCACTTGGGTAGTAGCTTTCTTGACACGTTTTGAGCCGCCCTCAAACGCGCTTCATGCGGTAATGGCAACCCGTCCCTTGAAAGTCTCTTTCAACTTCAGAATCCATTGTAGGGATAACAATCCACACCAACCTAGATTCAAATCATGTTAGGGAAGTTCTTAACAATATAACATAAAGAAAGAAACATGAAACGAGAAAGGCATGATTGAAACTCCCTTCGAAAACCAGTTTTGCGAAAGTAGAAATCTGCCAGCCATAAAACCCTCGTGAAAAAATTCATCCTTCAGGATATCGACGAACGGTTTTCGCCATCTTCTTTGGTTCGATTTTTTCACTCGTTTTCTGTTGGGTTCAGAATCGTTTCATCATCCCTTCTGATCGTTTTGCTTGATCCCCACTTTTGGTAAAGCTCGAATCTTCAAAACTTCTAACTTGAAGCTCTCTAGAGATAGTCCACCAACTTGGCTACAATCTAACTAGTAAGGATGCTAGTTCTCTAGTTAGTGTTTAGGCTTAACCTAGGGTTTTGTTTATCTTGGAGAAAGGATGGTGTTCAACACATGAACCAAAAGAATTGCCCATAAGCTCTAAGGGGAGCTCGAGCTCCCCTATTTATAATAAAGGGAGGACCGAAAATCCCAGTCCTTATGGTCTAGGGTTTTGGTCTCTCTCTCCTATTACTTGATCATCAAGTAATTTTGACTTTGACTTTGAATTCAAATTCAAATCAACTTTCAAGAGAGCTAAAATATCCAAACTATTTTTGCATAATTTTATACTTTATTTATTTAAAATAAATAACTTATTTTATCTAATTAATTAATTCATAATTAATTAACTAGATTATTTTCTCCAAAATTAGACTTTCTTTTTAATTCAAAATTAAACCAAAGTCTATTAAATAATTAACACATTAAATTATTTAATATATATATATATATTTACACGTGTGGGACACGTGTCACAAGGACACGTGTCACTCACGTGACCCACACGTGTGGTTTCACACGTGTGGAACCCTCTTGGCCCGATTAACTCGTTTAATCATTTTAAAGCCTCAACTCATGTAACCAAGTTGTTGTGTGTGACCCTCTAGGTTCTCAATTCAATTAGCAGTGACCCTAATTAATTAATTCACTAATTAATTAATTAGTCCACAGATTAAACGACCATAGTCTAGCAACAGGTGTTTAACCCCTAGCTGAATTGGAATGTTCAGATTCGACAGAACCTTTAAGTCATTGATTCATGTGAGATACAATCCTCCTACTTACTATCTCTCAACCAAGATCTAGGGTAAGGGAATAATCAGAACCCTAATAATCCGGTCTTAAAGCTAAGTGCATTTCATATCCATTTGATCTCAATCCAAGAAACCCTTTTCTTGATGTCTTGATCTACTGCCTTGGCCAAGGACTCCATATGGCATATGAATGACTTACACAATAAGAGATCACCTTGC
Source organism: Lantana camara (assembly GCA_037501455.1). NCBI lineage: Eukaryota > Viridiplantae > Streptophyta > Magnoliopsida > Lamiales > Verbenaceae > Lantana > Lantana camara. The sequence continues at coordinate 114,677,686 of CM074857.1, forward strand.
AAACGCAAGTGTAGGTCCTTTCATGATTCTCATTCACTTTCATGAGTCACTTGTGTAGCCCTAGCATAAGCCTTGAATCAGTTGTCTAAGGCGACACCCTTTAAAGCTTATACCTAAGACTACGGAGTTAACTCATAAAGTGACATGGAACCTCAAGTTTAAGGATCAATTAATCACATCAATGACTCGTGAGATATTTCCTAATCTGGAAGTTTCCATTTCCTGAAATAGAAACTTCCTTTCCTATTTAGGAATCTTCTCACGCGGGGCACCTCAGTGAACTTACTTATTGAAGTAAGCACCCTCATGTATCACGCACGTATCAACTATACACTTTGCACCTACATGAAACAAGGTGGTCCTTCTTAAGGGCGTGATCCCACAAGTAAGCCTTAGAGGAGTCAGTTTGACACTCCCACTGTCTGTAGGACTCATCGGCTTGGAGTATTTTACTAATCATGACTTATGTGATATAAGGCTCGTTTCATGAACCATTTCACCTAAATGGTAGAGTCCTAAAGTCATCAGGATTAGGGGAGTTCTCATACATGCACAGCTAAAGTAAACGCATACCAAACAAGAGCATATAAAGAAGTGTTTGCCTATGATATTAATCAATCGTATATTATTCAAAGATTGTCTGTGATACTAGGAAAGTCCCAAAACGGATTATGACTAATGGGCTTTCTAGGGCACTATTCCTAACAATCTCCCACTTGCCCGTAAAAAGCCATTTAGGTACTCTAAGTCCCATCTTCTCAAGATGCATTTTGAGAGCCTATTGACTTTGGGCGTTTCCAAAGTGGATCTGCTATATTCTCTGCTGATGTGACCCTCTTGTTTACACATCTCTTAGGAAACACCTTTTCCTTAAAAAAATGATTCGTAATCACGTGTTCAATCTCTTGGTGAGGTCTTGGTTCTCTTACTTGAGCAACCATCCTTTTTTATCATACAATATGATAAAGGAGTTGTTTCATGCTAGGAACTTCATCTAACCAGTTAGATGGAGTTTCTTACCCAAACACTTAACTTAGCGTTATATAATACGACTAAGTTCTCAACTACGATAGTCGAGTTTTGTAATGTCCGTCCTTGGAACTCCTTTCCAACACATTGCATTACCATTCTGGTAGAAGTTGTATCCTTTCAATGATTTCATAATCATCTATGTTTGATGAACGGTTACATAAAATATCCTTCTAACAACAAGATCTTTTGGGCTCTGTAAACTAATACATATCCTCATTTTTTCTCAAGTACTCTGAGGACATCCTTTACAGGAATCTAATGACCTTATCTGAGGTCATATTGGATTCGACCCACTACGCTTAGTGCTGTGCCATATCAAGTCTAGTACATGACATTTCATACATTATGCACCCTTTCACTTAAAGGGATTTTGGACATTCTAACTTTCTTAAAGTTATCTTAGGACACATACTCTTCAAAAGAGATGTTCCATTGTCCATACTAAACTCCTTTTAGTATTATGGTTATGTACTCATTTTGTGATAATCTTTTTATTCTCTTAGATCTATCTTCTATAGATTTGAATGTCGAGAATTTAGGATAATCACTAAGATCTTTCATGTCAAATTGTTTCTTAAACAAGAATTGGTAACTTTCACGTCATCCTTAACATTCCTAATGAGAAGGATGTCGTCTTCTAAAGAACCGTAATGGACTCTTACATCACTAACTTTCATATGTACACTCTGAGACTTGTTCGACTTCCATCTGTGTCAAACGATTTGACTGTGGAATCGAATTGTCTAACTCATATAAGCCTTTATCTATCCACAGATTGACTTAGGGATTTGCATACCTTATGCATACTCCCACCGAATATGAGATTTATAGAAATACCTTATTTCAGTCTCTTTCAATCTCATATTGAACAAGATAGTTCTCATATTCATTTATCATATCTCATAGTCAGAATATGAGGATGTGGTAAACACAATCCAAATGGACCTTTGCATTTCAACCGTCAAGAAGGTTGTAAGGCTTTGATTCACTCGAAGCTCCACGAGCTTGATCCTATCAGGTGGATCAACCAAGGTCAAAACTTGGTTTGAGTATATGGAATCCATATTGGATTTCAAGGCTTGCTTACACTACTCAGATTCCAAATCTGACAGTGTCTCCTCTTCAAGTAATTCCTTGGCTATCCAGGAACGCGTTCTAAACACGTCTTAAGAGAAGGGTTTCACACGTGTACATACTCTAAAATTTGGCTAAGTTTTATCAGATGGGCTCGTTTCTTCTATATGTGCCGTGGATATTTATCCTCAAATTTCTTTGAGGTCTGCTTGCTTGCCTTTCTTCTTCTATAGGAACGATTCCTTAAGAAATGTACATTCCTTGAGAAAAACAACCTTTGTTCAAGGGAATCGCAGAAACGATATCCTATATTGTTGTATAAACTTGAGCTCGTTTCAAGCTTATCTCCCACTATCCTCCTCACTTAAGAGGATTCCACTATATTCTTGGACAAGAATAATTAGGGAATTTAGTATGCCACATTGCATAGTGCAACTAAAGGACTGCTTTTTGGAAGGTACTAAATTCAAAATCTCTAACTGCATATTCTGGGAGTTTATTCCTAGAATGATTATAAGTCAGTAAAGCTTGCTATGGAATGGACCATATTGCATTAGGTTTCATTCCCCATTCGGAAACACTAAGGTGTTCTCGAATTAGTTTACTGAGAGATAATCCTATTATCTCTAAGATGACTAAGGAATTAGTTGCTAAGATATTGGCTATCTCGATCATATCGATTGACCTATAACTTATGACTACTTCAGTTCCTAACCTCCTTTTGAAATTCTAAGAATTTCATATAAGTTTCGAATTTGTACTTCAACAAGTACATTCATTCATAATGATTAAACTGACGATTGTATCTAGTGCTTACATTAAGCATCTTACACTCATAAGCATGGATCGAAATCCACTAGAATTTTGGCACGTTCGACGTTTCACCTAAACCATGTTTCGGGAACGTTTCCCTTCAAGATAGGATCCATAGGAAGTTAAGTCTCTAGGTTCATTTTCGTAAAATGATCCTAAGATGCCTGACTTGCTAATCCTTTTATGTCTCAACGTTCCAAAGTAATTCGAAGCTTTGTCATCTTACTTACTTTTGTTATCTCGTTGTTTGTTCAGAACATTAGTGCTTTGAGTCTTTGCACAACAGATTATGCAGAATCAACTCAAGACTTGTGAATTCTATTCCTAGTAGAATTACTTAACGAGGTAACATTTCAGAGTACTCATACTCTTTGCAGTTCCCTTTCAAAGTCCTTAATTGCTACCATAGAAGCAAACGTCCAATTTGATCTCTAGTGTCTTTTGGGCGTACCCCTTACATACCCTGCAGCACCCTAATCCCCAGGGCACCACATCCCCCCCACTATAGCCTCGATCCACGTATGAAATGGAAAGTCCATACATAAACCAAAACTATAGCGAACGGGTGACAATAAAAATGACGAGCTAGGCGGGACACTCTCCCCAACAAAACCAGAGCAAACATGATAATGAAAGCGGAAGCAATAAAATCATTCATACATATAGGTACCATATTTACCGAATAGATACGTATAAATACCAACTTAACTATCAATACATTATCAGCTCTTAATAATATACATGATCAGGTATCCCCAAAACGTGACAATAATGACCATAACATGATAGGTAACAAAATATATACAAGAACGGTACAGTGCTAGACCAGTGATATGCAAGAGCTGACAGGACTCCCGCCTAGCACGACCGCGCTCTCAAGTACCTGAAAAGTGAGGTATCAGTCTACCGAAGACTGAGTGAGGGGCAATAAATATATATAACACACTTCACATGCAAGGTGTAGCCTCGGGTGAAGACTTTGGAAATGAAAGGAATATATAGTTCAAGAAACTTAGCCTTTGCTCGAGATTACAACCAATCACTTTAACGTTTTAGCTTAAACATTTCATGAACATGTGACCCCGGCGAGCAGGGGCGATTCTCCAACCTTTACACCAAACGTGACAATACGTGCTTGCTTTATCAATTCAATACATGATAATGCAATTCCATTTAGTGCTCACATAGACAATTTCATGCTTGAAATCATGCGATAACCCGAGGATAACCCGACATACCGGATTAATCCCCAGTCTCCTTCTTCCTCCGGTTGATAGCGAGTTTGCAAGGCTCGACTATCCACGACATGGTGTGTGTAGAGGATATGGCCCTCTAGACACGGAACTCCTTCCACCACTAATCTCCTAGTGGCTTCGGGGGTGATCCCAACAATGTGAGGATAATTCAGGAGTTACCCATCAGCCCTTGCTTTCCCGGTTGGCTCAAGAATTACCCTCGGGCCCACGTGCAATCATGTACTCGCCAAACTTGCTTGAAATCATGACAATCAATACTTTCTTGCTTGAAATGTTTATAACTTTGAAAACGTTTATAATTATAATAGGTTTTGGCCGAAAATAGCACATAAGGGTGGTAGGGTTCTATAAACATAACCTAAAACCTCACATTTTCTTACAAAATATGACAAGGATATACTCTACTGAGCCTGCACCTCGTCCAAGCCCTCGTGACCTGTGCAACACGACGTGTATACATGAGACAAGACCTAAAATGGACCAAATATGACGAACGGCGGAAATGTATCGAGATGACGATGAAAATGCAATGTGGCATGATAACATGTTGTTTCACTTCATATTAGCACATATTATAGCAATTCGGGGTCAAAGAAGTCGTCGGATCGAGGGGTCATTTTCGCAATTTTATGCAGTGGATTTTGTTCTGCAAGTCAGGTGGGAACGGCCGTTCCGGTCCCCTTTGAAAAATGGGAACGGTCGTTCCCGTAATCCCCAAAAGCGCACTAACGATTTCCTTTTCAAAAATGCGCCTTAGCTGGGAACGGCCCTTCCGGCACCAAGGCCAAAATGGGAACGGCCGTTCCCACGCTCGGCCGCCTTGTTTTAGTTTAAAATAGGGGAACGCCCGTTCCCACAATGCCTTGAGGCTGGGAACGGCCGTTCCCTGTTTCTGCAACTTACAGAAGTAGAGCAAAAACAGGGGATGGCTACGGGAATGCAAACAAAACCACCCAAAATATCATTTTCAATCCACAAGTTATGGTTTTCTGGAAATATCTATGCATATTTCATAAAATGATAAACTAACCTCTAAACACTTAAAACACAAAATATCATCAAGAATTCATGATTTATGTTTATGATCAAACTTGATCATTCATGCCAAAAATTCAAGAATTCAAGCTATAACTCATGCCATAATTCATGATATGATCACCCAACCATGCTTCCAACCCCAACTAATTCATCTAGCACATCAAACTCAAACCCTAACTTATACACATATGATCAAAGATCATGGATTCATGCCAAACCAACCTTAAAATGGAAAGAAATGGAGAATATAGATGATGATGATGATTAACTCCCAAAGCTTGGCAAATTTCTGGAGATTCTTGACAAAATAGATGAAAATCACTTCTTCCCTTTTTTTCTTGAAGAACCGAGAATGAGGAAGCAAAGTTGTTGGGAAATTTTTGGATAGAAAATGATCAAGAAAGAAGCTTGGAGATGCATTACGTAAAACCTATTTTTGAAATGTGTGAAATGTGCCAATTTGCCAATTAATCCTCTAACTCATGAGAGTATGCAATTGAGTATACATAGTTTTAAAATATGATCAATTAGATCTTTGAAAGTTATGCAATTAAGTCCCTAGAATTTTAAAGAAATCTTCGCTAGGGACAATTTGGTAATTTAAAACACTCTCGGTAATTGTTTCATGCAATAAATATTTTCCGTGTCGTGAAATAATATTTTCAATGATATAAAATCAAATAATTCACATAAAGGATGTTTCATGAATTTTATAAAAATATGAATGCCACGTAAGAAAATATTATGAAATTAAAGAATATTAAATAAATCCTACGCTCAAAATGCACAAGTGGCGTGCTTACCTATTCATCCGGAACCGGGGCGTTACAACTCTCCCTCCCTTAGAAGAATCTGGTCCCCAGATTCTCTAGTCTTGTGTGAACAACTCCGGGTGGAACCGTTTCATTTTATCTTCCGTTTCCCACGTAGCTTCCTCGGTTTTGTCGCTTCTCCACAACACTTTAACCATGGGAATTCTCCGGTTTCTCAGTTCCTGAAATTTTCGATCCAATATTCCAACCGGCCTCTGAACAAATGTCAAATTCGGTTCCAGCTCAACTTCTTCCACGGGGAGAATCGTGGTCTCATCGGGGTAATATTTCCTTAATTGTGAAACATGAAACACGTTGTGAATCCCCGTAAGACTCGGTGGTAGGTCCAATCGATAGGCTACCTCGCCTATTCTTTCAAGAATCTCGAACGGACCTAAGTAGCGAGGATTAAGTTTTCCTCCTTTCCCGATCCGGGTTAAACCTTTCCTTGGTGACACCTTCAAGAATACCCGGTCACCAACTTCGAATTCTAGATCTCTCCGGCGCTTATCGGCATAGCTCTTTTGTCTATCTTGCGCGGCTTTCATCCGTTGTTGAATCATTTGTACTTTCTCAATCATAGCCTGAACAACTTTGGAAGGCCTTTCGAATCTCTCACCTTTCTTTACCCCTTCCTGTTTCGACCATTTCCATTCTTCCAAGTCAAAGAATAACGGAGATCGGCACTTTCTTCCATAAAGAAGTTCATACGGAGCCATCCCGATCGAAGCCTGAAAGCTATTGTTATAAGCAAACTCGATTAAAGGTAGCTGTTCTGCCCACGAGTTCTGAAAATCCATCGCGCACGCCCGAAGAAGATCTTCCAAATGTCTGATTAACCTTTCAGTTTGACCGTCGGTTTGCAGGTGAAATGCTGTACTGAACTTAAGTTTCGTCCCCAACACGGCCTGTAACTCCTGCCACAACTTAGAAGTAAATCTCAGGTCTCGGTCTGAAACTATGCTCACCGGAATACCATGAAGTCGAATAATCTCTCTGTTATAGATTTCAGCCAACTTTGGAATCTTATAGGACATCCGGACCGGTAGAAAGTGAGCAGATTTTGTAAATCTATCCACGATTACCCAAATTCCATCAAACCCGCCTTTAACCTTTGGTAATCCGGAAACAAAGTCCATCGTTACTTGTTCCCACTTCCATTCGGGAATAGGTAACGGTTGTAGAAGTCCCGCGGGCTTTTGGTGCTCAGCTTTCACTTTCTGACAAGTCAGACAATGTTTCACATATTCTGCCACGTCTCTTTTCATCCCGTTCCACCAATAATATTGCTTCACATCCTTATACATTTTGTTTCCTCCCGGGTGGATCGAGTAGGTTGACTTGTGAGCTTCTTTAAGTAGGACCCGTCTCAATTCTTCAGGTACTACTACTCTATTTTTAAACCGAAACAACCCGGTCTCATCAAACCCAAACGGACTCTCCGGGTCACCCTTAGCCTTACTTACAAGCTTCTGCATTTCCGGATCCTTATTCTGAGCCTCAAATAACTGATACTTCAATTCCGGTTGAATGGTGATATTAGAAACCCGAGCTTTTAACACAATTGGAACAACTTCATCACTTTCCTTTATTTCCAAGCTTGATACACTCGCCTTCCTGCTAAGTGCATCGGCGACCACATTTGCTTTCCCGGGATGGTATTTAATTGTACAATCATAATCCTCTAGCTTTTCCATCCATCGTCGTTGCCTCATGTTCAACTCTTTCTGTGTGAACAAATACTGGAGGCTCTTGTGGTCGGTAAAAATCTCAAAGGAAGTCCCGTAAAGATAATGTCTCCATTTCCCGAGAGCAAAGATCACATCACGGCTGCAAGCTCCAGGTTGTGTGTCGGATAATTCCTTTCATAGTCCTTTAGCTTTCGGGAAGCATAAGCGATCACTTTTCCTTTCTGAGTCAAAACACAACCTAAGCCTTCTTTAGAAGCATCTGTGTACACTGCATACTCCTCTGAACCCTCGGGTAAAGTTAACACCGGAGCTGAGACTAACTTTTCTTTCAAAAAGTTAAAGCTTTGATCACACTTCTCGTCCCAGACAAACTTAACATCTTTCTTTGTCAATCGGGTCAACGGTGCAGCAATCTTAGAGAAGTCCTGAACGAACCTTCTGTAATAGCCGGCCAATCCCAAGAAGCTTCTAATTTCCGAGGCGTTCTTTGGTTTCTCCCACTTGAGCACGGCCTCGATTTTCGAGGGATAGACTTCCAACCCTTTTCCTGAAATTACATGTCCCAAGAAGGAAACCCGATCGATCCAAAATTCACACTTGCTAAACTTAGCAAACAGCTGATGCTCTTTCAAAGTCTGTAGAACAAGCTTAAGATGCCTCGCGTGCTCCTCGACTGATTTTGAGAAAACCAGAATATCATCAATGAAAATCACCACGAACTTGTCGAGAAAAGGCCTGAAAATCCGGTGCATCATATCCATGAAAGCTGCAGGGGCATTAGTTAATCCAAACGGCATAACCACGAACTCGTAGTGCCCATACCGAGTATTGAATCCTGTCTTAGGAATATCCTCTGCTCGGATTCGCAGCTGATAGTATCCCTGTCTTAAATCCAATTTTGAGTAAACTTTGGAACCCTGAAGTATATCGAACAACTCCTCGATATGTGGGAGGGGATACTTGTTCTTAATAGTCATCCGGTTCAACTCCCTATAGTCGATGCACATTCTTAAAGTTCCATCCTTTTTCTTTACAAATAAAACTGGTGCTCCCCAAGGTGAAGAACTCGGTCGAATATACCCAACTTCCAACAATGCTTCCAACTGAACTTTTAATTCCTTTAATTCCGCTGGAGCCATCCGGTATGGAGTCTTTGAATTCGGCTCAGCATTCGGGAAAAGATCGACCACAAATTCGATCTCTCGCTCAGGAGGCAAAGAATCCAACTTTTCTGGAAATACCTCGGGAAACTCCTTTACCACTTCGGTGTCCTCTAATTTCACCTGATCCTTGGGCTTGTTCAGAATGTAAGCAATGAACCCTGTAGCCCCGTCTCTGACTAATTTCTGAGCTTCTGAAAAAGAAAGTAGAGGTACGGTCTTCGAAGTACAGCCCGTGGTAACCTCTGAACCCAACTGAACCTTCTTAGCCCGACAATCAACTGTAGCACAATGCCGGTATAACCATTCCATCCCCAATATAGCCCCGTATCTCTCCATCGGCATAACAATGAAATCTGTCAGAAACTCCCGGCCTTCAATCACCACTGGAACATCCCTGTAACCCTGATCCGTCTCTCGCCTACTACCGAAAGGAGTACTAACTAGATAGCGCACAGAAGTACACATAGCAGGCAAAGATAAAGTAATAGCAATAGAGTGCGCAAGAAAGGAGTGTGTAGCTCCTGGATCAAATAATGTATGGATGTTTGTGCCATGGATGCAAATAATACCTTCAACTACCGCGGTGGGGTCTATCTCAGCATCCTGCTCCTCCCCAGCGAGTGCATAAGCCCGGGCTCTCACAAGTGGCCTCGGTCCTGCAGGTGGCGGATCCCGACGATCCGGACAACCATCAACCATGTGCTCGTCGCTCCCGCATATCAAACATAAACCCAACCGGCGTCTGCAATTATCATAGGTGTGAGTAGGAAGTCCACAATATCTGCAGCCCGGTCTCTGAGGTGGCTGTGGTGGTGCTGGAGCTCTAGGACCTCTCGGTAACGGTCCTGTCGCCTTAAACTTCTTCCCGGAGTCCTTCTGTGCTGGAGGTGCAGAGTAAATCATCGGCCTCTTTCCCAAGCTCGATCCCTGACCTGCTCTCGAGCCTGAAGCCTGTCCAGTCCGCTGAGTAGCCCTCCTAGCAATATCTGAATCCTCGACTTTTAGAGCTTTGGCGGTAGCTTTGGCCCAAGTGCTGGTGTTGGCTGCTTTCAGCGCCTCCTGAATGTCTGGCCTGAGTCCCTGGACGAACTGCATTACCTTGTGAAAGTCATCATTCGCTATGTTGGGTGCATAGCGAGAAAGTCTCTCAAACTCGGCGATATACTGCCCCACAGATCTGCCTCCCTGTTTCAGCTCGGTGAACTCCCTCAACCTGCGAGTACGGGAAGCTGGAGGAATATACTTGTTTCTGAACTCCCGTACGAAGACCTCCCAAGTAATAGCAGCACCCGCGGCCTCTAAGACAATCTGTGTGCTCTCCCACCACGAATAGGCCTCGCCCTGGATAAGAGTAAGTGTACAGCGAGCCTTCTCCTGAGTGTCACAAGGGATAAGCTGCCAGATCCTCTCGATCTCTTTTAGCCACATCTCTGCCTGAATATCGTCGCCCTTGTAGAACTTCGGGGGACGCTGGTTCTGAAACTCTCGCAATATGGCAGAAATGGGGTTCTCCTGAGGTGCTACCAGTGCTGGCGGTGGTGGAGGAACCCTGTCTTGTAGCCTCTGATCAATTAGCCCCACTACCGCGTTCATGAAATCCTGGGGCTGTGCCTGGGCGGGTGGAGGAGGTGGTGACCTCTCCCGACGATGATGTCGGCGATGATGATGTTGCTTATGTCTCGAGGCTCGGTCACTGGAGTGTCTGTCGTGCTCCATCCTGAAATCAGATCACTACACATGCGTGGCTTGAGTAATAAATGCAAATGTGTGCATATAATTCAACAATGTTAATAAACACACATTCAGGAAGAATCAAATAGCTCAAGTAAGGCAAAAATTCAAGTAATCAAGTAATTCAGTGAATTGCAGACTCTCAAATATCATATAATCCTATGCCGTGCGACCAAGACTGACTTGACACGACTCGAGAACCTCGGTTTTGCAACCGGGCTCTGATACCACCTGTAGATGTAGCACCCTAATCCCCAGGGCACCACATCCCCCGCACTATAGCCCCGATCCACGTATGAAATGGAAAGTCCATACATAAACCAAAACTATAGCGAACGGGTGACAATAAAAATGACGAGCTAGGCGAGACACTCTCCCCAACAAAACCAGAGCAAACATGATAATGAAAGCGGAAGCAATAAAATCATTCATACATATAGGTACCATATTTACCGAATAGATACGTATAAATACCAACTTAACTATTAATACATTATCAGCTCTTAATAATATACATGATCAGGTATCCCCAAAACGTGACAATAATGACCATAACATGATAGGTAACAAAATATATACAAGAACGGTACAATGCTAGACCCGTGATATGCAAGACCTGACAGGACTCCCGCCTAGCACGACCGCGCTCTCAAGTACCTGAAAAGTGAGGTATCAGTCTACCGAAGACTGAGTGAGGGGCAATAAATATATATAACACACTTCACATGCAAGGTGTAGCCTCGGGTGAAGACTTTGGAAATGAAAGGAATATATAGTTCAAGAAACTTAGCCTTTGCCCGAGATTACAACCAATCACTTTAACGTTTTAGCTTAAACATTTCATGAACATGTGACCCCGGCGAGCAGGGGCGATTCTCCAACCTTTACACCAAACGTGACAATACGTGCTTGCTTTATCAATTCAATACATGATCATGCAATTCCATTTAGTGCTCACATAGATAATTTCATGCTTGAAATCATGCGATAACCCGAGGATAACCCGACATGCCGGATTAATCCCCAGTCTCCTTCTTCCTCCGGTTGATAGCGAGTTTGCAAGGCTCGACTATCCACGACATGGTGTGTGTAGAGGACATGACCCTCTAGACACGGAACTCCTTCCACCACTAATCTCCTAGTGGCTTCGGGGGTGATCCCAACAATGTGAGGATAATTCAGGAGTTACCCGTCAGCCCTTGCTTTCCCGGTTGGCTCAAGAATTACCCTCGGGCCCACGTGCAATCATGTACTCGCCAAACTTGCTTGAAATCATGACAATCAATACTTTCTTGCTTGAAATGTTTATAACTTTGAAAACGTTTATAATTATAATAGGTTTTGGCCAAAAATAGCACATAAGGGTGGTAGGGTTCTATAAACATAACCTAAAACCTCACCTTTTCTTACAAAATATGACAAGGATATACTCTACTGAGCCTGCTCCTCGTCCAAGCCCTCGTGACCTGTGCAAACACGACGTGTATACATGAGACAAGACCTAAAATGGACCAAATATGACGAACGGCGGAAATGTATCGAGATGACGATGAAAATGCAATGTGGCATGATAACATGTTATTTCACTTCATATTAGCACATATTATAGCAATTCGGGGTCAAAGAAGTCGTCGGATCGAGGGGTCATTTTCGTAATTTTATGCAGTGGATTTTGTTCTGCAAATCAGGTGGGAACGGTCGTTCCGGTCCCCTTTGAAAAATGGGAACGGTCGTTCCCGTAATCCCCAAAAGCGCACCAACGATTTCCTTTTCAAAAATGCGCCTTAGCTGGGAACGGCCCTTCCGGCACCAAGGCCAAAATGGGAACGGCCGTTCCCACGCTCGGCCGCCTTGTTTTAGTTTAAAAGAGGGGAACGCCCGTTCCCACAATGCCTTGAGGCTGGGAACGGCCGTTCCCTGTTTCTGCAACTTACAGAAGCAGAGCAAAAACAGGGGATGGCTACGGGAATGCAAACAAAACCACCCAAAATTCCATTTTCAATCCACAAGTTATGGTTTTCTGGAAATATCTATGCATATAGGTTCATAAAATGATAAACTAACCTCAAAACACTTAAAACACAAAATATCATCAAGAATTCATGATTTATGTTTATGATCAAACTTGATCATTCATGCCAAAAATTCAAGAATTCAAGCTATAACTTATGCCATAATTCATGATATGATCACCCAACCATGCTTCCAACCCCAACTAATTCATCTAGCACATCAAACTCAAACCCTAACTTATACACATATGATCAAAGATCATGGATTCATGCCAAACCAACCTTAAAATGGAAAGAAATGGAGAATATAGATGATGATGATGATGATTAGCTCCCAAAGCTTGGCAAATTTATGGAGATTCTTGACAAAATAGATGAAAATCACTTCTTCCCTTTTTTTCTTGAAGAACCGAGAATGAGGAAGCAAAGTTGTTGGGAAATTTTTGGATAGAAAATGATCAAGAAAGAAGCTTGGAGATGCATTACGTAAAACCTATTTTTGAAATGTGTGAAATGTGCCAATTTGCCAATTAATCCTCTAACTCATGAGAGTATGCAATTGAGTATACATAGTTTTAAAATATGATCAATTAGATCTTTGAAAGTTATGCAATTAAGTCCCTAGAATTTTAAAGAAATCTTCGCTAGGGACAATTTGGTAATTTAAAGCACTCTCGATAATTGTTTCATGCAATAAATATTTTCCGTGTCGTGAAATAATATTTTCAATGATATAAAATCAAATAATTCACATAAAGGATGTTTCATGAATTTTATAAAAATATGAATGCCACGTAAGAAAATATTATGAAATTAAAGAATATTAAATAAATCCTACGCTCAAAACGCACACGTGGCGTGCTTACCTGTTCATCCGGAACCGGGGTGTTACATGCCCCTCCATTGGGCTCTTAAGGGTTTCTTCTTCTTTAGGCCTTCAAGCCTTTAACTTAGTGAGTTTAGAAGAAGAATTAACCATCACAACCTTTTATTCCTTTTTAAGGATGCTCTCAACCATTATCAACTAAATGATTAACTATGCTACATTAGCACCATTCTAGTTGAACATAAAGGGTTTGAATGATGGTGGAAGCAATGTAAGCAATCAGTGCATTGAGAACTCTTTTCTCAGTTAATGATCGAGACCACAAGATCTTCAAATAAGATCTTTAGACCTTGTTTGTGTGCACTTGTTTCCTCATTTGGAATATTGAATAATTCCATAATGTTATACCTTGTAACATTTTATGAGGTGGTTCAATTGCTCTTAAGTGGTTTGGAGAAATCCATTCACCTCAGATTGCTTCCCTTTTTGGCCCGGGTCGAATTTTCACAATTGAAAATTTCGCCCTTCAGATAACACCTTTCTCTATTCGAAATCTAAAATGAATTTTAGGGTCCGAAGCCAATTAGAGTTAGTTAGGACTTAGTCAACTCTTTTGACTTAAGGATGGATACGAATGGGTTTGCATTTCATATTGTAGAGAATCACAGAACTACAACCTAGATGCTAAGCAGAGAAAAAGTGAGCATGCTGAATTATAACGATATACAAAAGATAAGGTCTTTAATCTAATGTAGCTCCCACTATTTTTCAAAGATCTATAATTCCCAAAGATCTAAGAGGAATGCGTTTCCCAATGGGTACTAAGATCCTAAGCATTTTACCTCGAACCCACGACTCGCGGACATTCTAAGTAAAACCCTAGGTAGGTACAACTTACCAATTCTAACACCTTTAGAACTCTTAGTAATTGTTTTGCATCACCTATCTTTCAATATGGACCGACGACTCGTGCGACATCCATATTTACTTAGGCGTTAAGCTAGACCCATCAATCATAAGATCATGATCAAAACTTAGTTCGAACGACCCACGACTCGCGGACATCGCCCTTGCCAAAATTAACCACGAAATATTGATCATTTAAAATGATCAATTAGGTAACTAAGAACTAATAAGCTCCACTAGCTATCCCACGACTCGCGGACAATAACTAGCTTCACTTACTAAACTTAAAACCTATTGATGGAATGCTAGGAATTTAATTCAAAATTTGCATCTCGAATTAAATACCTATTATTCGAAATGAGCTTAATATTTAATGGGAATTTTCGAATCAACCGAAGAGTTGTTAAGTTCGACCTCACCAACATATATGTTATCCAATTTTATTAGTCTTGATTAATGCAAGTACAACTTAAATGCATTTCAAACAAGCACATAAACAGATAACATGTCCTAGCATGATACTAACATGAGATGATCATGGGTTCTACCTATCTTATGCGTGATATGTGGGAGCCACTCCACAATCACAAGTTCTAACATACATGCCACATAAACAGTTTAAATCACATAAGGGAAAGCGGTAACAAAATACGAGCCCTATCTCTATTACATTTTTACAATTGAGATTCCCCTCCCTAACATTTTGAGGGGTCTTCACTTATGACCACCTTGTTACTTGAATGTGGTCCATCTTACTCCATGGGTGCATTGTCTCCAAAATGAAAATAAAACCTCACCACCTATCTCTACTCTCAAATTACAATAAAAAGAAAAAGACATAAAGTAATAAGGCTCAATCTTCATATTGGCCTTAGACAATTACACGGGGCATACCCCGGCCTCAAAACAGTAATATGGAAAGCCACATAATAAATCACATAACAGTACGCGCATAAGTGAGGCTCCGACCTCAATTGAAAAACGCAACTATAGGGCTCCAACCCCAATTTAAACCATCCATGTGCATAAATTAAAACCATACATAAGTCTAAACCCATGATCACCTAACATGCATAAATTGCAAGAATTTAAATTTAACCAATAAATTTAAATTCTCGCTTTAAGCTCTAATAGCTTAAAACACGACTTAGATGCAATTCTTGTTCAAGAGCCTTTTCAATAAAACCCGAAAAACAATAAACTAATAAAATTCCAATTAATTTCTGAAAATTAATAATTTTATTCTTTCAATATTTTCAGAAAATTAAGTTTGCAATTTTTCCCAAAATTTAAATCGATCAATTTCTCAAAATCCCAATTTAATCAAAATTTTAAAATAATTTTATTTTAGCAAAACTGATTTCAAAAGATAAAATTAAAATAAAATTAAATGGGATTTTAAGGACCGAAAACACGAAACACGAAAAACACGGGCCCGGGATGACGCGGGATCGCCCGCCCGCTGCGCAGCAGCGCACGGTAGGTGCGCACCAGCTGGGCGCACAGCCGGTAGCGAATGCCGCCAGCGTGCGCGCGCCAGGAGCGCATTGCGCGCGGCGTGGGCGGGCAGTCCCGCACGTCCCTGGGCGGACGCTCCCGCGCGGTTGCGGGAGGGACAGGCAGGCGCGCTTAGGACGGCCTCCCGCGCGGTTGCGAGAGAGAGGGGCGGCGGTGACGGGGCCTGGGCGTGCGACGTGCTAGCACGCCTAGGCTCGTCCTTTTCGTGTTCCGTTTCGTATTTTAGGTTTCTCCAAAACCCGGTTCTATCCAAAAATAAGAAAAATACGATTTAAATATATTTCAATCAAAACGGTTTTCAAAAACACAATTTAAGAAAACAGTTTCAGAAATTTAAGAAAAATCACAGTTTCGTAATTCAGGCTTTCTAAAAGAACTCATGAATACCTAATTCGCATATAAGCCTTAGAATTTCTACCAAATTCAGTTTAATTGAGACGAATCAGAAATACAATTAACGAGGTGGCTCTGATACCACTTGTTGGAAAACAGGAATCAGAAAGCAGCGGAAATTTAAAATTTTTTCCAACAAAAGGATCTAAGACTCGCAATCGTGAATCCAAATTCGTAGAGATCAAGAAACTCACTTGGGTAGTAGCTTTCTTGACACGTTTTGAGCCGCCCTCAAACGCGCTTCATGCGGTAATGGCAACCCGTCCCTTAAAAGTCTCTTTCAACTTCAGAATCCATTGTAGGGATAACAATCCACACCAACCTAGATTCAAATCATGTTAGAGAAGTTCTTAACAATATAACATAAAGAAAGAAACATGAAACGAGAAAGGCATGATTGAAACTCCCTTCGAAAACCAGTTTTGCGAAAGTAGAAATCTGCGAGCCATAAAACCCTCGTGAAAAAATTCATCCTTCAGGATATCGACGAACGGTTTTCGCCATCTTCTTTGGTTCGATTTTTTCACTCGTTTTCTATTGGGTTCAGAATCGTTTCATCATCCCTTCTGATCGTTTTGCTTGATCCCCACTTTTGGTAAAGCTCGAATCTTCAAAACTTCTAACTTGAAGCTCTCTAGAGATAGTCTACCAACTTGGTTACAATCTAACTAGTAAGGATGCTAGTTCTCTAGTTAGTGTTTAGGCTTAACCTAGGGTTTTGTTTATCTTGGAGAAAGGATGGTGTTCAACACATGAACCAAAAGAATTGCCCATAAGCTCTAAGGGGAGCTCGAGCTCCCCTATTTATAATAAAGGGAGGACCGAAAATCCTAGTCCTTATGGGCTAGGGTTTTGGTCTCTCTCTCCTATTACTTGATCATCAAGTAATTTTGACTTTGACTTTGAATTCAAATTCAAATCAACTTTCAAGAGAGCTAAAATATCCAAACTATTTTTGGATAATTTTATACTTTATTTATTTAAAATAAATAACTTATTTTATCTAATTAATTAATTCATAATTAATTAACTAGATTATTTTCTCCAAAATTAGACTTTCTTTTTAATTCAAAATTAAACCAAAGTCTATTAAATAATTAACACATTTAATTATTTAATATATATATATTTACACGTGTGGGACACGTGTCACAAGGACACGTGACCCACACGTGTGGTTTCACACGTGTGGAACCCTCTTGGCCCGATTAACTCGTTTAATCATTTTAAAGCCTCAACTCATGTAACCAAGTTGTTGTGTGTGACCCTCTAGGTTCTCAATTCAATTAGCAGTGACCCTAATTAATTAATTCACTAATTAATTAATCAGTCCACAGATTAAACGACCATAGTCTAGCAACAGGTGTTTAACCCCTAGCTGAATTGGAATGTTCAGATTCGACAGAACCTTTAAGTCATTGATTCATGTGAGATACAATCCTCCTACTTACTATCTCTCAACCAAGATCTAGGGTAAGGGAATAATCAGAACCCTAATAATCCGGTCTTAAAGCTAAGTGCATTTCATATCCATTTGATCTCAATCCAAGAAACCCTTTTCTTGATGTCTTGATCTACTGCCTTGGCCAAGGACTCCATATGGTATATGAATGACTTACACAATAAGAGATCACCTTGCAAACGCAAGTGTAGGTCCTTTCATGATTCTCATTCACTTTCATGAGTCACTTGTGTAGCCCTAGCATAAGCCTTGAATCAGTTGTCTAAGGCGACACCCTTTAAAGCTTATACCTAAGACTACAGAGTTAACTCATAAAGTGACATGGAACCTCAAGTTTAAGGATCAATTAATCACATCAATGACTCGTGAGATATTTCCTAATCTGGAAGTTTCCATTTCCTGAAATAGAAACTTCCTTTCCTATTTAGGAATCTTCTCACGCGGGGCACCTCAGTGAACTTACTTATTGAAGTAAGCACCCTCATGTATCACGCACGTATCAACTATACACTTTGCACCTCCATGAAACAAGGTGGTCCTTCTTAAGGGCGTGATCCCACAAGCAAGCCTTAGAGGAGTCAGGTTGACACTCCCACTGTCTGTAGGACTCATCGGCTTGGAGTATTTTACTAATCATGACTTATGTGATATAGGGCTCGTTTCATGAATCATTTCACCTAAATGGTAGAGTCCGAAAGTCATCAGGATTAGGGGAGTTCTCATACATGCACAGCTAAAGTAAACGCATACCAAACAAGAGCATATAAAGAAGTGTTTGCCTATGATATTAATCAATCGTATATTATTCAAAGATTGTCTGTGATACTAGGAAAGTCCCAAAACGGATTATGACTAATCGGCTTTCTAGGGCACTATTCCTAACATTAACCACAGGCTGGCCCATGAGGGTTTTGAGACAGGAAGGAGTGAGGTTGTCGGAAGTGATTTGGTTAACTGTGTTAGAGACATTTGGGAGGTGAATGATGCGGCAAGTGTTGGGAAAACGAGACAGAAACGCAGCGAAAATTTAAAAGTTTTCCCAATAAGTTAGGATCGAAGCTTGTAATTCCTATTTCCAGATTCGTAGAGATCAAGAAACTCACTTAGGTAGTAGCTTTCTTGACACATTTTGAGCCGACCTCAAACGGGCTTCATGTGGTAATGGCAACCTATCCCTCGAAAGTTTCTTTCTACTTCAGAATCCAATGTAGGTTTCCTCTAGGGTAATAATCCACACTAACCTGGATTCAAATCATGTTAGGGAAAGTGCTAACGATATAACATGTGTAAAGAAAGAAACATGAAACGAGAAAGACATGATTAAAACTCCCTTTGAAACCCAGTTTTGCGAAAACAGAAATCTGCACCATAAAACCCTCGTGAAAAAATTCATCCTTCAAGATATGGACGAACGGTTTTCGTCATCTTCTTTGGTTCGATTTTTTCACTTGTATTCTGTTGGATTCAGAATCGTTCCACCAGCCCTTGTGGTCGTTTGGGCGTGATCTTTCTATCACGCGTCTTGATCCCCAAAAGCTCCTTCGATTCTTTCAAGACTTCACGATAGAAGCCCTCTAGAGAATTAGTCCACCAACCGCGACCACGATCCGAATAGGGGGGATGTTAGTTCTATATTCGGTGTTTTGGCTCTAGGGTTTAGTGTATAATTATGAAGAAGGAGAAATTGTGTATTATCATCCCATGGGATTTGAACCCTATGTATTTATAGGCAAGAGGTTCGAACCCCTTTTCCTTGTTGGAC
The DNA here is from genome assembly GCA_037501455.1 of Lantana camara. Lineage (NCBI taxonomy): Eukaryota > Viridiplantae > Streptophyta > Magnoliopsida > Lamiales > Verbenaceae > Lantana > Lantana camara. The sequence continues at coordinate 114,697,175 of CM074857.1, forward strand.
AAGAATTCCAAACTCCTTTTGGAAAGGGATATCTTGCTTGAAGACTAAGTCTCTTACTTTGACCAAAAGTCTCCTTTTGATCATAATCTAGTCTAACTCTTTTAAAAATGTTATTTTACTTTATTTATCAAATAATAAATAACTTGAAGACTAATAATTAATTAATTATTAGACTTTATTTCTCCAAATTAGAATTTTAATATTAATTCAAAATTAAATCAAAGTCCATTAAATAATTAACACATTAATTATTTAACATTTATACACATGCTTGCACGTGACTACATGTGTCCATAAGGACACATGTCATTCACGCCTCCCACACATGTGATTCACACGTGTGGGTCCCACCACTCGTTTAATGGTTCGATCAACTCGTTTAATTGATTCAAGCCTTAACCCATGTGACCGAGTTGTTGCGTGTGACCCTCTAAGTTCTTAATTCAATTAGCAGTGACCCCAATTAATTAATTCCCTAATTAATTAATCAGTCCACAGATCAAACGATCATAGTCTAGCAACAGGTGTTTGACCCCTAGCTGAATAAGAATGTCTCGATTCGACATAACCTTTAAGTCATTGATTCATGTGAGATACAATTCTCCTACATCCCATCTCTCAACCAAAATCTAGGGTAAGGGAATAATTAGAACCCTAATAATCTTGATCTTAATGTTAAGTGCATTTCATATCCATTTGATCTCAATCCAAGAAACTCTTTTCTTGATGTCTTGATCCACTACCTTGGCCAAGGACTCCTAGATGGCATATGAATGACTTACACAATAAGATATCAACTTGCTCATGCAAGTGTAGGTCCTTTATCGATTCTCATATACTCTCATGTGCCACTTGTGCAGCCCCAGCATAAGCCTTGAATCAGTTATCTAAGGCGACACCCTTTAAAGCTTACTCCTAAGACTACAGAGTTGGCTCATAAAATATCAATGGAACCTCAAGTCTAAGGATCACTTAATCACATCAATGACTCGTGAGATATTTCCTAATCTGGAAGCTTCTATTTCCAGATATAGAAACTTCCTTTCCCATTTAGAAATCTTCTCACACGGGACACCTCAGTGTACTTACTTAGACTAAGCAAGCACCCCCATGTATCACGCACATATCAACAATACACTTTGCACCCCATGAAACAAGGTGGTCCTTCTTAAGGGCGTGATCACACGAGCAAGCCTCGACCGAGTCAGGTTGACACTCCCTTTGTCTTTTGGACTTATCGGCTGGGAGTGATTTCTAATCATGACTTATGTGATATAGGGCTCGTCTCATGAACCAATTCGCCTACATGGTTGAGTCCTATAAGTCATATTGATTAGGGGAGTTCTAATACATGCGCACATAATGGAAACACACAAAAAACATATATTGGCATATAAAGAAGTGTTTACCTATGATATTAATCAATCGTATATTATTCAAAGATTGTCTATGCTACTAGGAAAGTCCCAAAACGGATTATGACTAATCGGCTTTCTAGGGCACTTTTCCAACAGAGAGTTTTGGGGATGGGTGGGGCTGGGAGAATAGGAAGTAGGATTTATGTGGAACAAGCCTTCCTTGTTCGTTCGGAGCCAAGGGCCATAGGGAAAGTTTGGGGCAGGGTCAATGAAATCATCTTCATAGTGGAGATAGCAAAAACCGATTAACATGGTCACAAATCCCACACAAATAGCAAAAGTTCTGAAGACAATCATACGTAAAAGACACCATAATATCTTTCCCAGATGGAAGAGTGAGATTCAAGCATCTGATCAACGGTTTCGACATCCAAATACCAACACGAACCTTAATAGGGCAATTCATAGGGAGGTTTTTAGGGTTTTTCTGAGAACTCCGGAAAATACTAATCCTTTTGGCAATAAATTCCCCAACCTCCTGATTTCTGTAAGCAGCAGGTAAACCATGAATATTTATAGAGAAATCACAGAGTTCCAGTTCAACTTGATTCGGGTCTTCATCATCATTCAGTGCCCGGAGAATCAAAGGGTATTTATCATAATACTAGGGGGATGTTTCGAGTGCTCGTTGCATATCAAGTTTGTGGTTGAAGGAGAATAGAAACCTCTCATCAGAAAGTTTGGTTATAGACATACCCTTCACCGGATTAAGAGCTCTGATCATTGTTAACCGGAATGTCTCGAAACGAATGGCTCTCCTGGTGCAAACCTTAGTAGCCAGTGCTAGAGGATAAGCCGGTGCTGGGCTACCCCTTAGCGAGGCCGAAACTTTAAATCGGGCGGTCTCTTTAGCAGTGAGAGAAAGGGAGTAAAAGAACTGCGAAATATCCTGTTATGAGAAACCACTATCCCTAATTATGTCGCTACTCGAAGAAGCCATAGTCAGTGATGAAATCCGCCTCCACACCGACGAAGGGGCCTGACGAGAAACCCTGCGAAAGAGACCAGACAAGTAAGGAAACAAGGAACCTACGAAATGGGAACTAAGATAGAGATAACCAGCACTCTTCACAGCACCGGTCGCATTCTCAAGTAGTGATCTAGGGTTACAGGAGACGGCCGGCCTCATGCGAGAGAAAAAACCCTCATACGGGAGCACAAAAAATTAAAATGATATCATTATCTGAAAGTTTATATTGTTTTATCCATTTAATAATATCAGAGTACAGTTGAATATATAGCGTACAAAAAACCTAACAAACCTATACAAGATATTCTAGACGATTCTATAAGATAATTACAATTAATTATATCCTAAATATAATACAAAAGGAATATCTCTAAAGATAATACAAAATAACAAATATCTCTACAAGAGATATATACAATATCTACTATAACGTAATATTAGAATATTACATTCACACCCACCCACAAGCTCTAGTTGCGTAGAAGACATAGAGCTTGATCTCGTGCAATTTAGAGAGAATTCCAGCAATTTCACGAAGTACCAGTCCAATCCATGGAACTTCCAGAGGGCGCAGATGTTCCAGACGAGATCTTAGTGGAACTACCAGAGAATGTTTCAGACGAACTTGCAGAGTAAGTTCTAGATGAAATACCAGAGAGAGCGATTAGATGCTATTGGTGAAGGGTGTACCAAAGTTCAAAACCAAACAATAAAACGTCATCTTGACGGTCAGGCCACATACCTAACAGAGCGTCAAAAGGTGACAGAGGTGACGGTCGACAGAGCATCACATGAGATGATGGTCAACAGAGCGTCACAAGAAAATCCCAATTTCTAAAGGCGAACCTTGGGATGGAGAAAAACCTAAGCTCTGATACCATGAAAGTGTAAATTTGTTTTCTACATTTAATAATATCAGAGTGCAGCGGAATATATAGCATACAGAAAACCTAACAAACCTATACAAGATATTCTAGACGATTCTATAAGATAATTACAATTAATTATATCCTAAATATAATACAAAAGGAATATCTCTAAAGATAATACACAATAACAAATATCTCTACAAGAGATATATAAATATCTACTATAACGTAATATTAGAATATTACGTTCACATTATATTTTCATGTTTGTCCTTACCTTATTTTACTAAAATAACTGTTGTTGATATCCAAATAATCTATGTTTCTAAACTAAATTAATGGACATTAATATTCTTTTTAAAAATATAATTTATTTTCTCCATTTAATAACATGAGAGTACAACAGAATATATAGAATACAGGAAATCTAACCACCTATACAAAATATTCTAGACAATTTTATAAGATAATTACAATCAATTATATATATATCCTAATATAATACTAAAAGAATATCCATAAACATAAAAGAATAGCATGTCCTACCAAAGATAAGCACATTATCTTCTACCAAATATACGTAGCGATAATACGTTCACACTTTTACCAACCATGTGCTGTAGAAGAGAAGTAAATATATTTGTTCTTATATTTAGGAATTGGAGGGAGTAGGAAAAATACTTAAACTAGCGGGAAAATTATACGGGAAAGCAAGTGGGAGAAATTTTCAGATCTGAAATTAAAAAATAATAATAATAAAAAATAGGGACAGTACAATAAAAACATCTCTCTCAAAAAAAGTTGGATATTTAACGGCTACTTTCAGCCAAGACCATATACTCAAGTTTTTCCATTATCTAAATTCGGGGCTTCGGGTTAGAGCCATTTAACAATCTATTAAAGTAAAGAAGTTATTACGGGAGTTTATTTAACTAAAATCCACTAATCTTATAGAGTAAACTGACCCCTAATCTAGTAATGACGGTAAAAAATTATGTTGCTTGTAATTACCTTTTATTTTTGTCGTCTTATCCGTGACTATTGAATCTATTTTGGAAAATTTATTTGCTTGTTAAATTAAATTTTCCTTACAAAGATCATCTTTTACCGAGAAAAATACACTTTTAGTCCCATTAGATTGACTCGATATCACATTTGGTCTCATACGATTTCTTGTTTACACATTAAGTCCTATAAGAAATAATTTTGAACACATTGAGTTCCGACCGTTAACTTTTAACTCTAGAAATGGGAGAAACGTTATCTTAATGTTAATTTTCGCTGAGAGGGACTAAATTAACATGAAGTGGAGCTTAGATGACATTCTTTAATCAATTTTTTTTAAAACCATAAACACTCCCCAAACAAAATTCTCTCTCTCTCATTGGCATCGTCGAAGAAAAAAATAAACAAGCCTTAAAATGACTAAACCCTAAGCTCCACGTCAGATTAATTTAGTCTTTCTCAACAAAAATTAACATTAAGATAAAGTTTCTCCCATTTTTAGAGTCAAAAGTTAATGATTGAGACTCAATATGTTCAAAATTATTTCTTATGGGACTCAATGTGAAAAATAAAAATAAAAATTGTATGGGACCAAATGTGGTATTGAGTCAGTCTAATGTAGGGGTGTTCATTCGGTAAAAAACCGAAGTTTCGGTTTTTCGGTTCGGTTAACCGAAACTTCGGTTTTTGGTTTTAGCTAACCGTTTACCGAACCGATCTTGATCGGTTTCGGTTCGGTTTTACCGATTTTTTTCGGTTCGGTTTCGGTTAATAACCGAAAAAACCGAAAATTCAAAAAAATTAAAAAAAAAAAAAAAAAAAAACTAAAAGTCCAAAAAATTGAAATAAAAACCTGGAAACATCAAACATGCATTAAAATTTGAAATAATATCCAACATTCAAGCTAAAACAACAACCATAATTTCATAATTGTGCAAGTGTCCAGACTCCAGGCAACAACTCAAATGAAAAACAAGTGACCAATTCCGACATTAAAAGTTTAAAACAACTACAAGCATAATAAATCTCCAATGAAAATGTTCAGATTCTAATTAAACAACATTACAAGTTATTGAGGATTGAGAATAGCAACTATATTATTAGATGAATATAAAAAACCTTAAAAAAAAAGTGGCTTGGTTCGGTTTTTCGGTAAAAACCGAAAACCGTTCGGTTTTTACCGAAACCGAACCGAAACCGAAATTTTAAAAATATACTAACCGAAACCGAAACCGAACCTCTTCGGTTCGGTTCGGTTATCCTCGGTTCGGTTCGGTTTCGGTTCGGTTCGGTTCGGTTCGGGTTTTTTGTTCACCCCTAGTCTAATGGGACCAAAAGTGTAATTTTTCCTCTTTTACCTTTCATTTTATTTAATTATTATTATAGAGGATTATTGTTGGTTCATAAGGCTCTAAATGGATATCCAAAAATTCGATATATGTCCACTTCTAAATCTGTTCAAAAAGAATACTATCTGTATTCGTTCGATCCGTTAGATATATTCATCATTTGATTTATCCTTAATTCGTATCCTCTCTCTCTCTCTCTCTCTCTCTCTCTCTATATATATATATATATATATATATATATATATAATACCTTAATGAAACAAATATTAACCTATGAATTATATAATTACTTGACAATTATAAAAAAAAAAAAAACAATAAATATATCTCATATTATTGATAATAATAAGTTTTAATTAATAACAATCAATATATATTATAAATTATATATTACACTTATGAGCATATAGTTCTTATGAATTTAATATTTGTCTAAGTTAATGTTTATATGATTTAATAGATTTATAATTTAAGTAGATTTGAGAGAAGAAATTAGATTGATGGTCTTTTCTGCTTTCTCACTAAATCTTCTTTTTTCTCTCCTCTCACTATCTCAATATCGTATTGAGAATACTATTGGATAATCAATATCCAATTAGTGTTTTAGTGTGCTAATTGAATAATTGTTCAATTACGAGTCGTGGACTACAATAGAGGAATTCTACGTGGAGTTCTTGGAAGTAAATCGGATAGGTTTTGGAAAACCCTCTCAAGAGAGGTATTTAAATCTTACTTCTCTGGTTTAAATTGTAAATCTAGAATCAATAGCTGATATATATTATGGAATTCCGATAAAACCGATTTTATAATCCCCAAAAATTTTAATTTCCACTGCGTTGGGACCGACGAATTCCAACATCTATGACAAGCTAAACTCTTATAAGTTGGTTTATCATTATTTTTATTAACTTCCTATGATTTTTAACTATGAGTGCCTGAGTGTCGCATAAATAAAACCATATAGAAGTAAGTTTTACTTTTAATTTGATTTAAGTAAATAAATTATATTGCACGATAATTCTATGTTGATGTATATTTCTGGAATAGTAAATGTATATATATTTTCAATAACATAATAAATTTTTACTCAAAATTCCTTATAATTTGTTATATGTTAAAATATCACGAATATAAAAGTATAGTTTCTCTAAAGTTAGATATTAGATATATAAACTATATTCCAAGATAGTTTATTGTCAATCATAAAATAAAATTTTAACTTGAAATTTTATACAGGGTATTATATATTAAAGGGTTAATTACATTTGGACCCCCTACGAAATATTAAAATTACGGTTTGTACCCCTCTTTTGAGTAAAATAACAACTCACCCCACCCTCAAAAATTAAAATTACCGAGTCACCCAGACTTACATAAAATTCCTGTAATACCCATCCACTTAATATTTTTGAATTTAAGAAACATTAAAGAAAAAATTAAAAAATATGAAAAGACAATAGTGCCCTATAATAAAAACTATCGAATTGTTTTTGGAATCAAGATCCCGCCATATCAGTTCTTCAATCCCACTGTATCTGCTTGACGAAGAAAAATAATCCCGCCATATCAAAAACTTCCATCCTAAACATGATTTACATTAGGAATCTTCTCGTCTCCATCAAGAATAAAAGGCGATCAGAATTAGCCCTAATCCCCACCATTCAATCAACCCACTTCCTTTCAATTTTAGTTTGTTCTAGTCCGACTTCCATCGCCGCCAAGAAGGATGACAATCGGTAAGTTTTTATTGAAAATTTTATTTTTTTTGTGTATTATTCGAATATGGTTTAGTGGATGAATTATTTTTACAAAATGAATAAAAAATTTCTATGTTTCAGGGCTTTTGGATGTTTCTACTTTCTCAAATTTTTGTTGGAAATTTAGTTAAATGTTTGTGCTGTAAATATTTGAAGATTTGTGGGATTTTAGCAATTTGAACTTATAGAACCAATTTTCCAACCCTAGGATTGTACGTATTTTGCGATTTTTTGAATTTTTTTCCCTTGATTTTTTTGATTAAAACAAGAAAAAGAAAAGCTCTAAGACAGAATGTAGTACCAAGTTTCTTTTTATACGAACAAAGTTTATTGATTTTGATTTGTTCATTGAAATAGGTGTGGTAAATCATAATTATAATGAAGAGTCAAATAGGCAACTTGATGAAGATACTGAAATTGGTTTTGAGGAATCTACTGGATATGAATCACTTGGTGGTGAAGAAGGTAATGTGAGTGAGATGGAACTGCCGAGTGAGTCGAGTAACTCTGAGATGTCTGGTTATGAATCAAATGATATGTGTGAACCTTTTAATGATTTGGATGATGACATCCAAGATGACCCACTGAGAGGATGGTCAAATGTGGAAGTTGTACAAGTGCCTGAAGACCCTAACACTCACTTTGAGTTAAGGGAGAAAGCATTGTTTGTTAATGTTGTTGAATTTAGGAAGACTCTTAAAGAATACTGCATTCGTGAAGGAGTCCAAATTATTAGAAAAAAGAATGAGAAGTCTAGGGTGACAGTTGTATGTGCAAGTTCAGGGTGTGCTTGGAGATTGCATGCTTCACCATTGAAAGATGGAAAAACATTTATGATAAAAAAAGTAGTTAGTACTCATACATGTGTGAGACAAGATAGGTTGAAGGAGGCATGTGCAAATTGGTTAGCCCAGAAAATGGTTCCTATTATCAAAGAAATCCAGAATTGAATCATAAGGGTTTGAAGAATGAGATTAAAAAGAAAGGTGTGGACCCTGCATACATGCAACTCTATAGAGGTAAATGCAAAGCAATGCAGATCATTTTGGGAAATCCAGCTGAGTCATTTGCATTGTTACCTAGATATGCAGCCATGGTTGAGCAAACCAATCCAGGAAGCATGTTTAAGGTCCAATACAATTTGCAGGAGAATCAACCAATACCACTTGAACCGGTATTTAAAAGGTGTTTTCTAGGATTTGATGCAGCAAAATGTGGGTTTTTAGAGGGATGTCAGCCGTTTCTTGCTATGGATGGATGTCATTTGAAAGGAAGGTATGGATCTATTCTACTTTCAGTTGTCTCTCTTGATGCAAATCTTGGTATTTATCCAGTAGCAGTAGGAGTTGTGGAGACTGAAAACAAGGAAAGTTGGAGTTTTTTCTTGCATTGTCTTTCTATGTGGATTGGGGGATTCAATAATGACAAACCATGGACTTTTATGTCAGATAGAAATAAGGTAACATTTACAAAACTTATGTTCATTTCTATATATGTTTGAGATTAATTATAATGCATTAAAATTGTTTGGATTTTAGGGACTTATTGAAGCCGTTCATGAAGTAGCCCCAACAGCAGTGCATAGAAAATGTTGTAGGCATATATATGCCAATATGAGACAAAAACATCCAGGTTTGCTGATAAAGAAACACTTTTGGGCGGCTGCGAGGGCATACACTGAAGCTGACTTCAATAGAATCATGGTAAGATTGAAAGAAACCAAGTTAGAAGCATATAACTATTTGCAGCAGGTGGGAGACCCTTCGATATGGGCAAGACATGCATATAGATTGGATGTGAAGAATGATCATAACACTAATAATATTAGTGAAAGTTTCAATCATTGGGTAGGAAAGTTGAGATCTAAGCCAATCCATAAGCTGCTAGACGGGTTGAGGGCCAAGATGATGAACCAGATTGAGAGAAGACATCAAAATGCAATGAAATGGAACGAGACAGTTCCTAAAAGAGTTGTGAAAAGGTTGAATCTGGCAAAAAGAGATGCAATCAAATGTTCTCTCTTGGTGGCTAGTACACATGAGTTCCAAATCAATGAAGTTGACAAACATTTTATGGTGGATTTCTCTAAGAGACATTGTGATTGCAGACAATGGGACTTGTCAGGGATCCCATGCAAGCACGCTGCAAAAGCAATTGGGTGGAAAAGACAAGATATAGAGGCTTTTGTGGACACCTATTACACCAAGGAAACTTTCATAAAGACTTATGGGTACAAAATTCATGGGATACCAGATTCTTCATTTTGGCCTGAGATGCCAACCTTAGAACCCATTAAAATTAAGCCTCCAATCATGAAGAGGAAGCCAGGGAGGCCAAAAAGGCACAGGATCAGAGAGGCCGGAGAACAGCTAAGGTCAATTCCTTCGAACAGAAGGCCTAAAATCAAATGTAGTGTTTGTGGTGTTCAGGGCCACAACAAGAGATCATGTTCAAACACAAACAATCAGGTTATTTCACATTTTTTATAAGTCCAATATAGTAATTTGATATTCTTTAAAGTTAATTATGATTTCTTCCTTAGGGTAATACAGAAACTGGACCATCAAGGGCAAGAGGCAGGGGAAGAGTTAGAGCTGAAGCTAGACCAAGATCTCAATCTGCAGCAGGTCAAGAAAGAAGGAGCAAACGTGGAGCTGGTGAAACGGACTTTGACTCTCAAGCAATGTGTAGCCAACAATCTCAAATTACACATAACTAGTTACATTTGATGCTTACTGATGATGCATTGAACAAGTAATTTATTAAGATTTATTTCAAATGTTTCTAATAAGTTGCATTGCTGCAAATTGAATGGTTGTTTTCTGAAGATACTTTTGTGATGGATATCATTTTAGACCGTTGTTGGATAATTTATTGGTTTTTGTTGATGTTTGTTTTCCTTTTGCGATTTGAAATATACTTCTATTTGAGTGAATCTTTATTTTATAAATTAAATTAATTTTATGTTTATTGAGTTTCTGTATATTATACACATTTACTGGAATTTGTTTTTGTCTACTAGTTGTTGGAACATACATAAATCCATTTAATTATTCTTACAAATGTACGTTTTTTTTTTAAAAAAAAAACTTATAAAGACACCCCTTGTATAAATTAATTATTACAGAGGGTATCCTTTGGAAAAAAAAAAAGAGGCATTTTAAGGTAAAGGGTAAATTTGTCTGAACATGTCTTTTAGGGCCAAGTTTGGTCGATTTTGGGGTGTCTCGGTAATTTTAATTTTTGAGGGTGGGGTGAGTTGTTATTTTACTCAAAAGAGGGGTACAAACCGTAATTTTAATATTTTGTAGGGGGTCCAAATGTAATTAACCCTATATTAAAATGTATAAAATTTATACGATATTTTCAGAAATTTTAACTTGATATTCACACACCAATTTGTGGGGTATTGCACTGTGTATATAGATAGATTTGATAGTTTTATTTGGTAAATATTTAATAAGATCTATAGTTTTATAAATCGTAATTTTGTTTGATTAGTAGACATGTATATTAAAGTTATATGTTGATAGAACTAAACCTGAGGTTCTTCAAGAACATAGAGCGGCTCTCATGCTAGAAGTTGACTCGACATGAGCGATTCACTTGCCTTGTTAACCTTGCTTGGTTTAGAAGCCCTATTTTGAACAGAAGCAACCAGTATGTCCGATTGGACGAGCCCCTCAACCAGGGGCGACTCCAGGATTACGGAATAGTGGGGTCAAAATAATTTAACTATTAATATGAAAAATATATTATTAAAAAATAAAATACTTTATTTAAAATATTTATTTTCAAATTATTTTAAAATTTTAGCTATTAATAAAAAATATATATTATTAAAAAATAAAATACTTTATTTAAAATATTTATTTTATAATTATTCTCTATGATATTTTATTTGTACTAAATACATCCATATTTAAAGGGATGTTTACAAATTCTACTCCATAACTAGAAGTTAAAACATAAGTGAAAGTTGTAAAAGCAACGAGTGTTTGGGGGAAAAAAAAAGAGAAGCAGAAAAATAATAAGTGAAAACAAAAGTGGATAATCACTTTTAACTTTTCTAAAGTTACTAATTTACCCTGAAATATTTTGAAATATTTATGGGTATTATAATATAATTTATGTATTATATTAATATAAAAATTATTATAATTTTGTATAAGATTATTTGTAATTAATCAAACATAGAATTATTCTATATGTATTTTTATTTATAAATTTATAAAAATTAAGAAAAGAGAAGATTTACCTTGTAATTGCATATTTTTTAGTCACGAGACTTTTTGAAAAAGATATAAAGGATAGAAAAAGAGAAGACGTAATGAAATATTACTGTTTTAATCAGGATATTATTGTCAAAATAGAATTTTAAATAAATTCAGAGAAAATCATATAATCTATAAACCGATTCTAGCTTATTTCTGTTTAATTTAAGCAGAAATTAGTGTTTCAAATATTCCAAAACTATTAGAAATAAGATAATTTTAAATTTGAGAGGGTCAATACGATTTTTTTCATTTTTATATGGGGTCAAAATAGTTATTTTTAAAATAAAAAATATAAAAACATATAAAAAATACATAAATACCTAAGTAATTTTTTTTCTTGAGTGGGGTCAATTAGCTACATGGCGTCGCCCTTGCCCTCAACCTCAGTCGATCAAGCACATCTCGACTGGTGGGGGCTCAAGCCCACCGATCGATCGCGAGTAGACCTCGTGTAGAGTTACCTCATCGGATAGAGTCTCCCACACTCTTCTTTGATGAGGAGTGTGATTCCAAAATATCCGACCAAATCTAGATGACTGAGGAAAACCTAATGGACCTATGTTAGCTCAAAGACGACGTCTATTGACCTAGAGTCTTTTTATAAATACTCTCATTTTATGGAAGTCATGTACACACTTTTCACATAGTCGAATCTTAGTTAAATCCAAATTCGACGTAGTGATTATTCCTCATGCTCTTGTCACCTTGAATATTCCACTAATTTGAGCGTTGGATGACCAACACGGGAAACAACTCCCGACCCACTTGATATATCTATGGCATAGTGTTGTTTTAGTTGGTAAAATTAATCCACCTCTTTAACCGTTAGACCAAAGTTTAATTAGAAGCCTCCACCACCATTAATATATGTATAGAGAAAGTAACGAGAAGGCATCAAGGCACAGATATTCCCACAAAACTCACGTTTGTGTTTGTTCATGGTGCTTCTATATGATTAGTATGGGGCAGTGAGCATTTATATTATAAATTAAGAACTCACAAAATTTATATCTTCATATAAGAATATTTTAGGCACCGTTATTACTACCAACTAAGTAAACTATCTTCCACCGGAAGGAAAAAAAAAAAAAAAACCAAGTAAATCATCCCACGTAATTAACAAAACCAAAAAATTTATAAAATTAAATAAAATAATTATGAAAACCTGAATATTTTTAGCCGCAAAATGGAACTCCACGTATCAAAACTAATGGCCATTATACAAGACCATCGATAATGGTGGCGGCGGTGGTGGAGGTGGCGATAATGCGCATATTCCTACCTAACCAAGTAACGTTGATTGAGAAGAACCACAACTAATGATGGTGTCACACTCACAGCCATTGGCTACGTGGACAACAGATCAACGGAAAAGTGCTTTTACTATTTTACAACTCACAGCTTCTAAGCCACTTCTGCTGCTTAATAGTTAATGCACGAGTGATTATTATTGATCATCTTGGAATTGGCGGGTCAAATATATGGAAAGCTCCCAATTCTTCCAGCGACAGCTTCTTCGTGGATCAACAGAAAAGTGCTTTTACACCTCAGCTTTGAAGTGAAAAGCATGAACGATAGATCATTGTGAAATTAAATATGGAAAAATAGATTATTAATAACAGGATTAATTACATATAGAGGGAGTATTAGGAACTACAACTTATGATCCTCTTAATCAAACAATTACATATATATCCATTGATGAGTTTAAAAATTACACATAACACCCAAGAATCAACATTCCTTTAAATTTTTGATGACATCATCAGATTTTTAATTTAATTTTCCTACTTTGCCCCTTCACTTAGTATAATAATTTTTATTTCAAGAATTACCCCTAATTATATTTGAATGGGTATTGAGATTTTTAATTTAATAAATTAAAGGGTTAATTATATATAGACCCCATAGGAGTATTAGAAACTACAACTTATGACCCTCTTAGTCAAAATTACATATACACCCATTGAAGAGTTTAAAAATTACACAAAACACCCATGAATTAGGGTTCTTTTAAATTTTTGGTGATATCATCAAACTCTTAACTTGATTTTCCTATTTTGCCCCTTCATTTAGTATAACAATTTTTATTTTAAAAATTACCCCTAATTATATTTGAATTGGTATTGAAAATTTGAATTTAATAGATTAAATCATTAATATATATAAATATTACTTTATTATATATATATATTAATTATATATTATAATTCTATATGTATATTACGTTTTTTAAATATTATATTTAACACATTAAATTTAAATTTATTATATACAATTTAATATTTGAAAATGACAAAATCAGACCATTTTATATTAGTTAATGATTTAATTTATTAAATTCAATTCTAATTTCGAATACTAATTGAAATATAATTAGTGCAAATTAGGAAAATAAAGTTAAAATTTTGATGATATAAAAAATTTAAGAGAATTCGGATTCTTGGGTGTTATGTGTAATTTTTAAACTTCTCAATGAGTGTGTGTAATTATTTGGCTAAGAGGAAATACTCCCATGGGCTTTATGTGTAATTAACCCTTAATAATAATAATAATAATTGAAAAACCTACGTATGTGTTGATGAAAATAATGATGAAAAATATTAATACATGTTTTCTGAGACCATATATAGTCTTCTTTCTTTTCCCCTAAGAAGAGATTAAAGAAAAATTGGAGTTTTTCGTGATGGGTACATTACAGATCCGCCACATCGATCATGGTAGCAAATTCATCGGAAATGGAAATTTTATATTTACAAATTGCAATGGAGTAGTTTCGCTACGAAAATAAAATGAATTGATCGTACCCAAAATAAAGATATTTCCAGATAAGTTCTCATTTTTGGGCAAATTAGTATTAGCCAATTCATGTCACCTAAAACAAAATTTCCACACTTCTTACGTTTCTGGGCTTTTGAAATGCAATTATTTTATTTATGACTTAGACAAGACCAAATTATTTTATTATGGGGAAAATATACATACGGTTCAATAATTTGACCCTTAATTTAAAGTTGGTCACAAAATTTACTTTGTAATCAAAGTTAGTCTTATTTTTATCATAAGTCATCAGATCCGGTCTCAAAACTCTTATCCCGTTAGAATATAAAGGGAAGGCGCACCGGAAATTACGGGATCCATTAGCATGCTTAAAAAAGAAGCATAAATTCTTTTTTCTCATATTAAAGCCCCAAAGTATCATTCTTTTTTCTCACAAACTTACCAGATCCTCTTAGCCACCATGCGTGAAGCATCACAAAACTATTGTGGAAGATTGGCGCCGATGATCAGGATCTCGTGGGCTGATATCAATCTCTCAAGAAGGTTTCGCAACTGTCTTATTAGAAGATTTAATGGAGGGTGCGATTTCTACATATGGGTTGACCCACCTAAGTATGCAAGGTCAAATAAGATAATCTATGCTTTGTTGAAGAAAGCGAATGCAAGAGATGAAGAAATTGAACCAGTAAGCAAGAAAAACAAGATGTTTGGGGCCATAATCCAATGCATGTTTGTTGTGTTAGTCAATGTTGTGATAGTTAGGTTCTAATGTGTTATAATGTATGTAAGGTAAGAAGCAATGAACGTATCAATTTCAATAATGTAAAGAAGCTTTTTGGACGAAAAGATTTTTCAATTCATTTACTTAAATTTAAGTATCAATGCACTTCAGTGAGTAAATTGAGAAAAAAAGGGAAAATGTGGTTTGAAAGAACATTATTGAGTACTAAAAATTGTTGGCGTTTTCCTTTTCATTTTTGATGTTGCAGGCACCGCAACACTTAGATTATTCATTGTTATAAATTATTTTCCACCATTTTCCAAGCAGAGGAACAACGAATGATTCGTGCCCTCCATTTATATTTTACCAGAATAAGGGTTTTGGGGCAAAATCTGATAACTTATGATAGAAATGAGATCAATTTTGATTAAGAGTAAATTTTGGAATCAATTTTGAATTATGTGCCAAATTATGAGAACGTATCTTGTATCTTCTATTTATTTTACATATATATTTAATAGGGCATACACTCATTGATTACTGCTATTAATCTTTTTGGTGAACTGTAAATATTTTAATTAAAGAGTGAAACGTTTCATAATTTTTTTTTTAAGAGTGCTCTATAAGATTGAAATTCTTAACCAAACTCCTTTTATGTTCAAGAAACAAAACGGAAGTTTATATATATATATATATATATATATATATATATATAGAAAATCAATTAAATACAATATCGATCAAATCCACCATTAGTATCAATCAAAGTTAAATTAGAGATTTTATATTTAATTAAATATGTGATTATACACAATTATTATTATTAAAAAATATATATATATCATAGTGCGATTACACTCGAACTCATAATGAGATTAATAGTCCAAGAGGAAGACAAACCATCAAAACATATTATTCAAACAATCCAACAACTCCATGCTCAAAAATCAATCGGGGACTCAAATAACCAATTGTGTAGATTTAAACATTCCACATTGAATTGAAAGTTGAAACCACTCTCAATATTGTATTTGTATAATTATTTGCTTATTTTTCTTTGACCCTAGCTTCTTATAATCGAATGCGAAGTTGGTTCCACATTAAGCACCAAATAGAATTAATTCTATTAATTTCTAGTCTCATAATTTCACCTATTTTTCTCTTTTTATCTTGTTACTAATAGAGTTTTGCAGTTTAATCCGATTATTAATTTTTCTTTTTTTTTTCCATAATTTCAAGGGTACGTTGAACTTTGACTATTCCATTTTTATATCCGGTAACTAAACGAGGTAGAACTCGAAAATGACCTTAAATGGAGAAAAAAAGAAAGAAAGAAAGAAGAAAACTAACACTTTTTGAAATGTAAATTAATAAATAATAAAAGTTAAGTAGTACGAGTAAAAAAGAATGAAGTTATGAATAGAAAATGTGATTAAGTTTAATATAAACTCAGGTTTAATACATGATATAAATGTTGATTCGAAATTCTGAAAAGATCAGTTTGACCAATAGAAGTGGATTATTAGGCATGGATGATTAAGTTCACGGTTCAGGAATTTTTGGGTGAGTGTGAGCTAGATTAAGTGGATGGCACTATTTGGCAAGGAATCATTTCAGGGATCAGAAAATGCAAAGTTGGGAGGATGCTAAATAAATTGTATTTATTTATTTTTGAAAATCTAAATTAATACTTATTTATTTGAGGTCTTGGTTTTGAATTTTTTTTTCCTCTCTTTTGCAGATTTTTTTTTTAAAGGAAAAAAAAAATGATTACTTTGTCATTGGATATTATGTTTCTTTTGAAAAAAGAAAAGAAAAGAAAGGTATTATGTTTCTTATAAGATTTTACAATATATTTTTTCGAGATAATGATTTTTTGTCATCCGAACTATGACCAATTTTGCAATTCACCATCTAAATATTTCGACCCCAATACCACCATCCAAACTATTATTTCTTGACAAACCACCATCTCGGTTTATTTTTTTAGTGATTTTGACTGTTTTTCAGTGGTTCATAATACATAAAGGTGATTGTTACAAGAACTTCATCACTGAGATGTCCCGCGTGGGAACATTCCTAAATGGGAAAGGAAGTCTCCTAGAAACTTCCAGATTAGGAAATATCTCACAGGACAATGACGTGATTAATAATCCTTTGACTTGAGATTTTGTAATGTCTCATATGAGCTAACTCTGTAATCTTTGATATAGACTCAAAAGGGTGTCGCCATATAGACACCTGAACCACGGTCTATGTTGGGATTACACAAGTGGCATATGTAGAATTAATAGAACCAATAAAGGACCTACACTTGTTAAGAACAAAAATGATATCTTACTGATTAAGTTGTTCGTAGTCCATTAAATATTAAACCCTTGGCCAAGGTGGATAAAAGATCAAGACATCAAGAAAATAGGGTTTCTTGGATTGAGATCTAAATGGATATGAAACGAACTTAACTTTAAAGATCAAGAATAACAAGGCTCTGAGAATATTCCCATGCCTTAGTTCTTGATTGAGAGATGGAGTTGTAGGAGGATCGTATTTCACTGATTGTCATTGACTGAAAGGTTCTTCGATTCATTTCGTTATTCGGCTAGAGGTCACACACCCATTGCTAGATTACGGTAGTATGATCTGTGAAGTGATTAATTAATTATGGTTAATTACTGTCACTGCTAATCGAATAATGAACATAAAGGGTCACACGCAAATACCAGAATACGAGGGTTATGGTAGGATGTTAACATGATTAATGAAGGATCAAAGTGTTGATCGAAGAGGGCCACGAAAACGTGGGCCCCACCACTTGTCACGCACGGTACATGGCTGCCACATGTCACGCACATATGTCGGTGACGTGGCCTTGAACGTACGATTTATTTTGTACACGAATTCTTTTATAGAATTAATTAATTAATTTTGGTCTTTTAATTAATTGTTAAGACTATTCTCAAAATAATTAATCCAATAAATAATTAATTATGAATTAAGTTATTTATTAAATTAATTGATTTTTGACTTTATCAGATAAAGGTTGAAATGTCAAACTTCCTATTGTAGGAGAGAGAAGGCATCTCTTGCTGACTTGGAGAATAAGTTAAGAACTTACTATTCAATTAAAATAATAATTAAATTAGTTAATTAATGAGCAAGAAAACAAAGTCCATTGGTTCTTGGAAACCCTAGGGGTTCGAACCAACCTAGTATAAATACTAAGGGTAGTGCTTCTCTTATTCTTTAGACCAACACTCAAGAAGTGTTAATTGTTTTTGACAAAAATAAAAGAAAAGTTTTCAAAGTAAAATATCCTAGCTAAACACAAGCCATAGAACTAGCATTAATTCTCACTAGCTTAATCGTGTTCTAGGATTGGTGTGGACACGCTTTGGAGGATTGCCTACTTTGGGATCTAATCAAAGGACGTTCGATGGACATTCCGCTTGAAGAGTGTTCGATAGGCGGTATCGACATCACAAGAAAACTTCAATCAACGTGAGTTTCTTGAAACACCCTACGATACGATATGAACATTGCAAGTCTTTTAGATCTACTTTTGGAAAAAATTTGAACTTCTGCTGCGTTAACCCTGTTGTTTTCCAACAAGTGGTATCAGAGCCACCTTGCAACTCTCATATTGTATCTTTAGGCCTCGTTTACTTGTGCTGTAACAAGGGGATTGCCGCCTTCATCCTTTCATTACCTGTGTTTACCTTGTATAGGCAAAAGCCTAGGTGTTTCGTACGAGCCCGTAGGGAACTCGTGTTGATGGCGCCTCCAGCAGACACGCCAAAATGGTATGTTCCATTTGACATGCCATTTCTTGCTGCGGCGCGGTAACACTTCAACCCCAGACTTGAAGTTATTTACTGAAAATTGCCACTGAAATGTGTGCTTCCCTCCCATTTTTCCCTTTTCCCGCGAGCTGAGCAGATTTGGTTGATTGGGAATTTTTAATTTTCCCCCTTCCCACATTATTACATACCTTGAGCGAACGAGGAGGCCACAGTCCAATTGAAGAATTGTCGAGGTACTTGTATTTGGGTTTTGATTTTAGATTACCGAAAGTCCCAGGACAATATTACGAACCCATCTTCGTTTTATGCAGAAATTGCTGGTTGGTTTCGTCTATCAAAGTAAATCGGTGTACGAAAGTTTCGTTCTTCGAATCGGGTAACCCTAATTTACTCCATACGTTATTGGAATTCGTTGTTGCTTTGTACTTCTTTGTATTTGATTCTTTAAAGTATGTTGTCTTAATATTCGTTGCTAAGCACCAATTCCTGGAAGTACACATGTTTTGTTTGTTTTCGAATATTGATTGCGTGTTGATCTCTATGTTGCTTTAAAAAGGAACTTGTGATATGGTTTGTGTAATCGATACTATTGTTATGAGCTTTGAAATTGGGTGTATCTATTTGTATGTTGAAACTGGTATTATGATATAGCGTAGAATGGACCATTTGTATGATGAGGAAGGAGAAATCATCGCTCTGGAGCTGATTCGGATGCAAGTGATGAATGTGTTGGTGATAGTTTGTTTGGTGTTGCAAAGTGATATACTGGATGATGATTCGCGTCGTCGTTGCTATCATCAGTATAGTCTGTTAGCAAGGATACCTGCACAGATTGCACATCTTGATGCTCTTGTCAAATTCAGTGAGACAGACTGCATCGAGCAATTACGTTTAGGACGTAGTGCCTTTCATAAGTTGTGCGCAGTTCTTGAACATCGGGCCGGGTTACGTGCAACACCGAGGGTGTCTGTTATGGAGCAAGTTGCTATGTTCCTTAGTATTCTAGCACATCATCAAAAAACTCGTGTTGTTAAACTGTCGTTTATTCGGTCTAGTAGGGCGGTTAGTCGTCACTTCCATAGTGTCTTAAATGCAGTTTTAAGGTGCTATGAAATATTTATGGTAAAACATGTACCTGTCGAGGATGACTGCGAAGACGAGCGTTGGAAATAGTTCAAAATTAAGTATATGTTCATTTTGTTTTTTGAGGGCTATAATTTTTGGATTATTTATTGCTAATAAATGTTTTCCATGTTGTATTATTAGGGTTGTTTAGGCGCTTTAGATGGAACTTATGTGCCCGTTAGAGTTTCGACAGCTCATCAAGCCCGTTACCGTAGCCGAAAGGGCATAGTCCCTGTCAATACTTTAGCTATTTGTGACAGAAACTTAAACTTTGCATATGTTCTGACCGGATGGGAGGGTTCGGCCGTGGAAGGGTGGGTACTTAGAGATGCCATTTATAGACCAAATGGGTTGAAGGTTCGTAGAGGTCAGTCAAGTTGTAATGCAACGTAGACATAGTTGATCAGTAATTTACATCCCTGTAGCTCTATTCATGGTCTTGTGTTGTTTACAAGTACTAATTACCTAATTTTTATAGGAAATTACTACCTCTGTGATGCCGGCTACACTAATGGGGAGGGTTTCTTAGCCCCATATAGAGGAATAAGGTACCACTTGAAGGAATGGGGTACGGGGACAACTAGGCCACAAAATTACAAAGAGCTTTTCAATCTATGACATTCAAAAGCAAGAAATGTCATCGAAAGAGCGTTTGGTGTTCTGAAGCTTCATTGGGCTGTTCTCCGTAGTCCAACTTTCTATCCAATACAGACCCAGAATAAAATAATTATTGCTTGTTGCCTTTTACACAATTTCATTCGTGTTGAGATGGAAATCGATCCCCTAGAAGCATTGGTACTTGAGGAGCCGGACGTAGATGAGACTATAGGTGAATATGTTGAGCACATCCAGACGACTCAAGGATGGACTAATTGGCATGAAAATCTTGCCCTGACTATGTACAACGAGTATCCAGGACGGCGATAATATAAGTTTAAAAGTATTTTATGGACTATTTTAAATTTAGCTGCGTTGTAATAACCTTTACTTTATTTGATGGTGTTTGTAAGAAACAATTATGTATTGGCGCTATGCCGACTTTGTTAAAACAGTCCAGTTTCGGTTACTATCATGTATGGACATATTTATGGGATTGAAAGTTCTTTTATCTGTCAACTGTAGGATATTGTGTGTATAAATTTATATTAACTTGATGGTCCCAGGTGTGATCGATGGCGCATATGGAAGGTGGAGGTACTTCGAAGGTGAAAGGCCGACGCGGTTGGACTGTCCAAGAAGAGAACAGCCTTGTGCTTGCATTCAAAGATATAATATGCAGTGGATGGAAGGCCCCTAATGGCTATCGAAGTGGTTTTTTGGTACAACTTGAAAGTAGGCTAAAAGATTATATGCCCAGAACTGACTTGAAAGCAGAACCTCATATCTATTCGAAGTATACTTCATGGAAAAAAACCTACCACCAAATATCGAATGCATTAAGCTTCAGTGGTATGAACTGGAACTCTAGCACGTTCACCGTCGAGGCTGAGCCTCCTCTGTGGGAAAGTTTCTTATAGGTTAGTTATACGTTCATAATTTCTGCATTTCAATACATTTAAATAGTTGCACAAATTATTGTATTCCTGCCTGAAATTAACTTTTGACCGCGTCTACTTTGGATTGTTGCAGCAATTTCCTAACCATTCTTGTATCCGAGGAAAACCATTTCCTCTATATGAGGCCTGGGTGGAAATATATGGAAAAGATAGGGCAACGGGTCACAATGCCATGGATTGGTCTACTGCAGCTGAACAAACACCTGTTGACCTGACCACTGATAAAGAAGAACCTCACACTACAGGGTACTATCCATCATTACCAACACGTTTGACCGAACAAGAAGTGAATCAATCTAAGTCAATGGGATCTCCGTCTGCACAGGAAACTGCTGGACCAGATAAGAAAAAAAGGAAAAGGAATGAGAAAAATGGCGAAGTCATTGCTGAAGCAATAACCAATTTCTGTAACGAGTCGACTACATCTATGCATGAGGTTGCCTCGCGCCTAGGTGCCGCTAAGAACACGATGAAAAGACAGGAAGACATTTTCGAAACGGTTGGAGCCTTGCCAATGTTCATTGAGATCCAAGATCACATCAACTTATGCAACATGTTGGTGAATAACCCCAGTCAGCTGAACATGTTTTTCGGGATGACTGCCAATGCACGCAAAGTTATGGTGCAAATGGCAATTGACGGTAAACTTCGTTAGTTTAGTTTAAAATATTAGCACGTATGAAGTAAGTAGTGGTTCGGGGCAGCTATTTTTTGAAACTGGACCTGGTTATTAATTAGAAAACTAGTCAATTCTGCCCTCTTTTGCTGGTACCACTATGAACTGTTTGAAGATTGGAAGTTGTGATACCTTTGTAGTTTTTTTGTTTGCCATATGCTTTGGTTGGTCTTGTACTTGTAAACATATCCTGATGCATTTTCGTAGTTTATGTCAATGAATCAGCTTCTTTATGAGATTAACGTAATATGTCGATTCATGGTGGGAATGTATAATTATTATTGTTGATTAAACACAGGTAACTAACATTACTCTCCCATATATGTAGGATAACAACTTTGCTCAACACATGACATATAATATCAGTGGGGTACAATGGAATGAGGGTAACATTCCTTTAAGGAATTATAAATGATAAAGGCATCAAATAAACAGCTGAAGATAAATGAAACGCATAACAGGAATCAATCCTTGTCGGAATCGAAATACAACATTGGGTCAACGTAGAGATCGGCGTTGTCTGTTTCAAAGTTGGGAAACCTCCGCTGCCGAAAAGTTTGATACAAGGGATCCCATAATGTAAATCCATTGTTGTGAAAGTTGGTTTGATTTGGTGTTTCCTGATTAAGATGAAGCCTGTTGTAGTCATCATTAACGTCGATCACGTTGTTTGTAGCATCATATCTGACCCCGGGGATTTTCAAAAATTTACGAAATTCAATGTACTCTGCACGTAGCGAAGTGATAAGCCTCTGCACCCGACGCCTTCCTATGCCAGCATAAAACTTCGTCGAGAGTTTACCGGCCATCACAGCGTAACCGTATCGTGCCTCAACTAGGATTGTGACAACAGTATCTGTGGCATAGTCCCACAACTCGTATGCAACCAACTTTCTGAAGCAATTGTCGTATGGATACCTGCCTTGTTCACCCATCTTCTGTAGTTGGTATTTTATTCAATATCCTTATAGTAAAGACATTAGTGGTTGTGTATATATATAGCAAAAAGTTTGGCTGTTGGTTGCACAAATTTCCTTGTGTGTAAATTTTCGGTTTCAATGTCATATCTAGTGTGTAAATTTCCTTGTCCAATCCTGTTGGTCGCACTAATTTAGCTGACATTCAATCTGTTAAAGACAGTACACAAAGATATCTTTTCTACTTTATGCAGGGGAATATATTCCAATCCTATTTGAATGGACACTTTCAACTAGTAACTGATTACAACATTGAAAATATGTATTGGTATGTAAATGGAGTTGTATATCAAATCATCAAGTACTGTAACACAAATGACCATAAATTACACAAATTTTATTGCCGCAAAACCCCGCAGAGAAAAGGGTGTAACAGTTGAACGAAACAAAGTTTGCTCCTACGCTACATAAATACATCACTCATTATCAGAGTCTGGGAATATGCCCGGGTCAACGAAACTAGTTTCCGGTTCGCCAGCAAGCATGGGGAACCTCTTCTTACATAAAACACCATGAGCATGCTCCCAATGTCGGAATCCATTCTCCGCGTAGGCCAGTTGATATATTGTGTCCTACCAAAAAACAAGTCAATACATATTACAGAGAAACCATTTAATTCCTGCGAAAAAAATACTTACGAACCTCAGTCAGGTGTTTATCGTAGTAATCAAAATGAAGCTCCACTTTATTCAAATCGTGGTCATACGTAACCCCATCCAACTTCTCAAATTTACGGAAATCAACATAACACGCACGTAAATCTTTAATTAAATCTCGCACGCGTATGTAATTTAAACTGACCTTGAGGTGATCAGCTATTAATTGCGTCACCTCCACCGTTGCGAACTCCACATCAGATAGAGTTTGAACATTATTATTTTTCACGTAATTACACAACTCCTGCAATAAGAGTACCTCTAGGCAGCTTCACATGGGAAATCTGGGATCCGTGGCCACCTACTAGCACTGATAGCAAATTTGAATTAAACCCTCGTAGTTGAAATATTGGGTTCGAATTGTGCAGTGCATGTAGCACCCACACGTAGGGCCACATCCCCCGCACCATAATCCGAACCCGAATACGAAATGGAATGTCCGCACCCGAATCCGAATCATAGCGAACGGGAGACCAAACACACACTCTAGGCTAGGCGGAGCTAGACCAAACGGAAACAGAGTGCGCGGAAGCGAATAAATAAAAGTAACAAGCAAAACTCACAGATATATATAGGTACCAACACTTAATTAGCCATATAGTATTTACATATAAATACCAACACGTTCCAGTACAAAAGCCATCACGGCTCGAACAAAAATAGTGTATAAGTATATACAAATCAAAGCTATACAACTACAAAATAATAAAGTGCAGGTATGTAAATGCACCTAACGAAACCTAGACCGACAAGTGTATAAAGCAGACACACTTCTCCGCCTAGCTCACGCTCCCAAAACCTGCAACTAAAAGAGTAAACGAGGGGTCAGTCAACTGACTGAGTGAGGGGGCTAACGCACACCCACACCCTACATATATATAGAGCAGAGCACAAAGCAAAGGGCGAAATGATGAATCGGAATAGGTTTTACAAACTAAAACTTTCCCAAAACAAATACATATACTTTAAACATTTCATAAACACTATCCCGATTCATACCTCTCAAACATACAAAACAAAACATAATGCTCGGCGAGAACGAGCTTCCAACCTTTACTCCTCAGAACAAACAAAACAGAAATCATACACTCTCCTCTACACCAATGATGGAAGAGCCACCGGCGGCCCTAACCATCCAGACATATACAGACTCACGAGGGGTAGCGAACCCACATCGTGCCCTCCCCGGTTTTTACGCCGAAGGCATCGAAATATCACACCTTCCCAAACTCCCAGGGGTCGCGTGTGATATATCGGATGGAGACTACGCACAGGCCGAACCTCGACGGCCCGAACCGTCCCGAGGGTTCCTTACCCGTAGCTCCTTGGATCCACACATACAAATCATATCATATCAAATGCCAAATCTTTCATGGCAATCTCGCTAACAGAATTGTAAAGCCTTTTCCAAAACATAGCTTACATAAGCTTATTTAATATCTTTTCCAAAACAAAGTTGTTCACAAGATCATAAAAGTATTCTAATCAACACGTACATATCTATATATTTAGTATATAGTCACATGCACGGCCGGAAAACATCACATAAGGCTTTAGGTCGCTTAGCTAATAAAATTCCTAAACCTCACCTTGCTTGGCAAAAATATGAGCAGACGTGAACAACCTACGCCTCGGGCTCGTCAACTGGAACCTCCTCTGAAAAGAAAACACAAAAGCCCAAGACTTAGACTCTATATGAACCAAAGAAGACGCTCGGCAAAATGCATGATTCATGTTCATAGATAAAATGTCACAATTAAATCATAGAATTCACAAATCAAAGCATAACATAAGTATTTACAATTTATTATGCAAAACAATCAATTATAACAATTAATATGCAAAAGAAAAGCATTTAAAATCATACAAATGCATAAACAAGGCAAAGAGAAAAAGTGGCAAAATCCACCCCCATGGATTTTTCCAAAGGGAAAAATCCACCCTAGCGGATTTTTCCAGAGCTACTGCCTCAAATCCACCCCCGCGGATTTTTCCAAAGGAAAAATCCACCCTCGCGGATTTGACCCAGTAGGAGGGGTTCCGGCCATGGGAATGGCCGTTCCCGTTCCCAGTACAACTGGGAACGGTCGTTCCCACTCTCGGTCATGAACAGTATGGCCTGGGAACGGTCGTTCCCAGTTTGAAACTGGGCGGGAACGGCCGTTCCGGCCTGGTTCGAAAGCTGAAACAGAATTTCATTTTACAGAAACAGGGGAAGCTCATTTGGTGCCAAAAATGGCCAAAAACCAACACCCAAGAGTTGCCACAACCCCTTAAAATGCACAAACAATACATATAAATCATGCTTGACATATAAACACTCAAATAACGCAAGAAAACGGAATTAAAAGCCATGATCAAGGTTATGCAACTTTCAAGCTAAAATTCATGATCACTCATAAATGCTCAACCAACCAAAGATTAAATGCAATAAATGCAACACATACAACATATACAACTCATAAATGAAGCTAGGGATCAATTACAACAAGCAAAGAGCAAGAAATCTCATTTTTCATTAAACCCTTACTATTCACGTAGGGAAGCAAAGGCATGCAAAACTCACTCCAAACTCAGAAATTAAACCATAGAAACGACGAGCACGACAAGGGGATTCCGAAACATACCTAAGTTCGAGAAAAGACGAAGAAACGAGGAAGATATTGGCTTGGGAAGTTGGATGATCAACTTGAGGGTTTTAGCTTCTAGCTTGGACAAGAGCTGCTGCTTTTGAACGTAAAATGAAGAGAAAAGGAGAATGGTTCAGCCTTTAAGGCTGAACCGGTTCGGTTCACGGGTTCGGTTCAAGGTTCCCGGTTCAAGGTGGTTCGGTTCAACAAATACAGGTCCAAATAAGGCCAACTCAAATTAAAACGAATAAATCTCATGCAACATTAATTCACATAATTCATATAAGTTCAAATAATTCAAAATAGTCCTATACAAATAATCTAAAACGCAAATAATATTAAATCACATAATTTACCTGTACCGACTGTGAGTCGGGGTGTTACAACCTCCCCCCCTTCGGAGAACCTGGTCCCCAGGTTAACTGTCTGACCTGAGAACAACTCCGGGTACAATCGTCTCATCTTCTCCTCAGACTCCCAAGTAGACTCTTCAGATTTCTGATCTCTCCAAAGAACTCGGACCAAGGGAATCTGTTTATTCCTCAACACTTGTATCTTCCGGTCTTGAATCTCAACCGGGTGCCTTACTATCGTCAAATCCGTCTCAAGTTGGACCTCTTCCACAGGGAGAATGGTTGATTCTTCGGGATAAAATTTCCTGAGCTGCGAGACGTGAAACACATTATGTATCCCGGTCAGTCTCGGCGGTAGGTCCAACCTATACGCCACTTCTCCAACCCTCTCAAGAATTTCAAAAGGTCCAAGGTATCTCGGGTTAAGCTTCCCACCTCGACCTATTCGAGAAAATCCCTTCCTCGGAGATGCTTTCAAGAAAACCTTATCTCCGACTTCAAACTCAAGGGGCCTTCTCCTCTTATCCGCATAGCTCTTCTGACGGTCCTGAGCTGCCTTCATTCTCTGTTGAATCAACTTAACCTTAGCAGTGGTTTTATCCAATCTCTCCCGAGGTGTTGCTCTTTCAAGCTTGTTCTCCTCTGTCCACCGCCAATCTTCCATATCCCAAAATAGAGGCGATCTACACTTCCTTCCATAAAGTGCCTCGTAGGGAGCCATACCAATAGAAGTCTGAAAACTGTTGTTATAGGCAAACTCAACCAGAGCTAGATGCTTATCCCACTTTTCCTGGAAATCCAAAGCACACGCCCTCAACAAATCCTCTAAATACTTAATCAGTCTCTCTGATTGTCCATCTGTCTGAGGATGAAAAGCGGTGCTGAAATTAAGCCTCGTGCCCAACCTACTCTGAAGATCCTGCCAAAACTTAGCTGTGAACCTCGGATCACGATCTGAGACAATACTAGCAGGCGCCCCATGCAGTCTCACAATCTCATTACAATACAATTCGGCCAACTTCGGAGTCTTGTAAGACATCTTCACTTTGAGAAAATGAGCAGACTTGGTCAATCGGTCGACTATCACCCAAATTCCATCATAACCTCCTCTTGATCTTGGCAAGCCGGACACGAAGTCCATAGTCACTTGCTCCCACTTCCACTCAGGAATCGGAAGTGGTTGGAGAGTTCCTCCCGGTTTCTGGTGTTCTGCCTTCACCACTTGGCACGTGAGACACCGCTTCACAAAGTTCGCGACATCTCTCTTCATGCCATTCCACCAGAAGTATTCCTTCAAATCTCGGTACATCTTCGTACCACCGGGGTGAATGGAATATCCAGAACGGTGTCCTTCCTCAAGTATTAACCTCTTGAGGTCTTCTGGGACACAAACCCTGGTCTTGAACCTGAACAAACCGGAATCATCAAACCCAAACTTCGTCTCGGGGTCTATCCTAGACCGAACCACTAATCTCTGAATCTCTGTATCCGAAGCCTGAGAATCCAACAACCTCTGTTTCAAATCCGGCTGAACTGAGATGTTAGCTAACCGAGCCACTGAAACCAAAACTGTCGAACCCTGTCCTGAAGACCCTGCACTCAAACCTGAAACACTTGCTTTTCTGCTCAAAGCATCTGCCACGACATTCGCCTTGCCCGGATGATACTGAATCGTGCAGTCATAATCCTCTAAGAATTCCATCCAACGCCTCTGTCTATTGTTCAGCTCCTTCTGAGTGAAAAGATACTTGAGGCTCTTGTGATCTGTGAATATCTCGAAAGTCGTCCCATAGAGGTAATGACGCCACTTCCTCAAAGCAAATACAACCGCTGCAAGCTCAAGATCATGAGTGGGGTAGTTCTTCTCGTGTTCCTTTAACTTTCTAGAAGCATAGGCCACCACTCGGCCATTTTGCATCAATACACATCCGAGTCCTTCCTTAGAAGCATCTGCAAAAACTGAATAGCCCTCGGATCCCTCGGGTAGGGTAAGAACTGGTGCTGAAGTTAATCTTTCTTTCAAAGCTTGGAAACTTCTCTCGCACCCATCATCCCACTCATACTTCACCTCCTTTTTAGTTAATCGAGTCAACGGGCAAGCAATTTTAGAGAAATCCTTCACAAATCTCCTATAGTAACCCGCTAACCCGAGAAAACTTCTTATCTCGGAGGCATTCTTCGGTCTTTCCCACTGAACCACGGTCTCAATCTTAGAAGGATCAACTTCAATCCCCTCACCTGAAATTATGTGACCCAGAAAAGACACTCTATCGAGCCAGAACTCGCACTTGCTAAATTTGGCATAAAGCTTGTGCTCTCTAAGGGTCTCCAACACAATCCTGAGGTGAGATGCGTGCTCTTCTGCAGACTTAGAATACACCAAGATGTCGTCTATGAAAATGACCACAAATTTGTCAAGATACTGTCTAAACACTCGGTGCATCATATCCATGAACACGGCTGGAGCATTAGTTAACCCAAACGGCATCACTACAAACTCGAAGTGTCCATAACGGGTATTGAACGCAGTCTTAGAGATATCCTCTTCCCGGATACGAAGTTGGTAATACCCTTGCCTCAAATCTAACTTAGAGTACACCTGCGACCCTTGCAAGATATCAAACAACTCTTCGATATGAGGTAAAGGATACTTATTCTTCACTGTCATCCGGTTCAACTCGCGGTAGTCTATACACATCCTCAAAGTCCCATCCTTCTTCTTCACAAATAACACAGGAGCACCCCACGGGGATGTACTCGGACGGATGTAACCGCAAGTCAAAAGCTCATCCAGCTGAGTTTTCAACTCCTTCAACTCAGCAGGAGCCATCCGATATGGTGTCTTAGAGAAAGGCTCAGCTCCAGGATAAAGGTCGACTACAAACTCGATGTCCCTATCAGGTGGCAAAGAACCCAAATTCTCAGGGAAAACATCGGGAAACTCACTCACGACCTCTGTCTCCTCAAGTTTGGCCTGATCCTTCGGTTTATTCAAAAGATAGGCCACAAAACCTGTCGCGCCGTCCCGGAGGAGCTTACTTGCTTCCATAAAAGACACAAACGGGCTGGACTTCAACCTCTCACCCGTAAAGACCACTGTCCCCAACAAAACCTTCTTCTCATGACAGTCCAACTGAGCTCGGTATCTGAAGAGAAAATCCATACCAAGAATAACCTCATACTTCTTCAACGGTAGAACTATCAAGTCTGCAGGAAAAACTCGGCCCTCAAACACCACCGGACACTCCCTGAACACCCTGTCAGCTTCCACAGATCCTCCCAAAGGAGTATTCACCACATACACATGCGCAGATAATTCATCAAGTAAAGGCAAAGAAGCAACAATATCCCGGGAAATAAATGAATGCGTAGCCCCGGGATCAAACAATGCATGTAGTGATATGCCATGAATGTTTATTGTACCTTCTATCACGGCATTCGGGTCGACATCAGCAGCTTCCTCCTCTCCCTCCAGAGCAAACACGCGAGCCTGTACAACCGGCCTCCTATTCGGGCAAGCATCAATCAAGTGATCAGAAGACCCGCACGCATAACATTTGCCCTGAAGTCTCCAACACCGCTCCACCGGGTGTCTCCCCTGACAATGTGAACAAACGGGTGGTCCCTGAGCTGGAGCCGGTCGAACTGGAGCAACAGGAGGTGCTACGGGACCGGTAATACGGGGCTTTTTGTTCCCTAAACCCTGGGGACGAAAAGCCGGTGGAACAGGAGCTCGGGGAGCATAAGAAATGGGCCTTTTACCCAATCCCGAACCTGATCCCGATCCTCGAGTCGAAGAGAAAGGTGGAGGCTTCAACCGAGCCATTTGGGCCTCAACTTGTATTGCCCTTTTTGTAACCTTGGCCCAAGTACTCACGTTAGTAGCTTGTAAAGCTTCTTGAATATCCCGGCGAAGTCCATGAAGAAACGCTCGGGCCTTATGATCATCATGGTCGGTAATGTGAGTAGCATACGGAGCTAGCCTCTCAAACTCCAAAATATAATCCTCCACCGTCCGATTTCCTTGCCTCAAATTGGAGAACTCTTGGAGGCGACGTTCTTGTGCACTATGAGGGATATATTTCTCATGGAATTCCTGCACAAACGTCTCCCAGTTGAATTCCATACCCGTTCTCTCAAGCCTGGACCTCACACTCCTAAGCCAAATAGCCGCTGGCCCTTGAATAATACGGCCCGTGCAAATAGCCTTGTCCTGGGAAGTCCCCGGACATATCTCCCATATGCCTCGAATCTCAGATAACCACTCTTCCGCCTTAATATCATCACCTCCATACCACTTTGGAGGGTTGTTGTTCCGGAAGTCCCGATACACAGCTGAAATATCTTGTCCTTCACCCGGATTGGCATTACCCCTTTGATTGTTTTGGAGTTGATTGAGTAGGGCTTGGACAATATTCTCCGCGTTCATAGGTGGTGGCGGAGGTGCGTTAGGTAGAGCCGGTTCATTCAAATCAGGGGTTTGTTCACGGTTGTTATGTCTTCTTGGAGGCATCCTGAAATTCACAAATTCAAGCGATATGGATGCATGTGAATTAGTGTATGAATATGTATACAATTTAAAGAAATAATCAAGTAATCAATTAATCAAATAATCACATACTCAAATCATACATTCACACATGCACATAATCAAGAGTCACATTGTCCTAAGCCGTACAACCTAGACAGACCCACACGACACTAGAGCCCGGTTTTGCAACCGCGCTCTGATACCACTTCAGGATGTAGCACCCACACGTAGGGCCACATCCCCCGCACCATAATCCGAACCCGAATACGAAATGGAATGTCCGCACCCGAATCCGAATCATAGCGAACGGGAGACCAAACACACACTCTAGGCTAGGCGGAGCTAGACCAAATGGAAACAGAGTGCGCGGAAGCGAATAAATAAAAGTAACAAGCAAAACTCACAGATATATATAGGTACCAACACTTAATTAGCCATATAGTATTTACATATAAATACCAACACGTTCCAGTACAAAAGCCATCACGGCTCGAACAAAAATAGTGTATAAGTATATACAAATCAAAGCTATACAACTACAAAATAATAAAGTGCAGGTATGTAAATGCACCTAACGAAACCTAGACCGACAAGTGTATAAAGCAGACACACTTCTCCGCCTAGCTCACGCTCCCAAAACCTGCAACTAAAAGAGTAAACGAGGGGTCAGTCAACTGACTGAGTGAGGGGGCTAACGCACACCCACACCCTACATATATATAGAGCAGAGCACAAAGCAAAGGGCGAAATGATGAATCGGAATAGGTTTTACAAACTAAAACTTTCCCAAAACAAATACATATACTTTAAACATTTCATAAACACTATCCCGATTCATACCTCTCAAACATACAAAACAAAACATAATGCTCGGCGAGAACGAGCTTCCAACCTTTACTCCTCAGAACAAACAAAACAGAAATCATACACTCTCCTCTACACCAATGATGGAAGAGCCACCGACGGCCCTAACCATCCAGACATATACAGACTCACGAGGGGTAGCGAACCCACATCGTGCCCTCCCCGGTTTTTACGCCGAAGGCATCGAAATATCACACCTTCCCAAACTCCCAGGGGTCGCGTGTGATATATCGGATGGAGACTACGCATAGGCCGAACCTCGACGGCCCGAACCGTCCCGAGGGTTCCTTACCCGTAGCTCCTTGGATCCACACATACAAATCATATCATATCAAATGCCAAATCTTTCATGGCAATCTCGCTAACAGAATTGTAAAGCCTTTTCCAAAACATAGCTTACATAAGCTTATTTAATATCTTTTCCAAAACAAAGTTGTTCACAAGATCATAAAAGTATTCTAATCAACACGTACATATCTATATATTTAGTATATAGTCACATGCACGGCCGGAAAACATCACATAAGGCTTTAGGTCGCTTAGCTAATAAAATTCCTAAACCTCACCTTGCTTGGCAAAAATATGAGCAGACGTGAACAACCTACGCCTCGGGCTCGTCAACTGGAACCTCCTCTGAAAAGAAAACACAAAAGCCCAAGACTTAGACTCTATATGAACCAAAGAAGACGCTCGGCAAAATGCATGATTCATGTTCATAGATAAAATGTCACAATTAAATCATAGAATTCACAAATCAAAGCATAACATAAGTATTTACAATTTATTATGCAAAACAATCAATTATAACAATTAATATGCAAAAGAAAAGCATTTAAAATCATACAAATGCATAAACAAGGCAAAGAGAAAAAGTGGCAAAATCCACCCCCATGGATTTTTCCAAAGGGAAAAATCCACCCTAGCGGATTTTTCCAGAGCTACTGCCTCAAATCCACCCCCGCGGATTTTTCCAAAGGAAAAATCCACCCTCGCGGATTTGACCCAGTAGGAGGGGTTCCGGCCATGGGAACGGCCGTTCCCGTTCCCAGTACAACTGGGAACGGTCGTTCCCACTCTCGGTCATGAACAGTATGGCCTGGGAACGGTCGTTCCCAGTTTGAAACTGGGCGGGAACGGCCGTTCCGGCCTGGTTCGAAAGCTGGAACAGAATTTCATTTTACAGAAACAGGGGAAGCTCATTTGGTGCCAAAAATGGCCAAAAACCAACACCCAAGAGTTGCCACAACCCCTTAAAATGCACAAACAATACATATAAATCATGCTTGACATATAAACACTCAAATAACGCAAGAAAACGGAATTAAAAGCCATGATCAAGGTTATGCAACTTTCAAGCTAAAATTCATGATCACTCATAAATGCTCAACCAACCAAAGATTAAATGCAATAAATGCAACACATACAACATATACAACTCATAAATGAAGCTAGGGATCAATTACAACAAGCAAAGAGCAAGAAATCTCATTTTTCATTAAACCCTTACTATTCACGTAGGGAAGCAAAGGCATGCAAAACTCACTCCAAACTCAGAAATTAAACCATAGAAACGACGAGCACGACAAGGGGATTCCGAAACATACCTAAGTTCGAGAAAAGACGAAGAAACGAGGAAGATATTGGCTTGGGAAGTTGGATGATCAACTTGAGGGTTTTAGCTTCTAGCTTGGACAAGAGCTGCTGCTTTTGAACGTAAAATGAAGAGAAAAGGAGAATGGTTCAGCCTTTAAGGCTGAACCGGTTCGGTTCACGGGTTCGGTTCAAGGTTCCCGGTTCAAGGTGGTTCGGTTCAACAAATACAGGTCCAAATAAGGCCAACTCAAATTAAAACGAATAAATCTCATGCAACATTAATTCACATAATTCATATAAGTTCAAATAATTCAAAATAGTCCTATACAAATAATCTAAAACGCAAATAATATTAAATCACATAATTTACCTGTACCGACTGTGAGTCGGGGTGTTACAGTGCACTTTACTTACCGTTTGTTGTTCTATTTATCATGGGGCCGGCGAGAAAGTGAGAATGCAGTAAATCTCTATCAGTCACGGGTTTCAAACAAAGCGTGCATAAAGATACCTGCTTTAACAGAGATTCTTTCAGATTCTCTCTTGACAACCCACAGCCAGCATGCCTGAATCATAGAAGTTATGACCAATATGTATTGTAATTGTTTGGTAGCACTATCAGCACAACTTTTTCCATGACTACTCTATGACACCAAGCTTCACGCTTACTCAGGCATGAACTTTAAACAAAGTTACACAGAAACTCTGAAACGACGCAGACCACTAACGAAGTTACAAGGATGTTTTACCTTGGATACCTGCTCAGCCAAAAATCGGGTATAAATTTCAGTACTTGGACATCCAATTTCTAAATCCAAACATAATAGAAAAATACACACAATAATTAATCGTAGCACATGTCTACACGTGCTGGGTAAAATGACACCCTCTCGTTCGGCAAACATGAATTTCCATGCTTCAATTGCGAAGCGAAGTTTTCCTTAAAATTGTTAGTTGACCATGTGAAGGTATTTGGTGCGAGTGACGTGTCATCTGCTTTACACGCCATCACAAGGGTTGCGGAAGTAATGACTCAAAAATTTGAAAAATTGTATACGTGCAATGATATCCGAGACATCGTTTCATTTTTCAGGGAACGATATCTTCGGTACGAGACTTTCTTTGCCAAAAACGATGTGTTTTAAGATCTAGAGACTAACTAGTTCACCGTCTACGAGGGCTACTACAAGCAAATAAAATACTTGGTATTGTTATACGACATTATCTTTTGGTCATGCTTCTTCTCCACATTTTCTCCATTTAATAGTGTTCACACTGAATGATGCAGGGGGGTTTTTGGCACCATGAGCATGCTGTCGAAAAAAAATTTATGAAGTATGGATTTGCTAACTACAAACAATTGCATATCTTGTTTAAAAAGTTAAAATTTCACCTTCTACCTGGAGAACCTCCCGAACACGATCAAGACCCAGCGTACTTTGCTCAGACTGATTCGGAGGGGGGGCGAAGGCGAGAACTACCCCAAAGATTCAGACGATGGTGGAAGCCATCCGTAGCCAGCCTTTTGTCGCTGCAATCAAAATTATTAAGATGTAATTTACCTTTCCCGCATGTTGTCATTGTAGTTGGTACGATTTCAATTGCAATACCTAATGTCTGACTAAAATAAATGTACAGCTGCGTACAAAGACAAACTAAATCCAAAATAATATCCTTACAAGCTACTTGATCCGATACAAATAGCCTTCGAAGTACAACCACAACAACCAAATTATAAATTACAAATACGTAACACAAAATGATAGAGCTCCGGTACTAGTTCGCTTTAATTCAAAACGTACAGATTTCACAAGGAAAAAAGTAGTTAAATTCCACTAAATTCCTTCCTTTTAGAAAACGAAAGGTCCGAAGTTGAACTCATCACCGAATATCTCCCCAAGTGATGCCCAATGCCGCTCGCCCTGCTCGTAGTACACCAATGCCCGCGGATTCTCCTGTAACGCGTATTACAGACATATGTCAGCATAAATTATGTTACACCCACTCTTTAAAAATACAACAATGTTACACATTACCTTGACAATGTCTTCCCAGTAATTCTCATCTAAATGTAGTTTGTTCAATGCAGAATCATAGTGGCTACTAGAAAATATTAGCAAGTTCTTGAAAGTACGATATCTAGAGCTTAGCATCCTTATCTTTTTTACATAGTAATCCTCATTCTCTGTAAGATTGCACTCCCGATTCGGCACCTCTAACAAATTTTTCACAGTTGAACCTTCAGTGCGCCTTGTAATTAGTACTCCACTGCATGCTTTTAGAAATAGGTGATGCACTAAGGTGCTTTCCTTTGCTTCATCCCAACCATTTTTATGGAACATACGATTTTGATCAAACTAGGTTGCTCGTTGAGCTAACGCGGACGAGGCCATCCGAAGGAAGTGTTGGTGTGTGCAAAGAGAGATGGTTGAAGGTAAATTTGGCAGAGGGAACTAATGATTTTATAAACCAAAAAACGTGAATAAACAGTGATGGACATAATTTTTTTTCTGAAAAACAGGGGTGACTGAAAGGGGTAAGCCAGCTACTGCCTATCATCCACAGTTGTTTTAGCCTTCAATCAAATCATTCTGAACTACAGAGAATAAGAATCACATAGGTCACAATCACTCAGTCGTTCAAGTTCTCAAATGTTCATTAATTATTCATAAGATTTCCCAAACTGTGCATATGCAAACAGAGTTGTTATCTTGTGTTCTTTTTTTAATTTTCCAACTTCCCACAAGTGTTCATCAGCACATAACCTATCTAATGCAATTCCACAACTTTATTTTTATTCCATAGAACCACAAAAGGGTTATCTTACAACAGCATTTGAAACTTCCATATCAACCAAAACTACTGCAACGCAGCGAACAAGAACCAACATTGCAAACTACCAACCACGTAAATACCATCGACACTCCTAGATAACTTCACTTCAGTATAAACAGACACAACATAAACACGAGTCCAATAAAACCAAACAAGATCAAACATGTAACACTCATGCAACAACAAAG
This sequence comes from Lantana camara, assembly GCA_037501455.1. Classification (NCBI taxonomy): domain Eukaryota; kingdom Viridiplantae; phylum Streptophyta; class Magnoliopsida; order Lamiales; family Verbenaceae; genus Lantana; species Lantana camara. The sequence goes on from CM074857.1 coordinate 114,734,106, forward strand.
CAGCAGGTGTGGATTTGCATCCAAGGCGTTTCTAACAACATCAGGAATTGAGGAATCATTACCATGCAAAGTTGAATTTACCATACTGGATTCTGCAATGTCGCTCCTCTCTCGCTGATTAATATCATAATTCCGCTGGGAATAACGTGAGTCAACATCAAAAGTGGGAATATAGTTGATCATCTCGTTTTCGCGGGTGAGATACTGCCTCAACTCGCGAAACTTATCATCCCATACCTCATCGGCCCAAATGAACCAAAGGCGATGATTTAAGTTGTGAGGGTATATGTAATAATATCTCCCAGGGAATTTCGCTTTCCTACCAGCACATCGAAATACCATTAATTTTTTTTGGCAATAACAAGGTAGTCTAAATTGACCAACCATCTGCCCGAACACAAATCTTGAAAATTTAAAATTAAACAACAAATTTAATTACAAAATATCGAAATTAACCGCAGTCTTATGTGGAATACCTTGGCAACAAATTGGCTTGTTAGACTTTCTGGCAGATTTTGACTGATCAATGCGATTCTCGCCGCCTGCGCGCAACCCTAGCTCAAAACGAGGAAGAAAGTGTTAAGTAAAGGAATCTCAATTTGGGGCAATCAAACAACAATGGTAATGAGGCATATTTCGAGGGTAAATTAGTAATCTGCAAAACACACCTCCATTATCCACCACCTAAAGTAAACACCAATACGTCAAAAAGGTTGCAATAAATATCATAGTAAACTCAAGTTGTTAGACGTTAGTTTAGCTACACTAACCCCCTACAACATGAGTGCCAAAAACATTTTCTCCAAAGTACACGAGGCCTTACTGTTTTTCGAATTTTGACTGAAAATTCTTGAATTTGGATTATTGGCTATGTATTTTTGGTTTTTGTTTGAAAACGAATCTGTCGGATCAAAACCATTTCTTGAAAATCTTGAAAAAATGTTTCGTATTAATCTGGTTTTAAGTTGTTTTAATCTAGGTTGTGTTGAACTGTTTTAATTCGAAAGTGAATTGTTGGAATTTGTAAAATTACGAAACGAGAAAAAGAATAAGAATAAGAACCAGAAGAGATGCATGCCATAATTCTATTTATAAAAGGGGGAAATGCTAACCTGGCCATTACCTATTCGAGGAACCGCCATTCTGTTGACTTTGGTATTTTAGGAATGGTATCCTGTCCCTATCATTATGGGATCTTTGCATCTATGATTAGGGATCTTATTCTTTTTATACACCTTCTTGTACGAGATTATTGATGTAATATAAATAATACAACCTTTTCTCTATGTCTCAGTTCATACCTTTGCTATTTACCATGGCATCAAAGACACACGATCCTAAGGATCTGTGATTGGCATCATCATCTACCGTTTATTGACAATGGACAATGAGGCAGAGACCTCACCACCGATGTTGTCCGAGGTGGCAACCATCTTATCCCAACAAATTGCTCAACTCCTGCAACAACAAAACGACAACCATTACAATCAAGCTCCGATAGTCTGGTGACTATAGATATAAAACTGAATAATGATAATTATGTCTTATAGGAAAGAATGCTCGAAATCGCAATCGGTGCATGAGGACGGCTTAACCACTTGACCGGCCACCCTGCACGTCCGTTTGAAACAAATGACACATACCAAACTTGGAAACAGAGGAACTTGCAAGTTTTCGGTTAGATTACTAAGGCTATTGAACCAAGCCTGGTAACCCAATTCATCCATTACCCCACCATGCGAGAACTTTGAAAAGGGTTGTCAACGACCTACCAACCCGAGGAAGATAGTTTACAAATCTTTGATCTCATAACTAAAGCAGATCGGATCCAACAAGAATAGACAACACTTGAAGAATATTTTAGCATCAGTAAAAGCATCTGGGCAGAAATTTATAGACGGAGACCGAATCCTATGGAACTCCCTAGTGATATACCAAATTTAACAAAATCCAAGAAGAACACAGTCTAATCAAGTTTCTCCCAGGCTTGAATCTGGAATTTGATGCTATCACTAGGGATATATTGAAGGAGACAACCTTACCCTCAGTCGATGCCGCGTACGCCATCATTCGCCGGGAAGCCGCCCGGAGAACCATCTTGGGCCTATCGACAGACTCCAACGAGATGAATCCATCATTGGGTATCGAGACCGGAACTGTATAGGGACAAAAGATGAAAGCAAGATCGGGAACTCACAAGCCATCTATGAACAGTGTGGGAAAAGAGGTCATCTAAAGAAGGGTTGCTTTGAAATCATAGGCTAACCGAAGTGGTGGGAGTCACGTGAGAAAACAAGTAAGGTCGACAGGTGTTAGGAAAAAATGTTTGATATTTTGAGCCTATTTTTCACGTATTTTCTTGTCAATTATGAGTTATTTATTGTGTGAATTTGCCCTTTTCAGGTAATTTCCACTAAGGAGTCGGAATTGGTGAGATTGGAGCAAAAATGATGAAACGAGCACAAAAGTGATGTTGTCCGAGGAACCTCTCAGCCGCAAGGAAAAATACACTGCAAAGTTGGCGGCCGCAAAGAGCTGGAAAAAGCGCGATAGCGATTCTTTATGAATCGTGGTGGCGAAAGACTTTGCCTTTGAAAGTTGGCGGCTACGAAACCCCCCAGACTTGAACTCTCGGGAATTTTGGACTTTTTGCTAATTAAGAGGATATAAATACTTGAAAACCCTAAGACCTAAGGAGGGGAAGAGTTATTGAAGCGCAACAATTTGGAGATGAAGAAATGAGAGAAGAAGAACTTCAAGTTTTCTTCATCCTCGTCAAACATTCGGTTTCTTTTATGTTGAATTAATTCTAGTATTTTGTATTTCACAAGTATGTAAACTAATGTCTCTTAGTTTGGTTTTAGACCTTGTTTTACGATTTGTTTTGAGATGTGATTTATTGTTATTTATGAGTATGAGTATTTTACACTATAATTGTTTTGGAGATTCGATTTGTCGTTATTTATGAGTATGCGTATTTTAGACTATAATTGTGTTTTCTTGTTATTGATGATGAGTAGCTAATTCCCTCGTAGGGAGAATGATGATGGATTGGAATAGAATATGTAATGCTTGAATTTATGGATGATTTTCATGTTACGAAATTGATATGATAGACATATTAGAGCCTGATCACCTTTGATATGGTTTAGAGTTTATTTGACAATGCTAATAGACTTAGAATGAATTTCGTGTCACATAGGGTTTCGAGTATAAAGAGATTTAATTTGACTCTATGCAATTGGTAAATAATTATTGTATGTCAAAGCCGCTGCTTATTAATTACAATCATCTTGTGCCAATAACTTGGTTAGGGAGACATTGGATTATGAGAATAGGCAATGATAACTAACTTGGTATTTGGGCTTGATCTTAAGAAAGAATTGTGCTTATTTTTGTGATGATAATTGTGAAAATCCGACATCCATTGATCCTTGCATCGCTATCAATCTCCATGAATTCATTATTCCCCACTTCCCATCATTGTTGATTTAATTCAGTTAATTGGTTATTTGTGCATGCTAGTTAAAACAACCGCTTGCATGATTAATCCAGTCTATCGATTAATGAATATACGATGTGATTGGTTGGTGTCTATGATGCACGGATACGGACACGGCGACACGGACACGACACGACACGGATACGGCGACACGGATATTTTCTTGAATTTTCCACGTGGGGAGTGTCGGACAAGGTGTCGGACACGAGTGTCCGACATGACACGACACGATAAATTGATATTTTTAAAAGTGTTTGTGCATCATAGGTTGGTGTCCTCCATCTTTGTGGGATTGACACCTATGTGATACAATTTTCAAGTGTACACTTGCAATACACATATGGTTTTAAATAAAACTTTCGAGAAAACCCGAACAAGTTTTTGGCGCCGTTACCGGGGACGGTTGCTCGAAACCACTCCCGCTTAGTATTAGTAGTTAGCGATTTAGACCATTTTTATTTTCTTTTATTTTTTTGTTACATTGGTTTGATATTAGCTATTTTCTTTTGCATGTTGGTGTATGAGAAGAATTCGAAGTCTAGACGTCGTGGAAATTGATCTAGAAATCGAGAAAACACTTTGTATACTCCGAAGAGAACGCATGCAAAGAGAACAACTTAATACCATTCCAATGGAAGGTGGTGGAGTTCCACTAAATTCGGAGAATGTTATCAATGGTGAAGTTCCGAATCAAGGAAACGATAATATGAGGAATGGGCAAAACCCACCTCCAATGGCTTTGAAGGACTATGCATGCCCGATGTTGGACTTATTCAAAACAACTTAGTTCGACCTACCATTGCTGCAAATAATTTTAAAATTAAGGCTTCTACCATTAACCTTCTTCAGTAAAATCAGTTTGGAGGATCAGCCACCGAAGACCCTGCCAATCATCTCTCAATTTTCTTAGAAGTTTGTGCAACTTTCAAGATAAACAATGTCACAGATGATGCAATCAAAGTCCGGTTGTTTCCATTTTCTCTTAGGGACCGAGTAAGAACGTGGGTAGGCACTTTACCTAATGAAACCATGCAGACCTAGGATGCACTCTCCAAGGCTTTTCTGGCTAAGTACTTTCCACCGAGCAAAACAGTCCGTTATGGAGAATCTGTTTGGAGAGCTTGAGATGAAGGACTTGGGCTACCTGAAGTATTTCCTAGGGATCGAAGCCATGCGATCAAACCAAGGGTTCTATTTGTCATAGAGAAAGTACATCCTTGACCTATTCGCAGAAACTAGGATGGTAGATTCTAAGCATAGTGATACACTTATTGCAAACAATCGCGGGTTCAGAATTATAGAAGGGGTCGAACCAGTGGATCGAGTGAGGTACCAACATCTAGTAGGGAAACTCATGCGCCTCTAGCATACCATACCGAACATTGCATACGCTGTCGGGGTAGTGAGTTAGTTTATGCATAATCCCCAAAAGGAGCATATGAAAGCAACATTACAGATACTAAGGTATTTGAAGGGGTCTTCGGATACAGGGATTCTGGTTAGAAGATATGGTCATTTGCAGTTATAAGCATATACGGATGCAGATTAGGCAGGCAACCCACTTGACGGAAGGTAAACCTCTGGCTACTTAACATTCGTTGTGGAAACTTAGTCACATGGAGAAGCAAAAAGCAGAAGGTGATCGCACTCTCTAGTGCCGAAACTGAGTTCAGAGGGATTGCTAAAGGACTTTCAGAAATCCTACAGTTGAGAAAGCTGATGACCGAGTTGGGATTGCCTCCAGAAGGAGCGTGTCTTCTGAAATGTGAAAACAAAACACATGTTCATATATCCGAGAATTCGGTGCAAAAATGTGATAACAAAGCGCATGTTCACATATCCGAGAATCCGGTGTAGCATAGTAGGATAAAGCATGTGGAAATTGACCATCACTTTATCAAAGATAAGCTGGAAGGAGGGATTAGGGGTGGACGTTCAGGTCGGGGAATTCTCGGGTTTTAAGAATTTTGGGACGGGTACCCGATCCTGACCCAAAATTTCGAGATTGGGATTGGGGAACAAGTTGCTCCCCGATCGGGGAATTCGGGTACCCAAATCCCGACTATTTTTTTTATTATATACTAAATATATATTGTACAATATAGTATATAACAATGTAATTAATACAACATATTTCTTGTTAATTATGTTCTATATAGAAATTAATACAATACAAACTATTTCGTGATTATGTTGTATATCTGAACTTCAAACAATTTGATATAAAATTTATAGAATCAAGAACTGATATAACAATATAAATTAATGTTGTATTTGACGGAAACTAATATATTAATTGTATCAATTGTCAAGTTTCAGTTTGAGCTTAAATTGATATAAAATTGATGTTATATCATTTTTTTTTTTTTCAAATTGATGTTATATCAGTTAGTTATTCCACAAACTCTAGAAATTGTGTTTATTAAATCAAATTATTATATCAGTTAATACAACCTACAAAAATACATTTAATGCAAACTGATAATTATTTTGTGGAATTTAAGTGTGAATAGGAAAACCTGAAAGTAGAATTAAAAAGTGTAACTGGAATTAGGGGGAAAAAATGGGAAAAAAAAAGTCAGTCGGGCTCCCCGATCCCATCCCGAAAAAGGCGCAGGACAGGGAAATTGGGATTCAGGGAGTTCGGGATCGGGGAAGAAAAATTAATACCCGATCCCGTCCCGAAAAAGTCGGGTTGCGCCCACCCCTAGGAGGGATTGTGTCACTCCCTTTTGTGCAATCGGAAATCCAATCGGCGAATATTCTTACAAAGATTATCACGGGAAGAGTGTTCCATGATACCTTACGCAAGTTAGGCATTGGATATCCCTGGCCCAACTTGAGGGGGAGTGTAAACTTCGGTATTTTAGGAATGGTATCATGTCCCTATTATTATAGGATCTTTGCTCCCATGATTAGGGATCTTATTCTTTTTATATGCTTTCGTGTAAGAGATTATTGATTCAATACAAACAATACAACCTTTTCTCTATGTCTCAATTCATGCCTTTGCTATTCAACACATTCAACTCGATTGTACGCCTTACTCATGTCAAGTTTGACATTAAAGAACCCCTCATTTCCTCTGTTTTTCTGCTTAATAAAGTGATTAATCTCAAATGTAACAAGTATGTTATCAGTGATAAGAAAACTCGAGACAAAAGCAGACTGACTAGGTGAGATCAAGTTATTAAGAAAGGGTTTGATTTTGTTGGCAAGCACTTTAGAAGCAATCTTATACACCGTATTGCAGAGGCTAATCGGTCTAAATTGAGTAATCAATTCTGGAGATTTGCATTTAGGGGTTAGAATAATATGGGTATAGTTCAATTTACGATCAAAATAACTATAATTAAGAAACTCCAGCACGCAAGCAGTAACATTGCGACCAACTACATTCCAGTAATGTTGGAAAAGGGGAAAGGTCGGCGGGCCCAGGGGATTTAAGAGGATACATGCTTTTAAGGTCTCGCGTTACCTCACCCGTCGTAAATGGCGTGATAACTACCATCTCATGTCATCCGTGAGTCTATCCGGCACGAGTTGGAGAATGGTGTCAAGCTCCTCCGATGCCTCGAACTTAGATGTGAACAATTCCCCAAAATACCTCTGAATAATACCTCGAATCCCTTCCTCAGAGCTACGAAGTGTGTCACTTTCATCGCGTAAAGCTTCTATATGATTCTTCCTCTCCCTTTGTTTCGCCTTTGAGTGAAAGAACTTAGTGTTCCAATCCCCTCCCTAAGCCAACTCATCTTCGCCTTTTGTTGCCATTTGATTTCCTTCTACCACAGAATACTTTCTGTTTTCCTCTGAATATGCTTTTCCTCCTCTTTAGAAGAATCAGCAATCAAGCCCCTCAATTATCTAAGTCTGTTCTCCAAAAGCTCAAGATCAGAAGTCAGCGAGGATCGCTCCTTCTTGCGCCAATTGATTAACCCAATTCTACAATGTTCTATGCTTTCTAAAGCCCATTGAGGATGCGGCTATGGTACTATCCTAGGCTACTTCTATGATTCGTTTGTACGCTTTATTTTTGACCCACGTAGCTTCGAATCGAAAGGATCTATTTCTACGAGGTCTTTTATCAAATGAATTTTTTTTTTAATAAACACGCAAGTGGGATTTGAACCTGAATCATTACTCTAAAAATGAACTCATTAACTTTTTGGACCTAACCCTGTTGAGTAACCAAATGAAGTTATGAATATATTTTTCTTGTAGCGCCCGAAGCGTGGGCCACCACATCCCCCGCATTAAGGCCCGAACCCGCATATGAAATGGGAAAATCCATACACGAGTCCAAGTCAAAGCGAACAGGAGACCACACACTCACTAGGCTGTGCGGAGCTAAAACGACTCAAGGCGTGCAACAGAAATTCAAATAGCAAAAGCATACATACAAATCTTTAAAACATAAAACAAGTAGTGATAGGTTCAACTATCCCTAGAAGCTTATCCTGAAAACATCATAAATTATAATTCAAATATTCATACATAACTTTACCACGTATTCATATCTTATGCAAATGAAATGCAAACGCAAACTAGACGACAACAGGACTTGATCGACAAATCCTCTGCCTAGCTCAAACCAAAACCTGCAACTAAAAGGTTAAAAAGAGAGGGTCAGTCCACCGACTGAGTGAGGGACCCACACACTATATACGTGTAGAGCATAACACATATTAAATAAAAGATTATGAACAGGAAGTACGTTTTTGCACACCAAAATCGTTTTTTAAAAAAAAACTTATACATATCAAATTTAAACATAGCATATCATAACGTTAAAGTCCTATCCCGTTTCATAATCAAACATAACATACAAAAGCTCGGTGAGTACGAGCACATAACCACCCCAACACCTCATAGCGAATCAAATGAAACATAAATCATAACATATCATACATACCAACCTCCTTAGGGTGATAGAAGGGTTGCGCGATCCTAAACCATCGATTACATAAACTACAGGTCGTGAGTTTCATGATACTCATGCCCGAGGACTCCATCCCCCAACCAAACCTCCTGGCGGGTTTCGGGTTCATCTTACCAAATGGAGACTATGCACACGCCTATCCCGATAGCCCGCTGCTGTCCCAGGCCGCCTGGCGCAATAGAATCTGGGGCCCAACAAACAAACATAACAGAGCAGAACATATCCTATCATAACTCGCTTATAACATAACGTAACGTAACTTACGTACCTTAACATTCATACCTTACCTTGCAACTCGGCATATGCTATACACGTACCTCTCCGTGTCATCCAAGTCATATCATGTTGAGGTAGGGCATATTTTATGTGAGAGCATGCGGTTTGGAGCATAACCTCGTTGCAAAACTTTAAGTTGACATACGCTTATACTTATAGTTTTCAAAACCCGTAATCATTTAACAAAGTCATAAACATATCGTATAAACACATATCTATTATATAAATATAATAGTATATTCGCATGCGGACTTGAAAATGAGCACATAAGGTTGTAGGTCAATTAACTAAAAGAAAATAAACCTAAACCTCACCTTTTACCGAAAAGAACTTGCAAACGAGCGTTGAAGACCAATAAGAAGCTAAATGATGGATCCGACACCTCCCGAACCAAACTTTAAGAACAAAAAACATAAACTTATAACTTAGACTCGATAATGAACCAATTAGATGCACGGCGATGCATAAGAATGCAATAGATGAGCAAGAGACGTCACAAGGTAGCACTTAAGGCATACAAGTTCGTAGCTCGTATAAAACTTATCAAATTGCACCAAAGATTAATACATGAATCATAAACACATATTACAATATGTTATCAACACATAGGAGTTATAAACGGGGTAGAAAATGCAAGGAAAATGAAAGAGAAGCGTAAAAAGGAGTTTCAAGCAAAATTAAGCAAAAGCTGACAGATTATCGAAATGCGCAAGCTGTACAAAAATGGGAATATCATGATTTTAAGAAATGGAAATTTAGTTTGGTTTGTTGGATATGAAACTAGATAAATAGGTCTTTCCAACGATATATAGTTCGAATCAAGATTCAAAGGGATCTGAAAATGGCGTAGGTTTGAAGTCGGATGAAAGCTGGAAATCGGCAAAGTGGCGATACGAAATTAAAATCATCATATCTCATAAATTAAAATAGATATTGACAAACCGTAATAATCTAGACTCAAAGAGGTTTCTACAGTTCAAATTTTAGGTCAATTGGAGCTTATTTGAATAGTGAACGGCCGTTCGGATTTCATGTGTAAAAGCAGAAACGGTCATTCAAAGGAGCATGGAGGTTCTGGACTGTTGCACGACCGTTCGTGAAAACACCGAACGGCTGTTCGGCTTCATCTGGGTAGAAAAACAGGGCATAAGAGCTGAAAAACAAGATGGGGTGGCTCCCCAAATCATCCCAACTTCAAATCCAACAATTAAATCATCCAAAAACGTCCTAGTACAAGATATATTGTATATATAACACATTTAAAGTCGCAAAGATGCAAGAAATTCATCCAAAAAGCACATTTTCAAGCTTCGACCCTTCAAGATGCATTAATGGTGGATTGAATATAAACCAAGTACCAACAAAACTAAGCTCATGTATGCATCAATGAAGCTCAAAGGAACAAGATTCATGCCTCAAATCATCACATAACACCTAATTGATCATATAATTCAAAAATGACTCAAACCCTTCAGTATTCATGCTACATTTCATATGCTAGGAAAACCAAGGTTAAAGCAAGAGAATCACGGATGAAAATGTAGCTAGACGTGTGGAGAATCCAAAACCGAGCTTATCTTGAAGAGTTGATGGTTGAAGGTGGAGAACTTGAGCTCAAATAGTGTGAAATGGTGAAAACCCTTCTTTTTCTTTCTTGTGGATGGCTGCTGCGTGTGAGGGAATAATAAGAGAGAAAAGATGGGTTTTAGGCTGAAAAAGGCAAGAAAACCATACCTAAGGGGTTCTGTTCGGTTCGGTTCAATTTTCGGTTCAATCGGGTAGAATTTTAAGTCGTCGGAGGTTCAAACGACATCGAAAAATTACAAGGTTTGTTCCATTAGATCCGAATCATTGAACGAGTCCAGCGGCGAAGACGGATCTCTAACCCGAGTTCCCGAACTCAAGATATCAAATAAAATAGCTTAAGGGGTCCTATTTTCAAATAGGCCCTCAAACTTTCAAAAAGATCAAATAGGCCAAAAGCCTATTTTCAATTAAGTCTCAAACATTCAAAGAAGTTGAAATCAAGTCCAATTCAATTATAATTCATTTAATTCTAAGAAATTAGCATGCTTCACAACGAATTCATTTCATAATATTTACGAGAAATTAATAACGGTTCAATTTAAACGTTTTCAAATCAAGTTAGGCACTTAGATCAAATTAAATGGAATATAACAAATATATAGTACTTAAATCAAGTTATAAATAAATAGATAACAATTAATCCAAGTTATAAACACTTAGATATAATTAAAGAAACGAAATTACGAAAAGTAAACTCACACGTGGCACGAACTTGTACGTATGAACGAGCGGGGTGTCACATTTCTGCTTAGAAATATCATGGGAAAATTACAAAAATGGTATACCAACTCGGGCCATTTTGCAATTTTTGTATAAAATGTTTTCCGGCGACATCAAAACCCCACAGCTCCAAAAATTTTGCAAAATCATGCAAAATTTTCATCAAAACATTTTGTACCAAAATTGCAAAATGGCCCGAGTTGGTATACCATTTTTGTAATTTTCCAAAATTCTTCTTATCATTGTTCCCCAAGTGCCTCAAGCCTGCATTAACCTCTTTATCAGCATATCTTCATGACCTGAAAAAGCAGGGGGGAAGGGAAACAGTTAAAATTAATCTATTACAAAGCTTATTACGATTCACGAAGATTAGCTCCATCTGACACTTGGCATTCCCCATTTATCCAAGATAACAAAACCTCTTAATTGTCTTTCTATGGGGGCGTTCGGATAATCCCAGGAACTTCGAGTTTCGCCTTCCCCCCCCCCCCCCCCCCCCGCCCCGGCCGCCGCCGTTTGGCAAGAAAATCTGCCACTTGATTCCCCTCTCAGTAGATATGACTAATAATCACTCTCATATCACGCACCGTCTTGTAAAATTCCATAATCAACTGATTCACCTTAAGATCGCCCGACCGTCTACGGCGTAAGATATATAAAACAACCTGCGCATCTATCTCAATCCAGAGGTTGTCACAACCCATATTTGTTGCCATTTTAGCACCTTGGAGGAGGGCCATAAGCTTAGCCGTAGTATTAGTAGTCATTCCGATAGCCCTACTAAAAGCTCTCACAACTGATCCTGTTCAATCCCGGATAACTCCTCCCGTACCAGCTAATCCCGGATTACCTCTAGAAGCACCATCTGTGTTGAGTTTCAATTGGCCCCTTTGAGGCCGTATCCATTTAACTATCACATACTTTCTGCTTAGAGATTGTTTGAGTCGGATTCCAAACAATTTGGCTCGTAAATATCTCCTTTCCACATATCCCGTTTCATACGCAAAGTCTTACTCCAACGTACCAGGTGAGTGCGAACTTGCCGGATGATGTTATAGGTGTTGAATCTAACTCCGTTGTGTTTTTCTCTATTCCGTTCAGCCCATATATACCAGCAAATTGGGAAAATTACAAAAATGGTATACCAATTCGGCCATTTTGCAATTTTGGTACAAAATGTTTTCCGACAACATCAAAACCTCACAACTCCAAAAATTTTGCAAAATCATGCAAAATTTTCAAACAATAAACCAACTAAAAGTATTTCAGTTTTGCAAGAAATCATCAACTATTGTCATATATGACAAAATTTTACTAGAATATTGTTCATGATCTACAACTTTTTACATAGTTTAAATTATAATATATCAACTGAAAAAATAGAAAGTTTAGAAAACCAAAACAATTTTTATCTCTTGTTGCGTTCAGCGCAGAGAGGTTAAAATCAAGAGAGATCGAACCGATGGATTGTCATACCTGAAGGACCTTATTTATAAAATATGAGGACTTCGTGTTTTAGTTATTCACGTTATCTCTTTACATCATGACTAGAGATCTTCTATTAGAATTGTTACAATTTTGTCAGATTGTCTGTATATTGAGTAGTTATTATTTTTTACACAACATTCTCCAAAATTCCCTCCTTTCCAGCTTACCACATCTGCTAGCTCCTCCAGAATTCGCTCTTCTCTAGCTCGCCACATCTACCGAGCTGATAGATCATTTCACGCCAACTCCTGTGACCTCATCTATTCACTTTAATTTTGTGATTTGGACTTCTGACCTTATCCACATGAATTCGTTTTAATTTGGTGATTTGAACTCCCGACCGTATTCACATGTTGCCCTGAACCTGGGCCAGGTAGGTATATTCTCAGACCTCTCTACCTTAATATAATAGTATAGGTGACTAAAACTAAAAACGGAATAAAATTAACAATCATGGGTGAATTTAATTATTTCCAATAATTGCCAGCAAAATGGTATGTGTAATTTTACGTGCAAAGAACTAGATTATTTACAGTGTCGATCGATCATGACGACTGTCGACTTCTACCAGCAGTACAGGTAGTGTGGAGCGAGATTTGGATCTTCTGATAAGAAATTTCAAATATTTAATATAACACCAAATCTATAATTTATAAATTATTATTTGTTTCTTGGTATAGAATTATATTTTATAAAATTAAAGTGTACATGTATATTCGGTAAAAATGCAATTTTGGTCTTGGATTGTGAAGTTTTTATTTTGACAATCAGTCATATCGTAATTTTATTTTGTAATTAAGTATTACAATTTTAAAATTTTGTAACATATATCCGTCTTTGTCAAAAAAAAAAAAAAAAATCAATTTATTGTTGGAAAATCTATTTATTGCCGGACAACCACGTAAACTTTTTGAAGATATATTGATTTTTGAGTAAAAATCGGATACACATTACAAATTTTAAAGGTTAAAGAATTTAATTATAAAATAGAATTTCGGTTGAATTAAACTATGATAAATTACAAGACAATTTGCATTTTCGCCTTTAAAAAATAATCTAAATTTTAATTGGACGGCTGCAGCGGAAATTAATTTCCCTTGCGATAAACAAGAAAGATTAAAGGACAATATTTTTGCAAAGAAAAAAAAGAAGAAAAGAAGAGACAGTATTTGACTAAGAACAACAACATACATACACAAAACCCAGACATACACAGTCACAAAGCACATAGAACGTTCACAAACCATTTCAAACATTCCTTTTCCTGCTTTTTAAAACCACTAACAAGAAAGCAACTTCTTTTTTACTTGTTCAAAAGAGCTCTCTCTCCCTCTCTCTCTCTCTCTCTCTTCTTCTTCCCCACCCCACCTCCATGGATACAGCTTCTCACTGGCCTCATCAGGTACAGATCAAGATCCATCACCTTTATATCACTCTTTAACTTGCATACCATCACCCACTACAAGGGTTGTTTTCAGCTTTTGTTGTTACATATATGCTTTTCTGAAATATATATATAAATATGTACTGTTTGTGTTGGATTGTTCACTCTTGAACTTTTGTTTTAAAAAAAAAATCTTTTTGCTTTTGGTTCTTCTCATGAACAATACATACATATATATGTTGCACTTCACTTTCCTTCTTTTGCTCTTTAGTAGGAAAAAGATTAAATTTGTTACTATTCTTATTTGTTCCTTTTCCCTTTTGTGACTTCATTTGTTTGTGTGAAATTTTCTTTGTTTGATGTTCAAACTTTCTTGTCATGTCTTTTCTGCAGAATTAATCTAATTTCCTATCTTCTTTATGGGCTTTCTTTACTTTATTTTATTCTACTTTCTTACAATTTTTTTAAAAAAAATATTTAATTAGGATATAGTGGTGAAACCAATTGAAGAGATGGTAGCAAACTCCAAAGCTGCCAATTCATCTTCCTCAGTTGAAAGAAAAGTTAGGCCTCAAAAGGAGCAAGCTTTGAACTGTCCAAGATGCAACTCCACAAACACAAAGTTTTGCTACTACAACAACTACAGTCTCTCACAGCCCAGATACTTCTGCAAGACATGCAGAAGATATTGGACTGAAGGTGGATCTCTCAGAAACATCCCAGTTGGAGGAGGATCAAGAAAGAACAAAAGATCATCATCATCATCATCGATATCATCAAATCCTTCATTAATATCCAAGAAACTCCCTGATTTGGTACCCCCTCAACGAAACCCTAACAAGACTCTCGAAAGCCAGGCAGATCTCAACTTAGGGTTCTCATCGACAACGACCCATCAAGATTTCAAGGCCATAACCGAGATGATTCAGGTTCCAAACTACCACGAGAACATGAGCACGAAGCTGGAATTGCAAAACTACCCTTCGTCGTCGTTGTCGAGGGGTACGAGTCTGAGTTCTTTCTTGATGCCGTCTCATGATCCTGCTACAGTTTACAGTAACAACATTTCCTCGTCTTTAGGGTTTCCTGGTTTGTTGCCTGAATTCAAGCTCTGCAACTTTTCTCTTGATGGGCTTGGAAATGGCAATGGTGGTGCTGCTTCTGCTACTACTGGTTATGGGAGTAGTTTTCTTCATCATCAGGGCGGTGTACATGAGCCAGCCAATGGGAAGCTTCTTTTCCCATTTGAGGATTTGAAGCAGGTATCTTCAGCTAATGCAAATCACCATGATGATGATCATGAACAACAGAATAGAGATTCCTCCAACCCTGGATATTGGAATGGAGTCATTGGTAGTACTGGTGGATCATGGTAATTAAATTGCATCTCAGCATATTATTAATAACTTAATTCCAGTTAATTATTATAGGATTTAGGGTTGATTATATTTACTTCCATTTTTGGGAGTTTTCTTAGTGTCTCTCAGTGTGGGAATTGAATCAAATCAGGGCTTGTTTGGGTGTCTCTCTTCAGAAAGGGAAATACTAACTTATAGGGTTATATATATCCCTTAGCTTGTCTCTCTTTTCTTAATTAAGCTTAAATATTCATATATTTTTGCTTAATTAACCTTTGATCATATATTCTTGGAGTTTAGAAGCTTGCTTTTAGATATGGCTTCAGTTTCTCGGAGTGGGTAATTATGAGATTAGGAGACTCATATGTTGTATAGTGAGAAGAGGAAAAAGATGAACAAAGTGAAGCTCGGATTTTTGAAGGGCTCATGATCATCATAATCTGAAATGATTATATAATCTTCTAGCAAGAAAAGAGAGGCAAAGAGAGGAAGAGCCCAAGTGTCATTTGCTTTTTCATGGGTGGAAGGTATAATTTTTTTATTGAACTATATATGTAAGAATCATGAGTTTGTATGTAATGCGAGCTTTTGCTATGAAAGAATATTTTGATCGTTGTCTCATGATTTACTCTCTTTATATAGTTAACCTTTCTTGTTTCCGCAAATATGATGTTTTCGATCGGGATGTTATTTCTCATCTTTATTCGTCTTGAAATTGACAATTTTAATAGTGTTTCACCTAAATCCTATTCATATCAAAGAAACCAATAACAAACGCAGAATAAGTACATTCACATATTTATACGTACATCGATAGAGCCAAAACCCTTAAATTAAGGGCTCTAACTTAAAAGATGTACTATGAAACATTTAAACTAATTTTGAAGGTGTATGATGTACAACCTCACTCATACACAACTCTATCATTATATATATATATATATATATATATATATATATATATTCATGTATGTATATACATATGTTCAAAAATGAAAAAGAAAGACTTAGTCAACTCAAACACATAAACTTAAATTGAAAGAATATGAATGGGTAGTTTAACTTTTCAATGGGGGTGATGATGAGAAGGCCATGCCATGTCTCCCTAGCATGTTCTCTTCCAACTTGAAAGATTGAGAAAGATCTCACAAACCCTATTCTCTTTTGGTCCTCTGTGGGCCCCACAAACATTCCCCTAGGCAATTGTGCTGCTAAGGAATAACCTCCCTGACTAAGCTACTATAACTCGATCTTAGATCTACACCCTAGGATTTCTTTATTATATCATCATATATCTAGAATTTTTATTTTTTTTTTTCACTTTCTTCCTTCATGTTATTTTGTATTTCATCGATCTAAGTGGAATCTATTAAAATAAATTACTTGTCAGCTAGTCGAAAACCACACAATTTAAGTAAATATTCGAATTGGATTTTGATAAAATCAACAAATTAAGATTTTGTCCATCAAATCCACGGAAAACAATGAGAAATATATAGGAAAATAAGGGGAAAATTTAAAAAACAAATGTATAGAAAAATTCTACAATATTATAAACAAGCCACCATCCTCTCGAAATTTGTTTAATTCAATTTCATTTGATAAGAGAGGAGTTTCTTAAAAACTTTCACTTTCTTTAAAAGATTATGAATAAGGTTCCTATAATTATAATTTATACATGTTTAAATGAAAATATAAAAAATTATAATTTTAAGAGTTTCAAAAATTACAAATGATCTCATTATATTAAAGGTAAAACGGTCAATTTGCTCGCTAATGAACTTAAAACCACATCGAAATGGAGACTTCTAATTTTTAAGACTCAAAAGTGCAATGTATGCATATAATAATATTTTCATCTAAATGGGCACAAATTGTAATTACGGGGAATTCCCGAAAAATCCCCAAATGGGGACTCAAATTTTTGTTTGCTCCCCATTCTTAAAATTATCCTCTTCACTCTCCAGATGAAAATCATAATTCTTGTTTACTCTCCATTTTTTGTAAACGTGGTATAAAAACTCAAGAATCACTTACTTAAATCCCTAAATATTGTGTATTTTTCGCAATATGATGTATATACTACATATTTTGAAAAATATCACATATATAGGGGGAATGTTTGAAAACTCCCCATGGGTTTGAAAACTTCCTTTTAGCTCCCCATTTTCAAATACATCATTTGGGGTTTTAGATACGCGATTTTGGTATTTAGATACGCGATTCTGGGTTTTGGATACGCGATTCTGGGATTTAGATACGTGATTTTTTCCTTGTATTTCAAATACATCATTTGGGGTTTTAGATACGCGATTCTTGAGTTTTAATACATCATTTTTGAAAATGGGGAGCTAAAAGGAATTGGACTTATCATTTGGGGAGTTTTCGGGAATTCCCCGACATATATATATTATTTTTTTTTATTTTTTTTTCTTTTCCTTTGGGGTATATATATATATTTAATATTTGCTGTAAGGCACTAGAAATGCAGAGTGGGGGCACACATAATCAGTATCGGCATGCTCTAACGTGTAGCAGCACCATTCCACCACCATTGATGGATTAGTCTATTCCTGTCTCTCTACTCAATTATCTTTCTTTCCTATTTTGGTCATTGGATAATAACGAAGATGTATATAGTTTACCTGAATCATTTCCCTTCAACACAAAGTCACCAAATCAAAAATAATACAACAAAAAATTAAGTATGCATAACAAAACTCGCTACCTTTTTTTTTTTTTTTCAATTCCTTATTTGGTTAGTAAAATCATTAATTGGTTCAGTGTATGTGAAAGGCTGAGTCTGAAATTTGTCACTCTGGAATTGGGAGGTGGGGGTCGGGGCCCCTTCTTGAAATTACTCTTATCATGATTCATGGCTACAAAAAGATATAGTAAAGGGGCAGAATAATTTTAGAGATGAAATATGAATGCTATTATTGATATATTTATTAGTAATAGTATTTATGTTCCATTATGTAATCCCACAATGAAATATATAATGATTGCGGTTAATTATTAGAATTTACTGAGAAAAAAATATATGTATTTGTATGGTGGCAACAAAATAAAATTACATTACACAGTCATACTCTTTATTGCATATTAACCGATAGCCACTAAACATGAGACAAACATATAGTAAATGTAGCTTACGCATTCGAGTTTTATTAAAACGTAATAACCATCCTTTTTTTTGAAAAAGAAAAACTAAATTGATACCCACTAAACATGCCTCAGGACTTATGATGTACGAACACGACATAACACAGATACGATTATACAAAAAAAATTTAAAATTTCTCCCGTGGAAAGTTCTATCACGATGTCTAATACGATTGATCAGTAAGACACAACACTAAAAATGATATTTTGAGAAGTTTTTGTGCATTAGAAGTCACGAGACTCTCCCCGAGTTTCCATTGTGTCCGTGCATTAGTCGTGACCTCTAATGCACGAACACTTTCATAAATCTTGAAAGTTGGGAACTTTCGACTAAAAAAAATTAACAAATATGTGATGAATATAAAAAATAAATAAATCTTGAAAGTGGAAAAGGACTAATATCATGGTAGATCAAAAAAATAGATAAACCCATGCATAAAAGAATGTGCATTACTTTGGAACTCTACTTAATAGACATTTTTAAAAATATTATTTTATCATATTGTATCATGTTGGAAACTCTTCAAATGCAAATCTCCAAAAAAATATTTGCATTATGGTGTCCATATCATGTCCGAGTGCAAAGAAATATAACCTAGGGTGCGGCTCCGTACAATTTTATCGTTTTGCCAACTCTAAAAGCACGTTCTTTGTTTCAGCAACTTAACGGCCACAAGTCACTAGACATAACAACTGCAGTCCATGTGCTGGCTGCTGCTACTACTCTTCTAACGACTAACAAATACCTGACTTCAGAAATCTCTTCTCCCACTTACCTCCTATGCTCCAATACACTACTACTTCACCCTTTCTTCCTTTTTAACTTTTTTTCCCACTCCACTCCTTATAATCTTTGCTTTCTTTCTCAATGAAACACCAATAACCAACTCCCCAGAAGAAACAAGAACCACATGTACATACCGTATTACGATGGATGGATATGAATACGATTACAGGGACAGGACACGACACAACATGAATACGACGATACAAATGTTTTTTCAAATTTATCACGTGAGACATATGCACGGCACGGCAATATAATATTTCTAAAAGTATTTGTACATCATAGGTACCAGACGGTCAACATTATACTGCATGCTTTTTAAGAAGTTATAATTTTTCAGATGAATTAAATCTATGGCATAAGGCCTAAAGTTGGAGTATACTGTTCTACAATGTGGCATAAGGCCTAAAATTGGAATATACTTCTATACACCTGATTCCATCCCCATATATACACCGAATGGTTCAAACTATGTCGCGCGTTTATCATTCAATATGTTACGAATACATAAAATGTGACTTAGCCCGCACCATTTGGTTCAGACGAACCCGGTACAGAACTCATTGCACCGTCTCCATTTAAGAATTTCCCCCGCTACAACTTGGCATTTTTGGAAATTTCTTCCAACAATCAAACAAATATGACCAGAGTCTAACTGAAACTTTGTTATTAGTTCCGAGCAAACCATGAGCAGCATCGGAATAAAAACACACGAACAAATAGACAGGAGGAATTAGAGGACATGCAACACGACAAAGTCCTCTGATACACACCTAATAATCATCAACGGAAACTGTTCTCCCTATAGACTCTCACTCTCTATATATGTGAATATAACCTGTCTTCATCTAATTTGCAAACCGGACTGATCAACATTTGGACCAAACAGGCTATTTAAGTTTTTGCGCCTATGAAAATAAAAGTAAACAAAAGTTGTATAGCTTATGCAAATTTTCAGAAAATTGACTTAAAAGATTTCATACAGAGTATAGAATATCATCCAGCTGTCCAAGAATTTCTGTTAAATACTCACTGATATTAAAGTTTGATGAAGCTGGCTGGGATATCATTGATCGGCATTGATCCCAAAGATACGAACTTTGTGCATATTTGGGAACTTGGCAACCACCAGAATGAAAACAGCTAATGTGTTAAAGAAGAGCATAGGATTTTGATAGTTTGTTGTGTGTGAGGCTATCAAGTACCTGCCAAAAACCAAAGAAAAGGGGGGATAAGTCATATTGTTAAATATATTTATATTTATACAAAATTCTTTGATCTTTTCAGTCAAGCCAGCAATTTTATAAAAGTCTAAATTAGATAGTACTCGTCGATTAGTCAAAATAAGAGACTTTCTTTTCATTTTGTACAGAAAGCTGTATTTTTGCTTATTCGTTCCTTTTCAGTCGAGCCAACAATTTTATAAAAGTCTAAAATAGATAGTACCCGTCGATTAGTCAAAATAAGAGACTCGTCCATCAGAAAATGATATTTCATATGCAGTGCCATTCTTTAAGATCCAACAAAGGCAGCCAGCAGAAGCACAAGAGTAAAAGCACTAGAGCAAGAACAAATAAAGCAAAAATACAGCTCTGCACAAAATGAAAAGAAACTGGAACACTAAGATACGAACTCTTACAAGTTGAGAATAGCAGATGAAATACCAAAAGAAATAATAATGTGAAATTCCAAAGCAAAAGAACATCTGGACAATGTCCAGGAAGAGTGGCGAACGATGCCTTGAACAAGATAATCAATCAAATAGGCAAGAGTTTATTGAAAGCTAAAATCCATTTAGAAGCTTATATTGTCCAATACATTTTATTTTCACATATACACACTCAGTGACACATTCATACAAAAAAGTATGAATGCTTGCTACAATATATTTTATTTATGACATATAAAAAAATCATATGTCTACTATCTACGGCATTAATATTTTGAAAGTACATGAAATATATATTGAACATAATGTATTTCATCCCCAAATGCATGTAATGATCGCCTCTCCTGTATAATATTATAATATATGTCTGTTGGTGAGCATTTACAGTTTGTGTGTAAAACGAAGCATTTACAACTAGCATGTTTAATTAACCGTTAGCAACTTCGTAAATGAAGCTCCATTAGATAATTAGTTTTAATATTATATACAGTTTGCGTGTAAATTTAATAAACTATATATTTAATTTATGTATATAATTTGAAATTTTGGTATATATTAGTGTATTTTCAATTAAAATATGGTTTATGCGGATAAGAACCTTGTAAATTTAATAAACTATATATTTAATTTATGTATATAATTTGAAATTTTGGTATATATTAGTGTATTTTCAATTAAAATATGGTTTATGCGGATAAGAACCTTGTACTATAAGAGATACAGTAATGTTATTTCAGTAATATATGAAATGGGTTTATTCCAAGCGAAGCACACTTATAAACTAATCACATTGGAAACAGCTTTACATCAGTTTCACATCCTTTCAGGGGCATAACATTCATAGCTATATTTCAAATAAGTCTGGTTTACTTTGCAAGAGATAATACAGTGTAATACAACCTCCAAGGTCAGTTTAAAATGACTATATGTTAGGAGATGGGACTCATACCTCCTAAATTACATGGGAAACTAGTATTAAAAAATAATAAACAAGTTAAGAGGATACAGTCCATAACCACTAACCAGTACGACAGGCTAGCTGTATCTATTAAGGTCAAAATATACTGTGCCGAAGACAGCATGGAAATGATGATTTTACTTCAAACAGCTCTACAGCTAACAAGAAAATGGAAACTAACAGAAGTCCCGAAACAAGATTGTATAACTTCCAAAGAAGTTTAGCAGGAGATAAAAAGACAATGACAGATCAGATACACAAGGCAGATCAATTACAGAATGTTTCTAAGAGAAAGGGAGCCTAGAAGGAATCAAGAAGAATGGAAAATGCAGATAAACGAGTCAAATGCCTATTGAAAGTAGATAATGGACATGTATTACCAAGCAACAGAAATCTCTAGAACTATACAGAAATCGTCCTAGCAATCTCCAATTAATTTATGTGATGTAACATAGAATGAATGGTTGAGAAGAGTATGAAAACTCGATGTATCCACATTCGTGGATATAATTGCTTCAAAATACACCATAGAAACACCACATCCTTATCATTTACTTACTCAACCATGTCACAGGCCAATAAAGGGCAAAAGCCCACTGCAAACGAGAGCTTTAAATAAAATAAACAGGCAACTAATTCTCTAAGTAAAGCATCTTAGGTGAACAGAATCTCAATACTGAAAGCAGGATACACTGCATTGAAAACAATAAGCCGATATTATTATCTTATGTTATCATTGGTTCTAGAAACTTGATAAGAAAAGAAAATACTAAGACAAAAGAAATGAAGTAAAAGAAAACAGAGACCCTCAACATGTCGGTTGTCAAGAAAAATTGGAGAGGAGTTCTCCTATATTAAGAAGACATTGTTAAAAATGGAGAATAGGAGTTAATAAGTGATGGATGTTGATAAAGAGGATCAAATTAAAATGTAACTGTAAGCGTTCCCTCGTTTTCTCTCCCTTTTCCTCTCCAAATTGAGAGGAAAAGGGCTACCTCACCATTTTGCGGGGAACAGGGATTTTCCTTCTTCGTAATGTATTTTTCCCTCAATTTTCCTTTCTTTTCCTTCTTATTTTCTTTAGCATCCAGACACCAACTATACTTTTCCTCCGTATAATCCTAGAACCAAACATACTTTTAGGGTATATTCAGCATCATAAGCTGGATGCAGAGTAGAAAGGATTTTTATCCTGCCCAACTGTGGTATAGCATACAGCACTGTTCAATCGGTTTGAATACTATCCTCACATAAACAATAAGGTTAATCCCTCTCTTTCATTTCCTCGCTTCCTACTCCATAACAAGAGGAATTCCAAGGGTTTTTTAACCACTTCCTCTGAATTCTTTCCCTCATCTCCTTCTCAAAAGCTTCTCCATGGAATGGAAACTTAAATGCAAAGGAGATAAACACAATGATGACGTAACTATTAATTTAGTGCTTAATGATGAATGAGCAGTGAAACGATCAAGCTGATCAATTTCAAGAACAAGGCACAGAAAGTGATCCACAGAAGGTAAACAATTAAAATGCACCACTGACCACTATATAATACAAATGTGGGATGACAAATGAGCACAAAAACGCTAATAGGGTAAAGTAAATATCAATTGCGAGAAGGCTTACAGAACTACGGGTGCGACCGTCAAAAATTTCCTATTACGAGTGAGTTGCTTGCCATTGTCTATTTGCTCCCACCAAGTCAACCTGTTGTAGATACCTTGATCATCTGAGAATGGAGTTCCCTTCTTCCAGTGAAAAAAGTGATATGTGACCTGAAAATAAGCAGTAAGGACATATAGTTTAAATAAATAAAAGCACTTTCAAGTGCATAGAGTATCCGTAAACACAATGTAATGGGGGAAAATTTTTATCTTGAACATCATTTTTGTACTAAATCATATAAAAGATATGGTAAATTATGCTTATACTTGAAAAGGTTTAATTACTCCATCATCAAGGATTGACTACCTTGAACTAAAAGTTTAACAAGGTTCTACCATAAGAAAATGGAATATGATTTTACTTGGTCAATTAATAGACTGAATTATTCCTGCATCAGCGAATGACATAATAAGTCATCAATATGAAGTTGGATGAAGGAGCTCCAAAGCTTGCCATTTGCCACTTAGATATAACTGTGAAGGTTTACATAGCCCATAATCAACAATTTGAATATCTTTCTTGAGTTATTTTTCTGCAGCTATAAATATTTTGGTGTGGCATAATTGAATAAGACATCATGTAACTTTTTGAGGGCATTAACATTTAAAATATGAAATCCTAAATCACTATAGGAACAGAAGAAGTGTTTTGATAATTGTTTGACCTAACAATACAACAT
The DNA here is from genome assembly GCA_037501455.1 of Lantana camara. Lineage (NCBI taxonomy): Eukaryota > Viridiplantae > Streptophyta > Magnoliopsida > Lamiales > Verbenaceae > Lantana > Lantana camara. Next base: position 114,758,286 of record CM074857.1, read on the forward strand.
TTGACCATAGGAATATAACATGATCTTACTTGGTTACCCAATTAGTTGAACTATTTTCCCTTATAAAAAAAGTTCATTTCCATAAGAAAATTGGGAGGAGGTGCTTATTGAAACTAATCATGTGCAAGCTCACAAGACGGTTGATTACTTGATTAGCTGATTAGTGAGCAAACTGTAATGTCTTTAAACAGCTGAAGTACCAAATGTGAAATGCCTGGTAGGTTAACTGAGTAATGACTGAGGTACTTCCAATGTGTATTAACAGCCAAAAAACCACACAGGGAAACCAAATGCTATTTAGGACTCAGGTTGGAAACTCATTCTTTTCTATTACACTCCTACTTCTGTTCAATTAAATCTCATCTGCAAAGTTAAAATCAGCTGGTCAACCATCTCAACATTGAATCTGTCAAACCTCAAGTTTTAAGAAACTTATTAGAATCAATTCTCCCAACGTTATGTCCATAAATTACATTAAGCCCCCACGATCGTCCACCAGTCACATAACTTCACTATCATCAACTACCAGAGAATAACAAATTCCACTATTAGCTCAAGCCAATAGTTTGTACTGGCTTAGGTCTGGTATGAGAAATCCAAGTTTACTCTTACAATCTATTATTACCAAAGGTAGAAACCCATAGCCCTAATATTTCAAAAATACTCAGGCGTGGCCAATCAAGACTCAACCCTCAGGACAGATAACCCAAAGACCAAAAAGAAAACGTTGAGATCACCAAAATCAAATTCGCATTTGGATAAACAACATCAACAACTAACTGATCATATCTCAGAACCAAACGATAAAAATAACTGCACCAATCAAAACAACAGATAAATCTCACAAACACAACCATCACATTAAAACGATAATAAACGCGTAACAGGAAACGAATCAATCGAAAAAAGATATTACAGAAAACCGGAAAAACGTACAATGAAATGAGCGAAATTAACGATCGTCCACGCCATGCCTGAAGAGCAGCCGAAAACAGAGAGCACAACCAGCCATGAAAAGAACAATATCAGGATGTATATGGTCCAGGCACCGGGATACGTGAACCACTCCGTATTCCGATTCAGATCCGTCGGCGGCACCGCTTGCACATACAAATTTGCCATTGCCGCCGAATCAGTTCTTCCAATTTCTCCGATTTATTTGAAGTAGAGGATTGATTTTTTCTTTTTTTTTTTCTTTATTCGCTGATATTATGATATTACACAAAAAAAAAAAAGGTATAAAATAGAATTGTCGAAGGCAAACTATATGGTCTCGTTGAAAAGAAGGGCGGTATAAGGGTCAAAACATTTGACCAAAGGCGTGGGGCAATTTTAATTGTTAGAATGATTGTATTTTACTTTATTTTTTCTTACGAATTTTATCACTTAAATATCGAGCTATTTGCACTCAAAACCTTGTATAATTCGAAAAAAATAAAAAAAAATCCTATCAAAAAAAATTAGCTTAGAAGATCCTATATTATAAAACTTAAGCATATCGTCCCTTTTTATCATTCGGTCAACTGAATGACGTGTTTTGGCTAAAATGCTCCTCCTCATTTAAGGCATACTCAAACAAAAGTAAAGAGCTATATGTACCAAAAACCCTGTGTTATACGTAATGAGCAAAAACAACCCTGACAGAAAAAATTAATTTATTTACTTGGGGCGTGGCTTTTGGGTAGGATTTTTTTCATTTTTTGGTGAAAGATAATGTTTTTATTAATATATATTGATAATTATATTTTGTTGAATTTCCTTTAAGATCATAAATTAAGTAAATAATGATAAGGTTTATAGATTTGTTAAGATTAAAATATTATTATACATTTATTGTTAGAGGATAATTTATTAAGTAAATAATAATAATAAAAGCATAAATAATATTTTATTGAATTTGATAATTATATAATAATAATAATAATAATAATAATAATAATAAAAATAATTTTTCATATGTATTTTAAAAATAATGTATATAGTATTAGGAATTTATATATTTTTTTATTCATTAATATAATATTTAATTTAAAAAATTAATATCATAACAAGAACTCATTAAAATAATATAACATATTTTAATACGTGTGTTAAAAAAAATAATTAGTAATTCATACAATATATTTTGATAAAATTCATATAAATTTTCTATATATAATAACTTAACTAGAACTCATTAATTTAATAATCAAATAAATAAATAATTATTTAAAATTTAAAGAGTTGATGTGGCAAAGATTTTTGTCAAATTCTGTTTGACAGGTTTTTTGTGCATATTTCAAAAAACACAGAGGTTTTTTTTTCATATTTCAACAACAGACTCATTTTACTTCAATAAGAGTATAAATGTCATTACACATGTCAAAAAGGTGTCATAAGACTAAAAGAGTCGCAGTCAACGCGCGTGAGACTCAAGCACAAGCCGTAGGGTTTTTCGTGCAAAGAAAAAAAAAACATAAGGGTTTTTTGGAGAAAAAATTTTGGCAGGGTTTTTTCTGCTTTTTTCGAATTACACAGGGTGTTGTGTGCAAATAGCTCTGATGAGGCCAAATTACGCTCGAATCTGCACCACACACGTGTCACCATCTAAGTCGCTTTCCAGTCGTCGAGAAACCCCCTAGGTTTGGACGCTCGCCTTCTTGGGCTCGTGGAATAAGCCCAGCCTATTCACCGCTTAGAGCTTGCGTGCCTCGGCCCAAGCCACGATAGTGGGCTTTATTCGCTCATCCTACCTCACGCTCGTCCTGCGGACCCACGTGACGCTCTTCTCCGGTGCCCATCTCTTCCGCACCAGGGATGTCCGTTGTAGTTAAGGTTGTCAACATCTGCGCTCAACTCCGCCTCGCTCGGCGCACGAGTTATCTGGCACTCACGAGGCGCCAGCTTGAGGAACCCTATCCGAGCGTCCCCTGCGCTCGGACCAGGCATCAAAGACTCCGGTCTAAGGTTAACTCCCACTGTGGTGAAGGGTTCCCTTCGAGGGCACACCCGGCCGCATACAGGACCGTTCTAAGTGCTTCCGGGCTCGCCTGCGGTACTGTAACTACCTCTGTGTACACCACTCCTGATACGCCCCAAACTTTTCAGGGCAGTCACTTTCATACCATCACATAGCGCCACGTGTCTAGGGCAACACATGGTTTGGGACCACTTGGTCACTATTACTGAAATACCCTGACCCTTAACATATAAATATGGGAATGCACACACTAATTCCCCAAGTCATCTTCTTCACCTGCATTACACTGTACTGAACTGGGCATTCTCCTCCATTTTCCTCTTCTTCTTCAAGCTCACACGACCCAATATCTTTTTGCTCCTCAGCTGCGCAATCTCTTGGTGTTATTCTAGCTGGAAGAACCCACACTACTAAGGAAACCCAGTTCCTGAGGCTTTACAGCCTGTGATGGTTTTCCCTTTTACAAACAAATCTTAAAGTGTTGGTGATTTAGTACAGCCCAAGTATTTACACCATCATTTTTGGCGCCGTCTATGGGAAACCACCATCATCTTTTTTGGATTTTCACCTATTTCTTCCTCCTTCAGCTAGTTGAGGCATAGCACCATTAGCTTTAATCATGGTTACTGCAACAAGGTCTGGAGTTCTGGATACTAGAAATGCTCTTCCACCTGTCAATGAGGAAAATATCGAAGGGAGTACGCCCAACGTCCAAGCTGGAGGCGAAGTACCCTCTGTGCCTGGGGAAGGAAATGGAGGAAAAGGGGCTTTACCGACTGGAGGAACCGAGGTTGGAGGCCCTAGTTCTGCCATCCCACCAATGACTCCCATGCCCGCCACGGCGCCGCAGGGATTCGCGTATGTGCAACCCGCCATGATACCCGGAATGATGCCAGGCATGGTGCCAATGGTCCAGCCCTATCAAGTGGGCACATTACAGCTTCCTGTCTCCATTCCTGAAGAAATTCAAGGAGTGGAGATGCCACAAATGACCCGGCAGCAACTCCAGGCACTCTACGCTCAGTGCGAGGTGCAGGCCCCACAAAACGCCTGGAGGCACTTCACCACCGCCTATTTCCCCTCAGGAATGGGCGCTCAGATGGTTGCTCCTCCATTAGGGGGGCTACAAATCCACCCACTGGCCGCTGCCCAAAATGTGCTAAGGGCATAGCCACCACCACGGCCACTAGCGCAGGGAAAGGACGCTTCCCCGAGAGCTGACTGAGAACAGCGCCCTCTGGAGAAGGAGAAAGCCCCTCCGGTGAGGGGAGATGTGGAGGAAGAGGTCCAATCCCGGGCCACAGGAAAGACGAACAGGAGGGAAGGAAACGACCCTCGTTTGGCTGCTGTCCAAAACTAACTCGAAGGATTGCAGCAGATAGTGGAGCAGCTATCTCGAACGTGGTCTCAAGTCCCCCCCGCTGGGGACGAGAGGTCCAAGGCCAGAGACGCTCGCAACCCACGCGATCGTATCCCTCACCGCTGGAAGGAGGAAGACTACGAGGAGCATGACCATAAGGGCGGGAACCATAGGCCTTTGACAGGCGGTTCGCCCCTCGTTGAAGATGTTTTGATGGCCCGTGTAGGGAAGAGCACAATCCCTATATCCGTTAACCTCTATGACAGGACCACCTATCCGGCCGAGCATCTGAATCATTTCGTGCACTTGATGCACCTTTATGAGCATTCCAATCATTATTGGACCAAAGTTTTTGTCACTTCCCTCGTGGGAATGACACATGAGTGGTATAAAAAGTTACCCCCGCACTCAATCCGAGGATACGCTGATCTGACTGATGCCTTCATGAGCCACTTCAGTTCCTTGAAGGCTCCAGTGCCCGCTACAACGACTCTCTATAGCCTGGTACAAGGACCTAATGAGACGCTCAGGTCCTTCATGGGCAGGTTCAATAAGGAGATCCTGCTGGTGGAAAAGCCCTCGATGGACTTCTTGAGGCACGTGCTCTTTGGAGCAATCAACATGAAAAACTATGTCAGCAAGGAGTTCGTGAAGGAAGTGGTAAAGAAAAAGCCTCGCTCGCTGATGGAGATCAGGGACATAGCTGACTTCTTCTTCACCCTTGAGGATATGTAACTCGCGAGGGATCAGAAACTCGCAAATGCCCCTCGAACCATCAGAGGCCCGGAGGACAGAGTAGAGCCCAAGAATCGCCGCCGTAGCCCAGTGCCCGCTCGGAGAAACTCCCCGCCCCCTCGCAGATACGAGCGCATTCCCCTCAACCGCCCCATTGCTGAAGTCTATTCCATGGCGGAGAAGAAATTGTTTAAGAGGTCGCACCGAGGCTCAGAAATGCTCGGGAAAATACTATGCTTTTCACAAACAGAAAGGGCATGACACCAACGAGTGCCGCCAGCTGGAAAGTGAAATTCAGAGGCTCATTGTCGGGGGGCACCTCAAGGAATTTGTGAAGGTGCTGGAGAGATATGACGAGCACTGCGCCGAGCGCGCCAAGTTAAGAGGAAGAAGCCGCTCGTGCTCCAGGAGCCCCCGCTGCCACCACCCAGAAACAAGCGAGTGCGGCAAGCAGAAAGCCGCTGATTTAAAAAACCAGCCCTTCGCAGTCATTAATATGATCGCCGATGGACCCTCGGGGGGTGACTCCAATTCCTCTCGTCGTCGCCACGTCCGCAGCTACGATGAGAGATCCTCAAGACCCAAGCAGGTGTACTCACTGGAAGGATCCTCACCCTCGAAGGAGGATGACGTTGTAGGGTTTACTGAAAAGGATTTAGAGCATATAGTAACACCTCATGGGGTCGATGAAACCTCTCACTGCCCCATGGTGGTTAGTTTAGACGTTCATAACCATGTTGTAAATAGGTTTTGATTGATAGTGGAAGATCAGTGAACGTTCTCCCCTATTCCACGTTTCAAAAAATGAACATCACAAACATTCCCCTCGAACCCCTCAGAATAGCCCTTATTGACTTTGGGGGTTCCAAGATTGTCCCTCGTGGACAGATTCGCTTAACCACCTCTTTTGGTCGCGCCCCACAGCTGAAGACTCTGAGCATCCTTTATACAGTGGTCGAGGTAGACCCCCCGTATAACATCATTATTGGCCGCCCAGCCCTCATTAACTTCAAGGCAGTAATATCAACATACCATCAGAAAGACAAGTTCCCCACCCCCGAAGGAACTGGGGAGGTGTTATGCAATGTTAAGGAGGCCTGAGAGTGTTATATCCTGTCCTTGAGAAGTCATAAGCCAAAGCAAGCAGTCCAAGTGAGGTCCACTAAGAAATCTGTGGACTTCCCAACGTTAGACGGGGATGGCCCCGAGCGGAAGTGCGCCAAACTCAACAGAAAGAAGAACAAAAAGAAGGTTGAGGGCGAGTCCAAGGACGGTGGAAACGCACCTCTCGAAGCCGTCGAATGGTAGTCCTCAGAGGGTGAGGATCATGCACCCTCGGAGGATCCCAATGAGAAGCTTACAGGTAAGAAGCGGGCGCTCGAACTACCGAGGCCAGAGGTACGTATTGAGCCTACAGAGAACTTTCTGACCATCGAATTGGAGCCTGGAAACCCTGACAAAACCACCCAGATAGGTTCCAACCTCGACGGTCCTTCTCAGATCATGATGATCGATTTCTTGCGGGAAAATTTGGATGTCTTTGCCTGGAAAGCTTCTGACCTCACAGGGATAGATCCGAGCGTCATTGTTCACAGGCTCAATGTGGACCCAGCTTTCAAACCAATTAAGCAGAAGAAGAAGGACGTCCACGGGTTCAGAAGGGCAGTCATCGAAGAGGAAGTTAACAAGCTTCTCGAGGCTCAATACATTGAAGAGATCTTGTACCCAGAATGACTGTGTAACGTGGTCCTTGTACCCAAGAGCACAAACAAATGGCGCATGTGCAACGATTTCACGGATCTCAACAAGGCATGCCTCAAGGACTCCTACCCTCTACTAAGAATTGACCAACTGGTAGATTCGACGGCTGGTTGTGAACTTATAAGTATGATGGATGCCTTTTAGGGCTACTACCAGATCTTTATGGCGCCCGAGGATCGCCCCAAAACCTCCTTCGTGGTCCATGTGGGAGTATACTGCTTCCTGGTAATGCCATTTGGGCTCAAGAACGCTGGGGCCACCTATCAACGCCTCGTCAATAGAATGTTCGAGCGTGAAATTGGAAAATCTATGGAGGTTTATGTGGATAACATGATCGTCAAAAGCGAGCGTCAGCACTCCCACTTAGAGGATCTCAAGCGAGCCTTTGATATCCTGCGCCACTACGGTATGAAGCTAAACCCCTCGAAGTGCACGTTTGGAGTTCGAGGGGGAAAATTCTTGGGATATATAGTCAGCCAAAGGGGCATTGAGGCTAACCCGGAAAAAATCAGAGCGATCATTGATATTCCCTCCCCTCGGAACGTCAGGGAGGTCCAAGTACTGGTGGGAAAAATTATCTCCTTAAACAGGTTCATTTCCCGCTAGGCTGACAGGAACTTGCCGTTCTTCAAGATTCTACGTAACGCTCGAAACTTTGCTTGGACTGACGAATGTGAGAGGGCCTTGCAAGACATGAAGCACTACCTCTCATGCGCGCCCTTACTAACGAAGTCGGTTCCTGGAGAAAGCTTGTTCATCTACCTTTCCGTTTCGTCAGAAGCCACAAGTGCAGTCCTCGTCGCAGTCCTCGAGCGCAAACACTTGCCAGAGTATTACTTGAGCAAAACCTTGCAAGGAGCAAAAAAGAGATATATGGAGATAGAGAAATTCGCATTTGCCCTCGTTAATGCTTCTAGGAGATTGAGGCCTTATTTTTAAGCTCACTCCATCACTGTGCTTACGGATTAGCCGCTCAAGCAAGTACTCTCGAAACCGGACGTCTCGGGCAGGCTAATCAAATGGTCCATAGAACTCAGCCAATTTGACATCAGCTTCGAGCTTAGAACAGCCATACATGCTCAGGCGGTAGCTGACCTGCTTGTCGAGCGTTTCGGCTTGGACCCAGTGTCCTCGGAGGAAGAGGGGTTATGGCTTCTGCACACGGATGGTTCCTCAACCTCACAAAGAGAGGGGGGGAGCCGGGGTGACCCTCAAGGACCCTCGAGGGATTGAAATTGACTACGCAATCAAACTGGCCTTCCAAGTTACCAACAATGAGGCTGAATATGAAGCCCTCATCCAAGGACTTAGAATTGCCCTTCAGAATGGAGCCTCTCGGGTCACTGTTTACGTCGACTCTCAGTTAATTGCTAGTCAAGTAGATGGCACTTATGAGGCTCGAGAAATCACCATGGTGCAATATCTGGCCAAGGCTAAGGAGATGATCACTAAATTCAAGGAGTTTCATTTGCTGCAGGTACCGCGAGCAGAAAACGAGCGTGCGGATGCCCTCTCTAAGTTTGCATCAGCTCTGGAAGGATCCTGCGAGCGTCACGTCACGTTCCTCAGAACAGAGGAACCGCTGATAAACGAAGGAAAACCCTCGGGCCAGGTGAACATGATTGATCCGTCAGAGCCTTGTTGGCTTGATAACATCATCAGAGTCCTAAAGGACGGTACCTGCCCGAGCGACAAAGTAGATGCACGGAAGGTCAGATGTAAAGCCCCCCGCTTTGCATTGGATAGTGAGGGCAGACTCTTCAAGCGGTCGTTCCAAGGCCCACCATTAAGGTGCCTGCAACCCTCGCAAGCCAAGGACGTATTGGAACATGTACACAGCGGAAGCTGTGGGAACCATTCAGACGGTCGGATTTTGGCTAAGAAGGTGTTGAGGAGCGGGTTTTATTGGCCCTCATTATTACAGGATGCCATCAACTTCTCCAAGAAATGCCCTAAGTGTCAATTCCATTCCAACGTCTCTCAATGGCCCGCGGCCCAAATGATCCCCATCGATGTTTCCTGGCCTTTCGATCAATGGGGCATCGACATAATGGGACCCCTCCCCATGGCGGTCGGACAAAAGAAATTTGTGATTCTTGCAGTGGATTACTTCACCAAGTGGGCCGAAGCTGAAGCGGTCGCGAAGATAACATTCAAAGTAGTGAGAGACTTCATTTGGAAGAGCATCATTTGTAGATATGGAATCCCGATGGTGCTCATCTCAGATAATGGTTCTCAGTTTATTGCTGCCGACACACGGGAATGGTGTTCGGAGCTAGGAATTGAGCAATGCTTCACTTCCGTAGGCCACCCTCAGGCCAACTGTCAAGCTGAAGTCACAAATCGAACCGTACTCCAGCATCTTAAAACGATGCTCGAAAGTAAGAAGGGTGAGTGGGTTGAAGAGCTCCAAGGGGCCCTCTGGGCATATCGCACAACCCCACGAGCGGCAATGGGCGAGAAACCTTACTCCCTCATTTACGGCTCCGAGGCCATGATACCCGCAGAGATTGTCCAAGAATCTGCACGCGTCGCTTACTTCGAGCCCACCGCTAACGAGAGTAATAGCGCTCGAACTAGACCTGCTGGATGAAAAGAGAAACACTGCTTGGGCCCGAATGCACAAGTACAAAGCATCAGTGGCCCATCAATACAACAAACGCGTCAAAGAAATGACTTTCCAACTGGGGGATTTGGTCCTAAAAAAGGTTGAAGTGTCCAAACACGTGGGTAAATTAGATCCCAACTGGGAAGGCCCCTTCAAAGTCATCCTGGTGCGAGCGAACAACACCTAATTGTTGGAAACTTTGCAAGGCGAGAGTCTCCGTCGCCCATGGAATGCCTGCAATTTGAGAAGATTCTTTGTTTAAAGGCAAAATTTTGTAACTCCCCCGCTCAGGACACACTGTATCTTTTTTTGACAGAAATACAAGTACTCAGTAAGTATTTTTCATACATTGTTGTTTATTTACTGGTTAAATTTATTATAAACTACGCTATCAGTTAAATCAGCGCCAACTCCGTGTCGAGAATTCTCCGCGTCGAATGGCATGAGGATTAATCTCCTTGACGCTCAAAACTGTAAGAACCCTTCTAAAAACGAACGGGTCGATATCAAGGGTAGCACATATCCCATTACACCAACTGGGTACCGAGGGTCCCAGTTCGCGCTTGTAAACCCGTTAAAAGCCCTCAAGCCATTGAGTGGGCGTACGCTCATTAAGGGTAAACACTTAGCTAATCCATGTGTTGGTTTCTAAGTTGAAGACCAAACCCCAGCCACGTTCATTATTTTGCAATGCTCGGATTATTTATTAATCAAGGACAAACACTTGGCAAATCCTCACGATGATTTTCAAGTTCCAGTTTGTGTTATTACTACGCCCACTATTTCTATTCTCAAGATGGTTTTTACCAAAGGCAAACACTTAGCAAAACCCTTGGTGGATTTCTAAGTTCAAGTTTAAGCTTTAAAGTAGGATATGGCCAAGGTGACCCTCATACGATACACCCTCGCGCCTATGCATTCATACGTCACAAAATTCCAAGCAGAAATCAACATTAAACACCCAAGGCGTAACAACACAGTATGAGATAAAATAGGATTTCATTGACTACGATGAAGAATTACAAATACGGGAATAGAAATTACATGGGAAATGAGAAGTTGGTTGCAGATTCTAATTAAATAGAGGAACAGACTCAAGGGGCTTCACTCTCAGGCTCTGGAGGGGTAGTGGACAGAGGAACAGGAGCAAAAACTTGAGCGTCGGAGGTCTGAGCTTCATCCTGGCCGGGGTCTTCTGGGGCATCCGTATACGTACCCTCGTCAATTGTCATGGGCTCGAGATCAATGGGGTTGGCCGCCGTATACTCGTTTTGGAGCATAACAACCAAGTCGTTATACTCCGGCTCAGTGAGGTCCTCGTTTGGATTGCCAGTGGCCATGGGCTCCAAGTTCTCATCCAGGTCCATTCTTAAGTGCTCGTCGGTACGGGTGGATGGGGGCACCACGCCCAACTTGATCAGCTGGCCCACGGACTTCCAAAAGAAACGGCGAGCGTTGTCCAACCAAGTTCGCGGTAAAAGCAAACGCCTTGGAGCGTACAAACTTGACAACCGCTTCCCAAGCGACCCTCGACTCCAAGCCCTCAATCTGTCCTCGCAAGTCAGCAAGCTCTTTCCTTGTTGCCTCAAACTGATGGTTGCGCTCGGCCAAATGATTTTTGAGCTCCTCATTGTCAACCCCTCAACTGGTTGCGCTCATCCTTCAATTTCTTATGGCGATCGTCCAGCTTCAGATAGGCGTCCTCCTATTCCTTCAGCGTCTTCTTGCGTGCCGACCGCTGAAGGAACGATCCGCTGAAGCTTGAGTGCCGTCAGCTCCGTTGTAATCCGCTTACAGCTGACCAGGATTAGAGACGCGCAACAACTTCTTGTACTTGGCCTTATGCTCAGAGTAGACCTTCGCTTGCTTCTGCAAGTTCTTCAGCCTGGGGAGTACCTCCTAATAAGAAAAAAAATGGAAGTTATTACAAAGTTGATTCGAGGGTGGAAGTCCTCCAAGAAAGGTCAAGAGCTTACCGTTACGAGGGCGTAGCAGGTGTCATCCGAAACTCGGATAGCATTCTGCTCATTCAACTTGTCGTGTTCCCCAGAAAATTACAGGTTGCTCACAACCCCCATAACCAAATTACGGGTGGCCGAGCACCTCCTCAGGAGCACAGGACCGTCTTGCCTCGAGCGCTTGTACCGAGCCTCACCATTACATCCGCCCTTCCAGAAGTCCCCATCCTCAGAAGATGAGGTATCGTCGCCCTCGCCAAGTTGGCCCACTATCACCTCTTTCCCCTTCCCCGTGATGGGGACAGAATCCGGTATCCTCTTCCTCTTTCCCGAACGCTCGGCACGCACCTCCTCAAAGATCTGGACTGCGGAGCCCGAGCGGTTGCTGCGAGATCCATGTGAGCCCGCAGGAGCTGGCCCCACGGGAGCGTCCGGGGAAGTAACGACTTGGGCATCCTCGAGGGTCAAATCCTCTATATGGCCAACTCCTTGGCCATTCCCCCGGCGGCTTGCTCCACATCCGGACCCTCGTCGGATACCACGCCTCCCACGAGGAGCATTGGGAGCCTGTTGGTTCGGCGGTGGTTGCTGCTGCTACTGGTTGGCCCCGGCTCTTTGAGCGTGCGTCATTGCCAGAATACCTTCAGCAGTCGGTCCGGCCATTAGTAGTTCTGCGTCTGCAAACGGAAGAAAAACGAGCGTCAGAGAAATACAATCAGAATAATTGCTATAAAGATACTCAATCTAGACAAGTTAGTGGTGCTATTCTAAGTGTTAGGGGAGTTAGCTCCTAGAATCTAACAATCGAGGTCCATGATTTGAGCAGGGGGGTTGGCTATCATGTTTGGAGGATTCGAGAGCCCATAACGGAACAATATCCTCTCATCCCTCATCTTGTCCTTGGCCTTAATTAACTTCCTCTCATTTTTCATCAAGGTAGCCAAGCTTGTCGCGCAATGCTCGAAGAGCTTATCCCCTGATCTGTGTCTAACTAAAGGCCCCTCTCCATGTACTATCCACCCTCGGTGAGCTCTGAAAATTCCCCCGGGCGCCCCCCACGAAAAAGTATTTTTCCTTCCAATTCTCGCCGTAAAAAGTCGAGGGCGAGTCAATCATTTTAAACCCAGACTTGGCTTGGGCATAATAGAACCCATCTGTCGGAGACGAACGTGACGAGCGGGCCACTTGGATTAAACTGTTGAAATTGTCTATTGAGGGTTCGTGACCTGTGGCCTTCATCAGGACCACAAAGGTGTTTAGTAATGTTATACCGTTCGGAAGAATCTGGGAAGGACTGAGAACGAGGTAATTGCAGATGTTAGCAACTGCGGTTGGAATTGGGAATCTCAAACCTCCGGCCAGGACAGAGTCTCTGTAGACTGTCATCATTCCCGGTGGTGGACGGTTGGCCTTCTCTCCTTCCACAGGGAGGCCAATTGGGAACACTGCCTCGTCCCAGTACACCTTGGTCCTCAAATCTTCCAGATCCTTGAGCATCAGTGTGCTCTCTATGTCATCCGACGACCTATCGGTCTGATGGGGATTATCTTTCCTCACTTTAGTGGCTTCGTCGTTTTCGAGTGGGCTCTCCGTCATCTTGACGCCCAGAAGGCCCTGCCACATTTTCAGGAGCCGCAATCGCTACCGTGATTTGATGGTCTTGCGGCCTCACAACACTATTGAATAGGGGAAAAACCCTTTCCCCTTGCCTTTGCATTTGAAACACCAAACCTATCTCCTTAAAAATCTGATCTACCCCTTGGGGATTACGCTCGTTTATCCCTTGAACTACAGCGTTCAAATCTTTATCCCCAACTTCTACAGGAGCCCTTGCTATGGGAATAGCGGTTGGGATCACGCCATCTGGGGAGGCCTTCGCCACTGGAATGGCAATGGGAATCTCATCATGAGGAGAAGAGCTCCCAACGGACATCTCATCTATCTCCCTCACCATCTCATCTACGACGTTTTCCGCCATTACTGCTCTGTGTTCTTGAAGATGGAGCCTTCAGCAAAAATTCAGTGGGGAAGAAGGGTTACAGGTTGAATTCGATGATTCAAAAGCTTTTTCTCACAAAGAATTACGCTCAAAACGACCTAAATCTAGGGTTAGTATCAGGTTACAAGGATTTACCTAAGTTTGAAGAGGAAGTTCGCAGGGAATCGCTAGAAGATGCAGAAAATTGCAAGGTGGATGCTACCTTTTCTGCCTTAAGAGAATGTTGAATGCGTAAAGAGAGACAAAGGGACTCAATATCCCTACTTATAGCGAGGAAATACGCATTAATTAGGGTTTGGGATTCAAACTGTAATCATTTCCCGCCTTGAAAACTTCCCACTTTTGGTAACTGCCGCACGTCTCCCAATAGACACGCGTCCACATCGCCACTCAGCATTAAATGCGGATGGGACTTCATTTAGTGTGGTGTCAGAAGATGCCCGTTACTGAAGATGGATAGTCACTTCCCTCCAAAGGCTTAACCCTCAAACATCCAAGGCCAGGGCTCAGTTTTTAAAAAATTCTACAGTACGCTCAAGCGTAACTACAGAATTTTGGGGGCAAATGATGAGGCCAAATTACGCTCGAATCTGCACCACACACGTGTCACCATCTAAGTCGTTTTCCAGTCGTCGAGAAAACCCCTAGGTTTGGACGCTTGCCTTATTGGGCTCGTGGAATAAGCCCAGCCTATTCACCGCTTAGAGCTTGTGCGCCTCGGCCCAAGCCACGAGCGTGGGCTTTATTCGCCCATCCTACCTGACACTCGTCCTGCGGACCCACGTGACGCTCTCCTCCGGTGCCCATCTCTTCCGTGCCAGGGATGTCCGTTGTAGTGACATTCGTCGGCATCTGCGCTCAACTCCGCCTCGCTCGGTGTACGAGTTATCTGGCACTCACGAGGCGCCAGCTTGAGGAACCCTATCCGAGCGTCCCCGGCGCTCGGACCAGGCATCAAAGACTCCGGTCTAAGGTTAACTCCCACCGTGGTGAAGGGTTCCCTTTGAGGGCACACCCGACCGCATGGAGGACCGTTCTAAGCGCTTCCGTGCTTGCCTGCGGTACTGTAACTACCACTGACACAGTGGTAGTGCGCATCACTCCTGACGCGCCCCAAACTTTTCAGGGCAGTCACTTTCATACCATCACATAGCGCCACGTGTCTAGGGCAACACAGGATTTGGGACCACTTGGTCACTATTACTGAAATACCCTGACCCCTAACATATAAATATGGGAATGCACACACTTATTCCCCAAGTCATCTTCTTCACCTGCATTACACTGTACTGAACTGGGCATTCTCCTCCATTTTCCTCTTCTTCTTCAAGCTCACACAACCCAACATCCTCAGCTCCTCAACTGTACAATCTCTTGGTGTTATCCTAGCTGGAAGAACCCACACTACTAAGGAAACCCAGTTCCTGAGGCTTTACAGTCTGTGATAGTTTTCCCTCTTATAAACAAATCTTAAAGTGTTGGTGATTTAGTACATCCCAAGTACTTACACCATCAAGCTCCTTAAATATCCTTATCAAATTATGATTACTAGTAATCTACATGCTCTATGCGTGTGCAAATAATAAAAATATTATCATTTAAATATATACTAAATTAAAAATTTTAATTTAATATCTATTTTATAATTATTTTTAATATAATTAAAATTTTAAAAGATAATACAAAATAGAAATCAGAAAAATGTGTAAAAAGAATAAAGATATACTAGTAATTCTAGCACACTCGACGGATGTAGAGATTAAAAAATCTATATTAAAATTAATTTTTATATTAATATATATTTTATAACTCTTGTTAATATAATTATTAAATTATAATAAATAAATAGCATAAAGAATAAAACACCGAACAAAACTATGTTTGGAAAAAGAAAAATTATATAAGATAGAAAAGAAAAAAGATTGAAGTGAGACAAGAAAAAAGATATGTTAAAAAATATTATTAGAGTAATAGAATGAATAAATAAATAAATAAAAGAGAAGAACGCAAGAGAAGAAAACGGATAAAAGATAAATAAATAAAAAGAAAAAGAGAACATCAAAGGATCAAAGTGATTACTACTTGAGTCTCTCGCTTAATATATAGTATAGATAACAAAAAAATGGAATAAGGTGAGAGAAAAAAAAAAAAGAAAAAGTTAAGAAATAAATACACAAACACGTTGAGAGAGTGATAAAAAAAAAATAATAATAATAATTTTGGAGTTCAAGATCTCTCTCATATAGATATTGTTGAATTTCTTCTTTTCAAAAGCAAAATTTTTTTATTTTTTATTTTTTTCATTTTTTAAGAAAATATGACCGTCGAAATGCCACAACCAATATTTTTATTTTTTATTTAACTAGAAGTGATGACAAAACTCTCCTTCATAATATTAACGTTTTAAGTTTTCATCTCATGTTTGGGGGCATCTATGTTATAAAGAAACCAAGATGGAACTCAAATTTTGAGAACCCAAATGTTATGAGAAACGCTATAATACTAGTTTGAAATCTAGAATACTAATTGCACCACGGATCTTGCAATAATGAGGATGGCATGATTAGTGAAATCATAGTTGAATGTGTGTTGCATCCCAATTTGTATTTTTTGATGGTGATCGTATCTAATCTGACGTTAACGTACGATCATTGAAAATTTGTTAAAAGTGGGATAAGGTCAAGCATTTAGAGCTCAAGTTTTCAACGTATCTGATGGTAATCCGACGACCCAATGGTCGGGGTCCTTTATTATTAGGATGGGTACTTTGGACACACAGTTAGAGCATCAAACTGAGACGGAGGGGGATTAACCCAATTTTAACTATCTAATGTTTAAGTCAGTAAATTTTATACGGAAAATTAAATGAGATAGAAAGAAAAAGTGGCCAATATTGCTTACAAAATATGGTGAGTTACTGTAGCATTTACAGGAGGATGTTGGGGGCATTTCCCGATAATTTGGCACCAATGGAGTGCTTGACGAGGTCAGCCCTAGATATCTGGCCTAATGAGAGGGCACTAGGATATAGATGACATTAGCCCTATTGTAATAGTACAATGGTAGTTGGAGTGTGCGTACGGAGGTGTATAAAGTGTCAAGGAAGTACTGGCGTCAATGGTCAATATCCCTCGAAGGCTCGGTATGGTCTCATACCCTCGGAATTAGCTCCGAGGTGGGAGGTTCCAAGGGTACAAGTAAACCTTTGAGCGACGCCTCTTGATGGGAGACTTGTTTTCCTGAATCCAGCATAAGTGGCTTTTATCCTCCCAGGATTGGTCGCCACGGAACATCATTTAACGGGGTTTGGGATGTTGGCGTCACACACTTAGATTGGGTCACATCATTTGCCGTCAATCTATAGTCATGTGGATGTGGTTGTGGAGTATTTTGAATTTTGAAGGCTATCTCATTTTCGACGGGGTATCAGTGCTCGACTGCAGCGCATTGAATATGAGTGGGCACGTGGGATGACTTTTAGGGAAACGATGCGTGTGTTGTGGGGGAGGGGGGGGGGGGGGGGGATTTTTGCGTGAGTCGGGTGTGGACCCCAATTCCTACACCTGGCTCATTTTTTATTTATTAAAGTAAAACACTTTGCTTTCCTTACCTTTTCCTTCTCTTTTCCTTTTTTTTTTTATTTTTTTATCTTATAACTTTTTTTGACTTTTTGTTTCTTTTTTCATTTATTTTGTCTTTTTTAAATTTAATAAACACAAAAAAAATTATGGATATAATAAACAAAAAAAATGAGTTTTTAACTAATCATTTTTAAATTTAATATAGTAAATTTAAAAATAAAAATAAAAATATAAACATAAATATTATGTTTTTTTTTATTTTTCTTGTCTCTTTTTTTTCTTACTTTTTTATGTTTGATAGTAGGTGCACAACATTATAAATAAAACATATTTAGTAAAAAATTATAAATTTTTTGTAATAAAATATATAAAAATAAATTAATTAATACACTTTACCAAATTTATAATAAATATATAACAATTTACTACATTATATTTAGTGATATACTCATAAATATATAATATTTTATTAAATTTAATGTACAACTCTAATAAATGTATAATATTTTATTACATTAAATCTAGAAATTAAACTAAAACATATTGTTAAAAAATTCATATATATATATATATATATTTGCCATTAATGTTATATTTATAATTTTTTTGCCATTTATCAAATTTTAAAAAATATAGAAAGATAAAAAATATACATAAAGCTAAAAAAAATATTAAAAAAAAAAAAAAAAGAAAACGAAAACGAAAAGGAAAAGAGAAGGAAAATGCAAGGCATTGATGCTGAAGACTACGCTGATGAGCACATTGATTTAGCTAAGATCAGAGGTTGGGAGTGGCTTTGTTATAGTGTGAACATTGTGTCCTCCAACTCTTTCTTCGCTTGCGTTTGGTTTTTACGTTTTTTGGGTATGTTTTTTTGTTAACTTCCCGTTGTAGCTTGGTTTCGGCTTAATAAATGAGGCGGAGTTCTAGTTAAATCCTCCACGGATCTTTTGATCCGGTTTCAAAAAAAAAAAAAAAAAAAAGAAAAGGAAAATGCAAGGCAAAGGAAGGTGGTGGACTTCTATAAACAAAAAATGAGCCGGGTGTAGGAAATGGGGCCCACACCCGGTTGCATTTTCCCCGTGTGGCGTTTAAAAAAAGGTATCTCCCATATTAAGGCGCCATCATTTCTTTTTTCCAAAAAGGTGTCAGTTGGACACCAAACCATTCCTTTAAATAATGGGGTCACCATTGTTCTTCACTTTGTACTACTTGAACACTTAGAAATTCTCTAAAAAGGTATCAGTTGGACACCAAACCATTCCTAGTCTGAATTTTCATTTTTGGGATTTGCTTACCTATTTTCGTTGCACCTATGTCAAAGAACAGGGTAAAACATGAACACCATCCCATTGATAAAGGAAACAATGTACATCATATATAGATTACAACAGGGCAAAATATTACATATTACATCTACCAGACTAGGAAATAAAATACAATAATTATTCAAAAAATAACATAAACTGGTATGATCCTCTTAGCCTTCTTTGCTCAATTTTAGCTTCAAGGCCATTGATCCTCCGAAGAAACCCTATCTGCCTAGAGCGCTCACACATTGGTGGGTCGATCCACATGAAAAAATTGCAGCCACCTGGAGACTATCATTCAACGAGTACCAAAAAATTAGGAAGAAGAAGGGAGATTCAATAGAAAAAATTAGGAGCTTACCCGAAAATTCTGGCTGCTAATGTAGCGTCTTCTCGTGTTATGATCCGTCTAACATGTCCACAGTCATCCCACAATTGTAGTTACTATCATTGCCTCTCTCCATTGTTCTTCTTCTCGCCCCCAATAGAAATGAGAAATTAGAATTCCAAATTATAGTTTTAACAATCAACACGGGAGCTGAGTCTAACAACATGAATGAATGGATGAAATTGCCCTTACAAATGGCATGCCTAAATCACGTGTTCTTGTATGAATGGAATATTCAGAAAAGATTTCGTTGGAAAAATTGAAAAGGGGTTAAGTACTACAATTTTGAAAAGTCAGGGGGTTAATCACAAAAAATGAAAAAAGTTGATGAGTTCTGTGCATGTTTAGTACATGCAGTCAATGGTAAATTAAATGCAGAAATGGTGTAGGGTATGTATGAAGAATATTCTATATTAAGGGTAGAAGTTGAAGCTAAAGGAGAAGCGAAAGTTGTAAAAATTATAGTAGTAAAAGAAGTGAATATTTGGGAAAAAAAAAGTGATAAAAAAAAAAAAATCAATTGAGTGTTTACAGAGAAAAATTGATAATCACTTTCAACTTTTATGAAGTTACTACCTTACCCCTAAACACTTCGAAACATTTTTTAGTATTTTGTGTAAGATTACTTATAATTAATCAAATATAGAATTATTTTATATATACCTTTATTATAAATTTATAAAATTAAGAAAAGAGAAAAGATTTACCTCTTGCAAATTTTTTAGCTATGAGATTTTTTGATATTACAAAACTTTGATGGGAGGAGAAAAAGAAAAGATATAACCAATAAAAAAATAAAAGATGTAATGAATATATAAACCTTAGAGTTGAATTGATATGTAAAAGGTTAATTTAAGAATATTAATGTTTTAATAAGGATATTAATGTCAAAACAGAATTTTACATAAATCCACAAGATCATATAATCTATGAGCAGAATCTAAAAACGTGCATGTCCCGGACTGCTACTTATTTATACCTAAATTAAGTGGAAGTTGATTTTCCAAACATTTCAAAACAGCTGAAAATAAGCACTTATTGCAACACCTAAATGCTATCTCGTACTTATCGCTCTAAATCGAATCGACTGTCGGCTCGAGAGGTTAGCTAGTCAATGGGTAACTCACCTCAAACCTCATTAAAAGTATGTAACACATAGCTTCAGTTTATAAGGGAAAACAATCTGCAGTTATTTTCAGCTTATCGCATAATTCGAATTACAGTTTTTCTAGCTCAAAATAACCCATATAGATTATGGATTTAGTGGTATAAAATCTAACAAAGCAGAAGATGATTGATGATGAACTACATTGCACTTGCCTTACGAACGAGATATTTCTAATTCAAACAATTTCGCAAAAATGGTTGTTATCATGAGAAATGAAATGAATTAGATCTCTGACCAACAAAAAAAATTGAAATCTATCATCTATGAATTAACAAGCAGTAGACATATGAATTAATAAGCATCTCCCAAAATAAGGCGGCACATCTTCTTCCCCAATATACACGCACACATGACACAAGCATGTACGCACACGACACAAACATGTACCCACAACTACCTCTAGGAGCAAAGACATTGATGACAAGCCTGCATAGTTCTAACTCAAAATAACCCAAATACAATAGCAAATGGAAGGTTAGAATGTTCATGATTTGTTTACGGCACAAGAAGCTGTGAATGATCAATTTGGAACTATTTGGCTAATTTCACCTTTGTCGGTGTGTACCACACGAGTACAGTTCGTGGACGGTAGAAGTGACTTGTAATAACCACTTCAACTAATTATCTTCACATGCAAAGTAAAGATCCGATATAACATGTATATTAGGTTTGAAAATTGAAAGCAAACATAGGATAAGAAACTATGAAATCCTTAGTTTAGAAGGCTGTCTTTTCTGTTTTAGGACCAGATCTATGAGGTGTGGTAGGCAAAGGCTTTTGCTTCGAACAGAGCTCTTTCCTCATCTGCAGAATGAATTAATATGACCAAAATTATATTATACGCAATAAAATAGTCAAATTTCTATGAAATATTGATCAAACGCGAAGGGAATTGGTAAATACCTGTCAAATTCTTCCATCTCCGACCAAGCTCTTCCCCCAACTCTGTCCAGTGAATTCCAGGTTTTGTCTTCTGCACAGTCTGCAATCGGGAGGGAGAGATGGTTATATTAGTTATGAAAAGTTAGAATATAGCATATATTAGAATGGGGGTTGATAATTATTATTTCTGTACTGTTTCAAGAATATCTGACCTAATACAAAGTTCGGCACGAATGCTAATTAATAGTTAACAAGTTATATGCATTTAAGGACACCAACCTTCATTTCAGTTTCGCAGTAAAACATGAAGGCAGTGATCGGGGCCTTACGCCCAGTTAGGGAACCTCCATCATCTTCATCCTTCATAGTAATAAAACGGAAAGAGAAAGCTTAGCCAGATACATTAATAACAATTAATAAAGACCTAATTAATGTCATCTCTTCATAAAATTTGAAATATGCATTATGAGGGAAAACCTGACCACATGATTTCTAATAAGTTACTATAGACACAAAAAAGACAATAGTTATTACTCTTATTAGTTAATAAAAACAAGAATAATGACGGCAAAGAAATATCTATCACTTACAAGTTCCATCTATAAACTTTTGAAATACGCATTAGAAGCCGAAAAAGAAAAACATTACCTCCTTATCACTCTCATCTCCAATAGCTTCATCTTCATCATCGACAAGCTGTGAGGGAACCTCCTCATCATTCTTACCAGTGCCCAAAACCACGGTCTTCAAACGTTTATCACTACAAGAAAATGTTTAATTACCTACGGATTCTTTCTACGGAAATTTTCCGTAGGTAATTTCCAACAAATAGCCACGGATTTCTGACAATTTATTGACAGATTAAATTTTTATTTTTACTGACGAATTACTTACAAAGTATATTGTCGATAAAATTTGCAGACAGATTACTTACAAAATATAGTGTCGGTAAGACTTGCAGAGAGATTATCTACCAATATTTTTGTCAATAATTTATTAAGAGTAAGATATGTGTAGCTATAGTTTTGCCTACGAATTAGCTACAATATATGCCGTTAGTAAATTTAGTTTAAAATTTTGTCTACAAATTAGCTACGATATATCTCATCGGTAAATTTAATTTAAAATTTTCTAACAAATACCAACAAATATTTTAGTCAAAATAATATTAAAAATATATAATTTTAAGTTGAAAAAATAAAGTTTTTTTTATTTTACGATTCTATCCATTAAAAATATAAAATTCTAAGTTGCAAAAAAATATTATTTTTAATGTTTAAATATATTAACAAATATGTTAAAAATGTATGAGCAAATTATCCACAAATCCCCTATAAAATTTCTAAATTGTAGGTGTCCTTTAGTCACGTGAAATATTTAAGTTTCAATTTTATTTTAATAAATTTTATTGGTAATATAAAAATATTTTGTATTCAATTTTATTCTAGAAAATTCTATTTCTTCTATCCTCTCTTATTCCCACAGATTTAGTGTTATTAACCACTCCACTACCCACTACACGATCTTTTATTTTTATATTTTCTAATATTATTAACAAATTACTATTAGTAAAAGATATTTAGTATTAATAAAACTCTATCACGTACTAAAAAAATTTCTTTTTTTAATAATATCTTTATTAGTTAAATTTTTTATTATTATTAAAACTAAAACTAACAAATCTTCTATCCACTAGACCCACGTACAACATGAGATATTTAACTTCTTCAAAACTCTTTTACTTACTTATTTCACGAACAATAAAAAACTTCTGGTGATAATATTTCAGAAAGGTAGAATTCTCATATGAATATGTAAGCATTGAGAAGTTCCTCAAGACCGACAAGCAAAGAAATATGTAAGGTGAACTTGTAACATTTAAATTATTTTTCCGTATTTATTGATCAGCTAATCTCAAATTAAGTTATTAAGCGAATTTACTCGTTATACTTTTTTGTTTTTGTTTTATAGATTGAAGATTCTGGTAAAATGAGAAGGAACTACCAAGAAGGAGGAAGTAGTATGAGACAATGGAAGAACCAATAGAGTTTTGGCAATGTATGAAGTAATAGTGTTCTGGCCATGTACAATAAAGAAGTAATAGAGTTTTTCAGATTATAAGATTGTGGTTTTGTTATTTTATAGTTTCTTTCAGTACCAATTATGTAAATTCTTTGATTTGTATTATTAATGCCTTGAATTTGGAAATAAATTTATTGATGATCATGTTTAATTGTTAGAAATTGTGATTTTTTGAGTTTTGTTATTTTGAAATTTTTTTAACAAAATCCCCGAATAAGTAAAAAAATAATAAACAAACTAAAGATAATTGCATGAATTTATGAAATAATCCATTATAAAAAAATATTCATACAAATTTTACATAAAATTTTCGTAACTAAAAACATTCATAAATAAATTAATAAAATTATTTACAAATTTTTAGTAGAAATAATATTTAAAAAATTAAACAAAAGAAAAATATTTTCTATAGATTTTTAGTAAATAATCCGTAAAACACTATCAATAATTGACAAAATCAATTCGACAATGTTTTTGACACATTTTCTACAATTTTCCTACGAAATATAATTGTGGAAAAATATTGTCGGTGATCTGTAAATAATCCGTAGATATATTTTGCTACGGGGTCTTTACCTACATAATGTATTCCATAGATAATCCATAGAAAATCTGTCGGTAAATGAGTTTATTTACTGATTATCTACGAATTTTTCCGTAAGTAATAAGCAAATTTTTTGTAGTATATGACTAGATAATATACCAATACTATCAGAATCATACTTCTAACAGATACAATCTCTTCTAAGAGACATATGAAAAGAAGAAAATGCAATAGGCAAGAAGAGTACTGACACAATGAACTCAAAGAAGTAAGCGAATGAATTTCTCCTAAAGTTTCTGAAAAGGTGCTCTTGCTCGCTCGCAAGTTTAATGAGAATATCAAAGTGATGCATAGTTGAACCTCCAGCATCATGCTTGTGAAACTTCACATAGTTGATCTACAGTAAATGTAACAATTATCAGATGCCATTGCAAGCACACATAGTATATATAATGCAGGGAGAAAGCACACATAAATATTTTGCGCACAAACTTTAGCTTCTAGGATTATTGGGAAAATTACAAAATCGGGACACTAAGTGACACCAACTAGCAATTTTGGGACACTAATTTTTCCGGTGACAAAATTGTCCAATAAGTCCCAAAATTTGTCAATTTGAGGACAATGTTTGTCGGAGGCTGATGATGTGGCAACGGAGTGATGACATGTACACACGTAATTTACACATGGACATTTACTATGTATTGACATAAGATATTATCTAAGTGTTAAATACACGTGTTATATGACTTGGATGGGGACCACTACACATGTGAAATCAATTTAAAATTGAAGCGTACTAAGGAAGCTTCCAACGTTTCATTTCCCAAAGACATCCTTGAACATCGCGATGTTCAGCATTTGAAGGAAAAATTTCCCTTTCAACTTGTGAAGAAAAAACCCTAGATTACCTGTGATTTCTCAGTGGGATTGAAAGGCTTGGGTACGACGAAACGAGAATTTTTGCCTGAAGAAGAACTTCCGGTGTCCTGCAATGGTGAGGTTGCGCACGAAGGGGCTTGAGAGCATACCACCCCTGTATCGTAAGTGTTATGCTTTGTCTCAGATTTTTGGGGATTTGAATGGTGCTTGTGGTAGGGTTCGATAAAGTGGGTGTCTTTTGTAACTTTATGTTTGTTGAGGTGGTGTATACTAGACATGTTGTCGTTTTTAATAATCTGATGGTCCCATGTTTGTCATCTTTGTCTCTTTATTTAACTATTGTACTTTGGTTGTTGTAAACATTGAAGAACAGAAAATGCCAAAATTTCGGGACTTATTTTTGTTGTTTTTTTAAAAAAATTTCAGATCCAGAGTCAACTTCCCTGACATTGGCTATTCATTATGGGGGAAATGCTGTGTTGAACGCATATGAGGGTGGGAAAATTAGGAAGGTAGATTATGTGGACCTAGATAAATTGAACTTTGATCAGATTGGAGAGTACACTCAGGACTTGGTTCCACATGGTTCTGTGTCTAGGTTTTACACTGCTGTACCAGGGGGGCTTAAGTTATTGATGTCAAATGAAGAGTTGGTGAAATATGGTAAACAATATATCAAAGGAGGGAGGGAGTATCCAATTTTACTTGACCTCATTGTGCCTGAAGCCTCAGAGAGAGATAAGGAAATTGAAAAGGATGTGGAAAGAGGGGAAAGAGAGTCAAGAGTGGAATTCCTTAGTAGGGCAGAACCTACTAAGGAATGGGTGGATGAGTATAATAGGAGATACCCTGGACAAAATGATAAATCTTTTGTGAATACTGATGGTTGTGCAGATGTAATAGATGATCTTCCTGAATTTGGGGTTGAAAGTTCGGATGGTTCTGAGGATTCTGATAGTTCTGATACAGATTTCTCTGAGGGTAAAAAGGTATGTAATTCTAATGATGATATTGCATTTGAGAATAATGTTGAGTATGATGTTGAGCCTGAATTTGTTGTTGAAAAGGATTATTTAACTGATGATGTAGTTTTCATGAACTTTGATGTGGGGTATGATTCTGAAGCTGACTCTGATTATGTGCCTAATGCTGGGAATAATAGTTCAAGGGAAGATTCTCAGTTTGATGATAATGTTACTGCTGGGGCTGAGATAGGGGTTAATGATGATGAAAATGATGATGACTCAGATGGAGAGAGTTTTTTTATGGAAGATGTAGTTGAAAATGACAAAAATGATCTTGATATGAGTAGGGTTTCTGATGATGAGGCTCAGCCTGATATGTTTACTCCCTTCAATATGGCTAACATATATGACCCTACTTTTTACATTGGTCAAACCTTTAAAGACAAAGATACTTTCAAAAAATAAGTACAATCTTATGCTATTAAAACAAGAAGATCATTGCGTTATACTAAAAGTTGTGCATTAAGGGTTTATGCCAGATGTAGGAATAGAGCTTGTTCCTTCAAATTAAATGCAATTAGATACCCTGGTGAGGAGAGCTTATTTGTTTTGAGAGAGATGAATTTGGATCATGTGTGTGATGAATCTTTTGATGTCAAGAATGTGAAAACAAACTGGCTAGCTGAAAAGTATATTGCACTGTTCAAGAGTGATCCAAAAAGGAATGTACTTGGTTGGCATCGCGATGTGCAGAAAGAACTTTCTGTAGATGTTTCTGTATCACAGGCCTATAGGGCAAAAAGAAAGGCAATTGAGACCCTAGAAGGTGATCCTGATTACCAATACACAAAACTTTGGGACTATGCGGATGAGTTGAGGAAGACAAATCCTGGGTCAACCATTATTTTAGGGACTTCTGACAGTGATGGTGATATGAGATTCTCTAACTTTTATGTTTGCTTCCAAGCTATGAAAACAGGTTTTAAAAGTTGTAGGCCTATAGTAGGTGTAGATGGTTGTCACCTTAAGGGGCCTCATGGTGGGATACTATTGACTGCCGTAGGTGTTGATCCAAACAATAGTATTTTCCCTTTGGCATATGCGATTGTATCAACTGAGAACAAGGAGAATTGGTATTGGTTCTTTAATGTCATCAAGAATGATCTTCAAATTGGTAATGGTTCAGGGTTTACCTTCATTAGTGATAAACAGAAGGGGTTAATAAGTGCTTTACCTGAGGTATTTCCAGCAGCAGAGGTGAGATTCTGTGTCAGGCATCTGGTCCTTAACTTGAATACTGCTGGACACAAGGGAATTGATTTGAAGAATGTTGTGTACAAGGCAGCTAATGCAACTACAATTGGTGAATTTAGAAATGCAATGAGCAAGATGAAGGAGAAGCACCCTGGAGCATATGTTTGGTTTTAGGACAAACATCCATCCCAATGGTCTAAAAGCCATTTTTTGGAGATCTGTAAATGTGATATGCTATTGAACAACTCGTGTGAGTCATTCAATAGCTCAATACTGCCAGCTAGGGAAAAACCCATCCTCACTATGTTAGAGTGGATCAGAGAGTACTTGATGAAATTGCTACAGAAATGCAGAGAAGAGTCTGATAAATGGGAAGGTCAGTGTTTGAATATGGTTATTACTTTGCTAGTATTTGTAATTGAAGTAGACTTCTTTAATTTGCTCACACTGTTATATCAATTGTAGGCCTACTTTGTCCAAGGATTTCTGATATTGTTGTGCAGAATGGGAAAACTGTTGGTGGATGTAGGCCAATCAAAGCCTCAAGGTGTCATTATCAAATTCAGTGCATGGATGGTTGTCAATATGCTGTTGACTTGGATGAAAGGAGTTGTTCATGTAGGGAATGGCAACTCACAGGTATCCCATGCACCCATGGTTTGTCTGCCATATATAAAGAAAAGCAAGATGCTCTTGAGATTGTGGACCAATACTACACAGTTGCCACCTTCAAGGAAGTATACGAGGGAGTTATATACCCCATCAGTGGCCACAATGTTTGGGGCAAAACAATGTTCATTCCACCATTGCCCCCAAACTTCGGGAGAAAAGCAGGCAGGCCCAAAAGACTTAGAAGAAGAGGTATAGATGAAAAGGAAGGTAACACAAAAAGAAAGAAAAAGGGTTCTTCAACCAAAAAACTGAAAAGGTTCCAAACCAAGATTCAATGTGGACATTATAAAGGTGAAGGTCACAATGCACTGTACTGTCCACAATTACCTGAAAGTGCACAGAAAATCAGAGAAAGATTGTTTGAGAAGGCTAGATAGGTAACATTTGATGTTATATATGTTATGTATTTTCAACATCTTACATTTTAATAATTGTTTTTTGTTTAGGATGGAGCTGGACCATCTGCTGTTCATGAGGACATTGAGGAAAATGCAACTGACAGTTTTCAAGAAGTGTTGGAGGTAAATTAGGATTAATAGCGATCAATCAACTTCCTTTGAACATTACAAAATACAATAACTAATTATATCACTTCTCTATCACAGGAATCACCCGAGATATTGCACCCAAACCCCCAGACACAACCTGAATCAATTGAGATTGATCATTCTCAAATCTTGGAAGGTCCTACATACAACTACAATGATGAGCCTTCTGCAGTAGGACCAACCATGTTTGATCAACTCCAAATGGGAAACATTGAAATGGCAAACAGGAGGCAAGTTGGATCAGCAAAGAGGGTCATCACAAGTGTGTCTTTGGTGACTCAGCTCAACAAGAAGAAAGCAAAGGGCAAGAAGCAACCAAGAGTCAACCTGAGAGTTCCCCCCATCATGAATGCTTCAGATTTCAACCTGTCGCAATCCAGTGTTTGTGGTCCTATGCAGGAGAAGAACATCGTTGTTGATGGAGGCAAAAAGTTTCTATCTTTGTCCAGTCCTTCAAATTCTTCAGCCCCCTAATGCAGTTGTGTTTTTTTTTCATGGATTGATGCAATGAGCAATGCTTAGGGTCTTTTTGTATTTAATCATGCTCAAAACTTTTAGGGTCTTTGCATGATGGTGATGAATGTGTTTCGAACATTTATTTTGCTTCCTTTTGGCTTACACCATGTATCTTGATCATGATGTAATGGAGAATGTTGTTAAGCAAATTCTTAAGCAGTGTGATTATTCAACATGTGTATACTCATTCATATTCATAGTGGTATTTTCACATTCAGCCATTTCACAATAGCATAAATTCATTGAAAATGGAGATGGATCCTTACATTACCAACATGGAAACAACAAGCACAACACCTACATAAAACAAGATGAAAAAAACCCTACACTATTAACTTAGCAACGACAGCTGCTAAAACAACAATAAACAGACACATGAATGCTCGGGTTGCCGTTTTTCGGTATTTTTCGTGCACCTCCGCGAGCTCAGCCTCGAGCTTGTTAATTTTCTTTAAGAGCCCAGGTATTATGGCCTTACTCCGCTCACACATCTCTGGATCATACCAACGAAAGAACCGACATGCCGTATCGGGACAACAGTAGAATCGCCTTCCGGGGTTACTCGGCTTCCATGAGGTGCGCACAACGGAAATCTTACCACAAAAACAGTTTCTCTGATCGGGGGACGGAAACTGGAACGCGGCATTTGACGAGCTTGCATGCGACATTGTGTAATCTGGAGTGTTATTACGTGAGGAAGACAACTTTTTTTTTTTTTTATTTTATGGTAGCTTACGTGAGGAAGACAATGTTCAGCAACAATGGTGGAAATGGGGTTTTATAGAAATGTGGTGAGAATCTTTGACCCGAATAATCCTTGGACCATGAATGTCTTTGGCGGGAACTTTCCCTCCCTTCAAAAGCGTGTTTCAAGAAATGGGGAAAGTTGTCAATTGTTGTGTAAGGCAAAAAATACAATTATCAGGTTTAAAATGAGTCAATGTCCATGTGTAAATTACGTGTGTACATGTCATCACTCCGTTGCCACATCATCAGCCTCCGGCAAACATTGTCCTCAAATTGACAAATTTTGGGACTTATTGGACAATTTTGTCACCGGAAAAATTAGTATCCCAAAATTGCTAGTTTGTGTCACTTAGTGTCCCGATTTTGTAATTTCCCCTAGGTTTATTTATGTAGAGTAGTACATAATTAGAAATTGTACCTCCTTGTAAAGAATTAGAGTGGGTGGTTTGGGCAAAAAGAAGAAACTATCTTCAAGAGGAAAAAGAACTCCATCTTCAGCTTCATGTGAACACTTCACAGTGTAACCATATTGCTCGTTACGGAACTCTCCAGGTTTAGTGACTTTGGCTTCAGATAAACCACCGAGAATTTTGGTAAATACCTCATGTACATATCCCTGATATTCAAGTAAAAAACATGTGAATAATCATCACAATTAGTGACCCTAAAATGGTATCTGTTTCTAATTTATTAAGACTATACTTGGATGACATGCTCAAGATTGTAGTTTCAATTGATTTCCATCATGTTAGCAACATATGATATTGTTACCTTACGATTTAGCTTAAGCTTGTCTTCATACTTGTTATAAAGTTCTTCACTCATCGATAACTTTGTTTCCATCATAGTATTTGTCTCAAACTGCACCAAAGTAATATGAGCACATATTTTCCTCATACTTTTTAGTGTTAAGAGATCTTAGAGCACACTGCTACCTGCATCACTATGTGTGGATACAAAGTTTCGCCTTCCTGAATTGGTGGATCAAGAGTAACAACCACAAATGTAAATGGCTGGTTCGGCTGCAGAAGTAAAGGTGATTGAGCATTAATGGACATTGCAATCACATAGGTGGAACCGCCTTTTAAATTCTTTTATAAGAAGTAGAGAAATATAGAAAAGATTTCCAAGATTTACATCTATGCTAACATCCACTCAGACTTAAAGAAAGAGCAAAATGAACAGAACCTTAGGCGAGCAAAAAACACGAGCTACGCTGCTGTACTGAATTTTGAAGTCATTTCCTTGTCCTTGGAGGCCAAAAATGAGAGATAAAGCTCAATATTGTATTGTCCCCTATGGTAGAAGAAAATCCATGTCAAATACCCAGTAGTAAATCGAAGTAACAAGTGCTTGGAACAGTGTATTATTAAATAGTTCTCCACAGTCTACCTAGGTGTTAGCATGCAAACTCCATCAAAATTAACAACAAATTCTGCGCCTCGTGCTCCGACATCTGCCATTGAGACAATCTGGTCTCTTGATACCTAAATGAAAGTTCCTATCATGATGATTAAAAGTCCTTTGAAAGAAAGTCGGGTCAAGTTTCAGTTAAAAATATCACCTGAGCAAAAGGGCAATTTTCATCACCAATAAATTGAGTTTCATGAAAACATTTTTCCATTAATGCGTCTTTGTGCAGAAGGGTAAATTTGCTAGCCATCAATAAAAAGAAATGAATTCTTTATGCAGCATTACCAAGTTATTTTTACGTACACCTAGCTTTAATTTATAAGGGAGAACAATCTGCAGTTATTTTTCATCCCAACACATAATTCAAATTACAGTTTGCACTTGCCTTACCAACGAGATATTTGTAATTCAAACAATTTTGCAAAATGGATCAGTATCATGAGAAATGAAATGAATTAGATCGATAATTTAACAAGCAGTAGAGGTATGAATTAACCGATTTGTCTAATGTTTCTCACAAATCTGAGGGAACCGACTAACTCTTGATGGAGAAGAGATGGGGCGTCGACCTTAGTTGTTGGATGGAGGCGATGGGATTTGGCGGTGGCTGTCTCGCTCGCCCCAGGGAAGTGGCGTTTGATTTCGTTTTCAAAATCATAAAATTTGTTTTCAGCGTTTTAGCAACAGTTCGTCGATCAATTTAATTGGATAGAGCCCAAACAATGGGCAGATGGACTGTGATGAATTTTCGCGGCCCAACAATGTTTACTTCAGCATTAAATGGAATTGGTAAATGCTTTTTCTCTTTCTTTCTCCTGGGACCAATTTAACCGGAGATTTGATTTGACAAAAATGGCAAGTGCGGCGCCACTTCCGGCGGAGAAGCAACCGCACAGGCTGGATGAGGGGAAGCGGACGTTTTGGTACGATAACCAGTAGAAGCCAAAGCAAGGCGCGTCATGGGGCTCTTCTCTGCGCAAACTCTACACTTTCGAAACCGTTGAAGAGTTCTGGTGTTTATATGATCAGATGGCCATTGGGAGGAAGTGGAAGGAGATCATTTACGTCACTGATAAATTGTCATACAGCTTCCACGACGATTCGAAGAGGGAAAAATCAGCGAAAGGTCGATATAGTGTGTGAAGCTTCTCACACCAAATCTGTTCTCAGTTCAAGCTCATGACTTCAAACACTATGGTACTTTGCCCATCAACTGTATTTCTGTCTGTGCCATGTTTTTCTTCCTTTTTTCCGTTAGCTTTTTCGCGTCAGTGTTCTACAGTTTTTTTGATATGGGACGTGATTATGTTCGAAGGTTTGTCAGCAATACTGGAGAACCCATGAATTCTGAACTATTGAATCAAAATATGAATGCCAGAAGGTATATGCTTCTGGGAAAAAAAAAATGGAATTGGTAAATAGGTTGTAAACCGTGGGTTGTAGGTAGGGGTGGGCGTCGGGATCGGGATCGGGATTTTCGGGACCCGTCCCGTCCCGGTCGGGATTTTCCCGATCGGGACGGGAAAATCGGGAAAAAGAATTTTCGGGACTGGATCCCGATCCCGATAAAAAATTCGGGATCGGGAATTATTTTTAAGATTTTCGGGAAATTCGGGATCCCGAAAATCCCGATTATAAATTAATAATATATATGTTATATATATATATATAATATTATATTATATGTATATTATTATATATGCATTTATTTATATATATAATAATATACATAATTCCGTAAATAAGCAATATATAATATTAAATTAGTAATATACATAAAACACGTTTTTATAATAATACTTTTCAAAGAAATAAGCTACATGCTACGGCAATAACAATTCCCTCCTTTAAATCACTGAGTGACTTATATGCACTATGCAGTAATACAAAATCTATTCTCTCTCTCTCTCTATATATAAATAGGGCCCTAATTACCGAGAAAATAAAATTAGCGTGAAGCAGGTATGAATTTTAGAACAGTGTTTAATTAAATTACACGTATTTAGCATATATGTTACTTTGTATAAAGATATATTTAACATAAATTAATATGGAGTTAATTTGTTTTTTTTTAAAAAAAAAAAAAAAGAGAACTATTTCGGGAAGGGATCGGGAATGTAAAATTCCACCCCGATCCCGATTTTCCCGATTCCCGAAAATCCCATCCCGCGCCCACCCCTAGTTGTAGGGGTGTGCTTTGAGGCCTCAGCGAGCTGAGATGACTTGTGAGCCGCACGAATCGAGTTCAAGTTGACTCAACTTCGACTCGAATTGGATCGAGCTCAAATCGTCGGGATCAAGCCTATTTTTTCTATATATTCAAATATATATATATTTATATGATTTTAGTAATACACTATATATGATAATATTATATATATTTATCTACTTATTTTGACAATAAATATAATTTAATTATATTATAATATTTATCCAAGCAAATAGTTTAATAAAAAAATAGAACCAATCTACTATAATAAAGAATTAATAATATAAATATATATCTTAATAAAATATTCACTCAAAATATTAGATTTAATAAAATAATAAATATCATATACCATAATAATTGATTAATAATATAAGTATATATCTTAATAAAATATTAGTTAATAATTTGTATTATCTAATTACGTGATTTATAGTTTATAATAATATTCATACATAATTTAAAATACTAAGTATATATATATATATATATATATATATTAATGATTGTAATTTATTAATAATTCAATAAAACTTAAAAATATTAGTATAATATATATTATGTATCTTCATATCCTTGTTATTTTTGAATAATATTTTTGAATGAGAACTAAAAAATGTCCAACAAAAATGAGTTGGCTTGTTGAATCGAGCTCAACTAAATCCTTGGACGAGCCAGGCTCAAACCTAAAAAAAAAATCAACTCGATAAGCTCGAGCTCGATCCATGCAAATATTTTTGAAGCTCAGGCTCAAACTCAAACTGATTTCTTTTGTCAAACTTGGTTTGACTTGACTCGAAACGTACTCCCAATGGATTGGCCATTAGTGATGTGATTGATTACCATAATATCATTTAGATGATATATCACCACCCTCATTATTCCCCCACATATTTCCTCTTTAATATTTTGAACGCTATCAAAAGTAGATGACTAAGGAATTCGTCACTTAGATACTCGCCACCTCGATCAGATCGAAGTGTTTTTATCTTGTGACCGGTTTGGTTCTCAACCTCCTTTTGAAATTTTAAGAATTTCTCAAAGGCTTCGGATTTATACTTCATTAAGTACACATAACCAAAACGACTAAAATCGTCTATGAAGATTATGAAATACTGATGATTGTTTCCCGTACTTACACAAAGTGGTCCACAAACATCAGAATGGATTAAATTCAATACTTTAGTGGCACGCTCCACTTTACCATTAAAGGGAGTTTTGGTCATTTTTCCTTTAAGACAAGATTCACAATGAGTTAACTCTTTAAGTTCATTATCATAGAATGATCCTAAATTGGTTAACTTAGCAATCCTATCTTTAGAAATATGCCCTAAACGTGCGTGCCATAAAGAAGCCGAGATCTTGTCATCTCTTTTGCGTTTGTTTATTTGTTGTATATTCAAAATATTAGTGTCTTTGGTTGTGTAAAATCCATTAGATAATGTATCAAGCAAAACGGAAGTTTTATTCTACTTAAGATAGAAATTTCCATTCTTAGAAACAGTTTCATATCCCTCACAATCAAGTATTGGAATGGAAATAATATTACGAATAATAGAAGGTACATAAAGGACTTTGTTCAAAACCAAAATAAAAACACCTAAATCTAATCTACACGTCCCAATGGCTCGAGCCTGAACACTAGATCCATCTCCAACCTTCAAGACGCAATCTCCTTCTTCAAGTTGTCGAACCTCACTTAGCATCTGTACATCATTACAGATATGAGCTCCACAGTCTGTATCAAGTACCTAAGAATTAGACGCACCTTTCTTTAGAGTATCCTTGTACTCTTGGCAGTTCCTCTTCCAATGCCCTTTCTGTTGGGAATAGTGCCCTGGAAATTCAATTTGTTGAATTAATTAAACTGAATTTACAGCGAGTTGTGAGTATTCCACATATTAATAATTAATGACGTGTGATGGTATTCTTATATGAAACGTGTTTCATAGGAAAAGACTTTAAATACCGAAATCACATGTCATTAAAGTTCTAGTCGGTAAGATAAGAATATGTTCTTATCAAGACTATAACGTGGTTATATAAGATGATTAGTCTTTCGTCATAGGGAATGGTGATTCCAATTATAACACGTTGATGATTTTCAATAGGATTGGAAACATCGAACTGGACCACTGAGATAATTCATTTTATACTGCTATCTAAAATGAATAAAATCTCAGGGAGCATTGTACTCTTAATCCTGATAATATTTCGGCTTTAGGCATGTAGTGTTAGTCACTGTAACATACTCGATGTGAGGTCTCAGTAACGGGTGGCCAAAATACTTTGTATGCTTCGGTGACAACATGAAATGTGCTGAAGAGTTATATTAATCGAGGAATCTGTGACCTTGCTGGAAGGTAAAAGATATCCTTGAAATAGATTTGCAAAAGTTCGAATTAAGACTTTGGCCAAAGCACTTCGCGTGATACATCACTGAAGTTGTATGTTGAATGTGTTTCACATACAGAGAATTTGAACTTAAAGCGAATCAATAAATTTCAAATTAGAGATGAAAAAATAAATGATAGTAGTCGCAATTTATTTTTCATGGATATCTAAACGGATGAGTAAAATGCGAAATTATTCTAGATCGAGAAATTCGTGAATAATTTAATTAATTTTAGAGTGCAACAATATTTATTTAGTGGAATTAAATATTGTTAAACGGCAATTAATTATTATCATGGGATGATAATATATTAATCCGTTTGGAGCTAAAATTAATTAGTCCTGCAGGTCCCCCTGCAAGCCCCAATTGAAAAACCCAAAGAAAAAATATTAAAAGGAGAAAGAGAAAAGAATTTTCAAAGTGTTTGAAAATGGCCAAGGAATTTATTTTAAGAAAATAAATTAAAGTTCCAAAGAGTTGGAAATGCCCGGAATTTTATTTTGGAGAAAATAAAATTTTTATCCAAAAAAAAAAAAAACGGTGATGACGTGGCAGCTGACTGGCAGTCCACGTGGCATGCCACGTCAGCAGGTGGGCCCAGTTGGCGCTGACAGGGCGCCGTGTGGCACGCCATGTGGATGGCTGAGATTGTGCCACGTCATCGAGCATGAACGGCCCAGATTTGATTTGGGCCGGGGGTCGGTTTCCGGATAGGGTCGGACCAGGTCCGGTTCCGGGTCGGACCAGACCTGGACACGTGGCCGAATGAGAATCGGCCACGTCATCCCCAAACCCTAGGCTTCGGGTGAAATACACGCGCCGCCTTGTGGCGGCGCGTGGGGGCGCGTCCGGCGTCGTAACGGCGCGTGGTCGGCGGCGAAGGATTCGTGGCGACGAGACCTTGAACGTGGTCACCTCGGTTTTCATGTCCAAGTTGGCTACGCAAGTGGGATGTGAAATTACCATTTTACCCTTGCTTTTGTATCCAAAATGACCAAAATGCCCTCAGTTTTTCCCCTATAAATAGGGGCCTTAGGTCCTCATTTCTCATTCACAACTTTGGGAGAGGTTTTGGCTGAGCTCTCGGCTTTGAAATCATATCCCTTTTCTCCTAGTTAATTCCGATTTATTTTGAAATTAATTTTAATTAGGTGTTTGTATAAAACGCCTGATTTCGGGAGAATAAACCCTGAAAGGGTTTTCTAGTTTAAAGTTTATTTTCTCTAAGTATTTAGAGAAATACTTTCGGAGCCCACACTCCGAGGGTGTCCCTGGGGTTATTGCAGGGAAGCTCTGCCGGTTTCACGAGGAGATCGGGTATCGGGTTCTCAGGAGGTGAATTCGGGAGCTGGAAAAATGCCGTTAGATAGCCATGTTTGCAGTACGGTAATATTTTACAGTTGTTTTAGTTTAAGCATGATAAATTATGTGCTCTTAAGTGTTAATTGCAAGTTAGATATTTATCTGCTTAAGTGATTTAAAATTTATCATCAATTGCATGTATATGCTTGAGTTGATCCGGCTAAGTCTTCCACTATTGTATTAAAATGTTTTAGAAATATTTTAATATTTGTATTATAATAAAATTTTTAAAATGTGGTCCCGGACTGCTACTATTTTGGGCCCGCCTCCCAGCAACTGGTATCAGAGTCGTGCTCTAGATATATACATGCATTGATATGATGCATGCGATGCATAATTTTAAATCTGCTACTGTGTACGTAAATTTTGTCAAAGAAGACTGGTTTTTAAGTGGGACCGTTGTGACCCCTCCAGTGTTTCCTGGGAATTTACGTGGAATGGTAATTTTCTGGTAATCGATTTCAATAATCTTCCTGGTTAATTACCGAATCAGTAAACATGATTTAAATTATGAGATAATTTATTTATAACATATTTACTTTATGCCATTTATTTTAAGCATGATAATTATGTGATGATTATACCATCATGCTTAATTGATTTAATTTATGGCATATTTATTTTGTGTCATTTAAATTTTTAAGCATGATAATTATGTGATAATTATATGAAAGCATGCTTAATTATTTTATTTTATGGCATGATCATGATAATATGAGATATTATGATATTTACAATTATGCATATTTTAATTAATATGATTAAATAGTATTGTTTAATAGAGATTAGACGCGATGCATAATTGAACTCATATTTTTCGGCCTAATTAATAAATAGTTATTAAATTGCCTTAAAATATTATTATTGGGATTTTAAATATGATTTAGTAATCCTAGTGGGAGGATATTAATTAGATTAATCACTTCCAACAATAAGACGCCAAAAGTGATTATTAAGATAATCAACAGATAATCCACACCTTTAAAAAATTTAAGTGGGAGCGAGATGAAAAGAGTTGGATTCTCACGACCTCCATTACCGGTCTATAGTATAGTGAATATGTACTACTCCCTTCGGCGGGTATATATTCACGGTATACAAGATTAGACTTCTACGGATATAATGAAATACGGGAAAGTCAGCTCGACCACGCCTCCGTGGAGTGTCTTGACCTACTCGTACGGACTTCTAGGTAATGGTGCACACTTGACTAAGTAATGTATTAACCTCCCTTCGGGGCTCTGTTACATTTATTTAGAGGCCAAGGGTTCACGTGGTAGATTAACATTGTTTGGTAAGAGTTACCTAGATGACATGTTAATTAAGAATTGTTCTTGCTTTTCTAAGCGGTTTTCGACCTCGCCTCCGGGGAGTCAACTGCAGTTAGTTAAGTCACCATTGCGTAAATCAAAATGCTTACGTGGATTTCATTTATTGGTTGGACGCAAAAGAAAGTGAAATACATAATCATAACTAGCATTTATTTATTTATTTCAGTTTTATAATAATAACGATCTCTCTTAGCCCACTCCAAACTATATGTCTATAGGGAAATAAGCTAGTAAGGGTTCAACTATGCTGACTAGAAAATAAATCTTGACATCGTGTTGAGATACGAAAGTTTACGTACTCACTGAACCTTATCCGAGAATTTTGAAACTACAACCAGTCAGGATTAGAAAGACGCTTGTTCTAAATGGATCAAGTGTGATGATCTGGCTAGTCTTATATCCTGACATCTGTCTTAAAAGTTCTTAAGCATCAGACGCATGAGATGTCTACTGATAAGAACATGTTTTGAAGACAGAATCATACGAAGGTACGAGTCACGAAAAGGTTGTTAATTAAAGATGTTTGAAGGATCACTGTTTCAGAATCATATTATGGATATGATAACTAATCTGAACGAGATTGAAAGCCTCTGTGCTTAAAGAAACAATCTTAACAGATAGGATACGATCCTATACTCTCTGCCTAAGTCATTTGAACGTTCAAGATTATTTTAAATTTTTTAAAACCAATGAATGACCTCAATATGGCAGAAAGAGTGATATAGACTAAGGGAAAAGTTCTCTTTAATCAGACATCAATATCCACGGCTTAAAAAGCCAGTAAGTGGAAGAATGAAAAAGGAAAAGTTCCTAATAGAAGGTTCAGAAATAGAAAGTCAAATCCGGCAATGGAAAAGTGTTTCTATTTCGGTGGTAACGGGTATTGGAAAAGGAAATTATCCAAAATACTTAGTCTGTCTATTTGTTACGCCGTTTAGATAAGATATGAAGATATCTTACTCGTCGAGTATATGTTTAGTTGAAAATTCACCAGACTCATGGTATGTGAACTTGAGATCAACTAACCGTATTTGGAAGTCGTTGCAAAGATTCAAACTAACCAGAAAGTTTGAAAAACGGCTAACACACAAGTACTGCTCGGGGATAATACAAGTGTAATTGTATTAGCAGTAAAGACTATAAAGTCGTATTTTGGCAATAGGATTTTAATATTATTCGTGCCATATATACAGAAATTTGATTTCTGTAAGTTATTTGATAATTAATGGTTTAACTGTTTATTTTGAACAAACGGTTACCGTTAAGCAAAATAAAAGGTTTATTTGCTTTGGCACAATAAAAGATGGTCTTTTATACCTAAAAGAAAAACCCTAATTTAAGTTTAATATTAAGACGCTTGACTTACCATCTGAGAGGAAAAACTTCAACGTGGCACCTATCTATTGGTCAATTGAATCTGAATAGGATCCAAAGACTGATTGTTGAGTCTTATTGACTTGAAAACAGTATCAATCTACGAATCTTATTTAGAAGGTTAAAATGACCAAAAAGAATCCCTTTGAGACAAAAGGTATTAAGCCATGAACTTGCTTAAGTTAGTTCATACGGACATATGATACTATGAATGTTCAAGCAAGAGAAAGTTTTTGGGTACTTCATCATTCATTTGAATGAATACTCTAGATACAGATATGTTTATTTGATGAGACTTAAGTCTGTAATTTTGAAGAGTTCAAAGAATATAAGACTGAAGTCAAAGAGTCAAATTAGAAAACATATCAAGGCACTTCGATTAGATCGAAGTAGTGATAAGTATCTAAGTTCAGAGTTAAATAGAATTTCTCAAATGAGATTAGATCTCAACCATATATATGAGATACGTCTTAGCAAAGATGTATTGCAGAAAGGAGAAATAGAACTCTGATAATGATGGTAAGATTCATGAAGAGTCATGCTACCCTATGAATTTCGGTTTGGGGTCTTGCACACAAAACGACAAACCTAGTTCTATCTAAGTCGGTTCCTAAGACACTGATGGATCTGTAGCTAGGGTGAAAACCCTGTATCTTTTATCTTCGGATTTAAGGTAGCCTGGTCCACGAGTTAAGGATGGATCGTGACAAGTTAGAATAAAGAACAAAGGTTTACCTGTTCTAAGGTTATCCTAGAAGAACAAGAGGTGGTATATTTTGTAATTTGAGAAATCACAAAAGATGTTTGTGAATATTTCAAAGATAATTACATAGATAACCACAAAGGGTGGAAGCAAAGTAGTGTTAAAAGAAATAACAGTATTAGACACTAATTTCCATAAACCCGTGATAATTGAAAATGTATGAGATACATGTGATGTACCAAATACAACATGTGATGTAGAGACGTGTACACGAGAGCATCATTGTAGTGGGAGGATTGTCAGGACACCTGACAAGATACCTAAGATTAACCCAAGTGGTTGAATCTAACATATCTGATCCTATCATGTGTAATGAAGCTGTAGAAGATATAGACGCTGACCGTTTGGGCAATATCCATGGAATCTAAGTTAGAATATCTGTATTCTAGCAAAGTCTTGAACTTATAGAGGCGCCTGAAGGCATTAAACCCTATTAGATACAATTGGGTTCTACAAGACGATAAAAGGAGAAATGGACGAAAAAGTAGAGACTTTAGAGCAAACTTATGGCAAGGGATTTTACCCAGAAAAAAGAAATCATTTATGAGGTCTTCTCGCCTATAGAAATGCTTAAGTCCATTATCCTCTCCATTTTATCTCATTATTGATTATGAGATTAGATAAATGGATGTAAAGACTATGTTCTTGAACGGACAACTTCAAGAAGAAGAGATACACGGTACAACCTGAAGGCTTCACAGCCAGAAATCAGGTGCATATAATGCAAGCTTGATAGATCGATTTATGATCCTAAGCAAGCGTCTAGATTATGGAGCATCAGAAATATAAGGTAATTTAGATTCTTTGGATTTGTATAATTGCCTGATGAACCATGAAGTGTACAAAATGACATCATGATAGCGTTGTAACATTTTCACTTTATACGTAATTAATATTCTGCTCATTGGGAATGATGCAAGAATTTTGTTAGTAGTCAAGATTCAGACGTCAAATCATTTTGACAAGAAAAGACCTATGTGAGACCAATGTTATTCCAAGGATCAGACTTTTGTCGTGATCATAGGAATAAGGAGATTGGTTTATCACAAGAAGCATATATGAATAAGATGTTGGCAAGGTATAATATGACAAATTCCAAGAAAGGTTCGTTACCTTTTAGATATGGAATTTATCTATCTCGGGATCAGTGTCCTGAGACCACTGAAGAGACAGAAGACATGATTAGAGTTCCGCAGCGGAAGCTTTATGTATGTCATATTATGCACAAGGTCAGCTGTCTATTATGAAATAGGTCTAAGTCAGCAGATATTAATCAAACCCTAGAATCTGACACTGGGTAGTAGTGAAAGCATATATTGAAGTACTTGAGAAGGACTTGAGATTATATGCTTGTCTACCACAGTGGTGAGCTCATTTCAATAGAGTATAGAGATTCAGATTTACAATCTGATTTGTATTCTAGATGCTTGACATTAGAATACGTGTTTACTCTAGAAAGAGCAACCGTTAATTGGAGAATGTGAAGCAGATTTGTATTGCTTACACCGCCATGGAAATCAAATACTTGGTAGCTTGAGAAGCAGCCAGTTAGATGTATTGGTTTCATGATTTCCTAGTTGTTGGCTCAGAGAAACATCTAAAAGATTCCTTCACTAAAGTATTGGCACAAAAGAGTGCAAAACGAGTTTTGACACTCATGTGAAAGGGATAAGACTTAGATGTGTAGCCAAATTGATTTTAGGGCAAGTGGGAGATTGTTGGGAATAGTGCCCTAGAAATTCAATTTGTTGAATTAATTAAACTGAATTTACAGCGAGTTGTGAGTATTTCACATATTAATAATTAATGACGTGTGATGGTATTCTTATATGAAACGTGTTTCATAGGAAAAGACTTTAAATACCGAAATCACGTGTCAATAAAGTTCTAGTCGGTAAGATAAGAATATGTTCTTATCAAGACTATAACGTAGTTATATAAGATGATTAGTCTTTCGTCATAGGGAATGGTGATTCCAATTATAACACGTTGATGATTTTCAATAGGATTGGAAACATCGAACTGGACCACTGAGATAATTCATTTTATACTGCTATCTAAAATGAATAAAATCTCAGGGAGCATTGTACTCTTAATTCTGATAATATTTCGGCTTTAGGCATGTAGTGTTAGTCACTGTAACATACTCGAAGTGAGGTCTCGGTAACGGGTGGCCAAAATACTTTGTATAATTCGGTGACAACATGAAATGTGCTGAAGAGTTATAGTAATCGAGGAATCTGTGGCATTGCTGGAAGGTAAAAGATATCCTTGAAATAGATTTGCAAAAGTTCGAATTAAGACTTTGGCCAAAGCACTTCGCGTGATACATCACCGAAGTTGTATGTTGAATGTGTTTCACATACAGAGAATTTGAACTTAAAGCGAATCAATAAATTTCAAATTAGAGATGAAAAAATAAATGATAGTAGTCGCAATTTATTTTTCATGGATATCTAAACGGAGGAGTAAAGTGCGAAATTATTCTAGATCGAGAAATTCGTGAATAATTTAATTAATTTTAGAGTGCAACAATATTTATTTAGTGGAATTAAATATTGTTAAACGACAATTAATTATTATCATGGGATGATAATATATTAATCCGTTTGGAGCTAAAATTAATTAGTCCTGCAGGTCCTCCTGCAAGCCCCAATTGAAAAATCCAAAGAGAAAATATTAAAAGGAGAAAGAGAAAAGAATTTTCAAAGTGTTTGAAAATGGCCAAGGAAATTATTTTAAGAAAATAAATTAAAGTTCCAAAGAGTTGGAAATGCCCGGAATTTTATTTTGGAGAAAATAAAATTTTTATCCAAAAAAAAAAAATCGGTGATGACGTGGCAGCTGACGTGGCAGTCCACGTGGCATGCCACGTCAGCAGGTGGGCCCAGTTGGCGCTGACAG
Source organism: Lantana camara (assembly GCA_037501455.1). Taxonomy (NCBI): domain Eukaryota; kingdom Viridiplantae; phylum Streptophyta; class Magnoliopsida; order Lamiales; family Verbenaceae; genus Lantana; species Lantana camara. The sequence goes on from CM074857.1 coordinate 114,800,956, forward strand.
GGTGCCGCGTGGCAAGCCATGTGGATGACTGAGATTGTGCCACGTCATCGAGCATGAACGGCCCAGATTTGATTTGGGAAACGGGTCGGTCAACGGATAGGGCCGGTCGGTTTCCGGATAGGGTCGGACCGGGTCCGGTTCCGGGTCGGATCAGACCCGGACACGTGGCCGAATGAGAATCGGCCACGTCATCCCCAAACCCTAGGGCGCGTGAGGGCGCGTCCGGCGTCGTAACGGTGCGTGGTTGGCGGCGATGGATTCGTGGCGATGAGACCTTGAACGTGGTCACCTCGGTTTTCGTGTCCAAGTTGGCTACGCAAGTGGGATGTGAAATTACCATTTTACCCTTGCTTTTGTATCCAAAATGACCAAAATGCCCTCGGTTTTTCCCCTATAAATAGGGGCCTTGGGTCCTCATTTCTCATTCATAACTTTAGGAGAGGTTTTGGCTGAGCTCTCGGCTTTGAAACCATATCCCTTTTCTCCTAGTTAATTCCGATTTATTTTGGAATTAATTTTAATTAGGTGTTTGTATAAAACGCCTGATTTCGGGAGAATAAACCCTGAAAGGGTTTTCTAGTTTAAAGTTTATTTTCTCTAAGTATTTAGAGAAATACTTTCGGAGCCAACACTCCGAGGGTGTCCCTGGGGTTATTGCAGGGAAGGTCTGCCGGTTTCACGAGGAGATCGGGTATCGGGTTCTCAGGAGGTGAATTCGGGAACTAGAAAAATGCTGTTAGATAGCCATGTTTGCAGTACGGTAATATTTTACAGTTGTTTTAGTTTAAGCATGATAAATTATGTGCTCTTAAGTGTTAATTGCGTGTTAGATATTTATCTGCTTAAGTGGTTTAAAATTTATTATCAATTGCATGTATATGCTTGAGTTGATCCGGCTAAGTCTTCCGCTATTGTATTAAAATGTTTTAGAAATATTTTAATATTTGTATTATAATAAAAATTTTAAAATGTGGTCCCGGACTGCTGCTGTTTTGGGCCCGCCTCCCAGAACTTTCTTGCCACAATGGTGGAAAATGCCCTCTCTCTGATCTCTTTTCTTCTTGGTCTTTCTCTTTTTAACCCCACCTTCGGGTTTAAGAGATCCCTTCTTCTTGGGAACTTTCTTCCCTTTGCCTTTAGAAGGCCTAGAAGAGAAAGTGACGATCATTACTTTGTTATCCCTTTTGATCGTGTGTTCAGCAGTCACAAGTTGACTAATCAGCTCAGCGACAGTAGCATAAGTATGATTCATGTTGAAGTTCAGCAAGAAAGGGTTGAATGGTGGTGGAAGCGATGGAAGCAACAAGTCCACAGCGAGTTCTTCACTCAGTAGTATGTCCATTGAGGTAAATTTCTTGTTCAAAGCAAGAAAATTGAGACCGTGCTCATGGATATTTGTACCTTCTTTCATTCTAAGATGAAAGAGCTCCCTAAAGGTGTTGTACCTTAAAACACGCTCTTTGGGGCGGTACAATTCCTCAAGGTGGTCGTAAATCTCTCAAGCATTTTCCATTGTCTCATGTTGTCTTTGCATGTCCGGAGGCATGTTGGCCAATATGAGGCAACGGGCTTGAAGATTATCTTCATTCCACTTCGTAATCGCTTCTCTTTCGGCCCAAGTTGGAGCTTCGCCTTTAGTGACAGGCTTCGCCTCGAAGAGACCATATCTTCTCTTCTCGGAATCTAAAACTATCTTTAGATTTCGAAGCCAATCAGAGTAATTGGGCCCCATCAATTTATTTGATTTGAGGATGGATACTAGGGGGTTTTTAGTTGTCATTTCAATTGTAGAGAATCACAAAACTACAACCTAAATGAAAAACAAAGAAATCATGAGCATGCTGAATAATAATGATTATACATATTATCAAGGTCTTTAGAAATATATTCTCCCACTGTTTTTAGAAGGTCTATAAATCCCAAACGACCTTAGAAGGAACTTGTTTTCTCAATGGGTACTAGGATCCCAAACATTCTTAGTTTTAGACCCACGACTTGTGAGACATCCAAAGGTCTAAGAATCTTTAGTTAGGTACGAATTCCCGATTCCATCCTTATGGAATTCCTAGTAATGTTTTTGCATCACTGATCTTTCAATCATGGACCTACGACTCGTGAGACATCCATATCTACTTCAGTGTTGAGCGAGGCCCATCAATCATAAGATCTCAACCAAACTTAGTCTAGAACAACCCACGACTCGTGAGACATCACCCATTCTACAATGGTTAAGAAATATCAATCACTTAGAGTGATCAATCAAGAAACTAAGAGTTAATAGGTTGCACTAATTACCCCATGACTCGTGAGACAACAATTAGCTTACCTATTAAGTCCTAAATCCTATTGATGGAATGCTAGGAATTTTATTATCGTGATAAAACACCTATTTATTCGAAATTGCTCAATATTTTATAAGGGATTTTCGAATAAACCGGAGAGCTGTCAGTATTGACCTCACTAATATATAATGTTATCCAATTTTAATTGTCTTGATTAACGCAGTTTCACATAAAATGCATCATAGAAGCAATTAGCAGATAACATGTCCTAGCATGATACTAATTATGAGATGATCATGGGTATCCTAGCTGTGTGTGTTTTGGTTTGGGTAGTACCAGATTGAGCTAAGGTTATCCGGGTGCTCTGGTTTGGGTAGTACCAGCTGTGTGTATTGGTACCAGCCAGAGCTTGTTTTGGTTATCTGGGTGCTCTGGTTTGGGTAGTATCAGCTGTGTGTGTTGGTACCAAACAGAGCTTGTTTTGTATTGTGTATCTTCTATCTCAATAAAGTTGCAGGTTCAAAATCCTAAGTATAAAAACTTAGGTAGAGGATTAATCTCTTTGGTTCGTGTTTTCACAACCTTAGGGGCCAAACCTCTATAAATATATTGTCTCGTGTACTTACTCTTTCTTATCTGGTTTGAGACCTTATTAGCTCAAAGATGAGCTGTTAACTTGATCATATTTGTGATTAAACTGATTTATTGAATTAGCTCTTGTTGAGCTTCTGGTTTATATGATCTTTGAGTGAATGAGTCTTGGTTAAAGACCTGTGCTGCATTGAACAAATATTTATTCACCAAGTGTTGACATTGTGTTTGCTTGAAAGAATCAACTGACTAGTACGAAAGTTGTACCACTGGTATTAAGAGACTTGTGCTTATAAAATCAATCAAGACCTTTGTCTTGATTTTTTAAGAAGTTTGATTCAAGTAAGACGCAACTCTGATAACTGTGATTGAGCTTCATTGCTCAGGGTGTTGATAAAATAGACATTGTATTGAAAAGCTGAAAGATCAATTCCCCCTCCCCCCCCCCCCCCTCTCTTGATCAACAAGTGGTACCAGAGCTTGGTACTCAAGTTCCATTTGGTCTAACAACCAAGAGTTAAACGGTCCAATGGAGTCTCAAAATGAGACTTATGCTGGGGGGGTGTCACAAACTCGACCTCCGCTGCTTGATGGCTCAAACTATGCCACTTGGAAAAACCGCATTGAGGAGTATTTCATCTCCATTGATTATGATCTGTGGGAAATAGTCACAGAAGGTGCAAAAGTACCTATGAAAACTGTGGATAGTACAAAAGTTCCTAAACAAAAGCATGAGTTCATAGCAGAGGACAAAAAGATGATCTCGATGAATGCAAAAGCCAAAACACATCCTATCATGCTCACTATGCAAAAGTGAGTACAATCGTGTCAGTATTTGTGACACAGCCAGAGACATGTGCGAGATGTTGTAGATCACTCATGAAGGTTCATCTCAAGTTCGACAAGAGAGATTGGCCCTGCTGAACCACCGGTACGAAATGTTCCGGATGAAGGATGGAGAGACAATCAGTGAAATGTATGCAAACTTCATGGAGATTGTCAACAAAATGTTTGCACTTGGAAAGGCTGTGCCAGAGGAGGATCAAGTTCGAAAGATTCTCATATCTCCTCCCAAGGAATGGACTCCCAAAGTCACAGCCATTCATGAAGCAAAGGAACTTACAACGATGACAATTGCTCAGCTCATTGGGTCTTTAACATCTCATGAGCTTGCATTGTTACCAAAAGAAGAAAGCTCTGAAGTTAAGAAGAACATTGCCTTTAGCACAAATGTGGATGCTGATTGTGAAGATGAAGATGAGCAAGAGGACAAAATGATGAAGAAATTGCTCTTATTACAAGAAGGCTCAAGCAACTAGCTTATGTCAAAAATAGATTTCGAAGAGCCAATGCTGGTAAGAAGTCTGATTCCAGCTCATCCAACATCAACAACATTGTGTGTCATAACTGCAGAGAAGTCGGACACATCAGGCCTGTGTGCCCCAAGCTAAAAGAATATTTCAAGAAGGAAAAGAAGCATACCTCGTTCAAATTAACTTGGAGTGATTCAGACTCAGAAACCAATGAGAATAAGGAAGATTGTCTCGGGCTTATGGCAAATAGTCAGGAACATTCAGGTACAAACTTTTTCACATCTTATTCTTCAGATTCTGAAAATGAAGCTTGCTCTATTTATGTTGAAGCTCAATATAGGGAAAATATTGAAAATTAACTGCTAGAAATAAGTTGCTTGAATGCAAAATCTTTGGTTTTCTTAAAGAGATGCATGATCTCCAACAACGCTTTGATAAGATATTTGATAATTTGAGATTTGAGAAAAATATCTTAAAAATGGAGATTGAAAAGCTTTCTCAAGAAAATTCCTACTTGAGCCTCAATAGAAGTAAGCATCACTTCAGATCTTCTAGAGTCCAAGAATCAAGAATCCATTGCTCTAAATGTAACACATTTGGACACTTTACCAACGATTGTACCTATCCAAGAAAATCCAAAACTGAGAGAACTAGGATTCAGAAAAGTCCTCTCTCAAGCACTAACAATGAAGGACCCAAAACACAAAGGGTACCAGGAACTACTTCACACTTTGCAGGTAATAGAGACAGGGACCTAAGGCACCAAAGAAATATCAAATGGGTGTTCCAGTCTCTCCAAAACCATGAAATAGGTAGCAAAGGTACCACTGATGCCAATGAAGGTAAGAGAATCAGTGGATATGTGGTGGTACTATCCTTCATAGGTCTCTTGTTGAAATTTGTGTTAAAGGTTTTGTTGTTATGTGCCAGAGTTTAAAATGTTTCATGAGTTCTTGCACTACTTGATAATATCTGCTTTTACATGGTAATTGATCACATGTCAAGGTTGTTCTTTCATAAACACGTAAACTTCAAAGATAATTAGCTTTTAAAATTCCTTTACATTCATTGAACTTTCTCTGTCAAAATGTGGTCTTGAATATTTCTCTTTCAATCCAAAGGGCTTTGATAGAATCAACATTTTGTGTTGACTCCCTTGTCACGAGTTGGTACAAATTGTTCCACTGCTCTTCTCTGCATCTTGAACATGCTCAGTGAAAGAATTTGAAACAAATCTGTTTAAGTGTTGCATGTATCTACCCTAAGTCATATTGAAAAGGAGCTTGACCCTAAAAAGAAGTTAACTTTTGAAAAACTGGTTGATTAGTTATAATTCCTATGATATAAGTTGTTAATTGCTCAAAGTAATTTGTATTGTCATTAACTCATCACATACTTCATCATGATGTTACTTTGAGTCCATCATTGATTCCCTAAGGATCATTCTACAAAACTGTCAATGCATGATTTGAAACTTCTTATGTCAAATCTGTGTCCCAAACTTGTATGCTCTACTTGGTGATTTAAAAAGATCTCTTGGAACAAAGTCAGTCTTTGGAAGAAAACTGTGCATATTTGAGTTGCATGAATTGGGTACTGTTCTTGCCTTTAAGCATCTGATATTAAATCTTGGAAACCTAACCGATCTCATCCATGTCTTTACATGCATTCGAAAACCTTCAAAGATTCACTTGCCTCAATCTTGCTCAATTCAACTCATACACAAGACAAGACAATTAGTCTATTGAATTACTTGAATCTGTGGCAATCATTGCTTCACTACTTGAAAATGCTTGCATCTTGCCACCACATTGTCATTATGACTTGAATATTCTCTGGTGTCTTCATATTGCATGACTTGATCAACATAATAATTCCACATGTGCTTGCTTGTCTTAACTTACTCACATACCTCCTGCAGCAAATGGGTAATTATCTCATATGGAATCATTGAGTATAAATTCATCACCTCTGTGATTGATCAATCCTTGCCTATGTGTGAATGTACAAAACACTTGACTGATAAATTTGCTCCATCATGATCATTGGAAGTAAAACTGCATTAAGATCACTTGTTCTAATCCATCATGCACATTGTTGAACATCCAAGTGTGTAGACACTTGTATTTCTTGAGGATCTAACTAATTCGGTGTATCTTGAATAAAGCTATCATCTTCTTGCACTCGTGGGGATACAAAGTCAACCTATATCTTGAGAAATGGCTGGGTCCTACTCAAGGAACAGATCCTTATTATTCATATCAGCTTTCCAAAACCAGGGTGGAACTAATTCTGGTACAAAGTGAACCCAATTATCTTTGACTAAGCTGAGTCAAGAGTATTATCTGTCTGACCCTTTAAATCATATCTCTCAATTTCAATGGCCATCATTCTTTCTTCTACCCATGTGTGACAAAATTACTCTTGCACATGCCAACCAAATATTCAGTCAGAAATCTCTTTGCTGGACAAAATTTTCAACCCCCTTTGAAAATTGGTAGTTGTGTAATTCAATATCTTGTTCAAGTCCGGAGGATATTTATACAACCTCACCTTACCATTCTTTTCAAAGAACACTCTTCAGAAAAACACTCTCACAAATCTTCTTCATAAAAATATCTGGAATGGAAAACAAATCCTCATCCTCCTCATCTGAGCAAATCACCTCACCTTGGTTATGTACCGGGAATGAAACTCAGCAAGTTCAAGATGAGATAAAAAGGGATGTCTCTGATCTCTTAATTAAATATGTTGATCCAGCTATCTTGTTCAAAACTAAAGAGGCATTTCTTCTTTTCACTGAGGAACTGCTGGTAAGAAAATGGTATAGAGGTATGACAATCAATTTCCCTGAGTTTTACCAGTCTGGACTGAGTGACAAATTTGATGAACTTGGATGGCTCAAGCTTTTGCAAATTGATGAATCTGTCTTATCCCATGTTGTGCACCTTATTCTATGCTAATGCTCAGTTTTTCAAAGAAATTGATGGATCTTGCTCACTTGTTAAGTCATATGTGCTGGGTCAAGAGATTTGCTTCACCACTGAGTCTATCAACTTGATTATTAGTTGTCCCAACACTGGTATTAAGTTCTTTGAGCTGCACACAATTCCTGAAAATGATGTCTTGAATTGGGAAGAAGCAAAGCTCTTACTTTGGGATGGTAAAGATGTTGAAAATTGGGAACTTTCCTTTCACACTCTTCAACCTCAACATGCAGTCATTCTTGAAATCATCAAGTCTTCCATTTTATCTGGAATATCATCTATTGACAAGCACTTCTCTGAACTCAAACATGTCTGCATATTTTTTCTTTATGCCTTCCTAAAAAACATCCATGTCAATCTTGGTCATATCATCATCCACTACATGCACTTCTGTGTCTCTAATAGTCTAAAACTCCCATATTTCATGTTTCTCACTCAAATGCTCAAATCCCATAAGAACATTCCTTTTCTAAGAAATTGGAAAGAAAACTCTGTTAGTTATCAGTGTCTTGATTCAGCAACTCTACATCACTTGGGTCTCACGTTTGATTCCTCCACAGGGTACTAGTATTACACTAGTACCAAGAGATCATGAGAAGTGTGCTCAAATGGCACAAAAGCACAAGGAATTCAATGCCACAGCTGATGAACTCTGTCTCTCCTTGAAAAGACTCAAAACTGGTTTTTCCTCTCTCACAGATCGTCTAAATGACATCAAGCATCGAAGACCTTGAGTTCCCTTCATGATGATGAAGGGGGAGAGTACATGGTAGTGTTGATTCCTGTTGATAATGTTGATTGGTGGAGGTGTTGTAGTTGATAGTTGTTGATAGTTGATAAGTTGTTATGAACTTGACAAACATCTTAAACAATAGCATTATTGTATATTATATTGCACTCTTTGTAGTATATGCCTATTGCAGGGGGAGCTGGCTACAAATGCACAAACGGGTGGACTTGTATTGCTCTATATTAAACAGGGAAACTTGATCGCATGGAAAAGCTTGGAGACAGGGAGAGCCCGGTAAAACTAGATCACATGGAAAGCTTAAAGACAGGGGGAGCTTGGTCAAAGAAAGCTTGAAGGCAGGAGAAGTCTCAACTTTTTCCAATAAGAACAACACTTTTTGTCATCATCAAAAAGGGGGAGATTGTTGAACATCTGTTGTTTTGATTTGATCAACAAAAAGTGTTGCACAGGAACAACCACTGGAACGAATCATTCCAGCAGATCAGGAACACTCACTAGAACGAATCATTCCACAACAATACAGCTGAAATACGCTGCACAGGTTTCAAGGAGCTTAATATTTTTTAATCTTGACATAAAACAATTAAGAATCTTCCATGCAGGGTCTCTAACGGTCATCTTGTGAAAGCCTCACTCTCTCCCACTTGCATTTGAATTCTTGAGGAGTAAAAGAGTAGATCTTGGAAGGCGTGCCCAATTTGAATTATCAAAAGCATGCAATGGTGATTTGTCTTCAAGGCTATAAATTGAATATACTTCTCCAAAACAACTTGATTTTCCTTATTGCTTTTAAGCTGCTGTTTTTGTGTGTACACCTATAGAGCGTTTGTGTGTGATCTCTGGTGGGCAGTGAGCTTGAGCTAAGGTTATCCGGGTGCTCTGGTTTGGGTAGTACCAGCTGTGTGTGTTGGTACCAAGCAGAGCTTGTTTTGGTTATCTGGGTGCACTGGTTTGGGTAGTATCAGCTGTGTGTGTTGGTACCAAGTAGAGCTTGTTTTGTATTGTGTATCTTCTATCTCAATAAAGTTGCAGGTTCAAAATCCTAAGTATAAAAACTTAGGTAGAGGATTAATCTCTTTGGTTCGTGTTTTCACAACCTTAAGGGCCAAACCTCTATAAATATCTTGTCTCCTGTACTTACTCTTTCTTATCTGGTTTGAGACCTTATTAGCTCAAAGATGAGTTGTTGACTTGATCATATCTGTGATTAAACTGATTTATTGAATTAGCTCTTGTTGAGCTTCTGGTTTATATGATCTTTGAGTGAATGAGTCTTGGTTAAAGACTTGTGCTGCATTGAAGAAATATTCATTCACCAAGTGTTGACATTGTGTTTGCTTGAAAGAATCAACTGACTGGTACAAAAGTTGTACCACTGGTATTAAGAGACTTGTGCTTATAAAATCAGTCAAGACCTTTGTCTTGATTCTTTAAGAAGTTTGATTCAAGTAAGAGGCAACTCTGATAACTGTGATTGAGCTTCATTGCTCAGGGTGTTGATAAAATAGACATTGTATTGAAAAGCTGAAAGATCAATTCACCTCCCTCTTGATCAACAATATTTATTTTTTCTGAACTAATATCTAAATTCAACCAATATCTACACTAATATTTAAATCAATTTAGTTTCCGAGCACAAAATCAAATCAAATAAGCAAAATAAATCAATCGAATTACATAGAATTTAAATAAATTAATTAAAACATCACTGAAATATCGGGAATCATTCGATTCTCAAAATTAAACTCGAGAAATTAAAAATTCGAAAAGGACCAACTCAAACAACTACGTGTGGTCAAAAGATACAAACAATAGTAAAATAAAGTATAATTTTGAAACAACTATGACATATTCAATCTCCTATGACATAGTGTTTAATAATTTATATGAAACAACTTGACATATATATATATGTATATATATTGGCCGAAATCATCATTCTTGTGAACATGGCCGCTTACAGATATGTTTGTGTTGTACCTGAAATGACTATTCGATTCAGATTGTGTATAGGCAATTTTCGAAAGAAGGATAGAAAACTAATAAAGAAAAACAAAGGAACGACATTAAAGATGTTCTCATGGTAAGAATAGCTACGTGTTTTAAATATATAAAATTTCTAAACACATCTGGCACTTTAAAGAATTCGTAGTTCATACATATGTTAAGATCTACCATTAACCCATTATGTCATGATATGATATGCTTCAAACGTTGAAATCAAACATTTGTCTGCTAACAATATCTAGGGGAATACTCATCCAGACACTTAATTCGTATTCACCAAAAAGCTCATCAAATAGATTCATTTGCTAGCTTATAGAATAAGATACACAGAAAATATTACCACTTAATTATTTATTGTTTAGGCAAATAGAAACAAAATTCTGCAAATCTTGGAGTTAGTGGTGTACGCTACTAAACTTACACTATGGTAAAGCAGATACAATCCTTTCGTTACAATAAATTATAAACTCAATAACCTATGTATATCTTGGTTCGCAGTCACGATCGTGGGAAACGGAACGTGAGGCGCCATTCCAGTTCCAACGTCATGTCGCGGAACGGTCACGGCACATCGTGGAACGGAGGATACGATAAATATAATTGATTAATGCGCCAATATAAATAGAAGTTCATACACAATCATAAAACAACACAGACTTATATTAGTCTTTATATATATATATATATATATATATATATATATATATATATATGTAATTAATTGTTATATTTTTTATTATGAGCAGTGAGATTGATAATGAATATAATTGATCATCTGACTCTTGAAATCCATGAATGTTAAAGTACCATTTACAAATTACAACATAATAAATATTAAGACTAATTATATTAAAATTATCGGATCATTAATAAAAATATATTAATTAAATATTAATGTTACTCATATAATTTTAATTTAATTAAATATTATTATTATTATATAAACATGTTGGACCTCTTTTTTGCCAAAATTTTTAAACCTTTTAATAGTTGTTAGTTATAATAAATAGCCCAATAAATGAAAAATAGCCCATTACTTATAATTTTAGAATTTAGCCCATTGTTCTAATTAAAAAAGAGAAACCTAGTTTAAGTTCTCATCATCATCTTCGCTGCAAGCCTCCACCGCTGCCGTACGTCTTCCTCTGTTTTTCATCCACCGATGTCACTTCTTCCTTCTATCAAATTGCCGTTCCAGTCCGTTCTGAGACGTGATAACCCCGTTCCAATCCGTTTTTTACGGTGAAAACGGGGTGGAACGTCGTTCCGGCCGATTTTGCGGCGTTCCACCCCCGCTCCAAGGTGCCGGCGTTCCAACCCCGTCAAGGTGGAACGGCCACTGCCGTTCCGGTTCCGAAACGCCCTTTCGGCTGTTATCACGGCGTTTCGGCGAACCATGATATATATTCATACTTTCTCGAGAATTTCATGAGCCTACGCTAATTTGTTTGACAACAAAAGGTTGAATAGCTTACCATCAACCAAACTTATGTTAATTAGATCATCATAAATACGAAGTTGTAAAGACTCACACATTCAATGTTGTTTCGATCATATTGATTTTATATGTAGACAGATTTTCATGAATAATTAAAACTCCCTGGATTAGAATAATCATCATAAATACGAAGTTGTAAAGATTCACACATTCAATGTTGTTTCGATCATATTGATTTTATATGTAGACAAATTTTCATGACTAATTAAAACTCCCTGCAATAGAATAACCATGTTTCTCAATACAAATATAATCTAAACTTCAACTGTACTTGAAAAGGAGACCATAAAAAAAAAGAAGATTTCATAGAGGAATCGAAAACACAAGATTAATAAAGACATGAAAATAAAATAGATTCCACTGTGAACTTTAGGCATAACGAATAAAACATTCAAATTTCAAAGTTGTAACAACATCTAGGCAGACATACTCAAAACTTTATGAAAAACTGATTAAATAGAATTTAAATAAATTTAGACATCATTATATTGGGAATAGTGCTCTAAAAAGTCGATTCGTTGTAATCCATTTTGGAATTTTTCTTATTTCACCGGCAATATTTGAATAATAGAGGTTTGATTATTAGAACTTTTCTTTATGTGCAAAATGTATTTTGTGTGTTTCCATTATGTGCACATATATTAGAACTCCCCTGATCCATGAGCTTGTTAGGGACTTTGTCATTACGTGAATGAAACATGTAACAATGCAAGTTGTTGTTGTATTGTCTACTATAGAGGCTGAATATATGGCTGTTATAGAAGCAGTAAAGGAAGCTATTTGGTTGCAGGGTTTGGTAAGTGATCTTGGTTTGGTTCAAGACAAAATTTTAGTGTTTTGTGATAGCCAAAGCGCCATTCATCTTACCAAGAACCAAATGTACCAGGACCGTACAAAACATATTGATGTCAGGCATAATTTCATTTGGGACATTGTATCCCAAGGGGTGATTGATGTGAAGAAAGTGTTTACACATGATAATTCAGCTGATATGATGACCAAGGCATTTTCAGTTAACAAGTGCCCTTGCAAGGGCTGTGTGCAAGAAAGAGTATTGATTTTCTAGTTGGAGAAGTGAAGGGAAAGATTTGTCATTTTTTGTCTTGAATTTTGTAGTGGACCCAAATTGCATCTGGACGCGATAAACTCGTGGTGCGAGCCAAAAAGGAGGAAATAAAATTAGAGTTGGGTTACGGGCTTGAAAACTTATTTCATTTTTGTTGGGTTGGGATACACAAGGAGTTTATTAGTTTGGGTGAAACCTAATTTGGATGTAACGTATTTTGTATCATCTTTTTTCATAGTAGAAGAACTCTCTTTGTTCTTGCCCAAAAACGTAGGCATAACCGAACCTCATTAAATCTTTTGTTGTTTTTTATGTTTCATACTTTAAATGTATTCGTGCAAGATAAATTGTTTTTTATGTTTCGTACTTTAAGTGTATTCGTGCAAGATAAATTGCTAAGTTGTTTTCTAACAATCTACATCACTTAATGCTAAGCTAATTTTATTAGGAGTTATTTATTCTTTATTATGGGCTATATAAATTGGTGATTAATATTTGCTGGACCAAGAGATGAAAAGCTCATCCCAGGAAGGCTCAGCAAGTAGGCTCGTACCCGTTCAACCCAATAGCAGAGGTTCACTAAATTTTAGGGGTAAGTTTCAAAAGTGCGCACAATCACTCCCATTTTTTTTTCTTTGCTCTTAGGACTAGGGTTGTAAACAAGCCGAGCCAACTTGCGAGTTTGGCAAGCCGCGCTAGCTCGAATTGGCTCGAGGTGAAATCGTGATTGTGTGAGCTCGATCCGAGCTCCATCGATTCCGAGTTCACCATCAAGTCAATCTCGATCCTGTTGTGTCCAGGCTCGCAGCTCGCGATCCAGTTCGCAAGTCTAGGCCTTTATATATATATATTTTATAATATATTTATTTATATATTATGTTATATATAGATATAACATATATATAATATAGCTAATTATATATAATCCAAACTCCAATATTATATTATGTAAATGTACGTTTAAGTATCATGTAGTATATTATATATTTCTTAAAATTTTAAAAATATATGATTGCCAATGTATATAGTTTGACAAGATAATATCAATCATGTATGATGTATGTGACTCTTAATAATATATGAGTTAATGATGTATTTGATTTAATAATTCAACATAATACATATTATCCATCTTAATAGGTTAAATCAATATTATATATGTGTACATGCGTTTTTGATATTATAGTATATATATATATATATATATCTTAATAGGTTAAATCAATATTATATATGTATACATGTATTTTTTATATTTCATATATTTTATATGTTTGCGACATTGTGTCTCAAATGCTTAATTGTATATATAATTTACTAACATGTACGCTACTAACTATTATGATTTAATGAGATAATATGTAATTATGTATCATATATTATAATAAAATATATATGTGTATTAGTAATATATGAGCTAATAATGTATTTTATTTAGTAAGAAAGCGTTTGGTATGCATCTAGAGTTAATTTCATTTAGTTTAATTCGGGCTTATTAACTAAAATTAGCTCACTCTAATAGCACCTAATTTTTTGTTTGGTAGTTGTTAGTGTGCTAAAACTAAGTGGTTGTGACATTGTTTGCTTGGAATTTGGCACACCGTACTAATTGCCAAAATTCCTAATATGCCCTCGTTTAATTTGGAAAAGGAGCCAGAGTTAGCATAAGCTCTCTCTTGCTGTATGTGGTCCTTCTTCTCCTTCGCGAAGATAACGCGTTGTTCGCCTGCTTCGCTACTTTCTCTGAGCAGGTAAGCATTCGAATGTTCCCTTATTTTTAGTGTAAGGTAAGCTCAAGAAGTAGTGCATATTATCCTCGATTTAGGCAATACACACACCCGACAATCGCCCTTCCAGCTGTTTTAATCCATGTTATGGTTTTCCCAGAATAATTCAATAGATATTATTTTTCGTCTTCCCTCCCCTCTATGTTTATGTTTGTAGTATGTGTTCTTGTTAGTGCCGGCCGGTTCTGCTTGGCCAAAAATTAATATCTGTATTGCGTAGAGATTAGGGCCAAATTCTAGGGTTTCTGTTGGTTGGTCGTAATATGCAATTTTAAGTGATTGGACCCCGATTTGTTTAGATGCCTTATTCATCAATATATCTCGTTTACATAAAAGTCTTTGTTGGTAATTAGGGAAGCGAAATTTGAGAAGGAATATTGGATTCGAGTTGGTGATTTTGGTTTCCATTGTAAAGTCGTCGTTGTTGTTTTAGTATATGTTGATATTCTGTTAATTGTTCATTTTGGATGTTGTGCAGATTACATAGTTATGAGCTTCACAACACCCCCTCAGTGTCGATTAAGAATCCCGAAAGGATGTACTACATATGCCCTTTGGAGGTGAAGCACGAAGGCTTCTTCATTTGGTGGGATGTTTACTATAAGTGCGGTGGGCATCCGCATCCGAGTGAAACATGCTCATCAAATCACGCCCCAACCGAACCGAAGGAGTATGTAGGAAAGGGCAGATCCGAGGAGGACAGCGTATCTAGTAAATGCCCTTGCATGTCCCCTTTGCATTGTTAGGAATAGTGCCCTAGAAAGCCGATTGTATATCCGCTTTGTACTTTTCCTTATTGTGATCACAGATAATCTTTGAATAAAATAACGAATTGAGGCAACACTTCTTTAGATGCTCTTGTTTGGTATGTGTTTACTTTAGCTGTGCATATATGAGAACTCCCCTAATCTTGATGACTTTAGGACTCTACCATTTAGGTGAAATGGTTCATGAAACTAGTCCTATATCACATAAGTCATGATTAGTAAAATACTCCAAGCCGATGAGTCCTACAGACAGTGGGAGTGTCAACCTGACTCCTCTAAGGCTTGCTTGTGGGATCACGCCCTTAAGAAGGACTACCTTGTTTCATGGAGGTACAAAGTGTATAGCTGATACGTGCGTGATACATGAGGGTGCTTACTTCCGTAAGTAAGTTCACTGAGGTGCCCCGTGTGAGAAGATTCCTAAATGGGAAAAGAAGTTTCTATTTCAGGAAATGGAAACTTCCAGATTAGGAAATATCTCACGAGTCAATGATTTGATTAATTGATCCTTAGACTTGAGGTTCCATGTCATTTTATGAGTTAACTCTGCAGTCTTAGGTATAAGCTTTAAAGGGTGTCGCCTTAGACAACCGAGTCAAGGCTTATGCTGGGGTTGCACAAGTGACTCATGAAAGTGAATGAGAATCAAGAAATGACCTACACTTGCATTTGCACGGTGATCTCTTATTGTGTAAGTCATTCATATGCCATATGGAGTCCTTGGCCAAGGCAGTAGATCAAGACATCAAGAAAAGGGTTTCTTGGATTAAGATCAAATGGATATGAAATGCACTTAGCTTTAAGACCAGATTATTAGGGTTCTGATTATTCCCTTACCCTAGATCTTGGTTGAGAGATAGTAAGTAGGAGGATTGTATCTCACATGAATCAATGACTTAAAGGTTTTGTCGAATCGATACATTCCAATTCAACTAGGGGTTAAACACCTGTCTGTGGACTGATTAATTAATTAGTGAATTAATTAATTAGGGTCACTGCTAATTGAATTGAGAACCTAGAGGGTCACACACAACAACTTGGTTACATGAGTTAAGGCTTTAAAATGATTAAACGAGTTAATCGGGCCAAAGGGGTTCGACACGTGTAAAGCACACGTGTGGGGATGTCACGTGCGTGACACGTGTCCTATATGTACACGTGTACAATGTGCGTGTATATTTATTTATGTATTAAATAATTAATGTGTTAATTATTTAATAGACTTTGGTTTAATTTTGAATTAAAATGAAAGTCTTATTTTGGAGAAATTAATCTATTTAATTAATTGTGAATTAATTAATTAGATAAATAAGTTATTTATTTATTAATAAATAAAGTATAATATTATCCAAAAGGGTTTGGATATTTTAACTCTCTTAAAAGTTGATTTGAATTAGAATTCAAAGTCAAAGTTTAAAATTACTTGATGATCAAGTAATAAGATAGAGGGACCAAATCCTTAGTCCATAAGGACTAGGATCGGCCGCCCCTCTCCTATATATAGGGGAGCTCGAGCTCTCCTTAGGGCTGATCGATTTTCTTTTGGTTCATGTGTTGAACATCATCCTTTCTCCAAGATCAAATAAACCCTATAGGTTAAGCCTAAACACTAACTAGAGAACTAGCATCCTTACTAGTTAGATTGTAGTCAAGTTGATGGACTATCTCTAGAGAGCTTCAAGTTAGAAGTTTTGAAGATTCGAGCTTTACCAAGGAGAGGGGATCAAGCCGCGAGAAGAGCATTCTTGGGTGGCTTAAAACGCTTCAAGAAAGATTATTGAAAAGTAAGTTTCTAATCTCTACGAATTCGGATTCACGATTGCGAGTTTCGATTCTTTTTGTTGGAAAATTTTTAAATTTCCGCTGCGTTCTGATTCCAGTTTTCCAACAAGTGGTATCAGAGCCATCTCGTTAATCGTGTTTCTGATTCGTCTCCACTTAACTGAATTTGGTAGAAATTCTTAGGCTTAGATGCGAATTAGGTATTCTTGAGTTCTTTTAGAAAGCCTGAATTACGAAACTGTATTTTTCCTAAAAGTTTCTGAAAAACGTTTTCGAAAAATTGATTGAAATTATTTGGATCGAATATATTTAAATCGTGTTTTAGGATTGTTGTTGGTTTTTGAACTAAAAGTACGAAACATGAAATCGCGTTACGAAAACGCGAGCCTAAACATGCTAAGGCGTAACACACCTAGTCCCGCGCGCCCGTCCGCCCAACAATCCCGCAACCGTGCGGGACTGCCCGCTGCTGCTACTCGCCCGCGCCTAGGCGCGCCTGCTCGCCTCCCGCAACCGCTCGGGAGCCTCGCCCGGCACGCCCGCCTGCTACTGCGAGCGATGCGTGCAGGGCGCACGCGTGCTGGCAGCCTTATGCTGCCGATCGCGTGCGGTGCTGGCGTGTGCGCTCACGTCGTGCGGCGTGCGGGCAGATAGTTCGGGCATTCCGGGCCGTTCGTTTCGTGATCTTGATTTTCGTGTTTAGTCCAATCCAATCCCGATTTAATTTTTCTGAAAAATTTTATTTTTATTAAATTTGAATTATTTTTGAAATAATTGTTTAAATTGGGATTTTGAAAAATTAAGCGATTTAAATTTTGGGAAAATTGAAAGCTTTATTTTATGAAAATATTGAAAGAATAAAATTATTAATTTTCAGAAATTAATTGGAATTTTATTAGTTTATAGTTTTTCGGGTTTTATAGAAAAGGCTCTTGAACAAGAATTGCATCTAAGTCGTATTTTAAGCTATTAGAGCTTAAAGCGAGAATTTTAATTTATTGGCTAAATTTAAATTCTCGCAAGTTGCATGTTAGGTGATCATGAGTTTAGACTTATGTATGGTTTTAATTTATGCACATGAATGGTTTAAATTGGGGTTGGAGCTCTATAGTTGCATTTTTCAATTGAGGTTGGAGCCTCACTTATGTGCGTACTGTTATGTAATTTATTATGTGACTTTCCATATTACTGTTTTTGAGGCCGAGGTATGCCCCGTGTATTTGTCTAAGGCCAATATGAAGATTGAGCCTTATTACTTTTCAGTACTTTTTCATTTTTTTTAGAGTAGAATAGGTGGTGAGGTTTTATTTTCATTTTGGAGACAATGCACCCATGGAGTAAGATGGACCATATTCAAGTAACAAGGAGGCCATAAGTGAAGACCTCTCAAAATGTTAGGGAGGGGAATCTCAATTGAAAATGTAATAGAGATAGGGCTCGTATTTTGTTACTGCTTTCCCTTATGTGATTTAAACTGTTTATGTGGTATGTATGTTAGAACTTGTGATTGTGGAGTAGCTCCCACATATCACACATAAGATAGGTAGAACCCATGATCATCACATGTTAGTATCATGCTAGGACATGTTATCTGCTAAGTGCTTGTGTGAAATGCATTTAAGTTGTACTTGCATTAATCAAGACTAATAAAATTGGATAGCATATATGTTGGTGAGGTCGAACCGGACAACTCTCCGATTGATTCGAAAATTCCCATTTAAATATTAAGCTAATATCGAACAATAGGTGTTTAATTTGAGATGTAAATTTTGAATTAAATTCCTAGCATTCCATCAATAGGTTTTAAGTTTAGTAAGTGAAGCTAGTTATTGTCCGCGAGTCGTGGGATAGCTAATGGAGCTTATTAGTTCTTAGTTACCTAATTGATCATTTTAAATGATCAATATTTCGTGGTCAATTTTAGCAAGGGCGATGTCCGCGAGTCGTGGGTCGTTCGAACTAAGTTTTGATCATGATCTTTTGATTTATGGGTCTAGCTTAACGCCTAAGTAAATATAGACGTCGCACGAGTCGTGGGTCCATATTGAAAGATATGTGATGCAAAAACAATTACTAAGAGTTCTAAAGGTGTTAGAATTGGTAAGTTGTACCTACCTAGGGTTTTACTTAGAATGTCCGCGAGTCGTGGGTGCGAGGTAAAATGCTTAGGATCTTAGTACCCATTGGGAAACGTGTTCCTCTTAGATCTTTGGGAATTATAGATCTTTGAAAAACAGTGGGAGCTACATTAGATTAAAGACCTTATCTTTTGTATATCGTTATAATTCAGCATGCTCACTAGTTCTCTGCTTTACCATTTAGGTCGTAGATTTTGTGATTCTCTACGTGTTTTAAAATGGCAACCAAAAACCCTCTTGTATCGATCCTCGAGTCAAACAAGTTGACTGGTCCCAACTATTCTGATTCGTTGAGGAATCTAAAAATCATTTTAGATTTTGAGAAGAGAACTTATGTTCTCTTCGAATGGGAGCCTAGTCCCGAAGGGGAAGCTCCCACTCGGGCCGAGCAGGACGCGATCCAAAAGTGGAAGGATGATAATCTTCAAGCCCGTTGCCTCATATTGGCTAACATGTCTCCGGGCTTGCAAAGGCAACATGAGGCCATGGAATTTACTTGGGAGATTTACGACCACTTAAAGCAACTTTACCGCCCTCATGAACGTGTTATAAGGTATAACACTTCAAAGGAATTGTTCCACTTGAGAATGAGGGAAGGTTCAAGTGTCTATGAATATGGACTCAAGTTTCTCACCCTTACTGAGAAACTTGCTTCCATGGACACGCCACTGAAAGATGAGCTTTCAGTGGACTTGTTGCTAGCCTCGCTCCCACCATCATTCAACCCATTTGTCCTTAACTTCAATATGAATCATGCTGGTGCTACTGTAGCTGAGCTGATTAGTCAGCTTGTGACTGCTGAAAGCACGATCAAGAAGGACAATAAGGTTCTGATGGTGAATGCTCCATCTTCCTCTTCTGGGCCTTCTAAATGTAAGGGCAAGAAAGCCCAAAAGAAGAAGAAGAAACCCCTTAGGCCTACTGGAGGCATTTCGAAGGGGAAGGCCCAACAGAAAAAGCATGATCAGAAAGAGGATGTTTGCTTTCATTGTGGCAAAGCGAGACATTGGAGGAGAAACTGCCCAGAGTACAAGGCTACTCTAAAGAAAGGTATGTTTCTCGTTGAAGTAAATCTTTCTATTAATTCTAGTTCTTGGGTACTTGATACCGGTTGTGGAACTCATATCTGTAATGATGTATAGATGCTAAATGAAGTTCAACAACTCAGAGAAGGAGAATGTGTCTTGAAGATCGGCGATGACTCAAATGTTGAAGCTCGAGCTCTAGGCACAATTAGATTAGATTTAGGAAGTTTTGAGTTAGTTTTAAATAAAGTCCTTTATGTACCGAGCATTACTCATAATATAATTTCAGTTCCAATTTTAGATTGTGAAGGTTATGAAACTTATATTAAGAATGGTAAATATTTTATCAAACGGAACAACTCTTCCGTTCACATCAGTACTCTAAGTAATGGACTTTATCTAACTCAGCATATCAATATTATGAATATACAACGAGAAACTAAACGTAAGAGAGATGACAAAGTTTCATCTCCCTTATGGCACGCTAGATTAGGATACATTTCCAAGAACAGAATTAGCAAGATAAACACTTTAGGATCATTCTCTGAAAATGATCTCAAAGAGTTAACTTCTTGCGAGTCCTATCTCAAAGGAAAGATGTCCGAAGTTTCTTTTAAAGGAACTGTGGAATGTGCCACTAAGGTCTTGGATTTGATCCATTCTGATGTTTGTGGACCGCTTAGTGTAAGCACAAGAAACAATCATCTGTATTTCATAACCTTTACCGATGACTTTAGTCGGTATGGTTATGTATATTTAATGAAGTATAAATCTGAAGCTTTTGAGAAATTCCTAGAATTTCAAAAGGAGGTTGAGAACCAAACTGGTCACAAGATCAAAGCACTTCGATCTGATCGAGGAGGCGAGTATCTTAGTGAAGAATTCCTTAGTCATCTCAAAGATAATGGGATTATCTCTCAGTGGACTCCTTCGGGAACTCCTCAACTAAATGGAGTTTCTGAGAGAAGGAATCGAACCCTACTCGATATGGTTCGTTCCATGATCAGTTTCACTGACTTACCACCTTCTTTCTGGGGTTATGCCCTAGAAAGTGCGGCAAAGATTTTGAATCTAGTTCCCTCTAAGTCAGTCCCTAAAACGCCCTATGAAATGTGGCATGGTAAAATCCCTAGTTATTCTTACTTAAGAATTTGGGGTTATCCTGCTTACGTGAAGAGGATAGTGGGAGATAAGTTAGAATCTCATTCTAACTTATGCTACTTTGTAGGTTATCCTAAGGAATCCATAGGATACTACTTCTATGATCAATCTGAGCAAAAGGTGTTTGTTTCCAGAAATGCTACCTTTCTTGAGGAACCGTTCCTTAAAGAAAAGAAAGGCAAGATCATACAATTAGAGGAAGTACAAAGTGACCTCACGCCACCCATTGAAGAAATATCCCCTTCTGATCAACCACAACCAATCACGAATTTTGATACACACGTAAATCCTCCTCTAAGGCGTTCTAAACGCACTCCTAGACAGCCTGAGAGATGGTATGGATTCTTCCATGAGATCTCTCAAAAGGATAATGATCCTCTAACATATGAGGAGACACTTTCAGATTCTGACTCTGAACAGTGGATAGAAGCCATGAAATCCGAAATGGATTCCATGAACTCCAACCAAGTTTGGACCTTGGTAGATTTGCCTGATGGGGTCAAACCTATAGGTTGCAAATGGATCTTTAAGAGAAATCTTGGAGTTGATGGAAGCATTGCAGCCTACAAGGCAAGACTGGTTGCAAAAGGATTCACTCAAAGACCCGGCGTGGACTTTGATGAAACCTTTTCACCAGTTGCAATGCAAAAGTCTATTCGGATCATGCTTGCCATTGCTGCATATTATGACTATGATATATGGCAAATGGATATGAAAACTGTCTTTCTCAATGGTGATATTGATAAAGACATTTATATGGAGCAACCCATAGGTTTCACATTCAGTGGGAGTGAGCAAAAGGTTTGCAAACTCCAAAAATCAATCTATAGATTGAAACAGGCTTCTAGGAATTGAAAATTCGATTTGATGAATCAGTCAAAGTGTTTGGCTTTATTCAAATTTCGAATGAATCATGTATGTATAGAAAGGAATTGGAGACCTCAGTGCAATTCTTAGTACTTTATGTTGATGACATCCTTCTTATTGGGAATTCGAAGGATGACATGAAAGTAACTAAGTTATGGTTATCGAACCAATTCGAGATGAAAGATCTTAGTGATGCGTCCTATATCCTTGGAATTAAAATCTATCGAGATAGATCTAGAAGGTTAATAGGACTATCACAGTCGATGTACATTGGCAAAGTATTGAAGAGATTCAATATGGAGTCAGCAAAGGTTAAGAACCTTCCTATGAGTGTAGGAACATGTCTTTCTAAGAAGATATGTCCTAAGACTAACCTTGAGAAGGAAAGAATGACTCATACACCTTATGCATAAGCAATAGGTAGCATAATGTATGCAATGTTATGTACTCGACCGGATGTGGCTTATGCACTTAGTGTAACAAGTTGTTTCCAATCTGACCCTGGAGATGGTCACTGGGCTACCGTGAAGAATATTCTTAAGTACTTGAAAAGTACTAAAGATTTATTCTTGGTTTATGGAGGTCAGAAAGATCTTACTGTCGAAGGATACTGCGATGCAAGCTTTGCATCTGACTTAGATGATTTTAAGTCAATGTCAGGATACATTTTCTGCCTAAACGGCGGAGCAGTGAGTTGGAAGAGTTCCAAGCAAACGACCACTGCAGATTCGACAACTGAGGCCGAATACTTAGCTGCGAATGATGCAGCTAAGGAAGGTGTTTGGATTAGAAACTTCATTCAAGAGTTGAATGTTGTTCCTAGCATGAAAGACCTCATTACTGTGTTTTGTGACAACACTGGGACGGTTGCTCAAGCAAGAGAACCAAGATCTCACCAACGGATCAAGCATATTATGAGAAAGTATCACCTAATCCGTGATATTATCAAAAGAGGAGATGTGCAAATGGAGAGGGTCGCATCAGTAGAGAACGTGGCAGATCCACTTACTAAACCCCTTAGTCGAGAAGCTTTCGAAGGTCATCTTAAGAAGATGGGACTTAGAGTAGCTTTAGGGTGGCTTTGACGGGCAAGTGGGAGATTGTTAGGAATAGTACCCTAGAAAGCCTATTGTATATACGCTTTGTACTTTTCCTTATTGTGATCACATATAATCTTTGAATAAAATAACGAATTGAGGCAACACTTCTTTATATGCTCTTGTTTGGTATGCGTTTACTTTATCTGTGCATGTATGAGAACTCCCCTAATCTTGATAACTTTAGGACTCTACCATTTAGGTGAAATGGTTCATGAAACGAGCCCTATATCACATAAGTCATGATTAGTAAAATACTCCAAGCCGATGAGTCCTACAGACAGTGGGAGTGTCAAAGTGACTACTCTAAGGCTTGCTTGTGGGATCACGCCCTTAAGAAGGACCACCTTGTTTTCATGGAGGTACAAAGTGTATAGTTGATACGTGCGTGATACATGAGGGTGCTTACTTCCATAAGTAAGTTCACTGAGGTGCCCCATGTGAGAAGATTCCTAAATGGGAAAAGAAGTTTCTATTTCAGGAAATGGAAACTTCCAGATTAGGAAATATCTCACGTGTCATTGATGTGATTAATTGATCCCTAGACTTGAGGTT
This sequence comes from Lantana camara, assembly GCA_037501455.1. Classification (NCBI taxonomy): domain Eukaryota; kingdom Viridiplantae; phylum Streptophyta; class Magnoliopsida; order Lamiales; family Verbenaceae; genus Lantana; species Lantana camara. The sequence goes on from CM074857.1 coordinate 114,824,630, forward strand.
CCATGTCATTTTATAAGTTAACTTTGTAGTCTTAGGTATAAGCTTTAAAGAGTGTCGCCTTAGACAACTGAGTCAAGGCTTATGCTGGGGCTGCACAAGTGACTCATGAAAGTGAATGAGAATTAAGAAAGGACCTACACTTGCATTTGTAAGGTGATCTCTTATTGTGTAAGTCATTCATATGCCATATGGAGTCCTTGGCCAAGGCAGTAGATCAAGACATCAAGAAAAGGGTTTCTTGGATTGAGATCAAATGGATATGAAATGCACTTAGCTTTAAGACCAGATTATTAGGGTTTTGATTATTCTCTTACCCTAGATCTTGGTTGAGAGATAGTAAGTAGGAGGATTGTATCTCACATGAATCAATGACTTAAAGGTTCTGTCGAATCGAACATTCCAATTCAACTAGGGGTTAAACACCTGTTGCTAGACTATGGTCGTTTAATCTATGGACTGATTAATTAATTAGTGAATTAATTAATTAGTGTCACTGCTAATTGAATTGAGAACCTAGAGGGTCACACACAACAACTTGGTTACATGAGTTAAGGCTTTAAAATGATTAAACGAGTTAATCGGGCCAAAGGGGTTCAACACGTGTGAAGCACACGTGTGGGGATATCACGTGCGTGACACTTGTCCTATATGTACACGTGTGCAATGTGCGTGTATATTTATTTATGTATTAAATAATTAATGTGTTAATTATTTAATAGACTTTGGTTTAATTTTGAATTAAAATGAAAGTTTTATTTTGGAGAAATTAATCGATTTAATTAATTATGAATTAATTAATTAGATAAATAAGTTATTTATTTATTAATAAATAAAGTATAATATTATCCAAAAGGGTTTGGATATTTTAGCTCTCTTAAAAGTTGATTTGAATTAGAATTCAAAGTCAAAGTTTAAAATTACTTGATGATCAAGTAATAAGAGAGAGGGACCAAATCCTTAGTCCATAAGGACTAGGATCGGCCGCCCCTCTCCTATATATAGGGGAGCTCGAGCTCCCCTTAGGGCTGATCGATTTTCTTTTGGTTCATATGTTGAACACCATGCTTTCTCCAAGATCAAATAAACCCTAGGTTAAGCCTAAACACTAACTAGAGAACTAGCATCCATACTAGTTAGATTGTAGTCAAGTTGGTGGACTATCTCTAAAGAACTTCAAGTTAGAAGTTTTGAAGATTCGAGCTTTACCAAGGAGAGGGGATCAAGCCGCGAGAAGAGCGTTCTTGGGTGGCTTGAAACGCTTCACGAAAGATTATTGAAAATTAAGTTTCTAATCTCTACGAATTTGGATTCACGATTGCGAGTTTCGATTCTTTTTGTTGGAAAATTTTTAAATTTCCGCTGCTTTCTGATTCCGGTTTTCCAACATGCATATGTCCGAGGCATCGCATTTGGTTAATCGACAGTTGGAAATGGAAAGAGGTCGTTCTCTGATTCCTGTCTGCTTCTTTACATTTTGTCGTAGCCGTTGTGTTGCTTGTTGGTATTATTATGGGCATTATAACCGCTCGTGGATTCTGAGATGTAGTGTTGACTTTGTATGCTATTAGTTATTACATTGTCGTATATTAGAGGTAGTCCTAATTCAGTTTACGAAACTCGTTAGTAGTGCACCGCTCTGTTAAAATCCTATGCTACTTATTCAGTTATGATCCGCGATGGTTGGTTGTAAAATGTTGTGTGAATTTTTGTTATTGTTTGAAGACAATTTTTAATATAGTTTGAACTGCCATTCTATGTAATATTTCTACGCTGCAATTTTATGTAATATTTCTACCAGCAGAACTATTTTTAGCCTTTTTAAATTGTCAACAAAGCAAATAAATGGGGGATACCAACTATGAAAAAGGAGTTTGAACTGTTTTGTAGGAATGATATGTGTTTTGGGAAAAAAACGTAGGATTCTCTTTGCCCTTTTGTAGGAATAATATGTGTTTTGGGAAAAAAAGTAGGATTCTCTTTCCTCTATTGTGTCACATGTAGCATAGTACCGAAGCAAGTGCCTTTTTGCAATATAAATATGGATTGTTCCCAAGCCAAGCTCATTGCCACCTCTCCTATAATTAAACTCTCATTTTTCCAATTTTCTTTAAAAAAATGGCGTACTGTGAGTCCATCAACTACCAATCAGAGCTGTTTTATCCCGGAGGCTGGACGAAAGAGATAGACATGGAATTTATTAAGGAATTGGGGAAAGAAGTGTTGTCAAGTGGGGAAAAATTGAATGATGAAAGCAATGTCTCGATTGCGAACGCAACGGAAGTAGTTATACCAAGTACAAAATCCATTTTGATTATTACTACTGCTTCACTCGATTTGAGTTTTTACATATAAACGTTTTGTCAAATGGTCATGGTTGAAGAAGTGTCCACGGGCAACAATCGATTCGGCCACCAACTATGTGTATGCTAGTATATGTATGTGGTGCTTATTACTACAAACCAGAACCAAATATTCACGAGCTTGATATGATATTTGGCAAAGGAGTGGCAAACACGATGAGGAAAAATCGTAAGGTTGTCACCATCCACAATGAAGATTTCCTCCCTCGATCCTTCATAAATAGTACAGTCCGGATATTACCTCATCCGTCACACATTTTATTTAATTTTTTCGTTTTTATTTTTCCTTTTGCCGTTTCATATCTAAAATTTTATTTGATGATCTGAAACAGTTGATGACGACATGTCCGGGGCGGAGTCCAGCAATGTTCGGCCACATTGACGTTTGCCACCTCAAGTACCAAAATTCAATTACGGCCCGTTCGGTGGAAGGAGTTCTTCGGCGGGCTTCTCGGGTGCTTCATGTGGCTCTGGTCCAGCATCTCCTGAAAAGTAGGAGGTAAAGACAAATTATTTCATACAATAGATAAGATCCTATTTTTAAATTCTTCTTGGTAATTATAGGTTCTAAACAGTTAGTAATATGGCTATATATAGGCTGTCTCTTGGGCGTCTACACGCCATTGTGAGTATACCTTGGCTTTCTTATCCAGCCAAGGTTTAGGGTTTAGGACCTATATATAGCAATATTGCTAACTGTTTAGAACCTATAATTACTAAGAAGAATTTAAAAATAGGATCTTATCTATTGTATGAAATAATTTGTCTTTACCTCCTACTTTTCAAGAGATGCTGGACCAGAGCCACAACAATCAAGAAGCCTGACGAAGAACTCCTTACCTCGAACGGGCTGTAATTGAACTTTGCTACTTGAAGTGGCAAACGCCAATGTGGCCGAATATTGCTGGACTCCGCCCCGGATACAAAACTGTCCTCATCAACTGTTTCAGATCATCAAATAAAATTTTAGATATGAAACAGCATAAGGAAAAATAAAACGAAAAAATTAAATAAAATCTATAACGGATGAGATAGTAACCGAACTGTACTATTTATGAAGATTGAGGGAGGAAAGCTTCACTGTGGATGGTGAAAAACCTACGATTTTTCTTCAACTTGTTTGCCACTCCTTTGACAAATATCATATCAAGCTCATGAATGTTTGGTTCCGGTTTGTAGTAATAAGCACCACATACATAATTCACCTACGTACACAAAATCAAATCCAATAAACAATGCAAGATCAAATTACTGAAATGATAGTAAATATTAAACCGAATAATCCATTACCCGAAATATATAATCCCAATCCTCCATACTAGCATACACATAGTTGGTGGCCGGATCGATTGTTGCCCATGGACACTTCTTCAGCCAGAACCATGCGACAAAACGTTTATGTAAAAACTCAAATTGAGTGAAGCAGTAATAATAATCAAAATGGGTTTTATACTTGGTATTAACTACTTCCGTTGCGTTCGTAATCGAGACATGGCTTTCATCATTAAATTTTTCCCCACTTGCGAACGCTTCTTTCCCTAATTCCTTAATAAATTCCTTGTCTATCTCTTTCGTCCAGACCCCGGGATAAAATAGCTCTGATTGGTAGTTGATGGACTCACGGTACGCCATTTTTTTTAAGGAAATTGGAAACATGAGAGTTCAATTATAAGAGAGGTGACAATGAGCTTGGTTTGGGAACAATCCATATTTATATTGCAAAAAGGCACTTGCTTCGGTACTATGCTACATGTGACACAATAGAGCAAAGAGAATCCTACCTTTTTTCCCAAAACACATATTATTCCTACAAAACAGTTCACACTCCCCTTTCATAGTTGGTATCCCCCATTTAATTGTTTTGTTGACAATTTAAAAAGGCTAAAAATAGCTCTTCTGGTAGAAATATTACATAGAATGGCAATGTAGAAATATTACATAGAATAACAGTTCAAACCTATGTTTTAAAACCCGGACCGGACGTCGAACCGGAAGCCTTACTGGTTACTGGTTTTACTAGTTATACCGATTCGACCACTATGACATCATAATTATATATATTTTTATAATATTATAAATATTAATTAAAAATAATCAAATAAATTAAATAATACAAGAAAATGGATATATAAATTAATTTCAACCACTCATTAATTTTTAACTAACATATATAATAATAAGATTTTAAATTATAAATAAAAAAATTAATTTAAGAAATATCATGCTTTTTACAGTAGGAAAAAAATATTACACATATATTTATATTTTTATAAATATATATTATAAAAATAAAATATGAAATATTATTTTATTCATGTTTAAATTTAATTCTTACGAATTATTATAATATTTGGAGTTATAATTAATATTTTCTTAGAACTCAATTATTAATTATAAGTTATTCGATTATAATTCCAGCAGTTATTATTATTATTTCGCTAACCATTTAGCATAACAAATGAAATAGGTCGATTGGTGGAGCATTTCCCTACTATGGAAAGGGCCCTGGGTTCGATATCCGCAGTCCACAGCTTATTTTATAATTTTGGAGTAAAAATAAAAAATAAAAAAATTCAAAAAATCCGGCCCAAACGGCCCGCTAAGCGGCCCAATCCGGTCCTTCAACCGATTTTCGACCGGTTCTTGGCGGGTCAAACTGGGCCAATTGATGGCTGGTTTTCGAGAGTCACCCGGATCGGACCAGCTGTCGGTAGGGATGCAAACGAGCCGAGCCGGCTCGCGAGCCTGGCGAGCAAGCTCGAGGCAAGCCCGAACCCAAGCCCCTTTTAGTTAGGCTCGTGGCTCGCGAGCCGGCTCACGAGCCAATATATTTAATTAAAAAATAATATTTTAAAATTTATATATATAAATATTTTATTATTATATAATATTATATATATATTTATTGATTTTTATATAAAATTAATAAAAAAGTAATATTTTTATAATATATATGTATATATATTTAATAAATATATATTATTATATATAAAAATATATTAAATTATTTTAAAAAACTAATTTTTAATTTAAAATAATATAAAACCCATTTGGCTCGAGCCGAGCAGAGCGAGCCTCGAGCCTTGGTCGAGCCGAGCTCGAGCCAGGGAAAAAAAAAAAAAAAAAAAAAAGGCCTCGGCTCGGCTCTGCTCGGCTCGTTTGCATCCCTAGCTGTCGGTCACCGACCGGTCCGATCCGGGTTTTAAAACATAGGTCCAAACTATATATATATATATATGTCTTCAAACAACAACAAAATTCACACAACATTTTACAACCAACCATCACGGATCATAACTGAATAAGTAGCATAGGATTTTAACAGAGCGGTGCTCTACGAACAAGTTTCGTCAACTGAATTAGGACTGATTACGACTGCCTATAATATACGAGTTTTGTCAACTGAATTAGGACTGATTACGACTGCCTATAATATACGACAACATAATAATTAATACCATACAAAGTCAACACTCTCAGAACATAGGATTTTAACAGAGCGGTGCATTACGAATGAGTTTCGTCAACTGAATTAGGACTGATTACGACTGCCTCTAATATACGACAACGTAATAAGTAATAGCATACAAAGTCAACACTACGTCTCAGAATCCACAAGCGGCTATAACGCCCATAATAATACCAACAAGCAACATAACAGCATGCGACAAAATGTAAAGATGCAGGACAGGAATCAGAGAACGACCTCTTTCCATTTCTAACTGTCGATTAACCAGATGCGATGCCTCGAACATAAGCAAAGTGGACACGCAAGGGCATTTACTAGATACGTTGTCCTCATCGGATCTGCCCTTACCCACATACTCCTTCGGTTCGGTTGGGGGCGTGATTTGATCAGCATGCTTCACTTGAATGTGGACGCCCACCGCACCTGTGGTAAACATCCCACCAAATGAATAAGCCTTCGTGCTTCACCTCCGATCCAAAGGGCATATGTAATGCATCCTTCCAGGATTCTTAAATGAGTTTTATGTACGAAGTATCATTTCACCGTGTCCCTTCGGACACTGAGGGGGTGGTGTGAAGCTCATAACTATGTAATCTGTGCAACATCCGAAATGAACAATTAACAGAACATCAACATATACTAAAATAACAACAACGACTTTGTAATGTAAACTGAAATCACCAACTCGAATGCAATATTCCTTCTCAAATTCCGCTGCCCTCATTACCAACAAAGACTTTTATGTAAACGAGATATATTGATGAATAAGGTATCTAAACAAATCGGGGGGCAATCGCTTAAAATTGCATACTTCGACCAACCAACAGAAACCCTAGAATTTGGCCCTAATCTCTACCCAATTCAGATATTAATTTTTGGCTAAGCAGAACCGGCTGACACTAACAAGAGCACATACTACAAACATAAACATAGAGGGGAGGGAAGACAAAAAATAATGTCTATTGAATTATTATGGGAAAACCATAACATGGATTAAAACAACTGGAAGGGCGATTGTCGGGTGCGTGTATTGCCTAAATCAAGGATAATACGCACCACTTCTTGATCTTACCTTTCACTAAAAATGGGGGAACATTCGAATGCTTACCTGCACAGAGAAAGTAGCGAAGATGGCGAGCAACGCATTGTCTTCGTGAAGGAGAAGAAGGACCATAGACAGCAAGAGAGAGTGTACGCCAACTCTGACTCCTTTTCCAAATTAAATGAGGGCATATTAGGAATTTTGGCAATTAGTATGGTGTGCCAAATTCCAAGCAAACACGATATTAAATGTCACAACCACTTGGTTTTAGCACACTAACAACTACCAAACAAAAAAAGTAGGTGCTATTAGAGTGAGCTAATTTTAGTTAATAAGCCCGTATTAAACTAAATGAAATTAACTCAAGATGCATACTAATGGGTCTGAATATGAGGTACAGAGTCCAATCACTTTAGAATTTGTTTTGGTGAGAAAACCAGTTGATGTTCGCCGGGAAAGATGGGGGTTCTACCTGCTAGGACAAACACAAAGACAAAGTCAGAAGGCCAAGCTGGGGGAACTGGGGGTGATTCCCAGTTTGGCTGTCCGACGCTCAAGTCAGATGAAGATCTGAAAGAGAGAATATGCAAAGTATGGAGTCGCAGTAATGGAGGTTCCTTACAGTGAAGGAGATGAACTCGTGTATTTATAATTGAGGGTCAGGGACCCTTTGGTCATTTGCACCGTGTGGTCCTGACCAAGTGTTGCCCTAACACGTGGCGCTATAAGAGAAACCTAGGAGGAATCTTCTGCAAAAGCTAGTGAAAGTTGGTGTTGGCAACAGTGGTAGGTGCGAGGGCATGTACGGGGTGTCAGAGAGCCGTTTTAGGGGGTTGGTAACGAGGGCTAAGAGCACGCTCGTGTCAACCAAGAGCCTTGGAGGCCAGAGAATCCGTTAAGGGATGACAGCCAAGGCTTATGCGAAGAGGAGTGGAAGCTTCCCTGAGGGAGAGTGGCGCTCAAAGAGAGCTTCCTTGACAGATGGGGGCTTAGCCCGGTAATTACGAAGTGCGCTCGTTGGGGAGCGGCATTGTTTGATTACGCAGGCATGTAGCAGAGACGACACGTGTCTTTGAGGAACCTTTACGCTCGTGGGGGTTTGGGCGCTCGTGTATATTACTTTAGTCCAGGAGGACAGGTGTCGTTATCCTGAGTGGCCACGTGTCCAAACGTGGGACGAGCGTGTTTTGACCCATCACATACCAAACGCTTTCTAATAATATTTAGTTTCCTAACATATGTGATTATATTATCTAATAAGATAACGTATAAAATATTATAACTAAACCATGAAATATATTCTTATATATTATATATTTTTGTGTGATAAAATTTTATTAAATGTTATTTAATAATATAATAGTAATATATATGATTAATTAATTTGATTTAATTAATATAATTATAGTATATATACATGTATTATATAATATATTATTATATTATATGATTATGTGTTATATATATATATATATATTACTAATTTTATTTAAAAAAAGGAATTGTTAAAAAAAATAGGGAAAGAAAAAGATCATCTAAAAAAAAAAGAAAAAAAAAGAGTTCAAGCCTTACCGAGTCTAGTCGAGCCAATCCTGAGCTTGAAGCGAGCCGAGTTCAAGCCATAAAATCTTCCTAAGCTCTTTTGTTTTACTGAAAGACATGAAAATTGCCAAAATAAGAATTGGGCTTAGCCCATAGCCTAGTGCCAAAGCCCAGCAGGTTTAAGGTCCATCGCCCGCATATATCCAAGCATTCAGAGTTGATATTCTTTTTCTTTTTTAGGTTTTTGAAGTTATTCTGTTTTTTTTTTTTTTTTTTTTGAAACACACACTCCAAGTGATCGAAGGGATTCGAACCCGGGATCTTACTTTCGAGAAAGAACCTTCAGACCACTTGACCAATCCTGTTGGTGAAGTTATTCTGTATCATGATTAATGAGAACTACTATCTGTTAGTATTATAATTACACGTGTAAATTTCAAGGGTAAACTCATGATCAACTTTAACAAAAATTTCTTAGCTATATCCTTATGTTTTTGTTTTTGTATTTTATAATTGATTAATTTACTTAGGTTTCAATTGTTAATATCAGCTGCATATCTAATTGTTATCCAAATAAATCAAAATATTTATATAAAATCGGGTAATGTGGGATAAATCCCCAAATATGCATCATCATATTTTTACTTAACTCCCCATTTTGGAAAAATGTTGTATAATTTTCACAAAATGTCGTACTTAAAATATTTCTCAAAATATGTTGTATAATTTTCACAAAATGTAGTACTAAAACGTTCTAATATCGTATTTATATCCTATTATATAGTATATTTTTATGGGGAGTTAACTAAAAATATTACAAACTGATGGGGAGTTATTTCAAACTTTCCCTTATAATATAGTAGTTTTGAATTCAATCCTAATACTACATTATTGGCTTCTATGATTATATATACCATTTGATGAAGTTCGTGAACAGATCGCCAAAAGTTATCCTTAAACTCTAGACTTGAATATACAAGTAGTAATATACAAACATATTGAAAGGCATCTCATTATAAATTTTCTAACGTTCAAGTCAATTTTAAAGAAAAAAAACGAAAACTTAGAAACAAATAGATTTATAGTATAAAAGTTACATTCTCCAAAATGAGATTTTCTTTTTTCTAATTCCCAAAATGAAATATGGGACATTTATACTTAGAAACAAATAAAGTTGTAGACATGAACTAAGAATATCAAGAAGCGTAAATCTTTAGCTAGGATAAATCATGAAGCGGAAATTTGGGATTACTTGGGCTTTGGTAATTATTTTAATTAATTATTCGTCTTAGGATTGAGCATTCATTCAATTAATATTCAATAGAATGGTGGCTAATACACACATCAAATCAAATTATAAAATTTTCGTTTTGCAACGTTGATTACAACCCTTCTAAAAATATCACTACAATAAATATCTAACTAAACTAAACAAAATACAGAAAAATAAATTATTATTTGATACTCAAAATAAAAATTAATCATTTTCAATTGATAAAATAAAGTTGGCATAAAATAAATCAAATAATAAAATAAACTTTTAGTCTTAGCAAACTATAAATAAACACTTTTTTCATTCTAATTAATAAGAATTATAAAAATAACTATAAATAAAAAACATAATTGATACTAAATACAGTTTTTCTACATCTACATCCCTATGAAATTATATAATTACAACTCATATCCATTTAAATTGAGATATTCCAAACTCTATTCATATGAGTTATGAAAACTACAGATTAAATTTAATGGAATAAAACAATTTGTAATTTTTAAAACTTTTAAGAGTGGAGTTTGTAATATTTTTATTTAAATGAATATAAATTGTAATTATTCAATCTTATAGTGTAGGTATAAAAAACTCTAACAAATAAAATAATAAACTGACTCTTTTAAATAAAACCTTCTGTCTATAGAGGGGACCCTCCCAACGAGTTTTTTATATTCACAAGGTTTAAATTCGAGAATTTGCTTAAGTGAACTCAAATTTCTATCTACTTGAGCCAACTGTCCGTTGGTGTTACAAATGAGAGTAGTTTTTTCTTCTTTTGAGATCTCATCTTATTGCAGGTGGTCCTCCCGTTGCTGCGTCCGCTTTTTTTTGCCACTTATGGATGACTGCGTTTACTTCAAGATCAAATCAAACGGAGACACGTCTGATCACGAGTCTCAATCTTCAACAATAACAAAATCTGCAAGTGTTGAGAATTTGGTGGTGCAAAAAGTCATTTGTTGTATTTTCACGGTTTTTACAAGTATTAGATTTAGTTTTGAAAATGTCATTTTTTGTTCTATTAGACGTGGAACAAACAAATATGATTGCCCACAAATTTATTAGCATTGTGGACTCGAGCCTGTGTTGCTTTTCTTGTTCCATTGTATTTTTTAATTTTAGTTGATTTAATAAATTTCTTTTTCGGGGTTTAAAAACAAAACACACTTATAAATGACAAACATAGGCGTAAGTTACTTTCTGTTTCCCTTTTTTAATTTTGCAATTTCGACATATTTATATATTATATAGGATATTTACACATCGGTCCACAACTTTTCCGAAATTCCCATTTCATACCCCAAACTTTGGGGTTCCCACACCTACCAAACGCCTGACGCACTTTCCGAAAAGGCGCAGATCGCCTGCGAACGCCATCATTCGCCCCACTACCAATTCAACCAATGACGTGGCAGAGTGCCTAAGGGGACCGCCTTATCATCTGGGCCCCACATTTCGAACTGAAAAGGCCTGCCTTCTGCAAACATGAAGTAATGTGCCCCAGGTTTCCGACACGGTGCCCCCACGAAATTAACCACCGTCGGATTCGACACATGTTTCGCTATCGACGGCTCTGTGCTGTGCTTTCTTCTTGGGGCGGTGACCGGTCGTCGGAATAGCAAGAAAATCAGGTTGATTGTGTATTCACTATTCACATTGGCTCATCAATTATGTGGCAGTTCGGAATTCTTTGAAAATTCGGCATTTGTAAAATGAGGATGATTTTAAGGTTTAGATTTCCCAGGTATAGGTTTAACGTACTATTAAACTTTTTACTTATATCTTAAACATTTTTATTTTCAAACACGCACTGAGAAAGGAAACTTATTGTCGTTAGGATATGAAGTATTTGGATCGCTAGTTCTTTTTCTAAACAATAAACAATATTATATTATAAATTATGAAGTTGGGAGTGCATTTTCATCAGATTAATCATCATAAAGTGACTGAGTTAATTGTACTGCTAATATCTAGTAAAATATTGTCAATCTTAAAGTGAAATTCAATTTAGAACATAACACATTTTGAATGAAATTTTTGAACACATTGTGGATGAGATTTATGAGAACTCAAATCTGGACAATAATATGAGAATCCAAGTTCGCTTTTCTCAAATCTGAGATCTTTGAGAATTCAAATTTACTTTTCCCGATTTAGATTAGATCTTTGAGAATCTACTTTTCATATGAAATCTCTTGCAGTTTGGGTAAAAAATAATTTTGGGTGATATTGACAGAAAACAATCGCCAGAAGTATAATTTCTGTGTGAACGGGAGAGAAAGCAATCATAAAACCTATCAAATGGGTAACCGTCAATAACTCACAAAATGAGAGACCAAGAAGAAAAAATCTCTAGAAAGACACAATAACTTCCATAAGGAAGATAATAACTTTCATGCGAAAGACTTTAAATTAAAAGAAAACATTTCAAAACAAATGGAAGGATGAATGATATTCTCAAAGTCTTTTTCTCTTCACGAAAGGCAAAACCATGTGAAAGAAGAGAGAGTTTGAAAATAATAGTCTGGATGGATTAAAAGTTGATTATGAATAGCAAAGTTTAAGCAATGCAATCAAAACACTCTTTTTACTTCAACATACACAACAATTTTTAACTTATTTGTTAATTTAGGTGGGTTCGGGTCGGGTTAAGGGATGATATAACATCAAAAGTTCCAACCTGCCCAAAGTTCCGACCTGATCTTATAGGGTTCGGGTTGACTTGATATATTTTCAGTTCACCCAATAACCCAATCCAGCACAATAAACCCGACCCAACCTGATTGTGCTTTAGTTTAGCTTTAATTTAATCTCAGAAGCCATTAATTCAAGATTAGGGGTTACAAAACAGATTACAGTTGATGATGCAGGAAATTGGTTGCCTTAGATTGAATGGGATCGGTTCCAAATCTCCAACAAATCAGCCAAGAGGTGGGTTCTTCGACTTGCTAAGATCAACAACAACGTAAGAATACTAGGCGGGAGTTGTTTTTCACGTAGGCACTCCGACGCTCAAGACAGTGAGATTGTCTTAGGTAGGAAAGAGTTGACCGAAAAATTGAGCAACGTTTCAGTATGTTAAAGTGTGTGTATTGATTCTGATCAGAAAAAGAGCATTTATACCATTCGAGTTAGGTTAAGGCGAGAATATCGAGAGTAAGTGGTTGGGAGATGTGCGAACGTGGGTAACCGCCACGCGCCAGTTGCCAAACGTGCTCGAGCTCAGCCTTAAGGGAACGGGGTTGAGGGGGCCGAACGCGATGTTGGCAAGGTGACCCTCCAACTCGACCCTGAGGGAACGCGAGAGAGGCAACTTGAAAGAGGGACCTCGCATAGAAGGGACCTCGAAACGGGACCTCACATAGAAGGGACCTCAAAAGAGGGACCACGCATAGAAGGAACCTCAAAAGGGGATCTCACATAGAAGGGATCTCGAAAGGGGGAACTCGATGTTAAAGTGTCAAAGAGAGAACGAGTCCCTTAGCTTATTTTTTGGCACTATCAACAGTAAACCCGTGATTGATTTTTGCCCATATTTTCTATAAGATGGGAGAAAGATAAAATTTCCACAGCTACAAAAAAATAAACTTCCAAATCTCAAATTCGTTTTTACAAACTTTCAGCAACAAACAAATTAAATAGATAGATCGAAAAATAACAACTCATTTTGTACAAACTTCTTCAAACTGTTCTTTCAGCAACAAAATTTCAAATTTAATCAACAAAAAACATATTAATTTCCACATAAAACTCTAGATCGAAAAATAAGAGCTCATTTTTTTGCACAAAAAAAATCAAGAAAATATAACTTTCACACACCCCCTTTTTGTCCCGGAAAATAGAACTCATCTTTAGATCTAGAAATTTAGTATCGGAAAGAGTGGTCTTGCTCGTCGGCGGCGGTGAAGGCGTTGGAGGTGGAGGTGCAACACGCATGTGTATTGTGTACGCATCTACTAGGCATGTTACACCCTATGAAAGATGGTGATTCTTTCTTAAGAACACAATCATACAAGCAAGTTTCAATTGAATCAAATTAACACTCGCACTGTTTGTTGAACTCATCGATTTTGAGTAATTTCTAATCCAACTTGAGTTAGAATTTGTTTCATAAGTCATTAACTTAAATGACTATGTCCTAAACGACTTTAACAATTAGAAGAGTTCTAATACATGCACACATAACTGAAAGCACACAAAACGTGTAAAACACACAAACAAGTAGTTGCTTTTGATAAAAACAAGCGTCTATTATAGAAAGATTGTTGTGATTAAGAAAATTATCAAAACGGATTATAAAAATATTGACTTTTAAGACACTATTCCTAAAACAGTAAAGGGCTAGGCTTTTCTTATTTTGTTACCTTCCTTTATAACTCAGTTAAGCATATGTAGGAGGAAATTGCATCAATACCCCTTGTATTATACAAAAAAACCAAAAAGACCCTGTAATAAAACATTCTTTCAGAAAATTTTATGTTTTTTTTTTCTTTGCATGAAAAACCTTGAATCCGAAAAGTGTCTTGCACGCGCTTTGATTGCGTGCAAAATTGAGTTTTTTTTATACTTTTTTATGCAGAATGACTATTTTATCCCTATATATTAAATTATATATATATATATATATATATATATATATACAAGTATAAAAATAATTTTATATATATATATAACACCAGTCAGCAGGTCGGCGCAACTTGTCGTGGGAAGGAGGAGACAAGAATGGAGAAAATTCAGCGCGGTGGTGGGAATCAGACGATAATGACGGTGGTGCTGAAAAAATGAAAGATTCGGGAGACCGTCAGTGGCTGAAGATAGGGTGGTTGGGAGCAGGGGGACGTCAGCAGTTGAGAAGAGGGGAAATCAGATCTGCGGGAAAGGGGTGAGGGGAAAAAGTTGGGCGGCTGTGGAGAAGAGGGGCAAAGGCTGTTGGGGAAGACGGGAGGGGGGCGGCGGAGTCTTGGGAAAAAGGGAGGGGGTGGCGGGTGCTTGCTGGGGAAGATAGAAGATGGTGGGAGGGGGATGGGTGGGGTTTACACATATTACACATAGATATAATATTTACATAATATATATTTATATTTATATATTTTTATTCATTAATGATATTTTAAAAGTAATGTTTATTTAGTGGCTAAATTGTCAATTTAGTCCCACATGATTGGTCACTCGTCAATTTAGTCCCGTGCTTTTACAATAATTCAATTTAGTCCCAAATCCTAAAATTCTCAATCAATGTGGTCCCAAATGCTAACTGATGTTAGAAAATTAACGAAATTGACCATTTGACACGCTGACTTAGAGTTTGGAGGGTAAAAAAAAGAACCCTAACACATCCAATTTACTCATTCATCCTTCTCCCAAATATTTTATCCTTTCTTTTACAAAAAACCCTAGGAGCCCGCCTTCGATTTTCTTCGATTTGTGAAAATTTCTCCACAGTAATACTCTCACATGTTTATTACGGTCCAGAAACTTGGTCAATTCTGTTAGTTTTCTAACGTCCGTTAGCATTTGGGACCACATTGGTTGAGAATTTTAGAATTTGGGACTAAATTGAATTATTCCAAAAGCACGGGACTAAATTGGCGAGGGGCCAATCCTATGGGACTAAATTGATAATTTGGCCGTTTATTTATTATAATATATATAATAAATATATTTCAAAAATAATAAGTGATTTTTTAACATTTATATATTTTTATTAAATTATTATATATTATATAATATACTATATGCATATAATATTTATATTCGCATATAATATAATATATATTTTATTATAATGTTATATATGTATACTATTATTATAATATGTATATGTACATAGAGGGTATTTTGGGTAAAACACATCTTTTTGTTGATCAAATTGAATGAGGAGGCAGTGTGCAAAAGACAAAAAAAAAAACATAAGGTCTTATAAACTATTTTTTTATGAATGGTTTTTTTTTATTTTTTTGTCTAACTCAGGGTTATTTGTGCAGTTAACTCGCATATGTAGAAGGGCAAGCCTAGTCACTACAAAGTGAATGTGAACATTCTATTTTATAGACCTTAAACTAAATAGACAATATCTCTTATCGAGTCAATTTAAGGCGCGTGGGTTGAAGGGCGCTACTCGAGGATATTAAACGGTGAAATAAGTAAGACAAAATACCTAATTTGAATTATTAGCACATAACAAACACTTACTTCATTTCATAAAGAGGATTTGAACCCGAAAAATTACTTGAATCTAATGCTTCATTCCATTCGGGCAATTGATCAATATCGGTTGCTGATTATTATGAACAATTTATTCGTGGTTCAAGTATTGCTCGAAGCGTCCTTTCTCCGTTTGATGTTTGCCATATGCATATATAAGAAGTTGGTGAAGAAATTACAAGGCTCATGACAGCTCAATCATACATTAGAATACTTAATTTTATGTATTTTTGTTCGGAATAAAACTACCCGCAGTCTACTGCAATGCTTATTCATTTCTTGAAAATTTCCCTCCGATAATTTCAATTTTTTTAATGAAATAATCTTTCATAACTCTAATGAATATATCAAATCGATGTTATTCCAACTTCCAAAGTATATTATTATATTTCGAAAAGAATGCACGTAACTTAGTTTGCAAAGAGGTGTTTATATTTACAAACATTACGTATTAATTTTTTTTGTAGTACAATAATATTACATAAACGAAAGCATACCTTTTCAATCTAAAAAGATTAAAATAAAATGTGAGAATTCAATAACATATTTTTTAGCATAAAATGTGGGGTCATATTGTATTCTTAATTTGTGAATTTTATACAAATTTCGAAGGACGCTTATCGTTTTCCTTTTTTTCGTTGTTTTATTACTACACATTCCATATCTTGTATATGTTAATTTTATACACATTAGATTCAACGAGTGTTAACTAAACCAAATTAAAAGAATTTTCAATTAATCGAATCGAAATTTAAATTTAAATTTAGTTTCTGTAAATAAATAAAAGAAAAAGGGAAAAGAGAAAAAGCCAACATACAAGAAAGAAAGGTTAAAAAAAGTAAAGAAGACAAAGAGGAAAGAAAAGCCTAAAAGGATGTGTGGACATTTTCTTGTACAATTCTCTTGTATAGGAGAGGCCAATGCCTCTCTAATTCTAGAGTCTCCGTCATTCCTTTCTGCCCCTATCAATGCCTCTCAACCACTTGACATTAGGGTTTTCGTAGGGTTATCGTGACTTCCATTCTCTTGTCTATCAATTCAAACCCCTATATAAATTTATTTTATAACAACAATAACTTTTATAATATTTATAAGATAAAAATGGAATTTGTCGTGCAATTAAAGGTGGTTGGATATAATGTTAGTTTAATTAAGAATTATTATTTTGAATTTTTTGGTATGTATATATACTATTTGATGCATCTTATTTTTAGCACACCTGGATCGAGGCCCATTTACGAGCAAGGCCGTTGGACGACTGAGAGGATCACGACTAAGGGAGATTGGGCTAGTTTACAAGATCGAGCCCAACAAGAAAACTCATGCATACAAGCATCTCGAAGAGGAGCGAATGTTACAGAGGAACGTATTTAAGGGAGGAGCGCAACCGAGGAAGGAACACAGTTTAGGAAGGAATGTAACCCGAGTGGCTTCCTACCTAAATGACGCGGGAGATCTGAAGATAACAAGGTTTTACCAAGTCCAACCCCCCAAACCTCGACCAAATCAGTTTTAGTACGTTGGATAAATATTCTCCACGTTTCTGTTAATTTGAATAAACCCTATCTGATGTAACGAAGTGGGAGAGAAAATATTTCTTCTCCCACTTTCTCTCAACAATCCCTCACCCACTAGAAATAGGAAGTGTCCCACTTCCCTAGAAAATAGGAAATCCTAACAAAGTGTAAAACCCTAGCTAGAGACCTCCTTAAATAGTAGATAAGAGTTGTACTCTCATCATCAATTACATTACGATAATACAGAAAATATTCTCTCTTCTCTCTTTCTCTCTCTCAATAGTCTCTCTTTTCTCTCTCTTTAATCTATCTAAGAAATCTGCTCATCCTTGGAGGTTCACCTCGGGGACGACATCTTTAATTTCTTGAGTTATTTAGTTAATTATTCTGCTTATCAATATTGTTATTTCATTACGTGCATATTAGTCTCTATTATTAATCTCTATTTTCTTAGACTATTTTCTTCGTTAACCATTGTTTTGCAGGTTTATTTTTCTCTAATATTTATAGTTCAGAATTCTCGTACAAATAGGGTGTTGTGAATCTTGAGACGCATCATCTGGCGCCATCCATGGGAACTTAGGCTATAGACGTGAAGGAACTAGATCCACATCTTTCATGGCTACTTCAACAACTAACAATTCCGAATCTACTACGGGAGGAAGCCTTCGCTGCGTTCCTGTGCATGCGAACCTGGCACCTGGAGAAGGAAACGACACCGAGCTTCAACCGGCTCAGGAAACACGGGAACAGTGCCTATGTCCTATGGCAACGCCTCGACAGGTCAATAAGGACTCCAATCCCAAGGACTATCGAACCTGCTTTGACATCCAACCTGGCGGCGAGCGAACCTGCAGTGATTCATATCCCATGCGCTACTGAATATGCTCCAAGAGCAACCGAGCCAGTCGGAACAACTAGCCCCACTAGAGACGTAACTGTAAGGATCCCTTATCCAGGATCGCTTGTCACTGGTCATCCGAGCCTGCCAACACCTACCATAACGAGCGTAGAGTTTCAATTCTCTACCCCGAGGATGGTGTCCAGCCCTGCTTTGCAAAAAGCTTTCCCCCACTCCAGGAACACCAATCCTAATGCCAAGAGGGCACAAACTGGAGGTCAAACTGCTGAGAGCACATCCGCAGGAGAAACGCGACTACCGTGGGATAAGCTAAACCATAGGATTGCTGAGGTAGTTCGTATCTCTTTATGAAAAGAAGTCTTGGACACGGTAAGAAAAATAATTGCACCAGGACAGACCCAAACTGCCAGGGACAAAGCACAATCGGGAGACACGCTGCCCCACACGTAGGAGGAAGCTTTGTACCAAGGTATCCCGCCACCCACTGCCCAGGAAATGCCTTTGGTGAATAATCAGGCAGGAACGCACCAAAGGGCGACTAGACCACCCGGAGCAACCTTATTCGATGTAGACCAACACTGACTAACACACAAGTGGATGTATACGTTTATAACACAAATTTGCACCATGAAGCGGAGCTGGAGAAGAGGGAGAACACACCTAAATCTTACATTTTGACGGATCAACTACCCAGGTAGGAAGCAAACCCAGAGTACTGCTAACTAACCCCGAGGATGACAAGTTCGAGTTTGCAATCCGATTCCAATTCAAGGCTTCAAATAAAGAAGTCATGCACATCCACAACAAGGCCCCTAAGTATCCAGAGGAACAAGGAAGCTTATACAAGAAGTTTCTCACTTCCATTACTACGATGTCCATCTCAGGAGGAAAGACGGGAAATTACAGCGTTCTTGAAATATTCCAGACTTGAAGAGGTTCTTCACATAGGAGGCTTCACTAAGCCTTGTCAAGTAAAGTTGACAAATAATCTTCCTTTCATTACTTTATGTCGGAGTACTTTACTCGTTGTCTTTATCAGTACTTTATTGCATATTTGCTCCATCACGCATTTATTTCATTATATTCTTGTTTATCCTCACCGTTTATCTAAATCCCTAAAATGAATAAGAATTGAAGCTAATAGTATACTAACCCTAATAGGGAAAATCCTTTTCCTCTATAACTATTCATGCAGGTATGTGAATCGCATTTCCTCAAGCACTAAGGAGGATGGCGTAATCAACTAAAGAAGATATACAAACTCAATGAGCTCATTCCTTAAAGGACGAACATCCTAGTGAAAAATTTAAGGGACGAACGTCCTAGTGCAAAATTCAAGGGACAAATGTCGTAGTGCAAAATTCAAGGGACGAACGTCCTAGTGCAAAATTTAAAGGACGAACGTCCTCTTGCAAAATTTAAGGGACGAACGTCCTTATATGAAAATTTTATAGGACGAACGTCCTTGCATGAAAATCTTATGGGATTACCGTATAAGGCTTCTTGGAGGAAGGAAGTCGCGAAACTTTTGTTTGTTCCTGAAGAGGAAAGAAGGCGATAAGCTTTTGTTCATCCCTGAGGAGGAAGGAAGCCGCGAAACTTTTGTTTGTTCCTGAAGAGGAAGGAAGTCGTTCATCCCTGAAGAGGAAGGAAGCCATCGAACACCATTGTCTCTACTCTCTTAGCCCAACTTTCATTTTGAACTAAGAGAGGGGGGGGGGGGGGGGGGGAGTTATGATGCATCCTATTTTCAACACACTTGGATCGAGGCCCATTTACGAGCAAGGCCGTTGGACGACTGAGAGGATCACAACTAAGGGAGATTGGGCTAGCCTACAAGATCGAGCCCAACAAGAAAACTCATGCATACAAGCATATCGGGGAGGAGCGAATGTTAGAGAGGAACGTATTTAAGGGAGGCGCGCAACCAAGGAAGGAATGCAACCCAAGTGGCTTCCTACCTAAAAGACGCAGGAGATCTGAAGATAACAAGGTTTTACCAAGTCCAAGCCCCCAAACCTCGCCCAGATCAGTTTTAGCACGTTGGAGAAATATTCTCCACATTTCTGTTAATTTGAATAAACCCTATCTGATGTAACGAAGTGGGAGGGAAAATATCTCTTCTCCCACTTTCTCTCAAGAATCCCTCACCCCCTAAAAATAGGAAGAGTCCCACTTCCCTAGAAAATAGGAAATCCTAACAAAGTGTAAAACCCTAGCTAGAGACCTCCTTAAATAGGAGATAAGAGTTGTACTCTCATCATCAATTACATTACGATAATACAGAAATTTTCTCTTCTCTCTCTCAATATTATCTCTTTTCTCTCTCTTTAATCTATCTCAGAAATCTGCTCATCCTTCGAGATTCACCTCGGGGACGACATCTTTAATTTCTCGAGTTATTTTGTTAATTATTCTGCTTATTAATATTGTTATTTCATTACGTACATATTAGTCTCTATTATTAATCTCTATTTTCGTAAACTATTTTCTTCGTTAACCATTGTTTTGCAGGTTTATTTCTCTCTAATATTTATAGTTCAGAATTCTCATACAAATACGGCATTGTGAAATTTGAGACACATCACTATTAATAGGAAGAATTTTATACTTTTATAATTTCAACTAACCCAAATTTGTATAGCTTAGCTGATATATATGAGGTAAAAGTTTCGGTAATAACCCGACAATGGGTTTGATCGGTTTACCTTTTTTTAAAAAAACTAACCCAAACTCGTAATGAGGCATAGAAAAAAGAATTAATACTTCGTAAAACTATTATGATCACTAGCATAATGATAAGAAAATTCTTATTTGAAACTCATTCACACTTCTTTTGACCGAGTTGTGACGTAGAAATCTTACTAATGGTGATAACATCTAAAGTATTAATAGGTCTCAGCTATATATATCAAGCTTTATTATGACAGAATATAAGATACATCATCAAATAATCACGTAATATGAAATATATTATCATTAATTCTCTATCATTGACTATAAATTTTGAATTATCAGATTCTTTTTTTATTTTTTGACCACTAATATTGCATGTTCTATAGCAAAATGGTGATGAGCATTGAAATTTGAATAAGTATTCGAGTTCCAAATTTGTAAGATCAGAAAAATTTTCTAGTTCTCAATCCCTTATTTAGAGATGCATTGGGTCGAGAGGAGCACCGTTTTATTGTATTTTTATTAATGTTTCATGCTTTAATTGAAGGAAAATTGGTCTTGTTGGCTGGTTTTTGTATTCTAATGAAATTACGATCAGAGTATTACGAAAATATTCGGAAGGTGTTTGGCTAAACTTATAAAGCTCAATATCTATGATGCACACATATATATATAGCGACAAGAACATAATAACATACGAATATGACGATACAAATTTTTTTAAAATTTTTTACATACGAAGTGTTGGACATGATATCCGACACGAATATTTAACAGGATATGACACGACAAGATAATATTTTTAAAAGTATCGATGAATTAGAACTCAACATGATATATTTTTTCCAAAATATTAATTGTTTCATTACCGATTTCAGAATTCAATGTCATATCATTATAATCGAGAATTCAGCAAATTGTCCTATATGATACTAGTATAATAGCTTTTCCAAACTATTGTTTCATTATCGATCTTGCGCTATTGGATTTCTACTTTTATAAATGTTTGTGTGTGGTTAAATTACTTGTGTAAAGTTAGGGTTATAAAGTATGGTTACAAACGTGGAATATAGGCGGATAAATTTCTTTGTCTGTATTCCTTTATTTTGGATACAAATATTGTACCTAGATATACGTGCATAAGGTATAAAGGGAGGGACCATGTCTTTTGTTTGGGGCACCCCTACAATATATAATGGGGCTGAGGTGAGAGAGTGACGTCCTTGAACGTCGCGATATTTTCATCACTGAATCATTACTCTTCATAGCTTTTGCAAATAAATGCAACTGCTCATTTGCGTACGGTTGTCTCACTCTTATCATTCTATTATTCTTTCATTTGGATATCCTACGAGGCCAAGACAATAGTGCATTGTATAAAATATTTTTAAAAATATTATTTTATTTTATTTATTTATTTTTTTTTAAAAAGAACCGGTCAGAGAAACCGTGAAATTAATACCGAGACTCTCACCTCATATATTCAACCGGAATCAAGAGTTCATACAAGTCATAATCCACTTATCAACAAGGCAATTAAAAAAAAAAAAGCCCCATCCAAACACAAACAAAACAAAGCGAGGGCATATTATTGAAAACTAGACCCCTAGAAAACATCATCAAGATCATCTCGCTCAGGGATCTTATGGAAAATCAGGTCCCTGATACTGACTGAGCATAAGAGAGCAATCACTGGCCAATTGTGTTGACGCCCAAACTCCCAGGCTTCAAAGCTAGGCTTGTCACAGCAAATGCTCGAATCATCGGCAGCGTCCTCAGGACAGTTCAAGTTCTCCGAAATGTTATGGGCGAAGATAATGTAGAAATCCGACAGATTAAAAAAAAAAAATTATTTTATTGTTCATATTGTCTTGAGCATGCTTATTGAACATTTCTTATATAAAAAATTTTGAAAAATTTTATATTATTATATTCGTAACTTATCGTATTATAGTCATTGTATTTAAATCCGTGCGTGATAAATTATGACACTATTAAATGTTTTCATGAACTCTGTTTTACTGTTGTTTACATATAAAAAAAAAAAGAATCATGATTTTGTTGAATAGTGAAAATTTGATAAGAATTCTCCTTACTTAGGATGGTTGTGGTCGTCTTACTAACTTAATTTTAGTTTTTGGAATACAAAACTTCCTTAATTTACTTTGATTACTATATTAAAACTTTCAGCTTTCCAATAATTCTCTAAATGATTATAAATTTAGTTTATCAAGTAATAATACTTTATACATTGCAAACGAGAATTAATACAAAATCAAAATAAATCAAAACTCACTTATTTTTTGAACAATTATTAGCTAATTCTATGTAGTTACAGCAATTTATAATAGGGTAATAGAATTTTCTTCCCTGAACTTTGAGGGTGTTTGCACTCTATCCTAACTTTTACATTTTAGTGTAAGTAATACATAACCTTTGAAGTTTGTTTGCAAACATTCCTTTTGGCTGGAAAATTTCGCCGAAAACTTTTAGTGGGAGTATTTGAGGGTATGTATATATTGATTAAAACATGCATTATCGAGGGTATTTGCACTTTACCCCCAAAATTTTCACGTTTGGATATATAAATAGTACATAACCTTTGAAGTTTGTTCCCAAATAGCTCCTCTGAAAGTTTCCGGCCAAATGGGGTGTTTGCAGACAAACTTCAAAGATTATGTATTACTTACACTAAAACGCAAATGTTGGAAGTTAAGGTGCAAACACCCCCAAATGTGAGGCGGGGAAATGCTATTACCCATTTATAATATACCCAACGGGGTTTGGTTTAGTGGTGCATATCATAAAAGACTAATTTTACCTGATCATTACAAAAATTTGTGAATTACCGAAGAAATTTGCATATATATATAGAAAAAGTTTGATGAGTTAGTGGCCTAGCAGACCCAAAAGGACAAGAAAAGATCATATTTTCAGGCTAAACCACACGAAAAAGACCTTCGGCTTGTCAAGATTTTCTGCCCATTCATTAGGTGTCTATTCATCTCAGTCTGGAGCTTATGTGGCAAGAGAGAAGCGTTCCCAGGCGATTAATGAGACGGTTAATAAGTCTGCAACTAATGTGATGAGTGCAATGCAACAACAAATACAGGAGCAAATGTGCCAATCTAATGTGATGTTACAAGCATCACAACCCTACAAGAAGAGCAAATACAAGGGCAATGGCAAAAATAAGGGCAACAGTAGGAGAAAAAATACTCCTATTCCCTTGAAAATGAAGAAGAAAGTGAGGATGGTGAGTGATAGGAGATATATTGGTATGTTGATGACATAAAATAGTAGTAGTAGTAGTATTATATATAAATGTTAGTTGTTAATAGTTATAGCTGGTATGTTGCTGATGTTACTAATAGTAGTTGGTTATGGTGTTATTGGTGTTGATGATAGTTCGGTGATGAATATATATTTGTTTTGAATGAATTTGTCGTCATTGAATGGTTTTGATAAATTTGCTATATATATATTTTTTAAACAGGGGGAATTATTAAAAAAGAAAAATAATATTATATTTATTAAATAATACTGACGTTTCCATTGGAAATTATATATTTTATATTTCTCGTTTTTAATTTTCGGCGGATAACTCATCAGAAAAAATATATATATAAGATTATTCGTTTCTACTTTTCGACGGAATTCTGATAAAAAATCCATTGAAAAATATATATTTTATATTATTTGTTTCTACTTTCCGATGGAATCCCAATGGAAATTCTGTCGGAAAATATATATTTTATATTATTTGTTTTTATTTTCCGATAGAATTTCTGTTAGAAAAAGCAAAGACTATTTTTTTTCCCCTTTACCTTTAGCGATGGGCTACCGACGGAAATTCTTCGGAAAGTCAAAATTATTTTCCCTCTGTTCATCAACATTACGACAGGATTCTCGTTGATATTCCGTCGGAACTGAGAAATATATATATATTTTTTGGTTTCCCCCTTTTTTCTATTGGTACTCTTGTCAATATTCCGTTAGAATGTCTTTTCGAGAATTATTTATGGGACGGCCATGTCCTGTGGTAATTCATTGGTATTTCTTATCCCAACGGATTTTCGACGACTTTTCGAGGGATATTGCCGTCGGAAAATGACGAATTTTTTGTAGTGAATTCTCTAAGGCTCCATTTACCTTGGTTGGAAATGGTGGTTTGGTTATCTTAACCACCCTTTCCAACCCTTTACTTCAGACTTTAAATAATAGGGGCTATACCCGGAGCCCCGGGAATACGGCTGGAAAGGATGTGCAATATACCCATCAAAAAATTTGCAGCTATTTACACCATTAGCGGTGGACTCGATGAAATGCCATTATTGTCCCTTAATTTCAATGACAAATTACGTCATTGCCCCTCAGTTTTGTTTTTGTCCGCCAAACTTGAAATTGGAAAATTCCCCAAATTGAATTCCCGCTGTAAAGAGGGATTTAATCCCTCGAATCACTCCAAAGCTTGTGAGTAAGCTGTGTCGTTGCCAGTACAAATTCTTGAACCCGATTGCAATTGCAAACGATACGCCCGTTCGTCTTATGGTGATGGTAATGGATTCCTACTCATAATATCAGATATGGCATCAAAATCAGGAAGTATTGGAAGAAATCTGAGTAAAAGGCTAAAAGATTACCTTGAAAAGCTGCCGACAAGTTATACACCGTTCGCTCCCTCAGGCTGGATGCAAAGAATGAAGCTTCATCATTGGTATAAGGATCTGAAATCTTACAAATCTGGGCTGTAATAATTGATGGGGCATTTTGGTAAATCTAATCATAAATGGTGTGTATTAGCCTAGTAAAGTAAAGAAGGCAAAAAAATGGGTTAGATAGCATGTAGCACCCGAGCGTAAGGTACCACATCCCCTGCACCGAGACCCGACCCGTATATGGAATGGAAGTCCATACACGTGCAAAATCCACGGCGAACGGGGACACAACACACACGCTATGCTAGGCGGGACTAACCCTTAAACCAATCAACTCAAGAAACATAAAATCAGAGTTAAAATAATACGCGGAAGCAAGAACGACATAGCATATATACAATGAGCCACCAAGCTCCAAAAATAGATATACAAAAGCATTCAAATAATTCAACGGCGCTCACGGCCTACAAATCATAACGCTCCAAGCTATACTATGATCATATACAGAATAACAATAAGGGTATGAATATATGAGACTGAAAAGAAGTGCTAAACATAAATGCAAGACCTAGACGACTTGTATTCCCGCCTAGCACTCCTATACCTGCACAAAACAACTGAAAACAACCGGGTTCAGTCTAAAAGAGACTGGTGGGTATAAAATGGGGCATAAGATATAATATCGCATAAATTAAGCACATACATGCAAGCCCTAATCCTGTATGAAGTTTGATAAGAATTTCCCAAGTGGTTAAAATAAAAGAAAACATCAACGGGATTACGACGTTCATAATCATTCATAATTGTTCATAAGGGTTTATGGCCCGGCGAGTGGGCGTGCACAATCTCCAACCTACTCCTCGTGTAATCATAATTAATTATTCAATCATTCATTATCATATATAAATCTTTTGTGCTCATAAATAACATGATCATAATCATTCATATTGATGGGGTCAAAATACGACCGTCCCACGCTAGGACATGTGGCATCACCGAGATGATGACGTTTGTCTCCCCAAGGTTGCACCCATCAGCACCCGAGCGCTAAGCCCAACGAGCGCAATCCTTCTTCGAGAGTTGAGCCCCACGAGCACTGATACTCTCACGAACGCCATTCGTACTGTATGATTGGCACGTCCGCAAGCCAAGGGAGCCCTCTTTGAGCGTCACACTCCCTCAGAGTGGCCTCCCCTTCTGGCTCGTTACTTGAACTGGAGCCTTCATTCCCCCCAGCGGATATCTTGGCTTCCAGTACTCCAGGTTGTCACGAGCGTGCTCTTAAGCCCTCGTTACCAACCACCCAAATGGCTCTCTGACACATCGTACATGCCCGCGCACCTGCCACTGTTGCCAGCACCAACTTTTGGCCGCTTTTGCAGAAGATTCCTCCTAGGTTTCTCTCTCATGGCGCCACGTGTTAGGGCAACATTCGGCCAGGACCACTTGAGACAAATGACCAAAGGGCCCTTGACCCTCAACTATAAATAGCTAAAGTCATCTTCTACACTGGTAAGCATTCTTCATCACTGAAACTGTGACTGAACTTACGTTTCTCCTTCATACCTTGAACTGACTTGAGCGTCGGAGAGCCAAACTGGGCATCACCCCCAGTTCCCCCAGCTTGGCCTTCTGACTTTTATTGTGCTTGTCCCAACAGGTAGAACCCCCTTTCTCATTTTCGGCGAATCTCCGGCGGTTTCCTCCACAACTACAAATTGTAAAGTGATTGGATTCGGACCCTCACATTCTGAACCCATCATTTTTGGCGCCATCTGTGGGAAACCGGTCCTCCACCCCTTTCTTTCTTTTTGTTGGTAGAAGAGCAAGCACACTCTTACCCTTTCCGGTCATGGTCGCTACAAGGTCTGGAGTCGTGGGAGGAGGAGATAACGCCTCCCAGGATGCCAATATCATTATTCCCTCCACCGCTACTGGTGGAGCCCCGCCTCCTTCCGTCACCGTTGGTGGAGCACCTCCCGCCGCAGGAGTGACTCCGCAAGCAGAGTCTTCAATACCTCCACCTACACCGCCGGCACTGCCGATTCCCGCCGCCGCTGGAGGAGTCTCTCTCTCTGCTCCTCCGCAGCCTGCTCAGAACCCATGGGTCCATCCCCAGGTGAATCTCGGAGTGCAAGGTTACATGATGCCCCCACCTGGATATACCCTCACCCCGGCTGTTATGGTGCCGCCGGTCCAGCCGTATCATGCTGGTCAGATCCAGCTCCCGGTGGTGATCCCTAGGGAGATTGAAGGAGTGGAGTTACCTCCACTAACCACCCAACAGTTGAGGGCACTCTATGCCCAGTGTGAGGTTCAGGCGGCCCAGGGAGCATGGGAAAGGTTTCATTCCATGTACTTTCCCTCTGGGCAGGCCACTCAAGTTGCTGCCCCTTTGGGCGGACAACAAAATTTTCCCCTCAGAGAAGCCCAAGTTGTCCTGAGGGCACAACCACCGCCACCACCAACCAGAGAAGTGCTGCAGCAGGAGGGCAACGAGCGTCCCTCCATGGGCAGGAATAAGGAGCCCACGGAACGAGTTAACGAGAATGAAGGGGACTCTCATGTCTCCAGAAGGGGCTCTCGAGCCCCCAGGCACGGGGACAGACAAGGGGACGTGAATCCTGACATCCTCGCGGCTGTGCAAGACCAGCTGCAGGGTTTAAAGGATATTGTGGGACAGCTCTCACGAGGGCGATCAACTCAGATCTCCCCTAGTCGGGATGAACGGGTTGACGCCAGAAGCGCCCGTACCAAGGACCCCCCACCAAAGGTCCCCCACCGCAAGGAGCCGGAGGAAAACTTCGGCACGTATGAGTACCACCCGTTGGCGAGGGGCTCGCCCCTCGTGGAGGAAGTTTTGATGGCCCAAGCAGGCATGGCCAAAATCCCCACTTCCATCAACCGATACGACGGAACGACTGATCCAGCTGAACACTTGGATCATTTTTTTGCATCTCATGCACCTCTACGAGCATTCCAGCAACTATTGGGCGAAAGTCTTCGTCACTGCCTTGGTAGGAATGGCTCAGGAGTGGTACAAACGACTGCCGCCGTGCTCGATTCACTCATATGAAGAGCTGGCTCATGCTTTCCTCAACCACTTTAATTCTTTGAAAGCGCCAGTCACCGCACCTACTGCCCTTTACAACGTGGTGCAAGGCAGGAGCGAGTCTCTGCGCTCGTTCTTCGCCCGCTTCAACAAGGAAATCCTACAGGTGGAGAGGCCTTCTATGGATTTCTTGATCCCAGTGCTCTTTCAGGCTGTGGATCACAAGCAGTATGTGAGCAAGAAGTTTGCCGACGCCATTGTAGAAAGGAGGCCAGGGACCCTCATGGCCTTGAGAGAGGTTGCCGAGCCGTTCTTCGCGCTCGAAGACATGTATGGGACGAATGGTCCCCGGCATCACAGTCCAGCCAGGAACGAGCGACCCCATCACGAGCGGGGGCGGGAGGTGGTAGTCACCAAAAGGTCGCCACCACCCCCTCGTCGATTCGAGCGAGTCCCGCTCACCAGGCCGAATTCAGAAGTCTACAACCTCTCCGATAAAAAGCTCTTTAAAAGGCCCATCAAGATGAGGGAAACGGACTCGCTCAGGCGCTCGAGCAAATACTGCGCATTCCACAAGCAGAGGGGGCACGACACAGATGAGTGTCGCCAGTTGGAAGCTGAGATTCAGAGGCTCGTCGCAGGGGGCCACCTGAAGGAATTCGTCCGGGTGCTCGAGCGTTACGATGAACACTGCAACGAGCGCGCTGGAGGAAGAAGGAGGAGTCCGTCCCGATCGAAGAGCCCAAGGGGTAGGGGACCCCCTGAAAGCAGCAGCCGCCGGGGCAGTAAAGGAAAAGCCCCTGAGCAAGAAAACGAACCTTTCGCAGTCATAAATATGATTGCAGGAGGCTCGTCAGGAGGGGATTCCAACGCCTCCCGGCGGAGGTATGTCCGGAGCTATAACCAACGCCCAGCAGTGCCTAAACCCATCTACGCCATCCAGAGTTCAAGCGCTCAAAGGTCAAGAGAGAATGATGTAATAGGCTTCGATGATAGGGATTTAGAGCATATTGTAACACCCCATGGGGAGGGTATAACCTCCGATTGCCCCATGGTGGTAAGTGTAGATGTGCACAATCATGTTGTAAAAAGGGTGTTGGTGGATAGTGGAAGCTCTGTTAATGTTTTACCTTATTCTACATTTTTAAAGATGAAGGCTGACCTTCCGCTCGAGCCTCTCAAAACAGCCCTCATTGGCTTTGGAGGCTCGGAAGTTGTCCCACGAGGGCAAATTCGCTTAGCTACTTCATTCGGCCGAGCCCCTCAGCGCAAAACACTCTTGGTAACATACGCAGTGGTGGAGATTGACATTCCTTATAACATCATAATTGGGCGCCCTGCCCTCGTGGATTTCAAAGCCATCATCTCCACCTACCACCAGAAGATTAAATTCCCTACCTCCGAGGGCGTGGGAGAAGTATTGTGCAATGTGCGAGAGGCTTGGGAATGTTACATGCTGTCCCTTAGAAAGCCAAAAGCGGAGAAAACCTTCCAAATTGGTTCCACCAAGAAATCAGTGGATTTCCCCAATCTAGATGAGGACAGCCCAGCACGGAAAAGGGCGAAGTTGAACAAGAAGAAGAACAAAAAGAAGAAGGGAGACAACGTGGAGAATCCCCTCGAAAGTGCACCACCGGGGACCGTTGGTGGATCGTCCTCGGAAGGAGACGAGCCGGTAGAGGGTGAACCCGCGCTCGGTGATCGCTTGACAGGAAAGAAAAGGGCGCTCGAACTGCCTCGCCCTGAGATAAGGATCGAACCCTCGGAGAAGTTCCTTACCATTGAGCTGGAACCCGGAAACAAGGATAAGACTACTCAGATAGGATCTAACCTCTCGGGGCCTTCTCAGATTATGATGATTGACTTCCTCAGGGAAAACAGTGATGTATTTGCGTGGAAAGCCTCCGACCTCACAGGGATTGACCCGAGCATCATTGTCCATAGGCTTAATGTGGATCCCTCTTTTAAACCCATCAAGCAGAAAAAGCGGGATGTACATGGCTTTCGAAAGAAAGTCATTGAAGAGGAAGTTAACAAACTCCTGGAGGCTCAATATATCGAGCCCATCTTGTACCCGGAATGGTTGTGTAATGTCGTTTTGGTGCCCAAGAGCGCGAATAAATGGCGCATGTGCAACGATTTCACTGATCTCAACAAGGCCTGCCCTAAAGATCCTTACCCGCTTCCCCGAATTGACCAATTGGTGGATTCGACCGCTGGCTGCGAGCTCATGAGCATGATGGACGCTTTCCAGGGATACTATCAGATCTTTATGGCCCCAGAAGACAGCCCCAAAACCTCGTTTGTTGTCCATCTGGGGGTATATTGCTTCTTAGTCATGCCTTTCGGACTCAAGAACGCCGGAGCTACGTATCAACGGCTCGTCAACAAGATGTTTGAAAAAGAAATCGGAAGGTCCATGGAGGTTTACGTGGATGATATGATTGTCAAAAGCGAGCGCCAGGACTCCCACTTGGAAGATCTCAAGCGCACTTTTTCAATCCTGCGTCAGTATGGGATGAAGTTGAACCCTTCGAAGTGCACCTTTGGAGTACAAGGGGGAAAGTTCTTAGGGTACATGGTCAGTCAGAGGGGAATTGAGGCCAATCCGGAGAAGATCAAGGCCATATTGGAAATCCCCTCCCCTCGAAATTTGCGGGAAGTACAAGTCCTAGTAGGAAAAATCATCTCGTTGAACAGGTTTATTTCGCGCTCGGCGGATAGGAACCTTCCCTTCTTCAAAATTTTGAGGAACGCACGTAACTTTGCTTGGACAGAAGAATGCGAAAGGGCGCTGCAAGATATGAAGGCTTACTTATCAAGCGCACCACTACTGACTAAGCCCGTCGAAGGTGAGAGATTATTTATGTATCTTTCCATTTCTTCCGAGGCCGCAAGCGCGGTTCTGATCGCTGTGCGTGAGCGGAAACACTTACCTGTCTATTATCTGAGCAAAACATTGCAAGGAGCCGAAAAGAAGTATTTGGAGATTGAGAAATTCGCGTTTGCTCTTATTAACGCCTCAAGAAGGCTGAGACCTTACTTTCAAGCGCACTCCATAACGGTTCTCACCGACCAACCCTTGAAGCAAGTGTTGTCCAAACCAGATGTGTCTGGAAGATTAATCAAATGGGCCATCGAATTGAGCCAGTTCGACTTATGTTTCGAGCCCAGGACCGCGGTACAGGCTCAGGTTGTAGCTGATTTATTGGTCGAACGCTTTGGTTTAGAGGCCACCGTTGCGGAGAATGAGGGGTTATGGGTACTGCACACAGATGGTTCCTCAACCTCTCAAGGGGGAGGAGTAGGAGTGGCCCTCAGAAACCCCGATGGGATTGAGCTGGACTTTGCAATCAAGCTGGATTTCCAAGTCACTAATAACGAAGCAGAATATGAAGCCCTCGTGCAAGGATTGAATATTGTTTTTCAGAATGGAGCCTCCAGAATCACCGCTTATGTGGATTCACAGTTAATTGCAAGCCAGATTGAAGGAACTTATGAGGCTCGAAAAACCACCATGGTACAGTACTTAAGTAAAGCCAGAGAAATCATTGGGAAGTTCAAGGAATTTCATCTACTTCAAGTACCGCGAGGAGAAAACGAGCGTGCGGACGCTCTGTCAAAGTTTGCGTCAGCTTTAGAAGGCACTTCTGAGCGTTCTGTCACGTTCCTTAGAACCGAGGAACCTTTGATCAGGGAAAGGGTCGCCATTGGAATAATCGCTATGATTGATCCAAACGAGCCCTGTTGGCTCGACGACATCGTCGTTTTCCTTAGGGATGGAATTCCTCCCACTGGCAAGGTGGAAGCTAGGAAAGTCCGAAGTAAGGCCCCTCGTTTCGCTTTGGATCGCGAGGGGAGGTTATTCAAGAAATCATTCCAAGGACCCCCAATGAGATGCCTGAGGCCCTCACAGGCGAAGGAGACGCTTGAACTTATCCACAATGGAAGCTGTGGGAATCATTCCGGAGGGCGTATCCTGGCGAAGAAGGTTCTGAGAAGTGGGTTTTATTGGCCTACAGTTCTCCAAGATGCCATTGAATTTTCGAGGAAGTGCCCTAAATGCCAATTTCATTCAAATCTCCCTCAGTTGCCAGCCGCACAGATGATCCCAATAGACGTCTCTTGGCCTTTTGACTAGTGGGGAATAGACATCGTGGGCCCCTTGCCCATGGCTGCAGGACAAAAGAAGTTTGTCATTTTAGCCGTCGACTACTTCACCAAGTGGGCCGAGGCCGAAGCCGTTTCAAAAATCACTTTCAGGGTTGTGAGGGACTTCATTTGGAAAAACATCATTTGCAGGTACGGCATCCCGAGGGTGCTTATCTCTGACAACGGATCCCAGTTCATAGCAGTCGACACACGAGAATGGTGCTCAGAGTTGGGGATCGAGCAGCGATTTACCTCTGTAGGACACCCTCAAGCCAATGGGCAAGCAGAAGTTACCAATAGGATTATCTTGCAACATCTGAAAACCATGCTTGAGAGCAAGAAAAGTGAATGGGCTGAAGAGCTGCAAGGAGCGCTTTGGGCTTATCGCACCACCCCACGAGCGGCCACTGGAGAAACTCCTTACGCGCTCGTTTATGGATCAGAAGCAATGATACCAGCGGAGATAGTAAATGAATCCGCTCGTGTCGGCTATTTCGAGCCTCAGCTCAACGATGGCAACAGGAGCTTGGAGTTGGACTTGCTGGATGAAAGGAGAGACAAAGCCTGGGCTAAGATCCACCATTATAAAGCCTCTGTGGCCCAACAGTACAACAAGCGTGTGAGGGAAAGAACTTTCTAGTTGGGAGACTTGGTTTTGAAGAAAGTGGAAGTATCCAAGCACGTGGGGAAATTGGACCCCAATTGGGAAGGCCCATTCAAGGTCGTACAACTCAGAGCTAACAACACTTACACCCTGGAGACACTTCAAGGTGAGCGCTTGCCTCGCCCTTGGAACGCATGTAACCTCCGGCGGTTTTATGTTTAAAAGCTCTTTGTGGAACATAATGTAACAACCCTCTTTGTTGGGTTCCTCTGTACTTCCAATTGTGAGTAAGCTCCCGTATAACTTTTTCTTAATTGTTCTAGCATTATGTTTCTTTGATCGCTTGATTGGATGAGACCCATGTCCCTCGTTTTCACGAGCGTGGTTGGCAATCCCCTAATATATGTATGCTGATACTTCGCACGGGTTACGCTGGCCAGCACTCTACTCCGCTTGGGGGGACGCCCTCATAAGGATAGACTGGTTACGCTCATAACCAATTAAACGAGATGGGGAAAATCCTAGTAGGCCTTGGCCGTTTCTTACAACGCCTTGCGCTCGAAAGTGGGATCCCTTGCAGACGGAACTTCACAAGTCTTGAACGAGGGCAACCTCTAAGTAAGACCCTCGTAAATACTCAAGACTTAGCATAATTTCCGAGAATAAGAAGAAAGTCCCCAAGTCTTGAAAGGGGGGGGGGGGGGGGGGGGAATCTCACAATAAGACCCTCACGACCGCTCAAGACTTAGACAAACTTCCAAGGCTTATGACAAAGGCAAAAATTTATACAAGTCTTGAGTAGGGGGGGGAGGGGGCAATCTCACAATAAGACCCTCACGATCGCTCAAGACTTAGGCGAATTTTCAAGTGTGACAGAATTACCAAAATTTCTCAGAAAGTGCTAAAGGCTCAACAGAGAAATAAAACATCCACAGAGTATGCTACACACAGTCTTATTATTATGAGATTTGTTCTAGAAAGCTCTAAGCATGAGTTCTGATTTCTAATTAAGTAAAAGAACAAAGTTATGAAGGAGGGGATGTATATTCACTGCAAGAAACATTACAAAATAAGGGCTCAAAGGCCTCTGAACATTGTTTCAAAAGAAGGGAAGAAAACAGTAAAGCAGGAAAGTACATTGAAATAGGAAGAGCTTCAAGCGGCCGGAGCAACGTCTTCATCAACGATCACCAGTATATTCTGGGCCACGGGGCCATGAACTGGGCCCTCAGGCTCTTGCGGTTAGGCTTGGGGATCGTCGGGCTCATTGGCACCAGGAACGGGGGCGTTAGCACCCTCGGCAGCTGGGACAGGGGCATCCTCCACGAGGGGCGCTTGTGGATCATCTTCAGGATTATCATTTTGAGCGGATGGAGCAGCATCTCCTGACGGATGAGAGTCCGTGTATTCATCTTGGATAAGTTTCACCAAGAAATCATACTCCAACTCAGCAATGGTGTCCGCAGGGTCATTGAGATCTTCATCCTCTTCCTCACAGCGCTTGTTGAACATGAGCCCTGTGCCCTCTGCTCCCCTCATAGCCGGGTCAGTCAGCCCCTTGTGGATGCCCTGCTCAACGGCCAAGTTGAAGGCATTCTGGGCCTCATCCAGGCAGTGCAACGAGGCTGCGAAGTTAAAGGCCTTTGAGTGGCAGAATTTGATAAGGGCCTCCTTGTTCGCACGTTCCAGACTCTGAGGCCACTCGTTCATGGTGTCGTTAAATTTCCTCTCAGCCTCCAGAGCCCTCGTCTTCCAGCTTTCCCGCTCGGTCTCCGCCTTCTTGCAGCGCTCGTTAGCCTGGGCCAACTGGTCGCTCAAGCCGCTTCGAGCGCTCTCCACCACTTGAAAATCCTCCTTCAGTTTTCCCAGCTCCTCCTCCGTTTTATTGTACAAATCCTTGAGGGATTCATACTTTGCAATCTCAGCGTCCAGCTCCGCTTGAATCTGAGCTGGATCGTTGGAGCGGGCCATCTTCTTGTACTTGGCCTTGCGCTCGGCATAAGTGGAGGCTCGCATTTGCACATTTCGGAGCCGGGGAAGAACTTGTTGCATAAGTTGGAGGAAAGGGAAGTGTTAGCCAAAAAATGCTAACTTACAGAAATTAGCAAAGAAAGCAAGGAGTGATGACTTACAGAGATTAAGGTGTGGGCCGCATCGTAGGTCACTTTCTCCACAGACTCACTGAAGAGATGCCGGTGGTCCGCCGAGAACTGGGCCTTGTCGTAGAGATTCTCGCTGACGGCTTGAGCGAGCGTGCCAGGCCTTAGCAGAACTGGCCCACCATCGGGGGCACCTGTGAAGTCCTTATCCCCTCGTCGGGAGAACTCCCATAAATATTCCTCCTCTGAAGAGGAAGTATCTCCCTCGCCCTTGGGGCCCTCGGCCACCTGCTTGCCCTTGCCTTTTATTGCCACTGAATCGGGCATCCTCTTCCTCTTGCGGGAAGGCCTACTGGCGCTCGGTGGGGCCTCGGTTATTGATAGGGTGGTTGTTGGCCTCGTTTGTTCTGCAGCCCGAGGAGGTTGAACGTCTCTTGCTCTCTCTGAAGTCAACCGCCCCCTGGTCTCTCTGTTGGCCAGTCTACTCTCCCCTCGGCCGCGAGGGGGCTGAACCTATGAAATAGCGTTCGAACTGGCGCCCTGACTACCGCTACGAGCGTCTCCGCGATTGCTACGGTTGCGAGGGCGCCGTTGCTCGCTCTGTTGGTCCCCTTGCTGGGCTTGATTCCTGTTGGCATGAGCAAAGCGAGCGGCTTGTCTGATTCCTCCTGCCATCTCTAATATAGCAACTCCTGCAAAAATGGAAAGTACAAGGGTTATAAATCCTTAAACAGAATTATTAAGTGTGCAAATTACAAGTACAAAGATGCAGTTAGTATTCCTATCTAAAGGTTAGCGCCCTAGGAATCTAACCATCTCTCTCTATATCGCGAGCCGGAGGGTTGTCAAGGAAGTAGGGATCGTTAGAAAGGCCACACAGGAACATGAGCTCCTCATCATCTATCCAATCTTTCGCTTGAATGGGGTGGCCCTCGTCCCTCAGGGCTGCTGCCAGGTTCTTGGCCCAATCTTTGGGGAGTGCGGGTTGCAAGCGGCTCTTTGCAAACGAGCCCCATTGCGTGGACACCCCAAAGCCCTCTTCTGTTGGGGCCTTGACGAAGATAAATTTCTCCTTCCAATTGGGGCCATAGGTGCTCGAGGGCGAGTTGATCAGTTTCATATGGGCCTTCACCTGGACGTAGTAAAAACCAGCCTCGGGAGATGAACGAGATGAGCTGACTACTTGAAAGAGGGCGTTGAAGTTCCGCAAGAAGGGCTCGTAACCCATGCTCCTCATCAGAATCACAAAGCAGGTTAAAAGGGCCAAGCCGTTGGGCACGATTTGTGATGGACAGAGGCCCAGATCATTCAACAAGTGAGCCATCGAGATCGAGACAGGGAACCTCAAGCCTCCTGAACTCACTGTGGCCACGTAGACAGCCATTTCGCCTGGAGGCGGGTTGTTGGCCCGCTTATGGCTTTCTGGAATTCTCCATGTATAGCGCTCGTCCCAGTAGATAGGAGCCAACATCGTTTTCACTTCTCCCAAAGTAACTGTGCTGGGAGTCTCCTCAGGAGTGCGCTCGGTGGCCTGGTAGCCTGATCCTTCACCCTCGTTAGGCCCTTTGGATTTCTTGCTCTTTCCTTTATTACGGGCTCTTTCTGAAGGCCCTGTTATGACTTCAGCCACTGGAAGCGGGGTCGCGACGGCCACTGTCACAGTATGGCGGTGAGGGTGAGTGGCACTCTGAGTTATGGGGAGAGTAACCCCCTGCCTTTCTGCCTCCATTACTAGATTCATCTCCTCAAAGAGAGGATCCACTCCACCTGGATTCCTATCCTCCATGGCCATCACTGCCGCCCCCAACTCCTCATCTCTGGGGGAATCGGGGGAAGAGGAACTCTCAGTGGCCATTTCATGGATTTCACGGGCGAATTCCTCAACATGTTGGTCAGCCATGGCAGAGGCTGAGATTTGGGAGAGATTTAATCTGGGTTAGAGAATGGGAGTTTTCTGGAAAGAAATTAGGATTCCCTAAAAGAGTAAAACCTAAGGGATTACAAAGTCCTAAAGTCCGAATCTAAAGTTAGCAGAGTTAGAAAGTTACGCTGGAAGTTTACCTTGAAAGTTTCTGAGAAAATCTGGGAGAGAGGTTGAAGATGCTCTAAGAACTGGTGTGCGAGAGAATTCTTTTTGCAAAGGATGCTTGGAAGTTCAGAATGCGTAAAGAGTAGCAAGATTTCAGAATCCCGTACTTATAGGGATGGGAGTTGGTACCTTTCTCGGCAATGAATTCAAAATGGTAATCATTTCCCACCTAGGAAACCGCCCACTTTATGGAACCGTCACATGCTTCCCAATGCTCACGCGCCCCACGCGCACCCGCATTTAATGCTCTGACGTTTCGAATGCTTCAGAATAGTACAACATTTAATGCGGGAGCGTTACGAGCGGTCAGTTGAAAAGACCGCATTAATGGCGCAACCAGAAGAAAAATCGCTCAACACGCCAAGCCTTATGCGAGCGCTATGGGCAAGAGATAGAACGCGTCAAAATTCTACAGTCCTTATCACTAAGGACTACAGAATTGGGGGGTAAAATGATGGGGTCAAAATACGACCATCCCACGCTAGGACACGTGGCATCACCGAGATGATGACGTCTGTCTCCCCAAGGTTGCACCCATCAGCACCCGAGCGCTAAGCCCAACGAGCGCAATCCTTCTTCGAGAGTTGAGCCCCACGAGCACTGATACTCTCACGAACGCCATTCGTACTGTATGATTGGCACGTCCGCAAGCCAAGGGAGCCCTCTTCGAGCGTCACACTCCCTCAGAGTGGCCTCCCCTTCTGGCTCGTTACTTGAACTGGAGCCTTCATTCCTCCCAGCGGATATCTTGGCTTCCAGTACTCCAGGTTGTCACGAGCGTGCTCTTAAGCCCTCGTTACCAACCACCCAAATGGCTCTCTGACACATCGTACATGCCCGCGCACCTGCCACTGTTGCCAGCACCAACTTTTGGCCGCTTTTGCAGAAGATTCCTCCTAGGTTTCTCTCTCATGGCGCCACGTGTTAGGGCAACATTCGGCCAGGACCACTTGAGGCAAATGACCAAAGGGCCCTTGACCCTCAACTATAAATAGCTAAAGTCATCTTCTACATTGGTAAGCATTCTTCATCACTGAAACTGTGACTGAACTTACGTTTCTCCTTCATACCTTGAACTGACTTGAGCGTCGGAGAGCCAAACTGGGCATCACCCCCAGTTCCCCCAGCTTGGCCTTCTGACTTTTATTGTGCTTGTCCCAACAGGTAGAACCCCCTTTCTCATTTCCGGCGAATCTCCGGCGGTTTCCTCCACAACTACAAATTGTAAAGTGATTGGATTCGGACCCTCACATTCTGAACCCATCACATATACTCCTTCTTCCTCCGGGTGGTGGACGGGCTTGCAAGACCCGACCACCGGTTCATACATAGGCCAATGGGGGTACATGAATCCCCCAAGGGCTCTCAGCTCCCATTCCTCGCTAAACCTCCTAGCGAGGGCCGGTATCGCCGTAGTTTGGTTGGGACTAGTATATGGGATCCCCGTCAGCCCTTGCTTCCTCGGTTAGCCACATATACTAAGTCCCGGGGCCCGTGCAATCATAAATCATAAATATCTCGCCAAACATAAGGTAGGGTTTCATAAATAACAAGGGGTCATACGTTTGAAATCATTTACCCAAAATGACTCGATATATATAAATATACTATTTTGGCTTAAAACCTTTCACATAAGGGATATATCGGTCACTTTATCTATTAGAAGAAAAACCCACCTTTTCCAAAGCAAAAGAAAGGCACAAGCGTCTCAAGGCTCGCCCTCGTCTCCGACCAAACCCGAATCTGTGCAAAAGAAAAGGTATGAGACTCAATGACCACATATGACTCTCGGCAATGAAGTGAGTATGACATGAATGCATAAATGATCATGTTATATCATAAAAATGTTCATGTGCACTATTAATAAATTTAAAACATATAATCAAATCATTCGTTCATATATTTCATTCAATTTCATAAATTCATAATTTCATAAATTCATAATGCATATCAATTAATCCAAGAATTCATTTAATAATCATAACACATAATATTCATATTCACATTTAGGAATAAAATAAATAGAACGTTCAATCAATAGTCGGTAAATTAAATACGCGAAATAGAAATCAATTAATTTCAATAATTGAATTAAATTAAATAATATTTAAAATATATAATAAATATATATAATATATAATCAATTAACATTTAAATATATAATATATATATATATACTCACACGTACACATGCATGCATAAATGTATTTAATGTATATATAGTACATATATATATACATAATATACCAAACCATGCATGCAAAATTATATAAGTAATTACACAATTTATATACATATATACATATATCCATGCATGTAGGAAGCATACATGCACAAATATACACATATAATATATATATACTATACATTATATACACAAGCCATGCATACACAATACATATATATATATATACATACAGCAGTTCAAATAGGAGCAGCAACAGCAGCCTATACACACAGCAGCAACCCAGAAACGCAGGCAAAGAAATCGGGAAAAACGGGGTGACACCCCCGTGTCACCTCCCTAGCCCAGACCGAGACACCCCCGTGTCTCGGTACAGCAATCCCAGGCCGAGACTGCACCCCCGTTCCTCGCTGGAACGGCCAGAAATGGCACCCCCGTGCCTCGCCTGCGCAACCTCCTCTGTTTACAGCAACCTGGAGCAGAAAAAAGGGCAGCCATGTACGCAGGAAAAGCAGGCAACACGAGCAACAAAACAAGGTATGAATTGCAGCAAAAAAACTCAGTCACAACACACACCACAAAGCCACGAACATGACAGCAAAAGAAGGAAGGAATTACAGCCGTTGACAGCAACCAAAACAGCGTGAAAAACTGGGCAAAAAAACTTGAAGAAAAACAGGGTATGCTTACTCTCAATTAATCCGACTCAGTTCAGGTCCATAAGGCCATCAAATGTGCAGCAAAACATCATAAATTCAACACATAATTCAGTTCCAAACAAGACAGCAACCGTACGTGACCTTCATGTGAATTTTTCTCAAAGTGTCATAAATGATAACTCATTAATACCTCAACCACCATGAAATCAATGACCATAAATGATATGAGGATGTCAAAACAATCAATCTCAAGCTTGAAATCAATCAAAACTATTAAGAATCGAATGAGATCAAAATTTTGCCCAAAATACTTCATTTTCGGAAAAACAGTCCAGAATCATGAAACCATGCTCAAATTCGTGAATGAAAGAATGGAAATGAACAGAAATGAACATATATTACAACCCTAAGCTTACCTTGTTGATTGGATGAAGTTTGGATGAGATTTGAGCTCCAAAATCTCTAAGGAAGGAAGGGTTACGGGACTGGACTGAAGAGCAGTAGCTTTGGCTAGTGTTTGGGGACTGTGTGAGGGTTAGCTTGGTTAGGGCTTGATATTTCATGATAGGTGGTTGAGTTCGGGTTCAATAGAATCAAACCATGGTTAATTTGGTGAAAGTTTGGATAAGATATGGCTAATTTTGTACAACAAGGTCAAATTGGTCGCCGATTCATTTTTCGGTTGGATTTCGGAGGTTCAAATGACTTAGGAAAAATATAAGGCTAAGTTTACTAAACTCGAATTTTCGTTACGAGTTCAGCGGAGTTGACGGAACTCGAATCCGAGTTCCCGAGCTCAAGATATTAAATTCGGAACCAAGGGTACGCTAAGTGCTCGTTAGCCCCCGATTTGATTCCTCGAATCAAACTAAATCCGTTAACCTACCAAATAAATTCAAAAACATAAACCGAGCATATAATCATGTTCATAACACATATATTTACGATATACTACAAATTCGTGGCAATTCGATATCATTTCATATAAGAACGAAACTCAAAATTAGTAATATGCTCAATCCATGCAATTCATGCACAAAAACATTAAAATTCATGCATAATTCAATAAAAATCCATGCATAAATGTTTTAATTAAGTAAATCAAATTAATTTATAAACATAATTAAAGTCACATAATTAATTTATTAAAGCATGATTAATTAACATAAACTTAATTAGCATAATCATTAAATTAATAACATAATTAACATTAATAATTATATTAGCAATAATTGAAATATATATATATATTATAATACGAAATATAATTAAAATTAATAATATTAAATTAAAATAAAATATAATATAATAAAATAAAATAATAACAATTTATAATAAA
Organism: Lantana camara; assembly: GCA_037501455.1. Classification (NCBI taxonomy): domain Eukaryota; kingdom Viridiplantae; phylum Streptophyta; class Magnoliopsida; order Lamiales; family Verbenaceae; genus Lantana; species Lantana camara. The sequence continues at coordinate 114,866,415 of CM074857.1, forward strand.
TTTAATTATAAAACACGTAAAAACAATTAACTCGCGCAAATTGATAAACACATACGTCGTACCTTTACATCCGAAAAGTCGGGGCGTTACATAGCAATTGTCAATACATAACAAAGTAAAGAGTTATCATGGTTATTTACCCATTAAAAATTTCATAACCAACCTATTGGCGATGGTTAAGCACCCAGGGAAGTAAAGACTCCCTAAGAGTTCTATTGGTCGCTCTTGGGGAAGTTATGGGTTCGAAATCTAAATTTCTACTCTTTAAAAAAGACCATTTTAAAGAGTTATTTATCGCCAAACTCAAAGTGGTGTTCCACTTAGTTCTGACAAAAAAAAAGTAATTTATAATTTATTTTTTCTGAAACTGGTTCGAAGCACATGAGATATATGAATAACACAAGAGGAATTATAATAAATACTATCATTTATGATTTATTTTGTATTTATTTTTTGCATAATTTCAATATATATAGTTTTTACATGAAAACTATGATGCACGGACACGGATACGGGGACACGGACACGACACGACACGACACGACTATATTTCATATATAAATAATATATTTTATAAATATTAGTTTATTTTTTTAGCTATGTGGATCCTTTTATTAGCCCAAAAATTTTAAATCTTTTAATAATTATGAATTCAATAAAAAAAAACAATCAGCCCAACACTAAAAACGTATGACCCATTAATTTAGTTACTCTTTCTTTTTGAAAATGGTGGGATGGCTAAGGCTTAGCCCATTCTCTTTTTCTTTCTTTATCCCTACTTTGGCAATTGTCTCGAGAGAAGAAACAGAGGAGCTTGCGGTGGTGGCTGTTATAAAGTCGCCTTGTTCCGATTTGAGAGAAAAGAAAGGGAAAACTCATCGGCATAGCTAAGATAGCCGACGACGGTGGCTGGACTCGACGGCGTGGGAGGCGGAGCTGTTGGGTTTCCTTCTCTTGTTGGGCCCCCCCTGTTTCGGCAGAGAAAAGGCAAGGGAAAGGAAGGTGTTGTTGCTCTGTTTTCCATCGGAGAAGAGATGAGGGAGAGAAGCGGTGGCTGGTTGTAGTCTAAACCGAGGTAATATTTCTTCCCCTTTTCTTTTGGGTTGTAGCCTTGTCCGTGTCTTCTTCTCCAGCCGTGTCGGACACTCCGTAGCGGTGTGTCCGACACCGTGTCCCCTTTTTTTCTTTTTTTTCAGACACGGATTAGGCGTGTCGAAGGCGTGTCGGAGCCGTGTCCGTGTCCGATACGTGTCCGACACTGCACGACAACATTTTCCGGCGTGTCCGAGCATTAGAGCATGAAAACAACAAAAATAACACTGGTAAAGGAAACAAGTCAGTCTCAACATATCACCTCGAAAAATGCCATGACCATGATGAAACGTAAGTGAATATACAAATATTAAACAATGAAATTAGACGAATTGATTGTACCAGCTTTTAAGGTGCCTACAATTGAATGAGGGTATTAGTTAGTCGATGATGATGCTCTGACCTAGACAAAAAAAGTTATATGATTTTATAATTTTGTAAATGAAACAAGATTAAAAGAAGTTGTATAGTTTAGTACTCCCTCACGCAAAAGCCTTGCTGCCGGCCTTCTTTTATGGCGGTTCTTCTACCGCCACTTTTCGCATCACCATGGCGGACGTGGCAATTTGCCCAATGCTTCGTGGAATTTTCGGGCGCACCCGCTGCTGCTCCTTTCTATGCAGCGGCCTTGGCGGGTAAAGGCACACACGAGCCTTTTTTCTTCTCCCTGATGAAAAGGCACGCGCATCAAGAACTTTGATCTATCAACCAAAACGGAGTTCAAGGGATTACCTACTGTCGTGTTTTCGCATATCGAGTGCGAGATTCACAATCAACGATTTGGATTATCACTTGTTGGTAAGTTTTTTCAAGGGTATCCGACTATGGCGCAATTGAAAATTTATTTTTCAAAGATTGATTTCAAAGGAACTGTGCGAATTAGTTTGCTTAACGAAACTCATGTGTTGATTCGATGTGATAATACGGATGACTATGCGAGATTGTTTATAAAAGAAACATGGTATTTTCGTGATTTTCCAATGCAAGTGCTTAAATGGACGCTGGATTTCAACCCGGATGTTGATTCCCAGGCTTCCATCACAATTAATTTACAAAGATGGGATGTGTGCAATTTGGCTGAGCAAGTAGGTAAACCGATTAGAGTGGATGAACTCAAGACAAAGTTTGAAAATACTTTTGAGCCTAGGGTCTACGTCAAATTAGATGTTTCTAAGCCTCTTAAGAAATCTATTTGGGCGAGATACGGTGATTGGAGTTATACGCAAGAAGTTCGTTATGGTAAAATTTTAGATTTCTGTCTTAGGTGTCGCCGTTTGGGTCATAAATCGAATGCTTGTAAAAGTGGGAAAGATCCTCGTGATGGTGATGAAAATGGGAAGGATGAGGCTGATAAGGACAACATGGAAAACGAGGGTGATGATGGTGGGAAAGAAGGAGGCATGCATGAGCATCAATCTAAGGATGAGGTTCGCGCGCAACAAAAGAATTTGCGGAATAACACCAAGAAAAAGAAGGATAACTCGGGAAAGAATGGAGTTTGGGTGGGAAAGAAAAATAAAAATAAAAACAAAGAGAAGGTGGATGAAGCAACCGAGGAAAATATGAAATTAAACATTGAGTTTGGGAAAGTGAAAATTTTAAAGAAAAAAGAGGATAATATTGTTGTGCATGAAAACCCATTTGATCATTTGAATGTTGGCATGAATGTGGCCAAGGGAATAGGTGAAACCTCAGGGGTAGGCGATAAGAAAGGTATGTTTGAAGAGGAAGATGACCGTCAATTGGAACATCAGGATGATATTAATAATGAGGATAAGGAGTCAACCCCGACCGACGAGTATAGTGAGAATGAAAAGACTGATAAGGAGAGCTATGAAGAAGAATCGGGGAATGATAATATGTCTAATAAGCGAGACAGTGAATCTGTGTCAGAAAGTGAGAATGATACGAAGGCTCAGACTGAGGTGAATTGGGAACAGATTTGAGCTCGTTGATTTGAAATCTTCTGAGAATGCTATACAACAAGCCAAAGCAGTAATTGTTCAGGTTACTCAAAAAACCATTGTGGAATGCCCCTTGAATAGATCAGATACGACCCCTTCCCAATCGGACGGGAATACGCATGATAGACCAAAAGCATCCAAATCTTGGTGTTGAGAACTCCCTCAAAGCCATTATCGTGAAAACGATTAAGAAAACTGATGATGGTGAGTCTATTCCTTTTACAATTCAGAAGGATAATTTCGAGGATATTGATTTTTCACCTCGAAAGACACGGAGTGCTACGCGAGGAGGTTACTATAAAGGAGGGCATCCTAGAGGAGTTAGAGGAAGTTACTATAGAGGAGAGCGAGGAGGTTATTATCGTAGAGGTGGATATTAACCCGCGTTGGGGCGTGGGATTGCCTAAACATTTACTTAGGCAATTGGTTCTTGTGCGCTGAGGGTGGTTGGGTGGAACACGTGCGTATTGGAGTGAGTGTCTTCGTGCGTGGATTTTTTTTCTTGTAATTCTCTTGTTTGGTTTTGGTTTTCTGACCCAATTTAGATTTGGGTTCGATTTTGGATTCCGACCCAACATGTTTGCGGGCTCGGGTTTGTGTTGTTTACATAGGTCCTAAAAACTCCTTTATAAACTTTTTGGTTTCGTATTACAATATATCGTTGGGCTGCCACGAAAAAGGGACTCCGGTCAGGGGCGACTCCAGGATTATCGATCAGTGGGGTCAAAACAATTTAACTACTAATAAAAAATATATTATTAAAAAATTAAACATTTTATTTAAAATTATCTTAAAATTTTAACTACTAATAAAAAATATATATTATTAAAAAAATAAAATTTTAAAATATTTATTTTACAATTATACTCTATGATTTTTTCTTTGTACTAAATAAAAGTATAAAAGCATCTTAGAGTGTGTGCAAATTTTACTCCATAAGTAGAAGTTAAGAAAAAAGTGAAATTTGTAAAAAAAAAAATTGCAGTAGTAAAAATAATGTGTTTAAAAAAAATGATAAGCAAGATAATCACTTTTAACTTTTATGAAGTTACTAATTTATCTTAAAATACTTTGAAAGATTTCTAGGTATTATAATATAATTTAAGTATTATATTAATATAAAATTGTTATAAATTATATAATTTTATATAAGATTACTTGTAATTAATCAAACATGGAATTATTCTATATGTACCTTTATTTATAAATTTATAAAAATCAGAGAAAAAATTTAAAAGAAAGGATATAAAGGAATAGAAAAAGAAAAGATATAATGAACACATAAACCATAGAGTTGTATTTGTGAAAATAAATTTAGAAAGCAGAAATTGGTTTTTCAAATACTTCAAAACTCTTAAAAATAATCACTTATCTCATAAGTATTTGTTTAGAGTTTACAAACACTCCTATCTATGTGTTTTGTAAACTGCAAAATCATATTATTTAGAGTTTTTTAATATTTAGAGTATTGTTAAATAGACTTTTGTTTTTATTTTTTTGGTCATGAATTTTTTTTTAATTATACTAATCTTAAATTTAAGGGGGTCAATACAATTTTTTTTCATTTTTATGTGGGGTCAAAAAAATTATTCTTAAATAAAAAATATAAAAACATATAAAAAAAATATATAAATACATAAGTAAATTTTTTTTCTCAGTGGGGTCAATTGACCCCACATCTCCCCAAGTGGCGTCGCCCTTGACTCCGGTCCCGATTATAAAAAAAAGGTTGAATAGTTTAGTAATTCGTTATTGTACCAATTTATTTGGCATATTTGAATTTTTAAGTAATGTAGTTAGTGATAGAGCAACATATAAATTAGGAGTAAATAACTAATGAACCTCCCTAACTTCATAATAATTTTCGTATGTGTAGTAGTACTGGCGGAGTCCAATAATTATTATGTTGTTCATGTTTGTTTGACTATCAAGATTGATACCCTAATATTGGACTGAAATCCTGACTCCACCGTAGTTTAACAGTTCGATACTACACTAACTTAATTAGTATGTCTAATAGGTGGCTACCATCGAACTAATGTATATAAGAAAGAACTTCCCACCAATAAAAAAATATAAGAAAGAACCAAAAATATATATTCTTTAGTGCTATTCAACGAAAGATACACAACACTCTAAAACTAAAACAGAAAAGGGAAATTGGAACCATTCTTTTATAAATTACAATATGCCCATAAGGAGGTCATGACGAAACAGGTCAAATTCGTGGATTGACATTTGCAGGACCTTTAATTGTCCCATTGTTTGTTGATGGCCATCTAAAATCATTGCTGATAATATTAGTGTTTCATTGTGTTATAATTTTGTGAGGGCATTAATCATTTATGCCATGGTCAAAACAGGCATATCAAATTACAGAAGAAAAAGTAATTATTTAGCACTATGTAAAGATAAAATAATGATTAGTTAATTTAAAATATAGTCCATTTTGAATTACGTCTGGATCCCCATAATTGGTCACAAATGCTAATAAAGCGAAACCCTATTACTTAGAAAGAATGTCATATTGACCTACCTCTCTTGTCAATCATGACCGTACCCCAAGGCCTCAATATTAGACTAGCTAGCCTACTGAAGAATTAGTATTATTAATTACCTATAATCAGTTATGTATTTATCAAGAAATTGAAATATTTTTGTCCTACTTAGCTTTGATAATTGATTGAGCTCCAGGAAGGCCTCACAAAATCGATTATAAAGCACGCTATAGCATCTTTGCTCGGGCAGCTCATCATTTTTTCTCTTTTTGTGATTCCAATAGACTGACTCTATCGCCCAAGAAGGGTTTACTTAGCCATTTGTAGATCGAGCTTCGACGCCAGCTATATTTGTAAGTTGGAAGTACCGTAGATTTATTTGAGATGATATTTGCTTTAATTTAGTTGGGATGATTTGTCATATCTTCATAATTCTACGTGCATAACAAGATGTACATGCAATGAAGGATTTGGTTACAAGATTTCAGTAACTTACTTAAGAGGATGATGCCTTTGATAAAGATACCATAGTTCAAGTTCCAAGAAATTAAGGATAATAGATTCGTACGAAATTACTCTTTAACTTTCAAGAAATATGAAAATTAAAATGATTACTGAGGGGAACATGACAAAACTCTAAAATATATGAATTCCTTGTCTTTCTCTAAATTGAGTTTCTTGGTAGTACTACATATCATAGCTTAATCTCTTTACTTAACACAAGTAACTCAGAGTGTGCTTATACATATGGAGTCACTATCCCAGAATCAGGGATTATTTATGATTGTTAAAACATGTCATGTCTACGTACATATATACGACGTACTAATCTTAATATTTAGATATTACAAGCCTCCATAGCTCTATAAATCTCGATCTCTGCTGGTAATCAACTGCATTTCAAAGTTATGTTAATAATAAATTTAAAAAAGAGAGTGTGAAAAAGAAAGAAGAAGATGATATATAGTAGAGAAAAAACAAGATTGGTAAGCCTTTATTTGGATTTAAAAGAGGCAAAAGCTGAGAACCGAAAAGAGGTGATCTTAGGAAGCCGTTGACTTAGTTCTCAACGGTTATGATGAAGCGTGTGGTGTTGGGAGGCGACAAAATTATATCAACTTTGGCTACATTGCTAACAAAATTTAAACATTGTGTATTGTGATCGAATGGGCTGTAAATGGAAGTAACTTTGCGTCTGTAATCACTTTGTGGGTACTTCACTTTGTAGTGTAGCTCTCCAATTTAGTTCCCTCATTTAGGGAAATTCAAGCAAATTGAAAATGAAACAAGAAAGAATATGAAAGGAAGTTAGTGTACGATTCATGCGTCGGGACAGACATATAGCTTAATGGTAATTAAGCATGTATACTTATAAACGGATCGATTATGTGTTCTAATATCAGATGATTGGGTGATCGACCGGGAAACATACAATATACACCAAGTTAGCTGAAAAATGCACTTTGGCTTAAATATATATCTTGTGTGACATGTGGATCATGGTGCATTGTATGTATTTTTAGGGTTTTGGTAATAATTCTACGGTTGGTTTTGAACGGTTCCTTTAAGAAAAAGTTAGCAGAAACATAAAAATAAAAAGCAAAGCTAGATTATGGGAAGGGGGTTGAGTAATTTGTTGATTGCCTTGAAATTTATGATTGTTAATGAATATGTAATCTCAAATTTGGTTTAATTTTAAAGTAGATTAATTTGGCTCTATTTTATGACTTTTTAAAGTCAATATTTACAATTAAACGCAATGTACCTGTTCATGCCAATAATTAGCTCGTTTATGAAATGCTTTAAAATGTAGTGAGTTTGAAAATTAGGGATCGATCCATGACCTCTTCACCAGTTACGAACGACTCATACATGGTGAAGAGATCTACAACGAAACACATGCTGAATTATGTGCATGACAAAAATATTGATTAGTTGTTGTCAAATATCTAACAAGTTTCTACTCTAGTGTTGTTGTGGCTCCAACATAGCACAAGCATACATAGGAACTTGAGTTCAGAGTTCTTATTCTAAGAGACGAAACCAGAATTTATACTAAAAAACTTATAAAAGAATTGCAATTTGAAGGTGGGACAACCATCGACTCATTTGCCCCCCTTGCCTCCGTCCCTAGTTGTCGTGATTGATTCTGAATATGAAATTATACCGATTAATGGGATTTAATAAAAAGGCAAAAGAACGAAATATTTAAGTGTTGAATACAAATATTTCTTTAATGTGGGATTCATCGTAAAGCATATACATCTATCCCATTTGACGAAAAAAGCAATTGCATCATTAAAAGATTGATTAAGATATAAGGATGAGGAAAACACAAGTAAATCTAAGACAATCTTGATACATATCATGCAAAAGAGTTGGTAAATTATCAAGTAAAGTTAAGAGCAGGCAAAGCTTAAGAGAGTGGTTAAGTCAAGATTGTCACACTAGATATCAGGATTATTGCATGGGGACCCATAAATATTACTGGTTTTATATGCTGTTCCACACAATCCCTTACTTCATATTATCATCACAAAAATTATAATTATTGATGTTCCTCAACCATATGGTTCATAATGGACGACCTCGGATACCCTATAAATTGGCAGCTTTCTTTAATTAATTTTAATTTTTTTCTATTTATTTTCCCCGTTTATGTTTGCTAGCTAGTACTTTAATTTAAAAGTTACATTTTCACAACATCAGTATGCATAATTAGTGCACCTAATTGCACACAAACAAAGGGAGTATACTTTATAAGCACAAATCTGATTTTTAAGAATATTATTTGATTGGAAAATATTGGAATATAATGAGTGACATACTTGAGAGAGTCTATTGTATTATTTATTATAATAAGATAAGGGTCATTTTTTATAAAATAAAATAGTACTATATATAATGAGTGACGTGCTTGAAACTTTTAAGAACTTATGGATTTATTTAATGTAGATCGCCCTATAGTTTAAGCAATGTAATTCATTTTTATCCGAAGTCTGAAATTGAGATAACTATTTTAAATATAATAATTAAAGTACCAATTTTTTTCTTAGTCAATTTTAAATAAATAATAATTTTCATCATATATATGGGAAGAGAATTAGCTAAAATTAAAATCAACAAAATGTGTCACTATTTCCTGATAATCCTTGTCTTTATATACTTATTGTTTGTATTGGGACATTCTAACAAAATGAAATGAATGGTGTCTCGTACATATATCAAATCATTGATTATGTAGTCCAACGTTGGCATGACAAATAAACAGAATCTGATACGAGATAACAACTTTTCTGTTAATGAACAAGAAAGTAGCAAGAAAATTGCAAAAAGAGTATTGACTATTAGTGTTTAATCTCCATGGAAATATGGGCCGAGAAATTTGTCACCATATCTTTTAATTATTTCCACCAAAACCTGATTTTCAAATGGTACACTACACAGACATGATTCTCTTTCTCTTTTTTTTTTTTTTAGAATCATTGAGATAGACTGAAATTATGAACAAGGTATTCTCATGAATAAACTAATCCAACAATCAGTATAAATACATTTGAATTTAATGGATTTTTTAGAATTTTTACAAGAACTTATTAATGGCTTAATTAATGAGTTATATATACCAAAATCATAATCAATCCCCCAATCTTTTGAGATATATAGCATTTTTTGTTCTTAAATTTAGCGCACGGCTAAGACAGAAAATATATATGCTTTTACTTACCCTTTCTGGTGTAATCTTTTCAATAAAATATAGCATAATTTATCTATTATTTATAATAATATCTCCCTCTCAAAATAAGAATTTGTTTAATGTGTGAATATAATTGATGTGTGTTGATAATGGGATCCAATGATGATGACTGAAATTGAGCATTTCAATAGTGCATGAAACAGAGAGAAAAATATGGGGGGCAGAAGCAAAAGTGCGGTGCAGAAAATGATCCCTAAAAACCCCACAGCTTCACAGAAGCACCATTACTGAGAAACAACAAAGTGAAATTCTTTTAAGTTCCCGAGGTGGGGGACTGCCCCATATACATCCCTCCGGAATATTCTCCCGCCGATGTCTTACTCTCACAATTACCTCAACTATGTTGTAATTACAAAAATAGGTTTAAATACGTACAATTCAACGGTGAAGTTCTAAAATATCATCGAAAGGGTCTGCCGTCGATGTCCTAAATTAGTCAAATTTGTGCAAATTTAAATTATGTTTGGGTATGATTACGGGTAAGGACGGAGCCAGGAGTTGCGATGAAGGGGACGAAAATTCATAATATCAAAAATATAAATAATGTTATTTTCGTAATTTATTTTAAAATAAAAGAGGTAAAAATCTATACTTAGGGGGATGAAAATCCAAAATAAGGGGGACAAAAATAAAATTTTTCTAAAATATATAGGTAATAAACAAAAAAATTTAAAATTTTAGGGGGGGAGGGGGCGAAAATCCAAAATAAGGGGACACAAATAAAAAAATTTTAAAATAAAATAGTGGCAAATGAATTTTTCAAATTTTAGGGGGGCCGGGTGGCTCCGTCCCTGATTGTGGATATAAATAAAATATTTGAGTTTAAATCTGGATATTTTTAGATTATCATTATATTCATATGTCTTCGAATTTCATCTAGTTATGCAGACTTTTATGAAGTTCGAATAACATTACTTGCATTTGATGAATTTTATTGGTATCTCTAATTTTTTTTATAAATATCCTATTTTGTACATGATTTTTCTGATAATTATTTGATTATGTTAGTATTAAGGCCAAATCTTAAGATATGTTAGGGGAATGTTTTATAACTTTTTATATATAATCCCAAAAATATTATGTAATTAGGTTAAAATATCAAAATATATCATTTTATCAGTCTCTCGTGGTTTCAACTGACTATCGCTGGCTTAGGTGATGAAAAAGTGAAACTTAAGTACTCTGGGGTCCAAAGTGTTAGAATGAAGGTTTAAGAATCAAATCAGGAATGTAATTGGATATATATTTAAATTTTTGTTTTGCCCTTAAAAATATCATGTATTTCTCAAGTAATTTTTGTTTTGCCCTAAAATCTGAAGTTTTAAAGCATAGTATGAGTAAGTACAAATGATGAATTACATAAGATGTTTAACCCTGCGTGGAACTTGCAGTTAACATTACGTATAAAAATAAGAACCACCCTACCATAGAACAAAAGCATTAAAAAAGGAATAGTGAAGAAAACCTAAATATTTAATATGCATAAATGCTTGTAAAAAACCAAGGGATTATCTTTAACAATGAATATTTTTCATTAAATTGTTTAACATAAAGAAGATATCATTCATAATGACAGTTAATATTTTTTTTGCAAGATTAATGACAACTAATGTCGTAAATTATAAAATTATAATTGTGCGGAAGAATCCAAAAATTGCAAATCGATTCTAGTGTTTTTTTTTTAACACACGTTCCCAAGTGTTCAGAAAAATTCGAACCTGGATCATTATCTTGAAAAAAGAACCCTTAGTTACTTGGATCAACCTTGTTGGTAAATTTATTCTAGTGGTTGTTAATTACTAAGTTTTTTTACTAGTACTATAATTAGAATTCTCATCGTCAAAGAAAATAAAAAAATTAAAAAAATTGCAGGCAATGATAAATTAGAAAAATATATATATAATAAAATAAAAAGATGGTATTGAACCGAATTCATTATTAAAGTTACAAAAAAATATAATTATGAACCTAAAAGCGAAATTTCTCCTTATTATTTAAAAAAAAAAAAGAAAATAGGGTTAGGGTTTCGTAAGAAAAGGGTGTCCATATTTAAATTTGTTTGTATTATATGTTGTAATAATTGTTGAAATGGACATTCGCCATTATATTTTGGGCACTACTAAAATTTGCAGGCTGTTATGTTGAAAACTTTTGAAAGGGACATTATTACATTGTTTCTGTGATGTTGGGGTTGCTTTAAAACATTACCATAAATAAGCTTTCACATTTCCACTATCCATGCCTACCTTTTTATCCTTAGACCCTCCATCTTGTTTTAAAGTCAAACCTTTATTTACAATACATAACTATGATTTTAAAACTTTGGACCAATAATCTTTATCATAGGCTAAGAACAATTAGTCCTAAATCAGTGCTGATTTAAACATGATTCTCACTATTGTGGCAACACAATTATAATACAAGACAAAAATAAACTAATTATTTACCTACGGTACTATTTTTTCGCCCTAAAACGGGACATTCATTATTGAATATAATAACTATAATTCCCGCTAAATTACTAAGAGAAGATCGAAGGTGCTATACGCCCTATATGTGTAGACATCGACCTAAGCTCACGGAGTGATATAAACCTCTTTAAAAAATCGAAATCACTATTTATTTATATTTAGGTAAGAAGTTTAAGACGAACCCTATATGTATATTTTAAATGGTGAAACATCTGATTAGAGGTTAAAACCGCTCTATTTCCAAAGTTAGGGATCAAACATCTTATATTTAATGGAGGATGAGTGAGTACCTTTTACTCGATCGTGTTCGTCTAATTTCATGTTATATTATTTACCCGATAGTGACGATTAGTCAAACAAAGTAAGATTAGTATATCATTTATCTAATTTTTTGGCATACATTTTTGTATTCCATTTTGTTTTGTCACAATTTCCTTGGGGAGTGCACTGTCAAAACATATATATAGTATCTGAAAATTTATTTATTCTTCACCTGGCTACCTTAAATACTAAAACAAAACCCAACATCATCCTTGGGAAAAATTGCCCATAAAACAAAGGAAGAGAATTGTTTTGCTAAAAATAGTAGCAGAAAATTGAAATCACAAGAATTGCAATTTGCAAAATGGGACCCCTTGGAGGTGAAAATCTTCCACAAAGATATTCTATGCAATAAAGACAGATAAAGAGCCCATAAATGAATTGGCATAAATGAGGAAAATCTCTGTTTCCTTCAAGCTTAAACTTTTATCTCATTTTGGCCTTTTCTTTCTCCCACCTACACCCTTACCCCACCCCACCCCACCCTAATATATACATATACGAAATATGTATCTACATATTAAATCCCACTTTTAACTTCTCTTCTTGCCTCTTGGCTTTCTTGTCTTCTCTCTCCCACCTTTTAGTTTTTCCAATTTCTTGAATTTCCTTTTATTTTTTGGTTTTCATTATGATGAGTTCTTTTTAAGCTTTTGGACATTCGGTTCAGACTTCAGAGTTGAGAGCAGAGACAAACATCCAAAACATCTTCTCTTTTGCTACTGTTTGCGAGTTGAAAGCACTCTGAGTATCGCCAATCGCTTCATTGTTTTCCCATAACCAAAGCTGTGGTTTTGCCTTCTGCTTTTTCAGCAACTTGAAAACCAGAAACAAGCCAAATAGATAACGAGGGTTGCTGGATTTCCGTTGTTTCTTTTTTCTTGCTTGTGTGGAAAAAGATTGCATTTTTGTGCGTCTCTCTGCTGTTTTGTGACGATTCTGAAGTGGGCTTTTGACTATTAACGGAGAAAGCTTAAAATAGATAACGGGGGACTTCTGCTGCTGCAGCTGCATTCTTTTGTAATTTGTTTGCAAGAATGTTTGCAGAAAAGAGTGGTTCAATGATGAGGGAGACCCTCAAGAGCCTTTGCTGCAGTAATGGATGGTGTTATGGAATTTTCTGGGGTTTTGATCAGACAAATTCCTTGTTAGTTTCACCTCTCTCTGTCTCTGTCTCTAAGAGGATATACATGTATGCATTCATATGGTTTTTTGTGGGCTTACTTTCTTCACATGGAAATGGAAAATTTTTGTGGAAAGGAAATTTTCTGTTATTTAAACAATAAATCAATGTGGAATCTTTGTATAAATGAACGCATACGGTTAGTAATTCGTTTTTTCTTCCTTAATTTTACCGAGTGGAAGTTTTTGTAGATTAATAGTTATTGGAGCTTCTTTCTCCTTTTGCTTTTGCATAGAAAAGCACCTTTCTTTACTAGTTTCTTACCCTTTTTTCCCAACAAGATCTTGTTAAAATAGAGTCTTTTTACTGGACTAATGATTGTTTGCGTTCCCTAATATTTCTAGATAAATTCTCCTTAAGCATAAAAACTACATTTCTAATTCTTATATTATTGCAAGTTTTTTAATTTAGAATTTCATCTTGTATAATTTTTTTTACTTTTAATTTTATTTTTTTGTGTGTAGCTAATTTAACAGCTCTTGAAACACTTGTGCATTGCAGATTAATGACATTGAAAGATGCCTATTATGAAGAACAATTGGAAGCTCTAATTGATAATATGCTTCTGCAAGTGCATGTTGTAGGAGGAGGGTAAGCTCGAAATATCCTTTTTTTTTTTTTTTTCGTTTTGTTACCTGAAATAGGAAGAAGAATGCATATAAATGCGTTCTTTTTTCTTTTTGTTTTCGGGTTAAACCTCATGGTGGTTTTTGTAATTTTCCCTATAAATTATTATGCATATGATCAATGGATTTTCTGATGCAGGGTAATTGGGCAAACTGCATTTAACAAAGACCACCAATGGATGTATTCAGATGCTCATCATGAAAGGCAAAGTTATCTTGGATCATCAGAAAGTCTTGAGCCTTTTCAGGTATAATCAACTTCCTCCAATCTTTGCAAAATTTCATTCCTTAAGCGGCATAAAAGTTGATCTTGGTTCTAATTCTTTGAAATGATATTTTTGGTTCTTCAGGATGATTCTGAGTTGTATTGCCAGTTCTCAATGGGGATAAAGGTGCCCTTTTATTTTCATCTACTTAACAAAAAATCAATACAGATATAACAGTATTGGTGATTCATCTGGAATTGGTTCTTAATTTGCAGACTATTGCTCTAATCTCAGTAGAATCATTGGGGGTAGTGCAACTTGGATCCACTCACAAGGTTAGTACCACCAATCTGGAATCACACCCCCTTATTTCTAATATTATCAACTCAAATTTTGACATTCTGATTTATTTTCTGCAGAATCCCGAGACGAAACATTTTGTTGATCAAGTAAAACAACTCTTCAGAGGAATTGACACATATGAGGAAATCAAATTCTCAGAATATGAAGCTCCTTCAGACAGCCAATTCCTTAATTCAGGCATGACGCAGTTTGGTTACTTGAATTCTGATTGTTTGATGGTGGATGCGAAAGATTCACTAATGCTTCCATCTCAATCATTTCCTTCCACTTCAGATCATCAGTTGGATCAGTTGCTTTTAGAGTCTTCGTGTTTTTTTGATTCTTCAGTTCTAACTCAATCTTGGCCTAGTTCTATCGAAGAAAATGTGTGTTCTGATTTTAAATCTGAAAGAACATTAGATGAGTTGTTCCGAGAAAGTGAACCCGTCTCCAAAAATGACCTATCTGAGTTATTTTCCCATCCAATTAGTAGTAGTACACAATTCACTACTCTACTTAGTAACAATCTTCAAACCAACTCAACACAAAGCTGTGTTACAGATACCTTTAGATCCAATCATGAAGTTGAATGCTCGAATCCCGTTAAAAAGCAAATGGGGTGGAATGAAACTCTGATCCCAGTTTCAGAAACTGACGACTTGAGTTTTAGTGCGAATATCCGTACCTCAAACAGCTTATTCTCCAGATTAGGCCTTGACCAGATTTTAGATGGAATTAATGCTACTACTAGTACTAGTTCTGTTTCATTTGCCAAATTGAGATGTGAAGATCAATCTTATAAACGAAGGAAGCTTGACAACCAAGTGAAAACTGAAGATGTTCCTTCTAGCTTTGATACGAGGAATACTGAGGTCAAAAGTGAAGCCTCAACAATAGGTGACAGCTACAGCATTGATGGTGCGAACACTAGCTCATCAAAGACGAGAAATGGGAAGAAGAAAGCTAAAGCAGGAACGAGACCAAGGCCCAAAGACCGTCAGATGATCCAAGATCGCCTTGCTGAGTTAAGGGAACTCATTCCTAATGGTGAGAAGGTAAGCCAAAATCAATTTCTGTTTTTTTTTTTTTTTTTTTGGGGACAGTTGTTTTCTTAATTTGTTTATTATGCCTTAGCTGTGAGAAAGTTTCTTGACATGGTAAGAGTTTACATGACAGATGAGCATTGACCGTTTGTTGGAACGAACCATTAGACACTTGGACTTCATGCAGAGTCTCATGAAAAGGGCTGATAGTCTGAAACGAATTGAGAAACCAAAGGTGAGATTAAACATTTTTTCTTTATTGTATAATATTTATTTTCTGTATTTTTATTATGCTAACTGACTGTAGTTTCAACAATGACAGAATGCGGGCGTCCAAAAGAAATACTCCAGTAATGGTGTTGGAGTTACATGGGCATGTGAAGTAGGTGATGAGAATATGGTTTGTCCTCTGAAAGTTGAGGATCTTACCACACCTGGTCAAATGGTCATAGAGGTGAGGGAAAAAGAGATATAACTACAAAAAGTAGGAAAGTCTTCATTGAATTCCTTATTTAATGACTTACAAATCAAATATAATTTTCTGTTTCACAGATTCTTTGTGAGGAACAAGGTTTCTTTTTGGAGATTCTTGATATTGTTCGAGGCTTCGGCTTGATTGTCCTAAAGGGTGTCATGGAAGTTCGTGAAACAAAGATATGGGCTCACTTCATAGTTGAAGCTGAGGTAAATCCAGGAAAAAAAAAAAAAAGAAAAAGAACACAAAACTGACCTCTACATTCTTATTTATATTGAATCAAGCAAGCTTTAATCTTTAATCTTTGTTTTTCAGGGGAATCTACGTGTGACGCGCCATGAAGTATTTTCATCCCTCATTCAGATTTTGCAAATGAGAGGAGAAGTGCAAAGCAACGGAAATGAGAGATTCGGGAACGTTATGAGCTCAGGTTCTCATATTCCTCCGTTCAACAACTGTCAACCTGCTGTTCCCTTTCCCGTCAACTTTGCTGATTCTAGTCTTCAATGTGCAAACTTGTGAAGGCTGCTGCTAAATAATGTGTGTTTGTGTGAGTATATATATAGGTTTTCTGTGTGAATTTATATAGTGTAAGGAGGGGAGCAATTCTAACAAGGAGAACAATGCTTGTGTTCTCATGAGCTGTGTCTTTTTCTTTCTTTATTGCTCTTTTGAGAGTTAGGTCCATTACTTTCTCAGTTTCTCTTTATTGAAGCTGACTAATCAGCTAGTTATTAGGCTAACTTTCTTGATTATTTTGCGTATAAAATGTTCAAACTTATTGTGTGTGCATTGGTCTCAAGTACTCAGATTCAGCAGATATAATTATTTCCCTACTATTCTAAAGCACTTCCCTTCAAGAAACTGCATCGTTCACATTGTGTTTCCATTCTATTTATTTGGGGTGGTCAAATGGGCAACTTCATGATTATACTATTAATTATTAAATAGTGGATTAGTGCAGGAGTAAAAAGAATAGAAGAATAGGAAAGGGAGAGAGACATATTTGCAAGTTACATTAATATATATGATGTTGGGAAGGAGGAGCCATTTGTGAGTAGTAGAGGAGTAGCTCGATGGTGTACTTGGAAGAAAACTTCGATCAAACCCTCTATAAAAGAGAGGGATCCATAAAGCACAGAGGATTCACGGATGGAACTTAGATAAAACCGATTCATAAAGCACGGAACTTAGATCAAACAGATTCATAAAGCACAGAGGATTCACGAATGGAACTTAAATACTACAAAAAGAGATTCATAAACATTGCAGAGCTTACCCAATTACTATAAAAGAGAGTATAAACGTAAGGAGTGTCTAAAAATCCAATAAATCTCTGGTAGCATAAAGGAAAACATACCATCTAAAAATCTCTGCTAAGTGCTAGCAATGTCAGTCTTGATTCAAGCCTCTGGGCTTCAATTCTCCTCTGCAGCCTTCTGTGCTTCAGCAGCTTCAAGCCTTTGTGCTTCAATCTGCTTCAACCCTTAGTGCTTCAAGCCTACGTGCTTCTTCAACCCTCTGCTGCATCTCCAGCCATGTGGTCTCACTGTCTCAGCATTCGGGGGGGCTAAAATTGCCAAAACACACAGAGCACAATAAGGAAACAACACAATATTTGAAGAAGAGATCGAAGGACAGAGACTCTCTAAAGCAAAATTAAAAAATATTCTAATCTTCTTAGGTTCCCATAGAAATTGAAGTGCCCGAATCGCGTATCTTTCCTCCAAGCGAAATTAACAGAGATTGTCTTGCCCTCAAATTCAGCCAGGCATGTTATCAAGAGCAGATTGTACCGGACCGACTAAATTCGCGGGACAATCGAGGCTATTTTGCATATTCGGACGAGTTTTGGAGGTTCAGACATGTCTAGAACGTTCTAGACTTTACTTGTACATTTTTAGCTAGATTAGCTTAGAATTCTCTAGAACAGGCTAGAGAATCCTTGTACATTCTAGGATAGTCTCCATAGATCTTAGAATTGTCTAGAATTGCTAGAGTAGTATAGAATAGTCTAGAGAACCATTCTTAGCCGTTGGATCGAAATGATCCTGACCGTTCATTTCTTAAGCAAGCCCTATAAAAGGGGGAGGCCTCATTCATTTCCAACCATCAAGCAAACTTGTAAGCCTTCAAGCATTGTAAAGAGTTCGAGTGAATTAAGTTCTCTTCTTACACACTTCCATTCCTTGCCTTTGTTCTTTCATTCCTTCACACTTACGTGAGAAGTTAAGGCTGCTTAGTCAGATTCGCGAGGGGCGAATGAGGGGCTAAGGCCGCACGCGACCTTATAAGGACAAGTCCGTGACAAGATTCAGCGTTTTCTTTCTCCAGAAAAATCAGGAATCCCAGGGATGTATGAAGTCTATGGGGCAGGATTTTCACACGCACTATTGGTCCAAAGTACTGAACGAATCATGAAGATCACGTTCAGTTAGGTGTGTGACCACATTTCCCACCACCAAGGTATGTGCAGCCATAGCCAACCCATAGAGATGATCGAGAGCAGAGAGAATCGAGAGGAAAATGGGGGAAGAGGAAGTGAGAGCTCATAAAAGGTGACTGGAGTCTCTTGTGTCTCTTGCTTTCGTCTTAACCAACGTTTTGTAGGTTTATCGTTATAGATTCCAGATCAGCTCAAATCACTTACTTGTTCATCGTATCCAGTGAACTGATCGACCAAAGTCTCTTGTTCGCCCAATCCCAATCTGAATCTGTTCGCTTGTTGGATCGCTAGCTCAACTGTCTGGGGTCTGGGCCATTAGGCCTTTGACTACGTATTCGGGGTGAATAGATTCCCAACAGGTAGTGATGGTGCAGGAATATCGGTTTCCTAAATGCAACAACACTTTAGTATTTGTATGAAGAGGGAAAGACCATCACAGGCGTGAGAGCCTCAGGAATTGGGTTTCCTTGTGAGCGTGGGTTCTTCCAGCTAGGATAACACCAAGAATGCAAGAGATAATGGTGATGCAACTGTGGTGAGGTTAATGGAAAGCTTGAGAAGGTCAGTAGGAATGCCCAGAATAATAGAGTGTTTCTGTAGAAGATGACTTGGGGGAGAATGCAAGTGTTCTCCCTTATTTATATGTTAGGGGTGAGGGTAGATTAGGTAATTTGACCGTGTGGTCCCAAACCTGTGTTGCCTTAACACGTGGCTGCCTGTGGTGATATGAGAGTAACAGCTCTGAAAGGTAGGCGGCGTGTCAGGTGCGCGGTACGCGCTGCCTTTGTGTCAGAGGTTGTTGACGAGGGTCGCGCGGGTAGAAGGTCCCGGATCCGTTTTATGAGGGTTCAGATTCACCACAGCGGGGAAGAATCATACTCGAGCATTGGCGGCGCTCAAAGGGCGCACGGATGGGTTCCCCACGGCCGATGGCCCTTGAGCGTCAAAACCACGAGCATCGGGAACCTGCCTCGCGCGGGTGCCCTCCTGAGAAGGGTAACCCTGAGGGTTGAGATGTGAACGCCGAGCCTGTCGGTTCGGGCCCCTTACCTGAATAGTTATCCGAGGCTCAATGGCCTGCATTAGTTGGCAAGTGAGTGGGCTGGGTTGGCCCGCGAGCCCATCAATGCGAGCGTACAGTCTTCAAGTCAACCGATGTCGACACGTGGACGGCTCTGATACGGGCGTGTTTTTTAGCCTCATCATTTTGCCCCCCAAATTCTGCAGTATCGCTCGATCGTACTGTAGAATTTAAGAAGAATGGAGTCCTGGATTTTTGAATATCCGAGGGTCAATCCATTGCTAGAGAAGTGACCGCTTGCCTTCTGTAACGGACACAGTCTGACACCGCATTAATTAAAGTCATGTCCGCATTTAATGCTGAGTGGGAACGTGGGCGCGTGCACTCCGGGAGACGTGAGGCGGTTACCAAAAGTGGGGGGTTTCCTAGGCGAGAAATGATTGCCATTTGAAATCTTAAACCCTAATTAATGCCGGCTTTTACCCCTATAAATAGGGATCTGCAAGGCTTTGAAGCCTCTTTCACGCATTCTGTCTTCTTCAAGCACATACTTAACAAGATCTCCCTGCAACTTTCACCGACTCCGGCGAGTTTCTGTTCTTCAAACTTTAGGTAAAACTCCATAACATTTTCCTTATTTTCCTCACGCTAACATTAGGTTTAGGTTGAGTGAGTGAAACCCTTGAGTGAAGAGCCCCCTTCTACTGTTGAATTCGTTTCAGAGAGTCTCTCCTTCATTGAGTTTTCTGCGAGAAACTCCATATTCAAAAATCGAAAGGCAAACATGGCCGGACACTCAGCTGACAATTATGTAAGGGAGATTGATGAGATGTCAGTGGGGAGTTCTTCCCCTCACGGCAATGTTCCCACAGCTGTTCCCTTGGCTAGGGTGTCCCCAGGTGAGGGGATCCCCATGGTGATTCCGGTAGCCCAGGCTCCGGCTGATGCCGGGGATGAAGAGGTGGATGCTGCTGTTCAAGGGATGAACGAGCGTGCTCCTGGAGGGGTGAATGATCTCTTTGAAGAGATGCACAACGTGATGGAAATGCAAAGGTAGGGAGAGAGGGTATTCCCGGTGTTGAATAGTGTCGTGTGACCCCAAGATCACAGGATCACAGTGGCCATGGCGGCTCCCGAGGGCGAAGCAGGACCATCCGGGCGTCCATTTGAGGCTGAACCTTCCAGAAGGCGCCAAAGGAGAGGAAAAGAGCCTGCCACTCGAGTGAGGCAAGATAACCGCCATCAAACTGACAGATTTCCGGATGAGATTGAGAGTATCTTGACGCTCGACGATTTGGAGGAATTGAGAGCCAAGGCATACTGGGACGAGGCTGTATTTCCCATGCACATTCCCGAGGAGGGAGAGAGGGCCAACCGACCGCCACCTGGGATGATAACGGTCTACTGGGACGCGGTTCTGGCCGGGGGCCTGAGGTTCCCCATCTCGCCCGTCACTACCAACATCTATCACCACCTGAGGCTTTGCCCTTCACAAATTCTGCCGAACGGCATAGCCCTAATCAACACTTTCGTGATTATGATGGTTGCGCTAGGTCGCGAACCCTCGATCGTCAATTTTGATAGCTTGATACAGATGGCCCGCTCGCCGCGCTCATCACCTACGGACGGGTTTTATTACGCCCAGGCCAAGTCGAGTTTTAAGATGATAGATTCCCCATCCACTTCCTATGGCGAGCATTGGAAGGAGAAGTATTTTTTCGTGGGGGCTCCAGGGGGGATTTTTAGGGTTCATCGCCAGTGGTTGATACATGGCGAGGGTCCTTTGATTAGGGAAAGGACGAGGAATAAAGCTTTTGAGGATTGGGCCCAGGGGTTAGCCTTTGAGATGAGGAGTGAGAAAAAGTGGATTAAGGCTGAAACCCTGGTGAAGAACGAGGGAGTGCTGTTTCGTTATGGCTTGTCTTACCCTCCAGACATGATACTTAACCCTCCAGCTGACATCATGGCCCTCGATGGTTAGATTCTAGGAACTAATTGCTCTAACTTTTAGAAAAGCCTCCTAACTTGGTGTGATTGCTGTATTTTTTGTATCTGTGGTCTAAGCAACCAATCTTCTGACGCTCGTTTCTTCTTACTTGCAGGTGTTCAAATACTATCGCGAGGAATGAATGCTGAGGCTCTTTCACGCATGCTAGGCGCTCAAGGAGCCGGTGCTAACCCTCAGCCACAGCAGCAGGAACGACCCCCAACTGCCCCGAGGGGCAGAGGAATCCGACGGAGGCAGGGGCGAGGCGACGGAGGTAGGGGTATCGGTAACGAGGCTCCAGTTGTTGGTCCCATCGAGGATATGATAGTGGAGGGTACCCACGGGGCTACTCCTCCGCCGGTGGCCCCCGAGGGTCCGATTTCATTGAGTTCGAGCGGATCCCGAAACCGCTCGAGGGAACATGTCCGTATTCATGAAACACTTCGGGCCGACCGTCAAGGGAAAAGGAAGAGGCTGCCAGATTCCATTCCAATTTCTGGCAAGGGGAAAGAGGTGGTCGTGGGCCACCGTGGTGAGGGCAGCGATACTTCATCTTCTGAGGATGAAGAATTTTGGAAGATTGCCTGTCAGGGTGACACTCGATTCAAGCGCCAAAGGAAGGACGGTCCCGTCCTACTGAAAAAGAGCACCTTTTCTGTCAACATGGTCTCCGACATCGTCGGAAAGCTCCAGTTCTCCATCGATCACGATAAATTAAACGAGCATGACGCCGCTCGGGTCGCGGACGACGCTTGCCATGAGCTTCGGACGGTAAGTCCTTGGTGCCCTCTGGAGATTTCCCACTTCCATTGTTCCCATTTCAACGCTAACCTTTGTTTCTGACTTTCCAGGAGGTGATCCCCAGGCTGAAGAATTTGCAGGGCCGAGCGCAGGCCTACTCCAATCATAAGGCCAAGTACAAGAAATTGCTGCGCATCTCTGATCCCGGCCAATTGCAAGAGGATTATAACCGTATCCACGCCCAACTGACTGCTGTCAACCTTGAGAGGGATCAGTTGAGGGAGAATCTGCAGAAGGCGGACGCAGCTTATCTTACCCTTGACGACCGCCATAGGAAGTTGAAGGTAGAGCGCGACCAACTGCGGGTCCAGAACGGGGAGTTGGGCACACAGCTGGCAGAGAGCACACGCCAAAACGAAGCTACCAATAAGGCGCTCGCCGATCTGCAAGGGAAGGTGGAAGGACTGGCTGCGAGGGTCTCTTGGGACGCAGTAATGAAGTTCGTGCGCTCCAAAGCGTTCATATTTGCAGCCAACATCTAGTGCTTTGACAACGCTCGGCGCTTCTTCCACAAGGCTATCGGGCAGATGGTCAAACTGGGCTTGGCTCCTGAGAGCGCTCGGACTGACGCGCGCTTGCGCATGGATCTGGATGAAAACTGTGAGCCCATGGTCCAAAATGAGGATCCTACTGAGAACTTGGCGGAGCCGGAATATCAGGAATTGGTGGAAACGCTCCAACGGGAATTTATTGCTGCCAATACTGTAGGTCCCGAGCCCATCCAAATAGAAGACGAGGGTACCGTCATGGATACTGCGGACGTCGAGGAACCTGGCGAGGCCCAAACTTCTTACGCCAACGTGCTGGCCCCAGTTCCTCTTGCGATTGCCCCTCCAGAGCCCAACTCTCAAGCCCAGTGAAGATCCCTTGGATGTTGATCCCTTTCCTTGCTGGTTTAAATTCCTTGTCATATTTATGAACAATTTATGTTTGTACCTAATCCTCCAGCTATTTTCTTGAACATTTTGGATCCCTTTATGCTCCTTTATGTATACTGAGACTCTTCTTTTACTGCTTGAATGTTTGAATACTTTCTCTTTTATTTTTGAATGGTGAATGATGTTCCTTTTGAATGGGCGTATGTGTGCACGAGGGCGTTTTCTTTGAGGGTGCCCTGGCATTCATCACAATGCGCCATCAGTTTAAGGTTTGGCAGCGTCTGGCGATTTGAGGGGCATAGATACGGGCGCGAGGGTGTTTTCCCTGGGGGTTCCCTGGTCGAATCCGTAATGAGGCTCGAATTTGAACTTAGGAAACTTCTGAGGATTTGCCTAAGTATTGGCCCCAATAATGTGCATTTTCAGGTTAAACGCTCCAGGGAGTTGTATGTACTTTAGAAATCAATAGTAGGATTTGCTAAGTATAGGATCAAAGCGAGCGTAACCGTGGGGTTAACGTCCTTTCGAGGGACCCATGCAGGAATTGTTATGGGATCCACTATTTTACGAGTGTGCTTTTACCCAAGAAGTTGAGGGTCATCGGGGTTTTTACGAGCGCGAGCTGGAGTGGAGTGCACTCAGCTGGCATAAATTAAGCATTTTGCTCCCCGTTGATTGACACGCTCGTTCTTAGGATTTTATACACTTACGAATTGTCAAACTACTCCGGGTAGATGGTTATCAATACCTAGATAGTGTTGCTCTCAAAACGATAGGGGTATTACTTAGGCCGTTCGACGTGGAGGATGCTCGACACGGAGCGGGCCTTTTGTTGCTCAAATCACTAACAAATAAGAAAGCAAATAAATGACAAAACAAAGAACTAAAGACTTACTGTTATACTTGTGATGTTCAAGATGATTACAACACGCTTTCTGTCAAAAGAAAGTACTCCATGCCGTAAACGGGCAATTACAAAAGAACTGACGTTTACACGTAGAACCTTCTAAGGTTACATGCATTCCATGGTCTAGGGAGACGCTCGCCTTGCAAAGTCTCCAGCAGGTAGGTGTTATTTGCTCGTACCTGAACGACTTTGAAGGGGCCTTCCCAATTGGGGTCCAATTTACCCACGTGTTTGGAGACTTCAACTTTTTTGAGGACCAAGTCCCCTAGCTGGAAAGTCCTCTCCTTAACACGTTTGTTGTATTGGCGAGCTACGGTTTCTTTGTACTTGTGGATACGTGCCCAAGCAGCATTCCTCTTCTCGTCCAATAAATCTAATTCGAACGCCCGGTTGGCCTCGTTGGCAACAGGCTCGAAATAGGCGATGCGTGCGGATTCCTGAGCAATTTCCGCAGGTATCATAGCCTCGGAGCCATAAACGAGGGAATAAGGGGTTTCCCCTGTTGCCGCTCGTGGAGTAGTACGGTATGCCCACAGGGCTCCTTGAAGTTCTTCAGCCCATTCTCCCTTCTTACTCTCGAGCATCGTCTTCAGATGCTGGAGTATGGTTCGATTGGTCACCTCCGCTTGACCATTGGCTTGAGGGTGGCCCACGGAGGTGAATCGCTGTTCAATTCCTAGCTCATAGCACCAATCCCGCGTGTCAGCGGCGATGAATTGGGATCCATTATCTGAGATGATTACCCTCGGGATGCCGTATCTGCAAATGATGTTCTTCCAAATGAAGTCCCTCACAACCTTGAACGTTATTTTAGCGACTGCTTCAGCTTCGGCCCATTTAGTGAAGTAGTCCACAACGAGTATTACGAATTTCTTTTATCCGACCGCCATTGGGAGGGGTCCCACAATATCAATGACCCACTGATCAAAAGGCCACGAAACATCAATAGGAATCATTTGAGCTGCCGGCAACTGAGGGGTGTTAGAATGAAATTGGCACTTAGGGCATTTCTTGGAGTAGTTAATGGCATCCTGCAACACCGAGGGCCAGTAGAACCCACTCCTTAAGACTTTCTTTGCCAAGATTCGACCGCTTGAGTGGTTCCCGCAACTCCCATTGTGCACATGCTCTAAAACTTCCTTGGCCTGCGAGGGTCTCAAACATCTCATCGGTGGGCCTTGGAAGGATCGCTTGAATAGCCGACCCTCGGCGTCCAATGAGAAGCGAGGGGCTTTGTTTCTGATTTTCCGAGCCTCAACTTTGTCGCTTGGGCTGGTTCCATCCTGGAGGAATCTGATAATTTCGTCGAGCCAACAGGGCTCGGAGGGGTCAATCATATTCACCTCCTTCGAAGGTTCGTCTCTATTTATCAGCGGCTCCTCGGTTCTAAGAAACGTAACAGCACGCTCGCTAACACCATCCAGGGCGGATGCGAACTTTGAGAGAGCGTCAGCACGCTCGTTTTCTGCCCTTGGGACCTGCAAAAGGTGGAATTCCTTGAACTTGGCTATCACCTCCTTAGCGCTCGCCAGATATCGCACCATAGTGGCGTCTCGGGCCTCATAAGGACCATCAATTTGACTCGCGATCAACTGCGAATCAACATATGCAGTGACCCGAGTGGCACCATTTTGAAGTGCAATCCTGAGCCCCTGGATGAGGGCCTCATACTCAGCTTCGTTGTTGGTGACTTGGAACGCCAGCTTGATCGCATAGTCAACTTCAGCTCCGAGAGGGTCCCTGAGGCCATAAGCCATCCTCTGCCGAGGGCCCGGTATCTAAGTTGAAACGCTCCACCAATAGGTCGGCCACGGCCTGAGCTTGTATCGCCATGCGAGGCTCAAAGGTGATGTCGAATTGACTAAGTTCAATTGACCATTTAATTAATCTCCCTTAAATGTCCGGCTTTGCCAACACCTGTTTGAGGGGCTGATCTGTGAGCACCACGATGGAATGCGCTTGGAAATAAGGCCTTAGCCTCCGAGAGGCATTAACGAGGGCAAAAGCAAACTTCTCTATTTCCATGTATCTTTTCTCCGCCCCCTGTAGAGTCTTGCTTAAATAATACACCGGCATATGCTTACGCTCGCGAATCGCCACGAGGACAGCGCTCGTGGCTTCCAAGGAAACTGATAGATACACGAACAAGCTCTCCCCCGGGATAGGTTTGGTCAACAAAGGCGCGCTCGAAAGGTACCGCTTCATGTCCTGCAGGGCCTTTTCGCAGTCCTCGCTCCAGGTAAAGTTGCAAGCGTTACGCAGAATTTTAAAGAAGGGTAAGTTCCTGTCCGCTGAGCGGGAGATGAACCTGTTTAATGAAATGATCTTACCCACAAGCACCTGGACTTCTCTCAGATTGTGGGGCGAGGGTATGTCCAGGATTGCCTTAATTTTCTCTGGGTTTGCCTCTATGCCCCGTTGGCTGACCATCTATCCCAAAAATTTGCCACCCCGCACGCTAAATGTACACTTGGATGGATTCAATTTCATATCGTAACAACGCAGGATACTGAAGGCTCGTTTTAGGTCTTCTAGGTGAGAATGCTGGCGTTCGCTTTTGACGATCATGTCATCCACATATACTTCCATGGACTTTCCAATCTCACACTCGAACATTCTGTTGACAAGGCGTTGGTATGTCGCTCCTGTATTTTTGAGCCCAAAGGGCATAACTTTGAAGCAATAAACACCCATGTGGACTACGAAAGCAGTTTTAAGACGATCCTCAAGAGCCATAAATATCTGATAATATCCTTGGAAAGCATCCATCATGCTCATAAGTTCACACCCAGCAGTCGAATCCACCAACTGATCAATTCTAGGCAAGGGGTACGGATCCTTAGGACATGCCTTGTTGAGGTCGGTGAAGTCATTGTACATACGCCACTTGTTGGCGCTCTTCGGAACGAGCACCACATTGCACAGCCATTCTGGATATAGAATTTCTTCTATGTATTGAGCGTCAAGCAGTTTATTGACTTCTTCTTCTATGACTTGCCTCCGGAACCCATGGACATCCCTCTTCTTTTGCTTTATAGGTTTGAAGGCCGGATCCACATTCAGCCTGTGGACAATAACGCTCGGATCTATGCCAGTGAGGTCTGAAGCCTTCTAGGCAAAGACATCAATATTTCCTCGCAAGAACTCAATCATCATAATCTGAGAGGGGCCGTCGAGGCTGGAACCTATTTGCGTGGTCTTGTCTGGATTCCCGGGCTCCAATTCGACGGTCAGGAAGCTCTCCGTAGGTTCCACCCGCACCTCAGGCCTCGGCTGTTCGAGCGCTCGTTTCTTGCCTGTAATTCTCCCGCTGGTATCTCCCGAGGGTATATGATCCTCGTCTTCCGAGGAGGAAACCCCAACCTCTCCGAGGGGCGAACTCCCAGCATCTACCGGTTTGTCCGTGGCCTTCTTCTTATTCTTCTTTTGATAGAGCTTGGCCCTCTTGCGCTCGGGGCCATCTTCATCTAGTTTGGGGAAGTCAACAGACTTTTTAGTGGAGCCTGCTTGGGTAGGTTGTTTGGGCTTGTGGCTTCGAAGGGAAAGTATGTAGCATTCCCAAGCTTCCTTAACATTACACAGCACCTCCCCGGTACCCTCGGGGGTGGGAAACTTGACTTTTTGATGATAGGTGGAAATTACAGCTTTGAAGTCGACGAGGGCTGGGCGCCCAATGATGATGTTATATGGCAGGTCCACTTCGACCACCACATAGAGAACATTTAAAGTTTTTCGCTGTGGGGCGCGACCGAAAGAGGTGGCCAAGCGAATTTGTCCGCGGGGGACGATCTCGGAACCTCCAAAGCCGACGAGGGCTGTTCTGAGGGGTTCGAGCGGGATGTTTGTGATGTTCATTTTCTGAAACGTGGAATAAGGCAAAACATTCACGGAGCTTCCACTATCAATCAAGACCCTCTTTACAACGTGATTGTGAATGTCTAAGCTAACCACCATGGGGCAGTCAGAGGTTTCACTGACCCCATGGGGTGTTACAATGTGCTCTAAATCTTTCTCTGTGAAACCTACGCTCTCGTCCTTCTCCGAGCGTGATGATTTATCAATAGAGAGCACCGGCCTGGGCTGAGAAGATCTTTGGTCATAACTTCGAATGTAGCGACGTCGGGAAGCGTTAGAGTCGCCTCCCGAGGGTCCACCGGCGATCATGTGAATGACCGCGAAGGGTTGATTCTCAACCTCCGGCCTTTTCCCTTTGCCGCGGTCGCTTGACTCGGGGTAGTGGTGGCGAGGACTGCGCGAGCGCGAACGATTTCTTCCCCTAATACGTGCTCGTTCAGCGCAGTGTTCATCTTACTTCTCTAGCACCTTCACGAACTCCTTGAGGTGCCCCCCGACAATAAGCCTCTGAATCTCACTCTCAAGTTGGCGACACTCGTTGGTATCATGCCCTTTCTGCTTATGGAAAGCGCAATACTTTCCAGAACGCTTCTGAGCCTCGGTCTCCCTCAACTTAGGTGGTCTCTTGAACAGTTTTTTATCCGCCATGGAATAAACTTCAGCTATAGGGCGGTTGAGAGGGATGCGCTCGAATTTCCGAGGGGGTGGAGAATTTCGACGAGCGGAAATAGGGCTGCGGCGGCGGCCTCTGTTTGAATCTCCTCTGTCTTCAAGGGCTTTGCCGGGGCGAGGGGCGGCCATCTTCTGGTCCCTCGCAATATACATATCCTCCAGGGTGAAGAAAGAATCTGCTATTTCCCTAATCTCCATCAACGAGCGGGGTTTCTTCTTGGCTACCTCCTCCACGAAATCTTTACTGACATAGTGCTTCATATTAATAGCTCCAAAGAGAACGTGCCTCAAAAAGTCCATCGAGGGCTTTTCCACCAACAAGATCTCCTTGTTGAACCTTCCCATGAAAGACCGTAGAGTTTCGTTCGGCCCTTGGACCAAGCTGTAAAGAGCGGTCGCGGCTGGGGCTGGTGCCTTCAAAGAGTTGAAGTGGCTTATGAAAGCATCCGTCAAGTCATAATACCCTCGGATTGAGCGTGGGGGAAGCTTTTTATACCAGTCTTGGGCCATTCCCGTGAGAGAAGTGACAAACACCTTGGCCCAATAATTGCTCGGGTGATCATGCAAGTACATAAGATGCACAAAATGATCCAGATGCTCGGCTGGGTCAGTGGTTCCATCATACCTGTTGACAGCCGTGGGGATTTTGCCTTTCCCCGCACGGGTCATTAGTACCTCCTCGATGAGGGGAGAATCACCTGTCACGATTCTGTAATCCCTGTCCTCGGGATCCTCATAGCTGGCTTCTCTCCTGCGGCGGGAAATTGGGCTGCGTGGTCGGCGAGTGTCTCTGGCCCTGGACCTCTCGTCCCCATGACGGGGGACTTGAGACCTTGCTCGAGAGAGCTGCTCTACCACATTCTGGAGCCCTCTAATCTGGTCTTGTACTGCGGCAAGTTGAGGGTCACCAACATTTCTGCGGTTTGCCCTTTCTGTGGCCCTCGATTGGACCTCTCCGTTATCTCCGGCCGCCTCGTTTCGAGGGGCCCTTTCATCTCCTATAGGTGGTTGCTCTTCCTGGACCCTCGGTGGGGCCTCATTTTCTTGATTCGGTGGTGGTGGAGGCTGTTGGTGTAACGCCCCAATTTCCGGCTTTCCAGGTACGCGAATTAATTACCAAATTTGCCTTAATTGTTATATGTCCTTAATTGCTCATTATTTTAAATTAGTGGACTAAATTGCACATATATTCTTGGACTTAATTGATCATTTTCCAAACCTCATATCCTTAATTTCATAACTTATAAAACTTGGAGGATTGAGTTGAAAATATCATATTTTTCCTTGCTATATGTCACGGTATATGCATCTCCCACATCATTGATCCATTTTTTGGGCATTCATCATCTCCTCTCTTGCTCTTCTCTACCGAGCCACAACTAACAAGAAAGTAAGAAGATATCTTAGCAATTTCAATCCAAAACTTGAAGGATTTGCTAGCTTATAAGCTATCATCATCATCATCTCAACTTCATCTTCATCTTCTAAGCTCTTCAAAGGAAGAAAGGGAAGTATACATGATTTCTTGAAATTTATATATGAAGCTAGGGTTTATGATTTGAGTTGATGATTGGTATATTAGTGCTAGAAGTATGATTACATGTTCCAAGCTTGAATTTCATGTGTAATTCTTGAGAATTATGGAGTTATATGCCAAGTTAATATGTGAGCTTGATATGAAGATTCTTGATGATTAGGCATGAATTATGTGTTTATATTGAGTGTTATTATCTCCCAAGCATGTATACTTATTTCCTTTCATGAATTCTAGCTTGTGGAATTGAATGATGGGAGTTTGATGAGATTTGGGAGTGGTTCG
The DNA here is from genome assembly GCA_037501455.1 of Lantana camara. Lineage (NCBI taxonomy): Eukaryota > Viridiplantae > Streptophyta > Magnoliopsida > Lamiales > Verbenaceae > Lantana > Lantana camara. The sequence continues at coordinate 114,896,779 of CM074857.1, forward strand.
TATCTCCCCTGTTCTTCTCCCCTGTTTTCTGCATCTTCTGCATAACGGGAACGGCCCTTCCCGTTCCCTTTGTGTTTGGGGAACGGTCGTTCCCATAGTTTAAATAATGTTCCAGGCGGCGAGGACGGGAACGACCTTTCCCATTTTGTCTCACAGACGAGAACGGCCGTTCCCATCTTCGGGGAGCCCGACCAGCGGGAACGGCCATTCCCACTTTACACTTAAACCTGGAACGGCCGTTCCCAGCCCTCTGGAAGTACTGAAAGTTTCTGCATAAAATGGAGAATTCGAAACCCTTTTCTTTTCCTTTAATTAACCCTAACGTGCTATTATATGATCAATAGCATGTCATAATATGAGAATATTATACTACATTGTTCATTGCATGCTTTCTCGTTACTTAAATGTGACGTGTGTTTTAGCTGATAGTGTTATCACGTTATGGTCTAATAAGGGTGAAATTGTTCTATTTCTTGGCCAATGTACTCCAGAGCGGAGATCGTGATCAACAAGCGCGTTCATATAATCTTGAACGGTCGTGTCACTCGCTAGCAAGCAAGCCAGGTCATACCAAGCCATGCACGTCCCGTGATTATCGTGTCATTGTTAGGATCGTGCAAAGCAATGCACGTACCAGATCGAACCGTGCAATGGATAACAATCAAATCAAGCTCATGCAAAGCAATGCGTGTAGTTTGATAGGTATCATGTTCATGCAAAGCAATGCTTGAAATGTGATTAATGCCAAAACCGGGATGACCCCTGAACCCACCAATAGGTGGAGGAAGGAATCCCGCACGTGAGATTCATACTCTTGAAGTGCGTAGCACCGGGATGACCCCTGAACCCACCAATAGGTGGAGGAAGGAATCCCGCACGTGGGAGCCATATTCCCGACGTACGTAGCATGGATGGATAGGGCCTTGCAAACCCACCATCATCGTGATCATCGTGATTAACATGTTATCGTGATTGGAGTGATGTAGTTATTGGAGTGATGGAGGATAACGGAGTGATTGGGTGTAGTGGAGTGACGGGGTGTATCCGGAGTGATGGGAATTATTGGAGTAATGGAGATAATTATAAAATCGATATACATGCCGTGTTCTTGTAGGTACATTCTAGGCAGGAATCGAGCTAAGTCAAGTCCTTGCATCCAAGCCCGTACGGTGCATTTATTTATTTATTTATCATTTCAAAGCAATTATTGTTAATGTTACTTGTTATGTATTTAGGAGATGATAATGTATTGATATGTAGAATACAAATATACATTACTGGATAAACGATCGATAGTATAGCATGTTATCATTTGATTTTATCGCATGTATAAATGAATTTCCATTTAGCCTGTCACTTTATTTACATTGTTATCCGTTCGCTATAGGTTGGTCCATGTACGGACATTTCATTTCGTATGTGAATCGGCCTATAGTGCGGGGGTGTGGCATCCTAATATATTGGGGTGTTACATCTTAAGTGGTATCAGAGCCCGGTTTCAAAATCGAGATTCTAGTGTATGTCAAGTCTAGGTCACATGGTATAGGAATTATTTGCTAATCGGTACATTACAGCCAATTATGACATTGCGTGCTCGCCAAGTGAATCCGAGGACGGATTCTTTTAAGGGAGGGAGAATTGTAACGCCCCAATTTCCGGCTTTCCAGGTACGCGAATTAATTACCAAATTTGTCTTAATTGTTATATGTCCTTAATTGCTCATTATTTTAAATTAGTGGACTAAATTGCACATATATTCTTGGACTTAATTGATCATTTTCCAAACCTCATATCCTTAATTTCATAACTTATAAAACTTGGAGGATTGAGTTGAAAATGTCATATTTTTCCTTGCTATATGTCACGGTATATGCATCTCCCACATCATTGATCCATTTTTTGGGCATTCATCATCTCCTCTCTTGCTCTTCTCTACCGAGCCACAACTAACAAGAAAGGAAGAAGATATCTTAGCAATTTCAATCCAAAACTTGAAGGATTTGCTAGCTTATAAGCTATCATCATCATCATCTCAACTTCATCTTCATCTTCTAAGCTCTTCAAAGGAAGAAAGGGAAGTATACATGATTTCTTGAAATTTATATATGAAGCTAGGGTTTATGATTTGAGTTGATGATTGGTATATTAGTGCTAGAAGTATGATTACATGTTCCAAGCTTGAATTTCATGTGTAATTCTTGAGAATTATGGAGTTATATGCCAAGTTAATATGTGAGCTTGATATGAGGATTCTTGATGATTAGGCATGAATTATGTGTTTCTATTGAGTGTTATTATCTCCCAAGCATGTATACTTATTTGCTTTCATGAATTCTAACTTGTGGAATTGAATGATGGGAGTTTGATGAGATTTGGGAGTGGTTCGTATCTCCCCTGTTCTTTTCCCCTGTTTTCTGCATCTTTTGCATAACGGGAACGGCCCTTCCCGTTCCCTTTGTGTTTGGGGAACGGTCGTTCCCATAGTTTAAATAATGTGCCAGGCGGCGAGGACGGGAACGACCGTTCCCATTTTGTCTCACAGACGAGAACGGCCGTTCCCATCTTCGAGGAGCCCGACCAGCGGGAACGGCCATTCCCACTTTACACTTAAACCTGGAACGGCCGTTCCCAGCCCTCTGGAAGTACTGAAAGTTTCTGCATAAAATGGAGAATTCGAAACCCTTTTCTTTTCCTTTAATTAACCCTAACGTGCTATTATATGATCAATAGCATGCCATAATATGAGAATATTATACTACATTGTTCATTGCATGCTTTCTCGTTACTTAAATGTGACGTGTGTTTTAGCTGATAGTGTTATCACGTTATGGTCTAATAAGGGTGAAATTGTTCTATTTCTTGGCCAGTGTACTCCAGAGCGGAGATCGTGATCAACAAGCGCGTTCATATAATCTTGAACGGTCGTGTCACTCGCTAGCAAGCAAGCCAGGTCATACCAAGCCATGCACGTCCCGTGATTATCGTGTCATTGTCAGGATCGTGCAAAGCAATGCACGTACCAGATCGAACCGTGCAATGGATAACAATCAAATCAAGCTCATGCAAAGCAATGCGTGTAGTTTGATAGGTATCATGTTCATGCAAAGCAATGCTTGAAATGTGATTAATGCCAAAACCGGGATGACCCCTGAACCCACCAATAGGTGGAGGAAGGAATCCCGCACGTGAGATTCATACTCTTGACGTGCGTAGCACCGGGATGACCCCTGAACCCACCAATAGGTGGAGGAAGGAATCCCGCACGTGGGAGCCATATTCCCGACGTGCGTAGCATGGATGGATAGGGCCTTGCAAACCCACCATCATCGTGATCATCGTGATTAACATGTTATCGTGATTGGAGTGATGTAGTTATTGGAGTGATGGAGGATAACGGAGTGATTAGGTGTATTGGAGTGACGGGGTGTATCCGGAGTGATGGGAATTATTGGAGTAATGGAGATAATTATAAAATCGATATACATGTCGTGTTCTTGCAGGTACATTCTAGGCAGGAATCGAGCTAAGTCAAGTCCTTGCATCCAAGCCCGTACGGTGCATTTATTTATTTATTTATCATTTCAAAGCAATTATTGTTAATGTTACTTGTTATGTATTTAGGAGATGATAATGTATTGATATGTAGAATACAAATATACATTACTGGATAAATGAATTTATCCAGTATAGCATGTTATCATTTGATTTTATCGCATGTAGAAATGAATTTCCATTTAGCCTGTCACTTTATTTACATTGTTATCCGTTCGCTATAGGTTGGTCCATGTACGGACATTTCATTTCGTATGTGAATCGGCCTATAGTGCGGGGGTGTGGCATCCTCATATATTGGGGTGTTACAGTTGGGCCCTTAGCGCATTTTGAGCCATCGTCAGGGGGTGTGCTGGGAGTCCTCCCAGGGGTGGGGCTATTCGAGCGCCCGCGTGTGAAGGGAAATAAGCCGCAGTGAAATGTTCCCAAGCATTCTGTACGGCTTGACTCTCGCATTGCGCATACAGCGCCTGCAGTTGTTGTGTAGTGATTTGGGGCATTTCTACCCCTTGTATTTCCCTTGGCATCGACAAGGGGAGGTTCAACGTCCCCACTTGATACGGCTGGACCAAAGATACCATTCCAGGCATCATCCCGGGCATTACCCCGGGCTGCATAAGAGTGTACCCTGGCGGCGGCATGGCCATAGGGTACATGCCAGGATGGGAGGTAGGGATATTTGGGGTGAAAGCTGGGAGGGAGAGGATGGGAGCCCGATCCTCCTGCTTCATTTCCTGCTGGGGGAGGAGCGGCAGCAGCGGCATCAACGTCTCCGGCGACAGACGGAGGCGTGCCTCCAGCGGGGATGGGGTTTTTAGCGTTTTCTCCATTGGCGGGAGGAAGACCTCCTCTATTCCCCAGAGTTCCGGATCTTGTAGCAGTAACCATGATGAAATACCTTGGTGTCACTTTTCAACTAGCTTTTAAAGGAAGAAACTGGTAACGACGAAGATGGTGGTGATGGATTTCCCACAGACGGCGCAAAAAATGATGGTGCAGGAATATCGGTTTCCTAAATGCAACAACACTTTAGTATTTGTATGAAGAGGGAAAGACCATCACAGGTGTGAGAGCCTCAGGAACTGGGTTTCCTTGTGAGCGTGGGTTCTTCCAGCTAGGATAACACCAAGAATGCAAGAGATAATGGTGATGCAACTGTGGTGAGGTTAATGGAAAGCTTGAGAAGGTCAGTAGGAATGCCCAGAATAATAGAGTGTATCTGTAGAAGATGACTTGGGGGAGAATGCAACTGTTCTCCCTTATTTATATGTTAGGGGTGAGGGTAGATTAGGTAATTTGACCGTGTGGTCCCAAACCTGTGTTGCCTTAACACGTGGCTGCCTGTGGTGATATGAGAGTGACAGCTCTGAAAGGTAGGCGGCGTGTCAGGTGCGCGGTACGCGCTGCCTTTGTGTCAGAAGTTGTTGACGAGGGTCCCGCGGGTAGAAGGTCCCGGATCCGTTTTATGAGGGTTCAGATTCACCACAGCGGGGAAGAATCATACTCGAGCGTTGGCGGCACTCGAAGGGCGCACGGATGGGTTCCCCACGGCCGATGGCCCTTGAGCGTCAAAACCACGAGCATCGGGAACCTGCCTCGCGTGGGTGCCCTCCTGAGAAGGGTAACCCTGAGGGTTGAGATGTGAACGCCGAGCCTGTCGGTTCGGGCCCCTTACCTGAATAGTTATCCGAGGCTCAATGGCCTGCATTAGTTGGCAAGTGAGTAGGCTGGGTTGGCCCGCGAGCCCATCAATGCGAGCGTACAGTCTTCAAGTCAACCGATGGCGACACGTGGACGGCTCTGATACGGGCGTGTTTTTGAGCCTCATCAGGTAGGATCCCAAAAATTGTAGTAATTAAGAAATTTATACCAAAAGTAAATATCGTATTTTGGCATCACCTTTATTTTAATTGAACTGATATTTTCCAATCTTAGTAGAAATATTATTTCTTTCTTTTTCATGTGAAATAAACAAATTAACTTAAAATATTAGTTTTGATGGAAATTATTTCCAATCTTGGTAGAAATATCATTTGTTTTTTTTATCATGTGAAATAAACAAATTAATTTAAAATATTAATTTTGATGGAAATTATTATAAAATGATCTAGTTATCCTTCGTTTAGCTATATTGTTGAATCATACGATTGTATAACACAATAATTCTTTCAAATTCATATATATTACTTTGCATAATAATAATAATTATTACTCAACATTTAGATAGTGTTATACAAATTCAAATATAAATAGTTTATAAGAAAAAAAAATTCTTTCCTTAAATAATTCAAATAAAAGAAAGAAACAGGAAAAAAATTTGTATTTTTGGTCCCATTCGATTAAGAGCATTGCGATAGTAGTCCCACTCGTTTCAAAAATTCAAAAAAGGTCTCATACTTTAAGAAAACGTTGCGATAATAGTCCCATATGTTACAATAATAGTCCCGGACGTCGAAATAATAGTCTCGCCGTTAACTAAGTAACATAAAATACACGCATAAATTATATGCACAGTTAGAAATTCTTTTGAGATATTTTTTTATATTTTTTGGTAGAAAACTATCTAATTATAATTAAAAAAGCACTTATATCCATTATTTTACTAATTTTACATTAGTTTATTTACATTTCAATATCAATTAACATATTAATTAACACTTATATCAATTTTTTACATATTTGGTGTTTTTAATATTGTTACGTCACATTTTTATTTTTAAATATTTTGCACAGGGAAAGTGACGTTAGGAATTTAATATATTTATAGGTTTTTTTAAGTTAAATAGTAAAAGTTGTACCAATTTCAAAAATAATGTTAGACTAACATGACATGGAAATTGAAAGGTGACATTGAGGATTTTAAGGAAAGTATTATTCAAATATGTGTATTTTTTGAAAAAATATATGTTTTTAAGTTTAAATCTGGATATTTACAGTGAATTTGACCCAATGATGCATAGATACGGATACAATATAACAGAAAAATGACGACATGGATTTTTGAAAAATTTAGGACATGAATACAGTCTATATTATATATACAATAAATATTGATAGGGTCAAAATACGCTCGCCCCACGTTTTGACACGTAGCAACTCAAGATAGTAACACATGTCCTCTTGTGATTAAGGCAGTCATACACGAGCGCCCAAACCCCCCGAGCGTCAAAGTTTCTCAAGGACACGGGCCATCTCTGCTACGTACCTGCGTGATTAACATTGCCGCTCTCTAACGAGCGCACTTCGCAACCCCAGGCTAAGCTCCAATTTATCAAGAAAGCTCTCTTCGAGCGCTACACTACCTCAGGGAAGTTCTTCACTCCCCCTTAGTGGTATAAGCCTTGGCCGTCATCCCTTAGCGGACTCACTGGCCTCCAAGGCTCACGGTTGACACGAGCGTGCTCCTAGCCCTCGTTACCAACCTCCCAAAATGGCTCTCTGACATCTCGTACATGCCCACACACCTACCACTGTCGCCAGCACTAACTTTCACCAGCTTTTGCAGAAGATTCCTCCTAGGTTTCTCTCATAGCGCCACGTGTTAGGGCAACACTTGGTCAGGACCACACGTCGCAAATGACCAAAGGGTCCCTGACCCCCAACTATAAATAAGCTAGTTCATCTCCTTCACTGTAAGCAATCTCCATTACTGCAACTTCACATTTCACATATACTCTTTTTCGGATCATCGTCTGACTTGAGCGTCGGAGAGCGAAACTGGGAATCACCCCCAGTTCCCCCAGCTTGGCCATCTGACCTCTGTTTCTTTGGTGTTTGTCCTAGCAGGTTGAACCTACCATCTTTTTCGGCGATCACTATTGGTTTCCCCACCTTTAAACAAATTCTAAAGTGATTGGACTCTGTACCCCATATTCAGACCCATCATTTTTGGCGTCGTCTGTGGGAAAACCATTTCCAGCTCATCATTTCCTCTTTGCTAGTCGATTTACAAACACCCTTCATTTTCAAACCATGGTTGCTACTAGGTCTGGAGCAGTGGGGGGAGGAGATGACCTTCCCCGTGATTCCAATGCTCCTACTCTCCCTACGATAGCGGCTGACGGAGTACCGCCTGTTGGAGGTACACTTCCACCCACCGAACCGATAGTACCACCGCCGGCGAAAGCACTCAGCCTCCATCCTCTTCCCTTCATCCCCAGAGCACATGGCTTAATGCCCACACCGTTCCAGGAGGACACCCTTTCTTGATGCCTCCTCCTGGGTACACCCTCACTCCTAACATCATGATGTCGGTGGTTCAACCATACCATGCCGAGCAAATCCAGCTCCCCGTCGTGATTCCAAGAGAGATCGAAGGGTGGAGTTTCCCCCTTTGACCCCTCAACAGCTGAGGGCTCTTTACGCCCAGTGTGAGGTTCAGGAGGCCCAGGGTGCATGGGAGAGATTTCATTCCATGTATTTTCCCTCTGGGTAGGCCACTCAGGCTGCCCCTCCTTCAGGGGGAATGTAGACATATCCGTTTAGGGAGGCTCAGGCCATCCTGAGGGCTCAACCACCGCCTCCGCCCGCCAAAGAGACGCCCAACCAAGGCGAAAACGAGCGTCCCCATGCAGACAGGGGCAGAGAGCCCATGGAAGGAATCGACGTTGATGAGGTGGCCCATCCTCGGGCCTCAAAACGAGGGCCACAAGCCTCCCAGCTAGGGAGCCAGGTGAAGAAGGGAAATCCCAACGTCCTCGCAGCTGTGCAAGACCAGCTGCAGGAGTTGCAAGGCATAGTAGGACAGCTCTCTTGGGTGAGATCTCGGGTCCCCCACGCCGGGGACGAACGAGACAATACCAGAGACGCTCGTCGCCCAGCCCGCCAACAGCATGTTCCACGTTATGTGGATCAAGAAGAAAATTTTGGATGTTACAATCCCCATCCACTCGCGAAAGGATCCCCCCTCGTGAAGGAGGTACTGCTGGCCCAAGCAGGCATGGGCAAGATTCCCATATCTGTCAACCGCTACGACGGGACCACAGACCCTGTAGAACACCTAGATCACTTTCTGCACCTAATTCATCTATACGATCACTTTAGCCATTACTGGGCCAAGGTTTTTGTTACCTCCCTCGTAGGGATGGCCTAGGAGTGGTATAAGCGCTTGCCGTCGGGCTCGATCCACTCTTATAGTGAACTCACGGACGCCTTCCTGAACCACTTCAACTAGTTAAAAGCTCCTGTCACCGGACCCACTGATTTGTACAACTTGACTCAAGACGAGCATGAATCCCTTCGATCATTCTTTGCTCGTTTCAACAAGGAGGTGCTGCTTGTGGAAAGACCATCCATGGATTTCCTGAACCATGTCCTTTTTAAGGTCTACAATCATAAGCAATACGTGAGTAAGAAATTTGCTTATTCCATCGTGAAGAAACGCCCCCCACATCCCTCATGGCAATGAGGAAGATAGCCGAGCCCTACTTCGCGCTCGAAGACATGTACGGGTCCAATGCTCCAAGGCATTTCGGACCCTCTAAAAGCGAACGAGGGCGAGAGGAGCCTCCTCACAGAGAGCGTCGTAAGTCACCTCCTCCTCCATGGAGATTAGAGCGTGTCCCTCTTAACAGGCCTATCTGGGAAGTTTACGCCTTGTCTGACAAGAAACTCTTCAAAAGGCCCACGAAGATGAAGGAGACAGAGGCATTAAGACGCTCGAACAAGTACTGTGCTTTCCATAAGCAAAGGGGGCACGATACGGATTAATGGCGCCAACTGGAGGTTAAAATTCAAAGGCTCATCGCTAGGGGCCACTTGAAGGAGTTCGTTAAAATATTGGAGCGTTTCGATGAGCAATGTAATGATCGTCCAAGAGAGAGGAAGAGGAGCCCATCGCGTTCAAGGAGCCCGCGAGGGAGAGGCCCTCCTGAGAGCAGCCATCGCAACAAAGGAAAGGCTCTTGAGCAAGAAAATGCCCCTTTTGCGGTCATCAACATGATAGCAGGAGGTTCCTCTGGAGGAGACTCCAATGCTTCACGACGACGGTTCGTCCGGAGTTATGATCAACGCCCCCCTCGAAACCCAAGTCAGTCTATGCCATCCGAGAATCCAAGGACGACCGCTCAAAGGAACATGATATAATAGGATTTACAGATAAGGACTTAGAGCATATTGTAACACCCCATGGGGTTAGTGAAACCTCTGACTGCCCCATGGTGGTTAGCTTAGATGTCTACAATCACATTGTAAAGAGGGTGTTAGTGGATAGTGGAAGCTCTGTTAACGTTTTGCCCTACACCACGTTCCAAAAAATGAATGTTACCAACATCCCGCTCGAACCATTCAAAACAGCTCTCATTGGCTTTGGGGGTTCTGAGGTTGTCCCACGAGGGTAAATTCGCTTGGCCACTTCATTTGGCCGAGCCCCACAACGCAAAATGCTCATGGTCACCTACGCGGTGGTGGAAATTGAGATCCCTTATAACATCATAATCGGGCGACCGGCCCTCGTGGATTTCAAAGCAATTATCTCCACTTACCACCAGAAGATCAAGTTCCCCACCCCCGAGGGCGTCGGAGAAGTTTTGTGCAATGTACGAGAGGCTTGGGAATGCTACATGTTATACCTCAGAAAGCCTAAAATAGAGAAAACATTTCAAATTGGGTCCACCAAGAAATCCGTTGATTTTCCCAATCTGGACGAGGACGGTCCCATACGTAAGAGGGCCAAAATGAACAAAAAGAAGAACAAAAAGAAAGATCCCCACAACGAAGATACCCACGAAGCCGTCCGGCCAGGGACAGTTGGAGAGTCTTCCTCTGAGGAAAACGAGCGTGAGCAGGGGGAGCCTAGGGATGATGGCCATCTGACAGGAAAGAAAATGGTGCTTGAGCTCCCCCGTCCAGAAATAAGGATCTAGCCCTCAGAAAAATTCCTTACTATTGAGCTAGAACCAGGGAACAAGGATAAAACTACAAAGATTGGGTCCAACCTCTCCGGACCCTCGCAGATCATGATGATAGACTTTCTCAGAGAAAATATGGATGTCTTTGCATGGAAAGCCTCGGATCTTACCAGGATTGACCCAGGCGTCATAGTTCACAGGCTTAATGTGGACCCATCCTTCAAGCCAATTAAGCAGAAGAAACGGGATGTACACGGTTTTCGGAAGAAAGTCATTGAGGAGGAAGTCAACAAGCTTCTTGAGGACCAGTATATTGAGCCAATACTATATCCCGAATGGTTATGTAACGTGGTACTGGTACCCAAGAGCGCAAATAAGTGGCACGTGTGCAATGACTTCACGGATCTTAACAAGGCTTGCCCTAAGGATCCTTACCCATTGCCCCGTATAGACCAGTTGGTGGATTCAACCGCAGGATACGAACTCATGAGTATGATGGATGCCTTTCAAGGGTACCATCAAATCTTTATGGCCCCGGAAGACCGTCCCAAAACTTCATTTGTTGTCCACCTGGGTGTATATTGCTTCTTGGTCATGCCTTTTGGACTCAAGAACGCTGGAGCCACTTATCAACGCCTTGTCAACAAGATGTTTGAGAAAGAAATTGGATGATCCATGGAAGTGTACGTCGATGATATGATTGTTAAGAGCGAGCGTCAAGGCTCGCACTTGGAGGATCTCAAGCACACTTTTGCCATTCTGCGCCAGTATGGGATGAAATTAAATCCTTCAAAGTGTACTTTTGGAGTACGAGGGGAAAATTCCTAGGCTACATGGTCAGTCTGAGGGGGATTGAAGCCAATCCCGAAAAAATCAAGGCTATCTTGGACATCCTCTCCCCCGTAATCTCAGGGAAGTGCAAGTGCTAGTAGGAAAAATCATTTCTTTGAACAGATTCATCTCGCGCTCGGCGGACAGAAGCCTTCCTTTCTTCAAAATTTTGCGAAATGCACAAAATTTTGCTTGGATTGAAGAATGTGAAAAAGCATTGCGAGACATGAAGGCTTACCTTTCGAGCGTTCCGTTATTAACGAAACCCGTCGAAGGTGAAAGGTTGTTTTTGTACCTCTCTGTTTCCTCAGAGGTAACGAGCGCGGTTCTAATAGCCATACGAGAACGTAAGCATTTGCCTGTTTATTATTTAAGCAAAACATTGCAAGAGGCCGAGAGGAAGTACTTGGAAATCGAAAAATTTGCATTCGCCCTCATCAACGCATCAAGACGGTTGAGGCCGTACTTCCAAGCACACTCAATAATTGTCCTCACTGATCAGCCTTTGAAGTAGGTGCTGTAGCACCCGAGCGCGAGGTACCACATCCTCCGCACCGAGACCCGACCCGAATATGAAATGGACAATCCATACCCGAGCTAGATCACGGCGAACGGGGACATACACACTCGCTAAGATAGGCGGGAGCTAACTTTCGGAACCAAAGAGATAATAAACCGAAATATTACCAAAGCAGAAGCAACATACATACATCAATAATAGGATAAGCAAACAACAACGGGTTCAACTAACATAGGTACCTAATCCCGAAAATCAATAAAATCATAGCACTTCCATTACGGTTTCCTATAAACTCATTCATAATTCATGATAGTGGTAACAATCAATACCAATCAATACAAGGAATTCATATAACGATCATATCACGTACTGTAACACGTTTACAATTAAAGAATAGACAAATAAATACGTTCAAATCCAGATTGGAAATTGGATAGGAATATGAAGTAAATAACAATTTAATTCAAGAATTTCACATCACGATCATATCACTTATTATCTCACGTTTACAAATTTAGCATAGTCAAATAATTACATTCAATTTAAAATTGGGAATTAGAGAGGAACATGAAATAGATAACATTTTAATTTCCATAATTTAATTAAATCAAACAATATTTAATATATCATAAACATATATATATATATATATATATATATATACATATACGTATAAAGCCATGCATGCATTAACATATCTATATATATTCAAGCCTAAATACTAAATTCATGCATGAAATTTACAATTCAACATGCATGCAAATATTTATATACGTATATGTATAATCATGTATGCAAACTTTACAATCAAACATGCATGTAATTTTATAAACTAAATATATACATGCATGCACAAGCAATTGCTAAACACACACATCCCACATTACATGCATAAAAGAAGCAGCAATAAACGACAGCAACGTACAGCAGCTCCTTAAACCAATCTCCCCGCCCGGGGAGATTTTGTTTGCAAATGTCCCCGCCCGGGGAAATACATGTAGGATGCTTCTGCACCAAGGCTCCCCGGCCGGGTACTTCCATGCCCATAATCTCCCCGGCCGGGGAGATGCAACCCAGACCCGTAGCAGCAGCAAATTACAAAGCAACACCCTTTGTTGATTGGATGGAAGATGGAAGAGATTTGAGCTTGAATCTCCAAGGTTGGCATGAGTTACGGGAATGACTGGAAGCAGGGGTTGGGGCTGATATGTCTCTTGTGTGTGAGGGTTAGTTCGGTTTGGGGCTGATATTTAGTGTTAGTGGGTTGAGTTAGGGTTCCAAGGAATTAAATCATGGTTAATTTGGTCAAGGTTTGAATGAGATATGGCTATTTTGGTAAAATGTGGCAGTTTTGACGTCCGTTGCGTTTTTCGGTTGAATTTCGGAGGTTCAAATGATCTTAGAAAAATATGAGGCTAAGTTCATTAAACTCGAATTTTCTTCACGAGTTCAGCGAAGTTGACGAAACTCGAATCCGAGTTTCCTAGCTCAAGATATCAAATACGGAACCAAGGGTGCACTAATTGCTCGTTAGCCCCCGATTTGGATTCCAAATTCAAAATAAATTCGAAACTCATGCAAATGAATCCGAAAACATGAAACGAGCATATATTCATATTCATAACACGTATATCTACGACATATTAAATTTGCACAAAATTTCGATATCAAATCATATAAGAACGAAGCACGAATACAACACCCATGCGCTAAACAATAACAAATTCATGAAATACGAATTAAATAAACAAAATTAAATTTTAAATTAAAACTAAAGGTCAACGATTAAAAGTTGAATTCAATTAATATAATTAAACAAGATTAATTAACATTAATTCTTAATTATCAATTTAAATAATTTCCACTTTAATGAAATAAAATAAAATAAACTAATAACAATTTATATTAAAATTTAATATTTAAAACACTCATAAATAATTAATCACATAAGTAAATAATTTAATTGCGCAATTTATAAACACATACGACATGTTAGCACAAATGAAAAACCGGGGCGTTACAGGTGCTGTCCAAACCAGATGTGTCGAGAAGATTGATAAAAGGGACCATTGAGTTAAGCCAGTTTGACTTAAGTTTCGAGCCCAGAACTGCTATACAAGCGCAGGTTGTGGCGGATTTGCTGGTTGAACGCTTCGGTTTAGAACCTACTATTCTAAAGAACGATGGTCTATGGGTCCTGCACACGGATGGTTCCTCAACTTCTCAAGGGGGAGGAGCAGGGGTAACCCTTAGGGACCCCAATGGAATTGAGTTAGACTTTGCAATAAGGTTGGATTTCCAGGTCACCAATAACGAGGCAGAATATGAAGCCCTTGTTCAAGGATTGAAAATTGCTTTTCAAAACGGAGCCTCCAGAATTACCTCCTACGTGGATTCACAATTAATTGCGAGCCAGATTGAAGGAGCTTATGTGGCTCGAGAAACCACCATGGTGCAGTATTTGAGCAAAGCCAAGGAAATTATTGGGAAGTTCAAGGAATTCCATCTACTCCAGGTCCCACGGGCAGAAAACGAGCGCGCTGACGCTCTATCAAAATTTTCCTCAGCCTTGGAAGGTATCAGTGAGCCCTCCGTTACGTTTCTTAGAATTGAAGAGCCTCTGATAAAAAACCAGGGCACCAAGAGAGTGGTGGTCATGATTGATCCGCACGAGCCATGTTGGCTTGATGATAGTATAAGATTTCTTAGAGATGGCGTTTGTCCCACTGACAAGGTGGAGGCCCGGAAAGTCAGAAACAAGGCCCCTTGGTTTTCTTTAGACTCTGAGGGGAGATTATTCAAGAAGTCATTTCAAGGACCCCCGATGAGATGTCTAAGGCCCTCGCAAGCTAAAAAAACGCTCGAGCTTATTCACAATGGAAGCTGTGGAAGCCATTCAGGAGGGCATATCCTCGCAAAAAAGGTCCTGAGGAGTGGGTTTTATTGGCCCACAGTTCTCCAAGACACCATAGAATTCTCCAGAAAATGCCCTAAGTGTCAATTTCACTCTAACCTCCCTCAACTGCCAGCCGCTCAGATGGTCCCTATTGACGTCTCATGGCCCTTTGACCAATGGGGGATCGAAATTGTGGGTCCCTTACCCATTGCGGTCGGACAGAAGAAGTTTATCATTTTAGCCGTTGATTATTTTACCAAATGGGCAGAGCTGAAGCCGTAGCAAAGATTACTTTCAGGGTCGTGAGGGACTTCATTTGGAAAAACATTATTTACAGATATGGCATACCAAGGGTGCTCATTTCAGATAATAGGTCCCAGTTCATAGCAGCTGACACACGAGAATGGTGTTCAGAATTAGGTATTGAGCAACGTTTTACTTCCGTAGGTCATCCCCAAGCCAATGGACAAGCAGAAGTCACCAACAGGGTCATTTTGCAGCATCTGAAAACCATGCTAGAAAGCAAAAAGAGTGAATGGGCAGAGGAATTGCAAGGGGCACTATGGGCTTATCACACTACTCCACGAGCGGCTACTGGTGAAACACCTTTCGCGCTCGTATATGGGTCAGAAGCAATGATACCTGCGGAGATTGTGCAAGAATCCGCTCGGGTAGCATACTTTGAACATAAAGCCAACGAGGAGAGTAGGGCACTGGAATTAGATCTCGTAGATGGAAAGAGGGATAAGGCATCGGCACTCATCCATCAATATAAAGCCTCTGTCGCTCGACAGTATAACAAAAGGGTAAAGGAAAGAACTTTTCTGTTGGGGGACTTGGTCCTCAAGAAAGTGGAAGTCTCAAGGCATGTGGGCAAGGTAGATCCCAATTGGGAAGGTCCGTTTAAAGTTATACAAATACGGGCAAACAACACATACACGCTCGAATCACTGTAGGGCGAGCGTCTCCCATGCCCTTGGAACGTATGCAACCTCAGGCGGTTCTATGTTTGAGTTTATTTTGTAAAGCATGAAGCATATGTTATTTCTCAAAGAAATTTATAATGAAAATTGCTCCTCTTATTCATTTCATCTGAGTATGCAGGCTACTGAGAATTCTCTCTTGGGATCTTAAACCCAAGGGACATGAATTTCCTTGTAATTTAGGAATCGGCATAACTCCACGAGCGTACTTATTCAGCATCTCTAAGGATGCGCCCAAAGTCCACCCCATACGCGCGAGCATCCTAGTAGGCCTGGGTAGCCTATACTATGGGCACCTAGCGCTCAAAAACATCATTTGGGCATTTAAGTACGTGATTTCGGGGTTCGGGTATGCAATTCTTGAATTTTTATACAACCTTCCAAAAAAACGGGGAGTAAAGAGGAACTTTGATTTTCATCTGGGGAGTTCAGAGGAACTTTTTTTAAAGTGGAGAGTAAAGAGGAATTTGAGTTCCCATATGGGGATTTTTCGGGAATTTCCTGAATAAATATTCAGATATGTATTAATAATAATGAATTTGGAAAAAAAAAAAAAAGAGAAGAATAACTCTTGGGTAGAATCTCTTAACAATGGTTCAAAGCACACAGTTAAACAATCAATAAACCAAGTCTGTAAAATAATCACAAGGATGATATGAACCAAAACGGGGGACAAATTCTACTACCATGTAATGATTTGTCAATCTTAAATTGTGTAATTCGATCATCTTCCAAGTCATAAACGCCCATGTCCTTTCCACCTCCTTTAAACAAAATTGCATGCACCCTATCATAATCATCCGTAAAATATATATGATTTGATTTCATTCCCGACAACTCTGAAGCACGCTCAAAACATATCGAGCTGTTATGACCTACAAAAATTGCTCTATCACCCAAATCTTTAATCTTCTTGTACCCACCGTTGATCAAATCCAATTCAAACACACGAAACTTAACCGATCCATATCTCCAATCTTCCCATATTTCCTCATCTAGTACCTCCTCTGGTACATCTACTTCCTCTACCCATTCCGTTTCTTGTGGTGCGAACCCTCGACAACCCTCCCCTCCCTCATGTTCCATATAACGTTTTCGAACTACAACCAACAATCCACATGTTGATCCCACAATATACGGGGTGTTCTCGCAAAAAGCTAATGCCCTGCGGCTTACCTTCCCAATCAAGTGAGGAACAATCGATCCTTCATGACCATTTTTTAAAACAAAAACTCTAGCATCAATCGAGACTGCCAATAGTAAACATAATCTAACGATATATGAACAGCCATCACCACAAAATCTGATGATTCAGATGGGTTGCCACGCAATGACACTCCCCTAAAGAAATTATAACTCGGACAAACTGCTTTGTAGCCGCCCTCGACAGAGGTACGAGGAGGAAGCTCAATCTGCGAGTGCAAAATTGGATGAACTAAACTCATCTCACCACCCAATCGCGTTATTGCGAAGACCCACCCATAGTTCAATCCGATGCACATTTTATCATATAATTCAGGGATATAAAGATTCTTTATTAATATATCTTCTTTGGAGAGACTGTAAATTTGCCAATGATATTTATTCTCCGGATTCTCTTGATTCTCTGGATTCTGTTGGAGCATAAGGCATGGTATTTGAGGGGCCAAGTGTTCCTCTTCTCGAGGGCAACAATCTGCCTCCATGACTTGCAAACCGAACCAAAAATCACAAATTCTTTTCTCAGCTTCATCCTTTTCAAGATTAGAGCAAGAATATCATAGTGAAGCCCAACATGGTTCGCATTACCGGTCGAGACCGGAAGGCACCATTGCAATTCCATTGTCATGTTGTGAAACAGTCGCGTATAATCGTGGAACATAGGGTATTTTTACCATAAATATAATTGATTAACTTGTTTTGGTTGAAGAATATAATTGATTAATGAACAAATACAAATAGAAATCGTCCACTATCATATAACACCACAAATATTAAAATAAATACTTATATCATCCGATCCAATACTTATATTAAGCTTAATAAATTTTAAGCATAATATCTGGAAAGATGAAGTATAAAATATTAAACACAAATTTATAATTACAGTATTCATGTACTCACCGCCCATATAATTTAATTTTATTAAATATATTATTATTATTATTATTATTATATAAAAATGACAGACCAGTCCCGGCCGGCCATTATTCTCAGTGTTCCGGCGAACCATGTTTAAGAAGAAGATAAACACATGTATGTATATAAAAATCTAAATTTCCATGTAATCTAATCCAACTTCCTAACCCATCTAAATTTCCTTGTAATCTTATTCAACTTCCTAACCCGTGGTTAGATTTAAGATTAACTACAACTTTTTAATTTAAAAAAACTCGATGGTCAGGACCACCAATCTTGATCTAATAAACCTGTACTATAGAATATACAATAATTTTAAATCAACTTTTTTGTGAAAGAGTAAAAAATTTCAGTTTGATATCTACAGAGAGATAGAGAGGGATACATACCGGACTCAGGCTCAGGCGACGGAAGAAGCCTGCGGCGATGACAATCAGGGCGGTGGGGATCGAGAGAAAGGCTTGGAGAAGTTAAGTTCGAGAGACAAGGAGCCATCCGGCGCGGCGTTTGTAGGTGTTGGTTGTGGACAGGAAGAACAAAGAAAAACTACGGTTCGGTGGCTATTTTATAGGGTGAGTTAAGATTTAGATCTAATTATAAATCAGTTCCTATTTTTTTTAATATTATAATGTAATCCCTATATTTTTTATTTTTATGAAATTAATTAACGAATTTTGTAAAAGTACCCTTATATCTTTGATGTTTTTATGAGTGTTACATTTAATATATGACTAAAAATACAAAACCAGTTTCAAAAAAAAATGCAAAACCATCACTAAAAGTTTACAAAAATTAGGCCTAATTACAAATAGGGTCAATTACATCTACCCCCAATTTAGATGGGTAATTACAAGTGGTACCCCATGTTTAGATATAATTACAAATACACCCTACTCAGAAAATTTTAATTACACATAACCCTAAAAAATAATGCATTAATTATATACAGTTCCCATATAAAATATATTAATTACGTAAAAAATGGGGCACATTTGCAAGATAGTGTGATTAAAATTTTCTAGGAGGGGTGTAAGTGTAATTATATCTAAAAGTGGGGTATCACTTGTAACTACCCCATCTAATTTGGGAGTTATTGTAATTAAGTTTTACAAATATTAACAAAAGTTAGGAAGTAAAATGTAATTTTTAAACAATCATGGACTACATTGTAATTAGGTCTGAATATAGGATAATTGAATGTAATTATTTCTATTTTATATGAGTATGTGACCAAATTGGATTTAGTTAAAGCCGGCTAGGAACCTTTTTTTCTGGATGGCCCGAGCCGCGGAACTACAAAGATTCAAAAGCAACAACGTCTGTTCCAAAAGTTGGAATATCAGACGAGCCAATACAGGTTGAAATCGCATTCCTATCTAAATGGTGGGTCACTAAATTAGCATCACGCCTCATAGAAGTAAATCGGACACTCCCCAACGGCGAAAACGTATGTGCTTGATGTCCAATATTTCCCACTAAAGATAAATCTTCTGAATCCTTCTGAAGCTCAGTTATGACATTAGAGTTGTCACCTTCAATAATGATTTTCCGCCGCTAAAGATCCGAGGCTAAATGAGCAGCCGAGAGCTCCGCAAAAGTTTCAGCAACAAACGGATTCGAACTATTAGATTTCCTGGCCGTCTCCCGGCCGCCGATGCACCTTCCATTACTATTGTGAGCCACAACTCCTATGTCAAGAGCGTTATCTTTCTTGAACACACTCCATCAAAATTGATCTTAATCCATCCTTCATCGGGTTTCTGCCGAGGAATATAAATACGGATACAAACTTAAGCCAAAAAGAATATAAATCCGATTTGCTCAAAACCATATACAACTCTAATCCGAAACAAAATATAATTTCAAATGTTATTGCAGATGAATTAACAATTTTGATTTTTTATTTATATTTTTGAACGATTATTAAATTAGAGTTCAAAATTAAATAGTTTATTTAATTCATATTTTTTATTAAACACGGACATGTTTCAATTATGTGTCAAATTGAAGTGTTCCGATTAATTAAATCAAGTTTCACAATTTGGTTAGTTATGATCAAGTATAAGGCGATACATGACGCGCCTGGACATGTAGACGAATGAAGTCAAGCATATATTGTTTATTTGTTCTTTTGATAAATTTTTTATTTATATTTTTGAACGATTATTAAATTAGAGTTCAAAATTAAATAGTTTATTTAATTCATATTTTTTATTAAACACGGACATATTTTAATTATGTGTCAAATTGAAGTGTTCCGATTAATTAAATCAAGTTTCACAATCTGGTTAGTTATGATCAAGTATAAGGCGATAACAATTAACCCCAAGGGCAACATACGAAAATACCATATGTTGATTTTGGTCAATTTTTTTATTCTTATGTTGCCCTTGGGGTTAATTGTTATTAATTATACTAATAAATAAGTGTAATAATTTTAATAAAATTTTATTCTTTCCGCTATAATTTATTAATATGAATTAAATATGTATTTTATTATTAATATTAAGGTAAAAATTAAATGTCAATTAATTATGGTTAAAGATCAATTAAATATATAATTAATTGTGGTAATGGAGGGATGCATGATATAAGAAACGTGAATGGAATAAATTTAATTCACAGCCTTCGCAATGAAAAGTGGGGTAAATATGTAATTTGAGTTTATCTACCGATATTGGGCTAAATAAAAACCCAATTTGAGTAGGGCTGTCAACGGGTCGGATTCGGAGCGGATCTGAACCTCCCGAATCCAAATCCGACAGCAAAGTTAGCAAACCGAATCCGGGTCCGAATCCTATAGGATTCGGATGTATTCAGACCAAATCCGCATGAAATCGGATCGGATAATCCGACAAAAAAATCCGATCCGATGTCAAATTTAACTTAAAAAAAAAGAGGCATCGAAAGAGATGGCGTCGGCGCCGGCGCAAGATGTTGAACGGCGCTGAACAGGAACAGCGTAGGACGGCGCACAAAGAAGAAAAGAAGAAATCTTGCAGCGAAGAGAAGGAGAAGTCTCGGACATAGCTCGCACAAGGAGATAAGGAGAAGAAAGAAAGAAAAAAAAAAAATAGAACTGGGACAAATCTTGAAGAGAAGAACACACGCACCGAACGGAAGAATGCATAGGAGCAGAAGACGGCGGAACAACCCAGGAGGGGAAGAACTTGATGGCGCAGAATTTGGGAATAATTTACCCTAAATTTACTTTTTTATCTATATATACTGTATACATTATTAGAAATAATGTATAATATTGTTATATAAAAGCGTATAATTTAACTTTAGGAAAACGTGCTAAGTAATTCCTCACATATGATAATATTATTAAATTATGATTATTACTATTGCTAAATATATATTTATAAAATAATTAATTTAATAAAATATCGGATTCGGATCTTTAACGGATCAGATTCACTAATTCCATATTCGCTCCATTTATTTCGAATAACGAATATTTATAATCGGATATGATCCATCAGACATTTTTATCGATCGAATATGTCAAAAATCGGATCGAATATCCGTCGGATTCGGATTAAAATCCGATCCATTGACAGCCCTAAATTTGAGAGTTGATATATAGACCTCTGACACACCATCAGGATTCAGGCCATAAGGCCAGCGGGCTGACTGCGGGCTCTGACCCAATTAACGTAAACACAGTTACCAGGCTGATACCCGGTCCAAACCATCCTATAACGTCCAAGTAAACTATTTCTAAGATTATCAATAATGGTAAGAACTAAAATGGAATTTAAAATCTCCACAATTTTACTTACTCAATCTCAAACTTCTTTTAATTTTTTTTTCATTATTTTTTATTTTAACTCATATCAAAATTGCAAGGCACAAGTTGAAACTTCCTCTTCTCATTATCCCACTATCTCAAACTTCTTTTTCTCGTTATTTTTTATTTTAACTCAAATCAAAACAGCTGCAGCGCAATCCATGGGCGATGACACTTAAAATTCTATTCCGAAATGCTCTTAGAAGCCTTTTAAGTTCAAAGTAAGGTATCTCTTTATTTATGTTGTTGTAATGCATCATGTAAGGTTCCGAAAATTAATTTGTTTTATTTTGTAGAAAACTTTACCGGGGATAAACCCTAAAAAGAGCATATTTAATATATAAGATAAAAATATTAATGTGTTTTTCGTTTTAATCAAAGATAACTCACTATAATATAATATTTTTAGGAAAAATCAGTTGCTCATGTTGTGAATATCGTTTTCTGATTTTTCATAATTTTAATTTGTGTCATAAATAGTTGAAAAACAACTAACTACTTTACATTTTTTTTCTTTTGCACAAAGGGACAGCATGCCCTTCCGACTAGTTTTACTATGGTTATGTCAATTTTATGAATTAATTTAATAAATAAAATGTGAATACTTGCTGTTACAAAGTTTTATTTACGAATTTTAAGGAAAAGAGAATTTTTTTTGTACCATTAGATTGGAACAGGAAAACGTCAGTCTCCTAAAAATTATAAATGTAAATTGTATTCTATAAGATTAAAAAAATGGATAAACTATATATTTGATGGGGTCGAAATGCGCTCGCCCCACGTTTGGACACGTGGCACTTCAAAGATGACGACACATGTCCTGTGATTACGATAGTCATCCACGAGCGCTGAAACCCTTCAAGCGCCAGCATCCTCCAAGAACACGTGTCGTCTCTGTCACGTTCGCATGTGATCATTGTTACCGCTATCCCATGAGCGTCATTCACACTACATGGTTAACGTTCCAATCAATCAAGGGAAGCCCTCTTCGAGCGCTACATTCCCTCAGAGAGGCTTCCACTCCAAATCGTTACACAAGCCTTGGCCCTCATCCCCTAGCGGATTCCTTGGCCACCAAGGCTTTAGTTGACACGAGCGTGCTCCCAAGCCCTTGTTACCAACTCCCCAAACGGCTCTCTGACACATCGTACATGCCCGCGCACCTACCACTGTTGCCAACACCACCTTTCAACAGCTTTTGCAGAGAATATTCCTCCTAGGTTTCTCTCGCAACGCCACGTGTTAGGGCAACATTCGGCCAGGACCACACGATGCAAATGACTAAAGGGTCCCTGACCCTCAACTATAAATATGCAAGTTCATCTTCTCCACTGTAAGCTACTTCCATTACAGCAATTTCTTACTTAGCATACTTTCTCTCTCAGATCTTCATCTGACTTGAGCGTCGGAGAGCCAAACTGGGAATCACCCCAGTTTCCCCAGCTTGGCCTTCTGACTTTTGTTTTTGTGTTTGTCCTAGCAGGTAGAACCCCCATCTTTTCCGGCGATCTTGTAGTGGTTTCCTCACTTAAACAAATTCTAAAGTAATCGGACTCTGTACCTATATTCAGAACCCATCAATATTTTCGTTGCTTTTTTCTTTTTCGTTTGTAGCAATATTGGTTGATTATGTGGAAATAATTACTTTTTGCCCTATTAAATTCCACACTATTTTTATATCATCGTACACTAAAATTAAATTTACCAATAAGAGTGAAGATGGGAAGCAGTGGAGTAACATTATGGAGGACACGTGCACCTGATGATTTAACTGTTTTAAGGACGTTATGATCTAACAAGAATCCAAGAAGAATGTTTCAAGAAGTTTTTATAATTGATATCTATTATCTAATGTTGTTCGAATTCAGCGTGCTTACTTCGCTGATGAAAAGCAGCGGAGCAACATTATGGAGGACTTGTGAATATGGTCATTTAACTGTTTTAAGGACGTTATCAACTAACAAGAATTCAGAGTGTCGATCGACTTGGATGATGAGATGATAACTTAGATCGACCACTAATTGATATGTGATGCCCAATATTGGCGCGCGAGTGGACATGCCAAGATGTAATCATTGCACGGTTCACTTTACGAGGTGTCGGACTGGCATACGCGCAAACAACACGCATGCACACAATAATTGCACCGGTTCAAGTATTTGTTGGGGCGTGCATTTTGCAGCACCCCACGGTCATTAATGTTGTCATTGAATAAGCTAAGAGAGTTGGGAATCGCAAGAATGGGATCCTCCATTGAATTGGGTGAGAAAGACAGGTTCAGAAATGGCCGGATTAGCGGGAGGAAGGTTTTTAACCTTTTTTCGTTTGAGTGATCCCTCATATTGAGGAGGCTTTCCGGACTCGTAACATACGGCTAAAAGCAAAACAAGAAGAGGGTCATTAGTTTTAGTGTTGAATGTGGATGAATTTATATTAATTATGTATACAACAACCGAATAATAGAATTTCGGGTCAAATACACTTTTTTCTTGGTCTCATAGCTTAGGCGTGTGAAGTAGAAAAATTCCAACTCAAAAACGGCTCAAACTCAAGCAAATATTTACTCTAGTTCGTAGATGAGCTGCACTCCAGTATGGTATCTTCTACACAAGCTGAAAGCTGAAAAGATTTCAAAAATATGGTTCAAACTCAATACATGTACACCCTGTTCTAAATTTGAAGAATGCGGGTCTTTCTTCTTGTTCTTTATCAAAAGAATAATTCACTGAAAGCTTCATCAGTCGAGACAAGTCACAAGAGAGAGGCACATCAAACGGTAGTCATGTCCAACTTGAGATAAGCAGAGTCACACACTTAGGCCAGAACGTAAGTATATCAAGAACTCAGAACATCCCTCATTTCCCACCAAAAAAAAAAAAAGAACATCCCTCATTAGCAGAAAAACATTTGAAGAGATCAGAAACTCAGATTGCATTACACCCACTCAAGAAAGACGAGTTAACCGCATTGAGTGAAAGATATTGAACAAAAACCCAAAAACATAAAGTTCCATGAAAATATCAAAAACGTCTAGGACGTTTTTCAGGTCGAAGGTCACTAACATCTATCACATCCGGACCTACATCATCTTTAGCACCACGCTGATTGCAATGAAACAGAGCTATATCCTCTACCTTCACTTTAACAACATCATCTCTAACACCAATATCAGTAGCATACCTATTTAAAGAATACATAGCAGCACTTGCAGTTACAGCTCCAACCGGGCTCGAAACAAAGAATCGAAGGGGCAAAGAAAGAACTACAGCTAAAGGTGCACTTATCACTGATGATGCTTGACCACTCCCTCCCAGAGGTTCTTTCCCAGAAACAAGAAATCCTGTTTTACAATATAAAGCAAAATCCTCACAGTTATTTGTGAACAAATTATAGTTCCCAAATCCATTCTGAAGCAAATACATAGCTCTGTGAATCACCGACTCTGGAGGATCTGAGCTTGCGGTAGTACACGTGCCACCTCGGAATTTAGCAATAAAAGAAAGGCGGCTAACTCCATACTCGAAACGGTACAGCATTCCATTTCCAAGGAAGCAATTCAAACAAGAGATGAGTACTCCACTTTGACATTTTGTAAAACCACAATCTGGAATGTCTAAACAGTCTGTTGGGAGATTCAGAAGAGACGATGGGATACAATTGGAGCTCGTCGAGTTAAGAGATGAACTTAAATGCCGGTCATGAGTGAAGTGAACGACTTTGTTTCCACCCATATAGATGCCTGTTTATATAGACAGTACAATACAACAATGTAAACCAAATTCATGAATAAATTACTAAAAAACTGCACAGAACTGCTTAAATATTCAGCCATTTCTACCCCAGTCTTGCAAAAATCGATTCTTCAGAATGAAGCCTCTTTATTAAGCTCATTGCAACTTCAATTTGATGCAGTTAATTATAATTTACGAAGCAGAGATAATCCAAGGCATTGCTATAGAAACAAGAGTAAAACAGCAGGACGGCAGCAGATGCAATCAATACAATGCATCAAAATAATCAGTTCATCCTACATGAGATTGCAGAGAGGCCAACAATCCAAAGCAACTTAGCACACAAAATTTATGTACATTCTCCTAACATCCATTCCTCTTCAGAGAATAATTGAAATTTGAAAAGTAGCAGATACTAGAAATAATAGCCAAAACTAATCTCCGAAAATAGTCGCACGTCAAAAACAAATAAAAGGGCTAAATCAATCGAAGTAAGTACAAGCAGCGAAAGGGGAAAATGTGATAAGAAACAAACCATGATGAGCGTAGGCGAATGCTGTTCTCCAAGTGTAGATATGGTCCCCTGCTCGTAAATCGCTCTTTTCTACTCTGTGCGATATCAAACCCATCTCTTTTTCGCTTCCTTTCTTCTTCAATTTCTGATTCCACAGGGTTTCTCACTCTGTAGAGGAAACTGGTGTTGGGAGAGCATAAAAGAGTAAAAGAAGGGATGCTCTGTCCAACTCCAACTGTAATCGGCAGAGGAAGAAAATACAAAGGTATTAAAGGGTATTTTTGTTCAAGAAAATAAAAATAAAAAATAAATTACATTGAATTATGGCTTCGCCCGGACTCGAACCGGAGACCTTCAGTGTGTTAGACTGACGTGATAACCAACTACACCACGAAACCTTGCTTAAATCTTTTTTTCATTTTATATTTTTATTATAATTGTTTTTAAACAGAAAAAGTCCTTTTCCCAACGCTACTTTTGCCTACACTTATAAAACCGTACGTTTTTTCTTGTGTAGTCTTTATATTTATAAAAGACTACGGTAAAAATTAAACTCGTAGGGAATAATTAATTATTGCTTACAACATCACAAGTGTAAGGAATAAAATTATAATTGACTACGTTTTTAATTCAAACCGCAATCAATATTTTATTATTGCTTACATTTGTACAAGTGTAATTAATAAACTTATTAAAAAACTACGGTTCTAACTAAAACCGTAAGCAAAGATCCAAATATTGTCTATGATTATGTAATCGTAATTAACAAATTTACTAGTAATTTGGCACACTCGTTGCGTGTGCAATTTATAAATTTTTTTTATTTAAATTAATTTTTATATTAATATATATTTTATAAGTATTTTTAATATAATTATTGAATTAATATAAAAATAACATAAAAGCATAAAATATCAAACAACACTATCTTTAAAAAAAAATTCAAAAGAAAAGAAATTTTGAAATAAGGTGAGAGAAAAGAAAAGATAAGATAAAAAAATATAAGAGAAGAAAACACATAAAAATAAGTAAATAGAAAAGAAGAGAGAAAATAATAAGAGAAGAAAACTGACAGGATAAAAAATAAATAAATAGAAAAAAAGAAAAAGAGGATACCAAGATACCACCTTTACCTCTCGCGCTTAATAATATAGTATAGATAAAAGCCTACGATAACTAAAAAACCGTAAGTAATAAATTTTTTTAAAAACTACACTAGAATTAATAGCGTAAGTAATACTTAATAATTCCAATGTTGAGTATTTAAAGATTTCTATAATTAATCATAATTAATAATAGATACAAATTACATAAGAATTAACCTTCGTTTAATTAACATTTTCTGACCATTAGATTTAATTATTACTTAAAAGGTATTATTTAATTGATAAATAATATTTATTAAAGGTAATCAGCCGATATATTACTACATTTAGTTATAATGTATTTTGAAACTTATTTTTTATAATTTAACCTTTTAAGGTTATAAAAATATACAAATATCATACTGTCGATAATGATAAAAAAAACATGTTATGAAATTATAAGAATTAATATAAAAATACATTTATTAGCATTTTTATTTCATTATTTCTCTTAAGATGGAGCTGAAATTCAGATTCGGCCCACGAATCACATCACAATATGACCACTGCAAATCAAAAAAAAAAAAAATCATTATAACCACCTAAAATAACCACCCCCTAAATTTTCTCTCCCACTCATGTCAAGATTTTTGAACTCAATCAAAAATTGAAAATTTTTATTCCCTCTTTCCCGAAAAATAAAAACAAAAACTTAATCAATTTTTGCACTCCCTCCTTAATTTTGCGCTCTCTTTTATAGTTTCCTCAAAATTCTCATTCACCTCTTTAATATTTTGAAAAACCAATCTTTTTGCAGGTAGAGAAAAACTTTCAACGAAAATCACTAAAGGTTTCAGCTTTCTTCCTTAATAGCTTTAACTATATTATACAATGTTATTTACGAGCTACCTTCCCAGAACACGATGCGGTGATGTCTCGCATGATGGGCTCAAGCTTGCTGTTGCCATCTATGTAGAGAAACTGAGAAAGGCTACAGATACTATACCAAGGTAATTAAACAGTTGAATGAATATTATCAATCCTTGGTTTTTAATCATTCCATTAAGACATTTGACTAAATTCGTGTAAATAATATATAATAGAGCCTTTGGGGAAGAGTTTTTGGTTTCTATGTGCAGACGTTGATGCAGCAGGTGCAGGTGGTCCCTTTGTTGGATCTCTATTGGTTTCCCTTGCTAAAGATTCATCCATTTTTCAGGTTTGTAACCTTTCTTCGTATTCGTCTTTTTATGTTATCATCTGCTATTCATTTGCAGGATGAGGTAGAGCTGAAGAAAGAAACAAACAATTGGTTTATTGCAATTTTTGGAGAAGAAGATGACTTGTTTTGTGATGATTTTAGAGTATTTTTGAATTTGTATAAGTGATAAATGATAATAGATAGAATATTTGTCAGGTAGATGTTGTTAATTTCAGTAGAATCATTTGGTTGATATTTGTTTTCGTGTAATCAAATTTGTATGTATATGAAAATATTATTGAATTAGCCAGTGTTTAAATGTAAATAATGATTTGAAAGTAGTTATGTTGAATATTTATATTAATTTTGAATTGGATTTCTTTGTTTTAATAAAAAAAATTAAATATTAAAAAAATTGGTTATAATAAAATATATAAATATTTAAAAATAATTTTATATTAATGGCTACAATTTGAGCTCTAGCTAAAAGAAATAATTTTTTAAAAATAATTATTGCATTTTTTAAAATTTTATAATTAAATAATAGATAAAACCTAAAACTATTGATTACGGTCGATTGGAACTGTAGCCAATTATTTATAATATCGACTACAATTAGTTAAAGTGTAGTCAATAACGGTATTGACTACGGGTTTATAAGTGTAGGCGTTGTTTATAAAATATCCACCACGTTTCAGAATACCGTCGCTAATATTAGGTTCAAGCGTAAGGAAAGCTTTGGCTACGGTTTCCAAACCGTAGCGAAGTATTGACCACGGCTACAGCTGTTACGGGCGCCAAAGCGTAGCAAAACCGTAACCAATAATGTATTACCTACTGTTTACACTTTTTCACTACGGTTTAGTTACCGTAGCTAAAAACCATTTTTTTTTGTAGTGCTTGTTGACGTGTTTCTTTCAATTTTGTGTCTATTTTTAACTTGAACGTTTTTGGACAAAACTTGAAAACTTGAGAAGGGTATGGAAATTGGTAATAGGGTAAGAAACCGTTAGTTATGGTGTATTAGAGCTTTTTATTTGATTTAATTTCACCTAATCTCGCGTTAGTTAGATGCTATTAGGTTGTTCGGGTTTGATTAGGTGATATTAACCCACTACTAATATTGATTAACCTAATTTCACGAAAAGTAGGTGTGATTAAGTGAGGTTACAATTTCCTACAATGAAAAAATGTGAGATTACAATTACGTGAAATTATAATTTATTGACGGTAAACTCGTTGAAATCTAACATATCTAACATAATATTAATTATAATTTATTGGAGCTTTTTCACAAACTCAAGTATCAAACACAAGATTATTTGTTGAATACTTATGTACAAACACAATTTAATCTTAACTAATAAATATGATGGAGATTAGCTCCCAAAAAATAATATTGCATAAATAATACTTCCTAATAACAGCAGGAATGAAACAATTAATAGAAGAAATAAACCATGATGGGAATAGGCTAAATTTGTTCTCCAAGTGTAGATATGATCCCTATTCTCCGTTCGACCCCATTATGTGTTAAATTTAAGAAAAAAATTTGTACGGCATTCATGTTTGTGTCCCTGCATCATAGCTTAAGATAGATTTGGATGAAAATTTCTGACTTCTTATGCTTCTCAAATTTAGCTCATCAAAGATGCATAATTTGGATTTGAATGGTTCTGAAATTATGAGAGGTCTTAGAGCTTTGGTAAATCCTATTAACCGGTCAAGCAGGTGCAGTCCAGTTCAATCTCTGATGAAAATGGAACAATGATAAACGGCCCAGTATAACAAACTAAAGTCGTGGATACTTCCAAATTTCCAACCCAAATACCAAAAGAGAGCCCACGATAGAATTCTTGCAACATATAATTTGGGAAACGTTTAAAATCATTTCAAAATGAAACCAAACAAGCCCTGAGAATTATGATAAAAGAAGGTTATTAGGATATTAATAAGGGTCAATTACTTTTAAGTACCTATTAGTTGGAGAAATTTTAGTTTATTCCTTTATCGTAAAATTTTTAGTACTAATTTTAAACTTTAATTTTCATTCACTCCTCGAACAAGTAAATCAATTGAAATATCTTTAATTATTTCTTGTTTCTTTTTCTTTTTCTTTGTTTTTAATTTTAATACTTCAATTTTAAACCTGAGTAATTTAACTTTTACGGATAATGCTCTAATTTTAAATTTGAATACTTTAATATTTCCGAACAATAATCCAATTATACACTTAGCTACTTTAACTTTTATGAATAATACTCTAATTTAAAATGTAAGTCCTTTAATTTTTATGGACAATGCTCTTTTTTTCTTTTCTTTTTCTTTATTTTTCCTTCTCATATTTCAATTTTAAATTTTAGTACTTTAACTTTTACAAATAATACTCTAATTTTAAATTTAGATACTTTAATGTTTTTGAATAATACTTCAATTATAAACGTAGGCATTTTAGCTTTTATGAATAATACTCTAATTTGAAACGCAAGTACTTTAACTTTTACGAACAATACTCTGTTTTATAATTTGAATATTTTATCGTTTCTAAATAATACTCCAAAATATAAATCAACAATTAATTTTTACCCTCAAATACACCTATGCAAAAAAAAAAAAAAAAAAAAAAGTATTAACTTTTACATATAAAGTATGAAAATTATATTTTGAATGTTAACAAAATGGTATGAGTGTAAATTTTTATTTATTTTTTTCTGGAGAGGGTAATTGAGTATTTTTATACAAAATGGGGAGCAAAAAAAATTAAAATTTAAAAGTGGAGAGTTAGTACTAAAAGTTTTAACATTGAAAAACTAAATTTTACTTAACAATCATTGTCTGTAGTAGAAAATATGACATTATTTTAGTTAAAAATCTAATGTTATGCATATTTTCTGTGTCTTATCATATGGAACGTGAAGACTTAAAATTATTAGGAACTTTTAAAAATTATAATTTTACGCAATTTCTTTAGGATTTAAATTGATTTTTTTAGTAAATGACCATTCATTCTCAACTTAATAACTAAAACAAATAAATTTATTTTACTTGAAAACGCCCAAATTTATATATTTTATAATTTTAGTTTACTCTTAGTTAAAGTTTAAAATATTCTTCCAGTTTTTTATTTTACTTTTTTAGTTTTAATTGAGGTGAAACAATGATATAGACCCCAAACTCATGAAAATAGAGTTGAGAAAAATGTTCATTCCATCTCACAGAATAGTCCCGTTTAAAATCTTTGGACACCATTTTGAGAATTTACAAATGTGAGGTTTCAATTTTGAAGATTATAAAATTAAATGACACCCAGCCATTGGAAATCCTTGCTGACCGCTCAAGTTTTCCACGTGGGTGCCAGTTGTACATGTTGGTGGACGTGTGTCATTTGTCATGACAGATAGGATTACACATACGAAATTTCGAACAACTTAGAATTTTCTTTGTTTTAATTAAAAGTGCATCACGTGTTGCACCTGTGTCGTCGTAATTGTTACTGGAATTGGAGGGAAAATTTCCCAAAAAAATACTTTGTCAATTAATAGGGCAGAAATTAGGGTTCTTCCATATGCAATTACCGCTGACAAGCTTGAAGCAGCATGTCTGAAATCGAAAGTGATGAAAATTGTTACTGTGGAAGATGTGTTGTAACTCGAACTTCCATGACCAACGAGAACCCAGGCCGAAGATTTAACACATATGCTCGATCGAGGGTTTGACTTTTTTAGTCATTTTTCGTTCAGCTTTTGTGTGAATAACATTTAAAATCCTTAATTTTTTTGCTTTATTGTTCCTTTAGAGGGGAGGTTCTCATTTTTTCACATGGGTTGATCCTTCATTGTGTGACCGCACAAGAATAATCATTCGTCAGCTATTGCGAAACATAATCACGTTGGATGAACAAATTGTGGTTATAAGAGCTCGTCAGTAGAAGACGTTCAAATGGCTGATTTTGTCATGGGTTTTAGCTCTTTGTTTTCTGTTCAACCTCATCTTTACTGGTCTGGAGTGAAAGAAGAACGGTGTCTGAATTGTTGTTGTACAATGATTAATGTTATTTTAATTAGATCGCAGTATGTTTGTGTAGTATTTGTCAGTATGTTATGTTTAGTTGATAGAAGCTCTGAAACGAGCATGGATGCTTTTGTGAGAACAAGGATCTTTTGTTAGAGATGGATGAATGTAGTTTTATGAATAATCCTCAGGTTCTTCAATTTGTTCCACCAATTTCTGGTTTTTTTGTTGTTGGTTTCTTTTCTGGTGCAATATGGAGTGGATGTTTCAATTTTTGGTAAAAACCTAAACATGAGGTTTCTGTAATTTGTTAAAAATAGGGAATGTTGCTGTATTTTTTAAAATCTTAAGGGAAGGTTGATGCAATTTGTAAAAATGTTAAGGGGGGTGGTTGTTATTCCTACAAACATTAAGGAGTTGTTCTTGTAATTTAAAAAAACGTTAAGGGGGGTGTGTTATGCAAATAAACCCCAAAATATGAACCCCACAAATTATGCAAAATATGATCAAATGCATCCAAAATGCAACAACAAAAGTGAAGTGCAACAACAAAATTTCATACCATGTACTGCAAATACCAGTTGACTTACACTTCATCCAAGTTCACATACACCAAAATGCAAAAGTGCTTACCTACATTGTTACCTCACTTATGCAACAATTTAATATCAACAACCAAACTAACAAACTAGTCACTAAGATGTTAATGTTTTGCCCATCAAATGCATAGAAAATATACAAAAGATACAACTTTGCACCATGCATCCCAGATGCATAACATCATAAAAACAAATACTAATAGTTTATCAAAAGAAACTGACAAATTCATACAAACCAAATCAAAACTCCAGCCTTCATAAATACCTACTTTTTCTTGGAAGCACTCCCTTGAGTCGATTGAGAATCTGGAACAACAAGTTAACTAAGGTTGATATATTTCTGGCCTTCAACAATGTGAATTCCTGGAGCTCTCCTTTGAGCTGTAGGCATATAGAGTCTTGTTGAGAAATTACAACCTGCCATTGGAGGTGGATCCCTGATGTTAATCCTGCATAAGGACATGGAGTTATTTTAGTGGCAGGCATTGACCTGGACATGATACCTGCTGCCCCAACCAAATTCATTTGGTCAAACATTGAAGGTCCAGGAATGGTGGTTGGTGGTGTCATTCAGGAAGTTGCACTTGGACCAGCTGCAATGGTTATGCTCTCTTATTCCATCACTTTCTCCAAAGATCTATTTGTTGGAGGTTGAATCTTTGGAGCAATAGATAGCTCTCTAACCTTGAAGCCTTCTGTAATATTATTTTGTGGTAAATTGTTGATGTATTTCCCTACATGGACAAAATCCAAAACATAGTAATATATAAGGCAAATTATGATATTATACAGATTGACAAAAAGTTTGTTACAAAGTACCTCAGTCCCCTGCCTGAAATTACCTTCACCAGAAATATTCCTTTGCACCTTTACAATTATAAACAATCAAATATCAACACATTTCAAGATACTTTTTTGGAGTTAAAAACAGTAAACTTCTTGCACAATCTTCATACCTGTTTTTCCTTTCTTTTTAGCCTCTTTCTCTGTGCTTCTTAACTTGCTTCATCATACTCATGCCTCTCGGGACATGCTCTGACGTTGTGGCCTGATTCACCACAACAACTACAATGGACAGTTAGCGTCTGTCTCCTCACAATCATCACTGGCTGCCTTTTTCTTGTTCTTCTTTTTCTATGGGTTTGAATCTCTTCAGACTCTCATCTACATGCCCTACGAGGTCTCCGAATACCCCTTCCAAAGTTTGGTGGCATGGGAGGGATCAAAACTGACTAGCTCCAATCCTCCTACCCACTAATCGGATAAATAACCAGAGAATAAGCCTTCTTATAAGTTTCAATCTTGTAACAAGCATCCACGAAATCTTCGGGTCAAGTTTTTTTTTTTATTGACAACACTAATGCCACGATGGCATGGAATTCCAGTGAGGTCCCACTTTCTGCATGTGCAAGCCATTTCCCCTAAGTCAACAACATACATAGCTCCATCGCATGTGAAAATCTAATAATGACACCTTGATTTGTATGTAGTTGACAACCTTTTGCACATGTTCATTGATTATCTGCTTGATTTTAGGGCACAATTTTCCTTTCCAACTCTTACAATCATCTCTTCCCTCTTGAAGCTTCTACATAAGATATTCATGTAACCACTCTGACATAGTGATGATCTATTAGTCTCGCCCCTCTAATATGTTCCCGTTGAAACTCTCATAGCAATTATTCAAAAGCATATCACCCTTGAACTCAATTGGGAAATACGCCCAACTCCACTGCTTAAAAGACCTTTTACTCAATCACTCAGCTGCCTTTTCATCTATTGCCCTGAGCTTTAAAATGGAAGCCCTAAATTGACCCATTACGGTGGCTTTTGCAAGACTCCAAAAGGCACTTTTGAAGGTTGCACCTCGAAAACCGACTTGATTGAAGTTTTTGAGCAAATGTCTAGCACAAAAATAGCTTTAAGATGTGACACCCCGAGTTTCATCCGAGTAGGTACGTGGTTATGTGTGAGTTTTCTGAAAGTTTGGACTTTCTTATCTTTTATATGAGTATTTAATCTTCGCTTTTTAATTAATTGATTATATGACTTAATTGACTTTGTCGTTTTAAATTCTCTTATTATATATTAACATGTCAATCATATGATTTAATTACTTGATGTACTTAATTGAACTTTTATGGATTTCTCTGACTTAATTGAAACTATGAAATTGGAATAAATTGCTTACCTTCCAAATCTTGGGACTTGATTGAAACCTGTTGTGAATCTTCTTGTACCCAATGCCTTCCTTACGTACTCATTGGATTCTTTGCATCTCTAAATGACTCTTATGTATTTAAAACATGTTATAACATGTGTTATGATTATTGTATAAAGCTTATGGCTCAATTGATACAAAATATAAAAGATATGAAATGCATGAATATGAAACCACCATGTATTGAACGCGTTGAATGAATTACTTGATTATATGGCCTCATAACATTATTCATGCTTCTGTTAGGAATAGTGCCCTAGAAAGCCGATTAGTCATAATCCGTTTTGGGACTTTCCTAGTATCACAGACAATCTTTGAATAATATACGATTGATTAATATCATAGGCAAACACTTCTTTATATGCTCTTGTTTGGTATGCGTTTACTTTAGCTGTGCATGTATGAGAACTCCCCTAATCCTGATGACTTTAGGACTCTACCATTTAGGTGAAATGGTTCATGAAACGAGCCCTATATCACATAAGTCATGATTAGTAAAATACTCCAAGCCGATGAGTCCTACAGACAGTGGGAGTGTCAACCTGACTCCTCTAAGGCTTGCTTGTGGGATCACGCCCTTAAGAAGGACCACCTTGTTTCATGGAGGTGCAAAGTGTATAGTTGATACGTGCGTGATACATGAGGGTGCTTACTTTAATAAGTAAGTTCACTGAGGTGCCCCGTGTGAGAACATTCCTAAATGGGAAAGGAAGTTTCTATTTCAGGAAATGGAAACTTCCAGATTAGGAAATATCTCACGAGTCATTGATGTGATTAATTGATCCTTAGACTTGAGGTTCCATGTTACTTTATGAGTTAACTCTGTAGTCTTTGGTATAAGCTTTAAAGGGTGTCGCCTTAGACAACTGATTCAAGGCTTATGCTGGGGCTGCACAAGTGACTCATGAAAGTGAATGAGAATCAAGAAAGGACCTACACTTGCATATGCAAGGTGATCTCTTATTGTGTAAGTCATTCATATGCCATATGGAGTCCTTGGCCAAGACAGTAGATCAAGACATCAAGAAAAGGGTTTCTTGGATTGAGATCAAATGGATATGAAATGCACTTAGCTTTAAGACCAGATTATTAGGGTTCTGATTATTCCCTTACCCTAGATCTTGGTTGAGAGATAGTAAGTAGGAGGATTGTATCTCACATGAATCAATGACTTAAAGGTTCTGTCGAATCCGAACATTCCAATTCAGCTAGGGGTTCAACACTTGTTGCTAGACTATGGTTGTTTAATCTGTGGACTGATTAATTAATTAGTGAATTAATTAATTAGGGTCACTGCTAATTGAATTGAGAACCTAGAGGGTCACACACAACAACTTGGTTACATGAGTTGAGGCTTTAAAATGATTAAACGAGTTAATCGAGCCTAGAGGGTTCCACACGTGTGGGTCACGTGACTGGACACGTGTCATTGTGACACGTGTGCCACACGTGATTGTTTAATAATATATTAAATAATTAATTTGTTAATTATTTAATAGACTTTGGTTTAATTTTGAATTAAAAAGAAAGTCTTATTTTGGAGAAAAATAATCTATTTAATTAATTATGAATTAATTAATTAGATAAAATAAGTTATTTATTTTAAATAAATAAAGTATAAAATTATCCAAAAATAGTTTGGATATTTTTAGCTCTCTTGAAAGTTGATTTGAATTAGAATTCAAAGTCAAAGTCAAAATTACTTGATGATCAAGTAATAGGAGAGAGAGAGACCAAAATCCTAGCCCATTAAGGACTAGGAATTTTCGGTCCTCCCCTCTTATACGAGCTCCCCTTAGAGCTAATTGACAATTCTTTTGGTTCATGTGTTGAACACCATCCTTTCTCCAAGATAAATAAAAACCCTAGGTTAAGCCTAAACACTAACTAGAGAACTAGCATCCTTACTAGTTAGATTGTAGCCAAGTTGGTGGACTATCTCTAGAGAGCTTCAAGTTAGAAGTTTCGAAGATTCGAGCTTTACCAAAAAGTGGGGATCAAGCAAAACGATCAGAAGGGATGATGAAACGATTCTGAACCCGACATGAAACGAATGAAAAAATCGAACCAAAGAAGATGGCGAAAACCGTTCGTCCATATCCTGAAGGATGAATTTTTTCACGAGGGTTTTGTGACTGGAAGTTTTCTACTTTCGCAAAACTGGTTTTCGAAGGGAGTTTCAATCCTGCTTTTCTCGTTTCATGTTTCTTTCTTTATGTTATATTGTTAAGAACTTCCCTAACATGAATTGAATCTAGGTTGGTGTGGATTGTTATCCCTACAATGGATTCTGAAGTAGAAAGAGACTTTCGAGGAACGGGTTGCCATTACCGCATGAAGCGCGTTTGAGGGGGGCTCAAAACGTGTCAAGAAAGCTACTACCCAAGTGAGTTTCTTGATCTCTACGAATTTGGATACACGATTGCGAGTCCAAGATCCTTTTGTTGGAAAAATTTTTAAATTTCCGCTGCTTTCTGATTCCTGTTTTCCAACAAGTGGTATCAGAGCCACCTCGTTAATCGTGTTTCTGATTCGTCTCAATTAAACTGAATTTTGAGAAATTCTTGAATCTGAGTTGCAGTTAGGTATTCTTGAATTTGTATCGTAATCTGAGCTTTTGAATCTGAGAGGTTTTCTGATAAATTGAGAAAATCGTTTTCTGAAAAAAAAGGGGTTTTATTTTAGATTTATTAAAATCGCGATTTTGATTCCCGAATCGAGACGAAAATTTTGTACGGAAAACGGTGCGGGACGACGAGGACCAAGCGAGTTTGTCGCTCGTCGTCGCCGCAAGCGGACGGGTCAGGAACAGCCTGTGCGGGATCGCCCGCACACCCCCGTGCGGGACTGCCCGCACGCGTCCGGAACAGCCTGTGCGGGACTGCCCGCACGCGTCCGCCCAGCCCTGTGCAGGATCGCCCGCACACCTTGTGCGGGACTGCCCGCACGCGTCTGCGCGGGGCTGTGCGGGATCGCCCGCACGCCCCTGTGCGGGACTGCCCGCACACGCCCGCACACGCCTGTGACGCGATGCGACTTTTCGTGTTTTTGGCCCAAATTTTATTTTAAAATTATTTTTAAAATCTTTTTTACTGAAAAAAATTTAAATTTTGAAATAAAATTATAATTTGGGAATTTCGGGAATCAAAGTCAATTTTAATTTTTCGGGAAAAGTATAATTATTATTTTTGAAATAATGATTTTAATAAAATTGTTAATTTTTGAATTAACTTGAATTTTATCAGATTCTAGCTTTTGATTTTGAAATTATTCTTGAACAAGGAACTGTTTTTCAGATTACTTTGAGTTAGTCGAACTTAAAGTTAAAGGAATTTTAAATTTATTGGTAAATTTAAATTCTTGCATTTTAAGCATGTTAGGTGATCGTGGGTTTAGACTTATGTATGGTTTTATTTTGTGCACATGGATGGTTTAAATTGGGGTTGGAGCCCTATAGTTGCGTTTTTCAATTAAGGTTGGAGCCTCACTTATGTGTGTACTGTTATGTGATTTATTATGTGGCTTTCCATATTACTGTTTTGAGGCCGGGGTATGCCCCGTGTAATTGTCTAAGGCCAATATGAAGATTGAGCCTTATTACTTTATGTCTTTTTCTTTTTATTGTAATTTGAGAGTAGAGATAGGTGGTGAGGTTTTATTTTCATTTTGGAGACAATGCACCCATGGAGTAAGATGGACCACATTCAAGTAACAAGGAGGCCATAAGTGAAGACCCCTCAAAATGTTAGGGAGAAGAATCTCAATTGTTAAATGTAATAGAGATAGGGCTCGTATTTTGTTACCGCTTTCCCTTATGTGATTTAAACTGTTTATGTGGCATGTATGTTAGAACTTGTGATTATGGAGTGGCTCCCACATATCACGCATAAGATAGGTAGAACCCATGATCATCTCATGTTAGTATCATGCTAGGACATGTTATCTGTTTATGTGCTTGTTTGAAATGCATTTAAGTTGTACTTGCATTAATCAAGACTAATCAAATTGGATAACATATATGTTAGTGAGGTCGAACCGAACAACTCTTCGGTTGATTCGAAAATTCCCATTAAATATTAAGCTCATTTCGAATAATAGGTATTTAATTCGAGATGCAAATTTTGAATTAAATTCATAGCATTCCATCAATAGGTTTTAAGTTTAATAAGTAAAGCTAGTTATTATCCGCGAGTCGTGGGATAGCTAGTGGAGCTTATTAGTTCCTAGTTACGTAATTGATCATTTTAAATGATCAATATTTCGTGGTTAATTTTGGCAAGGGCGATGTCCGCGAGTCGTGGGTCGTTCGAACTAAGTTTTGATCATGATCTTATGATTGATGGGTCTAGCTTAACGCCTAAGTAAATATGGATGTCGCACGAGTCGTGGGTCCATATTGAAAGATAGGTGATGCAAAACAATTACTAAGAGTTCTAAAGGTGTTAGAATTGGTAAGTTGTATCTACCTAGGGTTTTACTTAGAATGTCCGCGAGTCGTGGGTTCGAGGTAAAATGCTTAGGATCTTAGTACCCATTGGGAAACGTGTTCCTCTTAGATCTTTGGGAATTATAGATCTTTGAAAAACAGTGGGAGCTACATTAGATTAAAGACCTTATCTTTTGTATATCGTTATAATTCAGCATGCTCACATTTTCTCTGCTTAGCATTTAGGTTGTAGTTCTGTGATTCTCTACAATATGAAATGCAAACCCACTAGTATCCATCCTTAAGTCAAACAAGTTGACTAAGTCCTACCTAACTCTAATTGGCTTCGGACCCTAAAATTCGTTTTAGATTCCGAATAGAGAAAGGCGTTCTCCAAAGGGCGAAGCTTTTCAATTGTGAAAATTCGACCCGGGCCAAAAGAGAAGCGATCTGAGGTGAATGGATTTCTCCAAACCACTTACGAGCAATTGAACTACCTCATAAAAATGTTACAAGGTATAACATTATGGAATTATTCAATATTCCAAATGAGGAAACAAGTGCACACGAACAAGGTCTGAAGATCTTATTTGAAGATCTTGTAGTCTCGATCATTAACCGAGAAAAGAGTTCTAAATGCACTGATTGCTTACATTGCTTCCACCATCATTCAAACCCTTATGCTCAACTAGAATGATGCTAATGTAGCATAGTTAATCATTTAGTTGATAATGGTTGAGAGTATCCTTGAAAAGGAATAAAAGGTTATGATGGTTAATTCTTCTTCTAAACTCACTAAGTTAAAGGCTTGAAGGCCTAAAGAAGAAGAAACCCTTAAGAGCCCAATGGAGGGGCATGTAAGGGGTACGCCCAAAAGACACTAGAGATCAAATTGGACGTTTGCTTCTATGGTAGCAAATAAGGACTTTGAAAGGGAACTGCGAAGAGTATGAGTACTCTGAAATGTTACCTCGTTTAGTAATTCTACTAGGAATAGAATTCACTAGTCTTGAGTCAATTCTGCATAATCCGTAGTGTAAAGACTCAAGGCACTAATGTTCTGAACATACAACGAGATAACAAAAGTAAGTGAGATGACAAAGCTTCGAATTACTTTGGAACGTTGAGATATAAAAGGATTAGCAAGTCAGACACCTTAGGATCATTCTATGAAAATGAACCTATAGAGTTGACTTCCTGTGAATCCTATCTCAAAGGGAAAACGTTCCCGGAACATTGTTTAGGTGAAACATGGAACGTTCCAAAATTATAGTGGATTTCGATCCATGCTGATGAGTGTAAGATGCTTAATGTAAGCACTAGATACAATCGTCAGTTTGATCATTATGAATGAATGTACTTGTTAAAGTACAAATTCGAAACTTATATGAAATTCTTAGAATTTCAAAAGGAGGTTAGGAACCGAAGTAGTCATAAGTTATAGGCAAATCGATATGATCGAGATAGCCAATATCTTATCAACTAATTCCTTAGTCATCTTAGAAATAATAAGATTATCTCTCAGTAAACTAATTCGAGAACACCTTAGTGTTTCCGAATGAGGGAATGAAACCTTATAGGATATGGTCCATTCCATAGCAAACTTTACTGACTTATAATCATTCTAGGAATAAACTCCCAGAATATGCAGTTAGAGATTTTGAATTTTGCACCTTCCAAAATCAGTCCTTTAGATGCACTATGCAATGTGGCACACTAAATTCCCTAATTATTCTTGTCCAAGAATTTAGTGGAATCCTCTTAAGTAAAGAGGATAGTGGAAGATAGGCTTAAAATGAGTTCAAGTTTATACAAACAATATTGGATATCATTTCTGCGATTCCCTTAGACAAAGGTTGTTTGTCTCAAGGAATGTATCTTTCTTAAGGAATCGTTCCTATAGAAGAAGAAAGACAAGCAAGCAGACCTCAAAGAAATTTGAGAATAAATATCCACGCCACATATAGAGGAAACGAGCACATCTGATAAAACTTAGCCAAATTTTAGAGCATGTACACGTGTGAAACCCTTCTCTTAAGACGTGTTTAGAACGCGTTCCTAGATAGCCAAGGAATTACTTGAAGAGGAGACACTGTCGGATTTGGAATCTGAGTAGTGTAAGCAAGCCTTGAAATCCAATATGGATTCCATATACTCAAACCAAGTTTTGACCTTGGTTGATCCACCTGATAGGATCAAGCTCGTGGAGCTTCGAGTAAATGGAAAGCATTACAACCTTCTTGACAATTGAAATGCAAAAGTCCATTTGGATTATGTTTACCACATCCTCATATTCTGACTATGAGATATGATAAATGAATATGAGAACTATCTTGTTCAATATGAGATTGAAAGAGACTGAAATAAGGTATTTCTGTAAATCTCATATTCAGTGGGAGTATGCATAAGGTATGCAAATCCCTAAAGTCAATATGTGGATTGATAAAGGCTTCTAGGAGTTAGACAATTCGATTCCATAGGATAGTCAAATCGTTTGACACAGATGGAAGTCGAATAAGTCTCAAAAGTGTACATAAGAAAGTTAGTGATGTA
The DNA here is from genome assembly GCA_037501455.1 of Lantana camara. Taxonomy (NCBI): domain Eukaryota; kingdom Viridiplantae; phylum Streptophyta; class Magnoliopsida; order Lamiales; family Verbenaceae; genus Lantana; species Lantana camara. The sequence continues at coordinate 114,938,664 of CM074857.1, forward strand.
AGAGTCAATTTTGGTTCTTTAGAAAATGACATCCTTCTCATTAGGAATGTCAAGGATGACGTGAAAGTTACCAATTCTTGTTTAAGAAACAATTTGACCTGAAAGATCTTAGTGATTATCCTAAATTCTCGACATTCAGATCTATAGAAGATAGATCTAAGAGAATGAAAGGATTATCACAAAACGAGTACATAACCATAATACTAAAAGGAGTTTAGTAGGGACAATGGAACATCTCTTTTGAAGAGTATGTGTCCTAAGATAACTTTAAGAAAGTTAGAATGTCCAAAATCCCTTTAAGTAAAAGGGTGCATATTGTATGAAATGTTATGTACTAGACTTGATATGGCGCAACACTAAGCGTAGTGGGCCGAATCTAATATGACCTCAGAGAAGGTCATTAGATCTCTGTAAAGGATGTCCTCAGAGTACTTGAGAAGAAATGAGGATATGTATTAGTTTACAGAGCCCAAAAGATCTTATCATTGAAAGGATATTTTGATGTAATTATTTCATCAAACATAGATGATTATGAAATCATTGAAAGGGTACAACTTCTACCAGAATGGTAATGCAATGTGTTGGAAAGGGGTTCCAAGGACAGACATTGCAAAAACTCGACTATCGTAGTTGAGAACTTAGTCGTATTATATAACGCTAAGTTAAGTGTTTGGGTAAGAAACTCCATCTAACTGGTTAGATGAAGTTCCTAGCATGAAACAACTCCTTTATCATATTGTATAATAAAATGGATGGTTGCTCAAGTAAGAGAACCAAGACCTCACCAAGAGACTGAACACGTGATTACGAATCACTTTATAAGGAAAAGATGTTTTCCTAAGAGATGTGTAAACAAGAGGGTCACATCAGCAGAGAATATAGCAGATCCACTTTGGAAATGCCCAAAGTCAATAGGCTCTCAAAGTGCATCTTGAGAAGATGGGACTTAGAGTACCTAAATGGCTTTTACGGGCAAGTGGGAGATTGTTAGGAATAGTGCCCTAGAAAGCCGATTAGTCATAATCCGTTTTGGGACTTTCCTAGTATCACAGACAATCTTTGAATAATATACGATTGATTAATATCATAGGCAAACACTTCTTTATATGCTCTTGTTTGGTATGCGTTTACTTTAGCTGTGCATGTATGAGAACTCCCCTAATCCTGATGACTTTAGGACTCTACCATTTAGGTAAAATGGTTCATGAAACGAGCCCTATATCACATAAGTCATGATTAGTAAAATACTCCAAGCCGATGAGTCCTACAGACAGTGGGAGTGTCAACCTGACTCCTCTAAGGCTTGCTTGTGGGATCACGCCCTTAAGAAGGACCACCTTGTTTCATGGAGGTGCAAAGTGTATAGTTGATACGTGCGTGATACATGAGGGTGCTTACTTTAATAAGTAAGTTCACTGAGGTGCCCCGTGTGAGAACATTCCTAAATGGGAAAGGAAGTTTCTATTTCAGGAAATGGAAACTTCCAGATTAGGAAATATCTCACGAGTCATTGATGTGATTAATTGATCCTTAGACTTGAGGTTCCATGTTACTTTATGAGTTAACTCTGTAGTCTTTGGTATAAGCTTTAAAGGGTGTCGCCTTAGACAACTGATTCAAGGCTTATGCTGGGGCTGCACAAGTGACTCATGAAAGTGAATGAGAATCAAGAAAGGACCTACACTTGCATATGCAAGGTGATCTCTTATTGTGTAAGTCATTCATATGCCATATGGAGTCCTTGGCCAAGGCAGTAGATCAAGACATCAAGAAAAGGGTTTCTTGGATTGAGATCAAATGGATATGAAATGCACTTAGCTTTAAGACCAGATTATTAGGGTTCTGATTATTCCCTTACCCTAGATCTTGGTTGAGAGATAGTAAGTAGGAGGATTGTATCTCACATGAATCAATGACTTAAAGGTTCTGTCGAATCCGAACATTCCAATTCAGCTAGGGGTTAAACACTTGTTGCTAGACTATGGTTGTTTAATCTGTGGACTGATTAATTAATTAGTGAATTAATTAATTAGGGTCACTGCTAATTGAATTGAGAACCTAGAGGGTCACACACAACAACTTGGTTACATGAGTTGAGGCTTTAAAATGATTAAACGAGTTAATCGAGCCTAGAGGGTTCCACACGTGTGAAACCACACGTGTGGGTCACGTGACTGGACACGTGTCATTGTGACACGTGTGCCACACGTGATTGTTTAATAATATATTAAATAATTAATTTGTTAATTATTTAATAGACTTTGGTTTAATTTTGAATTAAAAAGAAAGTCTTATTTTGGAGAAAAATAATCTATTTAATTAATTATGAATTAATTAATTAGATAAAATAAGTTATTTATTTTAAATAAATAAAGTATAAAATTATCCAAAAATAGTTTGGATATTTTTAGCTCTCTTGAAAGTTGATTTGAATTAGAATTCAAAGTCAAAGTCAAAATTACTTGATGATCAAGTAATAGGAGAGAGAGAGACCAAAATCCTAGCCCATTAAGGACTAGGAATTTTCGGTCCTCCCCTCTTATACGAGCTCCCCTTAGAGCTAATTGACAATTCTTTTGGTTCATGTGTTGAACACCATCCTTTCTCCAAGATAAATAAAAACCCTAGGTTAAGCCTAAACACTAACTAGAGAACTAGCATCCTTACTAGTTAGATTGTAGCCAAGTTGGTGGACTATCTCTAGAGAGCTTCAAGTTAGAAGTTTCGAAGATTCGAGCTTTACCAAAAAGTGGGGATCAAGCAAAACGATCAGAAGGGATGATGAAACGATTCTGAACCCGACATGAAACGAATGAAAAAATCGAACCAAAGAAGATGGCGAAAACCGTTCGTCCATATCCTGAAGGATGAATTTTTTCACGAGGGTTTTGTGACTGGAAGTTTTCTACTTTCGCAAAACTGGTTTTCGAAGGGAGTTTCAATCCTGCTTTTCTCGTTTCATGTTTCTTTCTTTATGTTATATTGTTAAGAACTTCCCTAACATGAATTGAATCTAGGTTGGTGTGGATTGTTATCCCTACAATGGATTCTGAAGTAGAAAGAGACTTTCGAGGAACGGGTTGCCATTACCGCATGAAGCGCGTTTGAGGGCGGCTCAAAACGTGTCAAGAAAGCTACTACCCAAGTGAGTTTCTTGATCTCTACGAATTTGGATACACGATTGCGAGTCCAAGATCCTTTTGTTGGAAAAATTTTTAAATTTCCGCTGCTTTCTGATTCCTGTTTTCCAACAGCTTCTTATGCATCTTATATCATGTACCTAACATGTCGTGCGTCATATATGGTTCACTTAGAGTCTTGAGTCTCATGAGTACACTACATTATCTTTTTAACATTTTTCTCCAGGGCGAAGACGTGCCGGGTTCATAGGCTACCTCGAGTCTTCTATTCCTCTTTTGTATTGGTCGGTAAGGTGTAACAGGTGGGTTTCTCTTCTAGTAGTTATGACAACCCAATATATTCCTTATGTGAAAGCTTTGAGCCAAATTATTATACGTATATAAATATCGAGTCCTTTTTAAAGAGTCTATGATTTCCAACGTAAAGCCCCTCCTTTATGAATTCCCTACCTTATGTTTTGACGAGATCAGTGATCACATTGTTTATGGGGGCTCAGAACTTAGTGTATTGTGGCTAACCGGGGAGGCAAGGGCCGACGGTGATCCCATGCACTAGTTCCAACAACTATTAACGACGGAACGGATCTCGTTAGGAGTTTTGACGAGAAAACGCTAGTCGGGCAATGAGGACTCATGAACCTCATTGCCACTATGTATTAGGTGCCGGGTCTTGCAAGCCCGTTCACCACCCGGAGGAAGAAGGTGTAAGTGTTTATGATTATGAATGATATGATTATGATTATGATTATAATTATGAACGAATATATATGAATGTGTAGGATCGCTAATGAAAAGAATGAATTGATATGCACACACGAGGAGAAGGTTGGAGATTTTACCCACTCGCCAGGGCTTACGTAATGACCGCATGATTATGATTATGAATGAAATTGATTGTTGTAATCCCGAGCGTTGTTTTCTTTGTTTTAACCCACTTGGGAAATATCTTTAAAAACCTCATAAGGGATTATAGCTTGCATGTGTGAGTGTTTAAATTCGGCGATAATATTATATTATGCCCTGTTTTATACCCACCAGTCTCTTATAGACTGAACCCGGCTTTGTTTTCAGTTCTTTTACAGGTTTTGGAGTGCTAGGCGGGGTTCTTAGTCGGTTGAGTCCTGTGGTCATGTTGGAGTCATTTCACACGCATATTGTATATTGAATAAGTCAAGAAGTATGCATGAATTGCTTTGATTATGTTTTATTGATTCGGGATAGATTGAACCCGTGATTATGATTTATGACTTATGATTTATGTATGAAATTTCGGGACTAGGTATCTATGTTAGTTGAACCCGTCATCTGCTGCTTATATTGTGTTTGACATTATGTTTTGCTTCAGCACATGCTTTTACCTTGTAGGATTGTTTTCTTGGTTTCGAGGTTCTAGCTCCCGCCTAGCATAGTGTGTGAGTGGTCTCCCGTTCGCTATGATTCAGATTCGGGTACGGACTTCCCATTTCGTAACCGGGTTTGGATCATAGTGCAGGGGGATGTGGTGCCTTCCGTTTGGGGTGCTACACTCTCCCTCCCTCAAAATCGTCCCTCACCTCTCTCCTATCTACTTCTTCTTCTTTTCATTCTTCTTCCCAACATAACACAAAAACCTTCCCCTCTTTCCCTCTTAAAATCAATCCTCTCTTCCCCAAGCAAGAATAAGGAATCAAGCTCCATTATTTCACTCCAAGTTCAAGAAATCAAGTCGTTCCTTCATCCCCCTTCCATCTCATCTTCATTTCTAAGGTAAAACTTATATATATATATATATATATATGTGTGTGTGTGTGTGTGTGTGTGTGCGTGTGTGTGCTTTTTTTAGTTAGGATTTAGGTTATGTGACTTTAAAGCTTGATTTAATGATTATATGATGTTTATGAGATTGAATCTATGTATTTATTACTAAGTTAGTTGGGTTGTTGGAACATTTATGAATATGAAATAAATGAGGGTTTGTTTGGATGATTGCAAGCTTTAAAATGTTATAATTTAAAATGAAATTGCGTTTTATGTTCCTAAGTATGATGTAACATGTTTAGAGGTGAATTTGGTTTTTATTTATGCTCTTGACCGATTCGTTTAAGGTTGGGGATGACAAAAACGTCATTATCTATTTTTTGTCTCACGCCCAGACCTGATATTAGTTTTTGGAGAGTCGTCACAACCATAACGATTTCCTTTAATTTGAAATTGGCCATGGCCATGATGAGTTCTCGGGACAAAATTTGATTCTAATCACGGTCGTGATCGTCACAACCATAACGATTTCCTTTGAAATTGGCCATGGCCATGATGAGCTCTCGGGACAAAATTTGATTCTAATCACGGTCGTGATGGAGGTCGTGATCTGTTTTCTAGTTTTTTGTCCTCTCCAATATGGCCATGATGAAGGTCATGTTCCCTGAATGTAAAAATGTATATTTTGCTCTCTTTTCTTCGTTTCATGCTTTCTTTTCACTTTCTCTTATCCCAATCGTGTCCCTAAAGTGTCGTATTATGTTTTAATGCTTATAATTGATCTTATTTAATAAGTTATGACTTTAATTGAATTGTAAACTTATCTAAATGTGTTTATAAATCCTTCATCATGCAAGAATAAGTCTTATATGACTTCTATGCGTGTTTGTTAATTACGTGGGATATTAATTGTGCACATGAACATGTTCATGACATTATAGGATTTCATTTACATATCATCTCATCTCATATCATTATTTTGCATTGTCGTGTGTCCTAATTGATCCACATTGAGTCTTATTTCACTTATGCATAGGGGTGAACAAAAAACCGAATCGCATCGAACTGCGGTTCGGTTTCGGTAAAAACCGAATGGTTTTTGGTTTTTACCGATAAACCGAACCATACCCCCCTTTTTTCCTAAATTTTTAATATGTTATAAGTCATACTCACGCTTTAGTATCCCCAAATTTTCAGAAATTCAATTCAACTTTCAACTGAAATCTTCACTTCAGATTCAGCCGAAGCCACGTCACGCACCTCCCCCGCCGGCTGCCGTCAGCCCGCCACCACCTCTTCTCCCCAACCAATCGTTGAGAACTTGAAAACCTCCAACCTCCGCAGCTCCGCTAACTCAGTCAGCTTGCCCCGTACCCAAGTCGCGGCCTACCTCAGTTGTCAGACGCCGCCGCTGCTGTGCTGCCTTCCCACTTCCCAGTTCCTGGTAAGTATTCACTTTCTTTGTCTATGTATGATTGAACACCAAAGAAAGTTGGAGGAATTTTTTTGTATGATTGAAAATACTAACTTTCTTTTTATGTATTAAGTTGAAGTAATTAATTTTCTGAGTGCTGGACGTGACTTATGTTTGTTAGTTTTCTAGTTAACCTTGAAGGATTATGTTTGTAAAGCATTGTGACTGGATAAAGTGAAATGGGCAGATGTATGTAAAGCATTGTGACTGAGTGTTGTCTGTTGTTGAATACTTCCCGTCTTCCTCTACTCACCAAAATACAATCTTGGTCGACTAAAGTGTACTCACCAAAATTGCAATTTCATCTTGTAGGTTGAAATGAATTGAAGGATGAACAAGAATTTAAAGAAGTGAATCAATGATGTTGAAGAAATGATGTTGCTGTTTAGAATATGAATTCTGGACATTTTCAGACTTGGTTAATTGTTATGCAAAACATGCTATAATATGGAGATTGAATCTGGATTTCATGTGTTTTATTTGAATTGTTCCCAGGTTTTTCAAAAAAAAATTATTTTAATTGAATTTCGGTTTTTCGGTTAATAACCGAAACCGAACCCAAAAAAATCGATTTAACCGAACCGAAACCGATCAAGATCGGTTCGGTAAATGGTTAGGTAAAATCAAAAACTGTTTCGGTTAACCGAACCGAAAAATCAAAATTTTGATTTTTTACTGAATGTTCACCCCGACTTGTGCACTGTCTTACTTGTCCAGAGCATCACGAGGACAGTGAAGACCTAACTCAGAAGGGTCCAGGGAGTCCTTATTCTTCTTGTAGGCTTTTGTCCAAATGAGAAAATACTAGGTTATATCTATTCGAAACCCAACAACCATTATGTGTGGTTTTTAGCCAAAACAAGTATTATATATATTATGGTGTTAACAACCTAAAAAATCATGTGTTAATTGAAAGTATCATAAAAAAATCCTGTGATTTAAAAACTGACATAGAAAAGACCTGTGTTTTTTCAAATTAATTCACCGCCCCCAACCTCAACTAGTCAATAAAAAAAGTGATAACCCCATTATTTTTTATACATTCACCCTAAAATGCCCTTACTTATATTTCAAATATGAATACATTCAATACTTTTAAATTCTAATTAATTATTATATTAATAAATAAAAAATATATAAATCCCAAAATATTATACATCATTTTTATTGTAATTATAATATAAATATAATTATATATTATATTATTATAATATATTTTAATTCTAATTAAATATTATAGTGTGAATAAAGTATAAACATAAAATCTTAAACATTATAAATGATATTTAAAATATAAAGATTAAAAATTATTATAATTACATTACATTATAAATATAATTATATAATATTGTTAAAATATTTTTTTAATTCGAGATAATTATTATATTAGTAAATAAAATAAATCTTAAATTATATTATTATATCTATTAAAAAGTAATAAATATATAATATGTATACATATTATAACAGAATATATATATATATATATACAATCTCCAGGCCGCCGCCGACCCACCACTATCATCCTCCTCCTCCTCAGCTCGAATCAAATTTCGACCACGGCCACCTTCCTCCTAAGATCGAACCAAATCTACAAAACCACCATCATTGCCACCACCGCACCGCTACCGCCATCCTCCTTTGATCGAACTAGATCTTCACCGTCGTCACCTCCCTTCTCAGATCGAACCAGATCTATAAACCATCATTGCTGCCACCACCCTAAGATCGAAGCAAATCTGCAACCACCATCATCGCCGCCATCACACCGCCACCATCACCTACCAACTCCATTCTCCTCCTTGGATCTACCATGTTCTCCTCATCTTCTCTACCTTTGACAACCACGACGACTATTTTTTCTCCTCTCCACCTCCACCAACTCCCATACCAACACCTCAAAATCCATCACCACATGATCCACTTCCAGATCCGACGTCCTCCACCCTGACGAGCACCACCAACGCATCGTAATGTCGCCCCATCTTTCGTCTTCAGGTTCGCCCTTAATCTGAGTTTCTGTGTGTGTGTGTATCTAAATTTGATTTTGGGTGGTTGTTTATGGTGGCCGTTTTTGTAGTGGTGGTGGTGGTGGTGTGTGGCTGATGGAGAAGGGGGTGGCAGAGGGGACGACGATGGTCGATTGGGGAAGGCAAAAGTGGAGGTGATAGGGGGCTGCCAACAATGGCGGTGGTTATACCGGTGGCATGAACAGATAGTGGGTTATATATATATATATATGTATAATACATGGGTAAAATAGTCATTTTGTGTGAAAAAGTGAAAAAAAAATTGAATCCTATTTGCAGTCAACGCGAGTGTAGACCAAATTCGAGTTGTAGGATTTTTTTGTGTGAAATTTAAACAACATAGGGTTTTTTAGAGTAGTTTTTTTAAGTCAAGGTTTTATGTTCTAATTTGGCCTAACATGGTATACCCCTTTGAAATTTTTTGTATATTTTGTTTTCAAATGATCAAACTATTTCAAGAAATGAACCCAACTCTTGTCATGTACTTACCTATTGTTATGCGACATCATGCAATTTCATAGGGTCTAGGAATTTGTGTATTGAGCAATTCGGAAAGGCATCGGGTCGACGATGACCTCTTGCATGGTCCCACCTATTTGGATCAGCTCGGATTCCACTAGGAGATTAGTGGATTGATAGGATTCTGGCATTTGGGAGTTATGTACCCACTGGTCACCATGTTATGGGTGGTTAAAGGCTAGCTCTCATTTCCATCACCCGAAGGAAGAAGGATGAACTTGTATATAAGCACTCATGTCATAAAATTGAATGTCATGTAATCAAGTGAAACGTAATGCTTGTATGATCACCTAACAAGATGCATGCCCCTGTCACACACATGGGAGTAATGTTGGAGAATTACTCACTTGCGGAACCAGGTGAAACCTCATGTCATGTTAATAATATGGAAGTGTCATAGTCCTGCATAATGTTTTTCCTTTCTTGTTTAACCTTTCTTTCCAAACTTTATACGGGATTATGGTCTGCATGTTTACCGTTTTATATATGTATTATGTCATTTACTCAGTCTTGTAGAGATTGATCCCTCCCCGACACTTTCTGTCCCTCAGGTTTTCTTGTAGTACTTGGCTAGGTAAGAAATAACATCAGTTTAGAGTCTCTTTCTAGTCCATCTTTGTACACATTCATATATTAATTAGCATACTATCCTCTTTGTTTGGGTTTGTGAACCCTGACATGTATTTAGCTTATGGAATTGAGGTCGTGTTGGCTATTTACTTGTTTATGTTGGGCTTGTAACCTCTTACTCTTGCTGGAGCCTGTGAGCTCGTATCATGATAAATGTTTATTTCATCGCTTCTGCATTCTTGTATGTTGTATGTGAGATGTATGTTTAACTGGTACAGTGTTAGTCCCGTATAGCCAGGTTCGTGTCACGTCTCCTGTTCATTATAATTGGCCGTATATACAAACCCTTTCGTATATCGGCTTGGTCTTAGTGCGCGGGATTTGGTAGCCTGCATTCCGGGTGCTACACGAGAGCCTGGAAGAACCTCCATAATAGCATTATTTAAACCTTTCTTCTTGTTTGACATAATGTTAAAGCCCTTATCCCTCACAATATCCAAATATCTCTTTAGCACAATTAAGAACCAACTCCATGTCTCAGCCCTCTCAACACCGACAACAACGTATGTCACAGGATAAATGTTGTTGTTCGCATCAACTCCTACGGTTGATATTAAAACTCCACCGTGCGGTACTTTCAGATAGCATTCGTCAACACCAATAATAGGCTGACAACCTCAATTAAATCCTTCTTTGCAAGCTTTGAAACAAACATAGAAAATGGCAGAATCTTGTTTCTCCAAAAGTATTGTCTACACCAAGTATGATAGTGGATTCTAGATTTGTTTTCCATAATTCATCTGCATAATCCCACAACTTGTTGTACCGTAAATCTGGTTTTCCTCGTAACATTTTCAAAGCAAGTCTTTTTGCATGATAAGCTTGGTCTTTTGATACATTAACTCGAATCTCATGAATAACATCTCTATGAAAAGCCTCAGCTTTCCTGTTTGGACCAAACCTGAATAAATGAAGGTACCGTTCACTAAGCTAGGTATTGCCTATATTCTTGCATTCATTTGTTGGAGCATATGAATGATGCGGAAGATACTCTCTAACAAAGAAACCTGTTTCATTAATCCTCTTAATCAAATGGATTCTCCATTCACAATCCTCTTCCCTGCACGTTGCATGCACCCTTAGTGAATCATTTCTATTGAAAAACATATTTATTCTTGTTTTGATAGCATGAGAGGTTACGACTTTATTATGAAGTCAGCTTTGCATACAAATAAAGATTAACACTAAAAATAGGATCCCAGATATCCTTCATATCAAACATAATAAAATTGAGAGGATTCGCTTCGTCGTCAGAAATAACATTTTCATCCACCTCCACATTGTTGCCAGCAACATCCACTAAACTATCCATAAGGTCTTCGTCAGCAATAAGATCATCACTAGCATCAGAATCAATGTTATCGTCGTACAGTTTATCGCCATCTTCCTCTATAACAGTTTCTGCATCCTCGTTGAAGTCACTATCTTCACTACTGGAAGATAGTATTAGTAGGGAAGTCGCAGGAAATTTTCCACCCCTATTGACAATTGATTAGTCGTTACTGCCAAGATTTGCCTCTGAAGGATCAATGAAATACTTATGACCTCCAATATACTTTCCTTTCGGCATGAGTATGAAGGACCCACCATAGTGAACTGAAATACTCATATAATTGTTTTCTGAATCTAAAAAAAAAAAAAAAATGGAAAGAAAATTTGGTCAATAAAAAATAACATTTACTTCATTCAATTGTTCCACGAACAATTTTTTCGCAATAAATATGGGTCTCGAAACCACTAACAATTTTTTCGCCATAAATAAGGGTCTCGAAAACGTACCCAAACGTTAATTATTCCACAAAAAAAAAAAGATTTGTTATAGGAATAAGTATAAAGATAAAAGCTTTACTGATAAACAACATGCCTAGAAAAATACAAAGCGAGATTCAAAAAAGGAACACAAGTGAACCACAGTCTATTGAAAATCTAAAAATGCTCTGACAATGAGATCCACCAAACACCAAGAAATGAAGCAACATTCGACAGAATAACATAAACCATGGAAAAACTTATTCTAAAGAGAGAGGGTTAAAAATCGAGTGACATTTACAATATTGTGGTGGGGTGCGCGAACGCTCAACATCTCTGCGTCTCCACACCATAGCTGCTTTGCTAAACTAGGGTTCCGTTAACAGCTACTCTACATTTTCAATTTCAACTTATGAAAGTGTAGAAATGGAAGGAAAGTGTAAGCTTAGCTTAGGCGATTGAAAGATGCATGGAAAACCCTAAAAATTTCGAACAAGATTAACAATAAAGGGTATGTTTCCAGACAAAGTTCACTTGTTTGGATTTTTTTTTTGAAAAATGGGTGCATGAATCAATGCAAACACGTCCCTATCAGCGTGTGTTTTCTAGTCTATTTCTATTTTTCTTTTTAAAAAATTGTTGATGTGGCGGTACTTACTCAAAACGTCCGCCAACTTGTACAATCGGCACCACATGGAAAACTCAACCGGCTAGAAAGGATTTCCGATGGTAATTGGGTGTCCTTTAATTTTATGATCTCCGAAATTGAAGCCTCACATTTACAAATTCCTAAGAAGCTATCCAGAGATTTTAAGCGAGACTATTCTGCCGGATAAAATGATCAATTTTTCCAAATAGAGTTTAAAATATGAGAAAATTGCATTTTATGCTCCTGTGTGGTGTACTCAATTTTAGTTTCGTTATTTAATTAATATGCATATTCTTTTTTCTTTTTGGGTCGAAATTAATATGCAAATTCAGTCCTATGGTATTTAATTTATTGTAATGTTAGTCCATCAATTGAATTTTGAACTAAAATGGTTGGATGTTGGTTAACTTTTTCATCTTTTTGGAGAATGCAGCGGGGAAGTGCATTTTTTTTTAAATAAGTACAAATGTTTTAGGTATTTTATAAGAGACTATCTTTTTTCTAATTATTCTTATGAGACTAGAATGCTTTTTTTTTTTTTTTCCTTGCATTTCCCCCGAGAAATGAATAGTCAATACTCATAACTCTAGACATCTAATAATTTCTATACAAAATCTAACGAATGAACTAAGATAGCAACAAATCGATTGTTATGGAACTATGTACGTATTATTAGTGAAATAATGAAATCAAACTTGAGAATGATTTATTAATTACTACGGAACCAAAAATATAATTTTTTCTTATAATATTTAGATACAACTTGTAACTATGGAATCTCCTCAGAACACCGAAATACTATAATGGTTGGAGCCAAGAGGCCATGTAAATGTAGGATTATTAATTAACATATTTGCTAGGTTGTAAAGGTTTAAAATTTTATCTTTGTCTGAAAGTAGTTATGGCTTAGTCCCCTCACATAGAGACAATTATCTTCATGAATTGAAGTAAATCATAATTATTCAGGCCATTGATACTTTGTTATCTTTGGTCATATGGGGTTATTCCGAATCATAATGAATCCCACAGGCTAAAGTCATATAACTCATAAAGCATCGATGTCGTGGCTCTTCCTTATATATACTTTATTTCAATCTACTCTTTTCTTTTCATGGATTATAAAATTGCACATGCTTTTCACCCTAGTATATACTTTATTTCAATCTACTCTTTTCTTTTCATGGATTATAAAATTGCACATGAAAAACATGTTCGTGGATTATATATCTAGATATTAAGCTTTTCACCTCTAATAATTAATGTGTATAAAAGAGCTACATAATTTGTATATTTGGAATGGAACTACTAAATATGAATAAGATCAAATATGAAATAATAGATTAGATTACTTGAGGGAGTGTGTTGACCGTATACCCACCCCCTTTCAATGTATGTATGAATAAATAGAACCAACATTACTGACTAAGTTATGCAGCACATGTACTTAACTCAGAAACAGCTCACCACAGTTTATTACTACTATTTGACTATTAGAGCAAATTATATTTTTAGTCCCATAAAATAAGGCCTTTCGCAATTTCAGTTTCATATCTTTGAAATTTGACACACTTAGTCCAAAAAAAATTTAAAAAATATATTTCATTTATTTAAATTAATATTGTGTTTTATAATTAGATAAGCATAAATAAAATGATGATTTGTACAGAATTAGATATCCTTATAGAATAACAATTTATTTATTATTTGAGAATAGTGTGATTTATAATAATAATAATATTATATTTTTGTCTAAATTATGTACTTTTGTTAATTAGATAGACATACATAATTATAGTACTAGTAATTCTGCTCATTCAATGCACGTGGAAAAAAAAAATTATTATTTAAATATATATGTTTAAAGAAAAAAACTATTATTAGTTAAATATATTAAATTAAATTATTATATGAATATAAATTTAATAATTATATATTAATAAGGAATAGTTAAAATATAAATTAAAAAATATGAGAAAGAAAAATAAAAACAGAATATGAAAATGAGAAAAGAAGTGGAGCGAGAAAAACGTGGGGTTAATAGATAAATAACTTATTGAGACATGTTCGACATGTGATGAAGAATAAATTAAAAAGAAAAAAGAATTAGAGATCACATTTGTCTCTCCCGATTAATATAATAGTATAGATGATTAGATTAAAGGGAGTTTATGGACAAAAAGAATATTATGTCATTATTTATACTTACATAATTTGAATTGCTTTAATTTTAGTTTATTAGAGAATATATTATGCAAATTATTTGAACTAAATAATGTTTATGTATCTAATTTATATTTGACATAATTACCCTATTAATTAAATTTTATTAAATTTATATAGAACTTAATTAAAATTAGATTTCGACTTGAATTTCGATTGAGATTATAAACATGTTTCAATATGAATAAAATTTATTAGAATTAGATTAAAATTAGGATTGTAAGCAAATTTCTATATATAATTAATTAAGTGTTAATAAAAATTTTTAATGCATATTATTTTACATAATTACCTTAATTAAAAATGATTGAAATCATTATTTTAAGGATATTTTTTGCGACCAAAAAATTTTAAGAAACACAAAAATAAATTTTTACTTTTATAATATAATATAATATAGACTATTGCAACTTATATTTTATTTTAAAATTTTTATTTGACACTTCTTGATTATGTTAAAAGTTATGTAATTGTGTTATTAATGATTTAATCGTGTTTATCATGTATATTTGTTGGTAGAATTGTAGGGGAAAAAAATATATAAAAATATAAAAAATAAGAAGAAATCAGGTTGGGCCGGGTTAACGGATTGACCAGGAAAAAAAAAACCACGTCGATCCGAACCCGATAAAAACAGGTTAGAGTTCACCTTTTGGGGTTCAATTCGGGCGGGTAAATTTTTTTTTATAATACTCCTATTCCAATCCGACCTACCCGAATTGACACCCTAATTATTACTTAACCTAGTTGCAAATATTGTAAAAGTCTAAAATACTTTTCTTTTGCCTAAAAGTAGTTATGGCTTAGTTCCCTCACACAGGGATAATTATCTCCATGAATTGATGCAAATCATAACTATTCAGGCATGATCATAGTTAATTAACGACTGATACACTTATTATAGTTAGAAGGCCAGCTGAAAATTTATTAGAGTCGACTAGCATTAGATTCTTGTACCGAATAATGCTCATAAGATACTTAGGATTGCTTATTCTGCTTTTTTTTGGGGCTCGATTATAATCGACTTTGTAATTTGGATGTTTTGAATGTGATTTGTGGACCATGAAGAAGAGTATTTATATTTAGACGTTGGGTTGGTTTATTCATGGAATCATGGGGAAGGAATCTCGGTAAAAATTCTACAATCCCATTAATTAGTTTTTTTTTTCGACTATACTTATTTGTTGCTTTGGCTTTAGGGGTTTATACCAAATCATGGGGACCCACATGCTAAAGTCATAAAGCATAGATATCGTGGCTCTCACTGTAAATAACTAAATATACTTCATTTCAATCTATTATTTTTATGGATTATAAAATTGCACATGAAAAGCATGCGTGTTCATAATTAAGTACCGCATTAATTAATTAAGTCATCACTATGATGAGTTACAATTATTAAATTTATAAGATGTGTAAATTAGTAACAAGAAGTTTAGAAACACTAAATGATTTTGGCCATAGTATGAGAATTGTACATAAGCTACTATCATCAACAATTAATTACCCACAATTTATGATAAATGGTACAATAAACCAACGATGAAAGTTCAGTTAATTTAACGAGATGAAATATTAAATCCTTCAATAAATTGTAGGATTTAAAGTGAATATAACAGCTTAGTAAAATGAGATACAAAATCTCGTCAATAAATTTTAGGTGAATAAAATAATTGAGTTTGGAGAATCGCTATATATAATTTAATTTTCGTAGTACCCAAACTAAAAAAAGAATGAAAAACTAAAAAAGAATATAATAAACCAACAAATTAAACTTATACGTATTAGATGCCAATATTTTATTCAACGGCAAAAAAACAAAAATGAAGATGTCAATATTTATTCTTAACATTAAATAAAGCAACATCTAATATAGGTGTTAACCGTATACATTTTATAGAAAATAAAATTATATTAACTCTAGATATTAAACTTTGTCACCTCTGATAATGATTAATGTGTGTGAAGTTACATAACTTTTATAATTAGAATGGAAGCACAAAATATGAACAAAACCAAATATGAATAAACTTATAACATATTAGATTACTGGCGAAATTCATTTTCTATATTAATTTGATCATTTTAGCGATTTTTGGACTTTTTTTTTTTTTTTTTGGGTGATTAAATAAGCTCATATCATCAAAATTAAGTAATTTAGCGTCGAATTTGACTGAACACGTGGGAAACCGAAGTTGTTTGCCGGTAGTTATTATTTAATTTTAAAAATAATAACTTTTTTTATCATAAAAAATAAAACATTCAAAAATCAATGAATGTTGTAGTCGGTATATGAAAAATATAATTTTTCATTAAATTATTAGGCAATATGTTGACCATATATGTATGAATAATTGAATATATGGAACAAGATCAGTGACTTAGTTATCAATTATGAAGCACATGTACTTAACTCAGAAACAGCTCATCACAATTTATTACTACTATTTGACTATTATTCTAATTTCTAACACAAACCTAACTCTTTTATCAATTCCCATCGTTTTCGGCACTACTTCTCAACATAGTCCTCAAGATTCCTTCCCACATTACCTGAATATTCAGCCATGGAAGCAGAATCCTCAGATCATCAAATCAGAGCTCCTCTTCGTAAGTTAACCATTTTCAGATTACGAACAACAAAAACAATCAACAACTGTTATTATCTTCAGCATGTTCTAAAATATCTTCCTCTTCTTCGCAGTACCGGAGAAAAATGGAGATCACAGCCTTGAATCCAGTCAACTCGGCGAAAACTCCCCGATCGAGCAGGTTGCTCTCACGGTCTCGACCACAGACGATCCCTCCCTCCCCGTCCTCACCTTCCGAATGTGGTTCCTCGGCACAATCTCCTGCGTTCTCCTCTCCTTCCTCAACCAGTTCTTCTGGTACAGAACCGAGCCCCTCTCGATCACGGCGATCTCCGCTCAGATAGTGGTGGTGCCGCTCGGCCAGCTGATGGCGGCGAAGATCACCGATCGCGTCTTCTTCAGAGGGACACGATGCGAATTTACTCTGAATCCAGGGCCATTCAACGTCAAGGAGCATGTGCTCATCACGATATTCGCCAACTCCGGCGCGGGCACGGTCTACGCCATTCACATCGTGACTGCCGTCAAGGTGTTCTACAACAAGCAAATCAGCTTCTTCGTCTCCCTCATTGTCGTCATCACGACGCAGGTAATTATAATCGCTGATTGATTGCTCTGATGGTTTTGAGATTTTTGAACGCATAGTGTGAGGTGTGAGTGTGCGTGGTGTTTGAATTTGAATTAGGTGCTGGGATTTGGATGGGCTGGAATTTACAGAAAGTATCTGGTTGAACCGGCGGCAATGTGGTGGCCCGCCAATTTGGTGCAAGTTTCGCTGTTCAGGCAAGTTTTGTTTTGCTGCGTATATTCCTTCATTTCCATTTCGTTTGAAAATGGCCGAACCTGCTATTTTTGTGATCATGAATTGAATTTCACGGATTAATTTAATCATGTTAATTATTTGGGAATTAACCATTATTGGTAAAAAAATTCTTTAACCTACAAATACTTCAACAAATATCATATTGTCATATACAATTTTTCACGCAAATTTTTTTAAAAAAAAATACATATCACCATTATTTATATTCTGTTGTTTTTAAATCCGTGCATCATATAAAATTATAGTTATCATAATTATTGTTTACCTAATTTTTTGACATTTTATAAATTCTCTATCAATCATGTCATTTATTTCTTCTTCTGAATTAATAACAACTTCACGAATTTTCTTTTACGTAAAGGGAATGCCATGTGAAATAACTCATAATATGTCTTAACTAGCTCTTTACGTCACACATTTTTTAAAAATGATTGATAATGGTTTCTGAACTCTTATTAATGGTCTTGAAATTGTAAAATATCTGTTCATAAGTATAATTTTTGAAATGTAATTGTTGTTATCAGTGATTATATCACAGAGTCGCAATAATTTGCATCTACCAAGATATGGGTCCATACTCCATATTCATCATAATGAATGGACCCAATCAGTACAGCCTTTTGACGTGACACGGTGACACTCCGGGACATGAATCATTTGATTTAGATATTAGCAACTATTTTAAATTTTAATAACGCACGTCACGTACATATTATATTATATATGAGTACAAATAGGACTGACACAATAAATGCGTCAGGAAATATCTAATCCTCCATACTCATGACTCATGAGCCATAGGTCCACTGTCTTTTTCATGAAAAAGAAAGGTGAAATGCAAAATTGGAGGTTTAATAGTTACATCAAGTTGCTTTTTAGATAATAATAATAATAATAATTTGATAAATTATAACGTGGTTGTGCGAATTAATTTCAATAATTTTTTGGATATTTTTTGTTATTGAGGAAGTCACAATTTTTTAGGCTTGTGTTAGTCTTATGATATATTGTACGTATATATTTTAGATAAAGAGAAAAATAATAATTATATTTATATATATTATTTTTATTTTTTAGTGAATGTATAAATATGGTGGAATTATAAATTTTATCATATAATTGATTTAAAATATATTGATTTTATTAATAACATAATATATGTTACTTATATTATCTCCATATAAATATTGAAATAAACATATGGTCACTAATAAAATCTAAGTTTTATCTTTAATTAATGAACTAAAAATTTAATTAGTACCTAATAAACTATTATATAAACATAGGTGTGTTAAACGGAAAAATTGGATAACGAATACATTTAATGAATATACAAATAGATCTGATGTTAAAAGGATCAGATGTTTTATTACCATATTCTTATCAGTTTTATAATTTGGATGTTTATAATCAGATATGAAAAATATCATTTTCAAATGAATTTGACTAATATTCTCTTCAAATGAATTCAGATAGAGATAAATATCGAATTTTTTGAATATTTAATTATTTATTGACAACCATACTTTCATTTGAGTCTAAATCGCTTATGGGTCACCTTAAATAAACATTGGGTTCCATTGGAGTGGTTCCAAAATTGCCAATAGTGGAGAGTTACCGAGACAGTAATATAACTTAACAAATTATTATCAAAAATGTAAATTAAAAATTACTTGCTTTTCACGATTTTAATTTTTTTTCTTATACGAAACAAGACATAAGGAAATATCTACAATAATAATTTAAATAATTTTAGTTAATAAAAAGGCATAATTATTTTTACAAACTTTACCCATGACTATGTTTTTAGCTGGTTAATTAAATTTGCAATAACTGCATAAATAATTCAAAATAGCATTAAATAATAAAATTAGGATAAAGAAAACAGGGAAGAAAATTTTGAAATAGGAAAGGGACGAGATTAAAATTCGTCATTACACGGAACAAATTTTTTTTTTTTTTAGAAGACAAGAAACGATCTTCATTAACCGTATAAGCTTTGCAATTTAAATTCAGTGTGACAAAAATAATATTTCATTCTCCAATTCGTGACAAAAATCTTTTACCATTGCTGCATTGCACAAACAGGGCTCTCCATGAGAAAGACGAAAGACCAAAAGGCGGCGTGACACGAACACAGTTCTTCCTGATTGCCTTCGTTTGCAGCTTTGCTTACTACATTTTCCCTGGCTACTTATTCCAAATGCTAACATCTCTCTCATGGATATGTTGGATCTTCCCAAAGTCGGTTCTTGCCCAACAAATCGGGTCGGGCCTCAAAGGCCTCGGCGTAGGAGCTATCGGGCTCGATTGGTCCACTATTTCGTCGTACCTCGGAAGCCCGTTGGCTAGCCCGTGGTTTGCTACAGCCAATGTTGCAGCTGGTTTCTTCTTTGTTATGTATGTCGTGACACCACTCAGCTATTGGTTGAATCTGTATCAAGCTAAGACTTTCCCGATATTTTCTTCGAAGCTGTTCACGGGCTCGGGGGAGGTGTACAACATTTCTAGCATCATCGACTCGAATTTCCACCTTGATAGCGCAGCTTACGAGCGCGAAGGGCCCCTTCATCTCAGCACGTTTTTCGCCATGACTTATGGTGTTGGATTCGCTGCGTTGAGTGCCACGGTTATGCATGTGCTGCTCTTTCATGGGAGGTAATTACTGCTTCTATTCACATATGCTGTGGCTGAGCCAGCACCCCAAGTTAATGGTTCAAGAGCCGAAAATTTTCTAACCCTTGATGACTTATACGTAGCTCTTTCACTTATATCTGACTTGTGTTTTTGTTTGGTTGATGGTGATTGAATGATGAATGCAGGGAGATATGGGAGCAGAGCAAATCGAGTTTCAACGAGAAGGAAGTGGATATACACACGAAACTGATGCGAAAGTATAAACAAGTACCTGAGTGGTGGTTTTGGTTCATCCTTTTGGGAAATGTTGCTCTTACTATCTTTGCATGTGAGTACTACAAGGACCAACTTCAGCTGCCGTGGTGGGGTGTAATATTAGCCTGCGTCATCGCCATTTTCTTCACTCTCCCTATCGGAATCATTACTGCCATCACTAACCAGGTTCAGTACTTTTCACCATTCTACCTTTTCTGTTATGTTCCGTTGTATATTTCATTATATGTTAAGACTTAAAGAGAACCAAAGCACATTAATAGGACATTAGTTGTTTAGCATAGTATGAAAAGATGAATAAACTTTTAATCATGGCATAAACTGATAAATATCCCTGCAAATCGACAATTAACAGACACCTGGCTTGAACGTGATCACGGAGTATATAATCGGGTACATCTACCCCGGATACCCAGTCGCAAACATGTGTTTCAAAGTGTACGGCTACATAAGCATGTCCCAAGCCATCACCTTCCTCCAAGACTTCAAGCTCGGACACTACATGAAAATCCCTCCACGAACAATGTTCATGGCGCAGGTCGTGGGGACCCTCATAGCTGCCTTCGTGTACCTCTCCACAGCCTGGTGGTTAATGGAGACCATCCCCGACATCTGCGACACATCCCACGATACCGTGTGGACCTGCCCGGGCGATCATGTCTTCTACGATGCGTCCGTCATCTGGGGTCTGATCGGCCCACGAAAAATATTCGGAGACCAGGGCACGTATGGAATGGTGAACTGGTTCTTCCTGGTGGGGGCCGTGGCCCCCCTCCTGGTTTGGTTGGCTGCAAAGGCTTTTCCGGGGCAAGAATGGATCAAACTGGTGAACATGCCTATATTGATCGGCGCTTGTGGGAACATGCCACCTGCGACGGCTGTGAACTACACGACGTGGATTATCGCTGGGTTTTTGTCGGGGTACGTGGTGTATAGGTACAGGCCGGACTTGTGGCAGAGGTACAATTACGTGCTCTCGGGCGCGCTGGATGCTGGTTTGGCTTTTATGGGGGTTTTGCTGTATTTGTGTTTGGGGTTGGAGAATATTGATGTTGATTGGTGGGGGAATGATCTTGATGGATGCAAGTATGCTTCGTGCCCGACGGCTAAAGGGGTGGCGTTTGATGGATGTCCTGTGATGTCTTGAACTTGGAGAGTTCAGAGTTGTTCGGGAAATGATCATGGGATTCATCATTCATGGAAAGTTCTGTGAACATGGGTTATTGTTGTGATAATAGTCAATTGATCATTCGAGGGAAGTTGTACATATGTTGGTAGATTTGATTTTAGTTTTCCCCATTTCTGTGATTAATCGTGTTGTCTTTTTGAACAACAAAAATAAGGAAGTTTCAACTTTCTCATTAAGCATGACTCATGCTGCATGAGATACAAGAAATGATATGTTGTAGGCATCGGTTAGATATTCATGGTGCCCATTTCTTGAGAAGGGCAGCACTTTGTGACATGAGGAGTTTGCCAAATCTTTGGTTCTTCTCTTCTCGCTATCCTCCCCTCACCCTAAAATCTAAATATTTGCTCCTTTCATTTTCTGCAATATATGATCTTTTTCAAGATTTTAAATGTAATTTAACTTATCTTTGATTTGGTTTGTTAATCTAATTAACTAAAGTTATTTTCTTAAATTTCGAACATATGAAAATTAGATATCATGTTTTGAACTTTTGTATACAACAGTAAAGAGTTAATTGCACGGAAAACCCTGTGTTATGTCTAATTAGCACGTAAGACCCTGTGTTTCAACAATTAGCGTAAAAAACCCTATGAATTACTTTAATTATCACTGAGGACCCTTTGTCCGCGCTTGTTGTCACACGCGCTCTAAATGCAACTGGGATTACGAATTCTTGCACTTATTGACTGTTAAATGACATTTATAACCCTATCTAACCTAATAAAATTAAATTCATATTTTCTAATATAAATATATGCATACAATTCTTTATATATGTGTATATATAACAAATTGTATGTATATATATACCACAGCGACCGGCTCAACCACCATCAAAGCCACCGTCACCACCACCACAACCAGCACAACCACCGTCCAGGCCACCAGCACCAATACCCTCTATCTCAACTTGAACCAGATTTTCCCACCACAGTTGCCGGTGCCGCCATCCGCCTCAACTCTGAATCAGATCTGGCCTATCACCATCGCCGCCGCCGCTCCGAGAGAAGAAGACGCAATGAGAGAATGGAGGGTGGTGTGGATAGAAGCCATGGCTGAACGGTAGCGATTCATGCATCGTCTGAACATTTCCTTTTTTTTTTCTTGTTTTTCCCTAAATTTGTTTTGGTACCTGGGTCAACTTGTTGCAGAGAAATGGTTGGAAGAGGGGTGGCCATGGTGGTGAAGATGAAGGTTGGAGGCGAGGGTGGCCGGATATAATGGGGACGGTGGCGCGAGGGTGGGCTTGGTGGGCGAGGGTGGAACGAATTCTATAATTTACCCTTTCCTCCATCAAAGAAGAACACCAGACGAACTGAGAAGTTGAACAATGGCGTGGAGGCAACAGCTTTCTCGGAATATCAAGGAGCTTCAGATCCTATTCTCTCCTTCTTCTGCTTCCAGCTCTTCTACAAGGTTTTCGCCTATTGATTTTGGTCTCTAATGTTTTCGATTTTGGTCTCTGATGTCTCGAATCTCAATCGATTTTATTTGAGTATTAATTTGTGGAGAGGGGAGATGGAATCGCGCCAGCGATGGTGGAGACAGAGGGGAGGGGGGTGTTGATGGGGCGGGATGATTTTGGGAGTTGTGTTGCTGGCGGCGACAGCTGTAGGTGGCGGGATGAATTTGAGGTTGTGGTGCAAGCGACGACGATAGCGGCGGCGGGATGAATTTGGGGTGAGATTGCCTGGAGTTGCAGGTGGCTTCCTGGAGAAGATGAAGGCTTCCCGGAGAAGATGAAGATGATCATTTTTCTTTTTCTTTTTTGATTTTCTTTTATATGTATATATGTAATTAATATATATGTGTATTATATAATATATTATATATATATATGTATAAAATATATAATTTAATAAATATAATGTTGGAGGAAATATATAAGTATTTTTTTATATATATTTTTAAATTTTGTATGAAGGTGAGTGCTCATTTAGCCTTAGTAATTTCAAAAAGGGCAAAACAGACATTTTAAGTCTTTTATTACCGTTTATGGGTTAAAGGGGTGGTGAGCTATTTTAAAAATTCACAGGGTTTTTCATGCTAATTGTTGAAACATAGGGTCTTGCATGCTAATTAGGCATAACACAGGGGTTTTCCGTGCAATTAACTCCAACAGTAAATTACAACTTTAGTATTTTAGCCAAACGAAATAGTAATAATTACTAGTGAGTATTGACCGAGTGGAATCTCTCTTTCTTTTTTTCCTCTCATTGTTAACTCATTCTCTATTTATATAGATGCGAAGTTTTCGTACGGTTCCTCTTCTTTTTTCTTAGGAATTTTTTTTTTTGGTTGCCATCTAAACTTTGCGATTTTTTACAATTTATCATCCAAATAAATTTTTATTACAAATCATCATCCGATATTTGTATTTATAACATAGTGTCATCTAAGCATTTTTTTAGTGGTTTTGGCTAAAAAATATGACACCTGACATATTTATAAAACATACAAGTCAGTTGTATTTTCACCAAAACCACAAAAAAAAAAAAAAAATTAGATGGTCGTATGTTACAAATGTAAAAATCGGATGGTGATTTGCAATAAATATTGTTAGGATGATAAATTACACAAAGAGACGGATAATAAAAAATCTTTTTTCCTTTTCCTTATTATCATTCTGTTATATCTTTAATATGCTGTTAATTTTGTACCTAAGAACCTGTTTATCTTTAACATGTCGTATAAGCATCGTTCTCTCTTGAATTTTAATCTATCCCGATCTAGAGGTGTTTCTCATTATCATCGTTATTGGGACTCCATCAATTACATATTCCTACAAATAATTCAACTGTTCAAAGCTGCAAATTTTTTTTTTTACGGGAAGCTGCAAATATTTTAGTATAATTGGTTGATGTCATCTATACTTTCGTAGGAAAATCTTATTTTGATCTTGTAAGTAAAAGCCAAACTATTGCCCATTTATTTAAGTTTCACTCGTCATATGTAAACTTGAGATTGACCAACAGAGATTGGTTCAAGTGGTTAATAAGTTCATTCTCTAATATAAGTTCTTAGATTCGAATTCCGTTTAAGTGTGGGTTGTGTAAAAAAAAAAATGTAAACTTGAGATTTGAGAAGGGGGTTAATTGTAAGTTAATTAAAATTTTCAATTAATGGGTTGCTCGCTTACGGAAATCATTTCATTCTATTTCTTCTTATTTCCTGAAAAACATTTCAATTTTTTTTTTCCCCAACCTATTTAATCATATATAACACAGGGCATAAACACACTAATTAAACGAATAACATAATCATCAAGAAGTAGTGTTGTTTATTGATTTAAACTTTTGTATTTTAAAAATCAGTTTACTTGAGTTGATGACTACTAATTGAGGACAGAAAACGAATTACTAGATAATCAGACATTTGTTTCATGTTGAACTCTTACAAAAATAAGCAATTTTTCTTTTTTGGTTACGTAATTTGTCAATTAACAATATGACACATTGACATTTCGAATTTTGCCCTTCAAATGTGTTGGGTTTAGCCCACATAAAATAAATTTGTTGGCCCAATAAATAAATAATTTTTAAGCATATCAAAATCCTTTTTTGAGCCGAATAGGGTTGGGTTGTATATGATAATGAATGGGTATTATTTAGTTCACACCTTTAAATTTATTATACAAATCTAAATCCAGCCTATTATTATTTTATTTTATCCAATTCAAACTCAAACCCAAACTTACAATTTAATTATAAGTGGATTTAGATTGGATTTTTTTTTTTTTTTTCTTAAAGGCCGAAAGGTGGAGAAAAAGATTACAAATAATGACTCAAATCCTCCACCAAACAACTAGTGACACAATCAGAAAGTTCAAAGTCCCCATAACTTACATTGAGCGCCACTCATGCTAAATGGTGAGCCGCTGTATTTCCTTGTCTTTTAACGAATGAGAAGCTGACTTCAGGGATGATTGATATCTTACGTCGAATGTCTTCAATTTATCAACATCTGAGAAGTCCTGATCATCACTCCTCAATTTATTAATCAAGCTCAAACAGTTGCTTTCCATCACTATTTTCCCATAATTCCTAGCAACAACAATATTAGCGGCTTCCCTCATTGCCATGGCTTCAACTGCCTGTACTTCCCACAAACCAAATTGCAGACACTTAACCAGTCTAAGTAACTACCTGTTCTATCTCGAACCACCACACCCAGTCCCACACACTGCTCATGTTCAAACATGGCACCATCGACGTTGAGTTTCACCACCCCGGGTGGCGGAGCAATCCGGTTGTGATGGTTAGAATTGGCCTCAACGGTAACAACTAGACTAGTGCTGACATTTTCGTCCCGGAATAATCTATTCATCTCATCCGCCAAGTTCGCCGGAATGAACTCCTTCGCCTCTGCCTATTTATAGTTCCTGCTTAGTCATAGACACCCCAGAGCCTACGGCTCACATGAACTCCTGAGGCAAAGCTCGGCGAGCAAGATCCCTAGAAGGGAAAACAATGAGGATGACTTAGCCAATGAGTGGGCACATGGCTACCTTGCCAATTTGAGATAACCACCCGGAAGCCCCAATAAAGCCCAAAACTAACTTACAAAACTGCATGTCAGGAAAGCGTGGCTCAACTCCTCCTCCTCTCCACACTAAGAACAACGCACCTCCATGCTATATCTTCTCCGCCGTAAATTGTCTTCTATAGCAATCGCACCCCTGCACAACCGTCATAAAAAAACTCTAACTTTTGGTTCCACATTTCATCTCCACACAAACTTCCAATGTAACCCTTCCAAAGAAGATGTAGCACTAATATTATTTTGGAGATATTTTCTAGCCATATGATATGCTGATTTCACCGAGAAATGCCCATTTTTATTGAAGTGCCACACTCTATGATCCACATTAGCAACTTTTCCCCCCCGATCGGTATAGCCAAAATATGATCCATATTCGGTAGTATAAAACTGTTCGTGACAAGATTTCTACCCCATGAAATAGAACTATCTAACAACTGTCTCATGTAGGTAAGACCCTCCGTTCCCGACAGACGAACTATGGGTTTGAAACTAAATAGCCTCGACACCTATTTGTCCTCCCAAGTTCGAATAAATGCTCCATTTTCCACTCTCCCCCTTGTACCCAAATCTAGTAGTCACTACAAAAAATCACTCGAATTCTGATAGGAAAAACTGAAGGGAAATTTTTTTCGGTTACCCGTCGAAATTTCCAATGGCAATACAACAGATTTTCGACGGAAATCCAACGGCTACCAAAAACTACATTCCGATGGGAAAGCTGTTGAAAATCCGTCGGGATTGTTGGCGAATGTAGGAAAAAAATTACGCTAAAAAAATTCCTACAGTTGGCCGTTAGAAGTCCGTTGAAACTTTTGGCGCAGTTTTTATGCCAAAATATTGCAACAGATGGTCCATGAGAAAGTCTGTCGGTACTTCGGTCGGTCTTCGATGTAAAAAATATACCAACAGTTTCTACTTCTAGTTATTTGATTACTTTTGCAGGGGGAGCAGTGACATACTAGTCTAAACTGCAAAAATGTGTTGCTTTGTCTACTACAGAATTTGAGTTTATTGCAGCCACCGAAGGTGCAAAGAACTAGATGAAGAAGTTTGTTCAAGAACTTGGATGAAGAAGTTTGTTCAATAACTTGGAGTTTCTCAACCGATGTATGTTTTGTTTTGTGATAATCAAAGTGTAATCCATCTTAGTAAGAACTTGAATATTCTATTGGAAAAACGAGTTCGAAACGCAGTGAAAATTTAAAATTTTTCCGACAAGAGGACCGTTGACTTGCAATTTTTATTCCGAAACTCAACAGAAAGTTTCTAAGCAACTTACTTTACTAGAAGCTTTCTTGAAGTGTATTGAGCCGCCCTCAAACACTCTTCACGCTGTAATGAATTTTTTCGTTTCTTGATCGATTCTTTCTTTCATGATTCCAAAGTAGAAGCCCTCTAGAATGTATCCGCACCAGTCCTAGATTCAAATCAAATTAGTGAGTATGTTATTTCTATAATTTTTCCATTGATAGAAACAAGAAACGAGAAATAGAAAGCAAAAAATTTCTCCCGTCAAAACCCAATTGATGCGTGAGATGATTCACGCATAAAGTCCAAAGAAAAGGTTTAATCTATTCTGCAAGATAGGTTTCTAAATTCTTTTCTTTTTCTCCAGAATAAAGAATGACACTTCACAAATGCTGGTTTAAAGAGAAAAAGAGAAAGCTATTCTCTTGTAATTTGATGACAAACTTTTTTTGGAGAGAGAGAGAGTTTCTTTTTCTTCCCTAACTCTATTTTAAAGTCATAAGATAATTGAGATAAATAATTAATAATTGAATTATTAATCAATATCTTTATCCTAACTACTTTAGTATATTATCTCTTGTTTATTTATTTCATAAATAAATAAACTATGACATTATCCTTTATTTATTTCACAAATAAATATTTTATGATGTCATCCTTTTATTTATTTCATAAATAAATACTTATGATAATAACCACATGATATTATCTTTTTATGTATTTCATAAATAAATACTTAAAATAATAACGATATGATATTATCTTTACTTATTCATTCATAAATAAATGAGTCTTGATATTATCCTCTCATTTATTCCATAAAAAAATAAAGTAGGATAATACTCTTTTATTTATTTCACAAACAAATAACGTATGATAATATCTTTCATTTATTTCTCAAATAAATAAATTATGATATAGTTATATTTATTTTATTAATAAATAAACTAATAATCCAATTGATTATTAATTCATAATTAATTATTCATTGAGCTTCTTTATTTCGGATTGTTTTTAGAATTAATTCTACAATTAATTCTAATGGGTTAAAATTAATTCTATAATTAATTTCATTTGGGTTTTATAATTAATTTCACAATTAATTATATTTAGACTTTATAATTAATTCTATAATTAATTAATACATGGTCCAAAGCTTGCTCACATTCAACACGTGTGGTCTCGTTTCGATCAATCAATTGATCTTTCTAACAGTACCCTTTGAACCTGACTTTTGTGTGTAATCCTCTAGGTTCATTATTCATTTAGTAGTGACTCTAATTAATTAATACATTATTAATTAATTAGCTCACCGATCACGCAACCGAAATTTAGTAACAAGTGTGTAACCCCTACCCGAATAACGAATTAAATCAAAAGAACCTTTCAGTCAATGACATATGTGATATACGATCCTCCCACCATTCCATCTCTCGATTAAGATTTAGAGCGTGAGAATAAAGAGAGTCTCATTAATCTTAATCTAAAGCTAAGTTCGTTTCATATCCATTTGATCTCAATCAAAGAAAATCTTTTCTTGATGTCTTGATCCACTACCTTGACCAAGGGTTTTAGGATGGAATATGAACGACTTATGCAATAAGAGATCATCTTGCTTAAAGCAAGTGTAGGTCCTTTATGATTCTTACATGCCTTCATGTGCCACTTTTGCAACCCCGATATAAGTCGTAATTCAGGTATCTCGAGCGATATCCTTTTAGACCTATATCTAAGATTGTCTAGTTAACTCACACAAGATAACTATGGAATCTCAAGTCAAAGGATTAATTACTCACGCCATTGACCTATGAGATGTTTCCTAATCTGGAAGTCTCAACTTCTAGAAGTTGATACTTCATTTCGCATTTAGGAATGTTCTCATGCGGGACAACTTAGTGTACTTATTCTATCAATGATCACTCTCCTGTGTTGCGTACGTATTTAACATGCACTTTGTCATCCCATGAAACAGGATAATTCCTTCTTAAGGACGCAATCACACTAGCAAATTTCAATCGAGTCTAATTAACATTCCCACTGTTTGTTGGATTCATCGGCTTGGAGTAAGTTCTAATCCTGCTTAGATTAGGGCTTGTTTCATGTGTCATTAACCTTAATGACAAAACCCTAAAAGTTTGATGGATTAGGAGAATTCTAATTCATGCACACATAATGGAAACACACGAAACATGTATTGTATATAAAGAAGTATTTGCCTATAATAATCAATCATATATTATTCAAAGCTTGTCTGTGATACAAGAAAAATGTCAAAGCAGATGGCAAATCGAAGCATATTGATGTGAGATATCGTTGGATTCGAAATATTTTGAACTCCAAGTTGATTAAATTTGAAAAGATTCACACTAATGATAATGGTGCTGATATGTTAATAAAGGTAATGAGTTGTGAGAAACTTGTAATTTGTGTCTCCTAAAGGTGGGCGTCAGATCGGGTTTTGCGTGTTTGGTTAGATCGGTAGGGTACCCAAAGTTTTAGGTAGTATCTTTTGCTATTCGAATTTAATCCGAAATAATTGGGTACCCGTCCGATTTTTTATTTTGTTTCTCTTTTTCCATACTTTTACGGCGTATTTTCTGTCGATTTTTCTATGTATTTCTAACAAATTTCTCCCAATTACAATTAAATCCTAATTCTTACCTTCAGATGTGGTTTCAGGTTGGGGAACGGGCGGCGCTAGCAGCGACTCATGCTTTGCTTGGAGGCGGCAGGAGACGACAGAGGAAAGCTAAAGTAACACTGACAAGTCGAAGGTCGTGATGAGAGAAAGAGAAATAAGAATAAAGTTGAGAGAGAGAGAAGGAGGGAGAGACAAAAATTTGAGACTTGAGAGCAAAGAGAGGAGAAACGAAATTCAAATATGTGAGAGACTGAGAAACGAACTCTCAGCAAAAAAATGAAGAAACATAGATTAGAAAAAAAAAAAAAAAAAAAAAAAAACGTTTTTATGGGTCATAATATGTACAACAACCTATCCTTCCATGTTTGGAAAATTACAAATGAACCCATTTCGGTTGAATTTTTTGCAAAATCATTCTTGAATTGTTTATATCTCACCACTAATTAGTTTCTCATAACAACTCACACATCATTCTCAACTGATATACACGTAATTTACGAAGTTTTTTGGAGAATCAACACATGATTCGTTTGTAACTTGATATTCATAATGATTTCCCCCCCCCCCCCTCCCCCCCAATTAGCGGTGATGAACTAATTAGTGGTAAAATATAATCAATTCAAAAAAAATTTCGTGAAAAATCCTACCGAAATGAGTTCATTTGTAATTTTTCAAACTTAAAAGGGTAAGTTGTGTAATATTTTCATTTAAGGGGTACGAGTTATAATCACCTACTCTCACAAGGGGTGTAGATAAAAAAATACTCTATTAGCAGAGTTACATACGACTCAAAATAAATGGGACATATAAAGAACACAAAAGAAGTGATGAATAAAAAACGACGTCCTAACTCCTAAATAGGCATGTAAACGAGCGAGCCAGCCTAGGCATTTTTTCATGGTTCGGGCTCGGGCTCTAAAATTTTGGCTTGGGTTCGGCTTGCGAGCCTCCGAGCCTCAAAAGGGATGGTTCGGGTTCGGGTTCGCCGAGCCAAACCACGAGCCTCCAAAAGAATCTCTCAAAACAATTTTTCTGCTTTGTTTTGTCCCAAATCTGGATCTATGCCTTACCAAAACAAGAAAAAAAAATTCTTGGATCTATGTCTATATGTATATCCCAGGAGATGTAAGAAATGAAAATAAACTAATTATTGAGAATAAGATTACAACCAACCATAAAACTTGAGAAAATAATAAGACTAAAAATCTGATTTCTTATACATATATACATACAAAAATTGAAATATCTCTATTTGGTGCGGGTGGTAGCGGCGTTCTTGAAGCTGCAAAAGGTGGTTGGTGGTGGTTGTCGCCGGCAATAGTGGTGGAGGCGCACGGAAACTGTGACGGTAATGGTGGAGGCGCACGGAAGCTGGAGACGATTGAAGGAGATTTGGTGTGGTGTGGTGGCAGATGCAGAATGGTGAGGGAGGAGACGATTGAAGGAGATCTCTGGTCTGGTGTGGGAGGAATGCGGAAGGCTGAAATATGTGTGAGGGGCGGCTACTTTTGTTTGCAATTTAGGGTTTTGTTATTTCTTCTATCTTTGTATACGTATATATATATATATATATAAACTAGTGTATTTATATTATATAATATATTTTATATTTATTTTATTACACAATTCGCGAGCCGACTCGTGAGCTTCGAACTACAAATAATATATGGGCTTGGGTTTGGCTCGTAAATGGCACGAACCGAGCCATGGCTCGGGTCGACTCGTCCATCTCGAATCCAAGCCCAAGCTTTTCTCGAGCCGGCTCGCAAAGCTTGCGAGCCAGCTTGTCTCATTTACATCCTTACTCCTAAAGCATGATCATCTTTTTTTTTTTTTTTTTTTTTGGTAAAAGAGAGACGCAAACAAGCGTTATAACTTATATGTAGTCTAGACTAAAAGTCTGAACAATCTCCATAGGAAAAAGGTCCCAAACGACAAACCAATCGTCAGTGTTGTGTCCTTTACTCGCAAGAGTATCAGCACACGAATCTCCTTCCCTACAAGTATGTTGTAGCTGCGTCTGCCACGACCTTCGAAGAAGGTACCGACAATCCTCAATAATGGATCCGAGAGGGTGAGATTTTGTATTTGCTCCCTTAATGAGCTTAATGATAACTTGAGAATCCATTTCAAAAATAATCCTCTCAATCCTACGTTCCCAAGCGAGTTTCATACCCTCCCTCAATCCCAGGAGCTCAGCTGAAGTGATCGTGCATTTGCCCCTAAAGCATGAACATCACATATTATTATTCTAATGTCTAGCCCGCCTGCTAACAGTCGGTGCCAGCTAATAAACTCATGGATTAAAAAACAAATACATGTTGTGCTAGCTTCCCCAATTCCCATGTTGTCTTGCGCAAATCTTCTATTGGCCCATCTTGATTACCTTTTTTTCACAAAAGACCAAAAGAGAGAACTCCAGCATTAAACAACTATTAAAGACTACTTTCAATTTATTAACTAAAAAACATTAAAAGAATATATAAAAATAGTGTCTGATTAATAATAATGTGAACAAATCTAACCCCGCGATCTAACTCTTGAAATTTAATTAAACCTAAATTCATTTTTACCCTACCGTTCTACAAGAAAAAATAGCAAGAATGTAGTTTAAATTACAAAACAATCAATATTCAATAGAAAACAAATTCAAAGTACAACTTTTGACCAAAAATCCATATCATATCATCATTCCTCTTGAGTTTTCCCCAAAGGAAGAATTATATCATTGCACATTCCCAAAAATTCCACCCCATCTCCATCAAGTTTCGACCAATTAGATAATAAACGTGTAAGTGTAAACTCTGCCGACTCCTCCTAGCACTGCTTTGAACATTAACAGTACACAACCCAAAAATAAAGATAATGAAAAATCTGGTGCCGACAAATCTTTCAATTCCTGCTTCAAAGAATCACTACATTTGCATGGAACAAAACAAAAGGCCAGGGTAAAAGTACATCAAGAATTAAGAAAGAATAGTATTCCACAGCAAATAACTCAAACAATATGATACAAAATAACGCCTCCATAACAAGACTCAACCATTCCCAATCCACCTTTCTACAGGGCCACAACAATCCCAGCAACAGCAGACACCATTAATGCAGAAGTCCTCAACAATGGCGAAGCGGAAGTCGAAGCCTGTACCGGAATCGACCCGAAAACCGTCGGGTACGACGGCGCCGACGCCGTCGGGCCATCAGCCGCGGGCGGATCCGCCACGACTCCGTCACCGGACACAAAAATGTGAAGCTTCTGCGATTTGTGGCAGCGGCCTTCAGTCCCGCTGGTGAAGTAATAGTCTCCCGATTTGGTGATGTTGAAACGGGAGTTGCCGTCGTTCATGAACAGAATCGGATCTTTGAGGTTGCAGCTGCCGTAGGATTCCCTAGTGACCTGGATCAACGAATCTTCGCTCGGAGGGTAGAGGAAAACTGCACGAGAAGAATCACACACTCAGTTTGTGTGAAAATTTTGACAGAAGATTGAAATGAAGGGAGGTACTTACAGAGGGTGTCTCCGACGCCGACGCCGACGGTGTGGGTTTTAGCCCATTCGGTGTAGATTTGTGGCTTCGAGGAAGAGGGAATGCTCCAAGCGTGTAAATCTCCGACTTGGTAAGTGGCGCAGAGGACTTGGGATTGGAATGAGAGGAGAAGGAAAAGGGAGTACAAGAATTGGGATTTGGGAGATTTGAGGGTGGACATGTTGAATGTTGATGTGTTGAAGCTTGCTTTGTTTCTCCCCCACTGAGAACTAATGTAGTTTGAGGGAAAGAGGGGAAGAGGACTTGGCAGGAGATGTGAATATAGACTATATAGTTGGGTCTAGATGGAATGTGGATTGGTTGACAAAAATAGGCAGGGCTAGAGGAATTTACAGAAATAGCCTTCGGTTTAAATGAGGGAATGAAAGGCGCATTTTTGTCCCTTGTTTCTTCAACCTATGGTGGCAATTAGGGGTTTTCAACTAATGTGTCCCGCACAACTCAATAGGGCTGGCTTGAGTTGAGGAATTTTGAAGTGGGTTATTAATATGTAGAGTCACTGCCAATTTATTGGGGTGTTTAGATATATATGTAAAAATATGAGTGTGTATAAATGTGTGTCATTTTGTGTAAAAATATATTAGTGTGTGTAAATATATCTCAACCTATGATGCACAAATACGGACACGGCGACACGGACACGACACGGATACGGCGATACAGATTTTTTCTTGAATTTTCCACATGAGGAGTGTCCGACACGAGTGTCTGACACGACACAACACGACAAAATGATATTTTTAAAAGTGTTCGTGCATCATAGATCTCAACATGTCTAAAAATGTGCTAGTATATGTATATCTGTGTGCTTGTTTAAATGAATGTTAGTATTGTAAAAATATATCAGTCCATAAATATGTATATGTATATGCATGTTAGTGTGTGTAAATGTGGCTGAGTGTGGAGGTTAG
Organism: Lantana camara; assembly: GCA_037501455.1. Classification (NCBI taxonomy): domain Eukaryota; kingdom Viridiplantae; phylum Streptophyta; class Magnoliopsida; order Lamiales; family Verbenaceae; genus Lantana; species Lantana camara. The sequence continues at coordinate 114,973,218 of CM074857.1, forward strand.
CATGTGTAAAAATGTGTTTATTTGTGCTAGTGTATGTAGCTGTGTTTTTTAATTTATGAAAGCGTGTTGAGTAATGCATGAGTTTGGGGGTACTTTTATATTTATACATTATGATTGAAAAGAACTTTCTCAACTTATTAATAAAACAACGAATCCATGATCTATTAGTTAAGATGCTATTTAAATTATTTACATGGTTCATTGTTAGTAACCCGATTAAATCCGCTAAAACTCATTAGGAACCCAGCTCATCTTGAACCCCAACGACACTTGATCCAACGCAAATCAGTCTGCCCACTTGATTCTCCTATTTCTACCGCTATTTTTGTTTCACTCCCTCTAAATTTACCTATGTCAAAAACAACCCCCAACTTTTATTTTACAATCGAATTCCCTTATAACTTTGAATGAAATTATAATATCTATATTTTAAGACGGATTACCAGATTTAAGATAATAATGCTAGACATATTTAAAAAAAAGTGTATATCAAACCTTTAATAATAATGTCTTGAGCGCCGACAGACTCACAAGGCATGGTTGTCATTTGCCAATGTTTGCACCTATCTATCTGATTAGTGGCCATCATGCCTGAAAATTCAAGTTGTTTTTCAGTTTTCACTAAATTAATATCATTGTAAATAGTTAAATGATACAAGTCAATTATTTGAATAAAACCATTGCATTGCACGTGGTACAGTTGGAGGACGCAGCTCAACATGGGAGATGGAAACAGCCATTCTACATTTTCTACTCCACTTTCCCACTTAGGAGCACATGCAATTGAAGATTTTTGGAATAATGAAATTTCTGTAATTTTGTATGGTTTCCTATGAATTATGATGATCTTTAGTAAGAGTTTACATAAATAGATGAGTGAATGCCTTGCTAAATGCACTTTAATTCTGCAATAATATAAATTAGGAGGTGTTAGCGTTGGGCTTACATTATTTTAAAGATTTTATATTATTTTAGAGGAGCTTTTTAGATATTATTAGTAACATTAATTATTTAATTAATATTTAGATAATAATTGTATATGGTTAAAAGTAAAACAATTTCTTGTAAAGGAATTTATAGTGTTCTCAACTCCCTATTTCAACATCATGAACGGCCACACTCCTGTATTCCTCTAAGACATTGAATGTATAGAAATATCTATAAGAGTTTCTCTTATTGCTACTCTAAAAAGACTATTTTATGCGGTGTTAACGAAATTCATGTGATATCCATGAGGCCCATCATTGGTCATAGAAAGTCCAGCCCATTATAAAAGTCCTAAGCCAAATCTCTGTCGCCTCCGCTACACTCATTATGCCCTTCACCTTCTCCTTCTCAGCTGGCCCATGCTGGACCTCAGATCTAGCGATCTAATTTGGATGCATTACACCCAGGCCTATTATTTCCCTCACATTCCTCAGGTTTCCCACAGATTTACTAGGTGGATTATCATAGAAATATAAAGACTGTTAGAAATTAAGGACTACATCTTTATTTCTTGTATTGTTCGACTAAATAAGGATTATAATTTATAATAGAGATACCCTAATCACTATCCTAAATTAAGCCATAAATAAAGCCACTAATCCCTACAAGTCAGGGATTCAATAAATCAATTATATAAGGTAACAAGATCCTCTCCTGATTACTCGTATTTCTCAACACTCCCCCTCAAGTTGAATCATCGGATCCCCGATATACAACTTGCTCTTGACTTCGTCGGATATCTTTTCTGTAAGTTCTTCGGCATTATTGTTGACGGTTCTTCAAGTTTTTGGCAACTGCTTTCTTGCCACCGACGACCCGGTCCTCGCGATTCTTGGTACGAACGGATCTGTTTTTCTTCTTTTGATAGGTTATGCTCGTATCAAAGAGTTTTGTTTTGAATTTGTTGACAGATTTTGCTCGTATCAAGGAGCTTTGTTTTTCTTCTTTTGATAGCTTATACTCATATCAATGAGCCTTCACTTGAAATTGTTGATAGTTTATACTCATATCAAGGAGTTTTCATTTGTTTGGGGCTGCTGTGCCCTTTTTCTTTTTTTTTTTCTTGGCGGCGTCTTTCGGACGAAAGACTCTTGTCGTGCCGCCTCTCATTCTCAGGCTCGTTTTCCTCAACTGAACTTTCAGATTAGTTTGATTCAACTCATTTTTCTTGGCCTCTTCGAATTCTCGATTTGGCCGTTTCTCTTTTTTTTTTTTTTTTTCCGTTTTCAAATGACCCATTTCCTTTTTTCAAATGACCCATCCTTTTTTCAATCGGTCCACACTTGTGAACCTTTTTCTTTTTCCCGATTCTTCAACTGACCCATTAACCACAATCTCTTCATTGCCCTCTAATTTGTCTTTCTTCTTCTTCTTCTTCTTCTTCTTAGGGGTTTCTGCCGACCCACCGTTCAAAACCTCCACAGTCTTCTGCTTTTTCTTCTTTTTAGCAGAGATCTTAGCAGAACCATTTGTGATTCCTTCCTCTTCTACTTGTTCTTGTGCTTTTTTTCTAAAGCTTGGCCCTGTCGTGTTCACAGCTTCGGTTTCAGTTTTTTAATTTTTAATTTTATTTTTTTATTTCTCACTGCCCGCATACTGCCCGTCTCTACTACCACTAGGGATGCAAACGAGACGAGCTGGCTCGACCAAAGTTCGGGCTTGGGTTTGATATTTTCAAGCCAAGCCGAGCCATGGCTCGGCTCGTGACCCCTGCGAGCCAAGCCCGAGCCACATATTTCACAGCTCGTGGCTCGCGAACCACATTAATATTTATACATATATATATATATATATATATATATATATTATATATTTACGCACACATTAGTATTATATATTATACTATTATATGTGTATATATATATAAGTAGATACATATATTCATATGTATAATATATTATATACATTATATATTAACTTGACCTAACCCCATCTAATTCCATCTGTTCCTTTCTTCAGAATAATCAGAAATCTTTCAGCCATTGCATACTCATCTCAGGCCGCCTCCCCCAACCTCGGCACCACCTCGCCAGACGCCACCATCTCGCGCCGCCTCCCCCCACCTCGCCATCATCTCGCCACCGTGCCACCATTTCTAAAGATCCACCGGCCGTATCCATCAACTGCGACACGAAGTTTCTACGGGCGTCTCCTCTACTATTATCTATACGAGAGTTGGTGAGATCTACAAATTTAAGTTGAGAGTTACACAAGAATAGGTCAAATCTAGTTTAGATCTATAATTTTTCTTTTTTTTTTTTTGATATCTTTCAAATTAACGAAGAAAAGGGGAGAAAAGGATTTGTAGTGTTTTTGTTGTTTTTTTGCCAGATCTGGAAATTAAAGTTTAGATCTGTACTTTTTACATTTGGATGTGTATAGAAAATTGGTTAATTTTTGCCTATCAACAATATTACTGTTATTTTTGTGGAATTGATTGTGTTGCTAGTAGATCTTGGGCTGCTCTTTTTTATTTTGTGTATTGTTGTTGTTTATATCTTGGAGAAAAATGGCTTAACCTGAAGGTAGATAATAATATCCTTGAGAAGGAGTTTTTTGTTTTTTATTTTATATTTTCTAATAATGTGATTTGTCTAAAAATATGCACAAATCCCCTTGATGAATCCCTGGATCAGTTGCAAAAACCTTGAGTACCAGATTTGTGAAAAGCCAGAAAAAAAAAATTGGGTTCCAGATCTGTGAGAAAATGGGGACAAAAATCTGGCCTACATGAGGCTCGCGCCGAGCCGAGCAGACTCGGGCTTGGTGCGAGCCAAGCCCGAACCACAAATCCCATGGCTCGTTGGCTCGCGAATCAAGCCCGAACCCAGATTTCAGACCTCGAGCCCGAGCTCGAACCTAAGAAAAATGCTAAGGCTCGGCTCGTTTACATCCCTAACTACCACCCACCGGTGGGCCATGATGACTCCCACAACCACCACCTCGACTATCAATTTGACGGCGTCTCCGCTGGAGGCGCCACCACAGGCTGATGGCGACACGGCTCCTTTTTTCCCCTTTGTTTTCCTCTTCTCCTTTAGTTTTCCCAAGAGTTCGGTACTTAAATCTAGCAGATCTCGGAGTCTCTTTCGACTTCTTGCGGCACCGCTACTGTTCCGCCATAGCACCACCGCTCCGGCCTTTTTTGCCCTGATCGGAGTATGGAGGCTTGTCTAGATGCCACCAGTGTCACCCCCTTGTCCTTCCATGTTTGATCTATAACGGCAAAACGTGACCCTTCACCTGAGAGAATTGTCGAGGATGGGCTGTCTCTCCTTTTTTTTTTTTTTTCTGATTTTGTTTCCAGATTTCGGATCTGGGAATTGGGGGTTGGGAATTTGAAGCGAATTGGAAGGCTGATTTTGGTTCTCTTGTTTCTGGGAAGTCGAGGGATCTTTGTTGTTGAATTTGGTGTTTGTTGATTTTTGATAATGTTGGCTAATATAATGGCTAAGGAATCCATGGGTTGTTTCGATTCTTTGCTAGTGTTGGATTGATTGCTTCTATGTTCGGCCATGGCCGGGAAAGGTATGGGAAAGTGATGAGCAAGGTTCAGATCCGTAGATCGTCAACCCCGCTCTGATACCATGTTAGAAATTAAGGACTACATCTTTATTTCTTGTGTTGTTCGACTAAACAAGGATTACAATTTATAATAGAGATACACTAATCACTATCCTAAATGAAGCCATAAATAAAGTCACTAATCCCTACAAGTCAGAGATTCAATAAATCAATTATATAAGGTAACAAGATCCTCTCCTGATTACTCGTATTTCTCAACAAAGACCACTTATGATGACTTGTATTGCAGAAGTACGAGGCAAAGCAAATGATGATTTAAAGGAGTAGAAGAAAGCGGATGGGAATACTTTGTTCGTATATTAAGAAAACATAACATGAAAAGGAAGAAAATATAGCGGAGCTTATTAATATTAAATTATTATTATTTACATTTATTTATCTTCTCATTTAGAGTTAATTGCCCGGATACCCCCTATGTTAAGCCTAATTAGCACTCTGAACCCTGTGTTTCAACCTATGATGCACGGACACTTCTAAAAATATCATTTTGCCGTGTCGTGTCATGCCGTGTCGGACTCCGTGTCCGACACTCCTTACGTGGGAAATTCAAGAAAAAATCAATGTCGCCGTATCCGTGTCGTGTCGTGTCCGTGTCGCCGTGTCCGTGTCCGTGCATCATAGGTTTCAACAATTAGCATGGAGAACCCTATGATTTAATTTAATTATCACTGAGAACCCTACGTCAGTGGTTGTTGTCACACACGCTCTAATTGCAGCGGGTATTGCAATTTTTTACACTTATTGGCTGTTAAAAGACATTTATACCCTCTGTAATCTTAATAAAAATAAAATTCATTCATCACCTTCTTCATCCCTTTTTTTGTTGAAACCTAACTGTAAAAACCATTCTTCCGTCTCCCTTTCACCACCACCCCCGCCTTTACACCACCACCACCAAACTGGCAGCTGCGCAACACCACCACCGCAACTAGCACCACTAGTCCACTACCTTTGCTTCGCACAAACACCAGCACAACCCATGTACCACCACAGCCTTCAGACGACCACCACTACAGAAAACCCCATCAATTTCATCGATTTCGCAGCATAAATTTCAAATTCCACACTGAAAACATAGCAAAAAGACAGAAATTGAAAAGGGAAAGTTGGTGGCCGTATCTGGAGCGGCGATTGAGCTTGACTATCTTGGGGTTTGAGTGCGAGGAGGCAACTCGCAAGCAAATTCTGGTGTTGATTCTTCTGGGATTGAAGAAATTGAAAAGGGAGGAAGCGTGAGAGTGGTTGAGCGTGGCAGTGACGGGGGCGAAAATCGTCGTTTTGGGCGAAAATCGCACGGTGGCAACCTTATCTTCTTCGTGTTTGTTATGTGGTGTCCATTAGCAGTCGTTTTATGATCTGATAGCCAACCCATGACGTATGATTTATGATCTGATTTATTGATGGGTTGGCTTCAGATCTGAGTTGGGATGACTTCGTGGCGGTGGTGGTGGTTGCAGATCTGGGTTGGGATGGTTGTGTGGTGATGGTGGTGGCGATGTGGCGGTGGTGTTTTCAGATCTGGGTTGAAAAATGATGGTGTTGGGGCGTCGTGGTGGCGCGATGCTGAAGAAGATGAAGAAGTTTAGGGAGAATGTGGGCTTGCCAGTAGTGGGTGGATTTGTGGTGGTGGCGACGACTCGGTGGATACATATAATACAGATATGATATATATAAATTTATATCATAAAATATATTATTTTAGTATTAATTTTAATTAGTTATAAAATATATAGCTATTTTTTTTAATTTAATTACATGAATTAATTACATTAATATATAACAATATATATATGATATATATAATACAGATCATTAATCATATGATATATATAAATTTATATCATAAAATATATTATTTTAATATTAATTTTAATTAGTTATGAAATATATACCTTTTTTTTTGAATTAATTACATTATATATATGATACATATAACACAGACATGATATATATATATATATATATATATATATATAAATTTATGTCATAAAATATATTATTTTAGTATTAATTTTAATTAGTTATAAAATATATACATATAGATATATATTAATATAAGTAAGAATGTGGGTGAAAGTGAATTCTGATAAATGATTCACCCTTGGAAACTCCAAAAGGGGTAAAATAGACATTTCCTGTCCTTCTTTGTCGTTTGAGTGTTAAAGGGGGTGGTGATAGAATTTAATGGAATCATAGGGTTTTCCATGCTAATTATTGAAACACAGGGTTCTGCGTGCTAATTAGACATAACACAAGATTTTCAACGCAATTAACTCTCTCATTTATTTGCTTCATCAGTGGATGTATGAGAATTATTATATTAATGGGCATAAACCTTTGGCCATACCATTACCCCACTACTTAGCCTTTTATTGCACCATTTTTGTTTTTTAATATTTTATGAAAATTAATTATACCTTTTACTGCACCTTATTATTACCCACTATTACATTATTGGAATTGGAATTAATTCATTGTATTTGGTGATTAATTCTAAAGGACACCTATAAATAGATGGCATTTCCTTGTTGAGCGAACACACAAAAAACACAAAAAAGAATCATTCATATACATTCTCTCCATTTTTTTTTTTATTTTTAGGAACTTTGAACTCAACAACTTGTCCAGAGTTGTTTGAGTTATACGACGTTATGGAGCCGTTGTATCCTAGAAGGGACAAACCGAACATGTGACTGTTGGACTGGTGTATCCTTCGTTCCTGCTCAAACAAAATACTAACAACATGATTGGTATGATGAAATGGAATGGGAATTACTGCATCCATTCCTAAACCCATGATTGGTACCAAAACATTATTAGGAATACTCATTCCCTCGGTAATGCCCATTCCCACAAGTATGAGATTACCCATTCCTTTGGTCCCCCATGGTATTAGTCATTCCCAATGTTTAAAATTTATTATTATTTTTATATCATCGTCACATATTTGTTAAATGTATATTATATTTTATTATTTTCATAAATAAAAATTAAATACTATTAATCACGTTGAAAATTTAATAAATTATATTAAATATATATAAATATAAATATATTATATATTTAAAAAACATGTTCAAAATATTATTTTATTTATAAAATTTTATAAAGAAGGAATTTTGATATTTATATTAAAATTTATTTTTAAATGTCAAAAAATATATTAAATATAATAAATAATTAATACATGATTTATGCATGAATAAAAAAATAGTGTATGTTATATATATATATATATATATATATATATATATATATATATCAAACTCACTCTCGCACTCACATATATATAGTACATATAGTAAATGTCATATATATAGCACGTTCGATATAAAATAGTAATAATATATTTATATATGAAAATATATAGTTAATCAAAATAAAAAATTTAAAATATATATTTAGTATAAAAATATTTGTAATTATATACTTTATTATTATTATTATTATTATTGAAATAAGTTTAAAATTTTTATTTCATTCCTAATTTTATTACTTGGCGTACCAATCATAGTAATGCCATAATAAAGTCATTCGATTCGTTTATTCATTCTATTACGAAGTTCATTCCTTTCCTACCTCATTCCATTCATGCATACCAATCATGCCATAAGAACTTCTGCGCGAAGTAAGAATAAATATGGGGATAAAGGATCCCCCTATCTCAGACCACGACCGGTGCACAACTACCAAAACAAACACCATTAATCACAAAAGAATAATCAACAATTCAACAACGGCGTATAACGCAAACAACTCTAGATAAGTTGTTGAGCTCAAACTCCACAAAAAAATAAATAAAAAAAAGAAAAAACCTCCTTTAATTGGTAAACTCTTTCTTTTTAGTGTATGTAGGGAATGTATTCGAAAGATTCTTTTGTATGTTCTCTTAACAAGGAAATGTCATAATACTAGGGAATGTATACGAAAGATTCTTTTGTGTTGCACGATTGCATCTATTTTATTATTTATATAAAATAAGAAAGTGTTTGGTATTGATATTAGGTGTAGTAGATATGAGAAACTAGCCCTAATTAAGTGTTTGGTATCTAATATTAGATGGAATGGGCCAACGCCACTTAATATTTGGCCCGTTGAAGCCCGCCACTGTAGACGTATTAAGTGGTGATATTCATCTCTCATTTCAGGTGATATTAACTCTCCTTCGTTTGTATCCCACAATTATAGGTACTGTAGAAATTTCTGCTTTCCATTCTTTACCCTTGTTCGAGCGTATTACATATTTTTCACACTTTCATTGTACAGATTGCAAGGGTTTGTGGATTTGGGCAAATTCTTTACAGCGGGAAGGCGACGCAAGAAGAACGGAGTGTGTATGCAACACTTGCGTGGTTTTTCCTCAATTTATTGCGAAGCTTGTAAAATTTTACTTGTAGATTTCTTACGCCTTCGTCGTGAATTGCAGGTTCTTGGCTTCGGTCCATCTGCAAGGGCACGTTAAGTAATCTGACCAGGTAACATCGCGGGAAAATACGAATCTTGTGTGAAAAATTGATAGTTGTGGCTTTTGGTTTTCGACATCTCTTGCACCTTTGTTGTGTCGCTAGTATAACTAATTCCCCATTGTTCCGCTTTACGTATTGTGCTCTTTGATTCAGGTGAATGTGCGTAATGGAAGTTGCAAACTGTAGTCAATGTCTCTGTGATGGAATGGGGATTCGATTGGGTTTGTTTGAATTTGGTGTTGTGTGTGTTGTTTGTGCTTCAGATTATGATAAAGCTTGAATCTTTGTGATTATTTGTGGGTGTTGCATGTGTGATCCTGAGAAATTTCTGTGATGTTGTTGAATAAGGGATGTAGATCGAAATGCACTAAATTTGTCAGTAAGTATAAATGAATGTTATCATTTTGAAGGAAAGAAATTTGAATTATGGAAGAAGTTCACATAAAACATAGGTTTGTCTGAACTTGAAGGAAAAGATTGTGTTAATTTAAGGGTGAATTTCATTTATGACTCCAGAGGTTCAGTGAAATTGCAAATTAATCGCTCTGCTTTGAGAAATATTTGGCATTGTGGAAGTTTACACATTTGTTCAAACAGTTGGAGACTGTAAAGTAATTTTTTGAACGAGAGATTAATTTGTAATTTCATCTAACCACAACGGTATTAAATGTAATTCGCCCGTTATTTACTTGGTTTCTCATTGTACCATAAAATTTTTGAAAAACTTTTTCATAATTTTTTTTCCTTAGGTTGAGTTGGAAGAGCTAAATTTCATCTTGAATGAGGTTAACACTCATGTTGCTTCTCATGAAAATACATCTCTATTGAAGACCAATGCGGGAGGAAGTGCTGCTAATACAATACGAGGCCTTGCTGCTGGATTTGGTGTTACTTATGGTATGATTGGAGCATGTGGTATTGATGATCAACGAACCTTGTTCATAGAAAATATGAGTTCTCACAAAGTTGTCGCACAGGTAAATCTGTACATCATCATTGCAGATTCTTTGTAGAACAAAATTTCGAAAGAATAATTAAGATGTTTTCAGTACTTGATTTTTTCTAATCAAAATTACAGTGTGTTTGCTTAGTTGATGAGTTGGGGAATCATACAATGAGACCGTGTCTTTCTAGTGCTGTAAAGTTCAGGCGCATTTTGTCTCCAGAAATACTCGTCTTTGTTGGTCGACATATGCGACTGTATATCATATTCTTATTCTTTTACCAGGCAACTGAACTGACTAAAGCAGATTTCGAAGGCTCCAAGGTGAGGAAGATGGTGTGGAAATTTAGGTTGCCACTTGTAGATCTACTGAAGTCAGGTAGCATAGACCTTTGCTCCAAGGGGTTCAAAGAGGTATGCCTAATAACTTAATAAGAATCACAAATGATATTGCTGAACGATGAAGGTGATGATGCCACGTCCGTTACACTACCAAGCCGACGGAGAACAGTCTAGGAAGAGTACTAACAAGCGTCGCCGCTCTTCTAATCTGGATGCGTCTCAGATAAAAAACTTGATGAGTGAGCTTATGGAGTCTGCCCAAGTGACCATTGACAGCTCCGTTGGTCAATTTGTCCCTAGTTCTTCAAGTTCGAACCACCCTACTCAAAATGATATTGCTGCAAAGCAAGACTGTCTGTACGATGCGCTAATCACTCTTCCTGATTTATCAAAAGAAGCCGTAATGTGGGCTGCACACCATCTCGCTAACCACCATGGTGACCTCCGCTCGTTTTATGGAATGCCGATGGATGTTCGGAGCACTTTTGTCAAGAGTTTAATACATTTCATCAACTAGGGTGTGTTTGCGGGTTTTGTGTCTTAAGCTGCCATCAGTGTATGCCGCCAAATTGTTTACATATGTATAGTCCAATTTTGTGTGTGTGATGTTGAAGGAGATTTAAACTAGTATGTTTCTGGATTATTAATGTTTTAACTAGTGTAATGATACTAATTTCTTGTTTATGTTATGACAATCTCTTGCTTAAGCTTGCATTATATGCAGTGTAAGTTAGAGCTTAGTTTTTTGGGTTGTTGTATGCAAGAGCAGCTGGTATCATGCACATCGGAGTTACGCTTTTTCTCACAAAAGTGTTGTTGCGTCCATATAACGTAAGGGTAAGGGTAGTTTAGGAAACTAGGAAGTTAGTACTAGTTACATGTGCACATACCAAACGCAAAATTAGATGACACAAACCCTCAATAGGGAATACTAAAAGCTACCAAACACAAAATTAGGTGTTACTATACTTACTTAATTTTAGTTAATAAGCCCGAACTATATTAAACGAAATTAACTTCACAAGCATACCAAACGCTTCCTAAAGAATTTAAATGGTAAGCACCGAATTGTAATGTATCCCCCAGGTTAAAAAACCACAAAAGCAATTAAGCAAGACCTATGAAAACCAACCCTTCAATTCAAACACGATATGATACAGCACTACAAATTTTATTTTATTTTTTTTCCTAATGTTAAATATGATACAATATAAATTTGATGTTTTTTCACATGAAAAAAGTGTCGGACTGTCTAATTCAAATATCTAATACAACAAGAGAAATAAAATAATAATTTTAAAAATGTAAGTGCTTTAGATAACAAAACAGATATTGAAATTAAATTGAAGAAGTTTCAAAAAAAAAAAAAAAAATTAAATTGAAGATTAATTAGGTATAATGCGCAACAATTGAAGGCAAAACCGGCATACGTATCAAACTAAGAGAACATTTCAATAAAAAACCTGAAAATTTTGGAAGAAGCTTTACTAATTAATTTATTTTCCAAGAAACGTTAAAATGTTTCAAAATCCATACATTTTACTCACTCCAGTATTTCTCCTCGTCAGGAGGAGCACCATTTTCCTTGTCCTCGCCAGATCCTTGCTCTGCTAAACTCATCTTGAACTTCTTGACATCCTCCACCGCCGCGGTTCTAAACAGCCCCACATCCACCGCGCCCGCCACCATATGGTACCCTCTCCGCCGCATCTCCTCCGCCCCACAGTAGGGCATCACAAAACCAGACAAATACGCCTCCCCACTTTTCTTCAGCACCGCCTTCTCCGCCTCCTTCATCACCTCCCTAACCTTCTTGTGCCCTGGATCCCACAAGTACCCCATGCTCGCGCTCAAATCCAACGGCCCCATTTGGATGCAATCGACTCCATCAACGCTCGCAATCTCGTCGATTTTCTTCACTCCTTCCTCAGACTCAACCTGGCACATGATTAGGAGATCTTCTTCGTAGTTGCTTAAGTAACCTTCGTCGATGCCGTAGTCGGAGGCGCGGACGATTGTGTGGGCGGATCCACGGACGCCGTTGGGGGGGAATCGGCAGTAGGAGACGGCTTTCCGGGCGGATTTGGGGGTGTCGATCATGGGGAACATGATCCCCTGAGGTCCGAGATCTAGGGCTTTTTTAGCCCAGGCGGCGGAGGATTCGGGGAGGCGGAGAATGGCGGCGGTGTTGGTGGCGGCGAGGGCGTGGAGGCAGGGGAGGGCGGCGGAGATCCCTCCGTGGCCGTGCTCCATGTCCACTACGGCGAAATCATAGCCTGCCAGGCCAGCTATTTCGGCGATCGTTGGGGAAAAAGTGAGGAGGAAGATGCCGTAGAGGGATTCACCGTTCTTGAGGCGGGCTTTGAGTGACCGCGGGGAAGAGACGGCGGTGGAGGTGGCGGAGGATAGCGGCGGAGTAGGCATTTGGTGTTTAAGATTTTGGGGGAGTTTTAGGGTTTGGGGTTGGAGGAGTGGAAATGAGAATGAAGGGGTTTGGGGAAGGAGATTGGGATTCGCATAAAGGGATTTTCTGAGAGTAGATAGAGAATGCGAAGAGCTATGATGCACGGACACTTCTAAAAATATCATTTTGCCGTGTCGTGTCATGCCGTGTCGGGTCCGACACTCGTGTCCGACACCGTGTCCGACACTCCTTACGTGGGAAATTCAAGAAAAAATCCGTATCGCCGTATCCGTATCGTGTCGTGTCCGTGTCGCCGTGTCCGTGTCCGTGCATCATAGGCGAAGAGAGAGAGTCGCCATTACCGAGTCTACAGACTGAGTGAGTGTAAATCGTGGCAGTTTAAATATTATAATCTATACACTGCAAATAAGGAGGACTGTTGGAACTTTGGCACTTGACTCTCTCACTCTTCTCTCTTATGGTTGTGTCAATTCAATTGTTTTTTTGCCTTCAACTTTGAAGCAGTGATATACCATAACTATTATATGAGTACGACCCTAAATAATATATGCATAACCTTACACGGAAATATTTATAAGCAAAAATGTTCATTAGAACAAGCAAATGCAACTGTCCAGTCTGTATTTTTTTATTTTCTTTTTTTTCTATAATCCATTTCGATAACTCGTTATTTCTTTATCTTTTCGATTGATTTATGTTTCGAATTGTACTTGAATTGATATTATTTTAAAAGGAATCGATGTTTTGTTGTTTATATAACAGAGGTGGGGCTTGAATGCGACATCGGGGTATGTTCGGTTGTTTTAGGAAGAAATTGACGTAATGGGCAGATTCAGATTCCTGATTCCCTCCTATAGTTGTACTTGCCGCTTAGCATGCTTGTTGATGCATGTATTTTATTTGGAAGCATGTGTGATTTATGGGTTGTGCATGCATATGCTGACCTTGGAATTTGTTTTCATTGGAATTGGGCTATGTTAGTCTTGGGCTTGGGATAATGGAAGCAACCTGGGCTGGACATGACTTGTTTTATTTGGGGCTTGGGCCATACAATGAAGCATCTTCCGTTGAAGTTACCATTTTGTATTGTAACCGTTTTAACACGCATTTATAATCGGCTTTAGTATGTTTTTTCTTCTACATCACTAATGAATCAATAGTCTTTCCTTTCATTACGTCTATGTGTTTTTTTAATTTCGTTTGTTGTATTCTTTGTTTAACACTTTTTCACATCTTTCATCAACATATTCAAACGTAACATAACGCTAGTTTAATGCACATTTCCAAACTAATATGTCCACATTGCTTTGATTCCAATTTTCAGCGAACTCTCTTACAACTTATTATTAAATATTGTCTTTATAACAAAATTATTTTGATTTTATTTATCCTTCATGTCAATGATACGTAGCAATTTCCGGGTCAATTTGGATATATCTAAATTACGCCTTCACGGATAGCGGAATCAATATCAATTAGACTATTTTATTTCTGCCTGCTAAGAAGGTGGGGTGACGATTGTTTCATCAAAATTTTTTAGGTTAAAATGTACAAATTATTTTGCTACTGCAATTACATAAAAAAAATTTGAAAACTGGAAAAAATTGTCATGGATGAAATACACGCACAATTAACTTTCTCCTTTTATATGTCCGTTTTTTTAACAAATGGTAAAACTATTCAATCAATATTCAAACAAAAAAATATATTAACCAATTTAGCTGTTTCCGCATACTAGGAAAGCGGAATTACTGTTCATAAAATTGGGCCGTCAAAAGAAATGGAAAAGCTGCAGATAAGAAAAAAAAAAGGGAAAATAATGAAAGGAAGGTTTTCGTGGAGGCAATTTCAGCTTTTGATTTCCGCCTTTCTTAATAGCGGAATCACTGTGGACTATTTAGAATTTTAATTTCCTAAAATAATTTAACCGGATGAGGGGGAGGGGGGAACCAAGGCCCATACAAAATCTCGCGAAACCTACCCGATAAAGCACGAAAATCTAAAGACCCAAAATCACCCAAATTCCTCCATCTTCAATTGCGGAATTACTATTCATGTCCAATCAATGCGTACACATGGTGGATCGTGATTGACGAGGAAAGGCAGAATACATCAAAATTACAATATACTTCAAAAGCACACCAAAGTTAAAATACACACAAAAAAAGACACCCTTTTTAGAAAATCACGGGTTTGGTAGTGTTGTTGTCAGAAGGAGGGCAGCTGATAGTAACACTGTTGAAGTGGTGGCGGGGCAACGCCGGTGAGACAGTAGCAATTGAGGAAGTGATGACTGGTGTTAGAAATCAGATTTCGATCCATAGGTTCTCAATTTTAAATTTTTTTATTCAGAAGTATTTTCACTTTTTCCTTTTTTTTTTTTGTTTTTTTGATGCTTTTCATTGAACAGGAAATTCCCGAAAAATCCTCATATGGAAACTCAAATTTCTCTTTACCCCCCTTCAAAAAAGTTCCTCTGATCTCCCCAGATCAAAATCAAAATTCCTCTTTACTCCCCATTTTTTTTTTGGAAGTTGTATAAAAATTCAAGAATCGCGTACCCGAACCCCGAAATCACGCAGCGTAATTTCGGGGTTCGTATACACGATTCTTGAATTTTTATACAACCATGGAAAGTTAAAGGAAATTTGATCTGTCATCTAGGAAGCAAATGAGAACTTTTTTAAAAATGGAGAGTTAAAAGAAAATTTTTTCAACTTTTTGATATTATTCATAAAAAAACCCCTTTTCAAAGCCATAAATGTAACACATATGTTATAAAAAGGGTCTAATAGTAATATTATTTTAAAATGAAATAAATGAGCTAAACCCATTAACAATTCTATCTTAAATTCATTATCAAGAGGAGTTCATTCAAGAACTAAAAATTAGAGCTTTGTCACTTCTGCGTGAGATGAAACTAAGAGAACATTTCAATCAAAAACCTGAAAATTTTGAAAGAAAGTTTACTAATTTATTTTCCAAGAAACGTTAAAATGTGTCAAAATTCATACATTTTACTCACTCCAGTATTTCTCCTCATCAGGAGGACCACCATTTTCCTTGTCCTCGTCAGATCCTTGCTCTGCTAAGCTCATCTTGAACTTCTTCACATCCTCCACCGCCGCCGTCCTAAACAGCCCCACATCCACCGCGCCCGCCACCATATGGTACCCTCTCCGCCGCATCTCCTCCGCCCCACAGTAGGGCATCACAAGACCAGACAAATACGCCTCCCCACTTTTCTTCAGCACCGCCTTCTCCGCCTCCTTCATCACCTCCCTCACCTTCTTGTGCCCTGGATCCCACAAATACCCCATGCTCGCGCTCAAATCCAACGGCCCCATTTGGATGCAATCGACTCCATCAACGCTCGCAATCTCGTCGATTTTCTTCACTCCTTCCTCGGACTCAACCTGGCACATGATTAGGAGCTCTTCTTCGTAATTGCTTAGATATCCTTCGTCGATGCCGTAGTCGGAGGCGCGGACGATTGTGTGGGCGGATCCACGGACGCCGTTGGGGGGGAATCGGCAGTAGGAGACGGCTTTCCGAGCGGATTTGGGGGTGTCGATCATGGGGAACATGATCCCCTGAGGTCCGAGATCTAGGGCTTTTTTAGCCCAGGCGGCGGAGGATTCGGGGAGGCGGAGAATGACGGCGGTGTTGGTGGCGGCGAGGGCGTGGAGGCAGGGGAGGGCGGCGGAGATCCCTCCGTGGCCGTGCTCCATGTCCACTACGGCGAAATCATAGCCTGCCAGGCCAGCTATTTCGGCGATTGTTGGGGAAAAAGTGAGGAGGAAGATGCCGTAGAGGGATTCGCCGTTCTTGAGGCGGGCTTTGAGTGACCGCGGGGAAGAGATGGCGGTGGAGGTGGCGGAGGATAGTGGTGGAGGAGGCGTTCGGTGTTTAAGATTTTGGGAGAGTTTTAGGGTTTGGGGTTGGAGGAGTGGAAATGAGAATGAAGGGGTTTGGGGAAGGAGATTGGGACTGGCATAAAGGGATTTTCTGAGAGTAGACAGAGAATGCGAAGAGAGAGAGTTGGGATGTGAGAGAGACGCCATTACTGAGTACAGCGAGCTTACGGAGACGGAGTGAGTGTGTATAAATCGTGGCAGTTCAGAAATTATAATCTACCACTTCAAATAAGGACTGTTTGGGACCTGGGCACTTGACTCTCTCACTCGCACTCTCACTCTCATGGTTGTGTCAATTCAATTGTCTTTTCCCTTGAACTTTGAAGTAGTGTACCATAACTATGAGTCTATGACAGCAAATTACATTTTTTGATCCCATCAAATTAGGTGTTTTATAATTTTAATCCTATTTCTTTAAAATTAGATATATTTAATCTCATCGGTTTTAAAAAGTTATAATTTTGGTTTCATCCTTCAAATAATAGCTGAAAAATATATTTTTTCTATTAAGTGCAATTTGAAGGGAAAGGTTACTATTCATTGAGTTATTTTTTGTGGAGATTTACTTATTAATACCCCATTTTAACATCCTAAATCAACTTAGAAGAATAACTCTGAATCACTCTCATTAAGGTAATGTGGTACTAAAATGAGGTATTAATAAATAAACTCCCACCAAAACAACCTCATGAATAATAACTTTTTCCCCAAATTGCACTTGACGGCAAAAAACTACATTTTCAAACAATTATTTGGCGGATGAGACCAGAATTACAACTTTTTGAAATTAATGGACTAAAAGTGTTTAATTTCAAATATATGAGACTAAAATTGCAAAATGGCTAATCCTATGAGACCAAAAATATAATTTGCTCTAACTATAATTATCAAAATTATATGAGTACGACTGTAAATAATATATGCATAACTTTACTAGGAAATATTTAAAGCAAAAATGTTCATTAGAACATGCAAATGCAACTGTATAGTCTGTATTGATACATAACAAACTTCCTAATGGTCATTTTGAGCCTGAAATTGTGCAATTAAATGTTTTCAACATAAACCACAGTTAATACAAAATTACACTATTGACTACCTCAGGGGGCCAGCTCTAAAGAAACAAAGAATGTATGTCTGAAAATCACAAATACGTTTCAAAGCAGAAAGAGAGACCTAGTATCAGAGTTTCAAAGCAGCTCTTGCCATTGCAAGTACACCTTCATAAGTTTGGTTTCCTCCGATAAAACCACTCATGTGGACAAATACACCACCTGGAATTCCCGATTCCTTGGAAAGTTCATCACCTTCCAGGCCTCTCCACTGAGCAGGAAGGGCCTTGCGGCTTTCAAACTTATCTGGTCCTATTTTCACTGCCTGGATGCGCCAATTTTCACTACGGTCGTCCTAAACCATTTCACGAGAAATTATGTCACCTTTAGAGTTTAAAATCTCCTCAACTAAGGCAACAGGTTGGATTATTAGTTTATTACCTGATAAAGAACGTATTTTAGAGGTGGGCTAATCTTCATCTCTTCTTCAAGCTCAAACAAATGAAGTTTCCACTGTTCAATAATAAATTAATAACACAAGAAGGATCTCATTGTTGAACTGAGAAAACAGAAATGGAATGGAAAGTTTAGTTGTTACAAGAACAGCAACGAAAGATGTGGAATACTCACAGGGCAAATTTTGTTTAAGACCATAATTTCTCCACTTGGATCAACATCTAGTCTATGTTCAATACATTCCATCACAATAGACCGTGCTGGTAGCCACGACCTTGCGAGATTTCGTACACACTGAATGAAGAGAGAGGATGGTCAGAACTCCTAACGAACTTTTCATATTAAATATGAGCAATTTAATTTCAGGTTACAAAGATTCACAAATAAATTCCGGCAGTCAATGATTCCAAAACTCTAGTTTTCCGGTAGTGGTTAATATCAAATCAATTTCCAACAAGAATTTCAAAATAAGGCATATTTCAGATGAAAGTTGAGGAAACTCCTTACATCCAAGAATTCACTGCCAGCAAGAGTCATTGCACGTTCGAAAGCAGTATTTTCCTTTTCAGGAGACTGATCAGGCTCTATCCAATCCAGATTTAATTTTCCAACTCGTGAAGACAAGTTTGTATTGTTCACATATCTCGGTGCCTGGTCTGTATCATACTGGTTAATTCCATTATCAGTAGCATCAATTGCCTGTCATCAGAATGAGGACATGTTAACTTACATTACTCGTGTAACAATATAATGCAAAGTTTAACACGTACAATCTAACAATAGGGCTCTCGAATTACAACTATCACAAATTTTTAAGTACTGTTTTTTATCTAGCAACATTTCCATGTTACGCATTCAAGCATATTTTAATATATTACATTATTACATAAAAGATTATTTCAATCTGAACTTCCACAAACCCCACTTTCAGAGTTGTGTCAAGTATTGTCAAAGATAGGAAAAAAATAATTACTATCGTGTGGGTAACTTGATTAGATTTCTTCCGAAAGCTTCTAATTTCCTATGAGAATGTACATCTTTATATATGAAGATTGCCAACACGAGATTTGTGGAATAAGATGAAAATGATGTTTAGTTCATTCATTGCTATTGTACATTAAGAATGAAACTATTCAAACTTCCATTCGCAAGTTCAATGTTACCATGAAAAGCCTCGTACCATTAAAGATGCCCAAGTATGGACACCTATACTCTATATTTCTCATAGATTAGTATATTTTTGGATGTTATGTGTTTCATGGAGATCCTATAGATCTTAATCAGGCTATCTACTGATCTATCCACTCTTTACGAACTTCATTCTATAGTATTAGTTATCGTATTAGTTACTTTAACTCAGCATTTCTCAGATTAATTGTCGCATACCTAGTATTTAGATGCAATAATTTCCAAGAAATTATTGTCCAAGTTATATCTTCTAAATTTTTTTATCATCTTTTGCACTAAATTAGGCTCTGCTTCCAGAGTACTTAAGGATGAAAACTTTTATTATTTAAATTGGTAGGCAGAAATAGAGTCATTATAATAATTTGCAAGTCTTAAATCAGCAATAATATTTCTACGTCCATTTTATTTTTAGTATGCACTTCTCATAAGAAAAGATAAAAATGATCTCATGCCCCAATTGCTCCGTACCAGTAGCTTAACCCAACACCAAATTCAGAAAAATGGAAGAAAGAAAAGAAACTTCAGAAAAGGAACTCAGACTTAAAAGCTGACTACCTCCATAAAATTCTTATACACTGCCAGAAATAGTCGATGCACGTCTGGGTGATCCTCATCAACTTCAAGTTCCTTAGCTATTATCTCCTTCCCAAAGTGCTGCACAAAAAGTAAACAAGCTTACTCATTGACCTCAAAATTTTGCTTCATCTATGGTTAAACTTATCTAAGATTTCCTTTAGTACGATCATGAAAGCAATTCAGAAGCCAAAAGGAAAAACAGGAAAATTGCAAATTGACATACTATCCATACATCATACCACATTCATTGTATCGTCCAATTGAATCACACATATCAGGGCGAGTGTTTTGCATTGAGCATTACCTTGTAAACAAGTCCAGCACTACTGAGCTTAGTATTAAAACCATGCCCAAAAACCTCTCCAAAACCCTTCTGATGATGATCGTAACGCTCTCTGGAGGGATCATAAACACCCCCCACGTCGAGCACAGCATCAACCGTTTCCAGCACCTATTTAGTTTAGACATTTCAACAAACACATAACCTACACGCACAAACATTTAAACACGGCCAATACAGACACCCACATTCATTTCTTTTCATCATCAACGCAAAAGGGAATCATTTAATTAATCAAACCTGATAGTCGCGGGTGCGGACGACGTGGGCATCGGCGAACTTTCTGGTGAGGCGAATCATGAAGCAGCCAAGAGCTTCATCGCAGTGGAAGCTCCCATTGTGGGTACCCACTCGCTTAACGGCAGTGGTCGACATGAGTGCGCGGGTAGTATGGTGGAGGCTGCTACGAGTGGTGAAGAGACGCTGCGTACTTAAGAACACTCTTAGCATCACTTCTTCTTCTTTGCACCACTGTCGATCAAAGTTTGCAAACTCTTTCTTATTCTCTACGCACCCTTTTTGGCGCTTCGTGTTCGTGGTTTTAATTGCATTTTTGGTTCTCCTATTGTTCTTTTTCTACTAGCGGATTAATTCGAGAGAATACATAAAAAAATTATGGTAAATTAGTAATTCTAAATCAATGTCAAGGAATTAAAATTATGGAACACTTCACACACGTATTACTGACCCTTTTAATATAGAACAACTCGCATACTCTTAATTTGTTAATAACTTACCACGACAATTTTTTATAATGAGCAAGCGACTAAAATTTTAGTCCTTTTTTTTTTATAATGAGCAAGTGACTAAAATTTCAGTTATGCACGTTTCAACTTTAACCTATTTATTTCTAAGGTTTTCAATTTTTAACACATTTAGCATTCGTTCAACATTTAGAATTAATGGAAATTTGTGAAAATGGACACTGTCGAATTTGAATGAACAAATATGTTGAACCCGAGGGCTAAATGTGTAAAACAAGAACTAAATCTGAATGTGTTCAAACTTAAAACTTCTTATAAGGAAGAAAATGTTGGAATTTACATGACCGAATTAAATGACGATTTTGCCATATCAAGTTGAAACAAGTCTTAGAAATTTTGGATACTATTGGCAATGCTTGATTTGCATAGAATCAGCAAATGTGATGCAGATGCTCTTATAAAGAGAATGAAATTTCATCCAAACACATACCAAACTTCCGTCCCTAAATCAGGTCTGCCAATCAAATTCAAATGCACCAAAACGTATATGTCATTTGATTTTATATCTTGCACAACAGATTGCAAGTCTTCAGTAATCACAGGCTTTATTTTTCAAAGGGCCCGAGGGAAGAGGAACAAGAGCTAATGAGAGTAAGTTCCCATGATTACAAATCGTTCCAAACTCTGACAAATGAAATTCAACTGAGTGACGTATAGTCGCAATCCAAAATCCGAAGCAAAAATGGCAGTATAGTACATAGGGTCAAACCCAGACAATCATACAAATGCCCACAATATTCATTCATCATTCATCCAATCCTTTCGCAGCAAACAACACTCCATTGCAGTTCTCCTTGAGAGGTCACTCAATTCTTCGAATCTCCATTGGCATCTTCATCTTCGTTCAAGATTTCGTCATGATCTTGTTTATGTTTCTGAGAAGCAGCCCAATCCCGTATTTCATTTCTATAGTGTTCGTCTACAGATGGCAAATTGTGGAAATCCTTTCTGCCCTCCCTCTGTCAGATATCACCAGACCAAATTCAATAAAAGCTTGATTATATAATTTATTCATGTCAACATTCGTTTTCAGAGCCACGTACCTCTTCCTCTTCGGAGATTTTACTTTTGTTCTTTAATGATGAGAGAACCTTTGCAACGTCGTTAAATACTTGGAAGCCCTGAATATCTCCATTTTTTATACTTGCTTCTATCTGCCAAGAAAATTTCATTGAATCCAAGACTACACTGTAACTAATACCAGGAAACGTAAACAGAACTTAGAATGCTTCACCTGAATGTGAGCAATGCACAGGAGAATGCTGGCAATAGGCAGCCAGCTCTCTTCAGGAGATATTGATAAATTTGACCTGATGGAGAAAACAAATTCTATTTCAAACAAAGTCACACTTGGAATACTTACTATCACAGAAGTTTGGGCAGTAAAAACAATATCAATGCCACAAATTTGAATAACATGGTAGAACAATGCAATTAATGGATTCTTTCTGCGAGCAATTAAAATGCAGGTTTTCTGACCATCATCTAGAAATTAAGACAAAAGGAGAGCATGATTGTCAATAATCCGCCAGCTGGTCTCATTCAACTAAAATGGTGCAGGACGAGTAAAAATCGCCAAAATGTATTTATGGAGTTCCATCAAAAACATGTCAATATGAGTAAGCTTAAAACCCTGTAGGATATGGAGATTTAAGGCTACAATAAACATCATCAATAAGACATTTTCAAAAATTTCTCAACGCACATGCTAGCCTTCGTTCTTCTTCCTTCGAGTACTTATTAATCAAATCACTACTTGATAGTTGATTCAAGAAAGATTGCATATAGTTTGCTATCAGATATATAAACTGAAATCTAGAATCAAACCTCAAGTAAGGAGCTAAATAGACGATAGCATAAACAGCATAGCGCCTTTTCCCAGTATCCATCCAAGCAAACACCCAGCTCTACACACAAAAAAAATGAAAAATAAATCATATCATGAACTAGTCAAACATACATACTAAATGAAAAGGCAAAACACTAAATTAAATTCATTACAGAGGAAAACCAATTACCATCCAATTGAAATACGGAATGAAGCTAATGATTCCCATAACCGCAAACCTCGCATCGGCTGAATCAATCAAAGATTCAGCTTCCATATCCTCCGCCGATGGAGTCATCGGGAAAAGTAGTGAGTTCAGGATGCAAGCGCCGATTGCCACGGCCTCCGGCGCATCGGCGGAGAACATCGCCCTGCACTTTCCATCTCTAAACCTCTTCCTCTAGATAAAACCGAACACAAACCCAAAACTCAAAAAAAAAATCCTCATCAATATGCGTGCGTATACGTACGTGTATATATACATACCTGATTGAGTTTTATGAGCTGGTTATATCTTGTAGTGAAGGAGGGCAAGCAACAGGGCTTTAGCCGCGAAAGTGAAGCTGAAGGAGGCTGAGCAAGGTTGAGACTGATCATTGAATGGTGTTGGACGGTGGTGGCATCTAAAATGCGCCGGAGGCGATGATAGGAAACCTTGCCGCTTTTATTTCGTTTTAAATATTTTTTTTTCGAGATTGGGACGTAGCCCCTAGGGATTAGGGAAGTGGTCGCACCCTTTTGGGGGTTTAGGTTTGGAGGTTAAACCTACTTAAGGCCGTGTTTGGCTGTAAAAATGCACATTTGGGGAATCTAATTTCAAGATTAAGGACATTGCACGTGAATTACACCAAACCACAGGATGGAAAAGATTTGGTGAAAGGGGGGATGGACGCTATGTTTGTATAGGAAGATGCACACAGTTATTATTAATTTTTTTTTGTTTTCAAATGTAATTATTATCGATAAAGAGAATTTTATATTTAAATTGTTTAGTAAAAATTCGAATTCAAATAAATAAGTTATGGAGATTTAAATATTAGGTCAGATGATAAAAGCAGATCAAAGGAAAATATTATAAAAGCAAAAAAGAATTAGGTCAATTGATTTAACATAGTTGTATATTATAAAGGGATAAATATTTTAAACAACCTGTACTATCGCGATTTTTAGAGTTTTCATCCTAAATTATAAAAAATCGACGTTTGCATCCTCAACTATTGTTTTTTAACAAATTGCAACCTGATTCCACTCATCGTGTGACACGTGGAAGAAATTTCGCGCACGTGTCACAATCCATTGGATTCAGGTTACAATTTATTAAAAAACAATAGTTGAGACTTTTTATAGTTTAGGATGGAAACTCCCAAAATAGCGATAGTACAAGATGTTCAAAATATTTATCCCTATTATAAAAGCAGATCAAAGAAAAATTGCTCCTGTAATAAATAAATGCTAAATTTTATCCTTGCTTCTTCTTTTTATTTTTATCAATGACAGCATAATATTTTAACTTATGAAAAAATTGCATTTTTAGTCTCATTCAATTCATATTGTGGGAAGCGTTTGGTATCCTTGTTGCTTTAATTTCAATTAATAATATTCGGGCTTATTAGTTAATATTAGCCTATATTACATTGTGCTAATTTTCGGTTTGGTAACATTTTTATGTGGAAAACTCCGCTAGCATTCCAAAATCCAAACTTAATTTTATGTTTGGTAAGGTTTATTAGCATAAATGCCTTTTGATTTTCCATTTTTATCGTTTATGTACAAAAGTGAAAGGGGGCAAATGTGCAGGTTTGGAGTCTCAATTGGACTGAGAAGGGATTGTGATTAGCTATGAATTAAATACGAATCCTTTCACATTCCAGGAAAGAAGGTTTTAATGTAAAGTCACAACAGATCGAAACTAATACATGAAGAGATTACCACACAAGTCTACAGTCAACATAGCTTCAAAATTAAGTCCTTAAAGCACCCATTAAGTCACCCATTGTTCGAGCTTGAAGACCTTAGAAGCATGTTCGATATCATTGACAGCATCGCCAACATCCACATCTGCGTTTCCTGTAGCTCTATCAGTACCAAACAGGATATTCCACCTGTTAAGCCACGGGAATGACTTCCCACGAACGAGCTTCACACCTTCTTTGTAAACCTAAAGCTCTCCCGAATTTTTATAAAATAAATTATGACTAGCTAACAATTTAAAGCACAACCTACAACGTATATGGAACCAAAAGAGTACAGGTAACATGCACCAAATGTCTTCTCCTGATAGGTCCATGCTTCCGGCTTCTCCACAATGAGCATGTTGGTTGCCGAATCGAATGAGAAACCTGCAACACCACTAGCCCCCTAGTATAATGACGATGGCGGTAGGCGTTCGGTGCCAAACAGATAGTTTTGACTTTACATGCTTGTGTTCGATGTCGCATCCAGGTAACATTTCGACAATCATATTTGCCAAATGTATTTTGATCCCCTCCGCATACAATACCTCCAGCGAAACAAGTAAACACTCTTCTTCCTTCGTTGTCCAGAATCTTCGCGGTATGTTTGCGCCTCTTCCTATTTGTGTGCTAAATCTCAATGTCGCCCACAATTATTTCTGCGGTTCTACCTTATTATTTCACCACCAAGTGATGTAATTTAACAATTCGGTGTTATACTAGTTTAATCAAATCTTGAGTTTGAACATCTACGAACACAACTGTCATCGGAAGAAGAGTTTTACACCTTAATAGTTCGATCCAACTTAACCCGTATAAATGAGCTATAAAAAAATAAATAAAAAAAGTTAACATATTATTTCATAGCTTTTCATAGCTTTGGATGAATAAATCAGTTAATTGCATAAATGTAACATATAGTTTCTTTTGAAAAACAAAAGGCACAAATCAACACGCAAGTTATGAGAAAATTTAAGGTATTAAAAATTTCTTTCTCTAAAAAAACTCTAAATAATTTTCTCTCTCTAAAAAAAATTCTCCCTAATTCTTTCACGTTGTGCCTAAACAATCATGAGCAGCGCAGTAGTGCCACCTGTTGGGAATGGTGTCCTGAAAATTCAATTTGTTGAATTAATTAAAACTGAATTTACAGCGAGTTGTGAGTATTTCACATATTAATAATTAATGACGTGCGGTGGTATTCTCATATGAAATGTGTTTCATAGGAAAAGACTTTGAATACCGAAATCACGTGTCATTAAAGTTCTAGTCGATAAGATAAGAATATGTTCTTATCAAGACTATAACGTGGTTATATAAGATGATTAGTCTTTCGTCATAGGGAATGGTGATTCCAATTATAACACGTTGATGATTTTCAATAGGATTGGAAACATCGAACTGGACCACTGAGATTAGTTATTTTATACTGCTATCTAAAATGAATAAAATCTCAGGAAGCATTGTACTCTTAATCCTGATAATATTTCGGCTTTAGGCATGTAGTGTTAGTCACTGTAACATACTCTAAGTGAGGTCTCGGTAACGGGTGGCCAAAATACTTTGTATGATTCGGTGACAGCATGAAATGTGCTAAATAGTTATATTGATCGAGGAATCTGTGGCCTTGCTGGAAGGTAAGAGATATCCTTGAAATAGATTTGCAAAAGTTCGAATTAAGACTTTGGCCAAAGCACTTCGCGTGATAACGTCACCGAAGTTGTATGTTGAATGTGTTTCACATACAGAGAATTTGAACTTAAGGCGAATCAATAAATTTCAAATTAGAGATGAAAAATAAATGATAGTAGTTGCAATTTATTTTTCATGGATATCTACACGGAGGAGTAAAATGCGAAATTATTCTAGATCGAGAAATTCGTGAATAATTTAATTAATTTTAGAGTGCAACAATATTTATTTAGTGGAATTAAATATTGTTAAACGGTAATTAATTATTATCATGAGATGATAATATATTAATCCGTTTGGAGCTAAAATTAATTAGTCCTGCAGGTCCCCCTGCAAGCCCCAATTGAAAACCCAAAGAGAAAATATTAAAAGGAGAAAGAGAAATGAATTTTCAAAGTGTTTGAAAATGGCAAAGGAATTTATTTTAAGAAAATAAATTAAAGTTCCAAAGAGTTGGAAATGCCCAGAATTTTATTTTGGAGAAAATAAAATTTTCATCAAAAAAAAAAAAAAAAAGGAAGAGGTGATAACGTGGCAGCTGACGTGGCAGTCCACGTCAGCAGACGGGTCCCAGGTGGCGCTGACAGGGCGCCACGTGGCGCGCCATATGGATGGCTGAGATTGCGCCAAGTCAACGAAAACGGACGGCCCAGATTTGATTTGGGCTGGGCCGGTCAACGGGTAGGATACTCCAGTCAATGGGTCATTGAACCGGGTTAACGGGTCGGTTCTTGGGTAGGGTCGGTCGGACCGGGTCTGGGTAGGGCCAGACCCGTACACGTGGCAGTACCAGAATGGGCCACGTGTCGAACCGGACCGGTTCAAACTCCCCAAACCCTAGCCGCGTGTACCACACACGCGCCACCTTCAGGTGGCGCGTGCGGGCGCGTGGGGCATCGGATTGGGGAGCGTCCGGCGGCGTTGGACTCGTGGTGACGAGACCTTCAACGTAGTATCCTTGGTTTTCGTGTCCAAGTAGTACACGCAAGTGGGGATGTGAAATGACCATTTTGCCCTTGCTTTTGTATCCAAAATGACCGTTTTACCCTCATATATTTGCCTATAAATAGGCTGATACCCACCCCATTTCTCTCATTCAGTTTTGGGATGGTTTTGGCCAAGTCTTGGCTTTGAAATCAAGTCCCATTTTCTCCTAGTTAATTCCGATTTATCTCGGAATTAATTTTAATTAGGTGTTTATATAAAACGTCTAATTTCGGGAGAATAAACCCTGAAAAGGGTGTTCTAGTTTAAAGTTTTATTTTCTCTAAGTATTTAGAGAAATACTTTCGGAGCCCACATTCCGAGGGTGTCCCTGGGGTTATTGCAGGGAAGCTCTGCCGGTTTCACGAGCAGATCGGGTATCGGGTTCTTAGGAGGTGAATTCGAGGAGCTGGAAAAATGCCGTTAGATAGCCATATTTGCAGTACGGTAATATCTTTCAGTTATTTTATTTTAAGCATGATAAATTATGTGTTCTTAAGTGGTAATTGCATGTTAGATATTTATCTGCTTAAGTGATTTAAAATTAATTATCAATTGCATGTATATACTTGAGTAGATCCGGCTAAGTCTTCCGCTTTTGTATTAAAATGTTTTAGAAATATTTTAGTACTTGTATTATAATAAAAAATTTTAAAATGTGGTCCCGGACTGCTACTGTTCTGGGCCCGCATCCCATCACCACCTTTGTTGCCGCCCGCAGGGATGCACGATGCCTAACTTTATCCATATCATGCAGCCTCGTATCCTCTTTTTCCCTCTCACATAGTTGTTGTTGGGGATCCGCCATGACTTCCAAACACTGAGGCCTTACATTTATCGCCGCCTACGACGGCGCCAATCCCATCGTCCTCTGTCGCGAAAGCTTTGCCCACAAAGCGTGGGCGAGTCTACCTCTTTCCCTGGGATCCGAATCCCAAATCCTATAGTGTTGTTTTAGAACGAAATAAAATTACGAACATCTCTTTTTCGAAAGTAGAAATCGCTGAGTTATCATGGCCTTTTAGATTCACTTTGATTAGGAAATTCTCGAAAGGATATTGATGGGTTAGGAACGTGAAGTGCCAAACTCCGGTCACTTTCTATTTGATATAGGTGGGGGAAATCGGAAACTGATCGCCGGATGGAAGAGGGGTTCTACCTGCTAGAATAAACACCAAGAACAAGCAGTTAGAAGGCCAAGTTGGGAGACTGGGGGGGATGCCCAGTTTGGCTCTCCGATGCTCAAGTCAGTTAAGGAACTGAAAGAGAAGAAAAGTAATTGCAGAGCTCAAGTATGGAAAATTGCTTACAGTGAAGGAGATGAACTCATCTATTTATAGTTGAGGGTCAGGGACCCTTTGGTCATTTGCACCGTGTGGTCTTGGCCAAATGTTGCCCTAACACGTGGCGTTATGGGAAAAATCTAGGAGGAATCTTCTGCAAAAGCCGGTGAAAGTTAGTGTTGGCGACAGTGGCAGGTGCACGGGTATGTACGGGGTGTCAGAGCGTCATTTTAGAGGGTTGGTAACGAGGGCTTAAGAGCACGCTCGTGTCAACCAAGGGCTTTGGAGGCCAGAGAATCCGCTAGGGGATGGAGGCCAAGGCTGCGTAACGAGGAGGAGTGGAAGCTTCTTCGAGGGATGTTAACGCTCGAAGGGGACTTCCAAGATAAGCTGGGACTATGTTCCGTTTTGGGAGGTGACCACGCTTGCGCACAGCAGAGACGGTAAGTGTTCTTTAGGGGTTTTGACGCTCGGGGGATTTGGACGCTCGTTGATAACCTGCCCCAGTCAGGAAAGGCCACATGTTACTTTCTTGTGTCGCCACGTGTCCAAACGTGGGTCGAGCGTATTTTGCCCCCCAATTCTGTAGTCCTTAATGATAAGGACTGTAGAATTCTACTAATGTAATTCTTCGAGTGTTGCGCATGGGGAAGGCGTTGCGTGTTCGGCAATTATCCTTCTGACTGCGCCATAAATGCGGTCCTTTCATCTGACCGCTTGAAACACTTATACATTTAATGCTGATGCGCGTGGGGCACGTGGCCCTTGGGATACTCGCGACGGTTCAATAAAGTGAACGGTTTCCTAGGCGGGAAATGATTGCAATTTTGAATTTTCTGCCAGAAACGTACCAACTTCCATGCCTATAAATAAGGGATTCCATATCCCTTTTACTCTTTACGCAACCAGAACTCAAAATCCTCCTGTGCCCAAATTCTTCAGAGCAAACCCAGCAATCTCCCAAACAATCACAAGCTTTTCCAGAAATTTCTTAAGGTAACACTCCTGTATTATCACTAACTTTTGCTTTCTAACCCTAGTAATCACCTAGGATTGAGTAATTCCTCAAGCTCCACCTTCTCTAGAAATCCCAGATTTCTCTGAACACCCTTCGTCTTCAAAATCCCCGTATTCCTTCCAGATTCCATAATAGCCATGGCCAGAGATCATGTAGAAAAATTTACCCGCGAGGTTGAGAAGATGGCTACCCAGAGTTCATCCCCACCGGGTTCCCCTAGGGACGAGAAATTAGACGCTGCCGTTATGGCCATGGATCAAAGAAACCCAGACGGTGTTGAACACCTTTTTGATGAAATGAGCATGGTGCTTGAGGCGGAGAGGCAAGGGAGCGTATTGCCATTGACGGAGAGTGCCACCCATCCTCACCACCATACCGTGACCGTGGCCGTCGCGGCCCCGGCCTCCGAATTCGAGGGAGAAGCGGGGCCCTCAGAAAGTGCCCATACCAAGGACAAAAGAAAGAAGCCCCAGAGGCCCAAAAAAGCTAAGAAGGCCAAAGGGTCGAACGAGGGTGAGGGCTCAGGTATGCAAGCAACCGAGCGCACTCCTGACGAAACTCCCAGTACAATCACTATGGGAGAGATAAAGACCATGCTAGCGCCAATATATTGGGACGAGCGCTTCACTTGGCGAATCCCTGCTAAGCACGAGCGTGCCAACCGTCCACTCCCTGGTGAGATGGCCGTTTACAAAGATGCAGTCAGTTCTGGGGGATTGAGGTTTTCGATCCCAGTCCCGGTGGCCAATATTTTGAATAACTTGAACCTGTGTCCCTCGCAGATTGTGCCTAACGGACTCGCCCTTATAACCTGCTTCGTGATCCTCATGAAGTGTACCAACACGAGCCCTCAATGCAGAATTTCAACGCTCTACTCGAAGTTGTTAGCTCACCGCGCTCGTCTCCTGATGTGGGTTTCTTCTACTATGTTCAAGCAAAGGCCCATCTGAAATTGATTAATTCCCCCTCATCCACCTACGGCCCAGATTGGAAGGAGAAGCTTATCTTCGTCAAAGCCCCAACGGATGATGATTTCGGGGTGGCACGAGAGTGGATTTCTCATGGGAAAGGCTCCCTTGTAAAGAATCGCTTAGACCCTACTTTCCCTGAGAACTGGGCTAAAGATTTGGCTGGAGCATTGAGGGACGAGGGTTGGTTGATTCAAGCCAAGAAGTTGATAGATGATGCGGAACTCATGTTCCTCTGTGGGCTTACCAACGACCCTCATTATCTCAACAACCCTCCCACTCGAGATTTGGAGAGAGACGGTTAGATTTTAGGGCACTAACTTTTAGATAGGGATGTTAACTGTTTACTTGTATTTGTAACTTGTATTCCAAAAGAATTTGCATAAATATTTCTGACCTTTGTTGTTTTGCTGTTTGTTTGTTTTTTTTTTCTTGCCCCCAGGAGCAAACATTATCATGGTTGGAGGTGGAATCCGGAATGCTGCCCAATTTGTCAACGCTCGCAACCGCCAACAGCGTCAAAATGCCCAAGATTAGGGGTGGGCGCGGGTCGGGTTTTTCGGGTTTCGGGTTTTTCGGGTCGGGTACCTGAAATGTCGGGTAGCATATTTTGCTACCCGAACCCGAACCAAAATAATCGGGTATCCGATCGGGTCGGGTTCGGGTAACCCGACTAATTTCTTTTTTTTTTTTGTTGCTTTAAAGAGATATTTATATGAATATAATGTTATATATAGATAATATTATACATATTATAATATTATACGTACTGTAATATATACTATATACATATATCTTATATTATATATATATTATTATTATTATACATATAATATGATATACGTACTATACATATATATATAATATATGTACACATATTATAAATATTAGAATATATATAATATATATAAATATACATACTGTAATGTATAATATGTACATATATTATAATATATATATATATATATATATATAATATTAGACATATTGTAATATATATAATATATATGTACATATATTTTATTATATTTATATATATATTAAAAAAAATTCGGGTTATTCGGGTACCCGATCGGGTAGTAGAATACTACCCGAACCCGATCCGATATATTATATCGGGTATCGGGTACCCGACCCGAAGTCCGAAGTTAGCAAAAAAACCCGATCCGATCGGGTAAAACCCGATCGGGTCGGATCGGGTACCCGATACCTGATCCGAAACGCCCACCCCTACCCAAGATATCCAACAAAATGTCCGAGGCCGAGGGGCCGAAAGGGGTGATGGACGAGGCGGTCACCAAGGGGCTAGCTCAAGCTCCACTCAGACATCCCAAGGCCGCGGTGATAATCGAGCGACCAACACCGAAAACATGATTGTGGCCCGACCTCCAGTTGCAGCGGACACAAGGGTAGCCAACCCCAAAACCGCCAATCAGACAAGGCCTCCCACGAGCGTGGTGATCAGAGGGGCTCAGGGGAGCAATGATCAAGCTTCCCGAAAAAGGAAAAGAATGCCCGACGCTTTTGCCATAACCAGCAAGGGCAAGCAGGTTGCTGAGGGCCCCAAGGGTGATGGAGATACTTCCTCCTCCGAAGAAGAACACTTGTGGGGATTCGAGCACAAAGGGGACAGAAGCTACAAGCGCTCTATAGAAGGAGGCACCGTTCTATTGAATCATGGATCACCCTCGCGTGCCATCAGCGTCGGCCTATATGAGAGGGTCCAATTCACAGGGGACCACCAGGCTTTATATTCCGAGCCCGTGGAAAAGGTGACTGGCGACATGATTCACGCCATAATTTCTGTAAGTCATACTCTTCCTTATAATCTTTGTCATTTGAAGATATCATTTTTCAAGTATTCTCATTCACTTCTGCCCTTTTGAACCTATGCAGCAAGTTCTTCCGAGGGCGAAGAATATCTAAATGCGCGCCTTGGTTTATGCTGACCGAAAAGCCAAGTACAAGAAGATGACACGCTCGAACGACCCCGTCCAAATCCAGGATGAACTACAGGTGGAGAAGGTCAAGTTCATCTCCCTCGAAACGGAGCATAAGAAGCTAGAGGTAGAGATGAAAAAACTGCAGGAGGACTTTACGAACGCCGAGACCGCTTGGAGAAGCTGGTGCATGCAGTACAATAACCTCAACGAGAGCATCCAGAAGCTGAAGGAAGACCGCGACGGATAGGTCGCCAAATTCAACGCCTCAGAGAAGAAGTATTCAGACATGATGAGCCAGCTCCCCCATCGCATAGAATAGGCCAGTAAAGAAGCGCTCATCAAGTTCTGCCACTCAAAGGCGTTCAACTTTGCGGCCTCCCTGCATTGCCTTGATGAAGCCCAAAAATCTTTTAACTTGGCGATTGAGCAGGGTATTTTCAAGGGTTTGACTGACGCGTCCGCTTGTGGAAGGTCAGATATGGGGCTCATGTTCAACGAGCGTTGTGTCGAGGAGGATGAGGATCGTGAAGACCCTGAGTCAGATCTTTCCAAGCCGGAGTACAACTTTTTGGTCACGCTCATCCAAGACGAATACATGGCAGCTCACCCTCCGGAGGGAGCCTCTCAGGCGGAACAAAACGAGGGGGATAATAATGCCAGTGCCGCTCTCGAAAATCTCCCACCAAATTACGAGCCTCCTGCGCCCATTGACAACGCTCCCGTCCCAGCAAACCAAAATGCTTTGGTTCCACCGGCTGAGGGCAATGAGCCTATAATTCCTCCAACGCCAGAAAACAACGAGCCTGCGCCACCACCAGCTGCCCATAATCAAGACGAACAAGCCCCTTAAGCACAAGAGCCGGCGGGCCCAGTGCAAGGTCCTGCAGCTCAAAATGTTCTAGTGGTCTTGGACGAAGACATTGCTCCTGCTGCTTGATGATTCCCTCAATTTGCTCATGTTGAAATTTCCCGTTCTTTCCCCCTTAGTATTTAATTTTGTAAGAATTCTAAGGGCCCACGTGCCCTTACTTTGTAGCTTAATGAAAGCTTAATTAATGAAGATCTTTCCTTTCACAATAGTGTCTCCTTTTATTCCTTGTATTATTTGATTACAAAATTTTACTCTGCACTTGTTGTAACAAAATCTTATAATGCTAAGATTCTGAGTAACATGCTAGGTAAAATATGTAAAGTTTAGCTAAGTCTTGAGTAATTATGAGGGTCTTATTGTGAGGTGGCCCTCGTTCAAGGCTTGTGAACATTTACTTGAATGGTTTGGACAATTATATTAAGTCTTGAGTAATCACGAGGGTCTTATTGGGAGGTTGCCCTCGTTCAAGACTTGTGAAAATTTTGTTTGAATGGCTTGGAAAATTTTACTAAGTCTTGAGTATTCAGAAGGGTCTTATTGGGAGGTTGCCCTCATTCAAGACTTGTGAAAATTTTGTTTGAATTTTACTAAGTCTTGAGTATTCACGAGGGTCTTATTGGGAGGTTGCCCTCGTTCAAGACTTGTGAAAATTTTGTTTGAATGGCTTGGAAAATTTTACTAAGTCTTGAGTATTCACGAGGGTCTTATTGGGAGGTTGCCCTCGTTCAAGATTTGTGAAAATTTTGTTTCTGTGAAAAATGCAAGGATGCTAATTTCGAGGGGCCAGGCCATTGGACCTTTGAGCTCCCCCTTGCCACTCAGCCAGTCCTTGTGCCGCGATTCCCGTTTTTGAGCGCGGGGTGCCAGTAGTAGAGGCTACATGGGTTTATTAGGATGCTCATGCATGTGGACCGAACCTGGGACTGGATTTAGGCATCCTGGGTTGGGGTCCCAAGAGAGGATTTTCAACCAACCTGCATACTCAAATTCGGTAAATAAGCGCAGTAATTTCTATTATAATCTCCTGGGAAATAGCAAATACATAGTGCCTCTTCATGGGCTCTTTACAAAATTAACTTAAAGAAAAAACCTCCTGAGGTTGCATGCATTCCAAGGGCGTGGGAGACGCTCGCCTTGCATAGATTCGAGCGTGTATGCGTTGTTGGCTCGTATTTGTATAACTTTGAATGAACCTTCCCAGTTGGGGTTCAATTTTCCCACATGCTTGGAGACTTCCACCTTCTTTAAGACCAAGTCTCCCAGCTGAAAAGTTCTTTCTTTGACACGCTTGTTGTATTGTCGTGCCACAGTTGCTTTATATCTGTGCATTTTTGCCCAAGCATTGTCCCTTCTTTCCTCCAATAGGTCCAACTCTAAGCTTCTGCTGGCTTCGTTGTCCTTAGGCTCGAAGTAGGCTACACGAGCGGATTCGTGTGCGATTTCCGCGGGAATCATAGCTTCAGACCCGTAAATGAGGGCAAACGGCGTTTCGCCTGTTGCCGCTCGGGGGGTTGTGCGATAAGCCCAGATAGCCCCTTGTAATTCTTCAGCCCATTCACTTTTCTTGCTTTCCAGCATGGTTTTTAGATGTTGGAGAATAGTGTTGTTGGTGACTTCAGCTTGACCGTTGGCCTGAGGGTGGCCTACAGAAGTGAAGCGCTGCTCAATTCCCAATTCTGAACACCGTTCTCTGGTATCCGCTGCAATAAACTGCGACCCGTTGTCTGAGATGATCACCCTCGGGATTCCGGACCTGCAAATGATATTTTTCCAGATGAAATCCCTCACCACCCTGAAGGTGATTTTCGCGATGGCTTCAGCCCCTACCCACTTCGTAAAGTAATCCACGGCCAATATGACAAATTTCTTTTACCCGACCGCCATTGGCAAATGACCCACAATGTTTATACCCCATTGGTCAAAGGGCCATGAGACGTCTATGGGGGCCATCTGGGCTGCTGGCAACTGAGGGATGTTTGAATGAAATTGGCATTTAGGATATTTTTTGGAGAATTCGAGGGCATCTTGTAGAATAGTAGGCCAATAGAATCCACTCCTTAGTATTTTCTTGGCAAGGACGCGCCCTCCTGAGTGGTTCCCACAACTCCCTCCATGTACATGCTCAAGGGTCTCCTTGGCTTGCGAGGGACTCACCTCATTGGTGGGCCCTGGAATGACTTTTTGAAAAGCCTGCCTTCGTTATCCAAAGAGAAACGAGGGGCCTTGTTTTGGATTTTTCATGCCTCTACCTTGTCAGTGGGACAAACGCCATCCTTGATAAATCTTACTATGTCATCGAGCCAACATGGCTCGTGTGGATCGATCATGGCTACCACTTGCTTGGTGATCCACTCCTTTATCAACGGCTCCTCTGCTCTGAGGAATGTGACAGAGCGCTCGCTGGTACCTTCCAGTGCTGATGCAAATTTCGATAAAGCGTCAGCGCGCTCGTTTTCCGCATGCGGGATCTGCAATAAGTTGAATTCTTTGAACTTTCCAATGATTTCCATGGCCTTGCTCAAGTACTGCACCATGGTGGTTTCTCGAGCCTCATAAGTTCCTTCAATCTGGCTCGCAATCAATTGTGAATCAACATAGGCGATAATTCTGGAGGCTCCGTTTTGAAAAGCAATTTTTAACCCTTGCACGAGGGCTTCATATTCTGCCTCGTTATTGGTAACCTGAAAATCCAAGTTGATTGCAAAGTCTATCTCAATTCCATTGGGGTCTCTAAGGGTTACCCCTGCTCCTCCCCCCTGAGAGGTTGAGGAACCATCCGTGTGCAAGACCCAGAGACCGTTGTTTTCTGGAACGGCAGGTTCTAAACCAAAACGTTCAACCAGCAAATCGGCTACAACCTGCGCTTGCATGACAGTTCTGGGCTCGAAACTTATGTCAAATTAGCTCAACTCAATGGCCCACTTTCTCAGTCTTCCAGATACATCCGGCTTGGACAATACTTGCTTTAATGGTTGATCCGTGAGGACAGTTATTGAGTGCGCCTGGAAATAGGGCCTCAACCGTCGTGATGCATTGATGAGGGCGAACGCGAATTTTTCAATTTCCAAATATCTTCTCTCGGCCCCTTGCAATGTTTTGCTTAAATAATAAACAGGTAAATGCTTATGCTCCCGTATGGTTGTTAGAACTGCGCTCGTTGCTTCTGTGGAAACGGAGAGGTACATAAACAACCTTTCGCCCTCAAGGGGCTTCGTCAAGAGGGGAGCGCTTGAAAGATAAGCCTTCATGTCTTGCAATGCTTTCTCACATTCCTCAGTCCAAGCAAAATTTCGAGCATTGCCGAGCGCAAGATAAACCTGTTTAAAGAAATGATTTTCCCTACCAACACCTGCACTTCCCGGAGATTACGAGGGGATAGGATGTCCAAAATAGCCTTGATTTTTTTCGGATTAGCCTCAATCCCCCTCTGGCTGACCATGTAACCAAGAATCTTCCTCCCCGCACTCCAAAAGTACATTTCGAAGGATTTAATTTCATCCCATACTAGCAAAGAATGGCAAAAGTGCGCTTGAGATCCTCCAGGTGTGAGCCTTGACGCTCGCTCTTAACTATCATATCATCGATGTACACTTCCGTGGATCCTCCAATTTCTTTCTCAAACATTTTGTTCACGAGGCGCTGGTAAGTGGCCCCCGTATTCTTGAGTCCAAAAGGCATGACCAAGAAGCAATATACACCCATGTGGACAACAAATGAAGTTTTGGGGCGGTCTTCCGGGGCCATAAAGATTTGATAGTACCCTTGAAAGGCATCCATCATACTCATGAGTTCGTAGCCTACGGTCGAATCTACCAGCTGGTCTATACAGGGCAATGGGTAAGGATCCTTAGGGCAAGCCTTGTTAAGATCAGTGAAGTCATTGCACATGCTCCACTTATTCGCGCTTTTGGGTACCAACACCACGTTACAAAACCATTCGGGATACAGTATTGGCTCGATGTACTGGGCCTCAAGAAGTTTGTTGACTTCCTCCTCAATAGCTTTCTTCCGAAAACCGTGTACATCCCGTTTCTTCTGCTTAATTGGCTTAAATTAGGGGTCCACGTTGAGCCTGTGGACCATGATGCTCGGATCGATCCCAGTAAGGTCGGATGCTTTCCATGTAAAAACATCGATATTTTCCCGGAGGAAGTCGATCATCATGATCTGCGAGGGTCCTGAAAGGTTGGATCCAATCTGAGTGGTTTTATCCTTGTTTCCTGGTTCCAACTCAATAGTGAGAAACTTCTCCGTGGGTTCAATCCGTATCTCTGGGCGAGGGAGCTCGAGCTCCCTTTTCTTTCCCGTCAACTGGCCATCACCAGTGGGTTCACTTATGCCATGTTCGTCTTCCTCAGACGAGGATTCACCAACTGTCCCTGGAGGGGCACTCTCGAGGGTACCTTCGCCGTTGGGATGTTTCTTTTTGTTCTTCTTCCTATTCATCTTGGCCCTCTTGCGTACGGAACCATCCTCGTCCAGGTTAGGGAAATCCATAGATTTCTTGGTGGATCCCATTTGGAACGCTTTCTCCGCTTTGGGCTTTTTAAGGGATAGCATGTAACATTCCCAGGCCTCTCGGACATTGCATAAAACTTCTCCGACACCCTCGGGGGTAGGAAATTTGATTTTCTGATGATAAGTGGAGATAATTGCTTTGAAATCCACGAGGGCCGGTCGCCCGATTATGATGTTATAAGGGATCTCAATTTCCACCACCGCGTAGGTGACCATGAGTGTCTTCCGCTATGGGGCACGGCCAAATGAGGTGGCCAAGCGAATTTACCCTCGTGGGACAACCTCAGAACCCCTAAAGCCGATGAGGGCTATCTTGAGCGGCTCAAGCGGAGTATTAGCGACATTCATCTTTTGGAACATAGTGTAGGGCAAAACATTAACAGAGCTTTCACTATCCACTAACACCCTCTTTACAATGTGATTGTGGACATCTAAGCTAACCACCATGGGACAGTCAGAGTTTTCACTGACCCCATGGGGCGTCACAATATGTTCCAAGTCCTTATCTGTAAATCCTATCACATCATCTTCCTTCGAGCGTTCTTCCTTAGATCGCCGGATGGCATACACTGATTTGGGCACCGTGGGACGTTGATCGTAACTCTGGATGTACCATCGCCGAGAAGCGTTAGAATCTCCTCCAGAGGAACCTCCTGCTATCATGTTGATGACCGCAAAAGGGGTGTTTTCTTGCTCTGGAGCCTTCCCTTTGCCACGGTGACTACTCTTTGTGGGGCCCCACCCTCGTGGGCTCCTTAAACACGAGGGACTCCTCCTCCTCTCCTTCGAACGCTCGTTGCACCGTTCATCATAACGCTCCAACATCTTAACAAACTCCTTCAAGTGGCCCCCCGCGATGAGCCTTTGAATTTCAACTTCCAACTGGCGGCATTCATCCGTGTCGTGTCTCTTTTGCTTGTGGAAGGCACAGTAATTATTCGAGCGTCTCAAAGCCTCTGTGCCCTTCATCTTCGTGGGCCTTTTGAAGAGCTTCTTGTCAGATAAGGCGTAAACCTCTGAGTTAGGCCTGTTGAGGGGGACCCGCTCGAATCTTTGCGGAGGAGGTGGTGACTTGAGGCGTTCTCTGTGGGGAGGCTCCTCTCGCCCTCGCTCGCTTTTAGAGGGCCCGGAATACCTTGGAGCATTGGACCCGTACAAGTCTTCGAGCGCGAAGTAGGGCTCGGCTATCTCCCTCATCGCCATGAGAGATGTGGGGCGTTTCTTCACAATGGAATCAGTAAATTTCTTACTCACATATTGC
The DNA here is from genome assembly GCA_037501455.1 of Lantana camara. Classification (NCBI taxonomy): domain Eukaryota; kingdom Viridiplantae; phylum Streptophyta; class Magnoliopsida; order Lamiales; family Verbenaceae; genus Lantana; species Lantana camara. Next base: position 115,012,577 of record CM074857.1, read on the forward strand.
TTGTGATTGCAGGCTTTGAAGAGAACGTGGATCAGAAAATCCATGGAGGACCTCTCCACCAGCAGCACTTCTTTATTGAAACGGGAGAAGAATGACCGAAGGGATTCATGCTCGCCTTGAATCAAGTTATACAGGGCAGTGGGTGCGGTAGCAGGAGCCTTCAATGAGTTGAAGTGATTTAGGAAGGCGTCAGTGAGTTCACCGTAAGAGTGGATTGAGCCTGGCGGCAAGCGCTTGTACCATTCTTGGGCCATTCCTACGAGGGAGGTAACAAAAACCTTGGCCCAGTAATGGCTGGAGTGCTCGTACAGGTGCATTAGGTACATAAAATGATCTAGATGTTCTGCAGGGTCTATGGTCCCGTCGTAGCGGTTGACAGATGTTGGAACCTTGCCCAGGCCTGCTTGGGCCAGTAGTACCTCCTCCACGAGGGGGGATCCTTTCGTGAGTGGATGGTGGTTGTAACATCCAAAATTTTCTTCTTGATCCACATGGCGTGGAACATGCTGTTGGCGGGCTGGGCGACGAGCGTCTCTGGCATTGTCTCGTTCGTCCCCGGCGTGGGGGACCTGAGATCTCGCCCGAGAGAGCTGTCCCACTACGTCTTGCAACTCTTGCAGCTGGTCTTGCACAGCGGCGAGGACGTTGGGACTTCCCTTCTTAGCCTGGCTCCCTCGTTGGGAGGTTTGTGGCCCTCATTTTGAGGCTCGAGAATGGGCCTCCTCATCAACGTTGATTCTTTCCGTAGGCTCTATGCCCCTATCTGCATGGGGACGCTCGTTTTCGCCTTGGTTGGGCGTCTCTTTGATGGGCGGAGGCGGCGGTTGAGCCCTCTGGATGGCCTGAGCCTCCCTAAGCGGATATGTCTGTATCTCCCCCAAAGGAGGGGCAGCTTGAGTGGCCTGCCCAGAGGGAAAGTACAGGGAATGAAATCTCTCCCATGCATCCTGGGCCACCTTAACCTCACACTGGGCATAAAGAGCCCTTAGCTTTTGAGGGGTCAAGGGGGCACCTCCACCCCTTCGATCTCCCTTGGAATCACCACGGGGAGCTGGGTCTGCCCGGCATGGTATGGTTGGATCGCCAGCATCATAACGTTAGGAGTGAGAGTGTACCCAGGAGGTGGCATCAAGAAAGGGTGTCCTCTTGGAACGGGGTGGGCATTAAGCCATGTGTTCTGGGGATGATGGGAAGAAGACGAAAGCTGAGTGCCTCCACCGGCGGCGAAATTGGGTGGCTCGGGGAGCACCGGCGGTGGTACTATTGGTTCGGTTGGTGGAAGAGTGCCCCCGACAGGCGGTGCTCCGTCAGCCGTCGTCGACGGGACAATAGCGATATTGGAATAGCGGGGAAGGTCATCTTCTCCCCCCACTGCTCCAGACCTAGTAGCAACTATGGTTTGATGGGTGTTGGGTGTTTGTTTTTCAACTAGCAAAAGAGAGAGAGAGATGAGCTGAGATGGTTTTCCCACAGGCGGCGCCAAAAATGATGGGTTAGGAACGTGAAGTGCCAAACTCCGGTCACTTTCTATTTGATATAGGTGGGGAAAACCGGAAACTGATCACCGAATGGAAGTGGGGTTCTACCTGCTAGGACAAACACCAAGAACAAACAGTCAGAAGGCCAAGCTGGGAGACCGGGGGGGATGCCCAGCTTGGCTCTCCTATGCTCAAGTCAGTTAGGGAACTGAAAGAGAAGAAAAGTAATTGCAGAGCTCAAGTATGGAAGCTTGCTTACAGTGAAGGAGATGAACTCATCTCTTTATAGTTGAGGGTCAGGGACCCTTTGGTCATTTGCACCGTGTGGTCCTGGCCAAATGTTGCCCTAACACGTGGCTTTATGGGAGAAAACTAGGTGGAATCTTCTGCAAAAGCCGGTGAAAGTCAGTGTTGGCGACAGTGGCAGGTGCGCGGGTATGTACGGGGTGTCAGAGAGCTGTTTTAGGGGGTTGGTAACGAGGGTTTAAGAGCATGCTCGTGTCAACCAATGGCCTTGGAGGCCAGAGAATCCGCTAGGGGATGGAGGCCAAGGTTGCGGAACGAGGGGGAGTGAAAGCTTCTTCGAGGGATGTTAACGCTCGAAGGGGACTTCCAAGATAAGCTGGGACTGTGTTCCGTTTTGGGAGGTGACCACGCGTGCGCGCAGCAGAGACGGCACGTGTTCTTTAGGGGTTTTGACGCTCGGGGGATTTGGACGCTCGTTGATAACCTGCCCCAGTCAGGAAAGGCCACGTGTTACTTTCTCGTGTCGCCACGTGTCCAAACGCGGGTCGAGCGTATTTTGACCCCATCAGATATGATGGTCAAACTTCATGAAATGCTCATAGGCTCATAGGAATGAATTTTACGGGTGAGTTCAAGATTGACTTACTGAATATTAAACATGTTTTAATTCTCTTGAGTTGCAACAAAAATTATACGAAACTTTGGATGCAAAAAATTGAATTATTGGATGGTTTTCCGATGAGATTGTTTAAGTGGACATTGAACTTTAACACAAAAGTAGATTCATCTGTTACGCCTGTTAAGGTCAAATTTTCTTATTTTTTGTGTCAGTTCGTTAATACAGAGTCACTTTTTGATATTGGTAAACAAGTTGGTGAGCCTTTATTTTTTGTTGAAGACACTTTTGACGTGAAAAGACCGGTTGTTGCACAAGCGTGTATTGAAGTTGATTTACTACAACATCTTGAAAAACACTTGAGCCTTTCGTATCATGGGTTAAATTAGATTCAACCAATAGTGTATGAACAACTTCCACCTTATTAGCAAAAGTATATGCATATTGGCCAAAAATTTGCTACAGTGGTGCAGAAGAGGCTCGAGATTTGCGCGAGGTAATTTATGGGAAACGCCCCAGAGTGCGCACTGTAAAAGGGAACAATGATGGCGAGCCACCACCAGACGGCACCGTTGGTGATGCAACACCTGACGGGGGTGGCCCAATGATAACTTAGGTTTTAAAAAATAATTAGACTCGCAATCAGTCAGTTAACCAAAAATCAAATCAACGGAAAGCCATCAAGACCACAAGAGCAGCCCATGGACGATCCTTTTTAAGACAGATATGAGCTATAAAAAATTTTCATCTATTGTCCAAGCTAGCAACTTTTCGGCGCAAGTCAATGATCTCGACTCAATCCTCAAATACAAATTTTGGACCACCAATATTAGGCCGAGAGGGGTTGATTTTACTTAATAAAAATTAGTCCAACCCCTCCTTCAAAATTGGGGCCGTTGCCAATCAATACCACCAATCAAGCAACCGGGTTTGAACATCTCCATGGCGCCTTTCCATGTGGTAACATCTTCGCCAAAATTATTGCAACAAGGTACTAAAAATCTGCACTAAGAGGAGGAATCAATCGATATCGCCAAAATTATTGCAACTGGGTACTGAAATCTGCAATATGAGGAGGAATCAATTGATGAAAAAGAAATTGATAATAAATGGGTAGCAGACATTGATGCTATTATTGACGAGATTGTAGATCGGGCTCTCCTGGTGAATCAGAAAAAGAAAAAGACAAGAAATCGGTCAAAGTTTGTAAATAAAATAAGCACTCCAGAATATTTTTAGAGGTCTCCAGAGTTGACTTCGAAAAGGCCCCTGCCAAAAATTAAGTCAGCTATTGGTGCTGTTTTAAGTGAAGAGTTAGAGTATCCGGTTTATCAAGAAAATTATGTTATTAACCAATCTCAAGAAGTCGCGAAAGATGATCCAGAAACAATAAAAAAGATGACTCTTTTCAAATGTTCAAATTCGTTCAATAAATATATGGAGAAGACGTTATGTTTGTAAGATATTAGTGAATCAGAGTTTTAAAGAGATCTCTGTCAGGAAGAGCTGACCTTGATAGGACGTTAGCTTTTACAAATACAGACACTAAGAATCTTGAAAAAAAAGATCGAAAAATTGAAAATTTCTGATCAAAATAATTTTGATGATGATATTTTTAGTTTAGTTGCTTTATTGTGAGGAATACTTACTTCATTCACTTTGTTTTCTAGAACTTTCTATTTTTATTTTCATTGTTATTTTCTTTTGAGATGAGTTCTCTATGTAAAATCTTTTTCTTTTTTTTAAAAAAAAAAAAAAATGTTATGAGAAGATTCAATGATATTCTTTTGAACTACCATCGACTTCGTATAAGATTAAATGTAGGGAAAATCTTTGAATAGTACCAAAAAGTTGAAAAAATTCCTTTTAGGTCCCCAGTTTTGAAAAAATTCCCATTCAATCCCCAATTGAAAAATAAAATTCCTTTTAGGTCCCCACAAACAGTACATGTTCGTACATTGTCTTTAGGAATTGCGTACATTTTTTAGGGAATTGCGTATAAAAATCTTAAAATGTCGTATATACAAGATTCCGAGATTTCTATACGCAATTCCCTAAAAAATATACGCAATTCCTGAATTATTATACAACCTTGGGGAGTGAAAAGGAATTTTGTTTTTCAATTGGAGAGTGAACAGGAACTTTTTCAAAATTGGGGAGTGAAAAGGAAATGTAGTTTACACTTGGGGATTTTTGAGGAATTATCCGTTAAATGTATATGAAGTATTTGGTATACATTATAAAGTACACTTATTTACTAATATGAATAGAAAACATCAAAATCAAATCCCATCAACTAAATTGACAAAAGATAAAACATTACTTTCATACCCAAATAGTTTAAATAACTTATCCTCCATAACATACAGTATACATGTTATTTCGTTAGGCTGGCGTGTCGTGAATTCCAACTCTCTTATTTTTATGCTTCAGAAGAGGAAGAACTCAAAGCCAGCACTATGTATTATATCACATAATGTCACAAATATTTGCCTTCAGAGAATCAGTTTGATAGGCATTTCAGGCCAAACATACACACAATCTACAGAAATACAGTGAAAAAGTTACCTGTGATTTACATATATAATAATCTACAACAATACAACAAATGTCCGCCTGACATTTTCACACCACCATTTGCAGAAGGAGCCATTTTCTTTCGATTTCCACCAACCAAATAAATGAACGCATTACCATCTTCGGCTGATTATTTTTCTTATTTTGTTCTCGAATGGGGCTGGAATCTTTTAAAACGGCTTATTCAACAACTTTCTTACGTAAAAGCTTGGTGATTCCAGATACAAGAGCAGTATCCTTCACCTGTTCCTACACTTTTCACCCTGCAAGGACCGAGAAGGTTAACAACAAGATAAAATTTATCAGCTTGCATTTGGATCGTTGGATTTGGAGATGAGGGTTTCAAATCTAACTAACAAATTCAGTAAACTTGTTCAGAATCTTGAGTTCCATTTCGAGATGTGATATGAATCATCTTGGAAAATTTTTATTTGGATAAATGACACTAACATTACCCTGAGGTATGACCTAGTTAAGCAAATGTATGGCCAAATTATGCAAACTTCCCCGAGGTTTGAGAAATTGAAATTACAGAAACTTACTCTGTCAAAGCATTTATATTACATCTGGGTCGATCAATTTGATGAGATCATGTCTATTTTTTATGGACACCCTATTTGGCCCTTGACACTTGCTGATCAAGATTAATAGATTGCTTCAGCCAAATTTTAGGGTTTATCAAGGGAAGTTTTGGTATTTTCTCAAACCTCAGGGGAGGCTTGTGCAATTAGTTGACACCTTGGGGTAATGATAGTGCAATTATCCCTTCTTCATTTCAATGCTTCCTTCAAATCCAAATGCAACCTCATTTGTACGTCAAACCTGAAATTCTTACCTGTATTTACAAGGTGCCGTCATTTGACAAAGCAAAACAAAATATTGTATAAATCATGAATCTCCTCCTCTTCTGTCTCCGTCCTCTTCACGGGCAGATACAGCAATTAGCCTCTGTTGCAACTGCAGCAAGCAGAATTAAAGTATGATCATTATGAACAAGAACTAAATTTAGTAATTGGATTCCTGAACAATCTAAGAATCACAGACAAACTGAACTTATATCATATGATCTCCAGCACCAAGTATAGTATAAATGTCAAACAGATTACTCACTTGCATGTACTTCAGCTTTTCTGTAGTTAATTCATCCGTCAAGCTATTCATCCTGCAGGTGCAAGAAAATATAATTGAGTGTTTTGAAAACAAAAATATATAGAAAAAGGAAAAACAGAAAAATGACAGAAGTTGATTCCAATTCCATTTTCCATGTTCGCAGTGATGCACCTTGCTTGAAGTTCAGAGATCTTCATAAGCAGCATTCTTTCCCTTTCCGAAACAATCAAGTCAACCTGTGCATGGGCTAACATCAATGATATGGACTGACAGATCAATATTTGCAGTATTGAATTCAAACAAGTATGTCTGGAGGATCTTCTTAAAGGTATTTTTGATTCAGAAAGACAAAGACCAAACAGTTGGGAGTTGGGATCCATGCTAGAGATTCAAGAACTAACAGTAAGATATAAAAGGTGTAAAATGAAGAGTTTAATCATTAAACATGACCCCAACAAAAAAATGGCCAACAAAAAAATGGACTATAGGTTGCATCCAAGGCTTTCTTTTCTCTCTGCCCTTTAAAGGGAATACCATAAATGCAAAAAAGTGAACACTCTATTGTGGGGAATCGGATGCTTACACTGCCATTATTTTCTGAGCCACGGGGTAAAGGAGGCAGCTTCCCATTTTGAGGAGCTGAGAAAAAAGACAGAAACTTTAGTTAAAGAAACCCAGAATTCTTCAATAATATGCATAAACATATTAACCGTCAGGATTTCAACCCACCATTTTCTACCTCCACTGATTGTAAGTTAGTTAATAAATTCATGATAAGATCCTGTAATAAATTGGCAAGAAATTAGTACAAGTTAAAAGAGAGCAACTTGCTGTACTAGCGGAAGCAAATGCATAATGAGACAGCAAAAATGTACAACCCATAAAATGGGAGTTAATCGCACTGAACACCCTTGTGTTATGGTTAATAAGCACAATTGGATCATTTAATAAAATAATCTGACAATGTGAAACTTAAAATTTGATCACAGCCCCATGTTTTGTACTTATAGAAAAAAATATGTAATTGTAAACATACCAGTTTACCCTTGTCCAAAGAATGAAAGAGAATAAACAAAAACAAAATTTGATTTCATCAAAAACCCACGCGTTTTGACAGTTAACACATGTGACATACACAAAGGTTTTCAATTAAAATATAAAATTTCACCAGGTTTTTCTGACTTTTTTAATCACAATTTTTTATGTTCATTGGCTCTTAGATGTAAGGGGGTTGAATCAATTACCTACCATAAAATGTAGATTAAAAAACTATCTTACTTGTTGAATTGATGTTTGTTGGAAGAGATTCTGAAGGTGAGGCATGAGAATTGATGCAGGCAAATTACTATTGCCAATTTCCTTGGCTGGCTGCCCCTGGGGCTGCAAATCAAGAACTATTACATGACTTGGACAAAAGCAGCTAATAATCAAGTTAACTTGGAATAACAAGGTTCAGAAATGATGGAGATTTGACAGTCAAACTTCCTCAAATAGTTTAAACTTCAGCTAATACAAGAGGAGTATACAAACCATTTGCTTAGAATCAAATATCCAGCTTCCAACACTAGCAGACTTCCTCAATGGTGACCCCTGAGAACCACAATAAGATAAGTGAATATAGAATTAAACATCATAATCTTCTTCAAGGGGTCAAGGCAAAACCTCCACCCTTACCTGAGAGTTTCGTCGAGAAACTGTAGATAATGGAATATCCTAGTAATTACAGTTTTAAGTCAGCAACAGCCCTTACAATAATAAAGAACCATTCAATGTAGCTGTACCTTTACAAGATCTACATTTTCTGATGTTACAGAGAAACGCCCTTTTATTTGTACCAAATTTGTTTTCGATTTGTCATCCATGGAATCTTTGAACCCTGGAAAACAGAATGAAAACTTGTAAGATGCTTCAAAAAGTTTCTCAATTCAGAGCAGAATCTTAGTGATGAGATATTACCACCGGAAGATTTGATCGGAGCTGAAAAACTGTTTGCTGAAGCTCGATTAGGAAGGTTTAGAGGGCCACTAAAACTGGGAGCCCTTCGAGCTTGCTGAGCCTTCTCTGCCACCTGGTGGTTTTCAATCTCAGACCTGATGAACAAAAACATGTAGTCCGAATTAATTTAACAAGGTAGATGATATCTCCTGCTAATGCACAAAAGCTAGTAAATTACCCATACACAGTGACCTATAACGTTCTCCAAGTAAAAACAAAATCTATAGCTCAGCAAGGTTGAGGGAATGATCAACACCCCGTGAAAAGTTCATCTGTTTTAACTAACCTTACTAATGACATCCCAACCAGATTAAAGTAGTTAAAAAGAATTAAAATTGTATAATATTACTTTTTGGAGCAAGAAACTGGGGGAATTAAGGTTTGGCAGTCAAAAACTGTCTATTATGCACACTTGTATCAAGTTTGGCACTCATCTGCTTCTAACTGGACTAAGAAGAATTATCCCTCAAGTACAAAACTAAATATCCTTGATTGTCCAAGCATAACAAGTACATTGAAGTCAGATCAATAGAAAAGAAAAAACCTTTCTAGGTTGCGTGTTCTTTCTGATAACGAATGACTTAGCACAGCACCAGGCATGAGCGGTCCACTTTGAGTTTGACGAGGTCTGCCTGACTGATTTCTAGTTTTGGATTGTAAAGCATCTTTCTCTACCAAAGTAGGTGGCAATTCAGCTTTTGATTCACTCTTCTTGAGTCCTGCCTTTCCCTGATTGTCAGACTCTGTTATGTGACTTTCAGATAAATTTTCCTTCTTTGCTGGACTCTCAACAACAGGCATCTCATAACCATTTGGTTTTTCTCTGGTAAATCAGGGGACAAATGTATGTTATCATGCATTAATAGTATGGTGCACATAGAAAGGCCCTCACATTAGCTGAATGACTAAGCTCTAGAACGGTGAATCTAAATTAAGCACAAAATAAAGATTTCACACAAGGATAAAATAGAGCTTATAAACTTACCTGTTAATATTATCGCTAGAAGCTACTGATTTCAGCACAGAACTAGAGGCCGCCTATGGACCAATAAAGCATAATATTAATGATATAAATAAAGAATTAAAATGAAGAGATGTACAGAAAATAGAACATAGAATAACTGTCAACCTTTTGGTTCCTATAGAATCTCGTGCCATATTCGTCATCCTTGATTTCATTTATTTCGTCATCGTCTTGCAGCTGCCAAGAATGAAACAGCCAATAGGCACCACTTACAACACTTCTGATTATATAATGACTGCTGAACAAAAAAGAAATTTCTCTCATGCACATACCAAAGATGCTTGGAGTTTCAAATCCTCAAGATCAAAGTTCCATTCACTTACTCCTCGATGGTACTCACTCTGCAAGAAACAAGAAAAACGACCAAATTGTGAGCGAGAAAAAGCAGACATGCACACACAAACAGACACACACACAGAGTTAAAGTTGAAAAAGTTTCCCAACAAAATGTCTAACTGCCCCACTTTAACAGACAACAGATTATTATTTGATTTCATTAATTCAGACACAAGAGGAGTAGATTCACATTTTCGCATCTGCTTTAGGCCAAAGACTAAGAAGAAAGTAAAATAGAACTTTTGATTATAAAGGCACTTGCAAATGAGATCCTTAGAATTCAGGCCCCGTTGATAAGAGTATAATAGTGTGGGACACAAAAAATTCAGCTCAAGTTGACTCCTAATTGCCAAGTACAAAAAGTGAGGAACTTCATAATCAATGAATAAAAAATGCCCAATCAAAGAAGTGTGCTAGTACACATGTTACATTGCAAATAATGATTAGCGGGGAAAAGTAACCAGATATCACAAATTTGTTTTATTGAGACAAATTATATGCCCATTGTACCCAAGCAAAAGGCATCAAGTCACTCTAATGGGATGAAAAGACACAATGGCATCATACTATACTTCCCAGAACCACAAAACGGGACACTACTGAAAGAAAAGAAACAACTCTAGTGGTGTTTCAAACCTGAGATATAGCTTCTTGCTCAGCTGAAGGCATTCTTTTCAAAGCAAGCTGCGCAGCATCTTTCCGCTGCATACAGTTCACAATAACATGAATTTAGGGAAAATCAGTTGGAAATGGCTTCAGACCCTACTAATTACCGGCAAAGTTACATACCTGGAGATCTTCCACACGCTTCCACAGCGGTGGCAGGTCCGCAAATAATTTTTTCACAGAGAGCTCAGGAGGCTTTGCATTCTTGAAAAAGGAATGTTTTAACAACTTTTCTGCAGTTGGTCTCTTTGTTTGATCTTTCACCAGGCACATTGCAACCATTTCTTTAAAAGACTGTTTCAACCAACAATTACTGAATAACAGACTGGTAAAAATAGTTTAGGATAATTAGCTAACAATCCTTGAGGTTTGGTTCTAGCAGAACACCCTTTAACGACTGAAATTACCAAAAAAAAAAAAAAAAAACCTGATTTTTTCTTTTGTCTCACAATTGGCTAAGAGAGAATATTAACATCAGCAAGAAAAGAATATGGAAATCCAACTTAGTCCTCAAAATGTAGTTCAGAAAATGTATTGAGACATGATCACAAAAGGGGCTAATTGTAATTTATAACATTTTAGAGGATGCGATTGATGTATCTTAGTATAAAGAGGAAAGAATTTCAACAGCCCCACCTACATAAAGGGGTTTGGCTCATCTACAAGAAACACCTACCCACGAGCACACACAGCCATGCTTTCCCCTTCCTGTCCTCGCAGGGATATTGTAATTTCAATAGATAAGAGGATCTTTCAAAATAAGCCTAACCTCAGGATGCTTCTGATATTTATAACACTAGTTTATAAGCAGGTGAACATCGTAAATACCTTAGAGAATCTTTTATCGCGATCATAGTCAAGTCCAGGCGGGGCATTTTGTATGGTCATTAGCAGTACCTGTTGGAATCACAAGTAAATACTAAGAGGGGTTTTACAGTAGCCTCAGATGCAAAGCCATGGTCTTATGCATTCATTTACCTTCATTGGAGGATATTTTGAAAATGGAGCATGTCCATGAGCCAACTCCAGTGCAGTTATTCCAAATGACCAAATGTCAGCTCTGTAAATTTGATTAAAAGAAAAAGGAAATTATGCACCAATTTGGTGAAATCTTACCCCTGGTAATTACATGAAATTGGCAAAGGGTCAACATGAAGAAGTTACTAGATAACTTCTTCAAACTTTGGGAGTTAGGCCATCACAGATAACATTGGTACATCAGAATCAGGGAGGGAAAATTCATTAGTTTTATGCAGCTAACAAATTTCTGGGTCAGTAGCACCACACGATTTATCTGTACCTCATAACTGAATAATGAAGTCCTACTATCTTCTCTAAGGCTGCATTTACTTCTCCACTAAAGGGTGGTTGAGACTAATATACCACCATTTCCAAGAGTTTACTTTGTACTTTAGCTTTTCCATCAATTACATGGAGCCCCGGGTTAAGTACAAGTAATGGGTAGATTATTTATCTTTCAAATTTGGAGGTATTATTTATCTATTGTGGCTGGACAAAGCAAAAGTACAAAAATATCCCTCAAATCACACTTCAAATACCAATTAGTCCCTCTCCTTTCCCCCCAAATTTGAATTGGGAAAAGTGGAGGGAGTTTTGGTAATTTGGCCATTTAACCATTGAATACAAACCAAGAAAAGTAAAAAAGCAATCCAATCAAGATAACACCTAACTAGCAAAGTAAAATGTACTAAAGGATAAATAGTCTAGATTTTTTTAAATGCTAATCCATTTCCATTGATTTCCATACTAGCAAAGTAAACGCCGCCTAAGAGATTGTGTCAGTTGCAGATATCAAAAGCCAATCGAAGGAGACAATGATCATTAACATCATATGCATTCATAAGGCAGTTCTCACCGACAAACCACAAGAAAAATATGAGAACATAGAAAAACTCACTTGAAATCATATCCAGATCCTGGCTGCAACACTTCTGGTGCCATCCTGTACAATGGACAGAATTAAACACATTATGGCAGCTAGCATAACCAAAAGAAACAAACACCCATCAGAAAGCGCGCGCACACACACACATATATATATTTATATACAGAAAAACATAAACACACACACACAGATGGAAGCAGCAAAAATACCAGCATGGAGTTCCTACAAAAGTATTCCTTGAACGCTGTCTATCACCTCTGTCAAACATGCAAGCTGAAACACCAAAGTCGGCAAGCTTCACCTCACCATTATTGTCCATTAATATATTTCCTGCCTGCAAAAAAATAATATAAAATAGGAGTTCACCTAGAATATGCGACAAAACGAATTAGTCAAATCGAGAACATGATCGGAATATATATAATTGAAGTTCACCAACCTTCACATCACGATGTATATGGCCATGATGATGAAGGTACTCCAAAGCCTTCAAAGTTTCTTTTAACATAGACCCAATGGCAGGTTCTTCAAATCCATCAGGATATGCTACCTTCATGAGATGCAGGCAAGAACCCTGAGCCATAAAAGGCATTACCACCCAAAGGTTGTGTTCAACAACAAAAGAACAATATGCTCTTATAACATTAGGATGGTCGATCAAGCTCATTGTTTGCGCTTCCCTGCGAATATCATCCTGCAAAAGGAGAACATACAGGTATGAAAAACAGGATTCCCTAAATTTCTTTTCAGTAAACAAGTTTGCTACAAGGAAATAAATTATGCTACAGTTCAAATAGTGCGAGCTGACAGAAGGTGCATGCACTGGATTCAATGCAATCGGCATGACTAAGAAATAAGTAAGAGAACTTCCTGATGGAAATGTAAAAGAATAATAATGAGTTTGGTGACAGAACATAGATAATTAAGATAAAACTATAGTTGCATATAGTTCAATTCTGATAGTAAATACCACTAACGGAATAAACCTTAAAAGCAAGAAACTGATAAAAACAATATGTAGCATCGTCTAAGAAAGGAAAAACAGCAGAAATTCTTAGATGGTTTCTCAAGGTTAACCTTCCATGACTGCTGAGCCGGAGAAAGACAACTACAGATGGGGTAACAGAAAATTTTGATTAGAAGTTCACTCGGTATTCATACATTCTCACATGTTCAAGCATTGAAATACACTTAGCTATTCCTGGAACGATAAAAAACAAAAATGTCTCATTGCTGTTAGAGGTGAGAAAAGATTTTCATTAATGTATTTCAACATTAATATATAATACAATGATAAAGATCATCAGACACTTGCGCTAATTTATATTGATTTTGATGATATTGTACCAAAAGTTGTGTCTTGAAACTAAAAAGTCTGATTAATGTTAGAGGTGAGACGAGAATTCAATTATGTATTTCAAGATAAATACATAATACAGCAACAAAGATCATTAGAAACTTTTCCTATTTAGATTGATTTTGATGATATTGTGCCCAATCAAGACATTGATAAGCTATATTGCAAGGACATGAACACAACATAATACGGAAAACAGATATCACAATTTTCGGAAACCATAAAATAACATGCAACTAGGGAGCACTTATGTACATACATGAGTTAGCCCAAGTTAATAATAAAGCCCCTATGCTTCAGCAAAATAAAACAACAAAAGAAGAAAAGAGAAAAAAGAGAGGGGGCAAAATGACATGATGGAAGCTAGATTTTTAAATTCCCAAACCCTATTTACATAGTTAAAAGTTTAGCTAATCAGTTATGCACAGTTTACAACTTGCAATTTGCCTCATTCTGTACCCTTCTTTGTTTTTCTCAATCGTCTTCAATGTGTCATCTCATTTTTCTCCTCCTTCAATTTGTCATTCCATCATCTTAGTTCTCACCTTCTTGCATTCCAGCACCATCTACCGGGTTTACTCTCCACACCACCCAATTTCAACACGCTCTTACAATATTTGGCAGTCTTATCCTAAATAAAAGTTTAAGGTGCTTCATTTGATCTCTCTCATTGCAATTCCATCCAACTTTCGACATGCTATTCCTATAGTGAATGGAGTCGTGGGCTTATTGGTCAGACTACATCATAGTTGCACTTATTATCCTCGACTTTCGAAAAACTTTGCTTGCTCCAAATAAGTTATAATTGCTCCCAATTGTTCCCAACGCCAACTCCAAGTTGTGAGTGACTCATGACATACATAACCACACATGCTCAAGTGGCAGACACTCCGGAGAATCTTTTTCTTTCTTCTCCAAATCTTGAAGTCATGGATATGCATCCAATACATGTACACCATGTCCAAAGAAGTCAATGCTGACAACAATATTGCATGGTCTGGCTCTCATTATCCGTTCTATAGTAAAACTCCTGCTTAGGCAATTTCTCTTAGATAACATTTTTACCGTTTAAAGTATATTAAGCATGGAGGGAAAAAAATTTGGTAACGTGAACAGGGTACCTACAGGAACCCGCATAGTTCAGACTTTGTAATTCACTTTAGCAGATAACGACAAACAGCGAACCATTGATACAACAATCATTCAGAACAACTGGTATCTAAAAGTCTGGCATCAAAATTAATGATGGCCAACAACGTGCAGCTAATAAAATATGGGGAATATTCCGTGTCAACAAACTATAATAGCATCCCCACAGTCACAGCTATTTAGTTAAAAGAGGAGGTTTTGACTCGTTATCTGCAAGTTTAACATGTGAGTGTCACTAAAGGAGGTCTCAACAGAAAAAGCTCCAGAGCAGTTACCAATAAGATCATTATTCCACTGTTTTTTGTTGTTACGTACTCTTCTTTACCACTTATTAAGTAAGTGTGCACTCACAAGAGAAGGATTCAGAGTACGTGACCACATTCTCCAGCCGCCCTCCAACAGTTACTAAATATTCCAAGCACTTTTCTAAGTTAAATCAATATTGGCACTAGTAAAATAAGGAGTAACAGTTGTTTTTATGGAAGCTAAACTAAAGCATACAAGCATCACACTGCCTCTAAAACACCATGTAAACATAAGAATAAATGAATCCCAAACCTCCGACAAACGAATGGCAAATTCAGACAACCTACAATCATAGAAACACCAAATAAAGTACATTCAACTTGTTCTAACTATCACCACTCAATCCAATCAACATTTCCAACTTCAAAGTTCTATCATTTAACCGCTACCAAGTCCACTTGGTCACTTTCATGATATTCCTCCAAACACCCTGATCTCAGATTGCACAAAGTAGTTCACGCACTAAAAGTCAAAGCAATGTTAGAAATACACTCAAAACTAGATCACAAATCACCTCCAACAAAAACCAACTGAAATTAAACACAACCCACATGCCGAATCAAACAAGCTAACAAAAATCACAAAAGAAAATGGAGAAAATCAAAATTAAAACCAACCAGATTGCTATTGCACCGATCGAGATCCAAGCACTTGACAGCCACCTCTTCATTGTAAGGCAAATAGATCGCTCTGTAAACAGTTGCGCTGGCACCGAATCCCACCTCTTCTAGCAGCTGGTAATCATTCGGATTCGCCGAGTAACTCTTCCCCATTCTTATTCAGGCAGGAGTTGGTGAAACCATCAATCTGAAAGCCTCACCAATTCGATTTCGCCCAAGAAATTGAATCAAATATTCCCTTAACACTATTTATCCGCTTAAATTTTCTTTCTTTGTTCACTTAATCATGTAATCTCGTCACGGACAGCAAGAGTTTACAGATATGGACTCTGTTGAAGTCTGCTGAAGTTTTCTACTTTTTTTCTCTCTCTCTTACTATGTTCCGAATTATAGCGATATGTTTTAGATTTTGCGTTGTTTTTGTTTCGGTTTTTTCTTTTTTTCTTTTTTTTCCCCCTTTTTTTTTGTGTTAAATATTCTTTTTGTATTTTCCTTTTTTTTTTTTTAATATATATTGATTTTTCCTTAATTCTTTTGCGATGAAAAATATGTCTATTCGTTGACTCATATTGCAGGAATACGGGGAAGGAATTCTCTACAACAGCGATGCTTAGAATTTTCGAGGAACCAAAGTATTGATAACAATTGCACGCAACGGATAGCAGATTTGGGTTGGAAGTTGGAACCCCTACAAATTGCACGCGGAGTAACTAACATGGAGAGTTAGTTTTGGCAATTTGTATGCATTTAGTGTAATTTGAATTAAAAGTTAATCCCCAAAGTGAAAGTTGTGTAAATATTACTAGATTTTGGGGTTATTTAGCATATATTCGATACACATGTTTTGGTAATTTATGTACATTTGATGTAACTCGAATTAAAAGTTAATCGATAAAGTAAGAGTTGTGCAAATATTATTAAGTTTTGGAAATGTTTAATATATATTCAATAGACATCTCATGTCATGATCCGATATTCTTTTATCGAATTGAAGCACGAAATTTAGACATAATATACATTCGGGCACGAATTATTAAGGTTCGATCTAAAATGTGAAACATATATGCAATACCAATATATAACCTGTCATGATATAATTTCAATATATGTTTTTAATTCACCTTTTCTTGGATATAATTTCAAAAGAATGTATGTTTCTAATTCACCCGAAATTTGTTGATGTTATAGAGGTTGTTTATATGTGAAAATTATTGACAGTATAATTACAAAATCAAAATATTATATATTTGTGATACTTTTTCAAAATTAATGTAGCATGATTGGTATGGATCACTGGGTAAAATTTATATAAAATTGTACGTTTGGTCTGATAAGTATGTATTTAATTCAATTTTGATCCTATAAATATCTCATAATACATTTGGTTCTATATATTTTTAACTTTTAATACATTTATTATGGATTTTCACATTGCCTTATATTCAAACATTTGGAACTTGATTTTGACACAATTAATTATTCATTCATATCATATTTACTCAATTAAGTTTTTAGGTTAATTTTGTGACCATCGTTAATTACAAATGCAGTTGCACCAAAAAAAAGAAAAAAGTTAATTACAAGTGCAGTCAAGTGGATTCTTGATTCCAAATTGTCAGCTTTTTTTAACAACTTTCAACAACTCTTTTTTCCTCCAAAATCTAAGGCACTAAACCTTAGCCATTCCATAGTAAAGTCTTTGATTAAATATTTTTTTTGAAAAAAATGGTAGGTTGGCCTAGAACTGAATACCTACTTTGTGATATATAAATAAGACTAAATTTATAATATCAAGGACCAAATGCATTAATATCAGATTTGATCGTGTCAGGATTTGATCTATGTGTTGGTTAGAAAGTGTCTGATTTGAAAGTGGACAAAAAAAAGAAACGGTAAACTAGTTCGGGTGGCTCCAAAATAGACCCTCTGATATCTAAGTCAAAGAGTAAAACTTGAAGCTTCGATTAAAAGCAGGTGAGAGAATTTTACAGAAGTGATTGTGTTTATCAAATAAAATAAATGCAAGGGGTATTTATAGTGAAGGGTCTTGAATGTACTCAAGCTGATACTTGCTGATTTTCCAGGCACCACTAATAAATAGTGCAAAGCAAAACGAAAATACATAGAATAAGAGAAAGATGTTTCAATCCAATAATCGTTCCGGTTAATGAATAAGCTAGGCGATGAATATAAAGTAAAGAATAATTGTAACCATAACAAAAAAATATGAAAGTAGTTGCCAATGAATAAGTAAGATTATGAGTGCTGAGAAAGTAGTAGAATAGTTAGGGGAGAGTTGCGGTTCTTGATTGGAAAGATTTTTTTTCTTGTGTGAGCAATATGCCACAAGTCCCTCAATAATAATTTTCAATTCCCTTTATTTGTTATATCTCCTAAAAGAGTGGACCAAATACGTTGGATTTGTTGAAATTTTTGTAGGAGAGTCCTATTAGTGGGAATTCTAAAAGTTGAAAATTGTTGTCTACTCTTCCATGTTGACTTCCTCAAAGCCCTAAAATCCATGGACACAATTCTAGGGCTGCAATTCATGAAATTGATCCTCTCTTGGTGGGCCTCGTCCTCCTGCCTATTGGGCCAAAATGATAGGAAGGCCCAACATCATCACTCCCCTAACTCTCGTAGTCCAAAGAGTTTGGACTACGAGAGTAGCTTAATGGAAGTGGGAAATTTTCTCTAATAGTTTATCTGCTTTCTAGTTAGCCATGTCTCCCTCCTGGTCCGGCTGAACCTCCAGCTAAGCCTTTAGCTGAACCTCTAGCTACCTTTTCAACCAAACCTTCAAATAATCCTTTAGTTAAGCCTCAAACTAATTCACCTTCCCCAGCTGTATCTCCTTTGATGTTCATGCCACTCATACCCACGCCTTGGAGGTATCAAAGGAGTTAATCTCCGGTAGCTCCTGTTTGTGAAACTTTATTACTTTTTCTGTATTTCTTATGGTTTTCCTACTTTCTGAAGCATCTTGCCTTTCCCTCCAGGTGGGTGCTCCCCGGGTCCAACAACAGGTAGTTGGACAAAATTGGGCAGCATTAGGGAGAAGGTCTTCGGTAGATGTAAGGTGGTAGTGGAGACGAAATTGGCCCTAGTTATGCAGTCAGGCACGGAGAAGACTGCATGTTCAGATCCTCCAGGAAGTCAGATTGAAAGCATCCCATCTACTAACATGATCCTCTATGGAGTCAGGTTGAAAGCATCTCATCTCCTAGTGTTCTGATATTCCACTTGCTGGAGAGGCTAATGTTCCATTTGTTGGAAAAGCTAATCCTCTAGCAGAAACAACAGCAAAAAAAAAAAAAACTGAGTTATCTTGGACTTATTGAACATGCAATTATTTAGAACACGGACCTCCAATTATCTTGAACATTTCTTATATTTAATACTTTTTTTTGGAGCATGAACTGAAGATGTGACTGATTAAACTTTTTATATTTTTGTATTTTTTATTGTTTGATTAAGCTCGTTTTCTTTTAGAATTGTATTGAATTTTTCATTTTGATTGCCCAGCTGATCATTTGGGCTTTTGAATATAATAGTGAGTTGAATATTTGTTTTTGGCACAAGTCTTTGTATGAGATATCATGGAAGAACCTTGTTTCGAGTAGCCTCTTTCTCGCTTTAAGTTATGTAATGTTAATCAGCAGGAAGTCGTCTTTCTTGCAAGATTTGAATCTTCAAGGGTATTCTCTCTGATCGTTTCTATAATTTTTCCATCTGTTGGGCTGGAAATCTCTAGTTTGCGAACCAGTAGCATGATTATATAAATTTAGAGCGTTCTCTCCTACTCATCCTGCTATGCTATTTCATGAATGTGTGTCTCAAATTATATGAGATTGCAAGGTTCTATCTCACAAGAGCATTCCCTCCAGCTCTTGTAATGAATGTCTCCTACCGACTGGGTGGCCAACCTACCTGGTGGGGGTAGTTGGAGATACACTCCCAGGAGCATTCATTCAGGCTCCTCCTAAGGATTTTTTTAAATATTGCCTTCCCAAGGGGGACTTATTTGTGTGTCCCCATCCACCCGGGTTTTTATATATCCTTGATTTTGAATTTCCAATGACGTCGTGGCGGAGGTTTCGCATGTGCCTGTCTCAAATGTCAAATTTACAGTATAGATGATTCATGATATAAATTCTCATTTCGAATTGTAACAAAATCTCAAATACTTCATCGAATATGTATCAAGTGAAAGCAAGTCATTTTTCGCTGCAAGTAAACTGTGATTAACATCTCGATATCCGAATGATTTCATTGCAAAGATACCTCATGTAATAAAATGCTCATAATATTTAAATAAATGATTATAATTGAAATGATAAAACCTGACAATGACCCTTCTGGTCTTTTTGCTATGTGTGAGAGCATGCTTTCTTGGCCTATATATGGGGCTGACAGCAGAAAAACCTTTTAAGGTTTCAAGCATTCTAAAGTCAGGGCCACCTTACCCTAACAGTGTCTTCGTAGGGTCTCCAAAAGTTAACCCAATATTGAGAAACTCCTCTATAAGTTATGTTCTGGGATGACATCCATCTCCCTTATTTTCTTTTCAACTTCCTCTAATCCTCTCTGCTTATCGTTCCGGGCTCTTTTATCTCTCTTCTGCTTAACATCCTTCATGTCTGCCTATTGGACAACTTTTAAATAGTACTTCCTGGCAGAGTATTATCAGTCGTCACTTCACCCCGTACACCCTCCTGCGCGGGGAACTTGATTTTCATGTAATAAGTGGATATAATAGCCTGGAAGGCATTCATTGACGACCTCCTTAAGATAACGTTATACAATGAGGGCATATCAACGACCAAGAAGCGTAAAATTCGGGTTCGAGATCTCGGCTTGATACCCAATACTAGGGGTAAGGTTACCATTCATAAAGGCGAATGAGTTCTCTAGCCGTGATATGATCTCCCAGGCCCATCTGCATTGTCGGGGGATTTCTAGTATGTCGGAACACTCCTGCTGGTGCTGGTAGCACTACCCTAATGTTGGGTAGCTCTATAGTGCTATCTGGTGGGGCTATTTCATACCCTTGGGCCATCAAGTTAGTGTCCCTCAGGGCCTCTCACATCACACTTAGCAGAGCAGACTGAACAGTTTTAGTCAGGACTCCCTGGAGCTAAGCTGACGGACCAGCGTTTTGCAAGGCTAGTTGCACTGTGCCCGGGAAGGCCGTTTGGAGGACATCCTCTATTCTCTTATTGTGTTCATCCAACGTAACGCGCATAGGACCAATAGGTCATAACATTTGGTTGTCCGCCCCTACAAGTCTTTCTGGTCTGTACAAGGTTTGCATTTAGGTTATTTACCACTCTAGGTCATCCATGCACATCAGATTTCCTGGCGTTCTGCTAGAGGTTTGTAGCCTGAACCGCTAGCTTTTTTAGTTTTTCAGCAGTTAGCTGGTATCTTTCCTACTTTCCTACTCCAACAAGAAGGTGCAACTCTTCTAGTAGGAACGTCCTTCCAGGTGGAAGATCCGTCAAACCTGTGTTAGAAAACACAGAGTTGAAGTAGCAGAATTTTAAAGATATTTCCAAAAGCAAAACGTGTTCTTGCAATGTTCGTTTCAAAACAAAGATAGTTTCAAGAAACTTACAATAATTGAAGCTTTCTAGTGATGTTTGATCTCGCATATCAAACACCTTCACGCGGATCGTCCTTCGAACAGTCCTCGAAAAGATCCCAAAGTAAGTAATCCTTCAAAGCGTATCCACACCAGTCCTAGAGCCCGATCAAATTATTGAAATTGCTAGTTCTGTGGCTTCTGTTTTGGCTAGGAAATTATTCCTAGCATTCCATCAATAGGTTTTAGTTTAGTAAGAGAAGCTAGTTATTGTCCGCGAGTCGTGGGATAGCTAGTGGAGCTTATTAGTTCTTAGTTACCTAATTGATCATTTTAAATGGTCAATATTTCGTGATCAATTTTGGCAAGGGCGATGTCCGCGAGTCGTGGGTCGTTCGAACTAAGTTTTGGTCATGATCTTATGATTGATGGGTCTAGCTTAACGCCTAAGTAAATATGGATGCCGCACGAGTCGTGGGTCCATATTGAAAGATAGGTGATGCAAAAACAATTACTAAGAGTTCTAAAGGTGTTAGAATTGGTAAGTTGTACCTACCTAGGGTTCTTACTTAGAATGTCCGCGAGTCGTGGGTTCGAGGTAAAATGCCTAGGATCTTAGTACCCATTGGGAAACGTGTTCCTCTTAGATCTTTGGGAATTATAGATTTTTGAAAAACAGTGGGAGCTACATTAGATTAAAGACCTTATCTTTTGTATATCGTTATAATTCAGCATGCTCACTAGTTCTCTGTTTTACCATTTAGGTCGTAGATTCTGTGATTCTCTACGTGTTTTGAAATGGCAACCAAAAACCCTCTTGTATCGATCCTCGAGTCAAACAAGTTGACTGGTCCCAACTATTCTGATTGGCTGAGGAATCTAAAAATCATTTTAGATTCTGAGAAGAGAACTTATGTTCTCTTCGAAGGGGAGCCTAGTCCCGAAGGGGAGGCTCCCACTCGGGCCGAGCGGGATGCGATTCAGAAGTGGAAGGATGATAATCTCCAAACTCGTTGCCTTATGTTGGCTAACATGTCTCCGGACTTGCAAAGGCAACATGAGGTCATGGAATTTGCTTGGGAGATTTACGACCACTTAGAGCAACTTTACCGCCCTCATGAACGTGTTACAAGGTATAACACTTCAAAGGAATTGTTCCACTTGAGAATGAGGGAAGGTTCAAGTGTCCATGAATATGGACTCAAGTTTCTTGCCCTTACTGAGAAACTTGCTTCCATGGACATGCCACTGAAAGATGAGCTTTCAGTGGATTTGTTGCTGGCTTCGCTCCCACAATCATTCAACCCATTTGTCCTTAACTTCAACATGAATCATGCTGGTGCTACTGTAGCTGAGCTGATTAGTCAGCTTGTGACTGCTGAAAGCACGATCAAGAAGGACAATAAGGTTTTGATGGTGAATGCTCCATCTTCCTCTTCTGGGCCTTCTAAAGGTAAGGGCAAGAAAGCCCAAAAGAAGAAGAAGAAACCCCTTAGGCCCACTGGTGGCATTTCGAAAGGGAAGGCCCAAAAGAAGAAGCGTGATCAGAAAGAGGATGTTTGCTTCCATTGTGGCAAAGCGGGACATTGGAGGAGAAACTGCCCAGAGTACAAGGCTACTCTAAAGAAAGGTATCTTTCTCGTTGAAGTAAATCTTTCTATTAATTCTAGTTCTTGGGTACTTGATACCGGTTGTGGAACTCATATCTGTAATGATGTACAGATGCTAAGTGAAGTCCAACAACTCAAAGAAGGAGAATGTGTCTTGAAGATCGGCGATGGCTCAAACGTTGAAACTCGAGCTTTAGGCACAATTAGATTAGATTTAGGTAGTTTTGAGTTAGTCTTGAATAAAGTCCTTTATGTACCGAGCATTATTCGTAATATAATTTCAGTTCCAATATTAGATTGTGAAGGTTATGAAACTTATATTAAGAATGGTAAATATTTTATCAAACGGAACAACTCTTTCGTTCACATCGGTACTCTAAGTAATGGACTTTACCTAACTCAAAATATCAATATCATGAATATACAACGAGAAACGAAGCGTAAGAGAGATGACAAAGTTTCAGCTCCCTTATGGCACGCTAGATTAGGACACATTTCCAAGAACAAAATTAGCAAGATAAACACTTTAGGATCATTCTCTGAAAATGATCTTAAGGAGTTAACTTCTTGTGAATCCTGTCTCAAAGGAAAAATGTCCAAAGTTCCTTTTAAAGGAACTGTGGAACGTGCCACTAAGGTTTTGGATTTGATCCATACTGATGTTTGTGGACCGCTTAGTGTAAGCACTAGAAACAATCATCAGTATTTCATAACCTTTACTGATGACTTCAGTCGGTATGGTTATGTATACTTAATGAAGTATAAATCTGAAGCTTTTGAGAAATTCTTAGAATTTCAAAAGGAGGTTGAGAACCAAACTGGTCATAAGATCAAAGCACTTCGATCTGATCAAGGAGGCGAGTATCTTAGTGAAGAATTCCTTAATCATCTCAAAGATAATGGGATTGTCTCTCAGTGGACTCCTCCGGGAACTCCTCAGCTTAATGGAGTTTCTGAGAGAAGGAATCGAACCCTACTTGATATGGTTCGTTCCATGATGAGTTTCACTGACTTACCACCTTCTTTCTGGGGTTATGCCCTAGAAAGTGCAGCAAAGATTTTGAATCTAGTTCCTTCTAAGTCAGTCCCTACAACGCCCTATGAAATGTGGCATGGTAAAATCCCTAGTTATTCTTACTTAAGAATTTGGGGTTGTCCTGCTTACGTGAAGAGGACAGTGGGAGATAAGTTAGAATCTCGTTCTAACTTATGCTACTTTGTAGGTTATCCTAAGGAATCCATAGGATACTACTTCTATGATCAATCTGAGCAAAGGGTGTTTGTTTCCAGAAATGCCACTTTTCTTGAGGAACCGTTCCTTAAAGAAAAGAAAGGCAAGATCATAGAATTAGAAGAAGTACAAAGTGATCCCACACCACCCACTGAAGAAACGTCCCCTTCTGATCAACTACAACCAATCACGAATTTCGATACACATGAAAATCCTCCTCTAAGGCGTTCTGAACGCACTCTTAGACAGCCGGAGAGATGGTATGGATTCTTCCATGAAATCTCTCAAAAGGATAATGATCTTTTAACATATGAGGAGACACTTTCAGATTCTGACTCTGAACAGTGGATAGAAGCCATGAAATCCGAAATGGATTCCATGAACTCCAACCAAGTTTGGACCTTGGTAGATTTGCCTGATGGGGTCAAACCCATAGGTTGCAAATGGATCTTTAAGAGAAAGCTTGGAGTTGATGGAAGCATTGCAGCCTACAAAGCAAGACTGGTTGCAAAAGGATTCACTCAAAGACCCGGCGTGGACTTTAATGAAACCTTTTCGCCAGTTGCAATGCAAAAGTCTATTCGGATCATGCTTGCCATTGCTGCATATTATGACTATGAGATATGGCAAATGGATGTGAAAACTGCCTTTCTCAATGGTGACATTGACAAAGACATTTATATGGAGCAACCCATAGGTTTCACATTCAGTGGGAGTGAGCAAAAGGTTTGCAAACTCCAAAGATCAATCTATGGATTGAAACAGGCTTCTAGGAATTGGAACATTTGATTTGATGAATCAGTCAAAGCGTTTGGCTTCATTCAAATTTTGAATGAGTCCTGTGTGTATAGAAAGGAATTGGAGACCTCAGTGCAATTCTTAGTACTTTATGTTGATGACATCCTTCTTATTGGGAATTCGAAGGATGACATGAAAGTAACTAAGTTATGGTTATCGAACCAATTCGAGATGAAAGATCTTGGTGATGCGTCCTATATCCTTGGAATTAAAATCTATAGAGATAGGTCTAGAAGGTTAATAGGACTATCACAGTCGATGTACATTGACAAAGTATTGAAGAGATTCAATATGGAGTCAGCAAAGGTTAAGAACCTTCTTATGAGTGTTGGAACATGTCTTTCAAAGAAGATGTGTCCTAAGACTAACCTTGAGAAGGAAAGAATGACTCATACACCTTATGCATCAGCAATAGGTAGCATAATGTATGCAATGTTATGTACTCGACCGGATGTGGCTTACGCACTTAGTGTGACGAGTCGTTTCCAATCTGACCCTGGAGACGGTCACTGGGCTGCCGTGAAGAATATTCTTAAGTACTTGAAAAGTATTAAAGATTTATTCTTAGTTTACGGAGGTCAGAAAGATCTTACTGTCGAAGGATACTGCGATGCGAGCTTTGCATCTGACTTAGATGATTTTAAGTCAATGTCAGGATACATTTTCTACCTAAACGGCGGAGCAGTGAGTTGGAAGAGTTCCAAGCAAACTACCACTGCAGATTCGACCACTGAGGCCGAATACTTAGCTGCAAATGATGCAGCTAAGGAAGGTGTTTGGATTAGAAACTTCATTCAAGAGTTGAATGTTGTTCCTAGCATGAAAGACCCCATTACTGTGTTTTGTGACAACACTGGGGCGGTTGCTCAAGTAAGAGAACCAAGATCTCACCAACGGACCAAGCACATTATGAGGAAGTATCACCTAATCCGTGATATTATCAAAAGAGGAGATGTGCAAATTGAGAGGGTCACATCAGCAGAGAACGTGGCAGATCCACTGACTAAACCCCTTAGTCGAGAAGCTTTCCAAGGTCATCTTCAGAAGATGGGACTTAGAGTAGCTTTAGAATGGCTTTGACGGGCAAGTGGAAGATTGTTAGGAATAGTGCCCTAGAAAGCCGATTGTATATCCGCTTTGTGCTTTTCCTTATTGTAATCACAGACAATCTTTGAATGAAATAACGAATTGAGGCAACACTTCTTTATATGCTCTTGTTTGGTATGCGTTTACTTTATCTGTGCATGTATGAGAACTCCCCTAATCCTGATGACTTTAGGACTCTACCATTTAGGTGAAATGGTTCATGAAACGAGCCCTATATCACATAAGTCATGATTAGTAAATTACTCCCAGCCGATGAGTCCTACAGACAGTGGGAGTGTCAACCTGACTCCTCTAAAGCTTACTTGTGGGATCACGCCCTTAAGAAGGACCACCTTGTTTCATGGAGGTGCAAAGTGTATAGTTGATACGTGGGTGATACATGAGGGTGCTTACTTTAATAAGTAAGTTCACCGAGGTGCCCCGTGTGAGAACATTCCTAAATGGGAAAGGAAGTTTCTATTTCAGGAAATGGAAACTTCCAGATTAGGAAATATCTCACGAGTCATTGATGTG
Source organism: Lantana camara (assembly GCA_037501455.1). Classification (NCBI taxonomy): domain Eukaryota; kingdom Viridiplantae; phylum Streptophyta; class Magnoliopsida; order Lamiales; family Verbenaceae; genus Lantana; species Lantana camara. The sequence goes on from CM074857.1 coordinate 115,038,806, forward strand.
ATTAATTGATCCTTAGACTTGAGGTTCCTTGTCACTTTATGAGTTAACTCTGTAGTCTTAGGTATAAGCTTTAAAGGGTGTCGCCTTAGACAACTGATTCAAGGCTTATGCTGGGGCTGCACAAGTGATTCATGAAAGTGAATGAGAATCAAGAAAGGACCTACACTTGCATTTGCAAGGTGATCTCTTATTGTGTAAGTCATTCATATGTCATATGGAGTCCTTGGCCAAGGCAGTAGATCAAGACATCAAGAAAAGGGTTTCTTGGATTGAGATCAAATGGATATGAAATGCACTTAGCTTTAAGACCGGATTATTAGGGTTCTGATTATTCCCTTACCCTAGATCTTGGTTGAGAGATAGTAAGTAGGAGGATTGTATCTCACATGAATCAATGACTTAAAGGTTCTGTCGAATCCGAACATTCCAATTCAGCTAGGGGTTAAACACCTGTTGCTAGACTATGGTCGTTTAATCTGTAGACTGATTAATTAATTAGGGTCACTGCTAATTGAATTGAGAACCTAGAGGGTCACACACAACAACTTGGTTACATGAGTTGAGGCTTAAAAAATGATTAAACGAGTTAATCGGGCCTAAAGGGTTCCACACGTGTGAATATATATATTGTATATATATATTAAATAATTAAATATGTTAATTATTTAATAGACTTTGGTTTAATTTTGAATTAAAAAGAAAGTCTAATTTTGGAGAAAAATAATCTAGTTAATTAATTATGAATTAATTAATTAGATAAAATAAGTTATTTATTTTAAATAAATAAAGTATAAAATTATCCAATAATAGTTTGGATATTTTAGCTCTCTTGAAAGTTGATTTGAATTAGAATTCAAAGTCAAAGTTGGAAATTACTTGATGATCAAGTAATAGGAGAGAGAGGGACCAAATCCTTGCCCAACAAGGAATAGGTTCGGCCGTCCCTCTCCCTTACCTATATATAGGGGAGCTCATGCTCCCCTTTAGAGCTAATTGGCAATTCTTTTGGTTCATGCGTTGAACACCTTCCTTTCTCCAAGATTAAATAAAACCCTAGGTTAAGCCTAAACACTAACTAGAGAACTAGCATCCTTACTAGTTAGATTGTGATCAAGTTGGTGGACTTTCTCTAGAGACTTCAAGTTAGAAGTTTGAAGATTCGAGCTTTACCAAGGAGAGGGGATCAAGCCGCGAGAAGAGCGTTCTTGGGTGGCTTGAAACGCTTCAAGAAAGAATAAAAGAAAAGTAAGTTTTCTATCTCTACGAATTTGGTTACACGATTGCGAGTCCAAGGTCCTTTTGTTGGGAAATTTTTTAAATTCCGCTGCTTTCTGATTCGTGTTTTCCAACAAAGAATCATTCACAAAAATCACACAAAATGACTCACTCTCTCTCTCAAACTCTCGGCACCAACACTTCTCTCACTAAGGTATTTTATTTTATTTTATTATTTCATGCTTTATATAATTTTCTTAGTATATTATAGTTATAGCATGCTTAGATTTAATTAAATTATGCCTTTAGGAATTTTATTTTATGAAATATATGCATAATTACTAGTTTTATGTACAATGTGCCTACATATATGAATTTTATTTAATTAAATTCATGATTTATGATATGATATAATGTGATTATGTTTTTAAATATTCATGATCTTATTTGATTAAATTCATGCTTAGAAGAATTTATTTAGATTTATTTTTTATAATTAAAGTTGCATAAAGTGCTACATTTTAAGTTTAATTACATGTTATGAACATAAAATTTATTAAACATGAACTTATATGAACATATAAATAAGTCTAAGAACATGTTCTTAATGTTCTTGAATTGATCTAGGTGCACGTGTGATAGTGTATGTGTGTGTGTGTCTAATTTTGTGTTATACACTGTTTAATTCTTAGAAATTTGAATAGTAAATGTTTTCAATAGTAACTTTGACTTTTTGGTCAACATTTATCTTAAATAATTTAGAAATAATTTAAAAATAATTATAAATTAAGTTTTGAAAATTTTAAAGAATGATTTTATTCGAATTTTCCGAAAATCGGCAATTATGTAAACATTTTCTAAATCATAGCCTATATTGCCAAATTAACCCTAATTTACCATTTCGAATCTTATAATTAGGATCATAATGTGACTAATAAATATCTGATTAGCTAAAGAATTCATAAAACCTATTTGATTAAGGAAATTCACTTAAACGGTTAAAATTCGGGTTTATCGAATATTCTCTAATGTGTTACACTTTATGTACCTTATATGCCTATTTAATTAGAATAATAAGAACCTAGTCCTAAACTTGTAGTAGTTATTACTTCCAGGCGAAAGTAGGACTGAAGAGTGGAACCCGCACAACTTTATTTGAATCAATGGAATCATGCCTATATCTATGTATCTATATAAAATCTATTTCCAAAACCTAACTACTATTTGATTTACTGCCCATACATATTATTATATTACAATATCCCTCTCTAAGAGGAAAATACTTTTGTGTCGGAATCAGGATTTAATCCGGACGTTATATACTTTAGTCCTATTATTACTAAGAACTGATTCCGGACAATGCAAGTAAAATATTTTTATCCTTATTATTATGGGTCCGGCGGCATCAGTAGAAGTAACTAATCCGAAAGGTATCGGGCCGAGGATTGTTATTTTACGGACCGCCACTTATATCCTTGGTAGCGGTTTAACTGGAGGTTAGTTACTCCACGCCAAGTCGATAAGGGGATATATTTCCCGATTATCGTTTATCGTCTCTAGGGTTTGATTCCCTATTGACACAAGGAGTAGCGGAGGTACTATCATACTTGGTTTTATTAAATTATCGGTGCCTTGATCAGCCTGATACTGTTTTACCAAATATTTAAGGAGTACGGTTGGAGAGGCCTAACTTACGGGCAATAAAACTCTTTTATTAAACGGTTCATAATTTTATAAATAATTTTTATATACCCCTATCCCTATTCTAACATTTATTATGAACCGTTTCGTATTTGCTATATCCTATTACTATTATTATAGACTAAGATCTTCTTGGTCTTAAGTATATATCTGAATACGTATACATATAAGTTAATATTCCTTCACTTAGTCACTTTGACTAATCTCTCGCCTGTTTTCAAATGCATGATTTCAAGGAGCGATGGAACGATACCTAGACGTATCTTGGAGCATTAAGTGCCATGCATATTAAGTCAGGATTAATTTAAGGGCACTTAATTCTGAGCATGTATATATTATGAATAAGTTACCCTTATATTTTACCTCAGTATGCTACTCTATTATACTCGCCTTATACATAATCTACTTTGAATAATAATGAGACTGTTTGCTCTTTATGTGCGTTATTATCCTGTTTATTTGCAAAGTTCTAAAGTTTTCTATCTTCCGCTGCATTTTACCTTACGCTCTATTTAAGTACCGTGTATACCGTTCGTCGTAGTATTTCCCGAATGCTAGGTCTAACATCCACTCGAGGGTATTGCGGTACGGGAGTTGTAGTGTTAGGGGGCCGCTATAGAAATTGAGAAACACTTTAACAACTTTAAACAAAATTTCTTTTATTTAAGAAAATAATCTAAAAGTTAGAAGTTTTTTAATGCTTCCAGCTAGTAGCTTAATTTTGCTAAAAATAAGGTAAAGTTGGTTTCAAACAATGTCAAAGTGCTGAAAAGAAACACAAAGCAAAAAACTCGGTGCATGCGTCACGGTCTCCAAGCTATTTATAATCGTAAGGGATAGTAAAGAATATGGAGCATTACGAGATTTCAACATTTGTTATCAATGATGATATTGTTAACAATGACACTAAAGAAAATCCATATAAACCTGACCCAATTTTATAGCAATTATCAACTAATATACAAGTCTACACGAACAACGAAGTACACAATCTTAGCTGGGGTTAACAGATTACAAGGAGTTGACCATCCTTGTAAACAAGCACTTAGAAGTAGGGATCCTTGAAAAGGAAGTTGAGAAACACTTCAACAACTTCAAACAAAATTTCTTTTATTTATGAAAATAAGCTAAAAGTTAGAAGTTGTTTGGTGCTTTCAGCTAGTAGCTTATTTTTGCTGAAAATAAGGTAAAGTTGGTTTCTAACATTGTCAAAGTGCTGAAAAAAAACACAAAGCAAAAAACTCGGTGCATGCGTCAGGGTCTCCAAGTTATTTATAATCGTACAGGAGGATAGTAAAGAATATGGAGCATTAGGAGATTTCAACATTTGTTATCAATGATGATATATTGTTAACAATGACACTGAAGAAATCCCTATAAACCTGACCTAATTTTATAGCAATTATCAACTAATATACAAGTCTACACGAACAACAAGCTCTTGATGGTTCGTAAACTAGTACAGCAAGCCGCTTCCATAAAGAAAAAAATTGCAATGTCCATTGATAATTTACAGGTACAAAATCAGGCAGTTATAATACCAGCCAAAACATCACTCTTACCCCTTGCAAAAATGGTGTAAACTAGTCTAATGGCATCAAGCCATCCGTCCAAAGATTCCCAGGACTCAGCAACCTGAATTCAGTGCAGGAAAAGTAATGCAATAAGAAAATTTAGATGCAACAAGCTCTGACAAGGAAATTTTCTAAAATGAAATTTGGGGATAATTAGCTTATATACCCCGAGATTCGGTATAACTACACAAACTTGCCTTGAGGTTTGAAAATTACAAAAACTTCACCCGACAAACACTAAGATTTGGTTTGACATGTTCTATAGTTGTAAATTTGAAGTCAAATATCGATCAGTAAATGTCTAGGGAAAATAGGATATTCATAAAAATTCAGACATGAAATCGTCAACATGGAAGATGTAATGTAAATTCTTTGACCAGGAAAGTTCTTGCGATTTCACAAACCACGGGGGAAGTTTGTGTAATTATGCCAAACCTCAGGGTACGTCATTTAATTAGGTATGTCATTTAGTTATCCGTAAAATTTACCAAGAAAACGGGTCCATGAATTGTATTGATGCACAGCCCTGCACCAGGTGGCAATGTAAGATCAGCACATGCTGTTATAGAAACAATATCTTGGACATCAACTCTTATGGATTTGTCACTGATTGGTGAATCGTTTGATTTTGATGAAAGGCTGGGTTCAAAATGTCTTTGCTCGTCTTTGTTAATCTGCATGAAAATGATTTCAAAGTTTCATTTTAGGTAGTAGTATTGACGCACCAAGAATAGTTTAACAAGGATAATTAATTCATGACGACTCTTTTAGTGGTATAGTCAAGAAAGGGATAGTCTTTACCTGTTGAAGACCTTCATGATTTAAGATAAATTGAGTGCGACTCCAATCACTGTGTGGTGCAACTGGATTTCCCACAGGTGGTGCTGTAAGATATCCAACCTTTAGATATGGCAGAGGCAGCTGGAAAAACACCAAATTTAGAGAGCTATTAATTGGAAAAAGATACACTTAAATTGTCCAATCTTTTCAAGAAGAAAATGAAGTGGGCCTTCGGCAGTTTCCTTAATCCTATTGATGAAATTCACACCCAGTATGGGTTGGCCTCATATACTACTGGTAAATATTTCCTACTAAGTAACCATAAATAATGAGGAGAAAGAAATTGCAAATGTCAACAGATAACAAAGGATAAGAGTGAAACTGCAAGACAAACAAAAATCTAGAAGTCTAACACGTCAGACAAAATTACTAGCGGAAAAAACAATTAAAGTCTGATTACAAAACGAAGTTTTGAAGTAAACCCTTTTCTTACTAAAATAAGTTAATACTACTCATTCTTCTAACTAATTTTCTATTTTGCCAGTCAATGTCAAATTTGAAAAGATAAGGTTAATAACAATTTAATTGTAATACCAAAAATGCAGGAGACCTGGTGTAACAGAACGTCATACTTATCACCCTACATACATTAAAGCATACATTCAGAAACAGGGCATAGCAGGCAAATCGCTAAATTAGAGGATGGACCAAAATAGTATTTAGATGACGGCTGAGGGTTATGAAGATCGTGGGATAAAAAAACATGTTGAATTACTATTCACTAAATCTCTGTGCTGTTAAAGAATTTTACCCATATATGGACAAAAGTATGGATACCAAAATAAAGTATTAAATTGAAGAAATAACATACTCACCATCGAGCGCACAAGCTTTAAAGCACTAGTGTAAACCTGTATGACATAGACAGAAAAATAAATGAGGTCCCGTCCACCCCTAAAATCCCACGTTTGTATTATGAGAGCAACAGAAAGACTTTAACAAAAAGAAAAGTTGCCCCATGAACAGGAAAGATGTCCAGTGAAAGAAATGCCAGGACAGATCACCAGAATAAGAAAACATCAAAATAAACAAAATTAGAGAGTGAAGCACCATTTCAGATTTCACCGCATATGGTGAAATCTAGCTTATAATATATGTAACATTCTAGAACAGTTAAACAGTAACTATGAGTAAAACGGGAAAGGGAAGTATGGGTAATGGAAGCAACATTTCAGTTTAAAAGAATGTGCTTACCGAGTAATTAGGCTTCAAAGCATGTGCAGCTGCAATGTAAATAGCAGATTGGCTGTATAACTCTTCAGGAGAGACCTCTTTTGCATTCATGTGTCCTCCAGTCCTTGATATATCCTCTGCTAATCCATACTGCAAATTTTCAGTCAAATAAGAAATGCATCAAACCATTGCCTTTTCCCATGTTTATTTTTTCTAACATGTAAAACTTCATCTATTTTATGGATAGAATAGAATGCACCACCAATTTATTTAAGGAAAAAGGCAAGTATTGAACTAACCAGTACAGTTCCAAGATTGTAAATTGCCCTATGGAAATCAAATTGCAACTGTATAGCCGCACGGAACTGTAGATAAACAAGAAAGATATTTTAGGTTAGCACAAGAAAAAGAACTCCATCAGAAAACAGAACTAAACATCAAATGCTCCATGTGCAGATGAACTCCATACCTTGCCAATAGCAGTTTTCACTATTGTCTGTTTCTCACGAGCAGGAACTATTGCACTGAGTTCCTGAAACATAAATTTATAGCACAAAACAAAGAAAAAATAGCCATCAGACACCACATGCATAAAAAGGTGATATAATACACTCAAGTTATCATCTTATGACAGCATTAGCAAAAAAAGGAGAAAACATTTGGCTCAGATGAAAGTATTTGACTGTACCTGCAGAGCAAGTCCCCAATTGTTAAGCGCCTGAATATTCACCTCAGGGTCAGTAAATATCAATAAAACATATAAAGAACATCCAAGAGATGCATCGCATGAAAGGAACATAAAATAGAAAAATATTTGAACGAGAATAGTTCATAAACAAATAATTAGTATTCAGCTGATGCACAATTGTGAAATGAGGGGTCGATTGTTTAAGTTTGATTAATTAATTTAAAAGAAATAAAAAAGTTACCTGGGGACTATTCCAATTGAGTTGGACAGCCTTTTCATAATTCTTTGTTGCCTGAAAATTTAGAAAAAAAAAATTACATTATTATTTAGGGGTAAATATTTCATACTTCTACTGGATTACAAATGCCACACTAACATATGCTTAAGCATGCAGAGGAGAAGAGAGTTTGTGATCAAAGAAGATACATGCCCACACAATTACGTCCCAGGAACAAATGACTCGATTACTCTTCATCTTGAAATAACGTCAAACTACATTCACCAGCACATCATAACACATCAAAAAGGAGAAATATTTTCTAGAAAATCAATATTTAACTAAATCAGCCGGATTCAAGTAACATTTTGCATTCTAATTGGCTCATACCTTCACTTTAAGCAGAATACATGTATTCATCGTTTTATCCATACATATATTAAGGATATCTGACTAAGTTTGTATACTCCTGCACCTATACAGCACCCCTGCTAACATCAATTATCGCATTTACCAATCATCGAATGGGGCTTCTAATCATTAAAATGAAGTAAAACTCATATATCCACGAGTAGAAAACTCCAACGGATGCTGCTGGCAACTTCAAATACTCTAAGTACACCGCAGACGAACCCTCTTTCTACTTCCACTTTTTCTTTTCCTACTCATTTTTTGTTATTAGAGGCTTCAACAGGCCATGTATAAGACCATAAGATTAAACGTCAGTGGCACTTTTTATTGAAAAAAAAAAAAAAGAAGAAAATGTTCCACCGCATTGATTATCGACCAGCAACCAAAAAAGCAGAAAACTAAATTGGGCTTTAGATAACATGAATACTAGGATTAATTCTTGGTCAATCTAACAAAATTTTGAGCACACCAGAAGAATTTAAGAGAAGTCTACCTGTTTCCAGAATTCCTCAGCCTCCTTTGTACGACCACGCATTTTTGCCCGATCCGAGATTGCTATAGCCCAGTTATAGTAAGCCTAGCATAAAAGAAGAGAATATCAGAAAATTTCACTTAAATTAACAGTAATTATCTTTTCAGAAGATATACAAAATATATAAATAAATAAATATGTAGATTGGTTGACGTGAGAATAAATTAGTTAAATAATTTCTACAGATATTCTCAATGCTGAGAAAGCCAGATTGAGCATCATGAAAAACTGTAAATTGCCTTTTCATCTGTAAAATCTATCTTCAAGAAGATATAGCACTGAACTTTTATTTTATAACATGTGTCTCAGGAAAAAGAAAAGTAGAATATTGCAGCAACCATTCGAACTCATGATCACAAAAATACACATGCACACAGCCAAGTTCAATCTGCCATGGTTTTCATTTATCTACAAACTACCAAAAGGTATCATGTACACATACATCATTGAGTGTGGGGCAAAGACGGGTAGCTTCCTTATACTTTCGACATGCCTCTTCAAGTAAAGCATCCTTGGAAGGAGAACCGGATTCTGGATTTACGTTATCAGCACTTTCCTGCATGCATTGCAAATGTCAGCAATCTTACAACTTTTATAAAGATGCAACTTCAACAATCCCAATTATAAACTACATGGGTAACTAATAATAGTAATCAGAGGATCCACAAGGCCATTTAAGCACAGCCATTTTCACCTATTATTGGATAGGACCATCAAAATAATTCATGGTCCTTTATATGGCCTGAGGTGTTTGATTTAATGATTCTTGCAACGAATTATATTATAAAGAAATTGGTAGTTAAGCAGCCAGGTAAATCTGAAATATCTGAAGAGAAACTAAAACACATTGCCCTAACAATCTAATGTAAACTGCATTATGTCAAACCTGAAGAACCAACGCCCAATTATACAATGCATCATAATCCTCTGGATTTCTCTCTAAAGCAGTTGCATATCTGCAAATCAATTTGAAAAGATTTCAATTAACTAATGCAACCTCACTGTATGTGAACTTCTGCGTGAAAGAATGATTGACAAGAGTGGTTAAAGCCAAGACAAGCCCACCCTAGTTGATTTTCTTATGTACACAAAACCACAAATAATAAAAGAAAAGAGGCCCACAAGCAAATAACGGGCACATGCACAACATTATATCATAAAATCAAGCAGCATAGATGAAACAAGAGAAAGGAAAAGGTAGGCCGTTGCAGCAGCTAACTTAACATACAATGTTCTGCAATTGCTAATGTACCCTACTGCTTCATAAGCATTACTACTAAGAAGGTGCCATCAGACATCAATTTTTACATATAAATGGAATAATCTCTCCCAAACTGAGAAATATGTAAGGTTTGGTTATTTGATCAAAATGATCTTGTTTTATCTTTTCTCAGATTACTTTTTGTCAAATTGACATTTGAAAAGAGGAAGCTCTTTGATCCATTTTAGTGGGAAAATGAACTCAAATTTTTAGAGTACAATAAGTGTTCATCTAATATTATATAAACGAAAGAGAATTAATCAACATATTATATTAGGCAGTTTCATTATATATGATGCACTAAAATCGAAAAGACTACCTCTTGGCTGCAAATGTAAGAATCCTTTGACGAGATCTACCTTCCTCATCAAGACCTGTGACACTATTAATCAACTCCATAGCGGCATTGTTCTGTTCAATTTGCTGTTCTGAGTGTGCTTGGCTAGAAAAACATAGAAAGAAACAGGAAAGATCATCAGTGGTAAACCAAAATCCAGTCCAAGCCAGTCCATGAATTACACAACGGAAACAGCCCTCACAATGTGTCCAGGACAAAGCAAAAGTTAGCAAGTGTACAGAAATAATTAATAAAGGATTTATTAAGCAAACTCTATCCTAAAATTCAGTCAGCAGAGAATCTCAAAATAAAATCAAATTATTCATTGAGTAATTGAGTTTGTTCTTTCACAAACAACTATCAGAGATCCTATTATGGTTGGCCAGAGAAGAGGAGAAACAGAAAAGATGAAGAACTGAGAAATGCTAAAACAAAATTAGGAGAAACATTCACCTCATGTAAATTGACCACATTGTTGATATGTATCAGATGTTTTAGTAGCATCTAATACAACATAACACGCAGCACCTTAACATGCCCTCATTTGAGTGGAGTCCAATTATCTACAATTGAACATCTGACAATGTTTCTGTCCATTGTAAAGCATGAACCTAACAAAGTGATTAACACTCCGAATATCTCAGTTAAAATTATTGTTACAGGGACAAATGAGATTCTTGACAGCAATGTGGCATACTAACTCCTTGCCACTTTTGCGCAAGAAATTAATTTACAGATTAGCCTTTCTTAGCCTTTGATTGAACATTTTAGTAACTCAACCATAGCCTGAATGATCACATTTTTAACTCTTTACATCATACATCTTACTCACAAGCTGAAAACTTTGAAGAATTAAACATTAAATCTAGAATTCAGGCAAATCATGAAACAACAAACATTATTCCTGAAATGTTGCAAGTAATTAGTACACAATGATTCATATGGTTAAACACCAAAAGTCTCCTTTTTGTCAGAATTTGGTTCCTAACTGGCAACCCGTTTTTCAATTCATTCAACAACTAAAACATAAACCCATCCACGTTTTTCACCTTCATCTATTCTCAGCATCCTCTGATTTTGTGACAGAGCTCCCAGACAACTAGCATTATCTTTTTAGGTTCCTCAATAGTTTCAGTAAATATGAATTTAACTGATCTTATTGATTGCCAAGTTCTGAACTACTGAGTTTTTTATACCTAAACCACACTTAAGCATTCTCTCCAGAATAGGTCTAGTTCTGTTACCATAAATACAAAAGACCTCAGTAAAGCATTTCCTAAAACTTCATTTCAACAAGATCTAGGCTACACCAAATGCTGTAATGTATCACCTTCCCACTAATCGAACATCAAACAGTCTTCATAACATTTCTTAATAAACCATAGTCACACACAACTGCAAAATCCATACATCTTCTAAACTTCGATCCCACCATAATCAGTCGCAAGTGATCAAATCCAGAATAAGAATCTTCCTCAGAAGCTCTTCTAAAATTTACTGACCTCAGAGGAGTACCGGCCTCTCTTCCATCGTTGTCATTGGTATCTCCATTCTTCAATTCAGTCAGCAATTCTCTCATAGTGAACGTCCGATTCCCTTCGGCGTTCCCTAGCCTCGAATCGCTCCCCACATCCTGGTTCGACGGCACTCCGCCCGCGTCCGCATCACTTAAATCATTCGAAATTTCACCTTCCGGTGGAGAACTCGACGCCTCATTGTCAACTTGTTGTGCTTGGCTGGATTTTTCAGCATCAGGTGATTGTGCATCAGTGGTGTCGGGATCGGGGAGCTGAGGATCTAGATCGGCGGTTGAAGGTGGAGCAGCAGCAACAGCAACAGCATGGGATTCAGGCTCAGGTTGAGGTTCGGGTGATCCGTTTTGCGATTCAGGGAGCTCGGAATTGGAAGACATAGTGATAGTGTACAATAGGATTGTTGTGATTTGGAAGCTGGGAGAGGGAGATCTCTATTCTCCAGCAGCAACGACTAAATCTAGTTGTGAAATTCTTTCTCCCTCAAATATTTATTTGATTTTGTTTGGAAAGTGTTTGCAGTTGGCTAATGCTTTCTCAGCGTTTCTCCAGTTTAGGCAGCCCATTTAGCAGGCCCTCCCTTGGGGGCATTTGACAATTGACACAGGCCCAACTCCCAACCCAAATCTATTTGGTATTTGAGTTTTTTAAAACAGTTATTATTATTGATAGTAAGAATTTTATTTATTTTTTATTTTTAGGAACTCGGCTAACACAGTCAAAAGGTTATTATCGAGACCCCTCATATATAAACAATTAAATCATCAAATTGTAATTATAATCGTTTATGATCTAACGATCGTAAATGTTGTTCATATCATACTGCCTAAGGGTGTAAAAGGATAATATTTGAGCGGATATGTTGTATCCGAATCCGAGTCCGCTTAGTATATTTGTTATCCGAATCCGTATCTGTTATCCGACGAATGATAAAATTGCTATCGGATGATATACGTTTATTCTTATTCTTTTTTATTGTTTCTCAAATGATTATATAATGCATAAATTAATATTTGTTTCATCAAGGTATAAAAGAATATATAGATGCATATATTATCGAATACGGATTAAGGTTATATCTATCAGATCGGATGTTAAACGGATCAAATGTGTGATTATCATATCCTTATCCATTTATATTTCGGATATCTATAATTGGATACGGATAATACGGATAATATTCTCATTAAACGAATTCGAATGCAGAAGGATATCAAATTTTCGGATATCTATTTACAACCTTAACAGTGTCCATAGAAAACAAGAGATACGCGTACAAAACTGGTGGACAACGTCCAAGCAAATTTGATAATAAAATCTAGCTTCTGCTGGCGAAGAAAAGCTATGAAAATTCTGGCCCTTATATTCAATGAGTCTCTCATATCCTCTACTAGCCTCCTAACGAGGCTACCATGCATCCAAGCAAGGTCGATAGGAATCTGTGTGACACCTACAGATGATCGCATCAATGTCGCGAGCGTCCTCAGGGCAATTAACTAACCTGTTTGGTGGTTGTCGGACCATTTGCACCAGCAAATCACCATCAATTTCCAAGTTACTAACTAGCCACATGGAGTGACAGAACTTCTTGGTCCATCTATTTCCATCAAATATATTGCTACCACAAGTCTGCACGTAAAAGAAAGGAACCCTTCCAGAATGACAGAGATCATGAAAGTAGCAACTCTTAATACTGTTGAAGTCAAAGTTCAAAACATAACTATACCTCACATGTATATTACCGAAAGTCTATGTTTTAAAACCAGGATCGGACGTCGAACCGGAGCCTTCACTGGTTATTGGTTTTACTGGTTCTACCGATTGGATAACTGGTCGAACCCGTATAACGTCATAATTATATAATATTTATATTTAATTATATAAATATATATAATAATATATGATTGGGGCAAAATACGTTTGACCCACGTTTCGACACGTGGAACAGTCAACGCATGACAAGTGGATTCAACGATCCCCCAAGTCAGCCCCTACGAGCGTCCTAAACCTTCAATGGAATAAGGTCACATAAAGCATGTCGTTGTTTGTTAAGCACGTGATCGCTCCAAGCTCCATAACGAGCGCTTCACCCAAGGCTCTCTGACGAGCGCCAACTTCACTGCCATGTACGCCTCCATGGTCCTAATGGAATCACCAACGAGCGTCATGTTTTGTCAGACATACCCTCACACAACGACTGATTAAAGGGGACCCGCTCCCCCTCGTTGCACTACTTGGGCACTAATCCCCATGAGGATCTTCAAGTCCATCAGTCTCGATTGACACGAGCGTGCCTCTCGCCCTCGTTACCAACCTCTAAAACGGCTCTCTGACACCCGTACAAGCCTGCGCACCTGCCACTGTTGCAAACACTAACTTTTACCAACTGTTGCAGGAGATTCCTCCTAGGTTTCTCCTCGTTGCGACACGTGTTAGGACAACATTAGGGCAGGACCACACGAGGCAAATTACCAAAGGGTCCCTGACCCTCAACTATAAATATGGGAATTCATCTTCATTCCTGTAAGCATTCTTCATTACTGTAGCTTCCTTTCATTGCTTGCATTCTCTTTCAGATCTTTATCTAACTTGAGCGTCGGAGAGCCAAACTGGGAATCACCCCCAGTTTTCCCAGCTTGGCCTTCTGACTTTGTTGGTGTTTGTCCTAGCAGGTAGAGCCCATAACTTTTCCGGCGACCCTCTTTGAGCTTCACCCTCAGTTTCCCCACCTCAACAAAATAGAAAGTGATCGGAGTTTGACCTTAACCTGATCGGACACCATCAATATAAATATTAATTATATAAATATTAACTAAAAATAATCAAATAAATTAAATAATATAAACAATAGATATAATTTTAAATCATTTTAACTATCCATTAACTTTTAAATAATATCTCTAAAAAAATTTCAAACTATAAATTTACAAACATATAGATAAAATATCTAACTAAATAGTAATGTAATCAACATCAACCAAATTAATAATATAGAAAAAAAATTTAATTTAACGAATATCATATTTTTATTGCAGAAAAAATAAAAAAATATCACACATACATTTATATTTTATAAATATATATAAAATATTTCAAATTATTGAACCTATGTTTAAATTGAATTCGTACGATATAGTATAATATTTGTAATCATAATTAATATTGTAGCGTCTCCCCTAGCACTACAACCCCCGCATTGCAACACTTCCAAAGTGGATGTTAGACCTAACACTCAGGAAATACTACGACGAACGGTTTAAATGGTACTTAAATAGAGCGCAAGGCATAACACAACGGAAGATAGGGAAATTTAAAATTTTACAAGTAAACGGGGATGGTAGTACGCATGAAGAGTAAGAACTTCATTAATATGGATCGAAATAGATCACATAAAAGGGTGTATGATATAATAGCATGCTAAAGTAAAATGTAAGGACAATTTATTCATAGTATGTACATATTTAGGACTAAGTGCCCTTAAATTAACTCTGACCTAATACGCCTGACACCCTACTGCTTCAAGATACCTCTAGGTATCTTTCCATTGCTTCCTGAAATCATGCATTTGAAAATAGGCGAGGAGTTAGTCAAAGTGACTAAGTGAAGATTTATTAGTTTATATGTATACGTATCTATTTAGATATTTATACATAAGACCATGAGGATCTTAGTCTATAACAAAGGCAATAGGATATAGCAAATATAATATGGTTCATAATATGTTTAAACTAAGGGTAAGGGTATTAGGTAAGTATTTATGAAAGTATGAACTGTGGCACCCCGACTTCTCGATCGTACAGGTACGCGCGCCACGCGTGTGAGTTTTGAGATTTAGGATTTATTTAATTTCCTTTTCGTTATTTATTTGCGTGATTTAATTTATTTAGTTTGAATATTTGCAATTTATGTGATTTTAAATTTCTAACTTTGTGAATTTAATTTCCTGAGCATGATTTATATGTCTAATTAACCCTAATTGTAACATTTTGAGACTTATGGATTTGATTGATAAATTTCTATGGACTTATTTGTAACATTCTTAAATTGGATACTTGATTTCATTCATTTAAATTTCATAGGGACCAAGTTACAATTTTCCTTATCTTCCTCCCTCATATACACGATATACATGTATACACACACATCCATTTCTTTCTTCCTCATTTCAATACAAGACAAGGCAAACTCTCTTCCATCTCTCCCTCTCTCCTCGATCCAAACAAGGAAGCCTAGGCCAAGAATTTCACTCCACATTCTTCAAGAATCATCACAAGACTCTATCTCATTCCCTTCCCCTTCTTTTTCTTCATTAAAGGTGATATATGTGTGTATGTATATTTGATGAGTGTTTGGAATAAGCTAGGGCTTTTACATTCTATGAATTCCGTGGTATGTTTTGAAGTTTATGTGATGGTTTTGATAAGTTTTTTACTTATATAACTCGAGGTCTTGGAAGTTTGAGGCATTTATGATCATGGATTAAATGTGGGTTTGTTGGATGAGTATTTAATGATTTAAGTATGTTTAAGTGTATTTTTTTATGGCTATATGATATGTGTTGGTTATATATTGGTTATGCAATGATTTCTTGAGTGTTGTTGAGTTTTGGAGTGAGTTTGTGGGTGCTTTCTTTTTCTCCCGTAAGTCCCCTGTTCTGCGCTTTGAGGGTCTCGGCCGGGATCCTTAACAGTGTAAAAACAATCCCGGCCGGGATTAGCCTGGCAGCAGGCTGTCTGTTGCAGCCTCCCGATTACAGGCGGGATCTGGGACTATTGTCCCTGCCGGGACGAAAACCTTTGTATCCTTCCCGGCCAGGATGCATGCCTATCTTTATGTTTGTGAATCTAGTTTGTTGTTACCTCGTTCTTTTGGGAATCCTTACTCGTTTCTTTAAATGTGAGACTTTAATTGTGCACATGAACATGTCATTTACATAATGTAATCTCATAATCATGCCATTTGCATTTTTATCAGTTGCCGAGCATCATACTTGGTTCATATTGAGTAAAGTCTCACTCGTGTCCTGTTTCACTGGTCCAGAGGATTCTCAGGAGGACTTCGAGCCGACTGTGTAGTGTTCGGGGAGTCCGTTTGCTTCTTTTACTGGGTTTCAGGAGAAGAATTGATAGGATATCTAATATAAACCCTACAACCCTTTTACGTGTTAATTTGGCCAAAAACCATATATTATATCTATATCTTGAGTTCAAATGATCAAACGTTTTCAATTGAACCGTGACTTGTACTTAACCCGTTTTGGCGAGATTCTTGCACTTCATGGGGCCAAGGGCCCTGTGCACTGAGAGAACCGGGAAAGCATGGGCTGACGACCATCTCCTTGCATAGGTCCCACAAATCTTAGTGTGATACATTTTCTATTGTTTTATATTGTACAAAATTAAATATTGTTTTAAAATTTCCATATCTTAATCTATCTTCAGTTTCTATAATTAATCCAATCTTATGTGCCCACTCAGTAATAAGTGTTGATTTATTTGTTACACAGCCTATATTTAATAATCCATCAACTCCTAATATTCCTTTTGTAGGTATATATTGTTCAGGTATTTTAGCTCATCTTCGTTTTTTATTTGGAATGTATCCTTTCTTGAAGTTATATTGTATACTAGTATTTTTTTAGATGATTAGTATTTTGATCTTCTTGAGCATATTCAAAATCTCCTTCTTTATATCTATGACTCGGTTCTGGAATATCTTTTTTATCATTTTTTTTTGTTTTCGTTCCATTCCCAAAACATCGTCTTCTGATGATTCATATCCATATATTACTTCTTCATTTTCTACTTCTGGTTTTATAGCTTCTAACATATGTTCTTGTTTATTTTCTTCTTCAATTATTTTTAATGATTCTAATAAAGTGTTTAATTCTGCAATTTTCTCTTCTAATTCAAAAGATTCCATTAAAAACGTGGAGGCTCTATTTGAAAAGGTTTACGATTTTTATTTCCAAAATATATTTCAAGATCAGCAATAGCTATATGTCTAGTTTGTTCTTTTCTTATAGTTACTTCTTTGAGTTGTTTTAATAGCTCTTGACAATTTACCATAGGATGTATTATTTGTTTTTCTCCAGATATAATTATTTCTTTATCTTTCTCTTTTCCTTTGAGTTCACCTAGAAGTTTATTTAATATTTCTTGCGTATTATCTATTTCATTTATAACATCTTGTTTTTGTATTTTTTCTAAAAGAATTTGTTGCAACATATCTATAATAGTATTTAATTGTGGATTTGTAGTGGTATGAAATAAATGTGGATATTCTCCCTCCCGATGACAAGAGAAAATGTTTTTATCAATTTGATAGTATGGTTCTATTTCCTGATTAGTAGTGTTAGCATTTTGTATAGTATGTTCTAATTGCAACATTTTATCTTTAGTATGTCTAAGTTGTTCAGTTAAAGTTTGAACTATATTGTTTAGAGATTGTACTTGTTCGTTTAATGTTTCTACAAATTTTTGTAATTCCTGTGTGAAATTCATGTTGATGCAAGTATATTTATTTTAGTTATTTGTTTTTTACACCAATTTATTGTATTACTATTTTGTTCCATAGATTCTTTTGTTCCAATATCACGTTTTTTCAACCATTTAATATATTCTTCCAGTCTTAATAAGGTAGTTGGAGTGTATACCTCATTTTTCATAAGATTTTGCTCTCTACGTTTCTTACTTTTAAGAATTTCTTCTTGTATTTTATAGTGTGTCGGATTATTTATCATATTTGATATTTCTAATTCTTGTTTTATTAATTTTCGTATTATTCTTAATTCTTGACGTTTTAGTTGTTTTTTATATTGATCCATTTTTAACCATTCATTTCTCGTTGATATATTTTCTTTACTAACTTCGAATTTATTATTTCAATTTGCTTATCATTTTCTATTATATTTTTTATTTCATTAGGACATATAAAAATTTCTTTCATAATAGACTTGTATTTTGTTGCACCTTCTAATCTTTTTCCTAGTTTTCTTACATCAGTTTTTATCTTTCTTGATATTTTTTCATTCATTATGCACTTATTAGTAAAATAAATCTTTGTATTTGTTCTTGATAGTATATTACCCATTGTAGATGATATCTCATAGTAAACCAGTGTCTTTTATTTTTCGCTTCTAAGTATGACTTATTATGATAATCATATTTTTCATTTATTTCTTTTATATATTCATTATATATTTTTAGGAATTTTGATTTAAGCATGAAAAGTATTGTGGTGGAAAATATAATATTTCAAAGTTATTGTATTGATTTGTAAAAAATATCAACTGTCTCATGAAAATGTTGTTCCGCTTTTCATAATCACGGATCACACTAGTATAACAATATAGTTGAATAGTACACTATTATTGGAATATAGTTTGAAAAGTATACCTTTTATATAAATGTACCTGATTTCCCCCTCCACTCCCAAGCCCCAAATCCCATCTCCCACGCCAAGCACACCCTCTCTCTCACTCAATCGATTCCTATGGCGGGTTCCAACGGTAGTGGCTTCTCCGATGGCTCGGAGAGTGATACTGACTTGGCAGTGCTGAAAAGGGCACGCACGTACACTAGAGAACCGAGTTGATGCATTTTGGAAGAGGATATGGCCCCGAATGGAGCAGGCTGGTTGGAAAAAGTTGTCACTGTGGAACAAGGAAGAGCACAAGCTTGAGCAAATCATTCTCCGACCTGGCATTGATCAGGTAAACAAAGATAAGCATAATAACTATTTTGGAACTGTTGAAGAAGTCTTGTAAAAATTGGATGAGAGAATGATTTATGCGGACAACAAAAGGTGAAATTTGCATGTCGGAGTGATGAACGTGCTAGCTTGAGTTTTTCGGCAGTATCGGTGCAATTAGAAGACATAATGCTCAAGTGCATCGATTCTACGCTGGAAACTCATACCAGTTCTGTGGGTGGTGTTTCCCCTCTGTTATCGAGAAGAAGAACCATGAAGAAGAGGGCGATTGCATTTCTGAAAAAACACCTGATGCCTGATGGCAATTGGAAGTAAGATTTCTTTGTCTCTGATTTGTTGTTGATAGATAATGGCGTCTTAGGTTTATTCTCAGTTTTTGTTGATGGATGATGACTTTTTTGGTCTATTCTCAGTTTTTGTTGACGAATGTCGTTTGGTTTTCCTGAGAATGTTGACCCAATACTCGACTCGGCCTCCTAATGCACTCGGCGTCGAGATACAGGTAAGAGGCCTACCACCGATGCTCAACTAGGAGATGTCCAGCCCCAGCCGCCCCCCTCCCAACCTGCGCAATGGAGATTGGATGTCGGTAGGGGGGCATTCTATATAGCCGGAACAACCAGTGAGTTCCGAACATGATCTCCAGGTGGGGAAAAGGCAACCTATCCTAAGACACTGACAGTTTTCGACCGTCTGGGGGCTAGGGTCGATCCTGAAGCCCCCGAGAGAGCTAATTGAGGTTTCGTTGTAGAGAAGGGCGATCTGAGGAATCAATTGCCTCCCCGAGAAAGGCCGGCGCCTCCACCACAAAAGGCGCCCCTCGAGCGTCCTCCACCAAGGGCCCCTCCAGTCTATGAGTTCGAAGATGAGGAGATTTCTTATTATGACCCCCCACCAAGAAGGCAACGCGACCAACAACCCCAGCAACAGTACAGGCGTAAAGTTGCCTATCAACCAGTCCAAGCACCAACTCGGAGGTATCGAAGTGTCCGAGAGGGCAGGTCCCCATTCTATGAAGAGATCCTCAATTTTATGACCGAGGACAAGATGCCCACAAACCTCCCGACCTATAGAGGGACGACCGATCTGAGGACAGGTCCTTTTTTAAGGGGGGAAGGTTGTGCCGCCCAGCCCGTTCGGCCGCACAGGTATGACGTCACAGGTGAGTTATATGTGCATTTAAATTATTTATTCATGCTCTTATATGTTAATATTTGCATTATATGTTGAACATGAATGATTTAATATAAGAACTTTGATTTACTACTTAAATCTTGCACTATATGCTTCTTTGACTTCGTACGATCCGTTCGACTTTGAATTTGATTCCGAATTTTGTGAATATGTGATATGCATGAATATATGAATTATGAACTTTGTTTATATGTTTGTTATACGTTTTAGAACTTGTCTAATGAGGTCTTAGACCATTTTTGTGAAATAGGGACTTAAGGGCCTAAAGAGAATTTGTAAGCCCCAATTTCCGGAAGTTCAGGTAAGCATGCCACATGCGGGTCTTCGGGAGTTGGAGGCTAATTTTAATTACTTTACTCGTTTACTCATTTATTTCATAATGTTATATGCATTATATCTTTATGCATTTATATGAATTATCTTCAACGTGAAATTTACGTGAAATTATATGAAATTCATATCAATTTGAGGAATTTTGCATGACTTGGAATGTTGTTATGTGGAATAATTGCCGAACGTGAATTAATTGCCAAAATTGTCCCTACTTGAACTTTCCTGTAAATCCAAGGACTAACTCGCATACTTATTTCATGGACTTAATTGATTAATTTCCAAGACCTTTCATCCTTAATTGCATAACTTAATAAATTGAAGGACCAATTTGCAATTTTAGATATTTCACCAAGTTCAAAAATGGTGAATCACGTAATAATGCTTCCTCATGCTTCCAATTCCATTTTCATCCAAAATTCTCCAACATCTTGCTTCCTTGTTGCTCTCGGTCCATCCAAGAAGAAAAGGAGAAGAGATTTTGTTGATTTCGACCAAGTTTTCCAAGAATTTAGGAGTTTGAAGCTTAATCATCCATTTCCATCACCTTCTTCCATTTCTTTTCTTCAAGGTATAAGTATGGGCTTGTAGGGATGATTCTTGATGATTTTATTGAAGCTAGGGTTTATGAATTCATGGAATATATGGATTAATTGTTGTTTGATGCATGAATATATGATTATAACTTGAATTGATGCATGAATTCTTGAAGAAAGTGAGCTTATATGGTGAGTGGGTGGATGAACTTGAAACTCATGATTCTTGAAGATCATGAATGATTTGAGTGTTTATATGGAGCTTTATTATATCTTGAGTGTACATGCATGCTAAGTTCCAGAAATATGATAATTTGGTGCTTGAAAATTGGTGTTTTGGTTGGTTTTGTGGTTGGCCGAGACGATCCCCTGTTTTGCTCTGTTTTCTTTCTACTGCGTTTGAAGGTCGCGATAGCGACCAAAAATAGAGCAAAAATGGTTGGGCTCGTGATCCACTCTTGTATTTGGCCATAACAACAGGTCGCGCCTGCGACCTGAAATACACATAAATCAGGTCGCGGTCGCTACCAAAATTTGGCCAAGTTTCGACTTTTGAAAAATTGCCCGAAAAATTCATGAAAAAAATAGGTCGTGCCCGCGACCACCTTTTGAACAAAATAAGTCGCGGCCGCGACCCTTGCATAATCTGCATAAAATTCAATTTTTCACTTTCAATTCCAATCATTTATTTGGTCCCAACATGATAATATATGGTCAATTACACGTTAAAACATGATGTTTACATGCTACACTGGGCATTTCACATCCCCTCGTCGCATTTTGCCGTTCGTTATAATTAGTCCATCTTAAGTCGAGTCTTACGTACACTTGTCCTTGTTACACATATCACGTTCCCGGTGATGAGGAGCACGCTCCATAGGGTGTTTCCTTACTTTTTTGGTTGGTAAAGTAAAGGTGAGGTTTAATTTCTAGTTATAAATAGAACTTTATAACCCTATATGTAAGACTTTGGCCAAAATGTATATTATACCTATAATTTTCCCAAAATCCTAAATGATTTCAAGCAAGCCATGATTGACATTGAATCAAACATGTTTTGGCGAGTACATTGATTGTACTGTGGGCCCGAGGGTCGTGTATTGAGCCAACCGGGAAAGCAAGGGCTGACGGGTAACTCCTGCACTATCCTCACCATTTGGGATCACCTCTGAATCCACCAGGAGGTTTGGTGGAGGAAGAAATCCCGTGCGTGGGAGTCATGTTCCCGACATACACCATGATTGGATGGTTGGGTCTTGCAAACCCACCATCACCCGGAGAAAGAAGGGTTCATGAAACTGCTACTTGTGCACTGTAATTGGTTGCATGATCACCTTTGAATTGAAAACTAAATGTCATGATCGTTCACTGTCGGAGTAAAGGTTGGAGATTTGCCCTCACTCGTCGGGCCACTGATTAACTGAAACTGAATTAAATAATAAACGTGATAATTGTAATCTCAGGCGATATCATATTTTATTTCTTGAATTATATCGTTCTTTCCCAAAACATTACCCGAAGTTATAATTTGCATGTATGTGCGCTTATATTTATATACCCCTCACTCAGTCTTCGTAGACTGATGCCTCCACCTTTCAGGTTTTGTAGGTGCGTGCTAGGCGGGAATTAGAGTTGAGTCGTGTCTTTAATTCGGGTCTAGCACCCTACACCTTATGTTAGTATTTTCGTGATATGCATGCATGTAATATATGATGTATTTATGGAATTTTGGGAGATGATATTATATTGATATGTATATAGGTAGATCATATGTTTTTGGGATAATTGAGAGTCGATAATGAAATTTCATGCTTCCGCCTTTATTGTCTTGAATTGTTTGTTTGGTTTGGGGTTAGTCCCGCCTAGCTACTATCGTTTTTTTATTGTCTCTCGTTCGCTATAGCTTTGGTTCATGTATGAATTTTTTATTTCATATGTGGATTGAACTATAGTGCGGGGGATGTGGATACCTAGCGTTCTGGGTGCTACAGAATTTAGCGCACCTTGGGTTTCGGACGGCATAACTTGAGCTCGGGAATTCGGATTCGAATTTCGAAACCATCTCTGGACTCGTATTGACGATACGGATCTGACGAACCAATCTTTATAATTTTCTTAGCCTATTTGAATCTCTGAAACTTCATCGAATTGAGCAGCTTGTACCGGATGCCCTAACCGTACCGTTTTGACCATATTTAACCCGTTTTAACTCATTTTGACCCGTTTTGGCCATATTTAACTATACCTATCGGTTTTATATTTGTGGAGCTTTTGGAATTTTATTATTGTTTGTTAATTTGTTGTGTTCTCCTATTACTGAAATACTATGATTTATCAAATAATAAGTCTCCCCTTAACGAAGCCAATAGGGGTTAGTAGTCCAAGTGGTTCGAGGATTCTTTCTCGAAGATAATATCTCGGGTTTGAATCTTTTTGCCACTTGGGGGTGTGTGTTTAAAAAAAAAAAAAAAAAAATAGAAGAAGAAGTCTCCCTCTCCCCTTAACGAAGATTATTGTGTTTAAGTTTTGGTCAATTTATTTAGTAAATTATTAAATAGTGCAAAGTATGTAATCTTATCAATAAAATTATTAAATGGCGCAAAGTATGTAATCTTATTTTGACAGTAGTAAATATTTGAATTTTTTTTTTTTTTTAATCATTCACCTCCAAGTGATCAGAGGAATTCGAACCCACGATATTGAATACTTGATTTACTTCCTCTCAAATGTTTTGTGTTGAGTACCTGATTTATTTCATCGTAAATGCGTTGTTGGGCCGAGGTGTAAGGGACCCTTAAGGTTGGAAATTCAACCTTTTGCTCAAAAAAATTTAAGCACGAATCATTACCTTGGAAAAGAACCCTTATACCAATTGAACCATTGCACTGAACAAAGGAATTGAAACCCTTGTTGGGTACTAGTTATTTGAATTTTTTATTTTTTTTTTAAGATAATTACTTGAAAGTTGAAAAGTAAATAAATTTACATTTATGCACATTTTTATAAGTTTACATTTATGCAATTTTTTTCAAGTTTGGAGTACTCGTGATTGAAAACCCTACATAGTCACATTGAGCATTTATCAATTACCAATATAGGTGATATGAAATTTCATATTATTTCTCGAGTTTCAAGACCAACTAACGAGATTATGTAATCTCCAACATCATCTGTGGCCAAAGCCTAACAAATTTTCAACATGCATGTTGTAGTTGAATGCCCAACTCAATGCTTCAGGTTCTACACAGCCAGTACATGTCCAATGTGCAGAAAACAGGCAAACTTTTAAAGACACCACCCTCAACTGTGAACACAACTTTGTTAGTAGGTTGCCACTTCACTAGGAGCGCGGGCAATTCATAGTAAAAATCCATAAATAACTGAACATCGAAAAGTCTCCTATCGAATTTCGGGTCCGTGAATGAAATATAAATTGCCCCTTCCTCGCTTTTGCAAGGAAGGAGAAACTTAAACTTCGGGAAGCAACTTGACACTTGAAAAAGAAAAAAGAATTTGCGACAATCCAAACGAGACGGGATTTCCCTAAATCTTGTCATGAAGGGTGACGACCAGATCGTGGGCATCATCTAGAAGCTTCCAGACGTCCAAATGACCGGCCATGCTATGACATTCCCTCATGATTTCATCCATGCTGCTATAGTTCTCCACAATCAACTTCCTCTTCTGCAAAACACTAGCAGCTATTGCATAAAGCAGTAGATCCTCTGTTGGAGGAGCTCTCAGCCTCATTTTCCTCCAAGCAGACTTAACAATCCCAGCCCTAATTGCTGCCTGATCTGCCCACATAACCTCCCAAAGACAAAGGGTCTGCTCAAAAGTCAACTCCCGTCTGAACATCACTACCACCATTCTGTACACGAAGAAACAATCCTCAGCCTGAAGCTTCTCCAAGTGCCTATAGAGGTGAGCGTCTTTGCACTTGATGATCTTCGACACAATGCTGAGCTGTCGCCTAATGCCGACTTCATCGAGGCGGAAGTTGTGCCGGGCTTTTCTCATGACCCCCACGAAGCACCAAAATGCTATGTCGTCTTCTTCCATGACTGAGATAATTGGAGAGAGAAGATCGCTCATTCCCTGACAATAACCAATCTCCGGATCATATAGGGCATAAGCTTCTAGAATAGCCACAAGGCGAGCTGCATGGTAAATTCTGCATGGCTCAAGATGATCATAGTCTTTCAATCCAACACTCTCAGCTAATTGTCGAGCCTTCTCGTCTGATACCGAAGCCTGAGAAGGAGAATAAATGATCCATTCGGCATTAGCCCGTATAGCATCGAGGCGAATGATCCGCTGCCAGGTGGCAAAATCTTCAGCTTTATAAGATGTCGGCCTAGGAGTAGGATCAGAAGGTTCGCAATGATGATTGTCTTCTGTTTCTGTTGAGCCAAGAAGAGGTTTCGTGTCCTGGGAATCTTCAGAGGAATCGGATTCTGACGAGTCGGACTCAGCGTCAGAAACAATTTCATTGCCATCATCTTTATTAACACAATCAGTTGACAAGCCAGAAGCTTCCGCTGAAACAGAAGGTCTGGGGCTAGTAACTTCATCCAAGCTTGGAGAATCTAAAACTTGACTGTTATCTCCAGTATGCTCATTGCTATTGCTTCCAGATGTCTCCTTTAATTTAAAACTCTTTTCACCACGTTTTGTAATTTGACGGCACTGTTTCCGTAACTCTATATATTGTTTTCTGTGACAAACAATAAAATGAGAGTATGACTTAAGTTAGAGGAGAAATTGAATGCTGCCACGAGGAGAAAATTAAATCAGATACAGAGAATATCTTGATCCATGGGATTCGTCAACTGCTCTATAACTGAAAAATGGGCCAGAGTGAATGTCTGACCAAGAGAAGAAAGAAAACAATTGTGAAACCATTGTAGGAGCAAGGGAGAGTAAACCATAATATCTTGCATCCAAGTGAAAAGGCCTTGTTCGCAGAAGATGTGCCTATCTCCAATAATAAAAAATTTTGTGTAGAAGTTCAGCTTATTTCACAGATTCTGAAAAACAACATTTCTCTTAAAAAACTGGTTCAGCCAAAATTTATGTCCAACGAAAAAGAAGATATGACTTAGCGTGATTCATTAAGTGGAAGCCCTAAGTCGAATAAATTAATCTCAAGAACTTTGGTAAGTTGTGTATAGAGAGATTTGAACTAATATCAGTGAAAACCTAGTGAAGTCATTCTTAGCAAAAGAGCAGAATGTAGAATTTCTTTTTAAAATAATCCAGGCAAGTAATCAAGAAAATGAGAAAATTTCCTAAAACAATGTCTTAGGTGGGTTGGTGGGGAAGAGTGAATTTTGAGCGCCTTCACTTCCTTTCTCTCAGTTCCTATGAAAATTAAGTCGTTTGAGGGGGGGAAAAATATACCTCTTTTGAGCTCTTACAGTATCTCTTTCTCTTTTCGAACTTTTCATATCATACCTGCAAAACGACGAAGTCAATTCTTCCCAAATTAAAGGCTTTGAGTTTCAAAAACGCTTATAGCTCACTCAGCCAAACGATGGGAAATTGTCAAAACTTGGAAAAAAGACGTCATTCATATGTAATGGTTTTTTGATGTTTAGGCTTATTATATTTGCAGCCAGCATAGAATGAATTTTGAATGAGCAAGTAGCATCATAATACTATTAGAACTTCAAAATGCAACAGATTTAAAGAAAATCTAGATTCTAGGACCCCTAAAGACAACACGGTGGGCTTTCGATTGGACACATGGTTGTCACGAAATAAGGTAACCCCTGAGCTTAAACTAGATAGGAAGTCAATACAGTAGTTTAATTAATATCAAGTAAAAAATGCAGGATTCTTTATGAAACAACATAAGTGATATGCTAAAGCCTAAATGTAACACCAAATTGATTTTCAAATGTGGTGGAGGAAATTACTTGCCACTGCAAGGGGATCTGAATAATTTAGCAATTTCAAATTGCAATGACATAGAATGGGGAAAAACGCTAATCACATCTGCATCCCTGTACCAGGGACAAGGAAGAGACAACTTACATGCCCAAAAGGAATGGCCAAACCTCCGCTCTTATGCTTGGTTCAACACCCTGTATCAAAATTTAACAATTAACCAGTGTTTGAGCACAAGTAGATATGAATCTATCTTAAGTACATCGTATTAATGGCATAATCTTGAGTGAATTTGGATAACTATAAATATAAAAAGATCATACCCCTGTCCGGATTTTCTTCAAAAACTTGACTCCTCCATCAGAAAATTTCCCATCTACATCAAACAAACTCTTCCATTGTTTGGCCAGAAGAGCATGTTTCCTTCTCCTTCTTGACCAAGGAGATTTAAGGCTCCCACTGAAACAATAGCACAACTCAAATAAAATCTCTGCCGGATGAGGCAATAATAACTGTGTTTAGAATGCCGAACAAAGTGTAAAGAGAAGCTACGACATGGAATTTTGTCGAAATAACAATATATACTCCTCTCCCCAGAAGGAAACTCAATGAACTTTAGGGTCAATGTAAAAGTTTAGTCCACACCCCTCCCCATGAATTAACCCAAGGACTGGTCCTTGCTTCTTCAAAATTATCATTAAAGTTATTGCAAGGAGATCCCTGAATGAGACAGTTTCATTCTCCTCCCAGACACCTTTAAGAAAATCCCAAATCAAACAAACTTTCTGATGACAGATTAGCAAGCAGAACCACACTCCATACCCCTTATGCTCACTCCAAGTCTTCAGAAACCCTCACTTCACAGAGCAATTGGGGATACAACACAAATGTATATTAAGAGAATCATAGAAAATTTGTGGGCTTTGGTTATACCAATAGAATTGGACACGAGTTTTTCAAAGATGAGATCTGAGGAAAGGCTACAAAGGAATACCAGAAAAAATTATTTAGTCTTCAATTAAGGAATAAGAATTAGGACCAAAACACAAAGCTTTGAAGAAGATAGGAGTAGAGTGAAAAAGGAACTAACCGATCAGAGGAAACCGGTGAGGAAGACGAGGATGATGAAGAAGCAACGATTAACAACACTGATCTCAAATGAATCCACGAAGAAGATGATGGCGAGGAAGGAGACGACGACGTATTATTCGAACCCAGAGAAGTCTGGCTCCGCCTCAGGGCCCTCATCAACGGTTGTTTTTGTACCAACATCTATGTATACCTATCTATCTCTATCAGTTTCTATCAGAAGACCTATACACCACAGTCCTATCTCTATCTCTATCTCCTAGGGTTGCAATTGTAGATTAATTTTGATGAAAACTCAAGGAATTATTTTCGATTTAATTCCGCCTTTACCTCCGGGAGGAGTAGACGAGAGTCGCCGCCAGAGCAAGGCCGGCCATGGCCGTGACGGCGACGGCTATCCCAACACTAGAAGAAGATGTAAACAGTCCAGTCCCACCACCACCACCGCCGGAGACGCCGCTGGCCTCCGCGAAGACAACGATCCTCCTCCGACCATCACCGCCGGAAAAGATCTCGGGCATCAACGTCAAGACCGCCGCTGATGACGTCACGACGGCGAAAACCTTCGAAATTACTGTTATGCCCTCGCACCTCGTCACTCCCGAGTTCCTCACCACCATCACCAAACTGGAAACAAACCCTCTTTTTCTCTTGCTCACTTTCTCTTGCTTTTTGAAAGGTGCTCTCAAGGGAGAAAAAAATAATAATAATAAAAAGAATTATGAAATAATAATTAATATGGAAAATGGGAATATATCAATTTAATTTATATTTTTGTTTATTTAATTTATAAAAAAAAAAGCAAATCTGTTTGATGCGTACATGAGGATTAGATCGATGATGTCTTAGATTCCGTTGGCGGGCTTAAGAATAATATGGTTGGCCCGTTTTTTGGTTGGGCCCGAATATTATTCTTAATGAATTTAGAATGTATATATAACTTAATTATCCATTTTTCTAATTTAAGATTTATGTACTTTTATAAGATTTCAGCATCAACTAGACCACTAATGCTCTATCGCATGATACCTACAGGCTACATGATATGATGCATTGTTTTTTATAAATTTATTTATATGAGGATGTATAGTTACGTATATAATGCAACATAAAATTCTACTTAAATTTATTACATAACAAACATACAATACAATACTATATAATAAAATAATATTTTTAAAATTATATATTATAATATCATGCAATAATTTAAATTTTAATACGGTCAAGTATTTGTCGATGTTTATTGAAGAATAAATATTTTAATCGAAAGAAAGTGTCACTGTCACCATTCATGGAAACTAGTAAATGCCGCACACTCGTTGCGTGTACACATAAAAATAATACTATTATTAAATTTATCAAAATTAATTTTTATATTGATATATATTTTATAATCAATTTTAATATAATTATTAAATTATGATAAATATAAAATATAAAATATAAGGAGAAAATGATAAAAATTATACATTAAACAAAAAAGAATTGAAGTAGAGTGAGAGAAAAGTGAAATAATGAAGATGGTGTTGGGGTCAGTCCAATGAATGAGGAAGAGATTAAGCAAAAAAAACTGTTAAAATACGTGAATAGAATTGACGTGTGAAAAATAAAGAAAAAAAAGAGTCCATGAATTCAGGGATAATACGTTAATAAATAAATAAAAAAATTAAAAATTAAAAATTAAAAAGTTAAGGACAAAAAAGGAAAGAGTCGAAGACACCACATTTGCTCCCGATGCTTAATAATATAGTATAGAAGTTAGGTTAAATTATTTTGAGCTTAATTTGAAATTTAATATTTTTCGTGGACTAAAGTATTCAATAAGTGTATAAAAAATTCATATGATTGAAACAGGTAAAGAGGAATCAACGGTAACACAGGTAGCAGAATTGGAACAAGGACCCAGGATCAAACTCTGGCAGGCGCAGTTGTGGGGGCTTTATCCTTCCAATGTGTTGGGTAGCCCCTTGTGGCCACCAGAGACCGTCCTCCTACCTTGTGGGGCCGTGAGTCACCGTGATTTACCTCCTCTCCTATTGGTGTGGGGTCACTTAGGAGGGGCGCCTAAGGTGGACGATTCCACCTTTTGGAACAAGGTAAAGAGGAATCAAGTCAGTGCTCTTTTGATTTGTTGAAAAATCGGATGCGAAAATTAATAACTTTTTATAATATTCCCCTTTTTTTTTGGTCAACATATTATTTTTTATGATTGTATGGTTACAACTTACAATGGTATTAGTAAGGAATAAGCCATAGGCCATAGGCCATAGCCCATAACCCATATCGACTATCAAAAGATATTCACTTTCTTGATTTATTATATAGTCAGATTTAATATGATCGTGTTAAAATTATATTAAATATCTAATTTATTTTATTTATTATAATAGATTATTTTAATTAATTAAAAATTCTTTTTTAGAGTTTTTAAATAATATAGTATATTTTTATATTTTCTTGGGTTTTGTTAATAGTATATGACTCTTATAATATTTTAATAAATATAGAAATTAGTGCGTTAAATAATTAATATATCTATTTCTAATAAAGTAAACTATCTCTTGAGGTGTGTATCAAACATATGACATTATAACTAATAACCCCTTCGTTTACTATTGAGGTAATCTATATTAGTAAATAATGTAACATTCAAAAGCATTATCTTATATATTCTAATATTTTAGTTTCTACGTAAAATATAATTAATTTCTTATTAGGTATATCTATATTTGGTATATTTATATTTGGTTTTCTTTTATTTTACAATTATAATTTTAGGTACTATGATTTATAAATAAATTATAAATATCTTATTTGTTATGTTCTATTAAAACACTTTTTATTTAAATTTTTCTTTATATATAGTACCAAAATGATCTAACCTCTGGAGTGCGTTTGTACAGTTTGATAGTTTAGTGATCTTGTGCTATTTTTTATTTTTTTGGTGTTGGGGCCATTCTCAATTGTTTAATACAAATTATTTTAAGAAATTTCTCGAGTGTCGTTAATTTTATAAGTATTACTCTAAGATTCAAATGATATCGTAGTTTCATATTAATTAGTTTAATAAATTATTCCTATTACATATATTTAATAAACATACATTAAATTCCTAACGGAGTCTTAACAAAGGTAAATTTATAATTAATTAACATATCACAAAGAATAAATATATAATTAAAAAAATCATATATAAAATATATCTAACAACATGTATACAATCTAAATGTAATTTACCTAAAAATAAGATGCAGTCCAATTGTGGATTTGGTGGTGGCCGGTATGGGTCATTCACTGCGTCCCTTACAATAAAAACAAGCATTTGGTTAGTGACAGTAAATTTGCATTTATTTAAATACAAACTTAGGTGCCTGCATATGAGTTTGAACGCACCAAAATTTATATATCATGCAATTGATATTTAATAAAACTTTATTATAATCATTGACATTTACGCTTCCAAAATTGCATCCAATAAATATTTTTAATTTGGTAGTTGTAACTTTTAAGTATTAATCTAGCTAGAATTAGTTTAGCGGTTCATCATTATTCTAGTTTAATCAGAGATATCGAATTTAAATATTTGAAAATAGTACTTTTTTTTTTTTTTTTTTTTTTTTTTTTTTTACAACCAAAATCCTCAAAGGGGAATATTATAGCAAATCATGAATAACAATAAGAATAATACAAGAAGCAACAACAAAAAATTTAACGCACGTCGGAGCCACAATTCCAACAGATTTGTAAGCTATTATATTAGCATCACAATTAGTAAAAGAAAAGGACTATTTAAAGATTGGTCCTCTCAAATTGATTTCGATCTGATGCGGCTGGAGTTCCACAGTCGTTTTTTCTCCGAATTGAGCACAGATAACTGGGCCTACAACAGATAACTCGGCCAGAAAATTTCCCGGATAAACCCAGGAAAAGATAAAACTAAACTTCCAAACGGAAGGGACAAAACTTCCATACGGAAGGGATAAAGATTCCATACGGAAGAAACGAAAGAAAACATACCAAAAAGAAAAAAACAGATAAAGAAATCGTCTGTAAACAGATAAATCCGCTAGATCTGGGAGGAAGCCAGTAGATCTGGAAGATTGGTGATAAAACTACCGTAGATCCGTTAGAGTGGCAGCAGATCTGAGCGGATATATCTCGATGAACGAAAAAGAATTGAGTAAAACAAAACAGATTTTGGCCGGTCCTGATGAACGAAAAAGAATTGAGTAAAACAGAACACATTTGGGCCGATCCGACGGTGGAACTGTGTTCTCCACTGCCGGATCGGAGTTGAGAGAGAAGCTTTTGCCTTACTCAGATAGAGAACAGGAAGAAGAAGGCTTCGTCAACTTAGGGTTTCTGGACCTACTCTTGAAAATACCACTTTTACTAGTAAAGAAAATTTTACACCTAAATGGTACGATCTAACTGGACCCATAAAAATAAGAAAAAAAGCAAATAATCTAACTAAAATATCATGTCTCAAGTTCACTTGGAAGTTTCAAGCTTTGAAGTGGCTTTGTTGAATTTAAAGTCCCAATATTTACTTGATTAAATAATCTTTATCAATTTATTACAACTTTTATTAAACAATAAAAGAGTAATTCGTGATTTATGGATATTTTTAAAATATAATTTTATTATATTGTATCAAATATCTATTACGTTAAATTAAAATCAAAAGTTTATATCGCTATGTTTATCATGATTCGTGTCGGATCGTTATTGCCTATTGGTATCCTTTAATCATAAATTTTGCAGAAAATTAACGCTTGAAGGAATCTTTACAAATGATTCGTTACTTTGTGCATTTAGTTAATTGCATTACCAATTACTCTAGGAGTAGTTCATATAAAATTTGAAACTACTTAAGATCTATTATAATATGTTATTGTTATTGAAGTCTTTAATTTTAAATCTACCAATTCAAACATAATTAAATTCCGAGGTCACTCCACCTTCGGCAATATCAGTGTGGAGTAATTTCTGAAATAAATAGAGTTTATATATGAAAACAATTTTTTTTTTGTTCCCTCTTTGACCAAACAAAAATAACTTTTTATTTTCTCGATCAGTTACAACGACTATATGATTGTTACCTAACCTCCTTCATATATTAACAATCGAGAACTAAATATACAGATAATGAATCATAATTTATATAAATAAAAAAGAATATTATAATCAAAATGTCTAAACGAAACGATAAAATAGGAAAAAAAAAAAGGTAATATCTAATCATCGATCTCTATTACACACCGAGAACATAGGAATATACGTTGGCCTCTAAAAGGGACGTTCGATATAAAAAAATAAATTTAATTATAAAAAGTTTAAATTTTATTTGCTTATATAATATATAAAAAAAAAAATTATGATTACGAAAATTTAAACCCAATTGAGAACTTTTAGGCTCATACAAGTACGTGTTAATGATGAAATCTAAGCAATCCTTATTGCCCGACATAGTCTTGATGATGTTTGGATTTGGTTAAGAAAAATGGGGCAAAAGTATAAATTAATACAAAGTAAGGGGAGTCCTGGACAAAGAAATTATTAAACTAGCCGAAGAGCATGCTGTCGTGTTTCCTGCTTATAATTGCCAAATTGCGATTCAGACGTTCAGTATGATGAATATATGCACCAAACTTTTGACAATGCTAAAGTGGGTTTGGCATTATAATTGCTCTTTGTGAAATGTTGAAGCAATTTTAGTGTGGACTATAAAAGAATTATTAAATATCTAAAGTAAATAACTTTTTCAGGAAATTAAATTAAATAATATCCATTAATAATTTCCATCTCCATGCAAGTAAAAGTACATATATAAAACCTTATTTCATGTTTGAGGTGGTTTTCTTATATATGGGAGTAATTTGACACGCTGAATGTGTGTATATATAAAATATTATTATTATTTAACTGTATTTGACATTAAATTCTTCATATTAATTAACTAAATATATTATATCTAATTTCAATGTAGTTCTAAATTTAGGTTAGTTAAATAAGACATATAATGCCATATTATAATAAATATAAAAATAATTAAAATAATAGAAATTAAAAATATATAAGGAAGTAAAATACGTAAAGAAATAAAATTGAAATAATGTGAGAAAAAAAAAGTGATAGGTATAGAAAAAAAAAATACGTTAACCGGTGACAATAAATAGACAAATACATTTCTTTTTGGTGAGAAAATAGACAAATACATACCACCGGGCAGTTAACTCAAGTGGATAGGGTGTTTGAGTTCACTTAAGTAAAGTTTCGGGTTCGAATCTTGTGCATGTAAAAAATTACGTTGGAAGAGGTTCCCGTAATAAGCATCTTCAGCTATCTCGAGATATTAGTTCTTATTTAATTAGGTGGGGGAAATTCTGAGAAATAAAAAAAAATAAAAATAGACAAATACATAAATGAGTGAAAAAGAGTTTTAAGAGAAAGAGATAAAAATGGTTATTCCACGAGTCTCGTTCTTAATATAATAACACAACCACCAATGTTGCAGGTTAAAGGAACCGATCAAAAATTATGAAACGTGAATTTCATGTGTGAGAATGATGGAAATATAGATTTTGTATGTTTAAACTTTATTGATTGGATTGGTCATAATTATTTCTTGGAGGTGGTTCTATATATATATTAGGGCTAATTTCAGAGATCCCTCTATCCTTTAGGGTTTAGTACGCTTTGTCCCTTAATATTTGAATGTGCGATTTTCCCCATAACCTTTGAAAAATATCACACTTAACCATCTTTTAACAAACTTTGACCGTCGATTTCTCTTCCGTCATAGTGACTCAAGTTTAAGACCACCACCATTGTCTTTGTCTCTCCAAGACGGCAAGGCGAACAAAGTTTATACCCTAATCGACCCTATTAACCGCCGAAAGCCGCTTCAATGCTTCGCCCATCGTGCGTTGTCTTTGACCAGTGATTTCTTCTTCGTTGGTCGTCGGATTTTAGTTTCGAGACCATTGTTGTGTTCTTTGTATCGAGAGCTTCAATTTGATATATAATATCAACACTTTTGAAATGTACTTTGTGCATATCTACTTTGTTAAAGCAGTTAAGCGTGATATTTTTCAAAGGTTAGAGGGCAAAGCGCACTAAACCCCAAAGTACATGGGTTACTGGAATTAGCCCTATATATTAATATATACTATTAATTTTGGCACACTCGTTGCGTGTGCAAATTATAAAATTATTTTATTTAAAATATATTTAAATTAATTTTTATATTAATATATATTTTATCAGTATTTTTAATATAATTATTGAACTAATATAAAAATAACATAAAAGCATAAAATATCAAACAACATTATCTTTAAAAAAAATACAAAAGAAAAAAAAATTTGAAATAAGGTGAGAGAAAAGAAAAGAAAAGATAAAAAAATGTAAGAGAAGAAAACGCATAAAAATAAATAAATAGAAAAGAAGAGAGAAAATCGTAAAAGAAGAAAACTGACAGGATAAAAAACAAATAAATAGAAAAAAAGAAAAAGAGAACACCAAGAGACCACCTTTTTCTCTCGCTCTTAATAATATAGTATAGATAATACTAAATAAACATTAGGCATAGATTATTTCACTTAATATGTATTTACAAAATAAAACATAATTTATATATTCATAAAGGCACTGCGCAATTGCGCATACTTTGACTGCACACCATAAACAATTCATCTTTTTGCCGTTCACAGATTTTGCACCATGGAAAATTGAATTGACAAATACAAAACAAATATAATATTGAAGTCAATATTACATGTAATTTCCAATGTATATAAAGCATAAACGCAGGGAAAGGGGGAGACAAGACATCCGATTCATGCTGCCCACATGCGGCTGGCTGTGGTCTTACCCCAAATTAAATGGTATCACATGAAGTTCGAGATGACCAAAAGATGTAACAAGTTTTTATTTAATGTAGCTGGAGTCTGGAGATAATAGTTAATTGGTCCAAAGGAAAATTCTTAATTGTATATGTCACAATTATATACCTTCAAATGCACATTTTTTTTGGGCTAATTCCAGATACTCCTCATCCTTTAGTCTTTAGTGCGCTTTGCCCTCTAATCCTTGAATTAGTTCGATTGCCCCCCTAACCTTTAAAAAATATCACACTTAACCCCTTTTAACAAACTTTGACGATCGATTTCTCATCCGTTACGGCGACCCAAGCTTCAAGACCACCGGCATCGTGTTCGTCTCTCCAAAGCGAACAAAGCTCATATCCTACTCGACCCTATTAGCCTCCGAAGCCACTACAATGCTTCGTCCGTCACGCGCCGTCTTTGACCGATGATTTCTACTTCGTTGGTTATCGGATATTGGTTCCGAGACCATGGTTGTGTTCCTTGCGTCGATAACTTCAATTTGATATATAATATCAACATATTTGAAATCTACTTTGTACAAATTTGTTTTGCTAAAGGGTTAAGGGAGCAATCGCACCGATTCAAAGGTTAGGAGGCAAAGCGCACCAAGCCTCAAAGGACAACGGGTGTCTGAGATTAGCCCCTTTTTTTTTAATCTTATCTTCCTTTTATTTTTCTCTTTTAACTTTAGGTTCATAACTCAACATATGTTCTGATTCATCGCAATGTATTCCATTTTTAGTATGGACTCGATTTAATACATTTAAAACTGATATCAAGAGGGATGAATTAGTATTTAACTCATTTTTTAAATTTAAGGGGCAAAGTATCATTTCACACCAAATAAGATTAAAACGGAATAAAGTGCTGCAAATGTAAATCTATGAGAGATTTATGCAGATTTGGTAAGCCTATTCCGAAATTATTAGTTTGAGAGTTTTGTAAAATTATTTTATTAAGATTCAAGATTATAAGAAAAACTTTGTAATCTCTTACGACGCAACACTTGTGGAATAAATAAGTTACACTAACTTATTTCTCTCATTAACACACACTAATGAAAGATTAACTCAACTCTGGTATTAGTACAATTGAAGTACAAGAGATTACAACCAAAAGATCACCACACATGGAGAACTATCGTCTCCTACAATACAAATGTAGATTAATTTAACTCCTTACAAAAACACTCAATAACTATACTATGTTGGAAAACACAAATAATGTGCAACGAAAATATAAAAAAATTTCAATAAGGAATCATTTGCTTGCAATTTTTATCCTAAAACGAATCTGAAAAAGTTTCCCAGACTTAGATTGAATCTTTCTTGAAGTGTTTTAACCGTCTTTCAAACACTCTTCGTGCGGATTAAATCCTTCAAACGGTTCTTCTCCGAGACTCCAAGATAGAAGCCCTCCAAAGATATCCACATCAATCCTAAATTACGATCAAGCGAGGGAGAATTGTGGCTCATGATAATGGTGACTTGTGTTTTGGTTAGGATAGATTAAGTGTTCAAATCATTTCTTGCATTTCTCTAAAAAAATCTAATGCTTCAAAAACGTTAGTCTAAACCCTAAAAGAATCCCGAACCCCTTACTTTATAGGTGTGGGGTTCGAACCCCTTCTAGAAAGGGATTAAGATTCCTAACCCTTTTAAGGTTTGATTTCTTGATCCCAAAATTACTAATTAACTTTTTATTTAATTAAGATATCATCCCAATTAAATCTTATTAAGAAACCTTTCCCTAACTAATTTAGGATTTTTATTTACTTATTGTGTTCTAAATAAAATAAATAATAATTAATTCCTAATCAATTATTTAGTTAACTTAGATTTCCCAATTGAACTTTATAATTAATTCCTAATTAATCAAAAATAAAAAATTTAATTAATAACAACACTCAAACGGACCACACGTGAGACATGCCTCACACACGTGTGGGGTTCGTTTGGTCTATCCCATTTAAGATTGACTTTAAGGGTACTATTCATAACAATATCTCATTTGCCCGTCAAAGCCACTAAGGTGTTAATCTAAGTCTCATCATCTCAAGATGCCCTTCAAATGTCTGCTCACTAAGGGGTTTTGTAAGTGAATTTGTCATTTTCTTTGCTGATGTGACCCTGTCGATTTGCACATCTCCTCTCTTGATGATATACATATCACATGATACTTCCTTATAATGCATTTGCTCCATTGGTGAGATCTTGATTCTCTTGCTTGAGCAACCGCCCTAGTGTTACCACAAAATATGGTAACGAGATCTTTCATGCAAGGAACTACGCCCAACTCTTAGATGAAGTTTCTTATCCAAACACCTTCCTTAGTGGCGGCGTTCGCGGCTAAGTATTCGACCTCAGTGGTCGAACCTGCAGTGGTACTTTGCTTGGAACTCTTCCGACTCACTACTTTGCCATTTAGATAGAAAAAGTATCCTAACATGGATTTGTAATCATCCATCTCCGATACAAAACTTACATTGTAGTATCCTCTGATGATAAGATTTTGTTGTCATCCGTAAACAACAAAAACAAGTCTTGATCATTCATAAAAATCAAGTAAAAAACATAATTTATTTCAATATATTAAATACTCTAACAACCAACCTATTAAAACAATAAATTCACATAAAAACATATATATAACATCCTACAACAAGATTCTAAGCATTTAAAGTCATGAAAAACAAACCTTAGTTAAATCTCATCACTTCCATACAAAATATACACACATAAACACAACTTTATCTCAAGTTAAAGATGGATAGAGAAGGAAAGAAAGAGGTGGGGTAAGTTGGTTGGTCTCTGGTGGAGTTGCCGGCGCCAAAGTGTAGGGTGGACGGTGGTCTTCTTCTTTCTTTGCTCTCCTCTTCTCTTGGCCTAAGGAAATGAAAACAAAAAGGGGGTGTAGTGTGTTTGTGTGTGTGTGTGTGACGCTGAATAAAGCTTAAATAAATATATCTAACTTTCGAAAAACCACACGCGTGGCGTGTGTACTTGTACAACGAAAACACAGGTCATCACAAACTTTTCTCTTAAAAGAATCCGGTCCCCAGATTCACTACTTAGGAGGGAATAACTCCTGATGAAACTTCTTCATTTTGTCCTTGATCTACAAAGTGGCTTCCTGTTAGGCGAAAAATACTCGATATTTTGAGCCCATTTTTCACCTATTTTCTTGCCAAATATGAGCTATTTATTGCGTGAATTTTTCCCTTTTTAGGTAATTTCCACTAAGGAGTCGGAATTGGCAAGATTGGAGCGAAAACGTTGAAACAAGCACAAAAGTGGGGTTGTCCGAAGAACCTCACGACCTCGAGAGATTTTACACTACAAATTTGGCAACCGCAAAGAGCTAGAAAAAGCATTTTATAGCGATTCTTTAAGAATCGCGGCCGCGAAACACCCAAGGTCTGGATTCTCGGGAATCTTGGATTTTTTACTTAATGAGAGGGTATTTATATGAGAAAACCCTAACACCTATGAGAGGAGTGGGGAGTTAGAAACGCAGCAGTACGAGACGAATAAAGAAGAGAAGAAGACCCTCAAGTTTTCTTCAACCTCTTCAAACATTCGGTTTTTCTATGTTGAATTAATTCTATTATTTCGCAAGTATGCAAACTAATGTCTCTTATTTGGTTTTAGACTTTGTTTTATGATTGGATTTGGAGATTTTTATCATCGTTATTTATGAGTATGAGTATTTTAGACTATAATTGTGTTTTGCTATTGATGATGATGAGTAGCTAATTCCCTAGTAGAGGGAATGATGATGGATTGGATTTGAATATGTGATGTTTTGATTGATAAATGATTTTCATGTTACAGAATTGGATTGATAGACATATTAGAGCTTGACCACCTTTGATATGGTTTAGGGTTTATTTGACAATCGAAAGAAGCTAATAGACTTGGAATGAATTTCGTATCACTTAGGGTTTCAAGTATAAAGAAATTTAACTTGACTCAAAGCAATTAGTAATTGATTGGTGTATGACATAAGTGCTGCTAATTAAAGAGACATTGGATTATGAGAATAGACAATGAGAACTAATTGAGTACATGTGCTTGATCTTGAGAAATACTAGTGTTGAAAAACAAGAAAAAGTGCGCAGCGGAAGTTTAAAATTTTTCCACAAGTTTAATCGTTGTCTTGCAATTTTCGTACTGTAACGTTGGGAATAACAAGAAACTCACTTTAATTGAAGCTTTCTTGTGATGTCATTACCGTCTAACGAACATCCTTCAAGCAGAAAGTCCCTCGAACGGTCCTTCGATTTAGACTCCAAAGTAGAAGGTTTCCAAAGCGTATCTACACCAGTGCTAGAACACGATCAAGTAAGTGAGAATGCTAGTTCTATAGCTTATGTTAATGGCTAGGATAATTTTTGCTTTGAAAACTTTTCTTTTAATTTTTCTAAAAAATTTAACACTTCGTGAGTGTTGGTCTAAAGAATAAGAGAAGCACCACCACTAGTATAAAAACCATATGGTTCGAAAATCTCTAGGGTTTCATAAACCTAGTGGACTTTGTTTTCTTGCTCACTAATTAACTAATTTAATTGGAGAAAATAAGTTCCCAACTTGTTCTCCAAGTCTTGCAAGAATAACCTTATCTCTTCTACAATAGGAAGTTGGACTTTTTAATTTTCCTAAAGTTAAAAGTCAAGATTTAATAAATAAATTAATTCCCAATTAATTATTTATTGGGTTAAGCTTTATTTGAGAATTAGTCTTAACAATTAATTCATAATTAATTAAAAGACCAAAATTAATTAATTCTAGAAAAGAATTCACGTTTAGTATAAATACACACATGGAGTCACGTACGTGCCACGTGTGTGTTGGGATTAATGCCCTGAAAATCCAATTATATTGTAAATATTTTGGATTAATAAAACTGAAATTAAAGCAAGTTATGAGTATTTTACAAATTTGATAATTAATGGCGTATGATGGTATTTTTATATGAAATGTGTTTCATAGGAAAAGACTTTAAATACCAGAAATCATGTGTCATTAAAGTTCTAGTCAGTATGATAAGAAAATGTTCTTATCAAGACTATAATGTATTATATAAGATGATTAGTCTTTCGTCATAGGGAAATGGAGTTTCCAATTATAACACGTTGATGATTTTCAATGAGATTGGAAACATTGAACTGGACCACTGAGATCGTTCATTTTATACTGCTATCTAAAATGAATAGAATCTCGGAAGCATTAGACTCTTAATCCTGATAGTGTTTTTACTTTAGGCATGTAGTGTTAATCACTGTGACGTACTCAGAAGTGAGGTCTCGGTAACGGGTGGCCAAAATACTTTATACGTTCGGTGATTGCATGTAATGTGCTAAAGAGAAATATTGATCGAAGAATCTGTAACCTTGCTGGAAGGTTAAAGATATCCCTTAAATAAATTTAATTAAATCTTTGGCCAAAGTACTTCGTGTGTACGTCACCGAAGTTGTATGTTGAATGTGTTTCACATACAGGGAATTTGAACTTAAGGCGAATAAAGAAATTTCAGATTAGAAGTGAAAAATAAATGATAGTAGTATTGATTTATTTTTCATGGATATCTGTACAGAGGAGTAAAATGCAAAATTATTCTAGATTGAGAAATTCGTGAATAATTTAATTAATTTTAGAGCTCAACAATATTTATTTAGTGGAATTAAATATTGTTAAACGGTAATCAATTATTGTCATGGGATGATAGTAGATTGACCCGTTTGGAGCTAAGATTAATTAGTCCTGCAGGCCCCCCCGCAAGCCCCAACGAAGATCAAAGAGAAAATATTAAAACGAGATAGAGAAATAAATTTTTCAAAGAGTTTGAAAATAGCCAATGAATTTATTTTGAGAAAATAAATTAAATTCCAAAGAGTTGGAAATGCCCGAAATTTTATTTTGGAGAAAATAAAAAAAAAAAATTTTTAAAAAAAGTTTTTTTTTTGTTGACGTGGCAGTGATGACGTGTCAACTGACGTGACATGCCACGTTAGCGGGTCAGCGCCAAGTGGGGCTGACTGGGCGCCACATGGCACGCCTCGTGGACGGCCAGGATCGGGCCAAGTCGCGCGAGTCAACGGTCCGGATCAAGGGTTGGAACGGACCGGGTCGGAGTGTGGGTTCGGATACGGGTCGGTCAAACCTTGACCGACCCGAACACGTGGACGAATGGAGATTCGCCACGTGGCAACCGGCCAGACCGCCTGAACCGACCGGTTCTCTGCCGAACCGGTCTGAACAGTGAACCGCCGGTCGAACCGGACCGGTTCAGCCACTTGACAGCTGCCTGTTGCTGCGTGCGTGCCACACGCGCCAAACACACAGCCGCCACATGGGCGGCGCGTGTGGGCGCGTGCGGGGCCCATTCAGCGCGTGCTCAACGCCGACGTGCTCGTGGCGACGAGGTTATGGCGAATTTTTTTTGAATATTTCGCTATACCGTCACTCTGCTTCGGGCCCGCCACACCAACAATGTGCGTGACACGTGGCAGCCATGCAGGCTACGTGTGACACTTGGCAGTCACGTGTGATTGACACGTGGCAATGCCCACGTGTTACATTCTCCATTTTGATCAACAATTTGATCCTTTGTTAATCATATTAACATCCTACCATAACCCTCGTGTTCTGGCATTTGTATGTGACCCTTTAGGTTCATTATTCGATTAGTAGTGACAACAATTAATTAATTTCTTAATTAATTAATCACTTCACATATCACACTACCATAATCTAGCAATGGGTGTGTGACCCCTAGCCGAATAACGAAATGAATCGAAGAACCTTTCAGTCAATGACAATCAGTGAAATACGATCCTCCTACAACTCCATCTCTCAATCAAGAACTAAGGCATGAGAATATCAGAGCCCAAATATTCTTGATCTTTAAAGTTAAATTCGTTTCATATCCACTTCGATCTCAATCCTAGAAAACCCCATTTTCTAGATGTCTTGATCTTTTATCCACCTTGGCCAAAGGTTTAATGTTTCATGGACTACGAACAACTCAATCTGTAAGAGATCATTCTTGTTCTTAACAAGTGTAGGTCCTTTGTTGATTTTACTAATTCTATATATGTCACTTGTGTAATCCCAACATAGGTCGTGGTTCAGGTGTCTATATGGCGACACCCTTTTGAGCCTATATCAAAGATTATAGAGTTAGCTCATATGAGACATTACAGAATCTTAAGTCTAAGGATTAATGAATCACGTCATTGACCTGTGAGAAATTTCCTAATCTGGAAGTTTCTGGAAACTTTCTTTCAAATTTAGGAATGTTCTCACACGGGACATCTCAGTAATGAAGTTCTTGTAACAATCA
This sequence comes from Lantana camara, assembly GCA_037501455.1. Taxonomy (NCBI): domain Eukaryota; kingdom Viridiplantae; phylum Streptophyta; class Magnoliopsida; order Lamiales; family Verbenaceae; genus Lantana; species Lantana camara. Next base: position 115,082,280 of record CM074857.1, read on the forward strand.
CCCTTATGTATTATGAACGCATCAACGTATGCACTTATCACTCCATGAAACTGAGTGATCCTTTAAAAAGGACATAATCTCACAAGCAAGTCTTAGCAGAGTCAAGGTCGACACTCCCACTGTCTGTCGGACTCATTGACTTGGAGAAGTTTCTAATCCTCGCCTATGGAGTTAAGAACTTGTTTCATATGTCGTTCCCATAACGATAAAGTTCTTAACGGCCTCATCGGATTAGGGGAGTTCAATACATGCAAAACACAATCAACCCAAACAGACATAAATAAGCACATAAAGAAGTGATTGCCTATGAACAAAATCATCTCGTTTATTATTCAAAGACTGTTTGTGATTTCACTAGGAAATAGTAAAGCAAACATCTGCTTTAAGGGCACTATTCTTAACAACTAGTACTTATCTTTGTGATGATAATTGTGAAAATCCGGCATTCATTGATCAATGCATTGCTATAAGATTCTATGAATTCATTATTCCCCATTCCTCATCATTGTTGATTTAATACAGTTAATTTGCTTATTTGTGCATGTTAGTTAAAATACCTCTTGAATGATTGATTCGGTCTATCGATCAAAGAAAATACGTTGTGATTGGTTAGTTTTCTCCTTCTCTGTGGTATCGACACCTATGTGCTACAGTTGTCATATGTACACTTGTACTACATGGGGTTTTAATTAAAACTTTCGAGAAAACCCTGATCACTTCCTTGATTTGTCATTTCTCAATAAAACCTTTACCTAAGTGATTGTCGGTTCCTCAACTCTTGAAACTTCCTATTGATGTATCTGTTTATTGCATGGATTTGTAGGGCAATTTTAGTTAAATTCAAGCAGTTTTAAGAACTTATAACGTGATTTATGCTCCCTATTAGGTACCTTTCACCTTGGAGTTGAAAAGACGGAGTAGAAGCAAAACCATGCAATAAAGGGTGAAAAACGAGAAATTCTAGGGGACACGCCCGTGTCCCCGTGGAAGAGTAAACTGAGACACGCCCGTGTCTCAGTACAGAAGTGGCCATCGTATTCCGGATGGTGACACACCCGTGTCACCAATGTAGAGCAATTTTCTGCACGCCCGTGACTAGGTACAGAGAGGCCTGGAGATCCTGACACCCCCGTGTCATCAAGAAGAACACATCCTGACACCCCCGTGTCAGTAGGAAAGCGCGGATACGTTTTTAATACGTGACACGGGCGTGTCACCATTTTAGGCATTATCTTTGCACGCCCGTGTCACGGGGCGGTTTGGATTTTGGATTCCTATTTATACACGGTTTGAGGCGGAATAAGGGAGCTTTTGGACGATTAACTTCCCAGAAGTTCAAGAACACTCAGAGAATGAAGAAACACGAAGACATAGAGTTGAAGATTCATTCCAAGCACAAGACTTTATCAATTTGGTTTTATTTACTGCTTTCCGATCAAACTAATTCCTCAAGTTTTGGTTTTTCAATTCTAGCATAGTTAGTTTCTCGCTTTAGATTCGTCTTTGGATAATTAGGTTAGAATTCAGAAGTATTAATTCCGTTTTGATGTTTATGTTAGACATGAATAATTTGAATGCAATTCTTTTGATCTTAATGAGTTTTGAGCCAATTATGAGGAACTAATCTCTTAGGGTTAGGGGGTAAGGATTATGCATCTAAGGTGTTTGAATTAATGCTCAAGTTAAATTGTGTGATTCTTTGTTAGGGAAACGGTATTGAAAAGATTGGGAGTGGAGTGGCCATCCATGAACATATTGTAAACTATCCGATAATCGAGAGATTGAGGATAATTGAGATTGTTTTCCAAAACTTAGACTTTTGGGCTTAAAGAAATTTAACCCTAATTTCTACAACAAGTATTTAGAATTCTATGCCAAGCCGCTAGGTTTTGAATACACTAATCTTGCTTTATTCGATTGATTTGGTTACTAAGTGATTGTGAGAACAACACTTGGCTTAATTAATTAGACATCTCGCCTTTGAGAGAAGCTAGATATAAAATTGTGATTAGGTTGAAGAATCATACATCCATATTTGAGTATTGATTTGATCACAAAAGGGCATATGATTTACTCCCCGACCTGTTTTAATTAAGTGGTTAAATCTTGTTTTTAGTTGTTAGTTCGTGTTATTGGTTATTTATTGCGTGAGTTTAATTTCGTCATAGTAGTATAGTACAGCATTGTCAGTCTTATTCGGTCTTTAGATTAGAAATAGTCATAGAAGTGGTTGTTGAGTTCCCTTCCCTGTGGATACGATACCTTAAGTGTTGCAATCGGATTTAGAACTTACACTTGGGTTCAAGATTTGTCTATCAAGTTTTTGGCGCCGTTGCCGGGGAACTAACTATGCTATTATCCTAAGACGAATCTAAAGCGAGAAACTAACTATGCTAGAATTGAAAAACCAAAACTTGAGGAATTAGTTTGATCGGAAAGCAGTAAATAAAACCAAATTGATAAAGTCTTGTGCTTGGAATGAATCTTCAACTCTATGTCTTCGTGTTTCTTCCTTCTCTGAGTGTTCTTGAACTTCTGGGAAGTTAATCGTCCAAAAGCTCCCTTATTCCGCCTCAAACCGTGTATAAATAGGAATCCAAAATCCAAACCGCCCCGTGACACGGGCGTGCAAAGATAATGCCTAAAATGGTGACACGCCCGTGTCACGTATTAAAAACGTATCCGCGCTTGTCCCCGTGGAAGAGTAAACTGAGACACGCCCGTGTCTCAGTACAGAAGTGGCCATCGTATTCCGGATGGTGACACGCCCGTGTCACCAATGTAGAGCAATTTTTTGCACGCCCGTGACTAGGTACAGAGAGGCCTGGAGATCCTGACACCCCCGTGTCATCAAGAAGAACACATCCTGACACCCCCGTGTCAGTAGGAAAGCGCGGATACGTTTTTAATACGTGACACGGGCGTGTCACCATTTTAGGCATTATCTTTGCACGCCCGTGTCACGGGGCGGTTTGGATTTTGGATTCCTATTTATACACGGTTTGAGGCGGAATAAGGGAGCTTTTGGACGATTAACTTCCCAGAAGTTCAAGAACACTCAGAGAAGGAAGAAACACGAAGACATAGAGTTGAAGATTCATTCCAAGCACAAGACTTTATCAATTTGGTTTTATTTACTGCTTTCCGATCAAACTAATTCCTCAAGTTTTGGTTTTTCAATTCTAGCATAGTTAGTTTCTCGCTTTAGATTCGTCTTTGGATAATTAGGTTAGAATTCAGAAGTATTAATTCCGTTTTGATGTTTATGTTAGACATGAATAATTTGAATGCAATTCTTTTGATCTTAATGAGTTTTGAGCCAATTATGAGGAACTAATCTCTTAGGGTTAGGGGGTAAGGATTATGCATCTAAGGTGTTTGAATTAATGCTCAAGTTAAATTGTGTGATTCTTTGTTAGGGAAACGGTATTGAAAAGATTGGGAGTGGAGTGGCCATCCATGAACATATTGTAAACTATCTGATAATCGAGAGATTGAGGATAATTGAGATTGTTTTCCAAAACTTAGACTTTTGGGCTTAAAGAAATTTAACCCTAATTTCTACAACAAGTATTTAGAATTCTATGCCAAGCCGCTAGGTTTTGAATACACTAATCTTGCTTTATTCGATTGATTTGGTTACTAAGTGATTGTGAGAACAACACTTGGCTTAATTAATTAGACATCTCGCCTTCGAGAGAAGCTAGATATAAAATTGTCATTAGGTTGAAGAATCATACATCCATATTTGAGTATTGATTTGATCACAAAAGGGCATATGATTTACTCCCCGACCTGTTTTAATTAAGTGGTTAAATCTTGTTTTTAGTTGTTAGTTCGTGTTATTGGTTATTTATTGCGTGAGTTTAATTTCGTCATAGTAGTATAGTACAGCATTGTCAGTCTTATTCGGTCTTTAGATTAGAAATAGTCATAGAAGTGGTTGTTGAGTTCCCTTCCCTGTGGATACGATACCTTAAGTGTTGCAATCGGATTTAGAACTTACACTTGGGTTCAAGATTTGTCTATCAAGTTTTTGGCGCCGTTGCCGGGGAAGGCGTTCAATTCAATATTACTTTATTGATCTTTTCTGGTGCTTTAGACCAACCTTTCTGTTTGATTTCTTTTTTTTGAAGTGCGTTGAATTTGACCACGGGTTTTCCCAACTGCAGGTACCTAGTGCATGCTACGATCGAAAGGCTTGGAACCCTTGCCTTACGACCCTGAAATTGAGAGGACTTGTCGGGCAAATCGAACGAAGCGAAAAAAGGAAAAGAAGCAGAAAGTAAACCCAATCCCAATGGCACAACCCATAAACGAGCAACCAACCACACTCCAGGATTATGCCATTCCTAACATTGGCTTAATCCAGAACAACTTGACTCGCCCCGCCGTGGAGGCGAACAACTTTGAAATCAAAACTGGGTTCATCAACCTCTTACAACAGAACCCGTTTGGGGGTTTACCACTTGAAGACCCCGCATCACATTTGTCCTACTTTTTGGATGTCTGCTCGACCTTTAAGATCCACAACGCTTCTGATGATGCGATCAGAGTTAGGCTCTTTCCCTTCTCCCTAAGGGACAAAGCCCGGACATGGATTTCGACCTTGTCAAATGAGACACTTCAGACATGGGCAGACCTCTCTAAGGCCTTTTTAGCCAAATTCTACCCTCCTAGCAAGACCATGAGATACAGAGATGAAATAACGAGCTTCAGGCTCTATGATGGGGAAACGTTGTACGAAGGGTGGGAAAGATATAAGGAATTGCAAAGGAAATGCCCACATCACCGTGTTCCAGGATGGCAACTGGTACAAATCTTTTACAACGGAATGACAGAGAACATGAAAATCATGGTCGATGCAGCAGCGGGAGGAGCATTTATGGCACTATCTGAAGAAGTAGGAATGCAACTTCTGAACAAGATGGCAGCAAATAGCAGTTGGACAAAGGAGAGGAGCAATCCTCCTCCAAAACCTGAGGCAGGCATACTCACCACTGACACTGTGACAACTTTCAATGCCAAGTTCGAAGCACTGAACCAGAAGCTAGACCGACTTGCAATTGCTACAGCACGAAACACAGTGGCACAGTCAAACGCCCTACAGGTATTATGTGAAATTTGTGGTGGTCCCCATTCGTTTGATATTTGTCCTTCTACCAATGCAGGTGCGCAGGGTGTTGTTGGTCAAGAACAAGTAAGTTACGTGCAAAATCAAAAACCAGTAAATGACCCATACTCGAACACTTACAACCCAGGTTGGAAGAATCATCCGCACTTCTCGTGGTCAAACAATCAGAATGTTCAAAACCCAAACCCAATTCAGAGACCACAGTTCCAACCAAGACAACAGGGATCGCATCCACCACAGCAAAACCAGCAGAGATTCGCACCCCCTCCACAACCACCGCAAGAACAGAAGCCGGGGTGGGAGGCGGCCCTCGAGAAGTTCATAAATGTCTCGAATGATAGGTATCAGAAACTCGAATCTCAGGTAGAACAGGTGCTGGTTCAAAATAAAAATTTGGAAGTGCAGGTGGGCCAGTTGGCTAATACAATCAATGTTAGAGCCCAAGGCATGTTTCCAAGCAAACCTGTGGAAAATCCGAAAGAGCATTGTAAGGCCATTACACTACGAAGTGGCACAACTTACAAGGGGCCTGAAATACCGGTGGAAACCGAAGTGCGAAAGGAAAAGGACTCCGTTGTGGAACCTGAGAAAGTAATCGAGGCATCAAAGGAGGAGAAAGAAGTACTGACAAGTGAGCCCCCTTCCAAGCCAAAGACACCAGTGGCACCCAAGCCGTATGTGCCACCACTTCCCTTCCCGCAGAGATTTCAAAAGCAAAGGTTGGAGAAACAATTCGAGAAGTTCTTGAATATCTTCAAGGAACTACATATTAACATCCCCTTTGCCGAGGCCCTAGCTCAGATGCCCACTTACGTCAAATTCTTGAAGGAGATCCTCTCCAACAAGAGGAAATTGGAGGACTATGCCACTATAGCACTTACTGAAGAGTGCAGCGCCATTCTACAACATAAGCTTCCACCAAAGCTTAAGGATCCAGGGAGTTTTTCAATTCCTTGCACAATTGGCCATATGTCCTTTAATAAAGCTTTATGTGATCTTGGTGCTAGTGTGAGTCTAATGCCATTATCTGTTTGCAGGAAACTTGGACTGAATTCATTGAAACCAACAACCGTTTCCCTACAGTTAGCGGATCGATCAGTCAAGTACCCCACGGGAATCCTGGAAAATGTTCTGGTCAGAGTTGGGAAGTTCTACCTGCCGGTAGACTTCATAGTTTTGGAAATGGAAGAAGACCAAAACATGCCGCTCATCTTAGGGAGGCCCTTCCTAGCCACAGCAGGAGCCTTAATTGATGTAAAGAGTGGCATTCTAACTCTTCGTGTGGGGGATAAACAGGTGGAATTTAATCTGTTCAAAGCAATGAAAGGACCGGTGATCGAGGAACAATGCAATATGGTGGAAATCAGAGCCCAGACACCGATGTCCATAAGCAACGAGGACCCTCTCGAACTCTGTCTAAGAGGACGCACGGACCACATTGATGGGGAAGACATATTAGAAGAATTGGCCGCCTACGCAAAGGCACTCGAAGCTACCCCCTACGTACCATTCCGAAAGAGGTTTGTATATGAAGAGTTGGGTACAGGTAAGCCCACTCTTCGTCCTTCTATTGAGACAGCTCCCAAGTTAGAACTGAAACCCCTCCCCGCTCATTTGAGATATGCTTATTTGGGTGAATCTGAAACACTGCCTGTTATAGTTGCCTCTGATTTAACTGATTCACAGCATGATGCCTTGTTGAGGGTTTTGAGAGAACACAAACGAGCGATAGGTTGGACTATTTCTGACATTAAGGGGATTAGCCCATCCATGTGCATGCATAAAATTCTTATGGAAGATAACCATAAACCCTCTGTAGAGCATCAGCGTAGATTGAACCCAAACATGAAAGAGGTAGTTAGGGTTGAGGTACTGAAACTGTTAGATGCCGGGATAATTTACCCTATCTCGGATAGCAAGTGGGTTAGCCCTGTACAGGTAGTGCCCAAGAAAGGGGGGATGACTGTAATTAAAAATGAAAAGAATGAGTTAATACCAACTAGGACAGTCACGGGTTGGAGAGTCTGTATAGATTATAGAAAGTTGAACAATGCCACTCGTAAAGATCACTTTCCACTTCCCTTTATTGATCAGATGTTAGAGAGGTTAGCCGGACATTCTTATTACTGTTTTCTGGATGGGTATTCAGGGTATAACCAAATTGTTATAGCTCCAGAGGATCAGGAAAAATGTACGTTTACTTGCCCTTATGGCACTTTTGCGTATAGGCGTATGCCTTTTGGGTTGTGTAATGCCCCGGCTACCTTTCAACGATGCATGATGGCTATTTTCTCTGACTTTATAGAACGCACAATGGAAATCTTTATGGATGACTTTTCTGTGTTTGGTTCTTCTTTCGATTCTTGCTTGCATAATCTTGCTCAAGTTTTGCAGCGATGTGAAGAAACTAACCTTGTGCTGAATTGGGAGAAGTGCCACTTCACGGTAAAGGAAGGGATAGTGTTGGGTCACAAAGTTTCAGAGAAAGGCATTGAGGTGGATAGGGCCAAGATTGATGTGATCGCAAAACTGCCTCCACCTACCAATGTCAAGGGAGTGAGGAGTTTCCTTGGTCATGCCGGGTTCTATCGCCGGTTCATCAAGGACTTTTCAAAAATTACCTTACCTTTATGCAAGTTACTACAAAAAGATACTGAATTCGTGTTTAATGATGATTGCTTACTTGCATTTGATAGGTTGAAGAAGGAGCTTACCTCGGCACCAATTATGGTTGCACCGGATTGGACTGTACCGTTTGAGCTAATGTGCGATGCAAGCGATTTGGCCATTGGAGCTGTTCTTGGCCAACGAAGGGAAAAACGTTTACACGTTATCGCATATTCTAGCAAAACTTTAAATGATGCACAATTAAATTATGCTACTACTGAAAAAGAATTATTAGCTATTGTGCATGCTTTTGACAAATTTAGATCTTACTTGATAGGTTCGAAGACAATCGTCTACACGGACCACGCAGCAATTAAATATCTCCTTTCAAAGAAGGATTCAAAGCCCCGTTTGATTAGATGGATTCTGTTGCTCCAGGAGTTCGATCTTGAAATTCGAGACAAGAAAGGGACAGAGAACCTAGTTGCAGATCACTTGTCAAGGTTAGAGGTCGGGGAAAAGGAGGATGAGTACGAGGAGGAGATTACTGAGAATTTTCCTGATGAGGAGTTGTTTGCAGCCGATGCAATAGTTCCTTGGTACGCAGATATCGTGAATCACATGGTCTGCAAAGCTTTACCACCAGGCATGAATTTCCATCAGAAACAGAGATTCTTATCCGAAGTGAAACGTTATTATTGGGAAGAGCCTTATGTATATAAGCACTGCTCAGATGGTTTAGTACGGAGATGTGTCCCGGAGGTTGAGGCTGATGAAGTGCTTGAGAGATGTCATGCAAGCTTATATGGTGGGCACTCAAGTGGTCGAAAGACAGCAGCTAAGGTATTACAGTCTGGGTTTTGGTGGCCAACGCTGTTTAAGGATGCCTACAAATTTGCCAAGGAATGTGATACTTGTCAGAGATCCGGGAACATTAGTAAAAGAGATGAGATGCCCATGAAGTATATCTTGGAAGTTGAATTGTTTGATGTTTGGGGGATCGATTTCATGGGACCTTTCCCACCGTCGTATGGGAATCAGTATATCTTGGTAGCGGTGGATTATGTATCCAAGTGGGCCGAAGCAGTGGCAACTCCGACCAATGACTCGAAGGTGGTGATTAAGTTTTTGCAAAAGAACATTTTCAATAGGTTCGGAGTTCCACGGGCATTAATCAGTGATAGAGGTACGCACTTTTGCAACAAGCCCTTGGAAGCTTTGCTGAAGAAATATGGGGTCCAGCATCGGGTAACTACTGCGTATCATCCCCAAGCAAGTGGGCAAGCGGAGGTCACGAATAGGGAATTGAAGTGGATTTTGGAGAAGGTGGTGAGCCCCTCTAGGAAAGATTGGTCCTCGAAGTTGGATGACGCGTTATGGGCTTACAGGACCGCGTTCAAGACACCTATAGGAACTTCTCCGTATCAGTTGGTTTATGGTAAAGCATGTCACCTCCCAGTCGAGATCGAGTATAAGTCGTATTGGGCCATTAAGGCTATAAATTTTGATCTCACGAGAGCCGGAGAAAAAAGGATACTTGACTTACAAGAGCTGGAGGAATTAAGGTTAGAAGCGTACGAAAATGCTCGGATTTATAAGGAGAGAACGAAGAAGTGGCATGATAAGCATATTCGGGTCAAGGAGTTTGTCGAGGGTCAATTGGTGTTGTTGTACAATTCTAGATTGAAGCTCTTTCCCGGGAAACTTAAGTCAAGGTGGTCCGGTCCGTTCAGAGTAGTAAAAGTCTTGGTGAATGGAGCAGTAGAGATAGGCAATGAAGGCTCACCATCCTTTGTGGTGAATGGACAAAGACTCAAGCCATATCTTGCCGGAGATCGAATTGGCAAACACGTCTCGTGCGTGTTAACAGCTCCAGCGCCTTAGCACGGAGTCATGAAGTCAAGCTAACGACTATAACTTAGAACTATTTCTCTTTCCCTTGTCGTTTTTTTTTTCCTTCGCGTTAGTTAGTTAAGTTTGTGATTGAATGATGTCTTCTGTCTTGTGTTTCAGGTAGAGAGGTTCGAATCGAGTGTATGGTGTACTAAGGTCCTACTCTGCAAGAATTTGAGCTACAGGTGTGAATTTAGCGGGTGCAAACACCAAGGCACAGTTTAAACAGAGTGATGTGCGGAAATTTCAAGTTTGGGGGAGACACGGGCGTGTCTCTCACATGGAGAAATCCATGACACCCCCGTGTCTAGGTACAGTGCTGCCAGCAGAGAGGAGACACGGGCGTGTCGAGTCCCCTAAGGAAAAATCGACACCCCCGTGTCAGAGTACAGAGTCACCAGGTAAGGCATGACACGCCCGTGTCGTCCATCCAGTGCACTTACCGACACGGGCGTGTCACGGCGGCAGGCTTTAAAGATAGCGGGGGTTCCTCATTTTTCTTGTCATTTCAAACAAAACACACTACCACTCCTCTTCTCGTTTCTCTTCTATCTTCTTCCCCCTTTCCCACACGGCACAAGTACCACCACTATTGTTTATAGATCAGATTCCGGCAAGACAACACACACATTACACTTTTCATCTAATATTAATCAGGTAAGTCTTCTCTTCTCTTGGGTACTTAAATTTCATGGATTTAATTGAGAAGGGTTAGACCCTAGTTCTATAAACCATGCTTATGATATGTATTCGTTGAAATTCTTGATTCTATTTCGAGCTTTGGCATGTTTAGAATTAGGAATTGCCATAAATTTGAAAATTTTGGCCTTCTAGACTATGAACCCTAAATTCCCTTTGAGGCATGTTGAATATAATTTCTTGAGTTTTTGCTCCTTTGTCGAGTTTTGCACATGCGGGAATTAGGTGTTTGCTATGTAGTGGAAAATTAGGCTCTTGCTCTTACATATTTACTTGAACTTTCCAAATTGTGGAGGTTCGTTGTGGGTGGTTATTTACCTGATTGTGGAAGACATTGAGGCCCTATGATATTTAAACGATTGTGGTAGTATTAAGGGCTAAATCTAGGTATCGGGTGATGAAATGTCATGCTTTATTTGATGAAATCCTAGGCTTCTTACTTGTGCTTACAAGGTGTTCGATAAAATGCCCCTTTGAACTTGAATTGATTTTGTTGTTGATTTTTGTGCAGGAAATATGGGACGCAACAAGAGGCCCGCCCCTCTGCAACTCACTTCCTCATCTAGCCCAACTGGCCGCCAACCACGGGATTCCGTGAATGTCACCTTGGAAGGGCTTGGGAACCCTTATAACAGGAATACCACGCGCAATATCATGCCCACCAAGTTCCCGCATCTCGCTACACTTCGTAGATTAGGAGTTTGGGAAGAGATCGAGGTTTTGTTCAACAATATAGGGTGGAAGACGTTTATGATGGTTCCGGCTAATACATATCCGGAGTTGACAACCGCATTCTTCACCACCATGACTTGGGACCAGGTCAAGACCAAGCTCAATTTCACGTTAGATGGGGAGGAAGCCGAATCGTTAGAATTAGACGAGATTCGGGAGGCCTTAGGATTTCCTTGTTGCGAGATGACAACGTTGCCAAATTGGTCTACTGAGGACAGAGAGGCAGTGTGGCGTTCATTCCCTCTCAAAGCTGGTGCCCCGGCGTACAACCCACGAAATACTAAGGCCACCTGGATTGATAGCTTAGTCTGGCGATTGGTGCATAGGCTTCTGGCTGTGGGAATATGTGCTAGGCATGAGAGTGATGGAAATATAAACGGATTTGAGTTGGCCATTATGTATTTTATGAAAGAGGGGGTGCAGTTTGATGCCACGACCGAGTTCATGTACAAGCTGAAGGAGGTGGCAGGCAGGGCGTCGGGAACTATAGGCCATGGTGCCTATGTGACGAAGTTAGCCAAGGAGGTAGGGTGGCTTGCAGAGGAAACGGAACCTTTATCCAACTTTCCCTATGTCGAAGAGCAGACATTCATCAAGATGGATCTATTCATCCGATGGTCTGCCGGGAGCTTAAAGGATAGGGTTTTACCCTGGTATCCGGAAAGAGAAAGGAACCGGTTTGAGCGGATGTACAGGTGGGGCGTGGCCAAGTATGATGACCTCACTCTCGATCAACAGAGGAGGCTTGCTCAGATACCGGATCGAGAGGAAGGCGGGCGCGGAGCACCGATGCCGATGGTCGAAGGTGACGATGACGAGATCCCCGCTTACATGCGGGATTATATGGCATCCCAGAATGCGCGGATGGACAGTTTTGTAGAGTATGTGGACTCCCGGCTGGATGCCTTGCAGCTCCACATTGATGGACAGTTCGAGAACCTCCATGCATACCTTGCCAAACAATTTGGCGGTGCCGGAGCGAGTAGCTCAAGCCAACCCCCACATTACCCGCCACCTTATCCTTGATTGGGTTCTGTTCTAGTCTTTTATTTTTCTTGCTTTGGTCTGTATGATGATCTAATTCACCACTTTAACCTAACTATTTGCACGATGCTAACTATTCTTATGGTTGTATGAGGTATTTGACGACAGGGCCTTCTTGTTAATTGCATGTTGATTATCATTTGCTCTGCTTAGCTTATGATCCGTGTTGTAGTCGTTTAAGTGCAGGTTAGGGTTGATGAATAGCTTGTTGCCGGGTTCTTCGCGGTATTGAGGGAGTTTTCTTTTTGCCTTCCTTCCTTTTTCTTTTATGCATGCGGACATTGCATGGTTTAAGTTTGGGGGAGAGGGGCAAAAAGTTTTGGATTGTATTGCTAATATTTTGCATAGGAAGATGCATTGGGGGATTTACTTACTTGATAGTGGGTATCTTTGAGAATGAAAAGATGATTGCTGAAAATAAGCTAAAATTTTTAATTTTTCGATGAGGTTTGATTGTTGGAATTCGGCCAAAGTAAGTTAGGCTAGTTGAATGCATGAAGTTAGGAGTGAGTATTGATACCTTGGAATGATGGGATATCCTTATTTTTGTGCACAATTGAACAAGGTCATGTACTTAGGTTAGGATGCTGAGTTAGTAATTCTTGAATAATACTGAGAAGTGGATTAGGATGCATTTTAGTCCTATTGAAGCGAAATTCTGAATTGACGAAGAATTAGGGAAATGACTTAGGCATTCATGTCGGAGGTAGCCTCGCTATTGAGCCATTTGTACTAAAGAACGAAGTCCTATTGACCCCGCTGAGCCTAAGTGTTGTGCCATTAAATTTTTGTAGCCGCATTATAAGCCACAGGTACAGCACCATAAACCTACCCTTGAGTCACACTTTGCTCACTCGTTTGAATCGATTGAAGATGCTGTTAATTTCATGATGAGAAACCAAAAGAAAAAATAAGAGATAATCTTAGATGCTGAAAGAAAAGAAGAATTCAAAAGGAAGTAGTAAAAGAACGAGTTGTGTAAGCAACAAGTAGACAGAAAAAAAAAATAATATATTATTGAGAAAAGCATTGAGTAGATTTGAAACAGAAGAAACTTTAGACTGTCTGCATGTGACAAACTTAGACAAGGTCCAAGTTTGGGGGAGTATGAAGGGGAAGACGAAGATGGCAACCATGGAAATTTGAATGGGTGAGCTAGGTGTGTTGAGTTACTACTATACTAAAAATTCCATAACCTTAACCCCGAGCCCACATTACAAGCCTCGAAAGACCTTCCGATCCTTAATTCTTGGTTAATTCCATTAGTGGAGATAGGTGCGAAGAATGTTTTCCGAAGTCTATCATTGGTACTTAGGAAGGAATCATTAGTTTGGTGTTCTAACCATTGTACATTATTTTGTTCGAATTCACACACTACACGAGGATATTTGAATTATACCATTGTGTTGATACTTGTGCTTGATTGTAATGTATTTGATAGGCTAGACTTGCTTGCGTGAAATTTTGAGAATTGCCCCATTGAGAGATTGATTTTGAGGCTGGTTTGATGTAATTTTCTCGATTGCTCGAGGACGAACAATATCTAAGTTTGGGGGAGTTTGATGTATCTGTTTATTGCATGGATTTGTAGGGCAATTTTAGTTAAATTCAAGCAGTTTTAAGAACTTATAACGTGATTTATGCTCCCTATTAGGTACCTTTCACCTTGGAGTTGAAAAGACGGAGTAGAAGCAAAACCATGCAATAAAGGGCGAAAAACGAGAAATTCTAGGGGACACGCCCGTGTCCCCGTGGAAGAGTAAACTGAGACACGCCCGTGTCTCAGTACAGAAGTGGCCATCGTATTCCGGATGGTGACACGCCCGTGTCACCAATGTAGAGCAATTTTCTGCACGCCCGTGACTAGGTACAGAGAGGCCTGGAGATCCTGACACCCCCGTGTCATCAAGAAGAACACATCCTGACACCCCCGTGTCAGTAGGAAAGCGCGGATACGTTTTTAATACGTGACACGGGCGTGTCACCATTTTAGGCATTATCTTTGCACGCCCGTGTCACGGGGCGGTTTGGATTTTGGATTCCTATTTATACACGGTTTGAGGCGGAATAAGGGAGCTTTTGGACGATTAACTTCCCAGAAGTTCAAGAACACTCAGAGAAGGAAGAAACACGAAGACATAGAGTTGAAGATTCATTCCAAGCACAAGACTTTATCAATTTGGTTTTATTTACTGCTTTCCGATCAAACTAATTCCTCAAGTTTTGGTTTTTCAATTCTAGCATAGTTAGTTTCTCGCTTTAGATTCGTCTTTGGATAATTAGGTTAGAATTCAGAAGTATTAATTCCGTTTTGATGTTTATGTTAGACATGAATAATTTGAATGCAATTCTTTTGATCTTAATGAGTTTTGAGCCAATTATGAGGAACTAATCTCTTAGGGTTAGGGGGTAAGGATTATGCATCTAAGGTGTTTGAATTAATGCTCAAGTTAAATTGTGTGATTCTTTGTTAGGGAAACGGTATTGAAAAGATTGGGAGTGGAGTGGCCATCCATGAACATATTGTAAACTATCCGATAATCGAGAGATTGAGGATAATTGAGATTGTTTTCCAAAACTTAGACTTTTGGGCTTAAAGAAATTTAACCCTAATTTCTACAACAAGTATTTAGAATTCTATGCCAAGCCGCTAGGTTTTGAATACACTAATCTTGCTTTATTCGATTGATTTGGTTACTAAGTGATTGTGAGAACAACACTTGGCTTAATTAATTAGACATCTCGCCTTCGAGAGAAGCTAGATATAAAATTGTGATTAGGTTGAAGAATCATACATCCATATTTGAGTATTGATTTGATCACAAAAGGGCATATGATTTACTCCCCGACCTGTTTTAATTAAGTGGTTAAATCTTGTTTTTAGTTGTTAGTTCGTGTTATTGGTTATTTATTGCGTGAGTTTAATTTCGTCATAGTAGTATAGTACAGCATTGTCAGTCTTATTCGGTCTTTAGATTAGAAATAGTCATAGAAGTGGTTGTTGAGTTCCCTTCCCTGTGGATACGATACCTTAAGTGTTGCAATCGGATTTAGAACTTACACTTGGGTTCAAGATTTGTCTATCACCTATCCAAAGTTTTCACTGGCTTTTGGATAAAAGTTAGATTTGGTTGCAACTCTGCTTCTTCCACGGGAAGGATCTTGGAATCATCGGGATAGTACATCCGTAATTGAGAAACATGAAAGACGTTGTGAATCCCGGTAAGGCTTGGTAGTAGGTCCAATTGGTAAGCAACTTCACTATTCTCTCAAGAATCTCGAATCACTACAAAAAAAATTACCGAATTTCGATGGAAAAAATCGACGGGAGAGACCCGTCGGTTATTCCGATGGAAAAGCCATGAGTAACCAACGGAATTGCAATGACTCATTGCTAAAAGAACCCATGAGAAAGACCGTTGGATTTTAGTCGTAAAGTCGTCAGAAATAATAGCGGGAGTTAAAAAAAAAGTGTGCCAAAAGGTTGCGACGGCAGTACCGTCGGAAATGCATCGGATAACCGTCGAAACATTTGGCTCGTTTTTTGCGCTAAAAAGTTTGCAACGGGATTCTGACGGGAAGGCCGTCGACAAAGGCGACGCCAGGTAAGGCCTAGTGGGGTCATTTGACCCCACTGAACTTGCTGGTTAAATATATATGTATAGTAATTTTCATTTATCTTATTACTTAATTTTATATAATTATACTATTTTGACCCCACTTTCAAAATAAATTATGATTACTGACCCCCTAAAATTTTAAAACGTTTCTTGTTCATATGTCAAAATAAAAAACTTAAAATTGAAAAAAAATATTTTGGATAAAATATTTTATTTTTTTAATAATATATGACAAGTAAAAAGTTTAATAGTAAGTAATTACACTTAAAAATTGATAGGTTATCAGTTCGAGTTTCATTTGTGTTTATATGTTAACAGAAATATTTTTTATAATATATATTTTTACTAAAATTTAATTTTTTTAAGAAATATTTCTTATAATATATATTTTTACTAAAAATTATTTTTTTTTGACCCCACTAATTAATAGTTCTGGAGTCGCCCCTGGCCGTCGATACATTTGCATGTAATTTTATTGGAAACCCAACGGACATATGCCCGTCGTATTTCCATCGGGATTGCATTGATTAATAATAATCCAACGGATAACCGACGGGCTGGTTCCGTCGTAATCTTTCAACGATTTCCTCTCTCAACTTACTTGACCGACTGTTGTATGTAGAAATTGCATGATTTTAAACGTTAAATAGATTATATTCTGGTGTTATTTGATGCGTTTATGTGTTTATTTGCCTCTGTTCAGGTGTTAATAGAGTTGGAGTTACGAAATGGCGAAGCAGAGCGATTTCACGTATTTTTTGGGAGAAAAAGTGGTCCCATTACCATTTAGCAGTACACAAGGAGTAACTCCCGTTACTGGCCACAGGAGGACAGGTTTTGGCGAGAACAGACGTTACCCCTATATAGAAGAAAATTGGTAACGCCCATTACCGGTAAAAGCGTTATGGCGATTTCAGGTCATTAACGGGCGTTAACCGTAACAAGGTAAATATAGGTAACGCCCGTTACCTAGGGCGGCTAGAAATCTCCTAGGGCTGCTATATATGTGCGTTTTGGAGTCTTTAGAAAAAGAGAAGAACAGAAGGAGGTTCAGAGAAAAAATAAAGAGAGAGTTAGACAGAGAAAAAGAGTTTCTTTTCTAAGTCAAGACCTAGTGTTTGGAAGAAGACTCAGAAGTTCAGAAGATTTTTAGAGAATTCGAGAAGACGACAGGATTGAATTCCGAGAACAATCTTTGGTTTTATTGTTGCTTTAATTTCCAAACTAATTCCTTTGATCTTAGTTTTAGTTTCATATGCTAGTTTCGTTTTTCAGTATCGTTGAATGTTTATGAGTTTAATTGTTAGACTTTGTTTAGATTGCTTGACGATACTTTATTTTAATGCAATTTCCTTTAGTTTTATGATTTTTGGTTCAATTATGATTAGCTAATTATCTAGGGCTAGGGGGAAGTGATGATGATTGCATGATGGATGTATGATGAGATGCTTGAATGACCTGTGTTAATTCTTAGTTTGAAAACTGGTTTGAACTGACTTGCGATGGCTTGATCACCCGTAGCACGTGTCGCAATTACCTATAAATTGAAAGAGTGATGGTAATTTATAGGGTTTTCAATACTTGTAAGTTGTAGGGTACAAAGAGATTTGGTCCTAGCTTATACAACAGTAATCTTATTCCATGTCGAGCCGCTAGAATACTGAATTACACTAGTCTTGTTCCTATGGTTTAATTAATTATTGGTGATTGCGAGAGCAACATTGAACACTAATTAAGCACTTGGTTATACCTCGAGAGAGGTTAATTCAAATATAAGTGATTAGGTTGTGGAATTACACTTGTCAAACGAGTATCACGTCAGCTCTTGATTGTATGATTCAAAGCTTTTTCCCCTTTCTGTTTAGTTTACTGAAGTTAATTCGTGTGTTAAGTTGTTAATTGCAATTTTAATTTAGTTATTTGTTAATTTTTGCATCAGTAGATTAATAGAAATAACCATTGCTTCCGTTAAGTCTTTAGATTAGAGAGAAATAGAGAGTAGTGATTGATTTCCCTTCCCTGTGGGTTCGATCCTATTGTGCTACACGTATGTTAGTGTACACTTGCACGATTGGTTTTTAACTGTAGTAAAACCGTTGCAACACCAACAGATGTTCGACTGGAGTTGACTGTTGGTATTTTCAAAATGCATCCTCCAACGGAATACCAACGGGAGAGTTCCGTTGGTGTGGATAAATTTACATTTTCACTTATTCCGATGGCTTCTGTCGTTGGTTGTCCGTCGGTTTTTTCATCACATTTGTTTTCCAATAGGTATCCGATGAAACGTTCCTATCGGAAATCTTTAAAGCAATAATTACGAGCCCTGAAAAATTTTTCCCCAAATCTATTGCATTTTGAATTCCAAAAGCTAAATGAGCTAGGGTTCTCGGAGAATTGCTCACAAGCCGGAGACACGCACGATTGCTCCCCAAATCACTTGCATTTTTAATTTTTATAACATTGAAGGGGTTAGGGTTCTTGGAATTGAACGATAGGGTAGTGTTTAGGGCATTTATGGGTTCGTTTGTGTATGAATCAGGTGCCAGACTTTGAGGTTCAAATCGGGTACGTCCGAATCGGAGGTGAAGAAGGCATTTAGGCGTCTTGCAGTACTCAAGGTAACCTCTTTACTCCTCTCGATTTTCTAGTTTGAGGGTGTTGGATAAGTTTCTTCAAGTTTTTTGGTGAAATGTTGTTGCTTTTGTTCGATTTTACTTTCTTATGGAGGCATTTAGGTTTGGGTGTTCGATCACTCAGATTTCAGCAAAGGAAGAGAATGTGGTCCTCAATTTAACCAAAGCATTGCATCTGTGGATCTGTTTTAGCTGAAGATAAGTTGTGGGTCGAAGGGTTTGTTCGGGATTGTCAATCTGTGGTTTGACGGTCTTGTAAAGGTCTTGTTGTCGAGGGAATAACCTGCCAAGAAATTAGAGTGGAAGCCAGGAAGGAGCCGATAATTATTTTAGTTATTATATCTCAATTCTTCTCTGTTTTTGAATTGAGAAACTTTGGATCACTTCATTCTTAAATTCTTTGCTAAAGTATCTCTTTCGTGGTGCCACTTTTTCAGCCTTTACTGATGCAATGCCGTTTGCTCAACAGTGGTTGTGCTGATAAGGGAACTCTTCTTGTTAATAGAAAGTTAAAGTCAAATTATATTCCATCAGATCATTTAGTATTCACTGATAGCTTTCTTATGCCTACTTGATTGTTTTAATTGTGGAGATGAAGCTTAGATATGCTAGGCATGGATTAAATCTTGTGCTACTTGAAGTAACCTTTCCCTTTTAGTTGATTTCGATGACTGTTGATGCATTAAATCTTGTGCTATTGAGTATGCGATTAATTTTAAAGGTTAGGGAATGTTATAGGTATGTTTTTGCATGAGTTTTGGTTGTTTTGGCTGAGTTCTTGCATGCTTATAGTTAACGAATGCATAACACAAAAACTGATAGCTTTTATGCAGCAACTTTAGACTTAAATTTTGAGTCCATACGAAATCCGTTTTCAAAACTGTTTTAACTGTATATTCCTAGTATATCAAGGTTTGTGTCTGCCAAATTTTAAGTTCATTCGAGTCCGTTTGATACCCGAGAAAAGTTTAAATCGGTACAGCTTTTCAATTTTTCTGGTCTGAACTAACTCCTCGAGCAGAGGGAGTAAACCTTCATATTTTTTAAAACTGTTTTACAGAGATGTTTCTACATGTATCGTGAGTATTTACTTAAAATTTCAGCTTAATCCAAGTTTGTATATGGTAAAAATATTTCTATTTGAAATGTGTGTTGCATTGATATTCCAGTTTTTTCTGTGATGTTCATCTTTTCTTTTATCTTCCATTTGGCATACTTTTGGTAAGAAGTATGTTCTAAAATTGTGGTACATATATCATGGTCGCTTATCCAAATGATAGAATTTGTGTGTTAATTTGGTCAGCTATACTAATTTCTGTCAGATTGTTGTTGAGGGTGTTATATAAGTTGTTAGAAACATTGAATTTTTAACATATAAAATCTACCTTGTTTTTTCTTTATACATTTTGCTCATTTTGGGATCACATATCAATATTATGCTATTACCTATTATTTTCTTTATAATATTCTGATTATTATAGTTAGTTAAATTTATTAATTTGTATGATATAGTTAGTTGATCAGCTTAATAATATTTATATAGTTAGTCGAACTGTTATACAATAATTACTTTATTTTTAAGTTAATGTATAGTGAGCTAGTGTCAAGGTCTTGTAAATGTTAAATTTTAAGCTTATTAAGTTTGTTCCGTATTTGAATATCAGGTTGGACAGTATTTGGAAGAAATTTGGTGTCTTTTGTCGCTGAAATACAGTAATTAAGGTGACAATCTATCTCACTTCTTGGTTTCTTTTAAATTAGTGATCTAAACTACTGAATATTTGCTTACTTATTGCTGTGTTTTGTCACATGGTGCCTTACATCATCAAGTGTGTTGGAGTAAGTTGTTGTTGAGTGGCGATTATGATTTATTTGTCAAATCCAATTAATGGCTAAATGTGGTACTGATGCTCATCATACCTGCATACTACATTCCAATTTCCATGCCAATATGAGAAATGTCATATCAGTTTGGTTGCATGTATTGTACTTCTAAGTTTAAAGGTTCATAATGTATTCGATACCAATAAGATTCCTAATTTATTTACATAAGTCTAATATTTTCCCAGCTTGTAAGTGTAATATGTATACATGTGTCCCTATTTCATTCGAAGTTACTCCCAACTTCTTTAGCATAGCTTAATCTCAAGCTAAATCTTATAAATTGAAATTCAACTATTATAATATGGTATAATACTTTTTATTAATCGATAGTGTAAGAATATGTAATCCAATCTTCTAAATTTTCTGTAATTGTAGATCATGGAATCATTAATATTTAAATTAAGAATTCCACCTAACTTTCATATATATATATATATATATATATAGGTGCGATACCAGAAGGCCCTTGAAGAGCACCAGAGGCATGTGCTTGAGGATCCCGACCACATTGTACCGAATGATATCTCATTGTGGTCTAGGGCGCAAGGGGGTCGAAACAAGAAAGAGCGGTTGACTGGTTTGAACCATTTGCCGAAGACCTCTCCTACCACAGCTTCTAGTGCAGGGTCGTCATCTCATAGCCCACGTTCGATTGGGACACGAGAAGATAATGAGATGAAACAAATGAAGGATGAAATTTCCCAGCTCAAAGTTTCCCAGCAACAGATAATGTCTACCATGCAGCAGATGTTCGAGCTGCTACAAGCGCAAAGCAAGGAAAAACGTGTGTGTGACCCGGCGAAGGATGACGACGATGAGGCAACAGAGGATGATGACCGAGGTAAATGTGTATATGTGCTACCAATATTCATTTATTAGATTCTATATACATGGTTAAGGAGCTGTGCTAGGAAAGTATGCTTATTTAATTTTTATTCTTGATGAAAAGGTAAAATAGAGAAAAAATAAATGGTTAGTAGATCTTGCAGTCAGTTAAGTGCATATGTGCTATTAAGAATCATTTTTTGTTTCAAAATCTGTCTTCAATATGCTGCTTCAGATTGATATTTATTTCTTTTGTAAATGATAATACATTTGTCTTGTTTAATTGACAGCTCCTACGTGAATTTGGCCTGATGTTTATGCTTGAGAGTGCCAGTTGCAGCGAGGTTAATTGGAGCTATAATGTATGTTTGGACTTAGGTACAAAATTCAACTTAATATTTATATAAATTCACAAGTGTTGGGAGATTTTTTTGCTGCCTTCTATACATTTGGTGAATTTCTAGTGACATTATTGTTTAAATTTAGAGCTTGGTTTATATTTACGAATTAAGGGCACTGATTTGGTATGTTTGTGAGTTTTAAAGACATGTTTGTTTTGTTTGTTGTATTATTGATCAGTTTTCGGATGTATTTATTGCGTTGTGTTGTTATATTGATAAATACGTGTGGTTTAGCTTTCGCTTTGGTTGCTGTAAATGTGGTTGCATTGTGGCTTTTGCGGTTTAGGTTTGGCCAGGTTTACCACACAGAAACAGAAAAAACCATAAAAAATTTTGTAGTAAAAAACTCATTTCGACGACGTGATTTCATTGGTACCAACAATCCCTATTATTTATCCAAAACCACCCATTTCAAATTTTATACATTTACAATCCCCAATACACAATACTTTTTTCCTAAACCCCCCTAATCACTTAAAAAGTCTATTTTATCCCTATTTTTTTACTTTTTCCACACCTTTTTTGCTTCCTCCACACTTCATCTTCTTCATCATCTCCTTCATCCTTCAATCCGTCGGACCGCCACCGCCACCACCACCGGCCCACCACCGGCCCACGCCGGAGGTGGTCCAAAAATTCTCGAAAAATTTACCGGGGACGTACTTCTCGTGCTCGTTCCATATCTTCGATTAGTTTCTCAAAATTCTAAGTCGTTTGTCCCCATTGAAAATTTACAGGTTTCGACCGAGATTTCGGCGCCTTCTCCGACCATTTTCAATAGACAAGGTTACCGCCAATGAAGTCGCGTCGTCGAAATGAGTAAAAACACGTAGCTCCCATATCTGAAAAGTAGTCGGAGATGGTGCGGGAATCTCGGCCGGAGCCCTACGTTTTTCAACACAAAAATGCAGGAGAAGAAGAGGAAAAAAAAAAAAGGAAAAAAGGAAAAAAGGGAAGAAGAAAAAGGGCATGTGTGGTAATTTTACATAATTTATTAAGGATATTTTACTCTTTTTACATGAAATAGGGGGTTTAGGAAAACTTTCATGAATAATTGATCCTTAAAATATAAAAAAAATTAATTAGGGAGTTTAGGAAAAGTATTGAGGTATACGGGGATATTTTAATAATTATCCGTTACTACAACCATATATTCGAAAAATGAAAACCCCTCAAACTCAAGAATGGGGCCCGCGATAGAAATCCTCACAGAGTGACAGTACACTATTTGTCTCCACTCAAAAATCCCACCAAAACCCTCTTACTCTTAACGCCGGCGCCGCATATATTCTATTTCTCCCTCACTCACTCTGACACCCATGTCTTCGTCCTCAACAATGGAGTCGCTAATCTTGCAGCTGCACGATATCTCCGCCATCAAATTTGGTAATTTCAAGCTGAAATCCGGCATTTTCCCCCTATCTACATCGACCTCCGCCAAATCTCCGACGCGCTCATCGCCGCCCTACCTTCCTCTTCTCACTACGACATCGTCTGTGGTGTCCCCTACACCGCCCTCCCCATCGCCACCTGCATCTCCACGTCCTCTGATGTTCTTATGGTAATGCGAACCAAGGATCAAGGATTACGGTACTGTAATGCGAAATTTGGACAATATGACACATTTTGCTTCCACTTATTAGATTACTGTGCCTATTTTATGATGTGATTACGGACATGTACGCATATGGCATTAGTTTGCGGTACTATATATTTGATGTGTATTTTCATGCATTAGAACATCTATCCATTTAGTGTCTATGTGCGTATGAATGTGTGTTCATTTTGCTATAGTATTTAGCCTGATGTATTTATGTTTGTAATTGTGTAGTTTCTGAATTACATATTGTCTTTTGGATACAGTAATTTTATTGTCTTACTTTTTTGCTGATTTTTTTGGGACCGGGAACAGGGAGGAAGGGAAAATTTGGCAGAGAATGGGATCAGATTACATTCAATGGTGAAGCTGACTGAAATGGTGAGGATATTGAAGGAGAAGGGGAGAGTTTCCGAGGAGACGGAGAAGATGGTCATGAAATTTTTGGAGGAGAATAGAAAGGTCTCAGTGCCAGTTTCAGCAGCAGTTGAGAAGAAGGTAACTGTTAGACTTCCATATGAAGAGAGGGCAAAGATGGCAAAGAACCCAACTGGAAAAAAATTGTTTGAGATAATGGTGAAGAAAGAGACTAACTTGTGCTTGGCTGCTGATGTTGGAACTGCTGCAGAGTTGTTTGAGATAGCAGACAAGGTGAGCAGAAGAAGATAAATCCTCGGCCTCTTTCTAATTACTAATGATTCGTCTCTCCCCGATATTTATAAATATGAGCCTAATAGGAATTGGTATGCACTACAATCGCTTTGTTCTCTATTTTAAAACTCCCTTTGCATTTAAGTATCTTTAACAAAATTGATTAATAAGTTGTCTAGGCGTGGGAAGCCCGCATATACAGCATATACAATTTCACCATTTTCAATAGATGATCCCTAGCGCTTTAACTTAAACTTTCATGGCGTTTCTAAGAAATGATTCTCTTATCGCAACTTATAATCAATGGAATTTTATTTGCCACACTTCGGTACATTTTTCTTTTTACTGTTTTTCTTTTTTTTATTCTCTTTTTTTTTTCTATAAATGGCTGAGTTAGTTTATGATGCATCTTGATATTCGTACCTAAGATTTTACTGAAGTTTTATTTGGGTATTTCTGCAGGTTGGACCTGAGATATGCGTGTTAAAAACGCATGTCGATATATTGCCCGACTTCACCCCAGATTTTGGAGCTAAGCTTCGCTCGGTATATTCCTATTCTCCGAGCTTTACATGAAACAATGTTGATATGTTGTTGAGTTACATTACATGATGTGAAGATTACTCCACTTTAGCATGGTTTTTGCACCCTTCTAAATTTCTAGTGTTCCCTATTGACCTGCCGAAATGGAGAACAACATAGAAAAGAAGTTGATGGCAATCATGTTGGCTGTTGCTAGCAGGTTTTGTAGACATGTTTACCGGAAAGTTTGTCTATATGTTGCTAAGT
Source organism: Lantana camara (assembly GCA_037501455.1). Classification (NCBI taxonomy): domain Eukaryota; kingdom Viridiplantae; phylum Streptophyta; class Magnoliopsida; order Lamiales; family Verbenaceae; genus Lantana; species Lantana camara. Next base: position 115,106,792 of record CM074857.1, read on the forward strand.
GTTCTCTTTTAGCCGGATGAGCTTTTGTTGCCTTACTTTAGCAAGTAAAATTCTTGGAATTAGTTAACACCAATTTCATTTTAATTAAAATCTAGATTTTTAACTTTGCCCCTCATCCCTGTCTCTGTCATCACTGTTAAAGGACTATTAAGTCTGGTTAATGTTGGTAACTACGGATTTTCAGTGGAATAATTTAATTAAATTAATGAAATTATAATTGGAACATACTGATGGATCAGAAAAATGTTTTTCTCTTATGAAATCTCATTTGCCTCTTGGGAAATGGAGCAAGTTCCACCCATTTGAAAATGAATGGCAGCTGACATTGTGATTCATTAAACCCTAACCCTGGGTCTTAGTCTAGATGTATTTGCTGCTGCATTTTTATTTGTAACCATAATCTGCATAAACCTCTTCCCAAGTAAGGGCACGACCTGTTCTGAGTAGACACCTTAACTTTACATTGCCCATGTGGTGTTGATCTACCGTTTTTGGTACTGTCAAGTAGTGACATCTGACAGTTTTTCTTTGTTCTCATGAACTTTTCTTTCGGTTGTACATATGTTACTTTGCATAGGATGTATGAAGTCAGATGTTATACCCTTCTTGCTATATGACAAACAATCAGTTAATAAATCTCTTGTATTTGATTAACATGTCATATGGGGCTTACAGAAGACATAGTGAGTGAGAGTATCTTATGTGAATTCTGAAGGCATCCTCTTAGTGGAATTTCTCTTCACATGTTATGGGTTTCGAATCATTCTTTTTCCAAATCTTTCTTGATTGATGTAACTATCACTCTGAGCATTGGATAACTAAAAACTGCATAAGACCTTTTTGTGATGAAGATCAAGACGTCTTTCTACCAGTTCATATTATTTTATGTTGGCAAAAAAGTGAACTCTTGTCCTGAAAAATTTTGTTTATCCTTGAAGATTGCAGAGAAACACAATTTCTTAATTTTTGAAGACCGCAAGTTTGCCGACATTGGCAACACAGTAACCATGCAGTATGAAGGGTTAGATATTTTTCCTTACTTCCATCATGTCTTTTAGTTCTTTTCTTGCTTTTCTTAAGAATTCAATTTTTGTATGCAGAGGTATCTTCCATATATTGGACTGGGCTGATAGCCTGATATAGTAAATGCTCATATAATTTCAGGCCCTGGAATTGTTGATGGCCTTAAATTGAAGGTAGATTTTATTGATTTTATTTCTTTCTTATCTTGCTTAGATGATGTGAAATCATCTTATCATTCGGTCTAATTTAACTTTAATGTTGTTATAGGGTTTATCCCGTGGCAGAGGTTTGTTGCTGCTTGCTGAAATGAGTTCAGCTGGTAACCTTGCTAAGGGTGACTACAGAGCTGCAGCTGTGAAAATTTCTGAAGATCACTCAGATTTTGTCATGGGTTTCATATCGGTGAAACCTGCCTCATGGTCGTCCGGTGGACCAGGAAATCCATCAAATCCATCCCTTATTCATGCAACCCCTGGTGTTCAAATGGTGAAAGGTGGAGATGCACTAGGACAACAATATAACACTCCGCACTCTGTAAGTTGCATTTCCGTTGGATTTATTGCTGTTTCTTTTCTCTACTATCTCAAAAGGAAAAATTAAAAAAGAAAAAATAAGAGAAGGAACAAAGAAAAATGTTAAAGTTTGTAATGGGTTGGTTCTTTGGCCCTAAGGGGGTGAGTGAGTGAGTGATATGTAGGAATTTCTTTTCCCATTTTTGGCATGTCAAAGGTATGAGGAAGGAATTTAATCACACTTCCATTTCCAAGTCTTACCTGAAGTGTATCTTGTTTCAGGTCATTTCAGAGAGAGGCAGTGACATCATTATAGTGGGGCGTGGCATTATAAAGGCAGCAAACCCTGCAGAGGTAGCTAGACAGTATCGGCTTCAAGGATGGGATGCATATATGCTCAGTTGCAAAAATTGATGTCTCCTCCCAATGAAGAGTAAGCTCACTCCACCACCCCAGAAGAAACCACCGAGTAGGTTTTTTCTTCAACATAATGTTATCGAACACAAAGAACGAATTTTTACCCGTCTGTGTGTGGAAATTTGTTGAGCATGATTGCTTTTTATGCTTTTATCTTGGTATATATATGTGTTTGTGCTCCCTCCTTGGCGAAGGGACAAAATGGGTATTGTTCGTACTTCGGCTTACATGAGAGAGTAACTTAAGTCATCTGAGAGCATGCAGGAGTTCAATTCCTCGATCTAGGAATAAAACTTAGTAACCCAATTGTGTGCGGGTGCGTGTGAGCGAGAGAGAGAGGGAGGGATCTTCGAGCGCAAGATTACCTATTTCAATTATGTACTTCTATTTTTCGTCTTGCCAACCCAAACATGTCAAACATAATGGTAGATGATTTTTTTTTTCTTAATTTTAATTGTTTACTGAGACAAACAGTGGGCGAGCGTAGGTGAAACATAAGATAAAATACGAACTAAAAATAGGAAATCTAATACTGGCATTATTGTTGCCATGTTTCATACAAACAATCCTTCCAACGGATTCTATTGTAGGGCAAATTCAAAAGCAAAATGCTCTACTAATCACAAGTTCTCCATCTTTCTCTTAGAGCCTGTAATACACAATACGCGCATAATCATGCAGATTTTTTTATATAAAGAGTGTCAGACACAAAACTATATGATAAATAATATTTTTAAAAACATTCTTGCATCATTCAACCCGATCCGAGTGTATCAATCAACCCGACTTTGTTTGATCAATAACAAGACCGCCACGACAACCGGAGCAGTAATCATAAACAAGGCTTGTCCAAGGTTTGGGCTTGTAATTCCTGGAAATACAACACTTCCGTATTTAATAGCCGCTGCACCTGCAATAGAACCACCCCCTAACTTCACCAAATACTTCAAGTCCTCCTGTCCAAACAACTTGGACTCTTACGAATTTTTTATTCTGTTAATTATCCAAAGAAAAACATGAATTATTGTGATAATTCTGATGTTATTGAAACACTGGATTGACTTATATAGACACAGTGCGGTACCGTGTATCCTGTAGTACGAATATTAATTTTAGTCTAAATCAGAATGAATCAATATAACGAAAAGTTAAATGTTCAATATTTATCGTATTATTGTTGAAATTTTTAAAAAATTAATTATATTTGGCTCTTAAATTAAATAAGGTAATTACAAGTAATATTTTATTTTTAGAATAATTACACTTAGATTTAAAAAAATAAAAATAAATAATTACACTATCTTTTAAATAGGTTCCTTTTCCATTAATTAATATATTTTATATAAAAACTTATATGTAATTAATATATTATTTATGGGATTATGTGTGATTAAATATTTTTAAGCAGAGTATAATGTTAATTATATCTAGATATGGAGTACCATTTGTAATTATCTCATTTAAATGGGGACTAGATATAATTGACCCTTTAAAAAATAATAACCAATTAAATAACCTGTATAATATATTTATCATCTTATTAGTTAAAGTTCCACGGAATTAGATTTAGCCTGATTTTCTGTGGGTAGCGTAGTTGAAAATGAACCATAAATATTCAATCAGTACAACATTTAATTTTAATGAATTGAAAAACAAAGCAATTAAACCTAAAGTGGCACCTATGATTCATCAAACAATGTATTTCATCTCTATTATCAACATGGCATTTTGATTAAATTTATAGAAACATTTGAAAATTAGAAAATGTTTGTTTCCCAAAAGATGAAAAATGAAAATGTTGTACTATTATTAAGATATAATTCTGAGATGGAGATTAATTAATCATGGGTACAATCTAACTAACGGGCCTGGGCTAAAGACCTAAAACAAATAAACGGATCTGCGCTCTGGTCATAATTAATGGGGTGTAATCTATATTGCCTAAGTGCTCAAAGTATTTAATCAGTGGCAAGCCCAATTTTTTTAACGGGTCAAATTTTCCGAAGCCCATTGGACATACAGCAGCCCATTACGAAGCTCCTTTTCTCTTGACTCTTGTCTCTTCACATTTCTAATCTGAAATCCAGCTCGAAGCCAAAATCAATGGCAGCCACAGCATTCGCCATTCACATTTCAGCTCTCCAGATAGAACATCCATTTCTCCCTAAAACTAGATTTCTGATTCGCCCCAAGACGACGTCGTCAAAGAGAATATCACTGGTTAGAGCTTCTTCCAAGCCCCAAATAGGCGGAGGAGCCGACGCAGCTAACGACAAGGCTGCACTAGTTTCTCAGGTATTACTGAAAAAATAAATTTTAATTTAGTAATATTATCTGAGTATTCGTACCTCCTCCAAAGAAACTGAAATATACATTTAAATTATATGGTGGGGTAAGAATTAAATCATCGAATATCTCTAAAGCACAAAATTGGAACCACTCTCTTTGTTTACAATCAAATATTCGCTGCCACCTACGGGAAATTCAAGGGGAACGATCGGGTAGAATTTTCTGAGGTTACGGCGGTTAAGGCCAAAAGGGATTCCGGGCTAAAGGAAGACGAGCTCTCCTGGTAGCTGGTTCAGCTAGCGGCGGCCGAAGAAGCCTCCGGGCTTATAATGGACTTCAGGAAGGGGGAGGATTACTGGTTTCTTTTTTCCAAGTTTATCGCCTCGATGCAACAACTAATCACATGGTTTCCCACTGGCCGCACTTTTATTTTATTCTGAAGGAGTTAGTTCGCATGGTGAAAAATATCTATGAGGGCGAATTGTTGGATCAGCATGATGTTCCACTCGATCACACACGTATTTGTCCATCCAATATTATGGTCACCACGGCTGGAGTAAAAATTGGTTTTGGATTGAATTTCAAACTGCTAGAAGATTGTGAAAAGATTTTCGACTGGCCGTTACCTTGGCCCTTCCCGTCGGCCGGGAATAAGGAAAAGAAAGCCTCTTGGTATATTGGGTCGTTAGCGGTTGAATTCTTTTATGGAAATTTTGACAAGACTATCTCAATCAATCAACGCCTCGAGTACCCCTTCCAGTCCATCCAGCTCCTGAAAACATTTCTCAAGAAGAAGTGTTCGGAAGATTTCGAGAAATTGTTACTTGGCTGTTTGGAGATTGCCCCTAATTCACGGCCCAGATTTAATAAACTTTCTGATAAATTTCTCGAAATCTTCCGAACACTTCTTCTTGAGAAATATTTTCAGGAGCTGGATGGACTGGAAGGGGTACTCGAGGCGTTGATTGATTGAGATAGTCCTATCAAAATTTCTATAAAAGAATTCAACCGCTAACGACCCAATATACCAAGAGGCTTTCTTTTCCTTATTCCCGGCCGACGGGAAGGGCCAAGGTAACGGCCAGTCGAAAATCTTTTCACAATCTTCTAGCAGTTTGAAATTCAATCCAAAACCAATTTTTACTCCAGCCGTGGTGACCATAATATTGGATGGACAGATACGTGTGTGATCGAGTGAAACATAATGCTGATCCAACAATTCGCCCTCATAGATATTTTTCACCAAGCGAACTAACTCCTTCAGAATAAAAGTGCAATAATCTTCTCGTAGGCCAGTGGGAAACCATGTGATTACTTGTTGCATCGAGGCGATAAACTTGGGAAAAAGAAACCAATAATTCTCCCCTTTCCTGAAGTCCATTATAAGCCCGGAGGCTTCTTCGGCCGCCGCTAGCTGAACCACCGACCAGGGGAGCTCGTCTTCCTTTAGCCCGGAATCCCTTTTGGCCGTAACCTCAGAAACTTCTATCCGATCGTTCCCCTTGAGTTTCTCGTATGTGGCAGCGAATATCGGCTCCTGAACCGAGCGGAATTGATTGTAAACAAAGAGAGTGGTTCCAATTTTGTGCTTTAGACAGATTCGATGATCCATCATTAATTCTTACCCCACCATATAATTTTAGTTTCTTTGGAGCAGGTTCCATGACTGATAGCTACGAATAGACCAGTGCCGTTGGGAGTTAGGGTTTTCCTTTCCTTTACATATCAATTTTTACAATCTAACTAATGGGCCTGGGCTAAAGACCTAAAACAAATAAACGGATCTGGGCTATGGTCATAATTAATGGGCTCTACTTTGATCTTACAATATTACCGTAGAAGTCAATCACTTCGCCCAATAGCTTCGGCGGCTCGGGTCGACCAGCCAAGATATTTTGATTAGATTTTTTTTTTTTTTTTTTTTTTTTAAAGTTAGCAAATTTGAAATCCCTAAGTGTCACAGCCTCACAGCTTATACCACAAACATGTTTTAAAATTTAAGTTATTCATATCTTCTCTGACTGTTGGATGCAAAAAGTTATAATTTCAGCAATTATATATATTTTAGAATTTACAACGTTATAATAGATAAGAGTATATTTTGTCATCCTTTAATTTTTTATTTGACTTTTTACACTTACCTTTTTTATAGTAATTCAAATTTAACTTATATATAATTTTAATTCTGAACTTTTATGTAGAATTAAGATGACAGCTTTCTAAGTATATATACTTCTTCTCTATTAAACTTTTATCAAATCACTTATCAATTTTTACTTATCACAATCATCAAACGTTTTATCAAAAAAATTTCCCTTGAAGAACACGAAGTTATGCTTGTTGGATTTTGGATAAATATCATATGTATATATATGTACTTACATATTTATCAAAATCTAAAATCGTGATGAATGAGAAAATTGGAATTAATAAAAGCACAATTATATCAGTGAGACGTTGGGCATTATGGCACTGGATACATTCATTGAATTAAGATAATCATTATCTTAATTAAGAAAGGAATCAAAAGATGCATTCAAATAATGCACCGCTTCCAAGTTGGTGACTTTTCATTAGTAAATTTGCACTAAATGCAATTAACGAAACAGTGCCTCCAATTCATTTTATGCAAAATGTTCAATTTTGCATTGATAAAGTCTGAATTAATGCCGAAACGGTGCGTGGATCATTTACTAAATTGTGAAACAAATCAGAAAGTTGCGATGATTCACAAATTAGAAAGTTACGATACAATTGTGAATTGTTTCGTAATTTTGGAGCAGTTTTAATTGTGTTCCATTAATTACTTATGAAGAATTGCAACCCCTTGAAGAGGCACGTCAATAGTCTATAAATAGACCGCCGCACTTTGCATTTTCATTAATTCAAATCATATTCCATAGATACATTCAAGTATTCAAAATTACATACTAGAGCTTATTCTAGCATTTAAGTTCAAGAGAGTTCAAAACACTTAGAGTTCGTAGGTTTCCTAATTTGTAGTGCTACTATTACGAGAAGTGGTCGTTGTATCTTGGGAGACGATTGCCGCAAATCCGTAAGCAGCTGAGCGGGGCAATTTCGTCTTAAGGAAAGAGAGTCGAACTCTTGCCTTGACCTTCGCATTTGTCATAGTGAAATCACGCCCTTGTTGCTCAAATTATCCAACAATGCTTTTTTATTATCGAAAATATTTAATTTTTTTTGGTTTTCTTAAAATTTTCAAGACCAATAAACTTTAGTTAAGAAAAATATTATTTAATATTTAAAACAATGAAATTATTAAATTATACTATTAACAGATAAATTCAAGCAGTTGTTTGAGTTGGTCCTTTTTCCATTTTTGATTTCTCGAGTTTAGTTTTGAGAATCGAATGAGTTCCGATATTTCAATGATGTTTTATTTTATTTAAATTCTATTTAATTTGATTGATTTATTTTGCTTATTTGATTTGATTTTGTCCTTGGAAACTAACTTGATTTAAATATCAGTGTGGATATTGGTTAACTTTAGATATTAATTCAGAAAAAATAAATATAGATATCATTCAAAAATTTTTTTTTTTTTTTGGTTTTGATAGCGTTCAAAATATTGAAGAGGAAATATGTGGGGGAATAATGAGAGTGGTGATATTTCATCTAAATGATATTATGGTAATCAACTACATTACTAATGGCCTTGGACAAATCCAAGTAAACAACCCATTAGGAGTACGTTTAAATTCAGTAAGAATCATACATGTATTATAGATAATATATAATATAGTATAAATTATGTTATTTATCTTGTAATTATATCAAAAAAATTACTAACTAAAATTTTATTAAGATATATATTTATGTTATTAATTATTTATTATAGTAGTGATGGTGCCTAAATCTGACTTTGTATGGAACGACAGACCCAAACTCCCAATCTTACTAATAAAGTTATGTTGTTGGAATAAAGAATGAAATGAAACAACATAGAAAGAATTATGTTGCTTGCTGAATTTAGATATTCAAAGTAGATATTTCTCGAGAGTACTAAGGTATGAATGCCTCTCCATGGCTTAAGCACCAGGTAGACCATGTTGAATGTTGTATTTATTTGGAAAACATAAAGACACCCTGTTTTGTTATCAACATTTGCATGTACCGAAGAATATCCCAATTCTCAATATAAAAACAAGCATTTCCTCTAAACAGCAGCCTTTTTGCATAGTATGATAAAGTAATCCAGGATATAGTTATTCTCCATGCATTTTTCAAACTCACTATCCCAACACTTTTCTCTCAAGTGCCCTAACACAAGAGAAAATCAAACTTCTCTAACCATTTTTGCCAGAGCGCTCAGTTTTTCCGTAGGTTGGTTATTGTGGGCTACTTCCTAAAACCCGAAAATAATCATCTCATAAAGTAAAAGTGTTTGAAATTATGCTACTATTTCTATTTTAAAAAGCTTGATATTGAAATTGAAGAATTGCCTAAGATACTAATATTATTTTGAGAGAAATAATAACTGCCTTCTTTATACAATCTTATACATGGTAATGGAATTAAAAAATGAGATTTATTATATTTAGAAGTTAAAATATTCTTCAAACAGATTGTTTTCATTGGTTTGGTTTGATAACAGAAAGTATCATTATATATAATATCTGCATATAACCTAGAGATTGTGATGAAATGGATGCTTATGTTGGTTAGTCCTGACAGTTCTATTTAAATAAAAGAATCTTCACAGGTTATGAATATGCATTTCACTTAAATTTGGTTTATGGTTATCGAATTCTTTTTGGGACCATTTAAACATGAACATAGACATAATCTTGTGGTAGCATAGCTCTACTAACTCTTGAGATTTTGTTGTAACCACTTGAAATTAATTTCGATGACCTTTTTCGATTTATCTTCATAATCGGCCTCCTAGTAATCTTAGAAGTAGAGTTCTTCTTGTCCATAGTAAAATCAACAAAAATTTCGTCTTAAGTTTGTTGGATATTTTAGAGCAACAAAGGCCGTGATTTTACAATGATAATTAGAAAGGTTGAGGCCAGAGTTCGATTCTCTTTTTTTAAGACGAAATTGTCCCGCTCAGATGCTTACGGATTAGCGGCAATCGTCTCCCAAGATACAACGACCACTTCTCGTAATAGTAGCTCTATAAATTACGAGATCAACGAACTCTAAGTGTTTGGAACCCTCTTAGAACTTAAATGCTTCTAAGTGTATTTGTATGTAATTCTAGAATTGGATGTGTTGGATTAATGAAGTGCACAATGGTGGGGTCTATATATAGATATATATGTACCTCTTCAAAAGGTTGTTTACCTATTCACTTTTAGTTATTAATTAATAAGACACCTTTTCGGTTATTACCTAAACAATGCAATGCTACATGACACCTTTTCAAATAAAGTGACAACTATTCATTACAATTATTAATCCGAAGGATCATGTCTTTTGGAAAACATTGCATATATTATATACAAATATGTCTTTATTAATTATTAACTATAAATTTAATTTTCTCATTCAATAATTATTAAATTTTGATAAATAAAATTATCAAAATTCCAACAATAACTACGTTTGATGGAATAGTTCTTAAATGGTGGGAAGGAGTATCTCCTGATATACAAGGAATACTGAAAGCCGAAATGGAATCTGGTTTTGATACAAATATAAGAACAGTTGTACAAAGTATAGTTGGAAATATATCTAATGAATTTCTTGGTAAATCATGGATAAAATAGAAATGGAAAGAGAAAAAGATGAAGTGAGAAGTAATCTAATAAACTTAAGTATATTCCCTGTGTGTAATATAAAAAATTATGTATGTGAATTTAGAGATTATTATTATACCCAATATTATAGTACAGAATCTCAAGAAATAATTCTAAATATGTTTCATACTAGACTTCCTTATTCTTGGAATAATCACATGATTAAAGTATGGAGAGAAAAGAAAGATATGTATCGTCAAAATCTTGGAGGAAGAATAAAAGTATTAACATTAGAAATTAGAAGAATATGTAGTGAACAACAATTATATAAAAATATAAGAGAATAAGTAAACTTTGTTGTGATACAGTAGAATTACCTACACAATGGGGAAGTAATAGAAAAACATACCCTAAGAAAAGTAAAAGAAAATTTTATAATAAAAAATATAAAAAATATAAAATTTTCAAAGAAGAAATATAAAACCTAGAAGAAAGTTTTTTAAAAGAAATAAGTATGAAAATAAATCTAATAAGGAAAGAAATAAAAAATTAACTAAATATTAATGTTGGAATTGTGGAGAAGAAGGTTATAAATCACCGGAATGTCCAAAACCTAAAGCTAAACATATTAAGAATATAGAAATTGAATTTTTAAAAATAAGAGATGAACTTGAAGAAGTTTCTGATATAGAAAATTATTTTGGTAAAGAAATATATATAGAAGAATCTGATCTATCAAAAAATGAGAATTTTTCAGAAATAGATTCTAAATCAGAATGAGTTCTGAAATAACAGAATTATTTGATGAAGATTAGATATTTATGAAGGACCAGAAGGATCTGCAGAACTCATCACCTTCAATAAAGAAACTCTAGATAAAATAAAGAAATTAAAATTAAATGCTACAAATCCTAGTCAAAGTATATTCAAAGGAATATCAAGTCTTATAAAAAGAAAGAAAATAAATATATATGACTACCATGAAGTAGAAAAATCCAAAAATATTGAACATACTTCAGGGCAAGTTAAGATTAACTTGTTAACAAAAGCTACTATAAATCAAGGTTTGAATAAAATAAAAGAGAAAAGAGAAAAAAAAAAGTAAAATACAATATATTTATTTAGGAAGAGTTCAATTCCTACTAAAATGATTGTTTAGAGAAGGAATAGATTGTCCTATAGTGCTTTCTCTTCATGATCAAAGATTCACAGATGCAAAGAGAAGTCATTTAGGAACTATAGAAGAAAATTTGTGTTATAAGCAAATATTATTTGATTTATACCCTAACTATAGTATAAATATAAATGATCATAATATAGATGAAACATTAAGTTTACATTACAAATTCATAAAAGATATAGGATTAAAAGATAAAATTAAAGCTTTCTCTATTTACTACAGAGCACTATACGTTCTAAGTAATAGTAATTATGGAAAAATTTATCAAGATAAACCACATTTAGAGATAGATGAAGAATGCAGAGAAATAGTTTCAGGTAAATTACCTCTACTTGAAGACCCGAAAGAAATAACAAATTATAAATTAGAAATCATAAATAAACCTCTGATAGAAGAAGGATTTTCTCGTAAAAATCCTCAAATAGAAGTATAATGAATATAACTAGAACTTTGAGTATGATGGGGTATGAATCAGGACGGATTAAACTCTGATAACCTTCTATTTGATATCGTGGGGAAAACAGAAAACACTCGCCGGAAATGAGGTGGATTCTACCTGCTAGGACAAACACCAAGAACAGACAGTCAGAAGGCCAAGCTGGGGGGACTGAGAGTGATGCCCAGTTTGGCTCTCCGACTCTCAAGTCAGTTAAGGAACTGAAAGAGAAAAGAAGTAATTGCAGAGCTCAAGTATGGAAGCTTGCTTACAGTGAAGGAGATGAACTCGTATATTTATAGTTGAGGGTCAGGGACCCTTTAGTCATTTGCACCATGTGGTCCTGGCCGAATGTTGCCCTAACACGTGGCATTGCGAGAGAAACCGAGGAGGAATCTTCTGCAAAAGCTGGTGCCAATGTAGTGCGGGCAGCAGTGGCAGGTACGCGGGTGAGTTGGTGGTGCCAGAGAGCCATTTTGGGGAGGTTGGTCACGAGGGCTAAGAGCACGCTCGTGGTAACCGAACACCTTGGAGGCCAGTGAATCCGCTAGGGGGTGAAGGCCAAGGCTTAAGCAACGAGGGGGAGTGGAAGCTTCCTAGAGGGAGAGTATCGCTCGAAGAGAACTTCCTCAATAGATTGGAGCTTAGCCGGATAATGCGAAGTGCGCTCGTTAGAGAGCGGCAATGTTGATCACGCGTGTGAGATGACACGTATCAATGAGGAACCTTGACATTCGGGGGGATTGAGCGCTCGTGTGTAACTTCTTTAATCACAAGAGAACACGTGTTACTATTTCGCATTGCCACGTGTCCAAACGTGGGACGAGCGTATTTTGACCCTATCAGAGTATAAACAAACATTCAGTAAATAAAACAATGATCATTTTAGGAGAATATTTTAATGGTCAAGAATATATTAAAGAACCAAAAATTTTAATAGATACAGGAGCAAGTGCAAATCACTTTGTTAAAATAAATGATTAACGGTAGACACATTAAATTGGGTTTTCTATTATGAAATTTTTGAAGGAAAATTAATTGCATGTACCTAACAAATATCCATTCCAATAAATATTGATAAATCTAGAATAATTGTTAAATGTTATTTAGATAAAAATATGATAGGAAGTTCCTATGACATAATCTTAGGAAATGTTTTCCTTGATAGTTGTAATTACTATAAAATAGAAAAAGATGGATTAACACTCTGCATAGAAGACAAAGTCATATATTGTCCAAGAATAAAATGAAAGGATATAATTTCACAGTAAGTGTTTTCTTTCAAGTAGGAATAAAAGAAACTCCTGAAAATGAAATAATAACTTGTGCTTTAATACAACTATGTTCTCACCCAATAGTTCTGACTTCCATTGTTTTTTCAGCATGTTTATAAGATGCATACACCATCCACTCACATTTATTGTCTTTACATTTGACTCTAACTCTATTAGGATCATTTTTAACAAAAATAATGTCTCTTCTATGCTTCATTGAATGTCTCCTTACTGCTGCTCTAAATAGTGGTGTAGAAGTGAAACAAAGCCCAAGAACAAATTTACGATCATCCATATCTGTAGTTGGGTTGAATAAAAGGGGATATGCAAGATTGCATTCACACCTGCCTCCCATATCCTTAATGTGCTCGTTAGGATTACCATCTTTTATTTGAGATGTAATTTATCCATTTCACCCAACCTCCATATCAACATTTCCATCATACAACTCATCATCAAATTCACTATCATGTAACTTATCAGAATATTCTGTATCTTCTCCACATGACTGTTCTATATTACTATCAGAATCAATACCAAAATCCCTTATATCTGTTTCACCCCCAACTTCATCCTATACATTTACTTCTTGACTATCACTTTGATTATTCTTATTATTTTCTACATTTGGTTCATCGACGCCTATCATCATATTAAATTCTGCAAGACTCACATGCTCAGCAAACAAAGCCACCACCCTATCACCATCGACAAAATTACATAAATTTATTGCGTCAACGTCTGTCAACAACTCTGTGATATTACTGCAATCATCCCGTCTTCCGAAATTATGATAATATCTCATTGCAACACTAATGTCACCAAGCTTATGATGACCCAACTCATTTGACATTGAATTAATTTCTCTCATTGACATCTTATTAGCATTACAATAGTCAAAATAATTTACCTATCCACAATATAGCGTCTTAAACCAAGATGATACGTTGCATATTTATTTAATTTTGGAACTTAGAATATGGTTTCTGTAGGAAATAAGATTGGAAGGATTTGAAGGAAATTTGTAACAGACAAGGAGCTACAACTCAAGGCCCACTTCTTGGATTAAATTGGAGAACAAATCTTTTGTGACCCATGGACTTAAGAAATAATTAAATGGGAAAGCCACTTGATGCTTATTGGAACGTCTATGAAAGAAGCCCAAATTCTTGCTTGAAGAGCCCAGTTCCTCAGCAGCCCTGTTTTGACGTGAGAATTAATTAGCAGAATTGTAGGAGTTACACATAGTTCGGCACGTTCTTTTGAGGATTATTGGTATCACTTGAAGAAAATTAATGGCAGCTAATTGATGGTAGAACGTGGGCAACATAGGGGACGAAGTGGAGGAAAGAGTTGATGGCCCTTTACACTACAAAAGCGCTCGTAGCCCCTGGAGACAAACACACACTTCAATTTCACTCTCGTACACCAAGTCATGCAGCAGCAGCTCTAATCCGTTCGGGAAGAGACTTCGAGCGTCGAATAGTTTTATTCTCTTCCTTTTTTTTTTGTTTAAACACTATGTTGATTTCAAGCTTTCGTTTGTTAAATTTCGTTATGAGTAGCTAAGTTACAAACACACACTTCAACTTCACACTCGTACACCAAGTCATGCAGCAGCAGCTCTAATCCGTTCGGGAAGAGACTTCGAGCATCGAATAGTTTTATTCTCTTCCTTTTTCTTTTTGTTTAAACACTATGTTGATTTCAAGCTTTCGTTTGTTAAATTTCGTTATGAGTAGCTAAGTTATCTTTTAGCTGGGATTTTCCAAGCATATTTTAGATTGTGTGAGACAATTCGTTTTGGGTTGATTAATTCAAAGTTATTTGTTTTATTTCTAATTTCATGATATTGGGTGTTGCTTTATTCTTTGATTTAAGAGCTCGAATCTTAGAGTTAGCAATTCACATATAGCTAGTTAACTTATTTGGTGGTGATAATCGGGTAATTAACAAAGTAGCAATCAACACTAGGTTGTTAAGTTCGGCTGAATTTTGTGTTGTGGAATAATTCGATCTAATTAGACGAGGTAGGAGTTTCTACTAAGTCGGTTAGGGCTAGTGTTTCTTTAGCTCGTAAAGCAATTAGTTAATTGAATCTTTGAATGAGTTTCTGAAAAGGTTATTAGCTAGTTAGGGAATAGTCTTTAGGAGTTTCTTCAGATTATTCTAAAATACGAAGAAACGAGGGAGCCCAAGGTAATTGGTAACTATAGCTAGCCTAACGAGGAATTAATCACCCTGTCTGTGATCATAGTCTGATGCATGCGTAGGAAAATCCCAGCTACTTGTTATTTATTGAATTAATCTATGTGCCAGCTAAGTTCAGTTGTCAATCGCTTATTTATTTAATCAGTTTCATTTTTGGTTATTTAATTTCATTGTTAGTTTGATTAAATATCTCAACCCCCCTGATTTTAATTGTTCGTTTTATTTTCTCGGCATATTAAAAGATTACAAACTTGTCCAATCCCCGTGGATCGATACCCGTTGCCACTATTTTACATTTTAATCGTGTGCAATATTTGGGACTTATTTTTGGTGGCTTCGACAACCATCACAAGATCCAAAAACTTTCCTCTGTGATGCATTACAATGGTAAAATCTTCGAAATTGTCTGAAATAAATGGACGAAAAGGTAGAAACATACAATCATTTAGCCATAATTCTTTTTGTTACAAAAAATTAAAATACATAAATTATTGTCTAATCCAATAAAAACACAAGAAAAGCTCAAATTAGGAAAAAAAAGAAAAAAAGAAAAAAGAAAAACAACTATTTTTGCCAAAAAGGCGAAGGTCTCATATATTACGAAAATTTAAAAATTAATTCCATGTGTTTTTAATGATGGCAATTGTAATTTAACCAAAATCCTAATTGCAAAGTTCATAACACCAATGGAGTTCTTGTTTTCCAATGATGACACGACCCTTGTTGTAGGTAAAAAAAAAAAAAAAAAAATCTTCAATGTACTCTTCTTTATTATATTATAAGTACATTCATACATTCTTCTTACACTAAATATTAAAAAAAAACTTTGCAAGATTATTCTTTTCATTACACAAACACATAAAAATCAAACAAGATTTTAGTTTTAAAGTAAAAAATAACTTACTGTAAATTGGAGAGCTACGAGAACCAAATTGGATGTTTTCTTCCCTCAATTTCCAACTCATTGCTCCAAAAATTTTCCTTTGAACACACTAACTAGTGGAGATAAGATGTGTTTTAGTTGAAGATAATTTTTTGTGGTTTGATATGAAAGATATATGTTAATTATATTGAGTGATATCCGATGGATTTATAAACCCTAATTGTGATCTTTTTGTTTAAGACAATAATTAATTATGAAGAGAAAAATATTAAAAGACAACTATATCCTTTTTATAAAAATTAAAAAGCTCATCTATTTATTTTTGGTGAGATTTTGATGGGATATTAATATTGGGGGAAAGTGTAATAAAAATTAAATTTTCAAAGGAAGAGAATCTTGTAATCTTATTTTTAGGGGATTTAGTGCCAAAATAAAAAATTTTAAGGGCCGGGCGTGACGTGCATTTTCCCCTTTTTTTAATTGAAAGTAAGTTAGCAAATTTGAAATCCCCAAGGCATCATTTACTTTGACAAATAATGGCAGTGAGGTACGGTAATCTGCCATTATTTGTTGTTTACCTTTCATGTGAGTTGGCCTTGGGAATAAGCCCCAGTCCGTAGATCTTGCGTGATTTCGAAGAGCATATATCACACGCCATTTGGGCGTGTGATTAAACTCATGAGTTATCACATGGATGGAAAAAGATAACTCTGCCCATATATTCTACAGAATTACATATCCTACCACATATAAAATAATCTCTCACTCACACTACATTAGAAGCAAGAAAAAACCCTAGTCCATTCCGATTCTCAAGCAGCCTCAGCCCCTTCTCGCGTCTGGACAGAATATTGCGTAAGTTTTCCCTAATTCCACAACTCTTATTTATTGTTTGTGATGGACTAAGCTAATGTCTATGTTTCACTATTTTTTTTCTTCAGTTTCGCGATTCGCGTGAGGCGTAGCGTGTGGCCCAAATTAGTTCAGTAAGTTATTTGATCTTTCCCAATTCTTTTGCATTTGATCTTTTGTTGGTGGTAATGTTCCTGGGTTTATGCGAACAAGAAGTTTGTTAATGTCAATTTTTCTGGGTTTCTGTTTTTCCTCTGCCTTTGAAATGGGTTCGGTATATTTGTTATATGAGAAAGTAAATGGGATTCTAACTTGGGTAATACTGTCTGATGTGCGTAATGTTATCATATATATTTCTTTGTTAATATTATTATTTTGGATGTGATAATTTTAGAAACCAAGAAATGGATAACAATGAGATGGATGCTGAAGGTGTAGTTGTTCTTGAGTTAATTCGGATGTAGGTCCTTCAGTTTTTATGCCTGGTTTTGTTAATTATTCGTTTCGGGATGCTATCGTGTACGAGGAGGCACTGTAGAAACGAACGTTCCTATAGTCTGCTTACTAAAATTCTTGACCAAATCAAACATATTGAAGAACTCATTGATGCTAAAGACCAAGACTGCATAGATATGCTTCGATTGGATAGAAATGCATTTGGAAAATTGTGTGTAATTTTGGAAAACAGGGGTGGCTTGTCTAGTAGTCGAGGCTGCTCTGTCCGTGAACAAGTTGCAATGTTTCTTAGTGTCATTGCACATCATGAGAAAATTGTGGTTGTGAAGAAGTCCTTTCGACGCTCTGGTAGAACAATTAGTATTCATTTCAATAGCGTACTTAATGCAATACTTAGAGTTTATGACGTGTTTGTTGCCAAAGCGGATCCAGTTGAAGCTGATAATTCAAACGAACGCTGGAAATGGTTCAAGGTATTGGCTTCCTTTTTTTTGTCTTTTTAACATAAAAAGTCTTTTGGCATACATGACAGTTTGTTGATTTGTGGTTTGTTTGTGTCGCAGGGCTGTTTAGGTACTCTTGATGGTACTTATATTCCAGTCCAAGTACCTCAGAGTGATCAGGCACGATATCGATCGCGTAAAGGCAATATTTGTGTAAACCTGTTAGCCGTTTGTAATCGCGACATGAATTTTCTGTATGTGTTGTCCGGATGGGAAGGATCGACAGCCGATGGAAGAATCTTGAGAGATGCTATTCACCGGCCAAACGGTTTTAAGGTCCCCAAAGGTAAATAAATACTTAATACTTTCATGACAAATTCAAACATGTATGTTATTCTTTTATTGCTGAATGTGTAATATTGCGTTGTAGGTAATTATTATCTTTGTGACGCTGGTTATACAAATGGAGAAGGATTTTTTGCTCCTTATAGGGGAGTTCGATACCATATCCACGAATTTGGCTCAGGGACTACCGCACCTCAAAATGCAAGGGAATTATTTAACAAATGTCATGCCCAGGCCAGAAATTGTATTTAAAGATGCTTTGGGATACTAAAGAAAAGATGGGCGATACTCTGAAGCAATACATTTTATCCCATCGAAACCCATAATAAGATTATCATGGCTTGTTGTTTGTTGCATAATTTTATTAGAACAGAAGTTGATATCGATCCTGTTGAGGCTTTAGTTCCCGAAGTACCTGATAATGAAGGTTACTATGGACCAGAATATGTCGATCACATCGAAACTTCTGCGCAATGGACCGCTTGGAGAGAAGAACTTGCTACAACTATGTATAACGAGTGGCGTGGGCGGAGGAGAAATTAAGACTAAATTTGCATCTTCACCTTTGTTTCTATTTTTGGCCAGAATATTAACTTTCACTTTGTTTAGTACTTCAAAGATTGTTAAACAGTTATTTTGGTGATTTAATGTGCGAACCTAACTTCTTGTTAATGAATGCTGAAGTTTGTTGAATGTTTGAACCTAAAGTCTTGTTATTTTCTTTGTTTTTTAATTTATTGTTATCTATCTTGGTGAAAAGTAATTCAATTATTTACAATTTACAGTTTGTTTGGTTGGACAATTCTGTTAGTATAATCATTCAGCAACTTTGTTTCTAACATATTATCTATCGTTTCAGATGGCTTCACCAAGTGTGAACAACCCAATTGCAAGTCAGAAAAAGGATGGGAGTCGACGGAGGGCTTGGACCATTAATGAGGAAAAAAATTTGCTGCTATGTTTCAGGGATATCATTGGCAATGGCTGGAAGTCACCTAATGGATTTCGAAGTGGTTTCTTGCTCCAACTTGAAAACCGACTGAAAGAATACATGCCGAATACTGATTTGAAAGGAGAGCCCAATATATCATCGAAATATACCTCCTGGAAGAAGACTTATTTCCAAATCATGACAGCATTGGCTTACAGTGGTTTCAATTGGAATTCGAGTACCTGTACTGTTGAGGCTGATCCAGAGCAATGAGAGTCTTTACTACTTGTAAGTGCTTCTTGCTGGTAATTATTACTTTGCAATTTAGTGTAATACGCATACTAAATAATTTTTTTTCTCTGTTTACACTGCCAGCAACATTCGTCGTTGACTTGTATTCGTGGAAAACCATTCCCCTATTACGAGGCGTGGGTTGACATTTACGACAAAGATCGAGCTAACGGTCATGGAGCATTGGATTGGGCTGCTGCTGCGGTACAACAACCATTGGAAATAACAACTGAACAAGAGGTCATGCAAGAAAATTCGTACCACCCTACTTTGCCAACACAAAATGATGATGCTCAGTCTCATTCCGTTGGAAAAAGTGCAACATCGAAAGGAATATCAAGAGCTAGTAAAAGAAAACGTGGAAATTATGGAGGTGATGAAATTGTGGAATCCATAAACAAGTTCTGTGATAATGCTTATACTTCGATGGAGAAAATAGCTGGACGAATGGGCTCCGAAGTGGATTCTTCAAACCGGCAAATGGAGTTGTTCAACGCAATTGGTGAGTTAGCATTGGCGATCAGTCTTGAGGACCACGTGCAAGTGACTGATCTCATTGTTAATAACACAAAGAGGATGAATGCTTTCTTTGGCATGCCGACAGCAGCAAGAGTTATGATGGTTCGTCTCGCAATTCAAGGCCTTCTAAAATAGGACGGTAACTGACTCTATTGGGTATTTAGTAGAAAGTATTAGTTACCTACTTTACTTTTGTCGTCCAGAAACTGAAGTTTCATTACCAAGCTGGAAATATGTACTTAAACACCTTGCTATGTTAATCGTTGTAGGTTCTTTTTGTGGGATAAGTCATTGTTACTATGTTAAAGATCTCGGATATGTAATATTTTGGACATGGTGGCCTTTGGCGCTGTATATTTACTAATCTATCCTGTTGGAATTTTGGTTTTAGAAATGTACTTAATATCTTAAGCTATATTTCAGTGGTGTTTTGTTGAGATTGTGAGTAAGGGAGCATGTCCTAGTAATAAAGTACAATGTACTTCAGCAACATATTCTTTACTATACCACATGTGATGTTTGTCTGTCTTGCACCAGAAGAATATATTCCATGCCCAGAGAATATATTCTTCAGCCAATTCCATGTTCAAAATCTTATGGAAGATATCCTTGTCCAATTTTTTACCCGAAGATGTTTTTCTCCACATAACACTATGTAATATAAATTCTTATAGCATATAGAGCAAAACTTACTGTCAAAGTATTCAGAGCTCCTTCTAGCAATGCCTAAGCGAAAATTATTTGAGGAAGAAATCACTTTTGACAAACATGTACATCCTTGCATAAATTGCAAGTTTTCCATGATGTTGCCACTGTTGGTCCATTACAGTGCAACAAACAATGTACATGAGCTGAAGGGTGCAATGGATGTTATTCATCAAATTGTAAATAGTATGTCTGAGAAATTAGGTACGCTTTTCACAAATACAAATGTTCGCGATATCGTCACACAACTGCGTTATAGGTATTACAAATTTAGAGATTTTAAAAATAAGAGGGATGTGCACTAGGATGAAGCGGCGAATCAAGTTACGGTTCATGATATTTATTTGGGTGAATTTCCGGCTCCGGTTAGTATACCATATTGCCGTAATTTATTGCCAATTTTTTAGATCCGAAAAATATATTGTTAGTCTAACAATTTATTATTTTCCTATTAGGAGCACAAAATAGAATTTTGTTTTTGGAGATTTGGCTTCCCAAATTATCATCTTATACATTTTGTATTTGGCAAAAGGAAATTTTGTTTATTGCGGGGCGAGCCAGCTGACAATGCTAAGATCAACCCTGAGTACTATGCGGATTCTAGCAACGACGAGGAAGAAGACGGAGAGGACGCAGGACCTTCGGGAGCAAAGGATGATGGCTTGGGAGGACCATATGCATAAATTTAATCTATGACTTGAGGTGCTATTTAAGATATTATGTCTGTATTTGTAAAAGCGTCCATCCCCCCAAGGGACGATTAGGTCCCTAACTTGGGTGCATGTTTGTTATGTTATGTTCTTTGAAGTAGTTTGTTTTACCTTGTCAATTGATAGTGTTGGTTTCATTACTCAGCAACTGAAGCATACAGTAGACCAAACAAATAATACTACAATGATAAACGAAAATGAAAACTACACAGATAGTAAGCGATTTATGTAATATAAGGAGGAATCATTTTCATTAATACTTGAGACATAAAGTTGAAGCTGAAAAGTGCTTGCAAATCCTTTTGGAAAATGATTTGCACATATTACATCAAACCCAAACGCTACACATACAAAAAAAGATTTCGCAAAAAAAAAAAAAAAAAAAAAAAAGAAAACCAAACATAAACTATGGTTCCTTAATAGGCTTAGATAGAAGCAAAGTTCTAGTCTTCTTCTAGAATGTCTCCACCAAAAATCTGGGCCAACTTTAGCCATTGTGGATCAGCTTTGTGGTAATAACAAAGGGTGAAGCGGTCCTTCTGTGGAAAAAAAACAAATTAAAGTGTTTAACGCAATATATTATGTAAGGGAGAGCATGCAGTAAGTTGTAAATTACTGACCTCCAAAGCCAATTCCCAAACAGACAGGGGTGCTTCGACAACTTCAGTTGTTGGATCATGGTACACCCCGGATAATGATCTAAGTAAGTCTATGGTCAAGTACCTTCGCTTCACAAACCTGAACTTTCTTACAATGTAGTCAAAGTTGAAATTTTTGCCAAACTCCTTATTCATGAGCTCCATCATAGACTCCATCACACCAAAGTGCATACCTTTTTTGAGATCCACGATTTGTGCCACCTGAACAAGTTCTTCTATGAACCGCTAATCCAAACTTGGGGTCCATTCGTTAGAGTATAGCTTCTTCTCATGTGTGTAAATGTCAACCAATTTCTCGATTGAAACAGGTGGTGTCATTTTCAATATACAAGAAACAATTAAAAAAATGAAGGTTCAATAGCATTATGACATTGTAAATCTGAATTTGTAAAGGGTTATTTATAATAGGAATTGTACACTGTACAACCACAAAGTAAATGAAGCCTAATAAATACCAAGCACCACGTTAGTCTTCAAACTACTACTACTGTTCAGAATTCATTACGAGTTAATGAAAAACTCATAAAGAAAGCTGATCATCTATTACATGAAACAGTTGATAAGAGTAAATTTTACATTTACAACTAGCCATCATATCAAAGAATAGTAATATTCCTTACTATTCCATGCAGAATATCAAAATATTATTATGAACTGACAGAATTAAATCCTTTTTGGGGATCAAAAAATATCATACGAATGACCATTTACATAAAAAAAATAAACCACAACTACATTACTTGAGGGCTATAAATACATCCATCAATTTGAAGAGTTATTGTCATTCAACCTTGCAGAATAAAAATCAAAATAAGCCTACTACCACATCCAATCCATTTTTATTGATTCTTGCAGGTAAGATGTTGAGCAATGGCAGGCAACTAACATAAGAGTAGATATTTTATACGGAAGAGTGGATTGCAGACATGGATAAAAAATTCATCACTGCCCTATCTGCAACAGCCCGTATGAAGGGCAGAAATATTGAAGAATACGACACCGATATATTGTACAAAGTAATGAAATCAATTAACAGGATTTACAACACCAGTTTCAACTTCCTTTTCTATGCAGAAAAATTCCAACTAGCAAAAGAAAGATATGAAACTTGGGAGTTTATCACAACACATCCCGATGTAAAGTTCACCGAACGTAACAACACAGTCGCTGCTTCTGTTCCAATTTGGGAGCAGATTTGTGAGGTACTTCTAGTCAGTGCTATATGTTATCTTAATTTCAAACTTATACATTTATTTTGATTATAATTATATTACATGAGCAGGTGAAAAGGTTAGGCAGAGCATACCTATCCTCCGATGAGCCTCTTTGGAATTTTCTACAACAGATATTTGAATCCAATAGGAGTAAGAAGCAGCATAGTGTGATTGTCATTGATGACGATGTTGAAAGTGAGTCCGTCGGATTGTCAAGTGGCAAAAAGGGAAAGAAAAAACAAATGAAACAGTTTTATGTGCAAAATAGGATGTCCGCTACTAACGGAGAATGCCACACACTTCAAACTCAGGCAGCAAGATATCAACCTGGCCCCTGCAACCCCCTGAATTTTGAGTCCAAAGATTCATGTTCACACAACATCCCCTCTCCAGAATTTTAGAACATTGCGCATTTCCAATGTGCTATTCGAATTAAAGCTGATACTATTGTAATAGTTTTGGTTTTTAATTCTGTATCAGTTTTTATCATCTTGTTAGTGTCGACATGGTGGTTAACGTGTCCAACGTTTGCAACCAAACATGTCTTTTATGTTTTCTGCATCAACTTCAATTAGAAATTAGCAACTTACTTTGGCTTATTTTACTCCATAATGTCAGACATGTGCAGCCTACGAATTTTTAAACTTAGATTAATGATTCAGCCAAATTGCCAGCAAAAGTAAATAACAAAACATAGGTCATTAGAACAATGCGAAGTTCACTTAAAAGCTATAAAGATAAGTAAGAGACAAATCAACAAACACAGAACCACAACCAACATACTGCAACATAGACAACCAAAGAGAGCCAACCCACTAGTAGAAGAAGATACCGGATACTTTCCGTTAGTCAACTGCTCGAATTCATCACGGTGGCTTCGAATTGGTACTGAGTTCACCGTGGAACTTTGTTGAACTTCATTGTCATCACTTGTTCTGCATTCAGTTCGGTGGGATGGGTCATGTGAACAAGATCTCAACCTTCGTCCCATATGGTTGCTACCAGTTGAAAATCCCTCATGGATCTCATTTTGGGGAACTAGGAATAGATGAAGATGGTGGAACCGCGGTGCAGACAGCTCGTCTGCCCAAATAAACCAATTGAAATGCTTGTTCTTTAATGGACATATATAGTAAAATCTCCTGGGAAATTTTGCATTTGGCCCCGCCTGATGAAACTCCATTAAACCCCGGGTGCATTGACAAGGGATCTGAAATTGGCATTCCATCTGAAACATATGGATAAATTTAATTAAAAACCTAAAACAATCTCTCCAACAAATGTGATAGAATGGACAACTATTTACGAAGAATCGCCTCATATTTTACACGAACTGAAAGACTAATTTACATCTTATAATTAACCAATTTATCGTCTGCACTTTTGGGGAAAATTGAAGCATATAACAATAGGACCGTGGGAATTAACAATTTCATACCTCTGCCTGTGAAAAATGAACTGTTGTACTCACTGCTTCACTTCGACAAGGATGCTTGCAAGGAGTTGGGAGTAATCACTTTGATTAGGGTTCAAAGCAAAAGTGCAGAGAGAGAAGAAACGTTGGGAAATGATGCTGAATTTGTTGGGAAGAGACTCTCCAATATCCATATTAAATGTGAGGGCATTTCGGTACTTTCAACCAAACCTCCCTTATTTACCACATAAAAGTAAATGACCATATTAAATAGACATGCGAAAAAACATGATTTGTAAACATATGCTATAATAATTATAACACGCACATTATCTCCCCTAATCCTAACATGCAAAAACCATCTCAACAAAAGTAAATGATACCTAACTGTCACAGCCTCAAAGGTTATACCACAAACATGTTTTAAAATTTAAGTTATTCATATCTTCTCGAATGTTGGATGCAAAAAGTTATAATTTCAGCAGTTATATATATTTTAGAATTTACAACATTATAATAGACAAAAGTCATCCTTTAATTTTTTTACTAGCGTAATTCCCGTGCTATGCACGGTATAAGAAAATAAAATTTACTTTTTGAGACAAAAAAATTACTTCAAAAAAAAAATTTGAATTTAAATGTAATATTTTAATGAATAAAATGATAATCATAACTTATAAGTCGATATTAAAATTAAGTTTGCTAATTTTATAAAAAATTAAAATAAATTTATAATGTTGTAAGTACGTAATTAAGAATGATGTGTACAAACAAAATTATCTAATTGATATTATTTTAAAAATTAAATAAAACAGAGGTGACATAGTTCTATAAAAATATAACTATATATATATGTTAATAATAAAAATAAATTATACATCATAATTATTTAAATTCCGAGTATTTCAAGCAAATAATATACAGAAGTTAACAAATAATACTAAAGCAACTAAAAAATTAATACGAAAAAAAAAGAAACAAAATAAAAAATAAGTTAAATATAAAATGTTTGCGTATATACTTAAAAAATAAATAAAAATTATAAAAAAGTTAAACATATAAAATTATAATATGAAATAAATTATAAGAAAATCAAAAGTAGTATTAATGTTTTTTATCCTCTAATATAAACACAAAAACGTATGTAAAAGAAACTTAAAAAAAAGGCTAAATGTGCTTACATCTATACTATAATATATAGGAAGAGTGTCTTTTGACCCAATTATATTAATTTTGACCAAATTCTAATTTTCTAGAATTTTGAATTATTTTAGTTGATAAAATTATTTTTATGGTAGGTCATTTATTAATAATTGAAATCTTTAATTTTTCAAAACAATTCAAAAATCATATCAATTGTCTCCCTAATTTACGAAATCTTTTAAATTGACAAATTAATTTGTATCCTTATTTATCTTTTAGGGTTTCTTATATTTATTATAAAAGTTCTAAGCATTTATCCATTATCTTCAAACGTTATTTTTCTCTCATGCCTCCCCATTCTCTCTTTATTCCCATACCTCCGATTCCATTCATATTTTTTAGCCTCTATCACGGTACGCACAATTATTTTCTTTATTTTTATGTTGCAAACTTCATCTCGAGGAATTACGAACATTCAAGATTTATGTATTGATATATAAAGTTTTGTTAGTTTTTACTTTTGTTTCGATTTATTATTATTTATATATATTTTTTGTTGTCGTCGATTTTAACATTTTTTAGAAATCTATTTATTTATGTTTTTTATGAAATTTATTCGGAGAATTTGGCCTTTTACTTTTATTGTTTTATGAATTTATCTAATTATTCTAACTTTTTATTGTTATCATTTTTAAACTTTTTTTTTTGTTTATTCAAAGGAATTTATTGTATTTAATGATTGTATTTAAATTAATTTTTTTATTTGACGCATTTAAAGTATTATTGAATATTTCTTTTTGAATATTTTAATAATTATGTTTTTAACGTAAAATATATCTTTTGCGGTACTTAGTGCAATAAAATAGTATTTAATGTTATGCTCAAAACTAATCAAATTATCGAAGGATTTTTGTTTTTTTAACTTTTCGTTTTTTTTGTCATTCATTTATGATTTAAGATTTTCTTTGTGTTGATTTCATATTTATAATCGGAGACATTGAAGAGTTAGATTTAATAATTTCTTCATGCAATTAAGAAATGTTATTTCATTTTTTCTTTCACTTTGAACTTTAATATGTTTTTATTTGAAATATGAATGTAATTTTTTTTTATCTTGAGTTATTATTCATTTTCATGGAATTTAATTTACATAAATTAATTATTTACTTATTATATTTTTTTTACTGATTATTTTTTATATGCTTACTTCAAATATAATAATAATAATAATAATAATAATAATAATAATAATAATAATAAATTTACCAAGTTGGTAGAATGTATTATACCTTAATTTGGATGATTTTTTATTTCATATATTTTACATAAATTACTTTCTATTCTAAAATAAACTATTTTTTAATATTATCTTAGTTTACAATATTTACGATTAATATATAATATTATAAATCAATTAGTTTTATATAAAAACCGTGCATAGCACGGGGAATATGCTAGTAAATAATTAATGAAAACGTATTTGGGCATGTTGCCCTATAGTACACAGGTGCCCAGCCATCCAAGCAGTAGTAGATGTCGGTGTACAATCATGTTTGCAACACAAAGCTCGCATCAATGTTAAGGATGTCCACGGGATCATTGCGCTTGACCTCTCTTGGATTATAAGGATTATTATATATGGTGCTTTATTAAGTTCATTATGATTTATGAAGGCGTGATTCCTCAAATTCGTCTGCTTATGAAACCTATGTCCAGCAATCAATATCCTGCAGGCTGCAACTCAATATAAACTATACAATGAAAACTAATACTTTGTACAACATTAAGACACCTTGTACGGTGCACCTCCATTAAAATTGCATAATTGTCAATCCATAGACTTTTCGCATCTATTTTAATCCATAGACTTTTTTACAACAAATCAGCAAATTCTATTAGAACAACATGACAATAAAATATAAACAAAAATGACAAATAAAATATAAAAGTGTAAAACCAACGATGATAATAGAATATTAAAAATTAGTCAACAAACTCTACAAATACAACAAAACAAATGTAAATCACAATAAACAATCCAATTTAAATAAACAAATTAACAATATTAAAATATAATCAAATAATAAATAAACAAATTTTTTGAAAGAGCGTATGAACTAAAATAATAATCAACAAAGATTACAAAGAATAATAAAATTAAAAATCCGAAAAACAAATTAAAAGAATAGAATGAAATGTGTCAACATCTACTTTTTGACTCCTTTGTTCACCTGAAAAAAAATAATTTGCAGAGACGTAGAGTAGAGAGGAAGATGATGAAAGCTAGGTGGAAAGTGGTTTTTATATACATCCAATTTATTTTGGTAGATAATATTCTTTCATCGGTGAAAGATATTAAATTGATTAGCTCGAGTAATTTTAGCAATCTAATTAACTCACTTTATTTTTGAAAGGTTTGACTTTAAATTTATAATTGTAATAATTTTTATGAAAATTGCATATTTTGAAATAAAAAATAATGCATTCAATATTAACCTCATTTAACACTATTATTCAATTAAAAAAATTCAATATTAAAAAAAATTAGAATTTAATAGTTTTTATTTACAAATGCATAAAATGTATAAAGTTGCTAATATATATATAAATAGTGAAATTTAAATAAATAAATTAATGAGAATTTCTTAACTAATTAATGAAAGTTTAAATCACGTGAAGTAGTTTTTCAAACAAACAATAGAATAATATTTTGTTCAAAATTTTCTATTAAAAAAAAAGTTCAAATTTTGTACTTTAATTTTGTTAAAATTTTAATTCATGTAATTAAATACAACCGGTTGGAATGACCATAGATATTATTTTCTTTTTTTTTTTTTCAAATAATTTATGAAAGATTTTTAAGGAAATAATATTTTAATTGAAGGCTATGATTAGGATAAATAAATATCAATAGCTCATAAAAAAATTTGTCAAATAAGGAAATATTTGTTTTGAAACTACCAGTAAATAATTTTATTTGAATTTTAGGTATTGTAATTAATGCATGACTTGTATTTAAATTTAAATTAACATATATTTTCCTGAATTTATGCATTCAAATAAATCGTACCATAAATTGATACTTTAATTAAGGACAACTTCCAAAAATTAAGGAATATTAAAATTGTTATATAAATAATAATTTAATATCCATCGACCAATCACAATATTTAATTTTAATTAAAAATTTCAAAAAAACCACAAAATTCTATTCAGTCAAAGTTTTCTCAATTAGGGTCAAACACACCTTTCCTATATATTATAGTATAGATTTGACTTTTCACACTTACCTTTTTATAGTAATTCAAATTTAACTTATATATAATTTTACTTTCATTAGTTGTCCAAACTTTTATGTAAAATTAAGATGACAGCTTTCTAAGTATATATACTTCTTCTCTATTAAACTTTTATCAAATCACTTATCGATTTTTACTTGTTACAATCATCAAACGTTTTATTAAAAAAAATTCCATTGAGCTTATTTGCGAAAATATTTAATTTTTGTTGGTTTTCTTAAAACTTTCAAGACCAATAAATTTTAGCTAAGAAAAATATTATTTAATATTTAAAACAATGAAATTATTAAATTATAATATTAACAGATAAATTCAAGTAGTTGTTTGAATTGGTCCTTTTCCCATTGTTGATTTCTCGAGTTTAGTTTTGAGAATCGAATGAGTTCCGGTATTTCAATGATGTTTTAATTTATTTAAATTCTATTTAATTTGATTGATTGATTTTTTTTATTTGATTTGATTTTGTGCTTGGAAACTAAATTGATTTAAATATCAGTGTAGATATTGGTTGAATTTAGATACTAATTCAAAATAAATAAATATAGATAGCATTCAATTTTTTTTATTATTATTATTATTTTTTTTTTTGGTTTTGATAGCGTTCAAAATATTGAAGAGGAATTATGTGGGGAATAAAGAGAGTGGTGATATTTCATCTAAATGATATTATGGTAATCAACCACGTTACTAATGGCCTTGGACAAATCCAAGTAAACAACCCACTGGGACTACGTTTAAATTTAGTAAGAATCATACATGTATTATAGATAATATATAATATAGTATAAATTATGTTATATATCTTGTAATTATACCAAAAAAATTATTAACTAATATTTTATTAAGATATATATTTATGTTATTAATTATTTATTATAGTAGTGATGGTGTCTAAATCTGGCTTTATATGGAACGGCAGACCCAAACTCCCAATTACCCAAGATATTTGTATTCGTAGGATGGACTCTGAATCAGTTGGCTGAGAAAGATGAGCAAAATTAAGTTCAAAGGCCAAAACGAGGAAAAGTGGGGGTTGAATCCGTTTTCGCACTCTGACACTCAAATCAGCCTACTGGGTTGAGAATGCAAATAAGATATTTAATGCGTGAATAGTGGCTTACCTTGGTAATAAATGAACGGGGTAGGGATGCAAACGAGCCGAGTCGAGCCGAGCCTTGACGTTTTTTTGCTGGCTCGGGCTCGGGCTCGTTCTTCATGGGGATGGTTCGGGTTTGGTTCGTGAGCCAGCGAGCCCTTCAAAATCTGGCTCGAGCTTGGTTCGTCCTTAGCTCGAGCCAATCCCGAGCCGGCTTGCGAGCCTGCCTAATATTCTTTGCCTAAACCTCACATAACCATTTTCCCCAAGCTAATCAGATCCATTTTCACCATGTAAACTTCACATAATGGAAACAATCATAATTCCACAACATTCAAGAAAGGAAGCTAGAAAATCGAATGCAAATCAAGAATCAGATTTTGGGGGAAAATCAATACACGACAGATCTGCTAGTGCACAACACCAACATCCAAGTTCCAAGTATTAAAAAGTAAAATAAAAGTTCCCAAAATCCAACCCTTGCAAATTAGATTAATGTCTAAAGAGAGGAAGTGGAGGCGTGGGCAGAACTCTGGATCTGATGGCTGGGCTACGGCTGAAATATGGAGGAGGTGGTGGCCTGGTGGCCGGGCGGTGACACGAAACGAACGGTGGAAAAGAGGAGGTAGTGGAGTGATGGCACGAGATGGCGACATAACGAAAGAGGGGAGGTGGTGACAGCACTCGGCGGCGAGAAAGGAGAGGTGGTGGTGCGGCGCTGGACGACAGAGAGATCTGGAAGAGGTGCTAGTACCTGCCAGAATCAGCTCTGTACTCCTTATTGCTGCACTCCGGAGGTGATGGCGAGGTGGTTGTTCTGGCGTCAAACGTGGTGGCGAAGAAATTGGGGTTTTCTCCTTTCGGCGGCTGAATGGAGAGAGTGGGAAATTGGGAATGAATTGCTAGGTTTGTTTATAATCTATAATAATTAATGTATGTATATTTACATATGTATATATATATATATATATTATTAATGAATATATGTATATATATATGTAATATATTTTTATTTTTATTTGATTCGCGAGCCGGCTTGCGAGCCACGAGCTGTGAAATGCACGGCTCGGGCTTGGCTGCTCGGCTCGACTCGCAGAGGACGAACCCAAGCGCGAGCTTTAATCGAGTTGGCTAGCTAAGCTCGCGAGCCGACTTGTCTCGTTTACATCCCTATGAGGGGGTATTTATAGCTGGGAGCCTTGTGCGTGTAAGTACACCTCGCAGAAAGTGTGGATCTGGCCACCATGAAGGATGACTTTCCAGATGTGAATAGTACTTCCGATGAGATCTGTAAAAGGCATCGCTGGGTAGTTACTAAGCGTGGGCTGCATTTAACGCACTCTGCAGAGAGAGGTGTCCGTATTTAATACACCTGTACCTGGGTAAAGGGGGCCGATATTGTACTTGGCTCCGAAGGCCTATGGGTCGAGGACCTTCCTGGGTCGAAGTACTCCCTAGTGCAGTAAGTACATTGGATAAGGCTTCTCCAGGCTACGTGACAAGTGCTGGCTCCAGTAAGGAGGCCTCCAGGGTCGAAAGTGGGGATGGCGTGGCACGATGCATACGGCCAATGGGCCCTACTGTGAGGATACGTGAAGCCGCACCATCACTCCCAATTTTCTCCTTACCCTCTCCACCCACCCACCTCCAAGGTCGATTATCATGTTTAGAGTAGCAATCGACCTTATTGAGGTTTAAGCTGCATTGTTGTCGACTCACGAGATCGAGTTGCTCGCTTAGGAGTTGGACCATGTGACTGCAATCATCAAGTCAAGGGGCTCGACACCTGCTATAGTTTCATGCACGCGTAGCTGTATGCCTAGGTCTCTACACGCGGAAAACTATAGGGCTTCCCACGCACCAGGGTAGTGATCGCATATTTTGAACTTATGAGTTCTGGCACATTTCCAAAAGGGCGATTAGGCACAACTGACCCCCTATTAATGAGCCACGACTCCTCAACGGTTTAATCATATGGTACACTTGCCCAAGGGTTTAATTGAGCCCACCTAATTTATGAACTATAAAAAGGGGACTTAAGCAATTCTGCCCTTTTCTTCACTTTGCAAGCCTTAAACTCCTCAGAAGTTCAGAGCAACTAGGCATTCCAACAAAGACATCCGTAAGCAAACTTCAGAGAAAACGATCGAGGTACGTCTTTTGTACTCGAATCTTCTTCTCTCCCCCCAGAATCTGTACTCTTCTTCCTTTCTACTCAAAGTATGGCCCCCAAGAAACCTGTTGTTGTACTCTCCGATGACCAAGCTGAGACCAAAACCCGTCGCAAGTATGTTATGAGGGATAAGGAATCCGACTCAGAGAAATCAATGAAGATTATTAAGGTGAAACACCCGCGAAATAAGTGGGACAACCCCAATGAGCCTGAGATCCCCATGGTCTAAGCAAGAACAGGTTAACTAAGCAAGTTTGTTCCTAAAGCTGTACCTGAGCTCTACAAGTTGGTGGAAACTAGCTCTGTCTCGTCTAGCCAGGAGGAGCAGCTACGGAGATTGAGAGGATGCCTCTTGAAGAGGAAACAGAGAGCCAGGGTGGTGAGACCTCTACTCCTGAGGTGGCTCGTGAAAAGAAATAAAGAGGGAAAAGAGTGGTGGTAACTGGGCAAAGAAAAGGGGTGCAGAAATGCACCAAGTTTTACTATGAATTTTAGTCTCGAGTGACCAAGGTGAAAAAGCAGCTGGAGGAAAACCGATTGAGTGGATGGAGAGGACTGCCCATGTGGTTTGATGTCATCATTCCAGGAAAAGAAGATCATATGGTCAAACCCCCTGAAAACTGCATCGCGATCTCGACTCAAGCCATTGAGTATGGGTTCAGGCTGCCTCTCTTCCCCTTCTAAATTGAACTATATAACACTCTGGATGGATTGATCTCTTTCCTAACGCTCAAGCCATGGTGACTGCATTTTAGGTTTTGATGAAGTTGTTGGGTGAGGAGGAGTGCATGGAGCATTTGGCTGAGTTATTCATCTCCTCGGTCGATCTAGTAGTCTCTCCCCGATAGAAAGGGGTTTGTGAAGGTGCAAGCCTGATCTGGAAATAAGATTTTTGATACCGATAAGTCCTCTCATAGCCCAGCACTTTCATGAATACCCTGAGAGGGGGGGGGGGGGAGGGGGGAGAATAAGCCTACTGGACATGGGCATCTTTACAAATTCCACCCTGTTGGTCGAAGCCAGGTTGGCATTGAGGGTGATGTGGCATTAGGACTTTTTAATCGGTAAACAGACCATCAACTTCCTTAGGCCAAGCATGTTCTACCCCGCTCTTACTTTCTTTTAGCTACTTATGATATTTCCCGTGCTTCTTTCTGGGTTTCTAACCACTTTGTTTCTTACTTTCGACCCACAGGATCAGTCATGTCTAGGGCCGGGACCGTGCTGCCAATAGACTCCTACAAAAGAAGGAGTCAGAAGAGGCTAAATTGGTGGAGTAGGGTAAGAAGAAGGGGTTAGTCCCAACCACTAAAGAGCTTATGGGCAGGAAGACTTGGCTCCTGAGCAATCAAAGGCAAAAATCATTACGGTTGAGAAAGTTGCAGGTCGGATGTGGGTCGACCCTCATACACCAACCAAAGGCAGTCCCGCTGATGCCCGAGAGGCTTCTTGGGTCAAGATCCAGAGGGTCCCACCCCAGCAACCACTCACAGAACAGCTGCAAAACTACCGACCCACAGGAAGAAAACTGGAGTTCAAGAAGTGTCATAGGAGTCGGAGGCGGAGGCGGAGAAAGGAACCCAATCATTCCCCACCGATGTTCCAAAGCGGGCTCGCTCAGGGAACCGTAAGGCCCAAGATACCTCAGATTTCGAAGCCCCGTCAAAATCGCCTAAGGTTGCTTCGTTGAGGAAGATATATCCTGAAGGGTGGAAACCACCAGTCTTCCAAGGAGGTAACTCCCCAAGGTTTAAACTTTCGGGACTACGAGAGGATAGTTAACGTCCCAGACTTTCAAGGACCTAAGTACCCTTACAATGTTCCTGAGGTTACAAAAGGGGGTTCAGAAAGGAGGATCGCCACTAGGAACATTGATCGAGAAGCCCTGGCCGCCATCTGCTATTCTTTACAAAACGTCGTGGACCACCAAGAACTCGCGAAGGATGATAATGGGACTCTCTCTTACAACAAAATCTCCCTTCT
This sequence comes from Lantana camara, assembly GCA_037501455.1. Taxonomy (NCBI): domain Eukaryota; kingdom Viridiplantae; phylum Streptophyta; class Magnoliopsida; order Lamiales; family Verbenaceae; genus Lantana; species Lantana camara. Next base: position 115,140,958 of record CM074857.1, read on the forward strand.
ATGCTCGGTAAGGTTTCAACTCAACCACTTAATATGTGATAATTCATCTCTGCTTCTGTGTTTAACACAAGACCTTCTTCCCTTATCAGTTGCTCGTGAGAGAATATCAGTCAACTGCAAGGCTGGATCTGGCACAACAAGCCCGAGACAAGTTGATGGCAGAGAGGACCAGTGTGCTCGATGCCCAGAGCTGGAAATATGAGGTCATCCGCTTGAAAAAGGAGAAGAAGGAGATGAAGGTTGTATACGATAAAAACCTCCAAAAGCTCAATATACAGGACGAGAAAGCGACCAAGGAGAGGTCAAACCTCGAGCTAGATGTCACCAACCTTTAGTAAAAAAGGAAAAGCTTGAGACGGGTATGGCCTTGATAGACATCTTTGTTGGAAAACACGTATCAGAAAAGCAGCGAAAATTTAAAAATTTTTCAACAAAAGGATCTTGGACTCACAATCATGTATCCAAATTCGTAGGGATTAGAAACTTACTTTCTTAATTAACTTTCTTGAAGCGTTTCAAACCACCCAAGAACGCTCTTCTCGCGGCTTGATCCTCTCTCCTTGGTAAAACTCGAATCTTCAAACTTCTAACTTGAAGCTCTCTAGAGATAGTCCACCAACTTGACTACAATCTAACTAGTAAGGATGCTAGTTCTCTAGTTAGTGTTTAGGCTTAACCTAGGGTTTCGTTTATCTTGGAAAAAGGATGGTGTTCAACACATGAACCAAAAGAATTGCCAATTACCCTCTAAGGGGAGCTCGAGCTCCCCTATATATAGGAAGGGGAGGACCGAAAATCCTAGTCCTTATGGGCTAAGGATTTTGGTCCCTCTCTTCTATTACTTGATCATCAAGTAATTTTGACTTTGACTTTGAATTTAAATTCAAATCAACTTTCAAGAGAGTTAAAATATCCAAACTATTTTAGGATAATTTTATACTTTATTTATTTAAAATAAATAACTTATTTTTTAATCTAATTAATTAATTCACAATTAATTAACTAGATTATTTTTTCTCCAAAATAAGACTTTCTTTTTAATTCAAAATTAAACCAAAGTCTATTAAATACTTAACAAATTAATTATTTAATATATAATTAAATAAACACGTGTGGAACACGTGTCCCAATGACACGTGTCCAGTCACGTGACCTACACGTGTGGTTTCACACGTGTGGAACCCTCTAGGCCCGATTAACTCGTTTAATCATTTTAAAGCCTCAACTCATGTAACCAAGTTGTTGTGTGTGACCCTCTAGGTTCTCAATTCAATTAGCAGTGACCCTGATTAATTAATTCACTATTTAATTAATCAGTCCACAGATTAAACGACCATAGTCTAGCAACAGGTGTTTAACCCCTAGCTGAATTGGAATGTTCGGATTCGACAGAACCTTTAAGTCATTGATTAATGTGAGATACAATCCTCCTACTTACTATCTCTCAACCAAGATCTAGGGTAAGGGAATAATCAGAACCTTAATAATCCGGTCTTAAAGCTAAGTGCATTTCATATCCATTTGATCTCAATCCAAGAAACCCTTTTCTTGATGTCTTGATCTACTGCCTTGGCCAAGGACTCCATATGGCATATGAATGACTTACACAATAAGAGATCACCTTGCAAATGCAAGTGTAGGTCCTTTCTTGATTCTCATTCACTTTCATTAATCACTTGTGCAGCCCCAGCATAAGCCTTGAATCAGTTGTCTAAGGCGACACCCTTTAAAGCTTATACCTAAGACTACAGAGTTAACTCATAAAGTGACAAGGAACCTCAAGTCTAAGGATCAATTAATCACATCAATGACTCGTGAGATATTTCCTAATCTGGAAGTTTCTATTTTCTGAAATAGAAACTTACTTTCCCATTTAGGAATCTTCTCACACGGGGCACCTCAGTGAACTTACTTATTAAAGTAAGCACCCTCATGTATCACGCACGTATCAACTATACACTTTGCACCTCCATGAAACAAGGTGGCCATTCTTAAGGGCGTGATCCCACAAGCAAGCCTTAGAGGAGTCAGGTTGACACTCCCACTGTCGGTAGGACTCATCGGCTTGGAGTATTTTACTAATCATGACTTATATGATATAGGGCTCGTTTCATGAACCATTTCACCTAAATGGTAGAGTCCTAAAGTCATCAGGATTAGGGGAGTTCTCATACATATACAGATAAAGTAAACGCATATCAAACAAACAAGAGCATATAAAGAAGTGTTGCCTCAATTCGTTATTTCATTCAAAGATTGTCTGTGATTACAATAAGGAAAAACACAAAGTGGATATACAATCGACTTTCTAGGGCACTATTCCTAACAATCTTTCCTTTGAGACAGGATTCGCAAGAAGTCAATTGTTTAAGGTCATTTTCAGAGAATGATCCTAAGTTAGTTAATTTATTAATCCTATTCTTGGAAATATGCCCTAATCTAGCGTACAATAAAGTTGATAAGGCTTTGTCATCTTTTTTACACTTCTTTTCTTGTTGTATATTTAGAATATTAATGTTTTGAGTTAGATAAAGTCCATTGTTTAATGTACTAAGTATTCTAGAAGAACCATTCTTCTTAATGTCAAGTTTACCATTCTTAACATAAGTTTCATAACCTTCACAATCAAGTATTGGAATTGAATTATATTACGAATAATGTTTGGTACAAAAAGGACTTTAATTACAACTAATTCAAAATCACCTAAATCTAATCTAATTATGCCTAAAGCTTAAGCCTCAACGCTTGAGTCATCTCCAACCTTCAAGACACATTCTCCTCCCTTCGGCTGCTGAACATCGCTTAGCATCTGTACATCATTACAGATATGAGATCCACAATCAATATCAAGTACCTAAGAGTTATAATTATTAGATAGATTTACTTTAACAAGAAACATACCTTTCTTTAGAGTATCCTTGTACTCTTGGCAGTTTCTCCTCCAATGCCTTGATTTGCCACAGTAGAAACAAATGTCCTCTTTCTGATCACGTTTATTCTTTTGGGCTTTTCCTTTCTTGATGCCGCCACTAAGCCTAAGGGGTTTCTTCTTCTTTTGGGATTTCTTACCCTTGACTTTAGAAGGCTTAGAAGAAGATGGAGCCGTGACCATCATTACCTTATTATCCTTCTTGATCGTGCTTTCAGTAGTCACAAGCTGACTAATCAGCTCAGCTACAGTAGCATTTGCATGATTCATATGAATTTAAGGACAAAATGGTTGAATAAAGGTGGGAGTGAGACTAGCAACAAGTCCACTGAAAGCTCTTCTCTTAGTGGCATATCCATGGAAGTAAATTTCTCAGTGAGACTAAGAAAGTTAAGTCTATATTTGTGGACACTCGAACCCTCTCTCATTCTCAAATGGAACAATTCCTTTGAGGTGTTATACCATTTAACACGCTCATGAGGGATGTAAAGTTGCACTAAGTGGTCGTAAATCTCCTAAGCAAACTCCATTAACTCATGTTGTCTTTGCATGTTTGGAGACATGTTAGTAAGCACGAGACAACGAGTTTGGATATTATCATCCTTCTACTTCTGGATCGCATCTCGCTCAGCCCAGGTTGGAGCCTCTCCTTTCAGAACAGGCTCCGCCTCGTAGAGAATATAAGTTCTCTTCTCAGATTCTAGAACGATTTTTAGATTCCTAAGCCAATCAGAATAATTGGGACCAGTCAACTTGTTTGACTCGAAGATCGATACTAGAAGGTTTTTGGTTGCCATTTCAAAATACGTAGAGAATCACAGAATCTACGACCTAAATGGAAAAACAAAAAACTATGTGAGCATGATGAATAATAATGATATACATAAGATTAAGTCTTTAATCTATGTTGCTCCAACTGTTTTTAGAAAATCTATAATTCCCTAAAGATCTTAGAGGAAACTCGTTTTCCTAATGGGTACTAAGACCCTAACCACTTTACTTTAACCCCACGACTCGTGGCCATTCTCAATAAAGTCTTAGGTAGGTACGACTTGCCAATTCCAACTCTATGGAATTCTAGTAATGGTTTTTGCATCACCTATCTGTTGGGAATAGTTCCCCAAAAAGTTGTTATACTTTGGGACTTTCCCTATATCACAGACAATCTTTGAATAATACCTGGTTCACTCCTAACTGAAATTGAACCTAGAGGGTCACACACAAATACCGGGTTCAAAGGGTATTATGGAAAGATCAAATAGTTGATCGAAACGAGACCACAGTGTAAAGTACACGTGTGGATCGAGAGCTACTGTTTGGGACATGTAATCCAATTGTGGAATTGGATCATGTGTTAATTAATTGGAGAATTAATTATCAAGCCCAAATATAATTAATTAGTGAATTGATTATAAAGCCATGATATAATTAATTAGAGAATTAATTATATATCCCTAAATATAATTAATTGGAGAATTAATTATATAGCCAAGATAAAATTAATTTTGGCCCGTTAGAATTAATTAGTGAATTCATTCTAATGTCCTTGAAAGAATTAATTGGAGAATTAATTCTAGGTATTTATTTACTTGTTCTAATTTGATTAGAATAGAGGAATAAATAAATATCTTCTCTTCTATTATTCTAATAAAGTATTAATTCTAATATGATTAGAATAAATATTATTAGGATAAGATATTTAATTATTGCTAGAATAATTAAATATTCCTAAATTAGTTAGGAGCTCTTTCTCTATAAGAAATATCTTATTTTAGATAAGATATTATTTTACTTAGAGAGAAAGAAAAGATAGAAGAAAAGTCAAAGTTGGAGACTCTCTCCCACTAACAACTAAGGTTTCGAACCCCACCTATATAAGGGCATAGGGGCTCGATTTTTTAGGCTTACACGTGATTGTGAGAATCACGTCCAACCTTCATGGAATTTTGGGGATAATTCTCTTGTTCTCTTTTATCTCGTTTCTTGTTTTTTTAATACGCATATTATAGTACTAGCATACTCACTAAAATGATTTGAATCTAGGTTGGTGTGGATTAATACGCTAGAGGATTTCTACTTTGGAATCTCGAAGAAAGAATCAAGAAATGGGGATATTCATGCCGCTTGAAGAACGTTTGAGGGTGGTTCAAAACGTTTCAAGAAAGCTTCAATTGTTGTAAGTTTCTTGATATCCCAACGTTATGATACGAACATTGCAAGTTATAGATCCCTTTGGGAAATTTTTTTAAACTTCCGCTGCGTTAACTCTGCTATTTTCCAACACTATCAAAATATGGACCCACGACTCGTGAGACATCCATATTCACTTAGGTGTTAAGCAAGACCCGTCAATCATAAGATCATGATCAAAACTTAGTTCGAACGAACCATGACTCTTGACCATCGCCCTTGCTAATATTAATTATGAAATCTTGATCATTAAGTGTGATCAATTAGGAAACTAAGAACGAATAGGTTTCACATAGTCACCCCACGACTCATAACCAGCAACTAGCTCTCCTATTAAACTTAAATCCTATTGATGGAATGCTAGGAATTTAGTTCAAAGTTTGCACGTCGAATTAAACACCTATTTTCGAAAATTTACTTAATATTTTAGTGGAAATTTATAATTTTAATTAACCGGAGGGTTGTCCGGTTCAACCTCACCAACATATATGTTATCCAAATCTTAGTCTTGATTAATACAAATACAAGTTAGATGCATTTCACACAAGCACATAACAGATAACATGTCCTAGCATGATACTAATATGAGATGGTCATGGGTTTTCTTATCCTATGCGTGACATGTGGGAGCCACTCCACAATCACAAGTTCTAACATACATGCCGTATTCAACAGTTTAAATCACATAAGGGAATTGGAAATAAAACGATGTCCTATCTATTACAATAATAGAAACCCTCACTAACATTTTGAGGGATCTTCACTTATGGCCTCCTTGTTACTTGTTGATGGATCCATCTTACTCCATGGGTGCGAAATCTTCAAAGTAAAAAAGGAAAAACCTCATTTCCTAAGATCTACTCTCTTTACAGAAATTAATATGGCTTAATCTTCATATTGGTCATAGACAAATACACGGGGCATATCCCGACCCCAAAAACAGTAATATGGAAAGCCACATAATAAACACATAACAGTACACACATAAGTGGGGCACCGACCCCAATTGAAAAACGTAACTAGGGGCTCCAACCCCAAATTTAAACCATCCATGTGCATAAATTAAAACATCCACAAGACTAAACCTATGATCACCTAACATTCTAAATTACAAGAATTTAAATTTACCAATAAATTAAACTTCTCGCTTTTAAGTTCTAATAACTTAAAAACACGATTTAGATGTAATTCCTTGTTCATGAATTCTTTCAAATAATCCAAGAAAAATTAAATCAATAGAATTTCAATTAATTTCCAAAAATTAATAATCTTATTTCTCCATTATTTCAAAATTAATATTTGTAATTTTTCTAAAAAATCAGATCTGTTTTAATTTCATTTTATTTTAAGATTAATAATTATTTTAAATATTATTTTATTTTGATAAAACAATTTTTTTTTAGAAACTTAAATCGGGATTGGATCTATCAAAATACGAACAAAAAATGCAAAGCCCGGGACCGCACGGAGCTTCTCGACCCTCGCCCACGCCACGCAGCATCTCGTACTAGGACACACGCGCCAACGCTACCTACAGCTTGCAGCACAGGCTGCCCCCGCTCACCAGGCTCACATCCTTGTGCTCATCGCGCGTTGCATGCAAGCGAGAGGGGTAGAAGATGGCCGGGCGGATGGCGGGTCACGCGACAAGCAGAGTGCGCTGCTTATGCGCACGTTCCCATGCGGATGCGGGACGCCTGGGTGGGCGTTGACGGTAGGCCTCGGACGGCCTGTGCGCGTGCTAGTGGGAAGCGAGCGCCCCCAACAGGTGCTGGACGGCGGCAAGGTGTGACGATGACGAGGCTGGGCGTGCGACACCTTAGCATGCCCAAGCCTCATGTTTTCGGTGTTTGGCAATATTTTTCAAAAGCTAAAATCAATCCAAAAAATTAAAACACGATTTAATAAATTTGATTTAAAACAATTTTTAATCAAAGTTTTTCAGAAAATAATTTTGAGAAATTTCAAGAAAAATCACATATTCATTTTTCTAGATTTCTAAAAAATTCTAGAGTATATAATTGCATCCAAATCTAAGAATTTCTACCAAATTCGTAATACGAAGACAAATCAGAAATAGACTTTGCAAGGTGGCTCTGATACCACTTGTTGGAAAAAACAAAACAGTAACGCAGCGGAATTTAAAAAAATTCTCAAAGGTAAGATCGAAACGTGCAATTCCTATTCTCGATTCGTAAGGATTTAAGAAACTTACTTAAGTCGATGCTTTCTTGACACGTTTTGAGCTACCTCGAACGCGCTTCAAGCGACAAATCACTCAAACTTCTTCGAATCTTCAAGACTTTGAAATTGCAATCCTCTAGAGTAATAATCCACACCAACCTCGATCACGATCTGAATAAGGAGGATGCTAGTACTATATTCAGTGTTTAGCCTATAGGGAATTGTGTAGTGATTTGGAGAATTTGCTATCAAGAACCCATGGGGTTCGAACCCCTCCTTAAAAATAAGACTAATGTGGTTTTTGAACCCCTTGTCTTGTTGGACAAGGATTTTTTATCCTCCAAGACTTTGAATTACTTGCTAGGTAAGAAGGTATTCTACTTTGACCAAAAGTCTCCTTTTGATCAACTTACCCTCCAAGTAATTTTTTCTAACTCCTTTAGATATTTTATGGGATAATTTTATTTATTCATAATAAATAAATTAATGTCAATAATTAATTAATTCACAATTAATTATTTATTGATCATTTAAATTCCAAATTAAACTTTATAATAATTCATAATTAAATTAAAGCATTAAATAATTAATCAAAAATTAATCATTTAATTAATCACTAAACGGCGTGACACGTGTCTCGCCTAGACACGTGTCACCCACGTGTTCCACCCATGCGGTCCCCACTTCCAATTCTCAATTGGTTCAATCAACTCGTTTAATCGATTCAAGACTTAACCCTCGTGACCGGGCATTTGTGTGTGACCCTCTAGATTCTTTATTCGATTAGCAGTGACTCTAATTAATTAATCAATCCACAGATCACACTACCATAGTCTAGCAACAGGTGTGTGGCCCCTAACCGAATAAGAATATATAAATTCGAAGAACCTTTAAGTCATTGACATATGTGAAATAAGGTCCTCCTACAACCTATCTCTCAACCAAGATCTAAGGTAAGAGACTAATCAGAACCCTAATAATCTTAGTCTTAATGTTAAGTGCATTTCATATCCATTTGATCTCGATCCAAAAAACCCCTTTCTTGATCTCGATCCGCTGCCTTGGCCAAGGACTCCGAGATGGCATACGAATCACTTACACAATAAGAGATCTTTTTGCTAAAGCAAGTATAGGTCCTTTATCGATTCTCATATACTTTCATGTGCCACTTGTGCAGTCCCAAAATAAACCGTAATTTCAGCTATCTTGAACAACATACTTTTAGGCTTATATCTAAAACTACAGAGTTAGCTCACATAAAACATCGATGGAATCTCAAGTCTAAGGACTATTGAATCATATCAATAACTTGTGAGATGTTTCCTAATTTGGAAGTTTCTATTTCCAGAAATAGAAACTTCCTTTCCTATTTAAAAATCTTCTCACACGGGATGCCTCAGTGTGCTCGTTTGAATCAAGCGAGCACTCTTATGTATCACGAACGTATCAACTATACACTTTACACTCTATGAAACAAGGTGATCCTTCTTAAGGGCGTGATTATTGCAAGCAAGTCTCAAGCGGGTCAATTCGACACTCCCACTGTCTTTAAGACTTATTGACTTGGAGCAGTTTCTAATCCTAACTTATGTAATTTAGGGCTCGTTTCATAAACCACTTCTCTTAAATGGTTAAATCCTATAAGTCAATTAGATTAGGGGAGTTCTCACAAGCGAGTTCTCGCATGCGCAGTTAAAGTGAACACACAATCAAACAAAAGTATATAAAGAAATGTTGCATTATGATCAAAATCAGTTCGTATATTATTCAAAGATTGTCTGTGAGATTTACAAAGAAAAGCACTAAGCAGATTATAAGATCGGTTTTTAGGGCACTATTCCTAACATAAACAACAAAAACAAGTCTTAATCGTTCATGAAAATCAACCAAATACTCTAATTTATTTTAATACATTAAATATTCCAACAACAACCTATTTGAGCAATAAACTCACATAAACATATAAATATAACATCCTACAATAAGATTCTAAGTATTTAAAGTCATGAAATACAAACCTTAGTTAAATCTCATCACTTCCATACAAAAATAAGCACATAAATACAACTTTACCTAAGATGGAGAAAAAATGAGAGAAAGAGGGGAGGGGAGTTGGTTAGTTCCCAGTGGAGCTACCAATATCGGAGTATGGGGTGGACGGTGGCCTTCCTTTTCATTTGCTCTCCTATTCTCTTGGCCGAAGGAAGAGAAAAGAAAAAGGGGATGTAGTGTGTTTGTGTGCGTGTGACGATCAAGAGGAAAAAAAAAGGGAGAGGTATTCTCAAAAATTATAACACACGCCCTCAAGTTTGTAAGTTATTTAAAAAGCCCTAAAGTTTCAAATAAATTCAAATAGGTCCAAAATTCAAATGCCATTAAATCCAAAACTTTTGAAAAAGTTACAATTAAGGGCAATAAATTCTATATAACATGCTCGACAATTAATTCACGTAATATCAATACAAGCATAACATTATAAACATGAATTGGAATTAAAGTCATATAAATTGACATATGTTCATATAATTCAAATAATTTTAAATAAACAATTAGATCACATAACAATTAAATAAAATTTAAATAAATAAACTTTAACTCTCGAAAAACTATATGCATGGCGGGATTACCTATACAGTGAAACCACACGGCCTCACATGTCTTAAATCTTAATCATATTTAGTTTCCTAATGTATTATATATATGAGCTAAGAAGACAATATGTAAAATATAACCTATATTATAATAGAGTTAATATTGTATATATCTTGTTTAATAACATAATATATATATATATATATATATATATATATATATATATATATATATATATATATATATATATATATATAATAAATATATGCTACGTCTTAAATCTTAATAATATTTTGTTCACTATGTATTATAGATATGATTTAATAACACAATATATAAAATATAGCATATATTATAATAGGTTTATGTTATATTATATCTGATGGTGTCAAAATCTGACTATGCGCTGGACTGTGGATTAGGACTCCTAATCACCCAAGATATTTATTTGCGTGAGGCAACTCTGATGCTTTTCAGGACTGAAAAGGATGAAGCAAACGTGAACTCAAAGGCCAAAATAGGGGAATATAAATTTGAACCCGTTTTGGCACTCCGACGCTCAAGTCAGTTTAAGCTCTGGGTCGAAAGTGCAAAGAGAATAAAGGACTCAGAGTGTGAAGGAAAACTTACCTCTATTGGTGTTGGAGATGGGTTTATGTAGCGAGGAGAAGGCCTTGGTGTGCGCAAGTACACCCTCAGAAAAGTGTGGATCTTGTCTAGTGGGAGAGAGATGTTAGGTGGCCGGAACAGTGCTTTTACGGCTACAACATTGTTTCTCTACTCCTGCGAGGACAACTGGCACAGTATTTGGAGCGGCCGCAATTAATGCGGCCTGCAGTAGGCGGGAGGTGCATTAAATGCGGTTGTCCGGTAACGTTTGAGTCGGCCTGTCCCTGGGTCGGACCTCTCTCGGTCAAAGAATGGAGGGGCCCTGAGTCGGAAACCTCTATTGCTCAGTGTCGAATTGCTTTCCCCAAGTGCTGGGTCGGAAGATCGACGTACCTGGGTCGAATGCGGAGGGCTGACATGGCTATGACCGCCACGTGGAGGGAACACGTGGTGCTTAGTCACGGTCCCCGATTTCCCCCCAGTCAATATCATATGCGGTTTTAGTAATGCATCAATTATATCTCACATACTATATATTTATGCAATAAAATCTTAATTGATTTTATATAATTTATTAACATGTATAGTTTAATAAGAAACATCTATCATATATTCATTAAAAATGTGTTGTTTAATAATATGTTCTTTAATAATGTAAATTTTAATGGTTTAGTTTATCGCGTGCGTTCATATATCAACATATATAGTTTATCATTTTTTTTCATATTTTTGGTTTCGAACCCGATCTCAATCTTAAACCCGATCTTAAATTGACCCTGACAAGTTAGAAAGCCAAACCGAATCCATGCCCTGCCATGCCCCCCTAAAAAAGAACTCATCAAATACGACCCCTGAACTCGAGCCGGCCAAAATGCCAATTTTCAAACTCAAGCTCGGGTCAGCCCATGTACCATTTATGATTTATTTTCATAAATTTATAAAGTTTATTAATCTAATAGTTTTTCTTTTTATAAACTTTATTAAATTATATTTAGAATCTATTACTTTCTCCATTATTTTCAAAATTATTACTTCTTATACTTTCCATATCATAACCTGATAATGAGTATCAATTATAATTACATGTAATTATTGAATTTTTTTTCCCCATTGTTGAAAATTTGTGGGCACAATAATTTTGTAATTACTACAAACATATATTCGAAAAAAATGAAAACCCCTCAGACTCAAGGTCGGGCCCGCGATAGACATCCTCACAGTACACTCAAAAATCTCACCGAAACCCTCAAACGCCGGCGCCGCATATACTCCATTTGTGCCTCCCTCACTCCGCCGCCCATGTCTTCGTCCTCAACAATGGAGTCGCTAATCTTGCAGCTGCACGATATCGCCGCCGTCAAATTCGGTAATTTCAAGCTGAAATCGGGCATTTTTTCCCCTATCTACATCGACCTCCGCCTCATCGTGTCATACCCTTCCCTCCTCCGCCAAATCTCCGACGCGCTCATCGCCGCCCTACCTTCCACCTCTCACTACGACATCATCTGTGGTGTCCCGTACACTGCCCTCCCCATCGCCACCTGCATCTCCACGTCCTCTGATGTTCCTATGGTAATGCGCCGTAAGGAGATCAAGGATTACGGTACTGCTAAAGCTATCGAGGGTGCTTTTGAGCAAAACCAAGTTTGCTTGATAATTGAGGATCTCGTTACCAGCGGTACCTCCGTGCTTGAGACGGCGGCACCACTCCGCGCCGTTGGCCTGAAAGTCACGGACGCCGTTGTTATGATAGATAGGTGAAATTTGAAATTTGCTGCTTTTGTTGTGATTGTTTATTGGCTTTAATGGAGATTGTGTCAAAGGATGTTATTACATGGTTTGATTGTCACTTTTGAGTTTCATATGAGTGTATTTTGAGTAGCTTTACATAAGCTAACGGCGAATGCGCTGATTTTGTTTCTTCTGATAATCTTTGGGTTCTATTTCAAGATTTCCATTTAGTGAGTCGAGAGATTGTGACGTGTTTCCATCTTGTTATGGTTTATAGAGATTGCACTCTCTTTGAGGCATATAATGCGATTTTTGGATAATATGACACATTTTGCTTCCACCTATTAGATTATTGTGCCTATTCTATGATGTGATCACAGACATGTACGCATATGGCATTAGTTTGTGGTACTATATATTTGATGCGTATTTTCATGCATTAGACCATCTATCCATTTAGTTTATGTGGGCATATGAATGTGTGTTCATTTTGCTAAAGTATTTACCTTGATATATTTATGTTTGTAATTTGGCTGTGTAGTTTCTGAATTACATATTGTCTTTCGGATACAGGAATTTTATTGACTTGTTTTCTTGCTGAGTTTTTTGGGACAGGGAACAGGGAGGAAGGGAAAATTTGGCAGAGAATGGGATCAGATTACATTCAATGGTGAAACTGACTGAAATGGTAAGGATATTGAAGGAGAAGGGGAGAGTTTCCGAGGAGACGGAGAAGATGGTCATGAAATTTTTGGAGGAGAATAGAAAGGTCTCGGTGCCAGTTTCAGCAGCAGTTGAGAAGAAGGTAACTGTTAGACTTCCATATGAAGAGAGGGCAAAGATGGCAAAGAACCCAACTGGAAAAAAATTGTTTGAGATAATGGTGAAGAAAGAGACTAACTTGTGCTTGGCTGCTGATGTTGGAACTGCTGCTGAGTTGTTTGAGATAGCAGACAAGGTGAGAAGAAGAAGATAAATCCTCGGCCTCTTTCTAATAACTAATGATTCATCTCTCCCGGATATTTATAAATATGTGCCTAATAGGAATTGGTATGCACTACAATCGCTTTGTTCTCTATTTTAAAACTCCCTTTGCATTTAAGTATCTTTACAAAAATTGATTAATAAGTTGACTAGGCATGGGAAGCCCACTTTTACAGCATATACAATTTCATCATTTTCAATGGATGATCCCAAGCTCTTTAACTTAAACCTTCATGGCGTTTCTAAGAAATGATTCTCCTATCTCAACTTATAATCAATTGAATTAGTTTTGCCACACTTTACTACAATTTTCTTTTACTGTTTTTCTTTTTTTTATTCTCTCTTTTTTTTCCCTATAGATGGTTGAGTTAGTTTATGATGCATCTTGATATTCCTCCCTAAGATCTTACTGAAGTTTTATTTGGGTATTTCTGCAGGTTGGACCTGAGATATGCATGTTAAAAACACATGTGGATATATTGCCTGACTTCACCCCAGATTTTGGAGCTAAGCTTCGCTCGGTATATTCCTATTCTCCAAGCTTCACATGAAACAATGTTGATATATTATTATGAGTTACATTACATGATGTGAAGATACTCCACTTTAGATGGTTTTTGCCCCCTTCTAAATTTTGGTGTTCCCTATTGACCTTGCCGAAATGGAGAACAACATAGAAAAGAAGTTGATGGCAATCATGTTGGCTGTTGCTAGCAGTTTCTGTAGACATGTTTACCGGAAAGTTTGTCTATATGTTGCTAAGTATTCTCTTTAAGCTGGATGAGCTTTTGTAGCCCTTACTTTAGCAAGTAAAATTCTTGGAATTAGTTCACACCAAGTTCGTTTCAATTAAAATCTTGATTTTTAACTTTGCCCCTCATCCCTCTCTGTCCAGGCATCACTGTTAAAGGACTAATAAGTCAGGTTAATGTTGGTAACTACGGATTTTCAGTGGAATAATTTAATTAAATTAATGAAATTATAATTGGAACATACTGATGGATCAGTCGCCTCTTGGGAAATGGAGCGAGTTCCACCTTTTGAAAATGAATGGCAGCTCACAATGTGATTCATTAAACCCTAACCCTGGGTCTTAGTCTAGATGTATTTGCTGCTGCATTTCTATTTGTAATCATAATCTGCATAAACCTCTACCCAAGTAAGGGAATGATCTGTTCTGAGTAGACACTGTAACTGTACATTGCTTATGTGGTGTTGATCTACCATTAGTGGTACTGTCATGTAATGAAATCTGACAGTTTTTCCTTGTTCTCATGAAATTTTCTTTCGCTTGTACATATGTTACTTTGCATAGGATATATGAAGTCAGATGTTATACCCTTCTTGCTATGACAAACAATCAGTTAATAAATTTCTTGTATTTGATTAACATGTCATATGAGGTTTACGGAAGACATTGCGAGTGAGATTATCTTATCTGAATTCTGAAGGCATCCTCTTAGCGGAATTTCTCTTCGCATGTTATGGGTTTCGAATCATTCTTTTCCCAAATCTTTCTTGATTGATGTAACCATCACTCTGAGGATTGGATACCTAAAAACTACTTGGATCTTTTTGTGATGAAGATCAAGATGTCTTTCTACCAGTTCATATTATTTTATGTTGGCTTAAAAGTAAACTCTTGTCCTGACCAATTTTATTTACCCTTGAAGATTGCAGAGAAACACAATTTCTTAATTTTTGAAGACCGCAAGTTTGCCGACATTGGCAACACAGTAACCATGCAGTATGAAGGGTTAGATATTTTTCCTTACTTCCATCATGTCTTTTAGTTCTTTTCTTGCTTTTCTTAAGAATTCAATTTTTGTATGCAGAGGTATCTTCCATATATTGGACTGGGCTGATATAGTAAATGCTCATATAATTTCAGGCCCTGGAATTGTTGATGGTCTTAAATTGAAGGTAGATTTTACTTATTTTATTTCTTTCTTATCTTGCTTAGATGATGTGAAATCATCTTATCATTCGGTCTAATTTAACTTTAATGTTGTGATAGGGTTTATCCCATGGCAGAGGTTTGTTGCTGCTTGCTGAAATGAGTTCGGCTGGTAACCTTGCTAAGGGTGACTACACAGCTGCAGCTGTGAAAATTGCTGAAGATCACTCAGACTTTGTCATGGGTTTCATATCGGTGAACCCTGCCTCATGGTCCGGTGGACCAGGAAATCCATCCCTTATTCATGCAACCCCTGGTGTTCAAATGGTGAAAGGTGGAGATGCACTAGGACAACAATATAACACTCCACACTCTGTAAGTTGCATTTCCGTTGGATTTATTGCTGTTTCTTTTCTCTACTATCTCAAAAAGAAAAAATAAAAAAGAAAAAATAAGAGAAGGAACAAAGAAAAATGTTAAAGTTTGTAATGGGGTGGTTCTTTGGCCCTAAGGGGGTGAGTGAGTGATATGTAGGAATTGCTTTTCCCATGTTTGGCATGTCAAAGGTATGAGGAAGGAATTTAATCACACTTCCATTCCATCCATAAGCATCTAAAAGAGTTGATGAAATACTTTGGTATTCTCCGAGTTCTGATTTATTATTTCCAAGTCTTACCTGAAGTGTATCTTGTTTCAGGTCATTTCAGAGAGAGGCAGTGACATCATTATAGTGGGGCGTGGCATTATAAAGGCAGCAAACCCCGCAGAGGTAGCTAGAGAGTATCGGCTTCAAGGATGGGATGCATATATGCTCAGTTGCAAAAATTGATGTCTCCTCCCAATGAAGAGCAAGCTCATTCCACCACCCCGGAAGAAACCACCGAGTAGGTTTTTTCTTCAACATAATGTTATCGAACACAAAGAACGAATTTTTACCCGTCTGTGTGTGGAAATTTGTTGAGCATGATTGCTTTTTATGCTTTTGTCTTGGTATATATATGTGTGTTTGTGCTCCCTCCTCGGCGAGGGGATAAAATGGGTATTGTTCGTACTTAGGCTTACATGAGAGAGTAACTTAAGTCATCTGAGAGCATGCAGGAGTTCAATGTCCCCGATCTAGGAATAAAGCTTAGTAACCCAATTGTGTGCGCGTGCGTGTGAGCGAGAGAGAGGGAGGGATCTTCGAGCGCAAGATTACCTATTTCAATTATGTACTTCTATTTTTCGTCTTGCCAACCCAAACATGTCAAACATAATGGTAGATGATTTTTTTTTTCTTAATTTTAATTGTTTACTGAGACAAGCAGTGGGCGAGCGTAGGTGAAACATAAGATAAAATACGAACTAAAAATAGGAAATCTAATACTGGCATTATTGTTGCCATGTTTCATACAAACAATCCTTCCAACGGATTCTATTGTAGGGCAAATTCAAAAGCAAAATGCTCTACTAGTCACAAGTTCTCCATCTTTCTCTTAGAGCCTGTAATACACAATACGCGCATAATCATGCAGATTTTTTTATATAAAGAGTGTCAGACACAAAACTATATGATAAATAATATTTTTAAAAACATTCTTGCATCATTCAACCCGATCCGAGTGTATCAATCAGCCCGACTTTGTTTGATCAATAACAAGACAGCAACGACAACCGGAGCAGTAATCATAAACAAGGCTTGTCCAAGGTTTGGGCTTGTAATTCCTGGAAATACAACACTTCCGTATTTAATAGCCGCTGCACCTGCAATAGAACCACCCCCTAACTTCACCAAATACTTCAAGTCTTCCTGTCCAAACAACATATATTGCTGCCCAGGATTAATTGATGTCCATCTCAGAATTATATCTTAATGCTAGCACAGCATTTTCATTTTTTATTTTCTAGGAAACAAACATTTTCTAATTTTCAAATGTTTCTATAAATTTAACCAAAATGCTATGTTGATAATACGAGATGAAATACATTGTTTGATGAATCATAAGTGCCACTTTAGGTTTTAATTGCTTTGTTTTTCAATTCATTAAATTAAATGATGTACTGATTGAATATTTATGGTTCATTCATGATTCAACTACGGTACCCATGGAAAATTTCAGGCTAAATCTAGTTTGATCGAACTCCAACTAATTAGGTGATAAATATATTATACTGGTTATTTAATTGGTTATTATTTTTTAAATGATCAATCATATCTAATCCCAATTTAAATAAAATATTTATATATAATTACCGTTATACTCTATTCAAAAAAATTTAATTATGCATAATCATACAAATAATGCATTAATTACATATAATACCCATAAAAAATATGTTTACAATATAATATAATAAAAAATTTCAAAAGAGATATAACTATATAAGTATAATTATGTCTAAAAATAATATACCACTCGTAATTACCTCATTTAATTCAAATCTTTGAAGATTTTCAACAACACGATAAATATTGAACATTTATCTGTCCATTATATTGATTGAACGGAACTAGATTTAGATTAAAGTTAATATTCCTAATAGAGGACACACGGTACCGCACTGTGTCTATATAAGTCAATCCAAGTCTTTCAATAACATCAGAATTATAAAACCTCTAATCTCATATTTATGTTTTTCTTTGGATAATTAACAGAATTAAAAGTTTCGGAAGAGTTCACGTTCTTATGGCATTATTCGAAGATAATTTAGTATATTACTAAATTAAATTTACTTTTTCAGTAATACCTGAGAAACTAGTGCAGCCTTTTCGTTAGCTGCGTCGGCTCCTCCGCCTCCGCCTCCGCCTCTTTGGGGCTTGGAAGAAGCTCTAACCAGTGATATTCTCTTTGACGACGTCGTCTTGGGGCGAATCAGAACTCCAGTTTTAGGGAGAAATGGATGTTCTATCTGGAGAGCTGAAATGTGAATGGCAAATGCTGTGGCTGCCATTGATTTTAGCTTCGAGCTTGTTCAACTGGATTTCAGATTAGAAATGGGAAGAGGCTTTTATAATGGGCTGCGGTATGTCCAATGGGCTTCGGAAAATTTGGCCCGTTATACAAGAATTGGGCTTGCCACTGATTAAATACTTTGGGCACTTATGCAATGTCAATCGGTCGGATTCGATGGATGGTCGTCCTACCTCCTAAATTTTGAATTTTTTTTAAATTTGTATATATATTTTAAAATTTTTATATTTTGACCCTCAAAATAAAATTTCATTCCTTTAATTTTAAATATTTTAATTTTTGTGTCCTTATATTCAGATTTCAGACCAAGGATCTAAAGATAGATCTTGGAGAAGAAGGAACTGGCAGAAATCTTATCCTAGAGAAGAACCAAATATCTTGGAGCTGGAGCAGACCAAGGACGGATGGCGCAGATCTTGTATAGATGAATGCAGGGAAGGAACGCAGAAGAAGGAGCACAACGTCCAACGCAAGCTCCACGGCGCATAACTTGGAAATAGATGACCCTACTCCCTAGTTTATCTCAATATATATAATATTGGAAATAACTAATAAAAATTTCCAATTTAACTTAACTTAAAAAGAACAAAAATTTGTAAGTACCAGACCTATATATATATATCTATATAAAATAATTAATTTAATAAAATGTAATAAAAAATTGAATTCAAATCTTTAATAAATGGAATTCATTAATTCTATATTTTCGCTTCATTTATTTCAGATAACAAACATTTATAATCGAATATGATCCATCGAACTTTTTCATTAGATAAATATATTAAAAATCGAACCGAATTCGAATTAAAATCCAATTCATTGGCAACCTTAAAATTACATAGGTAATGAAAAATTATCCATCAGAATTGGTAATTACATTAATACTTTTAAATTATAAATAAATTATTACAACAATCATGGGTGATGTCGGTGTAAGTGTTCCCCACTTGGCCCTTTAGTCAATTAAATGCAAGCCTAGAACTAAGACCCAAAGGAAACAGGAATTTATCCAAGGCCCAACCCGATTAAGTCACATAAGCTAGGTTCATAGGGGCTAGGGCTGTCAACGGTCGAATTCGGACCTGATCAGGCGATTTCGGATCCGAATTTAATAAAAAGATCCATTAATCCGATACAGATCCTATAGGTTTCATTATTTTGAATCCAAACATAAATATATCAATTCGATTAAAGATCTGAAGTGATTAATAATAAAATATATTTTTTTTAATAAAAGATAAATATAATTACAAATATTTGACAAATAATTATTATTTAATGGGTTATTTGATGTTTTGTTTATATTTGTCTAAAATAGGTTATTTAAACTTATTAATAAAAGAAAATATATATTTTTTAGAACAAACAATTCAAATTTTATTATTGTTTAAAGTGATAAATATGTGAATTTTTTTTTTTTGATTATTTTACTTAACTTCTTTACAATTAATAATCTATTTAATTAAATATTATATATATAATAGGATTCAAACTTTTAACGGATCGAATTCCTTAATTCATTTATTTCGAATAATGAATATTCGTAATTGAATATAATTTATCGGACATTTCTATCTGACAAATATACTAAAATTCGAATCGTATTCAAATTAAAATTCGCCCCATTGACAACCCTAAGCTAGGACTCCTCAGATCTTGGAATAGTACCACGTGTTAGTCTAAGAGATGCGTACTCTAGGTGCTATAAGTAACAAATTCAATTAAAAAAAAAAAAAGAGGAAAAGTAAAGGTGATTGATGCAAACTTACTATTTTCTTTTTTGAGCACAAAGTCCACGGGAGCCGTGGGCAGAAGAACACTAAGCAGAGCTCATATCAGACTGAATACATGTATTAGCTAAAATAGGGAAATAAAAAACACCAGAGTGGATCGGAGCCGCATGACGAATAATTGTGTGGGCAACAAAGTTAGTCACATGAGGAGAGAAATGAAAGTCGACGACATAAAAATGAGAAGAGAGGTTATGAATGTCCAACAAAATATTACTAATTGGGGAAAAATCATGATCAAGGTTTTAAACTTTCTCAATAAAGCTCAAACAGTCACCTTCGAAGATCACATTGATCCAACCCCGATTAGTGGCCAACTATGTTTTAAAACCCGGACCGGAGGTCGAACCGGAGCCCTTACTGGTTACTGGTTTTACTGGTTCGACCGGTCGGACCATCGGTCGGACCGGTGTGACGTCATAATTATATAATAATTATATATATTTATATAATATTATAAATATTAATTAAAAATAATTAAATTAGTTAAATAATATGAAAAAAATGGATATATAAATAAATTTTAACTACTCATTGATTTTTTAATAACATATGCTATAATAAAATTTCAAATTATAAATCTAAACAATAGAAATAAAGATTAATTTAACAAATAACATACTTTTTATTGTAGAAAAAATAATATTACACATACTTTTATGTTTTTATAAATATATATTATAGATTATAATTGAAAATTAATTGCTAAGAAAATATAATTATAATAAATAGCATATATTATAATTATATTTTCTTAGAACTCAATTTTTAATTATAATTTAGATGTTTAGTAAGCTTATAAACTATTTGCTGATAAAATATAACAACAAAGTGAAGTTGGCAAGTTGGTGGCGCTTTCCTCCTTCTACATCAGGGGTCTTGGGTTCAATTCCCCCAGCCCCACAATAAAATTTTGCAATTTTGGAGGAGGAAAAAAAAAAAAAAAAAAAAGAAAAATCCGGCCCAATTGGTCCGAAAACCGGTCCGGTCCGGGTCTTTAACCGGTTTTTGACTGGTTCGCCCCGGGTCAGACTGGTTCGTGAGGGGAGTGGTTTTAAGGGGTCACCCGGATCGGAAGGCCGACCGGTCACCGGTCGAACCGGTCCGACCGGCCGGTCCGGTCCGGGTTTTAAAACATAGGTGGCCAACTGACAGCCTCCAGGGCTGCTAAAGCTTCCAAAGTTTTAGGGATGACCAAACCTTTTCTTCTATCGGAAAGCCAACCAATGCAAAGTCCCGCCGAGTCACGGGCAATAACTCCCAAGCCGAACTCCTGACAATTCTTAAAAATGGCACCATCGAAATTAATTTAAACCATATCTGGGGGAGGTTTCCGTCAAGAGACATGATCAGGGGAGGTACGACGTGATGGGTGGATTGAATTTGCTTCTTCATATTGATCAGAAAACGAGTGGATGAATCGTGTAAGGTTGTCGGGAGAGAGGGACTCTCCTTCCATAATCCTTGAGTTCTTGTTCCACCAGAGGACCCAAAGAGCCGAGAGAGAGAAATAGTCCCTTGTTGGTGTTCTCTAGTGTTTGGAGTGCATGGTTCAGCCAACTAGAAATACCTAAATGATCATGAGAAAGGGCCACTTGAGGGACGAGCAGGAGACTGTAGGTGTGGCGGGCCAAAGGGCAATGAAGAAGAACATGAATATATCTCCTCTGGTGAACCACAAAAGGGGCAAGCATCATCATGAGGAAGTCTATGTCGGCGCGGGTTGGTCATTGTATGCGCGCCAAGCGAACAAAAGGACCTCAGGAGCTGCACGAGTGATCCAAATATTTTTCCATAACTGAGACTCAGAGGTAGAGGATGAAAGCAAGCAAACGATCATGAAGATCAACGATTCTGGGGTGGAATATAACAGGATACTCTTTAATTAAGAGATCGCCTAGGTAAGTATGCAATTGACAGGTTCAGATGAAAACACTTATAAATCCAAGATGTTATATAGGGTCGAGACAAACACAATCATGAGAACTAAAATTGTTAGAATGAGTATTGTGTGAGTACTATTGTCTTGGTCTACACTAACGACTCACACCAAGGTCACTGATTAGCCAAGTAGATTCGATTGTACGTCACTACGGAAAGTTTAAAAACATAAGCTACCTATCCCAATGTAATAACTATTCGCATGAACTCTCTTACACATTTATTTTACTCAAATGCATATATTCAAAAAGGTATTTTTGCATTCATGTGGGAGATTGTTGGAGTTTTGATATATTTATTTATTAAGATCCAATGACTATTGAATGAAAAAATTAAGATTAAAGTTATTAATTAATAAAAATACACTTATAAGTTATATATAGTATATGTAATGTTACATGACCTTTGGAATTAATAGTTGCGATAAATAATTGTTAATTTATCTGAAAAACTATCTTGTAACATTGTGTTATAATCGAAAAGGTATCTTATTAATTATGGACAAGAAATGAAAAGTTAAGCACCCTTTTGAAGAGGTACACTGTCATCTACAAATAGACCCACCTACTTGTATATTTTATTTATTCAATTCATTCAAGAATTACATACAATCACATATTAGTATTTAAGTTATAAGAGAGTGAAAAACAATTGGAGTTTGTTGTTCTCGTAATTTGTAGTGCTAACTATTACGAGAAGTGGTTATCGTATCTTTGGAGACGATTGTCATTAATCCGTCAGCACCTGAGCAGGACAATTCCGTCTTAAAGAAAGAGAGTAAAACTCTTGTTCGACCTTTGCAATAATCATATTAAAATCAGACCATTTGTTGCTAAAAAATATCCAACACAAAGTGTCCTAGAAGAATTGCCAAGACTTATTTTTTGCTTTTTTGCCCTAAGATAGCAAGACTTTACGGGCATTTCAATATGGATTTGAGTGGACTGTTGGGGTTGTTGACTTGAGATCTTTAAACATGTTGTACATTTAGATGGCAAATTGATATTAAGGAAGCCCTGTGCTCCTTGGGATGACCCAACAATGAGATGATTTGCTGAATTTGGACAAAGGGATTGTTAATTTCAAGAAGGGATACCAGGGGCAGAGTAAAGAATACACAATGAAATATTACACTTTCCTCCCCTGTAGTTTACTACACTACAATTTCTCCACGCATCAGTTCAATGCACTTTGATTTGAGAATTATTTTAGGATTACTTATATATATATCGCTAAACAGTTTGATTACTTGGATATTGTTGATTGGTATATGTTGATGCGAATTTTCTTTTAACAATATATGATTTTTGTATTATCTTTTTAAATCAAGATTGATATTTGATATGCTTTTACTGATTAAATTTTTTAAAGAAATAAACTATCTTGGCAAGTGATTGGTAAGGTTTTTCTCTCTTCTAGGAGACTTCTTACTCTCGCATGAGAGCTGCCATATCCCGTAACCCTAGTTCACTAGAGAAAGTGTTAACCGGAGCTGCCATGAGTGCTGCTATTCGATGCGAATCCGTTATCGGGGCATTCATTTGTTCCTTGCCTTTTCGCTTCAATCTCTGATTTCTGTCACTCTATTAGTGTGTCATTTATACATTATTAGCTTTGATTTTTCCCCTATAATTAACTGAAAATATATAATTATACTTAAATATGGTTTTGTGGGTTTAATTACGTTGGAGCGAAAGATTAATATGAAATCTGGCCGAATGAAGCAACAAAGTGATGAAAAAGCGGTTCGGATCTTCTACTCCATCTCTTGCTCCATCCGTTGGATATAGGACACGTGTAACTTAACGTGTGAGGCATAATGGAGCAAGTTAACTTCCGTCTATTCTTCTTCTCTCTCCCAAAATTCTGCCTTCAGTTTTCTTTCCGAAATTCACCCACAACCCAACAATTCTTTCAGTTTCAAGGCGTTCTTCAAAATTAGGTCTTTCTTCTTTCAAATTCCCAAATGATAACGACGTTCTTCTTTCAGATTCCGAATTGAAATCAGAGTTGATTATCTAATGCAGCCCGATGTGAAGAATGAGCAATTTCTCCAATTTTCTTGATCCGCGAAACGGACGATTTGCGGTCCGATTCATCTCTAATTATTTGAGTAGTTCTACATATTTGGAGATGGTTTATTTGTTTGTATTTGTTTCTGTTATCCTTAATTTTCTGGGGAAAAAAAAATTTCATACCTCCGCGACTCCAATTCGATATTCAAAAATCTTAGTGTTAATAGTATATTCTTGAACAGTAGCAGAGTTGGTGTTTGTTCTGAGACAAACAACAGAACAGAGGTTTTCAATTTAACTCAAGAATCAGCTATGATGATTTGGTTTCTCTAAGTGAATCTTATTGATTTGGTTTCCTTTTCCACTTTCTGTATTTGTTTTCTCTGTCTCGTGTTTGTCTGATGAACTAGTTTTTAATCACCCCAAAACTCAAGGATGGTATATATAATTCGGCTTTAATTAAATTGAAAAATTAACAAGAGTATCGGTAGATTCTTGTTTATTTCATACATAATTAGCAGCAGTGGGGCAGTGACATTTATGATGCCAGAAGCAGTTATGGAATTGGTAGTAATTTTACAGATATTAAACACCTGGGCTTTTGTCGAAGTGACAAAGTACCATTGTCTTGTTCTATAATTTTCTGAAAGATTAGATTTGGTTGCTACTTAGCTTTTTTCACAGTATGAGGCATCATGCATGCCGTGTTATCTTAGTCCTCTTCATTTCAGTTGTTGCTGTGGTTTATGACAAAATTCAATTATTCACAGTTTTTTTCCATTGCAAAAATTATAAATTTATTTGGAATATAATGACATACATTAGACAGAGGACTAAGATTTTGTTGGAGTTCCCCTTTGAAGCAAATAGTACACCATTAATATGTGCTTCAGTTTCCAAAGAGGGGGTTTCCGTTTGCTTAATTTTTACTTTTCTTTTTCCATCGATGATATGTAAGGGAGGTGTTGTGTTTGTAGGTTGGGGTCACCATTTTGTTTGCAAGAGGAAGTACCATTTCATAATCCCTGCAAAAGAAAACTGGAAGGGAGCATTGGATTAGGATTTTGCTGAAGATCAGAACAACACTCCGTACAGTTTAATCCACTGCAACAACTATGGTCATCTCCTCTGCATCAATGCTTTGGAAAATAACTCTATTATCCAAGCTTACATCAACTTCTTCAATCATTTTTAGAAGACGGCTTTCACAATTCGAAATGACTCTGACGTTAAAGCAGCTCGTGTTACCAATTGATTACTCAAACTACATAGTTCTGTATAATGACTTCCAATCATTTCTTTTTCTTTGTTGTCACTTACAGACTCAACTTGCCCAGTACAAAGCCTTGACAATTCTTCTTCAACTAATGTTTTCTTTACCTTTTTAGTCCATCTCTTCATGATATAAAGCTCAGGAACTTTGAAAATATCTCTCAAAGAAAGTACTTTAAGTGCATGTGAACACAAAATACCTGTAAATTCAAACTTTTCACAACTACATGAGACACTGTGGTTGAGTGAGTTGTAGGTCAAAGTGTGCTTGTAATGCTTTCCGTAAGAGACAACGTCGTACTGAAAAACTTGTCCGTTCTCCTCGCACAATTTTCCTTTAGAATCACATGCCTTACGTACTTCTTCTTGAAATAACTCAAACACTTTATGAGTATAAACAACCGCTGCATGTTTCAAAATCTCAATGGGAAAAGCAACTACCGGTGCACTCTGGCTGTTTTTGAAATCATCGTTGAGCTCCTGGTAACGACGTTCTTCCACTAACCGATCAAACTGTTGGAAAAATTGTAACAAATTATGTTTGTAGCTCACATACCTTTTCAAAACACTATTCATACTTTCACTCCGCTGAGTAGTAGTCATATCTGCACAAAATGTCTCTCTTCCATAAACTAGTGCCCATTTTTCCTTTATTTTAAACATCCTATCCAACCACTTATTATTCTCAAGGTGATACTTTTCCAACATATTTTTCCACGCTTCTAAAAACTCTTCCTTCACATCATAATCATAGATACACGAACTAAAATCTTTCGAAAAACTTTTGAACTTGAGAATACATTACTCAAATGAATCGCAGCATTCTGATAAATATGCCAAATACACAAACAGTGATATGTTTTAGGCCATATTGTAGCTAAAGCCTTTGCCATTGCCGCATCTTGATCAGTCAGAATAGTCTTAGGTTCTTTTCCGGACATAGCTCTAGCAAAAGTATCAAATAACCATGCAAATGTTGATGCAGTTTCATCATACAATAACGCTGTACCAAATATTATGGTTTGCTTGTGGTGATTCACACCGACAAAGAGAGCAAATGGTCGACCATCTTTGTTTTTTTCTGTAAGTTGTATCAAAGCACATGACATCACCAAAATGAGCATAGTCAGCCTTCATTTGTGCATCAATCCACAGTATATTAGCTATCATATCTTCATTATCAACTTGAATTGCATAAAATAAAATTGGGATCTTGAAATTGTCTATGTTGCAAGTATTCAAGTACACCTCCCGTATCACCCATTTTCATTTCTACACTTCTCTTCGAACGCAAATAATTTTTATAATCTTCATAAATGAACCCAATCTTATCACGTCCTCCGACTTGTTTAGCCATGAAGGTGAAGCCATCTCTCGGCGTTATTCCAGAATTACTTATATCATCTGTTTGTAATTTATGTGCAACAGTCATATTCCTGTGAGACCTTAGAAAATGGACTTTATGAGGAGTTGCAAGCTCATGGCCGCTATGTTCAGCCACAAATTTGACAACTTTATATTTGCCAGTAAAGCGACTATTGACTTGCATCATTGCACCACATCCCGTTCTAGTTTCTGGTTGATGAGCTTTTACATTTATATCTCTCTTATCTGTTGGTCTGCTACCTTGACGCGAACAACAATATGTTTTGTCTAGAATTCTCCCAGTGGAATCTTTATGAATTAGTTGCTTCCTAACGCTGAAACCGACTAACTTGGCATATTGATTATAAAAAGTAAACGCCTCTTCCTCAGTATCAAACTCCATACCAATCTTTGGAATTTTGTCTTCAGAATCAGTATTTGACTGACTTTCAAGTGTAGGACTTTCCCCGGTGATGTCAAGAATACCTTCTTTTTCTTGATTGTTCTCCTTAGAAGAAAACTGTAGCTTCCTGTGTGAAGGATGATTTGCATCCATCCTTTTATTATTACCTCGAGAAGCTAATTGGAAAAGGCGTATATCTTCCTAATTTTCCTGTGTAGACAAATTGCAATTGATAATCTACAAGTCACTAAAATTGAGGTAGACTATGAACTTATAAAATAAGAATTTTAGTTATATAGTTGCAGCTTCAAAATTAGAAAATAGGGATCCACTATGATTGAGTTCTATGATGATCAACAAAAGGATTTATTTTACACATATGTAGAAACTTAGTGGGAAGCAAATAAAATAAAGATGTTGATTGAGATACCCACAAGGATAATATTTTCAGTTTTAATGTTGCAGCAGCGATAAGAACTGTTCACAAGATAAAAGCACATGTATAAGAAATAGAATAACATCCTGGTAGTTAAAACTTAAAAGGAAATATATCCTAAAACTAGGAATATCATTACCAAGAAACGGCTATCAAGCTCAATTTTAACAAAGTGCATTCAAAAGGTCAAATTTTAGAAGAAATTCTATTTTCATCTAACTTGTTATTTTTATGATGGACTGATCACAGGAATCCAGGACTTCACAGCTTTCAAATGCCAAGGCCATTAATTCAGGGAATGGTTGAACCAATATAATCATGTCTGCTTGGCATAGTACATAAACTTGCAGAAAAATAAGCTCAATTAGAATCCTTGTGAAATGAAGAATATAAACCCAAATTCTCCATGAAACACCTAAGAAGTTGGCACATGTATGCTCTATTATTCAAAAGAAAGAACTGTAAGACACTGGCCATAACTATCATTACCGATTCTACTGCATAAACGGGAACCATTAGAATGAGTCCAATCAAGAATTTCTTCTCCTGAAACGAAAGTAAAGCAACAACATTAAAACTAAAAATAGTTTCCCACTATTGGAAAGCAACAACATTTATTTTACACATATGATCTTGATATTTCCGGGTTGGATTTGAACTAGTTGCGATACACACAAAGATAATATTGCTGTGAGACTATTAACATCTGCCGGACCCTCGATTTGATAATATTCTTGATTGAGATAAACTATGAATTTACAAGTAAATAAACTTTAACACGAAAACTAACCTGAAATTTGATATGGCGCTCAAGATATCTTCAAGTATTCTTTCAATCTCACGTTCTACTGTTGTTTTGTTTAAATGTTTGATTTCTCCAATTTATCATAAATCAATCTATTTTTCTCACGTTTGTCGATTTAAATATTACCTAATCTTTTCAAGAAAGAGTAGGATTAGGATTCTTTTATTTAATTTAATGCATTTTTTATCTGTTTTGGATATACATAATATATTTTTTCTGATTTCTTGGATATAAGGAATCCTTTTCTTTTTTCCCTTCCTTTAATAGATCCACGTTAGGTTGCTAACACTCCGTTATCTATTTTATTTTATTTTTCTAATAAAATATATAAGTTGTGACACGTGTCCTATATCCAACGGATGGAGTAAGAGATGGAGTATAAGAATGGAGTAGAAGATCCGAACCGATGAAAAAAACCTAAGATATGACCCTCAAGCAATGACCACAGCTTATGGGTGACATAACAAACAACTCACCTAGGTCAACAATTGCGGCTGACTTTACCTTTTTGCAATTAGACCCACTTGCAACTACTTTATTCAACATTTTTATGTCTCAAGGATGTCATTATTGATTAGTAGACTTTCTAAAAGTGCTTTTTCCTTGAGATGTGTGATCAAGTGGAGATTTTTGGGGCTTATAGGCTTAAAGGAGAAGGAAAAAGGGGATATTCAGTTTTGGGAGAAGGAGGAGGAGGAAAAAGGCAGCAACAGTTGGGAAAAACACGAAAGGAACGCAACGGAATTTTAAAATTTTTCCCAATAGTAAGATTGATCGTGACTTGCAATTTCTATTTCCAAACCTTAGGGATTCAAGAACTTATAAGAATCGACACTTTCTTGACACATTTTGAGCCGCCCTCAAACGCGCTTCATGCAGTAATGACAGCCTCATCCCTCGTAACAACTCTTTCTACTAGATTCCATAGTAGGTCTCCTCTAGAGTAATAATTCACACCAGTCCTAAATTTAAATCATGTGAGTGAGCATGCTAGTACTGTGTAAAGAAAGAAACAAGAAACGAGAAGAAAGAGAGCAAGAGAATTCTCCCAAATTCTTGAAGCCATGAAGATTGGGAGTGATCCCTCTATCACGCGTAAAGCAGAACTTTTGAATCCCTTGGCTTATTTATAGGCTAGAGTTTTCAACCCCAAAGTCTAGTTGGAATTGGATTCCAACTTTGACTTTTCTTCTATTTTCATTTCCTTCAAGTAATAGAAATCTTATTCAAAATAAGATATTTATTTCTTCTAGAAGAGAAGCCCCTAATCAAATTAGGAATATTTAATTATTCTAATAATAATTAAATATCTTATTCCAATAATATTTATTCATGTTAGAACTAATATTTACTAGAATAATAAATAGAAGATATTTAATATTTTTTTATTTTTTTATTCTAATCAAATTAGAACAGCTAAATAATTAAATACTTAAATATCTAGAATTAATTCTCTAATTAATTCCATGAAGGGCTTTAGAATTAATTCACTGATTAATTCTAATGGACTAAAATTAATTCTCTAATTAATTTTATTTAGCTTTATAATTAAGTCACTAATTAATTATATTTAGGAATTTATAATTAATTCTCTAATTAATTATATTTAGACTTTATAATTAATTCTCTAATTAATTAACACATAGTCTAATTTCTCAATTAGACCACACGCCCAAATCTCTCTCACGTGCCACACGTGTACTTTTACACCTGCGGTCTTATTTCGATCAACTATTTGATCTTTCCTTCAATACCCTTTGAACCTTGCATTTGTGTGTGACCCTCTAGGTTCATTTTCAGTTAGCAGTGAGCCTAAATAATTAATACACTTTATTAATTAATTAGTTCATAGATCACACGACCGTAGTCTAGCAACATGTGTGTGACCCCTACCCGAACAATAAATATATATTCGAAAGAACCTTTCAGTCAATGACAGCTGTGAGGTATGATCCTCCTACCATCCTATCTCTCGATTAAGATCTAGGGCATGAGAATAATGAGAGCCCTAGTAATCTCAATCATAAAGCTAAGTTCGTTTCATATCCATTTGATCTCAATCCAAGAAACCCTTTTCTTGATGTTTTGATCCACTACCTCGGGCGAGGGTTTAGGATGACATATGAACGACCTATACAACTATACAATAAGAGATCTACTTGCATTTAAGCAAGTGTAGGTCCTTTGTTGATTCTCATATGTTTCCATGTGCCACTTGTGCAGCCCCAGCATAAGCATTGAATCAGCTGTCTCATGCGACATCCTTTAAACCTTATACTAAAAACTATAGAGTTAGCTCACAAAGCATCAATGGAATCTCAAGTTAAAGGATTACTTTACTCACGTCATTGACTTGTGAGATATTTCCTAATCTGGAAGTTTCCTCTGCCTGAAGTGGAAACGTCCTTTCCCATTTAGGAATCTTCTCACGCAGGACACCTCAGTGTACCCGTTCTAATAACGAACACCCTCATGTATTGTGCACGCATCAACATTGCACTTTACACCCCACGAAATAGGATGATCCTTCTTAAGGAAGCAATCCCACGAGAAAGTCTCAATCGAGCCTAATCAACACTCCCACTGTTTGTTGGACTCATCGACTTGGAGTGGTTTCTAATCTGGCTTGAGTTAGGGCTTGTTTCATGTGTCATTCACCTAATGACAAAGTCCCTAACCGCCTTATGGATTAGGGGAGTTCTAATACATGTACACATAATGGAAACATACAAAACATGTATTGCACATAAAGAAGTGTTTGCCTATGATATTAATCAATCGTATATTATTCAAAGATTGTTTGTGATATAAGAAAAGTCCCAAAGCAGATTATGACTAATTGGCTTTCTAGGGCACTATTCCTAACACTGTTATGATCGGTGCAAGAATTCCCTTTTTTCTTTTTCTTTTAAGTTGAATTTAATGGTTAGATTATGAAGAATATTAATCCATCTTTTGTCGATAAGCTTAATTGGTTTAGTTTCAGTTTCTAAACAATTTTGATATGGCATAATAGTGCAAAGCCACGTGGCCGCCCCCGGTTGGTGCCACGTGGACCCTTGCGCCAACCTGGACAAGCCAGGAGCAACCTTTATGGGCAGATCGGCAGATCGATGGACACCCGGTGATCGTCAGATCTACATGGGGTCATTAGATCGATTTACACATCGCTGGATCATCAGATCGATCTGCTCCTCTCTCGAGGAAACCCACAGCATTAAGGATCCCGGAAGGCAATATCGATCTTCAGATCGA
This sequence comes from Lantana camara, assembly GCA_037501455.1. Taxonomy (NCBI): domain Eukaryota; kingdom Viridiplantae; phylum Streptophyta; class Magnoliopsida; order Lamiales; family Verbenaceae; genus Lantana; species Lantana camara. Next base: position 115,172,307 of record CM074857.1, read on the forward strand.
TATCATACGTCACCAGGCACCCGAATACTGTAAAAGCATTCCTGTCGGGACACGCGTACCCTTCTCATTCCCTGGAACAGGCGTACTGTGGCTCATTAATGACCATCAGTCCCTGCTTTTACTCAAAGGGGAAAGAAGGTACAAACGACCCGCCTCAAGCCAGTTCCATCGTCCGACATCCAGATCGACGACTGGCAACGCCATTAATGCACACCTACAGTACACACACTACTGTGCTATTTGGCCCTGGCTATAAATACTCGCCCTTTGAACAGTAGTTGGTAAGCTTTTAATACGCATTCAACTGCATTTATTCTCTCTCTAAAGAGCTCCATTACTGACTTGAGCGTCGGAGTGCCAACCTTGGGTACAACCCCAAGTCCCCCAAGTTGGTTTCGAGCTCACGTTTGCTAGTGCTTTCAGGTCGATAAAGAACCCACACAAACAAATTCTTGACTGATTGACCCATACCTGACAGTCAGATCGACACGTCAGATCGACCAGATTTGAGCCGGATCAGTTTGGCGCCGTCTGTGGGAAACCTTTGCTTTCAAATCGACCTAGACAAAAGCCCCTTCAATCCCCCTTTCAGACAAGATGGTGAACACGAGGAACACCTACCGAGAAGAGGACATGGAGGAAGTAGCCAAAGGCAGGCACGATCACGACGCGCCGCTTGGCCACACCTCCACTGATCCTCCGATCGGACCCAGCACCAACGTTCCCCAACCCCCACTGGAGACCACTCCCAGGTACACCGTCACCCAGGCGGACCTGGAAGCCTTCCTCGACCAATGGCGGGTCGAGGTCGAACGCGCCCAAACAGAGGGCCGCGAACCCAGGCGCCCGGAGCTACCGAGGGCCAGCCCGGCTACCACCATACCAAGCCCCGTGGTGGGCAATTCGTTGGCCCCCGCTGTCCAAGCATACGGGAACCTAGTTCCCTATGTATTTCAACCGCTCGACGGGCGACCCGGGCAGATCATTTGGGGCCCAAGTCCCCAGGTAGGGGCGGGGCAGATCCAAGGAATCGCTCCGCCACCACCCCCTCCCGCAGCAGACAAAGAAGTTCCTCGAGAAGACCACGGGGACTCCGACCACCCCAGCCGCAACAACCGCGGCAAGCGCGTGGTCGACGAGGACGACGACGAATTCGACGACCTCAGAGATCGAATTCCCCCCCGAACGGCTAGGGAGGAGGCCGCCAGGATCGCCGCGGCTCGCGCGGGGAGAGAACAGGATTACTGTGAGGACCCACCCCGAAAAAGGGTCCAAGACCGCCTGGGTGACCGTGGCTCCCACGTTACCCAGAGGCAGGTCGACCTTCGAGAAGGGCTGAACCGACGCCCTCTCCGTTACCGCAGCGACAGGGAAGAAGCTTCCCCTTTCTGCGAGGACATTCTCCGCACGACCTGTGACGGAGATCGAATTCCGACCGGCCTGCCCATGTACAACGGAACCACGGATCCCGAGAAACATGTAACGGCCTTCGAGAACCGGATGTTTTTACACTCCCATCCCCAACAGATCTGGGCTAAGCTCTTCGTCACCACGCTGACAGGCCCCGCTCAAGATTGGTTCATTCGCCTGCCGCCACGGTGCATAACGACCTACAACCGGTTTGTAGATCGATTCACGGCGCATTTCTCCTCGATGACGGGAGAAAAACTTCCCCCTTCCTATCTCAACAGCATCTATCAGAGGGAAGGTGAGTCCCTGCGAGATTTCATGACTCGCTTTTCGAGGGAAGTAGTCCGGGTCGAAAACCCGACGATGGACACCCTGCTCTCTGTGGTCCATCGAGCTCTCCGCAACCGCCTATGGGCGGATGAAATCGTCAGGGCCGGGCCACGTAACCTGACGGAGATCCAGGATATCGCCCACGGTTTCATGCGCGTTGAGGAGATCGCCCTCGCGCACGGACCTCCTCCCCGATCTGAGAGGCAGGTCATTGGGTCCAGCTCGCCCCAACACCGGAAAGGGATCGAGCAGAAGAAGATCAAGGGGAAAGTCGACCAACCGACCCAAGTCGACCGACGAAACTACGTTCCCTTGACCAAGTCCTTAGACCAGATCTACGTGGTCATGGACCAGAGCCTTCTGAAGAAACCGAAGCCCATCCGGGAGGGCCCGAAGGCTCAGGCATCAGGGAAGTACTGTGGCTACCATCAGCAATGGGGCCACACGACCGCGGAATGTAACGCCCTCCGAGATGAGATCGAAAGACTCATCCAAGGGGGGCACCTGAAGGATTTTGTTCGACGCATCGACCACTACTCTGAAAAGGCGGGGAGGCCGACCGATCGCGACAGGTCCAGATCTCGATCTCCCTCAAAACGATCTGGGAAGCAGCCGCTGGAGAGAGTAGAAGACAATCCCCCCACTCACGGCAAGATCTATATGATAGCCGGGGGGCACGAGGGCGGCGATTCAAATGCAGCTCGAAAAAGGAATATCAGGCGAGCAGCTCGAGAGTACAACGGCCCGCATGAAGAAGTCTTCCAGATCGATAGTGGTAGAGAGTGGGAAAGGCAGGAGGTTAGTTTTAGTGAGAGTGATAGCCGCCCTGGCCCCCATCGGGAAGGCGATGCGCCTAGCTGTCCGATGGTGGTGACCTTGGGCGTGGCTAACTATGATGTAACCAAATGCCTAGTTGATAATGGAAGCAGCTCGAATATTATCCCTTACTCGACTCTCGTGAAAATGAAGTTGCACAACCTAAAGCTCGATCCGATCCGAACACCGCTTTCCGGGTTCGGCGGATCGGAAGTCATACCGCTAGGGCGCATCCGACTTCTCACCTCGATGGGAACATCCCCCAAGAGGGTGACCCAGGAGGTCGAGTACGTCGTCGTCAATATGCCCCTAGCGTATAACATGATCTTCGGCCGACCTGGCCTTATCCAGTTCAAAGCAATCATCTCAACGTACCATCAAAAGCTGAAAATGCCCACCCCGAACGGGGTCGGAGAGGTGACTTGCGATATCATGGACAGTTGGGCTTGTTACGCCATCGTCCTGAAAAAACCGTCCGGGAAAGAGGTGGAGCAAGAGCTCGACCTCCAGACCTATGCCGACGGGGAGATCGAGCTTCCTACAAAGGAGTGCGAGGCAGAGAGATCCCCCGCAGCTCGGAAAAGAAAGGCCAGCGAGCGGCTTGAGCCCTCTGAAGAACTGAAAGAAATTGCCCTAGTCCCCGGAAACAGCAATAAGACCACCAAGATCGGGGCGAACATGCATCCTCAACACGAGGTCATGATGATAGAATTCTTGAGGGACAACTCTGACATCTTCGCTTGGGCTGCCAAAGATCTGGTCGGAGTCGACCCGAAGGTGATCTGCCACCGGCTCGGGATCGATCCGTCGATCAAACCCATAAAACAAAAGCTAAGACCTCAGAGTCGGGCGCGGAATGATATAATCGAGGCCGAGGTCAATAAACTCCTCGATGCAGGATACGTCACTCCAGCTCAATACGTTGACTGGTTGTGCAACGTAGTCCTCGTGCAAAAAACAGGCGGGAAATGGAGAATGTGCAACGATTTCACCGATCTCAACAAGGCATGCCCGAAAGACCCGTATCCGCTGCCCCGAATCGATCAGCTCGTCGACTCGACAGCTGGGTGCGAGATGCTCAGTATGATGGATGCATTTCAAGGCTACTACCAGATCTCTATGGCTCCCGAGGATCAAAAGCACACGGCCTTCATTGTAGTAAAGGGAATATACTGCTTCAAGGTCATGCCCTTCGGACTAAAGAATGCGGGAGCCACGTATCAAAGATTGGTCAACCTAATGTTCAAAGATGAGATCGGAAAGACCATGGAGGTCTACGTCGACGACATGATCGTGAAAAGTCGTTGGGCGTACCATCATCTAGATCATCTGCGCAGATCGTTTGAGATCTTAAGGCAATACGGTATGAAGCTCAACCCCGACAAATGCACATTCGGGGTCGAAGGAGGAAAGTTTCTGGGATACATGGTGAGCCAACGAGGCATCGAGGCGAACCCTACGAAGATCAAAGCAATCCAGGTCATCCCTCGACCTCGGTGCATCAACCAGGTACAGTCCTTGGTGGGTCGCATAATCTCACTCAACCGGTTCATATCACGATCGTCCGAACGAAACCTCCCATTCTTCAAAGTTTTAAGGAACCTCAAAAAATTCGAGTGGAACGAAGAATGCGACCGGGCGTTAGATCAACTGAAAGAATACCTGGCCTCCCCGCCATTGCTGGCGAAGCCGAATGAAGGAGAGACCTTGTACCTCTACCTGTCCCTCTCTAATGAAACTTTCAGCTCAGTTTTGGTCGCCATTCGAGATCGAAAACACCTACCGATCTACTACCTGAGCAAGATCCTACACGGCGCGGAGCGAAATTATCTCGAGATCGAGAAATTCGTGTTCGCTCTGACGCATGCGGCTCGGAAGCTACGTCCGTATTTCCAAGCTCATCCCATAATCGTCCTAACGGATCAACCCCTTAGGCAGGTCTTATCCAAGCCCGACGTGTCGGGTCGAATGATGAAATGGGCGGTCGAGTTGAGTCAGCATGACATCACCTACCAACCCCGGGCCGCCCAGCAAGCTCAAGTTCTGGCTGACTTTCTAGTCGAAAAGAACACCAGCTCGATGGAGATCGTCCGCGCCACGCCCAGTTGGACCATGTATACGGATGGCTCATCGACCTCTCAAGGAGGGGGGGTGGGTATATCCCTTATAAACTCAGATGGACTACAGTTCGATTTCGCCATTAAGCTCGATTTTAAAGCGACAAACAACGAAGCCGAGTACGAGGCACTGGTGGCAGGACTAAGGTACGCCACGGAGAACCAGATCGACAGGCTAGCCGTGGTAACTGACTCCCAGCTCGTCGCGGGCCAAGTCAACGGCACGTACGAAGCCCGGGAAGATTCCATGGCAGCGTATCTCAAAATGGTGAAAGAGCTGGCCTCTAAGCTGAAAGAGTTCAAAATCGAACAGGTCCCTCGCGAAGAGAACGGTCGAGCTGATGCCCTATCAAAGTTGGCCAACGGATTCCAGGGAACAAAGGATGCGACCATCTCGTTCATGGTCTCGGGGGGCCGTGCGATCGATGAAGGAAAAGTCGAGATCGCGACCATCGATCCGCCGGAACCTTGCTGGATGGACGATCTAATCGCTTATCTCAAGGACGGGCTATTGCCCCAAAATCGAACTGAGGCCAGGAGGATAAAATATCGATCTCTGCTATACATGATGGATCATAAGGGCAGGTTGTTCAAAAAATCCTTCACCGGTCCCCCTCTAAGGTGCCTGCGACCTAGCCAGGCCCAAGATGTCCTAGAAGAAGTCCATGAGGGATGCTGCGGGAATCACTCCGGAGGTCGAGCTCTAGCCCGAAAGATCTTAAGAAGTGGGTATTTTTGGCCGACTATGGTGTGGGATGCGAAGATCCACTCTAGGAAATGCCCCAAATGCCAAAAACATGGTAACCTAATCCACACTCACCCTGCGTCCATGATACCGATCGATGTGTGCTGGCCCTTCGACCAATGGGGGATCGACATCATTGGTCCCTTCCCCTTGGCACCCAGACAGAAAAAGTTTGCCATAGTATGCGTCGAGTACTTCTCAAAGTGGGTTGAGGCCGAGGCAGTCCCCAAAATTACTGATGCAGTAATAAGAAATTTCCTCTGGAAGAATATAATCTGCCGTTTTGGGGTCCCGAGGGTACTCATCTGTGACAATGGCCCTCAATTTCGATCTGAGGATACCAAGAGCTATTGTCGAGATCTCGGGATCGACCTCAGATTCACTACAGTTGGTCACCCACAAGCAAATGGCCAAGCTGAAGTCACCAACCGAATCATTATCCAAAATCTCAAGACCCGCCTTGATGCCAAACTGGGCGCATGGGCGGACGAACTCGACGGTGTGCTATGGGCTTATCGAACTACCCCGCGAACAGCCACTGGGCAAACACCATACTCTCTGGTTTACGGATCCGAAGTCGTCATCCCATCGGAGCTGTTACACGAAACCGCTCGTGTATCACAATACCAGCTCGACCGGAATACGGGGATCAGAGCCGAAGATCTAGATGTGATTGAAGAAAGTAGAGAGCGTGCCTATCAGAAGCTCAGGCAGTACAAGGCAGCAGCAGCCCGATCATACAATAAGCACGTGCGGCCCAGATCGTTCCAGATCGGTGACCTAGTGCTAAAAAAGGTCGAGGTCTTGCAACATGTCGGAAAACTTGAACCTAACTGGGAAGGACCTTATCGCGTCACGGAGATCGGGAGAAACATGGCCTACCGGCTCGAAGACATGACCGGGGAGCCATTACCCAGACCGTGGAATGCGCACAACTTGAAGAAATTTTACACTTAGCTTTCAAATTTATTTCAAAATTGTAATAGTCGAAGAGGTCGAATTCGCCTGAGAATCGATCTCTGAATTTAAAAGGTCGAATTCGCCTGAGAATCGATCTCTGATCAGTCAATTAATTCACATGTTTTGGTGTATCCGATTAAAGTCGATCCGCAATCCTGCACCAGGCCACTATCCCCTCGATTAAGCTCTCATTCGACCTACGGTCATGAGTCGAGGAGGGAGTGAGCCACTCCGCATCCGATCGTTAGAGACCGAGATCCAATGAGGTCGCTTTTAGACCCAAGGAGATTCTAAGTCCTAACGTGTTTAATGCCTTTTGAATCATAGTTAGAGATCGAGATCCAATGAGGTCATTTTCAGACCCAACGAGATCCTAAAAATCCTAACGTATTTAATGTCTTTTGAATCATAGTTAGAGATCGAGATCCAATGAGGTCATTTTCAGACCCAACGAGATCCTAAAAATCCTAACGTATTTAATGTCTTTTGAATCATAGTTAGAGATCGAGATCCAATGAGGTCGTTTCTAGACCCAGGGAGATCCTAAGTCCTAAACGTGTTTAATGCTTTTGAATCAGTTAGAGATCGAGATCCAACGAGGTCGTTTCTAGACCCAAGGAGATCCTAAGTCCTAACGTGTTTAATGCATTTTTAATCATTCCCAGGAATTAATGATCCAGAGATCCAAGGAGATCGTTCAAAATCCGAGGAGATCCAGAGATTAATAATCTTCGAAAAGAAAGATCCAGAGACCCACGGAGATCATTTTAGATCCAAACGGGGTCCAGAGATTATCGTCTCAGAGATCGCTATCGATCCGACGAGAACGCAGCGAATGGAAAAATGCGAACGCCCAATGAAGCTAGATCGACATCCAAAAGAGATCGAATAGCTTCATGAGCCAATCGATCCGAAAGCGATAAGAATCTAAGCTAAGGGGTAAGCGAAACCTAGGTCGATAAACCACGCGCATGCCAGATCGAATTAATGTTCAACTTGTAAAAGCAAAGGAAAAACACGAGTATGAGAAACATAATTCATTCATGCAAAAATCGATCTCAAAATTAGGAAAGATCGATCCTACCTAGCGCATCGAGCTCACCACGCGACGTGGCTCGATGGGCAAATGTTCAAAAACAAACTGCAAGTATTCACCTAGCCACAGACCGGCTGGCAGGTCGAAATTGAATGTTTTCAAAGTGGTTAGAAAATAAATCAGTCGATCTCGACCCGGGTTGAAGTAGATTCTTGGGCAGATCGACGTCTGGCTCTTTCAAACTCGCGGGCGCTGGGAAGGAAGTGCTCGACCTCGACCGGTTGAGGAAGCTCGCATGTCACCTGGGACTTGGTCTTCTTAGCCTGAGCCATCTCAATGGCGTGCCCATATTTGTAGGTCGCCCAATCAATGTGCACCGACTCCTCTTCTTCAGGTTGATCAACAGCACCCGGATCGGGGAGCATGGGACCGATCGATTCGAAGTTGAAAGTCGGGGGGAAAATATCCTGAGCCTTCAGCTGGTTGATGGCGATTTGAAACCCCTCCGCCAGGTCGTTTTCCCCCACAATCAAACTGGCCTCTTCAAACCCAGGGCCCTCCATGAATTCCCGAACTGCATACCGCTCGATCTGGACTTTGCACCTCCTCAGATCATCGGCAGCCTTATCGATCTTGGCCTTGGCGAGGTCGAGAGACTCCAGTCTGCCCTCCTCCTTGGCAGCAGTCTTAGCGCTCTCGAGCTCGCCAGCGAACTCCAACCTTAGTGCAGCAATGGCATCCTCGTGTCGCTTCTCAGCCCTCTCCAGATCTTTCTGAGCATTCTTCATCTGGGTCTCCATCGAATCCCTCTCCTGGACTCGGGCCCTTTTCTCCTCCCTGGCATTACGGAGGTCTTCTTCGAGCTGGCAAATGATCTGGGGATCCATCGAGGCAAGCTGGGCTTTGGCGAGCTGGTACTTCTCTTTATATCTTTGCTTGCCCGCCTTGAAGACCTCTGCCTCTTGGATCGAGTTCACCAGTACGGGGAGGACGTCCTAAAAAGCAATATGCAGATCAATCAGAAACAAAGGGATCGATCAGCAAGAAGCAGATCGATCGACGAAGTACAGATCGATCGTCACCTAATCGATCGACACCAAAAAAAAAAAAAAAAAAAAAAAAAAAAAAAAAAAAAACGATGAAGCGATGCTTACACAGAAGAGTCCTCGAGCGGCTTTCGCCCTCTTTTGATCCGCCGATCTCGATCTGGACAGCTTCCTCTGCTCGTCAATTATGCAACCAGTGTTGAACAAAGCGGAGATCAGATCGATGTCCGGGGTGCCAAAAGCCAAGCCACGCTTCGACCCGTCCGGTTTTTCCAGCTCGAGTCCGGCTGGCCATTGCGGATGTGGAGTTTGAGGAAAATCCAAAAGCTGGGATTCTTCGTCTGAATCCTCGGACTCCTCCGTCGCCTGAGCAGTTTCCCTGAAAGGCCTCTTTCCCGCGCCATGCCTTGCCTGAACAAACTGGGCGTAAGGGTCAATGTCTTCATCAAAATGCAATTCTAAGTGGTCTAAACTAATTACTTGTTCGAGGTCGTCATCGACCCGACCCACTGAGGACCCCGCCAGATCGACGAACTCCTGACCTCGAACCGAAGGTGCTGCCGTGTCTGAGCCGATCTGCTGAGCACCCTGATCATGCAACTCCTTCCTAAACCCCTCTTGATGAACTTGTTGCGCTTCAGGAAGGGCGTTAAGTATCGAGCGGGCTGCGTCTATCACCGGTCGCATCTCCGCGGCAGCAACCTCCCTCTGGTTCCTTGCCCTCATCTTTGCAGCTCGAGACATGATTAGAACTCGTAGGTCTGCAGATCGAAAAAGTCAAGGGTTAGATCGACATAGAAAGAGGAAGATCTACAAAAAAACTTAAAGTGCCCCAATCGAGGGGGGATCCGGTCGAAGAGGGAGCATACCAAGGCGGAAGCTCCTCCGTCGGTGCCCCAGGATTATGCCCGCTTCGACCAGATTCCCCGTCCTCGTCAGGTTTGTATGGTCAAGCAGGCCCAGGCGGGGGAGCAGATCGAAGTTGTTATGGAGCCACGAAGTAGATCTGGTGGGGAGGCGCTTCGGATCATTAGAGCCCCATGTAGATCGAAACGATGGGGAGACGGGTAGATCGACAAAAAAGAACTTGGATTTCCAATCTACCCCATGCGATGTCGAAGGGATAGATACCATCTTCCTGTGAGGTTTCGATTGGAGGTTGAAGTATCCGGGGCCAGATTTCGCGGCACTATTTAACGTAAAGAACTCCCCAAAATCTTCGACCTCAGGCGCGAACCCCAAGCTCTTCACAATGATTATCATGCAATGGATGAGAGAAAATGAGTTCGGAGTCAACTGGGCCGGACACATGTTGAACCGAACTAAGAAGTCAGAGACGATCGTCGGTAGTGGGAGCCTAAATCCGTATTTTACTGCGTGATAATAGACCCCAATCGACCTGGGCCTCTGCGGGCTCCCCACGGTCTCCCCCTCCAGTGGCATTCGAACGACATACGGCAAGTCCAACTCCAGCCTCCTCCTCACCTCCGCGAACTCCGATGCGGTTATCTTTGACGATCTCTGGGTTACATGGGTCAGAGTACGATAGATGTGACGCGGTTGCTCTGCCACGGGTTCCTCGATCTCCTCTTCCTCGTCGACCGGCGGAACCTCAGGCTCGTCCACTAACCCCAACGGTCTTTTCCCCCTCGAGGTCGTGGCAGGCCCCCCGCGATTGGCCGTGCCGCTGGGTCCAGCGAGGGGCTCGAAACTAGCCTCCGGAAGCGAAGGGACGCTTTGCGCGACCTCCAGTTCAGGAGACGGCGTGAAAGCCTCTTCCTCAGACCCCCCGCCCCATCCGACCTGATTGTGAGCCATAAGGAATGGGAGAAGGAATGGAAGTTTACCTTGAATATAGATCGAATGAGCCTCGAAAGAGCGGCGGACAACTGTTGCAGATCGGAGCAGCTCGATGGGTTTAACGTGAAAACGGTGAAGTGTGGCTTGAGGGTGACCCCTTATTTATAAGGGTTGAAAAAGTAACGTCTCGAAATGCGAAACGACGCCATTATTACCCCGGACACGCCACCTCCCTCAAAGGTCACGTCGCATTAAATGCGGCATCAGATCGAGGAGCTCAAAAGACGCGCCTATTCATCAAGGTGACGGTTCGATTTTAACAGTCATGACGGTTCCCCTACCCAATGCCAGATCGATGAAATTACCACTGAGAAAATTCACACTGGTAATTTGGGGGGCCTCTGATATGGCATAATAGTGCAAAGCCACGTGGCCGCCCCCGGTTGGTGCCACGTGGACCCTTGCGCCAACCTGGACAAGCCAGGAGCAACCTTTATGGGCAGATCGGCAGATCGATGGACACCCGGTGATCGTCAGATCTACATGGGGTCATTAGATCGATTTACACATCGCTGGATCATCAGATCGATCTGCTCCTCTCTCGAGGAAACCCACAGCATTAAGGATCCCGGAAGGCAATATCGATCTTCAGATCGATATCATACGTCACCAGGCACCCGAATACTGTAAAAGCATTCCTGTCGGGACACGCGTACCCTTCTCATTCCCTGGAACAGGCGTACTGTGGCTCATTAATGACCATCAGTCCCTGCTTTTACTCAAAGGGGAAAGAAGGTACAAACGACCCGCCTCAAGCCAGTTCCATCGTCCGACATCCAGATCGACGACTGGCAACGCCATTAATGCACACCTACAGTACACACACTACTGTGCTATTTGGCCCTGGCTATAAATACTCGCCCTTTGAACAGTAGTTGGTAAGCTTTTAATACGCATTCAACTGCATTTATTCTCTCTCTAAAGAGCTCCATTACTGACTTGAGCGTCGGAGTGCCAACCTTGGGTACAACCCCAAGTCCCCCAAGTTGGTTTCGAGCTCACGTTTGCTAGTGCTTTCAGGTCGATAAAGAACCCACACAAACAAATTCTTGACTGATTGACCCATACCTGACAGTCAGATCGACACGTCAGATCGACCAGATTTGAGCCGGATCAAATTTGATAGCTGAATATTTTTCTAAGTATGAATAACAGCTAAGCCTTAAATTCTAGTTGATTTGTTTGTTGATTTATATCTTGATTCGCTAGGTCTAATTGATTTATTACAGCTTCGAATTCCTTGGTATATGCATGCTTCTTGGTTTAAGGTTATGAGCTTGTTTTGAGATAATTAATCTGATCAATTGTTGCCTTGATGCTTGCCTTAAAAACAGTGCAGTTAGTTTGATCCGTAATTATCACTCAAATTGTGCGTAAGAGTTAACAACATTTAAAGCTTGCCCTTTGTTTGTTTGACTATGGTGAGATGCATGTGCAATGGTCTAAATAATCCGAGCTTCTGTGTTTGTTGGCTAGGATTGATATCCTTTTCTTAATGCTACAGCGAAGTTAAATCTTAGGACCGTGTCTTCAATACTTCTTTGTGGTAAGAAGATGATTAGTGATCGTGACATAATCATCATACAACTAGGAAAGGATTACGGTGTACAGAGCTTGTTGTCACTGCAGCCGATCTGTTAATGGAATTGAAGTTGATTATTGCACCTATGATCAAATTGCTAGCATGAATCATGTGAATAACTTGACTAGAGTCCTATTTCCTAATTACTTTAAGTTATTCTTTGTTATTTGTTTATTTAGTTTTAGTTTGTTCTTTAATTTTTAGCATTTTATTTATTATGTTAACTCTCTCTCCTTTTATCTTTGTTGCTTGTTTGCTTGGCTATTAAAGAATCATAGAACCATCCAGTCCCTGTGGGATTGATCTTTTACCAATATACGCTATTCAATGTGTTTAGTAGTTTAGGAATTTTATTTGTTGGATTCGGCAACCATCATATCACACTCTCGCCGTTAGCCACTTTAGTAGCTTGTCGTAATTTTTTCCTTTCTTTCTCAGGTTATCCATCAGGCATGACCAACTCGGTGGTGAGGAGTCTGTTTGATCACTTCCTACGATGGCCTCTAGTTCCCATGTTGGCCTGGGGGCAGCGACATCAAAATAGGAAATATCTCGGCTAACCTATGCCCTCTCCCTTACAGCAAAGGAAACAACCAGTCTAAGATTGTCAGCCTCCATTAGGAGTAGCCTTTCTGTGAATTATGCCCTATCTCTGGTGGGAAGGTTTTTCTCCCATTGGTTAATCCGCTTTGAAACTTTTAAGAAGACGACGATTTGAACTATGAACGAAATTAAGGGCTTGGAAATCACCAAACTGAGTAATGATCGGTTTCTATTTTCCTTCAACCACAAGCTAGATCTACAACAAATTTTGGAGACCATATCATGGAGCTTTGACGAGTATCCGATCATCCTCTACACTCTCTCAAAGGAAGATGACCCGAATACAGTTAGTTTGAACCATTGTGATTTTTCATTCACATCCATGGCCTCCCTACGAGTTATAAGAATAAAGAGGTGATAGACATGGTGGCCAGGAGGATTAGGATCTTCTGTTCAATCCCTTCGGATAGAAATCTGGATGCTACGGACACTGCACTCAGAGCACGAGTTGGAATTCTCATGTCTAAACCCTGTTAGGAATAGTGCCCTTAAAGCAGATGTTTGCTTTACTATTTCCTTGTAAAATCACAAACAGTCTTTGAATAATAAACGAAATGTTTTTGTTCATAGGCAATCACTTCTTTATCTGCTTATTTATGTCCGTTTGGGTTTCACTTTGTTTTGCATGTATTGAACTCCCCTAATCCGATGAGGCTGTTAAGAACTTTGTCGTTATGGGAACAACACATGAAACAAGTTCTTAACTCCACAGACGAGAATTAGAAAGTTCTACAAGTCAATGAGTCAGACAGACAGTGAGAGTGTCGACCTTGACTCTGCTAAGACTTGCTTACGTGATTATGTCCTTTTGAAGGATCACTCAGTTTCATGGAGTGATAAGTGCATACGATGATGCGTTCATAATAAATAAGGGTGATTGTTACAAGAACTTCATCACTGAGATGTCCCACGTGAGAACATTCCTAAATGGGAAAGAAAGTTTCCAGAAACTTCCAGATTAGGAAATATCTCACTAGTCAATGACGTGATTCATTAATCCTTAGACTTGAGATTATGTAATGTCTCATATGAGCTAACTCTGTGATCTTTGATATAGGCTCAAAAGGGTGTCTCCATATAGACACCTGAACCACGACCTATGTTGGGATTACACAAGTGGTATATATAGAATTAGTAGAATCGATAAAGGACCTACACTTGTTAAGAACAAGAATGATCTCTTACTGATTGAGTTGTTCGTAGTCCATTAAATATTAAACCCTTGGCCAAGGTGGATAAAAGATCAAGACATCTAGAAAATAGGGTTTTCTAGGATTGAGATTGAAATGAATATGAAACGAACTTAACTTTAAAGATCAAGAATATTTAGGCTCTGAGAATATTCTCATGCCTTAGTTCTTGATTGAGAGATGGAGTTGTAGGAGGATCGTATTTCACTGATTGTCATTGACTGAAAGGTTCTTCGATTCATTTCGTTATTCGCCTAGGGGTCACACATCCATTGCTAGATTATAGTAGTGTGATCTGTGAAGTGATTAATTAATTACTGTCACTGCTAATTGAATAATGAACCTAAAGGGTCATACACAAATGCCAGAATACGAGGGTTATGGTAGGATGTTAATATGATTAACGGAGGATCAAAATAGTTGATCAAAACGAGGCACAAAAGGTGACTGTTGCTACGTGTCACGCACACGTGGATTCACGCGTAGCCTCGTGCGTATGATTTATTTCATACGTGAATTCTTTTCTAGAATTAATTAATTTAATTGTAATTAATTAATTTTACTTTTTTAATTAATTATTAGGACTCTTCTCAAATTAACTTAACCCAATAAATAATTAATTGAGAATTAAATTATTTATTGAATATTGAATTTTGACTTTAAGAAAGTAGAAAAGTCAAACTTTCTATTGTAGGAGAGAGAAGATTGTTCTTGCAAGACTTGGAGAATAAGTTAAGAATCTATTATTCCAATTAAATTAATAATTAATTAGTTAATTAGTGAGCAAAAAAATAAAGTCCACTAGGCTTAGAGAAGCCCAAGTGGGTTCGAACCCCACTAGTATTTATACTAGTGGAGGTGCTTCTCTTATTATTTAGACCAACACTCACGAAGTGTTAAGTTTTGAGAAAATCTAAAAGAAAAGTTTTCAAAGTAAATCTTAGCCAAACACAAGCCATAGAACTAGCATTCTCACTCGCTTTATCGTGTTCTAGGACTGGTGTGGATACACTTTGGAGGGCTTCTACTTTGGAGTCTAATTCGAAGGCCGTTCGAGGGATTTCGCTTGAAGGGTGTACTTTAGGCGGTAACGGTATCACTAGAAAGCTTCAACTTTGTAAGTTTCTAAAACACCCTACTATACGATACGAAAATTGTAAGGCAACGATTAAACTTTTGGAAGATTTTAAACTTTCGCTGCTCAACTCTTTCGTGTTTTCCAACAAGTGGTATCAGAGCCACCTTGTAATGTTCGTATTATATCTTTATTGCTTTTGGAATTTTGACTGAAAATTCTTGAATTTAGGTATTAGTTACGTATTCTTGGTTTTTGGTTTAAAAACGAATCTGTCGGATCAAAACTGTTTCTTGAAAATCCTTGAAAAATTATTTCCGTAAAATTCTGATTTTAAGTTATTTGAATCTGATTTGTTGAGAATTGTTTTAATTCGAAAACTGAATCTGGAATTTGATGAAATTGCGAAACAAAAAAACGCGGGATGGGGTATAGCCACGCGCGGCCTAGCGCGTTTTGAGCGCCGCCCCGCCATGTCTACCTCGCCCACCTAGCAACGCCCGGCAGCGCACGTGGGCGGCGCACAGCCAGCGCAGCAATGCTGTGAGTGCGACCATGCGCGTAAGGCTGTGCGCTGCTGCCCCCATGCTAGGACGATTGTGCGGGTCGTGTGCGCGGTGACCGCCTGCTCGCACTCGTGCTTGCGGGCAGTCCCGCGTGCCTCGTGTGGGTCGTTCCGGGCTTGATTTCGTTTCGTGTTTCAGGCTTCGAAAAATCCCGTTTTGTAAAATCTAATTTTATTTTAAAATTTGATTTAATTATTTATTTTGAAATAATTATAAAATTTGGGATTTTTATGAATTAAAGTCAAGTTCTATTTTTTCGAGAAAAATAATAAATATCACTTTGAATGATATTTTTGGCAAAAATTTAATTTTGAATTAATTGTGGTTTTGTCAAATTGATCCGGGTTTGATTTTGAATAAATTCTTGAATAATGAACTAATATTCAAATTACTTAAGTTAGTTATAACTTGAAGTCAAGGGAACTTTAAATTTAATCGGAATCATGCTAGTTTAGGTGATCATAGGTTAGTCTTATGTATGTTTTAAATTCTGCACATTGATGATTTCAATTGGGGTCGGAGCCCCATAGTTGCACGTTTTCAATTGGGGTTGGAGCCCTACTTATGTGCGTACTGTTATGTGTTTATTATGTGGCTTTCTTTATTATTGTTTTTGGGTCGGGGTATGCCCCGTGTATTTGTCTATGACCAATATGAAAATTGAGCTATATTACTTTATGTAAAGAGAGTAGAACTTAGGAAGTGAGGTTTTATTTTCATTTTGGAGACAAACACCAGTAGAATAAGAAGGATCCACAAGGAGCACTTGAAGAACGGTGACCATAAGAAGACCCCTCAAAATGTTTATGAGGGTTTCTATTAAATGTAATAAATAGGGCGTTTTTCCATTAAATTCTGTACCCCTATGTGGTATGAACTATCTTATGTGGCAGGAATGTTAGAACTAGTGATTTTGGAGTGGCTCTCAAAATCACATATAAGATAGGATACCCATGATCATCTAATAATTAGTATCATGCTAGGACATGTTATCTGCTAATTGCTTCTGTGATGCATTTTATGTGAAACTGCATTAAACAAGACAATTAAAATTTGGATAAGTGAAACTAATTTCTATCTCACGAGTCGTGGGGCAACTAGTGTAGCTTATTAACTCTTAGTTTCCTGATTAATTATTTTAAATAATTAATATTTCTTGACCATTTTAGAATGGACGATGTCTCACGAGTCGTGGGTCGTTCCGGACTAAGTTTGGTTGAGATCTTATGAATGATGGGTCCTGCTCAACAATAAAGTAGATATGGATATCTCACGAGTCGTGGGTCCATGATCGAAAGATTAGTGTTGCAAAAATATTACTAAGAATTTCATGGGGATGGAATCGGCAATTCGTACTTATCTAAAGATTCTTAGACTTTGGATGTCTCACGAGCCCTGGGTCCAAAACTAAGAATGCTTGGGATCCTAGTACCCATTGAGAAAATAAGTTTCTTCTAAAGTCGTTTGGGATTTATGGACTTTTTAAAAACAGTGGGAGAACATATATCTAAAGACCTTGATAATATGTAATCGTTATTATTCAACATGCTCATGATTTTTCTGTTTTTCCATTTAGGTTGTAGTTATGTGATTCTTTACATTCGGAAATGGCAACCAAAAACCCTTTGGTATCCATCATCGAATCAAACAAGTTGACGGGGCCCAATTACTCTGATTGGCTTCGGAATCTAAAGATAGTTTTAGATTCTGAAAAGAGAAGATATGTTCTCTTCGAGGGAGAGCCTGTCGCTGAAGGCGAGGCTCCGACTCGGGCCAAAAGAAAGGCAATTGCGAAATGGTCTGAAGACAATCTTCAAGCTCGTTGCCTCATGTTGGCTAATATGTCTCCAGATATGCAAAGGCAACACGAGTCAATGGAAAACACTTGGGAGATTTATGACCATCTCGAGCGATTGTACCGCCCCAAATAGCTTTTTTTAAGGTACAACACCTCTAAGGAGCTCTTTCATCTTAGAATGAAAGAAGGTACAAGTGTCCATGAGCACAGTCTCAAGTTTCTTACTTTGAACGAAAAATTGACCTCCATGGAAATGCCACTGAGTGAAGAACCCGTTGTGGATTTGTTGCTCGCGTTGCTTCCACCATCATTCAATCCTTTTGTGTTAAACTTCAACATGAATCATCCTCATGCTACTGTAGCTGTGTTGATTAGTTAGCTTGTGACTGCTGAAGACACGATCAAGAAGGATCATAAAGTGATGATGGTCACTTCCTCTTCTAGGCCTTCTAAAGGCAAAAGGAAGAAAGTTCCCAAGAATAAGGGATCTCTTCAACCCGAAGGAAGGGTTAAAAAGAGAAAGGGCAAGAAAAAAAGAGATCAGAGAGAGAGGACTTTTGCCACCGCATTGGAAGAGGAACTGCCAAGAGTACAAGGATACTCTAAAGAAAGGTGCGTTTATTGTTGAAGTAAATCTATCTATTGATTCTAATTCTTGGGTACTTGATACCGGCTGTGGAGCTCATATCTGTAATGATGTATAGATGCTAAATGAGGTTCGACAGCTTGAAGAAGAAGAATGCGTCTTGAAGGTTGAGAATGGATCAAGCGTTCAAGCTCAAGCCATCGGGAGGTGTAGATTAGATTTAGGTGTCTTTACTTTAGTTTTCAACAAAGTCCTTTATGTACCTTCTATTATTCATAATATAATTTTCATTCCAATATTAGATTGTGAAGGATATGAGATTTTCTCCCGAAATGGAAACTTTTATCTTAAGAAGAATAAAACTTCCGTTTTGCTTGGTACATTATCTAATGGACTTTATACAACTAAAGACACTAATATTCTGAATATACAACAATTAAACAAACGCAAAAGAGATGGCAAGATCTCGGCTTCTTTATGTCATGAACGCTTAGGCCATGTTTCTAAAGACAGGATTGCTAAGTTAACTAATTAAGGTTCATTCTATGATAATGAACTTATGCCATGTTTCTAAAGACAGGATTGCTAAGTTAACTAATTTAGGTTCATTCTATGATAATGAACTTAAAGAGTTAACTCATTGTGAATCAAGTCTTAAAGAAAAAATGGCCAAAACTCCCTTTAATGGTAAAGTGGAACGTGCCACTAAAGTATTGGATTTAATCCATACTGATATTTGTGGACCACTTAGTGTAAGTATGAGAAACAATCATCAGTATTTCATAACCTTCATAGATGACTTTAGTCGTTTTGGTTATGTGTACTTAATAAAGTATAAATCCGAAGCCTTTGAGGAATTCTTGGAATTTTAAAAGGAGGTTGAGAACCAAATTGTTCACAAGATTAAGACACTTCGATCTGATCGAGATGGCGAATATCTAAGTGAAGAATTCCTTAGTCATCTCAGAGATAATAGAATTATCTCTCAGTGGACTCCTCCGGGAACTCCTCAATTAAATGGAGTTTCAGAGAGAAGGAACAGAACCTTGCTTGATATGGTTCGTTCCATGATGAGTTTCACTGAATTGCCACCTTCATTCTGGGGTTACGCCCTAGAATCAGCAGTTAAGATTCTGAATCTTGTTCCCTTCAAATCTGAACCCAAAACCCCATTTGAGATGTGGTTTGGCAAAATCCCTAACTATTCTTACTTAAGAATTTGGGGTTGTCCTGCTTACGTGAAGAAGACAATGGGAGATAAGCTTGAAGCTAGATCGAGCTTATACAACTTCGTAGGATATCCTAAAGAGTCAATAGGATATTATTTCTACGATCCTCTTGAACAAAAGGTCTTTGTGTCAAGAAATGCCACTTTCCTCGAGGACTCGTTCCTTAAAGAAAAGAAAGACAAGATCGCAGAACTCGAAGAAGTTCGAGACCAAGGTCCCACGCCAAGTTTGGAGAATAGCGTCCCTCAGCCAATCGAAGAGAGTGATACACGCGAAAATCCTCCTCAAATAAGATGTTCTAAACGCATTCCTAAACAACCAGAGAGATGGTATGATTTTCTCCACCAAACATCTCAAATGGATAATGATCCATTGACATATAAGGAGGCACTATTAGATTCGGACTCTGGATAGTGGAAATAAGCAATGAAATCCGAAATGGATTCCATGTACTCTAACGAAGTTTGGAACTTGGTTGATCCACCTGATGGGATCAGGCCCATAGGGTGTAAATGGATATGTAAGCGCAAGCTTGGAGTAGATGGAAGCGTGGCAGCCTTTAAAGCAAGATTAGTTGCTAAAGGTTTCACTCAAAGACCAGGTGTAGACTTTGATGAAACCTTCTCCCCGGTTGCAATGCAAAAGTCCATTAGGATATTGCTTGCCATTGCAGCGTATTATGCTACGAAATATGGCAAATGAATGTGAAAACTGCCTTTCTCAATGGAGACATTGACAAAGACATTTACATGGAGCAACCATGGGTTTCACATTTAGTGGGAGCGAACAAATGGTTTGTAAGCTCCAAGGTTCAATCTATGGATTGAAACAAGCGTCTAGAAATTGGAATATTCGGTTTGATAAAGCAGTCAAATCGTTTGGCTTTATTCAAAATCTGAATGAATCCTGCGTGTACAAGAAAGAATTGGAAACCTCGGTTCAATTTTTGATACTTTATGTGGATGACATCCTTCTCATTGGGAATGCGAAGGATGACATGAAAGTAATAAAGTCTTGGTTGTCGAACTAATTTGAGATGAAGAATCTTGGTGATGCATCCTACATTCTCGGCATTAAGATCTATCGGGATAGATCTAAGAGATTGTTAGGATTATCACAGTCAGTTTACATAGACAAAATACTAAAGAGGTTTAGTATGGAAGAATCCAAACGTGAAAAACTTCCAATGGGCCCGGGAACAGTTCTTTCGAAGAAGCTGTGTCCCAAGATTGAACTTGAAAAGTCCAGGATGTTCAAAATTCCTTACGCATCAGACATAGGAAGCATAATGTATGCAATGCTTTGTACTCGACTGGATGTGGCTTATGCACTTAGTGTGACTAGCCGATTCCAATCTGACCCTGGTGAAGTTTACTGAACTGCTGTAAAGAACATCCTTAAGTACTTGAGAAGAATTAAGGATTTGTTCTTGGTTTATAGAGGCCAACAAGATCTTGTCATTAGAGAATATTGTGATGCAAGCTTTGCATCAGACATGGATGACTTTAAATCCATGTCAGGATACATATTCTGCCTGAATAGCGAAGTAGTGAGTTGAAAAAGTTCCAAGCAAGCGACCACTGCAGATTCAACCATTGAGGCCGAATACTTAGTTGCAAACGATGCTGCTAATGAAGATGTTTGGGTAAGAAACTTCATCCACGAGCTGGGTGTAGTTCCTAGCATTAAAAACCCCGTAACAGTATTTTGTCACAACACCGGGGGGGTTGCTCAAGTAAGAGAACCAAGATCTCACCAAAGGACCAAGCATATTTTGAGGAAGTATCACTTAATTCGTGATATAATCAAGAGAGGAGATGTACAAATTGAAGGGGTCACATCGACAGAGAACATGAAAGATCCACTTACAAAAGCCCTTAGTTAACAGGCTTTCGAAGGACATCTTCAGAAGATGGGACTTAGATTAGCAACTGAGTGGCTTTGACGGGCAAGTGGGAGATTGCTAGGAATAGTGCCCTTAAAGCAGATGTTTGTTTTACTATTTTCTTGTAATATCACAAACAGTCTTTGAATAATAAACGAAATGTTTTTGTTCATAGGCAATCACTTCTTTATGTGCTTATTTATGTCTGTTTGGGTTTGACTTTGTTTTGCATGTATTGAACTCCCCTAATCTGATGAGGCCATTAAGAACTTTGTCGTTATAGGAACGACACATGAAACAAGTTCTTAACTCCATAGGCGAGGATTAGAAACTTCTCCAAGTCAATGAGTCCGACAGATAGTGGGAGTGTCGAGCTTGACTCTGCTGAGACTTGCTTATGTGATTATGTCCTTTTGAAGGATCACTCAGTTTCATGGAGTGATAAGTGCATACGATGATGCGTTCATAATACATAAGGGTGATTGTTACAAGAACTTCATCACTGAGATGTCCCGCGTGAGAACATTCCTAAATGGGAAAGGAAGTTTTCAGAAACTTCCAGATTAGGAAATATCTCACAGGTTAATGATGTGATTCATTAATCCTTAGACTTGAGATTCTGTAATGTCTCATATAAGCTAACTCTGTGATCTTTGATATAGGCTCAAAAGGGTGTCGCCATATAGACACCTGAACTACGACCTATGTTGGGATTACACAAGTGGCATATGTAGAATTAGTAGAATCGATAAAGGACCTACACTTGTTAAGAACAAGAATGATCTATTACTGATTGAGTTGTTCGTAGTCCATTAAATATTAAACCCTTGGCCAAGGTGGATAAAAGATCAAGACATCTAGAAAATGGGGTTTTCTAGGATTGAGATTGAAATGGATATGAAACGAACTTAACTTTAAAGATCAAGAATATTTAGGCTCTGAGAATATTCCCATGCCTTAGTTCTTGATTGAGAAATGGAGTTGTAGAAGGATCGTATTTCACTGATTGTCATTGACTGAAAGGTTCTTCGATTCATTTCGTTATTCGGCTAGGGGTCATACACCCATTGCTAGATTATGGTAGTGTGATATGTGAAGTGATTAATTAATTATGGAAATTAATTAATTACTGTCACTGCTAATCGAATAATGAACCTAAAGGGTCATACACAAATGCCAGAATACGAGGGTTATGGTAGGATGTTAATATGATTAACGAAGGATCAAAATAATTGATCGAAATAAGGCACAAAACGTGACTGTTGCCACATGTCATGTAGACGCGGCTGCCACGTGTCACGCGGCCAATGTGGCTGCCATGTGTTACGCACGCGGTTTCATACGTGAATTCTTTTCTAGAATTAATTAATTAAATCATAATTAATTAATTTTAGTCTTTTAATGAATTATTGAATTAATTATTAAGACTCTTATCAAATTAACTTAACCCAATAAATAATTAATTGGGAATTAAATTCTTTATTGAATATTGACTTTTGACTTTAAGAAAGGAGAAAAGTCAAACTTCCTATTGTAGGAGAGAGAAGGTTGTTTTTGTAAGACTTGGAGAATAAATTAAGAACCTATTATTCCAATTAAATTAATAATTAATTAGTTAATTAGTGAGCAAGAAAACAAAGTCCACTAGGCTTAGAGAAGCCCTAGTGGGTTCGAACCCCACTAGTATTTACACTAGTGGAGGTGTTTCTCTTATTCTTTAGACCAACACTCACGAAGTGTTAAGTTTTGAGAAAATCCAAAAGAAAAGTTTTCAAAGTAAATCCTAGCCAAACACCAGCCATAGAACTAGCATTCTCACTCGCTTGACCGTGTTCTAGGACTGGTGTGGATACGCTTTGGAGGGTTTCTACTTTGGAGTCTAATTCGAAGGCCGTTCGCGGGATTTCGCTTGAAGGGTGTATGTTAGGCGGTAACGGCATCACTAGAAAGCTTCTAACTTTGTAAGTTTCTAAAACACCCTACGATACGATACGAAAATTGCAAGACAATGATTAAACTTTTGGAAAATTTTAAACTTCCGCTGCTCAACTCTTTCGTGTTTTCCAACAAACCCTTGGTTCAGTGCTTAACTCTAAAACTTTCTTGAGAAAGGGAAGTGTCCATCTCTTTCACATATGAAAGACTACCAAATTTCTGCTATTTATGTGGGATCTGTGAGCATGTTGATTTATTGTCTCCTTCGCTATGAAGACGACTTTGTTGATCCGACGCTGCACTTTCCCTATGGCTCTTGGCTAAGGGCGACTCCCCTAGGAGGTTTGAATACTAATCAATAGTTCTTAAATCAAGGTAGACTTATGCAACATAACCATCATTCCCCCTCCCCAACTAATGTTGCTCCTCAAACTGTCCACCCCCTCAGATATCCCAATCGCTGCAGAAACAGCGCACCCCTAACTTCTCTGAAGCCGCCCCCACCACTACAAGGTAAACCCTCCACAACCCTTTCTCTCCACCCAGCACTATGACACGCTTCACACTTAACCTCCCCATCCCCTCTCACTCGTACCAGCTAGAATCCTAAAAACCGATTCGATCGCCCCTCCCACTCGCTAATCTCAATCTCTCTACATAATTCCCATACTCACCGCTGATCAATGTGAACTTAACCCTGAAAATATATCACCCTCGCCCCCTATTGAGAACTCTAGCCATGATCGCCAACGCCCAAAAAATTCTAGCCAGCCCCTAAAAAAGAGCCTCATCAAGCAACCCTTATCTCCGTACAGTTGAGAGGTCCTCTCAACTCCAAACTACACCTGCCCAGCCACATACGATCGACTCACAACTAGTAAAATTCTTCTCACCCTCGGCCTCCTAGATAAGCATCCCACCCCTCCAAAAAGTCCGTAAATTTCGTAGCAAAAACCAACCTTACCCCCAAAGAAACCTTAGAATCAAAACCATAAACTCTACTCCACCCTTCCCGTCTAACCTACTCTCCTCTTATCGGGCCAAACCCTCTTGGAGATTACCAATACAGTGGTGGAGGTTGCTCAGCAACCTCGCCGAGAACAATGAATTGCTTAAGTTGGATTTGTCATGACATAGGGTGTCCCTTGTGTGTTCATAATCTCAGATCCCTCATTCGAGACCATAACCCCTCGATTATTTTTCTATCTAAAAATAGATACAAATAATAAAGAATTGACCCTTTGAAAGTTTTGTTAGATATGCATGGTATTGGTGTTGATTCGGTATGTAAAAGTAGCGGTCTTGCGTTACTTTGGTGTAAGGATGTCGGAATTGCACTGCAAAGCTATTCTTAGAATCATATTGAGGTTTTGGTGGCTGATAGTTCTAAGGATGATGCTTGGAGGTTTACTGGTTTTTATGGATATCGGAATGTCAAAACAAAAATCTTTCCCAAGACCTTCGTCGTACCCTTTATCATCAGTTTTTTGCCCCGTGGCTTATTAATGGGGACTTTAATGAAATCTTGAATAATGATGAGAAAGTAGAAGGTAACAACCGCTCCTTTTCACAAATGATGGACTTCGCTAATTCGTTGCACGATAGGGGTTTATCTGACCTTGGTTTTTCGGGGTTTCCCAGCACGACTCCTCATACTCTCCAAGCTAGGATGGACCGGTTTATCACATTCGATCAATAGCGTGCCCTCTTTCCTAAATCTCAGGTGGTTCACTTAAAGGCGTCATGTTCCGGCCATGTTTCAGTTTTGACGTCCCTTAATGGGCTTGCCATCAACACCGATGAAAAGTCTGCCTTTTTCGGTTTGAAGCTTGTTGGATAAAATTCGAGGACTGGCGGCGGATTATTTTTGAATCGTGGGAGAGCTCACTTTCGAACACAGCTATAAGAACGGTCCTTCAAGGAACAGAAAGATGCAAGCTCAACCTTCTTAACTAGAGAAGGGACGTGAGAAACTCGAAGAAGTCTAATTTGGAGCACCTTGAAAGACAACTCCACACTTTGAAGGAGAACACGATCACGCGCCAATCGAAGGCTGAGACTCAGTAAATACATGAGAAGATTGAGACAATCGTACTCCAAGAAAAAATCTCTTGGAAGCAACGGACCAAAACTCCATGGCTCTGGGAGGGCGACCAGAACACGAAATTCTTCCATTTGAAAGCCAAACAACGTGATAAGAACAATCATATTGAAGCTCTTCGTGTTGATAGTGGATGGAGGTGTGCGTTGGAGAAAGGTATTCGTCGCATAATTGATTCAATTGTCGTAGTTTGGGACTTAGTTGCTAGCTTGATTGTCATAACTGTGGTGCCTCCCGGATTGTCCTCGAATGGGATAAAGTACCGTTTTAATGTTGGCTCGAGGTTGTTCAAACCTATTTTTTTTCGATGGCATTTCTGTAACCTCTCTTTAGACGATGCTAGGCTTGCCTCGCTTGTTATCTTCTCTTTGTGCTTTAATAAATGAGGGGGGTCCTCGTTAAATTTCCTACGATCTTCTTGATCAGTTCCTTTTTTTTAAAAATATATATATATATATATATATATATATATATATATATATATATCCCTTGAAATCTGATACTTGTCAAGTCTTCAAATTAGGTTTTGTAGCCACGATATTCAACTCTAGCTATGATTAGGTCTTAAAATCTAGCTTAGGGGTGCGTTTCAAGCCGAGTCGAGTAGAGTTTGGCAAAAAAAATCCAGCTTGAGCTTGAAAATTATTTGCATGGCTTGAGATTGAACTTGAGCTTGAGCAAAAATCGAGTCGAGCTTGACTCGACTCGACGAGCCAATAGATTTTTGTTGGATATTTTTTAACTATCATTCAATAATAATATTAAACAATAACAAAGATATTAAGATATATAATATATATAGTATATTAATATTTTTAAGTTTTATGTCATTATTAATAAATTATAATCATTAATATATACTTGATATTTTAGATTATGTATGAATATTATTAATTATATTATAATAAACTATAAATTATGTAATTACACATTAAAAATTATTAACTAATATTTTATTAAAATATATACTTATGTTATTAATTAGTTATTATGGTATATAATATTTATTATTTTATTATATTAAATATTTGAGTGAATATTTTATGAATATATTTTTGTATTAATAATATTATATGGTCTAATGTGGCATTGTAAAATAATATATTATTAAGACATATTATTATACAAAATTTAGCAAGGATCATACATATATTATAGATAATATATAAAATAGTAATAAATTATGTTATATATCTTGTAATTATACCAAATAAATTATTAAGTAATATTTTATTAAGATATATACTTATATAATTATTTATTTATTATAGTAGATTGAATTTATTTTTTATTAAATTATTTGTTTGGATAAATATTATATATTATCATAGTAATATGTTAGTAGTATTGTATAGAATGATATGTTGCTGTAATTATTGAATTGCAATATTATTAAATCATATTTATTGTCAAAATAAGTAGATAAAAATATATAATATATCATATATTTAGTATTACTAAATAAGATAAATGTAGATTAATTTACTGTATATATACATATATATATATATATATATATATATGTATACAATATGCATATCAATATATGCATATAATATAAATATGTATATAGCCCCTCGTCGAGTGAATCTCCAATGTTACTAACCATATCTGGTTTTTCTTCTGTGCAGGTATGCATGTGGAGGTTATTGGAGATGATAGGCAATATCTTCAAATGAAGATCACTTACAAAGACTGGGATGGACCGATTACGTTGTCGATTGTGCACGCCTTAAGTGATACGGTTTCTAGACGGCCTCTTTGGAATTTTTTCAGAGATAATCGGGAACAAAATAGCCCTTGGCTGATTGGAGGAGATTTTAACATCATAACTAACGCTAATGAAAGGCGCGGGGGCCGTCCCCCTGATGTGCAGGGAATGGAGGAATTTGGGGACTTCATTCAGGACTGCAACCTAACTGAAACACCGTTTGAAGGCTCTATCTATACTTGGACTAACAAAAGATTGTGGCAGTCGCCGCTTTTTGTTTCCAAAAGTCTTCCTCCATAGCTAACGTTCTTTTCCATTTCGCGGTGCACGCGTTCATCTTGATCCTAGTGAGGAATCCGTAAATGATGACTCGGAAAAAGAGGGAAAGGAAGACGAGGACCCAAACATTGCTGACCATCCCCGACCTAGTGCACAGGAAGACGACATGGATATATTGAGCTTAAAAGCTAAACATAAGAGATCAAAGTCATTGGATGGGGAAACTCCAGGTGCCGCCAGCAAACCGGAGAGTGAGGAAAAAAGTAAGGATGACAGTGTCAAACGACAAATGGGGGGCGTCTAGAAAAAGAAAATCAGCAAAACTGCTCTGACTAAAAATTCTACGGCCACTAAAAGGGCGACAAGGTCGTCGGCCAGTCATCAACTTGATCGATGATTAGTGGTCTTATCTGGAACATCAGAGGAATCGCCGACTCCGGACGAGGGCGAATTCTCAAAAAAATCCGGAAAAAGAATCGTTTAAATTTTCTTGCCATTATTGAGCCAATCCCTTTAAATACTTCTGCTACGTGTTATAAATTTAATTTCCCTAATGTGATCTCCAATGTTACTAACCATATCTGGTTTTTCTTCTGTGCAGGTATGCATGTGGAGGTTATTGGAGATGATAGGCAATATCTTCATATGAAGATCACTTACAAAGACTGGGATGGACCGATTACGTTGTCGATTGTGCACGCCTTAAGTGATACGGTTTCTAGACGGCCTCTTTGGAATTTTTTCAGAGATAATCGGGAACAAAATAGCCCTTGGCTGATTGGAGGAGATTTTAACATCATAACTAACGCTAATGAAAGGCGCGGGGGCCGTCCCCCTGATGTGCAGGGAATGGAGGAATTTGGGGACTTCATTCAGGACTGCAACCTAACTGAAACACCATTTGAAGGCTCTATCTATACTTGGACTAACAAAAGATTGTGGCAGCGGCTGGACAGGGTCTTCGTTTCAGAGACTTGGGGCGATATCTATACTGATACACATGTTAAGCATTTAGCTAGAGGCTCGTCTGATCACTGTCCGCTTCTTATATCGTGTGAAAACCCGGAGCAGAGGTTTCCGTCTTCCTTCATGTTTCAAGACATGTGGCTGAGGCACAGTAAGATAGAAGAGGTGGTCAAAGCAAATTGGGAGCAGCCTATACATGGAAATGGGATATGGAAATTGCCTCTGAAATTGCGAAGGCTTAAGCACAAACTTAAGGAGTGGAATAATGAGGTCTTTGGTAATGTGTTTAGCAATGTTAAAATGGCAGAGGAACACGCAAATGAAGCTGAAAAGGAATATGATAATAATCCTTCTGAGGAAAACTTGATCAAGATGAACTCGTGCACCGCGAAATGGAAAAGAACGTTAGCTATGGAGGAAGACTTTTGGAAACAAAAAGCGGCGATCAAATGGATGGAAGAGGGCGAAAGGAACACAAAGTTTTTTCATGCCCTGGTCAAGAAGAAAAGGTTCAGGAACAGCATCAAAGCTATAAATGACGGCGAAAATCGCATTGAAAGCCCGCAACAAATTCGGAACTCAGCCAACAATTACTTTGAGCAATTGCTATCTTTCTCAGGGGGGCGTAACGCAGGGATAGCACACAACATGGAATAGGTTGAGAGGGTTCTTATAGAGGAAGATGGGAAATTGCTTTGCGCACTGCCCACGATTGACGAGGTTAAAGCAGCGGTGTTTGATATTAGCCCAAATAGTGCTGCAGGATCGGATGGCTACGGAGCGAGATTTTACCAACGCTTTTGGCATGTAATCGGGGATGATGTTTACAACGCAGTGAGAGGCTTTTTCTCGGGAGCCGTGCTCCCAAAGGCATACAACTCTACTTCCATGGTGTTAATACCTAAAGTGGACAACCCAGGACATTGGAGCCACTACAGGCCTATAAGTTTATGTAATGTTTCAAACAAAATCATTAGGAAGCTCCTTAACAACAAGCTTGCTTCTGTGTTACCGAAAATTCTTGCTCCAAATCAAAGTGGTTTGGTTCATAATAGAAATATAGCAGATAATATCTTGCTTACCCAGGAGCTGATACATGGCCTTGATAGAAAAGGGAGAGCGAAAAACGTTGTGATAAAACTTGACATGGAAAAGGCTTATGACAGGATTGAGTGGAAATTCTTGCTAGAGATGCTGCGGAGGAAGGGATTTCCTGATCTTTGGGTGGACATGATAAATCGTTGTATTAACAATTGCTGGTTCTCTGTTATGATAAATGGGGTTTCATCCGGTTATTTTCACTCGACGAGGGGCCTTCGACAGGGGGATCCTATATCGCCCTCACTCTTTGTCATAGCGTCTGATTTTCTATCCATCCTTTTGAACAGATTGGCAACTAGGGACCTGACAAGTAAATATGGGGGAACGTCTCACGTGGCAGTCACCCACCTCTCATATACAGATGATACAATTGTATTCACTAACTCCAGAAACAGCTCTCTAACTCAAATCAGGGACATATTGAACATCTATGAAACTACGACTGGACAAAGGGTCAATGTGGCAAAAAGCTCGTTCATAGTAGGAAGGGATGCAAATGAGGTGGTGAACCAAGTTAGAGGGGTACTTGGGTACAAGCGTGAGTCTTTACCGATCACCTATCTTGGAGCACCACTGTTTGGGGGACGTAGGAAAATCATTATGTTCGACGGGCTTATCGCCAAACTCAGATCGAAATTGGCGGGCTGGGAATCAACCAAACTATCCTATGGTGGCAGACTTCAACTTATCAAAACTGTCTTGTACTCCATTCCAACATATACTTTGCAAATCTTGGAGCCGCCAAAGTTTGTACTTCAACGCATGCATAGAATTATAAATGGATTCTTCTGGGGCAGCAGTTCTGAAGCCAAAAAAATCCATTGGACTTCTTGGGAACGCCTATGCTATCCTACTCAGGAAGGGGGCTTGGGAGTCCGAAACCTTCACGATCTGGTTGAAGCATTCTCCCATAAGCTCTGGTGGAGATTTAGGACTTCCAACACTCTTTGGGCCAATTATATGAGAAGCAAGTATTGTGATGGACACCATCCAAACACAGCCCCTGTCTCCAACAGAAACTCGCATATATGGCGTCGGCTATGCAACGTTCGAGGGAAGGCGGAACTGCACATTAACTGGACTTTGGGAAACTGTAATATTTCCTTTGCAGAGGATAGATGGTTTGAAGGAAAGAAACTGATGGAAATTCGGCCACGCATGGAGGCAGATTTACGGGTTAACCTCTTCTGGAACGGTTCAAATTGGTGTAGACAAACAGTACAGACCTTTGTTGGCCCACAATTAGCGAGGCAGATTGAAAGCGTCCCTATCTCACAGGGGGACTCGGATAGAGCCTTTTGGAATCTTGAACAGAATGGACAATTTTCTATCAAGTCCGTTTACCACGCCATTCGAGAAAAGAGGGAGACGTCTGAGACGTGGAAGTCCATCTGGAGCTGTAACCTTACCCCAACCATACAAATTTTCATCTGGAGATTGTTAGGGGATTGGCTTCCTTTAGATGATAGACTTGAATGGAAAGGCTTTGTCGTGCCATCTAAGTGTGCGTGTTGCTCGAACAGGGAAACTAAGGATCACATATTTCTGCACGGAGATAGTATAAGGAAGGTTTGGGAATACTTTGGGGAAATGTTCGGAAAAATCCAGATTGCAGGCACGATAACTCAGGTTATGCAGCGCTGGATCAATTCTTCTCTTTACAGCAAGCAGAAACACATCCGCATTGTTATTCCTATACTAATTTGGTGGTATGCTTGGCTTAATCGAAACAACACCAAACACGAAGGGAGTAGATTCTCTTATCTTAATATCATCCGTAGAGTAAAATTACATGTGTTCAAACTATCTCACGCTGGCATTTTGTGGAGGGATTGGTGGATTGGAGATATACATGTCGCCATGAAATTCGGTATCACGCTGAATAAAGTGAAACAGAAACCTCCGGTGATGGTTAAATGGCTATGTCCTCCGGTGGGATGGTGGAAACTGAACACAGACTGTAGCACCCATACGTAGGGCCACATCCCCCGCACCATAATCCGAACCCGAATACGAAATGGGATGTCCGCACCCGAATCCGAATCATAGCGAACGGGAGACCAAACACACACTCTAGGCTAGGCGGAGCTAAACAACACCAAATCAGAGTATGCGGAAGCGAATAAATAAAAGCATCAGCAACGATCATCACATATATACATAGGTACCAACCCACACCTATCCATGTAGTATTTACATATAGGTACCAACACTACAACCCGTACAAAAGCCATCACGGCTCGAGCAAAATAGTATTTACAAGTATATACAAACCATAGCTATACAACTACAAAATAATAAAGTGCAGGTATGTAAATGCACCTAACGAGACCTAGACCGACAAGTGCAAAAGAAGACACACTTCTCCGCCTAGCTCACGCTCCCAAAACCTGTAACTAAAAGAGTAAACGAGGGTCAGTCAACTGACTGAGTGAGGGGGCTAACGCACACCCACACCCTATATATATATAAAGCAGAGCACAAAGCAAAGGGTGAAATTATGAACCGGAATAGGTTTTACAAACTAAAACTTTCCAAAACAAATACATATACTTTAAAACATTTCATAAACACTATCCCGATTCATACTTCCTGACATAACACAGCATACATAATGCTCGGCGAGAACGAGCTTCCAACCTTTACTCCTCAGAACAAACAAAACGGAAATCATACATATCAACCTCTACACCAATGATGGAAGAGCCACCGGCGGCCCTAACCATCCATACATATACAGACTCACGAGGGGTAGCGAACCCACATCGTGCCCTCCCCGGTTTTTACGCCGAAGGCATCGAAATATCACGCCTTCCCAAACTCCCAGGGGTCGCGTGTGATATATCGGATGGAGACTACGCACAGGCCGAACCTCGACGGCCCGAACCGTCCCGAGGGTTCCTTACCCGTAGCTCCTTGGATCCACACATACAAATCATAACAAATGCCAAATCTTTCATGGCAATCTCGCTAACAGAATTGTAAAGCCTTTTCCCAAAACTTAGCTTACATAGGCTTATATAATACCTTTCCCAAAGCAAGAGTATTCACAAGGTCATAAACATATTCTAATCAGCACATACATATCTATATATATAATATATAGTCACATGCACGGCTTGAAAACACCACATAAGGCTTTAGGTCACTTAACTAATAAAAATCCTAAACCTCACCTTGTGCGTGACCAAAATACGAGCAGACGTGAACAACCTACGCCTCGGGCTCGTCAACTGGAACCTCCTCTGAAAAGAAAACACGAAAGCCCAAGACTTAGACTCTATATGAACCAAATAGGACGCTCGGCAAAATGCATGAGTCATGTTCACATATAAAATGTCTCAATTAAGTCATATAATTCACAATTTATAGCACACATACTTATTTACAATTTATTAAGCAATAAAACCCGAGTTATAACATTTAACATGCGAAAGAAAAGCAATCAAAGTCATATAATTGCATAATTAAGGCAAAGAGAAAAAGTGGCAAAATCCACCCCCATGGATTTTTCCAAAGGGAAAAATCCACCCTCATGGATTTTTCCAAACCTACTGCCTCAAATCCACCCCCGTGGATTTTTCCAAAGGGAAAAATCCACCCCCATGGATTTGACCCAGTAGCTAAAAAGAAAGGTTTCGGCCATGGGAACGGCCGTTCCCGTTCCCAGTACAAACTGGGAACGGTCGTTCCCACTCTCGGCAGGAACAGTAAAATGGCCTGGGAACGGTCGTTCCCAGTTTGTAACTGGGACGGGAAAGGCCGTTCCGGCCTGGTTCGAAATGCTGGAACAGAATCTCATTACAGAAACAGGGGAAGCTCCATTTTTGTGCCAAAATGGCCAAAATCCAAACCTTAAAGTTGCCAAAACTTCTCCAAATGCTCAAACAATACACATAAATCATGCTTGACAAGTTGACACTCAAATAACTCAAGAAAAACGGAATAAAAGGCATGATCAAAGGAATGCAAAATTCAAGCCAAAATCATGATCCTCAATAAATGCTCAACTAACCAAGGATTAAGTGCAATAAATACAACACCTACAACATTTACAACTCATATATAAAGCTAGGAATCAAGTTCATCAAGCAAAGAGCAAGTATTCACATTTTAGCTAACCCTTACTATTCACGTAGGGAAACTAAAGCACACCAAACTCACTCCAAACTCAGAATTTAAACCATAGAAACGACGAGCAGGACGAGGGGAAACCGGAACACACCTAAGTTCGAGAAAAGGCGAAGAAACGAGGGAGATCTTGGCTTGGGAAGTTTGGATGATCACTTGGGGTTTGGCTCTTGCTTGGCTTGGTTGCTGCTGTTATTACGTTAGAAATGAAGAGAGGAAAGAATGGTTTAGCCTTTAAGGCTGGACCGGTCGGTTCACGGGTTCGGTTCAAGGTTCTCGGTTCAAGTTGGTTCGGTTCAACAAATACAGGTTCAAATAAGGCCAACTCAATTAAACAAGTAAATCACATACAAAATTAATTCAAATAAATTCATATAAGTTCAAATAATTCATATAAGTCGTATACAATTAATCTAGAACGCAATTAATATTAAATCACATAATTTACCTGTACCGACTGTGAGTCGGGGTGTTACACAGACGGCGCATCTCGTGGTAATCCAGGAGCCTCGGGAATAGGTGGAATTATTCGGGATAGCAATGGTAAAGTTATAAGTGCTTTTAGTGGTGGCATTGGTCATGCTACAAATTTGGAAGCGGAAATGAAGGCCATTGCGGTAGGGGTTACCAACGCGGTTCTAATGGGCTGCCAAAATCTCTGGATCGAGACGGATGCTACGGCCGTCGAGTCCATATTGAAGCGCGGCTTGTCAGGGAATCATAAGGTTCAGAGAGATATCGTAGAAGTCAGGAACGGCGCGCGAACAATGAATGTGATTATCTCTCACATATTTAGGGAAGGAAATATGGCGGCGGACTTTCTGGCGAAAAAAGGAGCTGTCGAACAATTAGAATGGTCATACCCAGAAATGCCAATGAACGGGAGGATTGTCGGTATCATAACCTTGGATAAGCTGATGGTGCCGAATATACGTAACAGAAACACTATGGTCTATGATAGTTCCAGATTTCATGGAGGGTAGCGGCCATTCGATGTGTCTACAATTAAGTACCCGTGGGAAGTACTGTGACGATTGGACAATACAGACTACAGGAGAGTATGCTCTTTCGTTTCTCTACCAGGTTCATTATGTTTCTTGTATGAGCAACTGGACCTTCCTGTTAACTAAGAATTTCAGAATAATTAATGTACTTGATCTGTGGTTGGCCGAGTTTTCCCTTGTCTTGCAGGTCACTAGGTGGTACAACCGCCATGCTAACATTCTGGACGAAGGGAGTCACTGGAGCTTTAGCTTCATTAAGTGGCCAGATAGTTACTATGTAATTGACGGATTCTTCGTACACGTTGACCGACGCCAACCTACCAATAACACTAAGAGCCCTGTGGACGCTAGCGGAGCATTTGCGATCAACTGTTGCATGATGCGGATCTCCTTGATTCGTATTGTTTCTGCCCGGATGGCTGGGCGTCCCACCTGGGGACCAACAGATGATCCGAGGACCGCGCTTAGCATGAGGGGCAAGGACTCTAAACAGAATCACGAGGGGCATAGCGCTGTGCTTGTTTACCCTCTTTTCTTTGTTAGATTCATGTGCAGTGCCCGTCCTATGTTTGGTTTTATCCACCGCGGGCACCCTAGTTTGATTAGCATCAATGATCCGTGGATCATGAACAATTGTATTCACTACTCTGGTCTGGTTGGTTATTTATTTATGAGGGGGGGTCCTCGTTAATCACCCTACGGCTCGCTGCCGGTTCTTTTTTTAAAAAAAAAAAATGTATATACTAGCTTGCGAGTCGACTTGCAAGCCTCGAGCCTCAAAGAAATAGGTTTGAGCTTGGTTTGACACACAATCCGTTCTCGATTAAGCTTGGCTTGAGTTTGACATCGTTCGAGTTCGAACCGAGCCAACTTGAGCTCGGCTTGTGTGGCTCACAAGCCATCTCGACTCAGAGCACACCCCTAAATTCTAGCTACCATCAAGTCTTCAAAATTAACTAGGAGTTACTTGTCTACAACTTTACTGTTTTTTAACGAAATAAATATCTGACTTAGAGGTAAATCCTTTTATTTGTGAATAAATCAATTATGAGTTTGAATTTTAAAAAATAATTGGGAAATCAATAATAATTTACGTTAAAAAAAAAGTAAATCAAGTGAATTTCATCCGGAAAATCCAAAAAAAAAAAGAGTGATTTTCGTTAAGATATTTTCCGTTACTTTCTATATTCTTTAAATTCATGTTTTGCACATTTTAATTTTATTTTTGCAGACAAGTTTTTTAGCCTAAAAAGTTTTGAATTTACACTAACCATGTGCTATCAATTGCAAATTTAAAATTTATCTCCACATATGGCGAGTTTTTTTTTTTTTTCCTAATGTCACTTGGGATTATTTCTCATCCGATTAAATGATTTTTTTAATTCATAAATAAGATAATATACAATAAAACTTCAAATGACAATATAATTTTTCTGTAAAAGAATATTTACAAATTTTCACAATAATTATTTTGTTAATGAATTTGTGAATTATAGTCCTCTAAAGTCTAAACTTTAGCATGCTTTCAAATTTCAATATCCTAAATAAGTCTACATATTTCTATTGGCTGAACCACACATTTCTCTGTTGCCGACCAATGGCGAGAGCCTCAATCGGCTTCGCCACCCCTCTTTCCTCCTCCGTCCGCCACCTCACTCGTGTTTCCTCTAAACCTTCCCATTTTTCTACTTCCTGTCCGATCGCCGCCGCGATAATGCCGGAGTCCGCCGGCAAATTCCACTCCTCCCTCGAAGTCATCGGCGGAGGCGCCGACAAATTCCTCCCCGCATTCAAAACGCTTCATCTTCCCTACGTTCCTTATCCCTTTATTGCTTGGAATCGCCACGTGGAGACTATTTTCGCTGCATTTTTCCGGTCACTCCCTGACGTGAGGTTCCGGCGTGAGTGTCTCCGTACTAGAGACGACGGCGCCGTCGCCCTCGATTGGGTCTCGGGAGACGACCGTAACTTGCCTTCGGATTCTCCCGTTCTCATTTTGCTGGTGCGTTTCAGTAGTTTCATATAGATACAGCGTGTGCATTGATGGTGGTAGATATACAGTGATTAAACTCCGCGTTACTAACATAACTTTGTGTTAAGTGAAATTGGGTGGAGAAATTGGGACTTATATGGGGTATGATAAATTTGAAGGAAAATTTTAGTTGCAGATGGCGTTTAACATCCTATTACAGTGCATGGACTTTGAGGTTTGGTTGTAAGTGTGAAGTAAAAAAGACTACAGTGCAAAGTTTCTAATTTGAAATGAGGGAAGGAATTTAGTTTAGTGATTTATGGTTTAAGAAATGGATATGATGGAAATGATTCGAGAAGAACGATCTCAGTTGACTTTCTGCTAAATGGATTCTAAATCCACCAAAATGTGCTGAAAAATGGCCAGGAACTCCCAAGAATTTGAATCCCTTTGTAATACAAAATTGCCAAGATGGGTTTATTACTTTGAATTCGAATTTCTTAGCTCCAAATTCATAATTGCAAACTTGTGTTTGACAATTGATTGGTTGCAGCCAGGTCTCACTGGGGGTAGTCAGGACACTTATGTGAGACATATGCTATTGCGAGCTAGGAGTAAAGGATGGCGTGGTGTTGTGTTTAATAGCAGAGGTTGTGGGGACAGCCCTGTGACCACGGCGCAGGTACTTCATCTTTGTGGGATTTATCTTTTGATCTTTATGGAGTCGAAGTGTTACCATCATCATTATTTTGCAGCTTAATACAGGGTTTGGATTTCACTTATATACATAAACCACGTGTATTGGTAAACCGTTGAGATCAGGACAAAGAAACAACTGTGATATAGAAAAAATCAAAAGATTCTCTCTCATAATCTCGACCGCCTGATAATACACTTGGCGTGTGTGGATGAATGAAATAGGAGATGTAACACCTATTTGAAACAGGAATTCAAAGCCCTTAAGATATGTGTGATAACTTTGACGTGAACTGTCTACCATTTATTTTCATCCCCAGCTAATTTCTTGCAGTTCTATTCAGCTTCGTTTCTGGGAGATATCACTGAAGTAGTGGAGCATGTTGGCAACCGCTACCCAAGAGCGAATATATATGCTGTCGGATGGTCTCTTGGGGCTAATATTCTTGTTCGGTATGTGGGTCAGGTAACAGAACAACACACCCTGTTTCTATTATTTTGTTGAAATTACAACTTCCTCTGCCTCCATTCCAAACCATACTAAGTCGGTTTTGCTTTTACTGGATTGTTCGTAGCTTCTTCATTTAACTTGTTTATGAATTAGTCTGGAAATTGAATGTAGACACGCATATGCAGAATGTTCACATTTGTGTGGTATTTCCCTTTCACCGTGTGAAGTTTGCAATCTTCTGATTTCTCAAAGTTCTGCTATTACTCAGATTCATCTGCTTATGATTTGACAAGGCTGTTATAAAATGTAATCATTTGTATAAAAAGCAAAAACCTAAAATGACAGAAAGCGAACATTTTAGTAAATATTGTCTGTTACTTCCACTGCCTTCTCTCATTTTATATTTCTAATGTCACAGGAATCTTTCTCTTGCCCTCTTGCTGGCGCTGTATCCTTATGCAATCCTTTTAACTTGGTAATTGCAGATGAAGACTTCCGTAAAGGCTTTAACATTGTTTATGACAAAGCTCTTGCCAATTCGCTCTGCAAAATTTTCAAGAGGTACCCATCAACCGTATAATTATTGTTTTGCTTATGTTTGTTTGATTCAATTTCTGTCATCTCTTGAAATTGTCTGTCTATATGACATTCGTTATATCTATTTTGTGTAATCTGAATGAGATTCTGATTTCACAGACATGCTCCTCTGTTTGAGGATCTTGGAGGTGAATTTAAAATCCAATTAGCTGCTAATGCCAAATCTGTCAGAGAGTTTGATGAAGGAGTAACGAGAGGTTTGTATATATTGAATTGTGTGAAACTGTGGGAATATCACTGATTGCTAACTGCTTCGAACATTCTCAGTTTCATTTGGATTTAGATCTGTTGATGACTACTATTCAAACTCAAGCAGCTCAGATTCCATAAAGAATGTCTCTATACCTCTGTTATGCATCCAGGCAAGCATCCTTTTCCAGTTTCTGAGGATATCATCAGCTTTGTTTTATAGCAACCTATGCTCTTTATTTAACTGTTCATCCTAGGAAATCTATAAATCTGTGCACTGAAGGCTTTTATCTGTTCTATGCCTCTTTTCATTTTTGCAAAATTGATCTATATGATCAAAACCATATCTTGAAAAAGTTTTCCCTTCTAATAAAAACTGAGGCATCACAATATTAAATTGATAAGATTATCTATGATATATTGTGGATTTTGTCTGATACTTTATATTTTAAAATGATTCTCAGGCTGAGAATGATCCAATTGCACCATCTCGAGGGATTCCTCGTGAAGACATACAGGTTTACATAACACTCATCTGTTCTCGATGTGCTATTTCAATGTCTTCCTCCTGCTGTTATTTAAATATTCGTCGATCTTTAGATACATGGTTCTGTTTTCAGTCACTATCTTGGGCGATAAATAAAACTCAGTTACACAAAAGTATATATTGCACAAGATACCTCTATTTTTATTAACAATTAAAATTGTCTTGCGGTGTGAATTTATTTTAGGCCCTTTGGGAAAAGGAATACAGAGATGTTGAAATGATTGGCTTAAAAATATATGTGCGTGAACTATTGAAAATGAAAAACTGGTACAATCACATTTATGTATATAGATAGAGTTGTGGAAACTTCACTTTTTCTCCATATGGAAAACTTCATGCAATTTTTTGTTAAACTTGATTACTAACTTAACTTCTGAAAACATCTCTTGACTTCTGCTCTATGACAATCTCCTTGCTTTTCAACGTAGCTGATTGCTTTCAGTTTGTACTAGCCATGTTATGGCATAGAATTTTCGCTTAAAATATAAGAAAGTTACATATTTCATATGTGTTTTGATATTATGAACTTTGACTTAAAGAAGTTGCAACTTCTCCCCATAAGTTAATTTTCTTTAGCCAGCAATAAATATTATGGCATCATATATTTGGCTTTGTTACCATCAACTGGTGTAGCTTAGCGGTTCGGGGCTATGCTAGCTTAATCAAAGATCTCATGTTTGAGTCTCTAGGAATGCAGCTACCATCGGTCGGGAGAGTTTTACACTTTAGTGGTTCGACTCGATTCGAACCCATAATGAGATATAGAACAAATAAAAAAAAAAAGATATTTAGATTTGTTGATGATATTAAGTTTCAGAGCCATGATGTGATTCATTCCAAATTCCAGTATTTGTTGTAAAATGTCTTGGATTCTGCTTAAGTAACCTGAAAGAGTTTTTGCAAGTTTGTTCCCGGTGCAAATTGTCATTTTCCTACGAAGAGCTTTGTGATCAACACATGCTTATTTTACCATTGCATTTCTTGGTCCTAAACCCTCTTGTGTAATCCAACTCCTCTTTTTCCTCCTTTTCTTGCTCAATTTAATTTGATTTCTTCTTGTGGTCTTTGTTTACCACAGAAAAATCCAAACAGTATGTTAATAGTTACACCCAAAGGCGGGCATTTGGGGTGGGTGGCCGGTAATGAAGCCCCATTCGGAGCTCCTTGGACCGATCCAATAGTTATGGATTTCTTGGAAGCCTTGCAGCAGACTGCAGTTTCATGTCCTGTATCTCCTACAAGTATGCAGGGTGTTAATAGTACCGGAGATACACATAGTCTTCACCAGCTTGAGGTATGACATAGAGTAAAAAATAACTGGGTCTATACATTTCTAAAATGATTGTACTTGAAATCTACTCCATCATTGAGTTATTTTCTCAGAGAAGAGACAAATTGATTTTTTACCAACATCTTGTTGGGATAAGCTGTGAATTTCTTATCCAGGTTTAGCTGTTGTGCTATATGTAACATGCATGTAATATCTTGTATACTCTTTGAATGAAACCCAAAAATAAGGAAATTTTTTGTTTTGATTTGGTTTATATTGTGCAAAGTAAGTTCTATCTTTCATGTTATTGTTACTTATCAGCCTATTTCTTGGGTTATTATTATTTATCAGCCTTTTTTTTCCAATACTCGAACTACTTTTTTACTAATACACAACACATCATTTTTCCAGTCTCAATGTCTTACAAGTTTAACTTCTACTTCTATTTCACGAAACACATAAGTTTCGCAAGCAAACTCTTTGTGCCTTGTTTACGAATAATGAGTTAATAATCGTATCATAATCTCAACCGTTAGGCGCATGTGTGGGCGCAATTTGTGTTCGGGAATATCCCATTTCCACGTGCTTTTCTATGCCCAGAGAATTAGGAAATTGTCATGATTTCAACCTCTGTGTCTATCCTGAAACGCTTCCTATTGTCACCGTCTTTGAAGTTGGCTGAATTGGGCACCATAGATGTAGCTGATGCCTAACCATCCTGGAAGTTGGCTAAATTGGTCCATCAAGAACATGGTACACAAATTAGTAGGCAAGTGAAACTCATGAAACTAAGAATTGACATTATATTGTAATTTTCCCGTTCTTGAGAATATTCTGGGAAAAAAAAAAAAAAAGAATTATGAAATGAACAAAAACATCAACTTCAATAAGATAGTGATTTGATCCATTTTTTAATCGTCTTGTGTTCCCAACTTGTTTTTCTTCTTTAAGAAAAGTCATGGAACTGGAAAAAGAAAGGAAGATAGCTCTCCGTTTTTATGAGGTGTAATCTTTATGTCATGGAGGTGATTGTCATCTTCCACACAGACATGTCATTGTAGTGATTAAGACATTTTACAATTTTTTGATGGAATTTGGACAATATTGAGGATGAATTGAATGGAGATCTTTCTTGTACCGAGTTTTAACATGTGTGAGGCCAAATTCTAATCAAATGGTCCTTTCTATTTTTGGTTTTAATTTTGTATTAAAATCAATTAATGCATATGTCGAATTGAATAAGATTTTATAGCGTAAGAGTTATTAAATATGACTTTCGGGTTCGATTTTATAACTCCCAATAGAGAGATTTTTTTTTTATTTTTTTATTTTAATATATGCACATTCAAATGGAATTCGAACCCGGAATATTGCCCTGAAGAATGAACTCATTAACCACTTCCACCGATCCTAATTGGCTATCCCCCAGGGGAGATTTATTTTGGGATAGTTGGAGGCTTGGAGCCTTGGAGTTATCTTACCAGCAAAATCGCCATGCTTAAACTAGATTAAAGGTGTCAAATTAATTATCATATCATATATATCTTTGATTAAAGATGTTAAGTGGATCATATCATGTATATCTAGTGATGATTACATCATTTTTTTATATGATATATAATTCGTTTGGACGTGGGACAAAATATTGGTATTATTCGTGTTAAATTCTTTTACGATATAGGACATACTTGCAGATTGGCATTTTGAAAAAATCAAATTTTATTTTATTTACTTAATTTATAAGCATGGATGAATCAGTCTCAAGGTGATTTTGTATATAAGGAAAATTATTTTTATTTTAATTAACAACCCTCGTGGAATGATTGAAAACATCCAAGTTACTCTTATAAATACAATTGTTGGATTATGAGTACGATACTATATAAATAGGTGATATTGATTTTTCTTTTAATTTATCACATAATATATGTCCAACACAATGCAATAAAGTGATACATTAAAATTTAAAAGTATTTGTGCACCAAAAATATATAAAAAACATAGTTGATGTATATTAAATTTACCTAGCTCAATTAAACTTTATATACTCATACAAAGGTTTGAATTTCTTGTTTCAATAATGCGCTGCGTGCCCTATACTCATACATTAATAGTGTATTAATAAAAGAAGAGATTAGAAAAGAAACCTTTTAATTTTTTTTTTTTATATCACAATTATTTCTCTTTTAATCTCAATCATCATGTGACGCAATTATATAAATGAAATAGCTGATAAAATATCCAACTCAAACAGGAGATCCAAATTTCTCATACAAATATCATAAAACAGTACTCAACTATAATTATTAGGAGAATTATTGCACTTTCCAATAAAATAATTAATAGATACAAATTCACTTGCCTTTACACCCAATTTTGATGCATAAAATATCAACTAGCAGCCTAGTTGTATATTATGTGGATGGATAACGCAAGTCACAGTAACGAAGTGATAATGGGATAGGTGGATAAAGATGATAGGCATATGTGATGTTGGAAGGTGGCTAATATAATCCTTTCAAATTATTGTGGTTATGAAGCCGTACACAAACAGTAGCACATGTTCATTGCATGTGTTTGCTTATCTTATCAAACTTTAGGCCCATAAAATACAATTATCATATATTCTAAGTTCCAAGGTACGTGGGATGGGAATATACATAAACTGACACATGTTTGGATTTTAGTTTTTATTTATGAAAATAATATTCCTTTTTTGTAAGATTCTGCATCTTGGATTCTTGTTATTATTTGACGCCAACCAATATCAAACAAATTGAAACGTATTTTTCTTGTTTTGCGTTGGGGAATAGGATAGGGAACCACGTAGATATCACGTGAAATAATACCAAATGCATGGATAAAATTTATAGTTTACCTGTCATGGGTTTTGGACTACGATTTTTAAACTTCTTTGGTAGTCGGTTACCATTATGTAAAAACTCGCGGATCACAAACTCAATTGGAATATTTTGGTGAGATTTTATCATACTTGACAAAAGTGATGGATTTTCATGAAATTGAAAATTTTCTCGGTAAGTTACAAATTCAATAATCCATACTATAATATATAGGGATAATTACGGATAGCCCCTGAATTATGCGAAAATACGGATTCCCCTCTAAAATTTAAGAAATTACGAACACTCCCCAATCGTTAATCACGGTGTTCTGAATTTTTATGACGATAACAAAATTAATTTAAAAGTCTCAATTCTACCCTTTTGGGGTATATTGCACCCCATAAGTATAATTTAATATATATTTTATCTACAAGTATAATCAAAATAGATATTTCATACATATTAATTTATTCCTATAAAGTATGATAAAAAATTATAAATTCTACCTTATGTTTTTATGTTTTAATTTTTTGTATATTTTATATAAATTATTTAAATTTATTCGTTTGAAATTACAAAATTTTTCTTTGGAATAGAAAACTATAACAAACACACCAACGTCGTCGGTCAATACATTAGTAAATTCATATAAGTATCTATCAGAGTTATTTAAATAAATATTTTAAGCGTTGGTGATCCCTAATAAATCTACTCTACATACAAAGAATAACATTATATGGACTGATATCGTGACGGATATACACGAAGAGACGAGTTGGAATTGGATAGGATTAATATCAATATTTAGGATGTGTATTAGTTAGTTTATTTTCTAAGATAGCTTTAATACTAAGTTGTTTAATTATTTCCTTAGGAGTCCATAGTTGTTAGAAGTATTTTATTATATATTGTTCTTCTTGGATTATTTTATGTATCAGTAACAATAATTCAATTTTCCTTAATCTCTCTCTATATTCCTTCCTCCCTAAGCTTTCTCAAATCTCTTTCTCTCCTAAGTT
The DNA here is from genome assembly GCA_037501455.1 of Lantana camara. Lineage (NCBI taxonomy): Eukaryota > Viridiplantae > Streptophyta > Magnoliopsida > Lamiales > Verbenaceae > Lantana > Lantana camara. The sequence continues at coordinate 115,215,953 of CM074857.1, forward strand.
TCACCGGCCGGTCAGTCTTACCGGACAATCTCTCTTCTCCTCTAAACTCTCTCCGGCCGGTCGGTCTTTACCGGATTATCTCTCTCTCTCATCCCTTTTTCTTACGAGCCCAAAACTGCTCTAAAGTCTTTTGGGATATGAATACGTATCACTGGTGCTTTCATTGATTTTTCGACGATGTCTGAAGTAATTAGCGAGGAACATTTCAAAGAGTTTCAGCAACAAAATGTGCAGATGGTTTCCCCAAACGCGTCTATGCAACAGACTTTGCAGCAATTAACACAGACTGTTCAAAAATTGCACCAGGATTTGATGATTTTTCTGGTTGGCAATGTTCGACGGGTTGTGCCTGAGTTACACCTTGAGGACAAGGTGGTTTTTGATGGGCAAGGGAGTGATATGGATGGATATACACAATATCAAGAGAGACGAGTTGGAATTGGATAGGATTAATATCAATATTTACGATATGTATTAGTTGGTTTATTTTAGTCTAGGATAGGTTTAATACTAAGTTGTTTATTTCCTTACGTTGTTTATTTCCTTGGGAGTCCATAGTTGTTAGAAGTATTTTAATATATATTGTTCTTCTTGGATTATTTTACGTTTAAGAAATAATAATTTCAGAATTCCTAATCTCTCTCTCAAACTCTCTTCTCCTCTAAACTTTCTCCGGTCGGTCGGTCTTTACAGAATGATCTTCCTTCCTCTCATCTATAATCTCTTCTCCTCTGAACTTTCTCCGGCCGGTCAGTCTTTACCGGATTATCCCTCTCTCTCATCCCCTTTTCTTACGAGCCCGAGACTGCTCTAAAGTCTCTTGGGATACGAATACGTATCATAACATCTTAATATAAACAAACATGCTCAATATAAAAAAAATAAAAATTAACATTCATAAACTTTAGGTATGAAATTAGTTCATCATAAAATTATCAAAATATCAAATAGCATTCTTTTGGGGGGGAAAAAAAAGAATGTTAGATAGTAACAAAATTCAAGAACTTATACAAACCCCTCAAAAATTTTAATATTTACATTAACCCCCTTATTTTTGGACTTTTATTACATATAGCCCTTGAATTTCAAAATATGAGGGATAAAATAGTAAAATCGTAATGAAAAAAATAACGGATCAGGGAGGAATCTGTAATTTCGCTATATCTCAGCAGGTTGTTTGTAATTATCCCAAATACATAGGAATGGTATATTTGACCAAAATCAATGAAATTTTGACTAAATGATTAATTTTTCAAATTTTGAATTATTTTTGATATTTAAAAATATTATTATCGGTAGTTTTAAAATAAATATTTTCTTATTCGACATAATTTCATTGTTAATTCTTTTATGAGTTATAAATTAATATGTAGTTATCCTAATCATCTATTACAAAAACATTTAAGAGTTTTCAATTAGTGTCAATATGATTAATCCCTTAAATTTTACCTAAAATATTTGAAAAAAGGAAAAGAAACAATATGCATGATCATTCCAAACGGTAGTGTCAACCCAAAAAAAAAAAAAATCCAAACGGTAGTAATTAATTAATCAAATGAAACTTTTATATATTAAAAAATATGGTAAACTAAATGCTATTCTATTATTTGTTTGAAAAATTACTTCATGTGATTTAAAATTATGAATATCTGTAATAATTATCTTCAAAATGCAAAATGTCAAATTAAAGTTAAAAACAAAAAAGGTAAAATAGGGTTAGTTATAGCTCCAATTTTGCATTTTCCCTTAAAGATATCTTTAGTAAACGTCAAAGAAAATGTGGTTTTAAAAAGGGATGGTTGCTTTTGCTTGGCTCGTGTTATGGGTTGAAAGAGGGATTTTCAATAAAAAATTTGAATACTTAATTAATTATTATATGTCACGTTTAAATTTATTAAGTATAAATCATTATATATATTGTATATTCCACACGCGGAGAGTAATATACATTGTATAGAAGTGTATATTATTAATCAACTAAATTTGTATTCCAAAGTCTAATGTATGCAATATTAATCAACTAAATAAAAATATAGTCTATACTCTATACTACAATAAATTACGTAGAATCTCTATTTTGATTGTTACAAGGTAGTTGACCATACAAAATTGTTATAAACATTCATAACCTGCCCTAAGAATAGTATTTAAAAGTTTAGTCACATGGTAAGGTTCTCAAATTGACTGAAAATATAGAAAAAGCAAAACCCCTATGGGAATCCCTTTTTTATATATATGTATATATATCACATGAAAATCAACAATTTAATTTGAAAGTCAGAAGTTAGAACAGTACAAAGATGAGTAGATAACTTAAATAATAAGTATATGCACTTGTGAACTGATAAGATCTAAATATCTAATTCACCCAAAAATACTAGTTGATAAAATAAGAGTTGTCAATCGAGAATTGTCAAGTATTATTAGAAATTGAATAGTTTAATATACGTCAAATATTATTAAAATTTAAGTAGTTTAAGTATTTATTCCATGTGACTCAATCAACTGGAGGTTAACATGGAACATAAAATTTAAATTCACGATACATTCTTCTTTAATATCATACTAGATAGTATATATTTGGTCTATACCAGCGACCCTGCAAGCCTCCATGTGTCTTAGATTAATACAAATTGCTCTCATTTAAATCTGATATTGGCCTCCATCATTTATATATATATATGGGCACCTCTGCACATTAACTAACAGCAATATTTGACTTTATTATTCTTGTATTTTTCATGTAGGAAAAAGGAGGATCACAATTTCCAAATTCGACCTATATAGCTGGTTTTTTTTTTTCGAACACTTGAAAGAAATTCAAATAGATGTTCGATTTTTAGCTTATTTATAATGAGTTTAGAGGGTATGGAAATATATTCTATATTTAATTCGAGTAGAAATAAGCTAGCAGTTATAAGCATACTAGAAAAAATACTTTATTTAAAAAAAAGTTTTGGTTGTCATACAAGAAAAAGTTCGGTTTCAAGCAATCACGTGAGCTCATGTACAATATTTCGAGAAGAAAAATAGTGTTTGAATCGGATTCAAATTTAGCATTATGAAAAATCTATAGTATTTTTTTTTTTTTTTCGAAATACAAAATGTCAAACTAAAAACCAAAAAATTGAAATAGGGTGAGTCATAGTTCCAATTTTACATTTTCTCCTCAAGATATCATCATTAAATGTAAATGAAAATGTGGTTTTAAAAAGGGGTGGGTTACCGGTTGCTTGGCTCGTGTTAGGTTGAAAGTTTGAAACAGGGTTTTTCCAATAAAAGTTTGAATACTTAAATAATTATTATATGTGACATTTTAGTTACCAAGTATATATAATATATCCACACGAAATTTAATATAGATCGTATATAGACTTGTATATAATTAATCAACTAAACATGTACTCCACGATGTGCAACTAGGCATTATTATTCAAGTAATTAAAAATACAGTCTATACTATAATAAAGTAAGTAGAATCTCTTTTATAACAAAGTATACGTAGAATCTATTATGATTGTTGCAAGAATTTTTTTTTTTCTTTTTTATTTTTAAAGCCCATTATTATGGGTTGAACTTAGTCGGACCATTTAAGTGCAAAGCTCGATCTCCATATCAATAGTAGTTACGTTGTCAGGAATTCAAATTTAAAATCTTTGATTAAGCTAGCATAGTGTTAAACTTTTCAAATACATCGCTCGGTGGTTATTACTGAAAGATAATTGAATATATAAAATTGTAATATACATTATACACAATCATAACCTGGCCCTAAAAGTAATATTTAAAACTTTAGACGCATGTTTTTTTTTTTTTCTTTTTGGAACTAGTTTAGTCACATGTTAAGGTTCCCAAATTGACAGATAACATAGGAACCCCTTCCACCCTAAAATATATATATATATATATATATATATATATATAACATAGGAAAAACAAAACCCCTTTAGGAATATTTCCTTTTTCTTAATGTAGCACATGAAAATCATGACAATTTAATTTGGAAGTCAGAAGTTCGAATTGTACCAATTGTGGGCGAGGCCCAAATGTTGATGTAGGTTAACTTAAGTTTAGTATTTTACCAATTGAATATATCCATAGCCTAACGGTTAGATCGTATACTTTTTTATCTAACTTAATCTAAAAATTAATCGATAAAGCGAAGATTGTCGAATGTTAAATATTATTAGGAAGTAAGTAAGTAAATATTTTAATTTATTACTTATTTGATGTAGACCGAATAATTAGGAGTTAATTATATGGAACATAAAATATAAAGGTAGAATGTAATTTATTTTAATACCATATTAGATAGTCTGTATTTAGTTAAATCATTCCAAAAATAATTATTATGATGAGTATTGTTGACAATTATAAAAGAGTAAAGGGAAAAAGAATTTTTTGTTATTCGAATTTTACTTCTTTTTATAATTTACTAGTTCGATAAATTTTCATTGTGTATTGTTATTCAATATATATATTTATGATATACTGTCATCTAAATTTTTTTTAATAGTTTTTATAGAAAAACATGACATGTGATATGTTTATAAAACATAGAGTAAGGTCAAGCACATTATTCAATATGGTATCAGAGCAGTTCCGATTCTAGGCCTGTCCCACCCTGCCAGATGTTCCAATCCTGACTTGCAAATGTTCCGATTCCTGCAATGTTCACACTCGTTTGTCCCGCATCGCGGCGCTGGGTGTAACGAGAGTGTGTTAAGTATCTCACATCGAATAATCAAAGATCTGGAGCTTAATATATAATGGCTTGGCAATCCTTCCATCACCAGCTAGCTTTTGGGGTGAGTAAAGAGGCACTGACTCAAGTGGATAAAGTTTTGAATTCATTTAAACAAGATCTTGAACTCGTACCTTGTGTAAAAAACTATGTTGAAAAAACTTTGAGAGATCAAATAAAATATATTATTTTTACCAAAACTACTAATTGAGTGGAGAAAAACTTTGAAAGATAAAAATATAAATACAAATATATATATATATATATATATATATTATGCTATATTACAAATATAAATAAATATTTGATGGTTGCGTGCAATGAAAATTTACCAGAATTATAAAAAATAGCAAAATTCGGGGAAAAAAAAAAAAAAAAAGGTCTATTATTTATTTATGCAGGATGGTTAATATACCAACTATGAATCGGTGGATATCGGACAGTCTAGGTGAGCATAGCAGCGAGTCAGCGACTCTGCATACGTTTTGGAAATACACACTGCAGTCCATGACTCATGACACAGCTCTCATTTAAATCTGATATTAGGTCTCCATCATTTATGGGCACTTGTGCACATTAAATAACACTTACATTTGTGTTTTTATTATTTTTGTCCTTTTCAAGTAGAAAAAGGTGGGTTACAATTCACAATTTCCAAATTTGACTAACATATATAGGTCGCATTAGGGCCGTAAATGGATACTCGAAAATTTGATATCTATTCGTATTCGAATTCGTTTAAAGAGGATATTATTCATATTCGTTCAAAGAGGATATTATCTGTATCCGATTATAGACATCCGAATTATAAATGGATAAGGATATGATAATAACACATCCGATTCGTTTAACATCCGATCCGTTTATACATCCGTTAGATATATGCGTTATCCGTAATCCGTATCCGATAACATATATATCTATATATTTTTTATACCTTGATGAAACATATATTAATTTATACATTATATAATTATTTGATAATTATAAAAAAAATAAATAATAAACGCATATCATATTCTTTATAATAATAAACTCCACTAATTGTTGTAAACATATATTATAAATTATATATTATATTTATGAGTTAATGTGTATAGATTTAGTAGATTTATAGTTAGTTATATTAATATTTAATTGTGTTATGAAATTTCAATCTATTATTTTTATTAAAAAATATATGTAAAACAGATAACGGATTCGAATTCGGATATCGGATAACTCGCTAATCGGATATACTCACGGATATGGATAATCCGATATTCGGATAATATCCGTCGAATTCGGATACGGATAGCATTTTCATTATCCATTGGATACGGATTCGGATAACGGATATGCTAAACGGATTCAGATTCGGATACTGCACATCTGCTCCATTTATTATCCGTTTACACCCCTAGGTGGTGTTTTGCATACACCGTAAAAAAATACAAACATATGTTAAATTTTCAGAATTTTAGAGTGTTTGGAAATATATTTTATGTTTTTTTATGCAGAAATAAGTTAGCAGTTCAAAAATATTAATAGGGGTTAGTTCAAGTGATTAATGCGTTCATTTAATTAATTAATAGGTTCATTCTCCATGATAATATTTCGGATTCAAATCCCGTTTAGGTGTGCATATATTAAAAAAAAAAAAAAAAAAGTCAACAATTAAAAATATATAAGAATATGATTTTTGTTTCTATTTCTAGTTTATAAATTAATTTCGTTGTTAAATGCAATTTTATATAGACTATTAAAAGTGTTTCTCAACATATTTCTCCAAACATTAAAGTATTTTAGTTTAGCTTTTAAATTGTTTTTAGGGTTTCACGACTCTTAATTATTTTGTTGCAAACTTTATAAAATTTTCTTTTATTACTTTCGCAAAAGTAGAATCTTTCACAAACGCCCCATAAAGTGCTTGTTTAAATTTACAAGCATGAATAAGTGGCGAAGTAAGAATTTTAATAGGAAACTTGTAAATTCCGCACATTTATTGCGTGGGTAAATAAAAAAATAATAATATTATTTAAATATATTAAAATCAATAGTAATAATATTATTGCGTGGGTAAAGGTTTCGGGTTCGAATCTTGTGGATGTAAAAAACTACGTTGGGAGAGGTCCCCGCAATAAACGCATTCAGCTATCTCGGGATATTAGTCTTTCACTCAATTGAGTGGGGGGAAACTCTGAGAGATCAAAAAAATGAGTACACGAAGTGGAGACTTATTTTAAGTGATTTATTTATTAAGTAAAAGGGATAATCTTGAATATTCAAATTTTGGTGTTACAAGCAAATAGGGGTTAGTTCAAGTGGTTAAAGAGTTTTTTCTCATTAACAATGATTCGGATTCGAATTCCTCTGATCACTTGGGGGGTGTATTTTCCAAAAAAAAAAATTGTTGTTACAACTACGTGCATGTGTAGGAATTGTTGATTGGTATTGGGTTAATTTGAATAAAAAAAAAAGAGTTCCAGATCGGAAAAATTTATTTCTGGAATGGTTCAAGTTAAAATAAGCCAAGATTAGGTTTAATACCGAAGTCTGGATTCGCCCACTCTGTTGCCATGTTTTAGGCGTTCTTAGGGCTTGCCTCCATGACTGGTTAAGAACTAAATCTTTAGCTTATTTTAATTTGGTAAAATTACCATGTACAATATAAAAGTTTTTGATATGGTCTCGCCAAATATTTTAATTTTGTTCTTGATTTTCCGCCTTAATAAAAGATCCTCTCTGAATGGTATATATGATTAGTGCCTCCTTATTCGTTGTCTCCGCTTTCTTTTTCTCTTTGTTCAATGATCCCTTTGTATCTCTCTCATCTCTCCTTATATATATAAACCCGTCTTCCTTTATTAATTTACCCTAGATAGATTTTGTATCCTTCCCGGACACATCATCTCTTACCAATTTGCATCTAGCAAACTACGAATGGGTTTGGCTCTTTAGGGGAGTCCCCCAATAGTATCCTTTTTTTTTAAAAAAAGTTTGTAGGACAAAATGGAAGGGTGAATTTGGATACATAATTAAATTTTGGTGTCACAACTCACAAGCTACCTTTTATGTAGGAACGTTCTAACTTATCCTTAATTTCATATGTTCTTATTTATATAACACAAACTAAAAGATAAGTATTGTAGATTACACAAAATTACTTCGACATGTGAGGTACGTAGTCATACGAGATGACAATGAAGCAGCAGCGGAGATTCTTGGTTTAGCCATGAAGTTAAATAATGTCACTATCATAGTATCGGAACTAATGAGGTCTCCGGTGGGGTTTGAAGTTAGCATGGGAAGGACGATTCCTAAAGATCATCTAGGAGAGTGATTCCGAAACTATGATCAAATATCGTTGATCACTCATCAGAATACATCATAAGAGATTGCAGACGATTACTTCGAAACCCTTGAGAGGCTGAGCTAAAGCATGTTGGTAGGTCCGCAAGTACGTACCCATACCGACTCCATGGCCAGAGTTGGGCACAAGTTGAGTGAAGACATGTGCACCTGGGACAACCTGCAGGCAGGGATAGATCGCTCATGGAAGGAGAGCTTATCATGTAGTCTTTGTTGTTTGTTTCTTGTTAGGAGTTAAGGACCAAACAAAAAAGAAAAAACGAAAGAATTTTATTTTATAAAATATTGAAAGATATAAAATCCTTCACAGATTTAAGATATGATTCCGTTTAAATTTAAGAAAAAGAAATCAACTTTGTGCATGTTATTGTATTATTTTTTATAAATATATTGTGTCTATAATCCGATCATTGCTTGTAAACAAATGATATAAAATTAATAATCTTACATAACTCCTAAAAAAATCTTCTATCAAACCACGAATATACAAATGAATTGAATAATTTATAATTATCTTAAAAGACTATATATTAATATATATATAACACAATCGACTACTAATTTAGGAAAAGAAGAGAAGAAAGAAAAATATATATTTTTTTTTAGAAGAAAGAAAAATATGAGAATAAATAAGTACGAAAAGAAATCACGAATTAACAAAAAAAAAATATATAACGTTAAAAATAAATTTTCACAAAGAGATATGCACTATCATAAAAAAAAAAAAAGTTGTTAAATACTTCGTAACCCAAACAATTAGAGAATACAATAACTTAAACAAAGAGAAAAATCAGAAACATTTTTAGTAATAACATAGAAATTTAGTACGATGAAAAAGGAAATAAATTAATAAAACAATTTAATAAATATTTCTCTTCAACTACCTCGAGTTTCAACTTTCAAGCAAGTATTTCTTTTCTTTGTTACTTTTCGATGATCTTTTTTAAGGTTAATTTGATTTCTGGTTTGTCATTAGCATTTTTCTATAGTTTGAAGAAGAAACGGGGTGAAATTTAAAAGTCTCTGGCAATATTAATTTCACAGTTAAATAAATTAAAATGGGAAGAAATCCTTGAATAAAATAAAAAAACATTTCAGTTAAATACAAGAAAATGAAGATTGATCGACTCAAATGGTAAATAATTCTTTCTTGAGGCAATAGTTTTGAGTTCGAATCCCTTAATTATTTTGGGTTGTATATTAAAAAAAAGGGCAAATTACACCAAGGTCCCCTGAGGTTTGGTATAATTACAAATTAATCCCTCAACTTTTAAAAATTACAGATTAGTCCCTATAAATACTGTTTCAATTGAGGTCCCTAGACGCCGTTAGTGTAACAGCCCGGATTTTTGAGATCAGGATAGCACGGGTAAGTAAAGGGTTAAGAGGAAAGCGTTTATAACCTTAGTCCATTATACATTTCATTCTATGTGAATTATGTGCATTTATGTCTCGATTTACAATTGTGCCTTTTTTAGAGAGTCATATCACTATTCATTCACCGAACCCTAAACCTTTACCTAAACCTTGAAAAAAAAAAATCTTAGAAAGCTGATTTCTATATTTTTCAAATTCATATCATAGCTTTCATCATTCCGAAATATATTTTTAAAATTGTTTGTTGAAAATTCCATTTAGGTCCCTAGTTACTATTCATCTTTAATTGTAGGAATTTTCGAAACAATTTTACCTATTCAATATTGGGCTCGATAGAATCCTTGCGAAATTTTATGAATTTTGGTATGATTTCCAAACCCTAATTCTTAACGTAGCTTCCGTAGAAATCAAAACCGGCCGAAAAACCCTAGTTTTGGCCTAAATTAGAAATTTCCGAATTTCAACGTTTTTCCTATACAATATTATGACCATTACGATCCTTGGATTATTTTATGAATTTTAGGACCTTTTCCAAACTCTAGTACAAACCCTAACTCGTTTTATAAATTTTTCTTTATTTTTCCCAAAGTGCTATTTCTACCGTAAAAACTAATTTTTAAACCGTCCAACATTTGGTATACAATATTACAGTCAAAATGATCCTTGAATTATTTCAAGAATCATGGACATTTTCTCGGGAATCAATTCACATTCTAGCTTCGTTTATGAATTTTATTGTATTTTTCAAAATTCCCGAACGACTACTACTTTAAATGTAGACGTTCAAACGTTAAGTATTTATAGCTATTAGAAAGCTCTTTCGATTCTCTTTCTTTTGCAATTTCTCTCATTTCAAACTAAACCCTAGACGTTCTTTTACGAATTTATTACCATTTTCATCCTATTTTAGAATTATTTTTATCTTGTCATGATTACTAAAATAATTAATTATTTCTTAACTAAACACCTAAGTATACACTTAACCCCCCTAATAAATGAACCTAGCTTATTCACTACATGATTCATCTAATTAATTGCAACATAAGCCCCTAAATGCCAACTATAAATACCCTTAGAAGCATAACACAAAAATCACACAAAATCTCCCACATCTCTCTCTCCCTCTCGTGACTCTCTCTCCCTCTCTCTAAGGTGCAATTTTCTTTTATTATTTCATGCTTTATGTTATGTTTTTAATATTATAATATTAGTAGCATGCTTAGGAATAATAAAATTATGCTTTAGGAATTTATTTTTATAATATATATGCATAATTGGGAACTTTATGTGTAATGTGCCTACATTATGAAATTTTATTTAATTAATTGCATGAATTATGATATGTTGTAGCATGAGTATGTATTTAAATAATTATGTTCTTATTTGATTAAATTTATGCTTAGAATAATTTATTTAGATTTAGTTTCATAATTAAAGTGCTACATTTGAATTTAATCATGTGTTATGGATTTAGAACTTGTTGAATATGATCATGAACTAGTATGAACATCTTCATAATCTTAAGAACACCTTCATAATGTTCTTGAACCAAATTCATGTGCTCGTGTGATAGTGTGTGTATGTGTGTGTTTAATTTTGTGTTATAATGTGTTTAATTCATAAGAAATTGAATAGTAAATGTTTTGAATAGTAATTTTGACTTTTGGTCAACATTTAATTAATTAATTTCGAAATTAATTTAATTTTAATTATAAAATATGATTTTGGAATTTTAAATAATTATTTTTCCAAATTAATTCAAAAGTTAATAAAATTATAAAATAATTTCAAAATCAACTTACATTATTGAATTAAATTCCAAATTTAATTCCTAATGTTCTAATTAAGGTCACAACATGATTTATAAATATTTAAGTGGTTAAAGAATTTTTGAACATAGTTAATTAATTAATTTTCCTTAAACAGTTAAAATTAAATTTTACCGGGAAAATAATTTCTAAATGATTTGAGAATTCTCTAATATGTTATATTTCTTAAACCTTATGTGATTATGTGATTAGAATTATAAGAACCTAGTTCTAAGTCAATAGTAATTACTTTCAGGCGACAATTGCTCTGAACAGTGGGATCTGTTCCATCCTATTTGAATTTCTGTACTAGGTGAGGGTTAAAATGTTTTCAACTGGAATCATGTTATATCTATATCTAATTATAAAATGATTGCCAAACCTATCTGTTATTTGATTTCCTATCTATATATATATATATATCAATATTATACATATTCCTCTTTATGAGGAAAATACCAATAAGTCGGAATCAGGATCTTATCCGGACATTATATATTTCAGTCCTATTAATACTAAGAACTGATTCCCGACTAAGCAAGTCAATCATTATTATTTATCAAAAATGGGCCCGGCGTGCAGTTGTGTCGAGCAATACTCGGAAGGTAACGGGCCGAGAGTATTGTTGGTGCCACAGACCGCCACCAACTCTTGGTAGTGGTTTAGCTGGAGGTTAGTTACTCCACGCTAAGAGACTTACAAGGGAGAATAACCTCCCTGGGAGAGATAGCTTCCTCCCACATATTACATATCGTCGGTAGGGTTTGCTCCCCTATTGACACTACGGTGTTGCGGAGTTATTATCATATTTAGTTTTATTAAAGTACTGGTGCCTTGATCAGCCCGGTAATATTTTACAAATATTTTAAGGAGATTGGAGGGAGACGTCTTACTTGCAGGCGGTACAATCTTTTATTAAACGGTTCATCATTTACAAATAAACTCCAAATACCCTATCCCGATTCCTAACTTATGAACCGTATCATATTTGTTATATCTTATTGCTATCATTTTATATATATATATATCTATATATATAATCATATATATATTTAAATCTAATACTTCCTTCACTTAGTCACTTTGACTAATTCCTCGCCTGTTTTAAATACATGATTTCAGGGAGCGAGGATAACGACACCTAGAGGTATCTTGAAGCTATAGGTGTCATATTTATTAGATCAGGCTTAGATTAAGAGCATTTAATCCTGATCATGTATATATTGCTGATAAATTGCTCTTATACATTAACTCCGTACACTACGCTATCATACTACCCCCTTACAATATCATGCACTATTTTGTGTGTTATCATGTTGCTTGTTGCAAATTTTAAATTCTTTCATTTTTTGCTGCATTTTACCCTACGCTCTACTTAAGTACTGTCTATACCGTTCGCTGTAGTATTTCTCGGGTGCTAGGTCTCACATCCACTCGAGGGTAGTACGGTGCGGGAGTTGTAGTGTTAGGGGGCGCTACAGCTTAAGGTGGTATCAGAGCATCAGGTTTGGTTAAGAAGAGACTTAACCTATAAATGCTGGGAGAATGCTCGTTTTGTACTTAAACTTTAGAATTCACTCTAAGTGTTTCTTTATATAGCAATGGAGAATCAGGGACCCGGGAACGCACATCATACCTGGCTTGAGGAGTACGAGGCCCCACACACTATAGCGGTATTTCGTCGTGAGAGTCCTATACGTTATTACACTTGGCAGAGGGCGAGACATGTAGTTCAGGGAGGTAGAGCAGGTAGAGTTGGGCATGCTTATCCGAACCGTTTAGTGCATATACTTGAGACAGAGCGAGATGCATATTATATGGAGGCTCAGATGGCTCGTGAGTATCAGCTGGAGTCTGCTAGATATCTTGATTTAGCCTTCACTACTAGAAAAACAGTCTGTTATGACGCCCTAATATGACGCTTTTGAAAAGGAGTCATAACAGATAACCTATTGTGACGCTTTTTACAAATCCGATAAATTAGATCTAATTTTTGTTTATTATTATATTATCTACCAACTAAATTAATAATAATGAGACATTTTTTTAAAAAGCATCACAATATAGTAGATTTATCGTGACGCTTTAATAAATAAGCGTCTCAATATAGTATATATTTTATAAAATATCATTGTTCTTTAATTTTATTAGAAAAGGCTGGCTTTTGGGCGGTAACTTTTGGCGGGTTTGGACCCAAAAAAAAAGAGGGAAATATTTCTTGGACCAAAAAAAACAGGGGGACTTATCGGCAAGCACATTTGCAATTTATCAAACAAAGGAAATTGAGGCATCGCAGGCGAGAGACAGCAATTACTCTGAAATTGAACAACTCAACGAAATTCAAAGGAATCGAGGCATCGGAGGTTCCACCGCTCCAGTCCTCCGCTGCTGCGTCGCTGCTCCGCCTCTGCATCGCTGCTCCGCCGCTACGTCGCTGCACTAGGGTATTCTTTTAATGTCTCAGGTCAGCTAAATCCAAAGCCGTTCTTCGATTCTACCAAAAAATGATGGAGTCTTTTTCAGGTGAGCTATTCTCTCTCTCGCTGTTCTATTTACCTTCTCCTTGCTCGTTTTAGGTCAGCTTTTTTGTTTCTTCGATTGATTTTCTCTTTTTCAATTTTAGGAATGAAGTTGAGTTCCTGTATTTGTTAGTTCCCCCAACAAAACTAGAATCTTGCATTGTATTTTTCATAAATTGACCAGAAGCAATTCTTTTGGGTATTAATTTCCTTTGTCAAGACAATTTGGGTATTTATTTTATTACAGGTTCTGACAGCCAGCTAGGAGTTCTGAAATTTTTCGGAAAATGTCTTGTTTAAGGTGTTAAAAGGATTCATTCATTTAGATAAGTGGTAATTTCCAAACCTTTGGGCTAAATGATATTATTTTGTATTTGGAGAATTCGGCCTTTATGGCCTTATCATTTAATTTGTTCTCCTCTTTCTACTACTTATGAAATTTTGTTTGGGTTGATTTGTTGGCTTGTGCAGATTGCAGCAAAGATAGAGAACATGTTTCTTATGTGTCAATGAAATGAATTCTAAGTTGATGGGTGGGTTTTAATTTCTTTTTATGGTTATTCTCTAACATATGAATTCTATATTAACTCTTGGACATTGATGTTCAGAATTTGTGGACACTGCTTAGTGATTGAGGAGGTACTTAGTTCGAAGGTCTGCCATACGGATCAACGTTCTTTGCTCCTTCTGGACTATAAGAGAATGATTTATAATCAGGCTAGTCATGTTAATATCAGTATGGCCAATGAGGATTGCGTTAATATATTTGTGGATTATGTTCATGGTTTCTATGATAATGCATCTGATCTTAGAATTTGGTTAAGGGATATGGCTTTTTGCATACAGAGTTTCCTATTCTTGAAGTTAACAATAGAGTTCTATAGATGTAAAAACTGTTTCTTGATGTAAAGAACAAAATAGGTTTGTAGCCACACGATTTGGTCAGATTTGGGGGATTTGGGGGGGGGGGGGGGGGGGGGGGAGGGGGGGTGAAGATCTTGTTGTAAAGGAACTTCTTGATTCCCTTGGTGAAGTTATAGGAAAACAGTTATGGTATGCTTTGGTAAATTCAAATTCTGTTAAAGTAGTTAGATTATTGAAGCCTACATATGCATTGATTGTAAATGAATTGGTTCTAGTTGTTGAGTTGTTTGGGTTTATAATGCATCCAAATTTGGCTCTTTTAATTGCATTTTATGCAGTCTCAAGAGGTGCCAAGAGGAGAGTTGCTCATGGTATCAGGACTACTCTATGCAAATGCTTATCTTTGCAAGTTTCTTGAGACAAGTAGTTGAAAAGGACTGTTTTTTTTTTATTGTTTTTTTTTTTTTTTTATCTTTTTGTTAATCTGAGATCTTTTATTGTGTGGATTTTTAAAAATTATGGTTTTACCAGAAGGATTATAGTGCTTTAATTCTTAAATTTTGAGAAATTTTGATTGATTTGTGGTTTTTGTTATAATAATGGTATGTATGTGAGACATTTTCAGAAATGCTGGTTTTAGATTGCAAATTATATACGTTTTGGTAAATGCTAAGTAGAAGACATAAGTTGTTGTAGCCTTAACCCAATTATTTCAGATATATCTAAGAAATTTATAATATAGTTCAAGATAATTTTATATGTTAGGATTTTGATGGTGTTATAATATAGTCGATGATTTATATCTTAAATAGTTAACATGGATAAAGTTGGAAGCTTGTGTTCGATAATTGATGTTTGGAATCAAGAAGTAGAGAACAACGTCTGTTTGGGATGAGTAGAGAACAACATAATGCTATAGACTAAGAATATTTGATCAACATACAAAGTAGCTGGTTCGAACTGACTTTATCGTTTTCTTTCTGTTTCTGTGTTTTAAAGAGGATGTTTTTGCTTTCTCAACTATCTTTCGGGACTCAAACCGTGTGATGGAGCGAGCAAGCTGTATGAACTCATAATAAATGTGTTCCATGTTATTTTTAAATGGCTATAGAACTTTTTCTTACATAATTACTTTTATAAATTGCAATACTGAGGATGATTTCTCACTTGATTTTCAGATAAAGAAGAAGTTAGGAATGTCATAGAAGATGGTGTTTGCTATGGATGGCTTGAGGAATAGAGATCCCAAAGGAGTCAGAAATTGATGAAATTGAATATATGGGCCCACAAATAGTCAACTGATCAGCTTCTCACCTTTCTTATCCTTTGTAGCTATACTAATGCACCTTGTTCAGCCAGTAATGTAATCTTCTCTCTCTCTCTCTCTCTCTCTCTCTTTCCCCTCTACAGATTTCCCCTTCTAGAACTGCTAGTTTCCATTTTCTTCTCTTCTCTCTTCTTGTATATATGGCCCTTTGTAAAATGAAAAGAACGATGCAGTTAAATGCATGTTGACAGCCACTTGGTAAATGCTAAGTAGAAAACATAAGTTGTTGTAGCCTTAACCCAATTATTTCAGATATATTTAAGAAATTTATAATATAGTTCAAGATAATTTTATATGTTAGGATTTTGATGGTGTTATTTCCTTTCCAGGCCGTTTTCTTGCTTTTAAAGTAGCTCATAATTTGGATAAAAATTGAAGTGGTCGTGGTGTTTGACAATTCAAAATTGCTCTGCTTCAACGACTTGAACAGGTAACATTTTACATTAGAGTATTATAGAGAATATATAACTGGTAAATTCAAGTGAACATGATGCAGGCTTGTATGAGCATGAGTTCTTGGCCTAAACATGTAATTAAAGAGGTTTTTGTATTCTAGTTTCTTAGGATGGAGTTACATAGTCTAAGTAGGATTAGAAGCATGGTAGTGATTCAGTTTCATTGAGTTTATCAGTTGGAATTTCCTTTAAAACAGGTTACAAAATTTTTTTGATTGAATTGATAATTTGACTAGCTTAAAGCATGGAAACCTGAGTGTTTATGTATTAAATATGTTAAGGAACATTGTAGGCAAAATTAGGTCATAAGTTTTGATGTTTTTGGATGAGTTTTGCATGATCAAGAGTGTGGAATGCATAAACCGAACTGTGACAGCATGTATACAGAGAATGCAGGTGTAAATTCAGAACTCATACGACCTCGGTTTTAAAAACTGTTTTAACTGGATATTACTAGTATATTAAGGTTTAGATATGTTAAATTTCATGTTGATCCGAGTCCATTTGATACCCGAAAAAAATTCAAAACAACTCAGCAGTACCCTGTTTTCTGGTCCAGAATAACGGCTAGGGAAGAGTGGGTAAATGTATGAATTTCTCAAAACCTTTTTACAGGAAAACTTATGAATATATTGAGTATATTCCCATAAAATTTCAAATTAATCCGACTTCGTTTGACAGGGTAAACGTAAATGTTTTTTTAAAACTTTTGGTGCAAAGTTCTGAAAAATTTAAAATAATTGTCACACAAGGATCAAATTTACAGCAAACTGTCTCCAACAGTTGTATTTCATTCTTAATCCTCTTCCATGTCATTTACTTCTCATTACAACCTTGATGTACCGAGTAAATAATTAGATACATTCTCTAATAGCATAATATTATTTGGACTTCCATCTCATAAATCATTAGATAAGTACATAAATAGATAACCACCATGATGACAATAGGTTCCAGCTTGTTGCCCAGGCAGCCTATGAGTCGTGAATTACACTAACTTATTTGACTGCATATATTGTGCTGACACTTTTGGCGGGTATATATGTAAAGCACCCCTTAAATTGCAATATTTTTATTTTGAATTTGTGAAAGTGTACATTCTTTATCCAGGAGAGATAACAGTTCAATACCTCCCAAAAATATGAACTAGGCTGTTTTGAATAATAGTTATTTTTGAAGTATTTTCTGAAGGCACTCATTGTTTTGAAGAAAGGAACATAATTAATCAAGTACAACAGGAAAAGGGTGTGCACTCAAACTTTCTCCGGTAAGCAACTATCTCTGTCTATGGAAAAATGTGAAAATGTCATATGGAAATCCTTAAATGTTAGGTGCCTTATTGTTTTTTTAGGTATATGGCCAATGTACATTTCCCCACCAGAAAATCATATGTTTGCTTTGTCAGTTGATTATTCCCAAAAGCTGAAATACTATTATTGTTAGCTTCATTGGAATCATATTGGGCCTAAGCCAAGATTGTTTTGGGCCAACTGAATTCTTTATGGACATAATTTTGTGAAGCTCACTTGAATCGTTAAACTCATCTAACGTTGTATTAGCTTAGGCATTTAACATTGGGCATTTAACATTGTATTAACTTGTCACTATAAATCTCGTATTTAACTCTCTGAATAAATAACTATTATTTATATCTAAACATCTATATTTTAGCGATAAAATTGGTTTAAATTCATAATAAATGAAATATAAATACTATTTTAGATATATACATTAGTAGGGTCGACCTATTTGCAAAATGTTACACAAAAGATGGACAGACTTCTAATGCTACTGTATCAAATACGTTGGTAAGATTTTACTTTTTTTTACTATGTTTTCTCTTGGATTGGAGTAGGGTCTGATTATATTGTTTTGTTCTTCAATTGTTAGGAAAAATTGTAAGAGAAAAGAAAGGAGCTTCCTCCTAATTCGAAAGATGTTGGGCCTAATGATATATTTTCGCAAGTTGTTGGAGAAGACAAGTGGGGAAGAGTACGGATGTTTGGCTATGGGATCTCTACTTCAGATGTATATGGTGATATCCATGTGCGCGGTAGGTCTTCTCGGATGCACATGAGTTGCAAGAAAGATATTGATGAATTGAAGCAAATTGTACTTGAACAAAATAGACAAATACAAGAACTCCTAAAAAGTAACATGCAACGCGCACCAGACAACTCTATTCCAGAAACAAATAGAGTCCCGTCATCATCGTCATCTCGATTTCATGATACAACATTTCGCCCAGCCACATCGTCATCAAGGAATGTCATGCCTCTCCAGGTAAATCTCGAGATTGCTTCTCAGCTACTTACGTTGAAAGATCTGTTCCATTCTTTAGACATTTCTTAATGGGTTGGTGAAGTTGTTTTTGTGTGTAATTGCTTATAAAGCTCTGTTCTCTAGATCTTTGTGTCTGCAAGATATAGTACTTTATGCTGAAACACTTGGTGGACTGTTAGACTGTTGGTTCTCCTTTTTTCAAAGATTGTGCTGAATTTCAAGATCTTCACATGAATTCCCAATCAACATGTCACTATAAGGTCATAGTAATTTTAACTGAATGTTATGGAATTGTACTTAAGTTATGAGAGCTTACAGGTTTATTTTGATGATGGTAATATCTAATTTGCAATAATTTTTTTTGATTAT
Source organism: Lantana camara (assembly GCA_037501455.1). Classification (NCBI taxonomy): domain Eukaryota; kingdom Viridiplantae; phylum Streptophyta; class Magnoliopsida; order Lamiales; family Verbenaceae; genus Lantana; species Lantana camara. The sequence goes on from CM074857.1 coordinate 115,235,050, forward strand.
TTTCGGTCTTTGGGTAGATTCTGCAGCAACACATGGCCACCATTTAGGGACTAAGTTATCAAGCATTGTAAATTAAATAATCCATCCCCTCCAGCATATGTGTAATATATATTATATGCAACCTAAGTGGCTTTCCTTTTGTCACTACTTTGCTTCACTACTTCCGTGGTTGTGTACAAGTAGTGGGATTGATTAAGTCCAAATGCTATGTGGGTTGAAGTATCCTAATGAAGTTTTGTTGGTATTGATTTCTTATATGAGGCCATTTAATCTTGGTTTTCAATATTTGACACTCGAAATGCATCATCTTATTACAGTTTTCCCCTTCATGTTCGGATTGTTTAAATTATGTAGGTTGGATCAAAGGTGTTACTAAAAAGTGTGTTTGATTCCTCCAAAATTGTGGCAATTGGTTGTCTTCAAAGTTTAGATCCAACAAAAAGAGTGGGGCAAGTATTGTTGGGAAATAATTGGTGTGAGGTGGTCATCAATGTTGCGGTCGAAGTTGATAAAGATTTAATTCGACCCACACCACATTTCAAAACTATTGGTGACGCAATTGGAGAGGTTGTTGCATGGCCAAAAAATATGGTAATGATTGTTCATTAGCTTATAGAAAAAACAAAAAAAAGGGTTTACTTACTTAATATTGACTACATTGATGTAATTTTTATATAGGTTGCTATGGCTGAAGATTGACACCATTGGTGAGACTTGGCTTCTTTTGTTTTGTTACTCAATTGCTCCAAGTACTGTAGTTGGCCGGTATTGACACTTAATATTTTGTCATTTTTGTTGCATATGGCCATATCATATGTTAGGTATAAATTTTAAGTAATATTATTTTGGATTGGATATTTTATGAACTTATTAATATTATGTTATTTGATTTGGCGTTATTAATTATGTTGTTACTTACATTAGTTTGTTGTGACTAAATTACTATAATAGTATTATAAATATTAGGGAAAATATAATTTTAATATTAATATTAATTGCATAATATTATTTACGTATATGTTATCGTGACACTTTATTTCGTTATAATATAACTTATAATGACGCTTTATTCCGTAAAACATCACTTATTGTGACGTTATATTTCGTCATAAATAACTTTTTGGTGATGCTTTTCTTTGTCATAATATAACTTATAATGACGCTTTATTCCGTCATAATACATCTTTTTGTGACGCTTTTTTCCGTCAGAAGATCATTTATTATGACGCTATAAAGCGTACTAATACAGTTTATTGTGACGCTAAGATCCGTCATAATATGCACTATTGTAACGCTATATTCCGTCCTAATATAATTTATTGTGACGCTATACTCCGTCATAACATACCTTTTTGTGACGCTTTATTCCGTCATAAGAACATTTCTTGTGACGCTATAAAGCGTCCTAATATAGTTTATTGTGACGCTTCACTCCGTCATAATATGCACTATTGTAACGCTATAGTCCGTCCTAATATAACCTATTGTGACGCTATACTCCGTCATATTATACACTATTGTGACGCTATATTCCGTCATAAAAAATACCTTTTTGTGACGCTTTTTTATGTCATAATACAATTTATTATGACGCTTTATTGCGTCACATTACTAGTTATTGTGACGCTTTTAAACGCCCCATAAATGGTTAGTTATGGTAGTTAAAGGTTTCTTATGACGCTAAAAACCGTCACATTATCATCATATATGACGCTGAAAAGCGTCACAATATAACGACTTTAATGACACAATAAAGCGTCACAATATAAGCGTCACAATAACATAACGTGACGCTTACTTACGTGACGCTTTTATAAAGCGTCACAACATCAAAAGCGTCACAAAAGCCCCTTTTTTCTTGTAGTGCTTACAGAATGCTGTGAGTAGGAATTTTGCTCAGCAGCAGACATCCACGTTAGAGCAGGAGAACGCCGATCTTGTGACGCAGGTGGCGACTCTACAGCAGGACTTAGCTTCTATGACTCTTTCCAGGAATACCGCTCGGACCCTATATCAGCGTTATCGCTCTTGTATTCGGAGCCGCCTGGCCGGTGCCTATCACATGTCTGGTATACAGGCTGTTGAGGAGATGATGGATCAGGGAGAGGATGCAGCAGCTGAGCCTGAAGAGGAGGAGCCCGGAGGTGAGGCAGAGACTGAGCAGGATGAGCAGGGTTCAGAGGAGGAGCAACAGGGTGACGGTTGGAGCCCTATTCGAGGTGAGGTTGTGGATAGTGATCAACATGATTAGATTGAGGATATTATGGAGTTTGGTATATATATAGGAGTAGTATCAGTGGGAGGTTGTACAGATCAGTCAGGACCTTCCCCTTTTGACGTAGCAGCTGACATAGCTAGCCTGACGGAGATGAGAGAGTTGAGAGCTTTGTAGGGTGTAACTTGACGTAAATCAGGTCCACCCCATTTTGCTTTTTGTAGTTGTAGCTATAGCTCTCAAACTTGATGCATATATATAACCCACTTTTGCAGTTACATTCTTGTTCTACGTTTACTGTTTTCATACTTATTGCATTATGAGTTAGAATTGCTTCAAGATACCAGCAGGACCGTGAGTGAGTATTTTATTTTCCTGCACCTTTACTTGTTATTATGTTTAAATTTCTGCACTCTTTTAAATGTTGTTCTGTTTAATTTTGTGCTTTACTTCACTAAATCTGTGTGATATGATATCTACTGCTTGATATTATCTGAAACATGTCTTTATGTGATTATATGCAACACATTCTTAACCATCATGCATTATATTCTTCATAAAGCAACTGCAAATCAATATGTCTCCTCGAAGAGTTGCCCAAGACAACACTTCCCCACAAGAAGGTGCATCCTCAGCAGGAGGAAACTCTGAATTAGTAGATGCTTTGAAAGAGATAGTGCAAACTTGTGCTAATGGAACAAAGGGAAATAATGAAAAGACTCTGGAGAAATTTCTACGAATGAACCCGCCAAAGTTCTTTGGAGAACCCAGTGATGTAAAAGCTGAGAATTGGATAGCTAGTATCGAAAAGATCTTTGAGGCTATGGGTATTTCTCCTGGAGAACCAGAAAGAATCCAGTTTGCAGTTTTTATTTTAGAAGGAGCAGCATTAAGTTGGTGGAATTATATCAAGCGTGTTTGGGCAGAAGATCAAGTTAATTATAGGTGGGTAGACTTTGTCAGAGTATTTCAAAACAAATACATCCCTCAGATAGTTAGGGATGCTCGAGAGGCAGAATTCATGGAATTAGTACAAGGCAATATGTCGGTAGCTGAGTACGAAGCTAAGTTCATCCGATTGATCCAATATGCCCCACACATCCTCCATGATGAACGTCGGAAAACTCAGCGATTCATTAAGGGACTTAAGTCGGATCTTAGGTGGGCTTTGGCTCCATTTGAGTTGGAAATCTATGCTAAGGCTGTGGAAACGGCTATGAAAATAGAGGCTACACATAAAGAGGTTCGTATAGCTAATAACCGTCCTGGATCCTTCTACAAGCCAACTGAGGGATCTAAACGACCTGCTGGACCAGCAAAGCCAAATCCAGGAAAGAAACCGATGCAATCATGGACCCGACCTCAACAGACATTCCCAAAACCTCAAGAAGAGATTGTCTGTGAATATTGTCAGAAGCGCGGACATACCGAGAAGGATTGTCGTAAGAAAGCTGGAGTCTGTACATGGTGTGGAAGCCCTGAACATCAGTACCCAGAATGCCCAAAGGGACCAAAACAGTGGAATAAAGGAAAGGTTCCAGCTAAGACTCCTGGAAGACCAGTAGTTAAGGGACGTGCTTATGCTATAGAGGGCAGTGAGGATCCCGATCCCACCAAGGTTGTTGATGGTACGGTACACATTCTAAACACGCCAGTTATTGCTTTATATGATCCTGGCGCCACGCATTCATTTATTGCATCTGAATTATGTGTGCATTTCAATTTTCCACTTGAATCGTTACCTTATATGCTCGAAATAAGTTCTCCTTTGGGAGCTTGTTTTACTACGGATAGAGGATATAAACGTTGTCCTATAAGGATTGGTACCCAATACTACCCGATAGATCTTATAGAATTACCGATGTCACGATATGGAATTATTCTGGGAATGGATTGGCTTAGTAAGTACCGTGCTAAGTTGGATTGCTTCAAGAAAGAGGTCACCTTAGGGAAAGGTGATAGCTCTGGGTTGAAAGGAAAATCTGAGTCGGTATCACTGGTGACAGCAACAGAAGCCAAGGGATTAGTGGATAATGGAGCTACCGGATACATTGCCTATTTGTTGAATAGACCCAAGGATCAACTCAAGATTGAGGAGGTAGAGGTAGTAAAAGAATTCACTGATGTCTTTCCCGAGCATCTGAATTCATTACCTCTTGACAGGGAACTAGAATTTGTAATTGATTTAGTTCCTGAAGCTGAGCCATTCTCTAAAACACCTTATCGAATGGCTCCAGCCGAGCTCCAAGAATTGAGAAAACAACTTGATGAGTTGTTAGCTTCAGGATACATCCGTCCTAGCACATCCCCATGGGGAGCGCCTGTGCTATTTGTCAAGAAGAAAGACGGATCATTGCGATTGTACATCGATTATCGAGAACTCAATCGTATGACTATTAAGAACAAATACCCTCTTCCCCATATTGAAGAGTTGTTTGATATCCTTCAAGGATCACGAGTGTACTCCAAGTTGGATTTAAGGCAAGGGTATTATCAACTGAGAATTAAAAAGGAAGATATTCCAAAAACTGCTTTTAATACCCGCTACGGTCACTTCGAATTTGTAGTAATGCCTTTCGGGTTAACAAATGCTCCGGCTGCATTTATGGATTTAATGCACCGAACATTCCGACCATATCTGGACCAGTTTGTGGTCATCTTTATTGACGACATCCTGGTATTCTCAAGGATCCCAGAGGAACATGCTGAACACCTTCGTAAAGTGTTGAGAGCTCTAAAAGACCACAAGTTATATGCAAAGTTCAGCAAGTGTGAATTTTGGTTGGAAAGAGTGTCCTGAACTATGAATTTTCTTACAAAACGACCCCTTAACTAAATCACATCAACAATGTAGTCCTGTCAAAATTAACGGAATCCTAACGGCGTCTAGGGACCTCAATTGAAACAGTATTTATAGGTACTAATCCGTAATTTCCAGAAGTGGAGGGATTAATTTGTAATTATGCCAAACCTCAGGGGACCTTGGTGTAATTTGCCCTAAAAAAAATTAAAGAAAATGAAGACCAACTGATTTATTTGCATAAAAATCCATATAGTATAAATGTTTTTTCATTAGTATCTTATTTAATTGAATTCGAGTTGGATGATAAGTAAAACTCTTTCTAAAAGTCCTTTTAAAAAGTAGATTTTTAACCTATGAGGATATTTTTAAAAATATCATTTTATCGTGTCGTATCGTATCGGACATTCGTGTTCGACATCGTGTCCGATGCTCCTTACACATGAGAAATTCAAGAAAAATTCATATCATGTCGTATCGTGTTAATATTACCGTATTCATATCCGTATATTATAATTTTCAACCCTAACCTTTCATTAGAATATTAGATAAAGTTTGCATTTTATAATTTATCTAGTTATCCCTGTACCAAGATCCATTGGAGTATGATATTTTGACTTTGCCGTGTAATTGTGACATGTAATATGTTCCTATCCCGATTCTAGTTTCATTTCGAGGAATTTCAAGGCAAATTACCAATTTGTGGTCAAATCGAATTTGATTTACGATTCTCGATTTTCCACCTCTTCAATTCGTAACACTTAACAAATTTGAATTTCATGCAATTAATAATAATCAGATTTCCCATGACTGGTTGGAATTGCGTCCAGGTTCTATTAACCCCTGATTTCACGACTCCTTCTACCAAATTAAAAGGAAAAAGGTTTCCCAAAATATGTCTGCATATATGGTACTATACATATTGTGCAAGAAAAACTTTTAAAACCCTTGCAAACTAGGCAACAATTTGAATCTCTTATCTCAATCTTATGATTAATTCTTAACTTTATTTAGACATAAATTGTTAGACGATTTAAATTATTAGAAAATAATAATAATAATTGGGACATATATTAAAAAGTTGAAAAAATTTCTTCTTATATTTAACGTGCAAGAATGATTAAAATAGAATATGTAAAAAAAAAAAATTATTTTATTTTTTAACAAGAATTTCGAATTTTCGATGCAAGAACACATGCTTCTTCCCATTATAAATACCCCTCTATTCCCCAACAATCTCACACACATTCCCTTCTACAGTCCTCTACTCTAATATCTATATACTTCTCTTTCTAGATTGAAAGCTCTCTCTCGCATTCAGCAATGGCGGATGCAGCCTTCAACAGCGACGTGGTTAACAAGAAGCGATCGGGGCCATCCGATGATCAGTGGGATCAATTCGCCAAAAAGCAGCAGATGATGACGAACAAATCTCACGCGGCGGAGGATCCCGCGGCGGCGCTGGCCAACGCCCGCCACGAGTTCGGCGAGCACGGCGGCGTCAACATGTCGATCGAGGCCTCCGCCACCTTCACCGTCATGGAGCCGGAGACCATGCGGCGGATGTTCGCCGGGGAACTCGGCCCCGACCGCGACTTCTTCATCTACAGCCGCCACTTCAACCCCACGGTGCTCAACCTCGGCCGCCTCATGGCCGCCATGGAGGGGACCGAGGCCGCCTACTGCACCGCCTCGGGGATGTCGGCGATCTCCTCCGTCCTCCTCCAGCTCTGCAGCGCCGGCGGGCACGTGGTGGCGTCGCGGACGCTCTACGGCGGGACGCACGCGCTGCTGACGCACTTCCTGCCGCGCGCGTGCAACATAACGACGTCGTTTGTGGACATCACGGATCTGGAGATGGTGAGGAGGGAAATCGTGCAGGGGAAGACGAAGGTGCTCTACTTTGAGTCCATGTCGAATCCGACCCTGACGGTGGCTAACGTGCCCGAGCTGTGCAGGATAGCGCACGATAAGGATGTGATGGTGGTGGTGGATAACACCTTCGCTCCGATGGTGTTGTCCCCGGCGAGGATGGGTGCTGACGTCGTTGTCCACAGCATATCTAAGTTCATCAGTGGTGGGGCCGATATTATCGCAGGTTTGTTACTCTATTTTGTTCTTATCCATTTTTATTTTCTTTTCAGAATGTTCATAATTAGGGGATTAGATGGTGAATTTAACCTTGCTTTGGCTCTTATAATATTTGATTTTTCCATTGATAATTCTGCTTCACATTTTAATAAATATAAAACACACGTCCCCGATTAACCGGTCCAGGTCAAAATATCATGATTCACATATCGGACTAGAATATCATGATTAAGTTTGTGTTAATGGGATTGATGTACTTTTTCTTGGATATGACATGACTGTAGAATGTAGATTCTTAAGCACAAATTAGGAGCACGTTTAATACGTTTTGTTTAGCCCGAGCCTGGTTCGGCTAAACCGGTATAACGAGGGGGCGAGTGTTTTACACTTGCCGTGTGGTTGGTGGAAAGTTTAGGGAAAGTGACCAATCAAATGGCAAGTGTAACACATTTGCTCTCTAATTGATTGGGGTTCGGCCGAACCTGGTCTGGACTAGAATTTTCCGTTTTGTTGAGTACTTATGAGTTATGACCCAAAACGTGCGGTCATAAGATGTGATTGTTGGAGACTTAAGGATGCAATAATTTAGGTATAATTAATCTATATTAGCAAAGGTCCATGATACTGGGATTCTTAATCTTTATCTTGAACAGTTCCCACGGGTTTGGAACAATTGGATACATATTCGGGAACTTATTGAATCTAGACTTTTTACGTGTATTAGTACACAATTTGATTAGAAGACAGACAAGTAATTGAGATAGCAAAAAAGTCAGAAAAATATGTAAGAAAAAAAATTAAAAAGTCATCTCCTCTAATCTTTACATTTAACTAAAACAGAAAATTCAAATACAATACCATTATATGATATTAAATTCCTTTGTTAATTATTACTGCATAAGGTGCAAGTGATTAATGTTTAATTACCTTCCTTTGTTAATTATTACTGCATAAGGTGCAAGTGATTAATGTTTAATTACCACATCGGTAAGTAAATAAATAAATTTCGGATTTGTCGCCTTATTACTTATTAGTAAAAGTATGTGCCTAAATTTCAGCAAGAAAACATTCATGTGGCGTAAGTGTCATCTTCCTTGATAAGCGTAGTGGCGACGTGTACGATGTACAGTAATTACAGGGAAAAAATATATTGTTGAACGAGTCTGTCCAAAACCAAAATAAAAGATGTATGTCGATATGTTGGGTTCCTTTTCGTAAAGTGATGACTCCGCGAGATGTGGGATATACTGTTAACGCCATTACCCCACAACTTTGTGCCCATGCAATATTATTCTAAACTTACCTATCCAATTGGGTCCATCTCCCCCGTGACTGTATTGTCACCACATGACATGACCTGAAAGTTCATTCACATGATTTCCTTGAATCTTGTACGAAAATGACAATTCAATTTATGAAATAATAATAAAAGGGATATTGGGATTGAACAGGTGCAGTATGTGGGCCGGCAAGCCTAGTGAATTCCATGATGGACCTTCATCAAGGGGCTCTAATGCTGTTGGGCCCAACAATGAACCCGAAAGTGGCCTTCGAGCTCTCCGAGAGGCTTCCGCACTTGGGCCTAAGAATGAAGGAGCATTGCAGACGGGCGTTAGAGTTTGGGACGAGGATGACGAAACTTGGGCTCAAGGTTATCTACCCGGGCCTCGAGAACCATCCCAATCATGCCCTTCTCAAGTCCATGGCCAATAAGGACTATGGATTCGGAGGGATGTTGTGCGTGGATATGGAGACCGAGGAACGGGCCAACCGGTTGATGAATCTTTTGCAAAACTGCACTCAGTTTGGGCTTATGGCGGTGAGCTTGGGGTACTACGAGACCCTAATGTCGTGCTCGGGGAGTAGCACGAGTAGTGAGATGAATGCGGAAGAGAAGGAATTGGCGGGAATTTCGCCGGGCCTTGTTAGGATGTCGATCGGGTATAGTGGCACAATGGAGCAGAAATGGAGCCAGTTTGAGAAGGCGTTGTCCAGAATGCAGAAGATGTAGGGAAAAGTGGCTGGATTGTGCAATATATGTTTCTAAATTCTAGTGTGTATATCGTTATTTGGGCTTTGGTTTCTTAACTACTTGTCTTTCTTGTGCTCTGTGTTGGACATAATAAAGGATGACTTTTTGGTTGGAAGCCCATGTTGAGCCCATTTAAGTTAACGTGCATATTACTTGCATATTATGTTTTACATTAGAGAACTTTGAAATATAAACCTGAGTGAGTATTTGAAGTTCATAAATAGATAAATATACAGAGAAACTACGAAATTTATTTTGTGAAACTCATGTTTGACCCTCTCACTCGCATAAGGGCTTATTTGATATTCAAAGGCATTCTAACAACCCGCCTGAACTTCGAAAGCATGATTCAAATTATACAATAAATTTCTCTTCAAAGAAAAGGTGCCTAGGCTTTCAGTTTGATGAGTTGATCGGATTAGAGGGCATATTTATCTTAAAATGCACTTGGCAATTATAAAAGTGTACATAGGTTTTCAAAATTCCAAGTCTCATGACAATTTTATGTGGTTTCATGACAATCCAAACTATAAATATATTGTTGCAATATATATATATATAGTTATTTTTTCAAATCAAATGGTTGGATTTGGATAGATTCGATTTATATAATAGTTAAACATATATCTTTTTATAATCCAGGTACCTTTTATATAAAATTATATAATTTTATAAACGTTATGAGTAATCTGATACATGTGTATAATGTATATTTATACGTATACAATAAGAGCGCGTTTGGTATGCATATACACTTAATTTCAGTTAATTTACCTCGGGCTTATTAAACTATATTAACTCATTCTCAAGCTGGCTAATTTCTTGTTTGGTATGCCTTAGACTCGTTGCACTAAGTGGTTATGGGAATTAATATCGTGTTTGGTAGTGAAATTCAATTTGTCTACTAACTTCTAAACTTCCCAAAATATCCTCTCCTACCTTGGAAGCCGTAACAGTGGGGTTTGTGTGAGTTCTACGCTGCTCTCTGCCTCTTTTCATATTTCCTTGCGATTACGAAGAATTCCTTCCTAAGGGGTGTCGATTCCTTCATTTTTTCAGTTAAAAATTGTGTATACTTTACTGCTTTTTAAGGATTGGCATTATTTTACTCGATTTAGGGTGCACAGGCTACTGACGATCGCCCTTGGAGGGGGTTTAATCCGAGTTAAGGTTTTCAGTGAATAATTCAGTAAAATACAGTTGGATTATCGTATTTCTCCCCCATATATACTCATGATTCTACTAGCCGTTCTTCTTATTGTTGTGCGGATTCGATTAGCCCCAAATAATCTCTGAATTGATGAGTTTAGGGCTAAATCTAGGGTTTCTCTAGTTGAATTTGTATGCAAATGTACTATTGATTGATTAGATACCCTGTTCCGCATCCAGTCTTTGGTTTAAATAAAAGTGTTGTTTGAAATTACAGCAGCAACAATTAAGATGGAATATTGGATTTGGTTTGGTGATTGTTGTTATCATTAAGCAGCTCTTGTTTTCGGTTAGTATAAGTTACTCATCTGTTAGTTCTTCATATATGTTGTTGTTCAGATTACGTCGGTATGAGTTTCGCACCAGCCCCTCAATGTCCAAAGGGACATGGTGAGATGATATTGCGAACGTTAAAATCTGCTAATAACCCTGGCAGAATATACTACATATTCCCCTTGGAGGTGAAGCACGACGGGTTCTTCATTTGGTGGGATGTATACCATAGGTGTGGAGGGCGTCCACATACCAGCGAAGCATGCTCGTCTAATTACTCCCCCACCGAACGGAAGGAGTACGTGGGAAAAGGTCGTTCCGAGGAAGACAACGTATGTAGCAAATGCTGCTGTGTCTCCACCGTACACAAGTCTGATGCATCGCAGCTAGTTAGTCGGTAGTCCGAATTGGAAAGAGGTTGTTCGATGATTCCAGTACTTCATCTTTACATTTTGTCGTATGCTGTTGTTTTGCTTGTGGGGATTGTCATGGGAGTTATAGCTGCTCGGTGATTGTGAGACATACTGTTGTATTTGTTTGGTATTATTTTGCATGTAGATGGATATTAAAGTGTGGCCTAATTGCGTTAATGAATCTTGTCCATATCTAATCTCTGTGTGAAAATCCTAGCATAGTTGTGCATTTATGGTCCCTGTTAATCTGTTGAAAGGTTCTGTGTGACATTCTGATGTTGTCCGTAAAAAATGCTGAATATTGTAAGAATTGCATGTTGGAAACACAGGAATCAGAAAGCAGCGAAAATTTAAAAATTTTTCCAACAAAAGGATCGAAACTCGCAATCGTGAATCCGAATTCGTAGAGATTAGAAACTTACTTTTCAATAATCTTTCTTGAAGCGTTTCAAACCACCCAAGAATGCTCTTCTCGCGGCTTGATCCCCTCTCCTTGGTAAAGCTCGAATCTTTAAAAACTTCTAACTTGAAGCTCTCTAGAGATAGTTCACCAACTTGACTACAATCTAACTAGTAAGGATACTAGTTCTCTAGTTAGTGTTTAGGCTTAACCTAGGATTTATTTGATCTTGGAGAAAGGATGGTGTTCAACACATGAACCAAAAGAATTGTCAATTACTCTCTAAGGGGAGCTCGAGCTCCCCTATATATAGCCAAGGGAGGGGCGGCCGAAACTTAGTCCTATTGGACTAAGGACTTGGTCCCTCTCTCTTATTACTTGATCATCAAGTAATTCCAAACTTTGACTTTGAATTCTAATTCAAATCAACTTTTAAGAGAGCTAAAATATTTAAACTCCTTTTGGATAATATTATACTTTATTTATTAATAAATAAATAACTTATTTATCTAATTAATTAATTCATAATTAATTAAATAGATTAATTTCTCCAAAATAAGACTTTCATTTTAATTCAAAATTAAACCAAAGTCTATTAAATAATTAACACATTAATTATTTAATCACATATACATATATATGCACGTGTGACACACGTGTCCCCAAGGACATGTGTCACTCACGTGACCCACACGTGTGATTCACACATGTGGAACCCTCTCGTCATGATCAACTCTTTTAATCATTTCAAAACCTCAACTCATGTAACCAAGTTGTTGTGTGTGGCCCTCTAGGTTCTCAATTCAATTAGCAGTGACCCTAATTAATTAATTAATCAGTCCACAGATTAAACGACCATAGTCTAGCAACAGGTGTTTAACCCCTAGCTGAATTGGAATGTGTCGATTCGACAGAACCTTTAAGTCATTGATTCATGTGAGATACAATCCTCCTACCTACTATCTCTCAACCAAGATCTAGGGTAAGGGAATAATCAGAACCCTAATAATCTGATTTTAAAGCTAAGTGCATTTCATATCCATTTGATCTCAATCCAAAAAACCCTTTTCTTGATGTCTTGATCTACTGCATTGGCCAAGGACTCCATATGGCATATGAATGACTTACACAATAAGAGATCACCTTGCAAATGCAAGTGTAGGTCCTTTCTTGATTCTCATTCACTTTCATGAGTCACTTTTGCAGCCCCAGCATAAGCCTTGAATCAGTTGTCTAAGGCGACACCCTTTAAAGCTTATACCTAAGACTACAGAGTTAACTCATAAAGTGACATGGAACCTCAAGTCTAAGGATCAACTAATCACATCAATGACTGGTGAGATATTTCCTATTCTGAAAGTTTCCATTTCCTGAAATAGAAACTTCCTTTCCCATTTAGGAATCTTCTCACACGGGGAACCTCAGTGAACTTACTTATGGAAGTAAGCACCCTCATGTATCACGCACGTATCAACTATACACTTTGCACCTCTATGAAACAAGGTGGTCCTTCTTAAGGGCGTGATCCCACAAGCAAGTCTTAGAGGAGTCAGGTTGACACTCCCACTGTCTGTAGGACTCATCGGCTTGGAGTATTTTACTAATCATGACTTATGTGATATAGGGCTCGTTTCATGAACCATTTCACCTAAATGGTAGAGTCCTAAAGTCATCAGGATTAGGGGACTTCTCATACATGCACAGCTAAAGTAAACGCATACCAAACAAGAGCATATAAAGAAGTGTTGCCTCAATTCGTTATTTTATTCAAAGATTATCTGTGATCACAATAAGGAAAAGTACAAAGCGGATATACAATCGGCTTTCTAGGTCACTATTCCCTAACATTGCATATCTATGTAATGTTATATTGCCACCATTCTTCTGTATGATTCGCTTTAACATATAAATTTCCAGCTTTATGAATTCTGGACAGTTCATTGGCAGCCAACGTTGAAAGTGGGGTTTGAACAGTTTTGCAAGTATTATTAGAGTAATGGGGTGCAAAGTATGGTTGTATTTGTACTATAGTGTCAAATTAATGTTGCTTAGTGAGTTTCAACCTTCTCGAATGAGGCATTCTGCTTAGTGAGTTTCAACCTAAGCTCACGCAGCTGGAGGTCCTTCCTTAGCAGCTCCTCATTTTGTTGAGCTAGAAGTTTTTCCATATTGTTTTGTTCTGATTGGAAATTGGAATGGTTTGTCATTCTCAAAATTTGGTCCTCTACTTATAGGACCTATAACTAAACCCTAGGGTTCCGAACCCAGTCCATTCTAACCAACCCAAGATTGCCACCTACTCCCATTTTCTGCAGCTAGCTGTGCTTTTTCTGTGCCCGCACTGTACGAATTTTCTTTCCCACCAAGTTTTCATTGTTTATTTCTTTTTTAAGGGTCATAGGCTTCGTGTTCATCCTATTTTGTAATTATGTATATGTGTGCTAAAATAACAATAATAATAATAATAATAATAATAATGTATATGGTGTGTGTTGGGAATTGCAGGTTGTTGTAAAGAGACCATTCAGTTTGTGTTTTAGTTTTGCTTGGACATAAATCAAATTTACAAAAAAGTAGAGATAATACTGTTTAAATCTTTTAATTTATTTTTGTGTTCTATTTCTTATTCTGCTAAAACAATCTCAAATGTATATCAGCAGACATAGACCAAGGATTATTATATCTAAATCATTTACAATGTTTGTCAAACATATATATAACTGCAGTGAGAGCATCAATGATAGTAAAGCAGCTTTTAACATGAAACCACAACAACATTCTTCTCGTACATCTTCAAAACATGGACACTTCTTCTCCTTATTACAATTAATCACTAGACAAAAGAAACATAAGTAAACATTAGTTGACAATCAAAATCCGTCCACTCTGATGAGGCCTAAAAACACTCTCGAATCAGAGCCGTCCACGTGTCAGCATGTCGCTGACTAAATTCCAGACGCTCGCCTTGAAGGGCCCGTGGGCCTTCCCAGCCCACTCATTTGCAAGCAAGGATAGACCGTCAAGCCTCGGACGACTACTCCGGTAAAAGTCCAGACCCGCGAGTCTGACGCTTGCGTCTCGGCCCTCAGGGTTACCCTTCACAGGGAGGCACCTACGTGGGGGTCCCACGATTGACGCTCGAGGTCTTGTCGCTCAAAGGTCATCTATCGTGAGGAGCCCATCCGTGGATTTGCCGAGCGTCATCAACGCTCGGGACTGGGTCTACCCCTCATGTGATGGATTCTCACCTTCAGAAGGAGATATTTGCCCCTCATCCTACACGATCCTCGTCAACAACCTCTGACACATAGGTACTGTGTACCCTGCACCTGACACGCCGTCTCCTTTTCTGGAATGTCATTCTCACCCCACCAAAGGCTGACGCGTGTTAGGGCAACACAGGTTTGGGACCACATGGTCAATTTACCCATTTACCCCCATCCCTAACATATAAATAAGAGAGAACACCTGCATTATCTCCCAAGTCATCTTCCTCACTAAAATACCACATACTGAACTGGGCATCATTTTCCTCTGCATCTTCTCCAAAGCTTCCTGTATCTCACCCTTTTCTGCATTCCCACTGCACGATTTCTTGGTGTTATCCTAGCTGGAAGAACCCACGCTCATTGGAAACCCAGTTCCTGAGGCTCTTGTGCCTGTGATGGTCTTCCTTCCTATCAACAAATTCTAAAGTGTTTGGTGTTCAAGTCCTTCACAAGTTTCTGCACCATCATTTTTGGCGCCGTCTGTGGGAAACCATCACCACCATCTTTGGTATTACCTGTTTCTTCCTTCGAAAGCTAGTTGAAGAGTAACACCCAAGTCATTAACCATGGTAACTGCAACGAGATCTGGAGTAGTCGGAGAGAAAGGCGCCCTTCCCCCCGTTAACGAGGAGAACGCAGAAGGTAACATCCCCGCCGGAGGAGCAAACCCCCCAGTGGCCGGAAACGGGGGCGAGAACACAGAGCCGGTAAGAGCAACTTTCCCACTAGGTGGGAACACTGATGGAGGGCCCAGCGCCGTTGCTCCGCCAGCGGCTCCCACTGCCCACGCTTCCTACCCTTACTCAGGGGTGTATCCCATGGCCATGCCCCCTCCGGGGTACCCATTTCTGCAGCATGGGATGATGCCCGGGATGTTGCCGGCAATCCAGCCTTATCAGGTGGGGACTCTGAATCTCCCCACGTCATTACCAAGAGAGATACAAGGGGTGGAGATGCCCCAAGTTACCACCCAGCAACTTCAGGCGCTGTATGCGCAGTGTGAGAGCCAGGCTGTTCAGAATGCCTGGGAGCATTTCATGGCCGCATATTTCCCCTCGCAGGCTGGCGCTCGTTTGGCCCCGCCACTTGGAGGGCTCCCTGCACATCCTTTGACGATGGCCCAAAATGCGCTAAGGGCACAGCAACCTCCCCTACCACCGAATCAAGGAAATGGAGCCCCACCGAGGGTCCAGCAAGAACGACCAGCTGTAGGAGAGGAAAGGGCCCCTCGAAATGAGGTGGCCGAAGATAATGAAGAAGTCCAATCAAGGGCCACGGGGAGGGCAAACCGCAGAAATGTCGGTGACCCTCAGCTAGCAGCAGTACAAGATCAGATTCGAGGGCTTCAGAACGTGGTAGAGCAGCTCTCTCGAGCACGGTCTCACGCTTCCCGCGATGGGGGCGAGAGGTCCAAGGCCAGAGACGCTCGTCGACCGCGCAGCCCAGTTTCCCGCCGGAGGAGAGAAGCTAGCTATGAAGATCCCGACGAGCGTGATTACAGGATCATGACGGGCGATTCCCCCCTCGTCGAGGAAGTCCTAATGACTCGCGCAGGGAAGGGTAAAATTCCCTCGTCAATCAACAGATATGATGGAACTACGGACCCAGCCGAGCATCTGGACCATTTTGTGCACTTAATGCACCTGTATGACCATCCTGACAACTACTGGGCCAAGGTGTTTGTCACCTCCCTCACAGGAATGGCCCAAGAGTGGTACAAGAAGCTCCCCCCGCGCTCAATCAGAGGTTACTACGACCTGATGGATGCCTTTGTCAGCCACTTCAATTCACTGAAAGCACCGGCCCCGGCCGCGACCGCTCTTTATAGCCTGGTCCAAGGGCCGAACGAGACTCTCAGGTCCTTCATGGGGAGATTCAATAAGGAAATTTTGTTGGTAGAAAAGCCCTCGATGGACTTTTTGAGGCACGTTCTGTTTGGGGCCATCAATATGAAGCATTACGTCAGTAAGGAGTTCGTGGAGGAAGTGGCCAAGAAGAAGCCGCGCTCGTTGATGGAAATTAGGGAGATTGCCGATTCTTTCTTTACCCTCGAAGATATGTACATAGCGAGGGATCAGAAGATGGCAAATGCCCCTCGCCCCAGCAGAACCCATGAGGACAAAGGAGAGCCCAACCGGAGTCACCGCCGCAGCCCAATACCCGCTCGCCGTCGTTCCTCTCCCCATCGGAGGCTCGAGCGTGTCCCCCTCAACCGCCCAATTGCCGAAGTATATTCTCTGGCGGACCAAAAGCTATTCAAGAGACCGCCCAAGCTGAGAGAAACCGAGGCCCAGAAGCGCTCGGGGAAATACTGCGCTTTCCATAAGCAAAAGGGGCATGATACTAATGAATGCCGCCAACTGGAGAAGGAAATTCAGCGGCTGATTGCCGGGGGGCATCTCAAAGAGTTTGTGAGAGTATTAGAAGGGTACGATGAACATTGCGCGGAACGAGCGCTCGGGAGGAGAAGAAGCCGCTCACGCTCCCGAAGTCCTCGTCGCCAACACCCTGAGAGCAGCGAGCGTAACAAAGGGAAAGGGGTGGATATGGAAAACCAGCCCTTTGCGGTCATTCACATGATCGCGGGAGGGCCCTCAGGAGGCGATTCCAATGCTTCTCGCTGCCGCCATGTACGAAGTTATAACCAAACAGCGTCACTCCCTCGCCCAGTGCTCTCCGTGGACAGCTCGTCGCGCTCGAAGGAGGGTGATGTCATAGGGTTTACTGAGAAAGATCTTGAACATATTGTAACACCCCATGGGACGGGAAAAACCTCTGACTGTCCCATGGTGGTTAGTTTAGACGTTCATAACCACACTGTAAAGAGGGTTTTATTTGATAGTGGAAGCTCTGTGAACGTTCTCCCGTACTCAACGTTTCAACAAATGAACATAACAAACATCCCCCTCGAACCTCTCCGAACTGCCCTCGTAGGGTTTGGAGGTTCCGAGATCGTCCCTCGCGGACAGATTCGCTTGGCCACCTCTTTTGGTCGCGCCCCACAGCGAAAAACATTGAGCGTCCTCTACACCGTCGTTGAGGTGAATCTCCCTTACAACATCATCATTGGGCGCCCAGCCCTCGTGGATTTCAAAGCCGTGATTTCCACCTATCATCAAAAGGTCAAGTTTCCAACCCCCGAGGGTACCGGAGAAATTCTGTGTAATGTCAAAGAAGCTTGGGAGTGTTACATACTTTCACTTCGCAGCCACAAGCCCAAGCAGTCCATTCAACTTGGGGGTACTAAGAAGTCCGTGGACTTCCCCGAATTAAACGAAGATGGCCCCGAGCGCAAAAGAGCAAAGCTGTACCGGAAGAAGAATAAAAAGAGGACCCTTGGAGATGTTCAGTGTTCAGAGAATAGGCCACCGGGGGCCGTCGAGGGCTCATCTTCAGAAAACGAGCGTAACGAGCCCAAGGGTATGCTCACCGGGAAAAAACGAGCGCTAGAAGCGCCAAGGCCGGAGGTTCGGATTGAGCCCACTGAGGAGTTTTTTGACCGTTGAATTGGAGCCCGGGAACCCGGATAAAACCACCCAGATCGGCTCAGGCCTGGATGGGCCCTCGCAAGTTTTGATGATCGACTTCCTACGGGAAAACCTAGACGTTTTTGCATGGAAAGCTTCTGATCTCACCGGAATAGATTCGAGCGTCATTGTCCACAGACTGAACGTGGATCCAACCTTCAAGCCCATCAAACAGAAGAAGAGGGACGTTCATGGCTTTAGGAAACGGGTTATCGAAGAAGAGGTTGGTAAGTTGCTTGATGCTCAGTACATCGAGGAAATCTTGTACCCAGAATGGCTTTGCAATGTGGTGCTCGTCCCAAAGAGCGCCAATAAGTGGCGTATGTGCAACGACTTCACGGACCTCAACAAAGCGTGCCCCAAAGACCATTACCCACTACCGAGGATCGATCAGTTGGTAGATTCTACAGCCGGGTGTGAACTCATGAGTATGATGGACGCCTTTCAGGGATATTATCAAATCTTTATGGCGCCCGAAGATCGCCCCAAAACTTCGTTTATTGTGCATTTGGGTGTTTACTGTTTCAAAGTCATGCCATTTGGGCTCAAAAACGCGGGAGCAACCTATCAGCGGCTCGTCAATAGAATGTTCGAGCATGAAATTGGAAAATCTATGGAGGTATATGTTGACGACATGATAGTCAAAAGTGAGCGCCAACGCTCCCATCTGGAGGATCTCAAACAGACTTTCGACATCCTTCGTCGCTACGGAATGAAGTTGAACCCATCAAAATGCACCTTTGGCGTTCGAGGCGGAAAATTCCTGGGATACATGGTCAGTCAACGGGGCATAGAGGCAAACCCCGAGAAGATTAGAGCAATCCTGGACATACCCTCCCCTCGCAATCTGAGAGAGGTCCAGGTGCTCGTGGGTAAGATCATTTCACTAAATAGGTTCATTTCCCGCTCGGCGGACCGGAATCTACCCTTCTTTAAAATTTTGCGTAACGCTCGCAATTTCACCTGGAACGAGGATTGCGAAAAGGCCTTGCAGAACATGAAACAGTATTTGTCGAGCGCGCCTTTGTTGACCAAGCCAATCCCTGGGGAGAACTTGTTTATCTACCTATCAGTCTCTCTGGAAGCGACGAGCGCTGTCCTCGTAGCAATCCGCGAGCGTAAGCATATGCCGGTGTATTACCTGAGCAAGACTCTACAGGGAGCAGAGAAAAGGTACATGGAAATTGAGAAATTCGCCTTTGCGCTCGTTAACGCATCCCGAAGGCTGAGGCCATATTTTCAGGCTCACTCTATCACAGTGCTTACGGATCAACCACTCAAACAAGTGCTATCTAAGCCGGATGTTTCGGGAAGGTTAATTAAATGGACGATTGAGCTTAGTCAGTTTGATATCTCCTTCGAGCCCCGTACAGCCATACAGGCTCAGGCAGTGGCCGATTTGTTGGTTGAACGTTTCAATCTGGAGACTGTGCCATTGGAAGATGAGGGTTTATGGCTTTTGCATACGGATGGCTCCTCGACCTCACAAGGGGGGGAGCAGGGGTGACCCTCAGGGATCCCCTTGGGGCAGAAGTCGACTACGCAATCAAGCTGGCGTTTCAAGTCACCAACAACGAAGCTGAGTATGAGGCTCTCATCCAAGGGCTCAGGATTGCGCTCCAAAATGGGGCCACTCGTGTCACAGCATACGTTGATTCGCAGTTGATCGCGAGTCAAATTGACGGTAGTTATGAGGCTCGAGAAGCCACCATGGCACAATACCTGACGAGCGCCAAGGAAGAGATAGCCAAGTTCAAGGAATTCCATCTTTTGCAAATTCCGAGGGCAGAAAACGAACATGCTGACGCTCTTTCAAAGTTTGCGTCCGCCCTAGATGGCCATAGTGAACGCGCTGTTACATTTCTGAGAACGGAGGAGCCACTGATAAGTAAAGGCGAACCTTCAAAAGAGGTGCACATGATTGACCCCTCCGAGCCTTGTTGGCTTGATGAAATTGTCAGATTCCTCCAGGACGGAACCTGCCCGAGCGACAAAGTTGAGGCTCGGAAGATCAAAAGCAAAGCCCCTCGCTTCTCATTGGATGCCGAGGGTCGATTATTCAAGCGATCCTTCCTGGGACCACCGTTGAGATGTTTGAGACCCTCGCAGGCTAAAGAAGTTTTAGAGCATGTACACAATGGAAGTTGTGGGAACCACTCAGGCGGACGAATCTTGGCAAAGAAAATCTTAAGGAGTGGGTTCTATTGGCCCTCGGTATTGCAAGATGCCATTAAATATTCCAAGAAATGTCCCAAGTGCCAGTTCCACTCCAACACTCCCCAGTTGCCGGCAGCTCAAATGATTCCTATTGATGTTTCCTGACCTTTTGATCAATGGGGCATTGATATCGTGGGACCTCTCCCAATGGCGGTCGGGCAAAAGAAGTTCGTAATACTTGCTGTGGATTATTTCACCAAGTGGGCTGAGGCAGAAGCGGTCGCTAAGATAACGTTCAAAGTTGTGAGGGATTTCATTTGGAAAAATATCATCTGCAGATACGGCATCCCGAGGGTGCTCATCTCGGATAACGGTTCCCAGTTTATCGCTGCGGACACTCGGGATTGGTGCTATGAGTTAGGGATCGAACAACGATTCACTTCCGTGGGTCATCCTCAAGCTAATGGTCAAGCTGAAGTGACCAACCGAACCATACTCCAGCATCTGAAAACGATGCTCGAGAGTAAGAAGGGAGAATGGGCTGAAGAACTTCAGGGAGCTCTATGGGCGTACCGTACTACTCCGCGAACGGCAACGGGGGAAACCCCTTATTCCCTCGTGTACGGCTCCGAGGCCATGATACCTGCGGAAATTGCTCAAGAATCCGCACGTGTTGCCTATTTCGAGCCTGCCGCCAACGAGGCCAATCGGGCGCTCGAGTTAGATTTGCTGGATGAGAAGAGGAATGCTGCTTGGGCACGTATTCACAAATACAAAGCAACCGTTGCTCGCCAGTACAATAAACGTGTTAAGGAAAGGACCTTCCAGCTAGGGGACTTGGTCCTCAAAAAAGTTGAAGTCTCCAAACACGTAGGTAAGTTGGACCCTAATTGGGAGGGCCCCTTCAAAGTCATCCAGGTACGAGCAAACAACACCTACCTATTGGAAACTTTGCAAGGCGAGCGACTCCCTAGGCCATGGAACGCATGTAACCTCAGAAGGTTCTACGTGTAGATATCCGTTTCTTTGTAATGGCCCGTTTGTGGCGTGAAGGGTTTTCCTTTGACGGAAAGCGTGTTGTAATCATTTCCAAAAATGCATTTATATAACAGTAAATGTTTAACTCTTTGTTCTTATTATTTGCTTGCTTTGTTATCTTGATCAAATGGTCCGAGCGACGAGAGGCCTACTCCGTGTCGAGCATCCTCCACGTCGAACGGTCTACGCGATACATCAATCGTTTCAAAGCTACACTGTCCAGGTGTTAATAACCATCCACCTATAACAGTTTGAACGGTTGGTAATATAAAGTCCTAAAAATGAGCGTGTCAAACAACGGGGAGCGTAATGCCCAGGTATAGCCAGCTGGGTGCTAACCATTCCAGCTCGCGCTTGAGAAAACCCGAATGACCCTCAACTTATTGAGTAAAAACACACTCATAAAATAATGGATTCTAACTCAATCCCTTCTTGTGCTCCTCGGAATAACGCTAACCCTATGGTTACGCTCTATTCTTTCTCACACTCGGTAAATCCTACTGTTGGTTTCTAAAGTGCGTATGACTAATTGAGGCGGCCGGACCGAGGGTGCGTATTATTGGGCCAATACTTAGGCAAATCCCTAAAGATTTCCTAAGTTCAAATTCGAACCTAATTGCGAATGCGGCTCGGGGACATCCAAGGGAAACACCCTCGCGCCCGCATTTACGCCCCTCGGATTGACGGACGCTGCCAATTCTTGAACTAATGGCGCATTGAGATGCGCCCTCGTGCGAGAACACATTCATCGCAAACGTCCAAATGAGAGAGACAATGTAAAAGTGGCAAAGCTCAACAAATTAACATCATTCACCATCCGAGAGTAAAGGAAAAAGCAAGAGTAAAGGAAAAAGCATTCAGACATCAAAGCAGTAGAGAAAGAGTGCTAAAGTATGAAAAGAAACTCAAAATGTTAAGGGAATAACGGGAAGATTAAGTACAAGCATAAATTGTTCATAATTATGACAAGGGATTTAAATCAGCAAGGAAAGGGATCAGTGTAAAGAGTTTCACTGGGCCGGAGCGTTAGGTTCGGGAGGAGCAGTTGAAAGGGGAACCGGAGCCAACACATTAGCATCAGAGGTTTGGGCCTCACCAGGCTCCTCGGCATCCGCGACGTCCATGACAGTGCCCTCATCTTCTATCAGGAGAGGCTCGGGATCCACCCTGTTGGCAGCTATAAACTCCCTTTGGAGTGTTTCCACCAACTCCTGATACTCAGGCTCCGCCAGATTATCCGTGGGATCCTCCTCCTGGACCATTGGCTCGCAATTCTCATCAAGATCCATACGCAGACGAGCGTCGGATCGAGCGCTTTCCGGGGCCAGTCCCAACCTCACCATTTGCCCAATTGCTTTATGGAAGAAGCGTCGAGCATTGTCAAAGCACTGGATGTTGGCCGCGAACACGAAGGCTTTGGAGCGCACGAACTTCTTCACCGCCTCCCAGGATACCCTCGCTTCCAAGCCCTGTACTTTGCCTTGCAAGTCAGCAAAGGCTTTGTTGGCTGCCTCGATCCGGCGAGAGCTCTCCGCCAGTTGCTCACCCAGCTCCACATTTTGTGCCCTCAACTGATCCCGCTCATCCTTCAGTTTCTTGTGACGCTCATTTAGGACCATAAAGGCGTCGTCAGATTTCTTCAGATTTTCATTCAGTTGAGTGTTTTCAATGGTGGCGGAATTCAGCTGAGCGCTGATGTTGTTGTAATCCTCCTGCAGTTGGACAGGGTCTGAGATGCGCAGCAACTTCTTGTACTTGGCTTTATGCTCAGAATATGCTTGCGCTCGCCCTTGCAAGTTTTTCAGCCTCGGGATTACCTCCTGGGAAGCCGTAAACGAGGGTCATAATCCGAACGTGGAAGGAAGAAAGGAGAATTTGGTAGAAAGGAGTACAGACTTACCGTCAGAAGGACATGGCAGGCATCATCAGCAACTCGAGCGGCGTCATGCTCGTTCAGCTTGTCATGATCGCCGGAAAACTGGAGTTTTCCAACGATGTCGGAGACAAGGTTGACGGAGTAAGCGCTCTTTTTTAGGAGCACCGGGCCTTCAGTCCGCTGCCGCTTATAACGGGAGTCGCCCTTGCAGCCTATCTTCCAAAATTCTTCATCCTCGGAAGATGAAGTGTCGCTGCCCTCGCCACGGTGGCCCACGACCACCTCTTTTCCCTTACCTAAAATAGGGAGGGAGTCCGGCATCCTTTTTCTTTTCCCCTGGCGATCGGCCCGGAGAATTTCGTGAATACGGACAGGCTCCCCCGAGCGGTTCCGTGACCCACTTGAACTGAGTGAAATTGGGCCCACGGGGGCCGCCGGCGGAGGAGTGGCCTCGTGGGTACCCTCCAATGTTAGATCCTCGATAGGGCCCGTGGGAGGAGCCACATTCCCCGCGCCCCCTCGAGCATTGCCTTGCCCTCGGCCCGATCCTCGGCGGTTTACCCTTCCCCTCGGAGCATTGGGAGGGCGGCTCGACTGCGGTTGCGGCTATTGAGGATTGACCGCGGGTCCTTGGGCACCCAACATACGGGAGAGGGCCTCAGCATTCATACCTTGGGATAGAAGTTGGATGCCTGCAAGTAAAGGGGAACGAGCGTCAGAAGACTGGTTATCTGAATCGTATAAACAAGAAAACAACGATAACTGTAAGCCAGAAAACTATTCTAAAGGTTAGAGATGTTAGTTCCTAGAATCTAACCGCCGAGGGCCATGATGTCAGTTGGAGGGTTGAGTATCATGTCAGGGGGGCAAGATAATCGGTAGCGGAACAACACCCCTTCATTCTTCATCAATGTTTCCGCCTTAATCCACTTCTTTTCAGCCCTCATCTCGAAGGCTAACCCCATCGCCCACTCCTCAAAATCCTTGTTCCTCATCCTTTCTCTAATCAATGG
Organism: Lantana camara; assembly: GCA_037501455.1. NCBI lineage: Eukaryota > Viridiplantae > Streptophyta > Magnoliopsida > Lamiales > Verbenaceae > Lantana > Lantana camara. Next base: position 115,259,363 of record CM074857.1, read on the forward strand.
ACCCTCGCCATGAATCATCCATTGCCGATGAACTCCGAAAATTCCCCCGGAAGCCCCCACGAAAAAGTATTTTTCCTTCCAGTGCTCGCCATAGGAGGAAGATGGAGAATCTATCATCTTAAAACCTGATTTGGCCTGGGCGTAGTAAAATCCGTCTGTAGGCGACGAGCGTGGCGAACGGGCTACTTGTATCAAGCTGTCAAAGTTGATTATCGAGGGTGATTTGCCCAGGGCCCTCATTGTTATTATGAACGTGTTGATTAGGGCTATGCCATTGGGTAGAATTTGTGAAGGGCAAAGCCCTAGATGATGGTAAATGATGACGGCGTCATGAGCGATTGGAAACCTCAGACCCCCAGCAAGAACTGCGTCCCAATAGACCGTCATCATCCCAGGCGGTGGTCGATTGGCCCTCTTCCCTTCCTCAAGAAGTCTCATGGGAAACACGACTTCATCCCAATACGCTTTCGCCCTCAACTCCTCCAAATCACCGAGGGTCAGAATACTCTCAATTTCGTCCGGAGATCTGTCAGTCTGATGGCGGTTGTCTTGCCTTACTCGAGTGGCAGGCTCCTTGCCTCTCCTCTGACGCCTTCTGGAAGGTTCAGCCTCGAATGGACGCCCGGATGGCCCCGCTTCACCCTCGGGAGCCGCCATAGCCACTGTGATCCTATGATCTTGGGGTCTCACAGCGCTGTTCAAAACTGGGAATACTCTCTCCCCTTGTCTCTGCATCTCCATCACATTGTGCATCTCCTCAAAGAGATCGTCCGTCCCACCGGAAACACGCTCGTTCATCCCTTGAACGGCAGCGTTCACCTCTTCCTCCCCGGCGTCAGCCGGAGCCTGGGCCACCGATATCGCCATGGGAATACCTCCTCCTGGGTGCGCCCTAATTAGGGGAACGGCTACGGGGACATCACCATGAGGGGAGGAGCTCCCCACCGACATCTCCTCAATCTCCCGCACATAATCATCAGCTTGGTTTCCGGCCATGTTCAATTTTCAATTCTTGGGGGCGGGATTTCTAACAGAAAGCTCAAGGAAGGGTGAGATTTCTGAAACAGATTCAACGGTAGACAGTGGCTCTTCCCTCAAGGTTTTCACTCACACAACCTAAAACTAATGTTAGCACGGGGAAAATAAGAAAAAGGGTAAGGAATTTTTACCTAAGATGTGAAGAGAAGAAATTCGCCGGAGCTTGTAGAACTTACAAAGATTTCTTGCTATGAATATGCTTGAAAGAGTTTGAATGCGTGAAAGAGGTACCAAAACCCTGCAAACCCCTATTTATAGGGAAGATGGTACATGGATTAGGGTTGAAAATTCAAAAATGCAATCATTTCCCGCCTGGGAAACCCCCCACTTTTGGTAACCGCCTCACGACTCCCGGAGTGCACGCGCCCACGTTCCCACTCAGCATTAAATGCGGATTTGACAACATTTAATGCGGTGTCAGTTTGTGTACGTTACGGAAGGCCAGCAGTCTCCTCGCTGGTAATGGCCTAGCCCTCGGATGTTCGAAATTCATAGTTCCTTCTTTATAAATTCTACAGTACGCTCGAAGCGATACTACAGAATTTGGGGGGCAAAATGATGAGGCCTAAAAACACTCTCGAATCAGAGCCGTCCACGTGTCAGCATGTCGCTGACTAAATTCCAGACGCTCGCCTTGAAGGGCCCGTGGGCCTTTCCAGCCCACTCATTTGCAAGCAAGGATAGACCGTCAAGCCTCGGACGACTACTCCGGTAAAAGTCCAGACCCGACGAGTCTGACGCTTGCGTCTCGGCCCTCAGGGTTACCCTTCACAGGGAGGCACCTACGTGGGGGTCCCACGATTGACGCTCGAGGTCTTGTCGCTCAAAGGTCATCTATCGTGAGGAGCCCATCCGTGGATTTGCCGAGCGTCATCAACGCTCGGGACTGGGTCTACCCCTCATGTGATGGATTCTCACCTTCAGAAGGAGATATTTGCCCCTCATCCTACACGATCCTCGTCAACAACCTCTGACACATAGGTACTGTGTACCCTGCACCTGACACGCCGTCTCCTTTTCTGGAATGTCATTCTTACCCCACCAAAGGCTGACGCGTGTTAGGGCAACACAGGTTTGGGACCACATGGTCAATTTACCCATTTACCCCCATCCCTAACATATAAATAAGAGAGAACACCTGCATTATCTCCCAAGTCATCTTCCTCACTAAAATACCACATACTGAACTGGGCATCATTTTCCTCTGCATCTTCTCCAAAGCTTCCTGTATCTCACCCTTTTCTGCATTCCCACTGCACGATTTCTTGGTGTTATCCTAGCTGGAAGAACCCACGCTCATTGGAAACCCAGTTCCTGAGGCTCTTGTGCCTGTGATGGTCTTCCTTCCTATCAACAAATTCTAAAGTGTTTGGTGTTCAAGTCCTTCACAAGTTTCTGCACCATCACACTCTATAAAAATCAGAGCTTGTGAGCTAATACGCGTACCTAATACACCCGTAAGACCTACTTGTGAACTACCTTACTCATTACTTGTACATTAACACGCAATTGCGATATATAATGGAAGAATTTAATTATTATTTTTCATTTTCTTATTAGATTTTGATGGCCAAGAAAGTTGAAGTTATACATTAACACACAAGTGGGGTTTGAACAGTTTTCTATCTGCATTACCAAAGTGTAAAGGCATGCATTTTTTACAATTGCACGAAACACCTACATCTGTTTTAATTCAGAACAATTATAAGCACATAGAGTGGAACAACCACAAAATCCAACCAGCACAGCCAAATCAACCTCTATAAGTTACAAATTACACAACAAAGCAGCTATTATATCAATCACCGAGGAATTCACTAGGTACTACAGACAAAAGTCATTACTAATAAAAACTAACACCAACACCAAATGCCTCATAAAGTCCGGCAACTAAAACGAAGTATGAACGTATTCAATGATGTCTCCATGACTGGAACATGTTGTTGGCCATGGTATCGCGGAAATTGGTCCATAATGGAGTAGCTTCTACAGTCCCAACGTACTCTCTATCATCACCCACGTTCTCCTCCAAGTTCCGTAACACTTCCTCCTCTATAGGATCGACTTCCATCTGTGTCCGAATGAAGTTGTGGAGTACAGCACAAGCAAGAATTGTCTAGTTTTGGACCTTGATTGGGTACCAAGACCTGCTGCGGAGTATGGCCCATCGTCCTTTCAACAAACCGAATGCTCTTTCTATTACATTCCTCGTCTTGCTATGGCATAGGTTGAAAAGTTCCTTTGGTGATTGTGGAGCAGCTGTGCCAGCACCCCTTTCCTTAAGATGGTAGCGAGTCCCCCGGTACGGTGTGAGAAAACCATCCGCATTAGTGTACCCACAATCTGCCAAGTAGTAGCAACCTACACATAAATAAAATCATATCATTTACCATGTTTACTCATTTAAAGAAAGCATGCAATGTTAAACCATACTTACCGGTCGGCACCTTAAGACCATTCGAATGGTGTAACGCGTCCCGCAATACCCTGCTGTCGGCTGCCGATCCTTCCCAGCCGGCAAGAACATATATGAAGTTCATTTGGGGATTACAAACACCAAGAACGTTAACCGACATAGATCCTTTTCTCGTCCTATATTTCAGCTGGTCCTTTTGTCGAATAATAACTTCGACGTATGTTCCATCCAACGCACCGAGGCACCCCTGCAATATCAAATTAATACAAAGTTCAAAACACATGTAATTTACACAACTTAACATGGACTTACAACTGACAGGACATAGTGAAGTCGACTTATTAAAGTTCAGGTGCATTGTTAACACTTCAAAAAGCACAAGACGATGACTGCTGTGTTTTAAAATTAAACACAACGCACCTTGAATTGTTTCCACGGCTTTGAAGTATAGTTCTCTGGGACGCCAACGGGCTCTATGAGCAAAACATTGCTTATACGGAGTAGCGCTTTCAGCGTCTGTCTGAAATAACGGCTTACAGTATAACCCGAACAATAAAAGTCACCCTTCACTGTGCGATTCTTGTGATGGTGCCCCAATATATTAAGAAAGATTGCCACTTTGCACGGAATGGTTACAAACCGTTCATGTGTTAAGCCACCAAAGTGTTCGTGCAGGTAGCACAACCGACAGAAGGAATTCCTATTCATCCGGAGATTGTCTATACAATTTTGATCACTAACTTGTGTAAACCGGCGAAGATGTTTCAATTGGTCCGGTTGGTTCGCAATGATTGAATATCGACGCTTACGTAAACGGCGCTCATTCTCAACAGTTTGGTTGTACCAGATGTACATCAAGTAAAGCAATGTCATTGAAATAGCAGTACGTTTCAGAACAAACTCTATCCACGCCACAAACCTTACCTTTGTGTTTGGATCCATTACAAAACACTCAAAAAAATCTGCAAGTTCATTCCGACCAGTCAAGTTTAAAATAAGCACAAGATCTATGACATTTCATAACGGGTGCTAACCCTCTGCCTAAATGGATATGTTTCTCAGACTTCACTAAGCATGCATAGCAATAACTGAATACGAAAATCACACAATATCGGGAACTTCTTTTTGCTAGATCAGATTACACAAATTGGAGAACATCAAATTCGATTAAAACAATACTCCCACAAAACGACGCCTGGGCAAACTCGAACTACACACCTACCTAATAACATGAACCTTATTCGTCAACGAAACTGCATTACCTTCGCTGATAACTCAAAGCCCCTTTCCGATGAATCCAAGCGATATTCCTTCAATTCAAAGCGCAAAAGTTAGAAGCGGTACATCAAATATGGCAAAATGAACAATTCACTGCACAACATACCAACCTCTTCTATTTGCTGCAATCGCCGATGTTCAGAATTCTGCCCAACAAAAAAAAGGCCAAACCCTAACAAGAATGAACAGTGTTATGTTGAATCGTACTTAAGAAGCTTCACCGCAGGGCAAATATCGGAAATTTGGAAATATGCACAGTAGCGATCACTTGCATAAAAAATCAACAAGAGTTAATATCATCCCAAAATCGATATGAGGTAGGAGACTTGATAGATGAACAGTGGCAGGCTTTTGCGGGCTGAATATTAAGTGGACAAGGCCCATATGACTTAATTTTTGATACCAAACTGAAAATTAGCCTCGGTTGCTCATATCTGTATGGGTTAATAATGATGCCAAGCGCGTTCTAATTATATTAGGTGTCATATATTTATGTTTTTGTTTCAAATGATCGACCGTAGTAGGGGATTACAATAATTTTTGATAAAAAGTTTTTGAAATGATGTACTTTGATTGACTATGTTGAAAAGATTCAATTATCATTCATTTAAAGTTGTTTATTTCGTTTATGTTTTGACTGTGTTAAAAGAAAAGTCTGATGGGTGTTGTAGATTAGATAATGTTTCCTTCTCATAAAATTTTAGAGATATTAGCTAACCTATTCGTTATCCTTAATATAATTTACATTGTTATCTCGATATTATTCTTTTTATGTAATTTTTATTACTCAAAGAAACCAAAGGGTATAAGTGACATTTTCAAATAAAAAGGGTTTCAATCAGACAATTAAAGTAAATTGGTTAATTGGGCCACTGGGGTAAAGAAGTTTGATAATTAAAAAGGTCCGAATACTAAAGTAATCCTTCGTATTTTTAAGCGGATTAAGTTTGACTCAACGACATCTCAGCTTTGGGGAGCGCGAGAAAATGGCATGCTAACAGCTAATAGCACAATCCGACGACACCTCTGCGGCGGAGTCCTCCGCCCCCACCTCTGGTGCCGCCGCAATTCGGCGGACGCTTCGAAGCCAAACTAAACTGTAGTCATAAACTCGATGGAGAAAAACCGGCGGCGTTTTCCATCTGCTCGCAACTCGCCTGCTCAAGGCATGTATTTAATTTCTGTAATATCATTTTAGTTCATTGCGCTCTTCTGGAATTATATCCGCACAGTAATTTGGTTCGAGGAATTGGAGACTTATAATTGGAATTAGATGTGCTTTATTGGTAATTTAAATAGGTGTTGCTGCGTTTCTGATTTCACAAGCTCATTTCGTTGGTCTAATTTCCAAACACGCTACTTTTTTTGTTTGTTTGTGTGCGTGTGTGTGCTGGTAATTTTAAGTAATAATGTGGTATTGGAGCTGGACACTATGAAGAGACTGTTGTAGGTGCAGCATTCAGGGCATTGAGGTTTTTCTAGATTTAGAGTGCTAATTTTGATATGCGTTTCATTTAAATTAGTAGTTGTGTATACCAGTGTTCCGTTCGTTATTTCGTTGATCTGATGCATAGATGGTATGTTGTTTGATAGATAAAGCGTTACAGAGAATTCCTGACTGCTGCATTGCTAAGAATCGTGAACGAAGAAGTACCAAGGACTCGTTCAAGGTTGGTCTTTCATGTTCAGAATACATCTCGATTCTTTAAGCTATAAGTAGACCTTTCCTTTTCCCTCATAATTTGAATTAATTTAATTTTCATGCCTGATTGCTATGTCTGCTATGCATAACAGTTCTAAAACTCACTTTTTTTATGAGTGCTTCTGCCACTAATGTATATGATTACCATTGTTTCTCCACTAGACTTTGAGTTCGTACAAGTGCGTATTTATATGAAATTGGGGGTTTGATTTGGAAAATATTTTATTCTATGCACCAAACTAATTCGTGCTGAATAATTTGAAAAAAAAAAAGAGCTAAGGTAACAGCTCAAAACTGAATCTGAATATTCGTATGCAATTGTAGCAAGGTACGGGATTTCTTGTCCATTCTTGTTCATGCATTTTCTGCATTTTTTTCTTCATTAATTTTTTCCATCCCCTTCTGGAGGTGGATTCCACCCTCTCCAGTATTTGAACATTTTTTCCTGGTTTCACATTAGAGGAACGCATATATTCTGTATATCCAATTTCGACCTCTTTAGCATATGTGAATATGGGATTTCGGGATCATTCATTCGCATCAATTCTGAACTTTGCTCTGTAACCTCGGATCAATTGTTTGTCCTTCAAACAAAATAACTACTGACTTTGCTTTTATAGTTCTTGATTTATTCTGAACTTGTAAGAACAACCATATGCACAATCATTGTTTTTTCTGCATAGTTTTCTTGCAAGCTTAAAAGAATTAATGGAATTGCTTGATCGAGTCAAAGTTCTATTATTCCAAAGGATCTTCCAAGTAGGAATTAATTTTTAAATTATTTCAGAAATCTCATCTGGATTTTCTGTGGTATTATGGTTACCAATATAAATATGATTGCATTGCGGTGAATTAGATCAGTTACTGAAGCAGAGCTTGCAAAAGCACCTGCTTGAGGAACTGGACCTAGCATTTCTAAAAGAGACCGAAGCTTATAAAAAAATAATGCAGCACCTGCAGCAGTGCGTAATATATTGTAAATTAAAAGTTACCAACCATGAGTGTGCATTAGCTTGATGGTGGTGGTAACTAACTTTTAGTTAGCTCTTTTGGATAGGTTAAGGGTGAAAAGAATTTGATTGTCAGTTTGATAGCCGAGAGGGTTATTGATTCCTTTTCATCCTATACTATTGTCGTGTATCTCAAAATCATATTCTTGAATCTGTAAGTTATCCAAACGGCAAGCCTTTTCTTTCTTTCTTTTTTAGTATAATCATTTGCACTTATAACAAACTTTATCTTTGCCACTTGACTTATTTAATGAGTCTAATTATTTTTGAATGGAGTGCTGACAATCTATGAACTCTACCAAGTCTCACCAGAGCATCTATGTGCCTTTGTTATGTATAAATATGTGGGGTATTGCTTTGCTGTGTAGCTTACTCTCTCTTAGGAAGAGTCCTCAAATGAGAAACGTGGTTACGAGTTTCGACGCTTAAGTCTTATCCAGAAGAGTTAAAGGAAATGTCTCAATCATGGTCCAGTACAAAGAATGAAGAATGTTTAATATGTAATAATTTTGGATAATGTTGTATTGTTGGTGGTGTAATCTTTAATTGGTAAGCTTATGGAAAAAACCAACTCACGACCTGTGTTCCCTAGGAATTTGGGCATGTAAATATTTAGCATTCGTACTGTTCTTACAAGTAATTACTGTAAAACAAATTCAAGCAGTGAAGCTGAAATAGATCCACTGGGAATATGCAGTATCATTCATATAGCCTAGTATCATTTACTCTCTAATTTTGCTAACTCTATATTTCTATAGCTAGAAACCCCACCACTGTGAACCGCTGCCGGTACTATCAAGAAAGGTACAAGACTCAAAGCTGCATCCGTTTTCAGGCGATGCCAAGGAGCCCTCAGCCATCTGTGCCATATTCAGAACATCATCTGCCTCCTCCTCCAGGTAATCAAATTTTGCATTAGGATCACTGCACGAAGGCATGCATATTTCATGGCTATTTATGTCTAGCACAATTGTGGGATTCTCTGAATTCGTTAACATAACACGGTTCTTCTCGTCATTTTCCTCTCCATCTCCTTCATCAGCCATCTTTCTTAGTCTCTGCACCTGCCATATTGTCACACCCTTTATCATTTCACTCAAGCTGGTACAGATAATATTTGATTTGATTAATCTATTATTCTTGTACCTGAATGAGAAGGGTCTGATTCTCTTCCCGCAAGGCCTCAATCTGTGAAGCCAAATTATCGTAGCTGGACTTAAGTATGTTGTAATCTCGTTCGAGTTGCTTCGATTTCGATCTAGCCCTTTTGTTCTGAAACCATATTGCCACCTGACGAGGCTGCAGGCCGAGCTTGTTAGCTAGGTGCTGTTTCAGGCGGAGCTCCGGTCGGGCCTCCGTCTCGAAAGTCGTTTCCAGTGACTTGATTTGATCATCGTTGAACCTTTTTCTGTTGTTGTTTTTGCCGCTCTTCTTGATACTTGCAGTAGCCATGAAGTCCTGGTTTTTCCTATATGGTGTCTTCCTATTTCTTTGGATGGCTTCTAAGGCTTTGTTTGTTGTGGCTCATTTATTTAGCTGAGTGACCACATTCTGTGTGCAGCTTTAAGGTTTAAACATATAATACGTACGTGTATGTCTTGATACTGGGTGGGCCTGGAGAAAGCACTTGTACCGTGAGATACCAGGTGTCAACTCTGTCAATTTTTAATATCCTATTTTATGGTCAGGGTTTCTATGCATAATTTATTAATTTTGCATTCTCACTCTATTTCTATGCCACTTAAAATTATATAGTGAGCAAAAAAATGAGATATTAAAAAAACATATTTATATGTAAATCCCATTGGCTTTGCAAATTACACTTTCTATCTTTATATTTTACTAGCAGATTACAAGCACTCTCTTCCATTATACTTGGTGAAAGATTTAAACATTTTTCATTAATTTTTTGATGTGTAGTAACGGAGTCATCCCATACGAGCATCTTAAGTTTCATGACTTTCTATTGGCGCGATTATTAATATTAGTTTTAATAAGTTGCGTATCGATTGTTCCTTATAGATCAATTTGAGAAGCTCTGATGATATCAATTGTTTTATAAGATTAGTTTAAAAAGTTTGGTGGCACTTATAGTTCCATGTTGAATACTTCGATAGACTTTTGTATTACATACACATCAAACTCCAATGGAAACCTTAAAACTAATAAGGAAATGTGTAATTTTCAAAATCTAGAGAGATCTATATTTAACAGTAGGTTTAACCATGAGGGTAATTTTAGGCCAAATCGGTGTATTGAGGGGCGAGTGTTTTATAGTTGTTATGTGGTTGGCGAAAAATTTACGGAGAGTGATAAATTAAATAACAAGTATAATACACTTATTCTTTAATTAGTTGGAATTTGATCGATTTAGATTTGAGTTAGAATTTTCCTTCTAAATGTAATCTACCCTAAAGAGATAAATACAATTTTCTTTCTATGTAGGAGTTGCTCTGAAATTAATAACCTACATAATCTTCAATAACGAGAAGAAAATGATATTGGAACATCTCCTCTCCTGAAAAAGGTCGTCCTCAATTATCCTTCTTCTTTTTCTACTCCAATGAATTAATTAACATATCCCATCAAATAGAGTGAGTTAATTAACAAATAACAATTAACTTATGATTATCAGTTACTATTTAAAGTAAAACCAAATGATTACATATGTTGATATTCAGATTAAGGATCTTAGAATGAACTGAAAGATCCCGGTGAAATTATAAAATTGGTGTGCTTTGACTTTTATTTTGTAATTATAGTGTAAGTTTTGTTTGTATTATATATTTAGTGTAAGAAGGTTTTCCCATACACGTCTTCATCATTGTTTTCATTTTCCTATTTTTGTATATTTATGATTAAGACCCATAGTTTATAAATGTTTTCATTTTGGTCCATTAATTTCTCTTTCGTGTATTTTTTCTATAAATTTATTGTTTATATGATTTATTATTTTTCCTTTTTCTTCTATACCTTGTATTATTGTGTCTCTATTTAATATATCTTTATTTATTGTTCGTTCGTAATTTTTCTGATATATTTCTTTTTTATATATAGATGTTTCTAAATTTTTTCCCATTTGTTTAATATTTTTAGTTTTCATGATTTCTTTTAATCGGTGTCTTTCTTCTGTTATAGTGTCTAATTCTATTTTTGGTTTATAACTCATAATTAAGCGTGTGACATCTGATATGCTGTATCTCTTTTTCTTTTGGTATTATTTAAATCTTCGTTTGCAGTTTTTATCATTATTTCTTGAGTTCGTTGTGATATATTTTTATCGTGTCTTAAATTATGGTATGCCATTTTAACAAGATATTCGTCTATAATAACTTGTTCTTCTAATTCTCGTATATCTCGTGTTATTCTTGTTTTATAATTAAATCTTTCCATTATGTTATAGTTAATTGTGTAATTATTTGTTTTGATTTCTGCAAACTTATAATATTTTTCAAATGTTGTATAGCATCTGTTTTACGACCTTCGTGTTTAGCTTTTAAGTAAAGTTTTACTTCTTTATCATAACTTTCGTTTATAGCTTTTATATTGTCTCTATAGAATTTTTGTCTATTATAATCATACATTTTTGGATTATAATTTGAGTTTTAGTATTTTAGAATCGTATACGGGCTCTGATACCAGAGAGGAATCAGAGTGTTTCCTTGATAGTGGTGGTTAATTTAGCCATTTGATCGGCTAATTGTGTAAATTCGTTTTCAGTTATTTCATTAGAAGATTCATCTTCTTTGAAATGTTTAATAGAGGCCCGTGTACTAGTACTAGTTTCATTAGTTCTTTGGTTTGGTGGTAGGTATGTATAACATGTACTTTTACTTTTTAAGAGTTTAGGTGTTTTATTTTGAAAAACATTAGTGTTAACATATTGTATAATAGGTGTTTTTGGTATGTATTTTATACGAGAGACTTCTCGAAAAATATCTTCCATATATATTTTATCTGTATTTCTAAATTGTATACTATGATGGCTGTTTGTTAAAGCATATCCAATAGTGTATGTTATTGAAAATGGATAATCATTTGTTTCCATTAAATCTTGTCTTTCAAATTTATAGGCAATGTTTAAAGATTTATCTAGTTTTTCTGTTACAAGTGGTATAGCATAGTGTAAAGCTACATTGAAAAGTAGTTTAGTATAAGCAAGGTTTCCTTCAATTATTCCAAGTATTTTATCTTTTATGTTCATAATTCTGTCATCACATATAGCTAGTTTTATAGGTGAGTTTATTCCTTCAGCAAATGTGCTCTTAATTAGTATCTGTATTGTAGAGATATGTATATATCCTATTTCACTGGGTGTATATTTTGCTTTTTTAATTTTCTGAATTATATCAGCTTTGTTTATCAACGAAATGGCTTGTGTTCCTTTTGTTGTAGAAATTTCAATGGGTGTTTCACATGTAAATTTTCCATATAGAATAATGTTTTTTCTGCTCAGTTTTGTTTTTAAATCTGTTTTCATATCTTGTCCATCAATTAAGTTTAATTCTTTTCTTCTAACCTTGTTTAATTTTTTGTTGTCTATAACAATATCTTGAGAAAAATATCCGTATTCTTCGGTTGTTTCAAAGTTTTCTATTTGATCTATCAAACTAATCTCCATGTATATAATTTTTAGTATATAAAAATGTAATTAACGGTATCAGAACGAAATTTGTATTGTTTACCTGTTTGTGTATTCATATCTACTGTCTTCATGCACTCCATGTTACCTGTTCATCATATCTTCAAAATATATGTTTGATTTTTGTATGAGAATTGTTTAGTTGTGTATGGTTGTGTATGGTTCTGCTATTCAGGCGTGAGGCCAACAGAAAAGAAAAGCTCAAAGGCTTTTGAAACTCAGAGAGTTTTGATCAACACATGATCTTTTTCTCCATTCAAGTCTGAATATTACCTAATACATTGAGGCCAATATATAGGCGCTCGACTCACTATTACAGACGCGTTTTTTATTTACAAAAGTCAAAAAGTAGAAAAAGACTTAAAGTAAAAACAATAATGGTGCTCAACAACTGCACCTAAGAAGCAGACAAAGACATAAAGTCTGCATTATTGAGGTGTGTTCGTCATTGCTTACGTATTCCCTTGAGTGTTTGACGTCATTGCATGCGTCAGTTTACATTATTCTTCAGTAACAGTGTCTTCTTTTATTGATTCGTTTGAATTGTGGGACCCTGTTTCTTCTGCTTTGTCTTCTGGTTTGTCTTGGCATACTGCACAACTGTGTTCATCAATTATTTCGCTGTATTCACAGAAAATAAGTTTGACTTCCATGGGGAGTGTCTTCAAACTGTGTTCTTCAATCTTGATGAAGGTTTTCTCAAAGTTTTCCAACGTTTTTAGTTGTAACGGTGGAATTGTGTATCTTGAAGATCCGTATATCAAATGATAATTGGATTTGTAGTTTATCTTGACATTACTGTCCTTGTTTATCTCTTGTGATGCATAAAATATTTGATTTAGTTGTTTCGCAACTATCTCATTTATGTCATCAAATGTTTTCATTGTGTCGATACTGGGGTATTCTCCGTTTGAAACTATCAGTTTGATAATTCCATAAGAGTGTACTAATACTCCTTCTTCGTTGAAGATAGGATATGAAAGTGTGGATTTAAAGACTATTTCTTTATCCATGTTTCCTCTTGAGACTCGTTTAGCATAGTCTTGAAGTGTAGACATTAGTTTTGGGCTAAATTTTCGAAAACAATTTGGGTTTTTGAAGTATAGGGTATCAAGAAATCCATGTATGAAGAATTGGTATATCAAATCTGGGTCTGTTTGTTCAAATACAACGACTTTTGGGCCGTTTCTGTTTACTGGGTACCAAAAGAGGTTGTTTTTGTCTTTCTCTGGGTTGTATTCAAAAATGGATTTCAAGAGGTTGTCGAATTTTTCTTTTGAAGGTTGTATATGGGCCTCTTTTTGGGCTGGTGTTTGAACACGGTCCATTGGGTTTATTGTAGGTATGTTTCCAAGAACTCTCATTTTTTCTTTAAGGTTGTTTTGGGTTTGAAAAGTGGTTTGGAGAGTGTTTTTGTAGGTTTTGGTTTCTTCAAGGGCTTGTTTAGCTTCTTCGAAACTGTTATAGGATTTGTGTGTTATTCCTGAGTGTCCTAGTATGTGTATACTTGCTTTGGACCAATGGTCGTAAATCCCTCGGCTTGGACCATTGAATATTGTGTACCATTTTTTGACCTGTTTTCTTTCATCTTCACTGTCTGCTGATGATGAAGTATTCCCTTCTGCTGCTGTTTGTGGAAATGTTTTTGATTTTGTGAATGTTTTTGTTTGTGCTGGATCCACCACGCTTGCTGGAAACTCTGATGGTGGAAGTCCTGCTGCTTGTTGAACAGCGTGTAAGGCGGCAAGAAGTTCTTGACGCTGTTTCATCTTGGATTCTGTGAATTTTTGTATTTCCAATTGTTTAGCTCTCGTGAATTGTTGTATCTCATGATCAATTGTTTCGATGTTTTGTTTCATCAGGGCTATCGCGGCCTCCATTCTCGTGTGAGTGTGTCTGCGAGGGCGTTCTCTTCTGATTTTATGTATACAATGTGAAACTGGTATCTTCGTATTTCGAGCTGCCACCGTATCAATCTTCCTTGGTTGTAGTTGTCTCGGAGTGTATACCTGTAGAAGTTTGTTAAGTATTTTGAATCTGTTCGAAGTTCAAATTCTCGAGGTAAAAGCTCGAGTTTCCACTTCCGAAGTATCTTTAGACATGCAAGTGTCTCTTTTTCATGGACCGTATAATTTTTCTGGGTTTCTGTAAATGTCCCAGATATGTATTTACAGAGTTGTGTAATTTCGCGAACCTTTTTGGTTCTTGTATTCATATGACCTTCAAGGTCGTTTGTATTCATTTTTTCAGCTGGTATTGCAAGCATGCAACCAGACCATGTATCATTTGAAGCATCTGTCTCAATGATAATAAAATCGTTTTCCTTTGGATTGTATAAAACAGGCAATGTTTCACAATACTGTTTTATTTTCAGAACTTGTATAGAATCTTCGATTCTCCAGTTCCATTGTATTTTCTCAGAAAGTTTCTTTTGTAGTTGTGTTCTTTCTTTAGCAAGGTTCTTGATGAATCCTTGATCAGAAATGTAGTTTAAACATCCAAGAAATCTTTGTAGTTGTTTTCGATCAGAAATTTGATCTGGAAAATCGTTTAATTTTTTCAAAATGTTGTCTTGAAGAACTATGTTTCCTTGTGAATCAAAAGTATTTCCAAGAAAATCAATTTTTTGTCTACATAAGACTGCTTTCTTTTTAGAAAGAATTAGTCCTTTGTCTTTGCATCGTTTCAAAACTATCTTTAGTTTTTTCAAATGATCTTCTTTATCTTGATTACTAAAGATGATAATATCATCAATATAAGCAAGACAAATGTCTTCTAAACCTTCAAGGTTTTTATCCATAAATCTTTGGTATATTCCAGGTGCTTGTTTCAAACCAAATGGTAAAACATTCCATTGGTAGTGTTTTTGTGGAGGACATGTAAAAGCTGTTAGAGGTTTTGTATTTTCATGCAATCGTAATTGCCAGTATCCTGATTTAGCGTCTAATGTACTGAACCAAGTTTTTCCTTTTAACCTATCTTTGATATAATCAATTCTAGGAAGTTTACCAGCGTCTCCAACAGTTTTTTCGTTTAATTCTTTATAATTTATAACCATTCGTCGTTGTCCTCGTTTTATTTCATTTTTGTTTTCTACATAGAATGCAGGTGCTGCGTGTGGACTTTTGCTTTCAGAAATTAATCCTTTTTCTAAAAGTTGTTTACATTCTTCTGTAAATTCATCAATATCTCGTTTAGAATAAGGTATATTGTTTTTTACATTTACTTCATCTAGAGGATTTTTTAGTTTAATCTCAACTATCATATGATTATTGTTTTTATTTTTATCTAAAGGGTCTTCACTAGTAACAGAGTCTAAGATTTCTTCTATTTCTTTTTCAAGATTTGTTTTTATAAAAAGTATTAATTCATGATTGATTAAATAATTTATTTTGTCTATAAGATTACTTCTGTCTTCAATTTTTACTATTGGTATTTTAACTGTTTCGCTTCTTTGAGATAGTTTTTCATTAACGGGTGATTTTAAAGTGATGTATTTTAAATCTTGACAAAAAGGTCTATATAGTTTTAAAAAGTTATTTCCTAAAATAAATGGTAATCCTGTTTCGTGTCTGTATATAGATGGTATAATGAAACAATATCCCTGTATCCAAATTTTTTCTAAATATGTTGCGTACCATATATAATAATGACTCGCATCTGCTATCATTACTTTTAATGGTTGTTTAAGTTTTTTCCATTTGAATATTGTAAGTGCTGGTGAAGCAAAGCATAAACTTGCTCCTGTGTCTATAAATGCTTTGATTGTTTTATGTTTTATTCTTACTTCTATAAATGTAGCGTTAGAGTTTTTCATTTAAAAATCTTCGTCTGAGCTATAATCATTTTCTGATTCTGTAACTGTTTCTATTTCGTATATGTTTTCTAGATCAGAATAGTCTTCCTCTATTGGTTCTAGATCGTATGTTTGAGCTACTTGAAGAATATGTAGTTTTTTATTTGATTGTTTTCGTTGTTTAGGACAGTCTCTTGCATAATGTCCTTCTTCGTGGCAAAGCCAGCATTGACATTTTTTCTTTCCTTCTGGACAGTATTTCTGTTTAGGTTTGTATTCTTTCTTTTTAAAAAAACGTCTTCTTCTTCTTTGAAATTTATGTTTATTGTTGTCAATCCATTTTTTAGGTTTCTTTCTCCATCTATATCTTTTATCTTTTCTCCTATATTTTCTTTTTTTATTTGGTCTAATAATGTATGGACTTTCTCCGTATTGTTGAGGTACTAAAGGATTTCCCTCACAACATATCGTAACTTTGTTTTTAACTGCATTGTGTAAGTCTCTTTCATAGCATTTATCTCCTAAAAATTGTTCTACTACTGTTTGTGCTCCTCCTAGTGTTTCTGAAGCGAATCCTTCGTTTACTTGTTTCTTAAATTCCGCATATATAATTTGTCCTACTGGATAAGGTAGTTTATTAAAGTATAATGATAAATATTTTTCTCTGTCTTCTTTGGATAAATTATAGTAATACATATTATATTCGCAGTTAAAGTGTTCTATGGCGCACATATCTAATATTTGTGTATTCGCAAGATGGTATGCTGCTCTGTCTTGTTCTCTTTTATTAAATATAATTCCTGAATCTTGTATAGGTATTCCAATGAATTCTGAGTATATTTTTGCAACTATGTTCCAAAAAGTATCTATAGATTCTCTTCCTATCAAGAGTGTTTTCTGTTCTTCTGATAATGTGCCTAAGTAATGTGTTACATTTCCTATTGTTTTGTATTGCACAAAATTGAATATTGTTTTAAAATCTCCTTGTCTTAATCTATCTTCGGTTTCTATAATTAATCCTAGTTTATGTGCCCATTCAGTAATAAGTGATGATTTATTTGTTACACAGTCTATATCTAGTATTCCATCTATTCCTAGTATCCCCTTTGTAGGTATATATTGATCAGGTATTTTAGACCATCTTCCTTTTTTATTTGGAATGTATCCCTTTTTGAAATTGTATTGTATGCTTGAATTTTTTAGAGGATTGGTATATTTATCTTCTTGATAATATTCCCCTTTAATTTCTTCATCTTTTGTGTTACTGCTTTCTGGAATATCTTTCTTATCTTTTTCTTGTTTCAAATTGTGTTCCATTCCTATCACATCGTCTTCTGATGACTCGTATCCATAAATTACTTCTTCATTTTCCACTTCCGGTTTTATAGCTTCTAATGTATGGGTTTGTTTATTTTCTTCATCAACAATTTTTAATGATTCTAATAAATTGTTTAATTCTTCAATTTTTTCTTCTAAATGAAAAGTTTCCATTATAATCGTGGAGCTTCTATTTGAAATGGTTTGAGATTTTTGTTTCCAAAATATGTTTCAAGATCGGCAATAGTTATATGCCTAGAATATTCTTTTCGTATAATTACTTCTTTGAGTTGTTTTAATAATTCCTGACAGTTTGACATAGGGAGTATTATTTGTTTTCCTCTAAGTTCTCGTAGAAGTTTATCTAGAATTTCTTGTGTATTATCAATTTCATTTATAACATTTTGTTTTTTATCTAAAAGAATTTGTTGTAACATATCTATAATGGTATTTAATTGTGGGTTTGTAGTAGTGTGAAATAAATGTGGATATTCTCCCCCCTCCTGATGACAAGAGAAAATGTTTTGATCTATTTGATAATATGATTCTATGTCTTGATTATTGGTGACGTTCGTGATAGTATGGTCAAGTTGAGACATTTTTTCGTTAGTATTCTTTAATTGTTCGGTTAATGTTTGTACCGTGTTATTTAAAGATTGTATTTGCTGATTTAATGTTTCTACAAAATTTTGTAATTCATTCATGCTGACGAAAGTATGTTTAATTTAGTTATTTCTGCACGACATCGTTTTATTACTTGTTTATTTTCATTTATGAGTTCTGGTATTACTTCCTCTGTTTGGTTTAGAAATTCATTTGATAGTTTTATGAATTTAATATAGTCTTCGAGTATTGGAATAGTAGTGAGGTCATATATTTTATTTTTTATAAGATGTTCTTCATAACTTTTAAGATTTTGAATAATTTTTTCAAGTTTTTCATATTCTTCTGGATTAGTTGTTTTAGTTAATATGTCTATTTTTTGTTTAATTATTTCTCTTATCCTTCTTATTTCTTGACGTTTTAATTGTTTTTGATATTGATCCATATTTAGCTTGTGTAAAACTTATGCTGATGAAAGTATATTTATTTTTGTTCTTAATCTTTTGCACCAGTTTAGTGTATTTTCAGTTTGTTCTTTAAATTCTTCTGTATGTTTGTTATGTTGTTTTAACCATGTCATATATTTTTCTAATCGTATCAAATTAACTGGAGTGTATATTTCATTTTTCAAGAGTTGTTTTTCTCTTCGTTTTCTACTATTAAGAATTTCTTCATGTATTTTGTAGTTTGTTGGATGAGTTATTGAGTTTAAAACTAAAGTTTCTTGTTTTATTATACTCCGTATTTTTCTTAATTCCCTTCGTTTCATCTGTTTATTAAATTGATCCATTTTTATCCGTTTATTTCTCGTTTATATATTTTTTCTATTAATTTTATATTTATTGTATCAATTTGTTTAACATTATCTGTTATATTTTTTATTTTATTTCTTTCATTTGGACATATAAAAATATTTTTCATGATAGACTTGTATTTTATTGCACTTTCTAGTCTTTTTCCTGATTTTATAATATCTGTTTTTATTTTTCTTTGTTCATTCATTTTATTTTTGAAATCTTTTTAGTATTAAAATAGTTTTTTGTATCTGTTCTTGATAATATTCTATCCAGTCGTTATGATATCTAGCAATATACCAGTGTCCATTATTTCTTGCCATTAAGTATAAGTTTTTATGGTTATTATATTCTTTGTATAAATCCGTTAAATATTTACTATAGTTTTTCATGAAAAGTATTGTGGTTCAAAGTATAATATTTCAAAAGTTTCTAGTATAGATTTATAAGAAAATATCAACTGTGTCATGACTTTTTGGAAACGCTTTTTCAAAAAGCGTTTTACACTTCTTTTGAAAAGTCATTTTCAAAAGTGTACTCTTTTTAAAAAGTCACCGAAAGATCCCAGCATCACTTTCTTGAATTCAATACTCATGAAATCGTGAAATTAATTAGCATTGGTTTCTTTCTCCCATAAATTTCTGGAGTAGGGTGGGTGTAGGCTTTTATCTTATCTAGTAAGTATGTCTACGTTTGGAATTTCTTGTGTGATGGGGACAGGAATTAATGTGAAGATAAGGGGTCCTTTTGGAATAAAGAGGAAAATAAAATATGGTGTACATGTCCAAATTGCAAAAGCATACTTCATTCTCTTCCGGACATAAACTGACACGTTGTATCAAAGTCATTTGAAACAGGACAACCTTAGGCTTTGCTGTCTATCACTATCCAATTGTGATGTGCCAATGTGGCTCTATATTAATATTTGTCGCTCCTTACGTGCCCCCTTCGTCTTTTGGAGATTTCAAGGTTTAACTGCCATTTGGCATTTGATTTGTTGATTTGTGCTTCTACTTTATTGAGTTTTGTGGAGATAAAGAGGAAAAAAATAATGTTTTACTGAAACACGAGTAAATAACTTAAATAGTAAGTATTTATATTTGTAAATTAATAGGTTATGAGTTTGAGTTTGAGGTTGAATAGTTAAGGAATTAAATCCTCTTAAAAATAATATAGATCACTGATTTTTGGTTAATTATAAAAGAGATTAATATCTTCACTATGTGTAGCTAATGGGGATTGATTTAAGTAGTTAATGAATTCAATCTCTAAAGTAATATTTTGGGTTCGAATCTCGTTTGAGAAAGATATGATAAAATCGTAGTTTTTAAAAATATACACTCATAAAAGGTTAGACAATTTCGATAGGTTTGATATATGAGATGAATTTTGTACATTTGATCCGGTTAATAGTGAATAAATGAAATTACATGTTCATCGAAATTGTATATCATATTTGATATAAAAGAAATAAGTATTAAGATATGACTTCGAGGATGCGTTGTAAAACGTGCAAAAAGATATTTGAAGTCCCGAAAATTCCTTGGAGTCATATTTGAAGTTTGAGCTGTCCCTTTGGTAGGTTACTGTTTATAGTTTGGGACAGCAATGTGTACAAGAATTTGTAGCTTTGTGTGAAAGTGAGTCCGTGTGGGACTGACTTTATATGTGAGAAAGTAGAGATGTTCACACACACACACATTGATGATGTCTGATGTCTATCATATAATATTTGCAAAGTGTTGTGGATGCTCAATAAGCCAAATGGACGGTGAGATGGATATGTTGTCCTAAAGTTGGTGGAGATGATGAATAAAAAGATGACTTATGGTAGAATTGAAGGGACTAAAATGGATTGTATTGTGAACTTAATGGACATGGGCGATTCGGGTTTTATGACCTCATTGCCAGAATTATGGTTTTCTTGCTTTTAACTAACATGGAAAATATATTTGGGTGGATCAATCGACTTAGTTACATCTCATCCTAAAATTAGATGGAATAATTATAAGTTATATTTTATATTTAGATATAATTATATTTACATTGTGCTTAGAAAATTTTAATTATATATAACCCATTCTAGAATGTATTAATTACATATAACATATATTAATTATGATGGATGTGTTTGAGCTGACTCAAGAATGGAGCGACAAAGGGAGGCACTTGTAATAGAGTTAAAATCACGATTAGAGTCGGGCCTGATAAAAGGAAGAAACCAATACGCAGCTAATCTTGAGGTCGAGTCTTTTTTCATTTACTGAATCAGGAATAGCCTATTCCAAGCCGTTGAGATTTTTCCCAACTCAAAGGCGATGACTAGTTGATCCAGGAATATGCTACTATTCCTCCTATTTTTGCTTGTTATCATGGTACTTGTAATGTCTTTGGCTTCACGTATGGAATATAGAGGGGGATATTTTTTGAAGGGAATATAGTTAAAATTTTCTACATAGAAGTAGGTGTAATTATATTTGAGAAGTATGTGTAATTATATTTGAAAGTGGAATATCATTTATAATTATTACATTCAGTTTGGGGACTAGATGTAACTAACTTTTATTTGAATTTTTTATACGTGGGATGAAACATTTGATTCACATAAGATTTTCTTTCATTGGTTACTAATGGTATTAGGTTCAATTAGCTTTTTTTTTTTTTTTTTTTCTATAGTTTATTTTCATGATTCAAGTCGGGACGAATCATTTAGGGTGTACTACCAATGGTAGTTGCGTTCTTAGGGACCCAAATTTGAAGCTTTTAGTTAAACTAGTATAATTCGAACTATTAAGTTACACTAGTCGGTGATATTTGAGTAGCTATTGTTGAGAATGGTTTCAACTTTCGAGAAGTTGTACGAGTGGGTTCTATGATCATGCAAAATTATATAACTTAGCATGTAATGTTCTTGTGGTAACTGCAAAATTAAAAAATATGCTAGTTTAATGCTCAAAGGATAAACTATGACATTTTTCCGATAGGCTCATTATTGTTGCGTCTTCTGGTTTGGATAAAACTGATTAGGTACTTGATTAGAAATAATGGTATAGTGGTGTGATTAGTCAATTTGTTCTTGACTCCCAAGTCAAAAGTAATGGATTTTCGTTTGAATCATAATCCCCCATTCCTCCTCACTTATTCAACACGCACAAATTTATTCTCCATGAATTTCTTTTCTTTTATTTAATGATAGTGTGGGGCTAATTAGTAATTTTTGAGATGCAAATCCACTAAATAATGCGAATTTATGGTGTATAGGTACGGATCTAAACAATATGAAACGTGGCAATATTAATTTTTTCTTCAAATATCTTACGTAAAAAAAATTTGATATGATATTCGAGATAAGTAATTGATGTTTAAAAATAAAAACCAACAGAGCAAAAGGGGCATTGCTCTGTCGCGAGGGATTTTGTTCTGGCATTATTAGTAATCCACTAGCAAATAAAGAGGGAGACAGGAATATGTTATAACGCGCTTATCGCTACAGGTTAGGAAACAATAATTCTGCTTAATTAAGATAAGATTTTGGGGTGCGAGAGTGTTATTAATGATGGAAAATCAATCAAAATAAACTTTATTCACACGATTTCGCACTCAGAAGTCATGATTTCAATAAATTGAAATTGAGAGAGATCTTCGGTTATGAATCTGACCACGTTTCTTGGCATCAAAACATGGTGCTAGAAACTTGTCCCGATGCTTGAAGAAAATCAAAGCCAAACGGGTTGGCCGACTTAGAAATTTTATTCAGGGATTGAACAAAATATAATAAAAAAATTGGGTGGCTCAACGCTCTGGGCGCTACAAAAATCTAACTCCCAAACTAGGCTAGAGCCAACACAAGGAGAAGAGATGTGAAGACGAGGGAAGACCCCTTTAGGATGACACTCCGAAGGACGTCCGAAATCCGTTAAGGGAGAGGAGTTCATGAAGATTTCTATCAATATCTGAGACACCCAATCTTTAGTTTTCTTATCCCTTTCTTTTAGTTAGCTTTCAAATTCGTTTTTATGAGTTTTATTAATTTAGTTATTTTTATTCCTTTCGTATTTATTGAAATTATGATTAGTTAAATTCCCTTTAGTTAAAGGGATGATAAACATGCACGTTGATATGTTTTGATTATATGCTAGATTTCTTAAGGTTTTTATGTTAAGATTATGTGTTCTTAATGCTTGTTAAAACTTGATCAACTCTAGCATGATTCTAGAATTTGCATCTGAAGTGAATATTTGCTTATCTCCTGGCTATCTGTTTACTTATTGTTTTTGTTCGTGTTTACTATCTTAATTGCTTTAGTTGTGATAGTTAATATTTACTAATCTTGTGTTTGGTCTCAATTAGAATATACTAAGTGATTGTTTGGTTTTCCCTTCCCTATGGGTATGACACCTTATGTGCTTATCATTGTTGATGTACACTTGCACGCGTATAGGGTTTACAAATATAAAACTTATCCCTAACAGTTCGCGACATCCCAAAAGGAATTCGTTCAGGAAAGGTCTTCAAACAACAAGGGGGTTCTTCAATCTGCTGAAAGAGTAATTTGTCTTCGAATGAAATCCGATGTTAATCAAGCAACTCGACTTGACACATACAGTAAAGAGGTCTAAGGTAGATTGAACCCAGTTCGAACTAATTCGTGGGCTCGACATAAGACGAGTGGGGTTGTCTTAGGACTTCCACAAACTCGCAATCTTGAACGCAACCAGACTCTTCTCTGCATTAACAACAATGGTTCCGTGTTGAGAAGCTCAAACCATCTTCAATAGGTGTCCCCACTCATTGGCAGCCTCTCAAAGGAGCTCTACTGGTTCTACACGACCCTTGTCTTACCGGAAAGCCTTAAAACTAGAGACCTAAGCTACCGCCAGTGATTAGCTATCCAAACATCGTGCATAACCAACACACTCAGCATAAGCAATCCCAGTTATCACACACAGGCAAACACTAATGAGATATCAATAAATAAATAACAATGCATATATGAATGTGCCATGAATGCTCTATCCGTTTATAGGCTCAGACCAATTAACGATGACCGGACCTGATCTGATGGATAGTGACATGGCATAATATTATTGGACCACGTTGCACGCCCCTGACCGATCTGAGATAAGCCACGTGCTCTGCACATGCTCTGAGACACCCAATCTTTAGTTTTCTTATCCCTTTCTTTTAGTTAGCTTTCAAATTCGTTTTTATGAGTTTTATTAATTTAGTTATTTTTATTCCTTTCGTATTTATTGAAATTATGCTTAGTTAAATTCCCTTTAGTTAAAGGGATGATAAACATGCACGTTGATATGTTTTGATTATATGCTAGATTTCTTAAGGTTTTTATGTTAAGATTATGTGTTCTTAATGCTTGTTAAAACTTGATCAACTCTAGCATGATTCTAGAATTTGCATCTGAAGTGAATATTTGCTTATCTCCTGGCTATCTGTTTACTTATTGTTTTTGTTCGTGTTTACTATCTTAATTGCTTTAGTTGTGATAGTCAATATTTGCTAATCTTGTGTTTGGTCTCGATTAGAATATACTAAGTGATTGTTTGGTTTTCCCTTCCCTATGGGTATGACACCTTATGTGCTTATCATTGTTGATGTACACTTGCACGCGTATAGGGTTTACAAATATAAAACTTATCCCTAACAGTTCGCGACATCCCAAAAGGAATTCGTTCAGGAAAGGTCTTCAAGCAACAAGGGGGTTCTTCAATCTGCTGAAAGAGTAATTCGTCTTCGAATGAAATCCGATGTTAATCAAGCAACTCGACTTGACACATACAGTAAAGAGGTCTAAGGTAGATTGAACCCAGTTCGAACTAATTCGTGGGCTCGACATAAGTCGAGTGGGGTTGTCTTAGGACTTCCACAAACTCGCAATCTTGAACGCAACCGGACTCTTCTCTGCATTAACAACAATGGTTCCGTGTTGAGAAGCTCAAACCATCTTCAACAGGTGTCCCCACTCATTGGCAGCCTCTCAAAGGAGCTCTACTGGCTCTACACGACCCTTGTCTTACCGGAAAGCCTTAAAACTAGAGACCTAAGCTACCGCCAGTGATTAGCTATCCAAACATCGTGCATAACCAACACACTCAGCATAAGCAATCCCAGTTATCACACACAGGCAAACACTAATGAGATATCAATAAATAAATAACAATGCATGTATGAATGTGCCATGAATGCTCTATCCGTTTATAGGCTCAGACCAATTAACGATGACCGGACCTGATCTGATGGATAGTGACATGGCATAATATTATTGGACCACGTTGCACGCCCCTGACCGATCTGAGATAAGCCACGTGCTCTGCACGTGTCTTCGACCTCGACCCCTGTGTCTGACAAAGAGGACCACGCGGACCTAAGGTGACTCAGATCAACCTCTCGACCTCAAGTCTAAACCCCTCTGCACAAGTGCCCAGATCGAAGGGCTTGGGGTCAGATCGGTCCAGGTCTAACCCTTGTCTTGTCCAAGGAGCAATGCCCCAGGGTTTGATCATCTCGAGCCTAACTCCATCTCACACGGGTAGGTGGATAAACACAATTGGTTATCGATCTCCCAGATCGACAACACGTATTACCAGACATTCGCACAATCACAAAGCATCTTTGTCGGGACACATGTCTTTCCCTCATCCCTAGGATAGGCGTACGACGGAGCAATTAATGCTCTCATGTACCCGGTTTTGCCCAAAAGGGAATGAAAGTACATTTTGTACCACCTTGGTGAGCTCGAGCGTCCGATAGCCATGCGATCGCTTGCAGCGCAATTAATGCATAGTCGTAGTACGCACACTACTGTGTGAATTAGCCAAGGCTATAAATATGCCTCCCATGAACAGTTGTTGGTAAGCATTTAAGAGCATTTAATAGCACTTATTGCGTTTATTTCTCTTTCTAAGGATAAAATACCGACTTGAGCGTTGGAGCGCCAAAACTGGACAAAACCCCCAATTCCTCAGTTTGGCCTTCAAGTTTACGTGTTCTGAGTGTTTTCAAATCGATAAAGAGTCCACACCTATAAATTCTTGACTGATCGACCTAAATCTGCCAGCTAGATCGACAACTCAGCTCGATCAGTTTTAAACTGGATCAGAAAGAGTGATGGTTTGGGAGAGTCCTCTATCCGTTTATAGGGATGAATATATTGGCTAATTGACCCCTGCGTGGGTTCTTCCTTCGTTAGGCTCAAAAGAAAATGTGATTATAATGTGAGGGTGTAGATTGTAATTCACTGATTGAGATTCATTTATCTATATTATTATATTAAGTGAGAGAACCAAATTTGGTTTGTTGGACTCTCCATTTCTTTTTAAATTTTTATATTTGATTTGATTTTTTTTTTTTTTTTGAAAAAAAGAAAACCCACTCCACGTATATCACCAACTGTTCTCAAATTATTTTTTTGGATTCTTCATTTATTTTTAATTTATTATTATTTTTTTTTTTGAAATAACTCACCCCACGTGCAAAAGTAACTGATCTCAGACACGTAAAATATTATGTAGATTTTACTATGTAGATAAGCGATAACTCAAACACATGAAATACTATGTAGATAATCAATCTCAAGTAGTATTCACGTTTTTTATCTACACACGCATCAAGCGTGTAGAATTGTTAGTTATTAATTAAATGTTAGATATTACTTTCATTTATTATTAATCATATATTAGATATGCGAATTCTATCTTTGAATATAAAAATAATTTTAAACTTTTTTGACCCAACAGTTTTATATGGATTGAGTATCCACGTAATGGTGAGTGTGATTTTATGGCCACATTGCTTGCAAAGTCAATATTTAGGTATTCCTATTAAAATGTCTATTTTTGTTTATTTTCAATTTCATCCGTTAGTATATTTCTTGATTAGTGATTACAATTTCAAATGTATACAATCCTTCTTTGAACGGAATATAATTATGAATTGCATAAGACTATATAAATTTTATAAAAATAGAATAATCTTGACAAATACATAAGCATGAGTGTATCTAATTTTTAGGCAGAAAATAGATTATCTTAAAATTGAACCAAATGAGGTAGTGTCTCTTGTTAATGACGTTTTTAGGGCCATCAATGGGTCGAATTCGAGCTGAATTTAGAAAATTTTGAATCTGAATCGAACAGGATCTGAATATAATTGAGTCAGATTGGACCTGACAAAAGATTCATCTCAAACTATGACTTGATACTTATAATTTTATCTGATTTATGAAACTTTTTTATTGGAAAAATATATTAAAGTTTGGATTGGATTTGGATCGAATAACACTGACCAATTGACAGCCCGCCTCATTTTATTAACAGCCCTAATGATGTTGGTGCATAAACTTAAGTTTGGGCCTTTGGGCCAATATATTTATATCAGTATATATATATATATAGTTTGGTTTCTTTCAAAAAAAAAAAAAAAAATATATATATATATATATAGTTTGGTTCATTGGATGAATGGTCTGGATCCGTATCCTTCTTGAGAACTCTATTCATCTAATTTTGTTGTATTGCCCTTGGGACGAGCTTACCTTATTTGGGCTGTGACGGGGTTGGATTTTAATCCGAATTCGATCCGAATTGTAGTATATTCGCCCGATAAATTTTTTTAATCGATCATATTCGATTATAAATATTTTTTATTCGAAATAAATGGATCAATATAAAATTAAAAAATCCGATCCGTTAAAAATTCGAATTCGATTGTATATATAATAATTAATTAAATTAATTAAAATTGAAATTATTTAGTAGTACATAATAAGAAAAGAATGTAAGAGAAGAAAATGGATAAAAAAAAAAAAAGAAGATACCAAGAGGTTGATACTTGGATCTGACATTCAATATATAGTATAGATTATCTATATCTATATATATTATATTATTATTATATTTATATATTTTATAAAAGCACGAAAGTTTCTTACAAAATATAGATCGTCTAAAATAACCTCATAATAATTATATGAATAATTATTAGTTAAGGATAATTATGTAAATACATATTATAAATTATTAATTTAACTATATTTAAAAAGTACTTATTAATTTATAATAGGACTCTCGGTAGAATTAAAACTTATTCAACTTACCAAAAAACAAAAAAAAAGAGAGACATAGTTCAATAAGGATTGTTTTAATATTAATATATTAATTAATTATATTCAGATTTTATAATATAAGTTCTCTTACTCAAATTCATATTCCTATGTCAAGAAATTAAAAAATATTATGATTTGGATTAATGATGTAATTAACTAACGGAACTGTATACGAATTCGAATTGGAAAATTTGAGAGAAAAAGATACAAATGAGGGTTTTTTTATACAACAATTACTATCACCACGAGAAAATAGAAACAAAAAATAATTATAAGCTTTAATCTATCTATATTCTATCTATCTATATCTATATCTATATCTATATCTATCTATCTATATTCTATATCTATATATTATATATTATATTATATTATATTATCTTATAAAAGCACGAAAGTTTCTTACAAAATGTAGATCGCCTAAAATAACCTCATAATAATTATATGAATAATTATTAGTTAAGGATAATTATGTAAATACATATTATAAATTATTAATTTAATTATATTTAAAAAGTACTTATTAATTTATAATAGGACTCTCGGTAGAATTAAAACTTATTCAACTTACCAAAAAAAGAGATACATAGTTCAATAAGGATTGTTTTAATATTAATATATTAATTAATTATATTCAGATTTTATAATATAAGTTGTCTATTTTTTAATTTTAAGGCCTATAATTTAAAATATTATAATAAGATATATCTAACAAATTGAAAACCAACAAATTGATTCACTTTATAATTTTAATAAATTTTGATAATTTTGTAAAATAAAATATAATTTAAATTGAATAAGTTACATAAGACAATTTTCAATAAATCAATCCTAATGTAATTTTAATTATATAAGTTCATAATTCTAATTACCTAAATCTATAAATTTTCTTAAATTATAATCATATTATAATTCTATAAACTTATCTAATTAAAAAAAAATAATATAATTGAATAATTTACATAAAATATTTTTTAATAAATTAATGAATCTTAATGTAATATTTTTCAATTAACTAATATTAATATAATTATAATTATTTAAATCTAATTAACCATATAATCTTCCTTTAATTTATATAATAAAATATAAATTAAATGTGTAAATTTTATTTAGATAGGATGATTAACATAATTTATATATATTAAAAAGTACAAATAATATTTTTGATTTCTTACGACTTAATATACGACAATTTAGAATTGTAGATAGTTTGACCAAAGTTTCTTTAAATTAAGAATTCTAAGAAGACTTTATATATGAGTATGTAAAAATAAGATATAATCTAATTTTATAAATTATTTTTATAATGTTCAATCAAATATTCCTTGAGTTTTTTTATATAAATATACTCTTTTAATTATTTCTACTACATAAATAAAGTAAATAATAAAAATATAATATAAATCTTAAATAATGTTCATTAGAAAAATATAAATAAAAAATAGAATCTAAGAATCAAATGGCAAAGAGAGAATAAAAAAGAGATAAAGAATAATTAGTTAAAACAAAGAATTACTTGATTTTAATGTATATACACACGCATACCAAAATTAATGAACAATCCAAATAAATTTTTTTTATTTGACTCTCTTAGTTATCAAATTTTTTGTCTGTAAATGAAGTTCTTTCACATGAAAAAGAATGCAAGTATTTATTAATTTTGTTATGTTTTACTTAGTGCTCAGTTGTTAATTGTATCATTTATTATTCATGATTTAAAACACATCACGAGTTTTTTGGGAAAAGTTACAGGATTTAAAATATCAAATATTCAATAAGGAGATTTTTAAAAAGGTGGTTGCACATATTCATGCAATCGAGTTTCAAAAGAGATGGTTATCACATGCTTATATTTTGATAATTTTGGGGTTAAAATATAAAATTACAACACACGATCGATAAACTTGAT
Source organism: Lantana camara (assembly GCA_037501455.1). Taxonomy (NCBI): domain Eukaryota; kingdom Viridiplantae; phylum Streptophyta; class Magnoliopsida; order Lamiales; family Verbenaceae; genus Lantana; species Lantana camara. Next base: position 115,288,992 of record CM074857.1, read on the forward strand.
CAATTTATCTGTGTCGAATTTTTTGACTAAGAAAAGAATCCCCAACTTTATGAGTCAGTTATGAAATACATGGTTCATGAATCATGTAGATGAAAAAACCTAAGTAACTTTTGTATGATGGATGAAGAATGTTAATATCATTACTCATGTTCATATTACGAAGACACAATACAAAGTAAAGATGGATATCCCATCTTTACTTAGAAGAAGAAGAATCGGAGTGATAGTCCAAGTTCGCAATACACAACTTTTTAACCAATGTATAGTACCTTGTAATACATATCTGTTATTAAGTTTTAATTCTCACGTTAACGTTGAGATTTTTCTTAAAGTGACAATTGTGAAATATCTTTATAAATATATTTATAAAGGATATGACAAAGTGAGAATTAATATTGCGTACAATGGTAAACAAAATTCCGAAAATTAGATTAAATAATTTGAAAATGCTAGATTAAGTTTAGCTCAAGAAACAATATGGAGAATTTTTTAATTTAATTTTAATGAGACTTATCTAGAAATTATCAATTTAGATCAATATCATCCAAAGCAGCAATACATGACTTATTGGAAGAATCAAAACTTGAAGTATATTTTGACTTGGGATCAGCTCTAAAACAATGGTGTTATTGAACAATCTTCAATGTGCTCGAAAAGCGAAAAAAGTAACAAAAAAAAATTCACAAAAAATTTCTAGAGCATTATATATGAGACAAGCAAGGTAAATATTCGAAAAATTTGAAGAAAAAATTGATGACAGAATATAACAAACTACTGCAACAAGAAGAGATTATTTAGATTTAAGAGTCATGAATTAATTGACTCCAATTCAGGGATAAACATAAATGTTCCTTTCATCTCTCAACCGTGACGAGAAGAAAGAGGAACCAGATAAATGCTCTCATAATAGACGATGAATGGGTAACAAATAATGATCAACTAAAACAACACACTTGAAGTACTACGTACTATTCAGTGGAGATACTATCGGAAAGGTGATGAGTCTTGGTATTAACTTGCACCAAGGAACCCTAAGGTGGCAGTGAAAAAATAATTTCGCAAGAATGACCTCAAATGAGGAAATCTTGAGGGTAGTGAAGAGCATGCACCGGTACAAAGCGCTAGAAGCAGATGGTATCCAAGCCTACTTTTTTCAAACCTTTTAGGATATAATAGGAGACGTAGCGGTAAAATTTATCAATGATTGTATGGAGAGAGAATCAATTCCCAAAAAGGCTTATCAAACGTTTATTTAATTTGTTTGATTTCGAAAGTTAATTCTCCAGAAAAACAAAAGAGATTCGGCTCATTACATTATGTAACGTATTGCTCTAAATGATCATCAAGATGATTATACTTTGTTTAAGCCGTATATAAAATAAATTGTGAGCCCAAACCAAAAAAACTAACATATTGCTCAAAATGATCCAAGATGATTATAATTCATTTAAGTCGTATATCAAATAAATTGTGAGTCCAAACCAGAATAGCTTAATTCCCGTCCAAGACACCCATTAAAATGTCTTGATGCTTCAAGAAGTGTTATGAATGCTACATCACTCCAAAGACAAAAATAGGGGTATGGTGCTTAAATTGAATCTTGAAAAGGCGTACGACAAAGTTCTGTGAAATTTTCTAGAGAGAACTCTAACTTTCTTAAAATTCTCGATAAAAATCATAAATATCAGTATGAGCAGAATGAAAGGGATACAACTAGAGGTTTTATAGAATGGTGAACCGAAAAAGATTGTGTGGATGTGTGACATTAAATAAGGCAATCATTCTCGCCTTATTTGTTTGTACTCTGCACAGAACAACTTACGTATATTATTGAAGAGGTCATTTCATCCGGACACTGAAAGCTAATTATAGTATGTCAGAGAGGCCCTCACACACTTGCTTTCCACAAAAGACATAATATTGGGAGCTAAAGCTACCGTGGATAGGACGAAGTGCATTCACAGGAAGCGAGAAGCGAGAGTACGACAGTGGAAAATGCTCGCTAAATGGGATGGAAAATGCTAGAAAGAAGTGAGAAGGCAAATTGGGTCTTAGAGAAGCCCAAAAAGAAATATAGCGATGCTCACTAAATGGGATGGAAAATGCTCAACAAGGAGATGATGGTGTGAAACTAGATACATAAGAAAAAATATTTAAAAGGGAATGACATTCTTGAATATAAGCCCCAACTTATAGTTTCTTGAGCATGTAAGGTATAGTTAGAAGCACTTGAATGTTGGAACCATTTTGTAAATGGAGGATCGGGAACTATGAATGAACATCTTTATGGAATGATAGATGGTTATTACATGATAAACTAGCGGACATCTTTGGAGATAACATTCATGGGGAGGATAAAGATTTTACTGTATGTAATCTCATTGACACAGATGAAAACTAAAACTTGGAAAAGCTAAAAATAGTACTGCTCAAGGAGGTGGTAAATGAGATACTTAGTGTCCTAATCGCGCTACATGATAATGGAGATAAAAGAGTCTGGACTGGGTCAACTAAAGATAAATTCTCCTATAAAATGACTATACTATGCTTATGGTGTCAGATGAAACATGCGAGAAAAACTGAAAATGAACTTGGAAATTAACTTGCCCCCCAGAAGTTCTTGATTTTCCTATAGCTTTGCCAATATGATAGCTTTCTCACGAATGTATTGAAGTATGATAGAAAATTTAGAAAAAATGATGTTTGTACGCACTGTTGTATAGGATATGAATATGTGGACTACGTGCTGAGAACTTTTTCATTCGCACTCCGAGGGTAGGACAAGATTGTTGATACACAGACTTGACGAAATCTTCATGGCTTACGAGTATCAGACAGTCTCAAAGAGAGCTTTAATAGTAAAATTTTGAGTAATATGTTCCTAGAATATCCTGGGTGGGTTGTCTTGCTCTTGACGCTATGGAATCTTTGGAAAGCATATATCTGATGGAGCTATCAAAATGTTATGAATCTTAGAAGAGTCACTCTTCACCACATAAAAGAGTTATCTGAGACCTTAGTACTAATCAGTGAGGACAAAAAACACAGACAAAAGAAAATCTACACTTAATTGTCATGGAATAAACCCGAGAAGTGATGGGTAAAACTAAACTCGGTTGAAAGTTTTTACAACCACATCGACAATGCTTGGCCAGGGACGTCATTCGAGATGACAATTGAAGATGAGTACTAGGATATGCTATGAATCTTGGTATAGTTTCAATAATGTATTTTATTTATTGGGCTTACCTAAAGATTAACACTTGCTTGGGAGAGGCGCTTTTTGATGATTAATGTGGAGATTGATTCGCGGACGATCGTGAAATGGATAACAACGAAGGATATTGAAAAGCAGCTAAGAGAAATATAATATTTGATTGGCGAAGTTTACTCCAAAGGTCTTGAGAACTTGGATCGAATAAATCTCGAGAGAATGAAACATGATGATGGATAAATTAGTGAGAATAGGTCACAAGGTTTAAGATGGTTACTGCGTCTAGGATGCTCTATCGGCAAAACTAGAAGAGTCTTAGCTTGAGACTGCTTTTACTGTACGTATTGGGTTGCTTCATTTAGGATAAAAAACAATATATATCGGAGAGATAGGGGGAAAAAAGAATATGATTGGACCTATAAATAGTGCAAAATAAATAATATTAGTTATATTTTGTTTACTATAGAAGATATATATATTATTGTTTTAAGAGAGACTGACAGGATTGAAACGAATCCTTCTTATGGTACGAAACGTGTAAAAAATGCAATACATCAATACAAGCATCTGAAAAGGGTGTTTCCTATTGAAAGTGCAATGACGAAAATATAAAACATATACCAAAATAATATAAAAATATCAAACCATTTTTTGAATTAATAATAGGTACAAAATGATACTAAATATTATACATCGTATTATTTGAGGAGTACACAAATTGCTCAATCGAGAGTTTAATTAATTTTTATAAAATATTATTTCTTTAATACTTTATAAATAAATTAATTATTAAAATCTCTATTAATATTTTATATAAATTTTTAATTGTTTAAGGAGAATGTAACTCAAAATATTATAGGAAACTTGGTTTACAAGTATGTCACGAAGTTATCAATTGAAAGTTGCATGTGGTAACTGTAATGCAATTAAAAAAGTACAATCAAGGCATCAATAGAAAGCAAAATAGAAACACTCATTAAATCAAATTACAATTATGGAGAAAAACATGGAGATTTGAGAAAGAGGATAATATTGAAAATGATGATATATCAAATCCACAGTTTCGAGAGATGAAGTGCTAGGTAATTATACTAAAATTTATGATAATAATATTATATCAAAAGTTACAATTTCTCAAGATTATGGAATAAAAAAGAAAAAAATAATGACAATGTTCCCATTTTAATTGATGGAATCGAGGTCGGAAACATTGAAAAAGAATTAGGTTCAAAAGTTATAATTTTGAAAGTGAATATAACTTTTAGATTTTGAATGACGATAAAAAGATTCTTCAAAATTTCATAAAAAATAAATAAATAAAAATAAATCACAAATTATATTAAAAAATAAACAATAAAAGAAATAAAATATATGTAATTAATATGTCATTTTACATTTCTTTTAAGTTTTTGTCAATATTCTTTTATATATGTCGTTTTATTTATTAAATATATTTGAAAGTTATAAACTATTACTTATGCTTAAAACTTAGAACTATTTGGGCAAATTAATATTATACACTTTAAACATTTTGTTTTATGTAATAATATAGTTTCAAATATTTTTATTATTTATTTATTTAGATATTTCTCTATTTCGAATTTCTATTTATGTTACATGATTTGAAAGAGAGATCTTATATAAATATTTTTGTATGTGTTACTTTTCAAAATTAAAATGGTTTATTAAAAATGTTATTATATTTATTTAATCAAACTAGATATTTTTAATATTCTAATTTGTTCAATAAATGTAATAGCTAAATTTATTCGAATAAATTAAATGATAAACGTGCAACGCACATTCGTTTCACTAGTATTAATAAATGTCTAAAACTATATAATTAAAACATCCCACCAAAAAATATATAATTAAAACAAATCTAACTTACCTGTACTCATATTTTCATTTATAAAACTTTCTTTAAATATACACACAACTTGTATATGCCTCATGTGAGTATAATAATAATTATATAAAATTTATATATTACAGAACTGCCCCAGAATTACGTTTGTGCCCTACATCATTTAATATTTTTGTATTATAATATTAGTGTTGTATTGTATCTTTCTTAATTCCAAAAATATTGTTCGTATATTTAAGATTTTAAAAGGAAATACTAATAACTCTACATACTTGATACATATACATAAAAAATTACTATTATTTAAATATGTTAAATGAAATTATTCATTCTAATATATATTTTATAATTATTTTTAATATAATTATTAAATGTGTATTAAATAAATGAATAAATACTAATAAAAACATAATTAGAATATAAATATGAAAATTTGAAAAAAGATAAATAACATGTTATGAGAGTGGCCCGTGTGCAAAAATAAGGGGGGAAAAAAGAACTTTAGAATTTAAGAGACGAATATCGCACTTCAGAAAATTCTAGTCCATATGTTATTCTTTCTAAATTTTATACCAATCATAGGACAAGTGTAAAATAATCGACCCTCGTTACACCAATTTGACTGGATCAAGTTCCGACACACTTAATATAATAGTATAGATAAATATCACGATACAAGACTAGCGGATTCCAATCAATAACAATTAATACTTAATATCATAAATATTGCACAAAAAAATATACTTCAATGGAGACCGTGAGCACGCCATACCCACATTATTCACAACCCAACAAATTACAAAACGTTTCGTATGATGCAACAAATAAAATCGAAATTCAAGGCGGCCGTTGGTGCTTAATTCCTGATTTTATATGAATTGAGCAGTGACATCTTATACTTCTTAGTTTTCTGGTTTGTTTTTGTGTCCAAAGAATCTTTTTCTCTACTCAAGAAAACCATTAGTCTAAGCTTACATGACTTTTTGAGTTTTTGGGCTGTGAAAAAGCTTACCCCAAAAGGCACCTCCACCTTTCCTACTTTTCAACTGCTCCCATGAGCCTTTTTCCTAACCCCTTTTGCAAATACATTGATTAATTAAAGAATCCCATGCATTAAACAATTTAATAATAATAATCCCATAATTTAGGTCAAAAATCAAAAATAATATTTAAATAAAATATTCTTTGAAAAGTACTATTTTATTTTATAAGAATTGAAGAAATGTTATAAAACGCCATTGTGTTTGGCGACTTTCCAAAATTGATAGACTGTGAGTTTTTCTAGATTGATAAATTATAACAGTTGATACAATAGTTTCTTGAAATTATATTTCTAACCCAAAACCTTTTTATAAAAAGATCTATATATTTTCTAAAAATATCAAATAGACCCCTAAATTTTTGTTATATTTAAAATAAATTGTAATGGACAAAACGTCAACATACCCCCTGTATAGATGGTATCAGAGCCTAGAAGACGATGTCTTTTGGGATAAAAAATATAAAATGTTGATAAAAATAATTATAGATACAATGTATAAATTATTTGAAATAGGAATTATTATATGGTTTCAAATTCTAGATGAAGATAAAAGATTAGATGATTTAGAAAATGAATTAAATTATCTAAATATAGACGGATATTATACAGATGTATCCTACGATGATACAGATTGGCAATATCCTTCTCCTTAATATGAGAATTTTAAATAAACGCGAGTTAGCTAATTTATATAATTTTTATAATGATATGCTAAAATATTTTCTAAAAATGAATAAATTAAATCCTTCCAATTACTATAAAAAGAAGATAAGGAATTTTAGAATAAAAAGAAATTATTATTCAAATCTGCTTTCTATATGACTCGTTATTGGAAAGATTGGATTAACAATATAAATAAAATATTAGAATTGGACACTAAAATAGACAAATTAAGAGATGAAATAAAAACTTCAGTGGATAAAGAACTTTGTAATAAAAATAAAAATGATATAAAGAAGCTAAAAAATCTATTAAAAAAGGAAAAGAATAAGGCTTTATTAAATAGAATAAAAGCTGGAAAAATATGGAAACGATAGATATAAACCTTCAATCTATAATAGAATCTGTTAATAGAATCAAAGAAGAAATGTTAAATCTTCAGGATTCTATAAGAGAATTAAAGAATGAAGTTCAATTAAATAGAATTAATATGAAGCAGCTTGAAATAGCTATTAAAGAAAAAGAAAAAAGATCAAAGGCTGAAAAATTAAAAGATATAGAAAAGGAAATAAAAACTCCTTTCAAAGTAATAAATTTAGAAAAGACCAAACCATATGAAAAAGGCTCTTTTGATGATTATATGTTAAATACTATAGTTCCGAAAATGCTAAAAGAACAAGAAGAGAGTTCTAAAAAAGCTCTTGAAAGACTTAAAGCTAAAGGAACTAATATAGAAAATGAAAATAAACAAGAAGAAAATCAAAATCAAATATATACATGAATGAAATAAATGATTTAATAGAAGATTTTGAAAAAATAAATTTGGATGATATTGTAGAATATGAAATAAGAATGAATAACGCCGGTTCTTCAGGAACTAAAAGAGAAGATGGATCAACATTAGAAGATCCAGATGAATCTATGGGATCCAACGAACCAAAAAGTTATCCAACATATTTTAACACAAAGAAAAATAAACATCAAGATAAGAAAAATAAAGGCTATAACTCTAAATATCAACTAAATGATGATTATTCAGAACCTATAAATGTAAACGGAAGTAAATTAAATTTAAATAATAAGAGAGATAAAAGAAAAGCTCTAGCCAAATGGATAAATGATATGATTGCATATTTCCTAAACCAAGATGAAATATACGCTACAGCAACTAGAAGAACAGAATATATAATATCTACATTTGATGGAATTATAAACAGTTGGTGGAAAGGAATTTCTTCTGACGTACAAGGAATAATGAGAACTGAAACAGAAACTGGTTTTGATAAAGATATTAGAACCGGAGTGGAACGAATGGCATACTATATAGCTGATGAATTTTTAGGAGAACCCTGGATAAATGATGCCGAAAAAGAATATTTAAAAGAAAAAGAAGAAACTAGAAATGATCTTATAAATCTTTATATATGCTCTATGAAATTCCTTAGAAATTATATAGAAGAATTTTGTGACTATTATTATAGACAATATTGGAGTGGAGAGTCACAAGACATATATCTTAAAATGTTCTATTCGAAACTCCCCAATCCATGGAATACACATATAAATAAAGTTTGGGAAAAGGAAAAGGAAAATGTAAGTAATAATTTAGGTGGAAGAATAAGAGTTTTAATAGACGAACTAAAAAAGTTATGTCATGAACAAGATTTATACAAGAAATCTAGAAAAATTTCAGGACTTTGTTGTTCAAAATTAGAGATGCCTACCCAATGGGGTTGTATAGATAAAAGTAGAAATAAACCGTATAGAAAGAGAAAATTCAAAAGAAACAAATACAAAAAATATAAGAAGTTTGATAGAAAAAATATAAAACCAAAAAGAAGGTTTTTCAAAAGAAAGGAAAAAATTAATAAAAAATCTACGAAATGCAGATGCTGGAATTGTGGCGAAGAAGGTCATAAATCACCTGAATGCCCTAAACCTAAAAAGGTAAGAACAATAGAAGCCGAATTTATAGAAATTATAAACGAACTTGAAGAAGTTTCAGATATAGAAAATCATATATGAAAAAAAATATATGTTGAAATAAGTGAAGAAAGTTCTTCAGAAAATTCTGAGTTTGAATCTGAATCTGAATAAATGGATTCTGAAATACAGAATTATAAGGAAGAAGAAATAATAGAAGATGAGAGTACAGCAGGATATGCTAAACGAATAACATTTAGCCAAGAAACACTTGACAAAATAAAAAACTTAAAATTAAGTGCAGCAAATCCAACAAATAATATATTCTCTGGATTAGCAAATCTAGTAAAGAGAAATAAGATAAATATCTATGACTATCATGAGGTAGAAAAGGCTATAAGTATAGAAAATACCTCTGGAAATGTCAAGATAAGTCTTATAACAAGAGGAATAGCTAATAATGCTATAAATAAAGTGAAAAAATCTCTTAAACCAAAGATACAATATATATATTTGGGAAGAGTACAATTTCTAGTTAAATCTCTATTTAGAGAATGTATCGATAGTCCATTAGTGCTATCTTTACATGACCAAAGATTTAGAGATGCTAAAACTAGTCATTTGGGAACAATAGAAGGAAACTTGTTTTATAAACAATTTCTTTTTGATGTTTTTCCAAAATACAGTATTAATTTGCAAGATGAGAATATAGACGAAGTTTTAAACTTACACTATAAATTTCTAAAAGATATAGGTTTAAAGGATGGCAGTAAGGCTTTCACTATTTATTATAGAGCACTTTATGTGTTAAGCAATAGCAATTATGGTAAAACTTATCAAGATGAACCATACTTAAAAATAGATGAAGAGTGTAAAGATATAGCTACAGCAAAATTGCCGCTTTTGGAAGAAATACAAGAAATAGTACCATATCAAATAGAAATTAATAATAAACCAGAAATGGAAAAGAGATTATTACCCTCTAAACTTAGTTTCCAAGGAAACAGGTTATTAGGAGGTAGTTCTAAATATTCTCTTACTGGAGAAAGTTATGGAATAAAAATAGAAAGAAAGTTAACTGTTAACAAATCTCTAAGATATACAAATTCAATGATTATAGAAGGAGAATATTTTAACGGAACTGATAGAATATTTGGACCTAAAATATTGATAGACACAGGAGCTAGTGTTAATCGCTTTGCTCAAGTAAAAAATAAAGGACTAATAGGGATGATTACTAGCCTACCAATTCAATATACAACCTTTGATGGATTTAAGGCAACGTGTAATCAAGAATTATATGTCCCAATTACTTTACAAGGAATAAAATTGAAAGTTAAATGTTGTATAGATACATACATGAATGGAGAGTTCTTTGATATAATTCTAGGAAATGAATTTCTCAATAATTGTGACTATTACAAGATAGAAAAGAATGGAGTTACACTCCAAATACAAGAAAATGAAATATTTTGTTCAAAATATGAAAGGGATTAATTTTCCTTTAAGTGTTTTTATACAATTAACACTTTTAAAAGGAAATATAACAACTTGTGCTTTGATAGATACGGGATCAGAAATAACAATATTTAAAACATTCTTAATCAAAGAATGGAAAACAGATAGCAATATAAGAATTAGAGGGATAACGGGACAATCTCAAGCTATTAATAAAGTAGCTAAAGATGTAGAAATAATACTTGGTAGTAAGGTAATTCTTATTAAACAAGTATATGAATACAATTCTTTAGAAGCTGATATATTATTAGGAAATGATTTCCTTGAACAATTTCAATTCTATACACAAAACGTATATATGGTAACATTAAAAACATCTTGCGGACATCTTCTTAAAATACCGAGAGTCAATAAACCATTCAGAGTTCAACCAGCTGAGCGTGGTGGACGACAGGTATTTGAGAAAATTCCAATACAGATAAATACCATTTCTATAAAAAGGATAAACTTAGATGTTATTAAAATGAAAATAGAAGAAAACTATAACAATAATCCATTAGCTTTTTGGAAAGAAAGTCATCCCAAAGCTAAAATAGAATTAACTGAAAATGTAATTATAATAGAAAAACCTATGTTATACACTATTGAAGAAGGACAAGAATTTAAAAAACAAATAGAAGAATTAATGAATAAAAAACTCATTCGAAAAAGCTTCAGTCCTTTCTCTAGTCCTGCTTTTATGGTTATGAATGAAGCAGAAAAGAAAAGGAATAAAGCTAGAATGGTGATAAATTTTAAAAGGTTAAATTATTTTACTAAAACTGATAGTTATCCTTTACCAAATAAAGATGTTATTATAAACCTGGTAAAAAACAAGTCTTTCTATTCTAAATTTGATTGCACTTCAGGTTTTTGGCAAATAAAAATGGAAGAGGATAGTATTCAATACACTGCATTCAGTGCTCCTCAAGGACATTACGAATGGCTTGTAATGCCTTTTGGGCTAAAAAATGCACCTTCGATATACCAAAGGAAAATGGATAATATCTTTTCAAATTACCATAAATTTATGATAGTATATATAGATGATATCTTAATTTCTTCAGATACAGAAGAAGATCATAGAAAACATCTTTTACTATTTGCAAAAATTTATAAAGAAAATGGAATTGCTCTCTGTGAGCGAAAAGCCATAATAGAGAAAAAGGAAATAGAATTTTTAGGGTTAAAATTGAGTGCTGCAGGAATAAAATTGCAACCTCATATTTCTCGAAAGATCTTAGAGTTTCCAGATAAACTAGATAATAGAAATCAAATAGAAAGATTTCTTGGATGCTTAAACTATGCTAAAGGATTTATTCCAGAATTAGCAAAGAAAAAGCACGAGATACAAAAATTGCTTAGAAAAAATAATACAAAAGGATGGAATGCTAAACATACAGATATAGTGGTTAGTCTTAAAGAAAAATGCAAAACATTACCAGAATTAAGATTACCAGAAGATAAAGACAATCTTATTGTCCAAACTGATGCTTCAGACCTATATTGGTCTGCAATATTGAAAACAAATCTAAATGAAATCTGTAGATATACTAGTGGAACTTTCAGTCAAGCGGAAGTAAACTATACGACACATGAGAAAGAACTACTTGGTATAATAAGAGGAATAGAAAAGTTTTCACTTTTTCTTTTACAAAAACCTTTTGAAGTTCATACAGATAATACTCAAATTCAGAGTTTAATTCAAAATAAACTTCCAAATAAACCTCAATATAGGAGACTTCATCGTTGGCAAGTTTTCTTGTCACACTATAATTTTAAGATAAAACATATTAGAGGAATGGATAATTTCTTAGCAGATTTTCTTTCTCGAAATGTTGAATTCGGACTTGATTAAAGGCGAGTATATGCGTTTACATATACCTAGTTCATCTCAAACGGTAGATGGTAAAGACATTATCAAATCCGTTAATGGGTGATGATTTCCCAAAAATCATATTGAGACGAGTATATGCGTATACATATACCTAGTCCATCTCAAACGGTAGATGGTAAAGACGATAACAAATCCGTTGAAGGGTGGTGATTTCCCAAAAATCACTTCAAGGCTAATAAAGTTTTAATTCTTCTTCGTTTTGCAGGATGAAGGACATACAGGAACTAGCCGAAATAAAGACAGAGGTTGATACATTAAGAGTAATCTCTCTTGATATAAATGAAGCACTAAATATCTTTGAAGACTCCATACAGGACAGTCTCAAAGTTTTATCTGATCTTGTCATAGAAAATGCTGACAGAATGGATAATTTATATAAAAGAATTGAAAAATTAGAGAATGATAAAGAAAAGGCAGAGTGTTCAGGCAGCAAAAAGCCAGAAATGCCTATGAAAATAGAGGAAGAAAATAAGAAAAAAGAGATAAAAGTCGAGGAAGAGAAAAAGACATCCTCTATAAGAACAATAAAAATAGAACCACTTCAAAAATCTGGTTCTTTCAAGACTGTTCAAATAAAGGGTGAATATATACCAAAACACTCCTATGATAAAGAATACAAGCGAATGTTTGATCTGGCATATAATTATCCAGATTGTGATGAAATCTTTTACTCAAGTGGAAACACAATATACCCAAGATTGACAGCAATCGATGGGGCTGATCCTAACCAAGTTCTAGAACTTGCTGAATTTGGTTTTCTCGATTTGATATACCTTAGCAAAGATAAAAAAGAAATAAGTGGATTTGAGGATACATTCAAGTCCAAAGTTTCTCAATTTGCTAAAGGAAGACAATGCGTCTTGAAATTCTACACCATATCTCCAGAATTGGATGGAAATAGATGGTATGAATCACTTCATATTGTCTCAATAAATCCATTATACAGCAACGTCAGCTTGGAAGTTGGAAGAAAAGGCTTTAAGACTGCAATATACTCCCCTGAATGGGTTATTACTAGAAGAGCTCTTGGGATAAAAGTCATACAAAGTATCTCAGAGAACCTTCTGAATAAAGGTTTCCAAACCATCTTTGTCGCTGGTAACTGGTTACTGGTTACTAAAGGCTCTCCAAATGATCCAAAATCTGGATTACTAGAGGAATACTACAGGTGCCTTGTTACCCATAGAACTATTTGCTCCACTGCTACAAGACAAGAGGCGTGCAAATTGATTGGGTGCCATACAAACATCAGAATGTGACTGCATAAAGAAAAGTCCAATAAAGAGACGTAAGCAATGAAGTCTGCAACCACTATAAAACTGTCGGCAAGATCTCAGCCATTGAAGAAAAAGATAGATCGAGTGGCTACAAATACAAGTCAAGATTTCCTTATCTGAAGGAATCTTATCTCTTTACTCGTTTTGAGTTGTATAAATAAAGATGGTCTGTAATATAGAAGGGCATCGAAAAAAGAATAGTCAAGAGTGAGAAAGAGTGTCTGAAAGAGTTGTAATATGAGTGTTTCTTGTGTACTGAGTATGAAAAAATAAACCCAAAAAGGGGAAATAAAATCCTTTCTTTCATAAATCACAAGTCTTATTTTGTTTTGAGCTTATTAAATTTCTTTACTCCCTTATCCTTCAAAAATAGATTATCATTCTATAAGCCGTAGTGATTTTTCCGTTAGAGATCGAAGCTTGTTTTCCGTGAATGTCCATATAGGCAGGAGGCCGTCAGGACTTTAGGAATGTTAAGCTGATCAAGGAAGAGGAAGACGGGTCTTAGAAGAATCCGATAGATCTTTATTGAAGACGAAGGAGATAAAGAAAGGTAATAAACTTTACTCAAAATATTTTGTGAATTATGATTTCAGAATGGATTTTAGAGTACTCTTGTTAAAATCAATATTTGATGAATTCTGCTACTAAAATTGTTCATTTCATATATAAGTTGTTGTTCACAATCAAAAATTTTATATAATTATGGATGATGTTTCAGATAGTAATTTCAGAAAAGGATTAAACCTTGCTTATAAATTTGGCAAGTGCTTTGATGAAGATACATCGAATAAACATTTTAGACAACTGATAAAACCACTTATAAACTCTAAAATGAAATCATTAATACAAGAACATGTAGATAAACATAGATCTCAAGAAAATGAAGATTGTGATGAATATTGCAAAAAGATAAATAAAAAACTAAATTTCATAAATCAAGTAATGTCTACAATAGAACAAATTTACAAACAAGAAGGATTATCAGATTAATAAGATGAATTCTAGACAAATAAAAACAGACATAAAAAGATTAGGAAAAAGATTAGAAAGTGCAACAAAATACAGATCTATTATGAAAGAAATTTTTGAATATCCTAATGAAATAAAAAATATAACTGATAATGATAAACAAATATATATAATGAATAAAAACTTTGTAGAAAAAATACATCAAAGAGAAATAAATGGTTAAAAATGGATCTATATGAAAGACAAATGAATAGACATCAGAGAATAAAAACAAAAGAAGCTATAAATTATAACAAAGAAAAATTAAAAAATATTAATAACCAATTTCAAAAGAATATACATGAAAATATATTAGAAAATTTGAGAGTAAAACAACAATATCTTATAAATGATATAAAAATTTCTAAAGATATGTTATTACGATTGGAAGATGGTAATAATATGTTAAAAAGACAAAATAAAGAAATAAAATGGTCGATGAAAAATATACCGCGATATAATTTAATTGATAAACAAATATTAGAAGATAATAATGAAATGATAGAATGGTACAATAATAAAATAAGAATAATTCATGTGCTTTCGTCAGCTTAATAAGTTTAATTATGAATACTAAAAATATGGGAAAAAGTTTAGAAACAACTTTACAAAAAGAAGAAATTTATAAGAAAAATTACGAACGAACATTAAATAAAATTGTAATAAATAAAGATACAATTTTACAAGGTATAAAAGAACAAGAAAAAATAATAAACAATATGAATAACAAGTTTGTAGGAAAAATACATGAAAGAGAAATTAATGGACCAAATTGAAACTATTTGGGTCTTAATGAAATTAAAATCTAACTATATATACTTTTTAAAATATCTCAAAAGTTTTGGGGTTAAAACTATAAATAAAATAAAAGTCTAGGACAATAAAGCAAAATAGTGCTATTTTGTCTTATTAATAAACGCCAACCTCTATGACAATTTATAATAAAAAATGAAACCTTTTTATAAAAATACTATTTTATAAAAAAAATATAAAAATTAAATAATATTTTGGAAAAAAGCCCCATAATTTAATATTTGATGTCAGCATGTCGCTGAGTAGTGATTTAATTAGTTTGATTTATTGTAAAAGTATAAATATGGTTACTGTAATTGATTAAATGATCACAAACTTTACACTCTTGAAGCAAAGGCGAGATTACAAATGTCAAAAGTTAACAAAGTCGGTTCTAGCTAATAGTAAGCATACTTTTTGTAGGTTTGACAATATCAAATAAGTTCAGGATACTTCTAATTAAATGTTAAATGTTCGATTTTTAATTTTAGAACAAAATAACTTTAAATTTTTTTATCGAATGATTCTATTATTTCAGATTCTTATATTTGAATATAAAAAAATTAGTTACAACCGTTAACAATGAATGTTATGTTCTAAATTAAAAAAAGTATAAAGTCTAGATATTGAACGATGATCCGTCAATGTTATGTTTTCAAGGAGTTCATATACTCAAGATAATAAATTTTATTTGCTCTAATTTTTCTTAATCAAAAGTTGGGAAATAGGAATTTAATCAGACGTAATCACTTTAAAATAGACCGTTGAATTAATGCAAAAGCAGGTGATATTTTAACATATAAAAAGAGGAATGCTTTTGGGGTAAGAATACCAATGCATTTCGTTTTGATCAAATAGAGCATGGAGAAATAGAGCCAAAATAATTGAAAGCTTTTATCGAAGATTTGAAGAAAACAAGGCGATTAGTAATAATTATTAATTAAAAGGATTGTGATTGATATACTAATTAAAAAGGGGCAAATTTCTAGGTTAATTGAGCTTTGGGAAGTGGGTAGGTCAAATGTTGTGATTTGGGGACTTAAGGTCAAAAAGTTGTTGTTAAAACTCCTGTTTTCCATGCACCTAGGTCAATAACTTTTTGAGGACACTGAAAAGATATCTTCAATAATTGTCCATTTTATTAATTTTCCTACATTTTTATCTATTTTTTTTCTTAATTATATGAATAGTTCTGGCACTTATATATATTGTATATACATTTATTTTGAATTCGAATCAAATGAAATTATTAATATGTAAAACTATTTGTACATAATAATAGAGCTATATGCCCCCACAACCCTGTGTTTTCCAAAAAGAGCTAAAAAAATCCTGTAAAAAAAAAAAATAGTAAAATAAACCCTATATTTTTTATTTTTTGCAAACCGCCCCTTTACACCATTTAGTCAAAGAACCGACGTGTTTTGTCAAAATTGCCCTTCTTTCATTACAATACATTCTTAAAGAATTATATGCACCCACAACCCTGTGTTTTATAAAATGAGCCAAAAAAACCCTGTAAAAAATTAAATAGTCCAAAAATTATAATATATATATATATATATATATATATATATATATATATATACATATATATATATATATGTAAATATATGCAATAAATAAAATATTAATTGTATATATATAATTATAATTAGTGTACAATACATATATATTTTCATTATAATATTATATATATTTATTTATAAGATTTTTAATAAATATATAATATAATTTATATATTTATATACATTATATATATACATATTAAATATTATTTATATGTATTGTAAAATAATTTTAACTATATATATATATATATATGTATATTAAATAAATTTATAAATAATATTTAATACATATAGTACATTAGTAATTTTAATATTTTATACATATACATGTATATATATAATATATTATATAATACATACCTATAAAAGAAATTTCAAAAGGAAAAAAAAGACATGACATATATACATATTAAATATTATTTATATGTATAGTACAATAATTATAATTATATATATATATATATGTATGTATATTCAATAAATTTATAAATTCTATCAAAAAAAAAAATATATATATATATGTATGTATATTCAATAAATTTATAAATTCTACAAAAAAATAAATAAATAGATTTATAAATAATATTTAATATATATATATATATATATATATATATATATATATATATATATATATATATATATATATATATGTATATTCAATAAATTTACAAATTCTACCAAAAATAAATAAATAAATTTATAAATAATATTTAATACATATAGTACATTAGTAATTTTATACATATACATGTATATATATAATATACTATATAATACATACATATATATACATATAAAAGAAATTTCAAAAAAAAAAAAAAAGTTGATAGGATTTCTTCCGCCGAAATTTCAAAAACGCGCCTCAGGGTTTTTTCTGCAAAAATTTGAAAACATAGGGTTTTATATGATAATTTTTTTTTCACGGGGTCTTTTTTTATCATTTCACATGACATAAGGGGTTCCTTGCAAAAAACCCAAATATAATGTTGGGGTAAATTTGTCATTTTACGCGGAAAAGTGAAGAAAAATCCAATATCACACCCAATAAACGCGCGTGTGATTTAAAAACGCGTCTCAGGGTTTTTTTCTGCAAAAATTTGAAAACATAGGGTTTTATATGAGAATTTATTTTTCATGGGGTTTTTTTTAATCATTTCACATGACACAAGGGGTTTCCTTGCAAAAAACCCCATAATAATAATCGCATTCATCAAGTATACTTGCTAGCACTGAACCCATATTAAATTATGTAATCGTGTCACCCTCGGCCAAGTATCCCTTAATTAAAATTATTTTAATTGTAATATTTTGTCCATTCTAATCTTTTTCTTCCGGTAATTTCAATATGGGGTACTTCCCAAAAACTCCCCATGAGTTTGAAAAGTTCATTTTTACTCCTCATTTTCAAATACATCATTTGGGGTTTTAGGTACGTGATTGTGGGATTTAGACACGCGATTTTGGGATTTAGATACTCCCCATTTTCAAATACATAATTTGGGGATTTAGATACGCGATTCTTGAGTTTTTATACATCATTTTTTAAAATGGGGAGTTAAGAGGAATTGGACTTATCATTTGGGGAGTTTTCGGGAATTCCCCGTTTCAATATCGCGCTTCTATTAATATTTTAATTCCACTATATATATATATATATAAAATGGAAAAGACTTTAGTGAGGATTTAGTTGAAATAGTAAGTTTTAACAAAAATTCACACCGATATTCACCTAATTAAGTTTGAAATTTTTCTCAAGTACGTACCTAATTAGCACAAATTTGAAATTTTATGAAACTAGATAGCTAGCTAGCTATATATCTTGAAGGTACATATATAAAACTATTTTTAATATTTATAAAACAAACAGCAGAAATATTTTATTCTCATACAAGAATAAGTACTAGAACTTTTCTAATAATTATTAGTATTGGTTTTCCCCATATTAAAGCATAGAAGTCAAACATATCCCTTTCAAATTTTGAAGTGATAATATCTTGTATTAAGGACCTTGTCTCTATCTTTTAGCAAAGTCATTGCCAAAATAAAGATGATTTTAGCTAGATCACGGATCATAATAGTTGTACCAAAACAATTGTTTTGATTGTAGCAACTGTATAATTCATTGTTGTACCTCTATAATATATGGATATAAATATAATGATATAAGTAAAGTACGATATAAACACAACGATACAATTTATTTCAAAAACTTATCACGTGACGAAAATGTAATATAATATCTAATAAGAGTATAAGACAGAATAAATACGACAAAATGAGATATTTATATATATATATATATATATCCGTGCATCAACTTCGTATAGTATAGTTTCTCTTAATTAATTCTGCAGAAAAGATGAGGCCATAAAGTATTCCTGTAAAAAATCACACTATCGTCTATCCTTTTGTGTTGCTGAAAAAAAAAAAGGTTTTTTATTAAAAAAAGCTCCCCACTATTTAATTTCTTTATGAAAAGGTGTTTGACATTAATGGTCACGTTACGAAGAAAAAAAAAATAGAAAAGAAAAGAAAAGAAAAGGCAACACTAATAAGTTTTACATTGAGCTGGTTATGAAATATATATGTCGACAAATTAAAGGAGTATTCATAATTGATTATGGATGATATAATTAGTTATACTTTCGGTCACATAGGGAAAATGCGGGAGCGAATGTGCATGTGGATGTAAATGCAAATGCGTTATTGCACAAATTTTTTTAAAAAATTGAGTACGAGAGCGCTTTAAAAAATTTAATAAAAAAATATTTTAAATAATTATATACATAATATAACTTTATTTTGTATAAAATTTTAAATAACTTTTAAAATATAATATAAAAAATATTGATTTTATCTAACTATTGATAATAATAACCTAGCTAATTTCATCATTTTTTAATGATCATATGTTAAATCAAAAAATTAAAACCGTCTTCATATTATTGAATGCGTGAATTAAGAAATCGTAAGTCGTTATAAAGTGAGAAATACACACAAATTCGTTAGTATGAAAAACTAAAATTTGAAATCGTTTTAAAACAAAGAATACGAATAAATCGTCTGTATGAATAGTACGAATACGTTTAAATATAATAGAAAAATTATATGATATAAGTTATACTTTGTTTGTTGAAGTATAATATAATAATTAGGCATCATAAATGCGGTTATTTTTCGGTAAGAAAGACTAATCCCGATATTATAACACTTTTAAGTAATTGGACATTAAGGGTTCAATTATTATGAAAAAATTTTAAGTTGTCAGGCCAACTATTTTTATGTTTTAAAAACTACTAAATACTGTGGACAATAAATATTCTTATTTTTTTTTTTAAAAAACTAGAATGCAGGTCATAAATCCATACCACACCGTTGAAAATTTTTAATTTATGATGCATGATACGATTATGGATATACGAATATGTGATAACGAAACAATAATTTTACTTTTTATTTAAAATTAATCATATAAAAAATATATCATATATATGAGTATCCAATATAATACATAAATAAAATACTCGTGGAAATGTTGCAATATATTTAACTAAAACTTGAGGGACCTGTAGTACCATAGACCATCATTATGCTATCATTGTGCTTCAAATCTTCTTCGTTTTCTTTTTTTATTTTTATATTTATTTTTTGACTTATTTCCTTTGAAATGAAAACGTGGACGTAATAGTAAAGTGAACTCTTAATTAGTTAGGCAAAGTATTGATTACTGCAAAGAGAATCTTCCCAACATTTATGAACATCAACGACCATAGACTTAACACATACGCACACTATGCATGTATTAATTTGTCACAGACTCACACTTAGTTGTGGCCATTTTTCAATTGTTATATCGCAATTCTATTAAATATTTGACCAAATTGTTCATTAATTCTCACAACAACTATTTGTCACTAAAAACCAACGTGCAGTTGATTCGAGTGAATAAGAGTTTGAGTTCACTTAAATAAGATTTTAGATTCGAACTTTGTGGATGTAAAAAAAAACTACGTTAGAAAAAGTTCCCATGAAAAACAAATTCAATACATTAGGAGATTAGTTTCTCGCTCAATTGGGTGGAAAAAAACTCGGAAAGATAAAAACAAAAACTATTTGTCACTAAATTAGATAAATCCAATACCTATCTATTTAGTATTTTTCTTTTTAATTTTGATACATGCCCAACCAACGGAGGGTCATCAATGGAAAGAGATGTTGGATAGGTAATCCCAAACTTTCATATGTTTTAAATAAGATCTCGTAAATTTGTTATACCAACTCGATCAATTCAATATTTTTGGTATATTTTATTTTCAGTGATAAAATAGAATTGTATCTTCAAAATCAAGTAATTTAACACACATTTTTTGGCGGAAACTAAGTTTTTTTATCAGAATTTACATGTGACGAACTAGGGTTCACCACGTGTAAAACCAAGTTGGGTTCTGGCGGGCAAAATTGGATTCTGTAAAACGGTACATTAAATTGCATGATTTTTAACTGGTCCTATTTTATCTTCAAAAAATGAAATGTACGTATCAATAATACTGAATTGGTCGAGATGATATATCAAATTTGTAATTTTCCAATAACTTTATCTATTAATTAATTAATTATTATTATTATTTTATTAACATACACACACCCAAACGAGATTCGAACCCAGGATCTTGCGTTGGAGAATGAACCTATTAACTACTTGAATTATCTATTGATTAATAGATGTACATATATATAAATATTTATTTGTTCATTTGTTCTCGAAAATTTTTAACTAATTTTAGTTTAATACTCACAAGCATAAAAAATATGGAATAATTTTAATTCGAAATTGTCTTGATTAATCTCTATTTATATTTATTATATAATTAATAAAAATTTAAGAAGAATGACCGAATTAAATAAAAATTATAATATACTTGTTTATATAATTATTCGTTTAGGTTTGACCAGTTCGGTTTTGTGCAAGAAACTTGGTGAAGGAAATTGCAATACTGGAAGCGCAACTACACCCCTACCGCTACTCTGACCAATGTTTTAAAAACCGGATCGTTAAGCGAACCGGAAAATCAACTGGGTCAAGGGTCACTGGTTCAACCGTTGGATCAACCGTGGTCGAACCGGTGATATCATAATTATGTCATAAATAATATTAAATATTAAATATTTATAAATAATAAATAATAAAACATATTTTAAAATTTACTTTTATATGTTCTCGATTTATATACAAATATAATATGCAAATATAAGAATATTATAAACAATGAATTAAAAACCAAAGATTATGAACTAAAATAAAACACAAATTCATAATTCATGATTTGTAACATGAACATTTAAAGTTCAAAAGTCCGAGACAAGAAAATAATCATCCCACATTAAATAAAAATACATAATACATTAGTTTTGAAGAAGTGGTTGCATAAAACATATAGAAATAGTGGAGAAAAATATAGAAAATTAGAGAAATTGGGGTTTAATTTTATCAATTTATTGTTTTTTAAAAAATCAAATGGTTCACTTGACCCTGGAACGGTTTGACGGTCCGAACGGTCCAACCTTGGTTCGAAACAGTTTTCACAAAATAGAGCGCTTTTTGAGTGCGGACGGTTTTAGGGTGATGACCGGTTCGTCCTTCCGGCCGGTTGACGGTCCGGGCGGTCTGACCGTCCGGTCCGGTCCGATTTTTAAAACATTGACTCTGACACAATAATTTTGTCTGCTGCAATTTAAGACACTAATTAAAAATATTATATTCTTAAATTTTGGGTTGCATCAATTTAATTTTCGGACGAAAACAATTACGTTTTCATAATAATATTTTTTACGTTTGGACCGTAGAGACCTGTCACGCACACTTAACAACGATACACACCTAGTTTCAGTCATCATGTGCCAAACACGAGACTTTTTTCGCCGGAAAATTGAATTGGGGTTACAAGTTTTCTTTTTTTTTTTTATTAAAAAAAAATAATTGAAAAAAGGAGGATATATTAGAGAAAAAAAAAAGGAGAATTAATATTAGAGAAAAGAAGGATTGTGAAGCCAGCTGGTGAGTAGGCAGAGGGGTAATAGAGTAATTTAAAGTGTTGATTATCTAAGGGTGTAGGGTCATGGTGTCTGTTACTTGGCTTTTATGAACCTTTCTTGTCCTTTTCTTCACACACTCTTTCCATCTCCATCCTATTTATCACACCCTTTCCTCTCCATCACAACACACATTTCATATCTTCTTCCTTCTTCCTTCTTCTCTCACCCCCCGCCCCCTCTCGAAACCCTAATTCTCAGCCATGGATCGCAACTCGGGAAGCTTTCTTTTTGAGGGGAATGTTGTCTGGCTCGAGGCCCTTAACGAGATCCGCCATGATTTTGGTCGGATATGGATGACTATGGCCGTAATTTCCAGCAATATTGAAAATTGATCGATGAGATATACGTTCATATTGCGATGGATCATGTGTTAGTGGCGTCGGACCAGGCTTCATTCCCCCCAATTTCTGCCTCCCTTTCGAATTTCGATCGATTTTGTTTTGTTTCTGAGATGATTTCTGACCGGGTGTTGATGGGTTATTATGGAGGTCAGTTTTCGGCCTTTCTTTTCGATCTATTTATGGTTTTTTTCCAGGTGAGATGCCGAGTTTGTTGGACATGCAGTAGCAGATTGGGGTAATCATTAAAGTTTTTGACCATTTTTTGAGAGAGAGAGAGAGAAACTGAAAACAATAGACACGCAGTGTGAGATTGATTCATCATTACTTGATGTAATTTTCCACGCAGCCGAATAGTATTCGGAAAAATGGAGTTTTGTTGTTTCTTAGTTTGCTTTGTCAGTTTACTATGTGTGCTTGAGCTCTCATCATTATGCTGATTTTGCTCATGATGGCCTCAAGAATCTGCTCTGTCTCTTTCTGCTCTACTTGGATCTGGATATACTTAGACCATTTCTTTTTTACTTTATTCAATTTATGCTGCAGATTATCGTTCTTATCTTAATTATTTCTGCACCTTGTTTTCCAATGTAGGGTTTCATAATTCCATTCCTGAGTTTAACTTATTTGTTTTTATTTTTCCCTCCTTTTGTAAAATGGATCTGAATTCTTGAATGGTTTCACAGTTTTCATGACTGAACTTTTTAGGTTTTCGACAAATAACTCCAGATCTGGAGAGCCATAACCCTTACAACATCACACACACACACGCACACATTTTTACATGCTTATGTAGAAATAGAATGTTGTTGAAGGATGGTTTTCAAGCCATTCTTGGAATTTATGTCAACTGCTGAGATATCTTAATACACAAATTTTGAGATTACTTCATTACACATACTGGATAGTTTCTTGTTTGAGTAGAGAAACAGTTGTTTCCATTCTGCTTTACTTGTTGTGGGTAAGTTTCAAAATAACCCATGTTTGCATTCATGCTCGAAATGGAATTAATCAGTTCTGTAAGGGAATAAATCTTTGGACATTTTCAATATCTGATAGTTGATTTGATTATATATGAAAAATAAAAAGAAGAAGAAGAAAATTGGTCTTTCAGAAAGCATACAGGTTTTGCACAGAGAATGATTCTTATCGTGTGAAACCCTTCTTCATATAATTGATGTGATAAGGTGTTGTTACCCCTCTGCATCTGCTAAGGCCTCAAATCACTGTCATTCAACAGGATCAAAAATTTTCTTTCTTTTATGTCAAACGACTATTTAGTTTTCTTACCATTATATATATATATGTGTGAGTGTGTGTGCAAGAATTAATCATAAGTTAAATGGTTCAACACTACACTACTTTAATCCAAAGTCTCGCATTCGAATTTTAGGTATGCATAACTGTGTGTCCTACCCAAAACACACAATGCTATATAAAAAAGTATAGAAACAATATATAAATGCAAACTCTTGAGATTTACCTAAATAAAGATTAAAAAAAGGGAAGTTTCTTTGAGGGGAGTCTGATATATATGTATATATATTTATGTTGTTAATAATGTGAATCTGGGCGCATGCATTATGCATATGCATATTCTCCAAGATACATAGAGCCTATACAATGTGCATTGTTTGTGCGGTGCACGTGGGTTCCGAATGGCATAGTTGATACTTGAGATGAAAAGAGGAAAGTATTATGCTACCTTTTTGACACTCTCCCTTCAAAAGTTCTGAAACCTTTATAACAAGCTCTGCAAATGTGAGTCTCTGACAATGTTATCGTCCTCGTGATGAAGGTCTACTGTGTTAATCATAATATACATTATTCTAGTGCTAATATCTATGTAAATTCTAATTTTGAATTGATGATCGCTTGGCTCACTCAGATAAAAATAATAGACTGCTAATTGCATGAGAGAGAGAGAGAGAGAGAGAGAGGGGTTTCTTGTAACTTGTAAGGATAGTTGCAGGCAGTGATATGAAAGAAATGAAGAGGGTGATGTGGAAAGGTGAATGGAAGAAGGGCCCATTATCTCTCTCAATCTCTCTCAAAAGACAACAACAAAGGCTGACAATAAAAGCTGCCTGCCATTGAGTAGTGTGATGAGCTTCTCATTGTGTCATCAATTGCTCAACCTGATGCGCTTCTTTCTTTCTTACTACACTAATTTATTGCCCTACCTTTCTATTCAACATCTATCCTTCCACACCTTTTTTACTTTTCTCGATTCTTTTATTTTTTTTCCCTTGACTTCGTAAATCTGTATCAATTGAATCAACTAAATTTAACACAACTACACACACTGTTTTTGAAGATTGGGACTGCAAATGATTCGAGTCGAGATTGAAAATTCAGAATGTGGCTCGAGATCGAGGTAGAGATCGAACTCGTCCTTCTATAATTCGAAACCAGCTCGTGCCTAGCTTGGGCTCGGTGATTTATTATATAATATATATTAATAAAATTATACATATAATATATAATGTGTTTAGTATAATATTTAAATTTTAAATTATACATATATGTATATAATTATATATAACATAAAATATAGGATTAATTATATTTTCTCATCCAAAGTACTTTTTTTTTTTGTATTTTTGCTACTGCAACTTTTTAGTGTTACTGATTGCGACTTGAAATATAATAAGTATTGCGGTTAGTATCTAAAGTATTTTTTCAGTCATTTCAAAATTTTCCTTAAGACGAAAGATACTTTAACAACACTTTTCACCCAAAAAAAAATAGGTATTATAGAAATAAAATTTGGACAGATGCAAATTAAGATCAAACCCTACGATTAAAAGATTCTTTTTTTTGGTAAAAGTGTTCTTGATTGATACTAAAATGATCGGAAAAATACTTTAAGTACTAAACTGTAATACTTATCATACTACAAGTAGCAATCGGTAATACTAAAAAGTTGAGGTAGCAAAATGCAAGAAAGACGATACTTTGGATGGAAAAATATAATTAACCCTAAAATATAATATACATATATATAATTTATAAATATATAATACTCAGGTTCATAAGCCGTGAGTCTAGGCACACAAAGCTCGAGATCGATTCGAAGCCAACTCGGAATTGATGGAGCTTGAATCTAGCTCGATCCAGTCCGATTTCCAGCTAGCTAGCTCGAGCCCGATCGCCAAACTAGCAAGCTGGCTCGGTTCGTTTGCTGCCCTAGGACTCTACAATTGGTTACTGTACATGTTCATCTTGATTTTACGTAATTGGAGAATCTACATTTCTAAATAATGTATTTCAAATGAAATTGTTTGTAATAACACATAAGGCGTATAAGAATATCAAAGAATTAGTTACGATTTATATGAACGGATAGAATACAATAGCAACAAAATGAATATTGGAACGAAATAATATTTTATAGTACTTTTGTGATCGGTTTATTTAAGTAATTGGTTATTATTATTATTATTATTATTATTATTAGGTACAAGATCAAAAATATTTTTATACAGAATCTTAATATAAAATTTTAATTTTGCGTACGATATATTTTTATATTTGAATTAAAGATTTACTATTTTATGTTTACCTCGAATGCGGAAAATGCATAGAAATACATATATAATGGTACCAAAAAAAAAAAAAAAAGAAAAAAGAAATACATAGATGAATACAACTATTTATATGAAAATTGAAATACATAGTTTATAATATCAAATATATATTTTCATTTATTAGATAGTTTATAAATGCATTTGTATTTTTTCGTGCTTACTGTAAACTATATGAATTTTATACAGAATACAGTAAAATTTTAGTATAGTAGATCTGTCCGACAAAATATCTTAAGTTAATAATTTTTTTGAATCTCTAACCAACAAAACATTTTATACCAATTAATGATTTAGAAATGTAGGTGGGGATATGCATTCCATTCATCCTGGTCGATAGCTAGTGCTGGAATATTTATTAGAAATATTATTTTATTGTACCGTATCGAAAAATTATATGAAATATTTTTTATATGTAAAACTCAAGAAAAAATATATATTATTGTATCCATATCGTTTCGGCCCGCATTGTTGTGTCCATGTCCTTAAACCATAGATCGTACCAATTTTGTTGGTGGTGTTATCCTTTCATGAAGTACAATTTTGTATCTATACTATTATATTAAGCAAGAAAGACCTATGATCTCTTAAATTCTACAAATAATTTTTTTCTATTTATTTTTTCTCCATTCTCATAATGGTTAATTTACGCTCTATATACGTGATAGTTTTTCTTTTTTTTTTTTTAATCTTACTTTAATTTTTTTTCTACTAATTTTTTTTTATCTTTTCCCCTCATATTTTATAATCTAAATTTATATAATACTATCATATTTATTTATTATAATTTAATAGTTATATTAACATTAATTAAAAATATATATATAAACATGAAAAATTGAATTTTAATAAAATTAAATAATAATTATTATTTTATTGTAGACGCATCGAGCGCTGCAGAAGTTTTAATTATTTGAGAATGAAGTTGTTTTTCCTTCCCAAATTCTTGGAGACCTTAGTAGTGGGCCTAGTTGCATAAGTTGGTGATTTAGGGCCCAGCTAGTAGCTACCATTAAATGATTAAATGACGCTACTTTTAAGTGTTGGCATTTTATTTGGGCTCTTCTCAAAAGTAGTCCATGAATCCTTTGGAGCCCATTCAGAAAATACAGCTCCACAATTAAATAACAGGAGTTGCCTTTGTTTTTTTTTAAAAAAGTTCTACTAACATGGTTTGATTGTAAAATAACAATAAATAAAGTAATTAACAAAAGGTTGGAACTTGGAAGCCCTATTGAAATATTAATATTTGTGTTACAACTAAGATAGAATATGAATTATAAATATATATAGCTTACTGAAAAGTTAAATGATAAGGGGAAAAAAAGAAGAAGAAATATCCTCTTTCAATGTGTAATAGTACAGGCCGACAAGTATTGATCCAAGGGTTAATGGATTCATTTTTTAGGGCAAAGTCCCGGTTTGAATCCCACTAGAAGTGTGTGAGTAAAAAAAAAAAAAAAAAGTGTAATAGTATAGATATTTAAGCATCTTGGAGAATCAATATGGCATATACTTTGCACCATATAAGATTGATTAATAAACTATGTAAATCTGCTCAACTAATTTGCTAAGGTCACAATCAGTCTCATCCTCAATCACCGAAAGGGTATCCAAAAATGTATATAGGGATCAAAAAGGTCAATAATATGAAACGGATTTCCATAGCCAAAATACCCGAAATAGGATTCTTTGGAGAAAAAAGAAGATATTTAAACTTGTGTTGCATGTATGAATGGAGCGATGTGGGACACATGTAGTAGCAGCAGCAGTAGCGGCATTTGCATTATCTGGTTGCAGCTTCTTCTTGCTCTCATATCTCAGGGATAAAGAACCACCATTTCCCTCTTCCTCTTCCACCAAAAGAAGCACCATTTCCACCAAATGCGATCAAGCAAGACCTATTTCCTCTGCTATCAAGGACTGCTCAGGTAATACTCGAGTGTTCTCTCTCTCTCTCTCTCCATACGTATATATATATATATATATATATATATTCTTTGTTTGGTTTTATTAGTTAATTTCTTTCTTTTCTTTTATTAAATTTGGGGTTTTCTTGATCTAAATATATATATTAGAGTTTTACTTTGTTTCACTCGGAACACTTTTGTATTCTAAATTTGGTGATCTTTTACTGTACATGTACTATATATTATAGTCCAATCAAACAATTAAAAGGTGTTTCGTGTTGAAATTTCATCAATACCTATTTATAAACAATAGTAGGTGAGACTATTTGGTTAAGATATTTAGATAATATAATCGCTAAATTGTTAGATTATTTAAATATTTGTTTGTCAATGTCACTCAATTTTAGTCTAGTGACCTATATTTCAATCATCACTATTTCCATTTTCACGTTAAGAAATAATTTGGTTTCCGAAATAAGATATTTATGGTACTGTTTGCAAAAACTTTTGTTTTTTGAAAAAAATAGAATTAATAAGTAGATGTTAAAAGTAAATAAAATAATAATTGAAAAAACGGTATTTGTTTGTAATTAAACAAAAGTTAAAAAAAAAAAAAAAAAAGATCGTTGAGTTGAGAAAATTGATCAACGCTTTTTAGACTAAAGGGTAAAGGTCTCGAGTGTTTCCTTTATTTACAGGGAAAAAATATATGTATATAAATCGGTCACTAGATGTTCGTCTTCGATGGTCTGTAATGCACAAACACTTTTAAATTAGATATTATTTTGTCGTGTCATATAGTATCGGACATTAATGCTGGACAACATATTAGACACTTGTCATGTAGGAAATACTGAAAAAATTTTGTATCACGTCGTGTCATATTTGTATTGTCGTATCTCTATTTGTACATGCATCACAACCAATAATGTACGTTATGCTAATGAATCCAACTCAATTTGCAGCTAAAAGAGTCCGAAAGCAAGTACGATTTGTTGAAGTAAAAAACGAGGAAAAGAAGCAGAGCAAAGCAAAATCTGATCCAAGAGTTAGCTTCTGCAGTGGTGATCATAAGAAGATAAAAAGAGCAAAGAATGTACCTGAAAACTGGAGGAGCTTGTTTAATGGCATCAATAGATACCGATCTCAACAGTCTACTCTAATCTTGTACGCATAAAACTACAGTCCAATTATATTTGCTATTTACTATTAATCCATGAATAATTGCTTAGAGTTACTGTATTGTGAATTGTTCTTGAGGGCGTGTCTTGTTTAAGGTTTGAGAAGGGTGATTCTAAATCATAAATCTGGTCCTGTCAAAGTAACCTATTGAGACAATCTCAATGAGTCCTTTAGGAGCCTCGATTCATTTGGCGACATTAAGTGATCAAATTAGATGTATGCTATGATGACATGATGGGTTTTATTTTTTGGTCAACAAAGAAGCCCAGATTGAGGCAAAACAAAAAACACAACGAAACTACTCAAAACTTAGCCGGAGGCGATTCCCAAATCATGCAATCAACAACAAGATGATGTCTCATCCTCACCAACTTGTCGGCGCTGCTATTTTTCTCCCGGTAAACATGCTTCAATCTAGTTTCCCAAGGTTTATGAAGAAGACATCAACAATTCAGAATGATATTCTCCAGCGGATGCTCTTCTATATTCCCAGTTGTTATCCATTTAGCCACTATCTCAGAATCAGCTTCGATTTCAATTTTCGGGAATCTCCACTCCCACGCAAGCATCAAACCTTTTCGGAGCCCAAGAAGCTCTGCCATGTCAATAGATAAGGTTCCAAGCTTTAAAGCATAACCCAATATCCAATGTCCATCCGAGTTCCTCCCGCCGCTGCCCTCGATGTATGAGCGTATAGACTGCCGTTAGAATTCAGTTTCACCCAGCCATCCGCAGGCCTTTCCCAACACAGCGACTCTAGATTCCGGTGACTAGCTCTCTCCTTTTTCCTCAACGTCATCGCCATGACATGATGGTTTTAATTTAATTAAAAATAAGGTAAAATTGATTTAACAAACTAACTTTAGCATTAATTTGGTGAGAATTGTTTTATGCACCACAATACATAGCCCATTTTATGGTGATGAACATTTGATTCAAGGCAAGATTTTCTTTGGGTGAAAAGAGGGTGTTAAGCTAAATAATATCAAGGCCCTGATTAATATTTAAAGGCCTTGTCCTAATATCAAGGCCCTGATTCGTATTTAAAGGCAAAAATACAAATTTGATCTTGTAAGTTTGCAATTTTGGTAATTTAGTCATGTTCGTTCAAAAATTTACAATTAAGTCCTGTAAGTTTGTAATTTTGGCAATTTTGGTCCTATTCGTTTCAAAATTTTCAATTGAGTCCTATAAGTTCTAAAATTTTGCAATTCATGTCTGAATTCAGACTGTTCGGGCCATGCTTGAATTTAGACCTAGCAAGTTTCTTCTTTGTTTGAGCTGCTCTCACGCACGCAAACCAAAAGATCTCACTTATCCTGGATTGGAACAAGTACATAGAGATCTACTTGGGACCGTGCTCGTCCGTCTCCGGTTTATCGATCGATAAGATCTCTGAAATTGACTAGTTAGTTGGGTGGTTGGTTTGGCCATTCTTTTCTATTGAAAAGGAGTCAGCTGTCTGAGCGAGTCACCTTCTTATAGGCTCCGCTAGACCACACAAAATTTTCTTTCAAATATAATTATGTTTTTTTATTTAAATTTTCTTTTATTAGATACGTCACATGTATAATAAATTATTTATACAATTCAGATACTTTGTCATGTCATCCCGCCAAGTCAGCAAAAAAATGAGCCACGTGGCTAATTCCGGCAACTAATAAATTTTCCTACTAAAATTGGACATAAATTGCAAAATTTAGAACTTATAGGACTTAATTGCGAATTTTGAACGAACAGGACCAAAATTACCAAAATTACAAACTTGCAGGACTTAATTGCAAATTTTGAAACGGACAGGACTAAATTACCAAAATTGCAAACTTACAGGACCAAATTTGCATTTTTTGCCATATTTAAAAATTAGATGTTAAATAGCCAGCAATTTTTGCAAGAGATAATTTTTTTTTGTCCCTGCCTTTTTCTCCAATTTATAAGAGTTGATTGCCACGCCAACGATTGAATTTTTTTCCCTCAAAATTCCTGTCGAATTGATTACTCTTCATGGCTCCAATTCTCAATTCCAGAACTCTATATATTCTTCTATTTTACACTATCGTACCACAATAAGCTAATCTAACAAACCGAGTTAAGTGAAAATCCTTCAATTTTTTTTTCTTTTTTAAATTGGAATCTTAATCTTCCAAACCCTAACTTTGATTTTTATTACTTTGTTCTGTGATTGCAACTTCAACTAGGGCTCCTAAACAATTTCTTGCAATAGATATTCCGAAGGCTGCTATCTCAATCCGATCACTACAAGAAATCTGTCATTTTGCGACGGCATAATCCATCGGAAAACAATTTTTCGACGGATTTTCGACGAATTTCTGACGGGAGTTGTCCATCCCCTAAACACGCATCGGAAATATTTTTCGACGAATTTCCGATGGTAAACAGTGCATAACCAAAAAATTAATACTTCCAATTGTCGACGAATTTCCGATGAATAATAAAAAGAATATATATTTTCCGACGGTATTTCCGTCGGAAATCCATCGGAAAATGAACCGAAAAAATAAAAAAATATATTTTCCGACAGATGTTATGTCGTAAAACTAAACTAAAATATAAAAAAAAAGGATAACTACATATAGGTCCCTGAGGTTAGGTCTAATTACAAAATTATCCCTATTCATTTAAATATTACACTGTAGTCCATAAGCTTGTTTATTTATTAATTTTTGTATACTTTTAGGGACGAGTTTGCATTTTTGGTCGTACATTATATGTAACACTCACAAAACCTTCAGGGACATAAGTGTACTTTTACAAAATTCATTAGTGAACCTCACACAAAACAAGGAATATAGGGACTACAATGTAATTTAACCAAAAAAAAAGGGACTACAGTGTAAAATTTAAAAGAATAGGGACCGGCTTGTAATTAGGCCTAACCTCAGGGACCTGTAGGTAGTTATCCCTAAAAAAAATATCTTCCGACGGATTTTCCGTTGGAAATCCATCGGAACATTAAATGAAAATGCTACAGAAAATATATGTTCCGACGGAAATCCGTCGTAAATATATATAAAAAAATTAAAATTTTTTATTTTTTAATAATTTTCCCTCTTCGAAATAAATATACATAACAAACTTTATCCAAACTATTCAATGATAGCAAATTCATCAAAAATAAATGTATCCATCAACGTACTAATTCATTCAAAATAAAGGGAAAATTGAACAAATGGTATACCATCTCCGCCATTTCAACAATTTTGATATCTTTAGTTTTTCGGTGGTAAAATTAACCCGCAACTCCCCAAATGTTGCAATTCAATGCCCTTTTTTGCCGGAGACACGTTACCCGGTCGGATACCCGACCCGAAAGATGATGTGGCATAATTTTTCTGAACTGGCAAAACCACCATAGACAACTCACAAACCACTATACATGTGTTATTTGTAAGCTGAATAAAAATAATTCTAAAGTCCAAATAATCACAATTTTTGGTGGGAAATTTCCCCCCGAAAGTAGTCAACTCACACGACCTACCCTTGTTCCTCTTCATTAAATTAAAAACCCATCTTTTCCCAGAGTTTGGTCTATAACTAAAGAACCCTACATACTCTTCTTCATCTCCCTCATTTTTCTTGATTTGGGTCCTCTCCTGAAATTTTAGATGGCCAATTACTATCCATCCGAAGGTTCAACATAAGGTCGGTAGCCATGGTATAAACCTCACCAAGGCATGATATGTTTCTGTGGAGAACAGGCAGTGATGAAGACGCTTGGAAAAGAGAGCATCCTGGAAGGCCTTTTTTTTCTTTCAAAGATCAGGTAATGTTTATACAAGAATGTACACAACAACTTCAAACATAACCCTTCAAATTTTAACCATTGGATTTTCATTTGCTATCTTAGACTTGCAAATTCTTCAAGTGGTATGATCCACCAATGTGTGAGAGGGTTAAGGTTATCATACCAGGTCTGTTAAAAAAAATCAATAAACTCGAGGATGAAGCTGAAAAAATGGAGCTGAAGATCAATGGGGCAGAGAAGAAATTGAAGGCACATGCTCAGTTGTGGATTGCAGCCATGTGTGTTTTTTGTGGACTTATGTTAATGGTAGTTATGATGTAAAAGTTTAAGTAGATCCAAGCATGTATTGTACAAGGAGATAGTCCTTTTGCCATGTATGTATTTTGGGGTGAAATGGAATCTAAATGAATATTTTTGGGTGAGATGGGTGCACTGGTAATTACTTAGATATTATGCATATCATATGATGAAGAGATACAATATCATTTACAATAGCTAAAGAAAAAAACAACTGTTTAAAAACAACTGCAAAGCTTCATTATGACAAATTCAAACCACAAAATATCCCAAACATCCATACAAAACCAGCATTGCAATGCAATATTTAATGGTTCATCATGCTTGAACATCTACAGCAGTTACTTAAATATTTTCATGCTAATTAAACAAAGACAAAAAATATCATGCTCATGAACAACTTGTCATACTTCAAAAAGCCCCAATTTCCCTACTCATTCATAACTCCTGAAATTTTTTGCCTCCACTTATGATAATTTTTTTGTTCATCATCGGACTAGTCATACTTTGCTGCGTCTGGACCACATCTTCATCAGACATCTTTGGTGGGACTTTCATTCTGATGCCTTTGGATTGCTTTGTTTTCTTGGCCCTTAGAGTCAAGTTTGCTTTAACAGCCTTTTGGACAAACTCAACAGTCATTGCTTGCCTTTTTCTTCTAGTCCTTGGTTCATTGTTTCCCATTCCCAATTGCTCAAACATTGAAGGCCCCGCTACATTGGCTTCATCTGATATGTTGTAGTTTGGGCATCCGTGTCCATTGGCTCACTAACTGCTATTTTCTCTTCATTAATTGTTGGGGGGAGGATTGATGGCGTGGGTAATTCTCGAATATTTATGTGTGTGTGGCCTTGTTTTTAGTGCTTTTTAATTGATATAAATTAGTGTCGTGATGTATTTTCGTGTTTTTAGTGCAGCTGGGCAATTTTCTAATTTATTGGAGTTCTTGGACTGAAAAAGGCGGACTTTTGGACTGATCTTGTGCACACAGTTGCTGCTTGGCTCTACGTGCCTGCTGCACTAAGGACAGAGTCCAATTTGGAAATTGGTTGGCTTCATTGTTGAAGGCAACAAGCCTTAATTACATTGGGCCGAGAGATATGAAGAATTTGAAAGCAATTGTGATAATTGGCATTATGCACGCATAGACGTTGTAATCGAAAAGCTGCTGACTTGATCATTTAATTAGTCAAGGGTCTTGGATTGATTGCTTGATGGGCTGCGTGAATGTTGCCTTTGATTTATTAAAGATTGGGCCAAGTATAGATATTATCTTAATTTAATGGGCTAATTTGATTATTAATTGGAGAGGCCCAATCCCTTTGTACAATTTGGGCATCAAGTTTGGAAGCATGCAGTATTAGTCTGTTTTGGGCTAGGATTCATGGGAGAGAAGTTGACCTTGTGGGATGCTATTTAATCACTTTGGGGCAGCCAATTTTGGGAGACTTTTTGGAGACACACAACTTTCACGTAACAGTTTGAGAGAGGACAAGAATGCAGCATCTTTCGAAGACCTTCGAGAGCTAAAATTATTCATCATGAGTTTCTTTTAATTCCTTTAGTTTTATTTAGTTGCTTTTGAATTATTTTATATTTTTAGACTTTACGGTTATGAGTAGCTAATTTCGTAATACTTAGCTAGGGATTTATGATTTGATTGAGACATCGTGAGACCTAATTGTTCTTAATTTTTAATTCAATTCAAGTATTTATTAATTCTTCGAGTGTCGTGTTTATTATGATTTGTTTGGTTAGTGATAGTGCACGGTCATCTAAGTAGATTTAATTGCATAGTGCTTTTCATGATGCATGAAGTTTATGTAATGCTTGATTGATATTTGTGGCACATTAACGATAGGATTTGTTGTCGTATCTAATTTGTTAAGGGAATTAATAATCGGATTTAAATCTTGCACATGTCGTGACTTGGTTGATTCGGGTTAGTGTTTTCATAGATTTTAATGCTGTCTGTTCATTAAATCTTGTCGAGTGTCTCTATGGGTTGTGAAATGGATTAGGGGATATAGCTGTCGAGTGTCTCTAGACTATTCGAGAATTTAAGTGAAAACGAGGCGGAGTCGAGGGTCTCTATCTGCTATAGCTAACCTATTTGAATTATTTGGAATTATCTTTGCTTCCGTGATTGATATGAAAAACTGAATCACGATCTCTAGCTAGGTGTTATCTCCTCTTATTGATTTATTCCTCTCTTCAATGTATGATTAGTCGTGTTTTCATTTAGTTATTAATTTTTATTGCTTTGTTAGTTAGTTTAATTAGTTTAGTAAACTCCAAAACCCCTTTCCCCCCCCCCCCCCCACCCCCACCCCCACCCCCAAAAAAAAATTTGGTATGTTAATTCTTGTGAATTTTTTTGCAATGAAATTGAATTATTTTCTCCCAATCTCTATGGTTCTACCCGTTTACACCATACTCTGTTTTAGTCGTAGACTGGACTTATATTTATTTTTGACGAATTCGACACCTGTCAAGGACGTGCTGCAAGATTTTATTCATTGTTACAAACCCTACATTGCTTTGTTTTAAATGAAGTTACACTAGAGTAACATGTTACCTCAGATGGATCCACAGCAACATCATTAATATTTACCTCTTCCATTTGGTTTGCATTTGAGGTTTCTTCTGGACCCTATCCCAAAAAAAGAAGTTAGTATGGCAAACATCAAAGTAAAGCTAAGTATGTTTAATAAAATACTTACCGAGCATGCCCTTTTGAACAACCTATCTCGTTTGGCCTTTGCACTATCAGGTAAGTGATCACAAAATAGTGCATTGTGACCAAGTTGGCCATAGTGGCCACAATGAATGACCTTTTGAAACCTCCTCAACTTTCTGATTACAGGACCTCTTGTCTTTTTTTTGCTTTGAATTTTTGGGCTCATCAATACCCCTTCTTATCAACCTTGCAGGCCTTCCTGGCTTTCTTCCAAAATTTGGAGGGGGCGAGGGGATAAAAAGTGTGTTGCCTCAAACATTCTGGCCACTTATTGGCATAATAATGCTAGATTATATCATCTTGAAGGCATTGACATGGTAGCAATCCTCAACATAATCAGCTGTTCAATCTTGTCATTGTTCAAAGCACTTAAGCCATGCATGCAAGGGATCCCAGTGAGCTGCCAACTCCTGCAACTACAAGTTTTGGCTCCTAAATCAATTGCATACTGTCCACTATCAGAGCATTGGATTTGGAAGTGAGTCTTTGAGACTTTAATGGGCCTGCAACCTCCAACATTTTTCCCATTTCTCTGCAAAATATCAGAAATGGTTGGGCAAAGTAAACCTGCAAAAAAAAGTTAAAGTGTTAATGTCCAAATTATTAGAAAGTAAAAGTATGCAAATTGAAAAGTTTACATATACCTTCCCATGTTTCAGCAGTCTCATTGCTCAAATGCCATTTCTTCATAAGATATTCTCTGATCCACTCCAATATTGTTATGATAGGCTTGTTTCTTACCTCAAGAATACAACTGTTAAAAGACACACAGGAATTGTTGAGGTTCATATCACATTTACAATGCTCCAAAAAATGGCTCTTTGACCAATCTGATGGGTGCTTGTCCTTAAGCCAATCAGTAGTATCTGGAAGTTTGTCCCTTATATTCCTCATTGCACTCTTGAATTCACTAACTGTGTATGAATTAGCTGCTTTCCAGACAACATTCTTGAGTACAATACCTTTATATCCAGCTGACATCAGTTAAGGACTAAGTGTCTCACACAGAACCTTTGTTCTGTAACAGGAAACACCTCAGGCAATGCATGGATTAGCACCTTCTGCTTGTCAGATACAAAAGTTATACCCAACCTATTCTCAAGTCCCAAATCACTCTTCAACACACTGAAGAACCAAGTCCAATTTTCCTTGTTTTCAACAGACATCACAACATATGCTATTGGAAAGTTTCCATTGTCAGGATCCACACCAACCGCTGTTAAGAGTATCCCACCATGTGGCCCTTTTAGGTGACAACCATCAACACCTATAATGGACCTACAACTCTTGAACCCAGATTTCATGGACTCAAAGCATACTTAGAATTTTGAGAACAAACAAACAAAGGAAACTCTCTATATTGTTTTAAATACTTCCTTCCATAAACTTTAAGGTCTTTGTCATCCTTTAAAAGTACATGTCCACTGGAAACACCTGTGTGAACTGTTCTTTTACTACCTTCTTGTAATAAATCTTGGAAATATTCATCAAAACATAGAAAGTTGAACTTTTCTATGTCCACGTAATCAACCTTATGTACCCTACCACCCACATAACCATCACTTTCTAATACACTATTATAATAAATTGATAAAGTCAGACTACTAGATTCTGGATATGTAAACCACAACCACAAAAAACAAAAAGAAAATAATTTATTATATATTTAACGATTATTAAATTTTTTCAACAATCATAGTATATATTCATGTAGGGACAAAGCAGCACAATAACCAACACACACATGCTTTGGGGACCATATAGAGCAGACAACATACAAGCATACTTCAAAAAACTTGAAACTTTATCAAATCAAACAAAAAATGAAAGAATCCCCAAATAGAAAAAATATCAAAGTGGTGGTTTCACTTACGGTATGCAGGTGGTGGTAGATGTACAAGCCCCTTGTTACGCATCCTCACCATTACGGCTTAAATCCAGTCGAAAATGGCGAAGATGAGCAGTGCTTCCTTCGAATTTTGCTTCAAACTCTGGATCCTCCCTAGGGTTTTTGTTCTTTTGCCGCTTCAGGTAACTTTACAATTTTTTAGAGTGAGAAGATAGAGTGATGAAATGAAAAGTCTCAAGCATGTAATGATGGTGGGCAATTTCAATTCTCTTTTCTTTACATAAGTATTTCAATTTTCTCTCTCTTTTTTTTTTTTCTTAAATAAGCTTACTTGTAATTACACGTTTTTTGCAATGTGGCATAACTATTACAGATGGTAGCACTTTTTGGACACGTTGGAGTCAAAACAGAAGTCAAGCGATGTTTAATAAAACAAAAGTGGGTTTCCGGCCGGGTAACGGGTCTCCGGCGAAAAAGTGCATTGAATTGAAACATTTTGGGAGTTGCGGGTTAATTTTACCACCGAAAAACTAAAGGTACCAAAATTGTTGAAATGGTGGAGATAGTATACCATTTGTGCAATTTTCACCAAAATAAATATGTCCATCAACGTACTATCATCGATAATACCCTAAACAAATATTGTTAGTCTCATCAACAATATAACAATTATTAACTATCAACAACTAACATTTATAACTACTAACACCATAATACTACTAATATTTATCTCATAACATTTATTTACTCATCATCCTCACTTTCTTCTTACCACCACTCTAAGACACACATCCATAAGAACCCAATGTGTCTCTCTATTTGGAAGAAGGAGAAATCACCATCAGTAATAACATAGAGAATTACAACTATTAGAAAAGATTTTCAACATGTTGACATCTTCAAACAAACCAATTATCTGGAAGAAAAATAATCAAATGATGGGGAAACTAGGTCGAAGAAATAAATCATGAAA
Organism: Lantana camara; assembly: GCA_037501455.1. Classification (NCBI taxonomy): domain Eukaryota; kingdom Viridiplantae; phylum Streptophyta; class Magnoliopsida; order Lamiales; family Verbenaceae; genus Lantana; species Lantana camara. Next base: position 115,328,481 of record CM074857.1, read on the forward strand.
AAAAGATAAACTTCAAAAAACAGTATGATGATTGAACCAAGCTAAGGAAAATAGGTTTGTATTGCTTTCTGTTGCTTTCTTCTTAACTTTAAACCTTTTTGTATTTAACTTTTTATTACATGGAAAACTTAACTAATCTGCCCATACGTTTTGAATTACTGTACTCCTCTGGAGAAAATAGTAGATGTTTGAGTACAAAAGCTTGCACAGCAAGAAATGAAAGTAGAATTGGTCTCTAAAAAGATTGGGTAAAGTAGTTTTTGCGGCAGAAATGAAGCTGAGTTCAAATTTTGGTCTCTAATTTGAAATGCAGTGCATAAGTTTTCTCTAGATGATAATGTAATTGTGAATATAAAAAAAGAAGAATTTAGAAATCAAATGGAGTCATTCCCATTGAACCTCTATTCTTACTGATCTATCAAATGGTGTTACAAAAGCAGAGCAATGAAAGTTCAAATATTAAAAAAAATGGACATCCAAAGATGGTTTGTATTGTAAAATAGGCAGCTATTGGATGTCTGATCATAATAAGTTTATAATAGGATCATAGGAGTCAACAATAGTATATTTATACCCCGACAAGTAGCATTCTCCTAATCAACCAAGAGTCTTAAATGGGATTTCTAAGACATCTACAATCCGCAATAGTAAATTCATACCATGAGAAGTAACAAACTCGTGATCAAAAAGAGTCTTTAATAGAGTCAATCCAGTGTGCATCAATTCAAGGGGATCTAACTAAAAGTACAACGAACCAACTATGTACTTCAACAATTATATACTCCTAATCATGCATCCAATGAGAGTATATGTAAAATTATCCTAAGCACTAATAGATCATGAGTATTAAAATGTAAATTTTTACATGATCGTAGCTACACAATTTGGCTCAAAGGTCTTGAGTATAAGGTGAACAGGGAGAGGCCAAGAAAAATTAGAAAAAAGAGCACTAATGAAACTGGAACCACTAGTACAAGAAAATATCTCACTCATACTTGCAGCAAATGTTTTGGTTTGAGACATAATGTGAAAACATGCAAAAACACACATCACCTAAATTTAAAATTTTACATTTTAAGTACTGGTACATTTGTTTCCAAATTTTACATTGAAATACTTGTGCACTTATAATTGTTTGTATAATATCTTAATTTGTAGGTGAGATTGAATTCAATTAACTCTGTACCAAGAAGACCTATGTTTGTAAATGTGATAGTTACGATTATTTATTTATTTATTTTTTGTTGTATAATACCAGTTGTCCTTGAATAATGCAATACTTGATCAAATTTTTTTTTAACAGAATTCATGCCAAAGGGGAGGAAAAGTGTAACGCCCCGATTTTCAGACAGTCAGGTACGCTCGACACGTGTGAGTCTCGAGCGTTAGGATTTTATTTTATTATTTTTATTTATTCAAATTATAAGTGTTATAGTAGTTTTATAAATTGTGACCCAACATGATTACGTGAAAATATATGAAATGTATGCCAACTTGGGAATCATGTTACATATTGAATTTATTGTTACGTGAATTAATTGCCGAATGTATCTTAATTGCTTGATTGTCCTTAATTGTCCATTTACTTAAGATAGAGGACCAAATTGCATGGATATATTGGGGGACCTAATTGCTCATTTTCAAACTTGATATACTTAATTGCATGACTTACCAACATTAGGGATTTAATTGCAAATATTACATATTTCCCCAAATATATCACGTTATATGCATTTCTCCCTCAATCATCTTCATTTCATGCCAATCATCTCATTTTGCTTCCTTCCTCTACCGAACCAAAACCTCCAAAAAGGGAAGAGGAGATTTCATCAACTTCATCAAGTTTATCAAGAGAAATATGGTTTTGGGAGCTCATTCATCATGCTAGCTTCATCATCTTCTTCTTCTATTTTCTTTCAAGGTAGAGATGAAGATATATGATTTCTTGAATTAACATGTGAAACTAGGGTTATGATTTGGGTGTGATAACTTGGCCATATGATAGTAGGATTATGATTATGAGCTTTAGGCTTGAATTCCATGTGTAATTCTTGGAAATTAGGAGAATATATGATGAGTTCATGTATATGCTAAAGTTGATGATTATGGAGATTGAAGCATGAATTATATGTTTATATTGTGTTTTATTGTACCTAAAGCATGTATATATGTTTCCTTCTATGAATTATAATATGTGGGATAGATGAGGAGAGTTTTGGGAGCTTTGGGAGCTTGGTTCGTAGCTCCCCTGTTCTTCTCCCCTGTTTCTGAACCTTCTGTGTAACGGGAACGGCCGTTCCTGTCCCCTTTGCAATTGGGGAACAGCCGTTCCCATTGTTTGAATAATGTGTCAGGCGGCGAGAACGGGAACGCCCGTTCCCACTTTGTCTCACAGACGGGAACGGCCGTTCCCATCTTCGGGGAGCCCGACAGCGGGAACGGCCATTCCCACTTTGAACTGAAACCCGGAATGGCCGTTCCCAGCTCTCTGGTAGTGCAGAAACTTTCTGCATAAAAATAGAATTTTGGGACCTCGTTCCAATGGCTTATTTGACCCCAAATTGCTATTATATGATTGATTATATGTTGAAACAATATGTTATCATGCTACATTGTGTATTGCTCGATGTCTCGTATATGATCATGCCGTGCGTCTTATATGGAGTAATATGATTGAATTGTGGTCTCATGCACGCACATTGTCTCGTTTCATGTCCAGTGATTCTCCAGGGTGGAGATTGTCGAGCATGAGCACGTTCACGCATTCACGAGTCGTGTGTCGCCTGTCAGGTGAGGTTTAATTTCTAGTAATATAGAACCCGTATAACCTCTACGTGACTGTTTTAACCAAAAGGTATTTATAGTTTTATTTTCATGAAATCAATTATCGTTCCAAGTTATATTATTGTTCATTAATCAAGCAAGCAAAGCATGTTAGTGTTCACGCATCAAAGCATGCCATGTTCATGAATGCAAGCAAGTGTGTTCTCTTGGCCAGGTCCTCCTTAGTGGGGGCGCTGGATTGGTTTTCGTGCCAATGATTGTCCGTCCAATCACAAGATGAACAATACCCTACCGTGTACGTGCGTTCTCTTGGCCAGGTTCTCCTTAGTGAGGGCGCTGGACTGGTCCTGCCAGTGGTTGTCCGTCCAACCACAAGAAGAACAAAACCCTTTCGTGTACCTGAGTGTCCCCTGGCCAGGTCCCTCTTAGTGGGGCGCTGGATTGGTTTTCGTGCCAATGATTGTCCGTCCAATCACAGGAGGAACAAACCCTATCATGTTACAAGCACGCCATGTACTGATTGCATGATTCCATTCCATGAATGTGCTAATTGAATACTCCTACATGATTGCATGATAACGGACTTGAGTGATCACCTAATGATTAACAAGCAAGCAAGCATGTTTATTAATTGCATGAAAAGAACAAGTGATTAATATTGATAGTTGTATTCTCGGGCGAAGCTATGTTATTATTAAACTGTATAATTATCTTTTATAAACCTTTACCCGAGAATATAATTTGCATGTTATCTGCGCTAATATGTATTTAAACCCCTCACTCGGTCTTCCCAGACTGACACCTCCACCTTTCAGGTTACTGCAGGTGCGTACTAGGCGGGAGTTGAGTCGAGTCGAGTTCAGTTCATGTAGTCATGTCATCCGTGGTTCGTGTATTTATTTATTATGGAATTGTAGTTATTGTTATTGTTAAATTGGAGATGATAATGTATTGATATGATAAGTTAGAATACATTGTTTGGAAAACGAGAAAAGACATGAATGATAAATGAAAATAAGTGAGAGAGTTTACATTATGCTTCCGCTTTATTCTTTTGCACGTTTTAGTTATCCCGCCTAGCTTGTCGAGTATTGCATTGTCACCCGTTCGCTATAGGTTGGTTCATGTACGGATTGGCCATTTCGTATGTGAATTGATCTATAGTGCGGGGGTGTGGCACCTCCACGTGTACGGGGTGTTACAAAAAGAGTGTTCAATATTGCTAGATCCAAGGAAGCATCAAGAGTAAGAGCCAAATCTATTTCATCAACTCCAGTTGCAATAACTACTTCCAAACTTCAAAAGAGAGGGAAATAGTGTTCAGTATTGCTAGATCCAAGGAAGCATCAAGAGTAAAAGTCAGATTTATTCCATCAACTCTAGTTGCAACAGCTACTCCATCTACAACACCTACTCCAGTTGTAAGAACTGCTGAACAGAATACAACTGCTCCTTCAACTTATTTAATAGAAAATGTTATCAGATACCCCCTCCCCCTTCAAACATTGGTGCACAAGCTGCAAGAAGGAACACATTTGTTTCTCGGGTCACAACTAGTGCCTCGGTCAGTGGATCCCATCCTGAACTAGCAACAAACAAAGGATCATATGTTGCAATCCTTCAAAGTAGGCATGGACAAAGAGAACCACGGAGGCACAAGCGTTTGAGAATGCTAGAGAGTGGTCAAAGATGAGTAGAAACCCAACCCCTAGGAGGTCATGGTTCATTTCAAGCTTCTAGATCTGAATTGTGATGATAGTTTGCATCTTTTATCTCAAAAAATGAACTTGTTAGCTATTTTTGTTCAGCGGGTGGTATGGCCCATTGTTGGTTGGCATTATTAACTGTTTTTATTGTAATTCACAATGTGCTTTTGGTTTGGTGGTCCAGTGAGACTAGACAAAGTCATTTGTGTTATAAATTATTAAACTTTGTTTGAATTTGTAATTGCATCAGCCTTTTTTTTCTCTTGATTCTTGAGTTTTACATTCTGTCGGCAGGATTTTTTATACAAAATTTAAAAAAACATAGGGTCAAGGTAAAATTTAAAACATAACACAGGGTATCTGTTACAATAAATATGAGCTTCATCACATTTCAAAAGTTCAAGATTAAAGCTTACATCAACATCATTAAGTCCCCAGCAAATAAGAACAATGAGAAGAAAAAAATTACAGAAAACATGCCCAGATTACATCACTTCAACATAAGCACAAGAACAAGTATGAACAACCCTACACAGATTGCCCATAAACTCACCGATTGATTTTCTTCACCTTTACCAGCTACCCTAGCCTTGTAACCCCTAGACAACACTTCTTGGCCCTTACACTCATCCTCTATCTTCAATTAGCCCCTAGCAGTTCCCCAAATTTTCAACAATCGGCTCCGAGTTTACTCTCAATAGAGATAGCTACTGGAAAAATTGGCATTTAGAGGTTGGACAAGAGTAGTACAACGACCCTTTCATTAACTTGTTCTATGATTCTACCACACGAATTACCGCCCAGTGCCGACAGTTACAATTTAGTGAAGATGAAAACTTGACTTCAAATTCAGCTCTTGATTTTCTTTGTCCTCTATCCACTGAAGGAATCTGAGAAGCCATATCTCTAAATGCGCAGATGATTTCAAATAGTATTTGAACTTCAGGGTTTGATATTGGATGAACAACCCAACATCTTAACTTGGTGAATATTTTTGCGGCTAATATTTGTTGTCATATGAATTCGTATACCTGCTACACTAAAGGCTTCGAGGAAGTAGAATTTTATTTTTTGCAGGTAATTTTTTCTTCAAGGATGAGCAATGGCAAACGATACAATTGGGTATGCTTTGCGCTGCTAGCTGGTCACTTTGGAATTGATGGTCATGTACATATTGTCAAATATTGCCCGAATCGTCACACTAGTCCTGAGGATGCCAATTACGTGATTGCGATCTTCCGTTGCAAGCTTGACACTACTTTGGCGTATCTGACTGCTGTCCGGATGTCTGGGCGCCTTCCCGAGAGGCCAACGAATGATCTGAAAGAGTCAATGTGTAATAGGGACGAGAAATATTTTACCCACTTGAGCTGTAACGTTTGTTATGTGTATTTTGGGTATTTTGGGCTTAGTATTTTGAGCGACAAATGGATTATGAATAATTGTATAAACTTTGGGCGTTTTCGGTTTGGTTATATATGAGGTGGGAGCCTCGTTAACAACCCTACGATCGTGTCGACCGGTTTTTCTTAAAAAAAAAAAAAAAAAACCAACATCTTAACTTGTCTCATGTTAGTGAAGGGCAAGAGGACATTGAGCAACATAAAAAGTTGTAATAACACTAAAATAACTACGGTCAACATGCATATACAAACACAGATGGTAGGGTTTTTAATGTAAAGGGAAAAAAAAACCTTTTTTGATAGGATTTTTTTGTTACTTAGGTATAATACACAGGTTTACGATGCGAAAATCTCTCTCTCTCTATATTATGGTAATATTTTCTATATTATTGAATTTTTTATTTAGTACTTAATTACATAATTAAATAAATTTATTATATAGTTATGATATTATATCGATTAGATCAGTGACCGAACCTATCAAACTTATAAAATCAATAATCAGGATTCAGGAATGCCTCCCGATTTTCTCAACCGTTCAAGTTTGAAAACACAGCTTATAGCTCAATGCCCACTTAAACTTACTATTCTAAAGTCGCGCCAAATTCATTTGATAAAGAATCAATTTCTGTCAAACACGGTTTGCCTGACAAGCACAATACAGTGCATTTAATTAGCAGAGACTCCATTACCTGCAATTTGCCACATGGAAACACAGTATTAGGTTCAGAGAACAAATAGTCAAATCAAGAAATAAATGTGGGAGAGAGATTCAAAAATAGAATAACAAAAACTTTAACAAATCATTTTAAAGTAATGACTAATGTTCATGTCTCGTTGGCATTTTGTTCACCGCTACAAAAAAAAAAAAAGTCATTTTAAAACCAATTCTTTTTAGAAAAAACAACTTTTGTAACCGATAACAAAAAATATATTATTTTGAACGAAATAGAGATACCGTTACAAGTAGATTTTACAAGAAAATATTTGTTACAAATCCGCTGTGAAATTAGGTTAAAATTTTAATTTAATTTTGTAATTAATATTCTGTTGCAAAATTCGATAAGATTTTCGATTTAATGTTCCCACGAATTAATTTCCCGTTGTAAAATAAAATAAACTATTGCAACAAAACTTATGTTGCAAATTCCAAAAAATAAAAAATAAAAGTTTGAAGGATGGCTGGCATTTTGTCGTTGTTAAGTGTTAACTATAATCTAAAAGGAATTACATATACAATATAATAAATTAAATAAAATAACTAAAAATTTTAAAAATCAAAATAATTTTTGGAGGATAAAACCCCTAGTTCGTTAAACATTTTAGGAGGGGTTTATTTCACTTTTTGCAATGGTTATTGTGTTAGCTAATTAGTCTAGTAAACAATGAATTCTTTAAATTAACTAATGTTTACTTTACCTTTTTAAATGAGTTTGTATTTAGCTTAAAAATAAGGGGATGTTTACTTGGCAGTTTATAAACTATTAAAAATAGGTAGAAAAGTCCACCATACCCTTTTTCTTAATGAATAGAACGATGGAGAAAATTTGGATTGTGAATTTTTTCTTTTTTCTTTTTAAGAGCATAACCATGTTAATAACAACGAGGCAAATTATAAGCACTACAAATTAAAATTAAATAAAAAATAAAAAATTGTGAGTATTCAAAATAGTTAATCCAAATCTAGCGATTTTAAATAAATTTATCAACGCCGTAAGCAAAACTTTTGAGATAGTTTCATGAATTAATGTTAAAAAATATGTACGTATGGGCTTGCCTGACAATTTAAACTATAATTAAGTATAATTTTATAAAGATAGAAATAATTAAAACTATGACATTTGATTTTGTTACAATATTAATTTTTTATTACATTCAAAACTTTGCACGTGAAGACATGTTGATAGAATATTTATTTTGATCTTAATAATAAATGTGAAAGTAAAAATAATAAAAACACATGCACGGTAAAATGAAATGAAAAGAAAAGAGAGAAAATTAAAGTCAGAGATAGAAGAAAATGTTAAATCTGAAAAGGTAATTTAAATGGCAATATATGTAATTTTGGACAACTATTGGACAAATATTTTTAAAGATTTTGTACTAAATGCTATGGTTTAGATAAAAGCTACTTTTTAAGTGCTTTAGTATCAATACCCATAAGCCATAGGAAGGATGGGATGGATGGATTGGACCGGGTCACAGACAAAGTGAAGTAAACATTCTTAACCGGCACGTTAGCTAAGTTGAATAAAGTTAATTATCTCCCCTGGTAAACACGTCCTTAAAAAATTAAAAGCAAGTATCCTGCATATTACTTTGTAAATTCAACCATATTGAAATAAAAAATATCAAGACTTTAAAAATAAATTCTTCTAGCAAAGAGCACATAATTGGAAATTATATTAATTCCAATAACTAGCTGTAATTTTTTTTTATCCGGGGTCAATATTAATGTTGGTTTCACAATTAACCCGAATGAAATTCGAACTCCTAATCTATTTATTTATAAATGTAAATATTTACCACGTAACTAAAAAAATTTGCACATTTTCTCAGATAAAAATCTTTTCCACCTCTCTAATTCTCCATGCCAAAAACAATCAAATTCAAATCAATCCACAGCTAAACATATAACAAATGGTGATTATATATATTTCAAAACGCCTTAATAATTAATTAAAACGTCAAATTAATTAATACCAGAAGAAAGGATTAATTAATTAACAGAGAACTTTACAACTTCCACTTCCTATCCATAACCAAACCCTAGATGAATTAACACTTTCCTTTAAAACCCTTTGCACAATTATTATTATTATTATTATTCCTCTTTAACCCCTGGCATTATTCCAAATCCCCTCGAGCTCCCTCGCAAAAGCGCGCTGCCTTCCCACGACTATAGTTATGTGGTCCTTATTTTCGACGACCTTAACCTCAGCTCTCGGGATTCTTGACTTCACGTTGTAACTGCACTCGACTGGGATGAGTTCGTCATCTTTGCCATGGAATATGGTGATGTCGCATTTTAGTTGGTTCTTGACTTCGTTTAAATACCCTTCCATCTTGCCGGCGGTGCCGCAGATGATGTTGTGCAGCGTGTGCCACGCAGCGTTGTGTGTGTGCAGGAAGAAACCCTCCATTAAGTACGTCCTCAACCTGGACATGTAAAATGTTTTAATTGATTGAACAAAGAAAGGAAAAGAAATACTCCATAGAGTATGCTTTTAGTTTCTATTATGATTGGAGTATTTTGGGCAAATATTGATAAACAGCTCAACAAGGCATTTGAATTTCGGTTTTTCTTGATAAAGAGTGTAGTAGTCCCTTCTTGTATGACCTTTTTTATATAGAAAAAAAGTTTTTTTCTCGGTCACCTAATTAGCACTCTAAGTACTCTATAATTTATAATTTGAAATGTCTCAAAGCGAACCTTGTAATTGTATTAAATTAGCACTAAATTAACACTTAAAACCCTACGGTCGTGACAACAACCACGGTTGTAGGGTTTTGAGTGCTAATTTAATACACAATCACAGGGTTCGTTTTGAAACATTTTAAATCAGAGAGTTCATTGTGCTAATTAAGTACATCACAGAATTTTTAGTGTAATAAACTCATTTAAAAAAACCTTTGTCTATAATTTTCATCAATCACATGGCGAGCATATACACTCCCTCTCTCATTATATTGGTTTAACCAAATTAAGTTTGGACTAAAATTTCCTTCAAAATGGTTACACATGTAATATTCTTGTCATAATTATTATATAATTGAGCATTATACATAAAAAGGTACAGTAATTAATTACATGACAATTAAGGTTAATGGATGTGGCATTAAATTTAGCTTGCTTGATTTGACTAAAATTGAAATCTCTCTTTTTTTTTTATAATAAATAGATTGGTTCTCCTAGTTTAAGTTCAGTATTTTATTTTTTATTTTATTAATATATATAAGATATATTAATAGACAGTAAAAATTAAGAAGAAAAATAAATATGGTTTAGAAATCAATTAGAAAGTTTTTTCTTTAATAACAACTATTTACCTAATATATGAATAAGTAAAATATGAGATTTTAAAAAGAAGATTTGAAACAAAAATTTGATCAAAGAAAATAATGCACGTCACAAGTCGTGGTCACGACCAAGAAAAAATTGCATAGGAACAAGTCCAAGTATTACTACAGTTCACCAACTTTACGTGTACTTCACGCATAATGTACGAGAGTAGGATGATTGGAGGTACCTGTTTCGGGTGACAAGTTTGGTGAGAAATTCCCAAAGGCGATGGTTCTTGCATATTACAAGGCAGATGGTCCGGCTGATGTGTTCATACCAGCACGCTATCGACGCGCCAAATGCGATGGGAGGCCACACGCGCCTCGGGGCCACTCTTCTCATCATGTGCTGCGTGGCTTCTTCTCCCTTTGGCGTTGGAAAATATGGCTGCAAATTATTTTGTTCCCATCAAAATCTATCAAACTTCATTTAATAAAACCAAAAAACAAGCAAACAAGGGAATAGCAACACTCCATAACTAGCTAACCACATTTGCATGCATGCAATAAATAACCATATATTCTCGGAGCCACTTATAAATTAGAATGGACGACAGTCTTCGAGTCCATAAATACCAATGTAAATTTAATATTAGTAACAAGGGATCAGATAGTGCTCGAGATCCTCGACTCCATAAGTACCCTAATAATCCAGTATTAGTAATGGAGGCAAAATAGTATTCGACTGTTCGTGACCCGTAATAACAAAAAATATATATAATTTATGAGGAATTTTGATAATAGATTACGGATCTTAGTACATTTTCATTTTTTTTGGTGAAATTTTAGACACGTACATGTTTTTGTGTATGTACAACAAGTCAACAATCTATATGTGTGATGGGGACGAGTATGAGGATTCTTGTCGGGCCAGGCAAGACTCAAGAGCAAAGGGGGAGTGAGAGTTTGTTTTAGGCTCACATCTTTTATTTATTCCAATGTTTGTACATTTTATGATTATGCAATAGGGTATTAAATATTTTATTACGTACCTTCGCCTACGTAGTCATAAATAGTAATATTAAATTTTTTTGGTAGCACATGAATAGTAATATTAAATGAGTACAACTTGTAAATGAGTACAACGTGGTACAGTAGAAAATCAAAATTGGCAATGTGGTCCTCTTTTTCGCCCCAAAAAATACGTAAAAATATGATCTCTCCATAAACAAATCAAGATTTGATATAAGGATGAAAATTAAAATATTAAAAATAAAGGAAGAGAAATTTTAATTTAGGAAACACAATTATAAATATTTAAAAAAACATATATGTGAAAATAAAATTACACCGACATAAATAATTTCTAGGTTCAGAGCGAGGTTTTTTTTTTTTTTTTTTTCTTTTTTTGATAAATTATTTCCAGGGTGAGTTCATTATTATTCACAGGGGCTGCCACCCCTACCCCATAGTCATAAATGTAAAACTGAAAACATATCACAAGTAAATCTATTTTGAAGTTTGACCAAATCTGATTCGAATTGAAATTTTTATAAAAAAAAGGGCGAATTATATGTATTTCTCCAATATTTGATGTATTTACAAAAAAATCCTTCTAGTATCTAAAATTATTATACGACCACTAAAGGGTGTCATCGTAGTTTTATCGTTTCTATTAGGATGTTTTTGCAATAAAAATAAAATATCAGGAACCTCGATGTTGTGGGGGCCGACGACAAATGTAATTCACCTAAAAAAAAGAGATAAAAACCGTACCGGTGCGAGCAACGTGAGGGACTTGACGGAGGTTGGATACTTAACGGCGAGAGCGAGGGCGAGAATGCAGCCAAGAGAGTGCGCCACAATGTGGAAAGATTTAAGTTTGTAAGGCTCAATTACGGACTTCTCAATCATCTCCAAATGCTCTCTCAATGTGTACAATGAATCAGTTGGTTTAGGGCTCCTCCCAAAGCCGAGGAGATCCACAGCCAACAGCCTATACTTTGATTTTGCAGACTTTGAGAGATTGGGATAAACTGTCTCGCTCCAAAATGCAGAAGATGATATGAATCCATGAATGAAGAGGACATCTTCTTGAGGATTATCTGTGTGCCATCAACAATACAAACAAGATGTATGAACGTTATGCATTTGGTTTAAGGGTATTTTAAAATGGCCATTTTGGGGCATCGGACAACGTTTTAGTTAGAACCTGATTCAACCTCGATTGGAGGACTAATTAAATGACAAATGTATTAAGGATTTTTATATTTTAACTTTTGAGTTAATTGTATTTTCTCTCGCAACTTAATTTTAAGTAATTTTAGTTTTGGTACTACACTAATTGATTTTTGTAATTTACATCCCATAAGCTAGATTTTTGTTTAGTTTTAGGAGGTTCTCAATTTATGAATTTCAAATGCAAAAATTGGTTTTAGCTAAGTAGATCCACATATCCTTGAACATGGACCAAAATTAAATTCCTATGAAGTTATAATACCAAAAGTACAATTAACTTAAAATTTTGGGCCCCATACTAGCACTTAAATCTTAATAGCTAATACGTACTTAAAATTTAGGAATTTTAAGTTTATAATCAATAATGACGATAATTAAGAAACTTAGATCAAAATTAGCCGATTAATCCAGAATTAATAAATACACGAAACTTAAAGAGTCTCGTCTGTTCTTCTTACCAGTAGCTCCATCAACTTTGACGAAAAGCGCTTCTCTTTCAGAAGCCGTCCACGCCATACACGTCCCACAATCACAATCCGACCACCTCGGCACCGGAAGCTTCTGCTGCCCACCAATCCTCTCCTTCAGCATTTCCACGATCGTCGAATTCACGGTGAACGTGGGCGCAGCGCCGCCGCCTCGCCGCCGCCTGACCTTCTTCTCCGGCGACCGCATGATGGCAGACTTCGACACCTCCGACACCAACGAGGGGCGCGTGTACAGCGTGTTGGAGATCTCCTCCAGCTGAAACTTGCTCGGCGTGATCAACCTGACGACCTTCGATTCCCCAGGCTCGGAAACTAAGATCTCGCCGCCGTTGCCGGAAATCGCTTCCTTCGCCGGACAGCAGTAGCAGGCTTTCCATTCGGCTTCGACGATGAAATCCGCGACTTTGTAGAAGTAGCATAAGACGATGTCGAGGAGGTCAAGCATGATGAACGCGAAGAAGCTTAAGATTTCGTTGAGGAATCTGCCCGCCATTGTCGCCGCTGATAGCATCCTCTCCTTAACCGCCATTATTCCTTCAGCCCAGAAACCTTAAGCTGCAGATTTGGGGTTTGGAAACAATAATGTTGAGAAATTAATGAGACCCCATGTTTATATTCTTGGTTTTGCTCACTTTTGTTTCTGTGAAAGAAGAGAAATGGTGGTGTGGGTCTCTTTCACAGGTATTTGCAGCGAATGGGGGCAAATGTGAGAGTGTGGATTCTCGAAATTCTGTGGAGTGAATGAAGGCAAGAACTAAGAAGAGAAATGGTGGGGGTGGGGGTGGGGTGGGGGTGATTAATTAGACACGTAAACACAGGTAATAGATACAGAATTCAGTGTTACATTAATTCGGTTTGCTGGAGAAGGAGGAAAAGGAAGTTGGTGGTGGTTGAACCTCCTGCAAATAACATGCAAGTTTTCTCTGAATTTATATCCATACGCAATAACTATGCCCTATTTTATTTTCCTTTTCTTTTTCCTAGACTTCAAATATATTGATTTAAAAGAATAAAAATAATTTGAAGAATCTTCTGTATAAACGTACAGATTGTTGGTCTATATGTGAGGGAAACTCGTATAGATTCCCAGGCTCGTCTTTACTCGTATTTTAGACAATGCACTATACAAATGAGCAAAACACACATATATATAAGTATGAGATTAATTAAAAAAGAACTAAGTGTCCTTAGTGGAATAGCTCAAGGACTTCCAATATCTTATATTCTTTTCCATGTTACATGAGGTATTTTTTTATTTGTCTAAAGTTTAGACCGATCTATCTACAATAATTTGTTTTCTCTTTGAATCGTAGGCATTTCAAATGGTGGAATAACTTACCAAAAAATTTAAAAATGATTCTATATCAAAAGTTAAAATTCGACATTTTGTTAAAGATAAATGAATTTATTTCACTCAAACACACCTTCCTAATTAATGAGTTGGTGCTTGATTGCTAGCTAGAACAGGAATCTCCCATTTTTTCAATAGGTGATTGTTTCATGTATTCGATTCGGGTTTTTGAATATCACTCATGTATTCGGAGGTCTATAGTTTAATTTACTCCACATTTAGTTTATTTAGAAAGGGTTTCAAATTTTAAAAATTGCAAATAAAATTTTGAGCACTAAACTCACATATAGAATCAAATAGTCGTTTTTCATATAAGAATTTTTCCTTATTAATTATTCGTTGGTAGCTAAACCTTAATCAAAGACTAAAGTTTCAAAGGGAAGCGGCCCCAATAACGTCTTGCATTTATTGCTGGCTATCCAAGCCACATGACTTGCATCCCTCTTAAGGTTGCCAACCTCTCGTCACAATTATAAATGAGATAATTATTATCATATGTTAAAGAACGATTTTAAATTGTCATAAAAATTACTTTTTTCAGTTGTGAATTAGGAATATTGACAATTTAATTAATTAATCCTTTAATTTACTTGGGCGTCGACAAATTTGATCATTTATGTACCAAAAATTGCATCCTTCGTTACGTGTATCTCAATTTCACTCTATCTTTTTTTTGAAATTTTGATAGGGTATTTACCAATTACTACATTAATAATTCTAATGCTGAATTCTAATCACCTTGAATGTGATCTTCTATGCTAGGAAATCGTACCTTAATTTTTTTTAAGAATGAAAATATTCTTCTACTCAAACATGCCGATCTTATTTAATACCCTAATTAAGTGTTATTAATAAAAAAAAAAACAGAACGCATCCCTCTTATTCAGTTTCATTCTAACGTGTTCCATAGATATTGAATTTACTGTGCTTGAAAACATGATAACAGTTTAAAAAAGGAAGTTGTTGTGTAGGTTGGCTCCTTTAATATATATGGAGATATTTTTAAAAATATCTATTTTGTGGTGCCATATCGTGCTCGATACGTATCCAATACTTCTTATATGAAAATTTCAAAAAAAGAATATATCGTTAAATTAATATCCGTATCTGTATCCGTATCCATACATTATATATTGGCTCGAAGTGGTGTGTGTGGATACTCTATGAGTTAAGTTTTAAAATAAAGAATTCATGATTTGCAACTTGCTAAATCTGGCAACAACTACACATTATATATAATTAGATAGAGTATTTAAACGATTTAGTTACTGAGTAGTTCGAAAATTAATATGGATCTAATACATATTGGTAGAGACCGATCTCAATTCTATTAACTAGTACTTATTATAGACTGTACTTGAATTCTAAATATTGCATGGGCAGAAATATCGAATTGGCGACTTTTAATTGACTTTATGGGAATTATTAATTACTACGTATAAACTAAATTAAACGAAACCCCTGTGGATAAAAAATATACGCGTTTCACATATTTAAGAAAAATTATATAAGCAAAAAGGTCATAAGGACCATCACAGTTAGGGGAATGTCTGACACAATTTGCATACGTTGGGCAACTATGATAATGGATACCGATATAATGATACGGATAAAATATGATATGAACTTGATGATATAAATTTTTAAAAAATTATAAGATATGATACAAATCCGACACGACTATATTATATATAAATAATTATAATTATATTTATTAATTAATTTTAAAAAAGATATTTATAAGAGTAATCAATATAAAAAATTTAAATTAAATAAGATATATTCATGTCAAATTCAATATTTAAAATTATTATAAATAACATTATTACATTTCGTGAGTCACGATATTATGAGAAATATTCAAAATAAATAAATTAAATCAATATAATATATTTTTTTAGTAAAATTATATAATTCTTTTTTAAAGAATATATATGACATGGGTAAATCCTGACTCGTCACGTGTCATACATGCAGAGGGGGGACCTGACAGCTTTGGCCTTTAGTTCAAGTCGAGCTCGCAGATATAGGTCGACGTTAGGCAAAGCCATGGCTTGCACGTTAGAGCTAATCAAAAGGCCTCGACTAGGTCGTGCCGATCAACTTGATGTCTTCAATCGATCCTAACCCACCCTAGCGCCACCTCTAGCGTTAATTGCTAAACCGTACTATATACAGTGTATGGAACGCATTAAATGCACCTAGTACTCCGTACCGAAACCTCATCATTAGTTTCAAGGTATAAATACCCTTTCATTAATGGCATTTGGTAAACACATTTATGACACCTTAAATCTACTCAAATCTCTCCTTTAGATCGATACCTTACTTGAGTGTCGGAGTGCAGACACTGGGCCGAACCCCACCATTCCCAGATCGGCCTTCAACTCACTTTTGCCTTCCTTCTCGCAACTCAACACCTTATCGAGGACCATCCCCAATCAATACAAATTCAAGTGGTCAGTCGACTCTTACTCGAGCAACAGGTAGCTAGAAATCGACTCGATCAATATATAATCCTCAAATTTTACAAAGAAATATTTAAAAATAATTTTTTAAAATTTTTTCGTGTCCGACACGCGTCCTAATCTTGTTCGTTTCCTGTGTTGAATTTTTTTTTTTCCAAATTTTGGACACTTTTTAACGTATCGGACACATGTTGTGAAGAGCATCACTGAACGCTGATAGCTATATAGGATAACGAGCGCTCGTTACCTCCTTCTCCACTTACCATCCGCAATCTCGAGGATTGTTTGTTGAGTAACCTGAGAAGGGACCATGAAACTGTCTATTCTGTTGTTCCGGAAATCTATAAAACTCGATAAATTTCCAAGAGCCAACAATGCCAACCTCTATCACCGTGACATCGATATGATTTTTTGGAAAAGCTTCGTAGTGTGTCAACGTCCATGTGACAAAGCAACAGATGGTCGCCTACTTTACCAACTCAATCCACTCTGACACCGCTCAAATTAAGCGTGCATGATCTTCAACCTGTCAATCATGATCTGCTTGCATCTATAGTTTTTTTGAGGGAAAAATAATTGGGAGTGTTGGAAAAACGAATTTGAAACTCAGTGGAAATTTTAAAAAAAAAATCACAACAAGGATTGCTTGCTTGCAATTTGTTCTAGAATTTTGTTCTTAATTTATGTATTATGATAATTAAGATAATTAATTAAAATCCTATTATTAATTAATATCCTTATCCTAACAACTTTAGAATATTATCTCATGTTTATTTATTTCATAAATAAATAAATTAGGATATTATTTTTTATTTATTTCATAAATAAATAAAGTAGGATACTATTCTTTTATTTATTTCATAAATAAATAAACTAATATTCCAATTTATAATTAATTGACAACCAATTTTTCATTGGGCCTTTTGTTCCGGATTGGGCTTTACAATTGATTCTCTAATTAATTCTAATGCCTCTTTATAATTAATTCTCCAATTAATTATATTTAGGCTTTATAATTAATTCTCCAATTAATTAACACTGTTAGGAATAGTGTCCTTAAAACTGACTTGTAATGTAAGCTTTATTTATAAATAAATTACAAACATCTTTGAATAATAAACAAAATGATTTGATCAAAGGTAGTGACTTCACTATGAGCTCTTGTATGTTGTGGGTGTTTACATTTATGTGTGCATGTATAAGAACTTCCGAAATCCATCATGCTTTTAGGGTTTCGTCATTTAAGTTAAATGACACATGAAACAAGCCATAATCTAAATTGGATTAGAAATTACTCCAAGTCGATGAGTGCAACAAACAATGGGAGTGTTGATTAGACTCAACTGAGTTTTGCTTGTGCGATTGTGTCCTTAAGAAGGAGTCATCCTATTTCATGGAATGACAAAGTGCTAGTAAATGCGTACGCGACACACGAGGGTGCTCGTTAATAGAATGAGTTCACTGAGGTGTCCTGCCTAAGAACATTCCTAAATGGGAAATGAAGTATCCACTTCTACAAGTAGAGACTTTCAGATTAGGAAATGTCTCACAGGTAAATGTCGTGATTAATTAATCCTTAAATTTGAGATTTCATGGTTGTCTTATGTGAGCTAACTAGGCAATCTTAGATATAGGTCTAAAAGGGTGTCGCTCAAGACACCTGAATTACGACTTAGAACAAATTACATTTTTTGTCACATAAGATTGGGCCGTTTTCAATTTTGGTCCCATTCTTTCAGAATTAGACAAAATTAGTCCCGTTGTTTTTCAAAAGTTACATTTTTGGTCCCAACCATCAAATTTTGGATGGAAATGGGATTTTTACTGTTAAGTGCGTTTGGGGGGGAAAAGTCAAATAAAATCATTGAAAGAAAAAACATAAGGAGCTCTACATCCTAGTTGGTTGTGAGTCCCTTTCTTCTTTTTGAGGTCCTGGGTTCGAAACCCAGGCTCACCATTATTATTTTGAACAAAAAAATATGAAAGAAGAAGAAGCCATGGTAAATAAATAAATTTAAAAAAAAAAGAAAAGAAGCCATGGTAAATATAAAAAAAATAAATTTTAAAGGGGTCTTCTTTGAAAACTTCTCATGAGTTGGAAAAATTCCTCACTCCCCATTTTCAAAAAAGTTCATCTGAACTCCCCAGATGAGAATCAAAAGTTTCGTTTACTCCCCATTTTTTTGAAATGTTGTATAAATCAGTGATTCTTGAATTTTTATACATTTCAAAAAAATGGGGAGTAAACAAAACTTTTGATTCTCATCTGGGGAGTTCAGAAGACCTTTTTTGAAAATGGGGAGCAAAGAGGAATTTGAGTTCCCATTTGAGGATTTTTCGGGAATTTCCCGTTTAAAATACCTCCTTATATTAATTTTATTTATTTTAATTAGATTTTTTTTAAAAATAAAAATACATGGTAAATAAAAAAAAAAAAAAAAGAAGCCTGATGGTGCAGGAATATGAACTTCCTAAAATACAACAACACTTTCAATATTTGTATGGAAAGGGGAAGACCATCACAGGCGTGAAAGCCTCAGGAACTGAGTTTCCTTTTGAGCGTGGGTTCTTCCAGCTAGGATAACACCCAGAGTGCCAAATGCAGTGGTGATGCAACTATGGTGAAGGTAGTACCAAGCTTGAGAAGGTGAAGAAAATGGAGGAAAAATGCCCAGAACAGTGAGTATGTATGTAATTGTGGAAGATGACTTGGGGGAGAATGCAAGGGTTCTCTCCTATTTATATGTTAGGGGTGAGGGTAGATTGGGTAATTGGACTGTGTGGTCCCAAACCTGTGTTGCCCTAACACGTGGTGGCCTGTGAGGGCATGAGAATGACGTCTCTGAAAAGCAGGCGGCGTGTCAGGTACAAGGTGCGCACTGCCCCTGTGTCAGAGGTTGTTGGCGAGGGTCAGGTATTGGGAAGGCTCAAGGTCAGTCTTACAGGAGTAAGGACACCCTACAAGGGAGGAGATCCTACGCGAACGTTGGTGACGCTCGAGGGGCGCGCGAATGCGTCTCCCCTGGTCCGTGATCCTTGAGCGCCAATTACCCGAGCGTCAGAAAGCGGGTGCCCTCGTATGGATGCCTCCACGGGAAGGGTGGCCCTGAGGACCGGGGTTTGAGCGTCAGGTCTGACAGTCCGAGCCCTCTATTTGAACAGTTGACCGATGCTCAGGGGCCTGTATTAGCCAGCAAGTGAGTGGGCTGGGTTGTCCCGCGATCCCATCAATGTGAGCGTCCAATCTTTAAATCGGCTGATGGCGACACGTGGACGGCTCTGATTCGAGCGTGATTTTATGCCTTATCATTTTGCCCCCCAAATTCTGTAGTATCGCTTGAGCGTACTGTAGAAGTTAAGAGGAACAAGCTTTGAATTTTTGAATTTCCGAGGGTCAAACTTCTGCAAGGGAAGTGGCCGCTTGGCTTCCGTAACAGACACGTTCTGACATTGCATTAAATGAAGCCTTGTCCGCATTAAATGCTGAGTGGAAACGTGGGCGCGTGTACTCCGGGAGACGTGAGACGGTTACCAAAAGTGGGAGTATCCCAAGGCGGGAAATGATTGCATTTTGAAACCTTAACCTTAGTTAATGCCAATCCCTGCCTCCATAAATAGGGAAAGAGAAGGTCTTTGAAACCTTTCACACTTCTTCTTCTTCAAGCAAAAAAGCAGCGAGAAAACTCTGCAAATCTCTGCGAATTCCGGCAAGCTTTTCCTTCCAACTTTAGGTAAATCCTTGTAACTTCCATTTTCCTTGCACTAACTTTAGGTTTAGGTTGTTGACCGAATGTTACCTTCGGAGAAGAACCGTCTCTAAAAACCTAATTCACCCAAAACTTCCCCCTCCTCTCTCAGGCTTCTCCTACCGGGGAAAACTCCATTTTCACCAGAAGGTTCTGCGATGGCGGGGAATATTGTAGATGAAATGGTGAGGGAGATAGATGCCATGTCTGTGGGGAGTTCTTCTCTTCACGATGAGATTCCCGTTGCCATTCCTGTAGCACCCCGAAGGTACCATAACCCCTCACCGTCAAACCTCTCGAGTGAATAAGAGCCTAGCACCCAAAAGGTACGCCGACGAACGGACTATACATTATAGGATCAGAGTACTAAAAGAAAACATTGCAGCAGAAATATGGACAATTTAAAACTTTTGAAAACAACAACAAGGATACAAGAGACTAAGCTGATTAAGGCCTAACAGAACAATACGATAATAACAAGTGAGTGGAATTTAAGATGGTTCAAAAGAACTTGACCGAAAGAGTACAACAGAAGATTTCCTATGCTTCAAGGTACCAGCCAACCAGCAAACGCAGAACCTGAAACCATGAGGTTAGAAAACGGGGCAGAAGTATTAGTCAAAGGGACTAAGTGAGGCATAACTTTGAATCATATAAATACTTAAAACTTTAGACCTTTCAGAAAAGGTTTTACTTCAAAACGGTACTTTAATACAGAATTTCAAAACTTTACTTTAACACTTTATTTCAGAACAAAACTTCAAAACATTACTTTGGAACAGGATTTCCAAGAAAGCACACACATGCGCACACATCAGAGTTTCCGGTTCATATACTTTACAAAACGGGAATAAGGTATTGGGTATATTTTTCAAAATATGAACCAGTCTTTAAAAACATGATTTGCCCGCAAGCTAGGCGTTCTCCAACCTTTACTCCCAAAAACATTAACAGAGTTGGTATCAAGACCGGTTAGGATCCCGATACCCATAATCACATGCACCATCCTTCTTCCTCCAGTTGTCGCGCCCAGGGAGCTACCCCGCGGTGACTTAGCCATGTAAGTGGGAGGAATTCACTCCTCTCCCAACCATGATGTGGGATAACCAACCTCCGATTAACCCATCATCAAGGGTTTGGTGACGGTTGGTACCGTAGTAGCCATTGGCGCTCGCCTCTTGGTCTACTACTTAACCAAAACCATCGGGCCCATCATGTAATTCCATGTAATTGCTTGCAAAATATTCAAGTAACTTATACACATTTAATTTCATACCATTAGTTTCTTTGAGAGAACAGTTCCTTAAATGGTAAAGGAGTAGTTTGGAAACCTTTGTCATATTTTTATAAAGATTCATGGTTTCAGTTGAAAAAATAATTTTAACCTCACCTACAGAAAATGGTATTATGCAATAATACCGAAGCCTCGGTATATCCAAACTTCACCTGTAAGTGGTGAATAACTATAAGTTTCTATCCTCAAACCATATAGTCACATAAGCACGTTGAAACCACCTCAAAACATTCAATAACATATAATGATATTATATGATCAGGACAAAACTTTATCGAAGCATGTCATAACATGTAACGAGATCTCATGGTAAAATCTGATAATCATTAATACCATAATACATCATGAAAGCATGATCGGATTCAAGTAATGAATCACATAATTGATAAAAAAGAACATTGCTCAAGAAGGATCACCCATATCAGAAAAAGAATTCAGGTAAAAGATTAATCTTACACGAAAGATTATAACGTAAAATCAAATATCAGACTTAAAATTCTGAAACAACTTCAATCGAGTTAGAGTTTGGTTTGAAAAGCTTAATTTGATCCCCGATTTTGAGAATTAGCGAAAAAGGCTTTTCCCGTTGAATCCGTCTCGTCAAAACGAGTCCGTTGATATAAAGTCAAAGTCAATGGTCAAAGTTACTATTCCGATCAAAGTTACTATTCATGTATACGGTATTTGTACGAAGGTACATATAGTATTAATACGAAAATACGTTTGGTACTTATACGAAAATACTTTAAGTATTTATACTAAAATACATTTGGTATTTATACAAAATACATACCGTATTTATACGTAGGAAAAACTAATATGTATACGTATTTTATACATGTATACGTATTTTATACATGTATACTATAACTTATATCAATTGGTTAGGGAAACATGTGACATATGATCTTATATTATAATGCATAACATAATTATTCATATAAAATAAACATGTAACATGTTATAAATGTAGCATAATTCCTATCATATAACATAATTAAATAACATGTAACATTTCATAAGTCATGCAACAATTTAAGTTATATAAGTATGATCATATTATAAATTAAATGTTACATGTAACATGTAATACAATTTAAATCATGTATCATATCAAATTACCTAAGTAGGAATAAATTATAATTAAATATAACATATAACATGTCATAATAGGTGTCACATAATTAAATTGTAGCCTAATTAAATCATGTAACATTTAATTTACAAACTATAATTTATAAAACATAAATCATGTAATTCATGAATTTAAAGCATAATTTTAAATACATAATTTATGCATAAAATAAATCTAAAATAAAACATAAATTAAAATCTAAAACTAAAATATAAATAAAACATAAATTAAATAAACTAAAACATAAATAAAACATAATTTAAATAAAGTAAAACAAAAAGAAAAGGAAACTCACCTTCAGAATGGGAATTCGAAAGCTACTGCTGAACAAGGAAAGTGATTGCCCAATATTCTTATTTATAGATGTAATGAGGGGCTAATCATCAATTAATAATTGTGGTAGGGACAGACGGGGCACTCTGTGTAATTATTGATAAAAATTATGATTTTCTCTAAAATTAAATATAAAATAGTAGAAAAAGGGTATTTAGGTCATTTTACCTTCAAACGAGTAGTTACGAGAATAGAAAAAGTGTTCAAAGTTCGGGAAATAAAATTTCCTTCGAAACGACTGCTCATATGTCAAAATCGGACGTACGGTTTAAAAGTTTTAATTCGCGAAATGAATAGTAACTTATTCGTTAAACGTTTTCGTTTACTACTCGAGCTAGGGTCAAAATTAGGCTTTGAAAAGCATACCAAAATTCATCAAATAATTCAAGGGTCATTTTAAGTATAATATTGAGGGGTAAACGGTGTACCGATCAAAAGTTCGTTTCGGCGATGAATAGTAACTTTAAAAGAAAATCCTAAATTGCTTCAAAAATTCATAAAAGGTTCTCGGAACTTGGAAAACAAGTTTGAATGATTAGAAATCATGAGTTTTGATCCTTTAAAATTTCATTGACAAAACGGGGCAGTAGTGGTTCGGGAAATGAATAGTACTTTAGGGTTTTTGTGCCGAATTTCCCTCGAAATAACATAATATCACAAAAGAACATGTATTTCACTTAAAGATGCAATGCATGAAGTATTTTAAATATGGATCAAGTTTTATAAACGCTCTTACTATACCCTTAGCTTACCGTTTACGACCAGACCCCAATCCAGGCTATTACAATCTCCCCTCCTTAAGAAGAATCTGTCCTCAAATTCTCTTCTCGATCTCGGATTAACTCCGGGTAGTGCATCTGCATCTTTTTTTTTTTTAGTTTCCCAGGTGACTTCCTCAATACCATGTCCTTTCCATAACACCTTAACCAGCGGAATCTTCCTATTTCTTAACTCTTGGAATTTCCTATCCAAGATCCTTGTTGGTTTCAACACATAGGTTAGATTAGGTTCTAACGGAAGTTCCTCTACTGGTATCACCTGTGTCTCATCAGAAAAGTACTTACGGAGTTGGGATACATAAAATACATTGTGGATTCCTATTAAGCTTGCTTGTAAGTCCCGACGATCCGCAATTGGACCCACACGTTCCAGTATCTCAAAAGGTCCTATGTATCTATGGTTCAATTTTCCACCTTTTCCAATTCTTGTGAACCCTTTCCTTGGCGATGCCTTTAAAAACACTTTCTCACCAACATCAAACTCCAAATCCCTTCTCCTTTTGTCCGCGTAACTCTTCTTTCTATCTTGGGCAACCTTCATTCTTTGCTGAATAATCTTAATCTTTTCAGTAGCTTTCTCTATCCACTCAATGACTTTTGGTCTTTTGGTTTTCTCAGGGGTCTATCTTGCTTTGTCCAAATCCCAATATAATGGAGATCTACACTTCCTCCCATATAAAGCTTCATACGGAGCGGCTTGAATCGAAGCTTGATAACTGTTATTATATGCAAACTCCACAAGTGGCAGACAATCCTTCCAACTATCTGGGGAATCTAACGTGAACGCTCTCAACAGATCCTCCAGGTACTTAATCAATCTTTCTGATTGTCCATCTGTCTGAGGATGTGTTGCGGTGCTGAAATTTAACTTTGATCCCATCAATTCTTAAATACTCCGCCAAAGTTGTGATGTAAACTTTGGATCTCTATCAGATACTATGCTAGCTGGTATCCCATGCAATCTTACATTCTCCGGATGGTATAACTTCGCTAAGGTGTTAACCTTATCTATGGCCTTTACCTGCAGAAGTGCTGACTTAGTCAATCTATCGACTATGACTCAAATGTTGTCTTGTCCTCCTTTAACCTTAGGTAACCCGGTGACAAAATCCATAGTTATCTGCTCCCATTTCCATGTAGGAATTGTCAATGGTTGTAATTTTCCTCCCGGCTTTTGATGTTCTGATTTAACCTTTTGACAAGTTAAGCATTTCTTGACATATTCAGCAATGTCTCTTTTAATTCCATTCCACTAGAAATGCTCCTTGAGATCCTTATACATCTTTGTCCCTCTAAGGTGTATCGTATGTCGTGTTTTATGTGCCTCATCCAATATTTCCTTTTGGATTTCAGATGGCACACAAACTCTACCTTTGTATCTCAAGATTCCATCTTCACCTTTTCTGAATTTTGTGGCGTAATCCTTCTCCTTGGAATTTAAACATTTCTTAATCCAGTGGTCTATAGCTTGAGTCTCTAAAACTTTCTCTTTTAGTGGTGACACAATGACTATGTTAGTCAATCTAGCTCTCGATATCACTTGTAAAGGTTCCCTTCTGCTCTGTGTAGAATCTCCTGTGATCAGTGCTAAACTAGTCTTTCGACTTAGTACATCAGCTACCACATTAGCTTTTCCTGGATGGTACTGAATTATACAATCATAGTCTTCCAGAAACTCCATCTACCTCCTTTGTCGCATATTCAACTCCTTTTGAGTGAATAAGTAACGCAAGCTCTTATGACCCGTAAAGATTTCAAATGTAACCCCATAAAGATAATGTCTCCATTTGGCAAGGCGAAGAAAATCGTTGCTAGCTCCAATTCGTATGTAGGGTAGTTAACCTCATGTGGTTTAAGCTTTCTTGACGCATACGCTATCACTTTTCCATGTTGCATTAGAACACTACCCAATACTTCTTTCGAGGCATCAGTATAGACGGTGTAACCTTTCTTTTTTTTTTCTAGTAATGCTAGTACTGGTGTTGTCGTCAATCTCTTCTTTAATTCTTGGAAACTCTGTTCGCACTTCTCTATCCATTCAAACTTCCCTTCTTTCTTAGTTAATCTTGAAAATGGTGCAGCTATCTTTGAAAAGTCTTGCACGGATCTCCTATAGTAGCTGGCGAGTCCCAAAAAGCTTCTCACTTCTGAAGGATTCCTTGGTTGTTTCTAGTCAATAACTGTTTCAATCTTCAAGGGATCAACCTCGGCCCCTGAACCCGATATGATATGCCCCAAGAATGTGACTTTCTCCAACCAAAACTCACATTTGCTGAATTTTGCATATAGCTTGTGATCCAGCAAAGTGCCTAGCACCAATTGAAGATGCTCTGCATGTTCCTCTGGGGTCTTGGAGAAGACTAGAATATCATCTATGAAGATTACGACAAACTTATCGAGAAATGGTCGAAAAATTTGATGCATCATGTCCAGAAATGCAGCTGGGGCATTCGTCAATCCAAATGTCATCACCCTAAACTCAAAATGTCCATATCTACTATTAAAAGCTATTTTGGGGATATCTGTCACTTTCACCTTCAACTGATAGTATCCTTATCTCAAATCTAACTTGGAGTATACTAGAGATCCATGGAGTATATCGAATAACTCCTCGATATGAGGAAGAGAATACTTGTTCTTTACGGTTATTCTATTGATCTCCCGATAGTCGATACAAATTAGATCCTTCTTCTTGACAAATAATACAGGTGCTCCCAAAGGTGATGTACTCAGTCGAATATAACCTGCTTCTATAAAATCATCAAGTTGCTTTCTTAACTTTTGAAGTTCAGCAGTTGCCATCCAATATGGTGTCTTGGAAAATGGTTCGGCTCCCGGAACTGTCTCAATCATGAACTCCAATTCATGGTCCAGAGGTAACAAGTCCGGGTGTCCAGGAAACACCTTAAAGAACTCATTAACAATCTCAACTTCTTCCAATTTAATTTGATCATTTGGTCTGTTCAAGAGATAAGCAACAAACCCTATAGTTGCAAGCCAAGTCCGGCCTGAAGATGATAGATTCTCCTTCAACATCGTATGGGGAAAACTGGAAAGAGAAAATTTTCTTTGTGAGGGCGCCCGGGGGGTTCTTCAGGGTTCCACGAGAGTGGGTGACACACGGCGAGGGGCCCCTTGTGAAGCAGAGGCACGGGGACAAATTGTTCGAGCAATGGGCAAAAAGTTTGGCGCTCGTGATGACGAATGAGAAATGGTTAATTAAGTCCAAACTTTTGATGACGCACGAGGGAATATTGTTTTGCTACGGTCTCATGAGTCCACCTGAGATGGTAGCTCGCCCACCCGCCGGAATAATGAACATGGACGGTTAGACCCTAGGAACTAACTCAGCTAACATTTAAGATAGAAATGCTAACTCCATGGAACATTTCTTGCTCATTACTGCTATTGCCCCTCCTTTTTCTTTTTCGAGGGTTCTAAACATGAAATCTGACGCTCTTTTACTTCTTTGCGATGACAGGCATTGATATACTCATGGCTGGTTCAAATATCGATAGCATTGCCGCCATGATGTGTGCTCGTCGGGCGGGCGATCAGCGTCCACAACAGCAAACTCAAACTCTTCAGCCCTCGGATGCCCCACGAGGAGGCAAGGGCTTTCGGCAGGGATCCGGGAGAGGCGCTGGGGGGGGAGGGGGGGTGAGGGAACGTCCCTGAGGCTCATATAGAGGACCTAACTCTGGACGAGGCTCAAGATCCCCTCCTTCCGGTCGCCCCCCAAGGGTCCTAGAGCGCAAGGGTCGGATGGTTCCCTTGCCCCTCGCTCGGGGACCTTGGCCCAGATTGTGGAGGGAATGCGGGCTCAACGCTCGTAAAAGAAGAAGAGGATGCCAGATTCACTCTCCATTTCTGGCAAAGGGAAGGAGGTCGTTGTGGGCCCGAAGGGCGAGGAGGGCGACACTTCGTCTTCAAAGGAGGAGGATTTCTGGAATTTTGATCGCACCGGGGATGAACGTTACCGGCGCTCATTGGCGGAGGGCCCTGTGCTTTTGAAGAAAAGCCCTACGGCCCACAACATATCCACGGGGATTGTCAACAGGCTCCAGTTTTCCGGCGACCATGATAAATTGAACAAGCATGGGGTCGCTCGGGTGGCTGGAGATGCATGCCACGCCCTTTTGACGGTGGGTAACTGCTCTTTCTGAACCCTCTTTCATACTTTCTTGCAACTGAGAAAACTAATGCACCTGATGTCTTTAGGAGGTGATTCCCCGGCTCAAGAATCTGGAAAGACGAACGGAGATCTACTCTGTTCACAAAGACAAGTATAAGAGGCTATTCCGCGTCTCCGACCCCATCCAACTGCAAGAGGACTACAACAACCTCTCCGCTCAGTACAATGCGTTAAAGCCGAAGGCAGATCTTAAGAACCGGGAGGATGCTTGGCTCAAACTGGAAGAGCGTCACAAAGAGTTGAAGGGGGATCACAACAAGCTGAAGGCCGAGAACGAGGAACTGGGCAAGCATCTAACCGAGCGCAATCGAGAATTTGAGATGCTGAGGAAAGAGTTGGCTGATCTCCGAGGCCAGACTGCGGACTGGGAAACGAGGGTGGCCCAGGAGACCCTCCAGAAGTTTGTTCACTCCAAGGCTTTCGCCTTTGCCGCTAACCTCTATTGCTTCCCCAATATTGAGCGGTTCTTTTGGAGGTCCGTGGGTCAATTGGCCAAATTGGGAGTGGTGCCACCCAGCGCACGGAATGATCCTCGTCTTCGTATAGATATTGACGAGAACTTGGAGATCACCAGAACCGGGACCCGAACGAAGAGTTGACGGAGCCGGAGTACAATGACTTGGTTATGACGCTCCAGAACGAATTCATGGAGGCGAATCCCCCTGAGCCAGAATTGGTTATGCTCGAAGACCATGGTGGTGAGGACGCTCCAGAAGCGGAGGTTTGTGGCGATGCTCAACCCTCCCCTTCAGAGGTTCTCGCTCCAATGCCTTTGTCAACCGCACCTCCTGAGCCTGAAAATTCTCACGCGCCAACTACTGAGACGGGAAGCGGCCCCCAGAATGCCCCCTGAAAACATCCTCTGTAACTCTATCTTGAATGTTTCCATTCATATGATGAACGTTCTGCTTTTGCATTTGATTTCTCAACTTTGTCACAGTGTATCCAAACTTTTTCCTCTTTATGCTAGAATGCTTCTGCCAATAAGGCTTGATTTCCTTCTTTTTCTGATTGTTGAGCACTGTTGTCCTTTTATGTTTGATGTTTGCGTGCATGTTTTTATTGATACTTGCATAGCTACGATAGAAGTGTATGCGCACGAGGGTGTTTCCTTTGAGGGTATCCTTACGCAGCTTGTCATGTATCCAAAATTTATGATACGGAAAGGTCTATCCATTTGAGATATGAATGTATGGGCACGAGGGTGTTCCCTAAGAGGGCACTCTGGCCTTATTCATTGCGAGGCTCGAATTTGAACTCAGAAACCCCTTGAGGATTTAACTAAGTATTGGCCTTGAGTGTGTAACACACATACTTCCAATTTGAGTGCTCCAGTAGTTTGAGCGGACTTAGAAGTCATCTTTAGGATTTGCTAAGTTTGAAATTAAAGCGAGCATAGCTGTAATGTTAGCTTCATTCTTAGGTATCCGTGGAAGGATTAGCCCAGGGTCTGCCATTTACGAGCGTACTCTTACCCAAGAAGGTAACCCCATAAGGTGAGGGTCATTGGGGGTTTACGAGCGCGAACTGGCGTGGTGAATGTCCAGTTGGTGTAAACTAAGTGTTTAGCATCCTACCCTTTGACACGCTCATTCTTAGGGTTTACACTCTTACGGGCGTCAAAGCATGTTGATGTGAGATTGATGGGGTATTAACTAAGTCGTTCGACGTGGAAGACGCTCAACACGGAGTGAGCTTTTGCTACCCCAAACCGTTAATCAAAGGAAAAGCAAATAAATGAAATAAACCATTAATCAAAGGTATACTGTTATTCTTGCAATTTTAAAGATAATAACAACATGCTTTCTGTCAAAAGAAAGTACAATGTGCCGTGAGCGGGCAATTATAAAGGTTGACATTTACACGTAGAACCGTCTAAGGTTACATGCATTCCATGGTCTAGGGAGACGGTCGCCTTGCAAAGTCTCTAGCAAGTAGGTGTTGTTCGCTCGTACTTGAATGACTTTGAAGGGCCCTTCCCAATTAGGATCCAACTTTCCTACATGTTTGGAAACTTCAACTTTTTTGAGGACTAAGCTGTGTTCCTCCTTTCGTCTAGCAGATCCAATTCGAACGTCCGATTGGCCTCGTTGATTGCAGACTCGAAATAGGCAACGCTTGCGAATTCTTGAGCGATCTCCGCAGGTATCATAGCCTCGGAGCCATATACGAGGGAGTAAGGGGTTTCCCCTGTTGCCGCTCGTGGGGTGGTACGGTACGCCCAGAGGGCACCTTGAAGTTCTTCTACCCACTCCCCTTTCTTACTTTCGAGCATCGTTTTCAAATGCTGGAGTATGGTTCGGTTGGTCACTTCAGCTTGACCGTTGGCTTGAGGATGACCCACGGAAGTGAAGCGTTGCTCAATCCCAAGTTCATAGCACCAATCCCGTGTGTCAGCAGCAATGAATTGGGAACCATTGTTCGAGATGAGCACCCTCGGGATGCCATACCTGCAGATGATGTTCCTCCAGATGAAATCCCTCGCAACTTTGAACGTTATCTTTGCGACCGCTTCAACTTCGGCCCACTTAGTGAAGTAATCCACGGCGAGTATTACGAATTTCTTTTGCCCGACCGCCATTGGGAGGGGCCCTACAATATCAATGCCCCACTGGTCGAAGGGCCAAGAGACATCAATAGGGATCATTTGCGCCGCCGACAGTTGAGGGGTGTTAGAATGAAACTGGCACTTAGGGCATTTCTTGGAGTAACTGATGGCATCCTGCAGTAGCGAGGGCCAGTAGAAACCACTCCTTAAGACTTTCTTAGCCAGAATTCGACCGCCGGAGTGATTCCCGCAGCTTCCATTCTGCACATGTTCCAACACTTCCTGGGCTTGCGAGGGCCTCAGGCACCTCAATGGCGGACCTTGGAAAGATCGCTTGAATAGCCGTCCGTCACTGTCAAGAGAAAAGCGAGGGGCCTTACTCCTAACCTTCCGAGCTTCTACTTTATCGCTCGGGCAGGTCCCATCCCTCATAAACTTAATGATGTCATCAAACCAACAAGGCTCGGATGGATCAATCATATTCACTTCGCACGAGGGTTCCGCTTCGCGAATCAGCGGTCTCTCCGTTCTGAGGAATGTGACTGAACACTCGCAAGAATCCTCCAGAGCCGACGCAAACTTGCAAAGAGGGTCTGCACGCTCGTTTTCTGTCCTCGGGATCTGCAGCAGATGGAATTCTTTGAATTTGGCAATCACTTCCCTGGCACTCGCCAAGTACTGTACCATAGTGGCTTCTCGAGCCTCATAAGTACCATCAATTTGACTCGCGACCAACTGGGAGTCAACATACGCAGTGATTCGAACGGCGCCATTATAGAGGGCTATCCTGAGCCCTTGGATTAGAGCCTCATACTCCGCCTCGTTGTTGGTGACCTGGAACGCCAGCTTGATAGCGTAATCAATTTCCAAACCATGAGGATCTCTGAGGGTCACCCCGGCTCCCTCCCTTGTGAGGTCGAGGAGCCGTCTGTGTGCAGAAGCCATAACCCTTCTTCCACTGAGGGCCCTGTATCCAAATTGAAGCGCTCCACCAACAGGTCTGCCACTACCTGAGCCTGTATCGCTGTGCGTGGCTCGAAAGTGATATCAAATTGACTGAGTTCAATTGACCATTTAATTAACCTCCCTGAGACGTCCGGCTTGGCGAGTACCTCTTTGAGGGGTTGGTCCGTGAGTACTGTGATAGAATGAGCCTGAAAATAAGGTCTTAGCCTTCGAGATGCATTAACGAGTGCAAAAGCAAACTTCTCTATCTCTATATATCTCTTCTTCGCCCCCTGCAAGGTTTTGCTCAAGTAGTACACCGGCATATCTTTACGCTCGCGGACAGCCACGAGGACAGCGCTCGTAGCCTCTGAGGAGACTGATAGGTAAATGAATAAGTTTTCTCCAGGGCTGGGCTTAGTCAACAGTGGTGCGCTACCAAAGTATTGCTTCATGTCCTGCAAAGATTTCTCACATTCTTCGCTCCAGGCGAAGTTACGAGCGTTGCGTAAAAGTTTGAAGAAAGGTAAGTTCCTGTCTGCCTAGCGGGAGATGAACCTGTTCAATGAAATGATCTTCCCCACCAGCACTTGGACTTCCCTCACGTTCCGAGGGGAGGGAATATCAAGAATTGCCTTAATCTTTTCTGGATTTGCCTCTATGCCCCGTTGACTGACCATGTACCCCAAGAATTTACCACCCCGAACGCCAAATGTACATTTGGAGGGGTTCAGTTTCATTCCATAATGACGTAGGATATTGAAAGTTCGTTTGAGATCCTCCAGATGGGAATGCTGGTGCTCGCTCTTGACTATCATGTCGTCTACATACACTTCCATGGATTTTCCTATTTCGCGCTCGAACATCCTGTTGACGAGGCGTTGATAAGTTGCCCCCACATTTTTGAGTCCGAACGGCATGACTTTGAAACAGGAGACGCCTACATGTACCACGAACGAAGTTTTGGGGCGATCCTCGGGCGCCATGAAGATCTGATAATATCCCTGAAAGGCGTCCATCATACTCATGAGCTCGCACCCCGCTGTTGAATCTACCAGTTGATCAATCCTCGGCAGGGGGTATGGGTCTTTGGGGCACGCCTTGTTGAGATCTGTGAAGTCATTGCACATGCGCCATTTGTTGGCGCTCTTGGGAACGAGCACCACGTTACAGAGCCATTCCGGGTACAAAATCTTCTCAATGTACTGAGCGTCAAGGAGTTTACCAACTTCTTCTTCAATGACTTGCTTCCTGAAATCGTGGACGTCCCTCTTCTTTTATTTGACTGGCTTGAAGACCGGGTCTACGTTGAGCCTGTGAACTATAACACTCGGATCTATTCTAGAGAGATCAGAGGCCTTCCAAGCGAATACGTCGAGGTTCTCTCGGAGAAAATCAATCATCATAATCTGTGAGGGACCGTCGAGATTTGAGCCAATCTGGATTCCTCGGTTCCAACTCGATGGTCAAGAAATTTTTGACGGGCTCAATGCGAACTTCAAGCCTTGGAGCCTCGAGCGCTCGTTTTTTTCCAGTAAGCCTGCCGCTTTCCACCGCCGAGGGCCTGTCACCCTCGTTCTCATAGGAAGATCCTTCGACGGCCCCGAGTGGCCCATCCTCCGTGCTCTGGGCCTCACTGGGGGTCTTCTTTTTGTTCTTCTTTTTGTAAAGTTTGGCCCTTTTACATTCGGGCCCATTCTCGTCCAACTTGGGGAAGTTAACTGATTTTTTGGTGGATCCTGCCTGAATGGTTTGTTTGGGCTTGTGGCTTCGAAGGGAGAGGACGTAGCATTCCCAAGCCTCTTTGATATTGCACAGAACCTCGTCTGTGCCCTCGGGAGGGGGGAGTTTGACTTTCTGGTGATAAGTGGAGATTACTGCTTTGTAGTCTATGAGGGCCGGACGTCCAATGATGATGTTATAGGGGAGGTCCACTTCGACGACTGTGTAAAGGACGCTCAAAGTTTTTCGCTGTGGGGCGCGACCAAAAGAGGTGGCCAAGCGAATCTATCCGCGAGGGACAATCTCGAAACCCCCAAAGCCAGCGAGGGCTGTTCTTAGGGGTTCGAGCGGGATATTCGTTATATTCATTTTTTGAAACGTTGAGTAAGGGAGAACGTTCACAGAGCTTCCACTATCAATTAAGACCCTCTTTACAACGTGGTTATGAACGTCTAAACTAACCACCATGGGACAGTCAGAGGTTTCACCAATCCTATGGGGTGTTACAATGTGTTCCAAGTCTTTCTCTGTGAACCCTATAGTGTCGTTCTCTCTCGAGCGTGAAGAGCTGTCAACGGAGAGCACAGGCTTGGACAGGGATGATCTCTGGTCATAACTCTGAATGTGGCGGCACCGGGAAGCATTAGAATCGCCCCCCGAGGGTCTTCCGGAAATCATGTGAAAGAAGGTAAAGGGCTGATTCTCCACATCTGTAGCTTTCCCATTGCCACGGTCGCTTGTTTCGGTGTGATGGTGACGGGGACTCCGTGAGCGCAATCGGCTTCTTCCTCTAGCACGCGCTCGCTCAGCGCAATGCTCATCATACCTCTCTAACACCTTCACAAACTCCTTGAGGTGCCCCCCAGCGATAGGCCTCTGGATCTCGCTCTCGAGTTAGCGGCATTCGTTGGTATCATGCCCCTTCTGCTTATGGAAAGCACAGTACTTTCCTGAGCGCTTTTGAGCCTCAGTCTCCCTCAACTTCGGCGGTCTCTTGAAGAGTTTCTTATCTGCCATGGAATACACTTTCGCAATTGGGCGGTTGAGGGGGATCTGCTCGAACTTACGCGGAGGGGAAGAATTACGACGAGTGGGGATAGGGTTGCGGCGGCGACCCCTGTTAGAATCTCCTCTGTCCTCGGGGGCTTTGCTGGGGCGAGGGGCGTTCGCCATTTTCTGATCCCTCGCGATATACATATCCTCGAGGGTGAAGAAAGAGTCAGCGATATCCCTGATCTCCATCAACGTGCGTGGCTTTTTCTTGGCCACCTCCTCCACGAATTCTTTGCTGACATAGTGTTTCATGTTGATCGCTCCAAAAAGTACATGCCTCAAGAAATCCATTAAGGGCTTTTCCACCGGCAGGATTTCTTTGTTGAACCTTCCCATGAAGGACCTAAGCGTCTCATTAGGCCCCTGGACTAAGCTGTATAGAGCTGTTGCCGCCGGGGCCGGCGCTTTCAGGGAGTTGAAGTGGCTTATGAAGGCATCTGTCAGATCGGCATACCCTCGGATCGAACGTGGAGAAAGCTTCTTATACCAATCCTGAGTCATCCCAATGAGGGAGGTGATAAATACTTTGGCCCAATAATTGCTCGGATGCTCGTATAGGTGCATCAGGTGCACAAAGTGATCCAGATGCTCGGCCGGATCAGTTGTTCCATCATACCTGTTGACGGACGTGGGGATTTTACCCCTCCCCGCACGGGTCATCAGAACCTCGTCAATGAGGGGGGAAGCGCCCGTCAAGGTCCTGTAATCCCTGTCTTCAGGGTCGTATTCTTCGTAGTCTGCTTCCTTCCGGTGGTTGGAGATTTGGCTACGCGGTCGGCGAGCGTCTCTGGCCCTGGACCTCTCACCCCTGCCATGGGGGGCTTGAGTCCGTGCTCGAGAGAGCTGCTCCACCACGTTCTGGAGCCCCTTGAGCTGATTCTGCACTGCAGCTAGTTGAGGGTCGCCGACACTTCTGCGGCTTGCCCTCCCTGTGGCCCTCGACTGGACCTCTTCGTCATTTTCAGCCCTCTCATTCTGAGGGGCCCTTTCATCTCCAGCAGGTTGCTGTCCTTGTTGGACCCTCGGCGAGGCCAAATTTTCCTGAGCAGGTGGCCCCTCGCATTGCGCGTAAAGCGCCTGAAGTTGTTGAGTGGAGACTTGGGGCATTTCCACCCCCTGTATCTCTCTTGGAAGAGACATGGGGAGGTTTAGTGTCCCCACCTGATAGGGCTGGACCATGGGCATCATCCCGGGTTGCATATAAGCATATCCCGGCGGTGGCATGGCCGTGGAGTACACGCCGGGATGGGAGGCAGGAACATTGTGGATGAAGGCTGGGGGAGGAGGAATGGAGCCAGATCTTCCTGCCTCGTTTCCACCGGGGGGGAGAGTTGTAGCGGCGGCCTCAGTGTTTCCGGCCCCATTTCCGGCAGTAGGTGGATGCGTACCTCCGGCGAGGGCATTGTTCTCTGCATTTTCCTCGTTGACAGGAGGAAAAACACCCCTGTTCTCTAACCTCCCAGACCTTGTTGCAGTTACTATGTTTGAAGTAAGAGGTGTTATATCTCAACTAGCTTAAAGAAGAATCAGATAAAGATGAAGAAGGCTATGGTTTCCCACAGACGACGCCAAAAATGATGGTGCAGGAATATGAACTTCCTAAAATGCAACAACACTTTCAATATTTGTATGGAAAGGGGAAGACCATCACAGGCGTGAAAGCCTCAGGAACTGGGTTTCCTTTTGAGCGTGGGTTCTTCCAGCTAGGATAACACCCAGAGTGCCAAATGCAATGGTGATGCAACTATGGTGAAGGTAGTACCAAGCTTGAGAAGGTGAAGAAAATGGAGGAAAAATGCCCAGAACAGTGAGTATGTATGTATTTGTGGAAGATGACTTGGGGGAGAATGCAAGGGTTCTCTCCTATTTATATGTTAGAGGTGAGGGTAGATTGGGTAATTGGACCGTGTGGTCCCAAACCTATGTTGCCCTAACACGTGGTGGCCTGTGAGGGCATGAGAATGACATCTCTGAAAAGCAGACGGCGTGTCAGGTACAAGGTGCGCACTGCCCCTGTGTCAGAGGTTGTTGGCGAGGGCCGGAAGGCTCAAGGTCAGTCTTACAGGAGTAAGGACGCCCTACAAGGGAGGAGATCCTACGCGAGCGTTGGTGCCGCTCGAGGGGCGCGCGAATGCGTCTCCCCCGCTCGAGGGGCCCTCGTATGGATGCCTCCACGGGAAGGATGGCCCTGAGGACCGGGGTTTGAGCGTCAGGTCTGACAGTCCGAGCCCTCTATTTGAACAGTTGACCGAGGCTCAGGGGCCTGTATTAGTCAGCAAGTGAGTGGGCTGGGTTGTCCCGCGAGCCCATCAATGTGAGCGTCCAATCTTTAAATCGGCTGATGGCGACACGTGGACGGCTCTGATTCGAGCGTGATTTTATGCCTTATCAAAGCCATGGTAAATATAAAAAAAAAAAAATTATTTAAAATACCTTCTTATATTAATTTTATTTATTTTAATTAGACTCTTTCTCATTTTAAATAAAAATACGGTAAGGTAATATGGTGAGATAAAATTTAATTTATCCTCTTATGATTTATAAAATGTTTAAAATACCTCCTTATATTAATTTTATTTTATTTTAGTTAGACTCTTTCTCATTTTAAATAAATTTCAAATAACCTCCTTAATCCATGTGAACTTCACTCTCCAAAATTGAGAATGTAATTTATATCTAGGTGTTAAAACATTAAAAATATTCTATTATTTTAATATAAAATATATTTTTCTTTTTAAGTAAAATTTCTTTTCCTTCATCTTCATTTTTCATTTCTTTTTCCTCTTTTTCATATAGTGCAAACGTTTTTTTCTTTCCCTATTTCCTCTTATTTTTTTAGTTTATTTTATTTTTATGTTATTTTTAGTTAGCAGGGATGACAACGACATCTTCTCCAATATCAATAAAAAAGTATGTTTTTCTTCTCTCAATTTATGTTCAAATATGCAATTTTAACAATAATTAATAATAAAAAAAATTGTACTTTTCTTCTCTCAATTCAACTTCAAATAAAAAAAAAAATTTAAAAACAAAAATCAAATGTTACTTTAAATAGCAGAAATGATATAAGACAATTATTTAAACAAGATAAATATGTGATCAATACAAAAATATTAATACTAATTTAAACCTAATTAATATATAAAAGGGTATTTTAGCTTAAAAAATATTAATACTCATTTAAACCTAATTAATATATAAGAGGGTATTTTAGCTAAAGAGACAATTATTTAAATAAGATAAATATGTGATCATTAATACTCATTTAAACCTAATTAATATATAAGAGGATATTTTAGCTAAAGAATATAAAAAATGTATAGCCTGGGTTTCAAACCCAAGACCTCAAATAAAGGAAAGGGACTCCCAACCAATTGGGATACGGAGCTCCTTATGTTTTTTCTTTCAATGATTTCATTTGACTTTTCCCCCCAAACGCACTTAACGGTAAAAATCTCATTTCCATCCAAAACTTGACGGTTGGGACCAAAAATGTGACTTTTGAAAAACAACGGGACTAATTTTGTCTAATTCTGAAAGAATGGGACCAAAATTGAAAACGACACAATCTCATGGGACCAAAATTGTAATTTGCTCTATGACTTATATCAGGGTTGAAAAACTGGCACGTGAAGACATGCGAAAATCAATAAAGGACCTACACTCGCTTAAAGTAAGAAGATCTCTTGTTGCATATGTCGTTCGTATTCTATCTCAGAGTCCTTAGCCAAGGCATTTAGATCGAGATCAAGAAATGAGGTTCTTGAATCGAGATCAAATGGGTATGAAATGAACTTAGCTTTAAGATTAAGATAATTAGGATTCTATTTATTCCCGTGCCCTAGATCTTAATCGAGAGATGGTTTGGTAAGAGGATCATATTTCATGTTATGACATTGACGAGAAAGGTTCTTCGATTTAATTCGTTATTCGGCTAGGAGCCACGCTCCTGTTGCTAGACTATGTGTGACGCCCCGATTTTTCGGTCGTACAGGTACGTCGTAACGAGAGTGTTACTTGCGCTTTTAATTTATTTAATTATGCGATTATTTGTTTATTTAATTGTTTATGTGCTTATTTGAATTTATATGACTTAATACTTGAGTTATGAATGTGAAACTTTGATACATTTATGCTCGTTGCTCTTGAAACTTGACCCGTATGTACCCGTATTTGATTTTCGATTTTTGTGATAACTTATTATGCATGAAATATCTGATTTATGAATGTGTGTATATGCTTATTTCTTGTTTTTAAGTTTGTTTGGTATGGTTCTTAAACCGTTTTGTTTGTTAGGGACCCGAGGGCCTAAAACGTTTTAGCGCACCTTGGGTTCCGGAAGGCATAATTTGAGCTCGGGAATTCGGATTCGAATTCCGAAAGTATCGCTGGACTCGCAATGAAAATTGAGAGCTAAGAAACATAGCCTTATGTTTTTTCTAAGACCGTTTGAACCTCTGAAATTTGCCCGAACCGAGCCTCACGCTCGTGACTGCCACATTTTACGGTTTTTGACATAACTCACTCATTTCTTAACCAAATTAACCCAAACTTGGACCCACTTAACCATGGTTAAACCCTATCTCACCCCATTAAACCCTCATTTCAGCCCCAGCTAGAGAGAGAGAGGGAGAGAAAAGAAGCTGAAAAGATGAAGAAAAGGGATGAGGAAAAGGGGATTTTGATACTATTCACCCTCCATGATTTCAAGCTCGTATCTTCGTTATTTCTTCTCCAATCGAAGAGGTAAGCATGTATTCTTGTTCTACACTTCCTTGTGCATCTTTTAAGCCATGATTTGTAATTTTTCATGGAGATTTGAGCATGATATGATCAATGGCATGAATAGTAAGGGTTAGGTATAATTTTATTAA
The DNA here is from genome assembly GCA_037501455.1 of Lantana camara. Lineage (NCBI taxonomy): Eukaryota > Viridiplantae > Streptophyta > Magnoliopsida > Lamiales > Verbenaceae > Lantana > Lantana camara. The sequence goes on from CM074857.1 coordinate 115,367,545, forward strand.
ATTCTTGTGAATCTTTGATGCATTTCTTGGTTTGAAGCTATATATATGATCTAGATGAATTCTTCAAAGCATGTGTGAAGCTTGATTTCGTGAAATTTGGTTGTATTTCAAGCCACCATGGCGGCACCTTCATGGAACTTGAAGATATAATGTTTACATGAACTCTATTGCTTTCTTGCTCATACTTCCGTGTTGCTGCTGTTATTAGGCCTGTTTTGTGGTGTATTTTGGGTGTTTTTGTCATGCCTAGCTGTTGTGTGTTGCCTTCTTTGCCCCCCTCCCCGTTTGCCCCTGTTTTTGCTCGAATTTTTGCTGTTGGAAGCAGCGGAGCGGCCAGTATCGATTTACACTTCTTTGGCATCGCGGCCGCGATGCAGCTGGTGTATCGGTTGTGTAATGGTGGTGCGACCGTGACCATTTTCTTCTTGAAAGGTGTCACGACCACGACACCTATGCAGTGGCCCTCCTGGAGTGGTGGCACGGCCGCGACCTCTCCATGCGTGAGAGGTGGCGCGACGGCGACGTGGGGCTTGCCTTGCGTGAGTTTGTTCTTCGTTTGTTGATTGTTGTGTGATCTTTTAGCTTCGTTTTTTATTCATATGCTTAGTTAACTTCTTGGATTATGTGTTATATATTTTAATATGAATTTATAATGTGATTTCGATGCATTTATACGCGATATATGACAAGATATGCTCTAAGTGCTCTCCTACGTGCATGCATGAACTAATACTTCATTTATTCGCCTCGTATGATATCTCTTTGCTTCTTTTATGACATGTATGTATTAGTAACATGTTATATGATGTATTATGCTTGTTGCATGAAATTTATGGATTCGTTTGACGTGAATTATGCGAGTTATGACTTGAAATGGCTTGATAGGGCTTAATGTGACATGAATGCTCCCTTGTTGCATTTCATTCGCATCACTTGCATTCATATGCATTTTTCGAGTGTCTGATTGGTTCATATTGAGTCTAAGGGTGTCTCTTGTTACTTGTCTTGTTTAGAGGTGTTGGTGTGGCGGGCCCGAGGCAGAGTGACGGTATAGCGTAATATTAAAAAAAAACTCGCCATAACCTTGTTATCAAGATATTTCCAAAATATTTTAACAAAGCAGCGGAATAAATCGGGCAGCATAACTCTAATATATACAGGCATCGATAACATAATTTTAAATCATCTAGCATATAATCACAATATGCAAATATTAATTTGGGCAGCATAACGGTATTACCATACTGCAATATTGGCTATCAACGGCACTTTTCCAGTACCTCGATTTTTTCTCGTGAAACCGGCAGAGCTTCCTCGCAATATCCCTGATTAAGAAATTGGAGTGTGGGCTCCGGCAGTATTTCGCTAAATACTTTGAGAAAATATTTTTCAGAAAAACCTTTTTTCTAAAACCTGAAAATCTCTATTTTCTAATAATTAAGTGGATTATATATTAATTATATAACCACCTAATTAAGTAATTAATTAATCCTTAATTAAGGATTAATTAATATTGAAGAGAGAGAGTGACTCGGAACCAAGAAAACTGAAAAATGGAATGCAGAAGTTGATTGCCAAAAGAAATGAGCAAAGGCCCTATTTATAGCCAAGGTATAGGGTCAAAATCGTCTAAATTCCGAAAATTGCCGTGCACACCAAGGTCTGACGGCCAATCCAAGAGTGCCACGCCGCCACGAGGCCAACGCCGCCTGGCACGCGCGGAACGGAGTCCGTACGCGCTGCCCGTGTGGCGGCTATGCATTTGACGCGTATGCTGCTCACGGCGGCACGAGCAGCTGCCACGTGTCAGACCGGTCCGGTCCGGTCCGACCGCCGGTTCGCGGTTCAGACCGGTTCAGCTTGGTTCGGCCGCTTGACCACGTTGCACGCTCACGTGATACCACGTGTCCGGGTCGGTTTTCATCAAACCCGACCCTACCCGAGCCCGTTATCGACCCGGCCCATTTCCAGATCAAATCTGGGCTGCTGAACCTTGACGCGTGGTGCAATCTTGGCCGTCCACGTGGCGTGCCAAATGGCGCCTAGTGGCGCTGACTTGCTGACGTGGCGTAACATGTCACCTGCCACGTCAGCACTTCGCCACGTTACCTTTTTTTTTTTTTTTTGAAAAAAATCATTTTCTCCAAAATAAAACTTCGGGCATTTCCAACTCTTTGAAATTTAATTTATTTTCTCAAAATAAATTCTTTGGCTATTTTCAAACCTTTTGAAAATTTGTTTCTCTCTCTCCTTTTAATATTTTCTCTTTTATCTTCGTTGGGGCTTGCGGGGGGACCTGCAGGACTAATTAATCTTAGCTCCAAACGGGTCAATCTATTATCATCCCATGACAATAATTGATTGCCGTTTAACAATATTTAATTCCACTAAATAAATATTGTTGAACTCTAAAATTAATTAAATTATTCACGAATTTCTCGATCTAGAATAATTTTGCATTTTACTTCTCTGTACAGATATCCATGAAAAATAAATCAATACTACTATCATTTATTTTTCACTTGCAATCTGAAATTTCTTGATTTGCCTTAAGTCCAAATTCCCTGTATGTGAAACACATTCAACATACAACTTCGGTGACGAACACACGAAGTACTTTGGCCAAAGTTTTATTTGAACTTTTTGCAAATCTATTTCAGGGATATCTTTTAACCTTCCAACAAGACTACAGATTCCTCGATCAATATTTCTCTTTAGCACATTTTATGCAATCACCGAACGTACAAAGTATTTTGGCCACCCGTTACCGAGACCTCACTTCTGAGTACATCACAGTGATTAACACTACATGCCTAAAGTAGAAACACTGCCAGGATTAAGAGTCTAATGCTTCCGAGATTTTGTTCATTTTAGATAGCAGTATAAAATGAACAATCTCAGTGGTCCAGTTCGATGTTTCCAATCTCATTGAAAATCATCAATGTGTTATAATTGGAAACTCCATTTCCCTATGACGAAAGACTAATCATCTTATATAACACATTATAGTCTTGATAAGAACAATTTCTTATCATACTGACTAGAACTTTAATGACACGTGACTTCTGGTATTTAAAGTCTTTTCCTATGAAACACATTTCATATAAAAATACCATCACACGTCATTAATTATTAAATTCGTAAAATACTTATAACTTGCAATAATTTTAGTTTTATTAATCCAAAATATTTACAATATAATTGGATTTTCAGGGCATTTATCCCAACAAGGGGATCATCCCGTTGGTGACGAGATGGTTCCATAGGCGTCCGTTTGCTTCCTTTTGTTCCCGTTACGTCTCGAAGATGAGGTTTTCTTTCTTTTAGTTAAAGTAACATACAACTCTACGTGTTTTGAAGCCCGCATGCCAGATATGTATATTATATGATAGATACGTGCTTGATATGTATTTTAAGGGCTTGTCCCGCTTGTTACGAATCTTGAAAACGTTTTTTTATATATATAAGCTATGTTTTGATTTGTTTTGAAAAGCTTCAAGGTACGTTTTGAACTTGTAGCGAGAAATTACCTTGAAAGATAGGTCTCTTGAACATGACATGTACGTGACTTGATGGGCCCCGGAGATTATGGGTAAGGAGCATCCGAGACGGCCAACGGGTGGCTGGACTAGCCTCATGTGCATAATCTCCACTTGAAAGGATAAAAGGGAACCCAAGGTTGGTGAGGAATGGAGTCCTATGGGCGTGAGTGTCGCAAAACTCACGATTCACTTGCTTGCATGGATGGATAAGGGTAGGATCCACCCTTCCATCACCGGAGTATGAGCTAGGATTGCTTTGATTTGAACTTGCTAGACTTTATCTTGTCTTGATATGAGGAGCTTGTGGAAAACTCGTACTCATCGAGTGGTTTGTCTTATCTTGAATCTATGAAACGGGAACGGATTCTTAATTAACTAAAATTGGTTATTTTGGCCTTCGACCCTTAACTTCTTTTAAGTATATATATATATATATATTATCACGGGAAACATTTTGGTGTGTCAAAACCATCCCCGGTTCCTGGATTGTTACGATTTAGATACGTGCTTTGCTCTATACGTATACGGGTGTGTGTGTTAGTCCCCCTCACCAGTCTCTAGGACTGGCCCTCGTTGTTTCTCTCTTTTCCCCCTTTGTCTTTGAGTTGCAGGTGCAGGATGCCGGTTCGTGCTAGGAGGTGTTCTTTCTTTTGAGTCTTTGGGTCTTGTAGCTTGATTCTCATGCATCTCTTTTCGTTTATTTTGTACTCTTGAGCTTTTGAACATATGTTTATGATCATGATACAATATGGAGAGCATTGTTATGATTTAAATTTGGCCGTAGTGGCATGACATATATAATTGTTTTAAATGTTGCTAGTGTATTGTTTGTATGTATATTTATATATTTGGATCCTGTTGCTTCCGCTTATGTTTTGAATTTGTGTGCGCTCTGTATTAGCGTCTAGACCGCCTAGCTTAGGGTTTGGTTTTGTTTGTCTCCTGTTCGCTATGGCTTGGTGCGTGTACAAAGTCCTTATTTCGTTACATATGTCGAGCTATAGTGCGGGGGATGTGGTGCCCATCGCTCGGGGTGCTACACTATGGATATGTGATCTATGGACTAATTAATTAATCATGTGTTAATTGATTAAGGTCACTGTTAATCGAATAATGAAACTAAAGGATCACACACAAATGCCAATTCATAAGGGTTTTGATAGGGGTTAATCGGATTAACCAATACGATTAAGAAATTGACTAGATGGATCCCACAGGCGGGTGGAGCACGTGTGGGAAGTGTGACACGTGTGGCTCATGCCACACATGCTTGTGCGTGTGAGTGTTCTTATCTTAATTATATTGTAAAACTAAAATTTGGGCTTTAGTTAATTAAGAATTAATTAAAGGCCCATTCGAGAAAATGAGTCCAATAAATAATTAATTAAGGAATTTATCATTAATTAGAATATTAATTTATTTATTTATGAAATAAATAAAAATAATATCCTACTTTATTTATGAAATAAATAAAGTTTAATATCCTAACTTATGTATTTATGTAATAACTAAGCAAGAATAATATCCTAGTTTATTTATTTATGAAATAAAAACAATAATAAGGAAAGTAACATAGTAAAACAACTACAATATATATGCATATAAGTGGGGCACCAACCCCAATTGAAAGTGCGCAAATAGGGATCACAAACCCAAATTGAAATCCATTTATGTGCATAAATTAAAACATTCACAAGACTAACCCATAATCACATAATATTACAAATAAGGGTAAATTACAAATCCCCTCCCCCCCCCCCCCCTCCCCCCCGGGCCCGGTGGCGTTAAGGGGGCAAATCGCCTAAAATCAAAGGATAGGGGACCAATAATTTAAAATTCTTTTAACTTTGAAAGCAACTCATAGTAATCTGTAAAACAATTTCTTATGCAATAATCTTTTCAAAATCAAAAGCCTGAATCTGATATAATTCAAGTTAATTCAAAATTAACAATTTTATTCAATTATTATTTCAAATATAATAATTTTAATTTTTCCGAAAAGTTAAACCCAACTTTAATTTTCAAAAATCCTAAATTGTAATTTTGTTTCAAAAATAAAATTTTAAATTAAAATCTGATTTTAAAATTTGAGATCGGACCTGACTGAACGAAAAGTGGATTAACCAAACGAAGCACGAGCGAGGCACACGCACGCTTCACGTCATCCCCATGCGTTGTGCGCGCTACAGGCATGAGGCGATGGCGGTATCCGACGGCAGCAGCAGTAACAGACATGCGCTGCCCTGCATGGTTGCTGCACAGACGCCAAGGAATGCAGTAGGGCATTGCCGGCAGGCAGCAAAGCTGCATGCCCCCTTCCCCCCCCCCTCCCCCCCAAGCGGGGCTGCCAACCTGGTGGTCCGCAGTCCCCTTCCCTCTGTGCAGTGGTAGCGGGCGGCTAACGAGCTTAGCCCCACTTATCCTATTTAGCTTATAATCCAAAATTTTAAAATCTTCAAAAGCAAATTGTGGAATTAAAACCACGATTTAATAAATCTAAATTTAAAACGATTTAAATATATTTTCCAAAAAATATTTTTATCTGTTTTTAGGAAATTTCTCACATTTAAAAGTTCAGATTTCAAAACAGATTCAAGAATATTGTGCTATTTCTCAGATTCAAGAATTTTTTGTAAATATAATTTAATAAAACATTTTTAAATAAACATTGCAAGTGTGGCTTTGATACCACTTGAAAAATTAAGTTCAAAAAGCAACGAAAATTTAAAAAAAATTTACATCAAGGATCGGTTGCTTGTAATTTTTTTTCCAAAATGACATCTCAGAAAGTTCCTCAACAACTTTCTTTACTAGAAGCTTTCTTGAAACATTTTGAGCCACCCTCAAACGTTCTTCAAGTGTTGCTGAATTTCCCATTGATTGATTCTTTCCTTAGAGACTCCAAATTTGAAGTCCTCTACAATGTATCCACACCAGAACTGAATTCAAATTAAAGAGAAAATTGCAAAAATGGTATACCAACTAACCCCATTTCGCACTTTTGGTACTAAATTTTTTCCGGTGAAAAAAACACCCCTTAACTCACAAAGTTAGTATTTTCGTGCATAATCCGACCCGAATAGCTTAGATCAGCCAAAAAACCCATTACTTTTACACCTGGTACTGTTGCGTCGTCCAAGTGGATTTTTTTAGCCTACATGGACCATGTCATCCTTATACGTTAAAAGACACATTCACAATTTTTGTTTTAAGAAAATTCTTTGAAAAAGCGTGACTAGAAAAACAATTTCAATCTGAAAAGGTAAAAATTTTTTCAAACTTTTCATTACAAGAGACGAGGCGACTCTTCATTTTCTTCAAACATTTTTCCAACTCAGACTTCAACAGTAAACGAAAACCCTAGGTTGGATTGTGTTTCACTACAAGAAAACAGCCGAAAACCGATGGTAAAAAAACCGACAGAAAATTCCGTCGGTTTTCCGTTCGAATTTCCGACGGAAAACCAATGGAATTCCAAGGGAATTCCCACGGCCAAGCAAGCCGTGGGAATTCCGTTGGAATTCCATCGAAAAATTTGGCAAAATTTTAAAAAAAATTGCGCAAAAAATTCCAACGGAATTCCGTCGGAAAATTTGCCGCATTTCTTAGAAAAATTGCGCCAAATATACCGACGAAATTTTTCGTCGGTTTTTTTATTCTTCATTAAAAAAAATACCGAGGGGATTTTCCTGTCTGTTTTTCCGTTGGAATTTCAATGAAATAAAAATTGCGACGAAAATTTTTATTGTTTTTTTATTCTTCATTAAAAAAAATACCGACGGGATTTTCCCGTCGGTTTTCCATTGGAAGTTCAATGAAATAACAATTCCGTTGGTTTTCCGTTGGAATTTTTTAATCAAATTTAATTAGAAAAATACGATTATAGTTAATACAAATAATTATAAATTTAAAAATCATATAATATACAAATTATTAATTATTAATATAATTGTTTGCACTAATAATTCTCGTTTAATAATTATTTATTTTGTGTAAACATCGGATAAATAGTACAAATAATTTATAAATTTTGATATCAAGGTGGATCTTCAATTTTCGATCTTCGTCAACTTATTTAACTTTTATTAATTGGTATGATCTTTTTCAACTTCAAATTTAACTTTTAATAACATTAATCCGTAGGTCCTTCGATTTATTTACGAATCAAGCGCTAGATTTTGGAGAATTTCGACAAGAACGCCTTTGAACACTTCGGTAACTTCGTGGATTGAGCTTGAATATAACGTCGATTCGTCGGTATAATGTATTGATAACAGATCAAACTCCTTGATTTGATAACTTTGGGAAAGAACACCTTTATATAGCTTTATCTCTTTAATATTTTATTATTTTTTTAAAGAGATAATATCACATGAATATTTATCTCTTTATATTTTTATTTTTAAAGAGATAATATCATACAATACGCCACGTGTCGCTAAATGATTTGTTGAGAAAATAAACATTATAATATTAATTAATAACTATTTAACTTTGAAATTAAATTTATGATATTTTCAAAATAGTAAATTAAATTAATAATATAAAGTTTATTTGTTCATCTACAATAATATAATATTTGATATAATTTTAAGTATTTACATTATAATTAAAACACAAAAGTATATAAGCTAGCAATTTTTATATAATATCTCAATAAATATGATTATATTTAATTCAAATAATTATATATTTAAAATTTTATATTTTAAATTAATAACAAAAAGTATTTAGATAATTAATTGAAATAAGTCTATAAATATATTTAAAGACATACTATTAATAAGAAGTAAGTTGTCCAAGTTGGTAAGAGAGTCACCATTCTTCCTTGGAGACCCAAGTTCGAATGCTTGAGTGCGCAATTATCGTGAGAATTAAATTCTCACATTGGTTGGCTCGTCGAGCTCGAGCTCGGTCCGTGGGTCGTCTGAGGTGTTGGTGTGGCTCGTTTCCGGGGTGGTTCGGGTCTCACAAATGAGTTTTTTTATTTTTTTTAATTTATTTATTTTTATTCAATTTCCGACGGAATACCGACGGAAAAGTCCGTCGGTAAACTTAAAAATTAAATTATTTTTGCTCCGTTGGAAATCCTTTGGTTTTCCGTTGCAAATTATTTTGTTGGAAAAAATAATTTCCCGTTGGAAGTCCGACGGGATTCCGACGGAAACGACCCGTCGGATCGGAAAATCGACTGGATTTTCGAAAATCCCCATCGAAATATGCCCGTCGGTTTTCGGCGATTTTCTTGTAGTGTTTCTTGCTCTGTAAATGAAGTGAAGAAGCTTGAGTTTTGCGAAATTTACCTTGCGAAGATGGTGAGAGTACGGTCTGATGGAATGGTCAAGTTTCCTCCACCCATGTATCGTAAGTCTCTCTCATTCTGACTTTAGTTCTTGAAACAAGTTTTGTTTTTTGAGTTATGACTTTGGTAAAGGTGCAAAATTTTTTATATTCAATGTAAATATACAACGACATTGTTGTTTCGTTTTGGATAATGGTCCCCTTTGTCTTTGTCTGAACATGGTGTCCCTACGCTGTGGTTGGTGTCGTCTTTAATGGAGTCACCTGTTCATTCTTTATATTTAATTTTTCTTGTGTTTCTTAATTTTTAGATCCTGAGTCAACAAGTCTAACTTTGGCTATATATTACCATGGGGAAATTGAAGGTAGCGGGTATGTGGGTAGAAAGGTACGGAAGATTGACTATGTGGATGTTGAGTAGTTAAATTTATCGTGTTTGGATGAATATATGCAAGATTTATTCACTGTGGGTAGTGTAATTAAAGTTTTTACTACTATAGACGATGGGTATAAGAAAATTTGCAATAATGATGATCTGAAAAAATATTGTAGGAAGTATATGAAAAAAACACAGGGAGTGCCCCCTCTTTATTGAGAAATCTGTTGAACAAGGTGAACCTAGTGTGCAGATTAGGGCTGAAAATGAAAATAAGGTAGATAAAGTTGGGGGAGGGGGGAGGGAGCCTTTACCAGATTATTTTTAGGTGAGTGGAAAACACAGATGAATGGTTGATGAATATGCACGTTGATATCCTAGGACACTACCTGATCAAAATGAAACTGAGCAAGCTAATAAGGATAAGAATGTAAATCAGGATGATTTTGTTTTTTTAGAAAAAAATCTGAAAACTTATGAAAAGGATGTTAAATTAGATGATAATGCTAACTTTGATAATGATGATGTAAGTTTGGATAGTAATGATGAGATGTATGAGCAATCTGATATCAATGATTTAGAAAATGATGATGTACTTTGAAAGGATTATGTTGATAAAAATGTTTCAGAACCAAATTTCACAGTAGGAAAAGAAGATCCTCATGGAATTGTTCAGTGGCTTAATTTTGAGAAAATTGCACCTGACTCTGTTTCTGAAGATGATGATAGTTATGCCCCACCTAATGCACAATCAAACTCTGATAATGATGATGCTTTATTTGATGATAATATATCTTCTAGTGTTGAAGTAGGTGATAGTGATGGGGGTAATGACAATGAACAAAATGAGAACAATGATTACATAAGTGAAAGAGAAGACATTGTGGGTAGTGATGATGATATTAGATCTGAACAGAGTGTCAGATGAGGAGGGTGGGGTCGACTGTTTTTCTCCCTTAAATGAGAACAATGTTTTTGGCATTTGTTAGATTTGGGGCAAACATTTGCATCCAAAAAGCTCTTCAAAAAAGTGTTAACTCACTAGCAATAAAAACCAGGAGGAGACTTCCTTGTTCTAGATCTGACAGAAAAAGGGTGTATGTGAGATGCTCTAACAGGAATAGAGGATGTCCATTTAAAATCAAGGCAATAAAGGTCAATAAGTCAACTGGTGAGAATGAGCAAGCATTTGTTATATGAGAGCTGTGTTTAACTTATACTTGTGTTGAGACATACAATGCTAAAAACATGAAAACAGAGTGGTTGGTAGAGAAGTACGTGGCATGGTTCAAATCTGATCCCAAAAGAAATGTTAAGGGATTCAAGGAGGATATAGAGGATGAACTTCGTGTCACTGTGACTAGGGATCAAGCCTATAGGGCTAAGTAATTAGCTATGAAAATGATACAAGGTGATCTAGACTTCCAATATACTAAACTATGGGATTATGCTGAGGAGCTAAGGAAAACAAATGTTGGATCCACTATGATTTTAGGGACAGATGATGTGAATGGAGAGTTAAGGTTCTCTAAATTTTATGTATGTCTGCATGCAATTAAAGTGGGGTTCCAGAGCTGTAGGCCAATCATAAGAGTGGATGAGTGTCATCTGAAGGGTCCACATGGTGGAATTCTCCTCATAGCTATAGGGGTGGACCCTGACAACAACAATTCCCCAATTGCATATGCTTTAGTTTCATCTGAAACTAAAGATAACTGGACCTGGTTCTTTACTGTGCTTAAGTCTGATTTGGGGCTGCAAAATGATGAGGGAGTGACCTTTGTATCTGATAAGCAAAAGTGGTTAATCTTTGCACTTCCAGAGGTGTTTCCAGCAGTTGAACATAGGTTCTGTGTAAGGCATATGGTAGTTAACATGTAAAGTGTTGGCCACAAAGGTGTATCTTTATCAAATACAGTTTGGAAAACTACAAAATCAACCACTATTCGGGACTTCAAGGCTGCCATAAGATTCATAAGAACCCAATTTCCAGAAGCAACAAATTTATTAGGGGATAAACCTCCTAATGATTGGTCCAAAAGCCACATTTTGGAGTATTCAAAATATGACATGCTCTTGAATAACACATGTGAAACATTCAATAGTTCCATTCTCCAAGCAAGAGACAAACCAATTATTACCATGCTTGAATGGATTAGGTATGCAAGTTTTAAATTGTTTTAAGTTATATTATATTAAGATATTATTTAAGTTATTTTTGTTGAATTGCAGAGAGCATTTGATGAAGACCTTTCAAAAGAATAGAGAGGTTGCTGGGAAATGGAATGGTATATTTAGTAGTATTAATAATGGTATACTTCTTCACATTTGATTTGTGTAATATATTAATACTTTGTTTTTTTATGACTGATTTTCCCTACAATTACAAAGATCATTGAGAGACACGGGAAAAAATTTGGAGGATGCAAGCCTATTAAAGCTTCAAGATCCCATTTCTAGATACAATGCAACAATGATACTCAATTTGCTGTGGATCTGGATGCAAGAACCTGTAGCTGCTGGAAGTGGCAATTGACAGGGATCCCTTGCAAGCATAGTCTAAGTGTCATTTACAATGAGAAACTAGATGAAGAAGACTTTGTTGCAGAGTGTTACCATGTGAGTACCTACAGCAAGGTGTATGCTCAAATTGTGATGCCTTTAAACAGCAACCAATTGTGGGAGAAAAACTATCTTCATACCACCTCTGCCACCAAATTTTAGTAAAAAGACAGGCCGACCAGCTAAAATAAGGAGAAGAAGTGTTGGTGAAGTTGAAAGGAAGGGAAAGTCCAAGAAAAAAGGGCCTGTTATTAGGAAATGAAGAAGATTTCAAAAAACTATCCACTGCGGTCATTGTGGTCAGCCTGGACACAATGCACTTTTTTATCTATACTTACCTGATAGTGCTAAGAAAAAACTGGAACGGTTGAAGAGAAGAGCATTTGCAGTATATCTTTTTTAATAAAAAACTGTGAATTTTTTTACCAAAAGTGTGATGTAACTGTTATTAACATATATTGATGTCATTACTACAGGAGGCGGGACAAAGTTCTCAAGCATATGCAGATGATGATATGAATGCAAATGCGGTGGAGGAACCACAAAACTCAGATGCAAAAAATGAGGTATTTCTAACTAGTATTCTTGTTTAGACAGTAATATTCCTGTTTACTTTTGTTAAGCTCTTTATTTTTACTATGTAGATGACTCGTGACATCCTGCCACCATTGCCTCAAGAGTTTGTCAGTGAGGAACAAAAAGTGAGTGGTGAAGAACAAATTCCAGAAAGTCAATAACTATTTAGTGACATCCCAGACTACACTGTCCTAGATAATCCAACAGCACAGGGTCCTTCAATGTTTGAGCAGCTGAAGATGGGGAATCCTCAGTTGCAAAATGCAGTTGGTAAGCGCGCAATGACAGTTGAAGAAATTACAAAAATAGGCAGGTCTTATGTTGCTAAAAGGAAGAATAAAACTTTGGGATTAAGGCATGTGATAATGAGGGTTCCCCCAACATTGAATGAACAAGATTTGCAGCTTTCTCAACAAAGCGTTTATGGACCAATGAAGAACAAGAATATTGTTGTTACAGGTGGCAAGAAGTTTTTAGATTTGTCTAGGACAATAGATAAATAAGGGTGTTTTCAATGCTTTCATGACTTAGATGATTTAAGTTGAAAAATAATGCTATTTGGTGTTTGATGCTTTTGTAGTTATTGTAGTTATTAGTATGTATGTTGACATAAACCTTTTTGTTGGTTGCTATTTCATATCTTTTTTGTTTTGCCTAACTGAACAATTGAAATGGTTAAAGTTTGTTATGTATGAACTCTATGTATTTTGGTATTTGTGAGAAACCAATCATGTTATGCAATATAATTGAAATTTCCCTTTGTTTAGTAAAGTTAGATTTTTTTTACCTCTCTGTTTTGTAATGTTATGTATAATAATATGGTTGTACAATACTATGGTTGCCATTACAAAAATTTAATAAACATACACTACAACAGATTAAATTTTTAACAAACAAAAAGAACAAGTACATTTCCACTTGAAGCCAAAAAAAGTTCATACATCATACATTACAATGGATTGATTTTTTACAACATAAAAAGCAAGAAAAACACATAAATGCAGCAGATTATGGAGACAAGCAACCTCTTTTTCAGCTTTCTCACAATTTCATCCCTCATGAGAAGTTCATTTTCAAGCACTTCAATTTGAGCTAATTTTTTCTCTAACTCCTCAATTTCAGCTTCAAGGATCTCTCTTCAATTTAGACTCCATCTCCTCAATTTCAGCTTCAAGCTTGTTGATCTTCTTGAGAAGCCCACGTATAATAGCCTTAGCTCTCTCGTACATTTGCCCATCAACCCATTGGAAAAACTTGCATCTCTGCAAAAATTTGGATGAGCAAAATTGGGGGAGAAATATTCACATTTCAGGGCTCAAGATAATGGAGAAAATTATGAGGATGAGAAGATTACCATTTCAAAACAACCAAGAAATCTTATACCCGGGTTATCTAGCTTGCACAACGTCCTCATTGCCACCCCTCTTCCATAATACCAAAGCATCTGAGGGTTACCATGAAAGGAAGAAGCACTGTGGTTGAAATTGGAGTTTGGTGTCGAACTCGATGAATCCATTCTTTCGCTCTGTACTGTGACCGGAGGCAAGAGTTAGGGTTCGTAAAGGGGAAATAAAAGCATTTATGTTAAAGTGGAAAACGTGTTTTGATTTGATAGATTTTGGAGGGATATATTCCCTCCTAATTTTAATCCTAATAGGCATTATTTTAGAAATAAATTTTTTCTCCAAGAAAAGCCAGATATCTGGGAATTACAAACGTAGCATTCGAATTTTGGGCATGTGTTAATTACTTTACATGTAAGCGCAAATTCAAGCACATGTGGCCTTTTTCGGAGCCAGTAGGATGTTTTCGGTGAAAACATGCACGAAAATGCTAACTTTGTGAATTAAGGGTTACTTTTTTCACCGGAAAAAATGTAGTACCAAAAGTGTGAAATAGGGTTAGTTGGTATACCATTTTTGCAATTTTTCTCCAAATTAAATTAGTGAGTATGCTAATGCTCTATAATCTGTATACTGAAAGAAACAAGAAACAAGAGATAATAGAGCAAGAATTTTCTCTCTTCAAAACCCATATTGATGTCATGAGAAAATTCCCGAATAAGCCCTAAAGAAAAAACGTTCCATCCTTTTATTAGAGTTCAGATGTCTTTTCTTTGCTTTTTCTCCGGAATGGAGAAGACGCTTCCCTAAGAAAAAGAAAAGAAAACTCTTCTTCTTTTTATCTAGAAAATAATCATTCTTATCTTCTCATAAGAAAATGATCTTCATCTCTTCTAAAATTTTATTTCATAATTTACGTAATGAGATAATTAAGATAATTAATTAAAATCCTATTATTAATTAATATCCTTAGGACCCTATCCTAATAACTTTAGGATAATATATCTTGTTTATTTATTTCATAAATAAATAAACTATGATATTATCCTTTACTAATTTATTTCATAAATAAATAAGTTATGATATTATCCTTTACTTTTTTATTTCATAAATAAATAAACTAGGATATTATCCTTTATTTATTTCATAAATAAATAAAGTAGGATATTATCTTTTATTTATTTCATAATAAATAAACTAATTTTCTAATTAATAATTAATTTATAATCAATTATTCATTGGGTCTGTTATTTCGGATTGAGCTTTAGAATTAATTTTAATGGCCTTTATAATTAATTCTCATATTAATTATATATTTTTTTGGGTTCTTTTATTCCATTATTTTTTGTTCTTATATTAATTATATTTGGACTTTATAATTAATTCTCCAATTAATTAACACATGTCCAATTTCTCAATTGGATCATGCGCCCAAACTTGCTCACATGTCACATTTGTATTCTAAATATGTGGTCTCATTTCGATCAATTATTTGATCTTTCCAACAATACCCTTTGAGCTTGTCATTTGTGTGTGACCCTCTAAGTTCATTATTCAGTTAGCATTAAGCCTAATTAATTAATACACATATCTAGAACCAAAAAAAATTAATACACTTAGAATTAATTAGCTCACAAATCACATGACCGTAGTCTAGCAATAGGTATGTGACCCCTACCCGAATAACGAATTAAACCGAAAGAACCTTTTAGCCAATGACATTTATGGGATACGATCCTCCTACTTTTCTATCTCTTAATTAAGACTTAGGATATGGAAATAATGAGAGCCCCACTAATCTTAATCCTAAAGCCAATTTCATTTCATATCCATTTGATCTCAATCCAAGAAACTCTTTTCTTGATGTCTTGATCCACCACCTCGGCCGAGGGTTTTAAGATGTCATATGAACGACTTACGCAATAAGAGATCTTTTTGCCTTAATCAAGTGTAGATCATTTATTGATTCTCACATGCCACCATATATCACTTTCATAACACCAACATAATTTATAATTCATAATATAGCATTGAACATCTGAAATCGCATTCCAGACTAACAATAATATATAATAAATAAAACATCCAAAATCTTCAAGAATTTATTAACTAGGGCATGGTAGTATGGCCTTGCGAAACGTTGTGAGCACACAAATATAACCGACTCGTGGGTTAGCGGAGGATCTCATATACTCTTCAACAACGCCGTGGCATCCATGCACAATAAAAACATACAGGAACACTGCAGGTTAAGAAATAATTAAACAACATAGAAAATAATGTGAAATTATTGATGAATAGATGGACTAAATGTCTCAAACAATATACAATTGATCTTTAAGCCGGTTCGTACATGCCTTTTTCACCCAAATACAAGAAGAATCAGGATTTATGGGGGAAGGGGCGAGACTAATAAGAGAGTTTGTTTTATCGTTTAGAGGATGATAAAATTTTAAATTTTTTTGAAAATTTTGCCCATTAAAATTGATGGTGCCCATCATATGAAACATAATTCGAAATACAAGTTGATTTTTAAGCTCCATTCATCCGACCTAGCCCTTTTTTTTTTTTTTTTTTTTTTTTTTAGTAATCCGACCTAAACCTTGCTCCTCCTTAAAACCTTGTTGGGACAAATCATGTGTGATCATCGTATTGGATCAAATATTAATAAGAATTGCAACATTCCATTTCAGGAAATTAAACATAAGACATTTTATCAATGTAGGAAAGTGAAAGTTACGTGGTCATATGATTGTACATTTAAAGCCAAAGTTTGACTTTACAGGGAGAAAGAGCTATTCCATTGGGCCTCTCATCCCTATGGGGCAATATATATATATATATATGGTTGGTAAGCGTTACGTGTTAATTAATGAACTTTGTATTTATAATGGAAATCACAAAAAAGAAAAAAAAAAAGAAAAAAAGAATTATTTGAAAATATTAATCGTAAAAATAATTACAAAAGTATATATTTAGGAATAAGTCATATGAGGGAGATGGACAAAGAGGGAAAGAGTTGTCAGGACGTGAGTTGTTTTCTCTGTGCATCACTAATGTTTCTCCTTGCACCGGAAATATCCATTTTCATAAATATAATTGGTATTATTTGTTCAATATAATTAATTATTAGTGATATTGTAAATAAAGATATTCTAGCTACAAGTAAATATTAGGGCGATTTTTTCGGCTGATAAGTTCAATATTTTTTTCTGACGTGTTAAAAAACATAATTCTTTACACTTCATGAACCCCGTGTATAAGGGTATCCTGTAAACATTTTTGCCCTTCAACATGTAAAAAAAGTCTGTTATCAATTATCGAGGATGATGTTCGGGATTGAAGCGATCATCAATCTCACGAAATAAATATAAAACACTCTCACACTTCTATGTTTTCATAAAGTTATACCTAATAATTAAAATAATATACATTTTTTTAGCTAATAGGGGGTTGGTCCAAGTGATTGAGTTCATTTTTCAGAACAATATTTTGGGTTCAAATCCCATTTGAGTGTACGTGTATTTAAAAAAAAAACATTTCTTCTATATTTTATGATATTAAATAATTCACATAAACTACAACTTCAAATAAATTTGAAAGAGACCAACCGACCTTTTCAACCTCTAGCACCATCTCTACCCACTATTAAGTAATTATAACCAAAAAGTCTATGATATATCCAACATTAATGCAGCACACACTGAATTCTCGGACCTTCAAATAATTTAATCCGGCAAACATAGGAAAATTTAATAGAGAAAATTACATTTGTATATGTATATTGACTTTATTAAGTCATTCTCCCTATATATATATTTTTTATTATATGATTCTTAACTCATATTTTCTCAATGTAATTTCAACGGGAAATGTTGAAAGATCCTATTATCCTCCATGATTTTCATGATATTACCCAACAAAATAGTTATCCTTGCTTACAATCTAGTCCATCAATGGTACACATGTCTACGAACCGATAAAATATCTAATAAATTATTAATCCTTAAGTATACTTTTATAAATAACTTTTTTTTCTGTATCGGACAAATATCGATATCATATCCATAGCCAACACACATGTCTATATCGATGTCTCTACGTCTAGTACGCATGATTTTACATAACAAAAATCTGAAATGTCTACACAAATTTTCCCTATGTATATTATTTTGATGAATTGATTTGGAGGGAAAAGAAGAGTAGAGAAAAAAAAAAAAAAATTGACAAACTATATATATCGTTCGTCGGTAAGGAAAAATAGAAGAAAATATAAAAAATAATGAATCTGCATAGAAGTGGTTGGACGTGCAAGATTTGTATAAATCATAAATGCTGATTGCTGACATAAAAAGTCAAACTAGGAATTACTTCAAGTAAGAAATATATATGGGTCAATAAGTCAACTGCTGTCTGACCTCTCTTCAACTACCTTCTCATAAATGCACACAAGTTTTGGTAATTATAGTGTAAGGTTGTCACTTGTCAGTATGGGCTAGTTTATTTATTTATTTCTCGCAAATCTTATTAATGGCCTAATTTATTTATATAAATTAGAAATAGCTTACATCATCGCTTAAAAAAAGGTATAATAAAAATTAATGATTTTTAGGTATGATTAATTGGTTATTTTATAGATGAGTAAACAAAATAAAAAAATAGCTTTTTTAATAAATATACAAAATAATGATAACAAAAAACTTACTATTCATTTTCTTGGATAACCAACTTGTTTAATAGGTTATACGATGTTCGAAAGCTTAAGTTATGTTTGCTAACGTAAGAATTAAGAAAATGGTGTATATATATACAGATAATATGTATATATATAAGGCTTTTTAAAATAATATTAATATATATTGGCAAGAATTTATGATACGTAAAAATGAATACGGAGATACGAATACGACACGATATGAACGATGACTTGAAACTTTTCAAAATTTAGTACACGATCGACATGGCTTCGCTACAGCTATATTATATATAAATAAATATATTTTAAATTTATTAATTTATTTAAAATGAAATAATGATAAAGAGTATTTAATATGACAAATTTAAATAAAATATACTTGATGGTGTAGATTCTGAGATGTGCTAAAACACCAACACTATAAGACTTGTTTAGAAAAGGGAGACCATCATAGACGTATGAGCCTCAGGAACTGGGTTTTCAGAAATGTGTGGGTTCTTCCAGCTAGGATAACACCAGTGGTGGAAATGCAGTAAGAATGCAACGATGGTGAAGTATGCAGAGCTTGGGGAAGCAGGAACCAGAGTTAAAATGGGGGAATATCCAGTTTTGTGTATGCAGTGTTTTTCGTAGAAGATGACTTGGAGGGGAGGTGTGTAAAATTCCCATATTTATACGTTGAGGGTAGGGGTAGTATGGTAATAGTGACCAAGTGGTCCCAAATCCAGTGTTGCCCTAGACACGTGGCAACGTGTGATGGCGTGAAAGTGACTGCCTGAAAGTTTGTGGCGTGTCAGGTGGGGTGCGCGCACTACCACTGTGTCAGAGGTAGTTATAGTTCCGCAAACGAGCGTGTAGTCACCCAAAATGGCTCCTCATGTAGCCAGGTGTGCCCTCGAGGGGAACCCTTCACCAAGGTGGGGGTTAGCTTCTGAGAAATGAGTACCCTCGATGGTGAGGACAATATTGGAACCAAGTGATGATACGAGCACTGGGAGCGCTCGAGAGGGGTTCCTCTGGTGACTTGGTCCAAGTGTCATGAGACTCGAGCGCTGAGTGAATACGACCGTGGATTCCCTTGGGGAGGGTTCCCATGGTGTGGAAGAGATGGGCTCTGGGGGAGAGCATTCCGTGGGTCCGCAGTGCGAACGTCAGATGGGATTGGTGAGCAGATCCCACGCTCCTGACTTGGGCCGAGATGCGCAAGTCTTAAGCAGAGAGTGAGTGAATGGGCTGGGCCTATTCCGCGAGCCAAATATATCGAGCGTCCAAGCTCAGGAGTCTTCTGGTGGCTTTGATGAGCTGCTCAGATGGTAACACGTGCTCGGTGTTGATTCGAGCGTGATTTGGGCCCATCAATACTCACGCCCAATTTAACATTCAAAATCATTATAAATAACATTGATACATAATTTTGTGTATCATGATATTATAAAAAAATTCAAAATAAAAATAAATTAATATAATACATCTTTTAATAATTTATAAAATTATATTATTTGTTAAAAAAAGTTAAAATTCTCAAAATTTAAGAAAAATATAAGAAATTTGATTCTTTTTTTCATTTCGTATGTCCGAGTCATATTCTCACGTGTTCGAGTTGTGTCACTGCCGTGTCCTCAGACCTCAATGTGTCAAATTTTTTTTTTTGAATACTTTTTGGCGTGTCGGTGCCATGTCGGATAGGGATGGGCAAAAAAATATAATGTTTGTGTTTTAACAGTAAGAAGCTTATACTTTAAGAAATAATAACACTTTGGAAACATTCAAAAAATAAGTTTATCGTACTCAAAATTGTGCTATGCGTAATTTGACCCAAAAAAAAAATTGTGCTAACATGATTATATCGTAAATTATTGTCATGCCTAATAAACAACATTGTGACACGAAACATTGCCAAGAAAAAGCTACATTTGCAAACAGTTTTTCAACGATCTCTTACATGTGTTTTGAATGACAATTTTGAAAGTTGCTATTTAAGAAGATCTTCTGCAACTTTTCCCGAATAAAAGATTTTTTGGATTACTTTTATTACGAGTAGAACGTTAGTTATAGAACGTATAGTCCGATAATAAATTTTGGCTTTTGGAGTTCCATAATTTCTTTTTTTATTTGGAAAAATACTAAATTTCATTTGGTTAAAATAATCAGCATCAACCACGAGCAGAGTCTTAACCTCTCTACGAGGCTCACTCCACCCTAAAAAAAGTATATATTTATCGTTCTTTGTTAGCTACAATCATTATATTCTCCGTTCGAGTTCACATAATTTTTATGCGATCTTCAATTGGGACCCCGAA
This sequence comes from Lantana camara, assembly GCA_037501455.1. NCBI lineage: Eukaryota > Viridiplantae > Streptophyta > Magnoliopsida > Lamiales > Verbenaceae > Lantana > Lantana camara. The sequence goes on from CM074857.1 coordinate 115,388,241, forward strand.
CGGTGGCTAACTGTGTTGGCCCTTTTGTTCAACTCGATCACCATGTCCAAATTAATTTCTACATTTAAGTTTTCCACTCTTCAATCCCAAATCATATGTTGACCATTTCTCTGTCTCATTAATTCAGCAATAGTATTCGTGTTTTTACCGCCATTTTCAAAGAGAATGCTATAATGAATAACTCAATAACCCCCATCTGTTTTTATGATCTCTCAATAAAGTCACCCGCCATCGCACTCTTACCATCTCTGGCAACAAGAGTTTTATATTATCTACCAAAATGTTCAATTTTTAATACATAATAATTTAGGGTTGTCCACGGGGTTGGATTCGGATCAGGTCAAGTTGGATTCGAATTCGATAAGAAATTTCGGTAATCGGATCCGAGTTCGAAATTTATAGGATTCGGATTTATTGATTTTGAATCAATGCGTAATTAGATTGGATCGAATTCGATAAAAATCCTACCTAATTAACAATAAAATATAATATTTTTATAAAAAATAAATTTAATTATATAATATTTAACAAATAATTATTATTTAATGGATTATTCGATGGTTTTTCTTATATTTATCTAAAGTAGGTTAATTTAAACTTATTAATAAAGAAATACATATATTTTAAGAATAAATAATTTAAATTTTATTATTGTTTAAAGGGATAAATATGTAAAAAATTTAATTTTAATCATTTTACTTAATGTTCTTTACTAGCAAATAATTTATTTAATTAAATGTTATATATAAAATCGGATTCGGAATTTAACGGATCGGATTTCTTAATTTCATATTCTTTATTTATTTTTAATAACAAATATTTATAATCGGATCCATCGGATATTTTTTTTTTTGACGAATATACGGTTGCCAACGGGTAGGATTCGGGCCGAATCCGGTGATTCTGGATCCAAATCCGACAAGATAACCCAATTAGCAATAAAATCTAATTTTTTACGTAACAAATTTAATATTAAAAAAAAAAGTAATTACATAACATTTAATAAACAATTGTCATTTAAAAGGTTATTTGATGGTTTCGTTTATATTTATTTAAAATAGGTTAAATGGGGTTTTCTTTGAATAGTACCCATAAGTTGAAAAAATTCCCTTTAACTCCTCACTTTCAAAAAAGTTCCCATTTGCTCCCCAGATGACAGACCAAATTCCCTTTAACTCCATATTGAATACATCATTGGGGGATTTAGTTACGTGATTTGGGGATTTGGGTACGCGATTCTTGAGTTTTTATACATGTCAAAAAAATGGGGAGTAAAAAGGAAGTTTGATTTTCATTTGGGGAGTTCAGAGGAACATTTTTGAAAGTGGGGAGTAAAGAGGAATTTGAGTTTTCATTGGGGAGTTTTCGGGAATTCTCCGTTAATTGAAACTCATTAAAGGAAAATATATATTTTTAGAGTAAACAATTCATAATTTATTATTGTCTAAACTGAAAAATATGTGAAAATTTTAATTTTACTTAATATTATGTACTAATAAATAATCTATCTAATTAATTATTATATATAAAATCGAATTCGGATTTTAAACAGATTGCATTCCTTAATTTCATATTCGATCCATTTATTTTGGGATAACGAATATTTATGATCGAATATGATCCATCGAACATTTTTATCTGACGAATATGCTAAAATTTTTATATGTGAACATTTTTATCGATCGAATATGATCGAATAGGCCCAAAACTTATTCGATTGGATTCGCCCAGTTTTGGGCTTTGAGTTTCTGTCTGGTTCGAGTATTTTTTCAGATTACAAAATCAGGTATTTCACGAGAAAAAGGAAAATTTTATTGATTGAAAGGTAGAATTCTCGAGCAGAAAATTGATCAATTCCGCCATTGAGATCTCTGAAATTGGAAGAAAAAGAAGGAGAAATGGGTTATGTGCTGCGAGTGAGATTCGCGTCGTTCTTCACCGGGGCCGCGCTAGCATCCGCCGCCGGTCTCTATTTTCTCCAGAAGGACTACAAGATTGCCCACGAAGCCATTTCTCAACAGGTTTTTCTTTTTATTATAGCTTTTCTGTCTATTTCTGTTTGCATTTTTATGTGATTAGGCTTTTGGTTTAATTCAATCAGTGGTTAGAATCGTAAACTGGTGATGGGTGCTAAGTTGTTGTAATTGTAATTGTTACTTGTACGAGCTGAATATGTGAATTCATTTGAATCCTAGCTGTATGGAAAAATTAAGGCTATTGATGGGAAAACGATGTCGGGTTGTGGCTGGGGAGGAAAAACACCATTCGAAATTGAAGAATTGGGTGAGATAAAAACTGATTGAGAAATGATAGCAATACCTAGTGAAGTTGAGGATGATATTTTCCCTTGTTTTGGTTTTACGAATTGTTGGAGTATATGATGAGTATTCAGTATTTAAGATCAAATTATTTCTATATAAAATGGAAGCCAAACTGTGGTCAGAAGATTTAGTAGTACTTTTGGTTAAGAATTTGTCAAAATTGCTTAACTTGTGTGGAATTGGTGGAAGTAACCTCTGAAGTCTTTTAAGTTAGATGATGCTCTTAAGAAGAAAAGGGGTTCAAACAATCTACTTCCCTTTAATGTAAACAAATTATGTAGCTCCTCTACCTTTAAATCTTTTTTCAAACTTAGGGAAGGCCTCAAAGTACGACGGTGGTTTTTATAGGAGTGTTGGTTTATTCTTTTACCAAACTCTTCTTTGTGTCCTTTTAACTGAAAAGCATGAACTCGAAATACCTCTTTTAGGAAATGACTAGTTCATTGAAAAGAAGCTTCAAACTGACTAAGATCAAGCTCCTCACAGTTTCTTGTATATTTTCTTTGGAAAACCTTCAAAGTGGCTCCCCAAACAATGTTGGAAATTACTTTATAATAAACTATAACTGCTTTCTCTCGTGCCAAATATGCTGAGAAGCAATAGAAAACATAAGTGCGGCACAAGGTTTTTAAAGTCCTTTCGTCTTGTTAGGATGATGTTTTCTCCTGTCATCCTTCATGTAAGTTCTTGTCAATTTTTCTGTTCCCTTGATATGTTGCATTTATTCATTCAATGCCATATTCCAGATTTGTAACAAGGATAAGAAAAGAAATCTTGCTATGATTTTCAATTCGATTCTTTTAACTGAGCAATGTAGTGATGATTTTTATTGAATTTTATGAACTTATATTACTATGTTTCTAGATTTCCATCCATTAGTTAAAGGAATACCTATTGTATACTGATAAACCGAGGAACAGCTATATCCAATATCGCATTCCATTCAATAACTGACTAAAAACACTTTAGGTATCCCATGTATGTCTTTAATTTGATTACATATCCGGACATCCCCATCGGAACTCCAAATTGAATTTGTCCTGTTTACATTCTGAAGTTATATCCATGGCAAATTGAAATTGTTTGGCACCAAAGCACCACTATGAACAAACTTGTAGTTATCGATAGAGATTTGAGGATGAAGAATTTCAGTTGATTTCACATATTAATCTGATCCCATTTTGTGTTAATTATATTTTCCCTTCCTGCTACTATGCGTAATTACACAAAACCTCACTGTGTAAACACTACCCCACGTTTTCTGAATGATCAACATGGAATTGCTGTGAACGCTGAAGATAAAAGCTTTGATTTCATACGCTTTTCTTTATTTCTTTTGATGCAGATGAATAGCTTTCATGAATCTTTGGACAGACGTGTATCAGCCCTGGAGAAGTTGAAAGAAGTTGAGGCACCGAAGCATGCGGAATCTGCTGAATAGAAAGTTCTATATCTGTATCGTTTGTCTTTGTGAGCTTTCTGTAATTCTCTATTTGAATGAGATGTAGGTTTAGTTCCCTGAGGAATCTGTTCTCAGTTTTTACAGCTCTCAAATAGCAGTGATGTATTGATGTCCCACAAATTATGAGAGATGACGAGAAAGTGTGCTTAACATGACATAGCAATTGTTCTTGAGATGCTTTGACCTTTGAGCAAATATGGAATAAACCTTGATTTTAAACTTTGGGATGATACAATTAGATTGTGCCATTTCGCCCTTCCATTTCGTCCTGCAATGGGTTGGTTACCGTGTTAGTTTTTCTTTTTCTTTTTTTTTTTTTTGTTTTTTAAACACACCCCCAAGTGGGATTCGAACCTGGGATATTGTCACTTGGATCAACCCTTGTTGACTACTGTGTTAATTTTTTAACTTGCATTTTTAGTTGTTTGGCTTTGTCTCACTGGGATTTTTTTTATATGGTCACATGAATTATGTGGGAATTGTCAATTTTGCAATTCTAACACAAAATATACACACAAGTCATTCATATTATTAGAGGCTAATAAGCTTCTTTGTCTAGACGAGTGTATGGCCATCATTCTCCAGATAAGAAAGCCAAGACAAAACACCACCACACGCCTCTGTAACCAAACCAAATTTCTCCAACTCATTAAACTAGAAAAACAGAAAAAATCCATCAAGATTCAAGACACACCCCCAAATCCCACTCACATACCCAAAAAAAAGGCTTTAAAAAAAAAAAAAGCAAAAACAAGAACTCATGGCGGTTCTCAGCTTCAAGCCCATCAACTTGCCATCAGTTAGCCATTACTGCTCTCAGAGACACCGACACCACCGCCACCAGAACAGCATTGGCGTGATCCGATGCGGGATAGCGGAGGCTTCGGGACAGCCAGCGCCGATGGGGCAGAAGACCAAGTACAATGATGGGCTGTTTGAGAAGGCGTTCATGACCCTGTTTGCTCGGAAGATGGAGAAATTCGCGAGGGGCGGAGATGAGAAGACGAAGAAGGGATGGTTCGATTACGACTACGAGGCGTTTGTCGAGGTGTCGAAGAGAGTGATGCAGGGAAGGTCGCGTTTGCAGCAGCAGCAAGTGGTGCGAGAAGTCCTGCTGTCTATGCTTCCTCCCGGTGCTCCTGCTCAAGTATGCTTTGCCTTCTCTTTGCTTTGTTATTTCATTTTTATAATGTGTTTAATGTTTTGGTGGGCTTTGATATTTGATGGGAATAAAGGAAAATTATTTTCTTTATTTGGTTAAGAAAAAAATAAATAAATATTTGATATCTTGTGCTGCTTTGTTCTATGGTTCTACGGTGACAATCAAATTAGATTTGGACAGGCTTTGGCGATGTTATCAACTCCTTAAAACAGCTTATTCAAAATTCTTTTTTAATGTGTGTAGGCTTATAAGTTCTTAAGATAAGATGTTAGGAGTTTACGAGCTCTTACAGAACGACTAGTAACTTCGTTCATTGGATGCGTATATGTGTATAAATACAAAAATTATTATTGCAATTTTTACTTGGGTCTCCCGTATTTAATATAATAGTATAAATAATCAGCTATTAAATATATAAACAGACATAATATAAAGAATAAATTAACAGTAAGAGCTACTAAAAATTATGTAGGAGAAATGATCAAATTAGTTAATCAATAACCAATTTTATAGGAGAAATAACCTTAAAGAACAATTTGGGGATTTTTCTATAAGTAATTTTTTTTTTTTTTTTTGAAACGATAAGTGTAATTTTTTAAGAAAAGGAAGATATATATTTATTAAAATGAACACAAACCAATTTTATAGGAGAAATAACCTTTTTTTTTGGTTAATAAAGGAACAAATTAAGGATTTTGCTATAAGTGAAATTATAAAACAAGGAAAATATATTTATAGGAGAAATAACCTTTTTTTTTTTGGCTAATAAATGCTGCTAGCTATGTGCTCGAACCCTGCGAAAGTTCTCGAGTCTTCCCCTAGAGACTCTGGGCGGCAAACTAGCGTGATGCATATGTAAAATAGTAATTCTTTATTAGTAAATTCACGCACACTTACCATGAAAAATTATTATTATTTAAATATATTTTATATTAATATAAATTTTATAATTATAAATTTCATTATTATTATTTAAATATATTTTATATTAATATAAATTTTATAATTATAAATTTCTCATACATAAATAAATAAAATAAAATAACATTATATTAATAAAAATAATAATAAAATAAAAATTAGATAAAAAGAATATAATAAAAAAGATTGAAATGAAGAGAGAGAAAAAAAAGAATCCATAAATAAATGAGAAGTAACACTTTGTTAAGTGATGCAAAATAAAAAAGTGGAAAAAAAATTTAGAGTTAAAACGATTACATAAATTTTTTTACTCTAAATTTTTTTTACACTTAATATAATATAATAGTATAAATTAATAACAAATTGGTTTTGTTTTGCAGTTCAGAAAATTGTTTCCACCCACAAAGTGGGCTGCAGAGTTCAATGCAGCATTAACAGTACCTTTCTTCCACTGGCTAGTTGGCCCTTCTGAGGTACATTCATAGTGCTTTATGCTTTTAACATGAACAAATCTTTGCAAACAATTCATATATATATTTTGGCATCTATGATCTATCTGAAATATGCGGATTCAGTAGGTTGTGGAGGTGGAAGTCGACGGAGTGAAGCAAAAAAGTGGAGTCCTCATAAAGAAATGCAGGTATACCCCCATTTCCCATACGGAAAATTGCGGTCCGAACTCAATAAATTATATAAAAAGTGTATTACAGTTGCTATTTAATTGGTCTGTTTTATGAAATTACACCAATCACATGATGAATAGAAACATGCATCAACTACTGTACTTGATTAATTAACAATATGAGTATACAAATTAGGATCACCAAGTGGTGTAGGTTAGCGTCTGATATTATGTTAGCTTAACTAGAGGTTTCGTATTTGAGTTTCTGCACATGCAACTATCGTTGATTGGAAGAGCTTTATACCTAAGTAGTCCGACCTAACTCAAACACAAATGAATGAAATATAAAACTAAAGGAATATACAAGTTAGGGTTTATAATTTTTTATTAGAACTCAAGACATATACTACAAGTGGTTTAGTTGTGATTCGACACTATGCAAGTTCTCATGTTTGATTCCTTATGAATGCACTTACCATTGGTAGAGAATTTTACATGCTAATCGATTTTTTTTTAAATTTGAAGGTACCTGGAGAACAGCGGCTGTGTGGGAATGTGCGTTAACATGTGCAAAATACCGACACAAGATTTCTTCACCAATGATTTCGGCCTTCCATTAACCATGACACCAAGTATATACATACATTTGCCAAATATTACTACTCAGTTTTCCTCAATTCCGTCTAGACATTATTATTTACGAATCTGACGATGTTTGCAGATTTTGAAGATATGAGTTGTGAGATGGTATACGGACAAGTTCCTCCACAATTTGAGGACGATCCTGCGACGAAACAACCTTGTCTGGCAGATTTTTGTAAGATCTTTAACTTTGTCACATTGTAATGTTCAATAGCTTTACTAATTAAAGATAGTTATTTATTTATGTTCCCACCCAAAAAAAAGTTATTTATTTATGTTATTATTCGTCTCCAGTTTGATAAAAGTTCATTCTTTTGGTGATTTAATTGTAGGCTCCATTGCAAAACCTACTTCCAGCGTATGTCCCAAACTACAAGCATGAGCCATGAGAATATGTACATACTTAGTTTGGTTTTTGTGCAGCAGATCAGGCTACCTTCTCAAAAGTCGATACTTTTGTTTTGGTCCAATGTCATAGTATTTTTTGCAGATATATTCTACAAACTTCAGGTGGTACTTAATTGGCCATCTTTTTTTTCCATACATCCTAGATCACTAACTATAATACATGAACATTACTAAATTTTATTTTGTTGTGTTATGTCATTTGTTCGTATTGTATAATGTCGTACGTGTTCATATATATTCCTGTGTCTGTTTCCAAGCATAGTCATAGATCACTACATTCTTATTGTTGCGGCTCTAAAACACCCTAAATTCTTTCTTTTTCTTTAAAATTTTTCTATGAATCCTCTCCTTGGCCTCTTATCGTATAATATTGAGCAAGAGAATTTTGTTCCATAATGTAACTCCTTTTCAATTTTGGTCCCAATTATTGTCATGTTCCCACATTGCCTCCCACAATGTCACATTTTTCTTAAATTTGGTCTCATTGACCAATTTTCGTCTAAATTAAATGTTTAACTGTTAAAAAATTACTTTTTACCCCATTTTGTTTATCTACATTTCCAAATTAACCTACCCCATACTATTTAAATTTTATATTTTCATCCGAAAATATGTAAGTTCTATATTTAATTAGCATATATTCATTATACATATAAAACATATATAAGACAAAACGTTAGAAAGCCAAGTTCGGGAATATGGGGTGATGCCCAGTATTGACTCTCCGACGGTCAAATCAGTAAATCAGGTATGGAGATTTGGGTGAGTTAGAGAGAGAAGTGCGGTAAATGTTTTGAGTCAAGTTTACTGATGAAGAAGGCTTATGGGAACATTTATAAGTAGATGGTAGGGACCCTTTGATAATTCCGTATAACTCAGGTATGATGGGATCTTGCCTTAGACACGTGGCCCAATGAGGGGTATTTGGGAAAAAGTATCCATAGACTTGTACAAAAATGTAGCCGTAAAGGCAACTGTAGCAGGAGCACGGTCTTATACAACTTTTTAGAGAGCACTATGGGTTATTATCGAAGGGTAGAGGCCCTCGATGTGTTTGGGGAGTGTTCCATCCTAAATGCATTCCCTTTCGAGCGGTATTAGTGCAATACCGCAGACACCAGTCATCAGAATTTCGAAAGGTGCATGGTATTTGGTCCACGTCCCTTCGGAGCACTATGGAGGTCTAAGGGTCATCTCCAAGCACCTCGGTCGAGGGGGGGCATGTAGCTATTCAAGTATAGTTATTTTGTATCTCTATATGTTAGTATGTAATTAGTGTTTTAATTGCCTTAATTTCCCCCCTTGTATTTAACTGAAAATATGCTTAATTTGGCTTAATTGTGGCTTTGCAGGACCTATTGCGTTGGATTGAAGGGTTATGCATAATCTGAACTAAAAGAAGTTATAAGTGAAGAAAATGTCCTGAGCCATGACCCTCGAGCTATGATCATCCCTTAAGCTAAGAGTATCGAAGCAGACCCTGGTCAACAGTTGCGGCTGACTTTCCTTTCTTGCAGCTTGGCCCACTTGTAGCTGCTCCATTTTGGTTTTGTGCGTCTCAAGACTGAAGATGATGGTTTGGGGACTTGCAAAAGGCTCTTTACCTTGGGATGTGTGCCCAACTTGCAAGAATTGATTTTATAAGCTAAATTAGAAGGCAAAGGGTTCATTATTCGGTCTTGGGGGCTGGAGAGGAGTTACGCAGCAGCTGGAGCTGCTGGAACACAACAAGAACAGGGGTTTAGTCCCCTGTTTCGATCAGAGCAAGAATTCCTCTTTCTTTCCCTCTTTTACTTGAATTCCATGGAGTGATTGTGTAGCACTTTAATATATGTTTTGTAGTTAATCCTTGTAGTTTATTTTCAGTTCTTGATCTGATTATTAGCTGAATATTTTGTACTATGAACAACAGCTAAATACCTCTTATTCTAGTTAAGTTGTTTGTTTGATTCATGTTTTGGTTTGTGAGTTCTAATTGAATCTCTTATGACTTTGGATTCCTTGGTATAGGCATGCTTCTTGTTTGAAATGTATGGACTTGTTTTGGGATAATTTTCTGATTAACTATTGTCTTGATATTTGTCCTTCTTGACTGCACAAATAACTTGATCCGTAATTGTCATGTTAGATGTGCCTAAGAGTTACACATCATTGAAGGCTTACCCCTATGTTTGCTTGATAGTGATGAGATGCATGTGTAATGACTTAAACATTCCAAGCTTCTTGAGTTTGTTGGTTAGGATTGGTGTCCTTTTCATGATTAATGGTGTCACGAAGTTAAATCTTAGGATCGTATCTTTAAGACTGCTTTTGTGATAAGAAGATGGTTAATGAGCGTCTCATAATCATTGTAAAAATAAGAAAGGACTGGGGTGTGCAGAGCTTGTTGTCACCGCAGCCAGTCTATCAAATGGAATTGAAGTTTATTATTGCACCTATGATCGAATCACTAACTTGAATCATACGAATAACTTGACTAGAGTCTTATTTCCTAGCTAATTTAAGTTTATGGTTTGTTGTTAGTTTATTTAATTTCACTTTGTCATTTAAATTCCTGCACTTAGTTTATTTCGTTAACCTCCCCCCTCCTTTTATTTTTGTTGCTTCGTTCACTTGGCTATTGGAGAATTACGAGACCATCCAATCTCTGTAGAATCGACCCTTTACCACTATACACAATTTATTGTGTTTGGTAGTTTAGGAATATTATTTGGTGGATTCGGCACCCATCAAATTTCTGGCGCCGTTGCCGGGGATTGGTTCTAATTGGTTTTGTTTTTCTTTTTATAACTTATTGTTTGTTTTTATGCAGAGAAGTCAGTTTAGGGAATCAACATGTTGCCATCAATGGCTACAAGCTCTCAAAGTGATGTTTGTGGAATTTGTATTGGAGACCATCCAACCAATGGATGTCCTTTGCTCCTTGGTGATCCATTTTTTCATTTGCAGCCCATAACCGAGCAATGTGGAGTTTGCACGGGACCTCACAAAACTAATAAGTGTCCATTACTTGATAAGGAACTTCAAACCACACTAACAAAGAATGAATCTGACACGAGCTTGAACTCTTGTAATTATGGGTGGAATGGTCATCATTTTAATCACACATCAAATGCATTTCAGCCGCCACAACAACATCCATCAACTAATTCAGGTATGTCTCTTAAGGATATGTTTAAAGCTTTTATGACTAACACACAACAATTCCAACAGGAAACAAGGAATAATATGCAAGAATTCCAATTGAGCATTCAAAGCTTCAAGAACGAGTTGAGCCAATTAACATCTTCCATAACTGAATTGAAGAGTAAATTGGAGTTTGAAGAAGGACAACCCTCACTTCAGAAAACAGGGGCTGAAACAGAGCATAATACAACAGTACAAATTTCTGGTACTGAAATAGAGCAGAACTGTACAGAAAACCTAAACATAAGGCATGACCATAGCTTAAGGTCAGACGAGGAACCTGTAACTGCCTTCCAATTTCGATCATTGATCAGCCCACACCCAATTCCACAGAGGTATGCAAAGTTCCAGAAGGAGAAATCAGATTTAAAGGCATTTTATAATATTGAGATAAACATTCCATTACTTGATGTAATTAAATCTATGCCTCAATATGTGAATTCTCTTGAAGAATTGTGTGCAACTAAGGAAAATATGCCTTGTTATGGGAAGGTAAGTACAGGGAAGCATTTATCTGATATCCTTCTAGGAAAGATGCCTCAAGTGAGTAATGTCAAAGGTTTATTTGCACTTCCATGTAAAATAGGAATTATTGGAATTGATAGAGCCTTCTATGATTATAGTTCCTCTATTAATTTGATGCCTTTCTCTATTTGCTCACATTTGCATATTAATTCTATGAGAAACACAGGTATGATCATTCAACTTGGTGATGGAACAATTGTTTATCCTAAGGGTATATTGGAAAATGTTTTAATTCAAGTTGATGGCATGATTTTTCCCGTAGACTTCTTTGTAGTTGATAACTCATTTGATGTTTTGTTAAGAAATTCTTTTCTTCATATATCTAAAACAAAAATCAATGAGTTTGATCACACACTCACAATGGAATTTAATGGAAATGTTGTTAAATTCACTACGTTTGATTCCATAAAGCCTCCTAGTGAGTTGTTTGTTTAGATGCCATGGGTTTCGTTAGTCCCCTTCCATGTGATGCATCTTTTGAGCTAGACTATGATGATAAAGATGATTTTAGCTCTCACTTTTATTTGCTTTTTAGGAAATCCTGTTTTGTTGAAGCTAAGTGGTTGTATTGTCGATCATTATTTAGTCTATTTCCTAATAAGCTGAATTCTAAATGGAAAAGAGCTTATCTATGTACTCACATGTTGCTTTATCATGTAGGGGATTTCGAATATTCTGATGATTAAGACCTGTTAATATTGAACATACATTATTTGAAGGGATTTTATGCAGGTTTTCCAATGAAAGATGTAAAGGATTTCAATTGAAGACAATTAATACAACACATCGTCTAGCCTAAGACGTTAAACAAGGGCGCTTATTTGGAGACAACCCAATTCCTTTTGATTTACTGTTATTTAGTTATAGTTTCTCTGTGTTTCTTGACTAAGGACCGCTTTTTATGTAATTTTCAGATTATGGCAGAAACAGGGCTCCCAGGACCCATACCGCAAAGGATGATCATCCCTTAAGCCTCATGAATCCCTCACAGTTTCAATAAATGCATTCAGGGGAGTCCTCATGCTCTTACCTTTTCTTTTATTATATATTAAGGACAATGTGGAATAAGTGTGGGGGGGGGAGTTTATGAATATTTTGGTTGGATTAGTAGAGGATGAAAAGCATGTAAGAATGACTGTTTTGCAAGTTTGTTTGATTGGTCTCATTTTATTTCTGCCTAATTTGATAGCCTAGTTGTTAGTCTTTTTAGCTCTTTTTGCTCGGGTCCTTAGTTTCTTTTGGCGTGTTTTTGTGCAGCTGTGTTAGTTTGAACCTGACCATGTACAACATGTTTAGATTTGAGAATTTTTGAACATGAAAAATAGTTGAAATAACATGAATTTCCATGCCTGATTCTTGGAATTGAACAAACTTGTAGTTTTTGACTTAGCTAGAGAATGTTCTTGAATTTGGATTAATGGATGATAACTAAAATTGCATGCAATAAATTGGACCTTCATGTGTGAAAAAGGATGCTATTTTTGACTGTCTAAATGTGGAAATTAAATGGCGTTAAATGTTGATTGAGGACATATGAATAAGGTTGTAAAAGCCATAAGTTTGATGCACTCCGCTGTTCACTCAAAGCGAGTGATTATGAGTGAGGGATTTAACCACCTAAGTGGTTGTTGGGGACTGAAAAAGATAAAAAATGGTCACAGTCAAAGGAAATTCAAATTACTTAAACGTTTTATCCCAACACCTTAGGCAGTTCAATAAAGCTCGTTTTACTCTGCTGGTCACAATGGAAATGACAAATTAAATTTAAAAAGATGAAAACAAATAGATCTCGGTATATTTGGTGACTATGAGTGATGCACAGAGTGCAACCTAGGGATAGTCACAACTACCAAAGCGGTATAATGACACCCGAAGTAGGCAATGCAAAGAGCTTTGGTATAAATGAATTAAAACCCTTACTTTTATCTTGATCACATGATGTAATTGCTTATATGGTAAATGTGCATGCTTAAGTGAATTCTAAATTCCTTAACATTCTCTAGCAAGTTAAATACTTAGAATTTGTCCTTTTCCATTTTGATAAGCGGTGGAGACTTGTTATGATACTCATTTTAGTGTTCAAACTTTCTCATTGATGAACTGTGGGGCTGTAGTGGTTAGAGGATAACCTTGCTTGAAGTCTAGTTGCAGTTTTCTTGAGGGCAAGCAAAGTCTAAGTGTTGGGGGGGGGGGGTTCGTTAGTATGTTATTAGTGCTTTAATTGCCTTAATTTCCCCCTTGTATTTAACTGAAAATATACTTAATTTGGATTAATTGTGGCATTGCAGGACCTATTGCGTTGGATTGAAGGGTTATGCATAATCTGAACTAAAAGAAGTTATAAGTGAAGAAAATGTCCTGAGCCATGAGCCTCGAGCTATGATCATCCCTTAAGCTAAGAGTATCGAAGCAGACCCTGGTCAACAGTTGCGGCTGACTTTCCTTTCTTGCAGCTTGGCCCACTTGTAGCTGCTCCATTTTGGTTTTGTGCGTCTCAAGACTGAAGATGATGGTTTGGGGACTTGCAAAAGGCTCTTTACCTTGGGATGTGTGCCCAAATTGCAAGAATTGATTTTATAAGCTAAATTAGAAGGCAAAGGGTTCATTATTCGGTCTTGGGGACTGGAGAGGAGCAGCTGCAGCTGCTGGAACACAGCAAGAACAGGGGTTTAGTCCCCTGTTTCGATCAGAGAAAGAATTCCTCTTTCTTTCCCTCTTTTACTTGAATTCCATAGAGTGATTGTGTAACACTTTAATATATGTTTTGTAGTTAATCCTTGTAGTTTATTTTCAGTTCTTGATCTGATTATTAGCTGAATATTTTGTACTATGAACAGCAGCTAAATACCTCTTATTCTAGTTAAGTTGTTTGTTTGATTCATGCTTTGGTTTGTGAGTTCTAATTGAATCTCTTATGACTTTGAATTCCTTGGTATATGCATGCTTCTTGTTTGAAATGTATGGACTTGTTTTGGGATAATTTTCTGATTAACTATTGTCTTGATATTTGTCCTTCTTGACTGCACAAATAACTTGATCCGTAATTGTCATGTTAGATGTGCCTAAGAGTTACACATCATTGAAGGCTTACCCCCATGTTTGCTTGATAGTGATGAGATGCATGTGTAATGACTTAAACATTCCAAGCTTCTTGAGTTTGTTGGTTAGGATTGGTGTCCTTTTCATGATTAATGGTGTCACGAAGTTAAATCTTAGGATCGTATCTTTAAGACTGCTTTTGTGATAAGAAGATGGTTAATGAGCGTCTCATAATCATTGTAAAAATAAGAAAGGACTGGGGTGTGCAGAGCTTGTTGTCACCGCAGCCAATCTATCAAATGGAATTGAAGTTTATTATTGCACCTATGATCGAATCACTAACTTGAATCATACGAATAACTTGACTAGAGTCTTATTTCCTAGCTAATTTAAGTTTATGGTTTGTTGTTAGTTTATTTAATTTCACTTTGTCATTTAAATTCCTGCACTTAGTTTATTTCGTTAACCTCCCCCCTCCTTTTATTTTTGTTGCTTCGTTCACTTGGCTATTGGAGAATTACGAGACCATCCAATCTCTGTGGGATCGACCCTTTACCACTATACACAATTTATTATGTTTGGTAGTTTAGAAATATTATTTGGTGGATTCGACACCCATCACTATAAGATATGTAAGAGGATCCGAGGTGGCTCTGAGGTCCACACGTTATATTTTTTAGGGTCCATATTAGATGGGCTAGTTACAATTCACCACCATTTTTAGATTAAATTACAGACACCACCCTTAAGGAAATAAGTAATTACACTCAACCCCATTTTTGTTTAAAAAATAGGTAATGTCAACAATTTTTTAAGGAAAACCCGAAAATACCCTCTGTTAACTTTGGTTAACTTTTTCATTCCCATATTACATTTGTGGGTTAACTGTAATTAACTATACTAATATGGGGGTTAAGTGTCTAACTGTCATTTTTTGATAAAATATAGCCGTTATAACAACTATATTCCTCTTTCAGCTACAATTGACTATACACTTTGTTCATATTTTATTTGACTTTATATATTTAATTTAATTTCTAAAATTCCTTTATGTTTACTTTAAATTAAATAAGTCCTATTTTTAATTAATACATTATCCTAATTACCTAGATAAGTATTTTTAAGGAATTTAATATTTTATAATAGATACTTGTCGGTAACAACATTTGAACTAACTCTATAATATGAAAATTACAATTTGTAGTATGCAATCAAAGTTGCAAATTATCTCACTAAATCAAAAAATTATAAATTCATTCAAAATCCAATCCAACCCAATCTAATTGAAACAGTTCAACATTGAAAATTTTACTAATTAGGTATATGTAAGAGGAATTTTTTTTTTATATTTACATGAAAATTTTTACATATATATTATAAATCAAAAGTTTGAAATTTCAATTTATAATTAATTTTTATTTAATAATATTAGAAATTAACTTATATCTATATAAAAACTAATTTAACTTTTAATTTTGAATTAATTTTTTTTTTCCATTAAGCTAAGTAAATAAAAAAAATTCAATAATAAAGTCACCAAAATTAATTATGCTTCTAATTGATCTCTAACTATAATCAATTAATTCTCCATTCTTACTTTAAAATTAGTAATAAAATAAATATCTATTTTATATTAATAAATTGTAGCTGAAAGAGGAATATAGTTATAACGGCTATTTTGTCAAAAAATGACAGTTGAAATTTTTTATTAAAAATATTACACTTAACCCCCATATTAGTATAATTAATTACAGTTAACCCCGAAGGATAACATAGGAATAAAAAAGTTGACCAAAGTCAAGGAAGGGTATTTTCAGGTTTTCATTAAAAATTTTGTTGACGTCAGAGATTTTTAAACGAAAATGGGGGTTGAGCATAATTACTTATTTTGTTAAGGGTGGTGTTTGTAATTTAATCTAAAAATAGTGGCGAATTGTAATTACCCCTTTTAATATTGGAGCTCAGTGTAATTAACCCTATATATAATATACGTATATTAACATATAATATATATATTGATCGTGCTAAAACTTGGTCGATCTGAGCTGTCGATATTGTTGGATGTCTTAGTCCGATCTGTCAAGAATTTATTTAAGTGGGCTCTGCTCGATCTGTAAAACACCCAACACTTAAGGATAAAACAACCAATGTTTTTACCGACGTAGACCCTCCGACGCTCAAGTCAGTATTGGATAATTTAGAGAGAGAAATAAATGCTATTAAATGCTCTTGAATGCTTACCAATTACTGTTCACTGGGGCTATATTTATAGCCTTGGGCTTACCAACACAATAGTGTCTGTACTTTGAACTGTTATTAATGGTGTCGTATATCAATCAGACTATCAGTTATAAACGACCCTTCTGGCGGTTGTACAATCAGTGTCCCTTTTTCTCTTTTGGGTAAATCGAGTACAGAGGAGCAATTAATGTTTGCTTGTACACCTGTCCTAGGGAATGATGTGGTGATGTATGTCCCGACAGAGATGCTTTAGGACATGTACTTATCTAGTAACTCATGAATCGATCTAGACTACGAAGTACGGTCTACGAAGTACGGCAGATGTCAGATCGACAGGTCTAAAGAGCAAGTCGATCTGACTCGCATGATGTGGTCGGATCGAAAGGCACTTGCCATATCTGGAGGATTACGTGGGAACTAACTCTCTGATGCGTTCTAGCCCAAACCCATAGAGATTAATCCCTCTTTCCTCAAGGATCTTGCTGAAGTAAGCCAGGGTTTCAGAGAGGCTAATCAAGAGATCAGACCAAAAGCTTCTGGTTCATCATATCTCAAGGGTTGTATTTATAGAATCTCGGGACTTGGGGTTTTGGTTATGCACGTTACCTTTTCTTGATATAATCTGAGATCCTCTATCAGATTTGTTACGATCTTACCAGATTATCCGGCATCTTCCTTAGTTATTGTTTCTTGCACAACACTTCTCCATATCTCCTTTTTCTCCACGATCTCCGCACAGCTTGCTATATTTGCGAGCTGATTCGTTCTGTTCGCTTATGCTCTAGAGAACTTTGTTATTCGATTGTCCTCTAGCGATCTCCTCTGTTCGCCTATTCTCTGGTGAACTCTTCTGTCCGCCTAATTTTAGTGATTTGGGCTCCCGGTCTTATCCATGTGTTGGGCTGAACCTTGGGCTAGGTAGGTATGGCCCCAACACTCTCCTTGTCGACCTGAATCAACTGAGGGTGATTATGTTGCGTGGCGGAGGGTCATGTGTCCACTTTAGCCTCACGTGGCGACACATGTCGTCCAATTGGCCCAAAGCGGAACCGAAGTGGCCGACACGTGTCCATTTTTGATTGAAACACGCAGGTGTGGGGTCCACGTAGATCCTCTCAGGGCATGCCACGTGGCCCAATGATGTTTTGCCATGTCAAAGGCCTTTCCAAATTGCCAGGGTAAAAAATTACGGTGGTAATTTTAATGATCTGGCGATGGGATGGGAACCGTCATGACTATCACTATCGAATCGCCGTCGTAATTAAAACGATGTAACTTTTGAGCAAATCGATCTTCTAGACACAATCATTGTGCCGTTTTGCATTTCGAGGAGTTACTTTTTCAACTCTTATAAATAGGAGGTCCCCCCCTCATTTAACACTTTGCAACTCTCTGCTCCCCGAGCCTCTCCGATCTCTCAAGCTTCAGTCCGAGATTCGCAAGGTAGTTTGAAATCTTTTGTTCTTTTCTCCTTTTCTTGTTCTTAGGGTTAAACATGGAAAATATCCCCTTTGGTGCGAAAGCCAACCCCCCTTTCACCCCTTCACTGAAACGAGGTGACGATCTAGGTGAGGCCCCTCCCCTTCCGACTGCGAGCCTGGGCTCCCTGTTAGGTTCATCGACCGAGGGAGAGAATCAGGACCAGAGTGGTAATCGAAGAGGCCCCGTATCTATTTTTTGACCTAGGTATGGCTTATTGACGAAGCTGATAAAGACGAGATCGATGGCGAAGAGGTAGAAGTTGTCGGATCACCTCCGAAAGAGAAGGCCAAACATGTCTATCGGACTCTGATGTCGACGGAGAAAAGGGTGTCAACGATCATAGAATCGGAATTTAGGGAAGTTAAGAACTGGCTCGATCTATCAAAGGAGTACAAGGCTTGACTCCCTCTCGAAGGAGAGAAGGTGGGAGCCCATCAGGTTAAGGACTCCTTTGGCATGTACTACAATTCAATGAAGCATGGGTTCAGGTTTCCCTTAACTCCTTCTCTCTTGACCTTCTTCACAAGGTTCAACATTTGCCCAACCTAACTTACGCTGAACTCGATCACATTGATGCATAGTGTCATAATCATCATGAGATGTTTGGGATTCGACCTGCAAGTTGAGGATTTCGGGGAATTTTTCACTTTGAATAATTCTTCCAAGTCAAGGATGGGTTATTACAACCTTCAATCTAAGCCAAACCGAAGGGTGGTTACGATCCCGACCTCTTCCAATGGGAAAGATTGAAAATCCAAGTTCTGCTTCATCGATTGTCCTGTGGCCTTTCCATTTCGAACTACCTGGACTATTGCCAAGCTGAAGAGGCTATCGACTCGCTCTCGATCTTAGCTTCATGAGAACTTCGACCTTCTAACCCAATTAGGCTTTCAGATCATGTTCACCTGACGAGGACAGGGCACTTGGTCAAAGCGGGCCTGGTTAGAGGGTTGAGATTATGTCGATTCCGAGTTGGTACACTCTCACTTCCGGAGAACTTCAACTTTGACTTGATAGACTATACTTTAGATGACCCCTTCCGTGATCTGATTGATATATATATCGAAGGAGAAGAGGAGGACGTGATCATCGATTGGCCAACTCACAAGTATGGGTTTGCGCTCGAGATGGCCGAGGCAAAAAGAGATAAGGTGCCAGTTCGATGTGAGCTTCCTGAGCCGATCGCCATTGATCACATTGTTCCTCTACTTCGCATCGATCCGGGTAAGGCTCCTTCCAGCTCTGCACCACCTCCTCAAGCGAGTTCTGCTTCTGAGTAATGAAAAAGTTTGACCTACAAGGTCGGGGTGTGGCCCTTGAAATAATTTTAGTATTTCTTGGATTTAAAACTATTGATTCGACCTACTGGCTAGGGTGTGACCGGGTGAATACTTTGTTTTAATTTTATTTTTGAAACAATTATGAGTATTGATCCATATCGTGGGTAAGTTCGATTTCTCTTTTGTTAAGAAATCGACCCACATTACAGTTGAGGTCGATTTTCATTTGTTGAATGTATGAAATGTCTTCTATACTTGTATTCTTACTTGCGTGTTAATCTCTTATATCGATTTCTACCTATTTAGAATGCTTGTTTACAATTTTCGTTTCTAGTCTTATTCTCATGGATCGATGTGATTTTCTCCAATCTTAAATCGATCTCATGATAGACTGGATTTGCATAAGCACTAGATTTTGTTGGTCGATTTTAAGTAAACTTTGTAATCCTATGGACATTGATCTCTTTGGATCTCGAAACGACCTTCTTGGATCTAATCACACTTAATTAATCTAACAGTTTTAATCTCTTTGGATCCTTGAAATCGATCTCTTTGGACTTCAACCTTGTGTAGAATAATTGATGGGCTAGATCTCTTTGGGTATCGAATCAACCTCATTGGATCTTAACCTTAAACATAATCGAAATTATAAATAGCTAGTGAGGGGTCTCTCTCTCCCCCTCGAAGCATGATCATAGATCGAATAAATACACTATACAAAAAAACCATAACATTACATTGAAAGTGGATTGATTTGGGATGAATTCGACCTCAACATGTGTGTGTTAGGAATAGTGCCCTAATAGCTAATGTAATAGTCAGCTTAGTACTTTTCTTTTTGTAAATCGCAGACAATCTTTAGCTAATAAACGAATTAAGGCAACACTTCTTTATGTGGTCTTGTTTGATTGTATGATTACTTTCTGTGCGTGTATAAGAACTCCCCTAATCAATATGACTTATAGGACTCAACCATTTAGATGAAGTGGTTTATGGAACGAGCTCTAAATCACATAAGTCATGATTAGAAATCACTCCAAGCCGATGAGTCCAAAAGACAGTGGGAGTGTCGATATGACTCATTCGACGCTTGCTCGTGTGATCGCGCCCTTAAGAAGGACCACCTTGTTTCATGGGGTACAAAATGTATTGTTGATATGTGCGTGATACATGGGGGTGCTTACTTATTCTAAGTAGGTACACTGAGTTGTCCCGTGTGAGAAGATTCCTAAATAGGAAATGAAGTTTCTATTTCAGGAAATAAAAACTTCAATCGATGCTTTATGGACTAACTCTACAGTTTTAGGTATAAGCTTTAAAGGATGTCGCCTGAGACAGCTGATTCAAGGCTTATGCTGGGGCTGCACAAGTAGCACACGAAAGTATATGAGAATCGATAAAGGACCCACACTTGCTTCAGTAAGGAGATCTCTTATTGTGTAAAGTCATTCATATGCCATCTCGGAGTCCTTGGCCAAGGCAGTGGATCGAGATCATGAAATAGGTTTCTTAGATCGAGATCAAATGGATATGAAGTGAACTTAACTTTAAGATCGAGATTATTGGGGTTCTTGTTATTCCCTTGCCCTAGATCTTGATTGAGAGATATGATGTAGGAGGACCTTATTTCACATATGTCAATAACTTAAACGTTCTTTCGAATTGAGACATTCTTATTTAGCTAGGGGTTACACAACTGTTGCTAGACTATGGTAGTGTGATCTATGGACTGATTGATTAATATAGTATTAATAAATTATGGTCACTTCTAATTGAATTAAGAACCTAAAGTGTCACACACAAATGCCCGATCACGACGGTTAAGGCTTGAATCGATTAAACAAATTGATCAAACCAACAAGGTATTGGAATGGGACCACACGTGTGAAGCTTACGTGTGGGACACGTGTCACGTGATTGATTAATTAAATAATTAATATTGATTAATTATTTAATGGACTTTAATTTAATTATGAATTATTATTAAAGTTCTAATTTAGAGATATTGAGTCTAATAAATAATTATTTGTGAATTACTTAATTTTTAGTATCAAGTTATTTATTATGAATAAATAAATAATTAAATAAAATATCTAAAAGAGTTAGATATTATGTCTTACATGTTAAGTTGGTCAAAAGGAGACTTTTGGTCAAAGTAGAGAGTCTTTCTCTCCAAGCAAGGAATCCATTAGTTAGTGGGATAAGAATCATATTCCAAATAGGAAGAGGGGTTCAAACCCAATAGCTATAAATACAAGGGTTTCGAACCCTTTAAGGATGGATAGCAAAATCTCTTTCTCCAAATTATATCACACAAACCCTAGAGCCTAAACACTAAACATAGAACTAGCATCCTCCCTGTTTAGATCGTGATCGAGGTGGGTGTGGATTATTACTCTAGAGGACTGCTATCATGGAGTCTTGAAATATTCAAAAGGAGCTCGTAGGACTTGCCGCTTGAAGCGCGTTTGAGGGTGGCTTATAACATCGAGAATAAGAATTGCAAGTCTAGATCTTGCTTTTGGGAAATTTTGAAATTCCGTTGTGTTATCTTTTTCGTGTTTTCCCCAACAGTGTGTACATTGTCTTAATCAAAAGAGAATTCAGATCATTACTTGATTCTGCTTTGATTAAAAAATTGAGAATTTGATGTAGAATTTTCTCAAATTGTGTGCATTCCATAGTCTGGGCAAGGGTTCTCCAGGTATATCTTCAAGTTGATAGGCCATGTTCTTGCCTATTTTGGCTTCCCTGTAAGGGCCTTCCCATTTCGGTATCGAGGCCTAACGTGCTTGTTATAGGATCGAGCTGCAACAGCCTGTACTGTTAAGTTTCTGATACGCACTCTCCCTTTTTTCCTAGATCAGATCCAAATTATTAGCTCGACTCTCATTATTTCGCTCGAGCTGGTATTAAGTTACTCGAGCCATTTCGTGGACCAATTTCGATGGGATTACGGCTTCGACCCATATTCCAATGAGAAGTGGGTTTGCCCTGTTGCGGTGTAGGGTGTGGTTCGATTTACCCACAAAACCCCATAGAGTTCGTCCGCCCATGCTCCCAGCTTGGCATCGAGGTGTGTCTTCAAATTGAATGATGATTCTGTTAGTGACTTCTGCTTGGCCATTTGCCTGAGGATGACCAACCGTAGTGAATCTGAGGTCGATCCCAAGGTCTCGACACAATAGTGTTTAGTGTTCTCCTTCAAAACTGAGGCCTATTGTCGCAGAATAAGACCCTTGGAACCCCAAAGTGGCAGATTATATTCTTCCAGAGAAAGTTCCTTATCACTACATGTGTTATCTTTAGGACTGCTTCGGCCTCGACCCACTTCGAAAAATATTTAACTACAACAATAGCGAAGCATTTTTAACGAGGAGCTAGGGGAAACGGACCAATGATGTCGATTCCCCACTGATCGAATGACCAGGATACATCAACCGCTACCATTATGGCGGGATGCTGATGAATGAGGCTTCCATGTTTCTGGCATTTCTGGCATTTCATGGAGTGAAGCTTTGCATCTCGGACTAACGTGGCCCAAAAATAACCACTTCTCAGTACTTTTCGAGCTAATGCTTTGCCCCCAAAATGGTTCCCGCAACATACTTCATGGATCCCTTCGAGGGCGTCCTGGGCTTAGCTGGGTCGAAGGCAACCTTGGCGGAGGCCCCGTGAACGATTTCTTAAATAGTCGACCCTCACGGTTGAGCACATACCTAAGAGATCAATATTTGACCTGTCTTGTTTCTGTTTGATCTTAGGAAACTGTTCCGTATTTGAGATACGCTGCGAGATTATCCATCCAACATGGCAATATCAGCTTTCTTTACATCGATGGCTCGGCTACCCGAGACAAGGTACGAAATAGTTCCGTCCCGCGTCCCCTGTAATCCGCTAGCGAGCTTAGACAAGGTATCGGCTCGACTGTTCTCTTCTCAGGGACTTGTTCAATCTTGAACTCCCTGAATTATGCGATCAGTTTCTTTACCAGCTTGAGATACGCAACCATCGTCTCCTCTCGCGCCTCGTAGGTTCTATTGACCTGACCAGCCACGAGCTGAGAGTAAGTCACGATGGCTATTTTTTCCACTTTCTGCTCAAGGGCAAACTTAAGGCCTGCAAGTAGTGCCTCATATTCTGCCTCGTTGTATTATTCTAGCCGATAAGAGATATTCCTATCCCCCCTCCTTGGGAGGTTGATGAGCCATCCACCTGCATAGTCTAGCTCGAGGGGGGTTGGGATCGATTTTGGAAGAGTGGTGCTCTTTTCGACCAAGATGTCAGCTGGAAGTTGAGCTTGTTGGGCAGCTCGAGGTTGGAAGGATATGTCATACTATCCCAGCTCGACTGTCCACTTCATCATTCGACCTGAAACATTGGGCTTAGTCAGGACCTGCCTAAGCGGTTGGTCGGTGAGGAGTACGATGGAATGTGCCTGAAAATACGACCTTAATTTTCGAGCTGAATGAACCAGAGTGAACACGAACTGCTCGATCTCGAGTTTCTTCAGCTCGGATCCATGCTATATTTTACATAGGTAATACACAGACAAATGTTTTCTGTCTCGGATGACGATGAGGACAGAGCTGAAAGTTTTGTTGGAGAGGAAAAGATAGAGGTACAAGGTCTTCCCTTCGTTGGGCTAAGCCAACAGTGATGGAGACGACAAGTACTCTTTAAGTTATTCGAAATCTCTATCGCACTCCTCATCCCATTAAAACGTCTTAACGTTTCTCAAAATTTTAAAGAAAGGAAGATTTCTTTCTGAAGATCGAGATATGAATCGATTGAGCGAGATGATTCGACCCACTAAAGATTGGACCTGCCGTATGCATTAAGGTCGAGGTATGATCTATATGGCCTTGATCTTGGTCGGGTTGGCCTCGATCCCTCTCTGGCTAACCATGTACCCGAGGAACTTTCCCCTCTCAACCACAAACGCACATTTCTCTAAATTCAACTTCATTCTGTACTGACCTAGCACTTCGAATTCTCTTCGTAGGTGGTCGAGGTGGTTACGAGCCTTCTCGATCTTCACGATCATGTCGTCGATGTAAACTTCTATTGTTTTCTCAATCTCGTTCTTGAACATCAAATTAACCAACCTTTGGTATGTTGCCCCCACGTTCTTAGACCGAATGACATTACCTTTAAACAGTATATACCTTTCACGACTATGATGGCCGAACACAGCCTGTCTTCCGGTGCCATCGATATCTGGTAATAGCCTTGAAAGGCATCCATCATGCATAACATATCGCAACCAGCTATCGAATCGACAAGTTGGTCGATGCATGGGAATGGATAAGGATCTTTAGGGTACATTCTCCATTTTCCCCAGTCTTTTAGACAAGAACCACATTGCAGAACCAATCGACGTATTGAGCTGGTGTGATGTAGCCCGCATCGAGCAACTTATTTACCTCCCGTTCGATAATTTCATTTTGATCCTTGCTCTGGACTTTGAATTTTTGCTTGATAGGTTTGCAAGAGGGATTGATACCTAGATGGTGGCAAATCCCTTTCGGGTCGATCCCGATCAGGTCTTGAGCGGTCCATGCAAAAATATCTGCATTCTCTCGGAGAAAATCGGTCATCATGATTTTGTGTTTGTGGTCCATGTTTGCTCCGATGCGAGTAGTCTTGCTGCTATCCCCGGACACCAGGGACACCTCCTTCAACTACTCGGAAGGTTCGAGCCATTCGCTGAGCTTTCTCTTTTGAGCTATCTGTGAGCCCTCCATGCCATCTTGAGCGGTCGATAAATCGATTTCCCCATCTGCATAAGTCTGGAGATCGAGGCACTCCGCAACTTCCTTATCCTTGGGCTTTTTGAGGGTGATAGCGTAGCACGTCCTACTTAGTGCATGTGTACACATGACATTTGTAGCATATAGGTGTCGATCCCACAGGGACGAAGTAAACAAACCAATCGCATCGTATATTCATCAATCGATAGACCGAATTGACATTCAGGGGTAATTCCTATAATTATCCTGCAATATTAAACATAATATTTAAAACTCAACAATTATAACAAGTAGTCAAAAGATAATAATTTCATGGAATTAGATATCAATGCACTACTCAATGAATTTGTAGTTTTCACAATTATCACCACTTATGTAATGCTAGTCTTTCTCAAGATCAAACACTTGAACTAAATTAGTTCTTATTGCCTACTCTCATAATCCAATATCTCCCTAATCAAGCCCTCAAAACAAGATAATTGTAATTAATTAGCAGCGGCTATGTCATATACCAATCAATTACCAATTTCTTAGAGTCAAGTTAATCTCGTTATACTCAAAACCATAAGTGATACGAAATTCATTCCAAGTCTATAAGCATTTCTAGATTATCAAATAAACTCTAAATCACATTAAAGGTGATTAACCTTCAACTTGTCAATCAATTCAATTTCGTAAAATAAAAATCATTCATCAACAAAACATCAAACATCTATATCCAATCCATCATTATCCCCACGACACGGGAATTAGCTACTCATCATCATAAACATCAAAATATAATACGTCAAAAGGAAAATAACCAGATTTGTTCAACATAGAAAAATCGAGGAATTGTTGTGACGGAGGAAGGCGTTGAATTACTCCTTCTGTTCTCTCTTCGCCTCGTATTTAATTGCGTTCTGTATCCTGAGTTCTCTCTCGTTGGTGTAGGGTTTTTCTCTCCTACATACCCATACGAAATTAAAAAGCCCAAATTCACGAATCATTTCCATCTGACCATATTTGCGGCCGCTAACGATCCTTTGTAAAATATTCGGGGTCGCGATTCTTAAAGAATCGCTAAAATGCTTTTGACCTTCATTCGCTGCTGCCAATTTCACAGTATAAATTCCTTGCGGCTGTTAACTTCCTTGATTAGCTCCTCTTTTGTGCTTGTTTCATCATTTTTGCTCCAAACTTACCATTTTCAACTTCCAAGTGAAAATTACCTGAAAAGATGTATTTCAAGCAGTAAATAACTCCTAAATGATGAGAAAGCATATGGAAAATAGGCTTAACATATCAAGTACTTTTCGCCTAGCACAAACTCTATGACTAAGTCATACTGGCTAAGAAGTGACTTACACATGAGGTTGTTAGGTTGAAGAGCTAAAGCAAATGGGCCAAGTAATCAAATTTAGCCCAGAAAACCTCCAGATCGACCTATCTATAAGAAGTTGTAAGGTCGATCCGACAGCTATGTAGACCAAATGGTCGAACACCGTATCCAAATAAAGCCCCATTGACCAAACCCTTGGCCAAAAGGTCAAAACAATCTTACGAGGTAAAATACTACTGACGACATGGCGACCTAAGTGAGGGCGTGTGCCAACTTCTAAGTTCATGTATCAGACTATCGGAAGACATTTAATGTCAAAGATATCGGATGCAGCTAAAAGTGTAATGAAAAATTAAAGTATCCCTTCATCCAAGTCGAAAGTATGCTTAGTAACAAGTTATGAGATACACATTTAATAAAATTCTCTTAGTGTGTCATTTGTTTGTTTTTACACTGTAGTATGTCCTATTGGATTAAATTTGTAATATCTTCATATAAATTTAATGTGATTGTACTAGAGTGAATAATATAAATGTCAAAAAATAAATTTTCTATTATCAAATGAAACATATTGTTATTATTTCTGCAAGCACAAATGATTATGTTTATGAAACAATGAATCATTAATAGATTATTAATATAATCATACATAGTGATATGTGATGACATTACTATTGAGTGAGTGATCAAGAAGCGATAATAACAAGAATTGATCAAAAGGATAAAAAACAAAGATGACTGGACGAAATACCACTATACTGGTGGTTGAGAAAGAGAGAGGGAGGCTAAAGAAGAAATCGTGATATGGAGTTAGAGAGTTGGAAAATAGCTTATATATAACCTATAAGATAATTAGTGCATATTATCAATACTAATTTTATGTTATAATTATTAAATCAATAAAAATGATTAACTTTTTGTTAATATATTTTACTGATATGAATTACAGCTTTCTTTTATTATTAATGTTATGTATAGATAAGTAAAAATTAATTAATGATGATTGAAAAGTAATCAAGAAATACAATTAATTTTTGTGGGTTTATTATTGAACTTTTTTAATTTTTTTATTACTTAACTCAATGAAATAAATTATTAATTCAAAATTTTATATTAAATTATTTTTTATATGAATATAAATTAATTATTAATAACTATTAAATAATAATTAATCATAAATTAAATTCTAATCTTCACCTTTTAATATATATATTGATATTTTCCTATATATAAATATAAAGTAAAATTTATAATACATAATTAGTAAAACTTTTCATATTTAACTATTCTTGTTGGATTCGAATAGATTTAAGTGATTTATGGTCTTTTAATTAGGCTATTAGTATATCAATTTTTTGCCTTTACTTTATAAGGGTTCAAGTCTTAGTGTAGCCTTAAGAACCAAAACTATTACTGGGTTTGGTCATGGTAATGGTATCTAAATTTGGCTATGTAGGATGAACTCCGTACCTTCCTAAGCTGAGAAAGATAAGTAAATGTAAGCTCAAAGGCCAAAACGGGTAAATATGGGGGTTGGACCCGTTTTGGCACTCCGACGTTCAAGTCAGACAATTGAGTCGGGAATGCAAAGGAAACGAAAGAGTATTTTAGTGTGTGAGTAATTGCTTACCATGCTGATGGTGATGGAGGTTTTTATAGGCTGAAGCCATATACGTGATACTACACCTCACGGAAGATGTGGATCCAGCCATCTTATCCGGTGGCGTGGCCTAAGATGTACAGTGCTTTCTGGTAAAGCACGGTACTCTCCTACCGAAAGCACTGTGTACATGGTACTATGAACGGGCCGCATTTAATGCATCCTGCAGGAAGGGAGGGCATATTTAATGTGCTTGTCCTTGCGTGACTTGGGCTGATACAACACCTGGCTCGAATGACCTCTCGGTCAGAGAAGCTGTACGAATCGAGGCTTGTACAGGCGCGCACAAGCAAGCAGGACAAAGCTTCACAGATTATGTTTCAAGTGTTGGGTCGATGGAGCGACCAACGATTTATGAGTGACGTGGGTAGGGCTAGCTGACTAAAGCCTACACGTGTGAACACGTGGCACCCACGTCAGCGATACCGAATTCGGTCCTATCACATGGTATATTGCAATTTTTTTATTACTTATTAAATTATTTAGTTGTTTTAAATAAACATGAATAACTATTTTGTCCCGATTCCTTTTGTTATCATCTTCCTTTGCCCCTCTAATGCACCGACATTT
The DNA here is from genome assembly GCA_037501455.1 of Lantana camara. Lineage (NCBI taxonomy): Eukaryota > Viridiplantae > Streptophyta > Magnoliopsida > Lamiales > Verbenaceae > Lantana > Lantana camara. Next base: position 115,416,836 of record CM074857.1, read on the forward strand.
CTAAAAATATCATTTTGCCATGTCGTGTCGGACACTCGTGTCCGACACTTCTCACGTGGAAAATTCACAAAAAAATCCGTATCGCCGTATCCGTGTCGTGTCGTGTCCGTATCGCCGTATCCGTATTCGTATCCGTGCAACATAGCTTTACCCACTTCCCTCTCTCATTCTTATTAGACAAGGATAATGTTGGAAATTAATTCTTTTCATAATAGTCGTAAAATGACAAAGTAAACAATATTAATATATTGGTATGTGTTAAATTAATTTTTTACTTGTTCACGTAAACAATAGGCTAGATGGATAACTCAAAAATAATTTAGATATAACCCTATGGAATTGGATCGTAAAATGACCAAGTAAATTAATTCTTGGTAGATATATGAAACAGTTATTCCACCTTTTACACGTGTTATTCACGAGGTATATACAAATATTTATAATAGAGGGAAAATTGCATATTTGGTCCCATTCGATTTAGAGGGTTGTAATATTAGTCTTGTTTATCTCAAAAATTCAAAAAAGGTCTCATATTTTAAAAAATCATTGCGATAATAGTCTCATATGTTGTAATAATAGTCCCACATGTTGCAATAATAATCCCATCATTAACTAGATAACGTAACTGTTAACTAGATAATAGAAAAATGCATAGATCACACTGTTAGAAATTCTTCTAAAATATTATTTTATATTTTTTGGCAGAAAACTATCTAATTATAATTAAAAAAGAACAATTATATCCATTTTTTATTAATTTTACTTCAATTTATTTACATTTCAATATCAATTAACATGCTCCAATTTCCATGTCATGTTAGTCTGACATTATATTTGAAATTACTTACAAACCCGTGCCAAGGCACCAGTGTCAAATTTTTATAAAAATAAAACCAAAAAAAAATTAAAATATATTGTTAAGATAATAGCCAGTAAATCAAAATTGTATTTAAAATATTTAAATAGCATGTAAAAATTTAATTTATAAAAAGTACTACGTACTTAGAGAGCAAAACTAAAATTACTGTAAATTATTTAAGATAATGACAAATAAATTTATATTTAAAAAAGTATTAAAAGTATATTTATTAATATTAAAATAAATAAAAATAAAACTCTAAGATTATACATTGCATTGCCACATGTATAAAGAAAAATAAAATATGTTACAAAATTTTTGAAAAATTTTTACGAATAAATTTATATATATATATATATAGATAGATAGATAGATAGATAGATTGGTACAACTTCTATTGTTTAATTTTAAAAAAAAAATCTATAAATATATTGAATTTCTAATATCACTTTCCTGGTACTATTTTACTCAAAATATTTGAAAATAAAATTGTGAGGTAACAATATTAAAAAATACCCAATACGTGAAGGATTGATATAAGTTTTAATTAACATATTAATCGATATTGAAATGTAAATCAATTGGAGTAAAATTAGTAAAATGATGGATATAAGTATTTTTTAAATTATAATTAGATAGTTTTCCGTCAAAAAAATATTAAAAAAAAATGTATTAAAAGAATTACTAATGGTGCACATGATTTATGCGTGATTTTTCTATTACCTAGTTAACTATTCCGTTATCTACTTAACGACGGGACTATTATTGTAACGTATGAGACTATTATTGCAATAATTTTTTAAAGTATGATATTTTTTTAGACTTTTAAAACGAATGAGACCAATATTGTAATGCTCTAAATGGAATGAGACCAAAATGCAATTTTTCCTAGAATAGATTTATAACACATTACACCTGTATTTCCTGACCAAGAAAAAACATTACACCTGTATTCCACCTGTTATTCGAGTATTTTGAGTAATTTTAGCAATAGCTAGAAACTTTACGTATTGGAAATATTACACAATAAATATAATGCATGGAAATCCAAACAAACGGCAAGCGCAGTCAATGCCGCCAACTTCTAACTCCATTTTCGTCATGCAAACGTCTCCCATTCTTCACTCATCCCACGCTAATGATCCAACAAGCAATCCAAACGAACAAGAACGAATTAATCCCAAGCATAAACGGGTAGAATCCACTCCCCCAAATCGATCCGCCATGTCTCCCACTCTGATTCTGCTCCTCCTCCTCTCCGCCGCCTCCCTCGCCGCCGCCGAGATCCGGAAATCCAAAGTCCGATCCAATAACCGCCCCATCATCGCCTTCGACGAGTTCGGCTTCACCCGCCGCGGCCAATTGCAGCTCAACATCACCCACCTCTCCTTCTCCGGTGTCAATAATCCCGACCAATCGAAGGTCGGTTTCTTCCTCTGCACTCGCGACGCCTGGTCTCATGTCCTCCTCCAGATCGACGACCGCGAGATCAACTGCGTGCTCGCATCCAACGCCGTGAAGAAGGTCTACACCTTCGATCGCCTCCCGAATCCGATCCCCTCCGAGTTCAATTTCCACTACGGCGAAACGGATGCGGATCAATACACCCTCGCGCTGGCCAATTGCGTCCCCAAACTCAAAGTATCGATGAATGTGCGCTCGGAGATGTACAATTTGGAAGGCGCGAGGTCCGATCGCCGCGATTATCTCTCAATCGGTAAAACGATTTTGCCTAGGGTTTACTTCGTTTTCTCCATGATTTATTTCGGTCTGGGTGCGGTTTGGTTCTTTTACCTGTACAAGAAGAGGCTTACGGTCTACAAGATCCACTTCTTCATGTTGGTTGTGGTGCTTCTGAAAGCTTTGAATCTTTTGTGCGAGGCGGAGGATAAATCCTACATCAAACGCACGGGATCAGCCCACGGCTGGGATGTGTTGTTCTACGTATTCAGTTTCCTGAAAGGAATTACTCTGTTCACGTTGATTGTGTTGATTGGGACTGGATGGTCGTTCCTGAAGCCCTATTTGCAGGACAGGGAGAAGAAGGTCTTAATGGTTGTGATTCCACTTCAAGTGGTTGCAAACATTGCACAGGTTTTGATTGATGAGAGGGGCCCTTTTGGTCCTAATTGGGTGACACTGAAACAGGTTTTCTTGCTCGTCGATGTTATCTGCTGCTGTGCTGTGCTTTTCCCCATCGTTTGGTCGATTAAGAACTTGAGGGAGGCGGCTCGAACGGATGGGAAAGCTGCCGTGAATTTGATGAAGCTGACTCTGTTTAGGCAGTATTACATTGTGGTGATATGTTACATTTACTTTACGCGGGTTGTGGTTTATGCTTTGGAAACTATTACCAATTATAAGTATCTCTGGACTGGTGTAGTTGCAGGGGAGTTGGTTACGCTCGCGTTCTACGGATTTACAGGGTATAAGTTCAAGCCGGAGGCGCATAATCCGTATTTCTTGATTGATGATGAAGAAGAGGATGCTGCAGCAGAGCAATTGAAGCTCGAAGATGAGTTTGAATTGTGAGCATTTCTTAAATAGGTTTGTAGTTCTTCCTTGGAGCTTGTTTACTTTTTTCATTTTTGTAGATGTGATGGATGGTGTGGTTTCACAAATATGGATATCTCTATCAATTTTGTTGAGGAAAGTGAATCTTGAGAATAATGTTAATGGAGTTTGTGTAATTTGTGTCTTCCTTTTTCTCTTAATCTCTTTAATGATTTATTTTGTGGTGCTTTGTGACCCGTCAAAGTTTGAGCATTAAGATCCTGGAGCAATAGAAGCTGGAAGTGTCAACCAAAAAAAAAAAAAAAAAAAAAAGAGAAGTTGGAAGCACATCTGATAAATTTATGGCTTAGGATCTCCTGTTTTGAGTCTGTTGTCACGTGTATGTAAGTAAAATACGAAATGAAACATAGACTCGAAATAGGAAATCTTAAACCAAAATTTATGACTGTTTATGTCTTGGATTTAGCCTTGAGAATAACTTCATTATTCAACTTCAATATTTATTAGAAGGTGAATTACATCTAAACCCCTTGGCTTTAGGTAGCACCACCACACCCCTCCGTAGCGAGTCCATATTAAACAAATGAGATGTTAGTAGTTAGATGATTCAAGTGACTATACAGCACAAACATAATCAATAACATTTTAATCGCTAATTGAGCCCAATTAATTCAGATCGTATTTTGTAGTTGGATTGGGTTAGTTGAGAAATCCATCAATTTTCAATGTTTACTGCACAAGGTACTTGGCTTTGTGCAAACCCGATAATCCATGACGTGTGAGTTGTGACCAATTTGCAAGTCCAAAGAGACGTTGCTAATTAACCTAATTGGCTAATTGTGTTGGGCAAAGCTGAATTACTTTATTGCCCCCAGACTTAATAAGTCCAGCTCCCGCCATTACTTCCTCATTTCTCCCACTTAATGCGAAGAGTGAGCAGATTTGGATGGGACTATGGGAGGGTATAGAAGGAATTTCAAGCCCCCAAAAGTGAATATCCATTTACACCTCTGCAAGTAAACAATCCAAAATTTTTTTGGACAAAAAAAAAAATTCCAAGGATTGAACAAATTTAACACAACAATTGTAATTCCAAGTAAACACTGTGCTATTTCCATAATCCCAAATTCTATCTACTAATAACTATATCTGCTTAGAACTAATTTATTTTTGTCATTTGCTATCCAATTAGTTTAATAGGATTGGGTTAGGATTAAAATATCTTTTGATAATATTTACAAACTCAATGTTTATTTTAATGGACTAGGAGTCTCATATAGAGTCCACAAAAATAGATTTTTTGTTTACTTTGCATCTCGTCACTATGAAATTTTACTTGTACCAACAAGTATTTTCATCATCAAGAGTACACTATTTTGCTGTCAATTCTATTAATTACAAAATATTTTTATTATCGACTTCGTAGGTAATTCCTCGTTACTAAAAATTCATGGTAACGAAAAGTCAAAATAGTTACGTATAAATCTAAAATCAACAACGATATATTTTTCGTAGCAAAATGTGATTAAAAAAGGCAACATTTGATGTTGCATTGCTAATTCTATTTTACGTATAAAACATCTCGTTGTCAATAAATTGTTTTAAAATTATAATTTATTGTTATTACGTTCCAATTATGAAAAGTAATACGACATGCGCCATGAGTAACCCATCCATTAAATATTTGAAAGAAAGTTCTAGAATATTGTAATTTTTTGTGCCTAAAAGTATTTTTCTACAACAACAAAATAAATTTTGTCATCAAATATAGTTTTAAAATATATTACTTAATTGTGTTCTTTGTGTAATTCGAACTCGTGTTAACAACCAAAGATAACTACACTCAAACAAACTTGGCTAGATGAAATGTTAAAATAAAATAAAATTCATTATATAATTAATTTAGTTTTTATAATTTTGTTAAATATGTATTTGTCACAAAAGTTTTTGTCACCAAAAGAACTTAATATTTTTCAATAATAATAATTGTTGCTAATCTATGAATGTCACGCACCGGGTTCGCGGGCCGGGCCCGTTGGAGGCGAGCGTAAGTCTCCAAGCCCACCGAGTATAACCTGAAATTGGGCCTAAACCACTGCCCAAAAGGGATATCCATTGGTTATACTTGGACTTTTTAACTTATCTACTAAACTTAATCCTTATACTTTCCCGATGTGGGATAGGGGTGTCACAATCACCCCTCCGTCAGAATTGCGACGTCCTCGTCGCGGCATGACATATAGCCCATGACCGATTTGTCTGCGTTGGGACTCTAGAGGTGGCTCCCACATATCTAGCACTTTGCCCCGTATAGCACTTAGCTCCTGCGGCTGACGAGCGGCTCTGATACCATTTGTCACGCCCCGGATCCGCAGGCCCGTTGGACGCGAGCGTAAGTCTCCAAGCCCACCGAGTATAACCTGAAATTGGGCCTAAACCACTGCCCAAAAAGGATATCCATTGGTTATACTTGGACTCTTTAACTTATATACTAAACTTAATCCTTATACTTTCCCGATGTGGGACAGGGGTGTCACAATCAAAGATTCAAGCAATATTGATGCATGTGGATTAGTACGTGTTTATCTATACAAGTATTAGGAATAAACAAGTATTCAAGTAATTGAGTCATATAATCACATTGTCCTATGTTGTACCATCTAGACAGGCTTGACACGACACTAGAGCTCGATTTTGCAACCTAGAGCTCTGATACAGGATGTAACATCCTAAACGGAGGATGCCACATCCCCCGCACTAAGACCCAGACCCGATCACGAAATAGAAAGTCCATACTCGAATCCGAATCAAAGCGAACAGGAGACCAACTCACACACTAGGCTAGGCGGATCTAACTCGACAAACTCAGAGCGCGAAAGCAATTTAAACATTCAACATCAGATAGCGGAAACTATTAAATCAACATTCAAAACAAGTGACGGGTTCAACTAGCATAGATACCTAATTCCGAATATCAAATCTGCATAACGTAATAACCAACAAGTACCACACAGGGTCGAATACGAATGCCACACAGGGCTATAGAAAGGTAAAGTATAAACTCAAGTCTACAAGTCATAACATAAGTAAAGTGTATGAAGGAATGCGACTAAATGGCTAGACTGACGAAGTGCAACTCAAAGGACTCACTCCCCGCCTAGCAAACACCAACAGACCTGCAACTAAAAGTTAAACGAGGGGTCAGCCAACTGACTGAGTGAGGGGGCTAACGCACACCCACAATATATATATAAAGCACGACACAGATCAAAAGGGTGGAATCATGAACCGGAGATAGGTGTTGCATACCAAAATATTTCGAAAGTACCCCAAAAGATATAGATATAAGTTTAGAAAACATTTCAGAAACTCTATCTCGATTCACAATTCCCAGACAAAACAGAACATATGTTTGGCGAGTGCGAGTTTCCAACCTTTACTCCTCAGAACAGATCAAAACATAAAATACAGAATCAAATCCAACCGCTACACCAATGATGGAGGAGATGTACCGTCCCCAAACCATCCAGAACAGACAAACTCTCAAGGGGTAGCTAACCCACAGGAGTCCTCCCCGGTTGTACACCGAAGGCTCAAGATATCACGCCTCCCCTATCTCCCTGAGTCGCGCGATGATATCTCAAATGGAGACTATGCACAGGCCGAGCCCTGACGGCCCTATACCGTCCCAGGGATTCCTTACCCATAGCTCCTCAGATCCATAGCAGAACAGAACAGAACAGATACCATATATCATGGCTAACTCGCTACAGAACAAATCATAACATAACATAACTTTCCAAAACAGCTTACATATGCTTTCATATCTAATTTTTCCAAAATAGAGCTGATTCACAATGTCATAAACATATCATATCCGACACATACGTATTTATAATAAGGTATACTCGCATGCAGGTGTAGAAATCAGCATATAAAGGCCATAGGTTATATAACTATACATAATCCTAAACCTCACCTTGTGGAAGTAGAGTCTGAGAGTGTGAAGGGCCAAACACTCTAAACCTCGGGCACACCGGCACCACCAAACTCTAAAACAAGACATACAGAAGCCCAAACTTAGACTCTACATGAAACAAATAAGACGCACGGTGTACAAAGTATGAATGATATGCGAAATGGAATGATGCTTATCAACTTGGTCACAAGGAACAATTCAAATATTCAAGTAAATCATGCAAGTAATGAAATATTAAGGTCCAGAGATGCATTCCAAGTCATATTGTAGCATACAAGTCAAGTAGCAACTCAAATGAATCGAATACGCATGAGAAAGCAAGTAAAAAGGTTCACAGATGCATGGGAACGGCCATTCCCATGCATAACACAACATTTGTCACGCCCCGGGTCCGCGGGCCCATTGGACGCGAGCATAAGTCTCCAACCCCACCGAGTATAACCTGAAATTGGGCCTAAACCACTGCCCAAAAGGGATATCCATTGGTTATACTTGGACTCTTTAACTTATATACTGAACTTAATCCTTATACTTTCCCGATGTGGGACAAGGGTGTCACAATCACCCCTCCTTCAGAATCGCGACGTCCTCGTAACGGCATGACATATAGCCCATGACCGACTCGTCTACGTTGGGACTCTAGAGGTGGCTCCTACGGGCTCAAGAGGTGGCTCCCACATATGTAGCAATTTGTGCTGCAGGCTCAAGAGGTGGCTCCCATATGCGTAGCACTTTACCCCGTATAGTACTTAGCTCCTATGGCTGACGAGCGGCTCTGATACCATCTGTCACGCCCCGGGTCCGCGGGCCCGTTGGACGCGTGTGTAAGTCTCCAAGCCCACCGAGTATAACCTGAAATTGGGCCTAAACCACTGCCTAAAAGGGATATCCATTGGTTATACTTGGACTCTTTAACTTATATACTGAACTTAATCCTTATACTTTCCCGATGTGGAATAGGGGCGTCACAATGAAAATATTAATAACTATGCACTTAGTTGCCCAAAAAAGGGAATATTACATTTTTAGTTATCCAGTTATACAACTTATTCGTTTTTGGTCTCTCGCTTTCAATTTTACACAAAAATGATCACCCAACTAATACATTTTTTTTTCAGAATCTGTCTTTCCGTTAGTTTCGGCTCTAAGAAAATGAAACCCTAATCTCACTTCTATTTTGGCACCGTTTTTTCTCTTTTCCACCATTTTACTTCTTGTTCCAGCTGAGTAGGGGTGAGGCTCTCCATGTCAAGCGGTTTCACCTCTTCTTGGAGTTTACAAAACTGAGTGAGTTTTTACATACCAAAGAGCATTTTTAATGCTCAAGTTATTGAATTAATTTAAGGAACATAGTTGATTCAATCGTACCCAAAAAATATTTTTAATGGTCAGTTCATTGAATTAATTTAAGGAGCAAAGTTGATTCAATCGTACCAACATTTGTAAAAAACTAGCTCAATCGAAAATTTTGGCCTTTGGGAACTCCAAGAAGAGGTGAAACTGCTTGACATGGAGAGCCTCAATCCCTACTCATTTAGAACAAGAAGTAAATGTTAGGAATAGTGCCCTAGAAAGCCGATTGTATATCCGCTTTGTGCTTCTCCTTATTGTGATCACAGACAATCTTTGAATGAAATAATGAATAAAGGCAACACTTCTTTATATGCTCTTGTTTGGTATGCGATTACTTTATCTGTGCATGTATAAGAACTCTCCTAATCCTGATGACTTTAGGACTCTACCATTTAGGTGAAATGGTTCATGAAACGAGCCCTATATCACATAAGTCATGATTAGTAAAATACTCCAAGCCGATGAGTCCTACCGACAGTGAGAGTGTCAACCTGACTCCTCTAAGGCTTGCTTGTAGGATCACGCCCTTAAGAAGGACCACCTTGTTTCATGGAGGTGCAAAGTGTATAGTTGATACGTGCGTGATACATGAGAGTGCTTACTTTAATAAGTAAGTTCACTGAGGTGCCCCACGTGAGAAGATTCCTAAATGGGAAAGGAAGTTTCTATTTCAGGAAATGGAAACTTCCAGATTGGAAAATATCTCACGAGTCATTGATGTGATTAATTGATCTTTAGACTTGAGGTTCCTTGTCACTTTATGAGTTAACTCTGTAGTCTTAGGTATAAGCTTTAAAGGGTGTCGCCATAGACAACTGATTCAAGGCTTATGCTGGGGCTGCACAAGTGATCCATGAAAGTGAATGAGAATCAAGAAAGGACCTACACTTGCATTTGCAAGGTGATCTCTTATTGTGTAAGTCATTCATATGCCATATGGAGTCATTGGCCAAGGCAGTAGATCAAGACATCAAGAAAAGGGTTTCTTGGATTGAGATCAAATGGATATGAAATGCACTTAGCTTTAAGTCCGGATTATTAGGGTTCTGATTATTCTCTTACCCTAGATCTTGGTTGAGAGATAGTGAGTAGGAGGATTGTATCTCACATTAATCAATGACTTAAAGGTTCTGTCGAATTTGAACATTCCAATTCAGTTAGGGGTTAAACACCTGTTGCTAGACTATGGTTGTTTAACCTGTGGACTGATTAATTAATTAATGAATTAATTAATTAGGGTCACTGCTAATTGAATTGAGAACCTAGAGGGTCACACACAACAACTTGGTTACATGAGTTGAGGCTTTAAAATGATTAAACGAGTTAATCGGGCCTAGAGGGTTCCACACGTGTGAAGCCACACGTGTGGGTCACGTGAGTGACACGTGTCATTGTGACACGTGTCCCACACGTGTAAATATATATATATTGTATATATATATTAAATAATTGTGTTAATTATTTAATAGACTTTGGTTTAATTTTGAATTAAAAAGAAAGTCTAATTTTGGAGAAAATAATCTAGTTAATTAATTATGAATTAATTAATTAGATAAAATAAGTTATTTATTTTAAATAAATAAAGTATAAAATTATCCAAAAATAGTTTGGATATTTTTAGCTCTCTTGAAAGTTGATTTGAATTTGAATTCAAAGTCAAAGTCAAATTACTTGATGATCAAGTAATAGGAGAGAGAGAGACCAATATCCTAGCCCATAAAGGACTAGGAATTTCGGCACTCCCCTCCTATAGCTCCCCTTTAGAGCTAATTGGCAATTCTTTTGGTTCATGTGTTGACCACCTTCCCTTCTCCAAGATTAAATAAAACCCTAGGTTAAGCCTAAACACTAACTAGAGAACTAGCATCTTTACTAGTTAGATTGTGATCAAGTTGGTGGACTATCTCTAGAGACTTCAAGTTAGAAGTTTGAATATTCGAGCTTTACCAAGGAGAGGGGATCAAGCCGCGAGAAGAGCGTTCTTGGGTGGCTTGAAACGCTTCAAGAAAGAATAAAAGAAAAGTAAGTTTCTTATCCCTACGAATTTGGATACACGATTGCGAGTCCACGGTCCTTTTGTTGGAAAATTTTTTAAATTTCCGCTGCTTTTCTGATCCTGTTTTCCAACAGTAAAATGATGGAAAATGAAACAAAAAAGGGGTGCCAAAATAGAAGTGAAATTAGGGTTCCGTTGGTTTTAATGCTGAAACTGACGAAAGGGCTGATTCTGAAAAAAAATATGATAGTTAGGTGATCATTTTTGTTAAAATTAAAAGTGGGGTACCAAAAACGAATAAGTAGTATAATTGGATGACTAAAAATGTAATATTCCCCCAAAAAAACCTACAACTACAACAAATATTTTGTTGGAAAAAGTTAAATATTCAGGGACAACTAAATTTCGTAGCTAATTTTTTACAAGAATTTTCAACGAAAAATTTCGTTGCATAAAGGGTATTATTAGCTACACATATTTTGTTGCAAAAATTTACTATTGGCAATGATTTCATATATTGTTCCTAAAAGAGTTGTACTTTAACTACAAAATTTTTTGTTTTCATTTGTTTAAATTGTTACCAATGAGATTTAAAAGTGTCGGTCTAGAGATATATATCTTTGACAACGAAATATATTTTTCGTGCTAAATAAGTGAGAAAAAAGACAACGAAATCACTTTTCGTTGCCAAAACATAATTATTTACAACAAAAATAAAATTATTACTAAAAAATCGTTGCGAATTTGATAATTTGTTGTAGTGCATTTTCATATGCTATGACCTCTAATGTACGGGTACTCCCATAATTCATCCTCATCCAGTGTCGAATATGCGTTGGATACAGACACGGCTCGAGCACGACATTCATACATGTCCAACACGACAAAAAGTATCGAAAATTAAAAAAAATAATCTGATATGACAGAGACACGTGTCAGGCACGGGAGGAATACATGAAACTAAAAAAAATTATTTTTTTATATTTTTTTCTAAAATTCGAGAATTATATAGTTTTTAAAAAAAAGATCAAATTTACTAAAAAATATATTATATTGATTTAAAATTTTTTATTTTAATTTGTTTTTAATATCTTAACACGCAAAATATAATAATATTATTTATAATGATTTTAAATATTAATTTGATATTAATGTATTTTATTTAAAGTTGTAATATTACTTTTATAAATATGTTATTTTGAGTTATATAAAAAATATAAATATATTTATTTATATATAATATAGTTTTGTAGGAGTTGTATCATGCCCTAAATTTCTAAAAGAAATTCGTGTTGTCGTGTCCATGTCATACTATATTGTCATGTTCATATCCATGTATCATATGTTATGAAAAAATTACAAATTTGGGACATTAAGTACCCACAGGCCACAACTTGACATTTCATGCCATTAAGTGTTACAGTTGCGATTTAAGGACTCTAAATGGTGAAAATTAACAATTTAAGGACAATTTTTATCCCAATTTTAAATTGACATCGGAGCCAGTTTGAAAATGTTGATGTGACAACGAAAAAGTTTTGATGGAATTTAATAATTGTCACGTAATAAAGAAAATGCCATAAAAACAAAATAAAAGTTCGTCTGTGCTTTGGCTCACGCATAAAAAGAATGGTTTGTCTTGGCATGCAAAATCTTCCGAATGAAAATGCCAGTGATTTCATCAAACTTGAATGATTGGAGGTTCTTATTAGTGTTGGAGTAGGGATATTTACTTGCCGAACTTTGTTGTTGTTGTTGTTGTTGTTTTTTTTTTTTTTTTTTTTTTCCTCGAGGTTTCGGCTCGAACTTGTTCAGCTCGATTCAAGTTTGGCGAACTCTAAATATTTGGTTCGAAATTCGGTTCGTTCGATGGTTCAAATTTGGCTCGGCTCAGGTTCGACTCGGTTTCGAGTTCGAACCCAAAATATAATTTTTTTTAAATAAAAGAAAAATAAAATAGCAATATATATATATATATATATATAGATAGATAGATAGATAGATATATATTGTTTTTATGGCTTTTTTTTATTATTATTATGTGACAATTATTAAATTCCACCAAGATTTTTCGGTACCACATCAGCGTTTTTAGACTTGTTCCGGTTTCGATTTGGAATTAGGGAAATTTTGTCCTTAAATGGCTACTTTTCCCCACTTGAAATCCTTAAATTACAATTACAATACTTAGTGACATGAAATGTCAATTCAAGGGTACTTAATGTCCCAAATTTACAATTTCCACGAATGTAATGATGACTTACATATAGTTTAACAACCTTTCTTATCAACGTGGCAAGATTGCATATAGTTAAGTTCGTTTTCCATGTGATTAAACCATATTACTAACCTATTAAACATTTATAAATCTTTAAGATTCAATAATTCGACAGCAACGTTACGTGGGTTACATACTATACTAATTTTACAGTGTTTGTGTAATAGAGAGAGGAGAAAATTAATAGGATTTTCCAAATAATTGCAAGAATTTTGTTATAGAAAAATTGTGGAGGATTTATGGTTATTAATATAGTTTTTCAATTTGATTGTTCAAATTGAAAAGTAAACTACTCTTAACAGAATAGCTAGATGAGTTTTCCATAATCTTAATTGAAAACTACAAAAACGGCTTCGCCAGCACTAAAATGATATTTTTAAAAATATTATTTTGTCGTGTTGTGTTGGATATTCGTGTCCGATACAGTATCCAATACTTATCATAAGAAAAATTCCATGACACCACATTTGTAACGTGTTTATGTCCGTATATCATAAAACAAAATTTTGATCATACTAATCAGGTCCATTACAAATTCACTACTAAAAAAGGTAAAGTAAACATAGTTTAATAAAAATAAATGTAAAACTCATGAAATGCTTATACATTTTCTCAAAAAGTGCATAACCCATTTGCTGGCTAAGTCCTGTAAAGTGATCCAGTACATTTGTAGCCCCGCATGCGAAAAAAAAGCAATTTTAGTATACTAACCGACTAATTTTAATAATTTGGGTACAATTTTTTTCCCGTAAAAAATATAACTCACAATTCTGAAAATTTTCTATTTAAACCCATAACTTTAAATATTTATGATTTAATATAACTTTGCACCGAAAACTACAAATCCCCACCAAAAACAGTTATAGTTTTTCATGGTTTTCCATATTTTTCGGTAGGAATCGGTGATTTCTGATAAAATTTGTATTAAATTGCAAAATTTTAAAATTGTAGTTATATTTTTGATTGAAAAAAAAATTTGTACTAAAATTACTAATATTGATATGATACCATTTTTTTGGGTTTCGTTAGTGTCAGAAATCTATGAGGGATTCTCAATAATTCTTGGCACTTGCTTAATTAGAGTAAAATTATCCCAAAGATCGCATGCCCTAATTATACAGTAAGTGTGGAATGGGGTACTAAAAGGGGTCCCTAGAAGGCGACGCAAGAGGAGACCATCCATGTGGGGAAATGCTGCAATGATTAGATGCATTGGACGCCCATGTTATTTAATAGTGACCGCTCTCAGATGGATAATTCTACATTAATTAGGATAAAGGCTTGTATGAGTTATAACATAGGTACTAATTAGAAAAAAAAGTAAGTAAAGATGTAACGTAGGAAGAAAAGGTGGAGCGAAAAAGTGATGTGAAAGTTACTAAGAGTATCCTATAAAAGGAGATGATTTAGTAGAGACCAACTCGCTCGATCAAATCCATCCAATCGGTTGCATAAATAGGTGTATAATAAGTATATTATATTTGTTTTTTAATTGATAAGTTTTTTAATTTTATAGTATCATATAATAAACATAAAGTATATTTCTTTTATTTCAACAGTTTGTCCTAACCATGGCTTCGGTAGAATCCCTCATAACGAAATATCAAAGGGGCAAGGATAGGAATTCAAGTTAAAAATAAGAAAACCAACATGTACATACATAGCCAAAAATAAAAATAAAAAAGCGACAACTACATAAATAGCCATTAAGCCCATTTACTAAATGTATGGGTTTGGATCATAGTTACCTAATACTCTCCTCCCCCATCGAATTGCGTACCAATACTTGCGTACCAATTCTCAATACTTTTGCGTACCAATACTCTTTGGTACTCGAATTGGTACTCTGAATCTGGTGTACCGATTTTTAGAATAAAATTATTATATTTTTAATTAATAATTATAATTAATTAGTTTTAAATTCTTAAATCTTAATTATAATAGCACCTACCTAATAAATAAAATAAAACATACTCTAATTTTATTACTTATTTATTAATAATTACAATTTAATTAGTTTTACAATTCTTAAAATCTCAATTCTTATGGAACTGCAATTAGAATAGGATTGTCAAAATCTTAATAAAATTACACGATTATTTTTCTACATACAAAACTAATTAGGTTATTAATTGAATCATATTCACAATTTACTTTTAAATCTTGTAAATACATCAAATATTCTCTCCTTTATCATTCTCAAATCTCAAACAAAAGAAAACGTGTGCCTTTGCTTTTTGTCCAAGAGTGTATAAGGGTACCGCTCAAACAAAAAAAACGTGTGCCTTCTAAAGTTTTAATTTTATTTATATAGTTTATTAAGTATATTTATATGAAATATAAAAATTTATAGTATAAGAGTACCACTTAATCTATTTAAACGTACCACGTACCGATTTTTAGCGTACCACGTACCGAAAGAACGTTCCGACTAAACCTACCCCCCACGTACCAATTTTTTGGCACACTAGCGTATTGCGTACCCGTACCGCGTACCGAGCGTACCGCGTATTAGGTAACTATGGTTTGGATAGGTGGAGTACAATGGAGTTAATTAAATCCAATAAGATTGTAGGTTCAAATTTTCCTTATATCCATAGGTGAAGTATAATATAAGTTCTTTGTAAGTACTCGCTGAGTTTAAAGGTATTTTCCCTTTGAATTGTGATGTCATCCTTGTTAGGAAAGATAGAGATTAGAGTTACCTACAAATCAGGGATTACATGTATATCGGTTTGGTAACTTACCATATTAGAGAGGACTCTTGTATTATTTATTGTATGGCTAGTCCGTGTAATTGAGTGTACAGAAATCACAAGAAATCAATACAACTTTCTTCCACAATCATGTCTTTATACATTGATAACATGGTATCAGAGCGGGCGAAGATCCATTAAACGGATTCGACCCTTGCTCATCACGTACCTTTACCTTTCCCGGCCATGGCCGACGACAGCAGCCACTCCAGTTCCGGAGAGGGATCGCAGCAGCCCGTCGATTCCTTGGCCACGCAAATAGCCAGCATAATCGAAAACAAATTTCAGACCCTACAACCCCAAACAGATACCAATCAGTTCCAAATACCACAAACCATAAACATTAACACCAAATTAAATCAGTTCAATTTTCCCTTATGGTCTCGGTTGATGAGATTGGCAATCGGGGGAAGGGGACAACTGGGCCATATCACAGGAGTGCCTACACCTCCGGCAATTGACCATCCAAATTACCACAGGTGGGAACAAGCAGATTTAATCGTTTGTTCATGCATTCTCGACAACATGGATTCCAACCTTGTTCCCAACTACGCTGAATATCCATCGGCGAAGGCTTTGTGGGAAGGACTGACAGCAACTTACGGATCCAGCGGAGACGGATTTCAAATCTTTGATCTTACCGTCCGGGCGAACACTATGAAACAAGGGACAAGCACAATCGAACAATTTTACAGCAACTTACAGCGCATATGGAGGGAGATCGAAGTCCGACAGCCCAACCCGATGTCTTGTGAAGGAGATATCACCACCTTCAACCGCCTCAGATCCGAAACCCACTTATTTCAGTTCCTCGCCGGGGTAGACGACCGCTACGACACAGAACGGCGAGAGTTATTAAAGGAAAACCCATTGCCGACAGTGGAAAAAGCTTACGCCACCATCCGACGAGAATCGGCGAGAAGAGATATTTTGAGTGGTGACCGGAGTTCATCATTGACGGGAAACTCAAGAAACACCGACGTGGGAGCCGGATTCGCAGCACAGCGGTTTCAAGATCGAGGGAAAGGATCGATGTCACAGGCGACAGGAGAAAACTCCCGATTCAGGACAGCTCCGGCCCAAAGAAACTCTGATCAAGGCATGAAAGGGCCCGTCGCACCTCGCTGGAGTGGCGGTGACGGGAACCCGGTGAAGTGCTCTTACTGTGGGCGACCGGGACACAAAAAGGAGGGCTGTTACGAGCTAATAGGATGGCCGGAGGGCTGGCGTAACGGTGCAGCGCCGGGCTACGCCGGCGAGGGACGAGTTACAGCGGCGCATCAGGCCGCCGTCAAGGAGAAGGAAGATTATACTCAGGAGGCGGCGGCTGAACAAGGGGAAAATGAAAAGAATGGAAAAACACTCTTAGGTAAAGGGTTAGGCTGGGAGAAATACCCATCCTGCCCTCCAATCACCCCTCTTTTTAATTCTTGTAATTTCAATACTTGTGATACATGTAATAAATTATATAACCCCCCCAGTAATGTTGCTCCCGAAATTAATATTGTCCCCACATGTAATGATTACCAAAGAGATAAACAGGGTATGGCGTGTACTTCCCAAATGAAAGTACAACATTTTGGGGAAAATAGGAAAGACTCTCGTTGGCTCTTCGATTGTGGGGCATCAGAAACAATGACGTACGATCAAGCTGATCTGTCAAATTACACAGTGGCAAAGAAGTATTCCATTCAGAGTGCAAATGGTGGTTTATCCCCGGTTCTTGGAACGGGAAATATCACATTTTCTCCCTCAATCAACTTAAAAAATTATCTCCATGTGCCCAGTCTTTCGTGCAAATTATTGTCTATTAGCCATGTAACAAAAGAATTAAATTGTATGGCCCTGATGTACCCTACCTTTTGTTTACTGCAGGATATTCAGTCGGGGAGAGTGATTGGGCGTGGTACTAAACAGGATGGGCTGTACTATGTGGATGAGGTGGCTCAACAAGGAACTGCGGCACTTGCTCATGGGACAGTGAACCGCCAACAGTGGTTATGGCATCGACGGTTAGGTCATCCATCATTAGGATATCTTCAGTCTTTATTTCCTAAGATTTTTCCACAGAATAGTCAGTTGTTTTGCGAAACTTGTTTACTTTCCAAAAGCCATCGACAACATTTTTCACCTTCAAACTCTAGAGCTAAGGATGTTTTTTCTTTAATTCATTCAGATGTGTGGGGACCTGCCCCGAATATTGGTGATCATGGCTTTAAGTATTTTGTTATTTTTGTGGATGATTGTTCTCGCATGATGTGGATTTATTTTTTGAAAAATAAGTCTGAAGTACCGTACAAATTTATGGAGTTTTTTAAAATGATTCAAACTCAGTATAAGGCCCAAATCAAAATTCTTCGATCTGATAACGGGGGGGAATTCGTTAACTCCACTTTAAAGAAATTCTTTCAAGAAAATGGGCTAATCCATCAAACCTCTTGCTCCCACACACCACAACAGAATGGGGTAGCTGAACGTAAGAATCGCCAACTTCTTGAGATGTCTAGGGCCCTCATGCTCGAGTCCCAATGCCCTAAATACCTCTGGCCCGAGGCGGTTGCCACTGCAGTATACCTTGTTAACCGTCTACCTACTAAACCTCTACATCTCCAAACACCTCTACAGTTTCTGAGTAGTCAAGTCAGCATACCATCCTCTTTAGCCCTTCCTCCACGGGTATTCGGGTGTTCTGTCTTTGTCCATATCCAGAAGTCAGAACATACCAAACTTGATCCTTATTCTCTCAAATGTGTCTTTGTGGGGTATGGGGTCAACCAGAAAGGGTATAGATGTTATCACCCGTCTACTCGTCGCCTTTACACAACCATGGACTGTGATTTTTTAGAGACAGAATACTTCTTTACACAACTCAGCGGTCAGGGGGAGATACGACAAGAACCACTGAGTTGGGTGTCACACTCTTGGCCAGACATAGTCCCAACAGAGCAAGTTGGCAGAACCACCGGGCTAACCCCCACAGTACAGCCTCTGACCCCGATCACTCCGACTGAACATCCAGAGGTACATAGTTATGATTCAAGTGATCCTACTTGTATTTCTTCGAGTCAGTGTGAACCTAACAGTGCAGGACATGATGAAGAGGAAAGTGAGGTACAGGTACAAGGGGAGCTGGGAGGTGAACCAGTGCAAGAAAACAGATATACTTTGCCTCCTAGAGCCAATCGAGGTGTGCCACCGAAAAGATATGAACCGGAGTTTGAAGGAAGGGCACCTAAGTACCCAATAGCTGACCTAGCTAAAGGGAACTTATCTCAGTTGGCTCGCGCATATACTACTTCTGTTTACTCTGCCAGTGTTCCAAGCAGAGTAGAAGAAGCACTCACAGACGAGAAATGGATTTGTGCCATGAACACAGAAATGGAGGCATTGGAAAAGAATGAAACATGGGAGAAGTGTTGGCTTCCCCCCGGAAAAAAGGTAGTAGGGTGTAAATGGGTGTTTACCATCAAACACCGAGCTGATGGGAGCATTGAAAGATATAAAGCGAGGTTGGTGGCGAAGGGATATACACAAACCTATGGTATCGATTACTCAGAGACCTTCT
Organism: Lantana camara; assembly: GCA_037501455.1. Classification (NCBI taxonomy): domain Eukaryota; kingdom Viridiplantae; phylum Streptophyta; class Magnoliopsida; order Lamiales; family Verbenaceae; genus Lantana; species Lantana camara. Next base: position 115,436,136 of record CM074857.1, read on the forward strand.
CTCCAATGGCAAAAATTGATACGATCAGAGTGATTTTCTCGATAGCAGCAAACCGAGATTGGAAATTACACCAGTTTGACATTAAGAATGCCTTTTTACATGGGGATCTTAGGGAGGAAGTGTATATGGAACCCCCACCGGGGTTTACTAGTGGTTTTAAGGACAGGGAGGTATGCAGGTTGAAGAAAGCTCTGTATGGTTTGAAACAGTCACCCCGAGCCTGGTTTGGAAGGTTTACTGCTGTTATGAAAAAGTATGGATACCAGCAGAGCAACTCAGATCACACACTCTTTCTGAAGAAAAGAGACGGACTAGTGACGTGCCTCATCATCTATGTAGATGACATGATTATCACAGGGGACGACACAGATGAAATTTCCCAGCTAAGAGAGAACTTGTTCAGAGAATTCGAAATGAAGGACCTAGGAGAACTGAAGTATTTTCTAGGGATAGAAGTATTGAGATCTAAACAGGGCATCTTCATCTCACAGCGGAAGTTTATTCTGGATCTTCTAGCAGAAGTTGGACTCCTTGAGTGTAAATCAGCTGATACCCCGATCATTGTCAATCATGGGTTACAAATAGTAGAAGAGGCAGAAGAAGCTGATAAAGGCCAGTACCAACGGTTGGTTGGGAAACTGATCTATTTATCTCACACCCGGCCAGATGTAGCATATGCAGTTGGGGTTCTCAGTCAGTTTATGCACCGGCCTCAGAAAGAACACATGGATGCAGCATTGAGAGTGTGCCGCTATCTGAAAGGGCATCCAGGGAGAGGTGTTCTATTTCAGAAACATGGGCATTTGGATATAGAAGCTTACACGGATGCAGACTGGGCTGGGAGTCCAGTGGACAGACGATCCACAGCTGGGTATTTCACGCTAGTAGGAGGAAATGTGGTGACCTGGAGGAGTAAGAAGCAGAAAGTAGTGGCACTGTCAAGCGCAGAAGCGGAGTTTCGAGGCATTGCGCGAGGGGTAACTGAAGTCCTGTGGTTAAGAAAGCTGCTCGCAGAGGTTGGGTTTCCTGCAACGCGGGCGTGCACGTTGAGGTGTGACAATCGAGCTGCCATCAGTATATCAGAAAACCCGGTCCAGCATGATCGAACCAAGCACGTGGAAGTAGACCGACATTTCATTAAGGAAAAATTAGAAGAAAAGGTTATTGATGTTCCGTTTGTCCGGTCAGAGGATCAGCTAGCAGATATTTTGACAAAGGCAGTGAATGGAAGGATTTTCAGTAATGTCTTGGGCAAGTTGAGCATCATCGACCCGATACTCGACTTGAGGGGGAGTGTTAGGAAAGATAGAGATTAGAGTTACCTACAAATCAGGGATTACATGTATATCGGTTTGGTAACTTACCATATTAGAGAGGACTCTTGTATTATTTATTGTATGGCTAGTCCGTGTAATTGAGTGTACAGAAATCACAAGAAATCAATACAACTTTCTTCCACAATCATGTCTTTATACATTGATAACAATCCTTTCAACCTAAATTCTTTTTAAAAAAAAAATACATCTTAATAATCCGATATTATACTAATTTAATTAAAAATTTTGTATTTAAATTCCTAAAAATTCAATCATCAATTATAAGAAAATTTTAACGACTTAATAATTAACCCTACTCAGAAGGTTTCTTGTTAGATGGAAACCCTAAAAATTCAAGCATTAATTATAAGAAAATTTTAACTCATAACTTAATGATTAGAAATAATTACATTTGACTACCCAATACTTAGGTTTAATTACAATTCAATTCATCTAAATTAAGAAATTACATTTTAATACAAAATCACCCTAGTAATTAACCCAAATCGAATACAAAATAAATGCATTTGAACTTTCAAGTTTCAACTGCAGATAAGAGGAAGTAGTTAATGACATCAAACATAATGGCAGTTAGATAAAAGGACTCCAATCCCACTCCCTTGTTGACCAACGAAAGATCAAAGAAGTGAATAAACCATCAACGGTCGCCTCCACCATCCGCCATAGATGGCCATTAAATTCCCTCAGGAGTTGCATGTGATATATCTTCCAACTTTTCCGCTTTCCTTATCTCCAAATCTTGCAACCAGAGTGTCATCCCCACCTCCAATGCAAGCTTTACACTGCGTATGGCCCTACCCCCTCAAAGCCAAAAGCTAAAGAAAAATAAAGCCATATCATTATCAAGCAGTACTATCAGCCAACAAAAGTTGCTTTGCAGGCAGCTTCCAAAGAAATAACCCCCCCATCAACAATGGCAGATATGAATATGATGATGCTGATGATGAACATCACAACCCACGATAATCAATCTCCCTCCTTCACTAACAACTGCAATAATAATCTTGATTTCCCCCTAACTGTCCCGACCTGGAAACTCTACGAGAATCCCTTCTACAGTTCTCATCATCGGAGACAACAGCAAGATCATCATCATCATTCCCCCACTTCAGATCATCATCACCATAGTCCGAAGCAGATTCACAAGCTCCACCTCCCCGTATCAGCGCGCAAGATTGCGGCCTCTTTCTGGGATTTGACGTTCATTAAGCCCTTCATGGAATCAGAACTCGAGAACGCTCAAGCCCAGATCAAAGAACTTAAACTTGAGTTAGAACGCGAACGCAAAGCCCGGAAAAAAGCGGAGTCCTCGAACAAAAAGCTTTTGGGGGAGCTTTCTGAGGAAAGGAAAAGCAGAGAAGCTTTGGAAAGGGTTTGTGAGGAGTTTGCTAAGGAAATCTCAGCCGAAAAAGCTGAACTTAGCAGAATCAGAAGAGAAATGGAGGAAGAACGAAAGATGATGCGAACTGCCGAGGTTATTAGGGAAGAACGCGTGCAGATGAAGCTTGCTGATGCGAAGATCCTGTTGGAGGAGAAGTTGTCAGAATTGGAAATCTCCAAGAAAATGGGAAGTGAGAGTGAATCAGGAATTTCTTCCAATGGAAAGAGAGTAATCAGCAATAGTCAAGAAAATAACAGTTCATTTGGAGAAAAGCTGAGGTTTGTGCTGAGGGAGAAGAAGTTTCCAGCTTCTGTAAATTCAGCGGCGGTGGTGCAGAGAAAAGCTGCTCCAGAAGCTGAGAATCCTCATATCAGAAGAGGGATTAAAGGGTTCGTTGAGTTTCCAAAAGTTGTTCGAGCAATTGGGTGCAGAAGTGGTAAGCATTTGGGCAGCAAATTGGAATGTCAGAAGGCGCAGTTGAAGATACTGCTCAAACAGAAAGGTCCTGTCAGGTTCAATGGCCTTATTGCAGGATGAGATTATAATTGTTATAATTTGGTGTAATTAGTTAGTGTCGATTTCTTGATTGGATTTTTTTTTTTTTTTAATGTTTATTCTGCTAGATGATTTATTAGAAACTAAGGGCTTTTTCTTTTCTTTTCATTTTTTGGGGATTAATTTCAAATACAACGAGATTGTTTCTTGTTAATGGATCTTTTTAGAATCGAAGTTTAGTACGTTGTGGATTGTGTGTGCATGTGTGTTATATTCGATTTATTACAGACTTTGAGTCGAATTGGAACATATGCGTATAAAGTTTTTCTTATTATTAGTAACTGTATATCCAATAATTCAAACATGATATATCTGGTGAAGTTAAGGTAGAACTAAATCGATAAGCTATATTAGTTGGATATGTAACGGTGGGATTTGAGTAGAAAGATCTGGTTGTTTAGATTGAGCAAGCAGAAGTACTCTTTTTGACTAGTTATATTATGTCTATATGTATGGATAAACAGAGCAAATATTATTAAAAAGTGTGTGACTAACATGAATTTGAACTTGAATATGCTTAAAAGGAAAAGAAAAAAAAAGGAAAATTATTTTAGTGCTGAATGAATGATAGTTGATCAAAATCATCAATTATGATATTGTGAGAAACAAAATATGCTGTTTGGGACTGATTATGGGTTAAATGGGTTGGCTTCTGGCTAATGTAGAACTGAAAGGGAAGGCATGAAGGGTGGGGAAGTTGGCACTCTGTCATTATATTTTTGAAAAATTTATCCTGAAAAGTGACTTTCGAGTGTCAGAGATGTCTAAAGAAGAAGGAAAATTCTTGTATGAGTCGGGTGTAGGGCACTGTTCCCTACACCCGCCTCTAATACACAATGAAAAAATAAAAAATAAAAATTTATTTTTTTATTTGTGTATTAGAGGCGGGTGTAGGGAACAATACCTACACCCGGCTCATACAAGAATTTCCCAAGGAAGAAGAAGGTGACAATAGTACACCTAAGAAATGAATGCCAAAATAAATTAGGGACAGTATGTTGCTGGATTTATGATACCATAAAGTAGGGTCGAAATGCAAGGTTTGAAAATATGAAGTTCATGTTTTTCAACCATGACCATACATATACAATACACGAATACAAATACGATAATAAAATCATGAGTAATATGTAGGAGAGCTAAGAAGAGGAAGTAAAGCAAAAATGGAAATAATAGTATTTGTAATTAGTGGAGGAGTCAGACTCCAAATTGAAGGTCACCTTTTGTTAGTCAAAATTGCTAAAGAAAAAAATGCAATGGCTTTTTATAATTTTATTGAAAATATGTATAAATAAATATTATAAATTTGTCATTATATTAAGAGAGAGAGAGAGAGAGATTATGTTTTGGATTCTAATATTGATGTTACACCCTAAGCCTGCAAGCTCCTTAGATTGAAAATAATTTTCGAATTCCCGGTGTATAATTTGAAATTGAGTCTAAATTATTAGGCAAAAGGAGCATTTGTGGAGAACATGAGTTTGTTCAAGCTGTTCATCCATTACTATTCTTTTCATATTCTTTATTTTATTTCTCTCAAAAAGATCTATAATTGGGCCTTAGTAAGAGCAGTTGGTTCGAGAAAGAAGCTTAGCGAAAACCTTCAAATGAGGTCGATTATTCTAAGACCATAATATACTCCAATTCCTAAATTCTGGTAAAGAGTCAAGCCCAACGAGATCTAGGAGTGGGCCGATTTTACTTGAAAATTGAAGGCTTTGATTGAGCCCAATTCGAAAAGACCATTGCTCTGAAATCCTTTTCCACAATAAAAAAATATTAATTGATGGAAATTAGTTGATTTTGCAATCAAAGTAGTCCAATAATACATGGCGAATACGAATACAGCCAGCCAAACATTACAAGATATAGTTATGGTGAAATGAAATTTTCTCGAAATTTCACATTTGAGAAGTATCATACACAACACAATATGACAAAAGGAATTTTTTAAAATGTCCGTGTATTAGAGAATCAAATATAACCAGGTTTTATATTTTAAAATCAACCAATTTTGTATCTTGTTCTTTACAATTTCTTTATCTTTATCTTTGTTCACATTTTTTATTCTATTTTTCTTATGCTCTCTAATTTAAGATGTTATTACTTTTGCTCAACAATAAATATGCGTAACTTCTTTTTTTTTTTTTTTTTTTTTTTTTTTCCTTCAGAACAATGATTTAATTGAGCATTTATGTCAAAACACACGCATTTTGTTTCACCAATTGAATGTTCTGGTTTGCTTCCATATTGTGCTAGAATGATTTAGTTCGAGTGTGTAAAATTTCAACTTAGATAATCGATAATTTATGTGACACAAAAAAAGAAATGTACACCTTACACATAAAATTTTTAAAATATATATTAACTCTTCGTATTGTCTCATATTTGTATTTTTATGTTCAGGTATATGCATTATAGTTACACTATACATATATACTAGCATATAACCCGTACGATGCACGGAAATTATTCTAATATCATTTTTTATTAATTTTTTCTTCAAAAATGAGAAAAATATGATCAATAGAAAAAATATTTTTTGTCACTTCATCACGATATAAGAGGGGAAAAAAACATTTACATGCTTTAAATTTTATCTAAAAATTATGTTCCAAAATAAAGAGATTCAAGTCTAAAATTAAGTTTAAAAAGATTTGCATCACTTCATTTTATTTGAATGCTACATGTATAGATGCATTCAAGAAGACAAAAACTATAAAATAAAAATAAAAATAAAATGATGTAAAAAATTTTGATCGATAAATTAACTCGTTATGTAATGGAAAAAAATAAAAAGAAACGACCGAGAAGAACTTAAAAAAATTTATAATGTAATAACAAATATATAAAAAGAAAAACATATATTGATAGTGCAGGAATACCGATTTCCTTAATGCAACAACACTTTCAATATTTATATAAAAAGGGAAAGACCATCATTGGTGTGAGGGCCTCAGGAACTGAGTTTCCTTTTGAACATGGACCCTTCCAGTTAGGATAACACCGAGAGTGCAATGTGCGATGGAGATGCCACTGTGGAGAAAGTAATGTGGAGCTTGGGAAGGAAAGGAAAAATGCTCAGAACAATGCAGTGTGTATGTGAGAGATTACTTGGGGAAGAAAGCATGTACTCTCCCCTATTTATATGTTAGGGGTGAGGGTAATTGGGTAAATTAACCGTGTGGTCCCAAACCTGTGTTGACCTAACACATGGCAGCCCCGAGGGCAAGAGAATGATATTTCCGAAAAGGTGGCGGCGTGTCAGGTGCAAGGTGCGCACTACCTTTGTGTCAGATGTTGTTGGCGAGGGTCGCGGGAGAGGGAGGCCCAAAGTCCTCTTTGCTAAGGTTCGGATCAATTGCAGTGGGGTAGGATCATGCACGAGCGCTGGTGACGCTCGAAGAATGTACGGATGGGCCCCCTACGACAGATGACCCTAGAGCGCCAAAATCCCGAGCATCAAGAATGGGGCCCTCGTGTGGGTGCTTCCCTGAGAAGGGTGACCCTGAGGGTTGGGACGTGAGCGTCAAGCCCGTCAGCTTGAACCCTTTACCTGAATGCTTGGCCGAGGCTCATGGGCCTGTACTAATAAGCGAGGGTGTAGGCTGGGATGACCCGCGAGCCCATCAATGCGAGCGTCTAATTCCTATATCGTCAGGTATTGACACGTGGACAGCTCCGATTCGAGCATAGTTTTATGCCTCATCATTTTGCCCCCCAAATTCTGTAGTATCGCTCGAGCATACTGTAGAATTTTTAAGATAATGGAGCCTTGAACTTTTGAATATTCGAGGGTCAAACCACTACTAGAGAAGAGACCTCTTGGCTTCTGTAACGGACACAATCTGACACCGCATTAAATGAAGTCGTGTCCGCATTTAATGCGGAGTGGGAACGTGGGCGCGTGCACTCTGGGAGACGTGAGGCGGTTACCAAAAGTGGAGGGATTTTCTAGGCGGGAAATGATTGCCATTTGAAATCCTAAGCCCTAATTAATGCCAGCTTCTACCCCTATAAATAGGGATCTGCAAGGCATTATCTCCTTTTTCACGCATTCACAATTCCTCAAGCAAATCAAGCAGCAAGAACTTTCTACCATTCTGTGATTTCCGGCAAGTTTCCCTTTAATCTTTAGGTAAAAATCCCGTAGACCCTTACTTTCTTTACTAACTTTAGATTTAGGTTGTGCGCGAGTGATCCTTCTAAGTGAAGAATCCTTTCCGCCGTTGAATTCATTCCAGAATTTTTTTCTTCTCCGCTAAATCTCTTGTTAAAAGCTTCAACTCCAAGGATCCAAACCCAGATATGGCAGACAATAACGCAGATGCTTATGTGAGGGAAATAGAAGAGATGTCAGTGGGGAGTTCTTCCCCTCACGGTAATGTGCCTACAGCAATTCCGATGGCCAGGGATTTCTCAGGCGAGGGGATTCCTACTGCTATTCCAATGGCCTAGGCTCCGTTTGATGCCAGGGATGAAGAGGTCGACGCCGCCGTTCAAGGAATGAACGAGCGTGCTCCTGGAGGGGTAAATGACCTTTTTGAAGAGATGCACAATGTAATGGAAATGCAGAGGCAGGGAGAGAGAGTGTTCCCGGTGTTGAATAGTGCTGTGCGGCCTCAGGATCATAGGATTACAATAGCAATCGCGGCCCCCGAAGATGGCGCAGGGCCCTCCGAGCGTCATGCTGAGGCTGAACCCCCCAGAAAATGCCAAACAAGGGGCAGGGAGCCTGCTACGCGAGTGAGGCAAAATAACCCTCACCAAACCGACAGATCTCCGGACGAGATTGCCAGCATCTTGATGCTCGATGATCTGGAAGAGCTAAAAGCGAAGGCATACTGGGATGAGCATGTGTCCCCATGCGCCTTCCCGAGGAGGGGGAAAGAGCCAACTCACCGCCGCCGGGGATGATGACAGTGTATTGGGATGCTGTCTTGGCCGGAGGTCTGAGGTTTCCAATCCCAACGACCGTCACCACCTCAGACTTTGCCCTTCTCAGATCCTTCCAAACGGCATCGCTCTAATCCACACCTTCGTAATTCAGATGAGGGCATTAGGACATGAACCCTCCGTCGATAATTTTGATAGTCTGATCCAAGTGGCCCGCTCAACGCGTTCTTCCCCCACAGATGGGTTCTATTATGCTCAAGCCAAATCTGGTTTCAAAATGATAGATTCTCCTTCTACTTCATATGGCGAGCACTGGAAGGAGAAGTATTTCTTTGTTGGGGCTCCTGGGGGAATTTTCAGGGTTCACCGAGGGTGGTTTATTCACGATGAGGGTCCGCTTATTAGGGAAAGGACAAAAAATAAGGCTTTTGAGGATTGGACAAAGGGGTTGGCCCTCGCAATGAAGAACGAGAAGAAGTGGATCAAGGCTGAGGCTTTGATGAAAAACGAGGGTGTACTATTCCGTTATGGCCTATCTTGCCCTCCGAGTATGATAACCAACCCACCAGTTGAGATCATGGCTCTCGATGGTTAGATTCTAGGAACTAACTGCTCTAACTTTTAGAATAGTTTCTGACTTGGTTCGATTGTTATACTTCTGTGCTTGTCATCCATATAATCCTCTTCTGACGTTCGTGTTTCTCATTTGCAGGCATCCGAATATTATCATTAGGTATGAATGCTGAGGCTCTCGCTCGTATGCTAGGCGCTCAGGGACCGGGCGCTAATCCTCAACAACAGCAGCAGGAACGACCCCCACATGCCCCGAGGGGCAGAGGAATTCGATGAAGGCAAGGGCGAGGCGACGGGGACAGGGACGCCGGAAGCGAGGCTCCGGCCGTTGGCCCCATTGAGGATCTCACAACAGGTGGCGCTCGGGAGGCTACTCCGTCTCCAGCTGCTCCCGAGGGGCCCATAACGCTCAGCTCCAGCACTTCCCGTAACCGGTCCGGGGAACTGGCCCGCTTTCACGACGCGATTAGGGCTGAGCGCCAAGGAAAAAGAAAGAGGATGCCGGACTCTATCCCAATCTCTGGTAAGGGAAAGGAGGTGGTTGTAGGCTATCAGGGCGAGGGTGGCAACACTTCTTCCTCTGAGGACGAGGACTTCTGGAAGATAGGCTGCCGGGGAGACGATCGGTACAAGCGCCAAAGGAAGGATGGTCCCGTCTTGCTGAAGAAGAGCGCATTCTTTGTCAACATGGTCTCCAACATCGTTGGAAAGCTCCAGTTCTCCGCCGACCATGACAAACTGAACGAGCATGATGCCGCTCGGGTCGCAGATGACGCCTGCCACGCTCTCCTGACGGTTAGTCCTTAATTCCCTTTGTAAAATTTCCACTTTTTCCATCTCTTCTCTCTTTTTTTCTTTTTTTTTTTTTTTTGATAGTGACTCTCGCTTATGGCATCCCAGGAGGTAATCCCAAGGCTGAAGAACTTGCAAGGTCGAGCGTAGGCCTACTCCAACCATAAGGCCAAGTACAAAAAATTGCTACGAGTCTCTGACCCCGGCCAATTGCAAGAGGACTATAACAATGTCAGCGCTCAACTGACTGACGCTAACCTTGAGAAGGACAGGCTGAGGGAGAATCTGCGAAAGTCAGACGAAGCCTATCTGGTCCTTGACGAGCGTCATAGGAAGCTTAAGGAGGAGCGTGAGTACCAAGATCAGCGTGAATTCATAGCGGCTAATCCTCTGGGCCCCGAGCCCATTCAGGTAGAAGACGAGGGTACCGTCATGGAAGCGCTGGATGACGAGGGACCCGGAGAGGCTCAAACTTCTGATGCCAATGTATTGGCCCCCGTTCCCCTTGCGACCGCCCCTCCGGAGCCTGACAATCAAGCGCAGTGATAATCTTCTAACTGCTGCTCCCAAACCATGCTTGCTTAATTTCCCTTCCTGCTTATGAACATTTGATATCTGTATTTAACCCTCGCTTTCTTCAGTATACTTGAACGTTTTCTTTATGCTTTCCCCCGCATGTTTGGATTTTTTTTCCCTTACTGTTTGGATGTTTATGTGCATTTCGTTTTGTTTTTTAATATTGATCGTTGTTGTTTCCTCGCGCTCGACATTTGTACACTTGCCTTTCTTGTTTGAGTGTTTGCGATGGGAGTGTATGCGCACGAGGGTGTTTTCTTTGAAGGTTCCCTGGCGCTTCTCACCATACGTTATTAGTTTAGAATTTGGTAGCGTTTAATAACTTGAGGGATGCAAGTATGGGTGCGAGGGTGTTCCTTAAGGGGGTTCCCTAGCCACCTTCGTAATGAGGCTCGAATTTGAACTCAGAAAACCCCTAAGGATTTAGCTAAGTATTGGCTTTAAACATGTGACGTGCACCTCCATCTTGAACGTTCCAATAATTCTAATGAACTTAGAAATCAACTGCAGGATTTGCTAAGTATGAGAATAAAAACGAGCATCGCTGTAATGTTACCTTCGCACTCAGGTGCCCAACGTCTGTTGTTCACGAGTGTATTCTTGATTAAGAAACCGAGGGTCATTGGGGGTTTACGAGCGCGAACTGCTGGGGTGAGTACCCAGTTGGCGTAGATTAACCGTCTTACACCCCTCTTCTTGACACGCTCGTTCTTAGGACTTATACACTTATGAATTGTCAAACTATTCAATGTGGAGGGTTCTCAACACACAGATAGCATTGCTTTAAAACGATGGGGGTATTACTTAAGCCGTTCGACGTGGAGGCTGCTCGACACGGAGTAGGCTTTTTGTGGCCCGAATCATTAATCAAAAGGAAAGCAAATAAATGTCATAACAATGGATCAAATACTTACTGTTATATCTGCAATTTTTGAAATGATTACAACATGCTTCCTGTCAAAAGAAAGTACACCATGCCGCCAACGGATAATTACAAAGACTAACATTTACGCGTAGAATCTTCTGAGGTTGCACGCGTTCCATGGTCTCGAGAGACGCTCGTCTTGCAAAGTCTCTAGCAAGTAGGTGTTGTTTACTCGTACTTGGACGACTTTGAAGGGGTCTTCCCAGTTGGGATCCAACTTACCCACGTGTTTAGAAACTTCAACTTTTTTGAGGACCAAGTCCCCTAATTGGAAAGTTCTTTCTTTGACACGCTTGTTATACTGGTGGGCGACGGTCGCCTTGTATTTGTGGATACGAGCCCAGGCTAAGTCTCTCCTCTCGTCTAATAAGTCCAGTTCGAAGGCCCGGTTGGTTTCGTTGGTTGCAGGCTCGCAATAGGCAATGCGTGCGGATTCTTGACCGATTTCCACAGGTATCATGGCCTCGGAATCGTACACCAGAGAGTAAGGAGTTTCCCCTGTTATCGCTCGCGGGGTAGTACGGTACGCCCAGAGGGCGCCCTGAAGTTCTTCTGCCCATTCCCCTTTCTTACTCTCGAGCATCGTTCTCAAGTGCTGGAGTATGGTTCGGTTAGTCACTTCAGCTTGACCGTTGGCTTGAGGGTGGCCCACAGAAGTGAACCGTTGCTCAATTCCCCATTCATAGCACCACTCCCGTGTGTTAGCAGCGATAAACTGGGAGCTATTGTCGGAGATAAGCACCCTCGGGATGTCGTATCTGCAGATGATGTTCTTCCAAATAAAATCCCTCACATCTTTGAATGTTATTTTGGCGACCGCTTCAGCTTCGGCCCACTTAGTAAAATAATCCACCGCGAGGATTACGAACTTCTTTTGTCCAACCGCCACTGGTATGGGTCCCACAATGTCGATTCCCCACTGATCGAAGGGCTAAGAAACATCGATAGGGATCATCTGAGCCGCCGGCAACTGGGGAGTGTTAGAGTGAAATTGGCACTTAGGATACTTTTTGGAGTAACTGACGGTATCTTGTAATAGTGAGGGCCAGTAAAACCCACTCCTCAAGACTTTCTTAGCCAATATCCGACCACCCTAATGATTCCCGCAACTTCCTCCGTGCACATGTTCCAACACTTCCTTAGCCTGCGAGGGTCGCAGGTATCTCAACGGTGGACCTTGAAAAGATCGTTTGAACAGCCAACCGTCGGTATCGAGGGAAAACCAAGGGGCCTTGCTCCTAACCTTCCGAGCTTCTACCTTATCGCTCGGGCAGGTCCCATCCCTGATAAACTTGACAATGTCATCCAACCAACAAGGTTCAGCGGGGTCAATCATGTTCACCCCGCTCGAGGGTTCTGCCTCACTAATCAGCGGTTTTTCAGTCCTGAGGAACGTGATTAAGCGCTCGCACGAATCATCAAGAGCTTAAGCAAACTTGGAAAGAGCGTCAGCACGCTCGTTTTCTGCTCGGGGGACTTGCAACAAATGGAACTCTCTGAACTTGGCGATCACATTCTTAGCCCTTGCTAAATACTGCACCATAGTGGCTTCTCGAGCTTCATAAGTGCCATCAATCTGACTTGCGACCAGCTGGGAGTCAACATAAGCAGTTACCCGAACGACACCATTCCGGAGGGCTATCCAGAGCCCTTGAATTAGAGCCTCGTACTCAGCCTCGTTGTTGGTGACCTGGAACGCTAATCTAATAGCGTAATCCGCTTCTGTACCGTGAGGGTCCCTGATGGTCACCCCGGCTCCCCCCTCCCTTGTGAGGTCAAGGAGCCATTTGTGTGCAGGAGCCATAATCCTTCTTCGGTTGGGGCCTCGGTATCCAAATTGAATCGCTCCACTAACAAGTCTGCTACCGCCTGAGCCTGTATCTCCGTACGAGGCTCGAAAGAAATGTCGAATTGGCTTAGTTCAATGGACCATTTGATTAACCTTCCTGATACGTCCAGCTTTGCTAATACCTGTTTGAGGGGTTGGTCCGTGAGCACTGTGATAGAATGAGCCTGAAAATAAAGCCTTAACCTTCGGGATGCATTGACGAGCGCAAATGCGAATTTTTCTATTTCCATATATCTCTTCTCCGCACCTTGCAAAGTCTTGCTTAGATAGTAGACCGGCATGTGTTTACGTTCGCGGACAGCCACTAAGATAGCGCTCCTAGCCTCTGTGGAGACCGAAAGGTAGATGACCAAGTTCTCTCCAGGGATAGGCTTGGTCAACAGCCGTGCACTCGCGAGGTATTGTTTCATATCCTGCAAAGCCTCCTCACATTCCTCGTTCCAAGCGAAATTGCGAGCGTTGTATAAAATTTTGAAAAAGGGCAAGTTTCTGTCCGCCGAGCGGGAGATGAACCTGTACAACAAGATGATCTTTCCTACTAACACTTGAACTTCTCTTACATTCCGAGGGGACGAAATATCAAGGATTGCTTTAATCTTCTCTGGATTTGCCTCTATGCCACGCTGACTGACCATGTATCCCAAGAATTTTCCACCCCGAACGCCAAATGTGCATTTGGAGGGGTTCAATTTCATCCCATAATGGCATGGGACGTTGAAATTTTGTTTGAGATCTTCCAGATGGGAATACTGACGCTCGTTTTTTACTATCATGTCATCCACATAGACTTCCATAGATTTCCCAATCTCGCGCCTGAACATCCTGTTGACAAGATGCTGGTAAGTTGCCCCCGCGTTTTTGAGCCCAAACGGCATGACCTTGAAGCAATAAACCCCTAAGTGCACAACAAACGATGTTTTGGGGCGATCCTCTAGCGCCATGAATATCTGGTAATATCCCTGAAAGGTATCCATCATGCTCATGAGCTCGCACCCTACCATCAAATCTACCAACTGATCAATCCTCGTCAGGGGATACGGATCTTTGGGATACGCTTTGTTGAGATCCGTGAAGTCATTGCACATGCACCACTTGTTGGCACTCTTGGGGACGAGCACTACATTACAAAGCCATTCGGGGTATAGTATTTCCTCAATGTATTGAGCGTCGAGGAGCTTACCAACCTCTTCTTCAATGACTTGCTTCCTAAAACTGTGAACGTCCCTCTTCTTCTGTTTGACTGGTTTGAAGGTCGGATCCACGTTCAGCCTGTGAACTATGACACTCGGATCTATTCTAGTGAGATCAGAGGCCTTCCAAGCAAACACATATAGGTTCTCTCGGAGAAAATCAATCAACATCACTTGTGAGGGACCATCGAGATTTGAGCCAATCTGGGTGGTTTTGTCTGGATTCCCAGGTTCCAACTCGACGGTTAGAAACTTTTCGGTGGGCTCGACACGAACCTCAGGTCTAGGAGCCTCGAGCGCTCTTTTCTTCCCAGTGAGTATACTACCTTCCTCACCCGAGGGCCCGTCACCCTCACATTCCGAAGCAGATCCCTTGACGGCCCCAGGTGGCCCGTCTCCCATACCTTGTGTCCCACTGAGGGTTTTCTTTTTGTTCTTCTTTTTATACAGTTTAGCCCTTTTGCGCTCCGGACCGTCCTCGTCCAACTTCGGGAAGTCAACTGATTTTTTGGTGGATCCTGCTTGGACGACTTGTTTGGGCTTATGGCTTCGAAGGGAAAGGACGTAGCATTCCCAAGCCTCTTTGACATTGCATAGAACCTCGCCCGTGCCCTCGGGAGTGGGGAATTTGATTTTCTGATGATAAGTGAAAATTATTGCTTTGAAGTCCACGAGGGCTGGGCGCCCAATACTGATGTTGTAGGGGAGATCCACCTCAACGACTGTATAAAGTACGCTCAAAGTTTTTCGCTGTGGGGCGCGACCAAATGAGGTGGCCAAGCGAATCTGTCCGCGAGGGACAATCTCCGAACCCCCAAAGCCAACGAGGGCTGTTCTGAGGGGTTCAAGAGGAATATTCGTTATGTTCATTTTTTGAAACGTTGAGTACGGGAGAACGTTCACAGAGTTTCCACTATCAATCAAAACCCTTTTTACAACATGATTATGAACATCTAAACTAACCACCATGGGACAGTCAGAGGTTTCACCAATCCCATGGGGTGTTACAATGTGTTCCAAGTCTTTCTCTGTGAAGCCTTCAATGTTGTTCTCTTTCGAGCGTGGAGAGTTATCAACGGAGAGCACAGTCTTAGGCAGGGATGATCTCTGGTCATAACTTCGAATGTGGCGGCGTCGGGAGGCATTAGAGTGGCCTCCCGAGGGCCCTCCTGCGATCATGTGGATGACCGCGAAAGATTGATTGTCCAAATCCGCAGCTTTTCCCTTGCCACGGTCGCTTGATTCGGTATGGTGGTGGCGAGGACTACGTGAGCGTGAATGGCTCCTTCCTCTACCACGCGCTCGTTCAGTGCAATGTTCATCGTATCTATCCAGCACCTTTACAAACTCCTTGAGGTGCCCTCCAGCGATAAGCCTCTGAATCTTGCCCTCCAGCTGGCGGCACTCGTTGGTATCATGCCCTTTCTGTTTATGAAAAGCGCAGTACTTTCCAGAGCACTTCTGAGCCTCAGTCTCCCTCAACCTGGGCGGTCTTTTGAACAGTTTTTTATCCGCCATGGAATAAATTTCGGCAATTGGGCGGTTGAGGGAAATGCGCTCGAACTTACGCGGGGGTGAGAAATTATGACGAGCGGGAACAGGGCTGCGGCGGCGACCTCTTTTAGAATCTCCTCTGTCCTCGGGGGCTTTGCTGGGGCGAGGGGCGTTCGTCATTTTCTGATCCCTCTCGATGTACAAATCCTCGAGGGTGAAGAAAGAGTCCGCTATCTCCCTAATCTCCATCAACGAACGTGGCTTTTTCTTGGCTACCTCCTCCACGAACTCTTTGCTGACGTAGTGCTTCATGTTGATGGCTCCAAAGAGAACGTGCCTCAAGAAATCCATCGAGGGCTTTTCCACTAATAAGATTTCCTTGTTAAACCTTCCCATGAAGGATCTGAGCGTCTCGTTCGGCCCCTGGACCAAGCTGTAGAGAGCAGTCGCGGATGGGGCTGGGGCCTTCAAAGAGTTAAAGTGGCTTATGAAAGCGTCTGTCAGTTCATAGTACCCTCGAATTAAGCGCGGGGGAAGCTTTTTGTACCAATCTTGAGCCATTTCCTGTGAGGGAAGTGACAAACACCTTGGCCCAATAGTTGCTCGGATGGTCATACAAATGCATCAGATGCACAAAGTGATCCAGATGCTCAGCTGGATCAGTGGTCCCATCATACCTGTTGACGGATGTGGGGATCTTGCCCTTCCCAGCCCGGGTTATCAGTACCTCCTCGACGAGGGGGGAATCACCCGTCACGATTCTGTAATCCCTATCCTCGGGATCCTCATAGCTAGTTTCCCTTCGACGGCGAGAGATTGGGCTACGTGGTCGGCGAGCATCTTTGGCCCTAGACCTCTCGTCCCCATCACGGGGACTTGAGACCTTGCTCGAGAGAGTTGCTCCACCACGTTCTGGAGCCCCTTAAGCTGGTCTTGTACAGCGGCGAGCTGAGGGTCACCGATATTTCTACGGTTCGCCCTTTCCGTGGCCCTCGATTGGACCTCTTCGTTGTCTTCGGCCCCCTCGTTTTGTGGGGCCCTCCTATCTTTAGGGGCCCTTTCATTTCCAGCGGGTTGATGCCCTTGCTGGACCCTCGACGGGGCCTCATTTTCTTGAATTGGTGGTGGGGGAGGTTGCTGGGCTCTCAACGCGTTTTGCGCCATTGTCAACGGGTGAGCTGGGAGCCCTCCAAGGGGCGGGGCCGTTCGAGCACCTGCCAGTGAGGGGAAATAGACTGAAGTGAAGTGCTCCCAAGCGTTCTGGACCGCTTGACCCTCACACTGCGCGTAAAGCGCCTGAAGTTACTGAGTAGTTATCTGGGGCATTTCCATCCCCTGTATCTCTCTGGGTAGTGACAAAGAGAGGTTTAGCGTTCCGACCTGGTAGGGCTGAGCCATGGGCACCATTCCGGGCATCACCCCGGCCGGCATGTACGCATATCCCGGCGGTGGCATAGCTATGGGGTACACACTGGGGTGGACGGCAGGAGTACTGTAAACGGGAGCAGGCGGAGGAGGGACAGAGCCGGAGCCCCCTACCTCATTTCCAATAGGGGGAAGAGTGGCAGCGATAGTTTCAGTGTTCCCGGCCCCAACTCTAGCCGCGGGCGGGGGGTGTACCTCCGGCGGGAGCGTTGTTTCCTGTATTCTGTTCGTTGACAGGGGGAAGAGCACCCTTACTTCCTACCGCTCCTGATCTTGTTGCCGTTACCATGTTTAAAACATGAGGTGTTATATCTCAACTAGCTTTTAGGGGAAGAAATTGATGATGACGGAGAAGATGATGATGGTTTCCCACAGACGGCGCCAGAAATGATAGTGCAGGAATACCGATTTCCTTAATGCAACAACACTTTCAATATTTATATAAAAAGAGAAAGACCATCATTAGCGTGAGGGCCTCAGGAACTGGGTTTCCTTTTGAACGTGGGCTCTTCCAGCTAGGATAACACCAAGAGTGCAATGTGCAATGGAGATGCCATTGTGGAGAAAGTAATGTGGAGCTTGGGAAGGAAAGGAAAAATGCTCAGAACAACGCAGTGTGTATGTGAGAGATTACTTGGGGAAGAAAGCATGTATTCTCCACTATTTATATGTTAGGGGTGAGTGTAATTGGGTAAATTGACCGTGTGGTCCCAAACCTGTGTTGCCCTAACACGTGGCAGCCCCTGAGGGCAAGAGAATGATATTTCTGAAAAGGTGGCGGCGTGTCAGGTGCAAGGTGCGCACTACCTTTGTGTCAGAGGTTGTTGGCGAGGGTCGCAGAAGAGGGAGGCCCAAAGTCCTCTTTGCTAAGGTTCGGATCCATTGCAGTGGGGTAGGATCATGCACGAGCGCTGGTGACGCTCGAAGAATGTACGGATGGGCCCCCTACAGCAGATGACCCTAGAGCGCCAAAATCCCGAGCATCAAGAATGGGGCCCTCGTGTGGGTGCTTCCCTGAGAAGGGTGACCCTGAGGGTTGGGACGTGAGCGTCAAGCCCGTAAGCTTGAACCCTTTACTTGAATGCTTGGCGAGGCTCATGGGCCTGTACTAATAAGCGAGGGTGTAGGCTGGGATGACCCGCGAGCCCATCAATGTGAGCGTCCAATTCCTGTATCGTCAGGTATTGACACGTGGACGGCTCCGATTCAAGCGTAGTTTTATGCCTCATCATATATATTTAAAAATAAAATATATGTCGAACATTACATAAGAAAAGTAAAATAAAACTCATAAAATTATAAAATAATGGCTTTTCAAAATCATAAAAAAGAATTCAACATAACATAAAAAATAATAAAAAAAAAGCAATTAAAAATTCAAAGAAGATAAATAAATGCACATGAATTAAAAACTAAAATTCCAGCCTCCAAAAAATTTCAATTTGTTAATAGAATTTCATGTCAAATGGAGTATTAATTTGCACGATACTTTTTTTTTTTTTTTAACTCAAAGCCTCAAAGGGGAATATTATTGAACATCAAGAGGAACAATAACAAAAATACGAGGAATAACAAGAAAATTAACGCAGGCCGAAGCCGCAATTCCAACAGATTTGTGAGCTATTATATTACCATCACGTTTAATAAAAGAAACAGACTCCTTGAAGTTGAAGATCCGATCTGGGTGAAGTTTCGCAACCACCTTTTCTTCGAATTGAAAAGAACACTTTAGCCTACAGCAGATAATTCGGCCAAAAAATTTCCTCGGAGAATCACAGAACATAATAAAAAAGAACATAAAGAAATTGACTAAACTTCCATAAGGAAGGGACAAAACTTCCATACGGAAGAGATAAAGAACTTGAAATATAACATAACCTAAAGAAACAAACACAAACCGTATCGACGTAACAAATCTGAGAATCTGACAGCAGAATAGATCTGAATCAATTCGGCGGTGGAGCATAGTATTCTCCACTGCCGGATCGAAGCTTCAATTGATTGATTGCTTTGTCTTGAGTTTGAAACACGTAGATTAGGGTTTTGATTTTTTAGAGAGTTTTTGAGAGATTCTCCATAATTTGCATGATACTTGTTCATATTCTTCAGTTAATTTTCCTGAACTATAAGCGATGAAGGAAAATTCCAAATTTAGAAAGTTACCATACATAATGAAATCTTTAATTAAGATAACTATGATTATGGTGTAATTGAGAGATTCAATAAATATTACTTTAAATTTAATTAATAGTATAATTATTTCTTAAAATAAAATAATTCAAAATTTTAAAAAATCATGAAAATTGAACTAATTATGATTAGAGATGCTCTTCCTATATATAATAGTCAAAAGGTATTGTTCTTAACAAAGGAAAGATTTGACCAACACTAATATGGTAAGATCCATCACACGCGAATTAAAATTATTAATTACTTTCTTCGTCCAAATAATTTCGTCCTTAACAAAGAAAAAATTTGACCAAAAAATATCTCCCTAAAACTATAAATAATAAAAAAACTCAAAACAAAATATAAAATTTTAAATAGAAAAAATATATCATTTAAATTCATATATATCAAACACTGAAATAATCTAAGGTGGACAAAATAAAGATTAAAAAAAATTAAAATAAGATAAACTAAAAAATATTTGAAAAAAATGAAAGATGTGCTGAATTTAGAAAAGAATAAAATGAACAAAAAAATCTATATAACAATATGGGCTAATCACAGAAAACCCCCCATCCTTTGGGGGTTTTAGCACTTTCCCCCCTGTCCTTTCATTTTTGGCATTAAACCCCCTAACCTTTGAAAAATATCACACTTAACCCCTTGTAACAAACTTTAACAAAGTAAATATATACAAAGTTGATCTCAAATATGTAGATATTATATATCAAACCGAAGCTCTCGACGCAAGGAACACAACAATGGTCTCGAAATCAAAATCCGACAACCGACGAAATAAAAATCATCGGTTAAAGATGACGCACGATGAATGAAGGTTTTGACGGCCAATAGGGTTGGCTGGGGTATGGGCTTTGTTCTCCTTGGAGAGACGAACATGATGGCGGTGGTCTTGAAACTTGGGTCGCTATGATGGAGGAGAAATCGATGATCAAAATTTTTTGAAGGGGTTAAGTGTAATATTTTTCAAAGGTTAGGGGGTTTAATGCCAAGAATGAAAGTATAGGGGGCAAAGTGCCAAAACCCCCAAAGGATGGGGTTTTTTCTGTGATTAGCCCTAACAATAGGGCATATATATATAAACCTTTAGAATATATTATATATAAATGCATATAGAAAACATAGGTTAACAAACTCAACATACATTTTTTAATTTTATAGTCAATACTTTAAAAAAAATTATATAATAATAATAATAATAATAATAATAATAATAATAATAATAATAATAATAATAATAATAATAATAATAATAATAATAGGAAAAGTAATAAAATAATTCAAATAAAATAAATAAATCTTACACCATTCAAACCTAAAATATGTCGCCTGAAATATGTAGCTGCATAAACATGATTCCAAAGCTTAGTAGGAAGTGATATATCATTGGTCATATTCAAAAAATTTCAAGAAATCTCTCCACATGCATAAACAAAAAATAATAAATATTTTATCTTAAAATAATTAAGGAAAAACATAAAAAAATAACAATAAATATTAAAAAAACCCAGAAAATACAAATAAATAAATTTCAAAACACAATAAGTTAAATTACATCAAATAAACAAAACAATCAATGGCTATAACATAAACTCTAAGAAATACAAATTGATAAAAACTAAAAAAAAAAATAATAACATGAAAGGTTCTAACAACAACAATCAAATATGAAAAAAAAACATCAAAACACTGAAATCAACAACAAAATGAAGAAACATATGGGAAAAAGAAATTTATGTATACGTAAAAAGAAAAGAGATGTAATGGAGTGACTAATACAACAGATAAATGAAAATGAAGAACTGAGTTTCATTTTATAATGTAGGTGAATAAGTATTCTTTAATTGCGTAAAAAGATTAATATATATAAAATCAATTAGCATTAATTACAATTTTCAAAATTTAAAATCATAGAGAGGGAAAATAAATTAGATATTGATTCGTATATAATTTATTACATTTATAGGTAAAATTTTATCCATATATATATATAATGCATTCTAAGTAAATTACTTTTAAAAAAATTTCATACTTATTTTAAATTATATATATGAAGTAATTTTTCAAACAAAAATAAATAATTTTACCCATGTAATTTAATTACCCCAATTGGAATGATCATGTGTATCGATTTTCTTTTTCTTTTTAAAAAAATTTAGGTAAAATTTAAGAGATTAATTAAAATTGTCACATATATTTATATATTAAAATGTGAATAAATAGTACATAGATATCAATCAATGAAAATTTTATTATAATTAAAATATTTCAAAAAATATGAGAAATAAAAATCAAATTTCATAAATTTTATTTGAATTTTGAGTATAGCCATTAATTGCATGATTTGTATTTAAATTTAAATTAACATATATTTTCCTAAACTTATGCATTCTAATAAATTGTACCATAAATTGATACTTTAATTGAGGACAACTTCCAAAAATTAAGGGATGTATAAAATTATTAAATAAATAGAGCAAATTACATTTTTGGTCCCATAGTATTATCTATATCATACACGGTTTTTAATTCGCACATGAATCTATACCCTACTGCTAGTCATAACATGTTCTTGAATAGGGGTGCAACTTAAACAATACAATCCATTCGGAAGATAAATTTCACATATTTAGTCTTAATTAAAGAAAGCACAATACAAAAAGAATTATTCATACCAGACTCTCCAATATTACTCGGTTTCTTCTAACCTACCTCGATCGGCATAACTGCAATTCCAGTACACACAAGTCAAAGCACAGGTAATGCAAATAATTAGTTTGGTTGAAAAAGCTTCGCATATCAATTATTATTTTTGCATAAAAAAGAACAGAGAATTAATGAAACATCCCAAATAAGGCAATGAAGTTATCCTAAACCCCCCATTTTGAATTTCACATATTTTACATCCCTAATATACAACATATTTTTTCTAAACCCCCCAAATCATGTAAAAAGACTATAATGCCCTTGTTCAATTCAAGAATGAGAAATCAGTTCATTTGAAAGATCTCGTCTTCTTCACCATCTTTTTCTGATATTACACCACCGCCGACGAGCAGGCCAACCGTTCATTGCTTGAAGAAGTCGTTGAAAATGAAGAATGACAACCCATATCCTTTGAATCATCTTCATTCTTACTTTTCTCATTTATTCGTCGATCGATTCTGAATTTCGACAATCGCTGACGAAAAGTTTATTCACTGATCGGTTTTTAAATTCGACCACCGCCAACGAAGACACTTTACCGTTGTTGAAGAAGAAGAAATCGACAAAACTAATTTTAATCTGAGGTATTTACCATAGCCTTTTTTTCGAGATTTTTATTTTTATTTTTTATACAGAAAAGTGGGCAAGATTCAAGATTTCTAGATTCAAATTTATGAATAAATTTCAGCAAATTTGAGATTCACATATATGCGAATTGAAATTTGTGTATATATTTAAAAGATTTACGATTTGAAATTTATTTATATATTTAAAAGGTTCTTATGTGCTGTGAGATTTGAGATTTATTTTTAAAAATTTTTGTGAATATCTAAAGAGATTTTTTGGGAGCTATGAGATTGAGATTTTTGTATATACGTATGAAGAGATTTTTGTGATTTTTGATTTTTGTATATATTTGAAATTTTTGCAATTTGGAATTTCTGCATATATCTCAATAGATTTGATGATGTGTGCTACTAAATTTGTAATTGTTTTTAATTGTGTAATCTGATACTGAATCTAAAATTATTAACTGTTTTGAGAATTTTAGCTGGTTTTTTGAACAATGACTCTATCCATTATTTGTGAGTATTTTAGGTGGTCTCTTGAACAATGACTCGATCCATTATTTGTGTTTTGGGAATTTTACCATTTATACTATCAATTTATTTGAATTTTTTGCAACGTGATTTGAAAGTTCTCATATATCTAAAGATATTTCTTCTTGAAATTTGAGATTTGAGATTTTTGTAAAATAATTGTTTAAGATTTATGAGATATCAGTATATATCTGTATATTTCTGCATATACGTGAAATCCCACAGTCAGTTTATGCAGAGATATATACAGAATATCTGAATATATTTTTGTATAAGCTAATTTGCATATATTTCTTCATAAACTTACTGTAAGATTTATGTATATATTTAAATATATCTGTGTATAAACTAATTGTGAGATTTCTGCATATATCTGAAGCTGTTACAGTGTGCTCATCTTGTAAAAGGTCTAGGCATAACAAGAGAACATGCAGGGGACCAGTGTCAAACTGACGGGTATATGTTGTTATGTTTGTTGTTGAATCCGGGATTCTAATCACGTTTCTGTGATTTGTTTTCTCGCATAAAATGAAGATTTTGTCTAGTGAAAGGTTAAAAATGCGTAATTAAAGGCAGACTTTGTCCAATGAAAACTTAAAAATGCGTAATTAAAGGCAGGGTTTGTCTAGTAAAATGTTAAAAATGTGTAATTAAAGGCAGACTTTGTCCAGTGAAACGTTAAAAATGTGTAATTAAAGGACAAAGCTAAGTTAAAAAGTTACCATTACATGTAAAAGTTACCATTACATGTTGGGAATCTTAATTAAGTATAAACAATGATATTCAATATTGAGTTACATGTTGTAGACACTTATGTTATTCCACAATGTTATTGAATCTTGACCACAACATTACAATAATGATACTCAAGATTTTTTGAATCATGACCACAACATTACAATATTACAATAATGATACTCAAGATTTATTGAATCATGACCACAACATTACAATAATAATACTCAAGATTTATTGAATCATTATTGTAATGTTGTGATCAAGATTCAATAATATTATGATACTGAAGATTTAATGTTTTATTGGACAAAGTCTGTCTTTAATCACAACATTACAATACTGATACTCAAGATTTATTGAATCATGACCACAACATTACAATAATGATACTCCAGGTTTATTGAATCATTATTGTAATGTTGTGGTCAAGATTCAATAACACTATAATACTGAAGATTTAACGTTTCACTGGACAAAGTTTGCCTTTAATTACGCATTTTTAATTTACTGCACAAGGCCTGCCTTTAATTACGCATTTTTAACGTCTCACTGGACAAAGCCTATCTTTAATTGTGCATTTTTAACCTTTCATTGGACAAAGTCTGCCTTTAGTTACGCATTTTTAATCTTTCACTGGACAAAGTCTGCCTTTCACTGGACAAAGTCTGCCTTTAATTACGCATTTTTAATGTTTCACTGGACAAAGTCTGCCTTTAATTACGCATTTTTAATGTTTTACTGGACAAAACCTGTCTTTAATTAGGCATTTTTAACGTATCACTAGACAAAGCCTGTCTTTAATTACGCATTTTTAACCTTTCACTGGACAAAGTCTGCCTTTAGTTACACATTTTTAACGTTTCACTGGACAAAGTCTGCCTTTAATTACGCATTTTTAATATTTGACTGGACAAAATCTGCCTTTAATTACGCATTTTTAACGTCTCACTGGACAAAGCCTGTCTTTAATTACGCATTTTTAACCTTTCACTGGACAAAGTCTGCCTTTCGTTACGCATTTCGTTACGCATTTTTAATGTCTCACTGGCAAAGCTTGTCTTTAATTACACATTTTTAACCTTTCACTGGATAAAGCTTGTCTTTAATTACACATTTTTAACCTTTCACTGGACAAAGTCTGCCTTTAGTTACACATTTTTAACCTTTCACTGGACAAAGTCTGCCTTTAATTACGCATTTTTAATGTTTTACTGGACAAAATCTGCCTTTAGTTACGCATTTTTAACCTTTCACTAGACAAAGTCTGCCTTTAATTGCGCATTTTTAATGTTTCACTTGGCAAGTCTGTCTTTAATTACGCATTTTTAACCTTTCAGTGGACAAAGTCTTGCCTTTAATTATGCATTTTTAAAGTTTCACTCGACAAAGCCTGCCTTTAATTACGTATTTTTAACGTTTCACTGGACAAAATCTGCCTTTAATTACGCATTTTTAACCTTTCACTGGACAAAGTCTTACCTTTAATTACGCATTTTTAACGTTTCACTGGACAAAGGCTGCCTTTAATTACGCATTTTTATAATTTAAATGGGCAAAGTCTGTCTTTCATTACCCATTTTTAACGTTTCACTGGACAAAGTCTACCTTTAATTACGCATTTAGTTCCCTTTTTTTATTTCCCTTTTTTTACTCCATAAACAACATATTAGTTCTTTTTTTTTTTTATTTCATCACTCTACAAACTGCACGTTTAGTTCTGCATTTTTAATTCATCACTCTACAAATTGTACGTTTAATTTCGAATTTTTAATTCATCACTCCATAAACAACACTATTAGTTCCTTTTTTTTGTTTCATCACTCTACAAACTGCACATTTAGTTCCGCATTTTTATTTCACCACTCTACAAACGGCATAAACTGCATTTTTATTTCACCACTCTACAAACTGCATATATCTCTACATAAACTGACTGTGGGATTTCACGTATATGCAGAAATCTCACAAGCAGAAATATATACAGATATATGCTGAAATCTCATAAATTCAAACAATTATTTTACAAAAATATCAAATTTTACAGAAATATATACAGATCAATTTATACACATATATGAAAATCTATGAAAAAATCTTAAAGTCAGATTATGCAGAAATATATACAATATATGTCGAAATCTCAGAAATCTCAAATTGGATAGAGTGATTGTTCAAACCAACTAAAATACTCAAAACAAATAATAATTTTAGATCCAACACCAGATTACCCAACCAAATCGCAACAGATAATAATTAACCAAATCACAACAGATAACAATTTTAGATCCAACACCAGATTACCCAACCAAATCGCAAAAATCTAGATATATGCATATAATTCACAAAAATCTCTTCACACGTATATACAAAAATCTAAAATCTCATAACTCCCCAAAAAATCTCTTCAAATATCTACAAAAATACTTGGAGAAATCAAATTTGTAGAAATTTTTTCAAATTTACAGAAATTTTACAAATTTAAACCCAAAAATTTTAAATTAGAAAGGTTACAAAACTACGTGAGATTAAATTTAGGTGTGTCGATTTCTTCTTTTTCTTCTTGAGCTGTCGGTGGTTTGATTCCAAAATCGATCGGTAAAGAAATTGGAGAAATAAGAAGAGAGAGGTGATTAAAGGAATATGAGATTGGAAGAAGTAAAAATTGTGTGGTGATAGTAAAATATTAAGGGAAAAATAGACTTTTTAGGACTTTAAGGGGTTTACAAAAAATAAGATGTGTATTGGTGATGTAAAACATACTTTTTTCAAACTAGGGGGGTTTAGGATAAGTTTTGAAGATAGTTGGTCCTCTTTAATAATTCCCCCAAAAAAGAAACGAATAAACATTTCAAGAAGAAAAATTAGCTAATATGGCTAGAGTACTCACCACTTTATTAAATCATTGTATACTAATGTGTTGGAATAGAGATCCGATTCAATGTTTCTGAAAGAGCCTCCTTTCACACTTCATTCAATCTGTCAGAAATATATGCACAACCACTATTACCAAAGCTCCAGGTTAATAAATCACAACTTCAATGAGAGAATATTATATGAACTTAATCTGCCATTCTTTTTTTTTTTGTTTTTTTCCCCACTCTATGTATCCAAAGATGAATACTATCCCAGCTACCATATTACAACACTGTTTTCTTTAAATCCAATTAAAACCTGATTTACATATTAGAACCAAACCCTAGATCTCAACCTGCAATTACCATATGAAAATATGAACAATCAAGTTACAACACTATTTTCTTTAAATCCAATTAAAACCTAATTTACATATTAGGACCGAACATTAGATCTCAACCTACAATTACCATATGAAAATATGAACAATCAAGTGGCGATAGCGCGAAAGCAGATAGTCTAATACCATTCAAACTAATACTCACCAGGCAATACCAGTCATGAGATAATTTACATATTAGGACCAAACATTAGATCTCAACCTACAATTACCATATGAAAATATGAACAATCAAGTGGCGATAGCGCTAAAGCAGATAGTCTAATACCATTCAAACTAATACTCACCAGGCAATACCAGTCACCAATCTCATGACGGTTTGAATCTCACGCGAATGGTGGGCTTGTTGTCTCAACACTTTTCTTCGTTATCTTGTTTTTACTGTCCTTGTTTCCCGGACTTGGGCTTCTTCTCCGTCGAGCTTTCTCAGTCGCGAGGGTAGCCGGACCAGATTGATTCGAACCGGTCCAATTACGCCCTTAAAATCAGTCATTTATTGGACCAATTTGAACCGGCACAAACTAGTCCAACCTCGGTTAAAAAACTAGATCGGACCGCTTAACGGGCCGGTGAGGGTACCCGGACCGGACTGATTCGAACCGATCCGATTATACCCTTAAAGCCAGTCATTGGTTGGACCAATTTGAACCGACACAAACCAGTCCAAACACGGTTAAAAAACCGGATTGGACCGCTTAACGGGCGATTGGCCCAGTTTTTCCTCTTTCAAAAATGGGAAAAATCACAATTCATGGGGCATGCTTAGGTTCGAACCCGCATGCTGAGGACTTGAGTAGAGAAAGAAACGCCCAACCAATTGGGATACCTTGATGTCCGTTTGATATAATTCAAATTAAAAATTAGTACGTATTATATAAGAGATTTTGATTAGATTATCATTAAATTAAAATAATCCCTTCTTAACGGTAATCTATTTGAAAACATTCTCCTAAAAAATAAACTAATCTTTCTATAGATTATATCTAAAATTTTAGTGTTTAAAAGAATATTAATTATATATGACTATAAATATTACACTATATTGTACATTTTAATTTAAACATGGATAAAATTTAAAAAAAAAATAGTTTATGTTTATGTTTGTAAATTTATAATTTGAAATTTTATTATTAGCGACATTGTTTAAAATTAATAAATAATTTAAAATTATATCTAATTTTCCATGTTATTTAGTTTATTTGATTATTTTTAATTAATCTTTACGATATTATATTAATATATATAATTAAATATAATTATTACATAATTATAACGTCATATCGGTTCGACCGATGGTTCAACCGGTCGAACCAGTAAAACTAGTAACCAATAAGGAGTTCCGGTTCGACATCCGATACAGGTTTCAAAACATAGGTTCTTGGTGATCCTGCCCTCCTTTTTGTTGAAAAGTAAAAATAACGTGTTCCATATTTGTTGCTCAATACTTAGCGCCAAAAATTTTCTTAATATGTAATTACATTTGAAATAAAAATATTATATTTGTTGACGTTTTTTTAAAAATTGTCACAATAAATATATCCTATTGAGACTCTTTACAGTAAATGCCATAATAAATCTAGTATATTTGTGATGTTTTTTACAAAAATGTCTTATTATATTTATTTTACTAAATAAATAGTTTAACAAATAAAATAAATTGTATTTAATATGACGAATTTATAAAAAGTGTCTCAATTGAAGTTCTATTATGACACTTTCTAGAAAGTATCATATTAGGACATCTTGTGACGCCCCGTCCATTCGACCGTACGGTATGACATCACGAGTGAGCTAGTTGGCGCATTTAAATTCTTTAATTATGTTTTATATCTTATTATTGTTGAATACATGAAATACTAGAATTTAATTGATATTCTGCATATGAAATCCGTTTATGACTTTGAATATGAATTTGAACTTGAACTTTGATGAATTTGTTGATAAGCATGTCAATTTGTGAGTTGCATGTTCGTTTTATGTTTTGGGACTCATTTGTAACTTTTTGTAAGTTGTGAACTTAATTGAAATTAAGACTTGGGCCTAATTGACTTTATTTGAAAGTTTTGGAGACTAAATTGTAATTAGGTCGTTGTAGCGCCGTTTAGGCTAATTTCGGATTCAAATTCCGACTCCGCCATTGGATTCGTTTCGACGATTTGGGTCCAATGGCATTAGCCTTGTATTTTTCTGAAATTGTTTGACCACCCTTTTACTTTAAAATCCGATCCGAACTAACCGAATTATTTGACCACGTAACCCGAACTGCTTACCGACCCGAAATCAGCCACACGCACCATAGGAGAAAGAAGAGAAAGAAGAAAAATCCCCCATTTAGCCATTTCAAACTTTAGAGCCCATGTTTGCTAGCTTCCAACCGGTTGATCGACGATTCGAGGTAAGAATCGTGTTTCTCATGTTCTTAGCTTCGTTTTTATATCCTCTTTCTTCTTCTTTTCTTAGTGGATTGATTGGTTTTGATGATTATGGTGAATAGTAGAGTTTATGGTAGAAATTTGAATTCATGCTTCGTTGATTCATTTCGTGAGCTAAGAACGTGTCCAATGTGTTTATTTGAAGCTTTAAGTATGTATTTATGAGTTTGGCTTGAGGTTGCTAGGTATTTATGGAGATGCCATTAATGACATTAATTTCTTAAATTTAGAAATGTGATGAATTCTTATGTTAATTGATGACTTTGAGCTAGCATGATGTTGTTTGTTGTTCTTGAGGTGTTTGGTGTTTGTTTTGGAGTTGTTTCGTTGAGTTTGTGCAGGTTTTGGGGGAGGCTTGGCCTTCCCCCTATTTCGTCTGCCATTGTTGTTGCCACTGCAACTTTGTCTGGACGGGGTTCGTCGGTCGCAACCATTTTGTGAGTAGATCGATCGCGGCCGAGACCATTACAGGGATTTTGGTGCTAAAATATCGTCACGGCCGCGACAGATTTTAGTCTATTCTGGTAGCGGCCATGGTAGAGATCCAGGATTTTGGCTGCCGCGGCTTGGTGGCCGCGACCATTTTCAAAGTATTTTGGGCGCGGTGGCGACGCCAAGGCAGAATTTTTAGTTGTGTTTTGAGCTCGTTTCTTCTTTCATGCTCGTTTCTTTCATACTTTCTCGCCCCGAGCATGCTCCTAATGTGCTAATTACTTAGTGAATGTAACGTATGACCTTATATGCAACTTGTTATCTTTAATTACTTGTTTTACATGTTTATTGCATTATTTATGCACAAGCATCATTCATATGCATTTGTCGAGCGTCTATGTGGTTCATTTCGAGTCTAAGTTGTGTCTTTGTGTTTGGTTTTGTTCAAAGGAGCAGGTTGGTGACGAACCCGCGGTGTAGTGTTTGTTGGGTCTTCGTTTGGGCTTCGCTTTTTGTTTTGTCAGGTGAGGTTTTGTCTCTTTTAGTTAGTTCAACCTACAACCCTACGTGTGTTTTAAGCCTGCACGTTGAGTACATATTTTTGGGGACTTGTTTCGTTTGCTATGAAAACCTTGAAAATGCTTTTATGTATAAGTATGCTATATTTTTGTTTGTTTTCAAAAAGGGTTGGTGTGCGTTTTGCAGTGAGCTTTGGCCATGAAAGATTGGCTTTTAACTTGTTTGACTTTGAATTATTGGGCCCGAAGGTGTGGGTAAAGGGCCCCAGTTCTGCTTTAGGTCGTCGGGTATTACTTCTGTGCATATTTCCTTTAAGAGAGCTTACTTAACCACGGGAGGTTGAGGGGACGGTAGGTTTTCTTGAGTCGACGGTTATCCCATCAAAGAAGCGAGTAGGAGTAATTAGCCCCCATCTCAGTACGAACTTTAAACCGATAGTATAGGGATTGCCACCCTTTCTATATTTTGGTGTGAGGAAGGTTTGTTTGAATTTGGTTTTGAAATTGTTTGACTTTAAGGAGTTTTGTTCGATACTTGTACTCATCGAGTTTTATTGGACTTTGATTTGGTTCGTGAAACGGAAATGAATTCCTAATTACTAAATTGGTTAAATTTTACCGCTAGGCCTTAAACTCTTTCTTATATCTACTATAGCGGAAAAATATTTTAGAGGGCAAAAATCATGCTTCGGTTCATGAGCTTTTGGTTTGATATATGCTTTACTCGTATGTATATGTATGGGTGTGTGTGTTAACTCCCTCACCAACCTTTAGGATGACCCCTCTTTGTTGTTCTCTTTCTCCCTTTTCTTCTTGAGTTGCAGGTACCGTTTCGAGGTTCAAGCTAGGCGGCAAGTGTGTCAGTTGTGTGTACTTGTTCTATAGCTCGAGTCTGCATTCATTACATTTTACTTATGTATTGTACTTATGCTTTATTTTGGATATGTAAATTTGGACTTAGATAATTTGTATAGTTTATTTCGGCCCATGATGGGCGTTGGTTGTAAATTTGTTTCACATGCCTTGATGAATGAATTTGTCTAATCGCATACGCATATTTGTTTGATAGCATACTCTGTATTAGGGTCTAGATCATCTAGCTTACGTGAGATTTTGTTTATCTCCCATTTTCTATGATGTGGCATGTGTACGGACTTTTCATTTCGTACACGTGTCGGGTCCTAGTGTGGGGGATGTGGTGTCTACCACTTGGGGTGTTACACGTCCCAGTAGGCTCCCAATAAGCTATTTGTTTGATAGCATACTCTGTATTAGGGTCTAGACCGCCTAGCTTAGGTGAGATTTTGTTTGTCTCTCATTCGCTATGATTTGGCACTTGTACGGACTTTCTATTTCGTACACGTATCGGGTCCTAGTGCGGGGGATGTGGTGCCTACCGCTTGGGGTGTTACACGTCCCAATAGGCTATTTTTGCAATTAATTTGCAGCAGTTAAGACACACACTAATCAATTACTAATTGTGCAGAGTCAAGTTAATTATCTTTATACTCGAAACCCTAACAACATGATTGGTATGATAGAATGGGGTGGGAATGGAATGGGCATTATCGCATTCACTCATAAACCCTTGATTGGTACAAAATATGATTAAGAATGCTCATTCCTCGGTAATGCCCATTCCCAGAAACATGGGATTATCCATTCCTTGGGTCCTCCATATTATTATCCTTTCCCAAGGTTCAAATTTTATTTATTTTTTATATTATCGTCATATATTTGTGAAATGCATATTATATTTTATTATTTTCATAAATAAAAATTAAACACTAATAATCACGTTAAAAATTTAATAAATTATATTAAATATATGTAAATATAAATATACTATATATTATATATTTAAAGTACATGTTCAATACATTATTTTATTTAGAAATTCAAATAATCAAATATTTTGAAAAGAACGAATTTTAACACTTATATTAAATTTATTTTTAAATGTCAAACATTATATTAGATACAATAAATTTTTATTTCATTCCTAGCCTTATTACTTGGCGTACTAATCATAGGAATGTTATAATAAAGTCATTCCATTCCATCGTTCATTCCATTCTAAAGTTCATTCTTTTCCTGCCTCATTCCGTTAATGCATACCAATCATGATGTAAGTGATACGAAATTCATTCCAAGTTTATAAGCATCTTTGATTATCTAATAAACTCTAAACCACATTAAAGGTGATCAAGATTCAACATGTCAATCAATCCAATTTCATAACATAAAAACCATTCATCAACAATTCATCAAATATCTATATCCAATCCATTATCATCCCCATGAAAAGGGGATTAACTACTCATCGTCATAAAAGCAAAAAAACAAGAAGAGTCTAAAATATTCATGCTCATAAATAAATACGATTGTCCAATTCAATCTTAATCATAAACTAATGGTAAAAACTAAATTAATTGATATTAGTTTTCATACTTTGATGGAATGGACTTCATAGAAACTGATCACATCCCCAACTTCATAGAATGGACTTGGATGGAAAGAGAAGTTCATTAATATTAAAAGTGAAGGGGGTTGGCCTAATCTTATTAACAGAACCTGGAACTAGCATCCCAAATCGACTTTCCCAACGAGTAATCTTCCTTGGCCTAACACGATGTTGAGAGACTTGCGGGAGTTTGGCGTACTCGATTGCAAGTTCCTAATTCGACCTCAACACTTGGAGGAAATAGGCATGGCCCCCGGAGTTCGAAAGAACTTCGACCCTGGTAATTGATCAGGACTAGATATGCTGAAATGAGTATTTAATCATGGTGTCTCGATATGCTGAAATGATGAAGGACATAGAGAAAGCCGAGGGATTGACTCATGTGTAGCGGGTCGATTGCTCAGACCCAAGGTGGAGGCTCGAATGCCTTCAATTATTCAACATAAGACTTCCAATGCAGCAGCTAAAAGAACCAACGGCGAAGAACCCACAGCATAAATCGAAGAGGGCGAAGGAGAGCCATGGGGTCAAAGGAGTCGATCCGTAAAAACAGAAATAAAAAAAGGACCCTCGACCTAGCACTCCAAAAACTGTGAACCTCAAAAAATGTTATATCGGCTTAAAGAAGGCCCTCCTTTCCTCTAGCTCATTGCCCTCTACTCCCTTGTCAATCCCAAGATCACCACCAGCCTTTTCTTCTGAGGTCCTCTGCATCCCAGCGCACACTTTTAAGGCTACCGGGCCGGCCCTTGCTGACTTTTTCAAACTCTTTCGCATAAAAGAACCCCACTTCCCTGGAGGATTGAACATCATCAACCCAGAGAGCGTTCCTCGTCGAGTCATCTCCCTCCCTCGAGACAACAAAACCATAGGCACTTTGTACAATAGCATCCAAACTGAAATTGACCACAGGGTTAGGTGAGAGTCAAGCGATGTGGAGCTGGAGACTTTTGTCGTCACTCGGCTTCTCAGGGTAATCTCTCTTTATCCTTTAGGTCAGTTCGTTTTGTAATACTCTGTGACTTCGATCTAAACATTCTTTTTATATGTAGCAGTGTCAAGAAGTCCACAAAATGAGTCAGAGGGCCCAGGTCTATAGGGAGAGTCGGAAGACTCTAAGGATAAAGGCAGGTTCTGAGGCCCTGAAGAAGGAGCTTACTAAGCCTCAGTTGATTGATTCGTAGAAGAAATAACACAATCACTCCAATATCAAGACGAAGGCTCAGTTGATTGATTCGTAGAAGAAATTACTCGAGGCCAACGAGAAGGTCGAGAAACATGCTGAGGAGAAGCTCGAGACCTACCAAAAGGGAGAAAAGTCGGGCGAGATGAGAGGGGCACGGTTGGCTATCAATCGATGCAAAAATTTTTTTGATGAGGTGGTTGCCCATTCCAAACCTTATGGGGCCTATCGATTCATAAAATCCCCATCTTTCAACAAGGTTTCATCGACCTTTTGTATCAATGACCTGAAGGAGGGCTTCAACTTATGTTTAGCCCAAGTGGAAGAAGCAGGATACCTCCTGATCGATTATGATCAGAAGAAGTTAGGCATCTGATGTCCCAATCCTCGACCACAGAATCCAAGAGCTACGAGCCGCCTCTCCTAATCGATTGGGAGAAAAAATAGTTTGGATTCGCTATTATCTTAGCTAAGTCCCTGTACTTCCAAAGGCCAGAAGAGCTGAGCAAAATGCCCCGATGGGGTTGACCTCAAGGGCACTGTGGACCCGTCCGTTATATTCCCAGTGTTATTTGGTTTGGAGGCCTCGAATGCCCTTTTGTCTGGCCCAAAAACCGATAAAGAAGCCCACCATAAAGACGAGAACTACGACCGAAAGCCATACTGACAGATGTCGAGTCCGTCAAAATAAAATATAATTCCGGTGTGATAATAACAAGTATACTGCAACATGTCGAACCACAGAAATTGGAAGAAATCAATTCAATTAATTAACACAAAAAATCGCACAAATAACAAGTACAAATAGAAAAATAGGGTTTTGGATTTTATTAACTAATCAAACTAACTAACTAAGCAATTAAAACAAATAAACTAGAGGAAAGCAATAAATCACGTTGAGAGGGGGTTTTAATAAATCAGAGGGAAAACAATACCTAGCTAGAGATTATAATTCAATTATGACATCGATCATCGCTACAAGGATGATTTACAACTTGTTCACATAGGTTAGCTATAGCGAATAGAGACCCTCGACTTCGCCTAGTTTTCTCTTAAATAATAGAATAATCTAGAGACACTCGACGATTATTCTCAAATCAACTCACAACTCCTAAGAGATACTAGAAAGGAATTTGATGAGTCAACAACATTAAGAACCAAGAAAACACTAACCCGAATCAACCTAATCACTGCTGACGAGCTGATCGCGGCCGGAGCAGTTCGAATTCCTTGAAGTATGAAAGTGGTGAAATGAGGCGGGGGGGTGAACCCCTATTTATTGGAGTTGAAAAGTAACGTCTCAAAATACGAAACGATGTCATAATTACCCTGAATGCGCCTATCCTATGGAAGGTCGCGCCACATTAAATGCGGTGTCAGGCCGATCTCACCCAAAAGTCACGCCTCGTCATTAAGGTGGCGGTTCGATTTTAACGGTCACGACGGTTCCCCCACCCAATTCCAGATCGATGAAATTACCACCGCGAACTTTCACACTGGTAATTTGGGGGGCCTCTGACATGGCACAATAATATGAGGACACGTGGCACGCAGCGTAGGCACCACGTGGATTCCGCGCCAACCTGAACGAGCCACAAACGGCCTTCTGGGCAGATCATAAGATCGATATCAAGTCCAAGGGTCATCAGATCTTCGTGAGGTCATTAGATCCATTCACGCACTGCCTGATCGTCAGATCAGCTGATCGATTTCAATGGCCAGGTCATCAGACCGATCTGCTCCCCTTATGGGAAACCCAGAAGGATCCCGGAAGACAATATCGATCTTCAGATCGACTACATACGTCACCGGACACCCGAATAGTGTAAAGCACTCCTGTCGGGACGCGTGTACCCTTCTCATTCCCTGGAACAGGCGTACTATGGCTCATTAATGACCGTCAATCCCTGCTTTTACCCAAAGGGGAAAGAAGGTACCAACGACCCGTTTCAAGCCAGTTCCATCGTCCGATATCCAGATCGACGACTGGCAACGCCATTAATGCACACCTACAGTACATGCATTACTGCGTTATTTGGTCATGGCTATAAATACTCGCCCCTTGAACAGTAGTTGGTAAGCTTTTAATACGCATTCAATTGCATTTATTCTCCCTCTCAAGAGCTTCGTTATTGACTTGAGCGTCGGAGTGCCAACCTTGGGAAAAACCCCAAGTCCCCCAAGTTGGTTTCGAGCTCACGTTTGCTAGTGTTTTCAGGTCGATAAAGAACCCACTTAACAAATTCTTGACTGATTGACCCATATCTGGCAGCCAGATCGACCAAGTCAGATCAACCAGATTTGAGCCAGATCAATCACAATAGCTTTAGATTTAAATCCGATTATTAATTCCTTTAACGTTTCAGACTCGACTACAAATCCTATCGTTAATGCTCCACTAATTATCTATCAAGCACTACATAAACTTCATGCAATCAAGATTATCTATATGCAATTTGAATTACTTAGATGATCGGGGCCTGTCAAACAAGCAATTAAATCACAATAACAAAACACTCAAGGAATTAATAAATACGCAAATTGAATTGCTATATAAAACGATCAAGTCTCAAGAGGTCCAACTAAATTAAAAATGTCTAGCTAAGTACTGCGGAATTAGTCACTCATAAACATGATGTTCAAAAGCATGAAATAAAATAAAAACATATGCTAACTAGAATAAAGGAAAATAGAAGAGGAAAGATTTTGCTCTCGGAAGAATCTTTGAGTTGTTCCACCTCAAGTCTCTCGCCCAAGCTGCTGCTGCGTGAGTAATGAAAAGGTTTTTTTTTCTCAATCAGCCTCCTTGATCGTCAATATATAGCCTGTAAATCTTAGTCCAAAGAGGACTCAATTTCACCCAACTTGCTGCCCAAGTTTACTACAAATTGGGCTCAAACAATTTAATTCCATCACTCTATTCTTCTCATGGGCCTGCCAATACAAGCCCAACTCTTCTAAAATGAATCCAAAACTAACTGGGCTCATTCCTTGTAGCACTCTCGACCCAAAACATAAATTCCAAGACTTTAAATTCTTGGCCCAACGCACCTAGCCCACACTCATGGCACAAAGTCAGTCACACACACAAATATGGCCTAGAAAGTCCTCAATTAAATGCAATAAACACGCTTGCACGAGTAAACACAAACTACATCAAATGCACTAATATATATCCAAATTAAGCATTAAAATTCAGTCACGAACGCATGAAAAATATGAGGATTAATCAAGTTATCAAATTCCCCCACACTTGTCCATTCACTCGTCCTCGAGGGAAATAAAAATCAAATGAAACATCACTCCTATCAAACACATTCATAAAGGCGATCATCGAACTTTCGTCTAAACAAATCTAGCACATCGACCACATTACTAAATTGCACGAAATTCAATCAATTAGTACAAATATCATACCCTCGTGTGTAGTTTGAATTGAACGAAAGAACGTACAAAGACTAGATTGACTAGTTCATGTTTTTCGCCTAAGAACCGATCATTAATTTTGAATACACCCTTCACTACAATCTCTACTAGTTTGGTCAACTCATAACTCGGGAACGATAGGTCTTTCGAGCTTGTAATGTAAGCTTGGGTTAAGGTAGGCAAAAGTGGAATCAAAGGCTAATTTACCAAGCTTACACACTTATAAATAATCTCAAAGTGTTTCCCTTTTATTACTCCCCAAAAGAATCCTCTATCTTTATGAATAATTCCCACCCTTCTATCGGAATTTTCAATAACACTCGTACCCCCTTTTTTTTTCTTTCACTCTTTTCAGCTCATTCTTTTTTTTTTCTTGACTTCTTTTTCCCTTTTTCTTTTCTTTCCATCACTTTTCTATTTTTTTTCTTTTTAGCACGATGAAATCTCTCTTTTGTTTTTTTTTTTTTCGTTTCAATCTAAACTAAGGGTATAAATAGGAGTCTAAGACAATAAACAACTCAATCCCAAAAAAGAAAATAAGCAAGGTTTGATAAGAAAAATAAGGTAGGAAATTGTGTTGTGCATTGGGCTTGTAACATGGCTAAAAAAGAACTTGCACAACATTCAGGCTCAATGGGGTCAATCGGGTTATTTTATTTATCGTCAAACACCGACAACAAATGCCTAAGTCATTTCCCGAATTAATCGTCAACTAACATATTTCGCCTCGAAGGGAGTTAAAGTACATTCTAATCAATTTTCAGACCTTATTTGAAAAACACAACCAACCCATCTAAGCAAAATACATAAAACCGTTCAATTAGTGCGCGAGAAATAAGGGTATGATACAATACTAATATTTCAAATTTCACACAACTTTTCACGCATTCAATTGCCTAACTCGTTCTAGCAAAAATCAAACGATCAAGCCTAAGCAAACGCATTCAAGACAGGAGCAAATTATTCATGACTTCCAACATCCTCAAATTCAAGCAAATTATAAGTCACAACAGTTACTTCAGCGCCAAATTGCCTGAGAGCAGTCCCGAATTTTCAGATTTAAAATCCCCCACACTTCAACTAAAAACAACCTCAAATACACAAAATCAGCCACTTAAATCAGATATATCTCCATGAAGAGTCACTAAATCGGTCCTACGATTCACAATTACTAAGCATGCCAAAAACAGCCCCGTATATACATGAAAACCGGCTATCAACCACCCACAATTCACAAAAAAAATATGCAATTAAGAACTATAGCCCAAAAAGTAACTAGGTTTTTCCTCCCCCCACACTCATCACAAACTTTGTCCTAAAAGCATAAAATAACAAAGAAGGGATAATCGAGGACTTGCCTGAAGTTTGGGGATCCAGAAGTGTCACGGCGGAGGCTGTGCTGGCACATGTAACACGGCGGCTATCCGAATGCGGCTAGAACATCGAACCGCAGTGGTTGGCGGAGGACCTGCTGCTGTAAGTATTGGCCGGTGGAGGTGAATCTGAGAGAGGGATGTGAATGTCGGCTAGGGTTAATCTGTGGTGAAAGGTGAAAATGAATTAGGGTTAGGAATTGGGTAATTTTATGGTGAGTCTGTTAATTCTGAACCGGGTTATCGGGTTAGGGTCTCCGGTTCGGTTAGGGTTATGGATAGATCAAACGGGTGCGATAGGCTCCGCGGGCGGCAGGAATTTTAAAACACCCTTTATTTTTCACCAAAAATAAATATAGTATGGGTGACAGGTATGGCCAAACCTCCACTCGACATTACTGAAAGTTCTGAATTCTGGGTATTAGATGGGATTCTGCAAAATACGAGAGCTCAAGAATCAACACCAGAACGAAATAAAAGAAAGAAAAACAGAAAAAAAAATAAAAGTAAGATGGGACTAAGGTGACGCTTGAATTGCCACAACTTAGGTTGCCTCCCAAGAGCGCCCTTGTTTAATGTCTTAGGCTCGACAAGACTCGTTGAAGCGCAAATCAAATGGAGGTACATCCTCCATACAAATCCCCTCTATTATGTGGAGCTATATATTCTAGTCCATTGTGCCCTCTAGATTGGGGATGGTAACTCACAGAGGTTTGCAACACAATTTGATATTTTCTCAGCACATAGTCCGTCAACCACTTATAAAAAAAATTTCCATGATCCCTAACAACGGTTCTTGGGTTCCTAAACTTGAAAAATATTTGAGATCTGAAGAAAATAGTTGTTAAATAATCAAGAATATCTATATACCAGTATATGACCGTTAAGTTTGCCAAACCTTATGGTCAAACGCGTCGAAAAGTTGTTCGTTCCAGAAATCAT
Organism: Lantana camara; assembly: GCA_037501455.1. Lineage (NCBI taxonomy): Eukaryota > Viridiplantae > Streptophyta > Magnoliopsida > Lamiales > Verbenaceae > Lantana > Lantana camara. The sequence goes on from CM074857.1 coordinate 115,475,883, forward strand.
CATGTGTAGGCCTTGAACCTGCAAATTTTCCTCCCATTTTGAAAGCATAACTCAGATTATCCAAAAACTCCTCGAGTTTTACCATAGGTGCCTGCAAAACAAGAGAATTTAGTTTAGCTAAGCCATCGAATAATTCCAAATTTGAAGCCTTTATACTTAGAGGTCTAACATGCTCTAATGGGATAACCATATCATATACATCATCATGCAAACCAACATGTTTCGGCTTACTCACAAAATTTTCAACTAGCTCACTTCGAAAGAATTCAAAACTTAGCTTTTCCATATTGTTTGACTCAAAAGTTTCATTACTCAGGTTCTTTATCACATCAATGCAAAAAACACTAGATAGTTCATTAGGACATTTTCTTGACTTATAAACATTAAACTTTGCAATATCAACATCAAATTCAAGAGTCAATAATCCATCATGAACATGTATTTTAGCCCTAGCAGTGCTCAAAAAGGGTCGACTAAGAAAAATATTAGAGGATTTTAAGGATTTATCATCCTCCATGTCTAGCACCAAAAAGTTAGCATGAAAATCCAAATTATTGACTTACATGAGTAGATCCTCTAAAACTCCCTCTGGGTACACAAAGGATCGATCAGCTAACTGTATACCTTTCAAGGGATCAAGATTAAGTGCATTATAAACAGATAAAGGCACAACATTAATAGATGAACCCAAATCGCGCATAGCCTCTTTAATACCCAAGTTACCTATCTTGCACGGTATTGAAAACATACCTGGGTCCCATCACTTAGGAGGTAATTTCTTTTGTAGAACAGCGAAGATATTTTCTCCAACACTCACCCTTTCATTACCTTTCAACTTCCTCTTGTTGGTGCATAGCTCCTTAAGAAATTTGACCTATCTGGAAATTTGTTGGATTGCGTCCAACAATAGTATGTTTGCTTCAACCTTTCGAAAGGTCTCGAGAATGTTCCTCTCCTCTGTAGCACCCCAAGCGGAGAGGCAACACACCCCCGCACTATGACCTGACACGTGTATGAAATGGAAGGTCCGTACACGCACTAAGTCACAGCGAACGGTTGACAAACGAAAATCCAACCTAGGCTAGGTGGTACCTACACCCTGTACAAATGAAAATATGCAAAACCTGAATGAGGAAGCGATACAAAATACGAATTATCAAAAACTTTAATCAACAGTCATAATTCATGTATTCCAGAAAGTAAATCAACATCAACTAAACGGGTTCAACTAATCAAGTAAACCTATCCTAACTTGTCCCGAATAATCATACAATGAAAACGGGTTCAACTAATTCCACGAACCTGTCCTAACCTATCCCGAATTTCATACATACAAATCATAAGTACCAAACTGCATAATATTTATCATATACATAGCTTCCTACACAAATCGAAACAAAGTACTTAACAAATCAAACAGACCGACAAAGACTAGACAGACCCGACTCAAAGCCATCTAGCTCGAACTCCAACAATCTATACCTGCAAGCTAAAAACATAGGAGGGGCGAGGATCAGTCCACTGACTGAGTGAGGGGGCTGAACACACACACACTATACATAATAAGAAGCAAAACACGTATCAAAAGAAAGATTATGAACCGGGAGTAGGGTTTTGCATACCAAAACCATTTTTAAATCAAACGTATACTTATACTTATTCAAATCATAACAGACTGAACAAACTCGTAACATATCGAAAGAGAAAGCTCCTATCCTGTTTCATAATCACCATAGCAGAACGTATCTTATACCCGGTGGGCACGGGTCTAACTCTAACTCCTCAATTCTTAACATAAATACAAAATGAAAAGCATAAATCAGAAACAATCCTTCCCCATCAACGAAGTAGTTCAGGGATTAAACCCTTACTACACATTACCAGTACCAAAAACACACGGGGTAGCTAATCCAAGTTGTGCTTTCCCCGGTTATCCACCGAGGGCGCAAGATACCACGCCTTCCCAACCTCCAAGAGTCGCACGTAAATGTCTCAAATGAGAGCGTGCACAGGGGTCAAAAACGGCGACCCCATGGTCGTCCCGGGTCTCCCTTACCCATGTCTCGGGGGCCCCTAACACAAACCTTTACAAACACAATACCAGAACTCGCTACAAACCAAACTTATCATATAGTATCAAAATCATAACTTACATACCTTATTGGAGCATACCTCACCTTGCAACTTAGCATATGCTATAGACATACCACTCCGTGTCATCCTAATCTTTAGCTAGCTTGAAGACACACGGTTTGGAGCATAGCCTCGTTGCAAAACATTTCAAGCTTACATATGCTCGTATATATAGTTCGAAAACCTTTAATCGTATGACAAATTCATAAACATATCATATAAACACATATCTATTATATAAATATAATAGAATAATCGTATGCAGGCTTGAAAACGAGCACAGAAGGTTGTAGGTCACTTTAACTAAAATAAAAATCCTAAAACCTCGCCTTACACCGAAGAGAACGGGAAAACACGGCAAAGGAAGTCCCACTGAAACCCAAACAGCTGGCAGACACTCCCTGGAGGAACCCTGAACGGCTGAGCACGCAGAACACAACACAGGGCTCAGACTCAGACTCAGACAACCACACAGAGACGCACGACAAAGCTCAAGTGTTGAAGAAATACAATCATATAAGCAGGGTTCAAATTCATATCATATATCACATTTCATACAAAATTCACATAATAGCAAGTTACGAATTCCCTTTAAACCTATGAAGTCACATATCAAATTCTAATTATATCATTCAACGGTACAAGGTTCATACAATTCATACATCGTATAATAAATTCAAATTCAACTATCACATAAACGGTTTCGTATTCAATTTAGGTAATTTAACATTAATTACTAAATTTTAAGTTTAGTATCCAAGACATAATAGTTCATCTTTTACTTAACCAAAATGAGCATAACTATTTCACAAATGATATGGTTTAACTAATTCAAGTTATACAATTTACATTTTCCAAAATTACACAAACACCTCTTCTACAAGAGCTATATTAAATTTAATGGTATGAAGTGAAACTAATATCAACAACAATCATGAATTCATACATTCTTAATTCATTACATATTGTCAAATACCATACAATGCATATTGATTAATTTATCGAGCATACAAGAACGAATTACATTTTAAAACAATTAACAACTAATACAATTTCGGTATAACGGGGTTCAATTTATAATTCAAAGCATCAATACATATCACATTTCATTAAATGCATCATTTCATATATATTGGGCTACATTTTAAACGACAATTCAAGCATAAACCATGTATTTACAATTAAACTATTAAATTAACTAATCCCCAAATATATAAATAAATTCATAGAAAATAAACCGAGTGTCGAATCAACGAACGGAAAGTGCGTTAGACTCACCACGACGAGACGGACAAACTATCCGAAGATCGCCAGAGCGCTACCGCCGGAGCTACCGGAACAGTGGCCGGCCGCCGCCGAAACATGCCGGAAAATTCCCCAAAAATCACCCTAGCAAGAACTCCTCATGCTCGTTCCAAATCCTTGATCAATTTCTGGAAATTCCAAGCCAATCGTCCCCAATTTCAGATCTAACAATACGAAGCCCTAAAATCTTCAAAATCCAATTACTTCCAAACCGATGAACGAAAATCGAATCCGTAAAAGGCATTGTCGTAGCCGTGACGAGCTCTTCGAAACCTATATGCTATTTGCCAAAAAAAGTCACCGGAAAAGTTCACCACCATGAACAGTAACCGCTCCACTTCACTGCCTCGATTCGTTGCCATTCGGATGCCGAAACGCCGCGCCATCACCCGAAAATAACTCTCCTCATCGAGTTAAGTGAAACCCCTAAGGTTTCGTCGCCAAAAGTTCACCGGAGTGCCAGACCTGCCACCAAGTGCTGTCGCGCTGTTGCCGCTGCTGGAACCACCACCTGCGGTTGTTTTCATGCCAAACCGAGGTCGAGAACGTCTCCAGAGGGTCGAAAAACATGGGGTTGGGTGGTTGTTGGCCGGCTAGGGTCGTCAGATCGTCGCCGTCGACGGTGTGGCACAAACCGCCACCTTCGGACCACCACTGCGCTGCCGCTAGTCATTTTTAGGCCACAAAACTTGTACCATCGTATTCGCATCATCGAGCTCTTTGAAAACGACTATTGGTTCTTCAAATTCCGTCAAGTATCAGTTGAGTTCAGATTAGTGTGTGTTAGTGTATGTGAATAGTGGTAGGGCACGGTTTGATCGCTGGAGAAGAGAGAGAGAGAGCTGAAGCTGGAGTTATGGCACAAATTACGAGGATTCGAGTATTAACTCGGGTCTTCGTACGTAGAAACGATCGAAAGAAGGGATTAACGACATCAGAATTGGGCAAACTAAAAGTCTACGGACTCGTTTCGATTCCCTGAACGTATTGAAGGAGTCAAAGAGATCAAAATCTCGATCAAACAAGCAGTGACAGAAAAACCCCTAAAAAGAGAAAATTACAATCAGGCCCCTAAACTCTAAAAGAGTTCAAAATAGGGCAATGCAAAGCACAAAATCACAGAATTAAACACACAAGGAAGTTGAAACATGGCGTACCTTATTTGTAGGACGAGCGGGGTGTTACATCCTTTATCTGTTTCTTCATTTCTCCGATACGTTAAGGGAATGGAGGCCGAATCACCAGGGGCTTCGGCTGCAAGACGATTTTTGACTCGCTGTCTCAGTTTGGGTCTAAGGTTTGGCCAAACTTTGGAGCCATACCTTCTCCATGATCACCTATGGACCCATTTTCGTCCCTTATCTTTCTCCTGTGGTAGAGGGAGTTCCTTACCACTTTTGATCGTGATGGCACTGACATTTTACCTAGGATCCTCGGTTTGCAATGGTAACTTCCCTTGATTCTCCAACCTGCTCAATGCAGTTGCAATCTGACCCAATTGGATCTCCAAATTTTTAAATGAGGAACCTAAGTTTTGTACTGTGGATCCTATATTCTGAACGGTTGATTCCAAGTTTTTAATTTGGATTACTTGTAGGTTGAGAGGTGGATTCGGTTGTTAGGCTTGTGGAGGTTTAGGTTTGAAGTTTTGAAAGTTAGGTGGTTGAGGTGTAGGAGCATAACTCAGACTGGGGTGATTTTTCCATCCGGGGTTAAATGTGTTGGAGTAGGGATTGGAAGTCTTTTGTTGGAACTCTGCAGCACTAGCATTCTCCATCGTGCCCTCTTGAAGGGAGGGCATGCGTCAATGAGGTGTAATGTGCTCGCACACAATTGGTAAACCATCGCCACTTGGGGGGCACTTGCACCAAGGTTAGAAGTTAAAGCAGTTATCATATTCTTAAGTTCATCAAAAGGGAAAGAGTTGACCTTGTTAACCTATCGTGGAATATCCGGTATGGTGTAGTATTTCTGCGAATTCGCAATTATCTTGCCAATCATGTCCTTCAATTCGCCGGATGTCTTGTCCAGAATGGACCCTTCACTTGAAGCATCTAGCATTCACTTTTCCGCAGGCATCAAACCTCGGTAAAAGTTATGAATAAGGTATTCTCTGCAAGGTTATGATGCGGTGGTATCGTTCCTAATACTCATGTAAGCCCTCTTGTGCCTTCTGCTTAATTGTGATGATCTCCTGAAGAAGATCTAGTTGTCGCGAAGTCGGAAAGAATCTGTCCAGAAACTTTTCAGCACATTGGTCCCGAGTTGTGATGGATGCAGGCGGAAGGGAATTCAGCCATTTTCTCACTGCATCTTGTAAAGAATGGGAGAATGCTCGCAACTTGATTTGATCCTCGGTGACTCCCGGTGGTATGGTGGAACAACATAATATATGAAAATCTTGGAGGTGTTGGTGCGGGTTCTCATTCTCCTTGTCGCAAAAAATGGCGAGCAAGTGTATCAACCCCGTTTTAAGCTCAAATCCGGCAGTGACCTCTGGGAAAGTGGTGCAGAGGGGTTACTGTGCGGTATTAGGGCACACTTGGTCGCATATGGTTATGCGAGCTGATGGTTCTGCCATCGTTAAGGTTTGGCCAAACGTTACGGTTCTTTGAATGTTCTAAATCAGTGCCTAACCCTTCAGATTTGATCAGATCGGAATCCTCCTCAAGGCTCTTTCGCGTTTTGGTTTGTTTCCTTAATGATCTCACAGTTTTTTCGATTTCTGGATCATAAATCGGCTCGTCTTTTGCGCGAAGACTCCTGTTCACGAAAAAGAATTAAATTCAAAGTACCAATCCCCGGCAACGGCACCAAAATTTGACAGGTGTTGAGTCGGTCAAAATAAAATATAATTCCGGTGCGACAATAAGAAGGATAATGCAACGGGTCAAACCACAGAGATTGGACGAAATCGGTTCAATTAATTAACAGGAAAAATCGCACAAATAACAAGTCAATTTGAAAAAGGGGTTTTGGATTTTATTAACTAATCAAACTAACTAACTAAGCAATTAAAATAAATAAACTAGAGGAAAGCAATAAATCACGTTGAGAGGGGTTTTTAATAAATCAGAGGGAAAACAATACCTAGCTATAGATTATAATTCAATTATGACATCGATCATCGCTACAAGGATGATTTACAACTTGTTCACATAGGTTAGATATAGCGAATAGAGACCCTCGACTTTGCCTAGTTTTCTCTTAAATAATAGAATAATCTAGAGACACTCGACGATTATTCTCTAATCAACTCACAACTCCTAAGAGACACTCGAAAGGAATTTAATAAGTCAAACAACATTCAGAACCAAGAAAGCACTAACCCGAATTAACCTAATCACAACCGCGTTAGATTTAAATCCGATTATTAATTCCTTTAACGGTTCAGACTCGACTACAAATCCTATCGTTAATGTGCCACTAATTATCTATTAAGCACTACAATAACTTCATGCAATCAAGATTAGCTATATGCAATTCAAATTACTTAGATGATCGGGCTATATCAAACAACAATTAAATCACAATAACAAAACACTCAATGAATTAATAAATACGCGAATTGAATTTCAATATAAAACGATCAAATCTCACGAGGTCCAACTAAATTAAAAATCTCTAGCTAAGTGCTACGGAATTTGTCACCCATAAACATGATGTTCAAAGATATGAAATAAAAATAAAAACATATAGAATAAAGGAAAATTGAAAAGGAAAGATTTTGCTCTCGGAAGAATCTTCGAGCTGCTCCGCCTCAAGTCTCTCGCCCAAGTTGCTGCTGCGTGAGTAATTGCATGGAAAAGTTTTTTTTTTCCCAATCAGCTTCCTCGATGGTTAATATATAGCCTGCAAACTCCAAGCAAATCTTACTCCAAATAGGACTCAATTTCACGCAAGTTGCTGCCCAAGTTCCTGCCAATACAAGCCCAACTCTTCCAAAATCAATCCAAAAACAACTGGGCCATGCCTTGTAGCACTCTCGGCCCAAAGTAGAAATTCCAAGACTTTAAATTCTTGGCCCAACGCACCAAGCCAATAGTCATAGCAATAATTCACATCTTGGGATCTCTAACACCAACAAAGTTGTAAGTCGAATTTCTAATCAATAAAAGGATCGTTTCGACCTTATATACTGTATATCTATCATGGTCAAATATTGAGTTCAATATATCGACTTACTAGTTGTTATTTTCCTTTTTTCTAGTGTAATTCGAACATGTGATTTAAGTCTAATTTGAATTCGATCAAGGTTAATCCCGACCAATGAGTTTGGGTATGCATTGTGAATGAATGCTAATTCGCATGAAATGAAGTCGGCATATCGTTAAACTCTATTCAATCTAAAATATTGTTAGAACATGCATAATGAATAATGCTAATTCGAACAAGAAAACACAAAATTTCATTAATAAACTTGACCAAAAGTCGAGTCATTACAAAACGTGGGCTAAGGGGCCTTTAGATTTTTCAGCGGGAGCAACATTTGACCTCATTCAGGTCGATCCCGTTTACTACAGTAGAAAAATTAAAACAAGAAAACAAAGACCCCTAGTAGGTCTGCCAACACTACAAAAAACTGGCCAAATTTCGATGGGCAAAATCGACGAAATTTTCTGAAATTTCGTCTGTTCCCCGTTGATTTTTTTCAATTCTGACGGTCTAGCAACGGCATAACAACGGAGAGGCGGTTGTTGGTGAAACCTTTGTCGGAATGGTGTACCCACGGGCTACTGACGTCGGTCTCCCATCGGAATTCTGAAACCGACGATACTCCGACGGTAGCCCGATGGGCGTTGGACGATTTGTCCCATATAACATACCAATGGAATCACCGTCGTTATTCTGTTGTTTAAATTCCGACGGTGCATATGGCCGACGGCTAGCGGTCATCGGATTTCCATTGGGAGGTTTTTTCGACGGCTTCCCAAAGACTTCACCCGTTGGAAATGTACGACGACACATGTTCCTTTTGAACCCACACCGACGGGCGTTTTCCGTCGGGATTTCGTCGGCATTATTGCGATGGGTTTACTTGTTGGTTGTTCGTCGCTTTTTCTGCGCGTAATAATAATTTTTAACCGATGGATTTCCGTCGGAATTTTTAAATTTTTTTTTAATTTTATTTTCCCTGTTTATTCCAGAGATCAAAACCTGTTTATAACTGTTCCCAAATGAGCCAAAACGCAGGAAAATACCAAACTCAACAACTAAATGGAGCAATGTATATACGAAATGCAGCAAATGTACAAATTCATAACATGATTTAAGCAAATGTTATTAAACATAATTGGAAAGCATAATGAACTACATATCCTTTCAGCCAATCTTCAAAATTAAACAGTATTCAACTCTTAAACTTAGTCATCTAATATATCCCAATTCTTGTCCAAAATTTTGCCGCATTAACTAAAACAACCATTATACCTAAGTTCACGGGAAAATCTTCCGCACAAACCGAAATCCCCTGGACTCCTATCATCAAGTTTATCCTGCACCTAGAAAAAACCAATCAGCACTTAGCAATGGTAGAAATTACAACAGCAATAAGTAAAAATAATGTAAATACCCAGGAGCATATCTTAGCTTAAGCTGCCAATCATTTACATCTTATATGATAAATTACAAGAAAAAAGGCAGTAGCATGTTAACTCAAATGTTGTCAATATAAGAGCATAATTGTTAATGAGATCCTCCAGTCAACAAGTACAATTCGAGCATAGTTTGTCATAAGTTTAAACCAAAACCAACTAACACTTCTAAAGTTAGAACCTCACTACCGGTAATTTATTAAACTTAGCTCAAGTACCCAGCAGCATATAGCACTAATCACAGCAGCAATAAGTACCCAGCAGCATATTAAACTTAGCTTAAGCTGCCAATCATTTACCAATACTTAGTTTGACATATTACAATGGCACTAATCACAACATAAGAGATCCTTAGTTTGACATATTACAATGGCACTAATTACAACATAAGAGATCCTTAGTTTGACATATTACAATGGCACTTAGTTTGACATATTACTAATACTTGGTTTGACATATTACAATGGCACTAATCATATACTTAGTTTGACATATTACAATGGCACTAAGCTTAGCTTAAGCAATGGCACTAATCACAATAGCAATAAGTACCCAACAATTACAGCATATATATTTTGACATATGTTTAAACCAATACTTAGATGTTGTCAATATAAGAGCATAATTGTTAAAGAGATCCTCCAGTCAAGAAGCACAATTACAGCATAGTTTGTCATACGTTTAAACCAATCTCAACGAACACTTGAAAAGTTAGAACTTCAAACCTTAGTAAAACTCAGATCTAATTTTAATCAATATTCGTATTCTGAAATAATTGCTTAAGGTGATATTTTAAAATATTGGAAAAACTCTAGTTTGGGGGTATTAAATATTTAATATGTAGCATCTCTTCACAGTGAAATCCCTCAGGAGAAGATACCGCAGCTGATTGTCCAACTAGCGGAAATGCCTTAGTCAGTAGCCTGCCTTACGACTGAAAATGGTACTTGCTGCACTTCCTGAGAAAGAAGTCGATCTATCTGCCATTGCAGGATCAGCGATTTCGGATTTACTTATTAACCTAGTTCTCAAAGGCTAGGAACTCCGGATATGAGATTGGACTAGACTTGGCTAAACTTTTTATAGTTCATGAGAATTAACATATAGGCCGACATACCTCAATCATCACCATGTGCATCATCGTCTGCAGCAGCGCCATCATCATTCATCGGGTCACGCACACGTTTTCCCTTGCTTTCTGCTTGCAACATCTGGAACATTTGTTGCATAGTGTTTAGCATTTGTTGTTGGGAACTCTTGAGTTCCAAAATTTCCCCCCTCAATTTCGTAATCTTATTTGAATCTTGTGACGCGATCGAATGTGGGGGTACGAGCAGACGGTGATGGACCAGGACCCAACGTGGGAAGGGTCTCTGGTAAGTGGTTCAACCCAGTAAGACGGCCTTTCTTGTTTGGACCCCCTTGCGCCGGGATCCATAATGAAACATCATCTAACGGTTCGTAACTCGTATCCTGATTCAGACGTGGTGCTTGCTCCTCAATGGCCTTGTGGTATCTTATCTATGTATGAATATGAAATGTTACCAAATTTTATACTAAAGATTGCATAGAAAGTAAGCAGAAAACCAAAAAAAAAAAAAAAAAAAAAACCAACCTTTTATTGAGCGCGCTTATCCTCTGGGGAAAGATTCGCAATTATTTTCTCCCTATCATCAACCTTGACAAATATCAGGTTGTACACGGTGCCCGAGTCCAATTATTCGCCCATTGCAGCCTCCTAAATAATTCCAAATACGCATGTATAATTAGAAGACAACACAAGTGACTGCATGTAAGTAATCATGTTTGAGCCAGAACCGATTTATTAATTTATTCAAAATTAAACCCCTTACAACAAATCTAATATGAGCCAAAAATGTAGTTACCTTATTTGTTGAGTCTATTACCTTTCCAAAAAATTCAAAGGTTATATAAGAACAAGATAATTTAAATAATGATCTTACACAGGTATATAGATAAAGTAGATATATAGTTAAGGTATACATAAATGATTTCACACAAGTAAATTAAAAACAACGATTTCAGCAGATTAGATATGTAGTTAAGGTATATATAAATATTATAAACAGCAGCCTTGCCTTTGTGATTAAGCAAGATTTGATGGTAAGAAACTGGACAATTTGGTGGTATGAAATTTACCTTCTTCTTAATAATCGTGTGAACACTTTGAGATCCCCCAGTGTATGTTAGCGCCCCCATCGCTGAAGCTCTATTAGCTTTGTTCCTTTGTCAAATTGCTTGATAATCTTCCTTGTCCCAGATTTCGCGCAACTGATTGTAGACTTCATCAAGCATCCACCCGGGCTTTTTTACGTTTTTCCTAACATCATGGAAGATACCTCTCGTTCGTTCGCCCATTTTTTCCATGAAAGCGGAGTACATATGTGCCTCGACATTAGGGTCCCAATACACAAATTTCTGAAAAATTAAATCATGTTATCAAACTTACTGTATTTATAAATAATTTATTCATATAATAACTACCTTCCAATCTTCAAACCAACTATCTCTCTCGGGTTGTGGAACGTCACTCCATTTGTCATAACTCATAGGGCTTTGTAAGCCTGCTTTTAAGCACATTTGTAATTGCATTTGTGTCATCTTTGTTGTCATAATACCTGTAAAAATCTCATAGATTTAATATTTTCAGATTTGTATCATAAACAATCAGAATTAGGAACAAAATTGTGGAAAAATTAGCACTTGCCCTCGCTTTCCAACGGGAAGTAATAGTTTTTTTTTCCAATGGGAGCATGAAATCTGTCTTGCATGCTTGGATCATGGTCATGGTCAATAGTCTCCCCTTGCATTACATCAGGTGAACTTTTTTCAATCGGGAATCTGTGAAAGGTGGTTCTGTCGATGGTGTAGGAGAGGATGTAGGTGTTCGTATTGTAGCTGGAATGGCAGATTGTGAAGAAGATCCAGGGGAATGCGTATCAGGGCTTTGTAAGGATGGTATAGGCCGAATACCATAGCCTCTACTGATTACCTCTACCTTTGGTAGCAGTCCTCGCACGCAAAGCCTTAGAAGGGACACGTTGTGGGTGCCTCTGCGACGACAAACACAAAACTGAATATTAGAACACTTATTTTCAAATAAATTATCATACGCATTTGCACCAAAAAAAATAAAATTATTATACACATCAATAAGGAGAATAATAAGAATATATTACGAATCATTCATTATCATTATCCTCCCACATATCATCACTCAATTCATCATCGACAACATCATCATCAATTTGGTCATCATATGTATTAATTTCGGTCTCAACAACATCTTGTGATATAATGTTAGGGTCGGCTAACGGCCCAATAACATCGTCTAACTCTATCGGAGTAATAATTGATCTATCATCATTCTGGTATGCAATCTCTAGTGATTCCTGATCTAATTCTATTCTCCCTTTAGGTTTGGTTTTGATAACAGCCCACCAATGTATCTTATCTTTGATTCGACTGGGATATGGGACATAATACACCTGAGGTACCATGTGCGCACATATGAACCCATCATAACTTCTGTACCTACCGGTTTGTTTTATCTCAACAATAGAGCACTCTAGATTACCGATACGGGTCCCTCGTCGAGGGGTAGGATCAAACCAATAACATTTAAATAGAACAATCTTCTTTGTTGGAGATCCAAGGTATTCCAGCTCAATGATCTCGTCTATAGTCCAGTAATAATCATCAGTTGTGTTAGTGTTGTCACACTTCCTTTCACCCAAACACCATAATTAATTGTCTTTTTCCCAAGTCCCCAAGACCTAGTGTGGAATTTAAAACCGTTCACGAGGTACTTCTGAAATGTCTTAACTTTCGTATTCGGGCCCCAAGCCAAGTGTTGCAAAAAAGGATCAGCAATTCCATTGTCGGGGTTTTGAACCTAACCAAGAATATTTAAATGTAATTTTTTTACTTTTATAAATGAACTAATCAGTTTTTTACAAATTTAATGACCAACTTACATGATCTTTGAACCACCAGACAAAGTGTTGTCGAAATCCTGTCCATCCCTCGTGCGAGTCTGTGTGAATTGACTTAAAGGATAATTCAAACCAAAGAAATATCAGTCACTAAAGTAATGGAATTCAACTAGCATGCATACGGGGCTTAAATTATTTAATTTACTTACGTGAGATATGTTTGAACCTCATCACAGTTTATTAAAACATACAGCGAGGCTGCATTATACTCCTTTGTCGATGTAATATGACGTTCTTTGGTGGCACCAAATGCACATCCTGGTTTATTGAAAATGGAAAATATGGGCGCAGTTAAATCATCATCATCACCCCCATCATCGTTTCTACCAACCCTATTCCTCATGGAACGAACATGAGTTCCAAAGTAGAACGAGCAAAAGTGTGCCGTCTCACGTCATAAATATGCTTGACAAATTGAGCCTTCCACTGTCGCTTTGTTTTTAACTGTCCTCTTAATTTTGCCTAAAAACCTATATTATTAAAAAATAATCAATAATTATTGAAGTAAACACAACTTATAAAGTACGTCCTTAATTTCATATGTTATTTTTACCTTTCAAATGGGTACATCGATCTAAACTGTACTGGACCTCCATTTCGAGCCTCTTCGATCAAATGCACTGGTAAATGTTCCATTATATCAAAGCATGCCAGCAGAAATACCCTCTCAAGTTTACATAGAATAATAGGCATGTTTTTTTCCAATTGATCGAGATCATCATGTCTTAGGGTACTCGAACATAGGTCCTTGAAAAACTTGCTCAATTCAGCCAACGGTTTCCACACTTCGTCAGGCAATTCTTTGAATGCAATTGGTAATAGTTGCTCCAAAAAAATATGGCAATCATGGCTTTTCATTCCATGTATCTTAGTTGATTGAACATCAACACACATCGCCAAGTTCGATGAATATCCATCAGGCATTCGAAGCTGATCCACTCACAAATTATCCGCTTTTGCTCTAACGTAAAAGCATACTTCGCTTTCGGCTTTCCCCACCTGCCATTCCCCTTAGGAACCAACGCCAGTTCAGGACGCCTACACAAATCCTGCATATCTAACCGTGCATTTGCGTTATCCTTGGTTTTTGTTGGCAAGTCTATAACCATGTTGAAAATATTATCGAAAATATTCTTTTCGATATGCATCACGTCTAAGTTATGGCGGATGAGAAGGTCCTTCCAATATGGTAGCTCCCAAAAGATACTTTGCTTCTTCCAATTATGTGTCTGACCACAATCCGGAATTTTTTAGATATTAGGTTATTCGGTAACTTTTGGGAGATTTTGGACTTGTTCCCACAATTCACCACCGCTTAACTTGGGAGGTGGAGGATCATATTCTGTTCGATTCTTTTTTAAATTGATTTTGTTATTCCTATATGGATGATCTTCATCAAGGAACATCCGGTGACAGTCAAACTAACTAAATTTTCTCCCGTTTTGTAAGTACGTAGCCTTGCTTTCGGGCATGCAATATGGGCATGCTAATCTGCCGTGAGTACTCCAACCAGATAGCATTGCATACACAGGAAAGTCATTAATAGTCCACATTAATACAGCTTTCATGCAAAAATTTTGCTTTGTGGATGCATCATATGTGGTCACACCAACTTCCCACAGCTCTTTCAACTCATCCACTAACGGTTGTAAATACACGTCAATGTTCTGTTTCGGATTATGAGGCCCAGGAACAAATATGGCATCGTCATACACTTTTCGGGTGGAAGATTGTATGGTGTCACAATTACAGGCCAACATGAATATGATGCCGCAGTCTGTGAATACGGCGTAAGCCCATCTGCGCACAAGGCAAGACATACATTTCTCGGCTCACTCGCAAACTCTGGATGTGTTTGGTCAAAGTGTTTCCATGCTTTCCCATCTGACGGATGAGATATTGTCCCTTCTAGACTTTCCTTTTTCCTCGTACCAAGGAGAGCCACAAAATTTGCATTCAGTGAGGTCGTGGTTTTCCTTGTAATACAGCATACACCCTTTGACACGACAATCAATTTTTGTGCTCTCTAATCCTAATTTCTGCATAAGTTTTTTGGCTCCATAGAAGTTCTTAGACAAGCTCTGACCCGGTGGGCATAGATCTGACATTAACTGGATAAATTCATCGACGAGGTTGTATGTTGCATTATAATCATTTTGAATACTCATTATCCTCGCTGCAACTGGCAAGGGTGAATGTTTAGCGCACCTATCCCATACAGGTTTGTTAAATTGATCCAATAGGTCGTAAAAACTTTGAGTATCTGGATTAGGTGACTCCTCATTGCCCGATGGTGCCCAACATCCTGCATAGATGCATCGAAACACATGTTGTGTCGCCTTAATGGATCAACATTACCATGATGATTTATGTTGCTTGTGCCAGCATGACCAATATGTGGTGTTGCATCCCCATATTCAACATGCGCTGCAACCTCTCCATGATCTGTCCAGTACCAATAGTTGGGTTTGAAACCATTGGAATATAAATGTTGTCTCAAATCATCAGGTTTTAATAAATCACCCTTTCTTATGCACTTCTTACAAGGACAACGTATCACCCTTTCTCGTAGAAATGACTCTAAATTACTAGCATGCTCAATGAACTTTTCAATCCCTTGAATATATTTTACCTTGCAACCCCCCTCAATCCCTTGAATACTCATTATCCTCGCTGCAACTGGCAAGGGTGAATGTTTAGCGCACCTATCCCATACAGGTTTGTTAAATTGATCCAATAGGTCGTAAAAACTTTGAGTATCTGGATTAGGTGACTCCTCATTGCCCGATGGTGCCCAACATCCTGCATAGATGCATCGAA
This sequence comes from Lantana camara, assembly GCA_037501455.1. NCBI lineage: Eukaryota > Viridiplantae > Streptophyta > Magnoliopsida > Lamiales > Verbenaceae > Lantana > Lantana camara. Next base: position 115,491,751 of record CM074857.1, read on the forward strand.
ACACATGTTGTGTCGCCTTAATGGATCAACATTACCATGATGATTTATGTTGCTTGTGCCAGCATGACCAATATGTGGTGTTGCATCCCCATATTCAACATGCGCTGCAACCTCTCCATGATCTGTCCAGTACCAATAGTTGGGTTTGAAACCATTGGAATATAAATGTTGTCTCAAATCATCAGGTTTTAATAAATCACCCTTTCTTATGCACTTCTTACAAGGACAACGTATCACCCTTTCTCGTAGAAATGACTCTAAATTACTAGCATGCTCAATGAACTTTTCAATCCCTTGAATATATTTTACCTTGCAACCCCCCTTCCCCCCCCCCCCCCCCCCCTCTCTCGGTTTAGGATTTGTCCGATTGTACATCCAAAGTCTATGAGTAGGAATATTCACCATCTACAATCACGGTTAATTTACAGGATTAGCTTTAAAAGGCAAATGTAAGAAACTATCTACGTTAATATATATATTATTGGAGTCAAGAATACTATTAGAGATATAAAGGTGGTTGCGTATAACTTACTTAGGGAATTATCGGAAGGATACATTCAGATTAGTGACACAATTGGCAGCCAACCAAGCTTTGCACTATGGTCAGATTAGTTTGTTTTCTTTTAATCTATGAAACTACAAAGTGTTATTGTCTGTGTGTGTGTTGATTATAAAGACTTCGAACTTTACTACAAAGTGCCATTTGTGCAGATTTATCCAATAATCACATATAACATCTTAAAGTGGTACAAGATTATCATATAATCACATTAAACCTCCTGAAGCCCAATTGTACAAGATAATCATATAATCACATAAAGTAGTCTACCAAGTATTCATAATAATTCCAGAATTTAATAATCAAACTCAGAAGATAAAGAATCCCAGAATTTTATGAATTATCACCTCAATTAATGTGTTATAGAGCACAAAGTCAGCTGCTTTCCTCCAACTGCAGTCGCACCTGAAAGGCAATTACTTTTACACAAATGCTTCACAATATATTCAAACATTGCAAGCCATGAAGTACATCAAACCATGAATATATTCCCCTAATCTTCACATTTTCTCAGCCTTTACCAACTGACCTCCATTTACTAATTGATCAAAACGGGGTAGTACAATACATAACGGTGGCTCATCAGAATTTTCATGTACTCTCATTCGGATACATCGCAACTTATGCATCTTAAACTTTTACAAGACATAATATACCATTTGTTTGGACGTTCCTAATATTTATTAGCAAACATCAGTTTCACAACTGTACAGAAAAAACCTAAACTGTTATTTATGCTTTGCTTCTAAGAGTTGTAACTACAAATTGTTATTGTTTGTGTCTGTGTTTTTAAAAGCTCCATAAATATTACTCAGCTGAATAATAAATTAGAATATAAATGTTTAGAACTTTCACCATATAGTTGGGAAGTTTGTACTATAATCACAGAAAACAACGTAGAAGCCATTTCTACACGTTTATTTTTCAGTCAGTTTATTAAGAATAATCAAAGCCAGTACCTAAAAAAAACACATAAATCTGTTATCACCTCAATTAATGCCTTCGAGCTCGAAAAATAGACTGTTTTGCTCCAATTGCCGTAAAGTGCTCCAATCACAAAATCAACTGTTTTGCTCCAATCACTGAAAGGAATTATGTTATAAAGATTCAGAATTCTGCTCAAGTGCAACAAAATATATTCAAACATTATAAGCTATGTATTTCCTCAAACCATTGAATGTATGCAATCGGCTACAATTCAACTTATTCCTAATATCCTATTAGAACACAGAATATAAGACAAAGGATTTATACTATCACTTGAACGAATTGCTTTAGTTGACCAAATACATTCTCCAATTTGCTCCCAATAACATTATCACCTGGAACCACAAGTATGAAACATACTAATTAGCTTCAGGATTAATAATGATTTTACATTTCAATGATCAGTTACAAGGGCTTCACAATAAAGATATGTTTTTCATTTCCATGCCAATATTAAGAATGTGATAGCTATGTTAACATGTTGTTGCCTACCTTGCCAGCAAATTGACCATTGTTATACATTAATTTCAACATACTTTATCATCAAGCATAGTAATATTCTTGGTCAGAAGCTGCGATCAAATTCTTATATTCTAGCTGATAATCTAATCATTTTTTAAAGAAACCAGAGTCATGCAGCCAAATTAAAACACATTATAAAAGAGCTTACCAGTTTAGCAAATAATGGAATACCTTATGGGTAAAATTGTTATAATTCACCACAAGTTCTTCACCCGAACATCTAATTAACCACAAGTCCTTGACCAATCAATATTCACACTTCAACCTGACCCCAGGTCCAAGTTTTTGAACCAACACCTTTCAGCTCATAATATACACAAGTACATATAATATATATCATATAACGTTAAATGCAACCACAGCAAACCATATATTCCAGATTTATTTGTAACATATGCAGATAATTTCAACAAAACAAAAAAAAAAACACGTTTTCTGAAATCAAATGTGCAATCATACCTTCGAAAGAATAACAGTTGTCCAAAGCATCCAAACTGCCCAGCACTCTTGTTGCTTGCTCCACGGATAATAAAACATCTTCTTCGGGTTCAAAACTAGAAATATGTTCAGTTGAGGACCAAATCGGAACTGCACATCCAAAAGAAATCTCACTGACAAAAGGGTAGAAAGGCTTATTGATGCAGTTTACGGAGGCTAAAACTTTTTACTTAGCAGTGAGAATCATGCTATAAAATTGAACATGATAAATGGACAAGTTCTGAAAGAAAAGGTACAACAGTTTTAAAAATATTTATGCAAGAGCTACAACCCGCTAACCTCAAATTTCCGAATCACCCTCAAACTCAATGAATCTTGGCTTCTGCGCATAAAAACCCTTACACACAAGACTGTCGAACCACAGTTTCACAAACCCTATCAAACCCTGTCGAAAAACGACTTCTCTTAAGATAAACGGACCCACTAACACCGGTCTTCAATCTTTGCTCTTAGGTGAAGACTCCAGCTTCTAATTACCCAACTGAAAATTTCAAAAATTTACATCATTAAGAATATACATAAAAAATATACTCAAGCTTCTGAGGAATTTCAATCAAATTAAGACAAAAGCAAACATACCCAAAGTAATGTGGCTTCAGCAATTGTGCATGAACCCTAGCTCCTTCACCTTCACCTGCAATTGAAATTCCGACAAGCCTAAAACCTTCACCTTCACATTCGCCTAAGACCTCGAAATTCAGACAACCCTAACACCTTCACCTTCACCATTACCTTCAACTGAAATCCCGACAACCCTAACACCTTCACCTTTGTACAAAACCTCAAAATTCCTACAACCCTAGCGCCTTCACCTTCACCGTCAACTGGGATTCCGACAGTAGAGCAATTGTGCGTGAACTTAGATCCTTCACCCCTCCTAATTCAGAATATGAAGTGATTTGGGGAAAAAATTCACGCCGATAGCTCATAACATCTAAAGGGTATAATAATAATTTCAACGTAAAATGTTCCGACGGTATATATTCGTCGGTAATCCGTTGGATGATCCTTATAAAATGAAATCCCGGCGGATAACCAACAGCCACAGCCCGTCGGTTATTTCATGCAAACCTCCCAACGGCCACCCCCGTCGGAATGCCGTTGGAATATTTTACCCCAAAATATTGTGCAAAACATACCGACGAAAATCCGATGACAATATGATGGATGGCCCGTCGGAAGATTTTGGCGCACTTTTTTAGAGACCGCTATTATTTCCGACAGCAGTCCTACGGAAAACCGACGGCCCTTCCCTCGAGATTTTAAGGAAAGAGTCATTGCAATCCCGTCGGTTGTTCATCGCTTATCCGTCGGAATTCGGGGTTTTTTTTTTTTGTAGTGCAAGAAAATGTTGATTATAGATAAAGGCAGTGGACAGGTATGTGATAACGTGCTTAATCCTCGTATATTTCTTGCGTTCATGACTGAAGTTTAATGCTTAATTTGGAAATATATTGGTGCATTTGATGTGGTTTGTGTTTACTCGGGCAGACGTGCTTATTGCATTTAATTGAGGACTGTCTGGGCCATATTTGTGTGTGTGACTGACTTTGTGCCTTACAAAAGGATCTACATATAAAATCTTACCAAATTATGCGTATTCCAAGATCGAGGTATGGGATATCCCCCCATTTCTTCGAGGTGGTAAAACTGGATTTCTGAACTTTGGCTATTTGGTATGAACCCTCCCAATTTGGATCGAGCTTTCTGACATGCCTAGTGACATCAACTCTTTTAAGTACAAGGTCGCTGACCTTGAATTTTCGAGGTAAAACCTTCTTATTGTATCTTTAAGCTATGGAAGCTCAGTATTACTGCATCCGATGAAAACCTTGTTCTCTCTTTTCTTCAATAGTGTCCAGCTCAAATATTTTGTTCTCTTAATTTATATCCAGTTGATAATGTGACACTTGAGCTGTCTGATGTTTCAATTCGGCAAGCATTACACCTTCAGACCCGCATACCAATGAGAAAGGGGTTTTCCCAGTGACCGTCAGAGGTGTTGTTCGATAAGTCGATAATACTCCATCGAGTTCATCTGCTCAGTCTTCGTTCGTGGCTTTGAGCCGGTCTTCAAGTTCTACATGATGATTCGATTTGTGACGTTGACTCGATGGGGATCACCTTCGCCGAGTGTTAGTGTGTAAGATTGGCGTGCCTTTTATAACTTGGATACTTCTGTTGGAAAACAGCAGAGTTTGCACAGCGGAAGTTTAAAATTTTTTTCAAAAGTAGATCTAAAAGACTTGCAATATTCGTATCGTATCATAGGGTGTTTCAAGAAACTTACGTTGATTAAAGCTTTCTTGTGATGTTGATACCGCCTATCAAACACCCTTCAAGCGGAATGTCCCTCGAACGTCCTTCGATTAGATCCCAAAGTAGGCAATCCTCCAAACCATATCCACACCAGTCCTAGAACACAATCAATCTAGTGAGAATGCTAGTTCTATGGCTTGTTTTTTGCTAGGATATTTTACTTTGAAAATTTTTCTTTTATTTTCTAAAAAACGATTAAGACTTCTTGAGTGTTGGTCTAAAGAGTAAGAAAAGCATCACCCCTAGTATATATACTAGGTGGTTCGAACCCTATTAGGGTTTCCTAAACCAATGGGCTTTGTTTTCTTAATCACTAATTAACTAATTAATTATTAACTTTTAATTGAATAATAAGTTCTTAACTTATTCTCCAAGTCTAGCAAGAGATGTTTTCTATCTCCTACAATAGGAAGTTTGACTTTTCAACCTTTATCTAATATAAAGTTAAAAGTCAATTTATTCAATAAATAACTTAATTCATAATTAATTATTTATTGGGTTAATTATTTTGAGAATAGTCTTAACAATTAATTTGTAATTAATTAAAAGATCAAAATTAATTAATTATAATTTAATTAATTAATTCTAGAAAATAATTAACGTGTAAAATAATTACACGTCGGAGCCACGCATGAAGCCACATGTGCTTGACACGTAGCAGCCACGCAGGCCGCGTGACACGTGGCAGCAGTCCATGTGTGATGCTCCATTTCCATCAACAATTTGATCATTCGTTAATCCAATTAACATCCTACCATAACCCTCGTATTCTGGCATTTGTGTGTGACCCTTTAGGTTCATTATTCGATTAGCAGTGACAGTAATTAATTAATTCTCATAATTAATTAATCACTTCACATATCACACTACCGTAATCTAGTAATGAGTGTGTGACCCCTAGCCGAATAATGAAATGAATCGAAGAACCTTTCAATAAATGACAATCAGTGAAATACGATCCTCCTACAACTCCAACTCTCAATCAAAAACTAAGGCATGGGAATAAACTCAGAGCCTTGTTATTCTTAATATTTGAAGTTAAGTTCGTTTCATATCCATTTAGATCTCAATCCAAGAAAACCTCATTTTCTTGATGTCTTGATCTTTTATCCACCTTGGCCAAGGATTTAGTATTTAATGGACTACGAACAACTTAATCAGTAACAGATCATTCTTGTTCTTAACAAGTGTAGGTCCTTTATCGATTCTACTAATTCTACATATGCCACTTGTGTAATCCCAGCATAGGTCGTGGTTCAGGTATCTATATAGCGACACTCTTTTGAGCCTATATCAAAGATTACAGAGTTAGCTCTGTGAGACATTACAAAATCTCAAGTCAAAGGATTATTAATCACGTCATTGACCTGTGAGATATTTCCTAATCTGGAAGTTTCTAGGAGACTTCCTTTCCCATTTAGGAATGTTCTCACGTGGGACATCTCAATGATGAAGTTCTTGTAACAATCACCCTTATGTATTATGTGCTGGGTGGCGGGCCCGAGAGGGTTATTGAACTGCTCAAAATCTGATGCTCTTAAATGAAATAGAAAGCAGCCATATTTATAAAGGAAAAATGGGGACATCCGTGCCATTTTCGAAATTTTGGCGTGCAAGCCAAGCTCGTCCGCCCAATCTGAGACCGCCACGTAGATCCTTGGAGAGCAAGGATTCCAACGCCGCCGACCACGCGCCGGGTTGACGTGGAACGCTCCGCCACACGCGGCCTAAAGACTTTTGTGTGCTGGCGTGTGTTCTACACGCGCCTCAACAACTGACTACCACGTGTCCGGTCCGGTCCAGTCCGACTGAACTGGTTCAGTTCCGTAGGCCAGTTCGGCCGTGAACCGATCGGCTCAACTTGGTCAGGGTCTGGTGACACGTGGCTGAATCGTATTCGTCCACGTGTCCGGGCCAGTCAAACCTTGACCCGGCCCTATCCGACGACCCGTCCATTGAATCGCAATCCGACACGTTTCCAAAACAAATCTGGGCTGACGTAGCGAGATTTGTGCCGTCCACGTGTCGCACACGGTGGCGCCTAGTCAGAGCCATTTGGTGACTGACACGCTGACGTGGTGTGACACCTCAGCTGCCACGCCAGCCCTCCGCTACGTTAGCATTTTTTTTTTGGAAAAATTTTATTTTCTCCAAAATAAAATTTCTGGCATTTCCAACTCTTTGGAATTTAATTTATTTTCTCAAAATAAATCCCTTGGCTATTTTCAAAACACTTTGAAAATTCATCTCTCTCTCCCCTTTTAATATTTTCTCTTTTATCTTCGCTGGGGCTTGCGGGGGGACCTGCAGGACTCATTAATTTTAGCTCCAAACAGGTCAATCTATTATTATCTCATGACAATAATTGATTACCATTTAACAATATTTAATTCCACTAAATAAATATTGTTGAACTCTAAAATTAATTAAATTATTCACGAATTTCTAGATCTAGAATAATTTTGCATTTTACTCCTCTGTACAGATATCCATGAAAAATAAATCAATACTACTATCATTTGGTGACGCACACACGAAGTACTTTGGCCAAAGTTTAATTTAAAATTTTGCAAATCTATTTCAGTGATATCTTTTAACCTTCCAACAAGGCAACAGTTTCCTCGATCAATATTTCTCTTTAACACATTTCAAGCAATCACCGAATGTACAAAGTATTTTGGCCACCCGTTACCGAGACCTCACTTCTGAGTACATCACAATGATTAACACTACATACCTAAAGTAGAAACACTGTCAGGATTGAGAGTCTAATGCTTCCGAGATTTTGTTTATTTTAGATAGCAGTATAAAATAAACAATCTCAGTGGTCCAGTTCGATGTTTTCAATCTCATTGAAAATCATCAATGTGTTATAATCGGAAACTCTATTTCCCTATGACGAAAGACTAAACATCTTATATAACACATTGTAGTCTTGATAAGAACACTTTCTTATCATACCGACTAGAACTTTAATGACACATGATTTTGGTATTTAAAGTCTTTTCCTATGAAACACATTTCATATAAAAATACCATCACACGTCATTAATTATTAAATTTGTAAAATACTCATAACTTGCTTTAATTTCAGTTTTATTAATCCAAAATATTTACAATATAATTGGATTTTTAGGGCATTAATCCCAACATTATGAACGCATCATCGTATGCATTTATCATTCCATGAAACTTAATAATCCTTCAAAAGGACATAATCACATAAGCAAGTCTCAAAGGAGTCAAAGTCGACACTCCCACTGTCTGTCGGACTCATCGACTTGGAGAAGTTTCTAATCCTCGCCTATGGAGTTAAGAACTCATTTCATGTGTCGTTCTCATAAGGGCAAAGCTCTTAACGCATACGGCCTCAACGGATTAGGGGAGTTCAAAAACATGCAAAACATAGTAAACCCAAACAGACATTAAATAAGCACATAAAAAAGTGATTGCCCATGAACAAAATCATCTCGTTTATTATTCAAAGACTATTTGTGATTTTACAAGGAAATAGTAAAGCATAAATGCTGTTTTAAGGGCACTATTCCTAACAACTTCTTGGTAAAATCGATTGAGTCCTTTACCATGGTCGGCCAATAATATCCGTTTTGAGCGACCTTCTTGGCCAACGACTTCCCTCTTGCGTGTTGCCACACGAACCCCCATGTACCTCCTCGAAAACATCCCTATCTGGGGATGTCGGAGACACCACTTGGCTAGATCTTGATATAATCTCTTAAAGAGTTTTCTGTCAGGGTCGAGCACATAGCTGGCAGCTTGGGTGACAAGCCAACGCCACTCTGCCCGATTTTGAGGGACAACTCAACCCTTAGGAAAAGCAATAATTCATCTGACCAGCAAGGCTCTGTCAGGTTAATGGTCATGACTCCTTCCATTTTCACACAATTTCTCGAGATAAGGACGATAAAAAGGTTATCGACCTATCCCTTGTGCCTCTTAATCCATTTGCCACTTTCGACAGGGCATCAACCCTCTTTTTTTTCTCTCGGGGCACTTACTTGAGCTTGAACTACTTGAATTCTTCAGCGAAAGACTTCACCTTTGCCAAGTACTTCACCATCGATTCTTCCCTTACTTCCTAGGTCCCTTCAACATAGTTGGCAACAAGCTGAGAGTCTGTGAAAGCTATTAAATGATTGATGTTAGGAATAGTGCCCTTAAAGTAGATGTTTGTTTTACTATCTCCTTGTAAAATCACAAACAGTGTTTGACTAATAAACAAAATGATTTTATTCATAGGTAATCACTTCTTTACGTGCTTATTTATGTCTGTTTGGGTTTGACTTTATTTTGCATGTATTGAACTCCCCTAATCCGATGAGGCCGTTAAGAACTTTGTGGTTATGGGAACGACACTTGAAATAAGTTCTTAACTCCATAGGCGAGGATTCTCTAAGTCAATGAATCCGACAGACGGTGAGAGTGTCGACCTTGACTCTGTTGAGACTTGCTTATGTGATTATGTCCTTTTGAAGGATCACTCAGTTTCATGGAGTGATAAGTGCATACGTTGACGCGTTCATAATACATAAGGGTGATTGTTACAAGAACTTCATCACCGAGATGTCCCGCGTGAGAACATTCCTAAATGGGAAAGGAAGTTTTCAGAAACATCCAGATTATGAAATATCTCACAGGTCAACGACATGATTCATTAATCCTTAGACTTGAGATTCTGCAATGTCTCATATGAACTAACACTGTAATCTTTGATATAGGCTCAAAAGGGTGTCGCTATATAGACACCTGAACCACGGCCTATGTTGGGATTACACAAGTGGCATATGTAGAATTAGTAGAATCAATAAAGGACCTACACTTGTGAAGAACAAGAATGATCTCTTACTGATTAAGTTGTTCGTAGTCCATTAAACATTAAACCCTTGGCCAAGGTGGATAAAATATCAAGACATCTAGAAAATGGGATTTTCTAGGATTGAGATCGAAATGGATATGAAACGAACTTAACTTTAAAGATCAAGAATATTTAGGCTCTGAGAATATTCCCATACCTTTTGCTTTTGATTGAGAGATGGAGTTGTAGAAGGATCTTATTTCACTGATTGTCATTTACTAAAAGGTTCTTCGATTCATTACATTATTCGGCTAGGGGTTACACACCCATTGCTAGATTACGGTAGCGTGATCTGTAAATTGATTAATAAATTAGGGAATTAATTAATCACTATCACTACTAATCGAATAATGAACCTAAAGGGTTACACACAAATGTCAGGACACGAGGGTTATGGTAGGAAGTTATTGTTGGAAAACGGAATCAGAAAAGCAACGGAAATTTAAAAATTTTCCAACAAAAGTACCTTGGACTCACAATCGTGTATCCAAATTTGTAGAGATAAGAAAACTTACTTTTCTTTTATTCTTTCTTGAAGCGTTTCAAGTCACCCAAGAACGCTCTTCTCGCGGCTTGATCCCCTCTACTTGGTAAAGCTCGAATCTTCAAACTTCTAACTTGAAGCTCTCTAGAGATAGTCCATCAACTTGATCACAATCTAACTAGTAAGGATGCTAGTTCTCTAGTTAGTGTTTAGGCTTAACCTAGGGTTTATTTGATCTTGGAGAAGGGAAGGTGTTCAACACATGAACCAAAAGAATTCTCAATTCGCTCTAAGGGGAGCTCGAGCTCCCCTATTTATAATAAGGGAGGACCGAAAATCCTAGTCCTCATGGGCTAGGGTTTTGGTCTCTCTCTCTCCTATTACTTGATCATCAAGTAATTTGACTTTGACTTTGAATTCAAATTCAAATCAACTTTCATGAGAGCTAAAAATATCCAAACTATTTTCGGATAATTTTATACTTTATTTATTTAAAAATAAATAACTTATTTTATCTAATTAATTAATTCATAATTAATTAACTAGATTATTTTCTCCAAAATAAAGCTTTCTTTTTAATTCAAAATTAAACCAAAGTCTATTAAATAATTAACCACCAAATAATTATTCACGCACATGCACACGTGTCCATGAAGGACACGTGTCACGCACGTGACCCACACGTGTGGTTTCACACGTGTGGAACCCTTTGGCCCGATTAACCGTTTAATCATTTTAAAGCCTCAACTCATGTAACCAAGTTGTTGTGTGTGACCCTCTAGGTTCTCAATTCAATTAGCAGTGACCCTAATTAATTAATCAGTCCACAGATTAAACGACCATAGTCTAGCAACAGGTGTTTAACCCCTAGCTGAATTGGAATGTTCGGATTCGACAGAACCTTTAAGTCATTGATTCATGTGAGATACAATCCTCCTACATACTATCTCTCAACCAAGATCTAGGGTGAGGGAATAATCAGAACCCTAATAATCCGGTCTTAAAGCTAAGTGCATTTCATATCCATTTGATCTCAATCCAAGAAACCCTTTTCTTGATGTCTTGATCTACTGCATTGGCCAAGGACTCCATATGGCATATGAATGACTTACACAATAAGAGATCACCTTGCAAATGCAAGTGCAGGTCCTTTCTTGATTTTCATTCACTTTCATGAATCACTTGTGCAGCCCCAGCATAAGCCTTGAATCAGTTGTCTAAGGCGACACCCTTTAAAGCTTATACCTAAGACTACAGAGTTAACTCATAAAGTGACAAGGAACCTCAAGTCTAAGGATCAATTAATCACATCAATGACTCGTGAGATATTTCTTAATCTGGAAATTTCTATTTCCTGAAATAGAAACTTCCTTTCCCATTTAGGAATATTCTCACACGGGGCACCTCAGTGAACTTACTTATTAAAGTAAGCACCCTCATGTATCACGCACGTATCAACTATACACTTTGCACCTCCATGAAATAAGGTGGTCCTTCTTAAGGGCGTGATCCCACAAGCAAGCCTTAGAGGAGTCAGGTTGACACTCCTACTGTCGGTAGGACTCATCGGCTTGGAGTATTTTACTAATCATGACTTATGTGATATAGGGCTCGTTTCATGAACCATTTCACCTAAATGGTAGAGTCCTAAAGTCATCAGGAATAGGGGAGTTCTCATACATGCACAGATAAAGTAATCGCATACCAAACAAGAGCATATAAAGAAGTTTTGCCTTTATTCGTTATATCATTCAAAGATTGTCTGTGATTACAATAAGGAAAAGCACAAAGCGGATATACAATCGGCTTTCTAGGGCACTATTCCTACCAGTTAATTGGATTAACGAAGGATCAAAATAGTTGATCGAAACGAGGCATAAAAACGTGACTGCTGCCATGTGTCATGTACTTGTGGCTACCACGTGTCACGCACACGTGGCTTCACGCGTGGCCTCGTGCGTGTGGTTTGTTCCACACGCGAATTCTTTTCTAGAATTAATTAATAAATTGTAATTAATTAATTTTGGTCTTTTAATTAATTATGAATTAATTGTTAAGACTATTCTCAAATAAACTCAACCCAATAAATAATTAATTGGGAATTAAATTATTTATTGAATCTTGACTTTTAACTTTAGGAAAGTTGAAAAGTCCAACTTTCTATTGTAGGAGAGAGAAAGTTGTTCTTGCAAAGACTTGGGAATAAGTTAAGAACTTGTTATTCCAATTAAATTAATAATTAAATTAGTTAATTACTGAGCAAGAAAATAATCCAATTGGCTCTTGGAAACCCTAATAGGATCGAACCAACCTAGGATATGTACTAGGAATGGTGATTCTCTTATTCTTTAGACTAACCCTCACGAAGTGTTGAGTTTTTGAGAAAATCCAAAAGAAAAGGTTTCAAAGTAAATCCTAGCCTAACACAAGCCACAGAACTATCATTCTGACTCGCTTGATCGTGTTCTAGGACTGGTGTGGATACGCTTTGGAGGGCTTCTAATTTGTAGTCTAATTCAAAGGCCGTTCGAGGGATTTCGCTTGAAAGGTGTTCGTTAGGCGGTAACGATATCACTAGAAAACTTCTATCATTGTAAGTTTCTAAACACCCTATGATACGATACAAAAAATTACAAGACCACGATTGAACTTTTGAAAAATTTTAAACTTCCGCTTCTCAACTCTTTCGTGTCTTCCAACAAGTGGTATCAGAGCCACCTTGCAACGTTCGTATTGTATCTTTATTCCCTTTGGAATTTTGACTAAAAATTCTTGAATTTGGGTATTAGTTACGTATTCTTGTTTTTTAGTTTAAAAACGAATCTGTCGGATCAAAACTGTTTCTTGAAAATTTGTGAAAAATTATTTTCGTAAATCTGGTTTTAAGCTGTCTAATTCAGATTGATTAGAACTGTTTTAATTTGAAACTGAAACTTGAAATTTCTGAAATTACGAAATGGATAATCGGAACGGGTTTGCCCGTACGCCGTTGCGTGTGGGATTACACACACATGTATGCGTATGGGCATCGCTGAAACCCGCGCAAGCAACAACGACTAGGCATGCCAGGCCACGCGCGCCGCCTCGTCCTGATACCACCCGGCAGCACCCGCGAGCGGCATACAGCCTGTGCGCTGCTGCGAGGCATTGCTGCCTTCCCGCTTAGGACGGTCGAGCGGGCCGTGTGCGCCAGACGAGCCGCGCGCGCTTGGGGGCTGTCCCGCGCCTCACGCGGACTGTCCCGAGTCCGAATTTCATTTCGTGTTTTCAGCTTTCGTAAAATCCCGTAAAATGTGATTTTATTTTAAAATTTGATTTTAATTTTAAAATTAATTATTTTTGAAATAATTATAAATTTTGGAATTTTTTTGAATTAAAGTAAAGTTTTTATTTTTGAGAAAATATTAAATGTCACTTTGAATGATATTTTTGACAAAAATTTAATTTTGAATTAATTATGGTTATGTCAAATTGATCCGGATTTGATTTTGAATAAATTCTTGAATAATGAACTAATATTCAAATTACTTAAGTTAATTGAAACTTGAAGTCAAGGGAATTTTAAATTTAATTGGTAAATTTAAATTCGAGCAGAATTATGCTAGTTTAGGTGATCATGGGTTAGTCGTATGTATGTTTTAAATTCTGTACATAGATGATTTCAATTGGGGTTAGAGCCGCATAGTTGATCGTTTTCAATTGGGGTTGGAGCCCTACTGATGTGCGTACTGTTATGTGTTTATTATGTAGCTTTCCTTATTATTGTTTTTGGAATGGGAAATGCCCCGTGTATTTGTTTATGGCCAATATGAATATTAAGCCATATTACTTTATGTAAAGAGAGTAGAACTTAGGAAGTAAGGTTTTATTTTCATTTTGGAGACAAGCACCCATGGAAAAAGAAGCATTTGAAGAACGGTGGTGATAAGAAGACCCGAATGCCCCGTGTATTTGTCTATCGCCAATATGAAAATTGAACCATATTACTTTATGTAAAGAGAGTAGAACTTAGGAAGTGAGGTTTTATTTTCATTTTGGAGACAAGCACCCATGGAACAAGAAGGATCCACAAGAAGCACTTGAAGAAAGGTGGCCATAAGAAGACCCCTCAAAATGTTTAGGAGGGTTTCTATTAAATGTAATAGATAGGGCATTTTTCCATTAAATTTTGTACCCCTATGTGATATGAACTATCTTATATGGCATGAATGTTAGAACTAGTGATTTTGGAGTGGCTCCCAAAATCACATATAAGATAAGATACCCATGATCATATCATAATTAGTATCATGCTAGGACATGTTATCGGCTAATTGCTTCTATGATGCACTTTTATGTGAAACTGCATTAAACAAGACAATTAAAATTTGGATAACATTATAGGTTGGTGAGGTCATTCCGGACAACCCTCCGAAAATTCGAAAATCCATTTATTAAATATTGGGCAATTTCGAATAAATAGGTATTTTATCACGGTAATAAAATTCCTAGCATTCCATCAATAGGATTTAGGACTTCATAAGTGAAACTAATTGTTGTCTCATGAGTCGTGGGGTAATTAGTGTAGCTTATTAACCCTTAGTTTCCTGATTAATTATTTTAAATAATTAATATTGTCTCAAGAGTCGTGGGTCGTTCCGGACTAAGTTTGGATGAGATCTTATGATTGATGGGTCCTCCTCAACACTAAAGTAGATATGGATGTCTCACGAGTCGAGGGTCCATGATCGAAAGATTAGTGATGCAAAAATATTACTAGGAATTCCATGGAGATGGAATCAGTAATTCGTACCTACCTAAAAAATTTTAGACTTTGGATGTCTCATGAGTCGTGTGTCCAAAACTAAGAATGCTTGGGATCCTAGTACCCGTTTAGAAAATAAGTTTCTTCTAAAGTCGTTTAGGATTTATAGACTTTTTAAAAACAGTGGGAGAACATATTTCTAAAGACCTTGATAATATGTAATTGTTATTATTCAGCATGCTCATGATTTCTCTGTTTTTTCCATTTAGGTTGTAGTTTTGTGATTCTCTACATTCTGAAATGGCAACCAAAAACCCTTTGGTATCTATGCTTGAATCAAACAAGTTGACGGGGCCCAATTACTCTGATTGGCTTCGGAATCTAAAGATAATTTTAGATTCTGAAAAGAGAAGATATGTTCTCTTCGAAGAAGAGCCTGTGGCTAAAGGTGAGGCTCTGACTCGGGCCGAAAGAGGGGTGATCGCGATATGGTCTGAAGATAATCTTCAAGCCCGTTGCCTCTTATTGGCCAACATGTCCCCGGATATACAAAGGCAACATGAGTCTATGGATGACGCCTGGGAGATTTATAACAATCTCGAGCAATTGTACCGCCCCAAAGAGCGTGTTCTAAGGTACAACACCTCTAAAGAGCTCTTTTATCTCAGAATGAAAGAAAGTACAAGTGTCCATGAGCACGGTCTCAAGTTTCTTGCTTTGAACGAGAAACTGACCTCCATGGAAATGCCACTGAGTGAAGAACTCGCTATGGATTTGTTACTCGCATCGCTTCCACCATCATTCAATCCTTCCGTATTAAACTTCAACATGAATCATCCTCATGTTACTGTAGCTGAATTGATTAATCAACTTGTGACTGCTGAAGACACGATAAAGAAGGATCATAAGGTAATGATGGTCACTTCCTCTTCTAAACCTTCTAAAGGCAAAGGGAAGAAAGTTCCCAAGAAAAATGGATCTCTTAAACCTGAAGGAGGGTTAAAAAGAGAAAGGCCAAGAAGAAAAGGGATCAGAGAAAGGACGTTTGCCACTATTGTGGCAAGAAAGGGCATTGGAAGAGGAACTACCAAGAGTACAAGGATACTCTAAAGAAAGGTGCGTTTATTATTGAAGTAAGTCTATCTATTGATTCTAATTCTTGGGTACTTGATACCAGCTGTGGAGCTCATATCTGTAATGATGTACAGATGCTAAATGAGGTTCGGCAGCTTTCAGAAGAAGAATGTGTCTTGAAGGTTAGGAATGGATCAAGCGTTTAAGCTCAAGCCATTGGGAAGTGTAGATTAGATTTAGGTGTCTTTACTTTAGTTTTGAACAAAGTCCTTCGTGTACCTTCTATTATTTATAATATAATTTCCATTCCAATATTAGATTGCGAAGGATATGAGACTTTCTCACGAAATGGAAACTTTTATCTTAAGAAGAATAAAACTTCCGTTTTACTTGGTACATTGTCTAATGGAATTTGCACAACTAAAGACACAAATATTCTGAATATACAACAATTAAACAAACGCAAAAAAGATGACAAGATCTCGGCTTCTTTATGGCACGTACGTTTAGGCCACATTTCTAAAGATAGGATTGCTAAGTTAACTAATTTAGGATCATTCTACGATAATGAACTTAAAGAGTTAACTCATTGTGAATCATGTCTTAAAGGAAAAATGGCCAAAACTCCCTTTAATGGTAAAGTGGAGCGTGCCACTAAAGTATTGGATTTAATCCATACTGATATTTGTGGGCCACTTAGTGTAAGTACGAGAAACAATTATTAGTATTGCAAAACCTTCATAGACGACTTTAAACTTTTTGGTTATGTGTACTTAATGAAGTATAAATCTGAAGCCTTTGACAAATTCTTGGAATTTCAAAAGGAGGTTGAGAACCAAACTGGTCACAACATTAAGACACTTCGATCTGATCGAGGTGGAAAATATCTAAGTGACGAATTCCTTAGTTATCTCAGAGATAATGGAATTATCTCTCAGTGGATTCCTCCGGGAACTTCCCAACGAAATGGAGTTTCGGAGAGAAGGAATAGAACCCTACTTGATATGGTTTGTTCCATGATGAGCTTCACTAAATTGCCACCTTCATTCTAGGGTTATGCCCTAGAATCAGCAGTTAAGATTCTGTATCTTGTTCCCTCCAAATCTGTACCCAAAACCCCATTTGAGATGTGGTTTGGCAAAATCCATAACTATTCTTACTTAAGAATTTGAGGTTGTCCTGCTTACGTGAATAGGACAGTGGGAGATAAGCTTGAAGCTAGATCAAGCTTATGTAACTTCGTAGGATATCCTAAAGAGTCAATAGGATATTATTTCTACTATCCTCTTGAACAAAAGGTCTTTGTGTCAAGAAATGCCACTTTTCTTGAGGACTCGTTCCTTAAATAAAAAAAAAGCAAGATCGCAGAACTCGAAGAAGTTCGAGGCCAAGGTCCCACGCAAAGTTTGGAGACTACGTCCCTCAGCCAATCCAAGAGAGTGATACACGCGAAAATCCTCCTCAAATAAGACGTTCTGAACGCATTCCTAGATAACCAAAGAGATGGTATGGTTTTCTCCACCAAACATCTCAAATGGATAACGATCCATTGACTTATAAGGAGGCAATGTTAGACTCGGATTCTGAACAGTGGAAAGAAGCAATGAAATCCAAAATGGAATCCATGTACTCTAATCAAGTTTGGACTTTGGTTTATCCACCTGATGGGAACAGGCCCATAGGGTGTAAATAGATATATAAGCGCAAGCTTGGCGTAGATGGAAGCGTGGTAGCCTTTAAAGAAAGATTAGTTACTAAAGGTTTCACTCAAACACCAGGTATAGACTTTGATGAAACCTTCTCCCCAGTTGCAATGCAAAAGTCTATTAGGATATTGCTTGCCATTGTAGCGTATTTTGACTACGAAATATGGCAAATGGATGTGAAAACTGCCTTTCTCAATGGAGATATTGACAAAGACATTTACATGGAGCAACCCATGGGTTTCACATTCAGTGGGAGCAAACAAAAGGCTTGTAAGGTCCAACGTTCAATCTATGGATTGAAACAAGCGTCTAGGTATTGGAATATTCGATTTGATGAAACAGTCAAATCGTTTGGCTTTATTCAAAATCTGAATGAATCCTAGGCGTATAAGAAAGAATTGGAAACCTCAGTTCAATTTCTGATACTTTATGTAGATGACATCCTCCTCATTGGGAATATGAAGGATGACATGAAAGTAACAAAGTCTTGGTTATCGAACCAATTTGAGATGAAGGATCTTGGTGATGCATCCTATATTCTCGAGATAGATCTAGAAGATTGTTGGGATTATCACAGTCGGTTTACATAGACAAAATACTAAAGAGGTTTAGTATGAGAATCCAAACGTGGAAAACTTCCAATGAGCCCGGGAACAGTTCTTTCGAATAAGCTGTGTCTCAAGACTGAACTAGAAAAGTCCAGGATGTCCAGAATTCCTTATGCATCAGCTATAGGAAGCATAATGTATGCGATGCTATGTACTCGATCGGATGTGGCTTATGCACTTAGCATGACTAGCCGATTCCAATCTGACCCTGGTGAAGGTCATTGGGCTGCTATAAAGAACATCCTTAAGTACTTGCGAAGAACTAAAGATTTGTTCTTGGTTTACGGAGGCCAGCAAGATTTTGTCATTAGAGGATACTGTGATGCAAGCTTTGCATCAGACATGGATAACTTTAAATCCATGTCAAGAAACGTATACTGCCTGAACGGCGGAGCAATGAGTTGGAAAAGTTCCAAGCAAGTGACCACTGAGGCGGAATACTTAGCTACAAATGAGGCAGCTAAGGAAGGTGTTTGGGTAAGAAACTTCATCCAAGAGTTAGGTGTAGTTCCTAGCATTAAAGACCCCGTTACAGTATTTTGTGACAACACCGGGGCGGTTGCTCAAGCAAGAGAACCAAGATCTCACCAAAGGACCACGCACATTTTGAGGAAGTATCACTTGATTCGTGATATCATCAAGAGAGGAGATGTGCAAATTGAAAGGGTCACATCGACAGAGAACATGGCAGATCAACTTACTAAAGCCCTTAGTCAACATGCTTTCGAAGGACATCTTCAGAAGATGGGAATTAGATTAGCACCTGACTGATTTTGACGGGCAAGTGGGAGATAGTTAGGAATAGTGCCCTTAAAGCAGATGTTTGCTTTACTATTTCCTTGTAAAATCACAAACAGTCTTTGAATAATAAATAAAATGATTTTGTTCATAGGTAATCACTTCTTTATGTGCTTATTTATGTCTGTTTGGGTTTGACTTTGTTTTGCATGTATTGAACTCCCCTAATCCGATGAGGCCGTTAAGAACCTTGTTGTTATGGGAACGACACATGAAACAAGTTCTTAACTCTATAGGCGAGGATTAGAAACTTCTCCAAGTCAATGAGTCCGACAGATAGTCGGAGTGTCGACCTTGACTCTGTTGAGACTTGCTCATGTGATTATATCCTTTTGAAGGATCACTCAGTTTCATGGAGTGATAAGTGCATACGTTGATGCGTTCATAATACATAAGGGTGATTGTTACAAGAACTTCATCACTGAGATATCCCATATGGGAACATTCCTAAATGAGAAAGGAAGTTTCCAGAAACTTCCAGATTAGAAAATATCTCATTGGTCAATGACGTGATTCATTAATCCTTAGACTTGAGATTCTGTAATGTCTTATATGAGCTAACTCTGTAATCTTTGATATAGGCTCAAAAGAGTGTCGCCATATAGACACCTGAACCACGGCCTATGTTGGGATTACACAAGTGGCATATGTAGAATTAGTAGAATCGATAAAGGACCTACACTTGTTAAGTACAAGAATGATCTCTTGCTGATTAAGTTGTTTGTAGTCCATTAAACATTAAACCCTTGGCCAAGGTGCATAAAAGATCAAGACATCTAGAAAATGGGGTTTTCTAGGATTGAGATCGAAATGGATATGAAACGAACTTAACTTTAAAGATCAAGAATATTTAGGCTCTGAGAATATTCCCATGCCTTTGTTCTTGATTGAGAGATGGAGTTGTAGGAGGATCGTATTTAACTGATTGTCATTTACTGAAAGGTTCTTCGATTCATTTCATTATTCGGCTAGGGGTCACACACCCATTGCTAGATTACGGTAGTGTGATCTGTGAAGTGATTAATGAATTAGGGAATTAATTAATCAATATCACTACTAATCGAATAATGAACCTAAATGATCACACACAAATCCCAGGATACGAGGGTTATGGTAGGATGTTAATTGGATTAACGAATGATCAAAATAGTTGATCGAAACAAGGCATAAAAATGTGACTGTTGCCACGTGTCATGTACACGTGGCTGCCACGTGTCACGTGGCCAACGTGGCTACTACGTGTCATGCACACGTGGCTTCACGTGTGGCCTCGTGCGTGTGGTTTATTCCACGTGCAAATTCTTTTCTAGAATTAATTAATTAAATTGTAATTAATTAATTTTGGTCTTTTAATTAATTATGAATTAATTGTTAAGATTATTCTCAAATAAACTTAACCCAATAAATATCAATTGGGCATTAAATTATTTATTGAATCTTGACTTTTAACTTTATGAAAGTTTAAAAGTCCAATTTCCTATTGTAGGAGAGAGAAAGTTATTCTTGCAAAGACTTGGAGAATAAGTTAAGAACTTATTATTCCAATTAAATTAGTTAATTAGTGAGCAAGAAAACAATCCAATTGGGTCTTGGAAACCCTAATAGGATCGAACCAACCTAGGATATATACTAGGGATGGTGTTTCTCTTATTCTTTAGACCAACACTCACGATGTGTTAAGTTTTTGAGAAAATCCAAAAGAAAAGTTTTCAATGTACATCCTAGCCTAACACAAGCCATAGAACTAACATTCTCACTCGCTTGATCGTGTTCTAGGACTGGTGTGGATACGCTTGGAGGGCTTCTAATTTGGAGTTTAATTCGAAGGCTGTTCGAGGGATTTAGCGTGAAGGGTGTTCGTTTGGCGGTAACAACATCACTAGAAAGCTTCTATCATTGTAAGTTTCTAAACACCCTAGATACGATATGAAAATTACAAGACCATGATTAAACTTTTGGACATTTTAAACTTCCGCTGCTCAACTCTTTCGTGTTTTTCAACAATTGATTCTTTGCTCTTTGTCAATTTTCATTCCGGCTATGTGGGCCTTGTACTTGGCATCATGTTGGTGGCTGGGAATTCGAGGCAGATGGCGAAGTCAAGCTCATCTCCTTCAATATTCCTAATGGATACCCCCACCCTTTTCCCAAATGTGGTTGAGGAGCCATTGACCGGCGGCATCCAAGGCATTGACTCATGAGATGTAGATGGGGTGCCCTTTTCAACTAGGAAATTTGCCAATACTTGAGCCTGATAAGCTGCTTGTGGTTGGAAAGACAAGTCGAACTGTCCTAATTTGACCGCCCACTTGATCAATCCAATTGACGCGTTAGACTTCTCTAGCACTTATCTCAGGTGTTGATCAGTAAGTGATGTAATCGAATACGCTTGGAAATAAGGTTTTAATTTTCGAGTATAATGTAGCAAAGTTAGAGCGAACTTTTCGATCTCAACATATTGAGTCTCCGCTCCATGAAGTATCTTGCTGACATAGTAGACCGACATGTGCTTCCCATCTCGAATGGACACCAAAACCAAACTGACAACTTTCTCAGATACTGCCAGATATAAATATAATCTCTCACCCAGCTCTAGTTTTGCTAACAGTGGAGGTGACTCGAGGTACTGTTTAAGTTGATCAAAAGCTTGATCGCACTCCTCAGTCCACTTAAACTCCTTTATGTTTCTGAGGATCTTAAAAAATGGGAGGTTCTTCGACCTGGAAATGAATCGATTTAGAGAGATTATTCAACCCACTAGGCACTGCACTTCTCGAGTTATTTTGGGTCTCTAGATATAATGGATGGCCTTGATCTTTTTAATATTTGCTTCGATACCCCTTCGGCTTACCATATACCCGAGGAACTTTTCTCCCTCTACCCCGAAGGTGCAGTTATTTGGGTTGAGCTTTATTTTATATTTCTTTAGCAAGTCGAAAGCTCGACCCAGATCCTCGAGATGGTCGCATGACTTCTTCCTTAGAACGATCATCTTGTCAACATACGCCATCATTGTTTTTCCTAGTTCTTCCTCAAAAACTCTGTTCACCAACCTTTGGTATGTGGCCCCAACATTTTTAAGCCCAAAAGGCATGACATTAAAATAATATATGTCCTTCACGACTATGAAAGTTGTCTTTTTCTCGTCCTTAGGAGCCATGAAGAACTGATAATACCCTTCAAACGTATTCATCATGCTCATCAATTCGCATCCGTCGTCGAGTCGATTAGCTGGTCGATACGGGGTAATAGATACGGATCTTTGGGGCAGGCTTTGCTTAGGTCGGTGAAGTCGTTGCACATCCTACATTTTTCCCTAATTTTGGCTATGAAGACCACGTTGCATAGAGCAGTTTGTTGACTTTCCCTTCGATTATCTTGTTTTACCTCATGCTTTGGTTTCAAAGATTTTTATTTAATCGGCTTAAAAGAGGGGTCGACATTTAAGTGGTGCCTTATGATGTTTAGGTCTACTCCCATGATGTCGGATGCCTTCCAAGCAAAAACATCTGCATTCTTCCTCAAGAATTGGATTAACATGTAGTGTTCCGCCTCTTTACCCGGTTAGGATACTCCTGCATGCGTGATTTTTTCAGATTGCCTCGTGACAAGCTCAATCTCCTCTGTCCGTTCGACTGCCTCGACTCGTCCATCTTGTAAATTTCTTCTCTTCGTAGCAAAAGCGGACGTCATCTTCTGCAATTTCTAATGGTCGACCAAGTCAGTATCGACCAGGTCCTCGTCCTTGAATCTTGGGATGGAGAGCACTGGTACAACTCGTTTATCGGGCAACCTTACCTTTTCCATAGAAATAGAGTAGCACGCCCATGCAGTGGGTATGTCACATAGTAATTCACCAATCCCCTCTGGAGTCGAAAGCTTAATTAATTGATGATAGGTCAAAATTATGGCCCGAAAGTCGATCAGCCCTGGCCTTCCGAATATGATGTTGAAAGCTGAGGGTTGGTCGATCACTAGGTACTCGATTTCCATGGTTGTCCTCTTACGGAGTGCTCCCATGGAGGTAACCAGGTGGATTCGACCTTTGGGTTATACCTCTGCTCCCCAAAAACCTATTAAAGGAGTTTTTATAGCTTCGAACCTGCAATTTCATTTTTTTTAATAGTCGAGTAAAAGATAATATTGGTCGAGCTTCCATTATCGATAAGAATTTTTGATACAATGAAATTAGCGAAATCTAATGTGACCGTCATCGGACAACTACGCGTTTCGCCCTCTCATGGTGGTCCATCAATTAAATCCCTATCACTAAAGGTGATTTCTTCCTCGATCCAATTCTCCTTTCGTTCAACCATCATGACTTCTCTTGGCCAATAATAGCTTCTATGCGCCTCTCTTCGAGAGCGCTTCCGTGCAGTCTTGGAGTCGCCCCCGGCTAGTCCCCGAGCGATCATGTCAATTCGACCATAACAGGGCAAGTTGTGGTCCCTCTCAGTGGTTGTTTGGTTTCTCGATGTTGAGGGGGACTATGGTCGGCCTTATCATCAACTCGAAGGGCCAGGTTGTCCATCTTCTCACAAACTTTGGTACATGGCCCCCTTTGATCGGCGCCAAATGGTTCGAGTTGAATAACTGGTTGTTGCGTCTCGAGCGGAGTCCGATCGACTACTTAGTATTTATATTGATGTGGCTTCCTCGATCTTGCGTACGAGCTGCGAGAATGAAGGTAAACATGAACTGAGGGCCGACCTAGGACTGCGGGGGTTTGACCAAGGGTCGGCACTCCGACGCTCATGCCAATTGTCGATCTAAAAGAGAGAGAGAGATTCGACTCGACTCAAACGTAATTAATTTGCTTATTAGATGTCATTAATGAAGGGGTATTTATACCTTGATGCTTTTAGGGGGACTTAGGCACGGATTCCTAGGCACATTTAATGTGTACTATGTACTATTCAAAGTACAGCCCAAGCATTTAATGCCGGAGGCGGCCTATGGGTCCCTTATCCGTACTGGTTAGGAGCGAGTCAACCTTGGTCGACCTTGAAGGTTCGGGTTGGCCTTGACTCGACCCCGTGAATCGGATCGAAAGTCGTGAGTAAGTCTGAGCGGGCCTTTATCAGCTCTGTCCGTTGGTCAAATGCATTTTACCCTCGATTTGCCGATCTGACCGTTGTATGAATTGACTAAGGATATTGCGATATGTGGCGCAGTGGGATCGGCGCACATCTATATATATGGATAAATAGATTGTGCTTTTAATTACATTTTTAGAAACTACATCCTAAAATCTAATTTGGATAAAAATCACTAACAAACATTTTGATTTTTAAAAATAGGGAAAGTAACCATGGGTCCATGACCTCATTGCAAATTGCGGGCATCCCTAACAATTACAAACCCAATTTTTGAAGCTATTGTGTCATCTTGATGAAACTAATTAAGCCTAAACTGATATTTTTTTTTATGTCTCATTTATGTGAGATCGAGTTGGACCGGGACTAATCTTAACCGCATTTTAAAATATTAAGAGATAATTTACTTTATTATAAATGGGTGTATTAGTTATTTAACACATTAATTTTTATATTTACTAAAATAGTGTAAGAGTTCATGCTATTGGCAAAGCCCAAGAAAATATAAGAATACACTATGCTATTTAACAATTCCAAAAAGGAGTTCTTAATTAACTAGGACTACCTATTTTAGTAAACAAATTGAATTGGACATCTAACAAAATTTTAATTTGGTCATATTAAATCTAACTATATAATAAATCAAGAAAATAAATATTTTCTAACTAAATTAATATAATATGGACGGATATCGTGACGGATATACACGATATCAAGAGAGACGAGTTGGAATTGGATAGGATTAATATCAATATTTACGATATGTATTAGTTGGTTTATTTTAGTCTAGGATAACTTTAATACTAAGTTGTTTATTTCCTTAGGAGTCCATAATTGGTAGAAGTATTTTATTATATATTGTCCTTCTTGGATTATTTTACGTATCAGCAATAATGATTCAATTTTCCTAATCTCTCTCTATATTCCTTCCTCCCTAAGTTTCTTTCTCTCAAATCTCTTTCTCTCCTAAGTTTCACCGGTCGGTCGGTTTTTATCGGATTATCCCTCTCTCTCATCCCCTTTTCTTACGAGCCCGAGACTGCTCTAAAGTCTCTTATGATACGAAACCGTATCATTGGTGCTTTCATTGAATTTCGATCATGGCTGAATTCGTTAGCCAGAAAAGTTTTCAACAATTCCAACAACGAGTGGTTGGACAAATGATTTCCCACACCGCGGCGTTACAACAACTCAATCAAACAATGCAGAAATTGCAACACAACTTGACAGTCTACCTTTCGCGAATGGAGAAATCGCGAGCATATTCGGAATCGTCCAGTGTGATTCGGTGTGCCAAATCGGAGTCTCCAAGTCCTCGGAGAGATATGGCAGTTACGATGCGTCCTCGAGATGTTGCTGAAGCTTTTGTGAAGCAATATTATGTGATCGTCAACAGAAGTCCTGAAAATCTCCATAAGTTCTACCAGGAGCTAAGCCTACTTGGATGGCCAGGGGCCGATGGTATTGTGACAATTGTCACGGGCTTATCCGGAATTAATGACAAGATCATGTCCTCTGATTACAAGAGCAGCTCTGCTGAGATCAAAACTTTGGATGCCCAAGAATCTCTAGATGGCGGTGTTATTGTTGCAATAACTGGTTCTTTTATTGACAAATACAATGTGGAGAAGAATTTCAATCAGACTTTCTTCTTGGCCAAACAAGAGAAAAGCTTCTTAGTTTTGAATGACATTCTTCGGATTTTCGATATACAAATAAAAAAGAATGTTGCGGTCGATTCTGATGGCATGAACAATCACCCTGCTCCTACACCGAATCCTGAACCTAGCAGTACTTCTGATATGGCTACGTCCTTAAACACCAAAGAAGTAATTGAACATGAAAATTCGGAGGAAGCCCTTTCTGTCTCTAAGGACACGGTTGCAAATGATGATGCCTCATAGGAACCGGTTGGCAATGTTCGACGGGTTGTGCCTGAGTTACACCTGGAGGACAAGGTGATTTTTGATGGGCAAGGGAGTGATATGGACGGATATCGTGACGGATATACACGATATCAAGAGAGACGAGTTGAAATTGGATAGGATTAATATCAATATTTACGATATATATTAGTTGGTTTATTTTAGTTTAGGATAGCTTTAATACTAAGTTGTTTATTTCCTTAGGAGTCTATAGTTTGTAGAAGTATTTTATTATATATTGTTCTTCTTGGATTATTTTACGTATGAGCAATAATAATTCAATTTTCCTAATCTCTCTCTCTATATTCCTTCCTCCCTAAGTTTCTCTCTCTCAAATCTCTTTCTCTCCTAAGTTTCACCGGCCGATCGGTCTTTACCGAATTATCTCTCACTCTCATCCCCTTTTCTTACAAGTCCGAGATTGTTCTAAATTCTCTTATGATACGAAACCTTATCATAATACATCATATAAATATTGAACTCGTCAAGCCATAACTTCAACTCAAAATTGACTTTTTAGAACAACTACAACACAAGTCGATTTCAAAACATTCATGATGAAGAATTAAAAGAGACAAAGGAGTTGCACATAAAACTCATGAATCGACCCTTAAAGAATGAACCCACATCAATTCCAAATGTCCTCCCAAACTGGGCGATCTCAACAACAGCATTTCACAAAAGGGTCGAAGCTCATAAATGCGAGAAAGAAAGAAAGAAAGAAGAGACGAGAAGAATGACAGTGAAGTGGACAGTTAATGGTCCCCTTTTTACGACTCCCAACGCAAAATTAACGGCGGTGCAGGGTAGAAAACAGGCGTCTTTTGACGGACCGTCAAGTGGTCATGATGGATAAATGTGTATTAATTGTGAGGGGAAAAGGGATTATTTAAGAGGTAAAATTAAAATATCGGTGCTGCTTTTTGTACAGAGGGGTTTTACTACAAAAAGTGTGGTGTGTGTGAAAAGAAGTAAAAGTCAAAGTGAGACTTCATTGTACTTTCCCTTTTGTAATCATGTCACCACCTGCTCTAATTTACTATACCTACCTATGCCCAACCTCCCCGTTGACTAACTTAATTTCTTTTGTGTGTGTGTGATTATTTTCTTGTAATATGGTTAACTACACTTCCTATCAAAAGATTGCAAATTGTCTAAAAGAATATACTTTGAGTGAGGAAATGGAAGAAATCCCTGTTAATTCAACGTGGTTAGGGTCAGGTTTGGTGCTTGTTGGGGTGATAACAAGTGCTAATACGTGATCTGCCGTGTTAATGACATATGGCTAAATCCACACACGGAGATCCATGTGTAGTGGAGCGCAATCAAGTTTGGGAGTAGCTTACGGGGTGAGAACTCCGAATATTAAGACTCACGGAGAAAAGAGATGTGTATGCTAAGACGAGGATAAATTTTCAGAAACTAAAAAAATAAAAACGTATTAAGATATATAATGGAGATAAAAACGAGAAAAAGAAAGAAATTTGAAAGACTCTGGGCAATATAATGGAAGTTTGAGTAAATGAAAATTAGAACACATGCATTCAAGTGTAAAAAAAAAAAAGGATTACTTCAAAAAATATGCATCAGTTTTTAAATTACCGAAAAAAATATTGAAGTGATAAACGATAATAAATCCACTTGTTAATTAGTTTCAGTCGAGATTTAATAAATTGTATCAATAAACTTATAAACGTCCGGCTATAAAGTTCAAGTACGTTTATGACCGGTGAGAAAGTGTAATTAAAACCCATATGGGAGGATTACTCACTAAATAAATTATCCAAGAGTGTGATTTTGTTTAGTTTGGCATGTGTTTGGAGGAGCATTTTAGTGATATAGTTTTGTATTTGTTGCTTACTCCCGAAATGTTACCATGTCTATACTACATCTCTTTTTCTTTTAACTTTTTTATTTATAGATCTCGAATTTACTTGTTCATAAGTGAACATATTTATTTTATTCTTTCGAACTGACACCAAGATTTGGGCTTGGTAGGGGCCTTTAGCTATCTTCCTAATATTATTAGAATAAAATTTATTTGATCTTATTTTAAAAATTCAATTTTTTTCTGATAAATAGTAGAAGACTATTTAATCTCAAGAAATATCTTGAGTTTCTTTTGAATAGAAAAGTATGGTAAAGTTGCGTCATATTTAAATTATTGGAAGATTGGAAGAAGATTTCCTAGATATTAGGCCACTGAACTAGCTCTTTGAAAAGATTGAGAAAAGGTTCTACACAATATACATAGTTGCTAACCTAGAGCTCAATGCGTCGGACTTTGTTCAGAAATCTGACAGATTAATTAATGCGGATGCTTCTCTTTGTTCTCCTATTCCAATGTAATATGTTATATATATTTGATGTAATATTTGCAACTTTTGATCTTTCTCAAGAAACTTAGGATGAGAATTAGAAACTTAAAATTTGATGGCCTGGCATGATGAGTTAAGAGGAATAATAATGTATTATAATGTTATTTATGCGCTTATAGCATATTATAATGTCATTTATTACGGAGATTACAATATACTTATTGTATAGAAGTACTATCGTCGGAGGAATTCTAGGGTGTTCTTTGTTTTTCTTATATCAATTGCAGCGTCTTGTGATAAAAAAAAAAAAAAGAATAGAAATACAATATATATCAACGTATACTCCCAAATATTATAAATAGTATTTTTTGAGATAAAGGAGTATATCTCCATTCCCACTAGGATGCAAATGAGCTGAACAGGCTCGTAAACTTGAATAATATAATTTTTATTTAGTTCGAACCGAATTGAACCTTGATCGAACTAGGAAAAAAGACCAAAACTCAATCTCAACTTGACCTGTTTGCCTCCAATTTTGTTGCACGTGGAAACTAAAAATCAAATACAGGCTCAACTCGTAATTAGATTACAGAGGCGTAATATTATATTAGGATGTAATATACATCTTGATATACATTATTTTTTTTATTTGGTATATAATAGACATTTTGACAAAAAAAAAAAAAAAGGTATATAATAGATATGTAATATATAACATGATAAGATAATATTGTAAAAATGATTTGTCCACCAAAGATTAGTGAGGCATTCTCTAAATTGATTTATTCTTCGGTTAATTATCAATTACATGATGGAAATAACTATCCAGATTAAAAGATGCGGCTTAGATAGCTAAGCTTGTAGGAATAAAATTAAGGGTTAATTATTTTTTCCATTCAAAGTATTATTATTATTATTATTTTTACTATTCAGACTTTTTAGTTTTACTAATTATCGCTTAAAGTATGATAAGTATTATTATTTGGTACCTATAGTTTTTCTCTTTTAAAGACAAAAAAAAAAAAAAAAATTCTATTAAAAAATAAATTTTATAGAGATAAAATTAAAAAATATTCAAATTGATGCAAATTAAGAACGATTCTTAGGGCTAAAAATTATTATTAAATTATTTTTCGCCCTTGAAAAACCCTAGAATGACCGGAAAAAACATTCAGATATCAAACCGTAATACTTATCATATTTCATGAACGGATCATAACACTATAAAATTAAAATAACACAATGAAGAAAAAGATATATTTTTTTTAATATGGAAAAATACAATTAACCTTAAAATAAGTTAAACTACCGTGTATTAGAATGTAAATTGAGAAAGGAATAGTATGTGATAAATTTCTAATTGGACATCATATTTTTATTTAATTCTTTATATTGATAAAATATTATATAATTTACACATAACACTTAAAATACCTCTCAAAATATATTATATATTTTTCATATAATATAATATTAAAACGTTCTAATTCAATATTTATATTTATAATAGTATAATTTTATAAAAAATAAAATAAAAATATTTTAAATTAATGAAAAGTCATTTCAAACGAAAAATAAAATTTACAAAACTTGGAGTGTATATCTATCAAATTAAAGGTACTGGCGATGCATTAATGAGATAGCATAGGTGTCAATATGTGTGGAGAGGGCAAAGTGCATGATGCGGAGTATGCAACGTAACGGGGGCGAATGTTCAAATACCCCAAAACCCCATTACCATAACTCTTCTAAATGGCGGCACCAACGCCACCCTAATCATCATTTCTCCGCCGCCCCCACACCCATATATATCTCTCTCTGAGAAAGACCAAGAAAAGCAGAAGCTTTTTCATATTCGCAGCCATTGTTCCCCAAGGATTTTAAAGCTTTTGGCTTTTGTGGGGGGTTTTATACTTTTATTCAGTACGAGAAAAAGACAAGTATAATGAGGAATGGAAATGAAAGAAAGTCGCCTTCATCGTCGTCTTCATCTCCGCTAGATTGCGATGTTGGGTTGGGGTTGAAGATGCCGTTGCAGCCCAGTAAGAAAAGATTGAATCTTTACCATTTTCAGCTTCTGAGAATTTTGGAAAGTTGCTGATATCACCAGCTGTGTATATGTACATATATTTATGCAGGTGATGAGTCCCTTTTCAACAACCAGTTGGCCTGTGGCGGTCATGTCTATGGACCTGCAGCTGATGCTTTCGTTTTGCCGAGGAGTTTTCACGCCGCTGCTTTCAGAACTCCTGGTTCTCTTTCCTCTCTCTCTATATATCTCTCTCTCTCATATGTATGTGTGTATATATTCTGATTTTTTAGCTGTTTTGAGTGGAGGGGGAAAGGAAAAGGGGGTTAACTTCGAGAGAGACGGAAAGAAATTATTTTATTTGTCATAAAAATCGTATCTTTTTATTTAATGAACTAGTAACTGTGAAAAGGGGGGTGTGATCTGTGAGTGAAGATATGATTTTCATTTATCGGTGGGTTTTGTTTTTTGCAGTTGGAGGAATGGGTGCGTCTGGAAAAGCCCTTTTCACAGCTTCACAATGGCAAGAATTAGAGAGGCAGAAAATGATACATAAGTACATAATGGCTTCTATTCCTGTTCCTCCTCAGCTTCTCCTTCCTATGTCCACAACCCCAGTTCTTCCTTCATACCCCCAATCCAACAGTATAATCACTCAACTCTTCCCAGCATTTTCTAATTACTTATTTTCCTTCTTTGAAGTCCTTCATGTTTTCTTCGTTTTGTTGCAGTACCACCTGGTTTGGATTTGAGGTATTCCTCAAACGGGTCGGATCCGGAGCCATGGAGGTGCAAGAGAACAGATGGCAAGAAATGGAGGTGTTCCAGAGACGTAGCACCTGATCAGAAGTACTGCGACCGCCATGCACACAAGACTAGAACCCGTTCAAGAAAGCATGTGGAAACTTCTTCATCATCACACAATAGTATTAATGCTCAAAGGTCATCATCTTCTCAACAATCGATTCCAACAATGGCTTCTGCTACCTCATACGACCAGTCCAACAGGTCGGTTGAAATGTTGTTCTTTTCTATTTTGTCTAGCATTTCGGTGATACATTGCTTTCTTTGTGTTCGTATTCGATCGTTGTTCTTATCCAAAGTGGTGTGTTTGGGGCATGTGGGTGGTCTTTAGCTAGTCCTTTCTCTCAGAGTACCTTTTGTTAGTATGTGCATCAATGCTGACTTGATATTCCCTTTGTGCGATTCTACACTTCGATAACATAAATGTAACTATTAACATCATCTGTTGCATACGCATATATAGGGTATACTTTAGTTGGTCATATCAAACACTATGTGGACACCCGTTCTATGGTACTGATTTTCAAAGAAAATGAAAAAAAATAACCTAAAAATTGCATCGTTTTTTTTTGTATGTGTGTTGTCTGTCTTGCACTCCTAAGATTTCAGATCTTTTAATTTTTTATTTCGTCTTCTATGGACTCTTGATATTTTAGTATTTTACTGAAATTGCAGCATTGAGTGGTTCATGAGAGGCAGCAGCATTACTAGTAATCAACAGCAATGGCAGCAACTAATGCAACAGATGTCATCATCCTCATCAACGGCATCAACTAAAGATTACGACAAGAATGTGTCCCTACACGAACGGCAAAGTTTCACTAGCTTGAATCATTTCAACATCCCGAGCAAGGATACGATTAGGCCCGAGGATCAAAACCATCCAATTCTTGGTTCCAAAACTGGCTTTTCTTCGCAATCGCACGCTACAACGAGGCATTTCATTGATGCGTGGGAGAAAGAGAGTCCAAGCAGCAAGTTCTCTCCAATATCATCTAGCCTAACTCTATCGATGTCGGGAGGAGGTCACCATCACGGTAACGAAAACAACATGATGAATTCGGATAGAGATAGGGGGGAATATGGGAATTTGAGAGGTGTTTCCTGGATGGACTCATCCCCACCTGGTGGACCATTAGGTGAAGCTTTATGCCTTGGAAGTAATGGTGGATATAGCAACTACAGCAATACTAATAGCAGTAAAAGCTCATGTGAGGAAGGCAGCTATGCATTCAATTTCATTGGCTGATAGTTTTCACTTTTCATTAATTGTTCTTTCTTTGTTTGGGTTTTTCTTTTGGCTGATTAAAAGGCTGGATTTGAGGTGAGGAATGTGCAGCAAATGTGGGATCAGATTGTCTTTTGGGGTTCTATTTTCTGTCTTTAGTTTGGCTCATTTACTCCCTGTAACTGCTGGTTTGATGTTGGTTTTAATTTCTCTTCTAATTAAGTGTGTATTTATGAATGATTGCTTTGTATTTGTGTGGATAGTAATGTAAAATTCTGGTCCACACTGGGTAGCTCTACTATTACTAATTATACTATGAATGTATTATATTTGGAAAAATTCTATTCCTGATCCCACTAATCATTTAGTAATGCGCTCACATTTTAATTGATTTCTCATTAAAATTTCCATTGATCACAGGAGAATGGTAAAATATTTGCTTTCTCATTAAATTAGTATAGTCAGGTTAGGTTGGAGTTATAATTAGCTTTAATTGGTCTGTTTTTGATAAAATTTTACATGACAAGGATGCTATATGTAGCTCTTTATATTGTATTGGTTTGATTGAATTAGTTTCGGGATTGAATTACTCAAATATGAATGGAAAAAATTGTGTGTAGAAAATGAGGATGGAATCTGCTTTGAACTGCATGCTCTCCCAGTTAAGCATTGCCTTTGCTTTTTCTGAATGTAATTCGGTTCTCTCAATAACTTTTTTGCAGTGTTTCTAAGCCAACCAAAAACGGAGAGACCCTGACTTTTGTGCTATCTCTTTCTCGGTTGTATCCTATGGAAGTCCTTTATGCTGAAAAAAAGAAAAGAGGTGAAGCTCTATTATTATTAGTTTTATTTTCTACCTAGGAAAATTATTATTATTACTATTTTTTTTTTATAATTCATTTTTATGTGTTGAGTTGGGTCGGATCACTTTGATGTAAAATTCTCTGTACCAACTGTAATTGTATTTTTAGGAACTCGAACTCGATAACTCTATTTTAAATTAATATAAACGTCAGAATCATGAAGTTACATCACTTAATACGTCTAAACATAAAAAAACGGATTGGTAAAATGCTTGTGTATTATGTGTATGATAATGTTTTAGGAGAATCTTGCTAGAATGGGGTGTATGATTCATTGATAGGAAAATTCCCGCACCCGGTGCATGCACCCATCCATTTAAATAATGTAAAAAATCAAATAAAAATATAAAATAATTCAAAAATTAAAAAAAAAAATTGCAATATTTAAATGGGGGTGCATGCACCGGGCCCAAGAATTTCCCCCTATTGATGTGCCTAAAGGCATGAATTTATTGCACGTTTAAATCACTTGGCTTTAAATAATAATTTTAATATAGAGCCTACCGCCCAACACCAAATTCAAAAAGAAAAAGTCTATTTCTTTTCGGGAAATTCCCGAAAAATCCTCATATGGGAACTCAAATTCCTCTTTACTCTCCACTTTTAAAAAAGTTCCTCTGAACTCCTCAAATGAAAATCAAAGTTCCTCTTTACTCTCCGTTTTTTTGAAAGGTTGTATAAAAATTCAAGAATCGCGCACCTGAACCCCGAAATCACGTACTTAAATGCCCAAATGATGTATTTGGAGGCAAATACATCATTTGGGCATTTAAGTACGTGATTTGGAAGTTCGGGTACGCGATTCTTGAATTTTTATACAACCATGGGGAGTTAAAGGGAATTTGGCTTGTCATCTAGGGAGCAAATGGGAACTTTTTTAAAAATGGGGAGTTAAAGGGAATTTTTTCAACTTTTAGGTACTATTCATAGAAAACCCCATTTCTTTTTGCAGTGTGAGAGAGTTGTGAAATTCTACGAAAGTAAAAAAAGATATCGGGATAGCATTGGCAAGGAATGCAATATGAAAAGTGAATAATACTTTGACATTGAAACTTGATACACTGGTTATTGATAGTGTAATGGCATGATGCATTTACATGGATCAGATTAAGATATGATGTAACGACATGATTTTTCATTTGTTTGTTGATTTACTACGTGATAGATTTTCGATATATTATCTAAGAACGCGTTGGCGGTAAAATAGTATTTTAAAATTGTCTCGGCATTGTATATATAACTAAAATATGTATATGTACAACAATAATGTTTTTGCCATTAAAAAAATCTTGAAAAAAAAGATAGATCAAAAATAGCAATTTTCAAAAGTATTGTCTTGGTTTGCAGATTGAACATCAACAAAATGGGATTTTTGTGCATCAATCAACTTATATTTGAAAGGGTATTGAAATGTTTTAAAATGGATGACAGGTGTAGAATCCGTCGAAATAAATATAAACCTATTCACAACTAAACAACGGAGAATAGCTTAAACAGGTTCGAACCACAGAGATTGGCTGAATTAATTCTAATAAATAATGTAGCACCCGAGCGTAGGGACCACATCCCCCGCACTAAGACCCAAACCCGGTTACGAAATTGAAGGTCCGTACCCGAATCCGAATCATAGAGAACGGGAGACCAACTCACTCACCATGCTAGGCTGAGCTAACAACAACAAAACTCAGAGTGCGCGGAAGCAAATAATTAAAATCATATCAATGAAACGGAAGCATAACATATACACATCATAATCACATCATATACAACATGTACATTAGCCCACACGGCCTCATCAAAACAAAATATAACATGTCTCTAAGTATCCAAATCATAGCTATACAAAATACAAAGTGTATGTAGGCATATGCAACTAACAAGACCTAGACCGATAAGTGCAACTGGGAAGACATACTTCTCCGCCTAGCTCAAGTCCAAAAGTACCTGCAACTAAAAGACAAAATGAGGGGTCAGTCAACTGATTGAGTGAGGGGCTAACACACACCCACACACTATATATATAAAGCATAACACATAACAAAGGTGGACTTATGGACCAGGAATAGGTTTTAGCTATGATGCACGGATAAGGACACGGCGACACGGACACGACACGATACAGATACGGCGACACGGATTTTTTCTTGAATTTCCCACGTGAGGAGTGTCGGACACGAGTGTCCGACACGACACGACACGACACGGCAAAATAATATTTTTAGGAGTGTCCATGCATCATAGGGTTTTAGAAACCAAACATTTCAAAATAAACAAATATATTTAGAAATCATTTTCATAAACTGTATCCCGATCCATAATTCTCATATCAAGTAATATCACATGCTCGGCGAGTACGAGCTCCTAACATTTACTCCTCATATCATATTAAAATAAAATCATAAACATATCCCTCCGCCACACCAACGATGGAAGAGCCACGCGCGGCCTTAACCATCCATATCTTTAACAAATCCACGTGGGGTAGCTAACCCACGTGTCCTCCCTGGCTTTCACTGAAGCATCAAAATACCATGCCTTCCCTAGCTCCCGGGGCCGCACGTGATATCTTGGATGGAAACTATGCACAGGTCAAGCCCCGATGGCCCGATATCGTCCCGGGGATTCCTTACCCATAGCTCCTGGGGCCCACATTCCTATTACATTCACATAACCAATCTTTCATGGCAAACCTAGCCATAGAACTTAAACATAAAAGAATTTTCCGAAATAGCTTACATATGCTTCCATACTTAACTTTCAAAATCAAACTTGTTTCATAAGGTCATAAACATAGCGTATTCAACACTTATTTAATTATATATATATAATATATAATCACATGCAAGACTCGAAAACGTCACATAAGAGTGGACAAAGCTATGCCTCGGGCTCGACACCGGCAACCTCGTCTGAAAAGGAAACACGAAAGTCCAAGACTTAAACTCTATATGAACCAATTAAGATGCACGACAATTGTATGAGTTATGAATGAATGCAAAACAATATGAAATGCATCACATAATTCACATAACATAGCATATAACATTTATTTATAATTAATTATGCAATTAAAATAAAGTTATAAAGTTAAACATGCAAAATATTAACAATAAAAGTCATATAAATGCATAACATAGCCAAATAATTACATGTTATGGTCCCAGGTCTCGGGAAGAATGGGAACGGCCTTGCCACTGTAAAGAACGGCCGTTCCCGCTCTCGCCAAAAGTTTCTAGAAGATGGGAACGGTCGTTCTAAGCTGAAGAACAAAATGGGAACGATCGTTCCCAACTACCCGACTTTCTCCCTGAGCGTCTGTAAAGATTTGAAGGTTTTGGCCCTTGGGAACGACCCTTCCCAGCTCTAGTACAAACTGGGAACGACCCTTCTCGTTTTCGAAAATGATGTCATAAAAATCCGTGAAGGGTCGTTTCCATTTCATAGCAGAGACGACAGGAATGGTCGTTCCGGCCTGGTTCAAAATGCGAAACTGTGCAAAAACTTTACAGAAGCAAGGAAGCACGAAGGTGGCCAAAAATGGCCAAAAGCCTTATAAAGCAGCAAAAAAAATGTATAAAATCATGCAAACAATTCATATAAATCATGTATAACAAGTTTAGACATATAAAACTCAATAATATCAAGAATCAAAGTCATATTCACCAAATTCAAATTCAAGCATATATAAGCTCATTAATGGCATCAACCTAAATACTCAACTACCAATTGACTTCTTGCAATTAATACAACCCATACAACATGTAGAACACATTTATGAAGTCAAATTTCAAGATTAACAATCATATATCACATAATCTCCATTTTTGCCTAAACCCTTACTATTCACATATTAATTCATACATGCTCATATACAACACCAGAATTCAAGATTAAGTATGGAATCAAAGAGCATAACATGGGGATTCCGTAACTTACCTTGGCTCGCGAAAAGATAGAGAAACGAGGGAGATATGAGCTCTTAAAGGTGAAAGTGAACTTGAAAGCTTGGCTTTTTCTTTGGCCTACTGTTGCTGCTTCTCACATACAAGAAATGAAGCAAGAAAGGAGAGGCTGAACCGGTTCGGTTCAGGGTAACAGGCTCGGTTCAAAGTTTTCCGGTCCGGTTAGATCGGATTTGAAAAAGGTAAAGAGTCCAAACGGCTTCCGAAAAATATGGGATCAATTCAATTGAATTCGAATCGTTGAATCGGATCCAACGGCGGGGTCAGAATTCGAATTCGAATTCTCGAGCTCATATTAGTTCAAACGAACCCAAGACCACCTAATTACAATTAGGTCCAAAACTATCAAGAAATTACAAATAGGCCCAAGTCCTATTTCAAATAAACCCCAACAGTTAAATCAAATTACAATTAAGTCCACCTGAGTCATAAATCATATTACTTCACATAATATCAAGTTCGACATGCAAATCATAATTATATAAACGAATTATAAATCAAGTATGCAATTAAATTAAATAAATTCACATAATTCAAGTATAATCAAAATTAAAGGATAAAACAAAGAATTAAATCACCTAATTACGTAAAGAAACACTCACGTGACGTCATACCTATACGAACTGTAGAACGGGTTGTCCTAAATCACAGGAAAATTCACAAGAAACAACTAGTAAAAATAGGGGGTTTTGAGTTTTAACTAATCTACTAAAATAAAATTAATAACGCAATTAATTAAAATAAACAATTAAGAAGCACAAACTTAGCACACGTTACTTAAGAGAATTAATCAAGAGAGAAAACAACACCTAACTAGAGATTTACGATTCAATTATCACATCAATCACAGACGCAAAGATAATTCCAATTTATTCAAGTAGGTTAGCTATAGTTGATAGAGACACTCGACTCAACCTAGTTTTCACTTAATTCGTCGAATAGCCTAGAGACACTTGATAGCTATTCTCCCTAATCAGTTCACAACTCCTAAGAAACACTCGAAAGGAATTTAATGAACTAACAACATTAAAATCTTTGAAAACACTAATCCGAATTAACTATGTCACGACATGTGCAAGATCTAAACCTAATCATCAATTCCCTTAACGAACTCGGAATTCTATCGCTAAAACCCTATCGTTAACGTGCCACAATTATCAATCAAGTTTTACATACACTTCAAGCATCATGAATGACAATATACAATTAAATCTACTTAGATGGTCGGATCCTACCATTAAGTAAATCAATCACAATAAGCACGACGATGGGAGAATTGATAAATACTTAAATTAAATTGAAAACTAAAAACAATTAGGTCTCACGATATTTAATTGAATCTAAAAATCCCTAGCTTGATATTAAAAACTTAGCTACTCAGGTTCATCATATCTAACCAAACCAAAAAAGAATTCAATAACATTAATTCTAACTACTGTCTAAAAAGCGAGAAGTAAAATAAAGGAAAAAGAAATCTTGAAGTTTCGTGTCGGCGTACTCCAAAAGTCCCACGCTGCTGCTGTCCGAAATCTCCTCCAAAAGTTACGTGATGATCCTCAATCTGCTGCACAAAACCAATATATAAACGTCCCAAATCCTCTTCAAAATTGAACTCCTAATTCTCATCAAAATTGGACTTTTCTTCTTGTCCTCCAAGCTTCTCCACACAAATTAGGCCCATCTCCAATTGCCCACCAAAATGGACTCCTACCAAGTAAATTCAATGCAGCCTCGGCCCATAATTAATCCCATGATAGTGGCGGCCCAAATTCAAAACCTATCATCCAATATTCTAATTAAATCAAAAGTCCACGTTCATACATATCTCCACGAATCCCATTCATCTCAAATCACCCAAACTGCACTACGTTGTGCTGCACATCAGATTCCAACGCGAAAGGTCTCGAGCATCTATGCGGATCAGCTCGTTGCTTGAATTTCTTCCTAAATATGATCAAGTTTGCACCAATTTCACATTCGAGCCCCAACTCTACAATAAAGACAACAAAATATCAATTATTTTCAAAATAATATCGATTAAAGCACAATTCGAAGCAAAATTCAATCATAAAGATGGCGAAATAACGAGTTATCAATGGATAAAGCTAACACTTTAAGCACTCCAATGATTGGGAGATCGCTACACACCATACCTCAGTGCAATTGGGGCTATTATGTTTCTTGCTAATTGTACTAGACCTGACATATGTTTTGCAGTTAATTTACTAGCAAAGATTCAGATCATCCCCAACTAAAAGACATTGGAATGGGATCAAACATCTATTCTGATATCTTTGAGGTATAGAAGATTTGAGATTATTTTATTCTAAAAATGCAAAACATGTTTTGGTTGGTTATGCAGATGCATAATATTTTTCACATCCACACAAAGTTAGATCCCAAACAGGTTATGTATTTACACTTTGTGGCAATGCGATTTCTTGACGATCACAGAAACAAACCCTTGTTGCTACTTCTTCCAACCATGCTAAAATCATTGCACTTCATGAACCAAGTCGAGAATGTGTTTGACTGAAATCAATGACACAGCACATCTTAACTACTTGTGGCATATCAGTTGATAAAAGTCTACCAACAATTTATGAAGATAATGCCGCATATGTATTGCTCAAATGAAGAAAGGTTATATCAAAAGTAAAGAACCAAACATATCCCGCCGAAATTCTTCCAGTATACACAAGATCTTGAGAAGAACAAAGAGATCAATATTCAATATGCTCAATCATGTAACAATTCAGCAGATCTCTTCACAAAAGCACTTTCCTATACAATCTTCAGAAAAACATGTCCATGACATTGGAACGCGTCATCTCCGAAATTTATAGAAGGATCTCACTAATGTCAACATTAGGGGGAGCATACGCAGCTATACTCTTTTTCCCTTCATCAGGTTTTTATCCCACTAGATTTTTCTTGATAAGGTTTTTAATGAGGCAACACTAAAGGCACAGACAAGAAAGATATTTACAATGACATTCCAAAGGGGAGTGCTGTAAAAGTCAACAAAAGCGGTTGAGTCTTGCAAATGGCCAAACGCAAATATAGAAGATGAAATGTTATTGTTAGACGGTTGTTACATATATTTAATGCAACACATATTTATACGGTAAATTTTACTGTGTAAGTCGCAAGTTTTTTCCTATAAATAAAATCGATTGGTTTCATTGTAAGTATGCAAATTCAATAATACATATTACTACAGATAGTAATATTTCCTTTCATATCTCATGTCTTGTTTCGCGTATTTATTATTCAAGTTTTACAACAATAGGAATATTGTACTTTATTATACTTTTCTTTTTTACTCTTTAGTCGTATTTTTATAGTTCATGTTTTTCTTTGCGTTGAAACGTTATTGTTGATCACCTCTCTCCATTGTTACCGTTGCACGTGGGCTTGTATTTATAAGAGTTGTATTTATATTTTTGGTACAATAAAAATTTATCCTTGGTTCCCAATTTTTCATGATTGTATGAATATTTATTAATTGTAGTTGATAAATTTTGTAATCAAAAAATTATTAAAGAGACAATTGTGTAGAAAAGAGCAACTCTAAAACTTTCATCATCATTATTATCTTTACTCGAAGTCGATTTGACTAGGAGAAAGAGGACAAAAATCAAAGATCTCTATTCAATATCCTAAAATATTTTATTTTGATCCTCAATTAAGTTCTTATTTGTATAAGAGTCTTTTAGTCCAAAAGTTTAGTGTTGTAACATCTGCTCGACCAGTTCGGCCATGAATCGAGTTTGTTTTTTGTTTTTATCAAGGGGTCATCTTGTTTGGAAAATTTTCATAATCCAAACCTATTTGGTTTGACTCAAACTATGATACATGAACACTTCTAAAATTATCATTCTATCGTGTCATGTTGTATCGTGTCGGATACTTGTGTTCGTTATCGTATCCAACACTCCTCACGTAGAAAATTTAAGAAAAAATCCGTATTGTCGTATCCATATCGGGTCATATCCGTGTCGCCGTGTCCGTATTCATGCATCATAGGACTCAACCAATAATATTGGGGAATATGTTATATTTATGATTTGATTAATTAGTTTTTTTCTTGAATTTTCTACTATAAACGTAATAAGTGTAAAATATTTTCTTTCTCATTATATTGGTTAGATGAATTTAAAGTCAGATCAAAATTATCCCGTAAAATAAATTTGTTCATGCACAATACTATTAGAGCAAATTGCATTTTTAGTCCCACATTATAAGGCCGTTCTCACTTTTGGTCCCGTGGTTTTTAGAAGTGATTTTTTTAGTCCCGTATTATTATTTTTTTTTTGTCATTTTGAGGACTTCGGTCAAATAATTGATAGATGAACAGTGATTTAACGGAAGTCCTGACAAAAAAAAAATACTACGGGACAAAAAAAACCACTTTTGAAAACCATGGGACCAAAAATAAAAACGGTCTTATAATGTGGGACTAAAAATACAATTTGATCATACCATTATTTTATGCTATCATTACTTTCTCTGAGATCCACATTAAATATTGTTGTTGTAATAACGTTCTCTTTTTCTTTCCTTGGTTTTGTATCTTAGTATTCTAGTTTTGATCGGTCAAAATAGTTCACGTATAAAATTACTCTTGTGGTGTATTATAACTCGAGATCTTTTAAGCTATACATAGTGGTTTTTTCATTTTATAACTAATTGGAGGGCGTCTAGAAAAATTTCAATCTATGTTAATATCATGTGAAGTTGGTCTGTACAAGATTGTACTATATTACTTTTTTAATAAAATTAGTACAGATGAATATGGACCCGATCTAATG
Source organism: Lantana camara (assembly GCA_037501455.1). Lineage (NCBI taxonomy): Eukaryota > Viridiplantae > Streptophyta > Magnoliopsida > Lamiales > Verbenaceae > Lantana > Lantana camara. The sequence goes on from CM074857.1 coordinate 115,533,965, forward strand.
TAAGTTCAGTACGAAAACAACCCGATAATAGACAACTCCAACTAACTAAATATCAGATTATTAAACTATACAGAAGTGATTTTTCTTTTCTCTTTAACTTAAAATTCATTCTTTTTGAAAATTTAAGAATAGATTTAGGTTTAACTCAACTCAAAAATTAATTCATGATACAAGATTCTTTTAAGCCATTTTATGGATAAACATTTTGTAAGTTATTTTAGAGATGTCAACTAGTTGGATTTTATTCTGCATCCAATGCATTGATCCATAAAAAAAATTCAATAAATCTTATCTAATTATAAATATTAATTATTCGAAATGAATATATTAAATATGAAATTAAGGGGTCTCGCTCGTTAGAGATTAGATTCCAACTTTTTATGATGTTTTGTTTAATTAATTGTTTTATGAAAAATGAACGCTAATCAAAACAATAAAAATTAAAATTTAAACGTGTTTATCATTATATTTAATAATATAAGTTTCACTATTTATTTTAAAAAGATATATTATCTTTTTAATAATGAATTAGCATATATTAAATGAATATAAATAGAAACAAAAAATAGTTAATTGAATATTAATCTCTTGGTAAATATTATATACTTATATTATTTTTTCTTTAAAAAAAATAATTTATTATTAGTAGTAGTCGGATCAGATCTTTTATGGAAACTGTTTGGATTCGGATTCGATTATGGGATCTTGTTAATTCAAATTCAAAATTTTCTGATCCAGTACGAATCTGATTCGTAATTCGTTGATGGCCCTAAATGGGCCTGTTATTCCAACTGAGCAATTCAATATCAGTCAATTCATTATTGCCTTAGCTTGTGTTGGGATACAGCCCATAAAAAGAAAAGCGATTATAAAAATTAGTTGGGCCGGGCTCAGAAAGGTCCGTGTGGTCTTCTTTTAGAAGATCGAGATCGAGTTTATAAAAATAAAAAAGGTTATAACTTATTTCCTTGACAAACATTTTTGGAACTTGGAAGTTGGAACAAACATCACGGATTCACGATTCACGCACGTGCACGTGTCAAATATATTAATAAACAATAAAAATTAAAAGAATTTTTTTTTAAATTTTTTTCACTTTACAATTATTTTGCTCTTCTAATTTCAACCGTCTTTTAATACACATGACGTGTATATATAAGTAAAAATGAAGATGAAATACAAACTAAAAACTGACCGGAATTTTAGGGAAAAATCTTAAACGTTGATCTTTTGGGTTATAATACTTTTTGGGCTATAAAACTTGTAACATAAATCATGAAATTGTACATAACCATAGTATAATTTTTAAAATTGATAATTCACAAGCAACTTATGCACGCAATAGTGATTGAGTTTTTATGTTCTATTACGTTCTAGTTAGATTAAATCCAAACAATGACTTTATGAACATATTATACTTTGTTATATAACTACTAAATGTCCCTAATACATACATCAGTCAAAAAAAAAAGAGTAAATAAATACTGCTACATATAACTTTTTCTAACGTTATGAAGTTTTTCTATCGCATCTCTCTTTCAGGCTAAGACTCTTCATCTTCTTTTTTAATCAAAACTACACAAATCATCAAAATTCAAGGGACGCATCCATCGAAAACCCCCTATACCGACGAGTTTCCGACGGCTTCCGGGCAGGAAAATTGCATGTTCCTACCATCTTTCAAACTGTTGCTTTCTCTGTTTTCAGTCCTGTATAGGGATGCAAACGAGCCGAGCCGAGCCGAGCCGAGCCTTGACCTTTTTTCTGGCTCGAGCTCGGCTCGACCAAGGCTCGAGGCTCGCTCGGCTCGGCTCGAGCCAAATGAAAATATATTATTTTTAATTAAAAATTAGTTTTTTTAAAATAATTTAATATATTTTTATATATAATAATATATATTTATTAAATATATATACATATATATTATAAATATATTAATTTTTTATTAATTTTATATAAAAATCAATAAAAATATATATAATATTATATAAAAATAAAAATATTTATATATATAAAAATAAAAATATTATTTTTTAATTAAATATATTAGCTCACGAGCCGGCTCGCGAGCCACGAGCCTAACTAAAAGGGGCTTGAGTTCGGGCTTGTCTCGAGCTTGCTCGCCAGGCTTGCGAGCCGGCTCGGCTCGTTTGCATCCCTAGTCCTGTATTGGTAATCCAAACAGTACCCAAGTGGGGGTTTCATTCTGAATTATTTGTTTATGCGCTTCTTAGCCGTTGCAACGTCTCATTTCAAGCATTTATGCAGTGCACATGTTTGATTCTTGAACCCACCTTAATCAATTAGTTAATTAATTAGGGTTTTAGGGGGGGGCGGGGCTGGCTTTGGAGGACAATTAATTCTTTAACTAACAACAGCTTTTAACAAATTTAGCCAATCAGAACCCTTATCTTTCTTGATCTACTACCTAGATTTGGTAAATTTTAATATTAATTCTTTTTCTTGGTAGTAATGGGCTGGAACCGGAAGTGTTACTTATAGTAGCATCTAATTAGAATCTCTAATTGTCTTGTTTTATTTTGGCAATTGGTATATGTGAGAAATTAGATAAGATGCTTTTTTTTTAAAAAAAAAATTATTATAAAGGGTGGAATGTTCAGAAAATGGGTTTATTACTTTTTGGATTAGGCTCCTAGCCAGGCTTGCATGTGCCTTGCTCACTTTTCATCATGTTTTTCTGACTTCTTTTTTTCATTTCACTTTTTTTTAAATATAACATGATATAGATCCCTTTATGCTTACACTGCTTAAGTTAAAAATGTACTGATAGCATTAAAAATTATCATTTGTTATGTTGTTATATCAGATATTTGTGTTGAACGTTGCATTGGATATTTATTATGTAGAAAATTTAAGAAAAATATACATATTATGCTCATATGGTCGCATCATACAATTAATTAGTACGATTTGTTCTCTCATCAACAATGAGTTTATCAATAATTCATTTGTATTATTGTACTTATGGTAGAAAAAGTTGATAATTGTGATACGGAAAGAAGAAAACTTACAATTCTTATAATAGTTTTGCCAATATCACGATAATGCATTTATATAATATAGGTGTTATATGCTGATAAAAAATGTTGCACATCTTGAGGCTTTTTTTATTCAGAAAATTAATTATAGGTAAGGTTTTCAAACTGAAGACTTCTATCCGCAGCGAAATGCCATACTGATGTGAATTGCAGATTCGTAAAATCATCGAGTTTTTAAAACTAAGTTGTGCTCGAAGTTATTAGGCCAAGAAAACCCAAAGCTTGGTACTCCGTCCCATGGGTCTGAACTAGAATTCCTCACAGCACACGACATGTAACAGCTGATTCAAGAATTCCTTAAGAACACAACAATGTTAACAGCTGATTCAGGCAATATTAATGTTACAAAGGTCGGAATCATTACATAATTTTGTCCGAGAGAACCAACATTTGAAGACAAATACAAACGTGGGAACAAAAATCTAACCGCCACTTCTATTTTCAGCTCACTATGCAAAGAAAATACCGACTACAGTTCTAAGAAAACAATCAGAGTTATTAATCCTTGCTTATTTCACTGCTATCAGCTCGCATCCATCATCACCTATGCATCTCATCCAACATGAAGCAAACATGGAAATTGTATGTTCATCACCTCAGCCACCTCCTCAAATCAGTGGTCGAACACGGCGAAATCTCTCCGCCAATGCTGTCGGTGTAGTACGAATAATTCGAGTACTGTTCGTCCATCCCTACGTACCCTGCCTGGACGCTCTTGAAGCTGGGGCTCCTCAGATTCTGGCTCAATCCATTGCACCCGAATCCGAAGTTCACGCAATACGGTTCTGGAATGGGATAGGATAATCGCTTCTTCACTGATCCAGTTCCGGCTGTGGATCCCCCACGCTCTCTCTCCGGCGTGGAAGACCTCTGTCGGGGCGCGCTCTGTGACCGGATCCTCGCTTTTGCAGACTCAGTGGCGGCCATGTAACTAGGGATCGTTGAATTGCCTGCATGTCCCTCGTTTGTGCTTGTGCTGTAGCGCGAAATGCTGCTGTTGTAGCGCTGCGTTGAGCGGAGAGAAGGTGTGTTGGCAGTTGAATAGCTCCTTTCTTCCTTGTGGCATCGGGGGCTGGAGGGACGAACTTGCGGGGATCGTGCTCGGGGTACGAGGCTTGGTGTTGCAGGGGATTGAATTGATGATCGGTGATGGTAGGGGGATTGTGGGATGGATTGCCGGTGGATTGGACTTTGGCACCGCGATTTTCGACCGCTTGTTGTTTTCAGTGAGTCTACTTCGACGGTCTTGATGGAGTGATCTCTTTTGTAGTCTGTTGATGCCCTGCTGCTGCTGTCCCACTGCTTTGATGTCATCCATTTATCAAGCCAATTTCCCCTGCTTTCTAAATCATTCTCTTCTACTTCGTATTGACTCCTCTCAGAATCCAATATTTTCTGGAAACAAGATATCTACACATTTTAGTGAAAATGCTCTAGCTCTATTATCCTTTGTTTGTATCGAACCAGGTCCCGATGAGAACTACGAAAAAGTGACGAAAGCTACCTGTTGAGAAAAGGCGAACGCGAGGGACTTTTCGTGCGCCAATGCAGCTTCATTTCTGGCTTTCAAGATCGCTTCGAGCTCTTCAAGTGTACGCGGGCAATCCCTCCAGTCATCACTGATGCAGCTCCCCTCTCTGGACTGTAAAAACACAAATCAAATACAGGTTAATTACCTTTGCATCATGATTATGAGTTCATCACAAGAAAAAGAATACTAAAACTTACTCTGGCCTTCCTCTCTCGAATGTCTTTAAGGTACTTAGACTCCCATAAGTTGGTTGTTTCTGCAAACATGGATCTCCTCCCACCGTCGTGCGAAAGCCGGGCCCTCTGATCGCGCACCCTCGCCTGCACCCGCAGCAGCGCCTGCATGCATTTCATGGTCATGTTGGCTTGCTTTCGAACATTCTGCCCTCTGATTAAAGCTTGAAGCTTTACTATCCCTTTCAGCGCAATCAGTGCTCTTCTTGCCTGAAAACACTCAATAAACATCACTAGTGAGGACTGAGGACCACCGACAGAGTGACTATCTTTAGCAAAAATCTAGTCATTTAATTCTACGGTTCACCCCATGTAAGTTGAAGTACACATTTTTTACTTACTAGATACCCTCTAAAAGCTGTTTGAATGATTTTAGCTGCAGAGTGCTGCTTAAATGTGGCAGAAGCACCAGTGGCGGGATGGGACATCCGGATTATCTCCACCGCTGCTTTGGCGGTGGCGACAGCAGCCTCCGCTGCTGCCGTAGTGGCTGCTGCCACCGCAATGGCATGCCTCTGCTCGGAGGGCATGACCGGAGTTATCGGGGCGACGCAGTCCGGTACGATCTCTCTTGGTTCATTTGCTTGAGTATTGCTGTTGCTGGAATACTTCCTGAAGAGCCATCTCCTCCTCTCAGTCTTCTGCACAAAACCAAGAATCCAAAAACTTAACTTCCTTGCATTTATGATCAAGTTGGGGAACAAAAGTGAAAAATTTGAGGTACCTTTTCTTCCTCATCTTCTTGCTGATGTTCAACTTTCCTTCTGGAGCTTTTCTTCTCAGAGTCTTTAGTTGGAGACCTGAAAGCTCTCTTGACTGCAGTCAGCCATGAACTGCCTCCCTTCTTTCCCATTGTTATGATTTTGATGTTTCCCATTGTTATGATTTTGATGGAAACTGAGAAAGCTTAGTGTGTTTGCTGCGACATGTAGAGAAGGGAGGGGGGGAAAGAACAGTGGATTGTATAGTTCCTTTTTAGTCCATGAATGTGATGTATGTATGGTGCATATATAGAAGAACAGGAGTGACTAGTGAGGGGGGTAAAATAATACTAGGAAAAAGAGTGATGCTTTTATTGGGCTTCGCTTATCTGTGTAGCACAGTACTCGATCGCTCCAATATATCTGCTACGAGATGTAGGTGTTTTGTAATGGCATGGGAAATAATAACTAATGGTGGAGGGGTGTCAGATTTTGCCATCAGCTTTGCACATAAAATTGAGGAACTAAAGGACATTTATCAAAGTGCCTATTTCTTATTCATATATATATATATGGCTAATCTCAATCACGCCCGATCTTTTGAAGGATTTTGCACTTTCCCCCTTATTCTTTGAATTTTCGCAATTTCCTCCTTACCTTTAAAAAATATCACACTTAACTCCTTTTAACAAATTTTGACTGATGATTTCTCTTTCGTCACGGCGACCTAAGTTTCAAGACTACCGCCATCGTGTTTGTCTCTCCAAGGAGAACAAAGCCAATACCCAAGTCTACCCTATTAGCCGCTATAAAGCTTCGTTGGTCGTGCATCGTCTTTAACCGATGATTTCTGCTTCGTCGGTTGTCGAATTTTGATTTCGAAACCATTATTCTGTTCCTTGTGTTGAGGGCTTCAATTTGATATATAAATTGAAGCTTGGGTTGCCGTTACGAAAGAGAAATCGATGGTCAAAATTTGTTAAAAGGAGTTAAGTGTGATATTTTTTAAAGATTAAGGGAAAAATTGATAAAATTCAAAGAATAAGGGAGAAAATGCGAAACCCCTAATGGATCATGGCGATTGGGATTAACCCCCATATATATATATATAGAGAGAGAGAGAGAGATAGAGAGAGAGAGGGGGGCAAGTGCAACTGGCATAAGATTCCAAAGGGGCATCTTGAAAATAGTTTGGCTTTCTGATTGATTGAATGTGCCTTTATGTTTTTCATAAATAATGGCTGACTACCTCTTCAGGCCATCACGTGTTATGTCATACAATTGTTGCTGCGCCATCACCATGGAGAGGGAGGGAAATGGTGTCATCATCATCAATTATAAAGTTTTGGAGTAAAGATGTTGTATTTCTTTTCATAATGAATGGGGCTTTCTGTAATATCCCCATTCTCCACTTATTGAGACACACATGCTCGTTGCCCATGATGCCCAAGCTTGGAACTTTTACATTTTATGAATGAAGTTATGATGATTGGATATGGAATGCATCTTTTCTGTGTCTCTCGGGAATTGCAGCTTATGGTTATGGCGACCATGAATTTGTGATTGTATTATGAGGGCATAAGTGACTTTTCATCGAGAGAAATATTGGTTTATTGTGTGTGAAAATGTGTGCCTTAGGGTGCCTGACGCAGTCATGTATCTTAACTTAACCTTGGTGTTTTATGGTCCAATTTGTATTGCATCTATGTGTTTTGATACGGGGTTTGATGCTTGTCTTCCCCCCATGATAGTGAATTAGTGATTAGATGCAATCTTTGGTCATATTATTCCTATTTCCATTATTTGTAGAAATAATTATATTTGATTATCTTGCATTTAGGTTTAATTACAACGTAATTTATCATTTTTGTGAAATTATATTTTAGTACCTAACTTTGAGAATCGTTTATGGTCCTTAGGTTTCCGTTATATCATTCCAAAAATACCTTTAATTTGTTATTAAATTCATAATTTATAGGGATCGTTTTGTTTATTTTTGTAAACTGTAGGGATGATTTTGTAATTTTGATCATATATTCAATGTAACACTCATAAACCGTCAGGGGCATAAGTGTATTTTTACAAATTCCGTTAAGGGAGCTCAAACCAAATAAGATTTATACGAACTAAAATGTAATTTTTCAAAATAGACTGCATTGTAATTAAGTTTAAATACAAGGTAATCAGATATAAATGATTCTTATTGTTTTATCTTTTATTTTCAGACAAATATGTTGATAGCCAATTGAGATTATATTTTTTAATTTCTTTATTTCTTACTTATTTTTCTTTTTTACTTTCAACTCTCTATAAATACACATAAGATGTACATAAAATTAAAATAAGAGATTCAGATCCTAATATTCGAATTAAAAAATGGAGACATTAGAGAGGGTTATTCTCAAAGATCAAGTGATGATAGATACAATAGTTTGGAGTCTGGAAGACCGGAAATAATTAATTGCTACAAAAATAATAATAAGTTAGAAGGGAAGTGGCAGGGGAATCCAGTGTTGTTTTGTGGGTAACAGGGACGTTTGTCTGAGTCTGAGACTGGCTAACTTTATACAATTGGACTGGTCAAACTTGTTTGCTATTGTGGGTTTTTGTTTCCCAACTTGATTTAAATAACTTTGAGGAACATATCGGAATTATTTAATTATCTAAAATTATTTACAAAACCAATGGTTCATCTCCTATGGATATGTACTCTTTTTATAGTATCCGGTAATATGGAATAAATCTCCAATTGAGTATTATATTTTTACTTAACTCCCCATTTTGACAAAATATCGTATAATTTCATATAATGTAGTACTTAAAATACCTCTCAAAATATATTGTATAATTTTCACAAAATATAGTACTAAAACGTTCTAATGCAGTATTTATATCCTATCATGTTGTATAATTTTATGGGGAGTAAAGTAAAAAATATTCCAAACTGATGGGGAATTATTTCAAACTGTCCCTTTTAATATAGTATTTTTATTTTTTTTTTCTTTGGGTTAATTTTTTTTTTAACCCTAAATATTTTTCACTTTCGTACTCGACCTTTAAAATTTAAGGATTTGATACTCAACCTTTGAATTTTGTTGCACTTAAGTGACCAATTTCAGATTCGGCTTCTAAAAAAATAACATGAATTTTACACTTATTAGCTGGATTTGAAATTGGGCACTTTAAGTGAAACAAAATTAAGGTTGGGTATCAAATCCTTAAATTTTAAAAATTGGGTACTAATGTGCAAAACACCCTAAATTTTAGTGTGCAAAAAATGTTTAACCTTTTTTTCTTTTTCCGAGAACCATTTCAGATTACGAATTTAGCTTTCTTGTTTTATTTTATATAGGGACAGAGTTAAAATTTTAATAGAATGAAACGAGATTAAAATAAAAAATGCAAATTTAAGGTGGACAAAACAGTAAAATTTAAAAAAAAAAAATTAGAAATGTAAAGGGTTTTTGAAAATATATCCAAATGTTTTCAACTAGGGGTCAAAGTTGAGGCATCCCTCGATGCCTAAAGTTATATCCTAATTACGGTGGTGGAAATAGATAATCCTATCAATGCGATATGACACAATAAAAATATATTAATACTATTATCTTTTTAAATTCATCGTATGGTAGATATGCAATATTGTATTTAATACGATATGAAAAGACAAAGGATTTGTGCATCATAGTACGATGATATTAAATTTTATAATTCAAAACTCTATGTTATATCTTGTGTTGTATTGATATTAGGGGTGTAAATGGATATTAAGCGAATAATTTTCTTTTTAAATGAATTCAGATAATATCCTCTTTAAACGGATATAAAGCGAATTCGAACGGGTAGCGAATTTTAACAAATTTTTAATATTCATTTTTAACTTAAACTATATTGATGGGGTCCGATCTGAGTTGTCAAACTCCAACACTTTAGAATTTGTATGATGGGGAAACAGGGGATCAAATGCTCAGGCGAGGGTCGCCGGAGTGAGTGAGTTCTACCTACTAGGAACAAACACAACAAAACGTTAGAAGGCCAAGCTGGGGAAAGGGGTGAAACCCTGTTTGGCTCTTCGATGCTTAAGTTAGTTTCAGGTGATGAAGAAGAAGATAAAACAGAGCTCAAATGTGTAAAGCTTGCTTACAGAGTATGAGAGATTCTGAGTATTTATAGTTGAGGGTAAGGACCCTTTAGTAACTGTCACCAAGTGGTCCTGGATTAGTATTTCCCTATACACGTGGCGTAATGAGGAGCCTCCAAGAAAGGTCTCCTGCAAAAGCCTGCAAAAAGGTTGGTGGAGGGCAACAGTGACAGGTGTGCGTTTGTGTACTATCTGTCAGAGAGCATTTCTGGGTTGTTACCGAGGGCTAAGCACACTCGGGTTGGTATGAACTTTGGGGCTCGCAGGTCCGAGGGGATACCTGGGCTCAAAGAGGTGGCATGGAGGGAATGATTTCGCCTTTACAGCCATGGAATGATCTCAAAGGTGAACCCTGAGAAGGCCTAGAGGGCCGTGTCGTAGTTGTACTACTAGCCTTGCTCGCCCGCTTGGGGGAAGGTAACCTTGCTCGCCCGCTCGGGGGTAGGTTAGGGTTCCCTTCAAATAAGGGAGCGTATACTCCTTCGATGGGGACAGTTAGTTCTTCGAGGGAGAGGCATGAGATGTGGACCCTGAAATGCCACGGTGTGATGCTTTTTGATTGGGCCACGTGTCATATCCGTGGCTAAACCGTATTTTGCCCTCATCATTTTGCCCCCCAATTCTGTAGTCACAGTAATGTGGTCTATAGAATTCATACTTTCAAACTTCCGAGGGTCACCTTTGGCGGGGAAGTCATGCCCTGGAAAAATTCTTGTTCTGAGGACGCATTTAATACGGTTCTTTCATCTTGATCGCTCGGATTGGCAGGCATTAAATGCAATTAGGAGAGTGGGCGATCTTTTCAGGAAACGGAGCATGAACCATGGGACGTGTGCGACGGTTCGCAAAAGTGGGTAGTTACCTAGGCGGGAATGATTACAACTTCTGAATTTATTGCCCAAATCCCACCAACTCTCTCCTATAAATAGGGAAATGCATATCCACTAGTTTTCTTTCACGCATAAATGTAATAGCCAAAGGTGCTTTGTCCCACATCGGATTGGAGGTGGGCTTGAAGCCACTTTATAAAGTGGTGGATCCCCCTCCCCTTGTAGAGGCCTTTTCCTGGGTGGTTCCCTTCGGGGTCTGGTTCCCACCTGGGAGAAACAAAACCGTGAGGGTGGTTCCCTTCGGGGTCTGGTTCCCATCCAAAGCGGACAATATCGAACGGCGGGTTTTCGGGCTGTTACAATAAAATTTCTTCAGAGCACCCAAAAGCTTCAGAACTTCCTTTGCATTTCTTAGGCAGACTCTGGTGATTCCAAGGCTTCGAAACTTTAGTTAATACTTCAAATCCTTTATTCTAACTTTCTCACTTGCTAACCTTAGTTCATTAGGCATTCTTACCTTCCTCATTCCATCTAACATTCTCTGTCATGTCCGGAGAGTATATTGACGAAGTAGTTAGGGAGATAGAAGATATGGCGAGTTCCAATTCTTCACCTCACAATCCCACACCCCATCACCAAACGGTGGAGGAGATTTTCGGTGAAGCCAGGGATGAAGAGCTTGATGCCGCTGTGTCGGCCATGGGGGAGCGTAACCCAGGGGGAGTGGATCATCTCTTTAAAGAGATAGATCTGCTTATAGAAGCGGACCGTCAAGGGGTTGCCCTTCCCTTGGTAGAGAGTATCACCAAGCTGCACCGCCATACAGTAACCATCGCGATCCGGGGTTCCCCACCTGAGGAGATGGTCCCTGAGCCCTCAGAAGAACCTCGTCCCAAATGCCGGAGGAAAAGTAAGAAAGCCAAAACTCCAGCGGAAGGGGAGGGTTCTGGCATATAGGCCACAGATAGGGCCCCTGACGAGATTCAAAGCACTATGACCGTGGGGGATCTGGGCACCTTGAGGACCCCAAGGCACTTGGATGAGAGATTCACTTTCCGACTACGGGAGGAGCATGAGAGGGTCAATAATCCATCCCCCAGAGAGATGACAGTGTACAAAGACACCATAGCCGCTGGAGGATTAAGGTTCCCAATCCCGATTCCAATGGAAAGCATCCTCAATTACCTCAACCTGAGCCCCTCGTAAATCCTCCCCAACGGGATATCCCTCATTAATGCTTTTATAATTCTGATGAAGTGTATGAGGCATGAACCCTCGGCCCCGAATTTCATAAGTCTGGGCCCCTCATAAAATCTCGTTTAGAACCTGCCCTTTCAATGAACTGGGCCCCGAGCATGGCCTTCTTGATGAAGAACGAGCGTTGGCTTATTTCGGCCAAAGACTTAATGGATGATGAAGAATTGTTGTTCCTTTGCGGGCTTGTGAGCCCTCCTGAGATGATTGCTAACCCTCCTAAGTGGAGTTTGGAACGTGATGGTTAGAATCTAGGAAGATAACTCTTACATAGGAATACTAACTTTATCCCTTGAATTCTTGAAAAGAAAACTGACCATTTACATCCTTCTTCTCAAGTACCCCTGGCCGGGGTCGAGGGGAAGGCCGAGGGGCTACACTGAAACCAGGATTGTCCCTCGCCAGGGGGATCCTTTCATTCAATGAGACAGGGAGCAGCCTCTACAAATTGCTCTCAACAGACGACAAAGGCAATACACGGGTGTTGTCATCCGCGAGATCCCGGAGGTCCAGACCCCTCCCACCAGAAAGAGAAAGAGATTGTCGGACACTGTTCCGATAACAGGAAAGGGTAAGGTCGTCGTGGTGGGTGAGCTTGGTGATGGCGAGACTTCCTCCTGCGAAGTGGAAAGGATTTGAGCTTTCGAGCGTCAAGGTGATCATGTGTACCGGCGTCTTTCCTCCTCGGGGTCCTACCCTCCTACGAGACACCCAAGCCGCTTGAACTCTGGCGCACAACATATTCCAACGAGTGCAATTCTCTGGGGATCACAGGGAGTTGTTCTTGCAAAGCACCAAACAGGTGATAGATGACATCTATTTCGCCATTATTGGGGTAAGCACTGTGTTCCATTTTCATATATCCTTCCATTTATTTTCCTTCTTGAAAGTTTCTCTAAGTGTTAGTGTTGACTTCTTTCAGGCGGTGTTGCTGAGGGTGATGAATTTGGGTCACCACTAGATGACCTTTGCCGATTGTAATACAAAGTACAAGATGATAGCCCGGGCTGGCCACTCCTCTCAACTCCAGGAAGAGAATGACCTCCTGAGGGACTAATACGAATCCCTCAAGACTGAGTTTAATAAGGTTAAGAAGGAGTTGGAAAAGAAGGAGGAGGCTCGCAAGAAACTTCATGAGAGGTTGACCAAGGCCCAGGAGGACAATGCAGGGCTGGCCAAGGAGTTAGAGGAGAGGAATCAGCGGTTGTGCAACGCTAGGAAGGAGACCACTGAAGCTACCAAAAAGGCCTGTCAGGAAGAATTTAACAGGGAGCTCCCCGAGCGACTGTCTTGAGCGAACAACGAGGCACTGCTGAAATTCTGCCACTCTAAGGCATTTGGCTTTGCTGCCGCTCTTCACTGCTTCGAGGAGGCGCAGAAGGCCTTTGACTCGGTTGTGGACTAACTAATCACCATGTGCTTGGTGGATGCCTCCTCTCTAAACCTCAAGCGCATGGGCTTTTAGTTTGACAAGGACCTGCACCTGCAGGTGGCAACGGAGGGGAACCCGGAGGATAACTTGACTGAGCCAAAGTATGTTGATCTGGTCTTCCTCCTTCAAGGGGAGTTCATGAAGGCTCATGAACCTGTTGAGGAATCAATCAACGAAAGGGCCAGCGATGCTGCACCTGTCCCCGAGGGCCCATCTACTGCTGTAACTCAAGCATCCATAATTGAGGTGACTCCCGCTCCCGCGGTCGAGCCCCTCGAGGCTCAAGCTCCCCAAGCGCCCGCTACAACTTCAGATGCGGTCGTGGTGGACTTAGAGGGTGGGCAAGGCCAAGATGCCTGAAGGCTATCGCTCTGGATTAGCCCTTGGAAATTTCTCAAATTTAGTTTGAAGCATCACAACACATCGCCCCTCACTAGTATCCCATTTTCTCTGTAAGTTGTTTATGCTCTGACACCATAGGTACTGGTCCAGATAGGCATCTTGTGATCTTTTCAAGGGGTTCAATCTTGTAAACAGGAATTAGATAGCTACCCTTGATGGTCTTTTGAATCGTTGTATATTTCTTCTTAGAATTTGATTGTAATCCTCTCGTTGTCATAGGCTTGGCAGCCCATCTTTTGTACTTGAACATCTATCCCTTTTCTTTGAATGAATGAATGAATATTGCCTTGAATGGATGTTTTTGCTTCTTATCTTTGTATTTACTTTGCTTGTTTTTCCTAGTTTGACTCTAACGTAAGAGGTTCTGAGATGAAGCTAAGTAAAATTGGTATAAGAGTTAGCATTATTTAGGCAAAGTAAGGAAAAACGAGAGGTCTATTTCCGAGGGCACCCTGGTTAGGCTATGGGGTCATTTAAAAAATTTCCTTAAGGAGTTTTCCATAAGAAATTTTGCTAAGTGTTCCAAAACCGCGAGTGTGAACTAGAAGTGAGGTCTAGTTATTTTATTAAAATTACGAGCGTGAACTAGAAGCGGGGTCTAGTTGCCCTATTAAAATTGCGAGCGTAAACTAGAGGCTAGGTCCAGTTGCTCTATTTTTGTTTTGCCATCCCAGAACTGACTTTAAATTATCAATTGGGGATATGTATACATGCATTATCAAGCCTTTCGACGCGGAGTTGGCGTTGATAAGAATAATGTTACCCTTGTGCGGGGGATCCGCCAAGGGGATTGGATAACGTGTTTTAAGTACGCCCTGCACAGAACCTTTCGCTTTGAGAAAGAAGTTCCTTTACTTTTCTTTTAAAAGGGGATTACACTTAGCCCAAAGTTGGGATTTTACAATGTTTGTACTTATGCAATCTATACATAAAACCTTCTGAGGTTGCAAGGATTACACGGTCGAAGGAGATGCTCGCCATGAAGTGTTTCAAGCATGTAAGTGTTGTAGGCCCTCACCTGGGTGATTTTGAATAGTTCTTCCCAGTTTGGGTCGAGCTTGCCCACATGTCTTGATACTTCAACTTTCTTTAAAACCAAATCTCCTAACTGGAAGGTTCTCTCCTTAACACATTTGTTGTATTGGCGAGCCACTGAGGCTTTGTACTTATGAATACGCGTCCAAACATTATCCCTCCTTTCTTCCAACAAATCCAACTCGAGCGCCCGACTTCTCTCGTTGGTACTAGGCTCGAAGTAGGCAACGCGTGCAGATTCTTATACGATTTCCACAGGTACCATAGCTTCTGAACCATACACAAAGGAATAGGGGGTTTCTCCTGTGGCGGCTTAAGAGGTTGTGCGATAGGCCCATAAGGCTCCTTGTAGCTCTTCAGCCCATTCTCATTTCTTGTTCTCGAGCATTGTTTTCAAATGTTGCAAGATGATTCTGTTAGTGACTTCAGCTTAACCGTTGGCTTGGGGATGCCCCATGGAAGTGAAGTGTTGTTCAATCCCTAGTTCCGAGCACCACTCTCGGGTGTCTGCAGCAATAAACTGGGACCCATTATCTAACACCAGCACTCTGAGGATGCCATATCTGCAAATAATATTTTTCCAGATAAAGTCTCTAACAATGCGAAAGGTGATCTTGGCGACCGCTTCTGCCTCGGCCCATTTTGTGAAGTAATCCACTGCCAAGATGACAAATTTTTTCTGTCCTACTGCAATTGGAAATGGCCCCATGATATCAATGCCCCATTGATCAAAAGGCCACGCAACATCTATAGGAGTCATTTGAGCCGTGGGCAATTGTGGACTGTTAGAATGGAACTGGCACTTAAGACATTTTTTGGAGAAAGCAATTGCATCTTGCAGGACTGTAGGCCAATAGAAGCCACTCCTTAACACCTTCTTGGCGAGGACACGCCTCCCAGAGTGATTTCCATAACTTCCACTGTGGACATGCCTAGAACATCTTTAGCTTGCGAGGGCCTTAAACATTTCAGAGGAGGGCCTTGATAGGACAGCTTGAAGAGTCTCCCCTCGTGATCGAGTGAAAACCGAGGAGTCTTGCACCTGATCTTTCTAGCCTCAACTTTGTCAATGGGGCAAACACCTTCTTTGAGGAACCTTACAATATCGTCGAGCCAGCATTGCTCGGATGGATCAATCATAGTCACTTCTTGAAAACGTTCCCTTTCCTTTATCAAAGGCTCCTCTGTTCTAAGAAAAGTAATGGAGCGGTTACAGGATCCTTCGAGGGCGGAGGCAAACTTAGAGAGGGCATCGGTACGCTCGTTCTCCATTCACGGGACCTGAAACAGGTGAAACTCTTTAAACTTGCCAATGACTTCTTTAGCTTCTTCCAGATAATGCATCATGGTGGTTTCTCGAGCCTCATAGATTCCTTCAATCTGGCTCGCGATTAGCCATGAATCAATATAGGTAGTGATCTGAGAGACTCCATTTTGAAGGAGAATATTTAGCCCTTGGACGAGGGCCTCATATTCTACCCCATTGTTGGTAACTTGAAAATCTAGCTTGATTGCGAAATCTATTTCAATTCCTTCGGGGTCTCTAAGGGTCACCCCTGCTCCTCCCCCTTGAGAGGTCGAGGAACCGTCCGTGTACAGGATCCACAAACCATCACTTTCTGGAGGGGTGGGCTCTAGACCAAAGCGCTCGACTATCAGATCTGCCACCACTTGTGCTTGGATGGTCGTCCTTGGCTCGAAATTGATGTCAAATCGGCCAATCTCAATTGCCCATTTAATCAACCTTCCAGAAACATCTGGTTTTGACAAAACTTGCTTCAACGACTGGTCTGTGAGTATAGTGATAGAGTGAGCCTGGAAATATAGTCTCAGTCTTTACGATGCTTTCACGAGGGCGAAAGCAAATTTCTCTACTTCCAAGTACTTTTTTTCAGCGCCTTGCAGGGTCTTGCTCAAATAATAGACAGGTAGGTGTTTGCGATCTCGCATTATCACGAAGACCGTGCTCGTTGCCTCCTTGGAAACTGAGAGGTAGATAAAGAGGTTTTCACTCTCGACCGGCTTGGTTAGCAATGGTGCGCACGAGAGGTACGCCTTCATCACTTGTAAGGCCTTCTCACTCTCCTTAGTCCAGGCAAAATTCCTAGCATTGCGCAAAATTTAATTTGAAGAATGACAAGTTCCTGTCTGCCGAGCGGGATATAAATCTGTTTAGGGAGATTATTTTTCCCACTAGGACCTGCACTTCTCTAACATTTTGAGTGGAGGGGATCTCCAAGATGGCTTTAATCCTTTCTAGATTGGCCTCGATCCCGCACTAACTTACCACGTACGCTAGGAATTACCCCCTCGAACTCCAAACGTGCACTTGGAAGGATTTAGCTTCATGCCGTATCGTCGTAATATGTTAAAAGTTCGGTTTAACTCTTCCAAATGAGAGTGTTGCCGCTCACTTTTGACAATCATGTCATCTACATAGACTTCCATTGAACCCCATATTTTCTCCTCGAACATCCTGTTAACGAGGCATTGATACATAGCACCCGCGTTCTTTAATCCAAGCGGCATCACCAAGAAACAGTAAACCCCTATATGCACCACAAATGATGTTTTTGGGCGATCCTCGGGAGCCATGAAGATCTGGTAATACCCCTGGAACGCATCTATCACGTTCATTAATTCGCAACCAGCTGTAGAATCCACTAGTTGGTTAATTCGAGGCAAGGGGTATGGGTCTTTTGGACAGGCTTTATTGAGATCTGTAAAATCATTACACATTCGCCACTTGTTTGCACTTTTGGGCACGAGAACGATGTTGCACAGTCATTCTGGGTATATGATCTCTTCAATGTACTGAGCCTCGAGGAGCTTGTTCATTTCTTCCTCAATGATTTCCCTTCTGAATCCATTGGCGTGTCTCTTTTTCTGTTTAATGGGCTTGAAGGCAGGGTCCACATTGAGCCTGTGAACTATGACGCTGGGGTCGATCCCTGTGAGATTTGACGCCTTCCATGTGAAAACATCTATGTTCTCCCTCAAGAAATCTATCATCATGATTTGCGACAGTCCAGAGAAGCTCAAGTCGATTTGCGTGGTCTTATCTTTATTGAGGGACTCTAGCTCAATGGTCAGAAACTTCTCCGTGGGCTCTATCCGTACTTCTGTACGAGGGACTTCGAGCGCTCTTTTCTTACCCGTGAGGCGCTCGTCTCCACTCTTGGGCTTGCTTTCAGTCATGTCCTCTTCCGAGGAGGACGATCCTACTGCATTTGGGGGACCACCCTCAGGGTTATCTTTCCCGTGCGCATCTTTCTTTTTGTTCTTCTTTTTATTGAGGCTCGTTCTCTTTCGGATCAAACCATCCTTGTCCAAGTTGGAAAAATCCATAAACTTCTTGCTGGATCCTATTTAGAAGGTTCTTTCGGGCTTGGGTTTCCTGAGGGACAACATGTAGCATTCCCAAGCTTCCTTAACATTACAGAGGACCTCGCATGTCCCCTCGGGAGTGGGGAACTTGATCTTCTGATGGTAGGTGGAGATGATCGCCTTAAAATCAACGAGGGCGGGTCGCCCAATTATGATGTTGTAAGGGATTTCTATCTCCACCACCGTATAAGTGACCATCAAAGTCTTTCGTTGTGGGGCACAACCAAGAGAGGTGACCAAGCGAATCTATCCACGAGGGACCACCTTCGAACCCCCAAAGCCAATGAGGGCTATTTTGAGGGGCTCGAGGGGAATGTTGTGATATTCATTTTTTGAAAAGTGGAGTAAAAGAGAACATTCACAGAGCTTCCACTATCAACAAGAACTCTCTTTTTGCAACATGATTGTGAACATCTAAGCTAACCACCATAGGGTAGTCAGAGGTTTCACTGGCCCCATGGTGTGTTACGATATGTTGTAGGTCCTTTTCACTGAATCCTATCTGTAACAGCCCAAAGACCCGTCATTCGATATTGTCCGCTTTGGCCAAGGGTAGACCCCAAGCGCCTCACGGTTTTACGTTTTGAGCCACTGGTATAACCCAGTGCACCCAAAAGGCCTCTACTCAGGGGAGAGGGATCCACTACTTATAAAGCAGCTTCAAACCACTCTCCAATCCGATGTGGGACAAGCACTTTGAGCCTTACACTATCGCTTCGTTCTCCCTCGAGTTGGGGACGCTTCCCTCCTTAATGGAGTATACCGACTTTGGCTCTGTGGGGCTCTGGCCATAGCTTCGAACGTAGCGATGGCGAGAAGCATTGGAATCTCACCTTGCTGAGCCTCCTGCGATCATGTTGATTACCGCAAAGGGGGTGTTTTCCATCTCGGACACCTTCTGCTTCCCAGCATTCCTATCCTCGGGGTGACGCCCTCTGGGGCTTCCCGAGCGAGAGGGACTCCTTCTCTTTGCCTTCGCTCGCTCACTGCAATGCTCGTTGTAGTGTTCCAGGATTTTAACAAACTCTTTCAGGTGGCCTCCGGCAATGAGCCTTTGTATCTCATTCTCCAACTGGCGGCACTCATCTGGGTCATGCCCTTTCTGCTTGTGGAAGACACAATACTTCCCCAGGGGCCCCTGTGCCTCTGTCTCCCTCATTTTCTGAGGCCTTTTGAAGAGCTTCTTATCAGAGATAGAGTAAATATCAGAAATGGGTCTGTTGAGGGGAATGCGCTCATACTTGCGAGGCGGTAGGGATGTCTTGCGGCATTCCTTGTGAGCATCTTCTCACCCTTGGTCGCTCTTGTGATGGCCTGACGACCTTGGGGCATTGGACTTGTACATGTCCTCGAGCGCGAAAAAGGGCTCAGCGATCTCTCTCATCGCTATGAGGGATGTGGGTCATCCCTTGACAACGAGCAAACTCATTGCTCACATAGTGTTTGTGGTTGACGGCTTTGAACAACACATGGATAAGAAAATTCATCGAAGGCCTTTCCAGCAGTAAAACCTCCTTGTTGAATCGACCAAAGAAGAAACATAGAGACTCATTCTCTCCCTGGACCAAGTTGTCTAATGTTGTGGGTGCGGTTACTGAGGCCTTTAACGAGTTAAAGTGGTTCGAGAAGGCGTTGGTGAGTTCGTTATATTCTCTAATTGAGCGTGGAGGCAGTTGTTTGTACCAGTCCTGAGCCATACCCACGAGGGACGTGACAAACACCTTAGCCCAATAGTGGTTGGAATGCTCTTAAAGA
The DNA here is from genome assembly GCA_037501455.1 of Lantana camara. Taxonomy (NCBI): domain Eukaryota; kingdom Viridiplantae; phylum Streptophyta; class Magnoliopsida; order Lamiales; family Verbenaceae; genus Lantana; species Lantana camara. Next base: position 115,553,725 of record CM074857.1, read on the forward strand.
TGCATCAAATGTACAAAATGGTCCAAATGCTCGGTCGGGTTAGTGGTTCCATCATAGCGATTGATGGAAGTGGGGACCTTGCCCATTCCTGCTTGGGCCATCAAAACTTCTTCCACGAGGGGAGAGCCCCTCGCCAGGGTATGATAATATCCATCTTCATTGCCATAGTTCTTATAATTCTCCTCATCTCCCCTGTGAGAGGAACTTCTCCGGTGGCGGGTACAACCCCGGCGGAGCCAGAGATAGGCACGTTGTCATCGCAGGCGCGCAGGAGGTCACCTCCACCTTCTACTGCTCCTGATCTAGTGGTCATAACCATGGCAGACTAAGTGTTTGATTTACTTCTAGCAGCGAAGAAAGAAGAAGAACGGTTTCCCACAGACGACGCCAAAAATGACGGGGTCCGATCCGAGTTGTCAAACTCCAACACTTTAGAATTTGTATAATGGGGAAACAGGGGATCAAATGCTCAGGCGAGGGTCGCCGGAGTGAGTGGGTTCTACCTGCTAGGAACAAACACAACGGAACGTTAGAAGGCCAAGCTGGAGAAATAGGGGGGGTGAAACCCAGTTTGGCTCTCCAACGCTCAATTCAGTTTCAGGTGATGAAGAAGAAGATAAAACAGAGCTCAAATCTATAAAGCTTGCTTACAGAGTATGAGAGATTCTGAGTATTTATAGTTGAGGGTGAGGACCCTTTAGTAATTGTCACCAAGTGGTCCTGGATTAGTGTTGCCCTATACACGTGGCGTAATGAGGAGCCTCCAAGAAAGGTCTCCTGCAAAAAGGTTGATGGCGGGCAACAGTGGCAGGTGTGCATTTGTGTACTATCTGTCAAAGAGCATTTTTGGGTTGTTACCGAGGGCTAAGCACGCTCGGGTTTGTATGAACTTTGGGGCTCACAGGTCCGAGGGGATACCTGAGCTCAAAGAGGTGGCATGGAGGGAATGATTTCGCCTTTACAACCATGGAATGATCTTGAGGTTGAACCTTGAGAAGGCCTCGAGGGTCGTGTCGTAGTTGTACTACTAGCCTTGCTCGCCCGCTCGGAGGAAGGTAACCTTGCTCGCCCGCCCAGTGGTAGGTTAGGGTTCCCTTCAAATAAGGGAGTGTATACTCCTTCGAGGGGGACAATTAGTTCTTCGAGGGGAAGGCTTGAGATGTGGACCCTGAGATGCCATGGTGTAATGCTTTGACTAGGCCACGTGTCATATCCATGGCTAGACTATATTTTGGCTTCATCATATATAACATTGGATTTTTAACTATTCATTTATAACATAAATTATTTAATTATTTTATAACTTTGCATCTATATAATTTAGACAAAAGATATAAACAATAATTATATCCATACATACCATTTTCATATTTTTAGCGAATGTATAGATATGGTGAAATTATAAATTTTATTATATAATTGATTTAAAATATAATAATTTTATACATAACGTGATACTTGTTATATCAAAAAAAATAAAAATAAAAATACATAATATATAGATTTTTTCTTTTAATAAATACACTAAAAAGTTTATTTAACACCTAATAAACCTATTATACATACACGTATGTGCATGTGTGTATATATATATATTCAATATAATATATTATTTATTGGATACATATAAATTGAAAAATGAATATTTAAATAGATAGGATGTTAAACAGATCGAATGTTTAAGTATCATATCCTTATCTATTTATAATTTAAATATCTAAAATCGAATACGGATAATATCTTTTTTAAACGAATCTAATAATATTCTATTTAAATGAATTCGAATGTAGACGAATATCAAATTTTCGAATATTTATTTACCGTCTTAATCAAAATGGGAGAAAAATAACAATGTGTCCGCAAGATGATGTAAAACTGTCAGCATTGGACAAAGAAAGCTCATAGCTTTTGTGCTTTCTCGGTATGTTGGACATTGGCCCTACTTCAATTGATCCTCTCATGTGAAATTCTAATCCAAATCCGATTCGATAAACTTAATTAAATTATATTTATCATTTGATTTATCATTTTTTTAAAATTTTTTATCAACTACTCCATAAATATAAAATACTTGTCTACTCATTATACCAATTTAACCGAGATAGATGCAGAATAAAATCATTCATATCATCACGTACTTCAATTAGAGCTGCGTAATTACGTTCAAAAATAGAAATAATAATAAAATTACAGCAATGTAATTGTGAAGCTGTGATATGGAAAGCCTATGCCTTAAACCATATTTAACAGTCTGTACACTGTACAGTACGTTTTTTTATGAGGAAAACGCGCAATTAATAGCAAGGGATAATTACGAAATAGTTAGGGAAACTTCTTAATAATTAAGATATTATAAAAAGGCACAATGAGAAGGGTGTTACTTATAATTTCTCATGATATTTTTCTTAAATCTTATTTCAGATGTCAAGTGTTTTTTATAATTTTATAATTATGATTTTATTTATAATTCAATTAATAAAAGTTTAGGAGGATTCGTAATTATTCCTAGTAATTAATCAATGTTTGTTTAGTTTTGTAGTCGGTCTGTGCTGCGGGGAAGATTAAAAGTTAATTTTAAAAAATAAAGTAGATTAAAAGAAGGAATCGTGATACTGAGCAGTGAGCGCTAGGACAAAATAATTTATTGTGCATTAAGTATAAGCTTTCCAGTGTCCACGTGACAGCTTGTAAAAAGACTCAAAAATCTATATTACCACAAAAAAAAAAAAAGTTTTAGGACCAAAGGTACTGCACTTGCATTCCTATTCAAATAAAAAATTGTCATAAAAATATTAACAAATATTAACAGTTTGAAACATTTAGTAAACAATTTAAAATTTCTTGGCTAGTTATTACTTCGATTTTTTCGCTATTTGAGGTATCTACAACTTAATAGATAATTGAAAATCCTATTTTGATTTCTCAAGAAAAAAATGAAAAAAACATTAACAGCATTGTAAAGGTTTAGGTTTTGTGGTACAGTGGTAGGAGTAAAATTTGGGGTATTAAGAAGGCTTTCTCACATGTTTCGGAAGTTGAGTACTCTTTTGTCCGTCGTATGGGAAATCGAGCGGCCCATAACTTGACGCGGTCGGCTCTCAATGTTGTTGAAGAAAACTCTGTACTTCTTGGTGAGGTTGTTCATTGTACAACGGAAAATTTAGATAGTTAGTTTGATTCTTCTGTTCCGTTTCTTTTCTTTTTTTTTTAAATAATTCTCCCTAAACTTGTTTGGTGTACCACTATATTTTAGAAGCTAATTAAACTCAAAATTCAAAAACAAAAAAAGTTAGATTTTTCAAACACTCTTTAAGTTTAGGATTATTATAAAAGTGGCGTTGTTTAGGGTTGCTTAGGGTAGTAGACCCTAGTTTCATTGTACTACATTCTTCAAAAGTGCAAGAAGCTACAGTCTAAGTATAGGCAGGTTCGGGACAGGAAGTGATTATTTAATGTTTAGGTTAAATTATTAAAAGCGTAACAGCTTTTACATATTTAGAGCTAACTAAGGAAATCAGACAAATAAAACAATATTAGGAATTAAGATCAAGGAGCTAAGGCTTTTAAAATTATTAAAATGATAGTAACTTCTATAAATTTAGAAATTAGGGATGGATACATCTATAAAACTACTAAAAGGTTAATTATAACGCAAAAAGATATATTTCTTATTAGTTTTCATTATTTTCTTATAAAAAAATGTATAATATATACAACATTCAGGCACTAAGGTAAATACCCCTAGGAGGCGTACCAAGAGCAAGAATGACAATGAACCCCAACTCTATCTTACTTATTAGTGAATCGGAACATAGTGCATAGGTACTCTTCGATGCAGTGGGGACGATCCTATTTGAGACAGAACCAGACTTGCGTAGGAGCATCGATCCTACGCAAAATAGTTCCGATAAACTGTAAAAAAAAAAAGTTAGTTGAGATAATAAAATGTCAAATACAAAAGTTCAGATACAAATAATTAACCAAGAATTAGTAAAAAATTCTGGCCACTTGGGATGTGTGTTAAAAAATAAAAAAAGAATTAGTAAAATAAAAAAACTTCAGAACTTCATAAGAAAAACCAAAAATAAATTACAAATTATATTAAAGAAGATCAAACAAGAGCATGAATAAAGAACATATAGTTAGCGTAGTATTTCATACGAATTTTTAGGCTTTTATTTATACTTTTTATATATGAGTCTATGGCTTTTCATTTATTAAATATATTGATTATTTCTTTATTAAGATTTTTTTTTCCTCCTCTTTTTTTTAGAGGATCAATGTCGATTTTTCAACCACCCCAATAAGATTCGAACTCGTAATCTATCTGTTCACATGTGCATACGCTTACCATTGAGCAATCTACTCGTTTGAAATGTCTTGTTCATTGTTAGCTTTGAAATGTCTTGTTCATTGTTGGCCATTTAAAACTCGTTGTTGGTAAAATCAAAGTGGTTTCTTAAAAATTTATTATATTTTTTTAATTAAGTAGAATATTTTCGATATTTTAATTTATTCAATTAAAACAAAATCGTCATATGGTGTATCTAAATCGCCATATGTAGTATCTGTCCCTAAAATTGGGGAGCTAACTCAAATTATGCATGTGAATTGGGGAGTGAACTAAAATTTTTTTAGATCTGGGGAGAAAACTAAAAATTGACTAGACAATTGGGGAGTTTTCTCAAATTACCCTCAAAAGAATAGCTAAACATATGTAAATAAATTAAATAATAAAAGCGCCATGTACATTGATTTCACTAACTATATAAAAGATAAAAAGATTTTTTCTCACAAACGGATTTGTGACATAGCAGCACCAATCTTTTAGTTTGTCAATAATACCCTCAACATTAATTTAAAAAACTACAGAAGAAGGACAATAATTAAAAAAGTCAATAATACCACATTTTCACTTTGCAAATTTCACGTCTTCCATTTTCTTTATTTGAAGAAATTGTTGTAACTTCTTTCCACTAATAATCAATAATCAAAAATAAAAAATAGATCTTCGTAAATCTAATACAAATTTGATACAGGTTAAGAATACAAAAATGAGGCTATTTTACTAAAGGAGGAAATTAGTTGGAAACAACGGGCCAAAATGCATTGGCTTCGCGAGGGGGATAGGAATACTAGGTTCTTCCATTTGAAAGCTAAGCAACGACAGAAAAATAATCATATCGAGGCTCTTCGGGATGATAATGGCACTAGATGGGAGTCGGAAGAAGGTATTCAGAATATTATTGAACGTTATTTTGGTGGGTTTTTCTCCTCCAACGGCTGCACAGATTTGGATATTGATGATGGACTTCGAAATATTCCCCGGAAGATTAATGATGACATGGGACAGCAACTCCTCACCCCCTTTTCACCTGACGAACCCGTGCTCTTAGAAGTATGTACCCTCTGAAATCCCCCGGCCCGGATGGCCTTCCCCCCTACTTTTTTCAGAAATACTGGGATATTGTGGGTAAAGATGTTATAGCTTGTGTGCTTGACTTTTTGAATAATGGTCGCTTTGATAAGAAATTGAATTTTACTCATATAGTACTGATTCCGAAATGCAAAAATCCAGAACTTATCACTCAATTCAGGCCTATTAGCCTCTGTAATGTGGTCTATAAAATTGCCTCTAAAGCTCTTGCTAACCGGATTAAACCCTTGCTTGATATTTTGATTTCTTCTAGTCAGTTAGCCTTTATTCCTAACCGTCTTATTAGTGATAACGTGCTGGTTGCGTTTGAAATTAATCATTTTTTGAAGCGTAAGAACACGGGAAAGGAAGGTTACTTCAACCTGAAGCTTGACATGAGCAAAGCTTACGATCGGGTCGAATGGCGATTCCTCAATCGGTTGTTGGTCAGGTTAGGTTTCCCCGCTATTTTCATTGACCGTATCATGACTTGTATTTCGTCAGTTTCTTACTACTTTATGCTTGATGGGCATGAGTTTGGTTCTTTGGTCCCAGAGAGGGGTATTAGACAGGGGGACCCCCTCTCCCCTTATCTGTTTTTGTCTCAATTTTCTTACAGGAGGTGGAGAGAAATGGTCGCATTAAGGGCATAGCGGTGTGTCGCGGTGCCCCTCGTGTCTCACACCTGTTGTTTGCTGATGATACTATGATATGCAGTCAAGCTACTAGGGAGCTATGATGCACGGACACTTCTAAAAATATCATTTCGCCGTGTCGTGTCGTGTCGTATTGGACACTCGTGTCCGACACTCCTTATGTGGGAAATTCAAGAAAAAATCTGTGTCGCCGTATCCGTGTCGTGTCGTGTCCGTGTCGCCGTGTCCGTGTCCATGCATCATAGCTAGGGAGGCTATGGAGTGCATTAAGGAGATTTTGGATCGATATGCACTCATTTCGGGTCAGACTATAAACTGTGGCAAGTCTTCAGTGACTTTTAGCAAGAATGTTAAACCTGAGGTGCCGAGAGAACTAGCGGGGATCTTAGGTGTACGGTGTGTCGAGAAGTTAGACCTCTACCTTGGTCTACCTTCGGTGTTGGGAAGGTCCCAATGGGAAGTGTTCTCTGGTATCTTAGACAAAATTTGGAAGCGTGTTCAAGGGTATTCTGAAAAGTTTCTATCTAAAGCTGGGAAGGAAGTTTTGATCAAAGCAATCCTTCAAGTCATTCCCTCATATGCCTTGAACTGCTTTCTACTACCGGATTCTCTTATTCAGGATATTGATTCCACCATCTCTCAATTCTGGTGGAATGACCGAGACACACGGAAAATCCATTGGCTTGCATGGTCGAAGCTGTGCGTCCGTAAAGGAGTTGGAGGCTTAGGGTTTAGGGAGTTCAAACTATTCAACTTAGCAATGCTTGCCAAGCAACTTTGGAGGATAATTCGTAAGCCAGATAGCTTAATTGGCCGTATTCTCAAGGCTCGTTACTTCCCGAATTCTGAAATTTGGGATGCTCCGTTGGGACGAGCACCGTCTTTCACTTGGAGAAGCCTCCATGAGGCTAGATATCTTATAGCAGCCGGCACGAGGTGGAGTGTGGGAAATGGCTCGCGTATCCACATCTGGAGGGACCGTTGGCTCCCCCGTCACTTGGATTACAGATCAAAGTTTAGACCGGATGCTTCTCTCTATCCGGAATGGGTATCGGATCTTTTGAAGCCGGGGTTGCTGCTATGGGATGAGGAGCTAGTGGCTAATGTTTTCCATGATCGTGATGTTCACTCTATTCTTAGCATCCCACTTGGATCGGTGAGGAGAAATGATGTGATGATTTGGCATTTTAATAAGAATGGGATTTTTTCGGTTAAGAGTGCCTATCACCTTGCGGTGACTCTAGCCGATCGCGAGAGGGCTTCTTCTTCATCTCGGGAACATGCGGTGTGGGGTGAAATCTGGAAATTAAAAGCTCAACCCAAAGTTAAGAATTTTATATGGCGCTGTTGTCACGGCATTTTACCGACAGGAGCTCTTCTTAAATTCAGACATTGTTCGTTGGAGGACCTCTGTCCTATGTGTGAGGCTCCAGGTGAGGACTTGACGCATGCCCTCATTACTTGCCCCTTTGCGCGTCAAACTTGGGCTATTTCCTGTATTCCGTGGCGGTTGATTCAATCTTTGGAGAGAGACTTTTGTGATGGCATGCTGAATGCTATGAGGGAGCTGGACACGGAGGATAGGAGCAAATTGGTGACCATTTGTTGGGCTCTTTGGCAGGGGAGGAATTTGAGACGCGTGGAGGGGGTTAGGTGGCAGCCCATTAACCATGCTATGGCTAACTTGCTGGTCATGAATACAATTGATGAAGATCAGCATGCACAACAACTCGTATAGCCGCGCGAAAGATGGAAGAAGCCACAACGAGGGTGGGTTAAGATTAATTTCGACGGGGCAGTGTTTAAAGATAGAAATTCAGTGGGAATCGGTGTTGTTGCACGTGATTCGAATAGCTACTGCATCGGGTGGGAGATAGATATTCGTAAGAACTCGGTAGAACCTACGGTGGCGGAAGCCCAGGCGGCACTTTCGGCGGCGATCGTTGGGAGGGATTTCGGTTGGCGGAAAATTGTTTTGGAAGGCGACTCTTTGAATTTGGTTAACAGCCTTCTTAAGGATGATGAAGATCTTTCGGAAGTGGGCAACATTGTTTCGGACATAAAGCATATTTGCAATTGTTTCGATGAACCGGTTTTCGTTTACTAGACATGAGACTAATTTAGTGGCTCATAAACTTGCTCGTAATGCGGTTTCGACCAGCGTTGGTTCGTCGGATTACCCGACTTTTGTTGAGGATGTTATTTTGGCGGACGTTGTTTAGTTAGCCGGTTTGGCTGTTCGTAAAAAAAAAAAATTCCAATGATTCTATATTACATTTATTTTTGCTTCCTGACCTTAACCCTTCTCTCTAGAAGTCCATCATAATACCATTACCTAAAATGTATGAATACAAATATAATGGAATGGACACAATTCAAATACAAAATACTATTTTTTTTTTAATTTCCCACATAAAAATTTTCTAAATATATGACTGTCCCGATACCACGTAATAATATTCTTAAAAGTTCATACATCGGAAATCATTAGACTTTTACATATAGTTGAAATGAGGAAAAAAGGGAAAAAAGAAAGAAAAGGAAAGAAAAAATTGTGAACATCTATGAAGAAACATTAAATTTCCAGTAGTTCTACGAATTTATATAAAAAAATTTATGAACCCTGAACTTTGAGAAATTCAAATGGGGCCCGTTGGGTACAAAACTTGTCTTCAGCAAGTTCTTTGAAGAACTATCGACATAAAATGCAAAACCCACTTCTATATTTTCTACTAACGCAACCATAATTTACAAAACCAAGAAAAAGAATACATTTTTCTCATAGCAAAACCGACAAGAACGATACAAATTACAGATTTTCTTCAAGAAGTACCCCAATGACTTTATAATTTAACGAAGATAACCCGGATTATACAACATCAACATCAAGTGCAGGAAAATGAAGCACCATTTGTGTCTCTAACCAACCATATCTGTGTCGGAAGTAATCGTTTCTTCGCTAGATGAATTGACTGCGGCAACGAGATGCTCAATTCTGAGAGGTGAATGTCGAGCTGTGTATTGGAACATAACCTAAGATATAAAAACCAAGTTTAATTATCGAGCTCTTGAAAGTCGTAATTCAGAAAGGGAGCTGCATAAGGTTACCTTCGAGTAACTATCAGCAAAAGCTCTTGCGCGATTAGGTTTCCCGAGGTAGTGCAAATCAGCTCTCTCTAATTTTCCATCAGCAAAACACAACCCCTCTTCATTGACAGCAAACCGTAAGAGGTTGCCTGCCTTAAGTTCTGTCTGAAAACCACATTATATATTGTAAGATTTGGTAACACATTTTCCCCAGTTTGGTCTTTGATTACACAATATATACAAGAGAATTGCAAATATTTTATTCATTAAAGTACATGTATAGTTCTTTTGTAATATTGTAGGTGGTGCCTGCAAGTTTGGAAACTACAAACCACTCACTAAAGATGTTTGAAATTACAAAATCACTCTAATATAGGACTTTTTTTTTGTAATTTTTAAAACTGCCAGGGGTTTTTTGTGCAATAAAAACAGTTGGCAGTGGTTTATGATTTTTTTGGGCCTCAAACTTGCATATACCAACTGTAATATGGAAATTTCCAAAATTTCCGAAGGGATGTGGATGTAAATATCTCTTCTTATATTTATTAGTTACAGTACAGAATTAGATGAAACTATATTTAAAGCATATAGGCACAGAAAAGATTTTAAACCGCTAGAATGCCAAAATTTGATAATAATTGAACTGATAAAAAGATCAAACCTTTTGTATAAAATCTCTATCCAAGCAACCAAATATAACAGGAGGATCAGCCGATGTGGCCAATCTCCCATCATCAAGCAGCTCCAGTACGACCTAATTATTTTAACATTGTCAAAGATCAGATTTGCTTTTTTCTTTTTTTCTTTGGCGCAAAAAATGATCAGATGAAGAATGCCAGATACCATTAAAACTTAATTTGTATACATGGAAATCTCTTGTTCACACAAAGCACTGAAATAGCATCTAAGAAATGCTAAACGAGTTTACAAAGAGAATCAATGAGAGAAGGATAGAGGATGGAATGACAAGAATACTCTTCAACCCTTGTTTTGGAATATGGTTGGACATTCACTTATAAAGTGCTTCTGGGCTTCTAGCTTAAGAATAGCAGGCTGTGAATGTTAGAAAAACTAACTTCATCTTATTTTAAGCAAAAAGAAAAGCTAGAAGCACCTGAGAACCGACTTTTGACTTCAGCTTCTAGCTCTAGGTTATTTATATAAACAAACAAAAATTGCTGTCAACTTATTTCCCTAACACTCAATTGAACACTCCCAAATTATACTATTCCGACTTTTTTATAACTCACTGCGACAACTTTAGCTTCTCCCAACAGAAGTTTCTGCAAACACTCCCTATATCATGATCTCTCATAAAATGAAGCAGGCTACAGAGGAAATAAGACTTTGTTTTTTCATGTTAGGAATCTCCCACATACAGAGATTTTAATTTATACCTGTTGTTGATCGGGAACCTGTCCCTTACTATCTGTGTCAAGAACGTATTGACTACAACTCTCATCCTTCCAGACTAGTACCAATGGGGTATTCCCTGATTGATAATGTGCATGCCTGGAAGATTAGACATAATAACATTAGAATGCAAGGAAAAAGAAAAAGTAAAGAAAGAAAGAAAGCACACAATATTGAGCTTGATAAGACATATTTAAGTATGGTATACTAAATCTTAGTGTAATATCTGAAAGAACGATCCAAATTTGTGAGGATAGAAATTAAAATCCTAAACAATTTTATGAAAAAAAAAAAAAAGGAGGAAAAGAAAGTATGATCTCTAATTTAAACAAATTGTGAGTAGTGCTTTAATTTAAGGGCAAATGGCGTGCAGACTAAATGATGATGGTATTAAATTTAGGCCAGAAGGACAAAAGCAAGGGAAAGTATCTGAAAGAGGAAAGTCGGAATCATTCAATTTAGTTGCCATGGATTAAAGGAAAAAAACTGACATGCTTCCCCATATCATAAGCAACAATAGATAGGGAAACGTCTGTTCCTAATCAAGAGTGTGATTAAACATGTCTAGAATCAGATTGTTATTCTTACTATCTTATCTCCAATTCCTAGCAGAGAAATAAGAAGGTAAGACTATGCATTTCAGGCCTAATTGCAGACTGTGACCTGAAATCTACAAACATGAAGTGAATTGAAATATGAACATAATATTTCTCACCCAGAAGACCATTTTTTGAGTGTTTACCATCGCGCAATCCATATTTTGAGTTTTCAACACAATAAAAGCGCTTTTTACGACCTTGAAGAAGTAATAACTAAATATATCAGGCATTTACAATTTCTATGATATTTAAATCACAACTCATGGAAATCAAGGAAGTTCATAAAAGAAGCTCACTTATTGTAGAACAACAGTCCATCCTTCACATAAGGCACCGATCCTGTATAAGCTGCTTTCAAACCCTCATGATGACAGTCATATATAACAACAGGTTTGAATCTATATCTATGATAAGGAGAGGGATCACTGCAAGCGCCACTTTCGACAAGCTTGCTATTTAACCAGAAAAATCTAAATTCAGCTGTGCATTCATATAACGACATCCCACCCCAGCATACCATGTCAATTACATAGTACGTTTGATCAGGCTGCAAAATCATAGCATAACAACTTATGAGCCGCATTTTCACATGAAAAGGAGGAAATGAAGAAAGTGATTGAGAAAATTTCTACCTCATGAAATATGCAATCAAGTATACAGTAAGATTGGCCAGAGTTGTTGGTCCTGGCACCATTTGGCAAAGCAGAAGGAAATCTATGCAGCTGACTGCCATTGCGTAATCTACTAACTGTTGTACCATTAGATGAAACTACAAAACAACGCTTTCCAGATGGTCGAGCACATACATACCTATTCAAAGGGAAAAATATTATAAGGCATGAATTAAACTGTAATGCATATGTTACCAAAGTTTCAAGCTTTTTCAATTGACAATATCACCAGAAACAAGAGTATATAATTAATAATCCAACTTTCGAAAATGCTATAAGCAAGCTTTCCACTTCAGTTACAGCTTTCAACCATTAGGGTTCTATCCTTACATAATTTGCAAAAATGAAGGGTCAATGTTCAGAACTACAATTAAGAAGGCATACCAATCCGTGTTCAATCGATCAGGCACGTCGATCATCCATTCGGGTAGCATAAGCTGCTTAGCAAACCATCTCCGGGCTTCAGGCCCTCTTAGCTTTGCCGCCTGTCGGACATCAAACTCCTGAGCCTGTTCTTCGGGCTCTGGCGCGAATTCAATTTCAGGCTGGGTCTTGGCAGAATCGTTCTGAAGGGAGAGAATAGTGTCGGCCAGAAAGCGGGCCTGGTGCTGGGCGTCGCGACGGTTCTGAGCCTGCCGTTGCAGGGAAAGCTCTCGCCGCCTCTGTTGGTCGGAGATTGCCGGCCGTTTGAATGGGCGGCGGAGATCGTGCGGCGCCATGGCTGTGTTCCTTTTATGCTTGTGAGGATTTAGCGAAGAAATTATGAAGGTGTTGTTGGTTACAGTTTGAAATGGAAAAGACGACCTCAAGGATTTCGGATTCAAGAATTCCGGATCCAAACCAAATCCGATTCCGAATCCTATAGATTCGGATTTGCGCAAACCAAATCCGAATGTTATTGGATCGGATAATCCGATAATAATATCGGATCCGAAAATTTCAATCCCCCTTTTGCACTTCTCCTGTTGCAAATCGACTTAGAATTGCTAAGACAAGAGAAGAAAAGGAGAAGTTGAGAGATATTGGGGTAGATTGTGGCAGTGGCGGTGGAGCCAGGAAGAAGTGGAATTAAAAAATTGCGGGTGTGAAGAGTTTTTGTTGGAATGCCCCAGTTTGCATTTTTAGTTTTGCTTTGTAATTAATTGCAGATTTACTTTTTTTTTTAAATTTAATTTTATCTAAAAAAATTTATAAGATATATATTATTAGTTTATATATTATTATTAGGAAACATACATGTATATAAAATTCTTAAATAATTAATTTAATAGCATATTATAATAAATCGGATTTGGATTTTTAACGGATCGAATTATTTAATTCTATATTCATTCAATTTATTTCGAACTTTTTTATCGATCAAATATACCAAAATTCGGATCGAATTTCAGTCGGATTCGAATTAAATTCCGATCTATTGACAGCCCCTGTATATATACTTCCTCTGTTGGATTGATTTTAAATTTTACTGTCTTGTTTTTCCCTATTTCTGCAAATGAATTTGGTACTGATGTGATTAAAAATGCCAAATAACCCTATGATGAGCGGGTGAGGAAGTGACAATTTTTAGTTCACATGTATTCAAATCTCTCTCTTTTTTTTTTTTTTTTTTTTTTGCCAACAGGGGTTGGTCAAGTGGTCTGAGAGTTCTATCTCGAAGGTAAGGTCCCGGGTTCGAATCCCTTGGACCACTTGGGGTGTGTGAGTTTTAAAAAAAAAAAAAAAAAATCTCTCTTTTTTTTTTTTCTAAAAATGTTATATGGGAAAACCCTTCTTTAGAGTCTCGTGTAGGGATGCAAACGAGCCGAGCCGAGCCGAGCCTTGGCCTTTTTTTCTGGCTCGAGCTCGGCTCGACCAAGGCTCGAGCTCGGCTCGGCTCGGCTCGAGCCAAATCAAATTATATTATTTTTAATTAAAAATTAGTTTTTTAAAATAATTTAATGTATTTTTATATATAATAATATATATTTATTAAATATATATACATATATATTATAAATATATTAATTTTTTATTAATTTTATATAAAAATCAATAAAAATATATATAATATTATATAAAAATAAAAATATTTATATATATAAAAATAAAAATATTATTTTTTAATTAAATAGCCTGGCTCGCGAGCCGGCTCGCGAGCCACGAGCCTAACTAAAAGGGGCTTGAGTTCGGGCTTGGCTCGAGCTTGCTCGCCAGGCTCGCGAGCCGGCTCGGCTCGTTTGCATCCCTAGTCTCGTGTGAGTGAAGGTGTTAATGTTTTGCTTATTCTTCTTTTTGTTTATCGATATGGGTCTTACTCGTACTCACTTGAACTACTATTAAACAAGTATAAAACATGGGCTCGGAGAATAGTTTAAATTCACATGAGCTCATTCATTCCTTGACCTATTAATTGTGATGAGAAGATGATATGTGGTAACCTATGAAGGCTAAGTATTGTTCACTATAAATACCTTGCGAATCATTTGAGGAAAGGTAACTTGTTTTCACTCTTACTAAATTAAATTTCTTGCAATTCAATTTTTTCGTGTACGAGTTGACTTGAGCTTTGGAGGGTTAACGGTAATAAAAATCTTGGCTTGTCCTTGTAACAAAATGTTTGCAGTGTTTAGGTGTTAGGTCTGAGGCTACGTTCAGCAGCTTAGGAGCGGGGTGTTGGATGAAAGAGGATATGATCCGAAAGTGTTGTGTCAATTATATTTCTTAGTTACCCATACTATGAAGGATTTTGGAACAAGAAAATCAGTTTATATAGATGGTGTTTTTCTATTTGTAGGAGGAGTAATGTCCGGGAGCAAGTATAAGTTCCATACACCAAGTAGACATTTGTATATGAGCCCTTTGTCACTACTAGAAAAACAGTCTGTTATGACACCCTAATATGACGCTTTTGAAAAGGTGTCATAACAGATAACCTATTGTGACGCTTTTTACAAATCCGTTAAATTAGATCTAATTTTTGTTTATTATTATATTATCTACCAACTAAATTAATAATAATGAGACATTTTTTTAAAAAGCGTCACAATATAGTAGATTTATCGTGACGCTTTAATATATAAGCATCTCAATATAGTATATATTTTATAAAATATCATTGTTCTTTAATTTTATTAGAAAAGGCTGGCTTTTGGGCGGTAACTTTTGGCGGGTTTGGACCCAAAAAAAAAAGAGGGAAATATTTCTTGGACCAAAAAAAACAGGGGGACTTATCGGCAAGCACATTTGCAATTTATCAAACAAAGGAAATTGAGGCATCGCAGGCGAGAGACAACAATTACTCTGAAATTGAACAACTCAACGAAATTCAAAGGAATCGAGGCATCGGAGGTTCCACCGCTCCAGTCCTCCGCTGCTGCGTCGCTGCTCCGCCGCTACGTCGCTGCACTAGGGTATTCTTTTAATGTCTCAGGTCAGCTAAATCCAAAGCCGTTCTTCGATTCTACCAAAAAATGATGGAGTCTTTTTCAGGTGAGCTATTCTCTCTCTCGCTGTTCTATTTACCTTCTCCTTGCTCGTTTTAGGTCAGCTTTTTCGTTTCTTCGATTGATTTTCTCTTTTTCAATTTTAGGAATGAAGTTGAGTTCCTGTATTTGTTAGTTCCCCCAACAAAACTAGAATCTTGCATTGTATTTTTCATAAATTGACCAGAAGCAATTCTTTTGGGTATTAATTTCCTTTGTCAAGACAATTTGGGTATTTATTTTATTACAGGTTCTGACAGCCAGGACAGCTAGGAGTTCTGAAATTTTTCGGAAAATGTCTTGTTTAAAGTGTTAAAAGGATTCATTCATTTAGATAAGTGGTAATTTCCAAACCTTTGGGCTAAATGATATTATTTTGTATTTGGAGAATTCGGCCTTTATGGCCTTATCATTTAATTTGTTCTCCTCTTTCTACTACTTATGAAATTTTGTTTGGGTTGATTTGTTGGCTTGTGCAGATTGCAGCAAAGATAGAGAACATGTTTCTTATGTGTCAATGAAATGAATTCTAAGTTGATGGGTGGGTTTTAATTTCTTTTTATGGTTATTCTCTAACATATGAATTCTATATTAACTCTTGGACATTGATGTTCAGAATTTGTGGACACTGCTTAGTGATTGAGGAGGTACTTAGTTCGAAGGTCTGCCATACGGATCAACGTTCTTTGCTCCTTCTGGACTATAAGAGAATGATTTATAATCAGGTTAGTCATGTTAATATCAGTATGGCCAATGAGGATTGCGTTAATATATTTGTGGATTATGTTCATGGTTTCTATGATAATGCATCTGATCTTAGAATTTGGTTAAGGGATATGACTTTTTGCATACAGAGTTTCCTATTCTTGAAGTTAACAATAGAGTTCTATAGATGTAAAAACTGTTTCTTGATGTAAAGAACAAAATAGGTTTGTAGCCACACGATTTGGTCAGATTTTTTTTGGGGGGGGGGGGGGGGGGTGAAGATCTTGTTGTAAAGGAACTTCTTGATTCCCTTGGTGAAGTTATAGGAATACAGTTATGGTACCCTTTGGTAAATTCAAATTCTGTTAAAGTAGTTAGATTATTGAAGCCTACATATGCATTGATTGTAAATGAATTGGTTCTAGTTGTTGAGTTGTTTGGGTTTATAATGCATCCAAATTTGGCTATTTTAATTGCATTTTATGCAGTCTCAAGAGGTGCCAAGAGGAGAGTTGCTCATGGTATCAGGACTACTCTATGCAAATGCTTATCTTTGCAAGTTTCTTGAGACAAGTAGTTGAAAAGGACTGTTTTTTTTTATTGTTTTTTTTTTTTTGATCTTTTTGTTAATCTGAGATCTTTTATTGTGTGGATTTTTAAAAATTATGGTTTTACCAGAAGGATTATAGTGCTTTAATTCTTAAATTTTGAGAAATTTTGATTGATTTTTAGTTTTTGTTATAATAATGGTATGTATGTGAGACATTTTCAGAAATGCTGGTTTTAGATTGCAAATTAGATACGTTTTGGTAAATGCTAAGTAGAAAACATAAGTTGTTGTAGCCTTAACCCAATTATTTCAGATATATCTAAGAAATTTATAATATAGTTCAAGATAATTTTATATGTTAGGATTTTGATGGTGTTATAATATAGTCGATGATTTATATCTTAAATAGTTAGCTTGGATAAAGTTGGAAGCTTGTGTTCGACAATTGATGTTTGGAATCAAGAAGTAGAGAACAACGTCTATTTGGGATGAGTAGAGAACAACATAATGCTATAGACTAAGAATATTTGATCAACATACAAAGTAGCTGGTTCGAACTGACTTTATCGTTTTCTTTCTGTTTCTGTGTTTTAAAGAGGATGTTTTTGCTTTCTCAACTATCTTTCGGGACTCAAACCGTGTGAGGAGCGAGCAAGCTGTATGAACTCATAATAAATATGTTCCATGTTATTTTTAAATGGCTATAGAACTTTTTCTTCCATAATTACTTTTATAAATTGCAATACTGAGGATGATTTCTCACTTGATTTTCAGATAAAGAAGAAGTTAGGAATGTCATAGAAGATGGTGTTTGCTATGGATGGCTTGAGGAATAGAGATCCCAAAGGAGTCAGAAATGGATGGAATTGAATATATGGGCCCACAAATAGTCAACTGATCAGCTTCTCACCTTTCTTATCCTTTGTAGCTATACTAATGCACCTTGTTCAGCCAGTAATGTAATCTTCTCTATCTCTCTCTCTCTCTTTCTCTCTTTCCCCTCTACAGATTTCCCCTTCTAGAACTGCTAGTTTCCATTTTCTTCTCTTCTCTCTTCTTGTATATATGACCCTTTGTAAAATGAAAAGAACGATGCAGTTAAATGCATGTTGACAGCCACTTGGTAAATGCTAAGTAGAAAACATAAGTTGTTGTAGCCTTAACCCAATTATTTCAGATATATTTAAGAAATTTATAATATAGTTCAAGATAATTTTATATGTTAGGATTTTGATGGTGTTATTTCCTTTCCAGGCCGTTTTCTTGCTTTTAAAGTAGCTCATAATTTGGATAAAAATTGAAGTGGTCGTGGTGTTTGACAATTCAAAATTGCTCTGCTTCAACGACTTGAACAGGTAACATTTTACATTAGAGTATTATAGAGAATATATAACTGGTAAATTCAAGTGAACATGATGCAGGCTTGTATGAGCATGAGTTCTTGGCCTAAACATGTAATTAAAGAGGTTTTTGTATTCTAATTTCTTAGGATGGAGTTACATAGTCTAAGTAGGATTAGAAGCATGGTAGTGATTCAGTTTCATTGAGTTTATCAGTTGGAATTTCCTTTAAAACAGGTTACAAATTTTTTTTGATTGAATTGATAATTTGACTAGCTTAAAGCATGGAAACCTGAGTGTTTATGTATTAAATATGTTAAGGAACATTGTAGGCAAAATTAGGTCATAAGTTTTGATGTTTTTGGATGAGTTTTGCATGATCAAGAGTGTGGAATGCATAAACCGAACTGTGACAGCATGTATACAGAGAATGCAGGTGTAAATTCAGAACTCATACGACCTCGGTTTTAAAAACTGTTTTAACTGGATATTACTAGTATATTAAGGTTTAGATATGTTAAATTTCATGTTGATCCGAGTCCATTTGATACCCGAAAAAAATTCAAAACAACTCAGTAGTACCCTGTTTTCTGGTCCAGAATAACGGCTAGGGAAGAGTGGGTAAATGTATGAATTTCTCAAAACCTTTTTACAGGAAAACTTATGAATATATTGAGTATATTCCCATAAAATTTCAAATTAATCCGACTTCGTTTGACAGGGTAAACGTAAATATTTTTTTAAAACTTTTGGTGCAAAGTTCTGAAAAATTTAAAATAATTGTCACACAAGGATCAAATTTACAGCAAACTGTCTCCAACAGTTGTATTTCATTCTTAATCCTCTTCCATGTCATTTACTTCTCATTACAACCTTGATGTACCGAGTAAATAATTAGATACATTCTCTAATAGCATAATATTATTTGGACTTCCATCTCATAAATCATTAGATAAGTACATAAATAGATAACCACCATGATGACAATAGGTTCCAGCTTGTTGCCCAGGCAGCCTATGAGTCGTGAATTACACTAACTTATTTGACTGCATATATTGTGCTGACACTTTTGGCGGGTATATATGTAAAGCACCCCTTAAATTGCAATATTTTTATTTTGAATTTGTGAAAGTGTACATTCTTTATCCAGGAGAGATAACAGTTCAATACCTCCCAAAAATATGAACTAGGCTGTTTTGAATAACAGTTATTTTTGAAGTATTTTCTGAAGGCACTCATTGTTTTGAACAAAGGAACATAATTAATCAAGTACAACAGGAAAAGGGTGTGCACTCAAACTTTCTCCGGTAAGCAATTATCTCTGTCTATGGAAAAATATGAAAATGTCATATGGAAATCCTTAAATGTTAGGTGCCTTATTGTTTTTTTAGGTATATGGCCAATGTACATTTCCCCACCAGAAAATCATATGTTTGCTTTATCAGTTGATTGTTCCCAAAAGCTGAAATACTATTATTGTTAGCTTCATTGGAATCATATTGGGCCTAAGCCAAGATTGTTTTGGGCCAACTGAATTCTTTATGGACATAATTTTGTGAAGCTCACTTGAATCGTTAAACTCATCTAACGTTGTATTAGCTTGGGCATTTAACGTTGGGCATTTAACATTGTATTAGCTTGTCACTATAAATCTCGTATTTAACTCTCTGAATAAATAACTATTATTTATATCTAAACATCTATATTTTAGCGATAAAATTTGTTTAAATTCATAATAAATGAAATATAAATACTATTTTAGATATATACATTTCAGGTTTGATTTAAAGATCTGGCCAACCACTCGAAAGTATGTGTTTAAAAAAACATTTAAATCTTAATTTCAAATATAAAATTACGTAATTCTAATATGAGCACATTCTCACTATATCCAAAGGTCCATTTTCCCATCAAAGTTTCCAAAGGACTTTTAGATATGTTTTTTTTTTAGATCTGTAAATTGATGAACAAATGTCAGTCAGATTATTGCTTCTGGTTATCCTAACCTGAAGCTTTTATTAGTATTTCTGACTTGGGATCTTCAGGAAAATTTTGTTGCCTACTTCCTTGGCAAAAAGTGATATAAAGCAAGATTCAAGAAAGGTTACTATAAAGCAAAATAAAGTGTCATTTGCTTCCCAAATTTCTGACATGATTAACTTATTTTATGCTTTTCCTTGCCTTCTTAGACAGGTCCAATTCTAGTTTTTGATCAAGCTCGAAATCTGAAGTTGTCAACACTTGGAAGGTACCTACATTCTGTCACTGAACAATATTATGGATAGAATATGGATGGAGCTGCCTAGGGCTAGTCGTGAATATCGAAATGGGTTGAAACATTTTTTAGATTTTGCCTTTTCAAATTCAAATGGATCAACAATATTATGCCCTTGCAAGAAATGCAAAAATGTCATATCCAAAAAAAGGAGCATTGTAGAAGAACATCTTCTGTGGCATGGATTTTTGGTTGGGTATACTAAGTGGGTATTACATGGTGAGTTGTCAACTAATAGTAGACCGGCGGTCTTTGAGTATGATGGCCAAAATTCAGACAATAATATGCGGGAAATGTTACATGATGCTTTTGGAATGCAAGATAATATGGATAATATGCGGGAAATGTTACATGATGCTTTTTCACCTTCTTTCACTACCCACAAACACTCTATGACTTTCATCAGCTTTGTCGAGCTACATAGTAGAATCGCATGTCTTGATCGAATTTGTCTTCATGTGTTTGTATATTTATGTGTGATATACGGTGATGTTAGGAGCGGTAAGAAATGAGCACTTAGATGTTGAAACTACAAAGTGGTATATTATGTTGTAACTCCACATAATTATACCAAATGTGCTTCCGTATTGAGTTATAATGCCATGTTCTTCTGGTTTTAAAACTAGAAATTATTATTGTATAATTTTTAAACAACGGCTCCTTTTTCTTACTTCTTCCATTAAAGAGAATCTAACTTCTATTTTTTACATATTACATAGTGTTGGATACTGTCAGGCGCAATAAACGTAGTAGACTTGCTACTGAAACTAATTCCACCGACATTCATTTGAACGATGAGGACGCAGACTTGACCGACAATGGAGGTATTAGTGAAGTATAATATTTTGCACATTTTATAATTGGGGTGCTTTGTAATTTTGAGCTTGTTAACTGCTGTTGTAGGAACTAAGGTTAATTTAAAAACTCGTGGACCGACTAAGCTGCCACGTGTATGGGCTAGAAGAGACCAAGTTGAAGTACAGTTTGATAATCTTGGAAAGCCAATAGGTCCTCACAAAAGTGAATATGTTGAGTTCATTGGTACTTTGGTTAGAAACGGAGACTTGATTCCACTTGACTACGAAGATTAGCATAAAGTACCAATGTCTATTAAGAGGAACTTGGTCGAGCTAATTAAGGTGATAGTGTAAACCATCATGTTCATGACACCTTTTTTGTTATCTCCCGTATTTGTTAATATTTGTTATTTTGGTACTAACTAAACTGATTCTAAATTATAGGAGAAATTCTGTGGAGCATTCGATCTTGAGAACGTATCTTGGGATATTTTATCAAAAAGTTGGAGAACTTGGAAAAATAGAGTTAAGAGTAAATACTTTGATCCAAACTCATCAATTGAGGAAAACTTGAGGAAGCGGCCTGATACAAATGATGAAAGAGTTCTGCCTGATCAGTGGAAGAATCTTGTTATTCGGTGGAGTAGTGATAAATCTCGGGTAAGATAATTTGGCATGAATTCTAGTTAAGCTCCATATTTTTACATTAACAAACTTTGGGTCATTTCTTTAATCTTGCTTTTAGAAAATTAGTGCTCAAAACAAGGACAATAGGGCACAAAAGACAATGATACATATCACCGGAAAGAAGAGTTTCTCACAAATCTGAGACGAAATGAAGGTTCCATTGTTCAATTTTCTTTCTCTTTACATTAATAAATTATCTTAGTTTGATGCTTCATCCATTTGGTATTTTTCCCAGAAAGACGTAAGGATGCTAAGGGATGCAGAACGTGGTGAAGGTGAAGGAACTGGAGACAATGAACAGAATGATGATCTTAGTAGGGTCGACCTATTTGCAAAATGTTACACAAAAGATGGACAGACTTCTAATGCTACTGTATCAAATACGTTGGTAAGATTTTACTTTTTTTACTATGTTTTCTCTTGGATTGGAGTAGGGTCTGATTATATTGTTTTGTTCTTCAATTGTTAGGAAAAATTGCAAGAGAAAAGAAAGGAGCTTCCTCCTAATTCGAAAGATGTTGGGCCTAATGATATATTTTCGCAAGTTGTTGGAGAAGACAAGTGGGGAAGAGTACGGATGTTTGGCTATGGGATCTCTACTTCAGATGTATATGGTGATATCCATGTGGGCGGTAGGTCTTCTCGGATGCACATGAGTTGCAAGAAAGATATTGATGAATTGAAGCAAATTGTACTTGAACAAAATAGACAAATACAAGAACTCCTAAAAAGTAACATGCAACGCGCACCAGACAACTCTATTCCAGAAACAAATAGAGTCCCGTCATCATCGTCATCTCGATTTCATGATACAACATTTCGCCCAGCCACATCGTCATCAAGGAATGTCATGCCTCTCCAGGTAAATCTCGAGATTGCTTCTCAGCTACTTACGTTGAAAGATCTGTTCCATTCTTTAGACATTTTTTAATGGGTTGGTGAAGTTGTTTTTGTGTGTAATTGCTTATAAAGCTCTGTTCTCTAGATCTTTGTGTCTGCAAGATATAGTACTTTATGCTGAAACACTTGGTGGACTGTTAGACTGTTGGTTCTCCTTTTTTTTGAGATTGTGCTGAATTTCAAGATCTTCACATGAATTCCCAATCAACATGTCACTATAAGGTCATAGTAATTTTAACTGAATGTTATGGAATTGTACTTAAGTTATGAGAGCTTACAGGTTTATTTTGATGATGGTAATATCTAATTTGCAATCATTTTTTTTTTTTTGATTATTTTTGGTCTTTGGGTAGATTCTGCAGCAACACATGGCCACCATTTAGGGACTAAGTTATCAAGCATTGTAAATTAAATAATCCATCCCCTCCAGCATATGTGTAATATATATTATACGCAACCTAAGTGGCTTTCCTTTTTTCACTACTTTGCTTCACTACTTCCGTGGTTGTGTACGAGTAGTGGGATTGATTAAGTCCAAATGCTATGTGGGTTGAAGTATCCTAATGAAGTTTTGTTGGTATTGATTTCTTATATGAGGCCATTTAATCTTGGTTTTCAATATTTGACACTCGAAATACATCATCTTATTACAGTTTTCCCCTTCATGTTCGGTTTGTTTAAATTATGTAGGTTGGATCAAAGGTGTTACTAAAAAGTGTGTTTGATTCCTCCAAAATTGTGGCAATTGGTTGTCTTCAAAGTTTAGATCCAACAAAAAGAGTGGGGCAAGTATTGTTGGGAAATAATTGGTGTGAGGTGGTCATCAATGTTGCGGTCGAAGTTGATGAAGATTTAATTCGACCCATACCACATTTCAAAACTATTGGTGACGCAATTGGAGAGGTTGTTGCATGGCCAAAAAATATGGTAATGATCGTTCATTAGCTTATAGAAAAAAAAAGAAAAGGGTTTACTTACTTAATATTGACTACATTGATGTAATTTTTATATAGGTTGCTATGGCTGAAGATTGACACCATTGGTGAGACTTGGCTTCTTTTGTTTTGTTACTCAATTGCTCCAAGTACTGTAATTGGCCGGTATTAACACTTAATATTTTGTCATTTTTGTTGCATATGGCCATATCATATGTTAGGTATAAATTTTAAGTAATATTATTTTGGATTGGATATTTTATGAACTTATTAATATTATGTTATTTGATTTGGCGTTATTAATTATGTTGTTACTTACATTAGTTTGTTGTGACTAAATTACTATAATAGTATTATAAATATTAGGGAAAATATAATTTTAATATTAATATTAATTGCATAATATTATTTACGTATATGTTATCGTGACACTTTATTTCGTTATAATATAACTTATAATGACGCTTTATTCCGTCAAACATCACTTATTGTGACGTTATATTCCGTCATAAATAACTTTTTGGTGATGCTTTTCTTTGTCATAATATAACTTATAATGACACTTTATTCCGTCATAATACATCTTTTTGTGACGTTTTTTTCCGTCAGAAGATCATTTATTATGACGCTATAAAGCGTACTAATACAGTTTATTGTGACGCTAAGATCCGTCATAATATGCACTATTGTAACGCTATATTTCGTCCTAATATAATTTATTGTGACGCTATACTCCGTCATAACATACCTTTTTGTGAAGCTTTATTCCGTCATAAGAACATTTCTTGTGACGCTATAAAGCGTCCTAATATAGTTTATTGTGACGCTTCACTCCGTCATAATATGCACTATTGTAACGCTATAGTCCGTCCTAATATAACTTATTGTGACGCTATACTCCGTTATATTATACACTATTGTGACGCTATATTCCGTCATAAAAAATATTTTTGGTGACGCTTTTTTATGTCATAATACGATTTATTATGACGCTTTATTGCGTCACATTACTGGTTATTGTGACGTTTTTAAACGCCCCATAAATGGTTAGTTATGGTAGTTAAAGGTTTCTTATGACGCTAAAAAGCGTAACATTATCATCATATATGACGCTGAAAAGCGTCACAATATAACGACTTTAATGACACAATAAAACATCACAATATAAGCGTCACAATAACATAACGTGACGCTTACTTACGTGACGCTTTTATAAAGCGTCACAACATCAAAAGCGTCTCAAAAACCCCTTTTTGTGACGCTTTTAGGCGTCACAAAAGCCCATTTTTCTTGTAGTGGCTTAGGTTCACTTTTTTTTTTTTTTTTTTCACACACACCCCCCCAAGTGGGATTTGAATTTGGATCATTGTCGTGGAAAAAACCAACTTGGACCAACCCTTGTTGACCCATTAGGTTCACTATTGGATGTTAATAAGTTCATACGGATTAATTAAACAAACTAGTATTCTTAATTAACATACGTATTAGTCATGGTCGATATCTAGCAATCAACCCATGAGAATCTAGCCAAAAGGCCAAGTATCAGATCGTTTGAAGTGAATACCTCATGAGAATAATGAGAGTGCTAATAATCTCAATCGTAAAGTGAAGTTGGTTCTCAAGTAAATTTCATACGAATTTAGGAATACTCTTCGCTAATTTAGATTCTTCTACTATAGTTACAAATTTCGAGTGACATATGACACAACTCATACTATGGAAAATCATCATTTCATGAGATAATATGTATATGATCCTTTATTGATTTTTACCCATCTCAATATGTTTCTAATAGGAAAAATGTAAAAATAGGACACTAATTAACCCTCACTAGCATTTTTGGAATTTTTTTTTCGACAATAAAAAAGATCCATTTAACTTCAAAATGTGTCAATCTAATGACAAATTACGCCGGAAATTATCTAGTCATCACCGGAGATTAGATGACGTATTCAAATTAATGACATGACACTAACATACTATCCACGTTATTTCCACATATTTTCTAATTTTTTTAAAGTCCACATTATACACTTCAAATATTCTGAAAAAATAAAAACAAACAAAATGAATTTTGCAAAAAATACATAAATAATATATATATATATATATATATATATATATATATATATATATATATATATATATATATATATTACATGTATGTATATGTATATGTATATCTATATAATATATTTATACTATTTATGCTCCATATTGCGTATAATTTGTTTCATTTCAGGAATAATTCACTTTGGAGTTAAAAGTATCGAGAATGACAAAAATGAAGCATACATAAGACGTTAAACACAAAAGCTCGCAGCCATTAATATTCAAGGAAAGAACACCTCGCGTCCGCAAGGAAAAAAAAGGCAGACCCGCGACATAAGGACCATGTCACGAGTGCTACGAGTTTTGTGAAGGAAGACCTCACGATCACGACGTGCTGTAAACTCAGATTTAAGTTTCTGTAACAACTTACGCCCGTGAGCCAAACAAAGAGGACCCTTTCGCGACCGCGAGACGCTATTGTCAGGCGTGAATTATGAGCTGATCTCGACCAATTGATGCACATATTTCCTTCCTTTTTGGTATTTACTTGGAGAATAAGTAGGGGAAATATCTAGACAATAAAGAGCCATATTTTGGTAGAAAATCCCTACCTAAATCCATGGAGATCTTACAACTAAACCTCGGAGTTTCTTAGGAGAGACTTGGAGGACAAGTCATTGAAGTCTATAAAAGCATACCTTAGGGTTCGAATTCGTGAGTGGTGGAAAACGTAGCTCCCAAGCTAGGGTAAGACCAACACAAGGAGAGGAAATTCGGAGACTAGAAGTGTAGCACCCCGAGCGTAAGGCGCCATATCCCCTGCACTAGAGCCCGACACGTGTAACGAAATAGAGAATTCGTACACGCACCAAGCACTAGCGAACGGGTGACAAACAAAAGACTCTTCTAAGCTAGGCGGTCTAAACCCTCAAACAGAGCGCGCAAAACATAAACATACAAAAGCGGAAGCATTTAAATAACAAACTAGTAATAAGCCAAGGTTATACAGAACTTAAGACAAATTATATACATACTTGCCACAACGGGCCAAAGCTTAACAAATACAAATCCGAACTCTTCAAATTACAACTACTCCAAACTTACAAATGCAAACAAACTAGAAATGAGAATGCATACTCGAACTAAGCTAGAGATTCCAAAGAAAACCACAAACCGCCTAACTCGAACCAATGGACAGGAACCTGCAAACTAAAAACATAAAGAGGGAAGGGTCAGTCCAAAGACTGAGTGAGGGGCTACACACGCATGCATATATACGTATACAGAGCACAACACGTATCATAGAGGGGAGTTCATGAACCGGGGTGTGGTTTTTACACTCTAAAACATTTTCACACGTGATACTAGATATAGGGAATAAAAGATTTAGGCCGAAGGCCAAAACAACCATATTTTATTAATTGGAAATCCACTACCGTTTCACGAACTATTACCTAACAAACTAGCATAACTAAAACACACACGCACAACACAAACCCTCACACAAAGGGAAATGTGCATAGGGGTAATGTCCATCCCGGATCCCCTATCCCACTTCCCGATGATCATGCATAGGAGTAATACTCAACGCATGAGTCTCCCTTACCCATAATCACCGAGCCCAAGGCAAACAGAGTCGGAGTCTGACCAGAATCCGAGCAAAACAAGGTGCAAGACCAAGTGCATATCCACAAATGCACACTAAAGGCGGAGGCATAACATAAGGCATATCATACTTAAAGGCATAACATAAGCAGAGGCATATTCATACTTATAATCATACTCATATCTCTAGCATAAACATATCCTAGCATATTCGTAACCCTAGCATGATCATAGCATACCTAGCATAACATATTCTAACGTAAAGCTTAACATACGTATTCTAGTACCTAGCATATCATAATCTATAGCATAAGACATAACCATACGTATTCTTATCTCGCACATACTAGCATATAAAAAGGCTTATTATTCACATGCATACACAATGGTCACATTTTATTAGGGTTTATATATAACCTAACCTCACATTACACCGACGAAATCGGGGCAAACGGGTACAAAATCAACGCCTACGGAGCAATCTCGTCACCAACGGGATACTCCTCTGAACAAAACAGACATCACAAGGTAACTTAGACTCAAAATGAACCATATAACGCTCAGCAAATGCATATGAATGCAAGTGATGCAAATACAATTCAACAAGGTAGCATCTAATTCATATCAAGGCATATCACTTCATATTTCACATATTTCACGTTAAACGAATCCATAAATTTCACACAATGAGCATAACACATCATATAATATGTTAACAATGCATACATAGCATAAAACAAGCAAGAAAGTATTACACGAATCGAATAAACAAAGCATCAACTCAAGCGTTGCAAACAAGGGAGCGTTCAAGTTTATACTCGTATACAAACATTGAAATCACATCATAAATGCAAAATTTAAGGCTTGTAAGATCAATTACACACATATATTCATGTTATAACAAGTTATAAGTTGGAAAGGTACAGGCAAAACGGAGGAAAAACACATGGAGTGGCTCCGGGCGAAAATGGACCAAAAGCTGGAAATTTTCAAAACGGACAAGCTGTAGGAAAACAATCATAACTTGAGTTTGAGAAAAGTAAATTGAGTTTTGTTTCTTGGAAATGAAACTAGACACATAGATCTTTCAAATGGTATATGGCTCGAATCATGGTTCAAAGCGAGGCAAAAATGGCGTAGGTTTGAAGTTGGGCAAAAGTAGAATTCCGACGAAGTGGCGACACAAAATTCAAATAGTTATATCTCATAATATAGAACGAATTTTGGGATGATTTTAATTGGAGAATGTTTTAGACTCAAAAAGGTTGATTGTGTCCAAAATTCAGGTAAATCGAAGCTCGGATGAAGGGTCAACAGAACAAAACAAACTCAAACAGAAAACAGGGGAGGATCCACGGATCCGAAGCTCCTGCCTCAAATCCACGACCGTGGATTTCTTCAAGGCCAAAATCCACGACCGTGGATTCGATACAGGCCTAAAATACACAGGAAAACAGGAGCATTAACGCGGGAGAAGCCAAAAATCATCAAAACACAAGCAAATCTCAACCAAATCACCTCAAATTCAAGACATAAGTTCATATATACATGCTTTAACACATATATCAGCCTTAAGGCAAGAATCAAGCTAAAACCGAAGTTTCCATTTCCAAGAATTCAAACTCCATTAATGGTGAATCACTCATGCTTCAATCATCAACTCAAATCCAACTAATATGCATCTTCTTAACTCCAAAGAACATCATATTTCAAGCTTAGATCAAATAATTCCAGAATAGAGGCATGGAACCAAAATTTCATTCAAGTATACTATTCATCATCTTCATCATGCTTCATATATATAAAGTGTTAGGAATAGTGCCCTAGAAAGCCGATTGTATATCCGCTTTGTGCTTTTCCTTATTGTAATCACAGACAATCTTTGAATAAAATAACGAATTGAGGCAACACTTCTTTATATGCTCTTGTTTGGTATGCGTTTACTTTAGCTGTGCATGTATGAGAACTCCCCTAATCCTGATGACTTTAGGACTCTACCATTTGGGTGAAATGGTTCATGAAACAAGCCCTATATCACATAAGTCATGATTAGTAAAATACTCCAAGCCGATGAGTCCTACAGACAGTGGGAGTGTCAACCTGACTCCTCTAAGGCTTGCTTGTGGGATCACGCCCTTAAGAAGGACCACCTTGTTTCATAGAGGTGCAAAGTGTATAGTTGATACGTGCGTGATACATGAGGGTGCTTACTTTAATAAGTAAGTTCACTGAGGTGCCCCGTGTGAGAACATTCCTAAATGGGAAAGGAAGTTTCTATTTCAGGAAATGGAAACTTCCAGATTAGGAAATATCTCACGAGTCATTGATGTGATTAATTGATCCTTAGACTTGAGGTTCCTTGTCACTTTATGAATTAACTCTGTAGTCTTAGGTATAAGCTTTAAAGGGTGTCGCCTTAGACAACTGATTCAAGGCTTATGCTGGGACTGCACAAGTGATTAATGAAAGTGAATGAGAATCAAGAAAGGACCTACACTTGCATTTGCAAGGTGATCTCTTATTGTGTAAGTCATTCATATGCCATATGGAGTCCTTGGCCAAGGCAGTAGATCAAGACATCAAGAAAAGGGTTTCTTGGATTGAGATCAAATGGATATGAAATGCACTTAGCTTTAAGACCGGATTATTAGGGTTCTGATTATTCCCTTGCCCTAGATCTTGGTTGAGAGATAGTAAGTAGGAGGATTGTATCTCACATGAATCAATGACTAAAAGGTTTTGTCGAATCCGAACATTCCAATTCAGCTAGGGGTTAAACACCTGTTGCTAGACTATGGTCGTTTAATCTGTGGACTGATTAATTAATTAGTGAATTAATTAATTAGGGTCACTGCTAATTGAATTGAGAACCTAGAGGGTCACACACAACAACTTGGTTACATGAGTTGAGACTTTAAAATGATTAAACGAGTTAATCGAGCCTAGAGGGTTCCACACGTGTGAAACCACACGTGTGGGTCACGTGACTGGACACGTGTCACTATGACACGTGTGCCACACGTGACTATTTAATTGGATATTAAATAATTAAGTTGTTAATTATTTAATAGACTTTGGTTTAATTTTGAATTAAAAAGAAAGTCTAATTTTGGAGAAAATAATCTAGTTAATTAATTACGAATTAATTAATTAGATAAAAATAAGTTATTTATTTTAAATAAATAAAGTATAAAATTATCCAAAAATAGTTTGGATATTTTTAGCTCTCTTAAAAGTTGACTTGAATTAGAATTCAAAGTCAAAGTTGGAAAATACTTGATGATCAAGTAATAGGAGAGAGAGGGACCAAATCCTTAGTCCATAAGGACTAGGTTCGGCCGCGCCTCCCCTTTCCTATATATAGGGGAGCTCATGCTCCCCTTTAGAGCTAATTGGCAATTCTTTTGGTTCATGTGTTGAACACCTTCCTTTCTCCAAGATTAAATTAAACCCTAGGTTAAGCCTAAACACTAACTAGAGAACTAGCATCCTTACTAGTTAGATTGTGATCAAGTTGGTGGACTTTCTCTAGAGACTTCAAGTTAGAAGTTTGAAGATTCGAGCTTTACCAAAGGAGAGGGGATCAAGCCGCGAGAAGAGCGTTCTTGGGTGGCTTGAAACGCTTCAAGAAAGAACAAAAGAAAAGTAAGTTTTCTATCTTTACGAATTTGGTTACACGATTGCGAGTCCAAGGTCCTTTTGTTGGGAAAATTTTTTAAATTCCGCTGCTTTCTGATTCGTGTTTTCCAACAAGTGGTATCAAAGCCAGGTTGTTAATCGTGTTTCTGATTCGTCTCAATTATTCTGAATTTGGTAGAAATTCTTAGGCTTAGATGCGAATTAGGTATTCTTGAGTTCTTTTAGAAAGCCTGAAATACGAAACTGTAATTTTTCTTGAATTTCTGAAACTGTTTTCTTAAATTGTGTTTTTTGAAAACCGTTTTGATTGAAATATGTTTAAATCGTATTTAAAATTTTGGATTGTTGTTGGTTTTGAACTGAAACACGAAACACGAAAATCGCGTTACGAAAACGCGAGCCTAGGCGTGCTAGGGTGTCGCACGCCCAGGCCCGCGTTACCGCCCTCCATCGCCGCGCGCCTGTTCTAGGCGCGCCCGGACTGGCCCGACAGCTCCTCCCGCAACCGCGCGGGAGCGTCCCGCACCACAGCCCCGCAACCGCGCGGGGCCTTCCGCCATCGCCTCCCGCATCCGCGTGGGAGGGTGTCCGGGCAGCGCCGGCCTGATGGCCTAGGCGCCTGCGCGCGATGCGAGCGAGAAGGCGCGCGCCAGGCGTGCGCACGCGCTCGTGCGCGACGCGTGCGGGCGGCCTGGGCCGTTGGGCGGGCGTGGCGGGCACTCCAGTCCGTGGCTGTCTCGTTTTTCGTGTTTAGTCCAATCCGATCCCGATTTAATTTTTTCCTGAAAATTTTATTTTTATTAAATTTGAATTATTTTTGGAAATAATTGTTTAAATTGGGATTTTGAAAATTTAAGCGATTTAAATTTTGGAAAAATTACAAACTATATTTTATGAAAATATTGAAAGAATAAAATTATTAATTTTCAGAAATTAATTGGAATTTTATTAGTTTATTGTTTTTCGGGTTTTATATAAAAGGCTCTTGAACAAGAATTGCATCTAAGTCGTGTTTTAAGTCATTAGGACTTGAAACGAGAATTTTAATTTGTAGCACCCTAGACCCCAAGGCGCCACATCCCCCGCACTGTAGCCTCAATCCACGTATGAAATGGACAGTTCATACATAAACCAAGACCACAGCGAACGGGTGACAACAAAACGACGCTCTAGGCGGGACACTCTCCCCAATATAATTAACAAACATGAATATAAAAGCGGAAGCAAGAAAGTCATTCATATATATATATATAGGTACCATATTTACTCATAGATACATATAGGTACCATCATCGATTGATACAATATCATATCCCAATAATATACATAACCATGAATCCACAATACTAATATCGATCCATAACATGATATGTTCCAAAAGTGATATACATGAAGGTATGAGACTAGACCCGTGGAATGCAAGACTCGACCAACTCCCGCCTAGCACAACCACGCTCAAAAGGTACCTGAAAAGTGAAGTATCAGTCTACCGAAGACTGAGTGAGGGGCAATAAATATATATAACGCACGTCACATGCAAGTGGTAGCCTCGGGTAAGGACCTTTAGAAAACAATAATTACATGGTTCAAGAATCTCATCCTTTGCCCGAGATTACCACTATCCATTTTAACACGTTTATTTAATCATGCTTGTCAATATCATGAATATGTGGCCCCGGCGAGTAAGGGCAATCTCCAACCAAACTCCATCAATCGTGAACAATACGTGAT
Source organism: Lantana camara (assembly GCA_037501455.1). NCBI lineage: Eukaryota > Viridiplantae > Streptophyta > Magnoliopsida > Lamiales > Verbenaceae > Lantana > Lantana camara. Next base: position 115,586,247 of record CM074857.1, read on the forward strand.
CATGCTTGCTTGCTTGATAAATACGTGATCATGCAATTCATTTAGTGCTCATATAGACAATTTCATTCTTGAAAACATGCAATAACCCGAGGATAACCCGACATTCCGGAGTAATCCCCAGTCTCCTTCTTCCTCCGGGTGATAGCGAGTTTGCAAGGCTCGACTATCCACGACATGGTGTGTGTAGAGGACATGACCCTCTAGACACGGAACTCCTTCCACCACTAATCTCCTAGTGGCTTCGGGGGTGATCCCAACAATGTGAGGATAATTCAGGAGTTACCCGTCAGCCCTTGCTTTCCCGGTTGGCTCAAGAATTACCCTCGGGCCCACGTGCAATCATGTACTCGCCAACATGCTTGAAAATCATTACAATCGATACATTCTTGCTTGAAATGTTTATTACTTTGAAAACGGTTATAAATATAATAGGTTTTGGCCGAAAACTAGCACGTACGGGTGGTAGGGTTAATTTTACCAAAACCAAACCTCACCTTTCTTGCAAAATAAAATAAAGTAGCGTTCTAAGGAGCTTGCTCCTCGTCCACGCCCTCGTGACCTGTGCAAATACGATATATGAACATGAGACATGGACTAAAATGGCCAAAATATGACGAACGGCGAAAATGTGTCGAGACGACCTCGAAAATGCAATGTGGTATTATAACTTTTGGTTTCACATCATATTAGCACGTATTATAGCAATTCGGGGTCAAAGAAGTCGTTGGATCGAGGGGTCATTTTCGGAAATTTATGCAGTGAATTTTGTTCTGCAACACAGGTGGGAACGGCCGTTCCGTTCCCTTTTGAAAAATGGGAACGGTCGTTCCCAAAGGTTCCCCAAAACGCACCCGCGTTTCTTCCCCTTAAAAGCGCGCCTTTGAGCTGGGAACGGCCCTTCCGGTGCAAGGCCAAAATGGGAACGGCCGTTCCCATGCTCGGCCGCTTACATTTTGAAAAGAAAAGGGGAACGCCCGTTCCCGCCAAGCTATGAGGCTGGGAACGGTCGTTCCCTGCTTCTGCAACTGAAAAACAGAGCAGAAACAGGGGAAGCTCTCGGGAAGAAAGCAACAAAGCTACAAAAATCCATTTTTGATCCCCAAATGTTATAATCTCTAGAAATATGATGCAAACCACTTCAATACATGATAATATAATACTTAGACACCTACAACATGCTATATCAACAAGATTTCATGCTTTCAAGTTCATGATCAAACTTGATCATTTTGCCAAATATTCAATGATTCAAGCTAGGAATCAAGCACTAATTCATGTTATCATCTTATAATCATGCTTTGCACAACACATACTCCATATAACACACCAAGCTCAAACCCTAGTCTATTCAAATATGATCAAAATCATTCTCTCCATGCAAACCAACCTTGAAAATAGAAGAAATGGATGAAGAAGAGGATGATGATGATGATGACTTTCAATTCCTTGAAAATTTCTTGAAATCTTGATGATTGATATAAAATCACTCCTTCCCTTTTCTCTTCTTTGAAACCGAGAGAGAGATGAAATGTGTTTGGCAAATATTTTGGTTGAAAAATGATCAAGAATGTGGGAGAAGCTTATACCGTTACATCCATTCTTGAAATGGGTGAAAAATCCAATTTTGCCAATCTATCCCTTGGTTGTTTAAGTTATGCAATTAGGCATGCCACAATTTAAAATATGCTCAATTTGGTCCTTAGACATCATGCAATTAAGTCCCTAAGATTTTAGAAATTATTTAACTAGGGACAATTTAATAATTCTATCACTCTCGGTAATTGATTTCATGCAATAAACATTTTTTTCGTGTCATGAAATAATATTTTGAATGATATGAATTTAAAGAATTAATATAAATAATGTTTCATGAATTTTATAAAAATATGAATGCCTCGTATGAATATTATGAAATTAAAAGAAATAAAATAAAACCTACGCTCAAAACACACACGTGGCGTGCTTACCTGTTCATCCGGAAACCGGGGCGTTACAACTCTCCCCCCCTTAGAAGAATCTGGTCCCCAGATTCTCTAGTCTTGCTCGAACAATTCCGGGTGGAACCGTTTCATTTTATCCTCCGTTTCCCACGTGGCTTCCTCGGTCTTGTCACTTCTCCACAACACCTTAACCATGGGAATTCTCCGGTTTCTCAATTCCTGAAATTTCCGATCCATAATCTTAACCGGCCTCTGAACAAACGTCAAATTCGGTTCCAATTCAACTTCTTCCACGGGGAGAATCGTAGTCTCATCGGGGTAATATTTCCTTAATTGTGAAACGTGGAACACGTTGTGAATCCCCGTAAGACTCGGTGGTAGGTCCAGTCGATAGGCTACCTCGCCTATTCTTTCCAGGATCTCGAACGGACCTAAGTAGCGAGGATTAAGCTTTCCTCCTTTCCCGATCCGGGTGAAACCTTTCCTTGGTGACACCTTCAAGAATACCCGGTCACCCACTTCGAATTCTAAGTCCCTTCGGCGCTTATCGGCATAGCTCTTTTGCCTATCTTGCGCGGCTTTCATCCGTTGTTGAATTGTCTGAACCTTCTCGATCATAGCCTGAACAACTTTGGAAGGCCTTTCGAATCTTTCACCTCTCTTTACCCCTTCCTGTTTCGACCATTTCCATTCTTCCAAGTCGAAAAACAACGGAGATCGGCACTTTCTTCCATAAAGTAACTCGTAAGGAGCCATCCCAATCGAAGCCTGAAAGCTATTATTATAAGCAAACTCGATCAAGGGAAGCTGTTCTGACCACGAGTTCTGAAAATCCATCGCGCAAGCCCGAAGAAGATCTTCCAAATACCTGATTAACCTTTCAGTCTGGCCGTCTGTCTGAGGGTGAAATGCTGTACTGAACTTAAGTTTCGTTCCCAAGACAGCCTGTAATTCCTGCCACAACTTAGAAGTGAACCTCGGGTCTCGATCCGATACTATACTCACCGGAATACCATGAAGTCGAATAATCTCTCTGTTATAGATTTCGGCTAACTTCGGAATCTTGTAAGACATCCGGACCGGTAGGAAGTGAGCAGACTTCGTGAATCTATCCACGATCACCCAAATTCCATCAAACCCGCCTTTAACCTTCGGTAATCGGGAAACAAAGTCCATCGTTACTTGTTCCCACTTCCACTCGGGAATAGGTAACGGTTGTAGAAGTCCCGCGGGTTTTTGGTGCTCAGCTTTCACTTTCTGACAAGTCAGGCAGTGTTTCACATACTCTGCCACATCCCTTTTCATCCCGTTCCACCAATAATACTGTTTCAAATCCTTATACATCTTATTTCCTCCTGGGTGGATCGAGTAGGCTGACTTATGAGCTTCTTCGAGTAGGACCCGTCTCAATTCTTCAGGTACCACTACTCTGTTTTTAAACCGAAGCAACCCGGTCTCATCAAACCCAAACGGACTCTCCGGATCATCCTTAGCTTTACTTACAAGCTTCTGCACTTCCGGATCCCTATTCTGAGCCTCAAACAATTGTTGCTTTAATTCCGGCTGAATTGTGATATTAGAAACCCGAGCCCGTAACCCAATCGGAGCAACTTCCTCACTTTCCTTTATTTCCACACTCGATACACTCGCCTTCCTGCTAAGTGCATCGGCGACCACATTGGCTTTCCCGGGATGGTATTTAATTGTACAATCATAATCTTCCAACTTTTCCATCCAACGCCGTTGCCTCATATTCAAATCCTTCTGTGTGAATAAATACTGGAGGCTCTTATGGTCGGTAAAAATCTCAAAGGAAGTCCCGTAAAGATAATGTCTCCATTTCCCGAGCGCAAAGATCACGGCTGCAAGCTCTAGGTCGTGTGTCGGATAATTCCTTTCATATTCCTTTAGCTTACGGGAAGCATAAGCGATCACTTTTCCTTTCTGAGTCAAAACACAACCTAAGCCTTCTTTGGACGCATCTGTATACACTGCATACTCTTCTGAACCCTCGGGAAGCGTTAATACTGGAGCTGAGACTAACTTCTCTTTCAAGAAGTTGAAACTTTGATCACACTTCTCATCCCAGACAAACTTAACATCCTTCTTAGTCAACCGGGTTAACGGTGCCGCAATCTTGGAGAAGTCCTGAACGAATCTCCTATAATAACCGGCCAATCCCAAGAAGCTTCTAATCTCTGAGGCGTTCTTTGGTTTCTCCCACTTAAGCACGGCCTCAATTTTCGAGGGATCGACTTCCAACCCTTTTCCTGAAATCACGTGCCCCAAGAAGGAAACCCGATCTATCCAAAATTCACACTTGCTGAACTTAGCAAATAACTGATGCTCTTTTAGTGTCTGTAGGACGAGTCTGAGATGTCTCGCATGCTCCTCGGCTGATTTCGAGAAAACCAGAATGTCATCGATGAAAATTACCACGAACTTGTCGAGGAAAGGCCTGAATATCCGGTGCATCATATCCATAAAAGCTGCAGGGGCATTAGTTAATCCAAAAGGCATAACCACAAACTCGTAGTGCCCGTACCGAGTATTGAATCCTGTCTTAGGAATGTCCTCTGTTCGGATTCGCAGCTGATAGTATCCCTGTCTTAAATCCAATTTCGAATACACCTTGGAACCCTGGAGTATATCGAACAACTCCTCGATATGTGGAAGGGGATACTTGTTCTTAATAGTCATCCGGTTCAACTCCCTGTAATCGATGCACATTCTCAGAGTCCCGTCCTTTTTCTTAACAAACAACACCGGTGCTCCCCACGGCGAAGAACTTGGCCGAATATACCCAACTTCCAATAAAGCCTCAAGCTGAACTTTTAGTTCCTTTAATTCGGCTGGAGCCATCCGGTAAGGAGTCTTAGAATACGGCTCGGCATTCGGGAAAAGATCAATCACAAATTCAATCTCCCGTTCAGGCGGCAATGAATCCAATTTCTCTGGAAATACCTCGGGGAATTCCTTTACCACCTCTGTGTCCTCTAATTTCATCTGATCCTTTGGTTTGTTCAGAATATAAGCAATAAACCCTGTAGCCCCGTCTCTGACTAGTCTCTGAGCCTCTGAAAATGAAAGTAAGGGTACAGTCTTCGAAGTACAACCCGTAACAACTTCTGAACCCAACTGAACCTTCTTAGCCCGACAATCCACAGTAGCACAATGCCTGTATAACCATTCCATCCCCAAAATAGCTCCATATCTTTCCATCGGCATAACAATAAAATCTGTCAGAAACTCCCGGCCTTCAATCACAACTGGAACATCCCTGTAAACCTGATCCGTCTCTCGCCTACTACCGAAAGGAGTACTAACTATATAACGCACAGAAGTACACATAGCAGGCAAAGACAAAGTAATAGCAATAGAATGCGCAAGAAAGGAGTGTGTAGCTCCTGGATCAAATAATGTATGGATGTTCGTGCCATGGATGCAAATAATACCTTCAACTACTGCAGCGGGGTCAATATCAACATCCTGCTCCTCTCCAGCAAGTGCATAAGCCCTAGCTCTCACCAGGGGTCTCGGTCCTGCAGGTGGTGGATCCTGACGATCCGGACAACCATCAACCAGGTGCTCGTTACTCCCGCAAATCAAACATAGACCCAACCGGCGTCTGCAGTTATCATAAGTGTGCGTAGGATGTCCACACCATGTGCATCTCGGTCTCTGGGGTGGCTGGGGTGGTGCTGGAGCTCTCGGACCCTTCTGGAATGGCCCGGTATACTTAGGTTTCTTCCCAGAGTCCCTTTGTGCTGGAGGTGCCGAATAAACCATCGGCCTCTTTCCTGAGCTCGATCCCTGACCTGATCTCGAGCCTGAAGCCTGTCCTGCTCGCTGAGTAGCCCTCCTAGCAGTATCAGAATCTTCAACCTTTAGAGCCTTTGCAGTAGCCTTTGCCCAGGTGCTGGTATTAGTCGCTTTCAGTGCATCCTGGATATCCGGTCTCAACCCCTGAACAAACTGCATCGCCTTGTGAAAGTCATCGTTCGCTATGTTGGGTGCATAGCGAGAAAGCCTCTCGAACTCGGCGATGTACTGCCCCACGGACCTGCCTCCCTGCTTCAATTCCGTAAACTCCCTCAATCGGCGGGTACGGGAAGCTGGAGGAATATACTTGTTTCTGAACTCCCGTACAAATACCTCCCAGGTAATCTCTGTCCCTGCTGCTGCCAGAACAATCTCTGTGCTCTCCCACCAGGAGTAGGCCTCGCCCTGAATAAGAGTGAGTGTACAGCGGGCCTTCTCCTGACTGTCACAAGGGATAAGCTGCCAAATCCTCTCAATCTCCTTCAACCACATCTCTGCCTGTATGTCGTCTCCCTTATAGAACTTTGGGGGACGCTGATTCTGGAACTCTCGCAAGATAGCAGAAATGGGATTCTCTGGAGGTGCTACCTGCGCTGGTGGTGGTGGAGGTACCCGTTCCTGTAACCTTTGATCAATCAGCCCCACTACGGCATTCATGAAATCCTGGGGCTGTGCCTGGGCAGGTGGAGGAGGTGGTGATCTCTCGCGGCGATGATGTCGGCGATGGTGATGCCTGTGCCTCGAGGATCGGTCACTGGAACGTCTGTCGGGCTCCATCCTGAAATCAGATCACTAAACATGCGTGGTTCGGTCAATATATGCAAATGGGTGCATACAATTTCCATAATGTCAAGTAGCACATGTTCAAGAAAGATCAAGTAGTTCAATTAATGCGAATAAGGGAGTAAATCAAGTGAATCAGCCCAATGCAGACTCCCAAATACCACATAATCCTATGCCGTGCGACCTAGACTGACTCGACACGACTCGAGAACCTCGGTTTTGCAACCGGGCTCTGATACCACCTGTAGATGTAGCACCCTAGACCCCAAGGCGCCACATCCCCCGCACTGTAGCCTCAATCCACGTATGAAATGGACAGTTCATACATAAACCAAGACCACAGCGAACGGGTGACAACAAAACGACGCTCTAGGCGGGACACTCTCCCCAATATAATTAACAAACATGAATATAAAAGCGGAAGCAAGAAAGTCATTCATATATATATATATAGGTACCATATTTACTCATAGATACATATAGGTACCATCATCGATTGATACAATATCATATCCCAATAATATACATAACCATGAATCCACAATACTAATATCGATCCATAACATGATATGTTCCAAAAGTGATATACATGAAGGTATGAGACTAGACCCGTGGAATGCAAGACTCGACCAACTCCCGCCTAGCACAACCACGCTCAAAAGGTACCTGAAAAGTGAAGTATCAGTCTACCGAAGACTGAGTGAGGGGCAATAAATATATATAACGCACGTCACATGCAAGTGGTAGCCTCGGGTAAGGACCTTTAGAAAACAATAATTACATGGTTCAAGAATCTCATCCTTTGCCCGAGATTACCACTATCCATTTTAACACGTTTATTTAATCATGCTTGTCAATATCATGAATATGTGGCCCCGGCGAGTAAGGGCAATCTCCAACCAAACTCCATCAATCGTGAACAATACGTGATCATGCTTGCTTGCTTGATAAATACGTGATCATGCAATTCATTTAGTGCTCATATAGACAATTTCATTCTTGAAAACATGCAATAACCCGAGGATAACCCGACATTCCGGAGTAATCCCCAGTCTCCTTCTTCCTCCGGGTGATAGCGAGTTTGCAAGGCTCGACTATCCACGACATGGTGTGTGTAGAGGACATGACCCTCTAGACACGGAACTCCTTCCACCACTAATCTCCTAGTGGCTTCGGGGGTGATCCCAACAATGTGAGGATAATTCAGGAGTTACCCGTCAGCCCTTGCTTTCCCGGTTGGCTCAAGAATTACCCTCGGGCCCACGTGCAATCATGTACTCGCCAACATGCTTGAAAATCATTACAATCGATACATTCTTGCTTGAAATGTTTATTACTTTGAAAACGGTTATAAATATAATAGGTTTTGGCCGAAAACTAGCACGTACGGGTGGTAGGGTTAATTTTACCAAAACCAAACCTCACCTTTCTTGCAAAATAAAATAAAGTAGCGTTCTAAGGAGCTTGCTCCTCGTCCACGCCCTCGTGACCTGTGCAAATACGATATATGAACATGAGACATGGACTAAAATGGCCAAAATATGACGAACGGCGAAAATGTGTCGAGACGACCTCGAAAATGCAATGTGGTATTATAACTTTTGGTTTCACATCATATTAGCACGTATTATAGCAATTCGGGGTCAAAGAAGTCGTTGGATCGAGGGGTCATTTTCGGAAATTTATGCAGTGAATTTTGTTCTGCAACACAGGTGGGAACGGCCGTTCCGTTCCCTTTTGAAAAATGGGAACGGTCGTTCCCAAAGGTTCCCCAAAACGCACCCGCGTTTCTTCCCCTTAAAAGCGCGCCTTTGAGCTGGGAACGGCCCTTCCGGTGCAAGGCCAAAATGGGAACGGCCGTTCCCATGCTCGGCCGCTTACATTTTGAAAAGAAAAGGGGAACGCCCGTTCCCGCCAAGCTATGAGGCTGGGAACGGTCGTTCCCTGCTTCTGCAACTGAAAAACAGAGCAGAAACAGGGGAAGCTCTCGGGAAGAAAGCAACAAAGCTACAAAAATCCATTTTTGATCCCCAAATGTTATAATCTCTAGAAATATGATGCAAACCACTTCAATACATGATAATATAATACTTAGACACCTACAACATGCTATATCAACAAGATTTCATGCTTTCAAGTTCATGATCAAACTTGATCATTTTGCCAAATATTCAATGATTCAAGCTAGGAATCAAGCACTAATTCATGTTATCATCTTATAATCATGCTTTGCACAACACATACTCCATATAACACACCAAGCTCAAACCCTAGTCTATTCAAATATGATCAAAATCATTCTCTCCATGCAAACCAACCTTGAAAATAGAAGAAATGGATGAAGAAGAGGATGATGATGATGATGACTTTCAATTCCTTGAAAATTTCTTGAAATCTTGATGATTGATATAAAATCACTCCTTCCCTTTTCTCTTCTTTGAAACCGAGAGAGAGATGAAATGTGTTTGGCAAATATTTTGGTTGAAAAATGATCAAGAATGTGGGAGAAGCTTATACCGTTACATCCATTCTTGAAATGGGTGAAAAATCCAATTTTGCCAATCTATCCCTTGGTTGTTTAAGTTATGCAATTAGGCATGCCACAATTTAAAATATGCTCAATTTGGTCCTTAGACATCATGCAATTAAGTCCCTAAGATTTTAGAAATTATTTAACTAGGGACAATTTAATAATTCTATCACTCTCGGTAATTGATTTCATGCAATAAACATTTTTTTCGTGTCATGAAATAATATTTTGAATGATATGAATTTAAAGAATTAATATAAATAATGTTTCATGAATTTTATAAAAATATGAATGCCTCGTATGAATATTATGAAATTAAAAGAAATAAAATAAAACCTACGCTCAAAACACACACGTGGCGTGCTTACCTGTTCATCCGGAAACCGGGGCGTTACATAATTTATTGGTTAAATTTAAATTCTTGCAAAAGCATGTTAGGTGATCATGGGTTTAGATCTATGTATGGTTTTAATTTATGCACATGGATGGTTTAAATTGGGGTTGGAGCCCTATAGTTGCGTTTTTCAATTGAGGTTGGAGCCTCACTTATGTGCGTACTGTTATGTGATTTATTATGTGGCTTTCCATATTACTGTTTTTGAGGCCGGGGTATGCCCCGTGTAATTGTCTAAGGCCAATATGAAGATTGAGCCTTATTACTTTATGTCTTTTTCTTTTTATTGTAATTTGAGAGTAGAGATAGGTGGTGAGGTTTTATTTTCATTTTGGAGACAATGCACCCATGGAGTAAGATGGACCACATTCAAGTAACAAGGAGGCCATAAGTGAAGACCCCTCAAAATGTTAGGGAGGGGAATCTCAATTGTTAAATGTAATAGAGATAGGGCTCGTATTTTGTTACCGCTTTCCCTTATGTGATTTAAACTGTTTATGTGGCATGTATGTTAGAACTTGTGATTGTGGAGTGGCTCCCACATATCACGCATAAGATAGGTAGAACCCATGATCATTACATGTTAGTATCATGCTAGGACATGTTATCTGTTTATGTGCTTGTTTGATATGCATTTAAGTGTACTTGCATTAATCAAGACTAATAAAATTGGATAACATATATGTTGGTGAGGTCGAACCGGACAACTCTCCGGTTGATTCGAAAATTCCCATTAAATATTAAGCTAATTTCGAACAAATAGGTGTTTAATTCGAGATGTAAATTTTGAATTAAATTCCTAGCATTCCATCAATAGGTTTTAAGTTTAGTAAGTAAAGCTAAATATTGTCCGCGAGTCGTGGGATAGCTAGTGGAGCTTATTAGTTCTTAGTTGCCCAATTAATCATTTTAAATGATCAATATTTCGTGGTCAATTTTAGCAAGGGCGATGTCCGCGAGTCGTGGGTCGTTCGAACTAAGTTTTGGTCATGATCTTATGATTGATGGGTCTAGCTTAACGCCTAAGTAAATATGGATGTCGCACGAGTCGTGGGTCCATATTGAAAGATAGGTGATGCAAAAACAATTACTAAGAGTTCTAAAGGTGTTAGAATTGGTAAGTTGTACCTACCTAGGGTTCTTACTTAGAATGTCCGCGAGTCGTGGGTTCGAGGTAAAATGCCTAGGATCTTAGTACCCATTGGGAAACGTGTTCCTCTTAGATCTTTGGGAATTCTAGATCTTTGAAAAACAGTGGGAGCTACATTAGATTAAAGACCTTATCTTTTGTATATCGTTATAATCCAGCATGCTCACTAGTTCTCTGTTTTACCATTTAGGTCGTAGATTCTGTGATTCTCTACGTGTTTTGAAATGGCAACCAAAAACCCTCTTGTATCGATCCTCGAGTCAAACAAGTTGACTGGTCCCAACTATTCTGATTGGCTGAGGAATCTGAAAATCATTTTAGATTCTGAGAAGAGAACTTATGTTCTCTTCGAAGGGGAGCCCAGTCCCGAAGGGGAGGCTCCCACTCGGGCCGAGCGGGATGCGATTCAGAAGTGGAAGGATGATAATCTCCAAGCCCGTTGCCTTATGTTGGCTAACATGTCTCCGGACTTGCAAAGGCAACATGAGGCCATGGAATTTGCTTGGGAGATTTACGACCACTTAGAGCAACTTTACCGCCCTCATGAACGTGTTACAAGGTATAACACTTCAAAGGAATTGTTCCACTTGAGAATGAGGGAAGGTTCAAGTGTCCATGAATATGGACTCAAGTTTCTTGCCCTTACTGAGAAACTTGCTTCCATGGACATGCCACTGAAAGATGAGCTTTCAGTGGATTTGTTGCTAGCTTCGCTCTCACCATCATTCAACCAATTTGTCCTTAACTTCAACATGAATCATGCTGGTGCTACTGTAGCTGAGCTGATTAGTCAGCTTGTGACTGCTGAAAGCACGATCAAGAAGGACAATAAGGTTTTGATGGTGAATGCTCCATCTTCCTCTTCTGGGCCTTCTAAAGGTAAGGGCAAGAAAGCCCAAAAGAAGAAGAAGAAACCCCTTAGGCCCACTGGTGGCATTTCGAAGGGAAAGGCCCAAAAGAAGAAGCGTGATCAGAAAGAGGATGTTTGCTTCCATTGTGGCAAAGCGGGACATTGGAGGAGAAACTGCCCAGAGTACAAGGCTACTCTAAAGAAAGGTATCTTTCTCGTTGAAGTAAATCTTTCTATTAATTCTAGTTCTTGGGTACTTGATACCGGTTGTGGAACTCATATCTGTAATGATGTACAGATGCTAAGTGAAGTCCAACAACTCAAAGAAGGAGAATGTGTCTTGAAGATCGGCGATGGCTCAAACGTTGAAGCTCGAGCTTTAGGCACAATTAGATTAGATTTAGGTAGTTTTGAGTTAGTATTAAATAAAGTCCTTTATGTACCGAACATTATTCGTAATATAATTTCAGTTCCAATATTAGATTGTGAAGGTTATGAAACTTATATTAAGAATGGTAAATACTTTATCAAACGGAACAACTCTTCCGTTCATATCGGTACTCTAAGTAATGGACTTTACCTAACTCAAAATATCAATATTATGAATATACAACGAGAAACAAAGCGTAGGAGAGATGACAAAGTTTCAGCTCCCTTATGGCACGCTAGATTAGGACACATTTCCAAGAACAGAATTAGCAAGATAAACACTTTAGGATCATTCTCTGAAAATGATCTCAAAGAGTTAACTTCTTGCGAATCCTGTCTCAAAGGAAAAATGTCCAAAGTCCCTTTTAAAGGAACTGTGGAACGTGCCACTAAGGTTTTGGTTTTGATCCATACTGATGTTTGTGGACCGCTTAGTGTAAGCACTAGAAACAATCATCAGTATTTCATAACCTTTACTGATGACTTTAGTCGGTATGGTTATGTATACTTAATGAAGTATAAATCTGAAGCTTTTGAGAAATTCTTGGAATTTCAAAAGGAGGTTGAGAACCAAACTGGTCACAAGATCAAAGCACTTCGATCTGATCGAGGAGGCGAGTATCTTAGTGAAGAATTCCTTAATCATCTCAAAGATAATGGGATTATCTCTCAGTGGACTCCTCCGGGAACTCCTCAGCTTAATGGAGTTTCTGAGAGAAGGAATCGAACCCTACTTGATATGGTTCGTTCCATGATGAGTTTCACTGACTTACCACCTTCTTTCTGGGGTTATGCCCTAGAAAGTGCAGCAAAGATTCTGAATCTAGTTCCCTCTAAGTCAGTCCCCAAAACGCCCTATGAAATGTGGCATGGCAAAATCCCTAGTTATTCTTACTTAAGAATTTGGGGTTGTCCTGCTTACGTGAAGAGGACAGTGGGAGATAAGTTAGAATCTCGTTCTAACTTATGCTACTTTGTAGGTTATCCTAAGGAATCCATAGGATACTATTTCTATGATCAATCTGAGCAAAAGGTGTTTGTTTCCAGAAATGCTACTTTTCTGGAGGAACCGTTCCTTAAAGAAAAGAAAGGCAAGATCATAGAATTAGAAGAAGTACAAAATGACCCCACACCATCCACTGAAGAAACGTCCCCTACTGATCAACCACAACCAATCACGAATTTCGATACACATGTAAATCCTCCTCTAAGGCGTTCTGAACGCACTCCTAGACAGCCGGAGAGATGGTATGGATTCTTCCATGAAATCTCTCAAAAGGATAATGATCCTTCAACATATGAGGAGGCACTTTCAGATTCTGACTCTGAACAGTGGATAGAAGCCATGAAATCCGAAATGGATTCCATGAACTCCAACCAAGTTTGGACCTTGGTAGATTTGCCTGATGGGGTCAAACCCATAGGTTGCAAATGGATCTTTAAGAGAAAGCTTGGAGTTGATGGAAGCATTGCAGCCTACAAAGCAAGACTGGTTGCAAAAGGATTCACTCAAAGACCCGGCGTGGACTTTGACGAAACCTTTTCACCAGTTGCAATACAAAAGTCCATTCGAATCATGCTTGCCATTGCTGCATATTATGACTATGAGATATGACAAATGGATGTGAAAACTGCCTTTCTCAATGGTGACATTGACAAAGACATTTATATGGAGCAACCCATAGGTTTCACATTCAGTGGGAGTGAGCAAAAGGTTTGCAAACTCCAAAGATCAATCTATGGATTGAAACAGGCTTCTAGGAATTGGAACATTCGATTTGATGAATCGGTCAAAGCGTTTGGCTTCATCTAAATTTCGAATGAATCATGTGTGTATAGAAAGGAATTGGAGACCTCAGTGCAATTCTTAGTACTTTATGTTGATGACATCCTTCTTATTGGGAATTCGAAGGATGACATGAAAGTGACTAAGTTATGGTTATCGAACCAATTCGAGATGAAAGATCTTGGTGATGCGTCCTATATCCTTGGAATTAAAATCTATAGAGATAGATCTAGAAGGTTAATAGGACTATCACAGTCGATGTACATTGACAAAGTATTGAAGAGATTCAATATGGAGTCAGCAAAGGTTAAGAACCTTCCTATGAGTGTAGGAACATGTCTTTCAAAGAAGATGTGTCCTAAGACTAACCTTGAGAAGGAAAGAATGACTCATACACCTTATGCGTCAGCAATAGGTAGCATAATGTATGCAATGTTATGTACTCGACCGGATGTGGCTTATGCACTTAGTGTGACAAGTCGTTTCCAATCTGACCCTGGAGATGGTCACTGGGCTGCCGTGAAGAATATTCTTAAGTACTTGAAAAGTACTAAAGATTTATTCTTAGTTTACGGAGGTCAGAAAGATCTTACTGTCGAAGGATACTGCGATGCAAGCTTTGCATCTGACTTAGATGATTTTAAGTCAATGTCAGGATACATTTTCTGCCTAAACGGCGGAGCAGTGAGTTGGAAGAGTTCCAAGCAAACTACCACTGCGGATTCGACCACTGAGGCCGAATACTTAGCTGCAAATGATGCAGCTAAGGAAGGTGTTTGGATTAGAAACTTCATTCAAGAGTTGAATGTTGTTCCTAGCATGAAAGACCCCATTATTGTGTTTTGTGACAACACTGGGGCAGTTGCTCAAGCAAGAGAACCAAGATCTCACCAACGGACCAAGCACATTATGAGGAAGTATCACCTAATCCGTGATATTATCAAAAGAGGAGATGTGCTAATTGAGAGGGTCACATCAGCAGAGAACGTGGCAGATCCACTTACTAAACCCTTTAGTCGAGAAGCTTTCCAAGGTCATCTTCAGAAGATGGGACTTAGAGTAGCTTTAGAATGGCTTTGACGGGCAAGTGGGAGATTGTTAGGAATAGTGCCCTAGAAAGCCGATTGTATATCCGCTTTGTGCTTTTCCTTATTGTAATCACAGACAATCTTTGAATAAAATAACGAATTGAGGCAACACTTCTTTATATGCTCTTGTTTGGTATGCGTTTACTTTAGCTGTGCATGTATGAGAACTCCCCTAATCCTGATAACTTTAGGACTCTACCATTTGGGTGAAATGGTTCATGAAACAAGCCCTATATCACATAAGTCATGATTAGTAAAATACTCCAAGCCGATGAGTCCTACAGACAATGGGAGTGTCAACCTGACTCCTCTAAGGCTTGCTTGTGGGATCACGCCCTTAAGAAGGACCACCTTGTTTCATAGAGGTGCAAAGTGTATAGTTGATACGTGCGTGATACATGAGGGTGCTTACTTTAATAAGTAAGTTCACTGAGGTGCCCCGTGTGAGAACATTCCTAAATGGGAAAGGAAGTTTCTATTTCAGGAAATGGAAACTTCCAGATTAGGAAATATCTCACGAGTCATTGATGTGATTAATTGATCCTTAGACTTGAGGTTCCTTGTCACTTTATGAATTAACTCTGTAGTCTTAGGTATAAGCTTTAAAGGGTGTCGCCTTAGACAACTGATTCAAGGCTTATGCTGGGGCTGCACAAGTGATTAATGAAAGTGAATGAGAATCAAGAAAGGACCTACACTTGCATTTGCAAGGTGATCTCTTATTGTGTAAGTCATTCATATGCCATATGGAGTCCTTGGCCAAGGCAGTAGATCAAGACATCAAGAAAAGGGTTTCTTGGATTGAGATCAAATGGATATGAAATGCACTTAGCTTTAAGACCGGATTATTAGGGTTCTGATTATTCCCTTGCCCTAGATCTTGGTTGAGAGATAGTAAGTAGGAGGATTGTATCTCACATGAATCAATGACTAAAAGGTTTTGTCGAATCCGAACATTCCAATTCAGCTAGGGGTTAAACACCTGTTGCTAGACTATGGTCGTTTAATCTGTGGACTGATTAATTAATTAGTGAATTAATTAATTAGGGTCACTGCTAATTGAATTGAGAACCTAGAGGGTCACACACAACAACTTGGTTACATGAGTTGAGGCTTTAAAATGATTAAACGAGTTAATCGAGCCTAGAGGGTTCCACACGTGTGAAACCACACGTGTGGGTCACGTGACTGGACACGTGTCACTATGACACGTGTGCCACACGTGACTATTTAATTGGATATTAAATAATTAAGTTGTTAATTATTTAATAGACTTTGGTTTAATTTTGAATTAAAAAGAAAGTCTAATTTTGGAGAAAATAATCTAGTTAATTAATTACGAATTAATTAATTAGATAAAAATAAGTTATTTATTTTAAATAAATAAAGTATAAAATTATCCAAAAATAGTTTGGATATTATTAGCTCTCTTAAAAGTTGACTTGAATTAGAATTCAAAGTCAAAGTTGGAAAATACTTGATGATCAAGTAATAGGAGAGAGAGGGACCAAATCCTTAGTCCATAAGGACTAGGTTCGGCCGCCCCTCCCCTTTCCTATATATAGGGGAGCTCATGCTCCCCTTTAGAGCTAATTGGCAATTCTTTTGGTTCATGTGTTGAACACCTTCCTTTCTCCAAGATTAAATTAAACCCTAGGTTAAGCCTAAACACTAACTAGAGAACTAGCATCCTTACTAGTTAGATTGTGATCAAGTTGGTGGACTTTCTCTAGAGACTTCAAGTTAGAAGTTTGAAGATTCGAGCTTTACCAAAGGAGAGGGGATCAAGCCGCGAGAAGAGCGTTCTTGGGTGGCTTGAAACGCTTCAAGAAAGAACAAAAGAAAAGTAAGTTTTCTATCTTTACGAATTTGGTTACACGATTGCGAGTCCAAGGTCCTTTTGTTGGGAAAATTTTTTAAATTCCGCTGCTTTCTGATTCGTTTTTTCCAACATAAAGATTCAAGAGAAGAAAGTGGTGTAGAACGAAAGCACACATCGAGGAGAGTCGAAATCTTACCTTGGATCGTCGGGGAAGTGATCGAAACAAGAGAACTTGAGCTTTCAAGGGTTAGGGCTTGGAGCTTCTCTTCTTCTCTCTCTCTCTCTCTTGTTTCACGTTGAAAATGGGAGAAAAGGGATATGTTTCAGCCCTTAAAGGGGCTGAAACGGGTTGGACCAGCAAGAAACGGGTCGGGTTAAAAGATCCGGTCCATTCGGATCGGATTTAAGCCAAAAGGGGGTTCAAACGGCTTCAGAAAAAATAAAAGGTTTGTTCAATTGGACCTGAATAGTCGAAACGAGTTCCATGGTGGTGTCGAAATTTGAATTCGAATTCCCGAGCTCAAGTTACGCCACCCGGAACCCAAGGTGCGCTAAAACGAGTTAGGGCCTGGAATCCCTAACAAATAAAACGGTTTAAGAACCGTATCAAACGAACTCTAAAATAAGAAACGAGCATATAAACAAGTTTATAAATCACATAATTCATATATAACAAGTTGTCACAAAAATTAGAATTTAAAACGAGATTAAACGAATTGAAAACGAGTGAAAAAGGTTTAAAACGTTAAAAATTTCAAACATAAAGCATATAACAAATATTCAAATATTCAAATAAATCACATAATCGCATATTTAATTAATTAAAAGCACACTTAGCACACTCGTGACGTTTGTACCTGGAAAGCCGAAGAATCGGGATGTTACAAGAAGACACCTTCAGGAGGACACTCCGAAAGAAGTCTGAGGTCCGTCAAATGAGAGGAGTTCATGAAGATTTCTATCAAGTTCCAAAGATACAAATCCTTAGTTTTCTTTTACCTTTCTTTTAGTTAGCTTTTAGATTCGTTTTTATAAGTTTACTTATCTTAGTTGTTATTATTGCTTTATCATTAGTATTTATTAGAGTTATGCTTAGTTAAATTCACTTTAGCTAAGGGCATGATAAACATGCACGTTTATATGTTAGATTTCTTATGATTTTTATTCTATGAATTCTGTGTTCTTAATGCATGTTAGAGTCGGTACACCTTTAGCATGATCTTAGAATTTGCCTTTAAAGCGATAGCTCATTTGTAAATTTGGATTGCGAATCATACACATAGAATTAAAGGTACGAAGAGATTCAATCTTTTTATAAATGATAATATACTTCTTTAAAAGGGTGCTTACCTTTTCACTTTTAGTTATTAATTAATAAGATGTTTTTTCAATTATGTCGAAACAATGCAATGTTATATGACACATTTTTCGAATAAAGTGACAATTATTTATTACAATTATTAATTTCAAAGGTTATGTCTGAAAAACATTATATATAAATATATTTTTATTAATTATTAACTTTAATCCTAATATTCTCATTCAATAATTATTAAATTTTGATAAATACAAATATCAAAATTCCCAACTCTATATAACACAAAAACCTAACAAAGGATGATAGCACTACAAGAAAATTTCAAAAAATTAGACATTGCATACGATATTCTGATGGAAAAAAATGAAATCCAACGAATAAATTGATGGAATACCATGACATGAAGCATAATGGATAAATCATTGCCAGAAAATGCTCCCGGCAAAATATTCTATTGGTTTTTTATTCGGATATTATTCCCGATAAAACATTAACAAAATTCCGATGAAGCACATATATTCTTGTAGTATTCCTAAGCTCGAGATTGAGGTGGACTCGGCTGTGGTGCTGAATATGATCCAGAAGGGTGTAGATGACGATCACCCACTTCTTAATATTGTGGAGGATTGCAAGATTTTACTGAATAAACCTTGGGAAACCAAAATCTGTCACATTCGAAGAGGTTTGAATGGGTGCGCTGATTTGCTCGCGAAGAAGGGACATGGGGAGAGTGATCTCAAGCAATGGAGTGAACCCCTGCCAGAGATGGTTGAGATGATCAAAGATGAAGCTCTGATGTAGTTTTGTTCTGTTGTTCTTCGACCAAAAAATAAATAAAATTCTTGTATAAATAAGTACATGTATTGGCATGACACACAAATTATTTATATATTTTTTAAAATACATGATTTTTCATAAGTGAGTATTTTTTTTCCCTTTTGTTCTAACTTCTAAAGTTATTATGTCAATTAAAGTAGACACCAACTTTTCAGTTTTTTTTTTAATTTTTTTAAATTTAATACAACTAAATAAACGTAAGATTCAAACCCGAATCATCGTATCATTTCAATCAATTTCCAGAAAAACCAATTTTCAGTTATTCTCAATTGATGTTCTACCTTAAAAGATTGCTGCTATTTTCATTTTAAATTTGTAAAGAGGCCCTTTATGATCATGGACAGTAGATATGCAATGAAAGGTTAATCCAACCAAATCTTGATCTAGCTACAAGGATGAAACTTTTTTTTTAATATGGAAAGAAAAAATAGAAAAATTGTATTCCATAATAATTTTATTTACAAATAATAATTCCAATTCAAAAAGAGTTTGATTTTTAAATGAAGTTTCCAATGAAAAATCCAAATCCGATTTCCCATTTTTAAGCTACATGACATGAGGGAGCAAAGTGAAATTACTCACAAACTCCGGGGCCATAGTGAGAATAAAGAAGAGTTGAAGGATCTTTGACAACGCCACAGCCCACGTGAACGAAACTGGGAAACCGAGGGAGACTTTTCAAAAATGGTACATTTTGAAAAAGACATTACAAAATTAGTGCAAGACGGGAATATGAAAAACGTTTCCAAAAAACTATGACACAGTTGATATTTTCTTACAAATCAATACTAGAAACTTTTGAAATATTATACTTTCACCCACAATACTTTTCATGAAAGGATATAATGAATATCTAACAGATTTATACAAAGAATATAATAACCATAAAAACTTATACTTAATAGCAAGAAATAATGGACACTGGTATATTGCTAGATATCATAAAGATTGGATAGAATATTATCAAGAACAAATACAAAAAACTATTTCAATACTAAAACGTTTTAAAAAATAAAATGAATGAACAAAAGAAAATCGAAACTGATATAAGAAAATTGGGAAAGAAATTAAACGTTGCAATAAAATACGACTCTATTATGAAAGAAATATTTATATACCCAAATGAAATAAAAAATATAACAGATAATGTTAAACAAATTAATATAATAAATACAAAATTAATAGAAAAAATATATAAACGGGAAATAAATGGATAAAAATGGATCAATTTAATAAACAGATAAAACGAAGGGAATTAAGAAAGATACGGAGTATAATAAAACAAGAAACTTTAGTTTTAAACTCAATAACTCATCCAACAAACTACAAAATACAAGAAGAAATTCTTAATAGTAGAAAACGAAGAGAAAAACAACTCTTGAAAAATGAAATATACACTCCAGTTAATTTAATAAGATTAGAAAAATACATGACATGGTTAAAACAACATAATGAACAGACAGAAGAATTTAAAGAACAAACTGACAACACATTAAACTGGTGCAAAAGACTAAGAACTAAAATAAATATACTTTCATCAGCATGAATTTTACACAAGAATTACAAAAATTTGTAGAAACATTAAACGAACAAGTACAATCTTTAAATAATACAGTACAAACATTAACAGAACAATTAATAAATACTAATGCAAAAATGTCACAATTAGAAGAAACTATAAATAATATGAATAAAACTCAAGAAATTGAAACATACTATAATATTGATCAAAATATTTTCTCCTGTCATCAGGAGGGGGGAGAATATCCACATTTATTTCACACTACTACAAACCCACAATTAAACACCATTATAGATATGTTACAACAAATTCTTTTAGATAAAAAACAAAATGTTATAAATGAAATAGATAATACACAAGAAATTCTTAATAAACTTCTAAGAGAACTTAGAGGAAAACAACAAGTGGAAAACCAAATTGAAACATCTGACGAAAAACAAATAATACTTCCTATGTCAAACTGTCAGGAATTATTAAAACAACTCAAAGAAGTAATTATACGAAAAGAATATTCTAGACATATAACTATTGCCGATCTTGAAACATACTTTGGAAACAAAAATCTCAAACCTTTTCACATAGAAGCTCCACGTATATAATGGAAACTTTTGATTTAGAAGAAAAAATCTCAGAAATAAACAATTTATTAGAATCATTAAAAATAGTTGATGAAGAAAACAAACAAAATCATACATTAGAAGCTATAAAACCAGAAGTAGAAAATGAAGAAGTAATATATGGATATGAATCATCAGAAGACGATGTGTTAGGAATGGAACACAATATGAAACAAGAAAAAGATAAGAAAGATATTCCAGAAAGCAGTAACACAAAAGAAGAAGAGATTAAAGGGGAATATTATCAAGAAGATAAATATACTAATCCTTTAAAAAATTCAAGCATACAATACAATTTTAAAAAGGGATATATTCCAAATAAAAAAGGAAGATGGTCTAAAATACCGGACCAATATATACCTACAAAGGGGATACTAGGAGTAGACGGAATACTAGATTTAGACTGTGTAACAAACAAATCAACACTTATTACTGAATGGGCACATAAACTAGGATTAATTATAGAAACCGAAGATAGATTAAGACTAGGAGATTTTAAAACAATATTCAACTTTGTTCAATATAAAACAATAGGAAATGTAACACATTACTTAGCCACATTATCAGAAGAACAGAAAACACTCTTGGTAGGAGAAGAATCTATAGATACTTTTTGGAACATAGTTGCAAAAATATACTCAGAATTCATTGGAATACCTATACAAGATTCAGGAATTATATTTAATAAAAGAGAACAAGAAAGAGCAGCATACCATCTTGAGAATACACAAATATTAGATATGTGCGCTATAGAACACTTTAACTGCGAATATAATATGTATTACTATAATTTATCCAAAGAAGACAGAGAAAAATATCTATCCTTATACTTCAATAAACTACCTTATCCAGTAGGTCAAATTGTATATGCGGAATTTAAGAAACAAGTAAACGAAGGATTCGCTTCAGAAACACTAGGAGGAGCACAAACTGTAGTAGAACAATTTTTAGGAGATAAATGCTATGAAAGAGACTTACACAATGCAGTTAAAAACAAAATTACGATATGTTGTGAGGGAAATCCTTTAGTACCTCAACAATACGGAGAAAGTCCATATATAATTAGATCAAATAAAAAAAGAAAATACAGGAGAAAAGACAAAAGATATAGATGGAGAAAGAAACCAAAAAAATGGATTGATAGTAATAAACATAAATTTCAAAAAAGAAGAAGACGTTTCTTTAAAAAGAAAGAATACAAACCTAAACAAAAATACTGTCCAGAAGGAAAGAAAAAATGTCAATGCTGGCTTTGCCACGAAGAAGGACATTATGCTAGGGAATGCCCTAAACAACGAAAACAGCCTGAGAAAAAACTATATATACTTCAAGTAGCTCAAACATACAATCTAGAACCTATAGAAGAAGACTATTCTGATCTAGAAAATATATACGAAATAGAAACAGTTACAGAATCAGAAAATGATTATAGTTCAGACGAAGATTTTTAAATGAAAAACTCCAACGCTACATTTATAGAAGTAAGAATAAAACATAAAACAATTAAAGCATTTATAGACACAGGAGCAAGCTTATGTTTCGCTTCACCAGCTCTTACAATATTCAAATGGAAAAAAACTTAAACAACCATTAAAAGTAATGATAGCAGATGCAAGTCATTATTATATATGGTACGCAACATACTTAGAAAAAATCTGGATACAGGGATATTGCTTTATTATACCATCTATATACAGACACGAAACAGGATTACCATTTATCCTAGGAAATAACTTTTTAAAACTATATAGACCTTTTTGTCAAGATTTAAAATACATCACTTTAAAATCACCTGTTAATGAAAAACTATCTCAAAGAAGTGAAACAGTTAAAATACCTATAATAAAAATTGAAAACAGAAGTAATCTTATAGACAAAATAAGTTATTTAATCAATCATGAATTAATATTTTTCATAAAAACAAATCTCGAAAAAGAAATAGAAGAAATTTTAGACTCTGTCACTAGTGAAGATCCTTTAGACAAAGATAAGAATAATAATTACATGATAGTTGAAATTAAACTTAAAAATTCTTTAGACGAAGTAAATGTCAAAAATAATATACCTTACTCTAAAAGAGATATTGATGAATTTAAAGAAGAATGTAAACAACTTTTGGAAAAGGGATTAATTTCTGAAAGCAAAAGTCCACACGCAGCACCTGCATTTTATGTAGAAAACAAAAATGAAATAAAACGAGGAAAACGAAGAATGGTCATAAATTATAAACAATTACATGAAAAAACTGTAGGAGATGCATATAAACTTCCTAGAATTGATTACATCAAAGATAGATTGAAAGGAAAAACATGGTTTAGTACTCTAGATGCTAAATCAGGATATTGGCAATTACGGTTGCATGAAAATACAAAACCGTTAACAGCTTTTACATGTCCTCCACAAAAACACTACCAATGGAATGTTTTACCATTTGGTTTGAAACAAGCACCTGGAATATACCAGAGATTTATGGACAAAAACCTTGAAGGTTTAGAAGACATTTGTCTTGCTTACATTGATGATATTATCATTTTTAGTAATCAAGATAAAGAAGATCATTTGAAAAAACTAAGAATAGTTTTGAAACGATGCAAAGACAAAGGACTAATTCTTTCTAAAAAGAAAGCAGTCTTATGTAAACAAAAAATTGATTTTCTTGGAAATACTTTTGATTCACAAGGAAACATAGTTCTTCAAGACAACATTTTGAAAAAATTAAACGAATTTCCAGATCAAATTTCTGATCGAAAACAACTACAAAGATTTCTTGGATGTTTAAACTACATTTCTGATCAAGGATTCATAAAGAACCTTGCTAAAGAAAGAACACAACTACAAAAGAAACTTTCTGAGAAAATACAATGGGATTGGAAAATTGGTGATTCGATACAAGTACATAAAATAAAACAGTATTGTGAAACATTGCCTGTTTTATACAATCCAAAGGAAAACGATTTTATTATCATTGAGACAGATGCTTCAAATGACACATGGTCTGGTTGCATGTTTGCAATACCAGCCGAAAAAATGAATACAAGCGACCTTGAAGGTCATATGAATACAAGAACCAAAAAGGTTCGCGAAATTACACAACTCTGTAAATACATATCTGGGACATTTACAGAAACCCAGAAAAATTATACAGTCCATGAAAAAGAGACACTTGCATGTCTAAAGATACTTCGGAAGTGGAAACTCGAGCTTTTACCTCGAGAATTCGAACTTCGAACAGATTCAAAATACTTAACAAACTTCTACAGGTATACACTCCGAGACAACTACAATCAAGGAAGATTGATACGGTGGCAGCTCGAAATACGAAGATACCAGTTTCACATCGTATACATAAAATCAGAAGAGAACGCTCTTGCGGACACACTCACTCGAGAATGGAGGCCGCAATAGCCCTGATGAAACAAAACATCGAAACAATTGATCATGAGATACAACAATTCACGCGAGCTAAACAGTTGGAAATACAAAAATTCACAGAATCCAAGATGACACAACGACAAGAACTTCTTGCCGCCTTACACGCTGTCCAACAAGCAGCAGGACTTCCACCATCAGAGTTACCAGCAAGCGTGGTGGAACCATCATCCAAAACACTCACAAAATCAAAAACATTTCCACAAACAGCAGCAGAAGGAAATACTTCATCATCAGCAGATAGTGAAGATGAAAGAAAACAGGTCAAAAAATGGTACACAATATTCAATGGTCCAAGCCGTGGAATCTACGACCATTGGTCCAAAGCAAATATACACATATTGGGACACTCAGGAATAACACACAAATCCTATAACAGTTTTGAAGAAGCCAAACAAGCCCTTGAAGAGACTAAAACCTACAAAAATACCCTTCAAACCACTCTTCAAACCCAAAACAGTCTTAAAGAAAAAATGAGAGTTCTTGGAAATATACCCACAATAAACCCAATGGACCGTGTTCAAACACCAGCCCAAAAAGAGGCCCAAATACAACCCTCAAAAGAAAAATTCGACAACCTTTTGAAATCCATTTTTGAATACAACCCAGAGAAAGACAAAAACAACCTTTTTTGGTACCCAGTAAACAGAAACGGCCCAAAAGTCGTTGTATTTGAACAAACAGACCCAGACTTGATATACCAATTCTTCATACATGGATTTCTTGACACCCTATACTTTAAAAACCCAAACTGTTTTCGAAAATTTAGCCCAAAACTTATGTCTACACTTCAAGACTATGCTAAACGAGTCTCAAAAGGAAACATGGATAAAGAAATAGTCTTCAAATCTACACTATCATATCCTATCTTCAACGAAGAAGGAATTTTAGTACACTCTTATGGAATTATTAAACTGATAGTTTCAAACGGAGAATACCCCAGCATCGACACAATGAAGACATTTGATGACATAAACGAGATAGTTGCAAAACAACTAAATCAAATATTTTATGCATCACAGGAGATAAACAAGGACAGTAATGTCAAAATAAACTACAAATCCAATTATCATCTGATATACGGATCTTCAAGATACACAATTCCACCGTTACAACTAAAAACGTTGGAAAACTTTGAGAAAACTTTCATCAAGATTGAAGAACACAGTTTGAAGACACTCCCCCTGGAAGTCAAACTCATTTTCTGTGAATACAGCGAAATAATTGATGAACACAGCTGTGCAGTATGCCAAGACAAACCAGAAGACAAAGCTGAAGAAACAGGGTCCCACAATTCAAACGAATCAATAAAAGAAGACACTGTTACTGAAGAATAATGTAAACGGACGCATGCAATGACGTCAAACACTCAAGGGAATACGCATGCAATGACGAACACACTTCAATAATGCAGACTTTATGTCTCTGTCTGCTTTAGGTGCAGTTGTTGAGCACCATTATTGCTTTAAGTCTTTTTCTACTTTTTTGACTTTTGTAAATAAAAACGCGTCTGTAATAGTGAGTCGAGCGCCTATATAATGGCCTCAATGTAGTATGTAATATTCAGACTTTAATGGAGAAAAAGATCATGTGTTGATCAAAACTCTCTGAGTTTCAAAAGCCTTTGAGCTTTTCTTTTCTGTTGGCCTCACGCCTGAATAGCAGAACCATACACAACCATACACAACTAAACATTTCTCATACAAAAATCAAACATATATTTTGAAGAGATGATGAACAGGTAACATGGAGTGCATGAAGACAGTAGATATGAACACACAAACAGGTAAACAATACAAACTTCGTTCTGAAAACATTATTTATATTTTTGTATACTAAAGATTATATATATGGAGACAAGCTTGATAGATCAAATAGAAAATTTTAAAACAACCGAAGAATACGGATACTTTTCTCAAGATATTGTTATAGACAACAAAAAATTAAACAAAGTTAGAAGAAAAGAATTAAACTTAATTGATGGACAAGATATGAAAACAGATTTGAAAACAAAACTGAGCAGAAAAAATATTATACTATATGGAAAATTTACATGTGAAACACCTATTGAAATTTCCACAACAAAAGGAACACAGGCTATTTCATTGATAAACAAAACTGATATAATTCAGAAAATTAAAAAAGCTAAATATACCCCAAGTGAAATAGGATATATACATATCTCAACTATACAAATATTAATTAAGAGCACATTTGCTGAAGGAATAAACTCACCAATAAAACTAGCTATATGTGATGACAGAATTATGAACATAAAAGATAAAATACTCGGAATAATTGAAGGAAACCTTGCTTATACTAAACTACTTTTTAATGTAGCCTTACACTATGTTATACCACTTGTAACAGAAAAACTAGAAAAATCTTTAAACATTGCCTATAAATTTGATAGACAAGATTTAATGGAAACAAACGATTATCCATTTTCAATAACATACACTATTGGATATGCTTTAACAAACAGCCATCATAGTATACAATTTAGAAACACAGATAAAATATATATGGAAGATATTTTTCGAGAAATTTCTCGTATAAAATACATACCAAAAACACCTATTATACAATATGTTAACACTAATGTTTTTCAAAATAAAACACCTAAACTTTTAAAAAGTAAAAGTACATGTTATACATACCTACCACCAAACCAAAGAACTAATGAAACTAGTACTAGTACACGGGCCTCTATTAAACATTTTAAAGAAGAAGAATCTTCTAATGAAATAACTGAAAACGAATTTACACAATTAGCCGATCAAATGGCTAAATTAACCACCACTATCAAGGAAACACTCTGATCCTTTCTGGTATCAGAGCCCGTATACGATTCTAAAATACTGAAACTCAAATTATAATACAAAAATGTATGATTATAATAGACAAAAATTCTATAGAGATAATATAAAAGCTATAAACGAAAGTTATGATAAAGAAGTAAAACTTTACTTAAAGGCTAAAAACGAAGGTCGAAAATCAGATGGAATACAACATTTGAAAAACATTATTAGTTTAGAAAAATCAAAACAAATAATTACACAATTAACTATAACATAATGGAAAGATTTAATTATAAAACAAGAATAACACGAGATATACGAGAATTAGAAGAACAATTTATTATAGACGAATACCTTGTAAAAATGGCATACCATAATTTAAGACACGATAAAAATATATCAAAACGAACTCGAGAAATAATGATAAAAACTGCAAACGAAGATTTAAATAATACCAAAAGAAAAAGAGATACAGCATATCAGATGTCACACGCCTAATTATGAGTTATAAACCGAAAATAGAATTAGATACTATAACAGAAGAAAGACACCGATTAAAAGAAATTATGAAAACTAAAAATATTAAACAAATGGGAAAAAATTTAGAAACATCTTTACAGAAAAAAGAAATATATCAGAAAAATTACGAACGAACAATAAATAAAGATATATTAAATCGAGATACAATTATACAAGGCATAGAAGAAAAAGGAAAAATAATAAATCATATAAACAATA
Organism: Lantana camara; assembly: GCA_037501455.1. Lineage (NCBI taxonomy): Eukaryota > Viridiplantae > Streptophyta > Magnoliopsida > Lamiales > Verbenaceae > Lantana > Lantana camara. The sequence continues at coordinate 115,614,103 of CM074857.1, forward strand.
AATTTATAGAAAAAATACACGAAAGAGAAATTAATGGACCAAATTGAAAACATTTATAAACTATGGGTCTTAATCATAAATATACAAAAATTGGAAAATGGAAACAATGATGAAGACGCATATGGGAAAACCTTCTTACACTAATATTAAAATAGAATATAAAATTATACTACTTCTACAAAACTTTTAGAAAGTGACACTATTTTTATAATTTCACCGAAACCGAGACTTTGGCTCCATCTACGAGGTTTCTTGCTTCTGTGTACAGTAACTTTCGTATGCTCAAAATAAAGCAAACTTTTTGAGCGCTAAAACCACACGCAGCAACAACACTGGCTTTACCTTCACGAATTTTCAAAATCAAACGCGCACAGTGAGCAATGGGTTGTGCTTCATCCACTCTGCTTAATCAGGAGGAAGAATTCTCCCAAATCGGTGGCGCAGCCACTTTCAGCCACCACATTGTGTCTCTGACCTCCTCCACTTACGGTTTGTTAACCCTCGATCCGCCGACGCCGCCCCGCATCGAGAAGCATTCTCCGCCGGCGACGCCAGCGCCGCCGTCGCGGATTACTCTTGGGTCGCTGTTCCCGAGTCCACTTTCGCAGCCTCGTTCGCTGAAGTATCAGCCCCTTGAGAGTGTTAACACATGGGACCTCATTTCGAGCCTCGATTCCAATCACATTCCCGCATTCCGTTTTTCCCCTTTAGCGAAACCCTCGAATTCTCCGGTCAATGAGCAGTCTGTGGCTTTGGAAGGGAATGAGGAAAATTTGAGCCCTAATAATGGTGTTATTCAGTGTTCGGGCGAGGTCAAGGGTTTGAGGAAATCGTCTAAGGATTCGAGTGGGGAACCGAATTTGCTTGATGCGTATGAAGCAATTTGCCCGCCAAATGGGGAGAATAAAGTGGTGATATATACTACAACGTTGAGGGGAGTTAGAAAGACTTTTGATGACTGCAATGCCGTTAGATCGGCGATTGAAGGGCTTGGGATTTCGGTTTCCGAAAGGGATATTTCGATGCATAGAGAATTCAGAGATGAGTTGAAGGAATTGATGAAGGGGAAAGGAGGCAATGAGTTGATTATACCTCCCAGGGTGTTTGTGAAAGGGAGGTATGTAGGTGGAGTTGAAGAGGTGATGAAGATAGTGGAGGACGGTTATTTAAGCAAATTACTTGAAGGTTTGCCTAAATTGGTACGCGGCTATGTGTGTGAAGGGTGTGGGGGTGCAAGATTCTTGCCATGTTTAACCTGTAATGGGAGTTGTAAGATTTTGATTGATGAAAAGAGGAATGTGATTGTGAAATGCAGCCATTGCAATGAGAATGGATTGGTGATATGTCCGGTATGTACCTGAGAGCCATTGGAGGCATTGGATAGCTTCAACTTACTGACATACGTTGATTAGGTAATTATCTCATTGCTTATGATCGATGTTGCTATGCAGTTGCATTTGGTATCTTTTCAGATATGAACATTTATGCATTTATCGAATGCGGTGTTTATTTAGTTATTCCTCTGTAAGTTTTTTAAGGAACATTGCAAGTTAGGTGGATTAGTTAATCATTTTGCTACTTTAGGAGTAATCACTTTTACTGGTTCTCTGTGGAAGTTGAAAAGTGTAATATTATGATTGTTGCCAAATTGTAGGAGTTGCAACTTACACGTTTCTATCCTTCTAGTTGTGAACATTCAGGAGAAAGTTAGGAGGTCATGACAATTTTGCTCCTGAACTATGGTGGTTGTCACACTTTACTATCCAATTTTATTTTGTGAGAGCTTCCAATTTTATCAACATGCGTTTTGTACTTTACCATCTAATCAAATTCGGGGTAAAGAAACTTTGCACTAAAGGTTGAATTTGGGTAAATAGTTGTTAAAAGAGTTTGGTTTAGTGGAGGGAAGATGATGAATTGAATTTTTTTGTTTTATATTTATTTGGAGGATGGTGATTTACACGGTGGTGAAACGATGGTGTTTGAAGTAAAATGAGAACCAGGGGGACTTGTTTTTGGAAAATTGGTTGAGGGGTTTTTTGTTGAGGCTAAAACAAAGTGAAGAGAAAAATTCTCAAGAAATCTGATTGGTTTCTTGGAATGAGTTTTTCCATTGTAACTCAATGTTTAGAAGGTGAAGTTCAAATTCCCAGTATATAAGATGGCAATTTGTAGGGAATAGATAAAGTGTAAAAAATAGTCATAGTTAAGCAGGGAAGTGTTTTCACCCCTAAAGTTAATCTTAGATTGATGATTTGAGTTTTGGTACTGTACTTCATATTAACAGTCAGTTTGGCTCATGAATTCCCAGTTGACCATTCGCCTCAGCTTTCGACGTTGTAAGTCTTATAAGATCTTATTAGAGTTCATTTTTTTTACACTATTCTTAAAGAAATCCAAGTTAATTGCCTGCTCTGTTTTTGTGGTTATGAAAACTTCAATTATCAGCCGTTATGATATCATAGACTTCTTAATCTTCCTAAATTAGTTTAAGATTTGAGAACAGGTAAGTCATATGTTAGTTGTGATATCCTGAAATTACTTCATATCGTCAGTAGTTACAGAATCTGCTTGTCTGCAAACAGAGATCATAGAGAAATTCTGCATACATGCTTATTGATGATAAATTTTAGGCCAAAAAGAAAAGGCCCGTGAAAGGAAATATGGGAGGGTATGCAAAAGCTTCTGTTGTATTTAAAGAAGTTGAAGTTGTGAAAAGCTGAAGCAGTAAAAACGAGGAGTGTTTGGAAAAAAGTGATTAGTTGATTTTTTTTTGCAGTTGAGTGTTTAACAAAACACTCATTTATCTATGATAGCATAGAAATTAGAAGCTAAAGCTAGACGATGGTGCTTAGATGCTTCTACGTTTTAGCATCTCTCTGCTTGAAATAAGCAGAAATTGTTTTTTCACACTCCCAAACTGCTAAGAAAAGCAAAAAGTGCTTTTTCTTTACAGTTTGCAAAGACTCCCTAGTCCCTATGTGCCACTTTGATAAGGCTTTGTTGTGCTTGGCTAATTTGCACAAAAATACCCCATTCTTGTAACTCATGCCACTTTGCTTCATTTTGCATCTCCAGCATTTTTTGTTTTTGCATCCAATTCATCTCACCAACATTACGTAATTTCGTTCTTTTTTCTTTTTGAAAACAGGAAGGAAAAAGCAAACAAATTGATGATCCGATTACACTTAGGCCCTTCTCCCATCCAAGTTATACACGTAATTTTCGTAATTTTTATGTGTTCTCTTGCGATGAGATGAATGGAAACCTCTTTGTGCTGGTATGTTTATGTACACTTGTGGTGCGTTTGATGAGCTGAGGAGATTGGTGGTGGTGGCCATGGCTCTAGGTGGGCCTCTAAGTTCGTAACTCTGATATTTTCTGAGAGTTTGTATGTAATATTAGCACATGCAGTGCAAATAATAAGGTAGGTCCATCAATCATGGGATAATGGTTGTGCCCACACCATGAGCCCAGTTACTGATTATTGCTCTGGTGGGCATAGCGGATTTGGTGCAACGTATAAATCACAATCATTCTAATTTAATCGTGGTATAAGTGTTATATTGCTTCTTTATATTGTCTATGTCCGAATATATATATATATATATATATATATATATATATATATACTATGCATATATATGTGTATAGCGGTGGAGTTAGAAATCCTTATATTTTTGGGTTATTAACTTAGAAATTGTCCCTTGTATTGGGATTCTTGCGTTTTACTTTGATACATCGACACAAACATGTCGATATACACACGAAAACAAAATAGATATGGTATACGACATTCATTTTTAATTTATCATACGATAGATGTACAAGGTGATACTCGATATGATCAGATATGACAAAATGATGAATTTAAATATATGCGCAATGTAGTATTGACACAGTAAAATACGAATGAAATGATAAATTTAGAACTTTAGGTGCAATGTAGGTCATTCTTTATGTCACGACAAAATGATATCATATTTTTGTTTTGCTGCCATTACACGTTCGTTGTTACTAGGAATGTTCGGGAAAAAGAACATAATATACCAAAAAAAATAGGATTAGTGACCGCTTGATCAATCACTGATTAGTGATCGATCAGTGACTGATATTACATATATGTAAAAATCAGTCACCCCATAAAATTCAGTCACTAATCGGTTATTGATTTTGTGACCCATAACTGATCGGTCATTGATTTTTTGACCCAAACTTTGATCGGTCACTAATATTGTGACCGATTTCTATCAGTCTCTGATCGGTCACATATTTTTTAAATGTGGCATACCACGGTCACTGATTTTGTGACCGCTATTTTGTTGGTCAGTTATTGGTCACTGATTTTGGGAATAAAAATTAATCAGTCACCAATTGGTCACTAATCGGTCATTAATTTTTTGACCTGATTTTTACCGAACATTGTACTTTTTACTCTTTTAACAAAGTTAAATTTCAAAATTTTATATAGAATGAATAAATTAATCTTTATTACATATTTTTATTTCGAGGCTATTCACTGAATTAAAATGATTTGCCTAAGAAGTGATTCGGAATAATACATATTCTGAAAGAATATTTGGATCGATTTTGAATTGGACATAAGTTTCAACATTATATATTTTTCCTTTAATAAAACTTGAGACTCTATTTACATTTTTGGATTAAATAATAATAACTAGTTCAAGGTGTTCGTCAATCAATCAAAACAATCCAGCTTAGCATTTATTCGAAAATTCATACTTTGAAAATTTGTGTTAATAGATTCGTGGATCAAATCAAGTATTAACAATGTATGTTTTTTATTTAATGAAAAAGATATGTTTCAAGTATTGATTGATTCAAAATGATCTACCTGATAACCAATTTGAAATTCATACTTTAGAAAATATTTGAATTGATTCGTGGATCAAATCAAATTTCAACGCTTTCTGTTCTTTATTTATTAAAATTTGAAACTCGACTTAAATTTATCAGATTATTCATATAATAAGTTATGTAAATTCAAACTATTTGAGTTCAATTTTAGCTCGATTTGGTAAAAGCTTGTTTGAGTTCGTTTTATATATCAAATTTGATCTCGATTCGATCAAATAACTTTTTATTTCGAAGTAAATTGTTACATGCCTACTAATTGAATAAATAAATTAATTTTCTTATCAAATTAACTAAATTTATAAAATTTAATGATTATATATATATATGTATATATAGTATTATTAAAATAGAATTTATTTTTTCATATGTTAAAATTTAAAGTAAATATTATTAATTATTGAATTTAAGTATATTAAAATTGGGTTTATTATCCTCTCAAAAGAAAGCGGTAAAGACTCCCGCTTTATTTCACCATTTTTTACTAACTTTCTAAACAAAAACCCTAGCCCATTCCCGGATTTCCCACTCCTCACTTCATCCGACCCCCTCTCTTCAGAAATCAGCGGCACCTTTCCCATCTGCAAAATCGGAGGTGAATCGGAGAGAACAACGACAAACCCATCTGCAAAATCGGTGAGTCCTCAATGAGCTCCAGGGTAAATTGTTCTCTCTCTCTCTCTAAAAATCCAACCGTAAAAGGAAGAACAAATCGGTGGCCCATCTAAAGGAAGAGTTTATTCATATGGGAACACTATCCACTATAGAGATATAGTAGGAGCTAATTCTTCCCAATCACACTCGGTATCATCTTCGCACCTCACTTCAATGAAGAACAAATGAAGGTGATTGAAGAAAAGTTAGCAAAAGAAAGAGAAGAGGCTGCAATTAGGAAAACAAAAATCATTGAGAAAGCAAAAAAGATCACCGAGGAGGCAAGACAACGAGAAGAAGCATTATCGGCGACTTTGGCCAAGTGTTTAGAGAGATTGAATACTTTAGAGGCAGCTAATTCGGGCCAAGCATCCAACAAGTAGAAGTCTTTTGGAGTTTTTACATGAAATAATGAAGGTGATCAAAACTTGATGAAAACTTATTTGACTTGTTATTAATGATTTGAGAAACTTCATACTTTTAATTGAATAATTTGTAATATGATTATGATATTATGTTGGGATGTTAAAGTATTTTGTTTTGGTATTATTACTTTTGTTTATTTGAAATAGGTTTTTAAATGATTCTGATAAGGACAAAATACGCTCGCCCCATGATTGGGTACGTGACACCTCCCAGATGACGACACCTGTCCTCCTGCAATTACGGCTGTCATATACGAACGCTAAAAACCCACGAGCGTCAGTGTCCTCCAAGAACACGTGCCGTCTCTGCCGCATTCACACGTGATCAATGTTTCCGCTCTCACGAGCGCCTTTTCGCACTATATGTTTAACATTCCAATTAGTCAAGGGAGCCCTCTTCGAGCGCTATATTACCTCAGAGAGGCTTCCTCTCCGATTCGCTACACAAGCCTTGGCCTATATCCCTTCACGGGTTCCTTGGCCACCAAGGCTTTAGTTGACACGAGCGTGCTCTCAAGCCCTTGTTACCAACTCTCCCAAACGGCTCTCTGACACACCCTACATGCCCGCGCACCTGCCACTGTTGCCAACACTAACTTTCAGCAGCTTTTGCAGAAGATTCCTCCTAGGTTTCTCTCTCACAGCGCCACGTGTTAGGGCAGCATTCGGCCAGGACCACACGCGGCAAATGACCAAAGTGTCCTTGACCCTCAGCTATAAATAGGAGTCTTCATCTCCTTCACAGTAAGCAACCTCCATTTCTGCAAATTCACACTTAGCTTACACTCTCTCTTTCAGATCATCATCTGACTTGAGCGTCGGAGAGCCAAGCTGGGAATCACCCCCAGTTCCCCCAACTTGGCCTTCTGACTTTACCTCTGTGTTTGTCCTAACAGGTAGAACCCTCTGCTTTTCCGGCGAACTTCCAGTGGTTTCCTCACTCCAAACAAATTCTAAAGTGATCGGACTCTGCGACTCATATTCGGAACCCATCAGATTCATTAAAATAATATAGGAATTAAAGATTAAAAAAATACAATTTTAATTGAATATCAAAATTAGAAATCTGTTAAATTAGTGACCGATATAATCGGTCACAAAATAAAGACATCCTGAATTGAAGTATATTAGTGACCGATATACATCGGTCACTAATTTTAATTATTTCGATTGAAATTAGTGACAGATTACATCTGATTTATGTGCGGTCACTGAATCAGTGACCGATTTATGACCAATTTAACAAAGGTAGATAATTTGGTTAGTGACCGTCATTTTTCATATTAGTGACCGATATATCGATCACTAATTTAGTGATTGATATATATCGGTCATTGAATAATTAGTTGCGAGATTTTTTCCAACCAATCGTGATCGGTCACTGATTTCAAATGACCGATTTTTATGGTATTGAGGGTGTGATGTTGTTTGGATGACTTTATTACATTACACTAAATATGATGATACTAAAATGTTATTTTAAATACAACATAATACATACATGATAATATAATGTTCACTCTTCATTTACCATATTAACAGATATACGATACCTGCAGATAGAATGTAATTTTAAAAATATCCGTACATTATAGAACTTTTTTTATATGTCAAGCCAAAGGGAAAATATCATTTTTCGTCCTCTACAGATGCTCTTGTTCGATTTTCGTCCTGATCTTTTAACTTTTTTCACATTGCATCCTTTATGTTTAAAAAAATCTCAATTTTAGTCCTTTAGCCAACAGACGTTAAAAAATTGACGGAAAAAGGCGCGTGTCACTCACGCGCCACTCACATTTATTTAGGGCGCATAAGTGACACTCGTCTTTTTCAGTTAAAAAATTAACGCACATTAGCTAAAGGACTGAAATTGAGATTTTTTGAAACATAAAGGATGCAATATGAGAAAAGTGAAAAGTTCGGGACCAAAACCGAAAAAGGGCATCTGTAGAGGACGACAAATGATATTTTCCCATACGACATAATACATACATGATAATGTAATTTTCACTCTTCATTTACCATATTAACAGATATACGATACCTGCGGATAGAATATAATTTTAAAAATATCCGTACATTATAGAACTTTTTTATATGTCACGCCAAAAGGATACCACATATTTATTTATTGGTAATGGTATTAGACGATGTATGAATCTTAGGTGGGAATACGATGATCGTCCGTAAGAATGTTGGGGAAAAAGACATAAATATTTATTTTTTTGGTGGAGCTAAAGAAATAAATATAATTAGGTGAGAGTGATGTTGGTTTGTATGGTTTGCGTTAGGAGTTTGCTGTCAGTCGGGTGAGAGAAAATGAAACTAACCATTATACTGAGTTTTAATTTGTCCACATTATTATGATTAGCAGCACTTGGAAATATGTGTTAATGGAGCTTAATGTTTTTATTGGACCCACTATTATCATTAACATTTCTGTTTTTTTCTTCTTGCTTTGCTTTTCCAATTTAAATTGTCTATCTGCCGGTAAACCCCACTTTTAGTCTCCCTCAACCTTTTCTTTTTTCTTTTTTTTTTTGATAAATTCAATGAAAAAATCAATAATCCAATTCTCCATTAATGAAAGTATATATACAGCTCTAACATATATAAATTCTGCATACTAGTTTAGTAATTTTTTGATTTTGTTTTCACGTATATCAAATCTTGTACGACAAAAACCTTCATTTTTGTACGTTAATATGTCATTATAACTAATATTTTGCTAATACTATATATTTTTTAAAAAAATTAAAAAGAAAAAAAAAAAGGAAAAAAAAAAAGCATCCATATGATCTTTCGGAATCCTGACTCTCTGAGTGCATCAGATTATTTGGAAACTCAACGACAGCATAATTTGAAAATGAAACTTAATGGAGGAGTACAACTTGTGTATCTACTAACAGAAAACCTCATTATTCTAACCACTAATGCTTTCAGAGTGGACACATATATGCTACAAAATCTCTAAGAATGAGAAACTGAATTTCTGATCAAGAAGAACATTATTAATTAACCGTGAATAATGGATTTGGCTAAATTCGTCCTTAAAACTAGTTGTTGAGGGGTTTTCAAACCGTTTTATATATGTGGGATAATTGACACACACTCCTCAGATTTAGGGCTATCGTTAAAGCGTGAAATTTGCAGGAATTAGAATATTTGTCGGTGGAGAGATAAACTTAAAAACTAGCCGGTAGGAATCCAAACATTTGTGAGTAGAGAGATAGACTTAAAAGTTAGTTGTTGAGGTAAGAGTTGTCAAACCATTTCAATGTATTGCTTCGCCTAACTCACCTCAAAAGATTAATTATAAAGAAAATGATTATCGCAGCCATTATAAATTACATGAGATCCTGGGATATTTGAGAATTAAACAAATACTTCGCACGTTTTTGCCGCCATAGTTGGATATAAATTAAGGTTGCTTCTAATTATTCAACACCATCTTTCATGTAAAATTATGGTTATAACTTTTCACAAAATCCTATGCAACAATCACATAAAGTTACTCATTTGGTTCTTTCACCTTTTCCTAACCTTTTTGCCATTTAATTTATTTCCAAAAACATTCATCGGCTACACAAAAGCATGACATGCTAGGACTCCCTATATACATGTGTATATCATAATTTCAAATTCAAAAAAATTACTTCTTGATAGTTAGAAGATTACGGCCAATAACCTAGTACCATATATATAAAAATAATTTTAAAATCAGAGAGATTATTGACTGGCTTTAACGTATATGTGATTATTAAATGCTCCCTAGCCTTCATGTGTTTACTTTAGGATATGTAAAGAAGATGGTATAATCTCTACCCTTGACACTTAATGATGCACCCTTTTGTGGTACTAATGCCTTTTTTCATATCTTTAGCGTGTAGATGGCTATTGAATATAGGGAAAATTGTAAAATTGGTATGCCATCTCCTCCAATTTAGCCGTTCTGGTACATTAACTTTTCCGGCAGCAAAAAAACCCCACAACTATCTAGAATAGGCAAATTAGTGCATTTTTTACCCGAATAAGCCGAAACCTGCCGGAAATCCGACCCATTTCTTGGTGGACCCTGTACAAATGGGTCGGATTTCCGGCGGGTTTCGGCTTATTCGGGTAAAAAGTGCACTAATTTGCATTGTTTAATAAGTTGTGGGGTTTTTTTGCTACCGGAAAAGTTAGTGTACCAGATCGGCTAAAATGGGGGAGATGGTATACCAATTTTGCAATTTTTCCTTGAATATAACAAAGAAGATGATTAAGTTTGGCCACAGAGCCAGGACCCGGAATTAGATGGCCTTATAATTAAACGGGGACCCGGAATTAGATGGCCTTATAATTAAACGTGTATTATAGATATAGGGATATTTTTAAAGTAAGGAGGCGACAAACAATAAATAAACCCCTTAGTCTTCGCCATCTATACTTCATGTATAAGGTAAATTTTGAAGTTACGGGGTTCATAGTTCCCCTTGTTGATATGTGGTTCTGTTGTGGATAATCGATATATAGATATCGGAAAACAGTAAGTTTTAGTATTATACCAATTATAGCTGTTTGCACGTACAAAAACATATGTCCGTACATCATACTAAGGTCATGTTATTAATTATTTATACATCACAAGATGATAAAATATTACAGGAAAAATGTATTTCTTTGTATCATATCTTGTTGAGAATTAATTAGGTAAATACCATTATATATATGATAAAACAAAACACTAAGTCTTTAGGCTAATCATAGCAAACAACGTGACCATCATTCATGACTTTTTGTCATTAATTAGGTGGAGAGCTAGCATATAAAGTTAAATCTTTGACAAGATTTAATTTTTGAAATTAACGAATTTATTAGAATGAGCATATCCAAAGCAAACTTTTGGCCTATTTCCAAAGTATATTGGATTAATGCAGCCTGAGGAGTGCTATATTTTCTGAAATTAAGCCTTTATATCATCGTATTTTCTCCCTATACACACTTAATGCCGTATTGTAAACAATTTATTCTCATGAGTTTATCAAGATTAAGTATTTGTATCTTTAGCTAACAGAAATTGGTCTAAGTGGTTAATTAATTTATTTTTCAGAACAATGATTCGGGGTCGAATTCCATTTGAGTCTATGTGCATTTAAAGAAAAAGTATTCGTATCTTTAGCAACCCGTGTTAGCAAGTTCAAAGAGAGAGAAAAAAAAAAAAAGAAAGAAATGAAAAACTCTCAATAATATAAATTGTGAAGTGTAGGGTTCTGTCTCTCGTTTTGAGGGTTTGTACCCTCGCATAGGAGTCTTGCCGTAGGTCGAACCACACAACGCTTAATTTTTAATTTTTTTTTCCATTCAACCCTAGGTTTAGGTTTTGTTCCTATCCTTCCTTGGTACTTTGTTTTATAATTTTATTCTATCTTTTTGAATGACAATATTTTCTCTAGAACTAACAAAAATATATAAATAGAATGACCATGATAAAGCAAAAACACCACATAATATATAGTATCTTGTAGACAATGATGGTTTAAGAGAAAACATGATTATTAGGTAGAAAAGATACTATGGTTGACAAACAGCATCCATATCATATGTCCTACGTACGTCTATGTCTCATTGGTTTAACTTAATAGTACAAATATTCAAGCACAAAAGATGAAAAAAAAAAAAAAAAAAAGAAAGCATGTATGTATTTTATGTATCTATGTTGTAATACATCTAGAATTTAAGCTCATACCGACAAGTGGCACAGTGGGTCAGAAGACGATGATGATAACGATGATGATGATGCAGCAAAGTTCCATAGGTCTGTCAGATCATGAGAGGCCGATACCTGATGATGACGACAATCGTCGTCATCATCGTTCGGCCTATGATCATGATGGTGCTGCATGTTGAGCTGATCACCATGATCATCGAAGGAAAACGAGAAGTCGTCTTCGTTCATGTTCTCCCCACCAATGTAGCTGCAGAATTGCTTCGAAGGCTGACCGTTTAGCTGGGAGGCCACCAATCGGTCCAGCGCGACCCAATCAGAACCGCTCATTTCAGTCATCAGATCGGACGGCGGTGATTTGAATTCAACCAATGTGGATGATGATGGATTGTGGATGGTTGGACTCTCCAATTCAGGTAGGTGCATGAAACCAGCAGCAGGGGACTGCATATTATTATTATTATTATTATTAGGAAACTGCAACAACATGTTTGGTGATGATTCCTTCATCTCTTGCTTGCAACACGACGGTGATGACGACGACGACGATCTTCCCATGTACATGAGTATCTGGTCCAATACACCGCCGCCGCCTTCGGGCCGTGGTAGGCCGTTGGATGTGGATGATGCAAGAGGACTTTCTAACGATTTATGGTAGTTTTTCTTCTTGAAAACGCGACAAACAACCCAACCTTCTTCTCCTCCCGACTCGCCACAAATATTTGAAACCTGATAATTCAATCAAAACAATTTAAATACGTACCTACTACTGAAAATAAATACCAAATCAAAGTATGCCAAGAATGATCATTATGATCATAGAAATGATTAAATAGGGCTGCGATTTGATCTGTCGTGTGATTGGTTTGCTATATACGTAGTAAGATATTTTTAGTGTTACTTTTCCAGGAATCATTCATCCGTCTTTTAAGGCGTCGATTCTTGTAGCCACATCAGGTAGGCCCTAATCCATGAATGATGAAAGATGGAGAAAATTTTGAAAAAGAATAGAGAAAAAGGGTCAAATAATGGAATAATTACATTAGTGGAAGAGTCATGAGTGTTATCATCTAGCCTGTACTCATGCATGATCCAGTCCGATTTCTGACCATGAGGAGCTCTCCCTCTGTAGAAAACAAGAGTCTTTCTCATTCCAATCCTTCTCAAGTTGCTGTGGATCACCTTATCCCGCCCCGTCGCCTTCCAAAACCCGGCAGCAGTCGCCCGGTTCGTGCGGGTGCCGGTCGGGTATTTCTTGTCCTTATGGCTGAAGAAGTACCAGTCGTTCTGTGGGGTCGACCCTATTTTACACTTCTCTGCAGTACCACAATCACCTTTTTTTCTTAAGTAAAGTAAGAAAAATTAAATTCAAACGACTTAATATATTGAAATCTTGAACAAAATTATTCTCTCACCTTGTATATCCCACGGCTCGAGTTTGTTGAGATCGACGTCGCGGATTACGTCGAGATCGATTTTCTCCGAGGCAACTTTCTTCCTGAGGTAGTAGTGGAGAAGCTCCTCCTCCGTGGGGTGGAAGCGAAAGCCTGGAGGAACCTTGGAATGTCCATTAACGGACAAATTCATGTCTTCTGACATTATAGTATATATATAACTATGTAGGAATAAGGAAGCTAGGTTCTTGACTTGTTTGTTAATGTAGTACACTTTTTTGAGAACAGGCCAAGAAAGTAACAATTAGAAGACCCTTTTCATCTCCTTTCTTTCTGATCCCTTTTCCAGCTTTTGTTGAGGGCAAAAAAAGGTTGAGCTGAGAGGAAGATGAAGAAAAAGAGGTGGTGTGCTTAAAAGAGTTTGGAGGAGATGATCATTTATATCAAGTGGTAGGGTTGAAATGCATGCAAAGTTTTGGTATCATGGGGCTTGGAGTGGGCCCCCATTAGCTTCTGCAAGAATACCAACCACCTAAATTCAGACAGCGGGTGGGGGTGGGGGTGGGGGTGCGGGTGGGGGTGGGGTTGGGGTTGGGGGTAGGGTGGTGCGGCTTCAAATCTTTAAAGTTTCATAATTATATATTGATAATATATTTACCAATATTTATTCATATTTCAATGCAAGATATGTGTACAAAACAGGATTCCTAATGAATTATAATAGACGATTTGAATCGAGGAGTGAAGGTTTCTTCCATTATATAATTATATTTTTCGTTGCTGATTTTTTTTTTCCAAAATTGGTCAAGAGATCGTGAGAGTTTAACGAGATCCCCTCCTCATATATATCAATCAAAACAGTAGAGGGAATTTGCGTGGAAGGGACACCCAAGACTTTTTTCAGGGATATAACCCTCAATTTCTTTTCCCTTTATTTTTTTTTTCTATTATCTGACGTGGCTATTCAATATTATATCGATAACCACGCCAAATCTTTCAAATTTCAGATCTCCCACCCAAAGCAAACCCTAATTTCTTCTTCTTCTTCTTCTTCTTCTTCTCTCATTATCCTTCTCTCGCCGTTTCTCTCCTTCTCCTTCTCCTTCTCTGGTGCATTCATCGTCTTCTACCGGTTGTTGCTTTCATCATCGTTGCCTGCGCTCATCGTCTTCTCTCCTTCTCTCTTTCAACAATGATTTTCTCTCCTTCAACGATGAAAAACAGAAATCGTCTTCTCGCCTGAGTCTGTGTTCTAGTGCCTTTACCTGCGTCGTCTTCTCGCCTGCGTTTGTCGTTGTCTTCTACAACCACAATTAACAAAAAAAAAGATAGATAAATAAATACAGAAATCTGATCTTCTTCTATTGTCTTGTGTTCTTTTTTTCTTTTTTTTTCCCTGTTTTGATGTTTAAAGATTCAAAGGATCGATTAATCGATCCTGTTGATCTTCAAAGCTTTTGAAGATCTTCATGATCGAGTCCTCGATCAACACTCGATTCTGTTGATCGAGGACTCGATCATGAAGATCTTCAAAAATAAAAGAAAATAAAAAAAAATGAAAATCTATATGTCGATCCTATTGATTTTCGTGAATAAAAAAATATAAAATTAAAGAAAAAAAGAAAATAAAGAAAAAAAAAAGAAAAAAAGAAAATTGAAGATCAAGAAAAAAATTCTCTAGATCGAGAAAAAAAATCACTTGACATGTTGACGTGAAAAATAATTATATTTAATATTTATTTTATTAGACATAATTGAAGAAAAGGCTATATAACAAAAACTTAAAAAACTTGGGGTTACTTAACTTAAAAAAGACTTGAGTGCCCTTTTTAATGCAATGCCCCCAAAATAGTAAGTACAAAGGTTCAAGCCAAGCATCAAGCTGGGCGAACATGCAAAAGTGGCCACAAAAATAACGAGTCAAGAACAACCCCGACCTATAAACAATGTTAAAAACAATCCCATTTGAGGACATGCCTGTAACCAACACAACTACAACAACTAAGCTAGCAGTTAAGTTCCAAACTACGACAATCGAATCAACCACCAGATTATAACCAACAAGATTCAAATTATTCTTTTGTTGCGGATTTATTATCTTGTTAATACACGTCTATATGCAGATGAATATAGCGGGAGACGAAACATAGTTAAGTATAGGATTGGAGTGTTGTATATATGGGTGAAAATAGGTAAGCATATGGTCGAGGTCCCCCAAAGGACGTTGGAGAAGGCCATATAGTCTAAAAGTTGCCCATCCCTAACCGTGACAGTCGACCTTAAAATCTAAAGGAAAAGCTCCTTCCAAACCACCACTATCTTCAGACAATCTCTCTCTCTCTCTCTTTCTCTTTTTCTCTTTTTCTATCCCTCTCTGTGTCAATCAATAGCTCATTTTACTCGTGCAACCAATCCCAACGACAACGGAGCCTCGGGACAGAGATGATGGATGGGTCCGACCGCTTTGCCTTTCATGGAAAAGAATGACATGATACTCATACATAATCTGTATGTACTTCATTTGTCTTATCTCAAAGTTAATTATAAAGCAGCTCTCATTTTAGTATTATAATGTATATAAGCTGACATTAATTAATTAGTAGCTTATTTTCCAGTTTTAATTTCCTCATGTATTTTTGCGTTGTTGTTGTTATTATTATTATTATTATATTATCCTCACGAACCAGTGAAAATGTCATGTACAATTTTATGTTGTGTGATAATAATAATTTGAAATTTTTTAGCGTAAGTCTGATTTTGCCGGACCTCAATCGATCATGTTATAAATATATTGCACTTGCCATGTAATTAGTTATTTTTCTTAAATTTTTCACAAATTACAACAAATATCATCAAGTGACATAATTTAGCAATTCGATGTTATACTAACTTAGCCAGAGGCGAGCGGGGAATCCATAGTTTCGTTTAGCAAGAGGGGTTGTCTCCTTTATATTGACCGTGTTCTTATTGTTAATATTATGTTGGTCGTGAGTTGTTCGAATATTGGTATATTAGTAATTTTGCTCACTTGATGTCCTCCGTTATGTACTTTCGTGGGCTTTTGAGTTCGAACAGTTTACATGGTTCTTGGATCATGAATGATTGTATTCCTAGGAGGTGTTTGGTATGTACTTTAATTTAATTTAACTTAATTTTATTCGGGTTTTTTAAGTGGTATTATATTGTATTGAAAAAATTAATATAGCGTTTGGTATTGAAGGTTATCATTAATATCCTTAATTCTACTTAGTAACAACAATAATTGGATATGGGATACAAGACTTAATTGATGAACAGTGCCGGGCTTCGGCGGGCCGAATATTAAATTCAATTGGCCCGCATAGCTTAATATACAATACCAAACACGATATTACCCTTTCTTATTCATATCTACGTGGGTTAGTAACGATACCAAACGACCTCCTATTAAATTTGGTTGTTTATATATGAGGGGGAGGCCTCGGTAAAATACTCCACGTTGTTCCTACCTTGTTTTTGTTTTTTTTTTTTAAATCAAAGGTCTCGTGCTCAAATATTTGAAAACGCAATTATCATTAATAGGGAGAGCTTTACACCTAAGTGATTTGACTTGATTCAAACTCAAATAAATGAAATACAATAACAGATGTGAAAACTCATCCTCTCATCATACCATGTTCGGGTTAAGGAAGTACCTCCATAATACTAGTCTCATCATTCTAATATCTAAAAAATTTTAATTTACATTCAACTCAATCAAACCCAATAAATAATATAAATAAGTGTTATCATTCTTGTTATTTGATTATATAATCCAAAGAAAAGGACAAAGTAAGGGCAAACTCTTTATCACAAATAATATTAGTGGTTATTTATCACCTTTAGGCTTTAATAATTTTTTACAAACTAAATGTTATCATATTTGATAGTGCAGAAACTTGTAAAGGAGTTAAACACCAATCACTTTAGAATTTGTATGTAGAAGGGAAAGACCATCACAGGCGAAGGAGCCTCAGGATTTGGGTTTCCTTTTGAGCATTGGTTCTTCCAGCTAGGATAACACCAAAAGTGTTCAGTGTAGTGGTGGTGCAACTGTGGAGAGAGTGATGCCAAGCTGGAGAAGATGAAGAAAAACAGAGGAAAATATGCCCAGAACAGTGAGTGAGTCTGTATTTGGTAGGGAAGATGACTCGGGGGAGAATGCAAGGGTTCTCTCCTATATATATGTTAGGGGGATGAGGGTAAACTGGGTAATTGATCGAGTGGTCCCAAACCTGTGTTGCCCTAACACGTGGCGGCCTGTGAGGGCATGAGAGTGACATCCATGAAAAGCAGGCAGCGTGTCAGGTACAAGGTGCGCAACAACCTCTGTGTCAGAGGTTATTGGCGAGGGTCGTGCGCAGGGAAGGCCCAAGGTCCACCTTGCTAGAGTTGGGATCCCTCACGGCGGAGAGGATCATAAGCGAGCATTGGTGACGCTCGATGGTCGCACGGTTGGGTTCCCCACGGTAGATGGTCTAATGAGTGTCCCAGCCCCGAGCATCAGGAGCGGGGCCCTCGTGTAGGTGCCTCCCTGTGAATGGTGACCCTGAGGGCCGGGGTGTGAGCGTCAGGCCTGTCAGCTTGAACCCTTTACTTGAATAGTTGACCGAGGCTCATGGGCCTGTACCAGTCAGTAAGTGAGTGGGCTGGGTTGGCCCGCGAGCCCATCAATGCGAGCGCCCAATCCCTCAGCCAGCAAGTGGTGACACGTAGACGGCTCTGATATGAGCGCGATTTTATGTCTCATCATTTTGCCCCCCAAATTCTGTAGTATCGCCCGAGCGTACTGCAGAATTTAAGAGACGCGAGCCTTGAATTTTTGAATATCCGAGGGTCAAGCCTCTGCAAGAGAAGTAACCGCTTGGCTTCCGTAACGGACACGTTCTGACATCGTATTAAATGAAGTCGTGTCCGCATTAAATGCTGAGAGGGAACGTGGGCGCGTGCACTCCGGGAGACGTGAGGCGTTTACCAAAAGTGGGGGGATTTCCTAGGTGGGAAATGATTGCGTTTTGAATTTTCATGACCTAAACGATATAAATCCCCCCATATAAATAGGGCCTTGCACAGCCCTTGCACCTCTTTCACGCTTTCAACTTTTTTTAAGCAATCAAAAAGCAAGAACTTCTTCTGTAAAATTTTACGGACTCCGGCGAATTCTCCTTCAGTCTTTAGGTAAAACTTCATAATCCTTGATATTCTTGCACTAACTTTAGATTTAGGTTGGGCGAGCGAAACTCTTGAGTGAAGAGCCCCTTTCTGCCGTTGAATTCATTTCTGAAATTTCCTTCTTTATTGAGTTTTCTGCGAGAAACTTCGCCTCTAAAAATCAAAGAGCAGTCATGGCAGGGCACCAAGCAGATGATTATGTGAGGGAGATAAACGAAATGTCGGTTGGGAGCTCCTCCCCTCATGGTAACGTACCCACGGCGGTCCCAATGGCCAGAGCCTCTCCTGGCAATGAGATTCCAATCGCCCTCCCAGTGGCCAGGGCTCCGGCTGAATCCGGGGATGAAGAAGTTGATGCCGCTGTTCAAGGGATGAACGAGCGCGCACCCGGGGGGGTAGATGATTTCTTCGAAGAGATGGGTAACGTCATGGAAATGCAGAGACAAGGGGAAAGGGTATTTCCCGTGCTCAACAGCGCTGTTAGACCCCAGGATCATAGGATCACGGTGGCAGTCGCGGCTCCTGAGGGCGGTGCCCGGCCCTCCGAGCGTCATGCTGAGGCTGAACCTCCCAAAAAACGCCAAAGAAGGGGAAAAGAGCCTGCTACGCGAGTGAGGTAAAATAACCCTCACCAAACCGACAGGTCTCCTGACGAGATTGAGAGCATCTTGACGCTCGAAGATCTGGAGGAGTTAAGGGCAAAGGCATACTGGGATGAGGCGGTGTTCCCCATGCGCCTTCCCGAGGAGGGGGAGAGAGCAAACTTACCGCCGCCGGGGATGATGACAGTTTACTGGGACGCGGTCCTGGCCGGGGGTCTGAGGTTTTCGATTCCACCCGTCGTTTGTACCATCTGCCACCACCTTAGACTCTGCCCTTTCCAAATCCTCCCTAACGGTATTGCCTTAATAAACACTTTTGTGATACTGATGAGGGCGTTAGGCCATGAACCCTCCGTTGACAATTTTGATAGTTTGATCCAAGTGGCTCGCTCAACGCGTTCGTCTCCCACAGATGGGTTCTACTACGCTCAAGCTAAATCTGGCTTCAAAATGATAGATTCCCCCTCCACCTCATATGGCGAGCATTGGAAGGAGAAGTACTTCTTCGTTGGGGCTCCTGGGGGAATTTTCAGGATTTACCGAGGGTGGCTTATACATGGTGAGGGGCCACTGATTAGAGAAAGGACAAAGAACAAAGCTTTCGAGGATTGGGCGAAGGGGTTGGCCCTCGCGATGAAGAATGAGAAGAAATGGATCAAGGCTGAGGTCTTGATGAAAAATGAGGGAATATTATTCCGCTATGGCCTATCTTGCCCCCCAAGCATGATAACTAATCCTCCCGCTCAAATTATGGCCCTTGACGGTTAGATTCTAGGAACTGACTATTCTAACTCTTAGGATAGCATCGCTGACTTTACTTGACTTATCATACTTTTGTAATCACCATCCAAATACCCAATTTCTGACGCTCGTATTTCCCATTTGTAGATATCTAGCTACTAACATCAGGGATGAATGCCGAAAAACTTGCCCGAATGATGCGCGCTCAGGGGCCTGGCGCCAACCCTCAGCAACAGCAACAGCAACAAGCACGCCCTCCCAACGCCCCGAGGGGGAGAGAAGTCCGACGTGGGACGGGACGTGGCTACGAAGGCGCTCGCGACGGTGCCGGGAACGAAGCTCCCCGTACGGGCCCCATCGAAGACTTGACTGTAGAGGGCGCTCGAGGGGCTACACCTCCGCCGGCCGCCCACGAGAGTCCCATTGCGCTCAGCTCTAGCGACTCTCGCAACCGCTCGGGGGAGCTAGCCCGATTCCACGATGCAATCAGGGCCGACCGCCAGGGGAAGAGGAAAAGATTGCCAGACTCCATCCCTATCTCAGGCAAAGGGAAAGAGGTGGTCGTGGGTCACCGCGGCGAGGGCAGCGATACTTTCTCATCGGAGGATGAGGACTTCTGGAAAATGGGCTGCCGGGGCGACGCTCGTTACAAACGCCAACGGACAGATGGTCCAGCTCTGCTGAAGAAGAGCGCGTACTCTGTGAACCTAATCTCTGACATCGTCGGAAAACTTCAATTCTCCGGCGACCACGACAAGTTGAATGAGCACGACGTCGCTCGAGTCGCGGACGATGCTTGCCACGCCCTCCTGACGGTTGGTCTCTAGTGTTCCTTGTGGAGTTCCAACTTTTTCTATTCTAACTTTGATACTGACCCTCGCTTCTGGCTTTCTAGGAAGTAATCCCCAGGCTGAAGAACTTGCAGGGCCCAGCGCAGGCCTATTCCAAACATAAGGCCAAGTACAAGAAATTACCTCGCATCTCTGATCCTGGCCAGCTGCAGGAGGATTACAACACCATCAGTGCCCAACTGACTGACGCCAACCTTGACAAGGACAGGTTGAAGGAAGAGTTGAAGCGGTCAGATGATGCCTATCTGGCCCTTGACGAGCGTCACAAGAAGCTTAAAGAGGAGCGAGACCAACTGAGGGTCCCGAATAGAGAACTAGGCGAGCAACTGGCGGAGAGCACTCGCCAGAATGAGACCACAAAGAAGACCCTCGCTGAGTTACAGGAGAAAGTTGTAGGTTTGGAAGCGAAGGTGTCATGGGAGGCGGTGAGGAAATTCGTACGCTCCAAGGCCTTTGCGTTCGCGGCCAACATCCATTGTTTCGACAACGCTCGGCGATTCTTTTACAAGGCGATTGGGTAAATGGTGAAACTAGGACTGGCTCCTGAGAGCACTCGAACTGATGAGCGCTCGCGCATGGACTTAGATGACAACTGTGAGCCTATGGATTACGACGAGGATCCCTCCGAGAGTCTGGCGGAGCCGGAGTATCAAGAACTGGTGACGATGCTCCAGTAGGAGTTCATAGCGGCCAATCCCATAGACCCCGAGCCCATTCAAATAGACGACGAAGGTACCGTCATAGACGCGCCAGTCGATGTGGAACCTAGAGAAGCCCAGACTTCTGACGCCCACGTGTTGGCCATAGTTCCTATTGCAACGGCCCCTCCAGAGCCTGAAAACCAAGCCCAATGATGCTCTTCCAACTGCCGCTTCAAGATCTTGCTAAATTTCCATTCTTGTTTATGAACATTTTTAATTTCGGCATCTGATCTCTGTACATTTGACAAAGTATCCGAACTTGGTTCCTTATTGTCTGAATGCTTATGTTTGTTTTCTTCTATTTTTGAATGTTTCGCCTGGTGGTTTTATTGCGTTCGATGTTTGCATGATTATCTTTCTGGTTATTCGAATGTCTGTGAGGGGTGTGTATGCGCACGAGGGTGTTTCCTTTGAAGGTTCCCTGGCGCTTATCGCCACGCGTCTGAAGTTTAAATTTTGGAAATGTCTTACAGTCTGAGAGATGCAAGCATGAGCGCGAGGGTATTTCCTATGAGGATTCCCTGGCCATATTCCCAATGTGGCTCAAATTTGATCCTAGAAAACCTCTAAGGATTTAACTAAGTATTGGCCTTAAGCATATAACCCATACTTCTAATTTGAGGGCTTAAGTAATTTGAATGGACCTAGAAGCCCGCTGTTGCACTCGCCACCCAAGGAATTTAAAGCGAGTGTAGCCGTGGAATTGGCTTCATCCTTAGGCGTCCGTAGAAGGATTAGCCCAGGGTCTGCCATCCACGAGCGTACCTTTACCTCATAAGGTAATCCATGAGGGTAAGGGTCATCGAGGGTTTACGTACGCGAATTGGCGTGGTGAACACCCGATTGGCGTAAATTAAGCGTTTAGCATCCCACTTCCTGGCACGCTCATCCTTTGGGCTCTCACGCTTATGAGCCTCAGCGTACTCAGTGTGGAGAGTTCTTGACAAACAGGTAGCGTTGATTTGAGATCGACGTGGAAGACGCTCAACACGGAGTAGGCTTTTTGTTACCTAGATCATTAATCAAAAGGAAAGCAAATAAATGACATAATAATGGATAAAATACTCACTGTAATGCTTGCAATTTAAAGATGATTACAACATGCTTTCTGCCAAAAGAAAGTACAAAGTGTCGCGAACGGGCGATTACAAAGGTTGACATTTATACGTAGAACCGTCTAAGATTGCACGCGTTCCACGGTCTCGGGAGACGCTCGCCTTGCAAAGTCTCTAGCAAGTAGGTGTTGTTCACTCGTACTTGAATGACTTTGAAGGGGCCTTCCCGGTTGGGATCCATCTTACCCACATGTTTGGAGACCTCAACCTTTTTGAGAACCAAGTCCCCTAGCTGGAAGGTTCTCTCATCGACACGTTTGTTATATTGGTGGGCTACGGTCGCCTTGTACTTGTGGATGCGAGCCCAAGCTATGTTCCTCCTCTCATCTAGCAAATCCAATTCGAATGTCCGGTTGGCTTCGTTGATCGCGGGCTCGAAGTAGGCAACGCGTGTGGATTCTTGAGCGATCTCCGCAGGTATCATAGCCTCGGAGCCATATACGAGGGAGTAAGGGGTTTCCCCTATCGCCGCTCATGGAGTAGTACGATATGCCCAGAGGGCACCTTGAAGTTCTTCTGCCCACTCCCCTTTCTTACTCTCGAGCATCGTTTTCAAATGCTGGAGTATGGTTCGGTTGCTCACTTCAGCTTGACCGTTGGCTTGAGGATGGCCCACGAAAGTGAAGCGTTGTTCAATCCCCAGCTCATAACACCAATCCCGTGTGTCAGCCGCAATGAATTGGGAACCGTTGTTCGAAATGAGCACCCTCGGGATGCCATACCTGTAGATAATGTTCCTCCAGATGAAATCCCTCACAACTTTGAACGTTATCTTGGCGACCGCTTCAGCCTCGGTCCACTTAGTGAAATAATCCACGGTGAGTATTACAGACTTCTTTTGCCCGACCGCCATTGGAAGGGGTCCCACAATGTCAATGCCCCACTGGTCGAAGGGCCAGGAGACATCAATAGGGACCATTTGAGCTGCCGGCAGTTGGGGGGTGTTAGAATGAAATTGGCACTTAGGACATTTCTTGGAGTAACTGATGGCATCCTGCAATAGCGAGGGCCAGTAGAACCCACTCCTCAAGACTTTCTTTGCCAGGACTCGACCGCCGGAATGATTTCCACAGCTTCCGTTATGCACATGTTCCAACACCTCCTTGGCCTGCGAGGGCCTCAAGCACCTCAGCGGCGGACCTTGGAAAGACCGCTTAAACAGCCGTCCGTCGCTGTCAAGAGAAAAGCGAGGGGTTTTACTCCTAACCTTCCGAGCCTCTACCTTATCGCTCGGGCAAGTTCCATCTCTGATAAATCTCATGATGTCATCAAACCAACAGGGTTCAAGGGGATCAATCGTGTTTACCCCCCGCGAGGATTCCGTTCCACTAATTAGCGGTTTCTCTGTCCTGAGGAACGTGACTGAGCGCTCGCACGCGACATCAAGGGCTGAAGCAAACTTGGAACGAGCGTCTGCACGCTCGTTTTCCATTCGTGGGATCTGCAACAGATGGAACTCTTTGAACTTGGCGATCACGTCCTTAGCCTTCTCCAAATACTGCACCATAGTGGCTTCTCGAGCTTCATAAGTGCCATCAATTTGACTTGCGATCAGCTGGGAGTCAACATAAGCAGTGATCCGATCGGCACCATTTTGTAGGGCTATCCTGAGCCCTTGGGTTAGAGCCTCGTATTCTGCTTCATTGTTGGTGACCTGGAACGCCAGTTTAATTGCGTAATCGACTTCCACACCGTGAGGGTCTCTGAGGGTCACCCCGGCCCCCCCCTTGTGAGGTCGAGGAGCCATCTGTGTGCAGGAGCCACAACCCTCCTTCCACTGGGGGCCCTGTATCTAAATTGAAGCGCTCTACTAACAGGTCCGCCACTGCCTGAGCCTGTATCGCGGTGCGAGGCTCGAAAGTGATATCAAATTGACTGAGTTCGATCGACCATTTAATTAACCTTCCCGAGACGTCTGGTTTTGCGAGCACCTGCTTGAGGGGCTGGTCTGTGAGCACTGTGATAGAATGAGCCTGAAAATAAGGCCTTAGCCTTCGGGACGCATTAACGAGCGCAAAAGCAAATTTCTCTATCTCCAAATATCTCTTCTCCGCCCCTTGCAAGGTTTTGCTCAAATAGTAAACAGGCATGTGCTTACGCTCGCGGACCGTCACTAGGACAGCGCTCGTAGCCTCTGCGGAGACTGAAAGGTAAATAATCAAGCTCTCTCCAGGGCTAGGCTTGGTCAACAGTGGTGCGCTCGTGAGGTATTGCTTCATATCCTGCAAAGCCTTCTCACACTCTTCGCTCCAGGCGAAGTGGCGAGCGTTGCGCAAAATCCTGAAGAAAGGTAAGTTCCTGTCCGCCGAGCGGGAGATGAACCTGTTCAACGAAATGATCTTTCCTACCAGCACTTGGACTTTCCTCACGTTCCGAGGGGAGGGAATATCAAGAATCGCCTTAATTTTTTCCGGATTTGCCTCTATGCCTCGTTGACTGACCATGTACCCCAAAAATTTACCCCCCCGAACGCCAAATGTGCATTTGGAGGGGTTCAATTTCATTCCATAATGGCGTAGGACGTTGAAAGTTCGCTTGAGATCCTCTAGATGGGAATGCTGGCGCTCGCTCTTGACTATCATATCGTCCACATATACCTCCATAGATTTTCCTATCTCGCGCTCGAACATTCTGTTGACGAGGCGTTGATAAGTCACTCCCGCATTTTTGAGTCCGAACGGCATGACTTTGAAACAATAAACGCCTATGTGCACCACGAACGAGGTCTTGGGGCGGTCCTCGGGCGCCATGAAGATCTGATAATACCCTTGAAAGGCGTCCATCATGCTCATGAGTTCGCACCCCGCTGTTGAGTCTACCAACTGATCAATCCTCGGCAGGGGGTAAGGGTCTTTGGGGCACGCCTTGTTGAGGTCCGTGAAGTCATTGCACATGCGCCATTTGTTGGCGCTCTTGGGAACGAGGATCACATTACAAAGCCATTCCGGGTATAAGATTTTCTCAATGTACTGAGCGTCCAAGAGCTTACCCACTTCTTCTTCAATGACTTGCCTTCTGAAACCGTGGACGTCCCTTTTCTTTTGTTTGACCGGCATGAAGGCCGGGTCCACATTGAGCCTGTGGACTATGACACTCGGATCTATCCCAGTGAGATCAGAAGCTTTCCAGGCGAATATATCAAGGTTCTCTCGGAGAAAATCAATCATCATAACCTGTGAGGGACCGTCGAGATTTGAGCCAATCTGGGTGGTTTTATCTGGATTCCCCGGTTCCAACTCGATGGTCAAAAACTTTTCGGTGGGCTCGATTCGAACCTCAGGCCTTGGAGCCTCGAGTGCTCGTTTCTTCCCAGTAAGCCTACCCCCTTCCTCACCCGAGGGCCCATCACCCTCGCTCTCGGAGGAAGATCGTTCGACGGCCCCAAGTGGCCCGTCCTCCGGGCGCTGGGCACCATTGGGGGTCTTCTTTTTGTTCCTCTTTTTGTACAACTTGACCCTTTTGCGTTCCGGGCCATCCTCATCCAATTTGGGGAAGTTAACTGATTTTTTGGTGGATCCCGCCTGAATGGTTTGTTTGGGCTTATGGCTTCGAAGGGAAAGGACGTAACATTCCCAAGCCTCCTTGACATTGCATAGAACCTCGCCCGTGCCCTCGGGAGTGGGGAATTTGACTTTCTGGTGATAAGTGGAGATTACTGCCTTGAAGTCCACGAGGGCCGGGCGTCCAATGATGATATTATAGGGGAGGTCCACCTCGACGACCGTGTAGAGGACGCTCAAAGTTTTTCGCTGTGGGGCGCGACCAAAAGAGGTGGCCAAGCGAATCTGTCAGCGAGGGACAATCTCGGAACCCCCAAAGCCGACCAGGGTAGTTCTTAGGGGTTCGAGCGGAATATTTGTTATATTCGTTTTTTGAAATGTTGAGTACGGAAGAACGTTCACAGAGCTTCCACTATCAATCAGAACCCTTTTTACAACATGGTTTTGAACGTCTAGACTAACCACCATGGGACAGTCAGAGGTTTCACCAATCCCATGGGGTGTTACAATGTGTTCCAAGTCTTTCTCTGTGAACCCTACAATGTCGTTCTCTTTCAAGCGTGGGGAGCTGTCAATGGAGAGCACAGGCTTAGGCAGGGATGACCTCTGGTCGTAACTCCGAATGTGGCGGCGCCGGGAAGCATTAGAATCACCCCCCGATGGTCCGCCGGGAACCCTAACATAATGCTTTATGTTGATGGCCCCAAAAAGTACGTGCCTCAAGAAATCCATCGAGGGCTTCTCCACCAGCAGGATTTCCTTGTTAAACCTTCCCATGTAGGACCTGAGAGTCACGTTCGGCCCCTGGACTAAGCTGTAGAGAGCTGTCGCGGCTGGGGCTGGCGCCTTCAAGGAGTTGAAGTGGCTTATGAAGGCGTCTGTCAGATCAGCGTACCCTCGGATTGAGCGTGGAGGAAGCTTTTTATACCAGTCTTGAGCCATTCCCACGAGGGAAGTGACAAACACCTTGGCCCAATAGTTGCTCGGATGATTGTACAAATGCATCAGGTGTACAAAGTGATCCAGATATTCGGCCGGATCAATCGTTCCGTCTTACCTGTTGATGGACGTGGGGATTTTGCCCTTTCCCGCACGGGTCATCAGAACCTCGTCGATGAGGGGGGAATCGCCCGTCATGACTCTGTAATCCCTGTCCTCGGGATCATACTCCTCGTAGCTGGCTTCTTTTCGGTGGTGAGAAATTTTGCTGCGTGGTCGGCGAGCGTCTCTGGCCCTGGACCTCTCGCCCCCATCGCGGGGGGTTTGAGACCTTGCTCGAGAGAGCTGCTCCACCACATTCTGGAGCCCCTTAAGCTGATCCTGTACTGCGGCAAGCTGAGGGTCGCCAACATTTCTGCGGCTTGCCCTCTCTGTAGCCCTCGATTGGACCTCTTCGTTGTTTTCAGCCCTCTCATTTCCAGCGGGTTGCTGCCCTGGCTGGACCCTCGTGGGACTTCTTTTTCCTGAGCAGGGGGTGGCGACGGAGGCTGAGCCCTCAACACATTTTGGGCGGCTAACAGGGGATGGGTTGGGAGTCCTCCCAGGCGTTCTGCACCGCCTGTCCCTCGCACTGCGCGTAAAGCGCTTGAAGTTGCTGAGGGGTGATCTGGGGCATTTCCACCCCTTGTATTTATCTCGGAAGCGATATGAGGAGATTTAGGGTCCCCACATGATAGGGCTGGACCATGGGCATCATCCCAGGTAGCATACAAGCATATACTGGCGGCGGCATGGCCGTGGAGTACACGCCGGGATGGGAAGCAGGAACGTTGTGGATGAAGGCTGAGGGGGGAGGAATGGAGCCAGATCCTCCTACCCCGTTTCCGTTGGGAGGATGAGTTGCATCAGCGGTTTTCGTGTTTTCGGCCCCATTCCCATCCGTGGGTGGGGGCGTACCCCCGGCGGGGACGTTGTTCCCTGCATTCTCCTCATTGACGGGAGGAAGAATACCCCTGTTCTCTACCGTCCCAGATCTTGTTGCAGTTACCATGTTTAATGTAAGAGGTGTTATATCTCAACTAGCTTAAAGAAGAAACAGATGAAGATGAAGCTGAAGATGGCGATGGTTTCCCACAGACGGCGCCAAAAATGATAGTGCAGAAACTTGTAAAGGAGTTAAACACCAATCACTTTAGAATTTGTATGTAGAAGGGAAAGACCATCACAGGCGAAGGAGCCTCAGGATCTGGGTTTCCTTTTGAGCGTGGGTTCTTCCAGCTAGGATAACACCAAAAGTGTTCAGTGCAGTGGTGGTGCAACTGTGGAGAGAGTGATGCCAAGCTGGAGAAGATGAAGAAAAACAGAGGAAAATATGCCCAGAACAGTGAGTGAGTCTGTATTTGGTAGGGAAGATGACTCGGGGGAGAATGCAAGGGTTCTCTCCTATATATATGTTAGGAGTGAGAGTAAACTGGATAATTGACCGAGTGGTCCCAAACCTGTGTTGCCCTAACACGTGGCGGTCTGTGAGGGCATGAGAGTGACATCCATGAAAAGCAGGCGGCGTGTCAGGTACAAGGTGCGCAACAACCTCTGTGTCAGAGGTTGTTGGCGAGGGTCGTGTGCAGGGAAGACCCAAGGTCCACCTTGCTAGAGTTGGGATCCCTCGCGGCGGAGAGGATCATACGCGAGCATTGGTGACACTCGATGGTCGCACGGTTGGGTTCCCCACGGTAGATGGTTTAATGAGCGTCCCAGCCCTGAGCATCAGGAGCGGGGCCCTCGTGTGGGTGCCTCCCTATGAAGGGTGACCCTGAGGGCCGGGGTGTGAGCGTCAGGCCTGTCAGCTTGAACCCTTTACTTGAATAGTTGACCGAGGCTCATGGGCCTATACCAGTCAGTAAGTGAGTGGGCTGGGTTGGCCCGCGAGCCCATCAATGCGAGCGTCCAATCCCTCAGCCAGCAAGTGGTGACACGTGGACGGCTCTGATATGAGCGCGGTTTTATGTCTCATCAATATTTTACAAAATATTACTAATACTAAAGTAAAAAAAGTTCACACATTCAACATATTTTATTCATTTTAATTTAATTATTTTAACTTTTCATCATTACTAGTTCGTATGTTGTCCCACTGATAGCCTTTTGAATCCATGGAGAATCCAGCACTAATTATTACCATTGGTACAATGAGAATTTAAGTTTTGGTTTTTACCATTTACACTTCTTCCACATCCTATAATTACAATTTATACTGCCACAAACTCTGCCCGTATGAGTTCCGAAAGTAATTACAAATTACAAATTTTAATTAGGATTTAAATTCATTTACGGACGAATTGACATTTTTACCTTCAACAATTTTAAATATTAAAAAATTAAAAACCAAACACTTAATTTAAGGTAATAAATTATATTTTAAAAATAATTAAGTCTAATTGTTTTACAAGATAAATAATTTTGGAGTTTTTTGACGGCTTGCTCACCCGTTTATCCAAGCCTTAGTAGCTAAAGTTAATTAACTCATAAAATTTGAAACTTGTAATGATACAATTTATAGTATTTCTACCGAACAAATATAAATTGTAATCATGTAATCTCAACACCAATCTGAAATTTCAAAGAATTAAGTTCTTCAGTATTATCAATTTTATATTTAGTATTTATGAATGGATTCCAATTTCTTATTTCACGATTATGTTTCATTTATTGTTTCCCTCACTTATACACGTCAAGTATATTACTATTTGGTTGAGATTATAGGAGATAACATATATATATATATATTTTTTCACTTTACAATTGTTTCTCTCTTTTAATTAATTTCATCTTTTTATTAATACTCATGACGTGTGTATATAACTGAAATAGAAAATAAAACACAAGAGTAAACCAGAGATCCAAATATTTTACGAACCAAGTTGGGATCGATGTCGAAAGCTTCATGGCAAAAAATATATAGGTTCCATAGTAACATCACATGCATGAACGTCATACTCCTAAGTCCAAATTAAAATGCAAGTACCATGAAGAGATTCTTTGCAGTACTACGTATTAAAAATAAATTGCATGAATGGGTCGATCTTTAAACTTGTCGGTTCATAATTATAGGATTTTAACATATACTTTAATAACAAGAATCAGAAGGGGGGAAAGACACAGACAGCTTAGTATTAATATTCATGATTAATTATGAATTTAATTGAGGAAGACACGTTTCATGATCAAATTAATGTCACAAGTCACTAGTTCAAATTATTGTTTTTATTGACGGTATCAAACACCACACATGCGCCAGTTGGGCTCGTAATCTCTACTTTTAAATCATCCAAACATATATAGACTATAGTATCAACGGAGAATATTCGGGGGGGTTTATTGATCATCGAGAGCTCCTAACTTTAAGACTATCTTTCTATACGTAGTTTTTATTTTGATAATTGAAAAATAAATTGTAGTTGTCGAGTCCTGACTTGGTCACTAATTATTGAGGTATTACATAAGACTACGATTCCTCTAACAAAATCTGCAGCATTCAAGAGTTAACAATTTGCATCTATAATGTCTAGACACATAGGAATACGAAGGTGCATGACATGGCTGCATGGCACAAACTAGACGATATATATTTCTTATTAATTTTACCATGTGAAAAGTGTCTTTTATGAATATTCAATACATATAGTATGATAAAATAATTTTAGAAGTTCGTAATCTCATATGTATATATATATATATATTAATTTTAACAAATGATTTAATATTAGACTTGCAAGTCCTTATAATGTCGTGTGAGTTAACAAAAATAATTCGAGCCACTTCCACACGTGACGTAACCTAGCTCATCACTACTACATACTATTCCTTCTTCGTACTGATATATCTTGAGAAGGCAGCTTCAATTAGAAATATACATACATTAAATTAACCATAAGTCAATGCAAATTGCTACAAATTTTGAAGCTACAATTTAGCCTCATCTACGATCTACAGAAAATTTTAAAATTGTTACTTTGTCGTATCGTATCGTATCGAACACTCGTATCGAATATTGTATCCAACGCTTCTCATGTGAAAAATTCTCATATTATATTGTGTTCGTATTGCCGCATTCGTATCTGTGCATCATAAAATCTCGTATAAAGTGGCATCGAAAAGGTTTAAAAAAATAAATTCGGAGAATATATACAAAAATTGAAACACTATTTAACATTGACAATATACGAGAAATGATTGGGATAGGTTAACTAGATGATGAGATTTCTCAGCCGAGGATTAATGTATAAAACTAGTTGTTACGAGTCTTGTCTTATCAATGTTCTTGCAATTCCACCATAAGTCGCATTTCTGGCTATTTAATCATTTCCTTTGTGTCTTTTTCCCTTAGTTATTCTTCATCGTTTTAATACTAGCTTTGGTAGTTCATGCACCTCTTGGTTATTGATAAGATCTCAACTTTGAAATTTAATGAACAAGCTCGAAATATTTATGTTTATTAAATCTCAATCTTTAATGCACGTAAACTTTTAAAAACATTATTTTATCATGTTGTATTGAATACTCCTATTTTATATCGTATTGGATGTTTTTTACGTGAGAAATTTCGAGAAAAATCTATGTCGGAATTATTGAAATACCAATTCTTTTTTACTTTCAAATCTCTTTTATGTTTTTAATCGTTGCAGAGCACAACCAAAAGGAGATTGAATCATACATTTTGTTGTCAAAAAAAAAAAAAAAATCCAACATTTTGGGGAAAATTTTGGCGGATATGTTCGCTTTGGTTGCTCCTTCTCTAAATCCTTCAAATGGGAAAAAGAAAACTATAAAGATTTGTTCAAAGATGAACATAACCAACAAAAATTTCCTTCTAAAGTCAATATAATTAATAAACATTAACTTTTTCGAATATATATATATAAAAGTTAGATCATTTCGGAAATTGGGGTACATAATACGGAAAAAGTGATTTTCACAACACCAAATTTGAACTTCATTATATTTACGATGCCAAAATATTATATATGGATACATGTGATAATTTCATCCAATTTTTTTTTTCTTTTAATAATTTCATCCAAATTTGACAAGATCGGTTATAGGTACTCAACTATATGATTCCCACCCAAAAAAACTCAACTATATGATGCATGAATATTTTTAAAAATATTATTTTATTATGTTTATCGTATCTAACATACGTATTGAACATTATGTTCGATGCTCTTCATGCTCTTATTCGTATTGTATCGTATCTGTGCCATTGTATCCGTAAATCACAGGTACTGAAGGATACTATGTTGTGGAAGGATACTATATGGTGTACATCGGGAAACTAATACCATTGCTTTTTTTTTTCATCTTTTTATTAATGAAACCACGTACTGTAAAATTTTCAAATAAAAAGGAGATTATATAGAAAAAATATAAAATTGATCTAATAAGTTTTTTATTGGCAATATAGTTCTGTCGAAATCTTATTTTGTAATTAAGTTCTATAACTTTAAAAAAATAAAAAAAAAGTTCTATATCTTTAAAAAATTTGTAACGTATATATATGTTCAATTTTCGCTAGAAAAGGAATTTATCTCCAAAAATGTCTACGTGGCTGCCCGACAATAAAATAATTTTTCAATGATAAATTAATTTTCTGACAAAAATTGGACATACATTGCAAATTTTTAAAAAGTATTGAACTTACTTACAAAATACGAATCCTAACATGATTAAATTACTAAAATAAAAAATTTACATAACCAAAATTACATTTTTACCTAGATTATATTCATATATCAATTTACGTGCGCATCATATAATTCGGGACCAAAATTAATTTAATTAATTATACGATGAAGAACTTTGCACACACATATCTTATAATAATACAACACTCGAAAAAAAGTAAAAAGAAAAAAATACCATTAGAAAACAAATATGTATATTACTTACACATAGTACTACATAACTTTTTTCCAATCAAACGAATTTTTTATTTAAAATCAATCTTTTCAAATTAAGTAAAGATTCCAATTTGGAAAATTCTTCCCTAAAGTAGAAAGCCAGGGTGG
This sequence comes from Lantana camara, assembly GCA_037501455.1. Classification (NCBI taxonomy): domain Eukaryota; kingdom Viridiplantae; phylum Streptophyta; class Magnoliopsida; order Lamiales; family Verbenaceae; genus Lantana; species Lantana camara. The sequence continues at coordinate 115,646,865 of CM074857.1, forward strand.
GGCCAATATAGTACGTTCTTCATAAAAAAAAAGGGTTTATGCGTCAAATTGATCAACGGTAGAGATCAAAAGAAAAACACGAAAGTGATTTGAAGTTATCAATAGACATATTCTTCCAATTATTCCTTGATATATATATATATTAGTAATTCAGTATTGGAACCAAACGTGCTTATCTGAAAAGGTTTAGTTAATTTTGAAAAGTTGATGAAAAGCTCGTAAAAATCCTATACGACCGACAAGCTTTTTCGTTTTTCTACGTACTCATTTTGAATTTTTAGTTAAAAGTCCTATACAAGCTATAAGTTAGTTCCTATGTTTTTCTGAATGTGCACTAATTGATATATATCCTTTTCATTCCAAAAGTCTGCTAAGGTAAAGATTACTAGACATACTATTGAACGAGAAGCACTACCAACTACCTCCATTTTTCTACATGGATAGTAAGCATTTTGTGTGACGCCCGGAGCGGTGGGCCACCACATCCCCCGCACTTAAACCCGAACCCACATATGAAATGGATTTCCATACATGAGTCCAAGTCTAAGCGAACGGAACCTACACTCACTCCTTAGGCTAAGCGGGGCTAAAACTCGGACAGAGCGCGCAAAATCAACACATAAATGCGGAAGCCAAAACACAAGGATCGAAAAGAGCTCTATAATTAACATTTATACCATATACCATGGCCTCACGGCCCAAAAGATCGAGTATATACATCAAAAGCCCATAATTCAGCAAAATATAATTCTAACATCGAATACATAAAAGAGTATCCAAAATGCAAGAAGTATGGATGCAACTCGACCTAGACACACAAGTACAAGACCAAGACTCGCACTTCCCCGCCTAGCTCGAAACAACCTGCACTGAAGGTGGGAAAAGAGAGGGGTCAGTCAAAACTCGACTGAGTGAGGGGCTAAAACGCACACCCACACCTAAATACATATAAAGCAGAGCATATTACAAAGGTGATAGTCATGAATCGAGGCTAGGGTTTTACATACCAAATCATTTTCCAAAGATAACATATAATAGAGAGGAAAACCTATCTCGATCCATAATCTATCGAACAAAGCATAAACATAAGTCCGGCGAGAACGGACTATCCCTTACTCCATCAAACATAACATAAAATCGAATTCAAATCATATCCACCCCACATCCATGGTGTATCGGGAATCAAACCCTAACACCTACATTACCAAACACATACGGGGCAGCTAACCCACGATATGCCTTCCCCGGTTATCCACCGAGGGCTCAAGATACCACGCCTTCCCAACCTCCTTAGGTCGTACGTGAATATCTCAAATGAGAACGTGCACAGGGGTCATAACCGGCGACCCCTTGGTCGTCCCGGGTCTCCCTTACCCACGTCTCCGGGCCCAACAAACCATATCAAACCAAACTCCCATCTTTCAGGGTACAACTCGCTCAAACATATCCTATACGAATAACGAATTTCAAAATATAGCTTACTTATGCCAATACTTATACCAATTTCGAAAACGTAAAGCTTATTTCACAAGATCATAACATACCTTAAGCATTCGTATGTAATACGTATATATAAGTATATATATTCGCATACAGGGTAAGAAAACAACACGTAATAGGTCTTAGGTCACTTATCTAATATAAAAGATCCTAACCTCACCTTTGCAAAAGTAGAAGGAATGCAAAACGGGCGAACGAACACTTAAACCTCGGGCTCACGAACTTCCGGAAGAGGCTCTGAAACAAAAGAAGACAAGACCCGAGACTTAGACTCAATAATGTACCAATTAGACGCCCGGCAAAATGCATGGATCATGTTCACAAAAATGTCACAATCAAGTCATATAATTGCATAGTTATAACAATTAATCATGCAAAAGAGAAGCAATTAAAGTCATAAAATGCATAATTAAAGCAAAGAGAAGTAGTAGCAACTTCTAGGTTTTGAATTTTTTCCAAAGGGGAAAATCCACCCCCATGGATTTTTCTAAAGGGGAAAATCCACCCCCATGGATTTTCCAAGAGCTACTGCCTCAAATCCACCCTCGCGGATTTTTCCTTAAGGAAAAATCCACCCCCGTGGATTTGCTCCAGTAGAGAGGAGTTCCGGACATGGGAACGGCCGTTCCCGTTCCCAGTACAACTGGGAACGGTCGTTCCCACTCTCGGTCCATGAACAGTAAGGCCTGGGAACGGTCGTTCCCAGTTTAAAACTGGGCGGGAACGGCCGTTCCGGCCTGGTTCGAAAAGCTGGAGCAGAGTTTTACACAGAAAACAGGGGAAGCTCGAAAATATGCCAAAAATGGCCAAAATCCAACCTTTAAAGTTGCCATAACTTCTCAAAAAGCACATACAATTCAAATATATCATACTTAACATGTCGTCACTCAAATAGCTCAAGAAAATGGAATTAAAAGCCATGATCACATGAATGAAAAATTCAAGCTAGAATCAAGAACCTCAATAAATGCTCACCCAACCTATCATAAAGTGCAATAAATGCAACATATATAACCTATACAACTCATACAAGAAGCTAGAAATCCAACATCTCAAGCAAAGAGCAAGAATTCACCATAAAAGCTAAACCCTTACTATTCACGTAGGGGAGCAAAGGCACAACAAACTCACACCAAACTCATAAATTAAACCATGGAAACGTAGAGCATGACGAGGGGATTCCGAAACCTACCTAAGCTCGAGAAAAGACGAAGAAACGAGAGAGAACTTGGCTTGGAAAGTTGGATGATCAAAGCTTGGGGTTTGCTCTCTTGCTTGCTTGAGTTGCTGCTGAACGTAATGAGGGAAAGAGAGAATGGTTCAGCCTTTAAGGGCTGGACCGATTGGTTCACGGGTTCGGTTCAAGGTTCCCGGTTCAAATTGGTTCGGTTTACCAAATACGGGTTCAAATAAGGCCAACTCAAATAACCGAATAATTCACATACAACATTAACTCACGTAAGTCATGTAAATTCAAATAATTCATAGAAGAATTAAAATTAAATAATTCAAATAACAATTAGAATAAATATAAAATGCGTAAATAATAATTTTAAATGCGCACATACGTCATACCTGTACGGTCTGAAAGTCGGGGTGTCACAATCCTTCCCCCTTAAAAAGGACTTGCCCTCAAGTCCGAACCGAGTCCTCAAACAACTCCGGATATAAATTCCTCATTTTCTCCTCAGTTTCCCAAGTCGATTCCTCGGATTTCTGATCCCTCCAAAGTACTCTGACTAAAGGAATCTGCCGTTTTCTCAATTCTTGCATCTTCCGGTCCTGAATTGCAACCGGATGCTTTTCTATTGTTAAATCCGTCTCTAACTGAACCTCTTCAACTGGAAGGATAGTTGCCTCATCGGGATGGTACTTACGGAGCTGAGAAACATGGAAAACGTTGTGTATCCCGGTCAAATTCGGTGGGAGATCCAATCTGTACGCCGTTTCTCCAATTCTTTCCAAAATTTCAAATGGCCCTAGGTATCGTGGACTGAGCTTTCCACCTTTACCTATTCGAGTGAAGCCTTTCCTTGGAGATGCTTTCAGAAAAACTCTATCTCCGACCTCAAACACCAAGGGTCTCCTTCTCTTATCGGCGTAGCTTTTCTGTCGAGCCTGAGCTGCCCTCATTCTTTGTCTAATCGTATGAACCTTCTCAATAGTAGCAACAATGTTTTCCTTAGGCTCGGCCCTCTCAAGCTTATTCTCTTCGGTCCACCTCCAATCCTCGATATCCCAAAACAAAGGCGACCTACACTTTCTTCCATAAAGTGCTTCATAAGGTGCCATCTTAATCGAACCTTGATAACTGTTGTTATAAGCAAATTCAACTAGAGCCAGATGCTCATCCCACTTATCCTGGAAATCCAAAGCACACGACCGAAGCATATCCTCTAAGTACTGAATTAACCTTTCAGATTGACCGTCCGTTTGAGGATGTGAAGCGGTGCTAAACCTGAGCCTGGTGCCCAAACATTTCTGAAGATTCTGCCAGAAGATCGAAGTAAACCGTGGATCCCGATCCGAAACGATACTAGCCGGAATTCCATGTAGTCTTACAATCTCTCGAACATATAACTCGGCTAGCTTTGGAACTTTCTCGGACATCCGAACCTTGAGAAAATGGGCAGACTTAGTCAATCTGTCGACAATTACCCAAATTCCATCAAACCCTCCTTTGACTCTAGGCAAGCCGGACACGAAGTCCATAGTCACTTGCTCCCACTTCCACTCGGGAATAGGAAGTGGTTGGAGAGTTCCTCCCGGCTTCTGGTGTTCTGCCTTCACCTTTTGACACGTCAGACATCGCTTCACGAAGTTCGCGACGTCCCTTTTCATGCCATTCCACCAGAATTTCTCTTTCAGGTCCCGATACATCTTAGTACCTCCCGGATGAATCGAGTACCTCGAGCGATGTGCCTCCTCAAGTACAAGCCTCTTGAGCTCTTCTGGGACACATATTCTCGCTTCGAACCTTAACAAACCGGAATCATCTAATCCGAACTTAGAATTCGGGTCGTTCTTGGAACGAGCTACCAACCTTTGAATTTCTGCATCCGAATTCTGAGCTTCCAACAACTGTTCTTTCAAATCTGGTATAACTGTAAGATTGGCCAACCAAGTTCCCGAAACCAAGGTCTCTGAACCCGAACTTGAAGAACTTGCTTCCAAAATAGCCACACTCACCTTTCTACTCAAGGCATCGGCAACCACGTTTGCTTTACCCGGATGGTACTGAATGGTGCAATCATAATCCTCTAACAACTCCATCCAGCGCCTCTGTCTTACGTTTAAATCCTTCTGAGAAAAGAGATACTTGAGGCTTTGGTGATCTGTAAATACCTCGAACGTGGTACCGTAGAGATAGTGTCGCCACTTCATCAAAGCAAACACAACAGCAGCTAATTCAAGATCGTGGGTAGGGTAATTCTTCTCATGCTCCTTCAATTTCCTCGAAGCATAAGCTACCACTCTACCGTGCTGCATCAAAACACAACCAAGACCTTCTTTCGAAGCATCTGTATAAACCGCATAACCCTCGGTACCCTCGGGTAAAGTAAGAACCGGTGCTGAAGTTAATTTCACCTTCAATGTCTGAAAACTCGCCTCGCACTTATCATCCCATTCAAATTTCACTTCCTTCTTAGTCAGACGAGTCAATGGAGCGGCAATTTTTGAAAAATCCTTAACAAATCTTCGATAGTAGCCAGCCAACCCCATAAAGCTTCTAATCTCAGAGGCATTTCTAGGTCTCTCCCAACGAAGCACGGATTCAACCTTAGATGGATCAACCTCAATCCCATCACCCGAAATTATATGACCCAAAAATACAACTCGGTCGATCCAGAATTCGCATTTGCTGAATTTCGCATACAACTTGTGTTCCCTTAAAGTTTCCAAAACGATCCGAAGATGCTGAGCGTGCTCTTCAGCGGACTTAGAATACACCAGAATGTCGTCTATAAATATAACCACGAACTTGTCAAGAAACTGCCTGAACACTCGGTGCATCATGTCCATAAATACAGCTGGAGCATTAGTTAATCCAAACGGCATGACAACGAATTCAAAATGCCCATAGCGCGTATTAAAACCAGTCTTCGGAATATCTTCCTCCCTAATACGCAGTTGGTAGTAACCCTGCCTCAAATCCAACTTGGAATAGACTTTCGAGCCTTGCAGAATATCAAATAACTCCTCGATGTGAGGCAAAGGGTATTTGTTCTTCACTGTCATCCGATTCAGCTCACGGTAATCTATACACATCCGTAACGTCCCATCCTTCTTCTTTACAAATAGAACGGGAGCACCCCACGGAGAAGTGCTCGGGCGGATGTACCCACAAGCTAAAAGCTCATCAAGCTGCGTTTTTAACTCCTTTAACTCTGCAGGAGCCATTCTGTAGGGAGTCTTCGAAAAAGGCTCTGCTCCGGGATAAAGGTCGATTACGAACTCGATGTCCCTATCAGGCGGTAGAGAACCCAAAGTCTCAGGGAAAACATCGATATATTCTCGCACGACCTCCGTCTCCTCAAGTTTGGCCTGATCCTTCGGTCTATTCAAAAGATAGGCCACTAAACCTGTCGCACCGTCCCGGACCAGTTTACTCGCCTCAACAAAAGAAATAAACGGGCTTAACTTCACCTTTCCGCCCTTAAACACCACTGAACCAAAAGAAACTTTCTTAACCCGACAATCCATCTGAGCCCCATGTTCATACAACCAATCCATACCCAAGATTACATCATACCTCTGCATCGGTATTTCAATCAAATCTGCGAGGAAAACTCGGCCTTCGAAGCTAACCGGACAACCCCGAAAAACCCTGCAAGTTACTAAACTACCACCAAGAGGGGAGCTAACCACGTAATCATGCGCACACAAGGAAATAGGCAAGCACATAGAAGCGGCAATATCCCGGGAAATAAAGGAATGAGTGGCCCCGGGATCAAATAATGCATGTAATGTAGTGCCATGAATGCTTATAGTACCTTCGATCACGGCATTTGGGTCGATTTCCACAGTTTGCTCTTCCTCAACTCCCAATGCGTAAGCCCTAGCTTGGATTGCAGGCCTCGGGTTATCTTGCTTCTTCGGGCATGTGTTCACCATATGATCCTGCGCCCCACAAATGAAACACCTCTTATGTAGCCTAAAGCAATTATCCACGTGATGAGGACCCTTGCAATAGGTACATTGCACTTTAGGTGGAGCCGGAAGTGCTAAGGGTCGATTCGGTTGATTAGGTCCCGCGGGTCGAGGTTGTTTATTTTGAGGCTTGGCTTGTTGAAAAGTTTGAAATGCCGGCCTCTTCCCGAATTTATTAAAATTCCCCGAGCTAGACCCTTGTCCGGTATGAGTACTCTTCCTCCTCATCACAACCCGTTCTTCAACTCTTAGAGCTTTGTCCGTGACTTTCGCCCAAGTACTTGTGTTAGAAGCCTCTAGAGCATCTTTCATATCCTCCCGAAGTCCTTGGAGGAATTGTGAAGCCTTGCTTTCATCATCATTGGCAATGTTCGGGGCATAACGAGAGAGCCTTTCAAACTCGTTGATATAATCAGTGACGGACATACCCCCTTGTTTGAGCTCCATAAATTCTCTCACCCTTCGATTTCTTGTAGCTTTGGGAATATATTTATTCTTGAATTCACGAACAAACACCTCCCATGTGATCTCCTCCTCGGTAGCCTCTAATCTTCCTTGCAAGCTTGACCACCAACTATAAGCTTGGCCTTGGATCATGGTAAGTGTGCATTGTAGCTTCTCCATAGGCCCACACGGTATGAGATTCCATATCCGGTTAGTTTGCACGAGCCATTCTTCTGCTTGGACATCATTTCCACCCACGAAAACCGGTGGATTTTGGTTCTTAAACTCCCGGAGAGTAGCTGTAATTAAATTTCCTCCATGATTCCCAGCCGGAGGTGCATTGTTTCTTTCCTGAGCCCTTTGTTCCAAATATACCGCTAATCTCTCCATGAAATTGCCCGGATCCATTTGGGGTGGTGGTGGTGGATTATTATCTTCCGGGTGTGGAGAATGATCTCGGTGATGACGATGTTCCGGAGATCTATCTCGGCGGTGGTGTCTTCGGGGAGGCATATTTCTACAAAAGAAAAGATTCCAATTCATATGCGTGAGGGTTAGTACATGTTCATGTACACGATTAACAAGAAGATAACCAATAATCACATAAATGCATATAACCACATTGTCCTAAGCCGTACGACCTAGACTCACCCGACTCGACTCTAGAGTTCCGGTTTTGCAACCGAGCGCTCTGATACCACTTTCAGGATGTGACGCCCGGAGCGGTGGGCCACCACATCCCCCGCACTTAAACCCGAACCCACATATGAAATGGATTTCCATACATGAGTCCAAGTCTAAGCGAACGGAACCTACACTCACTCCTTAGGCTAAGCGGGGCTAAAACTCGGACAGAGCGCGCAAAATCAACACATAAATGCGGAAGCCAAAACACAAGGATCGAAAAGAGCTCTATAATTAACATTTATACCATATACCATGGCCTCACGGCCCAAAAGATCGAGTATATACATCAAAAGCCCATAATTCAGCAAAATATAATTCTAACATCGAATACATAAAAGAGTATCCAAAATGCAAGAAGTATGGATGCAACTCGACCTAGACACACAAGTACAAGACCAAGACTCGCACTTCCCCGCCTAGCTCGAAACAACCTGCACTGAAGGTGGGAAAAGAGAGGGGTCAGTCAAAACTCGACTGAGTGAGGGGCTAAAACGCACACCCACACCTAAATACATATAAAGCAGAGCATATTACAAAGGTGATAGTCATGAATCGAGGCTAGGGTTTTACATACCAAATCATTTTCCAAAGATAACATATAATAGAGAGGAAAACCTATCTCGATCCATAATCTATCGAACAAAGCATAAACATAAGTCCGGCGAGAACGGACTATCCCTTACTCCATCAAACATAACATAAAATCGAATTCAAATCATATCCACCCCACATCCATGGTGTATCGGGAATCAAACCCTAACACCTACATTACCAAACACATACGGGGCAGCTAACCCACGATATGCCTTCCCCGGTTATCCACCGAGGGCTCAAGATACCACGCCTTCCCAACCTCCTTAGGTCGTACGTGAATATCTCAAATGAGAACGTGCACAGGGGTCATAACCGGCGACCCCTTGGTCGTCCCGGGTCTCCCTTACCCACGTCTCCGGGCCCAACAAACCATATCAAACCAAACTCCCATCTTTCAGGGTACAACTCGCTCAAACATATCCTATACGAATAACGAATTTCAAAATATAGCTTACTTATGCCAATACTTATACCAATTTCGAAAACGTAAAGCTTATTTCACAAGATCATAACATACCTTAAGCATTCGTATGTAATACGTATATATAAGTATATATATTCGCATACAGGGTAAGAAAACAACACGTAATAGGTCTTAGGTCACTTATCTAATATAAAAGATCTTAACCTCACCTTTGCAAAAGTAGAAGGAATGCAAAACGGGCGAACGAACACTTAAACCTCGGGCTCACGAACTTCCGGAAGAGGCTCTGAAACAAAAGAAGACAAGACCCGAGACTTAGACTCAATAATGTACCAATTAGACGCCCGGCAAAATGCATGGATCATGTTCACAAAAATGTCACAATCAAGTCATATAATTGCATAGTTATAACAATTAATCATGCAAAAGAGAAGCAATTAAAGTCATAAAATGCATAATTAAAGCAAAGAGAAGTAGTAGCAACTTCTAGGTTTTGAATTTTTTCCAAAGGGGAAAATCCACCCCCATGGATTTTTCTAAAGGGGAAAATCCACCCCCATGGATTTTCCAAGAGCTACTGCCTCAAATCCACCCTCGCGGATTTTTCCTTAAGGAAAAATCCACCCCCGTGGATTTGCTCCAGTAGAGAGGAGTTCCGGACATGGGAACGGCCGTTCCCGTTCCCAGTACAACTGGGAACGGTCGTTCCCACTCTCGGTCCATGAACAGTAAGGCCTGGGAACGGTCGTTCCCAGTTTAAAACTGGGCGGGAACGGCCGTTCCGGCCTGGTTCGAAAAGCTGGAGCAGAGTTTTACACAGAAAACAGGGGAAGCTCGAAAATATGCCAAAAATGGCCAAAATCCAACCTTTAAAGTTGCCATAACTTCTCAAAAAGCACATACAATTCAAATATATCATACTTAACATGTCGTCACTCAAATAGCTCAAGAAAATGGAATTAAAAGCCATGATCACATGAATGAAAAATTCAAGCTAGAATCAAGAACCTCAATAAATGCTCACCCAACCTATCATAAAGTGCAATAAATGCAACATATATAACCTATACAACTCATACAAGAAGCTAGAAATCCAACATCTCAAGCAAAGAGCAAGAATTCACCATAAAAGCTAAACCCTTACTATTCACGTAGGGGAGCAAAGGCACAACAAACTCACACCAAACTCATAAATTAAACCATGGAAACGTAGAGCATGACGAGGGGATTCCGAAACCTACCTAAGCTCGAGAAAAGACGAAGAAACGAGAGAGAACTTGGCTTGGAAAGTTGGATGATCAAAGCTTGGGGTTTGCTCTCTTGCTTGCTTGAGTTGCTGCTGAACGTAATGAGGGAAAGAGAGAATGGTTCAGCCTTTAAGGGCTGGACCGATTGGTTCACGGGTTCGGTTCAAGGTTCCCGGTTCAAATTGGTTCGGTTTACCAAATACGGGTTCAAATAAGGCCAACTCAAATAACCGAATAATTCACATACAACATTAACTCACGTAAGTCATGTAAATTCAAATAATTCATAGAAGAATTAAAATTAAATAATTCAAATAACAATTAGAATAAATATAAAATGCGTAAATAATAATTTTAAATGCGCACATACATCATACCTGTACGGTCTGAAAGTCGGGGTGTCACATTTTGCATGCATCACACACACACACATATATATGTTATACCACAACGGGTGGAGTTTAGCAGTTTGGCGTTATGCTAACTTAATTAAATATCTTTCGGTACGCAGTTATTATTGGTAGGAAAAGTTTTACAACTTATTGATTCGACCAGACTCAACCTATATAAATAAGTTATTTGCCATATATATATAATTTATAATTCTATAATTCACGAGTACTTTGGGTTGAAAAATATCTTATTTGAATTTATTTATGATTTAGCTTTCCCTAAGGGCGGTTTGATTAAACTTATTCTCACATCTTAATTATAAAATATTTTTGTAGCATATAAGATGTTGACTCTTCTTCTGGAAATAAGCTTTCAGAGTACTTGGATAAAACATAAAAGTATGATCACGAATTTATAAAATGTTAGTAACGATAATTGTGGAATTAATAAGACCAAAAAGTATGGGACTAATGTTAGGAATTTAAAATAAGTTGGCGTTTCCTAAAGTGGTTTTTAAAGAGAATCGTTGTTGGTTTTTTCACTACCCCCAATAAGATTCAAATCCGTAACCTATATCCCTTAAGTTCTCAGTTTGTCTCTAGCGTTTCCTAACTTATGTTAAAGGAGCTTACAACTTGTTCAAACTATAAGCTTACCTACCACGCCCCACTTGCGTGATTATAAACTCCTGAACAATTGATATATATCACTATTTAGAAGAGCTTATTAATCAGCTCATCCAAACACCCACTAAATACACATCTCCTCCTGTATACGTTTATAATGCATGAAAACTTCCAGACAATTCACGTTGTTTTCGACACTATTAGTTGGATGTGATACATTATAGACTTTGCTCCATGTGTAGACGAACTACCAATACTTACACGAACTATAAATTGTAGTTATGCGAATTTGGAATATTTCTCGATTTATGCGTGTTATCCTTAGGTAGCGGTTATGCAATTAATTTTCTTTGTATCACTTTCAATTTTATCAGTGTGCCCCGTAAGGGACAAAATACAATATATATATATATATATATGTGTGTGTGTGGTGATGATTACTATTGAATATAATTACGGAAAATAACATCACTAATGCAGAGAAATGAATTAAAATAAGAATACCGTTATGAGGTCATTCAGCTCGTCTTAATATAATGATGAATTTTGGTCTCCAAAATTCTAAACTTTAATTATGGTTTTAGCCAACAATTGACGAAGCAACCACTTCCCCTTTATTTACTTACCAGCACCACTCCCCTTCTTTCTTTGTCTGCCTCGCATATATCTTTAATTAATTAATTAATTAATTTGCACATTAATTAATAATTTGATATCAATTTAATCACTTCTTGTTGTGTTGCTTGTAGTTGAACTCCTCATTCTCTACTATATTCAAAATTTCCCCCTTTATTATTATTATTATTATTATTATTATTATTATTATTAATTCCTCAAAACTCCCCAAGTGATAAGTGAAATTCCTTTTCACTCCCCAGTTTTGAAAAACTTCCCTTTCACTCCCCAATTGAAAAACACAATCTGTTTTTACTCCCCATTTTTTCAGAATGTTGTATCCGAATTCAGGAATCGCGTAACTAAATCCCCAAATAATGTATTTTTTTCACCAAATGATGTATTATGCGATTCCTGAATTCGGATACAACATTCTGAAAAAATGGGGAGTAAAAAAAAGATTGTGTTTTTCAACTGGGGAGTGAAAGAGAAATTTTTCAAAACTGGAGAGTGAAAGGGAATTTGAAAATTTTTTTGGTACTATTCAAAGATTTCCCCTTATTATTATTCCTCAAGGCTCAAATAATGTATATTAGGCTCAAATTGTAGCACGTACGAATATCTTTATTTTCTATTGCAATTTCATAGGGGCCCGCCCGGGTTGTAATTCTTCTTCTTCTTTTGTTTTTTTTTGAATATGCATTGAATTCATTTAGACACGTTATAAGCTATGATGCACTGATACGGATACGACACGACACGATATGGATACAACGATACGGATTTTTTTTTGAATTTTCTGTATGAGGAGTGTCGGATATGGTGTCCGACACGACACGACACGGCAAAATGATATTTTTAGAAGTGTCCGTGCATCATAAATTATAAGAAACATAAAGTTTACTATCTGATATCACAAAACAAATTAATTCTTCCCATATATAATAAACAAAGAAACTATTTAAATCATATGTGATTCATGGGCATTATTAGTATATACGTATCTTTACATATTTTATTTCTTTTCTTTTCTTTGTTTATACATTTGCAGACATAATACTACTTATAATTAATATATAAAGTTTGTAACTATGCACTAACAGCAGCAATGTTAAAATTATCACCATAACTATATGCGTTAAGTGATAATATTTTTTATTTCAATTTTCATTAATTAGCTAGTATCGTCAAATATTCTGTAAAATATGATTGGGTGTTAATAATTTTATTCTCTCCTTACTAGGCAAAATATTAACGTCCCAACGCAGCCCGAAGCACCCGTGAGTATGTCTAAGGTATCACATTGAACAAGACACGTAGATTCCTAACCCACGATGAGTGCGTAAAGCATCAGGAGCCGAATAGGAAGGAGAAAAGAATAACAACTATTACATGTTTATTTTCTAGAATGAAAGGGAATTAGATTAATAATCCTATTTAAATTTATTATTATTAATATTTTTGCGAGTTGGGATTGATAACATGATCCGAGATGATGTTGGATAAAAGGTTGATTATTCATTCTATATTTCCCATGAGATGAACAATTCAACATCACATCCCACCACTCATCCTATTACTCAATTATCTCATCTCATCCTAACCAATAAAATAAACATGCAACTAATGACTAAACCCGCATTACTAAACATATCACGAAAATTATTTTGTAATAACATCAATTCTTTGTTTACTAAATTAAACTTAATCACTCAAGGAGTCTTAGTCTATTAATAACTTGCTGGATAACAAGAGGTGGATTTTATCTGATTATCTAAAAGGTTAGGAGTTCAAAATTTACCACCAAATGGAGTAATTTAGTGATTCGGCGCTATATTAGCTTAACAAGAGGTTTTGAATTTGAGTCCTTGGGAATGCAGCTACCATCGGTAGGAAGAGCTTTATATCATAAGTAGTTCGTTCCGACTCGACCCATGGAAATGGGCTATAAAACCAAAATAAGAGGAGTTCAAAACCTATTTATTGAAAAGGTCTATTGGAGAAGAGTTTTATTTGTCGATTAATTCGAACTCAATTAAATAAAATATAGAAAAAAAAAAAAGTTATTCAAAGATAAAGTTAACGACCAAACATATTTACAGTACCTAAAATTACTTTTTCGTACATTATAAAACCAATCAATTTTATTTGTCCCACAATTTCCCCTAAAACTTGCACAAAAATACAAAATAATTAATCAAAGATTCCCTTAATATTATATACATATAAGATTTACCTCCCTAACCAATTTCCCCCGGCGGAGTTAGAGAAATCCTGGTGATCAATGGAGAAATTGCTGACCTAAGATGATGGCAGGAGTGAGGTGAGGTGTGTTGATTATCTGCAATTAAAACAAGGAAAAAACTATTAATTAACTCATAATTGTCAAATATAGTTTGGTACCAAGAGTTTTAATTAGTGTTAGTTGCGGTTAATTTGCATGAGAAGCAATGCCCAAAATTCAATGTTGCTATCACTGTTCCATCATTCACATTTCTACCTGTGTGTTATCATGGACACATTTTGTCAAACAAAAACAAAAAAAGGGTATCATGAACCCATCATGTCTCCGATTGGACGTTATCAAAACTATTAATTTTACCACTTTACCCTACACATAAACTTTATGCCTCACTAATATTCCCTAAGAGCCCCTTACGAGATTTGATAATTACAACTCGTATCCTTTTAGATGAAAATTTTACACAACTCACATTTCAAGTTTGAAAATTTACAAATGAACTCATTCTGGTAGGATTTTTCACGAAATTTTTTTTGAAATGATTATATTTAACCACTAATTAGTTCAGGTTCGAATCCCGCTTGGGTGTGCGTGTGTTAAGAAAAAAGAATACTAATTAGTTTATCACCGCTAATTGAGGAGGAAAAAAAAATCATATGAATATCAATTTATAAACAAATCATGTGTTGATCCTCAAGAAACTTCGTAAATTAGGTGTCTGTCACTTGAGAATGATGTATGAATTGTTGTGAGTAACTAATTAATGATGATATATAGTTGATTTAAGAATGATTTTGCAAAAAATCCAACCGGAGTGGGTTTATTTGTAATTATCAAAACTTGAAAGGGTGGGTTGTATAATATTTTCATTTAAAGGGGTATAAGTTGTAATTGTCCAATCTCACAATGGGTGCGGACGTAAACAACTCTATTTTCTAATAAATCTCTTGCCAACTTGTTTAATGGGGTCATTAGTCCGGACAAAAATTATAATTAGACTTCATTTAATTTCTTTTGTTAATTCACCACTGATATTAGTTATTATATGAATCAAATCGCCCATGGCAAAAATGTGGGGAAAAGGAGCAGATTATAGTGGACCGAATGTCGCGTTTAGACCTTTGAACTTTTTGAAAATTAATGACAAAATAGTCGATATAAATTACAATAATTAGCATTGGCATATAAAAGCCAACGCTAAATATGAATCCAAATTTCTACCGAAACCCATTTGATTTAGGCACATTGGATGTGGGTTGAATTTAAATTAAAAAAATATTGTGAATTTCTGGATTTGAGTTGGGTTAAATAGATTGATTTATCAATCAAGAATTTGGAGGGGTGAACTTTAAGGTGGAGTCGGGGAGAGAATGCTGCGGCAGCACAACAGCAGCCGTTCACTACTTTCTTATATACACTTCTTTTAATTAAAATAAGTATTAGAAATTATAATTTATTGAGTTTTTCGCCACTTAAGGTCACAAAAGTTTCATTTTTAATCTCGTCTCAACTCCAATGAAATTCTCTATACACCTCTGTCATATAATTATATACATACCTATATAGATATATGTGTGTGTTTGAATGGCGATGAAGAGGGAATATTGAAGCTGTAAACTTTTTGACAATGAACAATAAAATGTTCTACTTTGTTGAGGCTTTATCAATTCCAGTACTGCCGAAGCACCTCCAAAAAGCAGCTTTTTAAGAAAAAAGGTGATTCCAAAACTCCTTCATTATTAGTTAATGATTTATCACAACTAGCAAAATTGCCTCTTAGATGGGAATTCGGAATCTCTCTACCTATGCACCAATCCCAAAATATGCTTTACATTGGAATCGACGCGTTGATGATTTGTATTTATATGATTCGGCTTTCGATTAAAAAAAAAAAAAAAAAAAAAGAAAGTTATGTGAAATTTGAGCCAATATCAAAAATAATATTTTTCTAAAAAATTCTTCCAAAAATACTATTTTCTTTTATATATATTAATGAAATAATATAGAACGCCATTTCATTTGACGATCTTTCAAATTTGATTGACTTTGGGTTTTTCTAGATTGATAAATTACAACAAATGGTACAATAATTTCCTAAAATTATATTTCTAACCCAAAAAACCTTTTTATAAAAAAGATCTATATACTTTCTAGATATATCAAATAGACCCCTAAATTTTTAAAACTATTTTGTAAATTTTTAAAACTAAATTGTAATGGACAAAGCATCAATACACCCCCTCTTTAGATGGTATCAGAGCCTAGAAGACGATGTCTTTTGGGATAAAAAATATAAAACTTTAATAAAAATAATTATAAACACTATGTTTAAATTATTTGAAATAGGAATTATTATATGGTTTCAAATTCTAGATAAAGATAAAAAATTAAATGATCTAGAAGAAGAAATGAATTATCTAGATATAGATGGTTATAATACCGATATATCCTATGATGATACAGATTGGCAATATCCTTCACCGTGAGAATTTTAAATAAACGTGAGTTAGCTAATTTATATAATTTTTATGAAGATATGTTAAAATATTTTCTAAAAAAGAATAAATTAAATCCTTCCAATTATTATAAAAAGAAGATAAGGAAGTTTAGAATAAAAAGAAATTATTATTCAAATCTCTTTTCTATATGAATCGTTATTGGAAAGATTTGATTAACAATATAAATAAAATATTAGAATTAGATACTAAAATAGATAAGGAAATAAAAGCTCCATTTAAAGTAATAAATTTAGAAAAGGCCAAACAATACGAAAAAGGCTCTTTTGATGATTATATGCTTAATACGATAGTTTCAAGAATGCTAAAAGAACAAGAAGAGAGTTCGAAAGGAGCTCTTGAAAGGCTTAAGGCTAAAGGAACTAATATTGAAAATGAAAATAAACAAGAAGAAAATCAAAATCAAAATAAAATACAAACATGAATGAAGTGAATGATTTAATTGAAGATTTTGAAAAAATAAATTTGGAAGATATAGTAGAATATGAAGTAAGAATGAATAACACTGGTCCTTCAGGAACCAAAAGAGCAGATGGATCAACTATAGAAGATCCAGATGAATCTATGGGATCTAATGAAACAAAGAGTTATCCAACTTATTTTAATACAAAGAAAAATAAACATCAAGATAAAAGACTTAAAGGATATAATAATAAATATCAACTTAATGATGAATATTCAGAACCTATAAATATAAAGGGTAGTAAATTAAATTTAAATAATAAAAAAGATAAAAGGAAAGCTTTAATCAAATGACAAAATGATATGATTGCCTATTTTTTAAATCAAGATGAAATATATGCTACTATATCTAGACGAACTGAATATATAATATCTACCTTTGATGGGATAGTCCATAATTGGTGGGAAGGTGTTTCTTCTGACATACAAGGAATAATGAGAACCTCTATGGAAATGGGTTTTGATAAAGATATAAGAAGCGGAGTAGAAGCTATGGTGAACTATATATCAGATGAATTTTTAGGAGAATCTTGGATAAATAATACCGAACAAGAAAAACTAAAAGAAAAGGAAGAAGCTAGAAATGATCTCATAAATCTATCTATATGCTCTATTAAATTTCTCCGAAATTATATAGAAGAATTCTGTGACTATTTTTATAAACAGTATTATAGTGGAGAATCACAAGACATATACCTTAATATGTTTTACTCGAAACTCCCAAATCCTTGGAATACACATATAAATAAAGTTTGGGAAAAGGAAAAAGAACCTACGCCTAATAATTTAGGTGGAAGAGTAAGAGTATTAATAAATGAATTAAGAAGGCTTTGTTATGAACAACAATTATACAAGAAATCTAGAAAAATTTCTGGACTTTATTGTTCAAATCTAGACATGCCTACCCAATGGGGTTGTGAAAAGAAAAATAAAAATAGACCTTATAAAAAGAGAAAATTCAAAAGGAATAGATACAAAAAATATAATAAGTTTGATAGAAAACATATAAAGCGTAAAAGAAGGTTTTTCAAAAGAAGGGAAAAAATTAATAAAAAACCTACAAAATGCAGATGCTGGAATTGTGGAGAAGAAGGTCATAAATCACCAGAATGTCCTAAATCTAAAAAGGTAAGAGCAATAGAAGCTGAATTTATAGAAATTAGAGATGAACTCGAAGAATATCTGATATAGAAAATAATATAGGAAATGAAATATATGTTGAAATAAGTTCTTCAGAGAATTCTGAATTTGAATTTGAATCTGATTAAATGGATTCTGAAATACAGAATTATAAGGAAGAAGAATTAATAGAAGAAGAAAGTACAGTAGGATATGCTAAACGAATAACTTTTAGTCAAGAAACACTTGACAAAATAAAAAACTTAAAGTTAAGTGCAGTAAATCCAACAAATAATATATTCACTGGATTGGCTAATTTAGTAAAAAGAAATAAGATAAATATCTATGACTATCATGAGGTAGAAAAAGCTATAAGTATAGAAAATACCTCTGGAAATGTCAAGATAAGTCTTATAACAAGAGGAATAACTAATAATACTATAAATAAAGTGAAAAAATCTCTTAAACCAAAGATACAGTATATATATTTGGGAAGAGTACAATTTCTAGTTAAATCTTTATTTAGAGAATGTATCGATAGTCCATTAGTTCTATCTTTACATGATCAAAGATTTAAAGATGCTAAAACTAGTCATTTAGGAACAATAGAAGGAAACTTGTTTTATAAACAATTTCTTTTTGATGTTTTTCCAAAATACAGTATCAATTTGCAAGATGAAAATATAGATGAAGTTTTAAACATACACTATAAATTTCTAAAAGATATAGGTTTAAAGGATGGCAGTAAGGCTTTCACTATTTACTATAGAGCACTTTATGTGTTAAGTAATAGCAATTATGGTAAAACTTATCAAGATGAACCATACTTAAAAATAGATGAAGAATGTAAAGATATAGCTATAGCAAAATTGCCTCTACTAGAAGAAATACAAGAAATAGAACCATATCAAATAGAAATTAATAATAAACCAGAAATGGAAAAGAGATTATTACCCTCTAAACTTAGTTTCCAAGGAAACAGGTTAATTGGAGGAAGTTCTAAATATTCTCTTACTGGAGAAAGCTCTGGTATTAAAATGGAAAGAAAATTAACTGTTAATAGTTCTTTAAGATGTACAAATACTATGGTTATAGAAGGAGAATATTTTAATGTAACGAATAGAATATTTGGACATAAAATATTAATTGACACAGGAGCTAGTGTTAATCACTTGGCTCAAGTAAAAAATAAAGGACTAATAGGAATGATTACTAGTGTGCCCATCCAATATACAACCTTTGATGGATTTAAGGCAACATGTAATCAAGAGTTATATGTCCCAATTACCCTACAAGGAATAAAATTGAAAGTTAAATGTTGTTTAGATTCATACATGAATGGAGAATTCTTTGATATAATTCTAGGAAATGAATTCTTCAATAATTGCGAATATTACAAAATAGAAAAGAATGGAGTTACACTTCAAATTCAAGATAAAGAAATATTTTGTCCCAAATATGAAAGGGATTAATTTTCCTTTTAAGTGTTTTTATACAACTAACACTATTAAAAGGCAATATAACAACTTGTGCTTTGATAGATACTGGATCAGAGATAATAATATTTAAAACATTCTTAATTAAAGAATGGAAAACAGATAGCAATATAAGAATTAAGGGCATCACTGGACAATCTCAAGCTATCAATAAAGTTGCTAAAGAAGTAGAAATTATACTTGGGAGTAAAATAATTCTTATTAAACTAGTATATGAATACAACTCTTTAGAAGCAGATGTATTATTAGGAAATGATTTCCTTGAACAATTTCAATTTTATA
Source organism: Lantana camara (assembly GCA_037501455.1). NCBI lineage: Eukaryota > Viridiplantae > Streptophyta > Magnoliopsida > Lamiales > Verbenaceae > Lantana > Lantana camara. Next base: position 115,666,663 of record CM074857.1, read on the forward strand.
CACAAAATGTATATATGGTAACATTAAAAACATCATGCGGACATCTTCTTAAAATACCAAGAGTCAATAAACCATTCAGAGTTCAGCCAGCTGAGCGTGGTGGACGACAGGTGTTTGAGAAAATTCCAATACAAATAAATACCATTTCTATAAAAAGAATAAACTTAGATTCTATAAAAAAGAAAATAGAAGAAAACTATAATAATAACCCGTTAGCTTTTTGGAAAGAAAGTCATCCTAAGGCTAAAATAGAATTAACTAAAAATGTAATTATAAAAGAGAAACCTATGTTATACACTATTGAAGAAAGACAAGAATTTGAAAAACAAATAGAAGAATTACTGGATAAAAAACTCATTCAGAAAAGCTTCAGTCCTTTCTCTAGTCCTGCTTTTATGGTTATGAATGAAGCAGAAAAGAAGAGGAATAAAGCTAGAATGGTGATAAATTATAAAAGGTTAAACTATTTTACTAAAACCAATAGTTACCCTTTACCAAATAAAGAAGTTATTATAAACCTAGTCAAAAACAAGTCTTTCTACTCTAAATTTGATTGCACATCAGGTTTTTGGCAAATAAAAATGGAAGATGATAGTATTCAATATATTGCATTCAGTGCTCCTCAAGGGCATTACGAATGGCTTGTAATGTCTTTTGGGCTAAAAAATGCACCATCAATATACCAAAGAAAAATGGATAATATCTTTTGAAAATATCATAATTTTATGATAGTATATATAGATGATATCTTAATCTCTTCAAATACAGAAGAAGATCATAGAAAACATCTTTTATTATTTGCGCGAATTTGTAAAGAAAATGGAATTGCTCTTTCTGAGAGAAAAGCCATAATAGAGAAGAAAGAAATAGAGTTCTTAGGGTTAAAATTGAGTGCTGCAGGAATAAAATTGCAACCTCATATTTCCCGAAAAATCTTAGAATTTCCAGATAAACTAGACAATAGAAATCAAATAGAAAGGTTTCTTAGATGCTTAAATTATGCTGAAGGATTTATTCCAGAATTAGCAAAGAAAAAGCATGAAATACAAAAATTGCTTAGAAAAAATAATACAAAAGGATGGAATTCTAAACATACAGAAATAGTTATTAGTCTTAAAGAGGAATGTAAAACATTACCAGAATTAAGACTACCAGAAGATAAAGACAATCTTATTGTCCAAACTGATGCTTCAGATTTATACTGGTCTGCAATTCTAAAAACAGATCTAAATGAAATTTGTAGATATACCAGTGGAACTTTCAGTCAAGCAAAAGTAAATTATATAACACATGAAAAAGAACTACTTGGTATAATAAGAGGAATTGAAAATTTTTCTCTTTTTCTTCTACAAAAACCTTTTGAAGTTCATACAGATAACACTCAAATTCAGAGTTTAATTCAAAATCAACTTCCAAATAAACCTCAATATAGGAAACTTCATCGTTGGCAAGTTTTCTTGTCTCATTATAATTTTAAAATAAAATATATTAGAGGAATGGATAATTTCTTGGCAGATTTCTTTTCTCGAAATGTTGAATTTGGTCTTGATTAAAGGCGAGTATATGCTTATACATATACCTAGTCCATCTCAAACGGTAGATGGTAAAGATATTATCAAATCCGTTAATAGGTGATGATTTCCTAAAAATCATATTGAGAAGAGTATATGCTTATACATATACCTAGTCCATCTCAAACGGTAGATGGTAAAGATAATAACAAATCCGTTGAAGGGTGGTGATTTCCCAAAAATCACTTCAAAGCTAATAAAGTTTTAATTTATCTTCGTTTTGTAGGATAAAGGACATACAAGGACTTGATGAAATAAAGACTGAAGTTGATACATTGATAGTAATTTCTCTCGATATAAATGAAGCACTAAACATCTTTGAAGACTCCATACAAGATAGTCTTAAGGTTTTATCCGATCTTGTCATAGAAAATGCAAAAAGAATGGATAATTTATACAAAAGAATTGAGAAATTAGAAAATGATAAAGAAAAGGCGGAGTGTTCAGGCAGTAAAAAGCCAGAGATGCCTGTGAAAATAGAGGGAGATAATAAAAGACAAGAGATAAAAGTCGAGGAAGAGAAAAAGACATCCTCTACAAGAAAAATAAAAATAGAACCACTTCAAAAATCTGGTTCTTTCAAAACTGTGCAAATAAAGGGTGAATATATACCAAAACATTCTTATGATAAAGAATACAAAAAAATGTTTGATCTCACATATAACTATCCAGATTGTGAAGAAATCTTTTACTCAAGTAGTAACACAATATACCCAAGGTTAGCTGTAATCGATGGGGCTGATCCAAACCAAGTTCTAAAATTTGCAGAATTTGGTTTTCTTGATTTAATATATCTGAGCAAAGAACAGAAGGAAATAAGTGGATTTGAGGATACAATCAAGTCTAATTAGGTTTCCCAATTTGCTAAAGGAAGACAATGTGTTTTGAAATTCTACACCATATCTCCAGAATTGGATGGAAATAGATGGTACGAGTCACTTCATATTGTCTCAATAAATCCATTATACAGCAACATCAGCTTAGAAGTTGGAAGAAAAAGTTTCAAGGCTGCAATATACTCCCTAGAATGGGTTGTTACAAGAAGAGCTCTAGGGATAAAAGCAATACAGAGTATCGCAGAGAATCTTCTAAATAAAGGTTTTCAAACCATTTGTGCCACTGGTAACTGGATTTTGGTTACTAAAGGCTCTGTAAATGATCCAAGATCTGGATTACTAGAGGAATACTACAGGTGCCTTGTTATCCATAGAACTATTTGCTCCACTGCTACAAGACAAGAGGCGTGCAAATTGATTGGGTGTCATACAGACATCAAAATGTGACAGTATAAGGAGAACAGTCCAATAGAGAGACGTAAGCAATGACGTCTGCAACCACTATAAAACTGTCGGTAAGATCTCAGCCGTTGAAGAAAAAGATAAATCTAAGGGATACCAATAAAAGCTAGGATTTCCTTATCTTAAGGAATCTTATCTCTCTACACGTTTTGAGTTGTATAAATAGATGTGATCTTTAATATAGAAGATCATCGAAAAATCAATAGTCAAGAGTGCGAAAGAGTGTTTGAAAGAGTTGTAATATGAGTGTTTCTTTTGTACTGAGTATGGAAAAATAAACCCATAAAGGGGAAATAAAATCCTTTCTTTCATAAATCACAAGTCTTATTTTGTTTTGAGCTTATTAAATTTCTTTACTCCCTTATCCTTCAAAAATAGATTATCATTCTATAAGTCGTAGTGATTTTTCGTTGGAGATCGAAGCTTGTTTTCCGTGGATGTCCATATAGGCAGGAGGCCGTCAGGACCTTTGGAATGTTTAGCTGATCGAGGAAGAAGAAGACGAGTCTTAGAAGAATCCGATAGATCTTTATTGAAGATGGAGGAGATAAAGAAAGGTAATAAACTTTACTCAAAATATTTTGTGTTGTATGATTTTAGAATGGATTTTAGAGTACTCTTGTTAAAATCAATAATTAATGAATTTTGCTATTAAAATTGGTTATTTTAAATATAATACTTGGTGCATACTCATAAAACATATATAAAACCATGGATGATAATGATGATTATAGTAGTGAATTACTTCAAGCATGCAATTTTAGTAAATGTTTTGATAAAGATACATCTAATAGACATTTTAGGTATTTTGTAAAGAAATTCCTAAATGATAGAATGAGAAGAATAGTAAATGAACATGCTAATAAACATAAATCAAAAGAAATAGATTGTGATGAAGAATGTAGAAAAACAAATAAAAAATTGAATTTTATAAATAAAGTTATAATTGCTATAGAACAAGTTTATGAACAAGAAGGATCATCAGATTCATAAAAAATGATTTCCAGAAAAATAAAGGCAGATATAAAATGGTTAGGATTAAAATTAAGATCTTTTACAGCAAGATTTAAAAATTTTAATTTTATGATGAAAATTTTCAGGATGCTTGAAAAAGATAATAGATTATCAGAAGATGCTAAAGAAGAATATAAACAAATTAAAACAATAAACAAAAGGCTAGTTGAAAAAATACATCAAAGAGAAATAAATGGTTAAAAATGGATTTATATGAAAAATAAATAAATAGACTACAAAGAATAAAGGCATGGAAGGCAATAAAATATAATAAAGAAAAGTTAAATAATATAGATGACCAATTTCAGAAAAATATGCATGAATATATATTAAAAGGCTTAAAAGAAAAACAACAATATCTTATGAAAGATATAATTAATTCTAAAAATACTTTACTACGTTTAGAAGATGGTATTAATTATATTAAAAGGCAAAATAAAGAGACAAAATGATCAATGAAAAATATACCTCGCTATAATATAATGGATAAACGAATATTAGAAGAAAATAATGAAATGATAAGATGGTACAAAAATAGAATTAGGAAAATATATATAATTTCATCAACCTAAAATCTTCATATACCTTTTTAACATATTTTAAAAGATTTGGGGTTAAATTTATAAATAATACAAAGTTTTGGACAATGTAACAAAATATGTCCTTTTTGTCTTATTTGAAAACTCCATTTCATTTGGCGACCTATAACAAAAAATAAAGCCCATTTCTATTTGGTATTATTTTATAAAAGAAATACCATTCAAATACTATTTTTGAAAAAGGCCCTGTGAAATTTCTAACTCATCAATGTAATTATTTGGTATATTGTTAGATTATAACAAGAATATTATTAATATAATATTATTACAGCTAATACTGTAAAAATATTTTTTATTGGACTTCTATTAATTGATGGTTGTATTAAAAATAAAACGGGCTAAATTAATACAGTTAATGTGACAAGACTTATCAGACCTATTTATTTGACCAACTATCTTTAAAGGCTTGATTTTAGTAGATGTGGTCTGACAGCTGATGTAGGCCCACTTTAGAAAGCCCGTGGTGGGAGGGCGCCTAGAGTTATATTTATTGATGGCTAGGTCCCCTCTCCACTCCACGTTCTTGATATTCCGCTTTCCCATCTAAGCTGTCAACTGTCGGTGAGAGAAGGAGAGGAAGATCTAGTCAGAGAAATTAAGCATACCAGGTGAAATTGCCCAACAAGATCGGTAAATATCAGGTTCAATTCAATAGGCGAAACTTAGGTATATCTACACTCTCAATTATATCGGTGTTCTAAATTCATGGTGTTGATCTTGGCGAAAATATCTTACAGTTGGTATCAGAACCATACATCTATGAATTTAGAATCCTAATTTTGAGTATTTAATTGATATGAATATCAAATTACAGATTCAAAATTTTCAGTCACATCATATCTGTAATTTTGATACATATGATGTTCTCAAAATTTATGAAATTTTAATTTCGTCGCCTGTCATTTCGTTGCTACGACAGCCCGGCCCGAGTTAAAATTGTTGTTGGCAATATATGATATATGTGCGCTATGTCTCATGTGAATTTTCCTTATATCAATCGGTCTTGGAATGTTTAGGAATTAATTTATGTCATAATTTCCATTCTGGGCAGTTAATTCTTCCTTTTCCTTTCCCGGAGCCCAATCATAAATTACAGGGATCATGAATGGTAAGTGGTAACATAACGTTTTATATTTTCATTAACTATTTGAGTTAATGTTTGATTAGTAGAATGTGGGGCCATGAATCATTGCTATCTATATGACTTGTAAGCAAGAAAGCATTAGATAGATAGTATTTTGTTTCAATTTCTTTTAATTATGAGGTTATTTGTTTTGAATTTAGAACATCAGGTTCTATGGACGAAAAGATATGTATTTTTGCAAATAATCGTGTGATCACCAACTCAAGAATTATTAGGGAAGTAGTAAAACGTCCTTTTAGCACAAAGCGAGAAAAGACTTCTTTTTCGATTACATGTCTAGAGTTTAAATTGAATTGGAATACTATTAGAACTATAAGTTCAAATTAGTTATGAACTAATCACTTTTTTGGTCATAGTGAATATTTTATACAAATCCCTTATATTTTATCGTAATCCTCATTAATTATTGGAGGGCACATGAGATTTGAAAATCATTATATACCAATGTTGGAACAGCAAGTTTGATGAGTTTGCTTGGACTATCCTGATACGGCTCCATTGATGTCGCCGGAGAACTCTGCTGGAGAAGAAGATGATCATATTGTAGTTGCTGAGGAAGGGGAGATGATTGCAGGGGATCGTGAGGAAGAATTTGGTTTGGGGAATGTGAGAGATATTGATGCAGAGAACGTAGCGGTTGTGCGGGGGAATGAAGCACAACAAAGGCGCGGGAGTGGGCGCAGAATTGGTTTATTTATTTATTAAATAATTAATAGATAATGTCTTAGTTTATTTATTTATGAAATAAATAATATGAGATAATATCCTAAAGTAGTTAGGATAATTATAATAATTAATAATATGATTATTAATTGATTATATATTAATTATCTCATTATGTATTTTTTTTTTTTTTTTAATCTCTCAGAGTTTTCCCCCACCCAATTTAGTGAAGGACTAATCTCTCGAGGTAGCTGAAGGCACTTATTGCGGGTGTAGCACCCCAGACGGAGGATACCACATCCCCCGCACTAGGACCCAGACCTGGTCATGAAATGAGAAGTCCATGCCCGAATCCGAATCATAGCGAACGGGAGACCAACTCACACACTAGGTTAGGCGGAGCTAACTCAACAAACTCAGAGTGCGGAAGCGAATAACCAACAATCATGGACAAATAGCGGAAGCAAGTAAATCAACATGCAAAGCAGATGACGGGGTTCAACTAGCATAGATACCTAATCCCGAATGTCAATTCATAATCCAACATAATAAACAACATAAGTATCATCAAAATATCCAACATTACCCAAGTACTAGTTTACTAACCCCACACGGGTTTAAGTCTGAGTAAAACATAAACATAACCTTCAAGTGTGAAACATAAATACATGACAAAAGTAGAGTATGCAGCAAATGCATCCTAACACCAACTAGACTGACAAGTGTGACTCAGAAAACTCACTGCCTCCTAGCTTAAGCCAAAAGAACCTGCAACTAAAAGATAAAATGAGGTGTTAGTCAACTGACTGAGTGAGGGGGCTAACGCACACCCACAATATATATATTTATAATGAGCATAGCACATAACAAAAGGGTGAACTCATGAACCGAGGATAGGTGTTGCATACCAAAACATCTCGAAGAACCCAAATAGATATAAGTTTAGAAAACATTTTCCAGAAAGACTCTATCCCGATTCATAATTCCATACACGACATATCAAGTGCTCGGCGAGTACGAGCTTCCAGCCTTTACTCCTCAGGACATAAAGCAAAATCAATCCATCCTCTACTCCAATGATAGAAGAGCTACGCGTTGGCCCTAACCATCCAACTGACCCGCCCTCAAGGGGTAGCTATCCCACAAGAGTCCTCCTCGGATAAAACACCGAAGGCTCAAGATATCACGCCTCCCCTATCTCCCTGAGTCACGTAATGATATCTCAAATGGAACTACGCACATGGTTGGAACCCCGACGACACTAACTGTCCCCGGGGACCCATTACCTGTAGCTCCCCGGATCCACAACAGAATAGAATAGAACAGGTACCATATATCATGGCCAACTCGCTATAGAATTATAACATAACTGAATTTACCAAAATGGCTTACATATGTCTCAAAAACTCATTTTTATATATATCCCCACGCTGTGGAATTTAAGCCACGAAGGCTCCCACCCACGCAGGACGCACGCACAAGGTCATAAACATATCATATCCAACACATACGTATTTATAGTAAGGTATACTCGCATGCAAGGGTAGAAATCAACATGTAAAGGCCATAGGTCGCATAACTATACAAAATCCTAAACCTCACCTTGTGCAAGTAGAGTCTGAGAGTGTGAAGGGCCAAACACTCTAAACCTCAGGCCCACCGGCACCACCAAACTCTGTGACAAGACATACAGAAGCCCAGACTTAAACTCTATATGAACCAAGTAAGACGCACGGCGTATCAAGAGATGAATGATATGTAATATAGAATGAAGTGTACATATACGTCGCGTAGCATAGTTCACATAATTCACCAAATCATGCAATTAACGAAGTATTAAGGTTTAACAAAGCATTTGAAATCATATTAAAGCATATAAGTCATAAGGCAATTCAAACGGATCAAGCAACACGGAAAAAGGTAAGTATTCACATGAATTCATTCAATCAAATGGAGTACTATCATCAAAGATTGCAATTGAAGTCATATCATAACATATAATTCATAAAGCAACCCAAACGGATCAAGCAAACACGAAAAAGGCAAGTGTAAAGTGTAACAGTAGCTCCGGAACCTCCATTCCCATGCATAACTAAGCATGGGAACGGTCATTCCCAGAAGCCACTTAGCGAGCATAGGAACGGCAGTTCCCATCTCAAGGCAAAAATGGGAACGACCCTTCCCGTTCTCGTGTGCTGACATCAGCCCTTGGCGGGAAGGGCCGTTCCGGGCACCAAGGCCAAACTGGAACGGACGTTCCAGCCTCAGATCTGATGCAGTCTGTGCAGAAACTTCACAGCTTTGGGACCATGGCCGAAAATAGCCGATTTCACACCATTTAAACCATAAAATTTCCATGAAAATCATATATATTATCACATAAATCATGCTTATCCCATAAATATCAATTTAGCTTAAGAACAAGGGTGATTTTGGCAAAAACTCATATAACCCATTTTCATGACAATCAAGCTTCAACCATGGCAAGATGCATCCAAACTCACTCCTTATCATACCATCAACAACTATAGCACATATTCAACATAGAGAAACACATATTCATGCTCAAGAACTCAAGGATTCACCATTAGAGTCATATTCTTCAAGTTGGGCCTAAATCACCATTTTCACAAGACTTTCTCATATAAGCTCTTACATTCAATTTCATGCTAAGATACATAGATAGAAATGAAATACACATCAAGGGAAATTCGTAGCTTACCTTGTCTCTTGAAATGATGAAGAAACGAGGGAGATATGAGCTCTTGAAGGTGTGGAATGGCTTAAGTCTTCATCCTCTCTTGAAGCTTCTCCATGGCTGTCACAATGAGGCTATTTTTGAGGTTTGAAGTGAAATGAGAAAGGGGATCTAGGTTAGGGTTTCAAGATATAATGTGAGGCTAGAGGCTTTATTAGGATTTGGGCTCAAATAAATAACTTTCGGCCCAATAAGTCAAATTTAAAACGTTTAAGGTCTAAACGGTTTCCAAAAGATATAAAGTAAATTCCATTAGATCCGAATCACCGAATCAAGTCCAATGGTGGTGTCGGAATTCGAATTTGAATTCCCGAGCTCATATCGGTCCCAAACGCACCAAAAATCACCTAATTTAAATTAGGCCCAAACTTCTAAAAATTGCAAATAGGCCCAAGTCCTATTTCAAATCAACACCAACAATTAAATTCAAGTAGTCACGTTTTCCCATTAACCCATTACTTCTCAAGTTGTCATGCAAGAATTCATATTTTATATTTTCTCATTTCAGCCAATTAAGTCACATATTTAATAAATGTTGAGACTTAAACACATCAAAGGAAATTAATCACATACGTGCGTAACGTAACTCTCTCGTGACGCATACCTGTACGATTTATCGGACGGGGCGTCACAGCGGGGACCTCTCCCAATGTAGTTTTTTACATTCACAAGGTATGAACCCAAGACCTTGCTTAAGTGAACTCAAGCCCCTATCCACTTGAGTCAACTACCCGTTGGTATTACGTAATTAGAGTTAGAGAAGAAAAAGAAACTATCTTTCTTTCTATTGTAAGTTTTAAATGCCCAAGTGCAAGCATCAATAAATCAATGTGGCAAAAAGGGTCGAATCCACGGAGAGGAGTAAATCAATCAATCACCTAATGTATTCACGAATCTATAGACCAAGTTGAGTGTAAGAGTGAGTTATCTAATTACGGAAAGGAAAGTTAACTAAGATTAACAAACTAGAAACAAGTACAACTAGAAAATGAGTAGAGTAGCAAGTAGCAAGAATAACCAAGTGGAAAGGGGAAGTAATGATCATGCAAGGTTTATATTCAATTAGTGTTTTGGTGGAAGAAGAATCTCACAATTCTAATCACTAAATTATGTAAAAGCTTCTCGCGAAGTCAAGTGCGTGTACCTAATCATGTCTAATGCCGCTCTCATGGTCATTAGCTCAATAATTAGATCAGTTAAACAACATTAGTGCAAGAAACTAACTAGCGGCTTGGCCCGGTTAATCAATTGCTTAATTGCTTAAGTCTAAGTTAAATCTCTTTATACTTAGCCCTTAAGTGTTGTGAAATCTCATCCAATTTACATACAATCTCTCAATTAGCATGCAAATCTAAGTTCATATCTAAAGTAATCAAACTTAAACATGCAAATAAAACAACTTCACAAGCATAAGATCAAGTAGTTCCACCTAGGCATTTCATCAAACACTTACCCTACATAATTCATCACCCTCATTTGCCTAAGAAATTAGCCACTCATATTAACACTAAAAAGCAAGGAAATAATAGAAATCATACTATAAACATGCATATTCATTGAATTAAACCAAATATCAAGTATCCAAGACATAAATCTAAAAAACATGATCAAATCCGAAAACTAGAGACATTAGTATCAAAACTTTAAAGCAATTAAATCTAACTAAGAAAATAATAAAGAGAAGGAATTGTTCTAGAAAGGAATTAACAACTACAATCTAAACAAAGCTCTAAGGACCAAAGAAGAGACTTCTAAATTAACCCTAAATTAAGCCCTAAACGAGTCTTCCTCTCAACAAAGTGCTGAAAATCTTCTTATGTAGTCCAAAGAGGCTCTCGGAACGACCCTTCTCAAGTGTCCACTAGCGACGCTGGGAACATCCGTTCCCATCCTCGGTCAAAGAATCCTCAGTTAACATATTGGAACGGCCCTTCCCAAAATACACATGAACAGGAAGGGCCGTTCCCATCTTCTAGAGACGGGAAATTCAAATCTCATGTGTATTGATCATTCTCAGCATCTAAAGTCTCGTTTCTTGCCTCGTTTTCACCACGAACCATCTCCGAACATAATATACCTGAAATAAGAGCAATTATAACAATGTAAGACCTAAAATCCGTCAAAACATGACATAAAACATGCTCAAATATAGGTATAAAACAATCCTAACAAACTCCCACATATAAGGACAATTGCTCGTCCTCAAGTAATGCCAAACACTTGAAAAGTCAATCCACCAATGAACAAATTCGCGAAGGTCAATCATCAAATCATCACAACAATCAAGTTTAGTCTATCAAATGCACTAATCACAAGTATAAAATTCAACAAACATAGTATAATTAGTATGCCTTTTTGTAATGTGTGAATTTGAATGAAATAATGCACAACAATCACTCGGATTGGTTTATATCTTTTGTTTAAGCACTAATCTACAACTAAGAAATACACTCTTCATACCTATCTCCACTAATGGAATTGACTCAAGACTCGGGGTCGAAAGGTCTTTTGAGCTTGTAATGTAGGCTTGGGTTACGGTTATGGAAATATGGATTCAAGTGACTAAACACCGAAGCTCACATCGTTTTACAATACAAGACCAAACACTTTCTTCGCCTAACATAACACTCCCCCACACTAAGATGTTTACAAATACCCTCTCTTTTATTTCACACTTTGCATATTTTTCTTTTCTTTTCGTTGCTCTTTTCTTTTTCTTTTCTTTTGACTTTTTCTCAATTTCTCTTTCTTTCTTTTCATCTTTTCTCTCTTTTCGTACAAGAATCATCAAGAATGTGTCAAAAGATATAACAACATAAGATCAAATGAGCAAGCATGGTGTGATTAAATAAAAGGGATGGTTGTAAACTTTGTTGTGCTTAGGCTTGTAATGTGGCTACAAAAAATTTTGCACAACAATAAGGATCAATGGGGTCAAATGGATTATGCTATTTAGTGAGAAAGGCAAATGAAAGGCTTTATCCACCGACAACGAATGCCTAAGTCATTTTCCTAATCTCTTATCAATTCAAAATTTCGCCTCGAAAGACACTAAAGTGCACTCTAATCGTATTTTAGGCCTATTTAAAAGAAATAAACTTCCTCTAAGGGATCAAAGTGCATTAGAACATTCAAAGTGCTAAAAAATGAAGGCATGCTAACACACTATCTTTATCAAAAATCACACAAGTTTTCGTGCATTCAATTAGCCTAACTCGATTAAGCAACAATTCAACGATCATCCTAAGCAAAAATATTAAAAAATGGAGTCAAATCATGTATTCAAAGCAAAACTCAATAATAAGCAAAGTCTAGTTTTAGCAAATGATCTCAAAAATCGAACTAATTCCCCCCCACACTAAGAATTTGTAATGTCCTCATGCAAATAGATATAAAGTTCAAAGAGACTCCCTGATTATGAAGAAACCGGCAACGGGGCATGCACAACGTATCCTTAATTAGGATTAATTAATAATTAATTAATCCTTAATTAGGATTAATTAATCCTAGAGAGAGAGAATTAGCCTAATGCTTTTGAACTGTTGAAAACACACTTCGGATTTCATACATTTAAAATGAACAGGAGCAGCCTATTTATAGCCTCCAATTCAAGGGTAATTTCGTACAAATTCCAAAATTTGGCGTGCACTCCAAGCCCCAATCACCAATCCGAGACCGCCACATGGAAGAGGAGTTCGCCAGGAGTTCGTAGCCGCCTAGCACGCGCCGACACGTGCTGGCACGCGCCACCAGAAGCTTCTGCATGTGTATGGGGCACGTGGGACACACGCCTGCACCACAGGCTAACACGTGGCCGGTTCGCCCTGTCCGACCGGTGGTTCAGCTCCGTAGACCGGTCGGACCGAGACCTCACTTCTGAGTACATCACAATGATTAACACTACATGCCTAAAGTAGAAACATCGCCAGGATTAAGAGTCTAATGCTTCCGAGATTTTGTTCATTTTAGATAAAAGTATAAAATAAACAATCTCAGTGGTTTAGTTCGATGTTTCCGATCTCATTGAAAATCATCAATGTGTCATAGTTGGAAACTCCATTTCCCTATGACGAAAGACTAATCATCTTATAACGCATATAGTCTTGATAAGAACATTTTCTTATCATACCGACTAGAACTTTAATGACACGTGATTTCTGGTATTTAAAGTCTTTTCCTATGAAACACATTTCATGTAAAAATACCATCACACGTCGTTAATTATTAAACTTGTAAAATACTCATAACTTGCTATAATTTCAGTTTTATTAATCCAAAATATTTACAATATAATTGGATTTTCAGGGCATTAATCCCAACAAACTCTCACTTGCCCTAAATCCAATTGGCTACACATCTAAGGCCTATCCCTTCTACATGAGTATCAAAACTCTTTTGCGCCAAAGTCTTAGTGAAAGGATCTGCCAAATTATTTACTGAGCCAATTTTCACCATTGCCACTTCTCCACGTTCCACATAATCACGTATAATGTGAAACTTCCTTTCGATGTGCTTTGCACGTTTATGACTTCGAGGTTCCTTGGAGTTGGCCACCGCTCCAGCATTGTCACAGTACAATGTAATAGGTGTAAGTCCATCCTTGATGACTTCTAGATCCGTTAGGAAATTTCGGAACCAAAACGCTTCTTTGGCTACTTACGAAGCTGCCACGTATTCGGCTTCCATGGTGGAGTCAGCAATGCAAGTTTGCTTAATACTCCTCCAATTTACGGCTGCTCCTCCCAGAGTAAACACGTATCCAGACGTCGAACGCCTAGAATCCAAATCAGATTGAAAATCCGAATCTGTGTACCCTATAGGAATGAGCTCATCACTGCGATAGACAATCATACAATCCCGAGTTCTTCTCAAGTACTTTAATATATGCTTCACAACTATCCAGTGTTGGGGTCCAGGGTTTGACTAATATCTGCTGACTAGACCTACAGCATAACAGATATTTGGCCTTGTACATAACATGGCATACATAAGGCTTCCGACTGCCGAAGCATACAGAACATCTTTTATTTCTTCTGTCTCTTTTAGGTTCTTGGGACACTGATCCCGAGACAGATAAACTCCATGTCTGAAAGGTAATGAACCTTTCTTGGAATTCGTCATATTATATCTTGCCAGCATCTTATCTACATATGCTGCTTGTGATAAACCAATCATTTTATTCTTACTATCACGACAAAGTCTGATCCCTAGAATATAACTGGCTTCACCTAAGTCTTTCATGTCAAACTGGTTTGACAACCAAATCTTATCTGCTGACAATATTCTTGTATCATTCCCAATGAGCAGAATATCGTCCACGTATAGAATTAAAAATGTTACAACACTATCATGATCTCTCTTGTACACACAAGGTTCATCAGACAATTGTATAAATCCAAAGGATTTAATTGCTTCATTAAATTTGATGTTCCATGACCTAGACGCTTGCTTAAGACCATAAATAGATCTATCAAGTTTGCATACCATATGCTCCTGATTTCTGGCTATCAAGCCTTCAGGCTAAGTCATGTATATCTCTTCTTGAAGGTACCCGTTCAAGAAGACAGTCTTTGCATCCATTTGCCAAATCTCATAATCAAAATGAACAGCAATGGATAGGAGAAATCTTATGGACTTAAGCATTGCTACAGGCGAGAAGGTTTCGTCATAATCGATACCTTCTTTCTGGGTATAACCCTTTGCCACAAGCCTTGCTTTAAGGTCTCAACCTTTCCGTCCACTCTCCTTTTTTCTCTTGTAGACCCATTTGCATCCAATAGGTTTAATGCCCTCAGGCGCTTCTACAAGTTCCCAGACTTTATTGGAATACATTGAATCTAATTCAGATTCCATGGCTCTAACCCAACGGTCAGCGTCTATATCCTTTATAGCTTCATCATATATGACAGGATAAGATACGTCAGATTCAACCACCTGGGTTAATCCTAGATATCTGTCAGGTGCCCTGACAATCCTTCCACTACAACGAGGCTGTTGTGTACTTATCCCTACATCATATGTTGTATCTAGTACATCATACGTATCTAACACATTTTCAGTTACTACGGGTTCTTGGAATTCAGAATCTGATGTTATCATTTCTTCTAACACAATTTTGCTTCTACCCTTGTGGTCATTTACGAAATCATCTTCGAGATATTTAGCGTTAGTGCTCACAAACACTTTGTGATCTCTCGGATCGTAAAATATACCACCTCTTGTTCCTTTAGGATAACCTATGAACAAGCAAACCTCTGTTCTTGATTCCAACTTGTCAGGATCTTTCTTTAACACATAAGCTGGGGTTTCCCATATCCGAAGATAGGAGACACTGGGCTTGCGCCCTCGCCACAGTTCCATTGGTGTTTTAGGAACCGACTTGGATGGAACAAGGTTTAATATATGTGCCGCCGTTTCGAGTGCAAAGCCCCAAAACGAACTTGGTAGGGTAGCATGACTCATCATAGGTCTTACCATTTCCATTAGAGTTTTATTTCTCCTTTCTGCAACACCGTTTTGCTGAGGTGTACACGGTGCAGATAATTGAGATCTAATCCCATTTGCAGTGAGAAATTCTAGAAACTCTGTAGACAGATACTCACCACCATGATCTGATCAAAGTGCTTTGATATGTTTTCCAGTTTGATTTTCAACTTCTGCTTTGAATTCTTTGAACTTTTCAAAGGATTCAGACTTATATCTCATCAAATAAACGTATCCGTATCTGGAGTAATCATCCGTAAAAGTGATGAAATACTCAAAACCTCCTCTTGCTTGAATACTCATAGGACCACACACATCCGTATGAATTAACTCAAGCAATTCCGTGGCTCGATTACCTTTAGATTTAAAAGATCTCTTGGTCATTTTACCCTCCAAGCAGGATTCATAGACTGGTAGTTCTATTAAGTCCAAGGGACTCAACAATTCATCTGAAATTAGTCTTTGGATCCTATTTGGATTAATATGACCAAGGCGTAAATGTCACTTGTACGCCTCATTAGGCATAGGAGTTTTTCTTTTGGATGGTAAGTCAAGCTTAGTAGTGTTAAGTTCGGAATTAGGGTTTTCGTCGGGGTATAACAAGAAAAGACCATCTTTTACCATGCCAGAGCAAATAAACCTTTTATTTTGCTTAATGGTAAAGTTTTGTTCAAAATAAACACTGAAACCATTATTTATTAAACAACTCACATAAATTAGATTTCTGCGAACACACGGTATGTACAGAGTGTCTTTCAATATCAAAACCCTATCACCAAAATACAAATTTACAGTCCCTACTGCTAATACAGATATACTTGTATTATCCCCAAGCAGTAGCTACATCTCACCATCTTCAAGCTTTCTGGCTAGCTTGAACCCCTGCAACGAATTGCAAATATGATTAGTTGAACCCGAGGCCACGCACCAGGAATCTGGTGGACTTCCAACTAAACATAATTCTATTAAACAAGATATCGATATACCTTGTCCAGATGGCTTAGCAGGAAGACTTGCTAAGTATTTTGGACAATTCCGCTTCCAGTGCCCATTTTCACCGCAGTGGAAGCATTTTCCATTGCTAGGTTTACCCTTCTTCTTCTGAACCTTTTTCTTGGGATTGGGAATCTTTCCCTTTCCCTTTTTCCACTTGCTGGCTTTTGAAGCCTTCGAAGTCGATGCCTGTGCTAGGAGAACAGTTCCCTTAGCTTTCATTACTCCCTCTGCAACTCTGAGTTCGTTCATCAATTCAGGCAATGAAAAATCCAATTTGTTCATAGAATAATTTTGCCTGAATGTGTCAAACGACTTTGGCAGAGAGCATAGGATCATATCCTGTTTACTGCGATCATCAAATTTAGCACCAAGGCTCTCAATCTCGTTCAGGCAAGCCATCTTGTTCATAACATGATCCTGAACAGGTGATCCCTCAGACATCTTAGTAACTAACAGCCTTCTCATCAATTTGAGCCTCTTGGCTCGATTCTGTCCTCCAAAGATTTGATGGAGATGATCCATCATGTTCCTAGCAGTTAGCATCTCATACATTTGATGCTTAAGAACATTGGAGACAGATGCCAGAATATATGACCTTGCCAAATCATTGGACTTGATCCAATTGGCATAAACATTTCTCATATCCTGATTGGCTGTAGTTTCCGGTACTCCCGGATAAGGTTCAGTGAGCACTTGTTTCAGATTCTCGTGACCAAGTAGGATGTCAAGATTTATTTTCCAGTCAACATAGTTAGACCCTTCAAGCCTATTTTCCTTTAAGATCTATTGAAGCGGGCTAGTGGTCGTCATTGTTTTAAAAACTGAAATATTTTAAAATAGTGCAAGTTATGATCTTGTATTTTACTTTTTTTGCGTCTAACCAATAAATGAAATCCACATAAGCATTTTTTGGTTTACACAATGGTGACTTATCTAATCCCAGTTGACTCCCCTGAAGCGAGGTCGAAAACCGCTTAGAAAAGCAAGAATTAATCTTAATTAACATGCCATCTAGGTAACTCTTAACCAACCTATGTTAATCCACCACGTTTACCTTTGGCCTCTAAGTGAATGTAACATAGCTCCGAAGGGAGGTTAGTATATCACTTAGTCAAGCGTACACTATTACCTAGAAATTCATACGAGTAGATCAAGCACTCCACGGAGGCGTGGTCGAGTTGACTTTCCTCGTACTCCATTCTATCCGTATAAGTCTAATCTTGTATACCGCTAATACATACCCGCCGAAAACAGTAGTATATATGCACTATACTATAGACGGGTAATGGAGGTCGTGAGAATCCAACTCTTTTCACCTCGCTCCCATTTGAATTTTATGGAATTTGTGGATTATCTTTGATTATTAAATAATCACATTTGGCGTCTTATTATTCTTGGAAGTAATTAATCTAATTAATATTTTCCCACTAGGATTATTAAATAATCCTAATAATATTTTAATGCTTTAATAACTCTTTATTAATTAGGCCAAAAAATATTAATCCAATTATGCATCGTGTTTAATCTTTATTAAACATTATTTATCTAATCACATTAAATAAAACATGCATAATTGAAACAATATAATATCTCATATTATCATGTCATATTTAAAATTAAAGCATGCTTGCAAATAATTATCACGCTTAAAATTTTAATGGCTCTTTAAGTAAATATGTTATAAACTATCACATAATTTAAATCATATTTACTGATTCGGTAATTAACTAGGAAGATTATTGAAATCGATTCCCAAAAAATTACCATTCCACGCAAATTCCCAAGGAAGACTGGAGAGGTCACAAGGTCCCACTTAAAAACCAGCCTCCTTAGACAGAATTTACGTGCACAGTATCAGATTTAAAATTATGGATCTTATGCTTTATCAATGCGAGTATATAATCAGAGCCCCGCTCTGATACCAGTTGTTGGTGTGGCGGGCCTGAAGCAGAGTGACGGTATAGCGTAATATTTCAAAAAAAAATATCTCTAAAATATTTTAATAAACAACGAACAAATCGGGCAACATATCTCTAATATATACAAGCATTGATAACATAATTTAAATCATATAGCATATAATCACAATATACAAATAATTTTGGTAGCATAACGGTATTACCGTACTGCAAAATATGGCTATCAACGGCACTTTTCCAGCACCTCGATTTTCTCGTGAAACCTGCAGAGCTTCCCCGCAATATCCCCGATTAAGAAATTGGAGTGTGGGCTCCGGCAGTATTTCGCTAAATACTTTTGAGAAAATATTTTTCCAGAAAAATCCTTTTTTCTAATTTCAAAAAATCCCTATTTTCTAATAATTAAGTGGATTATAATTAATAATTAATTATATAACCACCTAATTAATAATTAATTAATCCTTAATTAGGATTAATTAATCCTAGAGAGAGAGAATTAGCCTAATGCTTTTGAACTGCTAAAAACACACTTCGGATTTCATACATTTAAAATGAACAGGAGCAGCCTATTTATAGCCTCCAATTCAAGGGTAATTTCGTACAAATTCTAAAATTTGGGTTGCACTCCAAGTCCTAAACACTAATCCGAGACCGCCACGTGGAAGAGGAGCTCGTCAGGAGTCCGTAGCCACCGAGCACGCGCCGACACATGCTGGCACGCTCCGACAGAAGCTTCTGCATGTGTATGGGGCGCGTGGGACACACACCTGCACCACAGGCTGACGTGTGGCCGGTTCGCCCGGCCCGATCGGTGGTTCAGTACCATAGACCAGTTCAGGATTGAACCGGTCGGTTCATCTTGGGCTCCAAGCAATGCCACGTGTCGGAATCTAATTCATCCACATGTTCGGGTTGGTCAAACCATGACCGACCCTATCCGACCCCGTACCCGGACCCGCATCCTGACCTGGTTCAGCCAGATCCAATCTGGGCCGCTGATCTTCACGCGTTAGCGCGATCCTAACCATCCATGTGGGGTGCCACGCGGTGCCCTGTCGGCTCCACTTGGCACCTGACTCGCTGACGTGGCGTGACACCTCAGCTGCCACGTCAGCATTCCGCCACGTCAGCAAAAAAAAACTTTTTTTTTTTTTCGAAAAATTTTATTTTCTCCAAAATAAAATTGCGAACATTTTCAACTTTTTGGAATTTAATTTATTTTCTCAAAATAAATTATTTGGCTATTTTCAAACTCTTTGAAAATTCGTTTCTCTCTCTCCTTTTAATATTTTCTCATTGATCTTCATTGGGGCTTGCGAGGGGACCTGCAGGACTAATTAATCTTAGCTCCAAACGAATCAATCTATTATCATCCCATGACAATAATTGATTACCGTTTAACAATATTTAATTTTACTAAATAAATATTGTTGAACTTTAAAATTAATTAAATTATTCACGAATTTCTCGATCTAGAATAATTTTGCATTTTATTCCTCTATACGGATATCCATGAGAAACAAATCAATACTACTATCTTTTATTTTTCACTTCCAATCTGAAATTCTTGATTCACCTTAAGTTTAAATTCCCTGTATGTGAAACACATTCAACATACAACTTCGGTGACGCACACACGAAGTACGTTGGCCAAAGTTTTATTTGAACTTTTGCAAATCTATTTCAGGGATATCTTTAACCTTCCAGCAAGGCTACAGATTCCTCAATCAATATTTCTCTTTAGCACATTTTATGCAATCACCGAACGTACAAAGTATTTAGAAACATCGCCAGGATTAAGAGTCTAATGGTTCCGAGATTTTATTCATTTTAGATAGTAGTATAAAATGAACAATCTCAATGGTCCAGTTCGATGTTTCCAATCTCATTGAAAATCATCAATGTGTCATAATTGGAAACTCCATTTCCCTATGACGAAAGACTAATCATCTTATATAACACATTGTAGTCTTGATAAGAACATTTTCTTATCATACCGACTAGAACTTTAATGACACGTGATTTCTGGTATTTAAAGTCTTTTCCTATGAAACACATTTCATATAAAAATACCATTACACGTCATTAATTATTAAATTTGTAAAATAATCATAACTTGCTATAATTTCAGTTTTATTAATCCAAAATATTTACAATATAATTCGATTTTCAGGGTATTAATCCCAACACTTGCAACTTGGCCCGGTTAATCAATTGCTTAAGTCTAAGTTAAATCTCTTTATACTTAGCCCTTAAGTGTTGTGAAATCTCATCCAATTTA
The DNA here is from genome assembly GCA_037501455.1 of Lantana camara. Classification (NCBI taxonomy): domain Eukaryota; kingdom Viridiplantae; phylum Streptophyta; class Magnoliopsida; order Lamiales; family Verbenaceae; genus Lantana; species Lantana camara. The sequence goes on from CM074857.1 coordinate 115,687,389, forward strand.
CATACAATCTCTCAATTAGCATGTAAATCTAAGTTCATTTCTAAGGTGATCAAGCTTAAACATGCAAACAAAACAATTTCACAAGCATAAGATCAAGTAGTCCCACCTAGGCATTTCATCAAACACTTACCCTACATAATTTATCACCCCCCTTTGCCTAAGAAATTAGCCACTCATATTAACACTAAAAAGCAAGGAAATAATAGAAATGATACTATAAACATGCATATTCATTGAATTAAACCAAATATCAAGTATCCAAGACATAAATCTCAAAAACATGATCAAATCCCAAAACTAGAGACATTAGTATCAAAACTTTAAAGCAATTAAATATGACTAAGAAAATAATAAATAGAAGGAAATGTTCTAGAATGGAATTAACAACTACAATCTAAACAAAGCTCTAAGGATCAAAGAAGATACTCGTAAATTAACCCTAAACTAAGCCCTAAACGAGTCTCCCCCTCAACAAAGTGCTGAAAATCTTCTTATATAGTCCAAAGAAGCCCTTGGAACGGCCTCCGGAACTGCCCTTCTCAAGTGTCCACCAGCGACGCTGGGAACGGTCGTTCCCAGGAAAGGCTAGGGACGGGAACGACCATTCCCATCCTCAGTCAAAGAATCCTTAGTTGACTTATTGGAACGGCCCTTCCCAAAATACACATGAACCAGAAGGGTCGTTCCCATCTTCCAGAGGTGGGAAATTCAAATCTCCATACGTATTAATCATTCTTGGCATCTAAAGTCTCGTTTCTTGCCTCGTTTTCACCATGAACCATCTCCGAACATAATATACCTAAAATAAGAGCAACTATAACAATGTAAGACCTAAAACCCGTCAAAACATGACATAAAACATGCTCAAATATAGGTATAAAATAATCCTAACACTTTCTCTCCAAGATTACGTTTCTTATGAGATTAAAAGAGAAGAGCCTTCTCTCATTCTCTTAGACCGGCAAAGTGTCATTCTTTATTCCAAAGAAAAGAAAAAAACTCTTTCAACTCTAACCCGTTGAAAAGATGAAACTTTTACTTTGAAGATCATGTGTGAGTTATTTCACACATCAATTGGGTTATAACAGGAGAAATTTCTTGCTCTCTTTATCTCATTTTTGTTTCTTTCAATATACAGATTATAGGACTAGCATACTCACTAATCTGATTTGTGCCTAGGACTGGTGTGGATACATTCTAGAGGGTTTCTCCTTTGGAGTTTTGAAAGAAAGGAACCGATTGAGAAACAGGATATCCATTACTCCGTGAAGAACGTTTGAGAGTGTCTCAAAACGTTTCAGAAAAGCTTCTAGTAAAGTAAGTTACTGAGAAACTTGAGTTTCAAAATAAAAATTGCAAGCACACGATTCTTTGTAGGAAAATTTTTTAAATTTCCTCTGCTTTTCGTACCCGTTTTTCCAACAAGTGGTATCAGAGCCACACTTGCAACGATTATTTCAAAATTATTTTAAATTGAATTTATGAGAATTTTGAATTTATGAAATAGCTGAGTATTCTTGAATCTATTTAGAAGCGTGAGTTACGAATCTGAAAAGTTTCCTGAAATACGAAGAAAAATTATTTTCTGATAAATCTAATTAAAATTGTTCTAAATTTGATTTATTAAATCGTGATTTTAATTCCAGAGTTGGATTATGAAAATTTTCTGAAATGTTTGATGAAAAACGGCTCAGTTTCGCGTGCATCGAAATTGACAGCAACAACAAGTTCGTACCGCATTCGCGGCCGCGAGGCTACACTATGTTGTGGCTTCTCCCTATGGTCAATACAAACCCTAGGCTACACTATAGTTCAATACAAACCCTAGGGTCGCTTGTGTTTTTCTCTCTTGTCGTGGCTTCATCTGCTCTCAACAGGGTACCAAGGGCTGATGCCACTGTATAGATGCCTTTCTTTTTCACTATTTGTGCTTTTAGGCCCCGAAAACGACACCCATACAAGCACAATTGAAGATTCCACCTCTGGATCGAAGTCCATTTCAAAACACGCATCGGATAATCCCTAAAATACCAGGTATCTTTACAGAAGATTCTGGCATAGTCGTTATGATCCTCACACTTGATAAGAACGTGTGTTTTGTTTAGGAGGTTCAATTTCACTTCTCTGACAAAAGCCATCTGTTGAAAACAATACTGGAGGTAACGCATAGAGGGGTAACCACGAATAAATTTCCCAATCAGCGGATACTTAAAATCTTCGTAGAGTTCCGCCTCTTCTTCCTCAGTGAAAACCACAGTCAAACGTCTACAATATTCTGTAATATGTCCAAGCAACTTAAAGGTTTCTAGATCAAAGCGTTTCAGTATGGCGAGTTCATTAGGTAGTTGAAAGTCTTTCGAGGCGACCACGTTTGCGTAGTAATGTCCGGCGGCTTGTTGTCCGCCAGCAGATCCCTCAAATCTCCCATGGCGATAGGCGGCGTCACAGAGGAGAAAACCTAAAATAACCAAAAAATAAAATATATATAACCTAAAAAAATTCTGAAAATAAGAAGTCAAGAAAAATATACTAAAAATGAAAAATTAATACTTATGCTTTGAAAACAAAAGAAGAAAGGTAAAAATATTAAGTATGCACGTGAAATACGTTAAGATCGAAAATCACCAAAAGCAATATCTTTTTCTAAGATCATGGAAATTAATATAAAGAAAAATCTAATGATTAGATTAGTGTTACAATTAATAAGGAATCACAACGAAAAGAAATGGACAAGTATTAAATATATTTACTATCCGTCAAGTTACAAAATTTAGAGTTAAAATTTATCAATAAATTTTATGGTATAGAAAATTAAATAACTATGAAAATATTTAATGAAGAGGTTAAAATAAATATAGAATATCATTTACATTGTCACAATAAAATTTAGCATATGTCTTAACGAAATGAAAGAAAGATAATATAAACTATACTTCACCTTAAATGTTATTAAATAATGTTGTCTTCTAAAATTATAGACATTTTTTTTTTTTTTAAACACAGATCCCAAGTGGTCAGAGGATCATTTTATTGGTTAAATTCTTTTGGTAATTTTTTTTAACACACCTCGTGATTCTTTTGGTAATTGTATTGGTTGGCGCGCTTGTTTGAAGCATGGAGTTCCTGATGTTGAAAGTATTAATTATCATTGAAGGGTTGCTTCTTGCTAAAGAGCAAAGTTGGGAGAGAATCATTCTGGAGGGGGATTGCCTTAGCCTTATTTCAAAGTTGTCTTGTTCTTCTGCTGATGATTCTATGGCCGATAACTTGATTACTGAAGCTCGTTTCATGCATGCTGATTTTCTTTCCTGCAATTTTCATTATGTTAGACGGGAGGGCAATTGTGTCGCCCACTCCCTTGCTAGGCATGCGGCTTTGATTCGCATCGATGTCTCGACTCTGTCGACTTTTGTCTTAAACCTTGTTGTGTGTGATGTTGTGCCCGTTTGAGCTGGTGCTTTGTTTTCCCCTTTTTTGGGGTTTCCCCGTAAAAAGAAAAAAAAGATGCGATAAGCTCGAAAACAGACAAGACAATGTAGGACAAAGAAATATTCTCTTTTACTTGGTGAAAGATATGTGATTTGAAAATTCAAACTAACAGAAACAATAAATTAGTGACTGCATGATATGTAATTATGTTCTTAATTAAGTAACAAAGATTCTAAATAAATTGGAGAATAAGAATTTCATAACTTAATAAAACATTCAGGAAAAAAAAAAAAAAACTATAAAATTCTATTTCATGTATTTATATCTATCTATAACTACTCAAAATATCAACTTACCGCCTTCGATCCTAGACAATATATAGTTAGCGTGATAGAACCATTAGCATTGCAGATTGGACTAGAACTCGAGAGAAGTAACGGATATTTTTCACGTCCCCCAAACTCATTTTGCATGGATCGTTTCGTCTCAATTTTGTATTCATGCATGATCAAAATGTGAATTATAGTGTTCATTCCCATGGAAATGAGAATGAATCCCAAGAGATACTGTTTCTCCAAATATGGATAATGGGAGTTTAACTCTCAAAAAAGCATTTCATGAAACCTCATAATTAATTAATTTATTTATTTATTTATTCTCTTTTTACATAAGCAAGAACAAAAGGTAACTTTAGACTAGCAAACACTTTATGCTATGCTCATAATTTTTATATTGGCTTTTTATGAAAAAATTAAAGATTTTACAAAATTATTTTGATATAAAATTTGAAATATTTTCATACAGTTATTAAAAAGTGAAGTTCAAGTTTGAGTAATTACTAATTACTTTTTTTTTTTTTGGTTGAAAATTACTAATTACTAATGAGGTTCTATAATTAAAATTAAGCCTAGTATTATAAAACAGTTAAAACTTTTGAAATTTATATATGTTTTATTTCATATATGATAGATTAATTTTAATAAATACACATATCTACTCTTTTATTTATATTCTAGAAATTCAATTTATAATGTACACTTATCTCTCTCTCTCTCTCTCTCTCTATATATATATATATATATATATATATATATATCAAAATTTAGTATATTAAAATACAATAAAGCTCCCTTTCGAAAAAGAAATATATGTAGTCTCTCACTTGTGTTAAAAAAAGAGATAACAAAGAGTAGAAAATTGAAAAGCTGAGAAATGAGTCAAAACTCAACCAAGTAAACAAAGATCTTGAAAAATGCACAAATTTAAAATTAATAGATAAATAACACAATCTAAGAGTAATACAAATTATAGAAATATATGCACCATCAAGCATTGTCATTTGATTTATATGATAACCCAACAAATTGTTATGTGTTATTCCTAAGTAAAGCTATAAATTTAACAAATATGTAAGAATGTAATAAAATAATGATATGAAAAATACAAATTACATTACACCTACAAAAATAATGTGAATTATTACGAAAATTAACTAGTAAAACTATAGTATTAGAGAATGAAATAATTGCAATAAAGAGGGTATTGATTAGGACAACCATTGTCATAAAAAAATATATATAAAAAGTAGGAAAATAACAGAATTGATGAGTCATGAAAAATGACATTTTAAGTAAACAATTAAAAAATAGAATAATAAAAACACAACACGTTAAAAAATAATAGAAAAATAAAAACATGAAAAAAATGGCAAATTACCATTTCAAATATTTTATTTCAAATACTTCACAGATTAAAAAATCTTAAAATTTTAAAAATTTACCCTTTGGTAGAAAAAATTGGACAAATTTAATTAAAAAAAACACCCTCAACCCTAAACAAAATGGGCCTAATCGTTTGGTTTTTCAGTTAATAACCCAAACTAAACCACGCCAGGTCGTTTCCTCACTCGGATTGAATTAGGGGTGTATTCTGAGTCAAGCTGGCTTGTGAGCTGAACAAGCCGAGCTCAAGCTAGCTCGACTCGAATTCGAACGATGTCAAGCTCAAGACAAGCTTAATCGAGATTGGTTTGTGTGTCAAGCCAAACTCAAGCCTATTTCTTTGAGGCAAGAGGCTCGCAAACTAGTATGTATATATTTGTATTATATACATATGCATATTGTATTATATATATATATATATATATATATATATATAATAATGTTTAATAATTTATATATATAAATATACACTAAATTAATCTAAATGACTTGGTAATACTAAATATGTGATATATTATATATTTTTATCTCCTTATTTTGACAATAAATATGATTTGATAATATCGCAATTCAATAATTACAGCAACATATGATCATTTTATACAATACTACTAACATATTACTATGATAATTTATAATATTTGATGGGGTCAAAATACGATCGTCCCACGTTAGGACACGTGGCATCACCGAGATGATGACATCTGTCTCCCCAAGGTTGCACCCATCAATGCACGAGCGCTAAGCCCAACAAGCGCAATCCTTCTTCAGGAGTTAAGCCCAACGAGTGTTGTCACTCTCACGAGCGTCCTTCATACTAAATGATTGGCACGCCTACGTGCCAAGGGAGCCCTCTTCGAGCGTCACATTCCCTCAGAGTGGCCTCCCCTTTGGCTCGTCACTTGAACTGGAGCCTTCATTCCCCCCAGCGGATATCTTGGCTTCCAATACTCTAGGTTGTCACGAGCGCGCTCTCAAGCCCTCGTTACCAACCACCCAAATGGCTCTCTGACATAACGTACATACCCGCGCACCTGCCACTGTTGCCAGCACCAACTTTTGGCCGCTTTTGCAGAAGATTCCTCCTAGGTTTCTCTCTCACGGCGCCACGTGTTAGGGCAACATTCGGCCAGGACCACTTGAGGCAAATGACCAAAGGGCTTGACCCTCAACTATAAATAGCTAAAGTCATCTTCTACATTGGTACGCATTCTTCATCACTAAAACTGTGACTGAACTTACGTTTCTTCAGACCTTGAACTGACTTGAGCGTCGGAGAGCCAAACTGGGTATCACCCCCAGTTCCCCCAGCTTGGCCTTCTGACTTTTATTGTGCTTGTCCCAACAGGTAGAACCCCCTTTCTCATCTCCGGCGAATCTCCGGCGGTTTCCTCCACAATTACAAATCATAAAGTGATCGGATTCGGACCCTTACATTTCTGAACCCATCATTTTTGGCGCCGTCTGTGGGAAACCGTTTCTCTATCCCTTTCTTTCTTTTTGTTGGTAGAAGAGCAAGCACACTCTTACCTTTTCCAGCCATGGTCGCTGCAAGGTCTGGAGCCGTGGGAGGAGGAGATAACGCCTCCCAGGATGCCAATATCATTATTCCCTCCACCACTACTGGTGGAGCCCCGCCTCCTTCCGTCACCGTTGGTGGAGCACCTCCCGCCGCAGGAGTGACTCCACAAGCAGAGTCTTCAATACCTCCCCCTACGCCGCCGGCACTGCCGATTCCCGCCGCCGCTGGAGGAGTCTCTCTCTCTGCTCCTCCACAGCCTGCTCAGAACCCATGGGTCCATCCCCAGATGAACCTCGGAGTGCAGGGTTACATGATGCCCCCACCCGGATATACCCTCACTCCGGCCGTTATGATGCCGCCGGTCCAGCCGTATCATGCCGGTCAGATCCAGCTCCCGGTGGTCATCCCCAGGGAGATTGAAGGAGTGGAGTTACCTCCACTAACCACCCAGCAGTTGAGGGCTCTCTATGCCCAATGTGAGGTTCAGGCGGCCCAGGGAGCATGGGAGAGGTTCCACTCCATGTACTTTCCCTTTGGGCAGGCCACTCAAGTTGCTGCCCCTTTGGGCGTACAACAAAATTTTCCCCTCAGGGAAGCCCAGGCTGTCCTGAGGGCACAACCGCCACCACCACCAGCCAGAGAAGTCCCCCAGCAGGAGGGCAACGAGCGTCCCTCCATGGGCAGGAATAAAGAGCCCACAGAACGAGTGAACGAAAATGAAGGAGACTCTCATGTCTCCAGGAGAGGCTCTCGAGCCCCCAGGCACGGAGACAGACAAGGGGACGTGAATCCTGACATCCTCGCGGCTGTGCAAGACCAGCTGCAGGGTTTAAAGGATATTGTGGGACAGCTCTCACGAGGGCGATCAACTCAGATCTCCCCTAGTCGGGATGAACGGGTTGACGCCAGAAGCACCCGTACCAAGGACCCCCCACCAAAGGTCCCCCACCGCAAGGAGCCGGAGGAAAACTTCGGCACGTACGAGTACCACCCGTTGGCGAGGGGCTCGCCCCTCGTGGAAGAAGTTTTGATGGCCCAAGCAGGCATGGCCAAAATCCCCACTTCCATCAACCGTTACGACGGGACAACTGATCCAGCTGAACACTTGGATCATTTTTTGCATCTCATGCACCTTTACGAGCATTCCAGTAACTATTGGGCGAAAGTCTTCGTCACTTCCTTAGTAGGAATGGCTCAGGAGTGGTACAAACGACTGCCGCCGCGCTCGATTCACTCATATGAAGAGCTGGCTCATGCTTTCCTCAACCACTTCAATTCTTTGAAAGCGCCAGTCACCGCACCTACTGCCCTGTACAACGTGGTGCAAGGCAAGAGCGAATCTCTGCGCTCGTTCTTCGCCCGCTTCAACAAGGAGATCCTGCAGGTGAAGAGGCCTTCTATGGATTTCTTGATCCCAGTGCTCTTTCAGGCTGTGGATCACAAGCAGTATGTGAGCAAGAAATTTGCCGACGCCATTGTGGAAAGGAGGCCTGGGACCCTCATGGCCTTAAGAGAAGTAGCCGAGCCGTTCTTCGCGCTCGAAGACATGTATGGGACGAATGGTCCTCGGCATCACAGCCCGGCCAGGAACGAGCGACCCCACCACGAGCGGGGACGGGAGGTGGTAGTCAAGAAGGAGCGCCATCAAGAGCGCAAAAGGTCGCCACCACCCCCTCGTCGATTCGAGCGAATCCCGCTCACCAGGCCGAATTCAGAAGTCTACAACCTCTCAGATAAAAAGCTCTTTAAAAGACCCATCAAGATGAGAGAAACGGACTCACTACGACGCTCGAGCAAATACTGCGCATTCCACAAGCAGAGGGGGCACGACACGGATGAGTGCCGGCAGTTGGAAGCTGAGATTCAGAGGCTCGTCGCAGGGGGCCACCTGAAAGAATTCATCCGGGTGCTCGAGAGCTACGATGAACGCTGCAACGAGCGCGCTGGAGGAAGAAGGAGGAGTCCATCCCGGTCGAGGAGCCCAAGGGGTAGGGGACCCCCTGAAAGCAGCAGCCGCCGGGGCAATAAAGGAAAAGCCCCTGAGCAAGAAAACGAACCTTTCGCAGTCATAAATATGATTGCAGGAGGCTCGTCAGGAGGGGATTCCAACGCCTCCCGGCGGAGTTATGTCCGGAGCTACAACCAACGCCCAGCAGTGCCTAAACCCATCCACGCCATCCAGAGTTCAAGCGCTCAAAGGTCTAGAGAGAATGATGTAATAGGCTTTGATGATAGGGATTTAGAGCACATTGTAACACCCCATGGGGAGGGTATAACCTCCGATTGCCCCATGGTGGTTAGTGTAGATGTTCATAATCATGTTGTAAAAAGGGTGTTGGTGGATAGTGGAAGCTCCGTTAATGTTTTGCCTTATTCTACGTTTTTAAAGATGAAGGCTGACCTTCCGCTCGAGCCCCTCAAAACAGCCCTCATTGGCTTTGGAGGCTCGGAAGTTGCCCCACGAGGGCAGATACGCTTAGCTACTTCATTCGGCCGAGCCCCTCAGCGCAAAACACTCTTGGTAACATACGCGGTGGTGGAGATTGACATCCCTTATAACATCATAATTGGGCGCCCCGCCCTCGTGGACTTCAAAGCTATCATCTCCACCTACCACCAGAAGATTAAGTTCCCCACCCCCGAGGGTGTGGGAGAAGTACTGTGCAATGTGCAAGAGGCTTGGGAATGTTACATGCTCTCCCTCAAAAAGCCTAAAGCAGAGAAAACCTTCCAAATTGGTTCCACCAAGAAGTCAGTGGATTTCCCCAGTCTAGATGAGGACAGCCCAGCACGGAAAAGGGCGAAATTGAACAAGAAGAAGAACAAAAAGAAGAGGGGAGACAACGTGGAGAATCCCCTCGAAAGTGCGCCACCAGGGATCGTTGGTGGATCGTCCTCAGAAGGAGACGAGCCAGGAGAGGGTGAACCAGCACCCGGTGACCGTTTGACAGGAAAGAAGAGGACGCTCGAACTTCCTCGCCCTGAGATAAGGATCGAACCCTCGGAGAAGTTCCTTTTGAGCTGGAGCCCGGAAACAAGGATAAGACTACTCAGATAGGATCTAACCTCTCGGGGCCTTCTCAGATCATGATGATTGATTTTCTCAGGGAAAACAGTGATGTATTTGCGTGGAAAGCCTCCGACCTCACAGGGATTGACCCGAGCGTCATTGTCCATAGGCTTAATGTGGATCCCTCTTTCAAACCCATCAAGCAGAAAAAGCGGGATGTACATGGCTTTCGAAAGAAAGTCATTGAAGAGGAAGTTAATAAACTCCTGGAGGCTCAATATATCGAGCCCATCTTGTACCCGGAATGGTTGTGTAATGTCGTTTTGGTGCCCAAGAGCGCGAATAAATGGCGCATGTGCAACGATTTTACTGATCTCAACAAAGTCTGCCCTAAAGATCCTTACCCGCTGCCCCGGATTGACCAATTGGTGGATTCGACCGCTGGCTGCGAGCTCATGAGCATGATGGACGCTTTCCAGGGATACTATCAGATCTTTATGGCCCCAGAAGACCGCCCCAAAACCTCGTTTGTTGTCCATTTGGGGGTATATTGCTTCTTAGTCATGCCTTTCGGACTTAAGAACGCCGGAGCTACGTATCAGCGGCTCGTCAACAAGATGTTTGAAAGAGAAATTGGAAGGTCCATGGAGGTTTACGTGGATGATATGATTGTCAAAAGCGAGCACCAGGATTCCCACTTGGAAGATCTCAAGCGCACTTTCTCAATCTTGCATCAGTATGGGATGAAGTTGAACCCTTCGAAGTGCACCTTTGGAGTACAAGGGGGAAAGTTCTTATGGTACATGGTCAGTCAGAGGGGAATTGAGGCCAATCCGGAGAAGATCAAGGCCATATTGGAAATCCCCTCCCTCGAAATTTGCGGGAAGTGCAAGTCCTAGTAGGCAAAATCATCTCGTTGAACAGATTTATTTCGCGCTCGGCGGACAGGAACCTTCCCTTCTTCAAAATTTTGAGGAATGCACGTAACTTTGCTTGGACAGAAGAATGCGAAAGGGCGCTGCAGGATATGAAGGCGTACTTATCGAGCGCACCACTGCTGACTAAGCCCGTCGAAGGTGAGAGATTATTTATGTATCTTTCCGTTTCTTCCGAGGCCACAAGCGCTGTTCTGATCGCTGTACGGGAGCGGAAACATTTACCTGTCTATTATCTGAGCAAAACATTGCAAGGAGCCGAAAAGAAGTATTTGGAGATTGAGAAATTCGTGTTTGCTCTTATTAACGCCTCAAGAAGGCTGAGACCTTACTTTCAAGCGCACTCCATAACGGTTCTCACCGACCAACCCTTGAAGCAAGTGTTGTCCAAACCAGATGTGTTCGGAAGATTAATCAAATGGGCCATCGAATTGAGCCAGTTCGACTTATGTTTCGAGCCCAGGACCGCGGTACAGGCTCAGGTTGTAGCTGATTTATTGGTCGAAGGCTTTGGTTTAGAGCCCACCGTTGCGGAGAATGAGGGGTTATGGGTACTGCACACAGATGGTTCCTCAACCTCTCAAGGGGGAGGAGTAGGAGTGGCCCTCAGAAACCCCGATGGGATTGAACTGGACTTTGCAATCAAGCTGGATTTCCAAGTCACTAATAACGAAGCAGAATATGAAGCCCTCGTGCAAGGATTGAATATTGCTTTTCAGAATGGAGCCTCCAGAATCACCGCTTATGTGGATTCACAGTTAATTGCAAGTCAGATTGAAGGAACTTATGAGGCTCGAGAAACCACCATGGTACAGTACTTAAGTAAAGCCAGAGAAATCATTGGGAAGTTCAAGGAATTTCATCTACTTCAAGTGCCCCGAGGAGAAAACGAGCGTGCGGACGCTCTGTCAAAGTTTGCATCAGCTTTAGAGGGCACTTCCGAACGTTCTGTTACGTTCCTTAGAACTGAGGAACCCTTGATCAAGGAAAGGGTCGCCACCAAGATAATCGCCATGATCGATCCAAACGAGCCCTGTTGGCTTGACGACATCGTCGTTTTCCTTAGGGATGGAATTCCCCCCACTGACAAGGTGGAAGCTAGGAAAGTCCGAAGTAAGGCCCCTCGTTTCGCTTTGGATCCCGAGGGGAGGTTATTCAAGAAATCATTCCAAGGACCCCCAATGAGATGCCTGAGGCCCTCGCAGGCGAAGGAGACGCTTGAACTCATCCACAATGGAAGCTGTGGGAATCATTCCGGAGGGCGTATCTTGGCAAAAAAGGTTCTGAGAAGTGGGTTTTATTGGCCTACAGTACTCCAAGATGCCATTGAATTTTCGAGGAAGTGCCCTAAGTGCCAATTTCATTCAAATCTCCCTCAATTGCCGGCCGCACAGATGATCCCAATAGACGTCTCTTGGCCTTTTGACCAGTGGGGAATAGACATCGTGGGCCCCTTGCCCATGGCTGTGGGACAAAAGAAGTTTGTCATTTTAGCCGTCGACTACTTCACCAAGTGGGCCGAGGCCGAAGCCGTTGCAAAAATCACTTTCAGGGTTGTGAGGGACTTCATTTGGAAAAATATCATTTGCAGGTACGGCATACCGAGGGTGCTCATTTCTGACAACGGATCCCAGTTCATAGCAGCTGACACACGAGAATGGTGTTCTGAGTTGGGGATCGAGCAGCGATTTACCTCTGTAGGACATCCTCAAGCCAATGGGCAAGCAGAAGTTACCAATAGGATCATCTTGCAACATCTGAAAACCATGCTTGAGAGCAAGAAAAGTGAATGGGCTGAGGAGCTGCAAGGAGCGCTTTGGGCTTATCGCACCACCCCACGAGCGGCCACTGGAGAAACTCCTTACGCGCTCGTTTATGGATCAGAAGCAATGATACCAGCGGAGGTAGTAAACGAATCCGCTCGCGTCGGCTATTTCGAGCCTCAGCTCAACGATGGCAACAGGAGCTTGGAGTTGGATTTGCTGGATGAAAGGAGAGACAAAGCCTGGGCTAAGATTCACCATTATAAGGCCTCTGTGGCCCAACTGTACAACAAGCGTGTGAGGGAAAGAACTTTCCAGTTGGGAGACTTGGTTTTAAAGAAAGTGGAAGTATCCAAGCACTTGGGGAAATTGGACCCCAATTGGGAAGGCCCATTCAAGGTCGTACAACTCAGAGCTAACAACACTTACACCCTGGAGACACTTCAAGGTGAGCGCTTGCCTCGCCCTTGGAACGCATGTAACCTCCGGCGGTTTTATGTTTAAAAACTCTTTTCAAACCCTGATGTAACAACCCTCTTTGACGGGTTCTATGTACTTCCAATCACAAGTAAGCGGTAACATAATCTTTTTGATTTCTCTAATACTCCTGTTTCTTTGGTTGCTTGAATGGATAAGTCCTACGTCCCTCGTCTTGGCGAGCGTGGTTGGCAACCCATTCCAATATGTATGCTGTTATCTCGTATGGGTTACGCTTGCCAGCACTCTACTCCACATGGGGGGGACTGGTTACGCTCATAACCAATTAGGCGAATTGGAAGAAGATTATGAAGAAAATCCTAGTAGGCCTTGGCTGTTTCTTAAAACGCCTTGCGCTCGAAAACGGGATCTCCTACAGAGAAAGTCCTAGTAGGCCTTGACCGTTTCTTAAAACGCCTTGCGCTCGAAAACGGGATCTCCTACAGAGAAAGTCCTAGTAGGCCTTGGCCGTTTCTTAAAACGCCTTGCGCTCGAAAACGGGATCTCCTACAGAGAAAGTCCTAGTAGGCCTTGGCCGTTTCTTAAAACGCCTTGCGCTCGAAAACGGGATCTCCTATAAGAGCAAATCCTAGTAGGCCTTGGCCGTTTCTTATAACGCCTTGCGCTCGAAAACGGGAATTCCTGCAGAGCCAGAAATACGACAAGAGCCAGAGCGCTCGAACGATGGCCTCAGAATCAAGAGGGTATTGCACAAGTCTTGAACGAGGGCAACCACTCAGTAAGACCCTTGCAAATACTCAAGACTTAGCAAAATTCCCCCAAAGTTAAGAAGAAATCGCACGAGCCTTGAACGAGGGCAGCCTCTCCATAAGACCCTCGTATATACTCAAGACTCAGCCAAATTTTTAAGAGCAAAAACAAAATTTATACAAGTCTTGAGTGGGGGGCAATCTCACAATAAGACCCTCACGATCGCTCAAGACTTAGACAAATTTCCAAGGCTTATGACAAAGGCAAAAATTTATACAAGTCTTGAGTAGGGGGGGCAATCTCACAATAAGACCCTCACGATCGCTCAAGACTTAGACAAATTTTCAAGATTTATGACAAAGGCAAAAATTTATACAAGTCTTGAGTGGGGGGGCAATCTCACAATAAGACCCTCACGATCGCTCAAGACTTAGACAAATTTTCAAAGATTTACAGAAGTTAACAAAATTTCTCAAAGTCATAAAGGCTCATCAGAGAAATAAAACATCCACAGAGTATGCTACACACAGTCTTATTATTACAAGATTTGTTCCAGCAAGCTCTAAATATGAGTTCTGATTCATAAATAAACAAAAGAACACAGTCATGAAAAATGGGATGTATATTCACTGCAAGAAGCATTACAAGATAAGGGCTAAAAGGCCACTGAACATTGTTTCAAAAGAAGGGAAAAAAGGCATTAAAACAGGAAAATACAGAGGAAAGTCTCAGGCAGCTGGAGCAATGTCTTCATCAACGATCACCAGTATGTTTTGGGCCATGGGGTCGTGAACTGGGCCCTCAGGCTCTTGCGGTTGGGCTTGGGGATCGTCGGGCTCGTTGACAGCAGGAACGGGAACGTTGGCACCCTCGGCGGCTGGGACAGGGGCATCCTCCCCGCCAGGCCCTTGAGGCTCATCTTCAGGCTGGTCATTTTGTGCGGCCTGAGAGGCACCCTCCGACGGGTGAGCTTCCATATACTCATCCTGAAGGAGTTTGACCAGGAATTCATACTCTGGCTCCGCAATGGAATCCGCAGGGTTATCCCCCTCGTCATCCTCCTCCTCGCAGCGCTCATTGAATATGAGCCCCGTGCCCTCGGCCTCTTTCATGGCAGGATCCGTTAGCCCCTTATGTATGCCCTGCTCGATGGCTAAATTGAAAGCCTTCTGAGCCTCATCCAAGCAGTGCAACGAGGCTGCGAAGTTAAAGGCTTTGGAGTGGCAGAACTTGATAAGAGCCTCCTTGTTCGCACGCTCCAGACTCCGAGGCCACTCGCTCACGGCGTGGTTGAATTTCCTCTCGGCCTCCAGAGCCCTCGTCTTCCAGCTTTCCCGCTCTGCCTCTGCCTTCTTGAAGCGCTCGTTAGCCTGGGCCAACTGGACGCTCAAGCCGCTTCGAGCGCTCTCCACCGCCTGGAAATCCTCCCTCAGTTTTCCCAGCTCCTCCTCCGTTTTATTGTACGAATCCTTGAGGGATTCATACTTCGCAATTTCTGCGTCCAACTCCGACTGAATCTGAGCCGGGTCATTGGAACGGGCCATCTTCTTGTACTTGGCCTTGCGCTCGGCATAAGTGGAGGCTCGCATTTGCACATTTCGGAGCCGGGGAAGAACTTGCTGCATAAGTTGGAGGAAAGGGAGTGTTAGCCAAAAAATGCTAACTTACAGAAATTAGCAACGAAAGCAAGGAGTGAAGACTTACAGAGATTAGAGCGTGGGCCGCATCATAGGTCACTTTCTCCACAGACTCTCTGAAGAGATGCCGGTGATCCGCCGAGAACTGGGCCTTGCTGTATAGATTCTCGGTGACAGCTTGAGCGAGCGTGCCAGGCCTCAGCAGAACTGGCCCACCGTCGGGAGCACCTGAGAAGTCTCTGTCCCCTCGTCGGGATAACTCCCAAAAGTGTTCCTCCTATGAAGAGGAAGTATCTCCTTCGCCCTTGGGGCCCTCGGCCACCTGCTTCCCCTTACCTCTTATTGCCGCTGAATCGGGCATCCTCTTCCTCTTGCGAGAAGGCCCACTGGCGCTCTGTGGGGCCTCGGCTATTGCCAGGGTGGTTATTGGCCTCGTTTGTTCTGTGGCCAGAGGGGGTTGAACGTCTCCCGCTCGTTCTGTAGCCAATCGCCTCCTGGTCTCTCTGTTGGCCAGTCTACTCTCCCCCCGGCCACGAGGGGGTTGGACCTCTGGAATAGCGCTCGAACTAGCGCCCTGGCTACCGCTACGAGCGTCCCCGCGATTGCTACGATTGCGAGGGCGCTGTTGCTCGCGCTGTTGGTCCCCTTGTAGGGCTTGGTTCCTGTTGGCATGAGCGAAGCGTGCGGCTTGTCTGATTCCTCCTGCCATTTCTATTATAGCAACTCCTGCAAAAGTGGAAGGTACAAGGGTTATAAATCCTTAAAAAGAATTGTTAAGCGTGCAAATTACAAGTACAGAAAAGCAGTTAGTATTCATTCCTATCTAAAGTTAGTGACCTAAGAATCTAACCGTCTCTCTCTATATCACGAGCCGGAGGGTTGTCAAGGTAATAAGGGTCGTCGGAAAGACCACACAGGAACATGAGTTCCGCATCGTCTATCCAATCTTTCGCTTGAATGAGGTGGCCCTCGTCCCTCAGGGTTGCTGCCAGGCTCTTGGCCCAATCTTTGGGGAGTGAGGGTGGCAAGCGGCTCTTTGCAAACGAGCCCCATTGCGTGGGCACCCCAAAGCCCTCCTCTGTTGGAGCCTTGACGAAGATAAACTTCTCCTTCCAATCGGGGCCATAAGTGCTCGAGGGCGAGTTGATCAGTTTCATATGTGCCTTCGCCTGAACGTAGTAAAAACCGGCCTCGGGAGATGAACGAGAGGAGCTAACTACTTGAAAGAGGGCGTTGAAGTTCCGCAAGAAGGGCTCGTAACCCATGCTCCTCATCAGAATCACAAAGCAGGTTAATAGAGCCAAGCCGTTGGGCACGATTTGTGATGGACAGAGGCCCAGATCATTCAACAAGTGAGCCATCGAGATCGAGATAGGGAACCTCAAGCCTCCTGAACTCACTGTGTCCACGTATACAGCCATTTTCCCAGGAGGTGGATTATTAGCACGCTCGTGGTTTTCTGGGATTCTCCACGTATACCGCTCGTCCCAGTAAATGGGTGCCATCATCGTCTTCACTTCTCCCACGGTAACTGTGCTGGGAGTCTCATCGGGCGTGCGCTCGGTAGCCTGGTAACCTGATCCTTCACCCTCATTAGGCCCTCTGGATTTCTGGGATTTCTTGCTTTTTCCTTTATCACGGGCTCTTTCTGAAGGCCCGGTTATGGCTTCAGCCACTGGAAGCGGGTTCGCGACGGCCACAGTCACGGTATGGCAGTGGGGATGGGTGGCACTCTGAGTTATGGGGAGAACAACCCCTTGCCTCTCTGCCTCCATTACCAGATTCATCTCCTCAAAGAGAGGATCCACTCCGCCAGGATTTCTATCCTCCATGGCCATCACCGCCGCCCCCAACTCCTCATCTCTAGGGGAATCGGGGGAAGAGGAACTCTCCGTGGCCATTTCATTGATTTCACGGGCGAATTCCTCAACATGTTGGTCAGCCATGGCAGAAGCTGAGATTTGGGAGAAATTCAATCTCGGTTAGACAATGGGGTTTTCCTGGAAAGAGATTAGGGTTTCCTCAAGGAGAAAAATCTAAGGGGTTAAGAAATCCTAAAGTCTGAATCTAAAGTTAGCAGAGTTAGAAAATTACGCTGGAAGTTTACCTTGAAGGTTTCTGAGAAAATCTGGAAGAAAGGTGGAAGATGCTCTAAGAACTGGTGTGCGAGAGAATTCTTTTTGCAAGGGATGCTTGGAAGTTTAGAATGCGTAAAGAGTAGCAAGATTTCAGAATCCCACATTTATAGGGATGGGAGTTGGTACCTTTTTCGGCAATGGATTCAAAATGGTAATCATTTCCCGCCTGGGAAACCGCCCACTTTATGGAACCGTCACATGCTTCCCAATGCTCACGCGCCCCACGCGCGCCCGCATTTAATGCTCTGACGTTTCGAATACTCAAGAATAGTACAACGCTCAGTGCAGAAGCGTTACGAGCGGTCAGTTGAAAAAACCGCATTAATGGCACAATCAGAGGAAAATTGCTCAGCACTCCAAGACCTATACGAGCGTTACATACGAAGGATAGAACGTGTCAAAATTCTACAGTCCTTATCACTAAGGACTACAGAATTGGGGGGCAAAATGATGGGGTCAAAATACGATCGTCCCACGTTAGGACACGTGGCATCACCGAGATGATGACATCTGTCTCCCCAAGGTTGCACCCATCAATGCACGAGCGCTAAGCCCAACAAGCGCAATCCTTCTTCAGGAGTTAAGCCCAACGAGCGCTGTCACTCTCACGAGCGTCCTTCATACTAAATGATTGGCACGCCCACGTGCCAAGGGAGCCCTCTTCGAGCGTCACATTCCCTCAGAGTGGCCTCCCCTTTGGCTCGTCACTTGAACTGGAGCCTTCATTCCCCCCAGCGGATATCTTGGCTTCCAATACTCTAGGTTGTCACGAGCACGCTCTCAAGCCCTCGTTACCAACCACCCAAATGGCTCTCTGACATAACGTACATGCCCGCGCACCTGCCACTGTTGCCAGCACCAACTTTTGGCCGCTTTTGCAGAAGATTCCTCCTAGGTTTCTCTCTCACGGCGCCACGTGTTAGGGCAACATTCGGCCAGGACCACTTGAGGCAAATGACCAAAGGGCCCTTGACCCTCAACTATAAATAGCTAAAGTCATCTTCTACATTGGTACGCATTCTTCATCACTAAAACTATGACTGAACTTACGTTTCTTCAGACCTTGAACTGACTTGAGCGTCGGAGAGCCAAACTGGGTATCACCCCCAGTTCCCCCAGCTTGGCCTTCTGACTTTTATTGTGCTTGTCCCAACAGGTAGAACCCCCTTTCTCATCTCCGGCGAATCTCCGGCGGTTTCCTCCACAATTACAAATCATAAAGTGATCGGATTCGGACCCTCACATTTCTGAACCCATCAATATTTATCCAAACAAATAATTTAATAAAAAATAGATTCAATCTACTATAATAATAATTAATTATATAAGTATATATCTTAATAAAATATTAGTTAATAATTTATTTTGTATAATTACAAGATATATAACATAATCTATTACTATATGATATATTATCCATAATATATGTATGATCCTTACTAAATTGTGTATCATAATATGTCTTAACAATATATTATTTTACAATGATACATTAGACCATATAATATTATTAGTACAAAATATATTCATATAATATTCACTCAATTTAATATAATAAAATAATAAATATCATATGCCTTAATAACTAATTAATAACATAAGTATATGTTTTAATAAATTATTAGTTAATAATTTTTATTGTGTAATTACATAATTTATAGTATTATAATAATACTCATACATAATCTAAAATATTAAGTATATATTAATGATTATAATTTATTAATAATGATATAAAACTTAAAAATATTAATATACTATATATATTATATATCTTAATATCTTTATTAATGTTTAATATTGTTATTGAATGAGAGTTAAAACATATCCAATAAAAATCTATTGGCTAGTCGAGTCGAATCAAGCTAGGCTCGATTTTTAGGCAAGTCAAGCTCAAGCTCAATCTCAAACCATGCAAATAATTTTCAAGCTCAAGTTCAAGTTAATTAGATTTTTTTTGCCAAACTCGACTCGAAACGCACCCCAGATTGAATGATAATAACAATATCTAAGCGTCCTAACTAAGTTAATAGTAATAAAATATATTAAAAAATTTAACAAAACTAAATAGTACTAATGTATAAGTTAAATATGACCAAAAGTTTAAGTTAAATGTTCGCATGAGAAATCATAACCTTAAATTAATTAGTTAAATAAAGATAAAATTTTTCCCCAAAATATTGAAATAGGGTACATCAATTGAAATGTTAATATAATGTTGTTAATTGATATATATATATATATATATATATATATCGAAGGAAACTTAGGAAAAGAATAGGGGGCAGAAAAATAATTTGGACTCTCCACTAAGTCAAGTTCGTAACGATTCAAAGATAAATCGAATGGGAAACGACTACATATACTTGAAGGAACCGAATGAAAAGCACATGATGGTACAACATAGGCATGGAGAGTATGATTGTTACTTTTCTATTAATAAGAATTTTTGTATTTAAATTTCTAGGAACGAAACTAATATTAAAAAAGAGAGTTTTATATATAAGTGGTTCGACTTGATTGGCCTCAAATAAAAAGACTATACAAACCAAATGATTAATTTGTTCATTCTCTAAGGCAATGTCTCGGGTTCGAATCTCATTTGAGTGTGCGTATACCTAAAAAAAATAATAATAAAAAGACTATACAACCAAAAAAGAAATTAGGGTAACTCTCAGGTCATTCTCCGACAACCAGCCTTTTGGGCTGATGGGTGCTGGACCGCCAGCTGGAATAATCTGGTTTGGGGCTTCCTGATGGGCCTAATAATATTTAAACCTTAATAAAAAAGCGAGCTTAGACTAATAATATTTGCTATTATCAATTACCAAGAATAGTTGTACTAATATATAATATAAAATTGTTGGAATTCGTCAACCTTAACGCAGCGAAAATTAAAATGTTTAGGGATTATAAAAACCATTTTATCGGAATTCCAAACAAGATCACCTTTGATTCAATATTTACGATTTAAACAAAAGAAGTAAGATCCAATTACCTCTCTCGCTTCCGGTTGATGGCGATGATATGAAGGTTTTTCAAAACCTATCCGGGCCGCTTCTATCCGATCTTCTTCCAAGAATCCCACGCGGAATTCCTCTAAGGTAGTCCACGACCCGTAATTGAACAACTATTCAATTAGCACACTAGAACACTAATTAGATATTAATTATCTAATAGTATTCTCAATACAATATTGAGAGATGAGAAAAAAGAGAGACTTGGGGAGAAAGCAGAAAAGAAGAAAACAACGACGATAAATTTCTTCTCTCAAGTCTTGCTTTAATACTTAACCCTAGTTCAAAAACCCTATGGGCTAGTTAAGGGCTTCAATTTAATTACTACTAATTAAATTAAAAACCCAATATTCATTTTAATTAGTGGACTTAATTTAATTACATTAATTAAATCACAAGTCCAATATCTAATTAAATTGGTGGACTTAAAAATTAATTACTCTTAATTAAATTTAAAGTCCGGCCAATTAATTTAAATAAACTTATTTAAATTAATATTAACTCTTTAACATCTATTCTCCATAGCTTAACAATTAAGCATGAATTAATTAATACCATTATCAATTAATTACTCTCATGTTATAAATTAAACTCTTTTAATTTATCAATCAATCTTTATTGATCTTTAGATAATCATGTTGTTCAATTCGAGTCATTATGTGACCCCTTAGGTTCACCAATGAATAGCAGTAGGCCCACATTCTTAATGTGGTATTTTAGATAACCATTTATCTTATTGATTTAATTGAACCCTTTCAGTTAATCACTATTTAATTAAAACTCCTTTTAATTAATCAGTACTTATAGATCATGATCGATGTCTAGTGACAAGCTCATGACCACCCATCCAACAGGTCAAGTTTATGTTGTGAACCTTTCAATCTCATGGATACCGTGTGATAAGATCCTTCTATCGTTCAATCCCCGATTAGGACCTAGGGCATGGGAATAATAGAACCCTATTAGTCCTAATGCTATGAATTAATTCTAATAGCAATTCCATTTGATCTAACACTCTAGGAAACCCATTTCCTAATTTAGATCTCACTACCTTGTGCAAGGATTTAAGTGGAATGTGCTACAATAGAATTCATGGGTGATTTACTCGTTCT
Source organism: Lantana camara (assembly GCA_037501455.1). Classification (NCBI taxonomy): domain Eukaryota; kingdom Viridiplantae; phylum Streptophyta; class Magnoliopsida; order Lamiales; family Verbenaceae; genus Lantana; species Lantana camara. The sequence continues at coordinate 115,708,861 of CM074857.1, forward strand.
TCTAGACGAGTGATAGATTCTATATTGGCATCTCATATGCCCCCATACATGATTCGAACAATGCCAACATACAACCATAACGAGATTCATGGAAACCATGAATCTCTAGGCGCATATCAAGTCTAAGGATCATTTAGACACTACCGTAACTAGGGAACCAACCTCATCATTAAGGCATAAAAGCTTACCCCATTGAGGTGTTCCTGTCGGGATCCTCAGTGTACTTGTTCCCTAACAAGCACCCCCATACGCACGTGAATGTCTCTACATTCGAAACTTATGAAACAAAGTAACCTTTCTTAAAAGCACGCCATATGAGCAAATCTCAGTCGAGTCAAGTCAGCATCCCCGTGCTGATTAGACTCTTCGACTTGGAGTTGGTTTAGGTCACGCCATACAAACTTATTCCATAACCTCCATCCCTATGCGAGGTCAAGTCCTGTAGCTTAATATGACCTTGGGATTTCATCCATACACAAACAGTTATAATATGTAATCAATAAACTTAAATGAGATATGATGAATTGGCCACATAGAATTAAACGACTATGAAACGTTACATTTATTATTTCATTAAGTTCATAAATTGCTGCTAATAAGAGTAGTTTACAAAAAGAGACCTAAACTATTTTCGCTCTTCTAGGGCACTACTGTAACAATCTCCCACTTGCCCTCAGAGCCAATTGCCCATAGCCTTAAGGCCCATCTCCTGGAGATGCCCTTTAAAGACCTTTTGGCTAAGAGGTTAAGTAAGCGGGTCTGCTACGTTTTCTGTCGAGGGTACACGTTCCAACTATGTACACGTCGCCTCTTTCTAAGATTTCTCTAATTAGATGAAATCTTCTTAGGATATGCTTTGACCGTTGATGAGCTCTTGGTTCCTTTGATTCCACAATCGCTCCGTTATTGTCACAGAAGACAATGACCGAGTCAGCAATGCTAGGCACTACATCCAACTCTTGGATAAAGTTTTTCATCCACACACCTTCTTTCGCTGCCTCTGATACAACTATGTACTCCGCTTCACAAGTGGAGTCAGTGGTAGTTTCCTGTTTGGAACTCTTCCAACTTACTGCACCACCATTCAACCGAAATATGAATCCGGATGTGGATTTAAAGTCATCTACATCCGATTGGAAGCTTGAGTCGTTGTATCCTTCTAATTTCAGTTCTTCCTTTCCGCCGTATACAAGAAATAAATCCTTAGTCCTTTTCAAGTACTTAAGGATGGATTTCATGGCAGACCAATGACTCTCACCAAAGTTTGACTGAAATCGACTTATAACGTTCAAAGCGTATGCGACATTAGGTCTAGTACAGAACATAGCATACATTATGCTCCCTATTGCAGATGCATAGGGTATACGAGACATCCTATCCTTCTCTTCTTCAGCGTTAGGACACATTGATTTAGAGAGGATCAACCCATATCTCATTGGTAGGAATCCCCTCTTAGATTCCTCCATACTGAACCGTTTCAGTACTTTGTCTATGTACTGAACTTGGGACATACCTATTAATCTCTTTGATCTATCTCTATACATTTTTATACCGAGAATAAAAGAAGCTTTTCCCATGTCCTTCATTGAAAACTGAGTAGACAACCAAGTCTTTGTTGCTTGCAGCACATCTTTCTCATTCCCAATGAGTAAGATATCGTCTACGTACAATACCAAAAATTGCACGACTCGCCCATTGATTTTCTTGTAAACACATGGTTCATACTCGTTCTTGATAAAGTCAAACGATTTGATTGTCTCATCAAAACGGATGTTCCAACTTCTAAACGCCTGTTTGAGTCCATATATGGATCTCTGGAGTTTGCAGACTTTCTGTTCGCTCCCAATGGATATGAAGCCTTCCGGTTGTTCCATATAAATGTCTTTATCTAAATCTCCATTTAGAAAAGCTGTTTTCTCATCCATTTGTCATATTTTGTAATCATAGTATGCAGCTATGGCTAGAAGTATCCGAATGGATTTTGGCATTGCTACAGGGGAATACTGTTGGGAAAACGAGACAGAAACGCAGCGAAAATTTAAATTTTTTTCCAAAAGATAGAATCGAAAACTTGCAATTCCTATTTTCAGATTCGTAGAGATCAAGAAACTCACTTAGGTAGTAGCTTTCTTGACACATTTTGAGCCGCCCTCAAACGCGCTTCATGCGGTAATGGCAACCCGTCCCTCGAAAATCTCTTTCTACTTCAGAATCCATTGTAGGGACAACAATCCACACCAACCTAGATTCAAATCATATTAGGGAAAGTGCTTAACAATATAACATAAAGAAAGAAACATGAAACGAGAAAAGCATGATTGAAACTCCCTTCGAAACCCAGTTTTGTGAAAGTAGAAATCTGCCTGCCATAAAACCCTCGTGAAAAAATTCATCCTTCAGGATATGGACGAACGGTTTTCGCCATCTTCTTTGGTTAGATTTTTTCACTCCTATTCTGTTGGGTTCAGAATCGTTTCATCATCCCTCGTGGTCATTTTTGCTTGATCCCCAAAATTCCTTCAAATCTTTCAAGACTTCACGATAGAAGCCCTCTAGAGAAAATAGTCCACCAACCGCGACCACGATCCGAATAGGGAGGATGCTAGTTCTATATTCGGTGTTTAGACTCTAAGGGGTTAGTGTATAATTATGGAGAAGGAGAAATTTTGTATCATCTTCCCATGGGGTTCGAACCCCTCTATTTATAAGGCTAGGGTTCGAACCCCTTATCCCTTTTGGAAAAGGATTCCAAACTCCTTTTGGAAAGGGATATCTTGCTTGGAGACCAAGTCTCTTACTTTGACCAAAAGTCTCCTCTTGATCAACTTGGAAAGCAAGAATCTAGTCTAACTCTTTTAGACATTTAATTTTACTTTATTTATTTTACAATAAATAACTTGAACACTAATAATTAATTAATTCATAATTATTTATTTATCAGACTTTATTTCTCCAAATTAGGACTTTAATATTAATTCAAAATTAAATCAAAGTCCATTAAATAATTAACACATTAATTATTTAACATTTATACACATGCTTGCATGTGACTACACGTGTCCATAAGGACACGTGTCATTCACGCCTCCCACACGTGTGATTCACACGTGTGGGTGCCACCATTCGCTTAATGGTTCGATCAACTCGTTTAATCGATTCAAGCCTTTACCCACGTGACCGGGTTGTTGTGTGTGACCCTCTAGGTTCTTAATTCAATTAGCAGTGACCCTAATTAATTAATTAGTCCACAGATCAAACGACCATTGTCTAGCAACAGGTGTTTGACCCCTAGCTGAATAAGAATGTCTCGATTCGACAGAACCTTTAAGTCATTGATTCATGTGAGATACAATCCTCCTACTTACTATCTCTCAACCAAGATCTAGGGTAAGGGAATAATCAGAACCCTAATAATCTGGTCTTAAAGCTAAATGCATTTCATATCCATTTGATCTCAACCCAAGAAACCCTTTTCTTGATGTCTTGATCTACTGCCTTGGCCAAGGACTCCATATGGCATATGAATGACTTACACAATAAGAGATCACCTTGCAAATGCAAGTGTAGGTCATTTATTGATTCTCATTCACTTTCATGAATCACTTGTGCAGCCCCAACATAAGCCTTGAATCAGTTGTCTAAGGCGACACCCTTTAAAGCTTATACCTAAGACTACAAAGTTAACTCATAAAGTGACAAGGAACCTCAAGTCTAAGGATCAATTAATCACATCAATGAATCGTGAGATATTTCCTAATCTGGAAGTTTTCATTTCCTGAAATAGAAACTTCCTTTCCCATTTAGGAACCTTCTCACACGGGGTACCTCAGTGAACTTACTTATGGAAGTAAGCACCCTCATGTATCACGCACGTATCAACTATACACTTTCTACCTCCATGAAACAAGGTGGTCCTTCTTAAGGACGTGATCCCACAAGCAAGCCTTAAAGGAGTCAGGTTGCCACTCCCACTGTCTGTAGGACTCATCGGCTTGGAGTATTTTGCTAATCATGACTTATGTGATATAGGGCTCGTTTCATGAACCATTTCACCTAAATGGTAGAGTCCTAAAATCATTAGGATTAGAGGAGTTCTCATACATGCGCACATAATGGAAACACACAAAAACATGTATTGGCATATAAAGAAGTGTTTGCCTATGAGATTAATCAATCGTATATTATTCAAAGATTGTCTGTGATACTAGGAAAGTCCCAAAACGGATTATGACTAATCGGCTTTCTATGGCACTTTTCCAACAAATACGTTTTCTCAAAGTCAACACCTGGCCTTTGAGTGTATCCCTTAGCTACTAACCTAGCCTTGTAGGTCGCCACTTCTCCATCAGTTCCAAGCTTTCGCTTGTTGATCCATTTACATCCTATGGCTTTCTCGCCTTCAGGAAGATCTACCAAGGTCCATACCTTGTTGGAGTACATAGAGTCCATTTCAGATTCCATGACTTTCTGCCATTTTATCGAATCTCTATCCGATATTGCATCATCATATGATCTCGAATCACTGTCCGATTGACCGGTTTCAGTTAGTAAATTAAGTCGGTCTGGCGGTCTAATTGTTCTCGTGGATCTGCGAGGGCTTGTGTTTACTTCTTGTTGTGGGAAAGCGATAGGTTCCATTGCTTGATCATTTGTAGGTTTATCTTGAACTTCTCTAAGTTCTGCGATCTTACCTGACTTTTCAACTAGAAACTCGTTTTCTAGAAAAATGGCTTTCCTCGAAACAAACACCTTTTTTCCGAGGGATCGTAAAAATAGTAACCCACAGACTCTCTAGGGTATACTACAAACTTACAAAAACTGGATCTGTAATCCAATTTGTCTCCCACTAGATTCTTGACGTATGTAGGACATCCCCAAACTCTAAGGTATGAATAAGTAGGGGGTTTTGAAAACCACATCTTATATGGTATTTCGGGCACTAATTTGGAAGGAACTAAATTAATTATCTTCGTAGCCGTTTCAAGGACATAACCGCAAAACGATATTAGAAGATCCGTGAAACTCATCATGGATAGGACCATATCCAATAAAGTCCGATTTTTTCGCTCGGACACCCCATTCAGCTGAGGAATCCCGGGCGGAGTCCACTGTGAGATAATCCCATTATCTTTCAAATAACCAAGAACGAGATCGTTTAAATACTCGTCACCTCGATCTGATCGAAGAGCCTTAATTTTGCGATCTGTTTGGTTCTCAACCTCCGTCTTATACTCTATGAAATTTTCAAAGGCTTCAGACTTATGTTTCATTAGGTACACATACCCATATCTACTGAAATCATCAATAAATGTGATGAAGTAATTACAGCCGTTTTGGGTACTAACACTTAGTGGTCCGCAAACGTCTGTATGGATCAAATCCAAAAGATTTTGACTTTGCTCTACATGCCCTTTAAATGGGGACTTAGTCATCTTGCCCTTTAAATAAGATTCACAAGTGGTTAACTCGTTTAGATCATTCATATTGAATGATCCTAAGTTACCCATCTTTAGAAGTCTATTCTTGGAGATATGTCCAAGTCTAGCATGCCAAATCTTTGCTGAAGTTTGGTCATTTGATTTTCGTTTTTTTTCTTGTTCGACATTTAGGAGATTTAAATTAGTATTAGTTAAATACAGACCATTTTGTAAAGACCCTAATGCATGTGAAGAACCATTCTTCAAAATGTAAAACATAGCATTAGTAATAGAGAAGGAAAAACCTTCCAAGTCTAGTAGAGGAATGGAAACAATGTTTTTAACTAACTCAGGAACAAATAAAACATTGTTCAAGACTAAAATAAAACCATCTTCTAACATGAACCTAACATGTCCTATGGTTTTTGCTGCAACTCTTGCTCCATTGCCCACTCGAAGAATATGTTCTCTTTCATCAACCTCACGAACGTTGCTCATTCCCTGTAACGTATTACAGATGTGAGAAGCACAACCAGAGTCTAATACCCAATTATTAGAATTAAATGAAAGGTTAATTTCGATGAGATTTATACCTTTTGTAAAAGTAGCTAAGTACTCCTTACAGTTCATTTTCAAATGCCCTTGTTTCTTGCAATGGAAGCACTGATCCTCAGCTTGATTTGTCTTTTTCTTAGTGTTTGCTTTCTGAACCCCACCAGTGGGCTTAAGAGTCTTTTTCTTCTTTTGGAAACTCTTTCCTTTACCCTTCTTTGGCTTTGCAGCCTTAGTTTGGGATGAAGATGAACCTACTAAGAAAATAACCTTATCCTTCTTCATAGTTCGCTCAGCAGTTACGAGCATGTTCATTAGTTCCTCAACTGAGACTTTAGCTCCATTCATATTGAAGTTTATTATGAACTACTTGAACGAAGGTGGCAGAGAGGTTAAGATCAAATCTACATAAAGCTCATTATCCATGATCACCTCGAGACTTGCAAGCTTTTCAATAAGGCCTAAAGCTTTAATGCAGTGTTCATGAACACTAGATCCCTCAGCCATCTTAAGTGAGAATAACTCATTAGATGCTGCGAATCGATCAATCCTATCGGCTTGTAAATTTGTTCCAAGTGAAGATGGATCTCTGCCGAGTGGCGCATCTCAACATGCTGCCTCTGCAACTCGGGAGACATAGTGGTAATCATTAGACATCAAGCTTGTAGAACATCTTCTTGCCACTGAAGAGCCTTTTCCATCTCATAGGCTGCCATGTCATCAGGAATGACATCGGGAGGAGACTGTGTCAATACATAGGTCCTCTTTTCGGAATCCAAGACAATCTTGAGATTGCAAAGCCAATCAGCATAATTCGAGTCAGTCAATTTATTGGCCTCAAGGATAGTACTAAATGGATTTTTAGACATCACGATTTTAGTAGAAAATCTACATGTAAGCAGAAAACGTAGTATGAGTGACTGATATGAAATAATAACAATTACAAATGATATGGACTTTTATCAGATGTTGACTCCCACTATTTTAATCAAACTCCTTTGACCCCCTTATAATTTTAGAAAAAATATCATGTTTTTCAAATAGTGGGTATCAAGACCCCCCAAGCACTTATCATCGGACCCACGACTCGTGAGATATCCGATTTTAAGTCTCAAGGTAGACGATCCTATCATCAATTGCATCTCTATACAACTCTTAATATTATTTTGTATTACCTTTCATATAGACCTATGACTCGTGCTACATCTATACTAATTAGTATTTAAATCTGACCCGTAAATCCCTAAGATTTCTCTATCATCATTATGAATATCCCACGCCTCGTGGCCAATACCATAATTTTGACATTGAAAAATTGCATCTTTTATGCAAAGAATTATTATAGTTCAATCAATCTTGTCATTTCGTATCCCACGCCTCGTGGCCAATACTTAATGATTTTATTTAATTCTAAAACAAATAATTCTATTGACAAAATGCTTGGAAATTTATAAAATCGAATTTTATCCTTCAATTTCCATTTGGATTTAATATTTATTTTGTCTGAGACTATCTAAGATGGTTCGGGATTTAAGAATTTAAAAAATTCCACCAAGACTCATCAATTGTAATTATTATCTTATTTTATCTTAATTAATGCATGAACACATTTATGCACATAAGGATAACATTCATAACAAGATAATAAAAGTCTAGCATGCCCCTATAAAATGGATAATCATGGGCTTCCTATGCATGGTCCATAATAGCCATTTTATGGACCATGGTTCTATTCATGCATCAAACGGAACTAAACACACAAAGAGAGCACTAAAAAAGAATCTTATTCTATTACATCAAAAAAATTGCACCCAAACACTTTTGGGGCCTTGATGGACTTTTTATTCCGTTGCTTACTCCGTCTTGTTTCTCCATCTCCTAATCTAATTAGAGATCTCACCCTAAAACTACTCTCTCTACAAAATAAAGGGGGATTACATTTTAAGGGGGAGAAAATGAAAAACAATGCTTACAACAATTGAATAAGAGGCTCGCAGGCTCTCGTTTAAAACCAATATCAAAATGCATAAATAAAATAAAGTCATACATAACACAAATAAAGTCCATGATTGATCCAACCATACATCCAATGCATTGCATAAAATAAATTTACCAAGTAAATAGTCATTATGCGATTTAAAGTCTTTAAATAATTTTTAAAATTATTTATTGACCAAGGATTATCTTTTAATTCACTAATTAAATTAATCCTGTAATTTTAATTAAATTGAATTCTCTAATTCAATTTAATTTCAATTAGATCTCTATCTAATATATCATGCTTCAATTTTAACAATTCTATTTTGGGCAAAAATAATTAATTTTCAAGTAAAACAATTTTACAAAATTAATTAAAAGGATTTAGTTTTAAAACAATTTTAAAAACTGTGACCAGTAAGTAAAATTAAATTTTACCAAATTTAGACCAACGACAGTTGAAGGTTAAGTGGTTTGGCTTCTCCTTTCTTACAGTGGAGTCACGGGTACAAATCCCATAACTCCCCATTTTGCAGAAATAAAGAGGAGCTTGGGCTATGAGGCCCAACTCCACAAGTGGACTGGACCGCGACCCAAGAGAGCTAATCGGCCCAATCACATACGTGTGGAGCCTAGTCCGCGGCTGAAACCGTTTTAGGCCCATTGCGGCACAATAGCCCAATCAGAATTGGGCTTCATGATGCTGCCCTAATCTTGAGGGGGCTGCGACTTAGGCTCCAAGTAAGCCCAATCTGTTGCCCTAGAGCAGCAGTCACACGCTCACTTCAGGCTGGACGGTGCATGGCCATATGTACTGTACAACTTTATTTTAAAATATAATTTTAAAATAAAAATAAACATAAATTATAATTTAATGAAATTATCAAAAACAGTTTTTCGATTTTCACAAAATCTTAGAATTTCATACAAGTTTTAAAACAAGAACTTTTCTTCAAATTTTAAAACTTTGCCCAAACGAATATCAAATTAAAACAAGCATGACACGTATCACCATATTAATCAAATTAATATAAGGAATTAAAAATCGTAAATCAATCAAAGTATGGCTCTAATACCACTGTTGGAATTCGTCAACCCTAACACGGCGGAAATTAAAATTTTTAGGGATTATAAAAAGCATTTTATCGGATTCCAAACAAGATCGCCTTTGATTCAAGATTTACGATTTAAACAAAAGAAGTAAGATCCAATTACCTCTCTCGCTTTCGGTTGATGGCGATGATATGAAGGTTTTCCAAAACCTATCCGGTTCACTTCTATCTGATCTTCTTCCAAGAATCCCATGCGGAATTCCTCTAAGGTAGTCCACGACCCGTAATTGAACAACTATTCAATTAGCACACTAGAACACTAATTAGATATTGATTATCTAATAGTATTCTCAATACAATATTGAGAGATGAGAAAAAAGAGAGACTTTGAGAGAAAGCAGAAAAGAAGAAAACAACGACGATAAATTTCTTCTCCCAAGTCTTGCTTTAATACTTAACCTTAGGTCAAAAGCCCAATGGGCTAGTTATGGGCTTCAATTTAATTAATACTAATTAAATTAAAAACCAAATATTCATTTTAATTAGTCGACTTAATTTAATTGCATTAATTAAATCACAAGTCCAATATCTAATTAAATTGGTGGACTTAAAAATTAACTACTCTTAATTAAATTTCAAGTCCAATTAATTTCAATAGACTTATTTAAATTAATGTTAACTCTTTAACATCTATTCTCAATAGCTTAACAATTAAGCATAAATTAATTAATACCATTATCAATTAATTACTCTCATGTTATAAATTAAACTCTTTTAATTTATCAATCAATCTCTATTGATCTTTAGATAATCATATTGTTCAATTCGAGTCATTGTGTGACCCCTTAGGTTCACTAATGAATAACAGTAGGTCCACATTCTTAATGTGGTATTTTAAATAACCATTTATCTTATTGATTGATTGAACCCTTTCAATTAATCACTATTTAATTAAAACTCCTTTTAATTAATCAGTACCTACAGATCATGGTCGATGTCTAGTGACAAGCTCATGACCACCCATCCAACAGGTCAAGTTTATGTTGTGAACCTTTCAGTCTCATGGATACCGTGAGATAAGACCCTTCTATCGTCCAATCCCCGATCAGGACCTAGGGCATGGGAATAATAGAATCCTATTAGTCCTAATGCTATGAATTAATTCTAATGGCAATTTCATTTGATCTAACACTCTAGGAAACCCATTTCCTAATTTAGATCTCACTACCTTGCGCAAGGATTTAAGTGGAATGTGCTACAATAGAATTCATGGGTGATTCACTCGTTCTTCTAGACGAGCGATAGATTCTATATTGGCATCTCATATGCCCCCATACATGATTCGAACAATGCCAACATACAACCATAACGAGATTCGTAGAACACATGAATCTCTAGGTGCATATCAAACATTGCCCTTGTCATGCACAGAGCATCAATGGAGCCTCAAGTCTAAGGACCATTTAGACACTACCATAACTAGGGAACCAACCTCATCATTAAGGCGTAAAAGCCTTACCCCATTGAGGTGTTCCTGTATGGATCCTCAGTGTACTTGTTCCCTAACAAGCACCCCCATACGCGTGTGAATGTCTCTACATTCGATACTTATGAAACAAAGTAACTTTTCTGAAAGGCACGTCATATGAGCAAGTCTCAGCCGAGTCAAGTCAGCATCCCCGTGCTTATTAGACTCTTCGACTTGGAGTTAGTTTAGGTCACGTCATAGAGACTTGTTCCATAACCTCCATCCCTATGCAAAGTCAAGTCCCGTAGCTTAATGTGACCTTGGGGTTTCATCCATACACAAACAGTTATAATATGTAATTAATAAACTTGAATGAGATATGATGAATTGGCCACATAGAATTAAACGACTATGAACCGTTACATTTTATTATTTCATTAATGTCATGAATTGCTGCTAATAAAAGTAGTTTACAAAAAGAGACTTAAACTATTTTAACTCTTCTAGGGCACTACTCTAACAATAAATTTCGCACACTCCATGCATGTGTGTGGTACAAAACAACTATTATTATTTAAACTTATTCAAATTAAATTCTTTATATTGATATACTTTTGTAGTTATTTTGAATATAACCATTAAATTAGGATAAATAAATGTATTAATTATATTATGTTAATAAAATAATAATTAAAATATAGATTATAAAATATGAAGAAAAAAGATAAAAAAAATAATAAAATAGTTATTAGAAAAAAAAAATTAAAGGTAGGTCAGATAAAATGGGAATTAATATCTCCTTAGAGTGTCATTAACTTCTAAGAGTGATAAGAAAAATCAATAAAAAAAAAAAAAAACGAGAGTTCAAGAGAACAAACTCCCCTCTCGTATTAATATAATAGTACAAATAAGTACAAAAAGTACTTCCAATGAAAAGTTACAGAAATAGTTTGATGTTTTCTTCATAATTGTCACGCCCGAAAGAATTAAGACATAATCAGTTGTGCTATCGGCTCTCTCCGACAATACGAAGCCCTTACTTATTTAATTTTACATTTTAACTCATCTCATACTCAAAATATTAATAAAACATAAATCCACATTGAATAACTTTATAAAAGCGTATAGAGCATCTAAGAATCGCCAAAAGTAACTGTTTTCAAAAAAAAAAATCTAAGAAAGAATGAACCTAATCCTAAATATATATTATCTTATATATTATAAAAACACAAATAAATTTTTGGATTTCTTACGACTCATTGATCGCCTAAAATATCTTCATTATAATTCATTTAACAATTTTTAATTGAGGATGATTTGATAAATACATATTATATTTAGATATTTTAAAATATTTATTTAAGTCAAAATAGGACTTCTTACTAAAGTAGAATATTAAGACTCCTCAAATAAAAAAAAAAAACATAAAGACATACAAAATATATAGAGAGAGAGAGGATAGACAAACTCGATATACAAAAAAATAAAAATAAAAAGATAGAGAGAATTTTAAAAGAAAATAATTTTAATAGAGTGATTTTTTTTTAACACACAATTCTAAGTGGGTAGAAGGATATGAGTTTGAGTCATTATCCTGATGAAAAAAAATCTTTTAACCACTTGAACCATTCTCTGACATAGAGTGAGGTTGTACTAAAGCAAATGAACATAAATCTCAAATAACAAAATTTTTATTACCAAATAAGTATAATCTCTTTCTACATGTACAATGATCATGTTTAAGAAAAACAAGTCACAATTAAATTATGGATATAATCAAACATAGCAATGGTGACTTTAATGTTGAGTGAGTGATCGAGAAATAAGTGAAATGGAAAGTTGTTTGAGAAGAGTTTTTTACAGCTTGATAATGACCTAAAATATCTTTGAGATAAGTCTTTCAACAATGTTGAATTAGTGGTGAATTTGCATATTCTATATATTATTATATTTAGATATTTTAGGATTACTTAAATAGGACTTCTTAAAATATTAAAATTAAGACTCCCCAATCAAAAAATTATAGAATATGATAACAGGATCTGTTTTTGATATTAATTCTTTAATTATAATTTACATAGTAAGATATAAATGTACGTTTATACCTACATAAATATATTTAAACATCAAAACGTACCTTGTATATATCAACAGGATAGATAAACTCGATATATGAACAAAATAAAAATAAAATTAGTTATTTATACTATTTAATTTTATTATTATTTATTGACAAATAAAAATAATAACATTTAATAGTACAATTAAAAATAAATAAATAATACAAGAAACTGTTAAGGATTATAAAAACGAATCATAAATTTAATAGATAAAGACAATTAAAAAAAAAAAAGAGAGAGAGAGAGAGAGAATTAAAATTAAAAAAAAAAAAAAAAAAAGGACTAAAACTGTACTAGAACTTTAAAAGGGGAGGAATAAATCTAAGTACGTTTACAAACAAATAGAGTGAGTTTGTATTTTGTAAGCATTGTGAATCGGCTATGTATAAACTTATAATAAATCGTGCTATGCACTTGAATCTTGACAGTACCCCCAATATAATTTAAAAAAAAAAAAATCAATTAAAAGAGAAACACAAAAAAGGAAAAAAAAAAAAAATTATAAAGGAATGGCCACGAGCCTTTTGAATCGGCTCTATATAAACTTGTTTTAAACCTCTCCGAACACCTCAATCTTTAACCTGATCATACAAAATTCTTTAAGAAGTCCATACTATTTCTACTAATAATTCGAAGAAAATTGATTATGCAAAAAGTCATAGAGAGAGGAACATAAATATGATTTCAAGTACAAATTATTTAGTGAAAAGCCCAAATTGCCCTCTATAATATGATCTTTTTTTTTTTTTTTTTTTTAATTCGAACTTTTAAATATTTTAAATTATCATTTGAACTTCGTGAAAATTTTTAGATTATCATCTCGATCATTTAGATGTTAACACGTGACTCATTTTCGGCAAAAAATTAAAAATTTTCGACAATGTGAAAAATTTTACAAAGTAAAGAAGACAAATTTAAAAAAATTTATAAAATACAAATGATAATTTAAAATATTTGAAAATTATAAAAGGTTAGAAAAATAATCATATTACGAGATGATGTGGCTCGTACCCGCTGTTATGATTGGACCAGTCACCGCGCGCCACCTGTCCAGTCGAAGGTTGCTCCTCGATCCTCCGGTCTGTCTTCCAATTACCACTCATAATTTACTGTCTTGATCCTCGACCCAGAAAAGGGCTCTCCGACCAATTCGCTCGACTTAGGCCCCTCGAACCGCCGCATGCTGTCCCACTATCTCAGTTGAGTGGTCGACCACGCATTAAATGCAAGGCGATAGTGGGGCACCTGTCAGCTCCCCGCATCGACACGTCGAGGCGGTTACTTCTCTCTCCTCACCTTATATATAAGGCCCCTGCATTTATTGCATGGTAAGTTTTCCACCTACCTCTTTTACTGCTCGATCATTTGACTCATATCACCCAAATCTGACTTGAGCGTCGGAGTGCCAACCCGGGTATCACCCCCACCCTCCCCGAGTTGGCCTCTAGTTTACGTTTCCTTCGATCCCTGCAAATTCCGAGTGGTCAGGCGACAGTTTCTCATTCAACAAATAGAGTGATCGTAGCTCGATTTCCTGGTCAAAAATCAAGCGGAATTTTAGCTCGATCATTTGGCGCCATCTGTGGGAAACGCAATGATAAGCCATCGGATATGACTACTCGCAATCTCGCCAGCAATCGCTTCTTCGATGAAAATGACCGAGAGATCATTCCCCAATTCCCTGTACAAGTAGCTTAACCAATAGTCATCCCTCCCCAGTTGGTCTACTCGACGCCCGAGTTGGATAAATACCTGAAGACGTGTCGGGACAAAGCGATAGCAGCCGCTGCTGAAGGAAGAGAACCGCGGATGCCCGAGTATCCTCAAACTCAACCTATCGAAATCATCCAACCTATGGTTAATCATCCTGGATACGTCCAACCGATGTCATATCAACAACCGGTGGGGTATTGGGCAGGGATCAGACAATCGACGTATCACCAGCCCCAATATCAACCACTACCTGCACAAGGGAACGTACGAAAGCCGGTTAGAGAGCGACTCTCTTTTCGACTAGAGGACGAGGCTGATTCGCGCACGCATACGGAGTCCTTCATTCGTCGAGGTACTGGGCGCAGAGATCAAAGGGATCCTCGACCAAGAACCCAAGATACCCAGTCTCGGTGGAAGATCGACAACCCCCACCAATCTGAAATAAGAAGAGAGCGTGAAAGCCGTCACGAAACTATCTTACAGCATAGCTCGAGCAGAGTATTCGATCATCTCGGCCCTGAAGGACGACCCAACCAAATCCGTCAATCGAATCGGAAGCACATTATAAGGTCAGATGATCTCAGGAACCAAATCCCACCGCGTCCCAGTGGACAGGACACCCGACATCACGGAGAGAGCCAGGGATCCTATAGCCGATCTCCCAGCCGATCTCGCTCTCCCAGGCGTGATCGATCCAGATCCCCTCGGCATAGGCCGTCAACCCAGCACTTGGCGCGACCATGGAGATACCGCAGTGATAGGGTAGCTCAATCCCCCTTCTGCGACGCGATCATCGAAACAACCACTGACGAAAAGATTCCGACCGGCCTACCCAGGTATAATGGATCGACCGACCCAGAAAAACACGTGTCATGGCTCGAGATGCAGCTCAGCATGTTCGGCCATTCCCTAAACATCTGGGCCAAGATCTTTGTCACCACCCTCGATGGGCCTGCGCTGGAACGGTTCTAGAGACTTCCTCCTCGATCCATACCCACGTACAAGGCCCTAGTCGAGAGGTTTACTGCCCAATTCTCCTCCATGAAAGGAGATAAGCTCCCTCCGACCTACCTGTACACCATTAAACAAGGTCTTAATGAATCCTTCCGAGACTTCTTCACTCGCTTTTCGCAAGCAGTGGTCAAAACGGAGGAACCAAGCATCGATCTACTGAAGCCGATTGTCCACAAGGCCCTGATCAGCAATGAATGCGCTCGGTATATCTTCTTGCAGAAGCCCCGAAATTTGGCCGACATCCAAGCGGTAGCCTGCGGTTGGATGCAGCTCGAAGAGCTCGAGAATTCTCAGTGTAGTCCGATCCAAGGCAGGAAAGCAGAACCCAGCCGACCAACCAGACAGGACTTTCGCCCCAAGAATGATGCTCCGGTCGGCCCAAAGCCCAGAAAGCACTATACACAGCTTACGCGACCGATTGATTAAATTTACAATGTCATCAACCCATCGCTACTCAAGAAACCTAAACCGATGAGGGACACAACCAAAAATCGAGAGAGTAACAAGTTTTGCAATTTCCACAAACAAAAGGGGCACCACACTTCCGAATGCAACGCCTTGAGGGAAGAAATAGAGCGACTCATCAAAGGGGGGCACCTTCTTGAGTTCGTCAAAAAGATCGACGAACATGCTCGAAATAGGGACCACAACGAAAGATCGCCTGCAAGATAACGCCAAGCCAAACCCCAGACCGAACGCGACCCTCATAATCGACCATGCCTCGATCGAATTAACATGATTTCTAGGGGGCCCTCGGGTGGGGACTCTAGGTCAGCCCGGACGAAAATAAGGCGAGCGGCGGCACAAAGTTTCTATGGTCCCCGGGAGGTGATGCACGTTCGACCTGAAGATTCCTGGATCAATGAAGAAGTAGTTTTTAGCGAGAATGATGTAATCGATGTACCGGCACATTCGAGCGAGACGCTTAGCTGTCCTATGGTCATCATGCTCGATGTCGCCAACTTTGTTGTATCTCGTACTCTAATTGATAATGGAAGTTCTAGCAACATTATCGTTTACTCGACTCCTGTTCGCATGAATTTGCATGATAAACTACTCCTAGATCCAATTAGAACTCCTCTTATAGGTTTCAGCGGAGCTGAAGTATACATAAAAGGTCGAGTCCGACTCATAACTTCGATGGGCACACTCCCTCGACGCTCTACGCGCGAGATCGAATATCTTGTCGTAGAAACGTCATCCGCATATAACATCATTTTCGGTCGACCAGGCTTGATCGAATTCCGAGCAGTTATCTCAACCTACCATCAGATGGTAAAACTGCCCACCCCTGCTGGGGTCGGAGAATTACGGTATCCGATATCACTGGAAAAGCCCAAGCCACCTACTGGGAAGCAAGTCCCAATCATAATCAACGATTCGATGATCGAAGATGACTTCGTGGATCCTGATGTTGTCGACCCTGAGAACTCAAAAAGAATGAGCTCATCTCACGTCGCGAAAAGAAAGAAACAAGAAGACAAAAAACTCGAGTCCACAGAAGAACTCGAAGAAATCCAGTTGATCTCTGGACAAACCGAGAACATCACCCGCATAGGAGCCGATCGGAAGGGCAAAAGAACAGTGCATGCTCATACAATTCCTCCGGGATAACCTCCATGTATTCGTGTGGAGTGCTTCCGACCTCGTGGGAGTCGACAGGAAGGTGATCGAGCATCACTTGAACGTCGACCCATCTTACAGGCCGGTCAAACAAAAACTTCGCCCTCAAAGCGACTCTCGAAACGCCATCATTAAGGCAGAACTAAACAAACTTCTCGACGCCAAATACATAATGCTGATCCAATACGTCGAGTGGTTATGCAACGTCGTTCTCGTGCCAAAGCCCGGTGAAAAATAGCGCATGTGTAATGATTTCACCGACTTGAACAAAGCATGCCCGATGGAACCATACCCGCTGCCCCGGATCGATCAACTTGTCGACTCCACCGCGGGGTGCGAATGGCTGAGCATGATGGACGCTTTTCAAGGTTACTATCAGATCTTTATGGCTGTCGAAGATTAGTCGAAAACGATATTCATAGTCTTCAATGGCATATACTGTTTCAAAGTCATGCCTTTTGGGCTCAAAAACGCCGGAGCTACTTACCAGAGAATGATGAACACCGTCTTCGAGCCCGAGATCGGCAACATGGTTGAAGTATACATCGACGACATGCTAGTCAAGAGCGAAAAGGTCTTCGACCACCTCGGTCACCTGGAACGAACATTTAAGCTCCTCCGGAAATACAATCTTAAACTCAATCCGGCGAAGTGTATGTTCGGGGTGGATGGAGGAAAATTTTGGGCTATATGGTAAGCCAGAGAGAAATCGAGGCTAACCCGGCAAAAATACAAGCCATACAGCTTTTTCCGAAACCCAACTCGATCCACGATGTCCAGTGACTTGTTGGTAGGATCATCTCACTGAACCGATTCATTTCGCGATCATCGGAGAAGAACCTGCCCTTCTTCAAAATCCTCCGCAACATCAAAGATTTTGAATGGACCCCGCCGTGTGATCGGGCCCTCGAAGATCTAAAGATATATCTCACATCACCGCCCCGGCTAGCAAAACTAGTCGACGGAGAAACCTTATACCCGTACCTAGATGTCTCGGCAGAAACAATCAGCTTGGTGTTTGTCACGGTACGGGATCGAAAGCACCTCCCCGTCTACTACGTTAACAAGATTCTTCACGGCCCAGAAGTCCGATACTTAGAGATCGAAAAGTTCGCCCTAGTTGTAGTTCACACTTTCCGGAAATTTCGACCATACTTCCAGACACATCCCATCGTAGTTCTGACTGATCAACCCTTTAAGACAGTCATGGAAAAACCTGAAGTTTTAGGAAGACTCACCAAGTGGGCGATCGAACTCGGACAATTCAAAGTTTCTTATTGCCCTCGTATATCATATCAAGCACAAATCCTGGATGACTTCTTGATCGAGAAAAACCTACCTCCGACACCGGCCCAAGATGAGATCATCTAGACACTTGGGGTCAATGGCTCTTCGACCTCTTCAGGGGGGGAAGCCGGCGTATCCCTCTCGAATACCTGCGGATAAGAGATCGAATACGCCATTTCACTCGAATATCCTGCAACGAACAACGAGGTAGAGTATGAAGCCCTTTTAGCAAGACTGAAAATTGCAAAAATGCAAAACATCAAGAAGCTCACTGTCATAACCGACTCTCAACTGGTCGTCGGGCAAGCTGGTGGAGAATACGAAGCTCGAGAAGAGTATATGATCAAGTATCTCGCTCTGGCAAAAAAGGCCATATCAGATTTCGAAGAACTCAAGCTCTGCCAGGTTCCTCGAGAAAAAAATCTTCGAGCAGACACCCTCTCTAAATTTGCTAGTGGGTCAATCGGTACAAAGGATCGATCCATCACGTTTATGACATCCTCCGCAAGATCCATCGACCCAACCATCATGAAAGTCAACTCTATTGATGCCGCCTAGCATTACTGGCTCGATGGGTTGGTCTTATACCTTCGAGACAGTACTCTACCCGAAGATCCACTAGAAGCGAAAAGACTCAAGCACCGTGCTCTGAGTTGCTCACTTGATCAAGATGGTCGGTTATATAAGCGTTCTTTCCTTGGTCCCGCTAAACGATACCTTCGACTATCCCAGGGCTGCGAAGTGCTGGCTGAAATCCATGAAGGAACATGCGGAAATCATGCTGAGGGGTGATCACTTGCTCAGAAAACGTCACGAGCTGGATTTTTCTGGTCTACCTTGCGGAAGGATACGCTCGAATTCGTGAAAGATACGATCGATGTCAGAAGCATGCCAACTTAACCCACCAACACCCTGCAGAGATGATCCCGATCGAGTCATCCTGGCCATTCGAGCAATGGGGAATCGACATCATAGGACCCTTTCTGATCGCAACTCGACAAAGGCAATTTGTTGTCCTCGCCATTGATTACTTCTCCAAATGGGTCGAAGCCCTCGCTGTTTCCCGGATCACCTTTCATGTCCTTCAAGACTTTCTTTGGAAGCATATCATCACCAGATTTGGGATCCCTCGAGTCATAGTATGCAACAATGGCTCTCAGTTTCGAAGTTCAAGATTCAGGCCATATTGCTCGGACTTCAAGATCAGTCAGAGATTTACATCAGTCGGGCATCCCCAGGCCAACGGGCAAGTCGAGGTCACCAATCGCACTATCATACAGAACTTGTGCACACGGCTCGAAGCAAAGAAGGAACACTGGGTCGATGAACTAGAAGGCGTCCTGTGGGCCTACCGAACCACTCCAAGGATTCCAACTGGGCAAACACCTTTTGCAATGGTATATGGCTCAGAGACCATGATACCAGCCGAGATCTTTCATCAATCCCCTCGAGTGGCTCAATTCCAACGTGAAAAGAACAATGAGCTGAGAGCTTTCGACCTCGCTACAATAGACGAAACCAGAGAAAAGGGGTATCAAAGGATGCAGCAATTTCGAGCCACCACCGCTCGAGCATACAAAAAAAACCTCCGCCCTCTCCAATTTTAAGTCGGAGATTTGGTGCTCAAAAAAGTTGAAGTTACTAAGCACATGGGTAAGCTCGACGCTAACTGGGAAGGTCCCTATCGTATCATCGAGATAGGCAAAAACCGAGCGTATCATCTCGAAGACCTCGACGGGAAGCCCTTACCTTGATTCTGGAATGCTCACAACTTGAAAAAATACTACTTGTAAGAGTGTTGAATGTAAATCTTTTGATCAATGAATAAACAAGTGTTTCCTTTTCAATACAAATGTCTTGTTCGATTGTATCCATTAAAGCATCATGCATTCGGAAGATTAGAGTACCTACTCGACATCGACTCGATCACATACATCGAATTAACACAAGAACATTTATCCATAATTGGCAAAGGAAGATTCGAATTTAAACTTCATTGATCCAAGAAATTGAAAGATTACATAATGATTCAAAACAAAAGTGTGTCGACTACATTATTTTCGATCACACCCTTAACTAAAGTTTGGATTTTTCCAATGGGAGCAACAAACACTCGGATTCCTACCTATTTACAATGAATTACGAGTCGACAGCTAATTGAACTCACCCTAACAGTCGAGTTCCTAAAACGTACAAAGGCCCGAACCCAACAGTCGGAACCCTGGAAAAGTATGATCTCCTTTCAGCTAAATTTCTCGAGCACAGAGATAGGGCTAGCACGTTCTCTCTGGCTCAGTTTCTGGTCGGACCATCTACGGTCCCTTCCTTGATGGGTACAATCGTCGCATCCCCAAAGTATTCGGGGCACAACTCTCTAGGCTCGAAGGAAGCATCCAGATCAAGCTCCATCAGTGTCAAATTATCTAGCTCACCCGCGAATCTAGATCAAGCCAGATTCACGGGTACCCAAATTCATCTTGCGACCAATCGGGCAAGGGAGAAGGAGGCCGGGTTACAGGCTCGGCAGGGCATGGATCATCTTGGTACAAGCCAACCCTATCTTGATCGTAGTCCACTGGAAGGTAGCCGACAACTTGCACTTGAGCCAGGCACAAATTAAAGCCCTCTTTGAGGTCTTTGAAGCTCGTAATCGACACGGCCTTGGTGTAGGCTTTCAAATTCATGAATTAGTATACGCCTCACACTTCCAGGTCAGGAACAGATTCTTCGAGGCCTCGCTTACACCTACTTATGGCCAAGGCCGACCCTTTCCGCTCTCCCTCGACCAGACCCTGGTTCCTGGCATTGAGCTCCTCCAGCACCGATCTAGCGACTCGAGCCTTCGTCACTTTTAGCTGCTTCTCCGTGTAGGACAACTTCTCAATGGCATCAAGAAGGTTTTTATCGAGTTGCTCCTAATCTTTATTGGCTTCTGCCAACTTCTTATCCTTCTCCTCCAGCTCGGATGAGCTCGACCTGCTGCTCGACCCGCGTTCTCATTTGGCGGTGGACCCAACCCCTCCGGGCCACTTGGAAGAAGTCCTGACCCATCTGAGATAAACAAACTCGATCATTAAAATTCGAGCCACAACTATGTAAATGCAAGAATAAGTCTGGAGTACACTTACAACAAAATACTTCTGAACCCAGGACGCCTCGATCTCATTGTTTGCGAGCTCCCACCGGTCCCTGTGGTCGACCTCAGTTTGGATCGAGCTGTATAAAGCTCCGATCGCAGTGTAATCTTTGGAGGTCGTGCCAATACATCGAGGATCACCCAGATCATTCAAGCTCTGAATACCGCTCGAAAAATGGGGCTCTTGGAGAGAAGGGTAATCGAAGAAGAGCTGCATATCCTCTTCATTAGGCTTCCAAGGGATAGCGGTCACGGGTCGAGTACCTTGCAGGAGTTTTCGGACCCCGGCCAAGACACTGGTCCATTCCGGGGCACGATTGTCCCACAACCCTGATTCAGTGGGTTGGAAAACTAGCTAACCTGTACCTCGATGATGGGCCCTATCGATGAAGGCATTGGGAGCATGGGGGTCTTCTCTCGACCCCTTCCCTTTTGCTTGTCCCCCTCGACCGTAGACTTAGAAAAGTGGCGGTGTGTTTTTTGTTTTTTGGGTTGGGGGGCTTCAACCTCGTCGACCCCAAAGGGAGCGTTCCCCCGCTTTCCGAGGGCATCGGTTGTCCTCATCTCGAGGACCCTAGGCAACGCCTCGAACGTGGTGGGCAGCTGTGATCTCAGCCTCGGTCAGTGGAGGTAACTTTTTCTTCTCAGCCGCCTTCTTCAGGTCGGCCATCTCCTTCCTCCGAGCAGCGAGTGAGGCAGACATAATGTATTTTTCTACAAAGGAATTGGATCGATCAAACACAACCAAAAAACAAAACACATACAAAAAGGGAAACAAACAGAAATCTTGCTTCGAAGGATTCACTCGATATACCAGGGTCGAAATACTTGCGGACCCCTGGTGCCAGTCCCAACTCGATTAACATTTGGGGATCGATCATATTCTTCGACTCCATGCTCCCCAGATCTCTTAGAGCGGCCATCAAGGTGTTTGGCCAACCTGGATTCCCTCTTGGAAGGTCCGCTCGAGGAACCCAACTCCAGCCCGGATATTTCAGACCCGACCATCCCTTTTCACACTCGATGAAAATAAATCTTTGCTTCCATCCCACGCCATTCGAGCTAGTTGGCGACCTTATCATTTGATAATTACTCTTGCATTGGAGCTGAATATATCCCGGACCCGACGCCGAGGTCTCGTTCGTTAAGGAGGCTTGGAAAATTTCTGAGAGGCAAAAAATGTTGGTCTTCATTCCCAAGCACCTCAACAGAGCTCTCAGCCCATTCACCATCACATACGAGTTGGGCATCAATTGAAGTGGGTTGATCATCAGAGTATTGAAAAACTCGAGCAACTCCTCGGAAATGGGCACTCAAAACCCGTTCTCGACCGCCTTGTAATTGACCGTGATGCAGTTCTTTGGCGGGTTTATCATCCTATCTCCTAGCTTGGGCTTTATGACTCGATAGCCCCCAAATTCTGGTGCCCTGCCAAACAACCAACCCTGGATCTCCCTAAACTTCTCCCCGGATATCTCCGGTGTAATGGCTCGGGGATCCTTCACCAGTCGACCTTCCGGTTCGACGTTCTCTACCTCTTCCTCCTTATCTTCTTCCTCTACTTCCCGACCTAAGGTCGACATTTCCTCCCCAACTGTTCGGGGCATGACAACCTCTTCCAATCCCGTCTCAGATGGCGGGTTGGATACCCTCACTACTTCAACATCCTCATCCCTCCCCTGTGGACTTGTCGATCTTATCTCGATGGAGACCCCAGAATATGATGAGTCTGAACTCGAGTCGGAGCTGAAGCTCGACCCCACACTTACGTTTCCCACGTCCATCCCCACAGGCTCGGTCTCACCTCGAGTAGATTTGGCGGGATTCGAAAAGGTGAAACGTCGCCATGATTACGACGGGTCCCACCCTCGGGAACTGAAATGCCACTGCCACGTCAGCCCTAGCAGATGACGTTTCGGGGGGCTTATGACGTGGCTCGTACCCACCGCTATGATTGGACCAGTCACCGCGCGCCACCTGTCCGGTCGAAGGTTCCTCCTCGATCCTCCGGTCGGTCTTCCAATTACCACTCATAATTTACTGTCTTGATCCTCGACCCAGAAAAGGGCTCTCCGACCAATTCGCTCGACTTAGGCCCCTCGACCCGCCGCGTGCTGTCCCACTATCTCAGTTGAGTGGTCGACCATGCATTAAATGCAAGGCGATAGTGGGGCACCTGTCAGCTCCCCGCATCGACACGTCGAGGCGGTTACTTCTCTCTCCTCACCTTATATATAAGACCCCTGCATTTATTGCACGGTAAGTTTTCCACCTACCTCTTTTACTGCTCGATCATTTGACTCATATCACCCAAATCTGACTTGAGCGTTGGAGTGCCAACCCGGGTATCACCCCCTCCCTCCCCGAGTTGGCCTCTAGTTTACGTTTCCTTCGATCCCTGCAGATTCCGAGTGGTCAGGCGGCAGTTTCTCATTCAACAAATAGAGTAAATTGTTTTTTCCTTAATTATTTATAATCAAATATCAATTGAAACATGTATTTCTCAATAAATGGTTACAATTCTCACTTGAAAGCATCCCTCCCATATTAAAGTTCTCATTATATCCGTATTTAGAAAATGAATTGAAAAATAAAACAATAGTACATTTATAAACAGGTAACATATATGTTATTATTATACAAGTCATTTTCACGTTTTTGTACTAATTCAAAGAAAATTGATTATGCATGCATTATTGACATTGATATCATGATTGAGTATTTATGAGTTATGGCTACTTGACAGATCTCTCATCTATTTTATTTTTATGTATGCCAACATTTTAGTGATTGGTTGGCCTGGCCCATGTGTTTTCTGCATATATATTAGATCAACATTGCTGAAATTAATTAATTAATTAATAGTGTGGCTACTTGCAACTCAAATCGCCAACCTAGCTTGTTGGCCCATGCATGCTACAAATTTTTTGTTGGGTTCCCTCCTATAAGGAGGAAGTTCTATCTATGTTATGCCCACTTAATTTGACTTAAGTGGAAGAATAAGTAAAGGTGTGTTTTGTAATAACAACACTAATTAATTACCACTCTTGCATAGATAAAAAGAGGTCTGAAAATAGAGGGTTCCAGAGAAGAAAAAACACGTAAAAAGGGTCAGGTGCCTGAAGAGAAAAACAGAGAAGAAGAAAGCAAGCTGTTGTTCCAGAAAAATCTGCTCTGCGCAGTCCGGAAAACGTCGACGATCGGACAGTCAGATCTTCTCTGATCGGCTTGAAATTTCTAAGGTAGATTCCAGACACCTAATCCTTGTTTTTCACGGTTAGATCTTGAGATATGCATCTCGCAACAGATCCCCTGTTTTGGTTGAATTTGCAGAAAATTTTTGTTCAATCTTCTTGTTGCTTTTCTGCTCTTATTGAGTAAGTGTTGGAGAATTTTTGTGTACCAAGAACATGTGCTTCTTGATGATATGATGATTGTTAGATGCCCTTAAATTGTTTGGATAGGGAAGAAACTTGTGTACCCATTATATTGGTTATAGTGGAAGTTTGCTCGGATTTTGTCCCGTGGTTTTTCCCCCGGTTTGGGGTTTTCCACGTAAATTTTGGTGTTGTTTTTATTGTTATACTTCTCTTCTTGTATTAGCTCGTGATTGATTGCACAAAGGGAAGATTTGATCCATTGGGTTGATTGGTTTTTTTTTAGCACTTAGTGTGCGTTGTTGATTTGATTTTTACTTCCGTTGCGCCACTCTTCCCAACAAGTGGTATCAGAGCCCCGGTTGAGGGGCTCGTTGGGTGTAATCATGGAGGTTAATACAAGTAGAATGATCAGTTTGAATGGGCAAAATTATCATATTTGGAAACGGAAGATGGAGGACATATTATATTGCAAAGACTACTACCTTCCGATCAAAGGTGATTCGGCGAAACCGGCTAATATGAATGAAGCTGATTGGAAGCTCTTGAACCGAAAAGTTGCGGGTTTTATTCGACAATGGATTGATGACAATGTCATCAATCATGTATTTGAGGAAGATTCAGCCTATGCCTTGTGGACAAATCTCGAGACCTTGTACGGGAGAAAAACAAGCATTAACAAGGCATATTTGGTGAAGAAGCTCGTTACCACCAAATACAAGGATGGAACTCCGATCTTGGATCACATGAATGAAATCCAAGGCATTATAAATCAGTTAGCTTCCATGAAGATACTCTTCGATGATGAGATGCAAGCTTTATTCCTACTTGGCACACTTCCGGATAGTTGGGAAAACTTGGTGATGTCTATTAGCAACTCCACCTCTGATGGCGTTGTTAGTATGAATCAAGTTAAAAGTGCTTTGTTGAGGGAGGATATGAGAAGAAAAACAACGGATACATACTCCGATACCAAAGCATTAGTTGTGGAAAATAGGGGGAGAAGCAAAAGCAAAGAGTTATACTTAAGAGGAAAGTCAAGAAGCAAGTCTCGACTAAGAAAGAATGAGGGGAACAATAATAGCAAAGAAATTAAGTGCTTTTATTGTGGCAGGCCTAATCACATACAACGAAATTGTCGAAAAATGAAAAGAGATCGAGAAAAGGGAGAAAAAGGCTCCAACAACGGAGAAAAAGTCACAGCCACATCCACTGATGAAAGTTTCTTTGTTTGCAATGACAACGAGGTGAATATTACAAATCAAGAGACTAATTGGGTAGTCGATATCGGTGCCACTATTCATATCACATCCAAGAAGGAATTCTTCTCATCTTATAAACCCGGTGATCATGGTGTGGTAAGAACGGGAAATGATGGATTGTCGAAGGTTGTTGGCATTGGAGATGTGTGCTTGGAGACTAATATTGGCTGCAAATTATTGCTCAAGGATGTGAGGCATGTACCCGACTTTCGCATGAATTTAATTTCAGCGGGAAAGCTTGATGATGATGGATTCAACAATCAATTTGGTGACGGACAATGGAGGTTAACAAAGGGGAAATTGATAGTGGCAAAAGGAAAGAAGATTTGTTCACTTTATGTGATGCAAGGGACGCTTTCTAGTGGCTTGGTGAACGCCACTAATGATTCGACATGTGAGTTGTGGCATAAGAGACTATGTCACATGAGCACAAAAGGAATGGAAATTCTTGCCAAGCAAAAGCTCATTCCCGGAGTGCAAGGTACTTCTCTAAAATCATGCTCTCATTGTTTTGCCGGTAAACAACATAGAGTTTCATTTAATCATAATCAATCAAGAAAGCATGAAATTTTAGAGTTAGTTCATTCGGATGTTTGTGGTCCCATGAGTACTAAGTCAAATGGTGGTGCATCATATTTTGTTACATTTATTGATGATCATTCACGAAAGATTTGGGTTTATATGTTGAAAAGAAAAGATCAAGTGCGCTTTTAAAGAGTTTCATGTTTGTGTTGAAAGGGAAACAGGAAAGAAGTTGAAGTGTATTCGGACCGACAATGGAGGAGAATATAGAGGTCCATTTCATTCTTATTGCAAGAGTCATGGCATTCGGCATCAATTTACTCCACCGAAAACACCCCAATTGAATGGAGTTGCCGAGAGAATGAATAGAACAATTGTTGAAAAGGGGCGATGTATGTTGTCGCATGCCAAATTGCCGAAATCATTTTGGGGTGAAGTTGTGAAAACAGCGGTGGATACAATTAATCTTACTCCAAGTGCTCCATTGAATGGTGACATACCGCAAAGAGTTTGGTCCGGTAAAGAAGTTTCCTACCAACACTTGAAAGTATTTGGTTGCCGAGCATTTGTGCATATTTCTCATGATGAAAGATCAAAGTTTGATTCAAAGTCGAAGCAATGCATATTCTTGGGGTATGGCCATGCTGAATTTGGCTATAGATTATGGGATCCATTTAACAAGAAAGTTGTTAGAAGCCGGGATGTAATCTTGTTGGAAGATCAAACCATTGAAGCTATAGAGAAAATTAAGAAGAAAAATGATAATCAAGAACATGACTTGATTGAAGTTTCTCCTACTTCAGTGAATGAACAAACAAGACGAGAAAATCATGATAATCCTGATGGCGAGGAAAATGGTGAAATTCCCATGGAGTTTGAAGAGCATGTAGAACAACCTCAAGAGAAAACCCAAGAAGCTCAAATGCAATTGAGAAGGTCGACAAGGGAAAGGCAACCCTCAAGGAAATATTCGGTAAATGAATATATATTACTTACCGATGAGGGAGAACCGGAAAGTTTTGAAGAAGCCATGGAACATGAACAAAAGAAAGAATGGCTCAAAGCAATGCAAGAAGAAATGAATTCCTTACATGAAAATTCAACTTATGAGTTAGTCAAGTTGCCGAAGGGGAAAAGATCCTTAAAGAACAAATGGGTGGATAAAAATGGAGGAGAACTCATCAAAACCGAGGTACAAAGCAAGGCTTGTGGTGAAAGGATTTAGCCAAAAGAAAGGTGTTGATTTTGAAGAAATATTTTCACCGGTTGTGAAAATGACTTCTATTCGGGTTGTGCTTGCTCTAGCTTCTTCTTTGGACTTGGAAATTGAACAAATGGATGTTAAAACTGCATTTTTACATGGTGACTTAGAAGAAGAGATTTACATGGACCAACCCGAGGGCTTCGAAGTCAAGGGAAAAGAACACCTTGTTTGCAAATTGAAGAAAAGCTTGTATGGATTAAAACAAGCTCCAAGGCAATGGTACAAGAAATTTGAGTCTTTCATGGATGGAAATGGATATCGAAAGACTTCATCCGGCCATTGCGTATTCATAAAGAGGTTTGATGATGGTGAGTTTCTCATTCTCTTGCTCTACGTTGACGATATGTTGATTGTTGGCCATGATAAAGAGAAAATCAAAAGATTGAAGATGGAGTTGAGTAAATCCTTTGCAATGAAAGATTTAGGCCCAACAAAACAGATTCTTGGTATGCAAATATCACGAGATAGGAGAACCAAGAAGTTGTGGTTGTCGCAAGAGAAATATATTGAAAAGGTACTTGAAAGATTTCACATGGACAAGGCGAAACCGATTAGCACACCCCTTGCTAACCACTTCAAATTGAGTTCCACACAATGCCCTTCTAATGAAAAAGAGAAGGATGAGATGATGAATGTTCCATATGCATCGGCGGTAGGGAGTTTGATGTACGCGATGGTTTGCACAAGACCGGATATAGCTCACGCGGTTGGTGTTGTGAGTAGATTCCTATCAAATCCCGGAAAAATGCATTGGAATGGAGTGAAGTGGATACTCAAATATCTACGGGGCACTTCAAAATTACGGTTGTGTTTTGGAAATGGAAGGCCTATTCTTGAAGGCTATACGGATTCGGATATGGCCTGAGACATTGACTCAAGAAAGTCTACTTCGGGGTACTTGTTAACCGTTTCAGGGGGAGCCGTGTCTTGGCAATCAAGATTGCAAAAATGTGTTGCACTCTCCACCACAGAGGCTGAGTTCATTGCGGCGACCGAAGCATGCAAAGAGATGTTATGGATGAAGACATTCTTGCAAGAACTTGGATTTAAGCAAGAAAGGTATGTATTGCATTGTGATAGTCAAAGTGCCATCCACCTTGTGAAAAATCCCTCTTTTCATGCTAGATCGAAACATATAAATGTTAGATATCATTGGATAAGAAATGTGGTGGAAGCAAAGGAAGTTGTGGTTGAGAAAATCCATACCGAAGACAATGGTGCCGACATGATGACAAAGAGTTTGAGCAAAGGAAAGCATGAAGCTTGTTGTGCTATAGCCGGGATGGTGAATCCCTCCTTATAGTCGTGAGGGGGAGATTTGTTGGGTTCCCTCCTATAAGGAGGAAGTTCTATCTATGTTATGCCCACTTAATTTGACTTAAGTGGAAGAATAAGTAAAGGTGTGTTTTGTAATAACAACACTAATTAATTATCACTCTTGCATTGATAAAAAGAGGTCTGAAAATAGAGGGTTCCAGAGAAGGAAAAACACGTAAAAAGGGTCAGGTGCCTGAAGAGAAAAACAGAGAAGAAGAAAGCAAGCTGTTGTTCCAGAAAAATCTGCTCTGCGCAGTCCGGAAAACGTCGACGATCGGACAGTCAGATCTTCTCTGATCGGCTTGAAATTTCTAAGGTAGATTCCAGACACCTAATCCTTGTTTTTGACCGAAGGGATTGAAGATTGAACCGTTAGATCTTGAGATATTCATCTCGCAACAGATCCCCTGTTTTGGTTGAATTTGCAGAAAATTTTTGTTCAATCTTCTTGTTGCTTTTCTGCTCTTATTGAGTAAGTGTTGGAGAATTTTTGTGTACCAAGAACATGTGTTTCTTGATGATATGATGATTGTTAGATGCCCTTAAATTGTTTGGATAGGGAAGAAACTTGTGTACCCATTATATTGGTTATAGTGGAAGTTTGCTCGGATTTTGTCCCGTGGTTTTTCCCCCAGTTTGGGGTTTTCCACGTAAATCTTGGTGTTGTTTTTATTGCTGTACTTCTCTTCTTGTATTAGCTCGTGATTGATTGCACAAAGGGAAGATTTGATCCATTGGGTTGATTGGTTTTTTTTTAGCAGTTAGTGTGCGTTGTTGATTTGATTTTTACTTCCGTTGCGCCACTCTTCCCAACATTTTTATTAATTAATCAACCGAATCAAAGCTTATTATATCAAAAATAAAAATCTACGTGATCGAAGCCGCAATTATACTATAACGTAGGGACATTTTAGTTTAATTCGATAAAAAAACAACCCTTTACATTTTGTCTTGTAACTTAGACGGTGTACGTTTGGCTGAGAACTTTATTTCAAACATGATATAACTTCCTAAGCATAGATAAAGTCTTAAAAACGATAATGAAATGTTAAATTTCTTTTCAATATAACGTCTTTGTGTAGTGAAAATTTTGCTAATTATGTAACTAAAATATAGAATTAGCAGTACTAAATCCTCGGCAATACATAAAGACGTGAAAGATATTAAGGTCCACAACAACGGACTGTGAGGACTTATAGGTCAGCCCTGACAACCTATGTTTTGAAACCCGAACCGGACGTCGAACCGGGAAGCCTTACTGGTTATTGGTTTTACTGGTTTGACCGGTCGGACCACCGGTCGAACAGGTATGACGTCATAATTACGTAATAATTATATTTAATTATATATATTTATATAATATTATAAATATTAATTAAAAATAATCAAATAAGCTTAATAATATGAAAAATTAGATATAATTTTAAATTACTTTTGACTATTTATTAATTTTTAAATAACATTTCTAATATTTCAAATTATAGATCTACAAATATATAAATAAACTAATTAACTAAATAGCAAAATAATATACATCTAGTAAATTAACAATATAGATAAAAGATGATTTAACAAATATCATATTTTCATTGTGAAAAAATAAATAAAAAAAATATTACACATAGTCTATATATTTATAAATATATTATATTAAAAAAAATATATATTGTTGGCACATCAGTAAGTTATATTTAATTTGAAGATCAAATTTCAACAAATCAAGTAGCACAATTGGTTACAGTATTCATCTTCTATCAAAAGGGTCTAGGGATCAAACCTAGTAGTCTCCAAGATAAAAATATTTGATTTTTTTGAAAAAAAATAAATAAATAAAATAAAAAAAAATTGGGCCACCGGTCTGTTAACCGGTCCGGTCCGGTCCGGTCCAATCACCGGTTTTAGACCGATTTTTAGCGGGTCACATCGGTCCATTAGACAACTGGTTTTAGGGGGTCAACCGGACCGGAATGGCGACCGGTCCAACCGGCCGGTCCAGTCCGAGTTTCAAAACACAGCTGACAACGGGACAACAATCATACATGGCTAGAGCCCATAACCCTAATCGAGGCAATGCTAATTGCAGACAAATGATCGAAAGGAGTAAGGTGCACGTCTTCCCTAGAATAGATGAAATGCTCAAATACAGCACGGTTTCAAAAAGGAACAGTCTCATGCACATCCAGTTTTCGGTCACAAAAATTGCAAGTTTATCTCAATCGTACAAACATGCCCTTGTCGGTATGTTCTTGTTGGGAGGCGGGCCCAGAACAGTAGCAGTTCGGGACCACATTTTAAAATTTTATTATAATACAAGTATTAAAATATTTCTAAAACATTTTAATACAAAGCGGAAGACTAGCCAGATCTACTCAAGTATATACATGCAATTGATAATAAATTTTAAATCATTTAAGCAGATAAATATCTAATATGCAATTAACACTTAAGAGCACATAATTTATCATGCTTAAAATCAAACAACTGTAAAATATTACCATACTGCAAACATGGCTATCTAACGGCATTTTTCCAGCTCCCGAATTCACCTCCCGTGAACCCGATACTGGATTTTCTCGTGAAACCGGCAGAGCTTCCCTGCAATATCCCCAGAGAAACCCTCGGAGTGTGGGCTCCGAAAGTATTTCTCTAAATACTTAGAGAAAACAAACTTTAAACTAGAACACCCCTTTTCAGGGTTTATTCTCCTGAAATTAGGCATTTTATACAAACACCTAATTAAAATTAATTCCAAAATTAATTGGAATTAACTAGGAGAAAAGGGATATGGTTTCAAAGCCAAGAATCAGCCAAAACCTCTCCCAAAAACTTATGAAAGAAATGAGGACCCAAGGCCCCTATTTATAGGGGAAAAACCGAGGGTAAAAAGGTAATTTCATACCCCCACTTGCGTGCACAACTTGGACACGAATTTCAAGGTGACTACGTTCAAGGTCTCGTCGCCACGAATCCAGCGCCGCCGAGAACGCGCCCATCGGAGCTCAGACGTGCCCACATGCACCGCCTAAAGGAGGCGCGTGTCAACCACTCGCGGCTAGGGTTTGAGGCTGACGTGGCCTCTTCTGAAGCGGCCACGTGTCCAGGTTGGTCCGACCCGAAATCGGACCTGGTCCAACCCTGTCCGAGAACTGACCCGTTGACCCGAGACATTGGCCGACCCGGTCCAGATAAATCTGGACCATTCATACGCGATGACGTGGCGCGATCTCGGCCTTACACGTGGCGTGCCACTCGGCCGCCTAGTCAGCGCCACCTGGGCCCACCCTGCTGACGTGGAGTGACATGCCATTGCCACATCACCCGTCAGTATTTTTTTTTTTTAAAAATAAAAAATAAAAAATTTTATTTTCTCCAAAATAAAATTTCGGGCATTTTCAACTCTTTGGAACTTAATAAATCCCTTGGCTTATTTTCAAACACTTTAAAAATTCATTTCTCTTTCTCCTTTTAATATTTTCTCTTCAGGTTTTCAATTGGGGCTTGTAGGGGGACTTGCAAGACTAATTAATTTTAGCTCCAAACGGATTAATATATTATCATCTCATGATAATAATTAATTACCATTTAACAATATTTAATTCCACTAAATAAATATTGTTGCACTCTAAAATTAATTAAATTATTCACGAATTTCTCGATCTAGAATAATTTCGCATTTTACTCCTCCGTGTAGATATCCATGAAAAAATAAATTGCAACTACTATCATTTATTTTTCATCTCTAATTTGAAATTTATTGATTCGCCTTAAGTTCAAATTCACTGTATGTGAAACACATTCAACATACAACTTCGGTGATGTTATCACGCGAAGTGCTTTGGCCAAAGTCTTAATTCGAACTTTTGCAAATCTATTTCAAGGATATCTTTTTCCTTCCAGCAAGACCACAAATTCCTCGATCAATATAACTCTTTAGCACATTTCATGTTGTCACCGAATCATACAAAGTATTTTGACCACCTGTTACCGAGACCTCACTTCGAGTATGCTACAGTGACTAACACTACATGCCTAAAGCCGAAATATTATCAATATTAAGAGTACAATGCTTCCTGAGATTTTATTCATTTTAGATAACAGTATAAAATAAATAATCTCAGTGGTCGAGTTCGATGTTTCCAATCCTATTGAAAATCATCAATGTATTATAATTGGAATCACCATTCCCTATGATGAAAGACTAATCATCTTATACAACCACGTTATAGTCTTGATAAGAATATATTCTTATCTTACCGACTAGAACTTTAATGACACGTGATTTTGGTATTCAAAATCTTTTCCTATGAAACACATTTCATATAAAAATACCACCACACGTCATTAATTATTAAAATGTGAAATATTCACAACTTACTGTAAATTCAGTTTAATTAATTCAACAAATTGAATTTTCAGGGCACTATTCTCAAGTCTCAACAGTTCTCACATGATTACCCTTTAATGGCACGCCTGATGAACTATTTATGGAGCTTGAATTAACTAGTGAGTTCAAACTAGGTTCATTGAATAGGAAACATGTTCTAATACGGTTAAATTGTGAGGAAAACTTTACAAAACTATGAATTAGGAAAATTATTCTTTTTGATGGTTATCCGATTAGAATTTTCAAATGGTCCCAATTTTAATCCTCAAATAGAGTCTTCTGTGGTTCATGTTTGAATTCGTTCCAGGTATGCGGACATAATTCTTCGATTAGGGGGCTATATATGATGATGCTCGCGCTATTGAAGAGCCGCTATGATGCAAATATACCCTAATTTGCTAGGGTTTGTCTGGAGGTGGGTGTTCAAGCCACTGAAACATCAAATTAATTACCATGGGGGCATGAGTCGCATATTGGTCCAGGATATCACCTATGAACACCTATCGGACTACTGTATCAAGTGCTCAAGGCTAGGACATAAAGAGGATGAATGTTACATTGCTGAAAGAACAGATTAGATGGCACAATTGGAACCACCGAAGGATAATATAAAAAAAAAATAATAATAAAAATTAGAGTCGCATTAGATCCCTACGACTCCGATTAAAATATTAAAAAAAAAATTGGAGTCGCGGGAGATCTCCACGACTCCGATTAAAATAATAGAAAACATTGGAGTTGCGGGAGATCTCTGCGACTCCGTAATAAATAATATTAAAATAATCGGAGTCGCGGGAGATCCCCACGACTTATGGTAAAATATTAACACCCCCGTTTCGGTATTATACATAACGAATAAAAATAATATTATTTAGGGAAAAGAATCGAGAAATTCGTCATTTTTAATAAGTGTTAGTATGTATTTTATGTGAGGAGACAGCTAAGATGTGACTAAATGTTTTTGTTTAATTCGGTCTCGTCCAAATGTGATTTTAATACCAAAACAAAAATGGCGTTACGACCACGACAAATGAATAATTTAAGAGTGTTTCAATTTGAGGCATCGTGATCTCCGATTTTCAATTTTATCCATATCTTTGTTAATTTCCCAAAAAAAGACCATACTTGATCCATATTTTATCACCTTGTCACTAAATATCGTATAATTTATAATACACTATCTGTAAGAAATGTTTCTTCTAACCGGGGTCCTTACTCCACTAACACTACTAATAGTTGGATTGAAAAATGTTCAAACTTATAGTTTGATTTTCTTTTTTTTTTTTAATATTCAACACGCAACTTTACGGAAATCCAAACTCAAGTCATTATCTTAAATAATAAACTATTAATGCCCATTTTCGTAGGTCGAGTCGGGACGGACTAGTTAGGATGTAAAACTCTCCATATCAATAGTAGCTGTGTTTCCAGATACTTGAACTCGAGACCTCTGGTTAAGTTAGCATAGCGCCGAACCATTAACGTACACCACTAAATGGTATTTACTATGGTCTATTACTACAAGTCTACAAGAAGTGATCGTCAAAGTCGCCAATGATGGAGAAACTTATGCAAAATATATACTATAAACTCCAAATAAGGTCTCATCTCACACTTCCTTTCAGGAAATTCCAAATACTGCAAGTGGTTTGACGTGTTGGAAGAAATTCAAATTCATATATACTATAAACTATAAAGAAATTAAATATCAAGCATAATGTGGTTGTGTTAATTCTACTGTGTACAAATTACAATTATAAAGGGACCTAATATAAGATATATAAGAATAATCAGGAGGACCAAATAGAAAAACCAAATATGGAAATTCTGGTTATGAATTTGTTTGTACCATATATCCAGATGAAATTAGACGAGTCAGATAAACCAACTAACATTAAAAAATAATAGATGAAAAAACTGTCTAATTTACTCAAAAACAACTATATAATAAAATTAGGTATTATTTTTTCTTATATTCATTTGAGATATGTTTAATATTTTTAAAAACAACTTTAATTACATATTTTATTTTTGTAAATCATGAAAGATATGTTATTAAAAACAATAATCATATATCAAATTGTAAATTAAGTTACTTTTATCAGTATAACATCATAAAAAATCAAATCGGAATTTTTTGTGGTCGAACTCTTTAATCCGACATTCCATCAGCTTATTTTAGATTACAAATTTACATAATCATATGTGATTCACCAATTTTTTTCATAAAATATCAAAATTCAAATCAAATTCAGATTAATATTCAATTTAATTAGAAATTAATTAATGAATTTAATCAATTAAAGACAACGAAAGAATACTTGGACAACGCAATAGTTGAGTTTCGTGTAAATTTTGATTTGGAAGATACGCTTTCGTAATTAAATCAAACTTTAATCAACCAATCGAAATATTTACTAAGTACGAACTTTATTTTGAACTAAATTAAAAGGCACACATGTGTGATGCATCCCTCAAGGACGGCGTGGAATAATATAATTTACTATATATTATACAGTCAACTTTTAGACGCATTCAAAAGCATATGTCATGAATTAGAATTAGAATATTCATGCTAGGGGAAATCGTTAATTATGTCCTATAGGGACAGCTAAAAGCGATGATGTACATGTTGATAATTGATATCGATACGAACTGGGTAAAATATTGATGATATGATATTTCTTTTTGGATTTAATACATTGAATAGTATTCTACACAATAATAATGAACGGGGCTACAGGGGTAGCCGGTAGCCCTTGCCTCCCTGAATTTTTCGTTATTATTTATATATTTAAAAAATATATATTTTTATCTTCTTAATTTTGGATTTTCACCCTTTAATTACAAATTTTACTCTTTTTAATTATTTTAACATAAATTAGGTTTCATCACTCTTGAAAATAGTATAATTTATACTTTTTATATTATAAATTTTCGTCCTTTTTCATAAATTCTAGTTCTGTCTCTAATGATATTTGATGTAAATATTTAATATTACAAAATATAACATAATAAAATAATATTTTTAAAAATATTTATAGTATGTTATAGACAGTGACGAAGCCAGGATTTCATGGAAGGGGGGGCGAAAATTAAAAATATATATAATATTTTTTTTAAATAAATATTATTTTATTAAAAATAAAAATATTATTTTATTCTATATATATAAATGAAACAAGTATAATTTAAAACAAGTATAACGTAAAATTTAACTTATTATTTTATCATTAAAGTCTCAAGAAAATAGGTGCATTATCATGAATTGTTGAATGTAAACTCTCAAGAAAATAGATGCATTATGATGAATTGTTAAAGTGTCATGGTGTATTGCTATTTTGAAGTAAAGCTCCAAATTCCTTTTACTCATAGTTCCTATATAAATTAAAAAAATCATGGACTCAATTTAAGATGATTTAAAATAAAATAATAAGTCAAATAACAAAACAACGTAAATAAATGAAAAATCATTTATCTTTAACTATTCTGATAGTCATAGAGATAAAGATAACTTAACAAATTAATTATAAATGTTATCCATAATTAAAAAAATAATTATAATTATTATTTAAGATACAAAATTTTAACTAAATAATTTATCCTTATTAAAAGAAAAACTACAATTAACACGATTATCTTCCTAATAAAAATCAAATTAAAATTATTATTTAGATACGATCTTTAAACTAAATAATCTATCCATAATAAAAAATAAAATTAACACAGTTATCTTAATAATAAATAAAGAAATCTTAATATACAGAATTCATATCAACACTAAATTATCTAAAATTAAAGACAGTATATATTATCTAAAATTAAACACAGTTATCTTTATCCTATTCTCATAGATATTTAAATATATAACTCTACCACTAATAAATTATCCTAAATTAAACACACAGGTAGTTATCTTTAACCTATACAATCTTTTCTCAAAATATTAACCTGATTTATCATTAACAATTAATCATAAATTTTATCTAAATAATTTATTCGTAATAAAACTATAAAAAATAAACTAAAACCAAATATAAGTTAATATTACCTGGTTTTATTGGATAACTTAGATCACGATCAACTTTTTTTTTTCCCAAAAATGTAGATTTTGAAAATTAGAAAAATGAGAGTTTTCAAGAAAAAAACGGAGAATAGAAAAATAAAAGAGGAAGAAGATGTAGATAACAGATTAATTTAAGATTTTTTAATATGAAAAAGAACATCAAAAGACTTAAGAGACATAAAAGATTAATTTAAGATTTTTTTAATATGGAAAAGAAGATCAAAAGACTTTTTTTTATTGGGAAACGAAGTAAAAAGTGCATTTGAATTGAGAAAACTAATCAAAATTAAAGTAAATTAATACTAAAAATAAATTTTAAATTGGTGAGGTGTAATTTTATTTGGAAGGGGGGGCAAATTTATAAATTTAGGGGGGGCTAAAATTTATATATAGTAAAAAAAATTTTAAAATTTGGCGTCATTGGTTATAGACTATGATGCACTGATACAGATACGGCGATATGACACGATAAAATACGGATACAACGATATGAATTTTTTTTTTTTTTTTTTAACGTAAAGAGTATGGGACGTCCGATATGACACGATAAGGTACAATAAAATAAAAGAAAATTGATATTGTTGACAAACAAAATAAAATATCTTTTGGTCCTAGTCGACAACGACGACTGATTTAAATATATTTAGAAGTGCTTTGATAATCGACACAAGTCTGAGAATAGATAAAAGGTCAATATCACCCATAACTTCATTAACGGATGATCGAAATATCAATCATATAATTTATAACTGGGTTTCTTTTTTTTTTATGAAAAGAGAAGCCCACAAAGACGTGGGCTAACTCCAGTAATAATAACAACGGTTGGATTTTTCTTTTTTTCTTTTTAATTTTGAGTTGAGAGTTTCAAATATTTAAAATTTGTTGTTTTGATAATTTATAATATTATTATTACAAGAAAGGGTCATGATATCTTGAGAGATGAACACATTAGAACTCTAAGTAGCAATATAAATTACAGGCCATTTTATTTTAAAGGGTAATGAGTACCTCCAAATTTTTAATTAAATCATGTCTCATCTCACGCTTTTGATTATTCCCAACATAAAATATTCAATATATGTATGATATGTTGACTGAGTACATAACAACGAGGGTCACTATATCTATAGCGCGATTTTAACTAAATATTTCTTCCATCATTATTCAATTGTCTACGTTTACAGCTTTAACAAAGTTCCATTCATTTCCCAAATTCACTCAACTTTGGATATATATATATATATATATAGTAGCATAATTACGTCAAAATTATTTATTAAAAAATATTACGAGTAAATTATGTTTATTATCTCTGAAATTACAAAAAGAGGCGGGTACGTATTTTGAGGAACACTAAGCTTTACATGTTCATTTCAAATACCAATAATTATACTATAATAAATTAGAGAAATTAATTTAATTATACTACCAACCAAATTCAGGGTCAGTAAATAAAATTAATACAACATAATTTGAGAAATTAATTTAATTATCTTCGCCGGTGGACGACTTCTTTTGAGAAAGGGTTAATTGTTTTTTACAACCCAATCTTTGGGGTGTGATACACTTTAGTACCCAACCTTTGAACTTTTACATTTTAGTACACAACCTTTGAATTTATTGCACTTTAGTATCCAAGACCAATAAAAAAATGACACGTGTATCCAACCGACCAATAAGAAAATGACACGTCGCTCTTGGGCATTTAAGTACAACAAAATTCAAAGGTTGGGTACTAAAATGTAAACGTTCAAAGGTTAGATATTAAAGTACAACACACCCTAAAGGTTGGGTTGCAAAAAACAATTAACCCTTTGAGAAATATCAAAAATAATTGAAGTCGTTTGACGTATGTACGCATTTTCTTGTGTCCAAAATAGAACAAATAAAGGGAGTATTTTATTCGAGCATCCTCTTATGATGTATCTAATTAACTCTTCGAATCCTATAATTTGAAATGTTTCAAAGCGTATTCTATGATTATATTATATTAGCACTAAATTAACACTCAAAATTCTAAGATCGTGACAATAATTACGATTGTAGAATTTTAAATACTAATTTAATACAATCATAAAATTTATTTTGAAATATTTTAAATCATAGGATCAAAAACTAATTAGTTATACCATAAGTTTTTGATGAAAAAAAAACTCCAAATAAAGGGACCAAAAGTCCAAAACCAAAGCATAGGGGCCGGGGTAGAAATTTCCGTCAACTTTAGCGCAGCCCATCATTGATGACTACTAATAACTAAGTAGTACCTCCACTTATTAATTGCCTATATATATGTAACACATGCAATTGCTTCTTCAACGTCGAGATTCGAGCCCTCAAACACAATCACAAACACACCGACACACGCAAAATACAGCAGAAAATGGGCAGTTTGGGAGACTACGATTTGGACGTAGATTCCATTATCTCAGGCGACACCACCGGAAAAGTTATTACGTGCAAAGGTATACATAATAAATCACCATATATATGTTCAGATTTTTGTGGGTTGTTAATTAATGATGAGAATTTGCAGCGGCGGTGGCGTATGGCCCGGCGGAGGCGCTCGTGTTGGAAGAAATTCGGGTGGATCCGCCGCAGAAAATGGAGGTCCGAATAAGGGTGCTTTTCACTTCAATTTGTCATACGGATCTCAGTGCTTGGAAAGGCGAGGTATGGAGAATTATCTCTCTCTCTCTCTAGAGATAGATTTGTTTATCTTGGAAGTACTTTAATTTTTTTATATTTTTATTTATTTTTTCTTGGTTTTCTTTAATGCTGAAGAGTGAAGCTCAACGGATATACCCTCGAATTTTCGGTCATGAAGCTTCTGGGTAAGATATATTCGGATCATATATATATATATATATTATAATTAACTTATTTTACGAGCACGAATGCACGATGATTCAATGTTACCTAGCTAGTAGGTTGTGCATGCATTTCTTGGGCCTTTAATGCTATAAAAACATATATGATATACGCATAATTTTACAAATATCAATTTATCGTATCGTGTTATGTTATGTCATCTTAAAAATTCGTTTTTGATCTCATATCTTCTTATGTAAAATTTTTTTAAAGAAATTCACATCCCGCGGTACCATATATCGTAGAAATTCATGAAAGGAAAATCAAAGTCGTAATGTGAAAGATAGTCATCAAGGATGAAGACATCGAGAAATTCATGAAAGGAAAATGAAAGTCGTGACGTGAGAAAGATAGTCATCAAGGTTGAAGTCAAAAGGAATTATTAATAAGGCTTGTAGGGTAGCCACTAGCACCTAGCAACTAGCACCGTAGCAGCCGTTGAGTTTGAGACTTTAATTAATTCCATGTGTTCTTATCAAAGTTTAAATATTTATTAAAAAAAAAAAAAAACGGTTTATATTATATGTAAAAGTCAACTTTGCTCGATGATGACATTAAGTTTTTAGAAAAGAGAAAGTTTGTTCTCATAGACACGAAATTAGACTGAATTAATTTAAGGGGGAGCGACCAATTAAATATGAAATTTAGAGTAATTATATGTATAATTGTCTAGCTTGAAATTTTCAAATATGTTACAACATGGCGTGGTTTATAGCACGTTAAAATATGTCAGAAACTCGAAATACATTTGGACGTATTTGTGGCAAGTTGTAGGTTTTATGTACAAATATTTATGTATTATAAAATTTTTGTCCCACTGTATTTAGATCAAACTTGTCATGTTGGTTGTTCTCCCAATAAAATTTAAGAAGAATAATCAATTAAATAAAAAATTTAATGCACTCGACTCACTAATTAATAGAAAAGGCCGTAATTGATGTAACCTAACTCGTATTCGACTTGATATGGTGAAGCGTGGTGGAAAGCGTCGGGGAGGGCGTGACCGACATGGAGCCCGGGGACCATGTGATTCCGATATTCAACGGGGAGTGCCAAGAGTGCAGCTACTGCAAATCGGACAAAACAAACATGTGCGAGAAGTATCAGGTCAACCCGATGAAGAATACGATGTACAACGACGGCAAGTGTCGTTTCTCGACGAGAGACGGGAAACCGATTTACCATTTCCTCAACACGTCCACCTTCAGCGAGTACACGGTTGTCGACGCCGGCTGTGTTGTCAAGATTGACCGGAATGCCCCACTTGAGAAGATGACACTCCTCAGCTGTGGAGTTTCTACAGGTACGAATATTATTAACCTTCGATGTCGGATTGTGGGGTTGTCAAGATGAGATATTTTTGGTGTTTTCTTCGTATGCTGCACCGCTTAGATTTAAACGGCTTAATTACATCTAGACCCCTTTCGAGTTTAGTAAATTACAATTGGACCCCTGTTAGTTATTTTATTACAGTTTGACCCTTTCTAAAATTTCGAAATTACTAAACGGTGAAGAAAAGATACAATTTCGTTAAATATTTCACGGAATGTTCCAAATAATTGTGAAATAACCATTATATTCAAAATAATTGTGAAATAATTGTTTGTTTAACCGTTTATTTATTCTAAAAAGACGTGATTTTTTTCCCCTACTTTTATAAAACATGATCTTAGAACCAAACATAATGGTAATATAACGCAATTATTTGGAATATAACGTAAAATATTTAACGAAATCGTACCTTTTCTTCACCGTTTAGTAATTTCGAAATTTTAGAAGGGATCAAACTGTAATAAAATGACTAACAGGGGTCCAATTGTAATATACTAAACTCGGAAGGGGTCTAGATGTAATTAACCCTAAAACTTATTAGGATTCATGTTATTTGCTCTCCATAATTACGACTCGTATTTATTTAGATCATAAAAATATTACGAATTCTATTCTTAATGGTTTCAAAATTTGTGAAATACCCGGCTTTATTAAGATATGGGAGAGTTTGAGTAAATTAATTATTTTATCCTTAATTTAAAAATAAAAAATTAATAAAAAAAGGTATTGAATTATTTTCTTGAAAAATACCCGATTATAATTTTGTTTCGAATTTACTTGAGCCCTCAATTAAAGTTCCAAAATTTTTGTATTTCAATTTTAGTTTTGAATTAAGTGTAAAAATGACGTTCACTCGGTCAAACTAAAATATGTAATATTTACGTTAGAACATAATTGTACACACACGACACGTAAGATTCGTATAGTTTTTGTATTTAGTGGTTTGAAAAATCTGTTAGAGTCAAATTGCGTGTTTCTGTCTGTGTAACATCACGAGGAACAGCGTAGTATTATTTATTTGTGAAAGAGAGTGATGGATTTTGGTCTTTTAGTGGAAATTGGAATATTATAATAATTGAAGATAAGTTACAAAACAGGTCTTGGGGCAGCATGGAATACGGCAGACGTCCACGCTGGGTCAACCGTCGCTGTTTTTGGTCTCGGAGGTGTGGGACTCGCTGTAAGTATTTTACTTGCACACTCGGTTTTTACTTCGAAAGAGAAAGTGTCTTATTTTTTAAGAAGAAAAATTACATAAAAGTATTCCTAACGTTTGTTATATTATATTGTCAAATCTGTTTGTACTTCTATTTGTTATGGGATGACATTACTACAACTCTTATTCGACCTTTACATGAAAATATTGTATACTCTACTCCCATGAGTTTCGAAAAATTACAAACAAACTCATTTTTTTAGGGTTTAGATAAATTAACGAAGTTGATTATTTTAAACTTAATTTAAAAATTAAAACATAAAAAAATAAAGAATTCAAAATTTTAATTTAATATTAAAGTAAATTCAAAATTAAATATCAATTAATTACTTACAAATTAATAAATTCTTGATTTTTTATAATTTTTTAAGACGGTTAAATTGAGGGTAAAATGATCGGTTCACATACTAAATCAGCTAGACCCTAATAGGGTAGAGTAAGTTTGAAGTTTTTAACGATAAAGTTTGTAATATTTTCATATAAATGAGTATTAGTCGTCGTAGTTAAACTACTTTGTGGGATTGTATATCAAATCATTTAGAGATAGTTTACTTTATTAGAAATGAATGTATTAGTTATTTAACACACCTATTTTTATGTTTACTAAATATTGTAAGGACCTTATGCTATTCACAAAACACAAGAAAATATAAGAATTCACTAAGCTAATTAACAATCTATTACAATAAACAAATTAAATTGGATATTTAACAACATTTTAACACGATCAAATTAAATCTAACTAGATAATAAAACAAAAAAATAAACATTTTCTTAGAATAGAAACAGAGTTTTTTGGATCCATTACTTCCTATTTGATATCGGGAAATGACTGAAACAAAAGGGGGTTTTGAATTTTCATAGTTCCTACCCCACAGCCACAACTTTGTCTTTTTATATTAAACTTTTATTCTAGTATCATAAATGTCTAGGGATATTGAGGGTTGCTCTTTTATTGAATGTGAAGGTTGTCGAAGGGGCCCGGACCAGAGGAGCATCCAGAATTATTGGAGTGGACATTAGCGCAGATAAACGTATTAAAGGTACAAAACAAACCTATTTGCTAATATCATTGATAAGTATTTGTTAATCTAATCTTCATAAATAAAAATTGAAAATATTGCCCCCAAAGTTAGGGAAATTAATCTACGGTCTGTTATAAGACCAACTCCAAATTTTTTACTATAATAAACAGCAAATAACGATGATGAATTAATATGTGTGCAGGTGAAGCAATTGGAATCACAGATTTCATAAATCCTAATGATTTGGACATGCCAGTTCACGAGGTCAGCCGACATGTGCCCTTTTATATATAATAATGTCGGCGTCTGATATTTTAATATTTGCCCATTTAATCATTTATTAATGATTGTTTTATGTTTTTAATTTCTTTATTATTTGGGTCAAAATGGTGGATGCAGAAAATAAGTGAAATGACGGATGGTGGTGTGCATTACAGCTTTGAGTGTGCAGGAAACCTGGACGTTCTTCGAGAGGCATTTTTGTCCACTCATGATGTAAGTTCCTTCTGAGTATATTTTTTAAAATATTATTTTATTATATTATATTATGTTAAATATTTGCATCGAATATTTTTTAGATAATAAATTTAAGAAAAATTTCTTATTCCTATCATGTCGAGTTATATCCTTAAAGTTGTATTTATATTCGTGGGTCTTAGGACTTCCTTCGTTCTCGATTTTAATCATACAAACAAGATGATATGGCTATATCAACCAAAACCCTAATATTTTTTTCCTCTTATTGCAGGGTTGGGGCTTAACCGTAATTTTAGGAATACATCCATCGCCAAGAATGCTCCCACTCCATCCGATGGAGCTTTTTAATGGGAGAAGAATCGTGGGAACAGTGTTTGGCGACTTTAAAGGAAAATCCCAATTGCCGCATTTTGCCAATCAATGCATCAAAGGGGTATATATATTCCATATATATTATATTTATATATTACGGCTTCTATATGTAAAGTAAGAGATGAAATTAATGATTATAA
Organism: Lantana camara; assembly: GCA_037501455.1. Taxonomy (NCBI): domain Eukaryota; kingdom Viridiplantae; phylum Streptophyta; class Magnoliopsida; order Lamiales; family Verbenaceae; genus Lantana; species Lantana camara. Next base: position 115,753,842 of record CM074857.1, read on the forward strand.
AGGTGTGCATAATTCATTTTGGTTCATGATATTTTTCAGGTTGTGAAGTTGGATGAATTTATCACTCATAAGATGCCATTTCCAAAGATCAATGAAGCTCTAAAATTACTGGCAGATGGGAAATCCTTGAGATGCCTTCTCTACCTTTGAACACATACATATATTTGTATTGTTAATTTCCTGCTATACTTAAGATTTACCATTTGTACAAATTAATAGTTTATATGTATTAATGGAGTGGCGAGTTTGGTGTGAAAAAAATAAAATTAATCATGAAAGTTTGATCTTTGAAATACGACAATTTTTTTTTTTTTTTTTATGAATAATTAACTAGGAGTACTCTAGTTGAATAAGCCGTTAACCACCGTATTTAATTGCTTATTACGTAATTTAGTTACATCAATGGGCATGTAACAAAGGTGATTAAATAATCCTAGAGATACGAAATTCAATACATATCTCAATCTCAAAGCTTCAACTTTTCTTTTTCTTATTTGCTTTTCGAATTGCAAATTGAGATTGCTATTAAAAGATGGTTGTTCATAGATATTTTCTTTTGCCAACAGTGATACCAACATTAAAAACCTTGTAGAAAATTTGTTGGAACTAATATGCTACAATTTGTTGTAAACAACAGTGATATTGAACAATTTTGCCTCGGCGCTTTTTTCGTCTCTTGCAGATTCGGTACGCGACCTCAGCCAGTCAGCCTACGTCAGTGTGACTTAATGGATACCCAAACCCAAAATTACCTAACTATTTTTTTTTTTTTTTTTTGGACAAAAACACTAATAATTTAATCTAGACTTACTATTTTAAATATATATCATCTATATTTACTAGTTGAATTTGAAAATAATTATTCTAAATTTCATACATGAAAATAATAGTTTTTTTGTTTTTCAAAGACGTAAACTATTAATTTGTTGATATTTTACTCGATATAATGTTTTGTTGACTAAATCAAATCATTGTGCTTAACTAATAATCTAATTAAGTTATATTTTTCACTTATGTATAAGATAGTATTCAAATTTGGTTGCTGAGTTGTCTGCAGATGCGGACGTCCAACTTACTCAAGAATTTACGATGTGAGGATGATCTGGAACTCCTGAAAGCTACAAATTTGAGAAAACGTGAACTCAAAAGTTAAAAACCAGAGAATATGCGGGTTAGACCCATTTTGACACTTTAACACTCAAGTCAGTTCAATTAGTTAGATGAGTTCGATTTGAGTAAATAGGTAGGAGTATATTTATGAGGGCAACAGTGACGTACTTTAGTCTAAATGGGGGTATTTATAGTTGAGAGGCTGCGTGTGTGATTTGTATACACAATCAAAGGTGCATTAAATGCTAGAATGATGTAGGTAAACTGCAACATGGCTCTTCATACCTACTATATCACAGAATTTGCAAAGGATTTGTAGGGTGTGACACACATTTAATGAGTCTTCAGAGATGATGTCCTACATTAAATGAGTATCCTGTACTTATCTCTCTAGGTTGAATCGGCTATCCCCTCGAGAGGTTAGTCGATCGAGGGACCATCTAGATCGAGGAAAGCCTGATCAGGTAGGTGGCTGAGAGGAAGTATCTCAAGCAATAAGTATTCGGTCGAGAACGGGAACGGGAACGGGAGCGGGAGCATAGGTTGATATTTCTAACATGGAGCAATTGTCCAGCTAGGCTCCCAAAGGACAGCCACGTAACGACATGTAGCGTTAACTAATAACTCGAGATATACCCTGTCAATACAATAAAAAAATATTGTTTCTCACTTGCTCCAATGGCATACATCAAATTTTCGTAACATTTGAAATTATTTATTCTTGTAGTTGAATAATATAATCATTGCCATTGACTGTTACAATTTATCGGTCTGGTGTTATACTAACTCGATTAATTAAAAATTTCGCGTTCAATTTTCTAAGTTGAAACTTATTATTAATAAGAAAAAATATAATACTTTTAACGGCATATAATTTTCAATGTGAAATATATTTATAAAAATAATTATCATCAATGGTATGTATTAATGATTTAACTATTAACGTGGAATTTCCCTGTTTGTAGTCTGTTGGCGCAACCTTAGACTAGTCATATTTTGTTTGCCATAGTTAATTTTTAATTAAAATTTTACAAATTATTATTTACTTAGTATTAACATTAAAATGCATTAAATTAATATATAAAGGTTATACACAATAGGATGGCAGCGTGACAATGAGAATTAAATAAAAAAACAATTAAATATTACAATAGCTGAGCTGAGCCCTTGGCAGCCAAATGGGTTTCTCAAAGAGGCTAAAACTTTGGGTTGGGTTTAGAAACCGACTTATGAGTTCAGTTTTAGGGCTGTCAATAGAGCGAATTTTAATCCGAATTCGATCCGAAATTTGGCATATCCGTTCGATAAAAAAGTTCGATGGATTATATCCGATTATAAATATTCGTTATCTGAAATAAATGGAGCGAATATGGAATTAAAGAATCCGAATCCGAATATTTATAATAACTTATTTTATTAATAAAAATAATTGCAATAAGTCAAATGGTAATTTTATAAGTTTATATGATAATATTTACCGTATAAAAAAGACATGATTTAAAATATAACTTAAATCCTTTTTTTCCTTTTCTAATAGTAAATTGAAAATTCTCTATTTTTACGAGATATTTCCAAGGCCCAGTATAAATTAAAAAAAACCAAAGCTAGGGTTTGTTTCCATCACTTTTGTTGTTTGCACCGTGAAAGTTGTATCTAGTCCCCGCCGACTGAGGAGGGAGGTTAGAAGAAGGCGACAACGAAAGTTTCTTCTCTTTGTGATCCAAATTCTGCAAGTTTTTTCTTGTTCAAGTCCACGTTCTGTTCTTCATCTACCTCTTCTGTCCTTGTTCTGTGCCGCCGGTCAAAGCTGCCTGGATAGTCGACTCCATGCTAAGATCTTCTCACCTTGAATTTTTTTTTCACCTTCTTCCTGATTTCTTGCTCCTTAATTTCTCCCAATTTTGTTTTCGACTTGCAAGTTCTTGATTACGTTTCTTATCGGGTCGGATTTTCTTACCGGATTATCCGATTCGATGTCTTTCGAATTTGGGCGAGATGAGTCCGAATCCTATAGGATCCGGACTCGGATTCGGTTGTCCAACTCTGCTATCGGATTCAGATCCGTAATGGTCGAATCCGATCCGACTCCGACCCGTTGACAGCCCTATTTAGTTTAGGTTAAAATTTATTATAGATTTAGTATGAATTTTAAGATTTGAATAATCTTTGAGTATGCACCTGAGTAATACACCTTAACCGTTGATATATATTCCAATGGCATACTGCATTTGAAATAGTTCAACTTGAATTTATATTTTTACTTTTTAGGGAAAATTGCAATTTTAGTCCCATTAGATTCAAACTGTTGCAACAAAGGTCCCATTGGTTTGAAATATCCAAAATATATCCTATTACATTCTAAAAAGTTGCAATAAAGGTCCCATTGGTTTAAAAATCCAAAATACATCTCATTTGATTCTAAAACATTGTAAAATTAGTCCCATATTTGATCAAGTAACAAAATAATTAGATGTTTCGTTAGTGTAAAAGATTTTTATTTTTTTGTTTTGGGAAATCACCATTTTTTTTCTAAAATATTTTATCTTCACTCATATTTGTTGGAATTTTATTTTTTCCCATATTTCTCCTAATTTCCACCTCATTTATGTCATTTTATTAAAGATTTTTTTAAAAAAAATTAATTATTTTCTTCCCTATATCTTTTGATTTCCATCAAAATTTTCTATTTCTTTATTATGAGTATTTTTTTGTTTTAATTTCTGTAATGCACTGTGAATTACAACGAAATAAATAGCTCATATTGTAAGTATTCCAAAAGGAGATTTTCATTTCTCACATCAAAAGTATCACATATATATATAAATGTGCCGAACAATGTTTTCATTTATAAGGGGAAAAAAGTAATTTTTTTCAAAAAGAACTCTTTAATAAAATGATAGAAAAATACTTTTAATAAAAATTAAAAATACTCATAACAATAAATAAATAAATAAATCCTCTAATGAGTAATTGAAAAGGAGATTTTCATTTCTTACTTAAAAAACATCATATAAATGTGCCAAACAATATTTTTTATTTCCTCCCCTATAAATGAAAACATTGAAAATTTTGAAGTTCTTTTTAATTTTTATGAAGAGTAATGTAGAATTTGAAAAAAAAAAATTCTGAATAAAAAGATAGAGAATTTTGATGGAAATCAAGAGATATAGGGGTGGAAATAATTAATTTTTTAAAAAATAACTCTTTAATAAGAACGTAGAAATTTGGTGAAAATTAGGAGAAATATGAACGAAAATAAAACATTGAAACTAAGAAAAATACAGGTGAAAATAAAATATTTTATAAAAAAAAAGTAGACACTAATCAAATAGGTAATTATTTTGTTAGTTGACTAACAATGGGACTAATCTTGCAATGTTATAGAATCAAATGGGATGTATTTTGGATTTTTAAACCAATGGGACCTTTATTGCAACTTTTTAGAATCCAATGGAATGTGTTTTGGATATTTCAAACCAATGAGACCTTTATTGCAACGGTTTGAATCTAATGGGACTAAAATTGCAATTTTCCCTTTATTTGACAGGTTCTCCCCTCGTTACCTATTTTTAAGCACTTTCTCATATATTTCAACTTGAATTTATATTTATATTTTTTATTTTATAGGTTTCTCCCCTCATTACATATTTTTAGTTTCCTACCTAAACACTTTTGTTAGGAATATAAGTTATAAATAGATCAAGTTCTAAAATATTTTCTTAAATTATAACTAGATGTTGATATGTTCAATAATTTTATGATTTGATATGAGCTAAATAAATGACTGGACAACTAATAGGATCTACTTTATGGGGGTCAAATCTAGAAACAGATGATTAAGATCCATTTGATGCAAGGGTTGAGATTAACCTTTTACACCATTCTAACAATCAATTATGGACATCAAAACTTCTTTTGAATGATTTAGAAAGTTTCAATTAATTTAGTTAGGCTGCGTTTACTTTAGAAGTATGGAAATCAATGGAAATGGATTAGCCTTGAAAAAAATCTAGACTATTTATCCATTGATACCTTTTACTTTACTGGTGAGGTGTTATCTTGATTGGATTGCCTTTTTACTTTACTTGGATAGTATCCAATGGTTAAAGTGGCAAATTACCTAGACACCCCCCACTTTTCCTATTTCAAATTCTCATTCAATCGGCCCTAATTAGCACTTCCAATTCCTTAATTTGAAATGTTTCAAAACGAATCATGTGATTGTATTAAATTAAAACTCAAAACCATACAACCGTGGTTGTAATCACGACCGTAGGATTTTGAGTGTTAACTTAATATAATCAGCTATGAGACATTTCAAATAATAAAATTTGTAAACCCCAATTTATTATTTTGTAACAAAGTGCAACTTGATTTCACTTATCGAATGGCACATGGAAAAGATTTTTGTATAAATGTCATACAATGAATCGAATCAGATTGTAATTTATTAAAAAGAAATAATTAAAATTGCAAAATTTAAATATTTTATAATTCGAATCGTAAATTAAAAAACTGTAATATTTTAGAATGTTACAAAAAGTTATGCCATTTGTGATTTGTTTATTCACCATCTTTGTTAATCAAAGTTTCAGTCATGGATTAAGAAGTTGGCGGGAACAAAGAATTTGGGGAAAATTTTGGAGGGATATCGAGGGAAAAATTTGTAATTTCAAGTGTGATTTAAGGGATATTTTTGTACTTTTGCTTTGTTCAGCCTCAATGGATAAATAATACTTCCAAATTTAAGAGATATATAATCGACTCATTACTTGTATTTAATAGCCCACGTAATTGATGGAAAAGTTAAAGTACAAAGTAAACTCTTGAAATTGATGGATTATTAGTCTCAACTACCCTTTAATGGAGAAGTAAACGCAACCTTAACAAATATGTATAATATGAAATTAATTTCAAAGATATTCGAACTTCAAATACATTTACGACTCAAAATAAGCTATACTTCCTTAGCAACTAAACCGATCAATATGTGTTTAGTAGCTCATGGGTGGTAGTTTGAGGGAGGGAGGTAGTTGGATAATAACTAATCATTCTTGAATTGAATTTTAGCCTTTATTTGTACAACTGTTTTTTAGGTGGGCCTTCAATTTGCACAACTAATTTCAAGATTATCGTTTTTACTTAGTAAAATTGATCAAACCAAAATTATCTTGTAACTATCATTTGATTGGTATATGGTAAAGAGTAGAAAACTGAATATATTATTAATATAGTGTAGTATGCGTGTTATATAGAGAATAACTAACCTCTCTATATATAATAGAGTATAGACAGACCTATTAGACTAAGAAGTGGTTTACTTCGATAGAAAATGTTAGATAAACTATTTAAGAAGTCATAAAAAATTATTTACTTTAAATGGGTTAGGGCCTATGGGATAAAACAAAGCCTTGTAGATAAGTTTGAAAGGAATGAAGTATATTGCAACTTCCAAAAGCTATTACTAAATAATCAGCCTATAAACAATCAAATTAAACAAGTTCATTTTTTTTTTCCTGTTAAGCTATTTTATTAAATTTACCATATTCATAACCCAAATCCAATAGATTGAGAACAATCAAAGTAAACGACTTCTAAGAATTCTAATCCATATTACAATCAATCCTATCTAATATCAACTTCCTAATACCACTACATATCAACTATCTAAGTAATTCTCAAACTCCCCCTCAAGTTGGAGCATGTGTAACATGCACGGTTTGTTCTACAAACAAAAGAAATTAGAACTCCTAACAAATTAAAATATTCTATTTCATCTTAAGCTAATTCATCCTTCCCTCAAGCTGAGAAACTTTGAAACTTGGAATTAAAATTCAGTACAACATCCTTGGTGTGTGCATCCTTTAGTATCACAATATATTATGTTAGAGTAGACACATTGTAACATCCCGCTCGTCCGATTTATAAGGTACGCCATGTTTCAACCTTTTAATGTGTTTAACTATGTGATTTTATATTTTTCGTGGCCCTATTTTGAACTCTTTTAGAGTTTAGGGGGCCCCTTTGTAATTTTCTCTTTTTAGGGGTTTTTCGGTCATTTCTCGTTCGATCGAGTTTTCGATCTTTTTGACCCCTTCAACGCGTTCGGGGCATCGAGATGAGTCCGTAGACTTTAAGTTTGCCCCATTCCGACTTCGTTAGCCCGTTCTTCCGATCGTTTTTGCGTACGAGGACCCGAGATATATACCCCGGATCCTCGTTTTGCGTGCCAGAATTTCAGCTCCAGACTCATCGTCTTCCTCCCGCGATTGATACTGTTCACATAGTGGAGGTGTGAAAACACACACATGTCCGTTCTCGCTCGTTTCTCGACGGAATTCAACTTTTGAGTAGTGGAAATTTATCAACTCGACGAGCCCGTCACGATGATACAAGAATCGGGACCTGAAAATCAGCGGTGGTGGAGCTACGACGGGCAGCAGGTGGCGGCGATCCGGCGGGCTTCGGACAGAATGTCCGTCTCGTTATGGTGAGTCCGTTGCCGCTTTCCGTTCGTTAATCGGACACTCGGTTTATTTTCTGTGAATTTATTTGTATAATTATGAATATTTAATTATTTGTTCTAATTGTAATTTAATTGCGATTTGCTTGACTTATCGATTTATATGAACTCCGATGTATACGAAATCTTACATTTAATGAAATGTGATATGCATTGACGCTTTGAATTGTAAATTGAACCCCGTTATGTCAAAATTGTATTAGTTGTTAATTGTTTAAATGTAATTCGTACTTGTATGTTCGATAAATTGGTGAATATGCATTGCTTGGTATTTGAAAATATTTAATGAATTATGAATGTATAAACTTATGAATTGTTGTTGATATTAGTTTCGTTTCATGCCAATTGGGTATAATTCTTGTACAAGGGGTATTTATGTAATTTTTAGAAAATACAAATTTGTATAACTTGAATTAATTGAACCTTATCATTTGAAAACGATTAAGCTAATTTTGATTTAGGTAAAAGTTGAATTAGCATGCCTTGGATGATTAATTTGAGACTCTTGCAATTAAAGTTTAATTACCTAAATTGAATTTGGATCTAATATGTAATGCATGAATTGAATATGTAAAATATGAATTGTATGAATTGAGTAGGGTTAGAATTTGAGTTGTAACCTCGTGAAATTTGTATGAATTAGGAAGCATGCTATTATGATTTATTTGATTTATTAATATGTGTCAATTGATACGAAAGGTGCTACGTGAATTTGCATGAAATGTATTAAATAAACGTTGCTAATTAAATTTGTTATACAATCCATGAATTGTTTGTGTGATAAATGAATAATATGATTTGCCTTGCCTTTCAGTTTCCCAAATTTGCATTAATTGTGCGTATGAACATGCCTTAATGTTTTGTTTTGCATAAAATTAATATGAATTTGAAACCTGCTTATGTGATTGCATTTCGTAAGTGCTTGAGCATTGTCGTGCGTCTCTGTGTGATTGTCTGAGTTTGAGTCTGAGCCTTGTGTTGTGTTAGTGTGTTCAGTTGGTTCAGGTGCACCCGGGGTGGTGACAAGTGAGGCGTGCAGGTTCCGGGGTGGACCTTCTGCTTTGTGCTCGGTTGTGTTTGGTACCAGGTGAGGTTAGGATATAGTTATACCCTATTGCAACGTGCCCGTTTTCGAATGCATGCGGTTTATAAGCCTTATGTATATGTAGATATGAGCGAAGTACGTATTTTGCTGATTTTGTCATATGATTTGATTTGAAAAGTACGAATCGCTATGTATAAGCCTATGTATGCTTTGTCTCAGTTCTGTTATGATTTCGAGGTCAGTCTGCGTGATATGTACGTACGATATGATAAGTGCGATATACATGAGATATGTCTGTCTGTCTGTATGTGGCAAGTTAAGTTTCCGGTATATATCTGTTTATCTGTGTGATGGGCCCCAGAGATTGTGGGTAAGAGAGACCCGGGACGACCATGGGGTCGCCGGTTACGACCCCTGTGCACTTCTCCACCAACGGGAGACTTAGTTCTCCTATGCCGACGGAGCGCATTTTCGCTGGCCGTCGAAGGAACCGGACGGGATCCTCCGGTTCACATGTTTCGTTCTGTGGAGGGTTGAGAGGGGCACCTCTCTTCCCCAATGGTGTGAAGGTTGGATTGTTTTATGAGTTTTACTTTGGTATGAATATGAGTGTTCTGTCCGTCCGTCTGTCATAAGTTCGTGAAACGGGGTAGTTTTATGACTTTTGCTTTGGTATGAATATGAGAGTTTTTTTTTTGTTTTGCTAAGGATAGGAGGGTTGGGAGTAGGAATTGATCAAAAAACTTCGAAAATTTTATATATATTGATCTGGCTCAAATCTGGTCGATCTGACGTGGTCGATCTGGCAGTCAGATATGGGTCAATCAGTCAAGAATTTATTTTAGTGGGTTCTTATCGACCTGAAAGCACTAACACACGTGAGCTAAGTACCAAATTGGGGGACTTGGGGTTTTACCCAAGTTTGGCACTCCGACGCTCAAGTCAGTAATGAAGCTCTTTAGAGAGAGAATAAATGCAATTGAATGCGTATTAAAGGCTTACCAACTACTGTTCAAGGGGCGAGTATTTATAGCCATGGCCAAATGATACAGTAATGTGTGTACTGTAGGTGTGCATTAATGGCGTTGCCAGTCGTCGATCTGGATGTCGGACGATGGAACCGGCTTGAGGCGGGTCGTTTGTACCTTCTTTCCCCTTTGGGTAAAAGCAGGGACTGACGGTCATTAATGAGCCGTAGTACACCTGTTCCAGGGAATGGGAAGGATACACGTGTCCCGACAGGAGTGCTTTACGGTATTCGGATGTCCGGTGACGTATGTAATCGATCTGGAGATCGATATTGCCTTTCGGGGACCCCAATCCGATTTGGGTTTCACAGGAGGGGAGCGGATCGATCAGATGACCTGGCAATCAGTAATCGATCTGATGACTTGACGATACGCATGAAGATCTGATGATCTGAACTGATATCGATCTGACGATCCGTCCAAAAAGGCCGTTTCTTGTTTTGTCCAGGTTGGCGCAAAGGTCCACGTGGCAGCTGCTGGGGCGGCCACGTGGCCTTGTACTATTATGCCATATCAGAGGCCCCCCAAATTACCAGTGTGAATTTTCGCGGTGGTAATTTCATCGATCTGGTAATGGGTAGGGGAACCGTCATGACCGTTGAAATCGAGCCGCCGCCTCAGTTACGGTCGTGACTTTTTGAGTCAGATCGGTCCGACAAAGCATTTAATGCGATGCGACCTTCCATAGGATAGGCGTGTGCGGGATAATTATGGCGTCGTTTCGTATTTCAAGACGTTACTTTTCAACTCCTATAAATAGGGGTTCACCCCCTGCCTCATTTCACCACTTTCATACTCAAGGAATTCGAACTGCTCCGGCCGCGATCAGATCGTCAACAATCACCGCATCCGAACTCCATCTCCTTTAGAGGTAAAATCTTTTCCTTCCCCCATCTCTATGGCTCAAGGGTCGGTAGCGTTCACGCCTTCAATGGAACGAGATGACGATCTGCCGGTCCCCCCTTTGCCAAGCGGAAGTTTTGAGTTTGAGGCTCCAACGGCGAACAGAGGGGGGTTAGCTTCGACGTCGAGTGTGCGGCGACCTCTGGGTCTCATGGACGAACCGGAAGAGGAAATGGTAGAGGGACAGGTCGGCGTGGGGCAGATGGATGGAGAGGAATCCATGGTGCAGGTCGGGAACCCTCCGGCTCGTCCCCCTCATGTTTACAGGACCCTCTCGCACGTTTCTGAGAGGTTTTCTAAGATAACTTCTCAGGAGCTCGTGGAGGTTACGAGGTTGTTAGGGCTAGGTCCTCAATACACGGTTCGAATGCCAGAGGAGGAGAAAACTGTCGAGAGGCCGAGGGGGCTGAGATCGGTTGGCATGCATTATGCCTCCGTCAAATATGGATTCAGGCTCCCTCTTCCTCGGGTCATCACGGATTTCTTGGTTCGATACAACTTGTGTCCTTCCCAGTTGACTCCGAACTCCTTCTCGCTAATGCACTGTATGATTATTACGATGAAGTGCCTCGGGTTCGAACCGGAGATCTGGGACTTCGGGGAGTTCTTCACACTTAACAGCGCCACCAAGTCCGGGGTAGGATACTTCAACCTCCAATCAAAGCTGAACCGGAAGATTGTATCGATCCCGTCTACATCACATGGGTTCAATTGGAAGTCTAAGTTCTTCTTCATCGATCTGCCCATCGTTCCTCGCTTCCGGATCATTTAGGGGGACAACGGCCCAAGACGGCTCGTGACCAAGTCGTCGACCTGGCTGCATAACCACTTCGAATTATTAACTAATATCGGGCTCCTTGATCATACTAACCTGTCGAGGAAGGGGCATCTGGTCGAAGCGGGCATTATACTTGGGACTCGGAGAAAGAACTTCCGCTTTGGTATGCTCTCACTTCGACCAGACCCTTACTCGTTCAGGGTTTTAAATTATTTTGCTTTTCTGGTCTATCATTTCGATCTGACTCTTTTCGTTCTGCAGATCTAAGACCGTTGATCATGTCCCGAGCTGCTAGGATGAGGGCGATGAATCAAAGGAATGCCACGCCCGACGAGCTGCGACCCGTGGCAGAGGCCGCTCGAGCCATCATCAATGCCCTACCTGAGGCCCAGCGAGCTCAGCAGGAAAGTTGCTCGAAGGAACTACACGACCTGGATGCCGATCTGGCGGAGCAGACCGCTGGGGAGCCACTTCGTGGTCAAGAGCTCGAAGGTCAAGCCGGGTCATCTGCGCAGTCGGCCGGTCAGATCGGGGTGACATCGAACAAGTAATAAACCTAGATCACCTCCTTTTATATTTTGATGAAGATGTTGATTCTCAACTTCAGTTTATTCAGGCGAGGCATGGGGTAGGAAAAAGACCCTTTAGAGAGTTGGTTCACGAATTGCAGGATTCTGACGAGTTCGATGAGGAGGCCCAGCTCTTAAATTTTCCCAAGACCCCACTTCCCCAGTGGCCTGCCGGCCTCGATCTCAAGAAGGCGGATGGGACAGATCGAGCCTTGGTGTTCGGAAAAGCTGACCCTGATCTCCTTGCTGCCTTATTCAATACCGGGTGCATTATCGATGAGCAGAAGAAGCTCTCCGCGAGGTCGGCCAGGCAGAAGAGGTATCAAGCTACCAGAGGCCTTTTCGGTGTAAGTTGGTGTTTTTTTTTTTTTTTTTTTTTTGAACTCCTGGAGATCGGACTCATTCGATCTGATTACTTGTTCTCAGGACGTTCTCCCCGTCCTCATCAACTCGATCCACGAAGCTGAGGTCTTCAAGGCCGGCAAGGAGAAGTATAAAGAGAAGTACCAGATGATGAAGGGTCGGCTCGCTTCGGCGAACCCCGAGAAGGTTGACAGCTCGAGCAAGAACTTCGGGAGGCCCGAGAGGAAAAGAGGAAGCGGGTCGAGGAGAAGGAGACCATGGAGGCTCAGTGGGTGAGTTCGCAAGAGGCCCTTAAGGAGGCGAAGAAGGCTTATGCGAACGAGCTGGCCAAAATGAAGGAGGAGTTCGCCAAGCAGCTCGAGATTGCCACAGCTGCTTCGAAAGAGGAAGGGCAGAACGAGATGTTTAGCTTGGCCCAGGTGAAGATCGTCAAAGCCACGGAGGAAATGAAGAAGTGCAAGCTAGAGATGGAACGGTATGCCGTTCGTGAGTTCATGGAGGGCCCCGGCTTCGAGGAAGCGAGCTTGATCGTGGGTCAGAACGATATGGAGGAGGGGTTTCAGATCGCCGTGAACCAGCTCAAAGCTCAGGACGCCATCATCCCCAACTTCAATTTCGATTCGATTGGCCCACTGCTCCCTGATCCTGGTGCTCCTGATCTCTCTGAGGAAGAAGAGCCGGTCCATATCGATTGGGCGGCCTTCAAATATGGCCACGCCATCGAGATTGCTCAGGCTAAGAAAGAGAAGCGTCGGGTAGAATGCGAGCTCCCCCTACCGGTTCAGATCGAAAGCTTCCTTCCCACCATCATGGAACTCGAGCGGTCCCTTCGTCGAACTACCCAAGAATCTACTTCTGAACCCGTTGAGATTGATTAAATTCTCCCATTGTAGCCAATTGTCTTGACCTTCCAGCCGGGTTGTGGCTGTGTGAATACTTGTTTTCTTTCTGTTTTGCTTTTTTATGAACATTCTGCCCATCGAGCCACGTCACGTGGTGAGCTCGATGCGCTAGGTACAGTCGATCTCTCATAATCTTTTGGAGATCGATGTTCGAATGAATGAATTGTTTTTCATACTTGTATTTGTTTTTTTTTTTTTTTAATTTGCAAGTTGAACACTAATTCGATCTTCCATGTGTTTGATTTAGCGATCTAAGTTTGTCGACCTGGGTTTCGCCCACCTCTTAGGTTTTAATCGCGTTTGGATCGATAGGTTCGTCACGCTATTCGATCTCGTTTGGATGTATATCTTCTTTTTGGGCGTTCGCGTTTTACCTTAGTCGTTTTTCAGTTTGCTGCGTTCTCGTCAGATCGATAGCGATCTCTAAGACTCGTTGATCTCTTGACCTCTATGGATTTTCATTGATCTCATCGGGTCTTTGGATTATAAATTTTGGAAAAATCATTAATCTCTGGATCTCTTCGGACCTAAATCGATCTCTTTGGATCTTTGGATCATTAATTTCTGAAAACCATTCCTCTGGACCTCTTTGGATCTAGAACGATTTCCGTGGGTCTCTGGATTGTTAGTTGCGTTAGGATTTTTAGGATCTCTTTGGGTCTAAAGACAACCTCATCGGATCTCGATCTCTAAAGGAGATTTGAAAGCATTAGATACGTGAGGATTTTTAGGATCTCTCTGGGTCTAAAAACGACCTCGTTGGATCTCGATCTCTAACGATTGGATGTGGGGGGTTCGCTCCCACATCGGCTCATGACCGTAGGTCGAATGAGAGCTTAATCGAGGGGATAGTAACCTGGTGTGGGATTATGGATCGACTCCAATCGGATGTCCAAAACACGTATATTAATTTTGAATAGAGATTAATTCTTAGGCGAATTCGACCGCTTTAACTTTTACAAATTGAAGTAATTTTGAAGGCTAAGTGTAAAATTTCTTCAAGTTGTGCGCGTTCCACGGTCTGGGTAATGGCTCCCCGGCCATGTCTTCGAGCCGGTAGGCCATGTTTTTCCCGATCTCTGTAACGCGATAAGGTCCTTCCCAGTTAGGCTCAAGTTTTCCAATATGTTGCAAGACCTCGACCTTTTTTAACACTAGGTCGCCGATCTGAAATGATCTGGGCCGTACGTGCTTATTGTATGATCGGGCCGCTGCTGCCCTGTACTGTTTGAGCTTCTGATAGGCATGTTCTCTACTTTTTTCAATCACGTCTAGATCTTCAGCTCTGATCTCTGTATTTCGGTCAAGCTGGTATTGCGATACACGAGCGGTTTCGTGTAACAGCTCCGATGGGATGACGGCTTCGGATCCGTAAACCAGAGAATATAGTGTTTGTCCCATGGCCGTCCGCGGGGTAGTTCGATAGGCCCATAGCACACCGTCGAGTTTCGCATCGAGGCGGGTTTTAAGATTCTGAATAATGATTCGGTTGGTGACTTCGGCTTGGCCATTTGTTTGTGGATGACCAACAGTAGTGAATCTGAGATCGATCCTGAGGTCTCGACAATAGCTCTTGGTATTTTCAGATTGAAACTGAGGATCATTGTCACAGATGAGTACCCTCGGAACCCCAAAATGGCAGATTATATTCCTCCAGAGGAAATTTCTTATCACTGCATCAGTAATTTTGGGGACTGTCTCGGCCTCAACCCACTTTGAGAAGTACTCGATGCAAACTATGGCAAACTTTTTATGTCTGGGTGCCAAGGGGAAGGGACCGATGATGTCGATTCCCAATTGGTCGATGGGCCAGCATACATCGATCAGTATCATGGATGCCGGGTGAGTGTGGATTAGGTTGTCGTGTTTTTGGCACTTGGGGCATTTCGTGGAGTGGATCTTTGCATCCCGCACTATAGTCGGCCAAAAATACCCACTCCTTAAGATCTTTCACGCTAGAGCTCGACCTCCGGAGTGATTTCCGTAACATCCCTCATGGACTTCTTCCAGGACATCTCGGGCTTGGCCAGGTCGTAGGCATCTTAGAGGGGGACCGGTAAAAGATTTTTTGAACAACCTGCCTTCCCGATCTATCATATAGAGAAGAGATCGATATTTTGTTCTCCTGGCTTCAGTTCGATTTTGGGGCAAAAGCCCGTCCTTGAGATAAGCGATTAGATCGTCCATCCAACAAGGCTCTGGTGGATCGATGGTGGCGATCTCGACCTTTCCCTCGTCGATCGCCTGGCGCCCCGAGACCATGAACGAGATGGTTGCATCTCCTGTTCCTTGGAATCCGTTGGCCAACTTTGATAAGGCATCCGCTCGACCGTTCTCTTCGTGGGGGACTTGTTCGATTTTGAACTCTTTCAGCTTCGAGGTTAGCTCTTTCACCATTTTGAGATACGCTGCCATGGACTCTTCCCGAGCTTCGTACGTGCCGTTGACTTGGCCGGCGACGAGCTGGGAGTCAGTTACAACGGCTATCCTGTCGATCTGATTCTCCATGGCGTACCTCAGTCCTGCTACAAGTGCTTCGTACTCGGCTTCATTGTTCGTTGCTTTAAAATCGAGTTTAATGGCGAAATCGAGCTGGAGTCCATCTGAGCTTGTAAAGGATATGCCTACTCCCCCTCCCTGAGAGGTCGATGAACCATCCGTGTACATGGTCCAGCTCGGCGAGGTACGGACGATCTCCATCGAGCTGGTGTTCTTTTCGACTAGAAAGTCAGCCAGAATTTGAGCTTGCTGGGCGGCTCGAGGTTGGTAGGTGATGTCATGCTGACTCAACTCGACCGCCTATTTCATCATTCGACCCGATACATCGAGTTTGGACAACACCTGCCTAAGCGGCTGATCTGTTAGGACAATTACGGGGTGAGCCTGGAAGTACGGACGTAGCTTTCGAGCCGCATGTGTGAGGGCGAACATGAACTTCTCGATCTTGAGATAATTCCGTTTCGCTTCGTGCAGGATCTTGCTTAGGTAGTAGATCGGTAGGTGCTTTCGATCTTGGATGGCGACCAAGACTGAGCTGAAGGTCTCATTAGAAAAGGATAGGTAGAGGTACAAGGTCTCGCCCTCATTTGTCTTTGCAAGCAATGGAGGGGAGGCCAGGTACTCTTTCAACTGATCTAACGCCCGATCGCATTCTTTGTTCCACTCAAATTTCTTTAGATTTCTCAGAACTTTGAAAAACGGGAGGTTTCGTTCCGACGAACGTGATATGAACCGGTTGAGGGAAATTATCCGACCCACAAGGGACTGTACCTGATTCATGCATCGAGGTCGTGGGATGATCTGGATCGCCTTGATCTTCGTAGGCTTGGCTTCGATGCCCCGCTAGCTCACCATGTATCCTAGAAACTTTCCCCCTTCGACCCCGAACGTGCACTTGTCAGGGTTGAGCTTCATCCCGTATTGTTGTAAGATCTCGAACGATCTGCGTAGATGATCTAGATGATGGTACGCCCAGCGGCTCTTCACGATCATGTCGTCGACGTAGACCTCCATGGTCTTCCCGATCTCTTCCTTAAACATCAGGTTGACCAACCTTTGGTACGTAGCTCCTGCGTTCTTTAGCCCGAAGGGCATGACCTTGAAGCAGTATATTCCCTTTACCACAATGAAGGCCGTGTGCTTTCGATCTTCGGGGGCCATAGAGATCTGGTAATAGCCTTGAAACGCGTCCATCATGCTGAGCATCTCACACCCAGCTGTCGAGTCGACGAGCTGATCAATTCGGGGCAGCGGATATGGGTCTTTCGGGCATGCCTTATTGAGGTCGGTGAAGTCGTTACACATTCTCCATTTCCCACCTGTTTTCTGCACGAGGACAACGTTGCACAACCAGTCAACGTATTGAGCTAGGGTAACGTATCCCGCGTCGAGTAGCTTATTGACCTCTGTCTCTATGATATCATTCCTTGCTCGACTTTGAGGTCTCAGCTTTTGTTTTATAGGCTTGACTGACGGATCGATCCCGAGCTGGTGGCAGATCACCTCTGGGTCGACCCCGATCAGATCTTTGGCTGCCCAAGCGAAGACGTCAGAGTTGTCCCTCAAGAATTCTATCATCATGATTTCATGTTGGGGCTGCATGTTCGCCCCGATCTTGGTGGTTTTATTGCTGTCTCCGGGGATAAGGGCAATTTCTTTTAGCTCTTCGGAGGGCTCGAGCCGCTCGCTAGCTTTTCTCTATCGAGCTATAGGGGATCTCTCCGCCTCGCTCTCCTTCGTGAGTAGCTCGATCTCCCCGTCGGCATAGGTTTGGAGGTCGAGTTCCTCCTCCACCTCCTTTCCGGATGGCTTTTTGAGGACGATGGCGTAACAAGCCCAACTGTCCATGACATCGCAAGCCACCTCTCCGACCCCGTTCGGGGTGGGCATTTTCAGCTTTTGATGGTATGTTGAGATGATTGCTTTGAATTGAATAAGGCCAGGTTGGACGAAGATCATATTATATGCTAGGGGCATATTGACGATGACGTACTCGACCTCCTGGGTCACCCTCTTGGGGAATGTTCCCATCGAGGTGAGGAGTCGGATGCGCCCTAACGGTATCACTTCCGATCCACCGAACCCGGAGAGCGGTGTTCGGATCGGATCGAGTTTTAGGTTATGCAATTTCATTTTTACAAGAGTCGAGTAAGGGATAATGTTCGAGCTGCTTCCATTATCAACTAGGCATTTGGTTACATCATAGTTAGCTACGCCCAAGGTCACCACCATCGGACAGCTAGGGGCGTTGCTTTCCCGACGGGGGACTGGGCGGCTATCACTCTCACTAAAGCTAACCTCTTGCCTCTCCCACTCTCTACCCTGATCGATCTGGAAGATCTCTTCGTGGGGACCGTTGAACTCTCGAGCTGCTCGCCTGAGGTTCCTCTTTCGAGCTGCGTTGGAGTCACCGCCCTCATGCCCCCCGACTATCATATAGATCTTGCCGTGAGTAGGGGGATTGTCTTCAGCTCTTTCCAATGGCAATTTTCTAGATCTTTTAGGGGGGGATCTAGACCTAGAGCGGTTGCGGTCGCTCGACCTCCCCGCCTTCTCAGAGTAGTGGCCGATGCGTCGAACAAAATCCTTCAGGTGCCCTCCTTGAATGAGTCTTTCGATCTCATCACGGAGGGCGTTATATTCCGCGGTCGTGTGGCCCCATTGCTGATGGTAGCCACAGAACTTCCCCGACTTTTCAGCCTTCGGGCCCTTTCGGATGGGCTTTGGTTTTTTCAGAAGGCTTTGGTCCATGACCACGTAGATCTGGTCGATAGACTTGGTCAAGGGGATATAGTTTCGTCGGTCGACCTGGGTCGGTTGGTCGACTTTCCCCTTGATTTTCTTTTGCTCGTTCCCTTTCCGGTGTGGGGGCGAGCTGGACCCAATGACATGCCTCTCAGATCGAGATGGAGGTACGTGCGCGGGGGCTATCTCCTCGACACGCATGAAGCCGTGGGCGATGTCTTGTATTTTCGTCAGGTTGCGGGGCCCGGCCCTGACGATCTCATCTGCCCAAAGGCGGTTACGAAGGGCTCGATGGACTACGGAAAGTAAGGTGTCCATTGTCGGGTCGAATCGAGTCATGAAATCTCACAGGGACTCGCCCTCCTTCTGGTATATGCTGTTGAGATAGGAGGGTGGTAGCTTTTCCCCAGACATCGAGGAGAAGTGCGCCGTGAATCGATCTACAAATCGGTTGTAGGTCAATATGCACCGAGACGGCAGGCGGATGAACCAATCCTGCGCAGGGCCCGTCAACGTGGTGACGAAGAGTTTGGTCCAAATCTGCTGCGGGTGGGAGTGTAGCAGCATCCGGTTCTCGAAGGTCGTCACATGTTTTTCGGGATCGGTGGTCCCATTATACATGGGTAGACCGGTCGGAATTCGATCTCCTTCACAGGTCGTGCGGAGAATATCTTCGCAGAAGGGGGAAGCTTCCTCCCTGTCGCTGCGGTAACGGAGAGGGCGTTGGTTCAGTCCCTCTCGAAGGTCGACCTGCCTCTCCCACGTTACCCAGGCGGTCTTGGACTCGTCTTCGCGGTGGGTCCACACCATGGTCCTGCTCTCTCCCAGCGCGAGTGACGGTGATTCGGGCGGCCTTCTCCCTAGCGGATCGAGCGGGGATTCGAGCTCGGAGATCGTCGAACTCTTCATTATCCTCGTCGACCACGCGTTTGCCGCGGTGGTTACGGCTGGGATGATCGGAGTCCCCGTGGCCTTCGCGGGGATCTTTTTTGCTCGTTACAGGGGGTGGCAGTGGCGGAGCGAATTCGACCTGCCCCGCTCCGATCTGGGGACTAAGGCCCCAGATGATGTGGGCCGGTCACCCATCTAGTGGCTGAAAGACATAAGGAACCGGGTTCCCGTATGTTTGGACGGTGGGGGCCAACGCATTGCCCACCACAGGGCTTGGTATGGTGGTGGCTGGACTGGCCCTTGGTAGCTCGGGGCGCCTGGGTTCGCGACCCGCCACTGGTCGAGGAAGACGTCTAGGTCCGCCTGGGTGACCACGATCCGGGGCGTGTTGTCAGGCGGAGGAATGGAGACGTTGGGGCTGGGTCCGATCGGAGGAGCGGTGGGGGTGTTGCCAAGCGGCGCGTCGTGATCATGCCTGCCTTCGGCTACTTCCTCCATGTCCTCCTCTCGGTAGGTGTTCCTGGTGTTAACCATGTTGGAAAAAAGGATGCAAATGGGCTTTTATCTAGGTCGATGTGAAAAAGTTTCCCACAGACGGCGCCAAACTGATCTGACTCAAATCTGGTCAATCTGACGTGGTCGATCTGGCAGTCAGATATGGGTCAATCAGTCAAGAATTTGTTTTAGTGGGTTCTTATCGACCTGAAAGCACTAACACACGTAAGCTAAGTACCAAATTGGGGGACTTGGGGTTTTACCCAAGTTTGGCACTCCGACGCTCAAGTCAGTAATGGAGCTCTTTAGAGAGAGAATAAATGCAATTGAATGCGTATTAAAGGCTTACCAACTACTGTTCAAGGGGCGAGTATTTATAGCCATGGCCAAATGAAACAGTAATGTGTATACTGTAGGTGTGCATTAATGGCGTTGCCAGTCGTCGATCTGGATGTCGGACGATGGAACCGGCTTGAGGCGGGTCGTTTGTACCTTCTTTCCCCTTTAGGTAAAAGTAGGGACTGACGGTCATTAATGAGCCGTAGTACGCCTGTTCCAGGGAATGGGAAGGATACACGTGTCCCGACAGGAGTGCTTTACGGTATTCGGGTGTCCGGTGACGTATGTAATCGATCTGGAGATCGATATTGCCTTTCGGGACCCCAATCCGATTTGGGTTTCACAGGAGTGGAGCGGATCGATCGGATGACCTGGCAATCAGTAATCGATCTGATGGCTTGACGATACGCATGAAGATCTGATGATCTGAACTGATATCGATCTGACGATCCGTCCAAAAGGCCGTTTCTGGTTTTGTCCAGGTTGGCGCAAAGGTCCACGTGGCAGCAGCTGGGGCGGCCACATGGCCTTGTACTATTATGCCATATCATATATATATATTTTTTTAAATTTTTTTAATAAAGATTTGAAGGATTGGAAAAAAAAAATAATAATAACACATTAGCAGAAGAGAAAAAAGATGGCAACAAAGAGAGAAAGAAAACAAAAAACTAGCAGAGACCAACTAACCTCTATATATAATAGAGTATAGGGAGACCTATTAGACTAAAAATTCTAATTCGTATCACAATCAATCCTATCTTATATCAACTTTTTAATACCACTAGATATCAACTATTTAAGTAATTCTCACAATATAAATTATTAAAAAAAATAAAAATTAAGTAGCAAACAACTTTTACCATAGAATTGATTAGACCACACCAAGTCAAGCATGTTCACCTATAATTTTCGTGTTTAATATACTTTGCCTATGATGTGCTAAATCCCAAATTTTATTGTAACTCGTTAAGAAAAGAGTATTACATTACCTTTTTCACTTGTATTCATCTTATTTTCTGTTACACTACGAGATATAGGATCCAAAATACTTCCATAGTTGAACTTTCTCCATAATTGCTTCACTAGATGGGAAGTGTGAATATCAATGTTTTCAAAATCGGACCGGAGGTCGAATTGAAAAGTTTCTTGGTCACCGGTTCGATCGATTTAATCGGTTTAACCATTGGTCCAACCGATTCGATGTCATAAATAATTAATAGTTATTATATAATTAATTGGGTTGTTTACATCTGCACCTCATGCGATATTGGATAATTATAACTCATATCCCGTTAGATGAAAATATCACACAACCTACCCTTTTCGGTTGGATTTTTTTAAAAATCATTCTTGAATCGACTATCTCAACACTAATTAGTTCCTCACATAATTCTTAATTTACGAAGGTTTTTGGAGGATCAACACATATAATTTGTTTGTAAATTGATATTCATAATGACTTTTTTTCCCCTCAATTAGCGGTGAGGAACTAATTAGTGGTGAAATATAATCAATTTTAAAAAAAATTCATGAAAAATCCTATTTTCTTTTGAAAATTTTTAAACTTGGAAGGGTGAGTTGTGTAATATTTTCTTTTAATAGTCGTGTATGACGTGGCACGTACCCGATGTCGATTTGGACCAATCACCTTGCTCCACGTGTATGATCGAAAGTCAAGCCTCGGTCGGAGCTTCCTCTCGACCATCACGCTCGAAGACCCACTTACCCCACGCAAGTTACCGCGTAGATCATCGACCCACAGTCGGAACTCCATGCCGCTGTGATCGACCCAAACCCCTCGACCGGCCAGCACACTATTCCACTAGCTGGACAAAGTGGCCGACCACGCATTTAATGCACGGTCTTAATGGGGCACCTGTCAGCTCTCCACGCCAACACGTCGAGGAGGTAACTTCTCTCTCCTCTCTATATAAATACCCCCTCCTCATTTATTGCACGGTAAGTTTTCGCACCTAACTCTTTTCACCGTTCAATCATTTCGACCATCTCCATCGAATCGGACTTGAGCGTCGGAGTACCAACCCGGGTCTCACACCCACCTTCCCCGAGTTGGTCTCGGAGTTCACGTTTATCTCGATCCGTGCAGATCTCGAGTAGTCGGACGGCTATTTCCCCCTCAACAAATAGAGTGATCGTGTCGGAATCCTCGATCGGACGTCAAGCAGAATTTTTGGCTCGATCATTTGGCGCCGTCTGTGGGAACCGCAACAACAAGCCATTGAACATGACTACTCCCAACATTACCAGCAATCGCCTGTTCGAAGCGAATGGTCGGGAAGTTATCCCTCAAGTGCCTCTGCAAGTCACTGCTCCAACCACCATCTTACCACAGCTAGTCTACTCGACGCCCGAGTTAGATAAATATTTAAAAGCTTGTCGAGATGAAGCTGTGGCAGCGGCCACGGAGGGAAGAGAGCCTAGGATGCCAAAATGGCCCCAAACGCGACCGGTAGAGATCCTCCAACCCGTGGTGAACCATCCCGGATACCTGCATCCAATTCAGTATCAACCACCTGTCGGATATTGGACTGGGATTGGGCAAAATGTACAACCTCAACTTCAGCATCAACAACCATTGCCCGCACAAGGGAGTGCTCGAAGGCCAGTTCAAGATCGATTATCATTCCACCCGAATGATGAGGTCAATTCTAGGACCCCTACTGATACTAGGATACATCACAATGACAGTCGTCGGGGACAAGGTGTATCCCAACAAAGATCTCGACTATCCCATTCTCGAGGAAAAAAACAACGACCGTGGACGGAGTAGACCTCGAAGGGAAAGAAGCCCTTCCCAGCGCGATTCATCCCCCCACAATTCGAATGGAGTATTCAGTCGACTCGGGCCCCACGGGCGAGTTAGTCAGATCCGGAGATCAAATAGGGGGCATATTGTTAGATCGAATGACCTTCGAAATCAGATACCTCCCCGTTCAGGGCGATCTGATAGTCGACATAAGACTGAGAGCCAGGGGTCGCATAGCCATTCTCCCAGTCGATCCCGTTCAACTCAGCGAGAGCGGTCTAGATCACCCCGGCGTACACCATCGATCCCCCGATCGGTCCGACCATGGAGATATCGCAGCGAGAGAGAGGCTCAGTCTCCGTTTTGTGACTCAATCATTGAGTCCACTACCGACGAAAAGATCCCCACTGGGTTACCTACATATAACGGATCGACCGATCCAGAAAAGCATGTGTCCCGCCTCGAGATGCAACTCAGCATGTTCGATCACTCACCCAACATTTGGGCTAAGCTCTTTGTCACAACTCTTGATGGCCCAGCTCTGAAATGGTTCTCGAGACTCCCTCCTCGATCCATACCTTCCTATAAGGTATTGGTGGATCGATTCAAAGCTCAATTCTCTGCCATGAAGGGAGACAAGCTACCTCCAACCTACCTGTATACCATTAAACAAGCTCCTAGCGAATCACTTAGAGATTTCTTCACTCGCTTTTCACAAGCAGTGGTCAAAACAGAAGAACCGAGTATCGACCTTTTGAGACCCATTGTTCACAAGGCTTTGGTGAACATCGAAGCCGCTAGACATATTTTCTTGCAAAAGCCAAAGAATTTAGCAGATATCCAAGCAGCCGCTTGCGATTGGATGCAACTTGAAGAGTTGGAAAGTTCTCAGAGGAGTCCGATTCCCGGTCGAAAAACAGATGTTAACCGACCCATCAAGCAAGACGTCCGTCCCAAGACCGAAGCACCCACAGGGTCCACAGCTCGGAAGCACTACACGCAGTTGACGCGACCGCTTGATGAAATTTACAATGTCATCGATCCAGCTCTTCTAAAAAAACCTAAACCGATGCGGGAAACTCCCAAGACTCGAGAGAGCAACAAATTCTGTAACTTTCACCAACAGAAGGGGCATAACACTTCTAAGTGCAATGCATTGCGCGATGAGATCGAACGTCTGATCAAGGGAGGCCATCTCCAAGAGTTTGTGAAGAAGATGGATGACAATGCTCGGAATCGAGATCATTTTGATAGGTCGCCCAAGCAACGACAAGCCAAGCCTTCAACAGAGCGCGATCCACATAACTGACCATGTCTCGGCCGGATTGACATGATCTCGGGGGGGGGCCTTCTGGAGGAGACTCAAGGTCCGCTCGAAAAAAGACGCGACGCTCAGCAGCTCAAGGCTTCTATGGCCCTCGAGAGGTTATGCACGTTCGACCAGAGGACGCTTGGATCAATGAAGAAGTAGTATTTAGTGAAAATGATGTAACCAATGTATCGGGACGCTCGAGCGAGACACCTAGCTGTCCTATGGTCGTCACGCTCGACGTCGCCAACTTTGCTGTATCTCGTACCTTGATAGATAATGGAAGTTCAAGTAACATTATCCTTTACTTGACTCTTGTTCGTATGGATTTACATGATAAATTGCTTCTAGATCCCATTCGAACCCCTCTTACAGGATTCGGAGGTACGGAGGTTTATACCAAGGGTCGAGTGCGGTTGATCACATCCATGGGCACATTGCCCCGACGGGCTACACGAGAGATCAAATACCTGGTCGTCGAAATGGCTTCTGTATATAACATCATTTTCGGTCGACCAGGTCTCAACGATTTCCGAGCGGTCATATCCACTTATCACCAAATGGTAAAATTACCTACCCCATCGGGGAATTAAGATGCGATATATCGACCGCTTGGAGTTGTTATTCCATCTCCTTGGATAAGCCTAAAACTTCCACAGATAAGCATGTGCCTCTCGTTATTAACGATCCCATCATCGAAGATGAATTTGTAGACCCAGAGGCAGTCGACCCAGAAAACTCAAAGAAAAAGAGTTCTTCTCTTGCTGCAAAAAGGCAAAAACAGAAGGACAAAAAACTCGAGCCCACGGAAGAGCTTGAAGAAATTCAACTAATTTCAGGGCAGACAGAAAAAATCACACGTATTGGCGTCGGTCGAAAAGGAAAAGAGCAATGCATGCTCGTACATTTCCTCCGCGATAATCTCGATGTGTTTGCTTGGAGTGCCTCCGACCTGGTAGGAGTGGACAGGAAGGTGATCGAACACCACCTAAAGGTCGACCCATCCTACAAACCAATCAAGCAAAAGTTGCATTCTCAGAGCGACTCTCAGAATACCATTATCGAGGTCGAGGTCAACAAACTCCTCGATGCAACATATATAATGCCGATCCAGTACGTCGAATGGTTATGCAATGTTATCCTAGTACCCAAGCCAGAAGGAAAGTGGAGAACGTGTAATGATTTCCCCGATCTAAATAAGGCCTGTCCGATGGATCGCTATCCATTACCACGAATCGATCAACTGGTCGACTCCACAGCCGGTTGTGAACGATTGAGCATGATGGACGCTTTCCAAGGCTACTATCAAATCTTCATGGCCATCGAGGATCAACCTAAGACAACTTTCATAGTTTTCAATGGCATTTACTGCTTTAAGGTTATGCCATTTGGACTAAAGAATGCAGGAGCGACGTACTAGCGGATGATGAACAAAGTCTTCGAGTCAGAGATTGGCAATACCATCGAAGTATATGTCGATGACATGCTGGTTAAGAGTGAAAAAGCCATCAACCACCTCGACCATTTAAAGAGAACCTTCAACCTCCTCCGTAAATACAATTTAAAGCTCAACCCAGCCAAGTGTACCTTCGGGGTCGATGGTGGGAAATTTCTCGGCTACATAGTCAGCTAGAGGGGGATCGAGGCCAACCCTGCCAAGATAAAAGCTATATAACTGCTTCCGACACCAAATTCGATCCGTGACGTGCAGAGACTTGTTGGTCGCATCATATCACTCAATCGATTTATCGCCCGATCCTCGGAGAAGAACTTGCCCTTTTTCAAGATCCTACGAAACATCAAAGACTTTGAATGGACCCCCGAATGCGACCAAGCCCTCGACGATCTGAAGATACCTGACTTCCCCACCCCTACTTACAAAACCAATCGATGGGGAAGCTTTATATCTGTATCTGACCGTGTCGAAGGAGACAATCAGCTCGGTACTTGTCATCGTTCGAGATTGAAAACATCTCCTCGTGTACTACGTGAGTAAGATTTTCCATGGCCCGGAAGTACGCTATCTCGAGATCGAAAAGTTTGCCCTCGCGGTAGTCCATACCTCCCGCAAGCTTCCGTTGAAGACCGTATTTCCAAGCGCACCCCATCGTAGTCCTCACCGATCAACTGTTGAAGACCGTCATGGACAAACCAGAAGTTTCCGGTCGACTCACAAAGTGGGCGATCGAACTCGGACAGTTCGAAGTAGCATATCGACCCCGGATGGCATATCAAGCACAGATCCTGAAAAAGATCCTCACTCGATAACAAAGAGCGACAAAACCATTTGGACCCTAGCGGTCGATGGCTCCTCGACCGCTTCCGGGGAGGGGCCGGGGTATCACTCGCCAACGCAAACGGGCAGCAGATCGAATACGCAATTGCTCTCGAATATCCTGCGACAAACAAGGCGGAGTACGAGGATCTTTTAGCAGGATTGAAAATTGCGAAAATGCAGAACATCAAAAAACTTTGAGTCTTGACCGATTCACAGTTTGTCGTCGGTCAAGTCACTGGCGAATATGAGGCTCGAGGAGGAATTCATGATCAGATATCTTGCCTTAGTCAAAAAGGCCGTATCCGAATTCGAAGAATTCGAAATTTCACAAGTTCCTCGAGAAGAGAACATTCGAGTAGACGCCCTTTCTAAGTTTGCAAGCGGATCGCTAGGCATTCAAGACCGGACCGTAACCTTCATGACATCATCCGCTCGATCGATCGACCCCATTCCTCTGGTAATCAACTCCATAGACTCTGCTGAACCTTGTTGGCTCGATGATATAGTCCTATATCTACAAGATGGCACTTTACCCGAGGATTCGATCGAAGCAAGAAGGCTCAAACTGCGCGCACTAAGTAATATGCTAGATCAGGAAGGTCGTCTATACAAACGTACATCCATCGGTCCAGCCAAGCGATGTCTCCGACCGTCACAGGGTCGAGAAATCTTAGCCGAAATCCATGAAGGATCATGTGGAAACCACGCCAGGGGGCGATCCCTAGCCCTAAAAGTGTCTCGATCTAGATTCTTCTGGCCTACCTTACGCAAGGATGCGCTCGAGTTTGTGAAAAAATGCGATCGTTGTCAAAGACATGCCAATTTGACCCATCAGCACCCCGCAGACATGATTCCGATCGAGGTATGCTGGCCTTTTGAGCAATGGGGAATCGACATAATTGGCCCTTTTCCAATTGCAACTCGATAAAGGCAGTTCATCATTATGGCGATCGATTATTTCTCTAAATGGGTCGAGGCCTTAGCAGTTGCGAAAATCACCTTTCATGCATTACAAGACTTCCTTTGGAAGTACATCATCACTCGATTTGGTGTACCTCGAGTCATAGTATGTGATAACGGACCCCAGTTTCGAAGTTCAAGTTTCAGAGCCTACTGTTCGGACTTCAAGATCAGCCAAAGGTTCACGTCGGTCGGACATCCTCAAGCCAATGGGCAAATCAAGGTTACCAATCGAACCATCATACAGAATTTGTGTACGCGACTCGAAGCTAAAAAGAGCCATTGGGTCGACAAACTTGAAGGTGTCCTGTGGGCATATCGAACTACCCCTCGAATCCCAACTGGTCAAACACCCTTCGCCATGGTGTATGGCTCGGAAGCCATGATTCCGGCCAAAATTATACATCAATCCCCTCGAGTGGCTCACTTTCACCGCAACCGAAACGATGAGCTGAGAGCCTTTGATCTCGACACAATAAGCGAAACTAGAGAAAAAGGAAACATGAAGATGCAACAATATCGAGCCATAACCGCTCGAGCATACAACAAAAACTTGCGACCACTTCATTTTCAAGTCGGAGATCTGGTCCTTAAAAAGGTTGAGGTCACTAAGCATGTGGGCAAGCTCGACGCTCACTGGGAAGGACCCTTCCATGTTGTCGAGATAGGCAAGAATCGAGCGTATCATCTCGAAGATCTCGATGGACAGCTGTTGCCTCGATCGTGGAATGCTCACAACTTGAAGAAGTATTACTTGTAAACATATTATGTAAATTTTCTGGTCGATTAATTAATAAAGTTTTCTCTTGTCTTTTGACACTCGTGTTATTCGATCACATACTTGTGTTATAGGACGCCCATATTAATGTCTTATATGTCTCGAAAGATTAGAGCAGTTTGCCTCAACATCTTCTCGATCATAGCTATCGATTAACATGAAAAGCTAAACATCAAAGAACTCGAGAGAATACTTAAAAACATTCATTAAAACCCAGAAGAGAACTTACACAATATATTTAAAATAAGTGCATCGATCACAATTTTTCGATCACACTCTTACAAATTTGGATTTTACAAACGGGAGCAACAAACGCTCGGATTCCTACCTATTTACAGATGAATCTCGAGCCAACAACTACAAAAGTCCGACCCCAATAGTCGAAACTTTGAAAATTGAATTCCACTCAGCAAAAAACTTCCGAGTACAGAGATAGGGCCAGTCCATTCTCTCCGACTCACTCCTCGGTTGCTTAGGGTCCGGTTCCCTCCTCGATCGGAACAATGGCCCTATCCCTAAAATATTCTGGGCACATGTCCTTCGGGTCGAATGAGGTGCCAAGATCGAGCTCATGGGTGACTATGTTGTCTGGTTCTCCCGCCGCCCTAGATCGAGCCAACTTCACGGCGAAGCCAAACTCATCATCATCCCAGTTTGGCTCAGGAGTAGGAGGTCGAGTAACCGGGTCGACGGGCCGGGGGTCATCTTGAAACAGGCCGACCTTTTCTTGATCATAGTCCATCGGGAGGTATTTGGCCGCCTGCACTTGAGCCAGGCACAAGTTGGAGCCCTCCTCGACGTCTTTGAAGCTTGCGATCGACACTGCCTTCTCGTAAGCTTTGGACTTCATGAACCTATAAATGCCTCGACGCTCGAGGTCGTTCACGGATTCGGCCAAGCCCCTCTTGCATCGATCTAGCGCCAGCTTTGCGCCTTTCCTCTCCCCCTCCACCAAGCCGCGGGCCCTCACGTCAGCTTCTTCTTGGATCGACCTCGCCACCCGTCCCTCGGTCGTCTTCAGTTTCTTCTCGACCTCTGAGAGATTCTCGATAGCTTCCAGGAGGTCGTGATCGAGCTTCTCCTTGTCCTTGTTGGCCTCAGCCAACTTCTTGTCCTTTTCCTCTAGCTCGATCCTCATCCTCTCGACCTATTACTCAGCTCTCGCCCTCAACTGCCGGTGGACCCATCCCCTCCGAGCCACCTGGAAGAAGTCCTGACCCATCTGCAAGGAATCATCGACCCTCAGCAACTTCGATCCAATACTTGAGAAAAAACAAAATTTTACAAGCATACTTACAGCAAAGTACTTCTAGACCCACGACGCTTCGATCTCGTCATCGGAGAGCGCCATCCTTTCCTTGTGGTCGACTGTGGTCTGGATCAAACTGTACAACGCCCCGAGTGCACTGTAATCCTTGGGCGCAGTACCGATCCGTCTGGGCTCACCCTTCTCGTTGACGCTCGAAAGGCCACAAGGAAAGTGGGGTTCCTCGAGGACCGGGTAGTCGAAGAACATCTTCTTCTCCTCGTCACTGGGCTTCCATGGCACTGCGGTCGACGTTGAAGTCCCGACCGGAGGTCTTCGCACCACCGCTAAAATGCTAGCCACGTTTAGAGGCACAATGACCCCTCGACCCTGATTCGGAGGGGTTGAATACTCTCCAGCTTGGACCTCGACAATCGGACCAAGCGTCGGTGGCATTGGGAGTAGGGGGTCCTCTCTCTACCTTTACCCTTGTCCCCTCCGACCCCTGACTTCGCTTGGCCCTTGGTTTTTTGCTTCTTGGACTGGGGGGCCTCCGGGTCCTCGACCCCCGACGGGGCTCTTCCCCTCTTCTCAGGGGCGTCACCCGTCCTCATCGAGAGAACCTTGGGAAGTGCATCGACCGTCGCGTCGGTCGCGGCTGCTATTTCCACGTGGGTCGGCGGAGGCATCTTCTTCTTCTCGGTCGCCTTCTTGAGCTCGACCATCTCCTTCCTCCTCGTGTTCAAGGCAGCCGACATGATGTATTGGTCTGCAATGAGTATTACATTAGATCACAGAGTTGCACAAAACAAAAAAACAAACAAAACAACAAAAACAAGTAAACATGATGCTTCGAGCGGTGCGTTCGAGATACCGGGGTCGAAATGCCTCCTGACTCCTGGTGCAAGCCCTAGCTCGATTAGCGACTGTGGAGTGATCATATGTTCCGACTCCACACTTTCTAACAACCTTAGGGCTGCCATCAAGGTATTCGGCCAGCCCGGTTGTCCTCTCGGAAGGTCCGCTCGAGGGACCTAACTCCATCCCGGATATTTTAGACCGGGCCAACCCTTCTTGCACTCGATGAAAACAAACCTTTGTTTCCATCCTACTCCGTTCGATGAAGTTGGCGACCTAACAACCCAGTAATTACTTTTTGACTGGAGTTGGATGTATCCCGGACCAGACTTCGAGGTCTCGGTCGTTAATCCGGCCTGGAAGATCTCGGAGATGCAATGTATGTTGGTCCTCATCCCCAGACACCTCAACAAAGCTCTCAGTCCATTCACCATTGCATAAGAATTGGGCATCAACTACAGAGGACTGATTCTAAGGGTATTTTATAAGTCGATCATCTCCTCGGAAATGGGCACCCTAAACCCATTCTTGACCGCCAAATAGTTGATCGCGATGTAATTTTCCGACGGGTCGGTCATCCTATCTCCGACTTTGGGCCTTATCACTCGATAGCCCCAAATTCTGGAGCACCCCCAAATAACCAACGCTGGATCTCCCCAAATTTTTCCTCCAATATTGAGCAAGTAATGGCCCAAGGGTCCTTCAATAGCCGACCCTCTGGCTCGAGGTTCTCCACCTCTTCTTCCTCCTCTTCCTCTAATCGACCGGAAGTGGATGTCACCTCCCCTGATACCCGAGGTACAACTACCTCCCTTGATTCGACCTCGGGTAACGGTTCTGACACCTCCACAACCTCGACACTCTCATCCCTACCCTAAAGATTCGTCGACCTTGTTTCCGCAGTCGCCCCCGAATCCGACGTTGAGCTCGATTCTGAGGAACCCGAACTCGATCCCACACTTGTGGCTGCCACTTCCATCCCCTTAGGGCCAGCCTCCGCTCGATTTGTTGACATCCTACAACGATGATGGATTCATGTTTTACTATTTAGGTCGGATACGAACAAATTGAGAGAGAGGAAGCCTTCGAAGAGGGAAGTGGTACACCTCTCCCTCAAAGCGATCGAGAATAAAAATAAAAGGGCACAGAAAAAGGAGATCGAGCTAAAGATCAGAAGTATTACCTTTTGTTGTCTGAAGATTCGAAGGTTGTCCTCTTCTAAAACGAGCGACCCAGAAATCCGACACTCAAAGAACGCTTAATCGATCGAAAATAGCTCGGAGCTCTCTTCAACTCTCTCTCGCAAAAGTAACAAATGAATTTACTGAGGGAACTATTTATAGGGGTGAAAATAGGTGGGAATCGAGAAGATGAAACGACGCAATGATTACAGCTGGTCCCACTCTTGGGGTTTGAAACATCACTGCCACGTCAGCCCTAGCAGATGATGTTTCGGGGGGCTTATGACGTGGCACGTACCCGCTGTCGATTTGGACCAATCATCTTGCTCCACGTGTATGATCGAAAGTCAAGCCTCGGTCGGAGTTTCCTCTCGACCATCACGCTCGAAGACCCGTTTACCCCACGCAAGTTACCGCGTAGACCATCGACCCACAGTCGGAACTCCATGCCGCTGTGATCGACCCAAACCCCTCGACCGGCCAGCACACTATTCCACTAGCTGGACAAAGTGGCCGACCACGCATTTAATGCACGGTCTTAATGGGGCACCTGTCAGCTCCCCACGCCAACACGTCGAGGCGGTAACTTCTCTCTCCTCTCTGTATAAATACCCCCTCCTCATTTATTGCACGGTAAGTTTACGCACCTAACTCTTTTCACCGTTCAATCATTTCGACCATCTCCATCGAACCTGACTTGAGCGTAGGAGTACCAACCCGGGTTTCACACCCACCTTCCCCGAGTTGGTCTCAAAGTTCACGTTTATCTCGATCCGTGCAGATCTCGAGTAGTCGGACGGCTGTTTCCCCCTCAACAAATAGAGTGATCGTGTCGGAATCCTCGATTGGACGTCAACAGAATTTTTGGCTCGATCAGTGTAGATGTAAAAATACTCTAATTGAATTTAACTATATAATAATATATACATAAATAAATTTATAGTTTTCATATTTAAAATAAAAAATATTTTTCTTGACACAATATCTAAAAAAAATTCCTAGGCGTTTATTTCACATAATTATATCTTCTCACGGTACCAACATTTATTATTTACTATAAAAATTAATATATTTTTTAACATTTATGAATTTATCATATGACCTAAGAGCCCAAAAGCTCATTGTTTTGATAATTTTAAAGTCCTAGAAGTCTAGAACTAGAAGCACTATCAGCTGCACTGAAAATCTGAAAACCTCAGCCGGCTCCGCTTGCCTTGTAACAGCAAGCATATTCAGAAAACTTTGGATGAGCAATCGTGCAAACACGCCAGACGCTTTTCATCTTTCTTCCATGAGTATTGGTAACAAATATTCTTCAATTTTGATAAAATCAAAACAAAATGCAATCGACAGCTCTCTCTCTATCATCTTCTCATGTATCTCTCTTCCTTTTTTCTCCAACTCAAAAAACTAAAAAATATGGCTTAAGCCTTCAAATGCAAAATGCAAATGATAATAAAAAGAAAGTGCTGGAAATTACGGAACGGGCGGTCCTGTCGGGTTTCCAGGGCCAGAATCGCCGGATAACGGACCGGTTTTTCCGGCCTTGTACCGGTCCGAACACCACCGTCCACCGGTTCTAAGAGGGCATTGGACCGGGCCTTGCGCTGGTCACTGATTGGACCGATCGGTCCGGTCCAGTTTTGATAACATTGGTGAAGATTGTAGATTAATAGGCGGCAACACAATTGGGTTGGATACTGAAAATTTTAACAAATAGCTATGTTATTAAGCCTATTACCTCGGTGTGGGCAACCCATTTAGGAAACAAAGTTGCTTACTTACTACTTAGTCAATTTAGCCAATATATTGTAGGAGGAAAAAATCATAACACTCTCAGAAGTGGTTTACTTTGGATTATTAGATTTGGCCAATATCTTGTCTTTGCAAACTATGTGGGATACAAATTGGGTGACAAAACAACACATACTATGTCCCTTCTGTGCATGGTCATAGGCACTGTTTTACTATAGTAGATGACTATTCAAGAGACACTTCTTGTTTTAGTGAAACAAAATTCTAAAGTTCGTTTCTTGCTTTAATTGAAAGTCAGTTTAATACTTATGTTAAAGTGTTAAGATCGGACAAGGTATGAGTCGTATTTAATGTTCCTGTAGAGAGGGATGTCTTGCATTTAACGCCATGTACAATGCATCTGGGTTGATAGTCCACTTGGCTCGAAGAGAGTGAAACCAGGCAAAAAAGAAAGATAAAACATCTCAAACTATTAGTACAAGTGTTGGCTCAATGGGAGGCGAACTATGAGTTAAAGTGGCTGATGCGGTCTGACCGTCCAGCAAGACCTGTGATAGACCGCCACGTGGTAGCACGAGGCACCATATCAAGAGAGCAGGATTTACACCTATCAACTTTCATAATTATCATTAAGTTAAAAAATACATTTAGAAATAGTTTACTTCTCTAGGTTTCAATCCAATTGGATTGGGTTATGGGTATATGGAATATCTTTTAAGTTCCTAATCTAATATTTACTTTGCAATGTTGGGGCAATGGGTTTATAGTGTGGGCTAGGTTGGTTGTTTACTATGGTAGACTCATTTCAATTGATAAGGGATAAAATTCCAATATTACCCTCACATATTCTTTTGCCAATTGTCCAAACATAAATAATGATAAAGGGTGAAAAAATAAATCCACTTAGTCCATTGATTTTGGCTATTTAACAACATGATTTTGGAGTTGGTAGATTGCCAATTGTTCCCCATTAATACCATAGGGCCTAAGGGCCACAACAAAGCTTTGGGCAAATCAAAGTAAACACTATTAAGACCTAGATACCAAACCCAATCTAATGTTAAATTGAAAAGTAAACTATTTCTTAGTAAATTATTCGAGTCCTCCCACTTATATTAGTGAGCTTTACATACAAATTTCAACCTCCATTACCAAGAAAGACGGTGAAAATGTCCAGAGATAGAGACATCACATAACAACAAGAAATACCACCTTTTTGGAGTATCCATTTGTTACATGCGCACTAAATCTTTAAACCTAAATCAATAATTGGGGAATTCCTAAACATTAAAAAGTAATAATAATCGGACAACAACCCTTATGCTATAATTAAGCCCATGTCAAATGCTCATTCGAGCACAATAATTGTTTCCTTGCACGGTTGCACCACAGTCGACAGCCAACACAAACCAAAAGCAGTATGGAAGGATCGACAACTCTCAACTACGACACAGACGCAAATGGTACGACAATCGATAACGTTATTAGTTGCAAAGGTAGGTGCATCATGATTAGTGATAATGTCTTGACATTCTCCTGTAATTATCTTAACATATTAGCTGGCAACGACTTTTCTTACACGATCCATGAAAATATTCGAAATCTTGAAGCTGCTGTGGCGTATGGGCCGGGTGAAGCGTTGGTGATAGAAGAAATTATGGTTGACCCGCCAAAGGAAATGGAGGTCCGAATCAAGATCCTGGTCACTTCTGTTTGTCATTCGGATCTTGGTGTTTGGCTAGGCACGGTATTAAATATATACGTACATTATATATATATATATATATATATATATATATACCTGTAATCTTTGCTAACTTTTCTGCTAATAAAATTGTTGGTTGATCAAGAATGAAGCTCAAAGGGCATTTCCTCGAATTCTGGGCCACGAGGCATCCGGGTATGTGAGAAGAATGGTCTGCATTAATTATTAATGATCTTTTTCATTCTTATATGTTTGAGGGGTTGATTTAATTTTTAGTCCCGAAAAAAAAGTCATATATGTTTGTTTTATTAATTAAAAATTGTCAAACTTAGTGTGGTATTTCTCATATTTTTCAAATCTAATCATTTTTCCATTTCCGTAATATATATATATATATATATATATATAAAAGTGATAGAAAGACCATAATTAATGGATATCTATTACTCTCTCTCACTATATATATGATGGTAATCTCTAATACACGAACACTTTTATAAATGAAAGGGCAACAACCACTTGAGCTGCGTCCTTTGTTAGTCTTTTATCGGTAAAATTGTTTATAAATCTTTAAATAATAAGCTCATAAAGTAGATTATATTTCAAAATTGAGTTCTAAAAAAATATTAATTTGACTACAAATATTATAATAAAGAATTCAATTTAAATTTAGATGAAATAATGTGAAATAGTTTATTTTTTATAATATGCATTTATAAAAATATAAACGCATGTGTGATAACTTTTTATTTTTTTAAATAAAAATTATGATATTTGTTTAATAAATATTTTATCTATATTACTAATTTGGTTGATGTTGATTATTTTGCTATTTAGTTAAATATTTGATCTATATGTTTGTAAATTTATAATTTAAAATTTTATTATTAGAGATGTTATTTGAATACTAATAAATAATTTAAAGTGATTTATAATTATATTTGATTATTTTCAATTAATATTTATAATATTATATAATTGAATATGATTAATATATATATAATTATTCCGTTATTATGACGCATATTGGTTGGATCGGTGGTCCGACCGGTCGAACCAGTAAAACCAGTAACCAGTAAGAGGTCCCGATTCAATGTCCGGTCCGGATTTCAAAACATAGTCTTACGTAGAAATTTCAAGAAAAAATTTATGCCATCGATCTATGTCGTGTCGTGTCCATATCACTATGTTCATGTTCATGCATCATATATAATAATTTAAGGAAAATTCTTGTATGCACCGGGGGGGTGTGGGCCATGCATACACCAAAAAAATTTTTAATCAAAAGAATTCTTCCCTTTTGGTTTTTGATATTTTTTTTAATTTTTATCTTCATAAATAGACACATATATAAGTGAAATATATTTAGGAGAAAAATGTATGGTATTTTTAAAATGTATAGTATTTTTATAGTAATTTTTTTAAATTTAATTTAATAAAGTGTTGTGTGTTTATGAATCTAACAAATTAGCTTTGATTTTTAATTTTTTTTCTGTTTCATTTGATTTAATTTTTAATTTCAAATTAATGTACTTATTTAAATTTTGAGTTTTATACTTTTATGTAATAAAATATATAAAATAAAATAATTCTATGATATATATATATAACACACGACCACACTAATTTTAATTTATAGCACCCCATGCTATTCTCATATATATAACATTTTATTGAAAATATTCATAAATATATCACTTTATTATATTAAAATTAATATATAAATATATATATATATATATATATATATAATATTGTATTTTTTAAAATATATTTTACTTTTAGTATTGTGTCTCTTTATGAATTTAAAGAATAAAATAAAAATGAAAAAAAGAAATCAAAAACCAAAAGAGAAAAAAAAATTGATTAAAAAAATAGTGGGTGTATGGCACGGGGCCACACCCGGTGCATACAAGAATTTCCCGTAATTTAATAAGACAACTCATAATTACTAAGACAATTAATAAACAGTAAGGAAGTGTTAGTTATGTAAAATTATTTTTTTGGGAGCTAATTGTCATCATATTTATTAGTTAAGATTAAGTTGTGTTTGTGAAAAGCATCTTGTGTTTGATACTTCAGTTCGTAAAAAACTCCAATAAATTATAGTTAATATTATATTTAGATATGTTAGATTTTAATGAATTATAATTAATATTATGTTACGTAGCTTAAATTACATTTACCTTCAATCACCTAATTATCATCTCACCTCTTTTTTTTTTTAATTTGAAATTGTAATCTCATCTAATCGCACCCACTGTCCAAAATTTCATACTAGAGGTTACTCAATGTTAATAGAAATTAATTAATGTTAATAGAGTTTAATCAATATTAGTAACAGATTAATCTCACCTAATCAGGTTTTAGCAACCTATATTACTTAACTAACGCAAGATTAAATAAAATTAAGTCAAATAAAAAAGTTTAATACACCGTAACTAACGATTCCTTATGCTGGATCAAATCTGAATTTTGCTAGTCAACTTTTGTTAAACTCTTACACTCTCGTTTCTTTTTCTTCTAAATGTCATTTATTTCCATGTAAATGCAAAATTCTTCCTATGACTATCAATTGTAACTGTATTTCCAAATGAATACTCGTACAATCTCTAATGCAGAGTGGTTGAGAGTGTGGGGAAAGGCGTTCGCGATTTAAAAATGGGAGATTACGTGATTCCCATATTTCATGGCGAGTGTGGGGAATGCATCTTCTGCCAATCAGAAAACACAAATATGTGCCAAAAATTCGGCATAAATCCGATGAAAAAGGCGATGGAGAGCGACGGAAAGTGCAGATTTCGGACCAAAAACGGACAACAAATTTTCCATTTTCTGAATACTTCAACATTCAGTGAGTATACTGTGTTGGACTCTGCATGTGTCGTCAAGATTGATCCTCAAATCATTCCATTCAAGAAAATGGCTTTACTCAGCTGCTGCATTTCAACAGGTATTTCTGGGTTTTTTTTTTTTTAATAATTGAACCCAAGAATTTTTGGTTTATTTATTGAGGGCGGCATTGCTTGTGGGACTCCTAATTATTGAGAAAGATTGCGTTTTGATTTGGTTAGATTGTGAAAAGCGTTAGAATAATCGTGTCGTACGCCCAAATTAGATTACAAAATGGTTATGGATATGTCAATGCGATAGTTATTAATTTTTTTTATATGAGTTTATAATAACGTATATTTGTAACGATATTGATTTGTATGATATTGATATATACACGGGAAATTATTGTATGTATTGGGTAAAGATAAAAAGAATTCAAAAATAATAAAAAAAAAAAACTTTTTTTTCATTAAAAAAATAGTGTGTGCATGCACGGGATCCACAAATGATTGGTTTTTTATTGGCGTTTGGCGGTGCAGGGAAAATATTATATTCTTTATTGTTATACACTATGATCGTGATGAGTCTATTCGAGGGTTACACACTTGTTAGGATCCATATTTTGTGGATTCCATAGTATTCAAAGGTTGTTTGGTTCTCGGTCAATTGATTTGAATTTTTTATTTCAAGTTTGTATTTTATCTAATTAAAAAAAATATATTTTTTATCTTCTATTTCGCTTATAAATAGAACGTCCAAATTAAGAGAAAGATTTTGAAAAATTTTCTCATATTATAATTATTTCTCTCTCCTGACCTTTGAATATAAATAAAATAGAAGATGAAACAGAAATGTGAAATAAGAGATCTTAAGCCTCGATCAATAATTAAATATCTAAGGGCAGTCCATTTGAGGAATTCATATTTCTCAGGATCATACTTGGTACATTTTAGGGATGCCCAAGGATTAGCGAACAAATTAAGGAGCAAAATTTGAGGTCAAGGGGTCGAAATGATTAAATTTAAAAACATAGTACTGTGCCTGAAACAACATAAAATTTCGGAACAAAAATGTTTGACATGTACGGTCAAAAATATTTAGGAAAATGTATACCAACAAAGTATATATAATTTTGAAATTGATCCTATTATAAGTAAAAGGAAAACAAATAATATCATTTACAAATCTTACGATTTTATTTTATCAATAATTAATCAACTGACTTAGGCGTCGGAGCAGCTTGGAATACAGCCAACGTGAAACCAGGCTCGACTGTGGCTGTTTTTGGCCTAGGCTCTGTCGGTTTCGCGGTAACTCTCTATAAACAATCGGAAAATAATATACATTTCCACGTCTAAACGCATGGAACACGCAGGTGGTGGAAGGAGCACGAGCAAGAGGAGCATCAAGAATCATAGGAGTTGATGTTAACCCAGACAAGAAAGATAAATGTGCTCTTCTAATTTACTCAGAAACTATGCCTTATACAATTGTGAGTATACTAAAGCATGTTGCAAACAGGTAAAACGTTCGGAATTACAGATTTCATCAACCCCAACACACTTGATATGCCTGTGCATGAGGTCCCATTTTGTTCCCTTTCTTTATTATGGGTTTTTTCCTTCGATATTTCATAATAGTTATGCGTATATGTGTGTGGGGTGGATGCAGAAAATAAACGAAATGACGCGAGGAGGGGTGGACTATAGCTTTGAATGTGTGGGAAGCACTCATGTTCTTCGTGAGGCCTTCCTCTCCACCCACCTGGTAAATTTTACATATTCTTTTTCCGCGAAATTCTTGCATGCACCAGATTTGGACTCTACTGAGCTATGATGCACGGACACTTCTAAAAATATCATTTTATCGTGTCGTGTCGTGTCGTGTCGGACACCCGTGTCGGACACCGTGTCCGACACTCCTCATGTGGGAAATTAAAGAAAAAATCCGTGTCGCCGTATCCGTGTCGTGTCGTGTCCGTGTCGCCGTGTCCGTATCCGTGCATCATAGCTACTGAGAAATCCGGCAACTAAGGTTACATATCGCATCTATATGATTACATCTGCACCGTTACACTCGTACATGGGATTCAACAGAGATGCATGCAAGAAATTTCCATTTTTAAAGACATGACTAGTAGCCAACACAGGTTAGGTCAGATCAGAACATGTGCAGAACTAATTTTTACCATTCCAACTTTTGTTAACTTAAAGCTTCAAAGCTTCACTACCCCACCCCAAACCCCTTAATCTCAACTATTTTAGGCTTTTAGCTTTGAAAAGTGAAGTGATGATGATCACCACAATCGGTGCAGGGTTGGGGATTGACAGTAGTAGTAGGTGTTCATTCAACTCCAACACTTCTCCCTCTACATCCAATGGAGCTCTTTTACGGCCGTAAAATTACCGGATCGACCTTTGGAGATTTCAAAGGAAAATCCCATCTCCCTCATCTTGCTCGACAGTGCACCGCCAACGGGGTTAGCTCGAACCTCTCATTTTCACTATTTTCGCCCTAAATCAACTAGTGATTTATTTAACTAACTTATCTCTCTCAGGCTATCAAGTTAGATGAATTCATCACACATGAAATGCCTCTGGAAAAGATAAACGACGCCTTCCAGCTGCTTATTGATGGCAAATCCCTCAGATGCCTTCTGTATTTCTGATATAGATATTTTTCTTAAGCCTATATAGAGGTGTACATTAAGCATTAAGTTAAGCATTGCTACACAGACAAAATATGTGTTCTTAATTCAGAGTATGCTTCTTCTTACATACATAGATGAAGAAGGATAAAACTCCCAAGTAGTGCGAAAACATCTTTACAGGGACCACATCGGATTGAGAAAAGGAGCAACAGTAGGCTACTTCAACGGTTTGAAGGACGGGGAGCTCTGGGGCGAACGGGGGTCTTCGATGGGCTTACCCTAGTGATACAAGATTAAGAGACTAATTAAACAGGACAATATTATGAAAAAATGCATCGGTTCAGAAGAAAAGTAAATTAAAAGAGAGAAAGAAAATCGAGCACACCTCATGGGAAGGGAACCCAAAATCACACCGCTGCAGTTGAGAGCAGCAATTGCACTTTCAGCCTGCGTATGTAGAGGAATGGTAGGTAACAATAATAACAGTAAAGTCGTTGAAAATGCTAAATATGGAACCGGATAATTTCCGAAGAAAAAGGGTGTATAATTACACCCCAAACAACCAACATACTCTTCAACAAAAAGAATACTCCATGATTCCAGGTAATACAGAAAAGATTTTGTTCATTTTCAAAGAAATAGAAGAGTGCAATACGCTAAAGGGTATGAAAGACAACCACCTGCTGCCAATCAACCGAAATTAATCATCAGATGAATCATTTTTAAATACTATATTTTCACAAGATTCCTGGAGAAGTAGAGATCATAACAGCAGCAATACGAGATTCCTAGATCTTACATAAGAGCATTAATGTCGAGGAAATTTAAAAGTGATGGAGGAAGCTGAATTCAGAAGGCGCTTGGATATCTCAAAACAGAACTAAATAAACAGTTATTTATTCTTCAAAATTGCACAGCCTGATCCATTTAGTGCTACTTGCATACTAACAAGAGGAGACATGACTCACGAGTTTTACTTTTAGTGTTAAAAATCCAAGATAGAAAATTATACACAAAATTTGACCAAATAGCACTCAAGATGCCACATCCCAAGTTGTATCATTGAGAATTCTCTATGCAACATCACCGATAACAATATCTGCAATCAGGACCAACCTAAGAAAGCCCCAAGTGATTAGGCATCATATCTAAATATTCCTCCTTAATTTCAAATATTAATTCTCCAAATTCCACTTAACATATTACAAATACCATCGTCAGGAACATTTCCCCACACATTTAACCATCAACAACTACCATTTCACCATTCATTAGAACCAAAGTAACATAGTATTTTTGAAAAAGCTATTTGAAAAGAAAGAAACCACAAATTCTTCGAGAAACAAAGATGTCACTTCGGATATCAAATTCCACAAAAGCCAAAGCAAAATGCAGACACACACAAAAAAGAACCACAAAATGGATTTAAAATACCGACAGCAAATATTCCAAAGAATAAAAGGAATGGAAGAAATCTCCTACCATAGAAAACTCCACAAAAGCAATACGTGTAGAATGATGATGATCTCCAAGCAACCTTAGACGATAAACCTTAACACATGCAAAAATTGGGTAAAACCATGAAAGCTTATGTTAGTTGAAAGATAAGAAATTAACAAAAACATATGTTACAACCCCATACCTCTCCACAAATAGTTTCAAAGAAAAGCTTCACGTCTGCTTGAGAAACCTAAACAAAGCAAGATGAAAAATATAGCTTTCGTAGCATCCACATTTTCTTCCTTTCTCTGTTGTGGTCAAAATTTAAAGAGTTTTTAGAGAAAACAATACCTTCTTGTCAATATTCGTGACATACACTGTTCTCGCACACATCTCACGTTCATCTTCAGTCTGATGTTAAATGTTACAAATTAAGTTAATTTACAGTTTTTGTAATTCCCAGGTATTACAAAGTGAAATTTGCAAAAAAAAAAGCAACCTGAGGCAGGAGTGTGGGGTTCACAGGGGCAATGGCTGTCTTGGAGGGCAGCACTTTCACAGGATAATATCCAAGCATGGTTCCAGACAGATTTAACGCAGCTCGTGCAGACACTAAACCGGAAATCATATCAGCGTATATTAAAAAACACCACAACTTCGATAAAAACAAATCAAGACACAAATATAAGCAATATGTA
Source organism: Lantana camara (assembly GCA_037501455.1). Taxonomy (NCBI): domain Eukaryota; kingdom Viridiplantae; phylum Streptophyta; class Magnoliopsida; order Lamiales; family Verbenaceae; genus Lantana; species Lantana camara. The sequence continues at coordinate 115,796,495 of CM074857.1, forward strand.
TAGTTTACCCTCATCAGTGAACTCGACAAAAGCAAAACGAAGAACAGAATTTGGGTCCCCACATACTCGGCAGTCCACAACCTTCCCATAAAACAACAGTAAGAACAGCAAAACTAATATATACCATAAATCACTACCACATAACACCATACTTATTTATAAAAAGAACAAGAAGTGTAAAACAAATACCTGCCCACAACCAAGAAACAGCCCTGCTAACTGCTCCTCTGTGATCTATTCTCAAATACAAGACAAACAAACAAATTAACCTAATTCTAAAGAGGAAATGCGACTATCAAGTAACAAAAGACAAAGATAGCAACCTGATGATCAATATCAGATACATAAACAGTCCTCCGGATAACATCTTCACGCTGAGCCATACCAGTTCTGGCACTCATCCTTCTCTTGCTCTGACTATAACCATTTCTCTTCTATCAACAAAAAACATTTCAAAACGCAATCAAACCAAACAGAAAATCAAGAAAGAGGAAGAACACAGTTTTGAGTCCAAAACAACATACCCCTCTTCGACCCATGTTTCCATTGTTGTTGGTAAAGCCATTAAGCATCATAAAATTAGCAGCAGCAACATTATCAGCAAAATAACCAACATTATTCATCTTAGAGTGTGAAGGGGGCACAAATTCCTGAGCCATCGGGTTTAGCTTAGAGAACATTTCCTCCAACTCCATCATCTCCCTCTTAAACCCATCCTCACGTTCATCCCTATTTGTAGATCGATGATGATCACTCTGTTCCCCGCTAATATGCCCGTGGGGGTGACTGGATGCCTGAAACTGGTGCAGCTTCATCAACCTGGAATCACTAGCCTCCTGTGAAGAACCATTCTCCACCACCGCCATTTCGATCAAGAAAACCACCCGAACAGATTAAAAAAAAAAAAACCCCTTTTCCCTGATCTCACTCAAGAATCGACTAATTCCTGATAAGAAGAAATAAAAACCCAAAAATTAGTGATCTGCAAAATCATAAACCCAACAAGAAATAGAAATCAGGAAGAAAATCAAAAGGAAGAGAGTTCCTCACTTGTTTTCAGAGCATTTGAGGATGAAATGGAGCTGCAGCAAGGTGGTCTGCGTACTTCAAGGGATCAGAATCAGAGAATAGGGAAAGAAAAAAACAAACCGAAACAATAATGAGGAGCAGGACGAAATGATTTTGTATATTAGGTTTCTTGAGGGGTTTGGAAATATTGATGGGTTAGATAGAGACAGAAGAGAGCATTGGATAAACCTATTCTCTCTGATGTTGTTGTTGGTATGTGTTCTTTTTTGGGTGCTGCAGTTGCCACTGTCAAATTCACTTTCACGGCCTGACACTTCCTATTTTGCTGTAAAAACCCCTAATCGAATAGGTTGTGGGTAGTGGCCTGAACTGTAATTTTAAATACATGATATATACGTTAAAATATTTAATTTTGACTGTGTGTTTGTGTTTATATAATATATAAACACAAGCTTCTCTAACAAGTGGATGAAATTGTTGAGAACCAATCCTATCTCATATCGGAAAATTGGAGAATATTTATCCAATATATAAGATATATAAGAGTTATCCGAAAACAAATCCGTGTGGGTTTCGCCCAAAGCGGACAATATCAGTATGCGGATGTGTGAGCGGGTGCGGGCGTAAATGTGCCAGTTCACAAAATTTTAATACAATGAGTGTACAGGGAGCGTCTTAAATAAATAATTATATTTATAATATAACTTATTTTATTTAAATTTATGTACAAAAGCTTGATTTTATTTAACTATCGATAATAATAACTTAATTTCTAACAATTTACAATGATCATATGTTAAATCAAAAAATTAAAATTCATCTTGTTATATGTGTGTATTAAATAAATTTTAGGTATTTTTAAAGCGAGAAATGTACACAAATTTGTCCGTGTGGAAAATTAAAATTCTAAATTTTCTTAAAGTAAACAATGAGTATAAATTTGTCAGTACGAAGAATTGAGTGCGAATGAGTTAAGTATGATACAAGGATTATGTGATTTAGGATGAAATCATAGAGAAATTATACATACTTCTCTAACATGTCATGAAAAGGAGAAGTGTGTAGGCTAATTAAAATTATTTTGAATATACCATAGAATATAATAAATCACCTGTATATTTTCAATCTCTTTAAATCTTCCTCATTTATCACGTTAATTACAGATCTCTAACGTACATTTCGAAATATTGAAAAAAAAGGCCATCAAAATTGAGTTTCCTTTGGCAGATGCACTCCGACGATAGCTGTTGTGCTGCGTTTTTCATCGATGACGAGCTCGATTGAAAATCATGAGAGGATAAATTACTCCTTCCTTGTATACTAAACATTCATTTGAACTTGAAACATCCATTTGAAATTGAATGCTCAAAATCGAAGAACGCCCTCAACTATTATCATCATTATTATTAAAAAAACATTAAAAAAATGCTCAAAATTGAAGAAAAGCCTCGTCGATCCTTGTTATAGAATTCTTCACCAAGAGACCGCTAAATAATCAGCCACATCATGTTGCCCGCGCTCTCGACCCCAACAAGAGGCAGCTTGTGGAACACGACGTCTTTTGTCAGCCCTGACTCGAACTCAGGTTGTCCGTGTGAACGTAATATTCTATATTACGTTAAAGTAAATATAGTAAATATTTGTATATCTTCTCTATATCTTTCATAGAGATTTGTTATTCTATATTATCTTTAGAGATATTCTGTTAGAGTTATATTTAGTATATAATATAATTAATTGTAATTATCTTATAGAATTCTCTATAATATTTTGTACAGGTTGTTAGGGTTTTCTGTACCTATATATTCCGCTTTACTCTGATATTATTAAATGGAGAAAACAAATACAAACTTTCAGTCCGAGCCCCACCAAACAATCATACAGTTGTTGCTGCTCAACTTTATTATGCTCACCGATCACCTGACTTTGTTTCTTGCATGCGTTTTCTAATTAGGAGAAAGTTTTGTTTTCCCTCGTTAGTTACACGCGTTCACATTTTAGCTTTACTTTCACGCTTTTATTAGTTGTAAATCTATTAGGCCCGAGGACACGTGTAACCACGAGAGTAGATCTGTTATTTATTCCCTTTCTTTCAGCTCCTGTATATATACACTACTAATGTACTTCGTTCAAGCATGAATGAGAAAATGAATTTGCAAATCCAAGTTTTAGTTTCAATATGGTATCAACAGACTTTTTGATTCCTTGATTGGTTTGATCTCATTCATCGCTCTTCCGCCATGTAATTTCTGTTTTTTCTTCTCTGATTTGCATCAGTTTTTGCTTCTGATTTACTTCGCCGCCATGAATTCCGGCGAGTCTAGCTCTTCTGTACCCACCAATGATCCCTATTTTCTTTATCAATCCGAGCATCTCAACTCGTTTTTAGTCTCTCAGCAGCTCACTAGAGAGAATTACACAACCTAGAGTCGTTTGATGCTTATTGCCTTGTCCGCGAAAAACAAACATGACTTCATTGATAGATCTCTGACTCCTCTGGCGGTGACTGATCCCGAATCGCGTTGATAGGCCTGGGTGTGCAATAATCACGTGGTTATCTCATGGATTTTGCACTCTGTCAGCAAGGAAATTACTACCTCCATCTTATTTTCAGACATTACTCGTGAGATTTGGCTGGACTTGTGTGATAGATTCCAGCAATCCAATGGCCCATGGATCTTCCAACTTCGCCAATCTCTGTTATCCACGTGACAGGAAGGATCTTCAGTAGTGTTTACTTCACCAAACTTAAAGCCATTTGAGAGGAATTGTCAAATTATAGACCTGTCTGTACATGTAATCGTTGCAATTGTGGAAGGGTTCATGATTTGTGTTTATACTATCAATCTGAGTATGTAATGGCGTTTTTGATGGGGTTACATGAGTCGTTTGCTCAGGTTAGGAGTCAAATCCTTATAATGGATCCTATCCCTGATATGAGCAAAGTCTTTGCACTTGTCAGTCAAGAGGAGAGACAACGTAGCCTAGGATTTGTTAGCAATCAACAATCCAATTCCATGGCATTTACTAGTTAAGATCTCTTCTTATTCACGTCCTAGTTTTGGTACTGGCCGAGGTTCTAATTCAAACCGTGGTGCTCATACCAATTTTCACTCTAATCGTGGACCTCCTACCAATTACAAAGAGAAGAGTCAAATTGAATGCTCTCATTGCAAATGTACTACTCACACAGTGGATAGGTGCTACAAGTTATATGGCTATCCACCAGGCTATTTCTCTAGTAATGGTGGCAATAGGACTCGTTTCCCTCAATCCATTCACCAACCTACTGCTGCTACAGTTTCTGTGTCACCTCAGATGGTCAACCATGTGGATATGGCCTCTTCTTCTTCAGCTGGTGCACAATCTTCAAGTTCTAATTCTTTTTTGTATTCTCTGACTGATAAGCAATACCAGGATCTATTGTCTCTCTTGGCTTCACAGGTGAAGCAGACTATTAACATCAATAAGTCTGGGACATCTGGCACTCAAGAGCATGGCACAGGTATATCTCTATCTGTTTCTTCATAGTTTGAGTTTGGCAAATCCACATGGATTATTGATTCGGGTTCTAGCAGACACATAACGTGTGATCTATCTTTATTTGAAAAAGTTGATAAGGTCACTAATTATCAAGTACTTTTTGCCTGATGGTTCATCATTCCATGTAACACACAAGGGAACCATTCAACTACATCTTAAACTCATATTGCATGATGTCCTGTATGTTCCCAAGTTCAGGTTTAACTTGATATCACTTAGTCATCTACTGAAGTACTCATCAGTTTCAATGTCTTTCTTTGAAACTCAGTGCATACTCCAAGATTCCAGGCTGCAGGAGATGATTTGCAGGGCTGATATAAGGAATGGACTCTATGTTTTGAGCATTATACTTCCTGTTTCTAGCAAGACTTTACAGACTCATTTAGTCAATAAAGTGTCAGTTGCCACATGGCATGATAGACTAGGACATGTTCCTTTACCTATTCTTGAACATTTGAAGACTGATTCTAGGATTGTTATCTCTCAAAATACTGTATCTGATTGTCCTGTGTGCCACTTGGCAAAACAAAAACGGGTGACATTTCCAATTAGAAACAATAAATCTTCCTTTGCTTTTGATCTGATTCATGCAAATGTCTGGGGGCCATTCAATCATGCTCCTGATAATCAGTTCAGGTATTTTCCAACCCTGGTTGATGATGCTAATAGATTTACTTGGGTTTATCTGCTGAAACATAAGTCTGATGTGCTTACCACTGTGCCTCAATTCTTCCAATACATCAAAACTCAGTTTAATGTGTAAATTAAGGCATTTAGATCAGATAATGCTCCTGAATTGTCATTTACTGAATTTTTCAAAAATCTTGGAGTGATGCATAAGTTTTCATGTGTTGAATCTCCCCAACAAAATTCAGTTATAGAAAGGAAAAATCAACACTTGTTGAATGTAGCCAGAGTCTTGTATTTCCAGTCCAAATTGCCTCTTAAATACTGGTCTGAATGTGTTCTTACAACTATTTATCTAACCAATAGAACCCCTTCTGTATATTTGGAATACAAATCTCCTTTTGAACTGCTCTTTCATTCCAGTATGGATTACTCACACTTCAAAGTGTTTGGATGTTTAGCATATTTAGTATGGATTACACTCCCTTCCCACAGACACAAATTTACTCCTAGGGATGTAGCTTATGTTTTTTCGGGATATCCCCCTGGGGTAAAGGGATATAGACTTTTGAATCTTGACACTAAAGACATCTTTATTTCTAGGGATGTCACATTTCAAGAAAACATATTTCCATTTCAGAATCTTGATCAGATTCCAAAGAGCTCCCAACATTCTTTGATGATTGCTTTCCTAATATCCCTCTACCTGTCCAGTTATCTCTGATGTCTCTCACCCCACTGATACAGAAGACTCTTCAACTAATACTCTTAGAAGAACTTCTAGGACAGTAAGAAGACCTTCTTACTTGCATGACTATCACTACAGCTTAATTGCCCATGACAGCAATTGTACTACTAACAGCCAATATCCCCTTGCCAACCAGCTATCTTATGAGGCACTTTCTTCAGATTACAAACATTTTTGTTTGAATATTACCACTGTCCCTGAGCCACAATCCCACAAAGCTGCTGCTCAATACCCTGAATGGCAGCATGCTATGCAAGAGGAGTTGAATGCAATGAAGGCTAATGACACTTGGAAAGTAGTTCCCTTACCTCATGGAGCTCATGCAATAGGATGTAAGTGGGTTTTTTAAACCAAATATAAATCTGATCGCAGCCTAGAGAGACACAAAGCTAGACTAGTGGCAAAGGGATACAGTCAATTGGAAGGGATTAATTTCTTAGACACTTACTCTCCTGTAGCAAAACTCACCACTGTGAAAACCATTTTGACTTTAGCTAGTTCACATGATTGGGAGTTAGCTCAACCTGATGTCAATAATGCTTTCTTGAATGGAGATTTATTTGAGGAAGTCTACATGGAACTGCCTCAAGGGTACACTCCACCACATAACTCTGCATTACAGTCTTCCCAGTCACCTCATTTAGTCTGCAAATTGAATATCAATATATGGTTTAAAGTAGGCTTCTAGACAATGGTATGCTAAGTTTTCCAATTCTTTGATCAACTATGGATTCTCCCAATCAAAAGCAGATTATTCCCTTTTCACTAAGGGCTTTGGATCAGATTTTCTTGCATTGTTGGTCTATGTGGATGATATCATCATCAATGGCCCAAATCAGGATCTTACTTTTGCTTTAAAGCAATTTTTACACACACAGTTCAAGTTGAAAGATCTTGGTACATTAAAATACTTTTTGGGATTGGAGATAGCTCGGTCAAAGCAAGAAATTGTTCTTTGTCAAAGGAAATATGCTCTACAACTGCTAGAAGATTCAGGTTTTCTTAGTTCTAAGCCAGTACCTATTCCCATAGATCCAAATGTTAGGCTTAACTCCTTCGAAGGTGATCCATTTACTGATTCTGGAACATATAGACAAATTATTGGTAAGCTGCTATACCTTCCTTTAACAAGGCCTGATATCTGCTTCAGTGTGAATAAACTGAGTCAATTTGTCTCTCAACCAAGAACTACACACTTAGATGCGGTTCATCGCTTATTGAGATATCTTAAAGGATCTCCGGGCCAAGGGATCTTCTTTCCTTCTCAAACAGATAAGAAGCTGACAACATTTGCTGATACTGACTGGGCATCATGTCAAGATACAAGGCGATCCACGTCAGGTTTTTGTGTGTTCTTAGGAAAAGCTTTGATATCCTGGAAATCAAAGAAACAAACAGTGGTTTCTAGATCCTCTGCTGAAGCAGAATACAGGGCTCTCGAAGTTGCCACAGCAGAATTGGTATGGATAGCTCAGTTACTGCAAGATCTTCATGTCGTTACTGAGAATCCTACTGTGTTATTTTTTGATAACTTGGCAGCCTTACACATCGCTGAAAATCCTTTATTTCATGAGAGAACGAAGCATATAGAAATAGATTGCCATTTAGTTCGTGATAAGGTCTCCATTGGATTCATTAAACTTCTTCCCATCAAAACAACACATCAAATAGCAGATATGTTTACTAAGGCATTGTCATCTCCACAGCTCAAAGAGTTCATGTCCAAGTTGGATGTCACAGACATTTTCCATCCACCTTGAGAGGGGTCTTTCGTAATTAGGAGAAAGTTTTGTTTTCCCGCAATAGTTACACGCGTTCACGTTTTAGCTTTACTTTCACGCTTTTATTAGTTGTAAATCTGTGAAGCCTGAGGCCATGTGTAACCACGAGAGTAGATCTGTTATTTATTCTCTTCTTTCAGCTCCTGTATATATACACAACTGCTGTACTTCGTTCAAGCATGAATGAGAAAATGAATTTGCAAATCCAAGTTTCAGTTTCAATAACGCGGCTAGTTGAACATTTACGTGGTTAAGCTCTTTTTAGACGTGCTACATCTGCATGCGCTGCTGGCATATGATGACAAAGTAGTCGTAAACGGGAGAACCTCCCGCGTATATCCGCTTCATATACATGATGGACTTCATTGTGTCCTCCTTCTAATCCTTCTTTTTGAGGCCTTTAAGGATTTTGGTGACACTGAAGACCCCGATAAGGTGGTGCATGTTTTGGAACATTTTGGGTTGATAGGCCGGAAAGTAAGGGGGAAGGCGGCAATTGGGGCTACACCGACGTCGCTAGTATTTGCACGTAGCACATGCGGTGGTTGTGGCACCCTTCGCCATCATCTTATGCAAAGAGAGCTCTTTCTTCTTCTTCTTTTTTTTTTTTTTCCCCTCCCCTCGAGAGGAAAATCTTGACCATGGAATTGGGAAGTTGTGTTGTTGATAGGCAATCTTCAAATTAGTTATGGAGATTGAAAGTATCCAAGTGTGATGAAATAATTTTTAGAATTATCTAAAAATATTTTAATTATATTCTTTATATTATATATATATATATATATATATATATAAAGATCTGCTTATGTGTTGTAATTTGAATTTTTATTTTCCGTGCATTTTACAAATACCGGCTATTTTAGGCTTGAGGTACTCTCTTCTATTATTTTAAAATAAATTTGTTTTATATAAAAAGCCATTTACTAATATAATAGACGGTATATTATTTTAAATTTCTCTAAAGTATTTTATTATTTTTTCCGATTTGAAAAATATTTATTTATATAATAGGCCATACAAAGCATTTTATATCAATAAATTTATAATCTTAAATCTCAAATGTCAAATAGAGATATCTAAACAGACTCTTCTTTACAATCAAGTGAATTTATAAAACTAAGTAGTGCAATGATAGCAAGTTTTAATATTAAAGTACTTTATTGATAGAGTCACGGTGTAGATATATATATAGATGTATACATATGCACACAAATTTAAGATATATCAAAAATAAGATAAATATTATATTTTTCAAATTGATATATTCTGACTATTTTAGATAAATAATAGAAAAGTGATGAAAGATACTAAAACAACTGATATGCAGTATCCAAAACAACTAAAAGCTTCAAGAAATAAAATAAAAATCGGTGAAGACATAGAAGGTTAACTTATATTCTTTAAAAAAAAGAAGCGAAATATTTAAAATAGACATTTGAAAATGTATAAAAGGAAAATCAGTGTTCTTTTTTTTTTTTTGGGCAAAGGAACAAATATTATAACGAAAATAACCTAATAAAATTAGAACTTAAGGGAAAAATAATGGAAAATTATGAAAATCAGTAAATCTATGTTAGTGTCAATGAAATTTAACAAGTTCTAAATAGTAAATATTTCTTCTTCTTTTTTTTTTTTTACCAAAGTACAAAATTTTATTACCTTACACTATAAAATAGAAATCATGGAAAGTTTTTGATGTTAAGTTTAGAGATAAAATGAAATATAGAATTTCTTTATTTGTGGAACATATAGAATTTTTAAGATGTTTCCTCTAAAATTATAACTAAATTGAATAACGATAATATTATACAAACATAAACAAAACTAAATGCCTCCAAGAACTATAAATAATAAAAAACTTGACATAAAATTTGGGTACAAAAAATAGAAAAGAGAATGGTAATTTTGTACCATCAAAAGAAATAAATTATAGGAAGTCGAAAACAATAAATATATTATATCCTTTACTACAAAAATAAAAAAGGGATAAGAAATATAGCAACTTAAAATTAATTAAATAATCAATAAAATGTATAACATAAACCGTAAAGAGGAAATGAGAGTAATTTATAAAATTTTAATTGAAAAGAATTATTAAATCTAATCTAAAGTTTTCTGAATTTAGAACTAAATATAACATAAATATAAAGAATATATAAATATTGGAAAATAAATAACACGACATATGTAATATAAATTCTTTTATACAATAAGTTTTATAATTTTATTTACAAGCTTAAGGTATACGTCAATGTGATTACTGTTACAGAAAGAAAGGTTGATCCATCAGAATAAATGTATGCACGTGTAATATAAATTCTTCACCAACAGTTTATAGTTATGATACATGGATAGTCGGATACAAATACGTTAATACGAATATAATATTGATACGGTATGAATATAATAATATAATTTTCTTTTAAAATTTTTGATACAAAAAATGTTTAATACCATAAAAAAAAATGATATTTTTTAAATGAAAAGAATAGGGTGGTAATTTCACATAGTGGGTGGTGGACTGGTGGTGCGGTACTGCGATCGCAGGCCAGTATTCCCTGCTAAGTACTACATGTCCTTGCGCTGCCCTCTCTGTTAAGGATTTTAATTTCTTATAATTTATTTAATTTATCAATCCGATTATTTAATTGTTTTATCATGAAATATTGGACCAACATATGTACTCGAATAATAAAGTTTTGTAACAACTAACGAAGAGAACTTTAAGTAAACAAAAATTGTCTTCGGGTAAAAAGTTTTGTGTAATTTTTTTTTTTTTTTACGACAAGTTTTGTATAATTAGAATCAAGTAACACTCAAAATTATAAATAAAGCAAAATGCATTTTTAGCTCCATACTAGTGGGCCATTATCACTTTTGATCCCATGATTTTCAAAATTGATTTTTTTTAGTTCTGTAAAAATTTGTTTTTGTCACTTTGAGGACTTCCATCAAATAATTGACGGAAGTCACTGTTCATCCTTTAATTTCATTTTTTTTTTGGGTCAATATCCTTTAATTTCATATATTATATATAATATATGTATTATATTTTATATAATATGTAATACACGTATATATTATATATTTTAATTTATAATATGTATTTTGTTAAATGTATTTTAATATATATGCGTATATATTATATATTATACACTTGTATTAATAATATATATTTTGTTATATATTATATATAATAAAATATGTGTAATATATATATATATATATATATATATATATATATATATATATATATATATATAATATGTATTCACGTGTATTATATATGTGTGTGTGTATATTATAAAATATAATATACATATATTATTGTAATACATATAATATATATAATATAAAATACACGTATATATATTATATATAATGCATATATACGTGTTTATATTATAAAATATAGTATACGTGTATATATATATATATATATATATATATATAATATAATATATACACATATATTTACATGTATTTTAATATATACGCATATTATAAGTTATATATTATACACATGTATTAACAATATATATTGTTACATATTATATATTATATTATATATATACACGTATACTATATTTTATAATATAAACAAATATATATGTGATGGGACCAAATCACGCTGAGCCCACGTTTGGACACGTGGCGCCACCAACATTAGACGTGTGGCCTTTTGGTCCCCAAGCAAGTTGCCCCCGAGCGTCACCTGCCCTCGATTGCCAGAAGGTAAGAACAAACATTGCGCCTGGTCCATGTATGGACACGTGGCCTCCCCCTCGCGAGACACGTGACCCTCGTAACCGCGAGCGTCCACCTAACTTCCAAACATGCCCCAGTTCCCCAAGGAATTGTTTCTCGAGCGTTCACTCCCCTTGGATGAGCTTCCGCATACGAGCGAACAAAGGAGCCTAGCTCCCCCTCATCGTCCAGCCTTGGCCCGGGTCCACCCTTGGATCTACGAGCCCATCAGGCTCATGGTAGGCACGAGCGCGCTCCCAACCCTAGTTACCAACCCAAAACGGCTCTCTGACACCCCGTACGCACCCGTGCACTTGCCACTATTGCCAGCACCACCTTTTCACCAGCTTTTGCAGGAGATTCCTCCTAGGTTTCTTCTCATTACGCCACGTGTTAGGGTAACATTAGGCCAGGACCACAAAGTGCAAATAACCAAAGGGTCCCTGACCCTCAATTATAAATAGGAGTGTTCATCTCCACCACTGTAAGCAATCTTCACTACTGAAACTCTGCATTCACTTTGTTTGATCTTCTCTTTCAGATCATCATCTGACTTGAGCGTCGGAGAGCCAAAGTGGGAATCACCCCCAGTTCCCCCAACTTGGCCTTCTGGCCTCCGTTTTGTGGTGTTTGTCCTAGCAGGTTGAACCCCTCAGCTTTTCCGGCGATTTTCCCTTGGTTTCCCCACACCAAACAAATTGAAAGTGATTGGACTCTGTCTCCCATATTCAGACCCATCATTTTTTGGCGAGGGTCACACTTCGAGGGTACCCGGGTCAATGACTTGGTAAAATTCTTTTGACCAGGGATCCTCGCGGAAATTATCCCTCACGTCTTACATTTGAATGCAAACTTTTAGACCAGTTTTTACAAGTCTTAACCAGGGCGCCCTCAAAATGGGACCCTCGGGTTGTCAAAAGACTTAGCATAAGTTCTCAAGTTTTATGTGTCATATTTACTTAGCTTTTTTACTCAGTTCTTACTAACAAGAATATGATAAAACAAGCGTATAAGTAAAAGGCATGGAAGGAAAAATATTGCAGCAAATGGAAATCCTCGTTGAAATAAAAAAATATATATAAAAGAGCGTACGCTCACAAATATAAGATAAGAGGGTACCCCTGCCCTTAGAGTTTCATTCAAAACGGCAAAATAAAGATTACAAGTTTAAAGAAGAGATAACATTCATGAAGAGGGAAGCAGCTTAAGCCTTGAGCAGGGCCATCTTCTAAATCAACCACCTCATTTTGCGCTTGAGGAAGTGGCTCGGAGGCTTGAGGAAGTTGAGCGCTGGGATCAGGAGGGTTCACGAGGGCAGCAGGCTCGACCACAGGAGTAGGAACGTTTTCAACACTTGGCGCTTGAGGTACGTTCTCTGGAGGACCCTCGGGGACGGATACAACATCATTAGCCCCCTCATTATTTTGTTTCGAGCGTGGCGTCTCTTCAACCTGGCGAGCGGCCATGAATTCATCTTGGAGGAGTTCCACCAAATAGTTATATTCCGGCTCGTTCAAGTTGGCCTCAGGATCCCCTCCATCCTCCTCAGGCTCGGCGCAACGCTCGTCGAATCTAAGCCCCGCACTACAAAAAAAACAGCCATCTTCAGACGAACATTTCAGACGAACAATTTTCAACTGAAAATTTTCGACGAAAGTCCGACTAAATTCCGACCAACCTATGTAATCTTACTTTTGTCCTATGATACAAAATTTCCAACGAACGTCCGACGAAATTCCGACCAACTAAAATTTTAATTAAAAAAATAATTATATTTTATAATTCAGACGAAATATTGCATTGAAATTTTGTGTAAACCCACAAGCGGTAATGTTTTCTGATTTTATGTAGTAAAGTTTGTTGTTTTCATGTGTTCATTTACACCATTTTTGAGATTTGTGGGCGAGAATGGGTAATTGAAAATGGAAAGATTAATTTGTGGGTAGCGATTTTGTTGTTTTCGCATGTTCCCTTGTACTTCTAAAATTATTTGGGCTAGGAACTCTGATCTGGAAATGAAATAGAAATGTTTGTGGCAAAAGGAGCACACTTTCTTGAAGAAAGACAACAGCGATGATGGATGTTTGGTGTTAGAAAAGGAAATGTGATAAAATTAACTAGAATGGACAAATGATGCTTGCTTATTGCTTGCTGAAAATCATTCGTGATCCCAATCCGTTTGAAGAGGAAGAAGTGAACCCTTTTGCGGTAATACGTATTTGTCATAATATAATTGATCCATGCACATTGTCTTTGTATATATCTGTTTTTGTTTTCTGTATCTGCTTCCCGAAAAATAAAATCTGCTTTTATTTGCCAAGCGGTTTGGAACAATGCAATGTTGGTGATGTTTGCTGCTTTTATTTGCCAAACGGTTTAGAACAATGCAATGTTGGTGATGTTTGCCGCTTTCAGAGCGATATCTAATTCTTGCATTTGCTGTTAAATTGTGTTTTTAATTCATTTTAATATGTTCTTCCGAACCATTTAGAATAAACGGTGAAGTCTGAGCATGAAGAAGCAATAATGGTGTATTTTTAGCTATCAATTGATAACTTTGTGTTACTTGTTGTTTATTTGGTTTGTTAAAGAAGAAAAAGAAAAGGACAAAACTGAAAATTTTGTTATAGCGCTATAATATGACCGAATTATTATTATCCTATCGGTAGGTTTGTTCTGTTTGAAATTTAAATGTAAATTATATGCCCATTTTCATGTAATGGGTGCCAACAGATTTCCTATAAGGAAATTTGCTTTTCCAAGTCACGGTGCTTAAGAATATTGGAGTTTTGTGGCATTGGAGATTTCAGGTGTCTGATTGTCGTAACTTGAGAATGCTTTACCATATTGTTTCATTCACGGGTTTGTGAGTAGGTGATAGTAAGATGTATTCTTTCTGCTCGTTGATTTGTGGAGAAGTTGCAAGAGTAATGATTCTTTTCATTTTTTAATATGTTTAATATCAATTACATGAGTTGAAGTTTGAAGGTTGAAATCTACTCGTGACAGAATCAAACGTGCTAATAGTATCGATTTCATCATCCAAATAACTGTTTTATAGTTTTATGCAGAGTTCATAAACTCGAGTGAAGTTTACCAAGATCATTTGTGATTGTTATGAAACCGTAAAATAGAATGTAGCCTAGGATATTATTATGACCGACTTTTATGTCCATGTATTTAGTGCCTATAATTTGTTGAATTTTTATAAAGAATTACTCGCAAGCAAAATGAATTAGATAATGGGGTACGAGAAATGTTGGTTCCAATAATCTCATCCATCATTCATATATTTCTTCTTATACTAATAGTTTGGTTGGTGCTGTTGTTTGCATGACTAATAGGACTTACATGTTCACCTCATTAAGAACATTATTTTTTATTCCTTCGCCTTTATTCCCTATATATACTATTCTTGAAACTTCTAGTTTTCCTTGTGGGTGTGAACTTCTGGTTTCAGGACAAGAAGGGTCAGGGTCAATCGAACTACGGTGGAGGTGCATTTTACTCGACAGTAAGTTAGTCTCTTCCTAAAAGTTGCTGTTTTATCTAGTCACAACTTGGGTTTTTCTCTGATCTAGAATATTGACATCCGTTTCGAGAAATGATTCACAAGTTGGAATTTTACTACGAGTGTGTACTGCTGCTAAAGTTCGAGCTCCTGTAATTTCTGAGAAAGCCTCACAAGATACAAGAACCGAACTCGTAAGTTCTGTCCTTTTAATAAATGTTTGGTGTTTTTTTTATTGTACAAAAGTAAGATACTTGTTTCCTATGTTGATGGTAAATCTTGTAGATGATTAAATGACAATCATTAAATTAAATTAAGAAGTTCAGGTATTAATATATAGGTGCTAAGTTGTAAATTATGTAGATGGGTTTGGTTTGATGTTTTGATGGGTTCGGTGTGGTTTATGAGATTGTTGCTATGTATGATTAGCTTTGTCTGATATCTGGACAAGATGAAATCTAATGTTAAGTTATTACA
Source organism: Lantana camara (assembly GCA_037501455.1). Classification (NCBI taxonomy): domain Eukaryota; kingdom Viridiplantae; phylum Streptophyta; class Magnoliopsida; order Lamiales; family Verbenaceae; genus Lantana; species Lantana camara. The sequence goes on from CM074857.1 coordinate 115,811,958, forward strand.
AAATGTTAGCAACTAGTGTTTTATGGGAAGAACTTCAGTTTCAAAGTAAGACATTTTAGGATTTAAGCATAGGAGTTCACACATAGAGTTATATAATCAAGCTATGATGTTTAGTTGATGACATAGTATACTTATATAACTTTTTCGAATCCCATCGACGCACAAAGAGAAATGCTTCTGCCCTTGGTAGTTTCAGTTTTTTCAGTTCCAAGTCAATTTCGTTCAGTTCGCATAGGTGCTTAGTTATTCATATACATGTCCATATATATATATATATATATATATGCCATAGTGGTGTTCTTTCTGGTTATTTTAAGTGATTTGAACGTTTTGTGTCTCTAGTATATACATTTCACATTCCATCTTGAAAGTGCAACTGTATTCATTTATGGTCATGTCAGAATGCATTAGTCATTCATTTTTCTTCTTGGTTTATAAGTTATATGCCTATGCCAATTAAAATATTACCTTTACCCCTCTTGAATGTCTGTGTAAGTTCTTTTTCCTTTTAAGTAAACATTTCTTTGGTTTACTACTCTACTAACGAACTTCAACTTATAGGGCTAGGTTTAGATGAGGTATTAAATGTCAAATCCGGATTAGTACACTATTAAACAATAATATATATTTAGTTGAATTTTTAGGAAGATGTACTTAATTAATGTAATCATTGTGTTTTAAATTTTAATTCCTTACTCATCAAATAACCTTTGTCGGTTTAATGTTTTTGTTGACAGATCAGGCACCTCAAATGGCTTAAATTTTTTTTTTTTATAACACACACACACCCCCCAAGTGGCCAAAGGGATTCGAACCCAGGACCTTGCCTTCGAGAAAGAACCCTCAGACCACTTGATCAAGCACCTCAAATGGCTTAAATGGTAATATTGTAGCAACACAAGGTAAATTTTTAAATGGTGGAGAGAAGTTCGCTTCATACTTTGTGTTCACGTATTGTATGTAGTGTTTGCAAAATATGAATTTAGTTAATAGTACATGAATACTTTGTAATTCGGCAGATTTTATCGAATTTCGTGTTGTTATTACGATATTGTTGGATTTATGGACATGGATGCATTTCTAATTTATTTTTCGCGTATTACATTATTGTGGCATTTCTAGTTTTTTATTTTATTTTATTTTTTTGGGTATACAATTACTGAAAAAACAGGTTGAAAATTTAACAAATAATTCAAAAAAAATTATAATATTAAAATTTCGATGAAATTTGCAGGAAATTTGCGACGATATTGGTCTAAAAAATAAAAAAAAATTTAAAATTTTTTAATTTTCGTCCGAAATTCGTCTGAACGTTCGTCTGAAATATATTATTTAAAAAATAAAAATATTCAGTTCGTCTGAAATTTCGTCTGAAATAATTTATTTAATGAGTTTCGTCTGAATTTCGCCGGAAGTTCGTCTGAAATCATTACCGAAAATCATAAAATCTGAAAAGCTCGTCGAAAATGTCGTTGAAAATTTCGTCCGAAATATTTCAGACGAATTTATTTGGTTGCAATTGCGTCGGAAAATTAGATGAGGAAAATTTGGTCTATATATTTTCGTCTGTAGTTTCGTCGCAATTTCGTCGAAAATAAAGTTCGCCGGAAAATTATGGATTTCGGGCGACATAATTTTAGTCTGAAATTCGTCGAAAATTATTGTCGTCGGAGTTTTCATCGGAAATTTCATCTGAAATTTTCTGCGACGAGGGGTTTTCGGTCGAACTTTTGTTCTTCAGAATTTCGTCTGAATTTGAATTTTTCAGACGAAAAGGTCCAAAATTTCGGCTGAAAAGTTCATCGGAAATCGACTGTTTTATTGTAGTGCCATGTCACTACGCCCTCGCGAAGAAGCCTCTGCTAAGCCCAAGTGAATCATCTGCTCAATGGCCAAGTTGAAGGCATTTTGAGCCTCATCGAAGCAGTGCAGGGAGGCGGCAAAGCTAAAGGCTTTGGAGTGACAGAACTTAATAATGGCCTCCTCGCTGGCCCTCTCAAGGCGCTCGGGGAGCGACCGTTGGAACTCTTCCTCGCAAGACTTCTTGGTGGCCTCGGTACACTCTTTTTTCGCCTCGTTGAACTTGTGGATCCACTCGTTTGTCTCGGTCATAAGCTTCTTATAGTTCTCCGAGAGGATGGTCGCCTCCGATATCCTCCTTCAGCTTGTTATGTTTGGTCTCGAGGAATAGAAACTTGGCCGTCTCCACATCCAACTCCTCTTGGATTTGAGCAGGGTCGTTCAAGCGTGCCATCTTCTTATACTTGGCTTTGCGCTCAGAGTACACCGTCGAGCGCCTCTAGAGGTTCCAGATCCTCGGGTGAACTTGCTACAAAACTTTCAACACTTAGCATCTTTTCAGGAAGGTAAGTAACATAAAAAGAATGGATAGAGGTATTACCGAAATAACGGCGTGAGCTAGGTCTTCCGCCACCTGTTCCGCGCTCTGGGAATATAGCGCTCTATGGTCCCCTGAAAATTGGACCCTCTCATAGAGTCCATAAGTGATGTTTCGAGTGAACTCATGGTTGCTCAGCAAGGTGGGACCCTCTTTTGGAGCGCGCTTGAAGTTTCTGTCACCGCCCCGCTCGAAATTCCATAATTGATCCTTCTCGGAGAAGGAAGTGTCTCCATCACCCCGGTCGCCCTCGACTACCTTGCCCTTACCCTTGCCCAAGATCGGGTTGGTATCGGGCATCCTCTTCCTCTTTTTTGAGGGCTGAACTTGGCCCTCTCGGGGCTATCGTATCACCACGCTCGTACGTGGTCTCGGTTGGTTGTCTTGGGGATTGGCAGGCGGCAGCCGTTGGGTTCCGTCTGTGGGCCTCACAATGAGGCGGTTTTCCGGAGTGGGTGCTCGGTTGTCTCCTCGACCACGCCTGGTTGTGCTGCTGCTCGCCCCCTGATGGCCCCCACGACCATCTCCTCTACCTGCCCCTCGATCCTGCGGGTTTTGGGGTGGTTGTTGCGGTTGTTGTTGGTTGCGTACGTTGATAAAGTTCGCAACATTTCTCATATTTCCTCTTCTCGCCATTAGAATGCTTGTACCTGAAAACAGAAGAACGAGGGTCAATTCCCCTTATTCATAAAGAATGGCAATGTACAGGAATAAAGTTAGCAATCCTATCTAAAGTTAGTCCCTAGAATCTAACCGTCTCTCTCCAAATTTCAAGCGGGAGGATCTCTGACCATCTCAGGGCCATTCATGAGCCCACAAAGGAATAGAACTTCCTCATCATCAATCAACTCCTTGGCCTTAATAAGCCATCTGGTCTCCCTCAGGGCAATGAAGGATCTAAATGAGATCTTACGAGGGGCTTGTCCCCATGATCCACCCACTCTCAAGGCACACCAAAGTCCTCACCCTCAAGGGCCCTCACGAAGAAGAATTTCTCCTTCCAATTGATCTCGTACGATGTCGAGGGCGCATCTATCAGCCTCAAATTAGCCTTGGCTTGTACATAATAGAAACCCGCTTGTGGAGACGAGCGTGGCGATTGGACTACTTGAAAAAGGATATTGAAATTGTGGATGGAAGGTTCATTCCCCGTGCATTTCATCAAAATTACAAAAGAGGTAATTAGGGAGATGCCATTGGGGACTATTTGTGAGGGGCTCAAATTTAAAAGGTTCAAAATACTTGCGACCGGGACAGATATGGGGAACCTTACCCCCAAATGTTACAGCATCTAGGTAAACTGCCATTTGCCCTGGAGAGGGATTGTTGGCTCTCTCGTGAGGCTCTGGGATTCTGTACATGTAGTGCTCGTCCTAGTACCTGGGAGCCCTCATCAAAACCAGATCCCCTAGGGTTAGGGTACTAGGAGTTTCATCCGGGGTTCTCTCTGTAGCCTGCATTCCCGAACCCTCACCCTCGGCGGACTTCTTGGCTTTCTTAGATCTTTTCCTACGTTTAACGGAGGCGTTCTTCCGATGACCCCGCGACCTCCTCCTCGAGCGTTGGTGCCGGAACAGCCACGGTCACCGTGTGATGGTGGGGGTGGTGGCGCTCTCTGTTATCGGCAATGCTACCCCTTGCCTTTCTGCCTCCAGGATTAAATCCATTTCCTCAAACAGATGTTTAACACCACCTGGATTTCTATCTCCCATGGCGGACACCGCTGCGTCTAGATCCTCATCCCTTGCCTCCCTGAAGTTTTCCGCGACTGTCTCATGGTGGAGAATAGGGTCCTGAGCAGGCGAACTAGGACCTGCTTCATCTTCAAGTTCGCGAACAAACTCTTCAAAGTGTTCTTCCGACATGACTTTCTGAATATGGGGAGTAAGGGAGTTTTTCAGGTGTTATCGAAAGTTTCATACGGATGGATTCTAATTAATCTAGGGTTAGCAAATCAGAAGGTTAAAGTTAAGTAAGGAATTACCTAGGAAGTTTTAGAAAAACTTGGAGATGGTCTGGGAGGTTATCGAGAATGCTTCGCAAAGCTCTCGAAGAAGATGAATGCTCTGAAGTTTTGGATGCGTAAAGGTTGAAGAAGATACGAAATCCCTATTTATAGGGGAAGAAGTTGGTACGTTTTGGGTATTAAATTCAAAGTGCCATCATTTCCCTCCTAGGTAACCGCTCACTTTTGGGAACCGTCACCCACATCCCGAGGTTCAAGCACCGTTTCCTGAAAAGTCGCACCCACTCGCCCATCAGCATTTAATACGGGACTCTTCGAGCGATCCATTGAAAGGACTTCATTTAATTCCTGTCAGAAGAAGATTTCGCAATACGCAAGCTCCCTACACGAGCGTCACCCTCGACATTTGAAGAAGTTTGAAATTCTACAGCCCTTATTACTAAGGACTACAGAATTGGGGGGCAAAATGATGGGACCAAATCACGCTGGGCCTACGTTTGGACACGTGGCGCCACCAACATTAGACGCGTGGCCTCTTGGTCCCTAAGCGAGCCGCCCCCGAGCGTTATCTGCCCTCACTTTCCAGAAGGTAAGAACAAAGATTGCGCCTGGTCCATGTGTGGACACGTGGCCTCCCCCTCGCGAGACACGTGGCCCTCGTAACCGCTTTCCAACGAGTGTCCACCCAACTTCCAAACATGCCCCAGTTCCCCAAGGAATTGTTTCTCGAGCGCTCACTCCCCTTGGATGAGCTTCCGCATACGAGCGAACAAAGGAGCCCAGCTCCCCCTCATCGTCCAGCCTTGGCCCGAGTCCACCCTTGGATCTGCGAGCCGATCAGGCTCATGGTATACACGAGCGCGCTCCCAGCCCTAGTTACCAACCCAAAACGGCTTTCTGACACCCCATACGCACCCGCGCACTTACCACTATTGCCAGCACCACCTTTTCACCAGCTTTTGCAGGAGATTCCTCCTTGGTTTCTCCTCATTACGCCACGTGTTAGGGCAACATTAGGCCAGGACCACAAAGTGCAAATGACCAAAGGGTCCCTGACCCTTAACTATAAATAGGAGTCTTCATCTCCACCACTGTAAGCAATCTCCACTACTGAAACTCTGCATTCACTTTGTTTCATCTTCTCTTTCAGATCATCATCTGACTTGAGCGTCGGAGAGCCAAACTGGGAATCACCCCCAGTTCCCTCAGCTTGGGCTTCTGACCTCTGTTTTGTGGTGTTTGTCCTAGCAGGTTGAACCCCTCAGCTTTTGCAACGATTTTCCCTTGGCTTCCTCACACTAAACAAATTGAAAGTGATTGGACTCTGTCTCCCATATTCAGACCCATCAATATGCATTATATATAATATATATACATGTATTTTATATTATATATAATATATGTATTACAATAATATATGTATATTATATTTTATAATACACACAAACACACATATATATATAAATAATACACGTAAATACATATATTATATATATGTATTACACATATTTTATTATATATAATATATATTATATATTATATATTATATATTATATATAATATATAACAAAATACATATTATAAATTAAAATATATAATATATACGTGTATCACATATTATATAAAATATAATACATATATTATATATAAAATTAAAGGATATGGACCCAAAAAAAAAAGTGAAATTAATGGATGAACAGTTACTTCCGTCAATTATTTGATGGAAGTCCTCAAAGTGACCAAAGAAAAATTACTACAGTACTAAAAAAAACCAATTTTGAAAACCATGGGACCAAAAGTGATATTGGTCCATTAGTATGGGACTAAAAATGTATTTTGCTCGACTATTTTTAACGCTACATTATAATTTAATAATCATTAGATGTAGTTAATCAAATATTTATTTTTAAAAACTTCTCTCGTTTTTGCTTACGAAAAAGTTAAAATATAAATCAAAACTGTCAAAAATTGTATTAGTAAAAACTGTGGATGTTTAAAATTAAAATTAAGTATAACTTTTGAATTTTATTAAATTACTGATATACCTATAAAAGTTTTAAATTATTTTGGAGTATCTAGATACTCTATCAACAAAAAATGTATTACAGATTATTATTATTAGATATTATATTATACTATTACACACACATATATATATATATATATGTCTTAAAATTTTTAGAAATAACAATAAGACGAAGGATTATATGTCGCCAATTTATCATAAACTAGCTACAAACATGTGCATACAAATTTTTTATACAAATATGAAAAAAAAGTATATCAGTTAAAAATATTTTAAAATGATAACTATCAAATCATAATGTAATTAAATTTAAAATATTTGAATAACATGTTGAATTATTAATTTATAGAAAAGTACTATTTAAAATGAGTGAATAAATTATTAAAGAGAATATCAAAATTATTGAAAATATATAATCGCATGAATATGAAAAGGAGTTACGACGATAGGAAGAAAAAACCATTGACCCGAGTGACATATATATTGATACAAGATACAACCCTAACTATTTACCATAACTACTGAAGTAATTTAAGGGATAAGAAAATATATAAAGAATATTTATGTACAACTAATAATATCTTAAAGATAAACACAAATTCTTAAGATTACGTCAACACCCCCCGCAAGTTTAAGGCGGGTTCAAGACGCAAAGCTTGGTACGAAGATCTTTATGTCGGAGATGGTAAAGAGGCTTGGTTAGGATGTTATAAACAATCTGATTTTTGGTACCAATAGTGAAGTTTGAAAGTTCTAGTAGCCACTTTTTCTTGTATAAAGTGAACATCAATCTCAATGTATTTGCTCCTATTGTGAACCACTGGATTAGTAGCCGTACAAATGGCTACTTTACATATCATACATTATAATGTTTGCGGACCTGCTCCACAAGTATCTTTGGATGACTTTTGTTTTTATCTTGTTTTAGTAGATGACTTTAATTGATTTACTTGGTTCTATCCATTAAAAATGAAATCCAATGTGATATCAATTTTTCCAAATTTCATTGCAATGGTTGAAAATATTTTTTTTTCTCAACGAGTTAAATATATTCAAAGTGATGCAGGTGGAGAATTCATTAACCACACTTTAAAATCGTACTTTCAAACTCGTGGAATTGTTCATCGATCGTCATGTCCTAGAACACCAGAACAAAATGGTATTGCTGAACGCAAACATCGACATATTGTGGAAACTGGTCTTACATTGCTGGCACACTACAATTTAACTTCTCCATGTTGGACTCATGTTTTTGCCACTGCGGTTTACCTTATAAACCGTTTGCTTGTTACTTTACTTAAGTTTCATAACCCTTATGCATTACTTTATGGTGATGAGCCATCTCATATGCATTTACGAACACTTGGTGCTTTAGGTTATCCATGTTTAACACCTTTTGGCAAGATAAAACTTGATTTTAAGAGCAGTCGATGTATCTTTATTGAAAAGACTAGATCCATTACCAACCAAGATTTTGTCATTACCAGAATAAGACATCTTACCAGACACGTCAGATGAGTGTGGTGTGAGGGAATGAGTTGCACCGGTATCAAGGTACCAATCGTTATCTAGCCTGGTGGAGATGTGCATATATAGCATCGGTGGAGGAGGCAATTACATCATTTGGAACCTAACAAATATTTTTTTTATAGTTTTAGTAACCACATCTAAAACATATGACACCAGACAAAGTACCAGCAGATCTTCCAGATGGTGTTGTTATTACAGAGGATGTTCCAGAAGGCATTCCAGGGTATAACATTCGACCACGCCCCCAATTTAGATGATTATATCCATGACCTCGACCAGGTTGGCGATCATAGGATGGATCGAATCGAATTCCAGAAGAGGAACGATTTGATGTAGCAGTGAATGCTGCTGAAGAAGAGATGACGGAGACAACCAACCAAAGTTCAAAGTCGAGCAACATACCAGAGACGACAGTGAAATAGGGAGTTTCTAGCTTCAAATTAATGATAACAACAATGGGATTATATTCAGATCCTAAGCCATGATGGGTCTAAAAAATTAAGTCATCTTCTTCGATGTCTTTTCCAACGCTTGCTAAAGCTAAAGATAGAGATTTAGCAGCCTGTATGAGCTCATGAATAGTTTTAGAGCTTTTGTGAAGAGTTTGCGATTCAGTCTTGAGTTGTTGAATGCGAGTGCGTGAACTGGAACCATGCATAAGTTCCAGCGTTTTCCAAGCATCGTGTGTTGTTGTCTTGTCCACACTTTGTGATAGCACGTTGTCTAATAGAGAGACCAAGAGCATCCAAGAACCATTTGATCTAAGCTATCCCACTTATCACCATCTTCAATGGCTTCGGTAGGTCCTGGAAAACTTCCATCAATTAATCTGAGCAAAATAGGACAGGAAAAACTTGAGTTTTTCAAAGAATGAAATTATCACATCCCAATTTCAGACATAAGACTTGAGATATTTATTTAACATTAGGGAAGGAGGTGGAGTTTTTAGCCATTAGAGAAGAAAGAGCAATACTGTATCGTAGGAGAAAAAAAATCCTAAGCTCGTGATACCATGAAAGGATCGAATATTTTCTGTATGGATTTCTCAAAGAATTTACAAGGTATATATTGATACAAAGGATAAATATTTTGAACATCCTGTACTATCGTGATTTTTGGAGTTTCCATCCTAAACTATAAAAAGTCAAAGTTTGCATCCTCAACTATTGCTTTTTAACAAATTGCAACCTGAGTCCATTCATCGTGTGACACGTGGAAGAAATTTTGTGTACGTGTTACACATCTATCAGAATCAGGTTACAATTTTTTAAAAAACAATAGTTGAGAATGCAAACGTCGACTTTTTATAGTTTAGGATGGAAACTCCAAAAATCGCAATAGTACAGGATGTTCAAAATATTTATCCCTTTATACAAAGTACAGCCCTAACTATTTACCATAACTACTGGAGTATTTTAAGGGATAAGAAAAGATATAAAGGATGTAAAACTAATAATATCCTAAAGATAAGTACAAATCCCTAAGATTATATCAACAATATACTCTAGATATTTATTAGTAATTGATTGTCAAGTTAACAAAACATTGGTTTGAAATAAAAAAAGCTTACATAAAAAAGAAGAAGAATGTTTTTACATCATGATAAGTACCCAATCCATCAAAATAAATTGTTAACTACTAAACATAAATAACTGTTTTTAGTGTAAATGATGGGTCCTACGGGAATTGGATGATTTTATAATTTTTCTTGTAACCTTTTGAGCCACCCTCAATTGTTGTTTAAGCGGAAAGTCCCTAGAACAGCTTACGAATCTTCAAGACCCCAAAATAGAAGTCCTCTACAACATATCTACACCAATCTAGGCCACGACCAAATTAGAAGGGGATGCTAGTGCTATAATTTGTGTTTAGTCTTAGGGCTTTGTGTAGAGAGAATTTGGAGTTAGAAATTTTGTTTCGTGTGTTGTGGAGTAGTTCGAACCCCACCTATAAATATGAAGGGGGTTTGAACCATCCTTTCTATGTGGGGAAGGATTCCTATCCTTCCATGCATAGGATTTTTTGTTCTCAAAATAACTCTATCACTAATTCATTAAAACTCTCTTTCAATCAACCTTATCCACAAGAAATCTTATACAAACTCTTTTTGGATATTTATTCACTTTATTTATTTATTCTTAATAAACAAATAAATATTCCAATAATTAATTATTTATTGGACTCTAATTCCAAATCGGGCTTAACAATTAATTCAATGTCCATTAAAGAGTTAAATAAATGAACTCTTTTAATTCCTCTCACATGTTTGACATGTGTCACACGCCCCATATCTGTCTTACACATGTGTGGGCCCCACCGACCCTTTGTGGCAGGTTCGATCAACTCGATTAATCGGTTCAGCCTAGACCCTCGTAATCCGATATTTGTGTGTGACCCTGTAGATTCATTATTCAATTAGAAATTTCACTAATTAATCAATACTCTTATTAATTAATTAGTTCACAGATCACACGACCATAGTCTAGCAATAGGCGTGTGATTGTAAGTTGAATAATGAATCTATATATTCGAAAGAACCTTTTAGTCAATGATTACTTGTGAAATATGATCCTCCTACAAACATCTCTCTCGATTAAGATTTAGCGCAAAAGAATAATTAGAAACATAATAATCTTAATCTTAAGGTTAAGTTTGTTCCATATCAATTTGGTCTTGATCCAAGAAACTCCTTTCTTGATCTCGATTTATTGCCTTGGCCAAGAACTCCTTTCTTGATCTCGATTTATTGCCTTGGCCAAGAACTCCTTTCTTGATCTCAATTTATTGCCTTGGCCAAGAACTCCTTGTTGAAATACGAAAAACTTATACAATAAGAGATCGTCTTACTTATAGCAAGTGTATATCCTTTATTGATTTTCAAATGCCTTCGTGTATCATTTTCTTAACCCCAATATAAGCCGCAATTTAGTTGTTTTGAGCGATAATTTTTTTTTTTAACTTATACCTAAAATTACCTAGTTAGCTCGCACAAGACATTAATGGAATCTCAAGTCTAAGGATTAATTAATCACATTATTGACATGTGAGATATTTTCTAATATCTCATTCACTGGCATGTTGTATAAGTTCATGGAAAGGACAAAAACTCAGATAAAGCCGAAGGAGGCTCAGACGAGAGCTGTTGAAACTAAAGTGGGACAATTAGCCGCACAAATGGGACAAAGAGCTACTGCACTACATCATCGACCCCAAGGGGCTCTACCGAGTGACACTGAGGCAAATCCGAATTGTATGGGTAAGGAAGCATGCCAAGCAGTCACCCTACAGAATGGAAAAGAACTTAAGGAGGTTGAAAGGAATATAATTGAATCTGAGAAAAAAGTACAGAGCAACATAACGATTAAGAAGAGCTGAAGAATGTCCCAAATAAAGTGTTGGAAAAACGAGTTCGAAACGCAGCAGAAATTTAAAATTTTTCAACAAGGAATCGTTGGCTTGCAATTTTTATTCCAAAACTCAACAGAAAGTTTCCGAGCAACTTACCTTTCTAGAAACTTTCTTGAAGTGTTTTGAGCCACCCTCAAACACTCTTCATGTGGTAATGAATTTTCATGTTTCACTATCAGTTCTTTTCTTTGAGACTCCAAAATAAAAGCCCTCTAGAATGTATCCACACAGTCTTAGAATCAAATCAGATTAGTGAATATGCTAGAACTATAATATGCGTATTGAAAGAAATACAAAAAGAAAAATAGAGAGCAAGAAATTTCTCCCTTCAAAACCCAAATTAATACGTGAATTAAGCCTTGAAGAAAAAGTTTCATCTATTCTGCAGGTTAGAGTTTCTGAAATCTTTTTCTTTTCTTTTCTCCAGAATAGAGAAGACACTTCATGAATGCTGGAATAAAGAGAATGAGAGAAAACTATTTTCTTTTATTTGATGAGAAACATTTTAACTAGAGAGAGAGAGAGAAAGAGTTTCTTTTTCTTCTCTACCTCTATTTTACGTAGATAATTGAGATAACTAACTAATAATTCATTTATAAATAAAATTCTTTATCTAGGATATTATCTCATATTTATTTATTTCATAAATATATAACTTATGACTTTATCCATTATTTATTTCTTACTATTTCCATTATTTATTCATTTATTTTATAAATAAATACTTAGGACAATAACCACATATTATTATCTTTATATTTATTTTAGAAATAAATACTTAGGATAATAACCACATGATATTATCTTTGTATTTAGTTCATAAATAAATACTTAAGATAACAACCTTATGATATTATCTTTACTTATTTATTTCATAAATAAATAAGTCTTGATATTATCCTCTTATTATTTCATAAATAAATAGAGTAGGATAATATCCTTTATTTATTTAAATAACGTATGATAATATCCTTTCATTTATTTCTCAAATAAATAAAGTAGGATAAAGTTATATTTATTTCATAAATAAATAAACTAACATTCCAATAAATAATTAATTATTCATTGGGCTTCTTTATTCCGGATTGGACTTAGAATTAATTATAATGGGTTAAAATTAATTTTATAATTAATTTCATTTGGGCTTGGTAATTATTTCTAACAATTAATTATATTTGAACTTTATAATTAATTTTAACAATTAATTATATTTAGGTTTCATAATTAATTCTTCAATTAATTAATACATGGTCTATTTTTTCTATTAAACCATGCGCCCAAAGCTTGCTCACATACACACACACATGTACTTTACACGTGTGGTCTTGTTTCAATCAATTACTTGATCTTTCTAACAATACCCTTTGAACCTGGCATTTGTGTGTGACCCTCTAGGTTTATTATTCAGTTAGTAGTGACCCTAATTAATTAATACATTTATTAATTATTTAGCTCACAGATCACACGACCATACTCTAGCAACAGGTGTATGACCCCTACCCGAACAACGAATTTCATCGAAAGAACCGTTCAGTCAATGACATCCGTGATATACGATCGTCCTACCATTCCATCTCTCGATTAAGATCTAGGGCATGGGAATAAGGAGAGCCCCACTAATCTTAATCTTAAAGCTAAATTCCTTTCGTATTCATTTGATCTCAATTCAAGAAACTCATTTTTTGATATCTCGACTGATCCACCACCTTGGACAAGGGTTTTAAGATGGTATATAAAGGACTTATCCAATAAGAGTTCATCTTACTTAAAGCAAGTGTAGATCCTTTATTGATTCTCACATGTCTTTATGTGCCACTTTTGCAACCCCGCTATAAGTTGTAATTCAGGTATCTTGAGCGGCACCCTTTTAGACCCATATCTAAGATTTCCTAGTTAACTCTCATAAGACAACCATGGAATCTCAAGTTAAAGGATTAAATACTCACGCCACTGACTTGTGAGATGTTGCCTAATCTGGAAGTCTCGACTTCTAGAAATAGATACTTCATTTCTCATTTTGGAATGTTCTCCCACGGGACACCTCAGTGAACTCATTCTATCAATGAGCACCCTCATGTGTTGTCGTATGTATTTACCATGCACTTTGTCATTCAATGAAACAGGATGATTCCTTCTTAAGAAAGCAATTGCACAAATAAATCTCACTCGAGCTTAATCAACACTCCCACTATTTATTGGACTCATCGACTTGGAGTATATTCTAATCCAGCTTAGATTAGGGATTATTTCATGTTTCATTAACACTAATGACAAAACAAGCATTGCATATAAAGAAGTGTTTGCTTAGAATCATTCGTATATTATTCAAAGATTGTCTGTGATACAAGGAAAATGGAAAAGTGGATTACGTCGAATCTGCTTTCTAGGGCACTATTCGCAACATAAAGGAGTAGCCAATTTGGTTCCCTTGAAAGCCACGTTTCCCAAAAATTTTAGAAGGTAAAACTTGAGAAATAATTCCAACGGTTCCTGGACATTTTTAAAAAGTTTCACATCAATATACCTTATATGGAAACGTTGGAACAAATGTCGAATTATGCGAAATTCATTAAGGATATCCTATCGAAAAGAAGGCGCTTGGGAGATTACAAAATAGTGGCCCTGACTGAGCAATGCGGCGCGATAATTCAAAATAAATTGCCACCCAAGTTGTAGGATCAGGGGGCTTCACAATTCCTAGCGACATTGGTACATAATTCTCAGGTCGGGCTTTATGTCACTTGGGAGCAAGCATCAAGTTGATGCTCGCTTCAATCTACAGGCCCCTAAATTTAGGTGAAGCAAAACCAACGAACATAACCTTACCGTTGGCAAATAGATCACTTACATATCCTCAAAGAGTGATCAAAGACGTGTTAGTTAAGGTAGACAAATTTATTTTTCGATGGACTTCATCGTACTTGACATGGAAGAGGACTCCGATGTGCCCAACATTTTGGGAAGACCTTTCTTGGCTACAGGTAGACCTCTCATTGATGTTCAAAAGGGTGAACTGACAATGAGAGTTTAAGATGAATCTGTTACTTTCAGTGTTTTTAAGACTATGAATTTCCCGGATTATACTAATGATTATTTCGTTGTCAGTGTAGTTGATTTAGGTGCAGGAAAATAGTCTTAGCAGGATCCATTGAAGCCATCTTATTTTTGGAGAAGAACGATGTATCCAGTAGGTTCAAAAGAAGATTTTGAAAAAAATGTGTTAAAGAAGATAATCACCACTAAGTCAAAAAGAAAATCAATTGGTGAGCATGCGCTCGAAGTGAAAAAATCAAAGGAACGATGAAAGATCAAAATTTTGGAGCCACTATTCGAGTTAAGAGAGAAAGTAGAGCTCAACAATTCCCATTTGAATTTATTTCTGGGAAAACTCAAGGATAAGGCTATATAATTTCGCAAAGTCAAGCCAAAGGCTATAAACTAGGCGCTTTTTGGGAGGCAACCAAAAAATTTAGAGTTTTTGTGTTTCTTTTTTGATTTGTTGTTTTAGTGTGTGTTCTTTGTGTTAGTCTCTGTGTAATGGTTGTCTCTTTTTGCACCTACAAGTACGAGCGCAAGGGATATCGTAGAGATGGCAAGAGTTCAAAATTTTAACAAATAAAAAATAGATTTCGGTTTAGGGCATATTCAAACATGTTAGTTCATGTTGCGATACAGGAGTATCAATTTTCGTACAGGGGGGTCTGTCGAGAACTACGTTCGAACACAACTAGTTATGTTGCAACCCAGGGAGAAAGATTTTTGGTCCAGTAGCTTCTGCCGAGAGCCATGTTCTTTAGTATTTTTTGAACTATTTGAAAATTATTTATCTTTCTTTACAAGTGAACTTCTAGACACTCTTTTCTAGCAAGGTCTAGATATGTCCGTTGAAGAGAAGGAACCAGAAATGGTTGATGACAAAGATTGAGAGACCATCGACCGATTAACATGTGGTACAATTCAATTATTTCTCTTCAAAGAACAAAAGCATACTTTCTGTAAGGAAACTTCTGCAAGCAAGTTGTGGAAGGCATTAGAAGAGAAGTTCTTGGAAAAAAACAATCAGAACAAGTTGCATATGAAGAAGAAAAATTTAAAATCACTTATATTCCCTGTACCATGATGAATGAATACAGCACTCAATTTAATCAACTAGTAGTTAGCTGGTAGTTAATTTATTGAATTTGGATATAACTTTTGGAGATGAGGATCTGGCGCTAATGTTATTAATGTTAGGAATAGTCCCCCTTAAAGTCGACCTTCTATAGTCCACTTTATCTATTTCCTTTTAAAACCACAGGCGATCTTTGAATAATAAACAAAATAATTTTGATCAAAAGCAAACACTTCTTTATGTGCTCTTATATGTTGTGTTTGTTTACATTTATATATGCATGTATAAGAACTCCCTTAATCCATCGAACTTTTAGGACTTTGTCATTTTGATTAATGACACATGAAACAAGTCCTAATCTATGCTGGATTAGAAACTACTTCAAGTCGATGAGTCCCATAAATAGTCGGAGTGTGCAGTATATGTTACATAATTTGTTGTGCAAAACTCAAGGTACCAATTTTTGGAACATACAACAAGATAACAAAGTAAGTGAGATAACAAAGTTTCAAATGAATTTTGGTAGGCTAGACTTGAATAGGATTAGCAAGTTAACCATTTTAGGATCATTTTATGAAAATGAACTTAAAGAGCTAACTTCCTGTGAATCCTATCTTCTGGGAAATGTTCCTAAAGACTCTGTTTAATTGAAACATGGAAACGTGCCAAAACGTAAATTGATTTTGATCTATACTGATGATCATGGATTGCTTACTGTAAGCAACAGTAACAATCATCAGCTTAGTCATTATGAATATACGTACTTAATGAAGTACAAATTTGAAATTTTTGTGAAATTCTTAGAATTTTAAAAGGGAGGTTAGGAACCATGGTTGTCATAGGATATAAGCACCTCGTTTTGATCAAAATGACAATGTCTTAGTGACTAATTCCTTAGTCATCTTCGAGATAATATGATTATCTCTCAATAAACTCATTCTAGAATACCTTAGTATTTCTAAATGAAGTAATAAAACCTTATAGGATATGGTTCATTCTATAACGAGTTTTACTGAATTACCTTCATTCTAGACTATTGGAAATTTTGAAATAGGGCAGTGACAGATTACCAAACCATTATAGATAATCAGATTTGCAATATATATATATATATATATATTAAGATTAAAACGAGGTGCAGTAAAGTACCAATTAGGATAGAAATACCAGTAGCAAACAAATCCATGTCAGAGCAAATACTAGAAAGATACCAGAAGCATAATTAGTAAACTTATCATGACTGAATCGTCGGCTAAAGGCGACTTTCCTTAAAGAAGTATTCGCCTCACTACTGGTTCGTTGGGTTGCCACGAAGCTCCTTCCAGGATTAGACAATCCAGAGATTTCTTAATCACAGATACACATAAAGATGTCAAACGGGCCGGGCCGACCCACGAAACCGGTGAACCAGCTCGGTTCGAACCGGCCCAGGCCCAGCCCATGAATACAATGAGGCGGGTTGGGTTGGGTTTGGGGTATTAAAGTGGGCACCTATTGGGTTTAATTCTTAAACCCAGCCCAGCCCATGAACCGGCCCACATAAACCGATGACCAGCCCAGACCAGCCCATGACCTAGGCCCAGCTCAGGCCTAGCCCAGGCCCGTTTCAGGCCCACTAATTCTCTTGACCCAATTCTATTTAATATACATAATTCTATTAAGATTATGAGTATTTTTCTTTTTTACTCTTTAAGGACAAATTAATAAATACAAATTCAAACTCTAAATTTAGAATAACCTATTCAATTAGGTTATATTAGTTTATAATGATTTCAAATTAAGTGTTTCAATTCTATAAAAATGAATAAAATAATAATGTTTCTTTAAATATTTTTAATTTTACATAAATATATAATATAATATAAACTTATTTAAATAAGTATTAACTTAAAAAAAATTAATAACATAATAACAAAATATAAACAATCATAAAATCTTATTAATTTAATAAAAAAACAAAAGAAAATAAATATATTAAAAAAATCTTAAATTACATAAAAATAAAAATAGGCCTACTTGTAAGACCATGAAAACTCAATAGATTGACCCACCAAACCCATTAGGTCCAGCTCGTTAGGAACCGGCCCAGGCTCGGGCCGGCCCGATCCATTATTAGTGGGTTTATGGGCTGAGCTGGGCCACCACATTTCAACTCCAACCCAGGCCCGACCCAGCCCACTTCATGATGGTCCCGGGCCAACCCAGCCCTCTACAAAGGCGGGCTTAGACGGGCTTGGGCTGGGTTGGCCCAGCCCAGCCCATTTGACATACGCACGACCTCAGGAGAATCTCACTTCGAAGACTAAAAGGCTTTTATGAGAGAGCGTGGTGTCTGGTTGGTACTTCAGCAAATCGTGTGTTATGCGTGGAAAGGACAGACCTTACAAATACCAGTGCTTGTGTGTTTAGTACCAGAGTGTATTTTCAGCACCAAACCAGAGATCTATCTAGACTCTCTTATGTATGCCTAATTCACCACAAGTTTATATCTAAGAATCTCTCTCTCTCTCATATTCTGAGGTCTGGAACTTTGTATTTATAGGAGATGAGCCATGACATCCATGCTATTAATTGTCTTGATTATGGCAGGCCATAATCTTCATAATTAATGCAGCAATAATGTAGAAATAATCTTACAAAAACGTCTGGTACGTTTCTGCCCAGATACCAGTCCAGATTCAATGAGTTAATGTCACATCATTACTATATTTAACTGACTAGAATCATCATTATTATTTCAAATTCAAAACAAATATTCAGCAATAACTCTCATATTTATGTTTATCAATATGCAACCCTTAGTGTATAACCCAATATACAACCCTTTATCACATATAAGACACAAATTTCTAAATATCTTGTGGAATATTATATACCACAAGGTTCCGATCTTTATTGCTTTCAATTTATTTGTTATCATATTATGGACTTTATTCTATGGATTCCTATCAAGGAATTTGGCATCCATCCAAGAATAAATTTCATTCACATAATATAATATCAAATTCCAACAATCCCCCACAAATCCATAGTATAAAGGCCATCAGAATTACAACAACATGCTTTCTGTAGGTTGACACCTTCCGGTTTGAACCGCTACCTTAGTTATCCAACGTTCCTATCACAGGGACAAATGGAATGTTTCACCTTGAATTTGGCACCTTGGGTGTGATTGAGCCATTGGTAACAACAGGTTACAAAGAGCTTTAGTAATCTATCGGGTTGACACGTTAGGACCATGTGTCGTGTCCTGTATCATGAATATTTTCAAGGAATAACCCTTTTCCTCTATCACGGCCACACGAGAATATTCACTTAGTTGGGATCTCCAAAGACGCACTGTTAATGTCTTATCATAGAACACATCTCAACCCCATTCAGAGTATAACTCTTACTTTTACTTGCAGCTTCAGCACCTACCAGGTAAATACCAGAGGATAGACACAAGTACAAAGTACCAGTCTGGGTTAGGTGCAACCAATACATCCGATAACTTGTTTATACCACATTGAACCTCCGCATGGGATCTCCACTTGGTGGGTTGGGTTCCTACTGAAGATGTATCACGACATGGGTTTCAGTCTTATCCTTAACCTAGATTTTCGAACCAATGATATGTCAAGTCCTTTATTAAAGGAACATTGATATTCTCTTTTGGTTCCAGCCAAATCACTGGCCATTTATCATTCGAGACGTCATTATTTCTTTTTAGTACGTACTACCAATTTTTGCAATAGTGGATTGTCTATTATAATATCCAGCAAATGCTGATACTAACTTTGTAATCATGGACAATCCAATATAGATAACTCTATCGAGTTATATAATTTCTTTTAGATACTTTAACTCCATCGAGGGAAAAACAAATCTTGTTCCCACATAAGTACCAGTGTCTTGGCAATCCAGCTTACATCACTAAAATTCCTCAAGCGCTTTCAGGAAACTTTTTCATAATGCTGCCCAAGTAAACTGATATTTAATTGGATTGAACCCCACATTCCATGTGATCAAGATTGGAACCAGTAGTAGAAATTAACCCCCACATTGGTTACCCAATCCACATGATCCAAAGATGAAGTTAGGGACCCCCACATTGGTTATCCTTTCCAAAATTTCAGGACTGGAACTAGATGTAAGGGTGGACACTAAACTCCACAATTTTGACATGTTCCACAATTTATGGGGAACAACATTTTAAGGATTGTTCGTCAAAGCAACCTTAACCATTCAAATTTCTTGCTAGTTTTGATCAAGATTTCATTGGACTTATGCATGTTAGTATGAACAAAACCAAGTATTTCAAAATCCTCTCAAGGCTTCTTACTTATTTTGCTTCAACACATGTAACATTTGTGATACCATACAACATTCTAATTTGGAATCAGACTTAAATGCATCATTCTTTTGTAGAAACACAATTTAAACCATTCAAATAACTCTTCCATATATGGAACTTTATTCAAACCAATGAAGTCAAAGGACTCCACTTCATTCCAGACAGCAGAACTTACATACTCAACTCTTATTTAGACAAACCATAATCAAACAACACTTGCAAATAAGATTCCATTGCATGGAATTACAGCTTTATTTGTATAGAGAAAGACCACAACCCTTTAAGCTAACATTGAACCAAAATGATGTTTATTCAAATTTCTGGTACTTGATGAACTCGTACCAATGATAGCTTGCTCCCTGAAGTAAACTTCAAGTCCACGTGTTTTATTCCACGATCTTGTGCATTCCTCATGCTCATGGATTTTTCATCATCCGAATGACAAGACACACACAAATTCCAATCAGCACACACGTGCACATTTGTTCCAGTGTCTATGATTCAATCAAGATTCAAAATTAGTTAAGATTTCAAATTCCAGAGATACATACCCGTCACTGGTATCATGAGATTCAGATTGCATAGCTTCACTCAAAACCATATTGACATCTGTTGAAGTTCCAACAGACTGTATGTTGTCATTTGTGATCTTGGAGGGACACTCCTTAGCCCAATGACCAACTTTTCCACACTTCCAACATGGTCTGTTTGTCGTGTGTTTCTTTTGAACAAATTTAGCCTTGCCATTATTGATTGGTTTAGAGTTTGAATTCACAAAGTTCATCTTCTGGTTTTTCTTTTTGACATCCACAAAATTTACTTTTGGCAGGTACTCTACTGGTACCACATGAATTTGATTTCTATGTTCCTCTTCTATGCTGATCGCAATCATTAAATCGTCAAGGGATAACCTCCTTTTCTGATGCTTAAGTGTCATACCAAAACTTTCCCAAGTTGATGCCATAACTAAAAATTTCTCGGGAAGCTTCATTTTAGCATCAGCAGGGGAATGTTCAAGATTAATCAAATCATGAGTTTGTTCTGTTACAGATCTACCCTCAACCATTTGAAACTTCATGAACTTAGAAACAGAATACTTAACAAGCCCTTGCTCTTCAGTATTATATTTCCTGTCCAATTCATCCCACGATGACTTTTCCATATATGAATCCCAAGAGTAGACATCAAAGAGAACATTTGACAATGATGACAAAATGATTCCCCGGCCTAACTGATCACGTTCATTCCACGCAGCAATTTCATTGGTTTTTGGACCAGTTCCAGTTGGTACTGGTTTTTCCTCCTTGATTACCGACAAAAGTCCTTTCATGGTTAGCCAAATCTTCATTCGTTGTTGCCAATTTTTGAAGAACTGGCCCGTAAACTTTTCAGGCAAAATCCAGCCAAATCAATTTTGGAACTCATTGTCGTACCAGAAACAGAACCACCAACACTAATTAACATGATATATATAAAAGCACAAATTACTTCTTTAAGACTATTGGAAATTTTGAAATAGGGCAGCGACAGATTACCAAAACATCATAGATAATCAGATTTGCAATATATCCATGTTGTGCAGCATGGTAAGATGATTCAAATCGTAAGTGCCACAGAGATGCAGTAAAGTACCAATTAGGATAGAAATACCAGTAGCAAACAGATCCATGTCAGAGCAAATACTAGAAAGATACCAGAAGCATAATTATTAAACTTATCATGACTGAATCGTCGGTAAAAGCTGGCTTTCCTTAAAGAAGTATTGGCCCACTACCGGTGCATTGGGTTGCCCGAAGCTGCTTCCAGGATTAGACAGTCCAGAGATTTCCGAATCACAGATACGTACGACCTCAGGAGAATCTCACTTCGAAGACTAAAAGGCTCTTATGAGAGAGTGTGGTGTCTGGTTGGTACTTCAGCAAATCGTGTGTTGTGTGTGAAAAGGACATACCTTACAAGTACCAGTGTGTGTGTGTTCAGTACCAGATTGTATTTTCAGCACCAAACCTGAGATATATCTAGACTCTCTTATGTATGCCTAATTCACTACAAGTTTATATGTAAGACTCTCTATCTCTCTCATATTCTGAGGTCTGGAACTTTGTATTTATAGGAGATGAGCCATGACATCCATGCTATCAATTATGGCAGGCCATAATCTTCATAATTAATGCAGCAATAATGTAGAAATAATCTTACAAAAACGTCTGGTACGTTTCTGCCCAGATACCAGTCCAGATTCAATGAGTTAATGTCACATTATTACTATATGTAACTGACTGGAATCATCATTATTTCAAATTCAAAACAAATATTCAGCAATAACTCTCATATTTATGTTTTATCAATATGCAACCCTTAGTGTATAACTAAATGTACAACCCTTGATCACATATAAGACATAAATTTCTGAATATATCTTGTGGAATATTATATACCACAAGGTTCCGATCTTTATTGCTTTCAATTTATTTGTTATCATACTATGGACTTTATTCTATGGATTCCTATCAAGGAATTTGGCATCCATCCAAGAATAAATTTCATTCACATAATATAAAATCAAATTCCAACATAGACATATGCCTTAAAATAAGCAGTTAAGATTTTGAATCTTTTGCCTTCCAAATCAGTTCTTAAATGCACTATAATTGTGGTATTCTAAATTCCCTAGTTATTCTTATTTAAGAATTTATGGTTGTCCTCTTAAGTGAAGATAACAGTAGGAGATAAGATTGAAGCGGATTCAAGTTTATACAACATTATAAGATATTGTTTCTGCAATAATTCTCTTGAACAAAGGTTGTTTGTTTCAAGAAATGCACCTTTCTTGAGGAATCGTTCTTGAAAGAGAAGAAATGTAAGCAAACAGACCTCAAAGAAATTTTAAAATAATATCCTACATCGTAAATGGAAGAAACGAACCCATCTAATAAAACTCAACCAATTTAAAAAATAGTACACATGAAAACCCTCCTCCGATGAAGCGTTTTGGACGCACTCCTTAACAACATATGAGATATTAGTAATCTCGTTTGACTTGGAGACCACAACAATATATTACATAATGGTACTAGTATGATCATAGAAGTAATACTTAGGTAATTTTGTTTCACATTATGAATTACATATATGTTCTACACCGACATAACATATATTATCATTTTAAAAAACTTACAATGTATATATTGTATCATGATTGAAAGGATTTTTAACTCATTATTACATATCACAAATACTATTTCGATTTTTCGATGTTATATATAGTATATACGTGTATAGATAGATACATATAAATATATATTAAATCATTAAATATATGTATGAAATGATTAATTAATAATTTTTATATTAATTATGTATATGTTTAATGTAATTATAAGAAGAGAACTATTGAAGCTGATTTTGCAACCAACAATGAAGATTTTACAATGAAGAACGGATTTTGCCGCTAAATTACAATCGAACTTTCTGAAAAAAATTCAATATTTATTTTATTAAGTAGTTATTTTTATTTTTATATTAACATTACAATGACTATTCATAAAAAAGAAAACAAAATTACAACCAGCATTCTGATCCAAATAAGTTGCACGAGAAATTTTAACTGAATTTCGATTTTGCAAAATTTAATAAAATAATTAAATTAGTTTAATTTCGATTGCGAAAAAATATATTTTGAATTATTTTTTATAATTTTGTGGCCAAATATGCAGTTGCAAAATAGTCACATTTTTTGTCTTTTGAAAATGTAAAATTGCAATTGAAAATTCCTTGGCAATATGCACGATACTAATTTAGCAATTGCATTTTGATTGCAGTTAGGTTGTAATTTTATTTTTTTTTTTCAATTGATTTAGCTACCGAAAATTCTCTTATAAATTTAATGATTGCCGGTTGACTATTGATAAATTTTCGCAATTAAATTAGCAATCAAAATTTGATAGCAAACTTTTTACAACCGATTTAACAACTGAAATTTAGTTTAGAAATACCATTATAGAATTGTGTGTAGATATTCAACTCGTTTCTAGACAGGTTGGTTATTTGTTATTACTCTTCAAGCTTTTGACCTCGAGCGTTAAGCTCGATCAATTAGCGTGCAGATATTCAACTCGTTTCTAGATGGGTTGGTTATTTGTTATTACTCTTCAAGCTTTTGATCTCGAGCGTTAAGCTCGATCAATTAGTGTGCAGATATTCAACTCGTTTCTAGATAGGTTGGTTATTTGTTATTACTCTTCAAGCTTTTGACCTCGAGCATTAAGCTCCATCAATTACCAAAAACCAGAACCCCTGCTCTAGTATTCTGCCCGTCTCGACCCTGCAATTTTTTTTAGTACCATCATGGTGGAAAATTATATGCTTGCTATTTTCGTCCATGAACAAATCAGAGAATAGATAAAAATGACATTACTATTGAGCCAAAACTCAATAAAGTCAATCATTAAAAGTAATTAAATCTTCTCATGACCACATCACACTCTTGGCTTAATTTCGATAAATGTGTAGCTGTTGCTGCTATGACAGTTATATTTTGCAAAAAGCATATTATTAATTGCATCCCATTATTATCTCGACATTCACTAAATTGGTGCACCAAATTCCTCCATCAATCGCTACATTAGTTACTCGGCACTCATCAAGGCTATCGACTCGGTTGATTCTGTTTCCCAAGTTTGAGTACCATCACAATTGTGTATGATCTGAGGTGACTGAGAAGGTTGAGGAGGAATCTGAAGAGCTTCATCTTCACCTTCCAGCATTTTCAACACTTCAGTCATTGATGGCCGATCATCAGGACACATCTGTATGCACCACAATCCAACGACCGTCATCTTTCTTGTGATTTTTCTTGCATGCTCGTCCTCATCCTCATTTTCATCAACGTTTCCCATTTCTATGTCCTTGCCTTTATTGAAGCGATCATAAATCCAATACGGAAAATACCGGCTCGATTCATCGTCATCCGCCACCATGTCTCTCTTCAGGCCTACCATTTCCATCAACAACATTCCGAAACTATAGACATCTGCTTTATGCGAAACCGCGCCGATGCTCCTGTTGATCAATTCAGGAGCCACATAGCCTATTGTACCTCGAGCAGCTGTCAGGGTCACCATTGCTTTCTCCGTGGAGTAAAATTTCGCAAGTCCAAAATCCGAGATTTTCGGGGTGAAATTATCATCAAGAAGTATGTTGTGAGGTTTGATGTCAAAATGCAGGATTTGGATATCACAACCTCGGTGCAGATACTCAATTCCACGAGCAACTCCCACAGCAATATCGTACTTTCTTTCCCAACTCAGCAAATACGTTCTCTCTTTAGTAAAGATGTATTTTTCCAGAGAACCATTAGACATGAAGTCGTACACAAGGGCGCGTTTGGATCTGTCTGCACAGTAGCCAACGAGTTTAACAACATTTACGTGGTGGATCCTTCCAATGGTTGCAACTTCATTGATGAATTCTTGTCCATTTGCTCTTGGCTTGCTGAGTAACTTCACTGCTACATCAGAACCACTTCGAAGCTTTCCTTTGTAAACTGAACCATAACCTCCCTCCCCAAGTTTTTCCCGAAAACCTTTGGTTATTTTCTTTATATTTGAGTAAGAGTAACGGATCGGCATGAGATTGTTGTTACTTTGTAGGAACCCTTCTATTACGTCGAACATTGATGCGTGTCGTCTTCTCTTCAATTTGTAGATTAGAAGTCCCAACAGACAAGGCATTCCGATTACGAAATATACGATCCTTATAGCTAGGTACAGTATAGTTCCATACGGTAAGATTATTAAGATATCTATCGTAAAATAACAAAAGATCAGATGATATGTCAGGAAAATCATGAATATAAGTTGATTAGACATGCAACAAATGAGGTATTTGTATTGTATAGTTAATTATAAGGGGTGAAAGTGTAATTTTAGAAATTAAAAGGAGTTCAAGTGTAAATATGTCTAACTACAAGGTTCTAGATATAATTTATCATTTTTTACTATTAATTGAGTTTTAAGCTGAGATTTGAAAATATTATTAAAAGGAAATCACGAGTGAATACGAGAGATCCTCTCCTATGACTCAAACTATAATAGAAGCAGCAATAAACCTATAAAATTATTGAACAAAACTAATGTATTGAACAAATTATATTACATGTAATAGTTAACAAGAGCATAATGAAACCTCATTTTAACATACTTATAAAGGGTGGAAAAGAGTTTAAGAATTCTTACCTTCAAGTACAATGGCGAACGTCACTCCATAACCTGCACTCTCCAAAATTTGATAATAACATTAGCAGGGATGTGAGTAGGGTGGGTTGGGGTTGTATTGATACAGTGTATAGCAGAAAAGGTTCAATTTCAAACCAAATATACCACAGTCCACAGATATTTGAAATGCTCAAATTAATCTAATATAATATTGAGTTTGATTTGATTTCAAATTAATGTGATTATCAAATCACCCAACCAAAGGATCAAATCTGATCGATAAATTTATAACTTTTCATGTTTTCACATAGCTGTACCATACGTTGTTTTGATTTTTCATTGTGCATCTTTTATGAAGTGGAATTTTATAATTTTTCTGAATATTTTTAGTTGTAAAAATTATTTTAATGGTAGGTTATTTTCACATTAAATACAATCTTAATATATTTTAAATTTATTTTTAATCAAGTCCACAATTTATGAAATCATTACATAACAATTTAATTGTTCTTCGTTACTTGCATCTGTTTAGGTTTTCTTTCATTGGTAAATTACAAGGTCTACCCTCTTTACCCCTAATTTATTCTTCAAAAAAAAAAATGTTGTATTGTCTTTCTTCTCAAAGTCTCCACTGTCATATATGGTTTAAACAAACTCAAACAAATGTTATTTCACTTCAAAATTATGTGAGGATATACGTGACGTTTTATGTTTATGGATGTATGTTAGTGCATTGCTTCCATATCATTAAGCTTTTTTACCTATACAACTTCTTACGTAGGTTAGTTATTTCTTTTTCCAAAACTTAATAGCATAGTTATGAATAATAATTGATTTTTATCAAATGATAAGTTGGATTCAAATATTTTTTTTATTTATTTTACTAATATTTAATCTAATTTTTGTAGTTTTTATATATATTTTTCTAAATATTCATTAATTCTTGATGCATTGTTTTTTTATTGTTTAATTTAATCTCAAATAAATTTTAATTTATTTTTAGATTTAGTACTTGTTTTGGGGGGTGTTTTATCTTTTAGTTTGTTTCTTCAATAGTTTTATTCATCTAAGAAAAAATTATTTTCATATTTTTCTTTGGATTTTTTAAATAATAATATTTTTTTATTAAGTATGATAAATGGAAATTATTCTTTTTATTTTTATTTAAATTTTCATATTTTAAATATTTCTAACTCTTTATGTCTTCTTTTCAATAAATATTTTTCTAGTTTAATCTCTTTCTTTTCATTTATCTTTATGTTAATTCTATTAGAAAGTAATTTATTAGTTTACTAAATAATAACATATATTTAAAAATTTTTTTATTGTTATTTTATTCTTATCAATATATTATTTTAGATAAATGTAACTTTTTCTTTTTCGTTTTATATATACACACAAATATATATGATGAGGCCTGAAAATCACTCTCGAATCAGAGCCGTCCACGTGGCAGCACACCGCTGACTAATACCCTGACGCTCGCCTTGGTGGGCTCATGGGCCTTCACTCCGCTCAAATGCCAGCTAATGTCACCCATCAGTCAGCGGGTGACCATTCGGACCAAGGGCCCTAACCAATGGGTTTGACGCTCGGATAGCGGCCCTCAGGGTTATCCTTCACAGGGAAGCACCCACATGAGGGCCCCACTATGACGCTCGGGATTCCGACGCTCAAGGGTCATATATCGCGGGGAGGCCATCCATGCACTCTTCGAGCGTCACCAGCGTTCGGGCATGACCATGCCCCGTTTCGTTGGATCCGAACCTCGGCAGAAAGAGTCCTAGGCCCATCCCCCGCATAACCCTCGTCAACAACCTCTGACACAAAAGTACTGTGCCCCGCGCACCTGACACGTCGTCACCCTTTTCAGGGATGTCATTCTCACTCCACCAAAGTCTGACGCGTGTTAGGGCAACACAGGTTTGGGACCACATGGTCAATTTACCCATTTACCCCCATCCCTAACATATAAATAAGAGAGAAGTCATGCATTTCCGCCCAAGTGATCATCTGCATACTAAACCATACACACTGTTCTGGGCATTTTCTCGTTGATCTTCTCAAGCTTTTCATTTGGCCACAGTAGCACTACCATCGTAGCTTGCATACTTGGTGTTATCCTAGCTGGAAGAACCCACGCTCAAAAGGAAACCCAGATCCTGAGGCTCTCACGCCTGTGATGGTCTTTCCCTTTTCAAACAAATTCTAAAGTGTTGTTGCATTAGGAAACTCAGATTCTTTGCACCATCATTTTTGGCGCCGTCTGTGGGAAATCCATCACCACCATCTTCGGTATTACCTGTTTCTTCCTTCCAAAGCTAGTTGAAAAGTAACACCGAACTCTTCAATCATGGTAACTACGACAAGGTCTGGAGCAGTCAGAGAGAGAGGCTCACTTCCCCCCGTCAACGAGGAGAACACGGGAGGCAACGTCCCCACTGGAGAAGCAAACCCCCCAGCCGCAGGAAATGGGGGCGAGAACACAGAACCTGCGGGGACAAATCTCCCGTTAGGTAGGAACGTTGCAGAAGGGCCCAGCGCCGTTGCTCCAGCTGCAGCTCACGCCGCCCATGCTTCCAACCCATACTCTGGGATATATCCCATGGCCATGCTTCCTCAGGGATATCCGTTTGCGCAGCCGGGAATGATGCCCGGTATGATGCCGGTGATCCAGCCATATCAGGTGGGGACTCTGAATCTCCCCACATCTTTGCCAAGAGAAATACAGGGGGGTGGAGATGCCCCAAGTTACTAGCCAACAACTTCAGGCGCTATATGCGCAGTGCGAAAGTCAAGCGGTGCAGAACGCCTGGGAGCATTTCATGGCGGCCTATTTCCCCTTGCAGGCTAGCGCTCGCCTGGCCCCACCTCTAGGAGGGCTCCCTGCACATCCCCTGACAATGGCCCAGAACGCGTTAAGGGCACAGCAACCTCCCCAACCGCCGAATCCGGAGAATGAAGCCCCACCGAGGGTCCAACCAGAACGACCTGTGGGAGGAGACGAGAGGGCCCCTCGAAATGAGGTGGCCGGAGAAAATGAAGAGGTCCAGTCAAGGGCCACGAGGAGGGCAAACCGCAGAAATGTCGGTGACCCTCAACTGGCAGCTGTGCAGGATCAGATACGAGGGCTCCAAAACGTGGTAGAGCAGCTCTCTCGAGCGCGGTCTCACGCTTCCCGCGATGGGGGCGAGAGGTCCAAGGCCAGAGACGCTCGGCGACCACGTAGCCCCGTTTCCCACCGAAGAAAAGAGGCCAGCTATGAAGATCCCGACGAGCGAGACTACAGGATCATGGCGGGCGATTCCCCCCTCGTCGAGGAAGTTCTGATGACCCGTGCAGGGAAGGGTAAAATTCCCTCATCAATCAACAGATATGATGGTACTACGGATCCGGCCGAGCACCTGGACCATTTCGTGCATCTTATGCATCTCTATGACCATCCGGACAACTACTGGGCCAAGGTGTTTGTCACTTCCCTCACAGGAATGGCCCAAGAATGGTACAAAAAGCTCCCCCCACGCTCCATCCGAGGGTACTATGACCTGACGGATGCTTTTGTCAGCCACTTCAATTCACTGAAAGCGCCTGCCCCGGCCGCGACCGCTCTTTATAGCCTGGTCCAAGGGCCGAACGAGACCCTCAGATCCTTCATGGGGAGGTTCAATAAAGAAATCTTGCTGGTTGAAAAGCCCTCGATGGACTTCTTGAGGCACGTGCTGTTTGGAGCCATCAACATGAAGCATTACGTCAGCAAGGAGTTTGTGGAGGAAGTGGCCAAGAAGAAACCACGCTCGTTGATGGAGATTAGAGAGATTGCAGATTCCTTCTTTACCCTCGAGGATATGTATATTGCGAGGGATCAGAAGATGGCCAATGCCCCTCGCCCCTCCAGAAACCACGAGGACAAAGGGGAGTCCCACCGGAATCATCGACGCAGCCCCATACCTGCTCGCCGTCATTCCTCTCCCCCGCGGAGGCTCGAGCGTGTCCCCCTCAATCGCCCAATTGCCGAAGTATATTCTCTGGCGGACCAGAAGCTGTTCAAAAGGCCACCCAAGCTGAGAGAGACCGAGGCACAGAAGCGCTCGGGGAAATACTGCGCTTTCCACAAGCAAAAGGGGCATGACACTAATGAATGCCGCCACTTGGAAAAGGAGATCCAGCGGTTGATTGCTGGGGGGCACCTCAAGGAGTTTGTAAAAGTACTGGAAGGGTACGACGAACATTGCGCAGGACGGGCGCTCGAAAGAAGGAGAAGTCGCTCACGTTCCCGTAGTCCTCGTCGCCAGCGCCCGGAAACTAGCGAGCGCAACAAAGGGAAAGGGGTAGACATGGAGAATCAGCCCTTTGCGGTCATTCACATGATTGCGGGAGGCCCCTCGGGGGGCGACTCCAATGCTTCCCGTCGCCGCCATGTACGAAGCTACAATCAAAGACCGACACTTCCTCGCCCAGTGCTTTCTGTGGACAGCTCATCGCGCTCGAAAGAGGATGATGTTATAGGGTTTACAGAGAAAGATCTGGAACACATTGTAACACCCCATGGGATAGGAAAAACCTCTGACTGTCCCATGGTGGTTAGTTTAGACGTTCATAACCACACTGTAAAGAGGGTTTTATTCGATAGTGGAAGCTCTGTGAACGTTCTCCCTTACTCAACGTTTCAACAAATGAATATAACAAACATCCCCCTCGAGCCTCTCAGAACTGCCCTCGTAGGGTTTGGAGGCTCTGAGATCGTCCCTCGCGGACAAATTCGCTTGGCCACCTCTTTTGGTCGCGCCCCACAGCGAAAAACTCTGAGCGTCCTCTACACCATCGTCGAGGTGGATCTTCCTTACAACATCATCATTGGGCGCCCAGCCCTCGTGGATTTCAAGGCTGTAATTTCCACCTACCATCAAAAGGTCAAGTTCCCAACCCCCGAGGGTACCGGAGAAATTCTGTGCAACGTCAAAGAAGCTTGGGAATGCTATATACTTTCGCTCCGGAGCCACAAGCCCAAACAATCCATTCAACCTGGGTCTACTAAGAAATCTGTTGATTTCCCAGAGTTAAATGAGGATGGCCCTGAGCGCAAAAGAGCCAAGCTGAACCGAAAGAAGAATAAAAAGAAGACAGCTGGAGACGTTCAGTGCTCGGAGAGTGGGCCGCCGGGGGCCGTCGACGGTTCTTCCTCAGAAAACGAGGGTGATGAGCCCAAGAATACTCTCACTGGAAAGAAACGAGCGTTAGAAGCACCGAGGCCGGAAGTTCGGATTGAACCCACTGAGGAGTTTTTGACCGTCGAATTGGAGCCTGGAAATCCAGATAAAACAACCCAGATTGGCTCGAGCCTGGATGGGCCCTCGCAAGTTTTGATGATCGACTTCCTAAGGGAGAATCTTGACGTTTTTGCGTGGAAAGCTTCTGACCTCACCGGAATAGATCCGAGCGTCATTGTCCACAGGTTGAACGTGGATCCAACCTTCAAGCCCATCAAACAGAAGAAGAGGGACGTTCATGGATTCAGGAAACGGGTCATCGAAGAAGAGGTTAATAAATTGCTTGATGCTCAGTATATTGAGGAGATCTTATATCCGGAATGGCTCTGCAATGTGGTGCTCGTTCCAAAGAGCGCCAATAAGTGGCGCATGTGCAACGACTTCACAGACCTTAACAAAGCGTGCCCAAAAGATCATTACCCACTACCGAGGATCGATCAGTTGGTAGATTCTACAGCCGGATGTGAACTCATGAGTATGATGG
The DNA here is from genome assembly GCA_037501455.1 of Lantana camara. NCBI lineage: Eukaryota > Viridiplantae > Streptophyta > Magnoliopsida > Lamiales > Verbenaceae > Lantana > Lantana camara. The sequence continues at coordinate 115,843,699 of CM074857.1, forward strand.
ACGCCTTTCAAGGATATTATCAAATCTTCATGGCGCCCGAGGATCGCCCCAAGACTGCGTTTGTTGTGCATTTAGGTGTTTACTGTTTCAAAGTCATGCCCTTCGGGCTCAAAAACGCGGGAGCGACTTATCAACGCCTTGTCAATAGGATGTTCGAGCACGAGATTGGAAAATCTATGGAGGTATATGTGGATGATATGATAGTCAAGAGTGAGCGCCAACACTCCCATCTGGAAGATCTCAAGCAGACTTTCGACATCCTTCGTCGCTACGGAATGAAGTTGAATCCCTCAAAATGCACCTTTGGCGTTCGAGGAGGTAAGTTCCTGGGATACATGGTTAGTCAACGTGGCATAGAGGCAAACCCCGAGAAGATTAGAGCCATCCTGGACATACCCTCCCCTCGTAATCTGAGAGAGGTCCAGGTGCTCGTGGGAAAGATCATTTCACTAAATAGGTTCATCTCCCGCTCGGCGGACCGGAACTTACCCTTCTTTAAAATTTTGCGCAACGCTCGAAACTTTTCCTGGAACGAGGACTGCGAAAAGGCCTTACAGAGCATGAAACAGTACTTGACGAGCGCGCCTCTGCTGACCAAACCGGTCCCGGGGGAAAACCTGTTTGTTTATCTATCAGTTTCTTTAGAAGCCACGAGCGCTGTCCTCGTAGCAATCCGCGAGCGTAAGCATATGCCGGTATATTACCTGAGCAAAACTCTACAGGGGGCCGAGAAAAGATACATGGAAATTGAGAAATTTGCCTTTGCGCTCGTTAACGCATCCAGAAGGTTGAGGCCATATTTTCAAGCTCACTCCATCACAGTGCTAACAGATCAACCACTCAAGCAAGTCCTATCCAAGCCGGATGTTTCGGGAAGGTTAATTAAATGGGCCATTGAACTCAGTCAATTTGATATCTCCTTCGAGCCACGTACAGCCATACAGGCTCAGGCAGTGGCAGATTTGTTGGTAGAACGTTTCAATTTGGAGACTGTGCCGCAGGAGGACGAGGGTTTATGGCTTTTGCACACGGATGGCTCCTCGACCTCACAAGGGGGTGGTGCCGGGGTGACCCTCAGGGATCCCCTCGGAACAGAAGTTGACTACGCAATCAAGCTAGCGTTTCAAGTCACCAACAATGAAGCCGAATATGAGGCACTCATCCAGGGGCTCAGGATTGCGCTCCAAAATGGTGCCGCTCGTGTCACAGCATACGTTGATTCGCAGTTGATAGCGAGTCAAATTGATGGTAGTTATGAGGCTCGAGAAGCCACAATGGCACGGTATCTATCGAGCGCCAAGGAAGAGATAGCCAAGTTCAAGGAATTCCATCTTTTGCAAGTTCCGAGAGCAGAAAACGAACGCGCTGACGCTCTCTCGAAGTTTGCGTCCGCTCTTGACGGCCACAGTGAACGCGTAGTTACGTTTCTGAGAACAGAGGAACCACTGATAAGTAAAGGCGAACCCTCGAAAGAAGTGCACATGATTGACCCCTCCGAGCCTTGCTGGCTTGACGAGATTGTCAGATTCCTCCGGGATGGAACATGCCCGAGCGACAAAGTTGAGGCTCGGAAGATCAAAAGTAAGGCCCCTCGTTTCTCGTTGGATACCGAGGGCAGATTATTCAAACGATCCTTCCAGGGTCCACCGATGCGATGTTTAAGACCCTCGCAAGCTAAAGAAGTTTTAGAGTATGTACACAGTGGAAGTTGTGGAAACCACTCGGGCGGACGAATCTTGGCGAAGAAAATTTTAAGGAGTGGATTTTATTGGCCCTCGGTATTGCAGGATGCCATTCAATATTCCAAGAAGTGTCCCAAGTGCCAGTTCCACTCCAACACTCCCCAGTTGCCGGCAGCTCAAATGATTCCTATTGATGTTTCCTGGCCTTTTGATCAGTGGGGCATTGATATCGTGGGACCTCTCCCAATGGCGGTCGGGCAAAAGAAGTTCGTAATACTTGCTGTGGATTACTTCACCAAGTGGGCTGAAGCAGAAGCGGTCGCCAAAATAACGTTCAAAGTTGTGAGAGATTTCATTTGGAAGAATATCATCTGCAGATACGGCATCCCGAGGGTGCTCATCTCAGATAACGGTTCCCAGTTTATTGCTGCGGACACGAGGGATTGGTGCTATGAATTAGGGATCGAGCAACGATTCACTTCCGTGGGCCACCCTCAAGCTAATGGTCAGGCTGAAGTAACCAACCGAACCATACTCCAGCATTTGAAAACGATGCTCGAGAGTAAGAAAGGAGAATGGGCTGAAGAACTTCAGGGAGCTCTGTGGGCTTATCGTACTACTCCGCGAGCGGCAACGGGGGAAACCCCTTATTCCCTCGTGTACGGCTCTGAGGCCATGATACCTGCGGAAATTGCACAAGAATCCGCACGCGTAGCCTATTTCGAGCCTACAGTCAACGACGTCAATAGAGCGCTCGAGTTAGATTTGCTGGATGAAAGGAGGGACTCTGCGTGGGCACGTATTCACAAATACAAAGCAACCGTCGCTCGCCAGTACAATAAACGTGTTAAAGAAAGGACTTTCCAGCTAGGGGACTTGGTCCTCAAAAAAGTTGAAGTCTCAAAACACGTAGGCAAGTTGGACCCTAATTGGGAAGGCCCCTTCAAAGTCATTCAAGTACGAGCGAATAACACCTACTTGTTAGAAACTTTGCAAGGCGAGCGTCTTCCTAGGCCATGGAATGCACATAACCTTAGAAGGTTCTACGTGTAAACTTCAACCTCTTTGTAATGGCCCGTCCGCGGCATGAGATGTTTTCTTTGATGAAAAGCGCGTTGTAATAATTCCCAGGAATGCATTTATAACAGTAAGTATTTAATTCTTTTATTTTGTTATCCATTTATTTTCTTATTTGATCTAATGATTCGAGCACCAAAAGGCCTACTCCGTGTTGAGCATCCTCCACGTTGAACGGTCTACGCAATACATCAATTGTTTCAAAACTACACTGTCCAGGTGTTGATATTCATCCACCTACAACAATTTGAGCGATTTGTAAGAACAAATCCTAAAGAATGAGCGCGTCGGACAGTGGGGAGCGCAACGCTCAACTTACGCCAGCTGAGTGCTCATCGCTCCAGTTTGTGCCCGTAAGAACCCCCTCTGACCCTCATCCAATTGGGTAAGAGCACGCTCGTAAATAGTGGATGCCACTAACACTACAGCTACGCTCGTTTTAACCCTTACTAAGCCAACCCTACAGGCCAAATGTCTACGGCCGGTACTCAACTGAATCTTTAGGGATTTCCTAAGTTCAAACTCAAACCTCAAGGAGAATATGGCCTGGGAATATTCATAACAATCACCCTCGCGCCTGAGTTTCCTCAAAGGTTTTCTAAGTCCAAATACACAGTTCATTTTTACTGAGGCCTGGGAGCCTTCCTAAGGGTCACCCTCGCGCCCATACTTGCAATAAGCCAGCCGCCTAGCGTCGCGAGCATCTAAGCTTAATTTGCATGATGACGAATGTCAGAGGACCGTCGTAAAAGACGCCTTGGCCTACTTACACACTAATCGCAAACGCTCAAACAAGCAGATTTCGATATGAAAGCTTCAAAGCTCAACAAGTTTACATCATTCACCATCCAAGAGCAAAGAAAAACCATTCAAACAATAAAGCAGTAGAGAAAGAAAGTTAAAGTATGAAAAGAAAATCAATACGTTAAAGGAATAACAGGAGGGTTAAATACAAGCATAAGATGTTCATAATAATGGAAAGGAATTTAAAACAGCAAGGGATCAGCATAGAGAGATTCAATGGGCCGGAGCGTCTGGTTCAGGAGGGGCTGTTGCTAGGGGAACTGGAGCCAGTACATTAGCATCAGAGGTATGATCCTCGCCGGGTTCATCCGCATCCGCTACGTCCATAAGAGTGCCTTCATCTTCAATCAAGAGAGGCTCGGGATCCCTCCGGTTTGCGGCAATAAACTCCCTCTGGAGCGTTTCCACCAGCTCCTGATACTCGGGCTCCGCCAGGCTTTCCGAGGGGTCCTCCTCCTGGACCATTGGCTCACCATTCTCGTCGAGATCCATGCGGAGGCGAGCGTCGGATCGAGCGCTTTCCGGAGCCAGTCCAAACTTCACCATCTGCCCAATCGCTTTATGGAAGAAGCGACGAGCGTTGTCAAAACACTGGATATTAGCCGCAAACACGAAGGCCTTGGAGCGTACGAACTTCTTCACCGCCTCCCAAGATACCTTCGCCTCCAAGCCCTGTATTTTGCCTTGCAAATCTGCAAAGGCTTTGTTGGCTACCTCATTCTGGCGAGTGCTTTCCGCCAGTTGCCCACCCAGCTCCGCATTTTGGGCCCTCAACTGATCTCGCTCTTCCTTCAGTTTCTTTTGACGCTCGTCAAGTGCAAGATAGGCCTCATCCGTCTTCCGAAGATTCTCCCTCGCCTGATCCAAATCACGTTGAGCCGCAGTCAGCTGAGCATGGAGGTTGTTGTAATCCTCTTGCAGTTGGACTGGGTCAGAGACGCGCAGCAATTTCTTGTACTTGGCTTTATGCTCAGAATATGCTTGCGCTCGCCCTTGCAAGTTCTTCAGCCTCGGGATTACCTCCTGTAAGCAATAAACGAGGGTCATAATCCGAACGTGGAAGGAAGAAAAGAAGATTTGATGTAGGGGAGTAAAGAATTACCGTCAAAAGGACGTGGCATGCATCATCCGCAACGCGGGCGGCATCATGATTGTTCAGCTTATCATGGTCGCCGGAAAATTGTAGTTTTCCAACGATGTCGGAGACAAGGTTGATGGAGTAAGCGCTCTTCTTTAGGAGTACAGGGCCCTCGGTCCGCTGCCGCTTATAGCGAGAGTCACCCTTGCAGCCTATCTTCCAAAATACTTCATCCTCCGAAGATGAAGTGTCGCTGCCCTCGCCGCGGTGGCCCACGACCACCTCTTTACCCTTGCCTGAAATGGGGAGAGAGTCTGGCATCCTTTTTCTCTTCCCCTGACGGTCGGCACGGAGGATCTCGTGAATACGGATGGGCTCCCCCGAGCGATTCCGTGACCCGTTGGAACTGAGGGAAATTGGGCCCACGGGGGCAGCCGGCGGAGGAGTGGCCTCGTGGGTACCCTCCAACGTTAAATCCTCGATGGGGCCCCTCGGAGGAACTTCATTTCCTGCGCCCCCACGGGCCTGCCCTTGTCCTCTGCCCGCCGCTCGACGATTTACCCTCGCCCTCGGTGGGCGGTTCTGCTGTGTTTGCGGCTGTTGAGGATCCGCGGCGGGCCCTTGAGCACCCAACATCCGTGAAAGGGCTTCAGCATTCATCCCTCGAGAAAGTATTTGGATACCTGCAAGTGAAGGGGAACGAGCGTCAGAAGAACGGTTGTTTGAACTATATAAACAAGGAAACAGGGATAACTGCCAGTCAGAGAACTATTCTAAAGGTTAGAGATGTTAGTTCCTAGAATCTAACCGTCGAGGGCCATGATGTCAGTAGGCGGATGGAGTATCATTTCAGGGGGGCAGGATAATCCGTATCGGAACAACACTCCTTCATTCTTCACTAAGGTCTCCGCCTCAATCCACTTCTTTTCAGCCCTCATCTCGAGCGCCAACCCCATCGCCCACTCCTCAAAATCCTTGTTCCTCATCCTCTCCCTAACCAGGGGACCCTCACCATGAACCAGCCATTGTCGGTGAACTCCGAAAATTCCCCCGGGAGCCCCCACGAAAAAATATTTCTCCTTCCAGTGCTCGCCATATGAGGAAGATGGAGAATTTATCATCTTAAAGCCTGATTTGGCCTGAGCGTAGTAAAATCCATCTGTGGGCGACGAGCGTGGTGAGCGGGCCGCTTGGATCAAGCTGTCAAAATTGATGATCGAGGGTGCTTTGCCCAGGGCCTTCATCGTTATTATGAACGTGTTGATTAGGGCTATGCCGTTGGGGAGAATTTGTGAAGGGCAAAGCCCTAAGTGTTGGTAGATGTTGGCGGCCTCGCGAGCGATGGGAAACCTCAGACCCCCAGCGAGAACGGCGTCCCAGTATACAGTCAGCATCCCGGGCGGTGGTCGATTGGCTCTTTCTCCCTCCTCCGGGAGCCTCGTGGGAAACACGGCTTCATCCCAATATGCCTTCGCCCTCAACTCATCCAAGTCACCGAGGGTCAGAATACTCTCAATTTCCTCCGGAGACCTGTCAGTCTGATGGCGGTTGTCTTGCCTTACTCGAGTGACAGGTTCCTTGCCTCTCCTGTGACGCCTCCTGGAAGGTTCCGCCTCGAATGGACGCCCGGATGGTCCCGCTTCGCCCTCGGGAGCCGCCATCGCTACTGTGATCCTGTGATCTTGGGGTCTCACAGCACTGTTCAAAACTGGGAGGGCTCTTTCCCCTTGTCTCATCATTTCCATCACATTGTCCATCTCCTCAAAGGGATCTTCCTGCTCACCGAGAACACGCTCGTTCATCCCCTGAACAACATCGTTCACCTCTTCCTCCCCGGCGTCAACTGGAGCCTGGGCCACCGATATAGCCATGGGAATACCTCCAACTGGGTGCGCCCTAGTTAGGGGAACGGCCACGGGGACATCACCATGAGGAGAAGAGCTCCCCACGGACATCTCCTCAATCTCCCTCACATAATCGTCGGCTTGATTTCCGGCCATGGTCAATTTTCAATTTTTCGGAAATGGGATTTCTCACAGAAAGGTTAAGGGAGGATAAAGCTTCCAGGAACAAATTCAAAGGTGGGTAGTGGTTTCTCCTTCAGGAGTTTGTCTCACACAACCTAAAGCTAGTGTTAGTACGAGGAAAACCAGAAGAAGAATCAGAAATTTTTTTACCTAAGATGTGGAGAAGAAGAAATTCGCCGGAGCAAAGGACTCTTGCTATGGATATGCTTGAAGGAAGTCTGAATGCGTGGAAAAAGCTTCCAAGGCCCTGCAAACCCTTATTTATAGGGGAGGTGGAGCATGGATTGGGGTTGAAATTTCAAAAATGCAATCATTTCCCGCCTAGGAAACCCCCCACTTTTGGTAACCGCCTCACGTCTCCCGGAGTCCACGCGCCCACGTTCCCACTCAGCATTAAATGCGGACTTGACAGCATTTAATGCGATGTCAGTTTGTGTCCGTTACAGAAGGCCAGCAGTCTCCTTGAGGGTAATGCTCCGTCCCTCGGATATTTGAAATTCAGGATCCCTCCTTTATAAATTCTACAGTACGCTCGATGCGATACTACAGAATTTGGGGGGCAAAATGATGAGGCCTGAAAATCACTCTCGAATCAGAGCCGTCCACGTGGCAGCACATCGCTGACTAATACCCTGACGCTCGCCTTGGTGGGCTCATGGGCCTTCACTCCGCTCAAATGCCAGCTAATGTCACCCATCAGTCAGCGGGTGACCATTCGGACCAAGGGCCCTAACCAATGGGTTTGACGCTCGGATAGCGGCCCTCAGGGTTATCCTTCACAGGGAAGCACCCACATGAGGGCCCCACTATGACGCTCGGGATTCCGACGCTCAAGGGTCATATATCGCGGGGAGGCCATCCATGCACTCTTCGAGCGTCACCAGCGTTCGGGCATGACCATGCCCCGTTTCGTTGGATCCGAACCTCGGCAGAAAGAGTCCTAGGCCCATCCCCCGCATAACCCTCGTCAACAACCTCTGACACAAAAGTACTGTGCCCCGCGCACCTGACACGTCGTCACCCTTTTCAGGGATGTCATTCTCACTCCACCAAAGTCTGACGCGTGTTAGGGCAACACAGGTTTGGGACCACATGGTCAATTTACCCATTTACCCCCATCCCTAACATATAAATAAGAGAGAAGTCATGCATTTCCGCCCAAGTGATCATCTGCATACTAAACCATACACACTGTTCTGGGCATTTTCTCGTTGATCTTCTCAAGCTTTTCATTTGGCCACAGTAGCACTACCATCGTAGCTTGCATACTTGGTGTTATCCTAGCTGGAAGAACCCACGCTCAAAAGGAAACCCAGATCCTGAGGCTCTCACGCCTGTGATGGTCTTTCCCTTTTCAAACAAATTCTAAAGTGTTGTTGCATTAGGAAACTCAGATTCTTTGCACCATCAATATATATACATTATGAATAGTATTTATAGATAGGTTAAATATAAAAGGAAAATTTTATTTAACATTTATATAAAATGTTTATTTTTTATTTTTAACCTATTTAATTAAAATACAATATTGACATGAGTTCTATTTATTTACTATCCTCATGAAGTGCGCTATAGCAAAAATTCTACATATACTTATTCATATTATTTAGAATTGGATGATAATTATATATTCTCTCCGAAATTATTTTTCTTTAGCAACATATCTACTTAATGAATAAATAAAGCTATAATAAAAAACATTTTAACAGTAATTCATTTATTATTTATAAAAAACATGTTTTGTATAGATTATTTTTCATTCTATTAGATTTAGTTATTTATTTTAAAATTATTTTAATTTACAACATTCATACATAATATTATAAGTTATAATGTACATCAATATCGTGCATTGCACGGGACATATGCTAGTAAAAAAAATATTAAAGAACATTAGAGAGTCTATATGCCAAAAAATCAATTTAATATGCTAAGAAAATACAATACTAACAAATAAATTTTAGACATTATTAGAAAATGAAAGACATAATGTTTTATTAATTGCACTAGCTAGATACGCTATATAATGCACAATAACAATATTATCTTGGTAAATTATATATTCAATTGTTGAGATCAAAGTAAATAAACATATCATGATAATTCTTAAGAACTTAATTTACAATTTTCACAAATTTATTTCCTTTCAGTGAACAAATTAGGTATATGATGAAACAGCGTAAGCTGTAAACTATAGAGTAATCTCGCACTCTCTCCCTTATAGCCCCTCTCTCTTAATATATGATGCGTTCGAGAGAAAATGCCCTAATTTGCTTATTATATGTAATTAAGTTTGGAGTAGTTCACTTTGATATGTAGTATACAAGCTTATTAAATAATATAATAAACAATTTTGGATTTATTTACTTTAATATATTTGAACTTTTTAGTTATCCCACCCATGACCCAACTCACTAGTTTACTATTAAAATCCTTTTTATTTTAAAAAGTTACAAATAACCTTTGAGTTTCTTTTAAAAATAAAAAGTCACTAATAATTTTAGGGACAATAATGCAAATTACATTATTATCCGATAATAACAAGGTTAGTTAATAACTTCAAATTTTTGTGACATGAAAACTAATCTAATTCACCACACCCATTGATCTCCTTTTCTAACGCAAGGTCAAGATATAAATGAAGTAAACAATTTTATATGAGTGATATTTAAACTTACCAACGTAATCAATTAAATTAAATCACCCTTTATATGATATTTTATCTTCCTATTTGCAACAAAACGGATAAGTGCAATATACCAAATACAACAAGCTAAAAAAAATTTTGAAGTAAATCTAAAGAAATTAAATGCTTCTTCGTTAAGTCTTACCACATCGAGCCCTGGTCCCCTCAAGCCAACAATTAGAGCAGTTAATACCACAATTGATGCTGAACCATGAAAGCTCAAACCCATAGAGCAGAGAGCTATGGATCTCTGAAAGTGAAAATGATCCGTTTTCTTCCTTAATTGACAGTGAAGTCATCGCCATGACCTCTATTTTGCACTTATCCATAATGTCTGATCCATTTAAGTGGCCAAACTTTACGTATGTTCGTCTTCTTCCATCGGACTCATCGAAGCAATCGGTAGTTTCCAAAAGAAGTGAATTATGATTCACTACATATGAAGGGCAGCTCATAAACGTTATAGACCTTGTTATCTTAGGCCTATCAGGCTTATACGGCCCACCCTTGTGGCTTCTGAAGCTATAAGGAAATCCATAATAAAAATTGTCGAGAGGAAGAGAGTAATTGGGAAAAGAGCAACTGTCGTTAGTTATTATGGTGGGATAAGTAAGGCGGATGGTGTAGTTGTGGTAATTGATTGCTTGCACAAAGTATTTCTGAGAATAAAGGTATGTGAAGGTGGTATTGTTTTCGCATGCCAATTCATAATGGCTATCACCGCAGTGCTTTGGATCATCTCTCAATCGGAAAGGGTAGCTAATATTGCGAATATTTCCGCAAGCAGAAGGGGGACAATAACGATGATGCTTTCCACAGCATGTTTGAAGGAAATTGATGATGATGATCAAGTAAGAAAAGAATTTGAGGGGCATTTTCATTTTTGGTGAACAATTTAAGGCCTTACGAAATGGGTTGCAGAATACAGAGTAAATATAAGTGGGATCTGTGGGAAGACTTGTTTGGCTAAGTGTATAAGCTCGTCTTAAGAGATTATTAGCTGTCTAGGCACAAATAAACGCTTACAAAGTGTTTTACCAGCTATTTGATAAAGTGAGATTACTATTTGTTTGATATAAAAAACTTATTTTCCAGTAATGATGGAAATAGTCAAACTTCCAAGTTACCAATGCTCGTAATTGCAATTGAGTCGCTGATGACTGGGGATAAGTCCTATTCCAATAATTACTATGAATTACATTAATATCTCAATTTTGATGAACTTATATATTATACTTTCACTTTTTATACATTGTTAAATATCGTCCTGATATTTTATTATTCATTTAAAATTACGAAAATTTTGACAAAAATTAATAGAGTCTTAAATAGGCTCTTGTCAATTACACATTGGTTAAATTGTTACGCTGATCGGCTTTTAAGAAGTTTTTTAACCGAATGAAAAAAGAAGGAATAACACCAACTGGAACAATATTTATCTAGTATACTTGTATGTGTGAATCATATTACCCCAATTTAATGTCTAGATGAAGGCCCCACACGCAAAGAAAATTATGCTACTGATTGAAAGAAATAGATGATGACTGAACTAGGTTTTTTGTAACTAGTCCTTATTGACCATAAAACACGATGTCTTTAAAAGGTTTTAATACCGTATATAATAATGATTTGAGTTCGAATTTTTCCATTCATTTGAGATGCGCATTAAAAAAAATAAAATAAAAATAGTTGCCTCAATTATGTGAGCAATATTGCTACAACCTTATTTCCTCAGGACCACACCACAAAAGGAAATTTCAAGGAAGTGCAATCAACTTTTGTTATATATATAATTGAACTTTGGAAAACATTTCAAATGATATCGTTGTCGAATTTTGTGTTCTTTCAAATTGAATTCGAAGTTCGACTCTATAAATTTGTATGACAACAGCTTTTTCTTATTTAATTAGTTGACAATCAAAATTTTATGTTGTTAAATTTTATTCATTGGGCCACGCATTTTTTTTTAAAGAAAAATAAAATAGATCACACGTTTAGGGTAACTTCCCATGTACTTGCTGACTACCAGATTACGTATTTACCTTACTCCTATATAAGTTACATTAGCTTCATTACATAAGTAAAGAGTCCCGAACTTTTTCTCTCCAAAAAAAGCGCACCTAAATTTTCTAAAGCTTACTGAGTTGGGTGTCGAAAAACTAAAACTGGGCATCCCCCATATTTCCCCAATTTCCGCCTTCTAACACTTGTGTTTTTCTATCAGGAATGACTCGTAACCGCTCGGTTGAAGCCATTCTTCCGTCTATCAAGCGCCCAACCGCTCGAGGCACTCCCATATTTAAATAGTTTGAGCTAGTTTTGGAAATATAAATAAATCAAAAGGGGTAAAAAGTAATTTTGTTGATGGTCAAATGTTAAATTTAAACGGAAATTGGTCAATGAGATCAAATTTAAGAAAAATATGACATTATAAAACGTAATGTGAGAACATGACAACTATTTGGACTAAAATTGAAAAGTGGTTACATGATGGGATGAAAGATAATAATATCCTCTAAATTGAATCTTTAAAAGCATATATATATATATATATATATTTTTAATTTTTATAATTATGCTACATCTCAAGGGAATTATAACTATTTCTAAATGTAGTTTGTTGAAACATTATTGAGTACAAATGAAAAAACATAATTAAACACCACAACTTAGTCGTCTTACATGTGTGGATCATACTGTACCACTTCAATGTCTCGACAAAGTAGCCCTCAGGCCCCCAACGCCCCCACTTGCAAAGAAAATTCATCTACTGATTGAAAGAAATAGATGATGATCAGACCAGGTCTTCTATAATTTGCCATTGAGTCAACTCATTGACCATAAAACACAAAGACTTGCTAAGTGTGTGAACCATATGTTTTCGCCTTTCGGGCCTACACGGCTACACCACACAAGGAAATTTCAACGATTTTTGTTACTTTCTTGGTTTCTTCCTGCTAACTGCCAAGTAATAATTGCGCCCAATTTCACGAAACAATTCCTGCTAAGTGCTAACAAAAACATGCATGTAAGGATTCTTTAATTTCTCTGAGTGTCATTGCACGTACGCAAAAGCAAATTAAATGTCCTCCTTTCTCATGTTTGCATTCTTGGTTCTGCTTCTCCCACTTCAGCTCATAGTAGGAGTAGATGATTGTTCACCGATCAGATGCAACACCCATGGCCCCGTAATTAAATCACCTTTCAGGCATAAATATCGACACCCTCAACATTGTGGCTATACAGGTTTTGATGTATATTGTGACCAGAAAAATCAGACCGTGCTTGAATTACCTTCCTCGGTGAAGCTTGTAGTGCAGGATATCGACTATAAATCTCAAAGACTTGACCTTTATGATCCCCAAAAATGCCTTTCCCTTAAGCTACCAAATCTAAACTTGTCTTCCTCCCAATTCCATTTTGTAGCAGAAGAGTATTTATATGATTACATATTGTTCAATTGTTCTACTCGTCCAATGGAAGATATATTTACATCAGTTCCTTGTCAGGGTGGTTCCAAATACCATTTCTACGCCACTTACTCTGACATAGACCTTGAATACTATCCACTGACTTCTTGTACCAAAATTCATGAAATTTCATCCGTTCCATCAGATGTATTCGATAACAATGATCTCAATTTGCGCTGGTTTGAACCAGCATGTGGCAGATGTGAAGCTCAGGGTAAAAGGTGCAACTTAGTAAATCATACTAGAGGACATCAATTTCAGTGCATAGGAGGAATACCAAAGACAAATGAAGGTACTACACTTTACAAATCCCATCTTTTGAATGGAATTTTTACTTTATGAGGGAACATGTGGCTGCTTATGTTTACACAGACACGCACAATTTAGACGAGAAAGAGCTAATATTTTTGGTGCTATTGGATGCAGGAGCAACAAAGAAGTCAGTAATAGCAGGTGAATATTTCTATTTAATGGAAAATTACAAAGCCGGGACAATAACTCACCATATATAATTGATCTTATGAGCAATATTTCATTACAATTGGTTAATTCGATTTCTTTTAGTAATTTAAATCTGGTTGAGATTTCCTATTTTATATTTGTGTATCAAGTGTATAAATAGGTTGTCCAGATTAGGAGAAAAATCTTTTAAAATTTTTTCATATCATAATTAATTTTTCCTCTTAATCTGAACCACCTATTTATATATGTAGTTTGTATATTTGAATGAAATAAGAAATAAAACACAAATATAAAACTGGATATTCTAAACCTTTCAATCTAGCCCTACCCAAACAAAACCATATATGGATTTGGGATTCAGAAAAGGGAATTGTTTCAGTCGAAAAATAAAAAATTATGACTCAAGTAGAATTAGAGCTAATATTGCACATAAAGTGGAGTTTACTTAATTTAGATGCCAAATTAATATCTAAAATATCAATTATATTTGAGATGAGTTATTATCCCAAATTTGTAATTTTCTCTAAACCTGAAATTGTATGCTTTGTCAAGTTTGTATTTTTCTGATTCTAAAAATTGTTCACTTTTTCTCACTCACACACATATAAACAAGACACATTATATTCGTGTTCATATAAACAAGATTAGATTTTTATTAGAGAAAAACTATAAAAGTTTGTACCAAATAAGTTTAAATAGTTAAGGCGAAAATACAATTTTGGTCCTATAATTTTTTATTTTTTATTTTTTTTGTAATTTAGCCATGTCGAAGTCATATTTTGCAAATAAGTCTTATATTTTCAAAATTTTGTAATGTATGTCCGATTTTTTTTTTTTTTAGAAAAAAACAACATATTTGCCAATATATAGTTAAATAGCTCGCACTTACTTTTCAAAAGATAAAATAATTACTTAAATTGTACCGAAGTTGGTCGTGAACTTTGTGATGCATATATGATGTTGATGTGTATATGAAAACGCAATTATATCAAAATTGAAGCGTGTCAACTTCTCTTTTTCCTATATAATCGAATTAATATCAAGAGTATAAAAGGGATTAATTAAAGATTAGATTACTTATTGAATCATCATATCACAATGATGCACGTATTTATAAATTCACTGTTCATAGTCTTAGTTTAATGTGGACTTTAATAATTTACTTTATTGGAAGTAATAAGACAGTGGCAACCAATATATATACATTCTGTGTTCCATATTATAACTAACGTTTTAGTAGCTTCACAAGTATATTATCCCCTATTTCTTAACTACCACGCACCTCATGCAATGCACAAAATTTATAGTTTAGTTTATGAAACGATGTACAGAAAAAAAAGTTATGAACATCCTAAGTTTCTAGAGAAAACCCTAGACGTTTTGGTATTTTTTTTCATGTAAACATATCATTTAATCACTCTTCAGGCTTCCTACAGTTGCCAATCACTTTATCTTTAAAATTAAATTAAAGGTTGTAAGGATTATACACTCTTTCTCGATTTATTCCATTGGAATTTGATATTTTCTATAATACAAGGTTATAAATGTCAAAACTTTGGGTAATAACTTTTCATTTTCAAGTTTTAATTTTTATTCACTCTACAAATACCTAAATTGACAACAATATTCATAATTCTTTCTTTTTCTTTTTCTTATTCTTTGTTTTTCCTTTTCATACTTCAATTTTAAATTTGAGTACTTTAATTTTTACGAATAATACTCTAATTTTAAATTTGAATACTTTAATGTTTATGAAAAACACTCCAATTATAAACCTAGGTATCTTAATTTTTATGAATAATACTTTAATTTAAAACGTGAGTAATTTAACTTTTATGGACAAAACTCTTTTTTCTTTTCTTTTTCTTTATTTTTCCTTCTCATACTTCAGTTTTAAACCTAAGTACTTTAAATTTTATAAATAATACTCTAATTTTAAATTTGGATACTTTAACATTTCTGAATATATAATACTCTAATTATAAATGTAGGTATTTTATTTTTTATGAATAATACTCTAATTTGAAACGTAAGTACTTTAACTTTTACGAACAGTACTCTATTTTATAATTTGCAAACTTTATAGTTTCTAAATAATACTCCAAAATATAAATCAACAATAAAATTTTACCCCCAAATCCAACTACATAGAAAAAAAAGTATTAATTTTTACATATGAAGTATGAAAATTAGATTTTGAAGTATTAACATATAAAATGAAAGTATGAAGTTATGTATATGAGGTATTATGTTAAAAAAAAATGGTTTGTATTTTATTTTATTTTATTTTATTTTTTTTTGTGGAGGATAATTGAATATTTTTATACAAAGTGGGGAGCAAACGAAAATTAAAATTTGAAAATTGGGAGCTAGTACTAAAAGTTTTAGGATTAGGGAGTAAACTAAATTTTCTCCCACTAGTAGGTATTTAACAGTACGCATTATCCGTTGCTTTAATAATTTCAAATCCCTAACTGCATAATCACAATATTAATTAAGCTGAAATCAATTTCTTTTGATCTACAGGTGCCACCATAGGTTCTTTTCTTTTAGTTATCACACTTGCGTCTCTTTACCTCTTAATTAAAACGAAAAAAGAGAATAAAGAGAAAATTGAAAAGTTTTTGGAAGACTACAGAGCTCTTAAGCCAACTAGATTTTGCTATTCTGATATAAGAAGAATCACCAATCAATTCAGTGAAAAATTGGGTGAAGGAGGATATGGAATTGTTTACAAAGGTAAATTATCCAATGAAATAAACGTTGCAGTGAAGGTCCTCAACAATTCCCAAGGAAATGGAGAAGAATTCATTAACGAAGTCAGTACAATCGGAAGAATACACCACGTTAACGTGGTTCGATTGCTAGGCTTTTGTGCAGAAGGAGTTAAAAGAGCCCTTGTTTATGAATTTCTTCCCAATGACTCACTAGAAAAATTCATTTTCCAAGAAGGCTCTAAGAGACACTCTTTTGGTTGGCAAAAGCTGCAAGACATTTCTCTAGGTATTGCCAAAGGCATCGAATATCTTCACCAAGGTTGTGATCAACAGATCCTTCATTTCGACATCAAACCTAACAATATTTTGTTAGATAACCATTTCAACCCAAAGATCTGTGATTTTGGTTTGGCAAAGTTGTGCTCCAAGGAAAAAAGTGCAGTTACGATGACAGCAGCAAGGGGAACTATGGGCTACATTGCACCGGAAGTATTGTCGAGGACTTTTGGGAAGGTATCCTATAAGTCAGATGTTTATAGCTTTGGAATGTTGTTGCTCGAAATGGTTGGTGGGAGGAAAAATACTGATCATACGGTGAACACGAGTCAGGTCTACTTCCCGCAATGGGTTTATAATCATCTAAATCTAGAGGAAGAGTTTTTGGTACATATTGAGGAGATAGGAGATAGACATATAGCAAGACAACTTGTTGTTGCAGGACTTTGGTGTATCCAGTGGAATCCAATAGATCGGCCATCCATGAAAGATGTGGTTCAAATGTTGGAAGGAGATGGAGACAGTCTCACAGTGCCTCCAAATCCATTTCCATCTACAAATGAGACGAATTCTGGTCCAGGCCGATTACCTGAAAATCATTATCATATGGAGTTGCCCGTCATTTTGGAAATAGAGTGAAGACCTGTGTTTGTGAAGCCTTGTATTTAAAAGAAAATTCATAATCATACATGCTTCTAGCTTTTTGCATTCGATTTGGATGATTGGTTCCTTTTTTTTTATTTTTTGTACTTAGTTTTCAGTATAAAATAGCTTACTTATGTTGAAACCATGAAATGTTTGGCGGACTTTATGGTTTAACTCATAGTTCTGTTGAAAGAGAATGATTAGCATTATATATGATATCTATGTATAGTATCAGAACAATATCTTTGTACGGAAAAAAAAAATCTGAACAATACCTATTTAGGTTTGTCTCTTCACGCTCTAGTTGTCTTACATGTGTTATGCAGCCCTAAGCGTGAGGGGTGTGTGTAATTATCACATATTGAAAGTTCAAATACTTGACTTTTAATTCAGAATGGCTTGACAATCCCCTCTTTGTCCCCTTCCCCGCCCCCACAAAAAAAATTAGAAAAAAAAAAAGTTTTTGTTAGTGAGTTACACAAACACATTATTCAATAACTTATAAGTCTGAAATCAAATTTCATCGTAATCGACACGCTTATTTCCATAAGTCCAACGTCTATATAAATGTGTGTTTTTTTTAATCTTATATGTCAGTATATATGACCAAGCTTAATATCCTTGGCGTTGTACATCAATCAAATGTTGCTTTAGTCTATTTTCCTAGGGTAGCAAGTTTTGAAAAACATGAGAGTAAAGTAGCGAAACTTTAAAAAAATTTCCAAACAAGGGACCGGGAAGCTTGCAATTTCTACTTTAAAATTGGAGGGATTCTGAAACTTATGTTAAGTTTGAATCTTTCTTGAGATGTTCGATCGCCTATATCGAACAACTTTCAAGTGGTATAAATCCACTCTGTTGGATGGTTCTTACTTCTCTTCAAGACTCCAACGTAGAAGTCCTTCAAAAGTATCCACATCCACCTCGATTACGATCAAAACAGGGAGAATGCTAGTTCTTTTTTTCCTCCAGAATAGAGAATTTCGGCACTTTTTGAATGCCGGTCTAAGAGAAAGAGAGAAGTTTCTTCTCTCGGACTAAGAAAAGTTTATGATTCTTTTTCTATTAAGAAAAGAATCTTATCTTTTCTTAATTACTTTATTAGATAATACGATATAATTAATTAATAATCATATTATTAATCAGTATAGTTATCCTAACAACTTTAGGATATCATCTCATAATTATTTATTTGATAAATAATAACTTATGGCTTTATCCTTAATTTATTTCATATATAAATATTTTATGATATTATCTTTATATTTATTTCACAAATAAATATTATAATAATAACAACTTGATATTATCTTCACTTATTTATTTATTTCTTGATATTATCTTCTCACTTATTTCTCAAATAACATAAGATAATATCCACTCCTTTCTTTCTTAAGTAAGGATGATAATACCCTTTATTTATTTCTTAAAATAAATAAAGTTGGATGATGTCATATTTATTTCATAAATAAATAATGTAAAATTTTAATTAATAATTAATTATTTATCGGGTTAATTTCTTTATTTGGGATTGAGCTTTACAATTAATTCCTAATTAATTAAAACCCAAAATTATTTATACCATATAATTAATAGAAAGCGTGCACATTTGTGGCACATGCCACATGTGTGACTTAACCCCATATGTGCCTCACACGTGTAGCCCTATCCGGCTACATTTAGCCAGTTTGATCAATTCAATTAATCGATCGAGGTTATACCCTTGTGATCGGGCTTTTGTGTGTGGCCCTCTAGGTTCATTAGCGAATAGCAATGAACTTAATTAATTAATACCCTTATTAATTAATCAACTCACCGATCACATGATCATTGTCTAGTAACATGTGTGTGACCACTAGCCGAATAACGAATTACTCGAAAGAACATTTCAGTCAATGACAACTCGTGATGATCCTCCTACTAATTCTATCTCTCGGTTAATATCTAGGGCATGAGAATAAATAGAACCCTAATAATATTAATCTTAAAGCTAAGTTCATTTCGTATCTATTTGATTTCGATCTAAGAAACTCCTTTCTTGATCTCAATCTAACTACCTTGGCCAAGGACTACAACATGGAATATGAATAACTTATGCAATAAGAGATCTTCTTGCTCTAGGCAAGCGTAGGTCCTTTGTTGATTCTCGCATGCCTTCATGTGTCACTTTTGCAATCCCAATATAAGTCATAATTCGGGTGTTTCGAGCGACATCCTTTTAAACCTATATCTAAGATTGCATAGTTAACTCAGATAAGACAACTATGGAATCTCAAGTCTAAGGATTAAAGGAAAACGCCATTGACTTGTGAGATATTTCCTAATTTGGAAGTTTCTATTTTTAGAAATGGAAACTTCCTTTCCCGTTTAGGAATGTTCTCACGCGGGGCACCTCAGTGTACACATTCTATTAATGTGCACCCTCGTGTATTGCGTACGCGTTCACCATGCACTTTGTCATCCCATGAAACAGAATGATTCCTTCTTAAGGACGCAATCCCACAAGCAAGTCTCAGTTGAGTCTAATTAACACTCCCACTGTTTTTTGGACTCATCGACTTGGAGTAATTTCTAGTCCAGGGTAGATTAGGGTTTGTTTCATGCGTCATTACTCCAAAATGACAAAACCTTAAAAGTTTTATAGACTAGGGAGTTCTAAGACATGCGCACATAAAGAAATTAAACACCCAAAGCACGCAAGAGCACATATATGAAGTGATTGCCTTTGATCAAACCATTTCACTTATTATTATTAAAAAATTGTCTACATTTTTACAAGGAAATAGATAAAGCGGACATTACAAGTCGGCTTTAAGGGTACTATTCCTGACAATCTCCCACTTACCCGTCAAAGCCACTTAAGTACTAATCTAGGCCCAATCTTCTCAAGATGACCTTCGAATGCCTGTTGACTAAGGGCTTTTGTAAGTGGATCTACCATATTCTCTGTCGATGTGACCCTCTTGATTTACACATATCCTATTTTGATGATATCACGAATCACGTAATACTTCCTTATAATGTGCTTGGTCCTTTGGTGAGAACTTGGTTATCTTGTTTGAGCAACTGCCCCATTGTTAACACAAAGTATGGTAACGGGGTCTTTCATGCTAGGAACTACACCCAATTCTTGGATGAAGTTTCTTATCCAAACACCTTCCTTAGCGCCATCATTTGCGGTTGAGTATTTGGCCTTTGTTGTTGGATTTCCAGTGGTACTTTGGTTGAAACTCTTCCAACTCACTGCTCCGCCGTTTGGGCAGAAAATGTATCCAGGCATGGATTTGAAACCATCCAAATCAAATGCAAAGCTTGCATGGCAGCATCCTCTAATAACAAGATCTTGCTTTCCTCCATAAACTAAAAACATGTTCGTAGTTCTTCTTAAGTACTTTAGGATATTCTTTTTGGCAATCCAGTGACCTTCTCCAGGGTCAGATTGGAATTGGCTTGTCACGCTGAGTGTATAGACCACATTCACTCGTGTACATAACATCACATACATTATGCTTCATATTGTTGATACTTAAGGAACTTTGGATATTCTGACTTTCTCAAAGTCAAATTTGTTGGAAAACACAGAGTTGAAGTAGCGGAATCTAAAAAAAATTTCTGCCAAAAAGCGAATCGTGTTCTTGTAATGTTCGTTTCAAAACAAAGAAGGTTTCAAGAAACTTACAACAATTGACTCTTTCCAGTGATGTTTGACCTGGCCTATCAAACACCCGTCGTGCGGATTATCCCTCGAACGGTTCTCAAAAAGATCCCAAAGTAGGTAATTCTCTAAAGCGTATTCACGCCAGTCGTAGATCCCGATCAAGCTATTGAGAATGCTAATTTTGTGCCTTGTGTTTTGGCTAGGAAATTTTCTTTGAAAACTTTTCTTTTGATTTTCTCAAAAACCATTAACACTTCAAGAACATTGGTCTAAACCCCAAAAAAAATCCAACCCTTTATATTTATACAAGGCGATTCGAACCCCCTTAAAGTTTCATATGTTAGGAATAGTGCCCTAGAAAGCCGATTGTATATCCGCTGTGTGCTTTTCCTTATTGTAATCACAGACAATCTTTGAATGAAATAACGAATTGAGGCAACACTTCTTTATATGCTCTTGTTTGGTATGCGTTTACTTTATCTATGCATGTATAAGAACTCCCCTAATCCTGATGACTTTAGGACTCTACCATTTAGGTGAAATGGTTCATGAAACGAGCCCTATATCACATAAGTCATGATTAGTAAAATACTCCAAGCCGATGAGTCCTACCGATAGTGGGAGTGTCAACCTGACTCTTCTAAGGCTTGCTTGTGGGATCACGCCCTTAAGAAGGACCACCTTTTTTCATGGAGGTGCAAAGTGTATAGTTGATACGTGCGTGATACATGAGGGTGCTTACTTCAATAAGTAAGTTCACTGAGGTGCCCCGTGTGAGAACATTCCTAAATGGGAAAGGAAGTTTCTATTTCAGGAAATAGAAACTTCCAGATTAGGAAATATCTCACGAGTCATTGATGTGATTAATTGATCCTTAGACTTGAGGTTCCTTGTCACTTTATGAGTTAACTCTGTAGTCTTAGGTATAAGCTTTAAAAGGTGTCGCCTTAGACAATTGATTCAAGGCTTATGCTGGGGCTGCACAAGTGATTCATGAAAGTGAATGCGAATCAAGAAAGGACCTACACGTACATTTGCAAGGTGATCTCTTATTTTGTAAGTCATTCATATGCCATATGCAGTCCTTGGCCAAGACAGTAGATCAAGACATCAAGAAAAGGGTTTCTTGGATTGAGATCAAATGGATATGAAATGCACTTAGCTTTAAGACCGGATTATTAGGGTTCTGATTATTCCCTTACCCTAGATCTTGGTTGAGAGATAGTAAGTAGGAGGATTGTATCTCACATGAATCAATGACTTAAAGGTTCTGTCGAATCCGAACATTCCAATTCAGCTAGGGGTTAAACACTTGTTGCTAGACTATGGTCGTTTAATCTGTGGACTGATTAATTAATTAGTGAATTAATTAATTAGGGTCACTGCTAATTGAATTGAGAACCTAGAGGGCCACACACAACAACTTGGTTACATGCGTTGAGGCTTTAAAATGATTAAACGAGTTAATCGGGCCAAGAGGGTTCCACACGTGTGAAACCACACGTGTGGGTCACGTGAGTGACACGTGTCCTTGTGACACGTGTCCCACACGTGTATATATATATATATATATATATATATATATATATATATATATATTGTATATATATATATATATATTAAATAATTAAACGTGTTAATTATTTAATAGACTTTGGTTTAATTTTGAATTAAAAAGAAAGTCTAATTTTGGAGAAAATAATCTAGTTAATTAATTATGAATTAATTAATTAGATAAAATAAGTTATTTATTTTAAATAAATAAAGTATAAAATTATCCAAAAATAGTTTGGATATTTTAGCTCTCTTGAAAGTTGATTTGAATTTGAATTCAAAGTCAAAGTCAAAATTACTTGATGATCAAGTAATAGGAGAGAGAGGGACCAAAACCCTAGTCCATAAGGACTAGGAATTTTCGGCCACTCCCCTCTTATAAATAGGGGAGCTCGAGCTCCCCTTAGAGCTAATTGGCAATTCTTTTGGTTCATGTGTTGAACACCATCCTTTCTCCAAGATAAACGAAACCCTAGGTTAAGCCTAAACACTAACTAGAGAACTAGCATCCTTACTAGTTAGATTGTAGTCAAGTTGGTGGACTATCTCTAGAGAGCTTCAAGTTAGAAGTTTGAAGATTCAAGCTTTACCAAGGAGAGAGGATCAAGCCGCGAGAAGAGCGTTCTTGGGTGGCTTGAAACGCTTCAAGAACGACAATTAAGAAAGTAAGTTTCTAATCCCTACGAATTTGGCCACACGATTGCGAGTCCTAGATCCTTTTGTTGGAAATTTTTTAAATTTTCGCTGCTTTCTGATTCGTGTTTTCCAACAAGTGGTATCAGAGCCACCTCGTTAATCGTGTTTCTGATTCGTCTCAATTATTCTGAATTTGGTAGAAATTCTTAGGCTTGATGCGATTGAGTATTTGTAATTGTTTTAGAAAGCCTGAATTACGAAACTGTATTTTTTTCTGAAAGTTTCTGAAAATTAGTTTTTACAAAATTTAATTTTTGAAAACTATTTTAGATTTGAAACTGTATAAACTGTTTTTGGATTTCTTGGACTGATTTTGCTTTTGAACGAAAACACGAAACAAAAACCCGGATTACGACGAACACGCGAAACCCCGCGCGCGGGCTTCGCGCGCCACCGCCCGCCTGGCCTAGGCGTGCGCAGGGCAGCCGCCCAGCACCTCCCGCACGCCTGTGCGGGAGCCTAGGCGCGCCCGCTGAGCCGCCCATCGCCCGACAGAACGCGCGCACTTGCGACACGTGCGACCCGTTTCGCGTACGGGCCCCGTTTTCGTGATCCGACCTTTCGTATCTCGTGCAATCCAGTCCCAATTTTTTATTTTAATTTTAAAATTTTATTTTTGAATATTTATTTTAATTTTTGAATAAAACTTAAAATTGGGATTTTTTGAGAAATAGAAACGGTTTGTATTTTGGGAAAATACATCTTGATAAAATTATTAATTTTCAGAAATTAATTGGAATTTTATTTGTTTTGTTAATTTGGGATTTATTGAAAACTTTTATAAACAAGACTCGCATCAAGTCGTGTTTTAAGTCATTAGGACTTGAAAAGGGATTTTAATTTATTGGCTAAATTTAAATTCTCGCAAAAGCATGTTAGGTGATCATGGGTTTAGACTTATGTATGGTTTTAATTTATGCACATGGATGGTTTAAATTGGGGTTGGAGCCCTATTGTTGCGTTTTTCAATTGAGGTTGGAGCCTCACTTATGTGCGTACTGTTATGTGATTTATTATGTGGCTTTCCATATTACTGTTTTGAGGCCGGGGTATGCCCCGTGTAATTGTCTAAGGCCAATATGAAGATTGAGCCTTATTACTTTATGTCTTTTTCTTTTTATTGTAATTTGAGAGTAGAGATAGGTGGTGAGGTTTTATTTTCATTTTGGAGACAATGCACCCATGGAGTAAGATGGACCACATTCAAGTAACAAGGAGGCCATAAGTGAAGACCCCTCAAAATGTTAGGGAGGGGAATCTCAATTGTAAAAATGTAATAGAGATAGGGCTCGTATTTTGTTACCGCTTCCCTTATGTGATTTAAACTGTTTATGTGGCATGTATGTTAGAACTTGTGATTGTGGAGTGGCTCCCACATATCACGCATAAGATAGGTAGAACCCATGATCATTACATGTTAGTATCATGCTAGGACATGTTATCTGTTTATGTGCTTATTTGAAATGCATTTAAGTGTACTTGCATTAATCAAGACTAATAAAATTGGATAACATATATGTTGGTGAGGTCGAACCGGACAACTCTCCGGTTGATTCGAAAATTCCCATTAAATATTAAGCTAATTTCGAACAAATAGATATTTAATTCGAGATGTAAATTTTGAATTATATTCCTAGCATTCCATCAATAGGTTTTAAGTTTAGTAAGTGAAACTAGTTATTGTCCGCGAGTCGTGGGATAGCTAGTGGAGCTTATTAGTTCTTAGTTACCTAATTGATCATTTTAAATGATCAATATTTCGTGGTCAATTTTGGCAAGGGCGATGTCCACGAGTCGTGGGTCGTTCAAACTAAGTTTTGGTCATGATCTTATGATTGATGGGTCTAGCTTAACACCTAAGTAAATATGGATGTCGCACGAGTCGTGGGTCCAGATTGAAAGATAGGTGATGTAAAAACAATTACTAAGAGTTCTAAAGGTGTTAGAATTGGTAAGTTGTACCTACCTGGGGTTCTTACTTAGAATGTCCGCGAGTTGTGGGTTCGAGGTAAAATGCCTGGGATCTTAGTACCCATTGGGAAACGTGTTCCTCTTAGATCTTTGGGAATTATAGATCTTTGAAAAACAGTGGGAGCTACATTAGATTAAAGACCTTATCTTTTGTATATCGTTATAATTCAGCATGCTCACTAGTTCTCTGTTTTACCATTTAGGTCGTAGATTTTGTGATTCTCTACGTGTTTTGAAATGGCAACCAAAAACCCTCTTGTATCGATCCTCGAGTCAAATAAGTTGACTGGTCCCAACTATTCTGATTGGCTGAGGAATCTAAAAATCATTTTAGATTCTGAGAAGAGAACTTATGTTCTCTTCGGGGAGGCTCCCACTCGGGCCGAGCGGGACGCGATTCAGAAGTGGAAGGATGATAATCTCCAAGCCCGTTGCCTTATGTTGGCTAACATGTCTTCGGACTTGCAAAGACAACATGAGGCCATGGAATTCGCTTGGGAGATTTACTACAACTTAGAGCAACTTTACCGCCCTCATGAACGTGTTACAAGGTATAACACTTCAAATGAATTGTTCCGCTTGAGAATGAGGGAAGGTTCAAGTGTCCATGAATATGGACTCAAGTTTCTCGCCCTTACTGAGAAACTTGCTTCCATGGACATGCCACTGAAAGATGAGCTTTCAGTGGATTTGTTGCTAGCTTCGCTCCCACCATCATTCAACCCATTTGTCCTTAACTTCAATATGAATCATGCTGGTGCTACTGTAGCTGAGCTGATTAGTCAGCTTGTGACTGCTGAAAGCACGATCAAGAAGGACAATAAGGTTTTGATGGTGAATGCCCCATCTTCCTCTTCTGGGCCTTCTAAAGGTAAGGGTAAGAAAGCCTAAAAGAAGAAGAAGAAACCCCTTAGGCCCACTGGTGGCGTTTCGAAGGGGAAGGCCCAAAAGAAGAAGGGTGATCAGAAAGAGGATGTTTGCTTCCATTGTGGCAAAGCGGGACATTGGAGGAGAAACTGCCCAGAGTACAAGGCTACCCTAAAGAAAGGTATCTTTCTCGTTGAAATAAATCTTTCTATTAATTCTAGTTCTTGGGTACTTGATACCGGTTGTGGAACTCATATCTGTAATCATGTACATATGCTAAGTGAAGTTCAACAACTCAAAGAAGGAGAATGTGTCTTGAAGATCGGCGATGGCTCAAACGTTGAAGCTCGAGCTTTAGGTACAATTAGATTAGATTTAGGTAGTTTTGAGTTAGTCTTAAATAAAGTCCTTTATGTACCGAGCATTATTCGTAATATAATTTCAGTTCCAATTTTAGATTGTGAAGGTTATGAAACTTATATTAAGAATGGTAAATATTTTATCAAATGGAACAACTCTTCCTTTCACATCGGTACTCTAAGTAATGGACTTTATCTAACTCAGAATATCAATATTATGAATATACAACGAGAAACTAAACGTAAGAGAGATGACAAAGTTTCAGCTCCCTTATGGCACGCTAGATTAGGACACATTTCCAAGAACAGAATTAGCAAGATAAACACTTTAGGATCATTCTCTGAAAATGATCTCAAAGAGTTAACTTCTTGTGAATCCTGTCTTAAAGGAAAGATGTCCAAAGTTCCTTTTAAAGGGACTGTGGAACGTGCCACTAAGGTTTTGGATCTGATCCATACTGTTGTTTGTGGACCGCTTAGTGTAAGCACTAGAAACAATCATCAGTATTTCATAACCTTTACTGATGACTTCAGTCGGTATGGTTATGTATACTTAATGAAGTAAAAATCTGAAGCTTTTGAGAAATTCTTAGAATTTCAAAAGGAGGTTGAGAACCAAACTGGTGACAAGATCAAAGCACTTCGATCTAATCGAGGAGGCGAATATCTTAGTGAAGAATTCCTTAATCATCTCAAAGATAATGGGATTATCTCTCAGTGGACTCCTCCGGGAACTCCTCAGCTTAATGGAGTTTCTGAGAGAAGGAATCGAACTCTACTTGATATGGTTCGTTCCATGATGAGTTTCACTGCCTTACCACCTTCTTTCTGGGGTTATGCCCTAGAAAGTGCAGCAAAGATTTTGAATCTAGTTCCCTCTAAGTCAGTCCCTAAAACGCCTTATGAAATGTGGTATGGTAAAATCCATAGTTATTCTTACTTAAGAATTTGGGGTTGGCCTGCTTACGTGAAGAGGACAGTGGGAGATAAGTTAGAATCTCGTTCTAACTTATGCTACTTTGTAGGTTATCCTAAGGAATCCATAGGATACTACTTCTATGATCAATCTGAGCAAAAGGTGTTTGTTTCCAGAAATGCCACTTTTCTTGAGGAACCGTTCCTTAAAGAAAAGAAAGGGAAGATCATAGAATTAGAGGAAGTACAAAATGAGCCCACGCCACATACTGAAGAAACGTCCCCTTCTGATCAACTACAACGAATCACGAATTTCGATACACACGTAAATCCTCCTCTGAGGCGTTCTGAACGCACTCCTAGACATCCGGAGAGATGGTATGGATTCTTCCATGAAATCTCTCAAAAAGATAATGATCCTTTAACATATGAGGAGGCACTTTCGGATTCTGACTCTAAACAGTGGAATGAAGCCATGAAATCCGAAATGGACTCCATGAACTCCAACCAAGTTTGGACCTTGGTAGATTTGCCTGATGGGGTCAAACCCATAGGTTGCAAATGGATCTTTAAGAGAAAGCTTGGAGTTGATGGAAGTATGGCAGCTTACAAAGCAAGACTGGTTGTAAAAGGATTCACTCAAAGACCTGGCGTGGATTTTGATGAAACCTTTTCACCAGTTGCAATGCAAAAGTCTATTCGGATCATGCTTGCCATTGCTGCGTATTATGACTATGAGATATGGCAAATGGATGTGAAAACTGCTTTTCTCAATGGTGACATTGATAAAGACATTTATATGGAGCAACCCATAGGTTTCACATTCAGTGGGAGTGAGCAAAAGGTTTGCAAACTCCAAAAATCAATCTATGGATTGAAAGAGGCTTCTAGGAATTGGAACACTCGATTTGATGAATCAGTCAAAGCGTTTGGCTTCATTCAAATTTCAAATGAATCATGTGTGTATAGAAAGGAATTGGAGACCTCAGTGCAATTCTTAGTACTTTATGTTGATGACATCCTTCTTATTGGGAATTCGAAGGATGACATGAAAGTGACTAAGTTATGGTTATCAAACCAATTCGAGATGAAAGATCTTGGTGATGCGTCCTATATCCTTGGAATTAAAATCTATCGAGATAGATCTAGAACGTTAATAGGACTATCACAGTCGATGTACATTGACAAAGTATTGAAGAGATTCAATATGGAGTCAGCAAAGGTTAAGAACCTTCCTATGAGTGTAGGAACATGTCTTTCAAAGAAGATGTGTCCTAAGACTAACCTTGAGAAGGAAAGAATGACTCATACACCTTATGCATCAGCAATAAGTAGCATAATGTATGCAATGTTATGTACTCGACCGGATGTGGCTTATGCACTTAGTGTTACAAGTCGTTTCCAATCTGACCCTGGAGATGGTCACTGGGCTGCCGTGAAGAATGTTCTCAAGTACTTGAAAAGTACTAAAGATTTATTCTTAGTTTACGGAGGTCAGAAAGATCTTACTGTCGAAGGATACTGCGATACAAGCTTTGGATCTGACTTAGATGATTTTAAGTCAATGTCAGGATACATTTTCTGCCTAAACGGCGGAGCAGTGAGTTGGAAGAGTTCCAAGCAAACTACCACTGCAGATTCGACCACTGAGGCCGAATACTTGGCTGTGAATGATGCAGCTAAGGAAGGTGTTTGTATTAGAAACTTCATTCAAGAGTTGAATGTTGTTCCTAGCATGAAAGACCCCATTACTGTGTTTTGTGACAACACTGGGGCGGTTGCTCAAGCAAGAGAACCAAGATCTTACCAATGGACCAAGCACATTATGAGGAAGTATCACCTAATCCGTGATATTATCAAAATAGGAGATGTGCAAATTGAGAGGGTCACATCAGCAGAGAACGTGGCAGATCCACTTACTAAACCCCTTAGTCGAGAAGCTTTCCAAGGTCATCTTCAGAAGATGGGACTTAGAGTAGCTTTAGAATGGCTTTGACGGGCAAGTGGGAGATTGTTAGGAATAGTGCCCTAGAAAGCCGATTGTATATCCGCTTTGTACTTTTTCTTATTTTAATCACAGACAATCTTTGAATGAAATAACGAATTGAGGCAACACTTCTTTATATGCTCTTGTTTGGTATGCGTTTACTTTATCTGTGCATGTATAAGAACTCCCCTAATCCTGATGACTTTAGGACTCTACCATTTAGGTGAAATGGTTCATGAAACGAGCCCTATATCACATAAGTCATGATTAGTAAAATACTCCAAGCCGATGAGCCCTACCGACAGTGGGAGTGTCAACCTGACTCCTCTAAGGCTTGTTTGTGGGATCACGCCCTTAAGAAGGACCACCTTTTTTCATGGAGGTGCAAAGTGTATAGTTGATACATGCGTGATACATGAGGGTGCTCACTTCAATAAGTAAGTTCACTGAGGTGCCCCGTGTGAGAACATTCCTAAATGGGAAAGGAAGTTTCTATTTCCGGAAATAGAAACTTCCATATTAGGAAATATCTCACGAGTCATTGATGTGATTAATTGATCCTTAGACTTGAGGTTCCTTGTCACTTTATGAGTTAACTCTGTAGTCTTAGGTATAAGCTTTAAAGGGTGTCGCCTTAGACAATTGATTCAAGGCTTATGCTGGGGCTGCACAAGTGATTCATGAAAGTGAATGCGAATCAAGAAAGGACCTACACTTACATTTGCAAGGTGATCTCTTATTGTGTAAGTCATTCATATGCCATATGCAGTCCTTGGCCAAGGCAGTAGATCAAGACATCAAGAAAAGGGTTTCTTGGATTGAGATCAAATGGATATGAAATGCACTTAGATTTAAGACCGGATTATTAGGGTTCTGATTATTCCCTTACCCTAGATCTTGGTTGAGAGATAGTAAGTAGGAGGATTGTATCTCACATGAATCAATGACTTAAAGGTTCTGTCGAATCCGAACATTCCAATTCAGCTAGGGGTTAAACATCTGTTGCTAGACTATGGTCGTTTAATCTGTGGACTGATTAATTAATTAGTGAATTAATTAATTAGGGTCACTGCTAATTGAATTGAGAACCTAGAGGGTCACACACAACAACTTGGTTACATGAGTTGAGGCTTTAAAATGATTAAACGAGTTAATCGGGCCAAGAGGGTTCCACACGTGTGAAACCACACGTGTGGGTCACGTGAGTGACACGTGTCCTTGTGACACGTGTCCCACACGTGTATATATATATATATATATTGTATATATATATATATATTAAATAATTAAATGTGTTAATTATTTAATAGACTTTGGTTTAATTTTGAATTAAAAAGAAAGTCTAATTTTGGAGAAAATAATCTAGTTAATTAATTATGAATTAATTAATTAAATAAAATAAGTTATTTATTTTAAATAAATAAAGTATAAAATTATCCAAAAATAGTTTGGATATTTTAGCTCTCTTGAAAGTTGATTTGAATTTGAATTTAAAGTCAAAGTCAAAATTACTTGATGATCAAGTAATAGGAGAGAGAGGAACCAAAACCCTAGTCCATAAGGACTAGGAATTTTCGGCCACTCCCCTCTTATAAATAGGGGAGCTCGAGCTCCCCTTAGAGCTAATTGGCAATTCTTTTGGCTCATGTGTTGAACACCATCCTTTCTCCAAGATAAACGAAACCCTAGGTTAAGCCTAAACACTAACTAGAGAACTAGCATCCTTACTAGTTAGATTGTAGTCAAGTTAGTGGACTATCTCTAGAGAGCTTCAAGTTAGAAGTTTGAAGATTCGAGCTTTACCAAGGAGAGGGGATCAAGCCGCGAGAAGAGCGTTCTTGGGTGGCTTGAAACGCTTCAAGAAAGACAATTAAGAAAGTAAGTTTCTAATCCCTACGAATTTGGTCACACGATTGCGAGTCCTAGATCCTTTTGTTGGAAATTTTTTAAATTTTCGCTGCTTTTTGATTCGTGTTTTCCAACATCCTAAACCTGGTGGACTTTGATTTCTTACTTAATAATTCACTAATTATTTAATATCTTTTAATTAGAATTAGAATAAGATCTTATGTTACTCTCGAAGACAACTCAAGAAATCTTTCTCTTTCCTATTTTAGGAGTTTGACTATTCAACTTTAATTAATTATTTTTGAGTTTGTACTTATCAATTAATTCATAACTAATTAAAAGCCCAAAAATTAATTAACAATTTAATTAAAAGTTTTCACATGTGTGGCTCGAGCCACACGTGTTATTCACGTGTGTTGTACACGTGTCATAGGGCCTACGCACGTGTGGCCCCACTTGATCAACATTTTGGTTATTTTGTTAACCCGATTAACTTCCTACCAAAACACTCGTGATCTAGCATTTGAGCCACACGTGTTATTCACGTGTGTTGTACACGTGTCATAGGGCCTACGCAGGTGTGGCCCCACTTGATCAACATTTTGGTCATTTTGTTAACCCGATTAACTTCCTACCAAAACACTCGTGATCTAACATTTGTGTGTGACCCTTTAGGTTCATTATTCGATTAACAATTACACTAATTTAATTAATTCTCATAATTAATTAATTAGTTCACAGATCACACTACCATAATCTTGTAATGGGTGTGTGACCCTAGCCGAATAATGAAATGAATCAAATAATCTTTTAGTCAATGAGAATCAGTGAAATACTATCCTCCTACAACTCCATCTCTCAATCAAGATATTAAGGCGTGAGAATAAACTTAGAGCCTTGTTATTCTTGATCTTTAAAATTAAGTTCGTTTCATATCCATTTAGACTAGGGCTGTCAAAATCGAACCCGACCCGAACCCACCCGCTTTTTTTCAGGTTAGGGTTGGGGGTTTTCGGGTTCGGGTCAAATCGGGTCGGACCCGATTTCAACCCGGAGAGGAGAGAGAAAATAGGGTCAGGGTTAGGGTCAACCCGGGTTGACCCGAAAAACTAAACGGGTGACCCTGTAACCCGGACCCAACACGAAGGACCCGACCCACCCGAGAATATGGAGAGTATATATAGCAGAAAACCCTAATTTGCCTCAGTTCTTCATCGTTTCTTTTCTTTCCTCCAAACAGAAACAGCGGCGCATTCTCTCTCTCTGCTCCAAGAATTCCACCACTCACCGCCGCCTTCACCGTCGACCACCGGACATCACCGTCGACCACCGGACATCACCGTCGGCCGCCGGACATCAGGTATGTTCATGTTCTTCAGGCATTTTCTCTTCTCTCTCTCTCTTTTTTTTTTTTTTTCTAATTTCGTAGTTAAGTAATAGCTAATTTGTTCCATAAAACCTTCTCTAATTACTTAAAAATGAAACAAAGGCTTCAATAATCCTGCGGTTGTTGTGCTTTAATTTATCATTCTCGAGGAATAGAATAATAATTTTTCATATTTATGATGGAATTTTTTGTTAGAGATGGAGACAAGCCAGTGAAGAACAACCAGCAGAAGTTGGGATCTGCTGGACTTGCACTGCATTACGCCAATATCATTATACAGATAGACACGCTCGTGAGTTCATTAATCCTTATTTTCTCGGTTACATTCTTCTCTAGCGTTGTTCTTATTATTCCCCTTTCTTTTTATTTTATTGGCTTCGTGTACTGAAAAAAGGCAATGTTGGTAAAACAGAATATTTGTAGCTTAATTTTGAACTAAGGCTTGACTTTAATCAGGTAACTAGATCAGGTTCAGTTCCACCGAGTACAAGAGATGCTCTATACCAGGGATTGCCACCAGGCGTAAAGTTGGTTTTGCGCACCAGATTATAATCTTTTCAACCAAGGAAGAGGTAAGTGTTCTTTCTACTCAGATTAATCGAGTTACACACAAACACACACGTGTGTGAGTGCATATATTTGTGATTTTCCATATACAATATTTGATGCTTTTGCTTCTTCTGATTGTTCTTAATTTATGCAGTTAACAATCCCACAAATCAAAGTTGAGATGGAGAAAACTCTGCAGTGTTCGTCCCAATGGCAAAGAGGTAATGGGGAATGGTTTCCTAAGCATCTCAAAACTGAAAGTTGTATCTTTATTCCTTAATTTTGTTCACTCTTAGTTTATTTTATATATTGCTTCTTGGCTTTATTGATTTTTTATTCTAACCATATTATTATGAATGTTAATAATGATATTAATTGTTTGAATGCATTTTTATGTTTCTGAGTCTCTTAAAAGTTAACACTAACAAGGTATAGATGTTGTAAACAAAAGGCTGGATCAATAAAATTGCGGAAATTGCTACCAAGAATCGATTTTTATATGTTTATGGTGCAATTCTTGATTGATACTTTAATGGGTTCTACTAATTCAATTATTGATGCATGAAAAGTTGAAAACATCAGGCAATGTATGTATTTTGGTGTTATTTAGCTAATTTAGTGGCAGAAATTGATTTAATTTATGTTTAGGTGAAATAGAATTCTTCATATCTATTGTTACTTAGTTTGTATAGTAATCACATGGTTGATTTTTCCCTCAGGAGTTTCAAATAAGTATTTCCACAAAACTGAATTCTGGAAATTGGCATTGATACAGACAAATCCACCCTAATATTGTTGAGTTGATTAAGGAAAAAGGTAACACTCTGCTGCATTAATTTGTACTTGTTTATTTTATCTGCTGCATTATTATGCCCCTATTAGTTGGGGAAACTCTGATTTAAATGACATGAATTATATATTTGAATTTCAAAGCAATCAATATCAGTTTAATAATCATGGCTATGTGGTCATCAAACCGATGATGAATCTAGTACGGCTACTTATGTTGATGACCTCGGTAAGTAATCTTTTTTATAATTAATATATGAATTCTTAATATTTATTACGAATCTTATTTGAACATACTTGCTTATGGTTTTAGGTGGCAGACTTGGTGAAGAATATGCAAGACTGTATAATCTTATGATGGTGATGTGAAAGTAGAAATTTGCAAGACTATTATTTTTTGTGTTATCTAGCTTGGAAGTGCATGGATGTCTGAAATCTAGTTTGTTAAACTTATTTTAAGTTTGTGGGAGTTGATTTGATTATTATTTGATTTTCATGTTTAGGTTAATTTGTTGAATTATGCAAGAACATGCTTGGTTCTCTAAATGTTTGTTTTTATTTTTTATCATAATTACTTTGTTCTGATCTTTGAATTTTTTAATGCACTAGCAAAATTCTTCTGTAATTTGAAGTGTTGAATGCATCAGAAAATCCTTCTGTACTAGTTACTATGAAGTTTTGAATGCATTGGATAATCTAAAAAAAAAAGTGAAAAAAAGCCAAAAAAAAGAGGGAAAATAAAAAAGGTTCGGGTCGGGTTGGCAGGTGGGTCGGGTTAGCAGGTTGACCTGAAAAAAATCAGGTCAACCCGAACCCAACCCGAACCTGATAGGTTCGGGTTCGGGTTGGGGGGTTCGGGTTCATTTCGGGTTCGGGTTGACCCTTTTTATGTAATACCCTTACCCCAACCCGACCCGACCCGACCCACCCGAATTGACAGCCCTAAGTTAGACCTCAATTCAAGATTTTAAGACATGAGAATATTTTTTTGTCATGTTATCCCGCCAAGTCAGCAAAGAAATGAGTCACGTGGCCAATTCTGACAACTATCAAATTTTCCTGCGAAAATCGGAGTTAAATTGTAAAATTTTAGAACTTATAGGACATAATTATAAATTTAAAAAAGAACAGGATCAAAATTACTAAAATTACAAACTTATATAAATTAATTTCAAAATTTGAAATAGATAGAACTAAATTGGTAACATTGCAAACTTACGACCAAAATTTGTATTTTTGTCAAATTTAAAATCAGACGGGTTCGAATGTTTCAAGTTCCAACACGATTTAACCCGGAAAATATGGTACTGCTCCGGAAGTTCAAAATCGGGTCAGGATATTTTGGAGCCGCGCTAAAGTTACCCGTAGCAGAACCTCGCGGACGCCACTTCATTCCCTAACCCCAATTTCACTTACGCCTCTGGGTTCCGCTCCCCTTCTCTCCAGCAAAACACTGAATCAACAAAATTCAACCAATTTTCGGCTTCAATTATCGCTACTGAAGGTAAGTGTAATCTCGGCGCATCTAATTCGACGTTTAATTTTTGCTTTTGATGAAAATCCATGGAGGAGACTCACCGGAGGAGGTAATATATGTGAGAATTAGGGCTCGATTAGGATTTACATTAGGTTTCTAGGTTTTAGGCAGCATGAAGAGCCGGTCGCATCGGCTTCCGGTGTCGGAACCCCACCACGACGACTGGGTGGACGGTTCATGGACGGTGGACTGCGTCTGTGGGGTGAATTTCGACGACGGGGAGGAGATGGTGGATTGCGATGAGTGCGGGGTTTGGGTGCACACGCGGTGTGCACGATATGTCAAGAGTGAGAAATCCTTTTCTTGTGATAAGTGCAAGAACAAGAACAGTGGCAGTGGCCTGGGCGGCACTAGGAACGACAGCGAAGAGACGGAGGTGGCGGAGTTTTTGGTTGAGTTGCCCACCAAAACGCTGAGGATGGAAAATCCGAATATAGCAAGTGTTTCCTCGCGTACGCCGTTTAGGCTTTGGACTAATATTCCCATGGAGGAGAGGGTTCACGTGCAAGGGGTGCCTGGGGGGGAACCTGCATTGTTTTCGGGGGCTAAAATGTCTCCCATATTCGGTCCTGAGTTGTGGAAGTGTACTGGTTATGTGCCTAAGAAGTTTGAATTTACTTATCCTGAATTTCCATGCTTTGGTCCTGGTAAGGTCTTGGAAAAGATAGAGGAGGAGATAGATAAGACAAATGGTGAAGAAAATGCCAATCAAGCTGATAATGGTGTTGCAGTGCTATTCTCTCTGTCTAAGGAGAATCAAAATACCTTGCCTACTCCTGCAGTTGATTCTGTTGTAAAACGGCCTATTGAAGGCGGTGGGTGTTCTGATGTGGTGTCTCTTTCACAAAAGAAGTCAAATGGTGAAAATCTGATTGCATGTCCTGCAAACAGTATAAAAGAGAGGACCTCAATGCCTATTGTGTTGCATTCTGGAAAACGCAAGAAAGAGGATCTTGGAATTTTGAAGGATCAAAATGTGAAGAAAAAGGTGAGGACTGTTGACAAAGAGGGAGATTCGAGAAAGCGGGCTGGTCATGCTTCTAAAGCAGGTGATTTGGTTTACATTTTACTTTATCTCTTATGAATTTTTACAGTTTTTTCTGCTTTGGCAGTACATTATTGAGCACTTGAGCTTGCTTTGGTCAATTTGCTCAAAATTTTTATGTGCTTTCTTAATGTAATTTTTTTCTCCATCTGTGGTTCTAGCTTCAACATTCTTAAGTGATGCAAAAAACTTGGAGTTTTCTCAAGACAGAAGCCCCAAAACTTCCGTTGATGATGTTAGATACGGAAATGATATTCATGATCAACTGTCAGATAGACTTGGTGAATGTGCTGCCAACTTAGCTTCGGATGAGCCTGGTCCAGATCCCACCCCTAGAAATAATGTTTCAAGTGGTGAAATGTCGAGGGAAGGGAATAAAGAAGAGCAAGTACATGTGGAATCTGAGCATGGCGTGAAATCATTGACAGAACCTAATGGTGCCCTGAGCATGCCTGTAAAAGAAGAGGTATGTATAGACACTGCTCGAGCATAGTTTCTTCAAATATTGACT
Source organism: Lantana camara (assembly GCA_037501455.1). Classification (NCBI taxonomy): domain Eukaryota; kingdom Viridiplantae; phylum Streptophyta; class Magnoliopsida; order Lamiales; family Verbenaceae; genus Lantana; species Lantana camara. The sequence continues at coordinate 115,880,296 of CM074857.1, forward strand.
TTCGGTATGATAACATCTTAGTTTAATGCAACTTTATACAAATGTGATCTGTTTCCGGTCAATTTATCTGTGCATGCTGCATTCATCACGTCTGTGTTACATTTTGAAATTGTATTTTAATATCTTGTCCTACTTCTGTTATTACTTGCGATTTTGAAGTCACAACGAAGCTAGAAAGAGGATAGACCAGGCAATATTTTGTTGTTTACAACATATAGCTAACTGACGCCTGAAACGAACATATAGCTAACAGCTAACTGACGCCGGAAACGAATATATAGCTAAGTGATGCTTGAAATGAAACTGGTCGTTAGAGGGGAATTTCACTTTCATTCTTCCATTTTTTGTCTTATTTGTGGAGCATCTTTTTGTGCTGCTAGCTGAGTAATGTTTTTATGTTGATTTGTTTATTCTATTTATTGAATTCTTTTTCTAGCTTAAGCCTATCATGGTACCATATGATGTTAAATATCGATAGTAAAGAGGATTTTTTAGTCATGACATGCATGTCTGAAAAGTTAAACCCTGTATTGGATGTCTTAAGTCAAAAAACTCAAAACAAATGACTGTAGAGGAGATCACAAGAAGATATGTTTCGGTACCAGAAGAGGATAGACCAGGCGATAGTTTATAACATAGTTAGCTTAAGCCTGAAATGGGACTGGTTATCGGAGGACATTTCTATGTTACATTCCTCCACTTATTGTCTTATTTCCTGGGGAATGGGGATTACTTGTTGCTAGCTAAGCAATGTTTAGGTTGATTTTGTTTCCCTTTGCTGAATCTTTTGGTTGTTTAAGCCTATTTTGTTAGCTTATGTAGTTAAATTTCATTTTTAAAGAGGATTTCTTAGTCTCACGGCAAAGGAATATGCTTTGAGAAGTTGAACTCTGTAAATATGTCTCGGTCAAAACATATGATAGTAGGGGAGATTACATCAAAGTTACAAGAAAATTTTGTGGCAGAACTATATTTTTGTAGTCCTCTGTCTTGGGGAAACAGCTGCTGCTTTGTAGTTTTTGTGGCATTATTCTTGATAACAGTATGGAAAATGTGTATTCACTATTCACCATCAGTTTCATAATCCTCTTCCTCTTATAAAACTGATTAGATTTTGCGCGACCTGAGGCAACTAGTTTCAGGCTACTATCCCCTATCTTATAGCCAGTTCAAAGATCATTCAACATCCTCAGAACATATAATGTAATGACACCTGAATTTTTAAATGTTCAATTAGGCTCCTGGAGATACTCTTCAGAGCTGTGGGGTTGTTGGAGTAGCTGCCAGAAGTTTAGAAATTGGCTCAGTTGACAATGAGACAGTGGCTATGGATGCGAAGACTGCTGATCCAGATTCTAAAGAAAGTCAACATTGCCATGATTCAGATATTGATGAGGCCAACTCAAGGCCCAATAAGAAATTGAAGAGTGATCAAGCTGCTGATGATCATGGACATCATCATGTTGAGTCTTTACCTCTGAATGATGTGAAATTTGGAACCATGGATGCGACAGCACAAAATCCTGAATCATCTGTTAATCTAATATCTGAAGAGAGTAAAGCGTTTGAGACATTAGTTGTGAGTTCAGAAGCAAGTGACCCAAAGGTTCTTGATTCAGGCAGGAGCATAACTGTTAATTGTAGAATAGATAAAGCTAATGAATCACCTGGTAACCCCTATCAATCCAAGCAAGAAGCTGGATCAGAAGGTTCTGGAGGAAGAAAAAGATCTTCAGGATCTAAAATTAATTCAGAAGTGGCTGATGAATCGCTCAAATCTAATGGCTCCGCTAAAAGTCAGTCAACAGCTGCTTATCAGCGTAAAACAGTGGTTTCTGTGGTGAAGTCTAGCTCAACTTCACGTGGTATCATGCCCAAATCGTCCGACAATCGTGCTGCTGCAACTTCTCAAAATCTTTCTAGTCACAGTAGACAGAAGGAATTATCTGAGAGCACTGTGACAACTATGAAAGATGCTCCTTTGGCTGATGCAGCTGAGCCTGAGGAAAAATGTGGGAGGCCAAAGAAACTTGTGAAAGAATCTTCGAGATCAAACATTCTGTCAAAAGTACCCGAGTCAATTAAATTGTCACATACGTCTGATTCGAAGAGAACATCATCTGATTCAAAGGATTCCGGCATTCATTCTTCTTCTAAAGTTCCCTTGGGGTCAAATTTTGCATCCAATCGTCTTTCTGGTGAACGTGCCAGTCCACCCCCAAATGAGATTGCTCCAAATGTGCAGAACAAAACTGCACCTTCTGGTGCACCTGGCAAAGTTGAAAAAATTTCTTATTCGGGTAGTCACTCATCATCTAAAGGAAACGTGGCATCAATGACTCCTCAAGCATCTTCAAATGTTCCTGCAACCCTGAGTGATGAAGAGGTATAAAACGATAATGACTTTTGCTCCATTTTTTTTACTTTCAACAAAATTTACCCTTAAATAAATGTGTGCTACCTGCAGCTTGCTTTACTTTTACATCAAGAACTAAATAGTTCGCCAAGAGTTCCTAGGGTGCCACGTATGCGGAATGCTGGAAGTTTACCCCAGTTAACATGTCCAACGGCAGCAAGCATACTGATGAAGAGGACTGCCAGTGTTGGTGGAAAAGATCATGGCTTGGTATGCTTTTCTTAGTCACGTGTTTCAGTTAAATCTTTTGGCCATTTTACTTGCTTTGTTAAATTTATGTGATGAATTTCATCTTAATTTACTGATTAGGCTTCTAGAAGGAGGACCAAGGATTTTCCTGGAGACAGTTCACATGGTTCGCTGGAGGTTGATAATGAAGCAAAGAAGATGGATAGAAAACCTTCTTCTCCAGATAGCAGGAGAAGAGATTCCAGCTCAGATCTGCATTCCAGGAGAGAAGCAGATGGTGGTCCAGTTAAGAGTGTGCAGTCTATGAAGAAAAACGTGAGCAGCTCTTTATCATCCAGTGATGCCAATGGACATAATTTATCATCCAGCCGCTCCTTGTCAAGGAATGCCTCTGATGATGATCCAAGGTTTGGTGGCCGTCTCGCGAATCGCACTCTTCCTGGTTTGTGCCCTTGCAGGAAAAAAAAAAACATCGACATAGTAAATTATTTTTTTGGTACATATTGCTCTGTGGTTCTTCTCTCACTACTGGATATTATATGTATTCTAGGTTTGATTGCTGAGATAATGAGCGAAGGCAAACGCATGACGTATGAAGAACTGTGTAATGCAGTTCTACCGGTATATTTTCTTTGTCAATTTATGGTTATCATATTCTTGATCTTCAGTACCTGTTAAAGTGTTGATTCCTTAAGTAACTTGTCTCAATTTTTTTCAATATCTTTAGCATTGGCCTCACCTAAGGAAGCATAATGGAGAGCGTTATGCATATTCAAGTCATTCCCAGGCTGTACTTGATTGCCTGAGGAACCGAAGTGAATGGGCCCGTTTAGTTGATCGTGGTCCCAAGGTATTTCTCTGTTTCCTTTCTTCGCACTATCCCACCCACCCAACTCCAGTTTATATTTGAATGTTTTGAGGAGATTGAAGGAGAAAAATGGGAGAAATTGAAAGAACGTCGAGATAACTGTAGTGTAAGATGAGAACTAAAAAGAAAAGGAAGAATTTGACCAACTAACAAGATAAATATTGAACTTCCTTTCATACTGCCTCTGTGCAGACATAACTGCTATCCTAACTCATTTGCTCTCGAACAACTTTTGGTTAACAAAATTTGTATTGGTGGCTATATATCATTATGAGCATATGAACTGCATTCGTGTCATTGGCTAAGAAGTTTGGTAAACCATGTTATCCTCCTCCTCCCTCTCCCTCTCCAGTGCATATATGCCTGCCTTCATTGTGAATTTATTTATTTCCTACCAATCATTATGTCAACTTTGGGAGATGCTCGGTACATTTGCTTTGTTGAGTCCGTGTATCAGTCCACATCATTTTCATTTTAACAAATTTCTATGTTTTCAGACAAACACGAGTAGAAAGCGGAGAAAACTCGATGCAGATTCAATGAGTATAGATTCAGAGGACACCGAAGAGAACAGAGCGAAAAACACAAAAGATGTGGGGAGCAAGAGTTTCGAGTCACATCAAGAAGACTTCCCAAAAGGGAAAAGAAAAGCCAGAAAACGCAGACGACTTGCTCTACAAGGAAGAGGCATCGTCAGAAGAAGGCGACGTGCCGACGTCGTCAGTGACGACGAAAGCGAATCCTTTTCTAATTCCAGTGAAGATACCATGTACAGCGAAGAGGAGATACAAGGCGGTGGTGTCACATCTATAGCCGGGAGTGAAGCCTCCGCTAGCTCAGACGAGGTTCGATAGCGCTCTTATTCCCCCACCTTTTCTTTTGTATGCTGTCTGGCTTTCTAGTTTTGTTTTGATGCATGCACAAGATGTAACATTAATGTACATATTGTAGTGTTAGTACAGGTCTAAATTTGCTGAGTAGGTTTGTAATTAGATTCTTGAAGTACAGAATGGCTTGTTCTGGTTGCTGTTAGCTGTTGTATGATTCACTTTTGAGAAAGGTATATGGAATTTTACTGACATAGTAGCCAATTGAAGCAAACAGAAGTTTTGCAATTGGAAAAGGTATGGAGTGTTGCGTTTGAGATGCCTACCCACGCGAAACCAGCCCTAAGACAACTTTGTTGTGTACGTTTTGCTTTCAAGCACAGACAGTAAAAATCTTTTTGCCAATATATGGTTGAGAACATTAAACCCTTTTTTGTCCTGTCTATTTAGAACAACGAAGTTTGTTTTCTGTTACATTCGATTACTTCATCAATCTGTTTAGGTGAATTTGGCTGGCCCACAACGTTAGGCTTTGTGACACATTTTGGGATTTACAGAACTACTATATTATAAAATTTAGGCAAATTCCCGATTTTTAATGTTTAGAAAATAAGTTTGAATGATAATTATTGAAGATAATTTCTTCTTAGAATTAGGGGTAATTAATTTTCCAATCAAGATTTTCATATAGAGTCTGGAATCACTATTTGCCTGGTGCTGAGGCCACCGACCACTGTAGTAATGACGCATGAATATTAATATGGATACGACATGGATGTATTATTTTTTTAAAATTTTCATTTAAGAAGTGTTCGATACGATGTTCAGTGATTCCGTTTTTGTAAGTCCGGTCGAAACAACCTAGTCCAAGCCTAATTTTGGAGGTCTCCGGAAAAGGCCGGTTCGGTTCCTCAATATTCGGGAAACCTTTTATTCGGGTTTCTAACTGAAAACTGATGGCTAACAATTTCCTTCCTTTTTAGGAATGAAAAAAGAAAAGAAAAGAAACATATATAAATATTAAATTAAATATAAATAAAAGCCCTAAAGTATATTCTTCCATTACGTATTATATCCGGAATAACCACGGCCACCAATTTCAACATCTTTTTACTAGTTCATATATGCCCACCTTTACTAGATTAGCCTAGGATCTACCCGACCAAAAAATATATAATTACCTTAAATTTCTTGTCCAATTAGGGACAAATCAAAATTTAAGATATGGGGAAGAAATTAAACTATCTAAAATAAAGAGAGTAAAAATATATATAAAAATAAGAAAATTAAAAATTATGATGGGCCCTCTTTTGATGTCACTCCTAATTGAGAGAATAAATTGTTTATCATATGAAATAATTTTAAATTTTTTATTCCATTGAGAGACTAACAACATTTACAATTTAGTGAACACAAGATTTTAAATTTCTTGTTTAAGTAGAGATTAGTGTGTGCTCATTCAATTAGGATTTAGGAGTGTGCGGAACTCTACATGAGATGCTATATTGCATGGATACGAATATGGATACGGCGATACGATACGACACGACACGACACGACACTACACGATACGAATACGGTGATACGGAATTTTTTATGAATTTTTTACGTGAGAAGTGTCGAGCACGACACGATAAAATGATATTTTTAAAAGTGTCAGTATTAGAGATGAGATGAAACTTTAAATTTTTTGTTCAAATAGAAGACTAATGCCTACAATTATGTAAAAAGACTTATACTTTAAATAGATAAAAAGAAAAGATTAAGTATTTTTTTTAATTTTTTTTTTTTTTTAATCTCTCAGAGTTTTCCCCATCCAATTGAGTGAAGGACTAATCTCCAGAGTTAGCTGAAGGCGCTTATTGCGGGAATTTCTCCCAACATAGTTTTTTACATTCACAAGGTTCGAATTCGAGATCTTACTTAAGTGAACTCAAATCCTTATCCACTTGAGCGGTATAAAATATTTTAATTTCAGGACCTTTTAGAGAATTTATTTCTCTCTAGAATTTTCCACGCTTTCAAAGTAATAATCCGAGGTTTAATTAATTAATAATATGAAATATGTCACGCTTGTATGTAAATCTATGTATGTATAAATATATACATATTAGGACCAAAAAAAAAAAAATAATAAACATATATATATATACATATATGTATATGTGTATATATTTATAAGGTAGGTGGCTCCAACTGTTTAAAAAGGCCAAACTGCAAACAAAGGCCAGATTGGTTGAAAATTCGTGGAAAATTATTTAAGATTTGTGCTTTCTCTCAATTTCTCTCTCTAGATTCTCGATCAGAGACATCGAATTGAAATACAAGAAGGTTTCTTCCCTGTAATCTAGGGTTCCCGGTTTCACTTGCCACATATCTATCTATATATACACGAATCCAATCATCTGTGTGCGTATAAATACTGATCCGCCGTGAGTTCAATGTCTTCGATTTTCGAGTTTCTGTTTTTTCTTTGAAATTTCGAATTGATATCGTGACGATTCGGATTCTGGCGTACTTGGTACGGATTTGTTGTTGCAGGATTGAATTGCGGGATAGATAGATCATGACGATTCCTGATTCTTCTGGGTGTCATTATATGATGGAGAATGGAAATATTGAGTTGCCATGCAAGCCTGAGGAAGAGAGGAGGATTGTTGGGGAATTGACTGCCAAAGCGGAGGCTAATTTGCGTGAGGGAAATTTGTATTTCGTGATAGCTAGCAGGTGAGTTTTCTTCTTGGGTAGGTTCTGATAGTTTATTAAGTGATAAAGTTAATTAAAAGTATCGAGATTGCTATATTTACCAGATCCAGTCGGCAATTACTGAAAAGCGTGGGCCTTGATGATGCTAAGATCTTGGGTTTTCTTCTCTTGATTGCTATAAGAAAAAGGAGTAGTTTTGACTTGTGTGTAATTTTGCTGGACCAATTTAATGTTATGGATAATTGTTTCTGTTGCCAAGATGGCCTCTAATTCTTGAGTTATGCTTTGTTTGAAATAAATAAATATTCTGTGATTCCTGCATGTATTTTGGCTTTCTGAATTCAGTGTGTCAACATTGCATCTTAAATGGGGTTTGCATGTCTGCTAACTTTTGAAGAGCTTAGTATTACTCTCCTTCTCTTCCAAATGTAGATGATACTCTTCAAAATTATGTTTATATTTGTGATTGAGAGTAGTATGGTTGTTACCTTGTTAAATGTGGGTGAAACGAATTTTTTGAAATACGCTTTATTCTCCTTTTGCCCAATTATTAACAACAGGCTACATATTATGTTCGTACCTGTATCGATTCTGGTCTTGTTTGTTGAACATCTATTTTTACTTATGTTAACTTTTTCTGCAGGTGGTATAGGGCGTGGCAAAGGTACACTGGGGAAATAGACGGTGATTATCCAATTGATGGCCACTCCATTGATTCTCAATCTGTGGCACAATCAAATATAGACGACAGACCTGGACCAATTGATAACAGCGACATCATTGAAAATGGAGGGGATAATAACGATGCAGACCCGCAGCTTCTCAGAACTTTGGTGGAAGGGCGTGATTATGTTTTAGTTCCAAATGAAGCTTGGGAGAAACTTCTGAAGTGGTACTTATTCTGATGGAATCCTTTTTAAAATTCATAATTCTTCAACAAAATACAACTAATATACCCACGGGGAAGGTTTAATGAATAAAGGTCCACAGTGAACAGTATTTTTTTAAATTAGTAATGTTTTTGCTCTATCCTCAACATGAAAAAGTAGTTGAGAAGAAGCATCTGTAAATGGCAACATACCTAATGTTGTTCATTTTGAATAACTTTGTCATGTTTCCTTCCATTGGAAGAAGCTCTTTGTCTACTTACCTGTATAACTTATGTACAAGTGTATTGATCTGCACATATCCATTTGTTGAATTGCCATCCTTTTTCTTCAAAACCCAGGTACAAAGGAGGGCCACCATTGCCTAGGAAGATGATTTCTGTTGGGGATCAGCAGAAGCAATTCAGTGTGGAAGTTTTTCCTCTCTGTCTCAGGTTAATTGACTCAAGCAACCAGAGTGAAGCAGTTGTAAGACTAAGCAAGAAGGTAACACCTTATGCCTTCACTTTGATACTCCCTGATTATGTCTCTAGTTGAGGTAGTCTGCGGAAACATTATACTAATTTCGCCACTAGGCAATTTACTGTTTCCCATCTATTAATTTGTTAAACTTTTTAATTTTTATTTTAACCTTTATTCTCAATGTTTTATATCTTTAAATCTATACTTTAATGTGATAACTATGAGGTGCATCCATACGTTTCCATATGTAGATTGGCAAATTTTATGACATTTTTTAGCAGTGAAGTTGGGAGTTCAGCTATGTCTTTGATGCTCTACTAAGTTTCTTTTTCATGTTTTCTGATCTGAAATTCTCAATTCACACATGCATTTGAGATTGTTGTAATGCGCTGGGAGAAGTGTTGATAATTCCACATATCCTTGATCAAATTTGTTACATGTTTAGCTCCAGCTAAAGTTTTCGTCCTTGCAACTTCTCACTATTTTTTGTATCAGGCTTCTGTACATGACCTCTATGAAAAAGTATGCCAGATCAAAGGTTTATCACTAGAAAAGGTTTGTGTTCGTGCAGTAAAGTTTCTCCGTAACTTCTTTGGTTAATTTCACAAAGTGACGTTTTCGTTTGTCACTCTTTCCAAATTTATATAGGCGCACATTTGGGACTACTTCAATAAGCAGAAGCAGACAGAATTAATTTCTTCAAAACAAACACTGGAGGAGTCTAATTTACAGATGGATCAAGAGGTAAGCCCATGTTAGAAATGATTGTGCTTCTGCTCTTTAGATAGCTTTCTAGGGCTACATATTGGACAATCACATTGATTAATTTGGGCTATCATGGATGTGTACTCAACCTGTATCTTTCAATTCCTTTGCTTATTGTACATCTAAATGGATTTTTTTTTTTTTCCCCCTTTCTAGATTGGATTAAAATATGGTAATACTTTGAAGTTAACTATGACTGTAAGCTAAACAAGCTGATGAAGCTTGCATTTGATGAGCTGAGAAAATTTATCTGTCTCAGTTTTTCAAATGTGGCTTATGTTGTTGGGTAGGTTGAATAGAGAGAACCAAAGAAAGATTTAGTTCTTACTTGGTTAGAATTCCTTGAATATTTCATTCTTCAAGAAGTAAAAGGGTGAGAAGTCCTGAGATTTTGTCCTGCAAATGTGCATTTCACTGGAATCAGTTTGATTTGTACAAGCGTTCTTCCGGGGCTTAGTCTGAGGACTAAAAATAAATTTATTGCTCTGTTTTAGAAGTTGAAAGTAATTTATTACGGTTTATAGAAGTAAAAAAGTTTTGGATGATTTCTTTATGATTTTATTTAGTCCTTTTATCACTGCTCAACATGACATGGTTACATAGCAAGATTTCTCTTGAGCGTCTCTTTCCAATCTTTTATTCTTTTGCTTAGTTTTATCATACCATCCATAAAAGATTATACACATCTTTATTGGTTTAAACCCACTTTCTCTTTGTAGATTCTTCTTGAGGTGCCCATTCTTGGAGTTGGGAGGGACTCTACTGGAAATGGCTTGGCATTAGTTCCTGTAGAACCTGTAAGATCAAATCTGTCCATCGCTGGTGGCCCAACCATGTCGAATGGGTATTCGAGTTCGACTAATTCTAACTCCAACTTATATCAGCCAATTTCTTTAACTCCCACATATGGGGATGTGGAGGACAGACAAGATGGTTCAAAGTCTGTAACAAGAGAGAGGGGAGGTCTGGCAGGATTGCAAAATTTGGGGAACACTTGCTTCATGAATAGTGCTCTTCAGTGTTTAGTTCATACACCACACCTTGCCGAGTATTTCTTACAAGATTACAATGACGAGATCAACAGACAAAATCCTTTGGGAATGCATGTAATTTCTCTGTTCTATCATCAGAGTAAGATTTCTTTATTGGTGCATTGGAGAAAGTGTCAGAATGACTATTTTTATCTTGCAGGGAGAGCTTGCACTTGCATTTGGTGATCTGTTGCGGAAACTCTGGTCTTCTGGTCAAGCCGTTGCCCCTCGTGCATTTAAGGGAAAACTTGCTCGTTTTGCTCCCCAATTTAGTGGGTATAACCAGCATGATTCGCAGGTTAGCTTTGTCCTACACCTGAAATTATGATATTTTTGTGATGTCTGTAACTTTCATAAAAAGGAAGTTTCTCTACTCTTTTTGTCTAAAAGGTGATATACAATATACATTTAAGATATTTTTGTCTAAAAGGATGATGTACAATATTTCCTTAGGAACTCCTTGCCTTTTTACTTGATGGGCTGCATGAAGACTTGAATCGTGTTAAGAAGAAACCGTACATTGAAACAAAGGATTCTGATGGCCGGCCTGATGAAGAAGTTGCCGATGAGTTTTGGAGATATCACAAGGCCCGGAATGATTCCATAATTGTAGATATTTGCCAGGTAAACGACTTGGTCCATGTAGTTTTCTATATCCATACTAGATTTATGGCCTTCTCTAATGTATGATAATATCAGACATATCCTTTTGTGGCTAAAAATAATTGGACACCTTGATTAGATCAATTTTATGTGAGATTTTAAGAAGACTGCTTGCTGAAAGATTAAAGAATGCATGGAATATGATTTTGCATCCATGTTAAGCCTCAATTTAGTGTCCCTTTCCCGGAGTTGATAAATTTTATGTTCTTGAATTGAATATGTAATGGTTAACATCAAGTTTGGCCTTATCTCCTCACATTATTGTATTGAAAGTACGTTGAACCTCTTGTGATAAATAACCTAGAATCAGATCTTTCTTATTTAAAACGAACCTGGAACGTGTCATTTGGAAGCACTGGAGTAAGTTTAACTTGACTTTCTTAGTTCTATTTTATGTTCATTGTCAAAATAGAACTCTATTTATGTTCTTCTAGTCCTGTTAAAGCCTTCTTGAGTATTGACTAATGGAGGTGAAACATCTTAGATAATCACCCACATCCATTTTGCTATTCATGTATAGAGTTGGAAGACAAATTATGGGCCATATGAACTGAATAGTGAATTGAATGTTGTTGTTAGAGGTTTCAATCTTGGGTGGAGTAAGTATTTGTTACTGGAAGCCTAGAATGTATGATAACATAAATTGAAGGCATATTGGAAAAAAAATTATTGTTAATTTTGACTAAAAACAATGAAGGTAACCACAGCAAACATAATATGTCCAATTAACTGTCTTTGTTCAATCAAGTAGTATAAAAAATGAAGAAAGAGATTACAAAAGTTGATATAGACCTTAATGATATCTCCAAAGAATAACCCCTTTAATCAGGAAATTAGAACTTGAAGATTTTTGAACTGGTTGGACTTCATATATAAGTGCAGAAATAATAAAATCTTAAAAAAGACTTCTATAACGTGTTTCCAGAAAATGAAACTTCTTTAAAAATTCCCTAAAATAGGTTATGATCAGGCCAGACATATTTTTCTGTTATTTGGGGCTATGTTTATAACTGCTTCCTCAATAGTTGTAGCTACTATATTACAAATCTCCTCCAGTAGCAGTACTCTTGTATAGTTGGGACCAAAAATTTGAAGGACTTTGTTTTATCAATCTGCACTGGACATTTACAGACTGTTATCTATTTTAAAGTTCCCAGGAAATGGACTTTGCATAAATATCTGATGTCGTGAAATTACTTGAAAAGTGTCTGTTGATATTCCTTAGTAGAAAAGCTGCTTCTGAATCTAATTATATCTGTGTATTTACTTTGTGAAATTTGGCTAACAGTGAATTTCTCAGGGTCAATACAAATCAACTCTGGTTTGCCCTGTTTGCAACAAGATATCTATAACCTTTGATCCCTTCATGTACTTGTCCCTGCCTCTTCCTTCAACGGCTACTCGATCAATGACAATAACAGTTTTTTATGGTGATGGAAGTGGTCTTCCTATGCCATTCACAGTCACTGTCCTAAAGCAAGGATGCTGCAAAGATCTTAATCAGGCTTTGGGTACTGCTTGCTGCTTACGCAGTGATGAATACTTGCTCCTTGCTGAGGTGGATATTGTGCAAGTTTTTTTTGTTTGTTGATTAGAATATGTTAGCAATTTTGATATAATCTCACCACTCTCCATTTTTTCGTGCAACTTTTGATCTGTAGGTTTATGAACATAAGATATATCGTTACCTAGAAAATCCATCAGAATCTTTGGCTTCCATTAAAGATGATGAACATATAGTTGCCTACAGACTCCCCAAAACAGACAAAAATTTAACAAGAGTGGAGATTACCCACCGCTACCAGGAAATGTAAGTTCCCTTTCTTGGTTGGCAGCTTAAGAGGATTTTCGTTGCAAAATTGAAAAACTAACTTTTTGGAAACATTTCGTTTCGTTCATTATGTGATAGCACTTCACAAATTCATCGCGGCAGAATGCTAATCACTTCGGCAGCTGTCCTGATACCATTTGCAAAAAGTTCCAGTTCCATTGATCTTATACTGAATTCATGCTATACGCTAATGCTTCTCCTTTTAAATTGTGTTGGTGAAAATTACATCGTTTCCTCTGACACTTAAAAAAGTCAATTCATTGTAGTTTCATTGATTTTTACTTGATGACAATCACTGCATTTCTGCTGGCTGACCAGTATCCACATTTTTCCTCAGAGAGAGGAAGCTTTTCTTGACGCCACTAGTGACCTTCTTGGAAGACCCACAATCTGGAACAGATATTGATCTTGCTGTGAACAAAGTACTTTTCCCTCTAAGGAGGAAATCATTTTTTACTTCGATGTCGATTGGTACTAGCAGAGAAAATGGCTTAACAGATGAGGAAATGAACAGCTGTAGCACCCAATTGGGAACCTCAATCCAATCGGCTGAGGGGGTGGACCCAGAGGGAATGTCTAGCAAGGAGCTGTCTTTCCGTCTTTGCATCACTGATGACAAGGGTTACGGCTGCAGACCTATAGAGAAGGACTCACCCATAAAAACTGGTCGTATGGTAAGAGTCTTCCTGGATTGGACCCAAAAAGAGCAGGAGTTATATGATGCTAGCTACTTAAAGGATCTTCCAGAAGTTCACAAATCTGGAGTTCTTGCAAAGAAAACCAAGCAAGAGGCCATCTCTCTATTTTCATGCTTGGATGCATTTCTTAAAGAAGAGCCTCTAGGCCCTGATGATATGTGGTATGGTACACCATTTCCTGAGATGATGAGTGGATGTGAACTTATGTTGGGGGATACTACTTTGCCATCCGAAGAATTCACATTTTTGCATTTTGCCTTCTATTGTTTCAATCTTTACGAGTTGCCATGTAAAATTTTCAATTTATTGCAATTCACCATCTGACTTCATTTTCTGACAAAAAAAGTGTCATTAAGAGATGTTTCTGATGTTGCTTTTTCCATAGGGTGTTATCTCTTAGGCGAGACACATGGTTGGCAGGAAAATGAAGTCAGATGATAAACTGCAATAAATTGAAATTTTAGATGGCAACTGATATAAATTGAAACATTAGAAGGGAAATTGCAAAAATGTGAATAGCAGTGTTTTTTTTACCCTTATTTATTTTCGTTACCCTGTTAAATGTTGGATGCAGGTATTGTCCTAGGTGTAAGGAACATAGACAAGCGAGTAAAAAGTTGGACTTATGGAGGTTGCCAGATGTTCTCGTCTTTCATTTAAAGCGATTCTCGTATAGTAGATGGCTTAAAAACAAACTCGATACATTTGTCAATTTTCCCATCCATGATCTTGATTTGAGCAAATATGTGAAGTGCAAAGATGCATCTGAAGGGTCACATACATATGAGCTCTATGCCATCAGCAACCACTATGGGGGCCTTGGTGGTGGACATTATTCTGCTTATTGCAAGGTAACAACGTAAAGCTGTTGACTTAATTTATGTGATTGTGGTTACCCTCTTGGTCTAACCAAGGCGGGCTTTTGCAAACCTTCTGCTTTTGGAGAATTTAAAGTTGGAGATAAAAGTTGTATTTAAATAATAAGGGATAAATATTTTTTGGCATCCGAACTATGCCCGTTTTTGCAATTTACCATCCAAACAATTTTTCATTGCAAACCGCCATCCAACCTTTGCATTTTTTACAAAACACCATCTAAACCATTTTTTTTGGTGGTTTTGGAAAAAAAATTTGACACGTGGCATTTTCTTAAAAGATACACGTCGGACCAAACCACCTTTAGATGGCGTTTTGTCAAAAATGCAAAGGTTGGATGGCGGTTTGCAATGAAAAATTGTTTGGATGGTAAATTGCAAAAACGGGCATAGTTCGGATGCCAAAAAATCTTTTTCCCAAATAATAATAATGAAATTAGAAGCTGGAAAAAGCAGGCTAAAGGTACTTGTGTATTATTTTTATATAGAAGCAGAAAAACAAATCAAAACAGAGCACTCAGTCTCTTCTATTTAGCTAAAAGCTGAAGAGCACATTGTTAGGAAAGTGCAAAATGAAATGATTAGTTGTGATATATTACTAGTTTAAATTTCCATGTCTGCATTAACTGGGCCGTTATTATGACTCGATTCAAGTTTACATTTTTCTTGCAGTTAATTGATCAAAACAGATGGTACCATTTTGATGATTCCCATGTATCAGCCGTAAATGAGTCAGAAATTAGGACGTCTGCAGCTTATGTGTTGTTCTACCAAAGAGTTAAACATTCTTCCAATGGAGCAGCAGGCGAGACCTCAGAGCGTCACTCCACTTCCTGAAATTGTGATGCTTCTTATACCTTAAGTTGTTTCCATATTATGCTCTCTAAGTGAAGAAGCAATAATATGCAATGCGATCGACAACGAGCCAGGGCATTTTTTGATGAATTGAGAAAATCGAAGCATGGAAAGTAGTTTTTGCTGAAGCTTCGTGACATAGAAGATGATGTAGGTCATGAAACAAGAATGGTATTCAATATTATTCTTAAGGCTATAAATTTTTTGTAGGAAATGCTAAAGGTGGAGTTTAAGGTATCTGATCTGGATCTTATAGTTATTTGTAGGGTTGCATTTTGAGCTGAAATGGTCATGTTTTGTTAAATTAAAATGTTGTCTAGAATCTAGATGATGTACCATTTAGCGGAAACTGACTTATTTTTGAAATTCTTGGCCTACCTTTCGGGGTTGGGATATCTGCTGCAGATATGTGCAACACTGCATTGCTTTGTCTTGTTTTTTTCATCAACATTGAATTATTTATATAATAATAAGTTAAAGTGGCATTTAGCATATCTGTATAGTAAAAGGAGAATGGTAAACGTTGTTGCCATTAAGTACTTAGGCGCACATTTCATTTGATTACAGAAGCCAATATAACAGCAACCTTAAAATCTTAATCTGTAAAATTATATGAGACGGTATAAGATAAATCTATTTTGATTTCTCGATTTCACTATACTTTCAGGTCTCGCTTGTTTATGAGACTTTTAAGTTTTTGTTATGAACTCCTCGACGTGATCATGATCTGAGGATGGAAAGTTTTAAAGGCCACATTCAGAAAACAATTTCAATTGAATCGAAGTATTAAAGGTTCTTCTCCTTCATAATGATATGCTTGGTTTGCTGAATGGATTGAGGGGTTTGTTTCTTTTGTTGCAGATTCTGAATGTTGGTTAGATGCTTGGAGAATTGTGGCTAGATTGAATGGACCGCCTTTGGCTTATTAGCAGCCTAATTAGTTCAATATTTAAATTAGTATTAATTATATGTAAGTTTTATTGGAATTGTTACATAGGTAGGTATTTATTATCTAGTTTGTTAGTTAGAAAAGTATATCTAAATGAGTATTATACTTGTATTTTTATTTTTTTTCACACTCCCAAATGATCCGAAGATTCGGGTCATTTCCATGGAGAAGTCTTGCACTTGTTAAATACCATCAGGTTGATTAATGAAAACCATCTTATTTCTTGTCCGCTCCACTCTTTTCTGTTCTATCATTTTCTACATGGTATCGGTTGTTTAGAATCCTTCCGCACTCAATTCTCTCTTTTTTGAGTTTCATGGCAACTCTTCCAAACGACAACTTCAGGGTCATTGCACTCTCTTTTTTTGAGTTCAATGTCGATTCCTCCAAACGCCAACTTTAGGGTCACTGTTGTTGTCCACATCATAATCAGACAAACCCGCACTTTCTCTATCCAAATGAAAATCTCTCCGCTTATATCTATCAGTAATATTTTCTTCTTCCAAACCGCTCATCTTTTTCAAGGCCATTCTATCAAAATCCCAATGATTTCTCAATTCCTCTCATCTCATGCTATCTTTTTCATTTCTCCTTTTCTGCATAAGTGTCGGTATGAATTAAAATCCATGGATTCAACCCAATCCACTAGGATTGGATTGGGTTGGATTTAACAAATTTTAAATTCGGTCAAATGTGAACTGGATCTGAATCAGTGTGTGTTGGGCCATTAATGGATTGATAATGGATTTCAAATGGATTGTTAATGGATTGAGCCCATATATTTAATTTTAATGTGATATTACTTTTTACTCTTCATATTAATTAAAAAATTACAATATCATCCTAAAAAAAAAGTAAAAAACATATTTAATTTGCTTATGGAGGCATTGCATTTTCATGTAAATGCTTATGGAGCTGCTGAATTAGGGATAGGAGCGGGGTGAGATTTTCGGGATCGGGGTAAGATTTTGAGTTTCCGATCTCGTTCCCAAAAATTTCGGGATCCCAAAATTTTTGAGATGGGATCGGGGCCACTTATCTTTTTTTTCCTTTGTTTTATAATTGAGTTGTATAATTATAATTGGGTCTGGTTTTTGTAATTAGGACTTTTCATTTATAATTGAGTTATATAATCATAATCAAGCATTATCGATTTCAATTGTAATTATTCAAATAAAACAAATAAAATTCTAAAATTTTCAAAATGCAATTCACGACAGAATTATAAAAGTCCAGAATGCAACAGAGTTACTGACTTAGTTGTGAGTTATGAGTTCTTTGAAAAGTGTTTTTATAAAAACACATCTTATGTTACGTATGTTAATATTATTATCAATATTAATATTATATATATAATATTATTATTAATTTATAATCACGATTTTTGGAATCCCAAATTTCTTAAAATTTTTAAAAATAATTCCCATTTCCGATCCCGAAGTTTTTATCGGAATCGGGATCCCGTCCTAAAATTTTTTTCCTCGAATTTCCCGTCCTGATCGAAAAATTCCCGATCGAGACGGGATGAGTCCCGAAAATTCCGATCCCGACGCCCACCCCTAGCTGAATTAATGATATGAGAAATAAATTTAATTAATGCACAGTTTTAACAAATTATTAAAACAATTGAATGAGGAATAATGATGTCCCATGAATCATGATTGTCTTATATTAGAGAGGGATGTCAAAGGCATAAGTTTAATCTCATAAACAAAAGTTCGGATTTTTAATTTACACCCTCACGACCAACTCTTTTTTTTTTTTAAAAAAAATTTAATCTTGTTATATCCCCATTTAATGTGCCACGTATTTTTTTTGAATTTGCCCGTATCGTCATCGGATTTTAATCTTTATTTAATTACAAAACAAGTCAAACGAATTGAAAATGGGTCAAATGAGTCAAAATATAACATATATGTCCAAAACAGGTTAAAAATAGGTCGAAGGGCTAAAAAACGGGTCAAACAATCAAAAAACGAGTAAAGCAAGTCAAATATGATAGTGAGGGGCATTTTGGACATTTAGGCATTATGGTCAAATATAAATCTATTAAAAATCCGGTGTTAAACCCATGAATGATTCGCTAAAATCCATTAAGAACCCGCTAATATTTCAATCCATTTTGAATCCAATCCAAATTCAATCCAATACATCAATTTGCCACCCCTACTTTTCTGTCATTCGATTTCTTAGGTCCTCACCTCTCAAAATTCCTTCACTTCTCTTTGGGCAGTTTTCTACCCATCTATATAGATATTCCTCACAATTGTTGTCGGTCTATCACCGGAGATTTGTCTCTTTTGTGTCGTCCTTGGCTCTTTTCTCATCAGCTTCCGTTCTTCTTCTGAATATGGAGCTCTATGCTACTTATGTTGTGCCATCCATGGCATGCTACTCTTTTCTTTTCTTTTTTTTTTTTTTGAACTCCTTGGCATGCTACTTATGTTGTGCTTTTTTTGCACTTCTCTCATCAGCTCACGTTCTTCTTCTGAGGCTGAATATAGAGCTTTATGCTACTTATGTACGATCTTTTTCTGAGGCTCAATATGGAGCTCTATGCTACTTATGTGTTTTAATGATTGCTCTATCTTATTCATGATCTTAACATGCCACACTCTTTTTCCCATCAAATTTGTCAACCAACTCACTTTCATCCTTCTACATCACCCGATCTTCTTCATGTCGAATTTGTCAACCAAATCACTTCCATCCTTTTACATCAGCTAAATTCTATTCTTTATCGATACATTTGCTAATTCTATTCTTTATCGATAGTTTGCGTTCTTTAAAGTCTGCTCCTTCCGATGGAGTTTCTCAAAATTTACTCCTATATAACTCCTATATATGCGAAGTCTCATTCTTTTTCTAATCAAAATTTTTCATTCAAAAATCAAGTTCCTCTATTCAAAATGTTCTACTTCAAAATTAAATTCTTTCTATCTGCTCTTTCAAATCAAATCGAGTTCATCAAAATTTGCTCCAATCTCAACTAAATTCTTCTCTTCCATATCTCCAATTCTAATTTAAGGATTCAACGACTTCTAATTTGCTTTACTTCAAAGGATTTGGAGTTACCTTTAAAGATCTTATTCTCAGTTGAAATTACTTAATGTGTTCAAAATTTGCTCCTGTCTCAACTAAAATCTTTTCTCTTCCGGTTCACCAATTTTAATTTTATATTTAAAGAATTCAGTGACTTTTGATTTATTTTACATTCAAGGATCTTATTCTCAAATTGAGATTACTCAATCTCTACTCTGTAGCTTGCGGGTTATTACTCGCCTAATTAGTTCAATATTTGGATTAGTTTTGACTACCTAATTCTTGAATTTTTATTTTTATTTTTACAGAAAATTGGTATTTTCTCTCTCGCATGAAAATTGATCCGAAGCTCTCTTTTGCTAAATTTAATGTTTTCTCTATTCTTAGTTTAGTTTTTTTCCTCATCCGTCACCTACTCTTTTCTTCTCTCCAGGTTCCCTTCCCTTGTCAGGTGCTAACGGGCTACTGTTGCCTCCTTGGTCATCTTCTCTCCATGGCTTCTGCCTCTCCGACGTCTCTAGATGATGAGGCATAGAAACAAGAACTTTCTCGCCTCACACAGAGCCTTTCTCTGATGGCTAAGGAGGCTACCAACATGTTTATCCTAGTGGATTTTTGGGCCACCCCAGTAACGGATCTTTCTCTAACCCTAGTCGGATGATTCAGTTTGACTTTTTTCGATCAACCATACTTCAGGCTATGAATCCAACGAAAGGAATGGATATCTCAAGATTGCCAGAAGACTGCTTTCTCTTTATCTTAGTACAAGCTTTGATCTTAGGGGGTCCTTGACAACATGCCATGGTGTTTTGATAAATACCCTATTATTCTAAGCCCCGTAGCTGCAGATGAAGATTTTCTCAAAATGGTCCTGGATCAATGTGACTACTAAATACACATTCATAGGCTGCCCCATAACCAAAAAAATAAGAAAATTTCGTATATTATAGCGAGCAGGGTTAGGGACATCCGATCTTTCATTCTGAAGCCAGGCAGAACTCTTTCAAAGTGTGTGTGGGTGTCTTGATTGAACCCCTGGTACGATGGTTAACCCTAAAACTCCGAATGGGGAGAGATCTTACTATCTCCCTCACGTATGAAAGGCTATCCAATTTCTACTATCTATATGGCAAATGTGATCCTGTGGACAAGTTTTATGCCCTAAATATGCAGATGACTTCTTGGATCCTACCCTGAATTATCCGTATGGACCTTGGCTTTGTGCATCGAAGATGTGGAACCTACTCAATGAACATAACACCCTTCACCAAAATCCTTCCCAACCTTCATTGTTGTGCCCTTCTCCAGTTGGACTTAAACTCCCCATTCCACTAAACTCCTCAAGCTTTAGGCCTGATGGTACCCCTCCTCCACTGATGAAACTAACACAATCACCTTTATCCACTCCTAACTATAACCTAAAAGTCAATCTCCCTACCATACAACATATACTCTAACCTTCTCTGTACCCCCAGTCACCAAAAAATCTCATATCACTACTAAACCCTCGAACCAACTCACAATCCCCTCCTTCCTATGTCGCTATTCAAACTTTTCAACTTAGCGATGGTCGCTAAACAATTATGGTGCTTTCTACGATTCCCAGATAGTCTGGTTAGTTGCCTCTTTAAGGCTCGATAATTTTCAAATTCTGAAGTTTGGGATGTGCCTATGGGGAAAGGTCCTTCGTTTGCTTGGAGAAGTCTCCATGAGGCCCAGTTTCTGCTAGCGGCGGGCACTAGATGGCGGGTTAGGGATGGTATAACTATTCACATATGGAGAGACCGGTGGCTCCGGACTTTAGACCAAAGTTCAAACAAGGAGCTTGTATCCAGCCAAAATGGGTTTCTGTCCTTTTGAAGTCGGGTAATTAGTGCCTTTCATGAACGGGATGAAGAGTTGATAATTAGTACCTTTCATGAACGAGATGCTCGTTTGATTCTCAGCATTCCTTTAAGAGCCTCCCCGAGTCTGGACACGGTTATGTGGTATTACAACGCCAACGAACAATTCACCGTTAAGAGTGCATACCGACTGGCGCTTGAGCTCGCGAATTGCAATCTCAGTTTGTTTTCTAGCTTTGAGAGGCATGGAATATGGAGGAAACTCTGGAAGTTGGACGTTCAAGCGAAGATCAAGAATTTCCTTTGGCGGTGCACGAGGGGTATTCTGCCCACTGGTGCTAGCTTGGCATGTCGATCGACATTTATCTTCTAACTACTCGTGTATTCATTATGGGGAAGGGGATGAAAATTTATTGCATGCTCTCTTTCTCTGTCCTTTTGTGAGACAAGTTTGGGCTCTCTCTCTCTCTCTCTCTCTCACTTACCTAGTAGAGTTGCAGACTAATTTCAATAATGGACTCTTGAAGGCTCTTGATAGTCTAGATTTGGAGGAGGGTCAAAAGCTTGCTACACTCATGTGGGCTATTTGGGGCTGTAGGAACAAAAGGCGTATGGAAAGGGTGTTAATGCAACCACATAAGGTAGTGAACTTTGCGACATCATTCAAACCTTATGAAAGCATTGTTGAGGATGAGGCAATTTCTTTTTTCGCAGACTGCAGAATAGGTTCGATGGTGTAAATCGAGGGAGGGGTGGGTGAAGAGTAACTTCAACGGAGCAGTGTTCAAAGAAGACAATGCAATTGGGATCGGTGTGGTGGCGCGAGGCTCAGATGGTATTTGTGTGGGATGGGAAACGAATAGGAAATGAAATTCCTGTGACCCGTCTGTTACGGAGATGATGGCAGCTTTATCGGCAGCGAGGCTTGGGAGAGATTTTGGATGGCGTAAAGTTGTTCTAAAACGTGATAAATCAGCTTCTCCATGAAAAAGAAAATTGCTTTCCTTTAGGCAACATTCTCGAGGGCATTAAATAGGTCTACTCATTATTCGAGAATGTTCGCTTAATCACTCCTCTTTTATTCGACGTGGTGCTAATATGGTACCCACAAGTTAGCTAGGAATCTAGCTTCAACTTGCGTTGGTTCTTTTGATATTCCTTATTTTGTTACAAATATTGTTGCATTTGAGTTGAACTAATTAGCCGGTTAGGAATGTTGCTTCAACCTGGGTTGGTTTTTTTGATATTCCTTATTTTGTTACACATATTGTTGCATTTGAGTTGAACTAATTATCCGGTTTGACCTTCCTTCGCGGGGGGGGGGGGGGGGGCACAAAAACAAATAAATAGGTTTTATTTGAATTGTTACATGGTTAGGGAATGCAAAAAAAAAAAAAAACAAAAACAAAACAAAATTAAAATTTATTTTTGATTTTTTTTTTCTTTTACTTATTTTTTTTTGCATTTTTAAATTGGGCCCCGGGTGCGGGGCCACACCCGGTGCATGCAAAAATTTCCCCATAGTTAGGTATCTATTATCCAGTTTTCTTTGTTACGTAGTTACGTGAAAAGTCTATTTCAATGAGTTTTGTACTTATATTTACACACTGTCAAGTAATTAATGAAAATCACTTTGGGTACCTCCGGCCACGAGACGGCCCTCAGGATGTCATGGACGCGAGCTTCATTGGAGAAAATCATCCGGATGGTTGAGGGCCTTTTTAGGCCAATAAATTATCTTTTAAAATTAATATGTAATTGGTATGAATGTTGAATTATGCCCATAACTATGCTCTTGACTGCTATTTTTAGTTTGGGCATTTTGATTTGTAAACTTTGTTCGACATGTAGATGGTGACTTATTGCATGATCAATTGACGTTTTCGATTTGATTGATCATTTACACTTTTGGATCTGATTTATATATGAAAAAACTCCGATAATAATTCCAGACTTCATTGGTCGGTTTGTGTAGGAAAAAAAAAGTATATATCTCGCACATACTTGAAAAAAGCATCTTGATATTCCCGAGAAAGACGCCTAAAATCGCAAGAACATTGATGGCCCAAATCAAGAGAGATTAAAGAGCATAAGGAAAAAGATAGATAGAAAGAATATATCCCATCTCCAAAATATCCTCGGATTCCGAATAAATAATAAGTTAATAAAACATTGAATAATAATGGGGGTCCATGCACCTAATCTAATCTAGGTACCTTGCCTAACAGAATACATTAGGAATAACTATACTGGACATGTGCTTTAAGCCTTCACCGCCTTTTCAACTCGTACCACAGACAAAAATACAGAGACACCAAAAGGCATGACACCATGCCAGCCTAAAAGAGAGAAGATAAAGAGAGCAAGGCATCTTTTTCACATTCCAGAGCCCAATAATTCAACGAAAATTCCTAAAATTGCTGACGATGAATGATCCCTTCAAGCTCGAAATGAAGAAAGGAAATGATTCCAAAGCGAATAGCAAATAGGAATCCACTATTTCCTAACAATGAAGCTCTCTGCATTATCTTTTTGCCCCCCCATGATTCTTGGTAGATAAATATCTTTTGAGCTGATAATGATCAGAGTTGGTAAGCTAGTAATACTGAAACAATTAGGCACAAAAATGATAGGGCCCCATGTATAGGAAGTCTCTCCTGAAAATCAAGAAAATCATCAGTAGGAATTATAAGCGTCTTAATCATGATGAATGATGAATATTGTTATCAATTCATAATCCCACATCATTATGAATTGAGGGCTTATGACCAATGCATAAATATGATGCTAGTTGTCATCGGTTTATATGTTTACAGCTATTAAAATCAATCGGAGTAATATCTTTTGGCATCTTGAAAGCGATTCGGTAAATTGTAGTGGTCCTGATGCTACCTTTCCTGTTCCTATAAACTAAGATACTTAATATATATTTTGAAAGACAACAGTTGATTAGTTATGTAGGGCATTCTTAGTTATGGATCTGTGCACAGGAAAAGGCAACAATTAGTTGAGATATACAAAATTCTGCTTAAGAAAGAAAAAAGAAACGACAGGGCATGAATGTTGCTGAAAGTTGCTTCTTATTCCCCGTTATGATCACATCATTATGTGAAAACCAGCTTGTTACAAGAAAAATGAATTACTACACGATGTTCGAATTAGAATTGAGGCCTCTAATCAGATCACATGCCAAACCTCTGGCATAAATTATGGACGTTTTTTCGCATTATCTTTGTATTAAACACAGCGTAAGGAGAGGATTGACTCGATTTCTAAAGCACAAAAGAACATTGATGGCAATAACATAAGACTGACATTCTATAGAAAGACAAAATTAGAGGCACCCAAGAAGGAAGGCCTTGAACAAAAATGAGACGGATGGAGTACTAGTATTCCGGAGACTCAAATTCTGTTTAAAATGAGGCAGACTTTACTCTAAGTTGGGTTAACAAAGTGAAGAGGTCGATTATATAGTAGATTTAATGATGCTCCACAGCCACTCCCAAACAAAAACGTAAAATTAGTCCCACGTTGCTTCTATTCTTGATTTACTGGAAAAAAAAATTGTTCCGTAGGCAGCAGAATTTGGACGAACTTCAGAACAAGCTACACATTCTTCATCATACTCCGTTATGGTTATACCAGTTTCCAACAAGATATATATTTGCTTCCTCAAGTTGACAAATCACTCCACCAAAAATGAGTATCTCTACTACTTACATTCTAATTATGAACACAAGCGAGAATTATTTAGCTTACTGCTAAAATCACTTATGTTAGATTTCACTATTTAGCAACTACAGCTTCATTCAGATTAGAAAGCAAAGCAACCGCAAAAACGATAAAATGAAGCAAAGCAAAAAAATTAGGTACAAACTCACCGCGTCATCAGCAGTAATGGACAAGTAGCCGTCCGAAGAGGTCTGAGGTCCCGCCGGCGACGACCCAGATGACGTCGTACCTCCAGAACTGCCAACTGAGCCTGTAGAGTTTGTACTCAGCAATCCAGTCGTATTGAACCCAAGGCTATACACAGGTGTCCCATCAGGCTTAAACAGCCCAAAGTTCCTCTCTGAAGTCGGGCCGGGCTTCTGATTCTCGTTAAACAAAGCAAAAAAGTAGATATTCAAGTCCTGATTCGGCCTCATCGGCGTCCCCTTCTTCTCAGAAATCAACTTCATCAAGTTCCCGTTATACTTTTTAGCGTTTTCCGGCGTCGCTCCAGCCTCATCGCCGTCCCCCTTCGACGGCCACCCTGTTTCCGAGACCTGCAAACACACGTTTTTGTACCCAAGCTTTTCCACAGCTGAATAAGCGGCGTCGATTTGAGCGTGGAACATATTATCGTAATGTAGGCCCGATTGTGGATCCACCGTCCCCGAGCCGGACTCAAACAGTACGAAATCTAAGGAAACTTGCTTCGGATTCGCCTTGTAGGCGAAGAAAGGATACGCATTAATCTGAAACGGGGAGCCAACTTTGCTGTGGAAATCCAGGATGCAGGACAATTTCTGCGTCAGATCTCGGCGGAATGCGCCGGCGGAGGGCGGGTAGGAAACCTCGAGAATCGCCAAATTGTGTGCGGTCGTCACCATAACTTGCTTGTCGAGGTTCAGCGATACCAGCGCAGTGTGAATGTTTTCCATTGCCGGAAGGAGATTGGACGAGAGCGTTGAATCGTTATATGTGAGAACCTCGTTTCCCACCGCAATGCAGCTGATATTCGTCGCCGGTAAATAGCACTGAACATTCTTCTTCACCCAAGCTAGGGCTTGCTTCTGGTCTCGCATTTTGGCTAAGTACTCGTTTCCAACGCCGACAATGAACTCAACCCCCGTGTTGGCAAAAGCTTTGAGTACCCGCGGATCGGCGTCGTAGAGCTTGACGCGGGTGACGCCGATGGATTTGACGAGCGGAACAACCGCCTCAGGGTGGGGGAGATTGTTGGCGACCTGGCCATAGTTGATGCCTAGGGAAAACGCCGCCGCGAAGAACAATGATGCTGCATTGATAACATTTGGGGATAAAATTATACATCAGTTGAAAACCTGAAATTGAATTGGAGACGAAATAGTAGCAGCAGTAATCGAGCATTTACCTGAAAATAGGAAGAGTGGTAGAGTGGAGTGGCGGAGGAGGTTGAAGGCCATGGACATGGAGGAAGAATGTCTGCGAGATCGAGAGCTACGACAATGGCGGTGAGAGAGAGAAGAGGGGAATTTGTTGTTGCTGAAGCAAGTGCTGTGACTGACTCACTGCTTTGTCCCTTGAAATAAATTCTCACCTCTTTTCTTTATGTTTTCCGCTTTTTCTTTTCACTCGTTTCAACTTTGTATCTTTCTTTTATTTTTTTGACAAAATTGCAATTTTGATCTTTCGAGAGGTGATTTTATTTTATTGGAACAGACTATGTTTTAATTAATTATTCAATATTTCAAATTAAACACTAATTATTTACAAAGAAAGGGGGAAAAACCTCAATAAACGGCCTCCTACTACACCATAATCCACAAATACTTTTTTTAAATATTGTACGTTGTTGTATGCGTAAGCTCACGCCTGTATTCGTTATTGAAAAAATTTATATCTATATGAATACCATATATTGTATTTGTGTAACTTCACGTCTGTGTTTGAGGCTCCAAACACGATAAATATTAAATTAAGTACTAAATTTTAATTTATCCTTAAGACATTAATACCATAGTCCAAATTAAGGACGTACAAACTCATTCCTGATAATAAAACCTCCAACTTATCGTTGTTGGAGTGAAGGTATATTTTTGCCAAAGCTACGACTTTTGGTGAACACATCTTTTATCTTTCTGAAAAGGGACTCAAAGATTTAGAAAAATAGTTTTAAATCCAACCCCAACTAAATGTGAACGTTATAAAGATCACCCTTGGTTTGGAGATAATGTTATTCATCTATAATGTAACATTTCACATTCCTTCGGAAAGAAAAAGAATTGGGGGTTTCCTATAGTCTTTAGACTCGGTTTTGGTCATATGTGTTATGTGCTACAAGTTAACATGGAAATTTTAGCTTAAATATGTATCCATCAAATTCAATTATTACACTTATTATTTAATTAATCACATTCATTAAATTTTAGATCAATTAAATGATAAATATAAAATATTTTCCTTCTTATTATACTAGTTGTTTCAAATTAAATTCGGGATAGAATTACTTCAACCTTACTTTTGTCATGTTATTTAATTGTTAATGAACAAATACTTTAATAAAGACAGGGCCATAGTGTTATAGAATGTGGATTGTTACATCTACAAAAAAAAAGATTATAAAATAGGTAATATATATGACAATCTCGGAAATTTCTTTGTAAGTACCAAACTATCAATTACAATTTCGTAAAAACTAATACTAAAAACACTATGAATGTATGTTCAATCGTAATTGGAATAGTACATGATGGGTCCGGGAATGGATGGTCCAAATCCGATCACTTTACGATTTGTATTTTGTGGAGGAAACCACCGGAGCTTAGCCGGAAAAGAGGAAGTGAGTTCAACCTGTTGGGACAAGCACAAGAAAGTCAGAAGGCCAAGCTGGGGGAACTGGGGGTGATACCCAGTTTGGCTCTCCGACGCTCAAGTCAGTTCAGTGTATGAAGAAAATGTAAGTTCAGTCACAGTTGCAGTGATGAAGAAAGCTTAAAGAATGCTTACAGTGTAGAAGATGACTTGGGTTATTTATAGTTGAGGGTCAAGGGCCCTTTGGTCATTTGCCTCAAGTGGTCCTGGCCGAATGTTGCCCTAACACGTGGCGCTGTGAGAGAGAAACCTAGGAGGAATCTTCTGCAAAAGCGGCCCAAAAGTTAGTGCTAGCAACAGTGGCAGGTGCGCGGGCATGTACGTTGTGTCAGAGAGCCATGTGGGTGGTTGGTAACGAGGGCTTGAGAGCGCGCTCGTGACAACCTTGAGTCTTGGAGGCCAAGATATCCACTGAGGGGAATGTTGGCTCCAATTCAAGTGACGAGCCAAAGGAGAGGCCACTCTGAGGGAGTGTGACGCTCGAAGAGGGCTCCCTTGGCACGTAGGCGTACCCATCGTTTGGTGTGTAGGACGCTCGTTGGAGTGATAGCGCTCGTTGGGCTTAACTCCTGAAGAAGATCTGCGCTCGTTGGGTTCAGCGCTCGTGAACAGATGGCGCAGCCTTGGGGAGACAGATGTCATCATCTCGGTGATGCCACGTGTCTTAATGTGGGACGATCGTATTTTGGCCCCATCATTTTGCCCCCCAATTCTGTAGTCCTTAATGATAAGGACTGTAGAATTTTGACACGCTGAATCTCTTGCACGCAACGCTCGTATAGAACTTGGCGTGTTGAGCAATTTTTCCTCTGAATGCGCCATTAATGCGGTCTTTTCAATTGACCGTTCGTATCACTTCCGCATTAAATGCTGGTACTATTCTGAAGCCCTTGAAACGTCAGAGCATTAAATGCGGGTGCGCGTGGGGCGCGTGAGCATTGGGAAGCATGTGCCGGTTCCATAAAGTGGGCGGTTTCCTAGGCGGGAAATGATTACCATTTTGAATTTATTGCCTAAAACGGCACCAACTTCCATCCCTATAAATACGGGATTCTGAGATCTCCACACTCTTTACGCATTCAGAATTTTCAAGCACCCTTTGCAAAAAAGAAATCTCTCACATCTTCAACCTCTTCTCCAGTTTTCTCCCAGAACTTTCAAGGTAAATTTCCATTGAAACTTTTTAACTTTACTAACCGTAGATTCGGACTCTAGGATTTTGTAATCCCTCAGATTTTTGCCTTTCCGAACCCTAATCTTTTTCCAAGAAAACTCCCAAAAACTCCTTTTCTGCCATGGCCGACCAACACGTCGAAGAGTTTGCCCGTGAAATCCAAGAGATGGCCACGGAGAGTTCTTCTTCCCCTGATTCCCTCAGAGACGAGGAGTTGGGGGCGGCAATGATGGCTGTGGAGGATAGAAATCCAGGAGGAACGGATCCTCTCTTTGAGGAGATGGATCTGGTGATGGAGGCAGAAAGACAAGGAGTCACCCTCCCCATAACTCAAAGTGCCACACATCCCCACCGCCACAGAGTGACCGTGGCCGTTGCAAATCCGCTTCCAGTGGCGGAAGCCGTAACCGGGCCTTCAGAAAGGGCCCGTGTTGCAAATCCGCTTCCAGTGGCGGAAGCCGTGACTGGGCCTTCGGAAAGGGCCCGTGACAAGGGCAAGAGTAAGAAAACCCAGAAATCCAAAGGACCCAACGAGGGGGAGGGCTCAGGTTATCAGGCTACCGAGCGCACGCCAGATGAGACTCCCAGCACCGTCACTGTGGGAGATGTAAAGACAATGATGGCCCCCATCTACTGGGACGAGCGGTATACATGGAGAATTCCTCAAAACCACGAGCGTGCAAATAATCCGCCTCCTGGGGAAATGGCAGTGTACGTGGACACCGTGCGCTCAGGAGGCCTGAGGTTCCCCATTTCAGTCTCAATGGCCCATTTGCTGAATGACTTGGGCTTGTGTCCATCCCAAATAGTGCCCAACGGCTTGGCCCTCCTGACCTGTTTCGTAATTCTGATGAGGACCATGGGTTACGAGCCCTATTTGCGGAACTTCAATGCCCTTTTCCAAGTGGTCAGCTCCTCTCGCTCTTCTCCTGAGGCGGGTTTTTATTACGTCCAAGCGAAGGCCCACATGAAGCTGATCAACTCGCCCTCGAGCACTTATGGCATTGACTGGAAAGAAAAATTCATCTTTGTCAAGGCTCCAGCAGGAGAGGGCTTTGGGGTGATCACGGAATGGGGCTCGTACTCAAAGAGCCGTTTGCCACCCTCACTCCCCCGAGACTGGGCTAAAAACCTGGCAACAACCCTAAGGGACGAGGGTCACCTTATACAAGCAAAGGACTGGATAGACGATGCGGAACTCATGTTCTTGTGTGGTCTTACCAACGACCCTCATTTCCTTGACAACCCTCCGGCTCGTGACATAGAGAGAGATGGTTAGATTTTAGGGCACTAACTTTAGATAGGGATGAATACTAACTGCTTTTCCTGTACTTGTAATTTGCACTTAACAATTCTTGTCCAAGGATTTATAACCTTCGTATTTTCATTTTTGCAGGAGCCGCTATCTTAGAAATGGCCGGTGGAATTAGACAAGCGGCTCGTTTCGCCAACGCACAGAGGAATCAAGCCCCTCAGGGGGATCAGCAGCGTGAACAACAGCGACCCCGTAACCGCAACAACCGCGGGGACGCTCGTGGTGGCGCGAGTTCAAGCGCCAATCCTGAGGTGCAGCCTTGGGGAGACAGATGTCATCATCTCGGTGATGCCACGTGTCTTAATGTGGGACGATCGTATTTTGGCCCCATCATTTTGCAAATGAATAAAGATTCCGTTTTCCATACCTTTGTTCTTCATTTCCTTTATGAATCATATAATAAGACTGTGTAGTATACTCCTGTGAATGCTTTATTCCTTGTGATGATGTTTTGCTTCTGTGATGAAAAATTTGTCTAAGTCTTGAGCGATCGTGGGGGTCTTATTGTGAGATTGCCCCCCCACTCCAGACTTGCATAAATTTTGTTTTTGCTCTTGAAATTGAAAATTTGCCTAAGTCTTGAGCGCTTGTGAGGGTCTTATGGTGAGATTGCCCCCCCGCTCAAGACTTGTATAAATTTTGTCTTTGACACAAACCTTGAAAATTTGTTTAAGTCTTGAGCGATCGTGAGGGTCTTATTGTGAGATTGCCCCTACGCTCAAGTCTTGTGCAAATTTTCCCTTTGTAAATTTATCTTAAAAGTTTGTCTAAGTCTTGAGCGATCTTGGGGGTCTTATGGTGAGATTGCCCCTACGCTCAAGACTTGCGTAAACTTTTCCTTTTGAAAATTTGTCTAAGTCTTGAGCGGTCGTGAGGGTCTTACTGTGGGATTGCCCCTACGCTCAAGACTTGAGCAATTCCTTTTTGATTCTGAGGCCATCATTCGAGCGCTCTGGCTCTTATCATTTTCTTGGTTCTGCAGGAAATCCCATTTTCGAGCGCAAGGCGTTTTAAGAAACGACCAAGGCATACTAGGACTTTTTTTTTTTTTTTTTTTTTTTGGTAGATCCCTTTTTCGAGCGCAAGGCGTTTTAAGAAACAACCAAGGCCTACTAGGATGCGTTCTTGTGGGAGATCCCGTTTTCGAGCGCAAGGCGTTGTAAGAAACAGCCAAGGCCTACTAGGATGCGTTCTCGTGGGAGATCCCGTTTTCGAGCGCAAGGCGTTGTAAGCAACAGCCAAGGCCTACTAGGATTTTCTTCGCGACCCCCTTCCGTCTTGCCTAATTGGTTGTGAGCGTAACCAGTCTATTCTTATGAGGGCGTCCCCCCATGTGGAGTAGATTGCTGGCCAGCGTAACCCGTAAGAGAAAACAGCATTCATATTGGAATGGGTTGCCAACCACGCTCGAGAAGACGAGGGACGTGGGACTTATCCATTCAAGCAGCCAAAGAGACAGGAATATTAAAGAAATTAAAAAGATTATGTTACCTTTTGCTTTGATTGGAAGTACATAGAACCCGTCAACGAGGGTTGTTACATCAGAGTTTGCAAAAGAGCTTTCTAAACATAAAACCGCCGAAGGTTACATGCGTTCCAAGGGCGAGGCAAACGCTCACCTTGAAGTGTCTCCAGGGTGTAAGTGTTGTTAGCTCTGAGTTGTATGACCTTAAACGGGCCTTCCCAATTGGGGTCCAACTTCCCTACGTGCTTGGATACTTCCACTTTCTTCAAAACCAAGTCTCCCAGCTGGAAAGTTCTTTCCTTCACGCGCTTGTTGTACTGTTGGGCCACAGAGGCTTTATAGTGGTGGATCTTAGCCCACGCTCGGTCTCTCCTTTCGTCCAGTAAGTCTAATTCCAAGCTCCTATTGCCATCGTTGAGCTGTGGCTCGAAATAGCCTACTCGAGCGGATTCATTCACTATCTCCGCTGGTATCATCGCTTCTGACCCATACACGAGCGCGTATGGTGTTTCTCCTGTAGCCGCTCGTGGGGTGGTGCGATAAGCCCAAAGCGCTCCTTGCAGCTCCTCAGCCCATTCACCTTTCTTGCTTTCAAGCATGGTTTTCAGATGTCGCAAAATGATCCTGTTGGTAACTTCTGCTTGTCCGTTAGATTGTGGATGTCCTACAGAGGTAAATCGCTGTTCTATCCCCAACTCAGAACACCACTCTCGTGTGTCAGCTGCTATGAACTGGGATCCATTGTCAGATATGAGCACCCTCGGTATTCCGTACCTGCAAATGATGTTCTTCCAAATAAAGTCCCTTACAACCTTGAAAGTGATTTTTGCAACGGCTTCAGCCTCGGCCCACCTGGTGAAGTAGTCGACGGCTAAAATGACAAACTTCCTTTGTCCTGCAGCTATGGGTAAGGGGCCCACAATGTCTATTCCCCACTGGTCAAAAGGCCAAGAAACATCTATTGGGATCATTTGTGCGGCTGGCAATTGAGGGAGATTTGAATGAAATTGGCATTTGGGGCACTTCCTTGAAAATTCAATGGCATCCTGGAGGACCGTAGGCCAATAAAACCCACTCCTCAGAATCTTTTTTGCCAAGATACGCCCTCCGGAATGATTCCCACAACTTCCATTGTGTATGAGCTCGAGCGTCTCCTTCGCCTGTGAGGGCCTTAGGCATCTCATTGGGGGTCCTTGAAATGATTTCTTGAACAATCTCCCCTCGGGATCCAGAGCGAAACGAGGGGCCTTATTCCTGACTTTCCTGGCTTCCACCTTGTCAGTTGGAGTGATTCCATCCCTCAGGAAAATGATGATGTCGTCAAGCCAACAGGGCTCGTTTGGATCAATCATGGCGACCATCTCAGTGGCGACCCTTTCCTTGATCAAAGGTTCCTCAGCTCTGAGGAACGTAACAGAGCGCTCGGAAGTGCCTTCTAAAGCTGAAGCAAACTTGGACAGAGCGTCCGCACGCTCGTTTTCTCCTCGCGGCACTTGAAGTAGGTGAAACTCCTTGAACTTCCCAATGATTTCTCTGGCTTTCTTTAGGTACTGTACCATGGTGGTTTCTCGAGCCTCATATGTTCCTTCAATCTGGCTCGCTATTAACTGTGAATCCACGTAAGCAGTGATTCTGGAGGCTCCATTCTGAAAAGCTATGTTCAACCCTTGCACGAGGGCTTCATATTCCGCTTCATTATTAGTGACTTGGAAGTCCAGCTTGATCGCAAAGTCCAGTTCAATCCCATCGGGGCTTCTGAGGGCCACTCCTATTCCTCCCCCTTGAGAGGTTGAGGAACCATCTGTGTGCAGTACCCATAACCCCTCATTCTCCGCGATGGTGGGCTCGAAACCAAAACGCTCAACCAACAAATCCGCCACAACTTGAGCCTGTATCGCGGTCCTGGGTTCGAAGCATAAGTCAAACTGGCTCAATTCGATGGCCCACTTGATTAATCTGCCAGATACGTCCGGCTTGGATAACACTTGCTTCAAGGGTTGGTCGGTGAGAACTGTTATTGAGTGCGCTTGAAAGTAAGGCCTTAGCCTTCTTGAGGCGTTAATAAGAGCGAACGCAAATTTCTCAATCTCCAAATATTTCTTTTCAGCTCCTTGCAAGGTTTTGCTCAGGTAATATACGGGTAAGTGTTTTCGTTCCCGCACAGCGATCAGAACGGCGCTTGTGGCTTCTGGAGAAACGGAAAGATACATGAATAATCTCTCACCTTCGACGGGCTTAGTCAGCAGTGGCGCGCTCGATAAGTAAGCTTTCATATCCTGCAGCGCCTTTTCACATTCTTCGGTCCAAGCAAAGTTACGTGCGTTCCTCAAAATTTTGAAGAAGGGAAGGTTTCTGTCCGCCGAGCGCGAAATAAACCTGTTCAATGAGATGATTTTGCCTACTAGGACCTGCACTTCCCGCAAATTTCGAGGGGAAGGAATTTCCAAGATGGCCTTGATCTTCTCCGGATTGGCCTCAATTCCCCTCTGACTGACCATGTATCCCAAGAACTTTCCCCCTTGTACTCCAAAGGTGCACTTCGAGGGGTTCAGCTTCATTCCATATTGTCGCAGGATTGAAAAGGTGCGCCTAAGATCTTCCAAGTGGGAGTCCTGGCGCTCGCTTTTGACAATCATATCGTCCACATAGACCTCCATGGACCTCCCAATTTCCCTTTCAAACATCTTGTTGACGAGCCGCTGATAGGTAGCTCCGGCGTTCTTAAGTCCAAAGGGCATAACTAAGAAGCAATACACCCCCATATGGACGACGAACGAAGTTTTGGGGCGGTCTTCCGGGGCCATAAAGATCTGGTAATATCCCTGAAAAGCATCCATCATGCTCATGAGCTCGCAACCAGCGGTCGAATCCACCAATTGATCAATCCGAGGTAGCGGGTAAGGATCCTTTGGGCAGGCTTTGTTGAGATCCGTGAAATCATTGCACATGCGCCACTTATTTGCGCTCTTGGGCACCAAGACGACATTGCATAACCACTCCGGGTACAAGATGGGCTCGATATATTGAGCCTCCAAGAGTTTATTAACTTCCTCTTCAATGACTTTTTTCCGAAAGCCATGTACATCCCGCTTTTTCTGCTTGATGGGCTTGAAAGATGGATCCACATTAAGCCTATGGACAATGACGCTTGGGTCAATCCCGGTGAGATCAGAGGCTTTCCACGCGAATACATCCTTGTTCTCCCTTAGAAAATCAATCATCATGATCTGAGAAGGCCCTGAGAGGTTTGAGCCTATCTGGGTAGTCTTGTCTTTGTTTCCAGGCTCCAGCTCAATGGTGAGGAATTTTTCCGAGGGTTCGATTCTCACCTCAGGGCGAGGAAGTTCGAGCGCCCTTTTCTTTCCCGTCAGACGATCGCCAGAGGCTGGTTCACTCTCTCCCGGCTCGTCTCCTTCTGAGGACGATCCGCCAACGGTCCCTGGGGGAACATTCTCGAGGGGATTCTCCTCGTTGTTTCCGCTCTTCTTCTTATTCTTCTTCTTGTTCAATTTTGCCCTTTTCCGTGCTGGGCTATCCTCATCCAAGTTGGGGAAATCTACTGACTTCTTGGTGGAACCAATTTGGAAGGTTTTCTCCGCTTTTGGCTTTCTGAGGGACAGCATGTAACATTCCCAAGCCTCTCGCACATTGCACAGCACTTCTCCCACGCCCTCGGAAGTAGGGAATTTAATCTTCTGGTGGTAGGTGGAGATGATGGCTTTGAAATCCACGAGGGCTGGGCGCCCAATTATGATGTTGTAAGGGATGTCAATCTCCACCACCGCGTACGTCACCAAGAGTGTTTTGCGTTGAGGGGCTCGGCCGAATGATGTAGCCAGACGTATTTGCCCTCGTGGGACCACTTCTGAGCCTCCAAAGCCAATGAGGGCTGTTTTGAGAGGCTCGAGCGGGAGATCAACCTTCATTTTTAAGAAAGTGGAGTAAGGCAAAACATTAACTGAGCTTCCACTATCCACCAACACCCTTTTTACAACATGGTTATGAACATCTAGACTAACCACCATGGGGCAATCTGAGGTTACACCCTCCCCATGGGGCGTTACAATATGTTCTAGATCCCTGTCATCAAAGCCTATTACATCATTTTCTCTTGATTTTGGAGCGCTTGATCTCTGGATAGCGTAGACAGGCTTGGGCATTGCTGGGCGTTGGTTGTAGCTCCGAACGTGCCTCCGTCGAGAGGCGTTTGAATCCCCTCCTGATGAACCTCCCGCAATCATATTTATGACTGCGAAGGGCTCGTTTTCTTGCTCAGGGGCTTTGCCTTTGTTGCCTCGGCGGCTGCTGCTTTCAGGGGGTCCCCTACCCCTTGGGCTCTTTGACCGGGAAGGACTCCTTCTTCTCCTTCCGGAGCGCTCATTGCATTGTTCATCGTAGCGCTCGAGCACCCGGACAAACTCCTTCAGGTGGCCCCCTGCAACGAGTCTTTGGATTTCAGCCTCCAACTGCCGGCACTCATCCGTGTCGTGCCCTCTCTGCTTGTGGAAGGCGCAGTATTTGTTCGAGCGCTTGAGTCAGTCTGTTTCTCTCATTTTGATGGGTCTTTTGAAGAGCTTTTTATCGGAGAGATTGTAGACTTCTGAATTTGGCCGGGTGAGCGGAATGCGCTCGAATCGACGAGGGGGTGGTGGCGACCTCCTGCGCTCTTGAGGGCGCTCTTTCTTGACTGCCACATCTCGCCCCCGCTCGTGATGAGGTCGCTCGTTCCGGGCCGGGCTGTGATGTCGGGGACCATTCGTCCCATACATATCTTCGAGCGCGAAAAACGGCTCGGCTATTTCTCTCAGGCCCATGAGGGTCCCAGGCCTTCTCTCCACGATGGCATCAGCAAATTTTTTGCTCACATATTGTTTGTGATCCACAGCCTGAAAGAGTACTGGGATCAAGAAGTCCATCGAGGGCCTTTCCACCTGCAAGATCTCCTTATTGAAGCGGGCGAAGAACGAGCGCAGTGACTCGCTCTTGCCTTGCACCACGTTGTAAAGGGCTGTGGGTGCGGTGACTGGCGCCTTCAAAGAATTAAAATGATTGAGGAAGGCATCGGCCAGTTCTTCATACGAGTGGATCGAGCGTGGCGGCAGGCGCTTGTACCACTCTTGAGCCATCCCTACCAAGGAAGTGACAAACACTTTCGCCCAATAATGGCTGGAATGCTCGTAAAGGTGCATGAGATGCACAAAATGATCCAAGTGCTCCGCTGGATCGGTTGTCCCGTCGTATCTGTTGATGGATGTGGGGACTTTTGCCATGCCGGCTTGGGCCATCAAAACTTCTTCGACGAGGGGTGAACCTCTCGCCAGCGGGTGATATTCGTACGTGCCGAAGTTTTCCTCCGGCTCCTTCCGACGGGGGACCCTCGGTGGAGGATCCTTGGTGCGGGTGCTCCTGGCGTCAACCCGTTCATCCCGAGTATGGGAGATCTGAGTTGAGCGCCCTCGTGAGAGCTGTCCCACCATATCCTTGAGGCCCTGCAGCTGGTCTTGCACAGCCGCGAGGACGTCAGGATTTACTTCTACTTGCTTGTCCTTGTGGGCTCGTGAGCCCCTCCTGGAGACATGAGAGTCTCCTTCGTTTTCGTTCACTCGCTCCGTGGGCTCCCTGTTCCTGCCCACGGAGGCACGCTCGTTGCCCTCCTGCTGGGGCACTTCTCTGGCTGGTGGTGGTGGTGGTTGTGCCCTCAAGACAGCCTGAGCTTCTCTGAGGGGAAAGTTCTGTTGTCCGCCCAAAGGGGCGGCAATCTGAGTGGCCTGCCCAGAGGGGAAATACATGGAATGGAATCTTTCCCATGCCCCCTGAGCCGCCTGAACCTCACACTGGGCATAGAGAGCCCGTAGCTGTTGAGTGGTCAACGGAGGTAGCTCCACTCCTTCAATTTCCCTGGGGACCACCACTGGGAGTTGGAGCTGTCCGGCATGGTATGGCTGGACCGGCGGCGTCATCATAGCCGGAGTAAGAGTGTAGCCAGGAGGAGGCATCATGTAACCTTGTATTCCAAGGTTCATCTGGGGATGGACCCAGGAATTCTGTGCAAGCGGCGGTGGGACTGGGAGAGAAACTCCTCCCGCGGTGGTGGGAATGGGCATCACCGGCGGTGCAGGCGGCGGCGCAGAAGATTCAGCTGGTGGAGTTACTCCTGCGGCGGGAGGTGCTCCACCAGCGGCGGCAGAAAGAGGTGGTGCTCCACCAGTAGCGGTGGAGGGAAGAACGATGTTTGCATCTTGGGAGGTGTTTTCTCCTCCTCCCACAGCTCCAGATCTCGTTGCCACCATGGCTGTTGAAAGTGAAGATGTGCTTGTTTCTCTACCAACAAAAAGAAAGGAAGAATATGGAAGGCTGGTTTCCCACAGACGGCGCCAAAAATGATGGGTCCGGGAATGGATGGTCCAAATCCGATCACTTTACGATTTGTATTTTGTGGAGGAAACCACCGGAGCTTAGCCGGAAAAGAGGAAGTGAGTTCAACCTGTTGGGACAAGCACAAGAAAGTCAGAAGGCCAAGCTGGGGGAACTGGGGGTGATACCCAGTTTGGCTCTCCGACGCTCAAGTCAGTTCAGTGTATGAAGAAAATGTAAGTTCAGTCACAGTTGCAGTGATGAAGAAAGCTTAAAGAATGCTTACAGTGTAGAAGATGACTTGGGTTATTTATAGTTGAGGGTCAAGGGCCCTTTGGTCATTTGCCTCAAGTGGTCCTGGCCGAATGTTGCCCTAACACGTGGCGCTGTGAGAGAGAAACCTAGGAGGAATCTTCTGCAAAAGCGGCCCAAAAGTTAGTGCTAGCAACAGTGGCAGGTGCACGGGCATGTACGTTGTGTCAGAGAGCCATGTGGGTGGTTGGTAACGAGGGCTTGAGAGCGCGCTCGTGACAACCTTGAGTTTTGGAGGCCAAGATATCCACTGAGGGGAATGTTGGCTCCAATTCAAGTGACGAGCCAAAGGAGAGGCCACTCTGAGGGAGTGTGACGCTCGAAGAGGGCTCCCTTGGCACGTAGGCGTACCCATCGTTTGGTGTGTAGGACGCTCGTTGGAGTGATAGCGCTCGTTGGGCTTAACTCCTGAAGAAGATCTGCGCTCGTTGGGTTCAGCGCTCGTGAACAGATGGCGCAGCCTTGGGGAGACAGATGTCATCATCTCGGTGATGCCACGTGTCTTAATGTGGGACGATCGTATTTTGGCCCCATCAGTACAAAAGAGCGTATTTCTACTATTTTATGTCACGAAACAAATACGGCATTGGTGAATGAACTACGAAATATTAATATGAACACAACATAATATAAATATAAAAAATAAAAATACGATGCAATCCGGTACAAAATATAATAACTCATATTTTATATGAAAAAAACGTACATTAAATATATATTTTTTAATAAGATTAATGTTGATTTTTCAACTATTTCTAACAAAACTCGAATCCATAGTTCATTTGTTCAAATGTAGACAGGGACGGAACTGGGAGCACTCCCCACTGCCCTCAAAAAATTTTTTAATTTTATATATATGTTTTGAAATTTTTATATTTTCATTCTTTAAATTTAAAATTTCTTCCATTTAATTTTAAATATTTTAATTTTTATTCTCTTTTATATTAAATTTTAATTCCATTTTTTAGTGTAAAAGTCTACTACAACATCATCTGCTTGTCTCACGAACATTAAATATGATTCTCTATTATGAACAAAGAAAAAGAATTTGGTAGAGTTACCGTTGTGGGCTTTTTAGATATTAAGATGTGGGTCATCTAATTGAGAATATTATAACTTTTGTAAGGAACGCTTCACATGGCTGCAATTCCCAACCAATATGATCTTGTTACATCACCTTTTCTAACTTTTCCTCATTACCTTAATTATTAAATGCTCTAATTTCAACAGCTATAAATAAATAATCTCTTCACTTTTCAAGAAGTCTAGATCTCAATGACTAATTTAACATTAATATATGATATGATAACTAAGATATCAACATGTAATGGGTTTTCGACACGACATCATAGTTACAGCGTTAGGCCTCGTTCTTGTCAAATTTCACTGATATGTTGCAGACATGCAGGTTGCGGCTCATGTTCATATTAACTTTCTTTATTACTTAAAAGAAAAGGGATAAATTTTGGGGTAAGTCGTATGTACCTCATATAATTAGATGGAGGTGTTTATAGTTTTTTTTTAAACAACCATTTATAAATAATTAAAAAAATTCAAACTCGGGTCATTATTTTTAAAAAACAACTCTCAAATCACTTGAATCAATTTCTATTGACAAACATAGGTGTTTATCGTCGGACGGACTTGCTTTTGTTTCAAAATTTGTAGTTTTATTTTTATGATTTATTACTGGATTACAAATTTTCATCCCTTCTAATAAAGAAATAATTACATCTTACTATCCTGCATTTATCCCTAATTACAATGCAATTCATTAGTATTGGAAAATTATAATTTAGTCCCTAATTTTTAGAACGGTTTGTGGTCCCAAGGGTTCAGTTATCTCATTCTAAAAATACCCTGATTTGTTGTTAAATTCAAAATTTGTAGGGATCATTTTGTTTATATTTGTAAATTTTAGGGATAATTTTGTAATTTTGGTCATATATTCAATGTAACAATCATAAAATCGTCAGGGGCATAAGTGTACTTTTATAAATTCCGTTAAGGGACCTTAGGCTAAACAAAATTTATAAGGACTAAAATGTAATTTCCTGATAATGATGGATTACGTTGCAATTAGGCCTAAATGCTAGGTAGTAAAATGTAAATCACCCTATTTTTAATAAAGAAATATAATTTTCATTACAAATTTGTATCTATAATAGTGATAACTTATCAAATTGAATCATGAATACATTTAGAGTTTTAAATTAATATTTATGGTTGTACCAAAAAAATTGGTACTTATGGAATCGCTATCACAATTAATTAGAACTTTTCAAAATGACTCATAAGTAACAATTACGGCTGCTCAAACTTATTAATACTAATGTCAATATTAAATTTGTACTACTATTAAAGATGTGAGAAATGAGAATTATGGTGGTAATAATGAAATAGTTTGAGTATTTTACATTAAAATATATACATATACGGTGGAAAGTGAAAACAATTTCAATTTATATAATTAATTTCTTTATCAAAAATGTAAAATGTACATTAATAGATTAGATAGGTGCAAGTCTGCAACATCTTGAATGTGATGCGGTGGGATCCCACGTCAA
Source organism: Lantana camara (assembly GCA_037501455.1). Classification (NCBI taxonomy): domain Eukaryota; kingdom Viridiplantae; phylum Streptophyta; class Magnoliopsida; order Lamiales; family Verbenaceae; genus Lantana; species Lantana camara. The sequence continues at coordinate 115,920,949 of CM074857.1, forward strand.
CACCAGATCATTTAGAGTTTATAAGAATAGAAAATTAGGATGAGGATGAGACTCGAAAGTATGAACAGTAGCCTTATCCGAGCGATTTTCAGAGTTCTTCCTATTAGGCAAACACAAAATGTTAGAAGGTCAAACTAAGAAAATATGATAGGATGTTCAGTTTTGACTTGCGATGCCCAATTCAATAAACCTTATATGAAGATTTAAGTGAGTGAGTGAGAGAAAGTGTAAGAATCACTTAGAATGTTTTACCTATAAGTGGAAATCATTGCAACTTCTATACGAATAAGAGAAGGGCCTTTGCGTAATTCCATGACATGCAAGTACAAGGATATTACTCTAAATACGTGACCTAATGAGGAAGTGTTTGAGAAAAAACATCCAAAGACCTGCCAAATTGACTTTAAAGATGTCCGTAGCAGGGACACGATCATGTACGAAGTGTGAGAGAACACTTGGATAGTTATTGAGGGAGTATTCTATCCCTGGCTTGCTCTAGTCTTTGAGTTCGAGGGATACTTTTGCTATACCAAGCCTCTCATAGCCGAGGGGTGCCTTGGGAGCTGCTTTTGTTAAACTTAATTGGCCACCCATAGGCAAGACGCCAAGGTTATCTTGAGGCGGGTCGGGGAGCCACGTGCCTTCTTTTCATAAGTCTTGGGATAATGACGTGTCCAGGTTATATTTGAGGCACATCAGAATGGATGTATCTTTGTGACGGTCGATTTTTTGACCATATAGGTACGACGTTGTTGTGAGTTTTTTTAGAATTAAAATTATTTAATTTTTTATTTATGTTTTATTATTATTATTGGGAAAAATTCAAAATTGGGACAATAACTGACCCCTACTAGCAATTTCAGGACAGTAATTTCTCCGGCGGCAAAAGTGTCAATTATCTCTCAAAATGTGTCAATTTCAGGACAATGCTCGCTGGAGATCGATGACATGGCACCGGAGTGCTGATTTGGAGATCCATGTGTCCACGTGGCTGATGACTCATACTCCAGCTGATGAACCTTTTTTGCTCCCTTGGATCGAGTGACAACTCTTTCCTTTTCTTGAAGCACATTTCTAAAGGGAGGGAAAGTTTCCCTCCAAAAAATTTAATGGTCCAAGCACTATTATGGTCAACCATTCTTACCTCATTTCTTTAAAACCCCATCTCCACAATTGTTGCTCCTCATTCTTCTTTACCCAACAGAACTGTAGGGACCTGCAAGAGCCAAAAAAATGTCGCATGCAACATCTTCAAATGTTGCCTTCCGTTTTCCGCCTCCAGACCACACTCACTGTTTTTGTGGTAAGATTTCCGTTGTTCGCACCACGTGAAAGGCTAGTAATCCCGGTCGACGATTTTATTGCTATCCCGATACGGCATGTCGCTTCTTCCGTTGGCTTGATCCAGAGATGTGTGAGCGGAGTAAGGTCATAATTCCCGGGCTCCTAAACAAAATTAACAAGCTTGAGGCTGAGCTCAAGGAGTTGTACGAAAAATACCGAAAAACTGCAATCCGAGTTGGTAGCTGTCTCATATGCTTGTTTGTTGTTGTTGTAGCTGTTCTAGTTGCCAAGTTCGTAGTGTAGTTTACTTTGTTCCTTTTTTGCAGTAGTTGTTGTGCTTCTTGTTTTCATGTTTCAAGGTTACTAATGCAAGGGTATATTTTCATTTTCAATAAAGTAATGCTTCTGTGAAAGTGTTGAATGAGTACACATTATGGTGAAGATGAATGAGTACAAAGATATATGAATAATCACACTGCCTAAGAATTTGTGTAAGTAGATTATCCAAACATCATGGCCACTGATCCATCTTTGAAGACAAAAAGGAATTGTTTTCAAGGGACTGCCCTGTACAAAGCTTACTGCTTCATGCAAAAGATAAAACCTAAAAGTAATGAGCACAATTAGATACAAAAGGAACTTAAGCATTGCTCATTGTATCAAAGTCAATAACTAAAAGATAACTACACTATGGGGTCTTTGAAGGACTTGATAAAGACAGAAATTTTTTCCCTCCATCAACAATGATGTTCTTGTCATGCATGGGTCCACAAACGCTGGATTGAGACATGTTGAAATCAGATGCATTCATGTTTGGGGGGACTCTCAGTTTGACTCCTGTTTCCTTCTTGCCCTTTGATTTCTTCTTACTGAGCTCATTCACTAGTGTCTCCCTCAACAAAGTCACACTTGTCAGGGTTCTCTTCATTGATTTACCTAGCCTCATGTTTCCCACTTGGCTATTTCCCATTTAAAGCTGTTCAAACATGGTTGGGCCTACTGCAGAAGGCTCATCATTGTAGTTAAATGCAGGACCTTCCAAGTTCTGAGATTGATCTATATCAATTGATTCTTGTTGTGTTTGTGGGTTTGGTGGCAAGATAAGAGTTGTTTCCTGTGATAGTGGAAAAATGTAATTAGTTATTGTGTAATCTAAATTTGTAATGGTCTTTGATTTAGTTCAGTTTACCTCCAGCACTTGTTCAGAATTTACAGTAGCCTCTTCCTCGCTGACACCTTGAACTATCGATGGCCCAGCTCCATCCTAATGAACAAATACGTATTAAATTCTGACTTGTTTACCATAAATGTAGCAAAGTAGAATGTTACCTGTCTTGCTTTCTTGAACAAGTTGTCTCTGATCGTTTGTGCACTTTCAGGCAGTTGTGGACAATATAGTGCATTGTTCCCTTCACCACTACAGTGTGCACAATGTATCTTTGCTTGGAACCTTCTCAATTTTTGGGTTGAAGAAGCCTTTTTCTTTTTCTTTGAGTTACCTTCCATCTCATCTATACCTCTCCTCCTCAGCTTCTTGGGCCTGCCTGGCTTTCTCCCAAAGTTTGGAAGCAAGGGTGGAATAAACATTGTCTTGCCCCAAACATCATGGCCACTGATGGGGAATATGACTCCCTGATAAGCTTCCCTAAATGTGTCAACTCTGTAGTACTCATCAACAAGCTCAAGTGCATTTTGCTTTTCATTATATATGGCCGATAAGGCATGGGTACAAGGGATGCCCGTTAGTTGCCATTCCCTACATGAACAAGTCTTTTCATCCAAATTTACTGCATATTGATAGCCATCCATGGACTGAATTTGGTAATGACATCTGGAAGCCTTAATTGGTCTACAGCCACCCACCCTTTTCCCATTCTGCACAATAATTTCAGCAATCCGTGGACATAGCAGACATATAATTAAAACATTGTTAGCAAAACAGTATAACATGGCTCAATAACAGAAATTCAGTACATTGTTAACATGTAATCACTGACCTTCCCATTTCTCATGCTCCTCTCTGCATTTTTGGAGCAATTTTATCAAGTACTCCCTAATCCATTCTAACATTGTGAGGATGGGTTTCTCCCTAGCTGGCAGTATAGAGCTGTTGAAGGATTCACAAGAATTGTTTAGAATCATATCACACTTACATATCTCCAAGAAGTGGCTCTTAGACCACTGTGATGAATGTTTATCTTGGAACCACTCAAATGCTCCAGGATGTCTCTCCCTCATCCTGCTCATTACAGTTCTGAATTCACCAACAATGGTTGCATTGGCTGCCTTGTACACAGTATTCTTCAAGTCAATACCCTTATGGCCAGCAGTAAGCAAGTTCAGGATCAGGTGCCTAACATAAAACCTCACCTCTGCTGCAGGAAATACCTCAGGTAAAGCATGCATTAACCCTTTCTGTTTGTCACTTATGAATGTAAATCCAGAACCATTGCCCATTTCAAGATCATTCTTAATCAGATGGAAGAACCATATCCAATTATCCTTGTTCTCAGCAGATACAATTCCTTATGCTAAAGGGAAAATACTGTTATTTGGATCAACACCCACAGCAGTCAGCAACATCCCACCATAAGGTCCCTTCAGGAAACAACCATCTACACCTACTATAGGCCTACAACTTTTAAACCCAGATTTCATAGCTTGGAAACATGCATAGAAGTTAGAAAATCTAGGTTCACCACCACTGTCATCAGTGCCAAGGACAATGGTTGACCCAGGATTTGTCTTCCTCAGTTCACTTGCATAGTCCCAAAGCTTGGTGTATTGGAAATCAGGATCACCCTCTAGAGTCTCAATAGCCTTTTTATTTGCCCTATAGGCTTGTGATACAGAAATATCCACAGAAAGTTCTTTCTGTGTATCTATCCTTCATCCTAGCACATTTCTTTTGGGATCACTCTTGAACTTTGCAATATATTTTTCAGCAAGCCATTGGGTTTTCACATTCTTCACAGTATGAGATTCATCACACACGTGATCCAAATTCATCTCTCTTAAAACAAATAACTTCTCCTCACCTGGGTATCTCATTGCATTCAATTTGAAAGAACATGCCTTGTTCCTACATCTTGCATAGACTCTTTCAGCACAACTTTTAATACAATGCAGTGATCTTCTTATTTTAATAGCATATGACTGCACAGATTTCTTGAAAGTGTCTTTGTCCTCAAAAGTTTGGCCAATGTAAAAAGTAGGGTCATATATGTTAGCCATATTAAAGGGGGGAAACATATCTGACTGAGCCTCATCATCAGCTACCCTACGCATATCAAGATCATCTTTATCATTTCCAACTACATCCTCCATGAAAACACTTTCTTCTTCTGATTCATTATCATTTTCATTCAAATTAACTCTTATCTCAGCAGTAGAACTAACATTGTCATCAAAGTCAGAATTATCCATTGAACTATCATGCTCATCATTAGGAACATAGTCAGAGTCAGTTCCAGATTCATAGCCCACATCAAAATTCATAAAAACTACATTATCCACTGAAAGATCTTTCTCCACAACAAAAGCAGGTTCAACATCATCTAAAACATTACTATCAAACAGTATATCATCATCAGAAGGACTTACCTCATGACCCTCAGAAAAATCTGTATCAGAATCAGCAGATCCTTCAACCTCAAAATCAGGAAAATCATCTATGACATCTGCACATTCAGGATTCTTCACAAATGACTGACCGTTTATTCCAGGGTATCTTCTAGTATACTCATCCAACCACTCTTTAGTTGGTTCTGCCCTGGTAAGGAATTCCACACTTGACTCCCTTATCCCTCTTTCCACAAACTTCGCACCCCCGGCTACATCAGTGGCTTCATGTCCAGTCTCATTATCCTCATCCAAGCTATCTTCAACTGCATTAGGAACCTCTTACTCTGAAGCTTCGAGTATAATAGTGTCCAGTAGAGTTGGATACTCTCTGCCTTTTTTGATATATTGTTTCCCATATTTCTGCAACTCATCAATTGACAATAATAACTTAAAACCCCCCACGTACGACAGTGTAAAACCTACTCACAGAGTCACAAGGAACCAAGTCTTGAACATACTCTCCGATCTGATCAAAGTTTAGTTCATCCAGGTCCACATAATCTAACTTCCTAACTTTTCCATCCTCGTATGCGTCCAACACAGTCTTTCCCCCATAATAAATAGCCAATGTCAGTGTCGTTGACTCTGGATCTGAATTTTTTTTTTAGAAAAGCAACAAAAGATTCAAAATTTTGGCATTTTCCGTTCTTTAGTGTTCACAATAACCAAAGTACCACTGTTAAAAAAAAGGAGACAAGCATGGGACCATCGGCTTATAAAATAAAAGCAACATCAATAGAATACACCAATTCAACGGACATAAACAGACAAAAGGAATCCACTTTCCTTCAACCCTACCACACATATTATTCAAACCCCAAAAATTCTCAGAGAAAGCATGAGACTTACTGTAAATCGGAGGAGGTAAGCCCTCAAGCCCTTTCTTGCGCACCCTCACCATCGCAGGTCACGGAAGTCGTTCTTCAAGCACCAAACCCTCTCCTACTAACCCAACCTTCCAATATCAAGGTAAAATCAGCACTCCGGTGCCATGTCATCGATCTCCGGCGAGCATTGTCCTGAAATTGACACATTTTGAGAGATAATGGACACTTTTGCCGCCGGAGAAATTATTGTCCTGAAATTGCTAGTAGGGGTCAGTTATTGTCCCAATTTTGAATTTTTCCCATTATTATTATGTTTATTGTCCTTAATTGGTTAAATTATGATTCTATGTTCTTAATTGAATTTATGTTCACTTGGACCTACTTGCAACCGTTTATATGTATTAGACGAATTGTAAGACTTCATTTGTTGGAGAATCAACTCATCCTCTCCTCAAAGCTCTCTCTCTCCCTCCATCGATTTCCCAAGCAAGAAGAAGAAGGAAAGGATTCTTCAAACTCCAACGATCACCACCCTAACGAGCTGCTACCATTCCTTCCGCACTCCTTCTTTCTTTCTTCTGGGTAAGTTAATCTTGTGTGTTTGTATTTTTATGAAGTGTGCGTGTGAGAATTAGGATTAAGAATTTCTTGACTTCTATGCAAGAATTCTTGTATGATTCATGCTTGTAAACCTGTGTTCATGAATTAAATGTAAGTTTGCGAGGGTTGTTAGGTTATTATGATCATGTAATAAATGAGGATTTAGTGATTATGTGGGTTTGTGTTTAATCCATGATTGAGCTTAATTCTTTGAGTTTATATGCTAAACGACCGTTTATATGCTCAAATAAACCCACATGATTAAACACAAACCCACATAATCACTAAATCCTCATTTATTACATGATCATAATAACCTAACAACCCTCGCAAACTTACATTTAATTCATGAACACAGGTTTACAAGCATGAATCATACAAGAATTCTTGCATAGAAGTCAAGAAATTCTTAATCCTAATTCTCACACGCACACTTCATAAAAATACAAACACACAAGATTAACTTACCCAGAAGAAAGAAAGAAGGAGTGCGGAAGGAATGGTAGCAAGTATATGCCTTGATTGTTATTTAAAACTTACTTGAGTATTCTTATATGATCATAGCAAGCATGTACATTTCGTTTTTGACGTCACTACTTGTTTGTCAATTGGGTGGGATAACAATTGTGCACATGAACATGTTTAAGATGTTTGATGGATTCAATTGCATTCCATATCATCTCATACTATTTTGTATCATTGTTGTGCGTCCTAATTGGTACCATATTGAGTCATCTCTCACATTGCACTATTGTTTGTCCAGTTGATCAGCAGTTTGACAAGGATTTGGCCGAGTAGGCACCTGATCTCTCTTTCTTTTGCTTCAAGTGAGGTGTTCTCGTTCTAGTTACAATTCCCACACCCCTATGTGATTTCAAAAGTGTAAATCTTTCTCGAAAATGAACCCTTATTTAATAAACTGAAAATGTTTTGTTGAGTTTTGACGAGCACTGTCCCTTATTGTACGGATCATAGGGCCTAGGAGACTATAAGATGGGATCCCGAGAAGGCATGGGCCGGCGGGTGAACTAATTATGTGTCTACAATTTGAGAATATCTTTGCGCGATTTATAATCTTAGACGGCGAGTTATTCTTGAGCTGACAATTTCATATCGCTAAAGGAGTGGGTAGAAGTCATAAGCCCCCCGTCTCACCTGATTGGAAGGTTAAGGGCTAGCTACCTTTACCCTTTCCTACCGAACGAAGGCAAATGATGGACTGATTGTACTGATTGACTGCACTGTAATAACTAAATGCATGGTCACTTATAACTGAACACTAAACCTCGTTATACACTATCAGGAGTTAAGGTCAAAGAACTTACAGTCACTCGCTGAGCCACTAAAAACCTAAAATTGTAATCTAGTGAATCCTGATTGTCGTAAATACTGAGTATATATGTTTAATTCTTTCTTGCCCTTTTCGGGAACTCTCTTTATAAAATCTTACTCGGGGTTTACGACTTGCATGTTATGTATTTTATATATATGTATAGCCCTTCTCACTCATTCTGCTAAAGGCTGACCCTTTTTTTTCCCCCTCTAGTTCTTTTGCAGGTACGTTGTTAGGCGGGAATCAGAGTCTTGAGAGTCTTTTATTCAAGTCTAGCATTGTACACCCATGTCTTATTTATGCAAACTAATAGCATACTATGTTCACTTATATTTCTTTTGTGGCCTGTAAGCCAATGTACAGTTTCGTATACTTGTAGGTCGTATCGACCATTTACTTTTGTTTTGTGATGGCTCATAGCCGTTGATGTTATTATATAGAGCCAGGGAGCTTATTAGCATGCTAAATGAACTACGTATTTTCGCTTCCACACTTGTCTAATGCATGTTTTGATTGTTTGGAATAGGGATAGATTGATTTCGCCTAACTAGAATTGTCTTTTCTTTGTCTTTCATTCGCAATTGCTTAGTATATATACGAATCGTCCATTTCGTATATGGACCGAATTCTAGTGTAGGAGATGTGGCGGTCCGACATCTAGAACACTACAATCTTAATACAACAGTAAATAGGAATCTCATTCCATAAGATAACATTTTTATGATACTTTTCTTGCATTGCAGACTCTAATCGTCCTTATATTTGTTGCTTGACATTCAAATATCCGCTTCCAACGGCTCTTTTGGTGCCAACTTTAATTTCCATGTATGTATACCCTCAAAATAATCTTAATTATTTACGTGCTTCTTTATGGTTTTTGCTGGAGATTTGGTATCATCTTTATTCTGGTCCAACTATAAAACAATAAAGATCTTCTCAGTTCTAGCTAAAGGTAGCTCTATATTTATGAATTCAGATATAAAATCTTTATACTATTAATCTCTAATATATATACAGAATTGATTGTTAAGAAATCCTACCATGCCGGTGACCAAATAGAAAATCCATGATAACAGAAACCTAATTAGTTTAATAAAAATTGAGATTATGTAAATTATATGACTATAACTGAGATTTTTAAGATTACAGCTGGTTCAGATCTAATAAAATGCCAAAAACATGAGTTCGTTAGATTCTAATGGCTTTATCAAAGAAGTCCATAATGTAACATTTGATCTCTCATGAGATTCTGTCAGAGGTTAAGATTGACGTAAGTCCCAAAATCCTATAAAACATGCAAGTGTAAGTCCTCTCACATGAATAATTATTCACCCAAATTTAAACGAGTGCATAACTGCACATGAACGAATACTTGAGTTTAAAGCGTTTTAATTTCTTTAAGCAAAAATAAAATAAATGCTATAACCATTTAAGATCAACTTCTAAGTTTGATTTCTGACATTCATAGTATTTTTTTATGCTACGGAAAATGGAGGTATGAAGACTGTAGCTAGACACGAATAATCCTTGTCTTTAAACTTTTTATTACCCCTACTTGTTGGAAGTATGTTATAGGTTCAGTATACTACAGGGTGCAAAAAATACACTTGATACATATCAAGCTTTTGAGTCAGAGAGGTTGATTTGGTATGATAGCGCTTCACAAAAAATCATATAAATGTTTGTTGTTGTCAACTGGATCGTATATGTAGAGTTTAGGTGTAAAAAAAAGGATTAATTAGTGGTGGTGGTTACTAGGTGGAGGATTAATCAGCATCAATAAGTTGTTAGTGACCCCTAAATTAATTTGGCATTACGGTCAGCCCACTCAACAATCAATTTTTAATTATTGGACACTAATTTGGGATGAATCTGGCCCCAAAAAGATAGACTCTGAGCTCGAAGGCGAGACTCAAAGCTCCTAGCATCGATGCGCACGTGTGCAATGCGAAGTGCGCCATCAAACGCCACAATTGCCCAAGCCCAGCCCCAAGGCCCCGGACCTGAGCCCGTGCGGCGCTTGCATAAAAAAAAAAAAAAGACACTTTTCATATTTTGGACTTGGGCAGCTACCCAGAATCGACCACCAAAGCAGAAGTCATATTGGATTGACATGCAGCTTTTTTAGAATAGATCCAAGATGCCAACAAAGCTGCACTCACAGTCCAACAAGAACTTGGCAAATGAAGCTCAGTATGAATTCCAAAGAAAACCCCCCTTGAAAGGGGCAAACTATGCATCTAAAAAAAATACAAAATTGACATAAAAGTATAGTCCAAAGTTAGGATACATTTAATCAAAACTCACGGGGATACCTCGAAAAACTACCATCCATGAGAGAAAAAATGACATACAACCCAAGAAAAAAACCAATTTTTTTTCGTCAACATACTCAACAAGAAGCCAAAGCTCCAGCTACTATATGTGCTGATACACAAAACTATTTCCTCAAACAGCCGAAAAGTTTTACCAAGATCCACTCAACTCAAATCACATTCTCAAACAGATCATAACGTTTCTTGAAAAAAAGAAAAATGACAATCTTGATTTCGAATTACTTCACCTATGGGCGGTGATGAGGGTCTCTATGAACCGCAAACCATCAAACTTTGGAACAAATTTGCCTTTCTCCGACGAACCCATTTGCGAGCTTGCGGATTTACCCTTCAAACAATAAAAGGAGGACTTGTTGATGAACAAAGGCAATTAATATAAAGAAATTAAACTCTTGCACCCAATTCAAACAATGGTAAATGAAACAAAGGAGATCCAGCAGGCACCAACACTTTTCCAGGAAAAAATCAACGCGAAACCATCACAGAATCATTCCTACAGAAGATCATTACTCTCCTAATTCTAAACAAGTAAATAAACCAATTTTAATGACAGACAACTCCTACTCAACTATTTCATACATATATTAACCAATTGATCCATTTCAATCCTAATGAAGAGAGAAAATTAAGTTTTAATGCAGTTGCCAAGACATAAATAAGGAAGAAAATTGGGAATAAGATAAAGCGGGCATTACCACTCTTCAATAATTCAAATAAATTACTCTCATGCACATTCTCCAAAAACCACCAATAATTACACCACTGATCTAGTTGAAGGCCAAAGAAATCTTCAATTACACATCGCCGTTGCAATTATGAATAAGAAAAAAACACCATTTTTAATTTGAAATTTATGGGAAAATTTGTCAAGTATCCCAAAGGATGAATACCTACCTGATTGGCGCAGGGGCTGACAGAGAGGCGGCGATCACCGGAAGTGGCGGCGGAGGAAGAAAGAGCCACCGCAGAAGCGGCGACCAATGAACCGATTAGAGCACAAGAGCCCTTCATCTCTCCACCTTCTGCTCGGAATTCTCACAGAATACCCGTAGATCTGTCAAAAAGGAGATTCAAGCGCAATGTTCGAAACCCGACGAAACTCGTCGCCGGATCTCGACGGAGATTTTTGCCCTTAGCGTCTTTCTTCAGCAATCTCACTTTTGCTATGTCCGTTGTGTTATTTCCCCCTTTTTCGTGTTTATATTATTTCTGCGGTGCATAAACTCCCACGAAACTCCGCATTTAAAACATAGAATAAATAATATCTTTTCTTTTTGGAAATATTTTATTCTTTTTCCTTATTCTAAAAATATATATTTTAAAGTCGTCATTGGCCGCGGAGGGAATTTAATAATTTTCAACTATTTAATTTTTGACACTCAAATTCTCAATAAACTTTTTTTTTTTATTAGAATCGGTTGTTGACACCTTGGAAAGTTTAACAAGGCCCTCATTTATTGTCAGCAAAACAAAGATACGAAATAAACAACATAAATAAAGAGAACATATAAAAATGGCTACGAAAAATTTGAGGTGCCAAACACAAATAAACAACCTACTCCCATTTGAGGCTTTTCAGACCCAAGTGCAGTTATAACAATTAAGTTAGTAACTAAATTTTAAATAACGATAATCGAGTCAATTATCAGATCCACAACAAAATTCAAATTTGCCTCAATCAGTGGCTTATGAGGTTCTTAATTCCAATACACATGAAATAAACTGTTTGAACAACCCACAAGTTCTTTTCATTTTTAAATTTTGTTTTCATAAAGTTCGGTTTAATCCCTAATAACGAATAAGAGGAGAAAAACAAATTGTTCCTTAAATTATAGTATCTTTTTAATTTTTTATCCAAATTTTAAAATGTTTCAAGTTTTTAATTCCGAATAACAATTTAAAAAATTAACACTAAAATACCTTGAGGTAATTTGAAAATTTTAACAAAGTTGGAATGACAACTAAAAACATTTCAAACTATAGAGAAAAAATTGCAAAAATGATGATAATTTGAGAGGTAAATGACTTTTACTAACTATTTTGTAACCTCGTTTAAGTAGTACCCATGAATGACAACATTTGAATAGGAAAGTGTTTTTTTAATTAAACATGGTTGAAATCGTGCGTGTCAATATAATCATGCTTTGAACTGTTTACTTTTCTTCAGGGAACTGCAAATGAAGTTGGACCACATGGGATGGAATTCATAAAGTATACCGAAATGTTTGAACAAAGGTTTGATTGCTCAAATCCAGTAATTTATAACATGAGAGATTGGTTGGAACTCAGTCCATCGACCAATACCACCGGTCAATTGTTCCCACCTGCCCACCACCTCTTAACAATTAGTAAAAACTAAAAATGCATGTTCTAAATTGAAAAACTTTGAAGTGCAAGCTGCAAAGGGTTGTAGACCATGTTATGTTACCCTAGTTGGGATTAAGAAATTAAAACTTGAAAAGTGATTGTATGGGTGTGTATCTCGTGTTAGCTTTCTTTCCTTCTTTTTTTTTTTTTTTTTTTCCAGTACGACTACTAAAAAGACGTAATATGAAAGCTTTGAATCATTCACGTTGTACAGGATTTTCACCCGATTGTCTACTTCCATTAATTTAATATGGATGCGATTCTCCCAATTCAATTGTTTCATTTCATAGCGTTCAGAATTTACACTGTAAACCTTGTTTTCGGTTGTTTTATACTTCCATTCATAGCGTCGGAGTTTGAATTTTAAACTTTGTTGAAGGAATTCTAACTCATCTACAAAATGCCCCTCAAAATAAAAGAAAAATGAAATAAGAACAAATATCTTTGGTCGATAAAATAAAATTGACCAAAATACCCCTCTAGACATTTAAAATTACCAAGAAAATCAAGTTCACTGTCAATTTAGAAATAAGCTTTTATTGTGAGTATAACAATGGAGTTGCTCAGGTTAGTGAACCTGTTTAGCAAGTTCATCTAACAACAACAATCAATGTAAACCAACTTTAGCTTAAAGCAAAAGAACTTATATATCGACAGTAGCGAAATTTTACTCAGAAAAGAAAAAAGAACAAATGGAATCTTCAGTCTTTTTCCATAACATTTTCATCATCAAACATCAGATTCTCAGTAAATGCCACTGCAGCTCCATCTAATCATCGGTTCCTGGCCTTTTCTAAGCCTCCTTACAGCTCTTATCTGTAAATCGGCAACGAGGGCATTTCCGTTATAGCCTCCTCCCGATATTCGCGAACCTCCTAGCGACCCCGAATATAATAGCCTTTGTCAAGAGGCCTCGGTCGAGACTACAAGCAAGCGCGACTGCCCCACCAACTACTAGGGCCCTCCGGAAGCCTTTTCCTGACGGCTTTTCCATCGAAGCATCTGAGTCTTCTCTCTCTATTATCGTGGAGCTTGCGGCTTCCAGGGAGTCAACACTGAATTTAGTGTTGACTTGAGCCAGGCAGGCGCTGCGCGAGAGTGGAGCATCGGAGGAACGGTGCCTTTGGTACGCACGCAAACCGGGGTCGATCTTCTTTACAGCACCCCACATGCCTTGCCTGATGCCGAGTTTGGCAATTTCATAAGGAATTCCCATGTCTTCGTGATGGAAGAGAAGGACCTCACAAGCTGTTGGCCGACCGTCTCTCCTTGAATCAGCTAAATTGAAATAAAAAGGGGAAATACAGTTTAGAAACTGAATGATTAGGGTTGAGGGTACTGACTAATAATTTTTAGGTCTCAAAATAAATATTTGTGGGATGATATTGCGGGCAAAAGTTAGTAGCATGACAATCATCCCAAAAATAGCTCAAAATGGGGGTTGAAGGTTTTGAAGTTCATGACAATTCCGAAATAACCTTAAAGGATTGTTAAACATAAGCTAAGAATAAATGAAATGGAAGATTGATACCTGTACGAATGCACCAAGAAGAATAGTACAAATCCACTCGTCTTGGTTTGTTGCGACGTGGCACAGAGGAGCAAGGAACACCCTATAGCATGATCAAATCAAATTGACACGGTTATATAATATTGAAATGACAAATAAACTAGTGAACTCTAGCCCAAAAGCACACAAAACAAAGAAACAATAATGTATTGCTAGTTTCATACCTTTGTTATACAATAGTAAGTGCGTCCGGAATCCCAAATCCGACGGCCTATGATATATTCTCTGTCACTACAAAAGAATGGAAACTGGAACAACAACAAAACAGTAAGTTGACAATCCACCATATCAATCAAAGTAAGTCAAATTCTAGCACAGACCAGGTTTAGGCGTTTAGCCACACCGGAATTAGTCATGTGGCGAAAAAATTACACTTATCATCTGATTGTTGTAGTACAGAGAGAGACGAATCACATGACAAGTGCAGTAACAAACAAAATATGATTGTTTATGTGACTGAACCTGGTCTTGGCTAGAATTCTCAAAATACCACACACACACACACGAAGAAAGAAAAGAGGAAAGTTATTCTACCTTTCGAACCCACTGAACAACCATACTCCCGGTTTTGGGGCATTCCTCCAAAGTCTCAGCATGAATAATCATATCGTCCCATTTTAGTCTAAACTCGTCATCCCAAAAGAAATCCCTCAACATTTCTGGAGTGGCATCTTCGTAAATAGTTCTACTACGGTATTGAGGAGGTCCAGTCTATACAGGAAAATCCAAAATTGCTATTAGCAAAATGAGCAATTTCGTAGTAATGAACAAATTTTAGTTCTTCACTGAACTAAGACATATATGCAACAAACTAATCAATAAAACTAAAAGAAGAATTAATTTACCGGAGGATCTCTTCTCCACGCTTGATAGCTCATATTCGATGTCGACTTATCCATCATCTGTATCCAAGCTGGACCACCATCTTTCTCTTCAACTAAGTTGTGTAAATGCTTAAGATCATCCACATTCACAACACTTGATTTTTCATTATCCAACTTTGATGAACTGAAGCCAAATACAATTCAACCAATTACCAGATATTCAAGTTCAGCAAATATGGAAAAACAATTAAGGGCAAACACCGAAAACTTGCAAACAATTAATGAAACACTGAGTTAACATCAAACAAGCAATAAAAATACTCAAAAAAACTAGGAGAGAATTGCAGCCGAACCTATACTCAGGAGATGAAACAGAGGATGAATTTTCCTTCTCGAGTCCCGAATCAGAAATCCAAGAAATGCAAGGGGGCATTTGCAATTTCAATGAGGTCAAGCTTGGCAACTGAGGAAACATCACAACAGATTTGTTCGACTCTCCTTTATTAACAGCTGAATCGAGAAAATCCGCATTCAAACTAGCAGCCCACTTGGGTTTCCATGCCCAACCCACCAATACACCCACAACAACGGCCACCCAGATGGGCGCCATGAACACCATAAGCTCAGACACCATGTCCAGTGTCGTGGGTCTTTGCAAAATCTCAAGAAAAGCAGATACCAAAGCCATAATCAAGAAAACCAGCAAAAACCCTCGATTCAATCGGATGAAAGATTCAGCCTTTAAGCACAGCGATGACTCGAGGATTCAAGAAATTCTCAAAATTAAACCCCCCAAACCCTCCCGTGTCCGTAGGGGGCAAAAATGAAGAAGAGGAAGAAAGCAGTATGGATAAGAAGGGTAAATATATAAAGAAATAGATTAAGAAATAGTCATTATACTTAATTAAAACTAGTGGGTTTTGCAGAATAACGAGGAATCGAATTGTAAAAAAAAAGGTATTAAACAAACAATAAAAATGGGAAATGTATTGCCTCGTTGTCTGCGTGTACGCGAAGAAAAACCAAAGACGGAGAGAGGTGGGAATCGGATAAGGATGTGACTGAGCGGTGAACAAATGCTTCCCTCAGATTGCTGTAGGCCCACTTTAATTTCACTTCACAGAATCAACCGCTTTCAACACCAACAATTAGCTGCTTTTTTGTACTTATTATATATGCAAAGTATCTCTCCTGATTTTTAATGGGCTCTTCCTCTGTGGTGGGTATGAGTTTTTCTCTCAGACCACAGAGAAGCAAGCAGCCACACAAATTGCAGCTGTAATTTCCCAGAAAACAAGAAATTAGGGGGAAAAATATACCCAATCAGTTTGGATGATGACGATGAAGACAGAATTATATTGAGAATTAAAGAGGGGTAGTTCTTGTTCTTGATCTGATGTTCAAATGCATGGACGAATTCGTCTGCAGGATTTATGAGATCTGAGTGGAATTTATAGTCTGTGCGTGTTGGGATTTTGGGGGTGATTGTGGTCTGTGATGGCCGCGTTGCTCATTTTTCACGTTTGCTGACCTTTGAGCAAAGCTTTGACTACAGACCTATATCATCAATATGTGGCGCAAACGCTGTGTTAGTGCCCACTTCATACAGTTAAAAACGGGGAAATTGGTTTTTACTTTTTATATATGTTTCTCATTTTATAATTCGAGTGAAATCTTGGTGGAAATTATGGTGGTCTGATTAATCTCAATGCAATTTTAAATATTTTGTTGCTTTAGAATATATCATAAGTCAAATATGTGGTTTTTTAATGAATATGTGTTAATTACATTATAAACTATGATGTAAGGATATGAATACAGCGACACGGATACGGCGATACTTATTTTTTTTTGAATTTTTTACGTGAGAAGTGTCAACACGGTATCCAACACAACATGACACGATAAAATGATATTTTTAAAAATATCCGTGTATCATAAATTATAAATAATTTCAATTATAATAATCAAGTGATGTACTTTAATTAATATTCGACGTTATGCCAGTTTAGTTGAAGTTTTCGTATAAATAGAAGAACTTCATACCTATCATTGGAACCATGTTCGAATTCTTAAATCCACTTAAAAACCTTTGAGTTGATAAAACTGCACTTATATATAACTCTAAAAATAATGTATCTTGCTCATTAGTTGTATAGTTTATTACTTTATTTAACTATTTTTAATTGTTAAACTATTAAATTCAAATTAGTTAAAATACTAATTCTTTTTAAACCTCAATTAAAATTAAAATTTGAATGGTCACCTTAATAATTATATATCGATGCAAGCCAAGTTGTTTATTTATATTAAAATTTTAGCTTATGCATTAAATAGGAAGGCTTGTAATTTAATTTAAATTTTTTTTTGGGAATTTATAATTTAATTAATATTCTTAACAATAACTCGAAACTAATTCTATTTGTATAAAAATAAGATAACTTTAAATTTTAAATTAATAATTTTTACAATAAGTTAAGTGAATAGAAAACTAAGAAAATTCAATAATACATTCAATACAAACTAACCATATTTTTAAATTATTCTTAACCATCATTTATTAATTCTTATCCGTAACATTGATAGTAATATTAATATTAAATTTCAAATAAATAATATGTTTGACATTATTCACCCCAAAAGCTAGCTATTGATGGAAGGATTGTCAAGTCGTTATATATTGAATTCCACATCTTTGATTATTTGATGTGGAATACTTGACACACCCCGGTCACGCTCAAAGCCGTAGAATGCAGGACAAAGTGGAGCGTAAACATTGCAGGAATAGAAATATCATCAAATCAAGAATGAGAAAAATTATTTTCATCCATCTATATTCATAATCTATTAAAAAAACTTTTTTTTTTTAAATATGATCATCGTGATTTGTGTGTAAAAAGATAGTATATATGTCTCTTCCAATTATAGAAAATTTTATTTTTGAAATTTTAAATTCATTCAATGTAGTATATTTTATTAACTTTATATTGTTAAAGGAGTTCTTCGATTACAAGACATATTATTATATAACATAGAAATTTCCACCAAAAAAATATATATATAACATAGAAATATAAACTTTATTTAAAAAGGGAGATGCCCATTTTTGTATTATGTAATTAATCATCTGATTATCAAAATTTATAATGTGATCTATAAAATTATTATAATAATTTAAATTTTAGTATATTTATTAACTTTATATTATTAAAGGAATTCTTTAATTACAAAATATATTATTAAATAACTTTGATATAGGAAATTTATGTAAAAAGGGGAGATATCTACTTCTGTAATACGTAATTGGAAAGTGAAAACAATATTTGATTACCAAAATTTATAATATAATTTATAAAATTTTAAAAATATTGTGAATGATTTCTGTTATTTTTTATTCGTTAGATATTTTTTATTATAATAAAAATATTTTAAATTTTGTAGGCCTCAAAAATGAAAGAATTGATACAATTTATATTATCAAATTTATATATAATTATTAATATTTTAATATTAAAAGAATCCTTATTTAACCTCGCATGTTTTTCATAAATTAAGGGGTTTTAGTTTTATTTTATAGCGAAATTCATAAGTACTTTTAATTAATTTTATATTAACATTTTATGATATGTATTTTTATAATTATCTCATATTAAAATTTTTGACTTAATCATTATAAAAGTATTTCAAGCGATTTATAAATTTCAAGAAACACAGACAACAAATTTTGTTACTTTAGATTTTAGATTCATTTATTCTAGTCTCTAGTAAATTAACTTTATATTGTTAAATAGGATTTTCAATCATAAAACATATTATTATATAATTCAGATATAAGGATTTTATGTAAAAATGGGGATATACACTTTTTGTAATATGCAAGTGAAAATATTCGATTGCCAAATATTATAATGTGAGTTATGAAGTTAATATATAAATTTAAAAATATTGAAACATTTTGTCATTTTTTTATTCGTTAAAGATTTCTTATTACAATAAATATTTCAAATTTTGTAGGTTTTAAATTTTTTTTTTCTAAAAAAAAAGTGATACAACTTCTATAATCAAATTATAATTATCAATATTTTAATATTAAAATCCTTATCTAACTTTGTATGTATTTTTATAAATTTGGGGAGTCCTAATTCTATTTTGTAAAATAATATGTATTAAGTTAATAAGTACTTTAAAATAATTGTAAAATAATATTTTATAATATGTATTTATAACTATTCTTTTTCAATATTATTAGCTTAATAGGGCAGTAATTTTAAGTACCTAGTAGGAGGAGAAAATTTAGTTTACTCCCCGATTTTAAAATTTTTGGTATTAACTTCGGACTTTAATATTTATAATTTTAGTTTATAGTTCTACTTAAAAATAAAATTTCTTACGAGCATAACTTTAATGAGAGAGTGGTTATTTGTTTACTTATCATGCTCGGACAATCTTTAACTAATTCAGTATTTTATAATGATTCAAACAAAAAAAGGGTATCTCAATTTATAAAATAGAGGGTTTATTTCATAAAAGTAATAAAGTGGGTAGAATATTAGGGTTTCTTTTTTCTTTCTTTTTTGTTCTCTATGACCCAACAGATGGTGCTATAGCAACTTATTATTTGAATAATTTGTTTGTTGTCATATCAATTTAGACAATCTTTTAAAATTATATGCAAACAAACACGCTACAGCTAGCAATTAGCATGAATGCTCAAGAATGCCCTTTTTCTTTTTCTTTTTTTCACTTAATTACATCTGACTCCCAAATTAAATGGAATAATTACAAGTGATACTCTATTTTTAGATATAATTTCACGTATTCTTCTCCTAAAAAATTTTAAATTATACTATCTTGCAAATATATTTATTTTAAATTATACTACCTTGCAAAAAATTTTAAATTATATCGGAGTTATATATAATTAATGCATTATTCGTGGGGTTATGTGTAATTAAGTTTTTTTGAGTAGGGTATAATTATAATTATATCTAAACATGTGGTACCACTTGTAATTATCCAATCTAAATTGAGGTTAGATGTAATTGAACCTTTTTTTAAGGTTTAAAAAAATAAAAAATAAGGTAACTTTTGTATAAAATTTTAAAAAAAAATTAATTTTTTTTAATAGTGATAATCTATAAATAACCAATTTATTTTGAACAAATTATAATTATACTTGTTATAACTGTAAATGGAAATGGTACTGCGTGTGACATCATAAAATATTATTCAAGTTTCAATGTTTAAATAAGAAAATAAAAATGGTTTAAAGTTTAAACTTGATCATTTGACATTGTTTATGTGATTTGGTACTTGGTATTCAATTTTAACTAAGAAATGATCAATCATTAGGTTTAGCTAAATGATAAATCTAAAATTTAATGATCTTTGATTTGCATGCATACTCATATGATGTATGGATACGAACATAACTCAACACGGATATAGATTTTTTTTGTAAATTCTCACGTGAGAAGTGTCGTATACAGTATCCAATACGAATATTTCACGCAATATGACATTACAAAATAATATTTTTTGAAATATTTGTGCATTAGAGTCATATCCTCAATCACTTAGACATAAAAATATATAGTTGATCTATTATTTAATTGTTTCACATTAAAAATGTACTTTCAAGAGATTTAAATATTCTACAACAACTAGGTTCAATATATTCAAATCTCATCTTGGTTTTGTCAATTGTCATAAAGAATTGGTTGACTAAGATCGTAGAAACTAAAACAATTTTAACTAACAAAATAAATAAATAAAATATCATCTACGTTTTGTCATAAATGAAAACTTGTAATGTAAATAAAGAAAATGATAATAAAATAAGTATAAGAATAAAAATGACTGCTCTAAATAGTTGGATTGTGCACAACAAAACCGACATTAGTGATATACTTGAAAGTTGGAATTTTTTTTTTACACCCCCACCTTATCAAAAGAATTTGAACCAGATAATTTTAAAGATTTTTTTTTTAACCACTTAAACTAACATCTATTGGTATTAAAAGTTGAAACGCATATTTTCTCCAATATAAACCCATAAAATTCTACACATTAAACATATTTAGAGAAGAATAATGCATTCTTGGTCAACGTAATTAATCAAAATTTCTGCCTTCGTTGGTCAATGAAAACTCGCGTTTTTCATATATCTTCCTTGTTTCTCGATTTCTCCTAACAAATAATATAGAGATAATTACTAATATTCCGGTATTATTTTGGGAACAAAAAAAACTAATATTCCAAATTTAATCCAATAACGAAAAACTCTCCTAGTTGAAAATTTATAGGAAAAAACTTGTGTAGAATTTCATTTATAATTTTTCAGAGTTTCTGTAATCCTTAATTAACTTTTAGGATATTTTTCATAAATTTTCAGTTATAAAACTTTTTTTCCGTAATTAGATTAAGTTTTAAGGATATTCGTAATTACCTAAATTATAAATTAGAAAAAATGACAGAGAGTCGACTTCCCTTAATCTCTCCGTTTTGGCGTGATGACTGATGACCGATGTCAACATATTATGACATTAAGCAACATTATATCGTCAAACAGGCCATTAATTAAAACAACATTATTATGATATATACTAACTTTTAAGAGTGTATATGTATATATACTAGCGTATACCCCTGTACTACGCACGGTATTTATATGAATTATAGTATATGAGTTATATTATTATGTATTACTCGTAAATAATATAAACTAAGATAAAGTAATCTATATTTTGAATTAAAAGTTAATACAGAAAAAAATATTCGTTTACTTAACAATGATATCAAAGATCGTCAGATGAAAAATATTTTTTAAAAATGATGAGAGTTATAAATAATTATAAATTTTGATAAACAATGGAATTATTCTAAAATCTTTTAAAAAATTAGATTCAACCAAATTACAATGTAGATCAAAAAATATTTAAAAAATTGAATAAATTATAAAATAAATAATAGATAATATTTAAAAAAATAGAAAGTAAAAATAAATATAATTGAAAAGTGATATTGAAAGGAAATCAAATTTAGAAAAATATAACATATTTCCTCAATTTAGAAAACTCAAATTAATTAATAATTAAGAGGAAAAATCGCTCGATCATCCAGACAAATCTATTGAAACAATAAAACAAATAAATAATAAAACAAATAATTATCAATAAAAATAATAAAAATAACTATAGTAATTATTGAAATTATAAAAAAATCTATTTAGTGTAAACAAAAATATAATAAAATAAATAGAGAAAAAAATAACAATGAAAACTTAAAGTTTGTTTAAATTTGAACATTCGCGGAAAGATATTTTCATTCAATTAAAAAGTACAAAATTGTTTGATAATGAACAATTACAAAATAGAAAAATAGTGTAAAATAAATAAATCAAAAGTAATAAAAAAAAAAGATAATAATATTAGTTATTGATGACAAAATTATACAAAATAAAATAAGTCAAAAGATAAAAATCAAGCATTTATTTCAGTTATTAATCACAAATCTATAAAGTAAATGAAAATTATAATAAAACAAAATAAAAAGGAAAAAGACAATAAAATTTAAACTCATTTATATTTTGAGCCTTCTGAAAATATTTTTTCATTCGATTAAAAGGATAAATTTGATTTATAATAAACAAATACAAAGTAAAAAGATGACGTAAAATAATATAAATCAAATTTAATTAAAAAAGTAATATTGTTAGTTCTTGATAAAAGATCTATTAAAAAAATAATAATATAATCAAAAAATAAAATCATAAAAATAAAGCATAAACATTAGGTTTTTATAACAAATATATATAGTGTAAATGAAAATTTTAATAAAACAAAATAAAAAGATACTACAATCAAAACTTAAAGCACATTTAAATTTGAACATAATGAAAAGATTTTTCCATTCAACAAAAAATGCAAAATTAATTGATAATAAACAAATACAAAATAAAAAGATTGTGTAAAATCCACTAAATTAAAATTAATACGAAAAAGTAATCACATATGCAAATATACAAAAATAAATAAATAAATTTTCAAAAGAGGAAAAAGAGAATAAAAGAAGTTGTAAAAATACTTAAAATGTTAATGGAATACCTCAAATTTTCTTTTAGAAATTATCGACTATAAAGAACAACTAAAACCCTAGACCGGTAAAGAAAAAACTAAAAAATAGATCAGAACAATGAAAAGTATATCAAATGTATTATTTATATATCTAGCAATTCTATTGAGATAAATTAAGTAACCTAATTAATCATCTTTATTATTAAGAATTTCAATTTGAATTTGAAAAGTTAATGGCATTTTATGGAAACTGCATCCTATATAATTGTGTTTTAATATAATTAAGGATTTTTACAAATTTATCCATCATTGAGATAATTTTCAGTTAAAACTCCATTCGACATTATTTTAAATATATATTAAGAAAATAAAAAATTCAACATTTTGACATAAAACTTAATCGATATTATTTATTAATTAAAATAAATTAATATACTTTTTTTTAATAATAGATATAAATAGATAACATCCACCTAGAAGTATTTATTGAATTTTTTAATAATATATTTATAAATAATATAAATCAGTGAACTTTTTGTATTAGAATTAAAATATTTCCAAAAAATGAGAAATAAATATTACATTTCATGAGTTTTATTTAAATTTTGAGCATTGTCATTAATTGCATGAGTTTTGAATTTAAATTAAAATATATTTTCTCAATTTATGCATTCAAAATACATTTAACTATAAATTGATACTTTAATCGAGAACAACTTTCAAAAATCAAGGCACATATAAAATTGTTAAATAAATAAAATAATTTATAACCATCAACCAATCACAATTTTTAGTTTGAATTAAAAGTCTAAAAAAAATCACAAAATTTCATTCAGTCAAAATCAATTTAATTAGGGTCAAACACGCAATCCTATATATTATAGTATATATATATATATATATATATATATATATATATATATATATGTTTGTTGTGTGTGGCCGTCTTGGTGTCATCAACAAGAGACGAACTTTATTTGATTTTTTAAGAGATTAAGAGTTTTAAATTTACTTGTTAAAAAATTCTTTATTTTTACTTGTTAAAAAATTCTTTTATTTTTGTTACATACATACTTATAACAATACATATTTAATTAGTTTCTACGATATTATACATTTGACTAAATATATTTCCCAAAGTTTTATTTGAAATTTAGTACAACATGTTGGAATTAAATAATTTGATCCTACGACTAATTACCACGTGATGACCTAAAATTCACAATAATTGTAATTAAAAAGAAAAGGATGGGTTTGAAACTTGAAAAACTTGAAAGTCTTCGTTTACATGGTTTTGAATTTCTGTGCAGCCGCGCTGGGAGACCCCCCGAACCAGGGAATTTCAGAAAATAACATTAATTAATTTGAATACTCTAGACCTGCTACATGGATTAATTATATTTTTCATTGTTCTTTCTATATCTTTGAATTAATTATGTGGAAACTATTTATGGAGTAAATTAGCTGAGAGTATAAGATCATGGTACGTAGCACTGTCTACCTTTTTCGCTGTAACGTCTTGACTCTTGAGCAATTATTTTAAATTAGTTTTGGCAAATAGCATTAATATTTTAAAATTAATGGACGGCAAAAGAGAGACAATAGGCCTAAAAACACCTTTTGACTAATTTAGTAAGTATTATTTTAGCGTACTATATCGAGCATGTTGTATTTATAGCATGATCAATATAAAAGATATTTGATATCATAATATGAATCTTGTTTAAATTATTAAATGATGTAATTTAACGAGACGAATTAAAAATTTTGCGCTTGTTATTAAATAGGCAACAAAGATTAATTAAGATAGCTTTACATACGCTACAAGAAAACTACAAATTACTGACAGAGAGAACGTTGTCGGAAATCCATCGGAATTTTTGAGTGAAAAGCAACAAGTTTCCAATGAAATTGCTTAAAATATTAAAAAAGAAAAAAATATATTTCCGTAGCAGAGGCCGTTGGTAACCCATCGAACATGTAAATAAAATTTTCAGGAAATTTTCCGAGCTCCATCGGAAGTCCGTCACAAAGCATTAATTAAATTAGAAAAAAGAAATTTAAAGTTTTTCAACACCTACCGACGAAAAGTTCATCGGAAATTTTTAAATGTTATATTTTTAAAAAAAATTTAAAGCATACACAGATTTTCTATGAAAACTCTATCGGTACATTATACTTCTTTTATTTGCAATTTACCAACGGTGTTCCGGCAGAACTTTCGTCGGAAAGTTTTAAAATTTAAACATTATCTATATTATATGAAAAGCAAAGAGAGTTTTCCTCTCACAAACGACAGTTTTTTTAGACCGCAAGACAAATTTTTTGATTTTTCAAATATACCCCTTAAAATTTTAATGTGTAAAAGAGAATTTGAGGATTGAAAATGATATTTTATTAAAAAAATAATAACTCTCACTCCCCACATTTCTATCTTATCTATTTTTCTCTCATCACTAACAACTCTCATTTTTCTTCAATCACATTTCTATTAGGAAAAACTATTTATAAGATAAGAAACCCCATAAAACACAACCAATACGGTAAAAATAGAGGGAAAAAAAATTATGTAACTAAGAAGAAACTTTGTTTGGAGTTAGATTTCTCATAGTAAGAGAAGGAGTGTCTTTCAAAATCATCTTCTATTAATGTTCTATAAATCCAATCTCAACCAATATTCCAACAGTTAAACACTCGTATTTAAATTTTAAAATAGGTAAAATTCAAATAATTTATACATTTTTTTTTTCTTATTTCTTTCTTATTGATATCACAATTTATTATAAATAATTCATTAGATTATAAATAAAAACGTACCTATGGCTTTTTGACTCAACTCAAACTTATAATATATATGTGTATGTATTTATATGTAAGACTTTCTGAGCATGGAGCAAAACATTAAGCTAAATCATGCTATTTTTTGTGGTTCTTGAGTGGCTAGACATTTTTAATAAAATAATAAAAGGGCATTTTCAAAATTTCTCCTATTAATTTTAATAGTAATTTGACCTTTTTAATCAATAAAAGATCATTTTTCAAAATTTGGTTCGATTTTGTCAGTTAGTTAAGTAAATCTAACTGCTATAATAGCTTTAGGGCGAGTTTACTGTAGTGATTAGCAAACCATTGAGAGACGATTAGGAAATATAAAAATTTTGGGTATATAACATAAATTTCTATTTACTTTAATCAATAAAGTTCCGTTTAAATGGCCTTAAATTCTTTTATTTTTACTTTTCTATTTTATGATAATTATCTACTGATATCTAAATATTCTATGCACATTAACGTTCTTTTATCAACCACATCTCCCACATGCTTTACTTTTAAATGAAATTTTATAAATAATAGTAATTAATGATGTTCAACGATTAATAATAAAATTATAAATAATAATAATTAATTCTTAAATTTGGGGTATTAAGAAAAGCAGATTTGTTCTTAGATAATGTCGCGGAGAGCAACTCCTGTGGAAGAAAAGCAGATATGTTCTTAAATTTGGGAATTGGAGGGAGAAGAAAAACACTGGAAAATAAATGGGAAAAATTTTGAGTGAAATTATGAGATATAAAAAAAAAGGGTACTAACGTAAAAATACCTCTTCCAGAAAAAGTTGGGTATTTAGCGGCTACTTTCAATCCCATTTATATACTCAACTTTTTTCCGTCTTAAACCCGGGGCTCCAAGAAAAGAGCAGATTTCTTTTCTATTGGAGTAAATCGTAGATTATGGGTCTTTATTTTACCAAACCCATTTATTCTACTAAAGTAAACTCGCCCTTAATAGTTATGATAGGTGATATCTGAAAAATACAGACCTAGTAATACATTATTAAATAGTTTCCTTAAAACCCCATAAATAAAAGAAATTAGGAGACATATTACAAAGTTGATACAACTTTTGGAGAACTTTAGGAAATCTATAACCGCTACAATAGCTTTTATACCTAATTATTGACACAACGCAAACCTAGCCAAACATAATGACGCGATTTCTTTCGTATAAGAGTTTAGGGTTTAGGTTTTTTATAAAAACTGATACGACTATTTTAGTAAAGAGATATTAATCACTATAGTAGCTTTGTAGTTACATTATAGGTGATTCATAATACAATTGAGACGACGTAATGAGATATAATTATGTAATCTCTTTTTAATTCTCCATCAATAAAAAATTGTTTATTATTAATCATAGTATTGCTACCTCCATTTATAAATACTCTTTTTACAAAAACATCAAGATTTCAAGTTAAATATATTCAAAAATCATATCTTTACACACATCTAGGTCAGAGACGTCCCATTTTCAACTTAAGGAACTTTAAAATCATTAATTAAATATAAATACATAATTACAACCAAATAAGAAAAAAGAAAAACCAGAACTAAAAGCCAAAGTTAAGAGTAATGGACTATTAGTTTTCTAAAATTGTATATTATTTTACCATATTATATTATATTGCATCAGACATTTATATCTAATATGTATTTTAATATTTTTCGTATCATGCCCATATTT
The DNA here is from genome assembly GCA_037501455.1 of Lantana camara. Taxonomy (NCBI): domain Eukaryota; kingdom Viridiplantae; phylum Streptophyta; class Magnoliopsida; order Lamiales; family Verbenaceae; genus Lantana; species Lantana camara. Next base: position 115,948,310 of record CM074857.1, read on the forward strand.
TTATACGTGTCAATCACATTAAGTGTGTGCCGTCCAATGTGAATTAATGTATCAAATTTTCCTTAGTGGCCTTAGTAGTTGGGCATGGGCCCTCAAATATTGCTTCATTTTTATGTGATGGGAGAGTACTCATAGATGATATATTGATATGTCATTGATAAAATATAAATGATAAGGACCCAAGTGTTGAAAAAAAACTTGAAATTAATACATTGCTGCGCCTCGATCAAAGTTTTTTTTTTTTTCTTAAACATCATTTTCAGAGTCTCCCCTTAAATCATTGGTACACTTTCTGCAACCACCGACCAAACGCGGCATATTTCTTCTATTTTTGCATATAAATGTATATATAAAAAGGTTTTTCACTCGCCAAAAATAGTTCAAAGAGGGTTGATAACAAGAAAAATTATAAAGTAATTGATTAAATTCTATTTAAAATGTTGTTACATTTGATTTGGGTTAGTCTCGGAGTAAAATATATATAAGGAACAAATTACGTACGATTTTATCACACAAGAACAATGTGGAATAACGACACGTATTTGTAAAATCAAACTAACCCAATGATTTTATTTATTTGTTTATTTCTTTTATTTGTGTTATTCCTAAGGATTTTAGATGAACCATTCTAAACCCTAAGATAAAAAAATAGTACGAGAGTTGAAAGAATGATCACCCCCAACCCCAACTGCAATCTCCGAATCAGATTTATGTATATATTGGGATTTCTTATATATATATTTATCCAAGTCTTGATGATGTACAGATTGCGTAGAACATGCATGTACTATGTGACATGCACATATGTATATATATATATATATATATATATATATATATATATATCTCTGTGTGTGTTGTGTCTTATTATCTGTGTGACATATTTTTAAAGTGGAATATAGAGTGAGTACGCAAAGATCATATATTCAATTAATTGAAATATAAGAATGAAATGTCAATGAGGCCTAGTTTGACTAGCAGAAAAGGAAGCCCAATACTATGTGGACATCGAATTTCGATTTCCATTAGTTTTATTTTTGTTTTTTCCCAACTCAATAAAGAGAGAATAATATTTCATCTATTACAGTTATTAGTTTTCTCAATTATACACATTTCTGTTAAATTCTCAATTGGTTGTTAATGGTTACTAAGAACTAGTTTACATGGATAGAAAACAACATTTAAGGTCTGGTATCAATCATTTAACTATGTTTACTTGGATTGGGTCATGGCCTGTGGGTAGCCCGCCGGCTCAGTGCAAAGCATGGGTGTCAGAATGTTAATTACCAACTCCAAAATGAGGTTGGAAAATAGCCCACTGCAGTTGGGCTAACTAGAATTACCAATTTGCCCATGGTTTATGCTGAAAAAGCCACCAATATCACATCTTTTCTCTTTTTTAATTTTTATTAATTATTGCTCAAGGGTAAGAATGTAATTGCAAATTAAAACAAGTGGGTAGGACATAATCAAGTAAACACACCCACCCAAAACAGATTAAATAACAAATACATGAAAGGACCAAAGTAAACGTTGTGCTGGGTAATTAAATCATAATCTGTATGCCCATAGCCATATCTTGATGGATTGGGACCAATCAAAGTAAACTAATTCTAAGTTGTTAGATATATTATTATTATTATTATTATTATTATTACTATTTGGGGCATGTGTCACCCTCCCATGAAAAAAAATATTAATGCCAACTCACCAGTTCAATTTTGTAATTTGATTTCACTCTCTATTCTTGACGAAACTATCAAAATAGTTTTGAAGAAACATGAAATGATATAACACATCACTCTTTCCTCCCATACAAACAATTTTGTTAACATAATATTAATACCTCATATACACGATTTTATACTTTTAATTTGTATGTTAACTATAATTTTCATACTTCATACGTAAAAATTAATATATATATATATATATATATACACACGTAGGTGGAGTAAAAATAAATTGTTGATTCATATTTTGAAGTATTAATTAAAAATTATAAAGTATTCAAATTATAAAACAGAGTATTGAAATTATAAAATAACGTATCCAAATTATAAAACAGAGCATTATAAATTTTTCGAATTATAAAACATAGTATAGTATTGCAGTCAATTTAGATGAGTGGGGAGTGAAATCAAATTATAAATTTGAATAGGAGAGTTAGTACAATTTTTTTTTTATTTAAGAGAAAAAAATTAAATTATTTCTAATTGGGAGGAAATTATTAATTATATCCCCTTATTATTTTGGTACAATTAAAGTTGTTAATAAATGTTAATGATGATAATTGACGACTGACGAGTATTATATTCATGAAAAATACTCCAAACTTTGATACACAACTCAATAGCGTCGCAAAGATTATAGGCCAATCACTTGGCCGATCAATTACTAAACATGTAAATCTCTCTTCCTAATTAGTAAATTCATTATTTATTTTATAGTTCATTTATTTGGGTCGAGTCGGATTGGATCACTAGGATATAAATCTCTCTTTGTTAATAGTAATTTCATTTTTAAAGGCTCGAACTCGAGATATTTGATTAAGTTAGTATAGTGTCTAACCTCTAAACTATCTCGTAGAAAGAATTAGTTCATAATATGAAGAATTCAACACAAAAGAGAAGGGTCAAAACCTATGTGTTCAATCCAATCAAAATTAGTATTGGGCTGGACTAAGATTTGCTAAAATTAGAATTTAGACGCATTGAAATCTAGCCCAAAAGGCAAAGTTAGTGCAATCTACTGTTCTTTTACGAGGGCCTGTCGAGATACGGATCAAGTGAAATTAATCCAATAATGAGATAGTAAAAAATTCACCTTCCATTTTATGGTAAATGATGCAAAAATTCTCAGGTGTAGAAGACAAATTTAACATTACTTCCCCTTCCGAGTTTAGTATATTACAATTGGACCCGTGTTAGTCATTTTATTACAGTTTGACCCCTTCTAAAATTTCGAAATTACTAAACGATGAAGAAAATATATAATTTTGTTAAATATTTCACGGAATATTCCAAATAATTGTGAAATAACCATTATATTCAAAATAATTGTGAAATAATTGTTTGTTTAACCGTTTATTTATCTAAAAAAACGTGATTTTTTTTTTCCTACTTTTATAAAACATGATCTTAGAACCAAACATAATGGTCATTTCACAAATATTTGGAATATAACGCAATTATTTGGAATATAACGTGAAATATTTAACGGAATCGTACATTTTCTTCATCGTTTAGTAATTTCGAAATTTTAGAAGGGGTCAAACTGTAATAAAATGACTAACAGGGGCCCAATTGTAATATACTAAACTCGGAAGGGGTGTAGATGTAATTAACCCATAAAAAAATTATTAGTAGTAACTCTTCAATTCAAATTTGTAATGCATTTCACTCCCTATTTTTGGTAAAATTATTAAAATAACCTTGAAGAAACATGAAATGACATAACAAATTATTCTTCCCTTTCACACAAACAATTTTGTTAGCATAATACCTCATATACACGATTTTATACTTTTATTTTGTATGTTATGTTTCAAAATATAATTTTCATACTTTATATATATATATATTTTGTAGGTGGATGATAGGGTAAAAATTAATTGTTGATTTATATTTTGAAATATTATTTGGAAACTATAAAGTATTCAAATTATAAAATAGAGTATTGAAATTATGAAAAAGAGTATCCAAATTATAAAATAGATTATAATAAAGTATAAATAAAGAAAAAGAACAGAACAAAACAAGTATTGTTCGTAAAAGTTAAAGTACTTATATTTTAAATTAGAATATTATTCATAAAAGTTAAAGTACCTAGATTTATAATTGAAGTATTGTTCATAAACATTAAAGTATTCAAATTTAAAAATAGAGTATTAATCCTAAAAATTCAAGTAGTTAGGTTTAAAATTGAAATATGAAAAAGAAAAACAAAGAATAAGAAAAAAAAGAAGAAATAATTAAGATTATTGCAGTCAATTTAGGTGAGTGTGGAGTAAAATCTAATTATAAATTTGAATTGGGGAGTTATTATTGATATTTTTGTTGGGATTAATACCATGAAAATCCAATTATATTGTAAATATTTTGGATTAATAAAATTGAAATTATTGCAAGTTATGAGTATTTTACAAATTTAATAATTAATGACGTGTGATGGTATTTTTATATGAATTGTGTTTCATAGGAAAAGACTTTAAATACCATAAGTCACGTGTCATTAAAGTTCTAGTCAGAATGATAAGAAAATGTTCTTATCGAGACATATTGATAGGGAAATGGAGTTTCCGATTATGACACATTGATGATTTTCAATGAGATTGGAAACATCGAACTGGACCACTGAGATTGTTCATTTTATATTGCTATCTAAAATGAACAAAATCTCGGAAGCATTGGACTCTTAATCCTGCTAATGTTTCTACTTTAGGCATGTAATGTTAATCACTGTGATGTACTCGATCAGAAGTGAGGTCTCGGTAACGGGTGACCAAAATACTTTGTACGTTCGGTGATTGCATGAAATGTGCTAAAGAGAAATATTGATCGAGGAATTTGTAACCTTACTGGAAGGTTAAAGATATCCCTGAAATAGATTTGCAAAAGTTCAAATAAAACTTTGGTCAAAGTACTTCGTGTGTGCGTCACCGAAGTTGTATGTTGAATGTGTTTCACATACAAGGAATTTGAACTTAAGGCGAATCAAGAAATTTCAGATTGGAAGTGAAAAATAAATGATATTAGTATTGATTTATTTTTCATGGATATCTGTACAGAGGAGTAAAATGCAAAATTATTCTAAATCGAGAAATTCGTGAATAATTTAATTAATTTTAGAGTTCAACAATATTTATTTAGTGAAATTAAATATTGTTAAACGGTAATCAATTATTGTCATGAGATGATAATAGATTGACTCGATTGGAGCTAAAATTGATTAGTCCTGCAGGTCCCCTCGCAAACCCCAACGAAGATCAATGAGAAAATATTAAAAGGAGAGAGAAAAATATTTTTTCAAAGAGTTTGAAAATAGCCAAAGAATTTATTTTGAGAAAATAAATTAAATTTCAAAGAGTTGAAAATGCCCGAAATTTTATTTTGGAGAAAATAAATTTTTTCGGGAAAAAAAAAAAAGTTTTTTGATGACGTGGCAGAAGTGCTGACGTAACAAGTGACGTGTCATGCCACGTTAGCGGGTCAGCGCCAGGCGCCACATGGACAATGAGGATCGCGCCGCGTCATCGAGTACGGACGCTCCAGATTGGATCTAGTCGAACCTGGTCAAGTCGCGGGTTCGGGTAGGGTCGGTCAAGGTTTGACCGACCCGAACACGTGGGCAAATGATATTCTGCCACATGGTACAGGGCCGAACCAACCTGAACCGACTGGTTCACGGATGAACCAGTGTATGGGCCTAAACCGCCGATCGGAACGGATGAACCGGCCACGCGGCACCTGCTTGTGCCAGCGTGTGCCCCACGCGCGCCATGCACATGCAGGAGCTGCTAGCGGCACGTGGGGGCGCGTGCTCGGTGGCTACGGACTCCTGGCGAGCTCCTCTTCCACGTGACGCCTCCGGATTTGCGGTTTGAGCTTGGAGTGCACGGCATTCTTAAAAAATTGGACGAAAATGGCCTTATATCTTGGCTATAAATATGCAGTCCATGCATTTCATTTGTAATAACAAATTTTCAGTTCTTTTCTCCAGTTCTGAAAGTTGTACGAGAGCCTCTTTCTCTAATTATATTAATGCTTAATTAAGGATTAATTAATTACTTAATTAGGTGGTTATATAATTAATATATAATCCATTTAATTATTAGAAAATAGAGATTTTTTAGTTTTAGAAAAAAAGGTTTTTCTAGAAAAATATTTTCTCAAAGTATTTAGCGAAATACTGTCGGAGCCCACACTCAAATTTCTTAATCGGGGATATTGCGGGGAAACTCTGCCGGTTTCACTAGAAAATATCGAGGTGCTGGAAAAGTGCCGTTGATAGCCAATATTGCAATACGGTAATACCGTTATGCTGCCGAAATTAATATTTGCATATTGTGATTATATGCTATGTGATTTAAAATTATGTGATCAATGCCTGTATATATTAGAGTTATGCTGCCCGATTTGTTCCGCTGTTTATTAAAATATTTTGGAAATATTTTGATAACGTGGTTATGGCGAAATTTTTTTTATATCGCGTTATACCATGACTTTGTATCGGGCCCGCCACACCAATAATTTTTTATATGGGGGAGTAAACTAAATTATTTCCAAATATGAGAGAATTATATACTAATTATGATCCATACCGTAATCATGTGTTTATAATTTTCATACTTGAAAATACACATTATGTTGTAATAGAAACTGAAAAAATCAAAAGAAGGTGAATCAGTCCGTCTCTAGGATAATGATTAAACATTTTTTCCGTCCTTATTATTACTTGACACAAGCGTACGAGTGTTTACGTATTTTAAAAATGGGTGTGATATAAAATATTAAATTCAAGTAGTTTAAGCTGATAAATAATCTATTCATAACAAAATAATTTAAAATTAAAATTAAATATAAATTAATATTATCTTTCTTTTGATTTTATTTAAAGATTAATTTAAATTTGAAACCACGACCAACCTCTTTTCCCAAACAAATGTAAAATTTTGTAGATTAAAATTCGAGAATTTTATATTGAGAAGATGAAAAAGAAAAGCACTAGGAGAGAGACCACGTTTAGTTGGAAGAAAAAACAAAAAGAGTGGAATAAGTTAGGTAAAGGGAAAATAGTGTAAAAGAAACATATCCTGGCCGGTGGGAAAAGAAACAAAAAGTAAATTGAGATTTTGGGTTGTGAGAAAATAGAATAAAAATAAAAACAATGGCCAAGTTAATATGGACACTCGCGAATAACTCCCCATCAATTTGGATATTTTTACTTAACTCCTCATAAATTTATATTACATAATAGGATATAAATACTGCATTAGAACGTTTTAGTACTAAATTAATTATGTGAAAATTATACAACATATTTTGAGAGTTAGAAGATATTTATAACACTTTTGGATACAACATAGTACTAAATTTATACTGCATAATAGGATATAAATATTGCATTATATCATATTTGTACTACATTATGTGAAATTTATACGTGGGGAGTTAAGTAAAAATATGATGCCAAATTGAATATTTATCCCAAATTACCCGAAGTTATATAAAAATTATTTAAAAATAAAATCTAATTATTAAGTATGGTAATACTATAATCTTATTTAAAATAGGTGGGAAACTCATGAATATTCCAAAAAATATATATATAATAATAAGAAATTTTAAATTGGAGGGAGGGAAACCTCAGTCCTTATATACCATAACCATTTTCAATAATGAAACTTGTCGGAGAGATCTCGAAATAGATTGAATGATGGTTCTTTTGGTTGCAGGATTTTTTTAAGGGTAAATCAAAAATCCCCCCCATCCTTTGCCCCTTGGGGCGGATTGCCCCATATCCTTTGATTTTAGGCGATTTGTCCCCTAACCTTTCATAAATGTTACACTTTGCCCCTTTACGACGTTTCCGACGGTATCTTTTTAGAATATTTCGTTCCTCAAACCACACGTGATTTAAGCATGCCATTTTTAAGGGTAATTTCGTCAGTTCATCTGCTAGTATCTGCTCCCGCGTTTTGTTGTTAAAAACCTTAAGATGGAACCCTAATTCCTCATTTCTATTTGGCCGAGAAGAAGAATGGAGAGAGGCAACCATCGTGCCTACTATTGTGGGATGGATGTGGTGGAAAGAACATCATGGACGGACCATAACCCGGGGAGAAGATACATTAGCTGTCAGAATTTTCGAGTAAGGCCTTGTCTTGGTATTTTGATTATGGAATTTACTGTCTCTCTTCTTCTTCCTAAATTCTTGGGACCATTTTGATGTTAGACTGAAAGTGGCTGCAATATGTTCGTCTGGATCGACCCCCCAATGTGTGAGCGTGCTAGGCAAATCATACCAGGGCTTTTGCGAATAATTATATGGAGAGCAGCTAAGGCAGCTAGAATCAGTGAATTTGAGGCAATCCTTAAAGATCTTAGAGAGAAAGACTTTGAAGCATTCAAATGGCTTGCAAAGAAACCTGCTGCCCACTGGTCCAAAGCTTATTTCAGGTGTGTTTCTAAATGTGATATACTCTTGAATAATTTGTGTGAGAGTTTTAATGCCATAATTGTTAAAGCTAGAAGTATGCCCACACACATATAATCCTTCGCAAAAGCCCTGGTATGATTTGCCTAGCACGTTAACACATTGGGGGGTCGATCCACACGACCATATTGCAGCCACGTTCAGTCTAACATCAAAATGGTCCCAAGAATTTAGGAAGAAGAAGAGAGACAGTAAATTCCATAATCAAAATACCAAAACAAGGCCTTACTCGAAAATTCTGCCAGCTAATGTATCTTCTCCCCGGGTTATGGTCCGTCCATGATGTTCTTTCCACCACATCCATCCCACAATAGCAGGCACGATGGTTGCCTCTCTCCATTCTTCTTCTTCTCGCTCAAATAGAAATGAGGAATTAGGGTTCCATCTTAAGGTTTTTAACAACAAAAAGCTGGAGCAGATGCTAGCAGATGAACTAACGAAATTACCCTTAAAAATGGTATGCTTAAATCACGTGTGGTTTGAGGAACGGAATATTCCAAAAATATACCGCCGGAAACTTCGTAAAGGGGCAAAGTGTAACATTTATGAAAGGTTAGGGGGCAAATCGCCCAAAATCAAAGGATAGGGGGCAATCCGCCCCAAGGGGCAAAGGACCGCGGGGGGGGAGGGGGGGGGGGGGGAAGGGGGGGGATGATTTGTGATTTACCCTTTTTTTAATATACTAATAAAGAAGATGATTAACCTCGCATGAGGGTTTGTTTTCTCTTCCATGAGGATATCTCTTGCTTGTGTTTTTTCTTCCCTCTCAAATCAAATACGAGAGTTCTCAACACCGCGTCCGAGTTCTGCTAAGAATCGCTGCCATAATCTATGTTCTTGTTTCAATCTTGCTCTTTATTTCTTAGTTTCGTTTAGGGCTCGTTTTAATACTGATGTTGCACTTTGCTTGGTGATTTCAGCGAGGATCGGTCGAAGAGTCTTCATCCATCTGAGGGCTTACACATGCATCAGTCTCGTTCACACTATCATTGATTCTATGGACATCGAGTTGGAAAAGTTGAATACATTGTTTGCACTTCGTTTTATAAAGGAGGTAGAGAGAGTGGATCTAGATTCGATTTTGGGTAATCAGGAGCTTCAAGGGGGACATGCAATCATGGGCTGAATTCTATCAAAAAAGACTTTTAGATTCGATGTGTTCAAATCAACTATGTAGAACTTCTTCTCTTCGATAAATGGTATGGAGATTATCAAGATGGAGGGAGGTCGGTTTCTCCTCACTCTTTCCTATAAGTATGACAATTTGAGAAGAACTTTTTGATTCTGAAGGAAGTTGGGGAGCTGGACGGTCCGAATAGATGTGTGCTTAATTCATGCGCCTTTTATGTACATATAAGCGGATTACCATTCGGCAAAAGAACAAAACCAATGGTGGAGTTTATAGGGAATTAGATTGGCGAGGTTTTGGAATTTGATCAGAAAAAATACGGCGGATATTTGTTTAATTCATCAATGCGAATTCAGGTGAAACTCAAAGTAGAAGAACCTCTGAAAAGAGCCATAAAAATTCATAGTCAAGAAGGAGATAAAGAGATATTGATAACTTTTAGTTACGAATGAATTCCCAATTTGGCCTCTTAGATCTCAACACAAATCATGGCCGATACATTGCGAGGAAGGGTTCGTCGATCTAGGATCAAATTATCCTTATGGAAAGTGGCTGAGGGCTTCCTTAGATTCCTTGACGTTCGGGTGGAAGGTGAACAACAGAAATTCATTGGCCAACGAGAATCGACCTCAGTTCAGATCAGGCATGCTTGCAACAGAGGTACAAGGCGACTCGGTTGAGATTCTAGTAACCGGTTCAAATATTTTCAAATCCCCTAATCTCACCCAACCTGCCCTAAATAACTAGAATACCATAACCACCTATGACAATATTCTGCCGTTTGTAACCCTAGTCAAGCCGGCCCATACCAGTAAAAACACAAAAATAACCCAGCCATTACCCATGAAACGACCCTATCCTCTGGCCCAAATGTAATCGTAACCTCTAAACCGTCCTATCACCTGACCACCCACCCGATAGATTTATCCCAAAAATCATGATCTCTCATCACGCCAATAAATACCTTTTACACTCACATTTGACATGGGAGCATCGTTCACTATTGATGCTTCTACTAAACCCCTGAAGATCCCTAAAGAGTTCAGGAACCATCCTAAAATAAACAAGCATAAAACCAAAACACCTAAACCCAGACTAGGATGAAGAAAACCTATCCCCTAATAAGCTGTCCAATAACGATTTGATGATTGATTCTTCAGGATAATTTTTGACGGTATTGTAAACCAAGGCAAACATAATATTAGTGTTCTGGATGATGCTTCTAATGACCTTAGTGTCGGAAAAACGAGTTTGAAATGCAGTGAAATTTAAAAAATTTTCAACAAGGATCATTTACTTCAATTTTTATTCCAAAACAACTTAGAAAGTTTCTCTACAACTTACTTTGCTAGAAGCTTTTCTTGAAACGTTTTGAGCCGCCCTTAAACGTTCTTCAAGCGGGAATGAATTTCCTATTGATTGATTATTTTCTTCGAGACTCCAAAGCAGAAGTCCTCTAGAATGTGTCACACCAGTCCCAGATTCAAAGCAAATTAGTGAGTATCCTAATACTATAATATATATATTGAAAGAAATAAGAAACAAGAAATTGAGAGCAAGAATTTTCTCCTTTCAAAACCCAGATTGAGGCATGAGAAAATTCATGCATTAGCCCCAGAGAAAAGCGTTCTATCTATTTTATCAGATAGAGTTCAGATTTCTTTTCTTGTATTTTTCTCCGGAATAGAGAAGACTCTTCAACGTAAGGAAGAAGAAAAATTTCTTCTCCTTTCTATCTAGAAAATAACGATACTTATCTTTGATAAGAAAATGATCATTATCTCTTCTAGAATTCTATTTCTTAATGGGAAAATTACATCCAACTACCCTGAGGTTTGCTCTAATTACGAATCAGTCCCTCTTTTTTCATTTATTACATATCAACCCCTAAAAACACTGTTTCAATTACAAATCAGTCCCTCTTTAGGGGTTAAAATGTAATTGAAACAGTGTTTTTAGGGGTTGATATGTAATAAATGAAAAAAGAGGGACTGATTCGTAATTAGGGCAAACCTCAGGGTAGTTGGATGTAATTTGCCCTTTCTTAATTTACGTCATAGGATAATTAAGATAATGAATTAAAATCCTATTATTAATTAATATCTTTATCCTAACAACTTTAGGATATTATGTCTTGTTATTTATTTCATAAATAAATAAACTATGATATTATCCTTCATTTATCATTTTCACTTATTTCCCATTTTTCTCTTCTTGAAAGCTTATGCGTAGAAGTTGACATCAGGTCTGATATTATCATTTTACTTATTTATTGCATAAATAGATAAGTTTGGATATTATCCTTTATTTATTCCATAAATAAATAAACTAATATTTTAATTAATAATTAATTATTCATTGGGTTTCTTTATTCCAGATTGGGCTCTAGAATTAGTCCTAATGGGCCTTTATAATTAATTCTCCAATTAATTAATACATGATCCAATTTCTCAATTGGACCATGAGCCCAAAGCTCGCTCATGTGCTACACGTGCACTTTACACGTATGACTTCATTTTGATCAATTATTTGATCAATTCAATAATACCCTTTGAACCTGACATTTGTGTGTGACCCTTTAGGTACATTATTCAGTTAGCAGTGAGCCTAATTAATTAATTCACTTATCAATTAATTAGCCCACATATCACACGGCTATAGTCTAGCAACAGGTGTGTGATCCCTACCTAAATAACGAATTAAATCGAAAGAACCTTTCAGTCAATGACATCTATGAGATATACGATCTTCCTACCATCCCATCTCTCGACTAAGATCTAAGGCATGGGAATAAAGAGAGCTCCACTAATCACACATCTATTATTTAAAAATTGTTTGTGATATAAGGAAAATTTCTTAGCGAATTCTTTCAAATTGGCTTTCTAGGACACTATTCCCAACACTCCGACCTTTGAAGAAGCTTATCACTTAATTAGCGGAGGTCCAAGTTTAATTAAATCTAGCAGAAGCTGCCTTGCAGCCCCGCTACTCATCATGAGTCTGCTCTCTTGGAATTATCGAGGTTTAGGTCAGGTCTGGACAATTTGTGAATTGGAGAAACTTCTCCATCTCCATGACCCTCTTTTAGTCTTTCTATCCGAGACTAAAAGCAAACACAATTGGATAGATAAGCTTAAAGACAAATTTAATCTCTTTGGATTGAGCGTGAATGCGTCAGGGCGTAGCGGTGGTCTTGTATTATTGTGGAAGAAGGAGATTATGGTTAATCTTTTGAGTTATTCTAAGCCTCATTTTGACGTTATGATCAGTCTTCCTAATTCTTTATTAGTTTGGAATCTCACATGTATTTATGGTCAACCTAATAATTCAAGGTACAAAGAATCTTGGAATCTGTTTAATTCTATGAGACGTGCACCATGAAATCCATGGATTGTGTTCGTGTACTTACATGAAATAGTTAGCAACGGGGAGAAAAGTAGGGGCTGCCCACGTCCTTTAGTTCAAATGTGAAATTTTTGTCGATGTTTGGAGTGCTACAATCTTTCTAATGTGGGGTATCTAGGATTTTCTTTTACTTGGTCTAAATATGTTAAGGAGTCTGGGATGGTGTGAGTTAGACTGGATCGAGCGCTGTGCAATAGTGCGTGGTGAGATTTCTTTCCCGATGCAGAGGTTTTACATCTTCCAGTGTTGTTGGAGCAGATGATAAGTAGACATCATACTGAACCGGTCAAGCCGTCTTTCAAGTTCAAAGCGGCTTGGCATCGAGATGAGACGTGTGAACTTATTGTTAAGGATTGTTAGCAGATGGGTATGTATCTAACACCTATGATCGTGCTTAGCGGAAGTTAGAAGTGTGCCGAGATGGATTAGTTTTGTGGAAAAAATAGAAGTTTGATAATCCAATGAAGCATATTCATAAACTTGAGGACACTTTAGGTATGCTAGAAAAGAGATATGGTGGTGTCAGAGAGCGAAAACACATTGGTTTCGAGACAGGATAAAAATACTAGCTATTTTTTCTCACGATTGACAAATTTATAATAAAAGAATAGCCAAATTGCAAGATGGGGAAGGGTTGGAACGAACAAATCCTAAGGAGATACGACAGATAGTCGAGACCTACTTCCATAACATATTAACAACTAACTCGGGTTCTGTCGAGGAAACTGATAGCGTGATCGAGGCCTTGCTGGTTAAGGTAACTTAAGATATGAATGATAGGCTTCTTATCCTGTTTACTGTACTGGACATCGACAAAGCATTGAAATCCGTGTTATCCCTAAAGGCCCCCAAGCACAATGGTATGCTACCCATATTTTTTCAAACGTTCTGGCTGTTTATTAAATCTGATATCATTGATTGCACTCATGATTTTCTAAATTTCTAGCGTTGTGAAAAATGTATGCATTCTAAAAATATTGTATTGATCCCTAAATGCGACAAACCAACCTCCATGTTTCATTTATGTGGGATTAGTATTTGCAATGTTATGAATAAAATTGCTTCGATTCTAACCATCTTAAACTAATCTTAAAATCTGTTATTTCCCCGGCTCCGGGAGATTAATAACATATAATGTTTTATATGCTTTTGAAGTTAACCGCTTTATTAAGCATAAAAAATAGAGAAAGAAGGGCTGTATCGCTCTCAAATTGGACATGGGTAAGGCTTATGACAAGGTGGAATGACTCTTCTTGGAACAAATTTTGTTGAGGTTGGGTTTTCATGTTAATTTTGTTCGATTGATTATGAGTTGTATCACTTCAGTTGACTATTCATTCGCTCTTTTTGGTGTCTGTTTTGGTAGCTCTACTCCAGGGCGTTCTCTTAGACAGTGAGATCCATTATCGTCGTATCTATTTTTTAGTTTGTGCAGAAGTGCTTAGTTTCTTGTTTGAGTAAGAACCCTAGATTGATGGAATTAGGATTTGCCATAAAACACCCGCTAATTCACATTTGTTGTTTGTAGATGACACTATGGTTTTTTGCGGGGCTTCAATAAATTCGATGGATGGGCTTTTAGATACTCTTAATAAGTATGGGGTCGTTTCTGGTCAACTGGAGAATTGTGAAAAGTAGACTGTGGTTTTTAGCCCAAATGTGGGGTAGGAGTTGAGAAATCTACTGACTGCAAGGTCAGGAATGTAAGTCTAAGATAAACATGATAAATATTTGGGTCTTTTGACAATGGTGTGGGATTCTAAAAGATAGGGGTTTACGAGCATTCGGGGTCGAGTGTGGAGGAGAGTTCAAGGGTGGGGAGCTAAAATGTTGTCGCAAGGGGGTCGTGAAGTGCTCATCAAATCGGTTCTTCAGGCCATTCCAACCTATGTTATAAGTTGCATCAGGTTACCAGATTCACTTCTTTGCAAGATCACTTCGATGTTGACTTCCTTTTGGTGGAACGACAATTCGTGCAACAAAATACATTGGGTTAATTGGCCTCAAATATGTGATCCGAAGAAAAAGGTGGGATGGGCTTTCAAGATTTGAGGACTTTTAATCTTTCTCTTCTTGCTAAGCAAGGTTGGAGAATCAACATGGAACCGTTCAACCTCCTTCAAGATTGTTTCGAGCTCGATATTTTATAGATGGTGATTTCTTCTTGACAAGAATTGCTCAGCAGCTCTCTCTCACTTGGTAGAGTATTGTTTAGGCTACCTCAGCTTCAGCGTGTGGTTTGAGATGGCGAGTGGGGAATTGTGCTTGCATTCGAATTTGGGACGACAAATGGCTTCCTAGGCGAGATTCTTTCAAGGGCATCATTTCGTTTTTCGGGGTTCGAAGATTTGATGTATGTCTGGCAACTCATGAAAGATGATAATTCACGTGATGAGGAACTTGTGGAGCAGGCTTTTTTTTTTTTTTTTTACCTCAGACATCATTAAATCAATTCCTCTAGGTTTTAAGTGCAACCTTGACAGAAGGATTTGACATTTCACTAATAATGGAAGGTTCGTGTTAGACATAAATTGTTTAATATTTTTAGCATATATTTTGTATGTTTTCATGAAATTTTTGTGTTTAATTGTGTCTAAATTGCTCCATCTCAGTTCATATTTCACCTTGGAGTTAAAAATAGAAGAAATAGTGAAAACAAGGCAAAAAACGGAGGTTAGAAGACGAAATGAGCCAAAACAACAATCTCTGCATCTCATCACGAGCGTGATGAGTCGTGTAGAAAACCATCACGGGCGTGATGGCTGGTCAACCTGGAATTCAAAGTCAAACACCCATCACGGGCAGAGGGCGTGACGAGTGTCCAAAAGCTAATTTTCGGGCCAAAACTAATTCTTTTACCCTTGGACTCATCCAAGCCCATTAGGAACTCGTTTTTGACATAATAAAAGAGCTATTCTGATTTATCATTCTAACTTGGAGAAGGAGAAGAGAAGAAAACAATGCAAATTCGGAGACAAAAGGAAAATCTAACCGAGAGGCAGAGCCTATGTTTTGAAACTCGGACCGGTGACCCTCAAAACCCAGTCCCCCCATAAACCAGTTGGCCCGTTTAGAACCGGGCCAAAACCGGTTAAATAACCGGACCGGACCGCTTAGCAGCCCGTTTGGCCCGGATTTTTCCTTTTGTTTTTTTTCCCAAAATTGTAAAATCAAATTATATGTTTGCAATCAGTATTCGAACCCTCAACCCTCAATTTAGACTGGAAGGGCATCAACCACTTGGACTGCCTTCCTTTGTTGGCTTGCATCGGTAAAACTTTTATAAATCTTCAAAGAATAAGCTCACAAAGTATTTCAAAATTGAGTTCTAAGAAAATATTAATTTGACTACAAATATTATAATAAAGAATTCAATTTAAGTTTGGTTAATAATATGAAATAGTTTATTTTTTATAATAACATGTATAAAAATATAAATGCATGTGTGATATATTTTTTTTTGTTAAATAAAAATTATGATATTTGTTTAATCAATCTTTTATCTATATTACTAATTTGGTAAATATTTGATCTATATGCTTGTAAATTTATGACTTGAAATTATATTATTAGAGATGTTATTTGAATATTAATAAATAGTTTAAAGTGATTTATAATTATATTTAATTATTTTTAATTAATATTTTAATATTATATAATTGAATATGATTAATATTTATATATATATATATATATATATATATATATATTATTAAATATAATTATGACGTCATACCGGTTCGATCGGTGATCCGACCGATCGAACTAGTAAAACCAATAACTAGTAAGAGGTCCCGGTTCTACATCCGGTCCAGGTTTCAAAACATAGGCTAGAGCTCCATCTTCCATGGAGGAATCTCGTCGGCTTCCGGAGAAGACATTCATAAGCTTTTCCTTTCCTTTTATTTTCAATTCTATTTAGTTGTTATGTTAGAAACTAATGATTCTTGTTTATGGATGATTGTTAATGACTCTTTAAGCATGAATTTAATTAGTTTATTATTGTTATTGTTTTTGTGTTCATTGAGTCTATATTCCGTTAGTGTCATAGCCATGGGAATAATGATTGTGTAAAGTAAGTATTCGATGATATGCTTGAATGGATTCTTATGATTGTTATGTGTAGGAATTGTGTTTTAATTGCATGTTTGAAGTCTGCGCAACTTTTGCATGAACTTAAAATTGATTTTCTAATCGAGAGATTGTTTAATTTGGATTATTAATTCCTAAACACTTAGAATTAAAAAGGAAGAGATTCGATCTTTTTCTAAGCAATTTGTGTTTAAATGGTGTATGACATGCCGCTGCTATTTAATTGATCCTAATATTGTTCTAATGGTTTAATTTGTTTTTGGATGTTTGACCACGAGAGTGGCTTACACAAACACTTAAGCACGTGTGCCTGATTTCAAGAGAAGCTTGGATAAATATTCATGATTAGGATTGTAATAATCCGAGTATTTGTTTGGCATTGATTCGATCACTAAACCACTATATTGTTTTCTCTCTGGGCTATTTGTCGTGTTATTTGTTGAGTCCTTAGTTGTTTTGTATGTTTAATTGTCATAGTAGTTAGTAATCGTTGTTGATCTTGGTCTGGCCTATTGATTGGGGAATATACGAAGTGATTGTTTGGTTTTCCTTTACTTGTGGGTTCGACACCTTATGTGCTATACTTGACAAATGTACCCTTGTACGCATATAAGGTTTATTTATTAAAACTTCCCCTAACAATTCACTGTAAGAAGGCGTATGTAGCAGCTAGGAAGGAGGCGTATTCTTCTCGTGAAACAGCCCAATCTTCTTCGAGTTAGAACTAGAACTTTGTTTGGAATTTGGAAGTGGCGCCGAAGGTAAAGGTTCTTGTGTGGAGGTTTTGTTGTAATGACCTGCCTACTGGATCCAATCTTAGGAAGCGAAGGAGAGTGGTGGCAGTGGGTTGTCCGTGGTGTGAAGCTGAGACGGAGGATCTTAAGCACGCCTTTCTGCTTTGCCTCGTCGCGCGCCAATTCTGGGCGCTTTCGTACTTGCCCCGAAACATTATTTCAAGATGGGATGGGACCGGAGAAGATTGGTGTCGTCGGGTTTTGCTTAGTTTTGTGCTTCGTCACAAAGTCATGCCGTAGCCCCTGGTTTATACATTGATTTTCTATTTGACCCCATAGCAATTAGCAATTGTAAACGAAGTATTGAGTTAGTTGACCTATATTTTGTAGCATTTCTAAACTTTAGTTAGAAACGCAACCTCCTTATCCATATGTACACCAGCAAGAAAACTGAGATAGAATCAGCTTATCTACTTGTAGCTACTGATTTTAAAATACATACATTGCTTGCTTTTTTGAATATAATAGCAATCCGACTCCAACTGACATGTGCATCCCATACAATGAATCTCAAACACGCGTATGCCTCTTGAGTCTTGCATAGGGTTCTGATTGCAAAATGTTTCTTTAATCCAAATAATCTGAGAGGATGTTTGAACTGAGCTTATATAAAAACTACTTAAATTCAGAACTTATAAAAATGTTATAGTATTTGATAAATATTCTATCTTATGAAATGAACCTATATAACCTATGAGCTCCAAAAACGTGTTCTTCTAGATCTATGTAAGAGCTTCTCAACTCCTTAAAATAAACTTGGGCAATCATCACTAGACACAATTCTACAGGGTTTTCAAATCTGTCCTTTTTCAAAGTAAAAATGGTGCATACTGTAGAATCAAGCTATGCTAACAATTAAAGATTTAATTTTTGCACCTTATCAAGAACACCAAAACAGGGCAGGAATTTTGAAGCAAGAATCAAAAACCCAGAAAAACAAAATGCATACTGAAACAGAAAATATTTTTTCCATTAACTAAGAATCAAGAACCAACAATATGGGTATCAGTTCTTACAGCCCCGTCTCGATTTTCATTACACGATCTTCTAAGATTTGTTTTTGGAGGCAACATCATAGACCTACACAAGGGGCAATTAACCTGCCCCTCATCAATCCATGTATCCAGACACTCCCTATGAAACAAATGGCTACAAGTGCACAAATCCCGGATCTCATGGCTCATTTCTATACACTCCAAGCAAATACTGCATACCTGTTCTTCGCGAAAACCCTCTTCTTCTTCTTTTCCCTCTTCATTTTTCTGTTTAAAGACGAAATCTTTATACTGAATAATCCGAACCCTGTTCTTGATTGCGGCCGTGACGACGTGAATCGGGATTGGGACAAGAGAAGGGCAAGTGCCGTCGAGTATGAAAATGTAATTGTTGGAATTGTCTCTGGGATTAGGCTCTTCTTCAGGGGGTGGCTTGTATAGACCTAGACGGGTGAGTGCTCCGATGAAAATGAATCTGGCGTGAGAGAAAATGTTGAGGAAGAAAGTTAGGGTTAGGGCTTGGGGAATTCGGATGGCGTAGTAGAGGAAACCCATCTGCTTAGTTTTGGAAGACGGCGGCGTACGGCGGTGGAGGCGGCGGAGGAATGAAGTGGAAGAGAATTTACTCAAGTAATGGGTATATATGAGTTGTTCTCAGTACTACCGTGGTAGTGGCGTAGTGCGAAATGCATAATATAGTGGGACTTTAATGAATAAAATAGTATATGGGTTAATTACATTTTGCTCCAAACAAATATGGTTATTACTATTTGTACCCTTTTAGACCAGAAATTACAGTTCGTTGATGTGTCATGTGTGAGTTGGTAATCCCGATCTGATTTGATATTCGATTCCACAAACCTGATTTTCTAACTTTAGTATTTTTTTTTTTAGATATTGTATTTTTGGTGTATTTTTTTTTTATATTGTTCTCCGCTTTTTTAATAAGAGGATTACACCAAAATTATAATTTAAAAAAAAATACACCAAAAATATAATATCTTAAAAAAAGAACACCAATTTTAGAAATTCTTCTTCCACAAAGCTCAACTATTTATAATAATAAATATATTATATTATTATTTAAGTTATTTTTTTTCAAATTTATTTCACCAACCGCACGAATCGAATCATTCCAAAATCTTTGATGTATATATACAAGTGAATATGTTTTATTTAATAATATAATTAGAAAGAACGTCGAAGATGGATCAGGGTAAAGTACTAAAGTCACTTTTTTAATTTATAATTCTAATTTACCTATATATTATTATTATGGGAAAATCTTTGAATAGTACCAAAAAATTGAAAAAATTCCCTTTAGGTCCCCAGTTTTGAAAAAGTTCCCATTCAATCCCCAATTGAAAAACAAAATTCCTTTTAGGTCCCCACAAATCATGTTCGTACATTGTCTTTAGGAATTGCGTACATTTTTGAGGGAATTGCGTATAAAAACCCCGGAATCTCGTATATACGAGATTCCGGGGTTTTTATACGCAATTCCCTAAAAATTGTACGCAATTCCTGAATTATTATATAACCTTGGGGAGTGAAAAGAAATTTTGTTTTTCAATTGGGGAGTGAACATGAACTTTTTCAAAACTGGGGAGTGAAAAGGAAATTCAGTTTACACTTGGGGATTTTTGAGGAATTGTCCGTATTATTAATTAGTGAAATACTAAAAGAATATATGAACTTCATAAATAATTAATACTTCTAATTTGTAACCATGTAGGAAGAAAGAACTTTGTAAAAGTGGTTTCTAATTTTGAGCATTCTATATATAGTAATATTTAGTAATGGAGAAAAGATTTTTTTTTATTCGAACTTTGCCTCTTTTTGTAATTTAGTGTATGTTTTATAAACATTCCACGTGTCATGTTTTTTAGTCTAAATTATTTAAAAAAAGTTTAGTTGACGGATGTTACAATACAAAGATTGAATAGTAGTTTGCAATGAAAGTTTATTGGGATGGTAAATTGCAAAAAACCCAAAATTTGAATGACAAATTTTTTTTTTCCCATATTAGCATATTGGGAAGTTATACTATACTACTATGAATATATCACAGTTTTCATAGTATAAATAGATTTAGATCAAATTTTCATGAAAATTGATTGAGAGAGCTGCTCTATTATGCTAATAATAAGGATTTCAATGATAAATATGTTGATAATGGAAGAGTTTCGGGAGAGAAACTTGGATGTATTCATTGTATATTGTCTTGTCTATAATACAGAGATTACAATAAAAAATAGAGTACAAGCCACACATTATAAGCCTATAATCGAGCTACATACAAGGAAAGGATAATTAGGGTAAATCCTTTCCAAATATATTAGGATCTCCAACACTCCCCCTCAAGTTGGATCATGGGGGTCGAACATATTCAACTTGGATAGTGACGTGTGGAAGTTCTGGCTGTTTACTGCTTTGGTTAGGATGTCCGCAAGCTAGTCCTCTGACTTCACGAACGGAAGTTTAACTATCCCTGACTCCAGTTTCTCCTTGATGAAATGGCGGTCGATCTCCACGTGTTTAGTTCGATCATGTTACACCGGGTTATGGGAGATACTTATCGCTGCTTTGTTATCGCAGTATAAGTCAACTCCTTCTTCTGGTGGAAAACCAATCTCTATTAGAAGCTTTCGAATCCATAGGACTTCCGTGATCCCCCGGGCTATTCCCCTGAACTCTGCCTCAGCACTAGAGAGTGCGACAACCTTCTGTTTCTTGCTCCGCCAGGTAACCAGATTCCCTCCTACAAAGGTGAAGTATCCAGAGGTAGATCTCCTGTCTATGATGCTTCCGGCCCAGTCAGCATCGGTGTAGGCTTTGATTCGGGCGTGTCCGTTCCTTGCGAACATAAGTCCCTTTCCTGGAGAGGACTTTAGGTATCTCAAAATCCTCATGACTGCCTCCATGTGTTCCTTGCTCGGGTTATGCATAAATTGACTTACAACTCCCACGGCATATGCAATGTCTGGCCTAGTATGGGCCAAGTAGATCAATTTCCCCACTAACCTTTGATATCTTTCCCTGTCAGTTGGAGCTTGATTCGGGAAGATTCCTAACTGGTGGTTCTGAGTCATTGGTGTCTCAGCTGGCTTATAGTCCAATAATCCCAATTATGTCAGAAGATCAAGTATATACTTCTTCTGTGAAATGAAGATACCTTTGTCTAACCTCATTACCTCGATGCCCAAGAAGTATCTCAGCCCTCCCAAGTCTTTTATCTCGAACTCTCGTGATAGGTTCCTCTGAAGGTCGGTTATCTCTTCAGTGTCATTTCCCGTTATTACCATATCATCGACGTAGATCACCAAGAGGGTAATGAGATTGTCCTTCCTTTTGATAAACAGAGAGTGGTCTGAGTTGCTTTGACTGTACCCATATTTCCTCATGGCGAGAGTGAATTTTCCAAACCAAGCTCTGGGTGACTGTTTGAGTCCATAAAGTGACCGTTTCAATCGGCATACCATGGGTACGTTTTTGTGATCTTCAAACCCCGGCGGTGGGTACATATATATCTCCTCCTCGAGGTCACCATGCAGGAACGCATTCTTCACGTCGAACTGGTGTAGAGGCGACTCATAGTTGGCAGCTATGGACAGCAGAATCCGGATAGTGTCCAGTTTGGCCACTGGAGACAAGGTTTCTGTGTAGTCGATCCCATAGGTCTGGGAATACCCTTTGGCCACCAATCTGGCCTTGTACCTCTCAATTGTGCCATCCACTTTGTACTTGATACTATACACCCATTTGCATCCAACGGAGAGTTTCCCAGCTGGAAGTGGGCATACCTCCCAAGTTTGGTTTTTTGACAGAGCGTTGATTTCTTCTTCCATTGCTTGTCTCCAAAGAGGGTTTGCTTGTGCTTCCTCGATGGTTTTGGGAATCTCGTGGGAGTAAACCGCATGGATGAATGCCTAAAGTAGTGGTGAGCAGTTGGAAGTAACATGGTGAGCTACTAGATATTTGGACCTGCTTGCTCTTTCTGGACTGTACCTGTTCGGCGGGATTCCCCTGTTCTGTCGAGGAGGTAGAATATATGTATTTGGAATGGAAATAGGAGGATTGAGAGTGCTTACCTCTGGGATATTCGATGACGGGGGTTCCTCTGGGACGGGTGAGAGAGATGGAGATGGAGATGGAGATGGAGTATCAACTGGTATAGACGACGGGGTGTACTCTTGTAGCGGTTCCAACCATTCACACATCCAATTCATTCCCTCACTGGTACCCCTCTCCCCCTGAGGGGTGGAATTGGAGGGTGCCTTGAAGTAGTATTCTGTTTCCAGGAAGTCAACATCCATGGTAATGTAGTGCCGTTTGCTGGTTGGATCATAGCAGTGGTAACCCTTCTGAGTAGGATTAAACCCGAGAAAGACACATCGGACTGCGCAGGGGTCAAGTTTAGTCCGTAAATGCTTTGGAGTATGAACAAAAGCAACACATCCGAAGACCCGCGGAGTGAGCAGGAGCACAAATGGTATGGAGTGGAATTTTCTGAGAGTGTCCAAGGGAGTCCCATACTGTAGTGCTCGCGTGGGTAGTCGGTTCATGACATATACGGCTGTCCAGACAGCTTCAGCCCAGTAAGAGTTGGGGACGTGGGCCTCAAACAAGAAGGCTCGGGCACCTTCTAATATGTACCTGTTTTTCCGTTCCGCCACCCCGTTCTGCTGTGGGGTATGAGGACAGGTTGTCTCATGAATGACCCCATTTTGAGTGAAGAAATGTTACAATTTTTGGTTGATGAACTCGCCTCCATTGTCGGTCCGGAACACTTTGATTGAGGCTGAAAATTGGTTTTGAATCATTTGGAAAAAATTCCTGATTGTGTTTGGGGCATCAGATTTTTGGTTCAGGAAGTAGACCTACGTAAACCTTGTGTAATCATCAACAAACAGAATAAACCATCGGAATCTGGAATTAATGTGACTTGGGACGGGCCCCCAAACATCAGAGTGGACTAATTCAAAAGGCAAATTTGTTTTATTTCTAGAACTTGGATAAACTGTTCGATGACTTTTTGCAAGTACACAAGTATCATACTGTAAAGAATTCGACTCTGGTACTAATTTCGGAAATAACTGTTTCAAACACTGAAAAGAAGGGTGGCCCAATCTACGATGCCATAACCATAGTTGCTTTTGATTACTTCCCTGAGCAAAGAAACTTGAGCCCGTTTGGTAGATGTCCCGGATGTAGTACAATCCATCTCTCTCAATACCACGCCCAATGATCGCCCCCGTACGAATATCCTGTAAGAGGCAGAAAGAGGGAAACATCAGCACTGTGCAATTAAGCTCTTTTGTGATTTGACTAACAGAGAGTAATTTTGAAGTGAGATCGGGCACAACTAGACAATGAGACAAATTCAATTTTTCTGATAATTTAACATTCCCCGCCCCAATAACCGGATATGAGAGGCCGTTAGCATTAGTTACTGCTGTTCGGCTAGGGGTGGCAGAGTTTTGGATGTCGTGAGTATCATTCGTCATATGATCACTGGCTCCCGAATCAATAAGCCATTCCATTTCTTGGTTTAGGTGATAGGCCTGTACAAAAGCTTTCCCATGCTTATTTCCTTTTTCTTTCAGACACCATGGGCTGCTAGTCCTATGATTTTGCATAATATTATCCCTGCACTCCATATTAAAGTTCATGCCATTTTCTTGAGGCCCAATTGGGCCATTCGGCCCATATCTCATATTAACATGCCCAACCCATTTAGTTGTGAGAGATAGGGTTCCTTTACCTGATTCATTTGGGGATTCAACCGAACCCTTACCATGGGAGAAGCTGTTGTTGCGATATTCTCCATTGTTGGTGGCGGCGCCGCCGCCGTATCCTTGGCTGTTGGTGGTGCTGCCGCCGGCGTGGGTGCCCTGGACCACCGCTGCCCGTCCGTTTTCTCTATCATCGCGGGTGTTACTGGTGTTTTCATGGGATCCGGTGGTGCCGCTACTTTCATAGTTTCCGGTTACCATGCTGGCCTTACCGGCCGGTGGTCGTTGAGGGCCGCCGCCAGGGGGTCCTGTACCCTTCTTTCCCGCCTGATACTCTGGCCACCAGTCTGGATAGCCTATCACCTGGAAGCATCCCTCTTTGGAGTGTTTCGTTCCCCCACAGACTGAGCATTTCGGATTTGTGCCATGACCGAATTTCTTCGCCGAATTCTTGTTATCGTGGGATGATGAGCCCGTCTCTGACCGCATCTTGGCCATCATACCGACGCTGCTGGACAGGGGTTCTGCCATCGCCGTGAGTCGTCGATCCTCTCGACGAACGGCGTTATACGCCTCTTCCAGGGTGGGTGGCTGTTGTGTTCTGAGTAAGTCCCTCTTTATCGGATCGAATTTCCCGTCTAATCCCCATAGGAATGCAAAGACTCGGTCTTCTTGTTTCTCCAGATTGTAAGTTTTCCAGTCATCAGTACACTTCATTGTCTGTGGTTGTCTGTAATCAATCTCCCTCCAAATCCCTTGGATGGTCCGGTAATACTGATCAACGGACATGTCGGCTTGATTAGTTTGATATTCCCGTTGCTTCAATTCATAAAGTTTCAGTTTGTCACCCCTGTCGTGGTAGGTGGCTTCGATCTCGTCCCATAGTTCCTTTGCGTTGGGACAGAGAATAAATTGGGCAGCAATTTCGGGTTCCATAGAGTTGAGAATAAGGCTTCGAACAGATCCGTCCGTTTGTTCCCAAGCCTCATATCCAGGATCTTCTGGATCAGGGGATACCGTTTTCCCGGTAATGTATCCCATACGTCCTCGGCCAAGAAGAACCAATTGGACTGTTCTTGACCAAACCGCATAGTTGTTGTCGTTGAGTTTGATGTTGATGGTTGTGGTGTTGGTTGGTTCCGGTTGCTTTTGCCGGAGGAGTTCAGCGAACTGAGCAAGTAAGTCTGCTGGCATTGGATTCGATTTAGTGGGTGAGGCCATCGGTACGTGATGAGCACGGTATTCGATTATTGAATCGAAACCCGCTCTGATACCATGTTGATAATGGAAGAGTTTTGGGAGAGAAACTTGGATGTATTCATTGTATATTGTCTTGTCTATAATACAGAGATTACAGTAAAAAATAGAGTACAAGCCACACATTACAAGCCTATAATCGAGCTACGTACAAGGAAAGGATAATTAGGGCAAATCCTTTCCAAATATATTAGGATCTCCAACAAAATATACATTAAGTTTTAAAACCTATTTTACATCAAAGTATTGTTATTTGGGATTGTTAAAGATTATGGAATTGAATTTGTGGCGGGTGGATTTTAAAACGAAGGAGAGAGAATTATTTGCCGAAAAATGTGAAAGTTGTTGGCAGCGAATATTTAGCTATTAAAAGGGGTTGGTTTCATGTATGATAAGGAGAAAATAGTAGAACTATGTTGTTTCATCTTTTATTTCATTTATATGATTATATCCAAACATTATGTGTATGAAAAAAAATCTAAAAAGTTTTTCACCTAATTTGGACCCTGTATTTATACACACATGTGAGTGAAATAAAAAATAAAATACAAATATAAAATAAGAGATTTCAAGCCGATCAAAAAACCCTTATGAAAAGAACCCGTATTCGTATCAACAACTCCCTAATATAATATATAATAACACACTATTGACGTAAAAAATGAGGACAGTTCTCCTTAATTAAGCTTGTTAATAACCTTATGCTCATCTTCTTTCTAATTTTTTTCAACTTATAATTATTTATCTCTTCTAATTTTTTTTTATTTCTTCTAATTTAAATTGTCTATTTAATAATTTATATATATAATGAGTATATGTAAATAAAATATAAGATGAAACGCGAATATAAAACACGAGATTCAAAATCAAAATGATCATATCACTATTTTAATTTTGTTTTCATTTCATTGGACATTGTGTCTGAGAAATAAATGATTTTTATTTATTTTATCAAAAAGTTAAATATTATTGGTTATGAAAAACTTGCCTAGTCTTGCCTATGATTTTTTTTTTTTTTTATCTCTCACACAGTTTCTCCCACCAAATTAAATGAGAGACTAATCTCTCAAAATAGTGAAGGCTCTTATTACGTATAACTTTTTAGTTAAAAAAAAAAAAAAAACTTAAGCATATTCTTCCTTTAAAAACCTCACTTCCAATCTTTAAAGAACTCCTCAAACCAACATAAAGAAAGCTTGTTGACATTTGAAACCTCTGATCCAACTACAGTTTTAAAAATATTATTATTATTATTTTATCTCATGTCGTGTTGGATATTTGTGTCTGACACTTTTCATGTAAAAATTTCACAAAAAAATCCGTATCGCCATATCCTTATGTTCGTATCCGTGCAACATACATTGAGACAGAGTCTAAACTCTAAACACAGTACTCAATCCAATTAATAACTCCGAACTTACCATAAAACCAAAGGCATGATTAAAATTTGGGTTAATTACACAAACCCCTTGTCTTTTGGGCCTTAGGGCGGGTTGCCCCCATTCTTTCATTTTGGACGATTTGCCCCATAATCTTTCTAAAACGTAACATTTAACCCATTTCCGTGGAATCTTAGGAAGTATTCCATTTATTTATTTTTTTGGCATGATTTATAAGGCTAAATTTGTACAAATCACATTTCAAACGTGTTGGTATTATACACAAATCGAAGGTCTCGACACAAAGAACAAAGCGATAGTCTCAAAATCAAAATTCGACAACCAACGAATGAGGAATCATCGGTCAAAGATGATGTATGACCGGCGAAGCTTTGCAGGCAAATTCCGACGCTTCCGACGGCCAATAGGATCGAATGGGATATGAATTTTGTTTTTGTTGGAGGGAGGAACACAATGGTAGTGATATTGATTATTGGGTCAGTGTGATATAGGAAAAATCAACGGTCAAAGCTCAACTTGATCGGAATATTTTCGAAAGATTTCGCCGGAATTGTCTAAAAAGATTAAATGCAATAATTTCGAAAGGTTAGAGGGGAAATCGCCTAAACTAAAAAAATGCGGGGCAACCTGCCCTAAGACCCAAAGGAGGGGTTGTGTAATTAACCCTCCAAATTTAAACCCAAGTTGTGGCGGCGTAAACATGATTAAACCAACCTGTTACAGAACTTACAAAGTGGCATAAAAATGATTCAATCCAAGTTTTTTTTTGAAGCAACATTCTGGGGCGAAAATGTATTTGGATTGAAAGCTACTCCAGTTGAAACCCTAAATAAATTTCTTTGACTAATGGAACAGCCAGGACTAAATTTGTTGAGATTGAGCAAGTCAGGTTATGGTTAAATTCAAGTTCTTTTCTGACAACATTTGGACAAAAATAAATTGGAGCGAAAGCTACATGATTAGTTAAAACCCTAATTTATTTGACCAATCAATATGTGAGTGATACATGAATTAGAATCACAAAAAAAAAGAAATAGAAAAATCAAAATTAACCTCAAAGTTGACTTACGAAATTAAGGACTTAATTAACTGGAATTAAATCAGTTGAACTCGTGTGACTTTAATAATACCATTTAAGTGTAAAGCTTTTTTATGAATGATCGTTCGCTCTCTGATGACTCAAACGCAAATTTTTTTATTAAATTGGAATAGGGACTAACTCCTAACCTACGCATACAAGGGCGATTCTACATGGAGTCCAGTGGGGTTTTACTCCAATTAGATATTTATAATAGGGAAAACAATTTGCCATCCAAATTTTATCTTTTTTTACAATTTACTATCCCAATAAACTTTCATCGTAGATCGCTATTCAAACTTTGCATTTGTAACATACCGTTGTCTAAACTCTTTTTTTTGTGTGATTTTTGTGAAAATACAATTGACATATGTTTTATAAACATACCACGTATCATGTTTTTTAGCCAAAACCATTAAAAAAAAGTTCAGATGACCGTATGTTACAAATACAAATATTAGATAACGGTTTGTAGCCAAAGTTTGTTAGGACGATAAATTGTGAAAAATCGCCAAATTCGGATGACAAAAAATATTTTCTCCATTTATAATATTTAACATATAATATTTGATTAATTTATATAATTATAATATTTTGATCTCATATTAAAATTAAAAAAACTTGTAATTAACCCCTACGATTAGTTTACTTGGATAAATTTCAATCTAATTGAATATAATTATTTTTGGATAGAAATTTAGATAAATTATATAACCTGGTGTTTGCAATAAAAATAGATAATATTACAATAATATTTTGAACTTATTAAATTATATAATTGACCTACCTTGGGCTTACGGAGTAAAACAAGGCTAATTCCATAATTGAGTACATCATTTTATAATATGCTAACTAATTAATATATTTTAATATATTCAAGTAAATTAATTATTTTGATAAATAAAATTTATCATTTTATAAAGGTTAAATAGAATAATTCATAAATTAGTACTTTTTAATAGTTTAGTTAAACTTTTTACTAATTTATATATTTTAATCTATTTTATAAAAATTTAAGTACATAATTATAAATATTTATTTAGTGACGTCCTAATTTTCTTTTTATTTCAATAATTGATAATCTTGGAAACGGTCCTTGTACGTATAAAATATAAATATACAAATTGTTAAACGTATAGCCGACGACATAAAATAGTATATTATTCGGATTTAAAGATACGTGCAAGTTGGGCGGCATGAAGTAGACCCGACAAGAAACAACATCACATGATCGATTTCGAACTTGTCTACTGTTTTCTTTTGCAATAGTGAGTGGAAATTAACGCAACTTTAGTTTGAGTGATAATTTGTTATATAATATTTCAAGTAAAAAGAGCATATTTTTGCAATATTTTTGTATAATACATCTTAGCAAATTATTACATAATATAAATAAAATATTTATTACTGTAATGGTGTTTTTCAAACTTATTATATGTGTGGATACTATTTCGAAATAAACTCTTAAAATATTTATTTATACCAAAATAAAATAATAAACTTATTATAAAATGTTAATAATTACAATGACTTAATTAACGTGACAGAAAAGAGCAAAATGTGTTAAGATGTTAAAACAAATTGATTTATTGATTACAAGTTACATAATTAACTAACTACCATTTCGGCATGATTAATTGATTACAAGTTACATAACAAAAAGATGCCAACAGGGTTGGTTCATATAGTTAATGATTCATTCTCTAAAGCAAGGTATTGCGTTCGAATCCCACCTCGAAATGTGTGAGTTAAAAAAAAAAAAAAAAGGTTGCATAACAAAATATTAAATCTCTGTAAATATGAGCTGCATATGTCATGAAATTAAATACCTAATTCACATATAATCTTGCGATTAATATGTAATATAAAATTACGCAAAAGTTGATTGGGCTCTTCCACATGGATTATATCTAAATTTTATAATATAAGAATCATAATGATTCATTGAGGCATTATCAAACACTTAATATAGAATAACAATTATTCCTTTGGCATAAGGAATTTATCTATTCACAATATCGAAGATAAAAAAAATAAAATAAAAATGAATAAGCATAATTAGATCTAATAAAGTCATTAACATAAAATCTATCAAAATAATCGATAAAAATAAGAGAAAATCTCAAAGTGAATACAAAAATCCTAAACTTAGAGACAATAATTTGAATAACTTTTTTTTTTTTAAAAATAATTTGAGTAACTTGAGCAAAATAAATTAAGAATAGAGGAACTATTCTCAAAATGAAATTAATGAAAATCCTATGTACTCACTCCTGTAAATCACCCCAAAGATAAAAGGAATTAAAAGACTCAACGATTCTGAACAATTTGTTACAACTCCGGAGGTTTTTGATAAGATATTTTCTTCTAGCTCAGTTGATTATGGAGAGATTGAAGGGTGTGTATTTGTAGGGAGGCATTGACAATTTTACATTTGCTTTTCGCTGAAGATACTATGGTTCTGTCCGACAATTTTGGATGCGGTGGATGGGATTTTAGGAGGTGTTGTGTGTCTACGGGAGAGTACAGCTGACAGGACTTAATTCAAGGTGGCAAACTCCAACACTTTAGAATTTATATATTTGGGGGGAAACAGAGGTGGAGAGCTCAAGCGAAGGTCGCCAGAAATGATGGGGTTCTACCTGCTAGGAACAAACGCAAAGAGTCAGAAGGCCAAGCTGGGGGAGTTGGGGGTGATACCCAATTTGGCTTTCCGACGCTCAAGTCAGATGGTGAAGATGAAGATGATAACGTGTAAAAGCAGAGTTTTTAGTAATGCAAGCTTGCTTACAGAGTATGTATGGGATCCGCATATTTATAGCTGAGGGCAAGGCTCTTTTGGTAATTGTCAACATGTGGTCCTGCATTGATGTTGCCCTAGACACGTGGCGCAATGAGGAGTCTCTGAAAGGGATCTCCTGCAAAAGCCTGTGAAAAGGTGGGTGGCGGCAACAGTGACAGGTGTGCGGGCATGTACTTGTTGGAAAACTAGAGCAGAAACGCAGCGGAAATTTAAAATTTTTCCAAAAGATTGATCATGGACTTGCAATTCTCGTATCGTATCTTAGGGTGTTTAGAAACTTACGTTGATTGAAGCTTTCTAGTGATGTCAGTACCACCTACTGAACACCCTTCAAGCGGAATGTCCCTCGAATGGTTCTCGATAGATCCCAAAGCAGCGATCCTCTAAAGCGTAGCCACACCAGTCCTAGAACACGATCAAACAAGTGAGAATGCTAGTTCTATAACTTGTGTTAATGGCTAGGGTTTTGCTTTTGAAAACTTTTCTTTTATTTTTTTCAAAAACTTAACACTTCGTGAGTGTTGGTCTAAAGAATAAGAGAAGCCCTAAACCCCTTAATTATACATGTGGGGTTCGAACCCCTAAGGGTTTCCAAGACCCAATGGGATTAGTTTTCTTGCTCACTAATTAACTAATTAATTATTTAATTTAATTGAAAAAATAAGTTCCTAACTTACTCTCCAAGTCTTGCAAGAATAACTTTCTCTCTCCTACAATAGGAAGTTAGACTTTTCAACTTTCCTAAAGCTAAAAGTCAAGATTCAATAAATTAATTAATTCTCAATTAATTATTTATTGGGTTAAACTTGAGAAATAAAATCTTAATAATTAATTCAAAATTAATTAAAAGACTTAAATTAATTAATTACAATTTAATTAATTAATTCTAGAAAAGAATTCGCGTGTAATAAAATTACACGCCGAAACCACATTACTACATGTGTACATTATACGTGCAGGCCACGTGTGCATGACACGTGGCAGCCACGTATTCATGACACGTGGCAGTCACGTCGGGGCTTGACTCGTCTCGCCCTCTTCGATCAACATTTTGATCCTTCGTTAATCATATTAACATCCTACCATAACCCTCGTGTCCTGGCATTTGTGTGTGACCCTATAGGTTCATTATTCGATTAGCAGTGACAGTAATTAATTAATTCACTAATTAATTAATCACTTCACAGATCACACATTTTCGTAATCTAGCAATGGATGTGTGACCCCTAGCCGAATAACGAAATTAATCGAAGAACCTTTCAGTCAATAACATACAGTGAAAATACGATCCTCCTACAACTCCATCTCTCAATCAAGAACTAAGGCATGGGAATATTCTTAGAGCCTAAATATTCTTGATCTTTAAAGTTAAGTTCGTTTCATATCCATTTAGACCTCAATCCAAGAAAATCCCATTTTCTTGATGTCTTGATCTTTTATCCACCTTGGCCAAGGGTTTAAGTTAATGGACTACAAACAACTCAATTAGTAAGAGATCATTCTTGTTCTTGCAACAAGTGTAGGTCCTTTGTAGATTCTACTAATTCTACATATACCACTTGTGTAATCCCAACATAGGCCATGGTTCAGGTGTCTATATGGTGACACCCTTTTGAGCCTATATCAAAGATTACAGAGTTAGCTCATATGAGACATTACAGAATCTCAAGTCTAAGGATTAATGAATCACGTTATTGACCTGTGAGATATTTCCTAATCTGGAAGTTTCTTGGAGACTTCCTTTCCCATTTAGGAATGTTCTCACGCGGGACATCTCAGTGATGAAGTTCTAGTAACAATCACCCTCATGTATTATGAACGCATCATCGTATGCACTTATCACCCTATGAAACTGAGTGATCCTTCAAAAGGACATAATCACATAAGCAAGTCTCAACAGAGTCAAGGTCGACACTCCCACTATCTGTCGGACTCTCGACTTGGAGAAGTTTCTAATCCTTGCCTATGGAGTTAAGAACTTGTTTCATGTGTCGTTCCTATAACAACAAAGTTCTTAACGACCTCATCGGATTAGAGGAGTTCAATACATGCAAAAATACAGTCAACCCAAGCAGACATAAATAAGCACATAAAGAAGTGAATGCCTATGAACAAAATCATTTTGTTTATTATTCAAAGACTGTTTGTGATATTACAAGGAAATAGTAAAGCCAAAAGCTACTTTAAGGGCACTATTCCTAATAACCTCCCACTTGCCCGTCAAAGCCATTCAGGAGCTAATCTAAGACCCATCTTATGAAGATGTCCTTTGAAAGTCTGTTGACTAAGGGCTTTAGTAAGTAGATCTACCATGTTCTCTGTCGATGTGACCCTTTCAATTTGCACATCTCCTCTCTTGATGATATCACGTATTAAGTGATACTTCCTCAAAATGTGCTTGGTCCTTTGGTGAGATCTTGGTTCTCTTGCTTGAGCAACAGCCCCGGTGTTGTCACAAAACACTGTAACGGGGTTTTTAATGCTAGGAACTACACCCAGCTCGTGGATGAAGTTTCTTACCCAAACACCTTCCTTAGCTGCATCGTTTGTAGCTAAGTATTCGGCCTCAATGGTCGAATCAGCAGTGGTTGCTTGCTTGGAACTTTTCCAACTCACTGCTCCGCCGTTCAGGCAGAATATGTATCCTGACATGGATTTAAAGTCATCCATGTCTGATGCAAAGCTTGCATCACAGTATCCTCTAATGACAAGATCTTGCTGGCCTCCGTAAACTAGGAATAAATCCTTAGTTCTTCGTAAGTACTTAAGGATATTCTTTACAGCAGTCCAATGACCTTCACTAGGGTCAGATTGGAATCGGCTAGACACACTAAGTGCATAAGCCACATCCGGTCGAGTGCATAGCATCGCATATATTATGCTTCCTATAGCTAATGCATAAGGAATTTTGGACATCCTGGACTTCTTAAGTTCAGTCTTGGGACACAGCTTCTCCGAAAGAACTGTTCCCGGGCCCATTGGAAGTTTTCCACGTTTGGATTCTTCCATACTAAATCTCTTTAGTACTTTGTCCATGTAAACCGACTGTGATAATCCTAATAATCTCTTAGATCTATCCCAGTAGATCTTTATACCGAGAATGTAGGATGCATCACCAAGATCCTTCATCTCAAATTGGTTCGATAACCAAGACTTTGTTACTTTCATGTCATCCTTTGCATTCCCAATGAGGAGGATGTCATCTACATAAAGTACCAGAAATTGAACCGAGGTTTCCAATTCTTTCTTGCACGCAGGACTCATTCGGATTTTGAACAAAGCCAAACGATTTGACTGCTTCATCAAATCGAATGTTCCAATTCCTAGAAGCTTGTTTCAATCCGTAGATTGAACGTTGAAGCTTGCAAATCGAATGTGAAACCCATGGGTTGATCCATGTAAATGTCTTTGTTAATGTCTCCATTGAGAAAGGCAGTTTTCACATCCATTTGCCATATCTCATAGTCATAATATGCCGCAATGACAAGTAGGATCCTAATGGATTTTTGCGTTGCAACCGGGGAGAAGGTTTCATCAAAGTCTACACCTGGTCTTTGAGTAAACCCCTTAGCAACTAATCTTGCTTTAAAGGCTGCCACGCTTCCATCTACTCCAAGCTTGCGCTTATATATCCATTTACACCCTATGGGCCTGAGCCCATCAGGTGGATCAACCAAGGTCCAAACTTGGTTAGAGTACATGGAATCCATTTCGGTTTTCATTGCTTCTTTCCACTGTTCAGAGTCCGAATCTAATAGGGCCTCCTCATAAGTTCATGGATCATTATCCATTTGAGATGTTTGGTGGAGAAAACCATACCATCTCTCTGGCTGTCTAGGAGTGCGTTCAGAACGTCTTATTTGAGGAGGATTTTCGCGTGTATCACTCTCTTGGGTAGGGATAGGGACGTCATTCTCCAAGCTAGGCATGGGACCTTGGTCTCGAACCTCTTCGAGTTCTGCAATCTTGCCTTTCTTTTCTTTAAGGAACGAGTCCTCAAGAAAAGTGGCGTTTCTTGACACAAAGACCTTTTGTTCAAGAGGATCGTAGAAATGATATCCTATCGACTCTTTAGGATATCCTAAGAAGTTATATAAGCTTGATCTAGCTTCAAGCTTATCTCCCACTGTCCTCTTTACGTAAGCAGGACAACCCCAAATTCTTAAGTAAGAATAGTTAGGGATTTTGCCAAACCACATCTTATACGGGGTTTTGGGTACAGATTTAGAGGGAACAAGATTTAGAATCTTAACTGCTGATTCTAGGGCATAGCCCCAGAATGATGGTGGCAATTCAGTGAAACTCATCATGGAACGAACCATATCAAGTAGGGTTCTATTCCTTCTTTCCGAAACTCCATTTAATTGAGGAGTTCCCGGAGGGGTCCACTGAGAGATAATTCCATTATCTCTGAGATGATTAAGGAATTCATCACTTAGATACTCACCACCTTGATCATATCGAAGTGTCTTAATCTTGTGACCAATTTGGTTCTCAACCTCCCTCTGAAATTCCAAGAATTTCTCAAAGGCTTCGGATTTATTCTTCATTAAGTACACATAACCAAAACGACTAAAGTCATCTATGAAGGTTATGAAATACTGATGATTGTTTCTTGTACTTAGACTAAGTGGTCCACAAACATCAGTATGGATTAAATCCAACACTTTAGTGGCACGTTCCGCTTTACCATTAAAGGGAGTCTTGGCCATTTTTCCTTTAAGATATGATTCACAATGAGTTAACTCTTTAAGTTCATTATCATAGAATGATCCTAAATTAGTCAACTTAGCAATCCTATCTTTAGAAATATGGCTTAAACGTGCGTGCCATAAAGAAGCCGAGATCTTGTCATCTCTTTTGCGTTTGTTTGATTGTTGTATATTCAACATATTAGTGTCTTTAGTTGTATAAAGTCCATTAGATAATGTACCAAGTAAAACGGAAGCTTTATTCTTCTTAAGATAAAATTTTCCATCTTGGGAGAAAGTCTCATATCCTTCACAATCTAATATTGGAATGAAAATTATATTACGAATAATAGAACGTACATAAAGGACTTTATTCAAAACTAAAGTAAAGACACCTAAATCTAATCTACACGTCCCAATGACTTGAGCTTGAACGCTTGATCCATTCCCAACCTTCAAGACGCATTTTCCTTCTTTAAGCTGCCGAACCTCATTTAGCATCTGTACATCATTACAGATATGAGCTCCATAACCGGTATCAAGTACCTAAGAATTAGAATCAATAGATAGATTTACTTCAACAATAAACACACCTTTCTTTAGAGTATCCTTGTACTCTTGGTAGTTCCTCTTCCAATGCCCTTTCTTGCCACAGTGGTGGCTAACGTCCTCTCTTTGATCCCTTTTCTTCTTGGCCTTTCTTTTTTTAACCCCTACATCGGGTTTAAGAGATCCTTTCTTCTTGGGAACTTTTTTCCCTTTGCCTTTAGAAGGCTTAGAAGAGGATGTCACCATCATTACTTTGTTATCCTTCTTTATCGTGACTTCAACAGTCACAAGCTGACTAATCAGCTCAGCGACAGTAGCATGAGCATGATTCATGTTGAAGTTCAGCACGAAAGGATTGAATGATTGTGGTAGCGATGCGAGCAACAAGTCTACGGCGAGGTCCTCGCTTAGAGGCATCTCCATAGAAGTAAGCTTCTCGTTCAAAGCGAGGAACTTAAGCCCATATTCGTGGACACTTGTACCTTTCTTCATTCTGAGATGAAAGAGCTCTTTAGAGGTGTTGTACCTTAGAACACGCTCTTTGGGGCAGTACAATTGCTCAAGATGGTCATAAATCTCCCAAGCGTATTCCATAGACCTATATTGCCTTTGCATGTCTGGAGACATGTTAGCCAATATGAGGCAACGGGCTTGAAGATTTTCTTCAGACCATTTCGCAATCGCGTCTCTTTCGGCCCGAGTCGGGGCCTCACCCTCAGGGGTAGGCTCTCCCTCGAAGAGAACATATTTTCTCTTCTCAGAATCTAAAACTATCTTTAGATTCCGAAGCCAATCAGAGTAATTGGGGCCCGTCAACTTGTTTGATTCGAGGATGGATACCAAAGGATTTTTGGTTGCCATTTCAGTTTGTAGAGAATCACAGAACTACAACCTAAATGGAAAAACAGAAAATCATGAGCATGCTGAATAATAACGATTATATATATTATCAAGGTCTTTAGAAATATGTTCTCCCACTGTTTTTAGAAAGTGCAGAAATCCCAACGACTTTAGAAGAAACTTATTTTCTCAGTGGGTACCAAGATCTCAAGCAATCTTAGTTTTGGACCCACGACTCGTGAGCCATCCAAAGGTCTAAGATTCTTAGGTAGGTACTATTTACCAATTCGATCTCTCATTGAATTCCTAGTAATGTTTTGCATCACTGATCTTTCGACTATGGACCCACGACTCGTGAGACATCCATATCTACTTCAGTGTTGAGCTAGACCCATCAATCATAAGATCTCAACCAAACTTAGTCCGGAACGACCCACGACTCGTGAGACATCGCCCATTCTAAAATGGTTAAGAAATATTAATTATTTAAAATAATTAATCAGGAAACTAGGACTTAATAATCCACTAATTACCCCACGACTCGTGAGACAACAACTAGGTTCACTTATTAAGTCCTAAATCCTATTGATGGAATGCTATGAATTTTATTACTGTGATAAAATGCCTATTTATTCGAATTTAGCTCAATATTTAAAAGGGATTTTCGAATGACCTCACCAACATATAATGTTATCCAAATTTTAATTGTCTTGTTTAATGCAATTTCACGTAAAGTGCATCACAGAAGCAATTAGCAAATAACATGTCCTAGCATGATACTAATTATGAGATGATCATGGGTATCCTATCTTATATGTGATTTCGGGAGCCACTCCAAAATCACTAGTTCTAACATTCATGCCACATAAGACAGTTCATATCACATAGGAGTAC
Organism: Lantana camara; assembly: GCA_037501455.1. Lineage (NCBI taxonomy): Eukaryota > Viridiplantae > Streptophyta > Magnoliopsida > Lamiales > Verbenaceae > Lantana > Lantana camara. The sequence continues at coordinate 115,986,189 of CM074857.1, forward strand.
AAAATTTAATGGAAAAACAGCCCTATCTATTACATTAATAGAAACCCTCCTAAACATTTTGAGGGGTCTTCTTATGGCTACTGTTCTTCAAGTGCTCCTTGTGGATCCTTCGTATTCCATGGGTGCTTGTCTCCAAAATGAAAATAAAAACCTCACTTCCTAAGTGCTACACTCTTTACATAAAGTAATATGACTCAATCTTCATATTGGCTATAGACAAGTACACGAGGCATACCCCGGCCCAAAAACAATAATAAGGAAAGCCACATAATAAACTCATAACAGTACGCACATAAGCAGGGCTCCAACCCCAATTGAAAACGCGCAATTATGGGGCTCCGACCCCAATTGAAATTATCCATATGCAGAAATTAAAACCATACATAAGACTAACCCATGATCACCTAAACTAGCATGATTCCGCTTTTATTTAAATTTACCAACTAAATTTAAAATTCCTTTGACTTCAAGTTACAATTAACTTAAGCAATTTGAATATAGTTCATTATTCACGAATTTATTCAAAATCGAATTCACCGGATTATGACAAAACAACAATTAATTCAAAATTAAATTTTTGTCTAATAAATCATTCAAAGTGATTTTCGTAATTTTCTCGAAAAATAAGAACTTGATTTTAATTTAGAAAAATCCCAAAATTTATAATTATTTCAAAATTAAAATCTAATTCTAAAATAAAATCAGATTTCAGAAAAGCGGGACTTTATCGAAAGCTGAAAAACACGAAACGAAACTCCGGCCCGGAACAGCCCGCGCGAGGCGCGCAGGACAGCCCGCAAGGCGCGCGCGAGCAGGCCGTCTCATGCACACGGCCCGCGCGACCGTTCTAGGCAAGAGCAGCAGCAGCGCACAAGCTTGCGCGAGGAGGCGCACGCTTGACTGGCCGAAGTCCTTTGGCCTCAGAAGTTACTTGAAGAACTTGGATTCCCCGTAAGTGAAAAACGTAGATTGTGGTGTTATAATAAAGTGGCTAGAGCTATAAGCATCTCAGAGAATCCGGTTCAGCATGACCGAACCAAGCACATAGAGGTGGACCGACACTTTATCAAGGAAAAACTCGAGAGTGGAATCGTAATGTTTCCTTTCGTACGATCAGAGGATCAGTTGACAGACATTCTCACTATGGCTGTGAGTGAGTGAGCTTTTTCAGATTTTCTGAGCAAGCTGAATGTGTGTGATCCCACAGTCAGCTTGAGGGGGAGTGTTAGAGATTACGGTTAATTAGCAGGGATTTATTTCCATAGTTAGCGGGATTACGGTTGTACATATCTTTTCCTTTTCTGTAGATGCTTGTACCTATATATTGTACGTATGTTGTAAGTCCTTTCATCCAGAAATCAATGGAATACAGAAAATTTTCCCAAAGTCTGAATTCTAAATTCTAACTCAAAATTTATTGAATGTTGGTAATCATGTTGAGAACATCCATCCAATGCACTTATTTCTGAATTTACCTATTCGTTCGTTGGAAGGGAAGAAAATACAGCGGTGCATCATCTAGTCCATTCGACGTTCAACGTAGGCTATAGGGATATCAAACTTAGGGGTCGTATTACTTCTTGTCTGGGGTAAAACTTGAGCTATTTGTAATCATGTTTTCTCTCTCTCCTTTTTCAAAAAAGAATAAAAAAGAGATTCAAAGTCGATCCCCCTCTCTCACATCAAATGAGCTTAAATATTGCATGAAAATGGTGTAGAAGGGCAAGGAAATGAAATGTCAATTCAACTTGAATAGACTAGTCTCGTAGATCACACCTTGAGAGGTGCTATATCGCCCCAAAGTGTGTTGTTTGATATGGCCGTGTCATTAAATTCCAGTAGGTCACCAAATATGAGCTCATCAAATTTGCACCACACGACCATGTCACATTTGTTCAAGGCCGCAACACGATTGTATTACGACATTATAGAAGATTCTAAATTTTAATTGACACGATTGGATTCCCTCACAAATAAGACCAACACGATCGTATCACACGATTGCATGCGTTAACTGCGACATGGCTGTGTTGAGTAAGATGGCCTAGATCATTTTGAACTAATATAAAAGCAAAAAAATCACATTAAACTACAAAAGCAGTACCACGAAGATTCGAAGCATGCATGACTAACAATATAAAATCACTCCAACAATTATAATGTATTTCATTCCAACAATTATAATGTATATCATACATAGAGCATTTATCCCCCAATATCAATATATTATAAACACTCAGATCGTTTGCTATATGGTTTCATTTTATTTAAGCTATTTTCCATCCGGTAGTTATATCATAAAAATTAGAATTTAGATACGGATTCGACAAAAATCCAAATCTTGATATGAATTTATTGATAATCGGGTCGGGGAGATACCAAAAATCGACATGTTTAACAATAAATTATAATATAAGTTTAATAAATAAAAATTAATATAAAACGAAGACAACTATGCAATACTCACCCAAAAACTATGTACTATTTTTATATATATTCATTTGAGACATATGAATTTAAAAAATCATAGAGAGAAGGACTCTTTTCATTACGAAATAACGAATATATATCATTAAATACAATAATACATATTTTATTACTAGTCGTCTTTATCAATATTGATGATAAATAAAATAATATATTTAATAAAATATTACATTCGGATGTTTAACAAAATCATTATACTTATACTTTAATTCACTCATTTCAAATTATAATTATCTACAATTAAAATTTGTACGAATATGAATTGAATTTGAATTAAAATTCCAACGTTCAACAACTCTAATTGATATAAACAAAATTTATATTGCACGTACACTTTTAAAAATATTATTTTATCGTGTCAGATATTTTTCATGTGTAAAATTTTAAAAAGTTCGTGTCTTTGGACTTGTTTTATATCGTTATATATGTATCTGTGTATTATAGATTAAGATGAATAATTAAATTAAAACTTTCTTTAATTGTATATAAAAGTTAATTGCGAGATCATGAATTCATGATCAATCACGACCTAATTGTATTGCAACGCTGTAAAGTGACACCTAACTAATAATGTGCTATGGACGATTATGTTTTCCCTTCTAGAAGATGGACAAATGCTAGTCGACAAAAATATCTCTTTCTACAAAGTTTATGGGTAAACAAACTTAATTATGATATATTTGTGACACCAACTAAGAGTCTCAAACAAATCAATTATCACATCTCATTAATTATCAAATTAAAATGGTCCTTACCAGCTTCTAGAAGAAGTCAGTCTGTGATGGACTTGAAGTCTTGAACCGTAATCTGAATTCTGCGTTCAGTATATTCCCGTTCAAAGTTGAATTCCTAGCTGTGTACCATTTAAAATTTTATATTTTGAAAAATTGATCTATTAGAGAATTATCTGAAAATAGAATCAAACGTGAATTTGAGGTCAACCTGGTAGACTTTATTCAGAATTGACACTCTAACGCTCAAATATTGGGAAATTTTTCTATTGGTTTTTGTTGGGATTTTCAATTAAGCAATAAAACCAATGAAAAATCCACGAAAAATTCTGATGATTTTTTATATTTCTCATTAAAAAAACCCAATGAAAATTTTCTATTGGTTTTCGGTTGAATTTTCAATTGAACAATAAAATCAACGGAAAACCTACGGAAAATTCCTTAGGTTTATTTCTATTGTTCATTAAAGAAAACCAACGGAATTTTTCCGTTAGAATTCTTAATTGAACAATAAAACCAACGAAAAATCCATGGAAAATTTCGTCGATTTTTTATATTGTTCATTAAAAAAAAAAAAAATTCGTTGGTTTTTCTGAAATTTCAATTGAACAAATAAAACCAACGGAAAACCCACAAAAAACATCATCGGTTTTTATATTGTTCATTAAAAAAAAAAAAAAAAAACAATGAAAATTTTCCATTGGGATTTTCAATTGAGCAATGAAACCAACGGAATACCAACGAAAAATTCCATCGTTCTTTTATATTGTTCATTAAAAAAAACCAATGGAATTTTTCCATTGGTTTTCCATTGCTATTTTCACTTGAACAACAAAACCAAATATGATTATATTTAATTTACGTAATCATAAATTTAAAATTTTCTATTTTAAACTAATAATATAAAATTATTTAAATAATTAATTGAAATTAGTATATGAATATTCCATCTTTCTTAAATATATTAAAAGACATAATAATAAAACAAAGAGGTTGTTCAAGTTGCTTTGAGAGTTAATATTCTTCATTGGTGATCTGAGTTTGATTCCCCACTAGCGCAATTAATGGAAATAATTTATTCTTGCGTGGGCATGTGCTTGGCTCGTCCGAGGGGTGGTTCGGGTCTCACAAATGAAATTTTTAATTTTTTTGATTTAGTTATTTTTATGAGAATTTTTTTTTTTTGCCATCTGGACTTTGGGTATTTTTGTAATTTACCATCTCGGGCAACTTTCATTGCAAATCACCATCTGAACTTTGCATTTGTAACAAACCGCCATCTTTTGGTGGTTTTGGCAAAAAAAACTTGACACGTGACATGTTTTAAAATGCGTCACGTCAGTTGTATTTTCACCAAAACCACCCAAAAAAAAGTTTAGATGGTGGTTTGTTATAAATGCAAAGTTCAGATGGCGGTTTGCAATGAAAGTTGCCCAAGATGGTAAATTGCAAAAATGAGCAAAGTCCGAATTGCAAAAATTTTTTTTCTCTATTTTTATTCTTTTTTGCGACGGAATTCCATCGGTAATTTTAAAAACAAATGTGTCATTGGAATTTCGTCGCTCAACTTAAAAATTAAACCATTTTTGTTCCATCGGTTTTACTTTGAAAATTATTTCCAACCAAAAACCAACAAAATTTTTCTATAGAAATTCAGTCGGAAGAATATTTTGTTGAAAAATAATTAATTTCGTGGGAATTCACAGAAAACCGACGGAAGGGCCCTATCGGTACCCAATTCTGACGAGGGTTTCTCCAGCGGACGTCATTTCATCGGTTTTCCGTCGAAAATCTATTTTTCCAACGGAAAATCAAAGAAATTTCTAAAAATTTCATCGATTTTCGACATATTTTTTGTAGTGATCAGCCACTTACCCCGTAAATGGTTAGTGGCCATGTGACAACTTATTGAGCTAACGATGGTCGAGGCCACTCATCGAGTGATATCCCTCGAGCTTGGGGTCGAGCATGTCACATCTGGCTTCGAAGACACCAGGCTCCCATCCGACCACGAGGTTCGACAGGGTGGTCGATCGATGATGGTAGACAATCACATGTCCGTATAAAAAACCTCCATGTGGATTGGAGAGGTCGTGACATGTCAATCTAAATATAAATTTTCATTATTCAAAATAAATAAAGTAAATATAGATTTTTAAATTTTTTTGAGTTAAAGTAGATACAGAATTTGGTACACCCTATTTCGCACCACTTTGGGTGATGGTCCATGTTCGGATATGGCCTTCAAATAAATGAAGGAATGCGGGCTGGAAAGATTGACCCTACTCGTGTGTTTTAAAATCGGGACCGGATCGGTCGGTCGGATCGGTTCAACCGGTGACCGGCAGCCTGTCCGGTTCAAGTTGCCCCTAAAACCGTTGCTCTTTTGGCCCGGTGAGGACCGGCGAAAACCGGTAAAAGGGCCGGATTAGACCTGTATGCAGGCCATTTGGCCCTGTTGCTATCTAAAAAAATTATAGAAAATCCAAAAAAATCTCCATTTTTCAGTTTGAGGAGCTTGAGAAGGTAACAAATCTAGAGGAATTTATCAATTTTATGCCAAATAACTATCAAAATAAGTTATGTATTGTAGATCGAGAGATGGGAGAGATTTCGGAGGCGAGATGAGCTTCTTGCGATGGTGGAGAACTACTGGCGGCGTCCGAAGGTGGGGGGCTTGGTGGCCTACGAGATGAGTTTCTTGAGGTGGTGGAGAACTACTGGGGGCGACCGCTTCCGAAGGTGGTGGCAAAACTGGGAAGTGAAGGAGGGGTTTTCTTTTTTCCTTTTTCACTTTTTGGAATGCAACATATTCGTGGGGCAAATAATGTATTTGAGGTTAAAAATATTGGGCTTAGGGCAAAAGCCCAAGGATAGATGTGTATATTAAAATTTTAATTAATATTTTTAATATTATATATAAATATATAATAAAATATAATTATTACATAATTATGACGTCACACCGGTTCGACCGGTGGTCTAACCGGTCGAACCAGTAAAACCAGTAACCAGTAACTCTTCCAATTCGACATCCCGTCGGGGTTTTAAAACATAGCCCTACTCATATATCATGGTCAAGTGAGGAGGTCTCTTTGCATGGCATCATGAGGAAGACGTCTCAAGTAGATTTTTAATGAACACATCTTTGCATAATATCATGAAGAAGACGACTTGAGTGGATTTCTAAGGAATGCATCCTGAGTGGATGTTGAGAAAATGGGAGGAATGGGATCAGAATGACACGGGTAGTCCCTGTCCTTAAAGTGTTAATCGCCCCTACTCTCTAAGTTTGCTAAAGGTTGCAGACGATTTACTTTTAGGATGTATGTCAAGCTGGAAATTATGAATTCGGACAATAGCAATTTGCCAGAATTCAGGTGAGTTTTGCTGTGTTCTTAAGGTGAGGGATGAAGCTGTTTATAGCTCTCAAGTGTTAGCAAAAAACAAAACTGCAATGGGAATATTGAATGGATTAATTTCAGGTGTAATGACCTGAAACTCAATCCCAATGAATGCCCACTACTCAGCTGTTACAGATGCCAACGGACTGATTGGATGTATCTGGACATTGGTTCAAAAGTCTGAACTTTTGGACTGGACTAGGCCGGCTCTGGCTCAAAAAGTTAGGCTCTGGGCTCGGAGGCGAGGCTCCAAGCTCCTAGCGACGATGCGCACGTGCGAAGTGCAAAGTGCGCCATCAAACGCCACATTCGCCCATGCCCGGCCCCGGCCCCGGCCCCGGTCCCGGTCCCGTGCCCGTGCCCGTGCCCGTGCCCGTGCCCGTGCCCGTGCCCGAGCCCGTGCGCGGGCGCGGGCGCGGGCGGTGCGGTGCACCGCACCGCGAGTGAGCCCATTAGTCCTCTCTTGGGTCCCATAATTTAATAACACATACATCATTTTAATATATAAAGCTGTCTGCCTAGTGTTATTTTTCCAATGTGGGACACGATAACCAATGCATATTTTCCAAACAACCTTTGATATGCCTTTGCATAATTAATGATTAATCCTTCAACAATTAATCATATATATATTAATTCTCCAACAACTAATATGTATATATATGCATAACATATTCAACAATCCCCCACTTGTTTGGAAAACTACTCTTTTGCCAGACAAGTCCCTGAAGATTTTGTCAAAGATCACATGCCTAGAGGAAGGTGGGACGAACATTGAACCTTCCCTTAGTGTAAATAACTCAAGACTGCACCGAAGTTGATGGTGTCCGTAGATTGAACCTCAACTCCTTCGTGATGCAATCGGAGTTATCACACACATGTTTTCTTTCTCATACAGCAAGCACTCCACTACTTTGCGCTTATAAAGCCATACGCCATATCCCATTTCATGAACCTTTAAGAGAGTAAACCACAACTCTCTATAAGAAGCGGCTTCACTTCTTGTTTATATAGGCAAAATGTTTCTCGAGCACTAGTTGCATTAGTGCAGCATTTTGTTAAGAGCGTAGCTCAACCTTGTCACTTTGCAACTCACTGAGCTATCTTTTACTACATATGAGACCACTTTGATAGCTCAAACCAACTCGTGACTTGTTTTTCCCTTTGAACCTATAACCAGGGGTAACCTAGATTATAGGTAGGGTTACCATCACTTATGGTTCGGGTGGTTTAAGTCCCATATCTCTAGTAGTTGTAGCTACTAAGTCTCTCGTCAGAGGCTTAGTAAATGGGTCAGCCAAATTCTTATTTGACCTCACATAGACAATTGTTATGATACCATCTTGTATCAATTGTCTCACAAATGCATGTCTAAGACCAATATGTCTAGACTTACCATTATAGGTACCATTATACGCTTTTGTAAGCGTAGCTTCGCTGTCACAATACAACGAAATTGGAGGCATTGGACTCGGCCATAGATCTATGTCTAACAACATATTTCTAATCCAATCAGCCTCTTGTCCAGCTTGTGCCAAAGCTATGAACTCAGATTCCATGGTAGAGTGAGAGATTATTGTCTGTTTCTTGCTTGCCCAAGAAACAGCCCCACCGGTAAGAGTGAAAACCCACCCACTTGTGGATTTATTATCTCCCACGCTAGTTATCCAACTCGCGTCTGAGTACCCTTCCAATACACTAGGGAATTTGTTATAGAACAAACCAAAGCTAATAGTTCTCTTAAGGTACCCAAGTACCCTACTAATAGCTTTCCAATGATCAGCATTGGGACTGCTCGTGTATCTGCTAAGTTTTGAAACTGCAAATGAAATATCTGGTCTAGTGCAATGCATTGCGTACATAAGGCTTCCAATGGCACTTGCATACTCAAGCTGTGCAATAGCTCTACCAGTATTTTCTTTAAGTTTCAGTCCATTGTCAAATGGAGTATTCACCTCCTTGATCTCGAGGTGATTAAACTTAGTCAGAACTTTCTCAATATAATGAGATTGGTTTAGTGAAAAACCCCCACTATGTTTTTTAACTTTAATGCCTAAAATGGTATCTACTTCACCTAAGTCTTTCATCTTAAAGACCGAGGATAGATACTTTTTAGTCTCGTTTACTCCAATCATATTCGTTCCGATAATCAACATATCATCGACATATAGACAGACTATCACCATATAGTCAGCCGTACTTTTGGAGTAAATGCACCTGTCAGCACTGTTATACTTGAATCCGAATTTCAAGATAGCAGTGTCAAATTTCTCGTGCCACTGTTTTGGTGCTTGTTTTAGACCATACAGGGATTTGACTAACTTACACACTTTATTTTCTGTTCCCGGTGCTATAAAACCCTCAGGTTGTTCCATATAGATTTCTTCTTTTAAATTTCCATTTAAAAATGCTGTCTTTACGTCCATTTGATGAACAAACAGATCGTAAAGAGAGGCTAAAGCAAGAAAAATTCTAATGTACGCAACTCGAGCCACCGGTACATAAGTGTCAAAGTAGTCAATCCCTTCTACTTGTCTCCTTTGGCGACTAGTCTAGCTTTAAAAGCTGAGATAGTGCCATCAGTGTTTCGTTTTCTTCTAAATACCCACTTGCACCCAATGGGTTTAGAACCACGAGGTAAGTCTGCTAATACCCAAGTATTATTACCCAAGATCGAATCCATTTCATCGTTTACAGCTTCCTTCCAAAAAGAAGCATCTCGAGAAGCCATAGCTTCTGAAAATGTTTTAGGATCCGTCTCAAGTGAAAATACATATGGTATTTCACTTACCATTTTATTATCTTGGTCCCCCTCCACCAAGAATAATAAAGCATCAGAAGAGATAAAGTCTTTATCTAAACTTTGCTCTTTTCTTGGTCTAGTACTTCTTCTAGGCTCAACTTGTTGTTTAGGAACATCGTTTTCCACAACCGGCCTTATAGGACCTCTAGGCTCAATTTGGAGTGGCACAGATTCGTTTCCAACATCTTTTGAAAACGTATTTTCGAAGAATTCCACGTCCCTGGATTCAGTTATCACGTTAGACTCCAAATCGAGAAGTCTATAGGCCTTGCTATTAAGAGCATATCCAACGAATACACTTTTAATAGCTCTAGCCCTTAACTTAGTCCGTTTAGGATCAGGAACCCGAAAGTAAGCCACACAACCCCACACTTTGAAATAACTTATGTTGGGTTTTCTGCCTTTCCATATTTCATAGGGACTAGACTTCACAACAGTACTAGGCATCCTATTTAGAATATGGCACGCAGACAGAAGGGCTTCACCCCATAAGTTGTGAGGTATATTTGCATGATTTAACATGCAATTTATCATATCCAGAAAGGTACGATTTTTCCTTTCAGCTACACCGTTCTGCTGGGGTGTATAACCGGTAGTTGTTTGATGTATGATACCACTTTCTTCGCAAAGTGTATCAAAGGCATTCAAACAATATTCCATGCCTCGATCAGAACGTAGAACCTTAATCTTCTTCTCAAGTTGGGTTTCTACTTCTGATTTGTATTTCGCAAAAGAACTAAGAGCTTCATCTTTAGTTCTTAACAAATACACATAGCAAAAACGACTAGCATCATCAATAAAAGTAATAAAATACCTTTTACCGCCTCTAGTTAAAATTCCATTTAACTCACAAATATCAGTATGAATTAAATCTAATATTTGTGATTCTCTTTTAACACTTGGAAAAGGCTTTCTTACAATTTTTGATTTTGCACATATTTCACACTTATCAAGTTCGTTTTTACCAATATCAATTAATCCCATTGCATGCATATTTTTCAAATTCTTTGCACTAACATGTCCTAATCGACTATGCCATAAAGAAATTGAAGAAATCATATAAGCAGAAGCAGAAATCATATTATTGATAGACATCTTATACATCCCATTACAAGCATAGCCTTTTCCAACAAATTCACCATTTTTCTTGATGATGACTTTGCCAGACTCAACAGAAATTTTAAAACCTTTCTTATCTAACAAATCAACAAAAATTAAACTTTTTCTAACATCTGGTACAAACAAGACATTAATCAAAGTTAATTTCTTCCCGGAGGTAAAGTTGAGTTCGACAGATCCTTTGCCTCCAACACTGGCTTTGGAGTTGTTTCCCATCTGAACCTCTTGCCCAACAGTTTCTTCAAAGGTCTTGAAAAGCCTTCGATCGTTGCAAATGTGAACGGTAGCTCCAGAATCTAACCACCAGCCAGAAAGTTCACTTGCCATGTTGATTTTAGAAATCATAGCCACATCGAGGCTAAGATCAGTCACCATGGCAACTAGGTTCTCCTCAACCATATTTGCAACTCCGGATCCACTCTTCCGTTGTGGGCATTCTCTCGCATAATGTCCTGTTTCTCCACAAACATGACACTTGCCTTTTCTTTTGTTAGCAGCATTAGAAGGTTTAGGCTTCTGTATGGTTTTCTTAAATTGTCCAGAATTCTTTTTAACACCAAAATGTTTCTTTTTAGAAGAATTTCCAGATTCAACAAAATTCACACTCGATTGTCCTTGAACCAAATTCTTTCCATCGCGTTTCCGAGCCTCCTCTTCAATACGCAGATGTTTTTGAATTTGTTCCAAGGACAAATCCTCAGATTTATGCATCAAATGCTTTGCATAATCTTTCCAGGCTGGAGGAAGTTTTGCAATGATTGCACCAACCTGGAATGTCTCTGGAAGGACAATTTTAACCATTCTGAGTTTGTTAACGATTACTTGGAGCTCATGCACTTGCTCCAGAATCGGTTTGTTGTCAACCATCTTGAAATCCAAATATTTAGAAACTAAATACTTGTTAGTACCTTCTTCCTCAGCCTTGTATTTGTATTCCAAGGCCTCCCAAAGCTCTCTAGGCGACTTCACGTTTGTGTATAGATCATACAACCTGTCAGAAAGTGTGTTGAGGATGTGACCACGAGCCAACTCTTCATCTTCAGCCCTTTTCCTCCTTTGCTGTTGAAGAGTCTCCACAATCTCTTGGTGGATCTGCATAGCATTCCTGGAAGGACCTGTTGCTGCAGTGTTGGGAGGAGCAGCAACTCCTGTTGTCGGAGGATTGGCAGGAGGAGCACCACCTGCTTCAGTGGTTGGTGGATCCAAATCAACAGGCTGCTGGGGAGCAGGAGGATCTTCTGGAATCGGTGGCAGGCTGGGATCCAGAACATAAGTCAGCTTCAAAACGGTAAGCAGGAACTTCATCTTGTCTTGCCAGCGGCTGAAATTGTTTCCATCGAAGCGATCCAATTTCTACTGGTTCATGATGCGGAAGGATTCTGATTCCATCTTCACACACTTAACACTTTAAGATTGTTGAGAAAATGGGAGGAATGGGATCAGAATGACATGGGTAGTCCCTGTCCTTAAAGTGTTAATCGCCCCTACTCTCTGAGTTTGCTAAAGGTTGCAGACGATTTACTTTTAGGATGTATGTCAAGCTGGAAATTATGAATTCGGACAATAACAATTTGCCAGAATTCAGGTGAGTTTTGCTGTGTTCTTCAGGTGAGGGATGAAGCTGTTTATAGCTCTCAAGTGTTGGCCAAAAACAAAACTGCAATGGGAATATTGAATGGATTAATTTCAGGTGTAATGACCTGAAATTCAATCCCAATGAATGCCCACTACTCAGCTGTTACAGATGCCAACGGACTGAGTGGATGTATCTGGACATTGGTTCAAAAGTCTGAACTTTTGGACTGGACTAGGCAGGCTCTGGCTCAAAAAGTTAGGCTCTGGGCTCGGAGGCGAGGCTCCAAGCTCCTAGCGACGATGTGCACGTGCGAAGTGCAAAGTGCGCCATCAAACGCCACATTCGCCCATGCCCGGCCCCGGCCCCGGTCCCGGTCCCGGTCCCGTGCCCATGCGCGTGCGCGGGCGCGGGCGCGGGCGTGGGCGGTGCGGTGCACCGCACCGCGAGTGAGCCCATTAGTCCTCTCTTGGGTCCCATAATTTAATAACACATACAACATTTTAATATATAAAGTTGTCTGCCTAGTGTTATTTTTCCAATGTGGGACACGATAACCAATGCATATTTTCCAAACAACCTTTGATATGCCTTTGCATAATTAATGATTAATCCTTCAACAATTAATCATATATATATTAATTCTCCAACAACTAATATATATATATATATGCATAACATATTCAACAGTGGATTCCTCGTGAGGGCGCCCTAAGCGATTTCTTGCATTAGAATAGTGAAAGTTCAGGTATGATAAGCGTTGACTGGGTCTCGAACCCCAAATCTTTAGAGGAGCAACTTCTCCATGATTTTAGGGGCTCTCCCACGTCTTGTCTCTATAACAAAATCAATTAACGCTCCAGTCTTTTCTCTCCAAGTGGTGTAGCTAATATTTAATATGACCTTTTCATTTGATCATGCTAGATTAACCAAAGGTCTCAATTAAACTAATTAAAACTCACTCAATTGAGAAATATTTAATATTTAATATTGAGTTTAAATGGGGTAGCTAAATATTAGCTAGCATGACCACTCCATTCTTTTCCACGTTCAATTAAACACATTTTTTTGTGGTCTTTTTTCTTTTTCTTTTTTTCTTTTTTTTGGGAACGCAAACCCTCGGAGAGAAAATTTACTAAATCAGCAAGAATCAAAACATATAAAGGAACAACCTAAGAAATAACTCAGTCTCGAAGCCATAATTCTAACAAATTTGTGGACAATTATATTTTATCCACATCTAATAGAACAAAAACTAATATTCTCAAAACTAGATTTAATCTATATCTATATATATTATAAAAGTACTAGTTGGATTTTTGGTTTCTTACAATATATGGATCGCCTAAAATATCTGATGAGACACAAAACCGCTCTCGAATCGGAGCCGGCCACGTGTCAACGCTTGACGATTGCGTTACTGGACGCTCGCATTGATGGGCTCGCGGGCCTACCCAGCCCACTCACTTGCTCATCAGTACAGGCTTCTGAGCCTCGGCCAACCGTTCAAATAAAGGATTCAGACTGATGGGCCCGACGCTCAAGTCCCGACCCTCAGGGTCAGCCTTCTCAAAGAAACACCCGCACGTGGACCTCATTCTGGATGCTCGGGATTTTAGCGCTCAAGGGTCATCTGCCGTGGGGGGGCCATCCGTACACGCTTCGAGCGTCACCGGCGCTCGTGCCTGATCCTACCCCACTGTGATGGATCCGAACCTTAGCAGGGAGGACCTTGGGTCTCCCTCTCCCACGACCCTCGCTAACAACCTCTGACACACAGGTAGTGCGCACCGTGCACCTGACACATCGCCTCCTTTTCAGAAACGTCCTTCTCACGCCCTGACGGACTGCCACGTGTTAGGGCAACACAGGTTTGGGACCACACGGTCGATTTACCCATTTACCCTCACCCCTAACATATAAATAGGGGAGAGCACATGCTCTCTCCCCCAGGTCATCTTCTTCCACAAAAAACCCTGCACTTTCTCTGGGCCATACTACTGCATTTTTTCGGCATCTTCATCTTCCTCAAGCTCCTTGCATTTCGTCATCTTTTGTTGCATTCTCATTGCATGAACTGGTGTTATCCTGGCTGGAAGAACCCACGCTTATCGGAAACCCCGACCCTGAGGTTCAAACGCCTGTGATGGTCTTCCCCTCATAAACAAAATATCAAAGTGTTGGTTGCATCTTAGAAATCCTTTACAAGTTTCTGCACCATCATTTTTGGCGCCGTCTGTGGGAATCCATCATCCTCTTCGTCTTCATCAGATTCTTCCTCTTGAGCTAGTTGCAAAATAACACCAACAGCCTTCATCATGGTAACTGTTACAAGATCCGGAGCCCTGGGGAACAAAGGTGGGCCTCCTCCCGTCGATGAGGAAAACGCCGAGAACCACCCCACCCCCGCCGGAGGCACGCCTCCGCCTATCGCCGGAAACACTGATGCCGCTACTACCGCTCTTCCCCCAACAGGAAACGAGGCAGGGGGATCTGGCTCCAATCCTCCTCCCCCAACCTTCGCTCAAAACGTTCCAGCCCATCCTCCTGGCGTGTACCCTATGGCCATGCCACCTCCAGGATACACTCTTATGCAGCCCAGAATGATGCCTGGAATGATGTCCATGGTCCAGCCATACCAAGTGGGGGCATTAAATCTTCCTCTGTCGCTGCCTAGGGAGATACAAGGGGTAGAAATGCCTCAGGTCACTACTCAGCAACTTCAGGCGTTGTACGCACAATGCAAAGGCCAAGCCGGGCAGAATGCTTGGGAACATTTCACTGCGGCCTACTTCTCCTCACTAGCGGGTGCACAAGTGGCCCCGCCCCTTGGAGGACTCCCAGCTCACCCGTTGACAATGACTCAAAACGCGTTGAGGGCCCAACAACCTCCCCCTCCGTTGATTCAAGAGAACGAGACCCCTTCGAGGGTCCAGTAAGGGCAGCAACCCGCTGGAAATGAGAGGGCCCCTCAAGATAAGAGAGCCCCTCAAAAAGAAGGGGCCGGAGACAATGAAGAGGTCCAATCAAGGGCTACCGGAAGGGCAAACCGTGGAAACGATGGAGACCCTCAGCTTGCCGCTGTGCAGGACCAGCTTAAGGGGCTCCAGAATGTGGTTGAGCAGCTCTCTTGAGCAAGGTCTCAAGTCCCCTATGATGGGGATGAGAGGTCCAGGGCCAGAGACGCTCGCCGACCGCGCAGCCCAATTTCTCGCCGCAGAAGGGAAGCCAGCTACGAGGATCCCGACGACAGGGATTACAGAATCATGACCGACGATTCGCCCCTCATTGAGGAGGTATTGATGACTCGCGCGGGGAAGGGCAAAATCCCCTCATCTGTCAACAGGTATGATGGAACCACCGATCCAGCCGAGCATTTGGATCACTTTGTGCATCTGATGCATTTATATGATCACCCTAACAACTATTGGGCCAAGGTGTTCGTCACTTCCCCCACTGGAATGGCTCAAGATTGGTACAGAAAACTTTCCCCGCACTCAATTCGAGGGTATTATGACTTGACCGATGCCTTTGTAAGCCATTTCAACTCCTCAAAAGCACCGGCCCCAGCCGCAACTGCCCTTTACAGCTTGGTCCAGGGACCGAATGAGACCCTCCGGTCTTTCATGGGAAGGTTCAACAAGGAGATCTTGTTGGTAGAGAAGCCCTCAATGGACTTCTCGAGGCACGTTCTGTTTGGAGCCATCAATATGAAGCATTACGTCAGCAAGGAATTTGTAGAAGAAGTGGCCAAGAAAAAGCCCCGCTCGCTGATGGAAATAAGGGACATAGCTGACTCGTTTTTCACCCTCGAAGATATGTATCTTGCAAGGGACCAGAAAATGGCGAACGCCCCTGGCCCCAGCAAAGCCCCCGAGGACAGAGGAGATTCAACCAGGGGCCGCCGCCGTAGTCTTATTCCCGCTCGTCGAAATTTCCCACCCCCTTGAAAGTTCGAGCGCATCCCTCTCAACCGCCCTATAGCCGAAGTGTATGCCATGGCGGACAAGAAGCTGTTCAAAAGGCCGCCAAAGTTGAGAGAAACCGAGGCTCAGAAGCGCTCGGATAAATACTGTGCCTTCCACAAACAGAAGGGGCACGACACGAACGAGTGCCGACAGTTGGAGAGCGAGATCCAGAGGCTCATAGCTGGGGGGCATTTGAAGGAGTTTGTAAAGGCGCTCGAAAGGTATGACGAATACTGCTCTGAACGTCCTAGAGGCCGGGATCGGAGCCGCTCACGCTCAAGGAGTCCTCATCGCCGCAACCCCGAGACAAGCGAGCGAGGCAAACAGAAGATGGCCCCCCCGGACAATCAACCCTTTGCGGTCATCCACATGATCGCTGGAGGACCCTCGGGGAGGAGATTCAAATTCCTCCCGCCGTAGGCATATACGCAGCTATGATCAGAGGTCCTCCAAACCCAAGCCGGTGTACACCCTCAATGGGCCATCACGCTCAGGAGGAGATGAGATTGTAGGGTTCACCGAGAGTGATTTAGAACACATTGTAACACCCCATGGGGAGGGTACAACCTCTGACTGCCCTATGGTGGTTAGCTTAGATGTTCACAATCACGTTGTAAAGAGGGTCCTAATTGATAGTGGAAGCTCTGTGAATGTTTTGCCTTACTCCACGTTTCAGAAAATGAACATCACAAACATCCCGCTCGAACCCCTTAGAACAGCCCTCGTTGGCTTTGGGGGTTCCGAGATTGTCCCTCGCGGACAAATTCGCTTGGCCACCTCTTTCTGTCGCGCCCCGCAGCGAAAAACTTTAAATGTTCTCTATGTGGTGGTCGAAGTGAACCTGCCATACAACATCATCATTGGGCGCCCAGCCCTCGTCGACTTCAAAGCTATAATTTCCACCTATCATCAAAAGGTCAAATTTCCCACTCCCGAGGGTACCGGAGAGGTGCTATGTAATGTTAAGGAGGCCTGGGAGTGCTACATACTGTCCCTTCGAAGCCACAAGCCCAAGCAACCTGCCCAAGCGAGCTCCACCAAAAAATCCATTGACTTTCCCAAGTTAGATGAAGATGGCCCCGAACGCAAGAGGGCCAAACTCTACAAGAAGAAAAATAAAAAGAGGGCCGCGGGCAAACCCGAGGATGTGAGGAATTCACCCCTCGGAGCCGTTGGGGATTCCTCCTCGGAAGACGAGGATTATATACCCTCGGAAGATACCAGCGAGAAAATTACAGGCAAGAAACGAGCACTTGAACACCCGAGGCCGGAAGTGCGGGTAGAACCTACGGAGAGCTTTCTGACCATCGAGTTGGAGCCTGGGAATCCTGATAAGACTACGCAGATAGGCTCCGGCCTCGACGGTCCCTCTCAGATTATGATGATTGAATTCTTGTGAGAAAATATTGATGTCTTTGCTTGGAAGGCTTCCGACCTCACTGGCATAGATCCGGGTGTTATTGTCCACAGGCTGAACGTGGATCCGGCCTTCAAACCTGTCAAGCAAAAGAAAAGAGATGTTCATGGGTTCCGGAAGCAGGTCATTGAAGAAGAAGTCAATAAACTGCTTGACGCTTAGTACATAGAAGAAATTCTATATCCCGAATGGATTTGCAATGTGGTGCTCGTTCCGAAGAGCGCCAACAAATGACGTATGTGCAATGATTTCACGGACCTTAACAAGGCATGCCCTAAGGATCCGTACCCATTGCCTAGAATTGATCAGTTGGTGGATTCGACCGCTGGGTGTGAACTTATGAGCATGATGAACGCTTTCCAAGGATATTATCAGATATTTATGGCTCTTGAGGACCGTCCCAAAACTACATTCGTAGTCCACATGGGTGTTTATTGCTTCAAGGTTATGCCCTTTGGGCTCAAAAATGCAGGAGCGACGTACCAACGCCTTGTCAACCGAATGTTCGAGTGCGAAATTGGGAAGTCCATGGAGGTATATGTGGACGACATGATCGTCAAAAGCGAACGCTAGCATTCTCATCTGGAAGACCTCAAACGAGCGTTCAATATCTTGCGTCGTTACGGTATGAAACTGAATCCTTCCAAGTGTACATTTGGCGTGCGGGGTGGCAAATTTTTGGGATACATGGTCAGCCAATGGGGTATAGAAGCAAACCCAGGGAAGATTAAAGCAATCCTGGACATACCCTCCCCTCGCAATCTGAGAGAGGTCCAGGTGCTTGTGGGTAAGATCATTTCATTAAACAGGTTCATCTCCCGTTCAGTGGACAGGAATCTGACTTTCTTTAAAATTTTGCGTAACGCTCGCAACTTCACCTGGAGTGGGGACTGCGAAAGAGCCCTGCAGGACATGAAGCAGTACCTTTCGAACGCACCTTTGTTGACCAAGCCTAACCCGGGGGAGAACTTGTTTGTCTACCTATCAGTTTCCTCGGAAGCGACGAGCGCTGTCCTCGTGGCGATTCACGAGCATAAGCATATGCCGGTGTATTATTTAAGCAAGACCCTACAGAGAGCGGAGAAAAGATACATGGAAATAGAGAAGTTTGCTTTCGCGCTCGTTAATGCCTCTCGAAGGCTAAGGCCTTATTTTTAAGCGCATTCCATCGTGGTGCTTACAGATCAGCCCCTCAAATAGGTGCTTGTAAAGCCAGACGTTTCAGGGAGATTAATTAAATGGTCTATTGAGCTTAGTCAGTTCGACATCACCTTTGAGCCTCGCACGGCGATACAGGCTCAGGCCATGGCTGACCTATTGGTGGAACGTTTCAACTTAGATACCGTGCCCTTGGCAGAAGATGGCCTATGGCTTCTGCACACAGATGGCTCCTCGACCTCACAAGGGGGAGGAGCCGGGGTGGCCCTCAGGGACCCTTTCGGAGCTGAAGTTGACTACGCAATCAATTTGGCGTACCAAGTCACCAACAACGAAGCTGAGTATGAGGCCCTCATCCAGGGGCTCAGAATTGCACTCCAAAATGGCGCCACTCGGGTCACTGCATATGTTGATTCGCAGTTGATCGCGAGTCAGATTGACGGTTCTTATGAGGCCCGAGAAGCCACCATGATGCAGTATCTGGCGAGCGCTAAGGAGGTGATAGCCAAGTTCAGGGAATTCCACCTTTTGCAGGTCCCAAGGGCAGAAAACGAACGTGCTGACGCTCTCTCAAAGTTCGCATCCGCCCTAGATGGTTTTAGCGAGCGCGCTGTTACATTTCTTAGAACAGAGGAGCCGCTGATAAGTAGAGGCGAACCTTCGAAGGAGGTGAATATGATTGACCCCTCCGAGCCTTGATGGCTCGACGAAATTATCAGATTCCTCCAGGATGGAACCAGCCCAAGCGACAAAGTTGAGGCTCGGAAAATCAGAAACAAGGCCCCTCGCTTTTCATTGGACGTCGAGGGTCGATTATTCAAACGATCCTTCCAGGGCCCACCGTTGAGATGCTTGAGACCCTCGCAGGCCAAGGAAGTTTTAGAACATGTGCACAGTGGGAGTTGTGGGAACCACTCGGGCGGTCGAATCTTAGCAAAGAAAGTCTTAAGGAGTGGGTTCTACTGGCCTTCGGTGATGCAGGATGCCATTAGCTACTCCAAGAAATGCCCTAAGTGCCAGTTTCATTCTAACACCCCTCAGTTGCCATCAACTCAAATGATTCCTATTGATGTTTCATGGCATTTTGATCAATGGGGCATCGATATTGTGGGACCCCTCCCAATGGCGGTCGGACAAAAGAAATTCGTAATACTCGCTGTGGATTACTTCACTAAGTGGGCCGAAGCAGAAGCAGTTGCGAAGATAACGTTCAAGGTTGTGAGGGATTTCATTTGGAAGAACATCATTTGCAGATACGGCATCCCAAGGGCAATCATCTCAGATAATGGATCCCAATTCATCGCCGCTGACACACGGGATTGGTGCTACGAACTTGGAATCGAGCAACGCTTCACTTCTGTGGGCCACCCCCAAGCCAATGGACAAGCGGAGGTGACCAATCGAACCATACTCCAGCATCTGAAGACGATGCTCGAGATTAAGAAGGGAGAATGGGCTGAAGAACTTCAAGGAGCCCTTTGGGCGTACCGTACTACCCCACGAGCGGCAACAGGGGAAACTCCTTACTCCCTCGTTTATGGTTCCGAGGCTATGATACCTGCGGAAATTGCTCAAGAATCCGCACGCGTTGCCTATTTCGAGCCTTGATGTATCAGTTTATTGCATGGATTTGTAGGGCAAAATTAGTTAAATTCAAGCAGTTTTAAGAACTTATAACGTGGTTTATGCTCCTTATTAGGTACCTTTTACCTTGGAGTTGAAAAGACGAATAAAAGCAAAACCATGCAATAAAGGGCGAAAAACGAGAGACTTCTAGGGGACACGCCCGTGTCCCCATGGATGAGCAAACTGAGACACGCCCGTGTCTCAGTACAGAGAAAGCCCTCGGATTTCAGGAGGTGACACGCCCGTGTCACCTATGAAGAGTAAATTGTTGCACGCCCGTGACTAGGTACAGAGAAGCCTGGAGACTTGACACCCCCGTGTCATCGAGAAGAACAAGTTTTGACACCCCCGTGTCAAGAAGAAAGCGCAGATACGATTTTATAATGTGACACGGGCGTGTCACATTTTAAAGCAGAACCCTTGCACGCCCGTGTCACGGGCCAGTTTAGGATTCGAACCCCTATATATACACGGTTTTTAGGCGGATTAAGGGAGCTTTTGGACGAGTCTTTCCCCAGAAGTTCAAGAACACTTGAAGAACGAAGAAACACGAAGATTGAGAGTTGAAGATTCATTCCAATCACAAGACTTTGTCAATTTGGTTTTATTTACTGCTTTCCGATCAAACTAATTCCTCAAGTTTTGGTTTTCAATTCTAGTTTAGTTAATTTCTTGTTTTAGATTCGTTTTTGGATAACTAGGTTAGAATTCAGAATTATTAATTCCGTTTTGATGTTTATGTTAGACATGATTATTTTGAACACAATTCCTTTGATCTTAATGAGTTTTGATCCAATTATGAGGAACTAATCTCCTAGGGTTAGGGGGTAAGGATTATGCATCTAAAGTGTTTGAATTAATGCTTGAGTAAATTTGTGTGATTCTTTGTTAGGAAAACGGTATTGAATAAGCTGGGAATGGATTGGCCATCCATGAACATGTTGTAAATTATCCGATAATCGAGAGATTGAGGATAATTGAGAGTGTTTTCTGAAACTTAGATCTTTTGGGCTTAAAGACATTTAACCCTAATTTCTACAACCCGTATTTAGAATTCCATGCCAAGCCGCTAGGTTTTAAATACACTAATCTTGTCTTATTCGATTAATTTGGTTACTAAGTGATTGTGAGAACAACACTTGGCTTAATTAATTAGGCATCTATCCTTCGAAAGAAGCTAGATATAACATGGTGATTAGGTTGAAGAATCATACATCCATACTTGAGTATTGACTTAATCATTAAAGAGCATATGATTTACTCCCCGACCTGTTTTAATTAAGTGGTTTAATCTTACGTTTAATTGTTAGCTCGTGTGTTTGATTACTTATTAGTTAAGTTTAAAGTTTAATTTTGTCATAGTAGTATAGCACAACTTTGTCAATCTTTTCCGGTCTCTAGATTAGAAATAATCATAAAAGTGGTTGTTGAATTCCCTTCCCTGTGGATACGATACCTTAAGTGTTGCAATCGGATTTAGAACTTACACTTGGGTTCAAGATTTGTCTATCAAGCCTGCTGTCAACAAGGCCAATCGAGCGCTCGAATTAGATTTGTTGGACGAAAGGAGGAATACTGCTTGGGCTTGTATCCACAAATACAAAGCGACCGTAGCCCGCCAGTACAACAAACGTGTTAAAGAAAGGACTTTCCAGCTAGGGGACTTGGTCCTCAAAAAAGTTGAAGTCTCAAAACATATGGGTAAGTTGGACCCCAATTGGGAAGGCCCCTTCAAAGTCATTCAGGTACGAGCAAACAACACCTACCTACTGGAGACTTTGCAAGGCGAGCATCTCCCTAGGCCATGGAATGCATGTAACCTTAGAAGGTTCTACGTGTAACATCAGTTTTTTGTAATTGTCCGTGCGCGACCTAGGGTACTTTCTTTTGACAGAAAGCATATTGTATTCATTTTGAAAATTGCAAGTATAACAGTAAGTATTTGATCCTTTGATTATGTCATTTATTTGTTCTCCTATTGATTAAATGATTCGGGTAACAAAAGGCCTACTCCGTGTTGAGCATCCTCCACGTCGAACGGCCCGCGTAATACCCCAATCGTTTCTAAGCAATGCTATCTGGGTGTCGTGAACCCTCCACCTGGAATAATTTGACTATTCGTAAGTAGAGTCCTAAGAACGAGCGTGTCAAATGGCGGGATGCTAAACGCTTAATTTACATCAACGGGGTGCCCGCGTAATGACGCTAACCCCATGGTTACGCTCTATTTTATCCCATACTTAGCACACCCTACTGATGATTTCTAAAGTGTGTACAACTCACTGGTGCGTTCGAGACAAAGGTACACATTATTGGGCCAATACTTAGGCAGATCCTCAGAGGCTTCCTAAGTTCAAATTCGAGCCTCATTACGAATATGGCCAGGGAACCCCCATGGAAAACACCCTCACGCCCGTACTTGTGTCCCTCAAATCACTAGACGCTATCAAATCCTAAACTGAGGGCGCATTGTGATGAACGCCGGGGCATCCTCAAAGAAAACGCCCTCGTGAGCACGCACGCCCATCGCAAACGCTCAAACAAGGGAAACAATATAAAAACCTCGAGCGTAATAAAAGGACAACATTCACCATCTAAAAATAAAAGATAAAGTATGCAAACATTCAAGCAGAAAAAAGAAGAGTTCAAATATATGGGAAGAAGCATAAAGGAATCCAAAACATTCAGGAAAACAGTTGGCGGATTAAGTACAGACATTAATTGTTCATGAGTAGGAAAAGGAAATTAAGCCGACATAGAATGGGACCCAACAACCAAGGGATTATCACTGAGCTTGAGAGTCAGGCTCTGGAGGAGCGGTCACAAGAGGAACTGGGGCTAACACGTTGGCGTCAGAAGTTTGGACCTCGCCCGGTTCCTCGACATCCGTTGCATCCATGACGGTGCCCTCGTCCTCTATACGGATGGGCTCGGGAACTAGAGTATTGGCAGCTATGAACTCCCGTTGGAGCATTTGCACCAACTCTTGGTACTCCGGCTCCGCCAAACTCTCAGTGGGATCCTCGTCTTGGACCATAGGCTCGCAGTTTTCATCCAGGTCCATGCGCAAGCGCTCGTCGGTTTGAGCGCTGTCAGGAGCCAAGCCAAGTTTCACCATTTGCCCGATAGCTTTATGAAAGAAGCGCCGAGCGTTGTCAAAGCACTGAATGTTGGCTGCAAATACAAAAGCTTTGGAACGCACGAACTTCATTACTGCGTCCCAGGAGACCTTCGCCGTCAGTCCTTCCACCTTCCCTTGCAGATCAGCGAGTGCCTTCTTGGTATCTTCATTTTGGCGAGTGCTCTCTGCCAGCTGCGTGCTCAACTCCCTAGTTTGGACCCTCAGTTGGTCGCGCTCCACCTTCAACTCCCTATGACGCTCGTCAAGGGTAAGATAGGCTGCGTCCGCCTTCTGGAGATTCTCCCTCAGCCTGTCTTTCTCAAGATTGGCTTCAGTCAGTTGAGCGTGGACGTTATTGTAATCCTCTTGCAGTTGGATGGGATCGGAGACTCGCAGCAATTTCTTGTATTTGGCCTTGTGGTTGGAGTATGCCTGCGCCCGCCCCTACAGGTTCTTCAACCTGGGGATCACCTCCTGGACAGTCAGAAACAAAAGTTAGCGTTAAAATTGGAGTACTGGAAGTTGAGATTCCCTTTAAGATATTAAGGACTCACCGTTAGAAGGGCGTGGCAAGCGTCATCAGCAACACGAGCGGCGTCATGATCGTTCAGCTTATCGTGATCGCCGAAAAATTGGAGTTTTCCAACAATGTCCGAAACGAGGTTTACGGAGTAGGCATTCTTCCTCAGAAGTACCGGACCCTCGGTTCGCTGACGCTTGTAGCGAGTGTCGCCCTTGCAGCCTATCTTCCAGAAATCCTCATTCTCTGATGAGGAGGTGTCGCTGCCCTCGCCCCTGTGTCCCACTACCACCTCTTTTCCCTTTCCTGAAATCGGAATAGAGTCCGGCAGCCTCTTCCTCTTCCCTTGGCGGTCGGCCTGGAGGGTTTCATGTATACGGACCAGTTCCCCCGAGCGATTGCGGGAGCCGCTCGAACTCAGTGATATTGGACCCTCGGGGGCCACCGGCGGAGGAGTAGCCCCGCGGGCGCCATCAACCGTCAAATCCTCAATTGGGCCCCTACGGGCTTCGTTCTCCGTGCCTCCGCGAGCGCCATCATGGCCGCGACCGGCTCCTCGTCTAGTTCCCCTCCCCCTTGGAGCGTTGGGAGGGCGGTTATGCTGTTGTTGCGGGGGCTGAGGGTTAGCGCCCTGTCCCTGAGCGCCCAGCAAGCAAGAAAGAGCCTCGGCATTCATACCTTGCGATAGTATTTGGACACCTGCAAGTAAGAGGATACGAGCGTCAGAAGTTGGTTGTTTGCATCACAAATACAAAAATACAACAATCACACCAAGTTAGGAGGCTATTCTAAAAGTTAGAGCAGTTAGTTCCTAGAATCTAACCGTCGAGGGCCATGATGTCAGCTGGAGGGTTAAGTATCATATCTGGAGGGCAAGATAAGCCGTAACGGAACAGCACTCCCTCGTTTTTCACCAAGGCCTCAGCCTTAATCCACTTTCTCTCACCCCTCATCCCGAGGGCTAATCCCTTTGCCCAATCCTCAAAGGTTTTGTTCCTTATCCTTTCCCTAATCAAAGGACCCTCGCTGTGTATTAACCACTGTCGGTGAACCCCAAAAATTCCTCCGGGGGCCCCCACGAAGAAATACTTTTCCTTCCAATGCTCGTCGTAGGAGGTGGATGGAGAGTCTATCATCTTAAAGCCCGACTTGGCCTGAGCGTAATAAAACCCGTCCGTAGGGAACGAGCGTGTTGAGCGGGCTACTTGTATCAAACTGTCAAAATTGGCGATCGAGGATGCATGGCCAAGGGCTCTCATCATTATTACGAAGGTGTTGATTAAAGCTATGCCGTTTGGCAGAATTTGTGAAGGGCAAAGCCCTAGATGATGGTAGATGATGGCGACAGCGTGAGCAATCGGAAACCTCAGGCCCCCGGCCAGGACAACATCCCAGTAAACCGTCATCATCCCGGGCGGCGGTCGGTTGGCCCTCTTCCCCTCCTCGGGAAGTCGCATGGGAAATACTGCTTCATCCCAATAAGCTTTCGCTTTCAACTCTTCCAAATCGTCGAGCGTCAAAATGCTCTCAATCTCGTCCGGAGATCTATCGGTTTGGTGACGGTTGTCTTGCCTCACTCGAGTTGCAGGCTCCTTTCCTTTCCTTTGACGCCTTCTGGAAGTTTCAGCCTCAAATTGACGCCCGGATGGCCCTGCACCACCCTCGGGGGCCATGACGGCCACTGTGATCCTGTGATCTTGGGGTCTCACAGCGCTGTTAAGCACAGAGAATACTCTCTCTCCTTGCCTTTGCATTTCCATCACATTGTCCATCTCTTCAAAGAGGTCATTTACCCCTCCAGGAGCACGCTCGTTCATCCCCTGAACGGCGGCGTCGACCTCTTCATCCCTGGCATCAACCGGAGCCTGGGCCACTGGAATCGCAGTAGGAATCCCCTCACCTGGGGACACCCTAGCCATGGGAACAACTATAGGTACATTACCATGAGGTGAGGAGCTCCCCACTGACATCTCATCTATTTCCCTTACATAAGCATCTGCATCACGGTCTGCCATGTCTGGGTTCTGGTTATTGGAGATGAAGCTTTTCGCAAAAGACTCAGTGGAGAAGAAAGATTCTGGGATGGATTCAACGGTAGAAAGGATTCCACACTTAGAGAGATCACTCGCGCACAACCTAAATCTAAAGTTAGTAAGGAAAATAAGGGTTTACGGATTTTTACCTAGAGTTTGGAGAACAGAAAACTCGCCGAAATCGGTAAGAGTTGCAAAAATCTGTTGCTGTGTATTTGCTTGAAGAAGACGGAATGCGTGAAAGGGATAAGAGAGTCTTCCGGATCCCTTTTTATAGGAGAGTGATTTACGTCAATTAAGGGTAGGGATTTGAAAAAGCAATCATTTCCCGCCTTGGGAGACTCCCACTTTTGGGAACCGCTTCACGTCTCCCGGAGTCACGCGCCCACGTTCCTACTCAGCATTAAATGCGGATAGGACAACATTTAATGCCATGTCAGAACGTGTCCGTTACGGAAGCCCAGAGGTCATTTCTCTTGAAAGAGGATCGACCCTCGGATGTTCAAGAATTTCTTTTTCAAAACTTGCTTCTCCGAAAATTCTACAGTACGCTCAAAGCGATACTACAGAATTTGGGGGGCAAAATGATGAGACACAAAACCGCTCTCGAATGGGAGCCGGCCACGTGTCAACGCTTGACGATTGCGTTACTGGACGCTCGCATTGATGGGCTCGCGGGCCTACCCAGCCCACTCACTTGCTCATCAGTACAGGCTTCTGAGCCTCGGCCAACCGTTCAAATAAAGGATTCAGACTGATGGGCCCGACGCTCAAGTCCCGACCCTCAGGGTCAGTCTTCTCAAAGAAACACCCGCACGTGGACCTCATTCTGGATGCTCGGGATTTTAGCGCTCAAGGGTCATCTGCCGTGGGGGGGCCATCCGTACACGCTTCGAGCGTCACCCGCGCTCGTGCCTGATCCTACCCCACTGTGATGGATCCGAACCTTAGCAGGGAGGACCTTGGGTCTCCCTCTCCCACGACCCTCGCTAACAACCTCTGACACACAGGTAGTGCGCACCGTGCACCTGACACATCGCCTCCTTTTCAGAAACGTCCTTCTCACGCCTTGACGGACTGCCATGTGTTAGGGCAACACAGGTTTGGGACCACACGGTCGATTTACCCATTTACCCTCACCCCTAACATATAAATAGGGGAGAGCACATGCTCTCTCCCCCAGGTCATCTTCTTCCACAAAAAACCCTGCACTTTCTCTGGGCCATACTACTGCATTTTTTCGGCATCTTCATCTTCCTCAAGCTCCTTGCATTTCGTCATCTCTTGTTGCATTCTCATTGCATGAACTGGTGTTATCCTGGCTGGAAGAACCCACGCTCATCGGAAACCCAGACCCTGAGGTTCAAACGCCTGTGATGGTCTTCCCCTCATAAACAAAATATCAAAGTGTTGGTTGCATCTTAGAAATCCTTTACAAGTTTCTGCACCATCAATATCCTCACAATAATTACGTCAATAACTATTAGTTAAGGATAATGGTGTAAATACATGTTATACATTATTAATTTAACTATATTTAAAAAACACTTATTAACTTAAAATAGGACTCTTGCTAGAACTAAAATTTCTTCAACTTACCCAAAAAAGATATATAGTTCAACAAGGATTCTGTTCAAAATTTATAATATAAGTTGTCTATTTTTTTTTTTAATTTTAAGGCCTATAATAAAAAATATTATAATAAAATATATCTAACTAATTGGAAAATAACAAATTGATTCACTTTATAAATTTTAATAAAATTTTGTAATTATGTAAAATATAATATTATTTAAATTGAATGAGTTACATAAGATAACTTTCAATAAATCAATCCTAATGTAAATCTAATTAGGGAAAAATGCAAAATCAGGATACCAACTCTACCTCACTAGCGTTTTCAGGGCACTAAGTTTTCCGGGGATAAAAAAGTCCATTAACACTAAAAATGTGTCATTGGTGGGACAATGCTCGCCGGATTCCATTGTTTCACACCGGCGAAGCTGGAGACGTGTCAATTATGATGACGTAGACGATGACAATATCTCCACGTCAGCTAATATGTCCACGTATGTTACATCTGGCACTTTACGTGGATGGAGGGTCCACTGTACTTAATTTACTGATTTCAAAAGAGAAGCGTACAGAGGAAGCTTCTGCAACGGTTCAGTTCCCAATGCTCAAACGTTGCATCTCAGAATCATTTTTCCCAAAACTTTGCCTCTGAAATTTCGAAGGAAAAAAACTCTGCAATTTCAGTGATTTGCTTGAGGGATTGAAGGAAAAAACCGCACATTTTGAAGGGTTGAGAGCGACGAAACGTTTTGGAAGAGGGTTCGCCATTGTTGCGCCATGGTTAGAGTGT
This sequence comes from Lantana camara, assembly GCA_037501455.1. Classification (NCBI taxonomy): domain Eukaryota; kingdom Viridiplantae; phylum Streptophyta; class Magnoliopsida; order Lamiales; family Verbenaceae; genus Lantana; species Lantana camara. Next base: position 116,014,514 of record CM074857.1, read on the forward strand.
AATCTGAAGGGAAGCTAAAGGTCCTGCTCCTGTACCGTAAGTGGCAAAGTTTGCTATCTTTCTTGCTTTAATGAATCTTTTACAATGTGTTCTCGATAAAAGTAGATTCCTTGTGTGCTGTTGTGTATGTAGGGCTTCAGTGATTTTTTAAAGGTTCAAATTTTGTGTTGTGGTGTAAATTGAGGTTTTCATGGTCCCTTTTGTCCCCTGATGGTCCCATTATTTGTTGTCCCGTTTGTCCCCATTGTTAATTGCAGGTCTGTGGTTGGTGTAAACATTAAACAAAGAAAAAAGTGGAAGTATTGAATATTTTTATGTTTTTTATTTTAAATCATTTCAGATCCGAAGTCAAATTATTTGACATTGGCCATATATTACGGGAGAAAGGCAGTGTTGGGGGAGTACGAGGGGGGTAAGCTTAGGAAGATTGACTATGTGGATGGAGATAAGCTTAAGTTCGAGCAACTTCAAGAATATGTGCATGACTTGGTTGTGGAGGGGTCTGTGATTAGGTGGTATGTACCAGTGCATGGGGGCTTTAAGTTGTTGTTGTCTAATTCAGAACTACTTAAATATGCAAATAAATACATGGAAAAAGGGAGGGAATATCCGTTATTTTTTGACATTATGATTCCAGAAGATACCAATGATGAGGGTGGGGGTCAGGTAATAAAGATAGAGTAAATGAAGATACCGAACAACAACTAAAGACAGCTGAAGATAATGTAACTGAAAATGATGGAGTAAATGAAACTGAAGACAATGACTTTGAACATAATGTAAGTGATGAAAATGTCGAAGATAATGAATCTGAACATAAGGAGATTGAACAAGAGGCTAGCGACGAATTACGTAATAATGGTAGATTGAGAAGAGAGCCCAGTGTTGAATTTTTAAGTAGAGGAGAAGCAACAAAAGAGTGGATAGATGAATTTAATAAGAGATATCCTTGAGTTCCTAAACAATCTGTTGATGTTGATGTTATTGATGATGTGCCTGAAGATGTTCCTGATAATGATTCTGATGACTCTGATAGGGATTTCTCTGTATCTAATGAGAGTGTTGGTTGTGATGATGATTTGGCATTTGATGATGTTGTTGTGAATGGTACAGAGCCTGAATTTACTGTTGAGAATGATCCACTAAGGGATGATGTTGTTTTCATGGACTTTGATGTGGTGTATAATTCTGCTGATGATAGTGATTTTGTTCCTAAGGAAGAGCATGACAGTTCAATATATGACAGTGATTTTGATGAAAATGTGAGTTCAAGTGCTGAGTTCAAACATGATGGTAATGAGTCTGAGTCTGAATTTTCTGATAGCAGTTTCCAAATGGAGGATGTGGTAGGAAATGGGGATAATGATTTAGACATGGGTAGAGTTTCTGATGATAATGTTGGAAAAGTTTCTGATGATGATGTTGGAAAACACGAAAGAGTTGAGCAGCGGAAGTTTAAAATTTTCCAAAAGTTTAATTGTTGTCTTGCAATTTTTGTACTGTAACGTTGGGTGTTTAGAAACTTACTAAGTTAGAAGCTTTCTAGTGATGTCATTACCGCCTAACGAACACCCTTCAAGCGGAATCCCTCGAACGACCTTTGAATTAGACTCCAAAGTAGAAGCCCTCCAAAGCGTATCCACACCAGACCTAGAACACAATCAAGCGGGTGGTAATGCTAGTTCTATGGCTTATGTTAAGGTTAGGATAATTTTGCTTTGAAAACTTTTCTTTTTGGATTTTCTCAAAAACTTAACACTTCGTGAGTGTTGGTCTAAAGAATAAGAGAAGCACCACCACTAGTATAAATACTAGGGGGTTCGGCCACTTAGGGTTTCCCTAAACCTAGTGTGCTTCTTTTCTTTCTCACTAATTAACTCATTTAATTATTTAATTTAATTGGAATAATAAGATCTTAACTTATTCTCCAAGTCTAGCAAGAGAAGACTTCTCTCTCCTACAATAGGAAGTTGGACTTTTCAACTTTCCTAAAGTTAAAAGTCAATATTTAAATCAATTAATTCCCAATTAATTATTTATTGGGTTAAGTTTATTTGAGAATAGTCTTAACAATTAATTAAATAATTAATTAAAAGACCAAAATTAATTAATTATAATTTAATTAATTAATTCTAGAAAAGAATTCGCGTGTGAAATAAATCACACGCACGATGTGGCGCCCCGACCCGGGGCCTCCATATGCCCACGGGACCGGACGTCAGGTGATACCAGTCACTTCTCATTCTCTGTGTAAACACTAATACAAAAGCCATATCTAATTTAGAAATATATTACATTAAGGGTATTCAGTGTCAACACACTTATTTACAACTCTTATTGTCTAAGATTAGAAGTACTGTAACATCATTCGTCACCCTAGGTTGACTAGACTATCTCAGCCACCAATATTTACTCCTGAGATGTAGTCACCACTTTATTCAAACCAGTATGTACACTATGCACATCATCACCCTTAGCTCAATCCCCATTTCCAGCATCGCATCCTCTAATAACACATTCTGGAGAACAAAACGAAATAGAGGGAAATATAGGGTGAGTCAAATGACTCAGTGGGAATTATCACAATAATTAAGAACAAAAAGATAACAGAGCAGATCAGAAGAATAATGATAACAACGATAACATAAATGAAGAATAGGATAAACAGATAATGTTCACTGTGGGTCAAATATTATAGGTCCCGCCTTGTATCGCCTTCCCAGATGATCAATCCAGGCAGTAGTCAGTGGCAGTGGACAGTACAGAGACCAGCGACGCACGCATGGTCATTCCCAGGGAGCGACCCTAGGAATTAACGAACTTTGGGGTCCCCACAGTCGTTATTCTCCTTCAAATTAGTTTACAGAATCGGTTACAAAATCAGGCTTAGGTAGGTTTAGGGTAGGCTTACAAAGCAACTTAAACAAAATGGCTATCAATCAAAGGCTCAGAACACAAGGTAGTGAATATTAGGAATAGTGCCCTAGAAAGCCGATTGTATATCCGCTTTGTGCTTTTCCTTATTGTAATCACAGACAATCTTTGAATAAAATAATGTATTGAGGCAACACTTCTTTATATGCTCTTGTTTGGTATGCGTTTACTTTAGCTGTGCATGTATGAGAACTCCCCTAATCCTGATGACTTTAGGACTCTACCATTTAGGTGAAATGGTTCATGAAACGAGCCCTATATCACATAAGTCATGATTAGTTAAATGCTCCAAGCCGATGAGTCCTACAGACAGTGGGAGTGTCAACCTGACTCTTCTAAGGCTTGCTTGTGGGATCACGCCCTTAAGAAGGACCACCTTGTTTCATGGAGGTGCAAAGTGTATAGTTGATACGTGCGTGATACATGAGGGTGCTTACTTTAATAAGTAAGTTCACTGAGGTGCCCCGTATGAGAAGATTCCTAAATGGGAAAGGAAGTTTCTATTTCAGGAAATGGAAACTTCCAGATTAGGAAATATCTCACGAGTCATTGATGTGATTAATTGATCCTTAGACTTGAGGTTCCTTGTCACTTTATGAGTTAACTCTGTAGTCTTAGGTATAAGCTTTAAAGGGTGTCGCCTTAGACAACTGATTCAAGGCTTATGCTGGGGCTGCACAAGTGATTCATGAAAGTGAATGAGAATCAAGAAAGGACCTACACTTGCATTTGCAAGGTGATCTCTTATTGTGTAAGTCATTCATATGCCATATGGAGTCCTTGGCCAAGGCAGTAGATCAAGATATCAAGAAAAGGGTTTCTTGGATTGAGATCAAATGGATATGAAATGCACTTAACTTTAAGACCGGATTGTTAGGGTTCTGATTATTCCCTTACCCTAGATCTTGGTTGAGAGATAGTAAGTAGGAGGATTGTATCTCACATGAATCAATGACTTAAAGGTTGTGTCGAATCTCAACATTCCAATTCAGCTAGGGGTTAAACACCTGTTGCTAGACTATGGTCGTTTAATCTGTAGACTGATTAATTAATTAGTGAATTAATTAATTAGGTTCACTGCTAATTGAATTGAGAACCTAGAGGGTCACACACAACAACTTGGTTACATGAGTTGAGGCTTTAAAATGATGAAACGAGTTAATCGGGCCGAGAGGGTTCCACACGTGTGAAACCACACGTGTGGGTCACGTGAGTGACATGGTCATTATGACACGTGTCTCTCGTGAATATATATATATTGTATATATATTAAATAATTAATTTGTTAATTATTTAATAGACTTTGGTTTAATTTTAAATTAAAAAGAAAGTCTAATTTTGGAGAAAAATAATCTAGTTAATTAATTGTGAATTAATTAATTAGATAAAATAAGTTATTTATTTTAAATAAATAAAGTACAAAATTATCCAAAAATAGTTTGGATATTTTATCTCTCTTGAAAGTTGATTTGAATTTGAATTCAAAGTCAAAGTCAAAATTACTTGATGATCAGGTAATAGGAGAGAGGGACCAAATCCTTAGTCCATGAGGACTAGGAATTTCGGCCACTCCCTTCTTATAAATAGAATCGAGAATTCTTTTGGTTCATGTGTTGAACACCATCCTTTCTCCAAGATAAACAAAACCCTAGGTTAAGCCTAAACACTAACTAGAGAACTAGCATCCTTACTAGTTAGATTGTAGTCAAGTTGGTGGACTATCTCTAGAGAACTTCAACTTAGAAGTTTGAAGATTCGAGCTTTACCAAGGAGAGGTGATCAAGCCGCGAGAAGAGAGTTCTTGGGTGGCTTGAAACGCTTCAAGAAAGACAATTAAGAAAGTAAGTTTCTAATTCCTTCGAATTTGGATACACGATTACGAGTCCAAGATCCTTTTGTTGGAAAATTTTTAAATTTTCGCTGCTTTCTGATTCGTGTTTTCCAACAGTGAACATGCAGTAGACAGTACAGTAACAGATCAACAGACAGTAACAAATTAGCAAACAGTTCAGAAGACAGATCAGTAAATAGTTCAAAAGGTAATTCAAACAATTTAAGGAGCAATGCAAAAGATAAGCCAAAGAACAATTCAAGAATAATGAAGCAGGTAGGATAATAGAAGAAAAGGGAAAGAAATCATGGTACGAGGATTGTGTTTTTTCTCCAGCAAGAAGGGGTTATTCCCACCTGTCAGTGTGGGATGTTGAGCTTCGTAGTTCCTTTACTGATGCTCTAAATTACCTGACAAGAATAAGGTAATTGGCTAAGCTCATATTCTATTGTTGGTGATTAATGATTTATAAATATTGATTTTCCTAATATTTTGACATCAATTGATTAGTCTTAGTGTGTTTAATAACAAGGCTGTTTATTACTAACTTATTCTTAACGCAATTTATAATAATTAAGTTAATAAGCAATTTTATAAAATTATTGCGAATATTTATTAACAATTATATAAGTTCCTATAGATATTTAAACAATATTATAAAATATCACTTAGTCCTTGAAATAGCCTAATTGTCCAATAAATTCCATCGTGTGGGGCCCACGTCAAATTCTAGGTCAAAACATATTTTAAAGTCATAATTAAACTTAAATTATTCTTTACAATTATTTAATCACACTCATTATTATAATGGCATTAGTCATTATAAATGTTGTTGTACTAATTTAACAACCAAGGTCACAGTTTAAATAATTTCTATAATTATATTCATAATTATAGTCATTAATATTTTTATAATGGTAATAATGATTACCGAGAGCAATTCATATCACCATTGTTGAAAGTTTAATGTTACAGTGGCTGTAGTTGTTGTTATTATTATTATTATTATTATTATTATTATTATTATTATTATTATTATTATTATTAATAGAATTAAGTCCCAATTGTATTAACTATCTACCGAATTATCAATATTATCGTACGGATAGGTTTAGGAAGTCTTAAACAATTTTCTGATATTTTTCCGGAGAGTCGTCGCCGTCGGACCACCGTCGGTCCGCCACCTACCGCCTTCGGACCGCCACCTTACGTCACCGGAAAATTTCCCAAAAATAACCAAAAAGCTCATCTTTTTATGCTCGTCAACGATTTTCAGTCAATTTCAACAAATTAATTCAGATTAGAGAGTAATTCCAGAATCCCCTTTTTCCATCCTAACCCCAAACCCTAAAATTTCAATTTCAAATTAAACGTGAATTAATCGGAATTAACTCAAATCGATTTTAGATATATCTCACCCAAATCAAACCCTTTAAAACCCACCTTCAAATTACCGGGAAAGTTGCTGGAAAAGATCACCCTTGTTTATCGTGATTCGTCCGACACCACCGTACCTCCGCCGCTGCATTTTCAACCCCGAATTCTCGGCAATAGACTCGCCTTGTCAAGCTCTCCAATACCCCTATGGTTGTCGGTAGAAATTCTAGCCAAATCTTGTCCGTCGGCAAGGCTTTGCCTTAACCTTTCGACCCACTTTTCTCTTTCGTCTCTAGACAAAACTTGAAGATGACTGTGGATTCGTGTTCTCCTCGTCGAGACATTCGAAAAGCACTATAAATTTCTAAGATTTGGCCGAGGATTGGTAGGGTTAGGGATTTGGCGGTGATAGCGTCTCGTCTGGGGGAGAGTTCTTTGTGTGTCCCTCAAGGTGTAAAGTGTGTGTGTTTATTAGGTCTAGGTTTAAATGATACAAATGGGATTAATTCTCATTAAATCAGACACACTAGAGTCTGATTAACTTTTCTAAATTCTATTTTCACCCCCCCAAAACTTCTAACTTTATTTATCTAGGCCCAATAACTTGATTAATAATATATTAATATTTTATAAACACACAATTATACAATATATTCGATTACTGTAATTTACGGGGCGTCACATACTCCCCTCCTTAAAAGAATCTGGTCCCCAGATTCATACCTGTATCGTTGAATAACTCAGGATATTATTTCTACATTATATCCTCTCGTTCCCACGTCTCCTCTTCTACGTCGTGATTTCTCCACAACACCTTTACTTGAGGGATCTTCTTGTTTCAGAGTTTTTGAAATTTTCGATCTACTATACGTACAGGGAACTCTTCATAGGTTAGGTTTTCTTCTAAGAGGAGGTCATCAAGTGGTATGATGTGGTTTTCATCCAGGTAGTACTTTCGTAGTTGCGATACATGAAACACGTTGTGGATCTCGGTGAGATTAGGAGGTAAAAGAAGACGGTAAGCTACAGGGCCTATTCTATCTAGGATCTCGAAAGCTCCCATGTATCTTGGACTCAACTTTCCTCCTTTTTCGATCCTCGAGAATCCTTTTTTAGGAGAGACGCGCAAAAATACTTTATCTCCAACTTCAAATTCTAAATCTTTTCGTCTCTTATTTGCATAACACTTTTGTCTGTCCTGTGCCGCTTTCATGTTTTGTTTGATCGCTTGGATCTTTTCCGTCGTCTCTTGCATCAACTCGGACCAGGTCTTCTCTTTTTCCAACTTAATTGATGACTTTTCTTCTCTTAAATCCCAATGTATGGGGGATCGGCATTTTTGTCCGTACAACGCCTCATATAGAGCCATTTTGATGGTCGCTTGAAAGCTGTTATTGTAAGCAAATTCCACCAGAGGTAAGTGTTTGTCCCATCCTGCACCAAATTCAAGCACACATGCTCGTAACATGTCTTCTAGTATTCGAATAGTCCTTTCAGACTGGCCATCAGTTTGAGGATGAGTAGCAGAACTAAAACACAAGTTCGTTCCCATTTGCTCTTGGAGACTTTTCCATAATCTGGAGGTAAACTTTGGGTCTCTATCTGACACAATACTTATCGGTATACCGTGAAGTCGCACGATCTCCTTGATATATATAGTTGCTAACTTTTCTACCTTATACTGTGTTCCTACAGGTAGAAAATGAGCCGACTTGGTTAGTCTATCAACGATTACCCAAATGCTGTCATAGCCGCCTCTAATAGTTGGTAAGCCAGTGACAAAGTCCATTGTGATATGGTCCCATTTCCAATCGGGTATCGGCAATGGTTGTAACATTCCTGATGGTCGTTGGTGTTCTGCTTTAACTAATTGACAAGTCAAGCATTTCTGCACATAATCTGCAATATCTTGCTTCATCCCGTTCCGCCGGGGTGCACAGTATGATGAGTTTTGTGTGCCTCTCTTAACACATCTTCTTGCAATTCTTTCAGCACACAAATTCGTTGTCCAAACCAAAGAATCACTGTATCATCAATTTTGAATTTCGTATTCTCATCATCTCGTAGGGTTTTCTTTAATTGTTGAATTTCTTCGTCTCCTGGCATTTAGTCATTGCAGTCACTCGTTCTCTTTGGAGATTTTGGGCTTCTAAAATCTCTTGCCCTCTTAAGTGTGATATTCCACTTTTCCTGCTCAGGGCATCTGCCACCACATTAGCTTTACCTGGATGGTAGATGATATTGCAATCATAATCCTCCAGGAATTCCATCCATCTCCTTTGTCGCATATTCAATTGCTTTTGGGTGAATATGTACTTTAAACTTTTATGATCAGTATACACATCAAAGGTTGCACCATATAAATAGTGCCTCCATTTTGCTAACGGAAAAACTATTGCAGCTAGCTCCAGGTCATGTATGGGATAGTTTTGCTCATATGTCTTAAGCTTTCTTGACGCATAGGCTATGACTCACCCATTTTGCATGAGTACACAACCTAATCCTTCCTTCGAGGCATCTGTAAAGACTACGAATCCTTCCAAGCCTTCTGGCAAAGCGTGTACTGGTGCCAAAGTTAACTTTCACTTGAGCTCTTCAAAACTCTTTTCACAGTCTGTTCCCCAATCAAAAGGTTGATCCTTGTGGGTGAGTCGCGTCAGAGGTCCAGCTAATTTAGAAAAACCCGATACAAACTTGCGATAATATCCTGCCAATCCCAAAAAGCTACGAACTTCAGATACGTTCTTGGGTTATCTCCAATTGGTTATGTGTAGCACCCGGAACGCCGAGATGCCACACTCCCGCACTATAAGTCTATCTCACACATGAAATGGGTAGTCCATATATGAACTGGACTCATGGCGAACGGGTGACTATAAAAAAAACGACACATTAGCTAGGCGGGGCTAACCCTCAATTAAATACGATCATGCATAATCAATAAAACGGAAGCATAATATATATTCATGTCTTTAACATCTTTCAAGGTAATTTCCATTATCTCCATATATACAATATCAGTTCCAAAGACAAATCATAATATACAAGAGTATCAAGATAACTCATATGCATCAATAATATATATGACATTATGCTAGACCCGAAATTAAAGACTTGACGCGATCCCGCCTAGCATGTAACCTGCAGCCCTGAAAATGTGAGGGTGTCAGTCAACCGAAGACTGAGTGAGGGGTTTAATTAGATGTAAGCGCAATTACCATGCAAGCTATAATCTCGGGTGAGTTTTCATGAAAGAAACAATATACGTTCAAATATTAAAGTAATTCTCGCCCGAGATTATAACTATTCAAATTTAACAATTCAATCATGATCAATTCAATCCGTGGCCCGGCGAGTGAGGGCAATCCTCCAACCTTTCACTAAAAGTGTACAATACATGCTTGATTTAATTATCAGGTGATCATGCGATTCAATTATAGTGTAGTAGTGCAGTAGTGTATTCAATCAATTCAATAAATGAGTGTAATCAATACAATAACTCGAGGATGGCCCGTGGTGCCGGACCCATCCCCAGTCTCCTTCTCCCTCCAATGATGGTGGGCTTGCAAGACCCAACCATCCAATCATGGTGTACGTCGGGAACATGACTCCCTTGCACGGGATTTCTTCCTCCACCAAACCTCCTGGTGGATTCAGAGGTGATCCCACATGGTGAGGATAGTGCAAGAGTTACCCGTCAGCCCTTGCTTCCCCGGTTGGCTCAATACACTACCCTCGGGGCCCAACGTGAACATGCTTTACTCGCCAAAATAATCAATCAATCCGTTCATTTCATGAAATCAGTTGTAAATCATTAAGATTTGAAAACTATAAATATATATATACTTTTGGCCGAAAGCAACACATAGGGATGTAAGGGTTCTAAGTATCTAGAATTAAACCTCACCTGACGAGCGACGGAACAAAACAAGGATATAAGGAAGTGCCCAAACGGTCAAAGATCTCCGCCCTGGAGAAAACTGGACAAGAAAGGAAATAACGTGAACTCGTGGGACAAGACTCAATATGAAACCAAGTATGGTGCACGGCAATACTCATGTAATTAAGTAAAACTAGCAATCAAGTGACACTTAGCATGTATGAGACCCAATTAATATCTAAGAGATGAAATAAATCTCAAGGAGTCATATATTCATATCATTCAATCATTTCAAGTTCAATTCATATAGGGCATGGAATCACACAATAAAGTTTGAGCAATTAAGTACCAAGAAGTGTCAAGTAAGAGCATACTTATCAATTAATCAAGTATATATAACATATAATTCACATATGGGAGGCAAGAGAGTGGAAGGAATGCAATGAGAGAGGTTTTGGTGAAGTTTGGCAAAAACGGACAATTCCTGAAAACGCACACGCTGAAGGAAAACTGGAATATCTTAAGTTATAGAAGTGGGAATTGAGTTTTGTTTGTTGGGAATGAAACTAGACAAGTATACCTTTAAAATGATATATGACTTGTTTTCTAGTTCAAAGCGAGGAGAAAATGGCGTAGGCTTGAAGTTGGGTGAATGCAGTTTGTCGGTAAAGCAGCGACACCAAAAATAATTAATAATATCTCACAAACTAGAAAATATATTGACATGATTCTAATTGTAGGTTGTTCTAGACTTCAATAACTTTCCAACGGTTCAAAAATCAGGTCATTTGGAGTTCGGATGAGGGAGTACCCGGCCGGGTAAAATTCAAGGGAAAAGTTCCCCGACCGGGTAAAGCTGTCCAGAAACTCTACGGGGCAAAAGTACCCGCCCGGGTACTTTTTATGCACAAAAAGTACCCGCCCGGGTACCCTTCTAGGGCTGAACCAATGGAAAATTGGGGCGTTACATTATGGCCTCAATCTTGGAAGGATCTACCTCAACTCCATTTTGAGAGATGATGTGACCCAAGAATGTTACTCGATCCAACCAGAATTCGCATTTACTGAAGTTTGGGGAAAGTTGGTTATTTTTCAACGTTTCCAGTACCATTTGTAAGTGCTCTTCGTGTTCCTCCTCTGATTTTGAGTAAATCAGGATATTCTTCAATGAATATCACCACGAATCGATCCAAAAATAGTTGAAAAATTCGATGCATCAAGTCCATGAACGCAGCTGGTGCGTTAGTTAATCCAAAAGGCATCACTACAAACTTGTAGTGACCGTATCGAGAGTTAAACGCAGTCTTGGAAATATCTCCTTCTCGAACCCTTAGCTGGTAGTATCCTTATCGCAAATCCAATTTCGAATAGACCTTAGAACCTTGAAGTACATCAAAGGGTTCGTCGATATGGGGCAATGGATATTTATTTTTGACTGTCATCCGATTTAACTCCCTATAATCAACACACATACGCATCGTTCCATCTTTCTTCTTGACAAACAACACTGGAGCTCCCCAAGGCGATGTGCTAGGCCGGATGAATTGTTTATCTGTTAACTCTTGGAGTTGTTTCTTTAACTCCTGTAACTCAGCTGGTGCCATGCGGTACGGGGTCTTAGAATAGGGTTCTGCACCTGGTGTTAATTCGATGCAAATTCGATTTCTCTTTGGGGCGGTAAGGATTCTAAATCGTCAGGGAATACTTCCGGAAATTCCTTCACAATCCTTACTTCTTCCAACTTAATCTTATCCTCGGGCTTATTAATCAAGTAGGCCAAAATTCCTTGATTTCCTTTTTTGATCAATTGTTTTACTTCTCCAAATGACGCTAAAGATACAGGCATCGGTCAACTATCGGGTTTTATAGGGATAGTCACTGGGTTTTCAATCTTGATTTGCTTATTAAAGCAATCAATTTGTGCTCGGTGATGGTATAACCAATCCATCCCCAAAATAACATCATAACCTCCAATAGGAAGTTCAATAAGATTGGCTAGATATTCACCTTCACCAATTCTTACTGGGCATCCTGGGTAGGGATGCAAACGAACCGAGCCGAGCCGAACCTTAGCCTTTTTTTTAGGTTCGAGTTCGATTCGTGAGTTAATTTGACGAACACGAACTCGAACACGAGCCTGACGAACCTAAAGAATTCAGGTTCGAGTTCGGTTCGAACCAAGGTTCGGTTCGAGTTCGATTCGAGTTCGGTTCGTGGATTCGTGAAACTGGTTCGATGGATTCGGTTCGTGAGGGGAGTTCGGTTCGCGAATTCGGGTTCGGGGCTCGAGTTCGAACTATCAGCTTTTGTTACAAATTCACAATATTACAAACATTAAGCACTTGAACATAAATAAATCCAACATAAAGTGCAATCCAGGTCAGTTAAATGCAGAAATTACAATCCAACATTAAATACTTGAACATAAATAAATCTACGAATTGTTTTTGAACTGAAATCTATTTGAAATGGACAAAAACCAAGTGAACTTTGAAAACAATTGGCCAAGATCCTCCATGAATTTTGAAACCAAGTGAGCAAGTCTACCTCCAAGTCCAACCGTGATCCCCTGTTAATGAAAGGAAACATCATTTTTCAACAATTTAAAAACATCATGCTTAATGTCAAACGGATTCATCACTTTTCAAGTTGTGAAACATTTCTGTAAAAATTTTCAACACTTTTCAACATCATGGTTAATGTAAAAATGGACAGAAACATTTGGAATCATTTGAAATGCATATAAAATCATTTGAAATGCATTTGAAAGTTTCATACATAACCATTTCATCATGTACAGAAGTAACATAACAAATTAAAAATAGACTATCAAAACATAAATGCATAGATAATCTGTGCATCTCATCATCATAATCTGTGCATTTATGTGTAATTGAAACTTATATACAGAACCATTTCAACATATACAGAAGTAACAGAACATCAAAACTTCATCTTCAAAATTGATACTACAAATTCATTTGAAATGCATATACAAAATAAATCGAATTTAACATAAAACTTCAGAATTTAACATAGAACAAGAGAGTAAACTAACCTTTGTTTGACACTTAAACATTCGGTAAATCGATGACTATCGGTTGTTGTTCCTCCTATAAAAACAATGAGTAAATAAGTTCAATTTAATTTAAAAGCATGTACACTTAAATTGAAAACATATAACTTACTTCGAATTTAAGCTTGACTCCGTAGCGCTTTCTACACCAATCGTCTCCACACATAAGCATTTCAACAGTAGCAGGTTTTAAGCGAGCACGGTACTTGTCAATTACTCTACTACCGGCGCTAAATGTGGCCTCCGATGCCACCGTCGTGACAGGAACGGATAGGATGTCTCTAGCTAGTTTGGATAGAACTGGAAACTTATAATCATTCACCCTCCACCACTTCAACGTATCAAAATCACTTGGTGCTTGTGAAGGATCGTAATCTGCACATCTTTCTTCAAAATAAACTTCCAATTCACTCTTCGTTGGTTTGACAGTCTCCGTATCCTGCACCAATGTGGCAAATAAACCCCATCCACTAAAAGTACTAGAACTAGAATCAGATTCATTTGATTCTCCAAGTGATTGAGTTGATTGGCGCTTTCTTTTAGAACTCACACTCCCCGACTTGCTGAATTTTTTCCATCTTGCAATATTCCTCAAAGAGATTGTGTAAGGTTTTCTTAACCTCTTCACACCTCTCTATAACCTCCCATTCGGGATAAAATCGAGGAAAAATGCACTCTAATGTCCTCAACTTGATTCTAGGATCCATTATTGCTCCAACAGCCATCAACAAGTTGCTTTCTCCCCAATACTTGTCAAATTTAGCCCTCATTTTATCCACCATTTCCCTAACAAAGATATCTTCATCTAAAGCACCCTTTTCCAGAATAGATTTCACAACAAACACCTCATTCAAAAACAAGTTAGAGGTGGGATAATCACTCCCTGATATAATCTTGGTGGCTGAATAAAAAACCTTCAAAATTTTGATCACTTTCTCCAATTTTCTCCAATCTTCATCTTGTGGGCAATTCACATAAGCTGAATCTCGAACTTTCAACCGAGGAAACACTTCCTTGAAAGAATGGGCAATCTCTAACATCTCGTAAGTTGAGTTCCATCGTGTTTTGCAGTCATCGATCAACTTCTTTCCAGGCAGCTTCAACTGTTTTGCAAGTTCAGCAAACAATAGCACTCTATTTTCTGACTTCCGAACAAACTCGATACTGTCTCGAACAACAGCGATAATGCTTTTGATCTCATTCAGACCATCTTGTGCTATGAGATTTAAAATATGCGCCGCGCACCTAACATGAAAGAGCTTCCCATCACAGAGATGACTGTTTCTATTGAAGGAATCCCTCATTACAGTAATAGCAACGTCGTTGGCACTAGCATTATCAACTGAGACGGTAAAGATTTTGTTTTCTATTTCCCAATCATTTGCACACCTTAAGACCGCATCTGCAATTGATACGCCATTGTGAGGAGGTGGAAGTCGAATAAAGTTGAGAACTCGTTTGTTTAACTTCCAGCTTGAATCAACCCAATGGCCAGTGATCACCATGTACTCAAGCTTTTGACTTTTGGATTTCCATAAGTCTGTTGTCAAGCATATCTTTTCCACACTTTTCAATGAATTCTTCAAGATACCCCTCTCCATTTCATATACCATAAAGCAATTTTTCTTTGTTGTAGTTCTGGATATACCTCTCCATTCCGGCATCCCCCGTTTGCAAAACATATTAAACCCCTCAAACTCCACAAATGTGAAAGGAATATTATGCATCATCAACATAATGGCTATTGCTTCTTTCATCTTTTCCATATCAAATTTGCCATCTTGTAATGGAGGTAATGTGGTGTTTGCAGGACCAAACCCTAAACACAACTGCTTGGCATCTTCTGCACTTTTCTTCCTTTCCATCTCCAAGTACTTTTCACACACTTTGAGATGTCTGGTCATGTGTGATGTAGTACTTGTCTTTGTTTTAACAAAAGTTTTACCACAATACTTGCATTTATACCTCTCCACCCCTTTGTCATCTTTTATCACCTCCATAACAGACCACACCAGAGATTTTTTTGGTCTCTTTGACTTTGCAAAAGGGTTTTTGCTGGCTGTATCTTCAGTTTGAGTTTCTTCTTCAGTTTGAGTGTCCTCTTCGACCTCCTCCATCAGTTCTTCGGGCTCAGGATCAGCTGTATTTCCTCCCCCTTCTTCAGAAAATGTGATCGGAGTCATGGGAGTTGTTGATTCAATTCTTGAACCAGAGGTAGACATTTTTGGACAGACTACAAATTATTAAGAAGAAAAAAATTATTAACACAATATAACATGATATTGTAAATTCAAAACAAATTATACATATAAATGCTCAGATTTGTAAAAAGCCAGCTGAGCAATGAATCATAATAAAAATAAGAATCTCTTCTTCTATTCTTTGGGAAGAAAGACACCGTACTCCAGGAGAGTGGAGACCAGGATTACTTGCTGATTGTGTTATCAGAAATTAATGAGAATCTCTTCTTCTATTCTTTGGGAAAAAAATAAATTAAAGCACATATAAATTTCCTGGAAAGTTTGAAACTTGGCTACAACATAAAAATTAAAGAAAATAAATGGGAAAAAAATTGAAATATTACCTGGAGCTGGCGGCTTAAACCGCGGTGGTAGTGGGTAAGGGCGGTGAGGCGCGGGTGGCCGTGGAGGAGCGGGTTTTGGTCCTTGCGGTGCCGGTGGTGGTCGTGGAGGCGGAATGGTTGCTATGTAGGTGAGTTTCGAAGTGAAAGATGTTTGGACGACGCAGCAACCATCGCGACGGTGGTGGATCTGCGCCTGCGGTGGACGATGACGGCACTGCTAGCCGGTGGTGGATCTGCTTGGACGGTGGCGGTTGAGAGAGGGGGAAGATTTGGGGGCGGCTACTAGGGTTCTTGGCAAAAAGAAAAGAAAGAAATGGTTTTGGAATGAGAACGCATGTTTGATTGATTTTCATTCATACTTAAAATTCATTTTTCTTTTTTTTAAAAAATATATTATATAGTATATATATAAAGTATAAATAAAAGTAAATATATATTAATTTTATAATTAATAATAATAATAATATATATATATATATATAATTTTTTAATTAAAATCGCGAACCCAAATTTCAGAAAGAATGGGTTCGAGTTCGGTTCGTGAAGGCTACGAATCGAGCCAAGGTTCGATTCGGGTTCGTTTATCCCGAACTCAAGCCCGAATCTTAATTGATTCGGCTCGTCAGGCTCGCGAACGGGCTCGTCTCGTTTGCATCCCTAATCCTGGGTATATCCTATCAGTCATCATAATAGCACCTACTGGAGTTTGTACCTCAATTTGGTAAGGCGTAACTTCACAACGCAAATTTAAATTTACCGCAAAGTTCGGAGACACAAAGGAATGAGTAGCTCCAGGATCAAATAATACTTTGCCTTTACTTCCAGAAATATAGAACATACCTTCTACCACATCGTTGGGGTCTGGTGCTCCTTCTCCGGCTATAACATAAGCTTGCGTAGGCACTCGAGGTTTTCCTCTAGGTTTTATTGGTTGTTTTTGTGCTCCTCTAGCTACATTAGTCGTCATTTCTTTCTTCTCCGGGCAGTTACCTATAAAATGGCTAGGATTACCGCATCGAAAACACCGATTTCTTTTCTTCCAATAATCTTCCTCCTTGTGATGAGGGTTTCCACAACTTCTGCAATTTCCCGCTGTATTTGGTCGTCCTCCAGGTCCTCTACCAGCATTATTGGGGCGTTTGTTAGAAAACTTGTATTCCACCCTTTGAAATTTCTTTATACCCTTTCGCACTCCGTTCTCAATCCTGTGTATCTCCTGTAATTCAGACTCGGCTTCTAAGGCTTTGTTCACTACTTGGACGTAATATTCAAAGTCGCAGGCAATCAAATAGCGTCGAATCTCATTCCGAAGACCATCCACAAATTTTCTCGTCATCCTTCTTTCATCTGCTTGGATGTGAGGCGCATATTGGATCAGACGATTAAATTGAGCCTCGTATTGGGAAACTGTGGATGTTCCTTGAATCAACGCCATAAACTCTCGCTCTCTAGCATCCTTTACTACTTGGGGTACATACTTGTTGTGAAAAGCTCGAGAGAAGTTCTCCCAGGTCCATGGCGTTCCTTGTCATTCCCATTGGCTGGAGGTTAATCTCCACCAACTTCTAGTAGCATCTGCGAATAAGAAAGTGGCATAACGTATGTTTTTAAGATTAGTGTAGTTCAGTGCATGATAGATGTTTTCGATATCGCTAAACCAAGCTTCTGCCATTCGATTGTTAGGTTCGCCAGAAAATTTAAACGGATGGAAAACAAGGAATCGCTCTAAGCCTTTATCTCCCACGTCACCACCTGCGTGCCCTTGCTGTTGGCAAAATTGCATAAATCGTTGCATCATATCGGGCATGTCTCCTGCCACATGTTGTTGATGGGCTTCTTGGTATAGAGAACCATGTGGGTAGTTGCCAATGCTACGCTCTTCCTCTGTGCGTTCCCTTTCGCTTCTTTCTCATCCACGGCCCCTAGAGGCTGATGCTCGTGAAAGTGGAGGTTTTCCTTTCCGAGCCAAATGATCAGGAGAGTTAGTTCGAGAACCTTGTTGTGATGCCATTTTCTACAACTCAACCACACCCGCAATTGTTAGTAATTAGAAAATTAATGACAATGTTGGCATTCCCTACAATCTTATATAATCTAACTAATAATTTAACATACAATTCAGAGACAACTGTGGATAAAAGAAAATTTAGAATGCTATAGCCGTGTACCAGACATATTATAAACAAAGCTGCATTTATATATACAAAGATTTATATGTAATATATATAGTGGACCCCACTATCCAGATATAACCTATCTACAGTCTGTAAAACCATGTCCCCACCAGTCAAAATACGGCCTCACCCGTGCCAGGTATATACACCCCAAAAGCATGGTCACATAACCTATCAGTCTAACTGTGTCATGCTAAGCAACCTATGAGCAAAAAGGGTTGCTATCGCTACAATCCGATAATCTAGGTAATCACACAAAATTTTAGTCACATGGGTTAGTACCCCATCTACCCTGCTCGAATATCAACGTCCTCGTCAGAAGACTCAGTATCATCACTGGAAGACTCAGTGTCACTACTAGAGGAACTGCTAATCGTAGTCGAAGTGATCCCTAATACAGCATCCTCGTCTCCCTCAGGCTCCTCAGGATCTACCATAACAACGTTTAAGAACAGCTGCTCAATCCACTGTGCGTTAATATCTTCCATAAATGAAGTAATATCCTCAATATCCTCATCTATTGGCGCCACTAGTCCCTGATTCAACTCCTCACCCTCGGGTGCCGCCTCCTCTCCATCCGGTCCTACTCCCTCATTTTCATGACCCTCATTCCCCTCATTCTCACCGGCTGGATCAGCAACCCAGTGTCCCTCCTCATTGCCCCCAGGCCCCGCTAGATCTTCTATCGGCTCATCCTCCCTAGCTATATCCCGTGCCAACCCCACTGGATGTACTACCATACGATCCTCACTCACTACCGTCGGTATTGTCTCAACTCCGGCTGGCCCACAACCTGGTGGCCAGTCTCTAATGGCACTAACTACATCTCTGCCCCTAGGTATGATCGGACTACCGGGAACAGGGCGTACCTCCGATGGTCCTGCCTCCTGAGTATTGCCAGTAACCTTCCTGGTCTGGCAGTAGTTGAACTCGTGGTAGAAGAAGTCAAGGTCCAACTCCATATCTGTATGTACTTCATTAAGCCGACGAATGGACTCTTGGCACTGTGCCACTAGATCCTCGAATATTTTCTTTAAATTTTCTTTTCTATTTTCAGCGTACTCCCGTATTTCTTGTACTCTTTTTGCTATTTCTGCATCTACTGATTCTTCCCAGCCCCTAATCGTCTTAATCGTTCAACCTCTCTATTTTGCTCTCGCAGCTCACGGCTTAATTCCTTAATTTGTTCTTCATAAGCGTGGATAGTGGCTAGGAGGTCCTCCCGAGTTTTATTTGTATCTACCCCCCACTAGTAGGCTCTATCGTAGCTTTACCCTTATCAGCTGCCATCCTGTAATTCAATTTTTAAATCAGTACCAGTATAGGTATGAAATTAAACAAATAATAAATAAATAACGCACAATTTTTAATTTAATCATTTTATATCAAAAAAGAATAGCATAGATTAGTCGACCTAGGTTCTATCATCGCTTCCTCTCTATAGTTTACTTACCAAATCCCAGTCTCGGGGTTCCAACAGTATGGAACTTACTATTGGTTGAGCCCATACTTCACATTCCAAGGATCTTGTCCCAGCAGCTTAGGTATCCAACCTAAGCTCTGATACCACATGTGGCGCCCCGACCCGGGGCCTCCATATGCCCACGGGACCGGACGTCAGGTGATACCAGTCACTCCTCATTCTCTGTATAAACACTAATACAAAAGCCATATCTAATTCAGAAATATATTACATTAAGGATATTCAGTGTTAACACACTTATTTACAACTCTTATTGTCTAAGATTAGAAGTACTGTAACATCATTCGTCACCCTAGGTTGACTAGACTATGTCAGCCACCAATATTTACACCTGAGATGGAGTTACTACTTTATTCAAACCAGTATGTATACTATGCACAGCATCCCCATTAGCTCAATCCCCATTTCCAGCATCGCATCCTCTAATAACACATTCTGGAGAACAAAACGAAATAGAGGGAAATATAGGGTGAGTCAAATGACTCAGTGGGAATTATCACAATAATTAAGAACAGAAAGATAACAGAGCAAATCAGAAGAATAATGATAACAACGATAACATAAATGAAGAATAGGATAAACAGATAATTTTCACTATGAGTCAAATATTATAGGTCCCGCCTTGTATCGCCTTCCCAGACGATTAGTCCAGGCAGTAGTCAGTGGCAGTAGACAGTACAGAGACCAGCGACGAACGCATGGTCATTCCCAGGGAGCGACCCTAGGAATTAACGAACTTTGGGGTCCCCGCAGTCGTTATTCTCCTTCAAATCGGTTTACAAAATCGGTTTACAGAATCAGGCTTAGGTAGGTTTAGGGTAGGCTTACAAAGCAGCTTACACAAAATGGCTATCAATCAAAGGCTCAGAACACAAGGCAGTGAACATGCAGTAGACAGTACAGTAACAGATCAACAGACAGTAACAAATTAGCAAACAGTTCAGAAGATAGATCAGTAAACAATTCAAAAGGTAATTCAAACAATTTAAGGAGGAATGCAAAAGATAAGCCAATGAACAATTCAAGAATAATGAAGTAGATAGGATAATAGAAGAAAAGGGAAAGAAATCATGGTACGAAGATTGTGTTTTGTCTCCAGTAAGAAGGGGTTATTCCCACCTGTTAGTCTGGGATGTTGAGCTTCGTAGTTCCTTTACTGCTGCTCTAAATTACCTGACAAGAATAAGGTAATTGGCTAAGCTTATATTCTATTATTGGTGATTAATGATTTCTAAATATTGATTTTCCTAATATTTTGACATCAATTGATTAATCGTAGTGTGTTTAATAACAAGTCTGTTTATTACTATCTTATTCTTAACGCAATTTATAATAATTAAGTTAATAAGCAATTTTATAAAATTATTGCGAATATTTATTAACAATTATATAAGTTCCTATAGATATTTAAACAATATTATAAAATATCACTTAGTCCTTGAAATAACCTAATTGTCCAATAAATTCCATCGTGTGGGGCCCACGTCAAATTCTAGGTCAAAACATATTTCAAAGTCATAATTAAACTTAAATTATTCTTTACAATTATTTAATCACACTCATTATTATAATGGCATTAGTCATTATAAATGTTACTGTACTAATTTAACAACCAAGGTCACAGTTTAAATAATTTCTATAATTACATTCATAATTATAGCCATTAATATTTTTATAATGGTAATAATGATTACCGAGAGCAATTCATATCACCATTGTTGAAAGTTTAATGTTACAATGGCTGTTGTTGTTGTTATTATTATTATTATTATTATTATTATTATTATTATTATTATTATTATTATTATTATTATTATTATTATTATTATTATTATTATTATTCATTTTTAATAGAATTAAGTCACAATTGTATTAACCGTCTACCAAATTATCAATATTATCGTACGAATAGGTTTAGGAAGCCTTAAATAATTTTCTGATATTTTTCCGGCGAGTCGTCGCCGTCGGACCGCCACCTGCCGCCTCCGGACCGCCATCTTACGTCACCGGAAAATTTCCCAAAAATAACCAAAAAGCTTATCTTTTTACGCTCGTCAACGATTTTTAATCAATTTCAACAAATTAATTCAGATTAGGGAGTAATTCCAGAATCCCCTTTTTTCATCCAAACCCCAAACCCTAAATTTTCAATTTCAAATTAAACGTGAATTAATCGGAATTAACTCAAATCGATTTCAGATATATCTTACCCAAATCAAACCCTTTAAAACCCACCTTCAAATTACCGAGAAAGTTATCGGAAAAGATCACCCCTGTTTATCGTGATTCGTCCGACACCATTGTACCTCCGCCTCTGCGATTTTTAACCCCAAATTCTCGGAAATAGACTCGACTTGTCAAGCTCTCCAATACCCCTATGGTTGCCGGTAGAAATTCTGGCCAAATCTCCTCCGTCGGCAAGGCTCTGTCATAACCTTTCGACCCACTTTCTCTCTCGTCTCTAGACGAAACTTGAAGATGACCGTGGATTTGTGTTCTCCTCGTCGAGACGTTCGAAAAGCACTGTAAATTTCTAAGATTTGGCCGAGGATTGGTAGGGTTAGGAATTTGGCAGTGATGGCGTCTTGTCTGGGGGAGAGTTCTGTGTGTGTGCCTCAAGGTGTAAAGTGTGTGTGTTTATTAGGTCTAGGTTTAAATGATACAAATGGGATGAATTCTTATTAAATTAGACGCACTAGTGTCTGATTTTCATTTCTTTTTTTTTTTTTTTTACCCCATAACTTTTTTAAATTCTATTTTCACCCCCAAATCTAGGCCCAATAACTTGATTAATAATATATTAATATTTTATAAACAGACAATTATATAATATATTCGATTACAGTAATTTACGGGGCGTCACACACAAAGATACGTACATGCCATGTGTACACGACACGTGGCAGCCACGTGGACTGCATGACACGTGGCAGCTACTCACGTAATCCTTGCTTCATTTCGATCAATAATTTGATCATTCGTTTATAATATTAACATCCTACCATAACCCTCGTGTTCTAGCATTTGTGTGTGACCCTTTAGGTTCATTATTCGTTTAGCAGTGATAGTAATTAATTAATCACTTCACATATCACACTACCGTAATCTAGCAATGGGTGTGTGACCGCTAGCCGAATAACGAAATGAATCGAAGAACCTTTCAGTCAATGACAATCAGTGAAATACGATTCTCCTACAACTCCATCTCTCAATCAAAAACTATGGCATGGGAATATTCCTAGAGCCCAAATATTCTTAATCTTTAAAGTTAAGTTCCCTTCATATCCATTTCGATCTCAATCCTAGAAAACCTCATTTTCTAGATGTCTTGATCTTTTATCCACCTTGGCCAAGGATTTAATAGTTAATGGACTACGAACAACTCAATCAGTAAGAGATCATTCTTGTTCTTAACAAGTGCAGGTCCTTTATCGATTCTACTAATTCTACATATGCCACTTTTGTAATCCCAACATAGGCCGTGGTTCAGGTGTGTATATGGCGACACACTTTTGAGCCTATATCAAAGATTACAGAGTTAGCTCATATGAGACATTACAGAATCTAAGTCTAAGGATTAATGAATCACGTCATTGACCTGGGAGATATTTCCTAATCTGGAAGTTTCAAGAAACTTCCTTTCCCATTTAGGAATGTTCTCACGCGGGACATCTCAGTGATGAAGTTCTTGTAACAATCACCCTTATGTATTATGAACGCATCATCGCATGCACTTATCACTCCATAAAACTAAGTGATCCTTCAAAAGGACATAATCACATAAGCAAGTCTCAGCAGAGTCAAGGTCGACACTCCCACTGTCTGTCGGACTCATCGACTTAGAGAGGTTTCTAATCCTCGCCTATGGAGTTAAGAACTTGTTTCATGTGTCGTTCCCATAACGACAAGGTTCTTAACGGCCTCATCGGATTAGAGGAGTTCAATACATGCAAAACACAGTCAACCCAAACAAACATAAATAAGCACATAAAGAAGTGATTGCCTATGAACAAAATCATCTCGTTTATTATTCAAAGACTGTTTGTGATTTTACAAGGAAATAGTAAAGCAAACATTTGCTTTAAGGGCACTATTCCTAACAATCTCCCACTTGCCCGTCAAGGCCACTCAGGTGCTAATCTAAGACCCATCTTCTGAAGATGTCCTTCGAAAACCTGTTGACTAAGGGCTTTAGTAAGTGGATCTGCCATGTTCTCTCCCGATGTGACCCTTTCAATTTGCACATCTCCTCTCTTGATGATATCATGAATTAAGTGATATTTCCTCAAAATGTGCTTGGTCCTTTGGTGAGATCTTGGTTCTCTTGCTTGAGCAACCGCCCTATGTTGTCACAAAACACTATAACGGGGTCTTTAATGCTAGGAACTACACCCAGCTCATGGATGAAGTTTCTTACTCAAACACTATCCTTAGTTGCATCGTTTACAGCTAAGTATTTGGCCTCAGTGGTCGAATCTGCAGTGGTCGCTTGCTTGGAACTTTTCCAACTCACTGCTCCGCCCGTTCAGGGCGAATATGTATCCTGACATGGATTTAAAGTCATCCATGTCTGATGCAAAGCTTACATCACAATATCCTCTAATGACAAGATCTTGCTGGCCTCCATAAACCAATAACAAATCCTTAGTTCTTCTTAAGTACTTAAGGATGTTCTTTACAGCAGTCAGTGACCTTCACCAGGGTCAGATTGGAATCGGCTAGTCACGCTAAGTGCATAAGCCACATTCAGTCGACTTTCTAAGTTTCATGTCATCCTTTGCATTCCCAATGAGAAGGATGTCATCTACATAAAGTATGAGAAATTGAACCGAGGTTTCCAATTTTTTCTTATACACGCAGGACTCATTCGGATTTTGAATAAAGCTAAACGATTTGACTGCTTCATCAAATCGAATGTTCCAATTCCTAGATGTTTGCTTCAATCCATAGATTGATCGTTGGAGCTTACAAACCTTTTGTTTGCTCCCACTGAATGTGAAACCCATGGGTTGCTCCATGTAAATGTCTTTGTCAATCTCTCCATTGAGAAAGGCAGTTTTCACATCCATTTGTCATATCTCATAGTCATAATATGCAGCAATGGCAAGCAAGATCCGAATGGACTTTTGCATTGTAACAGGGGAGAAGGTTTCATCAAAGTCTACACCTGGTCTTTAAGTAAAACCCTTAGCAACTAATCTTGCTTTAAAGGCTGCCACACTTCCATCTACTCCAAGCTTGCACTTATATATCTATTTGCACCCTATGGGCCTGATCCCATCTGGTGGATCAACCAAGGTCCAAACTTGGTTAGAGTACATGGAATCCATCTCGGATTTCATTGCTTCTTTCCACTGTTCAGAGTCAGAATCTAACAGTGCCTCCTCATAAGTTAATGGATCATTATCCATTTTAGATGTTTGGTGGAGAAAGCCATACCATCTCTCTGGTTGTCTAGGAATACGTTCATAACGTCTTACTAGAGGAGGATTTTCGCGTGTATCACTCTCTGCGATTAGCTGAGAGACGTTAGTCTCCAGACTTGGCGTTGGACCATGGTCTCAAACCTCTTCGAGTTCTGCGATCTTGCCTTTCTTTTCTTTAAGGAACGAGTCCTCAAGAAAAGTAGCATTTCTTGACACAAAGACCTTTTGTTCAAGAGGATCGTAGAATAATATCCTATTGACTCTTTAGGATATCCTACGAAGTTGTATAAGCTTGATCTAGCTTTCAAGCTTATCTCCCACTGTCCTCTTCGCGTAAGCAAGACAACCCCAAATTCTTAAGTAAGAATAATTAGGAATTTTACCAAACCACATCTCAAATGGGGTTTTGGGTACAGATTTGGAGGGAACAAGATTCAGAATCTTAACTGCTGATTCTAAGGCATATCCCAGAATGAAGGTGGCAATTCAGTGAAACTTGTCATGGAGCGAACCATATCAAGTAAGGTTTTGTTCCTTCTCTCCGAAACTCCATTTAAATGAGGAGTTCCCGGAGGAGTCCACTGAGAGATGAGATGACTAAGAAATTTGTCCCCTAGATACTCGCCACCTCGATCAGATCGAAGTGCCTTACTCTTGTGACTAGTTTGGTTCTCAACCTCCTTTTGAAATTCCAAGAATTTCTCAAAGGTGTTGGATTTATACTTCATTAAGTACACAAAACCAAAACGACTAAAGTTGTCTATGAAGGTTATGAAATACTGATAGTTGTTTCTCGTACTTACACTAAGTGATCCACAAACATCAGTATGGATTAAATCCAATACTTTAGTGGCACATTCCACTTTACCATTAAAGGGAGTTTTGGCCATCTTTCCTTTAAGACATGATTCACAATGAGTTAACTCTTTAAGTTCATTGTCGTAGAATGATCCTAAATTAGTTAACTTAGCAATCCTTTCTTTAGAAACGTGGCCTAAACGTACTTGCCATAAAGAAGCTGAGATCTTGTCATCTCTTTTGCGTTTGTTTAATTGTTGTATATTCAGAATATTAGTGTCTTTAGTTGTATAAAGTTCATTTGATAATGTACCAAGCAAAACGGAAGTTTTATTCTTCTTAAGATAAAAGTTTCCATTTCTAGAATAAGTCTCAAAACCTTCATAATCTAGTATTGGAATGGAAATGAAATTACAAATAATAGAAGGTACATAAAGGACTTTGTTTAAAACTGAAGTAAAGACACCTAAATCTAATCTACACGTCCCGATGGCTTGAGCTTGAACACTTGATCCATTCCCAACTTTCAAGACGCATTCTCCTTCTTCGAGCTGCCGAACCTCATTTACATCTGTACATCATTACAGATATGAGCTCCACAGCCGGTATCAAGTACCCAAGAATTAGAATCAATAGATAGATTTACTTCAACAATAAACACACCTTTCTTTAGAGTATCCTTGTACTCTTGGCAGTTCATCTTCCAATGCCCTTTCTTGCCACAACGATGGCAAACGTCCTTTATTTGATCTTTTCTCTTCTTGGCCTTTCTTCTTTTAACCCCTCCTTTAAGAGATCCCTTCTTCTTGGGAACTTTCTTTCCTTTGCCTTTAGAAGGCTTAGAAGAGGAAGTGACCATCATTACTTTGCGATCCTTCTTGATCGTGTCTTCAGCAGTCACAAGCTGACTAATCAACTCAGCTACAGTAACATGAGGATGATTCATGTTGAAGTTTAGCACGAAAGGATTGAATGATGGTGGAAGCGATGCGAGCAACAAATCCACAGCGAGTTCTTCACTCAGTGGCATTTCCATGGAGGTTAGTTTCTCGTTCAAAGCAAGAAACTTGAGACCGTGCTCATGGACACTTGTACCTTCTTTCATTCTGAGATGAAAGAGCTCCTTAGAGGTGTTGTACCTTAAAACACGCTTTTTGGGGCGGTACAATTGCTCGAGATGGTCATAAATCTCCCAAGCATTTTCCATTGACTCGTGTTGCCTTTGCATGTCCGGAGACATGTTGGCCAACATGAGGCAACGGGCTTGAAGATTATCTTCAAACCATTTCGTGATCGTCTCTCTTTCGGCCCAAGTTGGCTCGTGTTGCCATTGACTCATGTTGCCTTTGCATGTCCGGAGACATGTTGGCCAAGCGTTTTCCATTGACTCGTGTTGCCTTTGCATGATACCACTTGTTGGAAAACACGAAAGAGTTGAGCAGTGGAAGTTTAAAATTTTCCAAAAGTTTAATCGTTGTTTTGTAATTTTCGTACTGTAACGTTGGGTATTTAGAAACTTACTAAGTTAGAAGCTTTCTAGTGATGTCGTTACCGCCTAACGAACACCCTTCAAGCGGAATCCCTCGCACAACCTTCAAATTAGACTCCAACGTAGAAGCCCTCCAAAGCTTATCCACACCAGACCTAGAACACGATCAAACGAGTGAGAATACTAGTTCTATGGCTTGTGTTAAGGCTAGGATAATTTTGCTTTGAAAACTTTTCTTTTTGGATTTTCTCAAAAACTTAACACTTCGTGAATGTTGGTCTAAAGAATAAGAGAAGCACCACCACTAGTATAAATACTAGGGGGTTCGCCACTTAGGGTTTCCCTAAACCTAGTGGGCTTCTTTTCTTGCTCACTAATTAACTCATTTAATTATTTAATTTAATTGGAATAATAAGGTCTTAACTTATACTCCAAGTCTAGCAAGAAGTGACTTCTCTCTCCTACAATAGGAAGTTGGACTTTTCAACTTTCCTAAAGTTAAAAGTCAATATTCAATAAATCAATTAATTCCCAATTAATTATTTATTGGGTTAAGTTTATTTGAGAATAGTCTTAAATTAAAAAACCAAAATTAATTAATTATAATTTAATTAATTAATTCTAGAAAAGAATTCGCGTGTGAAATAAATTACACGAACGAAGCTATGTACATGCCACGTGTACACGACACGTGGCAGTCACGTGGACTACATGACACGTGGCAGCAACTCACGCAATCTTTGCTCCATTTCGATCAACAATTTGATCCTTCGTTAATCATATTAACATACTACCATAACCCTCGTGTTCTGGCATTTGTGTGTGACCCTTTAGGTTCATTATTCGATTAACAGTGATAGTAATTAATTAATTCCCGATTTAATTAATCACTTCACAGATCACTCTACCGTAATCTAGCAACGGGTGTATAACCCCTAGCCGAATAACGAAATGAATCGAAGAACCTTTCAGTCAATGACAATCAGTGAAATACGATCCTCCTACAACTCCATCTCTCAATCAAGAACTAAGGCATGTGAATATTCTTAGAGCCCAAATATTCTTGATCTTTAAAGTTAAGTTCGCTTCATATCCATTTTGATCTCAATCCTAGAAAACCCCATTTTCTAGATGTCTTGATCTTTTATCCACCTTGGCCAAGGGTTTAATATTTAATGGACTACGAACAACTTAATCAGTAAGAGATCATTCTTGTTCTTAACAAGTGTAGGTCCTTTATCGATTCTACTAATTCTACATATGCCACTTTTGTAATCCCAACATAGGCTATGGTTCAGGTGTCTATATGACGACACCCTTTTGAGCCTATATCAAAGATTACAGAGTTAGCTCATATGAGACATTACAGAATCTCAAGTCTAAGGATTAATGAATCACGTCATTGACCTGTGAGATATTTCCTAATCTGGAAGTTTCAGGAAACTTCCTTTCCCATTTAGGAATGTTCTCACGCGGGACATCTCAGTGATGAAGTTTTTGTAACAATCACCCTTATATATTATAAACGCATCATCGCATGCACTTATCACTCCATCAAACAGAGTGATCCTTCAAAAGGACATAATCACATAAGCAAGTCTCAGCAGAGTCAAGGTCGACACTCCCACTGTCTGTCAGACTCATCGACTTGGAGAGGTTTCTAATCCTCGCCTATGGAGTTAAGAACTTGTTTCAAGTACCGTTCCCATAATGACAAAGTTCTTAACGACCTCATCGGATTAGAGGAGTTCAATACATGCAAAACACAGTCAACCCAAACAGACATAAATAAGCACATAAAGAAGTGATTGCCTATGAATAAAATCATCTCGTTTATTATTCAAAGACTGTTTGTGATTTTACAAGGAAATAGTAAAGCAAACATCTGCTTTAAAGACAAGGAGATCATTAGGCTAATATATTTAATATGGCTAATATATTTGACCCTATTCCTAACAGATGAGGCTGAACCTGTACAGTTCCATACATTCAATATGGCTAATATATTTGACCCTACTTTCTACCTTGGCCAAACATTTCTGGACAAAGATACATTCAAGCTAGTTGTTAGTTCATATGTTATAAAGACAAGGAGATCATTAGGCTTCACTAAGAGTTGTTCACTTAGGTGTTATGGTAAATGTGATAATAACAAAAATTGCCCTTTCAAGCACAATGCAATGATTTACCCAGGAGAGGAGAAAACTTATGTGTTAAGAGAGAACATATTTGTGTTGAGTCATATACTATCAAGAATCTAAAAACCCCATGGCTAGTTACAAGATATGTTGCATTGTTCAAGTTAGATCCTAAGAGAAATGTTATGGGGTGGAGAGCAGATGTACAAAAGGAACTTGATGTGGATGTTTCTGTTTCACAGGCCAATAGGGCTAAGAGAAAGGTTATTGAGCAGCTTGAGGGTGATCCAGATTTTCAATACACCAAACTGTGGAACTATGCCAGTGAATTGAGGAAGACAAATCCAGATTCTACTATTATTTTGGGGACTGATGACAGTGAGGGGGATCTTAGGTTCTCTAAATTCTATGTCTGTTTTAAGGCCATGAAAACTGGATTCAAAAGTTGCAAACCCATAGTAGGGGTTGATGGTTGTTTTCTGAAAGGGCCCCATGGTGGAGTGCTTCTAACAGCAGTGGGTGTTGATCCTAATAATAACATTTTCCCAATAGCTTATGTTGTAGTCTCTACAGAAAGTAAGGAAAATTGGAATTGGTTCTTTAATGTCCTTAAAACTGATCTTCAAATTGGGAATGGGCAAGGATTCACCTTTATTAGTGACAAGCAGAAGGGGTTGATAAATGCATTACCTTAGGTATTTCCAGCATCAGAGATCAGATTTTGTGTGAGGCACCTGATAGTGAATTTAAACAGTGCTAGTCACAAAGGGTTAGACTTAAAGAATGTTGTGTATAAGGCTGCCAATGCTACTACAATGGGTGCATTTAGAGCTGCAATGAAGCAAATGAGGTTGAAGCATCCAGGTCAGTTAATATTCTTTATAATTTTTTGAATAACTTTTTGAATCCAAATGTGTTTACAGTTAATGTTATTTATAATCTATAAATGCAGGTGCGTATGAGTGGTTCATGGACAAGCACCCTTCACAGTGGTCCAAGAGCCATTTCTTGGAAATTTGTAAATGTGATCAATTGCTCGATAACTCATGTGAGGCATTCAATAGCTCAATCTTGCCAGCAAGGGAAAAACCCATTCTAACCATGCTAGAATGGATAAGAGAATACCTCATGAAACTGCTACAAAAAGCCAGGGAAGAAGCTAAAAAATGGGAAGGTCAGTGGTTGTTTCTTAATTCTGCTCATTTCTATGTTACCAGTTTGTTACACTAACTTCATAGTATTTAATTGTAGAATTGTTGTGCCCAAGGATTGCTGACATAATTGTCTAGAATGGAAAAGGTGTTGGTGGGTGCAGACCTATCAAGGCTTCCAGATGCGATTTTCAAATCCAAACAATGGATGGCTCACAATATACAGTTAACTTAGATGACAGGTTCTGCTCATGTAGAGGTTGGCAACTAACAGGTATTCCTTGCACACATGCTTTGCCTGCTATATACAATGAGAAATTGGATGCACAGGAGTTTGTTGATGTGTGCTACAGAGTTGACCCTTATAAAGAAGTGTACTCTGGAATCATATACCCCATTTCTGGCCATGATGTATGGGGCCCAACAATATCTATTCCACCGTTACCTCCCAACTTTGGGAGAAAACTAGGGAGACCAAAGAAATTGAGAAGGAGAGGAAAGGATGAGGATGAAGGTAGCAGCAAGAAGAAGAAGAAGGCAACCAAAACCCAAAAACTGAGGAGATTCCAGACCACAATTCACTGTCACCATTGTGGAAGGTCTGGACACAATGCATTATATTATCCAGATTTGCCAGAAAGTTCAGTAAGGATAAGAGACAGACTGTTTGAGAAGGCAAGACAGGTCAGATTAGTAATGTATGTCAATTGTCATTGTTATCTGGGATATGACTGTTAACCACTCTTTTACAATGTGTTCAGAGTCAGACTGGGCCTTCTCTTGTGGATGAAGTAAATGAGAAGACATATGTTGAGGACATACATCACATTGCTGAGGTAATTTCATCATTTTAAATGGAGTTACATTCAATTTACAAGCCTGCTAACAATGTAAATTCTGTAATCTAGGAAACTCCTGAGATATTACCACCACTTCAACATACACAGCCCCATTCAGAAGTTATGGAGGAGTCTCATATAGTGGATGCTCCAACATATGACTACAATGATCAGCCTGCTACTGCGGGTCCCTCCATATATGAGCAGCTCCAAATGGAGAACAAAGGAGAAGTCAAAGCAGGAAAGAGACCTCTGACAACTGTTAGGGAGATAAGGCAAACATTGCTTACAAAGAACACAAAGATAAAGGACAAGACCAAGAAGCATCAACAAGGAATCCGAATGAGAGTCCCCCTTAAAATGCTTGATTCAAACCTTGTCATGTCTCAGTCAAGTGTATGTAGCCCGTTATCGGAAAAGAATATCATTATTGAATGTGGGAAAAAAAAGTTATCCTTGTCCAAACCATCAAAGGAGGATGACCATCTGTAGTTATTAATGTTGGTTCGCGATGATACAATGAGTTGTGCTTGAATTCTTTTTGAATGTAATGTTGCTCAAAACTTTTAGGTTGTACGTTTTGGTATGAGAACATGGATGTTTGTTTGCTTTTTGGAAAGTACATTTTGTATAAGCACATGGATGTTTGTTTAATATTATGCCTACTGGAAACATATTTACCAAAATAGGTGTTCATTGACTCTTGTCATTACAATATGTTGAAAGCATTCTGAACACAACAAGGAATTGAAACATGAAAACAGGATTTTTTGCATTTCATAATGTTCATCAAGGCAGCTACATTTTCATCATTCCAATAACAACAGGAACCACAAGAAGCAAACACAAAGCCTGAAAATGTAAACCCTAACAACACCTCGTTTGAGTTTTTTCTCCGCCATTTCCAACTCAGCCTCGAGCTTGCTAATCTTCTTCAGCAGCCCGGGAATAATGAGTTTGCTCCTCTCACACATCTCAGGATTAGCCCATAGAAAGAATCTACATGCCGTATCGGGGCAGCAGTAAAAGCGTCTCCAGGGATTGCTCGCCTTCCACGTGGTACGCACAATCAAGATTTTCCCACTATAACAATGGGTTTGGTCGGGAATGGAAAACCTCAAG
Organism: Lantana camara; assembly: GCA_037501455.1. NCBI lineage: Eukaryota > Viridiplantae > Streptophyta > Magnoliopsida > Lamiales > Verbenaceae > Lantana > Lantana camara. The sequence continues at coordinate 116,046,816 of CM074857.1, forward strand.
TTTGAAGTGAATGAGGGAGGGGAAGCCATCTCTTGTTAGATGTTGTACTGTGAGAATATTTAGGGCAACAATGGTGGATATGGCCTTTTAAAGAACTGAATGAGGCAGCTTTTACCATAAAAGTGTATTTACTTTGTTGGTTTTGGTGGGAAATTTTCCCTCCAAACAAACTCGTGTTTTTCACCCCAAAAAAACGTGTTGTGTTTTTAATTGTAGTATAAACATACATGGACAACTTTTTAAAGCAACTTCACATGTCATTGCCAATGTGTTCCCTTTTTTTTCCACGTTAGCATTTTTTTCCAAGTCAATAGAATCCGGCGAGCATTGTCCCACAAATGACACATTTTTAGAGTTAGTGGACTTTTTTGTCCACGGAAAACTTAGTGTCCTGAAAACGCTAGTGAGGTAGAGTTGGTATCCTGATTTTGCATTTTTCCCATCTAATTACATAAGTCCATAGTTCTAATTATCTAAGTTCATAAATTTTCTTAGATTATAATCATATTATAATTCTATAAACTTATCTAATTAACAAAATAATATAATTGAATGATTTACATAAAATATTTTTCAATAAATTAATAAATCCTATTGTAATATTTTTTAATTAACTAATACTAATATAATTATAATTATTTAAATCTAACTAACCATATAATCTTCTTTTAGTTTATATGATAAAATATAAATTAAACACGTAAAAGTACGAATAACATTTTTGATTTCTTACGACTTAATATACCACAATTTAGAATTGCATGTCGTCAGACCAAAGTTACTTCAAATTAAAAATCCTAAGGAGACTCAATGTGTGTGCATATAAAAATAAGATATAATATAATTTTTTAAATAATTTTTATAGTATTCAATTAAACATTCCTTAAATTGTTTATATAAATATACTCTTTTAATTATTTCTACTATATACATAAAATCAATTATAAAAAAAAAATTAACATAAATCTGAAATAATACTCATTAGAGAAATACAAATAAGAAAATGGAATGCAAGATCAAATGACAAAGAGAATATAAAAAGAGATAAATAGTTAGTTAAAAAAAGAATTACTTGATTTTAATTTTTTTAATCTCTCAGAGTTTTCCCCCACCCAATTAAGTGAAGTACTAATCTCCCGAGGTAGCTGAAGGCGCTTATTACGGGGACCTCTCCCAATGTAGTTTTTACATCCACAAGGTTCGAACCCGAGACCTTGCTTAAGTGAACTCAAACCCCTATCCACTTGAGGCAATTGCTCGTTGGTATTACTTGATTTTAATATATATACACACACATACCAAAATTAAGGACATGTAACGCCTAGGCATGCAAACGAGCTGAGTCGAGCCGAGCCTTGGTCTTTTTTTCCTGGCTCAGGCTCGGCCATGCTCGCGAGCGGCTCGGCTCTGCTCGCGCTAAAATGGGGATGCATAATTTTTTATAGAAAATTATTTTTTTTGAATTATTAAATATATTTTTATATATAATATTATATATTAATTAAATATTTATACAAATATATAATAAATTTATTACTTTTTTATTAATTTTGTATAAAAATTAATATATATATATAATATTATATTTTAATTAAGTATTTATATATATATAATTATTTTTTATTTAAATATCATGGCTCGCGAGCCACGAGCCAAGACTCAAAGGGCTTGAGTTCGGGCTTGGCTCGAGCTTGCTCACTAGGCTCGCTAGCCGGCTTGGCTTGTTTGCATCCATAGTAACGCCCCGTCTCTTCGGTAACCCAGGTAAGGCGTTACGAGAGAGTTTAATTCCGTACTCTGTGAATTATATGCCCTCGCATGCCTTGAATGCCTTAGAATTTATTTAAAATGTACTTGGACTCAATTGTCCAATATTTTCAAGTTAGGAACCTAATTATAATTAGGGTGTTTTGGGCCATTCGTGGCTATCTTGAGCTCGGGAGCTCAAGTACATAACATCGCATACATTATGCTACCTATTGCTGATGCATAAGGTGTATGAGTCATTCTTTCCTTCTCAAGGTTAGTCTTAGGACACATCTTCTTAGAAAGACATGTTCCTACACTCATAGGAAGGTTCATAACCTTTGCTAATTCCATATTGAATCTCTTCAATACTTTGTCAATGTACATCGACTGTGATAGTCCTATCAACCTTCTAGATCTATCTCGATAGATTTTAATTCTAAGGATGTAGGATGCATCACCAAGATCTTTCATCTCGAATTGGTTCGATAACCATAACTTAGTTACTTTCATGTCATCCTTTGAATTCCCAATAAGAAGGATGTCATCAACATAAAGTATTAAGAATTGCACTGAGGTCACCAATTCCTTTCTATACACACATGATTCATTCGAGATCTGAATGAAGCCTAACGCTTTGACTGATTCATCAAATCGAATGTTCCAATTCCTAGAAGCCTGGTTCAGTCCATAGATTGACCTTTGGAGTTTGCAAACCTTTTGCTCACTCCCACTGAATGTGAAACCTATGGGTTTCTCCATATAAATGTCTTTATCAATGTCAGCAGTGAGAAAGGCAGTTTTCACATCCATTTACCATATCTCATAGTCATAATATGCAGCAATGGCAAGCATGATCCGAATAGACTTTTGCATTGCAACTGGTGAAAAAGTTTCATCAAAGTCCACGCCGGGTCTTTGAGTGAATCCTTTTGCAACCAGTCTTGCTTTGTAGGCTGCAATGCTTCCATCAACTCCAAGCTTTCTCTTAAAGATCCATTTGCAACCTATGGGTTTGACCCCATCAAGCACATCTACCAAGGTCCAAACTTGGTTGGAGTTCATGGAATCCATTTCGGATTTCATGGCTTCTATCCACTGTTCAGAGTCAGAATCTGAAAGTGCCTCCTCATATGTTAGAGGATCATTATCCTTTTGAGAGATCTCAAGGAAGAATCCATACCATCTCTTCGGCTGTCTATGATCTTGCCTTTCTTTTCTTTAAGGAACGGTTCCTCAAGAAAAGTAGCATTTCTGGAAACAAACACCTTTTGCTGAGATTATTCATAGAAGTACTATCCTATGGATTCCTTAGGATAACCTACAAAGTAGCATAAGTTAGAACGAGATTCTAACTTATCTCCCACTGTCCTCTTCACGTAAACAGGACAACCCCAAATTCTTAAGTAAGAATAACTATGGATTTTACCATGCCACATTTCATAGGGCGTTTTAGGGACTGACTTAAAGGGAACTAGATTCAAAATCTTTGATGCACTTTCTAGGGCATAACCCCAGAAAGAAGGTGGTAAGTCAGTGAAACACATCATGGAACGAACCATATCGAGTAGAGTTCGATTCCTTCTCTCAGAAACTCCATTAAGTTGAGGAGTTCCTGGAGGAGTCCACTGAGAGATAATCCCATTATCTTTGAGATGATTAAGGAATTCTTCACTAAGATACTCGCCTCCTCGATCAGATCGAAGTGCTCTGATCTTGTGACCAGTTTGGCTCTCAACCTCCTTTTGAAATTCTAGGAATTTCTCAAAGGCTTCAGATTTATACTTCATTAAGTATACATAACCATACCGACTAAAGTCATCGATAAAGGTTATGAAATACTGATGACCGTTTCTTGCGCTTACACTAAGAGGTCCACAAACATCAAAATGGATCAAATCCAAGACCTTAGTGGCAAGTTCCACAGTTCCTTTAAAAGGAAATTTGGACATCTTTCCTTTGAGATAGGATTCGCAAGAAGTTAACTCTTTGAGATCATTTTCAGAGAATGATCCTAAAGTGTTTATCTTGCTAATTCTGTTCTTGGAAAAGTGTCCCAATCTAGCGTGCCATAAGGGAGCTGAAACTTTGTCATCTCTCTTACGTTTAGTTTATCGTTGTATATTCATAATATTGATATTTTGAGTTAGATAAAGTCCATTACTTAGAGTACCGATGTGAACGGAAGAGTTGTTCCGTTTGATAAAATATTTACCATTCTTAATATAAGTTTCATAACCTTCACAATCTAAAATTGGAACTGAAATTATATTACGAATAATGTTCGGTACATAAAGGACTTTATTTAAAACTAACTCAAAACTACCTAAATCTAATCTAATTGTACCTAAAGCTCGAGCTTCAACTTTTGAGCCATTGCCGATCTTCAAGACACATTCTCCTTCTCTGAGTTGTTAAACTTCATTTAGCATCTGTACATCATTACAGATATGAGCTCCACAACCGGTATCAAGTACCCAAGAACTATAATTAATAGAAAGATTTGCTTCAACGAGAAACATACCTTTCTTTAGAGTAGTCTTGTACTCTGGGCAGTTTCTCCTCCAATGTCCCGCTTTGCCACAATGGAAGCAAACATCCTCTTTCTGATCACGCTTCTTCTTTTGGGTCTTCCCCTCCGAAATGCCACCAGCGGGCCTAAGGGGTTTCTTCTTTTTCTTTTGGTCTTTATTGCCCTTACCTTTAGAAGGCCCGGAAGAGGAAAATGGAGCATTCACCATCAGAACCTTATTGTCCTTCTTGATCGTGCTTTCAGCAGTCACAAGCTGACTAATCAGCTCAGCTACAGTAGCACCAGCATGATTCACATTGAAGTTAAGGACAAATGGGTTGAATGATGGTGGGAGCGAGGCTAGTAACAAGTCCACTGAAAGCTCATCTTTCAGTGGCATGTCCATGGAAGCAAGTTTCTCAGTAAGGGCGAGAAACTTGAGTCAATATTCATGGACACTTGAACCTTCCCTCATTCTCAAATGGAACAATTCCTTTGAAGTATTATACCTTGTAACACGTTCATGAGGGCGGTAAAGTTTCTCTAAGTGGTCGTAAATCTCCCAAGCAAATTCCATGGCCTCATGTTGCCTTTGCAAGTCCGGAGACATATTAGCCAACATAAGGCAATGGGCTTGGAGATTATCATCCTTCCACTTCTGGATCGCGTCCCGCTCGGCCCGAGTGGGAGCGTCCCCTTTGGGACTAGGCTCCCCTTCGAAGAGAACATAAGTTCTCTTCTCAGAATCTAAAATGATTTTCAGATTCCTCAGCCAATCAGAATAGTTGGGATCAGTCAACTTATTTGACTCGAGGATCGATACAAGAGGGTTTTTGGTTGTCATTTCAAAACACGTAGAGAATCACAGAATCTACGACCTAAATGGTAAAACAGAGAACTAGTGAGCATGCTGAATTATAATGATATACAAAAGATAAGGTCTTTAATCTAAAGTAGCTCCCACTGTTTTTCAAAGATCTATAATTCCCAAAGATCTAAGAGGAACACGTTTCCCAATGGGTACTAAGATCCTATGCATTTTACCTCGAACCCACGACTCGCGGACATTCTAAGTAAAACCCTAGGTAGGTACAACTTACCAATTCTAACACCTTTAGAACTCTTAGTAATTGTTTTTGCATCACCTATCTTTCAATATGGACCCACGACTCGTGCGACATCCATATTTACTTAGGCGTTAAGCTAGACCCATCAATCATAAGATCATGATCAAAACTTAGTTCGAACGACCCACGACTCGCGGACACCGCTCTTGCCAAAATTGACCACGAAATATTTATCATTTAAAATGATCAATTAGGTAACTAAGAACGAATAAGCTCCACTATCTATCCCACAACTCGCGGACAATAACTAGCTTCACTTACTAAACTTAAAACCTATTGATGGAATGCTAGGAATTTAATTCAAAATTTGCATCTCGAATTAAACACCTACTATTCGAAATGAGCTTAATATTTAATGGGAATTTTCGAATCAACCGGAGATTTGTCCGGTTCGACCTCACCAATATATATGTTATCCAATTTAATTAGTCTTGATTAATGCAAGTACAACTTAAATGCATTTCACACAAGCGCTTAGCAGATAACATGTCCTAGCATGATACTAACATGAGATGATCATGGGTCTATCCTATCTTATGCGTGAAAAGTGGGAGCCACTCCACTATCACAATTCTAACATACATGCCACATAAACAGTTTATATCACATAAGGAAAGCAGTAACAAAATACGAGCCCTATCTCTATTACATTTTCAATTGAGATTTCCCTCCCTAACATTTTGAGGGGTCTTCACTTATGGTCTCCTTGTTACTTGAATGTGGTCCATCTTACTCCATGGGTGCATTGTCTCCAAAATGAAAATAAAAACCTCACCATCTATTCTACTCTCCAAAAAAATGAAAAAATACTGAAAAGTAATAAGGCTCAATCTTCACATTGGCCTTAGACAAATACAAGGGGCATACCCCGGCCTCAATACAGTAATATGGAAGGCCACATAATAAATCACATAATAGTACGCACATAAGTGAGGCTCCAACCTCAATTGAAAAACGCAACTATAGGGCTCCAACCTCAAATGTAAACCATCCATGTGCATAAATGTAAGCATACAAAGGCTAGTACCCATGATCACCTAACGTGCATAAATTGCAAGAATTTAAACTTAACCAATAAATTAAAATTCTTGCTTTAAGCTCTAATAGCTTAAAACACGGCTTAGATGCAATTCTTGTTCAAGAGCCTTTTCTATAAAACCCGAAAAACAATAAACTAATGAAATTCCATTAATTTCTGAAAATTAATAATTTTATTCTTTCAATATTTTCTTAAAATAAAGTCTGTAATTTTCCCAAAATTTAAATCACTTTAATTTCCCAAAATCCCAATTTAAACAATTATTACAAAAAATATCTTTTTCATTTAATAAAACAAATTTTTCAGAAAATTAAATCGGGATCTCAAGCACCGAAAACACGAAAAAGCGAAATCCGGGCCCGGAACTGCCCGAAACGAGCCGCTCGCTGCTGCTGGAGTACGGGCGATGCGGGAGCGTGCGGGAGGCTGTCCCGCGTGGTTGCGGGACAGGTGAGCAGGCGGGCCTAGGACGGCGTCGCGCGCGGTTGCGCGATAGTGGCGCACGGGGTTGGGGCGTGCTACTCGTTGGCACGTTCGAACCTCGCGTGTTTATTTCGTGTTTCGTTTCGTATCTCAGGTTTCTCCAAAACCCGGTTCAATCCAAAATCAAAATTATGATTTAAACGAATTTCAACAAAAACAGCTTTTCAAAAACAAATTTAAGAAAACAGTTTTCAGAAATTTTTAGGAAAAACACAGTTTCGTATTTCAGGCCTTTTAAAAGAACCCAAGAATATTCAATTCGCATTTTAGCCTAAGAATTTCTACCAAATTCAGAATAATTAAGACGAACCAGAAACACGATTAACGAGGTGGCTCTGATACCACTTGTTGGAAGAACAGAATCAGAAAGCAGCGAAAATTTAAAATTTTTCCAACAAAAGGATCGAAACTCGCAATCATGAATCCAAATTCGTAAGTCAAAGAAACTTATTTTTCAATAATCTTTCTTGAAGTGTTTCAAGCCACCCAAGAACGCTCTTCTCGCGGCTTGATCCCCTCTCCTTGGTAAAGCTCGAATCTTTAAAAACTTCTAACTTGAAGCTCTCTAGAGATAGTCCACCAACTTAACTACAATCTAACTAGTAAGGATGCTAGTTCTCTTGTTAGTGTTTAGGTTTAACCTAGGGTTTATGTGATCTTGGAGAAATGATGGTGTTCAACATATGAACCAAGAAGAATCGATCAATCCCTAAGGGGAGCTCGAGCTCCCCTATATATAGCTTGAGAGGGGCGTCCAAACCTAGTCCTTTTGGATTAAGGATTTGGTCCCTCTCTCTTATTACTTGATCATCAAGTAATTCCAAACCTTGATTTTGAATTATAATTCAAATCAACTTTTAAGAGAGCTAAAATATCCAAAACCCTTTTGGATAATATTAAACTTTTTTATTAATAAATAAATAACTTATTTATCTAATTAATTAATTCATAATTAATTAAATATATTAATTTCTCCAAAATAAGACTTTCATTTTAATTCAAAAATTAAACCAAAGTCTATTAAATAATTAACACATTAATTATTTAATACATAAATAATATACACGTGTGACACACGTGTCCCTAAGGACACGTGCCACTCACGTGAACCACACGTGTGTTTCACACGTGTGGAACCCTCTTGGTATGATCAACTCGTTTAATCATTTTAAAGCCTTAACTCATGTAACCAAGTTGTTGTGTGTGACCCTCTAAGTTCTCAATTCAATTAGCAGTGACCCTAATTAATTAATTCACTAATTAATTAATCAGTCCACAGATTAAACGACCATAGTCTAGCCCTAGCTGAATTGGAATGTCTCGATTCGACAGAACCTTTAAGTCATTGATTCATGTGAGATACAATCCTCCTACTTACTATCTGTCAACCAAGATCTAGGGTAAGGGAATAATCAGAACCTTAATAATCTGGTCTTAAAGCTAAGTGCATTTCATATCTATTTGATCTCAATCCAAGAAACCTTTTTCTTGATGTCTTGATCTATTGCCTTGGTCAAAGACTCCATATGGCATATGAATGACTTACACAATAAGAGATCACCTTGCAAATGCAAGTGTAGGTCCTTTCTTGATTCTCATTGACTTACATGAATCACTTGTGCTGCCCGAGCATAAGCCTTGAATCAGTTGTCTAAGGCGACACCCTTTAAAGCTTATACCTAAGACTACAGAGTTAACTCATAAAGTGACATGTAACCTCAAGTCTAAGGATCAATTAATGACATCAATGACTCGTGAGATATTTCCTAATATGGAAGTTTCCATTTCCTGAAATAGAAACTTCATTTCCCATTTAGGAATCTTCTCACACGGGGCACCTCAGTGAACGCACTTATGGAAGTAAGCACCCTCATGTATCACGCACGTATCAACTATACACTTTGCACCTCCATGAAACAAGGTGGACTTTCTTAAGGGCGTGATCCCACAAGCAAGCCTTAAAGGAGTCAGGTTGACACTCCCACTGTCTGTAGGACTCATCAGCTTGGAGTATTTTACTAATCATGACTTATGTGATATAGGGCTTGTTTCATGAACCATTTCACCTAAATGGTAGAGTCCTGAAGTCATCAGGATTAGGGGAGTTCTCATACATACACAGCTAAAGTAAAGGCATACCAAATAAGAGCATATAAAGAAGTATTGCCTTAATTCGTTATTTTATTCAAAGATTGTTTATGATTACAATAAGAAAAAGTACAAAGCGGATATACAATCGGCTTTCTAGGGCACTATTCCTAACAATCTCCCACTTGCCCGTCAAAGTCATTCTAAAGCTATTCTAAGGCCCATCTTCTGAAGATGACCTTCGAAAGCTTCTCGACTAAGGGGTTTAGTAAGTGGATCTGCCACGTTCTCTGCTGATGCGACCCTCTTAATTTTCACATCTCCTCTTTTGATAATATCACGGATTAGGTGATACTTCCTCATAATGTGCTTGGTCTGTTGGTGAGATCTTGGTTCTCTTGCTTGAGCAACCGCCCCAGTGTTGTCACAAAACACAGTAATGGGGTCTTTCATGCTAGGAACAACATTTTACTCTTGAATGAACTTTCTAATCCAAACACCTTCCTTAGCTGCATCATTTCCAGCTAAGTATTCGGCCTCAGTGGTCGAATCTGCAGTGGTCGTTTGCTTGGAACTCTTCCAACTCACTGCTCCGCCATTTAGGCAGAAAATGTATCCTGACATTGACTTAAAATCATCTAAGTCAGATGCAAAGCTTGCATAGCAGTAGCCTTCGACAGTAAGATCTTTCTGACCTCCGTAAACTAAGAATAAATCTTTAGTACTTTTCAAGTACTTAAGAGTATTCTTCACGGCAGCCCAGTGACCATCTCCAAGATCAGATTGGGAACAACTTGTTACACTAAGTGCATAAGCCACATCCGGTCGAGTACCTAACATCGCATACATTATGCTACCTATTGCTGATGCATAAGGTGTATGAGTCATTCTTTCCTTCTCAAGGTTAGTCTTAGGACACATCTTCTTAGAAAGACATGTTCCTACACTCATAGGAAGGTTCTTAACCTTTGCTGACTCCATATTGAATCTCTTCAATACTTTGTCAATGTACATCGACTGTGATAGTCCTATCAACCTTCTAGATCTATCTCGATAGATTTTAATTCCAAGGATGTAGGATGCATCACCAAGATCTTTCATCTCGAATTGGTTCGATAACCATAACTTAGTTACTTTCATGTCATCCTTTGAATTCCCAATAAGAAGGATGTCATCAACATAAAGTACTAAGAATTGTACTGAGGTCTCCAATTCCTTTCTATACACACATGATTCATTCGAGATCTGAATGAAGCCAAACGCTTTGATGGATTCATCAAATCAAATGTTCCAATTCCTAGAAGCCTGTTTCAGTCCATAGATTGACCTTTGGAGTTTGCAAACCTTTTGCTCACTCCCACTGAATGTGTAACCTATGGGTTGCTCCATATAAATGTCTTTATCAATGTCACCAGTGAGAAAGGCAGTTTTCACATCCATTTGCCATATCTCATAGTCATAATATGCAGCAATGGCAAGCATGATCCGAATAGACTTTTGCATTGTAACTGGTGAAAAAGTTTCATCAAATTCCACGCCGGGTCTTTAAGTGAATCCTTTTGCAACCAGTCTTGCTTTGTAGGCTGTAATGCTTCCATCAACTCCAAGCTTTCTCTTAAAGATCCATTTGCAACCTATGGGTTTGACCCCATCAGGTAAATCTACCAAGGTCCAAACTTGGTTGGAGTTCATGGAATCCATTTCGGATTTCATGGCTTCATCCACTGTTTAGAGTCAGAATCTGAAAGTGCCTCCTCATATGTTAGAGGATCATTATCCTTTTGAGAGATCTCGTGGAAGAATCCATACCATCTCTTCGGCTGTCTAGGAGTGCGATCAGAACGCCTTAGAGGAGGATTTATGTGTGTATCGAGATTCGTGATTGGTTGTGGTTGATCAGAAGGGGATGTTTCTTCAGTGGGTGGCGTGGGGTCACTTGGTACTTCCTCTAATTCTATGATCTTGCCTTTCTTTTCTTTAACGAACGGTTCCTCAAGAAAAGTAGCATTTTTGGAAACAAACACCTTTTGCTCAGATTGATCATAGAAGTAGTATCCTATGGATTCCTTAGGATAACCTACAAAGTAACATAAGTTAGAATGAGATTCTAGCTTATCTCCCACTGTCCTCTTCACGTAAGCAAGACAACCCCAAATTCTTAAGTAAGAATAACTAGGGATTTTACCATGCCACATTTCATAGGGTGTTTTAGGGACTGACTTAAAGGGAACTAGATTCAAAATCTTTGATGCAATTTCTAAGGCATAACCCCAGAAAGAAGGTGGTAAGTCAGTGGAACTCATCATGGAACGAACCATATCGAGTAGAGTTTGAATCCTTCTCTCAGAAACTCCATTGAGTTGAGGAGTTCCCGGAGGAGTCCACTGAGAGACAATCCCATTATCTTTGAGATGATTAAGGAATTCTTCACTAAGATACTCGCCTCCTCGATCAGATCGAAGTACTTTGATCTTGTGACCAGTTTGGCTCTCAACCTCCTTTTGAAATTCTAGGAATTTCTCAAAAGCTTCAGATTTATACTTCATTAAGTATACATAACCATACCGACTAAAGTCATCGATAAAGGTTATGAAATACTGATGACCGTTTCTTGCGCTTACACTAAGTGGTCCAGAAACATCAAATTGGATCAAATCCAAGACCTTAGTGGCACGTTCCACAGTTCCTTTAAAAGGAAATTTGGACATCTTTCCTTTAAGACAGGATTCGCAAGAAGTTAACTCTTTGAGATCATTTTCAGATAATGATCCTAAAGTGTTTATCTTGTTAATTCTGTTCTTGGAAAAGTGTCCTAATCTAGCGTGCCGTAAGGGAGCTGAAACTTTGTCATCTCTCTTGCGTTTAGTTTCTCGTTGTATATTCATAATATTGATATTTTGTGTAAGATAAAGTCCATTACTTAGAGTACCGATGTGAACGGAAGAGTTGTTCCGTTTAATAAAATATTTACCATTCTTAATATAAGTTTCATAACCTTCACAATCTAAAATTGGAACTGAAATTATATTACGAATAATGTTCGGTACATAAAGGACTTTATTTAAAACTAACTCAAAACTACCTAAATCTAATCTAATTGTACCTAAAGCTCGAGCTTCAACTTTTGAGCCATCGCCGATCTTCAAGACACATTCTCCTTCTCTGAGATTATCATCCTTCCACTTCTGGATCGTGTCCCGCTCGGCCCGAGTGGGAGGGTCCCCTTCGGGACTAGGCTCCCCTTCGAAGAGAACATAAGTTCTCTTCTCAGAATCTAAAATGATTTTCAGATTCCTCAGCCAATCAGAATAGTTGGGACCAGTCAACTTATTTGACTCGAGGATTTATATAATACGGCTTTTGGTTGTCATTTCAAAACACGTAGAGAATCAAAGAATCTACGACCTAAATGGTAAAACAGAGAACTAATGAGCATGCTGAATTATAACGATATACAAAATATGAGGTCTTTAATCTAAAGTAGCTCCCACTGTTTTTCAAAGATCTATAATTCCCAAAAATCAAAGAGAAACACCTTTCCCGATGGGTACTAAGATCCTAAGCATTTTACCTCGAACCCACGACTCGTGGACATTCTAAGTAAAACCCTAGGTAGGTACAACTTACCAATTCTAACACCTTTAGAACTCTTAGTAATTGTTTTTGCATCACCTATCTTTCAATATGGACCCACGACTCGTGCGACATCCATATTTACTTAGGCGTTAAGCTAGACCCATCAATCATAAGATCATGATCAAAACTTAGTTCGAACGACCCACGACTCGCAAACATCGCCCTTGCCAAAATTGACCACGAAATATTGATTATTTAAAATGATCAATTAGGTAACTAACAACGAATAAGCTCCACTAGCTATCCCATGACTCGCGGACAATAACTAGCTTCACTTACTAAACTTAAAACCTATTGATGGAATGCTAGGAATTTAATTCAAAATTTACATCTCGAATTAAACACCTATTATTCGAAATGAGCTTAATATTTAATGGGAATTTTCGAATCAACCGGAGATTTATCCGGTTCGACCTCACCAACATATATGTTATCCAATTTAATTAGCCTTGATTAATGCAAGTACAACTTAAATGCATTTCACACAAGCACTTAGCAGATAACATGTCCTAGTATGATACTAACATGAGATGATCATGGGTCTATCCTATCTTATTCGTGAAAAGTGGGAGCCACTCCACTATCACAATTCTAACATACATGCCACATAAACAGTTTATATCACATAAGGAAAGCAGTAACAAAATACGAGCCCTATCTCTATTACATTTTCAATTGAGATTCCCCTCCCTAACATTTTGAGGGGTCTTCACTTATGGCCTCCTTGTTACTTGAATGTGGTCCATCTTACTCCATGGGTACATTGTCTCCAAAATGAAAATAAAAACCTCACCACCTATTCTACTCTCCAAAAAAATGAAAAAATACTGAAAAGTAATAAGGCTCAATCATCATATTGGCCTTAGACAAATACACGGGGCATACCCCGGCCTCAATATAGTAATATGGAAAGCCACATAATAAATCACATAACAGTACGCACATAAGTGAGGCTCCAACCTCAATTGTAAAACGCAACAATAGGGCTCCAACCCCAAATGTAAACCATCCATGTGCATAAATGTAAAGCATACAAAGACTAGTACCCATGATCACCTAACATGCATAAATTGCAAGAATTTAAACTTAACCAATAAATTAAAATTCTTGCTTTAAGCTCTAATAGCTTAAAACACGACTTAGATGCAATTCTTGTTCAATAGCCTTTTCTATAAAACCCGAAAAATAATAAACTAATAAAATTCCATTAATTTCTGAAAATTAATAATTTTATCCTTTCAATATTTTCATAAAATAAAGTTTATAATTTTACCAATATTTAAATCACTTTATGTTCTCAAAATCCCAATTTAAACAATTATTACAAAAAATAACTTTTTAATTTAATAAAACAAATTTTTCAGAAAATTAAATCGGGATCTCAAGGACTGAAAACACGAAAACGCGAAATTCGGGCCCGGAACGGCACGGAACGAGCAGCTGCTCGTCGCCCGGCATCGCTCGCTAGGCGCGCGCCAGCCTCGCACGGTGTCGGCAGCTTGCGCTACCAACCCGCGGGCGCAACTCGCTGCTGCTGGCGTGCGGGCGATGCCGGACGAGTACTCCCATGCTGTTGCGGGAGCGTGCGGGAGACTGTCCCGCGTGGTTGCGGGACAGGCGAGCAGGCGCGCCTAGGACGGCGTCGAGCGCCATTGCGCGACGGTGGCGCGCGGGGTTGGGGCATGCTACGAGTTGGCACGTTCCAACCTCGCGTGTTTGTTTCGTGTTTCGTTTTGTATCTCAGGTTTCTCCAAAACCCGGTTCAATCCAAAATCAAAATTATGATTTAAATGAATTTCAACTAAAACAGCTTTTCAAAAACAGATTTAAGAAAACAGTTTTCAAAAATTTTTAGGAAAAACACAGTTTCGTATGTCAGGCTTTCTAAAAGAACTCAAGAATACTCAATTCGCATCTAAGCCTAAGAATTTCTACCAAATTCAGAATAATTAAGACGAACCAGAAACACGATTAACGAGGTTACTCTGATACCACTTGTTGGAAAAACGGAATCAGAAAGCAGCGAAAATTTAAAAATTTTCCAACAAAAGGATCGAAACTCGCAATCATGAATCCAAATTCGTAAGGTAAAGAAACTTACTTTTCAATAATCTTTCTTGAAGCATTTCAAGCTACCCAAGAACGCTCTTCTCGCGGCTTGATCCTCTCTCCTTGGTAAAGCTCGAATCTTTAAAAACTTCTAACTTGAAGCTCTCTAGAGATAGTCCACCAACTTGACTACAATCTAACTAGTAAGGATGCTAGTTCTCTAGTTAGCGTTTAGGTTTAACATAGGGTTTATGTGATCTTGGAGAAAGGATGGTGTTCAATACATGAACCAAGAAGAATCGATCAATCCCTAAGGGGAGCTCGAGCTCCCCTATATATAGCTTGAGAGGGGCGGCCGAACCTAGTCCTTTTGGACTAAGGATTTGGTCTCTCTCTCTTATTACTTGATCATCAAGCAATTCCAAACCTTGATTTAAAATTCTAATTCAAATCAACTTTTAAGAGAGCTAAAATATCCAAAACCCTTTTGGATAATATTATACTTTATTTATTAATAAATAAATAACTTATTTATCTAATTAATTAATTCATAATTAATTAAATAGATTAATTTCTCCAAAATAAGACTTTCATTTTAATTCAAAAATTAAACCAAAGTCTATTAAATAATTAACACATTAATTATTTAATACATAAATAATATACACGTTCGACACACGTGTCCCTAAGGACACATGCCACTCACGTGAACCACACGTGTGTTTCACACGTGTGGAACCCTCTTGGTATGATCAACTCGTTTAATCATTTTAAAGCCTTAACTCATGTAACCAAGTTGGTTTGTGTGACCCTCTATGTTCTCAATTCAATTAGCAGTGACCCTAATTAATTAATTCACTAATTAATTAATCAGTCCACAGATTAAACGACCATAGTCTAGCAACAGGTGTTTAACCCCTAGCTGAATTGGAATGTCTCGATTCGACAGAACCTTTAAGTCATTGATTCATGTGAGATATAATCCTCCTACTTACTATCTCTCAACCAAGATCTAGGGTAAGGGAATAATCAGAACCCTAATAATCTGGTCTTAAAGCTAAGTGCATTTCATATCCATTTGATCTCAATCCAAGAAACCCTTTTCTTGATGTCTTGATCTATTGCCTTGGCCAAGGACTCCATATGGCATATGGATGACTTACACAATAAGAGATCACCTTGCAAATGCAAGTGTAGGTCCTTTCTTGATTCTCATTCACTTCCATGAATCACTTGTGCTGCCCCAACATAAGCCTTAAATCAGTTGTCTAAGGCAACACCCTTTAAAGCTTATACCTTAGACTACAGAGTTAACTCATAAAGTGACATTGAACCTCAAGTCTAAGGATAAATTAATCACATCAATGAATCGTGAGATATTTCCTAATCTGGAAGTTTCCATTTCCTGAAATAGAAACTTCATTTCCCATTTAGGAATCTTCTCACACGGGGCACCTCAGTGAACTTACTTATGGAAGTAAGCACCCTCATGTATCACGCACGTATCAACTATACACTTTGCACCTCCATGAAACAAGGTGGTCCTTCTTAAAGGCGTGATCCCACAAGCAAGCATTAAAGGAGTCAGGTTGACACTCCCACTGTCTGTAGGACTCATCAGCTTTGAGTGTTTTACTAATCATGACTTATGTGATATAGGGCTCGTTTCATGAACCATTTCACCTAAATGGTAGAGTCCTAAAGTCATCAGGTTTAGGGGAGTTCTCATACATGCACAGCTAAAGTAAACGCATACCAAACAAGAGCATGTAAAGAAGTGTTGCCTTAATTTGTTATTTTATTCAAAGATTGTCTGTGATTACAATAAGGAAAAGTACAAAGCGAATATACAATCGGCTTTCTAGGGCACTATTCCTAACACGCCCGTGTCTACCTAGTGAAGAAAATGAGACACACCCGTGTCTCAAGCCCATTTTCACGCCTACACTCTGACACGGCCGTGTCGATATTTTGCCTTGAGGGGTGACAGCCCGTGTCTTCCCCTACCTACACGTTTGCACAGTTTTGTTTGTCGTTACCTACCCAAACGAACTCCGATTGACCTGAATTTTGGACCACTGAAACCTTTTGAAGTCTAAAATAATCTCTAATTGGAATCACCTCAATATCTTTTCTCATTTATGAGATATAATCAATTCTTTTTGGTTTCGTCACTTCACCGAAAATCTGCATTCATCCAAATTCGGGGCCTACGCCATTTTCGCCTCACTTTGAACCACGATTCGAGCCATATATCCTTGGAAAGGCCTATTTCTCTAGTTTCATACCCAACAAAAAAAATTCCATTCCAACTTCTAGAACTCGAGATATTCCCAACTATCTACAACTTGCGCGTTTTCGAAAACTGTCAACTTTTGCTAAACTTTGCCTAAACCCCTCTTCTTGTGTTCCTTTCACTTTCTTGACCCCCGTATGTGATTTGAATGAATGGTATGCATGATTAATTGATAATAGGTGATATATTTTGATATGATTATGGATTTTATGTTGTGAATCCAATGTGTAAACGTGAAATGAAAATGTGAACATTTAAATGCTACAATATGGCTTTCTTTAAAACTATTATTTTCTTTATGTGTTAATGGATTGCTTTCACCTTAAATTGATTCCTATGCATTGTAAACATGTTGATATGTGTGTTATGATTACTTTTTTAAGGTTATGGCTCGATTTGATACGATTCACGAAAGATATGGAACGAATGAATTTCCAACCTCCATGTATTGATTGAACTCGAATGAATTGCTCACTTATGTGCTTCTAATGCATTAATTGTGCACATAAACACCTTCATAATATTTTATTGTCTCATAGGCACTTCGTATCATGTTCATTACATTGTCATGCGTCATATATAGTTCATATGGAGTCTTGAGTCTCACGAAATGCACCGTCTTACTTCTTGTATAGCTTTCTCCAGGGTGGAGACTTGCCGGGATCATAGGCTATCTTCAAGTATTTATTTGTTTTAGTATTGTTCTGTAAGGTGTAACAGGTGGGTTTCTCTTCTATTAGTTAACGCGACCCGATATATCCAATATGTAAAGTTTTAAGCCAAATTATTATATATATATATATATATATATATATATATCAAGTCTTTTTCAAGAGTAAATGATTTCGAAAGTAAAGCCTTTTTTTTTATGTATCCCTACCTTATGATTTTGGCGAGAACATTAATGAAGGCACGGGCCCAGGAACTTGATGCATGTGGCTATCCGGGGAGGCAAGGGTCGACGGTGATCCAGTGCTCTAGTTCCAACAAACAACTACGGTGATATCAGCCCTCACTAGGAGATTAGCGAGGAATGGGATCTGAGGCCTTTGGGGAATTCATGTACCCCTACTGGCAATAATGTATGGGTAGTCGAGCCTTGCAAACTCGTCCACTAACCGGAGGAAAAGGGGTAAATGTTTATGCATGAATGATTATGAATGAATGAATGTTGCATGATCGATAATGAACAAACAACTGGATAATGCACACACGAGGAGAAGGTTGGAGAATTCGCCACTCGCCAGGGCTCACGTAATGACCTCATGAATGAATGAAATTGATTGTTGTAATCCCGAGCGTTGTTTTCTTTGTTTTTACCCACTTAGAAAATGTTTCAAAACCTCGTACGGGATTATGACTTGCATGTGAGGGTGTTTAATTCCGTACTATTTATGTATTAAGCCCCTTTTTTATACCCACCAGTCTCTTAAAGGCTGAACCCAACTTTATTTCAGTTTTCTCTTGCAGGTGTCGAAGAGCTAGGTGGGATTTCGAGTCTGTCGAGTCTTGTGGTTAAGTCTGAGTCACTTCACACGTAAATTGTTAATTGAATAAGTTATACCAGAATGTATGAATGGTCATGTTTATATTATAATGAATCCGGGACCGGCTTCTAAGAATAGATTGAACCCATAAATTGTGATTTATGATTTATGTTTGATATTTTGGGACTAGGTATCTATGCTAGTTGAACCGTCACTTATTGTTTGTACTGTGATTGTCTTTATATTCTGCTTCCACACGTGTATTTATTTTGGTGGATTTGCCTATTTGGTTTCGAATTTTAGCTCCCGCCTAGCATAGCGAGTGAGTTGTGTCCCCGTTCGCTTTGATTCGACTCGTGTATGGATTACCCATTTCATATGCGGGTCGGGTCTAAGTGCGGGGGATGTGGCGTCACACGCTCGGGCGCTACAAGACAACTATAAAATATGTTTACAAATATATTCATAAAGACATAACAAAGTGAGAATTAATATTGTGTACAATAGTAAATAAAATTTTGATTATTTGATTAAAACTTTCAAGAGCTAGATTGGGTCTCAGCACTAGAACAATATGGAGAATTTTTTAATTTAATTTGAATGAGATTGATCCAATAATTATCAATTTAGCTCTACATTTTTCAAAGTAGCAATGCACAACTTATTGGTCGAATCAAAACTTGAAGGACATTTTGACTTGGGATCATTGCTCCAAAACAATGGTTCTTGAACAGTTTTCAATCTACTTGGAAACCAAAAAAATACAAAAAAAATACAAAAAAATTCCAGAGCATTATACATGAGGCAAGCAAGGTGAATATCCAAAAGATTTGAAGAAAGAATTGATGGCAGAGTACAACAAACTATTATAACAAGAAGAGATTATTTGGTTTTAAGAGTCAAGAATAATTGACTTCAATCCAGGGATAATCATACACGTTTCTTTTAGCTCTCAACCATAACAAGAAGAAGGGGGAACCAAATGAATTAATGCTCTCAAAATAGGTAATGAATGGGCAACCTATAATGATCAACTGAAGCCACACACTTGAGAGTACTACACTAAATTATTCAGTGGAGATACCATTGAAGAGGTGATGAGTCTTGGTATTAGCTTGCGCCAAAGCCACCTTGGATGGAGCAAAGTGCATTCAAAGTGTGGTTGAGGCGTTTCACAAGACGTTGGGCCTCAAATTAGATTTCAGCTAATCACATGTGTTATTCGCACCTTATGTGTCAAATGACTTAAAGTAGTAGGTTAGTACAATTCTTAGCATGAAAAGCACAAACAACTTAAGGAACTATTTGGGGGTGCAGATGAACTTTAGTTGAAACTATAATGAGCATTCCTCGATATTGATTAACAGAGTTGAAAAGCGTTTCTTGGGATAGAAGCCAAAACGACAAACCTTTTTGGACGAATGACACTTATTCAGTCCATCACGATCTCGATCTCCATCTACCATATGCACACAAATTGGCTCCTCAATCATGTGGTAATAAACCTGATCAACTCAAGCCCAACTTTCTTTAAGTGACTAATATAACAAAGAAACAGACCCATTTTGTAGGGTAGAAGAAGGTGACTAGAAAGAAGCGAGAAAGTGGATCAGGTCTTAGGGAAGTCCAAAAAGAAATATAACGATGCTCGCTAAAATGGGATGGAGAATGTTCAATAAGGAGGCAACGGTGTGAAACTAGATATATAAGAAAAAATATTTAAAAAGGGCGGACATTCTTGATCGAATATAAGCCTCAACTTATGGCTTCCCGAGCATGGAAGGGGATAGTTAGAAACACTTGAATGGAGGATTGAGAACGGTGAAGGGACGTCTTTACGAAATGATAGATGGTTATCACAAGGCAAACTAGCGGACATCTTTGGAGATAACATTATAAGGAGGAGAAAGATCTTATGGTATGTAATCTCATTGGCACAACAGCCGAAAACATTATTGTCCAAGCAGGTGGTGAATGAGATACTTAGTGTTCTAATCGCGTTTCATGATAACGGAGATAAGAGAGTCTGGACTGGGTCAACTAACGACAAATTCTCCTATAAAATGACATATGGTTTGCTTATGATGTGGGATGATACATGCGAGAAAAATTGGAAATGAATTTGAAAATTCCAAAAGTTCAAGACTTTCCTGTGACTGCCAACATGATAGCTTCCTCACGAATGTATAGTATGATAGAAAATTTGGGAAAAGTAATGTATGTACAAGTTGTATAGGACATGAATATGTGGACCACGTGCTGAGAAGTTGTCTATATTTTTATATGTCTTTTTATTTATTAAATATATTTGAAAGTTATAAACTATTATTTATGCTTAAAAGGTAGAATTACTTGGACAAATTATAATACACATTAAACCTTTTTTTTATATAATAATATAATTTTAAATATTTTTATTGATTTAATTATTTAAATTTTTATCTACTTTGAATTTCTACTTATCGTACCTGATTTGAAAGAGAGATTTCATATAAATATTTTTGTATGTGTAGCTTTTTAAGATCAAGATAGTTTATTAAAAATGTTATTATATATATTTAATTAAATTAGATATTTTTAATATTCTAATTTATTCAATAAATATTAACATAATAACTAAACGTATTCAAACAAAATTAAATAATAAACGTGCAATGCACGTTCATTTCACTAGTACTTTTAAAGTTTGTGAGAATATAGTCAATAAAAGAGAGGAATTTAATCAAACCTAATTTTAACTCCACCACCAAAATCTCAACGCTTGCAGATTCTTTAGCTGTTACAATTAAACCCTGAGTCATACAGGTCGACTCGTGATCAGACTTTTCTCCGTCTGATTTGGTTTTGAAGTAGACGAAGTCATCCATAAGTGACCAGAGAGGCGGACGCTTGATCCTCTACAACATCAGGAGTTGCACCCCATTGCAAAACTAAGATCTTGAAGCAAGAAGAAAATAAAATTGTTCTCATTTGAGATAATACAACTCTCATACGAGAGAATGAATACTCATGCAAAAGAAAGAATTAAAAAAAGAGAAGAGAATAACAAATGATAAAGAAAGAAAACAGAAATCTAGATTTCAAAGAAATCCGAATTTCTTAAACAGAGTTCTAAATCTACCTCAGTTGATAAAAGAAATCTAGATTTGACAGAAATCTTCTACAGAGAAAAAAAAAAAAAAAAAGAGAAACCCTAACTGTTCCTCTGTCATATTAAATATTAGTTACGACCAATGTTTTCAAAACCGGACCGGACCGGCCGGTTCGACCGGTGACCGGTGCCTGGTCCGGTCCGAACTACCCGACAAAACCAGTGCGAACCGGATCGGTATAGGGCCGGAAAAACCGGCCGGTTAACCGCCGATTTTGGCCCCATGAATCGGACCGGCGATTCACTTAATTTTGAGTTTTTTTTTTTTTTAAACTTAAAATTACCACATCCCTTAACCTTTTTTGAGTCTTAGAAAATGTTTTTGCATATTTACAATTCTCAAATCCCAAATTTAAAATCACAGGCCTCAAATTAGACGTTAAACACTTGAATATGGCTCTTTTATTCTAATATTGAACTATATTATATATTATATTTTTAATTTTAGTATATTATTATATATATATATATTATTAAAAATAATATTTTTATTTATGACGTCATACCGGTTCGACCCATGGTTGAACCGGTCGAATCGGTCCGACCGATAGAAAACATTGGTTACGACACTAAGGCCCGCGTGGAGTAGTCATGCTAGCTAATATTTAGCTAATTAAATATTAGCTACACTAAAGCCCTCGTGGTGTAGCTAAATATGAGCTAATATTAGTTTGGTCATATTAAATATTAGCTAAACCGTTTTTAGTGGGCTTTAATAAAAGGGATAATTATTGATAACTATCACTTATTCACATCCAATTTTAATTATCTCCCTTATCAAAAGTCTTTTAATACTAACTAAGGGTTTGAAACACTAAAGTTTTAATCAAGCCTTATTTTAAATAAAATTACTCTATTATCCCTAAAACAGAATTATAAAGACTCGCGTTACTCACTATTGCGATTTCACTTCCAACACAAAGAAAAAGAATTTTTGCAACAAAAAACTTTAGAGACGGTGAGCCTTGATTCCGTAGTAGCGATAGCTTTCGGAGTCGCCATGGAAGAAATTGAAGCAAGAACGAAGAATCAAACCAAAGATTGATCAAGAAACAAAAAATCAGCGATGAATTTCAAAGAATCGCGATCGAAGCGTGATGAATTTTTAGGGATTTCCTACTGATACCATGATAAGCTACAGAAAACTTGATGAAACGAAAGGGGAATTGAGCTGAGAGAATTGAAAAGTAAAATTGACTATCATAACTAATGAATTGAAAGCTGTACATGTGTCTGTATATATAATACATAAGGCATGGTGAGTTACACGTGTGCCTTGTTAATGGGAGGTAAATGACTTTAACCTCAACCCAAGAGTAAAAGAGAGAGACCACAAAGAGAGAAAGAGAGTAAAGACGGAGAAGATGAAGATTTAGTGGAGAGACGAAGAAAATAGAGAAGATTTAGTGGACAGAAGGAAAAGATAAAGAGAAACAACGGCCTCACAGGAAGAGAGAGATTAACATATGAATATTAAGGTACCCAATTTTCAAAATAAAGTATTGAATGATTCAAAATAAGGTATTCAATTAACATTGAAATATATTATATGGTTGAAAATAAGATATTGAATTGAAAACATAAGGTATTGGGTATAACATAAGTTATTTTAATTCCGCCCATTTCGCTAAGATCCAATACTGAACGATTGAATCCGAGTCCAGTCCATTTAAAAAGTTTGGGTTCTCCAATGAAAAAGCCCCAAATTATTACGACGCCGTTTCGGCTGTTTTCTGGATTACGTTTGTGTTATCCACTTCGATAAGCATTTTGCCCGCGTCTGCCATTACAGTTGAGCTTAAGCTATTTCTCTTCAGTTGAAAGGAGGAAAATGGCTTCTTCATCTCTCTATGCTTGCAATGCTTCCGCTTCTATTTCTAGAACGAAGAATAGCTTCAAAAATGAGGCGAAGCTTCCATCTTCTTCCTTTTTCTCGTCCTCAAATTTGTTCAACAGTAAGCGAACACTGCCGCTTTCTTCCAATCCGCGCCCTCTCACCGTCATTGCCATGGCTCCTCCTAAACCCGGCGGCAAACCCAAAAAAGGTGCGTCTAATTGTTCTAATTTCGAACCCGAATTCAATTTCTCGATTGAATTTTAGTTTGATTGAGTGGGTTTCTCCTTTGTGTGTTTTGCTGGCGAAATTGGCAGTTGTTGGATTGGTGAAGTTGGCTCTGGAGGCGGGGAAGGCGACCCCTGCGCCGCCGGTGGGGCCGGCATTGGGTGCGAAGGGTGTGAATATTGCGGCGTTTTGTAAGGACTATAATGCTCGGACTGCTGATAAGGCTGGTTATATTATTCCTGTTGAAATTACGGTCTACGATGTGAGTTTTTTCAGTTTGTTCGCAATGATTGTGTCGTTTGAGTTGTTGGGAAGTTTGGGTTTTGGGATTGATTGGTGTTTTGATTGATTATTTGCAGGATAGGAGCTTCACCTTTATCTTGAAAACTCCACCTGCCTCAGTTTTGTTGCTTAAGGCTGCTGGTATTTATCTCTCTGCATCTTTTGCTTGAATAGTTTTTATATTTCTTTGTTTATTGATGCATGGATGCAATCATAGAACTACAATGTGTCTATAATACCAGAAGAAAGAAAAGCAATCCAGGAATGTCGATGAAAAGCCATGCCATATGGTATGTGGATATTGTCAAGAACATAATGCAATCTTATTACTGTTTATGTTGATAAGAAGATATAAAACCTTTTCATATGTGAATTTGGATATTTGATATCTATACCTACTTCTAGTTGTGCGTATTTACAAGACAAGGGTTCTGTTACTTCAGTAGAGAATGAACTGAAAGAATGTAGCATTAGAAAAGTTATCCATTTGTAATGCTTTTTATGTAAAGTTGCTGATTCCTCATAAAAAATGTTGCATCATACTTTCATTAGTGTTCTCTTACCATTCCAAACGTCAAAAAGGTGTGCCATGGTAAATCTTACAGATAAGTTCTTCATGGGAAGCTAGTTAATGTTGTATTTGAATGAAGCTATTCTCGTGGAAACATTAACACTATGTCCAGGTTCTTTTATCTGTCTCGTCTCAATCCTCAAAATAGTACCTCGAAATTTTGTGGCTAGGGGCATTGGCTATGTAAATGATCCAATGAATAAAAAACACAAAGTTCGACTATATGAAGCGGGGATATATTTTCTGTGGTGCTTTTTCTTGCCAAACGGAGATGCCAACATAACCTAACAATTCATCATATTTTATCACTTCATATAGTGATTTTAGTTTTTCGTTCTGATAAGATGGAGTCATCAATGTTGATTACTGTGTTTTTTATATGTTTGTTATCAACATTGATATTTTGTTTGAAAACCATGTATATGTTGGAAATCTTACTCAAGATATTGGCACCTTGAATTTAAGACGTGATAAGTGCTGTTCCTAGAAAGAACTGTTGAAGAAGAAAAATGGTCACCTTGCCAGAAAAGAGAAAGAAAACATCAATTTATTCACTTACATCTTTAACGAATGTGTTTTAATGCAGCGATTCTGTGAAATTAAATGGCCAACTAATTTCCCTTTTAACACTATTTAGGCGTGGAGAAAGGATCAAAAGACCCTTCAAGGGAGAAAGTTGGTAAGGTTACAATCGACCAGCTGCGCACAATTGCACAGGAAAAATTGCCGGATTTGAATTGCAAGAGTGTTGAATCGGCAATGAGAATTATAGCAGGAACTGCTGCAAATATGGGAATTGATGTTGACCCTCCTGTACTTGAACCAAAAAAGAAGGAGCTTGTGTAGGTCTGTATCTTACTTTACCTTTTATCTGTTTTTTTTTTTTTGTATGTAATTTAGTTTATATGCATTTTTTTGCCTCGAAACTGAAAGTTGTATGTGGAAGTAGACTATTTTATTGGCTATACAGATATCTCTTCTCTACACTGGATACATCATCGTTGGAAATGCTCTTTCTTGAATCCCACTTTCAGTCTTTCTGTATATGCTGGATTTGTCAAAATTATTTTTTCATCTTTTGTATTGCCTCTGCCCTCTAGGATGTATCTGAAACGAGCTGGATCGCGCTAAGATCCGCTCAAATTTTGATAAATTCAAACTCAAGCTGAGCCAAGTCATGGCTTGAGATATAATTGAGTCGATTCGAACTTAATAATTCTAGACCGGCTCGGCTCGTTTACATTCCGCATTGCCTGCTCGTAGTCACTTTGGAAATTCAGATGCTTTATGTGTGTTGTTTCTGGTATTGAGCTCTACAGAAACTATTCTACCCCTCAATTTGGGTGTTTTGTCTTGGGTGGGGGGTGGTATTATCTTGGTTATTAGTAATTACAACTGTAGTTAAATTACCTGTAATGTGTACCCCCTTTTCTAGATGGTGTGTAGCTATATCTATTTCAAAACTCATTAAGTTTCATATGTTATAAATATGTTATTTCGAGCTTATGTGATATGATTTATTTAAACACAAGCTCTCATAAGAATAAAAGATTGTATGCTTACAAAATGTTAACAACAATAATTGTGCTATAACATGCTTGAGGAGATACCAATAATGTATGGAAACTTCTAAAAATTTTTTTTTTTTTGCGTCGTCGTGCTTGATATTTTTCACATAAAAATTCAAAAAAAAAAAATAAAAATGTGTCGCTGTATTCGTGTCATGTTGTGCCTGTATCGTTATTCTTCATATCCGTACATCATAGCTATCACATAAGTTTTATCACTCATTTTATGAAATCTTTTAATATTTTGTAATGTATTTTAAAGAATTCATTAGTTCACCAAATATTCTTTTAGTTCAACCTAAGGGTGCTTCGGAGTTGAATTAACTATTGTCAAAACACATTATTTTGTAGATACACTTTCACATGTATTTGAGAAGGGAAGAAGCCCAGTCTTTTCGCGGGAAGAGGGGCGAGACTTGAAAAAAAAAAAAAAAAACGAAGTTATTGTTCCAATAGTATATATAATAGAAAATTATAACTCAAATCCATGTCGATCGAATCTAATCAATTAAAATAATAAATGTATTATACTTATTATTTGATTTGTCATTTTTCTAAATTTTTTCACCAACCACACCATAAATATAAAACACTCATTCCCTTATTATATCAATTTGATCGAGATAGACTCAAATTAGAATATACCATCTGAAATATATATGATTCGAATAGTATAAAAATTATAACGTTTTCTAAATAAGCTATCAAACTGAATTATAATATGAGGTCATTCTTTTAATTATTTTATTATAGTCAATATTTGAATTTTGTTAAAGAAAATCTGTGGCTGCACGTTTTATTTATTTGGACACCGTTACATTGGCTCCATTGATATTTCAAGTTTAGTCGTGCTTAGACCTTTTCTTAACGTGTGCTACAGACATATTTTTGCACCTACATGTCACATGTCACATGTCACATGTCACATGCCTAGTCTATACAGTATAAAAAAGAAAAACACAAATATTGTCCCTGCAAAAAATAATCCTAAACTTTTGAACTTAAGGGACAATCACTAAATTTTATACTTTCAAAAAATAAAATTTTGAAGTCCAATTAGTAACGCTTCAACATATAAAATACATGTCCTAATTTCTAGCACAAGAAATCCACATTTCCGCTATTTAGGATCCGTTCCTTCAACTATTGATTTATCTTATTATCGAATAATTTATTAATAATATAGCAATCCTTTTTTCACATTAATTTACATATTCGGATTTAAGAAATTAAGGTAAGATTCACACTATATTAGTGATGGGTCCGAGAACGGGTGGATCCGAATCCGATCACTTTACGATTTGTATTTTGTGGAGGAAACCACCGGAGCTTCGCCGGAAAAAGAGAAAGGGGTTCAACCTGTTGGGACAAGCACAAGAAAAGTCAGAAGGCCAAGCTGGGGGAACTGGGGGTGATACCCAGTTTGGCTCTCCGACGCTCAAGTCAGTTTTGTGTATGAAGGAATGTAAGTTCAGTCACAGTTGCAGAAGTGAAGAAAGCTTACTTGTGTAGAAGATGACTTTAGCTATTTATAGTTAAGGGTCAAGGGCCCTTTGGTCATTTGCCTCAAGTGGTCCTGGCCGAATGTTGCCCTAACACGTGGCGCTGTGAGAGAGAAACCTAGGAGGAATCTTCTGCAAAAGCGGCCAAAAGTTAGTGCTGGCAACAGTGGCAGGTGCGCGGGCATGTACGTTGTGTCAGAGAGCCATGTGGGCGGTTGGTAACGAGGGCTTGAGAGCGCGCCCGTGTCAACCTGGATTACTGGAAGCCAAGGCATCCGCGGGGGGGAACGAAGGCTTCAGTTCAAATGACGAGCCGAGGGGGAAGGCCACTCTGAGGGAGTGTGACGCTCGAAGAGGGTTCCCTTGGCACGTGGGCGTACCGATCCTTTAGTATGTAGGACGCTCGTTGGAGTGACAGCGCTCGTTGGGCTTAACTCCAGAAGAAGGATTGCGCTCGTGGCGCTTAGCGCTCGTGTGCTGATGGGGGCAGCCTTGGGGAGACAGATGTCATCATCTCGGTGATGCCACGTGTCTTAACGTGGGACGATCGTATTTTGACCCCATCATTTTGCCCCCCAATTCTGTAGTCCTTAGTGATAAGGACTGTAGAATTTTGACACGCTTAATCTCTTGCATGCAACGCTCGAATAGGACTTGGCGTGTTGAGCAATTTTTCCTCTGAATGCGCCATTAATGCGGTCTCTTCAATTGACCGTTCGTATCACTTCCGCATTAAATGCTGTACTTATTCTGAAGCATTCGAATCGTCAGAGCATTAAATGCGGGTGCGCGTGGGGCGCGTGAGCATTGGGAAGCATGTGCCGGTTCCATAAAGTGGGCGGTTTCCTAGGCGGGAAATGATTACCATTTTGAATTTATTGTTGAAAACGGTACCAACTCCCATCCCTATAAATACGGGATCCTGAAATCTTGTCACTCTTTACGCATTCAAAACTTCCAAGTATCCTTTGCAAGAAGAATTCTCTCGCACTCCAGCATCTTCAACCTTTCTCCAGTTTTCTCAAAAACCTTCAAGGTAAATTTCCAGTGTAACTTTCTAACTTTGCTAACCGTAGATTTGGACTTTAGGATTTCGTAATCCCTTAGATTTTCCGCCTCTCTGAACCCAAATCTCTTTCCAAGAACACTCCCAAATCCCAGTTTCTGCCATGGCCGACCAACATATTGAGGAATTTGCCCGTGAAATCCAAGAGATGGCCACTGAGAGTTCTTCTTCCCACGATTCCCCCAGAAACGAAGAGTTGGGGGCGGCGGTGATGGCTACGGAGGATAGAAACCCTAGCGGAACGGATCCTCTTTTTGAGGAGATGGATCTGGTTATGGAGGCAGAACGGCAAGGGTCTGTTCTCCCCATAACCCAAAGTGCCACACATCCCCACCGCCACACCGTGACCGTGGCCGTTGCAAACCCGCTTCCAGTGGCGGAAGCCATAACCGGGCCTTCAGAAAGGGCCCGTGACAAGGGAAAAAGTAAGAAATCCCAAAAATCCAAAGGTCCCAACGAGGGTGAAGGGTCAGGCTACCAGGCTACCAAGCGCACGCCTGACGAGACTCCCAGTACAGTCACCGTGGGAGATGTGAAAACAATGATGGCACCCATCTATTGGGACGAGCGGTATACATGGAGAATTCCACAAAGCCACGAGCGTGCGAATAATCCGCCTCCTGGGGAGATGGCAGTGTACGTGGATACCGTGCGTTCAGGAGGCTTGAGGTTCCCTATCTCGGTCTCCATGGCTCATTTGCTAAATGACCTGTGCCTGTGTCCATCGCAAATTGTGCCCAACGGTTTGGCCCTTCTAACCTGCTTCATAATTCTGATGAGGAGCATGGGTTACGAGCCCCTCTTGCGGAACTTCAACGCCCTATTTCAGGTGGTCAGTTCATCCCGCTCATCCCCCGAGGCCGGTTTTTATTATGTTCAAGCGAAGGCCCATATGAAGCTGATCAACTCGCCCTCGAGCACTTATGGCATTGATTGGAAGGAAAAGTTCATCTTTGTCAAGGCTCCAGCAGAAGAGGGCTTTGGGGTGATCACGGAATGGGGCTCGTACTCAAAGAGCCGTTTGCCACCCTCTCTCCCCAAAGATTGGGCCAAAAGTCTGGCAACAACCCTAAGGGACGAGGGTCACCTTATACAAGCGAAGGACTGGATAGACGATGCGGAACTCATGTTCTTGTGTGGTCTTTCCAACGACCCTTACTACCTTGACAACCCTCCGGCTCGTGACTTAGAGAGAGACGGTTAGATTCTTAGGGCACTAACTTTAGATAGGAATAAATACTAACTGCTTCCTTGTACTTGTAACTTGCACTTTGAGTAGGTGGTTTGAATATTCCTAACTCTTGAAATTTTCATTCTTGCAGGAGTCGCTATACTTGAAATGGCTGGCGGAATTAGACAAGCGGCTCGTTTTGCCCATGCGAACAGAAACCAGACCCCACAGGGGAACCAACAGCGCGAGCTACAACGCCCTCGTAACCGCAACGATAGAGGGGACGCTCGTGGTGGCGCCAGTTCGAGCGCCAACCCTGAGGTGCAGCCCCCTCGTGGCCGAGGGGAACGTAGATTGGTCCCGAGGGAGACCAGGGGGCGATCAAAGAGAGCAGGTGATGTACAACCCCCCATCCCTTCAGAACAACCGAGGCCAGTAACCACACTGGCGATAACAGAGGCTCCTCCGAGCGCAAACAGGCCTTCCCGCAAGAGGAAGAGAATGCCCGATTCTGCCGCGATCAAGGGCAAGGGCAAACAAGTGGTTGAGGGCCCCCGTGGCGAGGGGGAAACTTCCTCTTCAGAGGAAGAACGCATGTGGGAGTTCCCCCGACAAGGGGACAGGGATTTTTCCGGCGCCACCGACGGGGGGCCGGTTTTGCTGAGGCCGGGCTCGGTCGCCCAGGCTGTTACCGAGAATTTGTACAGCAAGGCTCAATTCTCGGCTGACCACCGGCATCTCTACAGTGAATCTGTGGAGAAAGTGACCCTCGACGCAGCCCACGCTCTAATTTCCGTAAGTAATCATTCCTTACATTCTTTCTTTCCTTTTCTGTAAATCACCATTTTTTGGCTAACACTTTTCCTCTCGATTATGCAGCAAGTTCTTCCCCGGCTCAAAAACGTGCAAATGCGAGCCTCCATCTACGCCGACCGGAAAGCTAAATACAAGAAGATGGCGCGCTCGAACGACCCGGCTCAAATTCAAGCAGAGCTGGATGCAGAAATTGCAAAGTACGAATCCCTCAAGGATTTGTTCAACACGACTGAGGAGGAGCTGGGGAAGCTTAAGGAGGACTTTGTGGCGGTCGATGGCGCTCGAATTGGCTTGGGCAACCAGCTGGCCCAGGCCAACGAGCGGTGCCAGAAGGCCGAGGCAGAGAGGGAGAGCTGGAAAGCAAGGGCTTTGGACGCCGAGCGCAAATTCAATGATACAGTCAGCGAGTGGCCTCGAAGCCTAGAGCGTGCGAACAAGGAAGCGCTGATCAAATTCTGCCATTCCAAAGCCTTCAACTTCGCGGCCTCATTACACTGCTTGGACGAGGCTCAAAATGCCTTCAACCTGGCAGTGGATCAGAGCATCCACAAAGGGCTGACGGATCCGGCGATGAAGGGAGCCGAGGGCACCGGGCTCATGTTTAATGAGCGCTGTGAAGAAGCAGATGAGGATCCCAACGACCCCGCGGACGGCATAGCGGAAATGGAGTACGACTTCTTGGTCAAGTTGATCCAGGATGAGTACACCGACGCTCATAGGGGAGGGGATGCGGCCCAAGGTGATGATCCTGAGGACGAGCCTGAAGCGCCCATCATAGAGGAAGCCCCAGTCCAAGCCGATGAAAATGCCAACGCTCCTGATGCCGGTGCAGATGAGCCCAACAATCCCCAAGCTCAACAGCAAGAGCCTGAGGGCCCAGTCCATGGTCCCGTGGCTCAAAACATTTTGGTGATTGTTGATGAAGATATCGCCCCCGCCGCTTGAAGCTTTTCCCTTATAGCATTTCTCTGTATTTTTCAGCTTTCATGCTTTTCCTTGTAATAGAATTTCATGGGCCTTTGAGCCCTCTTGCCTTGTAAGACTTTTCCTTTTGCAATGAATAATATTCCTTTTTCATGTCTTTGTTCTCCAGTTCCTTTATGAATCATATAATAAGACTGTGTAGCATACTCCTTGAATGTTTTATTTCTTTGATGCAATGAAAATTTGTCTAAGTCTTGAGCGCTCGTGAGGGTCTTATGGTGAGATTGGCCCCCTGCTCCAGGCTT
The DNA here is from genome assembly GCA_037501455.1 of Lantana camara. Classification (NCBI taxonomy): domain Eukaryota; kingdom Viridiplantae; phylum Streptophyta; class Magnoliopsida; order Lamiales; family Verbenaceae; genus Lantana; species Lantana camara. Next base: position 116,078,697 of record CM074857.1, read on the forward strand.
GTATAAATTTTTGCCTTTGTAAATCTATCTTGAAAATTTGTCTAAGTCTTGAGCGATCGTGAGGGTCTTATGGTGAGATTGCCCCCCCGCTCAAGACTTGTATGAATTTCTGCCTTTGTAAATCTATCTTGAAAATTTGTCTAAGTCTTGAGCGGTCGTGAGGGTCTTACTGTGAGATCGCCCCCACGCTCAAAACTTGTATAAATCTTTCCTTTGTAAATTTGTTTAAGCCCTGAGCGATCGTGAGGGTCTTACTGTGAGATCGCCCCTACGCTCAAAACTTGTATAAATTTTGTTGTGCCTTTGGGGGAATTTTGCTAAGTCCTGAGTGTGTGCGAGGGTCTTACTGAGTGGTTGCCCTCGTTCAAGACTTGTGACATTCTTTCCGCCCTTGGGGGATTTTGCTAGGTCTTGAGTATTTGCGAGGGTCTTACTGAGCGGTTGCCCTCGTTCAAGACTTGCGCAATTCCTTTTTGATTCTGAGACCATCGTTCGAGCGCTCTGGCTCTTATCGTCTTTCTGGTTCTGCAAGAAATCCCATTTTCGAGCGCAAGGCGTTTTAAGAAACGGCCAAGGCCTACTAGGACTTTCTCTGAGGGAGATCCCACTTTCGAGCGCAAGGCGTTTTAAGAAACAGCCAAGGCCTACTAGGATCCGTTCTCGTAGGAGATCCCGTTTTCGAGCGCAAGGCGTTGTAAGAAACAGCCAAGGCCTACTAGGATTCGTTCTTGTAGGAGTTCCTGTTTTCGAGCGCGAGGCGTTGTAAGAAACAGCCAAGGCCTACCAGGATTCGCTCTTGTAGGAGATCCCGTTTTCGAGCGCAAGGCGTTTTAAGAAACAGCCAAGGCCTACTAGGATTCGTTCTCGTAATCTTCTTCCAAATCGCCTAATTGGCTGTGAGCGTAACCAGTCTATCCTTATGAGGGCGTCCCCCCATGCGGAGTAGAGTGCTGGCCAGCGTAAACCATGCGAGATAACAGCATAAATATTGGAATGAGTTGCCAACCACGCTCGCAAAGACGAGGGACGTGGGACTTATTCATTCAAGCAACCAAAGAAACAGGAATATTAAAGAAATTAAAAAGATTAAGTTACCGCTTACTGGCGATTGGAAGTACATAGAACCCGTCAAAGAGGGTTGTTACATTAGGGTTTGTAAAGAGCTTTTAAACATAAAACCTTCGGAGGTTACATGCGTTCCAAGGGCGAGGCAAGCGCTCACCTTGAAGTGTCTCCAGGGTGTAAGTGTTGTTAGCTCTGAGTTGTACGACCTTGAATGGACCTTCCCAATTGGGATCCAATTTCCCCACATGCTTGGATACTTTCACTTTCTTTAAAACCAAGTCTCCCAGCTGGAAAGTTCTTTCCCTCACACGCTTGTTATACTGTTGGGCCACGGAGGCTTTATAGTGGTGGATCTTAGCCCACGCTCGGTCTCTCCTTTCATCCAGTAAGTCCAACTCCAAGCTCCTGTTGCCATCGTTGAGCTGAGGCTCGAAATAGCCTACTCGAGCGGATTCATTTACTATCTCCGCTGGTATCATCGCTTCTGACCCATAAACGAGCGCGTATGGTGTTTCTCCTGTGGCCGCTCGTGGGGTTGTGCGATAAGCCCAAAGCGCTCTTTGCAGCTCCTCAGCCCACTCACTTTTCTTGCTCTCAAGCATGGTTTTCAGATGTTGCAAGATGGTCCTATTGGTAACTTCTGCTTGCCCATTGGCTTGAGGATGACCTACAGAAGTAAATCGCTGCTCGATTCCCAACTCAGAACACCATTCTCGTGTGTCAGCCGCTATGAACTGGGATCCGTTGTCAGAAATGAGCACCCTCGGTATGCCGTACCTGCAAATGATGTTTTTCCAAATGAAGTCCCTCACAACCTTGAAAGTGATTTTTGCAACAGCTTCGGCCTCGGCCCACTTGGTGAAGTAGTCGACGGCTAAAATGACAAACTTCTTTTGTCCCGCAGCCATAGGCAAGGGGCCCACAATGTCTATCCCCCACTGGTCAAAAGGCCAAGAGACATCTATTGGGATCATCTGTGCGGCTGGCAATTGAGGGAGATTTGAATGAAATTGGCATTTGGGGCACTTCCTTGAAAATTCGATGGCATCTTGGAGAACTGTAGGCCAATAAAACCCACTTCTCAGAATCTTTTTTGCCAAGATACGCCCTCCTGAATGATTCCCACAGCTTCCATTGTGGATGAGTTCGAGCGTCTCCTTCGCTTGTGAGGGCCTCAGGCATCTCATTGGGGGTCCTTGAAACGATTTCTTGAACAACCTCCCCTCGGGATCCAGAGCGAAACGAGGGGCTTTATTTCTGACTTTCCTCGCTTCCACCTTGTCAGCGGGGGTAATTCCATCCCTAAGGAAGATGACGATGTCGTCGAGCCAACAGGGCTCGCTTGGATCAATCATGGCGATCATCTTGGTGGCGACCCTTTCCTTGATCAAAGGTTCCTCAGTTCTAAGGAACGTAACAGAACGTTCGGAAGTGCCTTCTAAAGCTGAAGCAAACTTTGACAGAGCGTCTGCGCGCTCGTTTTCTCCTCGCGGCACTTGAAGTAGATGAAATTCCTTGAACTTCCCAATGATTTCTCTGGCTTTACTTAAATACTGCACCATGGTGGTTTCTCGAGCCTCATAAGTTCCTTCAATCTGGCTCGCTATTAATTGTGAATCCACATAAGCAGTGATTCTGGAAGCTCCATTCTGAAAAGCAATATTCAACCCTTGCACGAGGGCTTCATATTCTGCTTCATTATTAGTGACTTGGAAATCCAGCTTGATTGCAAAGTCCAATTCGATCCCATCGGGGTTTCTGAGGGCCACTCCTACTCCTCCCCCTTGAGCGGTTGAGGAACCATCTGTGTGCAGTACCCATAACCCCTCACTCTCCGCAACGGTGGGCTCGAAACCAAAGCGTTCAACCAACAAATCCGCCACAACCTGGGCCTGTATCGCGGTCCTGGGCTCGAAACATAGGTCAAACTGGCTCAATTCGATGGCCCACTTGATTAATCTGCCAGATACGTCCGGCTTGGACAACACTTGCTTCAAAGGTTGGTCGGTAAGAACTGTTATGGAGTACGCTTGAAAGTAAGGCCTTAGCCTTCTTGAGGCGTTAATAAGAGCGAACGCAAATTTCTCATTCTCCAAATATTTCTTTTCGGCTCCTTGCAATGTTTTGCTCAGATAATAAACGGGTAAATGTTTCCGTTCCCGTACAGCGATCAGAACTGCGCTTGTGGCTTCTGGAGAAACGGAGAGATACATGAATAATTTCTCGCCTTCGACGGGCTTAGTCAGCAATGGGGCGCTCGATAAATAAGCCTTCATATCCTGCAGCGCCCTTTCGCATTCCTCCGTCCAAGCAAAGTTACGTGCGTTCCCTAAAATTTTGAAGAAGGGAAGGTTTCTGTCCGCCGAGCGCGAAATAAATCTGTTCAACGAGATGATTTTTCCCACTAGGACCTGCACTTCCCGCAAATTTCGAGGGGAAGGAATCTCCAAAATAGCCTTGATCTTCTCCGGATTGGCCTCAATTCCCCTCTGACTGACCATGTACCCTAGGAACTTTCCTCCCTGTACTCCGAAGGTGCATTTTGAAGGGTTCAACTTCATCCCATACTGGCGCAAAATTGAAAAAGTGCGCTTGAGATCTTCCAAATGGGAATCCTGGCGCTCGCTTTTGACAATCATATCATCCACGTACACCTCCATGGACTTACCGATTTCTTTTTCAAACATCTTGTTAACGAGCCGCTGATATGTAGCTCCGGCGTTCTTAAGTCCAAAGGGCATGACTAGGAAGCAATATACCCCCAGATGGACAACGAACGAGGTTTTGGGGCGATCTTCTGGGGCCATAAAAATCTGATAGTATCCCTGGAAAGCGTCCATCATGCTCATTAGCTCGCAACCAGCGGTCGAATCCACCAATTGATCAATCCGGGGCAGTGGGTAAGGATCTTTAGGGCAGGCTTTGTTGAGATCAGTGAAATCGTTGCACATGCGCCACTTATTTGCGCTCTTGGGCACCAAGACGACATTGCACAACCACTCCGGGTACAAAATGGGCTCGATATATTGAGCCTCCAAGAGTTTATTAACTTCCTCTTCAATGACTTTTTTCCGAAAACCATGTACATCCCGCTTTTTCTGCTTGATGGGTTTGAAGGAGGGATCTACATTAAGCCTGTGGACAATGACGCTCGGGTCAATCCCTGTGAGATCAGAGGCTTTCCACGCAAATACATCCTTGTTTTCCCTTAGAAAATCGATCATCATGATCTGAGAAGGCCCGGAGAGGTTTGAACCTATCTGTGTAGTCTTATCTTTGTTTCCGGGCTCCAGCTCAATGGTAAGGAACTTTTCCGAGGGTTCGATCCTTACCTCAGGGCGAGGAAGTTCAAGCGCCCTCTTCTTTCCTGTCAAACGGTCGCCAGCTGCTGGTTCACTCTTTCCCGGCTCGTCTCCCTCTGAGGACGATCCACCAACGGTCCCTGGGGGAACATTTTCGAGGGGATTCTCCCCGTTGTCTCCCCTCTTCTTCTTATTCTTCTTCTTGTTCAATTTCGCCCTCTTTCGTGCCGGGCTGTCCTCATCCAGGTTGGGGAAGTCCACTGATTTTTTGGTGGAACCCATTTGGAAGGTTTTCTCCGCTTTTGGCTTTCTAAGGGACAGCATGTAACATTCCCAAGCCTCTCGCACGTTGCACAGCACTTCTCCCACGCCCTCGGGAGTAGGGAATTTAATCTTCTGGTGGTAGGTGGAGATGATGGCTTTGAAATCCACGAGGGCAGGGCGCCCAATTATGATGTTATATGGAATGTCAATCTCCACCACCGCGTACGTCACCAAGAGTGTTTTGCGTTGAGGGGCTCGGCCGAACGAAGTAGCTAAGCGTATTTGCCCTCGTGGGACAACTTCTGAGCCTCCAAAGCCGATGAGGGCTGTTTTGAGAGGCTCGAGCGGGAGATCAACCTTCATCTTTAAGAATGTAGAGTAAGGCAAAACATTAACGGAGCTTCCACTATCTACCAATACCCTTTTTACAACATGATTATGAACATCTAAACTAACCACCATGGGACAATCCGAGGTTATACCCTCCCCATGGGGTGTTACAATATGTTCTAGATCCCTATCATCAAAGCCTATTACATCATTTTCTCTTGATCTTGGAGCGCTTGATCTCTGGATGGCGTAGATAGGTTTGGGCATTGCTGGGCGTTGGTTGTAGCTCAGGACGTACCTCCGTCGGGAGGCGTTGGAATCCCCCCTGATGAGCCTCCTGCAATCATATTTATGACTGCGAAGGGCTCGTTTTCTTGCTCAGGGGCCTTGCCTTTATTGCCTCGGCGGCTGCTGCTTTCGGGGGGTCCCCTACCCCTTGGGCTCTTTGACCGGGATGGACTCCTCCTTCTTCTTCCGGAGCGCTCATTGCATTGTTCATCGTAGCGCTCGAGCACCCGGACAAATTCCTTCAAATGGCCCCCTGCGACGAGCCTTTGGATTTCAGCCTCCAATTGGCGGCACTCATCCGTGTCGTGCCCTCTTTGCTTGTGGAAGGCGCAGTATTTGTTCGAGCGCCTGAGTGAGTCTGTTTCTCTCATTTTGATGGGTCTTTTGAAGAGCTTCTTATCAGAGAGATTATAGACTTCTGAATTTGGCCTGGTGAGCGGAATTCGCTCGAATCGACGAGGGGGTGGTGGCGACCTCCTGCGCTCTTGAGGGCGCTCTTTCTTGACAGCCACATCCCGTCCCCGCTCGTGATGAGGTCGCTCGTTCCTGGCCGGGCTGTGATGCCTGGGACCATTCGTCCCGTACATATCCTCGAGCGCAAAGAACGGCTCGGCTATTTCTCTTAGGCCCATGAGGGTCCCAGGCCTCCTCTCCACAATGGCATCAGCAAATTTTTTGCTAACATATTGCTTGTGATCCACAGCCTGAAAGAGCACTGGGATCAAGAAATCCATAGAAGGCCTCTCCACCTGTAGGATCTCCTTGTTGAAGCGGGCGAAGAACGAGCGCAAAGATTCGCTCTTGCCTTGCACCACGTTGTACAGGGCCGTGGGTACGGTAACTGGCGCCTTCAAAGAATTGAAGTGGTTGAGGAAGGCATTGGCCAGTTCTTCATACGAGTGGATCGAGCGCGGCGGCAGTCGCTTGTACCACTCTTGAGCCATTCCTACCAAGGAAGTGACAAACACTTTTGCCCAGTAATGGCTGGAATGCTCGTAGAGGTGCATGAGATGCACAAAGTGATCCAAGTGTTCAGCTGGATCGGTTGTCCCGTCGTAACGGTTGATGGAAGTGGGGACTTTGGCCATGCCTGCTTGGGCCATCAGAACTTCTTCTACGAGGGGTGAACCCCTCGCCAGTGGGTGATATTCATACGTGCCGAAGTTTTCCTCCGGCTCCTTGCGACGGGGGACCCTTGGTGGAGGGTCCTTGGTGCGGGTGCTTCTGGCGTCAACCCGTTTATCCCGACTAGGGGAGATCTGAGTTGAGCGCCCTCGTGAGAGCTGTCCCACAATATCCTTGAGACCCTGCAGCTGGTCTTGCACAGCCGCGAGGATGTCAGGACTTACGTCTACTTGCTTGTCCTTATGGGCTCGTGAGCCCCTCCTGGAGACATGAGAGTCTCCTTCATTTTCGTTCACTCGCTCCGTGGGCTCTTTATTCCTGCCCACGGAGGGACGCTCGTTGCCCTCCTGCTGGGGCACTTCTCTCGCTGGTGGTGGTGGTGGTTGTGCCCTCAGGACAGCCTGGGCTTCTCTGAGGGGAAAGTTTTGCTGTCCGCCTAAAGGGGCTGCAACCTGAGTGGCCTGCCCAGAGGGGAAGTACATGGAATGGAACCTTTCCCATGCCCCCTGAGCCGCCTAAACCTCACATTGGGCGTAGAGAGCCCTCAATTGTTGGGTGGTCAGTGGAGGTAACTCCACCCCTTCAATCTCCCTGGGGACCACCACGGGGAGCTGGAGTTGTCCGGCGTGATACGGCTGGACCGGCGGCATCATGACGGCCGGAGTAAGAGTATATCCTGGCGGAGGCATCATATAGCTCTGTGCTTCAAGGTTCATTTGGGGATGGACCCAGGAGTTCTGGGCCAACGGCGGAGGAGCAGAAAGAGAGACCCCTCCAGCGGTGGTGGGAATCTGCAGTGCCGGCGGTGCGGGCGGTGGTACGGGAGACTCTGCCTGTGGAGTCACTCCTGCGGCAGGAGGTGCTCCACCAGCGGCGACGGAAGGTGGCGGTGCTCCACCAGTAGCGGTGGTGGGAAGAATGATATTTGCTTCTTGGGAGGCATTATCTCCTCCTCCCACAACTCCAGATCTCGTGGCAACCATGACTGTTAAAGGTGAGGAGGTGCTTGCTTTTCAACCAACAAAAGAAAGGAAGAAGATGAAAGACTGGTTTCCCACAGACGGCGCCAAAAATGATGGGTCCAAGAACGGGTGGATCCGAATCCGATCACTTTACGATTTGTATTTTGTGGAGGAAACCACCGGAGCTTCGCCGGAAAAAGAGAAAGGGGTTCAACCTGTTGGGACAAGCACAAGAAAAGTCAGAAGGCCAAGCTGGGGGAACTGGGGGTGATACCCAGTTTGGCTCTCCGACGCTCAAGTCAGTTTTGTGTATGAAGGAATGTAAGTTCAGTCACAGTTGCAGAAGTGAAGAAAGCTTACTTGTGTAGAAGATGACTTTAGCTATTTATAGTTGAGGGTCAAGGGCCCTTTGGTCATTTGCCTCAAGTGGTCCTGGCCGAATGTTGCCCTAACACGTGGCGCTGTGAGAGAGAAACCTAGGAGGAATCTTCTGCAAAAGCGGCCAAAAGTTAGTGCTGGCAACAGTGGCAGGTGCGCGGGCATGTACGTTGTGTCAGAGAGCCATGTGGGCGGTTGGTAACGAGGGCTTGAGAGCGCGCCCGTGTCAACCTGGATTACTGGAAGCCAAGGCATCCGCGGGGGGGAACGAAGGCTTCAGTTCAAATGACGAGCCGAGGGGGAAGGCCACTCTGAGGGAGTGTGACGCTCGAAGAGGGTTCCCTTGGCACGTGGGCGTACCGATCCTTTAGTATGTAGGACGCTCGTTGGAGTGACAGCGCTCGTTGGGCTTAACTCCAGAAGAAGGATTGCGCTCGTGGCGCTTAGCGCTCGTGTGCTGATGGGGGCAGCCTTGGGGAGACAGATGTCATCATCTCGGTGATGCCACGTGTCTTAACGTGGGACGATCGTATTTTGACCCCATCAATTAGTGACCAATAAAAATAAGGGATAAATATTTTGAACATCCTGTACTATCGCGATTTTTGAAGTTTTCTATCATAAACTATAAAAAGTCTAACGTTTGCATTTTCAACTATTGTTTTAAAACAAATTGGCAATTGTAACCTGATTTCACTCATCGTGTGACACGTGGAAGAAATTTTGTGTACGTATCACACATCCATTGGAATCAGATTATAATTTATTAAAAAACAATATTTAAAAATGCAAACGTCGACTTTTTATAATTTAGAATGAAAATTTCAAAAATTATAATAGTAAAGATTTTCAAAATATTTATACTTAAAAATAATAACACACAAAAACATGCAAGGCACGTACGGTATGCATCACATATATCTCAACCTGTCCAAACATAAGATAAAAAGCAAACCAACCCTTAATATTGGTGAATTTCTAAAATTAGTGTTTTTTTTTTTTGGCATAGTTTACTTTTGGTGTATTTTTAGGGTGTAGTGCAATTTTGGGGTTTTTCGCTTTTGGCAAAAACGGAATCACCGTAGTGAATAGTGATTCCGCTTTTGACAAAAGCGGAATAACCCAAGTGAATAGTGATTCCGCTTTTCTTAAAAGCAGATTTAACAAAAAATTGTGATTATAACGTAAACACTCATAATTTTTTTTATTAATTCCGCTTTTGACTACAGTAATTCCGCTTTTGCCAAAAGCAGAAAACCCCAAAATTGCAATACACTTAAAAAGTACACCAAAGTTGAAATATACCTTGAAAAAACACACTATTTTTAGAAAATCACCAATATTCTAGACTAAGTGACCCCCTGTCCAAGTTCCAAGTATATTTAGAGCATACCTAGAGATCTATAAGATTAAAAAATAATTACTACTTTGAAGACAAAGTCGATATTTATTCAAAATTTCCACAATTCTAATAATCAAAATAAATATAAAGGTCCCGCCAGCAAGCATATTTGCACATTTTGGTTTGTATCTGATGGTCCCTGTTCTAAAGTACACGTGGTTAGTTACAAGCAAAACAAAAGGATCGAAAATGTAAAATTCTGTTGGATATGCGAATTCGCATAAAAGTCTTGAAACATTTCAATTATAGATATTAGTCAATACTTTATACTTGCACAGCACAGTAGGAATGTAGGATAATATAAGTGATTTTTTTAAAGTAAGAGACATGGTTGAAAATAAGTTAGGTAATTAGGAAAACTAACTGATAAGTAAGATTAAATCTTAATAGGGTTCTACCCTATGCAAATAAGCGAGAGTTAGGAAAAAACTAAGAGAGACACGGAAAAAAAATAAGAAAGAAAGAGAGAATCGTTTCGAAAAATACTCATGGATATCAATAATTAATCAAACATTTCGAGAATGAAATAAAAGAAAAGGGTCAATTTTGGACAAATTGAATGAAGAACAATTGTTCGTGGAATGTGACACGCTGAAATGTTCAACGGTCCATATGGCCTTATTAAAGGCGCACAATTATTGTTATTTATTCCTACCATTAATTTCTTTGAAACAAATGCCGATAGATAATCATTGAAAACGACAATAAATTGACCCATTTTAAATGACATCCCAACATGTACATTTGTTATATTGTTACCTCTTTTTCAGTTACACTTTGCTGTGGAGATGTTATCTGGATTATTATTCTTTTTTTCATTTTGGTTTTGGATTCCATATTTTTTAAGAAAACGTTAATTTTGTCGATCTGTCAGAAACCACTACCTGCAAAGAGGGTTTTTTTTTTTTTTTTTGATAAATTGGGATAAAAAATATTAGTAATATAATAATTAATATAAAGTATATGTAAATTTGGTTGCTACGTGATTTCCTTATCCCTAATTAAGTATTTCGTTTAAGAGACATTACTAGTCCCTTCGATCTTCATTCATACGTATTGATAGGGATGTAAAATGGATAATAAGTGGAAAGGATGTACAGTATTTTAATTTGAATTCGAATTTGAATCCGAATCCATTTATATATCCGTTATCTGTATTTCGTATCCAACGAATAATAAAAATATTAAAATAATTGATTTGTCATTAAAAATTCATCTTGGCTGGAAAATCCAGCCGATTTTAAAATTAAGTACTAAACTGAACAATAAATCGAAAATTGGGTATCAAATTCTTAAATTTAAAAGATTGGGTATTAAAGTGTAAATCACTCTAAAAATTGGGATGTAAAAAAAATTTAATCCTTATTAAAATAAAAAATTTTAAATTTTAGGTGGGAATGGGATCAGCATATATCTATACTATATATTAATCGTGAGACCCAAGTTGTAACCGCTTTGGTCTCTTGGTGTCCTCTTTTTCTTTTCTTTTTCTTTTTATATATTTATCTTTTATCCAACTTTATCTCTTTCACGTGCTGTTAATTTCTCTTTTCTATTTCATCATTTATCTTCTTAGTTTCTCTTTTCTTTCTTATCGGTTGTATTTTTTTTTATTATAATTTTTATCACTTTACTTATAATTTAAATTTTTATAATTATTAATATGACATTATCTTATCTTACTTATTTATTTATTTATCATAAATTAATGATTATATTAAAAAATTATAGAGTATATATTTAATAAAAACTTTTCAATTTTAATATATTTATATAATAATTATTTTTTATTTGCACATGCATAAAATGTGCAAAATTGCTAGTACAATAGAAATAGAGAAAGTCAAGGGGCAGCCACCAAAAGCCCTGGGCTCCGCCTTTGAGTAGGTTCTTTTTTTTTAAAAAAACGATTAAAATAATGTATAATTATTACTGAGTCTCCCTCATCATATATTTCAGAGTCTTCCTCCTTATATATAAAATCGTTTAGGGTTGCCTTTGAATAATTTATTGTCTATTACTGTATATTATTTGTAAGAAAAAATATTTATTTTAAAATCATTATTAGTTTATAAATTAATATTAAATTTTTTGCTATATAATTTATATAATCAAAATATAATATTTGACAAAATAAGAACAATCATTTTTATTTAATTTATTTTAATAATATAGTCTAAATAATAAATTCATGTGTATTAAAATATTTAAGTTAGTTAACATTTTTTTTCTTTTTTTTTTTTAAAACCAAAGTTAGTTAACCTTTTTCTTTTTTTTTTTTAAAAAAAAAAACCAAAGTTAGTTAACCTAAGGAAAGTCATGTTGGCAACTTTGATTTTTTTTTTCCTTGTGAAAATGAATTGTTTTTGTTGGTTTAATATATATATATATATATATATGTATATCACGAGTTGTCAGTTGATGCCATATGTCGTCACGTGGCGGTCCTCTGGGAGCTTCACTGGATATCCACTCCACCTTGAATGCTCTAATCTCGGGCCCTGTTTTCGATCAAATAATTATAATTTGGGGTGCTTTCTATCAGCTACTTGCTTGAACATCCTCTTTCAAGCTAGGTGGTCCCTCAACCAACTAACCTCTCGAGCGGACGGTCGATTCAACCTAAAGTGATAAGTACGAAAACATTATTTAACGCCCAACATCCCTCTTGTAGGTGCATTAAATGTCTGTCATACCCTTTAAATCCTTGCAATTCCTCTGACAAGGCAAGTAAGAGGAGTCATGCTGCGGTTTACCTACACCATTCCTACATTAAATGCACCGTTGACATAGGGTACAAAATACACACCAAACTCCTAACTATAAATACTCTCTCATTTATTATTTAGGTATATTATTATTACCTCATTAATTGCACTCTCACCTACCACTCTTTTATCGACCTCTCATCGAGTGATTTAACGGTTTTGAGTGTCAGAATATCAAAATGAATCCAACCCTTTATTTCCTTTGCTTTGGCTTTTGAGCATATGCTTGCTTATTTTCTCAACTTTCCATAAGGTCTAGGTTTTTCCCTTCACCAAAATCTTGAGTGATTTAGTGTTCGACGTTTGCGTCCATATCATAAGTCAAATTTGAACACCATCATATATATTATTGAAATTTATATATGTATAAATGATGTAAAAGAAAATTGTTTTAATTTAAAATAAATTAATAGCAACTGTATCTAGTCAGTTTTATTTTTTTCGGATAAAACTATATAAAAAATAATAATTCAATAACATTTTATGCATTTATTTAGTTGGCAAAATAAAATTTCACTCACACGGATAATCTCAAGGATTTTAGATTATTATATACAACTTAGATCTGACCTTTACCTAATTCATGTTATCAATATTTTAATATTGTTGATTAGTAATTTTTTTTTTTTTTTAAAGGGATTAGTAATTTATTTAAGATGGGTACAAACATAACAAGACATAGTAGTAGTTTAACTCACCTATAATTACTAAAAATTGTCGTAATTGTTGACAATAGGAAAGTCAATATTAGGGGATTTGTCATAATCCCGTGATTAGCTGTATTGATTTATTTTCCTTTTTTAGCCTAATTCTGTATTATATTTATTTGTATGTCTGGTACAAAGTAGATACACAGAATTATAGCAATAAAGAAAATCCTTCTCCACATCATGAATTCTTCTAAAGTTATCATGGTATCAAAAAGGGCGACGATCCAATAATTGGATCTGAACCTTGCTCATCACGTACCAAACCTTTCCTGGCCATGGCAGCAATACGGGCAAGGGAACGTAGCAGCCTAGCGAATCCCTAGCCACCCAACTAGACAGTATACTCAGCAGCCTACAAACACAACCAGAAACCAATCAGAATCACAATAACATGCCTCGGTCAGTTTCAATCAATATCAAACTAAACCAATTCAATTACTTCATTTGGTCACGATTGATGAAGATGGAGATTGGAGGAAGAGGGAGATTGCACCACCTCACGGGAAAACCGCCACCCCCCGCAACCGACTCTCCGACTTACGCAAAGTGGGAACAGACGGATTTAATCGTTTGTACATGGCTGTTGCATAACATGGAACCGGAGTTGGTGATTCTGTTTGCCGAATACCCCTCGGCTAAAACCTTGTGGGATGGTCTAAATTCTACCTACAGCCAAAGCAGCGATGGACTTCAAATTTTTGACCTTATCGTCCGGGCTAACAACATGAGGCAAGGAACTGATAGCATAGAGAATTACTACAGCAATCTCCAGCGGATATGGAGAGAGATCGAAATCAAAAACCTAACCCGATGGCCTGTGAACACGATATTTCAGCCTTCAATCGCCTCAGGTCCGACACCCAATTGTTCCAATTTCTCAACGGGATTGACGATAGATATGAGTTGGAATGACGGGATCTGTTAAAAGAAAACCCATTACCCACTGTTGAAAAAGCCTATGCCACCATTCGGCGAGAAGGGAACCGGAGAGATATACTTGGGAGCCGAAGTTCATCATCGGCGATGTTGGAGACGGGAATCGGAGCCGGACTAATCGCCGGTAATCAAGGAATGGGACGAACAGGTTTTAGCCGAGGAAGAAAACTTGATTCGTGGGGTAGTGGGCTGCCAAGACACGTGCCGACGACGCCACGGTGGAACCCCAGTAGCAGTGGTACGTACCAGAAGTACAAGCACCGGTGGAAGTAGCTTCACCAACGGCGGCGGACCACCTCAATGTGCTTGTTGCAAGAGAATTGGGCACAAGGTGGAAGGGTGTTACGAGATTATTGGCTGGCCGGAGGGGTGGAAGAGTCGCCGACGCGACACCACAACATCAACATATGGTGCGGCTTCAATCGCCGCCGGTGGAGGTGACACGGTTACCGAGAATAGAAAGCAGGGGGAAATAACAACTGCAGCGCTTGCTCACGGGACTGTGAACCATCAACAGTGGTTATGGCATCGTCGTTTAGGACATGCTTCGCTAAGGTATCTTCAGTTGTTATTTCCCCAGTTTTTTCCTAAAGATTATCAGTTTACTTGTGATACTTGTTATTTAGCTAAGAGTCATAGACAACCCTACCCAGTTTCTAGTTCTAGGTCTGAAACAGTTTTTTCCTTAGTCCACTCTGATGTATGGGGGCCAGCCCCGGACACTACATCAAATCATGGTTTTAAATATTTTGTGTTGTTCATTGATGACTGTTCCCGGATGACATGAGTATTTTTTGAAAAATAAAGTAGAAGTTGCCTCAAAATTCATTGAATTTTATCATATGATACACACACAATTTAAAACTCGAGTTCAAGTTCTACAATCTGATAAGGGGGGGGGGGGGGGGGGGGGAATACATTAACTCTGCTGTTAAACACTTTTTCAGTGAAAATGGGTTACTCCACCAAACTTCGTATCCTCATACCCCATATCAAAACGAGGTAGCTGAACGTAAGAACCGCCAACTCTTAGAAATGTCCAGATCCCTCTTTATTGAGTCTCGTTGTCCTCAGTCCATGTGGCCCGAAGCTGTCGCTTCATCTGTTTATTTGGTTAACCAACTACCCTCTAAACCACTTAACTTTGGGACCCCTTTACAGAGTCTTTCTAGTCAAGTTCGCATCCCTTCCATCCTTTTCCTTCCACCGCGGGTATTTGGATGTTCGGTGTTTGTCCACCTCCCTCAAATCACTCGAAAAAAACTTGATCCCTGTTCTGTTAAGTGTGTTTTGTGGGATATGGGGTCCATCAGAAAGGTTATCGGTGCTATGATCCTGTTTCTCACCGTTTGTATACCACCATGGACTGTAACTTTGTCGAAATAGAGTACTTTTATGCAGCCCTACTCAGCGGTCAGGGGGAGAGTAGTCGTCAGCAGGACCCACTGAGTGGGGTGCCACCACTCGCTTGGCCAGACATAGTCCTAACAGAGCAAGTAGGCGGAACCACCAAGCCACCACCTCTCATGGTACAATCGGCGAGCTCTGTCAACTCCATCATCAACCCGACGAATACTCTTGAGGTAAGCAAAACAGTTAATAGTTCGGTTTCTGTTATTCCCTATGATGATAACAGTGCAGGGAGTAGTGAGGAACAGGGGGAGAATGAAAATGATGGGAATAATGCAGACGGGGAGAAAGAGAGATATGTGCTGCCTCCACGGTCGACGAGAGGCATTCCTCCCAAATGATATGAGCCAGATCATGTCGGTCGGACTCTGAGATATCCGGTAGCAAACATGGTCAGGAGAAACGTAGCACCACAAGCTCTTGCTCATACAGATGCAATCCAGTCCATCAGAATTTCAAGTAAAGTGGAAGAGGCCCTTGGGGACAAAAAATGGGTCAAAGCAATTGAAGTAGAAATGGAGGCGTTAGAAAAAATGGAACGTGGGAAAAGTGTACCATACCTGATGGAAAAAGAACTGTCGGTTGCCGCTGGGTGTTTACAGTGAAACATCGGGCAGATGGGAGTATTGAAAGGTACAAAGTGAGACTAGTAGCAAAGGGGTATACACAGACATACGGGATTGATTACTCAGAGACTTTTTCTCCTATAGCAAAGATTGACACCATCAGGGTGTTGTTCTCAGTAGCAGCTAACCGAGATTGGCGTCTCCATTAGTTCGATGTTAAGAATGCGTTTTTGCATGGAGACCTTCAGGAAGAAGTGTACATGGATCCACCCCCGGGATTCACCGGAAAATTCAGTAGTAGGGAAGTTTACAGGTTGAAGAAGGCTCTATACGAGTTGAAGCAGTCACCCTGAGCCTGGTTTGGGAGATTCTCAACAACTATGAAGAAGTACGACTACTACCAGAGTAATTCAGATCATACATTGTTCATTAAAAGGCGAGGTGAGCTAGTGACGTGCTTGATTTTCTACGTTGACGGTATGATCATTACAGGGGATGATCAGGGGAAAATTGCACAGCCCAGAAGAAATTTGTTCCAAGAGTTCGAAATGAAGGATTTAGGGCCACTGAAGTACTTTCTCGGGATAGAAGTACTGCGCTCTAAGGAAGGGATCTACATCTCGCAAAGGAAGTTTGTTCTGGATTTGCTAGCCGCGACAGGGTTGTTGGAGTGTAAGCCAGCTGACACTCCCATGGTTGTGAATCATGGTCTGAGGATAGTAGATGGAGCAGAAGAGACAGATAGGTAACAGTATCAGTACTTGGTGGGGAAGTTAATCTATCTAGCTCATACCAGGCCGGGCATTGCTTATGCAGTGGGGGTACTGAGTCAGTTTATGCACAGACCGCAGAAGGCACATATAGAAGCAGCTCTCAGAGTATGTAGATATTTGAAGGGTTGCCCAGGAAGAGGGATTGTTTTTCAGAAGAACGGGCACTTAGAGATCGAGGCCTACACAGATGCAGATTGGGCAGGGAACCCAAGTGATCGAAGGTCGACCTCTGGCTATTTCACGCTAGTTGGGGGTAATGTCGTGACGTGGAAGAGTAAGAAGCAGAAGGTGGTTGCTCTCTCGAGTGCAGTAACCGAATTTCGAGGAGTTGCAGAGATCCTTTGGTTAAGGAAATTACTTACAGAGATTGATTTTCCTCTAACCAGAAAGTGCAGACTCATGTGCGACAATTGGACAACGATAAGTATATTTGAGAATCCCGTACAACATGATCACACGAAACATGTTGAAGTAGACAGACATTTCATTAAGGAAAAGATTGAGGAAGGAGTAATCGAGCTGTTGTTTGTGAGATCAGAGGATCAGCTAGCAGACATATTAACCAAAGCAGTGAATGTGAGGATATTTGGGGAAGTTCTAGGCAAGTTGCAAATCGGTGACCCGACTTTACAACTTGAGGGGGAGTGTAGACAATAGGAAAGTCAATATTAGAGGATTTGTCATAATCCCGTGCTTAGCTATATTGATTTGTTTTCCTTTCTTAGGCTAAGTCTGTATTATATTTATTTGTATGTCTTGTACACAGTAGATACACAGAATTATAGCAATAAAGAAAATCTTTCTCCTCTAAAATTATCAGTAATATGCTATTATTCTAAGGAGCATTTAATGATTCAGTGAGCAAGCCGTATGACCAATTTATATACTTGCCGTAATAATTTCACTTATTTTTTAGTGACTTCAAACTCTTATACATAATTTTCATTTTTTGGGGTTCACGCGTGTTGATTCAATTGATTAAAATGTTTTATTTAAAGATAATGATTCTGATTAAAAGGTTTTTTTTTTTTCAAAGATAATAATGGTTCAAGTAATTAAAGTGTATGAATATTGGTTCAAATGATTAAAATGTTCTTTTGTTAAGATAATCATTCTAATTAAAAAAAAAACTTCTTTAAAATAATCATGGTTTAAGTGATTAAATGTTCTCTTTTTAAGATATCATGCTTCAAGTGATTAAAGTATTCTTTCTTAAAAATAATGATTCTGATTAAAAGATTCTTTTTTCATAATAACGATCCCGTTCAAGTGATTAAAATGTTATTTCTTAGGATAATGATCCGATTGAAAGGTTCTTTTTTCAAGATAATGATTCAGTTTGATTAATGTGTTAGTGATTAAAATGTTATTTCTTAGGATAATGATCCGATTAAAATGTTCTTTTTTCAAGATAATGATTCAGTTCGATTAATGTGTTAGTGATTAAAATGTTATTTCTTAGGATAATGATCCGATTAAAAGGTTCTTTTTTCAAGATAATGATTCAGTTCGATAGTGATTAAAATGTTATTTCTTAGGATAATGATCCGATTAAAATGTTCTTTTTTCAAGATAATAATTCAGTTCAATTAATGTGTTAGTGATTAAAATGTTATTTCTTAGGATAATGATCCGATTAAAATGTTCTTTTTTCAAGATAATAATTCAGTTCAATTAATGTGTTAGTGATTAAAATGTTATTTCTTAGGATAATGATCCGATTAAAAGGTTCTTTTTTCAAAATAATGATTCAGTTCGATTAATGTGTTATTTCTTCAGGGTAATAATCCGGATTAAGGGGTTCTTTCTTAAAGATAATGATTCGGGTTCGAATCCCTCTAATCACTTTATTTTTTGTATTTTTATTTTTTAAACACATACTCTCCCCCAAGTTGCTCCAAGGGATTTGAACCCGGGTTAATGTCATAGAAAAGAACTTTTTAACTTAAAAAAAAAAAAAAAAAACTCTTTAACTACTTAATCAATTCTCATTGATGAATCCTTCTAACTAGTTGAGGTGTATATTTAAAAAAAAAAAAAAATTCCATTCTCCGGAATTTAATTAGTGTTCAATTAGTGCGCCCTTGCACATTTTTGTTGTGTGACTTGTATGGGCATCAACGTTGGAAAACAAGTACGTTTGCTGCGACATAAGATCACCAAATTTGATATACTGGATTCTATGATCTTGTATGCATTTGACTTCTTGGCTTGGCTGAGAGAATTGAGTTTTTGGGTACTGGTTGTCCGCGGGACTATCTTGCAGGATTGTGAGATTGTTATGTTTGTGGATGATAATGGGACGATACAAATATTGTACAAAGTGGACAGATTTTAGTCGAATAAATATGGTGGTAGTTTACGTTGGCTACCTAATGGATCTCGGGATGCCTTCGACTTGAAAGTGATCATCTGCTATTTGATTGGAGCTATGCTGACAACGATCAAATTTATCTGGATGTGAGGGCTTCTATACGATAGGTCAATTGGCGATCCTTATATATCTATCATTGTGTAATAGGGATCCATTTTTAAATCTTCTCCGCTTGCTATGTAGCAGTGTTTTTTGTTGATTTATAACTATGGTGGTAGCTTACACTGACCACTTAATGGCTCTCGGGGATGCCTTTGAGTGAAAGCGACCATCTGCTGTTTGATTGGAGCTACATGGATGTTAGGGCGTCTACACAATAGGTCAATGGACAGTCCTTATATGTTGTGTAACAACGTTTTTGTTTATTTATAACTATGATAATAGCTTATGCTGGTCACCTAATGACTCTCTGGATGCCTTCGACGTGAAAATAACCCATCTGCAATTAATTGGAGTTGCACTGATAAAGATCAAAATTGTCTGAATGTCAAAACGGCTACATAATAGGCCAATGAACGGTCCTTAGAGGTCCGCTTGTTGTATAATGGTGTTTTTATTTATTTTGGACATTTTTTTTTTACATTTCTACCTGTCGGTCATGATTCATTATACGAAAATTTGATCTTGTTTTTGACTTGATTTATATATGAGATGAGATTTTGACTTGATTTATAAATGAGATAAGAATCTCGTTAATAACCCAACTTTGGTTGGGACTAATTAGCTTTAAAAAATAAGATAAAAATATATGCACGCAAAAAAAACATATCAATCATGACAATTACATGACATGATTTAATGAAACGAAAACAAACTTAGGCTCTTAGCTGATTATAACCAACGGCATATTTAATTAGTGCACGCAAAAAACATATCAATCATGACAATTACATGACGTATGATTTAATGAAACGAAAACAAACTTAGGCTCTTAGCTGATGTATGATATTATTTTTTTTTGGGTGGAATGATGTATGATATTAGCTTTAAGCCTTTAAACAAAAAAGAAATTCATATTTTAATGTGAAAGATAATTATAAGATATAAGAATTGATATAAATAGCTTCAAACAAAAATATTTATTTTTGTTTTTTAGAGAGTCAAACACAAATAGTTGTTACTATTACGATACAATAAAATAGTTGGAAAAAAAAGGTGCGAATAATGCTTTTGAAGCTCAATAACAATAGCAAAACGATAAAACTGTCAGAAAAATGAATCCTATATGGTCCAAACAAAAAGGTTTATTATTACTTGGAAACCAAAAGGTTTATTATTACTTTTTTTTCTTATTTATCGTGGACTTAATAAGATAAGATGCAATGTAAATTTTTAACAAGTGATCGATAGGTTGGAAAGCATTTCCTATAAATATAATATTGATAATTTATTAGAACCATCAATATGAAGCATTCAACACCTTCCCCTTCGTCTACATCATTCCTGAACAATTGAGATTAATTGCTCCTTCTTATTAAAATTCATGTTGAATCACTGCAACTATCGATTTTTTCCTAACCGGACAGGTGTGGTGTGGCTCTATTTTGGGTTGGTTCGGTACGGTTCGATAAATAAGAGGGACCATAAATACAAATACAATTAAATATAGGGGTGGGGGTGTAATTTACCCAAAAATTGAAACAGAACAATCATTATAATTGGAGAAAGTGGAGGGTTGATGACAGATCCTATTCAATTTTTTTCTTTCCCCAAATTCCAGCCCCTCATGAATCATGATGCAATGAAAGAAATCTTTCGTCCTCCTCCAAAAAGTTGAGCCCTAATTCCCAAACTCCCACATTATTGGCTTTATCTGTAGATCTTTGGTGGCAATAATATATATATTCTAGGCCTAGCCCAACGATTCTGATACTAATCATAAAGAAGCGTTGGAGGCTCTGTTCTGGATCAAATTCCCTAAAGGTAGGAATCGTCTTTCAAGATTCTACGCCACATGTTTTTTCTCTTTTTATGCGAATAATTCTGTGTTATCTACGTCTCTTTGTATACTGTTTGTGTGAGTTCTTGTTTTCATGCCATTGAAGATCTAGTTTCTGGGAGACTCTTGTGATTTGTGAATGATCGAAACTCCAAGTTGGCCCTATTAAACCTGTTAACAATTATATTCTTGGGGGGAGAAGAGAGAATAAACTAAGAATCCCGCCACCTATGTGCTGCTGTTTTTATGAACTCTGCAAATTGCTGTTGTGGCTTTTCGATTTTCTGGTTTAGTTCTTTAGTTCTTCTTCTTGTTTTTCCTCTTTTTTTGAAAGAGTGTAAAGTAAACATCTGATCTTAAATATGTTTATGTTATCTTTTGTGGATTTTCTGCTTTCAATAATTAGGATTTAGGAGGATCTGTTCGTATTATTGTAATCATTAGGATTTAGGAAGCCCTGGGTTCCAATTTGATTTCTTATTTGTTGCTGCCCTTCTGAGATTTCTCTATAGAACAGTGGGTATTTTTGTGCTCAATTGTGTATTTTTGTTCGTTTTCCCTATTTGAGTTTGTTATACACATAGATAGGTCTTGCCTTGTATTTCATGTGGTTCGATTTTGTTGACGTTTATCGTGAACAATAAGCTAGCTGAATGAGGTTTAAATCTTAGTTTCTTGTACCCCTGAGTTTGATGTTTGTGGATAAATCATCCTTTTAGTGTGTGCAAGTGTTGATATAGGTTAAAGCTGTCTCTTTTCTGGTTTTTCCATTTTTGGATTGTTTGTGTAAGTCTTTGTATCTCATTAAAAATCGTCGGTTTTAGAATACGGCCGTCCTAAGTACGTTTTATTGGCTGTTTTTTGGTATTGTTTTTTTACTTGATCAGGTTTGAGGAAATTATCTTTTAAATTCCTTCTTCTTTTCCCCTCTAAAAGAGGGTGAAGTAAATAAAAGTAGTGCAAGAATGTTTGCCTGAATTTTGTGATTTTTATTGAAATGGAGGTTGAGATGATCTTATATGGATTAGCTCTGATGTTGAATATGTGGAATGAATTTTCCGTGTAATTTATGCTCACCTGTTTTTGGTTTGCTTTTAATTCTGAACGTGCTTTTGTTTTAATTATTTTTGTTAACAAACTCGTTTATTTCCAGATGGAGGCACATAATTCAGATCATGGACATGTCATTGAGGTGAGTGCTGATGACAGAACTTCAGAGAGGGGCTCCGGAGGAACTAAAGCATGTGAAGGTGCGACATGTGGCTTCTCTGATTCCAAGTCTAGTTCCAAAGATGCACAAGAGCGTTCAGCTTCAATGAAGAAGCTCTTAATTGCAGTTGTGTTGTGCATAATCTTTATGAGTATTGAAGTAGTTGGTGGAATCAAAGCCAACAGTCTTGCTATATTGACTGATGCAGCTCATTTGCTATCGGATGTTGCTTCTTTTGCAATTTCATTGTTTTCTTTGTGGGCTGCTGGGTGGGAAGCTAATCCACGTCAGTCTTATGGATTCTTTCGGATTGAGATTCTTGGGGCCCTTGTCTCCATCCAATTGATATGGCTTCTTACTGGGATTCTTGTTTATGAAGCCATTGTTCGTCTATTGCATAAAACTGGTGAAGTTCAGGGTTTGCTGATGTTCTTAGTTTCTGCGTTTGGATTGGTTGTCAATCTTATCATGGCCCTTCTGCTCGGTCATGATCATGGGCACGGGCATGGACACGGGCATGGACATGATCACGGGCATGGGCACGGGCACGGACACGATGATCATGATCATGGATCAGTGACAGTGACCACCCATCATCATCATCATGAGCAAGAAGAAGAGTCGAAGACTGATGAGCATCATCATCATCATCACATGCACGGTGAAGCTCCATGTGAGCCTTTGCTGGACTCATCCAACGAAGCAGAAAGCACATCAAGCGCCGTTGAACCGAAAAATAACAAGAAGACGAAGAAGCAGAGGAACATAAATGTTCAAGGGGCATATCTTCATGTTCTTGGAGATACAATTCAGAGCATTGGTGTTATGATTGGTGGGGCTCTTATTTGGGCAAAACCTGAGTGGAAAATCATTGATCTTATATGTACCCTGATCTTCTCCGCTATCGTACTCGGGACCACCATCCGGATGCTGAGGAATATTCTTGAGGTTCTAATGGAGAGCACTCCGAGGGAGATTGATGCGACCAGGTTGGAAAATGGGCTCTGTGAGATGGAAGAGGTGGTTGCTATTCATGAGCTGCATATTTGGGCTATTACTGTGGGGAAAGTGCTTTTGGCTTGTCATGTGAAGATTAAGCCTGATGCAGACGCGGATATGGTGCTGGATAAAGTGATTGATTATATCCAGAGGGAGTATAACATTAGTCATGTCACTGTGCAGATAGAAAGGGAACAAATCCAGTGAATTTTAAGGCTTAGCGTGTCTGAGGGCTTGTTAGAAATTCTTTTTGCAGTAGTTTGTAACGAATCGACTTAAATTCTTAATTGCCAATTCTGTTGCCTAGTTCTCCTTAGTTTGGTCTGATTTATTGTGATATTTGTTGATTCTGTTTGGATATAGTGATGAAATGGGATGGGAATGACTAAAACTTTGGAGAGTTCAGGTCGATCGAAGTACTATGCTTAAGTTTTGAGGCCACCGGATTAATGAATGTAATCAGTTCTTCCCAGCATATTCTATGAGATTATGATATTGCTGTTCATATTTGATTAACCTCTAAATGACAGTTTGTGATTGTTAGTACTTCTCTTGTTGGCATTACTGATGAATAATTCTTTAATATTTTCATCTGTTATGTTGTTTATGACTGCAGTCATCAAGCTCCTCCTAGTGTTATAATGTTTTGGGTGCGTTTGAGAAACTTATGCCAGCATTAGAAGTCGAGGAAAATGGTGACAGCTGAGTATCGATTTTACGTCCTTGTTGTAGTCATTTATTTAGTTCTGTCTTTTCTCTTATGCAGCAAACAGGAATATCATGACAATTTTGCAAATTGATATCGACTGATTGAAGAATACAAGGTATAATATGGATTGCAGGCGTTGATCCCGTTCCAAAATGGACAGGAAGTTCCAGATAGCAGAAAAGCTATCTCGGGACTGTATCCGTTGTTTAGTCTTTTCAGCTCAACTGCTGCTATCCGCGATGGTAAGAGAAAATATTTGGTTGCTAAGAATAATAGTCTTTCTACAATTGTTGGAACATGTTCTTTAATTCGTGTGTTGTATACTAGTTTTGAGTTGTCCATGGCTGAAAAGCTTCAAACTTGTATTTGCTGACTATAGTTCCCCTTTGTGTATTTCTTTATATTTAACTCTTGGGATGCCCTCTGCATGAGAGATCATCTCAAAGAAACTGTATATTCGAGAATTGATTTTGATCATGGCTTATAACTTTTTATGTTTCTCTCTGTGATGCAGAGTTGCAGACTCTCCGCTCTGATCTAATCTATACATATAACTAAGGTATATATACATCCACAGTACTTTTATAATAATAATAACAATAATACAGATAGATCAAAATTATCAATTCTCCAATATCACAGAAAACCTGAAATTTATCGTGATCTATTTATATAATTCCAGTAGTGAAAAGCTGTAGACACAAAATTCCACTTTTACAGTGCAAAATCCAGCTGCTTCTGCAAGAATCCTGAATTCTGTCTGAGTTCTTTCTTTTCCTCCAGGGTTCAAGTTCATCATCATCAAATCAAATTGCAGTTTACTTCTGACATCAGTTGTTCTTGCAGGTACTTGAGGAACAGCTAATTCTACTAGGATTACCTTCCCATGATCCGGTAATGCCTCATAGCAGTTTCGAAGTATCTTCATGCATCTTTCATCATCCCAAGAATGAAGCATCCACTGTTTCAAAAGATTTCTGTGATATTTCTGGAAAAGTTATGGATTTGAATGTCATTTGTCATTAATGTGACTAACCTTGAGAAAGATTGCATCTCCCTTTGGAATGCTCACAAACATGTCTCCTGCAACATGCTCTATGCCTGTGAAGATGTTGCATGTTATACACAAGAATTGGTGGAGAAACAAAGATTATCGAATCTTGAATTCGTCTTTGGGATGATAGTTTATGTTTACACATGTTATCGAAACAGGGAGAATTAAATCTATTGTTCTTGTGATTAGGAGAGATTACATAAACTACAACAGAAAATAATCAGGGTGCGTATGGTCAGTGCAAAAATATCTCCAACAGAAATTGCAAAACTACAATACCATACGGAGGGTGTCTTTGGACAAAATGAATATTGGGGTTGTATCGTAATTTCTAATATCCGGACCAGAGGATTGTTTTGGGAATAAACCAAATCTAATGGGCAGTAAATATAATTTTCCCTACTGAAATATAGTTTTCAATTCTCTCGGAGATGAAGGAATTATCACCAACTTTCTGGAGGTGTTTGGCCTATTAACAACACCACCCCTCTTAACTATCAAAATTACATAAATCACCCTCATGTCTGCTAAATTTTGATTGATATTGAGAATATTCTTTACCTGGATAAGTAGCTTTGTTTTCGACAACCGCAGGTAAATCAAAGTTAACACCTTTAATTTTCGGATATTTCCCGACAATTGCAGTCAGAATGCTTCCATCACCCCCGCCCACATCCACAAGAGACTCCAAGCCTTCAAATCCTCTATAACCCTCCAACATTTTCTCCACAAACATGGCATTATAACTACTCATCGATTCCTTAAAAAGCCGAAAATAGCTCGGGTTTTCATTGACTATATACTCCGGAGCACTCATCCCATATGCCCGGTTAAATGGAATATTCCCCTCTATAACCGCCTCCTTCGTATGGTACCACATATCCATGATCACTTTGTCCTGATTTGCTTGCAGCATCGGCGCCAAAGAAAATCCATTTTCATTTGGAAGAAAATACTTCGAAACTGGCCCTAAAGAGTACAGCTTTTCAGACCCCACTAAAGAGCAGTTGAGGACGGAGAAGCTAGCGAGAAGGCTAAGCATTCGGTCTAGCAAAACAGCTGCGAATTCGGGGTTTTGGCAACGGAGGTGGGATGCTACTTGAGAAGAAGAGAGAGAGTTGGGAGGTGTTTGGTGTATGATTTGTAGGATGTTGAGATCTATGCATGATTTGAGCACCATGGGGAGGACGGAGGCGTTTACGAGCTGCATGGCGTATTGCATGACGATGCGATCATCATCTTCCTCTTCTTCTTCGTTGTTGGGGCGTGATTGGATTCGGTTTTCTTTGGGGTTCATGTTCGATCTTGATCTAGGTTGTTTATGTGGTTTCATATGTTTTTTATATATGTGTGATTTCACTAAATTCATATGTTCATTAAATCAGGAAAATAGCCAAAGTTGAACTACTCAACGTTAAAGTATGAAAGGGGCAACGAAAATGAAACCAAACCTAAAAGTTTTAACGTGGACTAATGACTCTTGTTACCATGCATTGAGGTGTAAACTCATTGACTAATATGATGTAACGTTGTAATCGGTTTGATATTTCTATGAAAATGTTAAAGCCTTCCCTGTCTTTCTTCTTCTTCTTCTTCTTCTTTTTTTTTTTTTTTTTTTTTAATCCCTCAAACAGACCATAGGGGGTTTATCGAGGATGGATGCCTTAGCTATGGGATAGAAGACTTTTCTTTCAAGTCGTCATCTTCTTTTTTTTATTTTTATTTTAATCGTCTAAGTCCTTCATCCAGTGGACTGATTCAACCTTATAGCATATCTTGCAGCCCTTAGACCGGTCTCCCCTAAAATGATAGAGCGAAAGTACATATTGTCAATCAAACGATCCCAGCTCGAAAACATATAAAAATGCTTGCGAAAGAAAAAGGACATGAACAACCTCAAACGATTATTACAATTGAGGTTTCAAAAGATAGTCCCATTCGAGGACAAAAGATTGCCAAAAACATTTACGATAATCAATCTAAAAAGTTAGGTTCTAAGTTACGACAATCGAGTCAACCACCAGATATGCCGCCGCAAGATTTAGATTAGTAATTATTCCCAAAGCCTTCCCTGTCGATAGAGAAGAAGTTTGACCCGGTTCTAGGTAGATATACCAAGCATAATTCCTTTTTCCATGGTCAAAAATATCTTGTCATGATCAACCAGTTATGGTCGTGAGTCGTGACTGTGTCAGTGTGTCTTAATTTACGTGGAAAAATCTGTCATCCATGTAAACGAATCGCGTGAGATAAAATCGGTGTTGTAATGAAATACATATAATGTTATTGTTTTTGTCTTTTGAAATGAGGAATCAATTAAATATACAAATTCATTATTTAAAATATATATATTAGCAAATTTTGGATTCGAATTTATGATAAGAGAATTTGACAATTGAATCTGAATCTAAATCCAAATCCTATAAGATCCATTAGTTTTGAATTATTTTTAGTGATTTTCTTCATATATACAATGATTTTATCTATCTATCTATTCTATAATATCTACTACGTGTATTTTGAGTTTTTGACATAATTATTTTAATTTTGATCAAATATTAATTTTTAAACTTTTCATCCAATAATTTTTCTTAAAATTACATAAATATATTTGCCATTAATTTACCATTTAAACAACCTATTAGTTTTTAATATTTGAATTTGAATCGGTTGTTCCCTATTTTGATCCAAAATTTTATTAAACCTCTTGTTTTGAAAATATCAAACCTATGCTCTTTGCTCATCTTACTCCCAAAATGGAATCCTCGGTGAGGATGATCTTTCTCTCCTTTTCGAATCGAAGCCCATGGTCGCGCCATCCTCGGGCTCTATTTAACCTGTAAATCGTAGTTTTCAACTTCAAATTCATGTGCAATGACGCCTTCGATTGGAGCTAAGGGCACTTTGTTTCAGAAAATATTTTCCACTCAATTCTTCCAAGTTTTTAATGAGATTTAAAATTTCTATAAATTTAAGATTTCCACATATATATTTGAATAGATTTCTACATATATCTGATTTGTAATTTCTATATATACTTAAAAGATTTTTGTGTATTATGATATTTGAGATTTGAGATTTTGATATTTCTCCATATATTTTTGCGAATATTTAAAGAGATTTTTGGGAGCCATGAGATTTGCGATTTATGTGACAAGATTTTTACGGTTTTGAATTTCTCCATATATCTCATAGATTTTATTTGTGCTACTAAATTTAAGATTTCTACTCGAAGACATTTATATACATTAATAAAAATATGTATAATATAAAAAATTTCATACAAAAAGCAAATTATGAATCTTAACAAAAGTAATTACTCTATTTAATAACTATTTGTTTTCATAATAAAACAATTACTCTCCTAAATCATATAATTTTTTTTTATCTAACTAAATATTTTAAAAAAGGAGTTAATTCTACCCACACCCCTGTATTAGAAATAAGTATCACAAAAAACTTTTTGTTACAAAAATTAGTTGATAAAATCCTGTGTTAGCATATAATTTGCACTCCGGCTCCAAGATTATTTGTTAGTATTTTAAATATATTTTTTCTAAATTACTCTTTTTTAAATTTAATATAAATTATTAGAACAAAGTGTTTAAGTCAGTTTCTTGAGTTTGTTTCCTGCTTTTTCCTGCAAAATCACTTGTCCATGTCTTGCAACATCTTTTAAACTTTTGAAAGACCAATAACAATCAATTTAAAGCATGAAAATATAGTTTTAACTGTATAACCTTCCATGTTTTCTTTATCTTCATTTTCTACACTCCTTTGGCCATGGCAATTTCGTCAGTTTTCTTAACAGATGCTTTTAATTATAAAAAACTTGATCAACATCAGCATCGTTAGATAAAAGCCTCTCATGCGAACAATT
Organism: Lantana camara; assembly: GCA_037501455.1. NCBI lineage: Eukaryota > Viridiplantae > Streptophyta > Magnoliopsida > Lamiales > Verbenaceae > Lantana > Lantana camara. The sequence continues at coordinate 116,107,141 of CM074857.1, forward strand.
AAACACCCTTCAAGAAAAATTTATATTGAGAAATAATCGAATCGTGAATCACCACAATAATTGTCTCTTTATCATGCTCCGTAAGAACAATTTAGTTCAAATTGAGATGTTTGAGAAAATATGAAAACAAATCTGAAAGAAAACGAAAGAAAGAGAATTATGAAAATTTAGGGTTAAATGAAAAGATAAAACCACACTTATATTTAAAAATCAATAAATGAGGTATTCAACCGAATTTACGGAGCGTGTAACTCAAACAGTCAACTTAAGTTTTTTACTCAAACAGTCAACTTAAGGTTTTTTATGACACTTATCCTTAACACAAGGGTGCTCCATGAAAAAAACTCTCTTTAAAAAAGTTAGAGAGCGTTTGATAATGTAAATTATTCAATTTCACTTAATCTGTTTGTGGGAAATTAAGTGTTCTTATAAGAAATTAATTTTGTGTTTGATACATTCAAGTTGCATCTAATTTAACTTATTATCCTATTTGATATCAAAGATTAGTATTATGCGTAGGATTAATTTTTCAGTGAAAAAATAACATCATGGGTAGGGATGTAAACGTGCCGAGTTGAGCCATGATATTTTTTATGGTTCGGCTTCGGACTTAAAAAAATTGGCTTGGATTCGGCTTGCGATTCGGCAAGCCACTAAAAATTCCTCAAAACAAACTTTCATTTTTTCCCAGATCTAGATCTATATGTGCACATTCAAAGCAGATCTATATGTGCATATTCAAACAAAGCAGAGGAGTTTTGCCCAGATCTAGATCTATTTGTTTATATTCAAAACAGATTTTGCCCAGATCTATGTATATTCAAAGCAGACCGAAGGAGTGAAAAGATTACTTTTAAGATTAAAATTACAATGAATCAAAAAAATTAAAAATTAAAATCTCATTTCTAATAAATATTTTACATACAAATTCTGGAATCATTCTACATATGGCGCGGGCGGAAGATGCTTTCTTGAAGTTGCAGGAGGAGAGAGTGGCCTAGAGTGTGGTGGTGGCGCATGGAAAGCGGCGGTCGTGGTGGTGGTGCGCGGAAAGCCACGGTCGTGGTGGGCAAAAACCTGGCGGCACACGGGAAGCTAGAGCAATGGTGGAAGAAATCTGGTGTGGGAGAAGTAGAAATCTCTACGTGGTTGTTTCACGCAGAACTGGAGGGAGTGTAGAAGGTGGGAGGCGGCATAGGAATTGAGAATTTAGGGTTTTTTAATTTCGTGATCTTTTTGTATATGCATATGTATATATATAATACTTATTTATTTATATTTGATAAAAAAAAAAAATAGCGTAATACAGTATATATATATACACATATGTATAATATTTTAATTTTTTTTATTATTAGCTCACTAGCCGGCTCGCGAGCTACGAAACAGGAAATAGAAGGGCTCGGGCTTGGTTCGAAGGTTGCACGAGCAGAGCTAAGGCTCGGCTTGGCTCGCCAATCTTGAACCCAAGCCTGAGCTTTTTTCGAGCTGACTCAGCTCAATTACATCCCTAATTATGGGCAAGAAGAGATCAAAATCTGTGAACGATGTCTTGATACAAAATCATGGCAAATTGTAGAAAATCAGAGCCAAAATAAAAGTTTATTTTTGGGGAAAAACTACAATCAGTACCTGCGTATCTCCCTCCAATATGATGCCCGTGTACAATACATTTTAGTAGCTAATTGGTAGTTTAATTTTATCTACCTATCACAAGACTTGAAATTGCATATTATGCAAGTGTAATTCCCAATTTATGCAGTGTCATAGAATTCCTAATTTAGATGCCTCTTGAAGAATGTTGATCACGGTTTGATGTATAAGAGATGTGATAGTTTTCTGTTAAGAGGCTTTTTTGATGCATATTGGATTGAGAATAAAAATGATCAACATTCGACTTCTGGATATTGCTTTAATATAGGTTAAACTATGGTTTCATGGTGCAACAAAAAGCAATCAATAGTTATTTTCTCAAGTACTAAAGCTGAATATTTGGCGGCAACAATGACAACTCAAGAATGTATGTGGTTGATAATTTTGTTAGGAGATATGTTGAGGAAGATTGATTATGCTGTGTAGATTAAATTTGATAATGAAAGTGCTATTAAACTTGCGTTTAATTCAATTTTTTATGGATGAACAAAATATATTGAAGCTCGTCACTATTATATTCGAGAGAAGGTGGGAGTTCCGATAAATGATCAAATTGCTAATTTATTTATTAAAGCACTTGAAAAGCCTAAATTTAAATGTTTTAGAGCTGTAATCGGAATTGTCGACAGAAAGTATGAACTAAGGGGAGCTTTGAAAATTAATGCATCATTTATTTATTTTTACTTGTTCCTATCTTTTAGGATTATTAGTGATGGGGTCCTACCCACTTAGGACACGTGACCAGCCCTAGAAGAGTTAGAATGATACGCAACTAACTTATGACGAGCTGTGGAAGGAGCTCGCTGTATGAGCTCGCTCTGTCAGAGTCGTATAAGTTGCAAGCACTGCCCTTTGGGCAAGCTCGGGTATGACGAGCTGTATATGGAGCTCGCTCGATACGTTCGCTCCTCGGACTCTATTTACGGAAGGACACTTAGGTAGTTATAAACTTCACGTTATGACTTGATGGATAAGGGAAGGAGTCCTGAGGATAGAGACGAACGAAGACGAAGTGATAAGACAGAATCCAATAAGGAATTGGAGACGTAGTAAACCCTAATGGGACTCCGGGTCTATATAAGGAGGAGTTTAGTCACTATGAAAACAGAACACAAAATACGAGAGAAAAGAAAAGAGAGATAGATAGATTCGGCGAGTACTCATCAATTAGTAGTTGATAGTTTTTTTACGTTAGTTGCCAATTAGCTAGACAAGTTTTGAGAGGGAAGTATTTTTCAATATTTGTGTTCAATTGTATTTTTGGTTCTCTCTCTAGAAATTCTCTCTTTTGTTCTACTAAATTCTTCAATAAGTCCGATTTTTCTTTTTTTATTTTTTATTTTTTATGTTGTGTTTTTTATTTGCTTAGTGAGTACAAGTTGGGTAATATTTTGTATAGATGCTTGGGTATAGGGCTGTCAACGGGTCGGATTCGGACCGGATCAGGAGATTCCGGATCCGAATCCGATAAGAGAATCCGAATATCGGATTCGAATCCGAATCCTATAGGATTCGGATTCATTGTTTTTGAATCCATATATAATCGGGTCGGATCCGATCCGATAAAAGATCCGACCCGATTAGTAATAAAATTTATTTTTTTAAATAACAAATTTGATATAAAAAATAAATATAATTACATAATATTTAATAAATAATTATTATTTAATGAATTATTTGATAGTTTTGTTTATATTTATTTAAAATAAATTAATTTAAACTTATTATTAAAAGAAAATATATACTTTTAGAGTAAAATATTTAAATTTTATTATTGTTTAAAATGATAAATATGTGAAAATTTTAATTTTAATCATTTTACTTAATTTTATGTACTAGTAAATAATTTATTTAATTAAATATTATATATAATATCGGATTCGGATTCTTGACTGATCGGATTCCTTAAATCCATATTCGCTCCATTTATTTCGGATAACGAATATTTACAATCGGATATGATCCATCGAATATTTTTATCGGACGAATATGTTAAAATTCGGATCGGACTAGGATCGGATTCGGATTAAAATCCGTCCCATCGACAGCCCTACTTGGGTAAAGACTTATTGCGTTTGTCTTTATTTTTGTTTGTCATACTTATAGTGGTTTGGGGTTAAGTGGCTGAAGTTTAATTTCTGGCCCAATTTGGGTCTACCGAAAGAAATTATAGGTTCCGGGTGGACTTTTTTCGGTTGGGCTTTGCTTATGGTCTACATTTACTATAAATATTTGGGCTTTGAGTGAGGTGGGGGCCACTTGATACCCTTTTGTAATTTATGTCCATTCCAACAAAGGTGGAACATTTCTTAATGAACAAAATTATCATTTGTATCCCATAATATAACTCATTTTCAATTTTGCTCCCAACAATCATCATGTTTTTAATTTACGTTTCACAAAGTCATTTAAAAAAAAAAAAAAAATTAGGTTCCATTAATCAATTTTCATTCAAATTTAACGTTTGACTGTTAAAAACATGTAGTAGAAATCGAGTACAATCAGTATCTAATTATAAATATTCGTTATCTAAAATAAAAAATTATTTGACTGCATCATAATTCGGCCAATTTTCTAGTAATACTATTTAGTAATTCTGGATATTTTGCAAATAAAGAATTTTATTATTTTAAATATATTAAAATTTATTTTTATATTAATATATATTCAATAATTATTCTTAATATAATTATTAAATTATGAAAAATAAAATAGCATAAAAGAATGTTATGTTAGTTGAAAGAAACTAAAAATATGAGGTAGAAAAGATAAAAATTATATAAAAAATAGATTAAAAAAAAATTGAAATAAAATGAGAGAAAAGAGAAATTAAGAAAACATTGTTAGAGTAATAAAATAAATAAATAAAAAAATAAAATAAAAGAATAAAAGAGATGAAAAAAATAAATAAACAAAATAAAATAAAAAGCGCACAAAGAGTGTTTCTAATCGTCTTTCTCCCTTAAAATAATAATATAAATTATTTAGAGTTTTTATATTCTTTTCCATTATTATTTATAAATTATTAAGAGTTTTTATATTTTGTTCCATTATTATTTAGTCTTAGATTCTCACGGCTTGTTCGCTTTTGTTTTTGTTTTTTAAACACACACTCCAAGTGGATTTAGGGATTCGAACCCGTATCATTACTTTTAAGAAAGAACCCTCAAACCACTTGACCAACTCCTGTTGGCATACGGCTTGTTTACTTATTCGAACATGTTTATGCATGATTTGTTTATACCTGTTTGTGATAATAAATTATCATGCATTTACCTTCATTTTTTAGGTTTTTGGTTGGGTGTGTTTATGAACCTTATCACGCTTATCTTTATGGGTTGGATTCTCATGTTAGCTGCAATTTACAAAAATACCCTTCTATGTTTTTTTTTTCCTTGTGTTTTGGTTGGATGTACAGTTTTTCACCTGGAAATTCTACTTTGGCCAGTGCTGATGAGATATTGAAGAAGAGAAATTACCTTCATTAATTTCAGTCAAATAATTGAAGGAAAACGCCTCCTAAAAATTACAAAAAAATAATTGCTCACAAAATAAAAAGTGGATTAATGGCAATGTGATGTAAATAAAAGCAATTGTTGGGCACATATATAATTTGACTGTTCATGTTAGTGGGCATGTCCAATAAACACACCAAAATTGCATGATTATTTTTCCCTTTTTTCATAGAAATCACAGAGTTACTTGATACGGGTCCAGAAATAACAAACGTAAATAAGTGTTTTGGCAAGACAAAACTCTCAAATAGGGCTGTCAATGGATCGGATTTTAATCCGAATCCGGTCCGAATCCGATCCGAATTTTAACATATTCGTCCGATAAAAATGTCCGATGGATCATATCCGATTATAAATATTCGTTATCCGAAATAAATGGAGCGAATATGGAATTAACGAATCCGATCCGTTTAGAATCCGAATCCGATTATATATATAATATTTAATTAAAATAAATTATTTACTAGTACATAATATTAAGTAAAATGACTAAAATTATAATTTTCACATAATTATCACTTTAAACAATAATAAAATTTGAATTATTTACTCTAAAAGTATATATTTTCCTTTATTAATAAGTTTAAGTTAACTTATTTTAAACAAATATAAATAAAATCATCAAATAATCCATTAAATAATTATTATTTATTAATATTATGTAATTATATTAATTCTTTATATTAAATTTGTTAAATAAAAAAATTAAATTTTATTGCTAATCGGGTCGGATCTTTAATCGGATATAATCCGATCCGATTATACATGGATTCAAAATAAATGAATCCGAATCCTATAGGATTCGGATTCGGATCCTCTTGTCGGATTCGGATCCGGAATCCCCTGATCCGGTCCGAATCCGACCCGTTGACAGCCCTACTCAAACATGTCTCGTTCAAGAATGTAAATGAGCCCTTAGTAGTTAAGTTTTCTATTTTATCAAATATCGTTGTAATTATTCCTTTTAACATAATATATATTTATGAGTTAAATATATATAGATCTTATGGGAAGAATTTAAAATTACACTCGATCCCTTTTAGTCAAATAATTATATTTACACTTATTCATAAAATCGATAATTACAAAAACCACCCAACTTGGATGTTACAAAAAATTTAACAAGATATTTCATAAATATGTAAATTGATCGTTATGCCCATGTCAATAACCAATTAAAATTAATACCAAAATTATTTATTTTGCTAAAGGTCATTTTACCTATCTAGAGTACTAATCAGCATTAGTAACAATTCAAAGTTGATGTTTTCGCATTCTTACTTATGAGACTGGGAAAATTATGAAAATGGTATACCATCTGTAACAATTTAGCAAAAATGGTACTTAGATTTTTCCGATAACAGGCTTATCCCATACCTCTCAAAAAGTTGCATTTCAATGCAAAAAGTCGCCGGAGACCCGAAAACCTGCCTGAAATTCAACCCGAAATCCTACATGGCAATACCACCATAGCCACATCAAAAACCACCATACATGTGTCATTTTCACCCATTTTAAAAAAATACACAAAATCCACATAATATTGTTAAAAATATTCTTTTAACTATATTATTATAGTATGTATACATAATACATGGTTATATTAACATTACACAATAAAATAAATACATAAGCTCTTAAACATTGTACATGATATTTAAAATATCTAACATAAAAAATTAAAAATAAAAGAATACAATATTTGAATATGAATACAATTAAAAAGATTAAGAAATTTTATATAATTTTTAATTTTGATTATTAATATTTTACATTTACAAGAATATTTTTTACACCATTTACAAAAATATTTATGAATATCTTTGTATTTAAAATATATTAATATCATATTTCATTTATTACAAATATATTATATTTCTAATATTATAAATACTCTCAATTAATTACTGAATTCAAAATATTTTATTTAAAAACCTAAAAAACATTTACAATACAAATTATCTCGTTTTTTCATCTCAAAAAAAAAAAAAAAAAAAAAAACAAAAACCTAAACTTAAATAAAATTTCTGCTAATCGAAATCCTCCATAGACACCACCATCCGCCGCCTACAACCCCAAGACCACCACCAGCCACCGCCTACAACCCCAAGACAACCACCAGCCACCGCCTTCACTACAGCCACCATCAGCCGCTGCCTTGAATGCCAAGACCAACACCAGCCGCCACCTTCACCACAACCAACACCGATCGCCGCCTTCAATGCCTAAACCACAGATCTGCAACATACACACACACACACACAGAGCAACACCCAAAATTGTACACACACAGAGGCCATGCAGAAGCATCATGGCCGCCGCCTCCTATTCTTCGCCGCCACCGCCTATTTCACTCACCATCACCCACCACCACCACCACCACCAGATTCGCCAAATCAAAACCTCCACCCATCACCAAGACCACCGAATCGACCGATGTGTCCAGATCCGGCGCCGCACCACCACCATCAATCACTTTCTTTAGATAAGTGGAGAGACCACTAATTTTGTTGGTCGATTGAAGAAGATCCACGTACAACACTTCCACTTTCTTCAACTAATTTTGAAATAAGATATGAATCAAGAAACCCACTTACTTGAAAACACACCTTTGAATTGATAAATCTCGAAATAATTGATGAATCTTGATAATAATCGAGAGTGTGGAAGCCAGATTTCTTGTGAATCTATGCGTGCGCGCTTGTGTGTGGACTGTGGAGAAAAGAAAAAAAATAAGTGGTGGTGTGTTGGTGGTGGTTGTTGATGGTGAACGGAGACACTGGGCAAAGGGAGGCAATGGACTTTGGGGAAGAGGAAGATTGGGCGATAGGTGGTGGAAGTGGCGTGGTGGGGTATCGGCGGGACGAGATGATTGTCGTGCGGCGCCGGCGGCAGATTTGGTCGCCGGCGAGCCCTGCATCTCTGACCTCTGTAAATATATAATACATTATATGTATATGTATGTATTTTCTTTTTTTTTTTTTTCCTGAAGATTTATATATATGTATGTATGTATGTATGTATATATATATATATACACACGTATATATATGTGGGGGAAGGGTTTACTATAATATATAAATATGTGTGTGTAAATATCATGTATGATGTTTAAGAAAATTATATAATTATATAATTATATTTATATTGTAATTATAATAATTTTTAATATATATATTTCAAATATCATGTATGATGTTTAAGAATTTATGTATTTATTTTATTTATTAATATATTTAATCAAAATTAAAATATATTATAATAATATAACATATAATTATATTTATATTATAATTACAATAAAAATGATGTTCTTTCAATAAATAAATAAAAATGATAGTTTAGTGTGGGTTAAATACATGTCAACCAAGTCAGCTACTAGGTGGCAAAAAAAATTTACATGGCACCCTGTAACGTCCACGTGGGAGTAAATGCCACGTCATACGCGGTTTCCGACAGGTTTTAAGTTTTCCGGCAAAAAATGCATCATTTTGGACGGTTTTGGGAGGTATGGGGTAAGCCTGTCACCGGAAAAATCTAAATACCATTTTTGCTAAATGGGTGGAGATGGTATACCATTTTTGTAATTATCCCTATGAGGACCAAAGTTGGCTGTGGGGAGAGGTGGCGTTGATGTTTTTTTTTTTTTTCCTGAATTGTTACTAGATAGGTAAGATTAAACAAGAAATATATTTTTGTTAATCAAGGTTTTCCGGTGGCGGGTTATATTTATTCGGGTCAAATAGTGCATGAAATTGCAAACTTTTAGAGTTATAGACTACTTTTTTCACCAAAAATTTTTTTGTGCCAAAATTATGAATTATGGTGAATTGATATACAAAAATTGCTTGATTAAGACGGGAGAAATCGAAATCATAAGGATATGAATCAATCCAGGAAATCTGGTGACGATGTGAGGAGATTAATTCGGAATAGATTCCAGTTTCTTGAGGAATCCACTTTGAACTTGAATATGTCATGTATTTACTTCAACAACTTTTAAAACGCACAAAATCAAAATCAAGAGAAAAAGTCTTTCACAAAAATTCATTTAATTTGACACTGATAAAAAATGGCACTACTTCCAGTTTGAACAAAAACTTAAAACAAGTGTTAATAATGGAATAACAAATGAAGCAAAGATGACACGTGCAATTTATACAGGTTCGGCAAGTCTACTCCTGTCCCCAAGTTGTGAATTTGGGAGTTTTTAAAGATATTCTTATTAAGCACTTGAGATTACAAGAAAAACCTTGCAATCTCATACACGAACACTCTAGTGAGATAAATAAGTTTCACCTACTTATCTTTCTCACTAACACACACTAAATGAATGTTACCTCCTCTCTGGAACTAACCACAGTAGTACCAGAGATTACAAAACTGAGACCGACTGTCTCTCTGGAATCACTCAGATCCCAACCAATGCTGAATCACTCGGATTCTTACAAACAATCTGAATCACTCGGATTCTCACAAACAATCTGAATCACTCGGATTCTATACTCTGCACAAAGCTATTACTGATCTTACTCGAAGATCCTGACAACTCGTGTGCTCCTTTCTTTGAGGATCTGCGTTATATAGTGTGTTCAAGACACACTAGCCGTTGGGAAAAACTCCTTGCCATATTTGGTCTTGGCTTGATTTGTTGAATCTTTTATTTGAGTGATTTGGTGATTTGATTGCTGTTCCACCAATCTTGGAGATCTGACTGGAACTTGCCATAGCCTTCCTTCCACTGATGCTGATTAGCTGGAACTTGCCTTGTTCCACCAATCTTGGAGATCTGACTGGAACTTGCCATAGCCTTCCTTCCACTGATGCTGATTAGCTGGAACTTGCTTTGTTCCACCAATCTTGGACAAAACAGATTCTAAGAGAGAAGAGGGATTAACCGAAATCAACAAAAGCAATCTAATTTCAACAGACACATGTATCTTAAACTAAGAGAATTTGAAGGATTAAATAGGAAAAGAAGTTTGTAATAAAGCAATATAAGCAAACGAATTCAATTAGTTTGAAGTTTAACACCACATGTGATGTCGAATTCATTCCTTGATAGTTAAAAATAGGGGTAAATTCATTATGCCCCTTGTGTCAAAAGTTTGTATCAATTTTTTATCAGCAACCCATTGTGGCATATAAACATACAATGTCTCGACATGCCTAAATATTAGGGATTAGAGGTTTAAATATTTATTCATCAACACATCAATATGAAACTAGTAGCGAGTCAGATACTATACATATATAATCCCTAATTAAACTCACTTACGGAATGGGGATTTCCACGCAAATGACCATGTAATAAGATGTCCTCTTTGCCCTGATCGATCAAGAAAAGAGACTCCTTGCTGATTGGAATGACAAGCTCAACAAATTCGGTCTCTGGAATATAATGAGTATTCAAAGTTGTTAACTTGAATTCATGATGATTGGCATCATAGCCGTAGATAAAGAACTTTCGACGTTCTCCTCCTCGTTTGCTTAGTATATTCTGCAGAACTATTTTACCGGCTGTGGTAAGGACCCGCATACATGGATAATCGTCAAAATGATGAGTTTGTGCAGTCCACGACTTTGATTCCTTGTTTAACAACCATGTCTGTCATGTGCTCCCGCTGAAATCCTACTAAAGCAAGCATATCACCGAGCACCGTAAGCTTCCAACCACGACAGTGACGGCGGCGTTACCTCACTAAACACTTCCTCATCCAAATCGAATCTCACAATGGTATCCTTAATCTCCATCCGTGATTTGGCCAGAAAGTATATGGATCCATTGAAGTAAACATTCCAAGGAAAAATATGTTCCAAAACGGGGGCAGTTCATCTTCTCGATATCGTTTGATTATCGTCCACCTTATCCGCGGCCAACGAATACATGATCTCCACTTCATGCGACCAAGGGGATAGGCTGGTAGATGTGTGTCTTATCTTTAATATCCTGTAATCACTACTCTGCACGGCGAAGCCAAATCCGATGGCAAAGCTCGTGTATCCAGGCGGCTCCGGGGCTCCTCCTTCTCGGATTGGTTTTAGAATTCCGACAAAAGGGTTCCATATACAGTACTGTCTTGATCCATAAGGGCGGAAGAAGACTAAGCCTTCACAATACCCGGAAACTGTCTTGATCCATGATGGGAGCTGGGAATGGGATTTCACCAGACCGTCCTTTTCGCCCAACATGGTGCAGATCATTACTCGCTCACCCTTTTCCTGCCTCACGTAAACAAGATGAGAAGAATTGGGTTTTTGATTACTATTATACTTCTGATGATGCTCAGTTATGAAGTTGGGGGTTCTGAACAAAGCGTTCCTTCATGGTTCGCCGGAACGCCGTGATAACGGCCGGAACGGCAGTGGCCGTTCCACCTTGACGGGGTTGGAACGCCGGTAACTTAAAACGGGGGGTGGAACGCCGCGAAATCGGCCGGAACGGCGTTCCACCCCGTTTTCGCTGTGAAACACGGACAGGGGCGGCGATTTTATGGTACAGAACGGGATGGAACGGTGAGCTAAAGGTGACAGTCGGCGGATGAAGAACAGGAAATGGCTGCTCTGTGTTGCTGTGTTGCTGGCGTGGATGAAGGGAAAGAACAGCAACAAAACTAGGTTTCTTTTTCTCTATTTAAGAGGAGAATTAAATGGGCTAAAATTATTAATACAACTAATGGGCTAGACTTTTCATTATTTGAGTTGTGTAAAACGTTTGGGCTCACAAATGGATCCATTTTTATATAATAATAAATAATATTTAATAAAATTAAATTATATTAGTACATTAATACTAATATATTATGAATTCGTATTTAATATTTTATGTTTTAACTTTTCAGATTTTATGAATAAATAATTTATTTTAACCATCATTATATTTTATTATTTTTTTTATAATTTTTTGTATTTCTTTAACTCTATATTAAATAAAAAAAAATTATATTCATTATAATTGTTTTACTGAAAATTGCATATATGTAAAAAGAATAATAGAAAATATTATCTAATATAAGTATTGCGTGATAAATTATCACTTTAAATGTTTTGAGAGAATTCTTTAAGGTTTTTTATATTATTTAATTATATTTATCATAAAAATGCTCTCGGTTCCACGAAGTACCGCGACAGTTCCGCGACATGATGCTGGAACTGGAACGATGCCCCCCGTTCCGTTCTCCGCGACCGCGACTGCGAACCATGCGTTCCATGTTTTGGAGACGCACGAAAACCTCAACAGACTCTTTACAGGTAGTCTTTCTGTTAGAGATTACGGCTAATTAGTCGGGATTTGTTTCCTTAGTTAGCAGATTATAATCACTGTACATATCTCTTCCTTAGTTGTAGGAACTTGGATCGTTATATATTGTACTCCTGTTGTAACCAGTTTGCACGTTCAGAAATCAATGGAATACAGAAATTTTCTAAATCTAAATTCTAACTTGGTATCAGAGCAGGTTAATCGTTCATAATTTTTTCGACGATTTTTCCGGGCTCATCATCTACCGCCATAACCAAACCACGCTCAGACCGGCGACCATCGGAGGAGGCGGAGTCCTCACAGCGTGATGGCAGCCAAACACAGTGCAGTCACTGCCGGAAACCGAGTCACACAAAAGAGCAGTGTTACGAGGTGATTGGTTTTCCGGAAGGATGGCCGAGCAAATACAGGACCAAAAGCATGGGAAAACAGAGGCGGGACGGCGGCGGCGGCGCCTGCAGGGCCGCCATAGCCGCCGTCGCTGAGAAAGAAACTGAAGGAAATGGCGAAATTGGTTTCGCCTTTGAAGCACCGACGGCGAAACAGCAGCCACCGGCATACTTTCAGAACCTACCAGGGGTGTTTACTCAGTAGAGAACAGGGGCGACAGACTTACAGCGGAAGCTGCCACCAATGAAGCTTTTCCGGTCGCCACAGTCGGCGATTTCTCAGCAGCATACTGGGCCGACAAAGCTTCAGCAGCAACCGCCGCCAGCGGCGGTTCTACATCAGCCACAGACGGAGTCTTTCCAACAGGGAACCGTCGCGGCGGCGTTTCAGGCAAAGGGAGATTTCCAGCGGAGATCACTGGCGGCGAACCTAGCGCCACCGGTCATCGGGAATTTCGGTGGAAGAGGTCATGCGGAGGAAAAAGATACAGAGATGAGGGTTTCACTTTCTTCAATCAACAAAATGAAAGAGACGGCTGATAAAAAAGGCACTAGGGTTGGGAATTTGCAATCCCAACCCTATTTTAATAATACTTTGCGATTTGGTCCCTCTAGTTTGGAGAAACTGCAGATTAGTCCCTATAGTTTGGAAGGGCTACAGATGAGTCCTCAAATTTCTAAATCTTGGCAGAACAGTCCCCCATATGTGAAAAATGTGCAGAATGACCCCCCAAAATACGGAAGTGCCTATATAACCCAAGGACCCAAGCCAGCCGAGTGGATCCTTGATTGTGGGGCCACCGATACAATGACTTATGACCATAATGACTTGGTTACTGTGTCAAAATCTACGAGACCAGCTATTCAGTGTGCTAACGGGGATCTATTGTCAGTTCAAGGCACCGGAACAATTGATATATCTCCTTCCTTAACCTTAAAAAATTGTTTATATGTTCCCATTTTATCATGCAAGTTGCTTTCTGTTAGTCATGTTACCCGGGAATTAAATTGCGTTGTAGTGATCTATTTTGGTTTCTGTCTTCTGCAGGATATTCAGTCGGGGAAAGTGATTGGGCGTGGCACTGAACGTGATGGTTTGTACTATGTGGATGATGTGGCTCAAAACGGAACTGCAGCGCTGGCTCACGGGACCGTTGAGAGGCAACAGTGGCTATGGCATCGTCAGTTAGGTCACCCATCGGTTAGCTACTTGCATTTACTTTTTCCAAGTATTTTTCCGTCTAGAAGTCAGAGTCAGTTATCCTGTGAGACTTGCATCCTAGCTAAGAGTCATAAACAGTCATATCACTATTCTGGAACCCGTGTGAGTACAGCCTTTTCCCTTATACATTCAGATGTCTGGGGGCCAACTCCGTATACGGGTTCTCACTCTAGTTTTCGTTTCTTTGTATTATTTGTTGATGATTGCTCGCGTATGACTTGGATATATTTTTTGAAACACAAATCAGAGGTTTTTTCTAAGTTTGTCGAATTTTATAACATGGTCCAAACTCAGTTTAATGCCAAAATACAGATTCTTCGGTCAGATAATGGGGGGGAGTATGTTAATTCCAGCTTTAAACAGTTTTTCTCAGAAAAAGGGTCTTGTTCACCAAACCACCTGCGCTCATACACCTGAACAAAATGGGGTTGCTAAACGTAAAAATCGGATCCTCCTTGAAATTGCTAGGGCCATTATGTTTGATGCAGGTGTTCCTAAGTCATTTTGGCCTGAAGCTATTGCCACAGCTGTTTACCTCCTCAATAGATTGCCCACTAAGATTCTTGATCTTAAGACACCTCTCTCTGAACTCTCCCGATATGTTAGTATTCCCACACCTCTGACTCTGCAGCCTCGTGTCTTTGGGTGTTCAGTTTTTGTCCATATCCCTAAACAGGAACGTACTAAATTTGACCCGTGTTCAGTTAAATGTGTTTTTGTTGGGTATGGGGTCAATCAAAAAGGATATCGTTGTTATCACCCATCCACACGACGCCTGTATACCACCATGAACTGTAACTTCCTAGAAACCGAGTTCTTCTACCACACCCAACCTAGCGGTCAGGGGGAGCAGTCTATAGATCCACTAAGTTGGGTGTCATACTCCACTATGCCAGATCCGGACCCAAAAGATCCAGTAGGCGGGACCACCGAGCAGACATCTCCCACAGTTCAGCCCCTCATGTCAGCACCAGTCCCAGGATCCGAACCACTGAATGTTCCTGAGGTAACCCTTGAAACTTCCTCATTTGATAATAATTCTGTTGGTACTATTGATAATCTGCACATAGAGGAGTTACAGGATCAAGAGAGACAGGTTCAGGAACAGTTACAGGATCAGGAAAGACAGGTTCAGGGGGAGCCCACGGGGAGTGACCGGTATGTCCTTCCACCACGGAGTAATAGGGGAGTGCCTCCAAAGAGGTATGAACCGGAGTATGAACCCAGAAAATCCCAGTATCCGATTGCTGATTTTGCACAGGGAAAGCTAACAGTGACAACTAGAGCATATTCAGCAGCAGTATACGCTGATGTGCTTCCTAGAACAGTTGAAGAAGCTCAGAAGAAGGATGAGTGGAAGTCGGCCATGAAAACAGAGATGATGGCCCTTGAAAAGAACATGACTTGGGAAAGGTGTAAGTTGCCACCAGGGAAGAGACCGGTAGGTTGCCGATGGGTGTTCACCATCAAACATCGGTCTGATGGGTCCATTGAGCGGTACAAGGCTAGATTGGTAGCCAAGGGGTATACACAGACGTACGGAGTGGATTATTCAGAGACATTTTCTCCAGTTGCTAAGATTGACACTATCAGAGTCCTTTTCTCCATAGCAGCTAATCAGGATTGGCCTTTGCATCAGTTTGATGTGAAGAATGCCTTCCTACATGGGAAGTTGGAAGAAGAAGTATACATGGAGCCTCCACCAGGATTCTCTGAGCAGTTTTGTGCAGGGGAAGTATGTAGGTTGAAGAGAGCACTCTATGGGCTCAAGCAGTCACCGAGAGCTTGGTTTGGGAGATTCACAATTGCTATGAGAAAGTATGGGTTTAAACAGAGTAATTCGGACCATACTTTGTTCTTCAAGAGGAGGGGTGAGTTGGTAACCTGTCTTATCATCTATGTTGATGACATGATCATCACTGGGAATGATCTTGAGGAAATTAAGCATTTGAGGAAAAATTTGTTTGAGGAGTTTGAAATGAAGGATTTGGGGGAATTGAAGTACTTCTTAGGGATTTAGGTACTTAGGTCAAGGTGGGGAATCTTTATTTCCCAATGGAAGTACGTACTTGATCTGTTAGCAGAGACAGGATTACTTGACAGCAAACCAGCAGGGACTCCTATCGTTGTGAATCATGGGCTAAGGATAAAAGAAGATGCAGAAATGGTTGACCGGAGCCGATATCAGCACCTCGTTGGGAAGTTGATCTATTTATCACACACGAGGCCTGATATTGCCTATGCAGTAGGCGTGTTAAGTCAGTTTATGCACCGACCTCAGCAGGATCATATGGAAGCAGCACTTAGAGTAGTCAGATATCTCAAGCAGACTCCCGGGAGAGGAGTGTTATTCCAAAAGCACGGGGATCTATCCGTTGAGGCTTATACAGATGCAGATTGGGCCGGAAATCAGGATGATCGGCGCTCCACTTCGGGTTATTTCACCACTGTTGGTGGCAATCTTGTCACGTGGAAGAGCAAGAAGCAGAAGGTAGTTGCATTATCCAGCGCAGAGGCCGAGTTCAGGGGTATTGCACGAGGACTGACAGAAGTTCTGTGGTTAGGAAAGCTCCTTGAGGAACTTGGATTTCCAGTAAAAGAGAAGTGTCGTTTGTGGTGTGATAATAAGGTGGCGATAAGCATCTCAGAAAACCCAGTTTTGCATGACCGAACAAAGCACATAGAAGTGGACCGACACTTTATAAAGGAAAAACTCGAGAGTGGGATCGTAACGTTTCCGTTTGTGCGGTCAGAAGATCAGTTGGCCGATATTCTCACTAAGGCTGTTACTGAGCGAGTTTTTTCAGACGTTCTTAGCAAGCTGAATGTGTGTGATGCCACAGTCAGCTTGAGGGGGAGTGTTAGAGATTACGGCTAATTAGTCGGGATTTGTTTCCTTAGTTAGCAGATTATAATCACTGTACATATCTCTTCCTTAGTTGTAGGAACTTGTATCGTTATATATTGTACTCCTGTTGTAACCAGTTTGCACGTTCAGAAATCAATGGAATACATAAAATTTCTAAATCTAAATTCTAACTCTTTCAACTTTCAAGTATTGAGATGGTGATGTCGTCTGGAACGCACTTCCTCGCCGGCATATGATGTGCTTTCTTGCTTTTGGAGGCGATGATAACATCCTGTGAATTACTACTCATGGTGGCTGCTTTTTGTTTCTCAATCTTGGAACAGGTACTTTTATCGGCCGAAAACTCCTACATCTCTCTATATTCACTAGTAACCTAAAAATTAAAATGCTCCATTTATGTACAAATAAAAGATTAGTATTAATTATTTAATTAAATATAGGAATTAAATCCTTTATAAGAGTATATATTTTATAGTTAACTTTAGTTTCATTTAATTGTAATTAGTTTGCTTTATATATATATATATTAATAAAAATATTTGGTCGGAGGATCGTGAGGAATTTAACAAGGACCTTTCATTTGGGCATAAAACAAGTTGTTGGGGTTCCACCCAAGAGGCCTGTTCGCATAGAAGTATAAGGCCCTATTCGCTAAAGGAACCGCGACCAGGAGAAGACCTTCCCCACAGATAAAGATAACTTAATCAAGATACGGATAAACATATAACAGTAACAAGAAGAGAAAGCATCCCCGTCTCTGTAACCTGATTATCACGAAAACTATAATAAGATGATAAGATCAAATCTAGGGTAGATCAAGAAAGAAGATTTCCAAACACACATTATAAATAAGTCACTTGTAGGAATACAAAAAACACAACAAAAAGGGAGAAAATAACAGAGAGTAAAGGGGAATTAAAGGAGAGGTACTCACACGCCTTGTCAATCCGCACATCCATAACATACCATACAAGGATGTGACGCCCCAAACGTAGAGTCATCAAATCCCCCGCACTAGTACACAGTACATATACGCAATGGGCAATCCGTATACATACCAAGCACTAGCGAACGGGAGACACTCAAGACCCACGACTAACTAGGCGGCACTAAACGCACTGTCGTCAGAGAAAGCATACACTAGCGGAAGCGAATAAAGAATTACACAAGCAGTGGTCACGGATGAACGATATTTAAAACATGAGAATTCAAATTTCATAACTTATATATACAGGTACGCAAGTTATACGAGCCAAAACAAACCTCCTAAGGCTAGGCCGCAGTGGCCATAGTTATCAAAAGTATAACAGTATTCAACTTATATCATTATTATACATGCCATTAACAAAAGTAAGTTAAGTACGGGCTTACAGTAATCCTAGTTGAACTCGACTCTATAGAAAAAGGACTAGACACACACGTCGCCTAGTCGACTCCAACCTGCAACCAATAAGGGAAACAAGAAAGAGAGAGAAAGAGAGTCGGTCAAGTGACTGGTGAGGCGGGAACAATATACAAGGTATATAATGCAAGAGAAGAGATATGCAATACAATACAATGCAATCACCTTGACCCATAGTCCCATTTTAATCTTCTAATATAGATACAATCATTTTAGATTCAAAAACAATGGGCCTATATCGAATTAAGGTTTTTCAATCAATCAATTTGGCACCGAGTTATGCCATTCTCCAACCTTTACTCCACAATCAAACACGATCAATAACAATAACAAGAAATCCTTCCTTCTTCCTCCGGGTGACGAAAGGGTTAATTAGGCCCTTAACGTCCAATAACACTCGAGTCATAGCCCATTTCGGTACTATGCTCCTTCGGCGTACCGGTCACAGTAGACACGCGTATTATCAACTACCTCTGATGATAATACGGGCCACGTAGAGGTCGCGATTAAGGTTTTCCGTCGGCCCGTTGCCTCCCCGGATCACCTCATACACGTTGCCTCGGATCCCTTCCCAATGGAAATAAACCATTGAGGATTCATTTGACAAGCACTCGTTCATGCAATGCATGTAAAACACTTTCGTTTCATTTGTTTGAAGTCTATGTATAACGCCTTTGATACTTGCAATACGCTTTTAATAAGTTCAATAACATGGTAATCAATCACGTATCTATTATGGTATACATATACATATAATAGGCCACAAGCAGGGAGTTAAACCAATTCTTGTAGGTTATATAGGTATAGGCTATTGGTTGCAGCAAGAAGATAACTTCACCTGGATGACCTCGACAAAAAGGGCAGGAGAACAAGACAACCTAAACGACCGGATCCACGGAAGGATCACCTGGACACACGACATAAGTATGGGTGAAATCAGACTCTAATAAGACCAAATAAGGACGCTCGGCAATGAAGCGTAATGTAATGAGATGATATAAGATGTAATAAGAGTTATGAGATGGAGGGAACAAGTCTAAATGTATGATTAATGTCACGTAATGTAATTAAAACATGTAATTATATCAGCGTGTATATGGTTGAAATTTTGGAATAGGTGCTGCAGAAACCATGGAAACGAACTAGGGAAATCATGATAACAGAGTTCATGCAACATTCATACAAAATTCTTGGACATACTGAAGGGAGATCAGAAGTAAACTTCGCAAATATATTACACTTCAAATGTATGTACGTTGAAGCAATAAGAACATTCTTAGTGGCCTCACTTAGATAATACGGAAAATTTTCGAATGAAACATCAATGTTTTTGCAATCTATTAGTCCTTGTCGTAAACCATCTTTGAATTCTTGACGTCTTGCCGACATTGAAATAGGAGGACCTGAATGCTTGCGATTATCTCTGAGTGCCCTACGCTCTTCAAGAATTCTTGATAAGTTGGCACTCACATCAAACGCAGCACATTTGTGCAGAAACTTTATTCATGCCACGTTGTAGAAAATTCGTCATAACTTATTACTCGGATATTATTTTAACGAACCGTAAAATTCCTAGTAAACTAGACACGTAGACCTTTCACGTGGTATAGGCCTCAATCCCTGGATGTTTCTGTATTAATATAGATTACAGAGCAAAAGTCATGAAAAACAGAATCAACGTTGCAGAAACACATTTCCAAAAAGTTTACCGTTACCCTATCAAATGAAGTCGGATTAATCTGAAAATTTACGGGGATATATGCAATACATTCATAAATACCCCTATAAAACAGTTTTGAGAAATTCATACGTTTACTCACTCTTCTCAAGCCTTTAGTCCAGACCGGAAAACAGGGGACAGCTGAGTCGTTTCGAATTTTTCTCGGGTATCAAATGGACTCGGATTAACCTAAATTTTGACGGACATAAACCTTAATATGCTAGGAGTATCCAGTAAAAACAGTTTTGAAAATTGAGGTCTTATGAGTTCGGAATTTACGTCGGAATTCTCTGCGTATAAGCTGTATAAGTTCAAACAATACGGCAACTTGGCTGCAACGACACCTTTCAAAGACCGGCCTGTTTACCATATCAAACGAAATCGGAAAATTCTGAAACTTAATAGGTATACTCCCAACACATATAGGTAGCCCTCTGTAAAACGGTTTTGCAAAATTCGAAGGTTTAGTCCCTCTGCTCAGCTGCTGTTCCAGATCAGAAAATAGGCCAAAAACAGGGGACTGCGGCATCTTTCGGGATTTTTTCGAGGTATCAAACGGGCTCGGAAAATTACGAAATTTGGCAGATATGAACTTTAATATGTTATTAATCTCCAGTTAAAACAGTTTTTGAAAACGGCATCGCACGAGCTCGGAATTTGCATTGAAATCTGCGCAGACATGCTGTCACATAAGTGTAAAAACCAAGAACTCATGCCAAATGAAAGTACATCACTCCTAAGCATATAAACACTTAAACGAACCAATAATCCAGGCTTTCCAAACTATCAGAATCACAAAGTTCATCAACTCGTTCATCATCTCAGAATTTAAACTAACCAAAGTCATGAATTCATCAAGGAATCTATCTCCCAATCTAGTCCTACCGAAAGCAAGTATATAACTCTATCTCATGTTCCAATTCCATCACATCTTGCAAAATTTCCAGCTAATTAGACTACTTCAATACTACTTGGATGGTTAAAGCATCACAGCCATGTTCGAGAAAGAAAAGTGGATTAAGGATGCTGCCTTTACCTTGTTGTCGCTGGAATTCAAGGAAAAGAAAAGGAACCGATGAAGGTGGCGCACGCGAAGAGGTGATGAAGATGGAGTTCGGTGGTGTTGCTTAGGATAAGCTGGTGTTTTCTTGTTCTTCGATTGTGAGAGAGGAAAAGAAATGGAACTGTATGTGTATGGAAATGAGAAGGAAAAATATGGAATCGGACATGTAAGAAAATGAGAATTAAAGGAGCAGCTCTCTTTATGTTATTCTAATCTGAATTAAAAGTTGCAAGCTGATTATGCATGTACGTGTAATGCTGTAGACAACTCTGTCCAATTTTTCTATTTATTCACCATATAGTCCTTTGGGAAAATTATGTTAAACAATTAAACCCCCTAATTTCTAAATAAAATTCAATTAAATCTTCTTGATCTTTCTTAAATTATGCAAAGGCCGCACAATTTCACATATAAGCACATATTTCATAAAGAAACAATTAAATTCGATAAAACGCGAAATTATAAATTAGTAAATAAAACGCGTAACTTCGAAACTCACATGTAACGTTATCTCGTCCTATTCCGAAAATGTGGGGTGTTACATTTGATGATCATGAGGCGTTCAATTCCGGAAGCCATAAGGGGTGGTATTCCTGGTGAAGAAAATGCCAAAAGTTTCCTTGACCAAATAGCAAACCGATTCAAAACTAATGAAAAGGTTGAGACCTGCACTACTCTTAGTAGGTTGGTTTCTATGATGTATAAAGGTAAGGGAAACATAAGGGAGTACATCATGGAGATGTCTAATCCTATGACAAGACTTAAGGGCTTAAAGCTTGAGGTGTCGGATGACATACTTGTGCACTTGGTCTTGATCTCACTTCCTGCACAATTTAATCCATTTAAAATCTCCTATAATACTCAAAAGGAGAAATGAACTCTAAATGAGCTTATAGCTCAATGTGTGCAAGAAGAAGAGAGACTGAAACAAGATAGGCCTGAGAGTGTTCATTTGACAATGACTTCTAAGGCTAGGGCTACCACCAATAAGAGGAAAAGGAATAAGGATAAGGAAACTGCAGAATTTGGGACAACCCAACCTAAGGTGAAAAACAAACAGAATTTGGCTATTTCTTGTTACTTTTGCAAGAAATCTGACCATATAAAGAAGGATTGTCCCAAATACGTAGCTTGGCGTGAAAAGAAAGGTAGACTTCTCAATTTTGTTTGTTCAGAAGTTAATTTGGCTTTAGTACCTAGTGACGCTTGGTGGATAGATACGGGTGCAACTACTCACATAAGTGTCACAATGCATGATTGCCTAAGGTGCCGAGTACCAACTGATGCTGAAAGATACATCTATGTGGGAAATGGCAATAAAGCTCTAGTGGAAGCTATTGGTGTTTTTAGGATTCATTTAGGTACTGATTTTATTTGAATTTGGAAGAAACTTTCGTTGTATCGTCATTTATACGGAACTTGATTTCTATTTCTTGTTTGGACAAATCTGGTTATTCTTGTTCATTTGGAAATGGAAGTTGTGTTTTTTCTTTAAATGCAAATATTATTGGTTCTGGTACTCATCTAATTGATAATTTGTATAAATTGAACACCAAAGCTTCAACTGATATTGAAAATCTGCATTCAAGTAACTTTGGTACTAAACGTAAGTTAACAAATGAGAATTCATCAATGTTGTGACATAAGCGTTTAGGACATATCTCTGAAAAGAGAATACAAAGGCTTATATCACAAGGAATTTGTGATTCCCTTGATTTTACGGACTTTAAAATCTGTATAGAATGTATAAAGGGAAAACAAACAAATATGAGGAAATTGGGTGCCAATAGGAGTAAAGAACCTTTAGAGCTTATACATACAGATATTTGTGGTCCATTCCCTACAACATCTTGGAATGGACAGCGATACTTTATCAGCTTTATTGATGATTACTCTCGTTATGGATATTTATACCTAATTCATGAGAAGTCACAATCTTTGGAAGTCTTTAAGATTTTCAAAGCCGAAGTTGAGAACCAACTAGGCAAGAAAATTAAAGCTGCTAGATCTGACCGTGGTGGAGAATACTATGGCAGATATGACGGATCCGGTGAACAACGTCCAGGACCCTTCACCAAATACTTAAGTGAGTGCGGGATTGTACCTCAGTACACCATATCGGGGAGTCCAAACCAAAATGGTGTTTCTGAGAGACGAAACCGAACTCTTAAGGATATGGTGAGAAGTATGATTAAATCATTCTTCATTGCCAGAATCACTTTGGGGCGAAGCACTAAAGACTGCAGTTTATATTTTAAATCTAGTTCCAAGCAAAGCAGTAGATAAAACCCCATACGAGTTGTGGACAGACAAGAAGCCTAGTATTAGGCACTTGCATGTCTGGGGATGTCCAACTGAAGCTAGGCCCTATAAGCCTAACGAAAGAAAACTGGATTCAAGAACAATTAGCTGCTACTTTGTAGGTTACTCGAAAAGGTCGAAGGGATTTAAGTTTTATGACCCCTCAAACAAGTCCTTTTTCGAAACGGGAAATGCCAAATTCATTGAGGATGTTGATTACAGTGAGAGGGATCAAATTGGAAAGATTATGTTTGACGAGGGATATGTTAACATTCCCACTATAGTTGCAGCTGAGAATGATTGGATAAATGTTCCTATCACTCCTCAGCCTGCAAATCAAGAAAATTCAGAAAACACAATCACATTTGGGATTCCTACTAAATTAGTTTCGGGTCCATCATTTGTTTAAAATAATGAGTTAGGGCCCACTGAATCAGATCCAGAACCATCATTTATTCAAAATGATGCACCACAACAACCTCAAAATGAAGTGCCTATAAGAAGGTCGACTAGAGAAAAGAGGAAAGCGATTTCAGATGACTATGTCGTTTACCTCCATGAACATGAATTTGACATGGGATTGCAAGATGATCCTACATCTTCTAATCAAATAAAATTATGTTCAAACTCTAATGAATGGATCAAAGCTATGAATGGAGAGATGAAATCCATGATGGACAATGACGTTTGGGATCTTGTCGAGTTACCATAAGGAGTAAAACCAATTGGTTGTAAATGGATTTTTAAAACCAAACGGGACTCAAATGTTAACATCGAAAAATATAAAGCACGTCTTGTTGCCAAGGGTTTCACTCAAAGGGAAGAC
Source organism: Lantana camara (assembly GCA_037501455.1). Lineage (NCBI taxonomy): Eukaryota > Viridiplantae > Streptophyta > Magnoliopsida > Lamiales > Verbenaceae > Lantana > Lantana camara. Next base: position 116,131,362 of record CM074857.1, read on the forward strand.
ATTGATTTTAAAGAGACTTTCTCTCCAGTTTCAACGAAAGACTCTTTTAGAATCATTATGGCACTTGTAGCTCATTATGATTTAGAGCTCCATCAAATGGACGTAAAGACAACGTTTCTCAATGGAGACATTGAAGAAACTATATACATGGTGCAACGGGAGAACTTTGAGTCCAAAGATTCAAAGCACCTAGTATGTAAACTCAAGAAGTCCATTTATGGTCTAAAGCAGTCGTCCCGTCAGAGGTACCGAAAATTTGATAAGGTGATTTCCTCTTTTGGTTTTAAGGAAAACACTGTTGACCAATGCATATATCTCAAGGTTAGTGGGAGCAAATTTATTATTCTGGTGTTGTACGTAGATGTTATTCTACTAGCAAGCAGCGATATAAGCCTATTGCGTGAAACCAAGAAATTTCTATCAAGTAAATTTGAGATCAAAGATCTTGGGGAGGCGTCATATGTTCTGGGTATACAGATCCATCGGGATCGTTTCAAAGGTATACTAGGCTTATCGCAAAATGCCTATATCGATAAGGTGGTGAGCCATTTTGGCATGCAGAATTGTGTACCAGGGGACACACCTGTATGAAAAGGTGATAAATTTAGTTTGCTCCAATGTCCTAAGACGGACCTTGAGAAGAAAGAGATGTAGGAAATCCCTTATGCATCTGCGGTGGGGAGTCTCATGTATGCTCAAGTGTGTACGCGTTCGGATTTAGCGTACATAGTGGGGATGTTAGGCAGATATCTAAGTAACCTGGGAATATATCATTGAAGGGCAGCAAAACGGGTTATGAGATATCTACAAAAGACTAAGGATTACATGCTCACCTATCGGAGATCGGATCACTTGGAGATCATTGGATACTCCGATTCAGACTATGTTGGATACCTTGACAGTAGAAGATCCACATCAGGTTATGTCTTCGTGATGGCTGAAGAAGCTGTCTCTTGGAAAAGTGTCAAACAGAAACTGATAGCTTCTTCCACTATGGAGGCTGAATTTGTGGCATGCTTTGAGGCATCAAATCAGGGGATATGCTCCGAAATTTTATCACTGGGCTGCAAATTGTCAATGGCATTGAAAGGCCATTGAGAATTAATTGTGATAATAAGGCTACAGAGTTATATTCAAAGAACAACCGGAGTTCATCTAAATCTAAGCATATAGATATTAAGTATCTGGTTGTGAAAGAAAGAGTTCAGAGTCTTCAAGTGTCAATAGAGCATATAAGTACAAACTCGATGCTAGCGGATCCACTCACTAAGGGATTGCCACCTAAAGTGTTTCATGAACATGTGGCTTATATGGGTGTCATCAAACTAGATGACATGTCTTAGTGGTGTGAGTTTGTGATTTTTGTTTTGCTTATTGACATGTTTTGTGTTCTGTACAGACTGAGGTTTACAAGACAAATAAAGTTTTATTTGAATGAATACTCTGACAATAAGGATTTTGGTTTTCTATTGCGATTTTGCATTAAGCATTTGAAAGTGCTTTGGGACTCTTTGAGTCATAAGGTAGGACCAGTTGGAAATAGGCATGGCTAAGATCACATTACATGTGATTTCCATGCTACATGTCATACTTTTGATCTATGTCATTGATTGTGTTAGTATTGTGACCATTGTTCGGTTAGTTATGAATTGTGTAACGAAAGCTGCTTTGATCCAATAATAACATAATTGATGGACCAGATTGTTTGGAAATATTTCGAAAGTAGAGATAGCATAAGGTTGCGCGCACTAAGGTTTAAAACTACGTACAATTATTTGGAACCATATGTAGACCAAGTGGGAGATTGTTGGATTTTCTATTTAGTGGTCTCACATATTTAATAAATTGTACGTAGGCTATCTCATAATACGAGCCCAATTGAGTGATCTACTTAAGTTTTATTTAATTGTATGAGCCCATAGAAATATTTGTTGAAGTATGGGTCTTATATATGTAGAAACTCATGGACACTTAATTATGATTGATGAGCCCATAATTAAGGTGCCCTACTTTTGGTTATAAGTTAGGGTTGTGGTCCCTAAGTCAGATACGTTCTTTGTTTTCTTTTCTGCCCCATCCCAAAAAGAATAGAATTGACGGCGTATCAAGGCTTAGAAGATCACAACCTTGGATTGCTAGTCAACTACGGATTGCTATGGATCAAGGTACGCTTCCGCTTGTGTGTTCTCGATGATTTCGACATGTTTGTTGCGGTTTAGGGATTTTTCCTACAGTATTATGTCGGACACTCATATTGGACACTTCTTAAGTAAAATTCTTTTTAAAAAAATCCATGTCACCATCACTACTAGAAAACATAGATTTAACAATAAAAAATTTGCAACCGAACTTAACCGATTTGGACACCGAAAATTAAAAAAAAAGTCCTTTTGACTTTACAACCGAAAATTTGGTTGTTAAATATTTGCAACCGAATTTCGGTTGCAATTTCAACTGCAAAAAAAAAAATCAGCAGGCAACATTATCTTAGCATGTTTGCAACAGAAGTTTCAGTTACTAATTCGGTTGCAAAATATTTACAATCGAATATCTATTACTAATTCAGTTGCAAAAAAATGGCATAAGCCAACTTCTGGTCAAAATATTTGCTATTGAAATTTTAGTTGCTAAATTAGTTGCAAAAAAATTTGCAACCGCAATGCAACAGAATTTTCGGTTGTCGATTTAAGTTTTAAAAATACCAAAAAATTGATAATTTTGCACCCGAAATTGTTGCAGAATACTTAAATATAATTTGAAAATATATTATTTTGCAACCAAAAATTCAGTTGCAAGATGTGATCTAATTTAATTATTTTTATTGGAAAATCTGTAATCGAATTTCAGTTGCAATTATTTTTTATCCATACTAATGGTAACTTTTTATAAAAATAAAATAAGTAATGAAAATATTTTTAAAAAAATTGGTTGCAGTTCGATTACAATTCGGTTGCAATTAGCACTTTCTATTGCAAAATCATCTTTGTTTTTGCAAAATCTGTTGCAAATTTTTTTTATTTTTAACATGATAATATATGTTAACATGTAACATATACTTAATTCTAAAATGAAAACAAGCTAATTAATTATAAATATTTGTATATATGATCATATTATAGTAATATTTATTGATTTATTGATATACTTCTAATTATTGAAAACTATGAAATATAGTTTAAAAGTTATATTTTGTAAGACATAACTTACGTAATAAATTAAGATGTTACACGTTTATGGTAATATAATATTATATAACATATACGTCATTTTAAAAATTTGACATAATTAACACATAATAATAATATATATGCTGAGCAAGCAAAGAGTAATCTCAACATGATCAATATATCTAATGTAAATGAATTAAATATCATAATATACAAACATTTACATTTATGATGGATATTTATATTATATGATATAATAGATCATACAGTGATCTAATATGTATCTACAAGCCTGTTAAATGTTATAACAGATGACTATATTTCTAAAAAAAAAAAAAAAGATGACTATATATCTATTAAATACTATAATGTACGGATGTTTACACTTAAGATAGATATTATATGTTTTTTGTTTTTGTGGTAAGAGATAGCTATTATATGTCGTAATTCATAGATAACATTACCTTCCTCTCATTAATAATGTAATATTGAAAAGTGTATTAAACCATGTAGGAAATATTACAAAAATGGTATACCAACTGCGACCATTTTGCAATTTTGGTACAATATCTTTTCCGGCAACAAATTTAGCCCACAATTCGAAAAAAGTTGCAAAATAATGCAAATTTTGGCCGGAGCTCATAAAAGTCGCCGGAAATCTGACCTGTAATCTGACGTGTCAAGATTCTTAATTTGGCAAAACCGCTACTGCCACATTAGAAACCACCCTACAGGAAAAATTGCAAAAATGGTATACCAACTCTTCAGTGAATTTGGTACAATAAGTTTTCCGGTGGCAAATGTAACTCATATCTGTTAAAAAGTTATTTTTTTTTTCTTATTTTGAAAAATGCATATTTATAAAAAAAAAATTCTCTTAAAAAATTCATATTATATATTTAAAAAGATCATATAAGCAATAAAGAATCTAATAAAATGCCAACAAAATGGATTGAATTTTATTTATAATAAATAATAGTTGCTATATTTTAAAATATAAATATTATACTATAATTATAAAATAAATAACTCTTACAAAAAAAAGTTAAAAAATTAAAGAATAAATTGTTAATTCTAAAATATAAGTATTATATTAAAATTATAAAATAAAGGTTTTTGACTTAGACGATATTAGTATCAATTCAGACTTTTTTTAGGATGCCCCAAGTTCCTCGATGCCCTTACAAGAATTAGCACAATATATAAAGATATCATGCTATTATTTTGCATATTCTTCTATTTATTTAATGTCTTGTTTTAACTATCCCTCCCCCTTTTTGCATTTCAGCTTGAGAGTATTTCTGAGGGAGCACGGAATCGGTTAACGGCGTTAGCCATTTTAGGTTGCCTGTTGCGATCGAGACTCCTCCCATTCGTAGAATTGAGGGGATTGATAAAAGGTTTAGCCTAGAAGTTCGTTATTACTTTCGTGAGCTTGCCAAAAAGGTCCATGTTTGATTCAGCTCTCCTTCAATTATTATCATGTTCGTTTGTCATCAAAAATTATAAGCTCAAATAAATATCATAAGCTCAAATTATAAATCAATCAAAAAGTTACGAGTTTTCCAGTGATATAGATTGAAACGCAATATACTTTCTGCTTGAATTTTTCAATTATCTTGTCAATCAAAAATTTCAATTTTCTTGTTCAACATATATCAAATCACAATTTCCAATGCTTGCCCTAACGGGTTGGGATTAGGGCTGCAAACGAGCCGAGCCGAGCCGAGTTTGGCATGAAATAATAGGCTTGAGCTTTTTTTTTTTTTGAAACAGGGTGCCCTCACGCAGGAGGGCAGAATCAGGGGACATTACAATCATCCTGAACAAGATCGATCAAAAAGACGGGTAAGACAGAGCCACCCTCGCAGGCCGGAGCCGCATGACGAGCTAACGAATGGGCCACGACATTGGCCACACGACGAACAAACAAAAACTTACAAGAGTTAAACAAAGAGGCACCTGATCTAATATCATGAATGATGTTGCCAACGGGGGAACAGTCCTCAACAAAACCACTGATCTTGGTAATTAAATTAAGGCAGTCACTTTCCACCTCGATGAGGGGCCAACTATGAGCAGCAGCAAAGTTCAAGGCTCGCACTACAGCAAGTGCTTCAACAGCTTCTGGCTCAAGTTGACTGTCAAAACGGTCGCAGAGCCAACCCAAGCAGACACCAAGATGGTTACGAGCAATAACCCCAATACCCACTTCACCTTTATCCACAAAAAGAGCGCCATCCACATTAATTTTGATAGTCCTAGCAGCCGGGGGAGACCAAGAAGGAACCCGAGAGTCAATCCCAGAAGAGGAGGGAGCTGGGACGTTGAAAGGAGAGGGACGATCGCTCAAAGAAAGAGCAAAGTCAACAAGCTCAGCCGGACCCAAGAAACAACCATTAGTTCTCTTCTTATTTCTAAACCACCACAAGCTCCACAAAATCAGAGCAAACTTAGCACAAGAAGGATCATCAAGCACCGAAAAAACTGACTCGATCCACTCATGGACTCCCGCGGAGAAGGAGGAGATGAGAGTCCAGGGGAGGAGCGAGACCGCCCAAACCTGACGAGCAAAGGGGCAATCCAAAAAGACATGCTTGAAATCTTCAGATTCTCCAAGGCAAACTGGACAAAGGTTCTCGACATCACAATGGCGGGAAAGAAGTCTAGAGGCCGTTGGGAGGATGTCATGGCTAGCCCGCCACATAAAGACACGCACCTTAGGGACAACATGCAATTTCCAAATTTTCTTCCACAAAGGACTGTCCAAAGAGAACGAAGAAGAGGCACGATTAGCCCCCTCAAGAGAGAGAGCAACTTGGTGGGCACTCCGGACAGAGAACAAACCATTCTTCTCAAAATGCCAAAGAAGTCTATCATCACGAGTAGAACTTCCCAAAGGGATACTACGGATCAGAGCAGCATCAGCCGGACAGAAGGATTCATCAACCAAATTCAGATTCCACCCAGCACCATTAGGGAGAATAAGCTGGGCTACCCTAGAGAGATTTGGGTCGCGCGATTGCCGAATAATGGGCTGGAAAGAGGAAGGTCTCGGGAGCCATCTATCACGCCAAATCTTCACTTGGCGGAGTATCTTGGCTGCCAGACCGATTCTCGTGGCCGGCACGAGCTCGGGGGGCTTGACAAGCTCGATCTCGAGCTCGAGCTCGGCTCGGTAAGGCTTGGAATTTTTTTCTTTCCTTTTATTTTTAATAAAATTAGTAATATATATATATATATATTATAATTGTATTAATTAAATTAAATTAATTAATCATATATATTAATATTATATTATTAAATAACATTTATTAAAATTTTATCACACAAAAATATATAATATATAAGAATATAAATGATTGTTTGATCAATTATTAAACCCAAATATGATATAGTATAATATGAATCTATTATAATATATAACATATTTTATACGTTATCTTATTAGATAATATCGTCATATACATTAGTAAACTAAATATTATTAAGATTTAAGGTATATGTATATTTATCATATATATTATGTTACTAAATAAGATACATTATTAGCTCATATATTATTAATACACATACATATTTTATTATAATATATGATATATAATTACATATAATCTCATTAAATCATAATAGTTAGTACCATACATGTTAGTAAATTATGTATGCAATTAAGCATTTGACACACAAAGTTATACATATAAAATACATTAAATATCAAAAACACATGTATACATATATAATATTGATTTAACCTATTAAGATGTATAAGATATAAATAAATATTAGTTTAATTATTAAATCAAATACATTATTAGCTCATATATTATTAAGGGACACATATAATACATGATTGATATTAACTTGTTAAACTATATACATTGGTAAATCATATATTTTTAAGATTTTAAGATATATATAATATATACTATATGATATATAAATGTACATTTACATAATACAATATTGGAGTTTGAACCATATATGATTAATAAAAAGATTATTTATATGTATATATATTAAAAATTAAATATATATATATAACATAAAATATATTTTTACATATAATATAACCTAATATACATATATATATATATATATATATATATATTTACATATATATATATATTATAAACAAATAAATAATTTTTAAAAAAAAAAAAAAAAAAAAAACATGTATATGCTAGGCTCGCGAGCTAGCTCGCAAGCCGCGAGCCTAGGCACATCAGGATCGAGATCGAGCTCGTCCAACTACGATCTCAAGCCGAGTCAGATTGAGCTCGGCTCGTAAGCTGGCTCGGCTTGTTTGCACCCCTAGTTGGGATCCAAAACAAATAATGGCCCTATAGGTCGGCATCCAAACAAATACTTTCCCTAAAGTGTCGGGATCGAAAATAGATATTTGCCCTAGCGATTGGGATCCGAAGTATTACTTTTCCTAACTGATCCGGATCCGAATTAAGTGTTTGACCTATAGCCAATTGGGATCCGAAGTAAGTACTCGGCCTTGCCGGTCAGGATCCGAAGCAAAACATGTCTTATCAAACCTAATACACATTTATCTCATCATAAATTCGAGCAAAAAATATCTCGACACCACTCATGAAATGTTCGAGCATAGCAACTCTGACCTCAATTTATCAAATCAAAGTAAATATTTTTTCGATCAAATAAATCTAAAAAATTCAAAATATCACACAGAAGGAAAGAATATAATTAACTTAGTAGAGTACAAATAAAATAAAAAATACTTGTCTTTTATATAGTCACTTCACAGTGCAGGTCATCTCACCATTGAACAGAGAAGATTGAATTTTCCATCTATTTCTTTATTTTAGCATGCAAACATATATCACATGATGTTTGCATCACATGAGGGTAATCATTACTTCATCCTTATTTCATAATTAATAAAAATAACAATAAAAATCTTTCTTTCATAAATAAACTCAAACTATTTAAAAAAACAAAAACAAAAACAAAAACACCACTAATTCCACGGAATGTTGTAGTACTAGTTGTTGTGTTTTCTAACAGGAAGTCACAATGGGCTATAACAACTCAAATTGTCTGGATATCGTCACAAGCCATACAAGTATTTTAAACTCAAATTGTCTGGTCATCATCTTGCTGTGCTTTCCATTGTGATCCGACAATGGACTTGATCTTACAATCGTGCACAAGCTTATTGTTCTCTTAGAAAATGAACTTGAATTCCAACAATATTTCTACTGGCATTTTCAAGTTTTTAAACACGTTATATATTTTTTGGAGGGGAAAAAAAAAAAAAAAAGAGTGTTTAGTCGAAATTAAGAATTCAAAAGTGAACCAGAATCATTATAAACTAGTCTAAGTTGCAATTAATAATAGTCATTTACAAAGATTCCCAAGGCTTAAAAAAGGTATTTAGTTTAGTAACTCCAAAGACCAAAACAATCCAAGAAATTCTGGATTGATATCATGTGGAGATGGAAAAAGCTAAATCCCAAAAAAGTAACTAGAAATAATTCAGCTTTAGTGCAAAGCACATCAGCACACATGTGATATGAATATGTATGAAAGTAAAGTAGTGTATATTACATAAAGTCAGGCCTAAAATAAGGTAAAGGAACCAAATCGAACACATTGAATAAGAAACTCCCCAAATTTGACCTATATGGAAGGCTTAAAGCTAATCCTTGTAACATATATTTGGCCTAAATCAACGTTTCATATATATTCTAAAGTTTGAAACTTTAAATTATTAAATAATGATAATATAATAATGTTTGTTTTACGAACATGGATGAGAAGCGATTTATGATGAGTACTACTCCATGTTCTGACCGCATAACCTTTGAACGGAGAAGATTATTGCATGCAATTTGTATCGGTCTTATTTATGTAACAAACCTAATCACGACTCACATAGATACATTACCTTTTCAGTTTAGGGATAATTATGAATTAGTTTGTGTTAGTTATGGTGTATTAGAATTTTATATTTGATTTAATTTAAGTTAATTTTGTGTTAGTTAGGTGATATTAGGTTATTTGAACTTGATTAGGTGAGATTAACCTGCTACTAATATTGATTAACCTGATTAGGTGAGATTACAACTTCCTATAGACACACACACAAAAAAAGGTGATGTTATAATTCATTGAAGGTAAATGTAATATAACCTATCTAACATAATATTAACTATAATTTATTGGAGCTCTTTCACAAAATCAAGTATCAAACACAAGATTGTTTGTTGAATGTTTATGTACAAACACAATTTAATCTTAACTAATAAATATGATGGAGATTAACTCCCAAAAAATAATATTACATAACTAACCCTTCCTATATTATTTAATATATCATAGATTTTTGATATTATAATTTTGGTACAATGATATTTCTAACAAAAATTACAATACTACAACACCACCTCTATATGAGGGTTGTTTTTGCACAGACCATCAGAGAAACTAGTGTAATTAATAATAACAGTGAGATTAATTTATAATTATTTCAAAGTCTTGAGATAGTATATATAATTCGCCCTAAATCGATATCAAACTCTATAGCAGCAAATTTATCTCATTGATCTTCAAAGATGGAGAAAAACTGCATTGCATTAAGGATATAAATAGAGAATACAATTATACAACTTTTTATACAAACCTTAGAAAATCAAAAGAGAAATATATTTAATTAGAATAAATACAATATGAAATCTGTTTGGTCTGACATATTAATAAATTAATCATAGATATGAATGGACAGCCACGAACACCAAACAGGCCTATTCGTGCAAGTCATTCCGACATTATCCGACGTCGTTTATTTGCTGTCCATGTTTGAAGGCCAACCATGTATGGCGCACTTTTAGATAGTTTTAATTAATTAATTAATTGTTAGTTTGTTACACAACGATTTCCATCAAACACTAACATAAATTTCAAATAAAAAATTAAACTTTATAAAACAACCTTGCAATCTTTCATATACCCATTTCTAGTAACACAAAGCATTTCAGTTCATAAATGATCGGCTTTTTATCTACCAATTTTCCATTCATTTTAAGAATATACAATCATATCACATTTCAATTAATGTTCAATATACTTCTATCAAAAAATAAAAAATTAATATTCAAAATACGACAAAATATAATTTGTTAAATCAAGACATTGACATCCGCCGTCCAACTAATTAACTAAATCCCCCAAAGTAATTTTAGCCCATTATGTATTCTATATTTCTATTTACGGGATGAAGACATCAGGTTAAATTTATAATACTAAAATATAAAATTCTCCACGATAACAATAATTATATATTCAGATATAAATCTTATAATTAAATTAATACAGTATCAAATGGGGAATTCTATCTCAAACCAAATTTAGTCGAATCTTATCAATTAAAAGAGTAAATGCACTACATTTGTCATTTGATTAGTCACTTTCCCTAAATTTTCTACCAATCACACGGTAAATGTAAAACACTCGTCCCCTCATCATATGGGTTTGACCGAGTTAAAATCGGACTAAAATTACACGTATCAAACCACTACATTAGACCACTTTAGTTTTTTTATTTAATTATTATGAAATTATATTTAAATTTTGAGAAATTACTGATTAAATAAAAATTATTAAATTATTTTAAAATAATTAAGAAGTTAACGAAAAAATTTATTGGATTGAAAATTTTACTCAAATTTTCAAGTCCTATTTAGAGAATCTCTAGATATCCGCCATTATCTTACTGGATTTGAGGTTTAATTATATTGATTGCATGCACTTTAGTTATAGAAATAAGACTGACAACCTAGGCCTGAGTGCCCTCTCTTTATTGTCTGCTTAAGTTGACTGCAAACTTGTTCTTCTATATAAACCTTCCAATTCTACACGTTTTCACCATCTCTGCTCTCATTGCAATTTCATTTCGATCTCCAGGTACGATTTTCCCTTTTCTTTTTGATATTTTTAAAGCTAGGCGATCATTAATTGTTTTCTTGAGTCTGTAAATTCATTCGACTTTGATGCTTCCGCTGAATAGTTTTTGAATCTGGGATCGTTATATGTAAGAGTATTGAAGTTTTTTAATTCGATCTTATTGTGTTGAGGGTTTTGATTTGTGCTTTTTGTTTCTGGGTAGATCTATCAGAAACCTTAAAGTTTCCCTTTTTTCAGCAGTTTCTGGTTTTTCTTTTTCCTATGATGTGCTTGCTTTGAGAATTAATCTAGTGGCATTCTAGATGTGAAGGGTTGGATTAGAACTGTCATCATCATGTATGATCTGGGAATTTGGTTACTTCAATGATTGGGTTTCTGATCTGATGAGGATGTCGTTTTCGATACTGTGTTCCACCATACAGACAGAGTTCATATCAGATGATTTTGTGTGGACCAATTCTGGGACCTGATGTTTGTTTTTGTGTTAATTTGTTTAATCCAGAAAAAAGAAAAGGCAAAAAATGAGTGAAGGAAATGGATCTCGACAGCTTGCACCGCGCTTAAACGAGAGGATCCTCTCGTCTTTATCGAGGAGATCAGTTGCTGCTCATCCTTGGCATGATCTTGAAATTGGTAATAATATACAAGACATTTCCATAATGTCTCTTCAATTCAGAAATATCTGCAAGTGTTTAACTAATTCATGAATCTTTTCTTGCAGGACCAGGAGCTCCCCAAATTATTAATGTTGTACGTGTCCCTTTTCCTATACTTGTCCTAATCTGTTCAAGAATCTTCCTTTTATACTTATTAACAAATTATAAAGAAGAAAAGAACTTTCGGATTTATTAGTTGTTAGCTTGTGAATGAAGTGGCTTTGTTTCAGGTGATTGAGATACCCAAAGGGAGTAAAGTGAAATATGAACTTGACAAGAAAACTGGTCTGATCAAGGTTTGATAATTTCTGATATTATAATTAGTGTTTATATATATATATGATTCAAGGATGTATAAAGTGTATTTAACTATGCAATTACTTTTCCCAGGTTGACCGTGTATTGTATTCTTCGGTTGTGTATCCTCACAACTATGGCTTCATTCCGCGTACCCTGTGTGAAGATAATGATCCAATGGATGTCTTGGTCATCATGCAGGTACACAACTCTATTTGCAAGTAAAGTTCAAATGTTTCACACAGCGAATGCCACAGATAAAGGGAACTGCACATAGTTTCAAGATCTTCAATTCCATATTATGTTTGTTACAGAGGATTTCTGGTGAGGGAAAGAGAGGAACAAGGTTCTGGTTGTTTGGTTGCGACGAAATATAGTATGAAAAATAGAAGGCACTTGGAATATTCAATTTCCTCACAAAAACCTGATGAAAATGAGAGAGGGCCATAATTTTTTCCAGACTAGACAACTAAAACATCTCTCTATATTTATTTGGAATTATTACGCTGACATACCCTGAACTTTGACCTAATTACACAAACTTCTGCTGACAATCCCCTGAAAAAATTACAAAAACTTCTCTTGACATACCATGAGGTTTGCTTGACTAGTAAGTGTCTTAAGGAAATTGGATAAAAATAAGAGTTATCATGAAAGTTCATCGATCCGGATGTAATGTGAATCCTTCGATAAGGAAATTATTTGTTATTTCTCAAACCTCAAGGGAAGTTTGTGTATTTATGCCAAACCTAAGAGTATGTTGGTGTAATTATCTCAACTTTTTTCCTCATCAAAACCTTAAACTAAGCAAGGCATTGGCGTCCCAATGTGTATTTGCTTTGCAGGAACCTGTTGTTCCGGGTTGTTTTCTTCGAGCCAGGGCAATAGGCCTGATGCCTATGATAGATCAGGTATTATAAAACTAATCCACCACCTGAAATTGAAAATAATTTCAGTTCACATTGATTAGAGAGAAATTGCTGATAAATTTCTTGTGTAATTAGGGGGAGAAAGATGACAAGATCATTGCAGTTTGTGCTGATGATCCCGAATACCGTGACTTCACCGACATCAGCCAGCTCCCTCCTCATCGTCTAGCTGAAATTCGCCGCTTCTTTGAAGACTGTATCCTTTTCGATCTTTGTTCAGAAATCTGTTTGTTTCTACTTTCTATGTAAAACAGAACTTCAAAATTTTTCTTAACCAAGTATCCAGACAAGAAGAATGAAAACAAAGAGGTTGCAGTGAATGAGTTTTTGCCATCGGACATTGCTGTGGATGCAATTCAATATTCCATGTAAGTTTCCTCAGTTTTAGCATATATCGTATTCGTTCCGTTTCATAATTATGTAACGGGTGTTGTAAAATTTGAATTATGTCAAATTTTGCAGGGATCTATATGCCGAGTACATCTTACACTCCTTGAGGAAGTAAATTATTCAAAAGAGTTGCAATTTCTTCTTGTTGTGATGGTAATAACAGAAACAAAGATCATCGTCATTTTTGGTTGCATTTGTGTTGGAAAGCTGAAAGGAAAGACCATAGTCATTTTTCGACGTAATTTGCGACTTATGTCGTTCTTTTTACCTTTTCCTCTTGTATCTGTTAAATTATTGTATTCGAAAAACTGATATTGATTGTAATAGCATTTACGAGGCTTTTGTTTGGGAATATTGGTTGAAAACCCGACCTTTGATCATCACAAATCACAATTTCGTGATAAGATACATAGAGAAATCCATTATTTGTGAAAAATGACAAACATACACATGGGATTTGTGAAAAATTACAAACATACGCATGGGTAGGGATGCAAACAAGTTGAGCTGGCTCGTGAGTCATCACAAGCCCAACAAGTTGACCCGTCACAAGCCCGAACACAAGTCATTTGAGCCTTGCTCGTTGGCTCACAAGATATTAGAATTTTAAAAAATAATATATTTTTTTATACGTACATATATTATTATATATTTATATTGAATTTATACAAAATTCCTTAAGAAAACAATATGTATTATTATATAGATATATATCATTTTTATACTGAATTAATATATAGGACAAATTCCAAACATCCCCTATTGGGATTAGTTTTTTTGGCCCCTTAATCTTTGAATCGGTAGATTGTCCCCCTAACATTTGTAAAACGTAACACTTAATCCTTTTTAGACAATTCCGTCGGAATATTCCGCTCATGTTAAACATCGTGTTCCTCTTTCCAAGACGAACAAAAACTTTACCCCATTTGACTCTATTGGTCTTCGGAAACGTCGGAATTCACATGCAAAATTTCGCTGCTCATGGTAGTTCCTCTTTCGTTGGTTGTCGGATTTTAATTTTAAAATCACCATTCTGTTCCTTGCGTCGAGAGTTTCGATTTGATGTATAGTATCAATATGTTTGAAATCTAATTTGTACAAATTTTATCTTATAAATCACGCTCTAAAAAATTAAACAGAATATTCCCCTAAAATTTCATTTGAAAGGGGTTAAATGCTACATTTTACAAAAATTGGGGAGACAATCGTCAAAGATTAAGAGATGATGCATGCTAACCCCCAAAGGATAGGAGGATACTTGCAATTAGCCCTAACACATATCATATATATATATATACTAAATTAATACAAAATCTTAATTTTTAATAATAAATAATATAATTCTTATTCAGCTTGAGGCAAGCCCGAGCCAAGAAAAAAGACCAAGGCTTGACTGAGGCCCAACTCAGCTCGTTTGCATCCCTACGCATGGGTGAGTTTAACATCACAGTCGGGATACAATTCAACCAACATCATGTATAATGTTTATAAAGCAAATGCTGAAGTTTGGTAATCTCTTGGTTTCAAGAATGTCTAGATGCAGCTGCTTCTGCGAGCTAAGAGAAAAGAAAAAAACATCCTCAAATAAGTGTTTTGTGATCCCTCAGTTCCAACAATGTTCGGATGCAACTGTTGCTGTGAGCGAAGAGAAAAGAAAAACAAACTAAAATAATTGCATAAACTCGGACTTCAGTAATCCACTGAACAAATTTAATGTTGTATCTTTTCAACGGTGGTTAAAGAGGGTTCTCCCAATTATACCAGTTGCTTCAATGTAACGTTCTACACATCTGGAGACGCAACTGCTCTCACTCCCGCTCAAGCTACTGCCGGGTTTAGTTATACACTTTTCAAAGCACTTCCCTCTGACAGTCTGCACGCCAAATACAAAATTCAAGATGTATGTCCATTATGTATATCAAGAATATGATACTACAGCTTTCACATTTGATTTGATGAATTAACGTGTATAAAAGTTTTAGGTCAACAACAAACAACACGAAAAGGAAAAGGAAAAATGAAAAGGAATCACAGACAAAGTACAGTAACTGAGCAACTTGAAGAAACAATGAAACACAGTTCCGTAAGGAAACAGTAGATCAAATTAACATAAACAGCGCCCTTCGATACTTCCATACTAATAGATCTAGGTCCATGCAGATATTGACCTGGCAAATAATGTCAAAACATCATGGGATTTCTTCAAAAATCAGGTAACGCTCACTCACGTAGTGTTGAAACTAATATAGCAAAGGGATCATGTATAAACTTATAATATCAAGCATAGAATTTGATCTGTAACAAAATTAATGGTCCAAATTGGTGTTCAATAGTGTGAAATCGAAATCTTTAATGGTACCATTAGTTCCTCATCACCCCAGTCAAATCTCATGTAGAGGCCAGTTCACCTCTTCTCTTAAGCCCTTTATGACTGGTACCTAATGCATTACAGCATTAATACTCCACGCCCATATATTCTCTTAGAAAGTTAATCAAACAGTGACTAAAACCCAAGGTTATTTCCGAAGAAAAAATTTCTCCCTCGCTACACCTAATTTTAATTATACTCCCGAGAACTGTCATTTTCCTTGCGAACGTGCTTGGAGCCAATAAAAGATAAGGACTACGAATATTCCAACAAAAAATTCAACTCTTAACCCAAAAGGGGAGCTGGGGATACATACTTCCTTTCAACTAACATATGCAGACACATCGGAGGAACTTTCACAACTGCAAGCTACTCTAACAATATGACCAATCAAATAGGCACATCAAAACTTCTTTCAAAGAGATGCATTGTTTCTAAAAAGTATTCGCAAAAATAATTAAAGGTTCAAGCTTGTGAATACACACACGTAATTAGGAACAAATTGACAAGAACTTCAATGACTACACGATAAAACCAGATCAAACACGAACCCACCCTACTAAATACCCTGTTTCAACATCTGATATTATCTTCGAAATAAGTAGACCAAATCGAAGTGACAAAGAACAAAGTTACAGTTTGTCGATTTCTACACACACAGTATCTTCGTTTTAGTTAACCTACAAGCCCTCTCTACCCCGACCCCCAAATAAAACGAATAAAATAATCCAACTACAGCCAACAGATTCACAAACCATCACCAAATTTTCTTAAAATCATGAACAAACACCTTCCAACACTAATCAAAATACGATAATATAAGAATCTAACAGCCAAAGGAATGCGTGAGAAGACATAGTAACGATACCTCGAGAAATTCTTCCGCATAAGCCTGAGCAAGCTGTTGCTGAAGCTGATCCATCACATCGTTGGGTGAAAACTTCGAAGATGATCCACTTGAAGGCGAGGCGAATGAATCCATTGAATTTCGCTTTCTTCTTTCGCCCCTTTTCTCTCTCTGTATAAACCCTAGCTCAAGTATTCTGCAGCACCCAATTTTCCTATAAACCCTCACCTTTGCCCTCTGCCCCTCTCAATCACCGCTTCTCTTTTTTCCTTTATTTTATTTGTGTTTTCTTTTTAAAATTAAAGTGAATTAACATCTTTCCAAATTTTAAATATTCCAATTTGATCTCTATTAGTTATTTTATTATATTTTAACTCCTTTTAATAATTATAAATTAAATCATACTAGTTTTTCGTTAAATTTAAAGTGAGTTTATAAATTTTGGATTTGATTTTTCATTTTACCCCTAACTAATAGGTAATTTTTTCAATACGAAGTACACCCTAAATTTAAGCCAGTGGTAAAACGGGAAATTCAAGTAAATTTAATCGAAAATTGATATGATTTATAATTTTTAAAATGGGTCGAAATATAACAAAATGATTAATAGGGGTCAAATTGTAATATCTGAAACTGCAAAGGGTGCTAAACGTAATAAATACTAGAATTAATTAGGTTTTATTTGCCAATACACATAAAATGATAAGATCTGCCAATAGGCCCACCTCCAATATAACTTCAAGAATTTTTAAGTGGGGCTTTATTTATACTTTGGGCCCATTTAAAATTTGTATTTTTTCCATTTGTTCTCAGACTGTATATAGTATAAATTGGGCTGTCTTAGGCCCAATAGTAACACAATTACCCAATTTACTAATTATTTTGGGCCCATTTAAAATCTGTATTATCAAATTTTTTTTTTGGTAGTCAAAAATTTTTTTTTTTTGATCACCAAGTAGTGTATAGATTATAGTCTAACAGTTCGATCTATGCTAATTTAGCAGAAATCTATTATTCAAGTCTTTGTGTATCTATCTATCATCGATTGAAAAAACATTACACCTGAATAGTTTGACTTGACTCGAACCCATAATGGGTTATATATAAAAAAAAAAAAAATTATTGACATTTATTCACCATTTTGTAATTTTTTCTCCCCTTTATCTTTTGTGGATGTTTATTATCCATCTCTCTTGGCGTCCTCTATGGTCATAGCTTATATGTCCTCCTCTTCACGGTTTGATCTAGTTAAAATCCCTTTGGACCAAACTTTCACAATATTACAGTTTGGTCCTTTGTTTTTCCCTCACCTAATAATTTTGAACTTTAAAGCTCATATGTTGTACACACATTACATGTACACATATACATGTATGTATTAAAGAGAGATATACATACATGTATTAATGAGTAAGTTATGTATGACTACGATACATGACAAACCATTATTAAAGAATACCTACTTTACTAGGAGTGCACCAAGACGGGAAAATGGACCCGTCATAATACAGAGTAATGAGACAACAGATACATAATATCAAATTACAGCGAAAAAACACGCAACGAAAATATCATATTCCCATCCTGTCCCACTCCGCCACGTGTGGAGTGAGGCCGGGTGTGAGAGAGAGAGGGAGAGGGGAGGTTGAAATGTTAAATGTATACAAGTAGAAGTACGAGTGCCAGAGCTTATCTTGTGTGTGCTTGATGCGGTAACATGAGGAAATTTGTGGGGGTAGGGGGAAGCTAGCGTGGTCCAGAGCCTACAAAACCCTACGACCATGAATTTGCATCAAACTTGCAACTTGCAGCTGTGCCCATTACATTTTTTTTTTTCGCTTCTTTCCTAATGCTAATTAACATCATTAATGCATGTATATATATACAGTCTTTATCTTTATATATATATATATATGTAGTACATCATTATCGGGAAATTACATTTTAGTCCTTATAAATCTTGTTTGGTCTGAAATTCCTTAACGAAATTTGTAAAAGTACACTTATGGCCCTAACGGTGTTATGAACGTTACGTTGAATATATGATCAAAATTAAAAAATTATCCCTAAAGTTTGCATATATAAACAAAGCGATCCCTACAAATTATGAATTTAACAACAAATCAGAGATATTTTTGGAATAACATAACAGAACCCTAGGAACCACAAACGGTTTTCAAAGTTAGAGACTAAAATGTAATTTCCTGATAATAATGAATTACGTTGTAATTAGGTTTAAATGTAGGGTAACTAGATGTAATTATTTCTTTCTCTCTGTATATATATAGTTTTTGAATTAACACATATATACTTTGATGACATTGTGAAAAATTGTAACAAAGTTATTGGGACGTCTGAGCGAGTGTTGTTATAGCTTGCGTCACAAATGGTGGTGGAACTATATATAAGTTAAAGTGTGCTAATGACACCCCTGATTTTATTTTTTTAATTAATTTATTTAATTTTTATAGGTAGTTTCAGTGATTGAAATTATGAGGTGTTCTGATTAATCGTCATCCATGACTTTAAAGTTATTTTTATATATGTAGTATATATTTTGTCTTTTAACTGTCAAGAAATAACCCCTTATCCGGGATCATGGCTTCACCGTTGGTCCTATTTCAAAAATGTTATAATGTTTTTTTGTTAAATGTCAAGAACCATATATGATTGCATCCCAAGACTTACAAATCGAAGTTATATCATAAACTATTTATAGTAATAATTTATGATACCGTAATTACCCATTTTCAAGCAGTGTTAAAAGTATAAATTAAACTTAATTAATTGCTAGGGTAGTATTATTAGTTAGGTGCAAGAAAATCCACTTTAAACTATAGTACTTTTCCTAGTTAAATATAAATATACTCCAACTTGATAGTGTAAGACTCTCATGCTATGTTGCACATACACTTTTACAAATATTATTTTATCGTGTTAGACACCGTATTCGACACTCTTTACGTGAAAAAATTATGTATTATCGTATCCGTATCCGTATCCGTGCATGATAAGCTCTCATATTATTTAATTTATGTAGCTACACTCCATGTAGGTACATAGAATTGAAATTGTGATACATTTTTATTACATAATTAGTTGGAGTTAGGTCATGAAGAGGACAATTCTCGTTTGTCTATAAATGTTGAATCCTTAACTACAAATGTAACTATTGAATTTTCCTCTTTATTGTGATACTAATTTCAACGTTTTCAAATATTGTAATTACTTCACAAACGAAAGATGGAGTCTAGCTAGGTGAACTAAAATATTTATTCCTAAGGTCCCAAATCTTAATTACTTGAGCACGGGATTCATAATAATTATTTTGGTTATAATGGCCTTTGTCGTCGAGCGATAAAAGAAAAAGGGAAAATAATAATTTGTTTTTGTCTAGGAGTAGCCTAGTATGTATTTAATTGGAATTTTAATTTTATCACAATAATAATCTTGCATTAATTTAGTAATGCCTCCTGTATGGAGATTGTTACTATAGCTAGTAATTTGTAATGGCAATAGGGATAATTGATACAATCAAGTAGTGTATATTTTTATATAAAAACTTCTGTATTTAATGACTAATTTAAAAATACAAAATATATTACACACAATAAAAATAAATTTATTAAAAAAAAAAAAGTAGTGTAGTTAGTGGTTGAATTCTATATTAGAATTAGACTATTAGTTAGTTAAAAGCGTCATATTCAAATTTATGGCAACAATCTATTGTTAGAAGAAAAAATAGTAAACCTACTTTATCTGAAAACAATAGGAAAAATTTTGTTCAAATTCAATTCGATCGAATCTAACAAATTAAAAGGACAAATATATTATACTTAATATTTGATTTGTCACTCTTACTAAATTTTCCACTAATCACATGACAAGTATAAAATATTCACTCTTTTGATACGTCGGTTTGACCGAGCTAGATTTAGGCTAAAATTATCTTAAATAACGAGGTCCCTTCTCATTTATTAATAATCATGCACAAACAAAAAATACAATGCGCGCTAATCCAAACATCAAGTAAAAAAATTAATACAAAAATATCATCAAAAAGAACGAGACATGAACAATCTCGGCCTATCCCACTGTCCATCTTAGTCCCATTTATTGATACCAAAAACTTTAGGTTAGATTAGTATAAAAGTGACTATGGTGCAGGTGCAAACATATTTCCCCCTCGAGCAAATTATATTTTTGGTCCCATAGGATTGGACGATATGCAATTTTGGTCCCGTAGGTTTCAATTTGTGATAATTTTAGTCCCAACCGTCAATTTTTGGACGGAAACCGTTAAATGCATTTGTGGGGCGAAAGTCAAATAAAATCTTTGACAAGAAAAAAACAAAAGGGTGGTCGTAGCCCAGTTGGTCGCGAGGCTTCTTCTCCTACATGAGGTCTTGTGTTTGAAACCCAGGTAATACAATTGCTTTTTGTTCAAATAATTATTATATTAAAATATAAATAAATTTTAATAATAAATATATTATATAATAAATATTTTTATAAATATTAAATAAATATATTAAATAATATTATAGCTTAAAAAGTATTTTAACATAATAATATATTTGTATTATAATATTATTTAATATTATTTAATATATATATATATATATATATATATATATATATATAAACGTGTTATAGCTTAAAAAATATTTTAACATAATAATATATTTTTATTTTTATTTTAACATAATAATATATTTATATTATATTATTATTAAAATTTATTTATATTTTAACATAATAATTATTTGAACAAAAAAAATTATTATTAAATTTCAATAAATTTCAATAATAATATAATATAAATATATTATTATGTTCAAATATTTTTTAGGCTATAATATATATTTGTATATTATATGTACTATATATTATAGGATTCGAATTCATTGTTTTCAAATAATATTATAATACAAATATATTATTATGTTAAAATACTTTTTAAGCTATAATATTATTTAATATATTTATTTAATATTTATTAAAATATTTATTATATAATATATTTATTAAATATTATTATTAAAATTTATTTATATTTTAATATAATAATTATTTGAACAAAAAATACGTTGTATGCCTCGAACCCAAGGCCTCATGTAGGAGAAGGAGCCTCGCCACCAGCTGGGCTACAACCACCCTTTTTTTTTTTTTTTGTCAAAGATTTTATTTGACTAATTTTGCCCCACAAATGCATTTAACGGTTTCCGTCCAAAAATTGACGGTTGGGACTAAAATTGTCACAAATTGAAACCTACGGGACCAAAATTGTCAAATTCTAAAAGAATGGGATCAAAATTGCAAATCGTCCAATCCTATGGGACCAAAAATGTAATTTGCTCTTCCCCCTAAATGTTATTATATTAGTAGATCAAGATTGTGCTTAATTAAACTGTCACATTTAATTGTGACATACTAATTATGAAAACATAAAGATAACTATATATGATCTTGTTAATAATTTGCCATTTTAATTAAGTGGGTCATCAATTATCAATTCTCATAACTAAATATCTATTTATTATTGTCTCTTTAGGGCCATAATTTGATAAACTTTGATGCACATACACTTTTAAAAATATTATTTTATCGTATTGGACATCGTATTCGACTCTTCTCTGGAAAATTTAAGAAAAAATTTGTGTCACTATATCCGTGTCACCGTACCTGTATCCTTACATCATAATTGATAAGGTATTCATGTTATAATTAGACAATGTCTATTTCTTTTATATCTTCATAGTTATTTTTTGTATTAAGTTTGTGAACAACATCGTTTTTCCAAGTCACAACATATCATTTTATATCACTACAAAAAAAATAAATTGTTACTATATAATTGTCCCTTCATTTTTTTATAACCTTAGCAATAGTTGAATCTTCCTACACTTTTTCAATAAGTGTAGTAAAGAATAAAATAATTCATTTAATTTACTTTTTCATTTTTCTCTTCCTACACTTTTTCAGCCAACTTAGTAAAGAATAAAATAACTCCTTTTAATTTTCTTTTTTATTTATTAAATATATTTTACCGCTAAAGATTTTCGCATCAATTATTTGCCACTCAAAATTTTTTAGATATTTTCAAAACTCTTTTTTTTTTTTTTTTGGTTAACACTGTTGGAAAACACGAATCAGAAAGCAGCTGAAATTTAAAATTTTTTTCCAACAAAAGGATCTTGGACTCACAATCGTGTATCCAAATTCGTAGAGATCAAGAAACTCACTTGGGTAGTAGCTTTCTTGATACGTTTTGAGCCGCCCTCAAACGCGCTTCATGCGGTAATGGCAACCCGTTCCTCGAAAGTCTCTTTCAACTTCAGAATCCATTGTAAGGATAACAATCCACACCAACCTAGATTCAAATCATGTTAGGGAAGTTCTTAACAATATAACATAAAGAAAGAAACATGAAACGAGAAAGGCATAATTGAAACTCCCTTCGAAAACCAGTTTTGCGAAAGTAGAAATCTGCCAGCCATAAAACCCTCGTGAAAAAATTCATCCTTCAGGATATGGAGGAACGGTTTTCGCCATCTTCTTTGGTTCGATTTTTTTCACTCGTTTTCTGTTGGGTTCAGAATCGTTTCATCATCCCTTCTGATCGTTTTGCTTGATCCCCTCTTTTTGGTAAAGCTCGAATCTTCAAAACTTCTAACTTGATGCTCTCTAGAGATAGTCCACCAACTTGGCTACAATCTAACTAGTAAGGATGCTAGTTCTCTAGTTAGTGTTTAGGCTTAGCCTAGGGTTTCGTTTATCTTGGAGAAAGGATGGTGTTCAACACATGAACCAAAAGAATTCTCGATTAGCTCCAAGGGGAGCTCGAGCTCCCATATATATAGGAGAGGAGTGGCCGAAATTCCTAGTCCTTATGGACTAAGGATTTTGGTCCCTCTCTCCTATTACTTGATCATCAAGTAATTTTGACTTTGACTTTGAATTCAAATTCAAATCAACTTTCAAGAGAGCTAAAATATCCAAACTATTTTTGGATAATTTTATACTTTATTTATTAAAAATAAATAACTGATTTTATCTAATTAATTAATTCACAATTAATTAACTAGATTATTTTTCTCCAAAATAAGACTTTCTTTTTAATTCAAAAATTAAACCAAAGTTTATTAAATAATTAACACTTTTAATTATTTAATATATATACAATATATATATATATATATATATATATATTCACGTGAGACACGTGTCACTCACGTGACCCACACGTGTGGAACCCTCTTGGCCCGATTAACTCGTTTAATCATTTTAAAGCCTTAACTCATGTAACCAAGTTGTTGTGTGTGACCCTCTAGGTTCTCAATTCAATTAGCAGTGACCCTAATTAATTAATTCACTAATTAATTAATCAGTCCACAGATTAAACGATCATAGTCTAGCAACAGGTGTTTAACCCCTAGCTGAATTGGAATGTTCGGATTCGACAGAACCTTTAAGTCATTGATTCATGTGAGATACAATCCTCTTACTTACTATCTCTCAACCAAGATCTAGGGTAAGGGAATAATCAGAACCCTAATAATCTGGTCTTAAAGCTAAGTGCATTTCATATCCATTTGATCTCAATCCAAGAAACCCTTTTCTTGATGTCTTGATCTACTGCCTTGGCCAAGGACTCCATATGGCATATGAATGACTTACACAATAAGAGATCACCTTGCAAACGCAAGTGTAGGTCCTTTCTTGATTCCCATTCACTTTCATGAGTCACTTGTGTAGCCCCAGCATAAACCTTGAATCAGTTATCTAAGGCGACACCCTTTAAAGCTTATACCAAAGACTACAGAGTTAACTCATAAAGTGACATGGAACCTCAAGTCTAAGGATCAATTAATCACATCAATGACTCGTGAGATATTTCCTAATCTGGAAGTTTCCATTTCCTGAAATAGAAACTTCCTTTCCCATTTAGGAATCTTCTCACACGGGGCACCTCAGTGAACTTACTTATTGAAGTAAGCACCCTCATGTATCACACACGTATCAACTATACACTTTGCACCTCCATGAAACAAGGTGGTCCTTCTTAAGGGCGTGATCCCACAAGCAAGCCTTAGAGGAGTCAGGTTGACACTCCCACTGTCTGTAGGACTCATCGGTTTGGAGTATTTTACTAATCATGACTTATGTGATATAGGGCTCGTTTCATGAACCATTTCACCTAAATGGTAGAGTCCTAAAGTCATCAGGATTAGGGGAGTTCTCATACATGCACAGCTAAAGTAAACGCATACCAAACAAGAGCATATAAAGAAGTGTTTGCCTATGATATTAATCAATCGTATATTATTCAAAGATTGTCTGTGATACTAGGAAAGTCCCAAAACGGATTATGACTAATCGACTTTCTAGGGCACTATTCCTAACAAACACACCCAAGCGGTTGAACCCGGGACAGATATTTTCAAAATCTTATCAACAAATGAAAACACAAAAATAAAATCTCACAGTAACTGAAAGAGATAAGTTTCTCCTCCATTATCTTTCTTCTCATAATTTCTCTACTGCTTATTCTACTGTATCGAGATAAATTTGTCTTCCATTATCTTTCTTCCCATAAATTCTCTACAACTTATTCAACTGTATTACAAAATTTCTTCTTACTGTATTATAAAATTTCTTCCAACCAGTTAAAACAATAAAAAAAAATTGAAGAAAATTACAGGTATAATCTCTTTTTTTTTTTTTTTTGTATATATATTTGCAGATTTGTCTTACTAAAAGTTTATCGTTCTATATTATAGAAATTCCTTTGGAAAAGCTTTACTAACCGAAAAGATTGAAGATTGGTAAATTGCAGGTATAATTTAATTTTTCGTTTTATACATATTCACATTCATCTTATATTAAGGTTCAATTAGTCTTAATTGATATGTTATTTTGGTAAAGAGTTATACATAATTGATGACATTTCAATTCTCTAATTAATTTCTTTTCATGATGGATAGCTTAAACATATAAAGTTGGAAGAACTTCGTATTTTCAATTTTTTGTGTAATGTTTTAGTTCAAAATAGGTCAACTTTTTCTTCACAATATAGTTATGTACAGGGAAAATTACAAAAATGGTGTACCAACTCGGCCATTTCAGCAATTTTGGTACCTTTTGTTTTCCGGTGGCAAAACCAACCCACAACTCCCAAAAATCTACAATTTCATGCAAAAAGTCGCCGGAGATCCACAAACCACCCCGAAAACTCACGTTGGCTACATAAAAAATCGCCTGACTTTTTGTTTGACGCTAACGTGTCTGTAAGTGGTTGCCACCTCAAATTAATATGCCACATAGCATTTTACGTGTAATTACACGTAATGTTGATTTAAAAAATAAATAAATAAATAAATATACTCTGCAGTTTAGCACAAGTCTGAGAAGTAAACATCATTACAAGTCTGAGACTTTTCATTTCTCCACACTTCATTCATACGCTGCACATTTCGAAGAAAGTGAAAAGGGCGAGAAATTAACAAACCCAGGTGAGGTTTTTGAATCTTGTGGACCAAGAAGAAAGAAACGCACTGCTTATCGTCTCCATTTTGCTATGAAATTAAGCTCCGATGGTGAGGGTGCGAAGTCAGGGGCTTCAATATAGTGGCCCCCCTATATACCGTAAGTGAACCCTTGTCATTGATCCTTTTCTTCTTGCGGATTATTCTTGTTTGTTGTCTTTTTTGATAAAGTTTTGAACATTTTGAAGGAATCTCTGTATGTTGTCTGTTATATATGGTCCCCAAAGCATATGTTTGTGGTTTATTGTGCTGGTTGTCCCTACATGAATTTTTACTGTGGTTGTTGACGCCATTTAATAATCCTTCAATACCTGATAGTTTTTTTTTTTTTTTTCGTGCTTGTTGTTTACAGATCCAGAGTCTTCTAGTCTGACTTTGTCTATTTATTACAATGGTGTGTTAGAAAGTGATAGGTATATGGGTGGTAGGGTACGCAAGGTTGACTACGTGGACATAGAAACGTTGACCTTTGATTTGTTTAATGAGTATGTTCAAGACATTATACTAGAAGGTAGTATCAAATGTGTGAAAACAACCGTGAAAACAGGATATGTAGTGTGTAGGAATGATACAGACCTCAAAGTACATGGAAGGAAATATTTAAAGGTGAGCAGAGAGTTTTCGTTGTTTGTTGTGCATGTTGGTGAGGAAGGGATACAAACTGAAGGGAGGGCTACTGAAAAAACACAACTTGTTAATAATGTGGATGGAGAGAATGCAAATGAGTTAAAAGATACACATGCTGAAGATGTTGATATGTTGCCTAAAATGGATACAATTGTTCCTCTGCAAAATTCATCAGAGAATGACTTCTTCAGAAGGGTTGAAGCAACTGATGAATGGTATAATGAATATGAACATAGATTTGGAGAAATACCAACTGAAAATGAAAATATTTTAAATGACCAAGTGACAGTTAATGTGTCTGACAGTGATGATGATGATTTCTGTGTTGATTCTGATTTTAATTCATTTGAAGATGAGGAATTGTTTGATGAGATATATGATCAGTTAGAAAAGGAACCAGTTCACCCAGTACATAAAGATGTGTTAGATGGTCAAAAGTTGTAATGGTTAGGTTCTGATAAGGTTGTTTCAGACAGTGTGTCATCAGGGGATGAGAAATATGCAATGCATGATAAAGATGAGGCATCTGATTATGATAATATGTTCAAAGATAATGTTAGTGACAATGCAAAAATAGGTGAGGATGACACAAATTAAATAAATAATGGTAATGTAAGTGCCGATGAGTATGTTGGTGAGAATATAGTAGGGTGTGAAGATGATGATTTAGACTTCCATAGAGCATCTGATGATGATGGTGAATTACATCAGTTTTCACAGTTCAATGAGAACAACCTTTTTGATCCTGTGTTTAGAGCATACATATAATGAGGACTGGTATGTGAAAAATGTGAAGACACATTGGCTTGCAGAGAAATATATGTCCTTGTTTAAGATTGATCCTAAGAGAAATGGTAAAGCATTTAGAGATGAAGTTCAGACAAAGTTGAATGTGAATGTTTCTATGGACCAGGCCTACAGGGCAAAGATTTTGGCTGTGCAGACACTAGAGGGGGAATCTGAAAAACAATATACTAAATTGTGGGACTATGCTAATGAACTGAGGACAACAAATCCGGGGTCCACAGTTTTGTTAGGCACTGATGATGTGGATGAAGAGAAGAGATTCTCCAAATTCTATGCCTGCTTTGAGGCAATGAAAAATGGGTTCAAGAGTTGTAGGCCTATCATACGTGTTGATGGGTGTCACCTAAAAAGGCCTCATGGAGGGGTACTCTTAACAGCAGTTGGTGTGGATCCTGACAATGGCAACTTTCCAATTGCTTATGCTGTGGTGTCAGTTGAAAATAAGGACAATTGGTCTTGGTTCTTTAGTGTGTTGAAGAGTGATTTGGGGCTTGAAACTGGAGAGGGAATAACATTTATATCTGACAAGCAGAAGGGGCTAATACATACATTACCTGAGATCTTCCCTGCTGCAGAGCAAAGATTCTGTGTAAGACACCTTGTACTGAACATGATGGCAGCTGGACATAAAGGTATTATCCTAAAAAATGAGATTTGGAAAGCAACTAACTCATGCACAGTCACTGAATTCAAGGGTGCAATGAAGAATATTAGATACAAATGTCCAGATGCAGCTGATTGGCTTAAGGACAAACACCCCTCTGAATGGTCCAAGAGCCATTTCCTGGAGCATTGTAAGTGTGATATGAACCTAAACAACAACTGCGAGTCTTTCAACAGTTGTATTCTAGAGGCAAGAAGCAAACCAATCATTACAATGTTGGAGTGGATCAAAGAATATCTCATGAAGAAGTGGCACTTGAGTAGAGAAACAACCGAGACATGGGAAGGTATACATATACTTTTCAATTAAATTACTTTTGTTCTTACTTGAACTGGACATTAATACATAATTGTCTTTTGCAGGCTTAATTTGCCCCACAATTTATGATATTGTGCAGAGGAATGTCAAAAATGTTTAAGGCTTCCAGGACTCATTTCCAGATACAATGTTCAGATGGGGGCCAATTTGCAGTTGATTTAGGTGGCAAAAGTTGTAGCTGCAGAAGTTGGCAGCTTACTGGGATACCTTGCAAGCATGCCTTAAGTGCTATATACAATGACAAGCTAGAGGTCAGTGATTATGTGGATGAGTTCTACTATGTCAGCTCTTTCAAGACGGCATACTTGGGCATAATTATGCCAATCGGTGGCGAAAATTTGTGGGGCAACATACTTTACATCCCTCCTTTGCCTCCAAATTTTGGAAGAAAAGCTGGGAGGCCTGCTAGGTTTAGGAGAAGGGGAATTGATGAGCCAAAAAGTTCCAAGCAGTAGCCCAAAAAAAGGGTCTTGTAATTAGAAAACTCAGGAGATTCCAAAAGGCCATTCATTGTGGCCATTGTGGCAAACCTGGTCACAATGCACTATTTTGTGATGATTTGCCAGAAAGTGCAAAGGCCAAAAGGGCTAGGTTGATCCAACAAGCCCCGTTCAATAAGTATTTGCTTAGTGAAAATCTTTATGTGCAGATTCTTTCTCATACTGACATTTTACAAAACTTTTCTTTCAGGGCCCTGGAGAGACATCAAACGCAGGTCAAGATGAGGAGATAACTACCAACAATATTGCTTTGGAACAAAATCAGGTAAGTTTTTCAATTTTGGATATTCACTTACAACTTGGCAAAGTAAATAAACAAGTTGGTGCTAATCCCGCATCTACAGGAGACTCTTCCCCCTGCTAGGGCAGAGGAACAGCCAGCTGTCAGTGAACCATTGTCAACTGATGTCCCAAACTACAGCATATCTGATGAAGCAACTGTACCAGGGCCTTCAATGTATGAGCAACTGGGAGTGGGAAATGTTGAAGCCAGGCCCAGTAAAAAGCGGCAAACAATGACTGTGGAGGATGTTCAAAAGGCAGCTAAAACAAGCATGAAGAAAATGGGCAAGAAGAGGAAGCAAACCAGTGGATTTAGACTAAGAGTTCCACCATCTCTCAGAGATGAAAACCTAAATTTAACTCAGCAAAGTGTTACAAGTCCACTGACTAACAAGAACATTGTCATTGATGGAGATAAGAAATTTCTGGAGCTTTGATGGAAGTACAGAATTAAGTGAGCAAGTGCTCTTTATTTTTGGATGTTGGTTTTGAACAATCTTTGTTATATTTTCGGCATTTTGATGTCAAACAATTCGGTTGATGATGCCAATTTGGGATGTTTAGACACTTAGGTAACATAATGCAGTTTTTGTAATTATGCTTCCTAACTTTTGCACTTTGCATCGTTGTAATGAAGTGGTTTTAAACAATTTTAACTTCTTTTATTCATTGCTTTCTTATGTTAAGTTTTTTGTATCAATTCTTTTCTGTTAGTTATAAAGACTATTGAACATCAGAAAAGCTTGCCTAAAGTGTAACAAGCTGGGAATTTGCAGCAACCATTCATAATTGCATTTCTTGAAAATCCATTAAGGATAACATAAATACATCATATATATACCATCTCCTTCAACATTAAAAACTTTCACCTACTTGAAATTTTACACCATAAGAAACATAAGAACAAATATAACAAACACAACCACTGCTACAAATGACAGCTTCGCATGTCCCTTTAGCTTATCCTCCGCCCTCTTAAGCTTGACCTCCATTTTTTGAGTTTCATCTTCAAGTTTTTTGATTTTCTTTAAAAGACCCGGTATTATAACCTTCGCCCTCTCACACATTGGTGGATCGTACCTGTATCGCCCGCGACGTTGGGTCACCACATCCCCCGCACTAGAGCCTAGTTTATATACGAAATGGATGATCCGTATACACACCAAGCAATAGCGAATGGGAGACAAACAAAAGACTATCCTACCTAGGCGGAACCTAACCTTGTACCAAGCAATCAAATAACAATAGAGTGCGGAAGCATAGTAAAGAAATCAACCTCTGTCCATCAAGAGCACTATGAATTCAACAAAATAACAGAACACCTGTCCAATCGTAATATTAACATATGGTTTCAAAACCAAACGTTCAACATAGTATGTAGGATAATGTACAATAGCCCACACGGCCCAAAATAGATATAAGTATGCTAAGGTATGCGTAACATCAACATGAGTGTACCGCTAGACCTAAATGACGACTTTAGACACGACCTAACTTTTCCGCCTAGCTGAACCTGCAAAACTAAAAAAAATAACGGGAGGGGTCAGTCTCTGGAAGATTGAGTAAGAAAGGGCATATATAATATAGACACAAGTTTCAAGCAAGCCATAATCCCCGAATGGAGTTTTACAATACAGTTCCCATGAGGGCAAGAAAAGAGCATAGCAATATTCGGGATTACGACATCTGGATTACAGTTAATTATAATTTCAGGCATGCAGTGGCCCGGCGAGTGAGGGCAAGGATCTCCAACCATATCTCCTGACAGTGTACAGTAAATTGATTTCAATTTAATAGTTATCAGGCATCAGTTATTACAGGGCAATCAGGAACAAGCAAGCAATCCTTTTTCCTCCAAGGTGATAGACGGGTTTGCAAGGCCCGAACTATCCAGGACAGGACGAGCATCAGGTACATGAATCCTATGCTCGGGACTCCCATCTCCCACCAACCTCCTGGTAGAGTCAGGGTACATCCCATAGGACGGAGTCCACATAAGAGCTAGCCATCGGCCCTTGCCTTCCCGGTTTACTCATTACGCGAACCCCAGGGCCCCAAGAACAGTGTAAGACAGGACTCGCCAAAACAGGGCAGGTTCATGAAAGCATTTTCAGGAGTTGGAAAGGGGTTTATTTTACATGAAAACATTTACTCGTTTTGGAAATCGATACTAGGTATAATATACTTTTGGCTAAAATTAGCACATAAGGGTTGTAGGGTAATAATAACTAGAATGAAAACCTCACCTTATTATTGCCACAGAAAGGTGAGAGTGTGTGCGACCTACTCAACCGGATCCTGTTCAACTGGGGAATCACTTGTTCAAACAGGGCATGACACGTGAACTTGGACTCAATCATGAACCAGTTACGACGTACGGCGTGAAAATAAATGTAATGATGTGTGTATGCAGCCAATGATATGATAGCATGGTATACTTGTGCTTGAAGTATATGATCATGGGTAAAACGGCTGATTAATCATTGATCGATAGCCTACGATGGCACATATAATATTCTCAATCATAGAGTATCCAAATAGATCAGATTTATAGTGTTAAATCAACGTACTCCAATTGGCAATTAGGTGCAAGAAAGGTTATACATGTTTCTGTTCATTACACTTACACCCCCTTAGGTTTAAGGACTAACAAGACCTATAATATCAAGACTAATCAAATCGAACGTAACTAATTTCAAACACTTATGCATCATACAATATATAAGGAATATGTTCTTAGTTAAAAGTTGGAAGATAGCATTCTAAGGGCAAGGTAATGGCTACGTAAAATGCATGAAAACAATGTTCATGAACTTATTCTCAAACAACCACATTGTGCAGAAACTTTCTGCATGTACACCTTGTTGAAAAATTGTGATATCTCATTGCTCAGACGCTATTTTAATGATCCGTAAAATTCCTAGTAAACTAGACACACAAAACTTTCAAATGGTATAAGCCTCAAATCATGGATGTTTGTGTATAAAGGCAGATTTCAGTATAAATCTGGAACAAAACAGCAACTCTTGTGCTGTGACAGGATTGAGAGAAAAATTTCGTTACTATATCAAACGAAGTCGAAAAATTCTAAATTTTTGTAGGTATACTCCAGACACATATAATAACAGCCCCTTAAAACATTTTTGGAAAATTCAAAGGTTTACTTATTCGGCTCGGGCTGCAGTTCTAGATCAGAAACAGGGTAAAACAGGGGACTGCGGCATATTTCGGGATTTTTTTGGGGTATCAAACGGACTCGGATGAGCACGAAATTTGACGGGGAGAAACCTGAATATATAAGGAATACCCATTTAAAACAGTTTTGAAAAATAAGGTCGTATGTGTTCGGAATTTACGTCCGAAGTCACTGCACAAATCATGACAACACCATAACTCACACATATATCATTCCTAAACTTTCAAATTGTACAAACTCACAGAGATTCAGAATCTTTAACATCAAAACCATCAGATTCCTTAATTTTAACAAGCTGCTATTCATATTTTTAACCTTGAAAGATATCGGTTTCCATTCGAGACAGCCGTTGTTCAACTCTAGTCTGCAAGATTCTAAGAAACTTCCAGCATGCTTTAGATCATTCCTAACTTATAAATTCATCTATGTTGATCAAATATTATCAATTCTAACATATGTTTGTAGGAACTTCATCAATCTATCAAGTTCAAATCCATCAGCACCTATATATACATCATATCATCTTGTTAAATGAAGAAAGGAATCACAAAGTGGATTTCTACCTGTTGTTAGCTGCTGAAATTCGAAGAGAATAACGAGGGGAGAGCTAGCTAAGTGCTGCTGCTCGTGGTGTGTGTGATGGAGGGAAGAGAAGAAGATGATGGTGAAGTAGGGTGGTCTGTGGTGCTTTGTATGTGTCGTGAAAGATGGCCAAGCATGAAGATGAGAAATGGAATTTTTCCTTCTCATTTATCTGATCAATATGCAAGGCTTGTTGGGAAATCATTTAAAATTTAAAAAGGGGACACGTGTAGTCCAATGGAAAGGAATCAGCAAAATATTTATCTCAATTGCATTTGAACCCTTCTAAATTATTATTGAAGCAATTCTTACCTCCAATTTTGTGGATGGAATCAATTAAGTGCAATTAGTCTTTATTTATTTATTTATTTATTTTCCGAATTAGGCAAACATTTTCACTTTAGCACATAATCCACCAAATTAAGTTTCGTTAAATAATTAGGGATACGGATTATAAGTGGCGAAAACAAGAAATTAAACTCTCACGTATCATATACCTAATTTCATGAAAAACGGGACGTCACAGTACCACCTAAAGAACTTGTAAGCCTAACAAAACCAACGAAACACAACAGTCCAAAATCTATGGAATTGTCATTGTAGTTGAAGAGATAAATTACCTTCTCTTGGCTTGAGAAAAATCGTCTCCCAGGATGCTCTCCTTTCCAAGCTGTCTTCAACGCAGCTTGTTCTCCATAGAAACAACTCAACGTATGTGGAGTTTCACTCCATGTGTGTCGCCCAAAACATGAATCACTGGATTGACTGTGTGACGCCGTCAAAAAGCTTCAAAGAATGAGACCTAGGGTTCAAAAGAAAAGAGGATCCCGAGTTCTGTAATTACGAAGAAGTCTTTCGTGAAGATAGGTTTGTTAATTGTAGTGGTTGGTTGTCGTGTGAGGAGACAGATTGAGGGGGAAAGTTTCCCTCCATATTATCAATTACATGGCATTTTGGAATAATTTCAATTAGGCAATAATATAACACATGTACAATAGTCAATGACATGTCCTAAGTGGTATTGCCACGTCATAAAAAAATATGCTATGTCTGCTATCGGGTCAGGTTTCCGGGCGGATTGTGGATCTCCGGCGACTTTTTGCACAAAATTGCAGATTTTTTGGAGTTGTGGGTTGGTTTTGCCACCGGAAAACAAAAGGTACCAAAATTGCTGAAATGGCCGAGTTGGTACACCATTTTTGCAATTTTCCTGTTATGTACATATATTACAATTGTATTTTAGTTATATTTATTATGTCTTTGTATATTTATTAAATGAATATTGTATTTGGATCTTGACCTATAGTGATACAAAATTTATTAATTATGTTAACTATAGGTTGATTAGTAATTTATGTCTTTTTATAGGTTTATTTTTTGTTATATTATGTAAAATATATAAGACCTTATAGTGGTGCATATATAAATGCAATAACTATTTGTTTAAAACAAAAAAACTATTCGTAATTATGAATGTAATGTAATATGCATTATAGCAAATTTATTAATAAAATAATTTAAATTTTATTTTATTTGAATTCTTAAAACATGAAAATGC
The DNA here is from genome assembly GCA_037501455.1 of Lantana camara. Lineage (NCBI taxonomy): Eukaryota > Viridiplantae > Streptophyta > Magnoliopsida > Lamiales > Verbenaceae > Lantana > Lantana camara. The sequence continues at coordinate 116,166,030 of CM074857.1, forward strand.
ATTTTAAAATGTAGATTGAATTTTCTGTTGCTACACTTCAAAATGTAGGGTAAATACAAATTGTGTTACTCCACTTCAAACTGTAGTATAGAATCTTACTAAATCAATTGTTGTTACACTTGCAAAAAAACGTAGTATGATTTCAAATGTAGTAAGAGGTTTATTCGCCCTACATTTAGAAGTATATGGATAACCTTTTTTTTTAGTGTTTTCTGCATTATTTGTCGTTTTTCTGAAGTTGATTTTTTTTTTTTTTGGTCGGATAGAGGCCCAAAAGGGCGAAGAACAGAAAACAAAGAAAACAAAAATGCGCCTCAATCAAGAGGCACCGGTGGAGCATCCCAAATCATGCATTCCGTCTCAATAGTATGACCCATCTTACCGAGTCTATCGGCACTCTCATTCTTCTCTCTGTAAATATGACTAATCTTGATTTCCCAAGGCTTATGAATAACGCTACGACAATCCACGATAATGTTTCTCCATGGATGATCTTCAATCTCAGGAACCACCCAATTCAAATCAAATTGGGAAAATTCGAATTGGGAAGATTCTATTTGGAAGTCGATACCTAGACCTATTAATGGAGTTGGACCTACTATCGAATTCTCATTTCTCGAATCTAATTTGTCTGATCTAATTTGTCTTGTCTAATTCGTCTGGCTTAATTTCTCTAACGCTACCCCGAGTTTTTTATCTCCTACTTAAAATATTTTGTCAACCATTTATTTGGCAAATTTCCTAATTGGGGTTCTTATCTATATATTTTGATTTCTATTATATATGTATGTTAAAGATGCTGTCTTGCTAAGACTTTTTCAGAAAAATCCCATATCATATATAAAAGAAAAGTCTAGATTACGATGTCTATGGACAGCTGAACCAATGACTATTCATGATTCCATATCGAGATTGAAGATCATCCATGGAGAAATATTATCATGGATTGTCGCCGGCTTATTCATAAGCCTTGGGAAATCAAGATTAGTCATATTTACAGAGAGAAGAATGAGAGTGCCGATAGGCTCGCTAAGATGGGTCATACTATTAAGACGGACTGCATGATTTGGGATGCTCCACCGGTGCCACTTGATTGAGGCGCGTTTCTGTTTTCTTTGTTTTCTGTTCTTCGCCCTTTTGGGCCTCTGTCCGACCAAAAAAAAATAAACAACTTCAGAAAAGCGACAAAGAAGTATATGGATAACATATTTTTTTTAGTGTTTTCTACATTATTTGTCGCTTTTTTGAAGTTGTTTATGATATAGCAGTTTTTCAATTTTTGTAAGAAATGTTAAACAAAATAAAATATTAGAATCATAGCATTATTAATAATTATCGGAAAACTTATATAGTACAATAATAACAATAATTATTATTAATTACCCATTATACTAATGAGTCAAATAAATCATGTGATAATATAATTAATTAATTAACCCTGATAAGACAGAAGATCATGGGCTGGAAACTTGATGGCTCAAGGCAAGTTGGGAGACGCCCCTTGGAAAAACGGGACAGCTTCAAATTGCACCACCATTATTAATTTTAATTAATTAATTGGGAAATGTATTCTAAGTTAATTAATATTATTATATTATATTATATTATATTAATCAACAAATTATGAGAAAGTGATTACCATTAAAACCTTAATTAATTAGGTATCCCGATAACTTCGGTAAATATATGCGTCACAGTGATAAGGTTTGATGACGAAGCTGGTGGCATCTTTACCATTGACTAATACTGTTTATTATTTCAATATTTCTTAATTAATTATAGATTTATAATCATGATTCATGCATATGATAGTTATTATAATGCGGTCCAAAAGATGTATTGATACACTCAATTTAGGGTTTCTGCTTGTCTTCTTTGTGTCTGGTGTTTGTCTTATAAGCATCGATTGATCTATGAAGCTATGATTAATTTAACATGGAGATACCAAAATAATTTGCAAAAAACGGAGTACAATATTTAAAAGAAAAGGGAATTTTCTACCATATTAATTGTGATAATCGAAATTAATATTTTGGCCCGACGACTAAGTTGGGAACGAAGTCAGAATTTAGAGGGATGAGATTCAAGAGAAATTATTTTTGAGGTTCGAGAGTAGGTAAAATCACAAATTTTGGAACTCTATACAAATATATAAAGAATTCGGAAATTAAAAATTCAAGGGCTACAAAAATTGTTTTCTAATGTAATATCTTGGTTAATAAATTTTTTTCATCTTTCTAACATTTGGAAAATATGACCTTTGGTTCCATAATGTAGGCCCCAATACTTTCATTTGGTTCATCAAGGCTAAAGACACTAAAGACGTTTTCTGAGAATTTAGAGTGCTTGCACTAAAAATTCGCGTTTATTGAATTTGATAAATATTGGATAAATAGTACAAATATTTTGTGAATTTAAATATCAAAGTGGATATTCAATCTTCAGCTTGATCCTCTGATTCTTCCTTTGAATTTAAAGTTGTTGAATCTTCAAACGCTCCTTGATGAATTTGATGGTTTGATCTTCCTCAACTTCAAATTTAGCTTATGCTAATGTTAATCCGTAGGTCCTTCGACTTGTTTACGAATTAAACGCCGAATTTTGGATAATTCTGCCAAGAACGCCGATGAACTCGTCGGTAATTCCGTGGATTTAGCTTGAACATAACGCCGATTCGCTGGTATAACGCCATGATAGCGGATCAAACGCCTTGATTTGGTAACTTCGGGGAAGAACACCCTTGAATGCCTTAGAACCCGTTTTGAACTTGTAGAGAGGTTTTTAGCCGTTCGTAGAGATGTTTTTAGCCTTTCTTTGTAGAGAAGGTTTTTAGCCTTTCTTGAACTTGTAGAGAGGTTTTTAGCCTTTCTGAACTTGTGTCGTGTGTTGAATGAACTACACATGACCCCTTTATATAGGTGTAGGATTCAAGACTTGTGCCCCAAGTCAACCTTTATTTAATAATTATCTCTTGTATTTTCTTAAGAGATAATATCAAATAAATCATATAAATATTTATCTCTTTAATATTTTATTATTTTTTAAAAGAGATAATATCACATAGAATCACATAAGTATTTATCTCGCCACGTGTCACTATATGATTTGTCTTGGCTTTCTTTGACCGCAAGACTTGATTTGATTGGTCGAGACACGTCATTTTGACACGTGTCATCACTTGATTTGTTGAGAAAATAAATATTATAATATTAATTTAAATTTAACTATTTAATTTGAAATTAAATTTAGGATAATTTCAAAACATTAAATAGTAAATTAAATTAATAAACTAAAATTTATTTGCTCGTCAACATAGAGATTGTTTGTAAACTCTCAAAATAAGTAGTTATTTCAGCAATTTTGAAGTGTTTGAAAAATTAACTTTTGCTTAATTTAAGCAGAAATAAGAAGAATTTAGAAGCAGTCAAGGACATGCTTTTGATTCTACTTCTGCTTATATGGTTTTTAAGATTTATTTAAAATTCTATTTTGCTATAATATCCTTATTAATTTTTTTTATATTAATATTCATAAATTAACCTTTTACATACAAATGCAACTCTAATGTCTATATATGTTGACTACACCTTTTTCTTTTCTATTCATTATCTTCTTTCTTTTTTTACTCCAATTAAAATTTGGTAATCTCCAAAAATGTATATCTTTTCTCTATTCTTAATTTTTATAAATTTATATATAAAGTTATATATAGAATAATTCTATATTTGATTAATTATAAATAAATTTACATAAAATTATAATAACTTTTTATATTAATATAATATTTAAGTCATATTATAATGCCAAAAAATGTTTCGAAATATTTTAGGGTAAATTTTTAACTTTATAAAAATTAAAAGTGATTATCAACTCTTCTCCGCAAGCATTCAACAAATTATTTTTCTGCTTATCACTTTTTTTTTTTTTCCAAACACTCACCGTTTTTACTACTGTAATTTTTTACAGCTTACACTTCTGTTTTAACTTCTACTTATTGAGAATAATTTACAAACACCCCCCTTAATATACAATTAGGTAACTAAAATTTTAACCCAATCACGAGTAATCTGGCACAATATACATATACATACATACATACACAGAGAAAGTTTTTTTTTATCCTGAACCCTCTGTGTTAGTTAAAATGAGCCAAAAAATTTTGTGTGATAAATTATCATTTAAAAGATTCTATGTTATTAACTTTTTGCTCGTAAAACTTTGGTAACATTCAATGCGTCTCACGTGCTAAGTTTGCGAATCTAACACTACTTTGTAATATGAAATGTCAATTATAACTTGATTCTAGTTATAAAGGGCCTCGATTAGCATTTTAAAAAAAGGTGATGAAATAAAAACACTTAAATTTTATGTGTGATTGAGATTTGACAACGTGAAAACTTAATTTGTTAAAACAAAATAATTTAATTAACATTTCACACTGACAAGTATCGTTAGATTTGCAAATTTGGCGGGTGAGGCTCACCCAATGGTATGTTAGGGTTTTAGGAGCAAATAATTAATAATATAAAGTATTTTAAATGATAATTTATAACACAAGATCTTTTTTGCTCATTTTCACTAACACAGGGGTTCGGCAAAAAACCACTCTCTCTATATATATAGTTTTAATAATAATAATCAACTTATTCTTTTTTCCATAATTCCATAAAAGAAGGCCAAATATTAATCAGCAAGGATTGAATCTTGAGGAGCAAAAGGTGCGACAAAAAGCAGCAAAGTTTGGGAAGAAAACTAAGCATGTGAAAACAGACTACATGACATGCTCCCATATTTTTCATTTTGAGTTACAACCAAATTAATTAAGTGGTTCAAGCTGCCCTATCACTACCAATTAGGTTTTGTTTAACTGGTGAAAAAAAAAAAATTAAAATGCTACTTACCGCAATGATCTTTATCTATTTAATTTTTTTTTTTAAAGTGAGGGGTTGAGGGGGTTCAATTCCTACTAGAATCATAGTTTATTTTTAGTCGTATAATTTATCCCTATTTTTTTACATCATGACATTCATCGTATACCATAGAACGAGTTCTCTCATTAAATTGTATGCACTTTAAATGGTGAGACAACTGATTAGGAGATTTAAATTGTTCCGTTTGACATTTTGATAGCAAAATGCAGTAGTAGCTACACATTTCGTTGTTAAGAATCAAGTTTTGTTGGGAAAAAATCGTATTAACATCAACGTGTATGATTTCTGATTTTGCTATCAAATAATAATATAAAGTGGGTAAATAATAATTTTAAAAAAGCTATCTATTATCTGAAATTAAATTGAAAATTAATTCATGATAAATAGGATGGAAAGTCTACGAATGCTACTACTAATCAGTCATAAACCAAAATATAAATTCTAACATGCATACTCTAAGATATAGACATTGTTGTTTGTTAGTTTATTTGATTATTGTAATCATTGATGGAGATAATTGATAATTATTATAATTATTGATATTTGATAATTGTATATTAATTTATTGATAATTATTGTTATATTATTCCCAATATACAAACCCATATAGTTGAGGAAATTACAGATTTAGTATACCCATTTGATAAATTCAGTATTTTTTCGTATATTTTATTTTATCTTTAAAATCAAGTAATCTAATGCATATTTTTTTTACGAAAAATAGATTTTGTTTGCCAGAATTTACATGTTGGATCGAGTATCCGACATGCAAAATTGAATTTCAGTCGGAAAATGTATTAAATTGTATGATTTTAAAGATAAGGTTCTATTTTGTCGTCAAAAAATAAAATATATCAAAAACATTGAATTGGTCGAGTTGGTATATCAAATTTACAATTTTTCCCCTATAATAATTTGCAAAAAAAGAAAAAAGAAAAAGAAAAACTATATAAACAATTATAAAATTAGGTGGTGACCTAGCTACAACAATTAATCTATATATATTGAAGGGGGTAAAACTAAAAGTGGTTTTATCTTCTCGATTTGCCCTAAAAACCTGAACCAGTGTGTATAAGCCGCAGGATTGAGAAGTGATTCACATGGCATTACTATTTTACTGTTCAATCTCTCCAATTTTGTCCCATTACTTCAGATTCTTTCAATTATATGTTTCCACTTTTTAATGAAATATTATGTTATCCATCAAAGATCATTATTCCTCTATTATTGTTTCCTGATATTTATTTCTTGCCCCACTCAATCATTCATTCTCTTTTTTATATCTTAATTAATATAATTATTAAAATTAATTAATCAGTTGTTTCTGGTTTAATCTATTTTTAAGATTGAAAAGGAAATAAAAAGTTTTTATCTTTTATGTTTGATCTAATCTGAGTTAAAGAAATTTAGAAATTACAATGTTGATTTTGAGAATTTATTTTTCAAAAGCATTCGATATTGTCGATTAGGTTTTAAAGTGCATTCACTCTTTGATAGTGAATAGTTGGATATACGTCGCAAACCACTTTCATTACAAGAAAACAAAATTTTTAAAACAAATGAATTTCAAATAAAATTAAAAAAAAAAAACCTCGAAATTTATTTGTTTTCTTAGAGATAGTTTACTTTATTAAAAATTGATGTATTAGTTATTTAACATACTTATTTCTATGTTTACTAAAATATTGTAAGAGTCATATGCTATTGGCAAAACTCAAGAAAATATAAGAATATACTATGTTATTTAAACTCTAAAAAGGAGTTGTTAATTAACTATGACAATCTATTGTAGTAAACAAATTGAATTGGCTATTTAACAAAATTTTAACAAGATCATATGAAATCCAACTATATAATAAACCAAGAAAGTAAATACTTTCTTATAGTGTTTTGTAAAGAAGATTGAAAGCAGAAGAACTAATTTATAAGGTATCGATTAGGTTTTAAAGTGTATCGACTCTTTAATTAGCAAACGGTTGGATACACATTGAGAGCTAGCTATTTATATATATTTCAAAGATATTATATATATATGGGTTAATTACATCTAGACCCCTTCCGAGTTTAGTATATTACAATTGGACCCCTGTTAGTCATTTTATTACAGTTTGACCCCTTCTAAAATTTCGAAATTACTAAACGGTGAAGAAAAGATACAATTTCGTTAAATATTTCACAGAATATTCCAAATAATTGTGAAATAACCATTATATTCAAAATAATTGTGAAATAATTGTTTGTTTAAACGTTTATTTATTCTAAAAAAACGTGTTTTTTTCCCTACTTTTATAAAACATGATATTTGAACCAAACATAATGGTCATTTCACAATTATTTGGAATATAACTCAATTATTTGGAATATAACGTGAAATATTTAACGAAATTGTATCTTTTCTTCACCGTTTAGTAATTTCGAAATTTTAGAAGGGGTCAAACTGTAATAAAATGACTAACAGGGGTCCAATTGTAATATACTAAATTCGGAAGGGGTCTAGATGTAATTAATCCTATATATATATATATATAATATCTTTGAAATTTTAAATCTAGATATGAGATATGGGAAAGTATTATGAAAGAAGAAACGGTAGCCGCATTTGATTTTAATTGTAAGTAGTATGATAATGACGCATCAAAAATGAGTTCCACATGACGCGTCTTAATTTTGACTCTTCGAACACAATGATTTCAACAAAAAGGTTTACTATTGATGTACGTCTCAAACTCCTAATTTTAAAACCCAAATGAGATTTTTTTTTAAATATTATTTTGATTTTAAATTAAATTTTAACTCTTAACATGTTGAGAAATCTGGGCAAAATCAGAAGCTAGACACGGGTAATCACTGTCCTTAAAGTTTCTATTGTCCCTAGCTTTCTGGGAAGTGTGCTAAAGGTTACAGGCGACACACTTTTAGGATATATATCAAGTTAATTTCTGGGAATGATTTTGTGTACTAGCACTGCACAAGAAATCTGATGAATATGTTGTGTCTTTTCAGCTCAAGAGATTGTGTATATATAGATACTCAGGTGTTTTAAAGTTTCTATCGCCCCTAGCTTTCTGGGAAGTGTGCTAAAGGTTACAGCGACACACTTTTAGGATATATGTTAAGCTAATTCTGGGAATGATTTCGTGTACTAGCACTGCACAAGAAATCCGATGAATATGTTGTATCTTTTCAGCTCAAGAGATTGTGTATATATAGATACTCAGGTGTTTTAAAGTTTCTATCGCCCCTAGCTTTCTGGGAAGTGTGCTAAAGGTTACAGGCGACACACTTTTAGGATATATGTCAAGCTAATTTCTGGGAATGATTTCGTGTACTAGCACTGCACAAGAAATCTGATGAATATGTTGTGTCTTTTCAGCTTAAGAGATTGTGTATATATAGATACTCAGGTGTTGAAAAACGGATTATTTGAATTATGACTGTTGAAGGATTAATTCAGCATCAGTGGGCTATTTAATAGCCCCTGAATTAATTTGTGGCTTAATAGCCGTTGACCTTTCAGTTATAGCCTCTCAACAGTCATCAAACACCACATTCGCCCATGCCCAGCCCACGGCCCCGGCCCGTGCCCGTGCGCGCGGGCGGTGCTGTGCCTGTGAGCCCATCAGTCCACCTCACATTTATTGAATTAATAACTCACTTAGTGTCTTAACTTATATAGCTGACCACACTTGGTTATAAAATCAATGTGGGACAGGTTTAGTTTTCCCAAACACTCTTTCATATGCCTCTTTGATGTTTTCAATAATCCTCCATTAATTCAATTGAAAATATCAATGCATATGTCCAACATAACATAATTCATCCGAGGGTAAAGCCTAAGGTGCAGCTTCTACAACGATAACCACTATTATGGGCATTACTTGTAGTTATCTTCTATTCCGTCTTCACTCAGCTACCTCAAATTCGATCTCTTTTGCAAATCTATGAATCTTCGCTGCACTTGTAGTTTGCGGTCCTCATTTGCTGTTATTATAACTAGTTGTTACCATATATACCCGGCCGTAGTTTCTCATTTTCATGTTTGTTTTGTGTCTCATGTGGGTGTTTCTATTTGATATTTTATCCCTCTCGTGTAAGAGTTTGAGCATCTCATTTTAGAGGCTCTCTTCGTAAGTTTTGAATCTTTATGTTTAAATGGCGCTAACTGATTATTTTGTATGACTCACTAGCTTGTTAGGAATTTAATTTTGACTTTGGTAGATTTCACTTTCATTCTTGTATTTGCCAAATTCCATAAGAAATTCAGGTATGATGTTTTACCAAACATGAAATGATACATTTCTTCTTCATTTAACTTTAAGATACAACTCAACCCATCTGTAAAGAAAAAATTAGGCTGATTAATTTCAATAAGTTATTTTACTTAAAAACCCTCATAAACGAATTCTATTCATATGTATATATAAGTGGATGCATACAATTCGTACTAGCTCCTCGAATAATATTCAAATTTAGCATAAATTTTTCTGCATGCCTTACAAGATTTAAATATATATATATATATATATATATATATATATATATATAAAATATGCTAATTAAATTTTAATAATAGCGTGTGCGTTTAGTTCATGATCATTTCATTTATTGCTTGTGCCGATATACTTGTCTGTTGTCTACCGGCCTTCAATTAAAAATATCATAATAATAATATCAGACCTAATATTCTAGGTATGCTGAATATATTACCAATTAAATAAGGGTTTCATATATTTCGGCATTAATGATTTAAAAGGTGGCTAAAATGTCAGAGAAAACTGGGGAAGTATATATATTAGCAATTACTATGTGGGACACAGTATATATAAATACTTAATTAATATATAATATTGTCTGTGACGTCATGAGTTCAAAACTAATTGATTTCAAATAATCAAATTACTATATGGGAAACTTCTATGTTCTTAAGTTTCAAAGTATTTTACAAGAAATTATTTAAAATAATGTTCTTCTCTTCCAAATGATCGTTTTTGCAAGGTTGAGAGAATAGAATCAAGGGAGTACAGTTTGTAGGAAAATTCTAACCCGAATATGATGAATTAGTTGTTATTCTTTCTAAATTTTTCACTAGTTATCAGATAAGCATAGAACACTTACTCTTTCGTTAAACTAATTTGACTGAAACAGGTTCAGGCTAGTTAGAATTACTTCGGTTGATACAACAAGTAGCAACTAATTAAAAGGAAAATTTATACAAAGTATAATATGAATTAACTATTTCTAAAATATCACTAATACTAATTATTAAATATCATCATTTTTATTTATATACTATGTTTTTCTTTCTTTATCCAATGTAGATATTAAGGTATTTATAAACTATATCATATAATAATATAATAATCATTATTATCCATCTTTTTAAATCAAAATGACATGTAATTACTTATAAGCAAACCTTTTCATTTAATATATGTAGTAACATTATACATAACATACCTTTCCATATAATATATTATTTTTGAATTTAGAATTTGAAAATCAATAATCGAACTCCAATAATATTCATTACAAGATGTGAATAATACCAACCTTAAATGGATATAGATACACGCGAATATCAAATTTGTGATTGATTTATAGGCTAATTATTAGTTAAACACGTCCAACTATTTATATATATATGAACTTGTTTTAATTATTGAGATATCTGCGTGGCTAATTTTTTTATAGGGGAACAAAATTTTATGATGCACCAACACTTCTAAAAATGTCATTTTATCGTATCAAATATTTGTATTCGATATCGTGTCTGATACTTCTCACGTGAAAAATTCAAACAAAAAAAATCTATATCTATACCCTATCGTGTCCTTATTGTCGTGTTTATATCCGGGCATCATTTAAACAAATTTACATGTTATGCTTCGCAAATAAAATTCGGAATTATTATTACCATTAAACTTATGATAATTACATTGACATTTTGTATATCATTACCAATAAGTCAAACCCTTTTGACTTATTATAATAAGAAGAAATAAAAATTGGAAACTACGTAAATACTTTATCAATAATAATCATTTCATAATAATAATCATTGATGTCACATAATATATATATATATATATATATATATATATATATATACATGTGTGTGTGTGTGAGAATCTCCGATTTTATTGCATGAATTTTAATTTAGTACCACGTTAAAGTCAAAGGGAAAGCCAGAGTGGTTGTTTTCGACATTTAAAACTTAAAAGTTATTCAAAATCTATATCTGAAACTTGAGTAGGTAACCTCCATCAATTGGGCGGCTAATAATCTTATGCAAAAAATTGAATTAATTAATGTGTATTGTTATTGCATTAATAAGAGGTAGTTGATCAAAAGAGTAACTAGCTACGTAGCAATGCTATAACTATAATTGTACAACTTTAACAAATATATATATCACCTCTCCATAAATTCCATTACCAATCAATGTCACTACATTGAAATTACATATATAACACATTTCTCGCGATTCTCCTTTATCTTCTTAATCTTTCATGATCATTCTAATTATCAAGATACAACTTTTTTTTATTTTAAAATTCTGACTCCGATACTGAATAAATGTATCAGATAAGATCGAGTAAGAAGGTAATTAATGAGATTGTAAGTAGCATAAGATATGCTAATGTTGACAGAAGCTATCGAGCTAAGGAGTGTGTGTGTGTGTGTTGGACCACAGAGAAGAGAAGGGAACAGAAGAGGGAATGCTGATGAAGGCATGTGGGTTGGAATTTGGATAGAGCTGAATTTGGAGGGGTCCAAATCTTGCCCATAACTTCATTTATTTTCATAATTTAGGAATGTAATCAATGGGAACAAAGTCACAAACCCCTTTTCTTTATGCCCAAATCTATTTACTTTCATTTTAAATCATATCATATCTTACAAAAACAGCCTATAATAACATGCCTCACCCTCTCAAACTCTCTCAAAAGCGAAAACCCTAATCTACGTTATTCAAACTCAAAATAAGGTAGTCAATTGAAGTTTCGATCCGGCGATGGAAAATACTATCATTACTCCACCGTCGGATTGACTCAATTCTATTTCGTCATCAGTTTTCTCAGATTTGTTTCGTCGAAATCCGTCCAGATCTGCTGCCACTCTCTCGAATCTACCGCAAGTTTCATCGCCACTCTTTCAGATCTACTGGCATCCTCCCAGATCTAGCAGGATTTTTTGGTTGCGTCTCTGTTTTTTCCTTTTCGTTATGTTTTCTTTCGAGTCTTCCATATGGAAGTTTTATCTCTTCCGTATGGAATTTTAGTTAATTTCTTTAGGTTCAGTTTTATCTTTTTTTGTGATTCTCAGAGTAAATTTTTGGCCGAGTTATCTGCTGTAGGCCAAGGTATCAGTTCTCAATCCAGAGAAAAAGTGGTTACGGAACTTCACCCGGATCAAATTGAAATCAACTTGGAAGGAACAATCTTCAAGGACTCATTTTCTTTTACTAGAAGTGATGCTAATATAATAGCTCACAATTCTGTTGGAATTGCGGTTTCGGCCTGCGTTAATTTTTTTGTTATTGATTCCTGTATTTTTCTTATTGTTCCTCTTGATTTGTAATAATATTCCCCTTTGAGGTTTTGACTTTCAAAAAAAAAATATCATATCATATCTTCGGATAAATCTTGAGGTTGTTTTCCCCAGCTAATTAATCAATCTTTTCGATATCTAGGAAATTGACGGTCTTGCGTATATTGTCAGATATCAATTGGACAGGCATGATCATGATATAATCCTTAGGATGCAATCGTCTGTTGCTGGCATGGCGTACTTCTTTGGCAAACTATGTTGTTGTCTGGATGGCCGGGTACTTTAATTGGAGGTCAGCGGATGATCCATTATAGTCGATGTGTAATAGGAATCGAAAATTTGATGTTGCCCATCTTTATAGTATTCGGCGTTTTATTTCTCTTGAACACTTTGCTTTAAGTATTTTGCATGACAAGTGGATTATGACACACTGTATGGATTAACTTCTGATGTTTTTGGTTAGATTTTATATATGAGTTGGGTTTCTCGGTAAAAACTTCATGGTCATTCTAATCGATTTTTTCTTTAAAAGAACATTTAATATCTTAATCAAAAACTTCAAAGTAAATATATATAATTGCTGTGATGGAGTCTTCCTCTAATAATGATGAGTGTAATTCATTATTCTATTTTATTAGCCTTTATACTAATTTATGGCATGGTAAAAATAGTAAAAATAGGGTTTAAGTTGGAGCCATATCATGCAATTGATACGTTGGAGATTACAAACGTATCGGGGGAGACGTCGGGAGTCGTCTCGAACTCGTGTGTATAGGGGATGAGAAGAGAGTTTTCCGGTGAGACCGACCGGAGCGGAGAAATATTGGGGAGGGGAGAGAATTCAGAAATTAGGTTGGAGAATTGTAGATTGTTATTGATTGAATGAATCCCAAAACAAAGTTACGGAATATAAATAACATAAATAACACAACCCTAACAACTAGGACTCTGCAACAAATAAGGATAAGTACGTAAATAAAAGTAAATCAAATCTTGCTAACAACTAAACTCGATTACTTGCACATTACGAAATCCTTTTGCCATTGTTTCCAATTCCTTGCCTTTCCTGAGTACGAAATCCTTTTACCAACTAGACTCGATTGTTTGATCAACATTGTCTCCAATTCCCAGCCTTTCTTGAGTCGTATCACTCTTCCCCCCATGAATATTCACCTTGTCCTCAAGGTGGAAGTCCGGAAAATTCGTACAAATACGCTCCACGGCATCCCATGTGGCGACATGCAAACGTTCCTTCGACCAACCAAGCAGCCATTGTTCCTCCCGGACGCCATTCCGTAACACGAACCGATTCTCATGCAATTGCACTGGCCGAGAAAGTGGGTCGAATTGACCAACTGTATCTCAACAAATTGGCCAAATCGGCTAGAATTATTGTTTCTGACAGTTGTTGCCTTTCCCAACGCTTTAAGAACTGGAGTTGACTCAAGAATCTGTTGTTCAACCGTTGGAGAAATTGAGTTAGGAATCTGCAAAGCTTGCTAAGATAATGCAAGTGCGTGTTGAGATGATTCAGCTGCCTCAGGGGTGGTACCTGTAATATCAGAAAATCTAGGGGTTGTATGTGTAACAGGCTTGACAATAATATTATTTCTATTATTGACATTAGGATCAATGTATGACTGTATTACTGGTTCATCATAAACCACTTGAGTGTTTGTAATTTCATGAATCGTAGAAGTCCCAGCTAAATGTTTAGCTTCTAATTCCCATGCCAAAGCGAAAGAAGCCGACAGGGAGTCGGGCTTTAACAACACAATCTCATGATGTAGATAGTGCTTCAAGCCTGCATGAAAAAGTGGCTGAAGATGTGCTTCGGACACAGCAGTCACATTCACCAATATTTGCTCAAACGCGGCTTGATAGTCCCTCAACGAACCGGTTTGTTGAACCTTGGTTAGCATACCGAAATAATCAACTAAAGTGAGGGGATCAAAACGGAGTTTGAATTTGGCCACGAAATCCTGCCAAGAATTGAGTAATCCGTTTCGTATTCGCCAGGGAAACCAATCCATTGTCGGACCCTCCAACATCAATCCCATGGTAGCTAAGCGAAAATTCTCCGAGATATCGTAAAAAACAAAGTACTCCTGAGCCCGGAAAAGCCACCCTAATGGATTGGAACCGTCACACTTGGGCAAATCAAGGCGAAGGTTATCACTCTGCGTGGGACCTCCCGGAACTGGACTCTCTTCCGGAACAGGCGAAGAAGTCGAAACCCTATCCGATGGCCGTTTATCCCGTGGCTGGAGAGAAGGGATAATTCTTGCTGTAATTTCTGGATGACCTGGTTTAACTGATTGACCGCTGCGTTATGTGATGAAAACCGGACAACAATTTGCTGCTGAAATTCCTTGAAGCTTTCCATATTGACTGAGTCCGACATGATGAAAGCACCAGTGATACGTTGGAGATTACAAACGTATCGGGGGAGACGTCGGGAGTCGTCTCGAACTCGTGTATATAGGGGATGAGAAGAGAGTTTTCCGGTGAGACCGACCGGAGTGGAAAAATATTGGGGAGGGGAGAGAATTCAAAAATTAGGTTGGAGAATTGTAGATTGTTATTGATTAAATGAATCCCAAAACAAAGTTACGGAATATAAATAACATAGATAACACAACCCTAACAACTAGGACTCTGCAACAAATAAGGATAAGTACGTAAATAAAAGTAAATAAAATCTTGCTAACAACTAGACTCGATTACTTGCACATTATGAAATCCTTTTGCCATTGTTTCCAATTCCCTGCCTTTCCTGAGTACGAAATCCTTTTGACATTACGAAATCCTTTTGCCAACTAGACTCGATTGCTTGATCAACATTGTCTCCAGTTCCCTGCCTTTTTTGAGCCGTATCAGCAATGATATGCTATGATCTAAATTTAACGGCATTATCCATGAGCGCTATTATATGTAAGAGAGCACCTGAATTTAGTAATTAATTTATGCTTTGTAACAGATGGTATAGTGCGGTGAATTTTTTTCCCTCGACGCATCAGTAATAAATTTTACCAATCATAAATATATTTTAAATATTTTTTATTACTGATTAATTATTATATTGCAACATTTATTATTGATGGGTCTCAATATGGGGGACAGAGTCCAATCACTTTAGAATTTGTTTATGGTAGGGAAACTCAGTGATGACCACCGGAAAATACGGAGGGTTCAACCTGCTAGGACAAACACCAAAGAAATAGAGGTCAGACGGCCAAGCTGGGGGAACTGGGGGTGATTCCCAGTTTGGCTCTCCGACGCTCAAGTCAGATGATGATCTGAAAGAGGTGAAAAATGAAGAATGCAAGAACTTCAGCGATGAGTGATTGCTTACAGAGAAAGAGATGAAGTCCAGTATTTATAGTTGAGGGTCAGGGACCCTTTGGTAATTTGTCCCCTTGTGGTCCTGCCCTAATGTCGCCTTCACACGTGGCGCAATGAGGAGAAACCTAGGAGGAATCTCCTGCAAAAGCTGGTGTAAAAGGGGGTGCGGGCAACAGTGATAGGTGCACGGACACGTACGGGGTGTCAGAGAGCCGTTTTGGGTTGGCAACGAGGGTCATTAGCACGCTCGTGTTAACCATGTATCTGATAGACCAGCGGACCGAGGGTTGATCAGGGCCAAGGCGATGAGATGAGGGGGAGCTGGGCCCCTTGGTTCGTTTACATACAGAAGCACATATGAGGGGAGTGAGCGCTCGTGGGTGACTCCCCTGGTGAACTTGGGTCTCGTTTAGGAGCGCTCGTTGGAGAGCGGCTTATAACAGCTACGTGTCGCGCAACAACTATGACACGTGTCACTCAGGGATCTCAATACTTCAAGGAAGTGGACGCTCGTAGGAGACTTGTCCCGGGGATCATCATAAGGCCATGTGTCAGTTGCTGATGGCGCCACGTGTCAAAACGTGAGCCAAACGGATCTTGACCCCATTAGTTATAATCCTCAATAAACCTATGAATTAATTTAACAAAATTAAACAAAAATGGTAAGAAAAGAATTAATTAAGCATGCAATATGAATAGTAGAAAATTTGAAAAGTTATAGTACATAGGTAGAAATAAATGAGACACAAATTAGTTAATATATATAAATGGTGTAATCAATGTAAACGAGATTGAGTTGTAGAAGCATTAGAGGCAGGCTTGCTTTAGGCCTACTGCAAACAAAAGGTCTCCAATTTGGCCACCTCTTCTCCTCCTTTTCACTAATCATGCTCCCCCCTCCCCCAATGGTCCATGACACCCCCACCCTGCTAATTTTACCTCAAGTGTGGCTCGGTTAAATTGATATAACAAGAGAACGAATGTTTTATATTTGTCGTATAGTTAGTGGAAACTTTAGAGAGAATAGTCAATCAAATGACAAATGTAATACACTTACCTTTTTAATTGATTAAGTTCGGTCGAATCGGATTTGAGATAAAAAAATTTCCACCCACCCGCATACATAAATATTAAATACCACCCTGAATACCCTAATTTACCGGTTCGGCTTTATATCAAACTAATCAAAAAAAATTAAGTCTCTAAATACCAAGCTAAGTCAAATTCATATTGAGATTTAAAACATATATATATATATTATAAATTACCTATTCCAAAATCAAAAAAACCCAAGATTTCATTATTCACGCAAAATTACGAAAAATATAAAAAAGATGATATGATGTGACTTAAACCAACGCTGGTGAAATTTAAAATCGAATTGATTCTTAACTCGACAAAATATAATCAAACGAGTCACTTCAGCTCACGTAAACACAACCAATCAAATCTGAAAAGAATCTTAAAAATTACATGAATAATAAAACCTAAGTAGGTGCATTTTTACACCCAATTATTTATTTTAAATAAGAGACACTATTATATTTATGTAGATAATAAATAAAAAAATAGATAGGGTGTAAGTTGTAAGAGTAGGGGTGGTCCAGGAGCACTTTGGTAGACTGTCGGGGTTAAGCAATAAGGGGCAGGCTGGAGTGATAAAACCAAACAGTAATTCCACATTATATTCATATATCAACCCACTTTAATTAATTGCCTCTCCATTTATGTTTATTATACTTTTTACAGCGCTTTTTTTTTTTTTACACAATTAGCCACCCTTTTTTGGGCCCCACCTCAAAAGATTTTTCTTTTCTTTCCAATATAATATTGCCGTCCAACTTTTATTTCTTCCTGATATAATTATATAAACTGACTTTTCATACACAAAAGTAAGGAAAAGACCTGCATAATTAAATATCCTGTAAATATTAATTAATAATCTCCCATTCTGGAGGAAGGGTCTTCAAATAAATATATATCTTTTAGAAGGATGGAATTGGGATGGAGAAAAAAAAAACCCAGATTTTTTTAGGGGAATTTTGAAATATTCCATGAGAAAATATGATTTAAATTCATAATAAAATAAAATAAGTGTATATATATATATATATAGTATATATTAAATATGAAATGTAAGGACAAGAAAAATACAAAATATAAGAGTGGCAAGTGGCGTGACACAATAAATAACTTTGATGATAATATAAAATTAGGGGTAATTATATTGTCCAGCTAATTGCTGAAATTATAAATTAATTTATATTGTTTGTAAAATTAGGATATACTGATTCCTAATCATACTGTAATAATACTGTAATTAATAACCTGATTTAAATTCATCTGACCACTTAGAGTGTGTATATAAAAAAAATTGAAATAAGAATATATTGAGTTTAAAAATAATAATAATAATAAAGAACTAAAAATACCCTTCAGGATATTTTTGAAAGTTCTACATGCTTATTAGAATTGTCTTAAGTTGATGTCCAATAAAAATATCTGATAATTAAAAATATTAGTACATTACTATCTTTTCTTTGTCCACTCTTATATATATGTATCATGTATGTACAAATAGATGGAATGAATATATACAAGAAAGGTGGTTAAATAGATTAATAATTGTTTAGGGGTACTGTAGAACGTGTGGGAGAATATTACCTAAAATGTCCCAAATAAATAAAAAAACAAAATAAGTAATAGTCGTCGTACGGACTAATTAAGGACAGCAAGTCAATAAATATAATAATTAAAATGTAACCAATAGAAGGACAAAAATAATTGGGGCATAGAACATAGATAGACGTGGTCTGAAGGGGACACTAGTATTAATTTCTTTAATATAGATAGGACTTAGGAGAAATAATACTAAATTAATTAATTAATTATTAATTAATTAAAAGGATGTTACATACAAGTTGTATAACTACGAATACAATTACAGACTCGTGCTATACGAAACAGCTGGCCTTCTGGCCCCACTTAAAGAAATAGAATGAACAATTAATATGCTTTTATGTACTCATACCATATGATTCAAAAAGTCTCACCTGGATTTAATTTGATGCACTAATTATTTAAAACTATATATTATTTCTCTTTTTATTATTTGTTTGGTGGGCATTTTGAAAATCTACTTATAATTATAGTGCGTGATGAATTTTGATGTATAGATACGAACACGACACCACGATATAATTTTTTTTCTTGAGTTTTTCATATTCTTAATAGTATCATGCATTAGGGGTGATGAGTGTAGGTAAAGAGTTTATCAGCAATATTTATCCCTAGAGAAATTTATATCTGATTCTCATATTTAGGCCTAATTACAACATAATTCATTTAAATTGAAAAATTACATTTTAATCCCTATAAGTCTTGTTTGGTTTGAGGTACTTAACGGGATTTATAAAAGTATACTTATGTCTTTGTATGAGTGTTACATTGAATATATGACCAAAATTACAAAATCATCCCTAAAGTTTACAAATGTAAACAAAACGATCCCTATAAATTATGAATTTGACAATAGAGTCACCGGAGTCACAAATCAATTAAAAAATCAAGGGGTATTTTTGGAATGACACGACAAAACCCTAATGGACCACAAACAATTCTCAAAAGTTAGGAATTAAAATGTAAATTTTCTATCTAAATGGATTGTTTTGTAATTAAACCTAAAATAGTCAAATGTAAATTTCCCTTTATCTTTATATATATGTATATATGGTTATTATTTTTGAAAATTTTTGCTAAATAATATTCAAGTTATTCTTTTTTTTTTTTTTTTTCCCATCATCTTCTTCCCAAATGCAACTCCAACACAATCCCGCAACAACTAGAGACAAAAGCGAAATTGAAATGTATATTTTCAAAATATAAATCTAAAATAACAACTATACTAAATAATATATATATATATATATATATATATATATATATATATATATATATATATATATTAGGGTATTTTTGTGCTCACGATATATAATTAAGCCATAATGGGAAGAAGGAGATCTAAGTAATTACTTTGATAAATTAACGTGGGCATACGTAGAAATTAATTTCTTAAAAATCAGTCTCCAACATTTCAATTTCATGAAAACCAAATTACCTTTAACTCTATTGTGATATAACCTCATTTCTTACAAACTTTAAATAGTTAGCCCATTTATTCATGTCACAAAACAATAAAACATTGGATAAAACTCACTAAATGTGTCAATTTCTAAATTATCGAATTTAAATTAATTAAAAAAGACAAATTTAAAGACAAAAATCCTATATAGATAAACATATCCAAAGGACGAATTTTGCAATTCTATAAACAAAAATTTGCGTGTTTTGTGGACTTCCTTTGATGAAACGATTTCAACGTTATGAGGAGCGAGTGAAATAAGACGAGGGTTTCGTCCTCACTTGGAATATTTCAAATTTTAGAAATTAACTAGACTTTCTTCACTTGGTCCCGAATTACAATGCACGGGCACAAACACATCAATACAAACATGACAAGCTAGAAATACTACAACGATACATATATTTTTTATATAAAAAATATCTGACAAAACATTCGACATAACACAACATAATAAAATAATATTACTAAAAATATATGTACTATAGAGGTTGACATGGTAGGATTTCACCTGACCACGTGGTAACAAATCTTACCAACCGATTGACCAACCACAGTCAACCCGATCGACCAGCCACGGTCAACCTGATCGACCGAACATGGTTAATCCGATCGGCCGGCCACGACCAACTCGATCGACCGATGGTTAATCTGATCGACCGGCCCCAATCGACCGCACCTAATTTGGCCTATCACTTGGAAAGCTTCTGACACCGCCTACGTGGCAGTACTTCTTGTCCCCTAACCACCAGGCAACCGCATTCAATGCACCGCTAATGTGTGAACAGGTATCACGCATCACAGGTCCCAATCCTATAAATACCCCCAGCGTTCATGGCATTTGGTAAGCAACTACTATTCATTCGACCGTCAGTACTTTCCTCTTATATTGAGCGATTGACTGACTTGAGCGTCGAAGTGCCGACCCTGGGTCCACCCCAACCTTGTCCTAGGTCGGCTTTCAGCTCCCGTTTGCTTCTTCCTCGTAGCTTAACTTTCAGGTCGAGCATCTTCCCTCGAATATAGATACTTGAGTGGTTGACCATCTCCAACTCGAGTACAAGCAGCCGGATTTTGCCTCGATCAGAGGTCTCAAGTCACTAACTAAGAGGCCAGTAAATGATTCGAAAGAGTCAATGCATAATAAGAACGAGAATAATATTGCCTACTTGAACTATAGTGCTTGTTATGTGCATATTGGACATTTTCATTAAAATAGAGAAATCACTCTATTAACTTTTAGCGATTACAATTCAATAATATATAAGGGGGAATCGTTAATAACTCTAGGCATATGACAAGGACGAGCTCACATGAACCTAGCCAGATAATTGATGGGGCCCGCACTCCTCCTCCCTACGTATAAAGACTCTCTCTCTCTCTCTAAAAGAAGGAAAGAAAGAAAGAAAGATACTGCGAAGAATGGGTAGAATAAATTCAAGCAAAATGGCCTAACTTGAGAAGCTTCGGGCAAGCCACCCCACTTCAGAAAATAACCTCAACCTGCAAAACTCACATCACATTACATATTACATTCACACCCCTTCTCTCTCTACCTACTCACAGCGAAAGGTCAACAACTAGTAGAACAATACATTTATATACATAGATATGGCTAAGAGCACCATAATCTCACCTTCATGAGATTATGCTGATGCTGATGATGATGATGATTTCTCTGTGGGGGGGTCAATGGAGATTGAAAGCAGATATGTTTGATTTTCTCCTTTTCCAATTCCCTGTTCCTTGGTGATATATGGAATACTGTCTCTGTTAAGGCTTAACCCTAGCTGTGGTGGTACGCTGATTTCAATTTCCCTCTCAATTCCTCCCCTTCTTCGCAGCAAATTTACCCAGGTATAGTGTAATAGTGTTGGAGATTGAGGTTTTCTTGGAGTGTAGTTGAGCACAGTAGTTGTGGGGTTGATTCAATTCGTTGAGTATCTTCATATTTCTTTCAGATCTGCTTGCTGTCAGGGGGATAAGTTTGAGGTGGACAAGATTACTCCTCTGAAGGAAAAGGAATCATGAATTTCATGTCAGGTAGGACAGGGTTTTACGATGAGATTACGGGCTCCAGGGGTATTTCTTCCACCTCTTCTTCTTCCTCATCTTCCTCTTTCCACCACAGACCTCAGCTCCCGCCTTACCACGAATCCTACGCCGGAGGAGGAGCTCCGCCGCAGGACTCCTCCCCCATCAACAATGGCGACGACAACCCCGAAGATTCCGATGATCATATGCTGTTCAGGAGAGGCGGCGGCGAGGGAAGCAGCGCCGCCACCGCGGCGGTTATCCAGAGGGAGCACATGTTTGATAAAGTGGTGACGCCTAGCGATGTGGGGAAGCTGAATCGGTTAGTGATTCCGAAGCAGCACGCGGAGAAGTATTTTCCGTTGGATTCTTCTACGAACGAGAAAGGTTTGCTGCTCAATTTTGAGGACAGGAATGGGAAAGCTTGGAGGTTTCGGTACTCGTACTGGAACAGTAGCCAGAGCTATGTGATGACGAAGGGGTGGAGCCGGTTCGTCAAGGAGAAGAAGCTCGACGCCGGCGACATCGTTTCCTTCCAGCGCGGCGTCGGTGAATTGGCCAAGGATCGCCTCTTCATCGACTGGCGGCGCCGCCCAGATGCGGTGGAGCTACACCCCTCTATGCATCACCATCACCACCACCACCACTCTCTCTCATCAATCCCCAACCAGTTCTCCTTCCACCAACGGTGGAGCCCCCTCTTTATGCCGCCGCCGCCGCCGCCGCCAAGGGAGTATTCGCAGCTGCTGCAACAACAATACCACCAGCAGCAACACCATCTGCCGTCGGGGTACGGGCCCTACGCGTACAGCAACATCGTCAACGGAAACCCTTGTCCGCCGGGGTCGATAGTGTACTTGAGATCCGCTCCAGGCGGCGGCGCCGCCGTGGGGGGGCAACAACAACAGATGGGGCAAAGGGGTGGTGTGGACGCGCAAATGGTGTTTGAGTCGGTGCCTGTGGTCCAAGGCAAAGCTGCAGCAAAGCGACTTAGGCTGTTCGGCGTGAACATGGACTGTCCCATTTCTGAGTCAGATGAATGTGATATACTGTCCACCTCCACCACCGCCACCGCCGCCCTATCCCCACACCACGCCACCATGCCTCCTCCGCCTAATTTCCAGTCGTTTTCATCCTCATCTCTTCAGCTAAGGCCCAATTACAGCGACGATGATAAAGGCAAGGGTTCCATGTCCCTCGACTTGGATATCTGAAATCTGAAATCCCAACCACCAAAATTATCATAAATATTCAACAAACAGCCGCCGGAGCGCCGCCGCCGTCACCACAAATGTACAAGTTCTTCTATCAGCGAGAGATGAGCATGTTTGAAATTAATTGTCGAAGCAGGCAATGCTGTTGATTTCTTTTCTTTTCTTTTTTCTCTTCCGAATTTTGAGTACTCTGTGTATAATCGATCAATGACAGAATACTACATAGATTGATGATGATGATGATGATAGACACATTAATCCCCAGATCTTTCGTTATTTTATGCTTTCTTGCAACATTCTTATAATATTACACCTACCTCCTTCCTCTTTGAATCCCATTTACATTTCATCTTCCTACATCATTCACATACATTTGGCTAATCATATATATTTTGATCTTCTACGCTGATCATCACTTGGGTTGTTTGTTTGTCTCTCCAGCAGAATTCAGCGGCGAAATATCTCGATCGAGGATGATCATCGACGATGATCGTCATTCATTATCACCATTATTATCATTAATTCTTTGCTCCATTATTTCTGTTTGAAATGTGTAATGGCAGGTTGTTGTGATCCTGCCGATGAACAACGCCGCCGGTACAAAACCAGAATAGTTGGGGAGCTTTATGAGGTACATAACTATATCACCTATCTATATTTGCTTGCATTTATCCTCCATTATTATTGATTTTCAGCTCTCTTCTATACTTTTCTCTTTTCACAATTCTTTGGTCCATTTTTAACTTCTTGAAATATTTCTCTATGAGCTTTCTATTTTAATTTTCATTTTTTTTTCCCAAACTTTTATATATGATCTTGACATATATAGATTAATATTAATGAGGTAATGTTGAAGAAATTTCAATATTTACCTCGGCTTAAATGATCTAACTTTTAGCTTTATGGTTTTCCCATTTATCTTTTTGTAATTCTTTCCCTTTTTTTCATACTAAATTCCTTGATTTAAATGCATCATGCATTTAACATTTGCAAAGAATATGCTTTACTATTGTGTCCCGGCCCGCAAAAGTGGACTAATAAATGTATTCTTTCTTAATGAAGTTATGCATGTATATTTATGTCATCTTGATCCTATCTTTTATTCACACAAAAAGAAAAAAGAGAAAAAAAAAAAAACGTCTTTTAAGTTCCCTTTGCTTTTAAATTGTAATTTCTCATGACTTTATTGCTAATTTTATCATCCCATATTCATTAATCATATGCTTTTATAGTGTAATCTTTCCATTAGAATATACAAGTTGATATCATGACCTTGAAATTTCCAAAAATAAACATATTTCAGATTAAGTTTTTGTGCCGGTTAGGGAATGGAGATTACAACTATAATGACCTTCACAAACCCTTTTTTATCTAATACTAAATTACTAGTTCTTGTTGATTTTGAAACCATACTATACTTTTCAATTAATTACAAGCTGACTATATGGTTTCAGGCTTTCAGCTGATACACGGTAAGAATGAAACGAATAAGCAACGGACAAATGGCCACGTACACGAAAAGGTATGTATTATGCGGGTATTTACAATTTTCTGCGTCGACGATCACACCAGAAAAATCTAATACTTTTTAGTTTGATAATTAAGGGATGAGAAGAAGAATTAAATCAAATTAATAGTAGCTGTAAATAAAAGTCTTGATAAATAGTCGTAGCTATATTAATGTCCTTGAAATTTTAGTTTGGTCCCTACATCTGAAAATGGATGATAAATATATAAATCACCTCCTCCACACATTAGATGTGAGTAATGCAGAAATTTTGGTTTGATTTACATAGTCAAAGTGTCTTCTTGGACTAAACAATTTAAGGTTTAATTACCTGTCTATGTTGTTGTCCTCTCATTTGTGGTCCTAAATATGCCTTAAACCGCGTAACAATTTATGTTTAGGTTAAATTGATTAATATTACATTTGGAACTAGTACAGGTGGCCTAAAACATTGGTGTCGTGTTAGTCTTTTACTGGTTGAAATACATGGTTATTGAAGTGAAAGATTAGACATTTCTATAGGGACATTAACCCCATTCAATAATAATAATAATAAATAAAAGTTTTGTTTGATTTAACACTATTAACAACTATTAAACATACGCACAATGACAAATTAAACTTATGTAATAGGTTAACATGAGTTGGTTCATGTGATTAGAATTTTTTATTTTTTTTTTCAGGGTATAATGGTACACGTTCGAATCTTTCTAATCATTGAGAGTGTGTGTTTAAAAAATATATATATATGTGATAGATAGATATATTTGAATATTGTGAAAGTTTATACGCAGCTTAACTCACCTCAAAAGCTAATTAATGAGGTGAGGGTTGCCTTACATTTATTAACTAGCACATTGTTTGATTATTTTCCAATGTGGGATGTTAACAAATATAATAAGGATTTTAAATATATAATAACAAATTTATTAGTCTTATTCAGATTATATATACCAGCAGTACGGTTAGCCCAAATAGTTAAGGGTTATTCTGATGGCATATTATTATACTTCGAATTCTTGACGAGTTCCAAGTTATTTTAAGCTGTTTTTTGAACCATATATGATGGTGGGTTTAAAATTGATCAAATGTAAAAACCCTTAATTTGGTCTTCTAATTAATGAATTCACAAACCTAATCATGCATGGCATTTGCATCATTTCTTTCTTCTTCTTTTTTTCATAAAATATAATATCTATATATAATCGATCGAAATTAATAGCACTCTGGGGTCTATTATTAGAAAGAAAACTACCAAAAAAAAAGGATAATAACATATACTGATATACATTTTCCATCAATTTCTCTGCATCAATTATATGTGTGTACATGTATATGACCAAGCAGTATTATTACTGTTTACAATTAGCAAGAATGTCACTTGGTTAAGATGAGTATGATCTTAAATGATTGATCCATATATTGAACTTATCTCAATTTTCCTTTTTTACTGACGATGTTTTCCCTGTCACAATAGATTCAACGGAATTTCCTAGCTTTCGACCCGGGTGAAGTGGGTTAAGGCACTAGATCTCTTAATAAGTGAAGTTTAGAGTTCAAACCTTGACTTGTGAATGGAACAATTGTATTGAGAGAGTTGCCCCTATATTGCGCACATGCAGTATATATCTGAACTTGAAAAACTCGAGTCGGGAGCGGATGTTGGGGAATTAAGGTTAGCTTTACTCATGCATACTTTAGCATTTTATACACACGCATGGACATCAAGAAACAATGCATGGATGTTGTTGAAGGAATAGAGAAAGAGTTTATCTTCATTGCCCTTGTTGCAAATTTCTACTAGACAGAATCGTGATCTTCAAAGGCTCAATTTTATATATATATATATATAATCATTAAAGAAGAGACCTAAATTATGTGCTATTATGGTATTTATACAATTATACGCAGTAAATGAAAATGTAATTTATCAAAGCGTAGATCCTCAATTATGTCACGTAAACCTCTTATGTAATTACTTTAACCGGAGATATTAATTATATCCCAATAAGGTTAAATATAATTATTCTCAAAACATGCTTTAGAAACACTAGAAAATTTAATTTAAAATATTAATAAAAATTGCCAAATGAGTGTTCTTGTTAACTAGTGAAATGTTTTGTGCCCTAATAATCTTGAACACTAGCTAGGTTTTTTTTCCTATATTTCCTTTTTTGTTTTTTTGTTTTGGCTTTTAACTAGCTAGGTTGAAAACTCAAAAATAAAAATAAAAAATAGAAAAAAGAAATGAAATTTATAAGAAAGCAAAGGGGGAAAAAACGAAAAAAGAATTGAACAAGTCCCTATCACAATACTAATTTGAAGTAGTAATATTCCCTAACTTCTTCTAACATCAAAATTGGAATTTTTTTCCAATTAATTAGTACATCGCCACATCCCACACAACTAACCCTAGCAAGCTACCTCTAATACAATGAGGAATGTTCACTAATTCGAACAATTCTGTAACTCAAAACTTTTTCGGGTTTCAACCCTGTTATAATATCATTTTTCAATTCTATTCCGTATGCCTGATTTTTCATAATTTCCAAACAAGATTGAAAATCCTAAAAGTATAGAAGTTACAGAATAAATCTTGCAATTTGACCTGAACGACATTCCACTAAAACACCCAAAAAAAGAACCAAATCACTCTTTACCAATTACACTTCAAATAAATGACCCTATGGGTAGAAATTGACCTCTCTCTTAATGTGTCGTTAAGTACCTGATTTACCACCTCTCACTTGCTTCGTCGGATTGGAGTGTGGGGGCTTTTATGGTTGGGGATTCAACATTTTGCTAAAAGAAGAAAAATAATGATAAAAGAGGTTTGATTAAGAAAATGAAAATAGACATAGTAGAGTGTGCAGAGTGGTGTTGATCCCTAGTGTTTGATGATCAGTGACAGCACAAAAGCAAAGACAAACCCAAACCCTTCTCTCGCTCAAATTTTGAGGGGAATGGATCTCTCTCTCATTAGACAGGTCCCCATCTGAAACAATTACTAAAAACCCTTTTCATTAAATATAAATAAATGAAGAGCATCAAGTAGCTACAACCATAGCTTCCTTTAGCTTAGCTGATCATCATCAGTATCCCAATTAATGAATCTTGCTTGCATATATGTTTCAGTACTACACCTATACATACATACATACATACATAGCAGTGGCTGCGGTGATGGCTGGATATGAGCAGACAAAGCTAACGGAAGCTTTTACTTACTCAGAACTTTTGATCTTGGTTCGCAAAGCTGCACCCCAGCTGACTGATGACAACTACGCATCCTTCATCGATCAACAATTTTCACACCACATATATATCACATACACGTTCATTATTGTTGTTATTATTTGCACTTCAATGAAAGCTAGCAATTAACTTTTTTCACTCTCTTTCTTTGTATATCTGTCATCAGTGGCTAGTTAATGCCCTGAGGTCTGAGGATAAATGTCGTCTTATCCCTTGTGTTATTGCAAAATGAGTGGTGCTGTGTTAGCAGGAAAAAGGCCTAACAATTCGGGTACTTGAGCTGCTTTTCAAACAATATTTAAAGACGATGTGTGTAAAATCTGCTGTTATGCAGCAATTTTTCTGTGCGCTGCTCATTATTAATACACATAATACCACTCCATCTGCTTCGACACTTGATAAATGTTAATATGGGACAGAAGTTTTTGTTCGAATTAATTTATATATACTTTTAGTGTCGTAATGTTTTTTACCTTGTAAAATGTAACAAGAATGGGTTCATTTGTGCGGGACAAAATGGGGCATTACACAGATTCTGTTTACGTTTAGGGGGGAAATCATATAATTATCCATTCATTTTAGCAATTTTGATACAGATTTTCTTGGGGGGAAATGTGGGATAAATCCCCAATGCGGCATCATATTTTGACATAATTCCCCCGTACAAATTTTACATAATGTAGTACAAAAACGTTATAATACAGTATTTATGTAGTGTAAATTCATGATTCGTGTTTTGGGGAGAGAAGTGGAAATATCCAATCCCATGAGGAGTTATTTGAGACTGTTCCTTTTTTTTTGGGGCGAAAAATTGTAATTTATAATTTCTAAAAATTTGTAATTTAAACCCACAGCTCCAAAACTTTACAATTTAATGCAATTTTTCATCTAAAACCACCAATCCCCATCAAAAAACATTAATGAAAAGTTGCATAAATTATAAATTTTTTGAGTTGTGGGTTATATTTTTTATATATAAAAAAAAATTATACCAAAATTGTTAAAATTTGTTATGTCAAAATTGCATTTTCCCCTTAAGTTTAGGGTTAGATTTAGATTTTCTATTTAAACTGAAAAAACACTTTTCTAATTCAGTATATGATTAATAAGTTATATTTATTGTCTGTCATTCTTCATGACAAAGTGTGTACAAACAATTATATGGGCCTAAAAGGAACAAATTCATATTAAGGTAGTAAGGTTTCACTGATATAATCATTGATTGATGAATTAATTAATAAGTTCTAATAATTTACCAAAACTATCTAAACTGGAACGATGAACTCCGTTCCACTCCCACGACGGTGATCCAGGACCATTAATAACCAACACCATAAATAAATAACGGGAAAATACAATTTTGGTACACCGACCAATCGATTTTAATAATTTTGATGCATTTTTTTGGGTAAAAAATATAACCCACATTTCTATAATAATTTACAATTTAAAATCATAACTCCAAATATTTATAATTTAATGTAACTTTTTATCGAAAACCATGAAAAATCACGAATGTTTTTAAATGGGGATCGGTGTTTTTTGATAAAAAGTTGCATTAATTAAATTGTAAAAGTTTTTAATAGTATATTTGGGCATAAATATTAATCAATGTAAAAGGAATAACAATATTAACTAATCTGTTATATATCCTTGATATTTGATTCTAATTCTTCATAAGCTATCTTGATGTGGTTCTAGTTAATTAGATGTTGTTCTGGAAAGGTGTATTAATTAAGGAAAAACAAAGGTTAATTAACTAACTAATTAGTGCTTTGCTTTCTTCTTGGGAATCAAACTAAAGCTATCTTTGACGGCATCCAAAAAGAGGTTTATACCCCTAATAAAATCTACGACCCCAATTAGCAAGAATCTAACACTCTCTCTACTAATTATATTATTATTAATTTGGCCTTATCCCCTTAGTATTGTGTATATATATTATTATTAATTTGGCCTTATCCCCTTAGTATTGTGTATATATATATATATTAAAAGACCTAATTACAACGCAATCCATTTAAATCGGGAAATTATATTTTAGTCCCTAACTTTTAAGAACCGTTTGTGGTCCCTAAGGCTCCGTTATGTAATTACAAAAATACTCTGATTTGTTGTTAAACTCATATTTTACAGGGATAGTTTTGTTAATTTTTGTAAACGTTAGGGATGATTTTGTAATTTTGGTCATATATTCAATGTAACACTAGAGGCATAAATGTACTTTTATAAATTTCGTTAAGGAACTTTAGTCCAAACAAGATTTATAGGGACTAAAATGTAATTTACCAATTTAGATGGACTACATTGTAATTAGGTCTTCTAGTAGGATAGACAGATGTACACAACCCTATATATATATATATATATATATATGGACACACATTCTTTTCGAAAGATCCGTCATAAATTTCAACCAATCAAATAATAAATATATTACATTTGTTATCTAATTAGTTACTCATCCTAAAATTTTCATCAATCGTACAACAAAAATAAAACACTCATTTCTTCTCCAATACAGTACTTATCCAGTCGAGTCAGTATCGAGTTACAACTACGAATATTTATTTAACTTTTCTAGACTATGCCTAAATATGTTGGTATATTATGAATTTTCCTATTTTTAATCTCATAACCGAGCCCCTATACATGTCCTAATGGTAATGGAATCTAGGGTAGACTTTACAATGCCAAAAAAACATGCCCACAAGATTGAAACCCTAGCCCTTGTTTCATTCGTGGTACGTATATAGGCATAATTGAGTGCATATACATACATATATATATATATATATATATATATATATATATATATATATAATAATTGTAGACATATTAGGTATGTAAGGATGTCATAATACAAGAATGTGGTGCATAGATAGATATAGGTCCACGCTCACCAAACCCAAAGAGAATTACAGACTGGTAACATGTGGTGCACAACTTTTCTTCATCGCATGCAAAGTTATTAATACCACATATTTCCTAACTTTATGCCTTTTATCTTTTAAATATATTATTATGCCTACGTTTAGTACTAGCTAACAATGCTATGCTACAAATTACAAAATTCAATCTAGCTTAATTTGTATACCTCAGTAACTAGGAGAAATTATAAATTTGGTGTACTAATCCTATTAATTCAGTTGTTTTGGTATATTTTATTTTTTGACGATAAAATTGCAAATTGATGCACATTTTTGGTCGGAAATTGATTTTGGCTATTGAAATTTACATGTGACAACCTAGCGTACAAAAAGGATATCAACAATCTTGAATAGCCTCTGATCTTATAGCTTATACCAGGGGTGGAAGATGAATTCAGCAACTAAGAAAGGCTCATCAATGTAAAACCAGGTAGGGTTTTCAGCGTGCAGAACCGGGTTCCGGATAAAAAGTGCATTAAATTAGATGATTTTGAAGATAAGGTCTTATTTTATCGCGGGAAAATTGCAAAAATGGTATACTAAGTCCCCCATTTCAGCAACCGTGGTACACGAACTTTTCCGGTGGCAAAAGGGACCTGCAACTACAAAATTCAGCAGTTTAATGCATAATTTGGCCGGAATACCCGAAACCGCTCCGGATACCCGACCCGCCCGCTTATGTGTCAAATTTAACCTTAGGTGTCAATACAGCTTATGCCACCTCAAATACCATCCGCCATGTATGATGCTTTAGCAATTAAAATAAAAATTGAAAAATCCACATAACCCTCATTTTTGGGCGGCAGAATTCCCCCTCAAACCCATCAAATCAGCCCAAGTCCTATGTTGACCTATAAACTATTCTTCTTTACCTGAACTTGAATGAACTTCCATAGCTGAAGCTTTGAAAACTTTCTTCTCAATCTTCGCTTGTTAATGGCGGCTCATAGCTCAGACTCCGAACCCAGCTACGGACGGCAACCATGGCATGAAGCGTCACACGCAGTACCATGCTTCTGTGGAGAACGCGCAGCAATGAAGACGGCTTGGAGAGGGGAACATCCTGGAAGACGATTCCTCTGTTGTGGAGAGCAGGTAATGTGGTGCTGAGAATGTAGTACAACACAAATATCATTTTTCATGTATGTAATCTCCGAATTCTTCTATTGTATGTATTTAATTTCATCTTTCTTTATTGATAGACTTGCAAATTTTTTAAGTGGTACGATCCACCGATGTGCGAGAGGCAAAGATCATTATACCTGGATTATTGAAGAAGTTAAACAAGATGGAGGAAGATGCTAAAAAATTGGAGTTGAAAGTGACAATGGCTGAGAAGAAAGCGAGAAGGGCATCCATGATGTCAACTGTTGTAACATTTGGTTTCTTTTGCTTGGTGATGATGTTTGTTTTCATGTAAGAAAGTAGAAGGAAGGGAAGTGTCTGTATGATGTTCGATGATGTACTGGTGTCTACCCTTTGGGGCTTTCAATGAAATCCACTTCTTTAGCAATAACGAGACAATCAGTGTTCATAGAGCAAATTTAATACTTCATGGAAATAGGTAACATTAATGAGACGGTTGCTGAGACAATGAGACAGTCATCCACAATTAACAACAATAATACTTCACCAATTAAAAACATTAGATAAGTGTACACATTCATACAAAAGTGTGCATCCCATACATACATAAGTTACCAGCAGCAGATTGTTTTCCAAAATGACAACAAAAGATGCACCAGCTGGTTTTTTCCAGAAATGAAAAACACAACAAAAACCACTGCACCAAGTGAGCAAAAACCACCAAGGCTCATATCCTATTTCATCGCAACTGTAAGTACTTTTTTCCCCCCTGAATGACAATGTTTTTGCTGACCATTGGACTGGTTATACTTTGTTGAGTGAAGATAACTTCATCTTCATTGATAGTTGGTGGAACCCTTAGTCTCACACCCCCGGTTTCTTGTGACTTGTTGCTCTGTTTCCTCAAGTCTGACTTAGCTGCATTTTGAACCTCTTGGACTGTAAGTGCTTGCCTCTTTCTTGAAGTCCTGGCTTCATTGGTAGACATTCCCAACTGCTGGAACATAGAAGGCCCTGGGATTGTTGCTTCGTCTGAAATGCTGTAGTTGGGTACATCTGTGGGCAAAGGCTCACTAACTACTTCCTGATCTTCTTCAGTGATCACGGGGGGAAGGATTTCCTGGAAGATGGACGTTTGGTTATATTAATAATGCAAAACATGTCATGATAATTTGATATGCTCTGAAAATCAAGAGATTTTTACCTCTTCATGGATTGTTGTATCATTATTGTTAACCTCTCCAGCATCATTGATAGCATCATTTCTTAGTTCATTGAATTGTTCATTGCCCTCCTCCCTTGCAGTAGATGTCTCACCATGACCCTAGAAACAATGAATATAAAACTTAAAATAACACAAGATGGAATATTTAGTGAACATAAAGGAATATATGACTGGATTAAATGAATTAATACTTACTGAACATGCTTTTTGGATCAACTTATCTCTTTTCTTCTTTGCACTATCAGGAAGCTGAGGACAGAAAAGTGCATTATGACCCGGTTGCCCACAGTTACCACACTTGATGGTCTTCTGGAGCCTTCTCAGTTTCCTGATTACAGGTCCTCTTTTCGTTTTCTGCTTGCCACTCTTTGGCTCATCTATACCCCTCCTTCTCAACCTTGCAGGTCTGCCTGCCCTTCTTCCAAAATTTGGGGGTAAGGGTGGGATGAAGAATGTGTTCCCCCATACGTTTGCACCACTGATTGGGAGAATTATGCTAGAGTAGGCCCCCTTGAATGAGCTCACACAGTAGTATTCATGCACAAAGTCTTCTGCATCAAGTTTGTCATTGTTGATAGCTCTTATAGCATGAATGCATGGTATCCCAGTGAGCTGCCAACTCCTGCAGCTACATGTTTTGGCACCCAAGTCAACTGCATACTGCCCACCATCATCACATTGAATCTGAAAATGAGTTTTAGAAGCTTTGATGGCACGACAATCTCCTGCATGCTTGCCATTCTGTGCAAGTATCCCAGCAACTGTTGGACAAAGTACACCTGGGAAGAACAATATAAAATGAAACAGTAAAAACCCAAACCATAGCAAAAAATTAAATTAAACCATACTTGAAATAAACAAGCTTACCATGCCAATTCTCAGCTGTTTCCCTATTGAGGTGCCACCTCTTCATCAGGTATTCTCTAATCCACTCAAGCATCGTTATGATTGGCTTGCTCCTAGCCTCCAAGATGCAACCATTGAAAGACTCACAGCTGTTGTTGAGGTTCATGTCACATTTACTTTGATCAAGGAAGTGACTCTTTGACCACTCTCTAGGGTGCTTGTCCTTAAGCCACTCTGCAGCATCTGGAAATTTCTCCCTGATATTCCTCATTGCAGACTTGAAGTCACCAACTGTGCATGCATTAGCAGCTTTCCACACTGCATTCTTTAGAACTATCCCCTTGTGTCCAGCTGCCATCATGTTGAGTACCATATGCCTGACACAGAACCTTTGCTCTGCACCAGGGAATACTTCAGGCAGTGTATGTAGAATTCCCTTCTGCTTGTCAGAAATAAAAGTGATCCCTACACCATTTCCAAGCCCCAAATCACTCTTCAACACTGTGAAGAACCAAGACCAGTTATCTTTATTTTCAATGGATACCACAGCATATGATATGGGATAAATACCATTATCAGGATCAACCCCCACTGCTGTTAGCAACACCCCACCATGTGGTCCCTTGAGGTGACAACCATCCACCCCAATAATTGGTCTACAGCTCTTGAAACCTACTTTCATTGCCAGAAAGCACACATAAAACTTAGAAAATCTTTTTTCTCCATCAACATCATCAGTACCCAATATAATTGTGGACCCTGGATTGGTTGTTCTCAACTCATTAGCATAATCCCACAATTTAGTGTATTGCAAGTCAGGATCCCCCTGGATTTTGTTAAGGGCTCTAACTTTGGCCCTATATGCTTGATCCTTAGACACAGTCACTCTCAAAGCTCTCTCAACATCATGTCTAAACCCCTTCACATTTCTCTTTGGATCAGATTTAAACCAAGCTATGTATCTTTCAGCTAACCATTCTGTACTCATGTTTGACACATCCCACCCTTCAAGACAAGTTTGACACATCCCACAACTCCGGATCAAAAATATTGTTTTCATTGAAATGAGGAAAAGATTCACCCTCACCACCATCATCATCAGACATTCTATGCATTTCAAGATCATCATCCGCACCCCCCACCACATTCTCACATTCATACTCATCAGCACTCAAATTTTCTTCACCTTCGTTTCTTTCATTTTCTCCTATCTCAACATTATCACTCACATTATTACTGAACATACTGTCATCATCATCCTCAGTTCCCCTCTCAGACATCTTAAAGTCCTCATCATCACCACCAGACCCACTGTCTGAAACCACCATATCAGAGCCTAACCATTCCACATATATGTCATTTAACTGTTCCCTATGCACCTTAAACTTAGGTTCTTCTTCTAACTGGGCATAAACTTCATCAAGTAGAGCCTCATCTTCCACTGAATTATAACCACAATCAACATTAAAATCAGAGTCATCACTGTCAGAGTCATCATTTGGCTTATCAGGTTCTGCCTCATTTAAATTACTATCATTGCCAGAGTTTTTTTTCCCAAACCTACGCCCATACTCAGCTATCCATGCATCAGAATTCTCTACCCTCCTAAAAAAATCATTGTCATCCAAAGTCTCTAGTGGAATTGTTGTATCCATTTCTCCCAAAAACTCTCCATTTTCTGCATCTCCATCTTGGCCCATATTCCCAGTTGGTACATCTATGTTCTCCCTAGTCTCAACCGGTTTTTCCCCAACCCTATTGACTACTCCCTGACCTCTTACCCAAACATCATTCAAGTTTTTATCTTCATTACCCACAGAGACAACAAATAATGAAAACTCTCTACAATGTTTTAAATATTTTTTTCCATACACTTTTAAGTCATTATCATCCTTAATCACTACATGACCATTCTTAACAGCAGTATACACCCTTATTTTTGTCCCTCCTTGTATTATATCTTGCACATACTCATCCAAGCCCATAAATGTTAACTTTTCAACATCCACGTAGTCAACCTTTCTAACCCTACCACCCACATAAGCACCACTTTCAAACTCACCATTATAATATATTGCCAAAGTCATAGAAGAGGAATCTGAATCTGTACACAAATAAACATAAACAAAACAGTATATTAATAACTATCCTACCATTATTTAATAGACACAACAAGCACTGTGTACAAGGATGTAGGGACACAAATTACTGGAAAAAACAACACATGCGTTGGGGACCATTAAAGGGGGACAAAATATACGGAGTCTTCAAAAAGTTCCCAACTTTATAACATCCAACAACATCACAAAAACTTTCCGCACAAACTCAAAACCTTCAAAAAAAAAAAAAAGGACCAGAGTTTCACAGGGAGAGGGCTTACGATATGCAGGCGGTCCAGTGTACAACATCCCTTTACTTCGTATCCGTACCATCTTTCCTCCGTGAGACTATCAATCCCAGCCAGAGAAGACGATCTACTTCAAAATGCAAGAGGTAAGAACTTAATCTACGGTTCTCTACTGTTTCGTTTTGGTTTCCATCAAATCGCCTGTGGTTTGAACTTTGAAATTTGTGAGTGAATGCGAAGGGTCTGATAACTTATGAACTGTTGCCCAGTTTAGGTTTCTTTTTTAATTTTTTAAATATGTTTTTTGGCATTCAATTTTAAATTTGTTTTATTGGATTTTCCTTCTCAGATGCAAGATGGCATTTAAATGTGATGTGGCAGTCCACGTTTTGCCACGTACTAACCGTGTACACGTCAAGCTGGTTTTGTGAAAAGAAAAAATGGTATCCGGAGCGGTTTCGGGTATTCCGGCCAAATTATGCATTAAACTGCTGAATTTTGTAGTTGCAGGTCCCTTTTGCCACCGGAAAAGTTCGTGTACCACGGTTGCTGAAATGGGGGACTTAGTATACCATTTTTGCAATTTTCCATTTTATCGCTGAAAAGGAAATGTACCAAAAATACTGAAATTTGTAATTTTCCCTTAAACTAGGTTACACTTATGGTACTAAAAATGAAGTTATGCGTATACATACGTGTGTGTGATATTATATGAATTTCGGTTGCAAAACATTATTTTTGCAGTACCTCTATAATCGTTTGAATGAATTAAACCCTAAATGTATTATTTTTGTATGTATGTATCTACATATATATTGATGCAGAAGTGATTGAATCTTGTAGGAACATTGCAGGTTTTAATTAGGAGTAGAATTTATAGTCGTTATATCCTATAGGATCCATTCTGAGTAAGTGCATAGTGTTGTTATTTGTACTGAAGAGGAGAATTGTAATTTTAATTTGAGTGGGCAATATTAATATTAATATTAATGTGGTAGCTGGGAAACAATTTAAAGGCTTAAATTCCAACTTGCAAAACCTTATTTCAATTCAACCAGTCCCCACCCTACACATATAACAAACAAACAACGTTGCTTTTATGTTACAGGGCTATTAGGGGCGTAATCAATGACGACAAATTAATACATGGAAATATATTTTTTTTAAATTAATAAACATTTTTCTAGGGTTGTCTGTACATTTATAAATGTTATATACGATCGGGTGGTGTACCTTAACACCTTGAAGTTATACATAAAATTAATTTTAAGGTTGTTTATATTTGTACTCTGTGCGATATTGACTAATTACAACTCGTACCTCTTTAAATGAAAATAATACGGAATTCAATCTACCCTTCCAAATTAGAAAAAAAGATAAAAGTTTTGATCGTCCTGAACTATTGCGTTTTCGGGAATTTACAACCCAAATTATAATATGTCTAAGTTTGCAATCTCAACTATTATTTTATAATAAAGTGCAATCAAGTTGCAATTTGTTAAAAAACAACATATAGTTGGTGTTGCAAATTTAAATATTTTATAGTTCGAGTTGCAAACTCAAAAAACGTAATAGTTCAGGATGTTACAAATAGTTATCCCTTTGAAAAATTGAACTCATTCCGGTTGGATTTTTTCAAAATCGTTATTGAATTGACTATATCTCACCATTAATTAGTTCATCGCCGCTAATTGAGGAAAAAAAAAGGTAATCATGAATATCAATTTACAAATGAATCATGTGTTGATTCTAAAAAAAAAATCATACATGTTTGTCACTTAAGAATGATGTGTGGATTGTTATGAGGAACTAATTAGTGTTGAAATATATTCAATTCAAGAAAAATTTCGTGGAAAATCCTACCAGAATGGGTTCATTTGTAAATTTTCAAACTCGAAAAGATAGGTTGTGTAAAATTTTCATCTAAGGGGATACGAATTGTAATTACCCAATCTCGCAAGGGGTGTGAATGTAAAAATACTCTTAATTTTAATCATAATTTTGTGTTTAAACTTTTGATTACGCATTTATTATTAATAGGTAGAGTTTTACATATTAATAATACAACCCGAACTTAAACTAAGATTACATTTGAGTTCTTTTACACCATGGTCCAACCCGAGATTAATTAAATATCTTGTGTTCAAGACTTTAATTATTACTAATAAAGATCATTTTATAACTTAGTAGTCCGATTCGAATCCAAAACCACCGAAATATATAGATACTAAAAAGAGAAAAAAACATTAGACTATAGAGACGGAGACAAAGAAAACTATATATATAATTAAATGTCTCGTGAAGTTTAATGAACCTGTTGTATATATAGTGATGGGGATATGACGAGGGTAAGTGCAGTAGGCCTCCCTTAAATTTGTATTATGAGAACATATATAGTACATTTATTATTAAACATATTGACAAAATATAGTGACACCTATATCAAATTATTTTTAAGATTGATGGCATGTAAAAATTGCCCCAGGACCATTGGAGGCTTCCGCCCCTATATTTTTGTGTATGACTTTAATCTTTCTTGAATTATTTTATTGTATAGTACATGCTATTCATAAAATTGCAAACCCTAAAATGTTCTACCAAATAAATTATTTATATCTGCACTGCACATCTTTGGCCTATACATTAATAATTCAAATTATGATACACTTTATTTTAGCATTATTACAACCATACACATTAATGTATAAATTAAAATAGAGGTCATGACCTACTCAATGCATGCATAGTAAATCCAGATAAAGCCATATAAATATTTTCCAAGAGGCAAATTACGGTGCATAAATACGGACACAACGATACAATTTAAAAAATCTTTTTTAATACAATGGTTATTATAACACCTTTTGAAATTTTGGATATTATAATTGGACCACTGATAGTCATTTTATTACACTTTGAACCCCTTTTAAAAATTAAAAATTATATCAAATTAGTTTTCCGTTAAATTTAAGGTGATGTCATAAATTTTGAGACTTGAATTTCCCATTTTACCCATGTCTTAAATTTAGGTTAACCTGATATAAAAAACTACCTATTAAGGTAGGTGTAAAATGAAAATTTCAAATTTCAAAATATTCTAAATTTAATGAAAAACTGATATGATCTAATTATAAATTTTAAAAGGAGTCAAAATGTAATAAAATAATTAATACGAGTCAAATTTTAATATCCGAAAATCCTAATAATTCTAAATATAATTAATCCTAAAAAATTTAGGACACCTTAGAAATGTCCGATACAAAAATTCAATACTGCACGGTACGATAAAATAAATTTTTGGCAAGCCTCGATGGAAAAAAGGGATCAATATTCCCATCACCATCACCAAGGACCACGTTTTAATATCGGTTTTCTTTAATTTGAAGGCATCAAAGCTCTTGGGGGTGGGGGGCGTGGACCCCCA
Organism: Lantana camara; assembly: GCA_037501455.1. Lineage (NCBI taxonomy): Eukaryota > Viridiplantae > Streptophyta > Magnoliopsida > Lamiales > Verbenaceae > Lantana > Lantana camara. The sequence goes on from CM074857.1 coordinate 116,205,866, forward strand.
TGAATGATCCCTTTCCATATCTCCCTCCAATATTATTACTTCCTTTTGGCGTTTTCCCCAACACTATTACACTATTAGTGTTGTGACTTGTGACTTGTGAATTGTGAATTGGGGGTAGCTACAAACCTTTTTCGAACTTGTCTATTTTATTTTTGTAACAATAATCTCCCTATATACACATACATACATTACACTACTCTTTGTGGTGCCAATTTGCAACCCATAATTAAAAACCAACACAAACATGCACACACATATATGTATTTATTGAGAGTGGCAAGACCATCAAAGGACTCCCATTGCACATAGATGGACATTTTAGGGAAATGGGAAGCTCAGAATTGAGGGCTTTCAAGAAAGCGAAAAGGATAATCAGAAGGTGAAAACCCAATAAAGCCTGCACACTCCCTACAACCTATGCCCCATCTACTGCACCTTTCCTCCGGTCTACCAAGATATGTGCATCATTTTATGTTACGGGTCGAGCTGGCCCGCGAGCTGAGTTCTCCGAGCCAGCGGAGGCTCGGGTTCGGGATTCGACGAATTATTTTCACTAAAAGGTTTGAAGTGTTACCCATAATTCCAAATCATAAATTGCTTTGGTTCTTGGCATTAGCATTGAATAGGAGGGGGGTATAGATACACATGCATGTATATATATATATATATATAAAAGGGGGGTGGGGGGCCAAGTAAAATAATAATAATAGTAAATATATAAAAATGCGTTGCATTTAACGACCGCAGAGGCAGAGGCAGAGGTAAGTGGCAGCAGATCCCAGAAATGAAAGTAATAATAACGAATTGCATTGGGAGAGTGGGCTGCTTCTGATAGCAACTACTCATACCTCCTCCCATAACATCCGTAAACACGACTTGTGCCTTTCTCAAGCAACCAATTTTCTCGGACACATTCTTCTTTTTTTTTTTTTATCTTCTTCTGATGACTTTCTTGTCTTCTTTACATCATAGAGATGGAATATTGTATCGACGTTTTAAAAAAAATAATTGAAGATCTACGAAAATACTATGAGAAATTATAAATAACACTGATTTAATAGGCTGTCACTGTAATTTCTCAATTATTATGGGGGTGGAGAGAGGGGTATCGGGGGTAATGATTATTACCTCTAATGCATTGACACTTGTAATTAAAACAGCATTTTGTTGTGTTATATTATGTTGGATACTCGTGTTCGTGTTCGTATCTGTACATGCATGATAAATTGTTACATGAATGGGATTGGGACTCGAAGGTAGGAAAGAGAGGCAGCTGCAGGTTTGTGTGTGGTGAGTACAATTAAGTTGTGATATTTGTGCTTGGCTGCTAATATTGTCCCCACCAATCACCGCCCATCCCTCTTCCCTTTCCTTTTTCGTCTTTTCTTTCTCCACTTTTGTCTTCTCCCACTCCCCTCATTCATATATACAACAACATTAACAACAAAATTGTACCTAATTATCACAAGGATATGCAATGTAAATCATCTCCTCTCCTTCTTGGATTGCATCACCAATGTGCATAGCTCAATACGTAATTATCACAAGGCCAACAAGAATTGATCCAAGTGATTAAAAAATTCATTCTCTAAAATAATATCTCGGGTTTGAATCTTGCTTGGACGGTCATGTGCTAAAAAAAAAAATGTAATTATCACAAGGATATGATGTATATATATAGGTGTGGGTTTTTGGTTGATATTATGTGAATGTCATAAATGATATTTAATGGGGAAAAAGAGAAAAAGAGACATTAATTAATAATGAATGAATTGAGTGATGATATATAGAGCTTATAGAGGTCCCCCAAGAGGGTGGGGTGGGGTGGGGGGCAAGGGAACACGCCTTGTCAAGTTTTTGTCTCTGTCGTTTCAGTACTTCCAACACCCTATACCTATATATATATATATATATATATATATATATATGTATATATATATTTCTCACTTATGTTTATTAATGATGGCACTCCAATTAAATTTTGGTACCACTTCCACCCCACGCCTATTAGTACATATGCCAGCCCAATTTATCAATAAATTGCTTGTGGGAATTAAGCACATGAATTAATTTAATATGTTGGAAATGTCCTACTGCCTAGTGGATACCATACATTATGCTACATGGTGTTGGGAACAATTAGCAATAAATTCCACACTAGTTACTACGAAGCTTAGTAAGAGATCTCGTATTTGAATTTTTGAAAATACAATTATTATTTAAAAGAAGAGTTTTACATCTTTTTTTTTTTTTTTTTTTTTTTTGGGAAAACCGGTCAAGACGACCGTAGGGAGATTAACGAGGGCCCCTCCTCATTTATTAGCAACCAAACACCAAAAGATACAATGCGACATAATCCACGGGTCAACAATACTATTACAACTGAAATGCCCACACCACAACACAACAATAGAAGTCAAAAGGGCACAATTAGCTACAAAGCCATCAAAGCAATTTCCCCGAAGATCATCCATCATAATGCTCCCGATGGGGATGATGTTATAGCAGTCCCTGATACACATTGACCAAAACGGATCATCCATTGGCTTCCAAATGAAGCGCCCAGTCCTCCGGGCAGGGAGGGGGGCCAATGTAGCACCCATCTTACAATAGACAATCGCAGCAGCGTCAAAGGCGTCCTCAGGACTCTGATTAATGGTGTTTGGAAGGTGAGTGAGCAACCTCACCATACCGTCAATTCCAAAGTATATAACTAGTTTCCATAAGGAAACCCATGAAACTTCCACCAACCATCGACTCTTGTTATTATAACCTTCCTCGATCCTAGGCTCCTGCATTAAAGAACAACACCTTTCTCGTCCAGGCCAAGTAGAGTTTTACATCTAACTGGTCCTAGACGGGTTGGAACCCGGTAGATGAAAAAATAGAAAAACAAAATTAGTAATTAATTCCTCTTCTTTGGAATTTCTAATTGATGATTCTAGCTAAACTATTATTCTCACATTCTTAACGCAGTCCGATGAGAAAATTGGATGGGAAGGTCCATTAATTTGGGAGTAGGCCCACTTGGAGAAGACCCATCATTGGGCCTTCATGGAGGATGGCCCGTTTGGAGTATGGCCAACTCGTACCTATTTGTTTCTTTTTTTTCTTTTTTTTTTATTTTTTATTTATAACACACTCAAGTGGAATTCGAATCTGGGTCGATTCGAACTCGTACCTATTTGTTTACCACATGTATCATATTTTAAGAATTTATAAGATCATTCTATTGAATTTAGAATACATCTTTATATTATATGATTTTTCAAGAATTATATTATATAAGATATTTTAGATATCTTGCTTATTGGCCCACCTAACTTTATCATGTTCAGAAAATAAAGTTATCTAGCCGTGATTGACTCAATTGGTTAATGGTTTTTTCTTCATAGCAGTAATTGTGGGCAAACATTGAGAAATAAAGTGAGAAAATGAAAATGAAACTGTGTATGATAGACCAGTAATATTTTCTGTATTGGGTTGTAGTCAACATTGGGCTCAACGGAACTCGTAATTGGGCTTAACTGACAATAGCCCAGTTAACCAAAATAGAGAGTACAAGTTCAAGTTAAATGGGGCCTAATACAATAATTTAAGGGATTTTTTTCCCCATCTACGCTCCTCTCAAAATTGTATAATTAGTGTTCCCATCCGATTAGACGAAAATATTAACAACTCAATCTTGACGAATTGTTGAGGGGTTGATTCAAGTGTGAAAGAGATTTTTCTCTAAAATAATGATTCGGGTTCGAATCTCTTTGACCAAGTGTGTGTTAAAAAAAAACATTCAATCTTTAAAAGTTTATAAAAAATGGCAAATTGTTACATTTGATTAAGTTTTAGCTGATTTTACACGTGATGACTGCCCTCAACTTAAAATTTTTTATAAAGTTATAAAAAGAAACTGAGGAATTTATTTATTTGTAAATACAAAAAATTTATTTATTTTTAAATTTACTTTAATATTAAATTTATATATATATATATATATATATATATATATATATATATATATTATTTTTTTTAAATTTTAAATAGGGGGATAAAAAAACCGGTTTATTAATTAATGGACCTAAACTCTAACGAACTGGGGTCATACGTAATTTTAAAAATTTAGGGGTAGAGTGTTTAATGTTTTTATTTAAGTAGAGACGAGCTGTAATTATGTAATATGGTAAAAGATGTAGATTTAAGAAATCCTAGATTTTAATGTGGGTATACTTGTTAATAATTACATAATTACATCTTGTCCTTTGGGGCTAAATGTGATTATATTTGAATGTGTGTACGCATTGCGGCTGAAAATGTTCATTAATTAAGTTGAAAGAGGGCACATTGATGATATATATATGTGGTTAATTACATGTCCCTAACATGTATAACTAATACAACTATTACATGATGGAGCAAGCATTAACATTGTCATCATTGAAGAGATTGCTAACTTTGTCATCTCCACGGTGGGTCACCGGAAGAGCGCCGTGGCGGTCGGCGGCGTTGTAGCCGTGACGCCAGTAATTATACGTCTCTTTGAACTCGGTGGTCGTGTCTTTGAAATAGTCTCTCGCCGACGTGAAGTACAGAGGCGGGTTCGGGTACGGCCAGAACTCCGCCCTCTTCCCGGCCCTTCGCACCGCCTTCAAAACCTTGTTACGGTCGACGTATCCGATCACCGTCACCTTCTCCATCTCCAAGTCCACATCAATGGAGTCCACCCCTAGGAGAATACATATTTTATTTAATTTTTTCATCAAAATAAAATAAGTTGATAAATAGTTTGAAGCTTATAAATAATTGTGATCAAATATTCACCTCTGAGTTTTTGAATGGCTTCTTTAACAACCCGCTCACAGCCACTGCAGCACATCCTCACTTTGAGCTCAATAGTCTGTACAAATATAAAATAATTAAATTAATTTACCACGTTCAAAGATATTAATTTTCACTAATTAAGCTTGCAAACAAATTTAATCAACCTTTAATCTTGCATGGAGCTACCAGGGGACAAATTCCCCAGATTTTTTTTAAAAGTTATTTACATAATAATTTATTTTTCCGCCTAAAATCTTGAAAAATGATACCCCTCATCAAATGAAATATATATTTCCAATCTTGTTCCCCTTCTCAAAATCTTGATTTCGTCCCATTCTTTTTGTTATTCCTTTTGTTAATCATACTCCTTATAGGGATCAATAACTAAGATATGAAAGTGGAGATCTTCGATCATCGAGGCGGATGAAATTATTAATTTTATCAATTTTATACATAATACTAAAACATCGAAAAATTAATCGAAACAAAGAATTAAGGGATAAAACAAAAATTCCCAATATAGATAGAAAAGTTGTGTAGATTAAAAGGCTGACAAATTAAAACCCAAAATAACATGTGATGATGCCATGTTGATCAAAACATATATAAGTACCAATTACAGAAGCTTAGCTTATAACAATTAACACTACTAAAACACGTTTGTTTAGCAACCGTATTAGCAACCCAAAAAAACTATTTTACAACTAAAAAATAGTTTTTAGCAACCGAACTGTAACTAAAAATTTCCATTGGTAAAATCATGGTCGCAAAATTTAGTAACCGATGTAACAACCGAATTTTCGGTTGCTAAATCAATATTACGTTAAATAAAGAAATAAGTATTAAAAGAATAATAATAATAATAATAATAATAATAATTCAAAAGCTAAAAAACCAAAAAGGGGATGTGATTATACTTAAATCGAAGTATATATATATAATTGAAGAGTAAATAAACCTGCAAGGAAAGGGGACGAGCTTTGGGCATTTTGTGGTGGTAGTAGTTCGTATGAGTTTTGTTGGTTCCGTTTTGTTGTTGGTGATAGTGAAAGAAAGAATGCAGAAATGCAGAGAAGAAAGAGGCAAATGTTGATCGCTCGTGAAGTTTCTGTTTAGCCATTTCTGATTACGTTTCAAATATAAAGAAGAGAGAAAGAAAGAGAGATAGAGATGAAGATTAAGATTATGGACTACCTGAATTAGCTGATCTCAAATTGAAGTAAATATTCCTCAGAAAGGAATCTCTTTCTTACGTTTCAATTCCTCTTATTATTATATTCTGCTGAAAGAGATGGCCCGTGTGATCAAACTACGTGTTCCTTTCTTTCCTTCTATTTCTTGGGTGCATGGGGTGGGGGTGGGGGTGGGGGTGGGTTGGAGTGGGGGTCACTTCAGCTCTAAACTAGACAAAACACGATATGAATTTGTTCTTGTATTTTCCATATGGGGAGTATCGGATATGGTATTCGATACGAGTATCAGATACGACACTATACAATAAAATGATATTTTTAGAAGTGTTCGTACATTAGAAGCTTTAAATATGCACAAAATTGTTGCATTTTTGCTGCTGAACTTAATTATCAAAGTGTATGAACAAGTGTATTTACTCTTTGGTACGACTGGTTATATATAAGGACGGGGCCTCGTAAATAACCCTATGGTTGCCTTGACCTGTTAGCGTGTTATATGTTTAATTAAAACCATACTGATTTTTAAAAATTATAGAAAATAATATATAAATTAAGGGTATTCTATTTTTTTCTTTGGATGATTACGAATTCCCTCATCAAGTTTAATTTAATTAAAAGAAAATGTTACGATTACGGAAAAAACAATAGGGTTTGAACGAAAATCACGAAAACCATCTCAAAAAATTACAAATAAAATAAAATAAAAATCTGAGCAGGGTACTTTTTTAAATTTCTCAAGCATGAGTTTTTTTTTTTCCCTTATGTAATTGAGTTATATTTAAAAGGGTTTACTCGTAATCTATAAATTAAAAATATCTTGTTTTTTCCCATTCCGATCATGTATTTTGTTATTTTTTGTTCCGACCATAAATTAACCCTAATGTAGAAACAAACAGAGCATCTGCACGTATGAACATATCGATTATAAAATCGAGTATGAACGATGATAGTTTATGTGCATGAAGGGGTGGGGGGGTATAAAGGGGGAGTTGGTCAGTTGGCATGTGGTATTAGTCTCCAATATTCTTTTCCCATCATGCATGATTTATTAATGTTTATTTAAACACCAAATGCAAAAAAGGAGGCTTTTAGAAGAGGAATGGTATCCTGAGCATTAGTGCGATCATAATAATTTTACATCAATCCAAAATGCATCTGCTGACACTGCAAACCAGAGAATATTGGAAATGGATGGGCTTAAGGAAGTAAACATTACTCCTTATGCAAAGGAACCAAATATTCCCAGAAATCTCTTACTTTCATATATCAAACACATTCTTCTCTCCTGATATTTTAAATACCTCCACCACCAACATATATTCCCACTCCCTCATTTCTTTAACTCCTTACTTAGCTTCTACGGTTTACGGGCACCTCTAAAAACATCATTTTATCATGTTGTGTTGTATCAGACATCGTATTCGACACTCATCACATGGAAAATTTTTAAAAAAAAAATCCGTATCGATGTATCTATATCCGTGCATTATAGCTTAGGTTAGCCCATGGAATTTTTGCATCAATCTCGATTATTCCTTTCAAGATTTCATTAATTATATACCTTTTTTTTTCTGCAAATATAAAGAAACCCCACGTGATTTCCTGAAGCAGATAAATTATTATATTTCATTTTTTTTTTTAAAAGAGGAAAGTATTATTTTGGATGGCTGAGATGATGTGGAAGAAAGATTTGGATACGATATACATATATTCGCATGATAAATTAATAATTTTAATTAATTTGAATACTTAGAAGCTAAGGCAAAGCAGGTACGTAGTTTTACTGGGGAACAAGTGTAATATTCTTTATTGTACTATTTTGATGAGATGGTTTGTGCTTTTGATAAGTGGAATTAGAATTAATGGATATATGCTGAAAGCTGCAAATTGGAAAAGGCCAGCATTTGAATTTGCATTTTACATTTTACGCCCATAGTTTGATTATACTAATTACTAATTGAAGTGAATATTGTTGGGGTGCATATGCTGGCAGTGTGCACCATCAACTACCACTAGTTCCAACTTCCAACACATATACCCCTTTCAATTTTTGGTATGCAACTGCCATATGTAGAAGATGCTTCACCATTTAATAATTATAATAAGATATAAAACTAAAAAGTAGAGCTTTACACAACTTTATTTTATATATATATATATATATATACAGAACAAATTTGTATTTTTGATCTAATACGATTATTCCATTTGCAATTTGAGTCTAATATTTTTTAAATTAGACACATTTAGTTCCATTATTTTTAAAATTTTTGTAACGTTGATATTTCCGTCAAATCCATGATTTAAAATCATGAAATTTGACGAAAATACCAACATTGCAGAAAAAATTTGAAACGCAAACCCCCGGAGGGGAGATTTACTAAATCAATAAAAATCAAAACATACAAAAGAACAATCTAAAGAAAAACGCAGGCTCAATGCTACAATTCTAACAAATTTGTGGGCAATCTCCGGGTCAAAGCTAGAATTAATACTTTTAAAGATTGCGAGAATATAGCCAACAAAAGAGAGGATTTTTTCAACCAACGTGAGAGAATAGCTAGTCAAGCCCAATTCCGACACCACCTTCAAAATCTCAACGCTTGCATATTCTTTAGCGGTTAGTGTTAAAAGCCTGAGTCATACAGGTTGATCGTAATTAGGCATGTGTCCATCTAATTTGATTTTGAAATAGACGCAACCATTTATAAGTGACGAGAGAAACGGACGATTGATCCTCTACAACACCAGGAGGAGAAACCTACATTGAACACATTGGATAGCTGCACTCAAATTAGATTGCAAATCTAAGATCTTGAAAGACGAAGAAAGTAATACTACTCTTATGTGAGAAAAACAAACATTAATAAAAGAAAAGAGAAACAAACCATAAAGAAAAAGACCAGATTTAGATCTCAAAGAAAACAGAGATTTAAATATGACAAAAATCTACGAGAACACAACTTCTATAGAGAAGAAGTTGTTCTAGTTAACCTATACATGGGATTAAATGTGTCTAATTTAGAAAATATTAGACTAATTGGCCAATTGTATGGAACTAAAAATGTAATTTGTTCATTTGAAAATCTGATCAGAGACCAATTAATTTAACCAATGATCAGTGTCTTGTTTGTAGAAAAACCCTAAAAACCGGCAAGGCCGGAATAAGTTCAAAACAAAAAAGTTGATCGAATAACTGACAGTTTCTGTTACGACCGAATGCGCCTTCACCCTAACTCCGTATTAGTATGATATTTTCCGCTTTGGGTCAAGCCCGCACGGATTTGTTTTTGGGCATATCCCAAAAAACTTCATACTAATGAAGTTAGGTGAATACTTATATATTAGACAAATTTCCTCCAATCTTCCGATGTGGGATGAGTTTGTTTCTCAACAATCCTCCCCTCAAACCAAGACCACGCCACTTGTGATCTCCCCGTCAAGGTCAATTCATTTGATCTACCAACCATCTTGCACCGTCGTTACTCTTTTGCGGGACACACCGCCTGACCTCCTTATTGTCAAGAAGACTTTCGACATAAAGGCATCAACCGCAGATCTCCAATTGCCAGGTCACTTGACCTACCGAACATATATAGGTCACTTCACCGGACCTGCCAAATATCTTGAACTGCCGTTATCACCCAAAGGGACCCGTTGCTTGACCACCAGTTGCTAGGAAGACTTTCGACACAAGGGACCCTTCAGATATCTGGTCTTGTTGTCACACCGGAACTCGCAGTCCACTACACTGACAAGCCCGATCCTAGGCTCTGATACCACTTGTTGCGTAAGCGTCGAGCAATATTTAGAACTATAATGCCTAAAATTTCACAAAGAAAAATCAGGCATAATAATAACTAAATATAACCCAAAATAAGGCTATTAAAAGGCGTAAAGAAAATGACACCAAATTTAATGAGGTTCGGCAAATTTAGCCTACATCCTCGAGTACTACTCAAATATATTTCACTAAAGAAATATTACAAAGTAGGAGAAAGACTTTGTTTGGTTGCACTAAGCTACAAGGGGGAGGAGCCTATTTATAGTGTTAGCTCCTCCCCAAACTATTACAAAATTTCTATATAGGATAAAAACCAATTGTCCTAATCTAGGATTCCAATATGGGATACAAATTTGGGCCGCAAAACAACAAATCTCCATCTTGGTACAATTTGTAGCCCCACTAAAGAAAAACGAACTTCATCTCTCCAAACAGGTTGTAGTGCCTCCAAATTGCGCCCGCATGCGCCAAATCAAAAGTGCATGATATTAACCAAGTCTAAACAATGTTTAAACTTGGCTTTTGCCACCAACTTGGTCATCATATCTACAGGATTCTTCGTAGCCCGAATCTTCTGAAGGACAACATGCTCTTCTTCGAGAATTTCTCGCACAAAGTGATAACGAACATCATTATGCTTCGTTCTTGCATGAAACGACTGGCTTTTTGCTAAATGAATAGCACTCTGACTGTCGTAATACACTGAAAGGTATTTCTGACCGACTCCCAAGTCTTCAAACAATCCTTAAAGCCAACTTGTTTCCTTTACAGCTTCTGTAACGGTCATATACTTTGCGTCTGTCGTAGACAATGCCACCATTGAATTTAAGGTCGACTTCCAACTAACTAGCGCCTTGGCCAAAATGAACATGTAACCAGTGGTAGATATTCGCTTATCCAAATTTCCCGCATAGTCAGAATCACAATATCCAACTATGTCTTGACTAAGTGTTTCATCCCGCTCAAATAATAAATCAAGGTTTGTGGTATCTTGAATATACCGTAGAATCCATTTCACAGCTTGCCAATGAGCCTTTCCAGGATCATGCATATATCTGCTCACTACACCTACAGCTTGTGAAATATCCAGTCTTGTACACACCATTGCATATATCAGGCTAATAACTGCATTCGTATATGGGACCTTTGCCCTGTATTCTCATTCTTCTTTCGTCTTTGGAGATAATTGGTTGTTAAGGTTTAAATGAGGGGCAAGCGGAGTACCTACATATTTTGTATCTTGACATATACCAAACCGTTGTAGTACTTTGTTCAAATATTGTTTCTGAGTCAGCCAAAGTTTGCCTCTCTGTCGATTTCTGCTTATCTCCATGCCGAGAACCTTCTTGGCTTCTCCCAGATCCTTTATCTCGAACTCTTTACTCAATTGAGTCTTCAACTTATCAATTTCATCTTGGCTCTTTGATGTTATTAACTTATCATCAACATACAAGAGTAGATAGAAGTAAGTTCCATCTTGTAGCCTGCACAAATACACACAGTGGTCGTACTTGCTCCTTGTGTACCTTTGACCCAACATAAACTTATCAAATCATTTGTACCATTGCCTCAGAGATTGCTTCAATTCGTACAACGATTTATCTAGTTTGCAAACTCAATTTTCTTTACCAGTAACTTTATATCTGTTTGGCTGAGACATATAGATTTCCTCAATTCACCTTGTAGGAACGCGATTTTCACATCGAGTTGAGCTAGCTTCAAATTCAACTGCGCTACCAAGGCCAACATAATTCTAATTGAGGAGTGTTTGACATATGGAGAGAACACTTCATTGTAATCAACTCCCTCCTTTTGAGCATAGCCTTTAGCTACCAACCTTGCCTTGTAGCGAACATTATTTTTGTTAGGAAATCCTTCTTTCTTTGCAAATACCCATTTGTATCCAATTGTCTTCTTTCCCTTCGGGAGTTGTGCCAAATTCCACATCTTGTTCTTCTGAAGACACTGAGTCTCTTCTTCCATTACGTCTTTCCATCTGTTATTTTCTGAGCTCCGGATGGCTTCTGAAAATGTGGATGGAACATCATCAACTACAGGAAGTGCATAGGCTAGTATGTCGATAAAACGAGCTGGTTTCTGAATTTCTCATCTTGTCCGTTTAATTGCAATTGGCTCTAGTTATTGTTGAGGTTCTTAGGTAGTAACCTCCTCCTTATCTGACTCTTCTTCAACCATAAAAGAATCACTGATAGTGTCTTTCGCTGGACTTGCCACTACCTTTTCAAACTCCACCTGCTCTGGTGTATACTCCACCTGCTCCGGTGCACGCTCCACCTGTTTTGGAGTTCATCAGTCCCTTCTTGAGTTATCTTATTCAAAATGGCAGATTCGTCGAAGGTAACATTCATGCTAATTATTGTCTTCTTTGCCTTTAGACACTAAAGACGGTATCCCTTAACCCCAGCATTGAAACCCATAAAGAGAGCCTTCCTTGCTCGAGGATCCAAATTTGATTATTCATATGATAGTATGCAGATGATCCAAACACATGCAAAGAGTAGTCATAATCTGTTGCAAGCTTTTCGGACCAAACCTCCAAAGGAGTCTTCCCACTTATTGCAGATAATGGCAAAATATTAACGAGATCTTCAGCATATATCATTGCCCCAGCCCAAAACTTCCTGTCTAATCCAGCAATAGACAACATACAGCGAACTTTCTCCATTATTGTCCTGTTCATACGCTCTGACACCCCATTCTGCTGCAATGTTTCTCTTACTGTGAAGTGTCGAACTATGTCGTATTCTTGGGATACCTTCTGGAATGGAGCACTCTTATATTCTCCACTGTTGTCTGTTCGGAGAACTTTGATCTTTCTTCCAATCTGGTTCTCAACTTGAGTTTTTCACTTAAGAAAAATTCCAAGCACTTCACCTTTGTGATTCATAGGAAACACCCAAACTCTTTTGGAAAAATAATCAATAAATGTGACAAAGTAGTGTCTGCCTCCAAATGATACGGTCTTGGAAGGTCCCCACACATCAGAGTGCACATAGTCGAAAATATCCTTGGTATTGTGAATAGTTATGCCGAATTTCACTCTTCTTTGCTTTCCCTAAACACCATGTTCGCAAAAGTCCAATTTTCAAGTCTTCATACCTTTCAACAAACCTTATTTGACAAGAATTTATAAGGATTTTTCTCCAGCGTATTCCAAATGCATATGTCACAACTTTGTTGCCGCAACATCCTTCTTGTTGCTAAAAGTCGTTGTTGTTGCTACTGTCCCAATAACTGTATTACCTTGGTAGAAATATAAGTTGTTCTTTCTCTCACCTTCAACATCATGAGTGCCCTCTAAGTTGCTTTAAAATTCCACCTCGAATTGCCACAACTAGACCTTTTGACTCCAAGGTCCCCAATAAGATGAGATTCTTCTTCAAACTGAGCACTAACCGAATATTTTTCAAAATTCTGGTGGATCCATCGTAATTCCGTAGTTTGATTGAACATATCCTAGCTATTTTACATGTCTGATCATTGCCCATGTAAACAACACCTCCATCAAAATTTTCAAGATCAAAGAACCACTCCCGAACAGGAGACATATGGTAGGTGCGACCCAAATCCAACATCCACTCATCTAAACTTGGCGTTGAAGGTGAAGCCACTAAGGAAACATCTGAGTCTACGTTACCTTTTAATTTGGCTACATTAGCGTCTTGCGGAGTTTTTCCTTTCTTCAACTTTAGACAGTCTTTCTTCTAGTGTCTTTTCTCGTGACAAAAGGCACACTCATCTTTGGCAACTCTGTCATTTGACTTTGATCTCCCTCTTCTCCTCTTTGACTGGCTTTGCTGACGATCTCTCACAACTAGGGCTTCTGTAGCTCCACTAGTGCTTCCTTTCTTGTCCTTCCTCCTCAGTTCATAACTATATAAGGTTGTACACACTTCGCTAAGAGAAATATCAACCTTTCCATGGAGCAGGGTCACCTCGAGAAACTTGAACTCCTTTGGAAGCGATCCCAACAATATCAGTGCGAGATCCTCATTTTCAAAAGCCATATCCAAATTCAATAAATCAGCTACCAGCTGATTAAATTGAGTGATTTGCTCATTCATCGTGGTACCAAGAACATACGTGAAGCGAAATAGTCGTTTCTTCATGTGCAATAAATCAGCTACCAGCTGATTAAATTGAGTGATATGCTCATTCCTCGTGGTACCGGGAACATACGTGAAGCGAAACAGCCGTTTCTCCATATGCATCTTGTTTTGACTGCTTTTCTTCAAGAATTTCTCCTCCAATGCCCTCCACAGCTTGCTTGCAGAAAGTATACTTCTGTTCTCTTGAGAAACACTATCGAATTGTACCATATGACAACCAGTTGATGGTCTTCCAATTTTTATCATCAACCTCTTCTGGTTTCTTCTTTTCAATGGCGAGATCTAAACCTTGCTGGAATAGAGCGTTTAGAATTTTGCTTTGCCACATGCCGAAATGACCGGTTCCATCGAAGATCTCCACCACAATTCTCGTATTTGCCATTCCCGTCCTTGCGTTTCCCTTTCTTTTTTTTTTTTCCCCTTCTTCCAAGCGGGGGTTCGTTTAGAAATTAATAATGTCAATTGATTGGTTTTAGATATATGTCTGGGCTTGCTCTTTCTTTCTCCTCCCCTAGTTCCTTTTTTAAATACATCAACTTCTCATCATAATTCATAAATGAATAACTTACGTTGAAATATTTCTAAAAATCATACATTCATATGAGAAATTTTATTTTATAGTCCAATCAGGCAATAATTGTACACATTATTTCTAAGGAAAAGTATTTTTTACCATCCGAATTTTATCTTTTTTTTGCAATTTATTATCCTAACAAATTTTCATTACAAATCCCTATCCAAGCTTTGCATTCTACAAACTTTTATTGCAAACCACCGTCCAAACTTTGCATTTGTAACATACCGTCATTTAAACTTATTTATTTTTTATAAATTTGATAAAAATACAACTAACATGTATGTTATATAAACATGACACGTGACATATTTTTTAGCCAAAACCAACAAAAAAAGTTTCAGACGGCCGTATGTTACAAATACAAACATCACATGACAGTTTGTAACGATTGGAGTAGTAAATTACAAAAAAAGCACAAAGTTCAAATAGGAATAAATCTTTTTCCCTCATTTCTAATTCACTCATTATTTTTAATTTACAACCAAATTGCCAAATTGCTATTTTTAATAGATATAAAGAACACTCAAAAAATTTAAATTAAGTGCAATCAGTCATAATTAACTAGTACAACAAAAATCACTCAGGCAAACCAAAAACACTGATATTCAATAAAAATGGACCTATAACAGAATCAGCTCATGATATCTCATAAACATTCCCAAAAAAATGCAGAGAAAATGATGAACAATATTATGTACAACAAACAGCTCATTCACAGTGTATTCCAGATGGAAAATCCCTAAAGCAGCTTCCCCAACTGTTCAACTTTTCATGTAAAAGGTGCAGTAAAGGTAGCAACAATGGTTGCAAGGAGGAAAATGATCTCTCACAAGGTAGAAGTTGTTCCCACCTTGTTTAACTTAAGATACAAAAGATCATATTTCCATTCACATTTATATACAAGTTTCACCTACAAAGCAGGATGGTATCCAAGATTGGCATTTGCTTCGACCCTTTGCACCACTCTTCTTAGATTCCATTCTTGACAGAACTCGAGGGCCAGTCGAAGAGCTGTTCCGAGTCCCAGCACAACAATCACTCCTGGATAAAATAGGTTTCAGTTTTTGAGTAAACAAATAGAACCTCCAAATCCAATTTGAACTCATCCTGTGAAAAAGAAAGAAAGAAAAGGGAAAGGAAAAGACTTCAAGTACCAATGATAATGTTCACAGGGAGAGCAGAAACACCAAGGGTTACAGAAATAAGCACATCCAGCAGAAGACCACCAATAAGAATTGAGAATGCCACCCAAAGAGGGTTGAAACAACCCTGTTACAGAACTAAAATCAGTAATACTATATTTAACTATTTTCTAAGTGGGATTTCAGAACTGAATTGTAATAGCGAGAACATCAGGTTAATCTTTACCCTTTCACGTTCTTGACCTCTGAAGGCTGGATCTACTCTCCAAACCCAATAACTTGTCTGTCACACAAGAGATAATTTAAGTTATAGATTGAACTACCATTCACATGAATTCATAAGAATTATCTGACTTTGTGCAAAGCTTCTCCCAAAATGTACTAAATAATTAACCAGAAAGCTTGAAAATTCCTATGCATCCAAGAAACTTAGTGGGAAAATATAGAAATATCTGGTGCTTGCAATAAGCTAGAATAACATTCCTGCAGAAATATGCTCATGATTCAAATGGTAATCCAGTTCTGACTGAGAGTTCCACCATTTCATTTTTTAGCAGGCATCTTGAAAGTTTCAGTAAATAGACTATGCTAATAAGTGTGGACGATACAGGCATAGAACATATATGGATTGCCGAGCATTCCATATAGAAAGATAGAAGACTGGAACCTAAATAGCACCAAGACTTGCCTGGGAGTCGGGAGGTGCTACATTTGAAGCTATTTGCCTACATAAGAAATGTGGAGGCTCATTATCACCACTCATGGATTAATCAAAAGTTATTCAGGAAAAGAATGGACACTTACTGGCATATCTCGCACTTATTAGAACCTCGACTACTAAACCATTTGATTATACATGACTGGTGTGCTTTTGCAAGTCCACCTCGACATTGGCATCCAAGATTGATCAAAACCTCTTCACTTTCTTCCTGGCATACTCTGTAAAGGAAAGCATCACAGTAATACATAAGGGGGTCTTGTTCTTAAAATTATGAAAGTCCTATTGATAGTGGGGAAGAAATATAAACATGTAATATCTCAAGGTAATGACTAAGCAGATTGGAAATGAATAGTGATTCTCCTGAAATTCAAGTACAAAATGATTTGCTTCTGTCCCAAGAAAACACAATAATAGAATTATAAACTTAAAACAGAATAATTTCCCTACCTTTCTACTAATATTAATTGAAGGATGTGGTGTTCTTCGGCAAAGAGACTTCAAAGGCCATATTGTTCAGTTCACTAGCCCTGGGTTGGAATTCAGGCCATCTCTCTTAGGTCGCTTAAGGGGCTACGCTTATGCTCTCTATGTCTATACTTCCTGTTATGCCTAAAAGTGTTCTTTCTAAGGGAAGTCGGTGGGTCAATAAGAAAAGCTGGGGGGTGGAGAGTGGGGAGTGGGGGGGAATTCATATCATGGCTTTCTATCTTAGATGACACAATAGATACCAGCTCAGGATTTAAAGGGTCTGATCTAATAATTTCAGAACCTCTCATAAGTAAAATCAACTAAACAAAATCAAACTAACTTCTCTTGTGGAAGCAAGCTACCAAGAGAACCTCACTGGACATTTAAATATATTTTTATCCGATCTACAAATGATTATAAGTTGCACAAATTACAGAATGTTTTCGGAACACATTGGGTAATTTATTTCTGCCTGCAGCCAACGACTTAATGAGCTCGGTAAGTTCGATATTACATGAATAAGAGTAGGGGTGATGTGAATAATCTCAGGGAAGGTATAGAAATTATAACAAAAGGAGGAAATTTTCCACAACCAAAGTGGACTTTCTGAAATTGATGCATCCCTGACAAGGTGCAGAAATACCACTATTGGATACCCTGATACTAAAATCTATAATTGTTTCCGGCAGAAAATGCCCCATCAATCTTACATGTCTTTTCATTCGTTTTCCATATGATAAGATCAAACGGAACTTTTGCAATCAGTGTGAGAACAAATTTCAAGCTTCCGTTTTGTGAATGCAATGACTCAATAGTTGCAACATTCACAGACAGATGGAAAAATAGTGAAGCAAGAATCACAGCCATTTTATGTGTAGAGAACCAGAAGTCAATTATCAGATTTATTCCGCATAAGTATGCGCTTGAGCATTCTTTGATTATCCCCTCTGTTCCTAGAATAAGTCAATTTAAGTCTTTTGTAAACTAGTAAGATTGTGGATGTTAACAACCCACAATTTTACACTGAGATGCAGATAACCCACTCATAAATTACAAGAGATCAACCTCATATCTCTACGCCATACATTAACCTAACCCCGATCGAAATTTGCAAGATCAAATGTGAGAAACAAAGAACTGAGTCTCTTCCAAAAAACTCACTTTTCCATATACAAAATTATAATTTCTTTTCACCATATCGCTACAATTCTGGACAGTCCTCACCATAACCCAATCACCAATTTTCATACTTCGCTAATTGTGTGTTATCACAAATTCAATTTCTCAACCACGAATTTACTCTAACTTCAACACTAGCCTACCGTACCATACCTAGCAATCTAGCATAGAGCTACTCCCATACTTCAATCCATTCATTCAATTCAATCACAGTATTTTACCCGCAGAAACTAAGCAAAACATTAACCATCCCTAGTTCACGCAACTCGTAAACCTAACATACCTGCACTCCTCATGAGAAGTTGAAATCCTCCCGAGTTGGGTATCACCCTTGTTGGAGCAGTCCACGACCACAACGTCAATTCTTTTCTCCACCAAGTCCTCAGATTGACCTACTCCTACATTCCCCGACGACCCACCGCCACCCCCACCGCCGCCGCCCTCCGCACCGTCAACCCTCTGCTTCTCGATATCATAGTCGGCAAAATCTCCAGCCGTAGCCCCAGCACCTCCATCCTGCATTTGCAGCTGCTCTGTATTAACCCAACAATTGATGCAGAAGTGAGGGTCGATCGATTGCCCTTGGGATTGGATTCCTCAACAAGAGGTTGAAATTGGGAGATTAAGGGAAAAGGGGTCAAGAAAGAGAGACACGAAAGCAGAAGCACAGAGTAGATGAGAGTTTGTTGTAGAATTTACATCAGAGAGAGAGAGAGAGAGAGAGAGAGAGAGAAGGCATGCTTGAAGTGTGCCTTTTATTTTGTTTAAAGTTTAATATTTTTGTCTTCATTTTCGGTTGGTGGATTTTTCGTTCCTACTCTGTTCATAAATCTATTTTTAAATCTAAAT
The DNA here is from genome assembly GCA_037501455.1 of Lantana camara. Classification (NCBI taxonomy): domain Eukaryota; kingdom Viridiplantae; phylum Streptophyta; class Magnoliopsida; order Lamiales; family Verbenaceae; genus Lantana; species Lantana camara. The sequence continues at coordinate 116,224,724 of CM074857.1, forward strand.
AATTTGTTTGGTATAATTAATATTTATGTTATATCAAGGGTCTTGAGATTCAACCCTTTGATTAAAATTTAAAAAAAAAACCTTGATAAATTAAAAAACAGTCTTAATCTAGTAGTGATTTACTAGATCACAAGAGACTGTATTTTACTAATTCTCTAAAGAAAGAGATAAATAGTTTCTTGGCACGCATCTCTTTTTATCTTTAATTTTATTTTAATTTCTTTTATTTAATTACGTCTCTCATTTTTTTACTTTTTTTATTTACTTTATTTAAAATTGGTCCAAATTTTTATATTTGACTGATATATTTTCAGTAATAATCATAATTACTTCGGTCTTTTAATGTCCTTTTTTTTATTTATTCTTTTCAATAGTTTATCACATGAGAGAAGTCTTCTTAATTTTTCTTTTCTTTCACCACATTTCAAATTTTTTTCCTTTTATATATTTTTTATGTTTCTTCCCCTCATATTCTTTTTTGCCAAATATATGATATTTTTTATGCTATTTATCTATTATAATTTAACAATTATATTAAAAATAATTATAAAATATATATCGATATAAAAAAATTTAATTTTAATATATTTAAATAATAATATTTTTTATTTATACACATAAAGAGTGTGCAGAAATTAATAGTATATAGTGTTTGTAGTTGACTGTTTCACTATTAATTTGAAAGATATTGATAAAGTAGTTTAAATGTATTTTATCTGTCATAAATATGTTTAAATTGTACATAATCTAATTAGGGTTCGAAAAAAAAGGAAGACATATAGATATAGTGTTGAAAGTTGAAAAAATACTTTTGACCTGTATAATAGGTGAATACGAAACTTAGACTAATATTAAGTTGTCGTTTAAATCAGTACGGAATCAAAATAGACGTTTTAAGTCCTCCTAGAATTGAAAATTAGTGCACTTATAAGTACCACATATAGTGCCAAATATCTAATTTAATTAATTTTTGAAATTTCAACGTATTTTAAAGAAAATTTTATCATGGGGATTGCTAACATTTGAAAATAAAATTACATTTAATATAAGGAGGATTCTTTCAAGTTAATTATTTTTTTCATAAATCAAAACTCAAACTCTAGACTTTGATAAGGAAGCTCGGACGACTTGTCTCATTAGTCTAACTAAAGTTTGGTAATCTAGTAGAGTATTTTATTTTGTTTTCGGTTTAAATTAGAATAAGACATTTATCGTCGATTATAGTAACTGACCCCTTGTTGAATTGTAGACATTTCAAATGATGAGATAATTGATTAGGAAATTTTATAGTAACTGACCCCTTGTTGAATTGTAGACATTTCAAATGATGAGATAATTGATTAGGAAATTTAAAATTACTCGATACGCAAATGATTCGAACCCCTAACATTTGGTTAAAGAATTTACTAGAGCAATGGATATCGGTAAATGCAAAAAAGTTATTCTTACCCGATAACCTATTATGCATGGATAAGAATATGACAAGATACGGTTATTTTAAAGGGTTAATTACATTTTTCCATTCAAAATATCAGTTTTTTAATTTATACTTTGTTACCTAACTTTCTTCTGTTACCTATTGACAAAGTATGATAAATATTGCAGAGCACTACCCGAAGTTTTTTTTTTGGGGCCATTTTAATGCTTTTTTAAGGACAAAAAGGTAATTTATCAATATTTTTCACCTAAAAATAGGTCTTATAGAGAAAAATTTTGGACATTCAAATTGATGTCAATTAAGAACCACCCCTACAATTAAAAAATCTATTTTTTTTAAAGAAAAATATTGTTAAATTACCTTTTCACCCTTAAGAAAATATTAAAATTGTCGAAAAAATACTTCAAGCACTAATTTGCAATACTCATCATATTTCAAGTCTTCAAGTAATAACCAATAATACAAAAAAATTGAGATAACAAAGTGCCAAAAAGAGCTTGAATGAAAAAATATAATTAACCCTTTTTTAACAAGCACTAATTTGCAATACTTATCATATTTCAAGTCTTCAAGTAATAACCAATAATACAAAGAAATTGAGATAACAAAGTGCCAAAAAGAGCTTGAATGAAAAAATATAATTAACCCTTTTTTAAATTTATTTAATAAGAAGTGTATGATATCACAATAAAATAACATTTCAAAAGCATTATGAAGCGAATTAAATATGAAAGGAACTTAGACAACGACTATACATATTATATATGAGAAACATAAAGAATTTGTTTACTTAAGTAGAAAATGGGGTGTTAGCTATTTAACACACCCTTTTCTAGTGTTTACTCTATTAGATAAAAGGCCTTGTGTTAAACACAAGGCCTTAGGAAACAATGGAAATCAATATGCTATGAGTTGCTAAATAACCCATTTTTCATCTAGAGATGCAATTACTTTTTTGTCCTTTTATTTCTGAATCTTTATAAATATTATTATTATTATTATTATTATTATTATTATTATTATTATTATTATTATTATTATTATTATTATTATTATTATTTGTAGTTGTAGTTGTATATAATTATTTAATAATTCATATATATAATATGTATGTACATGAGAGAGAAATTCATCCTACAATTTTTATATAAATTTATATATATATATATATATATATATATATATATATATATATATATATATAAATAATTACATGTAATATATTTACGTATAAATGATTCCCCTCTCATATAACATATATATATACATCTGGATTTAGGGAGAGGACAATATAGGAATTTCAGCCCTTTTTAATAGTTTTTAATTTAATTAAATAAACCAAATATAAATGTGGGTAATTTAACTAGATTAATGTCCAATAAAGTAAACAAGTACATTGGGGTATCTAACAAATTTTTTACGTAACTAGATACAATCTAATTGGATAACTAACTAAAAAAGTAAACAATTTCAAGTGTATTACAATTACTTGACAAGAAATTTAACAGTAGAAAAGAATCAAGAATTTTAAAGTTCTATTGAAATGTGAAACCATACAAATAATTTCAATAAATTTTCGGTGATGGATTTTAAATGTTAAGTAAATTTAGTATTCCAAATACGATATTTATGATAAAAATACAAACAAAATTCTCTTGGTCTACGAAAACTATTTCATAATGAATAATTAAATGTCTCGTGAAGGGAATAAGGCAATTAATTAAGTTGCATTTGCGATAGGTCAGTCTCTACTGCCATTCCCAATCCCACCAACTCTTGGATTACGATAAACTAAAATAGACAATGATTGTGATTGTTCTCACTCAAAACCATTTCTTTGAAAGAACAAAAATAGAATTAAAAAATTGTCATGTAGCTGCCACAAAAATTAAGAGTTAGTTTATTTGTACTATAGTTGATATTAGGGTAAATTATGATTTTACCTTGCTCGTATTAGAAGTATTTATATACGGACTTATGTGATTAAGAAATTAAGACCAAAATATTTTTTAAAAATGTATTATATTACCTATAGTACTGGTCGTACCAAAATTTAGATCAAGACGTTCTTGCTATAAATCGGCTGGATCACTTAAAATTTGTTGATGATGGGAAGACTGCTCGATCTAGTAATATCTGAGAAGACAAAGTGACATAAGCTCGAGGTCAATCCAGGATAAGATTAGGTTTTATTCAAGGTTGGCATTCCTATGCTCAAGTCAGTGTGCTTGTAATGGGTCGAGTGAATGAAGTCGAGATTGAGTATATTAAATGAAGCTTACCTACTAGAGTAAATGAGGGGGTATTTATACCCCTGATCATGATCATGGTAGCGCCAGCCGTGGACGGCGCCCTAATTGACAGTTGCCCCACTCCGACCACTACCTCTTATGAATCCTGAGTGGCCACATGCATATGGCCACTTAAGGAGTACGAGGGGTCGAAAGGCATCATCGGGTACATCCGTCGAGTTGGGGGTATTGTGTGAAGGGTGGCATGAGTTACCTTTAGGGGTGAGCAGAAACCGAACCGAAACCGAAAATCGAACCTAACCGAAACCAAACCGAGGCTGCTCCGTTTCGGTTTCGGTTATTGTTTTTTCAATTTTTCGGTTTAGGTTCGGTTTCGGTAAAAACCGAATGGTTTTCGGTTTTTACCGAAAAACCAAACATAGGCTTAAGTAAATAGCGATTTTTAATTTTGGGGGCTACACTTTTATTTTTCTTAATACGTTTTTTTTAGTCTTGAGTCTCTGGACTTAGGTTTTCTGATTTTTTTCTTTCATTCAATCTTGGCGTGTCTAAGGCCTAGCCCCAGAATAATCTTCTTCGTCCTCCTTGGTCTTTGGTGTTGTCGCCCGCCTCCGCCGCTGCTCACACGGCCACGCCCATGCCGCTGCAGTGCTGTTGTTGGTTGTTGCTGCTTGTCATCTTGTTGCCCTGTTTTATTTGTACACTGATAGAGTGATAGGTGCAGTTGATTTTGGTGAAATTTACTTTCAATTTTTTTTGTTGGATCTTCTTGAAGGCTATAGGATTGACTTTGATGGGTATATTTCAATTTGAGAAAAAAATGGTTGAAGAGGTTGGCGTAGTGCTCTGTTAGTTTGTTTCCAATCTGCACAGGTCTTTTTTCTTTTTCCTTTTCCAATCTGCACAGGTCGTCTTCTTCTTCTTCTTTTTTTTATTTTTTTATTGTTGATGTTCGGTTTTTCGGTTAATTACCGGTTTTTACCGAACCGAAATTGGTATACTTCGGTTCGGTAAACGGTTAGCATATATGCTAACCGAAATTTCGGTTAACCGAAATCGAAAAATCAAAATTTCGGTTTTTTACCGATTGCACACCCCTAGTTACCTTCTCGAGCTGTTGGTCGACGTAGACGCAAGGCTGAGCCATGGTGAAAGTGCCACGTATTATTTTAGGATTATGTCGCGTCAGTAGGTGGGGTCCTGCCATGTTACATACTATAATGTATTCAAAGTATATTGAACTCCTATGTTGATTGTAATGAACAAAGACAGGGGAAAAGAGTTGGTATTCATTTTTATGTGTATTCTATATTTGAAACAAAGATACAATACAAGTATTAATAGGATAACCCTCCTAATCTCTGGCCCTAATTACATCCGCTAAGACGGGAAAGGTATCAATTAGAATTCCTTCCAAATATACAAACGGATATTGTCAACACTCCCCCTCAAGTTGGATCATGGGGTTCAACTTGGACAACGAACTATGAAAGTTATGGCTGCTAACTGCTTTGGTTAAGACATCTGCGAGCTGATCCTCTGATTGAAGCTTGACTATCCCTGTCCCCCCACACTTATCCATTCACTCGTCCTCGAGGGAAATAAAGATCAATGAAACATCACTCCCATCAAACATATTCACCAAAGCGAACCTCGAATTTTCACCTAAACGAATCTAGCAAATTAAACACATTACTCAAACACATGAAATTCAACCAATTAGTACAAAAATCATACCCTCATGTGTAGTGTGAGTTTGAACAAAGAATGTACAAAGATTAGACAAACAAGTTAATATTTTTCCGCTTAAGAACCGATTATCAATTTCGAATACACCCTCACCCCAATCTCCACTAATTTGATCAACTAATAACTCAGGATCGAAAGGTCTTTCGAGCTTGTAATGTAGGCTTGGGTCAAGGTAGGAAAAGTAAATCAAAGGCTAACACCATGCTTACACATTTAAAATTAATCCCAAGTGTTTCCCTTCGTTCTTCCCCAAAAGACTCCCTTTTTACAATGAATTCCTAACCCTTTATTGAATTTTCAACAATGTTCAATCTCTCGTATTTTTTTCTTCACTCTTTCTTTTTTTTTTCTTTTTTCAAATCAATTTTTTTCTGCTCATTTTTCTTTTCTTGTCTTCTTGACTTCTTTTTCTTTCTTTTTTTTTTTCATCACTCTCACAATTTTTTCTATTCCAAACATAATGAAACTTTTCTCTTCAAACCAAGGAAAAAGGAGTCTAGACATCAATCAATACAATCCCGAAAAGAAAATGAGTAAGCAAGGTGTGAATAAAAATAAGGGTAGGAAATTGTATTGTGCATTAGGCTTGTAACGCGGCTAAGAAAGAAATTTTTGCACAATACTAAGGCTCAGCGGGGTCAATGAGGCTATGTTATTTAGTGAAAATAAGTAAAAAGGCTAAAAACACCGACAACAAATGCCTAAGTCATTTCCCGAATTACTCGTCAATCAATCTATTTCGCCTCGAAGGGAGTTAAAGTGCACTCTAATCAATTTTCAGAACTTTATTGAAAAACATAACTAACCTATCTAAGCAAAGTACATAAACTGTTCAATTAGTGCGCGAGAAATAAGGGCATAACAAAGTACTAATTAATCAAATTTCACACAATCTTTCATGTATCTAATAGCCTAATATGTTCTAGCAAAAATTCAAAGCTCAAGCTTAGGCAAATATATTCAAAATGGGGGCAAATCATTCATAATTTCTAACATCCTCAAATTCAAGTAAACAACAAGTCAAAACAGTTGACGCATGAAAAAAAAATTCGAATTTAAGCACGTAAGCCAAACAGTAAATAGGCTTATCCCTCCCCCCACACTTAAATCATGCATTGTCCTCAAGGCATAAAAAAAAAATCGAGAGAAAAGAGGACTTTCCTGAAGCGCAGATCTGGGGCCTTTTTTTTTTCGCAAAAAAAAGTATGAGCGGGGGGTACGGTCACACCTAGGGGTCAAACCTGTACAGAAACATCAGTAGTGTAACAATAGCAATTCAAAAAAATTTGGCAAACAAAGCGCGCCTGCAAGACAACCAAGAGCTTCAATCCACTCAAATGGAGATAGAACCTCCATATAAATCCCCTCGACTATGTGGTGATGAATCTTCTAATCCATTACGCCCTCTAGATTGGGGATGATGATTCATAGAGGTTCTCAACATAATTCGACACTTATAAAAAAAAATTCCACGATCCCTCACAATGGCTCTTGGGTTCCTGAACTCAAAAAATACGTGAGATCTGAAGAAAATAGTGGTTAAGTAGTCGAGAATATCTGCATACCAGAGCGTGACAGTAAGGTATGACCAAACCTTAAGGTCGTACACCTCGAAAAATTGCTCATTCCAGAAATCATTGTGTATCAGCTTTGAATCTGAATATTTTCCTCCTCCCTTGAAGGTATACTCCAGATTATTCAAAGAGTTCTTGAGTGTCAAAATAGGTGCCTGAAACACGAAAGAATTTAGTTCAGTTATAGCGTTAGGCACATCACGTATCAGAACATCCCTAGTCATAGATTTAAAAGCCTCTAATGGTAAAACCATCCCACAAGGATCAACCGACAACCTAACAAGTTTTCGCTTAATCTCAAGATTTTCAAGACTTAGTTCCTTTATATTGTTCATCTTATAATCCTCATTAGTCAGACTTTCTATCACATCAATGCTAAAAACACTAGAGAATTTATTAGGACCTTTACTAGACTCATAAACATTAAACTTCTCGACATCACCATCAAATTCTAGAGTCAATAGGTCTTTTTTAACATCTATTTTAGCATTAGCAGTACTAAAAAATGGACGACCCAAAAGGATATCAGAGGATTTCTCAGAATAATTATCCTCCATGTCCAACACGAAGAAGTCAGCTGGAAAAGCTAACTTGTTGACTTGAACTAGGACGTCTTCTAGAACACCTTCTGGATAAACAATAGAGCAATCTGCCAACTGAATGATGACACCTGTACCTTTCAAGGGGCCAAGATTAAGTGCATTATATACAGAAAGTGGCATAACATTAATACTTGCACCTAAATCACACATCGCCTTTTTAATGCCTAAATTCCCAATCTTGCAAGGAATGGAAAACATACCTTGATCATGGCATTTGGGGGGAAGTTTCTTTTGTAGAACTGCAGATACGTTTTCCCCCACACTTACCTTTTCATTGCCTAACAATTTTCTCTTATTCGGGCAGAGCTCTTTGAGGAATTTCGCATACCTGGGAATCTGTTGGATTGCATCCAACAATGGAATATTTACCTCTCTTCTTTCAGTTTCTTTGCATCCAACAATGGAATTTCGCATACCTGGGAATCTGTCGAGAATACTCTTCTCTTCTTTCAGTTTCTTTGTTTCTGCTAAACGTTGAGGGAATGGAGGCGGAACCACCAGGGGTTTGGTTTTTATGACAAGTTCCGCCTCGCTGTCGCGGTGTGAGTCTAAGGTATGGTCATACTTAGAAGTCGCACCACCTGTCTGATCGCCTTTGGACCCATATTTCCGTCCCTGATCTTTTTCCACTGGTGGAGGCAGTTCCTTTCCGCTTCGAAGCCTGATGGCGCTGACATTCTTCCTGGGGTCTTCCGTTTGCGAGGGTAGTTTACCTTGGTTCTCCATCCTACTCAAGGCTGCAGCGATCTGCCCTAGCTGGGTTTCCAAGTTCTTAACCGTAGAGCCTAGGTTCTGAACGGTGGACTCTAGGTTATTGAAACGGATAGCTTGGGGATTAAAGTTTTGTTATGAGTTCTGTTGCTGAGGATGCGAGGGTGATTGGCAAACTATCGCTACTTGTGGGATTCCTGCACTCATGTTAGATGCTAAAACAGATATCATATTCTTGAGTTCCTCAAATTGGGAAGAATTTACCTCTTTTACCTGTCTCGTCATGTCGGACTTGGCATAGTATTTTTGTGAGGCCCTAGAGATTCGGCTAATTAAATCCGTTAATTCTGCAGGTGTTTTGATCATAATGGAACCTCCACTTGAAGCATCCAACTGTCTTTTCTCAGCAGGCATCAGGCCCCTATAAAAGTTATGAACAACTGAATTTTCCGGCAGGTTGTGATGTGGGCACATTGCAAGCAAATTCCGGTATCGCTCCCAATACTCATGCAAGGCTTCATGTTCCTTTTGCTTAATGGTAATTATCTCCTGAAGGAGATCCAGGTATCGCTCAGCTGGGAAGAACCTATCCAAGAATTTGTCGTGCATCTGCTGCCAAGTAGTAATGGTTGTTGAAGGTAGAGAGTACAACCATTTTTCTGCTGCATCTTGTAGGGAGAACGGGAAGGCACGGAGTTTGATTTGATCTTCGTTAACTCCATGAGGCTTTGTTGAGCAGCAGACCGTGTGGAACTTGCTCAGATGTTGGTGAGGGTTTTCGTTTTCCAGACCGCGAAAGACGGGGAGTAGGTGAATTGTTTCCGTCTTTAGCTCGAAGCCAGCACCCACCTCTGGAAAAGTAATACAGAGGGGCTGTTGTGCGTTATTGGGGTGCACCAGATCTTCCATGGTCCGACGTTCTGCTACTGCCATCGTTAAGGTACGGTCAAACTCTACGGTCAAACCCTTCTGTTCGTCTTCTGGATGTTCCGACTCAGTGCTGGACTCTTCAGATTGGTTCAGACTGGCTTTTCCCGCGAGCTTCTTACGTGTTTTGGTCTGTTTCCTTAACGATTTTGCGGTTCTTTCTATCTCGGGATCGAAAATCGGCTCGTCAATTGCACGGATGCTCCTGTTCATAAAAAAAATTAAATTCGATTAGCACCAGTCCCCGGCAACGGCGCCAAAATTTGACAGGTGTCGAATCCGTCAAAATAAATTATAATCCGGTTTACGACTAAAATAGAGTATAGTGCAAACGGGTCGAATCCACAGAGATTGGTTGAAAATAATTCTAATTAATCACAGGAAAACTCACAAGAATTAACAAGTAAAATCAGGGGGGTTTAAGATTTAATTAAACTAACTAAATTAACTAACAATTAAATTAAACTAAACTAGAGAAAAACAATAAATCACAGGGTTTTGATAAATCGGTGGGGAAACCAATACCTAGCTAGGAATCACAATTTAGTTTAGGACATCGATCATAGACGCAAAAATAAATTCAATTATTCAAATAGACTAGCTATAGCAGATAGAGACACTCGACTCCGCCTCGTTTTCTCTTAAATAATAGAATAACCTAGAGACACTCGACAGTTATTCCCTAATCAACTCACAACCCCTAGAGACACTCGACATGATTTAATGAGTCAACAACATTAAGAATTAAGAAAACACTAGCCCAAATTAACCTAGTCACGACACGTGCTAAATTTAAATCTGATTATTTACTCTCTTAATAAGTTGAGAACTGCAACCAATCCTTCTTATTAATGTACCACTAATATCAATCTCGCATTACATAAACTTCATGCAATCAAGAATGGCTATATGCAATTAAATCTACTTAGATGATCGTGCACTATCACTAAGCAAACAAATCACAATAAACACGACACTTGGAGAATTAATAAATACTTGAAATAAAACTGAATTATAAAAACCAATTAGGTCTCACGATGTCAAAAACATAAATTGTAAATTCCTAACTAGGTACTAAGAAAATTAGTTACACATGAAAATCATGTCCAAAACATAAAATAAATAAAAGCATAAACTAAAGAAGAAGAATTGATCTGAATGCTCTCGGAAGTCTTCAAGAGCTGTTGTCTGCGTGTGAGAAAAGGGTCTCTCCAAAATCGCTGCCTAAAGTATGGTATACCGTATATATAACGCATAATATAAGGGAACCTTTTTGTAAATCCAAGTCCAAGATGGACTTTACTCTCTCTGTCCAGACTTGTTGTCCAAGTCTTCCATCAAAATGGGGCCCCTCCAATAAAATCCAAGATTGCCAAGCAAAAGAATCCAGGCCTGCTCAATTATTCCTCTGAAACACCACACCTCTCTCCAAGTCTCCCAATCCTAACTCTCACGAGATTAATTGCCTGCTCCCAAGAATTCTTCAAATTGGGCTATTCTAAATTAAATTAAGAATAATTTCGTGCAGCCCATAAAGCCAGAAGACCGGGCCCATTCAACACATCAAAGTTGCTGCCAACAACCATAAATCCAACTCCGAATTGGGCCCTTCCATTGAATGCAACAACTCGCACGACCTTCATAGCAAAATGGCTTAAAAGATCCAAATAAAATAGAAAAGGCCCAACTGCACCAAAAATACGAAAATACATCATGGCACCAATTTATATCAATTAGAAGCACTAAAAACGCAGCCATTAGACACACGAAATATATGAAATTATGCACACTATCACCCTGAGTCGATTTTTTCTTTGATAAAGTATCGATCGATCTCCACGTGTTTGGTCCGATCGTGCTGAACCGGGTTGTGGGAGATACTGATCGTGGCCTTGTTGTCGTAGTATAGGTCAGCATTCTCGTCAGGAGGGAAACCTATCTCGGTTAGGAGCTTCCGTATCCACAGGACTTCAGTAATTCCCCGAGTTATTCCTCTGAATTCCGCCTCGGCACTGGAAAGTGCCACCACTTTCTGTTTCTTACTCCGCCATGTGACCAAGTTACCCCCTACGAATGTGAAGTATCCAGAGGTGGATCGTCTGTCGGTGACGCTTCCTGCCCAATCAACATCAGTGTAGGCGGTGATGCGGGTGTGTCCATTCTTAGCAAACATGAGGCCTTTTCCTGGAGATGATTTCAAATATCTCAGAATCCTCAAAACTGCCTCCATGTGCTCCTTGCTGGGGTTATGCATAAACTGGCTCACAACGCTAATGGCGTAGGCAATAACTGGTCTTGTATGGGCCAAATAGATCAGTTTGCCTACAAGTCTTTGATACCGGTTTTTATCGACGGGAATTTGGTCTTGGAATATTCCCAAATGATGATTCTGAGCCATAGGGGTGTCTGCTGGTTTACAGTCGATCAGGCCAACTACCGTTAAGAGATCTAGTATGTATTTCTTTTGTGAGATGAAGATGCCTTTGTCTGATCTCATCACCTCGATGCCAAAGAAGTACCTCAACCCCCCTAAATCCTTCATTTCGAATTCTCGTGACAGATTCTTCTGAAGCCCGACTATCTCCTCAGTGTCGCTTCCGGTTATCACCATGTCATCGACATAGATAATCAAGAGGGTGATGAGGCCGTTTCTTTTCTTAATAAACAATGTGTGGTCTGAATTGCTTTGGCTGTATCCATACTTGCTCATCGCCATGGTGAACTTCCCAAACCAAGCTCTTGGTGACTGTTTGAGTCCATAGAGAGAGCATTTCAACCTGCATACAGTGTGTTGGTCTCCGTTTCTCTGGAATCCTGGTGGGAGATCTATATACACTTCTTCCTCAAGGTCCCCATGTAAGAAAGCATTCTTTACATTGAATTGCTGCAGGGGCCATCCATAATTGGCTGCTACGGATAACAAAATCCGGATGGTGTCCAATTTTGCCACAGGCGAGAAAGTTTCCATATAATCGACCCCATATGTTTGTGAGTACCCCTTGGCTACCAGCCTGGCCTTGTATCTCTCGATAGTGCCATCCATTCTGTGTTTGATGGTGTAGACCCACTTACACCCAACTGGCTTCTTTCCTGTTGGCAACGGGCAAACCTCCCATGTGTTGTTTTTATCCAGTGCTTCGATTTCGCTTTCCATTGCTTGTCTCCACAGTGGATCACTTAGGGCTTCATCAACAGTGTTGGGAATCTTATGGGAGTAAAGGGCATGGATGAAACCCTGCAATTGTGGTGAACATCCAGATGATATATGATGAGTAACCGGATATCTGCTCCTGCTTATTTTTTCTGGACTGTACCTGATTGGTGGAATGCCCCTGTTCTGTCGAGAAGGTAATATATATGTACTTTGTCCAGAAATAGGAGGGTTAGGGGTACTTACCTCGGGGATATCCGATGCCGGGGGGTTCTCTGGGGTGATTGAGAGAGATGGAGACGGAGATGAAGCGTCTAGTTGTATGGTAGGAGGAGTGTACTCTTGTAATGGTTCCAACCAGTCACACATCCAATTCAACCCTTCCTGTGTACTCTCCCCCTGAAGGGGTGTGTTGGTGGTTGTTTTGAAGTAGTATTCCGTCTCCAAGAAGTCCACATCCATAGTGATGTAGTGGCGTTTGGCGGTTGGATCATAGTAATGGTATCCTTTCTGAGTAGAGTTGAACCCCAGAAAAATACATCGAACTACACAAGGGTCAAGTTTTGTCCGGAGCTGTTTCGGAGTGTGGATAAAAGCTACGTATCCAAAGACCCGTGGTGTAAGCAAGAGAACAGATGGGATGGAATGAAATTTTCTGAGAGTGTCCAGGGGAGTTTCATACTCCAAAGCTCGTGTGGGTAGACGGTTCATGACATATACAACCGTTGAGACGGCTTCAGCCCAATATGAGTTAGGGACGTGAGCTTCAAATAAGAAAGCCCGGGCACTCTCCAGTACGTACCGATTCTTCCTCTCGGCCACACCATTCTGCTGTGGGGTGTGGGGACAAGTGGTTTCATGAATAACCCCATGTTGAGAGAAGAAGCTTTGTAGATTCTGATTTATGAATTCCCCCCTATTATCGGTACGAAGCACTTTGATTGAAGCAGAAAACTGAGTTTGAATCATTTGAAAGAAATCCTTGATTGTCTGTGGGACATCTGACTTCTGTTTTAGAAAGTAAACCCAAGTGAATCTGGTACAGTCATCAATTAAAAGAAGAAACCACCGAAACTTGGAATTAACCTGATTTGGAACGGGTCCCCAAACATCAGAGTGAATCAATTCAAACGGTTGGTTCGTTTTATTCTTTGAACTTGGATAACTGTTCCGATGAGTTTTAGCGAGTACACAGGTATCACAATGAAAAGAACTGAACTCCGACACTAAACTCGGAAATAACTGCTTCATATACTGAAGGGAGGGATGCCCCACTCTACGATGCCATAGCATAATTGCCTGTGACTGCTGCCCTGAGCCAAATTAATTGAGCCTGTTTGTGAGATATCTCTGATGTAGTACAACTCATCTCTCTCAATACCACACCCAATAATCGTCCCCATACGAATATCCTGAAAGAGGCAAAACGAAGGGAACATTAATACCGAGCAGTTCAGTTCTTTGGTGAGTTGACTAACAGAGAGTATCTTATTAGTGAGTGATGGAACTACAAGGCAATGTGATAAGTTTATTTTCTCAGATAACGAAATGTTTCCTGCCCCTGTGACCGGATAAGAAAGACCATTTGCATTTATCACCGAGTCCCGTCGTGAGACTGTAGAAGTCCGAATATCATGGGTGTCGTTGGTCATATGGTCAGTGGCCCCACTATCAATGAGTCATTCCATATCTAGGCTTGAGTGAGAAATCTGCATAAGGTTACGGCCCTGTCTAGTATCATGAGTCCCACTTTGGCCCAATGTATCAACTCCCCCATTATTAATAATTGGCATATGCATTCCATTATCAAAAGAATGCCCAACATGTCCCGCCCCACCAGAATTGTAAATAGGCCCACTAGAATTAATAATTGGCCCAAATCCTTCATTATTAATAATTGGCATATGCATTCCATTATCAAAAAAATCCCCAACATGTCCCGGCCCACTAGAATTGTAAATAGGGTTTGGGGAGTCTTTCTTACCACACTTCACGCCGAAACTCTTACCTGCTTCAGTTGGAGATTCTGCAGAACCCTTACCATGGGAAGTTCTGCCGCTGCTGTCTGCCACCGCCATACTCTTATCTGCTGGTGGCGCCGCCCGTCGGAGCCCCTATCCCGATTACTACTCGGCCGCTATTTATTTCGGGAACCCCAGTTCTTGGGTTGGTTTTTTCGGCTGGTGGCCCGGATGAGCCGCCGCTGCAAGAGATCATCCTTGACCATACTGCGTGGTTGTTGTCGATAAGTTCGATGTTTTGGGTGGTTTGTCCGGGTGGTTTGTGCCTGAGAAGTTCCGCCATCTAGGCGAGAAACTCGGTCGGCATCGTACTGGATTTTGTGGGTGAAGCCATTGTAGATGATGAAGCAAGGTATTCAATTCGTTATTAAATCGAAACCCACTCTGATACCATGTTGAATGTAACGAACAAAGACCGGGGAAAAGAGTTGGTATTCATTTTTATGTGTATTCTATATTTGAAACAAAGATACAATACAAGTATTAATAGGATAACCCTCCTAATCTCTGGCCCTAATTACATCCGCTAAGACGGGAAAGGTATCAATTAGAATTGCTTCCAAATATACAAACGGATATTGTCAACATCCTATAGAATATAAACATAGATTTTTTATAATTTGAGAAATCACACACATATGTACAATGCTACAAATGTGTAAATCAAAATTTTAATTAAATATTAATATATAAATATAATATCATATTATAGTTGTTAAATTATTACATTTCATTCTACATGCACGACAATGGCACAATTTCGATCAATCGCCTTGAGCCCGAGGTTACTTCGACTCATGGCTACTACCCGAAGGCTAGTTAATTTCTATTGTCTTCAAATATTTACGGTTACCCTAACCTTGTCCCCTCTCAATGGTCAACGAGTATAATGATGTTATTATCACCTATCAAACAGTTAAAATACTTAACTAATTAGGGTTGAATTCAACTAATCATCAAAGTTGTTGGGTTTTCCTTTGCCTTTACTCTATTTCTGATTCCTCTGGCATTCACTACTTCTGAGATAGCTTTCCTTGAGACTCATTTGTCGTTCCTTTTTTTCCCTTCTCGATTTATTCTAAATTCGAGTATATCTTTTTAGTCTTTGCTAATTGTCTATCACTTTATACTCGAGTCCTTATTCTTGATTCTATTACTCAATTTGCTCATACGATGAACTAACGAGTCGAGCGGATCTTGGGTCTGGGTTGGCCTTGGGCCCGAACAAAAAGCATGACCAATCTAATATTAATTAAGTAATACCCTTGGTACAACCCTATATGAAATTACTCTACTCAGTACTCAATATTGATAAGACACTTACTGCACCATTAATACTCTTTAAGAGGCTAAATTCTCTTTGGAGATGAATATATATTAATTATTATATATTGATTTGAACGTCAAGAATTTTAAGTTGGGTACTACCCTAGCTCGACCTTTCAACCTCATTTACTCATTTATTGGAGGAAGGCCTCTCAAACTTTACCTTCAAGCCTAACGCTCAGGCAACTAGCTACTTGAACAAGGCTTAAAGCTTGATTCTCAAGTGACACTACCTAGAACTTTTGTATACATGCATGAATTTAAATATGAATTATATATATGCATAACATGTAAAGTTAAATATTTATGTATATATATATATATATAGCAATTTAATATCAATTTCTACATGTTATTAGTACAAAATTAAGCAACTTAAAAGTCTAAAATTACACTGAAATGTACGTACGCATTCAAGTTGACTTTAATTTAAGACATTAAAAGTACTCCTAGTCAAATACAAACGTATAAAGGGAAAGAGTAAAGAAAAAATTAATTTTTTTTTCTATATTTCATTAAGGTTTTGAATCGGGTCAGGTTTTTTACTAATGACAACTATCCAAAAACTCGAATATGAAACTTTTAGTTAAGTTATTATATTCTCCAACTGATGAATTACACCATTTACTATTAGTTACCTCTCCCATGATAGAGTTTGTGCCATTTATGGTAATACAATATGGAGTACCACGTTGGACATGATTTTATGCCTAGTGGTACATTGGTGTGGATTAGCATGGGCCATGCCAATATTTGAATCATTGGGCTTGGGCCAATACAAGATACCTATATTAATATATTTAGTTTTGGTTAAATAAGGAAATTACAAACTCAAATTATACGTACAACTGCACATGTCAACGGACTGATCATGGATTTGAGTCACATTACCGATAGTTGAAGAACTAACGACAATTTTCTTTGAGAAAAAAAAAATTATATATAAGTCAAAGAGTTGAAGTGTAATGAATAAATCTCTCAGTTAGATAACAATTTAATTCATATTACAGTACTTGATAGACTTGGAGGGTACACTTGATCACACTATTTTCGAAGAATGTACTTGCATCCAATGATATAATGAGTCCGAGCGTGATGTTATTATTTGTCATGAATATTACCTTCATGATATAGTACCCCGCACTTAAAATAATAAAATGGCACACCTTTCAATTATCTCATAACAACATTTTTTTTGGTAGTATATTCTCCTTGATTACTACATCTACCAACATTTATACAAGAAAAAACCGAGAAAAATCTAAGAAAATATTGAAATTGTGTTTGAAAAACGTAGTGTCGGTTGGGTTAAACTCAGAAGAACGACTTTAATATATGGTTGCAGACAAAAAAGCAAAAGCTAAAGAAAAAGAAAAAAAATCTATGGTTGTTGAAACAAGAGAATGCTTATTTGATTCTATATATATTACATAATTAGTCAAATTAATATCAACATATCCAAACGCGCACGTATGGGATGAGATGCATGTATGAAGCATCCCTTTGTCTGTAGGGAGTAGGGACCATATATATATATATACCAACAACCATTTTATATCTTTGACTAATATTGCATGCATTGATCACCAACCTGGCAATTTCAACGCAGGTTTAAGGCATGGAAATGAATAGGTTTATGTTTTAATCACACGTTTGATTGGTGAATCGAATAAGTGTAAATTATGAGAGAATGTTTCACCTTTTCGTATGCGATAATAATTGGCGTGTATTTTAGGAGGAATGACCAAATTACGGGGTTTGAGTCTCCTATTTCAATTTTGTGTTTCATATTATATTTTACACTTTTACTCACATGTACATATATATCTCAAGTATATTAATAAATATTCGATACCAAAATAAAGATCTTTTATGTTTTTTCCATATTAGAATTATTTCTCTTTCTGTGTCCGTCTATTCCAGGACGAATATGACTTCTTTCTTTTGGCCAAATAGGTCTCTCAAGTGTGACCCCAACAATGCCAACAGGAATGAGTGGTTTGAGGGTTCTTTCTCGAATAAGGTCCCGGATTCGAATCCCTTGGGCCACTTGGAGTGTGTGTGTTAAAAAAAAAAAAAAAATGTGACCCCAACAATAATAATACATAATTTATTTATAATTTAAAGAAAGGTAAAATAAGATTTATATTACGGGTAATGTCGGATAAATCCCCACTTGGGCATCATATTTTTACTTAACTCCCTAATTGGGCATCAAATTTTTATTTTACTCCCCACATGTAGTATGAATATGATATAATGCAATATTTATATTTTATTATATTGTATAAATTCTCACCACTCTCAAAACATGTTGTATAATTTTCACATAATGTAGTACTAAAATATTCTAATGCAGTATTTATATTGTATTATGTAGTATAAATTTTCGGTAAGTAAAGTAAAAATCTCCAAACTGATGGGGAATTATTTGAAATTGCCCCTTTATATTATATTTGCCAATTGTGATTATCCGAGCAGTAGTCAGGTTTCTTTCTTCATAACAATTCTATAGTTATTTTGGGATTGTGTGTTAATATATATACAGTCTTACTATATCTAATTCACACTTCAATCCTCTTTCGTCAACCATCATCTCTGTTGCCACCAGCACAGAAGCTCCACCACCCATAGCCCGCGCCTCATCTTTCTTTTTCCCGTTCTCTCCACGTCACAACAACACAATCCCACTACTCTCAGTCACGTAGCTATCACTACCATCTCGGCGTGGACCGTGTACTCAAAATCGAGCCCTGGCTCGATTCACTGTAAATGTTCGTTAGGCTCGAGCTCGATAAAGTTAGGCTAATCGCCTGCATTGGCTACACACTTGAAAATTAAAACCCCTACTTGTTAAACGAGTTAACTGCACCAAAACCCCTGTGTAATGTATTTGTCTCAAATTGCAGGAAAAACCTTCTGTTATAAAAATTTGTTCAAAAAACCCTACGTTATTTTATTTTTTGCACACCACCCCCTTGTTCCATCTGGCCAACCATTAAATGTCTTAACCCTAAAATACCCTTACATTAAATGTTAAAATAATATTAAAAAATATTCATATTATATGTATTAAAAATAAAAATATTATAATTACATTACTTTTAAAATATACATATTATATAAATAAATAAATATATACAATATTAAAATCACTTTTTAATATTATTAAAAATATATATTAAAATTATACATACGAATTAATAATTACTGATTAAAAATATACATATAAATAAATAATAATTATTTTTTAGAAACACTATTTATAAATAAAAATATATATATATGTATGTATAGGTTAATCTTTTTTTGCACCCCAATCTTTCGATATTTTTGTATTTTAGTACCCAACCTTTGAAGTTTTGCATTTTAGTATCCAACCTTTGAATTTTATTGCACGTAAGTGCCCCCACCAATAAGGAAATGACAAGTGTACCCAATCGATCAATAAGAAATTGACACGTCTGATATTTGACACTTAAGTGCAATAAAATTCAAAGATTGAGTACTAAAGTATAAAAATTCAAAATTTAGATACTAAAGTATAAAACACCCCAAAATGTTCGAATGCAAAAGAAGATTAACCCTATATAATATATACCTAATATTATTTTTTTTGGTGCGACCAAATATTAGCGCCCAAATAGTAACCGCTTTGGTCTTTTAGTATCCTTTTTTCTTTTTCTTTTCATTTATTTAACCGTTTTGATCTTTTAGTATCCTTTTTTTATTTAGGGTTAATTACATTTAGACCCCATGCGAGTATAGAAAACTACAATTTGGTACCTCTTAGTCAAAAAATTACACTTACACCCCCTCACGGATTTCATAATTACATATAACACCCAATATTATAAGAATCGAATAAAAATCTAATGGAGTATTCCTTAAAATTGTGAAAGTCCCTTATGCCCCTGCTAAAACTGAACTAATTTTAATTATATAAAAAAAATATTAGCAAATGATTAAAATACCCCTTATTTTGGCTCACTTTACATCATGTAAAAAAAGTCATTTTTCTCTTTCAACAGTACTCCCTCCCGCCTTCATCAGAATACCATGAAACCTTTTGTGTTCCCACCTGTGACCAACAAAATATCTCTAAAAATTGATTTTTTGGAAGCTTAATCCACCGTTTGGAGATTGGTGGTGACGAGAAAAGCTTCTTACAGTAATATTAACGGGACTTTCACAATTTTAAGGAATATTCTATTAGATTTTAACAGATTCTTACAATATTGGGTGTTATACGTAATTATTAAATTTGTGAGGGGGTGTAAGTGTAATTTTTTGACTAAAAGGTACCAAATTGTAGTTTTATATACTCTCATGAGGTCTAAATGTAATTAACCCTTTTATTTATTTATTTATCATTTATCTGTTTTCTTTTCTTATGTTTCTTTGAACGGGGTCTTCTTTGAAAACTCCCCATGAGTTGAAAAATTTTCTATTTGCTCCCCATTTTCAAAAGGAAAATATACCAGATCTGGTGATTTAGTTACGTGATTCTTGAATTTTTATACAACATTTCAAAAAAATTAGGAGTAAAGAGGAATTTTGATTTTCATCTGGGGAGTTCAGAGGAACATTTTTGAAAATAGGGAGCAAAGAGGAATTTGAGTTCCCATATGAGAATTTTTCGAGAATTTCCCGTTCCTCTTTCTTCTTTTCTTTTTATTTATTTAGGGTGAATTACATTTTGATCCCAAACGAATTTTTAAATAACAAAACACCCCAATTAAAGGGGTTTTCTTTGAATAATACTTATAAGTTGAAAAAATTCCCTTTAACTCTCCACTTTTAAAAAAGTTCTCGTTTGCTCCCCAAATGACAGGCCAAATTCCCTTTAACTCCCCATTGTTGTATAAAAACTCAAGAATCGCGTACCCAAATCCCCAAATCACGTAACTAAATCCCCAAATGATGTATTTGGGGCAAATACGTGATTTGGGGATTTGAGTATGCGATTTTTGAGTTTTTATACAACATATCAAAAAAATGAGGAGTAAAAAGGAAGTTTGATTTTGAAGTTAAGAGAAATATTTTTAAAAGTGAGGAGTAAAGAGGAATTTGAGTTTCATGTAGAGAATTTTTGGGAATTCTCCGCCAATTAAATAACATGACACCTAAATAAATTTTAAAATTACAAATGATAGCTTCCCCGGTCCTCCCCCCACTCTTCTCCTTCCCGGTACCACCGCCGCCGCCCCCCACTCTTCTTCTCCCCCCCGCTGCTGCCGCCGTCGCCGCCGCCCACTCTTATGCTTTCCCGATAGTATGATGCATTTTTCTCCTTGTTAAACCCTCTCCCTCAAACCCAATTTCAGTGTCATTTGCAGCTATGAGTTCTCTTGCCTCAAAGTTTTTGAAGCTCCATCGAGTTCCTTCTACCTCCATTTCCTCCTCTTTCTCCAAGGGTAAGCCTTGCTATTTGCATACTGTTTTTATTAGACATAATTTAGACCTACATTAGGTGGCCAGTGTAACATTTTTCCTTTATTGACTCGATTTAATTTATTTGTTATATATGTATGGATTTTGTGAAATTGTTGTGGAATGTGTTCGGAAAGTCGCTCGATTGTCTCTACGCAGTTGGGCCTTTTGATATGGATGCATTTGAAACCCTGTAATCTATGTACTGAATGTTTTCCATATTCCGTTGAACTGGACAATCACTGTTCTTCCTTTGTTTCATTGAAGAATTTTCGGTGAATATTGCTCGGCAATACTTGAAATTGTTATTGTATATGAATATACAAAATTTTGTGGGAACAATAATCAAAGGGCATGATATTTTTCCTTTTCTTTTTTTTTTTAAATGGAACTTTGTTACTATAGGTTTGCAAGGCAGCTCGAAGGCTTTCTTCTCGGCGAGCCCTTTTAACTCGGGCAATGACAATGATGATGCGGGGGCCCGTAGTGGGATGGAAATTGAAGATGATGATTCTATTCTCGAGAAGCCAGAGTTACAACTGCAAGGTGTTGATCCCAGAAAAGGCTGGAATTTTCGTGGTGTCCACAGGGTATTAACATGTTATCTCCAGATATCATATGAAAAGTGACGTATTCTCTTGAATCTTAAAATTTGGTTTTGGTAAAACTAAAATTATTATTATAATTTATTGGCAGTAGAAAATTTGAGGTATCCATTCTGATTGGTGGCAATCTAGTTTATGTATATATATAGCATTTTAGATGATTGATATTACTCATCTGCGTTTTTAGTTCGTGTGAGTTAATGTGAACCGGATACAGCTATAGTCCAGTGATATAGATGCTTCCATATGGTATTTTATTTTAGCTGCTAAGAAAGTTGTGAAATTGATCAGAAGAATAAGTTTGGAACGCATCCATTTTCATGGAATCTCAGATGTTAAATGAATAACACTATCAATGCAGTGCGCCAGCTATTGGATCTTCACTGGAACACTTATTAGGAATTTTTCCAAACTCAAAAGACAAGTGCATTCTCTGGATTTAGCTTAAAATAGGCAGATGGAATGTTTTGATTTACTGCTGCTTCTTAAAATAAGCTAGAAGCATCTTTCGAGGTGCCTTTTTAGCTTCTTGGTTCTTTTCTGTATTATTTAAAAGTGTTTTTATACTTTCTATACCGAAACACTCTTTTGCAACTTCAGTTACTTTAAAAGCCAATGTTGTTACAAACATCCCTATTTAGGCTTTTTTCTCTCTTTGGCCAGGCTATTATATGTGGAAACGTTGGTCAAGCACCTGTCCAAAAGATCTTGAGAAACGGTAGGACTGTAACAACATTCACAGTTGGAACTGGGGGCTTGTTTGATCAGAGGACAATAGGTGCAGATGACTTGCCAAAACCAGCTCAATGGCATCGCATTGCAGTGCATAACCCTATGCTTGGAGCTTATGCTGTTCAACAAATAGTTAAAAAGTAGGAGTGAAGTAGTTAATATTTATTAAGATTTATGCATATATCTTTTTAGTTTGAAGTTTTATCTAACAAATGGTGCTTCTCCAGCTCTTCTGTTTATGTTGAGGGTGACATTGAAACAAGAGTTTATAATGACAGCATCAATGGTGAAGTAAAAAGCATACCAGAAATTTGTGTGCGCCGTGATGGTATTTTATTTGAACTTCTACTCTTTACTTGCTTCATTTGATTAGTCACTTTCTTGCGCTCCTTTTTTATTTCAGGAGAAATTTTTGTCTATTCTCTCATTATTACCGTTGATTGGTGTGGCTGCATGAATTCTTTCAGCAATCAAATTTGTTTTCATTTACGTTCACAATTACACACAAAAATCATCAACCGTTTAAATTTCCGTTATTGGTTTAGTATTTTTTTTTTACTTAACTGCCTCATGACCTATCAAGGCACTTTTATTTCCTTGTCGTTCAGTTTCCTCAAGGGAAATTGATATTCTTTTTCTTCTTACATAATGCACTCTCAAGTTTGTGATTCTTTTGTTGCTCATGATCCACAAATTTTTTAGTTACATTTTTTAATTTATCATGTTGCAAATTGTTTTTTCTTGTTTCAGTAAACCATATCTGTCTAAGACGGAAGACCAAACCTGGAAACATGTTTTTCGTCATAATATATGTGGTTGGTGTAACAAGTTTGCATTTACTTTCTATTCGTATTAAAATGACAAGATGGTAATTTAGGTTAACTACCCGAGTGGAAGAACTCTAACTTGTGAGTGGTTTGATTTCTGAATTTTGAGTACTAATCAAATTTGGTGATGACTGTTGAAAAGGAAGTTAATGAAACATATTGTGATACAACAATTGGGAGAATAACTAAATGTCATTGTTTTGAACTGTACTGAAATAGATAAGTTAGTGAGACTAGTCCCATATCTCACAGGCATGAATATGCTATTTGGTGTAAACTGATTGGTGCCGGAGTGATATTTGAGTTACTGATTTGTGCTATTGATAGTTGACTAAGTTTTGGCTGTTTGTAAACACTTTCTGAATGTCATGCAAAGGCGAAGAAGCTTATTTTAGTCATAAGATCTTAAAATGTTCGAACAAATAAGACCATGGGCTCATCAGATGTTAATAATGGCAATTGTGTAATTGATGTGATAAATTCATTTTTAAAAAGGAAAATCTTTTAAAAGATAAAATGAACTTAGAAAAATAAGCAAAAAAAAGAAGGCCTGACATCTACAATTGGAAGACATGTTTCTTGTTTTGCCTCTTGAAGTAGTTCGAATCTTGAAAGATTAATGCTTTGTTGAACCAAATCAACCAGTATTCCATGCTATATGCATCCTTGAATTTATAGAATTCTATATACTTGTCAGCATGAGCCATTGTAATATGAACCTTTGTTCCCATTTAGTTACAAAATATGAAAATGTGATGATTAATAGCCCTTCTACAATATAATTAGCTCTTAAATCGATTATTTCTTTTCGTCATAACTCATTGTGGTATGATGTGCTGCTTTTGCAGGAAGGGTTCGGCTTATAAAGGCAGGGGAAAGTTTGAGCAGTTTTTCCATTGATGAGCTGCGTAAGTTATATTTTATACTGGTTCAATCAACGATCTAATTGTTACTATACTTGCGCTATAATTTTAGTTCCATCCTTTGCTTGGTAGGTGAAGGATTATCATAATTTCTGATGGGTAACTGCATAATACACCTTTCTGAATTTACGAGCAGCAAAAGTCCGAGATGATGCAGATTGCCGATGACTACAAATATAGCACTAATAGCAGGAACCTTGCAAATGTATATTATTCATTTCTTCTGTCTGGAGTTACTTACTATTCCCCCAATTCGTTCCTCTTGTTTTCCCCGTCTCTGGTAACGACTAATTACATTATTCCATCCGAGGACAACAGCAAGTCAGCAATGCAATGCCATTACAAATTTCATTTTCTATATGAGCCCTAAATGACAAACAAAAATCATCACATGAAAATGAACCAAGAGGTAGAAGCAAGAAAACATACCTGGGTCTTCGCTTGTTTTGGGATTCGCGTATTTATCTGTTTCGTTGAAGAAGAGAGCTTTAGAATTCTTGCATGAGTCAAACAGGTTGTTGATGATGTAATTTCAATTGGGAATGACCCGCTCCAGTTGAAAATTATAACGTTATAAACGCATTCCTAGTCAGGGGCATTGTGTAATAATTGGGTTGATAGTATGAGAAGTAAAGTCAGGCACAATTTAAGATTATGGAAGATAACTTCTCAACAATCAAAGTAAAAAGTATTATGATTTATATAACAAAAAAAACACGGTTTCCAAATCAACCTCAATGGATTAGCTCTAGCAAAATAAAGGGCCCTTGGTGTTTTGTTTAATTTCCACAAGTGTGAATTAGTTTGACTTATTGAATGATGATGCAACGTGTTGCTTGGCTAGTGCGGAAAATTTTCGTATGCACTGGGTATGAATCGGTGCACACACCCCCAATTCTTTTAATGCTAAAAGAATTTTTTTTTTTTTTGATTTTTTTAAGGGTTTTTTTTAATAGTACCATGAGTTGAATTTTTTTTTTATTTACTCCCCATTTTAAAAAAAAAACTTCGTTTGCTCCCCAAATGAGAGGCAAAATTTTCGTTTACTCTCCATTTTTCGAAAACAAGGTATAAAAACTCAAGGATCACCTAACTAAATCCCCAAATATTGTATATTTTTTGCAATATGATATATCCGAAAAGACCTAACAGAGTAGTCCCTAGGGGTGGGCATTCGGTAAAACCGAACCGTACCGAACCGAAAATTCGGTAAACCGATATTTCGGTACGCCAAAAATGCCTACCGATTATCGAACCGAACTTTTCGGTTCGATTCGGTAAAAACCGAAATTAATTCGGTATGGTTCGGTTGAAATCCGAAATACCGAAAATTTGCTGGAAATTTTTTTCAAAAAAAAAAAAAAAAAAAGCAAGAAAAACCTAAAAAACTCAACCATGGGTCCATGAAATCCTACAGGAAATCGTTTTCAACCATTACAGTAATTCAAACTCCAATTCACAACACAAGACAAGACACAACCACAAATTCATAACTCAGATTTCATAATCGATTGAAGGGTAGCAAGCATACAAATCTATTTTTCAAGAAATATGAGAGTTGCGCGAGCTGCGTCGGAATCTTGGAGTTTTGGAGACGATGAAGGGCTGAAGGCGCGAGCAGACGGCGACCCGGCACTGCCGTTACGGCGGGAAGGTGTGGATCTGGGAAGACGCAGCAGTGCAGGCAATGGGGGGCTAGGGTTTATTTCTTTTGATTATGTGTTCTGTGAAATCCAAAATGAAATATGTTAATTCATTTAACATTTTGCAGAATCACGTTTTTTAAAAACGTAAAGAAAAATAATGAATAAAAAGTTAATGTATATATTTATATATTATATTATATAATATTTTAATATTAATATATATAAAAGTTCGGTATTCGGTACGGTTCGGTATACCGTATCGAAATACCGAAACCGAACCGAATACCGAAATGTTAAAAAAAATATAACTGAATACCGAACCGAAATTTCGGTTCGGTAATCGGTACCGACCGAAATTTCGGTTTCGGTTTCGGTCGGTTCGGCCGGTTTTCCCAAATTATGCACACCCCTAGTAGTCCCTTGATCTCGGACCGGTGATGCTAACAGGGCGGGAATTGAAGTGGGGGGACCTCTCTACCGCCTGTGTCTATCTCCTGTCTCCTATCACTAGGCTCACCAACCAACTTGGACTTTTTTTTTATTATTCCTGTTGGATATCAAAACAAACCAGTTGGGTTGTTTCCAGCCATGAGTTCCCCTATAACATAAGCGCTCTTGGGTGGAGTGGGCCATCATTCGCCAGGTCTTTGAGTGCCCGTCGTAATACATCATATTGCGAAAAATATACAACATTTGAGGATTTAATTACGTGATCCTTGAGTTTTTATACAACGTTTGCGAAAAATGGGGAGTAAACGAAAATTTTGCCTCTCATCTGGGGAGCAAACGAATTTTTTTTTGGAAATGGGGAGCAAACTGTTGGGACCGCGCGCACCTTCACCCTAACTTCGCATTAGTATGATATTGTCCGCTTTGGGCCAAGCCTGTACGGATTTATTTTTGGGCATCTCCCAAAAGGCCTCATACTAATGGAGTTAGGCGAACACTTATATATTGGACAAACTTCCACCAATCTTCCGATGTGGGATGGGTTTGCTTCCCAACAATCCTCCCCTCAAACCAAGACCACACCTCTCGTACTAATATCATACTAATGCGAAGTTAGGGTGAAGGTGTGCGCGGTCCCAACAAGTGGTATCAGAGCCCAGGTTCGGACTTATCGGAGTGGTGGACTGCTTTTTATGAGGAATTCCCGATGTAACAAGATCAGAGACCTGCAGGGGTGCCTTGTGTCGAAAGTCTTCCTGGCAAGTGTTGGTCAGGCAGCGGGTCCCGTTTGGTGTGACGGCGGTACAAGATGTTTGGCAGGTGAAGTGACCTATGTTTGGCAGGTCAGGTAATGTGACCTAGCAATTGAAGATTTGTGGTTGATGCCTTGTGTCAAAAGTCCCCTTGACGTTAAGGAGGTCAGACGGTGTGTCTCGCAAAGGTGTGTAGCGGCGGTGCAAGATGGTTGGTAGATCAAATGGATTGACCCTGAAGGGGAGGTCACAAGTGGTGTGGTCTTGGTTTGAGGGGAGGATTGTTGGGAAGCAAACCCATCCCACATCGGAAGATTGGCTGAAGTTTGTCCAATATATAAGTGTTCACCTACTTCCATTAGTATGAGGCCTTTTGGGAGATGCCCAAAAACAAATCCGTGCGGGCTTGACCCAAAGCGGACAATATCATACTAATGTCGAGTTGGGGTGAACGTGCGCGCGGTTCCAACACAAACAAAAATTTGAGTCCCCATTTGAGGATTTTTCGAGAATTTCCCATTTTTTTAATCTATATTTTTTTTTTTTTTGGATTAAAAAATTGAGAGGTGTATGCACGTACCCAGGCCACACCCGGTGCATACAAGAATTTGCCCCCAAAACATGTGAAACATGAGATTGGACTCAATGATCACTCCACTGTTATCGACTGAGGCTGCGTTTACTTTCCTTGGTGGGAATGGGTTAGCAATTGAAAAGAAGTTGGACTATTTATCTACCAGGACCTTTTACTTTGAAGTTTTTGAGTTATCACAATTTGGGCCACTATTTACCATGCTTTGTTGGTGTCCATTGGTTAACACATCATTTTACCAATGTACCCATACCTTTTTGAAATTGGATAACCCTCCCTCATCGCTATGCACCATCTCTTTGGGAGGAAAAAGAAGAAAAAAGAAAACTCCTTCATCCCCATTTCTCTCGCGCAAGTCACGCTACCTACAAGATACAACATTTTAACTTGCCTGCTGCTCAAACTTATGACAAAACAAAGACAAAACCTATTTTACTTCAAAAAAGTATTTTCCATGGGCTTTAGTTATTAATTGAATTGGGCCAACAAAAACTTTGATTATGTGGGCTGGACCGAACAAAGAGTTTGAATTTTATGATAAGAAGTCTAGGGCCGTCAACGGGTCGAATTCGGATCGGATTTAAGAATTCCGAATCCGAATCCGATAATATGATTAGCTAATCGAGTCCGAATCCGGATCCTATAGGATTCGGACTCATCTATACCAAATCCGGGAGGCATCGGATCGGATAATCCGATTAAAAAATCGGATCCGATAAAATGTGTCCAGAAGACGAAATGGGAGAAAATGATTTGAAGAGGAAGGAGAGAAATTTATAGCCGTCAGAGGTAGGGTGGTGGGGAGCGCGACAACGTGAGGAGCCACGGTGGAGGTGGATGGCCGGTAGAAGAAATGAAAGGAAAACAAGAAAAACAAACCTCAAGCGAGATGGATGGAAGGTTGGAGCGAGGCGGCGGCGGCGGCGGACAGTGATGGTAGCAAGGTGCGGCGGATAGTGAAGCCGGCGGCGACAAATTGGGGACTGAGATTTGTGATTTCAATTTAAAGATGTGTGAATAGTATGAAAACGGAGGCTTGGGGTTAGGGTTGTGTCATGTGTGCTTTATTAGTTTATATTGAATACAGCTTTGTTTTTTCTTTTTACCTTCTGTATATTCTTGCCTTTTCTTTTTTCTTTTCTTATTGTTTTTCTTTTATACATAGTTTTCCTTCTCTTTAATATTTAGTATATATTTTTTTGTACCTAATATTAATATATCTGTATCTATAATATTTATAAAATAAGAAATATAATAAAAATATCGGATTCGGATTTTTAACGAATCGGATTGTATAATTCCATATCCAATCCATTTAACTCGGATTTCGAATATTTATAATTGGATATGATCCATCGAATCTTTTTATCGGACGAATATGTCAAAAATCGGATCGGATTCGGATTAAAATCCAACCCATTGACAGCCCTAATAAGAACAATGGCGGTCCTTCACTCAAAAGTTGCAACGATTGTCGCACGACGAGGACTCCTCTTTGGAGAGGCGATCCAGCTGGACCCAAGGTAATCCATACAATTAATTAATTAATTATTTTAACCATTTTTATATCATTTTTTTGTGTACTTATCTTTGTTTTCTGGACTTGATTTTTCATTGTGCAATGCTTGTGGGATCAAATACCAACAAGAAGAGGAGGCAACTTCTGGGCTTGGATACGGAATGAACAGCAAGAAGAAGAAGAAGAGAAGCAATGTCGCTAATCGGAGTGACGCTGTTAGAGATATTCTGAAAATGCGATACAAGGCTGTTAGAACTTGGAAGCGAGATGCTGGTGCAGAGATCGCGGAAATTGAGGGAGGAAGAACAAGCGGCTATACTCCTCATGGCTCTCTATCTACGCCTATGATGCATGGACACGGACACGACACGACACGGATACGGCGACACGGATTTTTTCTTGAATTTTCTACGTAAGGAGTGTCGGACACGGTGTCGGACACGAGTGTCGGACACGACACGGCATGACACGACACGGTAAAATGATATTTTGAGAAGTGTCCGTGCATCATAGGTCTACGCTTGGTTGGGGAAAATTTTTGAGGGAAAATATTAAAGGACATGAATGTAATTTCAAGTGTTATATTAGGGACAAATAGGTACTTTTAGCTAGTCTCTCATCAATGGATAAATTAAAGCCTCCATCTGGATGAGATATGTAACCTACCATTTTCTAGCATTTAACCCAGGATCCCATGTAAATGATTGGAATTGCAACCTGCAAAATAAAAACTTGTAAAGGCTGGTTTATATATCCTAACCAGCCTTTAGAGATATAGTAAACACAGCCTGAGATTAAAAAAATATTCATTAGGATATTATTAAATAAAAGTTTGTAATTTTATGTTAAATCTTGCCGCACGGCACAATGCATAAGGATGACTCCAATTACTTACTTATTTTTTTCCATAAATTAGGATCTAAATTTTAGACTTTTATTAGTGAGATCAAAAGTTTCATCTCATTAGATCAACTAAACTTTGGTTATCTAGACGGATTTAATTCAGTTTACTATTATTTTTATACATATTTTGTTGTGTCGATTTTAACATGTTTTAAAATCTTTTTTTTTACATTTTTTATGGAATTTATTGGAAGAATTTGGGATTTTCCTTTTATTGTTATATGGATTTGTCTAATTATTTTAACTTTTCATAGTTATAAATTTTAATACCTTTTCTTAATTGTTTTGTTTATTCAAATGAATTTATTGTATTTAAATTAATATTTATATTTGACGCACTCGAAATACTCTTGAATAATTTATTTTTGAATATTTTTGATGAGACCTAAAATCACGTTCGAATCAGAGCCGTCCACGTGTCAGCACATCGCTGGCTAAGGCCAAGACGCTCGCGTTGATGGGCTCGTGAGCCTTCCCAGCCCACTCATTTGCCAGCTAATATAATCCGTCAAGCAGCGGATGACAATTCAGGCCAAGGGCCAGAACCGACGAGTTTGACGCTCGCATCTCGGCCCTCAGGGTTACCCTTCTCAGGGAAGCACCCACATGGGGGCCCCCAT
The DNA here is from genome assembly GCA_037501455.1 of Lantana camara. NCBI lineage: Eukaryota > Viridiplantae > Streptophyta > Magnoliopsida > Lamiales > Verbenaceae > Lantana > Lantana camara. The sequence continues at coordinate 116,255,477 of CM074857.1, forward strand.
TAATACGCTCGGTATTTCGGCGCTCAAGGGTCATCTATCGTGAGGAGGCCATCCATACACTCTTCGAGCGTCACCAACGCTCATGCCTGACCAGGCCCCGCTGCGTTGGACCCGAACCTCGGCAGAGAGAATCTTAGGCCCATCCCCCGCGTCACCCTCGCCAACGACTTCTGACACAAAGGTAGTGCGCACTACGCATCTGACACGCCGCCTCCTTTTCAGAAACGTCCTTCTCATACCTTCACAGGCCGCCACGTGTTAGGGCAACACAGGTTTGGGACCACACGGTCAATTTACTCTTCTACCCTCACCCCTAACATATAAATAGGGAGAACTCATGCACTCTCCCTTAAGTCATCTTCTACAGACACACTCTATCGTTCTGGGCATTCCCTCTGATCTTCTCAAGCTTTCCATTAACCTCACCACAGTAGCATTACATTTCGCACTCTTGGTGTTATCCTAGCTGGAAGAACCCACGCTCAAAAGGAAACCCAGATCCTGAGGCTTTCACGCCTGTGATGGTCTTTCCCTTTTCATACAAATCTTAAAGTGTTGTTGCATTTAGGAAACTCAGATTCCTGCACCATCATTTTTGGCGCCGTCTGTGGGAAACCATCGCCGCTTTCTTCTTCCCATAAAGCTAGTTGAGATATAACACCTTTAAATCCTGAAAATGGTAACTGCGACGAGATCTGGAGCAGTCGGAGAGAAGGGCGCTCTTCCCCCCGTCAACGAAGAGAACGCGGAAGGCAACATCCCCGCCGGAGAAGCAAACCCCCCAGCGGCCGGAAACGGGGGCAAGAACACAGAGCGGGTGGGGGCAACTCTCCCACTAGGTGGGAACGTTGCGGGAGGGCCCAGTGCCGTTGCTCCACCTGCAGCTCACACCGCCCACGCTTCCTCTCCTTACTCAGGGGTGTATCCCATGGCCATGCCCCCTCCGGGATACCCATTTGTGCAGCCTGGAATGATGCCCGGGATGATGCCGGTGATCCAACCTTATCAGGTGGGGACCCTGAATCTCCCCACGTCGTTACCAAGAGAAATACAAGGGGTGGAGATGCCCCAAGTTACAACTCAGCAACTTCAGGCGCTGTATGCGCAGTGCGAGAGCCAGGCCGTCCAGAACGCCTGGGAGCATTTCATGGCAGCGTATTTCCCCTCGCAGGCTAGCGCTCGTCTGGCCCCGCCTCTTGGCGGGCTCCCAGCGCATCCCTTGACGATGGCCCAAAATGCGCTAAGAGCACAGCAACCTCCCCCACCACCGAATCAAGAAAATGAAGCCCCACCGAGGGTCCAGCAAGAACGACCAGCTGTAGGAGAAGAAAGGGCCCCTCGAAATGAGGCGGCCGGAGATAATGAAGAAGTCCAATCGAGGTCCACAGGGAGGGCAAACCGCAGAAATGTTGGTGACCCTCAGCTGGCCGCAGTACAAGACCAAATCAGAGGGCTCCAGAATGTGGTAGAGCAGCTCTCTCGAGCAAGGTCTCAAGTCCCCCGTGATGGGGACGAGAGGTCCAAGGCCAGAGACGCTCGCCGACCACGCAGCCCAATTTCCCGCCGAAGGAGAGAAGCCAGCTACGAAGATCCCGACGAGCGAGACTACAGGATCATGGCGGGCGATTCCCCCCTCGTCGAGGAGGTTCTAATGACTCGCGCAGGGAAGGGTAAAATCCCCTCGTCCGTCTACAGATATGACGGAACCACGAATCCAGCCGAGCATCTGGACCATTTTGTGCACCTAATGCACCTGTATGACCATCCGAACAACTACTGGGCCAAGGTGTTCGTCACTTCCCTCACCGGAATGGCCCAAGAATGGTACAAAAAGCTCCCCCCGCGCTCAATCCGAGGGTACTATGACCTGACGGATGCTTTTGTCAGCCACTTCAACTCGCTGAAGGCACCAGCTCCGGCTGCGACCGCTCTTTATAGCCTGGTCCAAGGGCCGAACGAGACTCTCAGATCCTTCATGGGGAGGTTCAATAAAGAGATTTTGTTGGTAGAAAAGCCCTCGATGGACTTTTTGAGGCACGTTCTATTTGGGGCCATCAACATGAAGCATTACGTCAGCAAGGAGTTTGTGGAGGAAGTGGCCAAGAAGAAGCCGCGCTCGTTGATGGAAATTAGGGAGATTGCCGATTCTTTCTTTACCCTCGAGGATATGTACATAGCGAGGGATCAGAAGATGGCAAATGCCCCTCGCCCCAACAGAACCCACGAGGACAAAGTGGAGCCCCACCGGAGTCACCGCCGCAGCCCAATACCCGCTCGCCGTCATTCCTCTCCTCTGCGGAGGCTCGAGCGTGTCCCCCTCAACCGCCCAATTGCCGAAGTTTATTCCCTGGCAGACCAGAAGCTGTTTAAGAGACCGCCCAAGCTGAGAGAAACCGAGGCTCAGAAGCGCTCGGGGAAATACTGCGCTTTCCATAAGCAGAAGGGGCATGACACTAATGAATGCCGCCACCTGGAGAAGGAAATTCAGCGGCTGATTGCTGGGGGGCACCTCAAAGAGTTTGTGAAAGTACTAGAAGGGTACGATGAACATTGCGCGGAACGAGCGCTCGGGAGGAGAAGAAGCCGCTCACGCTCCCGAAGTCCTCGTCGCCAGCGCCCTGAGACAAGCGAACGCGGCAAAGGGAAAGGGGCGGATATGGAAAATCAGCCCTTTGCGGTCATTCACATGATCGCTGGAGGGCCCTCAGGAGGCGATTCCAATGCTTCTCGCCGTCGCCATGTCCGGAGCTATAACCAAAGAACGTCATTCCCTCGCCCAGTGCTCTCCGTGGACAACTCGTCGCGCTCGAAGGAGGATGATGTCATAGGGTTTACTGAGAAAGATCTTGAACATATTGTAACGCCCCATGGGATAGGAAAAACCTCTGACTGTCCCATGGTGGTTAGTTTAGACGTTCATAACCACACTGTAAAGAGGGTTTTATTTGATAGTGGAAGCTCTGTGAACGTTCTCCCGTACTCAACGTTTCAACAAATGAACATAACAAACATCCCCCTCGAACCTCTCAGAACTGCCCTCGTAGGGTTTGGAGGTTCCGAGATCGTCCCTCGCGGACAAATTCGCTTGGCCACCTCTTTTGGTCGCGCCCCACAGCGAAAAACTTTGAGCGTCCTCTACACCATCGTTGAGGTGAATCTTCCTTACAATATCATCATTGGGCGCCCAGCCCTCGTGGATTTCAAGGCCGTAATCTCCACATATCACCAGAAGGTCAAGTTCCCTACCCCCGAGGGTACCGGGGAAATTCTATGTAACGTCAAAGAAGCTTGGGAATGTTACATACTTTCGCTTCGAAGCCACAAGCCCAAGCAGTCCATTCAACCTGGGTCTACTAAGAAGTCTGTTGACTTCCCCGAATTAGACGAAGATGGCCCCGAGCGCAAAAGAGCCAAGCTGTACCGAAAGAAGAATAAAAAGAGGACCCCTGGAGAGGTCCAGTGTTCAGAGAATAGGCCACCGGGGGCCGTCGAGGGTTCTTCTTCAGAAAACGAGGGTGATGAGCCCAAGGGTATGCTTACCGGAAAAAAACGAGCGCTAGAGGGGCCGAGGCCGGAGGTTCGGATTGAGCCCACCGAGGAGTTTTTGACCGTTGAATTGGAGCCTGGGAACCCGGATAAAACCACCCAGATTGGCTCGGGCCTGGATGGGCCCTCGCAAGTTTTGATGATCGACTTCCTACGGGAGAACCTAGACATTTTTGCGTGGAAAGCTTCTGAGCTCACCGGGATAGATCCGAGCGTCATTGTCCACAGACTGAACGTGGATCCAACCTTCAAGCCCATAAAACAGAAGAAGAGGGACGTTCATGGCTTTAGGAAACAGGTTATCGAAGAAGAGGTTAATAAATTGCTTGATGCTCAGTACATCGAGGAAATTTTGTACCCAGAATGGCTTTGCAATGTGGTGCTCGTCCCAAAGAGCGCCAATAAGTGGCGTATGTGCAACGACTTCACGGATCTCAACAAAGCGTGCCCCAAAGACCATTACCCACTACCGAGGATTGATCAGTTGGTAGATTCTACAGCCGGGTGTGAACTCATGAGTATGATGGATGCCTTTCAGGGATATTATCAAATCTTTATGGCGCCCGAAGATCGCCCCAAAACTTCGTTTATTGTGCATTTGGGTGTTTACTGTTTCAAAGTCATGCCCTTTGGGCTCAAAAACGCGGGAGCAACCTATCAACGCCTCGTCAATAGAATGTTCGAGCGCGAAATTGGAAAATCTATGGAGGTATATGTAGACGACATGATAGTCAAGAGTGAGCGCCAACGCTCCCATCTGGAAGATCTCAAGCGGACTTTCGATATCCTTCGTCGCTACGGAATGAAGTTGAACCCATCAAAATGCACCTTTGGCGTTCGAGGCGGTAAATTTCTGGGATACATGGTCAGTCAACGTGGCATAGAGGCAAACCCCGAAAAGATTAAAGCAATCCTGGACATACCCTCCCCTCGCAATCTGAGAGAGGTCCAGGTGCTTGTGGGTAAGATCATTTCATTAAATAGGTTCATCTCTCGCTCAGCGGATAGGAACCTACCCTTCTTTAAAATTTTGCGTAACGCTCGCAACTTTACTTGGAGCGCGGACTGCGAAAAGGCCCTGCAGGACATGAAGCAGTATCTTTCGAGCGCGCCTCTGCTGACCAAACCTAACCCGGGGGAGAACTTGTTTATCTATTTATCAGTTTCCTTGGAAGCGACGAGCGCTGTCCTCGTGGCAATCCGCGAGCGTACGCATAGGCCGGTGTATTACCTAAGCAAAACCTTGCAGGGGGCTGAGAAGAGGTACATGGAAATTGAGAAATTTGCCTTTGCGCTCGTTAACGCATCCCGAAGGCTGAGGCCATATTTTCAGGCTCACTCCATCACAGTGCTTACAGATCAACCACTCAAACAAGTGCTATCTAAGCCGGATGTTTCGGGAAGGTTAATTAAATGGGCGATTGAACTCAGTCAGTTTGATATCTCCTTCGAGCCTCGTACAGCCATACAGGCTCAGGCAGTGGCCGATTTGTTGATAGAACGTTTCAATTTGGAGACTGTGCCATCGGCGGATGAGGGTTTATGGCTTTTGCACACGGATGGCTCCTCGACCTCACAGGGGGGAGGAGCCGGGGTGACCCTCAGGGATCCCCTCGGGGCAGAAGTTGACTACGCAATCAAGCTGGCGTTTCAAGTCACCAACAACGAAGCTGAGTATGAGGCCCTCATCCAAGGGCTCAGGATTGCGCTCCAAAATGGGGCCACTCGTGTCACAGCATACGTTGATTCGCAGTTGATCGCGAGTCAAATTGATGGTAGCTATGAGGCTCGAGAAGCCACCATGGCACAGTACCTATCGAGCGCCAAATTGGAGATAGCCAAGTTCAAGGAATTCCATCTTTTGCAAGTTCCGAGGGCTGAAAACGAGCGTGCTGATGCTCTCTCCAAGTTTGCATCGTCCCTAGAAGGCTCTAACAAGCGTGCTGTTACATTTTTTAGGACTGAAGAGCCCTTGATAAGTAGAGGAGAACCTTCGAAAGAGGTACATATGATTGATCCCTCCGAGCCTTGTTGGCTCGACGAGATTGTCAGATTCCTCCAGGATGGAACATGTCCGAGCGACAAAGTTGAGGCTCGTAGGGTCAGGAGCAAGGCCCCTCGTTTCTCATTGGATGCCGAGGGTCGATTATTCAAGCGATCCTTCCAGGGCCCACCGTTGAGATGCTTGAGACTCTCGCAGGCCAAGGAGGTTTTAGAACATGTGCACAGTGGAAGTTGTGGGAACCATTCGGGCGGCCGAATCTTGGCGAAGAAAATCTTAAGGAGCGGTTTTTACTGGCCCTCGGTATTGCAAGATGCCATTAGGTATTCCAAGAAATGCCCCAAGTGCCAGTTCCATTCCAACACTCCTCAGTTGCCGGCAGCTCAAATGATTCCTATTGATGTTTCATGGCCTTTTGATCAATGGGGCATTGATATCGTGGGACCTCTCCCAATGGCGGTCGGGCAAAAGAAGTTCGTAATACTTGCTGTGGATTATTTCACTAAGTGGGCTGAGGCAGAAGCGGTCGCTAAGATAACGTTCAAGGTTGTGAGGGATTTCATTTGGAAAAATATCATCTGCAGATACGGCATCCCGAGGGTGCTCATCTCGGATAACGGTTCCCAGTTTATCGCTGCTGACACACGGGATTGGTGCTATGAACTAGGGATCGAACAATGATTCACTTCCGTGGGTCACCCTCAAGCTAATGGTCAAGCTGAAGTGACCAACCGAACCATACTCCAGCATTTGAAAACGATGCTCGAGAGTAAGAAGGGAGAATGGGCTGAAGAACTTCAGGGAGCTCTGTGGGCGTACCGTACTACTCCGCGAGCGGCAACGGGGGAAACCCCTTATTCCCTCGTGTACGGCTCCGAGGCCATGATACCTGCGGAAATTGCTCAAGAATCCGCACGCGTAGCCTATTTCGAGCCTGCCGCCAACGAGGCCAATCGGGCGCTCGAGTTAGATTTGCTGGATGAGAAGAGGAATGCTGCTTGGGCACGTATCCACAAATACAAAGCAACCGTTGCTCGCCAGTACAATAAACGTGTTAAGGAAAGGACTTTCCAGCTAGGGGACTTGGTCCTCAAAAAAGTTGAAGTCTCCAAACACGTAGGTAAGTTGGACCCCAATTGGGAAGGCCCCTTCAAAGTCATTCAAGTACGAGCAAATAACACCTACTTGTTAGAGACTTTGCAAGGCGAGCGTCTCCCTAGGCCATGGAATGCATGTAACCTTAGAAGGTTCTACGTGTAAACTTCAATTTCTTTGTAATGACCCGTCTGCGGCATGAAGTGCTTTCCTTTGACAGAAAGCGTGTTGTAGTCATTTCCAAAAAATGCATCTATATAACAGTAAGTATTTAATTCTTTGTTTTTGTTATCTGCTTGCTTTCTTATTTGATCTAAGGATTCGAGCAAGAAAAGGCCTACTCCGTGTCGAGCACCCTCCACGTCGAATGGCCTACGCAATACACCAATCGTTTCAAAGTTACACTGTCCAAGGTGTTGATAACCATCCACTGGTAACAGTTTGAACGCTCGCAAGAGTTTAAACCCTAGGAATGAGCGTGTCGAAAGGCGGGATGCTAAACGCTTAATTTACGACCACTAAGTGCTCGTCACGTTAGTTCGCGCTTGTAAACCCCCTGTGACCCTCATCCACTTGGGTAAGAGCGCGCTCGTAAATAGTGGATGCCACTAACACTACGGCTACGCTCGTTTTAACCCCTACTTAGCAAATCCTACAGGCGATTTCTAAGTATGATCAATTTTCTGGAACAATCAAGATAGAGATGCACGCCAAATGTCTAAGGCCGATACTTAATTAAATCTTTAGGGATTTCCTAAGTTCAAATTCGAGCCTCAATGAGAATACAGCCAGGGAACATTCATAAGGATCGCCCTCGTGCCCCTATTTGCATCTCCCAATATTCCAGCCGTAAGCCAATTCTTGGCTAAAGATTTCCTAAGTCTGGATTCGAAACTTCATTTCAAAAGTGGCCAGGGAACCCTCTTAAGGATCACCCTCGCGCCTGTATTTCCTCAAAGGTTTTCTAAGTCCAAATTCAAGGTTCATTTCTACTATGGCCAGGGAACCCTCCTAAGGGTCACCCTCGCGCCTGTATTTGCAATAGGCCAACTGCCTGACGTCGTGGGCTTCTAAGCTTAATATGCATGGTGATGAGTGTCAGAGGACCGTCGTAAAAGACACCCTTGCATACTTACACACTTATCGCAAACGCTCAAACAGCAGATATCGATATGAAAGCGGCGAGCACAATGAAATAACATCATTCATCATTCCAAAGTAAAGGACAACGCATTCAAACATCCCAGCAGAAAGAGAAGAATTATAATATATGAGGGAAAAGAGCATAGAGAAGTCCAAAACATCCAAGGAAGTAATCTGAAGATTAATTACAGACAATAATTGTTCATAAATATGACAAGGAATTTAAACCAACAAGGAAAGGGATCAATATAAGGAGTTTCACTGGGCTGGAGCATCGGGCTCGGGAGGGGCGGTTGCGAGGGGAACTGGAGCCAACACATTAGCGTCAGAAGTTTGGGCCTCGCCAGGTTCCTCAGCATCCACTATGTCCACGATGGTGCCCTCGTCTTCAATCAGGAGGGGCTCGGGATCTACCCTGTTGGCAGCTATAAACTCCCTTTGGAGTGTTTCCACCAACTCCTGGTACTCAGGCTCCGCCAGATTCTCAGTAGGATCCTCATCCTGGACCATTGGCTCGCAATTCTCATCCAGGTCCATGCGTAGACGAGCGTCGGATCGAGCACTTTCAGGAGCCAGTCCCAATTTCACCATTTGCCCGATCGCTTTATGGAAAAAGCGTCGAGCGTTGTCAAAGCACTGGATGTTTGCTGCGAACACGAAGGCTTTGGAGCGCGCGAACTTCTTCACCGCCTCCCAGGATACCTTCGCTTCCAAGCCCTGTACTTTGCCTTGCAAGTCAGCAAGGGCCTTGTTGGCTGTCTCGTTCTGGCGAGTGCTCTCCGCCAGCTGCTCACCCAGCTCCCCATTTTGTACCCTCAACTGGTCCCGCTCATCCTTCAATTTCCTGTGACGCTCATTTAGGACCAGAAAGGCGTCATCGGATTTCCTCAGGTTCTCCTTCAGCTGAGCATTCTCAAGGGTGGCGGAATTCAGCTGAGCGCTGACATTGTTGTAATCCTCCTGCATTTGGCCCGGGTCCGTGATGCGCAGCAACTTCTTGTACTTGGCCTTATGCTCAGAATAGGCTTGCGCTCGCCCTTGCAAATTCTTCAGTCTCGGGATTACCTCCTGGGAAGCCGTTAACGAGGGTCACTGTCAGAACATAGAAGGGAGAAGGGGGAATTTTATAAAGAGAAGGATTCGAGGACTAACCGTCAGGAGGACGTGGCAGGCGTCATCTGCGACCCGAGCGGCATCATGCTCGTTCAGTTTGTCATGATCGGTGGAAAACTGGAGCTTTCCGACAATGTCGGAGACCATGTTGACAGAAAATGCGCTCTTTTTCAGCAGGACAGGGCCGTCCTTCCTTTGGCGCTTGTACCGAGCGTCACCCCGGCAGCCAATTTTCCAGAAGTCTTCATCCTCGGAGGAAGATGTGTCGCTTCCCTCACCGCGGTGGCCTACAACCACCTCCTTTCCCTTACCGGAGATTGGGACAGAGTCCGGCATCCTCTTCCTTTTGCCTTGGCGCTCGGCCCTAATCCCTTCCTGGATGCGAACTAGATCCCCGGATCGGTTGTGGGAAGTGCTGGAGCTAAGTGCTATGGGCCCCTCGGGAGCAACTGGAGTAGGAGTAACCTCCCGAGCGCCTTCCCCAGTGAGGTCCTCGACAGGACCAACAGCTGGAACCTCGTTTCCAGCACCTCTGCCTCCATCACCTCGCCCTTGCCTACGCCGAATTCCCCTGCCCCTCGGCGCAGCTGGGGGACGCTCTTGCTGCTGCTGTTGCTGAGGGTTAGCACCAGCTCCCTGAGCACCCAACATGCGGGAAAGGGCTTCAGCATTCATACCTCGCGATAGTACTTGAACACCTGCAAATAAAGAGGAAACGAGCATCAGAAGTTGGTTGCTTGAGTTGCATATGAGAGAAATACGGCAATTACACCAAGTTAGAAGGTTATTCTAGAAGTTAGAGCGGTTAGTTCCTAGAATCTAACCGTCGAGGGCCATGATGTCAGTTGGAGGATTGAGTATCATGTCTGGGGGGCAAGATAAACCATAACGGAACAATACTCCCTCATTCTTCATCAGGATCTCTGCCTTAATCCATTTTTTCTCAGCCCTCATCTCGAAGGCCAACCCCTGTGCCCAATCCTCAAAAGCTTTATTCCTTGTTCTTTCTCTAACCAGAGGACGCTCGCCATGGATCATCCACTGACGGTGAACCCCAAAGATCCCCCCAGGGGCCCCCACGAAGAAGTACTTCTCCTTCCAATGTTCGCCGTAGGAGGAGGACGGGGAGTCTATCATTTTAAAGCCTGATTTGGCCTGGGCGTAATAAAACCCGTCCGTAGGCGACGAGCGGGGCGAGCGGGCAACTTGTATCAAACTATCAAAGTTGATAATCGAGGGAGCATGGCCTAGAGCTCTCATCACTATTATGAAGGTGTTGATTAGGGCTATGCCGTTGGGCAGGATTTGTGAAGGGTAGAGCGCTAGGTGGTGATAAATGGTAGCGGCGGAGTGAGCGATAGGGAATCTTAATCGCCCAGCCAAGACCGCATCCCAGTAGACCGTTATCATTCCCGGTGGTGGTTGATTTGCCCTCTCCCCCTCCTCAGGGAGTCGCATGGGAAATACCGCCTCATCCCAGTAAGCTTTTGCCTTCAACTCCTCCAGATCATCGAGCGTCAAAATACTCTCAATCTCATCCGGAGATCTGTCCGTCTGATGGCGATTATCTTGCCTCACACGAGTGGCAGGCTCCCTTCCTCTCCTTTGGCGCCCTCTTGAGGGCCCAGCTTCAAATTGACGCCCGGATGGTCCTGCTTCGCCCTCGGGGGCCGCCATGGCCACTGTAACCCTGTGATCTTGGGGTCGCGTGGCACTGTTCAAAACCGGGAACACTCTCTCCCCTTGTCTCTGCATCTCCATCACATTGTTCATCTCTTCAAAAACATCATCAACCTCTTCGTCTCTGACAGCGGCTGGAGCCTGGGCCACTGGAACCGCCATGGGAACCTCATCACTGGGGGACGCTCTAGCCATGGGAACAGCGGTAAGAATGTCACCCTGAGGGGAAGAGCTCCCCACCGACATCTCATCTATTTCCCTTACAAAGGCATCGGCGTTATGGCCAGCCATGTTTGGGTTTTGGTTTTTGGAGAAGAAGGGTTCTGGGAAAGGTTTAATACCGGAGAAGAAATCCTCACTCAGAGAAATACTATTCTCTAGCAACCTGGATCTAAAGTTAGTAAAAAAGAATGAGTGCTTAAGGAATTTTACCCGGAAAGTTGAAGAACGGGAACTCGCCGGAACTTGGGAAAATTGCAGAAGATTTGTTGCAGCGTATGTGCTTGAAAGGGATGAATGCGTGAAAGAGGTTCAAAGACTCTGCAATTCCCTATTTATAGAGGAGGATTTGCGTTAATTAGGGCTTAGGATTTCAAATGGCAATCATTTCCCGCCTAGGAAATCCCCCCACTTTTGGTAACCGCCTCACGTCTCCCGGAGAGCACGCGCCTACGTTCCCTCTCAGCATTAAATGCGGACAGGACTTCAATTAATGCGGTGTCAGACTATGTCCGTTACGAAAGTCAAGCAGTCACTTCTCTAGCAGTGACTCGACCCTCGGGTAATTCAAAATTCAAGGCTCCTTCTTTATAAATTCTACAGTACGCTCGAAGCGATACTACAGAATTTAGGGGGCAAAATGATGAGACCTAAAATCACGCTCGAATCAGAGCCGCCCACGTGTCAGCACATCGCTGGCTAAGGCCAAGACGCTCGCGTTGATGGGCTCGTGAGCCTTCCCAGCCCACTCATTTGCCAGCTAATATAATCCGTCAAGCAGCGGATGACAATTCAGGCCAAGGGCCAGAATCGACGAGTTTGACGCTCGCATCTCGGCCCTCAGGGTTACCCTTCTCAAGGAAGCACCCACATGGGGCCCCCCATTAATACGCTCGGTATTTCGGCGCTCAAGGGTCATCTATCGTGAGGAGGCCATCCATACACTCTTCGAGCGTCACCAACGCTCATGCCTGACCAGGCCCCGCTGCGTTGGACCCGAACCTCGGCAGAGAGAATCTTAGGCCCATCCCCCGCGTCACCCTCGCCAACGACTTCTGACACAAAGGTAGTGCGCACTACGCATCTGACACGCCGCCTCCTTTTCAGAAACGTCCTTCTCATACCTTCACAGGCCGCCACGTGTTAGGGCAACACAGGTTTGGGACCACACGGTCAATTTACTCTTCTACCCTCACCCCTAACATATAAATAGGGAGAACTCATGCACTCTCCCTTAAGTCATCTTCTACAGACACACTCTATCGTTCTGGGCATTCCCTCTGATCTTCTCAAGCTTTCCATTAACCTCACCACAGTAGCATTACATTTCGCACTCTTGGTGTTATCCTAGCTGGAAGAACCCACGCTCAAAAGGAAACCCAGATCCTGAGGCTTTCACGCCTGTGATGGTCTTTCCCTTTTCATACAAATCTTAAAGTGTTGTTGCATTTAGGAAACTCAGATTCCTGCACCATCAATTTTGATAATTATATTTTTGACGTAAAATATATCTTTGCGGTAGTTAGTGCAATAAAATACTATTTGAGGTTATGCTCAAGATTAAACAAATTACCGAGGGATTTTTGTTTTCTTAACTTTTTTGTTCTTTTATTATTCTCATTTATAATTTAAGATTTTTTTAAAATTGATTTTATAATTATAATCAAAGATATTTAAAAATTGGATTTAATAATTTATTCACGTAATTAAAAAATGTAAATTTGTATTTTTTTTCACTTTGAATTTTAATACATTTTAGGATATTTTAATTAATTTGATGGGGTCAAAATACGATCGTCCCACGTTAGGACACGTGGCACCACCGAGATGATGACATCTGTCTCCCCAAGGTTGCACCCATCAGTGCACGAGTGCTAAGCCCAACGAGCGCTATCCTTCTTCAGGAGTTAAGCCCAACGAGCGCTGTCACTCTCACGAGCGCCATTCATACTGTATGATTGGCACGTCCACGTGCCAAGGGAGCCCTCTTCGAGCGTCACACTCCCTCAGAGTGGCCTTCCCTTCTGGCTCATTACTTGAACTGGAGCCTTCATTCCCCCCAGCGGATATCTTGGCCTCCGATACTCTGGGTTGTCACGAGCGTGCTCTTAAGCCCTCGTTACCAACCACCCAAACGGCTCTCTGACACATCGTACATGCCCGCGCACCTGCCACTGTTGGCAGCACCAACTTTTGGCCGCTTTTGCAGAAGATTCCTCCTAGGTTTCTCTCTCATGGCGCCACGTGTTAGGGCAACATTCGGCCAGGACCACTTGAGACAAATGACCAAAGGGCCCTTGACCCTCAACTATAAATAGCTAAAGTCATCTTCTACACTGGTAAGCAATCTTCATCACTGAAACTATTACTGAACCTACGTTTCTCCTTCATACCTTGAACTGACTTGAGCGTCGGAGAGCCAAACTGGGTATCACCCCCAGTTCCCCCAGCTTGGCCTTCTGACTTTTATTGTGCTTGTCCCAACAGGTAGAACCCCCTTTCTCATTTCCGGCGAATCTCCGGCGGTTTCCTCCACAACTTCGGACCCACACATTCTAAACCCATCATTTTTGGCGCCGTCTGTGGGAAACCGTTTCTCCATCCCTTTCTTTTTTTCTGTTGGTAGAAGAGCAAGCACACTTGTACCCTTTCCAATCATGGTCGCTACAAGGTCTGGAGCCGTAGGAGGGGGAGACCACACTTCCCCCGAGGTCAATATCGTTATTCCCCCAGCCTCTGCGGACGGAGGCCCACCGCTCACCGCCGTGGGTGGAGAGATGCTCCCCGCCACCGGAGTAACACCACAAGCAGAAGCTTCAGCTCCTTCGCCAACGCTGCCAGTTTCCGCCGCCGCCGGAGGAATCTCTCTCTCGGCCCCTCCCCATCTGCTACAGAACTCATGGGTCCATCCCCAGGTGAATCCCGGAGTGCAGGGCTACATGATGCCCCCACCCGGATATACCCTCACCCCGGCTGTTATGGTGCCGCCGGTCCAGCCGTATCATGCTGGTCAGATCCAGCTCCCGGTGGTGATCCCCAGGGAGATTGAAGGAGTGGAGTTACCTCCACTAACCACCCAGCAGTTGAGGGCTCTCTATGCCCAATGTGAGGTTCAGGCGGCCCAGGGAGCATGGGAGAGGTTCCATTCCATGTACTTTCCCTCTGGGCAGGCCACTCAAGTTGCAGCCCCTTTGGGCGGACAACAAAATTTTCCCCTCAGAGAAGCCCAGGCTGTCCTGAGGGCACAACCGCCGCCACCACCAGCCAGAGAAGCGCCCCAGCAGGAGGGCAACGAGTGTCCCTCCATGGGCAGGAATAAGGAGCCCACGGAACGAGTTAACGAGAACGAAGGGGACTCTCATGTCTCCAAAAGGGGCTCTCGAGCCCCCAGGCAAGGGGACAGGCAAGGGGACGTGAATCCTGACATCCTCGCGGCTGTGCAAGACCAGCTGTAGGGTTTAAAGGATATTGTGGGACAGCTCTCACGAGGGCGATCAACTCAGATCTCCCCTAGTCGGGATGAACGGGTTGACGCCAGAAGCGTCCGTACCAAGGACCACCCACCAAAGGTCCCCCACCGCAAGGAGCCGGAGGAAAACTTCGGCACGTATGAGTACCACCTGTTGGCGAGGGGCTCGCCCCTCGTGGAGGAAGTTTTGATGGCCCAAGCAAGCATGGCCAAAATCCCCACTTCCATCAACCGATACGACGGGACGACTGATCCAGCTGAACACTTGGATCATTTTTTGCATCTCATGCACCTCTACGAGCATTCCAGCAACTATTGGGCGAAAGTCTTTGTCACTTCCTTGGTAGGAATGGCTCAGGAGTGGTACAAACGACTGCCGCCGCGCTCGATTCACTCATATGAAGAGCTGGCTCATGCTTTCCTCAACCACTTTAATTCTTTGAAAGCGCCAGTCACCGCACCTACTGCCCTTTACAACGTGGTGCAAGGCAAGAGCGAGTCTCTGCGCTCGTTCTTCGCCCGCTTCAACAAGGAGATCCTGCAGGTGGAGAGGCCTTCTATGGATTTCTTGATCCCGGTGCTCTTCCAGGCTGTGGATCACAAGCAGTATGTGAGCAAGAAGTTTGCCGATGCCATTGTAGAAAGGAGGCCAGGGACCCTCATGGCCTTAAGAGAGGTAGCCGAGCCGTTCTTCGCGCTCGAAGACATGTATGGGACGAATGGTCCCCGGCATCACAGTCCAGCCAGGAACGAGCGACCCCATCACGAGCGGGGACGAGAGGGGGTAGTCAAGAAGGAGCGCCCTCAAGAGCGCAAAAGGTCGCCACCACCCCCTCGTCGATTTGAGCGGGTCCCGCTCACCAGACCGAATTCAGAAGTCTACAACCTCTCCGATAAAAAGCTCTTTAAGAGACCCATCAAGATGAGGGAAACGGACTCGCTCAGGCGCTCGAGCAAATACTGCGCATTCCACAAGCAGAGGGGGCACGACAGGGATGAGTGCCGCCAGTTGGAAGCTGAGATTCAGAGGCTCGTCGCAGGGGGCCACCTGAAGGAATTTGTCCGGGTGCTCGAGCGTTATGATGAACACTACAACAAGCGCGCTGGAGGAAGAAGGAGAAGTCCGTCCCGATCGAAGAGCCCAAGGGGGAGAGGACCCCCTGAAAGCAGCAGCCGCCGGGGCAGTAAAGGAAAAGCCCCTGAGCAAGAAAACGAACCTTTCACAGTCATAAATATGATTGCAGGAGGCTCGTCAGGAGGGGATTCCAACGCCTCCCGGCGGAGGTATGTCCGGAGCTACAACCAACGCCCAGCAGTGCCTAAACCCATCTACGCCATCCAGAGTTCAAGCGCTCAAAGGTCAAGAGAGAATGATGTAATAGGCTTCGATGATAGGGATTTAGAGCATATTGTAACACCTCATGGGGAGGGTGTAACCTCCGATTGCCCCATGGTGGTTAGTGTAGATGTTCACAATCACGTTGTAAAAAGGGTGTTGGTGGATAGTGGAAGCTCTGTTAATGTTTTGCCTTATTCCACATTCTTAAAGATGAAGGCTGACCTTCCGCTCGAGCCTCTAAAAACAGCCCTCATTGGTTTTGGAGGTTCGGAAGTTGTCCCCCGAGGGCAAATCCGCTTAGCCACCTCATTTGGCCGAGCCCCTCAGCGCAAGACCCTTTTGGTAACATATGCGGTGGTGGAGATCGACATTCCTTATAACATCATAATTGGGCGCCCTGCCCTCGTTGATTTCAAAGCCATCATTTCCACCTACCATCAGAAGATTAAATTCCCCACCTCCGAGGGCGTGGGGGAAGTACTGTGTAATGTACGAGAGGCTTGGGAATGCTACATGTTGTCCCTCAAGAAGCCTAGAGCGGAGAAAACTTTCCAAGTTGGGTCCACAAAGAAATCTGTGGATTTTCCCAATCTGGATGAGGACAGCCCAGCACGGAAAAGGGCGAAATTGAACAAGAAGAAGAACAAAAAGAAGAAGGGAGACAACGTGGAGAATCCCCTCGAAAGTGCACCACCAGGGACCGTTGGTGGATCGTCCTCAGAAGGAGACGAGCCAGGAGAGGGTGAGCCAGCACCCGGTGACCGTTTGACCGGAAAGAAGAGGGCGCTCGAACTTCCTCGCCCTGAGATAAGGATCGAACCCTCGGAGAAGTTCCTGACCATTGAGTTGGAACCCGGAAACAAGGATAAGACTACTCAGATAGGATCTAACCTCTCGGGGCCCTCTCAGATTATGATGATTGACTTCCTCAGGGAGAACAGTGATGTATTTGCGTGGAAAGCCTCCGACCTCACAGGGATTGACCCAAGCGTCATTGTCCATAGGCTTAATGTGGATCCCTCTTTCAAACCCATCAAGCAGAAAAAGCGGGATGTACATGGCTTTCGAAAGAAAGTCATTGAAGAGGAAGTTAATAAACTCCTGGAGGCTCAATATATCGAGCCCATCTTGTACCCGGAATGGTTGTGTAATGTCGTCTTGGTGCCCAAGAGCGCGAATAAATGGCGCATGTGCAACGATTTCACGGATCTCAACAAGGCCTGCCCTAAAGATCCTTACCCGCTGCCCCGGATTGACCAATTGGTGGATTCGACCGCTGGCTGCGAGCTCATGAGCATGATGGACGCTTTCCAGGGATACTATCAGATCTTTATGGCCCCAGAAGACCGCCCCAAAACCTCGTTTGTTGACCATCTGGGGGTATATTGCTTCTTAGTCATGCCTTTCGGACTCAAGAACGCCGGAGCTACGTATCAACGGCTCGTCAACAAGATGTTTGAAAAAGAAATTGGAAGGTCCATGGAGGTTTACGTGGATGATATGATTGTCAAAAGCGAGCGCCAGGACTCCCACTTGGAAGATCTCAAGCGCACTTTTTCAATCCTGCATCAGTATGGGATGAGGTTGAACCCTTCGAAGTGCACCTTTGGGTACATGGTCAGTCAGAGGGGAATTGAGGCCAATCCGGAGAAGATCAAGGCCATATTGGAAATCCCCTCCCCTCGAAATTTGCGGGAAGTGCAAGTCCTAGTAGGAAAAATCATCTCGTTGACCAGGTTTATTTCGCGCTCGGCGGACAGGAACCTTCCCTTCTTCAAAATTTTGAGGAACGCACGTAACTTTGCTTGGACAGAAGAATGCGAAAGGGCGCTGCAAGATATGAAGGCTTACTTATCGAGCGCACCACTGCTGACTAAGCCCGTCGAAGGTGAGAGATTATTTATGTATCTTTCCGTTTCTTCCGAGGCCACAAGCGCGGTTCTGATCGCTATACGGGAGCGGAAACACTTACCTGTCTATTATCTGAGCAAAACATTGCAAGGAGCCGAGAAGAAGTATTTGGAGATTGAGAAATTCGCGTTTGCTCTTATTAACGCCTCAAGAAGGCTGAGACCTTACTTTCAAGCGCACTCCATAACGGTTCTCACCGACCAACCCTTGAAGCAAGTGCTGTCTAAGCCAGACGTGTCTGGGAGATTAATCAAATAGGCCATCGAACTGAGCCAGTTTGACTTATGCTTCGAGCCCAGGACCGCGATACAGGCTCAGGTGGTAGCTGATTTGTTGGCAGAACGCTTTGGTTTAGAGCCTGCCGTTCAGGAGAGTGAGAGGTTATGGGTCCTGTACACAGATGGTTCCTCAACCTCTCAAGGGGGAGGAGTAGGAGTGGCCCTTAGAAACCCCGATGGGATTGAGCTGGACTTTGCAATCAAGCTGGATTTCCAAGTCACTAATAACGAAGCAGAATATGAAGCCCTCGTGCAAGGATTGAATATTGCTTTTCAGAATGGAGCCTCCAGAATCACCGCTTATGTGGATTCACAGTTAATTGCGAGCCAGATTGAAGGAACTTATAAGGCTCGAGAAACCACCATGGTGCAGTACCTGAGTAAAACCAGAGAAATCATCGGGAAGTTCAAGGAATTTCATCTACTTCAAGTACCACGGGAGGAGAACGAGCGTGCGGACGCTCTGTCAAAGTTTGCGTCAGCTTTGGAAGGTACTTCTGAGTGTTCTGTTACGTTCCTTAAGACTGAGGAACCTTTGATCAGGGAAAGGGTCGCCATTGGAATAGTCGCTATGATTGATCCAAACGAGCCCTGTTGGCTTGACGACATCGTCGTTTTCCTTAGGGATGGAATTCTCCCCACTGGCAAGGTGGAAGCTAGGAAAGTCCGAAGTAAGACCCCTCGTTTCGCTTTGGATCACGAGGGGAGGTTATTCAAGAAATCATTCCAAGGACCCCCAATGAGATGCCTGAGGCCCTCACAGGCGAAGGAGACGCTTGAACTCATCCACAATGGAAGCTGTGGGAATCATTCCGGAGGGCGTATCCTGGCAAAGAAGGTTCTGAGAAGTGGGTTTTATTGGCCTACAGTTCTCCAAGATGCCATTGAATTTTCGAGGAAGTGCCCTAAGTGCCAATTTCATTCAAATCTCCCTCAATTGCCAGCCACACAGATGATCCCAATAGACGTCTCTTGGCCTTTTGACCAGTGGGGAATAGACATCGTGGGCCCCTTGCCCATGGCTGCGGGACAAAAGAAGTTTGTCATTTTAGCCGTCGACTACTTCACCAAGTGGGCCGAGGCCGAAGCCGTTTCAAAAATCACTTTCAGGGTTGTGAGGGACTTCATTTGGAAAAACATCATTTGCAGGTACGACATCCCGAGGGTGCTTATCTCTGACAACGGATCCCAGTTCATAGCAGCCGACACACGAGAGTGGTGTTCTGAGTTGGGGATCGAGCAACGATTTACCTCCGTAGGACACCCTCAAGCCAATGGGCAAGCAGAAGTTACCAATAGAATCATCTTGCAACATCTGAAAACCATGCTTGAGAGCAAGAAAAGTGAATGGGCTGAAGAGCTGCAAGGAGCGCTTTGGGCTTATCGCACTACCCCACGAGCGGCCACTGGAGAAACACCTTACGCGCTCGTTTATGGATCAGAAGCGATGATACCAGCGGAGATAGTAAATGAATCCGCTCGTGTCGGCTATTTCGAGCCTCAGCTCAACGATGGCAACAGGAGCTTGGAGTTGGACTTGCTGGATGAAAGGAGAGACAAAGCCTGGGCTAAGATCCACCATTATAAGGCCTCTGTGGCCCAACAGTACAACAAGCGTGTGAGGGAAAGAACTTTCCAGTTGGGAGACTTGGTTTTGAAGAAAGTGGAAGTGTCCAGGCACGTGGGGAAATTGGACCCCAATTGGGAAGGCCCATTCAAGGTCGTACAACTCAGAGCTAACAACACTTACACCCTGGAGACACTTCAAGATGAGCGCTTGCCTCGCCCTTGGAATGCATGTAACCTCCGGCGGTTTTATGTTTAAAAGCTCTTTGGGGAGCATGATGTAACAACCCTCTTTGTTGGGTTCCTCTGTACTTCCAATTGTGAGTAAGTTCCAGTATAACTTTTTCTTAATTGTTCTAACATTATGTTTCTTTGATCGCTTGAATGGATGAGACCCATGTCCCTCGTTTTCACGAGCATGGTTGGCAATCCCTTCCTATATGAATGCTGATATTTCGCACGGGTTACACTGGCCAGCACTCTACTCCGCTTGGGGGGACGCCCTCATAAGGATAGACTGGTTACGCTCATAACCAATTAAACGATATAGGGAAGAATCCTAGTAGGCCTTGGCCGTTTCTTAAAACGCCTTGCGCTCGAAAATGGGATCGCCGGTAGACGGAATTTCACGAGTCCTGAACGAGGGCACCTCTCAGTAAGACCCTCGTAAATACTCAAGACTTAGCATAATTTCCGGGAACAAGAAGAAAGTCCCCAAGTCTTGAACGAGGGCAATCTCACAATAAGACCCTCACGATCGCTCAAGACTTAGACAAATTTTCAAGTCTTATGACAAAGGCAAAAATTTATACAAGTCTTGAAAAGGGGGGGCAATCTCACAATAAGACCCTCACGATCGCTCAAGACTTAGGCGAATTTTCAAGTGTTACAGAATTACCAAAATTTCTCAGAAAGTGCTAAAGGCTTAACAGAGAAATAAAACATCCACAGAGTATGCTACACACAGTCTTATTATTATGAGATTTGTTCTAGAAAACTCTAAGCATGAGCTCTGATTTCTAAATAAGCAAAAGAACAAAGTTATGAAGGAGGGGATGTATATTCACTGCAAGAAACATTACAAAATAAGGGCTCAAAGGCCTCTGAACATTGTTTCAAAAGAAGGGAAGAAAACATTAAAGCAGGAAAGTACATAGAAAATTTATAAGAGAAAAGTTTCAGGCGGCTGGAGCAACGTCTTCATCAACGATCACCAGTATATTCTGGGCCACGGGGCCATGGATGGGGCCTTCTGGCTCTTGGGGTTGGGCAGCTGGTGGCTCGGGAGCTTGCGGATCTACGGGCTCGTTGGCATTTGGATCGAGGGCGTTGGCACCATCCGCAGTTGGGACAGGGGCATCCTCTGCAATAGGCGCTTGGGGCTCATCTTCAGGGTTATCATTCTGAGCGGCCTGTGCAGCACCCACTTCCCGATGAGCGCCCGTGTACTCATCTTGGATAAGCTTAACCAAGAAGTCGTACTCCATCTCAGCAATGGCGTCCGCGGGGTCGTTTGGGTCTTCATCCTCCTCCTCACAGCGGTCATTGAACGTGAGCCCTGTGCCCTGTGCCCCCCTCATAGCCGGGTCAGTCAGCCCCTTGTGGATGCCCTGCTCAACGGCCAAGTTGAAGGCATTCTGGGCCTCATCCAAGCAATGCAACGAGGCTGCAAAGTTGAAGGCCTTCGAATGGCAGAACCTGATAAGGGCCTCCTTGTTCGCACGTTCAAGACTCTGAGGCCACTCGTTCATGGTGTCGTTGAATTTCCTCTCAGCCTCCAGAGCCCTCGTCTTCCAGCTCTCCCGCTCGGTCTCCGCCTTCTTGCAGCGCTCGTCAGCCTGGGCCAACTTGTCGTTCAAGCCGCTTCGAGCGCCTTCCACCGCCTGAAAATCCTCCTTCAATTTTCCCAGCTCCCCCTCCGTCTTCTTGAACAAATCCTTAAGGGATTCATACTTAGCTATCTCAGCGTCCAGCTCCGCTTGAATCTGAGCCGGATCGTTGGAACGAGCCATCTTCTTATACTTGGCTTTGCGGTCAGCATAGATGGAGGCCCGCCTTTGGATGTTTTTAAGCCTAGGGAGCACTTGCTGCGGGGGTTTGAAAGAAGGAAAATATTAGCAAGAAAGTGTTAAGAGGTTACAAGGATGACAGTGTAACAAGGGAGTTAAGACTTACGGAGATTAAGGCGTGGGCCGCGTCGTAGGTCACTTTCTCCACAGACTCACTGAAGAGATGCCGGTGGTCCGCCGAGAATTGGGCCTTGTCGTAGAGATTCTCGCTGACGGCTTGAGCGAGCGTGCCAGGCCTTAGCAGAACTGGCCCACCATCGGGGGCACCTGTGAAGTCCTTGTCCCCTCGTCGGGAGAACTCCCATAAATATTCCTCCTCTGAAGAGGAAGTTTCCCCCTCGCCCTTGGGGCCCTCGACCACTTGTTTTCCTTTGCCCTTGATTGCAGCAGTGTCGGGCATCCTCTTCCTCTTACGGGAAGGTCTACTTGCGCTTGGATTGGCCTCGTTCATGGCCAAATTGGGGGGTGGCCTCACCTGATCAGCTGCACGAGGGTCAGCCACCCTCGAGTCGGATGAAGAAGAGGGCCGCACCACTATTCTATTTTCTGGAAGGGCCGCCCTGTTTCCCCCCCGGTTTCGTGGGGGTGGAACTTCTGAAGCTGCGCTCGAACCGGCGCCCCGTTGCCCGCCACGAGCGTCCCCCCTGTTGCCTCGGTTTCGGGGGCGCTGTTGGTCCCCTTGCTGGGCTTGATTCCTGTTGGCATGAGCAAAGCGAGCGGCTTGTCTGATTCCTCCTGCCATCTCTAATATAGCAACTCCTGCAAAAATGGAAAGTACAAGGGTTATAAATCCTTAAACAGAATTATTAAGTGTGCAAATTACAAGTACAAAAAGGTAGTCAGCATTCCTATCTAAAGGTTAGCGCCCTAGGAATCTAACCATCTCTCTCTATATCACGAGCCGGAGGGTTGTCAAGGAAATAGGGATCGTTAGGGAGGCCACACAGGAACATGAGCTCCTCGTCATCTATCCAATCTTTCGCTTGAATGAGGTGGCCCTCGTCCCTCAGGGCTGCTGCCAGATTCTTGGCCCAATCTTTGGGGAGTGCGGGTTGCAAGCGGCTCTTTGCAAACGAGCCCCATTGCGTGGACACCCCAAAGCCCTCTTCTGTTGGGGCCTTGATGAAGATAAATTTCTCCTTCCAATTGGGGCCATAGGTGCTCGAGGGCGAGTTGATCAGTTTCATATGGGCCTTCGCCTGGACGTAGTAAAAACCCACCTCGGGAGATGAACGGGATGAACTAACCACTTGAAAGAGGGAATTGAAGTTCCGCACGAAGGGCTCGTAACCCATGCTCCTCATTAGAATTACGAAGCAGGTCAGGAGAGCCAGGCCGTTGGGCACGATTTGCGACGGGCAAAGATCCAGATCATTCAGCAGGTGGGCCATCGGGATCGAAACAGGGAACCTCAAGCCTCCTGAGCTCACTGTGGCCACGTAAACCGCCATTTCGCCTGGAGGAAGGTTGTTGGCACGCTCGTGTTCCTCAGGGATTCTCCACGTGTAGCGCTCGTCCCAGTAGATAGGCGTCAGCATTGTTTTCACTTCTCCCAACGTAACTGTGCTGGGAGTCTCTTCAGGAGTGCGTTCGGTGGCCTGGTAGCCTGATCCCTCCCCCTCGTGGGGCCCTTTGGATTTCTTGGATTTCTTGCCCTTTCCTTTATTATGGGCTCGTTCTGAAGGCCCTGTTATGACTTCGGCTGTCGGTAGCGGGGTCGCGACGGCCACCGTCACAGTATGGCGGTGGGGGTGAGTGGCACTCTGAGTTATAGGGAGAGTAACTCCTTGCCTTTCTGCCTCTATTACTAAATTCATCTCTTCAAAGAGAGGTTCCACTCCACCTGGATTCCTATCCTCCATGGCCATCACTGCCGCCCCCAACTCCTCGTCTCTGGGGGAATCAGGGGAAGAGGAACTCTCAATGGCCATTTCATGGATTTCACGGGCGAATTCCTCAACGTGTTGGTCAGCCATGACAGAAGCTGAGATTTGGGAGAGATTTAATCTGGGTTAGAGAATGGGAGTTTTCTGGAAAGAAATTAGGATTCCCTAAAGGAGTAAAACCTAAGGGATTACAAAGTCCTAAAGTCCGAATCTAAAGTTAGCAGAGTTAGAAAATTACGCTGGAAGTTTACCTTGAAGATTTCTGAGAAAATCTGGGAGAGAGGTAGAAGATGCTCTAAGAACTGGTGTGCGAGAGAATTCTTTTTGCAAAGGATGCTTGGAAGTTCAGAATGCGTAAAGAGTAGCAAGATTTCAGAATCCCATACTTATAGGGATGGGAGTTGGTACCTTTTTCGGCAATGAATTCAAAATGGTAATCATTTCCCGCCTAGGAAATCGCCCACTTTATGGAACCGTCACATGCTTCCCAATGCTCACGCGCCCCACGCGCGCCCGTATTTAATACTCTGACGTTTCGGATACTCAAGAATAGTACAACATTTAAGGCAAAAGCGTTACGAGCGGTCAGTTGAAAAGACCGCATTAATGGCACAATCAGAGGAAAAATTGCTCAACACGCTAAGTCGTATACGAGCATTGCGTGCAAGAGATAGAAAGTGTCAAAATTCTACAGCCCTTATCACTAAGGACTACAGAATTGGGGGGGCAAAAATGATGGGGTCAAAATACGATCGTCCCACGTTAGGACACGTGGCACCACCGAGATGATGACATCTGTCTCCCCAAGGTTGCACCCATCAGTGCACGAGTGCTAAGCCCAACGAGCGCTATCCTTCTTCAGGAGTTAAGCCCAACGAGCGCTGTCACTCTCACGAGCGCCATTCATACTGTATGATTGGCACGTCCACGTGCCAAGGGAGCCCTCTTCGAGCGTCACACTCCCTCAGAGTGGCCTTCCCTTCTGGCTCATTACTTGAACTGGAGCCTTCATCCCCCCCAGCGGATATCTTGGCCTCCGATACTCTGGGTTGTCACGAGCGTGCTCTTAAGCCCTCGTTACCAACCACCCAAACGGCTCTCTGACACATCGTACATGCCCGCGCACCTGCCACTGTTGCCAGCACCAACTTTTGGCCGCTTTTGCAGAAGATTCCTCCTAGGTTTCTCTCTCATGGCGCCACGTGTTAGGGCAACATTCGGCCAGGATCACTTGAGGCAAATGACCAAAGGGCCCTTGACCCTCAACTATAAATAGCTAAAGTCATCTTCTACACTGGTAAGCAATCTTCATCACTGAAACTATTACTGAACCTACGTTTCTCCTTCATACCTTGAACTGACTTGAGCGTCGGAGAGCCAAACTGGGTATCATCCCCAGTTCCCCCAGCTTGGCCTTCTGACTTTTATTGTGCTTGTCCCAACAGGTAGAACCCCCTTTCTCATTTCCGGCGAATCTTCGGCGGTTTCCTCCACAACTACAAATCGTAAAGTGATTGGATTCGGACCCACACATTCTGAACCCATCATAATTATTTATATCATTTATAGTTTTATTTTTATAGTGTTTTTTTTTAATTTCCAGTAATTTTAAAAAATGGAAAAGTTTTGAGGAGAACAACCCGTTTTCTCCATACTAGGATCATCATCTATTTTTATTATCAATATCAAGTTTATCATTATTTTTGCTTTAGGTGTATTTTATGTTTTAATCTGTTTCTTTATAGTTTATTCATTTCTTTCTATAATTTTTTGTTGTGTTTTTTTTAATCTAAATAGCATTTTTCTTTAATTTGACAAATTTAAATAATTTATTTTATTTTTATCTGAATCGTCATACTTTAAGTATTTTTAATTTTTATATTCATTTTTTAATAACATTAATTTTTAGTTTTTATGTATTTTAACTTTTAATATATTTTATAATTTTCAATTTATTAACTTATTTGTTTCTTCGTATATTTTCTTAAAATTGTGCATTATTTATAGAAATTGAGATAAAATCTTATTTTCTATTCTTTCATTTATTATTCGTATCTAGTTTATTGAAAAGGTAATTTTATATTTATTTCAATTATTCATTATTTCTTTATGTGTGGTTTGTGTAATTTTTTGGTTTGTAAATTAATCTTCTTTAAAATAAATTTTTATTAGATCCTTATATTTAGTATTTATTTTGGTAATGTTTTATGTTTTAATTTTTTTTTTATAGGATTTATTTTTTTTGGTTTCTTGATATTTTAGTAATTTTTATTTAAATAACATTTTCTTCTTCAAATAGATGAATATAAATAATTTATTTTTTTTATTTGACTTTTCATGCCTTAAATTCTGTTAGTTCTTACTATCATTTTTCAATAACATTAATTTTTAGTTTTTGCATTTTTTGTAAGTTTCAATATATTTATTTATAATTTTTAATTTATTAATTAATTTTGTTTCTTCATATAATTCCTAAAAATTATTGCTTTGTGTTTTTTTTTTCTTCTGTGTTGTTAAAATTATTTATAATTTACACCGATTTCAAAATGTCATTTTTATTTTGTAATGTGATTTTTTTATTTTCATTTTCTCTCTTTCATTTTTATTTATTTAGTTCATTAGAAAGTAATTTATTTATTTAACTGATAACATATATTTATTTTATATTGATATATTATTAAATAATAACTATAAATTTTTTTCTATTAGTTAATTATATTTGTGTATAAAAAATATTTATTTAAAATTGATATAATAATATTATAAATTACATACTATACACTAATGCCGTGCATAGCACGAGGTATAGTAGTGTAGATATTTAGTTAGGGCTGTCAATGTGTTGTATTATGACAGATCAAGAAAATTCGAATCTGAATCTGATAAGTATATTCGGTAACCAAATCGGAATTCGATTAAATTCATTGATTTTGAGTTCATATGTAACCATATCCAACCCAATTAATAATAAAGTATACATTTTTATAAAAAAATAACTATAAAAAATAAACATAAATACATAATAATTAACGAATAATTATTATTTAATGGATTGTTTAACGGGGCAATTTTTGAAAACTCCCCATGTGTTTGAAAACTTCCTTTTAGCTCCCCATTTTCAAATACATCATTTGGGGTTTTAGATACGCGATTCTGGGATTTAGATACGCGATTCTGAGATTTAGATACATGATTTTTTCCTTGTATTTCAAATACATCATTTGAGGTTTTAGATACGCGATTCTTGAGTTTTAATACATCATTTTTGAAAATGGGGAGCTAAGAGGAATTGGACTCATCATTTGGGGAGTTTTCGGGAATTCCCCGTTGTTTAACGGTTTTATTTATATTTATTTAAAATAGATTAATTTCAAATTATTAATAAAAGGAAACATATTTTTTAGAATAAATAATTCAAATTTTATAACGTAAAAATTTTAATTTTAATTATTTTATTTAATATTTTTTTACTTATAAAATAATTAATTTAATTAAATTTTATACAAAATCGAATTCGGATCTTTAACGATTGTATTTCTTAATTCCATATTCGTTCCATTTATTTAGGATAACGGATATTTATAATCAAATATGATTCATGGACATTTTTATCAGACGAATATGTTAAAATTCAAATTGAATTTCCTTAATTTCATATTTGCTACATTTATTTAAGATAACAAATGTGTATAATTGGATATAACCCATTGAATAATTTTATCGTACGAATATGTTAAATTTTGGATCAAATTCAGTTTAAAATCCAATCCAACAGCCCTATTTTGCTTAAATAAGAATTTTATTTTTGTGAAAGAGCTTAAATAAGAAATTAGAAACTGATTATAATTTATACATTTCGCACCAGAACAAGCTTAATTTTTGGGCTCGACCCGGGCCTTGAATTTGGGCTTGTAGTAAGCCCAATACTCTATATACCTTTTCATCTTTTGTACTAAATGAAGAATAAGTTTAAATTAAAGATTTGTATTTTTGTTTAATTCAATTTTGACAAGTACTACTTAAAGAGTGTTTGTTTTCGTCAAAGTATAAAATGGAAAGTAATTGAGAGTGTCGGTGGCTTGCAAAAGTATAGATTTGTTTTTCGTTGCTTTTAAGCATTCAAAATGTGGTTTTGGCTTTTCTATTTCTATTATATATTTTATTTATCTACACACGTCAAGTGTACGTATTAATAAACATGATGATATATTATGGGTTAATAACAATACTCATCTTATGATAATCTTTTTTCTGAATCATGTGGCAGAAAATATAAGAAATAAATTTCATATATCCCTCAATTTTAAATTAAAGAGTTGAAGTGTAACCCATGAATATCTTTTTTAGATTAATAGATTTGATGGCTACACTCAATCACATTGCTTTCAGGAATTCGAAGAATGTACTTCCATCCAACCGGCCGACGAGTTCGAACTTTATATTATTATTTGTCATGAATATTACCTTCTCCTAAGATGTTCTTAAACTTATAGTACTCTCTCCATGATTGTACCTCAGCATTTAAAATAATAAGAACATTTCATTTTTCTAATTATAAGTATCTCCTTAATTACTACATCTACCAACATTTATACAAGAAAACACCCAAAAAATCTAAGAAAATATTGAAATTATGTTTGAAAAACATGGTGTCGGTTGGGTTTAACTCAAAGACCCACTTTAATATATGGCTGCAGACAAAAAAGCTAAAGAAAAAGAAAGAAAATCTATGGTTGTTGAAACATGAGAAAGTTTATTAGATTCTATCTATATATGCAGTGAGTGCCTCGCAGCTTCTCCCATAATCAGTCAACATATCCAAACGCGCACGTACGGGAGATGCATGCATGTATGTATGAAGCAGCCCTTTGTCTGTAGGCACCAAATATATATACATATATATATATAGTGACCAACAACCATTAATATCTTAATTTGTCTAATATTTTGAATGCATTGATCACCATTCACCAACCTGGCAATTTCAACGCAGGTTAAAGGCATGGAACTCATGGAACCGAATAGGTTTATATGTTTTAATCACACGTTTGATTGGTGAATCGAATAAGTGTAAATTATGTGACGAATGTTTCACTTTTTTCGTATGCGATGATCAGGGTGTATTTAAGGGGGAATGACCAAATTACGTAGCAAATATATATTATAGTGCAGAATTCGGGAGGGTTGATCTAAGTGATTAAATATTCCATCTTCATTGTAGAATTCGATAGGTTTGACTGATAATAGTTGACCCAAATGGTTAAAAATTCTTTCTCGAGGATAATAATTATTATTTTCTCACATTATTGGAAACTCTGAATTTCAAAAATAGGGTATTTATTGCCTTTGGACGAAATGATCGTTGAAAGAATATTTGTACTTTAGAATGAAGATATATATATATATATCCCTTGTATTAGTTGGGCTAGTCACTTTTCTTTCTATAGTCTGTTACACTTTTGGATCAACTCTCATTGTACCTTCTCTTGGTTTCGGTTCTTAATAAATGAGACGAGGGTCTCGGTAAAAACCTCACGGTCTGTTTGACAGGTTTCCCTCCCCCCAAAAAAATTAAAATAAAAATAAAAAAAAAAAAAAATATATATATATATATATATATATATATATATATATACAAGTATGAGTACATGAAGAGGCCTACAGCCTACCGCCGAGGGGTGGCTCCGCCACGGCCACCACCACTTTTATTCAATTCAAACATTTTGTGCCGGTGGCCCACGCCGATTATATTCCACTCACATTTATCAAATCATACTTCATGATTATATAATATATATGGGGTGCCGTCCACATTTAATTGTAATATTATCAAATTTATAATCAAATCATGTGATGAATTTGTTCATTTTAGGAAAAATATGAACAAAAATCTTATATGCAATTATGTTTATATCACATGACGACAAGAATTTCAGTATGCTCAATTAATATATCACTTTTTGTAATGGTGTCTCATCTATTAATCCGAACGAGTTAAACTTAATAGCTCGGCTCGAGTGAGATAAATTCATTTAAGATAATTATATCTCGGGATAAAAAAGAATGATATCAAATTCAGTTATACATTTTAGATAGGAGACTAAAACTAACACTAGCTTTCCTATAAGTATGATCCTATTCGTCATGTAATTTTAAATTTATCTCTATATTTTTATTTGTTTTTTTAATAACACACACCCCAAATAATCCAAGGGATTCGAACCCGGGACCTTGCGTTCCAGAAAGAACCCTCAAACCACTTAAGCAACCCCTGTTGACAAATTTATCTCTATATTAATCTCTCTTAAGTTTGAATTACTAGGATAATACCTTAAGAAAAAATTAGTATAATTTTTTATTTATTTACTATATTTTGGCTAAACATAGCTTTGAAACCAAAGAAAAATTAACACTATGTTTTCTAATTAAACTTCTCTGGTTAATAGAGCGAACCAATACAAGAGCGGGTCTATATCGACCGATACTTTTAAAAATAATATTTTGAAGCTTCGTGTTATCGGTTACCTATCAGTGGTAATAATTAAAAGAATTAAAAATATATATTATTTGTGTGTGGTATGTGTTAAAAAAATATATGTATTTATTTGTGCATCTTAACTATGGATCTCATATAAAAGTCAAAATATAATTTATATCATTAAATTGTACCTTATATCTCGCTTATTTGCCTAACTAATAAATGTAACATTCACTTCGTAATAAATTTTTTACATCATTAACTGTCCTTAAAGTTTGTAGACTTAGACATATTCGTACATGGTTCACATAGATTTTAAGGAATGTCCAATAAGAAAAGAAACATCAGTAATTGACTTTAGAAATATATTCACAATTTTCAGAATTGCGATAAGCAAGTTTTCATTAACTTAAATCTATATTATTTAAACAATATCTTCAAATAATTTAGATAAAAATTGGAGTAATTAGAATCCTTTTAATTTGATGTTCATAATTTATAAAATGTCATTTTCTCTCTTATAACATTAATGTTTAGAAGTTTAATAGTCATGACTCATGACTGATGATGAAGCAAATGGCGATTTAATTGGTTACCCAAAAAAAGGGCCATTTAAGTAGAACAATAATAAATGCATTATACTTATTATTTTGATCATAATCTTTCTTAAAATTTTTATTTAAAATTCAATATTAAAAATAAAATATTCATTTCATCGTTACGTTAATACTAATAAGAAAAGAAAAAAAGAGTACTTTATTACAAAAAATAAAATCATCACGACAGACAAGCTTTTTGCCATCATAAAATTAATACGACGCATATTGTCGTCACCACACTTGTCGTGAGAGTCCATCGTAACATACTTTAGACGCCTAATCAAATTCAAATTCAAATTATTTATTTGCTAAAATAATTACACACCTTGGTATTACCAATTATAAATAATAAATTTCAAAACAAAAATTACCACGTACAATAGAAATAAAATTATCACCACTTAGCAAACATCATCAAAGACAAAATAAAATATACTGCAAAATAAATACATGAACTTTGAAAAAAAAAAAAAAAAAGAAGATTTTAGAGAACTCCACCTTAATTGAAAAAAGAAAAAAACCGAAAATAATAATAACTTGAGGTCTTGAAAATAAATACATGAACTTAATATGGGCATTTAAAAAAAAAAAAATTAAATTAAAACACACCTCCAAGTGAATAGAAATAATTGAATCCGATTCCTTATTCTGAAGAAAGAACTTTTTAATCATTTGCACCTATCCATGTTCACTTGATATGTCCAATTTAATTTCCCCTTTGTTGTATTTATATAATTATATTTCATTCGATTTAATTTCCCTTCCACATCTCAATTTATTAATTAATAACAAAGGTGACGCATCTCCCAATCCCAGTCCCCACATTAAATAACACCCACACAAACATACAAATAACAAAATCCACAGATATATACATTATTAGAATACTAATTGTCACATATAGTCATATATGCATATATATATTATTGGCCACTTAAATTTAAAGAGATTGTTGTCGGTTGGATTAAACCCCCTAACAACCACTTTAATATAGATTAACATCAATGGTTGTTAAAACATCATTAATAATAATCAATGATAATTGTAATAAAATGAAATATACATAATTATATATTGGTTGTTGAGAAATAAAAAGTATAGTCAAAGACTGAGAATAGCGCACGGGGGATGCATGCAAGAAGCGTCGCTATGTCTGTAGGGCCTCAATTTCATTCCACGCCGGTGAGTTTATAATTATTCTCCTTATTTTTTTCATGTTTTTATTTAACATTCATTTCCTTTTTTATTCATATTGTACGGCCATGCTATTCATCCTTTAATTATAGTCGTGGGAGAATTGTAATTTGTAACTTACCCCACTACTTAATCAATACAGCAAAAGTGTAGAGTTCTATTTATATATATATACGTATTACGTGTATTAATAGACGATTGAGATTTAATGTAATGAACAAGTATGAAATATATATTCTTAACTCCAATCTTGACCGTTTATCATTAACAAGTATAAGCGAATGAAGCAAGAGATTGAATTCGTGACTAAAACAGAAAATCAAATGCCCTAAATTTTTTGATATAATTCGCTAGCATTTGTTGAATCATCATCTTTATCATAATCATAAGGAATTCGAGAATTTTGAATCTTGAGCGTCATATTGTACAACTTCTTCATTGTATCAAATAAGCA
This sequence comes from Lantana camara, assembly GCA_037501455.1. NCBI lineage: Eukaryota > Viridiplantae > Streptophyta > Magnoliopsida > Lamiales > Verbenaceae > Lantana > Lantana camara. Next base: position 116,287,518 of record CM074857.1, read on the forward strand.
TAGTGATGTTTGCCAAAAATCTACAAACACCAATATAATTTATTTGTGCAGGAAATAGATCGAATCAAGCTGTAAAAAGGGGAAATAAATAAAGAAGTGAGTATTAATCGTAAATTGCAGAAAAAATGAATAAGAAAATAGAATTAATAATGGGATTTGGATAGAGGTGAAGGCTGCTGATAATCTTCGATCTTCCTGAATGAAAGACTTCTGCGTACAATGGATTTCTGCATATTCTAATCTCTATGCTAGCACAACGTTGTAAAATTACAATAGTTAATGATAAGAGAGATAATAATAAAATATAAGACTGTTGAGTGTTTTCTGTAGAGAATCTAGAGAGAGTATGGAGTCATTAGGGTTTCTGTAGGGGTACGTTCAATGAATCTGATCCCCTTCTCTCTCTCTTTTGCCCCCTTTTATTCTCTTTAGAAGAAGTTGTAACTTCCCAAAAATCCAGGCACGTGCCCACTCTTTTGACCTTGACTCCCACATTCTCCACTTCTGACTTATTCTTCCCCCGCTTCTCTCAACTATTTTTATTTCTCTCTCCACCTTCCACGTAATAATAATCTTCTTATTTCTTTACTTAATTAATGTGGAAAATTCGGCCCACATCACATAGTAATGGATATTAGATTAGAGTGATAATGAATGAATACTTCTAAAAATATTATTCAGTTATGTCGTATGGTGTCCGATACAAGTATCAGACATTTCTCACATAAAAAATTAAAAAAAAAGTATGTATTTTGGTGTTCATATTGTGTCTTATCTATTATTCATAGAAATTAATTTTTATAGAAAGGGAAGCAAGAAAAAAGAAATTAATTTGGACAACCCATGATTACCCCTCATTCACGGCGATAGTCGGGAAAGGAGGACCGGCTTAGAAATAGCGATCAACGTCCTCTATTTATATGACATTAAGTGCATCACATCCCTTCATACTCTTCACGAACCATTGTACGTTTTTAACTCTTTACGAGTTTAATTTATTGGCCTAATTTATACAATTAATGCATAAATTGTTGGATTTATTATATATGCAATGTATAAAAATACATAATTTTCTCTAGTCAACAGATTTAATATTGAACATTATTATTTTTTGAAGGAAAAGGCCCCATCGGGGCAAATTTATTGCAAGTCTAACTCCATAAAGTTTGAAGCAAATAACACAATATCAAACACACGAACACATGCCGAAATCGCAAGATGAATTAATATTGATTAAGCGGAATATACACCAGTGATCGGTGATCACAATGTAGACGACTCTTGGTAATCTTATTAAGGAAATCCAACGATTTTATATTAACAACACAAATGTCTTATGAATTTTACTTTTTACACCAAAAAGCTATTAAAATTCACATTTATAGTGTTTAAAGACCGTCAACAGACCTTTTTTTTTTTCTTTTCTCAAAGTATAAAAAAAAAAAAACGCTTTAATTATCTATTAGTTTTTCATGTATTTTTTTTTATTTTTATATCCTATTTAATTAGGTTGGAGTAGGCTGTAACTAAAACTCTTCTCAAAGGATTTTTTCAAAAAATAGGTTTCCAATCCTGACCCCTAAAAAATAAAATAAAATCTCCCCAAAAGATTTCTTTTAATAAGTAGTTTTCGAGTTACTTCTTAAAGAATTAAATAAAATCGGTTCTATAATCTAATCCATCACACTAGATCAAGTTTTCTTGAGAAAATTTTAACTCAGATCTGATTCAATTTAATCCGATCAATCTTATCCTCTCGTTATAACAGTTTGAGCAAATCGGATTAGGAAAATTACTCCACTCATGGATGTTGTATATATATATATATATACACTCTTCCTCGCGATTTCGAGGGCAGTGACTCTTGGTCCTACTCCCCCACCCACCCCTTATAAATTCCATCCCCACAACCACTATTGAATTTCAAAGCGATTACTGAACTAATTTCGTCATGGGCCTCTTCAAGTTTCTCAAACTCAAGCTCAGAAAGAAGAGGCTCGCCGTCGCCGCCGACAGAGTCTCCGCCGTCGATTTTCACGCCTACGAAGACCGCGCCGATGATATAACCGCATCAACGCCGTACAAGAGTTTATCGTGGGACGACATCAAGAAACTAACCAAGGATTTCTCCACCGTCGTCGGCCACGGCGGCTTCAGCACCGTCTATCTCGCTCAGTTCCAGGATTCCAAATCCAACTCCACCAGGGCCGCCGCCGTGAAAATCCAGCGCGGCAGCCCGCGGCTGTACCAGTGTTTCCGGCAGGAATTGGACATCTTGCTCCGTGTGAAACATGATCGCATTGTCAGGCTCCTCGGATATTGTGATGATGAAGGTACTACCAAATTAGTTATGGCCTTTCTTTCATTTGCTTGCTTCTCACATCTTAGTGTAGTGCACGTTTTCTTGCCTTAAGTCTAATCTAAGAATGGAAAAGGATTTTCAAAAAGAAAGTCTTTGTCTCCTTTTTAAAGCGTTCCCACTTTTTTACTATAATTCTATTGTGCTGGTGTTTTTATTACATTTTCTTGAATAATTCTAACCGAATCTGGTTCCTAAGAAACAGTGTCCACGATGAAACTAGTGAAAATTTTAGAAAGAATGCCGGATTATAATGTTCAGTTTAACTTTTTATAATCTCGTCCTGTTAATCGAAATCCTGATTTCGTCCCCTGTAATGTACGTCGGATTCTAATTTGTGCTAAAAAAAATAAAAAGGATGGTTTTATTTGATGGAGATTGACGTTTTCAATTCTTGATGATATGCAGAGGAAGGTGTGCTATTACTGGAATACATTCCCAATGGCAATCTACAAGAGAAGCTCCACCAATGTAAAACCCCAATTCCATGGAAGCAACGCATGATCATAGCCTACCAGCTAGCTCAAGCCATAGCCTACCTCCACGACAGCTGCACGCCGCAGATCGTCCATGGCGACATCAAAGCTTCAAACATACTGCTTGATGAGAACCTCAACTGCAAACTCTGTGATTTTGGATCGGCGAAGATGGGTTTCTCATCGACGGTGGTTTCATCATCGTCGTTGTCGCCGGATGATCGTTGGGGGAGAAGAAACCGGACGGCCCTGGTGGGTTCTCCGGGGTACATGGATCCCCTGTATCTACGAACAGGGCTTGCTTCGAAGAAGAATGATGTATATAGTTTTGGGGTGATTGTGTTGGAATTGATCACCGGGATTGAAGCCTTCTGCCCCGAGAGCGGAGAGAGGCTGGCGGTGAGGGCGGAGGGGATGATGAGAGGGGCAGTGGCGTCTGCGGTGGCAGAAATGGTGGATCCGCGCCTTGGTGGGGCGTTTGGATTGGAGGAGGCGACGGCGATGGCGGAGATTGCCGCGAAATGTTTGTGCGATTCGGCGAGTCTCCGGCCTTCGGCGGCGGAGATATTGACTACAATGAGAAGTAAAATTCCCTTTCTGATTTGAGAGAAAGGTTTCTGTGAATTCTTAGGTAGAGGGGTTTGGGATTTTTTGAAATTCTTGGATTGGTTTAGTTACAACTTAGAACATGATCATGAAATTGGATTTTCAAAAAGAAAAAAAAAATGTTCTGGTTTTGGGAGGAGGGTGATTTAGGAATTTAGAGTTTTTATTACTTTTTATTTTAATTTCTTTTACATGTAAATTTGAGATTCAAGTTGGACCATTTGTTAGTGTGTGGAGGAGGTCTACTCTAGTCTCCCCTATGATCTTCATCTTTTGATGTGATTATGTAAATTTTCTCGATGAATGCATGCAATTGCAGTAATTTTCCTTTTGAATTTAGATTTCATCCCAGTTTTAACCAACTAATACTTTTGAAAATATAACCCACAGTATCACACTGTGTCGAACAGCTATTTCATAAAATAAAAAACAAATCATGTGCATATGTGTCGGGATCATGTATGGTCGAAAGTCAATGCTGATTTGGTGAAAATAATTTATAAGATATATGAAACATTCCACTCTTTGTGATTTTCCAACTTATGAACTTAGTTATTATTTGTGAAACTTGAAATGGTCTAATGTCCACTTTGCATTAGGTACATTCATCTCAAACAATCTATGTAATTTAGAATTCAACACCTAAAATTTAGTTTTATATTAAAGAAGCTTGACATAAATAAAATAAAAGGAATGAATTGAATCCCAATTTGCAGTCGTTATCCAATTTTGGCTTGCTGCAATCTGTCATGAGTTCTGTAGCATAACCCAAGATAGGAGGACACTATGCAGGAAAAATTGGGGGCCAATCAAGGAGCGTGAATCATATGTTAAAACTTGCCATTTTCTCAATTATAGCTTATACGACTTGTATTGCTTTACGTGGTCCTATCAAAATGACTTATGAGCGGTAGAAGAATTATTTTGTAATAAATTCGTTTCTAATTTTGGTATTATTCCCTTTCCCTTTCATCTTTATTTTCTGGACTCTTTACAACATATAGTGTGGCGATTTGTATATATATCATGACTTTGCTACACTTCATCTATGGGCTCCATATTTTGTTGATTATAATGGGGGAAGTTTGCTTAGAGGTAGGTTAGTGACACGGCCAGCTAAAATCGATTTCATCACGTTTAAAATTTGAAAACTAGAGGCTAAATCAAGATCTAACTGCTAGGAAAATTACTTTTTGATAATCAGAAGTTACAAGTAATAATTAAAAATTATCATACCTCCGTTGTTTGTATTATTATAATGAAATTGACATGCATGGCACGTTGGTTATTTAGTTTATTTAAATAAATTTAGATATTATATTTAGTGAATAAATTAAAATATCTAATTTAATTAAATAAATATAATAAAAGTTTTAATATATTATTTTGATTTTGAAAAGTTATACTTACACAAATATTAAAAAACCTCTCTTTCGAATCATGAACAATAAGTAAAATATTTTAAATTAGAGAAACATCTAAATAAGGAAATAACTAAAAAATTAATTAGAAACTATGTTACTATATAAATATAAGAGGAAAAAATAAGTTGCTACCCAAATTATGACAATTTTTTTAACTTTTTATAAAATTCTTGAAATGTTTAAGTCTTGATCCAAACTTGGATAAAACTTTTAAGTTATCATCTCAATTATTTTGGTGTTAACATATGGACAAATTTTCAGCAAAAAATTAATAATTTTTGGAGAAAAGTTAACACTAAAATGATTTGAGAGGACAACCTGAAAATTCTATCAAAGTTTGAATGACAATTTCAAACATCTCAAAGTTTGCATAAGAAATTGAAAAATTGACCATAGTTTAGACTTTAGAGGGCGCCAACATATTTTTTCTTTTAAAAATAAAGTGCTCAAATTGGACAATAACTTGTCCAAATAATTCCTACATTTTAACCTAAGTAATAATCTAAAACCTTCAAATATATTTAATGAAATTTATAAGAACTATAAATAAAAGCATAAAAATTTCATATTAAATACTATGTTAACTATGTGTTATTTTATTCTTTCTTGATCTTCTTTAATGTAATTTGTATTTTAGTTTTGGTTTTCCTCGTGAAGTTTTTAAGTATCTCTTTGTTGTCGCTAAAAATATATGTCATCTTCACATTCAAGATTATGTCATTTGCTCCATATTTCTTTCCCACCATTTCTAACCTCAATCCCAATAAATGAAAGGAAAAAAAAAAAATCGTCATCCGAACTATGGCCATTTTGGCAATTTATCATCCAAACTATTTTTCATGGTAAACCGTCATCCAAACTCTTCGAAATTGACAAACAACCATTTACGACACAAATTAAGTGGCATCCGGTGACTGAAAACCATACACGTGACTTTCACATGCTTTGACTAAGGGTAAAATCGTCTTTTCAGTTTTATCTTCATCATTTAAATACTTTTACCCAAATTTTGTCATTTTAATTCTCTCATTCACATTTACCCCAAATTAAAAATGTGGCAGCAAACAACCGAATTTGCTTTGGGTGATGAAGATTTTTGTCTTTGTGGCCTGAAAGCTGTTCGCCGGACTTCATGGAGGGAAGATCACGCCGGGCGCCGCTTCACTGCCTGCAGGAAATTCCGGGTAAGAATCTCCTTCCTAAGCTTTGAAGGTGTTGGTTTTGAAAACCCTAATCTATGAAAATTCACTTAAAATTTTCAATGTGTATTATACAGTAAGATGGTGGGTGCACTTTCTTTAATTGGGTTAATCCACAAATGTGCTCTAGAGCTGAGCATGTGATTCCTGGATTGGTGCGCCGTGTGAACAGGCTCGAAGCTGACTTGAAGAAGAAGAAGAGCAAAAGAGAGAAGTGGCTTTGGTTTTTATGATAATCTCTTGGATCACTCTGTGTTACATGGTGTAATTTTCACAGTTATCATATATGAACATAAATTCACATTTTCCTATGTAAGTGATTTATGTTTCTCTTGCCGAAATGTAACAGAGGGTTGTTACATTAATGTGTTGGTATATTATTGTCTATATTCATGTTTATAGAAGCATAATACAACGCAGCCACAATTTCATAATAGAGCAACAGTAACACAACAAAAAATTATGAACAAAAAATCCAGCATTTTTCAACATAAAAATAGCAGTCAACTGACACAATTACAACACAACAAAAATAGCAATATTCAACCCCAATTGTTCGGTAATTGCAACATCAACATATTCCAGTCAAAAACTAGTAAAATATAATATTACTGCTATGGAAACCCCATTGCTTCTTCACCTTCCTTTATGAATACTTTGTTTTGAGTCTGTTGACTGGTGTTCTTGATTTAAAACTTGACCCCTTGTGTAATTGAGCTAGTTGTTTGCTTCCATGGAGGTTTCGTTAGGACTGATGATTGCTGAGTACCAAGAGCAACATGTTTCTCAGTAGGTGTAGATGCTTCAACTTAAGTGTTTCTTTTCTTATGAATTTTTTGGACCACTTATCTGTGCACAGGAAACATTCTTTTTACACCAAGTGTTTTCTTTGTTACCTTGACATGAGCAATTTCAACTCATTGATTCACAAGTCATACTCCTAGTAACCCTTGGAGGACTGGTGACAACTGCACTCCTGGTAATCCTTGTAGGGCTGGTGATAGTGGATTGAACACTCTTCTTGGAATTTCTTGTAACATAAGATGCTCTAGCCTTTTTGTTCACTCCTTTATCAGCACCAACTTTGGATTTTGGTTGCTTAAGCCCCTGCATACAAAACAACTCATAAAAGTAATTAAAATGTGATCAAATGCATGATACCTTCTTCTTAGGCTCACTTATAGAAGGAATATCAAGACCACCTCTTTCTTGTTCTTTTGGTGTCTTTATTGGACAACCCCTGGAGTTGTGATTCTCTTTACCACAGATCCCACAAGTCATAACAACACCCTTCTTGCTCAATCTTGTAGGGATATCTGACTTCTTTTTAGATTTTGGTACCTTTTTCACTTCATCCTCATCCTTTTTCCTGTTGTGTTTCCTTGGTCTCCCAGGAAGTTTAGTAGGAACGGGTGGTTGCAAGGGAGCATGAGGTGTTTTGGGCCACATATCACTGTCATCTAATGTGTTCATCATAAAATTGTATGCCTTCATAAAAGTGCTCCTGTTATAGCAAGCATCAACATAGTCTTCTAGATTTAAACCTAAGGACCACATGCCACAAATAACATGTGGACAAGGTATTCCTGTGAGGTCTCATCTCCTGCAACAACAAGTCTGTGTGCCTAAGTTCAATTTAAACCTTGTACCATAACAAGTTTCAATTTCAAATTGATCCAACCCATTTCAATGAGGCACATAGTCCATTAATTTCTTTTTTTAGCTCATCTAAAAGTTTGTTTATCTTGGGACACAATTCCGCACCAATATAGTTCTTCATCTTGTCTTTCCGAATATGCATCCTTTTCATGAGAGTGTGTCTGATTATCTCTAACATGCTAATAATGGGCCCGCTTCTTGCCTTCAAAATCAAAGTATTGAAACATTCAGACATATTATTTAACAATATGTATGTCTTGCAATCTGTTCTGAAGTGAGATTTGGACCAGTTATGAAGGGGTTTGGTTGCCAGCCGAATATGCTGCAATATTGGTGTCCCTCATTTCAGCCATACACTTCTCAAAATCCACAACCCTTGTTATTCTAGCTGCTTTCCGCAGTAAATCTTTCAATTTCAAACCTTTGTGTTGTTGTTTGAAGTTTTTGTAAAGGTGCATAACACAAAATCTGTGTTCACAATCTGGAAGTAAAACATCTATGGCTTCTATCAAACCTTTCTACTTATCTGACACTATAGTCCACCTACCTCCATTTTGTATGTTTAAGTCTTGAATAATCAGACTTAAAAACTAACACCAGGATTTATATTTCTCATTCTCAACAACAACATAAGCAAAAGGGTATATGTTGTTGTTACCATCCATTCCTATAGCAGTTAAAAGTATTCACCAGACTGTGACTTCAAGTGGCAGCCATCAAGGAATATAACAGGCCTACAACCTTCAAGAAAACCCTTCTTTAGAGCACTCCAACAGATGTACATCCTTTTAAATTTTGGCAAATCACCTATGAGTTTGCTTTTGATCTTGACTGTATTGTCTGGTCAGTTTTTTTTTTTTTTTTAATCTCTGCTGTATAAGACCACAACATGGCAAATTCCTCATTTTCAGTCCCATTGCCCATAGAATTAACAATTCTTTTGGCTCTATAACATTGATGTGGCTCAAAGTGTAGCTTAATATCATTCTGCAAGACAAACATCATTGAATCAATGGGCCATCTTGGATCACTCCACATCTTGTCCTTATATCTATTAGTTATCCATTTTGCATTGTTGCCTTCACCTTCTACTTCCTTGGACACTTATGTTTATCAATAAAAATTTTCACCTGAAAAGTATCCTCTCACTGAACTTTTGAGGCATAAATGACCCAAGGGTAGGTTTTATGCTTGCAATTTGCTTGGATTTTCTTGTTGTCATTAAGTGGACATATCAGGTCCCTTCCCAAATTAATAGCATGCTGCCTTACAGCTATCCTGAACGAGGGACCATTTGGATATTTCTTGCTGATCTCAAGTTTAGGGTTTAAATCTTTAGTTATTTTGTTCACAACAGGAAATCCCCAATACAAATTGACAAGTTCAGTGGAAAGTATTTGTGAACTTGCCTCTTCATTAGTAGCAATAGCATTGGCCCTCACATTAGCTCCCAATTCAACCTCTGGATCAATGAATTCTTCAAAGAGAATATCATCATCACTTATATCAAAGTCACTATCAATTCAATACATCAGAGTCTCCTGAATCACTACCCACTGATGCATCCTCATCACTATCACTCCCATTATTATCCAGTATCTCAAATGCAAATTTAGATTGTTGCTCATCAACACTATTAGGCTTTGCATTATTGTCAGCTTCACTCTCACTGACCTCATCATTAGCATCTTCTCCATTCCCATACACACTCATACCCTGATTCAAACTAACAGATTCTTCAATTTCATCTGCTTCATCATTAGGATGATCGACATATACACTAACCATTTTGTTAGCATCAACAAAATTAATCAAGTTCATTGCATCTACATCAGTTTCTAATAGGTCTAGACGTTCTGTGTCATTGACTCCAACCACACTATAACGAAATGTCAATCTCTCAAGATCAGATAGACCTAGTTCCTTAGCCATAGTCTTAATTTCAGCCATTGAAATCTGGTCAAAGTTACAGTAGTCAATAAAACCAACCTTACCACCAAAATAAATGGTTTTGCCCAAGTTATGCAAGAAACGCCCAGAATAGTACATTTGAATACTAAAATCCTCAGGGTTATTGCCTGCAAAAGGGGAACATTGTGGGGCTGTTAACCACAACAAAAGACGACAGGAGGGGACCAATTTTTGTTCTTTAAATGAAAAGGTTTGGACTTAAATGGGAGAAAAGGAACATCACAGTACAAAAATTAAAACATTGGGAGACCATTCTTCTTCGAAAAAAACCAATACGAAACACCAAAAACACCAAAAGACATATTAAATTAGATAAAACACCAAAACCCTAATCAAACATTGAAATCTAAAAAAAAAATGGCGAAACTCACCATAATCAGGCGCTAACCGACCACTGGGGATTTTCGCCTTCGATTTGTTCCTTACTCTCCAGGTCATGGTGTGATTTTTTTGGGTTGCTAAGTTTAACTTCCCTTCATTGATATTTGCTTAAGAAATGTGGATTGGATTTTATAAATACGAAATTAGGGGATTTGTGTGCAAAACCCTAATTAAATGGGTGACGAAGATAAAACTGAAAAGGCGATTTTACCCTTACTCAAAGCATGTGAAAGTCACGTGTATGGTTTTCAGTCACCGAATGCCACTTAATTTGTGTTGTAGATGGTTGTTTGTTAATTTCGAAGAGTTTGGATGGCGGTTTGCCACGAAAAATAGTTAGAATGGTAAATTGCCAAAATGACCATAGTTTGGATGGCGAAATTTTTTTTCCCTAAATGAAAATATTGTGATAGTGTCCAAATCTGACTGATGAGATAGAAGCAGATGTGGACGCCAAATCATCCAAAAATTTGTTGAAGGGGAAGATCTGGTTCCTCTAGAGAGATGTGAAGATAAACAAATATGAGCTTAAAGGCAAAAACATGGAAATTTGGGAATTAGTCCTGTTTCGAATATCCGAAGCTCAAAACAGTTAAATCGGTCGATGTGAGGTTGGTATAGAGAGAGGTAGGTGAGAGAGTGTTAAATGTGGTAATAATAACGTACCTGAGAAATAAATGAGAGAATAATTATAATAGGGAGCTTTGTGTATGCTTAGGACACACAGTCAACGGTGCATTTAATGTACAATAAGGTGTAGGTAAGCTGCAGTTTGGTTCCTAGTACCTGTCCTATCAGGAAATTTGCAGGGTATGACAGACATTTAATGCGCCTGCAGGAGAGGTGTCTTGTATTAAATGTTGTCTCTGTATTTATCACTATAGGTCAAATCGATATATCATCCGCTCGAGACATTTGTGGGTTGAGGGACCATTTTGCTTGAGGGACTTTTAACCAAGCAGGTAACTTAAAGAAGAGTCCTACACTATAAGTATTGGGTCGAGAACAAGGCCTAGGGGTCGGAGCATCCGACGTGCATCGAATGTCCAGCGAGACTCCCAAATCATCGTCATGTGTCGCTAGTTGGCAGTTTGAGATATTCTCATATCATAAATCCCCCAAGTCGATTACCACGAATGGCATGATGATCAACCTTGTTGCTCGAGAGGTCACATGAGTGGGCTTGATTGACCATAGCGCTCGAAAGGTGCCACGTGTTTTAACACGAACGACCTTTTAGCTCGTGGAAGCGGCGGGAAGTTGATGTGCAAGTGGGCGGCCACGCACAATGATGGCGCCGGTTGAATTTGTGAGGCAACTGTCGCGTATGTGGGTGACGCACCTGCATAATAATTGTGTTTTCATCATCATCATCATCATCGTCACCGAATGATTGTTGGGGGAGAAGAAGTCAGACAGCCTGGTGGGTTCTCGGGGGTACATAGATCTCTTGTATCTACGAACAGGGCTTGCCTCGAAGAGGAACGATATATACGATTTTGGGGTGATTGTATTGGAATTGATAATCGGGATTGAAGCCTTCTGCCCAGAGAGATGAGAAAGGCTGGCGGTGAGGGCGGAGGGGATGATGAGTGGGGATTTTTTATTATTATTTCTTTTAAGTATATGGATTGGTTTAGTTAGAAATTAAACATGATTATGAAATTGAGTTAAAAAAAAAAAACGAATTTCAATTTAGTTTTGGTTTTGGGAGATGGGTGATTTAAGAATTTAGAGAGAAAAAGTTTTTCTTATTTTTTATTTAAATATCTTTTAATAGTAAATTTGAGATTCAAGTTGGACCATTTGTTGTGGAGGAGGTCTATTCGAGTCTCCCATATGATCTTTATCTTTTGGTGTGATTGTAGCACCCCTGTATGTAGAGATGCCATACCCCGCATTATAGGTCGATCCACATACGAAACGGGTAATCCGTACATGAACTAACCTATAGCGAACGGGTGACAATGCAATAAAATGATAAGCAAGGCGTGATTAACTCGTACATGCAACATAATAAAGCGGAAGCATAATTCATTCAATATCAATTACCAACATCAAGTGAACTATATTCTAACTTTGCATATCAATACATTATCATCTCCAAATATAAAACAATAACATTAATCATAACTTCGTATGTAACAATAAATAACTAAATACACGGACCGTGTTTGACTCGACTACATGAACTGGACTCGACTCGACTCCCGCATAGCGTGCACCTGCAATAACCTGAAAGGTGGAGGTGTCAGTCTGTGAAGACCGAGTGAGGGGTTTAAATAATATTAGCGCAAATAACATGCAAGCTATATTCTCGGGTAAAGTTTTAGAAAAGATAAATGTATAAGTTCAATAATAAAGTACTCTTTGCCCGAGAATACAACTATAGTATTAAATACTTGTTCATTTTCATGCATTCAATACATGGCCCAGGCGAGTGAGGTCGGTCTCCAACCTTACTCCAAATGTACATGAAACATGCTTGCTTGATTGTTAATCAATAGGTGATCATGCAATTCAATTATCGTGCAATCGTGCGATAGTGTAATCAAGTAACACATTCATGGAATGAAAATCATACAATAACTCGAGGACAATCCGTGGTGCCGGACCCGTCCCCAGTCCCCTTCTTCCTCCGGTGATGGTGGGATTGCAAGGCCCCACCATCCAATCTCATTGAGCAGAGGGTACATGAATCCCTAAGCCCGGAACTCCTTCCTCCACTAATCTCCTAGCGGATTCAGGGGTCATCCCAATGTGGTGAGTATAGCGCGAGAGTTACCCGTCAGCCCTTGCCTTCCCGGTTGGCTCAAGCCACTACCTTCAGGCCCAACGTGAACGGTCATGCTACTCGCCTAAAACATGCACGATACATGGCTTGCTTGCTTGCTTTTCATGAACATGAATTGCTTGAAATGATAAGTGATTTTATAAAATTATAGCTATAAGTACCTTTGGCCGAAAGATCACATAAGGGGTATCCGGGTTCTATATAACTAGCAATTAAACCTCACCTGACAGGTGACATAAGGACTCATGGATGCGTGAATGTGCTCATGATCAATAATCTCTACCCTGGAGAAGAACTGGACAAGAAAACAGGACATACGTGCATACGTGAGACAATACTCGACAATGGTACCAAATATGACGCACGGCATGATCACATAACGAGATATCGTGCAACGAACAATGTAGCATATAATTATCATGTTATGACATGTAATTGATCATATAATCACAATTTGGGGTCAAATAAACCATTAGAATTGAATCTCAAAATTTCATTTATATGCAGAATGTTTCTACCTCTCCAGAGGCCTGGGAACGGCAGTTCCGGCCCTTACTTCAAAATGGGAAGGGCCGTTCCCAGCTCCCCAAAGTTGCTCCCCGAAGATGGGAACGGCCGTTCCAGCTTAGAAGCCAAAACGGGAAGGGTCGTTCCCGCCCTCGCCGCCAAGCACGCAATTCAAACATGGGAACGGCCGTTCCCCAAAACAATTGGGAACGGGAAAGGCCGTTCCCGTTATGCAGAAACAACAGAAACAGGGGATGAAGCAGGGGAGCTTCGAACCACAACCAAAATTCACCATAATCATCATAATTCAATCTCTAAATGCAAGAATTCTGGAAAATAACATGTATGCAAGCTTAAGGTGCAATAAAGTCTAGTATAACCACTTAATTCATGTTTGATCATGCCAAATTCATTCATCAAGCCTATAAACACACCATGATCAATCAAGCTCCAATCTTCATGATTTCAAGTGATATGTGCATAGAATCAATCCAAAATCATCACGTATAAATCATATAACCTCATGAAATGAAAAGGATCATAAACTAAACCCTAACTTCATATGTAATTATCAATCCATCAAGTATATCTCCATCCTTACCTAAGAAAAAAATAGAAGAAGAAGAAGTTAAGAGGATGATTGAGCTCCCAAGACCCAAAACTTCTCCACACTTTTAGCTTGAATTGATGAAATCCTTCTTCCTCCTTCTTGATATTTTGATCGGTTAAATTGGAAGCAAATATTTGATATTTTGTGTGAAAAATGAAGATGGAAGAATAAGGAAGAAGATATATTACGTGACTCATGCCTTGGTTTTGGTGAATTGATTGAAATTGCTATTAAGTCCCTAAAGTATGTAAGTTATGCAATCAAGGCTAAAAGGTTTGGGAAATGATCAATTTGATCCAATAATAATTTCATGCAATTTAGTCCTCACATTTGCAAGATTCCTCATTTAGGGACAATTAAGCAATTAATATAAATTGGCCACTTAATTCATGTAACAATTAAATTCAATTTATTCAATAATTCCCAAGTTGACACATATTTCATATATTTTCACGTAATCATATTGAAATACAATTTATAAAATTAACACAACACGTATAAATTGAATAAACGAAAATAATAAAATAAAATCCTGACGCTCGAAACTCACACGTGTCGAGCGTACCTGACTGTTTGGAAATTGGGGCGTTACAGTGATTATGTAAATTTTCTCTATAAAATGCATGCGATTGTAGTAATTTTTCTTTTGAATTTTAAAAATATTATTTTATAATATCATATTAGGTCGGACATCTATTATATAAAATAATAAGAAAAATCATGCCAATATATCCGTATTGACTATTGTGTGATCTTCGAGACTCTTTTGGTGAAGATAATTTATAAGATATATGAAACATTCCACTCTTTGTGATTCCTAAAAGACTTGGTTATAATTTATGAAACTTGAAATGGTCTAATGTCCAAATTGCATTAGGTCCATTCATCTCAAACATTCTGTATAATTTATAATTCAATACCTAAATTTAGTTTTAATTATTTTAAAGAATCTTGGAGTGGCCTGCAGTGCATACATTTGATATAATCAATTGAAATAAAATAAATAAATAAATTGAATCCCAATTTAGAATATTCCTTATCCAATATTACCGTGCTACCATGAGTGCTGTAGCATTACCCAATATAGGAGAAATCGTGAATCATATGTTAAATTAATTGTCATTTTCTCAATTATTGCTATACGTGGTCCTATCAAAATGACTTATTTTTGTAATCAATCGTTTCTAATTTTGGTGGTGTTCCCTTTCCCTTGGAGGATTTGTGCTATAACACATAGTTTGGTGATTTGTGTAAATATCATGACTTTGATACACTTCATTTATGGGCTCTACATTTTCTTGATTATAATAGAAAAAAGTTTTGGAAAAACTGCAAATTTGGAATAGTAACATATCTCATTTTGTATTTTTTAACTTTAATTTGATATTTCTGATTTTAGGGACACTTACTCCTAAAATTTTACAATTTTGGCCAAATCCCAGTCGGATCCCTAATTTCTTCCTGGAATACCTTCCTTGTGCCTACGTGGCTGCCTGGAATAGGGATGACAATGAGCCGAGTTGGCTCGCGAGCTCCATGAGCCGGCTCGCACAAAGTTCGGGCTTGGGTTTGTGAGGGACGAGCCAAGCCGAGCCAGGGACATTGCGAGCCAAGCCCGAGCCATGAATTTTTGTTTGTGGGCTCGCGAGCTCGCGAGCTAGCTAGCGAACCATAGGGTTGTTTTTTTAAAAAATTTAAAAAAAAAAAATATATATATATATATAGAGAGAGATTACAAAACCCTAATTTCACTTCTCTGCCTCACAAATTGCGCAGTCACCCTCCCACCCTCACCAGCGGTCCCCCTCCCACCAACGTATCCTCTCACCATCGTCGTACGCCACCGGCAGCCGAGCACCACCACGCCGCCACTCGTCTCACTCGCCGCCTCTTTCTCTCTCCATAGCACGCCACCATCTCTTTCATTCATGCCACAGCAAGTCAAGATCGAACGTCATACATAGCCACGCCACTGCCACCACGCCAGATTTGAGAGCAGATTTGAATTTAATTTTTAGAGATGTGGTATTGTGGTTATTTTACAGATAGAGGGCGACCTATTTTTTGGCTGTGTTCAATTTGAGAGCAAATCACAGAAATAGGCTTACAAAGGTATGAAATTGAGAAGAAATTTTTGTTTACTCAGAGCAAATGGTACAATTTTGCACGAATGGTTCTACTCAAAGTTTATATTTTTGAATGGAGGGTTCTCGAATTGTAAAAGGTTTATTATTGTATGATTTGGGTTCTTTTGTTCTAGACTCAAAATTTGTCTTTGAATGGAGGGTTTGGAATTGTGAAAGGCGTATTGTTGTATGATTTGTTTTTTTTTTTTTTGTTCTGGAATGGTGAAAGGAAGGGTTGGTGTGCAGCAAACCTGGCTCGCGAGCCAATGCCCGAGCCAGAAGACTAAGGTTCGTTGGCTCATGAACCAGGTTCGAAACCTTAGTTTTTAGGGCAAGCCCGAGCCCGAACCTCAAAAAATGCTAAGGCTCGACTCGGCTCGGCTCGTTGTCATCCCTAGCCTGGAATACCATCTTTGTGCTTGTTGGGAATAGTGCCTTGAAAATTCAATTTGTTGAATTAATTTACAGCAAGTTGTGAGTATTTCACATATTGATAATTAATGGCGTGTGGTGGTATTCTTATATGAAATGTGTTTCATAGGAAAAGATTTTGAATACCAAAATCACGTGTCATTAAAGTTCTAGTCGGCAAGATAAGAATATATTCTTATCAAGACTATAACGTGGTTATATAAGATGATTAGTCTTTCATCATAGGGAATTGTGATTCTGATTATAACACGTTGATAATTCTCAATAGGATTGGAAACATCGAACTGGACCACCGAGATTATTCATTTTATACTACTATCTAAAATGAATAAAATCTCAGGAAGCATTGTACTCTTAATCCTGATAATATTTCGGCTTGAGGCATGTAGTGTTAGTCACTGTAATATTCTCGAAGTGAGGTTTCGGTAACGAGTGGCCAAAATACTTTGTACGTTTGGTGACAACATGAAATGTGCTAAAGAGTTATATTGATCAAGGAATCTGTAGCCTTGCTGGAAGGTAAAATATATCCCTGAAACAGATTTGTAAATGTTCGAATTAAGACTTTGGTCAAAGCACTTCGCGTGATACGTCACCGAAGTTGTATGATGAATGTGTTTCACATACAGAGAACTTGAATTTAAGGCGAATCAATAAATTTCAGATTGGAGATGAAAAATAAATGGTAGTAGTTGCAATTTATTTTTCATGGATATCTACACAGAGGAGTGAAATGCGAAATTATTCTAGATCGAGAAATTCGTGAATAATTTAATTAATTTTAGAGTGCAACAATATTTATTTAGTGGAATTAAATATTGTTAAACAGTAATTAATTACTATCATGAGATGATAATATATTAACCCGTTTGGAGCTAAAATTAATTAGTCCTGCAGGTCCCCCTCAATGTTTTCAGGATCGGACCGTTAAGCAAACCGGAAAATCAATTGGGTTAAGGGCTAGTGGTTCAACCGTTGGGTCAACCGTGGTCGAACCGGTGACGTCATAATTATGAAATAAATATTATTAAATATTAGAGATAATAAATAATATATTTTAAAAAAAAAATTCAATTTTTTTTTTAGTTCATATTTAAATCTAATATGCTAATGTAAGATTATTCTACAAAATATGAAATTGCAACACATAAGATTGCATAATTTATGAAATTGCATAATACAATAACAAAAAAAGTTGAAAATCAAATAAACTAAGGTTTAATTTCTAAATTTTTACTAAAAAAATCTTTTAAAAAAAAATATTTTCTAAACCGGTTGGACAATATGACCCGCGAACGGTTCGCCGGTTTAAACGGTTCAACCGCGGTTTTTAGCGGTTCTCTCAAAATAGCACGGTTTTGAGATCAATCCGGTTTTAGAGGGTGGACCGGCCCGTTCCTTGGACCGTTTGACGATTCCAACGGTCGGACGGTCCGGTCCTGAAAACACTGGTCCCCCTGCAAGCCCCAATTGAAAACCCGAAGAGAAAATATTAAAAAGAAAAAGAGAAATGAATTTTTTCAAAGTATTTGAAAATAGTCAAGGGATTTATTTTAAGAAAATAAATCAAAGTCCCAAAAGTTGGAAATGCCCGAAATTTTATTTTGGAGAAAATAAAATTTTTCATCAAAAAATAAAAAAATGATGATGATGTGGCATGCCACATCAGCGGACAGGCGTGAGGTGGTGCTGATTGGGTGCCAAGTGGCATGCCAGATGGATGGCGCAGATCGCGACGCGTCAGCAAATGCAGACGGTCAAGATTAGTTCTAGACCAGTGTTGGAAAACAGGAATCAGAAAGCAGCGGAAATTTAAAAATTTTTCCAACAAAAGGATCTTGGACTCGCAATCGTGTATCCAAATTCATATAGATCAAGAAACTCACTTGGGTAGTAGCTTTCTTGACACGTTTTCAGCCGCCCTCAAACGCGCTTCATGCGGTAATGGCAACCCGTTCCTCGAAAGTCTCTTTCTACTTCAGAATCCATTGTAGGGATAACAATCCACACCAACATAGATTGAAATCATGTTAGGGAAGTTCTTAACAATATAACATAAAGAAAGAAACATGAAACGAGAAAAGCATGATTGAAACTCCCTTCAAAAACCAGTTTTGCGAAAATAGAAAACTGCCAGTCACAAAACCCTCGTGAAAAAATTCATCCTTCAGGATATGGACGAACGGTTTTCGCCATCTTCTTTGGTTCGATTTTTTCACTCGTTTCATGTTGGGTTCAGAATCGTTTCATCATCCCTTCTAATCGTTTTGCTTGATCCCCACCTTTTGGTAAAACTCGAATCTTCAAAACTTCTAACTTGAAGCTCTCTAGAGATAGTCCACCAACTTTGCTACAATCTAACTAGTAAGGATGCTAGTTCTCTAGTTAGTGTTTAGGCTTAACCTAGGGTTTCGTTTATCTTGGAGAAAGGATGGAGTTCAACACATGAACCAAAAGAATTCTCGATTAGCTCTAAAGGGAGCTCGAGCTCCCCTATTTATAGGATGGGAGTGGCCGAAAATCCTAGTCCTTATGGACTAAGGATTTGGTCCCTCTCTCCTATTACTTGATCATCAAGTAATTTTGACTTTGACTTTGAATTCAAATTCAAATCAACTTTCAAGAGAGCTAAAATATCCAAACTATTTTTGGATAATTTTATACTTTATTTATTTAAAATAAATAACTTATTTTATCTAATTAATTAATTCACAATTAATTAACTAGATTATTTTTCTCCAAAATAAGACTTTCTTTTTAATTCAAAATTAAACCAAAGTCTATTAAATAATTAATCACATTAATTATTTAACACATAAATAAATATACAAATATATTTACACACATGTGAGACACGTGTCACAAGGACACGTGTCACTCACGTGTGGTTCACACGTGTGGAACCCTCTTGGCCCGATTAACTCGTTTAATCATTTTAAAGCCTTAACTCATGTAACCAAGTTGTTGTGTGTGACCCTCTAGGTTCTCAATTCAATTAGCAGTGACCCCAATTAATTAATTCACTAATTAATTAATCAGTCCACAGATTAAACGACCATAGTCTAGCAACAGGTGTTTAACCCCTAGCTGAATTGGAATGTTCGGATTCGACAGAACCTTTAAGTCATTGATTCATGTGAGATACAATCCTCCTACTTACTATCTCTCAACCAAGATCTAGGGTAAGGGAATAATTAGAACCCTAATAATCTGGTCTTAAAGCTAAGTGCATTTCATATCCATTTGATCTCAATCCAAGAAACCCTTTTCTTGATGTCTTGATCTACTGCCTTGGCCAAGGACTCCATATGGCATATGAATGACTTACACAATAAGAGATCACCTTGCATATGCAAGTGTAGGTCCTTTCTTGATTCTCATTCACTTTCATGAGTCACTTGTGCAGCCCCAGCATAAGCCTTGAATCAGTTGTCTAAGGCGACACCCTTTAAAGCTTATACCAAAGACTACAGAGTTAACTCATAAAGTGACATGGAACCTCAAGTCTAAGGATCAATTAATCACATCAATGACTCGTGAGATATTTCCTAATCTGGAAGTTTCCATTTCCTGAAATAGAAACTTCCTTTCTCATTTAGGAATCTTCTCACACGGGGCACCTCAGTGAACTTACTTATTGAAGTAAGCACCCTCATGTATCACGCACGTATCAACTATACACTTTGCACCTCCATGAAACAAGGTGGTCCTTCTTAAGGGCGTGATCCCACAAGCAAGCCTTAGAGGAGTCAGGTTGACACTCCCACTGTCTGTAGGACTCATCGGCTTGGAGTATTTTACTAATCATGACTTATGTGAAATAGGGCTCGTTTCATGAACCATTTCACCTAAATGGTAGAGTCCTAAAGTCATCAGGATTAGGGGAGTTCTCATACATGCACAGCTAAAGTAAACGCATACCAAACAAGAGCATATAAAGAAGTGTTTGCCTGTGATATTAATCATTCGTATATTATTCAAAGATTGTCTGTGATACTAGGTAAGTCCCAAAACGGATTATGACTAATCGGCTTTCTAGGGCACTATTCCTAACAATCTCCCACTTGCCCGTAAAAGCCATTTAGGTACTCTAAGTCCCATCTTCTCAAGATGCACTTTGAGAGCCTATTGACTTTGGGCGTTTCCAAAGTGGATCTGCTATATTCTCTGCTGATGTGACCCTCTCGTTTACACATCTCTTAGGAAACACCTTTTCCTTATAAAGTGATTCGTAATCACGTGTTCAGTCTCTTGGTGAGGTCTTGGTTCTCTTACTTGAGCAACCATCCTTTATTATCGTACAATATGATAAAGGAGTTGTTTCATGCTAGGAACTTCATCTAACTAGTTAGATGGAGTTTCTTACCCAAACACTTAACTTAGCGTTATATAATACGACTAAGTTCTCAACTACGATAGTCGAGTTTTGCAATGTCCGTCCTTGGAACCCCTTTCCAACACATTGCATTACCATTCTGGTAGAAGTTGTATCCTTTCAATGATTTCATAATCATCTATGTTTGATGAATGGTTACATCAAATATCCTTCTAACAACAAGATCTTTTGGGCTCTGTAAACTAATACATATCCTCATTTCTTCTCAAGTACTCTGAGGACATCCTTTACAGAAATCTAATGACCTTCTCTGAGGTCATATTAGATTCGGCCTACTACGCTTAGTGTTGCGCCATATCTAATTTAGTATATAACTTTTCATACATTATGCACCCTTTCACTTAAAGGGATTTTGGACATTCTAACTTTCTTAAAGTTATCTTAGGACACATACTCTTCAAAAGAGATGTTCCATTGTCCATACTAAACTCCTTTTAGTATTATGGTTATGTACTCGTTTTGTGATAATCCTTTTATTCTCTTAGATCTATCTTCTATAGATCTGAATGTCGAGAATATAGGATAATCACTAAGATCTTTCATGTCAAATTGTTTCTTAAACAAGAATTGGTAACTTTCACGTCATCCTTTACATTCCTAATGAGAAGGATGTCGTCTTCTAAAGAACCAAAATTGACTCTTACATCACTAACTTTTATATGTACACTCTGAGACTTATTCGACTTCCATCTGTGTCAAACAATTTGACTGTGGAATCGAATTGTCTAACTCCTAGAAGCCTTTATCAATCCACAGATTGACTTAGGGATTTGCATACCTTATGCATACTTCCACTGAATATGAGATTTATAGAAATACCTTATTTCAGTCTCTTTCAATCTCATATTGAACAAGATAGTTCTCATATCCATTTATCATATCTCATAGTCAGAATATGAGGATATGGTAAACATAATCCAAACTTTTGCATTTCAATCGTCAAGAAGGTTGTAATGCTTTCCATTTACTTGAAGCTCCACGAGCTTGATCCTATCAGGTGGATCAACCAAGGTCAAAACTTGGTTTGAGTATATGGAATCCATATTGGATTTCAAGGCTTGCTTACACTACTCAGATTCCAAATCTGACAGTGTCTCCTCTTCAAGTAATTCCTTGGCTATCTAGGAACGCGTTCTAAACACGTCTTAAGAGAAGGGTTTCACACGTGTACATACTCTAAAATTTGGCTAAGTTTTATCAGATGGGCTCGTTTCTTCTATATGCGGCGTGGATATTTATCCTCAAATTTCTTTGAGGTCTGCTTGCTTGCCTTTCTACTTCTACAAGAACGATTCCTTAAGAAATGTACATTCCTTGAGAAAAACAACCTTTGTCCAAGGGAATCGCAGAAATGATACCCTATATTATTGTATAAACTTGAACTCGTTTCAAGCTTATCTCCCACTGTCCTCTTCACTTAAGAGGATTCCATTAAATTCTTGGATAAGAATAATTAAGGAATTTAGTACGCCACATTGCATAGTGCAACTAAAGGACTGATTTTGGAAGGTACTAAATTCAAAATCTTTAACTGCATATTCTAGGAGTTTATTCCTAGAATGATTGTAAGTCAGTAAAGCTTACTATGGAATGGACCATATCCTATTAGGTTTCATTCCCTCATTCGAAAACACTAAGGTGTTCACGAATTAGTTTACTGAGAGATAATCCTACTATCTCTAGGATGACTAAGGAATTAGTTGATAAGATATTGGTTACCTCGATCATATCGATTTACCTATAACTTATGACTACTTCGGTTCCTAACCTCCTTTTTGAAATTCTAAGAATTTCATATAAGTTTCGAATTTGTACTTTAACAAGTATATTCATTCATAATGATTAAACTGACGATTGTATCTAGTGCTTACATTAAGTATCTTACACTCATCAGCTTGGATCGAAATCCACTATAATTTTGGAACGTTCCACGTTTCTTATAAACGGGATTTAGGAACGCTTCCCTCATGACATGATTCTCAGGAAGCCGACTCTATAGGTTCATTTTCATAGAATGATCCTAAGGTGTCTGACTTGCTAATCCTTTTATATCTCAACGTTCCAAAGTGATTCGAAGCTTTGTCATCTCACTTACTTTTGTTATCTCGTTGTATGTTCAGAACATTAGTGCCTTGAGTCTTTGCACAACGGATTATGCAGAATTGACTCAAGACTAGTGAATTCTATTCCTAGTAGAATTACTAAACGAGGTAACATTTCAGAGTACTCATACTCTTTGTGGTTCCCTTTCAAAGTCCTTATTTGCTACCATAAAAGCAAACGTCCTATTTGATCTCTAGTGTCTTTTTGGGCGTACCCCTTAAATGCCCCTCTAATGGGCTCTTAAGGGTTTCTTCTTCTTTAGGCCTTCAAGCCTTTAACTTAGTGAGTTTAGAAGAAGAATTAACCATCATAACCTTTTATTCCTTCTTAAGGATGCTCTTAACCATTATTAAATATGCTACATTAGCATCATTCTAGTTGAGCATAAAGGGTTTGAATGATGGTGGAAGCAATGTAAGCAATCAGTGCATTGAGAACTCTTTTCTCAGTTGATGATCGAGACCATAAGATCTTCAAATAAGATCTTTAGACCTTGTTCGTGTGCACTTGTTTCCTCATTTGGAATATTGAATAATTCCATAATGTTATACCTTGTAACATTTTTATGAGGTGGTTCAATTTCTCTTAAGTGGTTTGGAAAAATCCTATCACCTCAGGTTGCTTCTCTTTTGGCCCGGGTCGAATTTTCAAGTAAAGGAAAATCTCGCCTTGTAGAGAACAATTTCTCTTTTCGGATTCTAAAATGAATTTTAGGATCCGAAGCCTTTTTAGAGTTAGTTAGGACTTAGTCAACTTGTTTGACTTAAGGATGGATACGAATGGGTTTGCATTTCATATTGTAGAGAATCACAGAACTACAACCTAAATGCTAAGCAGAGAAAATGTGAGCATGCTGAATTATAACGAGATACAAAAGATAAGGTCTTTAATCTAATGTAGCTCCCACTGTTTTTTCAAAGATCTATAACTCCAAAGATCTAAGAGGAACGCGTTTCCCAATGGGTATTAAGATCCTAAGCATTTTACCTCGAACCCATGACTCGCGGACATTCTAAGTAAAACCCTAGGTAGGTACAACCTACCAATTCTAACACCTTTAGAACTCTTAGTAATTGTTTTTGCATCACCTATCTTTCAGTATGGACCCACGACTCGTGCGACATCCATATTTACTTAGGCGTTAAGCTAGACCCATCAATCATAAGATCATGACCAAAACTTAGTTCGAACGACCCACGACTCGTGGACATCGCCCTTGCCAAAATTAACCACGAAATATTGATCATTTAAAATGATCAATTAGGTAACTAAGAACTAATAAGCTCCACTAGCTATCCCACTACTCGCGGACAATAACTAGCTTTACTTACTAAACTTAAAACCTTTTGATGGAATGCTAGGAATTTAATTCAAAATTTGCATCTCGAATTAAATACCTATTATTCGAAATGAGCTTAATATTTAATGGGAATTTTCGAATCAACCGAAGAGTTGTTCGGTTCGGCCTCACCAACATATATGTTATCCAATTTTATTAGTCTTGATTAATGCAAGTACAACTTAAATGCATTTCAAACAAGCACATAAACAGATAACATGTCCTAGCATGATACTAACATGTGATGATCATGGGTTCTACCTATCTTATGCGTGATATGTGGGAGCCACTCCACAATCACAAGTTCTAACATACATGCCACATAAACAGTTTAAATCACATAAGGGAAAGCGGTAACAAAATACGAGCCCTATCTCTATTACATTTTTACAATTGAGATTCCCCTCCCTAACATTTTGAGGGGTCTTCACTTATGGCCTCCTTGTTACTTGAATGTGGTCCATCTTACTCCATGGGTGCATTGTCTCCAAAATGAAAATAAAACCTCACCACCTATCTCTACTCTCAAATTACAATAAAAAGAAAAAGACATAAAGTAATAAGGCTCAATCTTCATATTGGCCTTAGACAATTACACGGGGCATACCCCGGCCTAAAAAACAGTAATATGGAAAGCCACATAATAAATCACATAACAGTACGCACATAAGTGAGGCTCCAACCTCAATTGAAAAAACGCAACTATAGGGCTCCAACCCCAATTTAAACCATCCATGTGCATAAATTAAAACCATACATAAGTCTAAACCCACGATCACCTAACATGCTTAAATTGCAAGAATTTAAATTTACCAATAAATTTAAAATTCCTTTAACTTTAAGTTCGACTAACTCAAAGTAATCTGAAAAACAGTTCCTTGTTCAAGAATAATTTCAAAATCAAAAGCTAGAATCTGATAAAATTCAAGTTAATTAAAAAATTAACAATTTTATTAAAATCATTATTTCAAAAATAATAATTATACTTTTCGCGAAAAATTAAAATTGACTTAGATTCCCGAAATTCCCAAATTATAATTTTATTTCAAAATTAAAATTTTTTCAGTAAAAAAAAAAATTTTTAAAATAATTTTAAAATAAAATTTGGGCCAAAAAACACGAAAAGTCGCATCGCGTCACATCCGCCCGCAAACGTGCGGGGAGATCGCACAAACTGGGCGGACGCTTGCGGGCGATCCCGCACAGGGGTGTGCGGGCGATCCCGCATAGGCTGTTCCGGACGCGTGCGGGCAGTCCCGCACAGGGGTGTGCGGCGGGCAGTCCCACACATGGGTGTGCGGGCGATCCCGCACAGGCTGTTCCGGCCTCGTCCGGACCCGTCCGCGTGCGGCGACGACGAGCGACCAACTCGATTGGTCCTCGTCGTCGTGCACCGTTTTTCGTACAAAATTTTCAGATAAATTTTCATCTCGATTCGGGAATCAAAATCGTGATTTTAATAAATCTAAAATAAAACCCTTTTTTTTCCAGAAAACGATTTTCTCAATTTATCAGGAAACCTCTCAGATTCAAAAGCTCAGATTACGATACAAATTCAAGAATACCTAACTGTAACTCAGATTCAAGAATTACTCAAAATTCAGTTTAATTGAGACGAATCAGAAACACGATTAACGAGGTGGCTCTGATACCACTTGTTGGAAAACAGGAATCAGAAAGCAGCGGAAATTTAAAAATTTTTCCAACAAAAGGATCTTGGACTCGCAATCGTGTATCCAAATTCATAGAGATCAAGAAACTCACTTGGGTAGTAGCTTTCTTGACACGTTTTCAGCCGCCCTCAAACGCGCTTCATGCGGTAATGGCAACCCGTTCCTCGAAAGTCTCTTTCTACTTCAGAATCCATTGTAGGGATAACAATCCACACCAACATAGATTCAAATCATGTTAGGGAAGTTCTTAACAATATAACATAAAGAAAGAAACATGAAACGAGAAAAGCATGATTGAAACTCCCTTCAAAAACCAGTTTTGCGAAAATAGAAAACTGCCAGTCACAAAACCCTCGTGAAAAAATTCATCCTTCAGGATATGGACGAACGGTTTTCGCCATCTTCTTTGGTTCGATTTTTTCACTCGTTTCATGTTGGGTTCAGAATCGTTTCATCATCCCTTCTGATCGTTTTGCTTGATCCCCACTTTTTGGTAAAACTCGAATCTTCAAAACTTCTAACTTGAAGCTCTCTAGAGATAGTCCACCAACTTTGCTACAATCTAACTAGTAAGGATGCTAGTTCTCTAGTTAGTGTTTAGGCTTAACCTAGGGTTTCGTTTATCTTGGAGAAAGGATGGAGTTCAACACATGAACCAAAAGAATTCTCGATTAGCTCTAAAGGGAGCTCGAGCTCCCCTATTTATAGGATGGGAGTGGCCGAAAATCCTAGTCCTTATGGACTAAGGATTTGGTCCCTCTCTCCTATTACTTGATCATCAAGTAATTTTGACTTTGACTTTGAATTCAAATTCAAATCAACTTTCAAGAGAGCTAAAATATCCAAACTATTTTTGGATAATTTTATACTTTATTTATTTAAAATAAATAACTTATTTTATCTAATTAATTAATTCACAATTAATTAACTAGATTATTTTTCTCCAAAATAAGACTTTCTTTTTAATTCAAAATTAAACCAAAGTCTATTAAATAATTAATCACATTAATTATTTAACACATAAATAAATATACAAATATATTTACACACATGTGAGACACGTGTCACTCACGTGAGCCACACGTGTGGTTCACACGTGTGGAACCCTCTTGGCCCGATTAACTCGTTTAATCATTTTAAAGCCTTAACTCATGTAACCAAGTTGTTGTGTGTGACCCTCTAGGTTCTCAATTCAATTAGCAGTGACCCCAATTAATTAATTCACTAATTAATTAATCAGTCCACAGATTAAACGACCATAGTCTAGCAACAGGTGTTTAACCCCTAGCTGAATTGGAATGTTCGGATTCGACAGAACCTTTAAGTCATTGATTCATGTGAGATACAATCCTCCTACTTACTATCTCTCAACCAAGATCTAGGGTAAGGGAATAATTAGAACCCTAATAATCTGGTCTTAAAGCTAAGTGCATTTCATATCCATTTGATCTCAATCCAAGAAACCCTTTTCTTGATGTCTTGATCTACTGCCTTGGCCAAGGACTCCATATGGCATA
Organism: Lantana camara; assembly: GCA_037501455.1. Classification (NCBI taxonomy): domain Eukaryota; kingdom Viridiplantae; phylum Streptophyta; class Magnoliopsida; order Lamiales; family Verbenaceae; genus Lantana; species Lantana camara. The sequence continues at coordinate 116,315,090 of CM074857.1, forward strand.
TGAATGACTTACACAATAAGAGATCACCTTGCATATGCAAGTGTAGGTCCTTTCTTGATTCTCATTCACTTTCATGAGTCACTTGTGCAGCCCCAGCATAAGCCTTGAATCAGTTGTCTAAGGCGACACCCTTTAAAGCTTATACCAAAGACTACAGAGTTAACTCATAAAGTGACATGGAACCTCAAGTCTAAGGATCAATTAATCACATCAATGACTCGTGAGATATTTCCTAATCTGGAAGTTTCCATTTCCTGAAATAGAAACTTCCTTTCCCATTTAGGAATCTTCTCACACGGGGCACCTCAGTGAACTTACTTATTGAAGTAAGCACCCTCATGTATCACGCACGTATCAACTATACACTTTGCACCTCCATGAAACAAGGTGGTCCTTCTTAAGGGCGTGATCCCACAAGCAAGCCTTAGAGGAGTCAGGTTGACACTCCCACTGTCTGTAGGACTCATCGGCTTGGAGTATTTTACTAATCATGACTTATGTGAAATAGGGCTCGTTTCATGAACCATTTCACCTAAATGGTAGAGTCCTAAAGTCATCAGGATTAGGGGAGTTCTCATACATGCACAACTAAAGTAAACGCATATCAAACAAGAGCATATAAAGAAGTGTTTGCCTGTGATATTAATCATTCGTATATTATTCAAAGATTGTCTGTGATACTAGGTAAGTCCCAAAACGGATTATGACTAATCGGCTTTCTAGGGCACTATTCCTAACAATCTCCCACTTGCCCGTAAAAGCCATTTAGGTACTCTAAGTCCCATCTTCTCAAGATGCACTTTGAGAGCCTATTGACTTTGGGCGCTTCCAAAGTGGATCTGCTATATTCTCTGCTGATGTGACCCTCTCGTTTACACATCTCTTAGGAAACACCTTTTCCTTATAAAGTGATTCGTAATCACGTGTTCAGTCTCTTGGTGAGGTCTTGGTTCTCTTACTTGAGCAACCATCCTTTATTATCGTACAATATGATAAAGGAGTTGTTTCATGCTAGGAACTTCATCTAACTAGTTAGATGGAGTTTCTTACCCAAACACTTAACTTAGCGTTATATAATACGACTAAGTTCTCAACTACGATAGTCGAGTTTTGCAATGTCCGTCCTTGGAACCCCTTTCCAACACATTGCATTACCATTCTGGTAGAAGTTGTATCCTTTCAATGATTTCATAATCATCTATGTTTGATGAATGGTTACATCAAATATCCTTCTAACAACAAGATCTTTTGGGCTCTGTAAACTAATACATATCCTCATTTCTTCTCAAGTACTCTGAGGACATCCTTTACAGAAATCTAATGACCTTCTCTGAGGTCATATTAGATTCGGCCTACTACGCTTAGTGTTGCGCCATATCTAATTTAGTATATAACTTTTCATACATTATGCACCCTTTCACTTAAAGGGATTTTGGACATTCTAACTTTCTTAAAGTTATCTTAGGACACATACTCTTCAAAAGAGATGTTCCATTGTCCATACTAAACTCCTTTTAGTATTATGGTTATGTACTCGTTTTGTGATAATCCTTTTATTCTCTTAGATCTATCTTTTATAGATCTGAATGTCGAGAATATAGGATAATCACTAAGATCTAAATGGACTTTTGCATTTCAATCGTCAAGAAGGTTGTAATGCTTTCCATTTACTCGAAGCTCCACGAGCTTGATCCTATCAGGTGGATCAACCAAGGTCAAAACTTGGTTTGAGTATATGGAATCCATATTGGATTTCAAGGCTTGCTTACACTACTCAGATTCCAAATCTGACAGTGTCTCCTCTTCAAGTAATTCCTTGGCTATCTAGGAACGCGTTCTAAACACGTCTTAAGAGAAGGGTTTCACACGTGTACATACTCTAAAATTTGGCTAAGTTTTATCAGATGGGCTCGTTTCTTCTATATGCGGCGTGGATATTTATCCTCAAATTTCTTTGAGGTCTGCTTGCTTGCCTTTCTACTTCTACAAGAACGATTCCTTTAGAAAGATACATTCCTTGAGAAAAACAACCTTTGTCCAAGGGAATCGCAGAAATGATATCCTATATTATTGTATAAACTTGAACTCGTTTCAAGCTTATCTCCCACTATCCTCTTCACTTAAGAGGATTCCATTAAATTCTTGGATAAGAATAATTAGGGAATTTAGTATGCCACATTGCATAGTGCAACTAAAGGACTGATTTTGGAAGGTACTAAATTCAAAATCTTTAACTGCATATTCTAGGAGTTTATTCCTAGAATGATTGTAAGTCAGTAAAGCTTACTATGGAATGGACCATATCCTATTAGGTTTCATTCCCTCATTCGGAAACACTAAGGTGTTCACGAATTAGTTTACTGAGAGATAATCCTACTATCTCTAGGATGACTAAGGAATTAGTTGCTAAGATATTGGTTACCTCGATCATATCTATTTACCTATAACTTATGACTACTTCGGTTCCTAACCTCCTTTTTGAAATTCTAAGAATTTCATATAAGTTTCGAATTTGTACTTTAACAAGTATATTCATTCATAATGATTAAACTGACGATTGTGTCTAGTGCTTACATTAAGCATCTTACACTCATCAGCTTGGATCGAAATCCACTATAATTTTGGAACGTTCCACGTTTCTTATAAACGGGATTCAGGAACGCTTCCCTCAAGACATGATTCTCAGGAACGCTTCACTCCTCCGTGTAGATATCCATAAAAAATAAATTGCAACTACTATCATTTATTTTTCATCTCTAATTTTGAAATTTATTGATTCGCCTTAAGTTCAAATTCTCTGTATGTGAAACATATTCAACATACAACTTCGGTGACGTATCACGCGAAGTGCTTTGACCAAAGTCTTAATTCGAACTTTTGCAAATCTATTCCAGGGATATCTTTTACCTTCCAGCAAGGCCACATATTCCTCGATCAATATAACTCTTTAGCACATTTCATGTTGTCACCGAACGTACAAAGTTTTTGGCCACCGTTACCGAGACCTCACTTCGAGTATATTACAGTGACTAGCACTGCATGCCTAAAGCCAAAATATTATCAGGATTAAGAGTATAATTCTTCCTGAGATTTTATTCATTTTAGATAGCAGTCTAAAATGAATAATCTCAGTGGTCCAGTTCGATGTTTCCAATCCTATTGAAAATCATCAACGTGTTATAACCAGAATCACCATTCCCTATGACGAAAGACTAAGCGTCTTTTTACTTCGAGAGAAATGGGGGTTTTGGCAAAATAAACCCCCAAAAACCATCATTTACTTTGAAAGTTTGGCAAACATGTGTTTTCTTGGAGCCCCGGGAAATGTCAGGAAATGGACAGAGATTTTAGTCTGGAAAAAAAGGCATTGCTATATAACCAAGTGCTTTGGATTAGTTGAAAAGACGTTATTGCCCCTCAGGATTTTCAGAAAATTACCATACTCAGCCCTCACGATTCCCGAAACAATGTCTTCCTACCATTTTCCCCAAATATTTCCCGCCGCAATCTCAGTTTTGGAGCTTTTACAATGTCTCCACATATCTATGCAGGGGTATTTTAGATATTTACACCTTAACCAGTTTGTTCATATCCATCCAAAGTAAAGGCACTGTAATTTGAGAATAAACTAGTTAACTACCAAGTAGTCAAAGTAAAAGGTCCTAAGGTTAATTAGCTAGAAATTTGGCAAAAAATAAACCCTCCCTAATGGTTTACTCCCTCTCAAAGTAAAGACGTGCTAATCATCTTATGTAACCACGTTATAGTCTTGATAAGAACATATTCTTATCTTACCGACTAGAACTTTAATGACACGTGATTTCGGTATTCAAAATCTTTTCCTATGAAACACATTTCATATAAGAATACCACCACACGCCATTAATTTTCAATATGTGAAATACTCACAACTCGTTGTAAATTCAGTTTAATTAATTCAACAAATTGAATTTTCAGGGCACTATTCCTAACAAGGGTCAACAGACCCGAACACGTGGCAGAACCAGATCTTGCCACGTCTCGAACAGTTAGTGTTCATTGCTGAGTGATCGCTCGCTATCTGGCTGGAAAAGGTGGTCCGGAAGCTTCCTCTCTCCCAGCAAGCAAGACGATCGGACCGGTTCAAGTCCAAAAACCCTAGGTCGCGTGTGTAACACACACGCCACCTTCAGGTGGCGCGTGAGGGCGCATCCGGCGTCCGATCGGCGCGTTCTCGGCGGCGTTGGACTCATGGTGATGAGATCTTCAACGTGGTGTCTTCAAAAGTTTGATGCAAGTTGCACACGCAATTGGGGATGTGAAATTATCATTTTGCCCTCAAATTTTTCCCTATAAATGGGGGTCTTGGCTCTTCATTTCTACATATAATTTTTTGGGATGGTTTTGACTGAGTTTTAGCTTTGAAACCAAGTCCCTTTTCTCCTAGTTAATTCCTAACTATTTTGGAATTAATTTTAATTAGGTGTTTATATATTTAATATATAAAACACTTAATTTCAGGAGATTAAACCCTGAAAAGGGTTTTCTAGTTTAAAGTTTTATTTTCTCTAGTATTTAGAGAAATACTTTCGGAGCCCACACTCCGAGGGTTTCTCCGGGGATATTGCGGGGAAGCTCTGCCGGTCTGACGAAAGGGAAAGGAGTTGGAGAAATGCCGTTAGATAGCCATATTTGGAGTACGGTAATATTTTACAGTTATATTATTTTAAGCATCATAAATTATATGCTCTTAAGTGTTAATTGTATGTTAGATATTTATCTGCTTAAGTGATTTAAAATTTATTATCAATTGCATGTATATACTTGAGTAGATCCGGCTAGTCTTCCGCTGTTGTATTAAAATGTTTTAGAAATATTTTAATACTTATATTATAAGAAAATTTTTAAAACGTGCTCACATACCGCTACTGTTTTGGGCCCTCCACCCAGCAGTGCTGACGTGGCCTCCCGAAATACTACGTGGTCACCGGAATGTCCCCTGAAAATTAGGGATCCGGCTGGATTTGGTCAAAATTACAAATTTTTGGGAGTAAGTGTCCCTAAAATCAGAAATACCAAATTAAAGTTCAAAAATGCAAAATGGGATATGTTACTATCCCGAATTTGCAATTTTCCCTAAAAAGTTTGCTTTCAAGGTAGCCTAGTGACACAGGCCAGTTACAATCGATTCTTCGGCCTTTAAACTCTGACACTCAATTATCCTTTGATGCTTAATATGCTTTGTCTTTTAATTTTTAAATTAGTGTAATTGTCCCCACTCCCTAACTTTTAAAATATGTCATATTTAGCCCCATTAAGTAGAGTAGATCTATACATAGCACATTTCAAATATATTGATATATTTATCAAATCGAAACTTTCGATGCAAGAAACACAATGACGTGGTCTCAAAACCAAAATCCGACAATGACAAAAGAGAAATCATGATTCAAAGACGGCGCACGACGGATGAAGCTTTGCAGCAGTTTTCAGAGGCTAATAGAGTCGATCGGGATATGAACGTTGGATTCACATGACGAAAGAGAAATCGATGATCAAAGTTTGTTAAAAGAAATTAAGTATGATATTTTTCAAATGTTAGGAGATAATTACACTAATTTAAAGATTAAAAGGCAAAGTGTATCAAAAATTTAAAAAAAAAAAAATGAGGGGACGTCTAGAATTAACCTTATAAAATTTTCTCCCATCAATCTAAAGTTAAAGGCAAAATCAAGATCATATAATTTGGAAAGTTATTTTTAGATAGTCAGGTGTCATGAGCAAAGCGGACTTCATACAGTAGCTTGCACCAAAATTTTTTTTCCTTAACTATATACATATATTGAGAGTGTTTGTTTTTTTGTATTAATAATTTTAGACTTTTTAACCCTGTATAAAATTATATATATTTATATAATTGATCCTTAAACATTTTTGACCTCATTACTTAACAATTTTGAAGTCGGCTCTAAATCACAAGTAAAAAAAAAAAAAAATTCTCAGGGCTCGGCTAATCGGCTACTTGTATTATATATATAGGAATATCTAATTTAAAGTCATCAAACACCTCCAGATTTATACATGGTTCGAATACTATACAAAATCATTAGAAATTTAAGGGTAGTTTGATAATATAATTTTGACTCTACAAACATAGATCTTTAGAGTATGTATAGTAGGAATAAATTCAAAATTTATTTAGTTATGCAGTGCTACTTTTAGAAGGAAAAAAAAATAGTAATCTTCACATCAATGAGCTTTAAGAATATATCTTTAACAAATGAAATTTTATTTAGGACGTTTCATTAAAAAAGGAACAAATAAAGAAGATATAAGTTTATACTTGGTAAGGACGAGAATATGGCTTAGTGGTATGTATTTGGATTAGTAATAAATTTGGTGAAGCAAGGCATCATCGAAAGACATCCGTATGGGGCTATTGTTGAGGATTGTCGGAGTTTTCTTGGGAAACCTTGGGAGATATGTTTACAGCATATTTTTAGATCGAGTAATACTCATGCAGAGTGTCTTGCGAGGTTGGGGCACAATTTGATTGAAGATAAACTGATCTAGGCTGAAGAGTCGATGGAGATTTAAAATCTGATGCAAGAAGATAGCAACAGTTAGCCAAACTTGTTTCGTTGGAAAAAAAAGAAAAAAAAAAAAAAAAGCAGAAGAAGAAGAAGAAGATAGGTCAAGAATTCGAGTTTTATTAAAAGTAGTTGGAGATTCAACACTGATTCAGAACCTAACTGCATTTTTTGAATCAATTTTTCTATTATTTTGTGGTAATTCTTGTCCCAAAAAGGAGATTTCTCTAAAATATCCAATGGCAGAAGTATGTTGAAATGGGTCAAAATTTGTAAATATCCTAATTAGTTATAAATTTAAAGCTGAGTTTCTTTTCAAATTTATAAAAATTCTAAAGAGAAATAAAAATAGGCTAAATATATTTGGTGATAGGTTTAGATTTCGTATTCGTTTGAGTCGTATTTTGTTAGAATTATTCCCCGTTTGATGAGCTTATATGCATTTTATTGCTCCATTTCAGGTATTTTACTGTCGGGAGTCGAGAACGGGAAGAACGGAGCGAAATCGGACAAAAGAGACAAGTTTTGGCCATACTGAACTGCAAACGGGCATTTGATAAATACACTAGAAGATCAAACGCCCGTGTGAGATGCTACTGTAAGAATTCTGGAATCACAAACAGGCGTGTGGAATTGAACTACGGGACCAAATGCCCATGTAAGAAGCTACTGACCTCGGCATCCTTGGACGAAACGCCCGTGTGAAGTTTGCTCTGTGAGTGCAAACGGGCGTGTTGAAATTCGAAATCGTGCCAGCGTTTTTACTATAAACCCGTTTGAGGTTTACTCTACATACCCAAACGGCCGTTTGGCTATCACGAATTTGATTTTTGGATGAGATTTTCAGCTAAGTATTTAAGAGAGAATTGGGTCTTTTGAGACACATCTTACCCTAATTGGAAAGCAGCTGCTTAGGAGGCTATGGAGACACCAAGTTCCTTTCCTTTATTGCTTTGAAGATGTTTTGAAGACATTTTGTTCAATTTCTTTCCCTTCTTTTATTGCTTTCCTAGTATTTAACTTTAATTTCCGTTTCCTTAGTTAAATTAGTTCTATTGGAGATGTTGAACCTTGTAGCAAATGAATATTTGTTGAATGCGTGATCATAGTTTAATTCAATGAATATGAGTCCATTTATGTTCTATATCTCTTGTTCTTTGAGTGGTATGAATATGAGTGGCTAGATCTTTAGGCAAAGGGGGGTGATGATTTGTGCAGAGTATGTGTTTGATGAAATGACTAGGTGGGACTCTTTGATCTTATGGTTGTGAAATGGATTCGTTTGCATGATTAAGATTGATCACCTTAGTTATGAACTTAAATTTACATGCTAATTGAAAGATTGTATGTAAATTGGAAGAGGATTCACAACACTTAAGGGCTAAGTAAAAGAAATTTAACCTAGACTTGAGCAATTAAGTAATTGATTAACCGGGCCAAGCCGCTAGTTAGTTTCTTGCACTAATCTTGTTTAATTGATCTAATTATTGAGCTGATGATCACGAGAGCGGCGTTAGACGTAATTAGGTACAATCATTTGACTTCGAGAGGAGCTTTTGCATATTTTAGTGATTAGAATTGTGAGATCCTTGTTCCACCAAAGCACTAATTGGATACGAACTTTGTATGATCATTACTTCCCCTTGTCACTTAGTTAACTTGGTTATTTGCTACTTTATTCGCTTTCTAGTTGCCTCTAGTTTGTTAATCTTAGTTAACTTTCATTTCCGTAATTAGTTAATTCACTCTTGCACTCGACCTGGTCTATAGATTGGTTAATACATTAGGTAATTGATTGATTTACTCCTCCCCGTGGATTCGACCCCTTTTGCTACATTGATTTATTGATGCTTGCACTTGGGCATTAAAAATTTTGACCAACATTTGGGAAGCATATGTTGTATTAAAAGTTTAAAAAAAAAAATCTAATAAAAAATATATTTTTTCTACAATCATTTTCTTTTTGAATAATCATAATCATTACTAAATAAATACATGTACAGTGACTATATATGCCCAGACTTTGGGCAACCATCAATTAAAACACTTAAAATCCATAATAAAATTAACGTCCCCTCCATAGTATATATTATGAAAATTTAATTGTTTGCAATTCTTTTTCTATCTGGAAAATAAAATGTTATCAAAGTTTCTTTAGTCATTCGTTACTTTATTGCACCCAAAACAAAAATAAACTAGAATTTTAACTAATATATGGTTTTCACATACTTTATTTTTATTTATTTAAGAAAAATTTACAAGTTTGGTCTCATAACTTGGATTTTAATGAGCTTCAGCAATTGTTTTGCCTGATACGAGGGAAAAGTCATTTTCCATAACATTCAAGCAGTTTACGAGCTTGAAGAGTTGGTTCGGGTAAAATTCAATTTAAATTTAAATTTTTTGATGTTTGAAATTGTCGAGTTTGAGCTTTTTGCAACCGAGTTCGGGCCTCATGAACTCGTGAGTCAGCTGATCATTAACTTTTGCTTTTTATGTTAATAATTTAAAATATTTCGGTAAATTTTTTTGGATAGTATTGATAATAGTAATATTAGTACTGTATTAGTACTATTATAGCTAAAGTATACTAATAAGAAATTTATATCGTACTTAGAATTAGTACCAATAATTCAAATATTAATACGTTATATGCCAAGCTAAAGTTCGAACAGGTTTGACAAGCTCAACATTTTTTTGAAGAACTTGAAGTTCAGCTTATAATTACAAGTTCGAAGCTTGAGCTCAAATTCTTTAGAGTACATTAAACTTGAGCTCAAGTTTTTTCATAAAACTCATGAACTAGAGTTCGACTCATTTATGCCTCTAACGCCGAATTGAGTGGAATAAAAAAAAGGTAAATTCTAGTCACTCCTATTCTTTGGAGATACTGCAGTTTGTCCTTTTTTCTTTTTTTTTTAATTGGTGTGATTTCTTCCCTAACTTTGAAAAATGTTGCATATAACTCCTTTTCGGTAGAATCTTGAGGAATATTTCATCGTACTTTTTGAATAAAATTTTGGCATGATTTCCAATGGTAAATCCATACAGATCAGATGTCAAATGTGTTGATATTATATATCAAATCGAAACTCTGGATATAAGGAACAAAATATTGTTTTCGAAATCAAAATTTGACAACCAATGAAGGAGGAATCGACGGTCAAAGATGCATGACAAATGACCGTTGAAGCTTTTCAAGCGAATTCTAACGACTTCCGATAGCCAATTGAGTGGAATGAGGTATGAGTTTTGTTCGATTTGGAGAGGAACACGATGATGGTGGTATAGACTGTTGGGATGCCGTGACGGAGGAAAAATCGATGGTCAAAGTTAATTTTGAACGGAATAGTATAAAAGGGGGTTGAGTGTAACATTTTTCAAGAATTAGGGGGGAAATCGCACCACTTGAAAGAAAATGGGGCAAACCACACTACCTTAAAGAATGGGGTGACCGGAATTAGCCAAAAAAACAAAAACTAATAATTAAAAGGGAAGAAGCAAAATATTCAAGTAGTTAATTCGAATATTATTCTATCCACCTTTAAAAAGCTAAGCGGATGATCATTCTCTAATGTACGTATAGTTCTTAAAATATCACTTTATTGTGTCGTATCTTATCGGACACTTGTATCTAACATCGTATTCGACACTTCTGTCATAGGAAATTAAAAAAAAAAATCTTGCCGTCGTATTCGTATCGTGTCATGTTTGTGTCGCCTATTCATATCCGTACATTATAAATGACCATTAACCTAAATTGAGTGTGATCACAAGTGTACTTCTCATCGCTGTAAACAATATTCTATTTAATATGAGTTACAAGTATTGTTTAATTAGAATGTATAATCCACTAAAGAACCAGTTGTCTTGAAACTTCAACTCCATATGTCATTGGATCACAAACAACTATTGTTAATGAGGTTCCCTCTAGACCAAATCTCACTTAGATGATAGGAGGGCACATCAATTTCTTGAACAATATTCTATTAAATGACAAAATCTAGTTAAAGAATGATCCCTAGTCCAATCCCTTAATTTATTTGTAGGAAAGTATATATATATATATTAGTGCCAAATGTATCATGATGCTCACCAACATGCTTTCTTTGGATTCTCAAGTCCCTATCCATGAACCCCTTTTTGTGTTCCACAAAAAGAAACCTGAATATTTCACATGAACCACTTCACAAGCAATCCCTTGCTTCTTCTCCTCACTACACTTATTCTTGCATTGTCAAGTAAGAAAAGAACTCTAGCCATTACACCTCTTTTCACCATATTCCTTTTAAATACTATAACCCCATTCTCCCACAAATCCAAATCCATCCATTTCACAACCCTACATCAACCAACACCAAAAAATCTCAACCAATATGGCTCAAGAATCAACCACCTTCAATGAAGGAGAGAAGCACAAGAACCTTGATCAAGAGGTCAAGGAATTGATCTCGGCCCTCACCAGCCGCCTCGGGAGCATCCAACGGTCACAAAAGACCGGCTCCACGAGCACCCACGATCAAGATGAAGACGATCAAGGGGTCAGGATCATCACGCTGGCGGGTAGCAACGTGGGTGCCACGATGAGGGGCGAGACGGACCAAAAGCCTCAAGATTTGTCTCTCCCCAAAGATGAAGAGGACTTTGCCACGTTTGTCAACAGCAACTTTCAAGCCATCAACAATTCAATCATGATGGGGGGGAGCTACCGGACTAAAGATCCCGGTGTTCATTTGGACATCGCGGATTATTACGAAAAGAACGATAAGAAGCCCAAAAGGGGAGGGAAAAGTAAGAAAACGCTTGGAAGTTCAAGAAATGATCATCACGAGGACAAGAATACGAGTACCAGTGAGAGTGACAGTGACAATAATTGAATCATTTAAGTGTGCACTGGCTGAATACTATAGATGTATGGAGTCATGAATAAAGTATGCGTTATCGAGCTGATTTTTCTTTTACATGATTGTTGGCTTGTGCGTGTTAATTGTGTGGATTTGATCTATAGTGCAATAATCAGTTCTTTTCTGAAAAGGGCTGGCACAATTTTATGTTGTTTTTGCTCGTATTGATTTTGGTGTTTTGATAATATCTTATATGATTACAGTTTCATAATGGGATAGAATGGGCATGAGATCTCTCCGGTTTCAAGTTTGTGTTTCAATATCTCCTGTTTCACCCATATACACGTGTCAGGGGCTAATGTATTAATAGACGGCTGAGATTAGGAGTGAGATCTTTTAAAATATTACAATTATTTTGTTCTCTTAATCTCGGTCGTCTATTAATACACTTGACGCGTGTTTGTGAATGAAATATAAGATGAAATACAAATTTAAAACAAAGAATCCCAAACCGACAAAATGGGATTATTTTATCTTTTATGTATTGGGGAGGTGCAGTGCCACAACTAATTTTTCACCTTAATTATCACATAAGATAAATGCCTTTTATCTCACTTATTATAAGGGGCAAATCGTTGAAATTTAAAAACCATACTTGTAAAATAGGGTCATTTTCATGTTTATGTATTGCGAAGGTGTAATGTCACAGTTAGTTGGTTGTTGCGATCCACTTAAATGAATATATTACTTGATTACACATTGCATTAAACAACCTTGATCGTTTGAAAAAATTACACGAACACCCCCTGACATCTCAAACATCACAATAAATAATTAACACAAGTTCCACCTGCCTTTTAATTAATTAGAATAACGAGTACTTCTTAATCAAAATTAAGCAAATTGATCTGCTTAATCTGTTACATTGTTACAAAGATGGGAGATTGCTTATCTTCTAAATCTTTGCATTCTCCCAAAATTAAACATCTCAAAAGAAATAAAATAACTCCAGATCAGATTAATTGTTCCATGCACCAGAGAACAATTGTCTAATTAGCTGCAGTTTCAAGACATCATGGGCGTCCCACCTCCACTGATACCTTAATGGCTTCAAAGTCTGAGTCTTGTTCCTTCATCACTTCAGTTTGTGGGACTAACTTTGTTTCTTGCTTTTGCAGTTCTTTGTCCTTACCCCACAAAAGAATGTACAGCCCAGCAATCACGATGACTGATCCTAATACGCTGTTCATTCAATGCAGAAAAAGGAAAAGTTGTTAATAAAGTTATATCTACACTATTTATGAAGCAATCGAGACATGGATTGTTACTTTTTTATTTGTTTTTTCTCTCATTTCGGTAGTATCCCACTATTTATGTTCTTCTTTTCGTATTTCACAATGTATTCCACTCGTAGATATGTGACACGTGTACAATCACTTAATAGCTAGATGTATGATGCACAACCACCTATTTATTCCGATAGGTGCACGCCTCATCCATTTAATTAGTGTGAATACTAGTGAGATATAATTATTTAAAGATGTTATAAATTGAAAATTCAAATATTGATCGATAAATATTAAGGAGTAAAAACGATTATACATAAAAAATTTAGTTTAGAGGTGGTAGTATAAAATTTTATCCAAAAACAGTATATAATATAAAAATTTGTATGGTCAAATCAGGTCGATTTTATGATATGTGTCAAACATAAATTACTGAAAATATTTTTAAGGAAGCAAATTAAGTTATTAGGCGATGACCTTCCGAGATGAAGCTGTTCGTGTAAGAGGGGAACGTCGAAGATTGCCGCCATAATCTGCACGAAAGGGCTGAAAGCTGCCGTGAAGACAGCCCCTCGTTTCTTCACACACCACGACATGCCCACGAAGCACAACCCCGAACCCACCACACCCTGCAATTTCAATGACAACAAAACAACGGTATGAGATGACAATATAAAAATTTTAATAAAATTCAGATAATAATTTAAAACATTTAAAATGCTCATAGTTTGGGGGAGTAACTTGTTTTTCCTCCAAGTCATAATCATAGGACTGATCTAATAAAATTAAAGAAGACAATAGGACCCCTAAGACGCACAATAAAGTATTTAACGAGGATGTAAGTCTATGACTCTTTTTTTGGTGCAAGATGTAAGTCTATGACTGACTTGACATAAAGAAAGTAATGAGATCCACGAATTACTCACTAAAGGGGGAAAAAAAATTCAATTATTATTTTTCATAACATAACCCACAAACAGTGTTTTTAAAATCGACGGGAGACGGATCAGAAAATGTTACTGTTTACTAGTTTGATCGGTTTCAACTTTCAACTGATTCAAGCATTGTTTGAACCGACACTCGTATCATAATAATATTATATTTGTTTGTACATATTGACTCGAAATAAGAAAAATATAGAGGTATTATTATTTTATTTAGTTAAAAGGAATTCTATAATGAATTAATAGAAAAACAATTGAAACATGATCAATATTCAATAGACTTATTCATGTACTCATATAGAATGGTTTTAAAATGTAAGATATGTTTGTTCATAACCTAATTAAGTAAATCAATATAAGAATACATGTAACGGAGTGAGCCAAATTAATTAAATCCAGGAATTTGATAGATAAACATGGGATTGCCATAAAATTCTAGTCTGAACCTAATTCAGGGTAAACTAATACTATCACGACGATATAAAAAAATTTCCTCATCAACCATCACAAATTTTAGGGGAAAATCACAAATTTAGTTTACCAATTCAATCAATTCAGTATTTCTGATACATTTTATTTTTCAGCGACAAAATAAAATCGTAACTTAAAAATCATATAATTTAATGCATTTTTTGAATGGGACCCGATCTTGCCCTTCGGAAACCCGACACGGTTTTATATGTGGCGAATTCCTAGTTCATCACGTGTAAATTCCAGCTAGCAAAAATAGTTTCCGGTAAAAAAAAATATATATGCATTGAATTACTTGATTTTAAAGATCGAAAAAAATAAAATATATATCAAAAACGTTAAATTAGTCGAGTTGGTATATCAAATTTCGACCACATTCTACTCCAAATCCAACCAATCGAATAGCAAGAAAACCACACAACGTTATAAACCGAACCCGCACAAACAAAACAATCCATCCCAAGCAGATCATGATCACTTACCGCAAACAAGATAATGAAGATGTCCGATTTACTTGTCAAGACCCAAACTGCAAGCTCCCTGTCAATGCACAAGCTCAAGACAGCAGATTGTAGGGCACTAAAGGAAGCCATTATGGCAGTGCTGGAGTACTGGCATGGATATCTCTTGCCTATACTTGTCTGAAGAAGAAACCACGACGACCAACAAAGAGTCCCCGCCAGCATCGCCACGGACCCGATGGCCCATCTCTCTCGTCCGACGTGGGATCTCAGCTTCGTGTGCACGTCCACGGACGACTGCGAGTCCGAGAAGTTAAACAAGGGCGCGCCTTTGTATGTGGTCAGCAGTATGGCACCTCCGATGCACACTAATGCACCAACTATCTTGGCTATCCCACTCTTGTAGTTTATGTTTACCTTCTCTAGACTGAAACCCGAAATGAAATGAATGTTAGGTCTCCTATCCCTAGCTCAATTTTGAGTTTGGATCTTGGGTTTCAACTTTGTCTTTAGTCTTTAATCTCCTATTTATTCAGGTACAAAAGTCATGCGTATAATTAAGTAAGGTAAGCAGTTTGGATTATAAGAGATAAACAATTGTGTGACATGGAACAAAAAAGTTCAAGGAATTAATTATTTATCTTAATCTTAAATTGAAACTAACTTGTACAAGTAAGTGACACAAAAGATGAAATACATATTTGAAACACGAGACTTTTACCATCAATTTTAGCCAAATTAAAGAGAAGGATAGAAGAAAAAATAATAGTTATGTTTTATTACAAAAATCGGATGACAAAAATTCTAGACTGACTCGGGATTGATGGTATACTAATTCTATTGGTCAGCGTGAGGCAAGAACGTTTCGTTTATTTAATACGGTATCAGAATAACAAAGAAACCGTGATTGTTACTTAATTTTTCTAAACGTATTGTGGTTTTAGTTTTTTTGTTTCAAGTTTGTATTTCATCTCTTACTTTACTCATCCACGCACCGCAAGTGTATTAATAGGTGGTCGAGAATATTAAAGTGAATCTTTTGATTTTTTTTTTCCCCCATATCTCAATTGTTTCTCTCTCTCTCTCTCTTTTAATTTCAACCGTTTATTAGTACACATTACGTATGTATATAAGTAAAATAGGAGATGAAATATAAAACTGAAACAAGAGATCCAAATCCACGTATTATTAATAATTTAATATATATAAGCCATAAGGTCTCTCATCTATATTAATTTTTGAAAAACTAATTGAAGAAGCTCCTCAAGAAATACCAAAACGGAGAGAGATCAATGAGTTTCATTCAAGTTGGAGGTCATAACTCATAAGGAAACAATTAAAGAGATGATGAAAAATGAATAGAAATTGTACATACCCAAATGGTAAAGCCATTAGAAATGTGACTACTGGAACAATGTTGAGGAAGGCGCATGCGAAAGTTGCAGAAGTATATTCTATGCCCAGAAGGAACAGATATTGTGTCACTGATGCCCTGCAAAATTAATCATCTTACTAATTAATTTTTTTTGGTGGGAATCTTACTAATTAATTGCACTAACTTAAGAAATTATTGTTATTATTATTATTATAGAGTACAAAATATTAGACATAAATTCGTGGAAAACTAACCCGATCATTGCACTCACGAAAATGTGACACAATATGCTTAATGTAAGCTTCGGCCTGCTTCCCCTATAAGTGAATTTTAATTAGATGTTAATTACTTAATTCTAGCACGAGAATACAACAAAAAATATAGCATGGTTTCCTCCATCTAATTAATGGCAAATAATATATATTAGCAATATTGCATGTCCAAGATTGAGCATGGAAAACAAGAAATTAATACAAGAAATTAAAATTCTTATAATTAATCACATCCCCCCAAGAAATTAAATTAAAAGAATTAACACATGTTTAGGTTAGATTTTAACTTTATATTCAATTCTTTGTGAGCAACAACTGCACGAATTAGCTCATGATCATGATTGATTGTCTTTTCCTACAATAAATACCAACAATAACTATAATATAAATAAAGATCATACGAGTTCATGAGTGCTATGCTACCTATACTAAGGATAATTTTATATTTATTATGTAATTAACGTTTAACCAAGCAAGATATTAACTAAAATTTTCTTGTTATCATAAGTCAGGGTTTCGTGTTCAATTACTAAAGTACGGAAAGTAAGAGCATTGCACATTACTGATGTATAGCCGTATATAAAAACACACAAAACATACTAATAACAACGATAGTATAGACGAAGACATTAATTAGAAACCGAACCTTTCGAGAAAATAAGCCAAGGGAGACAGAAAGAGAGCAGAAATGAACTGTCGATAAGTGATGAAGACCAAATGATCGATCCCATCGCTCACAATCTTCTTGAGAAGTATGTTGCTAATGGCAAAGGCCAGATCAATGGCTGTCATCACCAAAAAGGGGTACCATTTGCCTAATCTCTTCATGCTTATTTTTAACTGTTTGTTTTCAAGAAACACACACAAAAAACCTCAACTCATAAGCCAAAGAGCCAAGTGTGGCAAACATCTTTATTATATAAGATAAATAAGATCACTTACTTTACTCTAAAGAGGGCCTCAAAAGCAAATGAAAAATGTATTAAATTTCTTTAAGTCCCTTCTGTGCTTTAGTTAATGTACTAGTTCAGTGCATATTCCTATTAATTTTTGCTTATCTTTATATTGCTGTGCTAGCTTTACATGAAATTTGGAATATCATAAGAGGCGTTGTACAGGGCCATCAATAAGATTATTGTCACTGTTGACCTGTGATGTGATGTGTTTATGTATTATGAATTACAAAGGCTTAAAGTCTTGTTGTATGAGCCACTAGTTATATCCCTTCTCTTTTTCTTGAGGATATGCTGTGTTATTACTTTCTTTGCAACATCTCACGTGGGGAGTCGGAATCGTATGTACGTATTCGCCAGAAAATTTCTTTTATGTATCGGTTGTTGGATTCTATGTATGCGTTCGATTATATATAGGGGTTTTGTTTCGTCTGGCGGAAATTTTTATTATGTGTCAGGTGTTAGACTCTACCTATGTGACCAAGGGTCATGATTTGTTTGTTGGTTTATTTCTTGTTTGTGGAGATTTCTTTTATATGTTGGTGTTGAACTCTACATATATATATACCCATTAAATGTTTTGTTTCTTCTTTTACATATGATAATTTTTAGTAAGTGAATTAAGTAATGAAGGAATCATAATTATATATTGTAGGGTGCATTTTTGGACCTTTATATCATATCTTAATTATTGATGCTTTTAGTTCAAATACTTTTCTCAACTAATTATGTTAAAGTAAGTGATACAAATTTTTATGTTTCAATAATTAGATGCTTAGATATTTATCTTTTTTTATTTTTTCTCTTTTTATATAACATATTTCATCATCAAATCATGAATGTCGGTCCATTTGGTGAAATAAGACGCTAAATCCTTCAATAATATCTAAAATTCAAATCCTGATCTTGTAATCGTTACTAAACTAGTGAGACGAAACGTTAAATCCTTCAATATTATTGTTCACAAATCACAATTCAAACCCTAATCTTTTATTACATGATACATAAATACTTTGTTAAAACATCATTCTTCCTTGCCTTGTCGTATCAGACATCTCTCACGTGGTGGTAAAATATTTAAAATATAATTCGTGTTGCATTGTGTTCAGATCTATATTGTTCAAAATTCAAACTGTAGTCTTCTATAACATGATACATAAATATTCTATTAAAATATCATTCTACCTTACCGTGCCATCTCCCATATCTTTTCATGTGATAATAAATTCAAGAAATAATTTGTACCGTATTTTATTATGGTCCATGCATCATAGCATGCAATTGAAGCAAACTAAATTAGAAGGATTCCCCTCGTATTAACCCTAAGCAGTAAATTCAAATTTAGAAAAGGAAAAAAGAAAAGACGAATATTTTGTCAACTTTCCTTTTTGATTTGATTAATAAGTAGTCCTTTCAAATTAAAGTTTTCAAAAAAAATCCTAATGCCGACACATTTATACTTGATTTAATATTATATATATATATATATATATATATATATATATATATATAGAATTTCTTTATGAGTTGCTAAAACAATGTAATTAGGGCAGCAGCATCTGTAAAAGTGGGTGATGATGAAGGATCAAGGGTTCTCAGTTCTCTCAAACAGTCTTGGAATCTTATTCTCTTTTGAATTGATTGTTGGCATCTTATATCTTCTTTTTTGCAGCATATTTTTATTAAAAATTAAAATTAAAATTTCATAGTAGATTGAACAACATGTCAAATCCTTCTGGGGACGCCAACAGGGGTTGGTCAAGTGGTTTGAGGGTTCTTTCTCGAAGGCAAGGTCCCGGGTTCGAATCCCTTGGACCACTTGGGGTGTGTGTGTAAACAAAACAAAAAAAAAAAAAAAAAAAAAATCCTTCTGGGGACGTAGCTAGCTTTATTTTAAAGCTTAATTACCTTTAGATAATGTTAATTAGTGGCTAACCTAATTTATCTTAGGCTAAAAGCATCTCCATTATATATAGTGAAAAAGAAATGGGGAGCATGTATGTAAATGAAAGCTGGTATTTACTAATAGTAATGTGTATTAAGGGATAATATTTTTTAATAGGGGTAAAATCGCATACTTTACGGGTTGTACTTTACTCTCCAACTTTAAAATTTTGGTATAAATAATATATATAACTGTTGAAGTTTGTTTACAAACGCCTCCTTTGCACATTTCTAATGATTTTTTTTTCTGCAAAAGAAATATTTGAAAATAAATTTCAAGAATTATATGATACTTATACCAAAATTCAAAGATTGAGAAAAAAATGCAGATATTTTCAGAAGTTGGGGGTTTACTGTTATTATCTTTAATTTAATATTGGTATACAATATTATTATTACTTAAAGTTGTTGCAAAATTAATTTGGTTTGTATCCTTTATTCAATTTCAATTTTATTTACAAACTTCCTAAGACTAAGAATATGAAAAAGAAAATAATAAGATAAGTGAAATATATAAATTACTCAAATATAGTTTAAAAAAAAAAAAAACTAATAACAATAGTTAATTAATTTGTCATATCAAAGTATTTCTTTTTGGTAATGTATATGTAAGACTAAAACATATATGGTTGGGGGTGTTTGCACTTCACACCCAACTTTTAGAGTTGTGTACAAGTAATACATAACTTTTAATGTTTGTTTTCAAACACCTACTCTAAAGTCTAAACATTTCAAGATTGAAGCAATTTTTTCTAACCAAAAATATCAAATGTTAAGTATAAATTGTGTTTCAGTATGTCTATCTATTTGTTGGGTTTCTATTATATTTTCATTTAGGGTTAATCTTTTTTTTACCCAAATCTTCCGATATTTTTCTATGTTAATACTCGACCTTTGAATTTTTACATTTTAGTATCCAACCTTTGGATTTTTACACTTTAGTACCCAACCTTTGGATTTTATTGCACTTAAGTACCCCCGACTTATAAGGAAATTACACGTGTACCCAACTGACCAATAAGAAAATGATACGTCTGATATTGGGCACTTAAGTGCAACAAAATTCAAAGGTTAGGTACTAAAGTATAAAAATTCAAAAGTTTGGTATTAAATTGCAAAACATCCCAAATGTTAGGACTCCTTTACTTCTCTTGGAAAGACTGGTTTGTGTATTTAGACCATCAATTCCAGCCATTTACTTCAATAGTTAATTTATCTATTGGTAACTTGTTGACCCGGGAAATGAATGGAAATGGATGGCTTATTTCTCTACTCCAAATGAAGCAGCTATTTAGACTAGTGATGATGGTTGGGTTAAAAGGTCATTTATGTCCTTCAAATTGGACTTGAATAGTTGAATTTACCTAAACAAAAATGTTTGGCCTTTCTTTGGTCTATTAAAATC
Organism: Lantana camara; assembly: GCA_037501455.1. Taxonomy (NCBI): domain Eukaryota; kingdom Viridiplantae; phylum Streptophyta; class Magnoliopsida; order Lamiales; family Verbenaceae; genus Lantana; species Lantana camara. The sequence goes on from CM074857.1 coordinate 116,335,614, forward strand.
AAAATGACACAATACCCAAAGCATGGGCAAAAAAGTAAATTGAGACATTAAAAGTTGTTTATAGACCATCAAGGTAAAAAGTCCACAAATCTAGCTTATTTAAGAGCAATGATTTTCTATCAAAGTAAAAAGTCCACAAGTTTATATAGCCCAAAAAAAAGTACTTAGCTTTCCATTGACAATGGATAGCCAACTAGAGAAGTAAATGACCCCTTAGGGTGTAGAAGAAGATTAACCATTTTCATTTATATGAGACAAAAGATGTATAAGTATTTCACTTTACTTTATGCACGTCTCACGAGTATAAATTTAGATGTAGGGATATGACCACAGATCTCATGATATTGATACCGCAACACTAACTTTTTATTTGATTTTTATATAATAGATGTATGGCACGACATGATATTCCATACGAGTGTCAATACAAACCGATAATTTGTAATATTTTTAAAAATATCCGTATATCAAAAATCAAACTAAATAAATTCTTGAAACACCATATGTTGTGTCATCAAAACTACCAAATCTTTTCACCACCAGATCCTTCAACACAACCACAACGACACATAATATTATTTATATCTCATAAAAGAAATAATAATGAAATTATATGAAATAAGAAAAGATTTATTTTGAAAATATATACCAATAATAATCTTTTTTAATATTAAAAAACGACATGATATTCCATACGAGTGTCAATACAAAACGATAATTTGTAATATTTTTAAAAATATCCGTATATCAAAAATCAAACTAAATAAATTCTTGAAACACCATATGTTGTGTCATCAAATCTACCAAATCTTTTCACCACCAGATCCTTCAACACAACCACAAGGACACATAATATTATTTAGATGTTCCACTTATTGACTATTTCAAACGATACAACACGATAAAAGGGTATTTCCATAAACGATCATGCGTCACAATCAGTGGATTTTAAACATTAAGCTGACACTTTGTTATTTAACTAAAAACACTCAGATTTCAGGTGTTACAATTTAAAAGTATAATTAATCAACTCCTGTTATCAAGTGGTGTAGTTTAACGGTTCGATAAAAAAATTGTAGTTTTGGTATACCAACTCACCGTAATTTATAATTTTGGTATAAAAAAAATTTTGGTTAAAAAATTGGTCCATAAATCTAAAAATTTGCAATTTCATGCACTATTTGTTCTAAATAAATATGACCCACCGGAAAACCCACCCGGATCACCGTGTGTCCATTGAAAAATTTACCACGAAGCGGGTTTTGCAAGCTTCGAGTGAGTTTTCTAGCGGGTCATATCTATTCGAGTCAAATAGTGAATGAAATTGCAAACTTTTAGAGTTATGGACTAATTTTTTTACCGGAAAATTTTTTGTACTAAAATTGCGAATTTGGATGAGTTGGTATACCAAAATTGTCATTTCCTCACGGTTCGGTACTATGTCAACTTAACAAAAAATCTCGAGTTCAAGTCAATGCGAACGCAACTACTATTGATAGAGAGAATTTTATACTTAAATGATCCAATTCGACTCGACATTTCATGGGCTATCCACTATAGAACCCCAAAAAAAAATCAACCCCAACCCCAACCCCAAACCCAACCCCTATCCCAGAATCTTGATTAATCAACATATACTTAATCAGTAACAACCTTTTTCAAGTCCCACTTAATCAAAACCACCTCATAGAACAGGGCAGCCACAAACTACATAAGATGCGAGTCTCATTCCTGCTTTATGACAAAATTTTCCTGAAATTCGACTTCCACTTGTTCAGGTGTTGATTCCCAGGTTTCATTCCCATAATCTTTTTGAAATAACATGAACCTTCGTTTTCAACAACTTTTTTGATCGATGCTACATTATTAGTCAGAATATGTGACATATTTATTTATAATACTAGTGGGCAAAATAGAAATCCTAATGTCGATGGACAACAACCTTTACAAAATTTGATTGGCGATTATGCTTTCCAAGAGTTTTAAATTCAAACATTCCAAACTTTATCAAGAGTTTGTGTTCAAATCCCGAATATTTGTCCTTCACGATAATTCTTAATTTTCTTTTCTCTTTTTTGTATATGAAATAAATCGAGGGGAATAAGTATTAGATTTAAGAAGAGGCCAGAAGAGATAGTGTGTCGAGAGCACGTGCTATTTTGTGTGATACAACAATTAAAATCGTACCATAAATTGCTCGACATGATCAGTTGCTACAAAGATATGACCGATTCTCATATCTTGACCTGTTTTTTAGATCCAGATAATACGAAGTGATTGGTTGGTTTTTATACTAGCGGGTACCTTATGATCGAGGTCGTACTCATATCATTATGCTTACATGCACGATGAAGAAAACAAAATATTATTATAATAATATGCCTTAGATTAGATTTAATTAGGGATTCGATTGAAATTTAATTCTATTAGAAACTTAATTACATGTAATGAATACTTAAGCCTTTATCCCAAAGTAATCCTTATATATATATACGAGTAATTCTGCACACTCGATGCGTGTACAAAAAAAAAAATATTAAATTAAATTTTTAATCTTAATATAAATTTAATAATTATATATTAATAGGAAATAATTAAAATATAAATTAAAAAATATGAGAAAGAAAAATAAAAAAAATATGTACAAAAAATAATAAAAATGGGATGAGAGAAAAGTAGAATTAATAGACAAATAACTTAACAGTTGACCAAAAAAAAAATAGACAAATAACTTATTGTGACACGTTGTTTTTGTTCTTTCATGGATCAATAAATGAGGGGGGTCCTTGTGTTCAACCTCACGGTCGCTATGACCGGTTTTATTATTATTTAAAAATAAAAAAATAAATATTGTGACACGTTTTGTAATTAAAAAAATAAATTAAATATAAAAAAAAATTAAAAACCAAGTTCAAGAGACCACCTTCACCTCTGTCATTTAATATAGATATTGAACATAGGCAACAGATCAAACGACATATAAATGTTGTGAATTTGTGTGAATAAAATAAGTATCTAGCTACTTTGAATTTTTACAATGAAATTGAAGATTTCAATATTATTTATTTATTTATTTTTATCCCAAATGAAAATTTTAAAAATTACATCACATGCTCGTTACTAATATTAATCGGAGGGCTTTCCTATACTGTCACTCAATCAGAGAATCGAATGTTTCATTCTAACCAATATAATCAGGCTCAGATTACGTGTCTAAGTCTAAGCTATATCATTTTTTGATCTGATGGGTGAAGGCAGTGGCGACTCTAGGATTGTCGATTACTGGGGCCAAAAAAATTATTTTTTAGGACATTATTAAACAAATGTTCATAAGTTTGTGTTAAATTTTTATACAAATTAAGAATATTTTTAAAATATTCAAATAGATAGACTACTTTTTTATAATATAAGATGAGATAGAATATATATATATATATATGTATGATAAAATGGGTGTTTGCAAATTATACTCCATAGTTAGAAGTTAAAACATAAGTCAAAGTTGTAAAATTTTACAATAGTAAAATTAGTGAATGTTCTGAAAAAAAGTGAAAAGCAGAAAAATTAAGCGGTAGAGTGTTTGGAGAGAAAAATTGAGAATTACTTTTACTTTTTATCAAGTTACAAATTTATCCCTTTTTTTTTTTTTAAAATCATTTTGAGCAATTTAATATGATTTAAATAATATATTAATATAAAGGTAATTTAAAATTATTTATAACAATTATGTATAATGAATGAAACACATGTGAAAAATAAAATAAATAAATTCTTAAGAATTAATAAAAGAGAAAAATAAATTTATAAAAACAAGTTTACCTAATTAGTACATATTTTTTAGTAGACTTTTAATTGAAAGGAGAGGAAATAATTATAGGCTAGAGTTCTATTTAAATGTAAAATGTAATTTAAGAATATCAATATTTAATGAGGATAATATTGTCTAAACTAAATTTCATTTAATTATAAAAAACAATATAATCTAGGGTTTATTATAAGTATTTATTTTTAGAATTTGTATACCCCTCAAAATTAATAAGTATTTATTTTTTAAAATTTGCAAATACCTTCAGAATTTATTTATTCATTTTAGGGGTCAATTAAAATTTACTTATTTTATTATGGGGTCAAATAGTTATAGTTTGGTACACTAACAAAATATAATAAATCAAATATATAAATAAATAATTAAAAATAAAATTTCAGTGGGGTTATTGGGTCAAATGACCCCACTTGGGCTATATAGCTTAGCCCATGGGTGAAGAGTTATGTTGAATGGACACAGATATGACGATACAATTTTTTTTTAAAATTTTAGGATACGATACGGTTCCAACAAGACTTGTATGTTCTATATAAATAAATATATTTTATAAGTATAATTTATATAACATAAAATATTATTAAAAAATTCTTTCTTTTTACTTGAAAAAGAAAAATTTAAACATTATAATTCTATCTCCCTTCAAATCATAAAATATTTCATTTTCAATCTCGTCCGCCTTCCCTAGATTCATAACTCCATCTCGATTTATGCTGTAAATTTATTGTAACTCATAATTAATTTTCCTAATATTATTGTGAAGATTTGATATAGAAAATAAAAAAATGTCCTCTTTACCATCAACGGTAAAACTAGATCACAAAGTTAAATTAAATGAACTTAAGAGTAGTATTTACCATAAAATTAAGGAAATTTTTTTGTTTTATTTTGCGCAAAAATTAAGGAGAGGTTAAAGTGTAAATAAACTTAATTAATGGGTTTAGATATAATTTAGTCTTTATGTTTTGTCTAAAATCTTACTCTCTTTTTTCCCCAATTAATTGTCCAACTTTCAGCTTTTTTACTACGCGAGCGCCACCGTTTTCATCGATTGCAGTCGCCCCGCTGGTGGTGGAATCGCCGTCTCCGCCCTCTCTCGGCAGGTATAGCTTCGCCCATATGTCTATTACTTGGCTACATTGATGATCTTCGTATTTTTGTTGTTGTTCGAGTTTCAGTTTTCGAAATTCTCGGTTTCGCGCGCAATCTCAGTTCATAAGTGCCTTCCTTGTCCAATTGTTGCTTGCATTAACGCAGCTTATTCCGATTTTGATACTTACTACTTAGGCTTCTATTTGTTTTTTTAACTGTGCACCTTTGTCGGAATGCGTCCTTCGTCGTTTAATCCTGGACTATGAATAGTTTACGCGGGATTTTCCTTTTTCTCCTATTGTGATGTTGTAATGAAGTTTGCCTTGTTATTGTTCAGATTTAGGTCAACAGGAATTCTCTACTGGTTTTGCTTTTTCGAGGAATAATGTTCGGAAGCAATCGTAAGTGACCATTCAGATTTTACACTTCTTTCAACTATTCTGGAATGCCAATGTTGGTTTCACGGCCTGTCGTCGAACATGGATAATGAATTGCTGTGCTGCTTGTTTACTATCTTTTTCCACCCTTTCTTATTTGATTTCAAACCACAAGTACGAAACGGGTAGTATGGTACTGTTGTTAAAAGATTGTCTGTGATGATCTTGAATTTATAGTGTAATGCTGTCGTAAATGTCCAACTGAGTATTCTGATGGTAATGGTGGTAATGACACTTTAGATAATCTTATGCTATCTTGTTCATTTTCTGATTTTAATGCTGATCACCGAGAGCAAAGTAAAAGATGGTAATTGGCATAGGAAAATAACTTCCCCTGTACAAAATAGTTTACTGGTCTGAACATGGGGTTGGGATATATTTTGCAATGGGGAAATGCCATGAAACTAATTTTCAATTTAAATAACTCATTCTGCCACTTTTGATTCGGAAAAAGATCAATGTCAAACTTTATTTTACATTTTAAATGATGCTAATATAAAGTGAATGGTTCGGAGCCCTCGGAGATGTTGCCTTTTCTTTTAAGTGGAAAATACTATTTAATTTATTGGATATAAAAGTTTATGAAACTTATTTGTAATTTTTAAGTAGGAGTTATTGAGTTTGGAGAATGTCAGTTGCTCTACATTGCAGAGAACAAAATGTTTATTGTTTCCTTCGATCTATTTGTAATACAATCGTTCAATAGTACACCATTCAAGTTGTTTTTCGATTTTCAATTTGTGTTTGCCATACTAACTCTGTACTGGCCCCTTACAGCTTTTGGGCAATCATCTAGCAGTCCATTTGGGTCTCAACCTGGGCAGACTAATGATGCTAGTGGCGACCCATTTGGTAGCCCTTGTTTTGGCCAGTCTGCTTTTGGGGGGCAACAACGGGGAAGTAGAATCGCTCCCTACGCGGCCACCCCTGAGATAGATGGTGCCTCAAGTACACCTGGAAAACTAGAGTCTATTTCAGCCATGCTGGTCTATAAAGATAAAAGCCATGAAGAACTTAGATTGGAGGACTACCAACTCGGTGATAAAGGTGCTTCTTCTTTTATCTAACTCATTCGAGAATTGTGATCAATAAGTTGTCACTCGTATACCAAACTGTGAAGAGTTTTCACTTTGCTGAGTTAATGTCCCCCTTCTTTGTTGCCTCCTGCCCTCGCTGCCATGTTCTTGGCTATCTGCACAAGTTGCTCGAACTTTTGTTCTCTTCCCCTTCTCTTGGGGATGCTGCTTTTATAATGGATTCTTAAATATGAGTTGACTCAATGATAGACCTATAATGATTTTCTGAAGTGAGAACTAATATGTATTCATATTTGTACTTGTGAACTTGCCTCATGTAGGATGAATCGTACTTAGAATTATCATTGTACTCCACACAATCATCCCTAAACAGTCATTTTGCTTCATATTATTGTTAAATTCCAACCTTGTCTTTGTAAAGTGGGCTATGGAGTCGTATGATTATAATGCTATGGTGATTGAATAAAAGCACATCAGCTTGCAAAGTCAGACCAGTAATCTGGAGACTGCTTAGATCGATTCTCCTTCCTTCTAGAGTGGCATCACCATAGTCTGGGACTTATGGACTGGATGCCCCCTTTCTTTTGTTTCTTTGAAATGGTTGTGTAGCTTTCCCTTTGCATCTATTCGTTTTTGTTTAACCCACTTTTTATGTGATTATTTTATTGATATTTTTTCCTCTCCTCAAGCTTGACATCATAGTCATGTTTACAGAGACTTATCACTTATGTGATTGTTTTTATCTTTCTTAATTTGTTGAAGTGTAGGTTCATCGGTGTTTGGGCAGAAGCCTACTTTTGTCGGTTATGGATCTAACACTTTTCGAACAAGTCCTTTTGAAGGCTTATTTCAGCAATCTCAACCAGCTTTTGGGAGCAATCTATTTGGTTCATCAACTCCTTTTCGTGTACCAAGTCAGCCTGCATTTTGTTCATCAAGTAGTCCTGCATTTGCTGCACCTAAAACACCAACTTTTGGTGCTGCTAGTACCCCTGCTTTCGGTCCCACAGCAAGCCCTGCATTTGGTAGCACAAGTGGTGAATTTGGTGCATCGAGTTCTCCTTTTGGATCAACTGCTCCACCATTCGGTGCTACTTCCACTCCAGCCTTTGGTGCTTCTAGCATGCCTGCATTTGGTGCCGCATCGACTCCGGCATTCGGTGCCTCACCTAATACCGTGTTTGGTGCTTCAAGTGCTCCTTCTTTTAATTTTGGATCTAGTCCAGTATTTGGCCAATCAACTTCTGCATTTGGAATTTGCCCCTTTGGGGCAACATCATTGTTTGGAGCTCAAAGTGCTTCTTTTGGTAAGTTGTTTTCACGTCTTTGATGGTCTCAGATTCCCGACTTAAGTTTTTGTTTACTACATTTAAACCGTTCTTTTCAGTAAGGAAAGTGCTAGCCATTTGGCTGTTTCTGTTTTTTATATGTCTATATGTTCCTGTTTCTGATATGATGCACTTACAGGAGCACAAACTACGACACCCACATTTGGTAGCTCTTGTTTTGGCCAGTCTGCTTTTGGAGGGCAACGACGGGGAAGTAGAATCGCTCCCTACTCGGCCACCCCTGAGATAGATGGTGCAGGTACACTTGGAAAACTGGAGTCTATTTCAGCCATGCAGGTCTATAGAGATAAAAACCATGAGGAACTTAGATGGGAGGACTACCAGCTAGGAGATAAAGGTACTCTTTCTGGTTGAAATTTATGAACATCTTGAAATCCAAAAGAATTTGTTACATAATATATTATTTTCCTATATGAAATACAGGAGGACCAGCTCCCGCTGGCCAAGCAGCTGCTTCTGTTGGCTTTGGATCATCGTCAACTTCTGCATTTGGTCAATCCTCTGCAAATCCTTTTTCATGTTCAACATCTACCAATCCATTTGCACCGAAAACCCCAGCATTCAGTAGTCCGGGCTTTGGATCATCCCCTGCTCCTGCATTTGGTTCTTCACCTTTTGGAACATCGAATACATCAAACCTTTTTGGCTCAACATCATCAGCATCGTCATCCTTATTTGGTGCCACGACTCAAGCATTTGGAGCCAGTACATCCCCTTCTATTTTCAGCTCGGCCAGCACATCTGCTTTTGGATCATCATCTATTTTTGGTGGCACATCAGCACCAGGGACTGGATCTGCATTTGGCACTGGCTTGGGTTTCGGAAACACCCAGTCCTCCCCGTTATTCCAGTCAACTACACCCTCACTTGGACAGACCAGTTCTCCTTTTGGACAGACATCCTCTGCCTTCGGTCAAACTACACCTGGGTTTGGTCAATCAAATTTGTTTAGTACTCCGTCTACTGGCTTTGGTGGCAGTTTGTTCTCCAGCACTTCATCACTTCTAGGTAGCAGCAGCCCTTTGGGGTTTGGTCAAACAACTGTAAGTTATTCATGAACTGAACATTTCTCATTCCTACTTGTCATTTCCATTCTTCCCTTCATCACTTCACAACTACTTTTTCCTCAATGCATTTATAGTTGGTATTTTGGGTCTAGTTTAGTTGGTGTACTACCTAGGATAACTGTCTTGAGCTTGAGCCACCAGCTTATGCTTGAAGAAAAGGGAACCAATTATCTATAGTGCTTCTGCCTAAAAATCTCTTCATACTGTTAAACACTACAAAAGGGTTCTTGAGATCTGGCATGATTAAATTTAGGTGGATTTCTCTAGCAATTGCCTTTGACTTTGGAACATTCAGATGTTTAACTGTGGCAGCACGCGTGCATGATATGCGTTTGGCGTGTAATCTAGACTATCCAATTGATATTGAACTGATTTATAGTGATCATTTATTTTTTGTTGCATATTTTAAGCTTGTTTAGATTTTGGCCTGATTCCGGACAATTTTTTCATTCTTTCCCTTTTTTATCCCCTTAAGTTTAACTTATTATGCTGTAGTTTCTTCTCAACAATAATTTGTTCTGTTCTTGTCTTTCTTTGAAGCCCTCCCTCTCTACTCCATTTCAACCTGCACAACCGGCTTCCAGTTCTGGTGGTTTTAACTTCAGCAACTTTGGTCAGTCACAAGCAGGTTAATCAGCATCAGCATTCTTATTGTTGACATTGTTTTTTTTCTTTTCATATATGTGTGCAGTTCCTTTTATGTTATTATAATTTTGATAGAAGTGTCTTCTTTTGCAGCTGGCTCAAGTGGCTTTGGTGGCACCCCTGGCATGTTTGGCAGTAGTGCCTTTGGACAATCGTATGTTGCTTTTTTTGGCCATTTTTCTGTCTGTACTTTTATTTGACACTCTATTACATATGATGAAATATGCAACTTGTTCAATGCTTACTGATTTTATTTTACTCCAGTTTTTATCCTTTCGTTGTGCTGCTTCACTTCATTTTGAATCATGGGGGTGCATTGGCTTGAGTATCCACCTGGTTCGAGCTGTCATTAACTTGTTCTATGTGCCATTGCTCATCCATGTACACAAAAAATAAAATAAAAATACCTGTCTGTTTATAGTTCGGCCTTCGGTTGTTTATAATCATAGGAATGTGAGAATCTTTCTGGAATTAAAAGAACTTCATGTTTCTACCTGGCTGAAGCTGAATCATAGCTCTAAAATGAAGCCCTATATTTCCATGGGCTTGACATATATTGAATTGACCTAATAACGTATTGCGTGCCTGGTTTTTTTATCTTATTTTTAGTTTGATATTTGGTATAGCTTGGTTTGATCTTTATTCAAGAGAAGGCATATGATGTCCTCATTACACATGGATTGTTGGTGTTGCGAGCTAATTGTTCAAAATAAAGATAAAGTAATGGTTTTGCTCCTTTCATTTATATGTTACACGAAACAGGTATATGGCGAACTTGGCACTTACAAAATGTTAATTTGTTGATTCTGATTCAGCTATATACTAGAATGGAAATCATGAAAAAAATAAGTTATTGACTTGAGGTATTTCCAAGTGCCAGCATAATGTTATCGATTCATTGTGTACTTGGGATCTTTTGTAAATTTCAAGAACTGGGTTGGACTTCTCCTGCATAGTATACAGCTTCACTAATCCACTAATGCATAAAGTTTTAATTATGTTATTATGAGTTTGTTTACCTCCTATGTCCTCATGTTGTGTCCATGAGATTTTGTTTTGAATTTGTTGTACATTTATTTGACAGGTCAGGTATCCAGAGCTCTGTGGCTGCACAAGCAGCTCCCGTTACAAATACATTTCGAACTTTGCCAGCAATGTCTCAGATGTTAATTAGTCGTGTATGCACTTCGCCTTCTATTCAGTATGGAATTCCCAGCTTGCTAGTAAGTATCCTTATGCTTGAGTCTTGACAACTATAATGATAAGGAAGTCTTTTTCTTGATCCCTTTGATTCCTGGTCCTCTCACAATTTCCAGTAATTGACCTGTAAGTGCTCGGCGCCTCATTCGAGCTCCATTTCATCCTTTAATTCCTTGTTATCTTTCGGCTCAAGCTTAATTCGTTCTCACTTCCCTTTTTTCAGGTTGCCATTCACCTTTTCCATCTCTCTCGGCTCTGGAAGATTGATCGTGAGGTTCGGGAACGGCTCATGGCGCAAAGGGCTGAGGATCTCAATGCCGAGAACTGGAGGGCTCGAACCACTGACCTCGAGAAGCAGCTGGCTGAGAGCAAGAAAAGGTCCCAGGAGCTTGAGGCCCAACTGAACGCTAAGGTGGTTGAGTGCTCCAGGCTTGATGAGCAGATTTTAGGGTCGACCCGCCGCATCTCTGAGCTCGAGGAGAAGCTGGTGAGGGCTGAGAGTGAGGCCTTCGAGGCGAAGCTGGAGGCCTCGAGGGCTTACAGCCAGAGGTATGGGCCAAACAATCAAGACAACCACAAGGCTGGGGTCGAATCCTCAGTCAAAGCTTTTGAGGCTCTAGTTCCTCAGATTGAGAAGTATGGGGTCTACAGGTTCATGCAGAGCCCAGCCTTCGAGAAGGCTACAAAGATCAAAGGGGCCAACGACTTTGAAAACGGTTTCAAGCTGTGCCTTGCTCACGTCAAAGAGTATGGAGACCTCCCTACAAGTTATGACACGAATAAGATTCGCCCTGCTTGTCCCGACCCTAGGAAAAAGCAACAGGAGCCCGAGGCCCCTGAGCAACCGACTAAAGAAGATGATGAAGAGCCGGACTGGCCTAATGTTGAGTTCGGTTTTGCCATTAGCCTGGCCCGCACGCAAATGATAGGGGACCCCGACCCGGATGGCATGCCCGAGCCAGTTGACATTGCTGCATCTTTGGGCTCAAAGGAAACTAGCCTCCCGACTGTCGAGACGAGCCAGCCCCTCGGTAAAACTTCCTGAAGTTGCCATCCAACTGCCTTCCAAAAACCTTTGTAGATTTTCCCTTCTTCTCTCTTTCTTTCTTTTTGTGAGGGCCTCCGTGACTTTTGTAATTAGCCTGAAGCCACTTTTTTCAATTAATGAAAATTTCACTTTCTTTCAAGTGTGGAGTTGAATTAGCATATATTTTATATCGATTGAATGCATGCTCGCCTTTAGATACTTCCACTGCTTACTTCTTTGAACTTGGATTTCTAATTTCTATACATAAACTTTTTCTAAATTATGAGCATTCCAGGATCAATGTATTGGGGTGCTGTGAAAATTCTTCAATCGATGGATGAGTGTTTTCCACTTTGACCAGGCTATAGGACTCTCTCTAAATCACATAAAACGAGTAGGAGTGCGGATGCACAAATACATAAAAATTAAAAAGAATCAGTGCAAGAGGCTTTAAAGAGTTTAATTTAAAATAATTTTATTTATAATATATTTATTTATTTATATTTAATATTGAGTATTTTGAATAGAATATATATAGAGTTAAGACTTCCTATGTTTCTTTTAGTTATTTTAAAATTTAAAAAATATTTTAGTAGAACAATTAAGTTAGCACGTGAGTTAATTGTGAAATTTTAATTTGTTTTAAGCAACGCAATTAGTTAAGACGTAAAACAAGCCCAAAAAACTTTCTTAAATTTAGAAGAATTAAATTTGCTAAATTGTGTAGAAGTATAGTAAGTATATATTTTGATCAAAAAGTAACAAAGTAAGTATGTATACAAACTAATTTATTCAGTTGATACTATTATTTAAATTAAATAAAAAATAAGTACCATGTAAGAAAACAAACTATATGATATAAATATGACATATATATATATATATATATATATATATATATATATATATATATATATATATAAATTTAAAATATATGTAAATGATAAAATGAGTATTATATATTATAATTGCATTTTAAACGTATAAAATTGACAAGTAAATGAATAATATTAAAATAAATAAAAAACTAATACGAATAAAATTAAGAAAATAAAAAGAAAGAAATAAAATTAAAAAAAAGGTGGAATATTAAATGTGCTAACTTGAAATGATAATAGCAAGTATTGAAAGTCTAAATTAAATAAAATTAAATGTTCTTTATTAATAAAATAAATCCAAAAGAATTGCACAACTGTAAAAATTAAAACAAAGATTACAGGAAAAATCTACGAGAATTTGATAAAAAAAAAATTATTAAAATCTGACATGTATTTATAGATAAATCAAAGAATTCTAAAATCTAATTACATTGCCACATTTAAAAAACAATCCAAATATTATATAATGAAGCAAAACTTTTTTTTGTTGGAAAAATAACAAAAGAATACACAATTACATCAAAGCTTCACAGAAGACATTCTCCAGTATCTCTGGCAACGGCTCCGCCAACAACAGGTCAATTGTTTCTCTTTATGGCCTTTCTTTGCCGACATGTACGCACATATCAAGCAAAACTTGGAATACATATTAAAAAGTTGATAATCAATAAATTTGATGAGTTATTGTTATAAATACCCTTCTCCTTTCCCTTTTCAAAATTATGGTGGTATTTTCATAAAATTCTTTTTAGTTACAATATTTAATACAAATATTAAAGTAAATGTTAAAATCGCAATTGGAGAAAATAAGTAGCCAACATAAGAAAATCAAATTAAAAAAAAGATAAAAAAAGATATATTGTAAAATAAATGGCCAGACAATATTTATAATACATTCTCTAATATCATAAAATAGAGCACAAATATTAAATATTCAGCGAAGTTGTAAATGTACAAACCAAAATATCAGACAAAATCAAGGAAGAAGAAAGAAAGAAAAACGTTAAAAAAAAAACCAAGAAATCAAAGAAGAAGAAGAAAATATAAGAACACACTAAAAAAATCGATTAAGAGTAGATTATTTATAGACATGTAAATTTACATATTTAAATTTCAAACATCAAAAACTTTACTAAATTAAAATAGCAAATCTTGGGTATGATTTGTAGTAAATCTTGGACATGATTTGTAGAACATATAATGTAAACAATTTGTGTAAATTAATCATCATCAATTGAGGAATTGGATAATTATAACATAAAAAACTAATGACTTGAATGTTTTAAAATAAAGTTAAAATAATAATTTTTTGAGACAATAAGAAAATTCAAATTAAATTTAAAAAAATTAGTATTCGGTGAAATTGACACAATTGATTTATATTTTATATATATATAGTATACCCTGTGAGATGCACGGTATTGATGTACAATATAACTTATAATATTATATATAAATCTTGTAAAATTAAAATAATTTTAAAATAAATAAATAAATTATATAGAATAAAAATAATTTACACAATTCATATTTTTTATAAATAATAAATAAATTATTGTTAAAATATTTCTTTATTATAATTTTATTTATTTATTAATTAGAGACATTGTAAAAGAAAAATAATTTTAAGAGAGAGTATATAATTGTAGTCTAATTCTAAATAATAATAAGTATATGTAGAATTTTTGCTACATCACAATTTATAAATTCATGAGGATAACAAATACATAAAATTCATGTCAATATCATATTTTAATTAAATAGGTTAAATATATGGAAATTAAAAACCAAACAATTTATATAAAAAGAAATTGAATTAAATTAAATTACCGTGTAATGATTTCATAAATTGTGGACTTGATTAAAAAGAAATTTGAATTATATTAAAATTGCATTTAATGTAAAAATAACTTACCATTAAAATAATTTTCACAACTTAAAAAAATTCAAAAAAATCAACGTTATTTACTAAAAAGAAGTGTTATAAAAAAAGTCAATTCCCCCAATTTATACCAAAATACGTTAAGTTTATCCAATTAATTGAGATACTTATATTTTAGATGGGTCCGGGAATGGGTGGATCCGAATCCGATCACTTTACGATTTGTATTATGTGGAGGAAACCACCGGAGCTTCGCCGGAGATGAGATAGGGGTTCAACCTGTTGGGACAAGCACAAGGAAAGTCAGAAGGCCAAGCTGGGGGAACTGGGGGTGATACCCAGTTTGGCTCTCCGACGCTCAAGTCAGTTCAGTGTATGAAGGAATGTAAGTTCAGTCACAGTTGCAGAGGTGAAGAAAGCTTAAAGAATGCTTACAGTGTAGAAGATGACTTGGGTTATTTATAGTTGAGGGTCAAGGGCCCTTTGGTCATTTGCCTCAAGTGGTCCTGGCCGAATGTTGCCCTAACACGTGGCGCTGTGAGAGAGAAACCTAGGAGGAATCTTCTGCAAAAGCGGCCCAAAAGTCAGTGCTAGCAACAGTGGCAGGTGCGCGGGCATGTACGTTGTGTCAGAGAGCCATATGGGTGGTTGGTAACGAGGGCTTGAGAGCGCGCTCGTGACAACCTAGAGTATTGGAGGCCAAGATATCCGCTGAGGGGGATGAAGGCTCCAGCTTAAGTGACGAGCCAAAGGAGGGGCCACTCTGAGGGAGTGTGACGCTCGAAGAGGGCTTCCTTGGCACGTGGGCGTACCCATCGTTTATTGTGTAGGACGCTCGTGGGAGTGATAGCGCTTGTTGGGCTAAACTCCTGAAGAAGACTTGCGCTCGTTGGGTTCAGCGCTCGTGAACTGATGGTGCAGCCTTGGGAAGACAGATGTCATCATCTCGGTGATGCCACGTGTCTTATTGTGGGACGATCGTATTTTGACCCCATCATTTTGCCCCCCAATTCTGTAGTCCTTATTGATAAGGACTGTAGAATTTTGACACGCTCTATCTCTTGTTCATAGCGCTCGTGTAAAGCTTGGCGTGTTGAGCAATTTTCCTCTGATTGCGCCATAAATGCGATCTTTTCAACTGACCGATCGTATCACTTCCGCATTAAATGTTTGTACTATTCTGAAGCCCTTGAAACGTCAGAGCATTAAATGCGGGTGCGCGTGGGGCGCGTGAGCATTGGGAAGCATGTGCCGGTTCCATAAAGTGGGCGGTTTCCTAGGCGGGAAATGATTGCCATTTTGAATTTATTGCCTAAAACGGTACCAACTTCCATCCCTATAAATACGGGATTCTGAGATCTCCACACTCTTTACGCATTCAGAACTTTCAAGCACCCTTTGCAAAAAGAAATCTCTCGCATCTTCAATCTCTTCTCCAGTTTTCTCCAAAACTTTCAAGGTAAATCTCCATTGTAACTTTCTAACTTTGCTAACCGTAGATTTGGACTTTAGGATTTTGTAATCCCTCAGATTTTCGCCTTTCTGAACCTGAAACTCTCTCCAAGAAAAACCTTCAAAACCTCAATTTCTGCCATGGCCGACCATCACATTGAAGAATTTGCCCGTGAAATCCAAGAGATGGCCACTGAGAGTTCTTCTTCCCACAATTCCCCCAGAGATGAAGAGTTGGGGGCGGCGGTAATGGCGATGGAAGATAGAAACCCAGGCGGAGTGGATCCTCTTTTTGAGGAGATGGATCTGGTGATAGAGGCAGAAAGACAAGGAGTCACCCTCCCCATAACTCAAAGTGCCACGCATCCCCACCGCCATAGAGTGACCGTGGCCGTTGCAAATCCGCTTCCAGTGGCGGAAGCCATAACCGGGCCTTCAGAAAGGGCCCGTGACAAGGGCAAGAGTAAGAAAACCCAGAAATCCAAAGGACCCAACGAGGGGGAGGGCTCCGGTTATCAGGCTACCGAGCGCACGCCTGATGAAACTCCCAGCACTGTCACTGTGGGAGATGTAAAGACAATGATGGCCCCCATTTACTGGGACGAGCGGTATACTTGGAGAATCCCACAAGACCACGAGCGTGCAAACAATCCGCCTCCCGGGGAAATGGCTGTATATGTGGACACCGTGAGGTCAGGAGGCTTGAGGTTCCCTATCTCAGTCTCAATGGCCCATTTGCTGAATGACTTGGGCTTGTGTCCATCTCAAATAGTGCCCAACGGCTTGGCCCTCCTGACCTGCTTCATAATCCTGATGAGAATCATGGGCCACGAGCCCTACTCGCGGAACTTCAACGCCCTTTTCCAGGTGGTCAGTTCCTCACGTTCTTCTCCCGAGGCGGGATTCTACTATGTTCAGGCGAAGGCTCACATGAAACTGATCAATTCGCCCTCGAGCACCTACGGCCCCAATTGGAAGGAGAAATTTATTTTCGTTAAGGCCCCAACAGAAGAGGGCTTTGGGGTGGTCACCCATTGGAGCTCGTTTGCCAAGAGCCGGCTGCAACCCATACTCCCCAAAGATTGGGCCAAAAACCTGGCAGCCATTCTGAGGGACGAGGGCCATCTTATTCAAGCAAAGGATTGGATAGATGACGAGGAGCTCATGTTCCTGTGTGGCCTCACTGACAATCCCTATTTCCTTGACAACCCTCCGGCTCGTGACATAGAGAGAGATGGTTAGATTCTTAGGGCACTAACTTTAGATAGGAATGAATACTAACTGCTTTTCTTGTACTTGTAATTTGCACTTAACAATTCTTGTCCAAGGATTTATAACCTTCGTATTTTCATTTTTGCAGGAGCCGCTATCTTAGAAATGGCCGGTGGAATTAGACAAGCGGCTCGTTTCGCCAATGCTCAGAGGAATCAAGCCCCTCAGGGGGATCAGCAGCGTGAACAACAGCGACCCCGTAACCGTAACAACCGCGGGGACGCTCGTGGCGGCGCGAGTTCAAGCGCCAACCCTGAGGTGCAGCCCCCTCGTGGCCGAGGGGAACGTAGATTGGTCCCGAGGGAGACCAGGGGGCGATCAGAGAGAGCAGATGATGTTCAACCCCCCATTCCTGCAGAACCAACGAGGCCAGTAACCACTCTGGCGATTACTGAGGCTCCTCCGAGCTCGAGCGCAAGTAGACCTTCCCGCAAGAGGAAGAGAATGCCCGATTCTGCCGCAATCAAGGGCAAAGGGAAGCAAGTTGTCGAGGGCCCAAGGGGCGAGGGGGACACTTCCTCTTCAGAGGAAGAACACATGTGGGAGTTCCCCCGTCGAGGGGACAGAGACTTTACTGGCGCCCCCGACGGCGGGCCGGTTTTGCTGAGGCCGGGCTCGGTCGCCCAGACTATTACCCAGGATTTGTTCAGCCGGGCTCAATTCTCAGCAGACCACAGGCATCTCTACAGTGAGTCTGTAGAGAAAGTGACGTTCGATGCAGCCCACGCCCTAATTTCCGTAAGTCTTCATTCTTTGCATTCTTCTTTTCTGTAAATCACCATTTTTTTTGCTAACACTTTTCCCCTCGTTTACGCAGCAAGTTCTTCCCCGGCTCCGGAATGTGCAAATACGAGCCTCCATCTATGCCGACCGGAAGGCCAAGTACAAGAAGATGGCCCGCTCGAATGATCCGGCCCATATCCAATCGGAGCTAAATGCGGAAATCGCCAAGTACGAGTCCCTCAAGGGTTTGTTCGAGACAACGGAGGAGGAATTGGGGAAGCTTAAGGAGGACTTCTTGGCGGTTGACGGCGCTCGAATTCGTTTGGGCAACGAGCTGGGCCAAGCCAACGAGCGGTGCAAGAAGGCCGAGGCGGAGAGGGAGAGCTGGAAAGCAAGGGCTTTGGACGCATAGCGCAAATTTAACGACACCGTCAACGAGTGGCCACGAAGCTTAGAGCGTGCGAGCAAGGAGGCTCTCATCAAATTTTGCCACTCCAAAGCTTTCAATTTTGCTGCTTCCCTGCATTGCTTGGAAGAGGCTCAGAAGGCTTTCAATCTAGCCATCGAGCAGGGCATCCATAAAGGGCTAACCAATCCTGCCATGAAGGAGGCCGAGGGTACGGGGCTCATGTTCAACGAGCGCTGCGAGGAGGAAGATGATGAGGGGGATAACCCCGCGGATTTCATTGCGGAGCCAGAGTATGAGTTCCTGGTCAAACTCCTTCAGGATGAGTATATGGATGCTCATCCGGCTGGCAATGCTGCTTCATCCGTTCAAAACGATGACCATGGAGATGAGCCGCAAGCGCCCGTTATGGAGGAGGCCCCGGTCATAGCCGCTGAAAATGCCAACGCCCCAGAAGCCGCTGCAGATGAGCCCAACAATCCCCAAGCTCAACAACAAGAGCCTGAGGGCCCAGTTCAAGGCCCCATTCTGGTGATTGTTGATGAAGACGTTGCCCCCGCCGCTTGAAGCCTTCCCCTTAGCAATTTCCTGTATTTTTCAGATTTTCTGCTATTTCTTGTAATAGAATTTCATGGGCCTTTGAGCCCTTTTGCTTTGTAATAATTCCCTTTTTCAATGAATAAAGATTCCGTTTTCCATGCCCTTGTTCTTCATTTCCTTTATGAATCATATAATAAGACTGTGTAGTATACTCCTGTGAATGCTTTATTCCTTTGATGCAATGAAAATTTGTCTAAGTCTTGAGCGGTCGTGAGGGTCTTATTGTGAGATTGCCCCCCCGCTCAAGACTTGTATAAATTTCTGCCTTTGTAAATCTATCTTGAAAATTTGTCTAAGTCTTGAGCGCTCGTGAGGGTCTTACTTGTGAGATCGCCCTCACGCTCAAAACTTGTATAAATCTTTCCTTTGTAAATTCGTTTAAGTCCTGAGCGATCGTGAGGGTCTTACTGTGAGATCGCCCTTACGCTCAAAACTTGTATAAATTTTGTCGTGCCTTTGGAAAATTTGTCTGTCTTGAGCGGTCGTGAGGGTCTTAATGTGAGATTGCCCTTACGCTCAAGATTTGCATAAACTTTTCCTTTTGAAAATTTATCTTGAAAGTTTGCCTAAGTCTTGAGCGATCGTGAGGGTCTTACTGTGAGATTGCCCCTACGCTCAAGGCTTGTATAATTCCTTTTTGATTCTGAGACCATCGTTCGAGCGCTTTGGCTCTTGTCGTTTTCTTGGTTCTGCAGGAAATCCCATTTTCGAGCGCAAGGCGTTTTAAGAAACGACCAAGGCCTACTAGGATCCGTTCTCGTAGGAGATCCCGTTTTCGAGCGCAAGGCGTTGTAAGAAACAGCCAGGGCCTACTAGGATTCGTTCTTGTAGGAGTTCCTGTTTTCGAGCGCAAGGCGTTGTAAGAAACAGCCAAGGCCTACTAGGATTTTCCTCGCGATCCTCTTCCAACTTGCCTAATTGGTTGTGAGCGTAACCAGTCTATCCTTATGAGGGCGTCCCCCCATGCGGAGTAGAGTGCTGGCCAGCGTAACCCATAAGAGATAACAGCATTCAAATTGGAATGGGTTGCCAACCACGCCCGCGAAGACGAGGGACATGGGACTTATCCATTCAAGCAACCAAAGAAACAGGAATATTAAAGAAATTAAAAAGATTATGTTACCTTTTACTTTGATTGGAAGTACATAGAACCCATCAACGAGGGTTGTTACATCAGAGTTTGCAAAAGAGCTTTTAAACATAAAACCGCCGGAGGTTACATGCGTTCCAAGGGCGAGGCAAGCGCTCACCTTGAAGTGTCTCCAGGGTGTAAGTGTTGTTAGCTCTGAGTTGTATGACTTTGAATGGGCCTTCCCAATTGGGGTCCAATTTTCCCACGTGCTTGGATACTTCCACTTTCTTCAAAACCAAGTCTCCCAGCTGGAAAGTTCTTTCCCTCACACGCTTGTTGTACTGCTGGGCCACAGAGGCTTTATAGTGGTGGATCTTAGCCCACGCTCGGTCTCTCCTTTCATCCAGTAGGTCCAACTCCAAGCTCCTGTTGCCATCGTTGAGCTGAGGCTCGAAATAGCCTACTCGAGCGGATTCATTTACTATCTCCGCTGGTATCATCGCTTCTGACCCATAAACGAGCGCGTATGGTGTTTCTCCAGTGGCCGCTCGTGGGGTTGTGCGATAAGCCCAAAGCGCTCCTTGCAACTCCTCAGCCCATTCACTTTTCTTGCTCTCAAGCATGGTTTTCAGATGTTGCAAGATGATCCTATTGGTAACTTCTGCTTGTCCATTGGATTGGGGATGTCCTACCGAGGTAAATCGCTGTTCTATCCCCAACTCAGAACACCACTCTCGTGTGTCAGCTGCTATGAACTGGGATCCATTGTCAGAAATGAGCACCCTCGGTATGCCGTACCTGCAAATGATGTTCTTCCAAATGAAGTCTCTCACAACCTTGAAAGTGATTTTCGCAACAGCTTCGGCCTCGGCCCACTTGGTGAAGTAGTCGACGGCTAAAATGACAAACTTCCTTTGTCCCGCAGCCATGGGCAAGGGGCCCACAATGTCTATTCCCCACTGGTCAAAAGGCCAAGAGACGTCTATTGGGATCATCTGTGCGGCTGGCAATTGAGGGAGATTTGAATGAAATTGGCATTTGGGGCACTTCCTCGAAAATTCAATGGCATCCTGGAGAACCGTAGGCCAATAAAACCCACTTCTCAGAATCTTTTTTGCCAAGATACGTCCTCCGGAATGATTCCCGCAACTTCCATTGTGTATGAGCTCGAGCGTCTCCTCCGCTTGTGAGGGCCTTAGGCATCTCATTGGGGGTCCTTGAAATGATTTTTTGAACAATCTCCCCTCGGGATCCAGAGCGAAACGAGGGGCCTTATTTCTGACTTTCCTGGCTTCCACCTTGTCAGTGGGAGTAATTCCATCCCTAAGGAAAATGACGATGTCGTCAAGCCAACAGGGCTCGTTCGGATCAATCATGGCGATCATCTTGGCGGCGACCCTTTCCTTGATCAAAGGTTCCTCAGTCCTAAGGAACGTAACAGAACGTTCGGAAGTGCCTTCTAAAGCTGAAGCAAACTTTGACAGAGCGTCCGCACGCTCGTTTTCTCCTCGTGGCACTTGAAGTAGATGAAATTCCTTGAACTTCCCAATGATTTCTCTGGCTTTCTTTAAGTACTGTACCATGGTGGTTTCTCGAGCCTCATAAGTTCCTTCAATCTGGCTCGCTATTAACTGTGAATCCACATAAGCAGTGATTCTGGAGGCTCCATTCTGAAAAGCAATATTCAACCCTTGCACGAGGGCTTCATATTCTGCTTCGTTATTAGTGACCTGGAAATCCAGCTTGATTGCAAAGTCCAGTTCAACCCCATCGGGGTTTCTGAGGGCCACTCCTATTCCTCCCCCTTGAGAGGTTGAGGAACCATCTGTGTGCAGTACCCATAACCCCTCATTCTCCGCAACAGTGGGCTCGAAACCAAAACGCTCAACCAACAGATCCGCCATAACTTGAGCTTGTATCGCGGTCCTGGGCTCGAAGCATAGATCAAACTGGCTCAATTCGATGGCCCACTTGATTAATCTGCCAGATACGTCCGGCTTGGACAACACTTGCTTCAAGGGTTGGTCGGTGAGAACCGTTATGGAGTGCGCTTGAAAGTAAGGCCTTAGTCTTCTTGAGGCGTTAATAAGGGCGAACGCAAATTTCTCAATCTCCAAATACTTCTTTTCAGCTCCTTGCAAGGTTTTGCTCAGATAATAGACAGGCAAATGTTTCCGCTCTCGTACAGCGACCAGAACCGCGCTCGTGGCTTCAGGAGAAACAGAAAGATACATGAATAACCTTTCGCCTTCGACAGGCTTAGTCAGCAGTGGTGCGCTCGATAAGTAAGCCTTCATATCCTGCAACGCTTTTTCACATTCCTCTGTCCAAGCAAAGTTACGTGCATTCCTTAAAATTTTGAAGAAGGGAAGGTTCCTGTCCGCCGAGCGCGAAATAAACCTGTTCAATGAGATGATTTTGCCTACTAGGACCTGCACTTCCCGCAGATTTCGAGGGGAGGGGATTTCCAGGATGGCCTTGATCTTCTCCAGATTGGCCTCAATTCCCCTCTGGCTGACCATGTATCCCAAGAACTTTCCCCCCTGTACTCCAAAGGTGCACTTTGAGGGGTTCAACTTCATTCCATACTGTCGCAGGATTGAAAAGGTGCGCTCGAGATCTTCCAAGTGGGAATCCTGACGCTCGCTTTTGACAATCATATCGTCCACATAGACCTCCATGGACCTTCCAATTTCACTTTCAAACATCTTGTTGACGAGCCGCTGATATGTAGCTCCGGCGTTCTTAAGTCCAAAGGGCATGACTAGGAAGCAATACACCCCCAAATGGACAACGAACGAGGTCTTAGGGCGATCTTCTGGAGCCATAAAGATCTGGTAATATCCCTGGAAAGCATCCATCATGCTCATGAGCTCGCAACCAGCGGTCGAATCCACCAGTTGATCAATCCGGGGCAGCGGGTATGGATCTTTAGGGCAGGCCTTATTGAGATCAGTGAAATCATTGCACATGCGCCACTTATTTGCGCTCTTGGGTACCAAGACGACGTTGCACAACCACTCCGGGTACAAGATGGGCTCGATATATTGAGCCTCCAAGAGTTTATTAACTTCCTCTTCAATGACTTTTTTCCGAAAGCCATGTACATCCCGTTTTTTCTGCTTGACGGGCTTGAAAGAGGGATCCACATTAAGCCTATGGACAATGACGCTCGGGTCAATTCCTGTGAGATCAGAGGCTTTCCACGCAAATACATCCTTGTTCTCCCTTAGAAAATCAATCATCATGATCTGAGAAGGCCCTGAGAGGCTCGAGCCTATCTGTGTAGTCTTATCCTTGTTTCCGGGCTCCAACTCAATGGTAAGGAACTTTTCCGAGGGTTCGATCCTTACCTCAGGGCGAGGAAGTTCGAGCGCCCTCTTCTTTCCTGTCAAGCGGTCGCCAGATGCTGGTTCACTTTCTCCCGGCTCATCTCCTTCTGAGGACGATCCACCAACGGTCCCTGGGGGGACATTTTCGAGGGGATTCTCCCCGTTGTCTCCCCTCTTCTTCTTGTTCTTCTTTTTGTTCAATTTCGCCCGTTTCCGTGCTGGGCTGTCCTCGTCTAGATTAGGGAAATCCACTGACTTCTTGGTGGAGCCGACTTGGAAGGTTTTCTCCGCTTTAGGCTTTCTGAGGGACAGCATGTAACATTCCCAAGCCTCTCGTACATTGCAGAGCACTTCTCCGACGCCCTCGGAAGTAGGAAACTTAATCTTCTGGTGGTATGTGGAGATGATGGCTTTGAAATCAACGAGGGCAGGGCGCCCAATTATGATGTTATAAGGGATGTCAATCTCCACCACCGCGTACGTCACCAGGAGTGTTTTACGTTGAGGGGCTCGGCCGAATGATGTTGCCAGGCGTATTTGCCCTCGTGGGACAACTTCCGAGCCTCCAAAGCCAATGAGGGCTGTTTTAAGAGGCTCGAGCGGGAGATCAACCTTCATTTTTAAGAAAGTAGAGTAAGGCAAAACATTAACTGAGCTTCCACTATCCACCAATACCCTTTTTACAACATGGTTATGAACATCTAAACTAACCACCATGGGGCAATCTGAGGTTACACCCTCCCCATGGGGCGTTACAATATGTTCTAGATCCCTATCATCAAAGCCTATTACATCATTTTCTCTTGATCTTTGAGCGCTTGATCTCTGGATGGCGTAGATAGGCTTGGGCCCTGATGGGCGCTGGTTGTAGCTCCGAACGTACCTCCGTCGGGAGGCGTTTGAATCCCCTCCTGATGAGCCTCCTGCAATCATATTTATGACCGCGAAAGGCTCGTTTTCTTGCTCAGGGGCTTTGCCTTTATTGCCTCGGCGGCTGCTGCTTTCAGGGGGTCCCCTGCCCCTTGGGCTCTTTGACCGGGAAGGACTCCTTCTTCTCCTTCCGGAGCGCTCGTTGCATTGTTCATCGTAGCGCTCGAGCACCCGGACAAACTCCTTCAGATGGCCCCCCCGCAACGAGCCTTTGGATTTCAGCCTCCAACTGTCGGCACTCATCCGTGTCGTGCCCTCTCTGCTTGTGGAAGGCGCAGTATTTGTTCGAGCGCCTGAGTGAGTCTGTTTCTCTCATTTTGATGGGTCTTTTGAAGAGCTTTTTATCGGAGAGATTGTAGACTTCTGAATTAGGCCTGGTGAGCGGAATGCGCTCGAATCGACGAGGGGGTGGTGGCGACCTCCTGCGCTCTTGAGGGCGCTCCTTCTTGATGGCCACGTCTCGCCCCCGCTCGTGATGAGGTCGCTCATTCCGGGCCGGGCTGTGATGTCGGGGACCATTCGTCCCATACATATCTTCGAGCGCGAAGAACGGCTCGGCTATTTCTCTTAGGCCCATGAGGGTCCCAGGCCTTCTCTCCACGATGGCATCAGCAAATTTTTTGCTCACATACTGCTTGTGATCCACAGCCTGGAAGAGCACTGGGATCAAGAAATCCATCGAGGGCCTTTCCACCTGCAAGATCTCCTTATTGAAGCGGGCGAAGAACGAGCGCAGTGATTCGCTCTTGCCTTGCACCACGTTGTAAAGGGCTGTGGGTGCGGTGACTGGTGCCTTCAAAGAGTTGAAGTGGTTGAGGAAGGCATCGGCCAGTTCTTCATACGAGTGGATCGAGCGCGGTGGCAGGCGCTTATACCACTCTTGAGCCATCCCTACCAAGGAAGTGACAAACACTTTCGCCCAGTAATGGCTGGAATGCTCGTAAAGGTGCATGAGATGCACAAAATGATCCAAGTGCTCCGCTGGATCGGTTGTCCCGTCGTATCTGTTGATGGATGTGGGGACTTTGGCCATGCCGGCTTGGGCCATCAGAACTTCTTCGACGAGGGGTGAACCCCTCGCCAGTGGGTGATATTCGTACGTGCCGAAGTTTTCCTCCGGCTCCTTGCGACGGGGGACCCTTGGTGGAGGATCCTTGGTGCGGGTGCTCCTGGCGTCAACCCGTTCATCCCGAGTATGGGAGATCTGAGTTGAGCGCCCTCGTGAGAGCTGTCCCACGATATCCTTGAGGCCCTGCAGCTGGTCTTGCACAGCCGCGAGGACGTCAGGATTTACTTCCACTTGCTTGTCCTTGTGGGCTCGTGAGCCCCTCCTGGAGACATGAGAGTCTCCTTCATTTTCGTTCACTCGCTCCGTGGGCTCTTTGTTCCTGCCCACGGAGGCACGCTCGTTGCCCTCCTGCTGGGGCACTTCTCTCGCTGGTGGTGGTGGTGGTTGTGCCCTCAGGACAGCCTGGGCTTCTCTGAGGGGAAAGTTTTGTTGTCCGCCTAAAGGGGCCGCAACCTGAGTGGCTTGCCCAGAGGGGAAGTACATGGAATGGAATCTTTCCCATGCCCCCTGAGCCGCCTGAACCTCACATTGGGCGTAGAGAGCCCTCAACTGTTGGGTGGTGAGTGGCGGCAACTCCACTCCTTCAATTTCCCTGGGGATGGCCACCGGGAGCTGGATCTGACCAGCTTGATATGGCGGGACCGGCGGCATCATGACAGATGGGGTGAGGGTGTATCCCGGTGGGGGCATCATGTAGCCCTGTAATCCGAGACTCATCTGGGGATGGGCCCATGGAGTCTGAGCTGGCAGCGGTGGAGCTGAGAGTGAGACTCCTCCCGCGGTGGTGGGAATGGGCAGCGTCGGCGGTGCAAGTGGTGGTGCGGAAGATTCTGCCTGTGGAGTTACTCCTGCGGCGGGAGGTGCTCCACCAGCGACGACGGAAGGTGGCGGCGCTCCACCAGTGGCGGTGGAGGGAAGAACGATATTTGCATCCTGGGAGGTGTTTTCTCCTCCTCCTACAGCTCCAGATCTCGTTGCAACCATGGCTGTTGAAAGTGAAGATGTGCTTGTTTTTCTACCAACAAAAAGAAAGGAAGAATATGGAAGACTGGTTTCCCACAGACGGCGCCAAAAATGATGGGTCCGGGAATGGGTGGATCCGAATCCGATCACTTTACGATTTGTATTATGTGGAGGAAACCACCGGAGCTTCGCCGGAGATGAGATAGGGGTTCAACCTGTTGGGACAAGCACAAGGAAAGTCAGAAGGCCAAGCTGGGGGAACTGGGGGTGATACCCAGTTTGGCTCTCCGACGCTCAAGTCAGTTCAGTGTATGAAGGAATGTAAGTTCAGTCACAGTTGCAGAGGTGAAGAAAGCTTAAAGAATGCTTACAGTGTAGAAGATGACTTGGGTTATTTATAGTTGAGGGTCAAGGGCCCTTTGGTCATTTGCCTCAAGTGGTCCTGGCCGAATGTTGCCCTAACACGTGGCGCTGTGAGAGAGAAACCTAGGAGGAATCTTCTGCAAAAGCGGCCCAAAAGTCAGTGCTAGCAACAGTGGCAGGTGCGCGGGCATGTACGTTGTGTCAGAGAGCCATATGGGTGGTTGGTAACGAGGGCTTGAGAGCGCGCTCGTGACAACCTAGAGTATTGGAGGCCAAGATATCCGCTGAGGGGGATGAAGGCTCCAGCTTAAGTGACGAGCCAAAGGAGGGGCCACTCTGAGGGAGTGTGACGCTCGAAGAGGGCTTCCTTGGCACGTGGGCGTACCCATCGTTTATTGTGTAGGACGCTCGTGGGAGTGATAGCGCTTGTTGGGCTAAACTCCTGAAGAAGACTTGCGCTCGTTGGGTTCAGCGCTCGTGAACTGATGGTGCAGCCTTGGGAAGACAGATGTCATCATCTCGGTGATGCCACGTGTCTTATTGTGGGACGATCGTATTTTGACCCCATCATTATTGTTCCCTTAATTATGTAAAATTAATTAATTACTTGACATATATATTATATTATTAATTACAAGTTTGAAAAATGTTAATGATTGTATGGTTAATTATCAATAGGCCATTTCCCATATTTATAAGATTAATAAGTTAATTAATATGATTTAATAAATAATTAAAGTTTTCAAAAATCAATTGAACAATGTAATAATTTTTAAGATACTTATATTTCATTGTTCCCTTATTATAGCTTCAACCTACAATCATTGGATATTATTACATCATTTGATATCTTTTTTCTCTCTTTTCCTTTATAGTGTCGGCCTCTGTTAACTCTCACCTCATTAGGTAGCTTTTGAAATGAGTTAGGCCAAACACATATTTCGACATGGTATTAGAGCAGGTTGTATCTGCTAGGTTACGGGCCCGACCAGAGTGACGGTATAAGGCAATATTTCAAAAAAAAAAATATCATAACCTCGTTATCAAGATATTTCTAAAATCTATACTATAATATATAGGAAGGGTGTCTTTTGACCAAATTGCATCAATTTTGACTGAATGGAATTTTGTGGTTTTTTTGAAATTTTTAATTAAAACTAAAAATTATGATTGGTTGAAAGTTATTAAATTAATTAATTAATTTAATAATTTTATAAATCCCTTGATTTTTGAAAGTTATCCTCAATTAAAGTATCAATTTATGATAAATCTATACTATAATATATAGGAAGGGTGTCTTTGACCCAAATCATGTCAATTTTGATTGAATGGAATTTTGTAGTTTTTTTGAGATTTTTTATTCTTTATAAATTATTTGATTGGTTGGTTAACTTTTCAAACTATTTGATATTTTAATTATTTACTAAATCCCACTAATTAAGACATCAATCTCTTAAATTTAGAAAATTATAATTAATATCATTTTATTTATATAAACTGATTTATACGGATATTTGACTTTAGAAAATTATAATTATTATCATTTTATTTATGTCAATTACTTTTATACGGATGTTTGACTTTCCAAATAAAATTTAAACAAGTAATAGATAAAAATATAGAGTACATAATTAACGTAAATTAAGCACTCAATCCCCTTAATTGACTTTCCAAATAAAATTTAAACAAGTAATAGATAAAAATATAGAGTACATAATTAACGTAAATTAAGCATTCAATCCTCTTAATTAATATAAATTAAGCACTCATTGATTAATCCGTGATTTTGTTTTATATATAATTGACTTTTTATTCTCTCTCTATAATTATATTCATTCACTCACACATTTTTATGCCATTAGTTTTGGCACAAGTTATGAATATAACTCAGGTAATCTCTTCTTTGATTGGATCTGTTCTTACACCATACATCGTAAATTACAATAATAATGATTCACAACCTATTTATACTTTAATTTTTTCAAGGTGTTTATTTGTATATTAATTCATTGTTTTTTTTTTCCCTGTTATTTGTGTGTGTGTGTTTTGATTTTATGATTTTCTCTTAATTTTTTGATAGAGAACTATATCCTTTTGAAGTATTGGTTCAAGTACGCTACGTGAGAAGGTAATATATTTTTTTTCTTACATATTTTATGGTATTATTTATATATTAATTTATAGTTTTTTCTTCGTGTTTTAATACAAAAATATCTTCTTCTAAAGTTTTGTCAAGTACCGATGGGTGACGACTGACGAGGTAATTTCTATGCCTATCCTTAATTTGTACAAAAATAATTTATATATTGGTTATATATTTTTATGATTTTCTCTTAATTTTTTGGTAGAGAGATATATCATTTTGAAGTATTGGTTCAAGTACGCTGATGGTGCTGGAAATCAGACTTCCAAAATGCAACCACACTTTAGTATTTGTATGAAAAGGGAAAGACCATCACAGGCGTGAGGCCTCAGGATCTCGGTTTCCTCTTGAGCGTGGGTTCTTCCAGCTAGGATAACACCAAGAATGCAAGATGCAATGATGATGCAACTGCGATGCAGGTAAGGTCAAGCTTGAGAAGATGCAGAAGAATGGTGGAAAGGACCCAGAACAGTGAGTGCAGTATGTATCGTGAAGATGACTTGGGGGAGAATGCAAGTGTTCTCCCTTATTTATATGTTAGGGGTGAGGGTAGATTAGGTAATCTGACCGTGTGGTCCCAAACCTGTGTTGCCCTAACACGTGGCTGCCTGTGGTGATATGAGAGTGATGGCTCTGGAAAGTAGGCGGCGTGTCAGGTACAAGGTGCGCACTACCTTTGTGTCAGAGGTTGTTGACGAGGGTCGCGCGGGTGGAAGGTCCCGGATCCGTTTTATGAGGGTTCAGATCCACCACGGCGGTGGGGGACCACACGCGAGCGAATAGGCGACGCTCGAAGAGTGCTCGGACGGGTTCCTCACGACTCATGATTCTTTGAGCGCCGAAGTTCCGAGGGACAAGAATATGGCCCTCGTGCGGGTGATTCCCGGAGAAAGGTAACCCCGAAGGCCGGGATGGGAGCGCCGAACCTGCCGGTTCGGCCCCTTTTCTTGAATAGTTACCGAGGCTCAAGGGCCTATACTAGTTGGCAAGTGAGTGGGCTGGGTTGGCCCACGAGCCCATCAATGCGAGGGTATAGTCTTCACGTCAGCAGATGGTGACACGTGGACGGCTCTGATACAAGCGTGTTTTTGGACCTCATCATTTTGTCCCCCAAATTCTGTAGTATCGCTCGAGCGTACTGTAGAATTTAATAAGGAGGGAGCCTTGGATTTTGAATTACCCGAGGGTCAAGCCATTGCTAGAGAAGTGACCGCTTGACTTCTGTAACGGTCACAGTCTGACACCGCATTAATTGAAGTCATGTCCGCATTTAATGCTGAGTGGGAACGTGGGCGCGTGCACTCCGGGAGACGTGAGGCGGTTACCAAAAGTGGGGGGATTTCCTAGGCGGGAAATGATTGCCATTTGAAATCCCAAGCCCTAATCAATGTAAGTTATCCCCTATAAATAGGGATCTACAGCATTTTAGGATCTCTTTCACGCTTTTCGTCTTCTTCAAACATATACGCAGCAAGAAATCTCTGCAACTTTTACTGATTCCGGCGAGTTTCCGTTCTTCAAACTTTAGGTAAAACTCCATAACACTTGTTTTCTGTAGTAACTTTAGATTTAGGTTGTGCGTGAGCGAAACTTTCTAAGTGAAGAACCCTTTCTGCCGTTGAATTCATTCCAGAATTTTCCTTCTCCACTGAATCTCTCGTGAAAAGCTCCATCTCCAATAACCCAAACCCAGATATGGCAGACAATAACGCAGAGGCTTATGTGAGGGAGATAGATGAGATGTCAGTGGGGAGTTCCTCCCCTCATGGAGATGTACCTACAGCGGTTCCCATGGCTAGAGCGTCCCCAGGCGAGGGGATTCCCATGGCGATTCCAGTGGCTCAAGCTCCGGCTGATGCCAGGGATGAAGAGGTTGACGCAGCCATTCAAGGGATGAATGAGCGTGCTCCTGGAGGGGTGAATGACCTCTTTGAAGAGATGCATAACATGATGGAAATGCAGAGGCAGGGAGAGAGAGTATTCCCGGTGTTGAATAGTGTCGTGAGACCCCAGGATCACAGGATCACCGTGGCCGTGATGGCCCCCGAGGGCGAAGCAGGGCCATCCGGGCGTCAATTTGAGGCTGAACCTTCCAGAAGGCGTCAGAGGAGAGGAAGGGAGCCTGCCACTCGAGTGAGGCAAGACAACCGTCACCAAACCGATAGATCTCCGGACGAGATTGAGAGCATTTTGACGCTCGAAGACTTGAAGGAGTTGCGGGCGAAAGCTTATTGGGATGAAGCAGTATTTCCCATGCGACTGCCAGAGGAGGGAGAAAGGGCCAACCAACCGCCACCTGGGATGATAACGGTTTACTGGGATGCTGTTCTAGCCGGGGGCCTGAGGTTTCCAATTGCTCACGCCGCTGCGATCATCTACCATCACTTAGGGCTTTGCCCTTCACAAATTCTGCCTAACGGCATAGCCTTAATCAACACCTTCATAGTAACGATGAGAGCCCTGGGCCACGCATCCTCGATTGTCAATTTTGACAGTTTGATACAAGTAGCCCACTCGCCACGCTCGTCACCTACGGACGGGTTTTATTACGCCCAGGCCAAGTCGGGCTTTAAGATGATAGATTCCCCATCCACCTCCTACGGCGAGCATTGGAAGGAGAGGTATTTCTTTGTGGGGGCCCCCGGGGGGATCTTTGGGGTTCACCGACAGTGGATGATACACGGCGAGGGTCCTTTGATTAGGGAAAGGATGGGGAATAAAGCCTTTGAGGATTGGGCGATGGGATTAGCCTTCGAGATGAGGAGTGAGAGGAAGTGGATAAAAGCTGAGACTTTGATGAAGAACGAGGGAGTGTTGTTCCGTTATGGATTATCTTGCCCTCCAGACATGATACTCAACCCTCCCGCTGACATCATGGCCCTCGATGGTTAGATTCTAGGAACTAACTGCCCTAACTTTTAGAATAGCCTCCTAACTTAGTGTGACTGTTGTATTTTTGTACCTGTGAACCAAGTAACCAACTTCTAACGCTCGTTTCTTCTTACTTGCAGGTGTTCAAATACTATCACGAGGTATGAATGCCGAGGCTCTTTCTCGCATGTTGGGCGTCCAGGTACCCGCCGCCGACCCTCAGCCCTCGCAACAGTAGCAAATCCGCCCTCCCAACGCTCCGAGGGGAAGGGGAACTAGGCGAGGGGCAGGCCGAGGACGAGACGGCGCTTGTGGAGGTGCCCCATCGAGGATTTGACAGGGGAGGGTACCCACGGGGCTACCCCTCCTCCGGTGGCCCCCGAGGGTCCGATTTCATTGAGTTCGAGCGGATCTCGAAACCGCTCGGGGGAACATGTCCGTATACATGAAACCATTCGGGCCGACCGTCAAGGGAAGAGGAAGAGGTTTCCGGATTCCCTTCCAATTTCTGATAAGGGAAAAGAGGTGGTAGTGGGGCATAAAGGCGAGGGCAGCGACACTTCTTCATCAGAGGATGAAGATTTCTGGAAGATAGGTTGCAAGGGCGACTCTCGCTACAAGCGCCAGCGGACTGAGGGTCCAGTGCTTCTGAAAAAGAGCGCCTACTCCGTGAACATCGTCTCTGACATCGTCGGAAAACTCCAATTTTCCGGCGATCATGACAAGCTGAACGAGCACGACGCCGCTCGTGTTGCTGATGACGCCTGTCATGCCCTTCTGACGGTAAGTCCCTAGTACCCTCTGGAGATTTCCCAATTCCATTGTTCCCATTGTAACACTAATCTTCGCTTCTGACCCTCCAGGAGGTAATCCCTAGGTTAAAGAACTTGCAGGGGCGAGCGCAGGCCTATTCCTCGCACAAGGCCAAGTACAAGAAACTGCTGCGAATCTCTGACCCCGTCCAACTGCAAGAGGATTACAATAACGTCCACGCTCAGCTGACCGAAGCCAATCTTGAGAAAGACAGGCTGAGGGAGAATCTTCAGAAGGCGGATGCAGCCTATCTTACCCTTGACGAGCGTCATAGGGAATTGAAGGTGGAGCGTGACCAGCTAAAGAACCAAACTAGGGAGTTGAGCACGCAGCTGGCGGAGAGCACTCGCCAAAATGAAGATACCAAGAAGGCACTCGCTGATCTTCAAGGGAAGGTGGAAGGACTAACGGCGAGGGTCTCCTGGGAAGAAGTAATGAAGTTCGTGTGTTCCAAGGCCTTCGTGTTTGCGGCCAACATCCAGTGCTTTGACAACGCTCGGCGCTTCTTCCATAAAGCTATTGGGCAAATGGTGAAGCTTGGCTTGGCTCCTGATAGCGCTCGAACCGATGCTCGTCTGCGTATGGACCTGGATGAAAACTGCGAGCCCATGGTCCAAGACGAGGATCCCACCGAGAGTTTGGCGGAGCCGGAGTACCAGGAGTTAGTGCAAATGCTCCAACGGGAGTTCATAGCTACCAACACTCTAGGTCCCGATCCCATTCGAATAGAGGATGAAGACACCGTCGTGGAGGCAGCGGATGTTGAGGAACCAGGCGAGGCTCAAACTTCTGACGCACACGTGTTGGCCCCAGTTCCCCTTGCGACTACCCCTCCAGAGCCCGACTCTCAATCCCCGTGATGATCCCTTGGTTGTTGAGTCCCTTTCCTTGCTGGTTTAAATTTCTTGTCTTACTTATGAACAATTTATGTCTGTACCTAATCCTCCAGCTATTTTCTTGAACATTTTGGATCCCTTTATGCTCCTTTCTGTATATTGAGACTCTTCTTTTACTGCTTGAATGTTTGAATACTTTCTCTTTTACTTTTGAATGGTGAATGATGTTCCTTTTGAATGGGCGTGTGTATGCACGAGGGTGTTTTCCATGGGGGTTCCCTGGCCGTATCTGTAATGAGGCTCGAACTTGAACTTAGGAAACTTCTGAGGATTTACCTAAGTATTGGCCCCAATAAGGTGCATTTTCAGGTTGAACGTTCCAGGGAGTTGTATGTACTTTAGAAATCAATAGTAGGATTTGCTAAGTATAGGATCAAACGAGCGTAACCGTGGGGTTAGCGTCATTTCGAGGGACCCATGAAAGGATTGTTATGGGATCCACTATTTTACGAGTGTGCTCTTACCCAAGAAGTTGAGGGTCATCGGGGTTTTTACAAGCGTGAGCTGGAGTGGCGTGCACTCAGCTGGCGTAAATTAAGCATTTTGCTCCCCGTTGTTTGACACGCTCGTTCTTAGGATTCTATACACTTACGAATTGTCAAACTATTCCGGGTAGATGGTTATCAATACCCAGATAGTGTTGCTCTCAAAACGATTGGGGTATTACTTAGGCCGTTCGACGTGGAGGATGCTCGATACGGAGTGGGCCTTTTGTTGCTCAAATCATTAACCAATAAGAAAGCAAATAAATGACAAAACAAAGAACTAAATACTTACTGTTATACTCGTAATGTTCAAGATGATTACAACACGCTTTCTGTCAAAAGAAAGTACTCCATGCCGCAAACGGGCAATTACAAAAGAACTGACGTTTACACGTAGAACCTTCTAAGGTTACATGCATTCCATGGCCTAGGGAGACGCTCGCCTTGCAAAGTCTCCAGCAGGTAGGTGTTATTTGCTCGTACCTGAACGACTTTGAAGGGGTCTTCCCAATTGGGATCCAACTTACCCACATGTTTGGAGACTTCTACTTTTTTGAGGACCAAGTCCCCTAGCTGGAAAGTCCTCTCCTTAACGCGTTTGTTGTATTGGCGAGCCACGGTTGCTTTGTATTTGTGGATACGTGCCCAAGCAGTATTCCTCTTCTCGTCCAGCAAATCTAACTCGAGCGCCTGATTGGCCCCATTGGCAGCAGGCTCGAAATAGGCAACGCGTGCGGATTCTTGAGCAATTTCCGCAGGTATCATAGCCTCGGAGCCATAAACGAGGGAGTAAGGAGTTTCCCCCGTTGCCGCTCGTGGAGTAGTACGGTATGCCCACAGGGCTCCTTGAAGTTCTTCAGCCCATTCTCCCTTCTTACTCTCGAGCATCGTCTTCAGATGCCGGAGGATGGTTCGATTGGTCACCTCCACTTGACCATTGGCCTGAGGGTGGCCCACCGAAGTGAAACGTTGCTCAATCCCAAGTTCGTAGCACCAATCCCGCGTGTCAGCAGCGATGAATTGGGATCCATTATCTGAGATGATTACCCTCGGGATGCCGTATCTGCAAATGATGTTCTTCCAAATGAAGTCCCTCACAACCTTGAACGTTATCTTGGCGACCGCTTCGGCTTCGGCCCATTTAGTGAAGTAATCCACAGCGAGTATTACGAATTTCTTTTGTCCGACCGCCATTGGGAGGGGTCCCACAATATCAATGCCCCACTGATCAAAAGGCCACGAAACATCAATAGGAATCATTTGAGCTGCCGGCAACTGAGGGCAGTTAGAATGAAATTGGCACTTAGGGCATTTCTTGGAGTAGCTAATGGCATCCTGCAGCACCGAGGGCCAGTAGAACCCACTCCTTAAGACTTTCTTTGCCAAGATTCGACCGTCCGAGTTGTTCCCGCAACTTCCATTGTGCACATGTTCTAAAACTTCCTAGGCCTGCGAGGGTCTCAAGCATCTCATCGGTGGGCCTTGGAAGGATCGCTTGAATAGTCGACCCTCGGCATCCAATGAGAAGCGAGGGGCTTTGTTTCTGATTTTTCGAGCCTCAGCTTTGTCGCTTAGGCTGGTTCCATCCTGGAGGAATCTGATAATTTCGTCGAGCCAACAGGGCTCGGAGGGGTCAATCATATTCACTTCCTTCGAAGGTTCGCCTCTACTTATCAGCGGCTCCTCGGTTCTAAGAAACGTAACAGCACGCTCGCTAAAGCCATCCAGGGCGGATGCGAACTTTGAGAGAGCGTCAGCACGTTCGTTTTCTGCCCTTGGGACCTGCAAAAGGTGGAATTCCTTGAACTTGGCTATCACCTCCTTAGAGCTCGCCAGATACTGCACCATAGTGGCTTCTCGGGCCTCATAAGAACCATCAATTTGACTCGCGATCAACTGCGAATCAACATATGCAGTGACCTGAGTGGAACCATTTTGAAGTGCAATCCTGAGCCCCTGGATGAGGGCCTCATACTCAGCTTCGTTGTTGGTGACTTGGAACGCCAGCTTGATCGCATAGTCAACTTCAGCTCCGAGAGGGTCCCTGAGGGTCACCCCGGCTCCTCCCCCTTGTGAGGTCGATGAGCCATCTGTTAGGAATAGTGCCCTAGAAAGCCGATTTGACGTAATCTGCTTTGGGACTTTTCTTGTATCACAGACAATCTTTGAATAATATACGATTGATTATAGGCAAACACTTTGATGGGTCCGGGAATGGGTGGATCCGAATCCGATCACTTTACGATTTGTATTTTGTGGAGGAAACCACCAGAGCTTCGCCGGAAAAAGAGAAAGGGGTTCAACCTGTTGGGACAAGCACAAGAAAAGTCAGAAGGCCAAGCTGGGGGAACCGGGGGTGATACCCAGTTTGACAAAAATGATGGGTCCGGGAATGGGTGGATCCGAATCCGATCACTTTACGATTTGTATTTTGTGGAGGAAACCACCGGAGCTTCGCCGGAAAAAGAGAAAGGGGTTCAACCTGTTGGGACAAGCACAAGAAAAGTCAGAAGGCCAAGCTGGGGGAACCGGGGGTGATACCCAGTTTGGCTCTCCGACGCTCAAGTCAGTTTTGTGTATGGAGAAATGTAAGTTCAGTCACAGTTGCAGAAGTGAAGAAAGCTTACCTGTGTAGAAGATGACTTTAGCCATTTATAGTTGAGGGTCAAGGGCCCTTTGGTCATTTGCCTCAAGTGGTCCTGGCCGAATGTTGCCCTAACACGTGGCGCTGTGAGAGAGAAACCTAGGAGGAATCTTCTGCAAAAGCGGCTAAAAGTTAGTGCTGGCAACAGTGGCAGGTGCGCGGGCATGTACGTTGTGTCAGAGAGCCATGTGGGCGGTTGGTAACGAGGGCTTGAGAGCGCGCTCGTGTCAACCTGGAGTACTGGAAGCCAAGACATCCGCGGAGGGGAACGAAGGCTTCAGTTCAAATGACGAGCCGAGAGGGAAGGCCACTCTGAGGGAGTGTGACGCTCGAAGAGGGCTCCCTTGGCACGTGAGTGTACCGATCCTTTAGTATGTAGGACGCTCGTTGGAGTGATAGCGCTCGTTGGGCTTAACTCCAAAAGAAGGATTGCGCTCGTGGCGCTTATCGCTCGTATGCTGATGGGTGCAGCCTTGGGGAGACAGATGTCATCATCTCGGTGATGCCACGTGTCTTAACGTGGGACGATCGTATTTTGACCCCATCATTTTGCCCCCCAAATTCTGTAGTCCTTAGTGATAAGGACTGTAGAATTTTGACACGCTTAATCTCTTGTATGCAACGCTCGTATAGGACTTGGCGTGTTGAGCAATTTTTCCTCTAAACGCGCCATTAATGCGGTCTCTTCAATTGACCGTTCGTATCACTTCCGCATTTAATGCTGTACTATTCTGAAGCATTCGAAACGTCAGAGCATTAAATGCGGGTGCGCGTGGGGCGCGTGAGCATTGGGAAGCATGTGCTGGTTCCATAAAGTGGGCGGTTTCCTAGGCGGGAAATGATTATCATTTTGAATTTATTGCTGAAAACGGTACCAACTCCCATCCCTATAAATACGGGATTCTGAAATCTTGTCACTCTTTACGCATTCAAAACTTCCAAGTATCCTTTGCAAGAAGAATTCTCTCGCACTCCAGCATCTTCAACCTTTCTCCAGTTTTCTCAAAAACCTTCAAGGTAAATTTCCAGTGTAACTTTCTAACTTTGCTAACCGTAGATTTGGACTTTAGGATTTCGTAACCCCTTAGATTTTCCGCCTCTCTGAACCCAAATCTCTTTCCAAGAAAACTCCCAAATCCCAGTTTCTGCCATGGCCGACCAACATATTGAGGAATTTGCCCGTGAAATCCAAGAGATGGCCACTGAGAGTTCTTCTTCCCACGATTCCCCCAGAAACGAAGAGTTAGGGGCGGCGGTGATGGCTACGGAGGATAGAAACCCTGGCGGAACGGATCCTCTTTTTGAGGAGATGGATCTGGTTATGGAGGCAGAACGGCAAGGGTCAGTTCTCCCCATAACCCAAAGTGCCACACATCCCCACCGCCACACCGTGACCGTGGCCGTTGCAAACCCGCTTCCAGTGGCGGAAGCCATAACCGGGCCTTCAGAAAGGGCCCGTGACAAGGGAAAAAGTAAGAAATCCCAAAAATCCAAAGGTCCCAACGAGGGTGAAGGGTCAGGGTACCAGGCTACCGAGCGCACGCCTGACGAGACTCCCAGTACAGTCACCGTGGGAGATGTGAAAACAATGATGGCACCCATCTATTGGGACGAGCGGTATACATGGAGAATTCCACAAAGCCACGAGCGTGCGAATAATCCGCCTCCTGGAGAGATGGCAGTGTACGTGGATACCGTGCGTTCAGGAGGCTTGAGGTTCCCTATCTCGGTCTCCATGGCTCATTTGCTGAATGACCTGTGTCTGTGTCCATCGCAAATTGTGCCCAACGGCTTGGCCCTTCTAACCTGCTTCATAATTCTGATGAGGAGCATGGGTTACGAGCCCCTCTTGCGGAACTTCAACGCCCTATTTCAGGTGGTCAGTTCATCTCGCTCATCCCCCGAGGTCGGTTTTTATTATGTTCAAGCGAAGGCCCATATGAAGCTGATCAACTCGCCCTCGAGCACTTATGGCATTGATTGGAAGGAAAAGTTCATCTTTGTCAAGGCTCCAGCAGAAGAGGGCTTTGGGGTGATCACGGAATGGGGCTCGTACTCAAAGAGCCGTTTGCCACCCTCTCTCCCCAAAGATTGGGCCAAAAATCTGGCAACAACCCTAAGGGACGAGGGTCACCTTATACAAGCGAAGGACTGGATAGACGATGCAGAACTCATGTTCTTGTGTGGTCTTTCCAACGACCCTTACTACCTTGACAACCCTCCGGCTCGTGACTTAGAGAGAGACGGTTAGATTCTTAGGGCACTAACTTTAGATAGGAATAAATACTAACTGCTTCTTTGTACTTGTAACTTGCACTTTGAGTAGGTGGTTTGAATATTCCTAACTCTTGAAATTTTCATTTTGCAGGAGTCGCTATACTTGAAATGGCTGGCGGAATTAGACAAGCGGCTCGTTTTGCCCATGCGAACAGAAACCAGACCCCACAGGGGGATCAACAACGCGAACAGCGCCCTCGCAACTGCAACAATAGAGGGGACGCTCGCAGTGGCGCCAGTTCGAGCGCCAATCCTGAAGTCCAGCCCCCTCGTGGCCGAGGGGAGCATAGGTTGGTCCCCAGAGAGACCAGGGGGCGGTCGGAGAGAGCAGGAGATGTTCAACCCCCCACTTCTGCAGAACAAACAAGGCCAGTAACCACTCTGGCGATAACTGAGGCTCCTCCGAGCGCGAGCGCAAATAGGCCTTCCCGCAAGAGGAAGAGGATGCCCGATTCAGCGGCGATCCAGGGCAAGGGGAAGCAAGTTGTTGAGGGCCCCAGGGGCGAAGGAGAAACTTCCTCTTCCGAGGAGGAACATGCATGGGCATTTCCCCGACGAGGGGACAGGGATTTTTCAGGCGCCCCCGACGGGGGGCCAGTTTTGCTGAGGCCCGGCACGGTCGCCCAAGCTGTCACCGAGAACCTTTACAATAAGGCCCAGTTCTCGGCGGACCATAGGCATCTCTACAGTGAGTCTGTGGAGAAGGTGGCCCTTGATGCGGCCCAGGCCCTAATTTCTGTAAGTAATCATTCCTTACATTCTTTCTTTTCCTTTCTGTAAATCACCATTTTCTGGCTAACACTTTTCCTCTCGATTATGCAGCAAGTTCTTCCCCGGCTCAAAAACGTGCAAATGCGAGCCTCCATCTACGCCGACCGGAAAGCTAAATACAAGAAGATGGCGCGCTCGAACGACCCGGCTCAAATTCAATATGAGCTGAATGCAGAAATTGCCAAGTACGAATCCCTCAAGGATTTGTTCAACACGACTGAGGAGGAGCTGGACAAGCTAAAGGAGGACTTTGTGGCGGTTGACGGCGCTCGAATTCGTTTGGGCAACGAGCTGGCCCAGGCCAACGAGCGGTGCCAGAAGGCCGAGGCGGAGAGGGAAAGCTGGAAAGCAAGGGCTTTGGAGGCCGAGCGCAAATTTAATGATGCAGTCCACGAGTGGCCTCAAAGCCTAGAGCGTGCGAACAAGGAAGCGCTGATCAAATTCTGCCATTCCAAAGCCTTCAACTTCGCGGCCTCGTTACACTGCTTGGACGAGGCTCAAAAAGCCTTCAACCTGGCAGTGGATCAGGGCATCCACAAAGGGCTGACGGATCCGGCGATGAAGGGAGCCGAGGGCACCGGGCTCATGTTTGATGAGCGCTGTGAAGAAGCAGATGAGGATCCCAACGACCCCGCGGACGGCATAGCGGAAATGGAGTACGACTTCTTGGTCAAGTTGATCCAGGATGAGTACACCGACGCTCATAGGGGAGGGGATGCGGCCCAAGGTGATGATCCTGAGGACGAGCCTGAAGCGCCCATCATAGAGGAAGCCCCAGTCCAAGCCGATGAAAATGCCAACGCTCCTGACGCCGGTGCAGATGAGCCCAACGATCCCCACGCTCAACAGCAAGAGCCTGAGGGCCCAGTTTAAGGCCCCGTGGCTCAAAACATCTTGGTGATCGTTGATGAAGATGTCGCCCCAGCCGCTTGAAGCTTTTCCCTCTTATCAATTTTTCATGTATTTTTCAGCTTTCATGCTTTTTCTTGTAATAGAATTCCATGGGCCTTTGAGCCCTCTTGCCTTGTAAGACTTTTCCTTTTGCAATGAATAATATTCCTTTTTCATGTCTTTGTTCTCCAGTTCCTTTATGAATCATATAATAAGACTGTGTAGCATACTCCTTGAAAGTTTTATTTCTTTGATGCAATGAAAATTTGTCTAAGTCTTGAGCGCTCGTGAGGGTCTTATGGTGAGATTGGCCCCCTGCTCAAGGCTTGTATAAATTTTTGCCTTTGTAAATCTATCTTGAAAATTTGTCTAAGTCTTGAGCGATCGTGAGGGTCTTATGGTGAGATTGCCCCCCTGCTCAAGGCTTGTATAAATTTTTGCCTTTGTAAATCTATCTTGAAAATTTGTCTAAGTCTTGAGCGGTCGTGAGGGTCTTACTGTGAGATCGCCCCCACGCTCAAAACTTGTATAAATCTTTCCTTTGTAAATTTGTTTAAGTCCTGAGCGATCGTGAGGGTCTTACTGTGAGATCGCCCCTACGCTCAAAACTTGTAAAAATTTCGTTGTGCCTTTGGGGGAATTTTGCTAAGTCCTGAGTGTGTGCGAGGGTCTTACAGAGTGGTTGCCCTCGTTCAAGACTTGTGACATTCTTTCCGCCCTTGGGGGATTTTGCTAGGTCTTGAGTATTTGCGAGGGTCTTACTGAGCGGTTGCCCTCGTTCAAGACTTGCGCAATTCCTTTTTGATTCTGAGACCATCGTTCGAGCGCTCTGGCTCTTATCGTCTTTCTGGTTCTGCAAGAAATCCCATTTTCGAGCGCAAGGCGTTTTAAGAAACGGCCAAGGCCTACTAGGACTTTCTCTGAGGGAGATCCCACTTTCGAGCGCAAGGCGTTTTAAGAAACAGCCAAGGCCTACTAGGATCCGTTCTCGTAGGAGATCCCGTTTTCGAGCGCAAGGCGTTGTAAGAAACAGCCAAGGCCTACTAGGATTCGTTCTTGTATGAGTTCCTGTTTTCGAGCGCAAGGCGTTGTAAGAAACAGCCAAGGCCTACTAGGATTCGCTCTTGTAGGAGATCCCGTTTTCGAGCGCAAGGCGTTGTAAGAAACAGCCAAGGCCTACTAGGATTTTCCTCGCGATCCTCTTCCAACTTGCCTAATTGGTTGTGAGCGTAACCAGTCTATCCTTATGAGGGCGTCCCCCCATGCGGAGTAGAGTGCTGGCCAGCGTAACCCATAAGAGATAACAGCATTCACATTGGAATGGGTTGCCAACCACGCTCGCGAAGACGAGGGACGTGGGACTTATCCATTCAAGCAACCAAAGAAACAGGAATATTAAAGAAATTAAAAAGATTATGTTACCTTTTACTTTGATTGGAAGTACATAGAACCCGTCAACGAGGGTTGTTACATCAGAGTTTGCAAAAGAGCTTTTAAACATAAAACCGCCGGAGGTTACATGTATTCCAAGGGCGAGGCAAGCGCTCACCTTGAAGTGTCTCCAGGGTGTAAGTGTTGTTAGCTCTGAGTTGTATGACTTTGAATGGGCCTTCCCAATTGGGGTCCAATTTCCCCACGTGCTTGGATACTTCCACTTTCTTCAAAACCAAGTCTCCCAGCTGGAAAGTTCTTTCCCTCATACGCTTGTTATACTGTTGGGCCACGGAGGCTTTATAGTGGTGGATCTTAGCCCACGCTCGGTCTCTCCTTTCATCCAGCAAGTCCAACTCCAAGCTCCTGTTGCCATCGTTGAGCTGAGGCTCGAAATAGCCTACTCGAGCGGATTCATTTACTATCTCCGCTGGTATCATCGCTTCTGACCCATAAACGAGCGCGTATGGTGTTTCTCCAGTGGCCG
Source organism: Lantana camara (assembly GCA_037501455.1). Lineage (NCBI taxonomy): Eukaryota > Viridiplantae > Streptophyta > Magnoliopsida > Lamiales > Verbenaceae > Lantana > Lantana camara. Next base: position 116,377,942 of record CM074857.1, read on the forward strand.
CTCGTGGGGTTGTGCGATAAGCCCAAAGCGCTCCTTGCAGCTCCTCAGCCCACTCACTTTTCTTGCTCTCAAGCATGGTTTTCAGATGTTGCAAGATGGTCCTATTGGTAACTTCTGCTTGCCCATTGGCTTGAGGATGACCTACAGAAGTAAACCGCTGCTCGATTCCCAACTCAGAACACCATTCTCGTGTGTTAGCCGCTATGAACTGGGACCCGTTGTCAGAAATGAGCACCCTCGGTATGCCGTACCTGCAAATGATGTTTTTCCAAATGAAGTCCCTCACAACCTTGAAAGTGATTTTTGCAACAGCTTCGGCCTCGGCCCACTTGGTGAAGTAGTCGACGGCTAAAATGACAAACTTCTTTTGTCCCGCAGCCATAGGCAAGGGGCCCACGATGTCTATCCCCCATTGGTCAAAAGGCCAAGAGACATCTATTGGGATCATCTGTGCGGCTGGCAATTGAGGGAGATTTGAATGAAATTGGCATTTGGGGCATTTCCTTGAAAATTCGATGGCATCTTGGAGAACTGTAGGCCAATAAAACCCACTTCTCAGAATCTTTTTTGCCAAGATACGCCCTCCGGAATGATTCCCACAGCTTCCATTGTGGATGAGTTCGAGCGTCTCCTGCGCTTGTGAGGGCCTCAGGCATCTCATTGGGGGTCCTTGAAATGATTTCTTGAACAACCTCCCCTCGGGATCCAGAGCGAAACGAGGGGTTTTATTTCTGACTTTCCTGGCTTCCACCTTGTCAGCGGGAGTGATTCCATCCCTAAGGAAGATAACGATGTCGTCGAGCCAACAGGGCTCGCTTGGATCAATCATGGCGATCATCTTGGTGGCGACCCTTTCCTTGATCAAAGGTTCCTCAGTTCTAAGGAACGTGACAGAACGTTCGGAAGTGCCTTCTAACGCTGAAGCAAACTTTGACAGAGCGTCCGCACGCTCGTTTTCTCCTCGCGGCACTTGAAGTAAATGAAATTCCTTGAATTTCCCAATGATTTCTTTGGCTTTGTTTAGGTACTGTATCATGGTGGTTTCTCGAGCCTCATAAGTTCCTTCAATCTGGCTCGCTATTAATTGCGAATCCACATAAGCAGTGATTCTGGAGGCTCCATTCTGAAAAGCAATATTCAACCCTTGCACGAGGGCTTCATATTCTGCTTCGTTATTAGTGACTTGGAAATCCAGCTTGATTGCGAAGTCCAGTTCGATCCCATCGGGGTTTCTGAGGGCCACTCCTACTCCTCCCCCTTGAGCGGTTGAGGAACCATCTGTGTGCAGTACCCATAACCCCTCATTCTCCGCAACGGTGGGCTCGAAACCAAAGCGTTCAACCAACAAATCCGCCACAACCTGAGCCTGTATCGCGGTCCTGGGCTCGAAACATAGGTCAAACTGGCTCAATTCGATGGTCCACTTGATTAATCTGCCAGATACGTCCGGCTTGGACAACACTTGCTTCAAAGGTTGGTCGGTAAGAACTGTTATGGAGTGCGCTTGAAAATAAGGCCTTAGCCTTCTTGAGGCGTTAATAAGAGCGAACGCAAATTTCTCAATCTCCAAATATTTCTTTTCGGCTCCTTGCAATGTTTTGCTCAGATAATAAACGGGTAAATGTTTCCGCTCCCGCAAAGCGATCAGAACTGCGCTTGTGGCTTCTGGAGAAACGGAGAGATACATGAATAATCTCTCGCCTTCGACGGGCTTAGTCAACAGTGGCGCGCTCGATAAGTAAGCTTTCATATCCTGTAGCGCCTTTTCACATTCCTCTGTCCAAGCAAAGTTACGTGCGTTCCTCAAAATTTTAAAGAAGGGAAGGTTCCTGTCCGCCGAGCGCGAAATAAACCTGTTCAACGAGATGATCTTGCCCACTAGGACCTGTACTTCCCGCAAATTTCGAGGGGAGGGAATTTCCAGGATGGCCTTGATCTTCTCCGGATTGGCCTCAATTCCCCTCTGACTGACCATGTATCCCAAGAACTTTCCCCCTTGTACCCCAAAGGTGCACTTCGAGGGGTTCAACTTCATTCCATACTGGCGCAAAATTGAAAAAGTGCGCTTGAGATCTTCCAAATGGGAATCCTGGCGCTCGCTTTTGACAATCATATCATCCACGTACACCTCCATGGACTTACCGATTTCCTTTTCAAACATCTTATTAACGAGCCGCTGATATGTAGCTCCGGCGTTCTTAAGTCCAAAGGGCATGACTAGGAAGCAATATACCCCCAGATGGACAACGAACGAGGTTTTGGGGCGATCTTCTGGGGCCATAAAAATCTGATAGTATCCCTGGAAAGCGTCCATCATGCTCATTAGCTCGCAACCCGCGGTCGAATCCACCAATTGATCAATCCGGGGCAGTGGGTAAGGATCTTTAGGGCAGGCTTTGTTGAGATCAGTGAAATCGTTGCACATGCGCCACTTATTCGCGCTCTTGGGCACCAAGACGACGTTGCACAACCACTCCGGATACAAGATGGGCTCGATATATTGAGCCTCCAAGAGTTTATTAACTTCCTCTTCAATGACATTTTTCCGAAAGCCATGTACATCCCGCTTTTTCTGCTTGATGGGTTTGAAGGAAGGATCTACATTAAGCCTGTGGACAATGACGCTCGGGTCAATCCCTGTGAGATCAGAGGCTTTCCACGCAAATACATCCTTGTTTTCCCTCAGAAAATCGATCATCATGATCTGAGAAGGCCCTGAGAGGTTTGAACCTATCTGTGTAGTCTTATCTTTGTTTCCGGGCTCCAGCTCAATGGTAAGGAACTTTTCCGAGGGTTCGATCCTTACCTCAGGGCGAGGAAGTTCGAGCACCCTCTTCTTTCCTGTCAAACGGTCGCCAGCTGCTGGTTCACCCTCTCCCGGCTCGTCTCCCTCTGAGGACGATTCACCAACGGTCCCTGGGGGAACATTTTCGAGGGGATTCTCCCCGTTGTCTCCCCTCTTCTTCTTATTCTTCTTCTTGTTCAATTTCGCCCTCTTTCGTGCCGGGCTGTCCTCATCCAGGTTGGGGAAGTCCACTGATTTTTTGGTGGAACCCATTTGGAAGGTTTTCTCCGCTTTTGGCTTTCTGAGGGACAGCATGTAACATTCCCAAGCCTCTCGCACGTTGCACAGCACTTCTCCCACGCCCTCGGGAGTAGGGAATTTAATCTTCTGGTGATAGGTGGAGATGATGGCTTTGAAATCCACGAGGGCAGGGCGCCCAATTATGATGTTATATGGAATATCAATCTCCACCACCGCGTACGTCACCAAGAGTGTTTTGCGTTGAGGGGCTCGGCCGAACGAAGTAGCTAGGCGTATTTGCCCTCGTGGGACAACTTCTGAGCCTCCAAAGCCAATGAGGGCTGTTTTGAGAGGCTCGAGCGGGAGATCAACCTTCATCTTTAAGAATGTAGAGTAAGGCAAAACATTAACGGAGCTTCCACTATCTACCAATACCCTTTTTACAACATGATTATGAACATCTAAACTAACCACCATGGGACAATCTGAGGTTATACCCTCCCCATGGGGTGTTACAATATGTTCTAGATCCCTATCATCAAAGCCTATTACATCATTTTCTCTTGATCTTTGAGCGCTTGATCTCTGGATGGCGTAGATAGGTTTGGGCATTGCTGGGCGTTGGTTGTAGCTCCGGACGAACCTCCGTCGGGAGGCGTTTGAATCCCCTCCTGATGAGCCTCCTGCAATCATATTTATGACTGCGAAGGGCTCGTTTTCTTGCTCAGGGGCTTTGCCTTTATTGCCTCGGCGGCTGCTGCTTTCAGGGGGTCCCCTGCCTCTTGGGCTCTTTGACCGGGAAGGACTCCTCCTTCTTCTTCCGGAGCGCTCATTGCATTGTTCATCGTAGCGCTCGAGCACCCGGACAAACTCCTTTAAGTGGCCCCCTGCAACGAGCCTTTGGATTTCAGCCTCCAACTGCCGGCACTCGTCCGTGTCGTGCCCTCTCTGCTTGTGGAAGGCGCAGTATTTGTTCGAGCGCCTGAGTGAGTCTGTTTCTCTCATTTTGATGGGTCTTTTGAAGAGCTTCTTATCGGAGAGATTGTAGACTTCTGAATTTGGCCTAGTGAGCGGAATGCGCTCGAATCTACGAGGGGGTGGTGGCGACCTTCTGCGCTCTTGAGGGCGCTCCTTCTTGACGGCCACATCCCGCCCCCGCTCGTGATGAGGTCGCTCGTTCCTGGCCGGGCTGTGATGCCGGGGACCATTCGTCCCATACATATCTTCGAGCGCGAAGAACGGCTCGGCTATTTCTCTTAGGCCCATGAGGGTCCCAGGCCTCCTCTCCACAATGGCATCAGCAAACTTTTTGCTCACATACTGTTTGTGATCCACAGCCTGAAAGAGCACTGGGATTAAGAAATTCATAGAAGGCCTTTCCACCTGCAAGATTTCCTTGTTGAAGCGGGCGAAGAACGAGCGCAGTGATTCGCTCTTGCCTTGCACCACATTGTACAGGGCAGTGGGTGCGGTGACCGGCGCCTTCAAAGAATTGAAGTGGTTGAGGAAGGCATTGGCCAGTTCTTCATACGAGTGGCTTGTACCACTCTTGAGCCATTCCTACCAAGGAAGTGACAAACACTTTTGCCCAGTAATGGCTGGAATGCTCGTAGAGGTGCATGAGATGCACAAAGTGATCCAAGTGTTCAGCTGGATCGGTTGTCCCGTCGTAACGGTTGATGGAGGTGGGGACTTTGGCCATGCCTGCTTGGGCCATCAGAACTTCTTCTACGAGGGGTGAACCCCTCGCCAGTGGGTGATATTCATACGTGCCGAAGTTTTCCTCCGGCTCCTTGCGACGGGGGACCCTTAGTGGAGGGTCCTTGGTGCGGGTGATTCTGGCGTCAACCCGTTCATCCCGACTAGGGGAGATCTGAGTTGAGCGCCCTCGTGAGAGCTGTCCCACAATATCCTTGAGACCCTGCAGCTGGTCTTGCACAGCCGCGAGGATGTCAGGGTTTACGTCTACTTGCTTGTCCTTATGGGCTCGTGAGCCCCTCCTGGAGACATGAGAGTCTCCTTCATTTTCGTTCACTCGCTCCGTGGGCTCTTTATTCCTGCCCACGGAGGGACGCTCGTTGCCCTCCTGCTGGGGCACTTCTTTCGCTGGTGGTGGTGGTGGTTGTGCCCTCAGGACAGCCTGGGCTTCTCTGAGGGGAAAGTTTTGCTGTCCGCCTAAAGGGGCCGCAACCTGAGTGGCCTGCCCAGAGGGAAAGTACATGGAATGGAACCTTTCCCATGCCCCCTGAGCCGCCTGAACCTCACATTGGGCGTAGAGAGCCCTCAGTTGTTGGGTGGTCAGTGGAGGTAACTCCACTCCTTCAATCTCCCTGGGGACCACCACGGGGAGCTGGAGCTGTCCGGCGTGATACGGCTGGACCGGCGGCATCATGACGGCCGGAGTAAGAGTATATCATGGCGGAGGCATCATATAGCTCTGTGCTCCAAGGTTCATTTGGGGATGGACCCAGGAGTTCTGGGCCAGCGGCGGAGGAGCAGAAAGAGAGATCCCTCCAGCGGTGGTGGGAAGCTGCAGTGCCGGCGGTGCAGGCGGTGGTACGGGAGACTCTGCCTGTGGAGTCACTCCTACGGCAGGAGGTGCTCCACCAGCGGCGACGGAAGGTGGCGGTGCTCCACCAGTAGCGGTGGAGGGAAGAATGATATTTGCTTCTTGGGAGGCATTATCTCCTCCTCCCACAACTCCAGATCTCGTGGCAACCATGACTGTTAAAGGTGGGGTGGTGCTTGCTTTTCAACCAACAAAAGAAAGGAAGAAGATGAAAGACTGGTTTCCCACAGACGGCGCCAAAAATGATGGGTCCGGGAATGGGTGGATCCGAATCCGATCACTTTACGATTTGTATTTTGTGGAGGAAACCACCGGAGCTTCGCCGGAAAAAGAGAAAGGGGTTCAACCTGTTGGGACAAGCACAAGAAAAGTCAGAAGGCCAAGCTGGGGGAACCGGGGGTGATACCCAGTTTGACAAAAATGATGGGTCCGGGAATGGGTGGATCCGAATCCGATCACTTTACGATTTGTATTTTGTGGAGGAAACCACCGGAGCTTCGCCGGAAAAAGAGAAAGGGGTTCAACCTGTTGGGACAAGCACAAGAAAAGTCAGAAGGCCAAGCTGGGGGAACCGGGGGTGATACCCAGTTTGGCTCTCCGACGCTCAAGTCAGTTTTGTGTATGGAGAAATGTAAGTTCAGTCACAGTTGCAGAAGTGAAGAAAGCTTACCTGTGTAGAAGATGACTTTAGCCATTTATAGTTGAGGGTCAAGGGCCCTTTGGTCATTTGCCTCAAGTGGTCCTGGCCGAATGTTGCCCTAACACGTGGCGCTGTGAGAGAGAAACCTAGGAGGAATCTTCTGCAAAAGCGGCTAAAAGTTAGTGCTGGCAACAGTGGCAGGTGCGCGGGCATGTACGTTGTGTCAGAGAGCCATGTGGGCGGTTGGTAACGAGGGCTTGAGAGCGCGCTCGTGTCAACCTGGAGTACTGGAAGCCAAGACATCCGCGGAGGGGAACGAAGGCTTCAGTTCAAATGACGAGCCGAGAGGGAAGGCCACTCTGAGGGAGTGTGACGCTCGAAGAGGGCTCCCTTGGCACGTGAGTGTACCGATCCTTTAGTATGTAGGACGCTCGTTGGAGTGATAGCGCTCGTTGGGCTTAACTCCAAAAGAAGGATTGCGCTCGTGGCGCTTATCGCTCGTATGCTGATGGGTGCAGCCTTGGGGAGACAGATGTCATCATCTCGGTGATGCCACGTGTCTTAACGTGGGACGATCGTATTTTGACCCCATCATTTTGCCCCCCAAATTCTGTAGTCCTTAGTGATAAGGACTGTAGAATTTTGACACGCTTAATCTCTTGTATGCAACGCTCGTATAGGACTTGGCGTGTTGAGCAATTTTTCCTCTAAACGCGCCATTAATGCGGTCTCTTCAATTGACCGTTCGTATCACTTCCGCATTTAATGCTGTACTATTCTGAAGCATTCGAAACGTCAGAGCATTAAATGCGGGTGCGCGTGGGGCGCGTGAGCATTGGGAAGCATGTGCTGGTTCCATAAAGTGGGCGGTTTCCTAGGCGGGAAATGATTATCATTTTGAATTTATTGCTGAAAACGGTACCAACTCCCATCCCTATAAATACGGGATTCTGAAATCTTGTCACTCTTTACGCATTCAAAACTTCCAAGTATCCTTTGCAAGAAGAATTCTCTCGCCCTTAAGAAGGACCACCTTGTTTCATGGAGGTGCAAAGTGTATAGTTGATACGTGCGTGATACATGAGGGTGCTTACTTTAATAAGTAAGTTCACTGAGGTGCCCCGTGTGAGAACATTCCTAAATGGGAAAGGAAGTTTCTATTTCAGGAAATGGAAACTTCCAGATTAGGAAATATCTCACGAGTCATTGATGTGATTAATTGATCCTTAGACTTGAGGTTCCATGTTACTTTATAAGTTAACTCTGTAGTCTTTGGTATAAGCTTTAAAGGGTGTCGCCTTAGACAACTGATTCAAGGCTTATGCTGGGGCTGCACAAGTGACTCATGAAAGTGAATGAGAATCAAGAAAGGACCTACACTTGCATTTGCAAGGTGATCTCTTATTGTGTAAGTCATTCATATGCCATATGGAGTCCTTGGCCAAGGCAGTAGATCAAGACATCAAGAAAAGGGTTTCTTGGATTGAGATCAAATGGATATGAAATGCACTTAGCTTTAAGACCAGATTATTAGGGTTCTAATTATTCCCTTACCCTAGATCATGGTTGAGAGATAGTAAGTAGGAGGATTGTATCTCACATGAATCAATGACTTAAAGGTTCTGTCGAATCCGAACATTCCAATTCAGCTAGGGGTTAAACACCTGTTGCTAGACTATGGTCGTTTAATCTGTGGACTGATTAATTAATTAGTGAATTAATTAATTAGGGTCACTGCTAATTGAATTGAGAACCTAGAGGGTCACACACAACAACTTGGTTACATGAGTTGAGGCTTTAAAATGATTAAACGAGTTAATCAAGCCAAGAGGGTTCCACACGTGTGAAACCACACGTGTGGCTCACGTGAGTGACACGTGTCATTGTGACACGTGTCACACACGTGTATAAATATATGTGTATATTTATTTATGTATTAAATAATTAATGTGATTAATTATTTAATAGACTTTGGTTTAATTTTGAATTAAAAAGAAAGTCTTATTTTGGAGAAAAATAATCTAGTTAATTAATTATGAATTAATTAATTAGATAAAATAAGTTATTTATTTTAAATAAATAAAGTATAAAATTATCCAAAAATAGTTTGGATATTTTTAGCTCTCTTGAAAGTTGATTTGAATTAGAATTCAAAGTCAAAGTCAAAATTACTTGATGATCAAGTAATAGGAGAGAGAGAGACCAAAATCCTAGCCCATTAAGGACTAGGAATTTCGTCCCTCCCCTTTCTTATATATAGGGGAGCTCATGCTCCTCTTTAGAGCTAATAGACAATTCTTGGTTCATGTGTTGAACACCTTCCTTTCTCCAAGATAAAATAAAACCCTAGGTTAAGCCTAAACACTAACTAGAGAACTAGCATCCTTACTAGTTAGATTGTAGCCAAGTTGGTGGACTATCTCTAGAGACTTCAAGTTAGAAGTTTTGAAGATTCGAGCTTTACCAAAAGTGGGGATTAAGCAAAAACGATCAGAAGGGATGATGAAACGATTCTAAACCCGACGTGAAGCGAATGAAAAAATCGAACCAAAGAAGATGGCGAAAACCGTTCGTCCATATCCTGAAGGATGAATTTTTTCACGAGGGTTTTGTGACTGGCAGTTTTTAACTTTCGCAAAACTGTTTTCGAAGGGAGTTTCAATCCTGCTTTTCTCGTTTCATGTTTCTTTCTTTATGTTATATTGTTAAGAACATCTCTAACATGAATTGAATCTAGGTTGGTGTGGATTGCTATCCCGACAATGGATTCTGAAATAGAAAGAGACTTTCGAGGGACGGGTTGTCAAGCCGCGAGAAGAGCGTTCTTGGGTGGCTTGAAACGCTTCAAGAAAGAATAAAAGAAAAGTAAGTTTTCTATCTCTACGAATTTGGTTACACGATTGCGAGTCCAAGATCCTTTTGTTGGAAAATTTTTTAAATTCCGCTGCTTTCTGATTCGTGTTTTCCAACCAGTGGTATCAGAGCCACCTCGTTAATCGTGTTTCTGATTCGTCTCAATTATTCTGAATTTGGTAGAAATTCTTAGGCTTAGATGCGAATTAGGTATTCATGAGTTCTTTTAGAAAGCATGAAATACGAAACTGTAATTTTTCCTGAATTTCTGAAACTGTTTTCTTAAATTGTGTTTTTGAAAACCTTTTTGATTGAAATATGTTTAAATCGAATTTTTTAATTTTGGATTGAATTGGTTTTGAGAAACCTGGACACGAAACGAAACACGAAAAGGACGAGCCTAGGCGTGCTAGCACGTCGCACGCCCAGGCCCGCCGCTGCCGCCCAGCTCCTCCCTCAACCGCGAGGGCGCGCCCGCCCAGCCCGTCCCGCAACCGCGCGGGACGCCTGCCCAGCCCGCCTAGTCGCGGCGGGCGCTGCTGCGCGAAAGTGCCTCGCGCGGCTAGGCCCCTTTTCGGGCCCGTTTTCGTGTTTCGTGTTTTTGTGTTTTCGGTCCGTAAAAATCCTGATTTAAATTTTATTTTAATTTTATCTTTTAAAATCAGTTTTGCTAAAATAAAATTATTTTAAAATTTTGATTAAATTGGGATTTTTGAGAAATTAAGCGATTTAAATTTTGGAAAAATTACAATCTTTATTTTCTGAAAATAATGAAAGAATAAAATTATTAATTTTGGAAATTAATTGGAATTTTATTGGTTTGTTGTTTTTCGGGTTTTATTGAAAAGGCTCTTGAACAAGAATTGCATCTAAGTCGTGTTTTAAGTCATTAGGACTTGAAACGAGAATTTTAATTTATTGGCTAAATTTAAATTCTCGCAAAAGCATGTTAGGTGATCATGGGTTTAGATCTATGTATGGTTTTAATTTATGCACATGGATGGTTTAAATTGGGGTTGGAGCCCTATAGTTGCGTTTTTCAATTGAGGTTGGAGCCTCACTTATGTGCGTACTGTTATGTGATTTATTATGTGGCTTTCCATATTATTGTTTTTGAGGCCGGGGTATGCCCCGTGTAATTGTCTAAGGCCAATATGAAGATTGAGCCTTATTACTTTATGTCTTTTTCTTTTTATTGTAATTTGAGAGTAGAGATAGGTGGTGAGGTTTTATTTTCATTTTGGAGACAATGCACCCATGGAGTAAGATGGACCACATTCAAGTAACAAGGAGGCCATAAGTGAAGACCCCTCAAAATGTTAGGGAGGGGAATCTCAATTGTTAAATGTAATAGAGATAGGGCTCGTATTTTGTTACCGTTTTCCCTTATGTGATTTAAACTGTTTATGTGGCATGTATGTTAGAACTTGTGATTGTGGAGTGGCTCCCACATATCACGCATAAGATAGGTAGAACCCATGATCATTACATGTTAGTATCATGCTAGGACATGTTATCTGTTTATGTGCTTGTTTGATATGCATTTAAGTGTACTTGCATTAATCAAGACTAATAAAATTGGATAACATATATGTTGGTGAGGTCGAACCGGACAACTCTTCGGTTGATTCGAAAATTCCCATTAAATATTAAGCTAATTTCAAACAAATAGGTGTTTAATTCGAGATGCAAATTTTGAATTAAATTCCTAGCATTCCATCAATAGGTTTTAAGTTTAGTAAGTAAAGCTAGTTATTGTCCGCGAGTCGTGGGATAGCTAGTGGAGCTTATTAGTTCTTAGTTACCTAATTAATCATTTTAAATGGTCAATATTTCGTGGTCAATTTTAGCAAGGGCGATGTCCGCGAGTCGTGGGTCGTTCGAACTAAGTTTTGGTCATGATCTTATGATTGATGGGTCTAGCTTAACGCCTAAGTAAATATGGATGTCGCACGAGTCGTGGGTCCATATTGAAAGATAGGTGATGCAAAAACAATTACTAAGAATTCTAAAGGTGTTAGAATTGGTAAGTTGTACCTACCTAGGGTTCTTACTTAGAATGTCCGCGAGTCGTGGGTTCGAGGTAAAATGCCTAGGATCTTAGTACCCATTGGGAAACGTGTTCCTCTTAGATCTTTGGGAATTATAGATCTTTGAAAAACAGTGGGAGCTACATTAGATTAAAGACCTTATCTTTTGTATATCGTTATAATTCAGCATGCCCACATTTTCTCTACTTAGCATTTAGGTTGTAGTTCTGTGATTCTCTACAATATGAAATGCAAACCCATTCGTATCCATCCTTAAGTCAAATAAGTTGACTAAGTCCTGACTAACTCTAAATGGCTTCGGATCCTAAAATTCATTTTAGAATCCGACTAGAGAAAGGCGTTCTCTAAAGGGCGAAGTTTTCAATTGTGAAAAGTCGACCCGGGCCAAAAGAGAAGCAATCTGAGGTGAATGGATTTTTCCAAACCACTTAAAAGCAATTGAACCACCTCATAAAAATGTTACAAGGTATAACATTATGGAATTATTCAATATTCCAAATGAGGAAACAAGTGCACACGAACAAGGTCTAAAGATCTTATTTGAAGATCTTATGGTCTCGATCATCAACTGAGAAAAAAGTTCTCAATGCACTGATTGCTTACATTGCTTCGACTATCATTCAAACCCTTTATGCTCAACTAGAATGATGCTAATGTAGCATAGTTAATCATTTAAGTTGATAATGGTTGAGAGCATCCTTAAGAAGGAATAAAAGATTGAGATGGTTAATTCTTCTTCTAAAACTCCCTAAGTTAAAGGCTTGAAGACCTAAAGAAGAAGAAACCCTTAAGAGCCCAATAGAGGGGCATGTAAGGGGTACGCCCAAAAGACACTAGAGATCAAATAGGACGTTTGCTTCTATGGTAGCAAATAAGGACCTTGAAAGGGAACTGCAAAGAGTATGAGTAATTTGAAATGTTACCTCGTTTAGTAATTCTACTAGGAATAGAATTTACTAGTCTTCAGTCAATTCTGCATAAGCCGTTGTGCAAAGACTCAAGGCACTAATGTTCTGAACATACAACGAGATAACAAAAGTAAGTGAGATGACAAAGCTTCGAATTACTTTGGAACGTTGAGATATAAAAGGATTAGCAAGTCAGATACCTTAGGATCATTCTATGAAAATGAACCTATAGTGTTGACTTCCTGTGAATCCTGTCATGAGGGAAGCGTTCCTGAATCCCGTTTATAAGAAACGTGGAACGTTCCAAAATTATAGTGGATTTCGATCCGTGCTGACGAGTGTAAGATGCTTAATGTAAGCACTAGATACAATCGTCAGTTTAATCATTATGAATGAATGTACTTGTTAAAGTACAAATTCGAAACTTATATGAAATTCTTAGAATTTCGAAAGGAGGTTAGGAACCGAAGTAGTCATAAGTTATAGGTAAATCGATATGATCGAGATAGCCAATATCTTAGCAACTAATTCCTTACTCATCTTAGAGATAATAGGATTATCTCTCAGTAAACTAATTCGAGAACACCTTAGTGTTTCCGAATGAGGGAATGAAATCTAATGCAACATGGTCCATTCCATAGCAAGCTTTACTGACTTATAATCATTCTAGGAATAAACTCCCAGAATATGCAGTTAGAGATTTTGAATTTAGTACCTTCCAAAATCAGTCCTTTAGTTGCACTATGCAATGTGGCATATTAAATTCCCTAATTATTCTTATCCAAGAATTTAGTAGAATCCTCTTAAGTGAAGAGGATAGTGGGAGATAAGTTTGAAATGAGTTCAAGTTTATACAACGATATTGAATATTGTTTCTGCAATTCCCTTAGACAAAGGTTGTTTGTCTCAAGGAATGTATCTTTCTCAAGGAATCGTTCCTATAGAAGAAGAAAGACAAGCAAGCAGACCTCAAAGAAATTTAAGGATAAATATCCACGCCAGATATAGAAGAAACGAGCCCATCTGATAAAATTTAGCCAAATTTTAGAGTATGTACACGTGTGAAACCCTTCTCCTAAGACGTGTTTAGAACGCGTTCCTAGATAGCCAAGGAATTACTTGAAGAGGAGACACTGTCAGATTTGGAATCTGAGTAGTGTAAGCAAGCCTTGAAATCCAATATGGATTCCATATACTCAAACCAAGTTTTGACCTTGGTTGATCCACCTGATAGGATCAAGCTTGTGGAGCTTCGAGTAAATGGAAAGCATTACAACCTTCTTGACGATTGAAATGCAAAAGTCCATTTGGATTATGTTTACCACATCCTCATATTCTGACTATGAGATATGATAAATGAATATGAGAACTATCTTGTTCAATATGAGATTGAAAGAGACTGAAATAAGGTATTTCTATAAATCTCATATTCAGTGGGAGTATGCATAAGGTATGCAAATCCCTAAAGTCAATCTGTGGATTGATAAAGGCTTCTAGGAGTTAGACAATTCGATTCCACAGTCAAATCGTTTGACACAGATAGAAGTCGAATAAGTCTCAGAGTGTACATATGAAAGTTAGTGATGTAAGAGTCAATTTTGGTTCTTTAGAAGACGATGTCCTTCTCATTAGGAATGTCAAGGATGACGTGAAAGTTACCAATTCTTGTTTAAGAAACAATTTGACATGAAAGATCTTGGTGATTATCCTATATTCTCGACATTCAGATCTATAGAAGATAGATCTAAGAGAATAAAAGGATTATCACAAAATGAGTACATAACCACGGTACTAAAAGGAGTTTAGTATGGACAATGGAACGTCTCTTTTGAAGAGTATGTGTCCTAAGATAAACTTTGAGAAAGTTAGAATGTCCAAAATCCCTTTAAGTGAAAGGGTACATAATGTATGAAAAGTTATAAATTAGATATGGCACAACACTAAGCGTAGTAGGCCGAATCTAATATGACCTCAGAGAAGGTCATTAGATCTCTGTAAAGGATGTCCTCAGAGTACTTGAGAAGAAATGAGGATATGTATTAGTTTACAGAGCCCAAAAGATCTTGTTGTTAGAAGGATATTTGATGTAACCGTTCATCAAACATGGATGATTATGAAATCATTGCAAGGATACAACTTCTACCAGAATGGTAATGCAATGTGTTGGAAAGGGTTCCAAGGACGGACATTGCAAAACTCGACTGTCGTAGTTGAGAACTCAGTCGTATTATATAACGCTAAGTTAAGTGTTTGGGTAAGAAACTCCATCTAACCAGTTAGATGAAGCTCCTAGCATGAAACAACTCCTTTATCATATTGTATGATAAAATGGATGGTTGCTCAAGTAAGAGAACCAAGACCTCACCAAGAGACTGAACACGTGATTACGAATCACTTTATAAGAAAAAGGTGTTTCCTAAGAGATGTGTAAACAAGAGGGTCACATCAGCAGAGAATATAGCAGATCCACTTTGGAAACGCCCAAAGTCAGTAGGCTCTCAAAGTGCATCTTGAGAAGATGGGACTTAGAATACCAAAATGGCTTTAACGGGCAAGTGGGAGATTGTTAGGAATAGTGCCCTAGAAAGCCGATTTGACGTAATCTGCTTTGGGACTTTTCTTGTATCACAGACAATCTTTGAATAATATACGATTGATTATAGGCAAACACTTCTTTATATGCCAATACGTGTTTTGTGTGTTTTCATTACGTGCGTATGTATGAGAACTCCCCTAATCCTGATGACTTTAGGACTCTACCATTTAGGTGAAATGGTTCATGAAACGAGCCCTATATCACATAAGTCATGATTAGTAAAAATACTCCAAGCCGATGAGTCCTACAGACAGTGGGAGTGTCAACCTGACTCCTCTAAGGCTTGCTTGTGGGATCACGCCCTTAAGAAGGACCACCTTGTTTCATGGAGGTGCAAAGTGTATAGTTGATACGTGCGTGATACATGAGGGTGCTTACTTTAATAAGTAAGTTCACTGAGGTGCCCCGTGTGAGAACATTCCTAAATGGGAAAGGAAGTTTCTATTTCAGGAAATGGAAACTTCCAGATTAGGAAATATCTCACGAGTCATTGATGTGATTAATTGATCCTTAGACTTGAGGTTCCATGTTACTTTATGAGTTAACTCTGTAGTCTTTGGTATAAGCTTTAAAGGGTGTCGCCTTAGACAACTGATTCAAGGCTTATGCTGGGGTTGCACAAGTGACTCATGAAAGTGAATGAGAATCAAGAAAGGACCTACACTTGCATTTGCAAGGTGATCTCTTATTGTGTAAGTCATTCATATGCCATATGGAGTCCTTGGCCAAGGCAGTAGATCAAGACATCAAGAAAAGGGTTTCTTGGATTGAGATCAAATGGATATGAAATGCACTTAGCTTTAAGACCAGATTATTAGGGTTCTAATTATTCCCTTACCCTAGATCATGGTTGAGAGATAGTAAGTAGGAGGATTGTATCTCACATGAATCAATGACTTAAAGGTTCTGTCGAATCCGAACATTCCAATTCAGCTAGGGGTTAAACACCTGTTGCTAGACTATGGTCGTTTAATCTGTGGACTGATTAATTAATTAGTGAATTAATTAATTAGGGTCACTGCTAATTGAATTGAGAACCTAGAGGGTCACACACAACAACTTGGTTACATGAGTTGAGGCTTTAAAATGATTAAACGAGTTAATCAAGCCAAGAGGGTTCCACACGTGTGAAACCACACGTGTGGCTCACGTGAGTGACACGTGTCATTGTGACACGTGTCACACACGTGTATAAATATATGTGTATATTTATTTTTGTATTAAATAATTAATGTGATTAATTATTTAATAGATTTTGGTTTAATTTTGAATTAAAAAGAAAGTCTTATTTTGGAGAAAAATAATCTAGTTAATTAATTATGAATTAATTAATTAGATAAAATAAGTTATTTATTTTAAATAAATAAAGTATAAAATTATCCAAAAATAGTTTGGATATTTTTAGCTCTCTTGAAAGTTGATTTGAATTAGAATTCAAAGTCAAAGTCAAAATTACTTGATGATCAAGTAATAGGAGAGAGAGAGACCAAAATCCTAGCCCATTAAGGACTAGGAATTTCGTCCCTCCCCTTTCTTATATATAGGGGAGCTCATGCTCCTCTTTAGAGCTAATAGACAATTCTTGGTTCATGTGTTGAACACCTTCCTTTCTCCAAGATAAAATAAAACCCTAGGTTAAGCCTAAACACTAACTAGAGAACTAGCATCCTTACTAGTTAGATTGTAGCCAAGTTGGTGGACTATCTCTAGAGACTTCAAGTTAGAAGTTTTGAAGATTCGAGCTTTACCAAAAGTGGGGATTAAGCAAAAACGATCAGAAGGGATGATGAAACGATTCTAAACCCGACGTGAAGCGAATGAAAAAATCGAACCAAAGAAGATGGCGAAAACCGTTCGTCCATATCCTGAAGGATGAATTTTTTCACGAGGGTTTTGTGACTGGCAGTTTTTAACTTTCGCAAAACTGTTTTCGAAGGGAGTTTCAATCCTGCTTTTCTCGTTTCATGTTTCTTTCTTTATGTTATATTGTTAAGAACATCTCTAACATGAATTGAATCTAGGTTGGTGTGGATTGCTATCCCGACAATGGATTCTGAAATAGAAAGAGACTTTCGAGGGACGGGTTGTCAAGCCGCGAGAAGAGCGTTCTTGGGTGGCTTGAAACGCTTCAAGAAAGAATAAAAGAAAAGTAAGTTTTCTATCTCTATGAATTTGGTTACACGATTGCGAGTCCAAGATCCTTTTGTTGGAAAATTTTTTAAATTCCGCTGCTTTCTAATTCGTGTTTTCCAACACCATCTGTGTACAAAAGCCATAAACCATCCTCTGCTAAGGGCACGGTATCTAAGTTGAAACGTTCCACCAATAGGTCAGCCACGGCCTGAGCCTGTATCGCCGTGCGAGGCTCGAAGGTGATGTCGAACTGACTAAGTTCAATTGACCATTTAATTAATCTCCCTGAGACGTCCGGCTTTGCAAGCACCTGTCTGAGGGACTGATCTGGAAGCACCACGATGGAATGCGCTTGAAAATAGGGCCTTAACCTCCGAGAGGCATTAACGAGCGCAAAAGCAAATTTCTCTATTTCCATGTATCTTTTCTCCGCTCCTTGTAGAGTCTTGCTTAAATAATACACCGGCATATGCTTACACTCGCGAATGGCCACGAGGACAACGCTCGTGGCTTCCAAGGAAACTGACAGATAGACAAACAAGTTCTCCCCCGGGTTAGGTTTGGTCAACAAAGGCGCGCTCGAAAGGTACTGCTTCATGTCCTGCAGGGCGCCTTTTCGCAGTCCTCGCTCCAGGTAAAGTTACGAGCGTTACGCAGAATTTTAAAGAAGGGCAAATTCCTGTCTGCTGAGCGGGAGATGAACCTGTTTAATGAAATGATCTTACCCACAAGCACCTGGACCTCTCTCAGATTGCGAGGGGAGGGTATATCCAGGATTGCTTTAATCTTCTCTGGGTTTGCCTCTATGCCCCGTTGGCTGACCATGTATCCCAAAAATTTGCCACCCCGCACACCAAATGTACATTTGGAAGGATTCAGTTTCATACCGTAACGATGCAGGATATTGAACGCTCGTTTGAGGTCTTCCAGATGAGAATAATGGCATTCGCTTTTGACGATCATGTCATCCACATACACTTCCATGGACTTTCCAATCTCACACTCGAACATTCTGTTGATAAGGCGCTGGTATGTTGCTCCTGCATTTTTGAGCCCAAAGGGCATAACCTTGAAGCAATAAACACCCATAGGGACTACGAACGCAGTTTTTGGACGATCCTCAAGAGCCATAAATATCTGATAATACCCTTGGAAAGCATCCATCATGCTCATAAGTTCACACCCGGCGGTCGAATCCACCAACTGATCAATTCTAGGCAATGGGTACGGATCCTTAGGACACGCCTTGTTGAGGTCTGTGAAGTCATTGCACATACGCCACTTGTTGGCGCTCTTCCGAACGAGCACCACATTGCAAAGCCATTCGGGATATAGGATTTCTTCTATGTACTGAGCGTCAAGTAGTTTATTGACTTCTTCTTCTATGACCTGCTTCCGGAACCCATGAACATCCCTCTTCTTTTGTTTTATAGGTTTGAAGGCCGGATCCACGTTCAGCCCGTGGACAATAACGCTCGGATCTATGCCAGTGAGATCGGAAGCCTTCCAAGCAAAGACATCAATATTTTCTCGGAAGAATTCAATCATCATAATCTGAGAGGGACCGTCGAGATCGGAGCCTATTTGCGTAGTCTTATCAAGATTCCCAGGCTCCAATTCGATGGTCAGAAAGCCCTCCGTAGGTTCTACCCGCACTTCTGGCCTCGGTTGTTCGAGCGCTCGTTTCTTGCCTGTAACTCTCTCGCTGGTATCTCCCAAAGGTACATGATCCTCGTCTTCCGAGGAGGAATCTCCAACCGCTCCGAGGGGTGAATCCCCAGCATCTACGGGTTTGCCGGCGGCTCTTTTTTTATTCTTCTTCTTATAGAGCTTGGCCCTCTTGCGCTCGGGGCCATCTTCATCTAGTTTGGGGAAGTCAACAGACTTTTTAGTGGAGCCTGCTTGGGTAGGTTGTTTGGGCTTGTGGCTTCGAAGGGAAAGTATGTATAGCACTCCCAAGCTTCCTTAACATTACACAGCACCTCTCCGGTACCCTCAGGGGTGGGAAACTTGACTTTTTGATGATAGGTGGAAATTACAGCTTTGAAGTCGACGAGGGCTGGGCGCCCAATGATGATGTTGTATGGCAGGTCCACTTCGACCACCACATAGAGAACATTTAAAGTTTTTCGCTGTGGGGCGTGACCGAAAGAGGTGGCCAAGCGAATTTGTCCGCGGGGGACGATCTCGGAACCTCTGAAGCCGACGAGGGCTGTTCTGAGGGGTTCGAGCGGGATGTTTGTGATGTTCATTTTCTGAAAGGTGGAATAAGGCAAAACATTCACGGAGCTTCCACTATCAATCAAGACCCTCTTTACAACGTGATTGTGAACGTCTAAGCTAACCACCATGGGGCAATCAGAGGTTTCACTGACCCCATGGGGTGTTACAATGTGCTCTAAATCTTTCTCTGTGAAACCTATGCTCTCGTCCTTCTCCAAGCGTGATGACTTATCAATAGAGAGCACCGGCCTGGGCTGAGAAGATCTTTGGTCATAACTCCGAATGTATCGACGTCAGGAAGCGTTAGAGTCGCCTCCCAAGGGTCCACCGGCGATCATGTGAATGACCGCGAAGGGTTGATTCTCAACCTCCGGCCCTTTCCCTTTACCGCGGTCGCTTGATTCGGTGTAGTGGTGGCGAGGACTGTGCGAGCGCGAACGACTTCTTCCGCTAATACGCGCTCTTTCAGCGCAGTGTTCATCGTACTTCTCTAGCACCTTCACGAACTCCTTGAGGTGCCCCCCGGCAATAAGCCTCTGAATCTCACTCTCAAGTTGGCGACACTCGTTGGTATCATGCCCTTTTTGCTTATAGAAAGCGCAATACTTTCCAGAACGTTTCTGAGCCTCGGTCTCCCTCAACTTAGGTGGTCTCTTGAACAGTTTCTTATCCGTCATGGAATAAACTTCAGCTATAGGGCGGTTGAGAGGGATGCGCTCGAACTTCCGAGGGGGTGGAGAGTTTCGACGAGCGGAAATAGGGCTGCGGCGGCGGCGGCCTCTATTTGAATCTCCTCTGTCTTCAAGGGCTTTGCCGGGGCGAGAGGCGTTCGCCATCTTCTGGTCCCTCGCAATATACATATCCTCGAGGGTGAAGAAAGAATCTGTTATTTCCCTAATCTCCATCAATGAGCGGGGTTTCTTCTTGGCTACCTCCTCCACGAACTCTTTACTAACATAGTGTTTCATATTAATCGCTCCAAAGAGAACGTGCCTCAAAAAGTCCATCGAGGGCTTCTCTACCAACAAGATCTCCTTGTTGAACCTTCCCATGAAAGATCGTAGAGTCTCGTTCGGCCCTTGGACCAAGCTGTAAAGAGCGGTCGCGGCTGGGGCTGGTGCCTTCAAAGAGTTGAAGTGGCTTATGAAAGCATCCGTCAAGTCATAATACCCTCGGATTGAGCGTGGGGGAAGCTTTTTATACCAGTCTTGGGCCATTCCCGTGAGAGAAGTGACAAACACCTTGGCCCAATAATTGCTCGGGTGATCATACAAGTGCATAAGATGCACAAAATGATCCAGATGCTCGGCTGGGTCAGTGGTTCCATCATACCTGTTGATAGCCGTGGGGATTTTGCCTTTCCCCGCACGGGTCATTAGTACCTCCTCGACTAGGGGAGAATCGCCTGTCACGATTCTGTAATCCCTGTCCTCGGGATCCTCATAGCTGGCTTCTCTCCTGCGGCGGAAAATTGGGCTGCGTGGTCGGCGAGCGTCTCTGGCCAGCCTCTCGTCCCCATCACGGGGGACTTGAGACCTTGCTCGAGAGAGCTGCTCTACCACATTCTGGAGCTCTCTAATCTGGTCTTGTACTGCGGCAAGTTGAGGGTCACCGACATTTCTGCGGTTTGCCCTTTCTGTGGCCCTCGATTGGACCTCTTCGTTATCTCCGGCCGCCTCATTTCGAGGGGCCCTTTCATCTACTACAGGTGGTTGCTCTTGCTGGACCCTCGGTGGGGCCTCATTTTCTTGATTCGGTGGTGGTGGAGGCTGTTGGGCCCTTAGCGCATTTTGAGCCATCGTCAGGGGGTGTGCTGGGAGTCCTCCAAGGGGTGGGGCTATTCGAGCGCCCGTGTGTGAAGGGAAATAAGCCGCAGTGAAATGTTCCCAAGCATTCTGTACGGCTTGACCCTCGCATTGCGCATACAGTGCCTGAAGTTGTTGTGCAGTGATTTGGGGCATTTCTACCCCTTGTATTTCCCTTGGCAACAACAGGGGGAGATTCAGTGTCCCCACTTGATAGGGCTGGATCATCGGCATCATCCCGGGCATCGTTCCGGGTTGCATAAAAGGGTATCCCGGTGGAGGCATGGCCATGGGATACACGCCTGCGTACGGGAAGGAAGCGTTGGTGGTGTGAGCGGTAGGTGGAACAACGGGACTGGGCCCTCCCACAACGTTCCCTCCAGGCGGGAGAGTTGCAGTCACCGTTTCTGCATTTTCGACCCCATTTCCCGCAGCTGGTGGGTTCGTACCTCCGGCGGGGATGCGGCTCCCAGCGTTTTCTTCGTTGACTGGGGGAAGAGCGCCCTTGTCTCCCACGGCTCCAGACCTTGTTGCAGTTACCATTTTCAGAGTCAAAAGGTGTTATATCTCAACTAGCTTTCAGAGGAAGAATCTGGTAATGACAGTTGTGGTAGTGATGGATTTCCCACAGACGGCGCCAAAAATGATGGTGCTGGAAATCAGACTTCCAAAATGCAACCACACTTTAGTATTTGTATGAAAAGGGAAAGACCATCACAGGCGTGAGGGCCTCAGGATCTGGGTTTCCTCTTGAGCGTGGGTTCTTCCAGCTAGGATAACACCAAGAATGCAAGATGCAATGATGATGCAACTGCGATGCAAGTAAAGTCAAGCTTGAGAAGATGCAGAAGAATGGTGGAAATGACCCAGAACAGTGAGTGCAGTATGTATCGTGAAGATGACTTGGGGGAGAATGCAAGTGTTCTCCCTTATTTATATGTTAGGGGTGAGGGTAGATTAGGTAATCTGACTGTGTGGTCCCAAACCTGTGTTGCCCTAACACGTGGCTGCCTGTGGTGATATGAGAGTGATGGCTCTGGAAAGTAGGCGGCGTGTCAGGTACAAGGTGCGCACTACCTTTGTGTCAGAGGTTGTTGACGAGGGTCGCGCGGGTGGAAGGTCCCGGATCCGTTTTATGAGGGTTCAGATCCACCACGGCGGTGGGGGACCACACGCGAGCGAATAGGCGACGCTCGAAGAGTGCTCGGACGGGTTCCTCACGACTCATGATTCTTTGAGCGCCGAAGTTCCGAGCGACAAGAATATGGCCCTCGTGCGGGTGATTCCCGGAGAAAGGTAACCCCGAAGGCCGGGATGGGAGCGCCGGGATGGGAGCGCCGAACCTGCCGGTTCGGCCCCTTTTCTTGAATAGTTGCCGAGGCTCAAGGGCCTATACTAGTTGGCAAGTGAGTGGGCTGGGTTGGCCCACGAGCCCATCAATGCGAGGGTATAGTCTTCACGTCAGCAGATGGTGACACGTGGACGGCTCTGATACAAGCGTGTTTTTGGGCCTCATCATACGCTACGTGAGAAGGTAATATATTTTTTTCTTACATATTTTATGGTATTATTTATATATTAATTTATAATTTTTTCTTCGTGTTTTAATACAGAAATATCTTCTTCTGAAGTTTTGTCAAGTACCGATCGGTGATGAGATAATTTCTATACATATCCTTAATTTGTTCAAAAATAATTTATATATTATTATTATTTTTTTTAATACTATCATATCACCCACGAAAATTATGTTAGAAATCCCTTTTTTAATGTAAAAACAATATCCACACATCAAATATGCTAACTTTGATTAAATTATATTTTTGTTATAATTTTAAAATATTTTAATATTTATAAATTTATTTTAAAATGTTGCATGGTTTGTAACGAAACTGAAATAGATAATCAACTTCGTTAGGATGCATTAATTTTGGAAAGTAATTATTAATATATTGACTAAAAGATTTAGAAAATTTAGAAAATTATAATTAATATCATTTTATTTATATGGATATTTGACTTTAGAAAATTATAATTATTATCATTTTATTTATGTCAATTACTTTTATACGGATGTTTGACTTTCCAAATAAGATTTAAACAAGTGATAGATAAAAATATAGAGTACATAATTAATGTAAATTAAGCACTCAATCCCCTTAATTGACTTTCCAAATAAAATTTAAACAAGTAATAGATAAAAATATAGAGTACATAATTAACGTAAATTAAGCACTCAATCCCCATAATTAACATAAATAAGCATTCATTGATTAATGTAATTTAAGCACTCAATCCCCTTAATTAACATGAATTAAGCACTCATTGATTAATCCGTGATTTTGTTTTATATATAATTGACTTTTTATTCTCTCTATAATTATATTCATTCATTCACACATTTTTACGCCATTAGTTTCGGCACAAGTTTTGAATATAACTCAGGTAATCTCTTCTTTGATTGGATCTGTTCTTACACCATACATCGTAAATTACAATAATAATGATTCACAACCTATTTATACTTTAATTTTTTCAAGGTAATAACTCAGGTAATCTCTTCTTTGATTGGATCTCTCCTTTCATTTTAGTCATTGATTGGTCTGAAGAGTGCTTCTATCTTCCCGAACGATTGCGTCTTTTGCAAACATAAATACAATCTTGGCTCATGAATATACTTAAAATTATTTTTTATTATTATACTGAAATTGTTATACTATATTAGATTTATTATATACTGTTACTGTTTCTGTGCATAGCACGGGACATATACTAGTATTTTAATAATCAGTGGAACAAATTAGCCAGAACAACTCTAATATATATGTGCATCGATAACATAATTTTAAATCATAAAGCATATAAACGTAATATGCAAATAAATAATTTTGGCAGCATAAGAGTATTACTGTACTGCAAAAATTGGCTATCAACGACACTTTTCCAGCACCTCGATTTTCTCGTAAAATCGGCAGAGCTTCCCCGCAATTTCCCCGGTTAAGATTTTGGAGTGTGGGCTCCGGCAGTATTTCACTGAATACTCAAGAAAATATTTTTCTAGAAAAACTCTTTTTTCTAAAAATAAAAAATCCCTATTTTCTAAGAATTAAGTGGATTATATATTAATTATATAACCACCTAATTAAATATTAATTAATCCTTAATTAAGGATTAATTCAAATATGAATAGAGAGATGTCATAGCTCCCAAGGTCCGACGGCCAATCTGAGACCGCCATGTCAAAGTTTGGGCTGCAAGAAGTGCAACGACACCGACCACGCGCCGAAAGAGGCCTGCACGCACCCACAATCGCCGCCTATGTGGCGGCTGTGTGTTTGTCGGGTGTGGCACGCACGTTGCAACAGGCAGCTTGTGACACCCCGTCTTCTTGGCAACCAGGTATGATGTCACGAGAGAGTTTAATTCTGTATTTTCGTGATTTATGTGACTTCGTATGCTTTACGTGTCAATTTTTATTTTATTTAATTATGTGCGCATTAAAATTTAATTAATTGTACTTGGACTCAATCGTCCAATACCTGTAAATTAGGGACCTAATTGTAATTAGGGTGTTTTAGCCTTCGTGGCTATCTTGAGCTCGGAAATTCGAATTCGAATTCCAACCTTGTCATTGAGTTCGTTTCGATGATTCGGATTTGATGAATTAACCTTTTATGTTTCGAAAGCCATTTGATAGCCTTACCGTTTCAAAATCCGATCCGAATGGACCGGATACCGTTTGACCCTACCCGTTTCTTAGCCAAGAAAAGGGCCAAACCCCTTTCATTCTCCCTCATTTCACATGAGCCAAGAGAAGAAAGAGATGAGGGAGATTGGCCACTATTCACTCCCGGACTTTGAGCTCGAGTTTCGGCTTCCTCGCTCGCCCAATCGAAGATCCAAGGTAAGATTTGTAATCTTCTCGTTACGTGCTTCATTTTTACTTGTATTTCGTGGTGTGATTTCATGTTATGTGGCTTTTTGGGGAAGAGGGTAAATAGTGCTAGATTCGGGATTCTTGTGTTCGGGCTCATTTTGTGAGCTCTTACTTGTGAATATGTGATCTACGTGTCGTGTGTGGCTTGTGGTATTATTTTTTTGTGATTTGGAGTTGTGGTGTGGGGTGTGTGTGTGTTTGTTATTGTTTGTCCGCCATTA
Organism: Lantana camara; assembly: GCA_037501455.1. Lineage (NCBI taxonomy): Eukaryota > Viridiplantae > Streptophyta > Magnoliopsida > Lamiales > Verbenaceae > Lantana > Lantana camara. The sequence continues at coordinate 116,402,903 of CM074857.1, forward strand.
ATGGCGGACTTGGAGCTGCTCTCGGGGGGGATGACACGCTCGTGTCGCCCCCTGCGCCTTGTCTATCGGTGTTGACGCGTTTGACCCAGGACACGCCCATGTCCCCTTTTGGTCTTGGAGGGAGACACGCCCCTGTCTCTCCTGTTTTGCTGGGCGTCTGTACTGAGACACACCCGTGTCTCAATTTCTTCTTGGAGGGAGACACGCCCGTGTCCCTCCCCCTCCCCTCGTGTGAGTTTTGTGTGTTGGTTTGTTCGGCTTTATGTTATTTGCTTGTTATACGCTTTTATCCCTCCCCGATTATGATCTTAACTTGATTTATGTTATGTCATGAATGTGAATACATGTAATTAGATATGTTATGTAATTATATGATTTGGTATTGGTGTTTAAACATGTTATGTGCTCTTAAATGACTAAGTGCCACCTTATGCATTTCGATTGCTCTTATTTACATTAATTGTGCACATGAACATGCTTTAATGTGTTTTATGCATATGTTAAGTTAGGATATGTCTTCCTTTGCAAGAAATTGGTTTGAATACGTGGTATGCCTATGTATTTGCATCTCTTAAGTGTCAATGCATATGACATGCGTTTATGTGGTTCATCATTGAGTCTAAGTCTTATTTGTGTCTTCAGTTTGTTCAGATGCACCCGGGGTGGTGTCTCGCTGGCAGTGTTGATCCCGGGGTGGATCATTTTTCACGTTCAGTTTCCGTCGGTATAAGGTGAGGTAAGGTTATAGTTACACCCTATGAAATGTGCTCGTTTTCTATGCATGCGAACTATAGCCTTATATATAAGTAAATATGTGCGAAATATGCAAGTTTATGAATTTGTTAAGCCTTTTGCAAGTATGATAAACTATGAACAAGCCTATGTACACTTGCTCTGGTTTGTTCTGATTTGTTGTGTTCGCAACATTAACTATGCTTCAAACCGTGTGCCTCTTATGTGCCGAGTGCTACAAGCTATGGATAGGTTATGTTTTTGACACGGAGAGGTATGTAAAGCATAGTTGTTGCAAGGTAAGGTTTGTTATGTTACGTTAAGTTCTGTAGCGGGTTATGATATGTTTTGTTTTGATCTGTTCTGGTATGTAGGGCCCCGGAGCCTACGAGTCAGGGCGCCCGGTACGGCAGCGGGCCGTCGGGTTAAGCCTGAGCATAGTCTCTAATTTGATAGGACTAACCTTGAACCCGCCAGGAGGTTTGGTAGGGGGATGGGAACCTGAGGGTTTGAGTGTTCGCGCTCCCCTCGTCTGTATGGATGGTTAGGGTCGCGCAACCCTTCCATCACTGGAGAAGAAGGTATGTATGATATATATGTTATGTTATGATTTAATTTTCTACGTATGATTCGTATGAGGAGCCCAAGATGGGATTTGTTACTCGTACCGTCGAGTTTTGTATGTATGTTCTGTTAAAGTTCATGAAACAGGGATAGACTCATAACTAAGTTAAAATATAGATCTTCTAAAAGTATAAGCTAAGACATGATATGTTTTGATATAATTTGATATGTTTGATACGTATAAGCTTGTTAAGTTGTGTTTTGCTCTGTTTCGATAAGAACCCCTATATGTATTTATCATGGGCAAAGCCTGGTATGCAAAAACTATCCCTGAATTCAGGAACCGTGTGACTTGAATGTGCTCTGCTCTATATATATGTAGCGTGTATGGGTAACCCCTCACTCAGTTCGTGTGATTGACCCCTCTCCCCTTTGTTTTTAGTGTGCAGGTGCTTGTCGTAGAGTTCGAGCTAGGGCGCATATGTCGAGTCCTTGGAGTCTGTCGTGTCCTTTGTTCTTTTGAGTCTGTTGCTTTTCGTTTGACTTGAATTTTGTATAAGCATGTTAGTACTGCTGGGAGGTGGGCCCAGAACAGTAACAGTCCGGGACCACATTTTAAAATTTTTAATATAATACAAGTATTAAAATATTTTAATACAAAAACGGAAGACTAACCGGATCTACTCAAGTATATATATGCAATTGATAATAAATTTTAAATCACTTAATCAGATAAATACCTAACATGCAATTAACATTTAAGAGCATATAATTTATCATGCTTAAGATAAAATAACTGTAAAATATTACCGTACTCCAAATATGGCTATCTAACGGCATTTTTCCAACTCCCTTTGCTCCTCGTGAAACCGGCAGAGCTTCCCCGTAATATCCCCGGAGAAACCCTCGGAGTGTGGGCTCCGCAAGCATTTCCCTAAATGCTTGAGAAAATAAAACTTTAAACTAGAAAACTCTTTTCAGAGTTTAATCTCCCGAAATTAGGCGTCTTATATATAAACACCTAATTAAAATTAATTCCAAAATAAATCAGAATTAACTAAGAGAAAAGGGATATGGTTTCAAAGATAAGAACTAGCCAAAACCTCTCCCAAAAATTATGTGAAAAATTATGCCAAGGATCAGCCTATTTATAGGCAAAAGTTCAGGGGTAAAGGTCATTTTGGGTCTAAATACAAGGGTAATTTAGTCATTTTGCACTCCCAGTTGTTCAACTTGCAAAATTGACGGAATCTGAGAGCACCACGTTCAAGGTCTCATCGCCACGAATCCAATGCCGCCGAGCACGCGCCGGTAGGCGCCCGGACGCGCCTTCACACGCCGCCTGAAGGTGGCGCTTGTGTTTCACACGCGGCCTAGGGTTTCTAAACTTAAACCGGTCCGACCGAATCCGGTTCGGTCCGGTTGGACACGTGGCCAACCCTGGTTCTGCCACGTGTCCGGTTTGATCCGACCCTATCCGTTGACCCGACCCGTTGACCCGTATACTGACCCGTTGATCGGCCCAGTCCAGATCTAATCTGGACCGTCCGTGTGCGTTGACGTGACGCCATCTGCGCCGTACACGTGGTGCGCCACTTGGCGCCCAGTCAGCGCCACCTCACCCCTGTTCGCTGACGTGGCATGCCACGTCATCAAAAAAATATATATATTTTTTTGGATGAAAATTTTATTTTCTCCAAAATAAAATTTCGGGCATTTCCAACTCTTTGGAACTTTGATTTATTTCTTAAAATAAATCTCTTGGCTATTTTCAAACACTTTGAAAATTCATTTTTCTTTCTTCTTTTAATATTTTCTCTTCGGGTTTTCAATTTGGGGCTTGCAAGGGGACTTGCAGGACTAATTAATTTTAGCTCCAAACGGGTTAATATATTATCATCTTATGATAGTAATTAATTACCATTTAACAATATTTAATTCCACTAAATAAATATTGTTGCACTCTAAAATTAATTAAATTATTCACGAATTTCTCGATCTAGAATAATTTCACATTTTACTCATCCGTGTAAATATCCATGAAAAATAAATTGCAACTACTATCATTTATTTTTCATCTCCAATCTGAAATTTATTGATTTGCCTTAAGTTTAAATTCTCTGTATGTGAAACACATTCAACATACAACTTCGGTGACGTATACTCCTCCGTGTAAATATCCATGAAAAATAAATTGCAACTACTATCATTTATTTTTCATCTCCAATCTGAAATTTATTGATTTGCCTTAAGTTCAAATTCTCTGTATGTGAAACACATTCAACATACAACTTCGGTAACGTATCACGCGAAGTGGTTTGGCCAAAGTCTTAATTCGAACTTTTGCAAATCTATTTCAGGGATATCTTTTACCTTCCAGCAAGGCCACAGATTCCTCGATCAATATAACTCTTTAGCACATTTCATGAAGTCACCGAACGTACAAAGTATGTTGGCCACCGTTACCGAGACCTCACTTCGAGTATGTTACAGTGACTAACACTACATACCCAAAGCTGAAATATTATCAGGATTAAGAGTACAATGCTTCCTGAGATTTTATTCATTTTAGATAGCAGTATAAAATGAATAATCTTAGTGGTCCAGTTCGATGTTTCCAATCCTATTGAAAATCATCAACGTGTAATAATCGAAATCACCATTCCCTACGACGAAAAACTAATCATCTTATATAACCACGTTATAGTCTTGATAAGAACATATTCTTATCTTACCGATTAGAACTTTTAATGTCACGTGATTTCGGTATTCAAAGTCTTTTCCTATGAAACACATTCATATAAGAATACCACCACATCTCATTAATTATCAATATGTGAAATACTCACAACTTGCTGTAAATTCAGTTTAATTAATTCAACAAATTGAATTTCCAGGGCACTATTCCCAACAAGTACGTTATGTAAGCATTGTTGTTTATTTATTTGACTTTCGGGATATGCTTCTAGGGATAGATTTGAACCCATTTGCATTTATGATTTCGTTATTTTCGGGATTAGGTATCTATGCTAGTTGAACTCGTCACCTGTTGCTTGTGTTTTATTATTTGAATGAATGATTAGCTTCCGCATACGCATTTGTTTCGTGATTTGTTTTGTTGCAGGGTCTACGTTCCGCCTAGCTTAGGTGAGTGTCTGTCTGTCTCCCGTTCGGCTCTGCTTGGTTCATTTGTGGGTTTCCCATCTCGTATGTGGATTGAGCTTAGGTGCGGGGGATGTGGTGACCCATAGTGCGGGGTGCTACACAGCTGGCAAGTGGCCGGCTCGATTGGCTGGCCCAGTCATCAGATCGGTTCGACAGTGAACCGGTCGGCTCAACTTGGTTCGGTCACTGGGCAACGTGGCACACTCCTGTGCTGCCATGTGCCAGGGTCGATTTGAACCAACCCGATCCTACCCTAAACCATAGCCTGACCCGGACCATTTTCTGGTCAAATATGGGCCTCTGATTAGCGAGACTTGGCGCGATCTGAGCCGTCCATGTGGCGTGCCACGTGGCGCCCAGTTAGCGGCGTCTGACCTGTTGATGTGGCGTGACACATCAGCTGCAACGTCAACACATGCCATGCCATAAAAAAAAAACTTTTTTTTTTTTGAAAAAATTTATTTTCTCCAAAATAAAATTCCGGGCAATGTCAACTCTTTGAAATTTGATTTATTTTCTCAAAATAAATCATTTGGATATTTTCAAACACTTTGAAAATTTATTTCTCTCTCTCTTTTTTAATATTTTCTCTTTGGTCTTCTTTGTGGCTTGCAAGGGACCTGCAGGACTAATTAATTTTAGCTCTAAACGGATCAATCTATTATCATTTCATGACAATAATTGATTACCGTTTAACGATATTTAATTCCACTAAATAAATATTATTGTACTCTAAAATTAATTAAATTATTCACGAATTTCTCGATCTAAAGTCGAAACACTGTCAGGATTAAGAGTCCAATACTTTCCGAGATTTTTGTTCATTTTAGATAGCTGTATAAAATGAACAATTTCAGTGGTCCAATTCGATGTTTCCAATCTCAATAAAAATCATCAATGTGTTATAATCGGAAACTCCATTTCCCTATGACGAAAGACTAATCATCTTATATAACACATTATAGTCTCGATAAGAATATTTTCTTATCGTACAGACCAGAACTTTAATGACACGTGATTTTTGGTATTTAAAGTCTTTTCCTGTGAAACACATTTCATATAAAAATACCATCACTCGCCATTAATTATTAAATTCGTAAAATACTCATAACTTGCTATAATTTCAGTTTTATTAATCCAAAATATTTACAATATAATTGGATTTTCAGGGCATTAATCCCAACAATCTCCCACTTGCCCTAAATCCAATTGGCTACACATCTAAGGCCCATCCTTTCTACATGAGCGTCAAAACTCTTTTGCACCAAAGTCTTAGTGAAGGAAACTGCCAGATTACTTACTGAGCCAATTTTCACCACTGCCACTTCTCCACGTTCCATATAATCTCGTATAATGTGAAACTTCCTCTCATTATGCTTTGCACGTTAATGACTTCGAGGTTCTTTGGAGTTAGCCACCGCTCCGGCATTGTCATAGTACAATGTGATCGGTGTGAGTCCTTCCTTGACGACTTCTAGATCCATAAGGAAATCTCGAAACCAATACGTTTCTTTGGCTACTTCCGAAGTTGCCACTTATTTGACTTCCATGGTGGAGTCAGCAATGCAAGTTTGCTAAATACTCCTCTAACTTAAGGCTGATCCTCCCAGAGTAAACACGTATCCAGACGTCGAACACCTAGAATCCAAATCAGATTGAAAATCCAAATTTGTGTACCCTATAGGAATGAGCTCATCACTGCGATAGACAAGCATATAATCCCAATCCTTCTTAAGTACTTTAATATATGCTTTACAGCTATCTAGTGTTGGGGTCTAAGGTTTGACTGATATCTGCTAACTAGACCTACAACATACTAGATATCTGGCCTAGTACATAACATGGCATACATGAGGCTTCTGACTGCCGAAGCATACGGAACATCTTTCATCTCTTTTGTCTCTTCAAGAGTCTTAAGACACTGATCCCGATATAGATGAACTCCATGTCTGAATGATAATGCACCTTTCTTAGAATTTGTCATATTATATCTTGCCAGCATCTTATCTATATATGCTGCTTGTGATAAACCAATCATTTTATTCTTATGATCATGACAAAGTCTGATCCCTAGAATATAACTGGCCTCACCTAGGTCTTTCATGTCAAATTGATTTGATAAACAAATCTTGACTGTTGAAAATATTCCCGTATCATTTCCAATGAGCAGAATATCGTCCACGTATAAAACAAAAAATGTTACAACACCATCATGATATCTTTTGTACACATATGGTTCATCAGGCAATTGTAGAAATCTAAAGGATTTAATTGCTTCATTAAATCTCATTTTCCATGATCTAGACGTTTGCTTAAGACCATGGATAGATCTATTAAGCTTGCATACCATATGCTCCTGATTTCTGGCCATAAAGCCTTCAGGCTAAGCCATATATATTTCTTCTTGAAGGTGCCCGTTCAAGAAGGCAGTCTTTACATCTATTTGCCAAATCTCATAATCAAAATGAGCGGTAATGGAAAGGAGAATTCTTATGGACTTAAGTATTGCTACAGGCGAGAAGGTTTCTTCATAATCGATACCTTCTTTCTAGGTATAACCCTTTGCCACAAGCCTTGCTTTAAAGGTCACAACCTTTCCGTCCATTCCCCTTTTTCTCTTATAGACCCATTTGCATCCAATAGGTTTAATACCCTTAGGCGCTTCTACAAGTTCCTAAGCTTTATTGAAATATATTGAATCTAACTCAGATTCCATGGCTCTGACCCATCGGTCAACGTCTATATCCTTTATAGCTTCATCATATGTGATAGGATCAGATATTTCAGATTCAACCACTTGGGTTAATCCTGGGTATCTGTCAGGTGCCCTGGCAATCCTCCCACTACGATGAGGGTGTCGTGTACTCGTCCCTACATCATATGTTGTATCTGATACATCATATGTATCTAATACATTTTCAGTTATTATGGGTTCTTGGAATTTAGTATCTGAAACAGTCATTTCTTTTAACACAATTTTACTCCTACCTTTGTGGTCATTTACGAAATCGTCTTCGAGATATTTAGTATTAGTGCTCACAAACACTTTGTGATCTCTCGGACCGTAAAATATACCACCTCTAGTTCCTTTAGGATAATATGAACAAGCAAACCTCTGTTCTTGATTCCAACTTGTCAGTATCCTTTCTTAACACATGAGTTGGGGTTCCCCATATTCGGAGATAGGAGACACTGGGCTTTCGCCCTCGCCACAGTTTCATTGGTGTTTTAGGAACCGACTTGGATGAAACTACGTATAATATGTATGTTGTCGTTTCGAGTGCAAAGCCCCAAAACAAATTTGGTAAGGTTGCATGACTCATCATAGATCTTACCATTTCCATCAGAGTTCTATTTCTCCTTTCTGCAACACCGTTTTGTTGGGGTGTACCCGGTGCAGATAGTTGAGATCTAATCCCACCTGCAGTGAGAAATTCTGGAAACTCTGTGGATAGATACTCACCACCACGATCTGATCGAAGTGCTTTGATATGTTTTCCAGTTTGATTTTCAACTTCAGCCTTGAATTCTTTGAACTTTTCAAAAGATTCAGACTTATATCTCATCAAATAAACGTATCTTTATCTGGAGTAATCATCCGTAAAAGTGATGAAATACTCAAAACCTCCTCTTGCTTGATACTCATAGGACCACACACATCCGTACTCAAGAAACTATGTGGCTCGATTACCTTTGGTTTTAAAAGATCTCTTGGTCATTTTACCTTCCAAACAGGATTCACAGACTGGAAGTTCTGTTAAGTCCAAGGGACTCAACAATCCATCTGAAATTAGTTTTTGGATCCTATTTGGATTAACATAATCAAGGTGTAAATGCCACTTATATGCCTCGTTAGGCATATGAGTTTTCCTTTTGGATAGTAAGTCAAGCTTAGTAGTGTTAAGTTTGGAATTAGGATTTTTGTCAGGGTATAACAAGAAAAGACCATCTTTTACCGTGCCAGAGCAAATAAACCTTTTATTTTGCTTAATGGTAAAATTTTGTTCAAAACAAACACTGAAACCATTATTTATTAAATAACTCACATAAATCAAATTTCTGCGAACACACGGTATGTACAGAGTGTCTTTCAGTATCAAAACCCTATCGCAAAAATACAAATTTACAGTCCCTACTGCTACTACATATATACTTGTATTATCCCCGAGCAGTAGCTGCATCTCGCTATCTTCAAGCTTTCTGGTTAGCTTGAACCTCTGCAACGAATTGTAGATATGATTAGTTGAACCCGAGTCCACGCACTAGGAATCTGGTGGACATTCAACTAAACATAATTCTATTAAACAAAATACCGATATAACTTATCCAGATGGCTTAGCAGGAAAACTTGCTAAGTATTTTGGGCAATTCCTCTTTCAGTGCCCATTCTCTCCGTAGTGGAAATATTTTTCTTTGCTAGATTTACCCTTCTTCTTCTGAGCCTTTTTCTTGGGATTGAGAACCTTTCCCTTTCTCTTTTTCCACTTGTTAGCTTTTGAGGACGTGGAAGTTGATGTCTGGCCAAGAGAACAGTTCCCTTAGCTTTCGTTACTCCCTCTGCTACTTTAAGTTCGTTCACCAATTCAGGCAAAATAAAATCCAATTTTTTCATAGAATAATTTTGCCTGAATGTGTCGAACGACTTTGGCAGAGAGCATAAGATCGTATCCTGTTTGCTGAGATCATCCATTTTAGCACCAACGTTTTCAATCTCGTTCAGGCAAGCCATCATGTTCATAATATGATCCTAAACAGGTGATCCCTCAGACATCTTGGTAACTAACAGCCTTCTCATCAATTCAAACCTCTTTGCTCGATTCTGTACCCCAAACATTTGATGGAGATGATCCATCATGTTCTTAGCAGTTGGCATCTCATGCATTTGATTCTTAAGAACATTGGAGACAATTGTCAGGATATATAACCTAGCCAAATCATTAGATTTGATCCAATTGGCATTTCTCATATCCTGAGTAGCTGTAGTTTTCGGTACCCCCGAACAAGGTTCATTGAGCACATGTTTCAGATTCTCGTGACCAAGCACGATATCAAGATTCATTTTCCAGTCAGCATAGTTAGACCCATCAAGTCTATTTTCCTTTAGGATTGATTGAAGTGGGCTAGCGGTCGTCATTGTTTAAAACTGAAAAAGGTGCAAGTTATGATTTTGTATTTTACTTCTTTTGCGTCTAACCAATAAATGAAATCCACGTAAGCATTTTGGTTTACACAATGATGACTTAACTAATAGCAGTTGACTCCCCGAAAGCGAGGTCGAAGATCGCTTAGAAAAGTAAGAATTATTCTTAATTAACATGTCATCTAGGTAACTCTTAATTACCAAACTATGTTAATCTACCACGTTGACCTTTGGCCTCTAAGTGAATGTAACATACCTCCGAAGGGAGGTTAATATATCACTTAGTCAAGTGTACACCATTACCTAGAAATTTGTACGAGTAGATCAAGACACTCCACGGAGGCTTGGTCAAGCTAATTTTCCCCATATTTCATTATATCCGTAGAAGTCTAATCTTGTATGCCGCGAATACATACCCGCCGAAGGGAGTAGTATGTATCCACTATACTATAGACGGGTAATGGAGGTCGTGAGAATCCAACTCTTTTCATCTCGCTCCCACTTGAATTTTTTAAATTTTTTGTGGATTATTGCTGATTATTAAATAATCACTTTGGTGTCTAATTATCGGAAGTAATTAATCTAATTAATATGCTCCCACTAGGATTATTAAATAATCCTAATAATATTTTAAGGCTTTAATAACTATTTATTAATTAAGCCAAAAAATATTAGTCCAATTATGCATCGTGTTTAATCTCTATTAAACATTATTTATCTAATCATATTAAATAAAACATGCATAATTGAAACAACATAATATCTCATATTATCATGCCACATTCAAAATTAAAGCATGCTTGCAAATAATTATCATATAATTATCATGCTTAAAATTTAAATGGCATAAAGTAAATATACTATAAATTATCATATAATTTAAATCATATTTACTGATTCGGCAATTATTAGGAAGACAATTAAATTATTTCCCAGAAAATTACCATTCCACGCAAATTCTCAGGAAACACTGGAGGGGTCACAATGATCCCACTTAAAACCTAGCCTCCTTAGACAGAATTTACGTGCACAATATCAGATTTAAACTTATGCATCATATGCTTTATCAATCCAAGTATATATTCAGATAGCCCCGCTTTGATACCAGTTGCTGGGTTGCGGGCTTGACCAGAGTGACAGTATAGGGCAATATTTCAAAAAAAAAAATTGTCATAACCTCATTATCAAAATATTTCTAAAATATTTTAATAAGCAACAGAACAAATTGGCCAGAACAACTCTAATATATACGTGCATCGATAACATAATTTTAAATCATAGAGCATATAAACGTAATATGCAAATAATAATTTTGGCAGCATAACGGTATTACCGTACTGCAAAAATTGGCTATCAATGGTACTTTTCCAGCACCTCGATTTTCTCATGAAACCGACAGAGTTTTCTCTCAATTTTCCCGGTTAAGATTTTGGAGTGTGGGCTCCGGCAATATTTTGCTGCCACGTGTTAGGGTTGGTTTGAACCAACTCGATCCTACCCTGAACCATAGCCTGACCCGAACCATTTTCTGGTCAAATCTGGGCCGTTGATTCGCGAGACTTGGCGCGATCTGAGCCGTCCATGTGGTGTGCCACGCGGTGCCCGGTTAACGCCACTTGGCGCCTGACCTGTTGATATGGTGTGACACATCAGCTGCGACGTCAGCACATGTCATGTCATAAAAAAAAAAACTTTTCTTTTTTTTTTTTGAAAAATTTTATTTTCTCCAACATAAAATTTCGGGCAATTTCAACTCTAAATAAATCATTTGGCTACTTTGAAACACTTTGAAATTTTATTTCTCTTTCTCCTTTTTAATATTTTCTCTTTAGTCTTCATTGGGGCTTGCAGGACTAATTAATTTTAGCTCCAAACGGATCAATCTATTATCATCTCATGACAATAATTGATTACCGCTTAACGATATTTAATTCCACTAAATAAATATTGTTGTACTCTAAAATTAATTAAATTATTCACGAATTTCTCGATCTAAAATAATTTTGCATTTTGCTCCTCTGTACAGATATCCATGAAAAATAAATCAATACTACTATCATTTATTTTTCACTTTCAATTTGAAATTTCTTGATTCGCCTTAAGTCCAAACTCCCTGTATGTGAGACACATTCAACATACAACTTCGATGACACACACACACACAGTACTTTGGCCAAACATTTAATTTGAACTTTTTGCAAATCTATTTCAGGGATATCTTGTAACCTTCCAACAAGGCCACAGATTCTCCGATCAGTATTACTCTTTTGCATATTTCATGCAATCACCGAACGTACAAAGTATTTTGGTCACCCGTTACCGAGACCTCACTTCTGAGTACATCACAGTGATTAACATTACATGCCTAAAGTCGAAACACTGCCAGGATTAAGAGTCCAATACTTTCCGAGATTTTTGTTCATTTTAGATAGCAGTATAAAATGAACGATTTCAGTGGTCCAGTTCGATGTTTCCAATCTCATTGAAAATCACCAATGTGTTATAATCGGAAACTTTATTTCCCTATGACGAAAGACTAATCATCTTATATAACACATTATAGTCTCGATAAGAATATTTTCTTATCGTACTGGCCAGAACTTTAATGACATGTGATTTTTGGTATTTAAAGTATTTTCCTATGAAACACATTTCATATAAAAATACCATCACATGTCATTAATTATTAAACTCGTAAGATACTCATAACTTGCTATAATTTTAATTTATTAATCCAAAATATTTACAATATAATTGGATTTTCAGGGCATTAATCCCAACAGTATCCTGCATTTAAATTTCACGCTTTAGGTTGACCCCCTATTGTTCGGGCGTGGACGTGAGGGAGGTGTGTTAACCTGTCTCAAATTGACTAATTACCAAACCATGTGCTGATAATATTTGGCAACCTGCAACCCTCACCTCATTAGCTAGCTTTTGAGTTGAGTTAGGCCAAACACATACTTCAACAAACTAATTAGTGGTGAAATGTAATCTATTAAAAAATGATTAAAATAATAGGTTGTGTAATGTTTTATTTAAAAGGCTACGAGTTGTATCTATCCAATCTTACGGGGGAGCATATGTAAAATACCCTTTAAATATAGATAGTATTGTCTAAATAGAAATTTAAAATAAGTTATATTAATATTTTAATACTCTTTCAATAAAGATAGTATTGTTTAAATTGAACTTTAATTAATTGCCCAAACATGTAGATTCTATCAGAAAAATAGTTAAGTATGTACTAGAGTGTTTTTGTAACACCCCAAATTTAAACAAAAACAAAACGGGTAAGTTAACTAAAATATTGGGACACGTTTAGAAAATTTGATTGGTAAAACTATCCAACATATGTTTCAAAATGATAAATTATCTCGCATGTGTCTGAATAACTCTCATTACTTAATTAATTATGTATGTTAAATAAAATATAATAGATATCTAATTGTGTGTTATTAATTGCTCATCTAATATTACCCTCATCATGATTCGTTGCATTGCATTTTTAATGTAATTAATTGCAATGTATAGTTGTATACAAATATTTAGGTACTTTAGTGACACAATTATATTAATATAGTAATAATTACAACACTTCAATACATACAGGCATAAGTTTACATACGTGCCTATTATAATAATAAATATATAAAAATATATATACATTATGTAAGCAATTATTAAGGATGTTGGCACATGCATCTCACCACTTCGTAATTGCTATGTTTTTAAACCCGGACAGGACATCGAACCGGGAAGCTTTACTGGTTACTGGTTTTATTGGTTCGACCACCGGTCGGACCGGTATGACGTCATAATTATATAATAATTATATGTATTTTATAATATTACAAATATGAATTAAAATTAATTAAATGAGGTAAATTATATATAAAAGAGACATAATTTTAAATCACTTCAATTTCTTATTAATTTTCAAAAAACATTTTTAGTAATAAAATTTCAAATCATAAATCTACAAACATAATAAAATATCTAACTAAATTAAAAAATAGTCAACATCTAAAAAATTAACAACATAAATAAAAGATTTTTTTTGAAGGAAATATAAATAAAAGATTAATTCAACAATATCCTACTTTTATTATAGAAAAATAAATAAAGAGAATATTACACATAACTTATATTTATATGGATATATATTATAAAAAAATATATATTAATGTTAAATGAATTTCAAATTTTTTTTTTTAAATTTACTTATCTTTGTGATCCTTGGCACATGATTATTCTTTGATTTGAATTAAAAATATCAACAACTGAAGTAGTACACTTGGTTAGAGTGTTCCTCTTCCATCTAAAGGGTTCAGGGTTCGATCCCTAACTCACCCAATTAACAAAATCAAAGTTTTTTTGCCAAAAAAAAAAAATCAAAAACTCGGGCCATCCGGCCCGCTAACCGATCCGGTCCGGTTCCAACACCGGTTCTTAGCGGGCCAGACTGGTCCGCGGAGCAACTGGTTTCGAGGGGTCAACCGGACCGGAGCGACGGCCGGTCACCGGTCGAACCGATCCGACCGACCGATCCGGTCCGGGTTTCAAAACACAGCGTAATTGTGGAGCATAAACCTTAGCAATTAAGTCTTCATTTTTCTTTCTTAATTTATTTATTGGATAAACGTCACAACTGCTTACTCAATGGTTCAGATGGCCAATGAAATTGAGTCCATCTTTTCCTTGTTCGGCTGAGTCATCATAATATGATTAATGAACTTTCAACTTTGACTCCTTCAATTTGGTTCGGTCGGAGTGTTTGAGATTTGCATATATCCCTTTTCGTAAGTATTTCGCTTATTTAATTCTTGGAAAAATTTTAGTTAGAATGTTATTTAATGTGTCTTGATTTGTTGGGAACATCCTGAATTCATTTAATTTATTATTTTGTTCCTTGAATATATTATGGAATTTCAAGTATAATTAATTGCATTTGTATATTTCGGCATTAATTAGGAAATCTAGTTATCTTATTAGCTTTTCACATGTAATGGGTTGTGAAATAAATTACCAAACAATTTTATGCATACCGAAGATTTTAAGTAGCATATTAGTACGGATTTTATAGTTAACAAAATCGTGTTTTGTAAATTAAATTCAATGTTCAAAAAAATACCCTATAATAACAAACCAAGCTAATGCATATCTCACTGTTAGTAGCTTAAAATATTAAAGTTTCATTAGCGGCTCAAGAGCTATTTTAGATATTGCTAATTGTTATATTAGGCCCCATAATCACAGAATTTATTATAATCTACTCAGTTGGTCAATAAGATTGTAAATGAAAATGGTAAAAACTCTACTGACTAAACGTTTATACCTTGTTTTCGAAAATAATAAAAACGTGAACCAAGTTTGTGATTTTGTTTATATATATATATCTCACTTAGTCACTTTAACTAACGTTCCTTCTCTTCTGGTTTTGGCTTCAGGTAGGTGTGCCTAGGCGGCATGTCAGGTCTAGGTTGTCTGGTGCTGTCTAGATAGTTTGTTTTGAAGTTAAAGTGTTTTGGAATTTCTCCTTCGTGCGAAACTCAGTATGTATAGCCTATGTACATATACCTAATACGGTTGCCGTTTGTAGTTTGTCGTTTGTCGTCAGCCTCATCGGCTTTATAATTATATTTGAAGTTTGATGTTGATTGGTGTTGTTTTATGCTTCCGCCATGCTTGTGTTTGTTTGTTCGTCGCCGTTCGTTGGAAAAAATCTCGAGTGAAGGCCTAAAGCTAACACTTTGAGTATTTCTCGGTGTGGGATGTGTCAAGGGCGCCACAGTTTTCAAATTCCAATTTATTTTTTCCAACTTATTTTTACTTAAAATAAGTAGAAAATGATTTTTCAAACGTTCTCAAAATGTTAAAATAAACTAAAATATCATAAAACACTTAACCCCTTTAAACATTTAGATGAGCCCCGAATAGTCCAATCTCAAAATGATCTATAAACATGGATCCCTCAAAATATAAGTTATTATATAATAAATACGAATTCCCTTGGAATATAAGGATTCTATGATATAAGTCGATCTTCCAATTAATTCATCTAATGTTTTTGGTATTATTTTTATATTATTTATTTATTTGTTGCTTTTTCTATGAAACCATCAGCAATAAATCAGCTATAAAGTTTTGATGAAAAAGTTCCCTTTATGTAAAGAGTTGTATGTACATATAAAGTTGCGAAAGAAATCAATATCTGAAAACAGTATTAATAAAGAAAGTGAGCATTTTCGATTTAATCAGTGAAAGGTAAAATGCAAACTTCGTCAAGTATGAGACATTTCCATGGTTTTTTAGCTCTTCAATTTTATTTTATTTTTAAATTTTTTTATCTAATTTTTCATTGTTTTTAATAAAATATAAAACTTCGACCCATAAAATATTTCATTTTTATTTAAAGTTACCGTCACCATCCGTAATTATTTTTGTAAATTATTGAAGCCCATATATTTTTTAGTATTATTATAAAAATTCGTTGTAAATTTTAAAAATTTCCTCTTTAACAGAAAACTTTATCAAGTTAAATGTATTGGAGAGTGTTTGTTAATGTAAATTATCCAATTTCACTTAATCTATTCGTAAGGAATTAAGTAAAATTAAGTGCTTTTACAAAAAGTTAATTTTGTGTTTCATATATTCAATTAATAAATTTAGTGGTATCTAATTTCACTTATTATCCTGTTTGATATATCTCCTAACTGAAATATCATTTAAAATAGTAATTTTTATGTTTTTGGTGAAACAAATAGTAATTTCTATGCGTAGCCACAAAATCAAACTAATTTTTTAAACTTATCTATAACAGATAAGAGTTAATCTACGATAAACACACCCCCTTCCCTAAGATTTATTTGGGAACTTAATCTCTCTAAAGTACGCAGATTACACCTAGTCGAAGATTAACTCTTCCGGGTCGACAGATTTAATACGTGGTATCAAACAGAAAATTAGCTAAAATTAAGTGGGCCAAATAAGCCTAAGGATATCAAACGCTCTCTTAGTATTTAGTACTTACTATTTACCAATACACTTAGAATCTTATATACTTAATTATAGGGATGTAAATACAATTTGCTCTTTATCTTTTATCACATTTCTTTTTTCTCGAAAAATCTTGTCACATTCCTAAAGGTACCAAAATAATTAATTCAAAAGACTTAAAAGCGAACCACCAATGATATATTTAACGTTGGATGTTATGTTAGCTTAATCTCGTGTTCGAACTTTTGAGTATTTACTAATCATTGTTAGAGAAAATTTTACATTTTAATTGTCCGATTCGACTCAACCCATATAAATGGACAAGGACAATAGAAAAAAAAAACTTGAGGGAAAAAAATATATAATTTTGCTAAAGTTAATGATGGGCCCAGAAGATCTGTAGGCCCAATAACAGCAGGCCCATGGGCTGATCATACAGTCGATCGGATTAATCCTTCCCTAAATAGTTACTCCGACTGTTGTCTCACCAATAATTAATTTACTCACTTTCTTCCCCAATTCAACCTCCAACTTTCAGCTTTTTTAGTACGCGACCCTATTCATCACCTGCTGTCGCCTTGCCGCCGCTGGTGGTGGATCCACCGCCGCATCCGACCTCTCCCGGCAGGTATGTCTTCGCCCATATGTGTATAACTTGGCTCGATAATTTGATGCTATTCGTATTATTTTTGTTTTTTTTGGTTGTTTGAGTTTCACTTTTCGTAATTCTATGGTTCGTTCACAATCTCAATTCGTAAGTGCGTTCCTTGTCCGATTGTTTATTGTGTTAACGCAGTTGATCCCAATGTTGATACTTCGGCTTCTGTTTGGCCATTTTAACTTCTCACCTTTGTAGGAATGGGTCCTTCTTTAATTAGCCCTGGATTCTGAATTGTTTACGTGAGGTTTTCTTTTTTCTCCTATTGTCGTGTTTTAACGAAGTTTGTTTTGTTATTGTTCAGATTTGGATCAACAGGAATTCTCCACTGGTTTTGCAATTTGGAGGAATAATGTTCGGAAGCAACCGTAAGTGACCATTCATATTTTACTCTTCCTTCGACTATTATGCAATGCCAATATTGGTTTCACCTGTCGTTGTTTAAGATGAGTTGCGGTGCTACTTGTTAACTATCCGTTTGCTTCCTTTCTTCTTTGATTTGAAACCACTAGTATGGGATCGGTAGTATGGTGCTATTGTTAGAAAGATAGTCTGCGATGATCTTGAATATATAGTGTAATTTTCTAGTAAACGATCAACCGAGTATTCAGATGGTTAGGGTGGTAATGGACACTTTACATGATCTTGTGCTATCTTATTGGCATAGGAAGGTTACTTCCCCGGTCCAGAATAGTTTATCCAAACATGGAGTTGGGATATATTTTTTAATGGAGAAATATTATTAAAATAATTTTGAATCCAAATAACTCATTCTGCTACTTTAAATTGGGGGGGGGGGAAAAAATCATGTCGGCCTTTATGATAATATGGTCAAATATTTGTGTTAAATTTTTTGTTTTTGAGAAAAAATTGTCTTGGATATGCTAAAACAAGAAATAAGTAATTTGAACTGTTTTGGTAGTTCTTTGGTGGTTTTTATCAACCATTTTCGGCTCTGTTGATACTAAATGATTTAGTTCATTACAAAATATTTTGATTTGTATGATCAGAGTAATTGTTAATCTTATAGCTCTAGGTTATTTTACATTTTAAATGATGCTAATATAAATTAATGGTCGGGAGGCCTGTGGAGAGGATCGCCATTTCTTTAAGTGGAAATATTATTTGATTTTTTGGATATAAAATTTATGAAACTTATTTGCTAGTTTAAGTAGAATTTATTGACTTTGGAGAATGTCATTTGCTGTTGCATTTCCATTTTACGAGAATAAAGTGTTAATTTGTTATTTAATCCTCCAATTTTATGCCATTCAAGTTGTTTTTTCTATTTTCAGCTTGTGTTTGCCATTCTAACTCTTTACTGGCCTCCTTACAGCTTTTGGGCAATCATCTAGCAGCCCATTTGGGTCTCAACCTGTTTTTGGGCAGACTAATAATGCTAGTAGCAACCCATTTGCTCCTAAACCCTTTGGTAGTACAAGCCCTTTTGGTGCACAGACTGGGGGTACCATGTTTGGTGGCATGTCTACTGGTGTATTTGGTGCTCAATCTTCTTCTCCTTTAGGTTCCAGTTCTGTATTTGGTTCTTCATCGCCTGCATTTGGAAGTTCAACACCTGCATTTGGAGCTTCATCAGGTTCTGCGTTTGGAAGCACATCTTCAGCATTTGGTAGTGGTAAGCACATCTAATAATAATATATACATCAGGGCAACATATGCTCTCCATCATTTGTGCATTTGTATGTAAAAACTTTCAATGCATTTGGTGCTTTGCATCTATTTATTTTTAATGATACCATGTTAATCATATGTCTCCTGATTTAATCATATCTATTTATGTGATGAGGGAGGGACGTTACAGTTTACATTGTTTTATGAAAAATGGACCAGCTATGGAATTGAAAGCGGATGGTTTCCTCTGTTTTTCGGGGTTTTTTTCTTCTTCTTTTTAAATAACATTTTTTCAGTGGCAATCAGATAGTTTTGATTGGTTTGGATAAGGTGAACTGAATAGAGTAATCTAACTCATTTGAGAATTGAAAGTGGATGTTTCCTCTATTTTTCTACGACACTTGGATGGGTTTGAGAGGTCTGATGAGGGAACCGAATAGACTAATCTAACTCAATTTGAGAATTCTGCTCAACAAATTGTCACTCATATATCCAAGTGAGGAGTTTTCTCTTTGCGGAGTTAATGTCCACCTTCTTGGTTGCCTCCTGTCCTGTCTGCCATGTTCATGGATATACACAAGTTGCTCAAAGTTTTGTTCCTTCCCCTCCTCTGGGGAAATGGCGCTTGTATATTTGATCCTTACAATGAGTAGACTCAATGATAGACGTACAGTGGTTTCTGGAATCAGAACTAGTATGTATTCATTTTTGTACTTTGTGCACTTGCCTTGTGTAGACAGTCGTATTTGGAATTTTTATTGAACTCCACAGAGTCTTACCCAAGCTGCCAGTTTGCTTCATATTATTGTTGAGTTTCACCCTTGTCTTTGTGAAATGGACTGTGGAGTTGTATAATTATAATGCTCTGGTGATTGAATAAAAGCACATCATCTTGCAAAATTAGGCCAGTAATCCTGAGACTGCTTAGGTCGATTCTTTTTCCTTATAGAGTTGCATCACCGTAGTTTGGGACTTTTGGGCTCATGCCCTTCTTCTGTTTCTTCAAATGGTTGTGGAGCTTTCCCTTTGCATCTATTCGTTTTTGTTTAACCCTCATTTTTGTCATTATTTTATTGTTATATTTTCCTCTCCTCAAGTTTGACGTTAGAGTCATGTTTACAGTGACTTATCTGATCATAAACTTGTTCTTATCTGTTTTAATAAGTGTAGGTTCTTCGGTGTTTGGGCAGAAGCCTACTTTTGGTGGTTTTGGATCTAGCACTACTCAAACAAGTCCTTTTGGAAGCTCATTTCAGCAATCACAATCACAACCAGCTTTTGGGAGCAATGTGTTTGGTTCATCAACTCCTTTTGGTGCGCCAAGTCAGCCTGCATTTGGTTCATCAAGTAGTCCTGCATTTGGTGCACCCAGTACACCAGCTTTTGGTGCTGCTAGTACCCCTGCTTTTGGTTCCACAGCAACCCCTGCATTTGGTAGCACAAGTGGTGGATTTGGTGCACCGAGTTCGCCTTTTGGGACAACTGCTCCAGCATTCGGTGCTTCTTCCACTCCAGCCTTTGGTGCTTCGAGCACACCTGCATTTGGTGCCGCATCCACTCCTGCATTCGGTGCTGCATCCACTCCTGCATTCGGTGGTGCCGCATCCACTCCTGCATTCGGTGCCTCACCTACTACTGCGTTTGGTGCTTCAAGTGCACCTTCTTTTAATTTTGGATCTAGCCCAGCATTTGGCCAATCAACTTCTGCTTTTGGAAGTAGCCCCTTTGGGGCAACATCATCCTTTGGAGCTCAAAGTGCTTCTTTTGGTAAGTTGTTTTCACGTCTTTGAGGATCTCAGATTCCCTGCTTATGCTAGCTACATTTAGACCATTCTTTTCAGTGAGGAAAGTGCTAGCTATATGGTTGTTTTCTGTTTTTTTATTTTTTATTTTTTATTTTAGTGTTATGTGGATGCTCCTGCTTTTGATATGATCCACTTACAGGAGCACAAACTACGACACCCACATTTGGTAGCTCTGGTTTTGGCCAGTCTGCTTTTGGAGGTCAACGAGGGGGAAGTAGAGTAGCCCCCTACTCAGCTACCTCTGAGACAGATGGTGCCTCAGGTACACCTGGAAAGCTGGAGTCTATTTCAGCCATGCAGGTCTATAAAGATAAAAGCCATGAAGAACTTAGATGGGAGGACTACCAGCTAGGAGATAAAGGTACTCTTTCTGGTTGAAATTTATGAACATCTTGAAATCCAAAAGAATTTGTTACATAATATATTATTTTTCCTTCCTATATGAAATACAGGAGGACCAGCTCCCGCTGGCCAAGCAACTGCTTCTGTTGGCTTTGGTGCTTCAGGCTTTGGATCATCGTCAACTTCTGCATTTGGTCAATCATCTGCAAATCCTTTTTCATCTTCAACATCTACCAATCCATTTGCTCCGAAAACCCCAGCATTCAGTAGTCCGGGCTTTGGATCATCCCCTGCTCCTGCATTTGGTTCTACACCTTTTGGAACATCGAATACATCAAACCTTTTTGGCTCAACATCATCAGCATCGTCATCCTTATTTGGTGCCACGACTCAAGCATTTGGGGCCAGTACATCCCCTTCTATTTTCAGCTCGGCTAGCACATCTGCTTTTGGATCATCATCTATTTTTGGTGGCACATCAGCACCAGGGACTGGATCTGCATTTGGCACTGGCTTGGGTTTCGGAAACACCCAGTCCTCCCCATTATTCCAGTCAACTACACCCTCACTTGGACAGACCAGTTCTCCTTTTGGACAGACATCCTCTGCCTTCGGTCAAACTACACCTGGGTTTGGTCAATCAAATTTGTTTAGTACTCCATCTACTGGCTTTGGGGGCAGTTTGTTCTCCAGCACTTCATCACTTCTAGGTAGCAGCGGTGCTTTGGGGTTTGGTCAAACAACTGTAAGTTATTCATGAACTGAACGTTTCTCATTCCTACTTGTCATTTCCATTCTTCCCTTCATCACTTCACAACTACTTTTTCCTCAATGCATTTATAGTTGGTATTTTGGGTCTAGTTTAGTTGGTTTACTACCTAGGATAACTGTCTTGAGCTTGACCCACCAGCTTATGCTTGAAGGAAAGAGAACCCAATTATCTATAGGTGCTTCTGCCTATAAATTTCTTCATACTGTTAAACACTACAAAAGGGTTCTTGAGATCTGGCATGATTAAATTTAGGTGGATTTCTCTAGCAATTGCCTTTGACTTTGGAACATTCAGATGTTTAACTGTGGCAGGACGTGTGCATGATATGCGTTTGACGTGTAATCTAGAGAATCCAATTGATATTAAACTGATTTATAGTGATCAATTATTTTTTGTAGCATATTTTAAGCTTGTTTAGATTTTGGCCTGATTCCAGACAATTTTTTCATTCTTTCCCTTTTTTATCCCCTTAAGTTTAACTTATTATGCTGTAGTTTCTTCTCAACAATAATTTGTTCTGTTCTTGTCTTTCTTTGAAGCCCTCCCTTTCTACTCCATTTCAACCTGCACAACCGGCTCCCAGTTCTGGTGGTTTTAACTTCAGCAACTTTGGTCAGTCACAAGCAGGTTAATCAGCATTAGCATTCTTATTGTTGACATTGTTTTTTTTTTCTTTTCATATATGCGTGCAATTCCTTTTATGTTATTATAATTTTGACCGAAGTGTCTTCTTTTGCAGCTGGCTCAAGTGGCTTTGGTGGCACCCCTGGCATGTTTGGCAATAGTGCCTTTGGACAATCGTATGTTGCATTTTTTGGCCATTTTTCTGTCCATACTTATATTTGACACTCTATTACATATGATGAAATATGCAACTCGTTCAATGCATACTGATTTTATTTACTCCTGTTTTTATCCTTTCGTCACTCTTTTTAAATTATGGGGGTGCGTTGGCTTGAGTACCCACCTGATTCAAGCTTTCATTAACTTGTTCTTTGTGCCATTGCTCATCCATATACAAAAAAATACCACTCTGTTTACAGTTGGGTTTTCAGTTAAGTTCATAATCATTAGTAATCAGAATCTTTCCGGAATCAACAGAAGGTCATGTTTTTACCTGTCTGAAGCTGAATCATAGCTCTAAAATAAAGTCCTCCATCGTGGCCTTCCATGTGCTCGAATTATATTGAGTTGACCTAATTACGTATTGCTTGCCTGGTTATTTCCTTTTATTTCTAGCTTGATATTTGGTATAGCTTGGTTTGACCTCATTCAAAAGAATACAAAGGATCTCCTCATTATGCATGGAGTGTTAAGTGTTGCAAGCTAATTGTTCAAAATAAAGATAAAAGTAATGGTTTTGCTCTTTGTGTTTATATGTTTACACAAAACAAATATCTCAAGTATGGCGAACTTGGCATTGATGAAACTTTCAGTTGTTTGTGATTCAGCTATATATTAGAAAGGAGATCAAGAAAACAAGATTGACCTTTTGATTTCCAACTTTATTAACTTGGTGTCATTGGTGTAATAAAAGTTATTGACTTGAGGCATTGCCAAGTGGCAGCATAATGTTATTGATTTGATCGTGTACTTAGATCTATTGTAAATTTCAAGAACTGGCGGTCGATTTTTCCTGCATAGGATGCAGCTTCACAAATCCACTAATGCATAAAGTTTTTGATCATGTTATTATCAGCTTGTTTACCTCTCATGTCCTCATGTTGTTTCCATGAGATTTTGTTTTGAATTTGTTGTGCATTTATTTGACAGGTCAGGTATCCAGAGCTCTGTGGTTGCACAACCAGCTCCCATTACAAATCCATTTGGAACTTTGCCAGCAATGCCTCAGATGTCAATTGGTCGTGCAGGCACTTCGCCTTCTATTCAGTATGGAATTTCCAGCTTGCCAGTAAGCATCCTTATGCTGGACAATTAAAATGATAAAGAAATCTTTCTTGATCACTTTGATTCATGGTCCTTGCACAATCGCAGTGATTGATCAACTGTACATTTGTACTTTTAATACCTGAAAAATGTGTTGTTAACCATCAACTTCAAGCAGGTAGTTGACAAACCAGCACCTGTGAGAATATCATCACTTTTGACTTCTCGACACCTTTCCCAAAGACGTATTAGGCTGCCTGTCAGGAAATACCACCCTAAATCCGATGGTCCAAAGGTGATGATTACAACTCCAGTTCTCCTTTACGGTATCTTATTTGCATGAAGAGTATTGTTATCATGTTGGGCTCCTGTAGAATGGTGGGCGTTGGTTTTGTATACTCACTTTTTACTTAATTTTGTCCCTCAGGTGCCATTTTTTAATGATGATGAAGAAACCCCGAGCACACCAAAAGCAGATGCTCTTTTTGTTCCCAGGGAGAATCCAAGAGCTTTGGTAATTCGCCCTCTGGAACAGTGGCATTCTAGATCCAGCGCAGAGAAAACAAAAGCCTCCAGCACCCCTGTGCATGAGAATGGTAAATGTCAATGTCCACATTCCTTCGCTATTGATTTATTTCTTGCATCTTTTAGTTTTCCTGTAGTTCTATTGCAGATACTGTGATTATTTGTCTTCTCTTCATTGAAGGGTTATGTGATTATGGTGATGTTTTCTCATTTACTAAAGCTGCATATTCTGGGCAACCTAGCAATTAGACATTGTTCTCATAGTTGTCATTTAAACATAGAACCCATTATCTAATGTGAGCTCTTAAACTCAAATGCTATTTTATGAAATTTAAAACCAGAGCTGTAAATGACTAGTAGGGAATATGTGAGGGGAAATGCTCCTGTGGTGTGATCATCAATTCAAAATTTGTACAGGGACAATGTGTGATATTATTGATACTGGAGATATTTACTGACTGCCAAGGCCTTTTTGAAATCTGCTGTATTTTCAAAATTATGAAGACCAATTGGGGCTATCCTGGAAGTGATGAAGTTCAAATCACATAAAGCAAAGTAGTGTTATTAGCAAGAGTTGAGATGCTCCAGTTACTTGAGTAGAGTTAAATTAGACAGTTCCTATCTTGGCCTCCTTTTTTTATTTTATTTGGGTAAAGCATATGATATTTTTCCCCACTTTTTTCCCTTTCCTTTATGTGTTTTCATTGTTTCTTTATTGTTGGGGTAGGAATGTGAAGGAGGCTCTATGCTTTTGTGCTAGTCCTTACTGACTGTTTATCTTTTCCTAAATTCGATTGGTGATCAACAGGTAATATTAACCATGATATTCACAATTCCTTAAATGGGCACAAGACTACTAATAAAGATGGTGAGTGCTCCTTTCTGGTATCTAGAATATGATTTTCTCATTCTAATGAATCTCCTAGTTGACCACGTGTTTTATGATTGATTTGTCATTCGTCCAAATATCGTTGTTCTGGAAAGATATAAGGTGGTCTAATCAGATGAACACATTGCACAGTAATTGGAATTCTTTGTGTGTGTTTTTTGTCCTTTTTTAAAATTAAGTATATAGTTGCCAACTGGGGGTAACGTGGATGTCCAGTCATACATCATTTGACAAGGAGGCAGTTTGCAAAATTTGCTGGAATGATGGTGGTTAAAGTTGCTCCTTTTCTTTGCACTTTTAAACTTGTCATAGAATTAAAGTTTCGTGGAACTACAATTGGCATACTAGAGGGTATATGGCTGAGCTTATAAGCCGTTCTAAACAGCTTATAAGCACTCATAAATTTTTTGGCGACCTTTCTTAAAAAAGATGCTGTAAGTTGTCAAATAAGCTCCTTTAATATTAGTTGGGGACGCTTATCACGTCTCCCCTTTATTGGCCTTATCAATTACACAATTGTCATTACTAGCATTTTTATAAGCTCATGATGATCATATTTCTATCCGAGCACTTTGAGAACTTATTTTTAAAGTAAAAACATCTTATAGAGCTTGTAGGCTATTTAAATAAGCTTAGCAAGACATCCTCTTAGTTTTTCCAATTAATTTGCTGAGTGACTCCTGCATCATGGATAGTTAACCGCTTTTGCGGAAAAAACGTAGATATCTGATTTGATTTGACACGTTATTTGAAATACACATCTGATTTTCATTCAACTTTCCCAACAGAAGATTCAACCCAAAACGGCCTATCAAAGGAACAAGTCAACACTGCAAAAACAACCCAAAAATCAAACGGGGCTCATGACGGTCCTTCAACAGAGAAAGGAGATTCTTACATCACTATCACAGGCCACCGTGCTGGGGAAGCTGCAATCGTTTACGAACACGGTGCTGACATAGAAGCACTAATGCCAAAGCTTCGCCACTCTGATTATTACACCGAGCCAAGAATTCAGGAGCTGGCTGCGAAGGAACGAGCCGAGCCAGGCTTCTGCCGCCACGTGAAGGATTTTGTAGTTGGAAGACATGGCTACGGAAGCATCAAATTCTTTGGGGAGACAGATGTGAGGAGGCTCGATTTAGAGTCTCTCATCCAATTCAATAACCGTGAAGTGATAGTGTATATGGACGAGAGCAAGAAACCGCCTGTTGGACAAGGCCTCAACAAACCTGCTGAGGTAACACTTCTTAATATCAAATGCTTTGACAAGAAGAGCGGTCACCAGTACACTGAGGGGCCGAGGATTGAGAAGTACAAAGAAATGCTCAAGAGAAAAGCGGAGGATCAAGGTGCTGAGTTTGTGTCCTACGATCCGGTCAAAGGCGAGTGGAAGTTCAGGGTTGACCATTTCAGTGAGTATAAGCTTGGTGATGAAGATGAAAGCGACGATGATGATCGTCTGAATGGAGGTTTTACGAGTTGACACCTGGGAAATATAGCTGGTGTTTCATTTTTGTTTGTGTGATCTTTTGGCATGTATGTTTGTGAGGTGCGCTTTTCTTTCTTTTTTTGTTTCCCCTTTTAGGGTCTGCTACATGTATAAAATTTAAGCTCTTTGTGATATGTGGTTGTGCCTTCCATCAAGTGCTGGACAATGTTGAAACTTCTCAAGTGCTTAAAAGCATCATCTTGAATCTATTTCTTACATTTCTGTGGTTTGTTTGACTTGATGAAGTCCCTGAGAATCTAAAGGGATGTGTGGTTGGTTGAGACCTTTATCTGCATAAATTTCTGTTAACTTTATTGCTGGTACCCACTTCCATCAAGAGATCTGAGTGCTGTTTATTTTTTTATGTTTTATATATATATCAGTTAGCAGGAAAATTTGTATAAAAAGTACCACTGTTAAAACAAGTTCGTATATAAATATTAATTTTTTTTTTTTAGTAATGAGTTCGTATATAAATATAATATACTTGTTCATATAATTAAAATCGGACGACATTGATGCCAAGTTTTCGTTTATCTCGGCACAGATGTGTCGATTCCAATTCTTTTTTGGAAATAGATTTAGGAAGTGTTCGGTATGCGGCTTGATTAAGCCCAATGATCAGCTATTCATATATTCTTTTTTCAATTTCGAATTTATTTACAAAATTCGCTCTTATATTAAACAATCTTTTACACAATTCAGAATATGTGAAAGTATTAATTTTTTTTTAAATAGAAAGCACTTACCAATTAAGTAATTATATTAACATATGAAAATTCAAAAAATGATAAATGATAAGAAGAACTATGCTTAAATTGACAATGGAAGCAAAATAAATGGATAGCGAAAGAAGGTTGATATTGGGCCATGGTTTCACATGCTAGTTTTCCACTTAGGAACATGTTCAAGGGCACCAAAATATTCCCAAGTGACAAGGATATATGTATAGGCTTCTTGTCCTTTTCTAATAAATACCACAATTCTGAGGCATCTTTGGATACATTTTACCACATCAACTTCTACAATCTTAATTCTTGAACTTGCGCTCAAAACCCAAAATCGCTCACCCCACACGTCCCCATCCTGATCCAATAAGACAGTCTGGTATTCAGAGAAGTGGTCCCATGCCTGGTGCGTACAAGAGTCATCACATTAGATAAAATTTTCATACTGTCGTTATCGAAACTCGAACCTAAAACCTTGCACTCAATTACCTCATTGAATACCATCTGAGCTACCCGTGCACGTCCTACAATATTAACTTATTGATAGGTCACACAAATTTTACTATTTTTTAAATTTCGATTACCAATTATTTAATCTGCATTTTGACCTAACTCCTGAGTGATATTGTAAATGATGTACCGGATAATAATATTATTTGTCTTTATGTGTTAATATTGCCAAATGAATCATATGAATTGACACCAAATATAAAGATACAAAAAAAAAAAAAAACCCAAAAAAAAAGTGTTAATGAGCATTTTCATAATTCCTAAATCCTGAAATATTCCCGAAAATAATTCAATGGGTTGGGGTAATTATCTATGTTGTCATCAATTTATTAATATTATTATCACAAATTTGTTTTCTTTCTTTTGCAATGAGTTGGGTATTAGATTTATTAGATGCAAAATATTTTCTAAAACTGCATACAAAATCTAATTATTTAATATTTTATGAAAATTTAATATTAACCGTCCTAAAAAAATTTGTGGGTCATTATTTCTCTTGAGTTATATATCTCATTCAATTAAGTTGGGGTGGAGCAACAAGTAAAACACTCTTTATAAATCCTTTTTAGTAAGTAAGTTTCGAATAATTTCTTAGAAAACCAAGTAAAATCGATGGTGGCAATCTAATTCAGTTACTATTAAACCCGGACGTTTTTTGAATTCCGAACACCATTATTGACATTAAAGAAAAAAAAAAAAAAAAGAATTTATAAATGCAATGGGTGAATGGGGCCTGCAGAAGACAACACTGTGATTTTGTCATCATCAATCCCTCTCTCTGCCATTTCTATATTCATAGCACATTAATCTTCACTCTCGTGATGCAGCAGAGAACTAACCAATCTTCAACACTTTCACGTCACAAATTTGTATATATATATATATATATATACACGGATTCTTGTTTATATAAAGTATAAACCCCAAAAGGAATTTCTTGAATCTTTAGAGCTGTATCTTCATTCAATGCAAAGCAGCCCACCATGTCAGAATCCTGCGACCTGCTGCAAATTCATATCAATGGCCAACAAACATTCTTCGTCTCTGAGGTAGTAATTAATACTTGCACTTGTAGTATATCAGTTGCTTGCATTTATTACGCCGATTTTTTGTTCTGAAGTGATTTTCTTGATTTCTGGGCTGCAGAGGATCCTCTCGAATTACTCGTTGAAGTTGAGGAAATTAATCAAACAGGAAAAGCGGAGGACCCAGATCAGAAATTCGGGGATTGAGATTGACGATTTTCCAGGAGGGCCTGATGGGTTCGAGCTCGTTTCAAGATTCTGTTACAACAATGGCGGCATTTCAATTACTGTTTCCAATGTTTCTCAACTCCATTGCTGCGCGTTTTTTCTCGGGATGACTGAGAAGGCATCCAGCGTCAATCTGCTGCACCAAACTGAAGTTTTTCTCGAAGGGATTTTCTACTGGTCGTGGAGTGAAATCCTCACATGCCTCAAGAATTGCGAGCCCTTCTTTTCTTGTGCAGAATCTTGTGGCCTTATCGAGAAGCTCATGTGTTCTCTCCTCGCCAAAATTGCGCAGAATTCAGACGTGAATCTTCTGTCCCTTTCGTCCTCTTCGTCTTCGTCTTCTCCGGAAACAGCGCGTTTTGTAAGCCCACTAAATGTTTGTAATAATGCCTCAAACAGAAAAGCTTCGGCGTGGTGGTTTCAAGAACTAGCCATTTTGAGTCCCAAGATTATAGAGTACTTCCTCAGATCGTTAGGCGCTTATGGGAGTGATAACAACAATCTAGTCGTGACGAGATTTCTCTTACATTATCTGAAATCCGCCCTCCACTCCAATGGCAGTAAAATCTACGTTTCAACAGAATATAACATTCTTGCTGACACAATGGTAAATGGGGTGGTTTTAATCGGAAAAACCGCATTTTCATGCAGAGGACTTTTTTGGGTTTTGAGAGTTGTATCCCGTTTTGGGTTGAGTAGAGAACGAAGGAATGCATTGGAAAAGCTGATAGGAGAGATGCTTGATCAGGCAACTTTAGATGATCTGTTAATCTCAGGAGGAGGCAATGGAGGTGTCTATGATGTTAATTTAGTGCTGAGATTAATCAGATTGTTTGTTCAGTACAATGATAAGCTGTACTTGCACAAAATCAAGAAAGTCGGGAAGTTGATCGATATGTACTTGAAGGAGATTGGGCCTGACCCGAACCTCAAAATTTCTAAGTTTCTTGGAGTTGCTGAGAGTCTGCCTGATTCTGCAAGGGAATCCTTTGATCAAGTGTATAGAGCAGTTGACATCTATCTTGAGGTGAGTACATTTGTTCCATTTTTCACTTTATTTTTGGGTTATCTATCTATACTTGCTTTCTTTGGTTGTATTGGAGGGAGATTTAAATTTGCATATCTACTAATTAGCAAGTATTCGCATTAAAGACAATTATTTTTCTGGCTTAAAAAAGTAAAAGTTGAGTGTTTTCTTTGACAGCTTCTGCTTAAAAATAAACTAGAAGCACTTTTGAGGGTGTCTTTTTATTTTTCAGCTTTTATATTATTGGTTCCTATTATCTAAAAAGTGTTATTTTACTTTTCCCCAAACACTCCCAAGTTTCCAACTTTTACTTTTCAGAAGCTGAAAGTTTTTGCAAATGACCACTTAGTGCATCTTTCTGTCTTATGCTCTTATCCATGTTATCTTCTCCTTCTGCATTGGAGATAACGGATCAATGGTGTGGGATTGGAGGTGGGGTGGTGGGGACAAGAAACAAACACAAGTAAATGATACAAAAGACAAAAGGACTCATTTCTTGATTTGTAATTTTGCATGCTTTTCAACATCAAAATCTTCAAATAGATGGTTCATGTTCCCAAAATATTCTGCCATTATAATTTCTTTGTCACCAATAAGTAAGCATCTTCTCATAGTGACCAAACCTAACCATACGGCCAGTTATGCTTTGCCAGAATATATGCGGCATGTCCTTTTCTGCAGTGTTAGTGTATCTGTGAATGATTCTAATTGTAATTATTTAAACTCTAGACATAATATTTGATTGCCGACTTTGCTAACTTCTTGTCTTCTAATTGAAAATGGCCAAAAAGTTGCACAAAAATCTATGTACCGGTCAACAATATTCTCCTAATGTTTACAAATTAAAGATTATAATTGCCTATATTATAAGCTTATAGAAACAATGACATCTGCTACCTGGGGCAAGTTGACTACCTGGGTTTTGGACTCACATAGGAACAATTTGAGTGACAACATGCAATTAAACATACTTAAATAGAGAATAATTCTCATCACGGGTCTAGGTCCGGTTCTGGGCCCGGGTTCTCTTACAAGTTGATTTGACCTATTATTTAAGATATATAGGATAAACCTTGATGATACTTTCCTTGCCCTGCCTCTAATTTTGATCTTATTCTAAACAAGATTTTTGTTTTCCCTTTCAGGTTTAGTGATCACAGTTTTATGTTATTTAGTTGAAATTTCTTGCACTTACTCTAACCTTAACAAGTATATTAGAAATATTATATTTCTGTGCAATTTTAATAAATATTTACTTCTGCACTATCAAATTTATAACACATGGTTTAAATATATGTTATTTTTATTCTGCTTAGGTTAAGAATCTAGATAATATAGACAGGGGATAACTAGCTGCACCCCCCACCCCCGGCCTTAGTAGCACTCGTAGATTTAACTAAAAGAAAACCTCAATGCATCTGTTGGGCATATTTTCTTCCTGCTGCAGTGCTGCTAAAGTTTTTTTCTTTATTTTATTTCTGTTGATGTTTTATGCTTTAAAATATTCTGGGACTTGGAATATGACTCTTATATGTTACAGGCTCATCCGTCACTTTCCTTAGAAGAGCGATCAAGATTGTGCAGATGCCTCAACTACAAAAAGCTAAGCCTCGAAATGTGCAAAGACCTCGCAACAAACCCCAGAATACCTCCACGAGTCGCGGTTCAAGCACTCTCTTCCCAGACTTCCACCACACCAACTTTTGACGTCGTGAATGTTGAAGACAATTCAAGCCCAAGCTGTAGCAGCCGCAGCCGCAGCAGCAGCAGCAGAAAGGCCCGCGATTTTCAACTTGTCCCGTACAAACATAAAGAGGATGATGATGATAGAGAGAGCTTGGAGGAAAACAAGGAAGAAATGAAATTATATCTTCAAAAGATGCAGTGGAGAGTGGTGGAACTGGAGAAAATGTGCAGAGAAATGAAGGGTCAGATGTCAAGAATGGCAAAGATTGCACATCCACACGGTAGATTCTGCTAGATACATATATGATCAATGTTGTTTACTGCATATTTCTTGTTATTGATGATGTATATAGAGTGAAAATTCAATAAATATCAATTTCTTGATTGATAATTGGAGGTTAATTGGTGCCAATGGGGTCGTGGAATCGTGTGTGCAGTTTAATGGAATTAAAAAAATTCGTAAAAAGTACTTTGTACAGCAGTTCTGGATTTATTTCTGCTGCAATACAAAAGGAAGATGTGTAATCCTCAAACTAAATTGTCTTTTTCATTGTTCAGCAATTTTGTTATGAACATATGTTCTTAATTGTTGTTATTAATTGTCAGTGTTTAGGGCAATCATGCTGACATGCAATGAAATTCGATTTAAATTACACATACCTCCCCTTAGGGTAATCATAATCTCAAATCCGGTCTCTTTTCATTTCTTGTGTCTGCTTTGGATATACATATAAACATAATTCCAATTAATTGCCTCCACCCCACTGCACCGCCGGCCACCACTCTCCACCGCTGCTGCTTCACCGACGGCACTCATCCCCCTCCAGTGTTCCATGGATGTATAACTATTAAATTGTAAGATTTTTAAACTATTTTTGAGGTTTTGGTTCAGTAGTCTTCAGTTGTTATTGGATCTTAATGGAGGTTTAATTTGGTTTTACATTCAGTTTGATTGGGGTATTTTCTTCTGTATGTGGTAGGAAATCAGGAGTCTAATCCTATAAGCTAATTGCAAATTTTATCCTAATCCTACCGGGGACACGATTGATTTCTCCCCCTCTATATATATATATGGATACATATTTGGCAGATACGGTTTCTGTCTTTGGGCAGTTAACAACTAGACAGCCACCATGAAGCCGCAGATTTTCAATTCAGAGCCGAAAAGAAGGAAAACAGCTGATTTGCCGTATTTTCCAGATGAAATCATGTTCCAAATACTTGCAAGACTACCGGTAATGAGTGTGTTGAGGTTCTCGTGCGTCTCCAAAGCATGGTACGCTCTGTTCAGAAACCAGCAGCCCTTGTGGAAACCTGTATTTTGGGAGAATGTTTTCGTCAAAGGGTCCATATATTCATGGGAAACTGCAGAGTATATGATTTGGATGAGGAAGTACTATTCAGTGAGATAGAGCTACCGCCCGGACATCATGATATGCTTGCTTTACTATACGCTGAGGAGCGTGATGATCGGAAGCTGCACGTAACCGCATTCCATCTTCCAGATATACTGTGTCTGATTTTGGAGAGCGAGCGACCGAGGCTCTTTACGTATGCCTATAATGCCAATCATATTGATTTGAAGCTAACAAATTTGCAAACTGATATTGATATTGCAGCAGGCACATTTTCTGTCAATCCAACCTGCATGGAGTAATCTCTCATTTCAATCAACAAGGAGCCTCTTTTCTTCGTCGATGGGGACAAAGAATGTAAGCTTTGAGTGGCTTAGTTATTTGTTGATGATGTATATAGAGTGCAAATTCAGTAAATTTCAATTTCTTGATTGATAATGGAATTGAAAAGGGTTGTAAAGAGTTCTTTGTACAGCAGTTCCGGAGTTATTTAGGCAGTAATACAAAAGGAAGATGTTTAATCCTTGAATTAAATTGTTATGAATATATGTTCTTAATTGTTGATATTAATTGTCAGTATTTAGGGTAATTACGCCGACCTCCCGTAAAATTTGGCCTAAATTACACGTTCCTCCCCTAACGACAACGAAACTTGTTAACACAATCACTTAGTTTTGTCTAACTAATGCTACTATAAAAGAATCTAAGATGGGAGTTTGTGTAATTAGATTATTATCATCAAATCTGTCCTTTTATTGGTCAAATTATTTAATATCATCCTTCAAAATAAATCAAACTAGGTATATAATTGAAAAAATTTTAGCCCCACTAAGATCAAATCCTACTAATTAAGTAAAAATGCAAACGTATTACACTTGTCTTTGATTTATCATTCTGTCTAAATTTTTCGTGAACCATGTATAAAATACTTGTCTCTTGTTATATCGATTTGACCGAATCAAACTTAGAATTATCCAAATATAATTGACAAATACACAAAATTCATTTATAGATTTGTTGAAATTATTAAGGGGCAGTAATGCAATAACAATAACTCCCCATAAATATATAATCATTTATTGGGCTTTTTAAGATTGTTAGGAAATGAGCTTTGTGCTCAATTAAGCCGGCCCACAACTGTTTTATTTCTAAAGCACTAAAACAAGGCCCATATCCAAGAATATATTTCAATTTTATATTCTTTACGCGGCAAAGTATTTATAAATCTTGGCCAGTGTTTTTGAAAGCGGATTGAAAGTTGAAGCCACAGGCTTATTGATCATCGGTTCGACAATCGATGATCAAACCGATATGATGTAATAAATATTTAATTATTATTTTATTAATAAATTATGTAATATTGTAAATATATAAATATTAATTTTGTAGTTTTCGATATGTAACATACAAATTATAGTTCCTAATATAATATCTAAAAACTAGAATTGAACAATTACCCAAAAAAAACAATATATATCATAATAATTAACCTATATTTTAACCCTAAAAATTCCAAGTTGAAAACTTGAATTATCAATTAATCCGGCCCATGTAACCAAAAAAATAAATAAAATCCGCCACACTCACTTCGTCTTTCTCTTCCTTTCCCATACAAAAACTCTTCACACGCATTTCAGATTTCAGAGTCTCACTCACCAAGACGAAACCCGCCGCCGCAATTTCTCTTTTCACCGAGACGCCGCCACCACCACTATGGCCGGCTGTGAGAACCTCCGCCGGTTTTTCTGGTTCCGACCTGGTCCGGTCCATACTCACGCCACCGGTATGAATGCTCAAGCTTAATACGTTATTATTATAATTTAGTTTTTGAGTTCATACCTTGGTATTTTATGTCTCAGGAATTTTCTGGAATACTTGATCTCTGCTCTCGTCTGTCATCATGGGGATGGGGGGTTTGATGCAATGTATCATCACCATTTTTCTGTTTTACAAGCTCATAGGTTTGAAATTAGGCGTAGCCCTAGGATACCTTTTCTATTTTTTCGTATTGATGCCTAAGCTGGAGAGTAATGTTGATGGAATGCCGGAGAGAGCTCTCTCTGATCGTGATGAGGAGCCTGAGGGGCAGGAGAGCTCAAATAGAGGTAACATATCCCCTCGTAGTTGGCGGAAAATGTCTAAATATAAATGTAAATCCCATCGGAAACTATCCTATTTATTTGTGGGGAGGTTACCATATTCCGTAGATGATACAAGATTAGAAGCAATATTCAGCCGTTTTGGTCGAGTTATATCCGCCAGGGTCCACCGAAACATCTACGGGTCTAGCCGAGGGTACGGCTTCGTCCGATTTTCACATCCGGATGAGGCCGAATCTGCATTGGGAGAACCAATAGGTATAAATTTTCTTGTTTCTAGAACAATTAATTATTTTTCTTTGTAACAGAATGTGACAATGAATTATTTTTCTTTGTATAACAGAATATGAAGGTCGGACTCTCAATGTTGAAAGAGACGAACAAAGACGGAAGTCTCCTGATGGATTCGCGCGTAGTTCTAACACTCAACCTAACCCTCAAAGATATAATTGTGAACAATTCTATAATTTTAACCCTTATCAATATTCTAACCTCAGTTATCCGTATCAATCCTATCATTCTAACCTCAGTTATCAGCTTCATCCATCTCCCACACAGTGGCAAAATCAGAACTATGGTGTTATGCAAACTGGTATGCAGCCTATGCCACCTCTCATGCCCCCAAAAGCAGATCCTCTTTTTGTTCCCAGGGAGAATCCACGACCTTTGGTAATTCGCCCTCCGGAACAGTGGCATTCTAGATCCAGTGCAGAGAAAACAAAAGCCTCCAGCACCCCTGTGCATGAGAATGGTAAATGTCAATGTCCATATTCCTTCTCTATTGATTTATTTTCTTGCATCTTTTAGTGTTCCTGTAGTTCTATTGCAGATACTGTGATTATTTGTCTTCTCTTCATTGATGGGTTATGTGATGATGGTGATGTTTTCTCGTTTGCTAAAGCTGCATATTCTGGGCAACCTAGCAATTAGACATTGTTCTCATAGTTGTCATTTAAACATAGAATCCATTATCTAATATGAGCTCTTAACAAATGAAACAGTAGCTTAAACTCAAATGCTATTTACGAAATTTGAAATCAGAGCTGAAAATGACTAGTAGGAAATATGTGAGGGGAAATGCTCCTCTGTTCTCCTTTGATTTGAAACCACTAGTATGGGACAGGTAGTATGGTGCTATTGTTAGAAAGATAGTCTGCGATGAGCTTGAATATATAGTGTAATGTTCTAGTAAACGATCAATTGAGTATTCTGATGGTTAGGGAGGTAATGGACACTTTACATAATCTTATGCTATCTTCTTGTAGGAAGATTACTTCCCTGGTCCAGAATAGTTTATCCGAACATGGAGTGGGGATATAATTTTTAATGGAGAAATACTGTTAAAATAATTTCGAATCCAAATAACTCATTCTGCTACTTTAATTTGGGGAAAAAATCATATTGGCCTTTATGATAATATTGTCAAATATTTGTGTTAAATTTTTTGTTTTTGAGAAAAAAATTGTTTTGGATATGCTAAAACAAGAAATAAGTAATCTGAACTGTTTTGGTAGTTCTTCTTTGGGGGATTTTTATCAGCCATTTTTGACTATGTTGATACTAATTGATTTAGTTCTTAACAAAATATTTTGATTTGTATGATCTTAGTAATTGTTAATCTAATAGCTCTAGGTTATTTTACATTTTAAATGACGCTAATATAAAGTAATGGTTGGAGGCCTGTGGAGATGATTGCCATTTCTTTAAGTGGAAAATATTATTTGATTTTTTGGATATAAAATTTATGAAACTTAATTGCAAGTTTAAGTAGAAGTTATTGACTTTGGGGAATGTCATTTCCTGTTGCATTGCCGAGAATAAAGTGTTAATTGTTTCTGTTGAAAGGAGTAAAAGCTGAATATATTATTAATGTAGTGTAGGATCTATGTTACATAGAGACCAACTAACCTCTATATATAATAGAGCATAGAGAGACCTATTAGACTAAGAATCCTAATCCATATAACATAAGGATAGACCAATCCTATCTAATATCAACTTCCTAATACGACTAGAGATCAACTATCTAAGTAATTCTCCCTTTTTGTCTTTTGGTTCTAAAGGACCCTGGTTTTCTCTAATGCTGAGTGCTGATACATCTCAATTGGAATCCGAAAATCAAGTTCCCAATTTTTACTCGGGAGTTTCTCGAATGCAGTTTTTATCTTTGTGAACTATAAAACGATTTCAAAGATGGGTTTCAACAGGCTTCACAGCAGCACATTCCCCAGCCTTCGAACGAACAAGCTCTTTGGGCTGGCTATATGGGACCAGATATAGTGCTAATCCCGCAGGAGTTCTTCAGTCATCCTCATCCTTTCCTTCACCTTGTGATATGCGTTCTGCAATCCAAATAGAGATTGAGAAAGAAAGGATCAGACAGGAGATAATGATTTCTGAGATAGTTGCAAGAAAGTGTTGCCTTGAAGCTGAGCTGATGGGGGATAGGGAATTGGCTGGACAAAGAGATGTTGATGGTTATCCTGATGGCTCGTCTCCACAAGAGGTGTTACAGTCACC
The DNA here is from genome assembly GCA_037501455.1 of Lantana camara. NCBI lineage: Eukaryota > Viridiplantae > Streptophyta > Magnoliopsida > Lamiales > Verbenaceae > Lantana > Lantana camara. The sequence continues at coordinate 116,440,683 of CM074857.1, forward strand.
AATGTCTCTGGAGTGGACGAATGGTAGTTGTGAGGGTGGAGGATTTGATATATCGCCATTTCAGAGGGGGGATGCAGATCTGAGTATTATGGAGGTTAAGGCTGTTTCCGAGGTGGACAAAGATAACCAAAAAAGTAATTCTCACAGTTTCCTTCAATCTATTTGTTATTTAATCTTCGAATTTTATGCCATTTAAGTTGTTTTTTCTATTTTCAGCTTGTGTTTGCCATTTTAACTCTTTACTAGCCTCCTTACAGCTTTTGGGCAATCATCTAGCAGCCCATTTGGGTCTCAACCTGTTTTTGGGCAGACTAATAAGGCTAGTAGCAACCCATTTGCTCCCAAACCCTTTGGTAGTACAAGCCCTTTTGGTGCGCAGACTGGGGGTACCATGTTTGGTGGCATGTCTACTGGTGTATTTGGTGCTCAATCTTCTTCTCCTTTAGGTTCCAGTTGTGTATTTGGTGCTTCATCGCCTGCATTTGGAGCTTCATCAGGTTCTGCGTTTGGAAACTCATCTTCAGCATTTGGTAGTGGTAAGCACATCTAATACTAATATACACCTCAGGGCAAAATATGCTCTACATCATATGTGCATCTGCATGTAAATACTTTCAATGCATTTGGTGCTTTGCATCTATTTATTTTTAATGATTCCATGTTAATCATATGTATCCTGATTTAGTCATATCTATTTATGTGATGAGGGAAGGACGTTACAGTTTGCATTGTTTTATGAAAAATGGACCAGCTATGGAATTGAAGGATGGTTTCCTCTGTTTTTCATTTTTTTTTTTTTTTTTTTTGAAATAAAAGTTTTTCAGTGTCAATCAGATAATTTTGATTGGTTTGGATAAGGTGGACTGAATAGAGTACTGTAGCTCATTTGAGAATTGAAAGTGCTCCTCTTTTTTTCTATGTCACTCGGATGGCTTTGAGAGGTCGGACAAGGGGAACCGAATAGACTAATCTAACTCAATTTGAGAATTCTGCTCAACAAATTGTCCTCCTTGGTTGCCTCCTGCCCTGTCTGCCATGTTCATGGATATCTACACAAGTTGCTCAAAGTTTTGTTCCTTCCCCTCCTCTGGGGTGATGCTGCTTGTATATTTGATCCTTACAATGAGTAGAGTCAATGATAGACCTACAGTGGTTGTTGAAGTCAGAACTAGTATGTATTCATTTTTGTACTTTGTGCACTTTCCTCGTGTTGAGAGTTGTATTTGGAACTTTTGTTGTTCTCCACAGTCTTCCCCAAGCTGCCAGTTTGCTTCATATTACTGTTGAGTTCCACCCTTGTCTTGTGAAATGGACTGTGGGGTTGTATTGTAATGCGTGATTGAATAAAAGCACATCATCTTGCAAAATTAGGCCAGTAATCAGGACTGCTTAGATCGATCCTTTTTCCTTATAGAGTTGCATCCCGTAGTCTGGGACTTATGGGCTCATGCCCTTCTTTTTTCTCAAATGGCTGTGGAGCTTTCCCTTTGCATTTATTCGTTTGTTGTTTAACTCTCTTTTTTGTCATTATTTTATTGGTATATTTTCCTCTCCTCAAGTTTGACGTTCGAGTCATGTTTACAGTGATTTATCTGATCATAAACTCGTTCTTATCTGTTTAAATAAGTGTAGGTTCTTTGGTGTTTGGGCAGAACCCTACTTTTGGTGGTTTTGGATCTAGCACTACTCAAACAAGTCCTTTTGGAAGCTCGTTGCAGCAATCACAATCACAACTAGCTATTGGGAGCAATCTGTTTGGTTCATCAACTCCTTTCGGTGCGCCAAGTCAGCCTGCATTTGGTGCATCAAGTAGTCCTGCATTTGGTGCACCCAGTACACGGGCTTTTGGTGCTGTTAGTACCCCTGCTTTTGGTTCCACAGCAAGCCCTGCATTTGGTAGCACAAGTGGTGGATTTGGTGCACCGAGTTCGCCTTTTGGGACAACTGCTCCAGCATTCGGTGCTTCTTCAACTCCAGCCTTTGGTGCTTCTAGCATTCCTGCATTTGGTGCTGCATCAACTCTTGCATTTGGTGGCGCATCGACTCCTGCATTCGGTGCCTCACCTACTACTGCGTTTGGTGCTTCAAGTGCTCCTTCTTTTAATTTTGGATCTAGCCCAGCATTTGGCCAATCAACTTCTGCCTTTGGAAGTAACCCCTTCGGGGCAACATCATCCTTTGGAGCTCAAAGTGCTTCTTTTGGTAAGTTGTGGCCTTATTGAGAAGCTCATGTGTTCCCTCCTATCCAAAATTGCAAAGAATTCAGACGTCAATCTTCTGTCCCTTTCGTCCTCTTCGTCTTCACCTTCTCCAGAAACAGCGCGTTTCGTAAGCCCACTAAAGTTTTTGGCACACTTATTGCATCTTTCTGTCTTATGCTCTTATCCATGTTATCTTCTCCTTCTGCATTGGAGATAATGGATTAATGGTGTGGGATTGGAGGTGCGGTTACAAAAGACAAAAGGACTCATTTCTTGATTTGTAATTTTGTATGTTTTTCAACATCAAAATCTTCAAATAGATTGTTCATGTTCCCAAAATAAATATTCTGCCATTATAATTTCTTTATCACCAATAATTTAGCATCTTGTCATAGTGACCAAACATAACCATACGGCCAGTTATGCTTTGCCAGAATCTATGCGGCATGTCCTTTTCTGCAGTGTTAGTGTATCTGTGAATGACAAAAGTGTTAGATTGGGTCTAATTGCAGTTATTTAAATTTTAGACATAATATTTGATTGCCGACTTTGCTAACTTCTCGTCTTCTAATTGAAAATGGCCAAAAAGTTGCACAAAAATCTATGTACCGGTCAACAATATTCTCCTAATGTTTACAAATTAAAGATAATAATTGCCTATATTATAAGCTTATAGAAACAAAAACACCTGCTACTTGGGGCAAGTTGACTACCTGGGATTTCGACTTACATAGGAACAATTTGAGTGACAACTTGCTATTAAAAAACTAAAATAGAGAATAATTCTCATCACCGGTCTAGGTCCGGGTTCCCTTACAAATTGATTTAACCCATTATTAAGATATATAGGATAGATCTTGATAACAAGTATATTGGAAATATTTGAAATTTCTGGATTAGTTGATACAAAAGGCAAAACTGGATTAAAATCTTTGTTTTTGTTTAGGTTTAGTGATCACAGTTTTATCATATTTTAGTTGAAATTTCTTGCACTTTCTATAACCTTAACAAGTATATCAGAAATAGTTTAAAGAATTATATTCCTATGCAATTTTAATAAATATTTACTTCTACACTATCAAATTTAACTACATGGTTTAAATATATGTTATTGTTATTCTGCACACATTAGGTTGCACTTATCTATATTATTACAGGCTCATCCTTCTCTTTCCTTACAAGAGCGATCAGGATTGTGCAGATGCCCCAACTACGAAAAGCTAAGCCTCGAAATGTGCAAGGACCTCGCAACAAACCCCAGAATACCTCCACGAGTCGCGGTTCAAGCACTCTCTTCCCAGACTTCCACCACACCAACTTTTGGCGTCGTGAACGTTGAAGACAATTCAAGCCTAAGCTGCAGCAGCCGCAGCCGCTGCTGCAGCAGAAAGGCCAGCGATTATCAACTTGTCCCCGTACAAACATAAAGAGGATGATGATGATGATGATGATGATAGAGAGAGCTTGGAGGAAAACAAGGAAGAAATGAAATTGCATCTTCAAAAGATGCTGTGGAGAGTGGTGGAACTGGAGAAAATGTGCAGAGAAATGAAGGGTCAGATGTCAAGAATGGCAAAGATTGCACATCCACACGGTAGATTCTGCTAGATACATATATGATCGATGTTGTTTACTGCATATTTCTTGTTATTGATGATGTATATAGAGTGGGAATTCAATAAAATCAATTTCTTGATTGATAATTGGAGGTTAATAGGTGCCAATTGGGTTGTGGAATCGTGTGTGCAGTTTAATGGGATTAAAAAAGTTGTAAAAAGTACTTTGTACAGCAGTTCTGGAATTATTTCTGCAGTAATACAAAAGGAAGATGTTTAATCCTCAAACTAAATTGTCTTTTTCATTTTTCAGCAATTTTGTTATGAATATATGTTCTTAAATGCTGATAGTAATTGTCAGTAGTTTGGTTATGGGGTCTCCGTAATTGCAAATTTTATCCTTCGCCTACAAGGATTAGGTTTCCCTCTCCCTCTCTCTCTATATATAGCTATTGTCCATAGATTTTGGGAAGACGACTATCTAGCAAGAGAAACAATTAGACAGCCACGATGAAGCTGCAGATGATTTGTAATTCAGAGGATGTTATCCTGCTGAAAAGAAGGAAAACAGATTTGGCGTCGCAGAGGTCATGTTCCAAATACTTGCAAGACTACCGGTAATGAGTGTGTTGAGGTTGCCGTGCCTCTCCAAAACATGGTACTCGTTGTTCAGAGCCCCCAGATTCGTATCAGAGCAACAAAACAACAGTCCTCCTCATCTTGTTTATATTAGACCTGAAGAACAGGAAGACAATGCGCAGATAATGAATATTTGCTGAGGAGCGTGATGGCAGGACACTGCACGTAACGGCATGGTTGTTGAACATGGGATCAACGTCGTGGACTGCTCAAACTCATCATTTCCATCTTCCAGATATGCTGCTCTTTGTTGGCATCAACACGGCTGGCCGTCTGATTTTGGAGGAACGGACGAGCGACAGAGGCTCTTTACGTGTGGCTATAATCCCAATCATATTGATTTGAAGTTAACAGATTTGCAAACTGATATTGATATTGGAGCAGGCACATTTTCAATCAATCCAGTCATCCCTCATTTCAATCAACAGGGAGTCTCTTTTCTTCGTCGATGGGGACAAAGAATGTAAGATCTGAGATGCTTAATTATTTATTGATGATGTATTGTATATGGAGTGAAAATTCAATAAATATCAATTTCTTGATTGATAATTGAATTGAAAAGTGTTGTAAAGAGTTCTTTGTACACCAGTTCTGGAGTTATTTCGGCAGTAATACAAAAAGAAGATGTTTAATACTCGAATTAAATTGGATTTTTAATTTTGTTGTGAATATATATTCTTAATTGTTGATATTAATTGTCAGTATTTAGGGTAATTACGCTGACATCCGGTGAAATTTGACCTAAATTACACGTACCTCCCCTAACAACAAAACTTGTTAAGACAATCACACTTTAGTTTTTTTTTTTCTTTTTAAAACGCCGTGGAGGACCCGTATTTGAAGTACGTGTAAATTTAGGTCAACTTTAGTTCCATTTGAGGAATGAGGACATACACCAACTCCATTCACAATTACGACAATCAAACTAGTAGTTAAGTTCCAAATTAATGCAATCAAATCAATCACCAAATTTATGACAAGATTCAGACTAGTATGACAATTTAATCAACCATCAGATTTATAACAAGATTCAAACTAACGGAGATCATTGGCTTAATCCCGATTCGAACCGACTTGGATAACTTACTACTCGAAATCTAATTCGAACTAATTGTGATCCGACATATTCTAGATCAATGGAGCCAATGTCAATTCGTAATAGACAGAATCAAGCGATATGGATTGGTCCCATTTCCCTCATTGTGGATTAAGTTATTTCTGATGTAACTATAAAAGAACCTAAGATAGGAGTTTGTGTAATTAGATTATTATCATCAAATCCGTCCTTTTATTGGTCAAATTATTTAATATCATCGTTCAAAATAAACCAAATTGAATAATTAAAAATTTTTCAGCTCAAATCCGATTCAATCGAATCCAATCAATTAAAATGATAAGTATGTTACACTTGTCATTTGATTTTTTACTCTATCTATATAATCCACCAATCACACGACAAACATAAAATATTCTTCTCTCATTACACCGATTTGACAGAATCAAACTCGGAATAAGTTCATTCTTACCTTGTTACACCGATTTGACAAAATCAAACTCGGGCTAAACTTATCCGAACATAATCCACAGCACACAAAATCCATTATTGATTTGTTGAAATTATTAAATATGACCAAAAAAAATGTTTAATTTAATTTCTCGCTTTCAATAAAGAAAGATTATTATAAACCCTTTCAAAAAAAAAAAAAAAGAAAAAGATTAATTATAAAAAATAATCAATTAATAAATAAATTATATATGGACTGAACAGAAGCAATGTTCAAGTAGCTGTTGGCAGTCATCCTTTCTTCATTCATGTCTGAAGGCTCTCTACTTTCAAAGAACGTAAACCTCGCAGTTCGTTTCTTGTCGCAGCAATTTCTTCATCGCAACAGTTTCAGAGGTGAAAATTCGCCGCCACTGGAGGTGTTGAAGCTGCAGCAAATTCACTCTCTTCTCGTCGTCTCTGGCTTTTCCGGCAACTCTTCATTTCTCACAAGACTACTCATTCACTGTCTCTCTCTGCCTTCTTTCCCCTGCGCTTATGCTTTGTCCATTTTCAACAAACTACGCCACCGTAATGTCTTCATTTACAATGCGATCATCAGGGGTTTCAGTTTCGACCCACAAAAAGTCGTTTTCTTTTATGCTACAATGCGCAGAGAGGGTGTCTTTCCCAACAAGCATACTTTTCCGTTGCTGCTCAAGTGCAAAACCCAGATCCCTCTTCAGATTTTTGCGCAGGCGACCAAGTTTGGGTTCGGTTCTGATCATTTCCTGCGCAACTCTTTGGTATCCGCGTTGTCAAATTGTGGGCTGATTCAGTGTGCCCGCCAAGTGTTTGATGAAATGCCCAACAGGGATATTGTTGCCTACACGGCATTAATGAATGGGTATGTTAGAAACGGTCGTTCTTTTGAAGCTCTTGAGCTCTTTCTGGAGATGAGGGTCTTGGGGGTTGGGGTGGACGAGGTTGTAGTTGTCTCTGCTCTATGTGCTATTGGAATGTTGGGCATCGTTTGGCTTGGGAGATGGATTCATGGATTCTATGTGGAGTCGGGGAGAGTTGTTCGAGATGTTTACATTGATAGTGCTCTTATTGACATGTACTGCAAAGGGGGTTGTTCTGAAGATGCACATAGAATTTTCTGTGATATGCCTTACAAAAACCTTGTTTCGTGGAGTTCTTTGCTAGCAGGTTATGTGCAGTGCAATAGGTTTAAAGATGCACTCCTTTTGTTTGAAGAAATGCTCCTTCAGAAAATCAAACCCAACGAAGCTACATTAGCAAGTGTTCTCACAGCTTGTGCGAACCTCGGCGCGTTGGATCAAGGGAGGTGGGTTTATAAGTACATAGACACTCATAAGTTAGAACTAAATTCAATTCTTGGAACTGCCATAATTGACATGTACGCCAAGTGTGGTTGCATTGAGGAAGCACTCCATGTTTTCAAAAGATTGCAATTCAAGGATGTCTACCCATGGACATCCTTAATCTTTGGCCTCGCAATGAACGGGGACGCCAAGGGCGCCCTTGACCTCTTCTCTCAGATGACGAGTAGTGGGGTCCATCCCAACGGGGTCACTTTTATCGCAATTTTAAGTGCTTGTTCTCATGGGGGCCTTGTAGAAGAGGGCAAACAATTCTTTTCATCGATGGATAGTGTTTATGGCATAATGCCTAGTATTGATCACTATGGTTGCATGGTTGATCTTCTTGGTCGTGCAGGATTGTTGAAAGAAGCCGTAAATTTGATCAAAAACATGCCAATGGAGCCTAATGCTGCCGTATGGGGTGCTTTATTTGGTGCATGCATGATGCATAAGGAATTTGAGCTCGGAGAAAGTGTGGGAAATCATCTGATTATGTTGCAGCCTTACCATAGTGGGAGATATGCGCTTTTGGCAAATCTGTACTCCAGATGCTGTAGTTGGGAAGCAGCAGCTGATGTAAGGAAAAGGATGAACGAAGTCAGAGTGGAGAAGACTCCGGGATGTAGCTGGATTGAGTTGAATGGTGCGGTTCATGAGTTTGTTGCCTTCGATAAATCACATGTTGGCCTGGGAAGTGTTTACGGCGTACTGGACAATCTTAGAGCTCATTTAGAGCAACTCCCTTTTGATCTGGAACTATAGAACTATTGACATTGGTATGATTGTGATAACTGATAAAATTACTCTTTTTGGAAAGGAAGACAGACAGATTACTGAATGAAATGATATTGGAAATTTTTGCTCCATGATTGCCTTGTTTTCCTGTGGAATTTTGATTTAGCAGACCATCTGGATCTACGATGCATGGATACGGATACGGCAACACAGACACAACACTATACGGATAGGGCGATACGGATTTTTTTTTGAATTTCTCACATGAGAAGTGTCGGACACGAGTGTTTGGTACGACATGACACAATAAAATGATATTTCTAGATGTGTTGGTACGTGATAGCTCTGGTTTCTTTCAAGAAAATCGCCCTCCAATAGTTCTGAAAGGGTCGTTTCTTGGTATAAATAGTGCAAGTGCAGTACTCAAATTGATACAAATAGTGTAGGTCTGTTACACAAGTGAAGTGTAATTAAAACATACTATTTATCAGCTAATGTTTATATTAGTTCGGGTAAATGACATTTAGGCTCTACATTGTTAGGTATATTCACACACTAAACCCAATTGGTTTTAAAAATTAGTGTATAACTAATTATATTTAAATGTTTTCTCGTTAATAGTATTTTATGTCGTATTAAAGCTTGTCAATTATAAATTTACCCTATCAATTACTATTCCTGTTTTGTTGTAAATTTACCCTATTAATTAACATTCCAGTTTCACTTATTAATGTATAAGCTTGTACTAGTAAATATTTTATACAAATTTCATTTTTTAAACCATACAATTGATTGCACATATTATACAATGGTGCCGATAATGAATATACTTTATTAATCTAACACCAAATTTGTGGGATGTCACTATTAAATATATCCTACAACGTTACGAATTCTAAAATACATGACTAACTATAAAAGATATCCATTAATTTAGTTTAAATTAAATTAATATCTTCTCCAATAAAATATCCAGTTTCTTCAAAAGACATGCTAGGAGGAGAAAACATCGTTTCTTCCTTGGCCTAAACCGAAAGCATGAGCTTAAAATTCCTCAATTCTTGTAATTGTATTTGTAATTACCAACAGATGTAGCCAACTACATACAGTTATCATTCAAAGAAAAATAACAAAAGAAGAGAAATTTCTGATCGATCAGCATTTAACAAATTTTAACTAAACTTTACCTCTTCCTGCGGTGAATCCCAGTTTTCCGCCTGGGTTTTTTCTGCAAGAATTTGGAGCTCCTCGTTACACGAATATGATGATGAACTGGGCTAGTATGATCACCGATATTCTTCAGGATCTTTTTCCTGTGTTGATGAGTGGAGTTCCCCGATAACTCCACACGAGATTGGAAACTATTGATAGGCCTCAAAGATCTCCTCAAATGCTCGTGTTTGTAATTTCTTCGTTTATGAAGTTTCGATCTCCTATGTTTGAAATTTTGAGGTTCTTGGGGAACACAGGTTTCTGTTAATTCAAAGTCTTCATCACTACTTGTTGGAGCAAATGCTTCAATGTCTCTTGCTCTTCTTCGTCTTCCGCGCCTTCTTCGCTTGACTGTGCGAAGCTTGAAACATACAAAGGTGCAACAGAAGTGTAATGCTGAGAAAAAAGTACCAAAACAGGCCCATACAATTCTGCAGAGGGTGTGACAGAGGCATTGGCAAATTCCCAAGTTGTACAACAGGTAGAAGAATAAGAGCACTGCATAATCATAGTTAAAATCGACCAGATAAGCAAAATACCGTAAAAACTACAGCATTTACCCACAAAGAAATGGCAGAAATTGAATTTGCAACTCACCGAAGTACAACAAAGTTCCCGCCATGAGAAACTTGAGCAAATGCGCGACACAGAAGTTTTCGATGTAACACATGAGATCCCATTTTGAAGTACATACCGTGCTGCAAGAAAATTAGATCAAATTGAATATAGAACACTAGATAGGGTTGTTTGATTTATTCAAGAAATAATGCGAATGAATAGCCTCAACAAAACCATTTTCTCGCAATTAAAAACACCAACTAATTTGAGAAACAAGTAGGAAATGAGGAAAAAATTTGGCATTCTCCAACAGTAAGAACAGAGAATATTTACTTGCAATCTTTCCCAGACAGGAAATCAAGAGGATGACCAAGAATACTGCCAACAATTTGAGATAAACCAGAGAAAACTGAGCCAACCACATTCCCCATTGAGAAAATTAATCTCTTTATTCTGCAAAACAGGGAAATAGATTAACCTTCAATAGGATGTATTTCAAAATCTGAAAAATCATGAATTTAAATATCAGGTCTGTACGAAATTCTTGGATCATCATTATCATCAATCATCATCACAACAAACAGCAAAATAAATAATTAACCAAATTCTGAAATATATTCCAATTTTTTCTACCAAAAAAATATAAACAGATAATTAAGTAATTAACTAAACCAATAATTGTTTTATTAACCAAAGTAATTAAAAACAGAGCAGAAGGGAGTCGGGTTCCTGTACATTTGAAAGCATAAACACTGTTCAGGGCGAAAGCGAGAGGGTTCTGGTTCTGCGCGCGGCGAAGGTCGGGGAAGGAGCAGCGGCGGCGATGGGATCGTCGATTCCACGCACGATGGCTCGGATGAGGGCGGAGGGTTTGGGAAGTTTGGAGTTGGGACCGATTGGAGATTTGGTCATTTGGAGGAGGCTTTGAGAAGACATGAATTCAATTTAAGGTTTAAGAAGTGTGAATTCAAATTGAAAATAACTTCCGATGAAATAAAATATCCGACCAAATCAAATGGAATAAAAAGTTTTGAGTTTCAGGAATTTCCAATCGAAACGATGGAGTCCGCACAAACATATAAACAATCTCTTATCATTTTCCCCCAAAAATTGGAAACGGAAGATGAGTAAATGCTCAATCACAGGCTTCTATCCCATGAAAACGCAATAAATATGCTTACCAATGAGAGTCTCGGAGCAAATCACCGGTCGAGAGGAAATATAAAAAACACCGTATAGAAACTGCAAGTGTATTTCGAATGAGTGGAGTAATTCGAAAATTTGAAATTTGAAGACTATATATTATAGCGGGCTGAAAAGGACGGCGTAGCGGTGGTTATCGGTGGCGCGTATAAGCAATTTCGTCATTGCAACAGTTTCAGAGGCCAAAATTCGCCGCCATTGAATTTGTTGAAGCTGCAGCGCATTCACTCTCTTCTCTTCGTCTCTTGTCTTTTCCCAAAATTGTAAAACGGAGAAGAGACGCTCAAACTGCACGTGATTTTCACATTTTGAATTTCGAAGAATATATATAGCGGGCTGAAAATAATGGGCCTATGATGTCTCATTTGGGCTTTAACTGATTCGGACTATGAATGGATCAAATTTGTTATTTGGGCATAAATTATGGATATTTAACGAATCGACTTTCAAACTTTAATGGATCGAATTCATTAATTTTATATTCTTATCTAGGGGTGTAAATAGATAATAAACGGAACGGGTGTATAAGATCCGAATCTGAATTCGGTTAGCATATCCGTTATTTGAATCCGCATTCAGCGGATAATGAAAATAATATTTGTATCCGAATCCGACAGATATTATTTGAATATCGGATTATCCGTATTAGGGGTGTACATTCGGTAAAAAACTGAACTTTCGGTTTTTCGGTTCGGTTAACCGAAAGTTCGGTTTTTGATTTTACATAACCGTTTACCGAACCGATGTTGATCGGTTTCGGTTAATAACCGAAAAAACCGAAAATTAATAAAAAAATATATAAAAAAAAACTGAAAATCGAAAAAACAAAAAATTACAACTCCAGCCCTCGACATTCCAGACTCCAGCATGCAAAAAAAGTTGAAAACATTCATGATTCATGCCGTGCCCATATCATGAATGGGAAATGGAAACTGGAAACGGAAGTCAGAGACTCAGAAGTGTGAGTGAGTGATTAGTGAATTTGATTTTCTCTGCTGAAGTCATGTGAAAAACGTGTATGAAAAATGGGAAATTAGAAAACGTATAACAAAAAGGGGTATTTTCGGTATTTTCGGTAAAAACCAAAAACTGATCGGTTTTACCGAAACCGAACAACCCAAATATCACTAACCGAAACCGAACCGAAACATCCTCGATTTGGTTCGGTTATTGGCGGTTCGGTTCGGTTACGGTTCGGTTTCGGTTTCGGTTTCGGTTACCGGTTCGGTTTCTGTACACCCCTAATCCGTATCCATGAGAATATCGGATTAGTGAATTATCCGATATCCAAATTCGAATCCATTCACCTGTTTTACTTACATTTTTTAACAAAAATAATAGATCAAAATTTTATAACACAATTAAATATTAATATAACTAATTATAAATTTATTAAATCTATACAAACATTAACTCATAATTCCTGTCGATGATCATTAGTATTGTCGTTGGAAAGTATTACGTAAATCTTCGAAATTCTGATCTTGTTATAAGAAATTCTTCGTTACTTTAATATATATAATTATTTTTAATCAAATGTCAAGAATTCGAATTCTAACTTTATGTTTGGAGCAATTTTAAATTTTTTGCTCAACTGTTCCACTCTTTGAAGGTGCTTATAATTCAGCGAGAAATTAGACATTGTAGTCGATGTTGAAGGTCGACTCTCATTAAAAAAAAAAAAACAATTATCATACATCTTGCCAAATCTAACATAAATATAATTTAGGGTTAATTACACCTTACACCCAAATTAGACATGGTAATTATAGTTGATACCCACTTTTAGATATAATTACAAACACCACCCCTCAGGAGTTTGTTTATTTGTGAAAATCTGAAATTAACCTTGTTGACTTGGGTCAAATTTTTATTACCGATCATATCCTTGAGGGTTCATTGTAATTTAGTAAATTAAAATTGGGGTTATGTGTAATTTTTCATGTTAAATTTTTAATTAATTTTTTGAGTGGAAATTAGTTGTTGCAACGGCTACTTCCATGTCTAATATTGAAACCTATAAATATTGAGTCACAGACAACATACAAACCAAAAGTTAATCTCTCCCATGATTTCAATTAACTATTCTTCAAGTAATTGAGCACTAAAATACCAGAATAAGAAGTGTCGAACATGTGGCTACCTTGATAGTTGTATTATTTTCACATGTTCGACTCAATATTTATAGATTTTAAATCATGAAAATAACGATCTTATTAGACATGGAAGTATCTGTTGCAACAACTAATTTCAATTAAAAAATCTAATTAAAAATTTAATATAAAAAATTACACATAACCCACATTTTAATTTACTAAATTACAATGAACTCTCAAGGACATGACTACTAAAAATTTAACCGAAGTCAACAGGGTTAATTTCGGACTTTCACAAATATTTTTGTTGACATCATCAAATTTTTAGCAATTTTGGGGGGTTAAGTATAATAAACAAACCCCATAGGGGTGGTGTCTATAATTATATCTAAAAGCGGGATACCAACTGTAATTACCCGATCTAATTTGGGGGTCAAAGTGTAATTAACCCTATAATTTATAATAAATGAGGGACCAAATTAAGCATTGTGACGAAGTATGAAGGGCAAAATCGTACTTCCACTTTGAGTAAGGAATTACTGGGCCAACCTGGAGCTGGATTATATAATTTATATTTACCTTTAGATTGGTGACCAAAATTTTCTCTTATCTCAATTTCTTATCTTCATTTCCATTTCCCAGTCAAAGACAAAAGCACACGGAGATAGACTACCGGAAAACAAGCGAATATCACCCACCAATCGCCGCCGCCGCCGTCTCGGACAGCATCACCACCGGAATATAGAAATGGCGGCTGCAATTACAGGTGTAGGGGTGTCGTGCCCGTCGAAATTGAGTCGAACTGCTGTTCGCAACCACCAAAAGCGGTGTCCGTCTGCTTCGGTGATCCGAATGACTTTGGTTGGGGAGCAGAAAAAGACTTACACCCTCAAGAAATCGGAAGAGGCTTTCGCCGCAGCTAAGGTAATTTTTTGAGTGTGGTATAGTTGATAGATCGACAAAATTCATTTTCTTGCTTAAGTTGAAAGTTGATTTAGTTTATCATTTGCTTATTTTCTTGAATATTACCTGTGAGATTGTCGTGGTGATTAAGTTTATAATAATGTTTGAGGGATTTCAATTCCCGGTACGGCGAGAGTGACTGCGGATGGTAACAGCTGAATAAGGCTGAAAGATTGATATAACCGGGGAAAAATTAATTTCGGATGTTATGTAATCTCTTTTCATATGGTAATTTGTTAGTGCTTTGGAATTGGTTATTGCAAAGTTGGTATGCAGGTTAGCTGGTTATTCAGTGGGGAAAGCCAAAACATTGATAATTTGTGTTTGAAGACTTCATTTTTCTCCCTTCCCAACACTGTTCTGAAGTTAAATCATAACTAAAATACAAACATAAAATATATCTTTGCTGGAAGTGGATTTTTAGACTCTCGAAAGTGATGGAAAATTTTCCATTTTGAACTATAAAGTAGTAAAACTGAAAGTTGCAACTTATTGAGTTAACTAATATGTTTTCAGTTCATAAATCTACAATTCAATCAATATGAAACTTTTTCAACTTAGCATTCAGTTTCATTTTCAGGAACTAAAATGAATTCATAAATACCTTTAGATGTACAATGGACTAAGCCTTGACATCAGTTATGAGTTTATGACCAAATGCACTTGCATCGCCATGACGCAGTCTACTATTTTCTGAACAAGATACCAAGTACCTGCAGAAATCAATCAAAAGGACTTGGTATTCTAATCCAAAACTCCAGTGATGAAAAACTTGAAGAGGATGAGAATTTGTTTTTGGTCATTACCGGATTGATCATCTTCAGTCTGAGCATTTATGTTCAAATTCTTTCTGTGCCGGTAAAACAATGTAGTTGGTGGAAATGATCAAATAACTAAGAGAGAGAGAGAGAGAGAGAGATGAATCTCTCACATCGAGTGGGGAGAGGTTCCAGGGAGAGAAGGCGTGAAATGCATAGTCCATCTTTGGATTACATTTCTTTGTTGAGTTTGCAAAATGATTCAATTCTTTAGGGGAAATTTTTATCTACTGCAACTGTGTGCTGTTCTACATACAAGTGATAGGCGTCACCTCGCCATCTTTTAAATTGGCATTTTGTTCTCCTGGAATATTTTTTTGACTTCATTGAGATGTAAATTCGCTGTCATCTCTCTCCCATATGGCCTCTGATTAAGTGTGATAAAGATCTTGATATATAGTGAGTCAATCCAACATATTCTATTGTTGACAGGAATTGATGCCCGGAGGTGTAAATTCCCCAGTACGTGCTTTTAAATCAGTTGGTGGTCAGCCTATTGTAATTGATTCTGTCAAGGGCTCTCGCATGTGGGATATTGATGGTAATGAGTACATCGACTATGTTGGATCATGGGGGCCAGCTATTATTGGTCATGCAGATGATGAGGTAATTTGTCTTAGTAATTGCTTTGTTGGCGAGTAAGAAAACATTCAAACAAGAAACAGACACTTACAGAAAACATGCGGCTCTTCTTAGCATATTAAAACTGTCTTGTTTTTGAAAAGTTCCTCTTTGGTGAATGTAGCTGTGAGTGAGCCCCACTCCTGCATTGCTGTTTATCTCTTAATTACAAGCCTTTTCTCCACCTGTTGTTTTTGCATGATTAGTCATTGCAATTTGCAACTTATATAATTGAAAGGTTTTGAGAGTATCTTAGATTGCCCTGTTAGTACATTTGAGAAACACATTGACATTTTGACAATGTGCAGGTACTCGCAGCCTTGGCTGAAACAATGAAGAAAGGAACCAGCTTCGGTGCACCTTGCCTCCTCGAAAATGTCCTTGCAGAAATGGTGATCTCTGCTGTTCCAAGTATCGAAATGGTTCGGTTTGTCAACTCCGGCACAGAAGCATGCATGGGTGTACTCCGATTGGCTCGTGCCTATACCAACCGTGAAAAGATCATCAAATTCGAAGGCTGCTACCATGGCCATGCTGATCCCTTCCTTGTTAAGGCTGGAAGTGGAGTAGCCACCCTAGGGCTCCCAGATTCGCCAGGTGTCCCCAAAGCAGCTACCTATGAAACACTAACGTCTCCTTATAACGACATTTCAACTGTCCAAAACCTTTTCGAGGCAAACAAAGGAGAAATCGCAGCTGTTATTCTCGAACCCGTCGTCGGAAACGCTGGGTTTATTCCACCCACACCAGAATTCATCAACGCCCTGAGAAAAATCACCAAGGAAGATGGCACTCTCCTAATTTTCGATGAAGTCATGACCGGATTCCGGCTTTCTTATGGTGGGGCGCAGGAGTATTTCGGAATAACTCCTGATTTGACAACACTCGGAAAGATCATCGGTGGTGGCTTACCTGTTGGTGCTTATGGAGGGAGGAGAGAGATAATGGAGATGGTTGCACCGGCAGGACCAATGTATCAGGCTGGGACACTAAGTGGCAA
Organism: Lantana camara; assembly: GCA_037501455.1. Lineage (NCBI taxonomy): Eukaryota > Viridiplantae > Streptophyta > Magnoliopsida > Lamiales > Verbenaceae > Lantana > Lantana camara. The sequence continues at coordinate 116,457,156 of CM074857.1, forward strand.
CCCTTTGGCTATGACTGCTGGGATTCACACACTTAAGAGGCTGAAAGAACCGGGCACGTACGAGTACTTGAATAAAATTACTGGTGAACTTGTTCAGGGCATTTTGGCTGCAGGTAAGAAAGCTGGACACGCAATTTCTGGTGGATATATAAACGGGATGTTCGGTTTCTTTTTCACAGATGGGCCTGTTTATAACTTTGATGACGCAAAGAAGAGTGATACTGCTAAGTTCGCTAAGTTTTATAGAGGAATGCTAGAGGAAGGCGTTTATTTTGCACCTTCTCAATTCGAGGCGGGCTTTACTAGCTTGGCGCATAGTGATGAGGACATTCAACAGACGATAGCTGCAGCCGAGAAGGTTTTCCAGACGCTTTGATTTCTTTCGACATCTTTCTTGCTCCGATTTGTTTCTGTAACATTCTTGCCCCGTTTTGTAGCCTACGTTATTTTGTGGAATTTTGTTCTGGTCGAATTTGAGAGTAGTTTTATTTATAAATTTGTGACTCATGTTGTAGATCCCACGAAAACAGCTCTATTGATCGTTTCCGATTTCGTATTTACTGCTGGATTTGATGATATCGTTGATGCATTCATCGTTTCCCAGTGTTTAAGTGAATATATATTGACCGGAAAATCGAGTTGAACTCATGGTGCTGCAGATTCAATTGAATGAATAATGTTTTGGGATAATTACGAGCAGCTCCTAAGGTATGGTAAAATTACAGATTTTCCCCTCAAGTTTAAGAAATTATGGATTTGCCCTTATCCCATTAGTATGTTTGGAACTGAGTGTTTCAGCGGACTGGGAGAAGCCTCCCTTGGGTTGGGTGAAGCTTAACACTGATGGCAGCTTGTTTGAACACCAAGGAAAGGCGGCGGCTGGTGGAGTGGTTCGAGATGATGAAGGGAGATGGCTCACTGGGTTTGCGATGAAGATTAACACCCCAGAGATTCTTGTGGCTGAGTTATTGGATCTTAGAGAAGGGCTCAAACTTGCTTGGGAGAGGCGCTTTGAAAGCATCGAGATTGAATGTGACTCCAAAGTGGTAGTGGATCTCATCAACAATGCGAATGTGGAAGATCATCCCTTGGGGCTGCTGGTTGAGGATTGCCGCGAGCTACTTCATCAGCCCTGGAACTGCACGTTAAGGCATGTTCACAAAGAACGGAACACGCTTGCGGATAGAATGGCCAAGTTGGGGCAAGTCATGGAGGAGGGGAGATGCACTTGGGATTACCCTCCGTTTGAGTTAGATTAGGCGTTTTTCTTTGGGCGCCCTTGCTTGCGTACCAAAAAAATTACTATGTTTGGAACCACCCTCGGTATTTCTTCAGATTTTGTTAAAAAAAGACTAGGGATAATGTGAAGAAACAACGGGGGTGGATCCAAACATACTATAAATAACGAAGTGAAATCACAACTACTAATTGGCTCTCACTTATAAATGATGATTAAGCTTGAAATGATCATCAAATGGCCGATTAATCCAACAAAAAAAAATACACACAATCAAACAGGTGAAAGTTCGAATCGAAAGACAAAACTCAGTTGGAAATCATACTGAAATACCGAATAAAAATTTAACCACTCAACAATCAGATAAATTGCAAAAAGAATACTTGACAGAAAACATCGAGTTCCACTCGAATATTTCAGAAACAGAGGAAACTCAACGAATGGCACCACACCTGAAGAAGTTGAGAATTGATTAACAGGACTGAAGCTTGGCGATACAAATCGGTAGCTTGAACACTTCCTCAGCTCATTTTAGCCAAATAAAGCATCTAAAATGATGGAACTCGTCTATACTCTACATTCTACAATAAGACAGACAACCTAGTATTTCTTTCCTTTCCCCTGAAATACATACCTAAAATTGTAATGTACATAAACCATAGTTCTTTCCAAATCACTTGGAAAAGTTATCAGCTGTTCATATTTGGCAAAATCAACCTACACTTGCTACATCACGAACGGTGAACAATGGGCCAGCATTCACAGGAAGCAGGCTCCAATATGAACCTCCACCATCTACAACGCCACTGTGCCATTTGATCCTATAAGAACCCACTGGAAAAGAAGAAACGTCGAGCAAACAAGTAGAGAATCCTTGGCCTCGTTCGTTAAGTTCAAAACATACATATTCATTTACCATCACATGATCATTGTCTTGGCCTGTGCAGTGCTGTCCATGAGCCTCCACAGAGGCGGTCACATATCGCAGCAACTTTTCATTCAAGTCCAACATATCACCTATATTCTGATCCTGCCTAAACAATTGATTACGGCCTTTAAATTCTCCAACTTCAGTTGTTACGGGACATTGTGTTATACAGTTGATAATGCAGTAGACTTTGTTCAGTTGACCTGGAAGGCAAGCTGGCATGTTCTTCAATTGGAGACACAAACTCAGAGAAAGATGAGAGCCTGACAAAATGGATGATCCATCTAGAATTTGACCGTCCTCATTCATCACAAAGAGTTCGGAGGAAATTGCAGGCCTGAAAGCATTTTCAACTCTTAGTATAATCATAATATAAAGCGGTATGAGAATCGACATGAGCAACAGATGAAGCACAATAAAAGTCTAAACTTAGAAACAGTAGAAAGTAGATCAAAGAGAAAAGCAACCTAGGCCCCAAGAATCATGTCAAGGGTTTGGAATTGCATCATAGTCCACATGAATAATAAGAGAACTCTTTAAGAGTTCAATAAACAGATTAACATCGCAATCTATGACATAATGAAAACTGCATCCCCATGCACGAACTCCATGGGGTTCTCCAACTTGAAGGATCATATAAGAGAAAGAAGCTTATCCTTTTTCTAAAGTTAAAAGTAAATTGAAGTTTTACAATCATAGATTATGGAAAATAGCAATTCATAATTTTTCAGACGTACCCCTGGACTGAAGTTAACAAAGGGAAACAGGTTTAAAAGATGTAAATTTTAGAACATCACTATAGCTCATTTATATTTGTTGACCATCTTTTGTTCTGGCATAATCCCTATTATTTATCACAGTTTTTGAGAGAAATATAAACTAAATATATTATCAGTGTAGTTTATGTAGAGAACACCTAACCTCTATTATATATCGAGATTAGAGTCATTTACCAAATAGACAAAGAATCTTAATCCTATGGATTTAATCCGAGCTAACATCAACTCACTAATCCTGCCTGAAATAATATCAACTTGGATACTAATTCTAACAGCGGGTAAATATAAAGACAATGGCTTAGAATGTTAGTCAATTCATGACTTGATGATACTAGCAAAATTGTTGGTTGATGATAAAATCTTCAAGAAGAGAAATGATACAGCTAGTGTTCAAAATCAATCCAAAAGATTCATTGTACATTACCTAACTTGAAAGAAATAAGGGGGTGTCCGGAAAGGAATCAACATCAATTTTGAGATAGTGTTGAGCAGCAGCTGTGACCCATTACTAAGAATCTGAGAGATCATATCATCATCTTGCTGCGCTCTGGTCACCCCATTTTGCAAGTTTAAAATTTCCCCAACAGAATATTCGGAAAGCTTGTGCAAGACTGTTGCCTTATAAGAAATATAAGATTTTTGAGTCATGCACCTTGGCAAAGAACAACAGCCCCGATGGTTATGAAACTTGTTCAGAAGTAAGAGGAGATTATTCCCAATTTCACTGTCTCTCTGCTTCAACCGCCCAAGTAAATCTTCTACAAGCAATGCATGGAAAAGCTCCTTTGAGTTTCCAGATTCACCAATCCTATAATTTTCTGATGAATGCAAGTCCGGAACTACAAAGGCAAAACCAGCAGTAAAGGCCATAAGGGAGCAACTGAATGCAAGTGCTGAAATACTCATCAGACTCTGTCTGTCCATGCCCATGAAAGATATCAAGAGTAGATCCCATTCTTGAGCTAAATTTTTCATCCGGCATGAGACCTCAATAGAGGAGCAAATTAAGGGATCAAGTGTGAGAGAAGTTGTACATGGAAGCAAAATATCTCTCTCCGGCTGTCCTCCAGGATCAGTGCCATCTCGAATAGGTGAAATTTTATCAAGTAACTCCATCATATCAACGACAGTTTTCAGGGTCTTAGCTCTGAGTGTCAAAAACCATCGTTGAAAGCTGAAACTATGAGCCATATCAGAGGCTGCTAGAATCTCTTCTGCCAAAAAGACTTTACTGCAAGCTTTCAGAAGATTTTCCCTATAGCTGCAATGGGTAGCTTCCAGGTTAATATCTCCCTGCTCACCAACACTGCTTTCACAAGGGACAATAGAAGCACCTTGTTCAGGTAAAAGAAGCAGCTGAACATTATTTTCTGAGGTTGCAAACTGAGCCAACGATTTTAACCAGCATGAACAGGAAGCGGTTCTAACAACTGTCATAAGTTGTTCAAATATGAACGCAGCAGTTGTCCATGCCCCCTGACAGGCAGCAGTTTTTCCAGCCTTATATAAACACCAGTAACTGTTTGTCTTCTTTGCACAATCCATGGAAAATTTATCAAGCTGAAGGATGGAATCAATGTACACCATACTCGATATTCTACTATGAGATATCAACTTCTCCTTCATCTTAAGTGAGCACACCAAGGTGGAATGCTCATGCAATAACAGAAAGTAGGTTATCTTGGTAGAGGTGTCAAAATAGATGGAATGGCATATATTTTCTGCTTGTAATTTAAGTGCATCCAGAAGTTGGCAGGTGTCCGTATCAGTTTCCTCAAGGTTCTGCAAATAAGCAACCAAAATTTTTGATACATAGAACATGAGTTTTGATTCAACCAGTCTTCTACCATAACCACCCCGCTCTGCCGCCTCATGATTTGACAAGCCAGTTTTCTCTGTGTCTATAACTTCGTTGAGCATCTTCATGAGTTTCTCTATAAATAAGCATATATTATTCACCACTACGCAATGAAGGTAAGAATGCTTTTCAACCAGGTTGAATAAACTGCGGAGCAAAAGTTTAACCTCGACCTGTACGACCAAGTCAGGCTGATGAATATCAGCTTTTGGCATCACCAGCGAAAGGATCTCATCCAAAACAAAAGAGATCATCAAAGATGCCAGGACAGTCCCAGTTCCACCAGATATCATATCTACTCTTCTCAAAACCCTTCCAGAAAGATCGGCTAGAACACTAATGGCTAAAACTTTGGTTGACACAAGGGATAATTGCAGCATTTCTTTGACAACCACTAACAGCTTGCGAAAAAGTTCAGGAACCTCTGCACAAGGAATGATGGACAAATTAAACAGAAGGATCTGCAAAATAATACAAGTTAGATATACCATATGAGAAGTTGAAAATAATGAGGAATAATTCAGTAATGTAAGCATTGAAACACCTCATGCAAGATTCTTAAAGCTTCTATCTGCAGCGTTGGCTGAATTTCAGATTTGTGTAGAATGCCAAATAACTTATTGATTAAGTCTGTGGATGCGGGAAAGTTACTAACTCCTCTTGCTAGGACGAAGCGGAGGCATCTTACAGATGTAGCTTGCAAGTGCAAAGATCTCTTTTCACTTAGAAACAATTCAAGCAATTCTATCTGCAACCAAGAGCATATATAAAATCAAGCAAAACATATTGAAGAAACCAAGCAAAAACGAACAAGCTGCTGTATCTGTACGCAAATCAGGACAGCCTCTGACAAACTTCTCCAACAGATTAGCTGGAGTCCGAATTGTTTCGGTCTGTCAATATTCAATTTGATTTCCAACCATTATACTTTACTGTTCATAAACTGTAGAAAGTTGATAACTCCTTCTACGACATTGAGTTCCACTACTTGCAATGTACAGAAAAACTTAATAATTCGCTAATTGAACAACAGTCCTAGTTCTTTTTCCTTTTTTTTTTTTTCCGCGTTTTAGATCCTGGTGCTCTTTCTTTTTTTTTTCTGTGTTTTGGAGTTTCCAGTTTTGTTCATCCCTATTCTCTACCAAACTGATCTAGTTCTTAGGTCTCATATAGAGGGGGCGGGGCGGGGCGGATTTCAGTCGTCCAGGTTAAGTTGTATGAGCAAGCAACATATTTGAATCAGTAAAAGGGATAAGCTGGATAGGCACCTGAGCAGGAATAAGAAGCATCCACCTAGAAGCAATTCTGGAAAGTGAAATTAGCATGACAGCAGAGAAGTCGTCTTCTGAAGAATCCATTAGAAGCTTTAAACCTGTCTATAAGAAATATCTTTCAGGCTTTGCAACAAATATTGCCCTCACCAAATCCATAAAAGCATATCTAACAAACATGCATATAAAGCATACTAGTTTCATCTAGCATAAAGGATCTATTCATCATGGATGGTCATGAAATTTGAAGGGTAATAACTCTGAACAGGTAGCAAATTTCTCTTATAATAATTCTTTCACATAAATTCTTGTGTAGTCTGAATATGCTGTGATTTCTTGTAAGAACGACACGCTTCATCACATTGTATAGCAACGAGTGCCTACATAACGTAGTTATAGAAACATAGAAAGATGCTGAACCTTGTATGCCTTATCTGCAAGTGAAAATGAGCAATACAATTTGGCAAAAGCTTGCCCTCCTCCTAGCTTTATGCTTCTTGTTAAATTGTGTGATAAAACAATTGCAACAAGTATCTCCAAGAAAACATTTGCAAAGTCAACAGACAGTTTAGAAATGCATCCTGCAGCAAATAAAGCTGCCTTCACCTGCAGATAGTGGCAGACGTTTGGTTATTATACAAAACAAATGTGGAGCTACAGTAGATCAAAAGTTGGTGACAGTGTTACTCAGTACAACGGTTGAGCGGAATCACATAATAAGGATGAGATAGATGGGAAGTTCTTATACACAAAATGGCAGATGCATAAGAGGAAAAAGGTCCTAGAATCCTTTAATGCTGTTAGACTATGGAATCATGGAAACACGATAAATAACGGTTGTAAATTTTCCGAATTCATAAAAACTTAATTACCACAAAAGAATATCATGAAAGCTTTCAACTCTTATCCTTTTAGAAGACAGGGAAACTTCAACTTTTACATATTTACTCCCAAAGAGAAATTAAGACAATAAGATGGTGTGGGACCTTATAATGGTCCATGATTGCAGAACTGGGAGCACAATATTAATCAAAACAGCTAGGATAAATAGAGAATGAGACTCAAAGACACTTATTGCCAAATTAAAACTATTTCTCATTGATTGTGTAAACTGACTTATGAGCTATCTTAATTTATCTAGTGATTCTATATCAGATGCTGTCACCATAAGTACAGACTTGATGAACTACAGGTGGTTAGCCGGCACCCCAAAACAGTTGCTCTGTCACTGCAACAACTTTTTCCTTTTAATCTCAAGAAAAACACTACACTTTTTTGAACAAAATCTATAAAAATACTACGCTCTTTCCTTTAGTGCATTAACTGAGCAAAAAGGAACTATAGGTTGCATTCTCAAGGGGTTGGTACTTGGTTAAAAGTTTAAAGCCCTAATGAAAAGATGTGATTCTTCAAAATCTTACCTCAAGAGCATCATCAGACACCAAGCTAGACAGCACAATATATCGGATATCCAAACAATCTTTAGAGAAATAAGCCCAGCAGCCAAATAGAGCTAAAGCCAGCGCTCTTTCTTCATCATCCCCTTTATCAAACACTTCCTTCACTCTGCTCAATATTTCCAAGTAATTCTCCAATTTACCTCTGCTCAAGATACCTTCCCCAACTCTTTTCTTCCTCTTTTTCATTCTTAAGAAAAGCTTAACAACAGCATTTTTAATCTGCTTGTTCCCTAACCTAAATGCATCCACCAAACGCAGAAAAATCGCATTAAGGAATAGCATATCCTCACCAGGGATTAAATCAAACATTCTGTACTCTGCAAATGTTAGCTCCGGTTCTCTATCCCACCACTCAAGCCGCAGGCCGATTTCTTCAACTGCCTCAATAGATTTACCTAAACGGCAATCATGTAATCAATATCTCAAATACATACATTAAAATTCAAATACACACGCACACAACAATGTTACTTGTGTACAGTCACCTGGTTTAAGGAATCGGAGGCTTTTCTCAAGCTGAATGCTCCAGTCCATGGCGCACGCCGCCGGACTTTTCTCCATATTGTCACACAGCTGGGAAGGGGAGGAATTTTGGCGGGAATTTTGAATTGAACCAAATTATAGAAACTTACTTCGAGAAAACTGCACTGGCAATTCAGGTCCAAGGATCCCGCTGAGCAGCTATGGTTGAACGGCTAAAGCGCCAAATTATTAATTGACAATTACGTGGGTTCAATTCCTGATGGATTAACACAAGGGATAAACTTTACCTGAAAATTTTCAAGTTAACTCCATACTCTGATCCTCACACACATAAATATATGAGAGCCAGCTGCAGACCTTCGCGAAGTGGCGCTGCAAAATCAGGAGACAAGAGATATACATATACCCAAGCACAAAATCCAATTAAATAAGCAACTAAATCGAATTAAATAGAATTCAATCACATTAACCAACCTGGAGCAGCGGGAGGGGCGCGGCGGAGGAAGGAGGTGCAGCGGGACGGTGGGAGGGGGCGGTGAATTACATGGTGGTGCTGGAGAGACGGTAGGCCGCGGGGAGGTGGCGCTGGAGTGGTGGGGCGGTGGTGGCGTGGCGCTGGAGCCTGGAAGATGGGCGGTGGTGCCGGCTGTGCAGCACTGCAGAGGCAAGAATTGTGGTACTGTTTCTTATGTTAAAGAATTAGTATTTTTTTCCCTTAAGAATAAATAATATAAAAATATATATATTGTAGGGACATATATGTATAATCCAGACTCAATTCTTAGTTACTCCCCATTTTCATATTGGGTGAACAGAAATAAATTTGAAAATGGGAGCTAACTAAATTTTTTTTTAAATGCATTGGGAGTTTTTTTTGAAATTGTCCCTTATTAACTTCATATTTATATTTCTTTTCTTATTTCAATGACGTGCACATCAAGTATATTAACAGAGCCAACAGACTTTCTCTCTAATCACCGTCTATTATTATAACTATGTTCAAGTTAGTACCTTTGGATCGTCACAACCTTCTTCAAATATGGAGAAATTAAGCGAAAGTTGTTTTTTTGGTTCTAAGCACGGTGTGCAACTCTTCCGACATCGTATCCCATGAGATCATGCAACCCTTGATCTCTTGCCACTTTTTTGCCAATACGATCGGTCCATGGATTAGTTGTTCTCTTCATATGATTTGGCCTCGCGATTCGGGTTTTCGAAGCAGCTCTCTATAGTCTTAAATGAGGTGAGCAAGAAGAGGTAGGTGGTATCTATTTCCTTAATAAGATCCACCACGATTTTTAAATTTGTTTTCATTTTAATTCTCTGAAAATGATTGTCCCACGTGAGAATAAGACCGTGCCGACGTCCCAACAATTTGGCTATCGTAATGGAGACCCAGTGGAGATGAACGGCAAAATCAAGAACCCATCTTCCCTCGTGATCTCTAATAACCTGGCCGTCGCAGCCGAATTGTTGTGATGGTAGTACCAAAAGAGGGACGGCATGATAGGAACCGGTGAAAATGTAATTTTGAGAGAATCTATTAGGAGCGAGTGAAAAAAAATAATAATTGAGAAATGAATCGTTATTCAAATATGGATAAAAATATTTATTAGGGTTGAGAATCCAATGAAATTCAAATTGTGATTTAGTGGGACACGTGATATCAATTTAAAGGTTGTAACAGAAAATTGGAGCTGAAAAATCTAGTAAAACAAAAAACATAGTGTGTGATTGTGAATGTTAGAAAAAAATATCTTGTAAAGCAAAAATAAGTAGAAAAAAATGTCTTGTAAAATCAGAACACCTTGTAAAACTTAGAAAACATCCCGTAAGACAAAAATATATCATAAAACACGATTTAATTTTTGTGAAGATTGAAGCAGGGAAAAAAATAAAAATTTCTTAAAATTCAACTGGATTCTCCTTCACTTTTTACTCCACCTATAGTTAACAGAATGCACGGCAAAAAGAAGAAGAAGAAGTCCTCAAATATTTCATTTTCATTTTTCTTCTTGTTCGGCCAATTCACCACGGAAAGAAGAAAACCTCAAATCTTTCTTTCTCTTCCACATGAACTCTTAAATGTAGCTTTTATTGAGAAGTTCAAACTTCAAACAAATACATTCTGAAATTTAAAACTTGGTCTTCAATTTATTCTATTTTTTAATTTACTTTATTTAAAAAGAAAAGTTATTTTTTCAAATATTTTTAAAATAGAAACAGTAAATTATTCAAAAAAGAATGACGTGAATTATCAATACGGGAGCATTTAATTTTCTTTTAAACATATGTCCCGGCATCCAACATTAACTTTCTAAGTGCTCTTTACTTCTTGTGTCATGTTTGAGTATGACATGATTGGAGGGTGTTGTGATAGGAAGCCAAAATACGTTTACTGTCATTTTGCAACAGGAGGATAATTCATGTTAGTAGGAATTAACATGTTTACGTTTCATGTTGAAATTGTGTGTTAGGATTAAAATTCTTTTTTTGCTCCTTATCTTTATCCTGTATCTTCCCTTTTATTTTTCATCAGATGGGTAATTCAGGTTTGTACTGATTGGAAACTTATAATTCACAAAATTTGCAGAAATCGCAAGCTATTGAAGGCGGAATTTATCCCATTTTGGAGTGCGGGACGCTGGAAAGGAGCCACTAGAAAAGTTTTGTCCAATTTTGGATATCCCCAAATTGCGTCTGTAGTTGGGAATTGAAGGTTATCCAATCCTTGATTTGGGATGTCGTGATGATGATAGCAATTTGAAGGTAATTTTTACATATCCACAGTACTTGTTGCAAAGTTGCGACTAGGGCGATTACGTAAAATGGGTATGTCAAGAGTTATTGTATTTGCGGTGGCATTCATCATTCGTTACTGAGTTATGAGGGTCTGCGTTGGCTGAATTCTTGAAGATTTATTTCAGGAAAACAATTGTTCATGGTTTTCATGCAACTCAAATTGTGCTTGTATTCTCATTAATCTGAGTTTTCCTGTATTTTGCCGTCGACCAGTGTGAATGTAAGCTAATAGATTACAAACATCACCCATTTATAGAGATTTAATAACATAACATCAGTACAGATGGTGGACATTATAATCTTTGGATGGTGCAGTTAGTCTGTTTGATGTCCAAAACGTGGGCACAACATATATGCAAGGAACAACATTTAGGTAAACATATATAAATGATCTGGTTTAGAAGTTGATGTGTCTCTTGGCTGGGCAACTACTTTCAACATCCTCGTTGTTATCATTGTTGAGAGTTGTGTTGTTGTGTTCATTGTCGTTTTCATCTTTCCTAGAGTAGTTGAGAATATGTCCTCGCCTTTTTGTGCTGCTTTCTTGGTCGTGCCACATGATGGGTGCCGAATCCACCAAATAATAATCCTAAACTACTAAACACAATAAATTGTGTATAGTGGTAAAGGGTCGATCCCACAGAGATTGGATGGTCTCGTAAATCTCTTAATAGCCTAGCAAACAAACAACAAAAGTAAAGAGAGGGGGGGGGGGGTGGTTAATGTAATAAACTAAAGGTGCAGGAAATAAAATAACAAGCTGAAATTAAACACTAACTAAAGAACATGAAATTAAAGTAGCTAGGAAATAATACTCTAGTCAAGTTATTTGTATGATTCAAACTAATGATTCGATCATAGGTGCAATAATAAACTTCAATTCCATTTGATAGATTGGCTGCGGTGGACAACAAGCTCTGCACACCCTAGTCCTTTCTTAAGTTTATAATGATCATGAGAAGCTCATTAACCATCTTCTTATCACAAAAGCAGTCTTAAAGATACGATCCTAAGATTTAACTTTGTGACAGCATTAATCATGAAAAGGACACCAATCCTAACCAACAAACTCAAGAAGCTTGGAATGTTTAAGTTATTATACATGCATCTCATCATTATCAAGCAAACATGGTGGTAAGCCTTCAATGATGTGTAACTCTTAGGCACATCTAACATGACAATTACGGATCAAGTTATTTGTGCAGTCAAATGAAGCAAGTATCAAGACAATAGTTGATCAGAAAATTATCCCAAAACAAGTCCATACAGTTCGAACAAGAAGCATGCATATACCAAGGAATTCGAAGATGTAAGAACCGATTAAACCTCACAAATCATAGCATGAATCACTAAATAACTTAACTAGAAACAAAGAGCTTAACTGCTGTTCATATTTACAGAAAATAGAGAGCTAACAAACTGTAAAGAACTGAACTTAAACTAGCTAAGCTTGTCTACAAAATATATGTTAAACTACTCCATAAACTATCTATGAAATTCAAGTAAAAGAGGGAAAGAAGGAGGAATTCTTGCTCTGATTGAAATAGGGGAGTAGACCCCTGTTCTTGCTGTGTTCCAGCAGCCTCAGCTGCTGCGTAACTCCTCTCCAGGCCCCCAAAGCTGAATTATCTCCTTCTTTCTCCTCCTCTCTACTTAAGATAATGATCCCCGGGGAACAAATTAACTTTTTCAAGTCCCAAAAAACATGATTAGGACTCTTGAAACTTCCAAAAATGCAGGATTAATTCTTGCATGTTGGCCATGTTAGCAAGCTGTTGCATGTGTGCCACCTGTCCCAACAAGAGGATTTAGCCGCACTTGTTGACCGTGGTCTGCTTTACGCGCATTGGCCTTAGGGATGATCATGTATTGGGGTCATGGCTCAGGCATTTTCAATACTTAGCATCTTTTCCTTCGTAATTCTGCCAAATCCCCCATTTATCAACTTGTTTCTGCAAAAGCCAAATAAAAGCAAATTAAGTAGAAATCTAATCCAATTCAGGGGGAAAAGAAAGAGTTTTTCATGTATTTTATGCACACTATCAAATCCCCCCACACTTAGACTTTTGCTTGTCCCTAAGCAACAACGTCTATTCCTAAACAACTGCAAGATGATCCCCACCAAACCACATCAGCCCCACAGTTTCTCAATGAGAAAATGTGAACACTAAAATAAGCATCATAACAAGTCTCCACAACCTTCAAGATGGAAAAGAACAAATCTTAAGTGTTTAACTTGCTAGAGAATGTTAAGGAATTCAGAATTCATTTAATCATGCACATTTACCAAATAGCAATCACAACATATGATCAAAGGGTGCTTATTCTGGACTGTCTAAATTTCAACAAAACAAAAGGTAAAATGAGGGTTCCGACATAACACTTATACCAAAATTTAAAACGTTGTCTATTTCGGGTGTCATAATACCGCTTTGGTAATATATGACTATCCCTAGACTGCACTTAGTGCATCACTCATGGTCACCCATTTTTTTAATTTATGATTCGTATTCAGCCTTAGGTAACCAGCGGAGTGAAACGAGCGGATTGCATCAAGCAAATGGCTATGACAGCCTTATTCAGAGAGCAATGGCTTTAAAAGCCTTATTCAGAAGCTAATGGCATTACAGCCTTATTCATAACATAATCCCTCAATTAACATTAGCATTCAGCATCAATAACATTCTTTAGACAGTCCAAAAATTACACTCTTTTTCACACATGAAGGTCCAATTTAAGCATGCAATTTCAATTTTCATCCATTAATCCAAATTCAAAAACATTCTCTATCAGAGCGAAAGAACTTATAAATTTGATCAATTCCACGAATCAGACATGGAAATTCATGTTATTTCAACCAATTTTTCATGTTCAAAAGTTCTCAATTCAAAACATGTTGCACATGGTCAGGTTCAAACTAACACAACTGCACAAAAACACCCCAAAAGGAACTAAGGACCTGAGCAAAAAGAGCTAGAAAGACTAACAACTAGGTTATCAAATTAGGCAGAAATACAATAGGACCAATCAAACAAACATGCAAAATAGTCATCTTTACATGTTTTTCATCCTCTACTAATCCAGCCAAAATATTCATAAACTACCAGAATATCTCCCCCACACTTATTCCACATTATCCTCAATATATAATAAAAGAAAAGGTAAGAGCATGAGGACTCCCCTGAATGTATTTATTGAAACTGTCAGGGATTCATGAGGCTAAGGGATGATCATCCTTTGCAGTCTGGGTCCTGGAGCCCTGTTTCTGCCATAATCTGAAAATTACGGAAAAAGCGGTCCTTAGTCAAGAAACACACAGAGAAACACAAAGTAAATAACAGCAAATCAAAAAGGATTGGGTTGCCTCCCAACAAGCGCCCTTATTTAACGTCCTAGGCTAGACGATATGTGACATCACTTGACTTCAATTAAAATCCTTCACATCTTTCATGGGAAAACCTACATAAAATCCTTTCAAATAATGTATGTTCAATATTAAAAGGTCTTCCTCATGGCTGTTGAAATCCCCTATATGACAAAGATATATGTGAGTGCATAGAAATGCTTTCTTCCATTTAAAACTCAACTTATTAGGAAATTGACTCAATAAGGATTGATAAAACAACCACTTAGCTTCAACAAAGTAGGATTTCCTAAAAAGCAATTGAGAGTGAGAGCTAAAAACATTTTTATCATCACAGTCCAACTCAAAAGATGCACCACATGGAAGGGGACTAATGAAACCCATGTCATCTAAACAAAACAACTCACTAGGAGACTTTATGGAATCAAACATAGCAAATTTAACAACATTTCCATTAAACTCCATCTTGAGTGTGTGATCAAACTCATTGATTTTTGTTTTAGATATGTCAAGAAAAGGCTTTCCTAACAAAACATCAAATGAGTTATCAACAACAAAGAAGTCCACGGGGAAAATCATGCCATCAATTTGAATCAAAATATTTTCCAATATGCCCTTAGGATAAACAATTGTTCCATCATCAAGTTTAATGATCATACCTGTTTTTCTCATGGAATTAATATGCAAGTGTGAGCAAATAGACAAAGGCATCAAATTAATAGAGGAACTATAATCACATAAGGCTCTATCAATTCCAATAGTTCCTATTTTGCATGGAAGAGCAAATAAACCTTTAACATTACTCACTTGAGGTATCTCTTCTTGAATGACATCAGAGAAATACTTTCCAATACTTACCTTCCCATAACAAGGCATACTTTCCTTAGTTGCACACAATTCTTCAAGAGAATTCATATATTGAGGCATAGATTTAATTGCATTAAGTAATGGAATGTTTACCTCGACATTGTAAAGTGCCTTTAGGAACATTGATTCATCATTTTGGAACTCTGATTCATCTTTTTGAAACTCAACATACCTCTGTGCGGTTAGGTTTGGGCTGATCAAAGGTTGAAAATTTACAGCAGGTCTGGATTCCTCGTCTGACCTTAAGCCATGGTCATGCCTTATGCTCATGTCTGTTGTACAGTCCTGCTCTGTTTCAATTCCAGAAATTTGTACTGCTGTATTATGCTCTGTTTCAGCCCCTGTTTTCTGTACTACTTTTTCATTTCTTAATTGGTCATCATAACTCGTCCATTTTTCTGCAAGTAGCTCAAGTTTTGTTTCTTTATCTTCCAATCTTCTCACCGAGGAAGCTAATTCTCCAATTTGATTTTCCAACTTCTTTTGAAACTGCTGCATGTTATTACGGGTCTCTTGTTGGAATTGCCACATTTGTTTCATGCTTGTCCGAGTTTCCTGTTGAAATTGTTGTGCATTAATCATAAAGGCTTTAAACATATCCTCAAGAGACGTACCTGAATTGGAAGATGATGGATATTGTTGTGGAGGCTGAATTGCACTTGATGTGTGATTAAAATGATAATCATTCCGTGCGGGCTGAAGTTCCTCATCAAGTAATGGACACTTATCAGTTTTGTGAGGTCCCGTACACACTCCACATTGCTCGGTTATAGGCTGCAAATGAGAAAAAGGATCACCAAGGAGCAAAGGACATACATTGGCTGGGTGGCTTCCCATACAAATACCACAAATATCACTTTGAGAGCTTAAATCCATTGATGACAGCATGTTGATTCTTTCAACTGACTTCTCTGCACAAAAAGAAACACTTAGCTATCAAAAGAAAAACAAAACCAATTAGAACCAGTCCCCGGCAACGGCGCCAAAATTTGATGGGTGCCGAATCCACCAAATAATAATCCTAAACTACTAAACACAATAAATTGTGTATAGTGGTAAAGGGTCGATCCCACAGAGATTGGATGGTCTCGTAAATCTCTTAATAGCCTAGCAAACAAACAACAAAAGTAAAGAGAGGGGGGGGGGGTGGTTAATGTAATAAACTAAAGGTGCAGGAAATAAAATAACAAGCTGAAATTAAACACTAACTAAAGAACATGAAATTAAAGTAGCTAGGAAATAATACTCTAGTCAAGTTATTTGTATGATTCAAACTAATGATTCGATCATAGGTGCAATAATAAACTTCAATTCCATTTGATAGATTGGCTGCGGTGGACAACAAGCTCTGCACACCCTAGTCCTTTCTTAAGTTTATAATGATCATGAGAAGCTCATTAACCATCTTCTTATCACAAAAGCAGTCTTAAAGATACGATCCTAAGATTTAACTTTGTGACAGCATTAATCATGAAAAGGACACCAATCCTAACCAACAAACTCAAGAAGCTTGGAATGTTTAAGTTATTATACATGCATCTCATCATTATCAAGCAAACATGGTGGTAAGCCTTCAATGATGTGTAACTCTTAGGCACATCTAACATGACAATTACGGATCAAGTTATTTGTGCAGTCAAATGAAGCAAGTATCAAGACAATAGTTGATCAGAAAATTATCCCAAAACAAGTCCATACAGTTCGAACAAGAAGCATGCATATACCAAGGAATTCGAAGATGTAAGAACCGATTAAACCTCACAAATCATAGCATGAATCACTAAATAACTTAACTAGAAACAAAGAGCTTAACTGCTGTTCATATTTACAGAAAATAGAGAGCTAACAAACTGTAAAGAACTGAACTTAAACTAGCTAAGCTTGTCTACAAAATATATGTTAAACTACTCCATAAACTATCTATGAAATTCAAGTAAAAGAGGGAAAGAAGGAGGAATTCTTGCTCTGATTGAAATAGGGGAGTAGACCCCTGTTCTTGCTGTGTTCCAGCAGCCTCAGCTGCTGCGTAACTCCTCTCCAGGCCCCCAAAGCTGAATTATCTCCTTCTTTCTCCTCCTCTCTACTTAAGATAATGATCCCCGGGGAACAAATTAACTTTTTCAAGTCCCAAAAAACATGATTAGGACTCTTGAAACTTCCAAAAATGCAGGATTAATTCTTGCATGTTGGCCATGTTAGCAAGCTGTTGCATGTGTGCCACCTGTCCCAACAAGAGGATTTAGCCGCACTTGTTGACCGTGGTCTGCTTTACGCGCATTGGCCTTAGGGATGATCATGTATTGGGGTCATGGCTCAGGCATTTTCAATACTTAGCATCTTTTCCTTCGTAATTCTGCCAAATCCCCCATTTATCAACTTGTTTCTGCAAAAGCCAAATAAAAGCAAATTAAGTAGAAATCTAATCCAATTCAGGGGGAAAAGAAAGAGTTTTTCATGTATTTTATGCACACTATCACCACACGTTAGTGATTGCTGGAGATACTGCAACTTTCCCTCCGTTCGTCAATCAAATGTTGGTTCTCTGCTTTTTTTGTTAATAAATGGTAGTTTCAAAGTTCACAATACTATGGTATATGATATAACAACGACCGAAAATAAACTATGTTTAGATATGTAATTGAGTAATGTAGTTGTTGTATCCTCACCATAGTCAAGTGGAATTTCGTCTATTATTGGTAATGACTTTTATTGTGGTAGTGGGTCGATTATAATCTCGAAAAACCTGTTTGGTTTTGCAAGACGAGTGGTGATCCAGGTAGCGTTTCTAGCCCACTCCGGCCTAAAGATTGAATTAAGCTCGTACCACAATCGTTCCATTGGATATCTTTGGTAAGCACCGCCAAGTTCAAAATTCTGCATACCAATAAAATAAGTTAGTTGGTATTGTTGATGTTTAGATGAATAACAGTTACATATGTTTGTAGTATTTTCATTATGTTGGGAACGTATTTTATTTTTTCCTAATAATAAGTGCCTTATATTGAATATTTACCATACCTGTCGAATTGATCTCCACGTGGATTCGGAAGTGTGGATGCTTAAAGTGTTTTCATCGTAGTGCACATCTTTGTGGTTGGTTATGGCACTCCAAGTATGGTACCTCATCTCCGACAGTTCAAATCTATGCGTAGGTCATCGAACGTGATTTGGCCCGGGGCGAAGATAGTGAGGTAATCCCATATTGTTGAAAAAAATTCATTGTCATTCTTTGTCAGCACTCTCTTTTGAAACAAAGCTTCATTCTGCAGCTCTTTGTGGAATTCTTCATCCAAATGTTCTGTCCAGATACTATCGAAAAATATACCATGTTTGGAGAGGAACCTAGCCATTTATCAGGAAAGTATTTTTGTAGATGCAGGGGGTGATATGTTTCCACCATCTTTATGGAGTATGTAATGTATTTATATAGAATTTTCAATTAGAATGATATGCAATTGGATTTGTCTAGATGGGTTGTTTTGTCCCAATGAAACATAGTTTGATATTTGATTCTGTAATATAATTATTATAAAGTGAAAACCCTTTGTCCTTTTTTTTCACATCGAGTTGAACCAACTCTGAAAGATTCTTGACAAAAACAGACATCACTGTAAAGATTCTTTATTATTAGATGGGTTCTCAGTCTGAATGATTTCTCCTACTGAACCCTAAACCCATCTCTGTGAAACTATGTGTATAAGTGCATTTGTGCATACTTACAAGTATTACGTAAACATTACTGGATGTATGTACATAGTTAGAAATTGATAATTTCATATGGTTGTCGCAATGGAGAATGTATTTTTTTTTTAAATTAAACAAAATGCTAGCCTGACCAACTTTTGTTATACAATTATTCCATATCTTAAATATGATAAAATACACGATTACATTAATACGAATAAATATTTGTTGGTTATTAAATAAATTTATTTAGTTGTGTGCGGGGAATTAAAGTTTTCGAAGCAAATTTCAGATGTCTTTTTTTTTGAAAGTATATTTTCAATGATTTGCATTGTTTTCCCATAAATCCGACAATTTATTCTTCTTCAACACTTTCATGGAAAACATACACTCATTTTGCATCTGATTACAAGATTCTTCGTCCAATTTTTGGGTGAAGATAGCTTTGGAAATTATGTAGTGCTTAGAGATGAACTTGGCCATTTATTGGAGTTATATTATAGTAATGTGCCCGTTTATCATGTATTTGTACATAAAATTTGGGTATGTATTGTATTTACGTAGATACCTTACCGACATCTTGCCTTAGTATTGCTCAGCAGTAAATGAAATTGTACAAAATAATCATATTTTTCTGCATTGTCCAAAAGCATTAAATTATGCAACAGAAAATTAGATTTAGACTTACCTATATTACTCCTACCTAAGAAAGGTTTCAATGTTTGATCCTAATGTTGAACTTTATTTGTAATGTTTTCCTGATTATATAAATTTTATATGTCTTGTTTGTTATAGTTAAATATAAAAATTAATTGTAATTTATATTTTCAAATTTTATAGGGATAACCATTCACATTCTTCAAACAAATACACATACAATTATGTATGCCTTATTTTTGTCATTTATGTAATTATGGTTAATATGTATAGATACAAATTTGTAGGGAGTTATGTACATTTTTTACCATTACCATGAAACTTCTCATAGAAATTGCCATAGTTGTCTTATTTACTATTCCAATTTTAGAAAATTGCCAAAGGAATATCACAACACGAAGTACATCCCAAACATTTACATATGTTGTGTTGAAATATTATGCAAATTCCTTTTCAAAGTATTATTTAAATGTCCAACACTGTGTTACCGATAGCAACCACCATTATTTTAACAAAGACGAACAACATTATTTTAAATTGATTGTTATTTTCATAAAATTGAGACGGCCGGCCAAACAAAATAATTTTTCATGGCACACCATCTACATTGTCAATAAAATGGTACCACGGTAGAATATATATGGCAAGAACCGTTACAAACATGGATTATCATGGTTCAACACATCGTCATTTTGATGGAACGCATACTTGTCTAATACGGCTTGCATTCGAAGATCTCCTTCAAGAGGAACCATTTGTCGTCCCCTTTTTCATAGTACATCAGTCCAAATCTGTATTTCTGTAGTAGAATATAGTAATTATTGATACAGACGCATTGGAAAGTAATTTAATTAAGAGTAAATGTTACCTTGTGGATAGCTTCCCAAACCTCTGTAGGTACGCGTACGTAGTTCTGGTTTGCCACATGTGTCACCCCATCTCGGGACTGAAGGTCCTTGAAAATTTTATTTCGAGATAGCATTTTGTCTTAAATTCAAGGTATTTCCAGTCGAATGTGGCTCCCCGTTTTCTCATGGAGCACCTCTGTTGCCTCCTTCATGACACATAGTCGTGGGTATTCAGCAATGCACACCCCTCCTCCCTCTTTTTCCATAGAAAAGGTATGAAATGGCACTCATGTTCCGCAGACCACCCACCTGTGTAAAAGAATTTTTCTTGCAGAATTTGTTTGGCAAGCTCAACTATCTTTGCTTAATCTATATTTCAAAGCAAAAGTGAATTATAGAGCACAATAGGTTGAATACTTGCCATATACTAACTTCCTTCACAACTATATTAACGCAGCACGCGGATATGAACAATATAGTCCTCCTTGTGATGATACAACTTTTGGGTAATGTGCTCCGTATACATGCAAACGTCTCATCTTACCTTCATTTGTATTGCAACAAGATTATAATCCTGAAGAGGGGATATGGTGTGATACATGGTATATCCATTGGAATAATGAAGCTTAAATTGTTATATTTGGCCCACATTTTACATTGGTTGTGGATAATTGATCAACCTTGTGTTTTATGTAGGAAAAATGTGGCTGGATGGTTTTTTGACCCAAAAGATTAAATATTTTGAAGCAAGTTTGGCAGCCTATACGTGAGGCCTATGCAGCAAAGTCCCATCTTTTCTTTTGGAGTTACAAGACAATGATTGGCCCGTTATGAAGAGCAGCCCAAATTGGGTAAACTTTGGAGCAACAGTTTATCACAACAAATTCAACCCCATGCATCAAAGATTGCAACGGTTAGAGTTGGAAAAGAAACCTCCACTCCCACTTTCTCTTAACATTTAATCCGCCCAAATAGAGAGAGTAATTGCTACTTGAAGGTGGCCATTATTTGGAGGTTTAAGGCTATGATTTATGGCTAAGAACATGGGATCATGGGGTGAAAGTCAAGTGCCATCCCTTGCACTACAAAAGGCGAAGCATCGGCTGGAAAATGGATACACACTCCCATACACACTTTTCACACGAGAGAGAAGGAGTCCATCCCTCTACTTTAGTTTTACTCTTTTAATTTTATTTTAGACTTTGTTAATTTCCCTTGTTAGTGATTTTCTAGTTTCGTTTTAGTCGGGATTTTCCTAGTATGCATTAGGTTTTGTGAGACTACTTCTTTTGTTGATTAATTCAAGTTATCCGTTTTATTTCTAAATTAACGTTATTGTGTTTGTTCTATTCTTTGATTAATTTAAGACGTCGAATCTTAGGATAAGCAATTCACATACAACTAGTTAATTCGTTTGGTGGAGTCTAACCGGACAATTAACGAAATGGCAATCAACACTAGGTTGTTAAGTTCGGCTGATTTTGTGTTGTGGGATATTACGGTCTAATTAGGCGAAGTAGAAGTTTCTACTTAGTCGGTTAGGGCTAGTGTTTCTTTAATACGTAAAGCAATTATCCGGTTGAATCTTAAAAGGAGTTTCTGATAGGGTTATTGGTTAATTAGGGGACGATTATTAGGAGTTCCTTCTAGTCGTTCTAAAAAGTAAGAAGAAACGAGGGAGCCTAAGGTACTGGTAACTATAGCTAGCCTAACGAGGAATTAATCACCCTGTCCATGATCATAGCCTGATGCATGCGTAGGAAAATCCCAGTTATTTGTCATCTACTGAATTAGTCTAAGTGTTTACTATGCTTAATTATTTTATTTGCTTACTTAGTTAATCTCGTTTTATTTAATTCATTATTAGTATAATTAAATCTCAAAATCCCCCATTTTAATTATTTGTTCATTTCCTTAGCATATAAAAGTTACTATTTCACCCAATCCTCGTGGATCGATATCCGTTGCCACTATTTTGCAATTTAATCGTGTGCAATATTTGGGGATTTATTTTTGGTGGCTTCGACACTCATCATGGTGCCTCATCTTTTGTAATCTTTTGGCAGCAAGTTAGATTATATTCCTGAAAAAAGGACAGACGCACGGGCACGCTTTGTAGTAATATTTATTCTTTATGGATGCATGAGGACGTGGTCTGTTATTTGTGATTAACAACTTTTTATGCGTAGCTCAATAATGGGTATGTAAGTATAAAGTGTCATTGGAAAAGAAGCTGCAATAAAGCCATAAGAATCAGAGATGCTCCTTTGAATATTGCAAGGGTCCCCGTGCTGCCTAATGTGCATAAGTACCAATATTAGTTGGTTTATTGTTCATGTGCAATTAATTGTTTGGTTGACCAGTGCATGCTTGCTTCTTACTCTATCGATATAATAGTGACATATAGTTAGTCATTTTCCATACAAGAAATGTTAACCCAAAGAACTCCCTCAAAAATGGCTGGAGGCTCTAATACCCGTCGGCGTGAAGGACGCCGTCAATATCGCATTACCAACAACACGATCACAGACGATAACGTAAACAAAATCATTGCGGAGGTCCACAAAATTTGCTATATGATGAGCTGTGTCCGAACTTAATTTGCACTAGAGAACATATGCTCGTATACTTTGGCGAGGCCATTGTTTCCTACTGGAATCGACCGGTTACACCTGCTGTGGTTGAGGAGAAAATGATTGAGCTTCGAGGTAAGTATGTACGCTTTTGGAGGTACATATTGAACCATAGCCTTAAGTACAATCACCACACGAATGAGGTTACACTTGCGCCGCATTATATCCAAGAATTTTTTTATCAGGTAGAGATTGTGTAATTCTATGTGAATTCACCATGTACTTGTTAATTTATCCCATTACAAGTGAATAACACATTTTGCACAACAGGAGACGGAAGAAGAGGATCAATTCCAGTGGAATGGGCCGAGTCATTTCAAGGAACTTCACTGTATATTTCGACAAAAAGGTCTTGATCATTTCTCTAATGAGCCGGTCGACAATGTGGTCTGCCCTCATGTCAACCCGTACCTTGATGAAGACGACTTCTATGGACGCGGTCATGAATGTGTTGATCCAGATTGTGATCACGGGCGTTGATTGCTTCTAACTTATGTCGGCAGATAGTTCTTGGGGAAATGTTAATGTGTAACAATCGTTGGGTTCTTCCCTTTCCGTTCCTTTTTTTTTTTTTTTGCTTTTGGTATGTGGTATTTGTGTTTGGTATGTTGAGTAGATGTCTATCTTATTGTCCGTTTGTTGTGTTTTGTGTTTTTAATGTTGTTATGTGTACTGTATTGTAAAATTCATATGATAATTTTCAATCGTTTTCATACGATTTCAATCGTTAATCCATCTAAGGTTTTTCAATCGATAATCCAACTATGTCCGAAGCACGTAGAACTAAGGTTTTGCATTTCAGCATTTTCGGGCTTGTTTCGATAATCATTCTTATTTCATTATGATTTGGTGGAGGTGACGAACTCATTTATAATCAAAATCATTGCACATAAATTGGTAGTTTGATTTGGCGAACTTAAATTTTACGAGTTAACATACATTTCGCCATGTACATTTATGTACGAATCATAATTAACATTCAACGTACTGTTATGCTTTTTGTAGTTAGCGATTCATTGATTCAATTAATTGATTCATTGTTTACAATAGTCTTCACGTTGCATACAGTTTTATTTATAATTATCCCACTACAAATTTGAAAATGTAGGAGGGATCCGATTGTAGCACAACCCATAGATTCAACTACAACATACTACTGCGCCCCTACATATATATCCTGGACATTAGGCGCACTACTAGTACATATTTTTACATATATATTGACATAATTTGAGACATCAAATGATGTACTCAACAAAATATGGGGTTGCACTAATCAAATGACAAAAGAGGCATCCTTGTTACGCAGTTTGGGATTACATGGGCACATGAAACGGTATCACGTTAGGGTCGACGTAGTTCTCAGCCGGCTCTCCAGGCAATATGGCAGCCCTTTTCTTACAAAAAACACTGTGAAGGCAGACAAAATGAGTGAAGCCATCAATACGGAACGACACCTCCTCTTCAGTTTCCTATAATATTCACATCAAATGTCAGGAGTGCATAATATTAGTTCATCTCAAGAACAACTTTATGTTAAACAATTTACTGGCGGGTAACAGTGACGACATTAGTGAAAGCGTTGTACTCAACACCTAGCTTGAACCTCCATGTATAGAGCCGAACATATTTCCTTCGAAGTTGCACGACTTCATTCATCACCTCATCTGCTGCGAAAGTACGGCCGAAGTTGAAGCTCAGAACATTCGCTGTGTCATCACAAATGTTTATGAAATTTTCCTGAACAGTTGGAGATAGTACATTGCAGCAAACATGCAGGAAGCGTGGGAAGAAATGGTACTCCTCGGGGGGGAGGGGGGGATGAAGAAAGCAGGTGGTGGTGGTAGGATAACACGAAGGAGGCACGGAACCACAACATTGTGATTGTCATTCCTTGCATGAGAGTCGTTGTTGTTCCGCCCGTCGTTGTGAGGGTTGTTTGCGCTGCCGTTCTCCATGATCTTTTAACTGCAAATGGCCTATGGAAGAGAGGAATAATAAATAGGCAGAAAAACGACCAAGGGTAGTTCAACACTGCAGTTGTGTATTGAATGCCCATAATGTATTCATGTTTGAACTACGATCTGCTGGGCGTAGTTATGACAGATTTTTTAGACTTCCAATTAATGCGAAGGAGTATAGATTGGGTATACTAATTCTGTAAGAAAAAATGGCTCAATTGGCGGACTAATCAAGTGCTCTGCAACTTTGCAGGCATTAAAGGCTTCTTTGCATGTATGGGTAGTTGTTAATAGTACTTAATATAGCTCCCGTAATTACTCCCTACTGTTGATGCGAGTTGGGTTAAGAAAATAATTTGAAATATATATAGTTAAATTGTTTATGTTAGTGTAAAATTAATAATCATATACTATTGCCAAATAGTTAAACTACAAAAACAATTTGCCGAGATAAATATGAAGACTACAATAATTGCAATATTAGTAATAGAAATTTGAATAAGTAATGCAACTAAAAATATTTATAATAATAAATAATATTATTAATTATAATAATAATAATTAATAGTACCGTTATTATAGTAATATTACAAGCATTAATAAGAATAATAAAAAAATTGTTTAAAAAAATTAATAAAGACGATTAGTGTCATTGAGACATAACAGTTTTAAAAATAATAAATAATAACACTCCCCATTTCGTGAAAAAATAAAAAGTATCCATATTATTAATATTATTATTATTATTATAGTAATATTCCATGCACAGTACAAGTCATACTATAATGTTTTCAGAAAGAACATATTCTCCTCAATATGGTCCAAACAAACCAACACTCTAGTTCACAAGAGGTACAGTGTTTGTATAACAATTAGCAGTGCTATTTATATATTCCAGCTTGTGATGTATTGATGGGCAACATGTAAAAAAAGCTTACATCTATTATTTGTAAAACGATATTTAAAATTCACAAAACGGATGAAGAAGCAGAGCGTCAACGAGAAGCTAGACTCATTCTCAAACACCGCGTGTCGTTGCATGAATACAAGACACAACTTCTCATAACATTGATGCATCATTGGGCTATGGATCATGAATCGTTGGAACAAGAACATGTGGTTCAAGAAGCGATCATGTTTCTCGGGGCAGATTTGCCAATCCTAGTTTGTAAGCGTATTGAGAATAGGGTGGTGTATCATAAGATATGCCAGCTTCATCAGCCATTTGCCTAGTTTCGTAAATTTATAAATCAAGCAGGTGTTAAATACGAATTACTAGCGAATATTATCGGCCAATGGCCGGACGTTAGGTAATTTTACTACATTCACTTACTCTAACAATTTTTGGTGTATGGGTAAATGCATTATGACCTGATTGATTTTACAAAATTTGTAGGAAACTGCAAAGGAACGCGCATTCAAGGCTACTGGAATGCCACAATACCGGCCTTTGAAGTACTTCTTCAGGACCAAAAGAGCAGCCTTGACATATTACGAACTTACAGAGAACGATGTCAGGACATTGCCCGACAGAGACTCATCGGACGACGAATGGTAATGTCGTTCAGTTGCAAATGAACGTTACTAATAAAATTTCAATTATGATTATGCTCTGTTGCCCTTTTACTTTTATCATCCTGCAGGAGTACTCAATTGATCATCATAATAATATTAAAATAATCTATGGGACCTGTGTGATGATAAAGAATTGATGAATGTATGTTAAGAAATGCATTGTTAGATGCAACTTTGGTTTGTATGCAGTAAATTTAGGCAACAATATTTCGTTGTAATATGGGCGTGTTCACTAATGACACGTACATCAATAAAAATCTTGCATATTCTATTGATGCAATGTTCTTCGTTAGAGCATATAACCAGACCATGGGTTGTTAAGGATTTGTAATTTATAGAACACAAGAAATAGTTACTCCAAATTGTTTTGAGCCTTCACATATTTCAAAAGTTACAAAATGATCATATATAATATTTCTCCCACACCAATTGTACTAAAAGTCATGGTATATATTTACATACAAAAACCCACATATATTTGTCCTTACATATCTACTCAACCTGCTGCTGGTAACCTATTTACATATTCTATTTACATGCATTTATATAATTGCTAAGCAACCTGATAACTACGCTACTTTTCAAACCATAACAGTAGGACTAATATAAAAAAGAAGGCGTTAACTAAGAACCTTCAATACCAGCTTATGCAGATAACAAAAAGACCAACACCAGGATTAGTAGATGTATGATTTTTACCTATATACACAAAAGGCAAGCATCAGCTTTCCACCCCATCACAGTTTCATTTAATCAGTCCACGGATGACTTTGAATACCATATTGACACGGGCATCGTCCGACATTCCAAAAAATGTATCCATTGTTTTTGGATTGTTCGCAAGCACATTCGTGGCATCCACATGTTGATCCAAACTGATAGCAATTGGAAGTTCACCTATGGCTTTGTAAAGCTCACGCCTAGATCGCGTGGCATCAACCTTTGATCCCATACGGGTCACCACCTCCTTGAATGAATTCGCAACACTGAAGCAAATCTCTGAAATTGAATCCACAATCTGATCCTCACCTTTTCCACATCTCTTGTGCTTTGTTGGTTTCTTAGACATCTCACCACGTTCAGTCGGAGATGGATTACGATTAGGAGTCTTCTCATCCTTCGAAAGCATGACTGGATGATAAGAATTCCCTTCACTCTCCTCCATGACTGTATCAGCATCCAAAGGGACCCGTTGTGCAGCAGTATCGAAGTCCATCGCAGCTTGGCCATTTGCACGATCCTTGCCATTTATTTCCACCCACGCCTCGTAATAGGAAGATGACTTACCGCGTATGGCATGATGTGTTGGATAGCTCTACCAATATATATGAATTCAGGTTGTTTATATAGAAAAATATATGAATTAAATGTTCAACAATTATAATGAAATAATTCCCACATCTATCTCAAGAAAAGTGTCCCATTGTTCCGGTTCAGCTTGTTGTGTTGCTCGTAGAATTCCATCCAAAACCACTCATGCCAAGTGCAGTCGTTATTTGAAAGTATAATTTCTTCCAAGATGTATAGTTGGACGAATTGTTAGGATCTCCTTTCAGTTCAGTATCTGGCATATAGACCCTCAGCGTTTGTTCAAGTTGGGCGAGAAATCCCATACGAAACCCATTCGGGGATTTCCAACCATCTACTATGATATCCCGGAAAGCAAGTAGCAAATTCTTCTCCTCCGAGGCTGACCACGCATGTCGGGACTTGGATTCCTTTCGGGAAGAGACTGGCTTCGAGATCGTCGGTTGTGTCTACATCTGTAAAAATTCATGGTCAAATATAACACTAACAACAGTTAAGCACTTAAGCTGAATATGAGATTTACTATGATTCTCATAGTCATAATGATTGTATCTCACAAAACAGTAGACAACGAGCAACAATGAATTAAAGAGAGTAAAAGTTGCATAAACAGCGTCACCCGTACGTACACAACCAACAAACAAGGTAGTCATGTAACAATTCTAATAACTGCATATGTCAAACTGAAATTACATAGAACGAGGTACGAATGTCAGCAAAATGCTAAAATAAACAAGGACAAACAATGTTCAAACTTTGCAATATAATCCATAGGAATCAGACCAATCATATGATCTCATTAATTTGTTCGATGCCTCCATTCGTTGTACATGTTTTGGGCCATTTGATCTAGCATATTACTCTATAGGGTAAATGTTTCAACATGGTCGATAGTATTCACATTATCATCACAATCATTCACCACATTTTTCTCAACTAGGTGTTCTATTGGGTCCACATCCATCTCACGTCTGATAAAATTATGCAGCAAACAGCAAGCTAATATTATTTTGTTCTGAGTATCTATCCCATAGAAGGACATGCTCAATAAAATTGAACATAGCATTTTTAGGATTCCAAAGGTTCGCTCTATGCAATTTCTGGCCTTGGCATGGCGCATATTAAACAATTCGCTAGCATTTCTAGGACGGTTCGTAGAAGATTCCCACTCTTATAGGTGGTATTATCCGCCTATGTAAGGTGCCAAGAACCCTTCCCCATTAGTGTATCCAGCATATCACAAATAATAGTTGCCTATAACAAAAAGAGATAAGTTAAAAAATGTGGGGGGAAAAATTAAACATGTATATAAGATTACAACATGAAACTGAACATGTTGCTTACCTCTTGGAACTTTGAACCCATTTGGTCTGTAGATTGCATCACGAAGAACACGGCCATCCGCAACAGATCCTTCCTAACCAGATAACACGTAGATAAAGTTCAAATTACAATCACATACGCCGAGCATATTGACTGCGCAAAAAGGTTTCCTAGAACAATATCTTGCTTTATCAGTTGCATGAACACGGACGGGAATATAAGTCCCATCTAGAGCACCCAAACATCCCTAAAAAGAAGTGTAATTAAACTGAAATTATGTAATTCCAACAAAACAACATAAAAGGATTACGACACTATTAAATGGAGGTATACCTTGAACCATCTCCATCTTTCATCGACAGAATCAACTGGCACAGGTTCTGGATTAACAAGAAAAACCTCGTGGCATCGAATTACAACATCTAAGACTCTGTGAAAATGTAAACTGACCGTTCTACCGGACCGGGTAAAGGATTTCTTAACAACACAATTCTTCTCATGGTGACCAGTAATGCTCAGGAACATAGCCACCTGGTCATACACAGACACACCCTTGGTGGGTGTCAATCCACCTCTTCCTTCCAATACATAACAGAGTTTCCGAAAGGGTTACCTACCTAGAAGAAGTAAATCACTGCACCCTTGTTCATCTGAAGATATTAGACCATGCAAATGAGTTAATTGATCCGATATCCTAGCTAGGATACTATATTGCCTACGAAGTATGCCACGATTTCGTGGACGTCTAACAAAGCCGGACTGCAGTAACCACATAACAATAACAAGAAAATTCATGATTTGTATCCGAATGACTTCGACAACAACCAACACCTCGCCATCTTCCCCTTCAATGTCCATCCCAATATAGGCCTCCTGTATATAATTACATATAATATACCAAAACAAAAATAGCCAAAAAAAAAAAAAAACAACAACTGCAAAACCAGGTTTCTCAAATGCCCGTACAAAATTTCAAACAACATAATATACCGGAGATTGAACCTTGCAAAAAAAAGATATGTGAACCTGTACAACATATTCACCTAAACATGAAGAACATAGGTCATATAGATGGGAAAAAGTAACAAAGCTTAAAGGTTATACCACACAAAAAAATTGGCACCCAAGTGCAAAACTACAACAAAAGAGAGCTAAGAAAAAATTGATTTACGGTGAATACGCCTTTCCAATTGAAGAAACCCTGCACCCCAAAAAACCCTAGCTGAGCAAGACGAAGCGCGCGTTCGATTTCGGCAACTCCACAGCTGATTCGTAGATCATTTAAATGGGGAAATGAGAGGTTCAGCATTGTTAAATATATGACAAAAATTTCGCGGGGGATTTGTCCTGAAATTTTTCATTTTGGAGGCAACTTATCCCTCGCCCTAAAAAAATCAGACCGATGCATGCGCCTCCAAAATTTCAGTGGCAATGACTTGTAAATTATAGCAACAGTTGGACTGAAATATCATTTTGAAGATCATGTTAATTGTTCGGTGATTTAAACACGCAAAAATAGCGTGTGATCGTTCACACACATCTTCACACATACCCTATAGGCCCAACCAATTCACACGGACCAGGCACTAGATGAAGTAAACAAAAGATTAAAGCTTAATCATGGCTTTCTCGTGAAAGTAAAGGAGCACTAAAGGTTTTCGGTGCGATAACTAGGGGTGTGCTCTGAGCCGAGCTGGCTTGTGAGCCGCACAAGCCGAGCTCAAGCTGGCTCGACTCAAACTCGAACGATGTCAAGCTCAAGCCAAACTTAATCGAGATCGACTTGTGTGTCAAGCCAAGCTCAAGCCTATTTCTTTGAGGCTCGAGGCTTGCAAGCCGGCTCGCAAGCTAGTATATATATATTTATATTATATATATTGATATTTATATATACATATATTATAATGTTTAATAATTTATATATATAAATATGCAGTAAATTAATCTATATTTATATGATTTAGTAATACTAAATATATGATATATTATATATTTTTATCTACTTATTTTGATGATAAATATGATTTAATAATATCGCAATTCAATAATTACAGCAACATATAATTCTATACAATACTACTAACATATTACTATGATAATATATAATATTTATCCAAACAAATAATTTAATAAAAAATAGATTCAATCTACTATAATAAATAATTAATTATATAAGTATATATCTTAATAAAATATTAGTTAATAATTTATTTGGTATAATTATACAAGATATATAACATAATCTATTACTATATTATATATTATCTATAATATATGTATGATCCTTACTAAATTTTGTATCATAATATGTCTTAATAATATATTATTTTACAATGACGCATTAGACCATATAATATTATTAATACAAAAATATATTTATAAAATATTCACTCAAATATTTAATATAATAAAATAATAAATATCATATACCTTAATAACTAAATAATAACATAAGTATATTTTAATAAAATGTTAGTTAATATTTTTTATTGTGTAATTCCATGTAATTACATAATTTATAGTTTATTCTAATATAATTAATAATACTTGTTCATAATCTAAAATATCAAGTATGTATTAATGATTATAATTTATTAATAATGATATAAAAAACTTAGGAATATTAATATACTTTATATATTATATATCTTAATATCTTTGTTATTGTTTAATATTATTATTAAATGAGAGTTAAAAAATATCCAACAAATCTCTTGACTTGTCAAGTCGAATCGAGCTCGGCTCGAATTTTGGGCAAGCCAAGCTCAAGCCCTCAAAAAATAAGCTTGACAAGCTCAAACTCAATATCAAGCCATGCAAATAATTTTCAAGCTCAAGCTGGATTTTTTTTTTGTCAAACTCGACTCGACTCGGCTCGGCTCGAAACGCACCCCTAGCGATAACTAATTAAGGAATTTAAAATTACTCTATCTATAAAATTAAATATCCAACCCTAATATTTAGTTAAGATTGATTATTATTATTGAACTCCCATTAGCGAACTAACTCAATGTCCAAAATATATCATGTGTGATGCATGGACGTAGATACGGCCATACAAACATAATATACAAAATTTTTCTTAAAAGTTTCACGTAAATAGTATCGGACAAGATATTTAATGTAAGTGTCCAACACAATGCAACACTATAAAATGAAATTTCCTTAAGAATTGTCCGTAATATATCACATACGCTGTTTAAATTTTTGTTTATCGATAAAAGTGGCAGAGGCCTAATTGCCAGGTTCTCTAATTAAGGAATAATTTGATTTTGTTGGTAACAGACCTTATTTTAGGTCCAATTACACATAAAATAAATACCCTGAGTCTAGTCTAATTGTCTTTAAATTTCATAAGATTACATAAGTTTGAATATAATTCAACCAAGTTTCTTCTCAATGATAAAATTTCATAAAATCTTCAACGTCAACTTACTTTTTTATTCTTTTTTTTTTTTTTTTTGTCTCCTTAAAGTTCAGAAATATTTATATCATGTCTTGCCCGAATATTGTAATTGCATTCATGCATCATTACCAAAAGTTCAGAAATATTTATGTCATGTCTTGCCCGAATATTGTATTTGCATTCACGCATCATTAGGCCTGTCTTCCGAATTCGAATACTTCTTTTGAATGATAACAAGAAAAAGAAAGGAAAGGACATTATTTGTAATAAAGTTTAGTGGATTTACAAAGGAGGGAAAAAAAAAAGGGTACATGATTCAGTTCTAACTAGTAGAAGAGTGGATGCTGTGTTAACTGGATCAGCTTCAAGTGCTATGCTGCTCCAATATAGAGGCTGGAGAATACAAAACAGCAGTTCTTCAATGTTTACCTCACAGTCAACACTCCAATGCCATAGCCGGTTTTCCCAAGCTTTGCTGGTAAATCAAGCAGCCGCAGCATCTCATAAAACAATTCACAAGCTGTATGTGCTTCATGCAAACAACTCGATTAAGAAAATACACATTTACAGAAGAAACCATGGGAGGATTCAAGCATACTAGAACATACCAAAACACGACGATGTGTGTCTTCTTCTGGAGCCTATTTGTATATCCACTCGTTTGCACGCCCCCCAGACTCATCCATATCTATGAATATGCTTACTGCCTGCAGCGAAAATGTAAATACGAGCTTACTAGTTATGGAGGGTAGGTTTAACTCATAAAGAATTAGATAGTGTCAAAAGACAATCCACCAGAAAAAAGATTTTTACAACCATAAGAAAAACAAGGTTTTGACGAGATTCAGTTCTCCCACTTTTTCTTTTGTCGGGAAATCAAAAAATCAAAACATGATCACTCACTGACAAAAGATGACAAATTCTGCAACAATCTGATGAGAATACCACCCAGAAAAGTGTACAGCCATCAATAACTAAATATCTGATAGATTTCATTAAATTGTAAAACTAGTCTCCAAGTTTTCCATATCAAACTCCTCTAACCCTTGAAAACCTCCTTAAGATTTTATCTGGCCAAGAAGAAAGATAATGCAGCTTACATATTTAAGCCACTTATGAGTTTCTGACTTTCTGTCAAAAACTTATGAGGAATCAAGAGGTAAGAGTTTACCTTTCCTATCCGAGGCCGTTCTTTCGACTTCTCAAGACTGCTTCGGACATGTGAGACAGCTCCCCAACATTTCAAAGTGTTTGCCACATCATCAAGCCTCAAAATGTACTCTTCTTCAGTAAGTGGAAAAGATCTCTAGTGAAGTGCAATGAGATTGAGACCAGAAGCAGAGCAAAATAAAATTCATTTAACACGTACACCCCCTTAGAGTAGATTATCAGATGGAACATATGGATCATATGTGAATTCCTAGGTGAATTGTGCATTAAGGTTTTATAATGTCAGCTATAATCGTAAATAGAGAAAGAAAAAAAGAAAATCAAACAATATTTATGGAGCTAAGTTTTGTTTAAAGTATTGTAGACAAAGCTCTGAGTAGCACAGACGGTAACTTTTGGAGTGGAATCTATGTCGCACAGCATGAATGTTATGGAAAATTACCGTCCTGAGCTTCTGCAAATTCTTCATTTTAAGATGTCACTAGGAAATGACTTTCTTGATCATGGTTGCTTACAAACCAGTTATAAATGTTATTGGCCAATTCCAGCAGTTACTCATAGTCATAACTATATAATTGCACCATAAGTCAATAACCTAATCCAATATAAACCAACTGTGAACACAACTCACCTGCTCCATGTACTTCCACATGACATTCATAGCAAGGAGATTTCTACCCATGAACTCCTGCATTGCCAAACAGCAACAGATTAAGTAATCTGCCACCAATCAAAATATACCCTAGACCCTCAAACTCTAAATGCCAACAACACGTACAAAAGAATACGTGAAAACCAAAGTTTAGATAAGTCTTTAACGTTTCAAATTTAATTTACATGAAGCAGGAAATGTTGACATCACAATTCAGGGTGGTAAGATTCAATTCCACATACTTCTCACAATTCCAAATGTGTAACATTTACATAATTAAATCAGGAATATAATATTTGTTGACCCAATTGATTGTAAAATGAAATGACATACACAATTAACTAGATGTTCTAGGTAAGAGTTAACTCCTCAGACCAGCATACATTACCAATTATATTTCACATATTACGTGAGAGAGAAGAAGTTACTCACCTTTTTTATTAATTGAACGTCATATGATCTGCCATATTTATTCCTAATGAGAGTTGCAAGATCTATCCCACTGAAACTGGAGTCATCCACCCCAACAATTTTCTCAAGCTCTTCCCTAAGCATGTCACTGTTAACCTGGAAAAATCAGGGTCAGATCCTCCCTCCCGTATTGTCCAGCGAACATGGCCGTTTAGAAGACATAATAAAAGTCCAATGTCATATATCTTCATGCCCTCATCAGGACAAGCAAATGTCCAAATAAAAATCACTTAAATTTAAATTCATTGAGAAAGACAAAAGATAAATAGCTATAATCCAGCCCTTATGTTTTCTACTATATGTATATCAAATTTGAAACAAAGGACCAATCTGGTTAAAATTCTTCAAAAAAAAAAAAAATAAAAGTGCCGTCTCTCATTCAAAACAGGATGATGACCATTAAGCAAATACCAACTCAAAAGCTCAAGCAAATTTGGCTGCACCTAGAAATCACAACACCAATTCAGTACTCTTGAAATCACAATACCAATTCGGTACTAGTCTAGACACTAAGCTTAAAGAGCAGCAACAGCAATAGTTAAGTTGAGCAAGCAAAAACACAACCAATAAGAGAATTCTCGTCGAAGTGAAAAGACTACAACCAAATTTAATCAACAAAACAGAATTCAAAAACAAATACATCACAATCGCGTGAGACAATTAAACAGAAACCCAACTCACCGGGCCAGTTCCGCTTCGTTGAGAATCTTCCCGTTTGCTATCGTCCTTAGGTTCATCATCACCGCCTTCATTCCCGTCCTCCATTTTACTAGAGAAAACAGGCCAAGAGCTACTCATGCGCCGCCGTCTACGACCGCCACCGCTAATACGGCTACGAATGTGAGGATCCGAATTGGAATAACCAAAACAGAGAATTCTACAATCAGTTCCCTTCTGAGCAAGACTAAGACTATCTCCAACTGCAGGCAAGCAAGCTGCAGGCCGGCTCGCGAAGATACTCGCCATCTCTGCAATTGATGAGTCTTCCAAGTTGGTAGTTGAGGCGAAGAAGGAAGAAAAGAGAATCAACAGAAAACAGAGGAGGAGGGAATGGAGAAATGAGGACCTCAAAAAAACAAAAATAAAAGAAAAAGAAACACATTTTTTCACCCCCTGTAAAATAATATATTAATAAAAGAAAAAGAAAAATAATATATTAATTCTTTTGGCAAATTACATTTTCACCCCCTGTAATTTGCAATATATAAAAGTGAACCCCTGATTTGACAATTTTCATTATTTTTGTATGGGTCGGATCACTAAAGTTTAAAGTTCTCTCTATCTGGATTCTTAAAAACTCGAGTTCGATACCTCCGATTAAGGTAGTATAGTGTCAAACCGCTAAATTACACCATTGGTTGGTCTACCACTCTGATTTGGTACTGTAATTTTTATTTATTTATTTTTGTCTCACTTTTGCCCTAAATTAGGGCTTCTTGCGTTTGCACCCCTCAGAATATATATGATCGAGTCGAATTTCGGTGTCTTGTAGCTCGAGCAGTCGTCGACCAGGTCACTTAGAATTTATAGATTAGGGAAGTCCTCGAAGTAGTGCCGATATGTTCGAAGAAAGCAAAGTGAGCTCAAAGGTCGATTTGGGAATGGTGGGGTTGGACCCAATGTCAGCTCCTCGATGCTCAAGTCAGTAGTCGATTCAAAGGAGAGTGTATCGAGTTGACTTAAGGTGCAGTTAATGAGCTTACCAAATGACATTTAGGGAGGGGTATTTATACCTTGAGAGTTAATGATGACACTTGGTACTATTTGCAGGTGCATTTAATGCTCTGCAGGTACGGTACGAAAGTACATTTTGCATTTAATGCTAGTGGCGACTGGAGGGTCCCATCTGGTATGTGGTCGGAGGTTGCCTCGACTCGAGGGGAGTGAGTTATCGACCTCTTCGACCCTAGGTCGGCGCACTGTCGACTTGGCCTTCGGTGGTCGAGATATCTTTGACCTAGCATTAATGGTCAACCCAGCTTTCGATGGGTCCAAGTGACTCCTCTGACCTAGTTGGGCGGGCCCCAGTCTGACTCACTTGCCACGTGTCGGATTATTAGGGATCCAGGTGTCGGGCCGGATCTGGCTCACGTCAATATTTTTTTTTTCACTTTTGGTCTTGTATATAATTAAATATAAAATAAATTAATGTTAATTGATTTGTATGTTAAATTATCTTTCAAAATTGTTTGCTAATTAATGATTTAGAAACATATTTTTTTATAATTATATTAGATACATTTGATGAAACATTACGAATCTCTAAAATTAAATAAAATATACTTTTTTTTTAGAGTTAATAATGAAAAACCACTTCAAAATCGATTAAATTAAAATCATGCATATAAGAAATATATTTTTATAACTCATATACAATATTATTATTATTATTAAAAAAGAAGTTAGTAAATTTAAATCTTGTTTTATTGTTCTTGATTTAATAAAATATTATCTCTAAAAATATACTCATATATATAAATATAAAGGAAAAGGAATTACTAAACTAACTCATTCTTTTATACAACCGAATGTTTTATCAAACAAAACTAATATACATACATGTCTAATCATTTATATCCTATCCATAATTAAACCAATGACTATTTCTCATTGAATTATAGATATATTAGATAATGGACCATATAAAAAATTTAAAATTGCTTCATAAGTCGAATTTTGTACCATCGGTTATAAATTTAAAATTGCTTCATAAGTCGAATTTCCTACAATTGATTATAAATGAATATAGCTACACCGTAAGATAAGTAAAACTCTCCCAAATGTTTTTAAGAAGTAAGTTTTGATTTTATTTTTTTTTTAAAAAAAAAGTTTCGAACCTCTAACCTCTTAAAGAATCTGGCAAAGTCCGTCTCTGATAATTTAGCAGTCATCACTAGACCAAGACTCGTCGGGTCTTATATAATATACCGCCTATGTGTTAACGAAGTGAAAGAAAAAAAAAATCATAAAATCATTGTTCACTTAAAGTGCCACCAAGGCAGAGGAAGATAAGGTTATACAACCTGCAAATATCTCTCTCCTCTCTATAGTCTCTCCACATTCTATCAGTGCGGGTATAATAAAGATGGCTCTTTCAGCTGGGCAATGGATCCTCTCATCACGAAACACCATCACCAGAAACGCATCACAATCAAATAAACTCATTTACTTCCGTATACCACCACCTTCTGCCAAGAAAAATGAGCTTCCAAATATGGTAATTACATGACATGCACTATACTTCTCTTTAGTTTATGCATTTCAGTTTCTTCATACTGTTTCTCGTATTTATTTCTTGTTTTCTACACTAACTCGAGCAGGCCGGAGTTAAAATTTGTATTTAGACACACGCTCGATTTTTGGGGATGTTCACACTTTGCACCGATCCTAACATTTGTAATTGGGATGTACATAATCTTTGTTGCGTGTGTGTCGCTAAAACCTCTTATGCAAATTTGAGGCAATTTTTTTTTTTGGTTAAAGGGAGTTATGCACCTCTCATGTCGTTAAAATTCCTAACATTTGTAATGTGTTTACTATCTAATATTTACAAAGTGTCCCGTAAACTTTTTCATTTACAAAGTGTCCCGTAAACTTTTTCAATGTTTGTCACCACATATGCACCCTAAATTCCCCAAGTATTTTAAGTGTTTTAATAAAAGTACCCAGTAAAAAGTAAAAACAAGGGGCAAAAGTTGAAGACCCTTTAATCTCGATTGCCAAGTTTAGGGGGAAAGTGCAAATAGCCCAAAGCTTGAGTGGTATATGATGTTACTCCGAAGAAGAAATTAATTTGAGAAGTGACGATAGTACTACAAATTTTAAAAATTTGTACACAAAATAAAGAATTTTTGGAAAGTTGAAAGGAAATTGGTCCGAATTTGACTTTTTTTTTTTGTTTTTTCGTAGTACTAAAAATTGAGTTCCCTTAGAAGTCGTTTACTTCCGTAGAAAAGGTTAGATGAACTATTTAATAAATCATAAAAAATTATTTACTTTGAAGGGGCTAGGACCTATGAGATAAAGTAAGACCTTATAGATAAGTATTAGAAATATAACTATTTAGTTTTATCTGATATTTAAAATTTAAATATTTAGTCTTATCTATTTAATAACTTCCATGTTAGATAGGTTATATATATGTAGTTTGTATCTTAGGATTTCATTGAGAATACAAAATATTGAAAATATCCAGATTATACGTATTCTCTTTCACCCTCTTTTCTCTGCATATCCATTCAAGAATTGATGATATCTATTAATTTCTAAGATGGTATCAGAGCAAAAGATTCCGCTGCGAAACAAATCCTCCCAAACAAAATCCAAAAGATTTCTTCCATTGCCGAACAAAATTCTCCTTTGGTTCAAGATCCTCTAAAACAAAAATTCTCCACCATAATTAAATTCTTCTAATCCATTTTTAATCAATTCATGACATGTCCGTCATGAGAATTTTTATTTTTTTTTTCCTATCCATGGTAAATTCACCAGGAGTAATCAATCCATGGCAAAGTCTGCCATGAGTAATCAATCCATGACATGTCTGACATGAGAATTTTCTTATCCATGGCAAAGTTGGCCATGAGAAATCCATCAATGGATTAAATATATGAAAAGAAGGTTCCAGAAGATGTAACTGGACCAATGTTAAATTGTGCATCAAATTTTGCACAATAAAAAAAAAAGAAGGAAAGGATCAGAAGCCGGAGAGGTGCAAACCAGAAAAATAAAGTTTTCTAGATTTTGTGGAGAAAATCAAGTCGAGTTGGAGAAAATCAAGTTTGTTGGAGAAAATCAAACGAAGAAACAAGAGTTGCAGAAGTTCAAGTTACTTCAAGTTGGATTTCTTCATTCTTCCGGAACTCCAACTTGAGGGGGGAGTATTAGAAATATAACTATTTAGTTTTATCTGATATTTAAAATTTAAATATTTAGTCTTATCTATTTAATAACTTCCATGTTAGATAGGTTATATATATGTAGTTTGTATCTTAGGATTTCATTGAGAATACAGAATATTGAAAATATCCAGATTATATGTATTCTCTTTCACCCTCTTTTCTCTGCATATCCATTCAAGAATTGATGATATCCATTAATTTCTAAGAATAAGTTTGAAAAAAATGGAGTATATTGCAACTTCCGAAAGCTAGCTATTGTTAAATAATCAGCTTATAAACAATCAAAGTAAACAAGTTCATTTTTTTTTCCTGTTAAACGATTTTATTAAATTTATCATATTTATAACCCAAATCCAATAAATTGAGAACAATCAAAGTAACCGACTTCTTACTTGACATTGTTTTTATTGTTTTTTGGCATTTTAATGAAAACAATTAATTAGGTACCAAAGAAGAAGACTAAACCACGGTTAGTCACCATATCGCCATCAGATGGGAGATGGCAGAGAAAATGGGACTGCGACTATACGTTTTCTCTGCAACAACTACAATTGCATGATCTATTCGACGTTGTTCACAAAGATACCGTTGTTTTCATCAACCTTTGCATTCAGAGGGTACGTACTCAATTCATTACTACTTTTTTTCTCTGTTGATTGTTGATTGAAGGATGAATTTCCTAAACGACCTCCACGTTTGATATATTTACAAAAAAGTTCATTAGGTATCGGAAATTATGATATATTGCTCGATATATTGCTTCTAAGATGCTCGTTTTTTATGAAAAAGCACTCATCGAGTAGTTTGCCACTGTAGTTTTACAATTTTGGTTGGTGTAAAATGAAATATAAGTATCATGTCGTTATTATAATTACCCAAAATTAATCTCAATTATTAATAGTAGATGCAATCTTCCTAATTTCTTAATACATGAAAGATGATTTAGTTTTGATTTTCATTGAAATGAAATGTTACATGTACAGCATGCTGGACTTGGGCTGTCTGTGGAAGGGAGGATCACCACAAGCTTCACCGAAAAATGTTGCAATTGCTGCTCCCCATACTTGAGAGAGGTACATGTTTGCAATCCACCATACAGAAATACACTAAAGTTGCCTGTGTTATATTTGTTTTGGATCGATACTACTTTATATAAGTCGCGTTTAAAAAATAGTTTAAGAGAACTTATGTATGCTCGTTGAAATTGCTTGTGTTCTATTTGATTCTGAAAGGTATTATATTTTATGGAAATAATTATATCTGACTACACTGCATTTAGGCCAAATTACAATGCAATCTCATCTAAATCGAAAAATTACATTTTAATTCCTAACTTTTGAGAACCGTTTGTGATCCCTGAAGTCTGTTAGGGTTTCGTTATATCATTCTAAAAACACCACTGATTTATTGTTAAATTTATAATTTGTAGGGATCATTTAATTTTGTTTATTTTTAAAAACTTTAGGGATGATTTTGTAATTTTGGTCATATATTCAATGTAACACTCATACAACCGTTAGGGGCATAAGTGTACTTTTACAAGTTCCATTACGGATCTCAGACCAAATTAGATTTATAAAGACTAAAACATAATTTTTCAATTTAAGTGGATTGTGTTGCGATTAGGCTTAAATGCAGAGTAGTTAGATGTAAATGACCCTACTTAATATACAACATTGGTGGCGGTATGGACGGATGGAAGCGGTCAGTGGCGGCCGTGGCTGCGGTGGCTCACTCCCCCTATTTTAGGAACGCATTGTGAATTTTTTGAGCTTTTTTAGAAAATTTTGAACATTTTTTACGTAGATTATTTAAAATTTTGTGGTGGATCGTCGTCCCTCTTTAAATTTGAAAAAAGATGTATATTAATCCTTCTCTGGCAAAATCTGCCCATCATCCATGATCAGATTAATACAAAGTTTACGGTATGGATTCTTCCATCAACCAGACAAAGTAGAGACTCGCCTCATCAACTCCCCTTCATCGGTGGTGATGATCCTTCAGTAAGTCTCTAAACTATTTCTATTTATATTGTTACTAGCAGAATGAACACGTCTTGAAAAATGAGATCATAAGATATTTAAATGGTTATAATTTATAAATATATGTTTGGCATGAAATAATTTTAATCTAGTACATACGCAGCCAACGAAGATTGGTTAAAGTAGTTAATGGATTCATGCTTTAGGACAATGACTCGGGTTTGAATTCCATTTGAGTGTGTGTGTCAATTTAAGAAAAAAAAATTTAGTACATACGTGCACTTATTCTTGGTATTAAAATTTTTTTTGCAGGTTATTTACGTGAAACCTGGATTTGAAGCAGACCTCGATTCACTAATACAGGACACGATTCGTCTAGCCACCTCAGTCAACGTAATAATCCATGTTATATTATATTCAACAAGAATTTATTTTTCTCGATATATAACATAATTATACAACTACGACGAGCACTTTTAAAATATTACTTTATTTGTATTATATCGATCTTTTTGCACGTAAATTTAAAAAGAAGTTTACATTTATACATCATAACATACGTGATGATTAGATTGCATGAGCGTATTGTAACCAAACCACGCTTTCCCTTGCAGGAGACTTGCTCAAAATCTTGCGAGAAGGCTGAACCAAAATTGCACTGTAAGAACACTTATATAATTATACTCGTGGGACATTTATTTGATGAGTTTTTTGCTTGGATACCCCCTGTGTCATGCCTAATTAGCACTCCGAACCCTGTGATTTGAAAATTCTCAAAGAGAACCCTGTGATTATATAAATTAGCACTGAAAACCCTGTGATTGTATTAAAGTTAGCACTCAAAACCCTACAATCACGGTTGTAGGGTTTAAAATTCTAATTGAGTGCTAATTTATTACAATCATAGGATTCGCTTTGAGAATTTTCAAATCACAGGGTTTTGAGTGCTAATAAGGTATATTACAGGGTTTTTGGTACAATAAACTCTTTATTTGATTGTATATATATATATACACGAAATTGAAAATAATGTTTTGTTTTATATTTTCTTTTCAGATTTGGGTGTGAGGAATTCAGCCTCAATCGAGAGAAGGTGGCATAAGCTTTTGGAGCTAAAAAAAATATAATTGTTTTACATTAATTATACACTTTTTCTTCGGTATACAGTTTGTATATACATATATAAGTTAAAAAGAAATAACTCACTTCAGCAAAGTTACAGAAACTTTGAGTATTAGGATATTCCCTACTCCATAGGTGACGGAAGCAAAATCTTAATCAATGGGAAAGGATATTAATAGTTTTTTTAATTTTAATAGGAAAAAAAATATATATAATAACATCTAAAACTTTGTGTTATGTAGAAATATTAAGAAAAATCTTGTGATACAAGGGGGAGAGGGGCAAAAGTTAAATATAAAAAATATAAATAATAGGAAAAATTGTTTAATCCATCCGGTCGTTCTGTCCAACTTGAAATTTCTGGATATATTTTTAAGAAATGACAAATTAAATGTAGGAATTCAAAATTCAAAACCAGTGATAGTACTAACAACATTGACCTCAACTGATTTGATTGACTCTCTATTCACTGGTAGAATTCCTTCCCTTAACGCCTTCATAGGTTGACAGGCCTGCTTTCTCAAGTGAGAAAGGTCAGAAGCGTATTCTTTCTTCATCTTGTTTTTGGTTGTTCATTCATTCTCATGGCCTAGTGAATTGTCATTGCTAGCAGTGACTTGCAGGATCTTTCAGGCCTCTCTTGGAGTCACATTTTCAAAACTTCTTCGATCGTTATGTTCCTGATATTTCTAACAGTCCTATCCATGGTGGATATAGAAAGTGTGACGGGGATGCGGCTCGGGCGTAGTAGGTTTGGATGCCTAGCATGAAAGAGCCTTCTCTGGTAGCAGCACTATACCTTAGTATCTCTCTAGCTCTAATTTTGGAGGAAGAAAGCGATGTGATGTCTTCAATTGCTTGCTCTTTTTCCCTTAAGCGAGTTTGGGCTCGGGTAGGCAACTCACCAGAAGCATACGTTCGGTTCATCGCATACAACACTTTAGGTATGTGCACACCAAGGATCGGTTCCGGTCGAGAGAAGAACTTGTGAGAAAGAGGCAAGGCCACCCGCTCCTTACGTTTAGTTCTTTACCCAGACCAACTTGTATTGTACAAGTGAATATCTATGTGAATCTGATCAACAAAGAAATGAAGAAGACCAGACAAGGGTTGGATCGGGGCAAGGTGACTGTTTGAAAAGATTCACTCTATCTCCGTCCAGAAAGAACGAGCCGAAGCCGCCGCTCAAGCAAGCAAACAAAATGTCCTTTCACCCAGGTTCTTTATGTATTGTACCCAAATAAAAATTGATGTTTTCATAAGGAAGCCATCGAAGGCTTTCCACAAATTGAGATTTGGCCGTAGAAGGATCGAATTGTATCCGAAGAAAGGGCCTGTTGATAGAGCTGGGCCAGGGAGGCGATACTAGTTATCAGGTCAGAGAGAGGCTTGGCCCGTAAGTTGGCCCCCTTAAAAACCCATTACAAGTGCCGCCAAAAGCCTACCCTTTCTCGGATATTGAGTGGGTTGACCTGGGCTGGGGAGGGATTGGGATTGCTTTTCTTTAGGACTTTAGTACCTTTCGTGAATA
Organism: Lantana camara; assembly: GCA_037501455.1. Taxonomy (NCBI): domain Eukaryota; kingdom Viridiplantae; phylum Streptophyta; class Magnoliopsida; order Lamiales; family Verbenaceae; genus Lantana; species Lantana camara. The sequence goes on from CM074857.1 coordinate 116,501,429, forward strand.
CAAAAGGTTCTAGCTATTTATTTGAAATCAATTCTTATTGTTTGATGTTTCGATGAGTTATAACATAGAATAGGTTCTGATATCATCTTTTTTCTTGTCATTTGAACTAGATTTGTAATTACAAATAATCGATTATGAGAAGCATATATAAAACCCGTCAATCTGCCCGTTGCATAAAATGTACCTGCCCAACCCAAGCAGTTTACTAGTTATACCGTAAGGCCTATGGTAAGGAATTTTAGCCTACGGTTAACGGTGTTTACTTCGGCATTGCTAGAGTCCGGCCTAAACCATCCAGCCTTGCATTACTATGGCTTGTGGGTAGGCATTTTAACATACCAAAAAAGTAGTGCTTAGCTAACATACTGCATTTATTGCTCCAAGTTATTACCATTATGTCCTAAAGATGATTGAATTTACGTCACATGCCATTCTCCCTTTTTAATTTATAAATCCATGTCCAGAGACTAATCATTTTCTTTCACAAATTCCTTTCCCATTTTTCGGTGACTCGACTAAATTTAGAAAGATTGCCAACTTTTTTTTTTTTCTTTCTCTGGATTTTTCAACAAATTATTTCTATAATTTTTCAAATTGAAAAAAAAAAAAAGTCTTATTTGCATGTCTTATGAACTCAATGTTAATCCTTAAAAAAGTAAATGAATAAATAAAAATAAAAATCGATCTTATGAACTCAAGGTTTTTTTTTTTTTTTTGGGCGGAAATTCTATTTTCAAAATTGGAAAAAACCCCTCTTTTTTTTTTTTTTTAAATTTGAACAAATCAACTTAAGACCGGATCTTATAATTATCTTTTTAAAATTAGAATTCTAACTTTACTTGATACTCATCAGTTTAAAATTATAATAAACATAATGGATTTCCACAAAGAACTTATGTTCCATTTAAAAATTTTTAGTATTATATATATATATATATATATATATATATATATATATATATAGATATTGATGAGGACAAAATACGCTCGTCCCATGATTGGGCACGTGGCACCTCCCAGATGACGACACCTGTCCTCCTGTAATTACGGCTGTCATACATGAGCGCTAAAAACCCTCGAGCGTCAGTGTCCTCCACGAACACGAGCCGTCTCTGCCACATTCACACGTGGTCAATGTTACCGCTCTCACGAGCGCCTTTCACACTATATGTCTAACGTTCCAATTAGTCAAGGGAGCCCTCTTCGAGCGCTATATTACCTCAGAGAGGCTTCCTCTCCAATTCGCTACACAAGCCTTGGCCTACATCCCCTCACGGGTTCCTTGGCCACCAAGGCTTTAGTTGACACGAGCGCGCTCTCAAGCCCTCGTTACCAACTCCATCAAACGGCTCTCTGACACACCGTACATGCCCGCGCACCTGCCACTGTTGCCCACACTAACTTTCAGCAGCTTTTGCAGAAGATTCCTCCTAGGTTTCTCTCTCACAGCGCCACGTGTTAGGGCAACATTCGGCCAGGACCACACGCGGCAAATGACCAAAGTATCCCTGACCCTCAACTATAAATAAGAGTCTTCATCTCCTTCACTGTAAGCAATCTCCATTTCTGCAAATTCACACTTAGCTTACACTTTCTCTTTCAGATCATCGTCTGACTTGAGCGTCGGAGAGCCAAGCTGGGAATCACCCCCAGTTTCCCCCCCCCCCCCTCCCCCAGCTCGGCCTTCTGACTTTATTTCGGTGTTTGTCCTAGCAGGTAGGACCCTCTGCTTTTCCGGCGAACTTCCGGTGGTTTCCTCACTCCAAACAAATTCTAAAGTGATCGGACTTTGTGACTGATATTCAGAGCCCATCATTTTTGGCACCGTCTGTGGGAAACCAGCTCTCAACTTCTTTCTTTCTTTCTGCTAGTAGAAAAGCAAACACCTATAATCTTTACAGCTATGGTTGCTACGAGATCCGGAGCTGCAGGAGGAGGAGATAACACCCCTCATGATGTCAATACCACTATTCCTTCCACCTCCGCTGGCGGAGCCCAGCCTCCTTCCGTCGCCGTGGGTGGAGGACCCCCCGCCATAGGAGTGACGCCGCAGACAGAGTCTTCAATTCCTCCACCGGCGCCACCAGCGCCGCCAGTTTCCGACATCGCCGGAGGAGCCTCTCTCCCCGCTCTTCCACAACCTCCCCAGGCTCAATGGGCACATACCCCCGCGAACCCAGGAGGTCAGAGTTACATGATGCCACCGCCTGGTTATACACTCACTCCCACTATCATGATGCCTCCGGTCCAGCCCTATCACGCCAGCCAAATCCAACTCCCGGTGGTAATCCCAAGGGAGATTGAAGGGGTGGAACTACCCCCTTTAACTTCTCAGCAGCTGAGGGCTCTTTACGCCCAATGTGAGATTCAGGCGGCCCAGGGGGCATAGGAGAGGTTTCATTCCATGTACTTCCCCTCTGGGCAGGCCACTCAAGTAGCCGCCCCGCTGGAAGGATTGCAAACATACCTGATCAGGGAGGCCCAAGCCGTACCAAGGGCACCGCCCGCCGCCACCGCCCGCCGGAGAGACGCCTCGTCAGGGCGACAACGAGCGTCCCCCTGTGGACAGGAATAGAGAGCCCACGGAGAGGGTCAACGAGAATGAAGGGGACTCTCATGCCTCCAGGAGGGCCTCCCGTGCCGCCAAACAAGTGGACAGGGACGGGGATGCAAATCCTAATATCCTCGCGGCTGTGCAAGACCTGCTGCGGGGTTTAAAGGACATGGTCGGACAGCTCTCTCGAGCGCGGTCTCAGATCTCCCCGAGCAGGGATGAACGAGCCGATGCCAGAGACGCTCGTCGCAAGGACCGCCAATTCCAAGTTCCCCACCGTAAAGAACAGGAGGAGAACTTCTGCACGTATGATTATCATCCGTTGGCGAGGGGCTCCCCCCTCGTAGAAGAAGTCTTGATGGCCCAAGCAGGGATGGCCAAGATCCCCACCTCCATCAATCGTTATGATGGAACAACTGATCCAGCCGAACACTTGGATCACTTTCTGCACTTGATGCATCTCTATGAGCACTCAAGCAACTACTGGGCTAAGGTCTTCGTCACATCCCTGGTAGAAATGGCTCAAGAGTGGTATAAGCGACTGCCGCCGCACTCCATACACTCATACAAAGAGTTGGTCGATGCTTTCCTCAACCACTTCAATTCTCTGAAGGCCCCGCTCACTGTGCCTACTGCCCTCTACAACGTGGTGCAAGGCCAGAATGAGTCTCTTCGCTCGTTTCAACAAGGAGATCCTACAGGTAGAAAGGCCGTCTATGGATTTCCTGATCCCAGTGCTCTTTCAGGCTGTGGATCACAAACAGTACGTGAGCAAGAAATTCGCTGATGCTATTGTGGAAAGAAGGCCTGGAACACTCATGGCCTTAAGAGAGGTTGTCGAGCCCTTTTTCGTGCTCGAAGATATGTATAGGACGAATGGTCCCCGACATCATAGCCCAGCAAGAAATGAGCGCCCCCAAGAGCGGGGTCGGGAGGTTGCTATAAAAAAGGAACGTCACCCGGAACGCAAGAGATCGCCCCCTCCCCCTCGACGTTTCGAGCGCATCCCGCTCACCAGGCCAAACTCAGAAGTCTATAACCTCTCTGATAAAAAACTCTTCAAAAGGCCCATAAAGATGAGGGAGACGGAGGCATTGAGACGCTCGAGCAAATACTGTGCTTTCCACAAACAGAAGGGGCATGATACGGATGAATGTCGCCAGTTGGAAGCTGAAATTCAAAGACTCATCGCTGGGGGCCACCTGAAGGAATTTGTTAGGGTTTTGGAGCGTTATGATGAGCGTTGTAGTGAGCGCACTAGGGAAAGAAGAAGGAGCCCATCGCGCTCTAGAAGCCCGCGGGGGCAAGGCCTCATGGAGAGTAGCCATCGGGGTAAAAGAAAGGCTTTCGAGCAGGAAAACACCCCTTTCGCGGTCATCAACATGATCGCAGAAGGATCTTCTGGCGGAGACTCTAACGCTTCAAGGCGACGGTACATCCGAAGTTACGACCAACGCCCCTCAATACCCAAATCCGTTTACGCCATTCGAGGAGCAAGTGATCAACGTTTGAAAGAAAATGTTGTAATAGGCTTTGATGATAGGGACTTAGAGCACGTTGTAACACCCCATGGGGACGGTGAAACCTCTGACTGCCCCATGGTAGTTAACGTGGACGTCCATAACCACGTTGTAAAGAGGGTGTTGGTGGATAGTGGAAGTTCTGTTAATGTTTTGCCTTACTCCACCTTCTTAAAGATGAATGACGACCTCCCTCTCGAACCTCTCAAAACAGCTCTCATTGGCTTTGGAGGGTCTGAGGTTGCCCCACGAGGGCAAATTCGCTTAGCCACTTCATTTGGCCGAGCTCCTCAGCGCAAAACGCTTGTGGTTACATATGCTGTGGTAAAGATTGACATTCCCTATAACATCATAATTGGGCGCCCAGCTCTCGTTGATTTTAAGGCCATCATCTCCACCTACCACCAGAAAATCAAGTTCCCCACCCCCGAGGGTGTTGGAGAAGTGCTGTGCAACGTGCGTGAAGCTTGGGAATGCTACATGTTGTCCCTTAGAAAGTCTAAGACAGAGAAAACCTACCAAATCGGATCTACTAAGAAGTCTGTTGACTTTTCCAACCTGGATGAGGATGGCCCAATACGTAAAAAGGCCAAGTTATACAAGAAAAAGAACAGGAAGAAGGATCCCAGCGCCAAAGACTCCCTTGAAAATGCTCCGCCAGGGACGGTCGAAGAATCTTCCTCAGAGGGGGACGAGTCCCATCATGACGGGCGCTTGGTGGGAAAAAAGAGGACGCTTGAACTACCTCGCCCAGAGGTAAGAATCGAGCCCTTGGAGAAGTTCCTTACTATTGAGCTAGAGCCTGGGAATAAGGATAAAACTACTCAGATTGGGTCCAACCTCTCTGGGCCCTCACAGATCCTGATGATTGACTTCCTCAGGGAGAATGTTGACATATTTGCCTGGAAAGCATCTGACCTTACAGGTATTGACCCGAGCGTCATTGTCAACAGGCTTAACGTGGACCCCTCATTTAAGCCCATCAAGCAGAAGAAACGGGACGTACATGGTTTTCAGAAGACGGTTATCGAAGTAGAAGTTAATAAGCTTCTGGAGGCTCAATACATTGAGCCCATCTTATACCCAGAATGGTTGTGCAACGTGGTGTTGGTACCTAAGAGCACAAACAAGTGGCGCATGTGCAATGATTTTACTGATCTCAATAAAGCTTGCCCTAAGGATCCTTATCCTTTGCCACGGATAGACCAGTTGGTGATTCAACCGCAGGGTGCGAACTCATGAGCATGATGGACGTCTTTCAAGGGTACTATCAGATCTTCATGGCCCCAGAGGACCGCCCCAAAACTTCATTTGTTGTTCACTTGGGGGTATATTGCTTCTTAGTCATGCCTTTTGGACTCAAGAACGCTGGAGCCACATATCAGCGGCTCGTCAACAAGATGTTTGAGAAAGAAATTGGAGGATCCATGGAGGTCTATGTAGATGATATGATTGTGAAGAGCGAGCGTCAAGGCTCACATCTGGAAGATCTCAAGCGCACTTTCTCAATCCTACGCCAGTATGGGATGAAGTTGAATCCTTCAAAGTGTACCTTTGGAGTGCGAGAGGGAAAGTTATTGGGTTACATGGTCAGTCAACGAGGGATTGAAGCCAACCCAGAAAAGATCAAGGCTATCTTGGAGATCCCCTCCCCACGAAATCTCCGAGACGTGCAAGTGTTGGTAGGAAAGATTATCTCCTTAAACAGGTTCATTTCGCGCTCGGCGGATAGAAACCTCCATTTCTTCAAGATTCTGAGAAACGTACGAAATTTTGCTTGGACGGAAGAGTGTGAAAAAGCGCTGCAAGACATGAAGGCTTACCTTTCGAGCGCTCCGCTACTGACTAAACCCGTCGAAGGCGAAAGGTTGTTTATGTACCTTTCTGTTTCATCCGAGGCTATGAGCGCGGTGTTGATAGCTATGCTGGAGAAGAAACACTTGCCTGTTTATTATCTAAGCAAAACGTTACAGGGAGCTGAGAAGAAGTATTTGGAAATTGAAAAGTTTGCGTTTGCTCTCATAAATGCATCGAGGCGGTTGAGGCCTTACTTTCAGGCCCACTCAATAACGGTCTTTACTGATCAACCCTTGAAACAAGTTTTGTCCAAACCAGACGTGTCGGGGAGATTGATAAAATGGGCCATCGAATTGAGCCAGTTTGACTTATGCTTTGAGCCCAGAACTGCAATACAAGCTCTGGTTGTAGCTGATTTGTTGGTTGAACGCTTTGGTTTAGAACCCGCAGTTCCCGGCAACGAGGGATTGTGGGTTTTGCACACAGATGGTTCCTCAACCTCTCAAGGGGAAGGAGCAGGGGTATCCCTTAGAGACCCCAATGGGATTGAGTTAGACTTCGCAATCAGATTGGACTTTCAAGTCACCAATAACGAGGCAGAGTATGAAGCCCTGGTGTAGGGATTGGAAATTGCTTTTCAGAATGGAGCTTCCAGAATCACTGCTTATGTGGATTCACAGTTAATTGCGAGCCAGATCGAAGGAGCTTACGAGGCTCGGGAAACCACCTTGGTGCAGTACTTAAGCAAAGCCAAGGAGATCATTAGGAAGTTCAAGGAATTTCACCTACTCCAAGTACCACGAGCAGAAAACGAGTGCGCCGACGCCCTATCTAAATTTGCTTCGGCATTAGAAGGCACTTCTGAACGTTCGGTAACGTTCCTAAGAACAGAAGAACCTCTGATTAAGGAGGGAGTCGCCAAAGGGACGGTCGCTATGATTGATCCACACGAGCCGTGTTGGCTTGATGACATCATCAGGTTTCTTAAAGATGATGTTTGTCCTATTGACAAGATAGAGGCTCGAAAGATTAGAAACAAGGCGCCACGGTTCTCTTTAGACTCTGAAGGAAGGTTGTTCAAAAAATCATTTCAAGGGCCTCCAATGAGGTGTCTAAGGCCTTCGCAGGCGAAAGAAACGCTCGAATTCATTCACAACGGAAGCTGCGGGAATCACTCGGGAGGGCGTGTCTTGGCTAAGAAAGTTCTGAGGAGGGGGTTTTATTGGCCCACAGTTCTCCAAGACGCCATTGAATTTTCCAGGAAGTGCCCTAAGTGCCAGTTCCATTCCAATCTCCCCCAACTGCCAGCCGCTCAAATGATCCCTATTGATGTCTCCTGGCCCTTTGACCAATGGGGAATAGACATTGTCGGCCCCTTGCCCATTGCAGCCGGCCAGAAGAAGTTTATCATTTTAGCTGTTGATTATTTCACCAAGTGGGCCGAGGCCGAGGCTATGGCGAAAATCACCTTCCGGGCTATGAGGGACTTCATTTGGAAAAATATCATATGCAGATACGACATTTCGAGGGTGCTTATTTCGGATAATGGATCCCAGTTCATAGTCGCTGACACACGAGAGTGGTGTTCAGAATTGGGGATTGAACAACGCTTTACCTCCGTAGGCCACCCCCAAGCCAATGGACAAGCAGAAGTTACCAACAGAGTCATCTTACAGCACCTAAAGACAATGCTAGAAAGTAAAAAGAGTGAATGGGCAGAAGAGTTACAAGGAGCACTTTGGGCTTATCGCACTACTCCATGAGCGGCCACTGGCGAGACGCCTTTCGCGCTCGTGTATGGGTCAGAAGCAATGATACCGGCTGAGGTTGTAAATGAATCTGCTCGTGTAGCTTATTTCGAGCCTCAACTTAATAAGGGCAACAGGGGCCTGGAGCTGGACTTACTGGAGGAAAGAAGAGACAAGGCCTGGGCTAAAATTCACAGATATAAAGCCACGGTGGCTCAACAGTACAACAAGCGCGTGAGAGAAAGAACTTTTCAACTTGGAGATTTAGTTTTGAAGAAAGTAGAAGTATCTAGACATGTGGGGAAGTTGGACCCCAATTGGGAGGGTCCATTCAAGGTTCTACAAGTCAGAGCTAACAACACTTACACCCTGGAGACGCTTCAGGGTGAGCGTTTGCCTCGCCCATGGAACGCATGTAACCTCCGGCGGTTTTATGTTTAAAAAAGCCTTCTAGAAACGATGATGTAACCACCCCGTTAATGGGATCAATGTACTTCGAATCTCAAGTAAGTAACGAATACATTCTCTTAAATATTTCTGTACTTCTGCTCTTTTGGTTGCATGAATGAATAAGCCCCACATCCTTTGTATTTACGAGCGTGATTGATCACCGTCATCGTGCATGGGTTGCGCTTGCCAGCACTCAGTGCCCTCATAAGGATAGACTGGTAACGCTCACAACCAACCTGATGTATCGGGAGAAATAATGCAAGGGAAGTCCTAGTAGGCCTTGGCCGTTGACCACAATGCCTGGCGCTCGAAAACGGGATCGCTGGGAAACTCTGAAAGTCGAACAAGCACGACAGCACCCGTTTAAGGGCAGCACAACTAAGAAGAAATTTCACTAGTCTGGAACGAGGGCAGTCACCCAGTAAGACCCTCATATTTCCTCAAGACTTAGCAAAATTTCTTAAAACTAAGAAGAAATTTCACAAGTCTGGAACGAGGGCAGTCACCCAGTAAGACCCTCATATTTCCTCAAGACTTAGCAAAATTTCTTAAAACTAAGAATAAATTTCACAAGCCTCGAACGAGGGCATTCTCTCAGTAACACCCTCTTGGGTACTCAAAACTTAGCAAAATTTCTAAGTATAAAAGCAAAAATTTACACAAGTCTGGAGTGGGGGGCAGCCTCACAGTAAGACCTTCGTGATTACTCCAGACTTACTAAAATTTTTCAAAGTTTTACAAGATGTGACCAAATCTTCTAAGTATCAAGAGCCTATCGGAAATATGCAATCTTTACCAAGCATGTTACACACAATCTTATTACTACAAAGATCTGTTCACAATGGGTGACAAGTAAAATTTAGCATTCAAGAAATGGCAAAAGACAGCAGTACGAGAAGGAGGGATTTTATTTGATTGAGGCTCTATGCCAGATACTACAAAATGAGGACTCAAAGGTCCGTAAACATTATTACAAAAGGAGCATTAAACTAAGACAGGAAGAATTGCAAAGCCAGACTGGAGAGAAGGAACTTCAGGCTGTGGGAGCGATGTCTTCATCCAGAACCACCAAAACAGGACCTGCCGGCTCTTGATGAGGGGTTGCTGGAGGCTCAGGGTTGTTGTCCCCAGGCGCTAGTTGGGCATTGGGCTCATCAGCATTGGGCTCGTTGGCAGGAGCAGGGACGTTTTTGCCAACTGGAACAAGGGCATTTTCCAGGGTCGGCGCTTGAGGCTCGTTCTCGGGAGGATCATTTTGTGCTGATTGGGAGCCTTCTTCCAGGGGATGGGCCACCACATACTCATCTTGAATGAGAGTGACCAGGAAAGTGTATTCGGGCTCCGCAATGTTGGACACCGGGTCCGCAGGGTCTTCTTCGTCCTCCTCGCAGCGCTCATTGAACATGAACCCCGTGCCTTCCGCCTTGCGCATGGCCGGATCCGTCAACCCTTTGTGAATGCCCTGCTCAATGGCTAAGTTGAAGGCCTTCTGAGCCTCATCCAAGCAGTGCAGAGAAGCCGTAAAATTGAAGGCTTTGGAGTGATAAAATTTGATAAGCTCCTCCTTATTTGCCCTCTCCAGACTTTGGGGCCATTGGTTCATCATGTCATTGAATTTCCTCTTTGCCTCCAAAGCCCTCGTTCTCCAGCTCTCATGCTCGGCCTCGACATTTTTGTAGCCCTCACCCAGGTGGGCTAACTTGTCGCTCAAACTACTCCGAGCGGTCTCCACGCTCGCAAAGTCTTCCTTCAGTTTCTTCATCTCTTTCTCCATTTGCAAGTATGCCTCCTTGATGGAAGCATACTTGGCCTTCTCCATGTCCAGCTCCCCTTGGATTTGAGCGGGGTCGTTTTTGCGTGCCATCTTCTTATACTTGGCCTTGCGGTCAGCATAAACGGAGGCCCGCATCTGGATGTTTTTTACCCTGGGGAGCACTTGCTGCACCGGTTCGGAAGAATAGAAGTGTTAGTAAGAATATGTTAAAATAATATCCACCAAAGGCAGTGAGATTACAAGGGAATGAAAACATATGGAAATTATGGCATGGGCCATATCGTAGGCCACCGTCTCCACGGATTCGTTGAACATGTGCCTGTGATCAGCGGTAAACTGGGCCTTATCATACAAGTTCTCGCTAACGGTTTGAGCGAGCGTTCCGGGCCTTAACAAAATTGCCCCACCATCCGCAGCGCCAGAAAAGCTCCTGTCCCCTCGACAGGCAAACTCTCATAAGTGCTCTTCCTCCGAAGAGGAAGTTTCCCCACCGCCCTTGGGGCCCTCGGCTACTTGTTTCCCTTTGCCCGTTATTGCGACGGTGTCGGGCATCCTCTTCCTCTTGCGGGAAGGTCTACTGGCGCTTGGAGGAGCCTCATTTATGGCCTCGTTAGCTGGGGGCTCCACCTGATCAGCAGCACGAGGGTTGGCCACCCTCGAATCTGACGAAGGAGGTGGCCGCACCACTACCCTATTGTCGAAATTGGACGCTCGATTTTCCCTCCGGCCGCGTTGAGTTTGGACGCCGGTAGCCGAGCTTGAACCGGCACCGTGCTGGCCACCACGAGCGTCCCCCCTACCTCCGCGGCCACGAGGGCGTTGCTGTTCCCCTTGCTGGGCTTGTTGCCTGTTAGCGTGAGTAAAACGAGCGGCGTGCCTAATACCTCCAGCCATTCCTAAGATTGTTGCTCCTGCAGGAAAGGAAAAAAGGAGAGTCAGAAACTCTTAAACAGAATGTTGCAAGATTAGAAATTCAAGTTACAATTGCGGAGATTAACAAGTTAGTATCCCTATCTACGAGTTAGCGCCCTAAGGATCTAACCATCTCTCTCCATGTCACGAGCAGGAGGATTGTCAAGGTAGTGAGGGTCATTAGTAAGACCGCAGAGGAACATAAGCTCCGCATCGTCTATCCAGTCTTTCGCTCGAATCAAGTGACCCTCGTCCCTCAAAGCCTCCGCCAAATCCTTGGCCCAATCTTTTGGGAAAGCAGATTCCAGGCGATTCCTCGCGATGGTACCCTTGCCGTGCGAGATCCAATCTGATGACACCCCAAAACCTTCCTCCGTGGGGGCCTTGACAAAAATGAACTTCTCCTTCCAATTCGGGCCATAGGTGGTGGAGGGAGAGTTAATTAATCTCAAATGGGCCTTCGCCTGAATGTAATAGAAAAAGCCCGCTTCAGGTGACGAGCGTGGCGAGCTGACCACTTGAAATAAAGCTTTGAAATTCCGCAGGAAAGGCTCGTAACCAAAGCATCTCATGAGAATCACAAAGCTTGTTAACAGCGCGAGGCCATTGGGCACAATTTGCGAGGGGCAGAGGTCCAATTCATTCAGGATATGAGCCACGGGGAATGGGATTGGGAACCTCAAATCCCCTGAGCTAACCGCATCAATGTAGACCGCCATCTCACCGGGCGGTGGGTGATTGGCGCGCTCGTGATTAACTGGGATTCTCCATTGGAAACACTCATCCCAGTAGATGGGAGCCATGGCGGACTTCACCTCCCCCAAGGTTATTGTACTTGGGGTCTCATCTGGGGTACGGTCGGTCGCTTGCAGGCCTGAGCCCACACCCTCGTTGGACCCTCTGGTTTTCTTGGATTTCTTGGTTTTCTTGCCCTTGCCTTTTTCACGGGCTCCTTCGGAGGGTCCCCCCGCTTCTTCAGTTTCCGGCGCCGGGGCAACAACTGCCACTGTCACAGTATGGCGGTGGGGATGAGTCGCACTCGCAGTTATCGGGAGAGTCACCCCCTGCCTCTCCGCCTCCATCACTAAATTCATCTTTTCGAAGATGGGTTCCACTCCATCTGGGTTTCTCTCGTCCTGGGGCACTACAGCCGTGCCCATTTCTTCGTCCCTAGAGGAAACCGGAGAGGAAGAGTTCTGGGTAGCCGTTTCTCCGACTTCACGGGCGAACTCCTCCACATGTTGATCGGCCATGGCGGTTCTGGAGTTTGGAAAAGATTTGGGGATTTTTTCTGGGAAGATTTGTATATTTGAAGCAATTCGAGATTTCTAGAAAGTAGAAGCGTAAGGAATTGCTGGGTCCTAAGTGTAATTCTAAGGTTAGAAAAGTTAGCAAGTTTCACCGGAAATTACCTTGAAATTTTGGGGAAAGCTAGAAGGAAGATTTGGGATGCTCTGAAACTGGAATGCAAAGAGTTCTTCTGCTGAAAGGATGCTTTGGAGATTTGTTCTAAAAGGTGGAATGGGTGCAGAATCCCTTATTTATAGGGATGGGAATCGGTACGATTGCTGGCTAAAATTCAAAACTGTAATCATTTCCCGCCTAGGAAACCGTCCACTTTACTGAACCGTCACGTACTTCCCAAGACTCACGCGCCCCACGCGCATCAGCATTTAATGCTTAGACGCTCCAAATGGTCGAAGAAAGGACTGCATTTAATGCTTTGACGTTGCAAGTGGTCAGTTGAAGAGACCGCATTTATGGCAGAATCAGAAGAAAGATTGCCCAACACGCCAAACCCCGAACGAGCTTCACGCTCGGGGGTCACATTAGGAAAAATTTTACAGCCCTCATCACTAAGGACTACAGAATTGGGGGGCAAAATGATGAGGACAAAATACGCTCGCCCCATGATTGGGCACATAGCACCTCCCAGATGACGACACCTGTCTTCCTGTAATTACGGCTGTCATACACGAGCGCTAAAAACCCTCGAGCGTCAGTGTCCTCCAAGAACACGTGCCGTCTCTGCCACATTCACACGTGGTCAATGTTACCGCTCTCACGAGCGCCTTTCACACTATATGTCTAACGTTCCAATTAGTCAAGGGAGCCCTCTTCGAGCGCTATATTACCTCAGAGAGGCTTCCTCTCCAATTCGCTACACAAGCCTTGGCCTACATTGTAGCACCCCTATCCGTAGAGATACCACACTGTTGGAAAACACGAATCAGAAAGCAGCGGAACTTAAAAAAATTTTCCCAACAAAAAGATCTTGAACTCGCAATCGTGTAACCAAATTCGTAAAGATAGAAAACTTACTTTTCTTTTATTCTTTCTTGAAGCGTTTCAAGCCACCCAAGAACGCTCTTCTCGCGGCTTGATCCCCTCTCCTTGGTAAAGCTCGAATCTTCAAACTTCTAACTTGAAGTCTCTAGAGAAAGTCCACCAACTTGATCACAATCTAACTAGTAAGGATGCTAGTTCTCTAGTTAGTGTTTAGGCTTAACCTAGGGTTTTATTTTATCTTGGAGAAAGGAAGGTGTTCAACACATGAACAAAAAGAGTTGTCAATTAGCTCTAAAGGGGAGCATGAGCTCCCCTATATATAGGAAAAGGGAGAGGGGCGCCGATCCTAATCCTTGTTGGACAAGGATTTGGTTCCTCTCTCTCCTATTACTTGATCATCAAGTATTTTCCAACTTTGACTTTGAATTCTAATTCAAGTCAACTTTTAAAAGAGCTAAAAATATCCAAACTATTTTTGGATAATTTTATACTTTATTTATTATAAAATAAATAACTTATTTTTATCTAATTAATTAATTCATAATTAATTAACTAGATTATTTCCTCCAAAATTAGACTTTCTTTTTAATTCAAAATTAAACCAAAGTCTATTAAATAATTAACTAATTAATTATTTAATATATATATATAATATATATATACACACGTGTGTGACACGTGTCACAGTGACACGTGTCACTCACGTGAGCCACACGTGTGATGTCACACGTGTGGAACCCTCTTGGCCCGATTAACTCGTTTAATCATTTTAAAGCCTCAACTCATGTAACCAAGTTGTTGTGTGTGACCCTCTAGGTTCTCAATTCAATTAGCAGTGACCCCAATTAATTAATTCACCAATTAATTAATCAGTCCACAGATTAAACGACCATAGTCTAGCAACAGGTGTTTAACCCCTAGCTGAATTGGAATGTTCGGATTCGACAGAACCTTTAAGTCATTGATTCATGTGAGATACAATCCTCTTACTTACTATCTCTCAACCAAGATCTAGGGCAAGGGAATAATCAGAACCCTAATAATCCGGTCTTAAAGCTAAGTGCATTTCATATCCATTTGATCTCAATCCAAGAAACCCTTTTCTTGATGTCTTGATCTACTGCCTTGGCCAAGGACTCCATATGGCATATGAATGACTTACACAATAAGAGATCACCTTGCAAATGCAAGTGTAGGTCCTATCTTGATTCTCATTCACTTTCATGAATCACTTGTGCAGCCCCAGCATAAGCCTTGAATCAGTTGTCTAAGGCGACACCCTTTAAAGCTTATACCTAAGACTACAGAGTTAACTCATAAAGTGACAAGGAACCTCAAGTCTAAGGATCAATTAATCACATCAATGACTCGTGAGATATTTCCTAATCTGGAAGTTTCCATTTCCTGAAATAGAAACTTCCTTTCCCATTTAGGAATGCTCTCACACGGGGCACCTCAGTGAACTTACTTATTAAAGTAAGCACCCTCATGTATCACGTACGTATCAACTATACACTTTGCACCTCCATGAAACAAGGTGGTCCTTCTTAAGGGCGTGATCCCACAAGCAAGCCTTAGAGGAGTCAGGTTGACACTCCCACTGTCTGTAGGACTCATCGGCTTGGAGTATTTTACTAATCATGACTTATGGGATATAGGGCTCGTTTCATGAACCATTTCACCTAAATGGTAGAGTCCTAAAGTCATCAGGATTAGGGGAGTTCTCATACATGCACAGATAAAGTAAACGCATACCAAACAAGAGCATATAAAGAAGTGTTGCCTCAATTCGTTATTTCATTCAAAGATTGTCTGTGATTACAATAAGGAAAAGTACAAAGTGGATATACAATCGGCTTTCTAGGGCACTATTCCTAACACACACACCCGCACTATAGGCCGATCCACATACGAAATGGCCAATCCGTACATGAACTAACCTATAGCGAACGGGTGACAAATAAAAGAAAAGACGAGCTAGGCGGGACTAAACCCCAAAGCAATACAAAACCAAGACATAAAAGTTAAAAGCGGAAGCATTAATATCAACAATACTTATAGGTACCATATTTACATCAAAAGTATAAATACTAATAGGTACCAACATGTATCAATACATTATCATCTCTTACTAACCTATACATGATCAAGTATTCAGAATGTGATAATAACGGACATAACAGGAGAAGTAGCAAATATATACATGATGGTACACTGCTAGACTCGAGACAATGCAAGACTGGACCAGACTCCTGCCTAGCACGACCAGCTCTCAAGTACCTGAAAAGTGAAGTATCAGTCTACCGAAGACTGAGTGAGGGGCATAAATATATATTAGCGCAATCACATGCAAGTTATAACCTCGGGTAAGGTTTTATAATTAAAAGTAATAATATAAGTTCACAATCACCTAAACTCGCCCGAGATTACAACTACCAGTATTAAGTACTTGTTCATTTTCATGCAATCAATACATGGCCCCGGCAAGTGAGGGCGGTCTCCAACCTTACTCCAAATGTACATGAACATGCTTGCTTGTTTAATAGTCAATAGGCGATCATGCAATTCACTTATCGTGCAATCGTGCGATAGTGTAATCATATAACACGTTCATGAAATGGAAATCATTCAATAACCCGAGGCGCATCCGTGGTGCCGGACTCGTCCCCAGTCTCCTTCTTCCTCCTGTTTGATGATGGGATTGCAAGGCCCCAACATCCAATCTCGTTGAGCAGAGGGTACATGAATCCCTAAGCCCGGAGCTCCTTCCTCCACTAACCTCCTAGTGGATTCAGGGGTGACCCCAAACATGGTGAGGATAGCGCCAGAGTTACCCGTCAGCCCTTGCTTTCCCGGTTGGCTCTGGTCACTACCCTCGGGGCCAAACGTAACCGATCATGCTACTCGCCTAAACATGCACGAAACAATACATGGCTTGCTTGCTTGCTTGAACACGACTTGAAATGATTAATGATTTATAGAGATTATAATTATAAATACCTTTTTGGCCGAAATATCACATAAGGGATATACGGGTTCTATATAACTAACAATTAAACCTCACCTTTACCGACAAAAGACAAGCAGGGCACGGTCTACGGGGCTTGCTCCTCGCCCCTACGAAGCTGGTCTGTGCAAAATAGACGTGTACACGTGAGACTTGACTCTAAAATGGACCAAATATGACGAACGGCGGAAACGCAACGAGATGACATGCAATATACAATGTGGCATGAAAACATGTTGTTTCAGTACATATTAGCACATATAATAGCAATTCGGGGTCAAAGAAGTCGTTGGATCGAGGGGCTAAAAATGTAATTTTATGCAGAATATTTTGTTCTGCAATCCAGGTGGGAACGGCCGTTCCGGGTTCCCTTTGTAAATGGGAACGGTCGTTCCCATAATCCCCAAAAGCGCGCTAACGTTTTCCAGTTTAAAATGCGCTGAAGCTGGGAACGGCCCTTCCGGCACAAGGCCAAAATGGGAACGGCCGTTCCCATGGTCGGCCGCCTAATTCATTTGAAAAGGTGGGAACGCCCGTTCCCACAATGCCTTGAGGCTGGGAATGGTCGTTCCCAGTTTCTGAAACTGGAAGAACAGAGGAAAAACAGGGGAAGGCTACGGGAAAGAACAACAACAAGCACAAATCTCAAGTTTGATCAACAAAGCCCATAACTTCTGGTAATATGATGCATATAGGTTCAAGAAATGATATCATAACACTTAAACACTCAAAGCATGGAATATTATCGAGAAATCCAAGTTTCCAAGCTCATACTCACACTTGATCATTCATGCTAAATATTCAAGAATCTCATGAATTAATCATGCCATAATTCAAGATATGATCATTTAATCATGCTTTGCACAACAAAGAGTTCATCGAGCATGCAATTCTCAAACCCTAGCTCAATCAAATATGCTCAAGAATCACCAATTCATGGAAAACCAACCTTGAAGTTAAAGAAATGAAGAAAGAAGATGAAGGTGATGCTCAAGCTCCAAACTTGGATTATTTCTTGGGAAAATCTTGATGAAATGATTAATTCTCTTCTTCCCTTTTCTACTTGAAGAACCGAAAGCAAGAAAGATGGATATGTTGGTGAATTTTGGATGAAATGATCTTAGGAAGCTTGGAGATGCAATATACCGTGATTTATCCTCCTTGATTTATGTGAAATGTATAAATTGCACTTTAGTCCCTCAAATATTTAAGTCATGCAATTAAGGATGAAAAGCTTTGGGAATTGATCAATTGAGTCCTTGAAAAGGTTATGCGATTTGGTCCCTAAATTTAAAAGAATGAACCTATATGGCAAGTTGACAATTAAATCATTTTCGGTAATTATTTCACGAAATAAATATTTTCAAGTCTTGAAAGGAATTCTCAATTTGATATAAATTGATAAAATCTCATGAAAGTATTATAAAATATAATTTATAAAATTATTTTAGACATAAGATATTAATAAATAAAAACCGGGGCGTTACATACATCCCCTCACGGGTTCCTTGGCCACCAAGGCTTTAGTTGACACGAGCGCGCTCTCAAGCCCTCGTTACCAACTCCACCAAACGGCTCTCTAACACACCGTACATGCCTGCGCACCTGCCACTGTTGCCCACACTAACTTTCAGCAGCTTTTGCAGAAGATTTCTCCTAGGTTTCTCTCTCACAGCGCCACGTGTTAGGGTAACATTCGGCCAGGACCATACGCGGCAAATGACCAAAGTATCCCTGACCCTCAACTATAAATAGGAGTCTTCATCTCCTTCACTGTAAGCAATCTCCATTTCTACAAATTCACACTTAGCTTACACTTTCTCTTTCAGATCATCGTCTGACTTGAGCGTCGGAGAGCCAAGCTGGGAATCACCCCCAGTTCCCCCCCCCCCCCCCCCAGCTCGGCCTTCTGACTTTATTTCGGTGTTTGTCCTAGCAGGTAGGACCCTCTGCTTTTCCGGCGAACTTCCGGTGGTTTCCTCACTCCAAATAAATTCTAAAGTGATCGGACTTTGTGACTGATATTCAGAGCCCATCAGATATATATATATATATATAGATAGATAGATAGATAGATAACATGACATACCATTATTATTTAAAATTCTTAATAGTGCTCGAGTTGTGACTTTGAAATTTTGATCATAAAGAAAGAATTAAATAGTAATTATTCAAAATTTATCTATATATTATGTACACGTGGATATAAGTATAGAGAAAATAATTGGGAAGGATAATTTCGACATTTCTATCTATTTTGATGGTTTGTAGATTGTGAAGTAAACAAAGTCTATTTTTTAAGTTAAATAACAGCTCATTTAAAATGTAAAAGTAAACATTGTGCTATTAAGAGAATCAACTGTTTACCAGCTTGAATAGCTAGAACAAAAACCACCATAAAAAATAAAGTAAATTCCTCCTAACTGTTTATGTTTTTGTCATCCCGCATATATTGGGTTGGACAGGACATTATTTATAAAACCATTCGTACCCCCATAATGTGCAACTGCACCCTAATACGTAAGCAAAGCCCAAGACTAGGAGAGATAATTCTTCTCTCCTCTCTTCGTTCCGTTTTTGCTAGGTTTTTTGGTTTCTGTTTTGTTTTTTTTTTTTTTTTTTTTTCACAATCCTTCACCTTCCTTAAAAAAAAATATATTCAAGTTTTTCAATTAAATTCCTACTTCCCCACCCACCTACATCCCTTCCAAAACCAAATAGAACTCTAAGTATCGAAGTTTTTTTGATTTCACCCCTCCAACAAAAAAAAAACTGCCTTAGTCAGTAGAATCAGAACGTAGTTCTATGGACTGACTAACTCTCCTGTCATGATTCAATCGTGATTCTTTCAACTAACTAACTATTCTGTTGCGATTTAATCATGATTCTTTCAACTAACTAACTATTATGTTGTGATTTAATCGTGATTCTACCGAGTGCGTCCTCGTGCGCATCTATGCATGCGACCTCGGGCGCATTTACTACTACATCTCCATATTTAAGTTTTCAAGCTTCAAGAATTATCAGCTTGAGAGGAGGATGATTTCAAGCTTCAAGTTTCTCAGCTTAGGGAAGGATGAAATAGAATGTTTTAATTTGTTAGGAGTTCTAATTTCTTTTGTTTGTACAACAAGCTACACATGTTCCAACTTGAGGGGGAGTGTGAGAATTATTTAGATAGTTGATATCTAATAGTATTAGTATTAGGAAGTTGATATTAGATTGATATTAGATAGGATTGATCTATGCTTATGTAATATGAATTAAGATTCTCAGTCTAATAGGTTTCTCTATGCTTTATTATATAGAGAGGTTAGTTGGTCTCCATGTAACACAGATCCTACACTATATTCAGCTTTTACCCCTTCCGACAGAGGATAAACATAAAAGAAGACGATAGAAATTTGAAAACCAGAATGGTGCCATATAAGAATGAACTGAGCTCCTTACTGCAGCAAGCTCTTTTCATGTTTTGGAATAAAAGCTGTATCCACCTTTCCAGTTTTGAAGTCCTATAGCACAATAAAAATAGAAGTCGAGTTTTAAGTTTGTAATTGCAACCCAAAGAAAACAACTTTTTGAAATGATACAACCAATTTTCATCAACTTTAACGGCCTACCTCAATTTCGAGGATAAGTTTATGGTAATCAATTGTTGGAACACCTGCCATAACGAAAAATTATTTTAACATGGATTGATTCGCTAAAAAAGAGGGGTATTAAATTGTAATATATGTAGATCTAATAGAAAACAAGCAATAAGATTAAGGGATAATTACCAACGCCCCCCTGAGGTTTGGCGTTATTACAGAATACCCCCTGAGGTTTCGGAAATTACGAACTCCCCCCTGGGCCGTTATCTCCTCCGTTAAATTTAACGGTTTGTGTAAAATTTACTATTTTACCCCTACTATGTTGAAACTCAGGGGGTATATGTAATAAAGAGACAAAGGTAAGGGGGCTAATACAAGGACTGAAATTGTTAAGGGGGTTTGATGTAAGTACTTGAGTTTTGTGTCTACCTAAAATTTTTTTTTAATAAAATGCTACTTAATGTTATTTTAATATTTTTATGATAGACTAATTTCATACCTACAGTTTATGGACGTTTAATATTTTCTGTAGATATTGACCATACATGTTCAATGTTTGAAATAATTGTTTAAACGGCTGTTGAATATTTTTGTGAATTTACTAATGTATTTGTTGATATTAGTGTATTTGTTATGATTTTCAATTTTGAGGAAAAAAATCGATAATGCACTAGTTGATCTTTGTGTGGGTTTTTTTATATGAATTTTTATTTTGAGGGAAATTTTGTATAATTGCAAATAAATTATTTTAAATTAACTTTAAATGGAATTGTACAAAATATATTTAAAACTAAGAAATAAATATGAAAGGAAATTTATAACTTATCATATTTTATAAAAATAAATATGCATAGAATATCTAATTCAATTTATATTTATAGATAAAATATAAAATATTAAATTAAATAACAACTTTTTAAATACAAAAAATCCAAAATTAACTAATATTACAATTTACCCCCTAAGGGTGTTTTTGGAATTTAAATATGAATTTAACGGTGTAATTAACGGCCGGTGCTATTTGTAATCGAGGGTGTACTATTCAGGGGGGAGTTCGTAATTTCCCAAACCTTAGGGGGTATTCTGTAATAACGCCAAACCTCAGGGGGGCGTTGGTAATTATCCCTAAGATTAAGGATGATATATTCATCAACATAAAAGAATATGAATATAAACATAAAAGAAGAAAGAAGATTTTACCTGTGATAGTTGTATCACTAAGAGCTCTGTTCATACATTGGATCGCTCTTTCTCTTGTTGGAGCCCACACAATCAGCTAAGAAATCAAATTCGAAATATATACATATATATTAGGACTTCTTGTAAGTCATATTTTCTATTTAAAAATGAAAACTAGGATAAAATGAGACTCTTAACATGTTTATATAAGAATAAATCTAATACTATTGTATTAAAAATTTTGGAATTGAATACACTACCTTTCCCAACAGAAGAGGCTTAGTCAGACATCAGAATATTAAACAGGAGATCAAATAAATTAACTATGAACGAATATCCGCTTACTTAGACTGCTTAATCCAGATTTTCATAAATCCATTCAATATTCAAGTAAGAAAAATCCTAAACATCGAGTCAAAAAACAGAGCTCAAAATCGAGATTTTTGGCAATTTCCATGTTTATTTAGCCCTCCCTATTATATATATCATACTCAAACCAAAAATTCTCATCATAATGCAACAATATATTTGTAAGACAATTTTCATTAAGATAAGTATGTAAACCTTTCCAAGAAGGGAATCATAGCTAGGAGGAACTGTATGATCAGGATAAACATGGCTATCCATTCTCACAAACGGGCCTCCAGCTGGCAAGTATGAAGTTATTTTTCCTGACAAGTAAAATAGGAGAGGAATTAATTAATTAGCATTTTGTTATAAGTTAGCATTTGAATTTCAATAATTCAATAACTTCAACATCCGCTCTTGTTGAAAGAGAGTAATTTAAGTAAGAATTTCAAACTAAACCTGGTCCAGGTCTGAAATTCTTGAAAGCATCTTCTGCGTTGATACGGCGTTCAATTGAGTGTCCTTTCAGCACAATATTTTCCTGCATGCAAGAAAAATTTCATATAAAGGCAGTGTTTGAAAACTCTCAAGGAAGGTGATTCACTACTCTAAGCTTAAAAAAGCAGAGAAATGGATTGTTTGTTGGGCTGCATCTGCTTAAATGAGTTAAAAATAAGCTAGAAGCTTGAAGCAACTTTGGGGAGCATTTTTCTGCTTGGGTATACTTCTCCAGCTTTGGGAGAGCATTTTCCAATAGAGATAATTATTTTTTTTCCCATCCGAACTATGATCTTTTTTATACTTTGCCATCCAAACTTTTTTTCGTTACAAACCACCAACCCAACTATGCGTTTTTTACAAAATGCCATCTCCGTCCATTATTTACGGTTTCCTGGTGACTGAATACCATAACATGTGATTTGCAAATGTTTTCATTAAGGGTAAATATATCTTTTAATTTTATTTTCAATTCTTTAACATTTTTATATCATCAACGCAGCAACATTCATATTTCAAAATCTCTTTCTATTTGCTGCTTCTCAAAGGATGCCAACACTTCGAACAACTAATTACATGAAGATTCATAACAATCGCAACAACTAATCTATACCAACATTCATACGTGTGACAACCAAAAGATATGATCACTCTAAAAGGTTTGATAATATAATCACATTATCACAACAACAAATTATAACATCAACATTAAGTATACTTCAATCACAGCTAACAACATCAACACTGAGCATACTTTAATGACAACTAATAACAATGCATTCATCCATATCAAATCAAAATACACTTAGTTTGTCAGTAACAGTAACAACCAAAAGTGATGATCAATCTAAATATGTTTGGTAATACATTCCAGATAAAAATAAATGACACACACTATTGCTGTTTGCAATCAGCCACTTCTTCACCATCCTTAACAAATTTTTTCTTGGGTGGTTCTTGGTTTGTTTTTCTGATGGAGAACATAACACCTTGAGTGATTGAGCTTCCTGCGGGTTTCCAAGGCGGCTTTGTAAGAGCAGTTGATTGTTGTGTGTTTGAGACAACATCATTTCCACTTGTGGTATTTGTGGTTGAAGTTTTAACTGTTTTATCCTTCAATTGTTTTGTGTGTGTCTTCTCCACGACCATCGTATGCATGGGTACTTTCTCTTCATTCCAAGTGTTTTCTTAACCACGGTTGTTTTTCTCTCTATAGTGATTGTAGAACTCTTAGTTACTCTTGAAGGATTTTGTAGCTGCGCATCCTCAAAATTCTTCTTTTTCTCTTTGTCCTTGACATTTGCAACAGGTCTTGAGTTATTTTTGTCCTTATCGGTTTGCTTTTTCTTTCCCTGCAATCTGCATGAACAAAATTGGATCTGACCAGATCTTGTTTTCATATGTTTCTGCAATCCACTTAGCATTTGCACAACTCACTTTTTGCTTTCTTGGGCACTTATGTTTTGAAAGATAAGTCTTCACTTGCATGGTATATTCGCCTTGTACATTGGAAGCATAAAGGACCCAGGGACAAGTCTTATGTTTGCACTTAGCTTGTATTTTTTCTTGTCATTCAATGGGAATTTGACATCTCTGCCTAGATTTATGAAGTGTTTGTCTGATAGCTTTTCTCAATGAATCTGCATCAGGATATTGCTTGCCTAATTCTAACTTTGGATTCCTTGTTTCATCCTTTCTATTCAACAGAGGATATCCTCTGTGCAGATTTGAGACTCTATTCATAACCTTTTGTTGACTACTAGCTTCACCAGTTTCTCCAACAGATTGCCCTTTATGAGAACCCCATTCTACCTCAAGATCCACATACTCCTCAAATAAAACATCATCATCACTAACATTATCGGCACTGTCTACTAAACATTCTGAATTACCAGAATCACTCCCAACAGATACTTCACCATCACTATCAGAGCCTGAGTTCATATCTTTAATATCAAATGCCAGCCTAAAAGCCTCATTATTTTCATCAGGTTCAGCTACATTTTGGTTGACCTCTACATTATTAGCTTGACTCTCAACACCAACCTCTTCATTCACATTTTCTAAATCTGCACTTGTACTCTCATCCCCGTTACCTCTTACAAACCTCAACCCACAATTTAAACTACGAGAACTTTCATTTTGTTCTATTTCATCCTCATTAATGTCAACGTGCTCAACAAATATACCCACCATTCGATTATCATCAACAAAATTCACCAGGTTAACAACATCAAAATCATTATGCAATGTCCTTAAACATTCAGTTGCATTGATACCAGACACACTCATATGGAATGTCATATTTTCAACATCGGTCAACCCAATCTCTTTAGCCATGTTCTGAAGCTCGATCATAGATATCTCATCGGGGTTAAAAGTCTATGACTTACCTCGCCTCCAAAATAAGTTGGTTTTCCAAGATTGTGCAGAAACCTTCCAGAGTGGTGCATTATAATGCTGAAATTTTCAGATACATTGCCTGCAAGAGAGGAGACCAATTCTTTTAGCCAAAGTACACCCAGGAGAAACATGTGGGACACACATACAAATATTTAACCCTGAAAAAACCCCTTTTCGGAGACATTATGGACCACAAAGTATTGAATATTCGTCAAAAAAAAAGTATTGAATATTCACTATAATACAAAAAAGAGTACTATATCCTCTTTTTTGACAAATCGTCTACACGCCTCTTTCTTGTATCAACTGAAGTTGAACCCAGCATCAGAGTTTATAGCATACTGCTCCATTTGCTCTTTGCTACATTACAAACATATCAGTATATAAGAAATAAGAGAAAAAGAAAAGGACAACACAGGATATAACTCAAATCAGGTGTATATTCACAGAAGAACTTAAAACACAACCCCCGGATGTTTACAAATCTGTACTACCTTCGATAAGGAGGGAGTTTAAGGAGATTCATGCAAGTGGCAGACGTTGGCAACCGGTCAAGTGCTTCTTCAGAAGCATTACCAGCAGTCCTGTAGAGTGAAGAGCATATGCATCAAATACTGAAAGACTATATTAATCAGCAGTGACTACAAGAAGCATCAGCAACTGTTTTACCTCTGTATGCAGAAAGTAGGCTCGAAGTACTTAAACCCAAGCAAAGGCACACGAGAACATCCAATTGCAAATCTAAGATATAATCGTGAGTCCAATAAGTCCCAAAAAAAATAAATTTCCTTTAGCAGAAACAAGCAGCAGAATAATTAATCAAACAATTGATGACATTACATGGGGAAAAACAAGTTAAGTAAATGTGACATGATTTCCACCCATAAAGATAAATTTTAGGTTATAATTCAAAAGCAGTAAGTGATGATATGGTGTAGTTCAAAAATTTCCTCCGCATTGGCAAGTTTAGGTTCTCAATAACTTCCCAGAACATTTTAATAACACAGTGCTCCTGCACTGTAATTATTAGTAGTTAGTTAAATCAATAAAAAAGAGAAATTAGAAAATAGGGACAAATACAAATAATCGGCAAACCAAAATGTACTATGTCGGGTTTCTGACAAACACAAAGCGTACATATCAGAAGGAGAGAAGCACAAATTCGTTCAACATTTGAACCCTTACCACGTGATAGCCACCTGTATAATTTGTATTAGCTCGAAGATCATCATCAATTCCCTCCACTGATCCACGTATTAAAAGCTGGGGGAAGACACAAAATCATTTAACTTGTGTTTTCATTTCAATTGATGCAAATATTCTAACAAATACAGCTACTACCCAATACCAAGGCAGAAGAACTATATGTGGTGAAGAAAACCATTAAAACTTAAAAAATCCAGTTTCATGACCACCAATTTTTCAATCAAATATATGTCAACAGATCACACCCAGATAATATTTTCCAGATAAAATTGCCTCTCAAGTACCTGAAGTTCACCTCATTGAACATGTCAATCCAATCTTTCTGAATCAGCTATTGAAACCCTCTCAGGAAATGTGAACTTTGTTGACGTATCTGTGAAACAATGTAAGCAGAAAATATCATGAGCCTATAAGAGCTTGAAACAAGTGTTTTTAGTTTGATCTTTCATTTTCTCAAACGGATTTTTTCTACCTATTTGGGTGGATTGAAGTAGGAGTGAGATGATAAGAGGTATAAACTCGAGCAAGGTTTATTACCTGACAAGTAAATATTCCTTTGTGGCAAATAGCAGACTGCATTACAACCCCAAGGAAGCCTCGGATCAATCAACAAAATGATAGCCTCTATTAGCACGTTTGCTGATTGATTAGACTTCTCAGGTGCCAAAAATAACTGGTCTTTCAATTGATTCCTGCGGAAACCAAAACGACAAGGCTGACTACAGAACAAGATAAGTATAGCTGAATTCAGTTTCAATTTCTTAGCATATCTTTGAAACAGATCACCTAATTAAAATTGACAAAACAAGAAAAAAGTGCAAGAATATTTGGTTACTGGTTCGACTAAAGAACCCATCAAGAGCTGCTCTTGTGAGTTCTTTGAAGAGCATATAGAAAATATACATGTAATTTTCAACATTCAAATCATTCGCTAGTTAACATCATGAAACTAAGAGATGGAACGTTAAATCGATTCCACATTAATAAAATATTTACAGAGTACAGACAATTATTTTACAATTCTAACTTAAAACAGTACTTGAGATGGCACAATTAGCATTTGGAAATACAAAATAGGAAGAGTCAGTGTGAAGCATAAGAAAGAGTTAAAGGTCCCGCAAGAAACATACCTATTCTCATAGATTGCACGAATGCAAGCATAAGCAAAACTCTTAATCCTGTAATCCACCAGACCATGCTTGGATGAATAATCCTTGCCTGCAAAGAGGCACACAACATACCCTGTTGTAAGGACTAGAGATATATATAACAGATTAAGCAGCTAACTGATTAATGGGAAACAACAAAGCAGAAGCAGCAAGAAATCCAAGACAATCCATTGAAGACATAATGGCCGAATATGCAACCAAACTAGACCACGTACAAGCAAAATGCGTAAATTCGAAAAACTTTTCTCAGCAACTCTGTCACTTACAAGTACAACCAAGGCTTGAGGGTAAAGAGTATTAAGAAAGAAAAAGTTTGTCAAACCGTGCTATATTAGCAGCCCTACAATAGATTTATCCCAAACGATACCACAGATAAAAGGAATAGCCCTTTGATAGAGCAGCATCAAGAAAGGCAATCACTACGCAGAATAAAGCTTGATTTCAGCATTTCTTGGAAAAGATTTGATGCTAGTACAGAAGAGAAGGGAAAATTAAGGAGAAAATAAAAGAGAAGATATTAGAATACAAAATCTAGCCAAATCTATTTATTTAGACTGATAGATTGAAAATCCAAAGCAAACTAATGGCGTAAACCAAAAAAAATGACCAAATGTTGGCACCTTACAGCCTAAATATAGTAACTCGTCACTCATGAAATCATCCTAATCATAACCCACTATAAAATCAGTTTTTAACTCGATTATGCTTTGTTACTCCAACAGTAGGCAATTGCCAGTGTTTTTCTAGGCAGGAATACAAAAGAAAATTATCAATGCTTAATTTGATGACGTATAGTTTGACTGCAACAAGTAGATGGCAAGCAAAAAATTCACTCAGTTGCATGAATAACATCTCATGTGTTGTATCTGCAACACAAACAATAAGAAATAAATGTGATGGTGAACAAGGAAACACAATGCACCACAACTATCTCGGACAGAAGCAATCGACATGTCTCCACGAGGGCAGAATAATCAGCAGCATATCTTTGGTCAAAGAAGAAAAGAAGCTGGTAAAGAAAATTATGTGTGTCAAAGCATTTCCTGAATATGAGCAGAACAATAGATATTACATTATTCTAAGAAATGACAGATATAAGATGGAAGCAGAACAATAGATATTACATTATTCTAATACCATAGCTGATGATTAAAAAAAAAGGTAAAAATAACACAACGATAGGGACAACTTCAAAAGGAACCACAAAGTATGTCAAATTGTGCACCTATTGACATCTTGACAGCCTCCACCACCTTTCTTCCTCTAAAGCATTTCTGTAAGTTGTAATTATAGTAATAGACAAAAGAAAAGCTAATCAAATACATCCAATTCATCTTCCTTCACAATTAATATTCTAAAAAGGGTAGTAATAATAATTCAAAAAAATATCATGATTCAAATTTCAAAGCAGCAGTCACTAATACATCATTATCAATTGTGCAAAACTAGCATATTCAATGCTATTAGTTTGTTCCTATACATCGTAAATGTCGTTCACTGTCTTGGCAATCTTCGTACGATCCCCGGCTGCCACGAAAAAAGGGTAATAATAATCCAAAAAAATATCATGATTCAAATTTCAAAGCAGCAGTCACTAGTACATCATAATCAATTGTGCAAAACTAGCATATTCAATGCTATTAGTTTGTTCCTATTCATCGTAAATGTCGTTCACTGTCTTGGCAATCTTCGTACGATCCCCTGCTGCCATGAAAAACATATTCAGTCATCTAAATTGTACAAAGTGAACTTTTTGCAAAAACATTTCATACCTGAAGGCTTAGAAGATAGTAGCCTTGGGTAGGGTGCATACTGGCGAGAGGTGGCATAGGCTGCAAATTAGGCTGCATACTGGCGAGAGGTGGCATAGGCTGCAAATTAGGCTGCATACTGGCGAGAGGTGGCATAGGCTACATATTAGGCTGCATACCACCAAAGTTCCCAAAGTTCTGATCTTGCAATTGTATGTGAATGTCGTTCACTGACTTGGCCATCTTTGTACGATCCCCGGCTGCCATGAAAAACATATTCAGTCATCTAAATTGTACAAAGTTAACTTTTTGCAAAAACATTTCATACCTGAATGTTTACAAGACAGGCTTGTGTAGGCTGCATATTAGGCTGCATACTAGCGAGAAGTGGCACAGGCTGCATACTAGCGAGAGGTGGCATAAGCTGTGTACTAGGCTGCATATTAAGCTGCATACTACGAAAGTCCCCAAAGTTCTGATCTTGCAACTGTATGGGAAATGGATGAAGCGCATAACTGTGGTTAGAATAATGAAATTGTTGGGGTTGATAAGGGTAAGGATTATGTTGAGGGTTCGAAGGATAACTAGGTTGAGTGTTAGAATTACGTGGGAATCGAGGGTCAGAATTATGTGCGAATCGTGGATGAGGATAACTAGGCCGAATGTTAGAACTAAGTGGGAATCGATCAGGAGACCTAGGATAACTAGGTTGAGTGTTAGAACTCTGTGGGAATCGATCAGGAGACTTCTCCCTTTGTATGGGTTCAACATTGAGAATCCAGCCTTCATGTTCTGTTAAACAAAGAAAAATTCATTGTCATATTCTGTATACAAAGAAAAATAAATAATACATTGTTTTAAAAACAAGAAAATTTATACCTATCCGTGTTTTCAAAACAAGTGCGGCGTTGTGCGGATGTGCAAATCGGACATAACCGAACCTTCGGCTAGACCCATCCTTGTTTCGGGCCACCTTAGCTGATAGAACTTTTCCATAACAGCTGAATATGGCATTTAATCCAATATCATCTATGGAATTTGGTAATTTCCCCACAAATAGATGGGATGACTTCCGATCTTCTTTACATTTATAATTAGAA
This sequence comes from Lantana camara, assembly GCA_037501455.1. NCBI lineage: Eukaryota > Viridiplantae > Streptophyta > Magnoliopsida > Lamiales > Verbenaceae > Lantana > Lantana camara. The sequence goes on from CM074857.1 coordinate 116,530,727, forward strand.
ATTTTACGCATACCACCTGGGGATATGTTACCTCTATTTGGGAATTTTGGTCCAATTTCACCACCAGATCTCTCCCCCTCATAGCTCTTCTGCGCAGAAATTTTAACAGAACTCTTCTGCTCAGAAATTTTACCATCCGAAGGCTGTAGCATTTCATCAGAGCTCTTCATTTCAGCCTTGGAGCTCTCCTGCTCAGAAATTTTACCATCAGAGAGTTCTGCCATTTCACCATTATTAGTCTCCAGCATGTCATCACCATCGGTGAGCTCTAGCATTTCATCAGAGCTCTTCATTTCAGCCTTGGAGCTCTCCTGCTTAGAAATTCTACCATCGGAGAGTTCTGCCATTTCACCATTGTTGGTCGCCAGCATTTCGTCACCATCAGAGAGATCTAGCATTTCATCAGAGCTCTTCATTTCAGCCTTGGAGCTCTCCTGCTCAGAAATTTTACCATCAGAGAGTTCTGCCATTTCACCATTATTGGTCTCCAGCATTTCATCACCGTCAGAGAGCTCTAGCATTTCATCAGCCTTGGAGCTCTCCTGTTCAGAAATTTTACCATCAGAGAGTTCTGCCATTTCAACATTATTGGTCTCCAGCGTTTCATCACCATCAGAGAGCTCTAGCATTTCATCAGAGCTCTTCATTTCAGCCTTAGAGCTCTCCTGCTTAGAAATTTTACCATCGAATCGTTCTGCCATTTCACCATTATTGGTCTCCAGCATTTCATCACCATCAGTGAGCTTTAGCATTTCACCAGAGCCATTCATTTCAACCTTGGAGCTCTCCTGCTCAGAAATTTTACCACTAGAGAGTTCTGCCATTTCACCATTATTGGTCTCCAGCATTTCTTCACCATCAGAGAGCTCTAGCATTTCATCAGAGCTCTTCATTTCAGCCTCGGAGCTCTCCTGCTTAGAAATTTTACCATCGGCGAGTTCTGCCATTTCACCATTATTGGTCTCCAGCATTTCATCACCGTCAGAGAGCTCTAGCATTTCATCACCGTCAGAGCTCTCCTGCTCAGAAATTTTACCATCAGAGAGTTCTGCAATTTCAACATTATTGGTCTCCAGCGTTTCATCAACATCAGAGAGCTCTAGCATTTCATCAGAGCTCTTCATTTCAGCCTTAGAGCTCTCCTGCTTAGAAATTTTACCATCGAAGTGTTCTGCCATTTCACCATTATTGGTCTCCAGCATTTCATCACCATCAGTGAGCTTTAGCATTTCACCAGAGCCATTCATTTCAACCTTGGAGCTCTCCTGCTCAGAAATTTTACCACTAGAGAGTTCTGCCATTTCACCATTATTGGTCTCCAGCATTTCTTCACCATCAGAGAGCTCTAGCATTTCATCAGAGCTCTTCATTTCAGCCTCGGAGCTCTCCTGCTTAGAAATTTTACCATCGGCGAGTTCTGCCATTTCACCATTATTGGTCTCCAGCATTTCATCACCGTCAGAGAGCTCTAGCATTTCATCACCGTCAGAGCTCTCCTGCTCAGAAATTTTACCATCAGAGAGTTCTGCAATTTCAACATTATTGGTCTCCAGCGTTTCATCAACATCAGAGAGCTCTAGCATTTCATCAGAGCTCTTCATTTCAGCCTTAGAGCTCTCCTGCTTAGAAATTTTACCATCGAAGTGTTCTGCCATTTCACCATTATTGGTCTCCAGCATTTCATCACCATCAGTGAGCTTTAGCATTTCACCAGAGCCATTCATTTCAACCTTGGAGCTCTCCTGCTCAGAAATTTTACCACTAGAGAGTTCTGCCATTTCACCATTATTGGTCTCCAGCATTTCTTCACCATCAGAGAGCTCTAGCATTTCATCAGAGCTCTTCATTTCAGCCTCGGAGCTCTCCTGCTTAGAAATTTTACCATCGGCGAGTTCTGCCATTTCACCATTATTGGTCTCCAGCATTTCATCACCGTCAGAGAGCTCTAGCATTTCATCACCGTCAGAGCTCTCCTGCTCAGAAATTTTACCATCAGAGAGTTTTGCAATTTCAACATTATTGGTCTCCAGCGTTTCATCAACATCAGAGAGCTCTAGCATTTCACCAGAGCTATTCATTTCAACCTTGGAGCTCTCCTGCTCAGAAATTTTACCATCAGAGAGTTCTGCCATTTCACCATGATTGGTCTCCAGCATTTCATCACCATCAGAGAGCTCTCTCTTCCTTTTCCTTTCAGCCTTGGAGCTCTCCTGCTCAGAAATTTTACCATAGGAGAGTTCTGCCATTTCACCATAATTGGTCCCCAGCTTAGTGGTCCCCAGCTTAGGCATCTCAAGGGATATTGCCCGGTTCTTCCACCTAGATACAAAAAAGTAGAAAAGATATCCCAGGGCTATCCCCAATTTCAAACCTATCAGATTGTAAGAAAAAAGAAAAAGGCTGGCCATACATAGTATGAAACCCATGATGGTCATACATATAATGAAACCCATGACACTCAATGCCCTGTTCTTCCACCTGGATACAGAAAAATAGAAAAGATATCCTAGGGCTATGCCCAATTTCAAACCCATCAGATTGTAAAAAAGAAAAAGGGTGGTCAAACATAGTATAAATTCCATGGCCCTCAATCGCTCTTGGCATAATAAACAGAGTGCCATGAAACAGAAACAGAGGAGAGCAGCAAAGAGAGAAGAGAGAGGGAGAGAAGAAAGAGAGGAAAGAGAGGGAGACTGTTTCTTGCCGACGAAGTTTCAGAAATACTTCGCGAAGCTTCTTTAATTTAAAGACAAAATTAGTTATTTTGTATGACAAGAAGAAAATTAAAATTGAATACTTCGCGCCTCACAAAATCGGGGAGATTCGAATAGGCGCAGAACCAACAAAGCCGACCGATTAACCGGCGGTTTTTGGCCTTGAAACCGGACCTGACCGCCGTTTTCTGGTGGAGCATGTTCTTCCTCCAGCATCTTTGCTGCGTCATTTTTCTCTTTCAGCTGGGCAAGTGAGAGATGAGTGTTTGATGATGTTCTAGTTGTATAAAAAATTGAGTTGATTAAAGATAAAAGAATTTTAAAAATAATAAGAAATTGAGTTGATCTACAGAACTCAGAATTCTTCTTTTGGTTTTACAGAATCCAGAAAATTGAGTTCTTTTGAATAAAAAGTACAGCAAGCTCCTGCAGCGGATAGGTCTGACCTATGTTTTAAAACTTGGATCGGACCGGTCGGTCAGACCGGTTCAACCGGTGACCGACAGAGTGTCCGATCCAAGCAGGTCTTCAAAACCGGTGCTCAATTGGCCCGGTGCGAATGGTTCAAAACCAGCTGAACACCTGTTAAAAACTCGGACCGGACCAGTAAACGAACCAATCAACCGCTTTTTGGGGGGAAACAAATGCACCAAAAAATTCAAAATTAAAATTTATGGCATGAACATTGAAGACATAATCTTAGATCCTTATCTTCCTTTTTCGTCAACCAATTTCGATATCATGAATTTCTAAATTGATACTCTCTCATATTCATAATTAATAACAACAAATGAAAGAAGGAACGAAAAAGAAGGAAAAAAAAAGAAGAAGAGGATCAAGTTGCAGTGATGTACTGTTGCAGTGATGTACTGCTAAATTGATACTCTCTCATATTCATAATTAATAACAACAAATGAAAGAAGGAACGAAAAAGAAGAAAAAAAAAAAGAAGAAGAGGATCAAGTTGCAGTGATGTACTGTTGCAGCGACAATGCGAGATGGAGGCGATGATCTGAATTGATGTGCTGCAAGGCATTTTCTACCCCTTTCTTCGGTGTTCATTTTCGGCTGCCGCCTGCCGTTTTCCGGCAATCGGAGACACCTTATGACTGAAAATCTATAAAAGTTAAAAATAGAGAAGGAGATAGGATGATGATTAAAGATTTACAAAATGTAAAATAGAAGAAGATGAACGAAAATGGATGAACTAATTATCTTGATTGCCGGATTTGTGTTGCTGCGATTGCCGGAAGAGTTGTGCCTAAGAAGGAAGAAGAACAAAGTTTAACTTCTAGAGAAATGAAGATTGCAGCGGCGGCTATAGAGTTGTCCCTAGGGTTTTGTTTTAAATGTGCATGTCCATTTTATTCCTTCTTTCCTTTGGTAAATTTGTCAAGAGAAAGGTTTTAATTTGACATAAATTTATATATTTTTTCTATATCCTTATCAAAAAATATTTTTTTTTTCAATGTGTATTATTTTATGTATAATATTTATTTTTAAAGTTGTAATCGATGATCAATAAAGCTACCGGTTGGATCTCCGGTCCGGTTTTGAAAACACCTGTTCTCAGGTTCTGGAATTGTCCACAACAATTTATAAAAACAATTGAACAATTTTATATTTAGAAGTTTTTACTTAATTGAGGTTGCAAAAATAAAAAATAATAGCTCTTAGTGATTTCTTTATGCAAGTTGATGTAACTTGAAAGGAAGGAACGAATTAGTAAATGAAACAGTTGTGAGCCGGCTTAATTGACCACAAAGTCCATTTCCTAATAATCTTAAAAAGCCAATAAAAATGATTATATATAGAATTTATTAGTGTAATTAAAGTGTCATAATATAAATTTCATATATAATCAATGTAGTGTACTGGTTTGCTACTATATTATTTTAATTGAATTTCTTATCAATTATCATTAGTATCAAATAGTCCAACTCATCTTGAACTCAAATAGATTAAAATCTTTGAATAATGTTTAGCGTATATATTAAATTACAAGACCAATTTATAAGGTAACATTAAATTGTATTATTCAACAGGTGAACGACAACAAAAAGGAAAAATTCAGGTTATTATATCTATAAATCGTGATTTGGATGGCAAAGTTCTTTCCAAGACAATGAAAACGTTAGTTACTAAATAAATTCATGAAATAGCAAAATTGAAAGCAATTTTAATAGAGTAAAATTACAATTTTCAAAAGTAAAAGGGCCCCAAATGTAATGTAATATTTGAACCCGGCTTCATCTCTAAGGGGCATTTCATTAAAAGGGACGCCGAAGTCTTTTTTTTTTGTTATATAACTCTTAGTTTCAAAAACTTTCACTATATAACCCTTTGCTTCATTAAGATCTAATTAATCCCTAATTGATTACTTATCTAATTAATTCATCATTAGAACAGTTTTTTAAAAATTCTGTTTAAGCCCCACAATTTATATAAATTACAAACTGATCCCAAATTATTCAACGAAAAGTTGTTAGGCGATCGTAATTCCAAAACCCTAGTTTTCTGTTCATCCTCCTCGTCCGTTCATCTTTTAAAGAACGCTATTCGATCATCTTAAATAACCATTCGATTGGAATTTAAAAGTTTTAAAACCTCAAAATCATAACCTACAAGTCAATAATATTGTAACTCCCTACAATATTCATTTATTTGTTTTAATTTCTTAGGTTACACAATGCATTCTAACCACTATAAATAGGGTCCTAGGGGTTTAGTTAGAACACACACAAACATTATATATCTCACTATATATCTATTTTCATATACCCCTTAGTTTCCTTGTAATCGTGCTCACAATAGAAGACACCGGTTGTGGCCTTTTAGGTTTTATCTTGGGATGGTGATGAGCCGGTAATACCCGCACGAAGGGGAGGCCACCACGATCTTAGAACAACTTCAAGTGGTGTGACTCCTACAGGCCAACCGTTTTATACTTATACTTTAATTATTATTATTTATTTTATATGTGTATTATATACTTGTGAGAAAATCAATTCAATTTCCACAACAACCTAAATTTGTGATGAGTCTTGTTAAATTGTTTAATTATCTTGATTTGGTAAACTGTTGGATTCAGCCTATGCCTAATTATCGTGATTCGTTGAACTGTTTGATTATATGATGGATATAGTTTGCTTTGATTGTATTGTTAATTGCTCTATGTGTTAAATTGTTTATTTATCTTTAACGTGAAATTCAATTCCTTTCTACTGTCACTGTTGAGAAAATGGTAGAAATGGGATCAAAATGACACGGGTACTCCCTGTCCTTAAAGTGTTAATCGCCCCTAACTCTTTGAGTTTTGCTAAAAAGTTGCAGACGATTTACTTTTAGGGTATATGTCAAGCTGGTAAAATAGAATTTCACACAATAGCAATTTGTAGAAATTCAAGTGAATATTTTGCTATGTTTTCAGGTGGTAGGGGAGTCTATTTATAGGTGTCAGATGTTTGGTAAGTATAAATGTGGGAATTTGAATAGGTCAAACCCCTATAATTGCCCCACTCCCTGGCTGTTACACCCCTCAAAGGATCTGATTTTTGTATCAGATTCGGATGTATCTGGACATTGGTTCATCGTTTCAAATTTGGACTGAGTCAGGCCGGTTCTGGCTCAAAAAGAAAGGCTCTGGGCTCGGAGGCGAGGCTCCTTGCGACGATGTGCACATACAAAGTGTAAAGTGCACCATCAAACGCCACATTCGTCCATGCCCGAGCCCGTGCACATTCGCCCATACCCGAGCCCAAGCGGGGGCGGGGCGATGAGTCCATTAGTCCTCTCTTGAGTTCCACAATTTAATAATATACACAACATTTTAATATATAAAGTTGTCTTCTGTTTATGATTCTTCCAATGTGGAACAACCAATGCACAGTTTTCCAAACTACCTTTCATATGCCTTTGTGTATTAGATATTCTCAATAATTAATTCTCCAACAATTAATTATTTATATATCTATAAGGCATATATATACAACAGTCACAAATTAGTTGTACTTCTAAGCAACCAATAACTCTGAACAATTATATCATACGCTTCAAGCGCGAAATTCTTCCTTTTAAACTATGTAATCATCTTAATGTGTATTGTTTGATTGTATAACTTGTTTGTGGTGAAAATTATTTTCCACTTTCATATATATATATATAAAATCTTCAAGTTTAATTCTTTACAAACTCAATCGTTTGATCAAGTTTTAGTTGTATGTACTCCTCACCAAGCTTGCACATACTAGTGAAAAAATATAGAACTATGGTTTTGTGATTTATGTTTGACGGTCACAATATATTGTGATTACACTTATATATCTAACTTTGTTTTCGGTGTCTAAGAATGATAAGAATTGCTCAAGTTGATTTTAGTAGCCGAGAAGCATATTCCAGTATGTAGGCTTGAGTAATGAGCACCAACGATATAGGTACAAGCAATTCAATGCTTTGTTATGCGTGGTTCATGAGGAAAATAAATAGGTACGTTCTGCATAGTTCAATTCTTGAATTATTTGAATGTGTATGGACATGTCCCTAAAACATATTTGACAACTAATTGAATTCTTTAGACACAATAAAGTAAGTTCTATAACAGTTTGTATTTTAAAGACGAAACGATACATGATTATAGGAGCTACACCATATGTCGGGGTTTTTTCTACTCTTTTCGCATAATATAGGGTAGTTTTCTACATTTTTCTCTAATTTTTTATTATTAATATGACTCAGGAAACTCTACATTTTGGAGTAAATCTAATTATGTGTGATATGAGTATCGATCATTATTGATTTGGATATATTGTCTACTATCTCATTTGGCGTTTGGAGAATTTATGTGCGAAAAGGGAAAAAAAAAGTTCCTACAGTGTTCAATGTTACCATTAATTAGTCTAAATTATGGCATTACCTTTATGTTTCTAGCTAGACCGTGGTCATACATGACAGTTAATTCCTATTTATTTATATGATATGATGATAGTGCTTAGAGGTTACAAAATGTTTAGGTCAGGTTGAGCCTCTTCAATACAATATGAGGTTTCTCATCTAATGTTTCTAAATAATATTTTTGACGGAAATTAGTTAACTTGAAAGTTAGAACATTAGGAAGTCAACCCATATACCATTTCTCAAGGTCCAGGAAAACCATATATGAAATAGAGCTTGATCTATTTTTTTAAGCAGCTAATTAAATTTTGGATAACATTTCTATAGCTCCGTGTTATCTTATCTGGTCAAAATTGAAAAGAACGCAATATTCGTGATCATAAAAAATCAAATTTTATCTTATGTCTGCCCTGTATAATAGATAATGGAGATCTATATATTGTTGGCTACATATATTATATGTAAATCTATGTGAAAAGTTAATGCCAACTAATAATCATAATTTGGTCATAATATTATTACCTCTCGTTCTATATTAAAGTGACCAAATGCATTTGAATATGAATGATTTTGTGCTTCTGATTGATCTCTGAAAAGTGGTGTTTGTCAATCATCTCCAACAATTGCTCATTTTATATATGGTTGTTTACCGTTTAGATGTTACGCCGTATAAATTTGTTCAATTTATTTTATGATTCAAATGTGGTGCTAACTCATTATAATACATTAATACCCATGGAAATATTAATATGTGTTGTTATATAATGAGTTTATTTGCTTAGAAAATTCTCTATTATCTTTCATATAATAGTAAAGGAAAGTTTAGATTTATTTCATGGGAAATACCAATGTAAATATTTAAAAGGGTTAATCTTTTTTTGCATCACAACGTTAGGGATGTTTTGAACTTTAATACCCAAACTTTAAAATTTTACACTTTAGTACCCAACTTTTGAATTTTGTTGCACTTAAATGCCCAATTTCAGATCCTGCCACTAAGAAAATGACGCGTGTTTTGCATTTATTGGCTGGATTTGAAATTGGGCACCCGAGTGAAACAAAATTTAAAGGTCGGATATCGAATCTTTAAATTTCAAAGGTTGGTTACTAAAGTGCAAAACACCCAAAAGTTGGGGTGCAAAAAAAGATTAACCCTATTTAAAATTACATGAATTTGTGCATAACAATTTAAATTGGAGTCCCTAATGATTGATAAAAATGTGAATCTGATTATCGGGAAATATGAAGCAATTTGAGGCATACTTTGTTAGGAGGAGAAAATGTATGTTGCACCTTATTATACCTTTTTTTTTTTTTTTTTTTTTTGGTTTTGAACAGATTTTATATGAAAAGTAAAATTTATTTTATGTGATTATTATCTCGATAACACTATAGATCGTAATAGTGTAACAATTAGTTCTACAATTTTCTTTTGTTGAAATAGAACTAATACAAAATGAGAATTATCAAGATTATTATGAATTATCTCTATATGTGAAGGTTGGTACAATAAATTGTGGTGATATAACCATTTATTGAGAAATGTGGGGGTACACTTGATGTGCTTTGATAACTTATTTAGTTACAAAGTGTACAATTTGCTTATTTAAAAAACTGATGTAATCTTCTTAAATAAGAGAAGTGTTGGGGTTAATGTGATAAAATTGAGGTAAGAAATTCTATTCAATCAATTCTCATATTTATCCAGTTTTGGGTATATAGTTTTTGGGTATAGTTTTGGGTATATAGTTTTTGACTCGTGAGATATTTCCTAATCTTGAAGTTTCCATTTCCCGAAATAGAAACTTCCTTTCCCATTTAGGAATCTTCTCACACGGGGCACCTCAGTGAACTTACTTATTAAAGTAAGCACCCTCATGTATCACGCACGTATCAACTATACACTTTGTACCTCCATGAAACAAGGTGGTCCTTCTTAAGGGCGTGATCCCACAAGCAAGCCTTAGAGGAGTCAGGTTGACACTCCCACTGTCTGTAGGACTCATCGGCTTGGAGTATTTTACTAATCATGACTTATGTGATATAGGACTCGTTTCATGAACCATTTCTCCTAAATGGTAGAGTCCTAAAGTCATCAGGATTAGGGGAGTTCTCATACATGCACAGCTAAAGTAAACGCATACCAAACAAGAGCATATAAAAAAGTGTTTGCCTATGATATTAATCAATCGTATATTATTCAAAGATTGTCTGTGATACTAGGAAAGTCCCAAAACGGATTATGACTAATCGGCTTTCTAGGGCACTATTCCTAACAGCTTATTCTAAGTAAGTACACTGAGGTGTCCAGTGTGAGAAGATTCCTAAATGGGAAAGGAAGTTTCTATTTCTGATACATGGGGGTGCTTGCTTATTCTAAGTAAGTACACTGAGGTGTCCAGTGTGAGAAGATTCCTAAATAGGAAAGGAAGTTTCTATTTCTGGAAATAGAAACTTCCAGATTAGGAAAATATCTTACGAGTCATTGATGTGATTAAGTGATCCTTAGACTTGAGCTTCCATTGAAACTTTATGGGCGAACTCTGTAGTCTTAGGTATAAGCTTTAAAGGGTGTCGCCTTAGACAACTGATTCAAGGCTTATGCTGGGATTGCACAAGTGGCACATGAAAGTATATGAGAATCGATAAAGGACCTACACTTACATTAGCAAGTTGATCTCTCATTGTGTAAGTCATTCATATACCATCTAGGAGTCCTTGGCCAAGGCAGTGGATCAAGACATCAAGAAATTAGTTTCTTGGATTGAGATAAAATGGATATGAAATGCACTTAACTTTAAGATCAAGATTATTAGGGTTCTAATTATTCCCTTACCCTAAATCTTGATTGAGAGATGGGATGTAGGAGGATTGTATCTCACATATGTCAATGACTTAAAGGTTCTGTCGAATCGAGACATTCTTATTCAGCTAGGGGTTAAACACCTGTTGCTAGACTATGGTCGTTTAATCTGTGGACTAGTTAATTAATTAGTGTCACTACTAATTGAATAAAGAACCTAGAGGGTCACACACAACAACCCGGTCACGTGGGTTAAGGCTTGAAATCGATTAAACGAGTTGATGGGATCAAGTGGGGCCCACACGTGTGTGAATCACACGTGTGGAAGGCGTGAATGACATGTGTCCATTGTAGATACGTGTATATGTTAAATAATTAATGTGTTAATTATTTAATGGACTTTGATTTAATTTTAAATTAATATTAAAGCCCAATTTTGGAGAAATAAAGTCTAATAAATAATTAATTATTAGTCTTCATGTTATTTATTATTTAATAAATAAAGTAAAAATAAATATCTAAGAGAGTTAGATATTTTCTTGCTCATCAAGTTTGTCAAAACTTAAGAGTTTTGGTCAAAGTTGGAAAGCTTTCTTTCCAAGCAAGAAATAAGAAGCTAGTGGGTTAGCAAATCCTATCTCCATTAGGAGATGGATTTCGAACCCTAGCCCTTTAAATACAAGGGGGTTGAGCCCCTTGATGGGTGATACGAAATTCTCCTTTCTCCATAATTATACACTAAACCCTTAGAGCCTAAACACCGAATATAGAACTAGCATCCTCCCTATTCGGATCGTGGTCGAGGTTGGTGGACTAATTCTCTAGAGGGCTACTATCGTGAAGTCTTGAAAGATTCGAAGGAGCTTTTGGGGATCAAGCCGCGTGAAGAGCGTTCTTGGGCGGCTAGAACGTGTCAAGAAAGCTACTATTTAAGTGAGTTTCTTGATCTCTACGAATTTGGGAATAGGAATTGCAAGATTCGATTATATCTTTTGGGAAATTTTTTAAAATTTCTGCTGCGTTTCTGTTTCGTTTTCCCAACACATGCATACTCAATTACTTCTTCATGCCGAAAGACCTAAGACAAGAAGCTCATAAGGGTTGCATCACAATGAGCTTGGTCATATCCTACCACATCATCTCAACCTCATTGTCAAAATTTTCAGCGCTACAGTGAACGTTACACTAAACATTCATGATACGAGCATACATGCATCGTTTATATGCTTAATTCTTGTTATTGCGTGATATAATTGTTAAACTGTGATATGTGTTGATTGTCGTAATTATATAATTGTGCTATTTTGATGTGCGAATGTGTGAGGGTTTTAAATAGTTGTACTTTTGTGCAAGAGAGATGTTAGAATCTCTCTATTTAAGTGAGAGGGAGATTTAATTCTCTCTGCGTGCTAGGGAGATATTAATTCTCTCTATTTGAGTGTTGGAGAGATGCAGGATTCTCTCTATTTATGTGATAGAAAGATGCTGGATTCTTTCTAAATTTTGTGCATGAGAGATGTTGGATTCTCTCGTACTTAGGCATTCGGGAGATGTTGGATTCTCTCGAATTTAGGGGTTTGAGAAATGCTGGATTTTCTCAAACTATGATGTTTGGGAGATGTTGGAATCTATCAAACTTAGGCTTGAGAGATGGGGTTCTCTCTCTTGTGTGTACCGAGGGACGGGGTTCTCTCACTTACGTGCTGAGGGATGGGATTCCCTCTTGTTTGTTGTAGTTACGTTACGTGTTGATCTGGCCACGGTTTTCAAGTGGCGAGTATGTTGGCGTTTGCGTGCAGTGGTAGTTATCCGTATCATGGAAGTGATCAAACGAGCTTGAAGTAATCAACGGTCAAGTATTCGGACAAACCTCAACGGCAACAAGACGTCCCCCGAAGGAGGTTTGATACGAGCAACAAGAGTAAGCTTCACAACCAGGGCTATGAGTCTACACGAATTCGGGAGAGGAAGTGAAGCACTATAGCTTGAAGCTCTCCAATTCAGCAGTCGAACCTGGGGACCAGGTTTTTTTAAGAGGGGAGGTTGTGATGCCCCGCGTCTTCGAAGGACGGGTTAGGACAAGTTTCTTGGATTAGTTGAACCCGTTTTATTGTATATTATTTGGGACAGGTTTCTAGGGCCAATTGAACCCGTTTTATTATATGATTATTCGGGACAGGATAGGACAGGTTCCTTGGATTAGTTGAGCCTGTGCAGTTGATTTATTATGTGTGGATTGTATTGTTATACTTGATGTGTGAAAGTTATTGAAAGTTCGCCTTTTGCATTACTTTTGCTTTCAGGTTTTGAATCTTTTCGTTTGTACAGGGTTAGGTACCGCCTAGCTTAGGCCTGGTTTTTGTTTGTCTCTTGTTCGCTATGACTAGGCGCGTGTGCAGACTTTCCATTTCATACACATGTCTGGTCCTAGTACGGGGGATGTGATGCTCTCCGTTTGGGGTGCTACAGGACATGTGTCGTCCATGTTGCAAAACCCCGAATTCGGCCCTATCAGTTATTATGGGTACATTTTAATTTTTATGGAAAATAATAGAAGTTGGTATCGTGAGAAAAATATTAAATTTGTGTTTTAAAAGTAATATTTTTTTAAATTTTATGTAAAATAATATTATTTTTTAAATATTAGAAACTATTAATTTATTTTACATATTTAAAATATTATATATCTAATTAATTAAAATAGTAAAGTATTTATTATGTCATACCGATTCAACCACTCAGTAAGCTTGCTAGTTTGATCTCAGGTCCAGTTTTGAAAACATTGGAGAAAAGTCGCTGTTATGAAGACAAAATAAGAGCCTAAGTAAGTATAAATAGATGCACAAATGGATGTAAGTTTGGTGCGTTTAAAGTCACTTTTTCAAAAATTCTATAACCATACCCCAAGCCTGCATTACAAAACAAAGAAATACCTAATGATCCTAAGTCATGAATTCATTGCATTGGTGTGTTTTGATATGAAAAATATTCCTATAAAACTTGGTTTAGTACTTAGGAGGAAGTCATAAAGTACTCGGGGTGATTCAATTGCATATTTTTGTTCTATTCACACACTTTTCACGTATGAATGTCTCTTTTACTCTTCTTATTACCGTCTCACTTGCAAGTAATGTTTCAATAAGCTAGACTTGATTGGATGATGATTCAACGATAGATCTTAGTGAATTGATTTGATTAACGGATTGACTTTGTTAAAATTTCGTATTAATTACTCAAGGACGAGCAAATAAGTCTCGCTTTTAATATAATAACTAGTAATTTTTTGTACACTCGATGCATGTGTAATAAATTAATAATTATTATTTAAGTTTGTTGAAACTAAATTCTTCGTATTAATATATGTTTTATAATCATTTTTAATATAACTATTGAATTATAGTAAATAAATTTGACAATATTATATTAATAAAAGTAATAATTAAAATATGAATTATAAAATATGAGAAAAAATAATAAAAAGAATATAAAAGATTATTAAAAAAAATTTAAAGTGAAATTAAAGAAAAGAGGAGTTAATATATTTTTGGAGCGTAAATTATTGACACGTTTGTAGAACAGTAAAGAAAAACTAAACAAATAAATAAATAAGAAAAAAAAGACCAAGAGTCTATATTTGTCTTAATATAATAGTATAAATATATTCACAACCAACGCATACAATTAATTCACATTCTTTTTCTACTAGTTAAAATCCATAAATGAGCCTTTATAATTAAAAGTTTTGGCATTTTATTATATATATAAACTAATTCGTAAAATTAGCATAACTTTAATAAAATAATAGTAACTCTACACATTCGATTCATGTGCAAATAAAAAAATTATTAGTATGTAAATATATTAAATAAAATTTTTATTACTATATATTCTATAATTATTTTAAATATAATAATTAAATTATAATAAATAAATAACATAAGATAGTTTCATATTAATAATTAAATTTAAAAATTAAAAATATAAGTGAAAAAAATAAAAAAATAATATAAAAAAAAAAGAAAAGAAAACAGTTGAAGTGATCAGAGAGAAAAACAAGTTAAAAAAGCATTAAGAGTTATGAAATAAATTAAAAAAAAAAAAAAAAAAAAAAGAGGAGGAATGAAAAGAGATGTAAGAGTTTTAACTTTTAATATAATAGTATAGACATAAGATTTATATTTAATATTTGTATTGGAATGGGATTAGGAGTGTATTTGGGATTTTGGGTTAACCAAGTCCGATTCGGTTAGGACCAAAAAAAGAATCCGATTCGGTCACAAAGAGGTTCATAAATGAACCTCCTCTGCCCTAACGTAGATAATTTTTCGTTGGTCTTCCTCTCCAGTCTCCACAACCAAACATACATAGGCCGCCTTTGCCCGATGGCTCCTTTTCTCTCCACCTTACCTTCTCGAGGCCTTTCTCACGATCCCCAAGGCCCAGATTGTCTTAGCCGCCCGAATCCGCCTCCGCCATCACCTGAGTCCGGTATCTCTCTCTATATACTTTGCAAATTATATTTGATATGTTTATTAAGATATGAATTCAACCTTTCATGTAGATGAGCATTGGTGTTCTGACCGCGTTTTTTGTAATTAAATTTGTAATTGAACTTGAATTAGATAACAAGGAAAGTTATATGTAGATCTGGGTGTTTTGACCTCGTTTTCTAAATTAAATTTGTAGTTGAAGTTGAATTATATAACAAGGAAAATTATATGTAGATCTTGTTGTTCAAATTAAATTTGTAGTTGAAGTTGAATTAGATAACTAAGGAAAATTATATGTGGATCTGGGTGTTTCTGACCGCTTTTTCTTAAATTAAATTCGTAGTTGAAGTTGAGTTAGATAACTAGGAAAATTATCGAATCCTACCGAATTTTTTTTTTGGTAAAACCCGTTTTCGGTTCGGTACTGGGTACGCCATCTCGGCTTACCAATATTTCGGTTGGGTCGGTTCGGTATATATCGAACGCACACCTCTAGTTCTGACCGCGTTTTCTTAAATTAAATTTGTAGTTGATCTCAAAATGTATAGCAAGTTGAAGTAGATAACAAGATAACAAGGAAAAAATTATATTTTGACGTACTTATATGTGTATGTTCTTGAACTAACATATCTGATTGATTGGCAGATTGGGCTGGGCTTCAAGATGATGTCCTTGCTCTTATCTTGAAAAGGATTAAACTGATGGAAGAAATTGTGAGATTTGGTTCGGTTTGCAAATCATGGAGGACTCTTGCCCTCGATAAGAGGTACTTGGCCCCCCAAGTACCATGGCTCATGCTCCCAAACTATCCGGATGATAAATATCATTGGCAAATATACAGTCTCTCTAAAGAATATATATTAACAAAGAATTTTTATAGTCCTGAATTATATGATAAAAGGTGCATTGGATTGGACTATGGATGGGTCCTCACGATAACGCGATTGGGTGGTCAGATGAGTTTAGTCCACCCAATTTTGCACAGGCAGATTGAGCTTCCTCCTCATACCTCCATCGAGGGCTACATAGGTAAAGAAACTAATCCTAGTTATATATTCTTTAGCAGAGTGACATTATGTGGCAATCCGTCTGAATCATCAGATTTTACTGTGATTGCGGTTCACATAACGGGCAGTCATGTTTATTGTTGGAAATTTGGATGCAAATATTGGAATTCGGTTGACGTGGCCTATGGTATAAAAGACGGTATACAAGACGTGAGTTGTTATCAGGATCAAATTTATGCAGTCACATTTAAGCACAAAGTTATGGTTTTGAAAAATGACCATGAAGGATCCATTGTTCCTCACTTGATTGGGAAGATAGACTCCATGGAATTAAGTAATGAAATGTATATTGTGGGATCCACACATGGATTGCTGGTTGTAGCTCGATACCGAGAGGAAGTAGGTGGGGAACTCGTGGAAGAAGTAGGTGGGGAACACGGGGAAGTAGGTGGGGAACACGAGGAAGAAGAAGAAACAGAAATAGAGGTACCAGAGGAGGAAGAAGAAACAGAAATAGAGGTACCGGAGGAGGTACTAGAGGATGAAATTTATGGGGGAGATTGGCTAACGACAAAGTTTAGTGTGGTTACCTTCGATTTGATCAATGGGGGGTACGAGAAGACTACAAATTTGGGTGATAGAGCTATATTTGTGGGTAATAACAACTCAATTTGTTTTGACCATGCTTCGGAATTAACTGGAATCAAATCAAATCATATATATTTTACAGATGATAATTTTGAGCAGTATGTCCGTCACTTTGAAGGAGGTGGAAAGGATATGGGTGTTTACAACATGGAAGATGGTCGAATCACACAATTTAAAATTGACGAATCATCATATCGAAGTAGGAGTAGAATTTGTCCCCCATTTTGGTTTATACCATCCTTGTGATAATTTGTTTATCTGTTTGCATTGAAACATGTTAAGATATTATGTTTCGTCTCGGACTTTGTTTATTACTTGTTTGTTTATCTGTTTGCTTTGAAACATCTTAGGAGACTAGCAAGGTGCACGTGCGTTGCATGTGTATGTCGGTTTGTATTTGTTATTATCGTAGATTGTTATTTTCTTGTTATTTATGATATGTTGTGTTTTTTAAATATATTTATCTTTTCTTTTCTTTTCCTTTGATTCTTGAGAGAGGTGTGTTTCGTGTTCATGGAATTGCTTTTGTTTAGAATTGCAGATAGTATTGTTCCTTATTTTTTTCCAATAGCAAGTGCTCAATACATACCACAACTTCATTGTTTTTATTATTATTGTTTAAAGAATACGTATTTTTTGATTGTTTATTTGCTTTGTATTACATGATATTACCAATCTACATATATTGCTGACAATAGTTAAGAATCCCTTCCAAGAACTCCACCGGTAACCAAATCTCTCCAGAACATATTTTAAAAAAATCAATATTTCTTACTGTGGTCTATTTTGTGTCTTTTAATGTATAATCATGCCCATCTTTATTTCTGATTCTTTGAACCACCCTTTTCTTAATTTCAAAAACTATTGTTCGATACCTTCATTCTAATATTGAAAATTAAAGATTGCAGTACTTATTCTTCCTTTCTGTTATTCTCGGATGCTCTTTTATTCTTTTTCCTTTTTTATTATCTTCAACATCTTCTGTTTTCCAGCCTTCTCCTCGTTTTTGCTTGGGCATTTTCTCTTGTAAAATTTGCTTGGGCATTTTCTCTTGTAAAATGATGCCAGAATTTCGTCATCGTCATCCACATTATTTCCATCGATGTTGATAATTTCTATCTCCTCATGTTTTGTGCCCTTTTCTTCTTGCACAATAGTTTTTTTCTTCTTTGTTACCTTTGTTTTTGTTCCCCTCGTTGCTTTTGTTTTTTGTTTCTCTATCTCCCTTGTCTTATTTTGCGCTTGTTTCCCATGTTGTTCTAATTTGTTTGCCTCGTTTTTTTTATTTGGTTTCTTTCCCCTTCTTTGTTCTTGCAATTTCTTATCAGTCGTTGCTCCCTTTCGTAATTGTTTTGTTGTATCCTCGAAAGCTTCTCCCACAACAAACAAATTTTCGTTTCGTATTTCTACATTTTTGTTGAGTTTTGAAAACAAATTTGTATTGTTTCGCGATTGTTGCTGCTAAAGCGTTGTAGTGAGGGGATGTTTCTTGTTCCTGCAAGTTTGTACCCCTGATTAATTGTTTGTTTTTAAAGTTTTTTCCATGTCCAGTGTGTAAGTTTCTCTTACCTCGGTAATTGCCTCAATGTATTTAGTTACCGAACATCCAATATATGCCCCAACAACTTCATTAAACAGTGTGATTCTTGCTTGTTCAATTCCATCTCCCACATTTAGGGTAACCTCGCATCGTAGTATCCATCGACAATTAGATCTTTCTGTCCTCTATATACTAAGAACAAATCCTTAGTACTTCGCAAGTACTTTAAGATGTTCTTCACGGCAGTCCAGTGACCTTCTCCAGGGTCAGATTGGAAACGGCTTGTTATGCTAAGAGCATAAACTACATCCGGTCGAGTACATAGCATTGCATACATTATGCTACCTATTGCCGAGACATAAGGTATATGAGTCATTCTTTCCTTCTCAAGGTTTGTCTTAGGACACATCTTCTTGGAAAGACATGTTCCTACACTCATAGGAAGAATCTTATTCATCGCATCCTCCATGCTGAATCGTTTCAACACTTTGTCTATATACATCGATTGTGATAGTCCTATCAATCTCTTAGATCTATCCCTATAGATTTTTATGCCAAAAATGTAGGACGCATCACCAAGATCTTTCATCTCGAATTGGTTCGATAACTAAGACTTGGTAACTTTCATCTGGGTCGGCAAGCTCCGTATCCAGAAAGTCATCAACGTTCAACAAAGAAACAATATCTGTATTTTTTGAGCAATGTGTTTTAGTTATTACACATCAAGGTATCAAATTGTATGTGTTTTTAAATTTCATACCTCGGTGAAGCTCCCACTCCATCATCCCTGCAATTTCTGCATTGTATTCCTTTTTGCATCGTTTTTTATCCTGATCTTGTGTAGTTGTTGCAAGCGTCATACCATGGCATGAATATGTTTTCTACCGAATCAACTTTTGCTTTGAAGTAATAGTGTTGGTTCTATAAATATTAGTGGAGTTTGTATTTCATTTTGACAATTATACCAAATTTATTTTAATTAAACAATCAAATGTCTATTCCTATTCATAAGATCACTGTAAGTAAAAACAAAATTGTATACATTGATAAAGGGCAGACCTTATACATTCCTTGGTGTAACTATAATAAAAATGCGTAAAATTTAATTATATTTAAAATTTCACTATGTTGCAAATACCACTACTATTATATCTTAATCAATGATATTGATGAACAATTGTAATGGGACGGTAACAATACAGAAAAAACTCCATATATTAACAATACAAAATTAGTATTTGTTGTATAATTATGTTGCACCCAAAATATTTGCTTTTAATATTAAGAATTACATATAGTTATAAGGCCGGTTATACTTGTCTAGATTACCTCTTGTAACTTATCACGATAATGCATCGCTTCTGTGATGGTTGTTTCGTTGGTCCTTTTTATTTTTTTGGTCATCCACAATTCCTCCAAATTTGTTCCTTTCGATGATGCCAACCTGTTCATCAAGTAAAAAATTATATAAATCACTTATTTTTTAATTTCATTAATATCAAATTATTATGGAGTTGTGGCACTCTTTTTTCAACCATTATAATAATAAAAGTCCAGCTCACCATGTATTATCTCTGCCTGGTCACAAGTTGGATCGATGAGTATCGCCTTTGTAGATGTTGCCTTTAATTGTAACTCACCTTGTAAAATATTTGTTTTTAGTACCTGTCGCATCTTCTTTACAAAATCTATTTGTTCTATGTCTCTTTTTTTTTTTTTTGGTGTTTCGTGGCATACCTTGGTATATGTGCTTTTTCAATGCTAAAATTTCCACAATTGATCTCTTATTTTCCATTTTCTGCAATCATCCTCCTTCTGTCATTGTTAGGTCATCCCAAAAATTAATCATGATTGTTTCCAACCTTCACCAAAATATTAAATTTGAATTAATAATAATTGTATCATAAATTGTAAACGATTAATTAGTTTCTTACTTGTTGTTCATCATTATCACTTCTCTTCCGTAGCTTGTACTTTTGTTGCTTCTCCAAAATTGAAACGGTTGTTTCACTTTCTTCATGAATCCAATTACTGATGGGGTCAAAATACGATCGTCCCACGTTAAGACACGTGGCATCACCGAGATGATGACCTCTGTCTCCCCAAGGCTGCACCCATCAGCGCAACGAGCGCTAAGCGCAACGAGCGCAATCCTTCTTCAGGAGTTAAGCCCAACGAGCGCTGTCACTCCCACGAGCGTCCTACATACTAAATGATTGGCACGCCCACGTGCCAAGGGAGCCCTCTTCGAGCGTCACACTCCCTCAGAGTGGCCTCCCCTTTGGCTCGTCACTTGAACTGGAGCCTTCATTCCCCTCAGCGGATATCTTGGCCTCCTATACTCTTGGTTGTCACGATCGGGCTCATAAGCCCTCGTTACCAACCACCCAAATGGCTCTCTGACACATCGTACATGCCCGCGCACCTGCCACTGTTGCCCGCACCAACTTTTAGCCGCTTTTGCAGAAGATTCCTCCTAGGTTTCTCTCTCATGGCGCCACGTGTTAGGGCAACATTCGGCCAGGACCACTTGAGGCAAATGACCAAAGGGCCCTTGACCCTCAACTATAAATAGCTAAAGTCATCTTCTACACTGGTAAGCATTCTTCATCACTGAAACTGTGACTGAACTTACATTTCTTCAGACCTTGAACTGACTTGAGCGTCGGAGAGCCAAACTGGGTATCACCCCCAGTTCCCCCAGCTTGGCCTTCTGACCTTTATTGTGCTTGTCCCAACAGGTAGAACCCCCTTTCTCATCTCCGGCGAATCTCCGGTGGTTTCCTCCACAAATACAAATCGTAAAGTGATCAGATTCGGATTCTCCCTTTTCTGAACCCATCATTTTTGGCGCCGTCTGTGGGAAACCGTTCCTCTATCCCTTTCTTCCTTTTTGTTGGTAGAAAAGCAAGCACACTCTTACCCTTAACAGTCATGGTTGCTACAAGATCTGGAGCTGTGGGAGGAGGAGATAATGCCTCCCAGGATGCCAATATCATTATTCCCTCCACCGCTACTGGTGGAGCTCCACCTCTTTCCGTCGCCGCTGTTAGAGCACCTCCCGCCGCAGGAGTGACCCCGCAGGCAGAGTCTTCAATACCTCCACCTACACCGCCGGCACTGCCCATCCCCGCCGCCGCTGGAGGAGTCTCTCTCTCTGCTCCTCCGCAGCCGGCTCAGAACCCCTGGGTCCATCCCCAGATGAATCTCGGAGTACAGGGTTATATGATGCCACCTCCCGGATATACTCTCACTCCGGCCGTTATGATGCCGCCGGTCCAGCCGTATCATGCTGGTCAGATCCAGCTCCCAGTGGTGGTCCCCAGGGAGATTGAAGGAGTGGAGTTACCTCCACTAACCACCCAGCAGTTGCGGGCTCTCTATGCCCAGTGTGAGGTTCAGGCGGCCCAGGGAGCATGGGAGAGGTTCCACTCCATGTACTTCCCCTCTGGGCAGACCACTCAAGTTGCAGCCCCTTTGGGCGGACAACAAAACTTTCCCCTCAGAGAAGCCCAGGCTGTCCTGAGGGCACAACCGCCACTACCACCGGCCAGAGAAGTGCCCCCGCAGGAGGGCAACGAGCGTCCCTCCATGGGCAGAAATAAAGAGCCCACAGAACGAGTGAACGAGAATGAAGGGGACTCTCATGTCTCCAAAAGAGGGTCACGAGCCCCCAGACAAGGGGACAGACAAGTAGACGTGAATCCTGACATCCTCGCGGCTGTGCAAGACCAGCTGCAGGGTCTCAAGGATATTGTGGGACAGCTCTCACGAGGGCGTTCAACTCAAATCTCCCCTAGTCGGGATGAACGGGTTGATGCCAGAAGCACCCGTACCAAGGACCCCCCGCCAAAGGTCCCCCGCCGCAAGGAGCCGGAGGAAAACTTCGGCACGTATGAGTACCATCCGCTGGCGAGGGGCTCTCCCCTCGTGGAGGAAGTTTTGATGGCCCAAGCAGGCATGGCCAAAATCCCCACCTCCATCAACCGTTATGACGGGACAACTGATCCAGCTGAGCATTTGGATCATTTTTTGCATCTCATGCACCTTTACGAGCATTCCAGCAACTATTGGGCGAAAGTCTTCGTCACTTCCTTAGTAGGAATGGCTCAAGAGTGGTACAAACGACTGCCGCCGCGCTCGATTCACTCATATGAAGAATTGGCTCATGCTTTCCTCAACCACTTCAATTCTTTGAAAGCGCCAGTCACCGCACCTACTGCCCTGTACAACGTGGTGCAAGGCAAGAGCGAATCTCTGCGCTCGTTCTTCGCCCGCTTTAACAAGGAGATCCTACAGGTGGAGAGACCTTCTATGGATTTCTTGATCCCAGTGCTCTTTCAGGCTGTGGATCACAAGCAGTATGTGAGCAAGAAATTTGCCGACGCCATTGTGGAAAGGAGGCCTGGGACCCTCATGGCCTTAAGAGAAGTAGCCGAGCCGTTCTTTGCGCTCGAAGACATGTATGGGACGAATGGTCCCCGGCATCACAGTCCGGCCAGGAACGAGCGACCCCATCACGAGCGGGGACGGGATGTGGCAATCAAGAAGGAGCGCCCTCAAGAGCGCAGAAGGTCGCCACCACCCCCTCGACGATTCGAGCGAATCCCGCTCACCAGGCCGAATTCAGAAGTCTACAACCTCTCAGATAAAAAGCTCTTTAAAAGACCCATCAAGATGAGGGAAACGGACTCGCTCAGGCGCTCGAACAAATACTGCGCATTCCACAAGCAGAAGGGGCACGACACGGATGAGTGTCGCCAGTTGGAAGCTGAGATTCAGAGGCTCGTCGCAGGGGGCCATCTGAAGGAATTCGTCCGGGTGCTCGAGCGCTACGATGAACGCTGCAACGAGCGCTCTGGAGGAAGAAGGAGGAGCCCATCCCGATCAAAGAGCCCAAGGGGTAGGGGACCCCCTGAAAGCAGCAGCCGTCGGGGCAGTAAAGGAAAAGCCCCTGTGCAAGAAAACGAACCCTTCGCAGTGATAAATATGATTGCAGGAGGTTCATCAGGGGGGATTCAAACGCCTCCCGACGGAGGTACGTCCGGAGCTACAACCAACGCCCAGCAGTGCCTAGACCTATCTATGCCATCCAGAGTCCAAGCGCTCAACGTTCAAGAGAGAATGATGTAATAGGCTTTGATGATAGGGATTTAGAGCACATTGTAACACCCCGTGGGGAGAGTGTAACCTCTGATTGCCCCATGGTGGTTAGTGTAGATGTTCATAATCATGTTGTAAAAAGGGTGTTGGTGGATAGTGGAAGCTCCGTTAATGTTTTGCCTTATTCTACGTTTTTAAAGATGAGGGCTGACCTTCCGCTCGAGCCTCTCAAAACAGCTCTCATTGGCTTTGGGGGCTCGGAAGTTGTCCCACGAGGGCAAATACGCCTAGCTACTTCATTAGGCCGAGCCCCTCAGCGCAAAACACTCCTGGTAACATACGCGGTGGTGGAGATTGACATCCCTTATAACATCATAATTGGGCGCCCCGCCCTCGTGGATTTCAAAGCCATCATCTCCACCTACCACCAGAAGATTAAATTCCCCACCCCCGAAGGTGTGGGAGAAGTACTGTGCAATGTGCAAGAGGCTTGGGAATGTTATATGCTGTCCCTCAGAAAGCCTAAAGCGAAGAAAACCTTCCAAGTTGGGTCCACAAAGAAGGCGGTGGACTTCCCCAACCTAGATGAGGACAGCCCAGCGCGGAAAAGGGCGAGATTGAACAAAAAGAAGAACAAAAAGAAGAGGGGAAACAACGAGGAGAATCCCCTCGAAAGTGCACCGCCAGGAACCGTTGGGGGATCGTCCTCAGAAGGAGACGAGCCGGGAGAGGGTGGACCAGCACCCGGTGACCGTTTGATAGGAAAGAAGAGGGCGCTCGAACTTCCTCGCCCTGAGATAAGGATCGAACCCTCGGAGAAGTTCCTTACCATTGAGCTGGAGCCCGGAAACAAGGATAAGACTACACAGATAGGATCAAACCTCTCGGGGCCTTCTCAGATTATGATGATTGACTTCCTCAGGGAAAACAGTGATGTATTTGCATGGAAAGCCTCCGACCTCACAGGGATTGACCCGAGCGTCATCGTCCATAGGCTTAATGTGGATCCCTCTTTCAAACCCGTCAAGCAGAAAAAGCGGGATGTACATGGCTTTCGGAAAAAAGTCATTGAAGAGGAAGTTAATAAACTCCTAGAGGCTCAGTATATCGAGCCCATCTTGTATCCGGAGTGGTTGTGCAACGTCGTCTTGGTGCCCAAGAGCGCAAATAAGTGGCGCATGTGCAACGATTTCACTGATCTCAACAAGGCCTGCCCTAAAGATCCTTACCCGCTGCCCCGGATTGATCAATTGGTGGATTCGACCGCTGGCTGCGAGCTCATGAGCATGATGGACGCTTTCCAGGGATACTATCAGATCTTTATGGCCCCGGAAGACCGCCCCAAAACCTCGTTCGTTGTCCATCTGGGGGTATATTGCTTCTTAGTCATGCCTTTCGGACTCAAGAACGCCGGAGCTACGTATCAACGGCTCGTCAACAAGATGTTTGAAAGAGAAATTGGAAGGTCCATGGAGGTTTACGTGGATGATATGATTGTCAAAAGCGAGCGCCAGGATTCCCACTTGGAAGATCTCAAGCGCACTTTTTCAATCTTGCGTCAGTATGGGATGAAGTTGAACCCTTCAAAGTGCACCTTTGGGGTACAAGGGGGAAAGTTCCTAGGGTACATGGTCAGTCAGAGGGGAATTGAGGCCAATCCGGAGAAGATCAAGGCCATTTTGGAAATTCCCTCCCCTCGAAATTTGCGGGAAGTGCAAGTCCTAGTAGGCAAAATCATCTCGTTGAACAGATTTATTTCGCGCTCGGCGGACAGGAACCTTCCTTTCTTCAAAATTTTGAGGAACGCACGTAACTTTGCTTGGACAGAGGAATGCGAAAGGGCGCTGCAGGATATGAAGGCTTACTTATCGAGCGCACCACTGCTGACTAAGCCCGTCGAAGGTGAGAGATTATTTATGTATCTTTCCGTTTCTCCCGAGGCCACAAGCGCGGTTCTGATCGCTGTGCGGGAGCGGAAACACTTACCCGTCTATTATCTGAGCAAAACATTGCAAGGAGCCGAAAAGAAGTATTTGGAGATTGAGAAATTCGCGTTCGCTCTTATTAACGCCTCAAGAAGGCTAAGGCCTTACTTTCAAGCGCACTCCATAACGGTTCTCACCGACCAACCCTTGAAGCAAGTGTTGTCCAAGCCAGACGTATCTGGTAGATTAATCAAATGGGCCATCGAATTGAGCCAGTTTGACCTATGCTTCGAGCCCAGGACCGCGGTACAGGCTCAGGTTGTAGCTGATTTATTGGTCGAACGCTTTGGTTTGGAGCCCACCGTTGCGGAGAATGAGGGGTTATGGGTACTGCACACAGATGGTTCCTCAACCTCTCAAGGGGGAGGAGTAGGAGTGGCCCTCAGAAACCCCGATGGGATTGAGCTGGACTTTGCAATCAAGCTGGATTTCCAAGTCACTAATAACGAAGCAGAGTATGAAGCCCTCGTGCAAGGATTGAATATTGCTTTTCAGAATGGAGCCTCCAGAATTACCGCTTATGTGGATTCACAGTTAATTGCGAGCCAGATTGAAGGAACTTATGAGGCTCGAGAAACCACCATGGTACAGTACTTAAACAAAGCCAGAGAAATCATTGGGAAGTTCAAGGAATTTCATCTACTTCAAGTGCCGCGAGGAGAAAACGAGCGTGCGGACGCTCTGTCAAAGTTTGCATCAGCTTTAGAGGGCACTTCTGAACGTTCTGTTACGTTCCTTAGAACTGAGGAACCTTTGATCAAGGAGAGGGTTGCCACCGAGATAATCGCCATGATTGATCCAAACGAGCCCTGTTGGCTTGATGACGTCGTCATTTTCCTTAGGGATGGAATTCTTCCTACTGACAAGGTGGAAGCCAGGAAAGTCCGAAGTAAGGCCCCTCGTTTCGATTTGGATCCCGAGGGGAGGTTGTTCAAGAAATCATTTCAAGGACCCCCAATGAGATGCCTGAGGCCCTCACAAGCGAAGGAGACGCTCGAACTCATCCACAATGGGAGCTGTGGGAATCATTCCGGAGGGCGTATCCTGGCAAAGAAGGTTCTGAGAAGTGGGTTTTATTGGCCTACAGTTCTCCAAGATGCCATTGAATTTTCGAGGAAGTGCCCCAAATGCCAATTTCATTCAAATCTCCCTCAATTGCCAGCCGCGCAGATGATCCCAATAGACGTCTCTTGGCCTTTTGACCAGTGGGGAATAGACATTGTGGGCCCCTTGCCCATGGCTGTGGGACAAAAGAAGTTTGTCATTTTAGCCGTCGACTACTTCACCAAGTGGGCCGAGGCCGAAGCTGTTGCAAAAATTACTTTCAGGGTTGTGAGGGACTTCATTTGGAAAAACATCATTTGCAGGTACGGCATACCGAGGGTGCTCATTTCTGACAATGGATCCCAGTTCATAGCGGCTGACACGCGAGAATGGTGTTCTGAGTTGGGGATCGAGCAGCGATTTACTTCTGTAGGTCACCCTCAGGCCAATGGGCAAGCAGAAGTTACTAATAGAATCATCTTGCAGCATCTAAAAACCATGCTTGAGAGCAAGAAAAGTGAATGGGCTGAAGAGCTGCAAGGAGCGCTTTGGGCTTATCGCACCACCCCACGAGCGGCCACTGGAGAAACACCTTATGCGCTCGTTTATGGATCAGAAGCGATGATACCAGCGGAGATAGTAAATGAATCCGCTCGTGTCGGCTATTTCGAGCCTCAGCTCAACGATGGCAACAGAAGCTTGGAGTTGGATTTGCTGGATGAAAGGAGAGACAAAGCGTGGGCTAAGATCCACCACTATAAAGCCTCTGTGGCCCAACAATACAACAAGCGTGTGAGGGAAAGGACTTTCCAGTTGGGAGACTGGGTTTTAAAGAAAGTGGAAGTATCCAAGCACGTGGGGAAATTGGACCCCAATTGGGAAGGCCCATTCAAGGTCGTACAACTCAGAGCTAACAACACTTACACCCTGGAGACACTTCAAGGTGAGCGCTTGCCTCGCCCTTGGAACGCATGTAACCTCCGGCGGTTTTATGTTTAAAAGCTCTTTGCAAACCCTGATGTAACAACCCTCTTTAACGGGTACTATGTACTTCCAATCACAAGTAAGCGGTAACATAATCTTTTTAATTTCTCTAATACTCCTGTTTCTTTGGTTGCTTGAATGGATAAGTCCCACGTCCCTCGTCTTTGCGAGCGTGGTTGGCAACCCATTCCAATATGTATGCTGTTATCTCGTATGGGTTACGCTTGCCAGCACTCTATTCCACATGGGGGGACGCCCTCATAAGGATAGACTGGTTACGCTCACAACCAATTAGGCAAATTGGAAGAAGATTATGAAGAAAATCCTAGTAGGCCTTGGCCGTTTCTTAAAACGCCTTGCGCTCGAAAACAGGATCTCCTACAAGAGCAAATCCTAGTAGGCCTTGGCCGTTTCTTAAAACGCCTTGCGCTCGAAAACGGGATCTCTTGCAAGAGCGAATCCTAGTAGGCCTTGGCCGTTTCTTATAACGCCTTGCGCTCGAAAACGGGATTTCCTGCAGAGCCAGAAATACGACAAGAGCCAGGGCGCTCGAACGATGGCCTCAGAGTCAAGAAGGTATTGCACCAGTCTTGAACGAGGGCAACCACTCAGTAAGACCCTCGCAAATACTCAAGACTTAGCAAAATCCCCCAAGGACGGAAGGAATGTCACAAGTCATGAGCGAGGGCAGCCTCTCCATAAGACCCTCGTATATACTCAAGACTCAGCCAAATTTTTAAGAACAAAAGCAAAAATTTATACAAGTCTTGAGTGGGGGGCAATCTCACAATAAGACCCTCACGATCGCTCATGACTTAGACAAATTTACAAAGGCAGAAATTTATACAAGTCTTGAGTAGGGGGGGCAATCTCACAATAAGACCCTCACGATCGCTCAAGACTTAGACAAATTTTCATTGCATCAGAGAAATAAAGCATTCACGGAGTATGCTACACAGTCTTATTATATGATTCATAAATGAACAGAAGAACAAAGTCATGGAAAATGGGATATTTATTCATTGCAAAAGAAAAATCTTACAAGATAAGGGCTCAAAGGCCCAT
The DNA here is from genome assembly GCA_037501455.1 of Lantana camara. NCBI lineage: Eukaryota > Viridiplantae > Streptophyta > Magnoliopsida > Lamiales > Verbenaceae > Lantana > Lantana camara. The sequence continues at coordinate 116,559,000 of CM074857.1, forward strand.
GAAATATTGTTTCAAGAGAAAAGAAAAAAGACAGTAAAGCAGGAAAATACAGAGAAAAGCTTCAGGCTGCGGGGGCGATGTCTTCATCAACGATCACCAGAATGTTCTGGGCCACGGGGCCATGAACTGGGCCCTCAGGCTCTTGCTGTTGAGCTTGGGGATCGTTGGGCTCATTTGCACCAGGACCAGGAACGTTGGCACCTTCAGCAACTAGGACCGGGGCTTCCTCCATGACGGGCGCTTGAGGCTCATCTTCAGGGTCATCATTTTGAGCCGCACCCCCTTCCCGATGAGCGTCCGTGTACTCATCTTGGATCAGCTTAACCAAGAATTCGTACTCCATTTTAGCAATGGCGTCCGCGGGGTCGTTGGGGTCCTTATCAGCTTCCTCACAGCGCTCGTTGAACATGAGCCCCGTGCCCCGGATCAGTCAGCCCCTTGTGGATGCCCTGCTCAACGGCTAAGTTGAAGGCATTTTGGGCCTCATCCAAGCAGTGTAACGAGGCTGCGAAATTGAAGGCTTTGGAGTGGCAGAACTTGATAAGAGCCTCCTTGTTCGCACGCTCCAGACTCCGAGGCCACTCGTTCACGGCGTCATTGAATTTCCTCTCGGCCTCCAGAGCCCTCGTTTTCCAACTTTCCCGCTCCGCCTCTGCCTTCTGGCACCGCTCGTTAGCCTGGGCCAACTGGTTGCCCAAACCGATTCGAGCGCCGTCTACCGCCACAAAATCCTCTTTCAGTTTTCCCAGCTCCTCCTCCGTTTTGTTGTACAAATCCTTGAGGGATTCATACTTTGCGATCTCAGCGTCCAGCTCCGCTTGAATCTGAGCCGGATCGTTGGAACGAGCCATCTTCTTATATTTGGCTTTCCGGTCAGCGTAGATGGAGGCTCGCATTTGCACGTTTCGGAGCCGGGGAAGAACTTGCTGCATAAGTTAGAAGAAAAGGAAGTGTTAGCCAGAGAATGATAACTTACAGAAATCAGCAAAGAAAGCAAGGAGTGAAGACTTACGGAGATTAGAGCGTGGGCCGCATCAAGGGTCACTTTCTCCACAGACTCGCTGAAGAGATGCCGGTGGTCCGCCGAGAACTGGGCCTTGCTGTAAAGATTCTCGGTGATAGCCTGAGCGACCGTGCCGGGCCTCAGCAGAACCGGCCCACCATCGGAGGCGCCTGTAAAGTCTCTGTCCCCTCGACGGGGGAACTCCCACAAATGTTCCTCCTCTGAAGAGGAAGTTTCCCCCTCTCCCCTGGGGCCCTCGACAACTTGTTTGCCCTTGCCCTTGATTGCCGCTGAATCGGGCATCCTCTTCCTCTTGCGGGAAGGCCTGCTGGCGCTCGGAGGGGCCTCAGTTATCGCCAGGGTGGTTACTGGCCTCACTTGTTCTACAGGCGTAGGGGGTTGAACATCTCCCGCTCTCTCTGAAGAAGACCGCCCCCTGGTCTCTCTGCTGACCAATCTACGCTCCCCTCGGCCACGAGGGGGTTGGACCTCAGGATTGGCGCTCGAACTGGCGCCGCTACGAGCGTCCCCGCGATTGTTACGGTTACGAGGGCGCTGTTGATCCCCTGGCTGGGCTTGATTCCTGTTGGTGTGGGCAAAACGAGCTGCTTGTCTGATTCCTCCAGCCATTTCTAATATAGCAACTCCTGCAAGAATGAAAATTTCGAGAGTTAGAAATCCTCAAACCATCTACTCAGATTGCAAGTTACAAGTACAGAAAAGAAGTTAGTATTCATTCCTATCTAGAGTTAGTGCCCTAAGAATCTAACCGTCTCTCTCTATATCAAGAGCCGGAGGGTTGTCAAGGTAATAAGGATCGTTGGAAAGACCACACAAGAACATGAGTTCCGCATCGTCTATCCAATCTTTCGCTTGAATGAGGTGACCCTCGTCCCTCAGGGTTGCTGCCAGGCTCTTGGCCCAATCTTTGGGGAGTGCTGGTGGCAAGCGGCTCTTTGCAAACGAGCCCCATTGCGTGGGCACCCCAAAGCCCTCTTCTGTTGGAGCCTTGACGAAGATGAACTTCTCCTTCCAATCAGGGCCATAAGTGCTCGAGGGCGAGTTGATCAGCTTCATATGGGCCTTCGCTTGAACATAGTAAAAACCCGTCTCGGGAGATGAACGAGAGGAGCTGACCACTTGAAAAAGGGCGTTGAAGTTCCGCAAGAAGGGCTCGTAACCCATGCTCCTCATCAGAATCACAAAGTAGGTTAACAGGGCCAGGCCGTTGGGCACGATTTGTGATGGACAGAGGCCCAGATCATTCAACAAGTGAGCCATCGAGACCGAGATAGGGAACCTCAAGCCTCCTGAACTCACCGTGTCCACGTATACGGCCATTTCCCCAGGAGGCGGATTATTAGCGCGCTCGTGGCTTTCTGGAATTCTCCATGAATAGCGCTCGTCCCAGTAGATGGGAGCCAACATCGTCTTTATTTCTCCCAAAGTAACTGTGCTGGGAGTCTCATCAGGCGTACGCTCGGTAGCCTGGTAACCTGATCCTTCACCCTCGTTAAGCCCTTTGGATTTTTGGGATTTCTTGCTTTTTCCCTTATCACGGGCTCTTTCTGAAGGCCCGGTTATGGCTTCAGCCACTGGAAGCGGGTTCGCAACGGCCACGGTCACGGTATGGCGGTGGGGATGAGTGGCACTCTGAGTTATGGGGAGAGTGACCCCTTGCCTCTCTGCCTCCATCACCAGATCCATCTCCTCAAAGAGAGGATCCATTCCGCCTGGATTCCTATCCTCCATGGCCATCACTGCCGCCCCCAAATCCTCATCTCTAGGAGAATCGGGGGAAGAGGAACTATCAGTGGCCATTTCGTTAATTTCACGGGCAAATTCCTCAACTTGTTGGTCAGCCATGGCAGAAGCTGAGATTTGAGAGAAATTCAGTCTCAGTTAGACAATGGGGTTTTCTTGGAGAAAGATTAGGGTTTCCTCAAGGGGAAAAATCTAAGGGGTTATGAAATCCTAAAGTCTGAATCTAAAGTTAGCAGAGTTAGAAAATTACGCTGGAAGTTTACCTTGAAGGTTTCTGAGAAAGTCTGGGAGAAAGGTTGAAGATGCTCTAAGAACTGGAGTGCGAGAGAATTCTTTTGGCAAAGGATGCTTGGAAGTTCTGAATGCGTAAAGAGTATCAAGATTTCAGAATCCCGTACTTATAGGGATGGGAGTTGGTACCTTTTTCGGTAATGAATTCAAAATGGTAATCATTTCCCACCTAGGAAACCGCCCACTTTATGGAACCGTCACATGCTTCCCAATGCTCACGCGCCCCACGCGCACCCGCATTTAATGCTCTGACGTTTCGAGTGCTTCAGAATAGTACAACATTTAATGAGGAAGTGTTACGAGCGGTCAGTTGAAAAGACCGCATTTATAGCGCAACCAGAAGAAAAATTGCTCAACACGCCAAGCCTTATACGAGCGCTACGTGCAAGAGATAGAACGCGACGAAATTCTACAGTCCTTATCACTAAGGACTACAGAATTGGGGGGCAAAATGATGGGGTCAAAATACGATCGTCCCACGTTAAGACACGTGGCATCACCGAGATGATGACCTCTGTCTCCCCAAGGCTGCACCCATCAGCGCAACGAGCGCTAAGCGCAACGAGCGCAATCCTTCTTCAGGAGTTAAGCCCAACGAGCGCTGTCACTCCCACGAGCGTCCTACATACTAAATGATTGGCACGCCCACGTGCCAAGGGAGCCCTCTTCGAGCGTCACACTCCCTCAGAGTGGCCTCCCCTTTGGCTCGTCACTTGAACTGGAGCCTTCATTCCCCTCAGCGGATATCTTGGCCTTCTATACTCTTGGTTGTCACGATCGGGCTCATAAGCCCTCGTTACCAACCACCCAAATGGCTCTCTGACACATCGTACATGCCCGCGCACCTGCCACTGTTGCCCGCACCAACTTTTAGCCGCTTTTGCAGAAGATTCCTCCTAGGTTTCTCTCTCATGGCGCCACGTGTTAGGGCAACATTCGGCCAGGACCACTTGAGGCAAATGACCAAAGGGCCCTTGACCCTCAACTATAAATAGCTAAAGTCATCTTCTACACTGGTAAGCATTCTTCATCACTGAAACTGTGACTGAACTTACATTTCTTCAGACCTTGAACTGACTTGAGCGTCGAAGAGCCAAACTGGGTATCACCCCCAGTTCCCCCAGCTTGGCCTTCTGACCTTTATTGTGCTTGTCCCAACAGGTAGAACCCCCTTTCTCATCTCCGGCGAATCTCTGGTGGTTTCCTCCACAAATACAAATCGTAAAGTGATCGGATTCGGATTCTCCCTTTTCTGAACCCATCAATTACATCTACCGTATGCATTTGACGACGTCTCCGTGCGTGAGGAAGAGTTCAGGGGTTTGGAGAAGATTACGCAATGTAAGAGACCAAGCAGAATCTCTAATTACATGGATGCTCGGTACTGGGAAAATAGCTTGTTGGGATGACAAATGGCTCTATGACTAGACTAGACTTTATCCACTGTAATTGGAATTGAGGGACAAGGCACACCGGTAAGCGATTTCAGAAGAAATGGTAAATGGGACTCTGAAAGACTAATCAAAATAGTGGGCAAGATGTCACGGAAGATATATTAAAGATTCCAATGGCGGAGGGAAGAGATGATTGTGCAGTTTGAGAATGGAGCTCAACTGGAGATTTCACTATGAAATCTACATGGGATAATATGACATCCCATAAATCTGTTTGCCCTTTATTTAGATCAATTTGGAGCTTAAATTTTATTCCTACAATGATGATCTTCATTTTTCGTTTATTGCAGGACTGGCTGCCGGTGGACAATCGATTGAGGAGCAAAGATCTCATATTCCCGTCGAAATGCGAATGTTGTGCCCAAGAGGAATCAATACCTCGCCTCTTTATAAACAACAATAAGGTGAGGTCAGTTTGGGAACATTTTGGTGACATTTTTGGCATTGAAATGGTCAACTCGGATTTGGTGTCTGTGATACTCCAACATTGGCTTGCTTCTTCTCCATATAGCCAAATGAAACACATAAGAGGGGCTATTCCGGTGCTAATATGTTGGTTCACATGGCTTGAGAGGAATAAAAAATGGCATGAGGGTTGTGTTAGGCAAAAAATAATCGATATTTTAGGCCTATTTTCGATATATTTTCTTGCCAAATTTGAGCTGTTTATTGCGTGAATTTGCCTTTTTCAGGTAATTTCCATCAAGGAGTCGGAATTGGCAAGATTGGAGCAAAAACGATGAAACAAATACAAAAGAGGAGCTGACCGAGGAAACTCGCGGCCGCGAGGAATTTTACACTGCAAAGTTGACAGTCGTGAAGAGCTGAAAAACCGTTTCGGCCGCGAATCACTTTGCCTTGGAACATTGGCGACTGCGAATCATCCCAGGCGTGGACTCTCGGGAATGTTGGGTTTTTTACTTATTGAGAGGGTATTCATATGAGAAACCTAAGACCTAAAGGAAGGAGTTCAAAGTTAGAAGCACAGCAGTACGATTCGAAGAAATGAGAGAAGAAGGACCTCAAGTCTTCTTTAACCTCGCCAAACATTCGGTTTTTCTACGTCGAACTAATTACATTATTTTGTATTTCGCAAGTATGCAAACTAATGTCTCTTAGTTTGGTTTTAGACTTTGCTTTATGATTGGATTTAGAGATTTTTATCATCGTTACTATTGATGATGATGAGTAGTTAATTCTCTCGTAGAGGGAATTATGATGGATTGGATTGAATATGTGATGTGTCGCCGATGAATGATTTTTATGTTACGAAATTGGATTGATAGACATATTAGAGTCTGATCATGGTTTAGAGTTTATTTGATAATTGAAAGATGCTAATAGACCTAGAATGAATTTCGTATCACTTACGGCATGATTGGTATGATGGAATGGGGTGGGAATGGAATGGGCATTACTGCGTCCATTCCTAAACCCATGATTGGTACCGAAACGTGATTAGGAATACTCATTCCCTCGGTAATGCCCATTCCCACAAGCATGGGATTACCCATTCCTTTGGTCCCCCATGGTATTAGCCATTCCCAATGTGTAAAATTGATTATTATTTTTATATTGCCATCACATATTTGTTAAATGCATATTATATTTTATTATTTTCATAAATAAAAATTAAATACTATTAATCACGTTGAAATTTTAATAAATTATATTAAATATATATAAATATAAATATATTATATATCTAAAAAACATGTTCAAAATATTATTTTATTTATAAAATTTTATAAATTCAAATAATTTATAAAGAATGAATTTTGATATTTATATTAAAATTTGTTTTTAAATGTCAAAAAATATATTAAATATAATAAATAATTAATACATAATCTATGCATGAATAAAAAAATAGTATATATATATATATATATATATATATATATATATATATATATATATATCTCAAACTCACTCTGGTAATCACATATATATAATACATATAGTAAATGTCATATATATAACACGTTCGATATAAAATAGTAATATATATATATATATATATATATAAAATTATATAGTTGCTCAAAATAAAAAATTTAAAATATATATTTAATATAAAAATATTTGTAATTATATACTTTTTTTATTATTATTATTATTATTATTATTATTATTATTATTATTATTATTATTATTATTATTGTTAATGAAATAAGTTTAAAATTTTTATTTCATTCCTAACTTTATTACTTAGCGTACCAATCATAGCAATACCATAATAAAGTCATTCAATTCCTTTGTTCATTCCATTACAAAGTTCATTCATTTCCTACCTTATTCCATTCATGCATACCAATCATACCGTTAGGGTTTAGAGTATAAAGAAATTTAACTTGACTCTAAGCAGTTCGTAATTAATTGGTTGGTGTATGACAAAGCCACTGCTAATTAATTATAGTCATCTTGCTCATAGCTTGACTATGGAGACATTGGATTACGAGAATAGGCAATGAATACTAATTGAGTACATGTGTTTGATCTTGAGAAAGACTAGTACTTATATTTGTGATGATAATTGTGAAAATCCGGCATTTATTGAACAATGCATTACTATTCGATTTTGTGAAATCATTATTCCCCACTTTTCATCATTGTTGATTTAATTCAGTTAATTTGTTTAACTAGCGCATGTTAGTATAGAACACCCCCTGAATGATTGATTCTGTCTATCGATTAATGAAAATACGATGTGATTGGTTGGTTTCCTCCGTCTCCGAGGGATCGACACGTATATGCTACAATTGTCATGTGTACACTTACACTACATAGGGTTTTAATGAAAATTTTGAACAGGTGGTAGTTTTTCAAGTTACAACATCATTCGTCGTGTTAAAAACTATATTTTTCTTCTCTATAGATCGGGCAAAATTAAAACTGGTTGGTGGCAAGGTGATATGCACCTAGCTCGGTTGTTTGGCATCATGCTAATCAAGGAAAAGCCAAGTCACATGGCATGCACCGGATGATGGCTGGCTTAAACTCCACTCCGATGGCTTATCTAAAGGGAATCCTAGTATTGGCGGGTATATATAGGAGGAGTGATACGGAACAAGGAAGGTTTCATACTTGGTGCTTTTAGTGACGGAATCGGAATTGCGACCAACACCACAACCGAGATCAAGGCGGTTGTACATGGGGTTAAAATGGCAGCTGATATGGGATGTCGGGATCTCTGGATTGAGATAGATGCACAAGTGGTACTTGCAATATTAAATAGAGGCACCATAGGTGACAAGGAGCTGCAACTGCAACTCAGAGAATTTAAGTTCTACATGACTAGTATGGAACTTCACATCTCGAATATATTTCGTGAAGGCAATGCAGGCGCTGATTGGCTTGCAAATACTGGCGCGGAAAACCAAGAAACATGGTCCTTTCCTCAGAATGAACTTCCTAAAGAGCTCAGGGGAATAATATTGCTGGACAAATGGAAGCTGCCTAATCTCAGAATATAGTTTTTAAGGCTAACAAAATTTTGGAGTTTGTGGGAATCCATAACCCAGGTATGACGATGAGCTTTATTAATATATTCTATAAAGAATCATCAACCGAGACAGAGACCGAGGATAAAAGAATCATCAAAAAGATTGAATTTTGAAAATAGTTAGTGGGTTTGATTTTGTGCATCGATCCGGGTTTCATTCAAATGATCAATCTTTTCTGTATTTGATTCATTTTTCAGCCCCATGGTGAATTCTCTGTTTTTGTTTATGTGGAGCCAGTCGATTTGGGTTGACAATGCGAGCTAGTCTGAATTGAGTTACTGGAATTGAGCCGTGATTTGGAGGTGGATAAGCCCTAATTTTTTTGGGGGTTTTGCTTTGTTCAGCTGCAGCTGATATGCTAAAGGTAATAACTTGGGTATGCTGTTTTCTGTGGTTGTTTTTGTGGATTGGAGTTAGAATTGTGTTGATTAGATGAGAATTGCCTGAAAATTTTGGGGTTTTCTTCTGTTTCTGTTTGGGAAATGGAAATTGAGGATTATAATTCATTCCAAGAAACGATAAATACATTATTATGTTAATATATTGATCATATTCAAGTACAGTTATCAACAACGAAAAATTGCAATGAACCTAACAAAGAAGCTTAGTGATATTGACAATCTTAAAGAATTTCCTTTTATACTGCATCTGGGGTGAGTTTTAGCATTCACTTAAGCAAATATGGTTGAATTTCCATTTGAGCATCTCTGGTAAACGTTTCAATTGCTTAATATTTGAAGTGTCATCCTTGAAAGAGGCCTTACTTGGGAGGAGGAACCTGAAAGAATAGGCATTGTCGTTCCGTTTTTCTGTATGGTGTTTATGGGGAAGTTCCTTTTCATTTTACTTACGGATCTCTTGGACAAATATTGGCCTTGGCTATTAGAAAATCAATAGTTCCCTCGGTTTGCTAATTGCTCATTTTATTTCTTTTGTGTGGTAATTTTGCTACCATGGCTTTGTTTCTGGTGAAAAGTGATTTGGCTGCATGCACGTTATAAATTGAGGAAATGCTCCGTGCATGCTGTTGTATATAAGCTTCATGAATATACCTTGTATATTAGTGTCAGATACATATTGGTAATACTTTGTTTTTCTGATCAACTCCGTTACGGATATGAATAGAGAAGAGTGGGGGAATGTCATGACCGTGAGGACAAAGCCAGCACCTTTAGTTATTCCAAAAGGCAATGGTCATCACAATGCTGAATCAGAATCCAACGTGGAACCTAATGTAGGATCTGAGTTCAATTCAGCTGAAGAAGCCCAAGACTTTGACAGTGTCTACGCATCTCATGCGGGATTCAAAATCAGAATTGGACAGCTGTACAGATCAAGAGTTGATGGCGCAGTCATTTCGCGAAGATTTGTGTGTTCAAAGGAGGGATTCCAGACAAATTCAAGAACCGGCTGTCCTGCTTTCATAAGGGTACAAAAAGTGAATTCGGGAAAATGGGTTTTAGCCAATATAAAGAAAGAGCATAATCATGAACTTGAATCTTCAGGAGAAATTTGTCCACCTCAGATACAGAGGAAAACTTCTCCAACTCGAAGGTCATCCTCAAGTGGGGCCAGTCAGACAGGAATCAGATCACTCGAAGACGATAGTCCATCGGGAGTTGTTGACATTAAACGCTACAAAAAGGAGGATATCAAAGGTAGATTGTCAGGCGAACCTTATAAGGGCCTTGAATTCAATTCTGCCAGCGAGGCGTACAAATTCTACTACGTGTATGCTTTGACAATAGGATTCAGAATTAGAATAGGCCAATTATTCCGGTCCAAACATGACAGCTCGATTACTTCTAGAAGATTTGTTTGCTCCAAGGAAGGCCGCCAGCATCCTTCTAGAGTCGGTTGTGGGGCATACATGAGAATATAGAGACAAGAATCTGGAAATGGGGTAATTGACCGCCTTCAAAAGGAACACAATCACGACTTTGATACTGCTCCAACAGATCCTAGTAGAATAGTGAGTGGTGCATCAAAAGAGTATAGAGAGGAAGGAAACAACATGTTGGAGAATTTGGATTTAGTTGAAGTGAATGGAGGCCTCAGCCTCGTCAGGCAAGTGAGAGAAAGCAACATTGGAAATGACCGGTATAGTATGCTGCTTGAATATTTCCAATCTAAGCAATCTGCAGATACTGGCTTCTTTTATGCAGTGGAAAAGCGCGAGGGTAAATGCATGAACATTTTCTGGGCTGATGCATGGTCTCGATTCTCATGTACCCAGTTTGGAGACGCGGTTGTGTTTGATACAACATATAGGAGAGTTCGTTATTCAGTGCCATTTGCTTCTTTTGTTGGTATTAATCATCATAAGCAACCAGTTCTTCTTGGTTGTGCTCTGATTGCTGATGGATCGGAGGAGTCGTTTACGTGGATCTTTCAGGCTTGGGTTAGGGCAATGTCGGGATGCTGCCCTGTTTCCTTAATAGCCGATCAGGACAAAGCCGTTCAAATTCAGTTGCAAATGTTTTTCCTGGGACCCACCACCGGTACTCTGCATGGCAAATTCTTGCTAAGGAACAGGAGAGTTTAGGGCCGTTGCTCTCAATGGATGCTGAATTCAAATACGAATATGAAGCATGCGTTTTCCGGAGCCAAACGAGTAGTGAGTTCGACTCTTCTTGGAATATGCTTATGAATAAGTACAATTTAAGAGAAAATGTGTGGTTTAAATAAATGTACATGACGCGCAAAAATTGGGTTCCTTTACACATAAAAGGAACATTCTTTGCTGGAATGTCCATGGACGTGCTTTAAGACCATATTTCCGTAATATTCTTACCTCACAAACCCCCCTCAATAAATTCATCCCCCTACACGAGGCTCTTGAACAACGCCTCGATGATGAGAGGAGAGAGGATTACAACTCATTTCATGATGTTCAATAAATTCCGTGCTCTAAAGATCCAATTGAAGAACAATGTAGACATTGTAATGTTCCAATGTTTCAGCAAGAGCTTCTAGAAAGCTATAGCTATATATGTCGGCAAGAAGATAAATGTTGAAGGTGCCATAAGTAGATATCACGTGCAGAAAGGGAACGGAGAGCAGCGGAGTACTGTCGCTTTCAACGCCTCGAATCTTAATATCTCATGCAGCTGCAAAATGTTCGAGTATGAAGGTGTTCTCTGTAGGCACGCACTGAGGGTGTTCCAATCGATGAACATAAGAGAAATCCCGTCTCGGTATGTGCTGCAGAGGTGGAGTAAAAGTGCAAAATACAAGATACTGAGGGATGCAGAGTCAGGAGGTGGGGCCCACAATTTAAAACCGTTGATGACGTGGAGTTTGAGAGAAGAAGCTGTTAACTAAGGAAGATTAGGGTTAATCCCGTATTTGTAGTAGGATTAGTTTCTTTCCTTTCCTAGCTAAGTGATGTATTATAAGTGTAAGACATGTATAGTGTAATTCATTCACTTTGAGTAATATACAGAAAATATTCCCCAATACTATGGCTTTCATAACATTTAACATGGTATCAGAGCAGGTTAATCGTTCATAGTTTCTTGACGATTTTCCGGGCTCATCATCTACCGTCATGACCAAGCAGCACGACGGCGGTAGCACCAGTAGCGCCGCCATAGCCGTCGTCACAGAAACACCAGAAAACAGACAATGGTTCGCGTTTTTTCCACCGGCAGCGAAATCAGCGCCGCCCGGGTTCGAACCAACCCGAAGACAACAGAGATACAATGGTGGTGGTGGCAGTCCAGGAAACGCCACCATCGCGACCCTCAACAGCGCAGAAGAAAAACGAGGAGGAGACCTCGGACTTACCTGCACTACAATCCGGAGAGGGCCGCCGGCGGCGAGACCAGCGCCGCCGGGATTTAGAGTTGATAGAAACAGAACAGCGGTGACAGGCTTACAGCAAAAGCCGCCACCAGCGAAATCACTCCAGCAGCGTCAGGCCGTGGCACTTCAATCGAGGACAGCAGCGGCCAATTTTTGGGAGAAGCAGGCAGTGTTAGAACCCCAACAGCGGCCGTTGGCGGCGAATCAAGCGCCACCAGTCACGGGAAGAGAAGGGGGAAACCGAGAAGGGTTATCGGCTAGAGAAAGCTATGTTTCTCTTCCATCCGTTAGAAACGAGACGGTTGTTTTTCGGAAGGAGCAGCGGCCGCCGGCGGCGAACCCAGCGCCACCGGTCATCGGAAGTTCAGGTGGAAGCCAAGATGTGGTGACGGCTAGAGGAAAATTGTTTTCTCCTTCACCCGTTGAAATGAAGGAGGCGGCAGATATGAGGGGTATTAGGGTTGGGGATTTGCAACCCCAACCCTCTTTTAATGAGGTTTTTCAGTTTGGTCCCCCAATTCCTGACATCAGTCAATTTGGTCCCAATATTAATAATAATTTGCAGATCAACCCCCCAGTTTCGAATTTTTTACAGAATAACCCCCCAAGTTTGGTGGAAACTCAGAATAATTCCCCAAAATGCGGAAGTGCCTATATAACCCAAGGACCCAAGCCAGTCGAGTGGATCCTTGATTGTGGGGCAACGGATACAATGACCTATGACCCAAGTGACTTGATCAGCATGACAAACTCAAAAAGACCAGGCATCCACACAGCCAACGGGGAACTTTTACCGGTTCAGGGCACCGGAATCGTTGCTATCTCCCCATCTATAACTCTGAGAAACTGTCTCTATGTTCCTAATTTGTCCTGCAAACTGCTATCTGTTAGTCATATCACTAAGGAATTAAATTGTGCAGTGGTGATTTACTCTGGTTTTTGCCTCTTGCAGGATATTCAGTCGGGGAAAGTGATTGGGCGTGGCACTGAACGTGGGGGGCTTTACTACTTGGATGATGTGATTCAAAACGGGACTGCAGCGCTGGCTCACGGGACCGTTGAGAAGCAACAGTGGCTTTGGCATCGTCGGTTAGGTCACCCATCAGCTCAATATCTTCATTTGCTTTTTCCCAGTATTTTTACCTCTACTAGTCAGTTATCTTGTGAAACGTGCATTCTGGCCAAAAGTCATAGACAGTCATATCAGTATTCTGGAACTCGTGCTAATAAAGTTTTCTCCCTAGTTCATTCTGATGTTTGGGGTCCTGCACCGTGTACAGGATCATCTTCTGGTTTTCGTTTCTTTGTTCTCTTTATTGATGATTGTTCACGCATGACTTGGCTGTATTTTTTGAAACAAAAATCAGATGTTGTGTCAAAATTTATCGAGTTCCATAATATGGTACAAACCCAGTTCAACACAAAAATTCAAGTACTTCGGTCAGATAATGGGGGGGAATACATTAACCACACCTTCAAGCAGTTCACTACAGCCAATGGTATAGTCCACCAAACCACTTGTGCCCATACTCCTGAACAGAATGGGGTTGCTGAGCGAAAAAACAGAATTATCCTTGAGATCACCAGGGCACTTATGTTTGATTCACATGTCCCTAAGTCATTCTGGCCAGAAGCCATAGCCACCTCAGTGTATCTTCTCAATAGGCTACCCACCAAAATACTTAACCTTCGGACACCCCTCTCTGAACTTTCCCAACATGTGTCAGTACCTACCACGTTAACCCTTCAGCCTCGTGTGTTTGGGTGCTCTGTGTTTGTACATATCCCCAAACAAGAGCGCACCAAGTTAGATCCCTGTTCAATTAAGTGTGTTTTTGTTGGGTATGGAGTCCATCAGAAGGGGTATCGGTGTTACCATCCTTCCACTAGACGTATATACACCACCATGAATTGTAATTTTCTTGAGTCCGAATTCTTTTACGCTTCCCAACTTAGTGGTCAGGGGGAGCAGTCTGTGGATCCCCTAAGTTGGATGCCTCACTCAGTCACTTTGCCAGATCCGGACCCAAAAGAGTCAGTAGGCGGGCCCACCGAGTCAACATCTCCTGAAGTCCAGTCCGTCACCACGAAGTCCACCCCAGGATCTCACTCACTGAATACTCCTGAGGTAATACTTGATATTCCCGTTTCTGTTCATGATGATGTTATTGGTACTACTGACAGTGTACAGGGTGAGGAAGCGGTACATGAACAGGGTTTGCAGGAACAGGTGGAGAGTTCTACCTCAGATACTTCTTCTCCTATTCCGTACAATCCTAACAGTACAGAAAACAGTGAGGAACAGGGGGAAACAGGAAAATATGTGCTGCCACCAAGGAGTAACAGAGGTGTTCCCCCTAAGAGGTATGAACCAGAGCATACTGGCAGGATCCCGAGATATCCTATAGCTAATATCTCTATCGGGAACCTGGCAACCCCAGCGCGAGCCTATACAGCAGCCATTTATTTAGCCAAAGTTCCGAACAAAGTAGAAGAGGCGCTCATGGAGGACAAGTGGGTTCAGGCTATGGAAACAGAAATGCAAGCTCTAGAAAAGAATGAAACATGGGAAAAGTGCATACTTCCCCAAGGAAAGAAGGTGGTAGGGTGTCGATGGGTATTCACAGTTAAACATCGTGCTGATGGAAGTGTTGAAAGGTATAAGGCAAGGCTAGTAGCGAAAGGATATACTCAGACTTATGGTATTGACTATTCAGAGACCTTCTCTCCAGTGGCTAAGATCGACACCATCAGAGTTTTATTCTCGGTTGCAGCCAATCGAGATTGGCCACTACACCAGTTTGATGTAAAAAATGCATTCCTTCATGGAGACCTTCAGGAAGAGGTATATATGGAACCCCCTCCGGGTTTTACACAGGGTTTTGGAGACAAGGAAGTATGTAGACTTAAGAAGGCCCTATATGGGCTAAAGCAGTCTCCCCGGGCATGGTTTGGGAGGTTCTCAGCAGCGATGAAAAAGTATGGGTACCACCAAAGTAACTCAGATCACACACTCTTTGTCAAGAGAAGGGACGGACTAGTAACGTGTCTGATCATCTATGTTGATGATATGATAATAACAGGGGATGACATAGAAGAGATTGGTCAGCTAAGAAAGAACTTGTTCACAGAATTCGAGATGAAGGATCTAGGACAGCTGAAGTACTTTCTCGGGATAGAGGTGCTACGGTCGAAGAAGGGTATCTATATCTCACAGCGGAAGTTTGTTCTGGATTTACTAGCAGAAACGGGGTTGTTAGAGTGTCGACCAGCAGACACTCCTATGATAGTGAATCACGGGTTGAGAATTGTTGAGGGAGCAGAAGAAACTGAGAAGTCACAGTATCAACACCTGGTGGGGAAGTTGATATACTTGTCTCACACGAGGCCTGACATAGCATATGCAGTTGGAGTGCTGAGCCAGTTCATGCACCAACCCCAGAAGGAGCACATGGACGCAGCAATCAGAGTATGCCGCTACCTGAAGGGGTGCCCGGGCCGAGGTGTTCTTTTCCAGAAACATGGCCACTTAAAGGTTGAGGCATATACTGATGCAGATTGGGCTGGGAGCCCAGGAGATCGAAGGTCAACATCAGGCTACTTCACACTAGTGGGAGGAAATGTGGTAACATGGAGGAGTAAGAAGCAAAAAGTGGTGGCTCTCTCGAGTGCAGAAGCAGAATTCAGGGGTATTGCTCGAGGTGTAGCTGAGATCTTGTGGTTGAGAAAGTTGCTCGCAGAAATAGGCTTATTATGTGTAGGAGCTTGCAACCTGATGTGTGATAATCGGGCAGCGATCAGTATATCCGAGAATCCAGTACAACATGATCGGACCAAGCACGTGGAGGTTGACAGACATTTCATTAAAGAGAAACTTGAAGAAGGGATCATCAAGCTGCCATTTGTGAGGTCAGAAGACCAACTTGCAGACATTCTTACAAAGGCTGTAAACGGCAGGATTTTTGGGGAAGTCTTGGACAAGTTGCACATTAGAGATCCTACTGTACAACTTGAGGGGGAGTGTTAACTAAGGAAGATTAGGGTTAATCCCGTATTTGTAGTAGGATTAGTTTCTTTCCTTTCCTAGCTAAGTGATGTATTATAAGTGTAAGACATGTATAGTGTAATTCATTCACTTTGAGTAATATACAGAAAATATTCCCCAATACTATGGCTTTCATAACATTTAACAGAAGCGAGGAATTATATTGAGGCGGGAGCGGCTTCGTTTGAGAGATATAAGCTTGCTTTCGAGATTATGCTGGAGGGAAGAAGGAATCTGTGTTGGCATATCTCAAAACAAGGGCTAGAGATATGTTTTTGTTTGTAAGTTACTAAAAGTCTAACCTCGTACTGGAATCTGGAGACATTGCAACTCTTAACTGTGTCTGGTTTTTGCCCAGTTTCAGCCTTGTAATTAAATAGAATCCACCCTTTTTTTTCTTTTTGTAAACTTGCTAACTGTTACCTCTAATTCTAGTCATCTGTTTTAATATCAGTCAAGATTGTGCTTGAATGAAGATGTTTCCTAGCTTATTTGCCTCTTTTTTCTTCTTAACTTCTGTTGTGTTATGAATGAGATCGAATTTTTACCAAATATAAAAAAAAATTTCTCTTGAATCAAGATTTCCCCTATTTTCTTTATCTTTCGGTACGGAAAAAAGAAGGGAGAGAGTGTGCAACACGATGATTTGGGTCACCCATCCCAGTAATATGCTTAACTTTGGATTTATGATGAGATCCAGCGCGTTAGTACAACTCTCGTCCGAATATGTTTTAACTTTGGAGCTATGATGAGATCTAGCATGTCAGTCCTGACTCCCAAGTCCTAATGTGTTGGCGCCTTATCTTCTAAAGAAGATACCGCAAGCATTCTACAAAACATAAATCATTCATATGTATGTTTTCTTGTAAAATTAACAATCCATTGTGCAACTGATAATGTGCATTATTCTCTAATATTTGTGCTTTTTTGTGGCCGTATTTTAAGTGCTTTTACTTGGTATAAATTGGTGTCGTGATGTGTTTTTATGTTTTTGGTGCAACTCGGTCATTCTCTCATTTTTTGGAATTTTTGGGCTAAAAGGAGAGGAACTTTGAGCACATGCTTTATATAGAGATTTTGGGGCAGAATTCTTGGGGACTTTTGGACACACTTTTTACCCAGCACATGAACCCTTGTTGGATTAGGATTTGCATGTAGGGTGGATTTTTGGGGCGTGTATTTAAGGAGACTTGGGCAGCAGATTTTCTCAACTTTTTTACACACACAAATACTTTGGGATTTTGGGAGGATTGGAGGCAGCAGCTTGGAAGACATCTGAGAGCGTCAAAAATCATTCCTCTACGAGTTCTTTTTAATTTCTTGTTTTAGTTAGATTTGCTTTTGATTTGTTTTATGTTTATGGACATGATTATCATGAGTAACTAATTTCGTAATGCTTAGCTAGGGATTTTTGATTCAGTAAAATATCGTGAGAGCTAATTATTTTCATATTTCAATACAATTTAAGTATTTATTAATTCACCGAGTGTCGTGATTATTGTAATTGTTTGTTTAAGTGATAGGGTCCGATCATCTAAGTAGATTAATATACATAAAGCCATTCATGATGCACGAAGTATACGTAGTGTTTAATTGATATTTGTAGCACATTAACTATAGGAGTTGTAGGCAATTCTGATTTCGTTAAGGGGATTAATAATCGAATTTAAATCTTGCACGTGTCGTGACTTGGTTAATTCGGATTAGTGTTTTCATATATTTTAATGTTGTTGGTTCATTAAATCATGTCGAGTGTAGGAGTTGTGAAACTCATTAGGGAAAATAGTTGTCGAGTGTTTCTAGGCTATTCGATAAATTAAGTGAAAACGAGGCGGAGTCGAGTGTCTCTATCTGTAGCACCCCAAGCGGTGGGCACCACATCCTTTGCAATAAAGCCCGACACATGTAACGAAATGGAGAATCTGTACACGCACCAAGCACTAGCGAACGGGAGACAAACAAAAGCCACACCTAAGCTAGACGGTCTAGAACCTCAAATAGAGCGCACATACAACAAATATACCAGTGCGGAAGCATTAAACAAAATAAACATAGGTAAGTTTCAAAGCTAAATCATAATGGATCGAATAACAAACAAACTTGCCACACGGGCTAACAAAATATCGAATACAATCCCGGAATATGAAACTTCAAAGTATCAAAGTACAAAATGCGAAAACAAATTAAGGAATAAGATGCAGACTCGAGCTAATCTACAGAAGACTCAAAGGACAGCAAACCGCCTAGCTTGAACCAATAGACCGGTACCTGCAAGCTAAAAACATAAAGAGGGAAGGGTCGGTCACACTGACTGAGTGAGGGGCTACACACGCACGCGTACATACGTATACAGAGCACAACACATATCATAGAGGGGAGTTCATGAACCGGGGCGTGGTTTTTGCATTCTAAAACATTTTCTCACGTGATACTAAATATAGGGAGTAAAAGAGTTAGGCCAAAGTCCGAAACGATCAAATTTTAAGTAATTAAGAGTCCACTCCCATTTCACGAACAATTTCTTAACAAACAAACTTAACGGAATCAAACATAAGCAAACCTTCACACAAAAAGGGAAATGTGTATAGGGATAATGTCCGTCCAGGATTCCCTACCCCACATCACAATAATTATGCATAGGAGTAATGCTCATCGTCTTGAGACTCCCTTACTCATAATTACCGAGCCCCAAACATATTCAGAATCAGAGTCAGAGTCTTACCATAGCCATAGGCATGTTATATCCATATCCATATTCATATTCGTATACATATTCATACTCACATCCGCATCATAATCATATTCAAAATCATAACATAATAGTATCAAATTCCTAACATATCATAGACATAGCATATCCATACAAGATCATAATCATAACATATTCATATTCGTGTTCATAATCACACCCTAGTCATATCATAATCATGTTTATAATTCTAGCATACTCATACCATAGCATGTTCATATCCTAACATGTCCATATTCTAATATATTCATAATCTAACATATTCATAACCATAGCATATTCATAATCAGAGCATAGTCATACCTTATTCGTAACAAATGTTCGTAACATAATCATAACTCTAATATATTCGTAGCATATTCTCAACCCTACGTGTTCATATCATATTCATACTTACTAGCAGGATCTAACATAACGCGTATCATACCTAGCATATCTTATTCCATAACACAGATCATATCATGCATATTCATAGCTCCCACGTATTACATATACATAAGGCTTATTTCACATGCATACAAATCGGGCACATATCATTAGGATTTAACTATAACCTAACCTCACCTTACACCGACGAACTAGGTAAAAAGAACAAAACCAACGCTTACGGAGTGACTTCGTCACCAACGGGATACTCCTCTGAACAAGACAAACATAAACTCAAAATGAACCATAGAGACGCTCGGCAAATGCATATGAATGCAAATGATGCGAATGAAATGCACAAGGTAGCACTTAACACATACGAGCTCATATCTTGCACATTCATGTCAAATAAATTCATAAATTTCATACAACAAGCATAACACATCATTTAACATGTTAACAATGCACACAAGTCATAAAGAAAGCCAAGCAAAATCACACTAGCAAGTAAACGAAGTCACGACGCATGCATGCAAGCAAGGAAGCATTTAAGTCATATAAATTCATATCGAGTCGTAACTCACATAAATCATGTCAAACGGATTCATAAATTTCATGCAACGAACACAGCACATCATACAACATGTTAATAATGCATAAACATCATAAAAGGAGCAAAGAAATATCATGCGAGGCAAATAAACGAAGTATGAAGTCATACATGCACGTAAGAGAGCATATAGAGCATATCATGTCATATATCACGTATAAAAGTATCGAAATTACATAATAAATTCATAACAAAACATATAATACATAATACAACAAGTTAACAAAGTATACAAACCATAAACAAGGCAAGAAGTTCAAGCAATACGTAAATGAAGTGACAAAATAACACACACACAACAACTCCTCGAAACTGCTCCCAAAATGGGTCGCGGCCGTGACCTAAACTCAGCACAAAAGGGGTCGCGGCCGCTACCACAACCACCACCAGCTCCTGCCTCAACAACAAGTCGAAACCCATCCAAAAATCAGCTGCGGCCGCGACCAGGAAAAGTCTTGGTACGATTGCAGCCGCGACTGCATATTGCAGTCCGAAAAACGCAACAGCAGCCTTGTTTTTCTCCTCCATTTCCACGCACCAAACAGCAGCTTCAGCAAGGTACAAAGCAAGGCAACAATAGCAGGAAAAAGAAGGCAACAAAGCAGCAAAACAAAACGCAACAAGAGCAGAAAAAGACATCAAAATCATGCTTGATTTCACCCCCAAAATCTGTCACGTTTCATGCCATAAAAATGGTGGAAATTCATACAATCATGCTCCATGAAAAACAAGGCAAGAATTTAGATACTAAAGCTCAAAATAACAAGAATCATGCATCAAAATTCATAAAAACAGAATTGAAAGCCATTAATTCAAAATTTGAAGCTATAACCTAACTATTCATCTTCATATTCATAGCATGCTCTATACCTCATGAAAAATATGCAATTGATGGCTCAAAACAACCAAAAGGAGATGGAGAACAAGAATATATCCTTACCTTTCGAATTGGAGAAGAAACGAAGAAGATACGAGCTTGAAATCGCCCAAATTGAATAGTGGCGGGTCTCTTTTCTTCCTTCCTCTTTTGGTCTCAGTTTTCCCTTCTTTCTCAGCTGAAAATATGAAGTGAGGGTTAAGGTTTTGATAGAGCATTAAGTTAGGGTTAAGTGGGTCCAAAAATCAAGTCATTTGGTTAAGAAACGAGGGAGTTATGGCTAAATCCGTAAAAGGTGGCAAATCTGCGCGAGGTTCTCGGTTCGGGCAAAATTCGGAGGTTCAAAAGGGCTTAAAAAAATACAAGGTTAGGTTCAAAAGCTCCCAATTTTTGTTGCGAGTCCAGAGCTACTTCCGGAATTCGAATCCGAATTCTCGAGTTCAAGTTACGCCACCCGGAACCCAAGGTGCACTAAATGCTCTTTAGCCCCCTTTACGTTCCGTTTCACCAAAACAAATAAAAACTAAAACAAACAAGTTCTAAAACACGTGTAAAGTATGTAGACATATTTATAATTCACATATTTCATTTCATGCATAGCAAGTTGTCACAAAAATCGAAATTGAAAACGGGGATTAAACGAACTAAAAACGCGTTAAAAGGGGGGCATAAAACGTTCAAAATTTTAAACATAAAGCACATAACAAATATTCAAATAAATCACATAATAACATAATTAATTAATTAAAAGCGCACTTAGCATACTCGTGACGTCATACCTGTACGGTCGAGGAGTCGGGGTGTTACACTATCTACTATAGCTAACCTATTTGAATTATTTGAAATTATCCTTGCGTCCATATCGATGTGAAAACTGAATTATAATCTGGATAATATGGGATAAATCCCCAATTGGGCATCATATTTTTACTTAACTCCCTATTTTGGCAAAATGTCGTATGATTTTCACATAATTTAGTACTTAAAATGCCTCTCAAAATATGTTGTATAATTTTCACAAAATGTAGTACTAAAACGTTCTAATGTCGTATTTATATCCTATTATGTAGTATAATTTTATGGGGAGTAAAGTAAAAATATTCTAAACTGATGGGGAGTTATTTCAAACTGCCCCATTATAATCTCTAGCTAGATGTTGTTTCCTCTCATTAATTTACTCCTATCTTTCAACGTGTGTTTAGTCGTGTTATCTTAGTTATTAATTTTAATTAATTGCTTGCTTAGTTTAATTTGATTAGTTTAGTTAAAATTCCACTTGCTATTTCCAGTGAATTTTTCTCTAATTTTAATCTCTGGTTCGACCCATTTGCGCTATACTTCGTATTTGTCATAGACCGGAATTATATTTATTTTTAACGGATTTAACACTTGTCAACAACATATGCAATTGTTTTCTCTTCAGATAACCAAGCAAGCATTTGGATTCTCAACATTGAACATCATGTGCATTTCACCATCTCCATAATAATGAACTAGCCACGAATTTATCCCTTGTTTTTCAGAATCTTGTTCAAGCTCTTCTTTTATTCTCAACCACAAGCTCCACTCGCTTCCTTGTCTTCTTCCTCAACTTCTTCACAACTTTCTCGGGATCAATCCGACCCGTAATCTCCACTTTGTGATTTTTCATGTCCGTCATAAGCTTCTCGACGCCTGTCCAACCATGCGTGCATAATGATTTTTTTCCAAAATCAAGAAGCAACAACAAAATCATCTAGGGATAATTACCCCGTATCATACCCTGAGGTGTGACCTAATCAGACAAGCTTCCCACGACATTTATAAAATTACAAAAACACCCTCTTTTTCACACATGATTTTCTTGTAAATGTTCAAGAAAGCTCCCCACGACATTTATAGTACATGAACAAAATAATTTATGTCACCAAAATTATTTCGTAATTTACTGCTAATTGAATTAGAAAAAGGTTGTTTAGAAAGCATCATGCTATCATGTACATGTAGTAATTTGGAGGGACCAATTATCAATTTAATAAATAGTTAAATGTCACAAATTATGAATAAATATAGCTACAAAAATTTGAGGAGCATGCTAATCCTTCTGTACCAATGACAGTTCACACGTGAATCAAGTATTTACTCTACAACCTAGATAATAATTTGTATTCCTATAGAAAATGTTCTCCCCTAAATTTTAGAACAAGAAAAAAGACAATATAACACCTGAACATAGCCCTAATTGCTGGCCTAAAAAAATCTGATTGTCTAGGCTCAATCTGTTACCAAAAATCTTGGATCTTCTAATTGTATAGTGTTCACCCAAACTGATCGGGGAGAGGTGAATGTAATTTTTGAAGTACTGGGGATGATTCAATAATGTCAAAACCTAGTGTGATGCCAAATATAAACAAATCTTATATTTCTTTACAGTTCTGTAAGCTTTCCCAAATGTGGCATTTGAAAATAAATTACATTTTTCCTTTTTTAGATGGTCCAAGTAAATCTGGCTTATCCTTGTATTAATAAATCATCCTCTAGACATTTCAATGAAATAACTTCTGAAAGGCCATTCACAAAGTATTTTGCAATTATCCTTAAGCTGCAAGTCCACACCCCAAAATCTCTTCAAAGCTCACCAAACCTGGATGGTTCAAAGTTCACCAAACCTGGATGGCGCGATAGAATAGGTTATTAGTCTCAAATATTATCAATAAAAGACTTTGTAGCTCAATGAATACGTGCTACAGTACAAGTTGAAAATTTTGGGACTCAAAGTCACACTTTTAGCCTTGTAGTATATATATCACTAAATATAAACTCTAAAGTCTGAACTTCAGCTGTTGAGCACCTTGATAGAAATTGTCATACTTTTTATACTTTTGATTCTAAAGAAAACCACTGCAAACCCACTTTTTAATGTCACACCAAATCATATTTATACCTCATATGTGGAACTTTCAAAACTCAATTCTCCCAAGTAGATCAACAAATATAACTAAGTTCCGACACTTCCACATCCAACTGATCGGTATTCAGCAAATCACATAGCAAGATTCAATTAATTGCATTAGTCAAGCGCATTTATACCATCTAAAAATATAGTTATTAATCTTTAACCCCTTATTAATTGTACAACTCACAGAGATTACAGAAAGACAACCAAAATGATCAAAGATAATTTTCTTTGTTGCAAAACACCAGCCTTTGGCATTCAGAACAATTCAAAATAGTCCAACTTCAAGACACGCGCTTCACATATAAATACTTAATACCATACTCACATAGCCATATGACAACACATGAAGACCTCGATACAATGAGACTAAATCTGGAGCCTCGGAAAGAAGAACGCAAGAATGAGTGAACCAAACAAACATAACATAAATCACTAATTACCTATCAAATTCGAACGAACTTAAAAATAATTCAGAGTACGATATAGCATGGAAAGGCCAAGAGAACAGAAATTGAAGAAATCTTATACCTGCTCGCACCCATCACGGAAAGTTTTCAGCATAATGTATAGGCAGTTTTTTTTTTTTTTTTTTTTTTAAGGTTTTAGGGATTTTAGCACTTAGTTGAGGTGAGAGTTTGGTATGGTGGAAGTTGTAAAGTTACCTTTGTTTCTCTCACGCTCTTTCTTCAGATTACTTAAAACTTTAAAGTAGCAAAGCTCTTTCAGCTAATAAAATTGTCCTTTTTCCTGCTAGTTCTCGCTTGTGAAGTAGTTGGATTACATGTCCTACTTTTACATGGCTTCATGGAAGTGAGCGGAATCAAATGTTGCAAATTTGATGTTTATGATGATGATGATGTGTTTTGATGGTTTGCGCCTATTTTATATATGCACATCAAGTGAGTGATTTGAATGTATGAAGATTGAAGTGTAGGGTGGTTTGTTTTGTGTCGGCAAGTGTTAGTAGATCTATACTCTACAATAAATATAAACACTCTTGTTTTGTGTTATAAGTCGACGAGAGCCCGTATGAGTTAGTAGTCGACCCGATGCAATATATGTTAATGGCTAGAATATTAATAAATTCTTGAGATAACATTTGGAATGTAGATTTCTTTTTTTTTACATATGTTGGTTAATGCATGTAATAGCAAGAAATAAACCTTAAACTGTATTAGATTATATTATTAGTGATCATCCATATCTACTAACATAAACAACTAACATGTACTGAGTTACTATCACACTTCATAAAACAGGCAAGCAATATATTGTATTTTAAGAAAATCCTTTGATACAGACTGTATGTATGTGTAAATGTGGAACGAAAATGAAATAAAGGGCAATATATTTCTGCACTAAAATAAAATCATCAGCTTTAGAAACAACCTTGAACAAATTTTCTATCAAAAATCCAGTTGAAAAACCTAAACCACCGTGAAAACATTCGGTAAAATTTAAAAATAAGAATATCAATCATACTAAAATTATAGAAAAGAAATTATGAAACAATTTTTAGCTAAAATCAAACCATTAGAAACAACAAACTAAATTTGACTACCTTAGTGGAGCAAGTATGGCCCTCCCAATACAATTTCTTGTTCCAAAGTCAACAAAAACTATGAGCTATCAAGAACAATGTTTGGTAAGTATGAGGTATATCCTGAGACTACAATTGACAAAACCAGTTGGACCAGGCAAAGAAGCACATTAAATGTTAACACAACCAAAGTGATGCTGCCGATTTCAACATATTTTGTCTTCCAAGTTAATTGGTTCATAGTGAACCATATAGTCAAAATCATGAGTAAAATCATCAACTAATAAAATAATACCAGAATGCCCATTTTCGATTGAATTCATAGTTCCAAATTCAATCCAAACAAAAACAGTATACGAGAACTAAACATGAAGAAATTTCATACCTTGCCAATGAACCTTATCTACCGAAGCCTTCAAAGGTTCAACCTAATGGAATCCAACAAACCGAAACTGAAACCTCTGCAGAATATATGAAGAAGTTCCAGCCATCAAAACACGAGTGCATAAAGAGAGAACGAAATTCATAGCCTTGAAACAGCTCAAGGATTTCAGAAACAATTCTGACTTCCTAGTGAAGGTAATTTTCAATCTTACGAAGAAAAACAAAAATCAGGAAATCTGATTAAAAGAAAATGTACCCTGAAATCACCAGATAATTAGGAGAAGAGAGATTTATTGTAAAATTGCTGATAAGTTGCTCATATGACTTCCATTTCTCCTTCCCAAAATCCGAATTACAGCCTTCTCATCTATTCCAAGACCTATACCCAACAAGAAACACCTGAATCATAAGCGCTAAATCCATATCTTCGACATAAACCCATTCCTCTTATTACACAGAAAATCAGGAACACTATATATTATTTTAGGGAAAACTCCTCCTCGCATAGAAACAGGAAAAAGCCACGAGAAGTATGCAAGAAATAAAGATAGTGTGCAGTGCGTGTAGAAGGGGAAAGCGAAAAGGATACCCTTGGAAAGCTTTTTTGAGCTTTTCGCAGTATTCAGCCGGAGATGGAACAATTTCTGGAATTCCAAGGATCGCCATCTTTTTCTTTATTTTCCTGAATTCGTACTTCAATTTGCTATGGAAAAATCAAAACAAAACGGGTTTTGTTATGTTGCAGAGAAGAGTTTGATTGAAGAGAAAAGAGGAATGAAATACACAGCAGGAGTTCTTCAAAACTGTCAGCTTTTTGCCCAAAAAAATATAATTAAAAGGAACGGATCAGGTGCACTCAGCAGGAAATTTGCAATTGTAAGCTCGGTTGTAGGATTTCAATTCAAGATTCACTCTTATATATATGTTAAATTACATTGTCAACAAATAGTAATGATTCGAACAGTATCTTTGCCCTAAATCAAATAGAAATACTCTCACACGCCACATCATCATAATCTTCTCCTCGAACTCCTAGAACGATGACCACGAGGTGATCTGTAGAGAAATTTAAGAAAAAGACTGGATCATGATAACAAAAGAGTGATATATGGACCTTTTGTTTTACCAGATATATAGACTTTACTAATGAAGAATGAAGAGGGTATTTTTATTTATCAGCTTCACGATCATAGAAAATAATAAACAAGGGTACCATTATTCCTAAAGCTATGAGAGCACACACATATAATGACGTGAATATAAAAGACTGACAAGAGAAGATATGCAGTATCAGGGTGGGTCATTATTATAATTCATGCAGCCAAGGTGTAAACTTGAGTTGCAAGATTTCCTCTCAAATTATAAAGCCTAAAAGAATCATTATCAAGAATCACTCTTTCTGATGCCTGCGAAATATAAGCTGTCAATTTACCACTACTACAAAATTCTATTTATAAGCTCAGCCCAAATGCCCTAGATTGTATACTTCACCAAAATCTTTTCTTTTAAAGCTATGCAATCCGTGTATTCCAAAGACAAACTAACAAGATAATATGGAAATTCAATAATTCATCCATTTCCCAAACGGCAAAGAGGTAGAAGACAAGCATATCATAGCAAGTTATATTCCTGGCATTCAGAAACATAGCTGGACCATTTTCACCAAACTGAGCGTTAAGGACCACATAAATTTAAATATGCAACGCAAATAAAATCAATAAACAAAGTCCTAGACAAACAAGTTTCATTTATTTGATTACTTCTTGTCATCACAAGCTGCATTCTTAAATGTTCAACCCAATAAAATCAATAAACGAAGTCCTAGACAAACATTTTCATTTAATTGATTAGTTGCCATCACGAACTACATTCAGAATGTACACAGAAGCATCATCAAAACAAGCATTTTTTTTTATACCTTGACAAATCATGTACGGTGAACAAGATTCAAATGTAAATTCTTTCTCTCTCCAAATTCACCAAATGCATTTTGTAGATGATCCTCTTGTGCCTCTTCATGAACTCCAGTGACTGGAACATTCCATCCTTCGATTGCTACATGAGGGCAATACTAATTAGAACTACACTCATATTCTAATATCAAACTGCAATATATCTCCACTGATATCAAACTGCAATATATCTCCACTGGAGGAGAAGGGAACCATCTAACCAAAGAGCCTCTATAACTTGGTTTTGTAAAAGATAACAGGACAAAACATAGAAATGAATCTGAAACCCTAACGTGTAATGCAACAGCTACACAAAAAGCTTCAGTAACTATCAATAATTGTTCTCAAGATAGGCATTCATTTTTTGAAATATGAACCCATTCTTGCTAATAATTTGGTCTTGTAAAAGATATCAGTAAAAAACAAATGAATCTAAAACTCTAACTGGTAATGCAACAGCTACACAAAAAGCTTTAGTAACTATCGATAATTGTTCTCAAGATAGGCATTCAATTTTTTAAACATCAACCTGTTCTTGCTAATACAGAGACATCAAATATGAATGTTAAATTCAAGGGCAAATACAGAGTAACAAACAGGATGAAAAGAAAGTTGATAACAATTTTACACGACACAAGCACATAATTGCCAATTGTCACCAGAATTTTTATACCTCAACCGAGAGCGGTTCACTGATACAAAGGAATTTACCCAGTCAACAAAACTGTGAAGCAGAGGCCTATTCGCACCTGTCAGTTTTCAGGAAGCTGATGAATCGTTCGAAACCCTGGACAATTCGAACCAAAAAAAAATAAATCAGCGAACCCCCGAACGAATCAATATCAATAACGTTAGCAATTCAACGATTTCTTTTAAGGGTTCAGCTCGGGATAGACTTTCGATGCTCACGGCTGTTGTTTGCTGTAAATATAAAAAATAAAAATTGGAATATGCGACTTTCACAGACGAGAGTTCTGGTTCTTAAGATCTATGCCACCCAAAAACCCTACTAAGATAGTGAAGAAAGGGGGAGGAATAGGAACAGTACCAGCAACCTTTCTTGAGGGCAAAAGTAGGCACTTGATTTTCGATAAAAGAATGGAGGAGTTAATTTCAGCTAATCCCACCCCCACCCCTCAGATTCACAAATGGAGTTAATCCATCTACAGTGCGCAGATTATGCTGGGTCAAGGATTAAGTCAGTCGGGTCGCATGTACTTAGTCCATCATATCAAACAGAATACTAGCCTAGATTAAGTCAGCCATATGACCCTAATCCTACCTCAGACGCCCCCTTATAAATTAAAATTCAAGTACTGATCAATAAGTTTTAAGGGCCAGAAAGAATATTCATAAAAATTAGAGATGATATCATCAAAGTTTATCGATCTAGGTGCAATGTAAATTGTTTGATAGGGGAAGTTTGTGTAATTAATCCAACATCAGGGTAATTATCCCTAAATATTAATGAGCCAAATAATACCTGTAGTTGGTGTGGCATCCTGCACCGTTCCAATCACCCTGGATATTGCAAATTAAACCCCATATTACATAAATCATATTTCTTGATAATATTTCTCTTTAAAAAATTCAGAATTAATCTAAAAGCAATTGATAGTACCTCAATTGGCTTTGGATCAAGAGAGAGGACAACTCCGGCTTGCTCTGTAATTCTCTGCCAAGATAGAGATTAAGAAACAAAAAGCTAGGCATGAATGTCAAAATATCATGTTGGATTAGATAATACATTTGCATCAATCAAAAAATCCGGAACTCATTTTTGTCTCCTTCATGCATTTCAAGATATTCTTTATGAAAGATGATTTTGTCCCGAAAACATACCTCAAGAAGATACCTCACGCACCGGATGTGATCTCCCGCTCCTGCTCCAACTCTTGTCCAAGTGGGTTGATCGTGTCCATCTCTATATTGCTCATTCAGTTCTTCCAACGCATGCAGATTAGAAGATAATAAACCTCCCCCCTTCAACTAATTATTTAACACCACAAAGGTCTCATATGCTTTCGTGATTTCCTTCCTAATAAGCAAACCTGCTCGTTGACATCGTCTATCAGAGTTTAAGCCCAGTGTTTGTTCAGTTCTTGTGCTTGTGCATTTACACGTGTCAGTTGAAGAAGGCTTATCATCAATACAACAGTTTCAACTAAAGAATACGAGCATAAACCTAAACAACCAGTGGCCAACCGTTCCACCTCTGTGAAAATCTTCTCTAGGATTCATATTCATGATTTCAGAAAAGCAAGCGAGTATAGATTGCAATCCGTTATTTACTTCCTTTTGATTACTGATCTATTGCTGTAACTGAAGCTGATTTAAGTAAAGGGGAAAAAAACAGTTCTATACCAACACCAACAAAAACGAAAATTCCAACACCAAGAAATGACAACTGGTATATAACGCATTGAATATCAAAATATGATTAGAATCAAACACTTCGAATCAGTAACAACACTTATTAGAATCTATCACTTATAATCTAACACTTCGAATCAATAACGACACTTCGAATCAACCCTAACCAAATCTTAACACTTCAAATCTAATTCACTTCGAATCTAATTCACTTCGACTTAGAGCGAGTACACTCTAAATCTAATCAAAAACCTGACTCTCAAACTACGCGGAGCCGGTGCCAGGAGGTCTGGAGGCGGCGCCGCGAGACCTGGAGGTGGCGGCTGGCGCACAACTTCCTCGCGCCAGTCAAGATTACGCATCGTTCTGAAACATTACGTCATTACTCAGGCAGGGCTCGGAGATCTGGCGGCGGAGGCGCAGGGAGATCTGGAGGCGGAGGCGGAGGCGCAGGGAGATCCGGAGGCGCAGGGAGATCTGGAGGCGGAGGCGCAGGGAGATCCGGAGGCGGCGGCGCTGGGAAATCTGGAGGCAGCGGCGCCAAACCTCGAGCTGGCGGCTGTTGCTCAACTTCCAGGTGGCAATCAAGATCATGCCTCGTTTTGAAACATTTGGCACAGAATTGACAAACAAACTTATACTTCCTGTGGCAATCTTTGTTATGATGAAGTAAAGCCCGTATGTATTTAAAAGATTTGAAGCATTGTGAGCACGGAAACTCATTCGTTGCCATTGGGAAGAAGTTCGCTGCCACTGACCAGAGAGACTCACCGGAGTGCGAAAAGTGATTGGACATATATATATAGGGAGAGAATTAGGTTTGTCCCAAATCACGTGTCCGTCCTTATTTTTCTAGATTTTACATCCTAGTCCAGGTTTGAGGTACACTTAAAAACCCAACTACCCCTAACGTCATGAATAAAAATGGGGGGTTTTGAGAAAACTCCCCATGGGTTGAAAAATTTTGAGTTTGCTCTCCATTTTTAAATATATCATTTGGGGTTTTAGATACACGATTCTGGGATTTATATACACGATTCTGGGATTTAGATACATGATTTTTTTTCTTATATTTCAAATATATCATTTGGGGTTTTAGATACACGATTCTTGAGTTTTAATACATCATTTTTGAAAATAGGGAGTTAAAAGAAATTTGACTTATCAATTGGGGAGTTTTCTCAAATTCCCCGAATAAAAATTTGTATGTGAAAAATGTAATTATTTTATTAAAATTGAAATGATCATGGTACCCTCAGTTGCAATACGTTGTCCATTGCGCGGATAACAACAATCCCCAAAAACACTTCACATTCCTAAAACACTCTCTCTCTAGAAATGGTAAAAATCCTACGAACTCTGTACGAATCCTCCATGGCCGTTCACTGTGAGCCTCTTCAGTGTTAGATTTCTCCCGTTTTTTTTCTGCGGGGACGTTGTTGCATCACAAAGTTGTCATATCTCGAGCTTCTTGTGCATTTAGTGAGTGTAACTAAACACCCAAAACCCTTGTTTTTCCAAAAAAAAATTCGAAAAAGTATTTCATATACAAATCTGGGTTTTAACATTGGAAATTACATTTTTTTGTGTTTAAGGACACTATTGTGCGAAGCGATCCTATTTTTTGTGAAAAAAGCTCCAAGAATTTTGATTTAAATGTATTTTTTTCGATTTTTAGCTATTTAAAATCCTATAAGATGTATTATGCAAGTTTTTTTAAGGATAATATGGGTTCTAGCTTCCTTCTTTAAGAATCCCCAATTTTTTTCGGCTAGGGTTCTGTATTTTCTAAGATTTTAGTGTGATGTTTTATTTTTTTCGAATTTTTCCCCACTAATACCCTGTATTTTACAATGCAGGAACAATAGGTGAAAAACTTATACATTGGTTGTTCATTTCAAGGACACCATTGCAAGTCTGTACAATATTGATCCAGATAATTACAACTTGTTTGATTTTCGTGGTGACCTTAAGGAATTGTTGAAGTTAGATGATGATCCCTTGTCTATTGTTGCTTCTACACACAGGTCTAAGTGTAGAATGACAGTTTATGATGATCATGATGTTTGAAATGAATGATGATGATGATGTATTTGATGTTTTTCTTTTGTCAACTGTGAATGAATCTTATGTGAACATCCGAACAGTTAATATTAAATCTAGTGAGGTTAGGGTACAAGTTGACAATCTGGATGGTGATCTAAATATTAATAGTGTTGTTAGTAATGGACCTACTTCTAAAATTGTAAGAGAGAGAGGTACTAGAACAAATGAAGGTAGTTCTTAGAAGGGAAACGACTGTGCTGGGAGTTCTAAAAAAAAGAAAATTTCTGGTAACAAGTCTAGGTTGAGTAAGAGTTCAATTAAAACAAAAAAAGCCAAAGAGAAGCATGTTCCTTCAGATGATGGAGATAATAATAGTGATGATAGTCTTTATGTGTCTGAGATAGATATAGAAAATCTTGACAACATTGACTTTAATGCTACAAATGATTCAGATGAAATTTAAAACTATGAATCCGATGATCACATTGAGGCTTTAAATTTGTCTGATGAAGAGTTTGATGATGGCTCCTATAAGAATACATACAACTATCCATGCGAGAAGTTTGACGAGGGCAATGATAAGGTTAAGTTGTGGGTTGGGCAATATTATTCTGATGTTGAGCATTTGAGAAGAATAATGAAAGAGTATGTGATTCAAGAGGATTTTAACATGGTAAGGATAAAAAATAATTTGCAAAGAGTTACTGTAGAGTGTCAGAGTTATGGCTGTAATTGGAGATTACATGCTTCAGTGATGATGGATGGGAGAACCTTTCAAATTAAAAGAAACAACGTTTGCATACTTGTTTAAGAAGTGATTGTACTAAAGAAACTAGTATTGATTGGATAACTTCAAAGTTGGTGAGATGGCTGAGGAAAACCCCTGATATAACCCCTAAGGAGATTCAAGCTAAACTGGAAAAATACCACATTAAACCCAACTACAGGCAAGTTTATAGAGCTAGACTGAAAGCATTACAAGAGATTAAACAGAATCACAGTGAATCTTAAGGAAAGTTGCCACATTATGCTAGGGTATTACAACAATTTAACGAGGGTACAACTGTTACTTTACAGTCTCATATACCTAATGAAGGGAATCAAAATGTAATCCCTACTTTCCAAAGGATTTTCATTGGTTTAGCTGCTCTTGCAAAAGGTTTTTACTCTGGTTGTACACCCTTCATTGGGTTTGATGGATGCCATCTCAAATGTGAGTTTGGTAAGGTCTTATTGGCTGCAATTGCTCTTGATGGGAATAATGAACTACATCCACTAGCTTATGCAGTTGTGGAGACTGAGAATGTATAAACATACACCACCTCATGCCGCTGACACAACCACCATTCTGTCCTGCCGACGAAACCACAACCTTCCACCATCCCCTCTCTCTCCACCATTTTTCCCCTGTACTCTCTCTCACCACAGATCTGAAACAAAAGACAAAACCACCATCGTCGTCCCACTTACTACTTCGCCCATTGCCGGTGCTGTTTAACTCAGGCCGTCGGCCACCTTTTCCCATTCCATTTTTCCCCTCCCCTGATTTTCTCTCCCTATCGCCAAATCTTGAAAAGAGGGGCGAAAACCTTTTCCGTCACCACCACACCGCCGCAAGCCACTATATCCTGTAAGCTGCTCTACAGATCTATACACATTGGGGGACTCAAATTTAAGGGCGAACTTGAGGATGAAAGATTAGGCGGGGTGGAGGGTGGCGGTGGTGCTCGTCGGGGTGGAGAGTGGCGGATCGGCTCGTCGAGGAACTAGATCGGGGGGTGGCTCGATTATGGCGACAGTAGCACAATTTTTGTGGAGATAGCGCGATGATTACGGTGGTTGTTGACGGTGGTGGAGCGAGAAGGTGGTGGTCGTGCCGGTGACCTAAGGCGGCAGCGGCTGCGATGGTAGTAGCGCGAGGGGTCGTGTCATCCTCGTCGGAGAACATGACATCTTGTTTTCTTCTTGGTGAATGATTTGTAAAAGAAAGGGGCGGGGAAGTAGGTAGGGGTTGTGTGGGTGGGGTGGATTGGGATAGTTTTTTATTTTGATTTTAATTCTTATTTTATGTTTTATTATTAGGGAAAATTACATCTACCTACCCTCACTTTAGGCCAAATTACAACGCAGGACCTCTTGTTTCGTTTTTTACATATTAGTCCCTATAAGACTTGTTTGGCTTGAGGTCCCAAACGGAAAATGTGAAAAGACATAAATAGCCCTGACGGATTGTCTAGCTTTTTATTAAAAATAAAAAGTAATTATATGAAATATTAAAAGACATAACTATCCCTACCCTTACATCGTAAAACATACCCGGTTAAAGTAACATTAGATTTTTAATCCCCAAAAATCTTCTAACTCCAACTCATTTCCACACTTAACAAGACACTGTAAAAACCCTAGGCGAAACACTTCATCTTCCTTGAATCTAAGGAGGAAACCCGTCTTGTTTCCCTTGTTTGGCTGGTGCGAAATCATAAAAAGGAGGGAGAGTTCATCGATTACTGGAAGGAACTCGTGTAGGTAGGTGATTTGTACCTCATGAACTCGAAATCCCCATTTTTCATTCGTTTTATAGTTGCCAGCTTTTCAAAAAAAAAAAATTTTTAGTTTTGACGTCGGAAACAATGGTTATTTGTGTATGTTGACACATTTTTGTTTGAAGATTTCATTTCTGAGAAAACCCACTTCATTACTAGTGTTCTTCTTGCATTTTTTTTTTTTTTTTTTTTTTGCTAAAAACCCTTGCATTTCGGTTCCTCATGCTTTTAGTTCTTCATTTAGTTTGAAATTTTAGGTGCCATGGAAAACCCCTAATTTTACATTCTAAGGCATGTTAAATTTTCGAATGTCTGCATGTTGTGGATTATTTTACAATTTCATTTTTTTTCTTTAATGATTGAGTTTACTTAATTCATTTTTACATTTCACAGGTTTAATGGGTGACAAAACCTACACACTAGTGGTTCATTTTGAGGACCAAATTGCTAGCCTGTATGACATCGACCTAGATAAGTACAGCCTTTTCGACTTCCAATTTGACATTAACAAGCTATTTAATCTGGGTGATGATCTGTTTAAGATTCATGTATCTACAATCGGTTGTAGGGATAAGATGTCCGTTGAGACTAATCTTGATGTCTTAAAAATGTTTGAAAAGAACTCTGGTACTGATCTGTTTGATGTATTTGTTGTGTCTGTAAGAAGAGTTGCTACTGTGAATATACAAAATGTTGATGCTTCAGTTAATATAGAAAATGTGGATGCTAGGGTTCAACTACAAGGCATGTCTGGGAAAGTTGTAGTCAACAATGTAGTTGGTTCAAGCAAAAACAATGGCATTACGAATAAGGGAAAAGGTAAAGTTGTTGATGAGGTGGGTCTGAAAAGAATGGAATGGGAAGTAGTAAAAGAACAAACAATACTGATTTGTCTGATGAGGATGACTATAACTCAGATGATAGCTTATATGTACCTGATTTAGATGTTGAAAACATTGACAACATTCCCTTAGAAGAAGATAATGATTCTGATGAATTGTCCAACTATGGATCTGATGATTATTGTGAAGCTGAAAATATATCTGATGTGGAGTTTGATGATGATCCATTAAAGGGTAGCTTCAATTATCCTTCTTGTGATTTTGATCAGGGTAGTGGTAAGGTTGAACTGAGGGTGGGTAAATACTATTTAGATGTTCATCATTTGAGGAGAAGGTTGAAGAACTATGTGATTCAAGAAGGTTTCAACATGATTAGAAAGAAGAATGATTTAAGGAGAGTAACTGTTGAATGTGCAAATGCAGGATGTTCATGGAGATTACATGCATCAGTTTTATTAGACAATGTTACTTTTCAGATTAAAACATACAATGGGCTGCATACATGTCTTAGGAGTGATTGTACAAAGGAAGCTAGTGCAAAATGGATAGCTTCAAAAGTTGTTAATATGCTGAGAAAAACTCCTGAGATAACTCCTAAAGAAATTGAGGCTAAGTTGAAAAAATACAATATAAAACCACAGTACATGCAAATCTATAGAGCAAGACTGAAGACCAAAGAAGAAATTGAGGGTAGTTATAGTAATTCATTTGGGAGACTACCCTATTATGCAAGGCTTGTGCCACAGTACATGGAGGGGAGCATTGTCACACTACAATCACACATTCCTCCTGGACCTAGCCTGAATTTGACACCCACTTTCTTGAGATTTTTTGTTAGTTTGCATCCTTTAAAGGAAGGTTTCTTGGCTGGTTGTCCCCCTTTCATTGGTTTTGATGGCTGCCATTTGAAGGGGGAATTTGGTGGAGTGTTATTGGCTGCTATTGGACTAGATGGAAATAATGGCTTATATCCATTAGCTTATGCTGTTGTGGAAACAGAAAATAAGGAGAGTTGGACATTTTTTTTTTAGAATCTGAGCAGGATGCTTGGAGGGTTTGATGAAAATAGGCCCTGGACATTTATGAGCGACAGACAAAAGGTACATTCTCTTTTTAATTACTTACACACTGTTTAAGTTTTGTAATTCTAAGATACTTTACTGCATCTTAATTCCAAACTATTTTATTTCTGCAGGGATTGACTGAGACCATCAACCAGGTTGTACCACATGCAAATAACAGAAGATGTGCTAGACACATCTATGCCAATTTCAGACTGAAGTTTTCTGGCCATGCACTAAAGAAATATTTCTGGGAAGCTGCAAGGAGTTACAATAAGAGAGGTTACAATTTTGCAATGTTGAAGGTAAAAGAGCTAAATCCCAGGGCTTATGCTTACTTGGATGCAATACCACCTTCAATGTGGAGTAGGCATGCTTTTGACCCATCAGTGAAGAATGATCATTGCACAAATAATATTTCGGAGTCATTCAATCACTGGGTAGGGAAGCTCAGAGGTAAACCAATTCTCTCTATGTTAGATGGTCTTCGAGCTAAAATCATGAGTAGGCTTAATCAGAGAAGGGTTAGAGGATTGACTTGGAAAAACCAGATTGTCCCTACTGTTGTAAAAAAACTTAACAAGATTAGAAGTGACACTAGAAAATGTTCTATCTTGATTGCTGGGGATGACAAGTACGAAATTCAAGATGGACCTACACATTATGTTGTTGATATGTGTGCAAAGAGTTGTCAGTGTAGGGAATGGGATATTTCTGGGATTCCATGTATACATGCACACACTTGTATAGCTTACAGGAGGGAAAGATTAGAGGATTACACTGCTTCTGTGTACACTAAAGATAAATACATTCAATGTTATTCTCACATGATTACTCCTATCCCTGATGAATCCTTCTGGGAAGAAATGCCTGATGTGATGCCAATAGATTTGCTTTCACCCAACAAAAAGAGGTTGCCAGGAAGACCCAAAAAGAATCAAAGAAAAGAACCTGGTGAGGGTCAGACCATTCCTAGGGCTAGTGTGGTAAGATGCAAGCTTTGTATGGGTCTGGGGCATAATAGGAGGACATGTCCATTGAGAGTACAGGTAATTTAATGTTGTTTCAATTAATTTCTTTTGTTGTATAACAATATCAGTTATTGAATAATGATTCTGCCTTCAATTTGCTATAGCACAATGTGGAACCAAGTGGCACTTCAAATAGGGCAAGTCAAGAGCAAAGCAATGCACCATTGCTGGATCATATGGATGACTGGAATGAAAGTGAATTAGATGCACTTTATGCAAGTTTGGATCAGTATGAGGCTCAAGTAGATGCTCCTATCAATAGTGCTACAGTTGATGGCCCTGTTGCAACTGATGAACCTAATATTGTTTCCACACTTGATAATGACACCCCAAAGATGGCCACAAATAAGAAAAGGGCACTTTCTGATCTGAACAAAGAGGCAACGGGTATATTTAACATACTTAGATATAATGTATCTTATAGTTATTTCTAATTTAACATTTTATTACTTGTTTCTATCTTTAATTTTCAGAGCCACGTGTGAAAAAGGGAAGAAAGACAATGGAAAAGATTCATAGCAAGACTCGATCTCCTGCCAAAGGTATTCAAATCAGAGAACCAGTGACCTCACAACACAAGAAGTCTTCAACTTCCAAAAGCAAGGTCAAGGGAAAAGCTCAAGTCACATTGTCCCAACCCGAACCTACTGTCAAGACTCAACAAATACTGTCAAAACTGAGCAGGGGAGATGGAATCAGATCCTACAGCCAACCAACAGCACACTCAATTGGGAAACAAAAGGAAAAAGTCCCCTTCTCTGCTGCTAAGGATAAAGGAAATGAAGTGGACTTTGGACTTCAAGCTTTGAAAAGGAACTGAAGAATCTAGTTTGCCTGTTATCTTTTTCTCTTCTAATCTTTTTGTCTAAGTGATACAATTATGTTGGTTTGATCACTTACTGCCTACCAAACAATTGCAGAATTAGATGCATTTTGGACAGTAGCTATCATATGTATGCAATTAATAGTATGCTTCTAAACAATTACATTAGCTTACTTACGATTCCAAACCACTTACTAATCTTACATTTACATTACATAATAGCTTTGAATAAGAATACAACCAAAAGCAGGGCTAATAAACACATATTGCATACCAACAACCTATATATCACATTTGAATGCATTTGAGATTGTTCATCTTCAAATCTTCCAGCAGGCCTGCTAGTTGCTTCATCTTCCTCTCTTGATGACATGTTAAATTCCATCTCTTCTAATGGAATACACCAATGAGAAAAACCGTGGACATCACAACAATAGAATAATTTCCCACGATTATTATTGTTTTTCTCGACCACTTTGATTGTGGTCCAACAATTACAATTTCCTTGACGACATCTCTCATTCCTATATTTTAATGAGCTGCTACGTGAATATGAGGAGCTATAAGAAGTCACCATGTTGTTTGTGTGTTAGTGGCACGAAAATGGCACCAAAAAAATATATATAGAAACAGCCCCCAACGGCTATAAACGGCCATAAACGGCTATATTCTAACTTATGAATCAATATTACAAATTCATCCCTCATGATCATATTTGCTAACAAAACGATCCCTCAATTATATGGATCCAACAAATCAGTCCCTGAGGGTATTTTAGTAATTTCATAAATAAAAAAAATTAAAAAGGGTATTATAGGAATTACAGAGGTTAAATATGACGAAACACTAACGGACTCGAGGGACCTCTAACGGAATTTAACGGAGAGGGACTAATATGTAAAAAACGAAACAAGAGGTCCTGCGTTGTAATTTGGCCTAAAGTGAGGGTAGGTAGATGTAATTTTCCCTTTATTATTATTATATATATATAATTATTAATATGTATAATATACATGTGAATGTTATTTTTATAAATTTGTTAATTTATTAATATGTATTATGTATGTGTGTGTGTGTGTATATATATATATATATATGTATGTATGTATATTATAGTGTATAAGAACATAATGAGGTTATCACCTCTTTTTGTTGATCAATTAAAATTAAGGGGTGTTGAGTTAATTTAAAAAACCTAGGATTTTTACGTCAGTTTTTAAATCTGAGGGTTTTTTATAATACTTTCGATTAACACAAGGTTTTTTAGGTTGTTAACTTTGCACCAAAGTCTTAGTAAAGGGATTTGTCAGATTATTCACTGAGCCATTTTTCACCACTGCCTCTCTCCATGTTCCACATAATCTCGTGTATTGCGAAACTTCCTCTCAATGTGCTTTGTACGTTTATGACTTCGAGGTTTTTTGGAGTTGGCCACCTCCCTAGCATTGTCACAGTATGATGTGATTGGTGTAAGTCCATCCTTGACGACTTTTAGATACATCAGGAAATTTCGGGACCAATACGCTTCTTTGTCTACTTTCGAAACTGTCACGTATTCAGCTTCCATGGTGGAGTCAGCAATGCAAGTTTGCTTGATACTCCTCCAACTTTCGATTTCTCCTCCCAGGATGAACATGTATCTAGATGTCAAAAGCCTGGAATCTAGATCAGATTGAAAATCCAAATATGTGTACCCTATAGGAATGAGCTCATCACTGCAATAGATAAGCATATAATCTCGAGTCCTTTTCAAGTACTTCAATATATGCTTCACAACTATCCAATGTTGGGGTTCAGGGTTTGACCTATATCTGCTTACTAGACCTACTGCATAATAGGTATCAGGTTTTGTACATAATATGGCTTACATGAGGCTTCCGACTGATGAAGCGTACGAAACACTCTTCTTCATCTCCTTTGTCTCTTCAAGAGTCTAGGGACACTGATCTCGAGACAGATGAACTCCATGTCTGAAAGGTAATGAGTCTTTCTTGGAGTTAGTCATATGATATCTTTCCAACGTCTTATCTATATATGTTGCTTGCGATTAACTAATCATTTTATTTTTAAGATCACGATAAAGTCTGATCCCTAAAATATGACTGGCCTCACCTAGATCTTTCATGTTAAACTGATTTGATAACCAAATTTTAACTACTGACAATATTTCTGTATCATTCCAATGAGTAGAATATCGTCTACATATAAAACTAAAAATGTTATAACACTATCATGATGTCTCATGTACACATGGCTCATCAGGCAATTGTATAAATTCAAAGGATTTAATTGCTTCATTAAATTTGATGTTCCATGATCTAGACGCTTGCTTGAGATCATAAATAGATCTATTAAGCTTGGGTATCATATGCTCTTGATTTCTGGCTATAAAGTCTTCAGGTTGAGCTATGTATATCTCTTATTGAAGGTGCTCGTTCAATATGCAGTCTTTACATCCATTTGACAAACCTCATAATCAAAATGAGTGGCAATGGAGAGGAAAATTCTTATGGACTTAAGCATTGCTACGGGCGAGGAGGTTTGATTGTAATGGATACCTTCCTTTTAGGTATAACCCTTTGACACAAGTCTTGCTTTAAAGGTCTCAACCTTTCAACCCACTCCTCTTTTTCTCTTATAGACCCATTTACATCCAATAGCTTTAATACCTTTGGGCGCCTCTACAAGTTCCCAAACTTTGTTAGAGTACATTAAATCTAACTCAGATTCCATGGCTCTGACCCAACGATCAGTGTCTCTATCTTTTATAGCTTCATTATATGTAACAGGATCAGATATGTCAGATTCAACCACTTGGGTTAATCCTAGGTATATGTCAGGTGCTCTGACAATCTTCCCACCATGACGAGGCTGTTGTATACTCGTCCCTACATCATATGTTGTATCTGGTACATCATATTTATCCAATACATTTTTAATTATTATGGGTTCTTGAAATCCAGTATCCGATACTGTCATTTCTTCTAACACTACTTTGCTTCTACCCTTGTGGTCATTTACGAAATTATATTCGAGATATTTAGCATTAATGCTTACAAACACTTTGTGATCTCTCGGATTATAAAATATCCCACCTCTTATTCCTTTAGGATAACCTATGAAAAAGCAAACCTCTGTTTTTTATCCAACTTGTCAGGATCTTTCCTTAACATATGGGTTGGGCATCCCCATATCCAGAGATAGCAGACACTGGGCTTTCGCCCTCACCACAGTTCCATTGGTGATTTAAGAACTGACCTGGATGGAACTAGGTTTAATATATGTGCTGTCGTTGGCACAAAACCCAAAATCGAACTTCGTAAGGTAGTATGACTCATTATAGATCTTACCATTTCCATTAGAGCTCTATTTTTCCTTTCTGCAACACCATTCTGTTGGGGTGTACCCGATGCAGATAGCTGAGATCTAATCCCACTTGCAGTGAAAAATTCTCGAAACCCTTTAGACAGATACTCACCACCACGACTTGATCGAAGTGCTTTGATACGTTTTCCAGTTTGATTTTCGACTGCAGTCTTGAATTCTTTAAACTTTTTAAAAGATTCAGACTTATATCTTATCAAATAAACATATCCATATTTGGAGTAATCATCCGTAGAGGTGATGAAATACTCAAAACCTCCTCTTGCTTGAATACTCATAGGGCCACAAACATCCGTATGAATTAATTCGAGCAACCCTATGGCTCAATTACCTTTGATTTTAAAAGATCTCTTGGTAATTTTTGTTGGAAAACGTAGAGTTGAAAGCAGCGGAATGTAATTTTTTTTTCCAAAAACGAATCATGTTCTTATAATGTTCGTCTCAAAATAAAGAAAGTTTCAAGTAACTTACGGTTAATAAAAACTTTCTTGTGATGTTTGTTTTCTCCTACCAAACACCCTTAATGTGGATTGTCCCTCGAATGGTCCTAGAAAAGATCCCAAAGTAGGTAATTCTCCAAAGCGTAGCCACACCAGTCCTAAATCCCGATAAAGCTATTGAGAATGCTAGTTTTGTGACTTTTTTTTTGCTAGGAAATTTTCTTTAAAACTTTCCTTTGATTTTTCTCAAAAACAATTAATGCTTCAAGAACATTGGTCTAAAGTCTAAGAGAAGTCCCACCCCTTGTATTTATACAGGTGGGGTTCGAACCCCCTTAAGGTTTCCTAAACGTAGTGGGTTTTTGATTTCTTACTCAATAATTCACTAATTAATTATTATCTTTTAATTAAACTAAGAATCTTATCTTATTCTCCAAGATACTTCAAGAAACCTTTCTCTTTCCTACTTTAGGAAGATTAACTATTCAACTTTATCTAACACAAATTAAATATCAAAATTCAAAAAATAATTCAATTCATAATTAATTATTTATTGGGTAAATCATTTTTGAGTTTGGACTTAACAATTAATTCATAATTAATTAAAAGCCCAAAAACTAATTAACAATTAATTAATTCAAAGTTTCCTCACGTGTGGTTCACACCACACGTGTCAATCACGTGCGTAACATGTGGCATGGGGCCCACATAAGTGTGGCCCCATTTTCAATCAATTCAATTTGATCGTTTTGTTAATCTAATTAATTTCCTACCAAAACCCTCTTGACCTGGCATTTGTGTGTGATCCTTTAGGTTCATTATTCGATTAGTGTGACACTAATTAATTAATCAGTTCACAAATCACACTACCAAAATCTAGCAATGGGTATGTGACCCCTAACCGAATAATAAAATGAATCGAAGAACCTTTAAGTTAATGACAATCAGTGAAATACGATCCTCCTACAACTCCATCTCTCAATCAAGACATTAAGGCATGAGAATAAACTTATAGCCTTGTTATTCTTGATCTTTAAAGTTAAGTTCGCTTCATATCTATTTCGATCTCAATCCAAAAAAACCCCTTTTTCTTGCTATCTTGATTTTTATCCACCTTGGCCAAGGGTTCAATATTTAATGGATTATAAACAACTTAATCAGTAAGAGATCATTCTTGCTCTTAACAAGTGTAGCTCCTTTATTGAATCTACTAATTCTACATATGTCACTTGTGCAATCCTAACATAGGCCGAAATTCAGTTGTGTATACGACGGCACCCTTTTGAGCCTATATCAAAGATTATAGAGTTAGCTCATATTAGATATTACAGAATCTCAAGTCAAAGGATTATTAATCACGTCATTGACCTGTGAGATATTTCCTAATCTAGAGGTTTCTGGAAACTTCCTTTCCCATTTAGGAATGCTCTCACGCAGGACATCTCTGTGATGAAGTTCTTGTAACAATTACACTTATATATTATGAACACATCATCGTATACATTAATCACACCATGAAACCGAATGATCCTTCTCAAGGACATTATCACATAAGCAAGTCTCAACGGAATCAAGGTCGACACTCCCACTGTCTGTCGGACTCATCGACTTGGAGAAGTTTCTAATCCTCACTTATGAAGTTAAGAACTTATTTCATGTGTCGTTCTCATAACAAAGTTCTTAATGGCCTTATAGGATTAGGGGAGTTCAAAACATGCAAAACACAGTCAAACCCAAATAGACATAAATAAGCACATAAAGAAGTGTTTACCTATGAACAAAATCATTTCATTTATTATTCAAAGACTATTTGTGATTTTACAAAGAAATAGTAAAGTAATAATACTGCTTTAAGGACACTATTCCTAACAATTTTACCTTCCAAACAAGATTTGTAGACTGGCAGTTCTGTTAAGTCCAAATGATTTAACAGTCCATCCGAAATTAATCTTTGGATTCTATTTGGATTAATATGACCAAGATATAGATGTCACTTATATGACTCGTTAGGTACATGAGTTTTTCCTCTTGGATGGTAAGTCAAACTTAGCAGTGTTAAGTTTGGAATTAGATTTTTTATCGGGGTATAAAAAGAAAAGACCATCTTTTACCATGCCAGAGCAAATAAACCTTTTATTTTGCTTAATAATAAAGTTTTGTTCAAAACAAACACTAAAATTATTATTTAAACAACTCACAAAAATCAGATTTCTACGAGCATACGATATATACAAGGTGTCTTTCAACATCAAAACCCTATCACCAAAATATAAATTTATAGTCCCTACTAGTAATACAAATATACTTGAATTATCCTTGAGCAGTAGCTGCATCTCGCCATCTTCAAGATTTCTGGTTA
Source organism: Lantana camara (assembly GCA_037501455.1). Taxonomy (NCBI): domain Eukaryota; kingdom Viridiplantae; phylum Streptophyta; class Magnoliopsida; order Lamiales; family Verbenaceae; genus Lantana; species Lantana camara. The sequence continues at coordinate 116,603,188 of CM074857.1, forward strand.
GCTTGAACCACTATAACGAATTGCAGACATGATTAGTTGAACTCGAGTCCTCACACCAGGAATCTGGTGGACATCCAACTAAACATAATTCTAATAAACAAGATATCTATATACCTTGTGCAGATGGCTTAGTAGGATGACTTGCTAAGTATTTTGGGCAATTCCTTTTCCAGTGCCCATTTTCTCTGCAGTGGAAACATTTTCGTTTACTAGGTTTACTCTTTTTCTTTTGAACCTTTTTCTTAGGATTGGGGACCTTTCCTTTTTCCTTTTTCCACTTGTTGCCTTTTAGAGTCGGGGAAGTCGATGCCTGTGCCAGGAGAACTGTTCCATTAGCCTTCATCACTCCCTCTACCACCCTGAGTTTATTCATTAGTTCAGGCAGAGTAAAATCTAATTTTTCATAGAATAATTTTGCCTGAACGTATCAAATGATTTTGGCAGAGAGTATAAGATTATATCCTGTTTGCTGTGATCGTCGATCTTAGGACCAAGGTTCTCTATCTCGTTCAAACATGCCATCAAGTTCATAACATGATCCTAAACAAGTGACCCTTCAGACATCTTGGTGACCAACAACCTTCTCATCAACTCGAGCTTCTTTGCTCGATTTTGTCCTCCAAACATTTGATGGAGATAATCCATCATGTCCCTAGCAGTTGACATCTTATGCATTTGATGCTTAAGAATATTGGAGACAGATGCCAGGATATATGATCTAGCAAAATCATTAGACTTAATCCAGTTGGCATAAGCATTTCTTATATCCTACGTGGTTGTAGTAACCCGCGGACAAGGTTCAGTGAGCACATGTTTCAAATTCTCGTGACAAACACGATGTCGAGATTTATTTTTAATCAGCATATTTAGACCCTTCAAGCCTATTTTCCTTTAAGATAGATTGAAGCGGGCTAGGTTGTCATTATTCTAAAACTAAAATATTTTTAAAATGGTGCAAGTTATGATTTCGTACTTTACTGCTTTAGCGTCTAACCAATAAATAAATTCCACATAAGCATTTTCGTTTATGCAAAGGTGACTTACAGCAGTTGACTCCCGGTAAGCAACATCGAAAACTATTTTGAAAAGCAAGAACTATTCTTCATTAACATGTCATCTAGTTAACTCTTACCAAACTATGACAATTCACCATGTCAACCCTTGGCCTTTAAGTGAATGTAACAGAGCTCCGAAAAGAGGTTAATACATCACTTAGTCAAGTGCATACCATTACCTAGAAATCAGTACGAGTAGATCAAGACACTCCATGGAGGTGTGGTCGAGCTGACTTTCCCTATATTTCATTCTATCCGTAAAAACCTAATCTTGTATGTTTTGAACACATACTCTCCGAAGGGGTAGTACATATCCACTATACTATAGACCGCTAAATGGAGACCGTGAGAATATAATCCAACTCTTTTCAACTCGCTCCCACTTGAATTTTTAAAAGTGTGATTATCTTTGATTATCCAACAATCACTTTGGCGTCTAATGATTGAAAGTAGTTAATCTAATTAACATGCTCCAACCAGTATTATCAAATAATCCTAATAATATTTTAAGGCTTTACTAACTAATTATTAATTAAGCCAGAAAATATTAGTCCAATTATGCATCATGTCTAATCTCTATTAAACATTATTAATCTAATCAAATTAAATAAAACATGCATAATTGAAATAACATAATATCTCATATTATCACGATCATGTCATAATTAAAATTAAAAGTATGCTTGCAAATAATTATCACATAATTATCATTCTTAAAATTAAATGGCATAAAGTAAACATATATAAATAAATTACCACATAATTTAAATCAAGTTTATTGATTCGATAATTCTCATGAAAGATAATTAAATTGTTCCTCAAAGAAATGCCATTCCACTCGAATTTTCAAGAAAGACTGAAGGGGTCACAACAGTCCCACTTAAAGCCCAGTCTCCTTTGATAGAATTTACATGCACTGTATCATATTTAAAATTATGCATCACATGCATTATATCAATGCAAGTATATATCCAGAGTACGACTCTGATACCAAATGTTGGGTAGGGGCCCAAAAGTGAGTAACCCTATGAGACCATATTTCAAAAAATTTCCCATAATATAGTTATCAAAATATTTCTAAAATATTTTAATAAGCAGCGGAACATTTTGCCAGAACAACTGTAGTATATACGTATCGATAATATAATTTTTAATCACAAAGCAAATAAACACAATATGCAATTAACAATTAAAAGCATATAATTTATCATGCTTAATAACAGTATAACTGTAATATTTTACCGTACACCAAATATGGTTATCTACAATAATTTTCAGCACCTCTATTTTTCGTGAAACTAGCAGAGCTTCCCCGCAAAATTCTTAGTTTGACCTTGGAGTTTGGGCTTCGACATTATTTTCCTAAATACTTGAGAAAATATTTTTTCAAAAAAATACCTTTTTTTAAAACTAGAAAATTCCTATTTTCTAATAATTAAGTAATTTATATATTAATTATATAATTACTTAATTATATAAATTAATCCTAAAATTAGGATTAATTAGAGAGAGAAAATATTTGAACCAAAACTGACGGAAAGCTTTAAAAGGAAAGGATGGAAAATTGATGATTTAATGGAATGAAGTTTAGCCTATTTATAGGCATAAAATGAGGGTTAAATTCGTCTAACTTTCACCTTTTAGTCGTGTCTCCCACGTCCAGACGACCAACCCAATCATGCCACGTATGAGCTCGTGCCAAGACGATCCAGAACCGGCAGGCATGCGCTCGAACAACGTGGCATGTGCCCCACGCACCGCCCCTGTGGCGGCTGTGTGTTTGGCTCGTGTGACTCTCACGCTGCCATAAGCAGCTGCCACGTGTCTGGTCCGGTTCGACCAGCTAGATCGGTTCAACTCGAAACAGACCGGTTCGACCATACTTTGATTGGCTCAGTCCAGACCGTATCTGAACCATTGCAAAGCGCTGACGCGACGTGATCCTGACCGTCCATGTGGCGCGCCACGCGACACCCAATCAATGCCACTTGGCGTTTGACCCGCTGGCGTGGCGTGACATGTCTACTGCCACATCAACAGACTGCCACGTCAAGGGGGGGGGAGAACTTTTTTTTTTGGAAAATTTTTATTTTATTCAAAATGAAATTTCAGGCATTTTCAACCTTTTGGAATTTGATTTATGTTCTCAAAATAAATTTATTGGCTATTTTCAACAGATCGAGAAAATTTTTATTTTTCTCTCTCTTTTTAATATTTCACTTTGGGTCTTTGTTGGTCTTGCAGGGGGACTTGCAGGACTAACTAATTTTAGTTCCAAACGAGTTAATCTATTATCATCTCATGACAATAATTGATCACTGTTTAACAATATTTAATTCCACTAAATAAATATTATTGCACTCTAAAATTAATTAAATTCTTCACTAATTCTCTCGATCTAGAATAAGTTCACATTTTACTCTTTCGTGTAGATATCTATCAAAAATAAATTAATACTATTATCATTTATTTTTCACTTCCAATCTAAAATTTCATGATTCGCCTTAAGTCGAAATTCTCTGTATGTGAAACACATTCAACATACAACTTCGGTAACACCTTACACGAAGTACTTTGGCCAAAATTTTAGTTTGAACTTTTGCAAATCTATTTCAGGTATATCTTTCAACCTTCTAGGAAGCCCACAAATTCCTCGATCAATATTTATCTTTAGCACATTTCAGGCAATCACCGAACGTACAGACCTCACTTCTGAATATATCACAGTGACAAATACTAGATGCCTAAAATCTAAACACTGTCAGGATTAAGAGTCCAATGCTCCTAAAATTTATTCATTTTAGATAGCTATATAAAATGAACAATCTTAGTGGTTCAGTACGATATTTCCAATCCCATTGAAAATCATCAATGTGTTATAACCGGAAACTCTATTACCCTATGACGAAACAATAATCATCTTATAACACATTATAGTCTCACTACAAAAAAAAAACTATTTTTCGTGACAATTTGTTGTGATGAAAAATAATACCGTCATAATAGATTACACTATAGCGACGATATATAAGTTTGTCACCACAAAATAAACTTTAAGAGACAAATTCTTATATGTCACGAAAGACTTTATTTTATATGACAAAATTTAATATTCGTCACAAAATATTCAGACATTTGTCACGCTAAATGGTACAATGTACGGTGACAAATGATTTAACCTTTTGTGACGAAATATTTTGCCACTTATGTATCATATATATGACAAATTTTAATATTCGTCACAAAATATTCAGACATATGTCACTCTAAATGGTACAATGTACGGTGACAATTTATTTAACCTTTTGTGACGAAATAATTTGTCACTTATATATCATATATATGACAAATTTTAGGTTTGTCACAAGTTTGTCGCGACAAAAAATAATATCATCATATAAAGTATTGTTATTTTATAAATTATTTTCATGTGACAACTTATAATAGTCACTATAAAATTATAGTATCATGACAAATTTTTTATTGTCACAATAGATCATTTGTGGTGACAAAATTAATTATTGTCATGTGAAATATTTTTGTTTTATATAAATTTTTAATTGTGGCAAGGTCTTATTGTTACCATAGAAATATAATGTTATGATAAATGATTGGCCGTCATAATAATTAATTTTGTCGTGACAAAATGTAATATTGTCATATAAAAATTTATTATTTTAAAAATTATTTTGTTATGATATATTCATGTTGCCATAATAGAAATATGTTATGTGATAATATATTCATTGTCAATACGATATTTTATATAACTTTAAGTATATAAATTATTAATTAAAACCTAAAAGTATATAAGCGAACAATTTTAATACAATATCTCCATAAATATGATTATATTTAATTTAAATAATTATATATTTTATATTTTATATTTTAAAATAATAACACAAAAATATTTAAATAATTAATTGAAATAAGTGTATGAATATATTCCATTGTTATTAAATATATTAAAAGACATAATATTAACATGAAAGAAACTATCCAAATTGGTTTAGGAGTCAATATTCTATCTTGGAGACCCGAGTTCAATTCCCAACTAGCGCAATTAATAAAAAGAATTAGTTCTCGCGTTAGCTCGATGGGTTCGGTGCTGGCTCATCTGAGGTGTGGGTGTGGTTCGTGCCAGGGGTGGTTCGGGTCTCCCACAAATGAAATTTTTAATTTTTTTATTTAATTATTTTGCGACAAAATATGATGTGGTAAAAAATATGTTTGTCACACGAGGTGCCCAACTGACATGGCTGTAGTGACAAATATATGACTATAATGACGATAAATGTCAAATATGTGACAAAAAGTTTGTCACAATAGAACATGATATTGTGAAGAAAACATTTGTCATAATAAGTGATCATTTGACGGGGCCTTTAGTGACAAAATCGAATTGCAGTGACAATACATATATATTGTTATGACAATAAGTTTGTCACAAGAATGAAGTTTTTTGTGACAAAAGTACATTTGTCACAAATCTATTGTGATGAACGTAGAAATTGTCGTCTGGGACTTTATACGACGGGCCTGTTGCGACGGCGACTGTGACAAAAATAATCGTCACAATAGATCTATTGTGACAAAATTATCATGTATTGTGACAAATTATTTTGTCACAAAAAAGTGTTTTTTTTTTTGTAGTGTCTTGACAAGAACATTTTCTTATCATTCCAACTAGAACTTTAATGATATGTGATTTTGGTATGTAAAGTCTTTTCCTACGGAACACATTTCATATTAAAATATCATCACAAGTCATTAATTATTAAATACGTAAAATACTAATAACTTGCAATAACTTCAGTTTTAATTTATTGATCCAAAATATTTACAATATAATTAGATTTTCAGGGCACTAAACCTGATGGTGTCAAAATCTGGTTATGTGCTGGAAGGTGGGTTAGGACTCCCAATCACCCAAGAATTTGTATACGTGGAAGGATTCTGAGTATGCTAGGTTTTAAAAAATGAACAAACGTATGCTCAAATGCCAAAATGGGGGAATATTGGGGTTGGGTCCATTTTGGCACTCCGACGCTCAAGTCAGACGATGGTCTGGGTCGAGTATGCGAAGAAAGTAGGGAATGCTTGACACCGGAAGAGCTTACCTTAGTGGTGGGTGATCAAGTGTTTATATAGCCTTGAGGATGCTTAGTACACACTGAGGAAAGTGTGGATCTTGACTGTGGATGGAAGGACCATGGGTGGCCAGAACAGTGCTTTTTTGATGAAGCACTGTGTGTCTGCTGCTGCAGAGATGCCACATATTCCGTACTGAGCGTGGGCCGCAATTAATGCCCCCTTCTAGGAAAGGTACTTCACATTAAATGCGTTTGTACTTTACTGCAGCGGGTCGATAGTGCATCTGACTTGGAAGTCCTCTGGTCGAGGGCCTTCCTGGTCGAGATGCTCCTACGTTGCAGGTACACTCAGCAAAGCTTCCCCAAGTTGAATGAAAAGTGTTGGCTCGGATAGAGGGACCTCTTGGGTCGAAACGTGAGGGATAACATGGCCTGGCTTCTGTGGCAGACATGTGGTGCCATGTCCTCTGGTCTTCCTCCCAAATCTGAGCTCTAATGATCTTTCCAAGGTTGATAGTTTCGAATGCTACGAACTACTCCTAAAGTTAAGTAGAAAAGTGATGAACTGATTTCCAGATCTGAGTTATGCCTCTAAAAATGTGTATCACCCCTTTTAAAACCGTTTACGTAACTTTTCTTTTACTTGAAAACCGTCAGTTGAGTAAGTACTCAAAATTCTTTGCGCAGGTACTCAAAGGTGCAGGGAATTTAGGGCATTTTCTGCACGCTTCTTTTTTTTGAGTAGATACTCCAAATTCCTTGAGTAGATACTCAAAAGTATAGGGAATTTCTTCAGGATTTGTCTCTTGAGTAGCTTTCCAAACTTCTTCACGCAAATACTCGAATTTTGTACTCCTTTGAGTCTTTAGGTACTTTTCCTCCTCTTTCCTACAATTGAACCAATTGATTTATTAAGCTACAATTTCAGCACTAAAGAGTCAGAAAATATAATCTAAGTCCTATTAATATCATCAATAAAAGCATGAAAATCCAAACTTATCACACGTCACCACTCCCAATTCTCCCCTTATCAAACCCAACATACATATGTAACCCAAATTTATTAAATGGGTAAATAATAATAAGTGGGAAGTATTTGAATTTGAATGACAAGTTAATCTCATTAACTTCCGCCAATCATATAACAGAAGTTTTCTCAAATAAAAATGAAGCGCAAGAAATAAATATGTGAGAGAAAACAGAAATCTAAACAGATATACAAATCGAGCACTTATTGGTGGCATATAAATCTGCTTATTCTAAGCACACTTAGACAACATGGCACGTGAAGAATTAAATCTGGAGCATTTGTGAATCATCTCAAACAATTCGTAAGCTTTAAGATTTGTTAGAAAATTTATCAATTCTGCAATCCAGTTTATATATTTAAATCTTCAGTATTTTGCAAGAGAAGTTCTTTGAGTTCTTGAATGGACAAAAAGAGCTGATTGATGAACTGTACATGATAGACTTCAAAAATTTTATTGTACGATGCTTTTATGTTGTGGATCATGTGTGTGAAATTTCGTTATGATCCATTTTGTAGTTTGTGAGAATTAAATTTTTTTCGATTGTGAAAACCAAAACTTGAAAAACATGTCACTGTTTTTATGTTCTTATTTGGGGCATTAAACTTGTATGATTGTGTAGTACGTAAAATATGTTTCGATTTAGTATAAAATTTGAATTTTATATAATTTTTTGTATTTTCCTATGTTTTAAAATCCGGACCGGACCGGCCGGCCGGTCCGGTCCGGTTCAACCAATGACCGGCCGCCTATCCGGTCCCGGTGACCTCTTAAAACCAACCCTCCCGCGGATCAGTCCAGCCCGCTCGGAACCGGCCGAAAACCAGTCAGAAACGCGGGCCGGACCGCCTTGTGCGCAGATTGGGCCGGATTTCTTTCTTTTTTTTTTTTTCAAACTTCTAATTCCAAAATATATGTTGTAATTGCGGATCGAACCCTTGACCAACAAATATAGTTAAACCAATTGATCTACCAATTCCTTTGTTAATCTTTTCGTTAATAAACCTATTAATAAGGTTTTCAAATAATAAGCTCACTATTCAGTGTTAAGAAAATATTAGTTACAACTAAAAACATTATATACTTAGTATGAACTAAATCTAAATATGAATAAAATAGTACGAAATATTTTATTTTTTTATAATATATATTTATAAAACTATAAATTTATGTGAGATTTTTTTTTATCACAATAAATATATTATGATATTTGTTAAATTAATTTTTATCTAAATTGTTTGTAGATTTATAGTTTGAATATTTATTATTTGAGAATGTTATTTCAAAATTAATGAGTAATCGTTAGTGATTTAAAATTATATATATATATATATATATATATATATAATTATTACGTAATTATGACGTCATACCGATTCGACCATTCCAATAAAACCAGTAACCAGTAAGGCTTTCGATTCAACGTTTGTTCCGGATTTTAAAACATAGCCCTTATCTAAGTTGCAAGGTATGAAATTCGAACCAAGGACCCTTATCTAACCGTATGTGAAGTCAAAACTAAGACATTATATCTGTAAGCATCTCATTAAATGGAAATGTGGCGTACGGTTGTAGTGCAGTCAACAATCATTAATGGTTAGATTTTATTTTTGAATATCTAATGTGGGGTGCCTCGAATTAATAATTTAATTTATCATGCGTACATAGGCTCAATCACATATCACCCAAAGGATAATGTTTTCCAAAGTATTAATTTAAAAAAATATACTAATTTTCTTTTTATATCTTTCTTATGACTTATGAGTGAATTAATCGGGGCATTTTATTAAAAAGAACAAATAAGTATTTTTTTTTGGTAAAATAAACCCTAATTTTAAAGTTTTCATTATATAACCCTTTCTTTAATAAAATAAAAATTAAATATAATTATTTTCCACATGTCTAAATAGACATGTCGATTTAGTGATCGACAAATCGATCTTTAAGATTTTTTTGCCTTTATTTTTGTTTTTTTCTTTTTTTTTTTTTATTCTTTTTTTTTCCTTTATTTTCTTTTATTATTTTTATTCATCTCGATCTTTAAGAACTTTGAAGATCGAGATGTCGATCTTTAAATCACTTGACGATTGAGTACTCGACCTTCAAGAACTTTGAAGATTGAGTACTCGATCTTTAACATATCTGAAATCTCAAAAGGAGAAGAAAAAAAAAATTACAGAAGAAAAAAGAATGGCCGATCTTCAAACATCAAATTATTTCTTTATTTTTTTCTTAATCGTGGTTGTAGAAGAGGAGAAGACGCAGGCGAGAAAACGCAGACAAAGGTGAAGACGAATAGAAGACAGTTTTCGATTTCTGTGTTTTATCGTTGAAGGAGAGAATGTCCGATTTCTTTGGTTTAGCATTGAAGGAGAGAAAGATAGAATGATAAGATTTGAAGAAAATAGAGTTTAATACGAGTGGGAGATCTGAAATTTGAAATCATGGCGTGTTTTTCGAGATAATATTGGAGGAAAAGAAAAAAAAATAGAAATTAAAGACGCCATGTCAGATAATGGAGAAAAGAAAAAAGGAAAAAGAAATTGAGGGTTATATCCCTCGAAAAAGTCTTGGGCGTCCCTTGGGCTCAAATTGACTCTGAATTAATCTATACATGTCTTTAATAACATATGTGATCAGAGAAGATATAGAACAAAGTCTCTAGAATATGGGTCATTGAATTATTCAACTTAACCTAATTTGTACCGGCTATTACGGGGTCATGATCAGTGGAAAAATAGATAAAAACTTCTTCTTTGAGACTTATGCGTGAATTATCTGACACATCAATGTGGATTTTGAAGGGAGAAATTTCTTGCTCCAATTTTATCTCGTTTCTTGTTTCTTTCAATACATAGATTATAGTACTAGCATACTCACTAATCTGATTTGAATCTAGGTTTGGTGTGGATACATTCTAGAGGGCTTCTACTTTGGAGACTCGAAAGAAAGAACCGATCGGAAAAAAAAAAAATCATTACCGTATGAAGGACGTTCGATATTAACGATTAAATGTCTCATGAAAGCTTCTAGTAAAGTAAGTTGTTGAGAAACTTTCTATTGAGTTTCGAAAAAAAAAATTGCAAGTTAAAATCCTTGTAGGAAATTTTTTTAAATTTTCGCTACGTTTCAAACTTTTTTTTTCCAACAAGTGGTGTCAGAGCCACACATGCAACGTTTATTTCGAAACTATTTTATGAAATGAATTTGTTAGAAATTCTTGAATTTGATAATAGCTGAGCATTCTTGAGTTATTGCTGAGAAACTGAGTTTTTTTCTGAAAAGTTTTAAAACAATGTTTTCTGAAAACTGATTAAATTTTTTTTTTAATTTGAGTTTTATTAAATTGTAGTTTTAATTTATGGATATGATTGTGAAATTTTTTTAAAAATTTTGAAGAAAAAACTAAACGAGCAACGGGACCAAGTGAGGTTAAGTGCCCTCGCTCGCAGCCACTAAGGGAACAACAAAATTAGGCTCCAGCAGAGTTCACGGCCACAAGCTTACACGCTACTGCCATCTAGCGGCTGGGAGTGTGTGTGTTGTGATTGCGAACTGTTGCGTGTCGCGGCCGCGAACATGCGTACTGCTGCTGCCTCGCAACCACAAGCTTGCTTGCTCCGGCTGTGTATTGCTGCCGTCTTGTGGGTGCAAGCCCATACGCTACCATTCTGTCACGGGGCTCGATCCCGCACGTCCGTGCTCATTGTTGTACGCTATGCGTGTAGTTGAGAGCACCCAACGACCCGTTTTTCAGTCTCGATCAATCCAATCCCAATTTTAATTTTAAAATTTGATTATAAATATTATATTTTTGAAATAAGTATTAATTTTTGTATTTTTTGAATTAAAATTTGATTTAATTTTTGGAAAAAAATTATATTATTATTTTTGAAATAATAAATGGATAAAATTATTAATTTTGAATTAATTAGAGTTTTATCCTAACTCAGATTTATTTCTTAGTAAACTCTTAAACAAAGAACTATTATTAGACTGGAGCTTTGAATTATTAGAACTCAAAGTTTAAGAATTTTAGATTTATTGGTAAATTAAATTCTTGCGCGGATTGTGTGTATGATCATAGGTTTTAGTCTTATTGATGTTTTAATTTATGCACATGAATGGATTTCAATTTGTGTCTGTGAGCCCATATTTGCGTTGTTTCAATTGGGGTTGGTGCCCCACTTATTGTGCGTACTGTTAGTTGCCTTATTATGTGACTTTCCTTATTATTGTTTTTGGGCAGGGTATGCCCCATGTAATTGTCAATGGCCAATAAGAAGATTGGGCCTTATTATTTTTTTCTTTTTAATGTAATTTGAGGGTAGATTTTAGATGGTGAGGTTTTATTTTCATTTTGGTGACAATGCACCCATGGAATAAGAAGGACCCACAGAGCAAGGAGCACAGTGACCATAAGTAAAGACCCCTCAAAATGTCAGGAAGATGATATTCTATTAATGTTATTGAATAGGGCACCATTAAATGTTTATTACATTCCCTTATGTGAAATTAACTGTTTATATGATATGTATGTTAGAACTAATAATTATGGAATGACTCCCATAATTGCGCATAAGATAGGATACCCATGATCATCTCATATTAGCATCATGTTAGGACATTTTATCTGCTAATTGCTTGTGTGTAATGCATTTTATATGAAACTGCACTAAACAAGATTATTAAAATGGATAATTGTACATGTTGGTGAGGTCAAACTGAACAACTCTCCAATATCTGAAAATCTCATTAAATATTAAGCAATTTCGAAAATAGATAAAGTGAAAACTTTAAATAAAATTTCCTAGCATTCCATCAATGAGATTTAAGTTTAATAAGTTGCTGTCTCACAAGTTATGGGGTAACTTATTAGTTCTTATTTTCATGATTAATTACTTTTAGTAATTAATATTTCGTGATTATTTTGGGGAGTGCAATGTCTCACGAGTCGTGGGTCGTGTGAACTAAGTTTAGTTATGATCTTATGATTGATGTGTCCTACTTAATATTGAAGTACGTATAGATATCACACGAGTCGTGGGTCTATATCAAAAGATCAGTGATCCAAAAACATTAGTGAGAATTCTATAGAGATGGAATTGGTAAAGTTGTACCTACCTAAAGTTTTTATTCTTGGATGTATCACGAGTCGTAGGTCCAAGGTAAAATGTTTGAGATCTCAGTACCCACTAGGAAAATAGGTTTCCTCTTAGATCATTGGGGTTTTGAGATCTTTTAAAAAACAGTGGGAGCCACGTACGATAAAAGACCTAATCCTATATAATACGTTATTATTCAACATGCTCACATTTTCTCTACTTAGCATTTAGGTTGTAGTTCTGTGATTCTTTATAAATTGAAATGCAATCCATTTATATCCATCCTTGAGTCAACCGAGTTGACTAACTACTCTAATTGGTTTTGTATCCTAAAATTCATTTTATATTCAAAAAAAAAAAAAAGAAAAGAAAATTGTTTTCTATAAGGTGGAGTTTTCACCTACCAGTGGAAGTCTGACCTGGGTCAAAAGAGAGGTGACAAAGAGTCAATCTCCAAGCCCTTTTACTTCATGATTGTCAAACGTATTTCTGAACATACAAGGACAACAAGAAACAATGGGATCAACTTGAGCGAGTTTGACCACTTAAAGTAATTGTACCACCTCATAAAAGTTTTATAAGGTATAACACATCGAAGAAAATGTTCCATATTTGAATGAGAATGGATACAAATGTCCATGAAAATGAACTGAAGTTCCTCACTGAGGAAGCTTGCAGTCATAAATGCATACTGAGCAAGGAGTTCTTAGTGGAATTATTGTTCGTAACGTCTTCACCATCATTTAACCCTTTTTTGCTTAATTGTGTTGATGCTATTGTAGCATAGTTAATCAATGAGTTGATAACTACTGAAAGCATCCTTGAAAAGGACTAAAAGGCATGGTGGTCACTTCTTCTTTTAAGCCCAGTGAGGTAAAGGCATGAAGGCCCAAAGAAGAAGAAACACTTAAAGCCCGATAGAGGGGTGAGTAAAGGGCGGGACTAAAAGAAAACATAGATCAGAAAAGGATATTTGCTTTCATAATGGCAGACAAGGGCACTGGAAAGGGAACTGCAAAAAGTATAGGAATACTATGAAAGGTTCTCTCATTGTAGTAATTTTAATAGAATCAGAATTTACTAGTCTTGATTTACTTTTTCATAATCCGTTATGCAAAACTCAAAGCACCAACGTTTTCAACATACAACGAGATAACGAAAGTAAGTGAGATGACAAAGTTTCATCGAAACTTTGGCATGCTAGACTTAAATAGGATTAGCAAGTTAACCATCTTAGGATCATTTTATGAAAATGAACTTAAAGTGTTAACTTCCTGTGAATCTTGTATTAAGGGAAACATTCCCAAGATCCTGTTTAATTGAAACATGGGAACGTGTCAAATACTCAATGGATTTTGATCCATACTGATGGTTGTGGACTGTTTAGTGTAAGCATTAGAAAAGATAATTAGTTTAATCATTATGAATGTATATACTTAATGAAGTATGAATCTGAAACTTTTATGAAATTCTTAGAATTTTAAAAGGGAGATTTGGGACCAAGATAGTCATAAGATATAAGCAACTCGATTTGATTGAGATGGCAAATGCCTAAGTAACTAATTTCTTATTCATCTTAGAGATAATGTAATTATCTCCCAGTAAACTCATTCGGGAACACCTTAGTGTTTCTGAATAAAGGAACATAACCTTACAGGATCTAATTCGTTCCATGACAAGCTGTACTGACTTATATTCATTCTAGGAATATGTTCCACAATAAGCAGTTAAAGATTTTGAATCTTATGTCTTCCAAATCAGTCCCTTAAATACACTATGAATTGTGGCATTTTAAATTTTCCAGTTATTCTTATCTAAGAACTTAGCATTGTCCTCTTAAGTGAAGAGGACAGTTGAAGATAAACTTGAAGCAGATTCAAGTTGATACAACAATAGAGGATATTGTTTCTTCAATACTCTTGGACAAAGGTTTTTTTTTTCAAGGAATGTACCTTTCTTGAGGAATCATTCCTAAGAGAGAAGAAAGGTAAGCAAGAAGACCAAAAAGAAATTTGAGGATAAGACAGTACACGTGTAAACCCTCATCTCTTATTGCATTTAGAACATATTCCTAAATAGCTTAAGAGATAGTATGGATGTTCTCCATAAAACATCTCAAGTGGATATTGATCCACTCACCTATGAGAAGGCATTGTCAGATTTGGAATCTGAATAGCCTAAACAAAGATTGAAATTTGAGATGGATTCCATATATTCAAACCAAACTTTGATCCATCTGATAGGATCAGGCCCCGAGGGTGCAAATGGATCTACAAGTGAAAGCTTAGGGTAAATGAAAATGTTACAACCATTATGGCGAGTTAGGTTGCTGAAGGTTTCACTCAAAGACTAGACTTTGATGAAACCTTCTCACTAGTTGCAATGCAAAACTCCATCCGAGTTGTGCTTAACATATCTTCATATTGTGACTATGAGATATGGTAGATGAATGTGGGAACTATTTTTCTCAATAGGAGATTGATAAAATATACACGTGGGGCATCCCACGGATCTCACATTCAGTGGGAGTATGCAAACGGTTTCCAAACCCCAAAAGTCGATCTATAGATTGATAAAGGCTTCTAGGAATTGGAGCATTTGATTTTATTAAACGTTAAAATCACTTTGACTCATGTGAAGTTCGAATAAGTCCTAAGTGTACAAATAAGAGTTAGAGACATTAGTTCAACTTTTAGTACTTTAGGAAATAACATCCTTCTCGTTGGGAATATGAAGGATGACATAAAAGTCACTAAAACATGGTTGGGAACTAGTTTGAGATGAAAGATCTTGGTGATGTATCTTATATTCTCATGATAAAGATCTATATGGATAGATCAAAGAGAATAATAGGATCATCACAGTCGAGGTACATAGACAATGTACTAAAAGAGTTTAGTATGGAAGATTCCAAGAGAAGGAATTTCCAAAGGACAATGGAACATCTCTTTTGAAGAAGATGTGTCCTAAGATAACTTTGAGAAAGTTAGAATATTCAAAACCCTTTAAACGAAAGGGAGCATAATGTATGCAAATTTATGTAGTTAACCGAATATGGCTTGGTGTTTAGTGTGGTGGGCCAATCCGAATTTGACCTTAGAAAAGGTCACTGGACTACTGTAAAATACCCTCAAAGTACTTGAGAAGAAATGAGTATATGTTTAAGAGCCCAGCAAGATCTTGCCATTAAAGGATATTTTAATGTAATTGTTGCATCAAGTATGTATGATTATAAAACTATATAGGGATATATTTTCTGCATGAATAGCAGAGCAGGGTGTTGGAAAGAGTTCCAAGAGATAAACACTACAAATTTAACAATAAAGTTTGAATACTTAGCCGTATTGCATATTGCTAGGTTAAGTGTTTGGGTAATAAATTCCATCTAACAGTTAGATGAAGTTCCAAGCGTGAAATAACTCCATTGTTATATTGTATAACCAAATGGGTTGGTTGCTCGAGTAAGAGAACCAAGACCTCACCAAAAGACAAAACAAATGATGAAGAATCAAGTGACAAAATAAGGAGAACGTGTTTCCTTAATGATGTCCAAATTCACATCAGTAGAGAATATGACAGATCCACTTTGGGAACGCCCAAAGTTAATAAGCTCTCAAAGTACATCTTGAGAAGATGGAACTTAGATTATACCTGAATGGCTTTTACGGGCAAGTGGGAGATTACTGGGAATAGTGCCCTAGAAAGCCAATCCGTTGTTATCCGCTTTGGGACTTTCCGTATATCACAGATAATCTTTGATTAATAAACGTATGATTTATATCATGGGCAAACACTTTTTTTTGTATAATTGCATGTTATGTGCATTTTCTATTACTTGCGCATATATTAGAACTCCCCTAATCCATCAGGTTATTAGAGACTTTTTCATTAGGTGAATGACACATGAAACAAGCCCTAACTCAATCCGCGGTTAGAAAATACTCAAAATCAATGAGCCCAACGAATAGTGGGAGTGTCAATTAGGCTTGATTAAGACTTGCTTGTGGGATTTTGTCCTTCAGAAGGATCGTCCAGTTTTATGCGGTATAAAGTGCATAAGTTGATGTGTCCACAATACACGAGGGTACTCGTTATAAGAATGGGTACACTGAGTTGTCCCCCTGAGAAGACTTCTAAACGGAAAAGAAAGTTTCCACTTCCAGAATAGAAAACTTCCAGATTAGAAAACATCTCACATGTCAATGGCGTGAGTAATTAATCCTTTGACTTGATATTCCATTGATGTCTCGTGTGAGCAAACTAGGTAATCATAGACGTAGGTCCAAAAGCGTGCAGCTCCAGACATGTGAATTACGATGTATGTTGGGGTTACAAAAGTGACACATGGGGGCATTTGAAAATCAATAAAGGACCTACACCTGCTTAAGGCAGAAGGATCTCTTATCGCATAAGTTGTTCATATATCATCCTAGAACCCTCGACCGATATAATGGATCAAGACATCAAGAAAAGAGTTTCTTAGATTGAGATCAAATGGATATGAAATGAACATAGCTTTAAGATTAAAGGTCTTAATCGAGATATGAGATTGTAGGAGGATCGTATATCACGGATGTCATTAACTGAAAGGTTGTTTCGATTTAATTCGTCGTTCGGGTTCACACAACTGTTACTAGATTATGATCGTGTGATCTGTGAACTTAATTAATTAATAAAAGGTATTAATTAATTAGCCTTACTGCTAACTGAATAATGAACCTAGGGGGTCACACACAAATGCTAGGTTCAAAGGGTATTGTTGGAAAGAACAAATAATTGATCGAAACGAGTCCACACCTGTAAAATACATGTGTGGCACATGAGCAAGCTTTGGGCGCATGGCCCAATTGAAAAATTGGACCATGTGTTAATTAATTGGAGAATTAATATAGCACCCGGAACGCGAGGTAGCCACATCCCCCGTAATATAGTTCAATTCACATATGAAACGGATAATCCATATATAAACCAAAGCTATAGCGAACGGGAGACAATAAAAAAAAAATAATAGCTAGGCGGGTCTAACCCCAAACCAATTAAATCAATTCATGACAGTATGAGCGGAAGCATAAACATTTCCATTATCAAATACCAAGTATCCAAAAGTATACTAGCTTCTAAGTTCACATATCAATACAATATCATCTCCGAAATTCCCTAAACATGCTATAAAGTTCAAAAGTGTCGATAACATGAAGATAAATACATGAAGGTGTAGTATGCTAGATTCAAATTAAAGACTCCAAAAGACTCTAATTCCCGCCTAGCACACACCTGCAAAACCTGAAAGGTGGAGGCGTCTATGAAAGACTGAGTGAGGGGTATATAATTATAAGCGTAATTACCACACAAGTCATAACCTCGGGTGAAGTTTTAGGAAAAAACAATATAAGTTCAATAATAATATAAAACATCGCCCGCGATTATAGCTATCAAGTTTAACAATTAAATCAATTTCAGTCAATCAGTGGCCCTGCGAGTGAGGGCAATTCTCCAACCTTACTCCGACAGTGTACAATAATTAAGTTAAGAATATATTAGGTGATCATACAAGTAATTACAGTGCAGTACATTCAATAGCAATTTCAGTCCCTTTTCCCTCTGGGTGATGGTGGGTTTGCAAGGTCCAACCATCCAGTCAGTGTGAGCAGAAGTTACAAGAATCCCTAAGCCCGGAACTCCTTCCTCCACTAATCTCCTAGTGGGTTCAGGGGTCATCCCAAATTGGTGAGGATAGCGCCCGAGTTACCCGTCAGCCCATGCTTTCCCGGTTGGCTCAGGCCACTACCCTCGGGCCCACAGTGCAATACAGTATACTCGTCAAAATACGGTCAGTTCAGTACAGTAGACACGGTGAAGTTTGAAATCATTTGAGGATTATGAAAATTTATAGATATATTCATACATTTTGACCGAAATCCACATAAGGGTTGTAAAGGTTTTATATATATCTAGAAATTAAATCTCACCTGTGACCAAAATGAACAAGGATACAGCTTTCTATGCCTGCTCCTCGTCACCAGGAAGCTGGTCTGTGCAAACAAGACAAGTGTAGGTGAGACACGACCCATGAACCAATTAAGACAAACGACAATTCATGGAATAATATGTCGTGCGCTAACAATTAAGAAATGTCATGATCATGATTAAAACAAACATAATTTTTCATGAATTTAGCAATTAAGAACTCACGAGAGGTAATGGAATTAGTCGAAGAACGAAAGAAATTAACACACTAAAGTGTCATTCCCCAGAGAGAGGTCCCGGCCGGGACTGTTTGTCAGTTCAAAAGTGTCCCGGCCGGTACAAAATTAACGAGAGCAACCTACTCGTGTGTCCCGGCCAGGATGGATTTTAGTTCAAAAAGTGTCCCGGCCGGGACATCACTCCCGGTAGCATTCTGTGAGAGCATCCCGACCGGGACTCGATTCAGTTCAAAATGAATCCCGGCCGGGATCCTCTGTTCGAAAAACAGGGGAGAACAGGGCAGTTTTTCAAACTCCAAGCAAACCAATTCCAATTGATTCCAAAGTTGAAACAATCACTTGTAACATGTATGCACACATAATACTTCACTTTGGCATCAATTAATCCATCATAACATGCATATATCACCAAGAACTCATCATTTAAACCCCATATATTTCATGATATTCCACTTCCACATACCCCAAGAATTCATGCAAGCTTTCAAGTTCCATGATCAAAGTCATGTTTCTAACAACAAATAATCCAATTATCCAATGAATGCATACCCCTAGCTTCAATCAAATTTCAAGAATTTCACCACATATTCCTATATTTACCTTGAATGAAAAAGAAAAGACAAGAGATGAAGATGAGATGATTATTGAGCTCTAAAGTATGTAATTTCTCCGAAAAATTGGCTTGAAAATGATGAAATCTCATCTCCTCTTCTTGGGGTTTTGATCGTGAGAAATGGAAGCCAATGTGTGTATGTGTATGCCTTGTATGAAAATGAAGAGATGCATATCACGTAATACATCTCTTGTAAGAGATCAAATGTCCACAATTGCAATTTAGTCCCTCAAATTATTAAGTAATGCAATTAGGTTCTAATTCATGGAATATGATCACTTAAGTCCAAATAACTTTCTTGCAATTAAGTCCTCTAATTTCAAGAGATGATCATTTAAGGACATGTAGGCAATTAAATCATTTTCAGTAAATATTCATGAATTGAGATAAAGTCATATAAACATTTAGAAATATAAGTTATAAATTATCATGTTATGTATATAATTTAATAAATGAAAGAATTAAAATAATTCTTAACGCTCAAGACTCACACGTGGCGTGCGTACCTGAAAGGCCGAAAGCTACGGCGTTACAATTAATTATAAAGTCCAAGTATAATTAATTGGAGAATTAATTATAAGGTCCAAATACAATTAATTGGAAAATTAATTACTAAGGTCCATTAAAATTAATTAGAGAACCAAATCTATAGCACAATCCGAGATAAAGAAGCCCAATAAATAATTCATTGTGAATTAATTATTGATTGGAAATTAGTTATATTTATTTATGAAATTAATATAACATTATCCTACTATATTTATTTGAGAAATAAATAAAAAGATAATATTAAAACTTATTTATTTATAATATAGAAAATTATATATATATATATATATATATATATAAATCACATTTTTTTTTTTTGAAAGAAACAAGGAACTATGCATTATAAATGAGTGTTCATCATTACAAGATGCATAACAGAAAAAGAGAGCACAGCAGGTGAGGAGGACCAATCACTAACAGTTAGTTTTGCAAGGGCATGAGCAGCTCTATTACCATCTCTACGGACAAAAGAGAAAGAAGTGAAAGGTAATTGTTTTGAAATATCTCTAATTTCTTGAATAAGGTTGCTAACTGGAAAGTAATCTGGTGTAGAATTCTTGAGAGCCTGAACAATAACCAAAGAGTCACCTTCTAATATAGTTGAATCAAAACCCATTCGGACTATAAGTTCAGCTGCAAATCTTGCTGCCCATGCTTTCGGCTGAAGCGCATCCCCGCGCCGTTGTATTTTTATGGACGTCCACGCAATACAGTGACCTGTAGAGTCTCTTGCAATAACACTAACTCCCATGGTACAATCCGAGCTAGACACTGCTCTATCGAAATTGATTTTAATGGCGCCTTCGTGGGGAAGAGACCATAAGGATCTTAATGTTTGGGTATGTGATGAATGAGTAGGGGTCGCATGAAACGGAGCTAATCTAAAAGAATCTACAATCTGAATGACACCGTCGGGTGATGTAGAGATGTTCTCCATAGCCTTTTTATTTCTACTTGTCCAGAGAGTCCAACAAATCATAAAGAACCGAGCATAATCGATGCAAGAGAGTTATTTATGAATCCCTCTTAACCAAAGTTCAACATTACTCACCCAATTTGAACCACCTTCTATGGAATATAAGATAATGCCCAAACGTGTCTTGAGAAGGAGCAAGTCAAGAAAGCATGGTGTGCATCTTCATTTTCTTCGTGAAACCATGGACATCCATCTGAGATATAACAGTTTCATCTCCTTAAGTTAACAGATGTAGTGATAGCCTCCTTCGCCAATTTCCACATAAAAGTCCAAACCTTATTAGGGAGCTGAGTGGACCAGATAAAATTCCAATTTTCCTAAAGTGTAAGGGAGCCAGCAATATGAGTCTCAGGTTTGTTTCGATGTTTCAAGGCTAAGGCTACATGATAAGCACTCTTTACAGTAAAGTAACCATTCACTCATAGCAATTTTATCACACCACAAACCCATGAATTTATCGAACTAATAAATAATTTTTTAATCGAGCTCTCTTTGACCTATTACATGATTTACATCTTTATTGCACATCAATTTCAATTTATATCTAAAACGCAAAAGGCTTAATGAAGATAAAAAGTGAACCCGCCAAATAAAAAGAAAAATAACAATACAAATAAAAAAGAATTTGAGAAAATATTAACATATAAAATTATTTTCTCACGGTCTAGACGAATACTAAAAACAAATCACAATTATCATTAGACTTAGATTAATTACTAACTTAGTCATAATATTTAACTAATTAGTTTAAAATCTAAATATACAAGTGATTTTTATGTCTTGCAAAATTATATTTTGTCACTTAATTTTTTTAATCATTCTTTATTTTTGATTGGCAATTAAAAAAGTGCTTGTATTAATCACTCGTTAACCACCATATGGTGCAAGTAAAACCAAAATATACAAAAAAAAGAATTTATAAGATACAATTTAATGCTCCGAGTAATATTTGTTCATATCATACCTTCGTCTTAGTAGCTTTTCAGACCTCTTTTAAAATGAGTTAACAACCTAAAAAACCCCGTGTTAATCGAAATTCTCGCAAAAAGCCATGTGTTTTAAAAAATGCAATAGATAATCCTGTGTTTTTTAAAATAAACTCACTGTCCCCTCATCCTAAATGGTCAATAAAAAAAGTAAAATTCCTATTATACCCTTATAGATTGTTTCAGACATATAATATTATTAAAAATTATTTTTCAATTCAGAATAAAATATTATAAATAAAATAAATCTTAAATTATATTATTAACTATTAAAAAGTGTTATAAAATATAATATAATATATATATATATATATATATATATATATATATATATATATATATATATATATATATATAGAATAAAATTAAATTAAATTAAAAAATTATACCAAGCCCAAGTTGTCTTCTCCGATGAAGCCACCCCACCTAGGCGTTCGCCGGCAACACAACCACCAACCATCGACCATCTTCCTCGTTTCTCGTCCCTCACTGCTCACTCTATCTAGTTTTCTTTCTCCAAGCCGCAAGAAGAGCAGGGGCAACTGGAACAACAGACAGTTAGCCACCGCTCGTCATAGGCCTACCGCCCTCACCCTCCAACCATCTCTCTGTCTCTACTAACCCTCACTCTCGAATAAGGAAAATAAAGGGGTCAACAACAACAATCTTATGTCACAATATAATTCAATGATATAGCGAAAGAAAAGCATATTACGTTTTGTGACTATTAAATAACGCTTTTGTTAGTAATACGGTGTCATTTGAGAAGAACATTGTTGTTGGAGTTGTTAGCTATAAGTGGCGGAAATGTAAGTTTGGAAGGGAGTTTTCTGAAGTAATAAACAGTTTGTTTTCTCTTTTCCCTCTCTACTCTCTCTCTCTTTATTCCCAAATTCTAGAATCAATCACAACAATTGGCCATCAGAGCATTGCGATTCTAGTGATAGGATGACAAAATCACAATCAAATGTAAACCAACTGAATCCAAGGATGGAGGATCTGGAAAAGCAAATGTCAGCCACGTTCGAACAACAGGAGAATATAGAAGGGAAAATCTCCACCTTGGCTCAGAAAATAGAGGAAATGCACAGCGTGCGTGATGGCTGAAGCCTTGAAGAAATTATCTGATAGGGGTAAGAAGAGCATAATATATAAGTTAACTAATTTTTCCCCATTGAATCCCAGGCAAGCTGTTCCAGGAGGTACGGGAACGTCCAGTACGTCTCCATTGGAATAGAGATTTGTCCATCCTCCCTCTATTTGGCAAGCGAAACACAGCAACTTGGATAATCCCCAAATTGGTAATCATCGTAACCCTAAGCTCAAATTTTCTCGTTTTAATGGAAATAATCCTCGGGGATGGGTAAGGAAATGTAATAAGTATTTCATGATGCATCCGATGTCGGATTATGAGAAGATAAACCTTGCTTCTATGTGCATGGATGATAAAACGGATTATTTGTATAGTGACTACATAGACGGGAAGGAGAATTTGATGTGGACTCAATTTGGGGAGGTATTGAGTAGTGATTTGCCATAGGAAATGATGAAGGCGTGGTTGGGGAGTTTAATAAACTGAGGCAAACCACGAGTGCAGAGGAGTATCAAGCTAGATTTGAGGAGTTGAAGTCGTTTATGGTGGTGGGAAATAGAATGTTATCAGAGGATTATTTTGTACAAAGTTTCCTTAGCGGGCTTAAGGAAGAGATTAAACAAATGGTATTCATGTTGAGGCATAACACCTTATCTCAAGCTATCCACATGGTGAAGTGACAGGAAAATCTATTGGAGGCGACGCAAAAACTTAGCAAAGGTTCCTACAAAACTGCTAGCGCACCTGTAAACCCCAACAGAGTAAGCAGAAATTTTATTTCACAAAATGTCAATAAATTTGTTAACTTAAATGCAAATAAGTATCCACCTATTAAGAAGTTGTCAAGTGAAGAAATGGTTAAACGGAGGAAGCCAAGATTGTGCTTTAACTGTGATGAGTCTTACACATTTGACCACAAATGCCAAAAGTTGTTTGTTCTCATGGTGGAGGAAGAAGGGAACGAGGAAGAGAAAACAGAAAATGGCGAGGTTGATGAAAACTATCAGGTGTCCTTCACTGCTTTGAGATGACAAGTAGCTCCAGATTCGATACGGTTAGTAGGCCGGAGTAAGGGACACTCATTAGTGATATTGGTGGATACCGGTAGTACGCACAGTTTTTTAAATGAGGGTACAACCAAGAGGTTGAAATGTACTACTGTTAAAACCAATAAATTGCTTGTTACAGTGGCTGATGGTGGAAAAATGGAGTGTAATACCATATGTCCAGAGTTCGAGTGGGAGATACAAGGATATAAGTTCACCTCTGAAGTACGATTGTTGAACTTAGGAGGGTGTGACACGGTGATTTGTGTGGATTTAATTAGAAAATGGGGCCCTGTGTTGTTCGACTTTGATAAGCAACGAGTCACCTTCAACCTAAAAGGTTAGAAGGCTTCTTTGTGTAGCCATAAATCACAAGAAACACTCACAATGATCACAACCACTGAGATGGATAAACTGCTACAACAAAACTCCGAAATCCAGGGTTGCTTGTTCTTTATTTCTGAGGTTGCAGATAGCCCCAAGGATAAGGAGATACAAGCTCAATTACAGCCTATCTTACAATAATATCTTGGAGTGTTTGATGGACCAAAGACTTTCCAACCTGAGAGACTCCATGATCATCCAATTATACTCAAAGAAGGCTCAGTCCCATTTAAGGTCCAACCTTATAGGTACCCATACTTGCAACGATAAGAAATAGAGAAATTAGTTCAAGAGATGCTAACTAGTGGCATCATCCAAAACAACATCAGTCCCTTTGCATCACCGGTGTTATTAGTTAAAAAGAAGGACAATAGCTGGAGATTTTGTGTGGATTACGGGATGCTTAATGCTCTCATGGTAAAGGATGGCTTCCCTATTCCGCTTGTTGATGAGCTTCTAGATGAGTTGCTAGAGGCAAGATTCTTCTCTAAATTAGACTTGAGAGCAGGGTACCACCAAATCCGAGTTAAACCAGCCGATATTCACAAGACGACATTTGTCACCCTTAGCGGCCACTATGAATTTAAGGTGATGCTGTTCGGGCTCCCAAATGCACCGGTCACCTTTCAAAGACTAATGAATTCAATTTTTAAGGACCACTTACGAGAGTTTGTATTGTTTTTATTTTTTATTTTTTATGATATTTTGGTGCAAGACCATGAAAGGGCATAAAGTGCATTTGGACTGGGTTTTGCAGTAGCTGCAACAACACACACTCCATGCTAAGTGATCCAAGTGCTCTTTTGGTGTTCAGCGAGTTGACTATCTGCGGCATATCATAGGGAACTAGGTGGTCGAAGCAGATCCGACAAAAATCCAGTGTATGAGAGATTGGCCCCTCCCAAAAATGTTAAAACCTTAAGAGGTTTTTTGGGGTTGACAGGTTATTACAGGAGGTTTGTGAGACATTATAGGATTATAACGAAGCCTGTCATGGAATTATTAAAAAAGGAAAACTTCCCTTGGAGTGACGCAGTTGACGAAGCTTTGAATGCTTTGAAGACAACCATGATCATTGCCCCCTGTACTTCAACTTCCAAACTTCGATAAGCAATTTGTAGTGGAGACAGATGCTTGCTACTATGGTACAGGAGCAGTTTTGATGCAAGACCATCACCCTATTGCTTTTCTGAGCAAAACACTAAGGCCAAGGAGTTTGGGACTCTCAATATATGAAAAAGAATTTCTTACTATATTGTTAGCTATGGATAAGTGGAGACACTACTTAACGCATAACGAGTTTGTGATACGGACAGATCAACAAAGTCTCAAATTTTTATTAGAGCAGAAAATATATACTCCTCTATAGCAAAAGTATATGACAAAATTGTTGGGGTATACCTACAGGATCGAGTATAAAAGAGGGAGAGAAAATTCGTTGGCCGATGCACTTTCAAGGTTAGTCGAACCTGAAAGTCAAGTCAACTCTATCTCGGCTGCAAGACCGGCGTGGGTGAAGGAGTTGTAAGCTTCTTATGATGGGAATGAGAGGGCTCAACAGGAGATAGCTGATTGCTTACTCAGTCCTTACAACTTGTCCCTATTTCAGTACTCAGGTGGCTGCTTAAAATATAAAGGGAAGTTGTACATAGGCTCTCAGGGAAGTTTGAGATCAATAGTATCAATTTGTTTCACTCTTCAAGTATGGAAGGTCATGCAGGCGTGCAAGGTACTTTTCAAAGCTGCAAACGACCTTCTTGTGGCCAGGAGTTAAGGATGATATAAAAGCATTCATTCAAACTTGTGATATGTGTCAATGGTGTAAGCATGAAAACTGCAAAATTTCGGGATTACTGCAGCCTTTACCTGTTCCAAACAGAGCTTGAGAGCACATAACTATTGATTTTATTAGAAACTACCTCTGGTACAAGGAAGGGATGTTGTATGGGTTGTCGTGGATAGGTTTTCCAATCGTATTTTATCCTTCTATCCCACCCTTTCACAACTTCCTCATTGGCTAAAGTATTTCTAAACCAAATTCATAAGTTGCACGGGTTGCCGGTTACCATAACCATAAACCGAGACAAAGTGTTTACGAGTCTGTTTTGGAAGGAGCTCTTCCAAAACCTTGGAGTCGCGCTACAACTTAGCTCCGCCTATCATCCTCAAACGGACAGGCAAACAGAACGAGTTAATCAATGTTTGGAGAGTTATATCCGGTGTATGTGTGGCCAATCACCCAAGAAATGGTTGCAACAGATTCCTATGGCTGAATGGTGGTATAACACCAACTTTCACATGACTGTGGGTAAGACTTTGTTTGAAGTCTTGTATGGATTTGCTCCTACTCAGTTCGGCCTCGGTCCTTACTTTCCACTTCAGGTAGTGGGTGTTGAGGAGTTGTTGAGTTCCAGAAGGTTGATGGTATCTCAAATTAAGGATCAACTCATGAAAACACAGCAACGTATAAAGGTTATGGCTGATAAGAATAGAAAGGAATGACACTTTCAGTTTGGGGACTGGGTGTTTCTGAAATTAAAACCCTTCCGACAGCAAACACTATATACGAGCACTGTATGGAACTTGGAAGTTGAGTCCCAAATTTTGTGTCCCTTCCAGGTTGAAGAAAAGGTGGGTGAGGTGGCTTATAAGCTTAAGATACCCCCAGAAACCAAAGTACACCCTATTTTCCATGTTTCTTTATTGAAACGGAGGGTCAGTAACTCTGACAGGGTGGTTACTGAGATGCCTCCTTTGGACAAAAATGGTAAGCTTTTGCCATAGCCGATGGCCATTCTTGCTAGACAAATGGTTAAAAGGAATAATGCAGCTGGAACACAAATCCTAGCGAAATGAGATCACTTACCGGAGGAGGAAGCTACCTGGGAGGACTGGGATCAATTTGTACTGCAGTTTCCAGACCTCAAGACTTGAGGTCAAGTCTTATTCGAGACGGGAGTTTTGTCACAATGTAATTCAATGATATAGTGAAAGAAAAGCATATTACGTTTTGTGACTATTAAACAACGCTTTTGTTAGTAATATGGTGTCGTCTAAGAAGAGCATTGTTGTTATAGTTGTTAGGTATAAGTGGTGGAAATGTAAGTTTGGAAGGGAGTTTTTTGAAGTAATAAATAGTTTGTTTTCTCTCTTCCCTCGCGTGTAGACCAAATTCGGGTTGTAGGGTTTTCTGTACATTTTTTCGAAAACATAGGGTTTTTTATCGAATTTTTTTTATAAGGTGTTTTATGCTATATTCGCATAACACAGGATATCTCACTAATTTATTTTGAATTTCATTAATTCTTTGCAAAAAAAAAATAGTAATTATATATATATTTTAAAAAATTTCTAGTAGATAAGTTTGATAAGTTTCACCAAAATGTTAAGTATATAGATCAGTTATTATGTCGTATTTTTAAAATTGTAAATTAACTGAAATCTTTATAATAATATTGATAATTAGAGTTATATTTTATATAAACCACTATTCCGAGAGAAATAATCAAATTTCATAAACGTCTGTTTGGGTCGATACATTTTATAAATTAATTGTAATTGTGATGAAACCTAAGTCGTTGATGACGTCTAAAAATTTACATTTAAAAATGATGAAAAAACGAAAAGAAATCAGAAATTATATAAAAAAAGGAAACAAAAAAAAAAAAAGAAGAAGAATCAAAGGATTATGTGTGCCAGGTTGGCGACAGCAAAGTTACAGACAAGTTTACTCTTACTTTACTTAATCATCATAAAAGGAAAGCATATAATCCATAATAATTACTTAAAACTACATTCATATACTGAATAAATCACCAACTTAAATTCCCAAACTCTCCTCCGACCACCGCCGTGGCTCCGCCGCCGCGGAACTTTGCAACGGTCTACCACGTCCTGCGGATTTGCTCTACTGTCATATAATTTCCACGATAATGTATGATACTGAAGATAATGTATGAATTCGGAATGGAGGTAGGGGTTACCAGGAGTTAGGGTTTAATTGTGGTCGGTACGCGCGGAAATGGCTCGGCAGATGACGTCTTCAGCTTTCCACAAGTCGAAAACCCTTGACAACAAATACGTACGGTGGAGGAAGTTCAGTTTGTTTTGCTTTTGTTTTTGTTTGCTTTAACTGCTTGTAATGCGTGGAAGAACATTTCTGATTGTAGATGCTTGGGGATGAGATTGGGAAAGGGGCTTATGGAAGAGTTTACAAGGGTTTGGATTTGGAGAATGGGGACTTTGTTGCAATCAAGCAAGTGTCTCTCGAGAACATTGCTCAGGAGGATCTTAACATTATTATGGTTCGAATTCTTCTTAGTTCTGTGTGTTGTCTAGTTAATTGGATTGAGTGGTTGTCGTTAACTGTTTGGCGGTTATTTTCCTGAATTATACTGACAGCTTGTTGCTTTTCTTTGCTATGGCTAAACTTTGTTGATCATCTGCTAACGCGGATATGATGACAGCAAGAGATTGATTTGCTGAAGGTAAATATGCTGTTATCTTCTTGTAGTGTAAAGAGATTGCCTACGTGAATTAGTATAAACTGTAAAGTGCTAGCATGTTAGGAAATGTAACCATACTCACCCCACGAGAATTATTATAAAAGGCAAGCTGCGAGCCTGATGGGGGTTGTTTGCTATGTTTAGGCCCATGTATAAATCATACTAAAACATTGTGTGAGGTGAGAGATGAAACTTGAGAGGGGGTTTTCTCTTTACGAGTTCATCATTGATATTCTCATGATTCGTCGTCTTCCATGCATGCAAAAAACTGATCATCTGCTAGTGCAAACTTTTTCATATTGTTGATAATAATGTGGTTATGATAGTAGTGAACTGTAACAAATTTGAATCTTATTATTATTGCATTGGACTGTGCTATACTTTGGCCATTTTCTTTTCCTCTTATATGCTGCATAATTTTGAATATAGCTCACTCCTATTGGTTAGTTTCTATTTGTATGCCTACTGATGCATGGCTTTTCTGTTGCAGAATTTGAATCATAAGAATATTGTAAAATATCTTGGATCATTGAAGACGAAAACTCATCTTCACATTATACTTGAGTGAGTGAATATTCGAACTTCATTTCTTTAATTTAAGCAACTCTATGGCAAGCGAGAACTATTTCCATAATCTTTATTTATTTTGTTATCAAGGTATGTGGAGAATGGTTCTCTTGCAAACATCATTAAGCCGAATAAGTTTGGGCCTTTTCCAGAATCCTTGGTGGCTCTATATATAGCGCAGGTATCAGGACTGATCCCATACATTATCAGTTGCTTTTTGTACATTTCATTTTGTTGTAATGGAAATATGCTGTAATTAGGTGTTGGAAGGTTTGGTGTATTTGCATGAACAAGGTGTAATTCATCGAGATATCAAGGGGGCTAATATCCTGACAACAAAAGAGGTACACCCAATTTTCACGTGCTTAATTTCTTGCTCATTGTGCTGATGTTATTTTGATTCCGTGATACTAATATGCCTTTCCTGTATTGCGTTGTGCTAATTGGTCAACAGATACTAGTGGGGTTTTTGTTTGGATTGACTGCAATGGGATTTGCCTTTTGGATTGAATCTTCATGTTATTCTTGTTTAAGCTAGTTCATGTGCTATTTGTGTACTAAGGGAATAAGGGATATATTTGTTTTTCTTTAGTGGTTTTTGCTTAGAAGACTCACGCTTGTGGAAGTTCCTTGATCTAACATAAACTTTCAGGGTCTTGTCAAACTTGCAGATTTCGGGGTTGCAACAAAACTTACTGAAGCAGATCTTAATACACATTCAGTTGTTGGAACACCTTACTGGATGGCCCCTGAGGTATATTGCTGCTTCTCTTCTTCTGCCCCTGGGGTGTATTACTTAGCCCTGCTTCTTTCTTTGTGCAAAGTCCATTTTTGTTTTCTATCTAATGATGTTGAGAATCACTTATTTTTGCTTTTCATGATGGGTAGCTGTAGCATTAAGAGTGAAAGCGAGTTGAGTTTGGCAAAATTTACAGGCTCCACCTGTAGCTCAAATTTTGAGCTTTAGCTCGAGGAGCCTAAATTCATGACTGGAGCTCAAACACAAATACTGCTCGTGAGTGTGAGCATAAGCTTAAGTTCATCTCAAGCTTATGAGCTCTATAGTCAAGCTAGAGTCGAAGTCTAGTTGTGTTTTTCCCATTATTTTAATTTATTAAGATTTTAGGTAAAATATAAATTTACAGTTCATATAAATATTAAAAAATAAAAGGAATTCGTCTTAGTTACTACTTTAATCATTATAGAGTTTAAACATAAAATCAGAAATGTAAAAAAAAAATAAAAAATTGGAGAAGGCATCTAAAATTAAGCTTGAGCTGGAATTCTTTTTACTTCGAGTCTAGCTAGACTGAAGCTGACTCATCAAGCTTGCGAGCTGGCTTGGCTCATCTGTCACCCCTAGCACGTGGTCTTTCTCCTTTAATGTAGTATGTGCAACCCCCCAGTGAAGCTGTTGATGGTAGTAAGTTTGCAAGATATCGGAGTTATCTACAATAGTTCATGTTAGAAATAGGCTGAGTTTTGAGGTCACAAAGTAGGAGAAACAATTTAAAGCAGATGATCTGGTTTTGTCTCTTTACATCAATCAGGATTACTACAAAGTCGCATTATGGCAGAACAGAGCAATTCTACAAGCAGAAATAATGAAATATGCTGAATGCATATCTTTGGCATCTCAAATCTTATTTAGTCGAGTGGATAAAAGACCAAACACACAGTTTTTGGTTTGACCAATCAATTTAAGTTTACAACTCAGTTAATGATATGGGATATGGTTATTGCACTCAATTTTGGTCTAGCTGCTTCCTTCTGTTTCTGCACCTCTTCCCTATCCCCATCTGTCTGCTTTGTCAGTGCTCTCGAGCCTAATCTGTGGAGCCTGTTTTGAAGCATCGAGGTTTTGTCCTTTCTGAAGTACGAGAGTCCCAAAATGCTGTTGCTGAATCATGGAATACCTGCTTCCACATTATGAACTAGCTCATCTCCTATTGGTCTTTGGTTGAGGTTAAGAAGGAATGTGTGCTTGGACTTGAATGATCTTACTCTAAAAATTTACTGCCAAATAATATCACAAAACAATCAAACCTGGCAATAACATTGAAACCCATTTTGTTTCTGTTAATAGAAGAGGTAGAATCCATAAGGATATGCAATTTTCTGTGATAGAAGAACTATCCCCATTGCATGACGATTCATTGTGCCTTTTTCAATGGAAAGGACAAATAGCACTCCCTTTAAAATTATTATAAGAATCCAGGCCAGCCAGTTAGCTAATAATTTTTTGTTGGGAAGGGGTAAATAGTTGGAATTGTGTGAAAGGAAAGGGAGGAGATTTTATCGCATGAGTGAAGAATGTCCATACAATGTTTATATCTCCAATTGAACGAAAAATGAGTCTAGAATGTAATAGAGAATATAGTCATTCTATGTAAAATTGTACAAACGAAGCATCTCCTTAATATTTATTCGTAGTATCAAGATTTATTCATTTACTTAAACGAACCCAGGACCTCTCCTGCCATTTTAGACAAAGGTTTGTGGATATTCAACCTATCAAGGTATATTCAGTTGTTAAAGTTGAAAATACAATTGGGCGTTAAGTTTTTCCTTGGCTTAGCTTATTCATGCATTGATTTGTTTCCAGTAAGTATGGTTGTTTGGGTTGCATACTGCTCAATGAATACATGTTGTGTCTGCTTTTGTCCATCTTATTCAGACGAAAGAAAATCTTTCTCCACGGGCCTGATTATGTAAATTACATTGGCTCCATAAGAATTTTAGTCTGTGTTATTGCTAGTTGATTGTAAATATATAGTTATTCGTGGCATGGCAAGGCACATCTTATGCCTTCTTGGTCTTCAATTGCAGGTAATTGATATGTCAGGAGTTTGTGCTGCATCTGACATTTGGAGTGTTGGCTGCACTGTAATTGAACTTCTCACATGTGTTCCGCCATATTATGATCTCCAGCCCATGCCAGCCCTGTTTAGGATTGTTCAGGTCGAATTCAGCTCTGACTTGTCATAATCCTCATCATCCAATTCACTTCAGTCTATTGCTGTGAACATTCATCTCTATTACTCCTTTCATCTTGTTGGGTGGTGTTTAATTGAATCTTACCATTCCCGCCTCCCATGCAACATTGATTAATTGGGACAGTATAATAGATATATAAGCAGTAAGACAAACTAGGCAAGTTTATTGAGCCTGTGATAGCTTAATCCACATGATTCTTTTCCCTGTCAAATTTCTATATACTATGGCTGTTACCTGTGTATGATTTAACATTTGAGCTCCGTGTTTAAGTAGTCTCATCCTTTCCACATTCCTATAATCCTATCCTAGCCAAATTAATTCCAAGAAAATAAAAATAAAAGATGCGATATCTAAACATTAACTTGGAGAGATTATTGTATCCTTT
The DNA here is from genome assembly GCA_037501455.1 of Lantana camara. Lineage (NCBI taxonomy): Eukaryota > Viridiplantae > Streptophyta > Magnoliopsida > Lamiales > Verbenaceae > Lantana > Lantana camara. The sequence continues at coordinate 116,635,779 of CM074857.1, forward strand.
AGCAACATTTTAGTGTTACGCCCTTGAAATTGGTACTTTTATGTTGTTTTCCAGGATGAGCATCCTCCGATTCCAGATGGTCTTACCCCAGCTATTACTGATTTCCTGCGCCAGTGCTTCAAGAAGGTCAGCTGTAAAATCAAGTGCAACATAACTTTGATATGTTTTTCCCTGACCTTTTATTTAGTTTCGTTTTGTTCCTTCTTCGGCAAGTTCTATTCTCGCTTCTTGAATCTGGTAATGGTTCTGCTATGCCCCTGCTATGATATTTTTTTCATTCTCAAAAGAAGGTGCTAACTTCATGAAACATGATGGACCTCAACTTGGAACTAAAAGATACTCCGTGATCTTCTTAAAAAGCATGCATTTATATATACGCATATGCTGCTTAGATAAGCATAACTGGATGATCATATTATTTTTACCCAAAACAAATCAATTGGAAGAATTGTGGATATGAACTGATCTAGCAGCTTGGTCATCTAAGTAGAAACAGAAAGGTAGGTAATATACTATCTTGTTGTCCAATGACCCCCTCGCACAGTCCCACTCTTCTTTTACTCCTAACTGAGAAGCATCAAACATCAGAAAATGGATAGGGAACCTACAACTTCTATTTTTTTCATTTTCAAAAATAATGAGAGACTGTTTGTTGGTGATCAGCTTATATTTATCAATTGAAGGGCGCAGATACAACTTGTGAGGCAATCTTCTCCCTCTTGTTTATAAATATGTCTGATAAGATTCAGCATAATTGAGAGATCTTGCCACTCTTTTTTCTGCATTGGTAACTTATACGTTAAATTTTTTGGAGAAAAACACAAGTGCATTAATGATATGTACAACCACTAGGACAAATTGTATGTGGTAAAATGTGTCATGTTAACAGGCTTCCCTTTCCTTTTTAAGGCCATCAAAGTGACAATTCTGTTGATTACTGCAGAAAGATATAATTATGCAATTAAATCTATCAAATAAATCCTACCAATAGAGCTGCCATTTTTATGTACTTGATGATATTGTTTTATCTTTTATAGTTTCTGCTTTCCGGCTAGATTAGACTTTATCTGCATTTTTTTATGCCTCTTCCTTCTGTAATAGAGAATATTTAGTTAGGTTCACTCAGTACACCCAGGTTTGTCTCATTAGGGCAAAAGCAAGTCCTAGCATATTCATCTCATTATGATTAAAGATTGATCCTCGTACCCTTTTTCTACTTACGTCTCCACCTTTTTGCATTTTCGGCTTCGTGGAGTCTGAGACCAAGAAATAATTGCTGTAATGCGAAAATATCTTCGCACTGTCCTCCCCCCACCCACCGAAGAGAAAACTGGAAAAATCCTGAAACATTTTGAGCTTCATTTTTGGGTGGAAATCAAAATTTTGTAGTATGTGATGTTACTCTCTTTTCCATTCAAGAAACTAGATGCATGAATGATCTGCTGGCATTATGATCATGAATTATTTTTAAATTACTGAGCGTGTGGGACTGTGGGTTCAACTGGCTTCCATAGCCTCCTTTTCTGCTGAAACTATAGGCTTCTCTGTCCGGCTATGATATGCACTAAGGTTACACTCACGTCTTTCCTTGTGTTGGAAAAAGTTCAATGTTTTGATTGTGGACATCATGTTTGTTATAATTTATAACATTTTACATCACCAATGTAAAGATGCCATTTGCCTGATTTTCATTGTGGTTGGTACATTAGATCTCATGGAATTTAGATTTCACTTTGACATTCAGGATGCCAGACAGAGGCCAGATGCAAAGACATTGCTCTCACACCCTTGGATTCAAAATTCAAGACGTGCTCTGCAAACTTCTTTACGTCACAGTGGGACGCTCAGGTTCATTCTCAATGGTTCTTTGCCTGCTTGTCATTCCTTTCCAGCTTAGTTGTCACTTCATTCCCTTTTGACTTATTTATATGACAAAGATATCACCTCATCACATTTTTGGGCATAATCTTTGACTCTGCTACCTACTATTATTGGCCTCCAATAAAGTTTTCATGTGTTTTCCTGCTGTGACTGAAGTAACTCCTTTTGATTTAATTGTCATTTACCTTTCTTCGGGCTCGTTCACTGACTCACACGGAAACATGTGTTGACTAATGCAGTGATGCATCAATACTTGTGTGATTTAAATTTTAATCATGAAAATAGTCTTCCTCATCTGGTCAACTTGTGTGCCTGATTTGAGACAGTTGATAATCCTGCTTATGGTGCATACAACAATGTGTCTTTTGTTAAATTGAGGACATATATTTCTCTATGTTGGGATTTTCTGAACTAAGTCAACTGGTCTTGATGCTTTGTTTTCTTCAATGCTGCCATAAAAGTTCTTCACTAGACAGCATTAGGATGGCAGAATGTTTGAGCTTATAAATTCCTCCAATTTGCAGAAACATTGAGGAGGCTGGATCTGGAGAAGCTGAATTAAATAGTGGGGAACAGGGACATCATATGGAAACCTCTTCTGCTGAGAAAGTAAAGTAATTGTTATCTGAAACTTTCATGTTCAGAACATGCTTTGCCTCCACGATTCAGTACTTGATCCCCGTTTGCAACAAAATTTGCTGGTTACCTGATTTATGAAACTTATTAGAAGCTTTTTCTGGGTTTCAGGAGCGTCAATCAGAGCTTCTATCCTTGGAGACATCAGAGATCATCAAGTTATCTGAGGATGGTAGTCCTGACACTAATCTTTCCAAGGAAAGGACAGAGAACCTTGAGGAAGATTTGCTTTCAGACCAAGTTCCAACATTTGCAATCCAAGAAAAATCACCCATGCTAACCAGCTCATATGGACCTGTAGGTAGTTATGAGACATCAATTTCAGATTTGGATGAACTCAAGACATCCAACCTAAATCAACAGCCCGAAGTGCTGATAAATGGTGAAGTGGCACCTGCTGAGTCTCCAAAGGCAAATGTTGTAGCTAGAAATATTGATAAAAAAGGAAGTTTGGTGGCTACGGAGCATGGAAAATTAAATTTTGGCCAGAAGAGCCAAGATTCTAGTCCAAAGAAGGTAATTTCAACAGTTTGTGCTCTTTTGGCTGTAGAGAAATATGCTTGTTTGTTAAAGATGAGTTTTTTCGAATATTGATTCAAGACTGGATTTCCAGTGTAATACTGCTGGAAGCTTATTAAGAATATGTAAGCTTTATTTGCTTAAAATTATTATTTCAACGAGGTGTTGGAAGGTGCATATATTAAGGCATCATCAAACTGTTCAATCTTTCAAGAAATATCTGCTTATCTGCTTTCTTCTTAAACTGTTATAAAATATTCCTCTGCTCTCAAAATGAAAAAAGGTAAAACTATATCTGCTTTCTTCTTGAACTGTTATAAAATATTTCTCTATTGTTTCCCTTATCTCATTGATGCCACTGTACCATCAATTAAATTGTAGTGCTTGATGAATATTTGGTTTCCAACTATGTAGGCTGTGAAGGCTTCAATGAATTCAACAGGAAATGAGCTCAGTAGGTTCAGTGACCCTCCAGGTGATGCTTGTCTGGATGACTTATTCCATCCTCTCGAGAACCTGGAGGATCGTGTAGCTGAAGCCTCTACTTCTGCATCCACTTCACATGTAACTCAAGGAAACACAGTCTCTGACGGTGGAAAGAATGATCTGGCTACAAAGTTAAGGGCTACAATAGCTCAAAAGCAAATGGAGAATGAATCATCAAGGGCAAATGGTGGCGACCTGCTTCGTCTAATGATGGGTGTTTTGAAGGAAGATGTAATTGATATTGATTCTCTGGTGAGTTTGACATAGTAAATTGGATTGATCTGGTTTTTTGTTATCTCTAGTTTTTGTCTTATACCGTGTTTGCTTATCAGGGATTTGAAGACAGATTGCCTACAGAAAATCTCTTCCACCTTCAGGTACTTGTAAGCCTACTGCAGGATTGCTTTTCATGTTCATGTATTTTATGGCTTTTCTTTAGTATCTGTTATCACAAAAAAATATGTAACTTCACAATTATCCAATTATTTGTTGATTGGAACATCTTTTTTGGTTACTCACTTTGCACAACAATATAGAAGGGAAGGGGCTGGTATGACTAAATTTTCTTGATGTTTGCTCACTACCAATGTTTTTGGGTCTGATGATATTTTCCATTAACGAGAAATGCTGGAAATTGTAGGCTGCTTTGCCTTTTGAGTTGATGTCGATTATGCATAATATGCCCTATCAATAATTGCTATGATGACTTGCATTAGGCTTTCCGAGTTTGAACATCTTCTCCTGGCTTAATGATCTGTTTATTTTAGGAGAAATTTAATTTTTTCATACCCTGGAGTAGTGGCAAGATGTCTTCTTGTAGTTTTACTTTTTATTCTTCTTGTGATTGTTTTCTTCTTGATCACAAAGAATTAGAATACGTTTGTAAAATATTATGTTATTCTGTGCCACAGGCTGTTGAATTCAGTAAATTAGTGTCATCTCTGAGGCCAGATGAATCCGAAGATGTGATTGTTTCTGCGTGTCAGAAGTTGATTACTTTCTTTCATCAGAGACCAGATCAGAAAATTGTCTTTATCACGCAGCATGGTTTTCTTCCGCTTATGGAACTACTTGAGGTTCCGCGAACTCGTGTATGTCATTTGCATTTAGCTTAATAAATTGTTTTACGTTCTTCCTCGTAACTGCCATGACTTACTATAATATCCTGACTGGTCCTGTGGGTTATTTCTTTCCCCCAAAATTCAGGTCATATGCTCAGTGCTTCAAGTTCTCAACCAAATAATTAAAGACAACACTGATTTTCAGGAGAATGCTTGCCTAGTTGGTCTTGTAAGTATTCCACGAATCCAGTTAGTTCCTGCTGTGTATATGTGCTTGAAAAACATAAAGACGATGTTAAGTGAAGATTGTTGAAATCATTAAAAGTGGATGAGTAAATTTCATCCTATAATATCTGTCTCCTTGACTATCCAGTACTATAAGTCGAAGAGTTTTCGGTCTAAAAAGTTAAGCTAATTTTTTTTAAGAAATTTCAAACAAAAAGTACCAATTCATTTGTATGGTTCTATCTGTTAAAAGGTGCTTAAGAAACCACCTGTTTGCTGTAAATTTTCTGCTTAGCGAGTGTTGTTGATTTATTGTGAACCAAACTTATCCTAAAGTATGTATTCTATCTGTTAAAAGGTGCTTAAGAAACCACCTGTTTGCTGTAAATTTTCTGCTTAGCCAGTGTTGTTGATCTATTGTGAACCGAACTTATCCTAAAGTATGTTCCAGATTCCTGTTGTCATGAGCTTCGCTGTGCACGACCGTCCTCGAGAAGTACGTATGGAAGCAGCATACTTTTTACAGCAACTCTGCCAATCAAGGTTACATTTTTCTCTTGATTTTTGTCTTTGGACCTATCTTTTCTTACTTAATTGTGATAAGCCTTTGTCCTCCAGTTCCTTGACGTTGCAAATGTTTATTGCCTGTCGCGGTATACCCATCTTGGTGGGCTTTCTAGAGGCTGATTATGCGAAGTACAGGTTAGCAGCTTGTCATTTCAGTTCTTTTATTCTTATGTTGCCGTATAAGCTTGAATTGGAATTTTCTTGACCAAGTTACTCCCATTTTGGGTCATACTGTTGATGTTGAATCATCCTTGCCTGAGTAGGCCTATACATGTGGGAGTGTTGAAGGGTTTTCTTGTTTGGAGTGAACTGAAAACACCATATTATCCTGTGTGTCATATCCAGTAGTTGTAGTTGAAGCCATATTAGATGTCATGGGCAGCTATGTTTGGCAAATTCTGCTGCCTGAACTTTCACATATTATCACACTATTTTATCTAAGTGGATACTTGTTTTCAAGTATGATTTTTACAAGTGCTGAAGTTTCAGTGCATGTTCGAGTCCCAAATTCTGCAATAATGTAAGAAGCATATCTTGTTGGTTGCATATTAAAAAAATTACACGTTTCGGCTCTCTGTTAGCTGCTTCATATGTTAAAAATCACTATCACTGTCGTTCTGAGCTCTGACTTTTATGCAGGATGGTAATTATAATTCATATCTTAGTTATCAAGTTGCCATGACTTAGCACTTCATATTCATTTCACGTGCAGTTTTAAACTATTGAATTGTCTTTTGCGATTGTTTAACTTTAATGAATCATTTGTTTTAGTTGTTCTATTTCTGAATGCATAACTTAGTTGCCGGCTTATCGGCAACAACCAAATTCATTTTGGATTAAGATTTAGTATATTGAGTCATTTGACTGCTCTGATTCCAGGGAAATGGTTCATATGGCAATTGATGGGATGTGGCAGGTCTTCAAGCTTCAGAAGTCTACTTCTAGAAATGATTTTTGTCGTATAGCAGCCAAGAATGGGATATTACTTAGACTTATTAACACACTTTACAGTTTGAATGAGGCAACTCGTCTGGCTTCTATTGCCTCTGGCAGTGGGTTCCCCCCAGATGGTTTAGCTCAACGACCAAGATCTGGTCCTCTGGATTCGAATAGTCCTTTTCTTCTGCAGAAAGATTCCTCAATGTATGGGAGTGATCAACCTGATCATCTAAAGGTTAAGCAAGGAGACCAGATATCACAAACCATACAAGAACCGTCACGAGCATCAACATCACATTCACCTGAGTACAGTTTTAATCCATCAGATGCTGATAGGCCTCAATCAAGTATTGCTAATGTGGAGGCTGGATCCAATCCTGCAATGAAGAACCATCTTTCAGCTATGTCCAGAGATCAGGAAAATGTTGATCGGTGGAGGAATGAAACTTCTAGGGCTGAAGTTGATCTAAAGCAGCAAAGAGGTGCAAATGTAGGAAGTAGAACATCCACAGATAGGTCTCCAAAATCAGACGTTATAACAAACGGATCGTCTGCTCCAACTGGTAGCCCACAGGAGAATGTACGGCCCCTTCTGAGTTTATTGGAAAAAGAACCACCATCCCGCCATTTCTCCGGTCAGCTTGAGTATGTTCGCCATCTCACAGGGATGGAGAAACATGAAAGTGTTTTACCTCTTTTACATGCATCTAACGACAAGAAAGCAAATGGACTCGATTTTTTGATGGCTGAATTTGCAGGTTATCATAATTTCTTTATTCAGGATAATGTCTCCCTCAAGAGTTTATTTATAGGTCATAGATTTAACTTTGACTTTAAATGTTTGTTTGCCATAAATCGCAATACGTGAAAGGATATTTTTCAACTGAGTACACTACCTTTTATTCTTCTTTTATTTTATTTTTGGGTACAAACTTTGATTGTTGATATCATTCTGGTGTCATTTTCCTCAGCTGTGATCTGAATTAAAACCTTTAGAAAATTTTCATCTTTAAAGTTGAGTACTAATTTTTAGCATTGTCTCAGAGGTTTCTGGACGAGGAAGGCAAAATACTGATGTCGATTCATTGACTAAAAGTTCACCTAAAGCTGCTAATAAAAAGTTAGGGCCTGTGACGGCCAATGGAGGAACTGCTGCCACTCCTGGCCTTGCATCGCAAAGGGCCTCTGGTGTGCTGTCTGGTTCAGGTGTTCTAAATGCTAGACCAGGTAGTGCGGCGTCATCTGGGCTACTTACCCATATGGTATCACCGTGGAATGTTGACGTAGCCAGGGAGTATCTGGAAAAGGTGGCAGACCTTCTACTTGAGTTTGCTGCGGCAGATGCAGCTGTAAAATCTTACATGTGTAGCCAGAGTCTGCTCAGTCGTCTTTTTCAGATGTTCAATAAGATAGAACCCCCAATTCTTTTGAAGGTACAGAGGTGCTGTGTGTTTTAAGATTGCATTTGTCTGTTTTTCTCTGCAAACTTTCTCATCAATTTGTTTCTTTTAGCTATTGAAGTGTATAAATCATCTGTCCACCGACCCGCATTGCTTAGAGCATCTTCAGCGAGCAGATGCAATCAAATATTTGATCCCGAACCTTGATCTCAAAGAAGGTCCCCTTGTGTCACAGATCCATCATGAGGTCAGACATTCATTCTTGTTTATCGTTGTCTTTTGTTATTTCTTTATCTAAAGCATTTAAATTGTTTTTCAGAATAAATAGGCAGTAGTATAGACATTTAGAGTTGTTACTTCTAGCAGTTTAAATTTATTCTATGGTGATAAACTATGGGGCCATGCATTTCTGTTCTCTTCCTTTTTTTGTTTCATTTATCTTTGTTTGTGCGAGTGTGGTTGAAGTATGATTTGAATTAATCAAGCAGATGACATTCTGGTAGAGCTCTAATACAATAGAAACTTTCTAACTGGAGTAGAAAAAGAACAGATCTTTACACATTAGAATGAGCCTAATGGTGTCTCCTTAGTAATAATAGGTTACCGTCCAATTATTTGAGTAATGGTATATAGAAGTTTAATCACTTAATGCTATTTAGAAAAATACCAATTAAAATAGCCAGAAGCTTTTGTAAAGAAAATATCGGCCTCTCTTGTGCTATGTTTAGAAGATAAAAGGAAAAACATTTGAAATGCTCAGAGGCACAAAACATGTAATTCCATGTGGCCGAGGTGATTGTTGCCAATCAACACGGAACCTGCAGCTGATATATCTGAAGGACTGTTATGAGAATCTCTGTTCTAAATTTTGGGGGTGTAGTCCAACATATTATTGTCATAATTTTATGATGGTACACTATTTCTCCATTTGACCGGGCTTGTTTGTGTTCCTGTCCCGGATTGTTGAGCTTCGATCCCTTTAATCTTCATAATGTAGTCACAATCATGCTTGGTTTATGAGTGTTAAGAGTGAATACCTTATTTCTTTTTCACTGCAGTTATTGATTCAGAGACCCTATCGCATGATAATTTCAGATGTTATTTTTATTTTTGAAGGAATATTACACTGCAGACAACTATCTTATTCATTTATCTTTTAAGAAATATTCTGCCTATAAAGTGAAACTTTTACTTTGTTTTAGAAGATGTAGCTTGCTTGTTCTTAATTAAAATGCAGGGCTGGTATATGGAGTTTGTTGCAATATCTTGAACAAAATGAATTTACCCTTTCTATTTCAAGTACTTTTCCACTTAACCTGAATACTTCCAGCTGCCCATCATTGAACATTCTCTCACTGGTTTGCTTTGGTGAAGGTCCTAAATGCACTATTCAATCTATGCAAGATTAACAAGAGGAGGCAGGAACAAGCGGCAGAAAATGGAGTCATTCCCCACTTAATGCATTTTATCATGTCAGGTTCTCCTTTAAGACAGTATGCTCTGCCTCTGCTGTGTGACATGGCCCATGCATCAAGAAATTCAAGGGAGCAATTACGAGCTCACGGAGGACTGGATGTCTACCTGAGCCTTCTTGAAGATGATGCCTGGTCTGTGACTGCATTAGATTCAATTGCTGTATGCTTGGCCCTTGACAACGAAAACAGGAAAGTGGAACAAGCGTTGGTTAAAAAAGGCGCTGTACAGAAACTAGTCAAGTTCTTCCAGTGCTGCCCAGAGCAACATTTCCTGAACATATTGGAACCATTCTTGAAAATAATAACGTATGCTTTTCTTCTTTAAACATTTTTTGCATTTGAATTTATGTGCGAGTATCTTCTCTCATGCATTTTGATTATGTTCTTCTACTTCTTTTGGTAGCTTATATTACTAAATGATTCATCTCATATGTCTTGTCTGAGAATTTGTTTTGCTATAATTGGCTCCAGTTACTTGAGTTTAGGTGATAGAATAAATGGAAGGTGAATAGCATTTATTTTCTTCTTTGATTTCATTTTAGATGATTCACATTCTTCTGCAAAAATTAAGAGTACAGAATCTACGAATCTACCTCTTAAAGCATCTTTCATATCCTATACCTTGTCCCTTATTCCACCCTATGAAGAGACTAGACAGGGATCAAAGCCTCTTTTATCTTGTCCTAGATTTTTTTGCCATTCCTTATCTTGTTGAATTATGTAGCTTTATCTAGTTATCAACTCCTAAAGTCTTGTTTACCAAAAGGTTTATAATAGATAAGGAAAGCAACTGTAACTGATGAGAACAGCAAAAATGAGATTTATGAGTGAGTGAGAGAATGCATCCAACTATTTATGTGAATTAGTAAAATATCTGGTTGATTTTGTTTTCGTCAGTGTGCTTTGAACCCAATTGGAAGCATTTTGGTGTTAAACTTGAGATTCAATCCCATGGGTCCAGATTTTAGATATGGGAATGAACCCCTTCTGTTTTGAATATGAAATCCAGAACCATGCATTTTTAACTAATTCATCACTTATAGAATTTATCTATATTTTCAAAATTGACTTTTCGTTGGAGGTGGTTATCAATTTATCTGCCGATCAAGTAACTTCTTGTATTTCTAAATTTTAATATGGCTTTTATTTAAGTGAAAGAAACTTACCGGGCATAATTTTGGTGCAGGAAATCATCTCGGATAAATACTACCCTGGCTGTTAATGGTTTGACACCACTCCTAATCTCGAGACTTGATCATCCCGATGCAATAGCTCGTCTGACTTTACTTAAATTGATAAAGGTGGGTAGCTGACTTTTTTCGTATGCCATACTCTTTGTTGCATGCTATTTTTATATAGAATAAGTTAGTGAAATTTGCAGTGACTTTCTAGATACAAAATTCGACGATCAGTCTTTTGTCCTTCTCATACGGTAGTAGGCGAGCAGGCATGCTTAGTCTAAAACTAAATGGTTAATCTATTTCTCAGAGTCCTCATATAACATCAATACTGCCACATTTTTATGGCCTATCTCAGCATCCTGAACGGCGTGGCGCATATCATCAATGTTGGTCACTAGTGTATAGTGGTCAATTGAATCTCTCTCTCTCTCTCTCACACACACACACACAGACACGCTAAGATTTTCTTTCTTAGGTTATATTGTCATCTTGTTTCTCGGTAAATTTTTGTTTATCAGATCTAAGTAAATACTATTTCCATTTTGTTGATTAAATATTATCATACAAAATCAAATATATAGTTTATTCTTTGTAAATCTAGACATGTATTTAGCGTTCCAACATAGCTTGTAGATTTTTACTAGGGTAATAGCTTCTATATTCTGTAAACCTAACTTGCTTCCCCTAATCTTTTATTCACACTTAAACCATCAAGTTCCTATCTAGGTGACCAACCCATTAGTTGTCCAAATAACACAAGAGAATATTGAATCAGTGTTCTCCTTCCCTTTTAGGCCATCCTCCCCACTGCTAACATTTTTTTTTTCCCTGGTAGAATACTGCTAGCATATGCCTCAGCTATGTTTGAGTTCTGTTAGAGCTGATACCTCTTGGAAAGAAAAGATCCACTATGTAAAGGCCCAACCTTCCCCTAACCACTCCCACCTGCACTGTCTAAACATGCCCCAACCCAACCTCTAGATTAATGTGTTCTGAAACTATTGCACCACCAAACCTACAACTTTATCTCCATAGCTGAAAGTTTCTTTGGAAGTTACGTATGTCTAATTCTTAATTCTAATTGGGAGAGGCTTGGGACATCAGTTTAAATCTAGCTTCTGGCTTTTCAGTTTGTCTGCTAGGGATGTGGTGGATACTGACATTATTGGGACTTCTAAAATCTCCAAACAGGAGGGATTCATGTTTCCATATTCCGAAAACATAGTCCATTATGCATTGTTTTTATGTCATTGGTGGATGTGCACAGATTGTGCTGCTTGTTTATTTATCCCTATGTTATTAAATTAACTATGACGTAAGAAGGATCAACTACTTGCAATGTTCACACCTCTAAAAATATTATGCTGATAGCTGGCTTTTCTAGCAAGGCCACCAGCACTTGGGGGCCGCGTATTGGGTTGGAACCCTTGCATTATTTAGAAACATGTGGTTTTCAGCAGTTTTAGAAGTAGGTATCTCACTAAAAGTTTCTCATTATGATAAACTATTTGGTGGCTACATATCTTTGTCACCATTCTGTCAGGTACTGCATCCACTACCAGCAATAGGGACTTGAGATGGTTATGTAAAAGGAATGACGTATACACGCATAAGATAAAATAAGCATGTGTAGCTAACTTCATCTGGAACATATCATAATAGGCTTATTGGATAATAGTTCTAATGTTAAAATAGGTTGCCAGGATTATAGGTATATATTTCCTTTCCTTTTTCCCCACATAAGTTCTTTCCTTTACTTTTCTCAATAAAAGATTCGAACCCCTAAATGCCCATTTTAGAGTTTTATGACTTGATACATGTCCTATAACTGTTTCAACTTTCAAGATTATATAAACTTGGTCAAATTGCTATTATAAGTAGGAGTTTTCGACTTTCAATATAATAACCTGGTCAAAATTGCTATTATTAGTTGGAGTTAAGTTAGAAAAATATTCAATCACCAAGTGCTGTCTTCTGAGATCCGCTTTTCATGATCTGTTTCCTTGTCAGGCTGTCTATGAGCATCATCCTCGTCCAAAGCAACTGATCGTGGAGAATAATCTGCCTCAGAAGCTTCAAAATTTGATCGAGGAAAGAAGGGAAGGGCAGAGTTCTGGAGGTCAAGTTTTGGTAAAGCAAATGGCCACTTCACTCCTCAAAGCACTTCATATCAACACTGTCTTGTAAGAAGCTTCTTTGTGTCATTATTTATTCCATGTACATGTACATGTTACTGTTAAAGATTGTAAAGTTTGGTTTCACTCCCAGCACTAGTTTTGCTCCCTTTTTTGGCTCCTTTTTCATTTTTTTTTAGTAGTGTTGATATTTCCTTTCCTCGTTGTGAAGTCTCACTCCTCTGTATGTATTTCTTTCTGTCTTTGTTGTTGTTGAAGAGTTGTGTCAAGTACACTCTGGGCAAGTATATCCCTTTTTTTTGGGTTCTTGGCCTCTTGGATATCTGCGCAGTGCCATATCCAATTTCTTTCTCTGGAGTTTGCTGGCATAAAATTCTCAATCTATCCTATTTTTATTTATCTGGATATTTTGTTTACGGGCAATTGGTACACAAATTACCAAAAAACCCTTAACACATTGAACCATCATAAATATAACTTGAGCTAAGAAAAGAGAACACCAAGTGTATTTATTAAATTTTAAAAATAAATAAAAAATAAAGAGGAAACCAAAACTCTCGAGATAAAACTTAGTATATTTCATAATGATTCACCTCAGCAATTTAAGACAATGATTTAATATCAAATACTTATTTGATATGAAGAAAAAAAAATAAGGATAATATATAATAGATTCCTAATATGTCCTAAAATTTATCCTAAATCTCTCAATTAAAATTTTACAAATTTTAAAGACCAATTATCAAACATACTTTTTCTAAATCTCCATCCCCTCCCACAAGCAGGTGGAGACTAGGGGGGTCGGAAACCCCAACGGGAAACTTTTCACCGTAAAATTAAATAATTACACTCATTCCCCCTTTCTTCTTCTTCCTCATTTTTCTCTTAAAAATGGCCTGACTTCCGGCGTCTCCGGCCACTTTCTGGAGACGAGAGTTTCGTGTTTTGACTCATTTCGATGAAGCAATTTTATTGGTGGCAATCTCGTCTCTTAAAAATGGTCGGAGAAGGCACAGCGATGGTGGTGGCCAGCGTGACTGAAAATCGCTCAGGTGGGGAATCCGGCGGTGGCTTTCCGGTTATATTTTCCGGCGACCAAGATATGGATCTTGAAATTCTCGACACGGTTGAGCTATTGCAAGTTACGATTCAATTTTCATTAAGCGGTTTGAGAGTAATTAAGATTTTTTTTTTTTCAAATCTAAAATTCTTATATCTGAAATTGGGAACAACCAGTTTCGAATTTTGACAAACTAATCGGAGATATGGAACGAGCACGAGGAGTACATCCTAGGTGAATTTTTCGGGATTTTTTTGACCAACTCCGACGGCAGCGGTCTGCGAGTTTGAATGAAGAAAAAGATGATGAGGAAAAAGAGGTGTGGAGGAAGCAAAAAATGGTGTGGAAAAAGTAGGGGTGGGCGCGGGACGGGATTTTCGGGATTCGGGATTTTCGGGATCGGGGTGGGATTTTATATTCCCGGTCCCGTCCCGATAATGTCGGGATCCCGATATTTCGGGACGGGATCGGGATATCCCGAAATATATATTAATATTAATATTATATATATATATACATATATATTATAAATTAATTATATATATATATGTATAATAATAATATTAATATGCATAAGACGTATATGTATATAAATGTATAACAATAATATTAATATGTATATGTTTATATATTAATACGTAATTAACTATATATATATATATATATATATGTTTATATATATGTATGTATATAAACACATCTTATATATATAATATAAACATGTATATATATAAACACATCTTATGTTTATATATTAATACGTAATTAACTATATATATACATGCACATCTTATATATATTTTCGGGATCCCGAATTTCCCGAAAATCTAAAAAATATTTCCCGATCCCGATCCCGAATTTTTTTATCGGGATCGGGATCCCGTCCCGAAATTTTTTTTTCCCGAATTTCCTGTCCCGAAAATCCCGATCCCGACGCCCACCCCTAGGAAAAAGTGAAAAAATATGATAAAATAGACTTTTTAGGATATTAGTGTGTTCAGGAAAATTTTTAGAGATAATTGATCCTTAAAATGTATAAAATTCGAATTTGAGGTTTAGGATAAGTTTTAGAGATAGTTGGTCTTTATAATTTAGTGTCCCAAAAATAAGAAAATATAGGGACGAAATGTATTTTATTTAAATAAAATATTATGAGTAGTCAATGGCAATGAATGGTAAATTGTGACAATTCTGGGACACAAATGTAATTTTGATATCCACGTTAAATGCTAGTTGATTCAAACACGCCAAAAAAGACATCTTTCACGTGCATCATCAGGCCAAGCCTACAGGACCCATCACTTGACATGGGCCCGCCACCAAAAAAAATAAATGACAGAATACAATCATACATGATTTGAAGCCCTTAAACATGCTTTTCTCATAAAAGTAAAAGAGCTCTTATAATAATTTAAATAGAATATATTTAACTTTTATGCTAAACTTTTAAGTTTGATTAATTCACAAAACATGATAATTGTACATTTAGGGTAAAAAAATATAAGTTTTTGCATACTAATTATTTTTATTTTTATTTAATGTAGTAAAATATTATATTTTTATTATTGTCCAAAACATTTAATGGTAAAATGTTATACATTTATTAATGTTAAATATTAAAATGATGTATGTGCATTGTTAATGGGCATATTATAAGGGGTAACAAGGTAATTTTACTAATTAATCAAATTCATGACATGAATAATAGACATGTCAATCACAAAAAAAATAAGACTTTAACACATGGTGCAAAATTGATGTAAACGCATGTTGGCTTGTTATCACTACACCCTCCAATTTTTTTTTTTTTTTTTACACGTACCCCAAGTGACCAGAGGGATTTGAACCTGGATCATTGCAAACCAATTGGTCAACCCCTATTAATCACAAAAAAAAAAAAAAAAAGACTTTAACACATTGTGCAAAATTGATGTAAACACATGTTGGCTTCTTATCACTACACCCTCCAATCATGTCTTGCCTAAACATGACATTATAAGTAAAGGAGCTAAGTTTTAAGCAGAAATATGCATGAGCAATCGCCTAACATTTACACCGTATAACAAACATACCCTCGTCACTTTTAAAGTGTAATTGATAGTTAAAGCTCGAAGCTTGAACACCATGCTAGCTCGGAATTACGCAACCGGAAGCGCCTTCCAAGCCCTGCAATGCATTAGCATCTCGTAAAACAATGTAGTTTTTATTTTTTTCAGAGTACGCGCATTCAGACAACTTGTAATTTTTTTCAGAATACTCACATTCAGAACTTCTTCTTCTTTAAGGGTTAATTGAAATATTGCTGGCACGTCGGTACACACACAAGGATGGCACAACTTAGAGAGAAGAAGTAATTTTACTATTATGATGAAGCGACAAGGCCAAGGTTAAAACCACATTTTCAGTATTTCTTTCTCTCGACGGCACAGCTTTATAACACCATGCTATTGGAAGAATTTGTAATCAGACAAACCTGTGAGAAATAAATGTGGTGGTATAGCACCAGATAGCATCAGATAAGATATCTGTGTATCATGCAGAAATGTAAATGGAGGACACTTTGTTCTTCAACAAAAAACTATGCAAAACATGGACAAAGATAAACAAACTAGCAAGAATTTGGGTTGATTCCTGTTAACTTTGATAGAAGAGGATTTTCATTACTTGTCTAAAACACTAATACATACAACACTATATATATACAAGAGAGTAGGAAACCCTAAAATAACCTACCAAAAATACCATCCTATACTAGCCACACAAAATATAAACATGTTTTAATACGCCTTTTAACACTCCCCCTCAAGCTGGAGAATATATACCATATGTTCCAAGCTTGTTACAAAGATACTTCAATCTAACCCCATTTAAAGCCTTCGTGAACAAATCAGCTACTTAATCATTGGTTTGGACATGAGTTGTTCTGATGATATTCTGAAGTACCTTTTCTCGAACAAAATGACAATCAACCTCAATATGTTTCGTTCTCTCATGAAACATGGGATTGTTAGCTATATGGATAGCTGCTTGATTGTCACATACCAACTGCATGGCCTGAGTTTGCTGAAACCCGAGACTCTCTAACATGTTTTTAATCCACACTAACTCGCAAGAGGTGTAAGCCATTGCTCGGTATTCTGCTTCAACACTTGATCTTGATACCACATTTTGCTTTTTACTTTTCCACGAAACCAAGTTTCCCCCAACAAAAACAAAATACCCGGAGGTAGACCTTCTATCAGTAATGGACCCGGCATAAACAACATCAGTGTATCCAACAATGTCGAGATGACCATGATTCTTGTACAACAAACCCATGCCGGGTGACTTCTTCAGATACCTCAAAATTCTTATAACAGCATCCCAGTGAGAGGTTTTGGGTGAGTTAAGGAACTGACTAACGATACTAACTGCAAATGAAATATCAGGACGAGTTACTGTTAGGTAGTTTAGTTTTCCCACTAGTCTTCTGTATCTTTCCGGATTGTCTAATGGTTCTCCCTCGCTATCAGACAACTTTGTATTGACATCCATAGGAGAATTAGCAGGTTTAGCTCCCAACATACCCGTTTCTGACAATAAATCAAGAGTATATTTTCGTTGAGAGAGAGAGATGCCAAGATGAGATCTGACAACTTCAATACCCAAAAAATACTTCAACTCACCCAAGTCTTTTGTTTGGAATTCAGATCGTAAAAAAGACTTTAATTGTTGTATCCCCAATTTGTCATCTCCCGTGATTACAATATCATCCACATACACAACAAGAAGAATAAGACCTGTGGATGTACGCTTATGGAAAACTGAGTGCTCTACTGGACATTGATTCATGCCAAAGGAGATTATCACTTTCGTAAATCGTCCAAACCAGGCTCGAGGGGACTGTTTTAACCCATATAGTGATTTCTTGAGGCGACACACCAATCCAGACTCCCCCTGAGCCTGGAGGTTGCTCCATATAAACCTCTTCAGTAAGGTCACCATTGAGAAATGCATTAGTAACATCCAACTGGTGTAATGGCCAAGATAGAGTAGCTGCCAAAGAAATTAACAAACGAACAGAAGACATTTTGGCAACTGCAGAGAAAGTGTCAGAATAATGTAAGCCATAAACCTGAGTATATCCTTTAGCTACAAGACGGGCTTTAAGGCGATTAACAGACTCATCCGGATTAACCTTTACTGTATACACCCACTTACAACCAACAACAGACTTACCAGAGGGAAGAGGAACGAGCTCCCAAGTAACATTGTGCCTAAGGGCAGACATTTTCGTATCCATTGCCTCTTTCCAACCAGGATCAGAAATAGCCTCATGTAATTTGGTGGGAATATGGATAGAAACAATAGTAGAAATAAGGGAAGAAAATCTGGGAGATAGGTGATCATAAGACACGAAATTGGAGATGAGGTAGGAGGTGCAAGCATGTTTACCAACGGCGATTGGTACCTCTAAGTCTGATACTTGTGGTGCAGGAGCTAAAGACGGTGGAGAGAACGTGTCAGGATATGAGACTGGAGTAAAATGCCATTTGTAATCAAGAAAGTGTTAAAATCACTAAAGAAGTATTCTTTGACATTATCACTTCTAAAGATACGAATTGAACAACCAAAAAGATTTTTAATTTCAGCATAAAAAACACAAAAGATAGAAAATAATTCTGAACGATCCCTCATCAAGAAAATCCAAGTGTTACGTGAAAAATCATCAACAAACGAGACAAAACAACGACACCCTAAGTGAGACACAGTACGACAAGGACCCCACACATCAGAGTGGACGATATCAAAAGCACGTAATGCACGTTTATTTTCACGAGAAGAAAAAGAAACTCGACTATGTTTACCTAGTTGACATGACTCGCATTTTAAAGACTCAATACGACCAAGACTGGGGACCAACCTTTTCAACTGATCAAGCGAGGGATGACCAAGACGACAGTGTATGTGGAATGGTGAGGCGGAGACCTGACAAGTAGTGGTAGTCGACGGTTCAATATGGTAAAGTCTTCTAGACTCATGTCCTGTTCCAATCGTGTCTCCAGTCTTTAGATCCTGTATCACAACCGAATCAGAACGAAAAGTAACTGAGCAATTGAGTTGTTTGGTTAATTTATTGACGGATAACAAACTGAAAGAAAGATTAGGAATGTATAAAACGGAAGACAGTGACAAGGTAGACGAATGCGGAACAGTACCAATGCCTTGAACTTTGGTTTGAGAACCACTGGCTAAAGTAACAGCAGGTAAGGAATTCGAATAATGAAGATTAGAGAAGACAGTAGGATTACCTGTCATGTGGTCAGACGCACCAGAATCTAAAATCCAAGACTTGGACATAGTATGGTTGGATAAAAGACAAGTGTTGGAGTTACCTAGTTGAGCAATAGAGGCAATCGGAGCGGAAACCTATTGAGCACTTTGGTATTCAAGGAACTACATGTACTCATCCTCTGACAAAGATATGTTCTTGGATGAAGAGGGGTTGCCCGGTGCTGGAGAAACGGAAGAGGCTACATCAACCTGCGTACTCATTCTTGAATAACTGGTCACGTTTCCGATAGGGACAGGGAAACCACGATATTGGACAGCGAAGGCGGCGGACTGCACGCGTACGTCGATTGAATGAGAAAAGAACAAACTGTAGGTGATGGACAACCACCCAGTGCCGAGACTTGGGGGGAAAAAAAAAAATTTCGGGCGGTAGACAGCCGCCGAAAGTTCTTGAAGCGGAGGAAGGCCGCCTGAAAAAAGATTAGGGTTTACGGATGAACTAAAATTTGGCTCTAGATACCATGTTAACTTTGGTAGAAGAGGATTTTAATTACTTATCTACAACACTATATATATACAAGAGAGTAGGAAACCCTAAAATAACCTACCAAAAATACCATCCTATACTAGCCAAACAAAATATAAACCTGTTTTAATACGTCTTTTAACAATTCCATGGTCTATACTCGCAACGACGACAAGTAGAGCATAATATTGAAAACCTTACCTTAGTTCAAGATTTGATTCAACCCAGATATTTTAGTAAGACTCCATCATTCTCTAGCACAAACCCTTGTTTGTCATTAATAAACCTGCATCATGTGGATTAACAATTATTCAACCACAAAGCTAACACAAGGGAATGATAAAGCAAAATAATAGTATTCATTTCTTCATAAACTCCAGCAGCAGATCATTTCTTCGTATATTCCAGCAGAAACAGTTGGAAATAACCAATTCTTTGGAAACATCAACTCCTGGCCTTATTGGAAATATCAGTCTCTTATAAGATTCTAAATGTGAACATTCAGTTGCTGCAAATATTATTAAACACCATATTAAAAGTGAATATGTTGAATATGAATGACACTCACTTTACTGAATATAAGTTTGCAGCAATGTTGTCAGCTGCCTTGTCTCGACTCCAAGTCTTCCCATTGTTTGTAGTTTTTAAAAGAACTCCACTGCCACCAGCTGCCCAAGCCGTCTCCTATAAACAGATCAGGATGAACATGAGGCATTTATGATATATTAGTAGCTGCATACTGTTTCCAAAGTATAAGTGTACTTGAGTCAATATAGCTTGCGGGGTGTGCTATTCTCTTTATATATGCTCCTAATTCTGTCGATTTCTTTCCATGATAAGGCTGGGATGGGGGAATTTTGGATAATGTATTGCCAGCTTTCATTTGCCTTCAGGATCCATTTCATTTCTAAGATCTTTGTCAATAGAAACGAAATACATATTCATATTATACACGCATCAGTTAATTATAAGAGAGAAAAACATGGAGAAGGTCTAAAGAATTGATCACGTGCAAAATCTCTACAACGGATAATACATTTGAGGAAACATTTTTCTCAGAAAGAGTAATGACTTTCTAGAAACTTACTGACCGTACAATGAGACTTGATCAAGTTCCTTCCATTCTTCGTGGTAGAACATATGTGAGAGTTTGAGCTTGAGCTTGGAAAAGATATAGGTATTGATCTCTATTAAAAGACGTATTAAAACATGTTTTTTGTGGCTAGTATAGGATGGTATTTTTGGTAGGTTATTTTAGGATTTTCTACTCTCTTGTATATATAGTGTTGTATGTATTAGTGTTTTAGACAAGCAATGAAAATCCTCTTCTACCAAAGTTAACATGGTATCAGAGCCAAATTTTAGTTCATCCGTAAACCCTAATTTTTTTTCAGGGGGCCTTTCTCCGCTTCAAGAACTTTCGGCGGCTGTCCAACGCCCGAATTTTTTTTCCCCCAAGTCTCGGCACTGGGTGGCTGTCCACCACCTACAGTTTGTTCTTTTCTCATTCAATCGACGTACGCGTGCAGTCCGCCGCCTCCGCTGTCCAATCTCGTGGTTTCCCTATCCCTATCGAAAACGTGACCAGTTATTCAAGAGGATGAGTACATGTAGTTCCTTGAATACCAAAGTACTCAACAGGTTTCCGCTCCGATTGCCTCTATTGCTCAACTAGGTAACTCCAACACTTGTCTTTTATCCAACCATACTATGTCCAAGTCTTGGATTTTAGATTCTGGTGCGTCTGACCACATGACAGGTAACCCTACCGTCTTCTCTAATCTTCATTATTCGAATTCCTTACCCGCTGTTATTTTAGCCAATGGTTCTCAAACCAAAGTTCACGGCATTGGTACTGTTCCGCATTCGTCTACCTTGTCACTGTCTTCCGTTTTATACATTCCTAATCTTTCTTTCAGTTTGTTATCCGTCAGTAAATTAACCAAACAACTCAATTTCTCGGTTACTTTTCGTTCTGATTTGGTTGTGATACAGGATCTAAAGACTGGAGACACGATTGGAACAGGACATGAGTCTCGAGGACTTTACCATATTGAACCGTCGTCTACCACTGCTTGTCAGGCCTCCGCCTCACCATTCCACATATACTGTCGTCTTGGTCATCCCTCGCTTGGTCAGCTAAAAAGGTTGGTCCCCAATCTTGGTCGTATTGAGTCTTTAGAATGCGAGTCATGTCAACTAGGTAAACATAGTCGAGTTTCTTTTTCTTCTCATGAAAATAAACGTGCATTACGTGCTTTTGATGTCGTCCACTCTAATGTGTGGGGTCCTTGTCGTACTGTGTCTCACTTAGGGTTTCGTTATTTTATCTCATTTGTTGTTGATTTTTCACGTAACACTTGGATTTTCTTGATGAGAGATCGTTCTGAATTATTTTCTATCTTTTGTGCTTTTTTATGCTGAAATTAAAAATCAGTTTGGTTGTTAAATTTGTATCTTTAGAAGTGATGATGCCAAAGAATACTTTTTTAATGATTTTAACACTTTCTTGACTACAAATGACATTTTACACCAGTCCTCTTGTCCTTACACTCCCCAACAAAATGAGATTGTTGAAAGAAAAAACACACACTTGTTGGATGTTGCACGCACAATTATGTTTCATGCACATGTTCCTAAGACTTTTTGGGGAGATGCTGTTCTTACTGCCTGCTATTTAATTAACCGTATGTCTTCCACTGTGTTAGGGAATATTTCTCCTCACTTTGTTTTATTTCCAAATGAACAAACTTTCAAACTCCCACCACGTATTTTTGGGGGTGTCTGTTTTGTCCATCAAATGAGTCCTATAATGGACAAGTTGAGTCCTAGATCTATTAAATGTGTTTTTGTGGGATATTCTCGGTCTTAAAAAAGTTATCGATGTTATGATCCCATGTCTAAGAAGTTCTTTCAAAGTGCAGATGTCACATTTTTTTAGTCAACACCGTATTTCTCCACCTCCTATATGTACTTTGAAATTGAGAACTCGATAACCCTCCCTAACCCCGTCCCTCTCCACCCAACCCCCGCCCCTACTGTTGCGAGGCTATCACGTCCCGATTTGCAGGTGTATGTTCAGCGTCGCCAACCGGTAAGTCCTCTAGTCTCATGTCCTGACACGTCCTCTCCACCGTCTTTAGCTCCTGCACCACCACAAGTATCAGACTTGAGGTACCAATCGCCATTCGTAAAGGTAAACGTGCTTGCACCTCCTACACCATCACCAATTTCGTGTCTTATGATCACCTATCTCCCAGATTTTCTTCCCTTATTTCTACCATTGATTCTATCCATGTTCCCACCAAATTACATGAGAGTATTTCTGATCCTGGTTGGAAATAGGCAATGGATACGGAAATGTCTGCCCTTAGGCACAATGGTACTTGGGAGCTCATTCCTCTCCCATCTGGTAAGTCTGTTGTTGGTTGTAAGTGGGTGTATACGGTAAAGGTTAATCCGGATAGGTCTGTTAATCGCCTTAAAGCCCGTCTTGTAGCTAAAGGATATACTCAGATTTATGGCTTAGATTATTCTGACACTTTCTCTCCAGTTGCCAAAATGTCTTCTGTTCGTTTGTTAATTTTTTTGGCAGCTACTCTATCTTGGCCATTACACCACTTGGATGTTACTAATGCATCAATGGTGACCTTATTGAAGAGGTTTATATGGAGCAACCTCCAGGCTCAGGGGGAGTCTGGATTGGTGTGTCGCCTCAAGAAATCACTATATGGGTGTTAACAGTCCCCTCGAGCCTGGTTTGGACGATTTACTAAAGCGTTAATCTCCTTTGGCATGAATCAATGTCCAGTAGAGCACTCGATTTTCCATAAGCGTGCATCCATAGGTCTTATTCTTCTTGTTGTGTATGTGAACGATATGGTAATCACGGGAGATGACAACTTGGGGATACAACAATTAAATTCTTTCTTACAGTCTGAATTCCAAACAAAAGACTTGGGTTGAGTTGAAGTATTTTTTAGGTATTGAAGTTGCCAGATCCCATCTTGGCATCTCTCTCTCTCAACGAAAATATACTCTTGATTTATTGTCAGAAACGGGTATGTTGGGAGCTAAACCTGCTGATTCTCCTATGGATGTCAATACAAAGTTGTCTGATAGCGAGGGAGAACCATTAGACAATCTGGAAAGATATAGAAGACTAGTGGGAAAACTAAAATACCTAACAATAACTCGTCCTGATATTTCATTTGCAGTTAGTACCGTTAGTCAGTTCCTCAACTCACCCAAAACCTCTCACTGGGATGCTGTTATAAGAACTTTGAGGTATCTGAAGAAGTCACCCGGCATGAGCTTGTTGTACAAGAATCATGGTCATCTCGACATTGTTAGATACACTGATGCTGATTATGCCGGGTCCATTACTGATAGAAGGTCTACCTCCGGGTATTGTGTTTCTGTTGGGGGAAACTTGGTTTCGTGGAAAAGTAAGAAGGAAAATATGGTATCAAGATCAAATGCTGAAGCAAAATACCTAGCAATGGCTTACACCTCTTGCGAGTTAGTGTGGATTAAAAACATGTTAGAGAATCTCGGGTTTTAGCAAAATCAGGCCATGCAGTTAGTTTGTGACAATCAAGCAGCTATCCATATAGCTAACAATCCCATGTTTCATGAGAGAACGAAACATATTGAGATTGATTGTCATTTTGTTCGAGAAAAGGTACTTCAAAATATCATCAGAACGACTCCTGTCCAAACCAATGATCAAGTAGCTGATTTGTTCACCAAGGCTTTAAATGGGATTAGATTGAAGTATCTTTGTAACAAGCTTGGAGCATATGACATATATTCTCCAACTTGAGGGGGAGTGAAAAGGTGTATTAAAACATATTTTGTGTGGCTAGTATAGGATGGTATTTTTGATAGGTTATTTTAGGGTTTCCTACTCTCTTGTATATACAGTGTTGTATGTATTAATGTTTTAGACAAGTAGTGAAAATCATCTTCTACTAAAATTAACAATCTCGAACCTGTAATTAATATCTGGTTGAAGATTGGAAGTCCTAAACTGGGAAATACTTAGCTGTTGTCAAAACTCGGGTTAGTTTATCTTTATAATTTAGTTTTTCAGACTCTTAAATGCTGAAAAATAACTGATTGAAACAAACCATGTACAAGTTCTGTTATACCTGTGAGCGGTACCCAACAGCAAGAATCCCAAATCCACGACTCTGTACAGGGATTTCCTCAAACTCCTCTGTGATCTGAAAATATTGGAGGGGCAATAGTTTAAATGACGAAGGTGAAAATAAAGAATATCAACTGAGATAGATGATGCTTGGTAAATGCATAAGACACTATATACTTTCAGAAAGCAAAACACATACCCCTGTGCCTTTGCTCAGGTAAAGTCCACCACCACGCACGAGAAGCCAAAGATCTCCGTCAGCCCTCCAGCCCATACTTTGGATTCTTCTTGCGACAGCCCTGTTATGCGGCTGCCAGTATGCCTGAGATAATACAGAGTCATTTCAAGCCACTCTTATCTTATGCAAAGTTTCATGGACATTTTTCTTTTTGATCTAAAGGATGAAGAAAACAAAGAACGGACGATACTCATGCCATGACAAGTCAAAGGAAGTGGTTCAGTTGCAAAATCTAAGTGTCAAACTGTGGCTTCAATAAATGCACTTAACGAAGTGATAGAATCTCACCTGACCTGGTTCCCACGTGTTATGGGTCGCACTTGGAGTACAAGGTTGCGGCCATAACTTGGAGGCGTTGGTTGCGGGCGATTCGGGAATATCGTCCCGCCGGTGTTTTGGGGCAGATGGCCTTAACGAAGTGGGATCGGAATACTGTTCGACAAGCGTATTCCTTGATGTATGAGGATGGTCTCCACCAAGTTTGGGGTCATTCCGAGTCCGTTAGGGCTTTGGAGTTGTGGTGCGACCGGGAGGCGGTCGGTAGCGCGGGGTTGACAAGGGTACTCTGAGCAGGCGGATCAAACGAAGGAATTTCCTAAAGATATTTTATGGGGAGCTTCCTTCATGTGTTGGGATGCTCTCTATGAAGTTTCAAGTCATTTGGACACCGTTTGAGCAATGAACAAGCCTTGACAACAATGTGCTGTCATTGAGGGGTAGTTTCGAAAATTTAGCATATTGCGAGGGCAATTCCCGAACGATGGAGTCTCGGATGGGGCTCTAAGTGTATGGGATGATTATTGAAGTCAAGGGCTTCGTTTGAGCGAAAACGACAGGCGATTTGGAGGTCGGATGCGGGATTTATGGAAAATCTGCGCTGCTCGGCTAGCACGAGTGTCTAGTGGCGGGACAAAGGAAATTTTTTTTAAGAGTACTACAAGGGGGGCATGCATTGGTGAGCATCGGCTAGTCCTCCCCGTGCTGTGATGGCACTAAGCGAGCACCATGACTGCAAGGGCTGCTAGCATGGGCCAGCACTAAGAACCTAAAAGAGGAACTTAGTGTTCTCGGGCGGTTTGGGAACCAAACGAGCGGCGTGGGACTGTGAGGTCCGCGTTGGGCATCAGTTAGGCCGCAGGGGTTATGTATGAGTTCCCACTAAGCCCAGCGGGCTGTCCCTTTGTTGCTAGACCCGAGAAACACCTCAAGGCCGATTGAGTGATCGGGACAAGTTCTCCAAAGTCCCGTGAACTAACTCGTGGATAAGTGCGAAGGGTTCACGCACGACACGGGGGTCCGTAGGCTTAAGATATGCGATTGTTGGGCAACAACGCATAGTGGGCAACAACGCATAGTGGGCATGATAGCAAGTTGCCTATGAGCTTGAAGACAAGTGCTAAGCTTCGTGCGGGACAATTGTGGGTTGATGGCAAGTTGAATTAGCCTTGGACTTACGAGTTGCCCTACTCGGGCGAGAAGCAAGCGAGGGCGCCGAGGCGCACCTAAGACCGAAGCGTCCCGAGCGAGCGACGAGCACGAGGATTGCGTGTTGGGCGCGCTAGCGACCCTTCATGCCGAGACGGAGCACGTATGCTCCCGTGCCATCAAGAGATGCATTGTTGGGATCCGAGATTGTGGAACGTATGGCAAGCATGCTAGCTTGTAGAACATGAACGGGCGAGTACCGAACACGAAGTGCGGTACGAGTAAGCGTTCGGAAGCTATCGCTAGTGCGCGAATGATGCTAAGTAGAGCAAGGATCATCATAAAGACTCGAGGATGAAAGGCAGACCTAAGGTTTTGGAGAACCTGAGAGAGCCTCACGGGCGAAAAATTGTTCCGCTGCACAAGTAAAAGAGTCCGCCCGTGACACCACGTCAAGTAAAAATTACCACGGCTTGAAACAGCAACATATTTTCCATCAGGTGAGCGATTCACTGTGCTAAAGGTGCCTGTGTAGTAGCTTGCCCCACTGATGCCACTGGAAACTGTTCTGCAACAACATTGGGGAACGACAAAGTAATTATTGTTTAGAACTTGAATTGCAAGCATGGAAATTTGAATAACAAATACCAGTGGAAGCTATTCTTAACA
Organism: Lantana camara; assembly: GCA_037501455.1. Classification (NCBI taxonomy): domain Eukaryota; kingdom Viridiplantae; phylum Streptophyta; class Magnoliopsida; order Lamiales; family Verbenaceae; genus Lantana; species Lantana camara. Next base: position 116,662,628 of record CM074857.1, read on the forward strand.
ACATTTGTATGCAGAGTTTTCTGCTACATTCTGTGTGGAAATTAGATAATGCAGGATGATCATGATGTTTAACACCAGCCCCTTCTTGAAAGTAAATTTTGTCATCCTCTAAAGAATACAGTAATGTTAATCCAAACACACACACACATAAAAAATACTTTCTGAACCTGATAACGGTTATTGATCTTACAGAAAACATGATGTACAGCACTTGCATTTCAAACCCCAATTAACGAGTGAGGCATTAGTGAAATTGAAATTGTAAGGAATCAGAAAAAATGGGTAGAAAAAATAATGTATCAAAAGATACTGTGCCGTATACTATGTTTTTGTGCTTGAATAAGACTTTGCTTCAAATGAGTCTGGAATGGATACAAATGAACGACTCATTGTATACTATTTGATATACGAAAAGTATGCGAGTCATCATTTGTTTCAATTAAAAACTATCTTGAAAACATACCAGCTAGAGACACTATAGCTCAAATCCAAGCAGTTCTCATAATGCATGCTGCTAAGGTCTTGGCATGCTTAATGTGTGATTGAATACAGTATCTTTTCCAAACATGGTTTCAACCAGCCATACACATAAGTAAGAAATATATTCAACATAGAAAGGTTTTTATAATCAAAACAAACACATATTTGAACACAAGATGGGCTATTTTATACCGTGTTGGTTTTTCTAGGGCAACTACACAACATGAAGTATACAGGTTTCTTGGGAATACCATCTACAGCACCATATGAGCTAAGACTCCAGGAAAAGTCACCTGTTTAGTGTAGCTGAAACAGTCCCTTGACTAGCAGCCCTCCAGTTGTATCCTCCATTTGATGTTACGTATATTGCCCCTTGGTCGGTTACCATTTCTGCACCCTTTTCTCCAGTGGCCTTTACATACACCTGTAATGAATAACATAAATATTCATTCTACTTGAAGTGGTAAATGTATTCTCGGTCTTTTGAGTATTTTAAACCAATCTTAATTAAATGCATTTGTAAATAAACAAACAAGATAAATACCATATAAAAGGGCTAGGCACATAGAAGTTTAGGACAGAGGCCTGAAGGCACTGGCAAACCAGAAATATCCAAAAATATATATCCAAGTTGGACAATATCTCACAAGAGCACTAACGAAATATATTTCTTCATGTGACAAGGGAATTGAAATTTGAAAAGAAAATCATTTTTTTAAAAGAAAAAACTAGATTTTTAAGTTTTGATTCCTCCCTATGCATTCTGACAGAACAATACAATGCAACATACTTCTATAATATGCATTAGGACATGTAGACAATGAGGTTGCAGTCATTTTTGTGCATCATCCAACAAAAGATGAAAAACAGTTACCATATCATCAGGTAATTGAGCACTTAACGGTATGCGTTGCCAGGTATCTCCAGCATCTGCAGTGTACAGCAAAATAGCTGGTTTACCAACAATCCAACCTTCCTTCCCTTGAAAACTGATAGAATTGAATCTATAGTTGAAATCTTCATCTTCAGCAGGCCATTGTTATCACTTATCATAATGTCTTATCCCACATCGGTATTGAATTTCTGTTCTCAAAGTTCTCAACTGTCCTACACATTTCTACGATTTATTTAATATATATATATATTTGAAGATTACTCAAAGCATCCATGTGGGGATGTAGCTCAGATGGTAGAGCGCTCGCTTAGCATGCGAGAGGTACGGGGATCGATACCCCGCATCTCCAATTTTTTCACGATTTTTCATCTATTGTTATCAAAAATTACCTTTGGACCCCTTCTATTCTTATATATGAGTCCTTTTGGTTTTCGAAATTATACTTGTACCCTCTTACTCTTATCATCCTTATTCGTTGTTAAATTACAATTAACCCCTTCTTTACGCATTGTTGGGAAAAATATTTTTTGTGAATATTTTGACGTATATTATTGGAGTTATTTGTATTGTCGGATAATCGTAGTATGGAATTAAATATTTATTTTGATGAGATTGAGTAGTTTCCATTGACTGTTTGATGCATATTAACTTGGAAATTTTTGGTTAGGCAGATAATTCTTAAGTATGAGTTTTGTTATTGCAATTTGCACATATATTTTCATTTTTCAAATACCTAACTGAGCCTAATGGAAGGGTGCTTGTAATTTTTAGCAAATTGTATGGGATAATAAAAGTATAATTTCTAAAATTAAAAAAAAAAAAACAAGATCATGGGTTCAAATCCCGCTTAGGTGTACATGTGTAAAATCAAAAAAAAAAAAATTTTGTATCTAAATATGTCTAATCACAAGGGTCTATGTGTAATTCATCCTTACTTTTATAGAGTATATTGTTAATCTAGGACTGTCTCTTGAATTATTTATAATAAAACACTCTATTATTATGAATTTGATTTTACGTAAATATGTTGAAAATTTACAAAATTATAGTGTTTTTCTCGGGATTTTGTATTTGTATATTATTAAATTGTGGCTTATAGGAGACAAATAGGTAGTTTAGTGATAAATATCTATAATAATTTATGAATTTAAATTTTATTGGGGTAATTAGAGATTAATCAACAACATTTCTCTTAAAAAAAAATCTTAAAAGTCCTTATTCCTAGTTCCTATCTAATACGAATATATCACCAACAAACTACGTAACAGTTTTGTAATTGTTGGACCAATTCAAAAGATGCTTAATCGATTTCTAGTGGATCAATGAATTTTAGTCAAAAGATTAAAAAAATATATTATCGATATCATACGTTTAATATTCATTACAATTCTATTTTTTTTTTTTTTTGGTCCAATATTCATTACAATTCAAAGTAACTACTGAATTGTGTTGATTACTCAAAAATTAAAATATATGATACATTTATTTTATAAATAAGAATTTTTGCGGGGTATGCTTAATCGCTTACGGATTATTGTATACACTAGAATGAGAATATGATGATGATAAGAATTTTTTCCTTAGATTTTCCATCGGACAGGTTAAATTTTTCTCGAAGAATTTTTTTTAAATATTCCATCGGACACGGTAAATTTTCTTCTTAAATTTTCCATCAGACACATACGACATAATGAAATAATATTTTTAAAAATATTCATGCATTAAAGTATTTTAACCCCTCGAGGCCAAAAGCAAGAAATTTCGAATACAAATTTTTTTTTTATTTTTTTGGCCTTTATTTACTAATTAATTTAATTTCTTATATAAATGACTCAGGGGAAATTTTAATATTTATATAAGCCCATATATTTCTTAAGTAATTCCAAGATAAGAATTCACAGGCTGAATAGAATCTGATTGAAACAATTCCAAATAATATATGTAATACCATTATACCATATAAATTAAACTTTTGCAATTCATATAATACTAAAATTGTCACATAATTACAAATAAGGTAAGTTGACTTCAAAAAGGTAGGACATTTTGTCAGACAGAGATAGTATGAACAGCATCAACATGCTTCTGGGCTTAAACAATAGCTTCTCTTTCTTCTGTTGCTGTACTTGGTAAAAGCATACCTTTACTTATACCTGTTCTACAACCACCTTGACCAGAAAACCCCATGTGCTATCAAGATTCTATCCATTGACTTGATAACTAGCGGATACGGCGATACAAACTTTTTTGGAATTTCCTACGTAAGTAATGTCGGATACAATATCCGATACGATATAATAAAATAATATTTTTAAAAATATTCGTTCATCATAACTTAAAATGAAGAGACCTGAAAAAAATAATCTAGTATACAATTTCCCACCAAGGTTCCATGATGGCATGTACATCTCTAGCAGTTCTAAAAGAAAAAGAAAATTAACCTCAACTATTTGTCACTAAAACGAAGATTTATCCGATGCTTGGTAAAAATGTATTATTTTTCGTCTTTGCTAATTTCTAACTGAATGAATGCTTTTTCTGTAAATTTACCAGAACTACAAACTAAACTAACCTAATCAACTGCAGTTTTGTTTCTCCGACTAGAGGGCTTAGGTAGGCCATCAAAGATAGGTCTAGTAATCGCAGCTGCAGTCGAAAGAGCCTGAAAATCCGCCTTCAAGCTCCACTTAGATGTGTCCCATAAGGATGACAATGCACTATAATCAGCATCCTGCAAATTTGAGGTACTAGAACACTTTCTCACTCCTCCAACACTTTCCGTTACGGCAGACTCTCCCAAACCACTAGGACTCGAGTTGACTTCTCCCGCATCACTATTGCCTGAGGAAGTTCTGCTTGCTGATTTGGGCCTCAGAGCTATGCGTTTGCCTGTAATAGCTGAAATAGCACTGGTATTAGTGTTATCCTCTTTCAGAAGCTTTTCTGGGGTATTATTGTGGCAAGTAAAATCATCCTCGGATTTCTGACGCCTTCTGACTAGTTTTTCGATCCAATTATCTGAGTCGTTGGTGTCGGGTTCGTGCAGGTCAGATAGAGAGCTGTTTTCTGATCCAAAAAAATTAGCTGAACTTTTTGATTTTCGGTATTGATGGAGGGGAGGGGTGAAAATGGATTTGGGGAATGGGTCATTGTCAGGGTACTGAGAAACCCCTTTCCGATACACGGCCATTTCAAAACCTTCTGGAACAACCTTTTGGCCTGATAGGCCGAGACCATAATGGCCTTGCATTAAGGCTGGAGAATCTTCAGAAGAAGGTTTCATTTTCAGTGATGGAAATGCATCGAAGAAATCAGAATGCCTTCGGGTTAACCGAGTTTTCTGAGAGCTCCTTGGCCTGCAATTGAGTATATATTCAAAATAAGCCACATTTTCATAACTTCCAAAATTATTATAATTTTTTATATAGTTGGTCGAAGCAATCAAGGTATGTGCTTATAAACTCTTAGAACAAAGATGCTGGCACTATAATGCAGATTATAATGATGTGAAGTTCAAAGCAATAAGGGCCATCTTAGAGGCACGTTGCTTCCATGGATACAGTTACTCGGTGATAGAAAGCTCAAGTGCTCAACCATGTGAACCAGTATTTAGCACTTCTATGAGTGTGATATTATGGATATGTTCTATCAAAATACCTAAACTTCGATCATTTCAGGAGTACGTGGTGGTTTAAAGATTGATTCTACACTCCTCCAATTAAAGTAATTAAGATGAAAACTTTGAAGCATAAGTTCAATTCTTCTCAAGCCTGACAGAAATAGAAAACGCAGCGAAGGAAACTGGAATACACCTCCAACCTAAAAATTGGGTATTTGATTAGGACTGAAAAACAGGTCACCTACAGAAATTTCCTATGATTATACCAATCCAAGAATTGAAGAAAGAAATCAGCCAGCAGTTTATTTTGCCGGAGAGCATCATGCATACACTTAAAAGCACATAGTTGTTAGTTTAGACTCTCATTACTTGCTAACAAAGAGAAATAACAAAGCATCAGAAATATTTGGCACAAAAAGTCCATCCCCTAATGTACATATATAGAAATTGTATGCAAAAAAACTTAACGGAACAGAATATCAGTGTGTGAAAAACATGTACCGAGGAGGGATGTCGTGACCATTGGACAAGCTGGAAGAAGGAAGATGCCTCCCTGGTGGTATTTGAAGTGTCTTAAGAGCAAACATTTGGAGATCTGTCACCAACCCGTTTAGCCTCTTTATATCTGCCACCTATCATTACAAAACAAATTATATACAGTCATATACAAGCTGCCCCATAGTTCAGACTTCAGAGCAAAATATTTCAAGTACACTCAGCAACATAAGCATGTGACATACAATCGAAAGGTACAGAGTTAGAGTTAGACTACACAAAATCAACACCGTAAATCATGTTCTATGCATCTAGCAAGCTTTTATCCCGAAATCTCATAGACACCAATTTCGCGCGCAAACCACTACAGATCATGTGCATTTCCACGCAAAAAACGACGATGATTAACCAACACCAACACTTGTTTTATTTTCCATCAAATAACTACACAAAAAAAAAAACGAAAACACAAGAAACGGAATTCGATACAAACAACTGAGGAGACAATGGATAACTGATACCAGATTTAGAACCAAAAAAACCAGAAATTATTCGGAACAAGGCGAAAAAAAAAATGAAACTCAACAAAAAATTTGAAAAAAAATGCCAATCCATACCTCGACGCCGTATTTGATGGCGACGCCGGCAAGAGTATCGAACTTGGAGACGGTGTGCAGTATGCAATTCGCTCCAACGTTCATGTCGGCGGACGGCGAAGATGAAACCGGCAATGATCTCGACGGCGAAGACGATCCAATCATCCTGTGCAAAAATTCTCCTCCATTGTCATTCATTCGCAAAAGCCTCTCTGCCTGCATCCCGGGAATGAAAAACAACAACAACGACGAAGAAGAACTACCAACGATTTTCGAATCTATACATTCCAATATTAATCATCACCAAATGCGAAATACAATCATCCGCAAGCTTAAAAATTGAAATCGCTGCTGAAATATGGAATATCATCAACTTTTTGTGAATAATTTCAGGTGAAGAAGATTTAGGTGAGGAGATTTTGCAGATCTGGGTAAGAGTATTTCGGTGTGGGCCTTCTCTCTCTCCTTCTCTCTATATTTGTGGACATACATATCTACATCAATATATATAGATATAGATAGATAGATAGATAGATAGATAGATAGATAGATAGATACAAATGTATTCCTTAAGAGAGAGAAATTAAATGAAAACATAGAATACAATTAACAACATTTTATTGTGTTATTTAGAAAATTCCTTTGGACCAAAAAAAAAAAAAAGAAAATTCCATCGGACCAAAAAAAAAATTAGAAAATTCCAAATTCCTAAATTACACAAATTAAATATAAATTACTTAGATTGTCAAATATCCTTCAAATGATATTAAATGTCCAAATTTTGTGTGATAAAATCAAATTACAATTTCAAATTTTACTTAAAATTCATAAACTAAGATTATGATGCATCGATATTTAGGAAAATATTATATTATCATGTCGAGGTGTATCGAATATTCATATCGAACATCGTAATCGATACTTATTATTTGGTAAAGTTCAAAAAAAGATCATGTAGCTAAGCTCGTGCACGCATCCTTATTTGTATTTATATATCTATCCGTATAAAAAATTTCTGATACACTACTCGTAAAATACTTTTTTAATCGTATTGAATATTATTTTAATCGTCTGTGACGTAATATTTAAAAAAAAAAATCATACTACTATATTTGTTTTGAATTGTACTTGTATTAACATATTCATTTTGTGTTTGTGTCCGATTATTGTATCCAGCAATGTAAACTATTATAATCGAATCATCTTTTGTGATGATGATGATCCTATAATCCTTTATTCGATGCGAAGGGAGCAACGCGGTTCATAAAGTAACTTTGTTAAGAGACAATTTTGATAATAATCACTCTGAGCTCCCTAATTCAATTTTAAAATATTTTAGGAAAAATGTTAATATTGTTTAGTTTTTTTGGTTTCCCTTAAAAAAAAAATGGAATCATCTTCTATAAAATATTTTAAACTTTGGAGTTAGTTATTTAAGAATGAAAGACAAAAAGCAGTATGTAGAGGTAAATGAGTATAATAAGTTAGGGTAAGAAAGTCAACGCTTTAAGGAATATTGATAAAATAAATAAGAAGCAATTGGGTCGTTATGGGCCACCGACGACTTGTGCATTTTCCCATTGCTTGGGGACAACCTAATATGTCGACACGATCCCCACCATAAAGAAATTATTATTGTATTCAAATAAAATAGTTATATAAATGTTCCAATAAATACGCGAATAAATATTAAATTTTCATCGCAACAATAGTGTAATTTATGTAATTAATGAAGCAAATAATATATATTTGCGTTCCCACTTTAGCTATTAGATCTTGATTTACCTTGATAATTGATCTAGCTCGAATTCTCTCTGTTGAGGTGAATTTCTAAGAGAGAATTCGTTGGATATGGAAGAAGACCGAAAGAAATGAGAAAATGTGAGCTCGAATCAAGTTGGGATAGGTCGAGGTTGAACCAAGCATTGATTTTTCGACACTCAAATCAATATATCGATCAGGTCGAATATATGTTTAAGTTTGAATTATGCAGTAAATGTGTTTACCTAGCGAAATAGATGTATATGATATATATACTACAGTCTGTATGTATAAAGAAGCACACATAGTACGAGATACATTTAATATTTCCTAGGACTGATCAAGTGGAACATTTATGTCATGGAATTATTTAATTTGGAGGCAAATACCCATTTGAATGAGAGACGTTGGATAGGAATATATCATGGCCGTAAGATTGGCTTTAAAAGAGCAGATGCAAACGACGCCGTTCGTACTTATTCTCATCACATCACAGCCATCCAATCTGGCGGTAAGGATCCAATGGTTGAGAGGGTGTTGGACAAGGACTTAATCAAGGCCCTTCATTACGCTAAAGATCCTACGATGGAGGAGTTGCGGGTTGTTAAACATAGGGAGGGGACCAATGATCAGCTGGAAGCTTAAGCAGAGACGTTGCAACACCGTTTTCATTCCTTCATTTCTTGTTAGGCAATTCTAGCTGAGTCACGGAGTTTGTGTGCATGTATTTAGGTCATTTTGTGCTCACTTTTGGAGCAAGTTTGATGTAAGCAAGTTCTGCATTTCTCTCATCCCCTGTTCTTCTATTTTCCCTCCTCCTTTCTCAGATTGTACTGTTTTATTGAGTTTGATTCAATATATCTCATATTTCGTTGGGTTTTGGTGTTAATCGTATTATTATTCATTGAGTTTGTGACATTTGGTATCCAGAGCAAGGCGGTCCACACGGCCTAGCTATGGCAGAAGGATTGAGATGTAAGGATTTACAAGAATTGATAAAGAAACAGGAAGGGGCACTAATTGAAGAGCGAGCTATGCGGGTGGCGTCTGAGCAAAGAATGGATGGTCGATTCAATGACATATCCAGTACCTTAGAGAAGCTGACTTTGCAGATGGGACACATGGCAGATCAGATGCAAAATTACAATAAGAACAAATCTGTATTGGGCGATGGATTGTCTGCATCAGTGGAAAGGGGAGCTGGATCTGTATCTAACCCCTCAATATAGACTGAGAAATTTACGCAGCAATCGCAAGGGAATTATAGGTCTTCATCAGCACAGAAATATATTGAATTCCCAGCGTTTGATGGCACCAACCCCAGAGTTGGATTCGGAAGACTCAAAAGTATTTTCAATTGTTACCTGTGATTCCTGAACATGAGAGAGTTATTTTAGCATCCATTTATTTTTTGGGCATAGTAGGAACATGGTTACAGAGTTTACTTGAAACTAAAGCTAATATAACTTGGGATCATTTGGTGGATGAAGTGCTTAAACGCTTTGACAGTGGTGATAGACATATGGTGGTTGGGGAATTCCACAGATTGAGACAAAATGGTAGTGTTGAATATTATTTAATCCAATTTAAGGAACTTAAGTCCCAGGTGCTGTTGTTTTGCAAGGATTTAACTGCAGAGTATTTTACGGCTGCATTCATATGTGGTCTGAAGGATGAAATTAGAGCTTATGTGTTTGTTGGGAAGCCGCAAACACTAGGGGATGCTATTAGCCTTGCTAAGAACCAAGAGGCTACTATGGATGCATTATTACTCAGAGCTAATGTTTTGGGAAAGAGTAATCAACCATCCAAACCAGTGATGAGAAGCACCAATTCAATCCATCCCATGAAGCCTTGGAACACAGGAAACAAAGGGAACCCACCCAACAAATCTAATCCCATTCAAAGGAATTACTTAACTGATACTGAAATGAGATCTAGAAGGGAAAGAAATCTCTGTTACAATTGTGATGAAGTTTACAGTCCTGGCCACAAATGCACACAAAAGCAACTGTTCATCATAATTCCTGAAATGATTGGGGAGATTTAGAGGAGTACTTCAATGAGGCAGAGACAGGGGAAGAATGTCAGGAAAATGAAGAAGTCACACTATCTATACATTCAATTTCTGGAAAAATTAATCCCCATATGTTCAAGTTCAAATGAGAGATTGAAGGTAAAGAAGCCTTAATTATGTTGGACTGTGGAAGCACAACACGTTTTGTGGATAAAGAGATGGCAAAAACACTCAATTTTAAGAAGGAAGAGACTAATCCTATGAAGGTCAGAGCTGCTGGTAGGGTCCAACTGATCAGTGATGTCATTTTTCCTGAGTTTGAGTGGAAAATTCAGGACCATGCATTCAAATTTCCAACTAGAGTTTTGGATTTAGGAGGGGTAGATATGGTTATAGGAGGTGATTGGCTACACAGCAAAACTCCAGTGGGATTAGACTACAAAAATAAGAGGATTTCAGTATTGAAAGATGGGAAAAGAGTTAATTTGCAGACTCTTAAACCACAATCAGATTTTGAATTTATCTCTGCTGATGGGGTGGAAAAGTTGTTAAAGAATAGGGTTAAAGGAAATATTGGGCAATTATACTCTCTTACGGCCATTCCGATGAATGAAAAGACTGATGACCCAGAGTTGAAAAGAACTTTAAATCAGTTCAAGGGAAGTCTTTGAAGAACCTACCACACTACCACCTAATAGGGATATAGAACACATAATAGAGCTTAAAACTGGAGCTATTCCAAAGAAGCAGGTGCCCTACAGATATTCTCATGCCCAAAAAGATGAGATAGAAACCTTGGTTAAAAGTATGCTGAAGGAAGGTATTATCAGACCAAGTCAAAGCTCTTTTGCATCTCCAGTTTTGCTGGTTAAAAAGAAGGATGGAGGATGGCGGATGTGTGTTGATTAAAGGTATTTAAACACCTTGACAGTGAAACATAACTTCCCTATTCCTGTAATAGATGAACTTCTTGATGAATTGCATGGTTCCAAATATTTTTCCAAGATAGATCTTAGATCTAGGTACTTCCAAATTAGAATGAGGGAGGGGGATATAGCTAAAACTAGTTTTGTTACTCATAATGGTAATGGCCATTATGAATTCCTTGTGATGCCATTTGGGCTATGTAATGCTCCTTCAACTTTCCAGTCTTTGATGAACAAGATCTTTTTCCCTTATCTCAGAAAATTCATCTTAGTTTTCTTTGATGACATCTTGATCTATAGTAAGACATGGGAGGATCATTTGAAACATCTTAACATTGTACTTACCATTTTGAAGCAGAATGAGTTGTATGCTAAATTGAGTAAGTGCAACTTTGGAAAGACAAGTGTGGATTACTTTGGACACATTATTTCTGAGGAAGGGGTATCCACAGACCCTGAAAAGATCAAGGTGATGGTGCAATGGCCAAAACCAAGATCTGTGAAGGAGCTAAGGGGTTTTCTAAGCCTCACAGGGTACTACAGAAAGTTCATTCAGAATTATGGGATGATAAGCAAACCCCTCACTGATCTTTTAGGGAAGGATGGCTTTATTTGGGATGAAAGAGATGATATAGCTTTTGAAGAGTTAAAGAAAGCTGTTACCACAACTCCTGTGCTTGTTCTTCCTGATTTCCAGAAACCATTTATACTTGAAACAGATGCCTGTAACAATGGGATAGGAGCTGTCTTAATGCAACAAAACAGGCCAATTGCATATCTTAGTAAAGCTTTGGGAGCTAACAACATGGGCCTATCTGTGTATGAGAAAGAGTTTCTAGCAATCTTGATGGCAGTGAATAAGTGGAAACATTGCCTCCAAGGACACCATTTCATCATCAAATCTGATCAACAAAGCCTGAAACACATGTTGGAGCAGAGAATAGGCATTGTGTTGCAACAGAAGTGGATTTCTAAACTTCTTGGATTTAACTATGAAGTGCAATACAAGAAGGGAAAGGAGAATCTAGTTGCTGATGCATTATCAAGGGTTGACCATTCTCAATTGCAGTGCAACCTCATTACTTCTGTGGTGCTAGCTTGGGTGATAGAAGTCAGTGAATCTTACCCTCATGATCCAATATTTTCTCATATATTGCAAGCAAAGTCAGTGGATACTAATACATTTCCTGAATATTATTGGCAAGGTGGGCTTTTAAGGAAGAAGGGGAAGGTGTGTGTGGGTAATGATTTGGAATTGAGGAGGAAGATTATCCATAATCTGCATGATTCTTCTTTAGGAGGACATTCTGGCATACATGGTACATATCAGAGGGTCAAATCAATGTTTACATGGCCAAAACTCAAAGAAGATATAGAGAAATGGTCAAAGAATGTGATATCTGTCAAAAAATGAAGCATGAGAATGTGAAATATCTAGGGTTATTACAACCAATAGAAACTCCAGATCAGGCATTGATCCATATCACAATGGACTTCATTGAGGGCTTACCAAAATCTGAAGGTAAGGATGTTATATTAGTAGTGGTGGATAGGTTCAGTAAATATGCGCATTTCTTTGCTCTGTCACATCCATTAACTGTTGAATCTATAGCTAAGGTTTTCTTAGACAATGTGTACAAGCTTCATGGAATGCCTCACTCCATCATAACTGATAGGTGCAAGATTTTCACTAGTAATTTCTGGAATGAATTGTTCAAGATGACTGGTACAACTTTGGCTCTAACTACAACTTATCATCCTCAATCTGATGGGCAGAGTGAGAGGGTAAATCAATGCCTAGAAACATACTTGAGATGCATGTGCCACATGAAGCCTAAACTGTGGAAGAAATGGCTGTCTATGGCTGAATATTTGTATAACACAAACTACCATAACAGTCTTAAATTAACACCATTTGAGGCATTGTATGGTTACAGCCCAACTAAAGTGATTCTTGGACCTTACTTTGAGACTGAGAACAGTGGTGTGAAAAATCTAATACAGGAGAGGGTCAGATTTAATATCATTCTCAAACAGAATCTGAAGAAGGCTCAGGACAAAATAAAAATGTATGCTGATAAGAATAGGACAGAGAGGTCCTTTGATGTAGGAGAGATGGTCTGCTTACGTCTCCAACCGTATAGGCAAAGCACAGTGGCACTAAGGAAGAGTATAATTGTATAAGCTATCACCCAAGTATTTTGGTCCTTACAAGATCCTATCCAAAATTGGGAATGTTGCTTATAAACTGGAGTTACCCATGGAAGCTTAATACATCCTGTGTTTCATGTATCATTACTTAAGAAAAAAATTGGTGATAAGCATGTTCCCTGCAGCAGGTTGCCTGAGTTCAATGAAGATGGTGTTTTCAAAGTCTTTCCCATGGCAGTGTTGGACAAAAGGCTGATTCCAAGGGACAACAAACCGGTGGCTCAAATTCTGGTGCAATGGAATCATGGAACCAAAGATGATGCTACGTGGGAAGATTACAATGCCATAGTGTCCAAATTTCCAGATTTTGATCCTTGGGGTCAAGGATCTCAAAAAGAAGGAGGTAATGTCATGGAATTATTTAATTTGGAGGCAAATACCCATTTGAATGAGAGCCGTTGGATAGGAATATATCATGGCCGTAAGATTGGCTTTAAAAGAGCAGATGCAAACGACTCTATTCATACTTATTCTCATCACATCACAGTCATCCAATCTGGCTGTAAGGATCCTGTGACACCCTTGTCCCACATCGGGAAAGTATAAGGATTAAGTTCAGTATATAAGTTAAAGAGTCCAAATATAACCAATGAATATCCCTTTTGGGCAAAGGTTTAGGCCCAATTTCAGGTTATACTCGGTGGGCTTGGAGACTTGCACTGGCGTCCAACCGGCCCGCGGACCCGGGGCGTGACAGATCCAATGGTTTAGAGGGTGTTGGACAAGGACTTAAGCAGGGCCCTTCATTACGCTAAAGATCCTAGGGTGGAGGAGCTGCGGGTTGTTAAACGTAGGGAGGGGACCAATGATCAGCTGAAAGCTTGAGCAGAGACGTTGCATCACCATTTTCATTCCTTCATTTCTTGTTAGGTAATTCTAGCTGAGTCACGGAGTTTGTGTGCACGTATTTAGGTCATTTTGTGCTCACTTTTGGAGCAAGTTTGATGCAAGCAAGTTCTGCATTTCTCTCATCCCCTGTTCTTCTATTTTCCCTCCTCCTTTCTCAGATTGTACTGTTTTATTGAGTTTGATTCAATATATCTCGTATTTCGTTGGGTTTTGGTGTTAATCGTACTATTATTCATTGAGTTTGTGACAATTTAATACACCTACAGCAATGACGACCGACAAGAAGAAGTGTCAGAGTACGGACCAACTGGCTGGATCTGCATTTAACTACATGTTTCAAAATCGACTATATATACATTAGTTTATTTTCTAAAATTCTACTTATTTCTCATGAATGACTAATGAGTAATGAGGGTATCAGTTATATATTTTCTTTAGTAAATGAAGATTGTTTCCTGTTCTGGTTGAACCGAAGAGGTCGACAAGACATCAAGATGCTGCTCAAGATTTTATTCTAATAGCATTCGCCGATATGCACTAAGAATGAACTAGGATGCATCAAGATATTACGCATGTCGCATGATATCGAAAATTTTGGGTTGAATTGAGTATTGAACACTAGAATACATTAAATGTGCACTTGAATATACTTAGGGACATTGTAATTAGGAGAGTCTAATTGAGTGAAAGAGACTCATTCATTTTTAACTAAATGCTAGGGGTTTGAATCCTGACTTTGGATATGAAACAATTTTAAATTTCTTGACTAACTGTCTCATCCTATGAAATGCTTATAAATTAACGAAGGGACTAATTATTATAGTCGACAATAGATACCCTAATTTAGTAAAAAAGAAAAGAAAAGAAAAGAATACTTAAGAGCAATGAATATGGAATTGAGGATCTGAGGGGATAGTATATGGATCACTTGCCCTAATTTCTCTCAACTATACCTTGTTTTGGGTAAGAACTGCTATAAAAAGACCAAGGGTTACTTTTTTTTCATTTTTGATCCAAAGGAAATATTAGTTATGCAATATTATTTTTTGGGAGTTAATTTTCATCATATTTATTAGTTAAAATTAAGTTGTATTTGCACATAAGTATTCAACGAATAATCTTGTGTTTGATACTTTAGTTTGTGAAAAAGCTTCAATAAGTTGTAGTTAATATTATCTTAGATATGTTAAATTTTAATGAGTTATAATTAATATTATGTTAGATATGTTAGATCACAAATTATAATTTTACCTAATTACAATTTCAACTCTTTTCTTTTCTTCGTTTTTTTTTATTTTTATTTTTTATTGTTATTGTAATATCACCTAATCACACATACTCTCCATGATTTTGTAATAGAGGTTAATATTAGTAGCGGGTTAATATCACCTAATCAAACTCGAATAACCTAATATTATCTAACCATTAAATGAAATTAAATCAAATAAAAATGTTTAATACATCATAACTAGCAATTCCTAATTTTATTCTCTAACATACTCTTAGCAGTGTTTTACTTATTTGTTTTTTCATCCCATTAGATTGGGTTATGTAAATATAAAAATTGGTAGGATAGCTCAATCTTTTAAAACGGTCTTTCTTATTTTACTCTAGTAAAAATTTAGCTATTTAGTAACAACATTTTTTTTCTGATATACGAACACTCAAAAGGAAATTTTATTTAGTAACAGCATTTGAAATGAGTTAAAAAGTCAAAAGTCAATACAACAATAATACCGACCCATTTTGTCTTTTATTATCATATTCCATTTGATTTATTCTTGAATATTTAGTCTTTTTAAGCATTTATTATCACATTCAATTTGATTTATTCTTGAATTTAGTGAAGTACGACCTTTTCTTTTGCAACATAGATGAGCATGCTATACAACAACTCCAAAAATCAATAGCCCATTTACCTTGGGTAACATGAATTTGTTTTATGCCCAATACTTTTTCTTTCATAATAAAATCAATATTTCTATTAAAGGACAATATTGAAAATTAATCATTTTATATAATAAGTTGCAAATGACGAAGTAAACAATATTGTTATATTGTCATATTAAACTACTTTTTACATACTCAAGTAAACAATGGATTAATTACACAACTCAAGGATAATTTAGTTGTAATCGTATCCAATTGGATTGCAAAATGCCCAAATAAACTAATGGTTGGATGAATTGATTTTGGTATCCCAAATTTAGGGTAAATTACAAACCAGCCCTTTCAAATTTCAAAAATTACAAACGCCCCCCCTACGTGCAGGCCTATCTCGCAATCACAACGGAAACGTGCAGGAACACAATGATCCCATACTGTAAAGTGGTTTTAAAAAAGAAACATTACATCTACACCCCCTGAGATCTAACCAAGTCACGCACGCGTTCCGTTTGGCTCGTTTAAGAAAATCCCCTCGAGCTTCCTTAGCTAAGAACTCCGGCAGAGCAACTGACACGCAACTCCATTGGGATGGGAAACCAATACATTGGTTTCGCCCGTGTCATGTTCCTCAAGTCGTTGAAACTGGCCGATCTATCTTATGACCACCAACCCTCAGGAATCACAAGTGCCCCAAATTCATCATCGCATCTTTATATTTCAGAAATCGGCACCACTACCACCAGTTTCAACTTTCGAACAAGAAACAGCACGGTCTCAACGAGACAAATTTTTTTTCTTAACTTTACCATATAAACGGTGTCCGACTCAATAAATAGTATTTAGAAGTGTTAATTTTATTTTCAAGTTTTGAATCTTAAAAAATGTTCCAGGAGTTAAAGAGTATGAGTTTTGAATTTCATTTAGGCTCTAAGGGCTTACAAATTAGTGAAACAATTATTATTACTAGTACCTTATAAGCTCGTGATCTTGTTTTTATTCTAACATATTGTTAGGCAGGTCTAAAACAAATTAAACATATAATAGAGTCAAGTTTCATACCCAAATGAACATCTAAAAAATAATTACGAACAAGATCAATACCTAAAACCATATTTCGAACAAACAGGCTAACGATTTGTGTATAAAAGATGAGATATTACTCATGAGCAATGATGCACAGACACAAGAAGACATATCCTTTTCTCAAGTTTAATACATCACAAGTGTCGGGCTCAATGTCCAACATAACACGAATACACGATATAGCAAAATGATATTGTTATGTAGTACGTGACACGTGCATCATACGCTTATAACTCAAATGAAACCAAAGTGCTTACTATAAAAATAAATCAAAACACTCACATCGGATATAATAGTTCGATTTCATTATTTTATCTGACTTGGGGAATACCTAAGTACCTAACTATACATAAATATATGCCTAATCGTAATTAAGCCAGAGTTTTGTCAAATCATAGCTACTATGCTTCATATTCTAAAGCAAATTCAGCCACACAAATACACAGTTCATAAAAAGTCTTCGGATCTACATAAGTAATAAAAATTAACATAATTGCTTAATTTACAATGCCTCATTTCCTCCAATGAAACCTTGCACAAGTACTTTGAATTGTTCTTGGTTTACTTTACTTATTACCCTCATGCTTTTGTCATGTTCATTATTGTGGTATGCTACAAGGACTCTTAAGGATTTGCAACATATGGACAGAGAATACTGATTATGAACAGACCTGAAACTGTAGCCTAAACTAAACTTAAATGTGATATATATGTTATAATTACAAGATTGAGTGAGTATGATAAGATAAATGGCTTACACTTGGGAGTATGTCTCTGGTGTGAGGATGCATTTGTCAGGAAAAGAATTCTACTATAGATGTTTCTGCAAAGGGTCTCCACTCTCCACAGTTTCTCAAAAATGATCTCTGTGGAAGCACTTTAGAGACAATTCCTCACGGCGTAGCCTCTAACCTGAAACAATTGGACCGCCCATGACAAAAGATACAGTAATAAAACTATAAACCAACCAAAAATGGGTAAAAAAATAATTATTATTTAGTTTCTTCTAATAAATATATAGTTGTTTGGATGAAATGAAGTGTATGCGGTGCGCACGTGCACAAAAAATGATCATCTTTGTTCACGGTATGTAAAATTCTTCCCAAAAATGTTCATCTATCCTGGTGCAGCTTAAAGTAATACAATTTTATATTTGCATTACATTGAACTGTTTTCCAACTTAGTCAATTGAATATAAGAGTTTTCCAACTTAAGGATATTTAGAGATGAGAAATATGCAACAAAGGCCAAACAAAACCTGTTAAGTCTCCTCTTATGCGGGCCTCCAATTGTTTCCAAATATATCTGGTCTTGATGGCATCATTGGAATACCATGAACTGTGATAAAATATAGCACAAAGTTGCATCAACATATATTGCACTCTCAACATTAAAGACTTCCATGGATGGTAAACAGTGATACATAGCAGCAAGGTCACCTGATAATGAGTTAACTGGCAGACTATTTGCTGCAGAGGGTTGAAAATTAAGCGCATTAGCAAGAGGCCTTTCAGGAGGTGGTCCGAAATAAACTGCAACAGATAAATCACATATTCTCATGAAATCAGTTGTCCTTCTACAACACTAATTATGTGCAGTGGCAGAAGTAAAACCGAGATGAAAGGCATCAGTAACTGATTAAGTTAATACACAGAATAAAACCAGCTGCAGAATAACTACATTACAGGCAAAAACCTACAACACAGGATAAAGTTCTTAAAGAAAGAGTAAGTGTAACTGTGTAAGATGAAAGGCATCAGTAACTGATTAAGTCAATACCACAGAATAAAACCAGCAGCAGAATAGTCACAAGTAAGATGAATTATACAACAGTTAGAACAGGCACAAATCAATGAGTAATTACATATGTTACCCTTTAAGAACCTACTACAGAGTAATTTCTTGGAAACACCAATAGATGATATACTCTGCCCGTCATAAATGTCCATGCTATTATCTATTGATCCATGTACTCTTTTCTCAATATTCTTGACTGGGTTAATCCACTCAAAGAAGGTAATGCAAGCCACCATCTAAGAAGATACTTTGAAGCTTGCCGCTTGTGGTATAAAATTCAACAAGTGATTGCTGTAACCCTAAAAAAAAATAAAACTCTGTAGCAATGTAATAATAATACACACCTTGCATACGCCATTGTTCATCAGTAGCATATCTCCTTACACTGCTGGAAAATTTTGGCAATGAATAGGAGGGACATTGGTGTTGCTGCCCTGCACTTTGGTAGGAGAAACGACTGCTTGTGCTTTTAGATGGGGGTTCAGGATGCAAAGCCCTTTGTGCAAAAGGTGTGCCAGACAGAATTGGCTGCCTCTGTTGAGAAGCCTTGGGATTCATATATGCATCACCCTGCCCATATTCGACAAGGCTCGATGAAGTACAGCCAGATTGTTCTTTCGAATTGCTGACTGCAGCTGGAGCTAAGAATGGTGATTGCTGTGAAAATACTTCATCACTGACTGCTGCATCAATATGAGAACCAAGAGTGCTGGAAACCGTATGGGCATGTGGAATTACCTGAAAACACAACAGTTAGCGATCTTCCCATTTCCATAATATAACTCAAATGTGTCCAGATAAATGGATAAACATGCACATCAGACAACTTACAGTGGGTGTTCCGCCAATTTCATGAGGTAAAGGAGGTGGATGATAAGCTAATGGCTGGGATATCAATACAGGCTGAGGTGGCAATGTTTGCTGGGAAAGAAACGGCGGAGGACCAACAGGCGGTGGAGGGAATAGCTGTCGTTGTGAGGATGGTGGGGGTGGTGGCGGAGATGGAGATAATGAGGGTGGTGGTGGAGGTGGTGGTGATGATGATGGAGTAGGTGAAGTGGGTAAAGGTGGAGTTACAGGAGGAGAACTGGGTGGCAATGGTGGTGTGCCCTCAGGAGAACGCAGAAACTCAGACATGTTTGAAGCTGATTCAAAGATCCCAACTAATTTTGGCTCAAATGAAGAAGCCTCAGGAGTGCCGTTGGCAAACGATGTTTTTTCATCCTTTTGGTCTCCAGAAACATCTTCCATTTCGAGCTCACCATCAACATCCTCTAATATGCAGTGTCGCCTGTCACTTGGAGTAACAATGACGTTCTCAGGATCCTTGCCTGCAGAAGGATGCTCAGATTGTGATGTGGCGGAAACCTCCTTGCATAACTTTGTTGGGAAGCTGTCTATATTTTCTTCCTCTTCTTCTTCTTCTTCAAA
Organism: Lantana camara; assembly: GCA_037501455.1. Lineage (NCBI taxonomy): Eukaryota > Viridiplantae > Streptophyta > Magnoliopsida > Lamiales > Verbenaceae > Lantana > Lantana camara. The sequence goes on from CM074857.1 coordinate 116,682,675, forward strand.
TAAATGTGATGATACCAATCCAGGTAACTGAAACGTAGCATTGCTGAAAACAGTATGTAACAGAAAAAAAGATGGCCGTTAGACCAAATAAACGACATTCCAGCATCTCGAGAGTAAACTAAAGAAAATTTACAGGATTTTAAAGAGTAACTAAAAACACGTTCCTATTTAAGAAAACCAGGCTCCACATATCTATCTACACAGAACATCCAGCAATATTCATAGAGGAATAGAAAAGCATGAATACCCCCTACCAAAAGAGAATCTCATGCTAAACCCATAATAAGATAGAGGAAATAAAAACGAAAAAAGTTGCGCAAGCACAGCAAAGAGTAAGGCCCAGACCTCCCATACTCATCCAGAAATATGCCTTCCATTTCTCTGATAGGATCATCAACAGATCGTTCAGATCGAGAAGGATACCTTAGAGAAACCCCAACGGATGTATCATCATTTATTGTACCTATATCATCAATGTAACGTCGAAGAATAGATTTTGGCAAGATTTTTCTTTCAAGCCACAACCTCAAGACCTAGAAAAGACAATAAACTCAGTTAATCCTTTTTCTTTTATTTAAATAAATAGTAAATTGGTTCATTGAACTGTACAAAGAGCCACTGTCACATGGGTTTATAGTCACCTTACGACATTGACGGCGATTTTCCTGAGCACCTGTCCCAGGAGGAGCAGCAGCTCCAATGAGACGGGGTAATGCTGCTTGAACCATAGGAATGTAAGACGCCCCAGCAACTCCTGAAGCATATAACAAGCAACGAATCAGAAGATTCCCCCACCAGATGGAGACGGTAAACAGATCAAGAAGAGAACCTTCTTTTGGAAACAAATATGAGAACACGCAAATACACTAGTTATATTTTTACAACAGGTGAGCATCTGATCAAAGTCACAACAATAGTTTCAAGCATTGAAATATCATTAAAGAGGTGTTTTCTTTTCTCTCTTCTCTTTTTGGTGGATTTGAGGCTGGGTGCACGACTCTTATCTGGTTATAGCAAGTGCATGTGTGTGTGTCTCAGAGTAAGCGAGAGAGGAGTCACACAATAACATATTTGACACCTTCATACCTTTCTGACTATAAGAGCACTGCGTTATTGAATCGACTAGAAAAAAAAGGTCCACTTTCCGATGGAAACTTGGTTCGCTTTCCAACTTCCGGATGAGAAGTTCAACAACCTGCAAAAGATCAGGTTTAAGTGTTGTTCCAAGGAATGAATGATATGTTCAACACAAATCCAGGAAAATGATAGTACGTTCAGCACAACTTATTCTGAAAATACCAATCAAATCAGAACACTTGCATAAGAAGGTTGTAAAGTACATATTACCTACCTCATTGGCAATTCCATATTTTGCACAATCAATTGCAAGGCGAGTTGCACGACCAATACTCTCTTTGGTCCTTGACAGCGTCTCTATCATCCCTTCAAAAGCATCACGAGCAACAGCTGCCTCAGAACCCCCACTTAGAGAACTACCAGTGGTTTGATGACCTGAACTCAACCTTCGCTCCTCAAGTCCTTCATTTTCATGTCCATTGATAGATGAATATTGGTGAATGTCAGAAGAAAGAGATGTGGGATGTAGTGCTTGTATATCTAATTGAGTTGTGTTGCTTGATTCAACTGCTAATGTGGCAGATGTAGGGCTAGAGTTCTGCAAGTGCGCTTGCCTCTTTCTCGCCTGAGCAGTAGCAATAAGATTTCTCATGGACATGGAAGAGTCTGAGGTTTTGAAGTCAACTGAGAAGCTTGTTTTGGTGTCTTTACGAACATTCAGCCTGAGCAAGATTGATTGAAGCATAAGCAGCAACAACAAAAATATTAGAATTATTTGTATCCACCAAATTCAATAGCTTCTGATTACCTTTCACCAAGAGAGCTAATACTTTCATCAGGATATCCGACCACTGAAACAGGATTATTTAGCTGGTAATCTGAGTTTAGAGTAGTTTCCATTTTCACCCCGGAAGAAATTGGATTGCTTTTTTCATTTATTGATTGGTCAAGAGATGAAGCTGACCTATCAGCAGATATGGGCAGGCCCCTGTTTACTCCTGATGACACATTCTTCTGAGAAATACTCACCGATGCATTACTGAAGTGCTTCTTTTGTGGTTCAGCTGATGGTCTTGGAGCTGTAATTGATCGAGGGGACCTTTTGGGACAAACTACATCTGGTTTATTCTCAATAATAGGTGCAATACTGAAGTGCTTCTTTTGTGGTTCTGCTGATGATTTCAGAGCAGTAACTGAACAAGGTGACCTTTTGGGAGAAACTACATCAGGTTTAACCTCCATGATAGGTGCCTTATTGAAGTGCTTCTTTTGTGGTTCTGCTGATGACTTCCAAGTAGTTGATCGAGGAGACCTTTTGAGAGAAAATATATCTGGTATAGCCTCCATGAAGGGTGATTTCGCAGAGTCTAGCCAGTATGAACCAGGAGATACATGTCCATTCGATGATTCTCTAGTCCTCTTGTCCGTGCTTTGCCGAGCAGTTGTTGATGAAGCTGTATTGGATACTCCAGAAAATTTTGCCTGTTCTCTTAAGGCATCATCAACTACTGGTTTTTTGAAGACAAGTTGACCATTCGGATCTCTCTCGCCACCACGCATACCATCTTTCTTTTTTGAATCTGGTACACAAGAACTAGAAACCTTGCTGGTGAATCCTCCATGGATTGGAGTTTTGGGCAATTCAACATCATCATCATCGCATAGGCGGACAGCTCTTCGCTTTTTGGTCTGCTGCATAATGGGAGATTGGACTTTGTTAGAATGCACCAAACCATTTTTACATGATTCAAAATTTCCTGGTTTATCTTCAGAAATCAAAGCAGCAGATGACATCACCTCCGGTGCTTGGCAATGCCGCTTTGTTGGAGGGAGATCATCTTCATCAGTAAATTGGTTGGACCCTTTAGTACTTATCTGTGCTCTAAATCGCTGATGATTCTCAGCCTCCCCACCTGATATTGACCTTTTAGATTCTACATTGTCCGATTTGTAACCCAGATCAACAGAACTTCTAGAACCATCATTCCTGCTAGTTTGGGTTCTTAGCTTGCTAGGATCATTCATAATGCCAGTATATTTTGACATTTTGGCAGGAAATGGAGCTTCATTAGTGCAAGAAGTTCCTTTTTCTTTGACATGTTGGAACTTCATTTTTTTCCTGGAGATACCTTCGTGTTCCTCAAAAATAACTTCATCCACTCGGCCTATTGCCTCAGAATGCCTTGTCTCTTTCAGCAATCTTTTTCCCGTCTTTTCACGTTTTGTCTCACCTTGTCTTTGTGAACAAGACTTCAAACCAGAACCCATATCAAGTAGCCCTATGGTCTCCAATTTGCTGTTCAGCCCTTCCCTATCCATCTCGCCATTTCCACCAACCTCTAAGGCCTTATTGACAACTGGATTGACAGTAAGTGTGTCCGATGCAAGATTTTGTGTCTTGTTATCATCTCTAATGCTGCTCAAGTCTTTACGTTGCAACGCTTCAAATTCTTCACAAATTTCCTTAACTGCTTGTGAAAAGTATCTGACTGTCTTACCCTGGCATCGAGCAGACAATTTATGTTTGGATTCAATCGTAAATGCCTGGATATCCGCAGCAGCAACAAAACCTCTGTTAATAGAGAGTGAAATCAGACCGTGCAAAGTACAAAACATCTCTTTTCTTTCTGTTTCAGATATATACCACAGCATGGCAAAGCAACAAAACTTGGAGGATGTATGAACATGACAAAGAGAAGAAATAACTATAAATATATCACTTTTACGTGAGCTGGGAAATTCTCAAATATTATGGTCAATATAATTTGGTTTAACTAAATGACGAGTAAAATCATGTGTCAACGCATAGTATTGCAAATATCAAAAACAATCCCAGCATCAAATAAATTTACCAACCAGCAGGCACTTTCAGATGCTACTTTTGAAACTAGTAGTCATTGGGGAAGGCAAAAAATAGACTACAAAACACTCGAAGCAATTACACATAACACATTTAAAACAATGGTGGACAAAAAAGATCCAAAACTTCAATGCTTTAAAAAAAGGATGACAAATATGTTCAAGCATGCAAACCATGCAAAGAAAGCACAAATTTCAGTGCACCTGAAGACGCTTGGAACAAAGTATGTGACTCATGAGAATATTGCATTTGGTACTTTCAGTATTTATAGAAATAGCCACTTGTGATCTACAAACTTCGATTTATATGAGTGTATGGGAATTAGATAATTGGGTCTGAAAAATGGCAATTCATATAAGGTTTCTATAGTTTAAAAAAAAAAAAAAGGTGTTAAATGGAAGGTAATAGTTTAGTCCTTCAGATACACAAAGGCACAAGACAAACTACATTATGAAAGAACAGAACTTTAAATCTTTGAACTACGGGACACAACCTTCTAAGTAACGGTAGGAGGCCACAAAATCTCTGTCTACACTCTCTCTTTTAAGTTCTACCAGCTTAAACCCTGTTCTGGACTTGCAGAATGTGCTTCAGATTTCCAGGAAAAAAATGGAGATTGCTTGCCGGAATACCACAGCTAACTTTCCGGATCTTGTCAACAAATTCACAAGATCTAAATTTTCAGATAATGTAGCTTGCAACAACAAAACTCACAGAGAAAATACAAGAAAAGGGCAGATGTAATTCTCTCTCATTCTGCCCTAATACACTTCAAATCACTTTCTTATCTGTTTATCTCCTTTATGTTACAGCTCTCCCTATGTTACAGTATGATTGCAAACGACCCATGAATCACGCAACTGATAGTGTCCTCAATCAACAGAAAGTACATTCATCGAAAAGATAAGCAGAAGTTGAACTACAGAATCACACTTCCCTTATTGAGGAAGTTTACCACATGGAAGGCATGCACCCCAGACTCTCGGAAGAGGGACAGGACATGGCAGAAATATAAATCAACCATTACCTATTTATTTCTTCTCAGGCCAAACACCGGAATAGAATATAGAACAGAATAGGTTGTCTGTGTTAGCAGTCCAACTAAGGTAGACAGCATCTATATGCATCCCAAGACCCTACTCTTAATTCATAATTGCTTTATATATATATACATCCTCAATTAGCATGTCAGCATCATCAAAGGAATCACAACGAATGACAGTCACAACAATCACAAATGCGTCCGCAACAGGCTGTATGACTAATGTAAGTGACTAATGAAGCACAACCACAAGCAACATGCAAACCAAGAATGCTTGAGAAGGAACTTCCTCCGAGCAAATTGCGCCACATATTTTTTAGAAGGCCCATGACAAAGGAGCAATCAAAGTCTGAGTTTATGGAATGTCCCAACAGAAGTGTCAGAGAATGACTTCTTGGAGTCCCCCAAAAGGCAAAGGAAACCAGAAGCAAAGCTTATTTTAACATTGCCTAGCTTTACTCACTAAAAGTTTCAAGAAATAATCAAAGCCACTTACGGCAAGACACAAGGTACAAATTTCTCATTTAGAAGAGGCTTATTTTAAGGGCTTCCCCAGCTATAATATAAAAATATTCAAGAAGCAGAAATTCACCACAAGGAGATCCTAGGAACAATTCATTAGAAGAAGCTTTTAAGGGTTACTCCAGCTCTAATAACTAAAAGAATCAAGAAGGGAAAGTCACCTTCAGGGAGATCCAAGGAACAAAATTTCTCATTTAGAAGATAAAGATTCGAATTCATTCATTGTCCCTAAGAAACCCCACTAAACGAGTGCCATCAGAGGCAAAGTTCAATTTTCTAGGATTACAAAACCTAACGATTTCCCATACAACAATAGTTTTACTTGTGCCTCAGATGGTAAAACTGAAAACTTTATCCTTACAATCATTTGGCAATCAAGCCCTTTCATATATGTACAAGGAGAGAAAGACAAATGGCAAGCGCTTACATCTCTGATGTCCCAAAAAATTGTACGAAGCACTTTTTTGGGTCAGGAGCACGGCCCCAATCTTCAGGTCTGCTTATCTGGATAAAGCCATAAAAAGGTTACCCCACCAGCGTAACTTACAGTTGACCTTAACATTGCTAAGAAAATCCAAGACTACATGCAAATCCAGGATATTATAAGCAGTCAACCCAATTGAGGCAATAAATGCACCTCTAAGCAAATAGGGGAAGCAAATGAAACACATGATAGAGAACATCAACATGAAAGCTTATGCTCAAATATAATGAAGACAATAGTTAGTTTAATTTCAAAAATTATGCAGGGAATACAATGATCTGTTATCTTGACAGCAGAATTCGGAAGCAGAGAGACACCACACTACCCAAAATAAAACTACTGCATACCTGAAAGAAGCTAAGAATAGAACAATATTACAAATGTGTAGACGGCACGGAACATATAGCTTGCCCGTGAAATTCTGAATCGATGCAAATGCATATCAAAAACACCTTAATAACGACAATCCCAAGATTCCTTTTTTATATATATATATATATATATATATATATATATATTTCTTTTTACTCCAAAACCTAATACCATGTTTCTCCTGAGCCAACTACCCACCGCCCAAGTTAATTCTACAGATGGGTCAATTATCCAATCTTGCATACCAGCATCAGAAACACCAACAACTTCCCCCCACCCACCCCGCCTCTTACAGATGATAGCACAAACCCACAATTATCATAAGCATAATCTATTCCACGGTATTACTTCCTAATAAAAGTACAAAACTCAGCTCAAGGCAACTGCATAAGTTCAAGCAAAAGCAAAAGGTAATAAGCTGAGGCAAAAGCAAGCGAAACAAATCCCCACAAACATAAATTGCCCTAATATAGAATTCACCGAAATTGGGCGATAAAAATAACGAAATAGGAATTGGAAAAAACGGCATTAAGTGAAACAAAAAACGAACCTTGGCAGGCCAAGCAGGAAATCCCTTCACCTTGGCAAGGACAAGATCACCCAAACTCAACTCGCTGTTGGAATTCACCCCTTTCGCTTCACACTTCTGCGGAGGGGCCATGGCCCCCCAAAATCCCACCCTTATGTAATTGTGCAAAAGCAACCAAATTTTTACGCGTACGACTCACGACAAACCACCAACCGTAAACGAGAGAATCGTTCACCGGTGCAGCCACCGGCACGGCATCAACTATTCAACTCCGATCAAAGGTAGAAGAAGAAGATACTCAATTTATTGTATGTGAAAACAGAAATAAATAAATGAATAGTGGTGGTCTGGTGGATGAGAGGGAGATGAATATACTGTTCAGTAATACATTGTTTATTTATTTATTTATGTTGCACACGTTATATATATATATATTTGATTGATCGAGTCGGAACGGATCGCTTAGAGCTCCTTTACTTTTCTAGTTGGCTAACCATTGCCAATGGGTTGTTTATGATTTTTTTCTTGGTTATATAAACCGGTGCCCTCTTTACTTTAATTGGAAAACATTGCTCTTAAATACACTAGATTGTTGGACTCTTTACATTGTTGGTTTTTAAACAAGATTAAAGGTATACATTTATAATTTTGTCCCCGCATTGGGAATTGAACGATTTTGTCTTGTATTGGTAAGTATGTAATTTTTCTTTGAAAAGCAAGGACAAAGTTGTCAATTCGTCTTATCCAATTCAACTAGCTTATTTAGCCACAGTTTTTTTAATGGGTATATAACCCATCATTTCCCATTGTTAACCTGGGGCTCCGGTTTTAGGCCCTAATAATTAAATAGTGAAGTAAAAGGTTGGCAAACCCCTGAAGCATAACCAACCCGCTATTTTCCACTGAAGTAAAGGAGCTCTTAGACTGTAAAGCTTTATCTATCAATTGGTAGCTGCCTTACGAGAGACACGAACTCTAAATCACTATTTAAATTAGAATAGATTCGAACCGCTAAATTACACCACTTGATAGTACACAAGTTTTATATTCAACATGTTAGATTATATGCATACTTTTTTTCTTAGTCTATTTGTAATATACACCAATTTACTAGCCCACCTCCATAAGATTGAATAATTAATACTCATATTTTTTTAAATAAAAATATTATATTATCTAAAGCATTTTGGTAGGATTTGGTAATATCATTCTTAAAATAATTGTACTTCGCCATTAATTAGTACAACGTAACAATTCACAAATCTTTTTCAAGTGACATACGATCAATTTATAAAGTTTTTTAATAGATCAACATATGATGCGTTTCTACATTAATATTTACGATGAATTTATTTTTTTAATTAGTGATGAGAAACTAATTAGTAATGAAATATGATCAATTCAATAATGATTTTACCGGAATTCTACCGGAATTAATTCATTTATAATTTTTCAAAATTTAAAAGGCAAATTATATAATATTTTTATATAAAAATATGCTAATTTTAACCACTCAATCTCACGAGAGATGTCGGAAAAAACCCCATATATATTGTAAAGTGTAATTGGGAATGATAAGAGAGGGAGTTGGATGCCCCGGCAAGGGTAAACATGTCTTTTCAATGCAAGATATGACCACGAGGATTTTTCATAAATAATATTTAATTTAAATCAGATTCGTAAAATGTTATTGAAAATGGGTGGGTTAATATTTTGTTATAGAACGCCAAATGATTTGACGTTCTTTTATTTTTCTATTATTTTTTTAACGGGATCGCCAAATAATATGGCGACTCAATGAAAAAAAAAAATTTAATATTTTATTAAAGGTTGCCCTATGATAGGGCGAACTTTGATAGTTTGTTATTTTTTTAATATTTTCATCAATTGCAGACTTCTCTTGTCACGATGAAAGTTTAGCAATCCCAAAAAAAGTTGAAGGCAATTAGTACACAAAAAGAAAGAAAATATATCATGGAATATTAAAGTACAAAATTTATTAGAAAAGTGCATTTTACTTTTTTCAATTTTACTAAGTTTAGTTCATTGGATCAGAATCGTCAAAACGAGTCAAACGAAAAAGACGGAATTCGAATCCGAACCCCGTACCTCAAGTTATAGCTGAAAAACGAATCAAATAGGGTAAATGGGTCATATGGACTGAAATTTGCTTCGTCGGAGGTTCAAACAACATCGAAAAAATACAAAGTTTGGTTCATTGGATCTGAACCGTCAAAACGAGTCCAATGAACCAAACTTCGTATTTTTTCGATGTTGTTTAAACCTCCGATGAAGCAAATTTCAGTCCATATGACCCATTTACCCTATTTCATTTGTTTTTCAGCTATAACTTGAGCTACGGGATTCGGATTTGAATTCCGTCTTTTTTGTTGGACTCGTTTTGACGATTTGGATCCAATGAACCACCCTTCGTATTTTTTCGATGTTGTTTGGACCCCCGACGAAATAAATTTCAGTTCATATGACCCATTTACCCTATTTGATTCGTTTTTCAGCTATAACTTGAGTTACGGGATTCGGATTCAAATTCTGTCTTTTTGTTGGACTCGTTTTGATGATTCGGATCCAATGAACTAAACTTCGTATTTTTTCGATGTTGGTTGAACATCCGATGAAGCAAATTTCAGTCCATATGACTCATTTACCCTATTCGATTCGTTTTTTAGTTATAACTTGAGTTACATGATTCGGATTTGAATTCCGTCTTTTTGGCTGGACTCGTTTTGACGATTCGGATCCAATGAACCACTCTTCGTATTTTTTCGATGTTGTTTGGACCTCCAACGAAATAAATTTCAGTCCATATGACCCATTTACCCTATTTGATTCGTTTTTCAGCTATAACTTGAGCTACGGGATTCGGATTCGAATTCTGTCTTTTTGTTGGACTCGTTTTGATGATTCGGATCCAATGAACTAAACTTTGTATTTTTTCGATGTTGGTTGAACATCCGACGAAGCAAATTTCAGTCCATATGACTCATTTACCCTATTCGATTCGTTTTTTAGTAATAACTTGAGCTACGTGATTCGGATTTGAATTCCGCCTTTTTGGCTGGACTCGTTTTGACGATTCGGATCTAATGAATCAAACTTCGTATTTTTTCGATATTGTTTGGACCTCCAACAAAACAAATTTCAGTCAATATGATTTCATGAACCTTAATAAAATAAAATAAAATAAAAAAACCAAAACAAAGGTCGCCCGCTTATTTGGCGACCATTATATTATATTTTAAAAAAAATTACAAAGGTCGCCATTTTATTCGGCGTTCTATATTAAAATATTAATTAAAAAAAAATACATTGAATTGCCGTATTATTCAGCGATCCCATTAAAAAAATACAAGAACATCACACGATGTGACGTTCTATAACAAAATATTAACCCATTTATTTTCAATAACATTTTACGAATCCATTTTAAATTAAATATTATTTTCGAAAAATCCTCATATGACCACCTAATTTTGTGAACTTGTGTGCAGTGTGATAATTTTTGTCTTTGATATTATATATTATATTTATATGATGATCGATCACCATTGTTGAATCGTACATATGATTTTTTATTGTTAATATTTTTAGAAAATAAACTATATCACGTCGAAAGATTTAATTTTTTTTTATCAAATATATAAATATTTTCTCAACTCTACAGTACGAGATATTTTAGGAGATGTTAAAAAATCAATTCTTGAAGACTTAATCCAAAGTAAACGATTTCATACTAATTTAAAATTAGAATGAAAGTGTATGCGATTCCAATAAATATAATATATTATTAAACGATGACCTGATCACCGTCGTGGACCCACACACTTGAAAGCCGTGTAAAGCCATTAGAAACCAAGAACGACCGATATAAGACTCGGAAGTTGCCTTTACGAACAAGACTTGGTGATGTGCCAAATAAAATAGTTGGGTATTATGCCGACTTACTTACGTTGCCTAAACTGACCCTACTGAAATAGTTAATTTCAAAGCAGTTCTAATCATTTTTACCTATTTCCCTCTTCGTTCCAATTTTGTATCACTAAATAGTAAATATTATTTAAAACATACAAATACACAAAAGATAAAGAACATATTATTTGCAATTTTGGTCCCATTGTTTCAGAAAGTGACAATTTTGGTCCCATTGGATTCGATTTGTGACAATTTTAGTCCTACCGTCAAATTTTGGACAGAAATGAGATTGAGCCGTTAACAAAAAAAAAACAACATAAGGGTATTCTAGCCCAATTGGTTGGGAACCACTTTCACATACCTGAGGTCTTGGGTTCGAAACCCAGTTTGTATATACTATACTATATACAAACCTCTCTCAGGTATGTGAGAGGGGCTCCCAACCAACTGGGCTACGAATATCTTTATTTTTTATTTTTTGATAATATGTCTTTTTTTTGTCAATGATTTTATTTGACTGTTTCCTTCCCAAATGCATTTAACACTCAATCCCATTTCCGTCCAAAATTTGAGGGTGATTTTATTTGACTGTTTCCTCCCCAAACGCATTTAATGACTCAATCCCATTTCCGTCCAAAATTTTGACGGTGGGACTAAAATTATCACAAATTGAATCCAATGGACCAAAATTATCGCTTTCTGAAACAATGAGACCAAAATTACAAATGACCAAATCCTATGGGACCAAAAATATAATTTGCTCAAAGATAAATTAATTGCTTGTATTTAAACTTAATTAAAATATGCAATTACCTGGGCTTATTATGCCTTCTTGTTTATAGAAATTTATATTGTTTTAGAATGATTGGTTGGAATGACATTGCTAAATTACTACTATGATATATAACAACTCATATATTACAGCAAATACAAGTGTCACGCATCCACCTAGTGGAATACAGAAGGTAAAACAAAAGATTTGACGTTACTCTTCATATATTGTGAATCTAATTTTTTACAACAAATTATACCTACTATCCAAAGTTTGTTTGCAAACTACATCCCCTTATTTCCAAAATTATTACAATAAAATTATAAGAATTGTGTTTAGGGGACCAACATTAGCTTTGACACTTGAAATTCTGATAAAAGTTTCACACAATTTATGAAATTCAAGGATGGTATTATAAATCATAACTTCTAAAACAAAAACAAGGGCTTGCCGGGATGTCAACGAGCCAAACCGAGCCTGGTCTTTTTTTCTGGTCGGTGATCGGCCCATAAATTTTTTGTCAGGCTTGGCTCTTGAGCCGAAGAGCCAAACCAAAAATGACTTGGGCTCTAGAGCCGAGGAGCCTGGAGCAAGCTTTTTTCCGGATAAAAAAAGAAAAAGGGAACAAAATAATATAAGGCTAGTAGAAAAAGATAGGCGGAACGTGAAGAATCCAAGCACATAATAAGCTTTATTAGCTGCTAAAGGACACAAAGCCATTGTCTGAGAACCTTTGCATTATACCAAAGAAAACAAGAACTCCTTTACTCTTAAAAGTCCATTGGTGGAGCTTCCAAATTCAGGAAAAAGAGTTAAATTTCTCCGTATTACTCCATATTTCTAGCCACCAATCACCATCAAACCAAAATGCTGACAGATTATAATTCTGGACACAAAATCAGGAAAAAGAGTTAATTTCTCCATATTACTGTAAATATATCTCAATATTTCTAGCCACCAATCACCATCAAACCAAAATGCTGACAGGTTATAATTCTGGAAACGAGCTCGAGATCATGCTTCTTACTGAATACTCACAAATTATGGTGGAATGCACATATAAAAATGAGGAATACCAAAGGTAGCATCGTCCCGGGAAGAAATTTGAAACGGACTGGAGATTTGGAGTACGAAAGGAATATCTGACTCTTCGATTTCATCCAATCAACTGTCTTGTCCCACTGATTCATGATCATAATAAAAAGAACTGAGGATCAAATTTAAAGAAGTCACATGATAAGACTATTTGTTACCAAAGCATAAACCTAAGTTTTAAACATGGCATCAACTTTAGTTTCGCATTCATTTAGCAGAGCAATTAATGAGTCAACAATTAGGCTGAACTCATTTTGTTACTGGTAACTGCTTACACAGTGCACACCGAACTGTTTCCTATTCATCTTACTCCATGGAGATAATCTAAACTTACATGAGAATTTGAAATGATAGAGACTAGATTGGAACTCTACTTTTTTTGCCCAGAAGCTCTCTCTAGGAAATTCTTGGAAGTTCCTCAAATTCTAACAAATCAAACTAGAACACACTAGAAAGGATGCCCACAACGTCTTTACCCTGAAAATTTTCCACCGACTAAATACTAAAGGTTGCGAGTTGTTCTAAAAGAATACCACCACAATACATCCTATGCATGTGCAAATAGCTTTTATCAGCCAAATTTAAAGTGTTAAGAGGATTAAAGGTGCAGGCTAATAAACAAAGTCTCTATAGCCACGAAATGAGCCAACTGTTTTGCTAGGTAACCGATATTGTGCATTTAAACACATTTTATTATGGCTGATTACTACCTAGAAACAGCCGATGTCCCCAACACATACAAGTGAAGGCACCTAATCAAAAACAAAAGCACCAAATGCAAAACCCAAAGAACAATACATAAGAGGAAAGTTAAAAGAAAATGCAGTTTGAATGACATAACCAAACATTACTTGATTTTAATACACAAAACCAAGGCAAGACAAATTTGTAATGTGACAACTTTAGAGTGGATATGTCTATTCATGTGTCTGCACACTAACATGCTCAGCCATATGTGTTGTGTATGATAGGTTTGGATTATATAAAAGACGGACAATTCAGAACAGTAGATAGGAACCCATAAAGTGAAAGAAAAGACAACAACATAAGTCTTACACTGAAGTTCTAACTTGAACCTTTATCTTTGCCCTCATCTGCTACGGCATCGGTCACGAGTGACATTGACCTCTCGCTTATGACCTCATCTATAATCCCGAATTCCTTTGCCTCTTCAGCTGTCATGAAATAATCGCGATCCATATTCTTCTGAATTATGTCAAGAGGCTGTCCAGTATGCTTGCAGTAAAGTGCATTTAGTGAGTCCCAAACACGAATAATCTGCTTGGTGTGGATACTTATATCCTTAGCCTGCCCACTATACCCACCAGAAGGCTGATGAATCATAACCGTAGCATTTGGTAGAGCCTGCCTCTGACCCTTTGCACCAGCAGCCAAGAGGAGTGAACCCATTGATGCAGCCTGACCCAAACATATAGTCTTGATCGGAGACCGAATATACTGCATTGTGTCATAGATAGCAAGACCTGGATAAAAGATTAGGCGGTAAATTACAATGGAAATATAACCTTATATATGCTTTAAAGAAAAACTTGAGAAATAACCTGAATGTTCGAGACAAAAACTAGATCTTACAAATAAACATATTTAGCAATTTTACTGCCTATCAGGCTCCGCACGAATTCGGTAGTTAACTCCACTAGAATACAAACAAATCAAAAAAATTGGTTTCTTTCTTCCACAATTGCCTAAACTCAGGAAATCAAAAATCAAAAACTAAAACATCCAGAATTAGCATATTTTGGAGGCTCCATGTAAATCTGATTACACTGAAGCAAATCAGAAGGAATAAAAGGAATACCACCCCAAAGGTTAGGGTTCCGGCAAAGAATTAAGTATATTGATTCCACATGCTAGTGGAAAGAGTAATAGTTCATACCTTTCCCATGCTAAATCTAAACAAAGCCAGAAATATTCAGCACTAATCTTTATAATACTTTTCACAAATTATTCTTATACTTGGTGAGAATTCTTTTCACCATTTCACGTGTGAGTATGAGATCTAAAAGCCCCAATCAAGCAATTAAATTCATACCACAATCTATTTCTTAGGGAGAGACCATTTTTGAAGTTTTTTCCGATATTTCCTCGCACCTCTAATTCCACAATCCACTTGCACTATCTTAAGAACTGAACAATAGAATTCCACTTGAACATGAAAATGTTGGAAAAAAAAAAAATTCGAATAAATCTGTGAAAATTAAAGAAAATTACCAGCAGTGACGGCACCACCAGGGGAATTGAGGTACATGTTAATAGGCTTGGAGGGGTTTTCCGACTCGAGGTAGAGAAGCTGCGCAACGACGACATGCGCAGTGTCGTCGGAGATGGGGCCATTGATGCAAATGATGCGCTCCTTCAGCAGCCGCGAGAAAATGTCGTAGGCTCGCTCCCCTCTCGATGAGTGCTCAATCACCATCGGTATGACGCCGTAACATCTTCTGCCATAACCACCAAAACCAGCCGTAGAACCTCCTCTACAGGCGCTGATTTCACGCCATAGGTTTCTGGATAACCGCATCATTCCTCAGCTTTCAAGGATTTCTCCGACGCGACGGAGGGTGGGGATGGGCGGAGTAGGTTCAACTGTGGAAGCAATCACAGTGGGATGATAAATTAATCTGAAGAGTTTGCAACTTAGAAGACTGAAGCCCAAATGAATGAATGAAATTAAATTATAATAGGGCTTAGAATTTGACTTGGGCTATTTTCAAATTAGGTCTAGAATTAAAATTGGGCTTTTATTAGGCTTGGATATGCAAGCCCAAATTAAGGAGACATTTGCTATAAAAATATTTTTTGAAAAAGGATTAATCTTTACACCACAGTACGCCTCACATTGTGTAACGCCCCGATTTCCGGTTATTCAGGTACGCACGACACGTGTGAGATTTTTCGAGAGTTAGGATTTATTTTAATTCTTTTGTTTATTAATTCCTACATTTATGAAAATTATATGAATTAAATTTCAAGATGTTTATGTGAAATTATGTGAAATTGCACCAATTTGGATTTAATTGGTACTTGAAATAACTACCGAACGTGATTTAATTGACAATTTGGCCTTATATGATCATTTCTTTAATCGAGAGGACTAAATTGCATGAAATTTCTTTGGACTTAATTGGCATCATTTCATTCATATAGACGTTAATTGCATGACTTACTAAACTTGAGGGACTTAATAGCAATTAATGGCCAATCATCTCTTCAATTAAATGAATAACGTAGAAGCATCTCTTCCTTTCATTTCATTTCATACAAGACATATGAACATTTGCTTCCCTATTCTCCATTTCCACAAACCAAGCATCCAAGAAGAAGAGATGGTTTTCATCATATTCAAGTTAAATTCCAAGAAATTAGGGAATTTGGAGCATCATCATCTTCATAACACCATCTCTTTCCATTTCTTTCATTCAAGTTCCTCTCCAGGGTGGAGATTATTGATCGATTGAGCACGTTCATGCATCCTTGAGTTGTCTTGTCGCCTGTCAGGTGAAGTTTAATTTTTAGTTACATAGAACTTATACAACCCTTACGTGAGATTTCGGCCAAAAGGTATTTATATCTATAATTTTCCATGGAATTACTCATGATTACAAGCAAGCCATGTTCATTGAAAGCAAGTCATGTTCACTGCAAGCAAGCCATGTTCATTGAAAGCAAGTCATGTTCATTGTAAGCAAGCCATGTTATTGTCATGTACCGAGCATGTTTGGCGAGTATCATGTATATTGTTCACTATGGGCTCGAGGGTAGTGTCTTGAGCCAACCGGGAAAGCAAGGGCTGACGGGTAACTCTTGCACTATCCTCACTATTGTGGGATCACCCCTGAATCCACCAGGAGGTTTGGTGGAGAAAAGAGTTCCGTGCGTGGGAGTCATGTTCCTAACGTACACCATGTCGTGGATGGTTGAAGGCTCGCTACCTTCCCATCATTGGAGGAAAAAGAAGTTCATGAAAGTGCTACTTGTGCATTGTAATTGAATTGCATGATCACATGATAATTAAACAAAGCATGTATTGTTCACTATTGGTGTTAGGTTGGATATTTGCCCTCACTCGCCGGGCCACTGATTGCATGAAACTGAATTGTAAATAACTGTTAAAATTGATAGTTGTAATATCGGGTGATGTTTATTCATTACTGAATTTATATTGTTTCTTTTCCAAAACTTTACCCGAGTTTATGACTTGCATGTTAATTGCGTTTATAATTATATAAACCCCTCACTCAGTCTTTCATAGACTGACGCCTCCACCTTTCAGGTTCTTGCAGATGCACGCTAGGCGGGATTAGAGTCGTGTCCAGTCTTTCATTCAGGTCTTGCACGGTTTCATTTTCATTGTTGGTATGTGTCGAAAATTGTGGAAGTACTTAGACTAGTGTTGTTTTCATGATATGTTGTATCGAAGGGCATGTAAAGAATATTGTATACACCATGGTGCATGTCGTATGATCATTATTATTGCATATGCTTCCGCTGAAGTTGTTATGATTTGATTATTTGGTTTGGGGTTAGTCCCGCCTGTTAGGAATAGTGCCCTAAAAGCCGATTGTATATCCGCTTTGTGCTTTTCCTTATTGTAATCACAGACAATCTTTGAATGAAATAACGAATTGAGGCAACACTTCTTTATATGCTCTTGTTTGGTATGCGTTTACTTTAGCTGTGCATGTATGAGAACTCCCCTAATCCTGATGACTTTAGGACTCTACCATTTAGGTGAAATGGTTCATGAAACGAGCCCTATATCACATAAGTCATGATTAGTAAAATACTCCAAGCCGATGAGTCCTACAGACAGTGGGAGTGTCAACCTGACTCCTCTAAGGCTTGCTTGTGGGATCACGCCCTTAAGAATGACCACCTTGTTTCATGGAGGTGGAAAGTGTATAGTTGATACGTGCGTGATACATGAGGGTGCTTACTTTAATAAGTAAGTTCACTGAGGTGCCCCGTGTGAGAACATTCCTAAATGGGAAAGGAAGTTTCTATTTCAGGAAATTGAAACTTCCAGATTAGGAAATATCTCACGAGTCATTTATGTGATTAATTGATCCTTAGACTTGAGGTTCCATGTTACTTTATGAGTTAACTCTGTAGTCTTTGGTATAAACTTTAAAGGGTGTCGCCTTAGACAACTGATTCAAGGCTTATGCTGGGGCTGCACAAGTGATTCATGAAAGTGAATGAGAATCAAGAAAGGACCTACACTTGCATATGCAAGGTGATCTCTTATTGTGTAAGTCATTCATATGCCATATGGAGTCCTTGGCCAAGGCAGTAGATCAAGACATCAAGAAAAGGGTTTCTTGGATTGAGATCAAATGGATATGAAATGCACTTAGCTTTAAGACCGGATTATTAGGGTTCTGATTATTCCCTTGCCCTAGATCTTGGTTGAGAGATAGTAAGTAGGATGATTGTATCTCACATGAATCAATGACTTAAAGGTTCTGTCGAATCCGAACATTCCAATTCAGCTAGGGGTTAAACACCTGTTGCTAGACTATGGTCGTTTAATCTGTGGACTGATTAATTAATTAGTGAATTAATTAATTAGGGTCACTGCTAATTGAATTGAGAACCTAGAGGGTCACACACAACAACTTGGTTACATGAGTTGAGGCTTTAAAATGATTAAACGAGTTAATCGGGCCAAGAGGGTTCCACACGTGTGAAGTCACACGTGTGGCTCACGTGAGTGACACGTGTCACTATGATATATATATAATATATATATTATATATATATTAAATAATTAATTAGTTAATTATTTAATAGACTTTGGTTTAATTTTGAATTAAAAAGAAAGTCTAATTTTGGAGAAAATAATCTAGTTAATTAATTACGAATTAATTAATTAGATAAAAATAAGTTATTTATTTTATAATAAATAAAGTATAAAATTATCCAAAAATAGTTTGGATATTTTTAGCTCTCTTAGAAGTTGACTTGAATTAGAATTCAAAGTCAAAGTTGGAAAATACTTGATGATCAAGTAATAGGAGAGAGGGACCAAAATCCTAGCCCATAAAGGACTAGGAATTTCGGCACCCCCTCCCTATAAATAGGGGAGCTCGAGCTCCTTATGGAGCAAATTGACAATTCTTGGTTCATGTGTTGAACACCTTCCTTTCTCCAAGATTAAATTAAACCCTAGGTTAAGCCTAAACACTAACTAGAGAACTAGCATCCTTACTAGTTAGATTGTGATCAAGTTGGTGGACTTTCTCTAGAGACTTCAAGTTAGAAGTTTGAAGATTCGAGCTTTACCAATGAGAGGGGATCAAGCCGCGAGAAGAGCGTTCTTGGGTGGCTTGAAACGCTTCAAGAAAGAATAAAAGAAAAGTAAGTTTTCTATCTTTACGAATTTGGTTACACGATTGCGAGTTCAAGGTCCTTTTGTTGGGAAAATTTTTTAAATTCCGCTGCTTTCTGATTCGTGTTTTCCAACACCGCCTAGCTAGAATGGTTTATTTTTTTTTATTATTGTTTCCCGTTCGCTATAGTTTATTTCATGTATGGGCTGTCCATCTCATATGTGGATCGAGCTATAGTGCGGGGATGTGACAACTTTGCGCTTCGGGTGCTACACATTGGGTGGGGAATTCCCAACCCATACCTTGAAATTTAAATATCCAATCTAAGCCCAAATCCAAACCCAAGCCTACATTTTAATTAAATATGAGTTTGGATTGGATTTTTATTTGTGGGTTCCAAAACCTGAAAAATATCCAAAGGAGAAAGAACAAACCCTCCCTATTTTCTCAATTTTTCCATTAATATTCATTATGTGTGATATATAATACAATTAAAATGAAGATCGTATGTTAAAAGATTTAAGTAATTACGAAACTAAACATTAAAATATATTCACATTATGAATGAAAAATATACATAATAATTTATTCATATTTATAGTAGGTCTCAAAAATTGAAAATAATAATAATCTTCGTTTTTCCTTTTCCCATGAATAGATAGATAGATATAGATATAGATATAGATATAGATAAAACAACACATATATGATATACCCAGGGCAATAAATTAAAGAGGCAGGCATCTCAATGTATTAGGTGGTATGTATATTAATATTATTAGAGAGCGTTTGATAATGTAGATTATCCAATTTCATTTAATCTATTTGTGGGAAATTAACTGAAATTAAGTGTTTTTACAAGAAGTTAATTTTGTGTTTGGTATATTCAATTGATAAATTTAGTTGCATCTAATTTCACTTATTACCCTGTTTGATATATCTCATAAACTGAAATATCATTTAAAATAGTAATTTTCATTTTTTTTTGATGAAATAAATATTAATTTTCATGCTCAAACTACCTTTTTAAACTTATATATAACAGATAAGAGTTAATATGCGATAAACACACCCCCTCCCCTTGGATTTATTTGAGAACTTAATCTCTCTAAAGTACGTAGATTACACCGGGTCGAAGATTAACTCTTCCGGGTTGGGAAGATTTAATACGCTGTATCAAACAAAAAATTAGTTAAAATTAAGTGAGCCAAATGTCTTATGAATTCAAATGCGAGTCAATAATTATTACCTAGGACACATACATTACAGTTTCTTCTTCTATATAAATAATAATAATCGTTGTTTTTCTTTTTTTTTTATATTATTATTATTATTATCATCTTATAAATGAGCTAGGTAATAACTAGTTAGAACTCAATGTCAAGTGTGTGCAAAATATTTTATTTAACAAAGAAGATTATGAATTTAAAAAACAAAAGTATGACGTTTATTATTATATTTTCTATTTATAGTTATTTTTAATATAATACTTTTATTATGAGAAATGAAGACGAATTATTTTTTAAAATATAAATTAATTGAAATTATATTAAATATAATCGCAGAGAGAAAATCTCTAGTTTTAGAGAGAGAGAAAAAATCTACACATGATATATTAAATAAACCCAATATGTTTACAACTCTCAAGCAGAGAGAGAAAATCTCTAGTATTAGAGAGAGAAAATCTACACATGATAGACCATTGGACTTTTCTAATATTCAATAGATTTTTTATTGGGGCCTAAAAATATCCAATAAGTTTTTGAAATTTTGGAAAGGTTTGGAAGTCCACCCACATATTTTGGATTTAGGTTGGATGAAAACTCATTGGATTTTGAAATATTAGATTTAGATTGAATTTGGATTTAAAAAACTTGAATATTGTTTGGATTTGGACATGGGTGGGGGTTATTCTAATATTCAATAGATTTTTTGTTGGGGCCTTTAAAAATATCCAATAAGTTTTTGAAATTTTGGAAAGGTTTGGAAGTCCACCCACATATTTTGGATTTAGGTTGGATGAAAACTCATTGGATTTTGAAATATTAGATTTAGATTGAACTTGGATTTAAAAAACTTGAATATTGTTTGGATTTGGACATGGGTGGGGTAATCCCCACCCAATGTCAGGCCTAACCCCAACCTTTGAAGTGTTTTGTACTTTAATACCCAATTTTTAAATTTTTACACTTTAGTACCCAACCTTTAAATTTTGTTGCACTTAAGTGTCCAATATCGACGTGTCATTTTCTTATTGGTCGGTTTGGTACATTTGTCATTTTCTTATTGGTCAGGGGGACTTAAGTGAAACAAAATTCAAAGGTTGGGTATTAAAGTGTAAAAGTTTAAAGGTTGGGTACTAAATTGCAAAATACTCCAAAGGTTGAGGTGCAAACAAAGATTAACCCTTTGAAAATTTAAATTAGAAGCCAAGTTATGAAATAAACTATTATAAAAATTGGGAGTAGTAGTCGAGTAAAAAATACGTCTGATTTAGTTATGGAAAATTCTTGTCCAAATCCGACTCTGTCAAACCTAATTAATTAAAAGGACAAGTGTATTACACTTGTCATTTGGTCTGTCACTTCTAACTATCACATGAAATACTCGTTCACTCATTACATCGGTTTGACTGAACCAGATTCAAACTAGAATTACTCGTTAGTTATAACATCGGTTGGGAGTAGTAGTTGATAAACACGAAAGGGGCCATACATTCTCCTGTGGGCTACCAGTTGGAGCAGACGATCCTTTGTCATAGGAGACTTTTTTCCAAAATAATATTTTTTTTATTCGGATTTAAGGATTTAACAAAATAGTACTGATTTGGGGGAGGTTAAGATTTTACCACAAGTCGCGGGAGATCCGCGCAACTCCTATTATTTTATTCTTATTTTTGACGGAGTCGTGGAGATCTCCCACGACTTCAATTCTTTTTATTATTTTAATTGGAGTCGTGGAGATCTCCAACGACTCCAATTCTTTTTATTATTTTTTAATGGAGTCGTGGATTAGAGAAACGATTCCAATTATTTTTTCTTTATTTAATGTGGAGTCGTTGTCTTCTCTCACAACTCCTTTTCAATTATATTTAGGTTTATTTTAATTTAATTTAATTTAATTTAATTTATTTTATTTTATATTTACATTTATCAAATAATCTTTTGATTTAAAAAAAAAGGATTAATCTTTCTTTGCACCCCAACCTTTGGGGTGCTTTGCACTTTGGTACGCAACCTTTGATTTTTGACAAATCAGTACCCAACCTTTACAATTTGTTTAATTTCAGTACCTAGGTCAACATTCCGGCCAAAATCTTCGGCCAAGGCACAGCACGTGTAACACACACGATTTTTTAATGGCAATTTAGTCTTTTTATTTTTTTTACTAATTAAGAAATTAAAAAACACAAAAACAAAAACAAAAAAAAAATATATATATATATATATGTCTCCGGAAAGATGAAGAAAAAGAAAATCTGGAGAAGAATCATAGCTGCAAAAGAAAAAGAAAATGGAAAAACTCAATCTGGAGAAGAATCATAGCCGTATTTACGCCGCAATGCCACTGAAAAGTCTTCTTCCCTTTTTTATTTCATTTTCCCGCTGAATAAACCCCAGTTTGGCTGTGAATTTGTTTGATTTTCCCCTTTTTATCCATTTCATAATCCCTCTTTACAAACAATTACGCAGGACACAGAAGCGAAGGAGGAGGCTTTGGAGAGTTGGAGGTAATTGATTCGTGCTTTTCACCTTTACTTACGCAACTTTATCCATAAATTTTTGGTTCGGAAACTCGATTTATGCAGATCCTTTGTTGTGGTTGCAGAATTTCTTGTGAAAATCAAAAGAAAACACCACCTTCTCCGTGAGGTGAGGGCGGGATCAGAGAGAGAAAGATTTGAGAGTGGAGAGGTCATTGCCGGAAATGTAGAGGTCGACGGAGAACGGCGACAACGAACAAGGAAAAAGGGGGTTTCGTACCTTTTCAGATTTGGGTTGCTGGGAAACTGAAAGCGAGAGAGAGAATTAATGCAGATTGTGGTGGTAGTCCGAGGTGGTGGTTCCAGGGAACCTCTACCACTGCCGGTGCCTTCTCTTTCTCCACCTCTCACCCACCGCAGCTCGCCACCAACCACACAATCCGGCTACAACGAGCTCTCCGATCTCTTCCTTCCCTTTTCTTTTTCCCCCGTTTTTTCTCTAACCAGATCTGGGCTTCTTTCTTTCTTTGTACGCCTGCTTGATCTCCAGCAGAGCGCCGCTCGAGCTCCTCCTTTGTGGCTGCAGGAAACTGGTCTGGAGGCTGAAAGACTGCATTTTGGGACAAGGGTTTTACTCCTTGAGGTCTTAATCGAGATCCTCCCACATGAAACTGAAGTTAATTTGAGGAGGTGTTTGCCATGGAAATCTGAGGCGAACCCTAACCCTTTGGGATTGGGAGCAAAACCTCTAATGAGAGTGAGATTTGGGTCGAGGAGGCGTTTCCACCCTTTGAGTTCTTCTGCAGATCTGCAGTTTTTTTTTTTGTGTTTTTAAATTTCTTAATTAGTAAAAAAATGAAAAGACTAAATTGCCCTTAAAAAATCGTGTGTGTTACACGCGCTGTGCCTTGGCCGGAGATTTTGGCCGGAATATTGACCTAGGTACTGAAATTAAACAAATTGCAAAGGTTGGGTACTGATTTATCAAAAATCAAAGGTTGGGGTGCAAAGAAAGATTAACCCTAAAAAAAATTAAAATAATATATCAAACAATCATTAAATGTAACATGACTACATAATAAACACTTATTGGATACAAATTATTTATATATATATATATATATATATATATATATATATATATATATATCAAGTTATAACTGTTTATTTAATTTTAATTACAATGTATATCAATTATTGAGTTAGTTATTTTCTTACGACATTCAAACTCTTTTATACATTCATATCAATGTACTACCACATTATAATAATTGACAGTATATTGATATACATTATAATCTACTAGTAATTAATAATTGCCAGTATATTGATATACATTATAATCTACTAGTAATTATTGCACACTCTATACGTGTGCAAATAATAAAATTATTATATTTAAATATATATTAAATTAAAAATTTTATATTAATATCTATTTTGAAATTATTTTTAATATAATTACTAGTAATCCAAGCACACTCTATGCGTGTGCAAATAATAAAATAATTATCATTTAAATATGTATTAAATTAAAAAATTTATGTTAATATTTATTTTATAATTATTTTTAATATAATTAAAAATATAAAAGATAATATAAAATAGAAATCAGAAAAATATGGAAAAAGAATAAAGACATATAATAAAAAAAATAGAACAAGGTGAGAGAAAAAGAAGAAGTTAAGAGACAAATATACAATAACACGTTGAGAGAGTGATTAAAGAAAATAAAAAAGAAAATAATTTTAGAGTCAAAGAGACCAAAGGGTTACCCTAAGGGTCTCTCACTTAACATAATAATAACTAGCAACACTGCACACCCAATGTGTGTGCAAAAAGAAAAATATTAAATTATAATTTTCATATTATTACTTAATTTATAATTATTTTTAATATAATTATAATTTTATGATGAATAAATTAAATAAGATAATATCAGAACTAAAGATAAATAAGTGATATAAATAAAAAAAGAAAAGAATTTGAGAGTCCCGTGAATATAGAAGAATTTAAAAAAAAACTGTAAAAGTACATCTAGAATTTATGTTAAAAAATAAATAAAAAGAAAAAAGAAAAAAAAGAGTCAATGACACCAACGAGTCTCTCGCTTAATATAATAGTATAGAAAGTATCTGTGTTTTGAAACCCGGACCGGACCGGCCGGTTCGACCGGTGACCGGCCGCCTCTCCGGTCCGATTACCCCCTAAAAACCAGTTGACGGGTGAACCAGTCTGGCCCGGTATAAACCGGTCAAAAACCGGTGAATTTAGTGACCCGGATCGGTTAACAAACCGGTGAACCGGATTTTTATTTTTTTTTTTAAATTAGTTTACAAAATCGTAATTAATATTGATACACGTTTTTTTCTACACAAAAACGTTTTTCACTTGCCTTCTCACTTCATTCTTGTTCCATTCTTCCCCAAAATTGAAACCTAAGCTAACCTAACCTTCTCATCCACAAGACCGCAACCCGTCGTCGCCCTGCCCCGCGTTTTCACGACCCAAAAATCTTCAGGTTTGGCTTTGATTTCTGCAAAAATCTTAGATACGTAGGGCTTTGATCCTGAATTCCTCACCGAAACTGCATCTGTTCATGTTCTTGGCAGAATTTTATTGTAGAAACCTTCTCCTCTTAAGGAAAAATTGATGAAAAACATTGAGACATAAAGAGTGAAGAACATTGATATACTTAAGCTTCTGATAGATTTGGTGGGTTGGGGGAAGAGGATGTCAGGAAACAGAAATTCAAATCTTTGATATTCAAAGTTGATATGTAAAAACAAATTATCAATTTCAACCTGTCATATTCAAATCTTATATAAGCAATTGTTAAAATTTTAAACGGATTTGAAAGTTAGAAAGCCTGAAATGGCAGAAGCTTGAGGGATGCAATGAATCATAATTTCAATCATTTTATTACATTATTACATATTATTCGAAAATAATGATGCTTGAAAACGATATAAAATTATATATGTATATATTTTTTATGTTATTTAGTTCATAATATTATTATTAATTAATATGTATATTATTATTATATATATAATTAAATATAAATTATTACGTAATTATGATGTCATACCGGTCCGATCGGTCGAACCAGTAAAACCAGTAACCAGTAAGGGGTCCCGGTTCGACGTCCGGTCCGGGTTTCTAAACATAGGAAAGTATAGTACTAGAAACCCAATTTTGGTCTTTTGGACTCTAAAAATATATATATATATATATTTTTTTTTATTAACTTTTTTCATCCGGTTTTATCTCTTACACGTTTTTCTAACTTTTCTTTTATATCTCATTATTTCTTTTCTTAACTTATCTTTTTTTTCTCATCACTTGGATTCTTTTTCTTTTAATTTTTATCACTTTACTTATATTTTAAATTTTTATAATTATTAATATGACATTATTTTATGCAACCATCCATTTATTTATCATAATTTAGTGATTATATTAAAAATAATTATAGAATATTTATTTAATAAAAAAAATTAATTTTAATATATTTATATAATTATTATTTTTTATTTGCATATCCATCGATGGAATGTGTAGAGTTGCTAGCTAAAATTAAATAAACAGTTATATTTCTGCATTGTGTACTCATGTTACATTTAATGAGTGTTTGGTGTATTATTTAAATTTTTTTCAAAATTAAAAGATTAATTGATAAATATAAATCTAAAATAAAATGAGTTAAAATAAACCTAAATATAAAACTTTTTAAATCAAAAAAAAAATTGAAAAGGAGTTGTGAGAGAAACAACGACTCCACATTAAATAAAGAAAAAATAATTAGAGTCGTTTGTCTTATCCACGATTCCATTAAAAAATAAGGGTTAATTGTTTTTTGCACCCCAACCTTTGGGGTGTGTTGCACTTTAGTACTCAACCTTTGAACTTTTATATTTTAGTATTCAACCTTTGAATTTTGTTGTACGTTAGTACCTAAGACCAATAAGAAAATGACACATGTACCCAACCGACCAATAAGAAAATGACACGTCGCTCTTGGGCACTTAAGTGTAACAAAATTCAAAGGTTGAATACTAAAATGTAAAAGTTCAAAGATTGAGTACTAAAGTGCAACACACCCCAAAGGTTGGGGTGAAAAAAAAATTAATCCAAAAAATAATAAAAAGAATTGGAGTCGTTGGAGATCTCCACGACTCCAATTAAAATAATAAAAAGAATTGAAGTCGTGGGAGATCTCCACAACTCCGCTAAAAATAATAATAAAATAATAAGAGTCGCGGGGATCTCCCGCGACTTGTGGAAAAATCTTAAACTCTCCCAAAGCAGTACTATTTTGTTAAATTCGAATAAAAAAAATATTATTTTGAAAAAGTTTCTTTGTTATAGGGAAAATTATACTTACTATCCCCGATGTTAGGTCTAATTACAAATTACTTCCTCAGATGTTATTAATTACTAAAAAGTCCTTGACATTTTAATTTTATTACAAAATAAATGGACAATTAGTTTTTACGTAAAAATATTTTCAAAATTTCCCAAAATACCCTTAAAATTTTTTTCCAGCTAATATATTCAATTATGTTGAGACATAAATACCCCTTGGAACTTTCTTGTTATTTGTTAAAACCACAAGGATCATTTTGTTATTGTATGAATTTGTTAAGGATCTTTTTGTAATTTAAATTATGTTTCAAAATACAGCCGTTGGAGGTTGTTTTCTCATAAAATCTCTTATTTTCTCATAAAATCTTTCGTTCTTCTTCAATTTTCACGGTGGATTCATGGTTGTATTAAAGACCTCTTTCCCTTCTTGCTATAGTTCATTTAAAAAAAATCCATAAAGATGGTAGAAAAAATAATAAAAATTAAGGGAAGCTATTCTATTGTTGCCCAAATAATAAAAAATAATATATATTTGCAATTCAGCATAATTGTCTACTTATTAACTTAGTAAATAGCAAAATCTACCAAAAAAATCAACATATAAAATAAGAGTTAATCAAGTTTTAGTTACTTGATTACATTTCCAAAAGATATATTAAATGTTTAAGAAACTAAATCCTCCCTATGCTCTTCAAATGTTCCGCAAGTCCAACTTCTTTCTAGTAGTAGTATCTTTTCCTTCGGTCACTAATTCCATCGTCCATAACAAGATCAACGTTGTTATTTGTACTATTCTTTCTATTGGTGTCCCTCATAGAGCCACTTTCTCCTGACGTAGTTTGTCCATTACGAGATGCCATCTTAAGAGCAAAAAACACATGTTTAAGATTAATTTGAATAAAATTGTAAGCTGTCTAAATTCATAAAACTCAACATAGAATAAATACCTGAAGTCGATTTGGACATGCTCTTTTATTGTGCTCAATACCACGTTCACTTTACAAATATTGGTCTTTTAGGCCTTACATCCTCTTTGGGTTCCCTAATATTCTTCTTAGGTTTTACAAGTAATCTTGTATTCATTGGTGGTTGTAAATCCGCAGGGATCGCTTTCTTATCAAGCCACAACGATTCATTTATTATAGGTTTGGTCATATGAGAATAACAAGCCATGTAACTAACTCTCTTTGCTAAAGATCTTGTCAACATAACTCTCCAAGGATTCTCTCCTATATGCAATACATACACATGCATGCATAATGGTATACCAAAAATTTGTCATTGCCCACACCGGCAAGTCCAAGATCTCATGCCAACCACATAATGATTAGGTCCATCATGTACCTCAAACTGATCATCACTTGCTATTAACAACTTACATTTTCTGGACTCTTTATTTATTTCAGTCAATCTCTTTACAACATTTGGTACAATGTATGGCCTTTTTTTAATGTAATCTACTCATCAAATTTGTTCTAAGCCCATCGACCAATGTTAATATTGGCTTACCTCTCTTAATTTACCAATCCATGCATTGAAGGAGACTGAGATGTTGTTAGTTACATGATCATTCTTTATAGCTGGATTGGGAGCATGCCTTGACCACATTGACGGTGGAATCTTAATCAAATAAGCATGTGCACTAGGTGAAATCTCTTTAATCTTGTCAATTGCAAATGGAAATCCCCTCCTAACGTAACTTTAATTTTGAAACCTCCCAAAAATATCTCTTAAGAGCATGGCCAACAAATTGAGATTTGAAGTTGGCATAAGTATGTCTGGCACATCTTTTATTCGTGGCATGAGGTACACCATCAACTATTGTTTTAATTAAGCCCTATAGTTAGTAACAAATTGAAGCACCATTAAATTTAATATATAAATGAAAAAAAACTGGCAATTATAAAAATAACTAAATACATACTGTTGCGTTTTTTCTAAACGCAATATAAAAATAAATGATTTACGTAGATAATAAAGAAGAATACCCTCCCCCCTCAATGAATTACCGAAATAACAAGAATACCCTCCCCCCTCAATGAATTACCGAAATAACAAGAGTTTAGGAGAGGTTAATCAAGAGATCAGATTATATCGTAGAATCATCATATCTCATATAGGGTCCGTATTTATAGAGTTTGAAATTGGAGTTGTCCTAGTTCAACTCAACCTCTTTATGCAAATCGTTTATTCATCTCATCTAATAACTAATAACATTCTATCTGATCACAATTCTCAACAAATAAGATTATCTTTAGTCATATATAATTTGGGCCTAAAAGTCATGGTCCCAACACTACTCCCCCTCAGTCTCTTAGTTTGAGTCGAAGTATGAGAATAAAAATTTTAATAATTCAATGGCTCAAGTTATATACCAATAAAAAATGCTAAAACTTTTCTGCTCAAATTTATCATTTTTCTTATCAGCTCGCATCAACCTATTAAAACTATATATATAATTTATAACCCAACATTCTACAAAGTCTGCTTTTAATTACGAATATTTAACCCATGACTCTTCACTGCACGTTTAGTTCAATATTTTTAATTTTTTACTCAATAAATCAACAATATAATTGATTAAAATTCTTTGCTCATTTGTAAATTACAACCAGAACAAAAGAAAATAAAACATAAATACCATACTAGAATACTATAATTCAAAAATGGAGTATGCGACATGATTCATCATCATAAAATGTTCATGCTTCTCCAGAACCTCAATCACTTTTCAGTTTTCTGTGAGAAAATAAATCATTACAAAGGTGATTAAAATCTATTTATGAGAACAAATACAACAACAGATAATCAGTCAGTTTATACAAAAATATATTCAGATATATGCAGAAATCCCAAAGTCAGTTTATGCAGAGATATATTTATATATATGCAGAAATCTTACATTCAATTTATGCAGAAATCTTTATTGGATTTATTAACTAAAGATTATTGTGTTTGTATATAAGCATTCAATACACAATCTTGTGTTTGATACTTGAGTTTGTGAAAAAACTTCGATAAATTATAGTTAATATTATGTTAGATTTGTTAGAATTCAATGAGTTATAATTAATATTACGTTAGATATGTTAGATTAAATTTACCTTCATGAATTATAATTTCACCTAATTGTAATGTCACCTAATCACATCCACTTTTCGTGATTCGTAATAGAAGTTAATCAATATTAGTAAATAGTTAATCTCACCTAACAAAGGGTTAATTTCACCTAATTAAGTCCGAATAGTTTAATATCACCTACTAATACGAAAATGAAATTAAACCCAATAAAAAAACCTAATTTATCATATCTAACACTTTCTAAAAAGATTATGTAATCTAGTGTAGGAACTGTCCATCTTTTCATAATATTATAGATATTTGCATAGATAAACAAAAATTAATTTTCTAAACACTCTTAAAAATACAAACTATATTTGAATGAGTTGGAAAATTGAGTCTCATGTTTGTAACGATTTCCGATGAAATTTTTAAGGGAATTAAATTACCCACATGATTTTCTTTTAGGTTTTTGGGACTTTTGTGAGGCTTGTCATTTGTGTTTGGACCCCTTGATTTATTTATTTTTTTATTTTGTTTGTCTGGATTGCTGCTACCCAAATTTCTCCAAATAACATTAAACAAAGTGACCCCATCATCTTCCACCAACGACCTGAATTCTCATCGAATCGAATATGTAAGACGACTTGCTTGCAAATATGTTGTTGCTCAAGTCGAGACAAGCAAATGGTTTAATAAAAAAACATATGTATCTATAAATAGATAAATCACGTCTCAAATTTCAAATTTCATTAGGAGTAGTTGGAAAACTAGTAATGATTCTAAAAATAAAAAAAATGTAACGTTGTTGCTCAAGTCGAGCTCGAAGAGATTTTTAATTTCTTCGGGACTGTGCCGCAAAAACAGTTAGAAAATTTTGACTTTTATGAAACCAACTTGGGCATCAGTGAGAGCCTGAGAGGTCCACCATTGCTGCCTTTTTTGAGATTTTGAGTTCAACGGCACATTCTATACCTCAACGCTAAGAACAATCAGTAAAAAACTTTTGGCCACTTTTGAATTTTGATTATCTAAGATTTTACAATATAACTACAATTCAGATTTCCAAATTAGGATTTCTCATATAAGGTTAAATGCTTAAGATCATAAATGGAAACCCACACAAGTGGAGGTATTCAACTACAGAAAATAAGTCGGAGAAATCTCATGGATCAGCTGGTTACCAGAATTTTGGACCTTTTAAACTTGCCTATAAACACTACCAACCAAAATATACATACATCTCCTAATGTCTCTCCGATTCACCTGTGTCCTACACGCCCCAAAAATTCCGAATGCCAGAACTGCATCAAATAAAAGAACGTGAGAGCTTTTGTCGTTTGCATAGAAATTTTAAGAACTGCAACTAAAATTTATATCATGGAACACCAAATGGCACACAGGAGGAATAAAGACAAAAATAGGCATGTATTTGGCCCACCCTTTCCACATTCGCATGCACAAAGCAACGGAGAAAACTAATGAAACACACCAGAAACTGTTTTCTTTTCATTTGCTAACAGAAGGAGTTATATAAGTACCCTATAAGAAAATAATAACTCTAATGTTAGCCCTCTCATTTATATCATGTTTCATCCAATCTTAGCAAGCATAACCTATTTGTCCTTTTGCTTCCTTTAGTTTTCAATTACTAAGCTTGGCTGTCCATTCACAAATCCAGATATCCTAAAAGTTCCTTAGTCATGATGGCACCGCGAGCTTATCATCAGCTGAATTTTACACATTCACTTCAAATAGACCACATATGCATGATGTGTCTTAATATTTCATTAGCTGGACGTAATACAAATACTACAGGATGTGAGATCTGCCCCTGAAGGGTCAAATTCTAATAGCCTCTGGATCATATTAATATAAGTTCATGGTCAAATTCTACTAGCCCCTCGATCATATTAATATAAGTTCATGGTCAAATTCTACTAGCCCCTCGATCATATTAATATAAGTTCATGGTCAAATTCTACTAGCCTCTGGATCATACTAATATAAGTTCATTATGCAACCAATTGCACGTTTGCACATCTAATATAACTTATTCTTTCTTCATAATAATTGTCGCATTGGAATAGCCATTCTGAACAATTCTTGCTGATTTACATCCCTAAGACCTTAAACTGCATAAATACCTTCTTTAGTCTGTTGAAATTATACCTTATATAGCACTACTCTTAATTTTTAACAGTTTGTTTTTTTCCTTTTGCTGTCATAAAGCTAGGTACAGACCGCGCAGTTAACTTTGTCCACAATGAGAAGTAAAACAAGAGACCACGTTTACCACCTAATATACAACCGTCTAATGGCACCTCCATTTCTTGCACAATTAATTGCAGTTTTTTTGTTTGCATACCAACTTTACACTAGTCTAGCTGCCCTAAGCCATAGGCCATAGTGGAGTCCAAATGTCTCTACTTAAAAGAATTCCTCTGAATGAAATACTAAAAATTCTAGTCATACTAGAGTAAATCTGTCACACACTAATACCCTATTTCATGTAAGAATACTAACATTACAAGCCAACTAATATGCGGATAGTGTTAAAGGTTAGACTAATAACTTTAAAGTCTATCTTACCAAAGACAAATACTAAGCATCTGTTAAGTCCACCAATAGTACACTTATATTCCATGATACAGTTTAATGTAAAAAATAAATTGTTGATTATTACCTAGAAAATATTAACTTTCTCTTATACATGATATGATATAGAAACGTAAAGATTCATCAAATGACAAGGGGAAAGAGTCAAGCAACTTTTAAGAGAACCAGAATTAGATAATTTCATATATTATCCTACTCGAGACAAATTTATAAACATACACTTCGAAATGGATAGGAAATTTAACAGTATATACACACACGTGACACGTGGGGGGCATGGTAAAAATCCATGCACGTGTATATAAGCATGCTCATGCATATAAAAGCAGGTATATGGCTCCAACTATATAAATAGCAGCAGAAATTTAACTGCAGAAGTAAAAGGAAAGAAAAAATCAAGGTAGATTCTCTTACACTGAATGTCTAAGTTGATCCTTTATCTTTGCCCTCATCCACAACAGCATCAGTGACAAGGGTTATTGATCTCTGATCTATGACCTCATCTATAATCCCAAACTCTTTTGCTTCTTCAGCTGTCATGAAATAATCACGATCCATGTTCTTCTGAATTACTTCCATAGACTGCCCAGTGTGCTTACAGTAAAGTGCATTTAGTGAGTCCCAAACACGAATAATCTGTTTGGTGTGAATGGACAGATCCTTGGCCTGCCCACTGTAGCCACCAGAAGGCTGATGAATCATAATCGTAGAATTTGGTAGAGAATGCCTCTCACCCTTTGCACCAGCAGCCAAGAGGAGTGAAGCCATTGATGCAGCCTGACCCATACATATAGTCTTGATTGGAGACCGAATATACTGCATCGTGTCATAGATAGCAAGACCTGGATAAAAGATTAGGCAGTAAATTACAATGGAAACATAACCTTATCAATGCTTCAAAGAAAAACTTGGTAAGCAACTTGAATGTTATAGACAAAAACTAGATCTTACAAATACACATATTTAGCAATTTTGTAGCCTATCATGAATTCAGTAGTTAACTCCACTAGAATACAAGCAGAACCCCAAAAGGAAGAAACAGTTCTCTCAAATTTAGCTGCTCAGGGCAAAAGACATAAACATATTGACAGCATGCTACTAAGCCAAGAATAAATTTTGCAGTCAAAAGAGTGCTTCTCTTCATTTCTCTTCCATGTTCAACAGCCGGGAACATTCAAGAGTAATCATCATAATCTTTTGAACACATGAAACTTTGCTCTTGAAATTGGATTTGGCAATCAATCAATTTACATTTCATTACACTATCTAACTGCAAATTTAAAACCTCCGTTCCTAAATGCCAAACAAACACACTGATGACTGAACCGAATAATTTTCTTTCCACACTTGGTCTTTCATCTTTCACCCACTCAATCCCAAAAATTACACTATCAATTCCATTTCAACAGAAATTATCAGGAATCCACAAAATTTTACCTGCAGTGACGGCGCCGCCAGGGGAATTAAGGTACATATGAATGGGCTTGGAGGGGTTTTCCGACTCGAGGAAGAGGAGCTGCGCAACAACGACGTGAGCAGTGTCGTCGGAGATGGGTCCATTTATGCAAATGATCCGCTCCTTGAGCAGCCGCGAGAATATGTCGTAGGCGCGTTCCCCTCTGGACGAGTGCTCAATCACCATGGGTATCAACCCGTACCATCTTTTGCCACCACCGCCATAACCGCCAAAAGCAGAACTAGAAGCAGAAACCCTTGTATCAGCGAATGCAATGGATGATTTACAGGCGCTGATTTCTCGCCATAGCTTCCGAGAGAACAAGCTTCGCATCATCCTTGCTTTTAGGGCTTTCTCAGTTCTGAATTTGCAGGGAAGAGAATAGAGCTTGAGGCCAGAGGTAGGGTAGGGCTCTAAACTTCAGCACTTTGGGACACTACGCTAAAATTCACTTTAAAATATCTAAACAGATTTTTAACTAAAAAATGAAATAACTTAATTTCATTAATTAAATGAGTAGAAATATTTTTTAAAAATGTTAATTAAATGAGTAAATGACAAAATCTTTTTCCCTAATTAAACTAAAGTTCATTTTTATCTTTCTTTAATTTCCTTTCCCATTAAAAATATCAAAAGGCCCTTAAACGAGATTTATTTATTTATCTTAACTAATATTAGAGTTTCACCAAAAGAATAATTGCGCTCCTTTAAAGAAGCCTCGACTTAGGAATTAAAGAGAAAAAAACTACAAAATCTCCTCTAAATACCCAAGCTCTTGTACATGGTGCGTGAAATAAAATTGAATATATTTTAATATCTTCTCAATTCATGTATATATACTCATAAGAATCTTAATTACTGAGATTAATAATTAAAAAATCAAAACATTCATACATCTAGCATCAAAACATCAAAATTAACAACATACATAATTTGATAGAGAGACAATCACAACCCATGTTTCATTAGTCTCCAAGGAACCTTTAATCACTTCTTGTTTACCGCAATATATAAGAAAGATGTACTTCCAAAATCTTTAAAAACAAACATGAATCCCATAGGAAATTGATCGATTTTTTTATTTTATTTTATTCCATAGTTTTTAAATCGTACTACACTATTAATTTTTTGACAAATGTAGTCCTAAAATGCAAAAGATTCATTTTTAGCCCAACTTTTGTTAAGTCTCCGTATTTAAAAATTACGGAACCAAAAATAAAAAAATCTATTTCTTATGGATCAAAAATACAAAATTTTCAACAAATAAATAATTCACGATTGAAAAAACACGATAATTTATTCCGTCGAAAATGATAATAAAATCATTCACGATACTTCTGGAGGTGATGGACCGTCTTTTGCTCCAAAATTTAGAGAGGCATTAACGCCGCGTAGTTGATCGAATTTCTGGAAAAGTCATAACCCCATGATTGCTCTCTATTGTGTACATTTAAGAGGTGTAGTGTGTGCGCGAATACGCACTTTGTCTTTGTATTAGAAGTAAAACATAGCGAGAAATTGTATTTTCATTTCTTCAAAAACTGAATTGTAAAGTAAGTAAGTAACATATATATACAATTCACCATAAATATTCAACTTTCCTGAAGCTTCCTAA
The DNA here is from genome assembly GCA_037501455.1 of Lantana camara. Lineage (NCBI taxonomy): Eukaryota > Viridiplantae > Streptophyta > Magnoliopsida > Lamiales > Verbenaceae > Lantana > Lantana camara. The sequence goes on from CM074857.1 coordinate 116,718,529, forward strand.
CACGTGGCATACTAGCGACTAACACGCCCAACTAATAGTCGAGGTCGTTTGGTAGCGGATACTAATTTTTTGGACTTTATTCTCTTTGAACTTATGAAGCAATATTAGGTCAAATTTGTTCAGAATAATTTCGTGTTTGGTAAGATTTATTGATGTGAATTGTGGCTAATCATTACTTGCTCATTTCTTGTTTGGTAGCCTCAATTAACATAGATTGATTTTTGTTTTACTGTTTTACCCTTTCTTTCAATTTTTAATGGATAAAATTAAGGGGCAAAAAAGGGAAAAAAAATATGAACAGTACAAATGAAAAATGTAAGGTGAGTTAATCTCTACCAAATTTGGAGATTCAAGTCATGAGTCAATCTATGAACAGTGCGGGCTATATGCGGGCCAAAGATTAACTCATGCAAACCCGTTTCCACTAATATACCCTAACAAACACTAAATAAAGTTAGATTCAAATACTCAATTTGGCCTAATATAGGCTAGCAAACGACTTCTAACACTCATAAGAAATATACTGAGTGATACAATTAATACACCACCCTCAAGGTGGAAAGAAGATGTTCTTGACTTCCGTTGTGTTCTTAATGAATTGAAGTTGAGAAGGAGTTGAATTTTTTTTAAAAAAAATATATATATATTGATATTTTTGTTTGGGCAATGATTTTGCAATTATGAAATGAAAATTGCGGTCACCTCGATTTTGCTTTGATATCGGGTGGCAATGGTGATATTTTAGTGGTCCCTGTACAGGTGTCACAGTGGTTAGTACAAAGTGTTTCATGTCCCTCGACCTCGAAAATGATGTGGTCCCTCGGGACCTTGGATCACAGGAGGGCGGGACTCTAAAGTGAACAGAGTCCTTTATTTGGGGTAAAGGGAGAATGACCCTTATATATCTTCAACCCTCAAGAATGGGCTAAATCGGGAATACCTCATACAGGCCCTCAACCTCAAGGCAAGCCAAGGGAGAGCGCATACCGTACTCCTCAACGCTCGAGGATGACATGACACTTTGAGATTTTAGATAATAGGAGAGTTGGACTCTTAATTGAATTGAGACCTTTGTCAAGCCGAAGAGGGAATGCCCCTTACAAGTGTTCAATCCTCTAGGGTGGGCTAAAAGGGGAATGCCTACAAGCCCTCAAAGCTCAAGGGAGGGCCTAAGGGGGTGCCCCTCAGGCCATTATAAGCCCTCAACTTTTGAGAGGCGAATTAAAAGAAAAATACCCCTTACAGCTTACACACCCTAAGTGTCGAGGGTACGACAGGGGGATCGTCCCGCTATCCCAACTCCTCGATATTGTCGAGGAGTAGGTTTCGTAAAGGGGTATGACAATCGTAGAAGGAGAAGCTCAACAAGGATTTTTAATTTCTATTATCATTTTAATTGGAATAAAAAATCCTTCTTAAACAAGTTGAGTGTACCCCTCGATATCATTTAGGAGGTGGGACCATGTTCACCTGACTTACTTTTTCCACATACCATCTAGATCAGTTAGACACGTGGCATGACGAAATCATGTCACATCAAATTAATTTTATAATACTTTAAAACTTAAATATGCGTAAATCACTTTTTAAAAGAAACATTTAAATGGAAATAAAAAGAAGGGTTTATCTTTTTTTTCACCCCAATCTTTGGGGTGCTTTACACCTTAATACCCAACCTTTGAAATTATACATTTTAGTATTCAATCTTTGAATTTTATTGTACTTAAGTACCCAATTTCAAATCCAATCAATAAGTGCAAAACACGCGTCATTTTTTTAATGGTCGGATCTGAAATTGGGTATTTAAGTTCAATAAAATTTAAAGATTGAGTATTAAATTGCAAAATTTTAAAGGTTGGGTACTAAAGTGCAATGCATCCCAAAGGTTGGGAAGAAAAAAATATTAACCCTAAAAAGAATAGTACTCTAGTATTGTCCTATTGACTATGTTTTAAAACCCGGACCGGACGTCGAACCGGAAGCCTTACTGGTTACTGGTTTTGACGTCATAATTATATAATAATTAAATTTATTATATATATTATATAACATTATAAATTTTAATTAAAAATTATCAAATAAACTAAATAATATAAAAAAATAGATATAATTTTAAATTATTTTTACCTTATTAATTTTCAAATACCATCTCTAATGATAAATTTCAAGTCTATGATGCACGGACACTTCTAATAATATCATTTTGCCGTGTCGTGTCGGACACTCCTTACGTGGAAAATTCAAGAAAAAATCCGTGTCGCCGTATCCGTGTCGTGTCGTGTCCGTGTCGCCGTGTCCGTGTCCGTGCATCATAGTTTCAAGTTATAAATTTACAAAAATTAAAATGCAAAATAATTAATATTTAGCAAATTAACATTATTGATAAAAGATTGATTTAACTATATCATATTTTTATTGTGAAAAAATAAAAAAAAATATCACACATACATTCATATTTTTATAAATATATATGATAAAAAGTAAAATATTACACTTTAATTTTTTATTTGTCCATTTGGTAAATTAGTTCAAAATTTTGTCCGGAGTCATCTTAAACGCATGGTAATTTATATTTTATTCGAATGTGACTTATTAACAATTGGTGCAGCCTAGTTGGTTAGACTCTCCACTTTCCAACCTAATGGGGTCATGTTTGAACCCTATTGGCCTCAAAATAAAACTTGTTTTGCCATTTTCAAACAAAAAAAATCCGGGCCAGCCGGCCCGCTAACCGGTCCAGTGCGGTTTTAACACCGGTTCTTGGCCGGTTTTCAGCGGGCCAGACTGGTCCAACCAGCAGTTGGTTTTGGAGGGTCAATCGGACCGGACTGCCGGCCGGTCACCGGTCGAACCGGTCCGACCGACCGGTCCAGTCCGGGTTTTAAAACATAGCCTATTGACGTAGATGTCTCATTTATTACTAAGAGGATTAGGGTTCGTTAATCAACGTTCATTAATTTCACCAATTAAGTCCGCAAGGATCTAACATAAAATAAAAGTTGGGTTTAGACGCACTCTTTTTTTATTTTATTTTATTTTTATATATATCTTATTTACTGGGTTTGAATTGAACGATAAGTAAAACTCTTCTCAAGGGACTTTTTTAACGAGTAAGTTTCGAACTTCTGACTTCTTAGAGAATCAAGTAAAGTGTATCTTTTATGATCTAACCAATCACCATTAGACCAACACCCTATAGATAGGTTTAGACGCATTGGGATGTTCAAAGTTAAGTCCTTAATTAAAGCTAACTTAACTTCAGCACAAGATATATAGGAACCAATTTAAATTCAAACTCCCATTCATTCCAACCATTCGAGAGTTGTGATATTTAGGATTGTTAATGGAAGTGGAACTGCCCTCCAAACAAAGAAACAACAATTTATACTGCTCATTATATATCATTATTGAATTCTTCAAATAACTTGACTTGAAAATATATGCTCTGTGTTTTTATAATATTGAAGCTTTAATGCTAATGTTTTATTTGCATATCTCCCCTTAGAAAGCCCTTGGAACCTATGATCTATGATGCACGGATACGGATGTCGCGATATGGTTACAACACGATACGATACGGATACAACGATATATAATTTGTCTTAAATTTTCTACGTGAGGAGTATCAAATATGATGTTCGACATGATACGAAAAAATGATATTTTTAAAAATGTCCATATATCATAGTCCATAAGACAATCCGACCCAAACCCTCAAATTCTAACTCCAAATACAAATTCATTGGTACTGAAAAGTCTAAATTTTGGTAAGCATCGTACTTATTGCCGGGGAGGTTTAGAAAGTTCCCCTACCTATTCCAAATATTAAATAGGTGATTTGTTTTGTTGTTTGAAAATGGAGTTAAACTAAGAGCTGGGTTTGAATCTTTGGTAACTTTAATTTTGTTTTAGTTTTTGACCGCAAAGCATGAATATGAATACGATCATACGAATATATTGATATGAAATTTTTTCTTGATTATTTTATATGAGAAGTATCGTACATAATATTTAACATGAATATCGGACACGATACGATATAAAAAAATAATATTTTTTAAAAGTATTTGTGAATAGTAAATTTTTTATCATGACTTGGATGCTATTCAAACCAGTTTTTTTGGTTTTATTTGATTAATATAATTATATATTTATAAAAGCTAACTGTCAAATCATATCTTATCTACTCCAACGCAATCAATATATTCATTGTTATATCGAAATATGTTTGTAATATATAAATTTATAATTCACTACTTATTAAGGGTGATGTTAGTATATATAATATTTAAATGACTGTATATTTGTGATGTTTGCTAAGTCATAACTTTTATTTATGTTTATTTAAGTTCTTTTATTTTTCTACCTCTTTACTCGGAGTATTATAGCATTAATTTATTTAGGTAAATCAAATAAAATTGAATTAATAATATATCAAATAAAATTTTAAAGATATAAGAAATTAATTTCCTCAAATTCAATGGTATAATTGACATTACAACTTGTAGCAATTATATATATATATATATATATATATATATATATATATATTAAAACCAAACCAAGCCCCCTCAAAGGGGAATATTATTACAAATCATGAAAAACAATAAGAAAAATACAAGAAAAAATAACAAAAGAATAACCGCAATTCCAACAAATTTATGAGCTATCATATTAGCATCACGTCTAGTAAACGAAAAACAATGAAATTGATTTTGTTCTTTCCAAATTTCACAGTCGTCTTTTTTTCGAATTGAGAAGAACTGATACCTTGGCCTACAACAGATAACTCGACCAAAAATTTCCACAGAAAAACACAGAAAAAAATAAAACTGAACCTAAAGAAACTAACTAAACTTCCCTAAGGAAGAAACAAAATTTCCATACGGTAGAGATAAGACTTCCATATGGAAGACTCGAAAGAAAATATAACTTAAACGGAAAAAAACAGTGACACAAATCGTCTTTGTACCAGAAAATCCTCGTTAGATCCGGAAGGATAATAGTAGATCTGGAAGAGTGACGATGAAATTGAGAAGATGGCGGTAGATTCAAGAGAGTGACAGCAGATCAGCGGCATGAAACAAACCTAAGAAACTGACGATGAAATAGAATTGAGTCAATCCGTCGATGGAGCCATGATAGTATTCTCCACCGCCCGGATCGAAACTTTAATTGACTACCTTATCTTGAATTTGAATCACGTAGATTATGATTTTAGCTTTTGAGAGAGAAAACTTAATAAGCTTATATCAACAATTTTATATTTTAAGTTTGGAAGGCCACAGAGAGATTTTCAAGAATAATATTATTTTTAAGTTTGAAAGGCCACAAAGAGATTTTCAAGAATAATATTATTTTTATTCCGATTTAATAAAATAGTATCGTTTTGGGGAGTATTAAAATTTTAATACAAGTCGCGGGTGAGATCCGTGACTACTATTATTTTAATATTATTTATATAGGAGTCGTGGAGATCATCCACTACTTCAATTTTTTATATTATTTTAATTGGAGTCGTGGATCTCTCCAACGACTCCATAATTTTTTTAATTTATTTTAATTGAACGACCCCAATTTGGGGTTTTTTTTTTTTTTTTCATTTCTTGCTATATTTAATGTATTTTCTTTTTACGTAATTTGTTTTATAATTTTTTTTTGTTACATTATTTGTTTTTATTTTTCTTTAAGTACTTATAATTTAATATTTGGATTTTAATTATATTTTAACTATTATCAATTAATTTATGTATTGAAAAAATACGTAAATGGTATCGAAGGAGGTTCAAACGTCATCGAAAAAAAAACGATGTTTGTTTTATTGGATCCGAATCATCAAAACGAGTCCAACAGAAAAGACAGAATTCAAATCCGAATCTCGTAGCTCAAGTTATAGCTAAAAAACGAATCAAATAGGGTAAATGCGTCATATGGACTGAAATTTGTTTCGTCGGAGGTTCAAACGTCATTGAAAAAATACGATGTTTGTTTCATTAGATTTGAATTGTCAAAACAAGTCCAACGGAAAAGACGGAATTCAAATCCGAATCCCGTAGCTCAAGTTATAGCTAAAAAACAAATCAGATAGGGTAAATGGGTCATATGGACTGAAATTTATTTCGTCGGAGGTTCAAACGGCATCGAAAAAATATGATGTTTATTTCATTGGATTTGAATCGTCAAAACGAGTCCAACGGAAAAGACAGAATTCAAATTCAAATCTCGTAACTCAAGTTATAGCTATAAAACGAATCAAAAAGGGTAAATGGGTCATATGGACTTGATCCGTTACACTATTTGATTTGTTTTTGAGCTATAACTTGAGCTACGGGATTCGAATTCAAATTCTGTCTTTGGGGTTAGGCTTTTTTTGACAATTCGGATCCAATGAAATAAATCTCGTATTTTTTCAATGCCGTTTGAACCTCTGACGAAGTAAATTTCAGTCCATATGGAGCCGGATCATCGGCGGCCTCAGCATCATTCTCATCGGCGGCCTCAGCATGTGGAGCCGGATCTGACTGCGCCGCCGCAATCCGATGACCCCTGTGCTGTTCGGCGATGTGGACCCTCAAGTACTTGTTCATCTTGTAAGAGTATACGCACCTGACGCAAACAAATCGATGCAGCTTGTGCGAATCACCGACATGGGAAAGTATGGAACTAAGTGATCGGAATGATCTGGGGCAGTTCAAGCACGGAAAACGGTCGGCCATTGCAGCAGAGAGAGAATTAAACTAGGGCACTAGAGATATAGAGAAGAAAACGAGGAGGTGTATATATAGCGTAAAGATGTCAAATGGGCTCAGCCCAGGCCCGTCTAAGCCCGCCATTGTAGCGGCTGGGCCCATCTATCTTATACAATAGAATTAAACAAACCCAAACGAAAATTTTGGCTCTCATTTGGGGAGTAAACGAATTTTTTTTTTGAAAATGTCGAGTAAACAATTTTTTTTTCAACTCATGGGTACTATTAAAAAAAAAAAAAACCTTAATTCTATTGTATATCTTATCTATCTCGATTCATATTTATTAAATAATAAATTATTTTTTATCTAAATATCACGTGCTTGGGCAACTCACAACCCTCACTTTGTTAGATAATTTTTAATATTTTATGTTTGAATTTCACGCTTCTAATTGATTTTTAACTGTTCGGATTTGGACATATGGGATGTGTGTACTGTTGACTCGTCCTATGTCTGACTAACAAACTACTTATCATTTAATAATATGTTTGGATAATTCTCTAGTCATTAGTTAACTTTTAAGATTCCTTAACTATTTTGGTACGGACTTGGAAGAAATATTAACTCATTCCACATCAATTAAATCTGGTAATACGGGATAAATTTTCAATTAAGCATCATATTTTTACTTAAATTCTCATTTAGGCAAACTGTTATATGATTTTCACATAATTTACTACTTAAAATAATTCTCAAAATATGTTGTATAATTTTCACAAAATGTAGTACTAAAAAGTTTTAATGCCGTATATCCTATTATGTATATAATTTTATGGGGAGTTAAGTAAGAATATTCCAAACTGATGGGGAGTTATTTCAAACTGCCCCCAACTAAATATGAAACTATTACTAATTAATAATGTTCAAACAATTCTTACACAATTAACTAATTTTAATTTAAGTGGTTCCCTTAGATCGATCAAACATTACATTTACAAAGCTATTTGCGAAATTTAAATTTTGCAAAGAACACCTATTAAAGATTGAAAAAATTACTCACTAGGGCATTAGTATGAGTTTGACTGTAGTTTTTTCAAACCTTTATGAATTGTTTTCATAATTTATAAATTTTGTTAGGAGTGAATTGTAGTATTTTAGCATGAAAAATTATAAGATCTACTAACTAAACCTCCCGAATAACATAATAATAATTAGTAACTCCTATATACTCATTGCATGTGCAGATAAAAAAATTCTATTATTCACGTATATTAAAATTAATTTCTATATTAATATATATATTTTATAATATTTTTAATATAATTATTAAATATAATAAATAAATAAATAACATAAAATATGAGGGGAAAAAACTATAAAAAAAAAGAAAAGAAAAAGAATTGAAGCAGATGAGAGAAGAAAGTGAAGAAGATGTTCTGGGGTGATAAAAATAAATAGATAAATAAAAAGAAAAGAAAAGACGCAAAAGAATAAAACAAATGCTAAAAAATAATTCAAGAAACCCAAAAAATTATTATTTGCCTCTGTAATAATAATAATAATAATAATAAGTTGAATTAGATGTTTATATTTGATTCTCATGCAAAAGCTCTCCAAATCCATACAATCATGGGTCAATTATTTTGCAACAGAAAGATGATTGTTTTAACTTTTGTCGTATAATGCTATAAATTTTAAAAAAATAAAATAATAAATATAATATATTTATCATATAATTTCTCTATCTCGATTAAGCCTGATCCGGAGGCACAATTTACTACTCACATAATTAATACACCTAACACAATTAAACAAAATTTACAACAAAAAACATAGCCACCACCCCACCCACTAGCCATATACCTATTTATTTCTCCCGAGCAATCCTTCCAAAACAACATTTTTCTTGTACTCCGGCGAGTCGATATCAGCATCATCTTTCGACCCATTTTTATATTTCGTGACATTTAATGTTACACTATTTGATTTTGGTCTAAAACGAGGGACAAAATAAACCAAGGCAGCCATGACGATAATGGCACAAACCTGACCCCATATCAACATAACTATCAATGTCACAATACTCATGAGTAAGGCCCCAACTATTGGGTCTAATTCACCAACTATTTTTAATCCGATGTCGTTTTCACCCTTTCCCGCGACTGCGGTAGTTGATTTCGATCCACTTGAGGGCGGCGGAGAGACGGTTCCAGTGGCTTTGTTGGGTGGCTTTCGGTTTTTTGGGATGGTTCAAACGGCACCGTTTTTTGTATCTGAGCAAATGTTAGAAGGGAATTTGAAATTGGATGAGTTGTGATTCATTAACTCATGTAATATACGGCAATTCATTTAGATAAAATAATAAAAGAAACTCTATGTTTTAGTTAATATGCATACCTGATACGACCAAAAACTTACCAAAGAAGATTAAAACTTGATGTAAGTTTTCAAAAAGTCGCATATTATTAATCATAATTTATATCCCCAAACGAGAAGGTTTTATGTTTGCTATTTTCGAATTTGGTTATGTAGAGTTCCAATATGAGAAGGGATGGACGACGAGACTCTTCCTCTCAACTCAATTGCTTTACTCGCAATATATAGTCGATGAATCATGGATCGACCCTCCTAATTGTTGAATATGCCATGTACACATATGGTTAATTGTTGGAGAATTAATCAATGGTTAATTGTTGGAGAATTAATCAATAATTATGTAAAGGCATATCAAAGGTTGTTTGGAAAAATGTGCATTGGTTATTGCGTCCCACATTGGAAAAATAACACTAAGTAGGCAGCTTTATATATTAAAATGTTGTATGTGTTATTAAATTATGGGACCCAAGAGAGGACTAATGGGCTCACTCGCGGTGCGGTGCATCGCCCCGGGCATGGGCGAATGTGGCGTTTGATGGTGCACGTGCGCATCGTCGCTAGGAGCCTCGCCTCCGAGCCCAAAGCTTTCTTTTTGAGCCAGAGCCGAGCTGGTCTGACACAGTCCTAAAATCAAATATTAAAACCAATGTCTAGATACATCCAAATTAAATCCGTTTGGCTTTGTAACAGTCAAGTTGAGGGCAATAATGGGGTGTAATTTCAGGCCATTAACACCTGAAATTAACCCATTCAAATTCCAATATCAGTTTTGCTACCTGAGTGTTGTTATAAAGTTCTCTCTCCCCCATATCTGAAAAACAGCAAACATTCATATGATTTTTGCAGAAGTGCTTTCTCTGAAAATCAAACATAGAGCTTGACATATATCTTGGAAGTGTATCGCCTGCAACCTAAAGCACACTTCCCAGAAGTAGGGGCGATAGAAATTTTAAGGACAGGGAACACCCGTGTCTAGCTGCTCAATAGCCCAGCTTTCTCAACAATCTTAAAGTTTCTATTTCGTGAAGATGGAGTCTGAGTCCTTCAGAATCATGAACCAGCAAAAGCTAGACCGTTTCGATGGCAACAACTTCAGCCGTTGGCAGGACAAGATGAAGTTCCTGCTTACTGTCCTTAAGCTTGCCTATGTTCTGGATCCCAGTGTGCCGCCAATTCTAGAAAATCCTCCTGCTCCCCAGCAGCCAGTCGATTTGGATCATCCAACCACTGCAACAAGAGTTGTTCCTCCTGCAAATCCCACTACAGCTGGTGGGGCTCCTCCTGCCAATCCTCCTACAACAGGCACTGTACCTTCTGTCACCACTGCTTCAGCAGGTCCCTCAAGGAATGCCTTGCAGATCCACCAGGAGATTGTGGAAACCCTTCAGCAACAAAGGAAGAAGAGAGCAGAAGATGAACAGTTGGCTCGTGGACACATTCTGAATACCTTGTCCGATAGACTGTACGACCTCTATACAAACGTGCAGTCACCTAGAGAGTTGTGGGAAGCCTTGGAATACAAATACAAGGTTGGGGAAGAAGGTACAAACAAATATTTGGTTTCTAAATATTTGGATTTTAAAATGGTTGACAATAAACCAATCCTGGAGCAAGTGCATGAGCTCGAGGTTATTGTCAACAAACTACGGATGGTGAAAATTATCCTTCCAGAAGCCTTCTAGGTAGGAGCTATAATTTCAAAGCTCCCTCCTGCCTGGAAAGATTATGTAAAGAGATTGATGCATAAATCTGAGGATATATCCTTGGAACAAATTCAGAAACATCTGCGTATTGAAGAGGAGGCTCGAAAACGCGATGGAAAGAATTTGGTTCAAGGATAATCCAGTGTGAATTATGTTAAGGCTGAAAGTTCTAAAAAGAAGCCTTTCGGGGTTAAAAAGAACCAAGGGCAATTTAAGAAATCCGGGCAGAAATCTAAACCTGTTCATGTTGCTAACAAAAGAAAAGGCAAGTGTCATGTTTGTGGAGAAACAGGACATTATCCACGAGAATGCTCACAACGGAAGAGTAGATCCGGCGTTGCAAACATGGTTGAGGAGAACCTAGTTGCCATGGTGACTGATCTTAGCCTTGATGTGGCTATGATTTCTGAAATCAACATGGCAAGTGAACTTTCTGGCTTGTGGCTAGATTCTGGAGCAACGGTTCACATTTGCAACGATCGAAGGCTTTTCAAGACCTGTGAAGAAGTTGTTGGGCAAGAGGTTCAGATGGGAAATAACTCCAAAGCCGGTGTTGGAGACAAAGGATCTGTCGAACTCAACTTTACCTTCGGGAAGAAATTAACCTTGATTAATGTCTTGTTTGTACCAGATGTTAGGAAAAGTTTAATTTCTATTGATTTGTTAGATAAGAAAGGTTTTAAGATTTTTGTTGAATCTGACAAAGTCATCATCATGAAAAATGGTGAATTTGTTGGAAAAGGCTATGCTTGTAATGGGATGTATAAGATGTCTATCAATAATATGAATTTCGTTTCTGCTTACATGATTTCTTCAATTTCTTTATGGCATAGTCGATTAGGACATGTTAGTGCAAAGAACTTGAAAAATATGCATGCAATGAGATTAATTGATATTGGTAAAAACGAACTTGATAAGTGTGAAATATGTGCAAAGTCAAAAATTGTAAGAAAACCTTTTCCAAGTGTTAAAAGAGAATCACAAATATTAGATTTAATTCATACTGATATTTGTGAGTTAAATGGAATTTTGACTAGAGGTGGTAAAAGGTATTTTATTACTTTTATTGATGATGCTAGTCGTTTTTGCTATGTGTATTTGTTAAGAACTAAAGATGAAGCACTTAGTTCTTTTGTAAAATATAAATCAGAAGTAGAAACCCAACTTGAGAAGAAGATTAAGGTTCTACGTTCTGATCGAGACATGGAATATTGTTTGAATGCGTTTGATACACTTTGCGAAGAAAGTGGTATCATACATCAAACAACTGCCGGATACACACCCCAGCAGAACGGTGTAGCTGAAAGGAAAAATCGTATCTTTCTGGACATGATAAATTGCATGTTAAATCATGCAAACTTACCTTACAACTTGTGGGGTGAAGCCCTTCTGTCTGCATGCCATATTCTGAATAGGATGCCTAGTACTGTTGTGAAGTCTAGTCCCTATGAAATATGGAAAGACAGAAAACCCAACATAAGTTATTTTAAAGTGTGGGGGTGTGTGGCTTATTTTTGCGTTCCTGATCCCAAACAGACTAAGTTAGGATCCAGAGCTATTAAAAGTATATTCGTTGGATATGCTCTTAATAGCAAGGCTTATAGACTTTTTGACTTGGAGTCTAATGTGATAACGGAGTCCAGGGATGTCAAGTTCTTCGAAAATACATTTTCAAAAGATATTGGAAATGAATCTGAGCCACTCCAAACTGAGCCTAGAGGTCCTATAAGGCCGGTTGTGGAAAATAACATTCCTACACAACCAACTGAGCCTAGAAGGAGTACTAGAGCACGGAAAGAGAAAAGTTTAGACAAAGACTTTATCTCTTCTAAAGCTTTATTTTTCTTGGTGGAGGGGGCTAAGATAATAAAGTGGTAAGTGAAATACCGTTTGTATTTTCACTTGAGACGGATTCTAAAACATTTTCAGAAGCTATGCCTTCTCGAGATGCTTCTTTTTGGAAGGAAGCTGTAAACAATGAAATGGATTCGATCTTGGGTAATAATACTTGGGTATTAGCAGACTTACCTCGTGGTTCTAAACCCATTGGGTGCAAGTGGGTATTTAGAAGAAAACGGAACACCGATGGCACTATCTCAGCTTTTAAAGCTAGATTAGTTGCCAAAGGGTTTAGACAAGTAGAAGGGATTGACTACTTTAATACCTATGCACCGGTGGCTCGAGTTGCTTCCATCAGAATTCTTCTTGCTTTAGCATCACTTTACGATCTGTTTGTTCATCAAATGGACGTAAAGACAGCTTTTTTAAATGGAAATTTAAAAGAAGAAATCTATATGGAACAACCTGAGGGTTTTGTAGCACGGAACAAAAAATAAAGTGTGTAAATTAGTCAAATCCCTGTATGGTCTAAAACAAGCACCAAAACAGTGGCATGAGAAGTTCGACACTCCTATCTTGAAATTCGGATTCAAGTATAACAGTGCTGACAGGTGCATTTACTCCAAAAATCAGCTGACTATATGGTGATAGTCTGTCTATATGTCGATGATATGTTGATCATCGGGACGAATATGATTGGAGCAAACGAGACTAAAAAGTATCTATCCTCGGTCTTTAAGATGAAAGACTTAGGTGAAGTAGATACTATTTTAGGCATTAAAGTTAAGAAACATAGTGGGGGTTTTTCACTAAACCAATCTCACTATATTGAGAAAGTTCTGACTAAGTTTAATCACCTCGAGATTAAGGAGGTGAACACTCCGTTTGACAACGGATTGAAACTTAAAGAAAATACTGGTAGAGCTATTGCACAGCTTGAGTATGCAAGTGCTATTGGTAGCCTTATGTACGCAATGCATTACACTAGACCAGACATTTCCTTTGCAGTTTCAAAACTTAGCAGATACACAAGCAGTCCCAATGCTGATCATTGGAAAGCTATTAGTAGGGTACTTGGGTACCTTAAGACAACTATTAGCTTTGGTTTGTTCTATAAAAAATTCGCTAGTGTCTTGGAAGGGTACTCAGACGCGAGTTGGATAACTAGCATGAGAGATAACAAATCCACAAGTGGGTGGGTTTTCACTCTTGCCGGTGGGGCTGTTTCTTGGGCAAGCAAGAAACAGACAATAATCTCTCACTGTACCATGGAATTTGAGCTTATAGCTTTAGCACAAGCTGGACAAGAGGCTGATTGGATAAAAAATATGTTGTTAGACATAGATTTTTGGCCAAGTCTAATGCCTCCAATTTCGTTGTATTGTCACAGCGAAGCTACGCTTACAAAAGCGTACAGTGGTACCTATAATGGTAAGTCTAGACACATTGGTCTTAGACATGCATTTGTGAGACAATTGATACAAGATGGTATCATAACAATTGTCTATGTGAGGTCAAATAAGAATTTGGCTGATCCGTTTACTAAGCCTCTGACGAGAGACTTAATAGCTATAACTACTAGAGATATGAGACCTAAACCACCCGAATCATAAGTGATGGTAACCCTACCTATAATCTAGGTTTCCCCTGATTATAGGTTCAAAGGGAAAAACAAGTCACAAGTTGGTTAAAGCTATCAAGTGGTCTCATATGCAGTAGAAGATAGCTCAGGGAGTTGCAAAGTGACAAGGTTGGGCTATGCTCTTAACAAAATGTTGCACTAATGCAACAAGTGCTCGAGAAACATTTTGCCTATATGTACAAGAAGTGAAGCCGCCTCTTATAGAGAGTTGTGGTTTACTCTCTTAAAGGTTCATGAAACGGGATACGGCGTATGGCTTTAAAAGCGCAAACAACGGAGTGCTTGCTGTATGAGAAAGAAAACGTGTGTGTGATAACTCCGATTGTATTACGAAGGAGTTGAGGTTCAATCTACGGACACCGTCAACTTCGATGCAGTTTTTGAGTTATTTACGCTAAGGGAAGGTTCAATGTTCGTCACACCTTTCCCTAGGCATGTGATCTTTGACAAAATCTTCATGCACTTGTCTGGCAAAAGAGTAGTTTTCCAAACAAGTGGGGGATTGTTGAATATGCCATGTACACATATGGTTAATTGTTGGAGAATTAATCAATAATTATGTAAAGGCATATCAAAGGTTGTTTGGAAAAAGGTGCACTGGTTATTGTGTCCCACATTGGAAAAATAACACTAAGTAGGCAGTTTTATATATTAAAATGCTGTATGTGTTATTAAATTATGGGACCCAAGAGAGGACTAATGGGCTCACTCGCGGTGCGGCCGTGCGCGCACGGGCTTGAGCGCGGGCACGGACACGGGACCGGGGCCGGGCATGGGCAAATGTGGCATTTGATGGCGCACTTCGCACGTGCGCATCGTCGCTAAGAGCCTCGCCTCCGAGCCCAGAGCTTTCTTTTTAAGCCAGAGCCGGTCTGACTCAGTCCTAAAATCAAATATTAAAACCAATGTCCAGATAAATCCAAATTAAATCCGTTTGGCTTTGTAACAGTCAGGTTGAGGGCAATAATGGGGTGTAATTTCAGGCCATTAACACCTGAAATTAACCCATTCAAATTTCAATATCAGTTTTGCTACCTGAGTGTTGTTATAAAGTTGTCTCTCCCCCATATCTGAAAAACAGCAAACATTCATATGATTTTTGCAGAAGTGTTTTCTCTGAAAATCAAACACAGAGCTTGACATATATCCTGGAAGTGTATCGTCTGCAACTTAAAGCACACTCCCAGAAGTAGGGGCGATAGAAACTTTAAGGATAGGGAACAACCGTGTCTAGCTGCTCAATAGCCCAGATTTCTCAACACTAATAATCCAATTGTTTTATTCGAACTTACACCTTATAACTTCTTTAAAGAATTTAGTGTTTTATTCTACTAAATCAACTGACCTAAGCACATATCGTACCCCTTTGTTCGTTTGAAATAAGCCAAAAAAAACCCTCGTAAGATTGGTTTAGAACTACAGATTCCCCAAAATTTTGTCCATACAGAAAACCATTACCACCTCAAATTACCTTAGTTTTTGCAGGCACATCCGTTCCTTTTCCACTCTCTGATTTGCTGTTACTTTTCTCCATACTCAACTGTTGGGAGCCGCCGAAACAGGCCTTGAGAGATAATCAGCCAATTGTACTGTGTTTCTTGCTACCTTTAGCCGCCATGGAAAGAAACTGGAGACCAACTCTAACGTTGAAAACATTCCTTTTCTTCTTCAAACAGATTCATCATTTGAATTTGTCATGTTGCTGCTATACATCTCATGTTATATATATATATATATATAGAGAGAGAGAGAGAGAGAGAGAGAGTATACAATTTAGTGGTCATCGATCTATCTGTATGTTTATGTGCAAGAATACAATAAAACGTGAGTAAGGTGCCATGGGAATTATATATTTTTGGGTCATTATATTTCTTGTTCCTGGGTTTTGACTTAGACTTAGGAGGGGCCACGATTTCACCTTCTTCACGTATGCGCCAACGACGAAGAGGAACAAGGACAAAATTGCATTGAATATTCTATTAGTATTACGGTTGATTATCAATACTCGTATTGACTTGTGTTGTTTATCGAAAACCTGTCATACATGAATACTTTTTAAAATATTATTTTATCGTATTGTATTATATCGTACATATTAGATACTTTTTATGTGAAAAATTTCGAGAAAAAATTAATATCACCGTATCTATATCATGCCCGTAGAATATACAAGAAACATCCTGATTTTTTAAGCTATGGTTGCGTAGTAATACTATTGTTTCCGTCGATTAGGTTGATGTAAATTGACAACTTCGTCGTGATATGTTTCAGAAAATCCCGTCTAGCCCTTGGCTGAAGTTGTAGTATTTTCTATTTTAAAAGTGGTAATTTGTAATGTTTATGGAATATTTTAATATAAGAGAATTTAATTTTGAATAATATTTCCTTTCCATATTCGTAATGTTTGTTTCTTTTCCTCTCTCTCTCTTTTTTTTTTTTTTTTTTTTTGTTGGTTATGATCGTTATATGTGGGAATGCTATGTTACAACTACAACCTTTATAGAAGTACATCTTTATTACTTGGCATGAGAGGTTGCCATTTGACATTAATATCCGAATATGTATTTCTAGAAACATCGTAATAGTATACTGCTATCATATCTATAAAAAATATTTGGGCGTTGGAGCAATAGACGTTAAATATTTGGGTAGAATTTGGGAGACATCTCGATTAAGGTTGCAAATTGTTCGGGATTCGAGAAGGTATTCGATTCGCTTGGGAAAGAAAATTTTAGGAAATTATTATTGGGACGGACTTACACGTTGTTGCCTCGCTCATTACGGAATGATTGCAGGGTCGTTCTTGATTTTGTTGTCCCTTGATTTGGTGTGCGACAACAAAATCATTCATACTTTAATAAATGAAAATGTCTGCGCGGATGCTTTCGTCCTTAAGGGACATAATGTTCACGAAAAGATGTTTTCAACAACTTAGCTGATAACAGATTACTTGTTAAAAGAGGATTTGTTGTCTCCTAATTAATTATTAGTGTTTAATCTTTTATTAAAAAAAAATCTCTATGAAAAATATAACTAAATATACCTCTGAATATTTATATAGGTAGATAAAATTAAGTTGAAAATCAGACAAATATAAGAATATGTATATCATTTGAAAATTGAAATTAAATATGCATTTGGTGAAAATATGACATCAACGTTACAGAACAACTGTGAAATTGAAACTAATATGACTTCATCCTTCTAAAACTTGTACACCAAGTAAAATTAGATATTCAGAATAAAATTACAAAGAAGTCGACAATATTTTCCGTCTCACTAATGCTAAGAGCAATGTTATTACGTAACTATTGGTTGAATCACATGGTATTTATCATAAATAGGGTAAACGTCTGGGGGGTTATTTGTAATTAATCCATTTATATTATACGTAACTAGATAGTGTAACTTAACAGTTCATGATTATATTAATTTAATCAGTAGTCTCGAGTTCGAGCTCTTGGGATTGTGCGCAGTTACAATTGGTGAGTTCTAGCTTTTGGGAATGTAACTATCATTGGTAAGAAAGTTTTACACACTAAATGGTTTGTTCGATTCGATCCATGAAAATAGGCTATATATATATATATATATATATATATTATAGGAAAATTTTTCTTTTATTTTTTAAAAGTTTTCTCCGATAAGAAAAGTCAATTGCACCCTACCACATATGTCTTACGCAGCTAATGAACAAGAAAACTATGTGGTGGAACATATCTCCTAGAAATTAAAGCCTCTGTGTGAGAAACTCTATCTATTAATCTCGCAATATAGAAAACGATTTTATTGATTTTTCTTTATGAACATTAAACATAACTTAGGCTTTGGCAGCAATTTATGCTACACGGATACAAATACGATACGGTACGAACATAGTAAAATAATTTTTTTAAAAAAATTTAAGACAAAATACGGTTTCGACACAACTATATTATATATAATAAATATAGTTATATTTGTTAATTCATTTAAAATAAAATATTTATAGGAGTTATCAAGTCAATATCTAAAGTCATTATATATAAATAATATTATTACATTTTGCATGTCACAATATTGTGAGAAGAATTTAAAACAAAAATAAAATAAAGGATTTAAATTAATATAATATATTTTATTAGTAAATTTAACAATTCTTTTTTAAAAAATTATATATAATCCTCGAAGTTTAGAGAAGAATATAAAAAAATAAAATTTTTAAAGTTTTTCAGGTTGGACATATGTACTTGCCGTATCGGATTTTTTTTTTTTAAATTTTGGACATTTTTTGCCACATCGAATACGTACTGATATCGTGTTGATGTCGTATTCATATCCAAAACTATACGAGATGAAAAATCAGAATATCCGTACCAATTCGGCACAAAATCATTGAATATTTAGAATTAATTAGCTCACATTAACATAGGGCTGTTCGTCAATTTTATATACTTTTATTTTTAACTTAAAAAAAGGAAAACTGAAAGAAAGTATTCTACGTTGGGGTTAGATTGACATTCATGTAAACTAGAGACTAGAGAGGTCCAATGATTAGTTAACCGCGCAATGCGCGGTAACCTATGCCCGTTAATATGAATAATAGTTATATTTATAACTATAGTATTGTGTTGTATATTTGTATTTGAAAAGATCATGTTTTTTAAATTACATATGTAGTTTATCATACACTAAATTGCAAAAAAGTAGCTTATTCATAATAAGCTATAAAAGTAGAGTACAAAATATATATCTACAAGAATTATCCTCAAAAGAGCTCTAAAGCACTTGGAGCTTTAAGTTATCTAGAATTTCACAAAATGTAAATAAACTTAGAGCATAGGAACAACTTGAGTCAAGGTAATCATGGAACTACCAGCAATAGCAAATTACGTTGCTGCTATTACTTGATTACCATCCTTCCACTCCCTCACCTATAAACCTTTGTATACCTCCACATCTGGCTCTTCCATATCTAGAACCTATAAATGCTTTCAACATAATACACATATTACTGCAATTAAAGGATCTTTTTATTAGATCATACATAAAGAAGAGTACAGTAACACTCCATGTTTTTTTTAAATTAATTAAGCAAAAGCCATAATAATGTTGTAGCAAATTTACAAGTGGCAGATAAATGTTACAGCACTGTCATATCTACATTTGTTTCTACATGGAGACTAATTAAATAAAATTAACCAAGACTTGAAGAGAAAAGTTACCTGGGAGAATTCTTGTTAAGCTCTCTAACAACAGACAGTGTGATTGAAATCATTGAGACATGGCCTGCTCCACACTGAAAGAGACAAAAAAAAAAAAAAAAAAACATCCATATTAGATTCAGAAGCATACTCAATGATAGCATAGAGTATTAAGTATAACAGATGGATGTATAATTTAATAAAAATAGATTAACATCAGAATCAGCAGTTATTTGAATCAACCGTGTAAGGACTGAGTGCTGCTAATGTCGATTTTGGCTTGGGCTTCTGTTTATACCTTAATTTTGTATTCAATTTGTCATAGATGCGAAAATGTAATTTGTGGCATACAATTTAAATGAAAGTATATTAAAAAATACCTTAATAATTACTCGGTTGACCTTATAAGCTCCAATAGAATCTGGTTCTGGAAAACGCTGATTCGATAAAAACAAAGATTATGTGATGTTAAACATCAAGATTTAATAAACAACCTTACCTATTGTATTTTTAGGGAATAAACGCATGCAGAAGAAATACAAGGAAAAAAACTAAGAGTTTCAAAATCAAAGTTGGTTAGTCGGACGGAAAATATGTTCATTTTTCCCAAGGTTAAGGATTTAGGGTGTTTTAAGCCCAACTTCACTTTGTTTTATGATTTTTTAGATTAGAGTAAATTGTTTTTATTGTTTTACCACTTGAAGACACTTTCCCCAACAAGAAGTAATCCCACTAACAATGACTATATAATCACACAAATCGGAGACTCAGCACATTTGTTGCAGAGCATAAAACCCCACAGCTCAAGGCAACGAACAGCATACCCATTGCTCTTCATCTTAAATGCTTCAATTATGTCTTGCATCATATCCATACTTCACTAATTATTAGTTATTACCGATCCTTCAAACTGTACGAGTGGAGACTCTTGGATAAGAACAAGGATTATGTGATGTTAAACATCAAGATTTATTAACAGTTTCAAAGTGCTCTTTTATAATTGGTTTATTCCCTCCTCTTCCAGTTGAATCATCAAAGTCCTCCAACTTTTCGTCTTGGATAAGAACAAAGATTATGTGGTAGCAGAACATCAAGATTTATTAACAGCTTCAAAGTGCTCTTTTGTAGCTGGTTTCTTCCCTCCTTTTCCAGTGGAATCATCTATACTTTAAGAATTACCTTTTAGCATTATAAATCATCTAGAAATGCAGCAAGATGGCAGATATCTCAATGTCAATAGAACTTACAAAGATTCTCACATCAAAAAATCATGCAGGATTATGAAGTACGAACATCATTCAAGGCTGAAGATCAAATCATCAAACATCATGACTCGCCCCGAGAATCACATGTCACGGACTCTCACGTAAAAATGGCATAAAAAGATGGTCCAAGGTATTGCCAAAGCATCGGAGATATAAATGAAGACATGGAGAAACCAAAAGAGCGCTATATTGAAGCATCAAATAAGGAGAACCTGGTGGACAATACAATTGAAAACATAAAGGCCTCTGTTTCAAGTGATTGTGCACATGTGCAAAGAACAGACCAGGAAAAATCGAATCTGATGGAGGAGTATGAATCAAAAGATAAGTTTTCTCTGTCAGATCTTCTTCACGTGCCTGTGAAAGAAACCTCACAAATGCTACATTATTCAGCCATTGAAAAGGAGTCAACTACCTGTAGAGAAGGGCTTCATGCAGAGAAAACAGATGAGATCGAGCATGAAGAAGTGAAAACTGATGAAGAAACAAATCATGAAGAGCACTCAAGCGAGAAAAAAAAAAAATTAGACTTGTGTTATGAAGCTCTACTCATGGTTGATTCAGGAGAAACAGACTCAAAAGTTGCTCACAAAAGATCGCGCAACTTATTGTCACGTGTTGGATCAGAAGTGAAGCACTCAATTGCCAAAGTAAAGAAAGCTATTACCGGCAAATCCTCACATCCAAAGCCACCATCTCCAAAGTAAGGTGTTGAATTTTGAAGGCTGCAGTCAATTCCAGCTTGAATTTTCTAATGATTATCCTTTTTTTTTTTTTTTTTTTGTTGTTTACTTCTATTAAGGTTTGTACTCTTCTTATGATTATTCAAGTGTGCATACTTTGAGGTAATGGTTTGAAGCCTAAATAAGTTTGATGATTTAGAGAACTGATATAGAATATGCATTGTGCTAACGATATCAGAAACACAAAGGAAATTTAAGACTACGAGTTCCCAAATTCAAACAAACAAGAGAGTAAACTAAGAAATTCGCAAACACCAGTTTAGAAAGCACAAAAAAGAGAGTAAACTAAGAAATACGCAAACACCTGTTTAGAGCGCTTTCTGCAAAAAAAAAAAAAATCCAGTAACTTACAGCTGAAATTCTGCTTGAACATGATCTGATTGTTGTGTTCTAGCTTCACGTGGACAGCCGATGAAATCTGAAATCCGCACTGTTGCAATAATCTAAATAAACAAGAAAAGGGCCTTACCTGAGTCTATGATAATAATAAATTCAGTTCCACCACAAAAATCTCTCATAATTAACAACAAAAATTAACCAACTAAAGTAAAAAATCAAATGGGTCAGTGAAATTTCAACACCAGGAGCCCAAACAAAATATTTCAACTTCTTAATAGGTCGGAAATCACAGAATTACACCAAAAATATGATAAAAATAAGAAAATCAATCATCTAACTCACCTGAAAATTTCACCCAAGAAGCACCGACCAAATGAAATTCAAACATCCATATGTATAGATTTCTGATAGAATTAGTTAAAAATGTTGTACGATTAGGGTTAACTCTAAAATTGAAAGTTTCAGGTGGAGAAGACATGTTAGATTCTGTTTAAAATTGCTTTAGAGGAAAAATGTAGAAGAATGTTTGGTTTCAGAGGAAAGAATTTATGGAGAAGATGACACGTTAGATGAAGAGAAGAAAAGAAAGCTACAAGGAGTTTTGTTTTGAAAGGAAAACCTAACAGGCATCAGAAACAAGCTGCCATGGAGAAGTCGGTGGATCGTGGTGGAAGTGGAGGGAGGAGACAAGGGTGCCTGTCGAAGTGAGAAAGGAAGAAAACGACGTCGTTTTGTTACGAATGAGAAATTATCCCATGCTTTGCAAAATCTTGCGCTTGGACGACGAAGCCGTACAACTTCGCTCTTATATATATAGGTATAATATAATATAACGGACAATTTCTCAAAAATCCCCAAGTGTAAACTGAATTTCCTTTTCACTCCCCAGTTTTGAAAAGTTCCTGTTCACTCCCCAATTGAAAAACAAAATTTCTTTTCACTCCCCAAGGTTGTATAATAATTCAGGAATTGCGTACAATTTTTAGGGAATTGCGTATAAAAACCCCGGAATCTCGTATATACGCAATTCCCTCAAAAATGTACGCAATTCCTAAAGACAATGTACGAACATGTACTATTTGTGGGGACCTAAAAGGAATTTTGTTTTTCAATTGGGGATTGAATGGGAACTTTTTCAAAACTGGGGACATAAAAGGAATTTTTTCAACTTTTTGGTACTATTCAAAGATTTTCCCATAATATAATATAATTAATGCAATTACAAAGTCATACTTTTATTTTAACTTTTTAGTTTTTACTAATGGTCCATAATTAGCTAGAGAGTTAAACATTTTACTTACAAAAACACAACATGAATGTCGGACTTACCAAACAACACATTTCCCTAAATTTCACTGTCTACCTAAGTAAGTATGAACGATTTTATTCTTCCAAATAATTTAAGAAGACCCCAAAAATGCAAGATAATATTTTTACAAGGATGATCATTTAATTCACAATCGTAATTAAAATATCCCAAAAAATTACAAACATATTCAAACAATCAATTTCCATTAACGTTAGACGTGGCCTTTTATAGGAAGTTGGACTTAAATTAGAGGGGGCCTTTTACAACTAAGCCTTCTTGAAAGTGTAAATAGCTTCTAGTTTCTATGGAACCCTACTACATTAAATACATGCATAAGGATAAGGTACTAGTTTATATGGAGTTATGGACCATGCTAAATATGTCTCTCTTCCTATTTCTTTTTACTATTCTATTTTGTTTTATTTGGGCGCTGGATATTTGGGTACGCGTTAATTTCGGAGATGTCTCGATCATGGTTGTGAAATTGTTCGGGATTCGAAAAGGTCTTTGATTCGCTTGGAAAAAAAGATTTGAAAAAATTATTATTGAGACGGACTCACAAGTTGTTGCCTCGTTCATTACGGGGGTTGAGCTTGATGATCACCCGTTATGGAATATTATGATGGATTGTAGGGTCCTTCTTGATTTGCAGTGGGACAATAAAATCATTTATACTCTGAAAAACGAAAATGTCTGTGCAGACAATCTCGCCTATAAGGAACATAATGTACACGGGACGATGGTCTTTAACAACCCAGTTGACAACATAATACCTGTTGAAAGAGGATTTACAGTCTCCTAATTAGTTATTAGTATTTAATCTTTTATACAAAAAAAATTCTATATAAAAAATATAACAAAATACACCTCTGAATATTTATATACGTAGATAAAACTAAGTTGAAGATCAAACAAATGTAAGAATATATATATCATTTGAAATTAAATATGCATTTGGTAAAAGTATGACATCAACGTTACAGAATAACTGTAAAATTGAAACTAATATGCCTTCATCCTTCTAAAACTTGTACACCAAGTAAAATGAGATATATATATATTCAGAATGAAAATACGATGAAGTCAACAATTTTCGTCTCACTTTGATGCGACAATTTGGTGGTCTTTATTAAGACATTTTGAAAATTCCTGTGCAATTCGTGAGAAAATTTAAAGATTTACTATAATATGCAGTCGAGAGAAAATTTAAAGATTTACTATGAATTGAAAATGTAAAGTGGACTATATTTTTCTGCAAATAAAAATACAATGAGGGAGCAGAGCAGATGATTAGCTAGCATTTTCACTATTTTAACCATGAAAGAACTATTGATTTAGCATACTCCTATATACAGACCTTGAGCTTGAAGCTATACCAGTGTGATCAAGTTTAGACATGAGCATTTAAAGCCTGCAAAGATTGACAGCATATCAGACACACAGACTAAGTATGTAGAGAATAGCATCGTGAACACACTGTAATTTTGAGATTTTAGTTTTGGGAATACCATCGGGAACACACTGTATGTAGAGAATACCATCGGGAAAGAAGAATCTTGTCCTTTGACAACTCTGCTCTGAGGCACAATAACTACTTCCTGAAAATCGACAGAATCAAGCTTGCTTGATCATGACTATCAAAGAACGCAAGCGACTTTTCTACAACGGATGGAGAATAATTGTTGTAACGTGCGTCATGCAACATACCTCCTTACGAAAACAGCTTAATTGGTGACTACCCCCAACATTTGAAAATAGCAAGCTTAGCTACTTAAGACACACTAAGTGAAAAGGGTGGTTGTTCATCTGGATAATCCAAATAGCTGTTGTGAAAAGATTTATTACCCTCACCTAGAGTTCTATATACAAATAACCACTAAATACTTTTCCAAATAATGACAAGTTGCCTATAAATCCTGACGTTCTCATAATATGGAGTACGAATTAATAATTCGGAATCGTAGATACTGAAATTGAAATCACTAATATCAGTATCGAACATGAAACCTAGTCTTTCTCCCTCACTCTCCCAACAGCTGCAGCAGTTTCAACTGCAGCTTATAGACTTGATGATAAACTAACCATTAATGGATTACACTTTTCAAAAAATAAAAAATAAAAATACCATCGATCATGAACCTAGCAACGCAATTAAAAGTATTTACTCACAAGACCACCACCATCGTCATCATCAAAATCTGCAGTTTTCGATCCCGACTCTTGTGCACCAACATGGTCAGTAACGGAAGAAACCTGAAAACAGATGAAGAGGAAATTCAGGAAAAATGAATATGCACACATAAGTGTCCTGCATATCATAGATAACAAATGGACTGAAACCATGCTCATCTACACACACACATCAGTTATCATATGAATGTGCCAAAAACCTCAGCATGATACCTTAATGGTCCGAGTCCGACCAGCAATCTCCAGCTTTCCGTTCAAACTTTGAGCTGCCTTTGCATGTTCAAGTTGTGCAAACTGCAAAAAAGATGCTAATGGATCAAAACGGGCACTAGGAACAGATAGTAAAATCATATAATCCTAGTAGCAAGCAATGCAAATATATATATAGAGAGAGAGATGGATGGATGGATGGATGGATAGATAGACATACACATCAATGCAATCAGCATAAAGAAAATACCGACTTGAACAAAGCCGAAACCTTTGCAATGTCCTGTCTCGGGATCTGTAGTTAGTTGCACAAGCTCAACGGGCCAGAATGCTTCAAAAATCTGGAATACATATAAAATAAATACTTCAACATTCGAACAGCTGAAAACAAATAATAATGTGCAAAGAAGATGGTAGTAAAAAATAAGAAAATAATAGCTTCTTCTCAAACATGATCTTTCAAAAGCATCACAGTAGCATTAAAATAAAAGTTGGCCACCAGTGGCATATACTTTTCATATTTTGGCACATCAGTCTAATAAGCCGAGTTCCTCGTAAATATTAATTCTGAGACCAGCAAAAACTACCAGCATTGAGAACTTTTATCTTCTAATTTGGTGGCTACTAGAAGATGAACTTTGGAAACAGAGAACAACAAATATAACATGTCAAAAAGAACATACATGTTTAAGCTGAACTCCGTCATGTTAAAATGTAAATTGCCAACATAAAGTTTCCTATCTGTTGCACCATATGGTCCAGCAAACCCTGAAGCACCAGCAGATGTATTTGATTGAACAAGATTCTTCTCTGCCTCAGAAGGTTTTACCATTACAGGTTGTCCAACAAATAGGTGGCAGAGAGAGCTATAGCCATTGGTACATACATAACATCATAAAATTCAATATAACTGTCGTCAAAGTACACGGTTTCAATCACAGACCCAAAAATCACAACGCAAGCATATGGTAACATGGATCCTTAATATTCTGGCATACTAACGAATACACTGAAAAACATATATATTTCAATAAATCAACATATAATTTACAGAGTCTATGTGAGAAGATCACAACAGAAGTACTTCCTCACAAGCCAAAGAATCAATTTCATCTTTCATGTGCAAGATTAATCTATTCAAAGTCTCGAATAATCTCAATCCCTGAGAGTGGATTCTATCTTCAACTGTAAACGAACAGCATTTTCCATCAATTTGTAACACACTTTGCCCCGGAAACTTCATCACTTGCTTCTTCTTCATCTTCATACGCATGCAGCAACCCCACTCCACTCTTTTGCTGATGCATATATATTAGCCATTTCGACATAAGGTGCTGCAGCCTGTGGTTCTAGTTCGAAGAGATTTTGTGCTGCATACTCGCCAATCTCCACATTGTGATGAATCTTGCACGCACTAAGCAAAGCACCCCAAATTCCAGCATCTGGTTTCATGGGCATATCTTGAATAAACTCCAGCGCTTCCTTTATTTTTCCTATACGTCCAAGAAGGTCACTCATACAAGCGTAATGATCTAATCCGGGGCTTATGTTGTATGTTTTACTCATCATGTTAAAAAATTCCCATCCTTTTTCCAAGAAACCGGCATGCGTGCAGGCTTGAAGAACAGCGAGGAATGTTATGTGATTTGGTTTTAAACCAAATTTCAGCATTCGATTGAAATGATCTAATGCTGCTTCAGATTTCCCGTTCAGTGCAAAACCGGCTATCAAAGCCGTCCAAGAGACGATGTTCTTCATGTTCATATTGTGGAAAAGGTTTTGAGCATCTCCCATGCTTCCGCATTTTGCATACATGTCTATCAATGCGTTCCATACCATTATCTCATTCTTTAAGCCCTTTGAAGTGGTGTAAGTATCAATCCATCTTGCGGTGTTAAGAGCTCCTACTTTGCCACAGGCTGAAATGAGATGGATAACAGTGACTAAATCAGGTTTCTCTCCACAAGCTTCCATTTGCTGGAACAGAGATAATGCCTCGTCCAAATCACCTTTCTCTGAATAACCAGCAATCATAACAGTCCATGTAACGCAGGATCTTTCGCTCATGCAATCAAATATGTATCTAGCTGAATAAATATCTCCACACTTAGAATACATAGAAATAAGGGTATTAAGCAGGGTGATATCTGCATCACAGCCCACTTTTACTCCATGAGCATGAATTAACGTTCCATAGTGTAAACAATTTGGCTGAGCAAATGATGAAAGCAAATTAAGAATGGTACTTAAATCGGGCATATATCCACCATCAAGCATCCTCCGATAGACCCCCATAGCCTTCACTGATTGCCCAAAACAAGCACATCCAGCAATCATAGCATTCCACGAAACAACACTCAAAGAATCCAAAGGAATGGTCGAAAACACCATCTCAGATGAACGCAAGTCGCCACATTTTGCATAGCCAGAAATCCAAGTATTAGCAACTGAGACATCATCTTCACACCCGCACTTGGTCCCAAAGCAATGAACAGCACTCAGCAGCCTCCCATTCTCCATTCCAGATGACAACTGCGTCAGCCCCATGATAGTAACAGCATCAGGCATGACGTCTTCAGCCCTCATCTTGTTAAATAACAACGACGCTCTATCAAAGGAACCCACTTGAGCAAAACCCATAATGATCGAATTCCAAGAAGTCACGTCTCTCTCGGGCATTTCATCAAACAGGGCATGAGCACATTCCAAATGGTGGCACTTCACGTACATATCAACCAATGCAGTCTGTACGTATATGTCCGAAATATACGGCATTTTCGCGACGTGGCCGTGAATAACTCGAGAGAATTTGATGTTCGATTGCTTTGAACATGCTTTTGCTATGAAGGGGAAAGTTAAGTTGTTTGGTTGCGCCTGACCTTGTTTCATTTGGCGAAAGAGGAGAAGGGCCTTCCGCGAGTCGCCATTGTTGACTGCTAGCCTTATGCTGGAGTTCCCTGTCGCAACTGAGGTCGAGAATCGATGTAGCGTGGGTGATACCATTTCTCATTGTTCTTGGAAGTAGATGCCCGTTGCCACCCTCGGTTTTCCGGTAGTGAAGAAGGTTAGAGTTTGTCCAAAGTATTGCTGTGTCGAGGTGAGAATTTGGTGACTGGAGAGATGTGGTAGGCAGCAGCAGTGAAGATGAAGAGAAACATATGAGAGCATTATGAACAACTCCATTACTCTTTTTGATCTTCACAACGGTGAAGCCGTCTCCCACGTCTCGATATGATAAATTGATAATGGGGTTTTGAATCCAAATATTTTGTTGAATATTTGTACACAATTCGTATTAGGATATGATAATGGGGTTTTGAATATTTTGTTGAATATTATGAATTAGGATATGGATACGACACAATTCGATACGCATACAACGATATAGAATTTGTCTTAAAATTTTCTACTTGAGGAGTATCAAATATGATGTTCCACATGATACAAAAAAATAATATTTTTAAAAATATCCGTATATCATAGTCCATAAGACAATCCGACCCAAACCCTCAAATTCTAACTCCAGATACAAATTCATTGGTGCTGAAAAGTCTAAATTTTGGTAAGCATCGTACTCATTGCCGGGGAGGTTTAGAAAGTTCCCCTACCTATTCCTAATATTAAATAGGTGATTTGTTTTGTTGTTTGAATCTTTGGTTACTTTAATTTTGTTTTAGTTTTTGACCGCGAAACATGAATATGAATACGACCATACGAATATATTGATATAATTTTTTTTTTTGGATTTTTTTATATGAGAAGTATCGGACATAATGTTTAACATGAATATTCGACACGATATGATATAAAAAAATAATATTTTTTAAAAGTATTTGTGAATAGTAAATTTTGGTGACTTTTTAACTTTAGTATACTTTTCCATACCAATTATAAAAGTAGTGTACTTTTTGTACATATTACAAAAAGGTGCAAAACGTTTATGTGAAAGATGTTTTCCAAAATTCATGACACAGTTGATATTTTCTTACAAATTAATATAATAACTTTTCTAAAATTATAAATTCTACCCCAACATTTACATTTTTCTACAAAAAGAGAATTAACTTTGAAAATATATAAATTTTTATTGTAAACTTTTAATAAATTTTAATGGACAAAACGTCAATACACCCCTTGTTTAGATGGTATCAGAGCCTAGAAGACGACGTCTTTTGGGATAAAAAATATAAAATATTAATAAAAATAATTATAGATACAATGTATAAATTATTTGAAATTGGAATTATTCTATGGTTTCAAATTCTAGATGAAGAAAAAGATTAGATGATATAGAAGAACAATTAAATTATCTAGATATCGAATAAATATTATACAGATGTATCCTATGATGATACAGATTGACAATATCCTTCACCCTAAAATGAAAATATTAAATAGACGAGAGTTAGCTAATCTATATAATTTTTATGAAGATATGCTAAAATACTTTCTTAAAATGAATAAATCAAATCCATCTAATTATTATAAAAAGAAGATAAGGAAGTTTAGAATAAAGAGAAATTATTACTCAAATCTCCTTTCGATATGAATCGTTGTTGGAAAGTTTGATTAATAATATAAATAAAATATTAGAATTGGAAACTAAAATAGAAAAGCTAAGAGATAAAATAAAAACTTCTGAGGATAAAGAATTTTGCAATAAAAATAAAAATAATATAAGGAAATTAAAAAATCTACTAAAAAAGGAAAAGAATAAGGCTTTATTAAACAGAACAAAAGCTGGAAAAATATGGAAACGATAGATGTAAACCTTCAATCTATAATAGAATCTATTAATATAATCAAAGAAGAAATGTTAAATCTTCAAGATTCTATAAGAGAATTAAAGAATGAAGTTCAATTAAATAGAATAAGCATAAAACAACTTGAAATAACCATTAAAGAAAAAGAAAAAAGATCTAAGGCTGAAAAATTAAAAGATATAGAAAAAGAAATAAAAACTCCATTTAAGGCAATAAATTTAGAAAAGGCCAAACCATATGAAAAAGGATCTTTTGACGATTATATGTTAAATACCATAGTTCCAAAAATGCTAAAAGAACAAGAAGAGAGTTCTAAAGGAGCTCTTGAAAGGCTTAAGGCTAAAGGAACTAATATAGAAAATGAAAATAAACAAAATCAAAATCAAAATCAAATACAAACATGAATGAAATAAATAATTTAATAGAAGATTTTGAAGAAATAAACTTGGATGATATAGTGGAATATGAAATAAGAATGAATAATGCTGGTTCTTCGGGGACTAAAAGAGAAGATGGATCAACATTAGAGGATCCAGATGAATCTATGGGATCCAATGAACCAAAAAGTTATCCAATTTATTTTAATACAAAGAAAAATAAACACCAAAATAAAAGAACTAAAAATTATAACATTAAATATCAACTTAATGATGATTATTCAGAACCTATAAATGTAAATGGTAGTAAATTAAATCTGAATAATAAAAGAGATAAACGAAAAGCTTTAGCAAAATGGATAAATGATATGGTTGCTTACTTTCTAAATCAAGATGAAATATATGCTACAGCATCCAGAAGAACTGAATATATAATATTTACATTTGATGGAATTATAAACAGTTGGTGGAAAGGAATTTCTTCTGACGTACAGGGAATAATGAGAACATAGACCGAAACTGGTTTTGATAAAGATATAAGAACTGGAGTAGAAAGAATGACATATTATATAGCTGATGAATTTTTAGGAGAACCTTGGATAAATGACGTTGAAAAAGAATATTTAAAAGAAAAAGAAGAAGCTAGAAATGATCTTATAAATCTTTCAATATGCTCTATGAAATTTCTTAGAAATTATATAGAAGAATTTTGTGACTATTATTATAAACAATATTGGAGTGGAGAGTCACAAGACATATATCTTAAAATGTTCTTTGCAAAACTCCCAAATCCATGGAATACACATATAAGTAAAGTTTGGGAAAAAAAAAGGAAAATATAAGTAATAATCTTGGTGGAAGAATAAGAGTTTTAATAGTCGAATTAAAGAGGCTATGTCGTGAACAAGATTTATACAAGAAATCTAGAAAAATTTCTGGACTTTATTGTTCAAAATTAGAAATGCCTACACAATGGGGATGCAAAGAGAATAATAGAAAAAGTGTTGGAAACAGGAATCAGAAAGCAACGAAAATTTAAAAATTTTCCAACAAAAGGATCGAATACTCGCAATCGTGAATCCAAATTCGTAGAGATTAGAAACTTACTTTTCAATAATCTTTCTTGAAGCGTTTCAAACCACCCAAGAACGCTCTTCTCTCGGTTTGATCCCCTCTCCTTGGTAAAACTTGAATCTTTAAAACTTCTAACTTGAAGCTCTCTAGAGATAGTCCACCAACTTGACTACAATCTAACTAGTAAGGATGTTAGTTCTCTAGTTAATGTTTAGGCTTAACCTAGGGTTTATTTTATCTTGGAGAAAGGATGGTGTTCAACACTTGAACCAAGAGGAACGAACAACTATAAGGGGGAGGGGGATGCCGAACCTAGTCCTTGTGGACTAAGGATTTGGTCCCTCTCTCTCTTGTTACTTGATCATCAAGTAATTTCAAACTTTGACTTTGAATTTTAATTCAAATCAACTTTTAAGAGAGTCAAAATATCCAAAACCTTTTTGGATAATATTACACTTTATTTATTAATAAATAAATAACTTATTTATCTAATTAATTAATTCACAATTAATTAAATAGATTATTTTTCTCCAAAATAAGACATTCATCTTAATTCAAAAATTAAACCAAAGTCTATTAAATAATTAACACATTTAATTATTTAATCTCATAAATATATGCACGTGTGAGACACGTGTCCCAAGGACACGTGCCACTCACGTGACCCACACGTGTGGAACCCTCTCGGCATGATCAACTTGTTTAATCATTTTAAAGCCTTAACTCATGTAACCAAGTTGTTGTGTGTGAGCCTCTAGGTTCTCAATTCAATTAGCAGTGACCCTAATTAATTAATCAGTCCACAGATTAAATGATCATAGTCTAGCAACAGGTGTTTAACCCCTAGCTGAATTGGAATGTCTCGATTCGACAGAACCTTTAAGTCACTGATTCATGTGAGATGCAATCCTCCTACTTACTATCTCTCAACCAAGATCTAGGGTAAGGGAATAATTAGTGTAACGCCCCAGCTTTCGGCAATTCAGGTATGATCGACACGTGTGCGTTTGAGAGTTAGTTTTTAATTATTAATTGTTTATTTCTTTAATTTTTCATAGCATGACATAATTTTATAAAATTATATTTTTGATATTTTATTGAAAATTCATATCATATCATATTTTCCGGATATATTGAACGTGATTGCAATGTGAATTATTTTCCCGAATGTGATTTATTTCTTTTACGTCCTTAATTGCTCATTTTCATGAATATGGGATCTAATTGAATTGGACTTGATTGATCATTTAAAATGGGATTTGAACCTCATTGCATAACTTCTTAAGTGGAGGGATTTAATTGCAAATTGGCCCTCTTTTCTCTTCTCCATAGCAGCAATCACGTACCAACCTTTCCCATTTCATACCAAAATATTTCTTCCTTGTTCTTGTTTCCTTTGCTCAACCGAGACAAAACCCTATCAAGAGAGGTGGGAGATTTCATCATTCAAGCTTCATAATTGTGGGTTTTGGGGACATAGAAGCATCATCATCATCACTTTTTCATCTTAGCTTTCATTTCTCCCATTTGAGGTAATTATGGAGATTGGTTGATTTTCTTGAAAATATATGATATCTAGGGCTTTGTTATATACTGGTTAGATTGTGTATTTGTTGTTAGAAATATGTTTGTGATCATTAAGCTCAAGATGGATGCATATAACTTGTGATTTATGGACTTGGAGCATGAGTGTTGATATGGGTTTGGATTGATGGATTATTGTTGATCTAGCATTGAAATGAGTGTTTAAATGAATTGTTATTGATTATATGTAAGCTAGTATGTTTATTGCATCAAATATGTGCATTACATCTTGAGTTTGATCCATTTTTGGTGGTTGATTGTTGTTGCTTCGTGTTGCTCTGTTCTGTTCTGCGTATTCAGTAGCTCACGTATTTTGGGAACGGCCCTTCCCAACCCCAGTGTAAAACTGGAACGGCCGTTCCCATGATGCTAAGATATTAGGCCAGCGAGACTGGGAACGCCCGTTCCCACTTTGGCCTGTGTGCCGGAACGGCCGTTCCCATGGCGTCTGCAGAGCAAAAAGCTACTGCATAAAATTGTATTTTCACCACCATCATCCAATCACTTCTTTGACCCCTAATTGCTATTATATGATTGATTACATGTCGAAACGCAATATTTTTATGGTACATTGTATTTTTCCCGTCGTCTCGTTGCATTTCCGCCGTTCGTCATATTTGGTACATTTTGAGTCGTGTTTCACGGACCATTGTCTTTCTTGCACAGACCAGCTTCCTGGTGACGAGGAGCAGGCCCCGTGAGCTGTTTCCTTGGATATTTTTGGGTCGTTCAGGTGAGGTTTAATTTTAGATACATAGGACCCGTACAACCCTATGTGAATTTTAAGCCAAAACCTATCTATATAACTTATAGTTTTTAAAAGAGATTGGTTTTCAAATGTTTTATCGAACTATTGAAGGGATTGATTGATTGATTGATTGATTTGGCGAGTATTGTATTGCACTGTGGGCCCGAGAGTAGTGACTCGAGCCAACCGGGAAAGCACGGACTGACGGGTAACTCGAGAGCTATCCTCACCAAACCGGGATGAACCCTGAACCCTCTAGGAGATTAGGGGAGGAAGGAGTTCCGGGCTTAGGGATTTATGTACCCTCTGCCCAGATTGATTGGATGGTGGGGCCTTGCAATCCCACCATCACCCGGAGGAAGAAGGCGTTATTGAAACGGCTAATTGTGCACAGTAATGAATTGCTTGATCACCTAATCACCTAATAATTGATTGATTGATTGTACACAGTCGGTGTAAGGTTGGAGAACTGCCCCACTCGCCGGGCCATAAATTGATTGTATTGAATTGATTAAATTGAAATTGAATTAGTTGTAATCTCGGGCGATAAACTCTCTTCTTTTACCAAATTGTATTGTTTCTCCTAAAATTATTACCCGAGGTTATGACTTGCATGTATGTGCGCTTATATTTATTATACCCCTCGCTCAGTCTGTTTTGGACTGACACCTCAACTTTTCAGTGTTTTGCAGGGCGTGCTAGGCGGGAATTTAGAGTCTTGAGGTCTTTAAATTTGGGTCTAGCACACTCCATTCCCACATTTTGTTAAGTATAGCTATTTGGGATATTTTGTATATCGCCTTGTTATCTATATTGTTGGGAGATGATAATGTATTGATAGTGTGAATGTTGGTACCTATAAGTAAATAAATAAATATGGTACCTATACGTATCGAATGAATGTTATTGCTTCCGCTTTTTAATACTCTGACTTGTTGTTGGTTAGTTTTAAATTGAGGGTACCCGCCTAGCCTTGAGTCATTTTATTGTCTCCCGTTCGCTGTAGCTTTGATTCATGTATGGATTGCCCGTTTCATATGTGGGTTGGGACTATAGTGCGGGGAATGTGGTGCCTGGCGTTCCGGGTGCTACATCCTACGGTGGTATCAGAGCCCGGTTGTAAAACCGGGTCTCTAGTGTCGTGTCTTGTGAGTCTAGGTCGCACGGCATAGGAACTAATTGTCAATTTGAGAGTCTTGCATTGTTATTTGATACTTGAACCTACTTGACTTACTTGAATTTGGGGTGACTTGTTGAATTTTAACTTATGTGCAATTTTGAACTATTTGCACACATTGGCATTGGCTAACCGAACACGCATGATAGTGACTTGATTTCAGGATGGCTCGCGATAGACATCACCGTGATCGTTTTCCTAGACATCGACATCATCGACATCATCGCAGGGAGAGATCACCATCTCCTCCTCCACCTCCTCAGGCTCAGCCACAGGACTTCATGAACGCCGTGGTGGGTCTTATTGATCAGAGAGTTCGGGATTATGTTCCACCACCACCACCAGTTGCACCACCACAGCCTGGAGGCCAGATTTCAGCTATTTTCAGGGAGTTTCAGAACCAACATCCTCCCAAATTTTACAAAGGAAATGACATTCAGGCCGAGCAGTGGCTGAAAGAGATTGAGAGGATATGGGAGCTTATCCTGTGTGAGTCCAGGGAGAAGGCCTGTTGTACCATTTCTTTGATTCAGGGTGAGGCCTACTCTTGGTGGGAGAGTGCCCGGATTGTGTTAGATGCTGTAGGCGATGAAGTGAATTGGGAAGTGTTTGTTAGAGAATTTCAGAACAAGTTCATTCCTCCATCTTCTCGCACTAGGAGATTGAAGGAATTTACAGAGTTGAAGCAAGGAAACAGGTCGGTCTCAGAATACATCGCCGAGTTTGAGAGGTTGTCCCACTATGCCCCTAATATAGCGAGTGATGATTTCCATAAGGCGATGCAGTTTGTTCAGGGCCTTAGACCGGATATTCAGGCAGCGATTGAGGCGGTCAACACGAGCACCTGGGTGAAGGCTACCAAGAAGGCTCTATTGGTTGAGGATTCAGTGAATGCGAGGCGATCTACCTACCGTTCAGGTTCAGGTTCGGGCTCAGGGTCTGGATCGGGATTCAGAGATTCTAGATCAGGTTTCAGAGGTGCCGGATCAGGGTATAAGGGTTCTGGCTCGGGTTCTGCTTCAGGCAAGAGGCCGATGGTTTATTCTTCTCCACCACCAGCTCCACAGGGCCCAGGGAAGAAGCCCCGACCAGCAGGACCAGTGATTCGAGCTCCAGTTGCTCCAGCTTTGCCACCACCACCCGAGAGACCTTATTGTACCTTCTGTGGACAGAGGACACACGTCTATGATAACTGCAGGAGGCGTTTGGGTTTATGCCTACTTTGTGGGAGCGATGAGCATTTGGTAGATGGTTGTCCGGATCGCAGGATACCACCACCGGGGGCACCGAGACCACTGATTAGGGCTCGTGCTTATGCTTTGGAGGGTGAGCAGCAGGATGCTGATATTGATCCAGCCGCGGTAGTTGAAGGTACCATTTGCATACATGGCACGAACATTCATACGTTGTTTGATCCGGGAGCTACTCACTCCTTTCTTTCGAGTGCTATATCTGTTTCTTTGCCTTTGCTTGTTACTCGTTCTTCTGCATGTTATATGGTTAGTACTCCATTTGGTGGTAGTTTAGAATCTGATCGGGTGTTCAGAGAGGTTCCGGTGAGCATCGAGGGTCGAGTTTTCTTGTCAGACTTCATTGAGCTGCCGATGACTTGCTATGGATCTATTCTGGGCATGGATTGGTTGTACAGACATTCTGCCACGGTTGATTGTAGAGCGAAGAAGGTTCAGTTGGGATCAGATTTGGTAGTAGGTTGGAGTTCCAAGACTGTACCGCTACTTTCTTTTTCTGAAGCTCATAAGTTGGTTCGAGAGGGAGCCACGGGTTTCATTGCTTATATTCTCAATAAACCCAAGGATCAAAGTAAGCTGGAAGAGATAGAAGTAGTGAAGGAGTTTCCCGAGGTCTTTCCTGAGGAATTGGATTCTTTACCTCCAGAACGGGAAATTGAGTTTGTGATCGACTTGTACCCTAACGCAGAGCCGTACTCCAAGACTCCGTATCGTATGGCTCCGGCCGAGTTGAAAGAGTTGAAGACTCAACTTGATGCGTTGTTGGAGATTGGGTATATTAGACCGAGTTCTTCTCCTTGGGGTGCACCGGTTTTGTTTGTAAAGAAGAAGGACGGGACCTTGAGAATATGCATAGACTATAGGGAGTTGAACCGGATGACGATCAAGAACAAGTATCCTCTTCCACATATCGAGGAGTTGTTTGATATACTTCAGGGATCGAAAGTCTATTCGAAATTGGATTTGAGACAAGGATACTACCAGCTGCGTATCCGAGCAGGGGATATTTCTAAGACAGGATTTAACACTCGGTACGGGCATTATGAGTTCGTTGTGATGCCGTTTGGTTTGACTAATGCCCCAGCAGCTTTTATGGATATGATGCACAGGATTTTCAGGCCTTTTCTGGATAAGTTCGGGGTCATTTTTATTGATGATATCCTGGTTTTCTCGAAGTCTACCGAGGAGCATGCAAGACACCTTCAGTTGGTATTAAGGACTTTGAAGGAGCATCAGTTGTTTGCCAAGTTCAGCAAGTGTGAGTTCTGGATTGGCAGGGTGTCATTCTTGGGTCACGTGATTTCGGGCAACGGTTTGGAAGTCGATCCTTCCAAGATTGAGTCGGTTTTGAAGTGGGAGAAACCTAGGAATGCCTCTGAGATTAGGAGTTTCTTGGGATTGGCAGGTTATTACCGGAGGTTTGTTAAGGATTTCTCCAAGTTAGCAGCTCCTTTAACCCAGTTGACGAAGAAGAATGTGAAATTCGATTGGAATGAAGATTGTGAGAAGAGTTTCACTTTCTTGAAGGAGAAGTTAGTGTCTGCTCCAGTGTTAGCCCTTCCGGAAGGTTCTGAAGGATATGCTGTTTATACAGATGCTTCTAAGGAAGGCTTGGGATGTGTGTTGACTCAGAAGGGTAAAGTAATTGGTTATGCATCCCGGAAGTTGAAAGAGCATGAAAAGAATTATCCGACACATGATCTTGAGCTTGCTGTCGTAGTCTTTGCACTTGGAAAGTGGAGACATTATTTGTACGGGGTGTCTTTCGAGATTTTCACCGATCACAAAAGCCTCCAGTATTTATTCACTCAGAAGGATTTGAATATGAGGCAACGGCGTTGGATGGAAAGGTTGGAAGATTATGATTGCACGATCAAGTACCATCCAGGCAAAGCCAACGTGGTCGCCGATGCACTTAGTAGGAAGGCTAGTGTGTCGAGCTTGGAAGTGGGTGAAAGTAGTGGGATCGCGCCAATTGTTTTCAAGGCTCGAGTTTCTAATATTTCGGTCCAGCCAGAATTGAAGCACAAGTTGTTTGAGGCTCAGAGTACAGATTTGGAAGTTCAGAGATTGGTAGCTAAGGCAAGAGCTGATCCGGAGTGTCCATTCGGGTTCGATGAAACCGGTCTTCTTCGTTTCAAGAACCGAGTGGTTGTACCCGAAGAGTTGAAACGGGTATTGCTCGAGGAAGCTCACAGATCGGCTTATTCTATCCACCCCGGAGGAAACAAGATGTATAAGGATTTAAGGCAATATTATTGGTGGCGTGGATTGAAGAAAGATGTGGCCGAGTTTGTGAAGCATTGTCTCACTTGTCAGAAAGTGAAAGCCGAGCATCAGAAACCGGGAGGTCTTCTTCAGCCGTTACCTATTCCTGAGTGGAAGTGGGAACAGGTGACGATGGATTTCGTGTCCGGATTACCTAAAGTGAAAGGTGGGTTTGATGGGATTTGGGTGATTGTGGACCATTTGACGAAGTCTGCACATTTTCTGCCGGTTCGGATATCGTATAAGATTCGCAAGTTAGCCGAGCTTTACAACCGGGAGATTGTTAGACTTCACGGGATTCCGATTAGTATCGTTTCAGACAGAGATCCACGGTTCACTTCGAGGTTGTGGCGTGAATTGCAAGAAGTTTTGGGTACGAAGCTCCAGTTTAGAACAGCTTTTCATCCTCAGACGGATGGTCAGTCCGAGAGATTAATAAGGTATCTCGAGGATTTGCTTCGAGCTTGTTCTTTGGATTTTCAGTCTTCTTGGCATGACCAGCTACCTTTGATTGAGTTTGCGTACAACAACAGTTTTCAGGCTTCGATTGGAATGGCACCGTATGAGCTACTTTATGGTCGGAAGTGTCGTTCTCCGTTGTTCTTTGACTTGGAAGAGTGGAAATGGACTAAGCAGGAAGGTGTTAAGAAAGGTGAGAAATTGGAAAAACCTTCCAAGGCCGTTGAAGCTATGATTGAGAAAGTCCACTTAATAAAACAACGGATGAAATCAGCTCAGGACAGACAGAAGAGCTACGCCGATCGTCGCAGAAGGGATCTCGAGTTTGAGGTTGGAGACCGGGTATTCTTGAAGGCGTCTCCACGTAAAGGATTTGCTCGGATTGGGAAAGGAGGTAAACTTAAACCTCGTTATTTAGGTCCTTATGAGATTTTGGAAAGAATTGGAGAAGTTGCTTACAGATTGGACCTACCACCGAGCCTTACGGGGATTCATAACGTATTTCACGTGTCTCAGCTGAGGAAATACTACCCCGATGAAACCGAGATCATTCCTGTTGAAGAAGTGGAATTGGAACCGAGTCTTACCTTTGTTCAGAAACCGGTTAGGATTTTGGATAAGAAGTTTCAGGAATTAAGAAACCGGAGGATTCCCATGGTTAAGGTTCTTTGGAGAAGTGATAAGACCGAAGAAGCCACGTGGGAGACCGAAGACAAAATGAGACGGTTCCATCCAGAGTTGTTCCCTTCCGATCAGTGAATCTGGGGACCAGATTCTTTTAAGGAGGGAGGATTGTAACGCCCCAGCTTTCGGCATTTCAGGTATGATCGACACTTGTGCGTTTGAGAGTTAGTTTTTAATTATTAATTGTTTATTTCTTTAATTTTTCATAGCATGACATAATTTTATAAAATTATATTTTTGATATTTTATTGAAAATTCATATCATATCATATTTTCCGGATATATTGAACGTGATTGCAATGTGAATTATTTTCCCGAATGTGATTTATTTCTTTTACGTCCTTAATTGCTCATTTTCATGAATATGGGATCTAATTGAATTGGACTTGATTGATCATTTAAAATGGGATTTGAACCTCATTGCATAACTTCTTAAGTGGAGGGATTTAATTGCAAATTGGCCCTCTTTTCTCTTCTCCATAGCAGCAATCACGTACCAACCTTTCCCATTTCATACCAAAACATTTCTTCCTTGTTCTTGTTTCCTTTGCTCAACCGAGACAAAACCCTATCAAGAGAGGTGGGAGATTTCATCATTCAAGCTTCATAATTGTGGGTTTTGGGGACATAGAAGCATCATCATCATCATCACTTCTTCATCTTAGCTTTCATTTCTCCCATTTGAGGTAATTATGGAGATTGGTTGATTTTCTTGAAAATATATGATATCTAGGGCTTTGTTATATATTGGTTAGATTGTGTATTTATTGTTAGAAATATGTTTGTGATCATTAAGCTCAAGATAGATGCATATAACTTGTGATTTATGGACTTGGAGCATGAGTGTTGATATGGGTTTGGATTGATGGATTATTGTTGATCTAGCATTGAAATGAGTGTTTAAATGAATTGTTATTGATTATATGTAAGCTAGTATGTTTATTGCATCAAATATGTGCATTACATCTTGAGTTTGATCCATTTTTGGTGGTTGATTGTTGTTGCTTCGTGTTGCTCTGTTCTGTTCTGCGTATTCAGTAGCTCACGTATTTTGGGAACGGCCCTTCCCAACCCCAGTGTAAAACTGGAACGGCCGTTCCCATGATGCTAAGATATTAGGCCAGCGAGACTGGGAACGCCCGTTCCCACTTTGGCCTGTGTGCCGGAACGGCCGTTCCCATGGCGTCTGCAGAGCAAAAAGCTACTGCATAAAATTGCATTTTCACCACCATCATCCAATCACTTCTTTGACCCCTAATTGCTATTATATGATTGATTACATGTCGAAACGCAATATTTTTATGGTACATTGTATTTTTCCCGTCGTCTCGTTGCATTTCCGCCGTTCGTCATATTTGGTACATTTTGAGTCGTGTTTCACGGACCATTGTCTTTCTTGCACAGACCAGCTTCCTGGTGACGAGGAGCAGGCCCCGTGAGCTGTTTCCTTGGATATTTTTGGGTCGTTCAGGTGAGGTTTAATTTTAGATACATAGGACCCGTACAACCCTATGTGAATTTTAAGCCAAAACCTATCTATATAACTTATAGTTTTTAAAAGAGATTGGTTTTCAAATGTTTTATCGAACTATTGAAGGGATTGATTGATTGATTGATTGATTTGGCGAGTATTGTATTGCACTGTGGGCCCGAGGGTAGTGACTCGAGCCAACCGGGAAAGCACGGACTGACGGGTAACTCGAGAGCTATCCTCACCAAACTGGGATGAACCCTGAACCCTCTAGGAGATTAGGAGAGGAAGTAGTTCCGGGCTTAGGGATTCATGTACCCTCTGCCCAGATTGATTGGATGGTGGGGCCTTGCAATCCCACCATCACCCGGAGGAAGAAGGCGTTATTGAAACGGCTAATTGTGCACAGTAATGAATTGCTTGATCACCTAATCACCTAATAATTGATTGATTGATTGTACACAGTCGGTGTAAGGTTGGAGAACTGCCCCACTCGCCGGGCCACAAATTGATTGTATTGAATTGATTAAATTGAAATTGAATTAGTTGTAATCTCGGGCGATAAACTCTCTTCTTTTACCAAATTGTATTGTTTCTCCTAAAATTATTACCCGAGGTTATGACTTGCATGTATGTGCGCTTATATTTATTATACACCTCGCTCAGTCTGTTTTGGACTGACACCTCAACTTTTCAGTGTTTTGCAGGGC
Organism: Lantana camara; assembly: GCA_037501455.1. Lineage (NCBI taxonomy): Eukaryota > Viridiplantae > Streptophyta > Magnoliopsida > Lamiales > Verbenaceae > Lantana > Lantana camara. The sequence goes on from CM074857.1 coordinate 116,760,582, forward strand.
GTGCTAGGCGGGAATTTAGAGTCTTGAGGTCTTTAAATTTGGGTCTAGCACACTCCATTCCCACATTTTGTTAAGTATAGCTATTTGGGATATTTTGTATATCGCCTTGTTATCTATATTATTGGGAGATGATAATGTATTGATAGTGTGAATGTTGGTACCTATAAGTAAATAAATAAATATGGTACCTATACGTATCGAATGAATGTTATTGCTTCCGCTTTTTAATACTCTGACTTGTTGTTGGTTAGTTTTAAATTGAGGGTACCCGCCTAGCCTTGAGTCATTTTATTGTCTCCCGTTCGCTGTAGCTTTGATTCATGTATGGATTGTCCGTTTCATATGTGGGTTGGGGTTATAGTGCGGGGGATGTGGTGCCTGGCGTTCCGGGTGCTACAATCAGAACCTTAATAATCTGGTCTTAAAGTTAAGTGCATTTCATATCCATTTGATCTCAATCCAAGAAACCCTTTTCTTGATGTCTTGATCTACTGCCTTGGCCAAGGACTCCATATGACCTATAAATGACTTACACAATAAGAGATCACCTTACAAATGCAAGTGTAGGTCCTTTCTTGATTCTCATTCACTTTCATGAATCACTTGTGCAGCCCCAGCATAAGCCTTGAATTAGTTGTCTAAGGCGACACCCTTTAAAGCTTATACCTAAGACTACAGAGTTAACTCATAAAGTGACATGGAAGCTCAAGTCTAAGAATCAATTAATCACATCAATGACTCGTGAGATATTTCCTAATCTGGAAGTTTCCATTTCCTGAAATAGAAACTTTTTTTCCCATTTAGGAATCTTCTCACACGAGGCACCTCAGTGAACTTACTTATTGAAGTAAGCACCCTCATGTATCACGCACGTATCAACTATACACTTTGCACCTCCATGAAACAAGGTGGTCCTTCTTAAGGGCGTGATCCCACAAGCAAGCCTTAAAGGAGTCAGGTTGACACTCCTACTGTCTGTAGGACTCACCAGCTTGGAGTATTTTACTAATCATGGCTTATGTGATATAGGACTCGTTTCATGAACCATTTCACCTAAATGGTAGAGTCCTAAAGTCATCAGGATTAGGGGAGTTCTCATACATGCACAAACGCATACCAAACAAGAGCACATAAAGAAGTGTTGCCTTAATTCGTTATTATATTCAAAGATTGTCTGTGATTACAATAAGGAAAAGTCCAAAGCGGATATACTAGGGCACTATTCCTAACAATCTTCCACTTACCCGTCAAAGCCATTCTAAAGCTACTCTAAGTCCCATCTTCTGAAGATGACCTTGGAAAGCTTCTCAACTAAGGGGTTTAGTAAGTGGATCTGCTACGTTCTCTGCTGATGCGACCCTCTCAATTTGCACATCTCCTCTTTTGATAATATCACGGATTAGGTGATACTTCCTCATAATGTGCTTGGTCCGTTGGTGAGATCTTGGTTCTCTTGCTTGAGCAACCGCCCCAGTGTTGTCACAAAACACAGTAATGGGGTCTTTCATGCTAGGAACAACATTCAACTCTTGAATGAAGTTTCTAATCCAAACACCTTCCTTAGCTGCATCATTTGTAGCTAAGTATTCGGCCTCAGTGGTCGAATCTGCAGTGGTCGTTTGCTTGGAACTCTTCCAACTCACTGCTCCGCCGTTTAGACAGAAAATGTATCCTGACATTGACTTAAAATCATCTAAGTTAGATGCAAAGCTCGCATCGCAGTATCCTTCGACAGTAAGATCTTTCTGACCTCCGTAAACTAAGAATAAATCCTTAGTACTTTTCAAGTACTTAAGAATATTCTCCACGGCAGCCCAGTGACCATCTCCAGGGTCAGATTGGAAACGACTTGTTACAGTAAGTGCATAAGCCACATCCGGTCGAGTACATAACATTACATACATTATGCTACCTATTGCTGATGCATAAGGTGTATGAGACATTCTTTCCTTCTCAAGGTTAGTCTTAGGACACATCTTCTTGGAAAGACATGTTCCTACACTCATAGGAAGGTTCTTAACCTTTGCTGACTCCATATTGAATCTCTTCAATACTTTGTCAATGTACATCGACTGTGATAGTCCTATTAACCTTCTAGATCTATCTCGATAGATTTTAACTCCAAGGATATAGGACGCATCACCAAGATCTTTCATCTCGAATTGGTTCGATAACCATAAATTAGTTACTTTCATGTCATCCTTCGAATTCCCAATAAGAAGGATATCATCAACATAAAGCACTAAGAATTATACTGAGGTCTCCAATTCCTTTCTATACACACATGATTCATTCGAGATTTGAATAAAGCCAAACGCTTTGACTGATTCATCAAATTTTATGTTCCAATTCCTAGAAGCCTGTTTCAATCCATAGATTGATCTTTGGAGTTTGCAAACCTTTTGCTCACTCCCACTGAATGTAAAACCTATGGGTTGATCCATATAAATGTCTTTATCAATGTCACCATTGAGAAAGGTTGTTTTCACATCCATTTGCCATATCTCATAGTCATAATATGCAACAATGGCAAGCATGATCCGAATAGACTTTTGCATTGCAACTGGTGAAAAAGTTCATCAAAGTCCACGCCGGGTCTTTGAGTGAATCCTTTTGCAACCAGTCTTGCCTTGTAGGCTGCAATACTTCCATCAACTCCAAGCTTTCTCTTAAAGATCCATTTGCAACCTATGGGTTTGACCCCATCAGGCAAATCTACCAAGGTCCAAACTTGGTTGGAGTTCATGGAATCCATTTCGGATTTCATGGCTTCTATCCACTGTTCAGAGTCAGAATCCGAAAGTGCCCCCTCATATGTTAAAGGATCATTATCCTTTTGAGAGATCTCATGGAAGAATCCATACCTTCTCTCCGGCTGTCTAGGAGTGCGTTCAGAATGCCTTAGAGGAGGATTTACGTGTGTATCGAAATTCGCGATTGGTTGTGGTTGATCGGACGGGGACGTTTCTTCAGTGGGTGGGGTGGGGTCACTTTGTACTTCCTCTAATTCTATGATCTTGCCTTTCTTTTCTTTAAGGAACTGTTCCTCCAGAAAAGTGGCATTTCTAGAAACAAACACTTTTTGCTCAAATTGATCATAGAAGTAGTATCCTATGGATTCCTTAGGATAACCTACAAAGTAGCATAAGTTAGAACGAGATTCTAACTTATCTCCCACTGTCCTCTTCACGTAAGCAGGACAACCCCAAATTCTTAAGTAAGAATAACTAGAGATTTTACCATGCCACATTTCATAAGGCGTTTTAGGGACTGACTTAGAGGGAACCAGATTCAAAATCTTTGCTGCACTTTCTAGGGCATAACCCCAGAAAGAAAGTGGTAAGTCAGTGAAACTCATCATGGAACGAACCATATCGAGTAGGGTTCGATTCCTTCTCTCAGAAACTCCATTAAGTTGAGGAGTTCCCGAAGGAGTCCACTGGGAGATAATCCTATTATCTTTGAGATGATTAAGGAATTCTTCACTAAGATACTCGCCTCCTCGATCAGATCGAAGTGCTTTGATCTTGTGACCAGTTTGGTTCTCAACCTCCTTTTGAAATTATAGGAATTTCTCAAAAGCTTCAGATTTATACTTCATTAAGTATACATAACCATAACGACTAAAGTCATCAGTAAAGGTTATGAAATACTGATGATGGTTTCTTGTGCTTACACTAAGCGGTCCACAAACATCAGAATGGATCAAATCCAAGACCTTAGTGACACGTTCCACAGTTCCTTTAAAAGGAACTTTGGACATCTTTTCTTTGAGACAGGATTCGCAAGAAGTTAACTCTTTGAGATCATTTTCAGAGAATGATCCTAAAGTGTTTATCTTGCTAATTCTGTTCTTGGAAATGTGTCCTAATCTAGCGTGCCATAAGGGAGCTGAAACTTTGTCATCTCTCTTACGCTTAGTTTCTCGTTGTATATTCATAATATTGATATTTTGAGTTAGATAAAGTCCATTACTTAGAGTACCGATGTGAACGGAAGAGTTGTTCCGTTTGATAAAATATTTACCATTCTTAATATAGGTTTCATAACCTTCACAATCTAAAATTAGAACTGAAATTATATTACGAATAATGCTCGGTACATAAAGGACTTTATTTAGAACCAACTCAAAACTACCTAAATCTAATCTAATTGTGCCTAAAGCTCGAGCTTCAACATTTGAGCCATCATCGATCTTCAAGACACATTCTCCTTCTTTGAGTTGTTGAACTTCATTTAGCATCTGTATACAGATATGAGCTCCACAACCGGTATCAAGTACCCAAGAACTAGAATTAATAGAAAGATTTACTTCAACTAGAAACATACCTTTCTTTAGAGTAGCCTTATACTCTGGGCAGTTTCTCCTCCAATGTCCTGCTTTACCACAATGGAAGCAAACGTCCTCTTTCTGATCACGCTTTTTCTTTTGGGCCTTCCCCTTCGAAATGCCACCAGTGGGCCTAAGGGGTTTTTTCTTCTTCTTTTGGGCTTTCTTGCCCTTATCTTTAGAAGGCCTAGAAGAGGAAGATGGAGCATTCACCATCAGAACCTTATTGTGCTTCTTGATCGTGCTTTCAGCAGTCACAAGCTGACTAATTAGCTCAGCTACAGTAGCACCAGCATGATTCATATTGAAGTTAAGGACAAATGGATTAAATGATGGTGGGAGCGAGACTAGCAGTGAGGAGCTTGGGAAGATGAAGAAAATGGAGGAATAGATGCCCAGTTTTAAGAGTGCAATATGAAGGAGATGACTTGAGGAAGAATGTATGTGTCTTCCTCTATTTATATGTTAGGGATGAGGGTGGTTTGGGTAATTTGATCAGGTGGTCCCAAACCTGTGTTGCCCTAACACGTGACGACCTGAGACGTATAAAAGTGATGACTCTGAAAAGTAGGCGGCGTGTCAGGTACGAGGTGCACGCTGCCACTGTGTCAGAGGTTGTTGGCGAGAGTCGTGCGCTGGGAGGCTCAAGATCTGTCCTGCAAGCGTGTGGATGCCTTACTTGGGGAAGATCCCAAGCGAGCGTGAGTGACGGTCGAAGGGAGGCTCGAGGGGGTTTCCCCTGGCCGATGACCCACGAGCGTCAAATATCGAGCGTAAGAAAGGAGGTACCCTCGTTAAGCATTTCCCTGGGAAGGGTGATTCTGAGGGACCATATCATGAGCGTTGGGTTTGACAAGATGAGCCCTCCGCTCGAATAGTGGGCCGAGGCGTCTGGGCCTGGATTGGTAAACAAGTGAATGGGCTGGGTTGGTCCGCGAGTCCGTTAAGGCAAGCGTTAAAGCACTAAGTCAGTAGATGGCGACACGTGGGCGGCTCTGATCCGAGTGCCGTTTTATGCCTTATCAAATATAATGGATAAACGAATACTAGAAGAAAATAATGAGACCATAGAATGGTATAAAGATAAAATAGGAAAAATGTGACACCCCGACTTTCAGACCGTACAGGTATGACGTATGTGCGCGATTTATATTATTTAAATTCATATTCTTTACTCTTTTAATTCTTATTTTAAATATTTCTTATGAATTCTATATGATTATGAATGCTATTTGTTAAGATTTGATTCGTTGATGCTTGATTTGATTTCGGAATTTCTCGTTGTTTGAATATGTTGGAGAATTACGTGTTATGAACTTTGATTATGCTCGTTATATGTTTTCGAATTTATTTGTTGAGCTTTTGAATTAATTGTTCGTTCGGAACCTAAAGGAGGTTAAAACGCTTTTAGCGCACCTTGGGTTCCAATGTGTGTATTTTGAGCTCGGGAATTCGGATTCGAATTCCGTCACCACCGTTGAACTCGTTTCGACGATTCGAGTTCGATGGACTAAGCCCATAATCTTTTAAGCTCATTTGGTAATCCGAAATCCGATCGGAAACTTACCTCGCTCTTATATGACTACCTTTCACCTATTTGCCTATTAGTCCCTCAATTCTTGACATATTACCCTCAAGCTTGGCCCCACACTCCACCAAAACTCAGCATATTCATCTCTCCCTCTCTCATTCTCGGTTAAGCAAGGAAAAAGGAGAGAAAGTGCAGCAACTTTGGAGCTTAAACCCTTGAACCCGTCACTATTCACCTTTGGGAGAATTTGAGCTCTAATCTCCATTTTCTTCCAACTTCTTCAAGGGGGTAAGTTAGTATATGATATGTACATGATTATATGAGCATTTTGAGCTATTGAATCCATGCTTTGAGCTAGGTTTGATATAATTATGGAGCTTAACATGAATTTTAAGGGTTTGATGATCTTCCTTGTTTCTTGGACTTAAACTTTGATTTGAATATATTTATGTGATCTCTTATGCCCCTAACATGATAATTTGGTCTTGTTTTTAAATATGGATGAGTGTGGTGTAAGTTGCCATTAATGGAATTCAAATTCTAGCATGAGAATTCTTGAGATATATGTTGATTCTTGAGCTTTTAGGAGGATTGGGTGATTATATGTTGAATATGAAGTGATTTGCTATGATTTGCATGAGTTTTGTGGCTTGAGGTTGTTGCTTGTTGTTGCTGCGTGCTCCCCTGCTTCCCTTGCTCTGTTTTTCCCGCAGAGTTACTGTTGCTGCTGTTATTTTTTTTCGAAGACGAAGGGCCAACACGGCCGTGTCAGCTTTGTACATGTTTTGGACACGACCGTGTCAGCCTCTCGACTTGGAGCAAATTATTTTTATAAAATCGGACACGGCCGTGTCCATTTTGTACTACAACTCAACACGGCCGTGTCAGCCCCTCGAATTAAGCTCCTGAATTTATTTTAATCGGACACGGCCGTGTCCATTTTGAACTAAAACCCAACACGGCCGTGTCATTTGAAAATATGGCGGCGGTAATTGCTCGTTTTATCGCTTCGTTGTTTTTCTTTGTGTTTTCTTTCTTCGTTTATGACGTGTATGCAATGTTAGCTTGTTATATTACGCGTTATGTGCTTTGTTTTGAATTATGACCTTATTTTCTAAGAATGGTGTGAATAAGATTTGGTAGGTTTTATTTGACGTGTTATGCATTTCATTTACATTCTTTGCATTCCTAAGCATTGCCGAGCGTCTATTTGGTTCATATTTGAGTTTAAGTCTTGGGTCTTGCTTTCTTTTGTGTTTCAGAGCCTCTTCCGGTCGCGCAAGAGCCCGAAGCTTAGGTGGTCGATTGCCGTTTCGATCCTATCTTTTGTCTCCTTTTTGTTAAGGTGAGGTTAGGAATTAGTAGCTAAATACCCTATGGCCTATAATATGAAGAATTTTCCCTTGAATGCAGATATGGTACATATATTTAGATACGAGTGCTTAAAATTATGTTTATGATTTTATGGAATAACCTTGGTTTCTTGGAAACGATATATGTACGAGTATATATATACTCTTGATTTTTAAATCTCTTTTAGTATGTTTTGTTATGTTGAGCGAGTGTGCCCTGAAAGATGGGATTTTTGGTTTGAATTGGTTTGTGGGCCTTGGAGACGTGGGTAAGGAAGGCCCAGGGCGATCACGGGGTCTCCGGGTTTAACCCCTGTGCACGTTCTCATTTGAGATATTCACGTGCGACCTAGGGAGGTTGGGAAGGCGTGATATCTTGAGCCTTCGGTGGATAACCGGAGAAGGCATAACGTGGGTTAGCTACCCCGTATGTTTTTGGTAATGTACGTGCTAGGGTTTGATTCCCGACACACCATGGATGCAAGGGTGGATTGATGATTTGATAATTATATTTAGAGGTGTAAGGGATAGTCCGTTCTCGCCGGGCTTTTATTATGTTCTGACTGATGGAGTATGAATCGAGATAGATGCTTTTCTTACTATATATTAATTTCAGGAAATGGTTTTGGTGTGCAAAACTTTAACCTCGATTCATGACTATCACTTTTGATTTGTGTTGTGCTCTATACGTATTTAAAGTGTGGGTGTGTCAAGCCCCTCACTCAGTCGAGTTGTGAGACTGACCCTCTCCTTTCCCTTTCAGGTGTGCCGAGCTAGGTGGGGAAGTGAGTCGAGTCGAGTCGTACTTAGCCGTTTAGGTCGAGTAGCATTGCATCTCTTTTGTTTTTAGCATCTTGTATGAAGTATAACCTTGGCACTTGAATTCTTATATCTATTTTGGGCTGATAAGCCATGGTATATATATTGTTACTTTTGCATGAGCTCGTTTGGATCCTGTTTATTGCTTCCGCGTATATGAGTAGTGTTTGCGCACTCTGGTGTTGTTTAGCCCCGCTTAGCCTAGTGTGTGGGTGTAGGTCACCGTTCGCTTAGACTTGGGCTCATGTATGGAAACCCATTTCATATGTGGGTTCGGGTTTAAGTGCGGAGGATGTGGTGGCCCACCGCTCCGGGCGTCACAAAAAATTTATGTACTTTCATCAGCCTAATAAAATAAATAGAATAAACTTAATTATGAATATTGAAAAAATGGGAAAGAATTTAGAAACAGCCATACAAAAAGAAAATATATATAAGAAAAATTATGAATGAATATTAAATAAAATTGTAATAAATAAAGATACAATTTTACAAGGTATAAAAGAACAAGAAAAAATAATAAATAATAAAAATAAAAATTTTGTGGGAAAAATACAAGAAAGAGAAATTAATGGATCTAATTGAAAACATATATAAAATATTGGGTCTTATTCATAATATTTTATATTTTAACATCAAACATGATAAAGACGTTGGAGCAATTCACGTCTTACATGATGTAATTAGAATATAAAGCAATTACATACTAGTTTGGTAATACAAAAGTCAAAAGGACACAACCTTTACAATTTGCCCGTAAATTTTTTATCATGACTTGGATGCTATTCAAATCAGTTTTTTGGTTTTATTTGATTAATATAATTGTATATTTATAAAAGTTAACTGTCAAATCATATCTTATCTACTCCAACGCAATCAATATATTCATTGTTATATCGAAATATGGTTGTAATATATAAATTTATAATTCACTACTTATTAAGGGTGATGTTAGTATATATAATATTTAAATGACTGTATATTTGTGATGTTTGCTAAGTCATAACTTTTATTTATGTTTATTTAAGTTGTTTTATTTTTCTACCTCTTTACTCGGAGTATTATAGCATTAATTTATTTAGGTAAATCAAATAAAATTGAATTAATAATATATCAAATAAAATTTTAAAGATATAAGAAATTAATTTCCTCAAATTCAATGGTATAATTGACATTACAACTTGTAGCAATTATATATATATATATATATATATATGAGTATTATAGCATTAATTTATTTAGGTAAATCAAATAAAATTGAATTAATAATATATCAAATAAAATTTTAAAGATATAAGAAATTAATTTCCTCAAATTCAATGGTATAATTGACATTACAACTTGTAGCAATTATATATATATATATATATATATATATATATATATATATATATATATATATATATATATATATATATTTTAAAACCAAGCCCCTCAAAGGAAAATATTATTGCAAATCATGAAGAACAATAAGAAAAATACAAGAAAAAATAACAGAAGAATAACCGCAATTCCAACAAATTTATGAGCTATTATATTAGCATCACGTCTAGTAAACGAAAAATGAACCCTAATAATAGGATTCGACTCATTGAAATTGATTTTGTTCTTTCCAAGTTTCACAGCCGTCTTTTCTCCGGATTGAGAAGAATTGATACCTTAACCTACAACAGATAACTCGGTCAAAAATTTCCATGGAAAAACACAGAAAAAAATAAAACTGAACCTAAAGAAACTAACTAAACTTCCCTAAGGAAGAAACCAAATTTTCATACAGAAGAGATAAAACTTCCATATGGAAGACTAGAAAGAAAAGATAAATTAAACGGAAAAAAACAGTGACACAAATCGTCTTTGTACCAGAAAATCCCCGTTAGATCCGGGAGGATAACAGTAGATCTGGAAGAGTGACGATGAAATTGAGAAGATGGCGGTAGATTCAAGAGAGTGACAGCAGATCAGCGGCATGAAACAAATCTGAGAAACTGACGACGGAATAGAATTGAGTCAATCCGGCGATGGAGCCATGATAGTATTCTCCACCGACGGATCGAAACTTTAATTGATTACCTTATCTTGAGTTTGAATCATGTAGATTATGATTTTAGCTTTTGAGAGATAAAACTTAACAGACGTATATGTCCACAATTTTATATTTTGATTTTAGCTTTTCAGAGAGAAAACTTAATAGGCGTATGTCAATAATTTTATATTTTAAGTTTGGAAGAACATCCTAGCATGTAGGCCACACAGCCCACTCGACTTACACCCATATAAGAAAGAGAGAAATATAATATTGTACCAAAATGCGCACCAATTACTACATGAAACATCACACAGCTAACTATAGTATAGTAGCTATTGAGGTACACTCGACGTGTACAAAATGAAAAAAATATATATATATATATTATTAATTTGTTTCCGATGGAATTCCACGGATGAGCGGAAGGTTCAACCCAATAGCTGAATAAATCCGAAAAACAATATAACGAATAGTTGAGCTTGACGAATCAACTCGGTTCACCATGGCAAACAAGTAATGGAGTCAAGTGGATCCAAAGTCCCATGATAAGTAAAATGTTAGCAAATTTGGTAGAGGATAGTAGCAAGTTGGATAGAAGACTATAAATCATGATAAAAGAAGAAAACATATGTAACTAGTCTAGGAAAAAAAAACCTAGATATCAAAATTTTATACAACTCGTCTCCCCTTAGATGAAATATGACACAACTTACCCTTTCAAGTTTGAAAAATTACAAATGAACCCATTCAGGTTGGAATTTTTGCAAAATCATTCTTGAATCGACTATATCTCACCAATAATTAGTTCTTCACAACAACCCACATATCATTCTCAAGTGACAAAAATGTAATTTACGGAGTTTTTTGGAGGATCAACATATGATTCGTTTGTAAATTGATATTTGTAATGACTTTTTTCACCTCAAGTAGCGGTGAGGAACTAACTAGTGGTGAAATATAATCAATTCAAAAAAAAAAATCGTGAAAAATCCTATCGGAATGAGTTCATTTGTAATTTTTCAAACTTGTAAGGGTGAATTGTGTAATATTTTTCTCTAAGGGGATACGAATTGTAATTACTCAATCTTGAAAGGGATGTAGATATAAAAATACTCTTAATACGACCTTAATTAAGATATGACTATCCAAACAATTGATTTGAAATTTCTCAATTATTCTTTCTAAAACCTTAATTGACTACGTCAAATCTTGAGAAAAGAGAAATTAATCCTTTATTGTATATCTTATCTCTTTAATTAAAGGGGTAATCTTTGAATAGTACCAAAAAGTTGAAAGAATTCTCTTTCACTCCCCAAGTTTGAAAAACTTCCCTTTCACTCCCCAATTGAAAAACAAAATCTTTTTTCACTCCCCATTTTTTCAGAATGTTGTATCAAAATTCAGGAATCACGTAACTAAACTTCCAAATGATGTATTTTTTTTCACAAAATGATGTTTTGAAAAACTTCCCTTTCACTCCCCAATTGAAAAACAAAATCTTTTTTCACTCCCCATTATTTCAGAATGTTGTATCAAAATTCAGGAATCATGTAACTAAATCCTCAAATGATGTATTTTTCTTTTCACTCCCCAATTGAAAAACAAAATCTTTTTTCACTCCCCATTTTTTCAGAATGTTGTATCAAAATTCAGGAATCACGTAACTAAATCCCCAAATGATGTATTTTTAGAAATACATCATTTGGGGATTTAGTTACGTGATTCCTAAAATACATCATTTGGGGATTTAGTTACGTGATTCCTGAATTTTGATACAACATTCTGAAAAAACGAGGAGTGAAAAAAGATTTTGTTTTTCAATTGAGGAGTGAAAGGGAAGTTTTTCAAAATTGGGGAGTGAAAAGGAATTTCACTTATCACTTGGGGAGTTTTGAGGAATTATCCGTTAATTAAACTCTTTAAAATCCTAATTTAAAGAGGGATTAATTCTATTTTATATATATCTTATCTTTCTCAATTCATATTTATTAAATAATAAACTATTTTTTATCTAATATAATGTATTTGGGTAACTCACAACCTTCACATTATTAGATAGTTTTTCAGATGAGTTAAACCAAATATATACTGTTTTACCAAAGTATATATTATTCTATGTTTAAGTTTCATGTTTCTAGTTGATTCTTGATTATTCGAGTTTAGACACATAGGATGTGTGTAGACTTGTCCCGTATTTGACTAACATATTACTTATCGCTTAATAATGTATTTGATCAACCCATCACTCATTAGTTAATTTTGAAATTCCTTAATTATTTAGCTATGGATTTAATTGCTTCTTGCGGGGATCGTTAACTTATTTCGCATCAATTAAATATCAAACTATTTACTAATTAATAATAATATTCGGACAACTCTAACTTAATTAGCTAATTAAACCGTATACAAGAACAAGTGGTTCCCTTAGAAGTTAGATCAAACATTACAATTGCAAGCTACTGTTTGTGAAATTTAAATTTTGTACAGAATACCTATTAAAGATTGAAAACAATACGCATTAGTATGAGAAATTAAAATTTGCACGAAACACCTATTAAAGTTTGAAAATATTACGCATTAGGGCATTAGTATTAGTTTGACCGTCGTTTTTCAAACCTTTATGAATTGTTTTTATGATTTATAAATTTTGTTAGGAGTGAAAATTATAGGAATGTTTCATATTTTTATTTTATCTTTTATTTTACTTATATTCACGCACCAAATATATTAATATAGAGTAGAGATAATGAGAGAGAAATAATTATAATATGAAAGTATTTAAATATATTTCTTCTAATCTCGATCATTTATTAATACACTTAGCACGTATATGTGAGTAAAACAGAAAATGAAACACGAACTTGAAATAGGAGATTTCAAACTCTTACAAAACCTCCGGAACATAATAATAATAATAATAATAATAATAATAATAATAATAATAATAATAATAATAATAATATGTGATTCTCACGGAAAAACTCGACAAATCAGTACAATCATGGGTAGATCATTTTACGACTTGAAGATGATTATTTTATATTTATCGTGTAATATTGTAAAATAAAATAATAAAAAAATAAATATAATACACTTGTCGTATAATTTGTCTGGTTTCGACTGACCCAGATGTAGAGGTATAATTTACATATATCTACTCACATAATTAATACAACTAACACAATTAAACAAAATTTACAACAAAAATCTTAGCCACCGCCGACTAGCCATACAACTATTTATTTCTCTCAAGCAATCCTTCTAAAATTACCTTTTTCTTATACTCGGGCGAATCGAAATCTGCATCATCTTTCGAGCCCTTTTTAGGTTTCGTGACATTTAATTTTACACTATTTGATTTTGGTCTAAAACGCGGGATGAAATAAACCAAAGCAGCCATGACGATAATGGCACAAACCTGACCCCATATCAACATAACTATCAATGTCACAATCATGAGTAAGGCCCCAACTATTGGGTCTAATTCACCAACTATTTTTAATCCGACGTCGTTTTCTCCCTTTCCCGCGGCGGCGACCGTTGATTTTGCTCCCCTTGAGGACGGCGGAGAGACGGGTTCCGGCAGCCTTATTGGGTGGCTTTCGGTTTTCTGGGATGGTTCAAACGGCATCCTTTTTTGTGTCTGAGCAAATATTAGAAGGGAATTTGAAACTGGATGAGTTGTGATTCATTAACTCATGTAATATGAGTTAAATTCATTTAGAAAAAATGAGAAAAGAAACTCCATGTTTTAGTTAATATGCATACCACTCATGCCCTTCAAAACTGTTTTTTTTCTTCTCATTAAAAAAAAAAATGAACGCATATCGTGCGCATACATAATGGAACTCGAGCCCGTAACCTATCACTTCACAGGTATAGATAGTTATCACTGAGCTATCTTTTTCTCCATTCCCTTCAAAACTTAACAAAGAAGAATAAAAAATTTTAAGATTAAAAATCGATGAAAATTTTCATATCATTAATTGTAATTTATACTCCCAAATAAAAAAGAGGGTTTTACATTTGCCATTTTCGAATTTGATTATGCAGAGTTCTAATATGAGAAGGGATGGACGACGAGAGTCTTCCTCTCAACCCAATTACTCTACTTGCAATATATAATCGATGGATCATGGATATCCACCCTCCTAATAATCCGATCCAATTACTTTATTCGAACTTGAACCTCATACCTTACTTAAAAAATTTAGTGTTTTTATTCTACTAAATCAACTGACCTAAGCACATATGGTACCCCTTTGTTCGTTTGAAATAAGCCGAAAAAACCCTCGTAAAATTGTTACAGAACTACAGATTCCCCAAAATCTTGTCCATACAGAAAACCATTAACACCCTCATATATTACCTTAGCTTGTGCAGGCACATACGACGTCGTTCCTTTTCCACTCTCCAATTTGCTGTAACTCTTCTCCATATTCAACTGTTGGGAGCCTCCGAAACAGGCCTTGAGAGATAAGCAGCCAATCGTACTGTGTTTCTTGCTGCCTTTAGCCGCCATGGAAAGATGCTCGAGACCAACTCTAACGTTGAAAACATTCCCTTTCTTCTTCAAACAGATTCATCATTTGAAATTGTCATGTTGCTGCTATACATGTCATATTATATATATATATAGAGAGAGAGAGAGAGAGAGAGTGTGTACAATTTAGTGGTCATCTATCTGTATGTTTATGGTGCAAGAATACATTAAAACGTGACTAAGGCGCCATGGGAATTATATATTTTTGGGTCATTATATTTCTTGTTCCTGGGTTTTGACTTAGACTTAGGAGGGGCCACGATTTCACCTTCTTCACGTATGCGCCAACGACGAAGAGGAACAAGGACAAAATTGCATTGAATATTCTATTTGTATTAGGGTTGATTATCAGTAATCTATAGACTTGTGTTGTTTACCAAAAATATCTAATATACAGACACTTTTAAAAATATCATTGTATCGTATATGTAGAACACTTCTCATATGGAGAATTCCAATAAAAAAATTTATACTGTATCCGTGTGCCTGTGGCCGTGGAATTTACAAGAAACGCCCTGATTTTTTAATTAGCTATGGTTGCGTACTAATACTATTGTTTCCGTCGGTTAGGTGGATATAAATTGACAACTTCATTGTGATATGTTTCAGAAAATCCCGTTTAGGCCTTGGCTGAATTTGTAGCATTTTCAATTTAAAAAGTGGTAATTCGTAATATTTGTGGAATATTTTAATATAAGAGAATTTAATTTTGAAAAATATTTTCTTTCCATATTCGTAATGTTTGTTTCTTTTCCTTTTTCTTTTTTTTTTTTTTTTTTTTTTGTTATGATTGTTATAGATGGGGATGTTATGTTACAAACTTACAATTAACCTTTATAGAAGTACATTTTTATCACTTGGCATAAGAGGTTGCCATTTGACATTATCCGAATATGCATATCTAGAAACCTTGTAATAATATACTGTTATCATATCTATAAAAAATATTTGGCCGTTGGACCAATAGGCGTTAAATATTTGGGTAGAATTTTGGAGACATTTCGAGTAAGGTTGCGAATTGATGAGGGATTCGAGAAGGTATTCGATTCGCTTGGGAATGAAAATTTTAGGAAATTATCATTGAAACGGACATACAAGTTGTTGCATCGCTCATTACCGGGGTTGAGCTTAATGATCACCCGTTATGGAATATTATAATGATTGCAGGGTCATTCTTGATTTGATGTGGGACAATAAGATCATTCATATTTTAAGAAATAAAAATATCTGTGCAGATGCTCTCGCCCTTAAGGGACATAATGTTCACGAAACGATGTTTTCAACAACTTAACTGATAACAGATTACTTGTTAAAAGAGGATTTGTTGTCTCCTAATTAATTATTAGTGTTTAATCTTTTATTAAAAAAAAAAACTCTATAAAAAATATACTTAAATATACCTCTGAATATTTATATAGGTAGATAAAATTAAGTTGAAAATCAGACAAATGTAAGAATATGTATATCATTTGAAATTAAATATGCATGTGGTAAAAATATGACATCAACGTTACAGAACTACTGTGAAATTGAAACTAATATAACTTCATCCTTCTAAAACTTGTACACCAAGGAAAATTAGATATTCAGAATAAAATTAGGACGAAGTCAACAATTTCCGTCTCACTGATAGGGATGTAAACAAGCGAGCCAGCTCGCGAGCTTTCTCGAGCCGAGCTCGAACCTAAATCTTTTTATTTTAGGCTTGCGAGCGTATATATTTAATTTAAAAATAAAAATATATCAATTTTTATATATAAAAATACTTAATTTATATATAATATTATATATATATGTACTAATTTATATATTTAATTATTTAAAATAATTAATTTTAATTTAAAAAATATATTTTTGGGCTAGCTCGAGCCGAGCCGCTTGCGAGCCTTGACCGAGCCCGAGCCCAGAAAAAAGGTCAAGGCTCGGCTCGATTACATCCCTACTCACTAACACTAAGAACAATGTTATTATGTAACTACTGGTTGAATCACATGGTATTTCTCATAGTTTAATCAAAAGTCTCGAGTTCGAGCTCCTGGGACCGCCATCTACAATTGGCGAGTTCGAGCTCTTTGGGAATGCAACTACTATTAGTAAGAGAGAGTTTTACACTCTAATTAGTTTATCCCGAATATATATATATATATATATATATATATATATATATATAAAGTTTTTCTTTTATTTTTTTAAATATTTCTCCAATAAGAAAAGTCAATTGCACCCTACCACATATCACATATGTCGTGCGCAGCTAATGCACATAGAAAACTATGTGATGGAACATATCTCCTACAAATTAAAGCCTGTGTATGAGAAACTCTATATGTTAATCTCGCACTATAGAGAACGATTTTATTGATTTTTCTTTATGAACATTAAAAATAAATTAGGCTGCAATTTATGCTACACAGACACAAATATAACATGGTACGAATGTAATGAAAATTTTATTTTTTTAAAAAAGATTAAGACACATTACAATTTCGACACAACTATATTATATATAAATAAATAATATATATATTTATATTTGTTAATTCATTTAAAATAAGATATTTATAGGAGTTATCAAGTCCAATATCTGAAGTCATTATATATAAATAATATAATTACATTTTGCATGTCACGATATTGTGCGAAGAATTTAAAACAAATTTTTTTTTTAATTAATGTATTATATTTTATTAATAATATATATATATATATAAATAACATTATTACATTTTGCATGTCATGATATTGTGCGAAGAATTTAAAACAAAAAAAAATTTAAATTAATATATTATATTTTATTAATAATATATATGATGGGTTCAGAATGTGAAGGTCCGAATCCGATCACTTTACGATTTGTAATTGTGGAGGAAACCACCGGAGACTCGCCGGAACTGAAAAAGGGGGTTCTACCTGTTGGGACAAGCACAAGAAAAGTCAGAAGGCCAAGCTGGGGGAACTGGGGGTGATACCCAGTTTGGCTCTCCGACGCTCAAGTCAGTTCAAGGTATGAAGAAATGTAAGTTCAGTCACAGTTTCAGTGATGAAGAATGCTTACCAGTGTAGAAGATGACTTCAGCTATTTATAGTTGAGGGTCAAGGGCCCTTTGGTCATTTGCCTCAAGTGGTCCTGGCCGAATGTTGCCCTAACACGTGGCGCCATGAGAGAGAAACCTAGGAGGAATCTTCTGCAAAAGCGGCTAAAAGTTGGTGCGGGCAACAGTGGCAGGTGCGCGGACATGTACGATGTGTCAGAGAGCCATTTGGGTGGTTGGTAACGAGGGCTTATGAGCCCGATCGTGACAACCAAGAGTATAGGAGGCCAAGATATCCGCTGAGGGGAATGAAGGCTCCAGTTCAAGTGACGAGCCAAAGGGGAGGCCACTCTGAGGGAGTGTGACGCTCGAAGAGGGCTCCCTTGGCACGTGGGCGTGCCAATCATTTAGTATGTAGGACACTCGTGGGAGTGACAGCGCTCGTTGGGCTTAACTCCTGAAGAAGGATTGCGCTCGTTGCGCTTAGCGCTCGTTGCGCTGATGGGTGCAGCCTTGGGGAGACAGAGGTCATCATCTCGGTGATGCCACGTGTCTTAACGTGGGACGATCGTATTTTGACCCCATCATTTTGCCCCCCAATTCTGTAGTCCTTAATGATAAGGACTGTAGAATTTCGTCGCGTTCTATCTCTTGCACGTAGCGCTCGTATATGGCTTGGCGTGTTGAGCAAATTTTCTTCTGGTTGCGCTATAAATGCGGTCTTTTCAACTGACCGCTCGTAACACTTCCTCATTAAATGTTGTACTATTCTGAAGCACTCGAAACGTCAGAGCATTAAATGCGGGTGCGCGTGGGGCGCGTGGGGCGCGTGAGCATTGGGAAGCATGTGACGGTTCCATAAAGTGGGCGGTTTCCTAGGCGGGAAATGATTACCATTTTGAATTCATTACCGAAAAAGGTACCAACTCCCATCCCTATAAGTACGGGATTCTGAAATCTTGATACTCTTTACGCATTCAGAACTTCCAAGCATCCTTTGCCAAAAGAATTCTCTCGCACTCCAGTTCTTAGAGCATCTTCAACCTTTCTCTCAGACTTTCTCAGAAACCTTCAAGGTAAACTTCCAGCGTAATTTTCTAACTCTGCTAACTTTAGATTCAGACTTTAGGATTTCATAACCCCTTAGATTTTTCCCCTTGAGGAAACCCTAGTCTTTCTCCAAGAAAACCCCATTGTCTAACTGAGACTGAATTTCTCTCAAATCTCAGTTTCTGCCATGGCTGACCAACAAGTTGAGGAATTTGCCCGTGAAATTAACGAAATGGCCACTGATAGTTCCTCTTCCCCCGATTCTCCTAGAGATGAGGATTTGGGGGCGGCAGTGATGGCCATGGAGGATAGGAATCCAGGCGGAATGGATCCTCTCTTTGAGGAGATGGATCTAGTGATGGAGGCAGAGAGGCAAGGGGTCACTCTCCCCATAACTCAGAGTGCCACTCATCCCCACCGCAATACCGTGACCGTGGCCGTTGCGAACCCGCTTCCAGTGGCTGAAGCCATAACCGGGCCTTCAGAAAGAGCCCGTGATAAGGGAAAAAGCAAGAAATCCCAAAAATCCAAAGGGCTTAACGAGGGTGAAGGATCAGGTTACCAGGCTACCGAGCGTACGCCTGATGAGACTCCCAGCACAGTTACTTTGGGAGAAATAAAGACGATGTTGGCTCCCATCTACTGGGACGAGCGCTATTCATGGAGAATTCCAGAAAGCCACGAGCGCGCTAATAATCCGCCTCCTGGGGAAATGGCCGTATACGTGGACACGGTGAGTTCAGGAGGCTTGAGGTTCCCTATCTCGGTCTCGATGGCTCACTTGTTGAATGATCTGGGCCTCTGTCCATCACAAATCGTGCCCAACGGCCTGGCCCTGTTAACCTGCTTTGTGATTCTGATGAGGAGCATGGGTTACGAGCCCTTCTTGCGGAACTTCAACGCCCTTTTTCAAGTGGTCAGCTCCTCTCGTTCATCTCCCGAGGCGGGTTTTTACTATGTTCAAGCGAAGGCCCATATGAAGCTGATCAACTCGCCCTCGAGCACTTATGGCCCTGATTGGAAGGAGAAGTTCATCTTCGTCAAGGCTCCAACAGAAGAGGGCTTTGGGGTGCCCACGCAATGGGGCTCGTTTGCAAAGAGCCGCATGCCACCAGCACTCCCCAAAGATTGGGCCAAGAGCCTGGCAGCAACCCTGAGGGACGAGGGTCACCTCATTCAAGCGAAAGATTGGATAGACGATGCGGAACTCATGTTCTTGTGTGGTCTTTCCAACGATCCTTATTACCTTGACAACCCTCCGGCTCGTGATATAGGGAGAGACGGTTAGATTCTTAGGGCACTAACTCTAGATAGGAATGAATACTAACTTCTTTTCTGTACTTGTAACTTGCAATCTGAGTAGATGGTTTGAGGATTTCTAACTCTCGAAATTTTCATTCTTGCAGGAGTTGCTATATTAGAAATGGCTGGAGGAATCAGACAAGCAGCTCGTTTTGCCCACGCCAACAGGAATCAAGCCCAGCCAGGGGATCAACAGCGCGAGCAACAGCGCCCTCGTAACCGTAACAATCGCGGGGACGCTCGTAGCGGCGCCAGTTCGAGCGCCAATCCTGAGGTCCAACCCCCTCGTGGCCGAGGGGAGCGTAGATTGGTCAGCAGAGAGACCAGGGGGCGGTCTTCTTCATAGAGAGCGGGAGATGTTCAACCCCCTACGCCTGCAGAACAAGTGAGGCCAGTAACCACCCTGGCGATAACTGAGGCCCCTCCGAGCGCCAGCAGGCCTTCCCGCAAGAGGAAGAGGATGCCCGATTCAGCGGCAATCAAGGGCAAGGGCAAACAAGTTGTCGAGGGCCCCAGGGGAGAGGGGGAAACTTCCTCTTCAGAGGAGGAACATTTGTGGGAGTTCCCCCGTCGAGGGGACAGAGACTTTATAGGCGCCTCCGATGGTGGGCCGGTTTTGCTGAGGCCCGGCACGGTCGCTCAGGCTGTCACCGAGAATCTTTACAGCAAGGCCCAGTTCTCGGCGGACCACCGGCATCTCTTCAGCGAGTCTGTGGAGAAAGTGACCCTTGATGCGGCCCACGCTCTAATCTCCGTAAGTCTTCACTCCTTGCTTTCTTTGCTGATTTCTGTAAGTTATCATTCTCTGGCTAACACTTCCTTTTCTTCTAACTTATGCAGCAAGTTCTTCCCCGGCTCCGAAACGTGCAAATGCGAGCCTCCATCTACGCTGACCGGAAAGCCAAATATAAGAAGATGGCTCGTTCCAACGATCCGGCTCAGATTCAAGCGGAGCTGGACGCTGAGATCGCAAAGTATGAATCCCTCAAGGATTTGTATAACAAAACGGAGGAGGAGCTGGGAAAACTGAAAGAGGATTTTGTGGCGGTAGACGGCGCTCGAATCGGTTTGGGCAACCAGTTGGCCCAGGCTAACGAGCGGTGCCAGAAGGCAGAGGCGGAGCGGGAAAGTTGGAAAACGAGGGCTCTGGAGGCCGAGAGGAAATTCAATGACGCCGTGAACGAGTGGCCTCGGAGTCTGGAGCGTGCGAACAAGGAGGCTCTTATCAAGTTCTGCCACTCCAAAGCCTTCAATTTCGCAGCCTCGTTACACTGCTTGGATGAGGCCCAAAATGCCTTCAACTTAGCCGTTGAGCAGGGCATCCACAAGGGGCTGACTGATCCGGCCATGAAGGGAGCCGAGGGCATGGGGCTCATGTTCAACGAGCGCTGTGAGGAAGCTGATGAGGACCCCAACGACCCCGCGGACGCCATTGCTGAAATGGAGTACGAATTCTTGGTTAAGCTGATCCAAGATGAGTACACGGACGCTCATCGGGAAGGGGGTGCGGCTCAAAATGATGACCCTGAAGATGAGCCTCAAGCGCCCGTCATGGAGGAAGCCCCGGTCCTAGTTGCTGAAGGTGCCAACGTTCCTGGTCCTGGTGCAAATGAGCCCAACGATCCCCAAGCTCAACAGCAAGAGCCTGAGGGCCCAGTTCATGGCCCCGTGGCCCAGAACATTCTGGTGATCGTTGATGAAGACATCGCCCCCGCAGCCTGAAGCTTTTCTCTGTATTTTCCTGCTTTACTGTCTTTTTTCTTTTCTCTTGAAACAATATTTCATGGGCCTTTGAGCCCTTATCTTGTAAGATTTTTCTTTTGCAATGAATAAATATCCCATTTTCCATGACTTTGTTCTTCTGTTCATTTATGAATCATATAATAAGACTGTGTAGCATACTCCGTGAATGCTTTATTTCTCTGATGCAATGAAAATTTATCTAAGTCTTGAGCGATCGTGAGGGTCTTATTGTGAGATTGTCCCCCCTACTCAAGACTTGTATAAATTTCTGCCTTTGTAAATTTGTCTAAGTCATGAGCGATCGTGAGGGTCTTATTGTGAGATTGCCCCCCACTCAAGACTTGTATAAATTTTTGCTTTTGTTCTTAAAAATTTGGCTGAGTCTTGAGTATGTACGAGGGTCTTATGGAGAGGCTGCCCTCGCTCATGACTTGTGACATTCCTTCCGTCCTTGGGGGATTTTGCTAAGTCTTGAGTGTGTGCGAGGGTCTTACTGAGTGGTTGCCCTCGTTCAAGACTTGTGACATTCTTTCCGCCCTTGGGGGATTTTGCTAAGTCTTGAGTATTTGCGAGGGTCTTACTGAGTGGTTGCCCTCGTTCAAGACTGGTGCAATACCTTCTTGACTCTGAGGCCATCGTTCGAGCGCCCTGGCTCTTGTCATATTTCTGGCTCTGCAGGAAATCCCGTTTTCGAGCGCAAGGCGTTATAAGAAACGGCCAAGGCCTACTAGGATTCGCTCTTGTAAGAGATCCCGTTTTCGAGCGCAAGGCGTTTTAAGAAACGGCCAAGGCCTACTAGGATTTGCTCTTGTAGGAGATCCCGTTTTCGAGCGCAAGGCGTTTTAAGAAACGGCCAAGGCCTACTAGGATTTTCTTCATAATCTTCTTCCAATTTGCCTAATTGGTTGTGAGCGTAACCAGTCTATCCTTATGAGGGCGTCCCCCCATGTGGAATAGAGTGCTGGCAAGCGTAACCCATACGAGATAACAGCATACATATTGGAATGGATTGCCAACCACGCTCGCAAAGACGAGGGACGTGGGACTTATCCATTCAAGCAACCAAAGAAACAGGAGTATTAGAGAAATTAAAAAGATTATGTTACCGCTTACTTGTGATTGGAAGTACATAGTACCCGTTAAAGAGGGTTGTTACATCAGGGTTTGCAAAGAGCTTTTAAATATAAAACCGCCGGAGGTTACATGCGTTCCAAGGGCGAGGCAAGCGCTCTCCTTGAAGTGTCTCCAGGGTGTAAGTGTTGTTAGCTCTGAGTTGTACGACCTTGAATGGGCCTTCCCAATTGGGGTCCAATTTCCCCACGTGCTTGGATACTTCCACTTTCTTTAAAACCCAGTCTCCCAACTGGAAAGTCCTTTCCCTCACACGCTTGTTGTATTGTTGGGCCACAGAGGCTTTATAGTGGTGGATCTTAGCCCACGCTTTGTCTCTCCTTTCATCCAGCAAAATCCAACTCCAAGCTTCTGTTGCCATCGTTGAGCTGAGGCTCGAAATAGCCGACACGAGCGGATTCATTTACTATCTCCGCTGGTATCATCGCTTCTGATCCATAAACGAGCGCATAAGGTGTTTCTCCAGTGGCCGCTC
This sequence comes from Lantana camara, assembly GCA_037501455.1. NCBI lineage: Eukaryota > Viridiplantae > Streptophyta > Magnoliopsida > Lamiales > Verbenaceae > Lantana > Lantana camara. The sequence goes on from CM074857.1 coordinate 116,783,916, forward strand.
GTGGGGTGGTGCGATAAGCCCAAAGCGCTCCTTGCAGCTCTTCAGCCCATTCACTTTTCTTGCTCTCAAGCATGGTTTTTAGATGCTGCAAGATGATTCTATTAGTAACTTCTGCTTGCCCATTGGCCTGAGGGTGACCTACAGAAGTGAATCGCTGCTCGATCCCCAACTCAGAACACCATTCTCGCGTGTCAGCCGCTATGAACTGGGATCCGTTGTCAGAAATGAGCACCCTCGGTATGCCGTACCTGCAAATGATGTTTTTCCAAATGAAGTCCCTCACAACCCTGAAAGTAATTTTTGCAACAGCTTCGGCCTCGGCCCACTTGGTGAAGTAGTCGACGGCTAAAATGACAAACTTCTTTTGTCCCACAGCCATGGGCAAGGGGCCCACAATGTCTATTCCCCACTGGTCAAAAGGCCAAGAGACGTCTATTGGGATCATCTGCGCGGCTGGCAATTGAGGGAGATTTGAATGAAATTGGCATTTGGGGCACTTCCTCGAAAATTCAATGGCATCTTGGAGAACTGTAGGCCAATAAAACCCACTTCTCAGAACCTTCTTTGCCAGGATACGCCCTCCGGAATGATTCCCACAGCTCCCATTGTGGATGAGTTCGAGCGTCTCCTTCGCTTGTGAGGGCCTCAGGCATCTCATTGGGGGTCCTTGAAATGATTTCTTGAACAACCTCCCCTCGGGATCCAAAGCGAAACGAAGGGCCTTACTTCGGACTTTCCTGGCTTCCACCTTGTCAGTAGGAAGAATTCCATCCCTAAGGAAAATGACGACGTCATCAAGCCAACAGGGCTCGTTTGGATCAATATGGCGATTATCTCGGTGGCGACCCTCTCCTTGATCAAAGGTTCCTCAGTTCTAAGGAACGTAACAGAACGTTCAGAAGTGCCCTCTAAAGCTGATGCAAACTTTGACAGAGCGTCCGCACGCTCGTTTTCTCCTCGCGGCACTTGAAGTAGATGAAATTCCTTGAACTGCCCAATGATTTCTCTGGCTTTGTTTAAGTACTGTACCATGGTGGTTTCTCGAGCCTCATAAGTTCCTTCAATCTGGCTCGCAATTAACTGTGAATCCACATAAGCGGTAATTCTGGAGGCTCCATTCTGAAAAGCAATATTCAATCCTTGCACGAGGGCTTCATACTCTGCTTCGTTATTAGTGACTTGGAAATCCAGCTTGATTGCAAAGTCTAGCTCAATCCCATCGGGGTTTCTGAGGGCCACTCCTACTCCTCCCCCTTGAGAGGTTGAGGAACCATCTGTGTGCAGTACCCATAACCCCTCATTCTCCGCAACGGTGGGCACCAAACCAAAGCGTTCGACCAATAAATCAGCTACAACCTGAGCCTGTACCGTGGTCCTGGGCTCGAAGCATAGGTCAAACTGGCTCAATTCGATGGCCCATTTGATTAATCTACCAGATACGTCTGGCTTGGACAACACTTGCTTCAAGGGTTGGTCGGTGAGAACCGTTATGGAGTGCGCTTGAAAGTAAGGCCTTAGCCTTCTTGAGGCGTTAATAAGAGCGAACGCGAATTTCTCAATCTCCAAATACTTCTTTTCGGCTCCTTGCAATGTTTTGCTCAGATAATAGACGGGTAAGTGTTTCCGCTCCCGCACAGCGATCAGAACCGCGCTTGTGGCCTCGGGAGAAACGGAAAGATACATAAATAATCTCTCACCTTCGACGGGCTTAGTCAGCAGTGGTGCGCTCGATAAGTAAGCCTTCATATCCTGCAGCGCCCTTTCGCATTCCTCTGTCCAAGCAAAGTTACGTGCGTTCCTCAAAATTTTGAAGAAGGGAAGGTTCCTGTCCGCCGAGCGCGAAATAAATCTGTTCAACGAGATGATTTTGCCTACTAGGACTTGCACTTCCCGCAAATTTCGAGGGGAGGGAATTTCCAAAATGGCCTTGATCTTCTCCGGATTGGCCTCAATTCCCCTCTGACTGACCATGTACCCTAGGAACTTTCCCCCTTGTACCCCAAAGGTGCACTTTGAAGGGTTCAACTTCATCCCATACTGACGCAAGATTGAAAAAGTGCGCTTGAGATCTTCCAAGTGGGAATCCTGGCGCTCGCTTTTGACAATCATATCATCCACGTAAACCTCCATGGACCTTCCAATTTCTCTTTCAAACATCTTGTTGACGAGCCGTTGATACGTAGCTCCGGCGTTCTTGAGTCCGAAAGGCATGACTAAGAAGCAATATACCCCCAGATGGACAACGAACGAGGTTTTGGGGCGGTCTTCCGGGGCCATAAAGATCTGATAGTATCCCTGGAAAGCGTCCATCATGCTCATGAGCTCGCAGCCAGCGGTCGAATCCACCAATTGATCAATCCGGGGCAGCGGATAAGGATCTTTAGGGCAGGCCTTGTTGAGATCAGTGAAATCGTTGCACATGCGCCACTTATTTGCGCTCTTGGGCACCAAGACGACGTTGCACAACCACTCCGGATACAAGATGGGCTCGATATACTGAGCCTCTAGGAGTTTATTAACTTCCTCTTCAATGACTTTTTTCCGAAAGCCATGTACATCCCGCTTTTTCTGCTTGACGGGTTTGAAAGAGGGATCCACATTAAGCCTATGGACGATGACGCTCGGGTCAATCCCTGTGAGGTCGGAGGCTTTCCATGCAAATACATCACTGTTTTCCCTGAGGAAGTCAATCATCATAATCTGAGAAGGCCCCAAGAGGTTTGATCCTATCTGTGTAGTCTTATCCTTGTTTCCGGGCTCTAGCTCAATGGTAAGGAACTTCTCCGAGGGTTCGATCCTTATCTCAGGCCGAGGAAGTTCGAGCGCCCTCTTCTTTCCTATCAAACGGTCACCGGGTGCTGGTCCACCCTCTCCCGGCTCGTCTCCTTCTGAGGACGATCCCCCAACGGTTCCTGGCGGTGCACTTTCGAGGGGATTCTCCTCGTTGTTTCCCCTCTTCTTCTTGTTCTTCTTTTTGTTCAATTTCGCCCTTTTCCGCGCTGGGCTGTCCTCATCTAGGTTGGGGAAGTCCACAGCCTTCTTTGTGGACCCAACTTGGAAGGTTTTCTCCGCTTTAGGCTTTCTGAGGGACAGCATATAACATTCCCAAGCCTCTTGCACATTGCACAGCACTTCTCCCACACCCTCGGGGGTGGGGAATTTAATCTTCTGGTGGTAGGTGGAGATGATGGCTTTGAAATCCACGAGGGCGGGGCGCCCAATTATGATGTTATAAGGGATGTCAATCTCCACCACCGCGTATGTTACCAGGAGTGTTTTGCGCTGAGGGGCTCGGCCGAATGAAGTAGCTAGGCGTATTTTCCCTCGTGGGACAACTTCCGAGCCCCCAAAGCCAATGAGAGCTGTTTTGAGAGGCTCGAGCGGAAGGTCAGCCCTCATCTTTAAAAACGTAGAATAAGGCAAAACATTAACGGAGCTTCCACTATCCACCAACACCCTTTTTACAACATGATTATGAACATCTACACTAACCACCATGGGGCAATCAGAGGTTACACTCTCCCCACGGGGTGTTACAATGTGCTCTAAATCCCTATCATCAAAACCTATTACATCATTCTCTCTTGAACGTTGAGCGCTTGGACTCTGGATGGCATAGATAGGTCTAGGCACTGCTGGGCGTTGGTTGTAGCTCCGGACGTACCTCCGTCGGGAGGCGTTTGAATCCCCCCCTGATGAACCTCCTGCAATCATATTTATCACTGCGAAGGGTTCGTTTTCTTGCACAGGGGCTTTTCCTTTACTGCCCCGGCGGCTGCTGCTTTCAGGGGGTCCCCTACCCCTTGGGCTCTTTGATCGGGACGGACTCCTCCTTCTTCTTCCGGCGCGCTCGTTGCATTGTTCATCGTAGCGCTCGAGCACCCGGACGAATTCCTTCAGGTGGCCCCCTGCGACGAGCCTTTGAATCTCAGCTTCCAACTGCCGGCACTCATCCGTGTCGTGCCCTCTTTGCTTGTGGAATGCGCAGTATTTGTTCGAGCGCCTGAGCGAGTCCGTTTCCCTCATTTTGATGGGTCTCTTAAAGAGCTTCTTATCGGAGAGGTTGTAGACTTCTGAATTCGGCCTGGTGAGCGGGATCCGCTCGAATCGACGAGGGGGTGGCGGCGACCTTCTGCGCTCTTGAGGGCGCTCCTTCTTGATGGCCACGTCCCGTCCCCGCTCGTGATGGGGTCGCTCGTGACTGGCCGGACTGTGATGCCGGGGACCATTCGTCCCATACATGTCTTCGAGCGCGAAGAACGGCTCGGCAACCTCTCTCAAGGCCATGAGGGTCCCTGGCCTCCTTTCCACAATGGCATCAGCAAATTTCTTGCTCACATATTGCTTGTGATCCACAGCCTGAAAGAGCACTGGGATCAAGAAATCCATAGAAGGCCTCTCCACTTGGAGGATCTCCTTGTTGAAGCGGGCAAAGAACGAGCGCAGAGATTCGCTCTTGCCTTGCACCACGTTGTACAGGGCAGTAGGTGCGGTGATTGGCGCTTTCAAAGAATTGAAGTGGTTGAGGAAAGCATGAGCCAGCTCTTCATAGGAGTGAATCGAGCGCGGCGGCAGTCGTTTGTACCACTCTTGAGCCATTCCTACCAAGGAAGTGACGAAGACCTTCGCCCAATAGTTGCTGGAATGCTCGTAAAGGTGCATAAGATGCAAAAAATGATCCAAGTGTTCAGCTGGATCAGTTGTCCCGTCGTAACGGTTGATGGAAGTGGGGATTTTGGCCATGCCTGCTTGGGCCATCAGAACTTCTTCCACGAGGGGTGAACCCCTCGCCAATGGGTGGTACTCATACGTGCCGAAATTTTCCTCCGGCTCCTTGCGGTGGGGGACCTTTGGTGGAGGGTCCTTGGTACGGGTGCTTCTGGCGTCAACCCGTTCATCCCGACTAGGGGAGATCTGAGTTGAACGCCCTCGTGAGAGCTGTCCCACAATATCCTTTAGACCCTGCAGCTGGTCTTGCACAGCCGCGAGGATGTCAGGATTTACGTCTCCATGTCTGTCCCCTTGCCTGGGGGCTCGTGACCCACTCCTAGAGGCATGAGAGTCCCCTTCATTCTCATTTACCCGTTCTGTGGGCTCTTTGTTCCTGCCTATGGAGGGACGCTCGTTGCCCTCCTGCTGGGGCACTTCTCTGGCTGGTGGTGGTGGTGGTTGTGCCCTCAGGACAGCCTGGGCTTCTCTGAGGGGAAAGTTTTGTTGTCCGCCCAAAGGGGCTGCAACTTGAGTGGCCTGCCCAGAGGGAAAGTACATGGAATGGAACCTTTCCCATGCCCCCTGAGCCGCCTGAACCTCACACTGGGCATAGAGAGCCCTTAACTGTTGGGTGGTCAGTGGAGGTAACTCCACTCCTTCAATCTCCCTGGGGACCACCACCGGGAGCTGGAGCTGACCAGCATGATACGGCTGGACCGGCGGCATCATAACGGCCGGAGTGAGGGTATATCCGGGTGGAGGCATCATATAACCCTGTACTCCGAAATTCATCTGGGGATGGACCCAGGGGTTCTGAGCTGGCTGCGGAGGAGCAGAGAGAGAGACTCCTCCAGCGGCGGCGGGGATGGGCAGTGCTGGCGGTGCAGGTGGAGGTATTGAAGACTCTGCCTGCGGGGTCACTCCTGCGGCGGGAAGTGCTCCACCAGCGGCGGCGGAAGGAGGCGGGGCTCCACCAGTAGCGGTGGAGGGAATAATGATATTGGCATCCTGGGAGGCATTATCTCCTCCTCCCACAGCTCCAGATCTTGTAGCAACCATGACTGTTTAGGGGTAAGAGTGTGCTTGCTTTTCTACCAACAAAAGAAAGAAAGGAATAGAGGAACGGTTTCCCACAGACGGCGCCAAAAATGATGGGTTCAGAATGTGAAGGTCCGAATCCGATCACTTTACGATTTGTAATTGTGGAGGAAACCACCGGAGACTCGCCGGAACTGAAAAAGGGGGTTCTACCTGTTGGGACAAGCACAAGAAAAGTCAGAAGGCCAAGCTGGGGGAACTGGGGGTGATACCCAGTTTGGCTCTCCGACGCTCAAGTCAGTTCAAGGTATGAAGAAATGTAAGTTCAGTCACAGTTTCAGTGATGAAGAATGCTTACCAGTGTAGAAGATGACTTCAGCTATTTATAGTTGAGGGTCAAGGGCCCTTTGGTCATTTGCCTCAAGTGGTCCTGGCCGAATGTTGCCCTAACACGTGGCGCCATGAGAGAGAAACCTAGGAGGAATCTTCTGCAAAAGCGGCTAAAAGTTGGTGCGGGCAACAGTGGCAGGTGCGCGGACATGTACGATGTGTCAGAGAGCCATTTGGGTGGTTGGTAACGAGGGCTTATGAGCCCGATCGTGACAACCAAGAGTATAGGAGGCCAAGATATCCGCTGAGGGGAATGAAGGCTCCAGTTCAAGTGACGAGCCAAAGGGGAGGCCACTCTGAGGGAGTGTGACGCTCGAAGAGGGCTCCCTTGGCACGTGGGCGTGCCAATCATTTAGTATGTAGGACGCTCGTGGGAGTGACAGCGCTCGTTGGGCTTAACTCCTGAAGAAGGATTGCGCTCGTTGCGCTTAGCGCTCGTTGCGCTGATGGGTGCAGCCTTGGGGAGACAGAGGTCATCATCTCGGTGATGCCACGTGTCTTAACGTGGGACGATCGTATTTTGACCCCATCAATATATAAATAACATTATTACATTTTACATGTCAAGATATTATGAGAAGAATTTAAAACAAAAATAAAATACAAAATTTAAATTAATATAATATATTTTATTAGTAAATTTATATAATTCTTTTTTTAAAAAAATATATAATTCTAGAGAAGAATATAAAAAAATAATTTTTTTGAGTTTTTTATGTTGGACATATGTACTTGGCGTATCAGATTATTATTATTTTTAATTGTGGACATTTTTTTTACCACATCGAATACCATCGGTATCGTGTTGACGTCGTATTCATATCCAAAACTATATGGGATGAAAAATCAGAATATCCATACATCAAATGCCGCAATAAATTCGGCACAAAATTATTGAATATTTAGAATTAATTAGCCCACACTAACATAGGGCTGTTCGTCAGTTCACATACTTTTACTTTTAACTTAAAAAAAAACAAAAACAAAAACAAAAACAAAACAAAACAAAACTGAAAGAAAGTATTCTACATTGGGGTTAGATTGACATTCATGTAAACTAGAGACTAGAGAGGGCCAATGACTCATTGTCAAATATGGATGAATCCTCTTTGTATGTTAATTAATGCAATTACAAAGTCATACTTTTATTTTAATTTTCTCTACTTTTTACTAATGGGCCACAATTAGGTAGAGAGTTAAAACATTTTACTTATAAAAACACAACATGAATGTCGGACTTGTCAAAGAACATATTATACATCTAGATGCGTAAGTATGAACGCTTTTATTCTTCCAAATAATTTAAGAAGACCCCTAAAATGCAAGATAATATTTTTACAAGGATGATCATTTAATTCCCAATATCTATCCCAAAAAAATTACAAACATATTCAAACAATCAATTTCCATTAACGTTAGACGTGGCCTTTTATAGGAAGTTGGACCTAAATTAGTGGGGGCCTTTTACAACTAGGCCTTCTTGAAAGTGTAAATAGCTTCTAGTTTCTATGGAACCCTATTACATTAAATACATGCATAAGGATAAGGTACTAGTTTATATGGAGTTATGGACCATGCTAAATATGTCTCTCTTCCTATTTCTTTTTTACTATTCTTTTATTTATTTCTTTTACCACTTTTTATTTCATTTTTGCATATTGTATATTTGTAATTGTATGTGAACCTCATTTTCTGCAAAACTCAATTTCTTTGTGAGTTTTTGGAAATTTTATTTACTAGATGGACTAATTTTATATAATTGTAATTTCTTTTTATCTATCTAAAATTTTGTTGTATTATTGTTTTCTCATGTTTAATGTATTAAAAGTTAGGGTATTTACTAGATGGAGAATATTCAAGTGGTCTCAATTTCCCTCTTACTTGTATCAGTATAAATAAATAGTGTGCGGATTTTTTATTTTTGGGTTATGATTATTATATATGAGGATATTACGTTACAACGACAACCTTTTATAGAAGTACATCTTTATTACTTGGCATGAGAGGTTGCCATTTGACATTAATAATGTCCGAATATGCATTTCTAGAAACGTTGTCATAACATGGTGTCATCATCCAGACATGCTTTATTTTGGATTAGGGTGTCATTTTCTCAACCTAAAATTTTGCATATCAAAAAAATATATAATATAGTGTTATCATCTCTATAGAAAATATTTGGGCGCTGGACCAATAGGTGCCGGATATTTGGGTACGCGTTAATTTCGGAGGTCTCGATGATGGTTGTGAAATTGCTCGGGATTCGAGAAGGCCTTTGGCTCACTTGGAAAAAAAGATTTGAAAAAATTATCATTGAGACGGACTCACAAGTTGTTGTCTCGTTCATTACGGGGGTTGAGCTTGATGATCACCCGTTATGGAATATTATGATGGATTGTAGGGTCCTTCTTGATTTGCGGTGGGACAACAAGATCATTTATACTTTGAAAAACGAAAATGTCGGTGTAGATGATCTCGCCCATAAGGAACATAATGTACAGGGGACGATGGTCTTTAACGACCCAGTTGACAACATAATACCTGTTGAAAGAGGATTTACAGTTAGTATTTAATCTTTTATACAAAAAAAATCTATATAAAAAATATAACAAAATACACCTCTGAATATTTATATGCGTAGATAAACATAAATTGAAGATCAGACAAATGTAAGAATTGAAATTAAATATGCATTTGGTGAAAATATGACATCAAGGTTACAGAATAACTGTAAAATTGAAACTAATATGACTTCATCCTTCTAAAACTTGTACACCAAGTAAAATGAGATACTCAGAATAAAAATACTATGAAGTCAACAATTTCCGTCTCACTTTGATGCTACAATTTGGTGGTCTTTATTAAGACATTTTGAAAATTCCTGTGCAATTCGTGAGAGATATTATTCCATATTATGCAGTCGAGAGAAAATTTAAAGATTGACTATGAATTGAAAATGTAAAGTGGACTATATTTTTGTGCAAATTAAAATACAATGAAGGAGCAGAACAGATAATTAGCTAGTCACCCATCCTAGTACTACTCTCGCCCAAGCACGCTTAACTTCGGAGTTCTGATGGGATCCGATGCATTCGTGCTGGTATGATCGCACCCTTATTTTTAACCATGAAAGAACTATTGATTTAGCATACTCCTATATACAGACCTTGAAGCAATACCACTGTGATCAAGTTTAGCCATGAGCATTGCTCTTGATTGAGCATTTAAAGCCTGCAAAGATTGCCAAAATATCAGACACACAGACTAAGAATGTAGAGAATATCATCGTGAACACACTGTAATTTTGAGTTTTAGTTCTGGGATGGGGGAAAGAAGAATCTTGTCCTTTGGCAACCCTGCTCTAAGGCACAATAACTACTTCCTGAAAATCGACAGAATCAAGCTTGCTTGATCATGACTATCAAAGAACGCAAGCGACTTTTCCATAAGGGATGTAGAAAACTCGTTGCGGCTAGCAACACTTTTACGGTCTTTGACATACCTCCTTATGAAAACAGCTTAATTGGCGACTACCCCCAACATTTGAAAATAGCAACCTTAACTAAAGACACACTAAGTGAAAAGGGTGGTGGTTCATCTGGATAATCCAAATAGCTGTTGTGAAAAGATGTATTACCTCACCTAGAGTTCTACAGATTTTAAATACAAATAACCACTAAATACTTTTTCAAATAAAATGACAAGTTGCCCATAAATCCTGTGGTCTCATAATATGGAGTACGAATTAAAATATTCGGATACTGAATTTGAAATCACCAATATCAGTATCGAACATGAAACCTAGGCTTCCTCCCTCCCTCCTGACAACAGCTGCAGCAGCTACAACTGCAGCGTATAGACTTGATGATAAACTAACCATAAACGGATTACACTCAAAAAAATACCAAAGATCATGAACCTAGCAACGCAATTAAAAGAATTTACTCACAAGACCACCACCACCATCATCATCAAAATCTGCAGTTTTCGTTCCCGACTCTAGTGCACCAACATGATCAGTAACGGAAGAAACCTGAAAACAGATGAAGAGGAAATTCAGGAAAAATGAATCTGCACACATAAGTGTCCTGCATATCATAGATTACAAATGGACTGAAACCATGCTCATCTACACACACACATGTCAGTTATCATATGAATGTGCCAAAAACCTCAGCATGATACCTTAATGGTCCGAGTCCGACCAGCAATCTCCAGCTTTCCGTTCAAACTTTGAGCCGCCTTTGCATGTTCAAGTTGTGAAAACTGCAAAAAAGATGCTAATGGATCAAAACAGGCACTAGGAACAGATAGTAAAATCATATAATCCTAGTAGCAAGCAATGCAAATATATGTATAGAGAGAGAGATGGATGGATGGATAGATAGATATACACATCAATGCAATCAGCATAAAGAAAATACCGACTTGAACAAAGCCGAAACCTTTGCAATGTCCTGTCTCAGGATCTGTAGTTAGTTGCACAAGCTCAACGGGCCAGAATGCTTCAAAAATCTGGAATACATATAAAATAAATACTTCAACATTCGAACAGCTGAAAACAAATAATAATGTGCAAAGAAGATGGTAGTAAAAAATAAGAAAATAATAGCTTCTTCTCAAACATGATCTTTCAAAAGCATCACAGTAGCATTAAAATAAAAGTTGGCCACCAGTGGCATATACTTTTCATATTTTGGCACATCAGTCTAATAAGCAGAGTTCCTCACAAATATTAATTCTGAAACCAGCAAAGACTACCAGCATCGAGAACTTTTATCTTCTAATTTGGTGGCTACTAGAAGATGAACTTTGGAAACAGAGAACAACAAATATAACATGTCAAAAAAGAACATACCTGTTTAAGCTGAACTCCGTCATGTTAAAATGTAAATTGCCAACATAAAGTTTCCTATCTGTTGCACCATATGGTCCAGCAACCCCTGAAGCACCAGCAGATGTATTTGATTGAACAAGATTCTTCTCTGCCTCAGAAGGTTTTACCATTACAGGTTGTCCAACAAATAGGTGGCCAGAGAGAGCTATAGCCATTGGTACATACATAACATCATAAAATTCAATATAACTGTCGTCAAAGTACACAGTTTCAATCACAGACCCAAAAATCACAACTCAAACATATGGTAACATGGATCCTTAATATTCTGGCATACTAACGAATACACTGAAAAACATATATATTTCAATAAATCAACATATAATTTACAAAGCCTATGTGAGATGATCACAACAGAAGTACTTCCTCACAAGCCAAAGAATCAATTTCATCTTTCATGTGCAAGACTAATCTATTCAAAGTCTCGAATAATCTCAATCCCTGAGAGTGGATTCTATCTTCAACTGTAAACGAACAGCATTTTCCATCAATTTGTATCACACTTTGCCCCGGAAACTTCATCACTTGCTTCTTCTTCATCTTCATACGCAGTGCAGCAACCCCACTCCACTCTTTTGCTGATGCATATATATTAGCCATTTCGACATAAGGTGCTGCAGCCTGTGGTTTTAGTTCGAAGAGATTTTGTGCTGCATACTCGCCAATCTCCACATTGTGATGAATCTTGCACGCACTAAGCAAAGCACCCCAAATTCCAGCATCTGGTTTCATGGGCATATCTTGAATAAACTCAAGCGCTTCCTTTATTTTTCCTCTACGTCCAAGAAGGTCACTCATACAAGCGTAATGATCTAATCCGGGGCTTATGTTGTATGTTTTACTCATCATGTTAAAAAATTCCCATCCTTTTTCCAAGAAACCGGCATGCGTGCAGGCTTGAAGAACAGCGAGGAACGTTATGTGATTTGGTTTTAAACCAAATTTCAGCATTCGATTGAAATGATCTAATGCTGCTTCAGATTTCCCGTTCAGTGCAAAACCGGCTATCAAAGCCGTCCAAGAGACAATGTTCTTCATGTTCATATTGTGGAAAAGGTTTTGAGCATCTCCCATGCTTCCGCATTTTGCATACATGTCTATCAATGCGTTCCATACCATTATCTCATTCTTTAAGCCCTTTGAAGTGGTGTAAGTATCAATCCATCTTGCGGTGTTAAGAGCTCCTACTTTGCCACAGGCTGAAATGAGATGGATAACAGTGACTAAATCAGGTTTCTCTCCACAAGCTTCCATTTTCCGAAACAGAGATAATGCCTCGTCCAAATCACCTTTCTCTGAATAACCACCAATCATAACAGTCCATGTAACGCAGGATCTTTCGCTCATGCAATCAAATATGTATCTAGCTGAATAAATATCTCCACACTTAGAATACATAGAAATAAGGGTATTAAGCAGGGTGATATCTGCCTCACAGCCCACTTTTACTCCATGAGCATGAATTAACGTTCCATAGTGTAAACAATTAGGCCGAGTAAATGATGAAAGCAAATTAAGAATGGTACTTAAATCGGGCATATATCCACCATCAAGCATCCTCCTATAGACCCCCATAGCCTTCACTGATTGCCCAAAACAAGCACATCCAGCAATCATAGCATTCCACGAAACAACACTCAAAGAATCCAAACGAATGGTCGAAAACACCATCTCAGATGAACGCAAGTCGCCACATTTTGCATAGCCAGAAACCCAAGTATTAGCAACTGAGACATCATCTTCACACCCACACTTAGTCCCAAAGCAATGAACAGCACTCAACAGTCTCCCATTCTCCATTGCAGATGACAACTGCGTCAGCCCCATGATAGTAACAGCATCAGGCATGACGTCTTCAACCCTCATCTTGTTAAACAACAAGGACACTCTATCAAAGGAACCCACTTGAGCAAAACCCATAATGATCGAATTCCAAGAAGTCACGTCTCTCTCGGACATTTCATCAAACAGGTCATGAGCACATTCCAAATGGTGGCACTTCACGTACATATCAACCAATGCAGTCTGTACGTATATATCCGAAATATAAGGCGTTTTCGCGACGTGGCCGTGAATAACTCGAGAGAATTTGATGTTCGATTGTTTTGCACATGCTTTCGCTATGAAGGGGAAAGTTACGTTGTTTGGTTGCGCCTGACTTTGTTGTTTCATATGGCGAAAGAGGAGAAGGGCCTTCCGGGAGTCGCCATTGTTGACTGCTAGCCTTATGCTGGAGTTCCATGTCGCAACTGAGGTCGAGATTCGATGTAGCGTGAGTGATACCATTTCTCATTTTTCTTTGAAGTAGATGCCCGCATCAGCATCAGAATTGAATTGCTACCCTCGGTTTTCCCGTAGTGAAGAAGGTTAAAGTTTGTCCAAAGGTGAGAATTTGGTAACAAAATTGACTGGAGAGATGTGGTAGGCAGCAGCAGTGAAGATGAAGAGAAACATATGAGAGAATTATGAACAACTCCATTACTCTTTTTGATCTATTCTTGACAAAGGTGAAGCCGATTTGTTTATGAGATTTTGAATCTTAGTTTTGATTTTACTTTACTCGTTTTCTTTTTTCTTTTTCCTTTTTGTTGTGTACTCTTTTATTTAACCTTATTTTTCAATTTTTGAATTTGTAATACGTTTTTCTTTTTTTTCTTTTTTTTTATTTTAAACACACGTTCCAAATGACCAGAGAGATTTAAACCCGGATCATTATCTTCGAGAAAAAACCCTCAAACGAATTTGTAGTACGGTTAGATATGCTCTTTCCAAATATTTTGTTGAATGTTTGTACACAATTGTATGTGAGCCTCATTTCCTAGTTTGTAATTGTATGTGAGCCTCATTTCCTAGTTTGTTTGTAATTGTATGTGAGCCTCATTTTCTGCAAACTCAATTTCTTTGTGAGTTTTTGGAAATTTTATTTTCGAGACAATTATGGATTAATTTTATGTAATTGTAATTTCTTTTTAGGGGGAATTTAAAAAAACTTCTCAATATATAAGATAAATTTGACACACTTTAACGTGGAAAAAATATCAATACTAACTAGGGATGGCAATTGGGCCGGGTCCACCGGGTCTGCACCCGAATCCACCCCACGTGACCCGCATCAGACCCGGGTGGTACATACGCCCCTTACAAATCTATAAATGAAAATTTCAAAAATCATGTAAACAGTTTATAAATTAATTGGACACTTTTAATCATATGGTCATATATATATATTATACTATGTAACGTGAGACTATTTCCTTTAACTCCATAAATACTTTGATAATATATAGATTTTAAGTATTTCCGAACCTTTGGTATATTAAGATTCAAATAGGATAAAATAGATTGAAAACGGGTTAAATGAAACAAAAAATTGATTTGACGCGCGAAAAATAAGTTGAATGGATAAAAATAGGATAAATGAGTCAAAAACGGATCAAAAACATTACAAAAAGGTCAAATATGTCAAAAATTGATTAAACGGATTAAACATGGATTCATCGGGTAAAAAAAACGGATTAAACGATTAAAAATTGATAAATGGGTCCATTGGGTCCGGGTCTGGACCCGGGTCCATCGGATCCAATATTAGACCCATCAGGTCTGGCCCAGACCCGCCCCGTTGCCATCCATAGGGCATAGGCTACTAACTCCCTAGTTCAAATTTATAATTTAATTCCGGTACTTATAATTTTTGTTGAAATTACCAAAATAATCCTGAATAAATATAAAATGACATCACACACTACTTTTTTCTCTCATACAAACCATTTTATTAATATAATATCTCATATATACAATTTTATATTTTTATTTTGTATGTTAATATTAACCGTTCGGTTTTAATACATTTAACCTGGTAATTTTCCAGGCCATTGAACGGTTCGGTTTTAGAATATAGCGGTTTAACCCCTCATTTTAATCGTATTTTCGGAACAGTACCAAAAAGGCAAAACATTAAATTAGGCGGGGATCCCTTTTCTTTCACCGCCACGAAACGAAACCCTGAACCCTGACCTCAACTCTGCCGTTCATATTCCGGCTCCAAGCAAACTCTCACTCAAAAATGGCGGAAGAGAAGAAAAGCAATCTCAATAGCAAAAACAGAAGCGACGGAAAAAGGAAGCAAACTGAGAATGAGAAGCAAAAGGAGAGGCCCGAGGTGTCCCAACAGCCGCCATCTAAGAAGAAGAATCGGAAAGAAGTTGCCATTTTCGGGAATTACAGAAATTACTATGGATATAGGGTAATCCTTTTTTCCATGTTTCCTCCTTTATTGTTGAATTTCATTAGCTCAATACCAAAGGAACTATCGTGTTCAAGTGTTTGTAAAAGTGAGTTCTCTATGATTTTTGTTTCGTTTTGTTATTCCCAATGAATTTGATGAGTATTTCCATGCATTATTAGGTTGATATGGAGTTGGTTTTAAGCGATGCTTATGTTCTCAACTATTTTCAATTTGATTACAGCTGGTAGATTTGCATAAGTTTGTGCTTGTGGTCTTTTTCACTCTTTTTGTGTTTGTATGTCAATGTTGGATACACTAAAGTTCTTGCTGTCCATTGAAATTGTAGACGCTTCATTAATAAACATGTCTTAAGAAATCTATTAATGTTTTCATCATCTGAACTGTCAACTAATTGTTTATGTCTCAATTATAGGTTGGTCAGGACTTGGAGGAAGATCCTAGGCTAAAGGTGATGAAGAGGGAATGGTTTGAGGGCAAGGATTGCCTGGACATTGGATGTAATAGTGGATTGATCACAATAACCATGGGTAAACAACTAGCGAAAAGTTTTATGCTTTTGTGTTTCTATATACATTGTGTTGACAGGCATCTGTTAATTTATTGCTTTTTGTTTTTCCTACAGCCAAAAAGTTCAATTGCAACAGCATTCTTGGTGTTGACATTGATGGAGGTAACTGTTTCCGACTCCTGTCTTAATTCTCATCACACCGAACTTAAGTTTATGTGTTCGTTAATCTTTTATCTGGCATTTTCTTTTATAAGATTTGCTGTTTGTCAGAGTTGGTAAAGTTTGTAACTTATGTTTTGAGTGATATATAGTTTTCTAAATGGGATGGACAGTCTATCAGTTTTTCTAATGCTGAAATCAAGATTTCTGAGTGACTTTCCTGCTGGCTTCTTAGCAGTCATTGACATCTACAGAACGGGTTCTGGTTTTAGTTCAGACATCCACTAGGTTGTTTTAGTCCTGGTTATCATTTCAAACTTGTTAGCAAAATGACGGTATAAGGTGTTAAAAGGTTGGTTCTCTTCAGTAAATGAATTTGTCATATATCCCCAATGATAACTATTTATTTCTTTTTACTTTTTATGTGTATAGGGATAAGGAAAACTAGAGTCTGTATGAAATTGCTAGGAGTTCTTCTTTTATCATTTCTGAGATTCATATAGGTACTTTCTTTTCCTTTGCTTATCTATCCTCTTCATTTTCCCTCTCTTCTTGTTTTGTTTTGTCCAGCTAGTTTCTTCCTCTTCCTTGTTCAAGTCGTATTTGCTTATATTTTCATGTTATGTACTATATTCTGCTATGTGCTCTTAACAACTGTGAACTCTAGTATAATGTTAAAGCTAATTTGATTACTTCAAGGTTCTAATGATATTTCATCACATTCCAGCTCGTATTCAGGATGCATACTGGACACTTAGGAAAGTGATGAAGACAAGTATGCATAACAATGCAACTGGAGAGAAACGTGACAACTGTGGTGATTCCCCTCCAAAAGATCTGCTTAAAACAGTATCTTTTCAGAAAGGAAATTTTGTGCAGAATTGGCATTCACCAGAAAATAAGCATTACCATGCAATCCTTTGGTAATACGACTTCCTTTGTTATCCTATTTGGAATTCTTTTAATGTTTTTCCAGTTCTTGCATGGGAAAAGCTCATATTTTCCAGTTCAGTTGCTCCTCATTTTGTGTCGTAAGTAATCACATCAATTTGGTTGGTTGCAGTTTAAGCGTGTCGAAATGGATACATTTGAATTGGGGCGATGATGGATTAATAACATTATTTTGGAGAGTGTGGAATCTTCTTCTACCGGTATTCTAATTGCGTGCTACTGTCCGTTTGTTTTTTAGTTTTTATGGAACTGGATTTCTTGTTCTGATTTAATTCCTGAAAACAAGTAATTTTCCTTTTGTGTCAGGGTGGCGTTTTCATTTTGGAACCCCAACCATGGAGCTCATATTATAATAACCGTCAGGTGTCTGAGGTATGTATGTGATGTAGGTTTCTTGGAGTAAATGCAAACTATACCTTTGTTACAAAAATCCTCTAAAACAAAAGCAAATGCAAAGAATCTCTTTGCGCATTTAAAAAGTAGTGTTAACTGTCAAAAACCTCCTTAAAACTGTTGTCAATATGCATATTACTTCTCAAAGCAAGAGGCTTTTGCATCTTTTTCCTTGTTCTTGTTTCCTGGGATAGTTAGTCAATTTATTATTAGAAATAACTATTTTTTACCATCCGAACTATAGTGTTTAACTTATTTTGACTTGCAAACCGCCTTCAACGTTTGTGTTTGTGACATACGGTCATCTAAACTAAAATTTTAGTAGTTTTGGCTAAAAAATAGAACACATGTATGTACTATAGATATGTGCGTATGTCACACGCGGGTTATTTTTTAGCCAAAACCACTAAAAATTGGATTTAGATGGCGGTATGTCATAAACACAAACATTAGGTTTAAAACGTTATATTTTTCTTTTTCTATTTTTGTCCCTATATTTCTTCCCACTTTGCAATAATGAGTAAACCAGTTCCCAGGCATGACCTAGTACCAGGCATTTAGGCTTGCTTCTCAAATAGTCCAAGCACGCACTTTAGCAGAGTCCGAAACAATTTCTTTGTTTGTTTTGCAGACGGCCGCCAAAAATTATAAAAATATTGAGATAGCTCCAGAAGATTTCCAGGATGTATTGTTGGACAAGGTAATATGCATTTGACTTGTTTAAAGCTTTGTTATTTATAACTTATACTGATACATTATTACTTTGTGAGTGCAGATTGGATTTCGAAGTGTTGAGAACATAACTTCCGGCTTATCTGGTACAAAATCTGGATTTGACAGACCTATTTTGGCTTTCTGGAAATGATAAGGCTCGAGCTCGAGTTCCTATAATTTTGTAATGTTGTAAAGTTATGCTCTGCGGAAATTTGGAGAAAGAGGCATGTAATGGCGATGCCATTATTTTTGGTGAAATTGTCTCAGGTTACAATTGCATCCAACAATCTGAACTAATTTATGTGTTTTGAGCTTGTTTTTTGGTATCTTTTATTTTTATTTAGGGAAGTGTGTTTCGAGTATTTAATCGGAAAAGACAATAAGCTCATTTTTTTCCGAGTCCTGAAGCCCATAAACCTTGGGTCTTTGAACTCGTAAGAGATCCAAGCTCGAGTATTAAACTCATAATTCATAATAATCCAGTTGCAATTTATGCCAGCAACTCCAAAATAACTTCCTTGGGAGCTTTTGTGCTGTTGATGGTTTAGGAGAGAAACACGCTTTTGGAAGTAAGAAATGCTTGAAATCTAGCCAGATCTATTTGTTTAGACTAACAGATTGAAAATCCTAAGCAAACTATTGGCGTAAACCAAACAAATGAGCAAATGTTGGCACATTACAGCCTAAATATAGCAACTCGTGACTCATGAAATCATCCTAATCATAAGTCTTTAACTCGATTATGCTTTGTTAGTCCAACAGTAGGCAATTGCAAGTGTTTTTTAGGCAGGAATACAAAAAGAAAATTATCAATGCTTAATTTGACTGCAACAAGTAGATGGCAAGCAAAAAAGTTCACTCAGTTGCATGAATAACATCTTATGTGCTGTATCTGCAACACAAACAATAAGAAATAAATGTGATGGTGAACAAGGAAACGCAATGCACCAGCACCACTATCCCGGACAGAAGCAATCGACATGTCTCCACGAGGGCAGAAAAATCAGCAGCATATCTTTGGTCAAAGAAGAAAAGAAGCTGGTAAAGGACATTTGAATTTGTGCCAAAGCAATTCCTGAATATGAACAATATAAGATAAAATTATGAAATGACATATATAAGATGGAAGCAGAACAATTAGATATTACAGTATTCTAATACTATAGCTGATGATTGAAAAAACAAAGACAAAAATATAGAGACACAACTTCAAAAGGAACCACAAAATATGTCAAATTGTGCACCTTTTGACATTTTGACAGCCTCTACCACCTTTCTTCCTCTGAAGCATTTCTGTAAGTTGTAATTATAGTAATACACAAAAGAAAAGCTAATCAAATACATCCAATTCATCTTCCTTCGCAATTAATATTCTAAAAAGGTTAATAATAATTCAAAAAATATCATGATTCAAATGTAGTGAAAAATCCTTTTTTAGTCTCATTGTATTAGGAGTGGGAAAAAGTTAGTCTCATAAAATTTATAAATCCAAAATTCATCTCATAAAATTCAAAAAGTGGACAAATTATATCCCTTTGTTAAAAATTAATCGGAAATCCCATGTGATAATTGCATATCCCTTTTTTTTTTACTGTCGCAAATGATTTATCTTGTATTCCCTATAATTTAGAATTAATTTTCATACTCCTTCATTTCCAAAATTATAGTTAAACCCTTATTTCATTTCATAAATTGACTGTTACACTACATATATTTATTTTAACAGATGAAAAAAAAAAAAATTTTTGATATAAGAAAATAGAATATATTTGAGTTTAGCTACCATGTACACGTGTTATATTGTAATTAGATACTTCATACATAATTAAATCGGGGAATTCTCGAAAACTCCCCAAATGATAAGTCCAATTTCTTTTAGCTCCCCATTTTCAAAAATGATGTATTAAAACTCAAGAATCACGTATCTAAAACCCCAAATGATATATTAAATCATGTATCTAAATCCCAAAATCACGTATCTAAATTCCAAAATCGTATATGTTTTCAAAAATTGTCCCTAATTAAATTCCTAAAGAACAAAGGGAAAATCCACACCGCCTTGGACAAGAATATTTATACCTAGTAACAGTACTCTGTGTCTGCAATGCATTTGAACAAAGAGAGGAAGTGCAGAGACGACGAAAGGTGATCGATGGAGGACAGTTTCAGGGTTCGTGTAGATAAGGTGTTCGGTTCGCTAGGCAGTTATACGGCGTCGTCTCCTGGCGTAAACCCTTCCTTGTGGTCCCTCACGGACGAAGAAGTCCAAAGGCGAGAGTGGAATCGCAATAAAGAGGAAGAAGAAGAAGCTGAGGAAGGAGACGACGATGGCGGCGGCGGCGAATTGCAACCCGAGCCGTCCGCTGTGAAAAAGATGGTGGAGTCGGATCTTCAGGAGTTGAGCGACGAAGAGGAGGAGGATGAGGCGGAGGAAATTGGCGGTGATACGAGGAAACGGCGTCGTGAGACGGGTACTTGTGCGGAAAGCAGCGTTGATGAGTATTTGGACGTTCAATCCAATATTGGCCGTGATTGCACGCTTGACTATGAGGTATGAGGTTTTTAACTGCTCTAGATTTGTATGTTTGCGAATGGGTGTTGTTCATTGATTTTGGATTGTAGGTATAGCATTCTGTTTTGGGTTAATCAATATTCTGCAGGCGGCAGTTGCACATCCCTTCTCATTCCCTTGCCTTGAACTGATTCTGTGCTATCATGGGCACCACCTATTTCCACTTGTGCACTGGCTAATATCACATTCTTAAGACTCATTCCATGGGCATAGTTCTTCTTGTGCGTATTGCCACAGTATTTTGACAACCAATGCCTAGGTAGAGATAAGGCTTCCCATACTGATTGTATTAGACCACTTCGTTTTATCTTGCAATAGTCGTATAAATATGTCAGTTGTGATCTTATTCTGTCATTGTTGCTGTTGGTACTAGGCGTTGAATGGTGATATATCTATTTTGTTGTTTAACCATTAGCTGCTGTTAAGCTTATCTGAGTCTTTCGGTTATTTTGAAGTCGCCTTCCTCTTAGGAAAAACGATAAAAAATTGATTATCTGTTTATATGCATTCCCTTAATTAGTCTTTGCAGAATCTCCAATATCCCAGAGGGTATAGTTGGATTGGGCGCACATGTGCAACAGTTGTGTTTTTTTGTTTTTGGCTAGAACAGTTTTACTGGTTTGACAAATCCTAAAATTTGACAAAAGCACAACCAGCCTGTGAACTTCTTTTTCATATGAAGGCCGTTCCAGTCCAACATTCATTTACTTATGTACGACAATTAGTTGACATATATAAACGATTGAATTGTCATGTCCATTGCATTTTGTATCACGTTAACAAATGAGTTCTTGTTTTTCTGTCGATCCAATACAAATTTATCTCCCTTGTTGTTGGTCTTTCTTCTCCACCTGCAGCTGTTTAATTTGCTTCACATCATTGATTTATGCAGGAAGAGGAAGATGAATATGACAAAGTGGCAGTTGGAGAGAAACGTAAAGGTGACCGCGTATATATGAAGGATGTGAAATTTGCTGATTATGGAATTGGTGATGCTAATGAATACGGTGAGCTCCCCAACACATTTCAGGCTGTTGTCAAAGATCCTCGTGCAAATCATGAGGCTGCTAAGATTAGGCTGAAGGAGGATGCAGAGGCTGCTGGGAACTTTGATACTCTGCAACTCTCTGATAAATCAAATGCCACAAAGGATGTGATGGAAGATTCTAAAAAAGAAGAATGTGACGGTGATAATCCTAAACCCATCCTGAAAAAGAAAGAAAATGTAATGGAGACCAGGTCACAGAAACGTGTCAGATTCAACGTTGAAGCTAAAGTCAGTATTCAGGCTCATGAGGATCACCAGACATCTGGAGCTCTTGATTTGGCATCAGAGTCCCAATCAACAGACGAGAATATTGCTGAGCCAGAACAAGCCTCCGAGCTTTCTGTATATTCATCTCGTGTTCCTGATTATCTTAGGAACCCGTCCAAATACACTCGTTATGCATTTGATTCATCTGATGATATGGATGACCAGTCAAATCGAACAGCCTGCATGGAGTTTTTCAGTTTCATGAGGAAACAAAAAGACACTGACAAGATGGTGGATGAGACATCTTCAGAGATTCCAAAATCAATAGTGTTCACGCCTAAAAGGAAAGCGCATGATGACCCAATGGCAAAGAGGAGCGAAATCGAGCGTAATGCAGGAAATAATATGCAGAGCAAGAGCTTTGGTGTTACAGCAGTAGAGGATCCTCAAGAAAGTGACGTTTCTGCAATGGAAGAAGACGAACCAGTTGATAAAGAACACGGCATGCAGAAATCAGGTCGTCAGTATCGGGCTAGGATCAGTATCAATGTTGATGATGATTTAAATTGAGTGGACTGTAAGTTTAGGCTTCCTTGACAAGAAGGCAGTATTTGACTATTTGTGTTATTTTATGGTCATTTTTCATCAGAGCTCACCTTAGCAAAAGCATTCCAATATGCTCCTATTGTTCACTGAAGTTCTATTGTTATTGTGCTTCTCAACACGTCTGTTTGGAAAGTAAACATGTCGATTACAGGTACATGTATTCTGAGTCTTGATATAAGGTTGTCTTCAGTTTTTCTTACTGCAGCTCTTTCTCTAGAGGTTGTTGGATGCTTCTTGATTTACTTTTTCTCTTGGATGCACTGCTCTCTCTCTCTCTCGCATCGAAAGTTTTAGTTTCTGACATCTGCACACGGTCCAAGAATGTTTCTCATAATTTGTCAAACATCATGTAAAGTTTGTGTTATTAAACCAATAATCAGGCTGTACAGTGTAATCCCTTCTACCCTGGAAGGCACTGATACGGCCAAAAATTGGTACGTGTAGTCGACATGTGTTGGACATGGACATGCTTCGAACACGGTTAAAACACGTCCAAAATAAAAATAATAGGACATGATGTCAGATACGGATGGGTGTAGTGTTCGACATGAATTGGACGCGGCATGGTAAATTTTATAATTACACAAAGGTTTTTTATGCGTTCTTTAATGTTTTTAAATTTTTTTTTGGGAAGAAATTAAAATAACAAAGTTTATTTGAATTTTTAATATTGCATACTTTCATAAATATTTTATTTTACATAGATTATACTTATTAAATATTTTTATTTTTATCTAAAATATTTTTATTTACATGTAAAATATATTTATTCATATAGAACATATCGGAAACATATCTGTATCATAGAATTTTTAAAAAGTTTATATTACCATGTCCACTTTTATCGTATCTGTGTCATCGTGTCCGTGCATTAATGCTTCGATCGTTATTTTAGCACGTTAGTGGAAATGAGGCATCTTTATTTTGTCAAGTATTTTATATTCTCATTTGATAAATAATTATCTTCTCTAACTTGAATGCATTCTGTCGATGCGCAGACATGGAAAACAATAAATTGTTTAGATACATATTTACGTTAAACTAATACACAAATCAGTATAATTTCACCTACATCTTTTCTTAAATAAATATGAGCTTTCATCCATCACGTACAACACGGGGCAGTAGCTCTAACAAGAACAGGACCATTCACATTTCTACATAGTTAAATTTTCCTTTCTTGATAAAAAATCAAAACTCTCAACAGCTATCAAAACCATACATCTTCAACGTTGAGAAGGAAAATTTGAAAACTTCTTCTCAACCCAGAAGAATGTCACCTTTCATGGCTCCAGCAACATTTTTCTTCTCTGAAGCATCCGGGCTAACGGAATCAATAATGTATATGTTATCTACACTGCAGTACTAATTCGTCGTACTTAGGAGCGTAATAGCCGCTGAATTTCCATCAAGTGAGTTTCCAAATATGGGCTGCAAATCAAGAAACAGTTACTTTTTTCGCAGCAATCTATGGCCTAGAAAACTAAATCAACAAAGTATACTTTGTAATATCTCATTTACTTTTTTTCTTTGGACCAAAATTGTCAAAGCATGCACTCAGGACTCTTGTGTCACCAACTATTATGACATGATTACCCTAAAAATATAAATGTTGTATTTAACTAGTTCCGCAGAGAGAAGCCGATCTCTTGTACAGAAACAAATATACAAAACAAAAAGAACATAATCTACAAGGTTAATTACACGGGCATACCAGAGGTTCCATCTAATCACACAAACTTGTCATGAGGTTTGTAAAATTACAAAACTTCCCGTTACACTTTTGAGGTATGGCCTAACACATGCTATTAGATCATGAATTTAAAATCAAATATTGACGAGTAAGTGTCAAGGGAAAAATATGGTTTTCATATTTAAGGCATTATTACAAAAAGAAAAAAAAAATAAATTATCGATCCAAATGTAATGCAAATTATTTGATGGGGGAAGATTTTGTAAATTGTCAAACCTCAGGAGAAGGAAATGCAAAGGTTTTGTTACTAGGGCAAACATCAGGATATGTCCGTGTAGTTACACCTGATCTATTTTGTGGCTTCAAGAGTAGAAAACAAAAGCCACAGATGGTTCTTTGGAAAAGTCGAAATTCATCAACTAGTTCGAATGCTTTAGAATTATACCTCTTCAAAACTGGCACTTGAAAGGGAAAATGGTTCTTTTTCTTGGAACCCACCGTGCTCTGCAACAATCCTTTCCATTGCCTGTCACAATACGAGAATATTGAATTAATACCAAACAAGAACTACACCATCACAACTTTAAAAATAATGACAATGTGTTAAAGGGACTTTCTCATAAATGCGAGTGCAGGCGGTTGTTTTTTTTTTATTAAAGAGGACGAAGAGGTACTAGCCATTCTCAAACAAAGACTACCAAGAGTATAACAACATTGCTACGCCATTTCTCATATAAAAATGTTATTCTCCAAATTAGAATGTCAGAATAATTACATATTTGGTGTATTTAAATAAGAGTTAAAGAAATTTTGATGGTATACTAAAAACTAATCAATAAGAGTATTTCCACAAATCAAGATACATAATTAATCATAACATTACTCAAAATAAATACCGGATATCGTGCACAAAATTATGCCATCACTAGAATTCTCAAACTCTCTTGTGTAAAAAACATGTACGTATTTACTTTTTACGTGCACAAACTATATATACACAACGCATTCTTATTATGAAAACAAATGTTTACATTTTTAGTAATTCCTGGTGGGGTTTGAAGAACTAAATGGAGATTCTGAAGGTTTTAAGCAACAGGATGGACTTCTAACAAGAACGTGTGTCATTTCATTATAACATAATTTCAATTTGACTCCTGGTTTCCAAGATGGTGAATCTCCTTTTAAGACTGACACGAACAATTATTGTGTAACATCTATCACCAATGAGCATTAAATGATATAGGCAGCTCTTTTAATTTAGTGGCTCTGCAATTCACTCCTGCAAAATATAATACTCCTAAGAAGTAACAACTCGGTTCCACAAACTCAGGTAATATGATTATATAACATCTCTTGTTTTACTTCTTTTATTCAAGTCATGAATTTATGCTCTATGAGCTACTTTTTTATGTAGTAAATTAAATACACGGGAAGGCAAAAGTAAGGAACGGCTCTGGAGATATTAAATGTTTCATTTTTATGTAGTAAATTAAATAATGGGAAGGCAATAGAGCTTGTATTTGTATATGAGAAGCCTTCTCGCTGAAAGATAATGTATTAGCACGTCAGTATTATTGGAGGTAGCAGCCCAAAGAGGTCACATTATCATATTCTTTATTACTAGGAATTTATAGTCAAGCTCTGTAGCATATAAAAATTAATTTCAATTTCCAAGAGTAATAGGCTGGTAAGATTAATCGGAAAAGCAGTTGAATATGTTTATTTTAACTGAACTGAAAAGAAAATGAGTACGGGCAGAATTGCTCAGCCTACCCATAAACTTAGGCAAGAGCACAGTTATTCAGCAAATATTGCTAGATGAATAAGGTTTAAATGAATATTGAGATGAGAAATACCTTTCGCGATACAACTTCATATTTGAGCAGTTTCTCTACAACTTCCTCCAGGGCTAGATAATTTTTCTGAAGTAGCATTCTTGCCGTATCATATCCCATGTTGTAGATCTTCATATATTCAATTGAGTAACAGAATATTCAGATTTCCAGATACAGCTATTAATTTTGAAAGAAGATAATGCAAAAACAAGAAAATTAATTGAATAAAATAGGACGCTGCAGCTAGTATCCCCTGCTTGATACCACATATTATCTATCCAATTTTGCAATGTAGGCGACACTTTAAAACCAAAGAAGCAATTTTCAGAACAAAAATGTAACTTCAGAACAAACTATTAAAGCTTTTCTATTGAGATGTATCTTAGAGCACAGAGAATCATAGCTAAATTATACATAAGTACGTACCTTTTCAACTTTAGCAGCCACCTCGTGGTCACCCTTCTCTCCAATGCCCAAACTTTTCCCCTGAGCCAACAATCGAAGGGAAACTTATGCTTTGACCGTTATGAAGGGTTTAAAGGTGAAATTCAAGGAGGTCACATGTTTCATAAAAATGATATATAACAATAAAGCTGTTAAGAAGCATGTTTCTACATATACTGGTTCCGTTCAATTATATTTGGTCCATATTCCTTTACTTCCATAATCTCTACTCTGCAGAGAGGTTCTGGAGCCGGCTAAACTTTTTCCTCAAAAGAAAAGTAAAAAGTCGAATTCGGAAAACAAAAATAAAGAGACAAATAAGAAAACCTAGCTGCTTCCCTTGTGCACGGCAGCCATCCTTACTTATTTCCCATGGTTGATGGTTGAGCCCTTCTTGATTCTGATATGTCAGATTAATATTTTGCTTCTCACTCAGCTCTTCCATATAATGGTCATCCACTTTTGTCTAGGCCATACGCACATTGTTAATATTATTAGTGTTATCCTATGACTGTCAGAGATCATACTCCTGCTTCTTTTTATGGCCATAGATCTTGGAGAGCGTAAACCTGTTATTTTGTTCATTGTGGTTCCAAAAACTTTGTTACTAGTGGTTGGCCAAGGTTGGCAAGCTAAACTGGCCTAATCTCATTCCTGCAAGAGGTCTGATGTTATACTCACGGTGCAGAACATGAATAACAATTGCACCGTTCAGCTATCAACCTTGATTTTCCAACTGTCTTTCCATCTCAAGGTGATTTTGTTGCTTCCCATGGTGAGATTTCAGTGTTTCTAGTGCCACCATGCATATTACCAGGTACTGGATCTCATTTCTCTTCTTTATCCTCATCTAGTTCCACAAAATGGACAGTTGGTCGAGGTCAGGAGCATATAATCTTTCCTATTTTGACACAACCCTTCAACTTAAAGATGCTAACGCGCTTCCTACTTCCATCTGTTGATTTTGGAGACATTTTCACCTGGCACCCACCATACCCAATTTAAAAAGAATTTTAACCATTTGAGCCATTTTTTACTGCCATAGAGTGTGAATATTGTGAGTTGGAATGCATCATCATGCTCCGTGCTTCTATCCTCCTAGAGTCAAAAATTGGAGTGCATTTGAACTAGTTCATTCCGATGTTTGGGGTTCTTGGTGTACCGAGTTTTCTGTTTTGAGATGCTTTAATATATTCGTTGACGAATGACTTGAGTGTGTTTTGGGAAAAATATATCAAAGGTTCCTCACTCAACCATCTCCATACTGAAGAAACTGAACTTTTGCTAATATTTTGTATTCTTTGGACAGAATGCTTCAGAGTTTTGAGTCTCATGGCAATCAAAATTAAGTTTCTCGGTGCCACACTTCTCAGGCAAATGGGGTTCCCTCACAAACTTTGGCACATTTCAGATGCTGCTCAAACTCTTATGGTCCCACAATGTTCCTAAACCTTTTTTAGTGAACATTGTCCTTACGGCATGTTACCTTATTAATTGTAGGCCTACTAATGTTCCATCCTAAACTCTTGACTTTCCTAATCTCCAGCTCTTTAATGTTGCTCAGCTGGTGTTTTGGTTGTATATGCTTTACTAATGTCTCTTCTTCTCTCCAGGTCACGATAAATTGTCTTCCAGGCCTGCCAAGTGTATATTTCTTGTTACTCGTACTGAAAAGGATATACTTTCTCTGGAGGTGCTTCACTTTTGCAGATGCCCAAATATCCATTAACCACATTTGATGCCCCTAATGAGCCGAATCTCCTTGCTTCAGATCGTGACTCCTATGTTTTTTCTAAGCAAAAAAATTGCACATCTCTACATAATTATTTGTCTCTTCTCTAGATAATTTTAGCTAAGCTTTTGTAACTTTAGAATTTCTCTTTCTTTTGAATCTATTCTCAAGTCTTTATCATGAGGCAGTACATGGAAGATGGTGACGAATATAGAAAAGTCTGTTCGGGGGACGCCGAAGCTGGTCGCTGCCCCACCTACTTCAGATATTATGGCATGTCCTTGAGTGTTTACCCTTAAAAATGCCTTTCTAGATTTGCAGTGTTATTATACTATTAGATGTCACTAAGGATTATTCATTTTGTCATCAAAGATTTGGGTTGTCCTGAGATTGCTCACAGAAAGCATGGGGCATCATTGTCTCAAAGGAATGATGCTCTTGACTGACTTCAAGAAACTAGTTTACTTGGTGGTAAACCAGTTGATGCTCCTTAGAATTTAAATCAAGAATTTTGGACTGATGAAGCCTAGAGAATAAAACTAAGTATAGACGACTTATTGGAAGTTGATATATCTAACAGTGACTAAACCCTGATATATCTTTTTCAATGGAGGTTAGACTATTTATGGATAAACCTGGATCTATATGTACACTGGGAAGTTGCTTTGCAAATCATAAGATACATTTAAGGCTTTTTGCTTAAATTTTGCTGTTTAAGAAATGGGAACCCTAATGGTAGAAGTTTATTCTGATAGATTATGTTAGATCTGAAGGCTATAGAAAGATCTACATCTATGAATTCTACGAATTTAGAGGCAATATGGCAGTCTTAGGCGCATTAAGAAACAAACTACAATGGCTAGTTCTAGCCTTATTTCGACCTAATCACGTATTTTAAGGAATTCAATAATTTAGTATACATATTTATATAATTAACCTTTCAGTGAAGGTTATTGATAGAATTATTATACGATATTTTAGACGGTTCATAACTTTAGACACAAAAGTTTGGAAGATTTCATAAAATATAACAACAGAATATGTAGACAGATAGATAATATAGATCCAAATAGATAGATAGATAGATAGATACCGATTTTCCATGTCGGTAAATTGTTGGACTGTCGTCAGGACCCCACCCATAGCGAAGAACCATCCCAGTTGCAATCTGCACCCATCACCAATTAAAGTAAGATAATGAAGCAATATACAGTACGAACTAACAGATTTAATGCTGCTAAAACCTGTTGTGCTTCCTTCAAATCCTCGTGACAAAGAATAGTATCTTCTCCAAATGGCAGCAGTAGCTGCGAAGCAGCATACGAGCTAAACATGAATACAAGCTTCTTTTCAATATACGCCCTCGTCTCAACTATCCCATTGATGCGAGTTTCATTCTTAGCATGGGTAATCTTGGTGCATCCAATTCCCTGAAATTACAAGAGTTTATAGTCGTTGTGGTGGAGCATTTTAATAGTGTATCTGTTCAATAATTTCACATGTCATTAGTTCACTAGAGGAGTAAACCTTACTCACGAATGATGCAAAAGATACAGCAGAATTCTATCTGAAAAGCATAACGACAATGTAGTGGCTGAAATAGCAGAAAGGCATAGACTAAAACTTAATCTAGAATGACGCAAAAGATATGGCAGAAATTTATTTGAAATGCATTAAGGCAATGTGGTGGCTGAAATGGCGGGAAAGGTATGGAATATCAAAAAATTCATTCAGATCGATTAAACTTTGTCACTTATTGGCTTAGAAAATTCAGAACCTGCTAGAGATGAAAATTTATAGTAATCAAAAAAATTCAAAAGCTGCTTGATGAATTAACCAAAGATCACCAATTTTCCCTTCTTTCCAATCATAGCACCTGAAGAATTGAATTTAATTATAAATTCCGAACCCCCAAACCTGAAAAAACTCATGTCCATGCTGTATATGAATTTTCTAGGCTATATTTTAGCAACTTCTACTTATTAACATAGTAGTTTCCATGAATTAAGACCTTCACTTCACACAATCAGGTCAAATACTTAACATCTCCAAGATTTATCTCACTTAACCTAAGGTAAATATTGGTCAAACACTCCTCTATTAGCTCCAAGATTCATTGTTGTCAATTCTCATTTAACCTAGAAGAGGAAATGTCAATAGTGAGCATAAAGTAAGAACTTCAGAAAAACGGCTGTCGTACGAACAAGAGAACAACTTATATCTAGTGCTTAGCATAGCCTAGGGCAAAAATTAAATGAACAGGCACTGAGCTTTGTTAGTTGGTTCCCTGCATAAGCATCTTGTGATGGTGATATTACATGCCACACATGCAAGGTCCACCAATAAAACGATGAGGGAGAAGATATACCTCCCAAGAATTTGGTTCAAGCCATATATGTTCAACAACATCAAAATTTGGTAATAGAAGAGCCACGAGACCACGGCCAGCAGCCCAGACAGCATGAGGAAGTCTTGCTTCCCTAGTCCACTGCCAAAAACCAGGTAAAAAGCTGTTACCCTATATAGCTACCATAACTGTGGAAGCCACTAATGTACAACAATAAAAATTCAACTGAAGTCTAACGAAAACAATTAAGCAAGACAAAGAGTTTAGTGAAGCATATAGCAAAATTTTAATGAACTATCTGAGATACATTTTCAAAGTCGCACAATGCTTTAATCGGGCCAATGAATCAACGAAAAGACAACTGCCTCTCTTCTCGAACTGGAAATTAAACAGACGTTAAAACCATTTCAAAGGAGAATCAGTTGCTTCACACTAAATGAGGAATTCTAAGTTCGGTCATCATGTTTTGAATTTTTATACTTTGGAACTTGAATATGCAGGAATTTACCGACCCCAGCTTCAACATAATCTCAAAGCCCAAAAACCTTATAATCCCTGGGACGATTACGGATTGAAAGACAATATCTATGATCTATCAACATATAGCACTACACTGAATTGAATTCTAGGATATGTTTGTGATCCCGCAATCGGTTTAAATGCTATAAAATTACATTCCTGTATTACATTATTTCTCTTGCAAAGCATGGAGCCATTTAAACCATAAATTTAGTGAAAAGGGTAGGGTAACTTACACCATTATATGGTGGATTAATCAGTTCTAGACCATTGTCAATTACACCATATGGTTCCATCAGGTCAACAACCAGTTCCAAGTCCTCTTTTCTCAATGTCAGGCCAAGATGATTCACCAGCATCTTGCTTATTTTCTTGAAAAACTTGGTTTCCCTCGCCCATTTAGGAACTAATTCGCTGAAAACCTGCATAAAAAGTATGGATTCAATATGATGGATAAAAATATGAATAGTTTTGTATGCAATAATGCTGCACAATATAACAGGGTTCCTGTGCCTAAGAATCAGAGTTGTTTTGCAAGAAAACCATTGAGCTACCTAAACAGAAATATTTCTCAATACTCTATAGCAAAACAATTTATATTCAATATAAGCAGCTTATATAATAATTCACTTTCTGACACAATAGCATGGAGGGTAGGCCAAATAAGTCCATCGTACTATGTTCAAAGCAACTATTATTTTGTTCAATTTTTTTTTTTTTTTTATTACTCTCAGAATTCCAACACGTCAGGGAATCAGAGATTTTAGACATATAAAGTTCTTGTATATTTAACCATGCGTATCAGCAATGGTTTGCAAAACAACATATGGACAGTTTGATGCAATTGAAAGCATGAAAACATTGGGATTTAGGGCAAAAGTTCTTACTGCAAACCAACTGCAGTAGCTCATAAGTTCATCAATGTCAGTAAGCTTTCCTCTAAAGGCACTACCTTCCAAAGCCAAGGGGACACGTCTTAAATCTGTAGGAAGAAGAAGAGCCGTTTTTTGAGCAACCTGCATGTTTAGATATAACAAGATGATTTGTTATCAGTATGTAGAAACAAATTGGTGTTCAGAAAATGAAACAACTAAAATTATTCTATTCCAACAATTTAAGTTGCACAAATACAACATCCTCCACCACAGGTACAAAACGTAGAGCTTGGAGCATCAATAGGCAATCAAAAATGTTCAAGATGAATCACTTAGATTACTCTGGTAATATATGTGGATGATACCTACAGTTGAATGACCACTAGGAAAAAAATATGGACGAGTTCGAACAGAAAATAAAAGTAAGACTGCGTGTAACTTCTTACAAATATAAGCTAATCTCGCTCCTAACAAGACCTTCCAAACCTAACGAGAATAAAGATGGGTCTATAATTGATTCACATACAGGTTGAACAATAATACACCTCCCCGTAGGTTAGTCCAAGGTGAATCATTTGGGACCTGATTGTGTAATACAATGAGCATTAAGCCAAATGTCA
Organism: Lantana camara; assembly: GCA_037501455.1. NCBI lineage: Eukaryota > Viridiplantae > Streptophyta > Magnoliopsida > Lamiales > Verbenaceae > Lantana > Lantana camara. The sequence continues at coordinate 116,816,420 of CM074857.1, forward strand.
CCAGTTATGTACATGTGCTCGTGCATGCTCTTCCCATAACTCTGACATCTTTGGATATCAGAAGGATATGTAAATGAATAGAAGTGCTCTAGCAAGATTAGGTTCATTCTCATTTACGTCCAAGAAGAGAGTTATTGAACTCCATAAAACTCATAAATGGCTCAACAATCTTTTGCAGAATACGGATCAAGATACAATTTCCGAATTTGAGCATAAGAATTTGTCCAAATATCAAGCTACCCCACTCAAACACAAGAAAAAGGTTGTAACAAACACTACTGCAACAAACAATTATAGGCAATCCCTGCATAGAAATTCGGCAGTAACATCAATAAAGTGATTAAAAGCATATATGTGAACAGCTTGTACTATCAAGCATGAACAAGTAAGATGCACAACTCATATCAAGTACTCACGTCCCTCCAAATTCAAATTAAATCTCTGAAGAACTTAAACGAAAATATAAATATTTAATAAAAGAACAGTAAAAGCTAGAGTAACTTAACAAAAAACTCTCATCACAAATGTTGAGCAGTTGGCCTTTTAACAGTGGACAACCTACAACCGAGAACCAAAATTTTATTTTTTCAAACCCAAACATAAGCATCTGTCTGGACTGTGGCAGAGCTATATATGTAGTACCTTTCAGTGGCCATCCTCCTCATTCTTCAATCTACCCCTAACCTTTTTACACTCTTATTTTGGCTTTTTAGTTCAAAAGAAAATAAAATCCAATAAGAATAATAAATAACTATGTAATAGTATAAGTAACCAAGGAAAAATAGGTATGTAATAGTACTATATTTAATGATTCAAGTTGCTTTGTAAAATTGGAAAGTAAACTGTAAATACTCCTACCAATTATGTCAATCATATAGTTTCACATATGGCATCATGTTTTCATATGCAATGATTCGGCTAAATAAATAATCAAGTATCCAATATATTTCCTCGCACATGTGTGAATATATTTTGGTAGTTAATGGATATACTAGATTATACTGAAAAAACATTGGCAAATTTTCCTTTTTATATAATCAAATAAGGAAATTTATTATTTATTAGAGAAGATAATAAATAATATTCACCCTCCAGACTAAATCAGTATTATCAATATTGATTCTTAATATTCTCCGGTCACAATGTTTATAGAGAGTAGAAACTAGAAAATGCAAAGGAGTTTAGACGAACGAGTTGAAAGAGCTTGTGCGCTTAGCACTCTTATCTACTTTATTAATTTGTTTTGCTTATTTTGTTTTAATTTTAAGTTTTATAGCTATTTACGCTATAACTAATATTCACCTATTTAGAAATTAATAATTCTTGATACAAATAAAGTAATTTCAAGTTTAAATTCTTAGATTATAGTTTGATTTTATTTAATCTTTTTCTTTTATTTTTACGGGATATGGATAAAACTTTTTAAAAGGAAATCAATTCCTAACAACAAACTTCCTTGCAAATAATGAAAACCCAATCTTCATTCGGATTCCCCAAATTGTTAATACTCTAAGCAACCATGAGTTGAAGTTAACTAACAACTCCCAACTGAATGTCAAGAACGTCCTAAGATCTCACATTCTCAGCCTAATAATTAATATAAGATATGAGGATATTTGCAAAGTGGCCGTCGATCCCATAATGATAAGTTTTCTTCTAAAATAAAGTTGGGGTTAAGATTCTCAATTTTTTACATCTAAATCAATGAACTCTGAAACATGTTGGGAGTATAACACAGCAACAATTGCTGAATATTGCTTATATCAGAGAGAATACATGACCTAGGGTCCTAGGCCCGCCACCGTCTTTGGATATTTTCTCTATAGAGGGTAGAGTAAATACCAGTATTCTCTATATAGCAAATCGAAAACAAAAAGAGCATTTATATCAATATGTATAAATGTAGGAAGATTGGAGCCAGCAATCCACCAGAAAAATCTAAATACCTTTGTCCAGTCGACAAAACCAACGAGATCCTCATCCATTGTTTCTTTTGCAGCATTATACAGGATTTTCTCTCTTTCTGCTTGAGATGGCCGTTGAAGTTGAAATATTCTATCCATTCTACCAGGGCGTTGCAGAGCAGGGTCAATTTCTTTAACACTTCGAGTAGTGGCCATCAATACCACCCCATCTTGTGTCTCAAACCTAGAAAGAATTTGGCATAGGCGGAAGACGAAGAGCAGTCATTATTATAACAGCAATCCAAATTGATTATGTGTGCTGAAGCCAAGCATTATACAGATAAAATACTCTAACAAGCCATTCAATGCAATAGCTTAGGAAGCAATTGTATGGTTTTGTGATCTTAAAGCACAAATCTAGGCAGCATTAGGAGCCACAATCAATGATGCAAATAGGCGCTAGGCCTAGGACTCCAGGCATCATGGTCTATAATGCATTGAAGAACTAACGGAAAAAGAAATATATACCCATCAAGTTCCACTAGTAGTTGATTGATAAAAGCCTCATGGTCTTGCTTTTTTGTGTGAATGAACTGGCCACGGACACCAGCAAAGGCCTCAAATTCTTCCACAAAAATAATTACAGGAGCCTAGATAAATGATGAGTAGATCAATTGTTAAACAAAAGCTCAAGAAAAAGAAAATTTTTGAATATTAACAGTAGCGGGAGGAGAAAGAAACAGACAAAAACTACAGACCAGCAAAAGATATTTCATGTCAAGTAATAACTAATAAGAGAACCACCTCAAACATAAACTCAGCCAGACAAAAGAAAAGTGGAAGAATGAAGTCCACATAAAGGGAAAGAAGTCAAGGGAGATTAGTACAGATCACCATATTGACTTTTAATTTCAAAACTCAGAAAGTTGATTAGATTTCCTATGTATCATAGACGGAGTGAAGTTTCCAAGCATATCGTTTTATGGAACCAGTAGGATTGTGACAGGTAAAGTTTTCCTCGCATTACTAATAATAAAGTTATGCAAAATGCAAGCTGAAATACAAGTATAGGACTACGAACTAACCAGATCTCTTGCTGTTTGAAACAATTCTCTGACATTTGATGCACTTTGGCCCACCCAAAGATCAGCTTCCAGTTGTTGAGGCTTGACCTTAACTACAGGAACCTTTGCTTCTGCAGCTATTGCCAATGCAAGGGATGTTTTACCTGTTCCTCTCTCCCCAACAATAAGAACACCCTGTGATGCACGAGAAGAAGATTCAAAGCAAGGCAAATTGTCACATTAACATTTAGCATTGAGAGCATGGGGTTACGAGATCAATAAACGGTAAGATGTCAATTCACTCAAATATGGAAAACCTACTAGAGCATGATGACAACTGAATGCAACAAAAATATTACTAAATAATATGGAGATTGTGCGCTAAAAATATTAGTTTAGTTTCAGAATATCTTACAGATTCTAAAATGCAGAGGCCAAGAGTGCACCTAGTTGGCCCAACTAAACAAGACATTTCTATAAACTTCATTGGCTTTATAATAAATGGGAAAATATTCTTAGCTCAACATATTATGCAGGAATTCACATTCTACCACCAAACTTTTTTATTGTTTGCAACTTGCCATCCCAGCTTACGGTGTCTGTGTAGTGGCTTCTAAATCCAAAATCTTTTTGAATGTTCTGATGGAATTCTTAGTGTGTCATCCCATCATTTGATATTTTGCACTTCACAATCCAAAACACCTAACCATCTACAAATTTGCACGTCAAATAAAAGCAAAATATTTCACCTATATGTGGTTAAATTCAACATGGGGTTGGGTAAAAAATAAAAATAGCACTATCATTACTTCACCACAAAAAATAAAAATTGCTTTTTTTCTGTGGACGAAAGCAATAAATTTCAATTGGAACAGTTTTGCTCCGTGAAGAGGAGAGAACTTGGAGGTCAAAACGTTAGAAACAGCTTGCACTAAAGAGCAAGTAAAAAAGGCCAACTGAGAATTTAAGTAGCAAATGCAATGCTCAAAATAGAGATATCACCCAACAAGAATAAAGCACAATTGAGGGGTTGCGTTAGACTGAATCTCCAAAAAAATTAGTTATTCCACACAACTAAGATAAACAGCCATTTAATGTAAGCCCCATCAACAGAACTGCAGTAACATTTGGATAATATATGATAAAAACAACATACCCGTGGTGCACGAGCTCCCATTTCTTGGAATGCATGCGGATTTTGCAGAAATGCCACAACTTCATTAATTTCTTCTCGTATATTTTCAATACTTGCAAAATCTTTCAACCATATGGGAGGATTTTTAACCCTCTGAAATTAGTAATAAGCAGATGATTTCAGAAATAGTAAGTAAAATCCTGTGTATGATGCAATATAAGGTTTACTGTTAGAACCTTCATATCATCAAAAGCAGCACTTATTGGATCACGGCGACCCTTCTTCTTAAACTTTCTGATCTTCTTCTTTAATCTAAAATAAAATTCCTGCAAAATAGCAGAAAAGGTAATCTCTTCATAAAAGTTGTCATGATCAGTTATTTGTAGTAAAATTGTAAATACATACAGGTTTGTCAGTTGGCAACTGATTGTAAACAAGAGAAACAAATAATTATCGATACCAAAGACCCATAGTTAAAGCAACTTTTATATTACTAGCAGTCGGTAAGAACCATCAATTTGCAATATAGTTTTCCTCCCTCCACAACTATCTAACAATACCACCTCAATTTTGAGAATGGTGAATCTGACATAATGCATCAGCGGGATCCAAATTCATCAGCAGTCTTGTAGAAAAAGATATCAGCTCAAGTAACTTAATATAATGGAAGAAGTTCAAAGATGGATAAGTATGCAATGAAGGAAAATAAATAAAAAACAAACACCAAGGGCACATTTGGCATATAAAATAACCATTCCAGGGAATGCAATTCATGTCAGTACGATTACCATCCATAATGGTATTTCAATTCTCCTTTGAGCTATAGATCTTAAATAGGATCACATTATATTTTATAGTGACCTTAATTATTCATCATTCAAGTGCAATGGCAATAAAGCAATGCAGTCACGCTTTCTTTTAACTAAGATTACCTAATACAAATGACAATTATATAAACAATTCAGCAATATCTATTGAGTATTATGAGGTATGTGATATTACGTGTGTTTGTGCAAGTCTATTGTCTATGCCAATGAGATCTTGGAAAAGTTTCATTTATTCCAATTCTGATTGGATCGAGTTTTTATCAGGAGTGATTAGGAGATACATCAGCCTAGAGCATAGACTTTCTTTGGAATAAATTAATTTCTATTTAAACTTCCCAAAGAATGATTGGAAAAGAAAAGAGTACTTGTATCTGCTAAACAAGATGTTCAAGAGTGTTAATCTCCACTATATGTACACTATACTCTCAACAAAACGATATCAATGCAGTCTAGAAATACAGCTGTTAGTCCAAATCAAAACTAGAGAGGGCAGGCAAAAACAAGATTCAGTTCATTCACAATTCAACTAAATTGACTTTTGCCCACCAATTATTTCCTATTTTCATTTTTTACAAGAAACATCATTCACATTCTATGAACATGTTTGACTAAATGCATATTAGTGTATCATTATACACAACAAAAAGGGATTCTCTCCATACCACAATATCATAATGGTTCAAAATATACGCCCTTCCAGTATTTGCAACCAGAATACCAAATCGTATCACACGATATTAGAGTTGCAAAAATTAAAAATAGATAAGAAAAAGTTCATCAACTTGTCACCTAATCTAAACGAATTGCGAATTAAAAAACTCAAAATTATCACTTTTCAGTCAAACAAACTTATATGAGAATGATTGCCTTAACACTTACCACCAGCTAAGAACATTAGATCCCTTTTAGGCATAATTGCCCCTAAAACTATCATACGAGATCCATTTCTTGTAATAAGGTCCAACACAAAACATTTTAAAGATAAATGTTTCACAAAATTAAGACCACTATAGGTGAATCTAAAAAGAACACAAAACAACATAAATATGAAGTTAGTAATCGAAAAGAGTTGATTTTATCATCTACAACTATTAACAATTAGCATTCATCGTTATCAGGGTGGAAGTTTACCAGTAGTTTCCGCTTCCTTAAGTTGTAAGTTCTTCGTAAAGGTCCAATACCAAAAACTCCTGGTATTTTCCTCCTCATGAACTGGAACACGTGAAACGGTAGAGACAGCGCATATACATATATGGCAGTTCTAACAAAAAACAACAAGTACCACCCTCTCGATCCCTCCTTTTGTCTTGATCTAAATCTCGGCTCAAGCACAGATAGCAATGTTAAATACCAAGATGCACCAGCACTATCAGCATATTCAGGATAAGCCATACCCAAATTTATGCTCACCTATCGATTGGGAAAAGAAAAGTCAAGGGAATGCACTCAAAAATTCATCAATCAGAGGGTAATATTGAATGCATGTGATAGGGAGCAGAAAGAAGACCAAACAACTGGAAGCTGCTAGAGTTCAGGACATCAATTACCATATTGAGATATTCAACTAGTTACCTGATAAGGGATAACAAACTCCAGGATTGGGAAAACAATCACCATCAGTATGTCCTCAGTGGTATCCCTTAAATTTTGAAGAGCCCACTCTATTTGGTCAGAAAAATCAAATTTATTCCTCAACTTAGTCAAGCAATAACGGCACACTGACACTGTAATGAGCAACATCTGACTGAAATCCAAATCTAAAAAGGGAATCCCCATCCCCTGAACTTCAGTCGGGATGTCATTTGCAAGCATTCTCAAATAGAATTCATCAAAACCACCAAAATCTTCAAACACCATGTCAAATTCCTGTAAGAAACCAACAAACAAGGTGTAAAGCTAGGCAAAAATTTATATAAAGCAAATTAAATTTTAAGGAGGAAAAACATCAAATGATCTTACTTTGATATCAACGAAATATTCCACGTCACTCCCTTTAAGTGTAATGTACATGGCAGCCCGATCATCCCTTATTCGAGCATTCACCACAAGTTTCTTGGACACAGCATAAGGAACAGCTACAGGATCTAATTCCCACCTGTTGCATTGTTCATTATACCAACTCCTTGAAGCCATTCTATCCCGATCCAGAAGAACACGCTCCTGAAATTCATATTTCTCCAGTCAGATGTATGAAAAGATGAAAAAGGATGCACGTTAGTTACAAGCAAAGAAGAGTTAGACTTAAGGACTATACGTGCATTTCAAATCCAATGCTTCTAATTTAAGATCTGGCAGATAAATGGCATCATACCATAACTATAAACCAGTATCTAGTCACAGCATGCTATTACCAAAAATGGGAAACTTGGCATAAAAGGTTCATGGTAGAGAACAAAGTCATCCCTCCATCCTTACAGTGGAGACGAGAAGTATCTCTCCAGAGCAGAATTTCAAAGAAGATACACACAGAATAGGAGGATTAACAGCCCTCAGTTACAAAAGGCAAGTGGTAGGTGTAAGCAAGAGTCAAATTCCAATTAATGGATGCAATAAGGCATGATCAAAACCAACTGTCTGTCTATATGAGGAACCAGCGACGACATGTTGTTTGGGTTACATTTGAAAGATCCAAATGATGGAAATGATGCTACAACATCCAAAAGGAAATCCAGAAACAATAATGAATTAAGCCAACAGCATGAACTATAAACCGATAAGTTCCAAAAACAAAAATGCAAGGAAACAGTGCCTACCTTTTTTTTGTGAAAATGTTCATCAAAGATTTTTCGATAAACTTAGTATATATAGCACCAAATGGGCTGGTTCAAACATGTAGTTCATTATACTACTAATTTACGTGTTCTACTTAGGTTTGACTTCCTCCAGGAGCATTGCTCCGACATGATTTAGGAAAGACCACACAAACAAGGAAAGAATTCGGTTCCTAATAAGCTCCAGAAGTTCTACATAATGCAAGTGTCCAAAAGGGTTAGTCATTTGATGCACGCTCAAGATATCTTCCCAACTTTGTTCTGAACCTCAAAAATTCACAACTAAAAGGAAAGTAAATGTTCCTCAAAGATGAGAATAAATAGCCTTGATACAAAGAGGAAGACGACAAAGGAATTGGAGAGTATAGATCAGAAGCACAATAAAATGAACGAAAACAATCGAAAGTACAATGATATTTCGTTCAAAAATTACCTGTCGCTCAGCCACATACTTTTTACCTAGTTCAGGATCTTCTACAAAACTTTTTTTAAGGTCCATTTTGACATCCTCTCGCCATTTCTTCCACCCATGAAGCAAATGATGGTTCATAGCTTTTGGGGTTACCACCTCCTTCTTCCCAAACATCCACTTCAGCTCAGTATCTGGATAACCCTTTACAACCTCATCTGGTGGTGTGATTGCAACAAAACGCCTTTCCTTACCATGTTTCCTCATACTCTTTCTGATGCGATCCTCCATGCTCTTTTGCATGTTTCTGGATTCCGTAAGTGCTTGCTGTATCCGATGAGCAAAAGCAGTTGGATGATCTTGATCAGAGACAGATTCCATATCCTCACTTACCACGACGTTGGGTAAGATTATTTGCTCTTGAAGCTGCCTATGTGCTTGCTGCAGTTCTTTCTGAATCACACCTTTAGGGAGCTTGGTAACAGGGGTTCCCAAGGTACTGTGGGTCATAGTTACAAAAGTAGCATAAGCAGCAAAGTTGGATCAGATCCTAGCAGAAAATATCAGATATCATGCAACATAAAGTTACCAGAAGAACTTGGAACGTACACCGCAGCAATTATTAACTTGAAGTTGTGATCACATTTTGGAGATGTTATCAAAAGAGTATGAAGCCTAGAACTCACTTACCCATTCCTACTCTTGAAACATAGATTCAAGTAGTAAAGAGATAAAAATGCAAAAACTTTATTTCCTCCGTTAAAAAACTTGTACTGTAGCAAGATGAAATCATTTAAATTGCTTTTCAAGTAGTTTGATATTCCATATGTGATATTGTGATGCCTGCTGGTGTTCAAACACGGTTAAATGTGCAGCCCAATTTTGATTGCACATGATACAGATATTCCAACTTCTTTCTAAGAGCTTAGGATTTAAATTGACACCGTGATGCTTGATCAAAAGGATAAATAAAATGCAGAAAATGTGCAACATCAGCACATAAAGACAACAAAATTAAGTCACAGTGGAAATTAACCAATGTAGCACAAGAGTCAACCTATAGTTTATTAAGAAGGGAATTCCTGATGCCCCTTTTCCTAGTTTGTTTAGGTGTTACTCCTTGTTGTTTTCTCATGCTTCCCTGATGTGTTGTATTGGATAATTTTGTTTTGCTTTCTACCCACTTTTTTTACCTCACCAAATAGAAGGCCAAAATGCATGTCCGCTTGATTACAATTGGAAGTCACGCAATCAAACATGAAAAAGAAAGGAAATTAAACAAGATGTTCACCGACATTCTTGTACAAAAGAATTCATCAAACAAGTGTACAAGCAGTTAAATCATTTCAAGAAATAGATTAACGTAGTTCTTTGTTTACCTCTCGATCTTAGGTCTAATTAACCTCTTAACCAAAGCCTCACACTCCCTCTCGATTGACTCAAGCTGCAAACCAAATATATAATCCATGGTTTCTTTCTTTGGAATCAAACCTTCAATCTCCTCAATTCTATCCTCTATATCACTATACTCTTTTTCCAAGTCCATCCTTTCTTCTCTTAACCTCACACACCTATCATCAACATCTTTTCCTTTCTTCATCATGATATTCTCCTTTATCTGTGCCTTTACTACTTTCTTCTCAATTTTATTAGAACGGGTCATCAGCTGCTGCTTTTCCACCTCCAAAGCTATTAACTCTGCAGTAAAACCATTCACCATCTCCACTTGCAACTCCCTCTTCTTCCTTTTGACCTCCACCAAACCCTCCTCAAGTTTCTTCGCAAACCCCTCATTTCCCTCCCTTTTTGCCGCCTCGATTATCTCAAGCAGACGCGATGCCGACTGCAATAACCTCCGCGTATAACGTGAGTACTCCTGACCCTTCTCCTCGCTCTCTTCACCAACAAGCAATTCACTCACCGCTGCCGCCTGAGGGGCGGCAGCAACAGCAGGTCTCGTAAACCCCAAAACCGGACAGAAGAATCCGCAAATAAGAAAGAACACCGCATAAGCAATTGGCTTAGCGATAGCAAGTGCATTGTTTTTTTCATCGTTACAACGGTCGGAAGCGCAAGATAGGATTCTGGGCCTGAAATCATCAACCTTATTATCCACAGCAGAACATCGAAAACTCCGAAACGCGGCGCCGGCGGCCGGAATTCGAAGTGGGCGTAGCGGCAAGAAAGATTTAACTAAAAATGAGGAATTTCTGGCTAATGGGATGGTTATGGTTTTGGGTTTAGAGCAGCGATTAAGTGGGAAGTTGAAGATGAGAGGGTTTTGCAGGGGAGAAGTGAATGTGGAATTCATTACCGCATTTGGCTTAGCTCTGTTCTGCTCTGTTCTCAGAACTGCGAGCTTTGGAATAGATAAGCCCTCTCCTCCCGGCATCGGGGTCTAGGGGGGTTTTGAACGCCGGTTTTCCCAGTACGTAATTTCAGTAAAATTCTCATTTGGCCCTTAATTTTGATACTAATTCTGAAAAGTCCCCAATAGTACTTTTCTTTGACCAATTTTATCCATAATCGTCCATTTTAATTTTGGTTTAATATCGTTAATGGTTTGATCTATAATACACGAACACTCTAAATTTTCATCCCGTGCAGTGCCAGATACGAACACGGCAAAATGTGTCCAAAAATTTAAAAAAATTCGACACGCCGAAGACACCGCTCGGGCACTCCAACACGAAAAATTCAAAAAATATATATATAATTTTTATTTTATTTTTCTTAAAAATTTGAGGATATAATTTTGTTAGAAAAAAAAAAGAATTATATAAATTCCTTAAACGGGGAATTCCCGAAAACTCTCCAAATGATAAGTCCAATTCCTTTTAGCTCCCCATTTTCCAAAATGATGTATTAAAACTCAAGAATCGCGTATCTAAAACTCCAAATGATGTATTTGAAATACAAGGAAAAAATCACGTATCTAAATCCTAGAATCGCGTATCTAAATCCAAGAATTGCGTATCTAAATCCCAGAATCGCGTGTGTAAAACCCCAAATGATGTATTTGAAAATGGGGAGCTAAAAGGAATTTTTCAAACCCATGAGGAGTTTTTAAAAATTGCCCCTTTGTTAAAAGATGCATAATATTTATTTTCTTTCATAATATTATTATATAAAAAATATATTAATGTTAGTTGTAATTGCTTTAAATGTTGAATCGAAAAATGACGTATGTTATTGATCGTGTCGAAATCTGGGCTGTGTGCTGGACTGCAGATTAGGACTCCCAATCACCCAAGATATTTGTAATGTGTGGAGAACTCCGACGCTTCCTCCAACTGAAAAGGTTGAACAAACGTGAACTCAAAGGCCAAGACGGGGAAGAGTGGGGGTTGAACCCGTTTTGGCACTCCGACGCTCAAGTCAGCTTAAGCTCTTGGACAGAAATTGCTAGAGCTGAGAGTTTTTGTGCGTGAAGAAGAGCTTACCTTTGGCCGTCGCTGGGCGAGGCCTTTATAGGGTGAAGATGGACCTCGCGGGTGCCAGTACACCTCCCAGAAAGTGTGGATCTGGTTGGGAGGAGAGTGTCCTGGTCCTCAGGCCGGAACAGTGCTTTTCCAGCCAAAGCACTGTTTGCCTGCTCCTGCCAGGATCCCTGCCACTGTACTGGGAGCGGCTGCAATTAATGCGGCCGGCCGTAGGTGGTACTCGCATTAAGTGCAGTTGTCCGGTAGTGACCGGGTCGGGATCTCGCTGGGTCGCGGCTTTCTCTGGAGTGAAAGGAGACCCTGGGTCGCAGGAGACCACCGCCAAATTAGGACTTGTGGTCTTTGGCCAAGTAGTGGGTCGATGATCGCCTAAGCGGCTCGGTCGTGAAAAGCTTACGTGGCACGGGCTGCTTATCTGGCAATGACATCTGGCGCTAAATCAGACTCCCCGATTTTCCCCTTATCATCTGCCCCCCCAGATCGGGCACCATTGAAAGAGTGGTGTCGGATCTCAAGGAAGGCTTCTCGGCTGGGGTAAAATGGGGGAGGCTTGGGTCGCGATGATTTCGTGGAGATCTGGATCGCTGGGGAAAACTGTCCGAGCCAAGATTCGACGAGCCAGCCTCCTTCAACACCAGATATATTTCGACCCAAGACGCCAGCTGTGCCCCACTGGGCGGGGAACTCTGGAAACTCCCTTTGTCAGAGTCATGATTACACTTTTTGAAATTTGAGGGACTTGCACGGGTTTTGAGGCCACGTGGGAAGGGTTAATCACGCCTATTTGAAACGTTGCCATAAATTGGGGCTTAGGCGGTTTTTCTTCTTTCCACGCCTTCCACAAGAGCAAACCCTAGATCTGAAGTGACTCTTGCCTTCCGCCAGGCTCTGTCAAAACGCACTCCGGGTGAATTCTCAAGCACATTCTCGAGGTACGCTTTTCAATCCCAGATCTCTCCCCTCTTCCTTTCTCCCTCACATCCTAGAAATGGCTCCCAAGAGGAACGTCTCCGGGCCTGCCGAGAGCCAACCCCCAAGTGAGCAATTGAGAAGCTGTGGTCCGCGGGACATTCCGTCGGACTCTGAGGTGTCCCTAGAATGCATAGGGGTTAAGGCTCCAGGGAGAGCCAGGTGGGAGGATCCCACTGTGACGATGTATTTCAGGAACCCAGCGGAGGAAGCCACCGGATCTGTTTTGAGGGAACGGGCCGACAGCGAAAGTTCCATGGAAGCTGAATCTGTCCCCTTGAGCGGTGGTGGAATGCAAGGTGAAGTAAACGATGAAGTGGTGGAAGATACGGCTGCAGAGATTGAGGAGATGTCGTTGGAGGAAGAAGGTTGCGGCGGCGCAGCTTCGGATGTTGAACGGGGGCCACAGAAGGGGAAAGCGAAAAGGAGAGGGCAGCAAAAATGCCCGAAGTACTATCACGAGTTTAGGGCCGAGGTGTATGGGTCGGAGAGGACCACCGCCCTAAAGAGGCTGACTGGCTGGAGAGAATTGGACGCCCGTTGCGAAGTTTTCACTCCCAACAAAGATGAACACATGGGGGCACCCCCTGAAGGGTGTATCGCCATATCCCTGCAGGCCATTGAATATGGATTTCGACTCCCTCTCTCCCCGTTCCAGGTGGCTCTGTTTAATCATCTACAGATCAGCCCCATTCAACTGCTCCCAAATGGTCACGCGATGGTAACGGCGTTCAGGTCCTTGATGAAGATCTTGGGTCAGGTTGAATGCGTGGAGCATTTTGCAGAACTATTTGTAGCTTCCGTCGACTCAGCTGCTTCCCCCAATAGGAGGGGGTTTGTGAAGTTGCAATCTCGGTCGGGGAATAAGATTTTTGACACCGAGAAGTCCTCCCATGGAGTGGATTGGAAAAAGAAGTTCGTCTTCCTGAAATATACAGACGGGTGGAACGGGCTAGAACACACTTCCTGGAACGACGTGGCCCAAGTTAGGTTGGAGAGGGGTCCGGTTCGTTGGCCTAACACCCTGTTAGCTGCACTGAGGGGGGTGCATCCCCTGGATACAGGGATCTTCACGAACACCCATTTGCTAATTAACTTGGGGTTGGCTCCGGGGACACGGAGACACGTTGATTTCAGAATGGGTAACTATACCCTCAATACTCTTAGGCCAAGCACGTTCCCTTCCCTGACTTTATCTTTTCTTTACCACATTGCTTTCTAATTCTGCTCGCTGAACCTTATATTATTTTTTTTATGTGCAGGGTCGATAATGGTAGCCGGACGAGCCAAAGCCGTGGATCGCCTTTTGAAGAAGAAACAAGCCGAGAGGGCCAAGAGAATTGCTGAGGAAGGAGTGCCTGGCCCGCTTCCCTCTGTCCAAGAGATAGCGCGAGAAGAGGGCCTCACGGAGGCAGATTCCCTGGGTCGGATTGCGGCTGTGGAGCGGGCAGCCGGGCAAAGATGGGCTGACGCCCATGTTCCTACGGATGGGGGGGCAGCGGATGCGCAAGGGGCCGCTTGGATCCCCCCGGCAAACGATGCCCCGGCTCCACCTCCGGTAGACCAAGGCGCTGTCCCTTCAAAACCAAAGGGGAAGGTGGTCCTTTCTGCCGGGCGACCGGATACGAACCCAGAGAACAATTCCGGGTCGTTCCCTCCGGAAGTGCCCAGGGGACGGCGTACTCTAAAGAGGAAGGACAAGGATGAGGCGGTGGACAGGGCCCCCAAGAAACCTGTTAAGCGGGATGATCCTCCTTTCCGGCCACCGGGCGGCTGGGCTCCCCCATCTCTTCGACCGGGGACCTCGCCCGGCTTCACCATGCTGAGGGGGGACTATGAACGTATAGTCGCCGTTCCCACATTCGCCGGGCCTAAGTATCCCTTTGGGGTTACAGAACGCAAAGAGGACGGGTCGGAGAGGAAGGTCGCTACTGGGGAAGTCGACCAGGATGTGCTGGGGGCCATTTATTACTCCCTACAAACCGCGAGCGACCACCAAGAGTTGGCCAAGGAGAGCAACGCGACCCTCTCCTATAACAAGATTGCGCTCTTGAATGCGGTAAGGGCCCTTTCGCCATTCTTTCCCTTGGGTCATGCTCTTTATCGTTTCGTTTCTGACTTTTTCTCCTTTTCCTCTCACCAGCTGATAGTAAGGGAGCACCAGTCTGCCATGCGACTGGAATTGGCCGATGAAGCCCGCCGCAAGCTGTTGGCGGAGAGGGCAGAGGTGTTGCAGGAGAAGAGCTGGAAAGACGAGGCGGCGAGGCAATCCCAGGCGTTGGAGGATGCCCAAAAAGCGTACACAGTGAAGCTTGACAAAATGGACAAGCTGGTAAAAGCTTCCCTCATGGAGAGGTCTGCCCTAGAGAAGGAGTTGGAGGAACTAAGGGTTGCGAACGAGGAGCTGCGAACGGGTGTGGCCACGCGGCAAAGCTTGTTGGACGCTGCGGAAGCGAAAACCGAGGCTGCTTATGCCAAAGGCAAACAGGATGGATGGCGGGACGGCTTCGTGGAAGGGCAAAAGGATGGAACCAAAACGGCCTTCTGGACGGTCGAGAAGATAGTGCCGCAGATAAAGGATAGCGCCGTGGCAGAGTTTCTTCAATCCAAGGTGTTTGGCACCGTCTCGGGCACCCTGGGGGTCTCTGACATAGAGACCGGCTTCATGAGGGCTCTATCGCAGATCCACCTTCACCACCCAATCCCCCACGCCCTTCTTAACGACCCACGTAAACTCAATGCGGCGAACGGGTATGTTCCCAACACATTGCCGGAAGAGTTCATGGCTCGCGTTGAATTTGAAGAAAGGGCGAATCAGGAAGCGACAGATGGTGAAGAAGACGAAGAGGAGCCGGACTGGAACAAAGTGACCTACGGTTGGGCCGTGGAATGGGCTGAGTCCCAACTCGACAAGCAGGCAGAAGCGGTATCTTTGCCGGGCCCCGTGGATATTGAGCGGGCAAAAGAGACTTTGCTGGCTACTTATGCTCCCTCAAGTAGCGGGTCGAAAGATGATGACCTTTTAACCGGGAAAACGGGTGGTCCTGCTTTAGCGATCCCTCCTTTGGCATCACTCCCTCCCGCCACTGAAGTGACTCCCCCGGCGCCTCAGCCTAATCTTCCAACTCCTCCTTCCAGCTCTTGAACATTTGTAACATTATTACTGCTATTTCTTTGTAATATTCCGGGGATTGAGCCCCCACCTCCTCCTGTAAATTCGAGCATTTAATATTTGCTTTTGACACTGTCTTATTCTAATATTGTTTATCTCCAAGACATTGGTCTTATTGGCGAGTAGGGTTTTTTCGCAACCTTTTGAACGAAAACTTAAATGAAACTTAAAAAGTGCATGTGGTGGGTCGGAAGAGGTTGCCCTCGCGAGCCAACACTGGCTCGCTGGGAACCTGCCTCGCGAGTCGCCCCGAGAGACTCCTTAAGGTTTCCTTGATCTCTGTTTTCATTATTCATCCTCCTTAAGATGTTTCGGATCGCATACGTAAACTTCGATTAACGTATACATCACAACATTTAACTGAAGATAAAAGTCAATTCAGATGGACTGAAGGTACTTTACAATACTTAGCTGAAGATAAAAGACAATTCAGATGGACTGAAAGTACTTTACACCATTTGGGGACGAACATGGGGAAAGTACGAAATGGTACCTACAACTCAGAGAAATTCTTAAACATAAAACTTTTTGAGGTTATGCGCATTCCAAGATCTGGGGATGGCGTTTCCCTCCATATCCTCTAGGTGATAAGCTTTGTTGCGCCCTATTTCAGCAATGCGGTACGGGCCTTCCCAGTTTGGTTGTAACTTGCCCACGTGCTTCGTCACTTCGACCTTTTTGAGAACCAGGTCGCCGATTTGGAAATCGCGGGGCTTGACCCCTTTGTTGTAGCTCCGAGCCACCGTGGCTCGATATTGCTGCATGCGTTGGAATCCCTTCTGCCGAATTTCTTCAATGGTGTCAAGCTCATGCGCTCGATCTTCAATGTTTCTGGCGAGCTGGTAGTTGGAAACCCTCGCAGTCTGATGTAGAAGCTCCGCGGGGATCATGGCCTCCGACCCGTAGACCATTGAGAAGGGGGTTAGCCCTGTAGCAGTTCTAGGAGTTGTGCGGTATGCCCATAGGACGCCGTCAAGTTCGTCGACCCAAGCTCCCTTCTTGGCTTCCAGCCTGGTTTGGAGGTTCTGAATAATGATTCGGTTAATTACTTCGACCTGGCCGTTCGCTTGGGGATGGCCAACCGATGCGAAGCGCTGACTGATTCCCATATCTGTACAGTAGGACCTAGTGCTGGCGCTTTGAAATTGAGTTC
This sequence comes from Lantana camara, assembly GCA_037501455.1. NCBI lineage: Eukaryota > Viridiplantae > Streptophyta > Magnoliopsida > Lamiales > Verbenaceae > Lantana > Lantana camara. The sequence continues at coordinate 116,833,267 of CM074857.1, forward strand.
CGTTGTCGCAGATGAGGACCCTGGGGATCCCAAATCTGCAAATGATGTTGCGCCATAAGAAATTTTGGATAACCTTGTCCGTGATTTTTGCCGCGGGTTGGGCTTCGACCCATTTAGAGAAATATTCCACCGCGACTAATAGGTATTGTCGTTGACCCGTCGCGAGTGGCAGTGGCCCGACGATGTCAATGCCCCACTGATCAAAGGGCCAGCAAATATCTATAGGGACCATTTCTGCGGGGTGCTGATGAGGGATGTTGGCGTGTTTTTGGCACTTAACACACCTACGGGCGTATTCCTTAGCATCCTCGTTTAGAGTGGGCCAATAGAACCCACTTCTGGAAACTTTCTTGGCCAAGGATCGACCGCCCGCATGATTCCCACACTGCCCGCTGTGTATCTCTTCCAAGACGTCCAAAGCCTGTGAGGGACGTAAGCACCGCTTGGTTGGTCCCATGTATGCCCGCTTGTATAGTCTCCCTTCGGAATCTAGGGAGTAACCTGCGGCCTTGTACTTGAGGCGTCTCGCGGCATTTCGGTCGGCAGGTACCACTCCATCTCTGAGGTAAAGTATAAATTCGTCGACCCAGCACGGCTCTGCGGGGTCGATGGAGCATATTACCTCTGCCTCGCCATCAATCACTCTCCCCTTGCTGACAAGTAAGTGACGCTTTGATCCATGGAGCCTCTCATTCCGTTCGCGAATTTTGACAACGCGTCCGCACGCGTGTTCTCTTCCCTGGGGACTTGCTGTAGCGTAAATTCTTTGAATTGAGACGCCAAGGATTTGACCTTGGCAAGGTACTTGATCATAGTTTCCTCACGCGCTTCGTAGGAGCCCTGAAACTGGCTCGCCACCAGCTGTGAATCCGTCATTACGGCAATTCTTTCGACCCCGTGCTCCTTTGCGATTTTAAGGCCAGCGATGAGCGCTTCGTATTCTGCCTCATTGTTGGTGGCTGGGAAGTCCAGGGAGATGGCGAAATCAAGCGTCTCGCTCCCCGTGCTGGCTAAGGAGATCCCCACACCGCCTCCTTGAGAGGTTGAGGAGCCATCGACCGACATTGTCCATAGTGCTAGGCGCGGAGTTTCCTTACGGGGGTCGCTCTTTTCAATGATGAAATCAGCGAGGATCTGGGCCTGATATGCTGCTCGGGGCTGGTAGTTGATATCGAACTGACTCAACTCGATGGCCCATTTCACGATTCTTCCCGATGCTTCCGGTTTTTCCAGGACTTGGCGCAAACCTTGGTCTGTGAGGACAATGATGGAATGGGATTGAAAGTAAGGCCTTAGCTTTCTGGAGGCATGCACAAGGGCCAGTGCGAACTTTTCGATCTCCATATAGCGCGTTTCCGCGCCGTGGAGTATCTTGCTAACGTAATATACTGGCATGTGCTTCCTTTCGCGGACGGCTACTAGCACAGAGCTCACGGCTTCCTCCGTGACCGCCAAATAAAGGTACAAAGTTTCTCCTGTTACAGGTTTAGCAAGCAAGGGAGGGGAAGCAAGATACTCTTTGAGCCTCTCAAAGGCTTCATCACATTCATCAGTCCACTCGAATTTTTTAATATTGCGTAAAATCTTAAAGAACGGGAGATTTTTCTCAGAAGAGCGAGAGATGAACCTGTTAAGTGAAATGATTCGACCGACGAGACGCTGGACGTCCCTCACGTTGTGGGGTCTGTTGATTCCTTTGAGAGCTAAGATTTTCTCCGGGTTGGCTTCGATTCCTCGTTGGCTGACTATGTAACCAAGGAATTTTCCTCCTTCTACGCCGAAGGAGCATTTGCCGGGATTCAGCTTCATCCTGTACTTGCGGAGTAGGTCGAAAGTCCGACCCAAATCGGCCAAATGCATCTCTGCCTTCTCGCTCTTGACGATCATGTCGTCAACATAGACCTCCATTGTTTTGCCTATCTCGTCTGCGAAAACTTTGTTGACCAGCCTTTGATAGGTCGCGCCAGCGTTCTTCAATCCGAACGGCATGACCTCGAAACAGTAGATTCCCTTCACCACAATGAAAGCGGTCTTCCTCTTGTCCTCCTGGGCCATGAAAATTTGATAGTAGCCCTGGAAGGCGTCCATCATGCTCAGGAGCTCACAACCGGCAGTTGAATCGACCAACTGATCAATGCGTGGGAGAGGGTAAGGATCCTTGGGACAGGCCTTGTTCAGGTCAGTGAAGTCGTTGCACATTCGCCACTTCCCTCCTGTCTTCGCTACCAGCACGACATTGCAGAGCCAATCCACGTACTTGGCAGGCGTAATGTATCCGGCATCCAGCAGTTTGTTGACCTCTTGCTCGATTATTTTGTTTCGCTCATCACTCTGGGCCCTCAACCGTTGTTTGATGGGTCGGAAACTTGGGTCCACATTCAAATGATGTTCGATAATTTTTGGGTCGACTCCGACCAAGTCTGAGGACTTCCAAGCAAACACGTCTGCATTATCTCGTAGGAACTGAATGAGCATGCACTGCTGCTTACCTTTGAGATTCGCCCCAATGTGCGTAGTTTTCTCTGGGTCATCCGGAACCAGTGAGACTGGGACGAGGGCTCCTACTGCCTCTATCTTACCATCATCAAGCTTCCGCTTCTTCCTTGCTATGGTGGAGGTCATCTGCTTGGAACACATCTCGGCGGTGGGATCGTCTGGGTCGGCAAGTTCCGCATCTAGGAAATCGCCTATATCTATTAAAGGAACGACAGCTTTGTTCGGAAGTTGTACCTTTTCCATGGAGATGGAGTAGCATTCCCATGATTCCGGTATGTTGCAACGGAGCTCCCCTATCCCATGCGGGGTCGGCAGCTTGATGGTTTGGTGGTAAGTGGAAATCACCGCTCGGAGGCTGATCAGAGCGGGGCGTCCCACGATGATGTTGTAAGCAGAGGGACCTTCCACCACCAAGTATTCCAATAATTGTGTGGCCCGTTGCGGCAGCTTACCCATGGAGGTAACAAGCTTGACTCTTCCTTTAGAATAGACCTCCGAGCCCCCAAAACCTGTCAATGGTGTTTTAATAGGCTCATAGTCAAGGGAATTATGAATGTTCATCTTTTGCAAGGTGGAATAGAAGATAATGTTAACGGAGCTCCCACTGTCGACTAGGGTCTTATGAACAGCGCAATTCGCTACGTCCAAAGTAACGACCAGCGGGCAACTAGGCATTCCCCCCTCTCGTGGCATTACTGGTATGAAGTCCTTATCGCTAAACGAGATTTCTTGCTCGCGCCATTCTTGCCCTTGCTCCACTTACATGATTTCTCTGGGCCCATAAAGCTCCCGACCCGCCTGACGCCTTGACCGCTTGCGGGCCGTCTTGGAGTCTCCTCCCGCGGGGCCACCCGCAATCATGAAGATTTCGTTTGTGGGCATGTTGTGGGGATTATCCTCTCCCGGCTTCTCCAATGGTGGCTTTCGTCCCCTCCTGGGAGGAGGCGACTCCCTTGGGTCGAGGATTTGGCGGGCCCGCTCGTCCAATTTTTTGACAAACTCCATGAGGTGGCCTCCTTGAATTAATCGCTCTACCTCCTCCCTTAAAGCGATGCATTCTGATGTCCAATGACCGGGCTGCATGTGGTAAGCGCAGCGCTTCCCAGACTCCTTAGCCTTCTTGGTTTCTTTCAGCTGCTTTGGCTTTTTAAGGAGTCCTCGATCCATGACTTCGTAGATTTCCTCTATGGGGCAAACCAAAGGTGTGTAACCTTTCCTGACCCCGCTCGTTGAGGGTACTTCCCGCTTGAGCCTCTGTTCCATTCTGTTGGAGATCCTTGGAGGTTCCGACCGAGGTGGGTCGGATCTGGGGAACCTATCGGGAGCTGGGTCGTTTGCTCGTCGATCACTTTTGCGCCCCAAAGCGCGCGTTGTGGACTTGACCTCCTCCAACCGCATGAATCGGCGTGCTATGGCCATTATTTCCTCCATATTCTGGGGAGACTCGAGGATGATTTCATCGGCGCACTCCGTGTGGCGGATCGCCTTGTGTAGGGTCTGGGTCAGGATGTCAATGTCCAAATGCTCGACTTTGACGAATGCCTCGTTGAACCGTGAAAAGAAACTCCTCAAGGTCTCGCCTTCTTCCTGCATGATACTATACAGATAGGTGGACGGGAGCTTGACTCCCGTCATGGAGGAGAAGTGAGCTTTGAACTTTCTGGCCAAATGATCATAATCTCGGATGCTATGCGGCGCTAGCCGCTCAAACCAGTCTTGGGCTGGACCCTCGAGCGTGGTTTCAAAAATCTTGGCCCAGATGAGTTTGGAGTGGCCATAGAGGCTGACTTGTGCTTCGAATTTGGAGCAGTGCTTCACGGGGTCGGTGCTCCCGTGGTATATTGGCAGATTGGTGGGAACTCTATCCACTACCTTGGCGTCAATGATTTCATCGCAAAAGGGGGACCTTGCCTCCCGTTCGCTGCGGTACATCCTCCCCTGACGTGGGTGGAGGTGACCGTGGCGGTGGGCAGGTGCCCTTTCCTCAAAGACTTGCCCTTGGGGGAAGTGTGATGACACTTCCTCTTGTGGATCAAAATACTCCGACCCTGGTGCCGGGTCGGGTAAATAAGCTTGCTGCTGCTGCTGTTGCTGTTGTTGTTGTTGCTGTTGCTGCTGCTGTCTCCGGGGGAGATTATTTCGGAGATCGCCCTGTCCCACCCAATGTCCCCGATTGGCCTGATGGTAGGCGTTGGGATGGACCCTAGCCCCCAGGCGATCGAAAACAGGCACATTTCTAGGGACAGGAACGTCTCTATTCATTTCGCTTGCCGTCCCTGCAATGTGGCGCGCGCCCCTATCCGTATCCCTCATATTGCGCAAGAGTTGCGAGGGGCGTTCCTCAGCCTGACCATTCCTTCTTCTGGCTGGCTCCTGTCTGCGGGGTGGGTTTTCATTGTCATCGAAACCCTCCTCCAGGTGCGCACCCAGATGGACTGGATGCTGGGCTCCCAAGGCCGGAGCAATGTATATGGTCTGAGGTTGCGCGTAGGGGTTTTGACCGTAGGGGAGCTGCGGATACCCCCAGATACTTAGCTGAGGGGCATGCTGATGGACAGCATACGTCCCCGCTGCAGAAGGCCCTTGAACCGTGGGGTGTGCAACATTCTGAGGGGTCAGAGCCAAAGGGCTTCCTCTTGGGGGAGCCGGCATGACCGGCTCCCTGTTTTCTCTTGCAGCGGCCATCGCCTCGGCCCGACAGCTCTCCGCGTAAGCCGTCAAGTCCGCTTCTGAAAGTATCAAACGGCTAGGAGCACTAGGGCCAGCATCCGCAGCGACGATCCCCACTACGGGGGGTGGGAAGTTCCCCCCTGAGGTGTTGAGATCCGGAAAGATCTCTTCACCATTCTCGCCGTAGACTCGTCGCCCGTGACGTGTTTGGACCATCGTCAATGGAGAGATGGATTAAGCTAGTGAGGAAGAGAGACTTTTTGTTCAGAGTTTCCCACAGACGGCGCCAAGATGATCGTGTCGAAATCTGGGCTGTGTGCTGGACTGCAGATTAGGACTCCCAATCACCCAAGATATTTGTAATGTGTGGAGAACTCCGACGCTTCCTCCAACTGAAAAGGTTGAACAAACGTGAACTCAAAGGCCAAGACGGGGAAGAGTGGGGGTTGAACCCGTTTTGGCACTCCGACGCTCAAGTCAGCTTAAGCTCTTGGACAGAAATTGCTAGAGCTGAGAGTTTTTGTGCGTGAAGAAGAGCTTACCTTTGGCCGTCGCTGGGCGAGGCCTTTATAGGGTGAAGATGGACCTCGCGGGTGCCAGTACACCTCCCAGAAAGTGTGGATCTGGTTGGGAGGAGAGTGTCCTGGTCCTCAGGCCGGAACAGTGCTTTTCCAGCCAAAGCACTGTTTGCCTGCTCCTGCCAGGATCCCTGCCACTGTACTGGGAGCGGCTGCAATTAATGCGGCCGGCCGTAGGTGGTACTCGCATTAAGTGCAGTTGTCCGGTAGTGACCGGGTCGGGATCTCGCTGGGTCGCAGCTTTCTCTGGAGTGAAAGGAGACCCTGGGTCGCAGGAGACCACCGCCAAATTAGGACTTGTGGTCTTTGGCCAAGTAGTGGGTCGATGATCGCCTAAGCGGCTCGGTCGTGAAAAGCTTACGTGGCACGGGCTGCTTATCTGGCAATGACATCTGGCGCTAAATCAGACTCCCCGATTTTCCCCTTATCAGTTATTTAAGTTTGTAATATTAAATACTTGTATCAATATTTTATTTTATATAAATTTTTATACATAGATAGATAAATATATAATTTATTTATATATAATATAACCGTGTCATGTTCTTAATTTTTTTTTAAAAAAATCGTGTCTCAAAGTAACAATTTCGTTTAATATTCACATGGATAAAACAAGTCTAGCAAATTTTCTAGTACAGTTCCTACCATCATCTTATACTGCGTTGCACCAACTTCATACTAATTTAGTTCAATCGAGGTGTAAGATGGTAATCGTATCCATTATTAACAAATAACAAGTGTAATGGATTAAAGTGTAATTTCCTTTTAAGGAAGGAGAGTTCCACATACACAATCAAGAAATCTAGATATAATTTATCTGCATCTCTGAAACATTCATCTACTTGTTCAAATATTTTGTGAGAACTTACCAATGCATTGAATTTTCTATAGAATAATTATATCATGGTGTACAATAGTCCCATTACATTTCAGGAAAAGAGAAGTGCAAACATAAAAGCCCTCAATTCTGAGGAATTCCAGTTAAAGAACTGGAAGCAAGCATTGAATGTGGCAATCATATTTCAGATAAATTACATTTTTCTATGCTGTCTTTCACAATAGAGCTAAACGCATCAACAGTTCTCCCATGATTTTTACCCCTTCATATTCTGCAAACATGCCTAGGGGGTTGCTGCTGATGAAGTCTACTGGCCTTTCCCCGAAGTCGAGACTTCAGCGCTGCATACAGGACAAACCTACACAAAACAACTCGATCCATCATTTCTCTCTTCAAAACATTAAGACGATGAGCGAAAAAGCATGAGAACATCATGAAACAAGGAAGAAATAGAAAAATTCAAACAGACGATGTTATACTGTTATTCCAGGATTTAACGAGTGTGTAATCCTTTTTCAATGTTTTTCTCCCAGCAAATTTCTGTCTTTTAACTTGTTTAGCAATCAGACACCAAATACACTTCTCCTCTATCTTTTTCTTTTCCTATACTACTCAAAGTCGTAGAACCAAACAGAGTGTAAGTCTCTCCTTGTCCAGAAAACAGACGAAAACATTTTGCCGCAAATTGATAAATAGAAGTGATACAAGAGAAACCTAGAATATAGTTACATTATGTATGGTTTTAGCCTATAGGATAGGAAAAAAGAAGAAAAAGAGACTCAGAGCCCTCAAAACTGTTCAAAATAGTGAAGAAAACGACTTCCCCAAATTGAAAAGAAGTGATAAAAGAGAAACTGGAAATAACTGGTAGAGTTGTGAACGTGATATTACAAGCATGAGAGTCAGATATTTCTTTGCTCTCTCCCCCCTTTCCCCAAAATGTTTTCCTCCCTGCTTACCTCACCATTTTCAGAGGAAAAGAGTACTATATTTCTATCTCAATTTTCCTTTCCTATTTTTTCTAGCATCCAAATATATTGTTTCTCTCTCATCATTTTCTTTTCCTCTCTTTGGTCCTTCCTAGATTCCTCAAACCAAAGATAGCGTGATTCTAGTCTTATCATAATTTCACATCTTCAACTAGTTAAATAAAGTCAAGAGTAACCAAAATAGCAAGCGCACACACAGGTACGAAATCCCCTACAACGGTATACTACATTGAAACTGCATTCGAACAGAATATACCTTATTTATTTGTAGCCACTTGTCAATACAGTCTGGATGGTACAAATGCTTGCAAGAGAGAACAGTCAAAGTGTCACCATCCTCGTATTCCAACCGACATATGACACAGCTGCAGAGGTGAAGCAAAATGGTAAAATTGTCATCGGAATATCAGCTGGAATGGAAGAAATAAACACATAATAGTGTCTGGAAATGTTTCACTTACGAGTCGTTGCTGCTTTCCTGGGTGCCTTTTGATTTATAGATAATGGAAGGCAAGGAAGAAATAGTATCAACAGAAAGTCCTCTACTCTCTGTTCCAACAACATCCCCTAGTGCAAGCAATTCCTATAACATAAAAAGTCAAACCATTGTATCAAAGTAAATGCCCCAAGAAGAAAGAGAACAGAACCATATGCTTAAATTTACCTCGTATGAAAGTTCATCAGGATCAACGTCATCCCAGGCATCCTACATATTTAACTTTGTCAGACATGAAATAAGCATATGATATTTAAATAAATATGTTGACAACCAGCTCTCACTCCTGAACTAAAAATAAATAAGAGAAGCTCATGATGTTCTTCACTTAAGTGTTGTTCCCTTTTTCCCTTTCACAGGGAAGGCCCAGGTTCTGCCCCAAGTTCCCTCAATCCCCAGAATACAGGTAAAAGTACTAAATCATATAATATAAATATAAGAGTTAGCTCAACATTGACAAGTTCCCAGTTTTCTGCATTTGACCCTTTAATTCAGAGTCAATATTTTTAAATCCTGAATCTAAAACAAAAGGTCATTGTATAAATCAATACTTAAGCGTAAGATAATAAAACAAAAAAGATGGTTATACACTATTCCTTGACAACCCACTTATTAACATCAACCATATAGTTTAGGTTACAAAATTTCAAAAATTTGAAATGTTTCTATAAGTTGCAGGAGACACACTGTAAAACTTGTTTAACACATATATCTATGTAGACTTCCCTATGAATTAACCAGTGACGGTAAAAAGTTAGTTCAGTAAAATTCTATCAGTTCACCAGCCTAATTATAATAAATATATATTGGAAAATTCAGCAAACAATGCACCCGAATAAGAAAATTTACAAGTTGAAGCCCAAAACAAAGCTTAAAAGTCCACCCTCAGTATGAGAAGCCTTCATTTATCAACAATAGAAATAACACTAAAGTTAAAATATGCAACTACGCAAAGAGGAAACACGACCAAAAAGCACAGCAAAAGTACCTGATGATTGACATCATCATCCTCTTCATCATCATCGTCGTCAACATCATCATCGTCGTCGTCAACTTCATCTTCTCCAACAACTACAGAACCATAAGATATAATTTCAATCATCACACACTCAAAGAAAGGATGTTTTGGAAAAGTAAATATTTAAAGTATTCTGAATCAGAGACTCACTTTCACCTATTCCAGCTAGGGCTAGCAACCTAGCTGCCATTTCTCGTTCTTCAGCATCTTGCAAAGCTCTAGCATAGGCCTCATCACTCGAAAAGGAAGATGGATCCAATTCAGCATTACGGTTATCATTTTCTGCTCCTTCTGCATGAGCATGCAAATCTTCTGCTTCACCATCAGAACCATCATAGTCCTCTTCACTGGCATCATCAAAATCATCATCATCAATCTCATCTTCCAACCCATAACTCTCAGCTTCCCAACTTCCATAATCACTACCATCACCAGCCTCCATTCTCAACATCATATAAGCTCTTTCCTGACCAACAAAAAAAAAGTTCCAATAAATTTTGATAAAGAATAAGTTTGAACCAAAAAATCGTTGTACTCATTCATGTCAAGTTAGGAGCTAATGCTATATAAGCGAGCCAAACCAATTCAAACATAACCTTAAGCAATACGATATGTTTAACAGCATGAACTGGGCTCACGGAAAAACATCTTTTGTTGCAAAATTGTTCTAAAAGAAAATTCAAATAGAAAGATGACCGCATAAAAAAGAATCAAGATAAAGTTTTCAACTTCAGAGATAAGAAAAGTCGCAAACAGTAGAATTCCAACTTCAACACCAAGTAGCCCAAAACCCAACAGGATTAGAACACCACAAATAATACACTCGAATGCAACGCAAATTCAGAGTTTATCTGCTGCAAGTACTTCATGCATGATATCAAATCCATCACACATATATATACATAAACACCCATATATACACAAAACACAGAGTATACGTGTATATATATAGATAGACAGAGAGAAAGAGAGATGATCTGCTAATTAAAATTGAATTTGATTGTGGAAAAAGGGGGGAAAACACATAAAAGGAAAACCTGTTCCTGGAGAGTACGGGCAAGGGCAAGATCCGCATCGACTTGACTGAGGTCCGTAAAGGGAGTTCTCCGGGGACGATTTCCGGCACCATCTCCTCCATTGGGTGGACTATTGCTAGGGTTTTGTTCGGCGTCGGCGCAAGAGTTGGTGACGGCGTCGGCGTCGGCGTCGGCCTTCGCATTCCCGTTCTCCATTATTCAAATTCCGACAATCTCTAATTGCAGAAGAATTGAAAAACAATCGAAATTCCGGTGGGATTCCGACGAAGGATATTCGAAATTGGCAATGATATGAGAGAGAGAGAGGGGCAGGGGAAAGCGAGCGGTGGTTTGCTTTTTGAGTGTAGGTATTTGAAATGATTCCGTTCTCCTCTCCAGCGTCTCCCCGTTTTATAGACAAACTATAAAATTTAATAAGTTTTTTTAGGGCTATAATTAATAATTAATAATTTATAATTCCCTTCCAATTAAAAATAATTTAATTTAATTCTTTATTTAAAAAAATTATACTAACTTTTTAATTTAAATTTATAATTTAATTTTACTCTCCACTCAACTAAATTAACCGTAATATCATTTTTTGTTCTCTTTTTCATACCTCAATTTTATAATTGAATACTTTAATTTTTACGAATAATACTTTATTTCTAAATTTGAATATTTTAATATTTATGAATAATACTTCAATAATAAATTTAGTTGCTTTAATTTTATGAATAATACTTTAATTTAAAACATAAACACTTTAACTTTTACGAATAATAGTTTATTTTCTTTTCTTTTTCTTTATTTTTCCTTCTCGTACTTCAATTTTAAACATGAATACTTTAATTTTTACAAATAATACTCTATTTTATAATTTAGATATTCTATTTTGTAATTCGAAAAATTTATAATACTCTATTTTATAATTTAGATACTCTATTTTATAGTTTCAATATTGTCTTGTAATTTGGATACTTTATAGTTTCTAATTAATACTTCAAAATATAAATTAACAATTAATTTTTACCCTACCATCCAACTACACAAAAGAAATATATATATTAATTTTTAAATATGAAGTATGAAAATTATATTTTGAATTATTAACATATAAAATAAAAGTATAAAATCGTGTATATGAGGTATTATGTTAACAAAATGGTTTGTGTGGGAGGAAAAAGTGATGTGTTATGTCATTTCATGTTTTTTCGAGGCTATTTTGGTAGTTTTGTAAAAAATGGAGATTAAAATCAAATTACAAATTTGAATTGGGGAGTTAGTATTGATATTTTTTCCATGGGGAGTGATGTCAAATTTGTCTTGTTGCTTGGGGAGTTTTGCTACATTCTCCCTTTTCTTTTTTAGCTTTTAATAGTGCCAAAATATTTCTAAGTATTGAGGTTTCCCCTCTTTCGCGTTCCACCTCTTAAGCGAGATGCCACCTTCTAAGCGAGGTGCCACATCCGAGATATCACCTCCTAAGCGATATGCCAGCGAGATACCACCTTCTAAGCGAGGTGCCACCTCCGAGATGCCACCTCCTAAGCGAGATGCCACCTCCTAAGCGAGATACCACCTTCTAAGCGAGGTACCACCTCCGAGATACCACCTCCTAAGCGAGATGCCACCTCCTAAGCGAGATACCACCTTCTAAGCGAGGTGCCACCTCCGAGATACCACCTCCTAAGCGAGATGCCACCTCCTAAGCAAAATGCCACATTCGAGGTCCCCGAGGTAGAGCTAAAGCGTGTTTAGTACTTGGAATGCGGTGGTTACCCACGTACACACGCCACTCCACCACGACTCCGCGATATCCGCGCCCATTGAGCCCGTTCAGGCACGACTCTGACCTCAAACCTAAGGTATAAATACCTTTTCTTCTCAGAAGTAAGGTACGCACACTTTTACATACCGAACTTCTGCCCAAATTTCCTGTCATCTTTCCTAAAGCAATCTCACTGCCTTGAGCGTCGGAGTGCCTACGCGAGAAACACCTCCCGCCTAGTATTCTCACGTTTTTGCTGATCTTAACAGGTCGAAGAACCCACTTTGGCTGATTTGTTGGAAGTTTGGAGCCGATCCCGTTCAAGTTCAGGCGAACCAATTTTCAGCATCATCAGTTTGGCGCCGTCTGTGGGAAAACCACCGGATTTCTCAACCTTTTCTCAAAGTTATTCTTTTTGTTTCGTTTGGAAGATGACCGGAGCTGATAACACTAGCCGTGGCGAGCGAAGCTCTAGCTTGCCTCCACGACTATCCCCAACCCGAGTAAGTCAAGCGAACATCAACGTGAGTCAAGCGAACGTCGACGTGTTGCACCATCTGCCGCCGGCGTTCCCGCATAAGAGAAACCGCACCGAAGCCACCGTGGACTTCAGTCTGCCCGTCCACTCCTTGCAAGCTCTTGGTACCGGAATAGGCCAAAATTCATTCAACATTCCGGCAGGTTTAAACCCTTTGCTACTAAACCCGTTGTTGTTCAATCCGCTCTGGGGACTCCAAGAAGGAACACAAGCCCAAATCAGAGGATTCCTGACCACTATTGCTCCACCTCGCACTACCATCGTGACGAGCGAAACGGAACACACTGCCAACCGCCCGCTACAGGGGGACCTGCCCGTTCGAACGGAACCCCCACCCGTTCGTACCGAGACAAATCCGACGGTATCGGGACCAAGCCGAGTGTGAAACCCTATCCCACCTCCGGATGGTGATGACCAAGTCCCATTCGTGCGGCGCGATGGGAAACAAACCATGGTGGAAGACAAGGAGGAACAAGATCCTCTCAATCCCGCTCAACATTCCAAAACTCGAGTGGGGGAGAGAGAGAATGACCGTCTCACTCAGTTGGAAGAGGAGAATCAGAACCTGCGCGCCCCCCTGAGCAAGATTGTGGAAGGATCTTAGGTTGGCGATCAAGACGAGGCTCATCGCCTACCCGCGCGGCGTCGAGAGGAGGAGGCGGTCGACGAGCCTAGGCATCGTCCTGTCCGAGACGATCGAGAGAGGCCTGTCGAGCTATCAACCCATCGGAGGCATAGTCGACCTCGAAGATCAAGGCCTGAGCGAGCTTTGCCACTTTGCGAAGAGATTCTGATTGCCCGGGCGGGACATTCAAAGGTTCCTACCAACCTACCCCGCTACGATGGCACGGGGGATCCTGAAGAACACATGACCGCGTTTGAGCACCTCATACACCTATATGAGCACTCACTGGACTTCTGGTGCAAGATATTTATTACGTCACTCACAGGAACCGCCTATGATTGGTTCAAGCGGCTTCTACCTGGATCGATTCGAAGCTACGATGACCTATGCAGACAGTTTGATAGCCATTTTAGCCCTCTGAAGGTGACTAAGCTGCCCACAACATATCTCTGGAATGTCGAGCAAGGCCCTAATGAAACTCTACGGGAGTACTTCACTCGCTTTGGTGCTGAACTAACCAAAGTTGAGATCCCGTCCGGTGATTTTCTGAGGCAGGCAGTTTACCAAGGGCTGAATGATTCTAAGATCAGTAAGGAGTGTGGGGACGCCATTGCCCGTCAAAAGCCCAAGGATATGATTCACATTCGAAGGATTGCAAGTGAGTACATGGAACAAGAGGATATGGCGCGCATGAAGCGAGCATGAGTCCAGGACAGACTATCAAGGAGCTCCTATCGGGAGGAGCGTAGAGAAAGACAAGCGGGACCGCTCCCCTGGGGACCGAGAGTTGAACTCACTAAACGTAACTCTGAGATCCTGAACATTGCTGGTTCGAAAATGTTCAAGAAGCCCCGTCCGATGCCCCAAAGCGAGAAGAACTCTCGCTCCAACAAGTATTGTGCGTTCCACCAACAGAACGGACACGATACGGATGAATGCGTCAGTTTTGAGAAGGAGATCCAGAGTTTGGTAGCGGGGGGAGAGCTATCAGAGTTTGTTAAGTCCATGGATTGGAACCATAGGAAACGAAGGGACAGAGCTCGCTCTCGCACGCATGGCACCCATCGGTCTCGCTCGCGCAGCCTGCGGCGCGATGGACGAGCAACTAAGGGTGCCAAGCAAGCACCCGATGATAACATGCCCACTCGGGGAGTGGTGAACATGATTGCTGGAGGAGCAACAAATGGTGATACTAAAACCTCGCGCAAGAAAGCTAGGCGCCGATTTAGCCAAGAGCCTAACACTCCTGCTCAAAACATCTTCCATGTCGAGAAAGGAGAGGTCTTGGGTTTTACCGATCGTGACTTTGATAATGTTGTGGTCGATGAGTATGGTGAGTGTCCAGATTGTCCGATTGTAATTGACGTCGACATCTACAACACCAAAGTCAAAAGGGCGTTAGTGGATAGAGGCAGTTCAGTAAATGTCTTGCCATTCTCCACCTTCAAGAAATTGTGCGGCACGGATGTCGAGCTCGAAGCCGTTGAGACCCCTCTCCTTGGGTTCGGCGGATCAGAGCTGTACGCGATTGGCCAAGTGAAATTGGAAAGCTCCTTAGGTTGCGCTCCGAAAAGAGCCACGGTCCCATTGATATACACAATGGTCGAGGTCAACCTCCCATATAACGTGATTCTTGGGAGACCCGCTCTTGCAAAGTTTAAAGCCATTCACTCTGCATTCCACCGCAAGATGAAGTTCCCAACTCCCAACGGAATCGGAGAAGTAAATTGTAAGCTGAAAGAGGCTTGGGAGTGCTACATGCTCTCAACCATGAAGCCTAAGCCCATTCAAGAAACTCCAAACCCGTTGGAAGCCGCCCAAAAGGAAGATGACGAGATGCTTGATACGAAAGGGATCACTTATCCCCAAAAACGCAAGTTGGAAGCCAAACAATGTGAGCACAAAGAAACAAGGTTGAAGCCAACCGGTGACTTTACAGAGACTGAGCTCATCCCCAGTGATAGCTCTAAAACAACCAAGGCTGGCGCTCAAATCAAAGGGAAGCAACAAGTCATGTTGATCGCTTGGCAGACACCAACAATACGTTACTCCCTAAACCACGGAACGCGAACAACTTGAAAAAGTTTTACGTGTAAGGCTTATTTGATCTAAGTTAGGCGTTCGTTTCTTTCAGCATTTAGTTCATGATTAGCGTTCAGTTTTCAGTATTTCGTTTTAGCAAACAAAGACATTTGAATTTCACAAGTGTACCATTCAGTTTTATTAGTAAAGTCTTTCCGTTTCATTTTCTACTTGAGCACTTTATAAAATTTTATGTGACAATCTCTCGGCTCAAGAAGCCTACGCAAAGGGGGGGGGGGAGCCGAACCCCTCCAATCAGCAAACACACTTTGCAACATAAAATTTTTTAGCTCCACACTTAGAACTTGGAAAACTTTTGAATTTTGGCTTACATACAAACTTGACAATGCTATGGTTCGAAGTTTGAACATGACACTTAGAAAATTTTTATATACCCGAATACGAGTTACATGCCCAAGTCCACACGCAATACTTAGAAATTTTGCACATAACTTGCATACAATCTCATAAACATTTACAAATGCTATGAATAAAACGTACATTCATTCACACAAAGCTTGCCAAATACATGTTCTCCATTATAAAGCATTGGCATTACAAAGTTCGAGGAGCCCCCTACACAACAAACTCAGGTGGCTTCCTTCACAAAATAAGAGCTAAACAAGCTAAGCTAACGCCTTCAAGATATATCAATTTGATCTATGATATCGCCATTAACAGATTCGGCATCACCATCATTCCCTTCGATATGCTCTGGAACGACACCCGCTTCCCCAGCTGCCTCAACGGCGATCTCATCATTGACGGCGCACTCCTCGCGAGCCTCCTCATCCCTATCACGCTCACCTTGAGCGTTTCCTCCAGGAGGAACGCCCTCACCCACTACATGAGCGGTTGCCCTCTTTTCAGCAAGTATAACGTTGAACTAATCCAAGGCAAACCCGAACTCGTGGGGTGCTAAGGTCATTGGTGCCGGGTTCCGTCGCTCCCTCTGGGGCGAGGATGGGCCTCATCTCACTATCCCTCTCGAGGCCAGTATCATCGACATTCGCATCTTCATGAATGGCCCCAATGTGTTCGAGTTGCTGATAAGCGCGTTCAAACGCCTCTTGAATCTGAGGGTAGCTACGGAGGGCGCTCACGACCTCGAACACCGGGCTCCTCATGAAACGCTTAATCCCTTCTATCACTTCAGCTTGCGTCCTGGCCATCGCACCGCGCTCATACTCTTCGAGCTTCGAGCTGAACTCAGCGCGGACCCGCTCGCCTTCTTCAAATTGCTTCTCCTTCTCTTCAAGTTTCTCCTTGGACCTCCTCAGCTCCACCTTAACGTCCGTCAGCGTCTCGTCGACCTTTTCCATATCATTCAGAAGGGTCTTCTTCTCGGCTTAAAGGTCCTCGATTTGCATGTTAAGGCGGGAAGAATGGCTCAGTTGAGCGCGGACCTCATTCTCCTTTCTGTCAATCTCTACATTGGCCTTCTCGAGCTCGCCCTCAAGATCTTGAACTCTCCTCTCGAGATCGGCAACAACACTCCTATACAGGCGCTTGTACCTATCCTTCCCTTCTTTATAAACAAGGGCTCGGCGTGTGGTATGGTCAATCCTTATAGAGAGATCCTGCATAAAACAACTCAAATATTCGATCGAAAAGGACCCGTCGCAAAATGGAATAATTACTCCGTGAGCATCTCGATTCCTTGATACTCCGGAGTGGGGGGCCAAATGATAGTGCCAAAATATTTCTAAGTATTGAGGTTCCCCCTCTTTCGCGTTCTACCTCCTAATCGAGATGCCACCTTCTAAGCGAGGTGCCACCTTCGAGATACCACCTCCTAAGCGAGGTACCACCTTCGAGGTCCCCGAGGTGGAGCTCAAGCGTGTTTAGTACTTGGAATGCGGTGGTTACCCATGTACACACGCCACTCCACCACGACTCCGCGATATCCGTGCCCACTAAGCCCGTTCAGGCACGACTCTGACCTCAAACCTAAGGTATAAATACCTTTTCTTCTCAGAAGTAAGGTAGGCACACTTTTACATACCGAACCTCTGCCTAAATTTCCGGCCATCTTTCCTGAAGCAATCTCACTGCCTTGAGCGTCGGAGTGCCTCCGCGGGAAACACCTCCCCGCCTAGTATTCTCATTTTTTTGCTGATCTTAACAGGTCGAAGAACCCACTTTGGCTGATTTGTTGGAAGTTTGGAGCCGATCCCGTTTAAGTTCCGGCGAACCAGTTTTCAGCATCATCAGCTTTAAAAAAAAAAGTTTTTTTCATTTCTTTTTTTTTTCAGATAGTCCTTTTAATTTTATCGGTTTCAAAATTCAAATTCTTTAGGATTTAATTAAGTTTAAGAGAATTTTTGTTTAATAAAGAAAATTGTCGTTGAATATTCTCTACTAGAGGTGTCAACAGGTGCGATTCGGATCGGCTAAGGAAATTTCGGTTCTAAATTTGATAAGATAATTTAGTCCTATAAAATTCGAATTCAGTGATTATGAATCTATAGATAATTGGGTCGGATCTGGTCAGATAAAATATTCGTCCCAACTAATAATAAAATATATTTTTTATTAAAAATGAATATTAAAAATAAATATAATTACATAATATTTAACAAATAATAATTATTTAACGAATTATTTGATGGTTTTGTTTGCATTTGTTTAAAATAGGTTAAATTCATTAACAAAAGAAATATATATATATATTTTAGAGTAAACCATTCAGATTTTATTTCGGCTTAAAGAGATAAATATGTGAAATTTTTAATTTTAATCATTTTACTTAATATTCTTTATTAGCAATAATTTATTTAATTAAATGTTATATATAAAATTAGATTTGAATTTTCAACATAACGAATTTTTTAATTTCATATGTGTTTCATTTCTTTCGAATAACGAATATTTATAATGGAATATAATCCATCTGATAGACAAATATATTAAAATTCTATTAGAATTTTAATTAATATCCGACCTATTGATAGTCGTATTCTCAAGTGCTCCACATAAGCGAATTAACTATGAGTTCATAGGGCTTTCTTTTTTTGCTTGGCTATGGGTTTGGGATGTCCAGGCCCTTGAGCCACTATTCTAATGGGCTACAATTCCTCAAAGTTTATTTCTTAATTACTCAGTTAACCTACCCATAAGTAGTTAATATGAGTTGATCCAAATGATTTTTTTCAGAGCAATTACCTAAATTTGAATCCTATTTGAGGGTGTATGTTAAAAATACACCACCAATAAGGTACATATGCTTTGAGCATTGAATATCAATTCTATTTTAGTATTAATATGAAAATGTTACCAATGTATAAATGCTTAAAAATAGATCTTATGAAATAAACTTTAAATAACCCATTATTTAATAGGGTTGTTAATGGGTCGGGTTTTAATTAGAATACGATTCGAATTTTCTTTTATTCAAACTGTTTGTATTTCCTCCACACCCTCACTTCACCCTTTTCTCTGCCTCTTCCACCTTTTCCACTACTGGAGATTTCTTCTACTCCTGTTTCTTTTCACAGATCGGTGCCTCATACCCATTGAATCAGTCTTTTTTGCCGCATCGTATATAACGTGAATCGAACCCTACTTGACCATTTTTCTCCAACCACCCACCGAAGATTTCTTGTGCCCCTTTTTCTTTTCGTAATCGGTGCTCTAATTCTCTGGTGGCAACGGAAGTGTAGGCAGCGCGAAGACCATGACAGTAAAACATTTTAGAGGTTGTTCTTTCATTTCTTAAATTCGCCGTGATGTACAGATTTTCATGAGTGGTAAGCGTGCCAACTCGAATGCGTCTTTGTACATTAAATCCATTGATAATGTTTTAATACTTGTTTGGATTGGTGTTATTTTCGTGTTTCTTTAATGCCCATGGTCTTTTCTGAGTTTATTTGTCGATTTGGATGTGAATTTATTGATATGCATTCCGACTCGATTTGAATTTCATCTGTATTTTGATGTCGCTGCAATATTGTTCTGACAATGATGGTTAGTTTGTTAGATTGTACTTTCTTTCTTTTGTTTCTTGATGTCAACTAATGCTGCAATGGTGGTTAATCAGTAGACATTCTTTTAATTATGTTTGCTTTATCATCATCGGCGAATAACCAGTCGAGATTATGATGTTCTTGTGGTTTTACGACCAGTGTTTTTACATCTAAAACTCCAAAAAATCCTCATCGAAGGTTTGCTTACTGTCGCAAGAGAACTTGTAGCATGTGTGAGTGGATCGATTTCACTAAAATGTGAGCACTTATTTCCAGCTATAACAAAAAAATCAATGTACTGGATATTGAAATCGGACCTCTGAAGATGAAGAATAATCATTTGGCAGCTCTTCTTATTATTTCATGGCTCCCTATCATAGTTCCATTGTTATTTTGAATCCTTCTGGTGTAAGATTATGGGTGGTTTTTCATTTTTAGTAATAATTCACCCTTAGTTGTAATCCTACATTTATGGAACATGTATTTCCAATTTGCAGTAATTATTTGGAGTATGGTTGTTTTATATTCTTTCGTTATTTCATACTGGACAGATACTAAAATAGTTCTACATTGCTCCTGATTTACTCTGTTAGCTAATTTGATGTTTACATTGGTCGTTTACAATTCTCAACGCACGAGCAAAAAGGATATATGTGGTTGAAGTAGCATGATTTTTTGTAATCCTACATTTATGGAACATGTATTTCCAATGTGCAGTAATTATTTGGAGTATGGTTGTTTTATATTCTTTCGTTATTTCATACTGGACAGATACTAAAATAGTGTTGGAAAACACGAATCAGAAAGCAGCGGAATTTAAAAAATTTCCAACAAAAAGGATCTTGAACTCGCAATCGTGTAACCAAATTCGTAAAGATAGAAAACTTACTTTACTTTTGTTCTTTCTTGAAGCGTTTCAAGCCACCCAAGAACGCTCTTCTCGCGGCTTGATCCCCTCTCATTGGTAAAGCTCGAATCTTCAAACTTCTAACTTGAAGTCTCTAGAGAAAGTCCACCAACTTGATCACAATCTAACTAGTAAGGATGCTAGTTCTCTAGTTAGTGTTTAGGCTCAACCTAGGGTTTTATTTAATCTTGGAGAAAGGAAGGTGTTCAACACATGAACCAAAAGAATTGCCAATTAGCTCTAAAGGGGAGCATGAGCTCCCCTATATATAGGAAAGGGAGAGGGACGGCCGAACCTATTCCTTGTTGGACAAGGATTTGGTTCCTCTCTCTCCTATTACTTGATCATCAAGTATTTTCCAACTTTGACTTTGAATTCTAATTCAAGTCAACTTTTAAGAGAGCTAAAAATATCCAAACTATTTTTGGATAATTTTATACTTTATTTATTATAAAATAAATAACTTATTTTTATCTAATTAATTAATTCGTAATTAATTAACTAGATTATTTTCTCCAAAATAAGACTTTCTTTTTAATTCAAAATTAAACCAAAGTCTATTAAATAATTAACACATTTAATTATTTAATACATATATATATATAATATATATATTCACACGTGTGTGACACGTGTCACAGTGACACGTGTCACTCACGTGAGCCACACGTGTGATTTCACACGTGTGGAACCCTCTTGGCCCGATTAACTCGCTTAATCATTTTCAAGCCTCAACTCATGTAACCAAGTTGTTGTGTGTGACCCTCTAGGTTCTCAATTCAATTAGCAGTGACCCTAATTAATTAATTCACTAATTAATTAATCAGTCCACAGATTAAACGACCATAGTCTAGCAACAGGTGTTTAACCCCTAGCTGAATTGGAATGTTCGGATTCGACAGAACCTTTAAGTCATTGATTCATGTGAGATACAATCCTCCTACTTACTATCTCTCAACCAAGATCTAGGGCAAGGGAATAATCAGAACCCTAATAATCCGGTCTTAAAGCTAAGTGCATTTCATATCCATTTGATCTCAATCCAAGAAACCCTTTTCTTGATGTCTTGATCTACTGCCTTGGCCAAGGACTCCATATGGCATATGAATGACTTACACAATAAGAGATCACCTTGCAAATGCAAGTGTAGGTCCTTTCTTGATTCTCATTCACTTTCATGAATCACTTGTGCAGCCCCAGCATAAGCCTTGAATCAGTTGTCTAAGGCGACAACCTTTAAATCTTATACCTAAGACTACAGAGTTAACTCATAAAGTGATAAGGAACCTCAAGTCTAAGGATCAATTAATCACATCAATGACTCGTGAGATATTTCATAATCTGGAAGTTTCCATTTCCTGAAATAGAAACTTCCTTTCCCATTTAGGAATGTTCTCACACGGGGCACCTGAGTGAACTTACTTATTAAAGTAAGCACCCTCATGTATCACGCACGTATCAACTATACACTTTGCACCTCCATGAAACAAGGTGGTCCTTCTTAAGGGCGTGATCACACAAGCAAGCCTTAGAGGAGTCAGGTTGACACTCCCACTGTCTGTAGGACTCATCGGCTTGGAGTATTTTACTAATCATGACTTATGTGATATAGGGCTCGTTTCATGAACCATTTCACCTAAATGGTAGAGTCCTAAAGTCATCAGGATTAGGGGAGTTCTCATACATGCACAGCTAAAGTAAACGCATACCAAACAAGAGCATATAAAGAAGTGTTGCCTCAATTCGTTATTTCATTCAAAGATTGTCTGTGATTACAATAAGGAAAAGCACAAAGAGGATATACAATCGGCTTTTAGGGCACTATTCCTAACAAATAGTTCTACATTGCTCCTGATTTACTCTGTTAGCTAATTTGATGTTTACATTGGTCGTTTACAATTCTCAACGCACGAGCAAAAAGGATATATGTGGTTGAAGTAGTATGATTTTTTCGGTGAGTGCCAGGGAGTCGGCTGATGGGGTCAAAATACGATCGTCCCACGTTAGGACACGTGGCATCACCGAGATGATGACATCTGTCTCCCCAAGGTTACACCCATCAGTGCACGAGCGCTAAGCCCAACAAGCGCAATCCTTCTTCAGGAGTTAAGCCCAACGAGCGCTGTCACTCTCACGAGCGTCCTTCATACTGTATGATTGGCACGCCCATGTGCCAAGGGAGCCCTCTTCGAGCGTCACACTCCCTCAGAGTGGCCTCCCCTTTGGCTCGTCACTTGAACTGGAGCCTTCATTCCCCCCAGCGAATATCTTGGCTTCCAATACTCCAGGTTGTCACGAGCGCGCTCTTAAGCCCTCGTTACCAACCACCCAAATGGCTCTCTGACACATCGTACATGCCCGCGCACCTGCCACTGTTGCCAGCACCAACTTTTGGCCGCTTTTGCAGAAGATTCCTCCTAGGTTTCTCTCTCATGGCGCCACGTGTTAGGGCAACATTCGGCCAGGACCACTTAAGGCAAATGACCAAAGGGCCCTTGACCCTCAACTATAAATAGCTAAAGGCATCTTCTACACTGGTAAGCATTCTTCATCACGAACACTGTGACTGAACTTACGTTTCTTCATACCTTGAACTGACTTGAGCGTCGGAGAGCCAAACTGGGTATCACCCCCAGTTCCCCCAGCTTGGCCTTCTGACTTTTATTGTGCTTGTCCCAACAGGTAGAACCCCCTTTCTCATCTCCGACAAATCTCCGGCGGTTTCCTCCACAATTACAAATCGTAAAGTGATCGGATTCGGACCCTCACCTTTCTGAACCCATCATTTTTGGCGCCGTCTGTGGGAAACCGTTTCTCTATCCCTTTCTTTCTTTTTGTTGGTAGAAGAGCAAGCACACCCTTACCCTTTCCAGTCATGGTCGCTACAAGGTCCGGAGCTGTGGGAGGAGGAGATAACGCCTCCCAGGATGCCAATATCATTATTCCCTCCACCGCTACTGGTGGAGCCCCGCCTCCTTCCGTCACCGTTGGTGGAGTGACTCCGCAAGCAGAATCTTCAATACCTCCACCTACACCGCCGGCGCTGCCAGTTCCCGCCACCGCTGGGGGAGTCTCTCTCGCTGCTCCTCCTCAGCCTGCTCAGAACCCATGGTTCCATCCCCAGGTGAATCCTGGATTGCAGGGTTACATGATGCCCCCACCTGGATATACCCTCACCCCGGCTGTTATGGTTCCGCCGGTCCAGCCGTATCATGCTGGTCAGATCCAGCTCCCGGTGGTGATCCCCAGGGAGATTGAAGGAGTGGAGTTACCTCCACTAACCACCCAACAGTTGAGGGCTCTCTATGCCCAGTGTGAGGTTCAGGCGGCCCAGGGAGCATGGGAGAGGTTCCACTCCATGTACTTTCCCTCTGGGCAGGCCACTCAAGTTGCAGCCCCTTTGGGCGGGCAACAAAATTTTCCCCTCAGAGAAGCCCAGGCTGTCCTGAGGGCACAACCGCCACCACCACCAGCCAGAGAAGTCCCCCAGCAGGACGGCAACGAGCGTCCCTCCATGGGCAGGAATAAAGAGCCCACAGAACGAG
The DNA here is from genome assembly GCA_037501455.1 of Lantana camara. NCBI lineage: Eukaryota > Viridiplantae > Streptophyta > Magnoliopsida > Lamiales > Verbenaceae > Lantana > Lantana camara. The sequence goes on from CM074857.1 coordinate 116,856,801, forward strand.
TGAACGAGAATGAAGGGGACTCTCATGTCTCCAGGAGGGGCTCACGAGCCCCCAGGCACGGGGACAGACAAGGGGACGTGAATCCTGACATCCTCGCGGCTGTGCAAGACCAGCTACAGGGTTTAAAGGACATTGTGGGACAGCTCTCACGAGGGCGATCAACTCAGATCTCCCCTAGTCGGGATGAACGGGTTGACGCCAGAAGCGCCCGTACCAAGGACCTCCCGCCAAAGGTCCCCCACCGCAAGGAGCCGGAAGAAAACTTCGGCACGTATGAATACCACCCGTTGGCGAGGGGCTCGCCCCTCGTGGAGGAAGTTATGATGGCCCAAGCAGGCATGGCCAAAATCCCCACTTCCATCAACCGATACGACGGGACGACTGATCCAGCTGAACACTTGGATCACTTTTTACATCTAATGCACCTCTACGAGCATTCCAGCAACTACTGGGCAAAAGTGTTTGTCACTTCCTTAGTGGGAATGGCTCAGGAGTGGTACAAGCGACTGCCGCCGCGCTCGATTCACTCATATGAAGAGCTGGCTCATGCTTTCCTCAACCACTTTAATTCTTTGAAAGCGCCAGTCACCGCACCTATCGCCCTTTACAACGTAGCGCAAGGCAGGAGCGAGTCTCTGGGCTCGTTCTTCGCCCGCTTCAACAAGGAAATCCTACAGGTGGAAAGGCCTTCTATGGATTTCTTGATCCCAGTGCTCTTGCAGGCTGTGGATCACAAGCAGTATGTGAGCAAGAAGTTTGCCGACGCCATTGTGGAAAGGAGGCCAGGGACCCTCATGGCCTTGAGAGAGGTTGCCGAGCCGTTCTTCGCGCTCGAAGACATGTATGGGACGAATGGTCCCCGGCATCACAGTCCAGCCAGGAACGAGCGACCCCATCACGAGCGGGGACGGGAGGTGGTAGTCAAGAAGGAGCGCCCTCAAGAGCGCAAGAGGTCGCCACCACCCCCTCGGCGATTCGAGCGGATCCCGCTCACCAGGCCGAATTCAGAAGTCTACAACCTCTCCGACAAAAAGCTCTTTAAGAGACCCATCAAGATGAGGGAAACGGACTCGCTCAGGCGTTCGAGCAAATACTGCGCATTCCACAAGCACAGGGGGCACGACACAGATGAGTGCCGACAGTTGGAAGCTGAGATTCAGAGGCTCGTCGCAGGTGGCCACCTGAAGGAATTCGTCCGGGTGCTCGAGCGTTACGATGAACGCTGCAACGAGTGCGCTGGAGGGAGAAGGAGGAGTCCGTCCCGATCGAAGAGCCCAAGGGGTAGGGGACCCCCTGAAAGCAGCAGCCGCCGGGGCAATAAAGGAAAAGCCCCTGAGCAAGAAAACGAACCTTTCGCAGTCATAAATATGATTGCAGGAGGCTCGTCAGGAGGGGATTCCAACGCCTCTCGACGGAGGTATGTCCGGAGCTACAACCAACGCCCAGCAGTGCCTAAACCCATCTATGCCATCCAGAGTCCAAGCGCTCAACGGTCAAGAGAGAATGATGTAATAGGCTTCGATGATAGGGATTTAGAGCATATTGTAACACCCCATGAGGAGGGTATAACCTCCGATTGCCCCATGGTGGTTAGTGTAGATGTTCATAATCATGTTGTAAAAAGGGTGTTGGTGGATAGTGGAAGCTCTGTTAATGTTTTGCCTTATTCTACGTTTTTAAAGATGAAGGCTGACCTTCTGCTCGAGCCCCTCAAAACAGCCCTCATTGGCTTTGGAGGCTCGGAAGTTGTCCCACGAGGGCAGATACGCTTAGCTACTTCATTCGGCCGAGCCCCTCAGCGCAAAACACTCTTGGTAACATACGCGGTGGTGGAGATTGACATCCCTTATAACATCATAATTGGGCGTCCTGCCCTCGTGGATTTCAAAGCCATCATCTCCACCTACCACCAGAAGATTAAATTCCCCACCCCCGAGGGTGTGGGAGAAGTACTGTGCAATGTGCAAGAGGCTTGGGAATGTTACATGCTGTCCCTCAGAAAGCCTAAAGCGGAGAAAACCTTCCAAATTGGTTCCACCAAGAAGTCAGTAGATTTCCCTAATCTAGATGAGGACGGCCCAGCACGGAAAAGGGCGAAATTGAACAAGAAGAAGAACAAAAAGAAGAGGGGAGACAACGTGGAGATTCCCCTCGAGAGTGCGCCACCAGGGACCGTTGGTGGATCGTCCTCAGAAGGAGACGAGCCAGGAGAGGGTGAACCAGCACCCGGTGACCGTTTAACAGGAAAGAAGAGGGCGCTCGAACTTCCTCGCCCTGAGATAAAGATCGAACCCTCGGAGAAGTTCCTTACCATTGAGCTGGAACCCGGAAATAAGGATAAGACTACTCAGATAGGATCTAACCTCTCGGGGCCTTCTCAGATTATGATGATTGACTTCCTCAGGGAAAACAGTGATGTATTTGCGTGGAAAGCCTCCGACCTCACAGGGATTGACCCGAGCGTCATTGTCCATAGACTTAATGTGGATCCCTCATTCAAACCCATCAAGCAGAAAAAGCGGGATGTACATGGCTTTCGAAAGAAAGTCATTGAAGAGGAAGTTAATAAGCTCCTGGAGGCTCAATATATCGAGCCCATCTTGTACCCGGAATGGTTGTGTAATGTCGTTTTGGTGCCCAAGAGCGCGAATAAATGGCGCATGTGCAACGATTTCACTGATCTCAACAAGGCCTGCCCTAAAGATCCTTACCCGTTGCCTCGGATAGACCAATTGGTGGATTCGACCGCTGGCTGCGAGCTCATGAGCATGATGGACGCTTTCCAGGGATACTATCAGATCTTTATGGCCCCAGAAGACCGCCCCAAAACCTCGTTTGTTGTTCATCTGGGGGTATATTGCTTCTTAGTCATGCCTTTCGGACTCAAGAATGTCGGAGCTACGTATCAACGGCTCGTCAACAGGATGTTTGAAAAAGAAATTGGAAGGTCCATGGAGGTGTACGTCGATGATATGATTGTCAAAAGCGAGCGCCAGGACTCCCACTTGGAAGATCTCAAGCGCACTTTCTCAATCCTGCGTCAGTATGGGATGAAGTTGAACCCTTCGAAGTGCACCTTTGGAGTGCAAGGGGGAAAGTTCTTAGGGTACATGGTCAGTCAGTGGGGAATTGAGGCCAATCCGGAGAAAATCAAGGCCATATTGGAAATCCCCTCCCCTCGAAATTTGCGGGAAGTGCAAGTCCTAGTAGGAAAAATCATCTCGTTGAACAGGTTTATTTCGCGCTCGGCGGACAGGAACCTTCCCTTCTTCAAAATTTTGAGGAATGCACGTAACTTTGCTTGGACAGAAGAATGCGAAAGGGCGCTGCAAGATATGAAGGCTTACTTATCGAGCGCACCACTGCTAGCCAAGCCCGTCGAAGGTGAGAGATTATTTATGTATCTTTCCGTTTCTTCCGAGGCCACAAGCGCGGTTCTGATCGCTGTACGGGAGCGGAAACACTTACCTGTCTATTATCTGAGCAAAACATTGCAAGGGGCCGAAAAGAAGTATTTGGAGATTGAGAAATTCGCGTTCGCTCTTATTAACGCCTCAAGAAGGCTCAGACCCTACTTTCAAGCGCACTCCATAACGGTTCTCACCGACCAACCCTTGAAGCAAGTGTTGTCCAAACCAGATGTGTCTGGAAGATTAATCAAATGGGCCATCGAATTGAGCCAGTTCGACTTATGTTTCGAGCCCAGGACCGCGGTACAAGCTCAGGTTGTAGCTGACTTATTGGTCGAACGCTTTGGTTTAGAGCCCACCGTTACGGAGAATGAGGGGTTATGGGTACTGCACACAGATGGTTCCTCAACCTCTCAAGGGGGAGGAGTAGGAGTGGCCCTCAGAAACCCCGATGGGGTTGAGCTGGACTTTGCAATCAAGTTGGATTTCCAAGTCACTAATAACGAAGCAGAATATGAAGCCCTCGTGCAAGGATTGAATATTGCTTTTCAGAATGGAGCCTCCAGAATCACCGCTTATGTGGATTCACAGTTAATTGCGAGCCAGATTGAAGGAACTTATGAGGCTCGAGAAACCACCATGGTACAGTACTTAAGTAAAGCCAGAGAAATCATTGGGAAGTTCAAGGAATTTCATCTACTTCAAGTGTCGCGAGGAGAAAACGAGCGTGCGGACGCTCTGTCAAAGTTTGCATCAGCTTTAGAGGGCACTTCTGAACGTTCTGTTACGTTCCTTAGAACTGAGGAACCTTTGATCAAGGAAAGGGTCGCCCCCGAGATAATCGCCATGATTGATCCAAACGAGCCCTGTTGGCTTGACGACATCGTCGTTTTCCTTAGGGATGGAATTCCCCCCACTGACAAGGTGGAAGCTAGGAAAGTCCGAAGTAAGGCCCCTCGTTTCGCTTTGGATCCCGAGGGGAGGTTATTCAAGAAATCATTCCAAGGACCCCCAATGAGATGCCTGAGGCCCTCGCAGGCGAAGGAGACGCTTGAACTCATCCACAATGGGAGCTGTGGGAATCATTCCGGAGGGCGTATCTTGGCAAAAAAGGTTCTGAGAAGTGGGTTTTATTGGCCTACAGTTCTCCAAGATGCCATTGAATTTTCGAGGAAGTGCCCTAAGTGCCAATTTCATTCAAATCTCCCTCAATTGCCAGCCGCACAGATGATCCCAATAGACGTCTCTTGGCCTTTTGACCAGTGGGGAATAGACATCGTGGGCCCCTTGCCCATGGCTGTGGGACAAAAGAAGTTTGTCATTTTAGCCGTCGACTACTTCACCAAGTGGGCCGAGGCCGAAGCCGTTGCAAAAATCACTTTCAGGGTTGTGAGGGACTTCATTTGGAAAAACATCATTTGCAGGTACGGCATCCCGAGGGTGCTTATCTCTGACAACGGATCCCAGTTCATAGCAGCTGTCACACGGGAATGGTGTTCTGAGTTGGGGATCGAACAGTGATTTACCTCTGTAGGACACCCTCAAGCCAATGGGCAAGCAGAAGTTACCAATAGGATCATCTTGCAACATCTGAAAACCATGCTTGAGAGCAAGAAAAGTGAATGGGCTGAGGAGCTGCAAGGAGCGCTTTGGGCTTATCGTACCACCCCACGAGCGGCCACTGGAGAAACACCTTACGCGCTCGTTTATGGATCAGAAGCGATGATACCAGCGGAGATAGTAAATGAATCCGCTCGTGTCGGCTACTTCGAGCCTCAGCTCAACGATGGCAACAGGAGCTTGGAGTTGGACTTGCTGGATGAAAGGAGAGACAAAGCCTGGGCCAAGATCCACCATTATAAAGCCTCTGTGGCCCAACAGTACAACAAGCGTGTGAGGGAAAGAACTTTCCAGTTGGGAGACTTGGTTTTGAAGAAAGTGAAAGTGTCCAGGCACGTGGGGAAATTGGACCCTAATTGGGAAGGCCCATTCAAGGTCATACAACTCAGAGCTAACAACACTTACACTCTGGAGACACTTCAAGGTGAGCGCTTGCCTCGCCCTTGGAACGCATGTAACCTCCGGCGGTTTTATGTTTAAAAGCTCTTTGCGGAACATATTGTAACAACCCTCTTTGTTGGGTTCCTCTGTACTTCCAATTGTGAGTAAGTTCCCGTATAACTTTTTCTTAATTGTTCTATCATTATGTTTCTTTGATCGCTTGATTGGATGAGACCCATGTCCCTCGTTTACACGAGCGTGGTTGGCAATCCCCTAATATATGTATGCTGATACTTCGCACGGGTTACGCTGGCCAGCACTCTACTCCGCTTGGGGGGACGCCCTCATAAGGATAGACTGGTTACGCTCATAACCAATTAAACAAGAGAGGGAAAATCCTAGTAGGCCTTGGCCGTTTCTTACAACGCCTTGCGCTCGAAAGTGGGATTCCCTACAGACGGAACGTCACAAGTCTTGAACGAGATGGGGAAAATCCTAGTAGGCCTTGGCCGTTTCTTACAACGCCTTGCGCTCGAAAGTGGGATCCCTTGCAGACGAAACGTCACAAGCCTTGAACGAGGGCAACCTCTAAGTAAGACCCTCGTAAATACTCAAGACTTAGCATAATTTCCGAAAATGAAGAAGAAGGTCCCCAAGTCTTGAACGAGGGCAATCTCACAATAAGACCCTCACGATCGCTCAAGACTTATAACAAAAACAAAAGTTTATACAAGTCTTGAAGGGGAGGGCAATCTCACAGTAAGACCCTCACGACCGCTCAAGACTTAGATAAATTCTCAAGGCTTATGACAAAGGCAAAAGTTTATACAAGTCTTGAGTGGGGGGCAATCTCACAATAAGACCCTCACGATCGCTCAAGACTTAGATAAATTCTCAAGACTTATAACAAAGGCAAAAATTTATACAAGTCTTGAGTAGGGGGGGCAATCTCACAATAAGACCCTCACGATCGCTCAAGACTTAGGCGAATTTTCAATATTTACAGAAGTTAACAAAATTTCTCAAAGTTCTAAAGGCTTATCAGAGAAATAAAACATTCACAGAGTATGCTACACACAGTCTTATTATTACAAGATTTGTTCCAGCAAGCTCTAAGTATAAGTTCTGATTCATAAGTAAGCAAAGGAACAAAGTCATGAAAAATGGGATGTATATTCACTGCAGAATTACAAATTAAGGGCTCAAAGGCCTCTGAACATTGTTTCGAAAGAAAAAAGAAAGAGACAGAAAAGCAGGAAAGTACATAGAGAATCTATAAAAGGGAAGTCTCAGGCGGCTGGAGCAATGTCTTCATCAACGATCACCAGTATATTCTGGGCCACGGGGCCATGAACGGGGCCCTCAGGCTCTAGCGGTTGGGCTTGGGGATCGTCGGGCTCATTGGCGGCAGGAACGGGGACATTGGCACCCTCGGCGGCTGGGACAGGGGCATCCTCCACGATAGGCGCTTGGGGCTCATCTTCGGGGTCATCATTTTGAGCAGATTGAGCAGCATCCCCTTCCCGATGAGCGTCCGTGTACTCATCTTGGATCAGCTTCACCAAGAAGTCGTACTCCATCTCAGAAATGGCGTCCGCGGGGTCCTTGGGGTCCTCATCCACTTCCTCGCAACGCTCGTTGAACATGAGCCCCGTGCCCTCTGCTCCCTTCATGGCCGGGTCAGTCAGCCCCTTGTAGATGCCCTGATCAACGGCTAGGTTGAAGGCATTCTGGGCCTCATCCAAGCAATGCAACGAGGCTGCAAAGTTGAAGGCCTTCGAGTGGCAGAACCTGATAAGGGCCTCCTTGCTCGCGCGTTCCAGACTCCGAGGCCACTCGCTCATGGTGTCGTTAAATTTCCTCTCAGCCTCCAGAGCCCTCGTCTTCCAGCTTTCCCGCTCGATCACCGCCTTCTTGCAGCGCTCGTTTGCCTGGGCCAACTGGTCGCTCAAGCCGCTTCGAGCGCTCTCCACCACCCGAAAATCCTCCTTCAGTTTTCCCAGCTCCTCCTCCGTGTTATTGTACAAATCCTTGAGGGATTCATACTTTGCAATCTCAGCGTCCAGCTCCGCTTGAATTTGAGCCGGATCGTTGGAACGAGCCATCTTCTTATACTTGGCTTTGCGGTCAGCATAGATGGAGGCTCGCATTTGCACATTTCGGAGCCGGGGAAGAACTTGCTGCATAAGTTGGAGGAAAGGGAAGTGTTAGCCAAAAAATGCTAACTTACAGAAATTAACAAAGAAAGCAAGGAGTGAAGACTTACGGAGATTAATGCATGAGCCGCATCATAGGTCACTTTCTCCACAGATTCACTGTAGAGATGCCGGTGGTCCGCCGAGAATTGGGCCTTGTTGTAGAGATTCTCGGTGACAGCTTGAGCGAGCGTGCCATGCCTCAGCAGAACTGGCCCACCGTCGGGGGCACCTGTGTAGTCCCTGTCCCTTCGTCGGGAGAACTCCCATAAATGTTCCTCCTCTGAGGAGGAAGTTTCTCCATCACCCTTGGGGCCCTCGACCACCTGCTTGCCCTTGCCTTTTATTGCCACTGAATTGGGCATCCTCTTCCTCTTACGGGAAGGCCTACTGGCGCTCGGTGGGGCCTCAGTTATTGCTAGGGTGGTTATTGGCCTCGTTTGTTCCACGGTCATAGGGGGTTGAGCGTCTCCCGCTCTCTCTGTGTTCAATCGCCCCCTGGGTACTCTGTTGGCCAGTCTACTCTCCCCCCGGCCACGAGGGGGTTGAGCCTCTGGAGTAGCGCTCGAACTGGCGCCCTGCCTACCGCTACGAGCGTCCCCGCGATTGCTACGATTGCGAGGGCGCTGTTGCTCACGCTGTTGGTCCCCTTGCTGGGCTTGATTCCTGTTGGCATGAGCGAAGCGTGCGGCTTGTCTGATTCCTCCTGCCATTTCTAATATAGCAACTCCTGCAAGAATGGTAATTTCGAGGGTTAGAAATCCTCAAACCATCTACTCAGATTGTAAGTTACAAGTACAGAAAAGCAGTTAGTATGCATTCCTATCTAAAGTTAGTGCCCTAAGAATCTAACCGTCTCTCTCTATATCACGAGCCGGAGGGTTGTCAAGGTAATAAGGGTCGTCGGAAAGACCACACAGGAACATGAGCTCCGCATCGTCTATCCAGTCCTTCGCCTGTATAAGGTGACCCTCGTCCCTTAAGGCCTCAGCTAAATACTTTGCCCAATCTCTGGGGAGGGCCGGCTCCAAACGGCTCTTCGCAACCGAGCCCCAATTTGCAGACACCCCAAAGCCCTCTTCTATGGGGGCCTTAACAAAGATGAACTTCTCCTTCCAATTGGGGCCATATGTGCTTGTGGGAGAGTTGATTAGCTTTGTACGAGCCTTTGCTTGAATATAGTAGAAGCCCGCCTCAGGAGACGAGCGTGACGAGCTAACTACTTGGAAGAGTGCATGAAAGTTTCGCACAAAGGGCTCGTATCCAACACTCCTCATCAGAATCACGAAGCTTGTCAGCAGAGCCAAGCCGTTGGACACTATTTGTGAAGGACAGAGGTTTAAGTCATTCAACAGGTGGGCCATTGGGATCGAAATGGGGAACCTCAAACCCCCTGAGCTGACCGAGGCCACGTACACCGCCATTTCCCCAGGAGGCGGATTATTAGCACGCTCGTGGTTTTCTGGGATTCTCCATGCATACCGCTCGTCCCAGTAAATGGGTGCCATCATCGTTTTCACTTCTCCCACGGTAACTGTGCTGGGAGTCTCATCGGGCGTGCGCTTGGTAGCCTGGTAGCCAGATCCTTCACCCTCGTTAGGCCCTTTGGATTTCTGGGATTTCTTGTTTTTTCCTTTATTACGGGCTCTTTCTGAAGGCCCTGTTATGGCTTCAGCCACTGGAAGCGGGTTTGCAACGGCCACCGTCACGGTATGGCGGTGGGGGTGAGTGGCACTCTGAGTTATGGGGAGAGTAACCCCTTGTCTTTCTGCCTCCATTACTAGATTCATCTCCTCAAAGAGAGGATCCATTCCACCTGGGTTCCTATCCTCCATGGCCATCACTGCCGCCCCCAACTCCTCATCTCTAGGGGAATCGGGGGAAGAGGAACTGTCAGTGGCCATTTCATTGATTTCACGGGCGAATTCCTCAACATGTTGGTCAGCCATGGCAGAAGCTGAGATTTGGGAGAAATTCAGTCTCGGTTAGACAATGGGGTTTTCCTGGAAAGAGATTAGGGTTTCCTCAAGGAGAAAAATCTAAGGGGTTATGAAATCCTAAAGTCTGAATCTAAAGTTAGCAGAGTTAGAAAATTACGCTGGAAGTTTACCTTGAAGGTTTCTGAGAAAATCTGGGAGAGAAGTCGAAGATGCTCTAAGAACTGGTATGCGAGAGAATTCTTTTTGCAAAGGATGCTGGGAAGTTCAGGATGCGTAAAGAGTAGCAAGATTTCAGAATCCCGTACTTATAGGGATGGGAGTTGGTTCCTTTCTTGGCAATGAATTCAAAATGGTAATCATTTCCCGCCTAGGAAACCGCCCACTTTATGGAACCGCCACATGCTTCCCAATGCTCACGCGCCCCACGCGCATCCGCATTTAATGCTCTGACGTTTCGAATGCTTCAGAATAGTACAACATTTAATGCGGGAGCGTTACGAGCGGTCAGTTGAAAAGACCGCATTAATGGCGCAACCAGAAGAAAAATCGCTCAACACGCCAAGCCTTATGCGAGCGCTACGTGCAAGAGATAGCACGCGTCAAAATTCTACAGTCCTTACCCCTAAGGACTACAGAATTGGGGGGCAAAATGATGGGGTCAAAATACGATCGTCCCACGTTAGGACATGTGGCATCACCGAGATGATGACATCTGTCTCCCCAAGGTTGCACCCATCAGTGCACGAGCGCTAAGCCCAACAAGCGCAATCCTTCTTCAGGAGTTAAGCCCAACGAGCGCTGTCACTCTCACGAGCATCCTTCATACTGTATGATTGGCATGCCCACGTGCCAAGGGAGCCCTCTTCGAGCGTCACACTCCCTCAGAGTGGCCTCCCCTTTGGCTCGTCACTTGAACTGGAGCCTTCATTCCCCCCAGCGAATATCTTGGCTTCCAATACTCCAGGTTGTCACGAGCGCGCTCTTAAGCCCTCGTTACCAACCACCCAAATGGCTCTCTGACACATCGTACATGCCCGCGCACCTGCCACTGTTGCCAGCACCAACTTTTGGCCGCTTTTGCAGAAGATTCCTCCTAGGTTTCTCTCTCATGACGCCACGTGTTAGGGCAACATTCGGCCAGGACCACTTAAGGCAAATGACCAAAGGGCCCTTGACCCTCAACTATAAATAGCTAAAGGCATCTTCTACACTGGTAAGCATTCTTCATCACGAACACTGTGACTGAACTTACGTTTCTTCATACCTTGAACTGACTTGAGCGTCGAAGAGCCAAACTGGGTATCACCCCCAGTTCCCCCAGCTTGGCCTTCTGACTTTTATTGTGCTTGTCCCAACAGGTAGAACCCCCTTTCTCATCTCCGGCAAATCTCCGGCGGTTTCCTCCACAATTACAAATCGTAAAGTGATCGGATTCGGACCCTCACCTTTCTGAACCCATCATCGGCATGGTTTTTGATTTTATGTTTTAGCCTATACACTAAAGGTCTTAAATAGAATATTTTATGATACGTTGTTATGGTCAAAAAATTTAAATTCTTAGAATGGACGCCTACATTGAAAACGTAGAACTAAACCTAAAGCTATTCGAGTAAATAAGTTTAATAGATCTTTATTTTTACATTAATTTTCATCATAAAATTACACAACATGATAGATCTAGTACTGAAACTGTGCTCTAATTGTAATATGATCGCAATTAATGAGTAATATGTTGGTTTTCATTGAACTCTATAAATGAAGTCCTTCTTATAACTCTCTAGTATTCTAATACCTTGAATTAAGCAACATAATACTCACCAATTGCAAGCTAAAGGTATATTATGATCGTATTATCTGAGTAATAACACCTAAGAAATGAATATTGAAATCTCAGGCTTTCAAAGACAAAATTACGACAACAATCACCTCGATCCGTATACCAAAACTTTCAATCGAGTATTACAATGAAGAGATGATTTATGAGATAGCTTCGAGCATTAGTGTCCCAATCAAAATTGATCGTAATACCTACTGGGATGCAAAAATTGCTAACCATCCTTCAACAACTTAGAAATCGTCTCTAGGTCTTCGATTCGATTTGTATTGTTTTTTGCCATTAACATATAAGGGAACGTTTACTTGGGCAAACATGATTGTGCATGTTATGATATGGTGGGTTGGTGATAATTGTCCAACATGCGTTTATTAAACATGTTGGGGCTCCTTGGTACTGTACGTCAGATTTATTGTCTTGTATTTACTTTCCATGCTATGTAAGTGTTTATGTCGCATTTTACTTATATACCTCTTGCCTCAAGTTACAGAACAGCTGATCCCCTTTTCCCATTTTTTGACATCAAACTGCAGCGATTCGTACACAGTGAATATCACCTCCAATCGATGAAATTATGCCGTCCTTGTTCACGTTTTGTTGCGGGATTTCTTTTTGATTGAACAAGGATTGCTCTCTACCATTAACACCCACTTAAGAACTTGCAATTAGAAATCACCAAGATGGTGATACATGGGGTGAGGTATGCGCTGAATGATTCTTTTGATGCCTCGCCCTGAATGTTATTTGTAATGCTTTTATTCGTAGTGGACAATGCTTTTGTAATGCGGTGGTGTTGATATCCCCTTTTTAATTTTGGGTATGTCTGATGGTTGTGTATTACAGATTGGGTCATTGTTTGTAATAATGACAGCCTGTAGTTGTGTTCATACATATTGTTGTATATGTTGTCCCTATACATTACTCTTCATCTTCCTCTGTTTGGTTGGCTTTCACTCAATTCGTTATTGTATTTTTGAAAGCTGAATTTGGGATTTGAAACCGTAAATTGCAACTAACAAACTGATGAAATACTAGTTACAATCATAAATTCCCACCATAGAAGGCTGGCAGTAGCATGATATTCATATAGACATACAAGGCATACCATGTTGTGGTTTACAAAATGTACCGTGGCCTCGTCGACCAATTGAGACTTATTCGGATAGAATGCAAATCACATCCCTGGATGCCTCTTAGCTCTACTAGTTGGCCAAACTGGAGCATCAGAATTTGGTAAGTCGCAGTAGTTTAGCTCTCCATCATCGTTTGAGTCTAGACCCTCGTCAATGTTTACTATTGGTGGAAAGGTCGGTGTACCATAACTCGGAATAATACGTCCCTTTCCCTGAGTTCCACTCTCTCGGTCGAATGGAAAGTGATTGGTTGAAGGTGATACCACTGCTTTGGCTTTGCCCTTTCTACGTAAGTTGGCCTCGTTTTGTTCTCACTCTGGTGACGTATCATACAAAAAATATTAAAACCAGCATGCCACATTTAAGATGCATTAATTTTGGTTGATTGCAAACATAAAAAGAAGTTTTAGAACAATCTAATACCATAATCAAGTAAAATCTCATCTATGGTTGGCAGAGTCGACATAGGCAGGGCAGGCAGAGGATCAATTTTTATGGGAAATGCTCTAATAGGCTTCGGGGGTAGATTAGTGATGACCGAGGACCGTCTCGCTTCGTCCGGTCCGAATAAGGAATTCATTTCATGTCACATTCTCTCCATCGAGTAATGACGGTAATGTATTCCTAATTCAAATTCCTGCATTACAATCACATTATTCAACTATTTCGTTGGTGTTACTTATATGTTCTTCCATAAAGCAACTAAATGATCAATAATAGAATCATTATACTAATGGGACAAACATTGTATACTTCGGAATATTTTCGCACAAAATACATTTCATTTCATACCTTACATAAAATATCCCATACAGCAGGTGTGGTTGTGATGCTCAGACTTTCTTCGTCGTACTGAACGTAGCTGTGACTTGTTAGTGCCTTCCACATGTTAAATCGCAGCGTAACTAGTTCGAACCTATCAGAAATGTCTTGCAATGTAAAAGTATTACCACCGTACATGCTCATCCAATCTGTTACGCAGGATAGTATTGGAACATCATCCCTCGTAATGCACCGTTTGTGGAAGATGGCCTCTATCTGCATCCACGAGAAAAACTGTTCGTCCATAAATTCGGTCCAAATTGCGTCGAATATGATGCCATGCTTAGAGAGGAATTTAGCCATAGTACAGGAAAACTTAAGTGAAGAGGATGAAGATAAAACTTAACTGAAGAGGATGAAGATAAATTTTCTGCTGAATTGATATTTATAGAACCTGACTCAATATCAATTGAAGTTTGTCTTATTTATCATCATTGCTTGTGTTGAATGTGGGTAATAAGTTGTAGATATGATTATTTCACATGACCAATATTTTATATGTAAGTATATATACCCTCACATATTAATTAGACCAACCTTGTTATCTATGGTTCTGTTATGACTCCCAAAATTGAAACGGAAATAGGTCAGGCATGTACTCAATTACTATTGGAACATAATTTTAGGGAATATATTCTTCTGCACAAATCCTTGGAGCAGTGTGGTAGAATCTTTCAACAGTAGTATTCAGAATCTAATCGGCGTGCTTTGCGTTCTGTCTTGCCTGTTGAATTCATAAAGCAACCTTCTGATTAGATCTAACAATACACAGCCGATATTGCATATCAATTCATGAGATTTATGTTCAGTTTTTTTATTTTAATGAGACTAAGCTGGGCCTAAAGTTTCAGGTACAAATATGATGTAGCGAGGGACATATTGCCAATACTATACATTGATGCATATCTTGTTAAATAGCATACGGAAATATGACTTCCGCGATGCATTCAACCCCAATTAAGGCAGTGAAGAGGTATCCGCACAAGTTTTGTAATGAAGAGTGGACGGAGAGGCATGATAATCGTTGCATTGAAGTGTTGTACGCACTGAAAGACCGTCGGAATAAGCTTGTCGGACCGTCGTTTGGTTTTGATGTTCGAAGTTTGAAGCAAACCATCAATGCTGAATTCTCAGCTTCGTTCACTGATGAGTTATTCTTCCGCAAGCTTAAACTATATCGCACTCGTTGCACTAGTTTCAATTGTCTAATAAATCAAACCGGTGTTGTGTATGACCCTGTTACAAAACTGATCGACGTCCCCGCGCACTTACGAACTACATTGATTGAGGTATTTGTACTTGCCAATTGTAACAACCCGAAAACCCGTCTGTCGATATTGTCCGCTTTGGTGGGCTAAGCGACACCACCCTCACGGTTTTGTTTCTCCCGCTGGAATTTAAACCCGAAGGTGCCCAGCCAGGAAAAGGCCTCAACAGGGAAGAGGTATCCACCCCATTATAAGGAAAGCTTCGTTCTCGTCCTCTTCCGATGTGGGACAAGCACTTTGAGTCTTACAGTCCACCCCCCATAAGGGCCCAGCGTCCTCGCTGGCACACCGGACTGGGTCCCGGCTCTGATACCATTTGTAACAGTCCGAAAACCCGCCTGTCGATATTGTCCGCTTTGGTGGGCTAAGCGACACCACCCTCACGGTTTTGTTTCTCCCGCTGGAATTTAAACCCTAAGGTGCCCAGCCAGGAAAAGGCCTCAACAGGGAAGAGGTATCCTCCCCCTTATAAGGAAAGCTTCGTTCTCCTCCTCTTCCGATGTGGGACAAGCACTTGGAGCCTTACAGTCCACCCCCCATAAGGGCCCAGCGTCCTCGCTGGCACACCGGACCGGGTCCCGGCTCTGATACCATTTGTAACAGCCCGAAAACCCGCCTGTCGATATTGTCCGCTTTGGTGGGCTAAGCGACACCACCCTCACGGTTTTGTTTCTCCCGTTGGAATTTAAACCCGAAGGTGCCCAGCCAGGAAAAGGCCTCAACAGGGAAGAGGTATCCACCCCCTTATAAGGAAAACTTCGTTCTCCTCCTCTTCCGATGTGGGACAAGCACTTTGAGTCTTACAGTCCACCCCCCCATAAGGGCCCAGCGTCCTCGCTGGCACACCGGACCGGGTCCCGGCTCTGATACCATTTGTAACAACCCAAAAACCCGTCTGTCGATATTGTCCGCTTTGGTGGGCTAAGCGACACCACCCTCACGGTTTTATAAGGCTCAAAGTGCTTGTCCCACATCGGAAGAGGAGGAGAACGAAGCTTTCCTTATAAGGGGGTGGATACCTCTTCCCTGTTGAGGCCTTTTCCTGGATGGGCACCTTCGGGTTTAAATTCCAGCGGGAGAAACAAAACCGTGAGGGTGGTGTCGCTTAGCCCACCAAAGCAGACAATATCGACAGGCGGGTTTTCGGGCTGTTACACCAATAATATATTGTATTATGTGGGAATGAATCAGATGTGGGTGATCTCTAAATTGTATATAGCTAAGCCTAACACATCATTTTTTTTGGTATTGTGAACGCTAATCTCAGGCAAACCGTTTTATTGCCGTGTATATGGAATCGCCTGAAGCAAGGTGGGAGCAACTCAAGGCAATATTTAAGGACGACCTTCCTTATTAATGAATCAGAGTTAAGAAATGCACTTACAGTTATGTATTAACGTGCATGCGTGAATGAAATGTATTACGTCATTTTTATTTCAATTAGAATAGTCATCATTTGTCGATGGCAATTGTTGTTTTCTGTGATCAACTTTATGTATGCAATACTTTTATGTCATCCTTTCCTAAAAATTTTCGCTTAAACGTAACTACAAATAATGACTAACTATTGGTGCCATCAAATATTTGATCAGAATCATCGGATATAGGGCAAAATTAATTCAACCAGCATGAACTTCCATTAGCTTGCACAAAATTATCATGCCTGGATGTACATAGACAACATAACTACTAATACAACCGATCTAAAATTGGTGATACCCAACATCACCTTAGCAAACAACCTGCAACAACTAAAACCATAATTACCTACAACTAGTAACTTGAACTTAACCTAATATACGCCAAACTTCATCGGATATCACCGGTAACACTTTTCATCCAAAGGCACACCGTTCAAAGTTCGTCATCGCTATCACCAGCTATGATCTCGAAGCTAGGATCAACGAGGTTATCCTTTAACTCACCGGGGAGCAGGGCTCCTTTCTTATTCCAGAAAATGCACTTCAGATTCTTGTAGTTTCTCAGTCCCATTTCACGGAAGGCAGTTTCCTTAGCAGTTTCCTGAAGCAAAAATTAAACGAAAAAGTGAATTAACGCCACAAGATCTCTACACAGTCAGATCTAAGGAATGAATTTTTTTTTTTCACACCAGATGGGCTTCTTCAGTATGTATTTTGTCGTTGCCGTCACAAGGTTCGCGCGCCAGTCATACACAATTCCCTTCTTCTGAATGAAGTTCCAAAACAGACGGAACCTCAGACGGAGCTCCATGACCTTTGCAAAAATGTCTCCCACCGACAATGGCCGATCGAACTCCCATTCGAGCAGCCCCGCAACCTCCTCGCATATGTTCGCCATCGAGAATCGGGTACTTATTGGGGTAATTCGCCCACACATGTGAATCAACTGCACAAGGCGATTTTCTTCAGCTTGCACAATTAGTGCAAACCTAATACATACAATACCAAAAGCCAACTGCAACTAAACAGAGTTGTGCCATACTTAGCAGATGCACAAAACCAAAAGCATTGGCCAAATACTTAAACATGTTAAACAACCGTTAAAACCGTATATGTAAGTGGACACTTTTTAAAAAAGGATGGATACTTACATATACTGCATCTGCCATTCTATACTCGCACTTCATTTTATAATGCCATTAATTACCTTTTGAACCATATTTATGCGCGCAAAGTTAGGCATTCCGAAGAAGACATCCATCGAATGTGGATTGTTGGCCAAAATGTTTGTCGCGTTGACGTGGTCATCCAGCGTGATAGCTATTGGTAGGTTTCCAATCACCTCGAACAGCTCACGACGCGAACGTGATTCTGGATCCACTTTCGACCCCATCTGGGCAACAACTTCCTTAAATGATGACGCAGCACTACTGCAGAACTCAGAGATAGATAAGACAACCTCATCCTCGACCTTCGACTTTCTCTTTATTTTCTTAGATTTGGACACAACTTCAGAGACACTTGGAGGAGATTCTTTGCGGTTTGTCGAACGTGCAGGATTATCGTCATCTTCGGAAAGCATCACGGGATGGTATGAGTGGCCCTCACTTTCTTCATTCAGAGTTTCAGGTGTCAATGGTATGTGATCAGCAGCTGTATTACTATCCATTGCAGACTGACCATTTGCATGATCTTTACTGTATATCTCGAGCCACGCTTCATAAAACGGGAAGGACTTCCCGCGTATAACATTGTACGTAGGGTATCTCTAACAAATTAAACAGTAGAAGATAATGTAAGTTGTACTCCTGATTACATTAAGTATTGAAGCAAAAGAATTTAATTAACAAAATTTATATCTAACCTGAAGGAACACATCCCACGTGTCAGGCTCAACTTCAATAGTATAAGTGCTTGAGTTCCACCTGAAGCCGCTGGTCCCGAGTGCAGTCGCAATTTGGAAATAAATTTTCTTCCACGATGTATACTTAGACGAAATATTAGGATCCTCTTTCAAGTTCGTATGAGGCATGTAAACCCTCAGTCGATGTTCCAATTGGGTGATAAATCCTGTACGGAACCCATTAGGAGATTTCCAGTCGTCCGCTATGATGTCCTTGAATGCTAGAAGCAAGTTTTTTTCTCCGCTATTGTCCACGAACGTCGAGACTTTTGTTACTGAGCAGATGCCCCGACGTTTGAGAATGTGGGATGGCTGGACATTTGCAACATATACAAAACGTTTTAAAGTAGACAGCAAGCAAGGACCCAATGTCTCAAATATCCAGTTAATCCTATACGGAGCAGACGGCCGAAAGCAACAACAAGAAGTTATAACATTTAACAAATCAGTCAACTACAAAAATTCAGAACAAACGTTGGCCGATAAGCTATAAAAGGCAAATTGTTCATAAAGCAAAATGAAATACAAAGTTCATGATATTTCAATACTGATAAAAAATAATGATATGCTGGACTATTAATTGAAGCTTAGATCTTCTCTATCCATTTCTATGCCTCCACTCATTGTACATGTTTGTTGCCATTTCATCCCGCATCGCATTCCACTGAGTTGATGGCTCAAAATGATCAATAGTTGTAGCATTATCATTACAGTCGTTACAGACAATTTCAGGGACTTGCAATTCAATTGGGTCAACAGCCATTTGGGATCTAATAAAGTTGTGCAACAGGTAACAAGCTAATATGATCTTGTTTCGGGTATCGATACCATAAAAGCAAAAGTTATGTAAGATGGCCCATCTTTTTTTCAATATTCCGAACGTTCGTTCAATGCAATTTCGAGCTTTGGCATGCCATATATTGAACAGTTCTCTAGCATTTTTTGGACTGTTGGATGAATTTTCCCACTCATCCAAATGGTATTGAACACCTCTATAGGGGCCCAAAAACCCTTCACCGTTTGTGTATCCGGCGTCGCACAAATAATATTGACCTATGCATCCAAAAAATAAATTACATTACTAAGCATTCAATTCTCACTTAAAACACGAATTCTGCAATGCATTGGGTTTTCGTTTACGTACCTTTCGGAACTTTAAATCCATTTGTTCTATAAAGTGCATCTCGAAGGACACGACCATCGGCTGCAGAACCTTCCCATCCAGTTAATAAATAGATGAAATTTAAGTTACGATCACAAACCCCCAGCATATTGACAGAACACACAGTTTTACGTGACCAGTATCTTGCTTGATCAGTGTAATAAACCCGTATAGGAATATAGGTTCCATCTAAAGCACCCAAGCAACCCTATGACAAAAACAAGGTTATCTATCACCATATCAACACAGATGAACAAAGAAAATTAAATTTATATAATCGTACCTTGAACCATTTCCATCTTTCGTCGGTTGAGTCAGCTTGTACTGTTGGAAAAGTGCCCTAGAAAGCCGATTAGTCATAATCCGTTTTGGGACTTTTCTAATATCACAGACAATCTTTGAATAATATACGATTGATTAATATCAAAGGCAAACACTTCTTTATATGCCAATACATGTTTTTGTGTGTTTCCATTATGTGCGCATGTATTAGAACTCCCCTAATCAATATGACTTATAGGACTCAACCATTTAGGCGAAATGGTTCATGAAACGAGCCCTATATCACATAAGTCATGATTAGTAAAATACTCCAAGCTGATGAGTCCTACAGACAGTGGGAGTGTCAACCTGACTGCTTTAAGGCTTGTTTGTGGGATCACACCCTTAAGAAGGACCACCTTGTTTCATGGAGGTGCAAAGTGTATAGTTGATACGTGCGTGATACATGAGGGTGCTTACTTCCATAAGTAAGTTCACTGAGGTGCCCCGTGTGAGAAGATTCCTAAATGGGAAAGGAAGTTTCTATTTCAGGAAATGGAAACTTTCAGATTAGGAAATATCTCACGAGTTGATGTGATCAATTGATCCTTAGACTTGAGGTTCCATGTCACTTTATGAGTTAACTCTGTAGTCTTAGGTATAAGCTTTAAAGGGTGTCGCCTTAGACAACTGATTCAAGGCTTATGCTGGGGCTGCACAAGTGGTTCATGAAAGTGAATGAGAATCAAGAAAGGACCTACACTTGCATTTGCAAGGTGATCTCTTATTGTGTAAGTCATTCATATGCCATATGGAGTCCTTGGCCAAAACAATAGATCAAGACATCAAGAAAAGGGTTTCTTGGATTGAGATCAAATGGATATGAAATGCACTTAGCTTTAAGACCAGATTATTAGGGTTTTGATTATTCCCTTACCCTAGATCTTGGTTGAGAGATAGTAAGTAGGAGGATTGTTTCTCACATGAATCAATGACTTAAAGGTTCTGTCGAATCGAGACATTCTAATTCAGCTAGGGGTCAAACACCTGTTGCTAGACTATGGTCGTTTGATCTGTGGATTGATTAATTAATTAGAGAATTAATTAATTGGGCTCACTGCTAATTGAATTAAGAACCTAGAGGGCCACACACAACAACCCGGTCACGTGGGTTAAGGCTCGAATTGATTAAACGAGTTGATCGAACCATTAAGTGAATGGTGGGGTCCACACGTGTAAGTCACACGTGTGGAACACGTGTATGACACGTGTATGTATGTGTATTAATATTAAATAATTAATGTGTTAATTATTTAATGGACTTTGATTTAATTTTGAATTAATATTAAAGTTCTAATTTGGAGAAATAAAGTCTAATAAATAATTAATTATGAATTAATTATATTATTAGTCTTCAAGTTATTTATTGTAAAATAAATAAAGTAAAATTAATAATCTAAAAGAGTTAGATTAGAATCTTGCTTTCCAAGTTGATCAATAGGAAGGCTTTTGGTCAAAGTAAGAGACTTAGTCTCCAAGCAAGAAATCTCTTTCCAAAGGAGTTTGGAATTCCTTGTCCAATAAGGAATAGGGTTCGAACCCTAACCCTATATAAGTGAGGGGTTTGAACCCCATAGAGGGTGATACAAAATTTCTCATTCTCCATAATTATACACTAACCCCTTAGAGCCTAAACACCGAATATAGAACTAGCATCCTCCCTATTCGGATCGTGGTCGCGGTTGGTGGACTATTTCTCTAGAGGGCTTCTATCGTGAAGTCTTGAAAGATTCGAAGGAACTTTTGAGGATCAAGCAAAACGACCACAAAGGCTGGTGAAACGATTCTGAACCCAACAGAATAGGAGTGAAAAAATCGAACTAAAGAAGATGGCGAAAACCGTTCGTCCATATACTGAAGGATGAATTTTTTCACGAGGGTTTTATGGCAAGCAAATTTCTACTTTCCCAAACTGGTTTTCGAAGGGAGTTTCATTCATGCCTTTCTCGTTTCATGCTTCTTTCTTTATGTTATATTGTTAAGCACTTTCCCTAACATGATTTGAATCTAGGTTGGTGTGGATTGTTGTCCCTATAATAGATTCTGAAGTAGAAAGAGATTTTCGAGGGACGGGTTGCCATTACCGCATGAAGCGCGTTCTTGGGCGGCTCAAAACGTGCAAGAAAGCTACTACCTAAGTGAGTTTCTTGATCTCTACGATCTGGAAATAGGAATTGCAAGTTTTCGATTCTATCTTTTGGGAAAATTTTTAAATTTCCGCTGCGTTTCTGTCTCGTTTTCCCAACAATTGGTATCAGAGCCACCTTGCAAGGCCTATTTTTGATTCGTCTCAATTATTCTGAATTTGGTAGAAATTCTTAGGCTTAGATGTGAATTGAGTATTCTTGAGTTCTTTTAGAAAGCCTGAAATACGAAACTGTGTTTTTCCAAAAAATTTCTGAAAACTGTTTTCTTAAATCTGGTTTGAAAAGCTATTTTAGTTGAAATTCGTTTAAATCATAATTTTTAATTTTGGATTGAATTGGGTTTTGGAGAAACCTGTGATACGAAAAACGAAACGCGAAACGAACACGCGGGATTGGGATGTGCCAATGTGTAGCATGCCCTAACCCCGCGAGCACCTCCCGCAACCGAGCGGGAGCCACCTAGACCAGCCCGCACACAGGCGGAATCCCCCCAAGCACGCATGCGGCAACTGTCGCGCGCAGTGTGCGCTGTCGGGACGCGCGCTACCGCCCGGCGGTGCTTCGGCATTCTGGGGTTCCGGGCCGTTTTTCGTATTTTCGTGTTTTTCGTATTTTCGGTCCTTGAAATTCCGATTTAATTTTTCTGTAAAATTTTGTTTTTATTAAATTTGAATTATTTTTGAAATAATTGTTTAAATTGGGATTTTGAGAAATTAAGACGATTTAAATTTTGGAAAAATTACGAACTTTATTTTCTGAAAATATTGAAAGAATAAAATTATTAATTTTCAGAAATTAATTGGAATTTTGTTAGCTTATTGTTTTTCGGGTTTTATAGAAAAGGCTCTTGAACAAGAATTGCATCTAAGTCGTGTTTTAAGCCATTAGGGCTTAAGGCGAGAATTTTAATTTATTGGTTAAATTTAAATTCTTGCGATTTATGCATGTTAGGTGATCATGGGTTTAGACTTATGAATGATTTTAATTTATGCACATGAATGGTTTAAATTAGGGTTGGAGCCCCATAGTTGCGTTTTTCAATTGGGTTTGGTGCCCCACTTATGTGCGTACTGTTATGTGTTTATGTGCGTACTGTTATGTGTTTATTATGTGGCTTTCCATATTACTGTTTTTGAGGCCGGGGTATGCCCCGTGTAATTGTCTAAGGCCAATATGAAGATTGAGTCTTATTACTTTATGTCTTTTTCTTTTTATTGTAATTTGAGAGTAGAGATAGGTGGTGAGGTCTTTTTCTTTCATTTTGGAGACAATGCACCCATGGAGTAAGATGGATCCACACAACAAGTAACAAGATGGAGGCCATAAGTGAAGACCCCTCGAATTGTTAGAGAGGACTACTATTATTGTAATAGATAGGGCATCGTTTTATTTCCAATTCTCTTATGTGATTTAAACTGTTTATATGGCATGTATGTTAGAACTTGTGATTATCGAGTGGCTCCCACATATCACGCATAAGATAGGTAGAACCCATGATCATCTCATGTTAGTATCATGCTAGGACATGTTATTTGCTAAGTGCTTGTGTGAAATGCATTTAAGTTGTACTTGCATTAATCAAGACTAATTAAATTGGATAACATATATATTGGTGAGGTCGAACCGAACAACTCTTCGGTTGATTCGAAAATTCCCATTAAATATTAAGCTCATTTCGAATAATAGGTGTTTAATTCGAGGTGCAAATTTTGAATTAAATTCCTAGCATTCCATCAATAGGTTTTAAGTTTAGTAAGTGAAGCTAGTTATTGTCCGCGAGTCATGGGATAGCTAATGGAGCTTATTAGTTCTTAGTTACCTAATTGATCATTTTAAATGATCAATATTTCATGGTCAATTTTGGCAAGGGGGATGTCCGCGAGTCGTGGGTCGTTCGAACTAAGTTTTGATCATGATCTTATGATTGATGGGTCTAGCTTAACGCCTAAGTAAATATGGATGTCGCACGAGTCGTGGGTCCATATTGAAAGATAGGTGATGCAAAAACAATTACTAAGAGTTCTAAAGGTGTTAGAATTGGTAAGTTGTACCTACCTAGGGTTTTACTTAGAATGTCCGCGAGTCGTGGGTTCGAGGTAAAATGCTTAGGATCTTAGTACCCATTGGGAAACGTGTTCCTCTTAGATCTTTGGGAATTATAGATCTTTGAAAAACAGTGGGAGCTACATAGATTAAAGACCTAATCTCATGTATATCGTTATTATTCAGCATGCTCACTTTTTCTCTGCTGAGCATTTAGGTTGTAGTTCTGTGATTCTCTACAATATGAAATGCAAACCCATTTGTATCCATCCTTAAGTCAAACAACTTGACTAAGTCCTAACAAACTCTAAATGGCTTCGGATCCTAAAATTCATTTTAAAATCCGAAAAGAGAAAGTATTCTCTATAAGGCGAGATTTTCAATTATTTGAAAATTCGACCCGGGCCAAAAGATAAACAATCTGAGGTGAATGGATTTTTCCAAACCACTTAAAAGCAATTGAACCACCTCATAAAATGTTACAAGGTATAACATCATGGAATTATTCAATATTCCAAATGAGGAAACAAGTGCACACGAACTAGGTCTAAGGATCTTATTTGAAGATCTTATGGTCTCGATCATCAACTGAGAAAAGAGTTCTCAATGCACTGATTACTTACATTGCTTCCACCATCATTTAAACCCTTCATGCTCAACTAGAATGATGCCATTGTAGCATAGTTAATCATTTAGTTGATAATGGTTGAGAGCATCCTTAAGAAAGAATAAAAGGTTGTGATGGTTAATTCTTCTTCTAAACTCACTAAGTTAAAGGTTTGAAGGCCTAAAGAAGAAGAAACCTTAAGAGCCCAATAGAGGGGCATGTAAGGGGTACGCCCAAAAGACACTAGAGATCAAATAGGATGTTTGCTTCTATGGTAGCACATGAGGACTTTGAAAAGGAACTGCAAAGAGTATGAGTACTCTGAAATGTTACCTCGTTTGGTAATTCTACTAGGAATAGAATTCACAAGTTTTGAGTTGGTTCTGCATAATCCGTTGTGCAAAGACTCAAAGCACTAATGTTTTGAACATACAAACGAGATAACAAAAGTAAGTGAGATGACAAAGCTTCGAATTACTTTGGAACGTTGAGACATAAACGGATTAGCAAGTTAGACATCTTAGGATCATTTTACGAAAATGAACCTAGAGAGTTAACTTCCTATGAATCCTATCTTAAGGGAAACGTTCCCGAAACATGTTTTAGGTGAAACGTGGAACGTGCCAAAATTATAGTGAGTTTTGATCCATGCTGATGAGTGTAAGATGCTTAATGTAAACACTAGATACAATCATCAGTTTAATCATTATGAATGAGTGTACTTAATGAAGTACAAATTCGAAACTTATATGAAATTCTTAGAATTTCAAAAGGAGGTTAGGAACTGAAGTAGTCATAAGTTATAGGTAAATCGATATGATCGAGATAGCTAATATCTTAGCAGCTAATTCCTTAGTCATCTTAGAGATAATAGGATTATCTCTCAGTAAACTAATTCGAGAACACCTTAGTGTTTCCGAATGAGGGAATGAAACCTAATAGGATATAGTCCATTCCATAGTAAGCTTTACTGACTTATAATCATTCTAGGAATAAACTCCCAGAATATGCAGTTAGAGATTTTGAATTTAGGACCTTCCAAAATCAGTCCTTTAGTTGCACTATGCAATGTGGCATACCAAATTCCCTAATTATTCTTGTCTAAGAATCTAGGGGAATCCTCTTCATTAAGTGAAGAGAATAGTTGGAGATAAGCTTGAAGCGAGTTCAAGTTTACACAACGATACAGGATATTGTTTCTGCAAATTCCCTTGAACAAAAGTTATTTGTTTCAAGGAATATACCTTCTTAAGAAATCATTCTTATAAGAGAAGGAAGGCAAGCAAGTAGACCTCAAAGGAATTTGAGGATTAATCCCACGCCACATATAGAAGATACGAGCCCATCTGATAAAACTTAGCCAAATTTTAGAGTACAGTACATGTGTGAAAACCTCCTCTTAAGACGCGTTTAGAACGCGTTCCTAGATAGCCGAGGAATTACTTAAAGAGGAGACACTGTCAGATTTGGAATCTGAGTAGTGTAAGCAAGCCTTGAAATCCAATATGGATTCCATATACTCAAACCAAGTTTTGACCTTGGTTGATCCACCTGATAGGATCAAGCTTGTGGAGCTTCGAGTGAATGAAAGCATTACAACCTTCTTGACGGTTGAAATGCAAAAGTCCATTTGGATTGTGTTTACCACATCCTCATATTCTGACTATGAGATATGATAAATGAATATGAGAACTATCTTGTTCAATATGAGATTGAAAGAGACTAAAATAAGGTATTTCTATAAATCTCATATTCAGTGGGAGTATGCATAAGGTATGCAAATCCCTAAAGTCAATCTGTGGATTGATAAAGGCTTCTAGGAGTTAAACAATTCGATTCCATAGGATAGCCAAATTGTTTGACACAGATGGAAGTCGAATAAGTCTCAAAAGTGTACATATGAAAGTTAGTGATGTAAGAGTCAATTTTTGGTTCTTTAGAAGACGACATCCTTCTCATTAGGAATGTCAAGGATGACGTGAAAGTTACCAATTCTTGTTTAAGAAACAATTTGACATGAAAGATCTTAGTAATTATTCTTGATTATCGACATTGAGATCTATGGAAGATAGATCTAAGAGAATAAGAGAATTATCACAAAAGAGTGCATAAACAAAGGTACTAAAAGGAGTTTAGTATAGACAATGGAACATCTCTTTTGAAGAGGAGTGTCCTAAGATAACTTTCAGAAAGTTGGAATGTCCAAATACCCCTTTAAAGGAAAGGGTGCATATTGTGTGAAAAGTTATGTACTAAATTAGATATGGCGCAACACTAAGCGTAGTGGACCGAATCTAATATGACCTCAAAGAAGGTCATTAGATTTCTGTAAAGGATGTCCTCAGAGTACTTGAGAAGAAATGAGGATATGTATTAGTTTACAGAGCCCAAAAGATCTTGTCATTGAAAGGATATTTTGATATAATTGTTGCATCAGACATAGATGATTGTAAATCATTGAAATGATACAATTTCTGCCTAAATGCCAGAGCAACGTGTTGCAAACATTCCAAGCACGAAAGTTGCAAAAATCTAGACTATTGTAGTGGAGTACTTAGTCTTATTGAATACCGCTAAGTTAAGTGTTTGGGTAAGAAACTCCATCTAACTAGTTAGATGAAGTTCCTAGCATGAAATAACTTCATTATCATATCGTATGAATAAATGGATGGTTACTCAAGTAAGAGAACCAAGACCTCACCAAGAAACTGAACACGTGATTACGAATCACTTTATAAGGAAAACGTGTTTCCTTAGAGATGTGTAAATAAGAGGGTTACACCAGCAGAGAACATAGCAGATCCACTTTGGAAAAGTCCAAAGTCAATAGGCTCTCAAAATACATCTTGAGAAGATGGGACCTAGAGTACCTTAATGGCTTTTACGGGCAAGTGGGAGATTGTTGGAAAAGTGCCCTAGAAAGCTGATTAGTCATAATCCATTTTGGGACTTTCCTAATATCACAGACAATCTTTAAATAATATACGATTGATTAATATCATAGGCAAACACTTCTTTATATGCCAATACATGTTTTTGTGTGTTTCCATTATGTGCGCATGTATTAGAACTCCCCTAATCAATATGACTTATAGGACTCAACCATTTAGGCGAAATGGTTCATGAAACGAGCCCTATATCACATAAGTCATGATTAGTAAAATACTCCAAGTTGATGAGTCCTACAGACAGTGGGAGTGTCAACCTGACTCCTTTAAGGCTTGTTTGTGGGATCACGCCCTTAAGAAGGACCACCTTGTTTCATGGAGGTGCAAAGTGTATAGTTGATACGTGCGTGATATATGAGGGTGTTTACTTCCATAAGTAAGTTCACTGAGGTGCCCCATGTGAGAAGATTCCTAAATGGGAAAGGAAGTTTCTATTTCAGAAAATGGAAACTTTTAGATTATGAAATATCTCACGAGTCATTTATGTGATTAATTGATCCTTAGACTTGAGGTTCCATATCACTTTATGAGTTAACTCTGTAGTCTTAGGTATAAGATTTAAAGGGTGTCGCCTTAGACAACTGATTCAAGGCTTATGCTGGGGCTGCACAAGTGATTCATGAAAATGAATGAGAATCAAGAAAGGACCTACACTTGCATTTGCAAGGTGATCTCTTATTGTGTAAGTCCTTCATATGCCATATGGAGTCATTGGCCAAGGCAATAGATCAAGACATCAAGAAAAGGGTTTCTTGGATTGAGATCAAATAGATATGAAATGCACTTAGCTTTACGACCAGATTATTAGGGTTCTGATTATTCTCTTACCCTAGATCTTGGTTGAGAGACAGTAAGTAGGAGGATTGTATCTCACATGAATCAATGACTTAAAGGTTCTATCGAATCGAGACATTCTTATTCAGCTAGGGGTCAAACACCTGTTGCTAGACTATGTTCGTTTGATCTGTGGACTGATTAATTAATTAGAGAATTAATTAATTGGGGTCACTGCTAATTGAATTAAGAACCTAGAGGGTCACACACAACAACCCGGTCACGTGGGTTAAGGCTTAAATCGATTAAATGAGTTGATCGAACCATTAAGTGAATGGTGGGGTCCACACGTGCAAGTCACACGTGTGGAACACGTGTCCTTATGGACACGTGTAGTCACGTGTATGTATGTGTATAAATATTAAATAATTAATGTGTTAATTATTTAATGGACTTTGATTTAATTTTGAATTAATATTAAAGTTCTAATTTGGAGAAATAAAGTCTCATAAATAATTAATTATATTATTAGTCTTCAAGTTATTTATTGTAAAATTAATAATCTAAAAGAGTTAGATTAGAATCTTGCTTTCCAAGTTGATCAATAGGAAGACTTTTGGTCAAAGTAAGAGACTTAGTCTCCAAGCAAGAAATCCCTTTCCAAAGGAGTTTGGAATTCCTTGTCCAACAAGGAATAGGGTTCGAACCCTAACCCTATATAAGTGAGGGGTTCGAACCCCATAGAGGGTGATACAAAATTTCTCCTTCTCCATAATTATACACTAACCCCTTAGAGCCTAAACACCGAATATAGAACTAGCATCCTCCCTATTCGGATCGTGGTCGCGGTTGGTGGACTATTTCTCTAGAGGGCTTCTATCGTGAAGTCTTGAAAAATTCGAAGGAACTTTTGAGGATCAAGCAAAACGACCACAAGGGCTGGTGAAACGATTCTGAACCCAGCAGAATAGGAGTGAAAAAATCGAACCAAAGAAGAAGGCGAAAACCGTTCGTCCATATCCTGAAGGATGAATTTTTTCACGAGGGTTTTATGGCAGGCAGATTTCTACTTTCGCAAAACTGGTTTTCGAAGGGAGTTTCAATCATGCCTTTCTCGTTTCATGTTTCTTTCTTTATATTATATTGTTAAGCACTTTCCCTAACATGATTTGAATCTAGGTTGGTGTGGATTGTTGTCCCTACAATGGATTCTAAAGTAGAAAGAGATTTTCGAGGGACGGGTTGCCATTACCGCATGAAACGCGTTCGAGGGCGGCTCAA
Organism: Lantana camara; assembly: GCA_037501455.1. Classification (NCBI taxonomy): domain Eukaryota; kingdom Viridiplantae; phylum Streptophyta; class Magnoliopsida; order Lamiales; family Verbenaceae; genus Lantana; species Lantana camara. Next base: position 116,886,011 of record CM074857.1, read on the forward strand.
AACGTGTCAAGAAAGCTACTACCTAAGTGAGTTTTCTTGATCTCTACGAATCTGGAAATAGGAATTGCAAGTTTTCGATTCTATCTTTTGGGAAAATTTTTAAATTTCCGCTGCGTTTCTATCTCGTTTTCCCAACATGTACAAGCTCGGGTTTAACAAGAAATAGATCATGGCATCGGATGACAGCATTAAGCACTTTGTTAAAATGTATACATACAGTCCTTGTTGACCGTTTGAAAACTTTGTTAACAACTCATAACTTCTGATGATGCCCAAGAATACTTAAGAACATTGCCACCTACTCATGAACGGACACACTGCGTGTTGCTATAATACCTCCCCTTTGTTCTAGAACAACACAAAGATTCCGAAACGCAGAACGCCCTAACCTCAGGATGTCTATGCAGTCTTGTTCAGTGGACGATATCAGACCAACCATGTAGTATTTGATCAGGAATCTTAGCAATCATACTGTAGTGCCTACGAACTAAACGTCGATTGCGTCTTCGTCTGATGATACCAGATCTCATAGCACAAACAACAACAAACAAAAAATGCGTAATTTGCCTTCTCAGGACTTCAAGGACTACTAAAACTTCACGATCTTCATCATCAAAATCCATCACAACGAATACAGACACTCTACAAAATGATTGTCACATTTTCGGCAAATTACATGGTTAGGCGTAATGGATACCATATTTTCCATACCTTTAAAAACCCAACAATTTGAAAACTACAATTATACACAAACTACGGGGGTCGTACATTCAATCTCAATAACACTACAATTCACTTGGGCTATGAATAAGTAAAACTAAAAAGGGTTTCTTTCAAGTTTATCGTAATAACGTGACATAATTCTGAACTTATACATAGCTCCGATTATCTGAACAACAGCGATAAGATGAAGTCCTCGAATTCACAAACCTCTTGCGAAACAAAACGCCAAAGGGGAAAAACCTAGACGATAGCAAATTAGGTGAATTTGCCAATTCATTTATGTGTAGTCCAGCGACGCGGGTGAATTCGAAAACTGAAAAATTTTGGGGGCAATTGAAACGAAATTTCTGGCGGCCATTCCCGTAAAAAATACCGCCAAAGGTAAAGCTGCAATTTCAATGGCAAACCTATGTAAATACAATGAAACGCAAGGCCAATTTGTATTTTACCTTCATAAGCTATCGGTCGTGACTATTAAACACGCCTTTTTGGCGTGTGAAGAACCACATGACCTGGTACGCAAGTCACACGGGCTTGGGCCTTAAATGTGGGCTTTGCCATATGAAAAGTAAGCACCAAATAAGGCATGTTTAAGACCTCTAACATGCATTTTTCGGCCAAGTAAACATTCGCTAAGGATCTTATTCTTCACCAACCTCTGCTCTGAGGCCACTCTTACAATGGAGCAGATTTGCAAAAAGTTTCAAAAAATCGTTGGCACAAAGAATATTTGGAGAGAGAAAGACAACACAAGAGAAAGAAGGAAAACAAGAAAAAATTATCATTTTTCTCTCATATTATAACCAATTTTTAATTTTAATTCCAACCGTTGTCATGTATTCACATTACATTTATTCCATAATGTCACATTTTTCTTAAATTTGGTATCATTTACCAATTTTTGTCTAAATTTAAAGTTTGACCTTAAAAAATAACTTTTTACCCCCTTTTATTTTTTATATTTTTAACCCTACCACTGCTATTTAAATTCTATATTTTCACCCTAAAGAAAATATATAATATATTATATCTAATTTATATAATAAATACATATTATATAATATATATTATAACAAAATGTATATTATAACAAAATGTATATTATAAATTAAAATTATATAATAATGGAAAAATCTTTGAATAGTACCAAAAAGTTGAAAAAATTCCTTTTAGGTCCCCAGTTTTGAAAAAGTTCTCATTCATTCCCCAATTGAAAAACAAAATTCCTTTTATGTCCCCACAAACAGTACATGTTCGTACATTGTCTTTAGGAATTGCGTACATTTTTTAGAGAATTGCGTATAAAAATCTCAAAATGTCGTATATACGAGATTCCGGGATTTTCATACGCAATTCCCTAAAAAATGTACGCAATTCCTGAATTATTATACAACCTTGGGGAGTGAAAAGGAATTTTGTTTTTCAATTGGGGAGTGAACAGGAACTTTTTCAAAATTGCGCAGTGAAAAGGAAATTCAGTTTACACTTGGGGATTTTTGAGGAATTATCCCTATAATTATAATATATGCGTGTATAATATATATATGATTTTTATGCACGTAGTATATATAATACACTTTCTTCTTTGTCCATTTCCGGTTTCATAACATCTTTGTCCATTGCTTTGCCGCTTGGAATTTTCATTTCAACCCCACCAGAAAAGTTATCTTTGATGGTCCGATGCTTCAGAATACTGCTCGATGAATGTACTTGTTGGTCACAGCTTAAACAAATCCATGGCCTGCTCACAACCTCCGGCCTCTCCAAAGACGACCCCTTCGCGTGGAAAATACTATCTTTCGCTGCAACTTCTGCTTCCTTCAACATAGACTATGCTCATCGCTTATTTCTTCAGCTCCCCAGCCCCACGCTCTTCCATTACAACGCTATTATAAGGGGCTATTCCAAAAGCAAAAACCCAAGTAAATGCATTTATATGTTTGCTCAAATGTTGCAAAATGGCGTTGTTCCCGACTATCTGACGTACCCCTTTCTTGCTAAGGCTTCGGCTCGGCTTTCGGACTCGGAGATTGGAGGGTGTGTTCACGGACATGTGTTGAGAAATGGGTTTATGTCTGACGTTTTTATTTCTAATTCTTTGATCCATATGTATGGTGCTTGTGGTGAAATTGGAAGTGGACGGAAGGTGTTTGATGAAATGCGGGTTAGGAATTTGGTTTCTTGGAACTCTATGTTGGATGGGTACGCCAAGTGTGGGGATGTGATTTCAATGAGGGATGTGTTCGACGTAATGCCTGAGAGGGATGTTGTCTCCTGGAGTGCCTTAGTGGATGGGTATGTGAAGGCTGGCGATCACGCGGAAGCATTGGCTGTCTTTGAGAAAATGACAGTATATGGGCCTAAGGCAAATGAGGTGACGATGGTTAGTGTTTTATGTGCCTGTTCTCACTTGGGTGCACTCGATCGAGGAAGGGCCATGCACCAATATATAGTTGAACAATCGTTGCCCTTAACTCTCGTCTTGAGTACGTCCCTCGTGGACATGTATGCAAAATGTGGTGCAATTGAGGAGGCTTTGGTCGTGTTTCGTGAGGCTTCAACAAGAAAAACCGATGTCTTGATATGGAATGCCATGATTGGAGGGCTTGCTACTCATGGCTTTACTTTAAAGGCATTGGAGACTTATGTTCAAATGCTTGATTTTGGAATCCGACCGGATGAGATCACTTATTTGTGCCTACTAAGTGCTTGTGCTCACGGAGGACTAGTAAAGGAGGCATGGAAGTTTTTCAACTCTATCACCGACAACGGAATGGTGCCAAAGAGTGAGCATTATGCTTGCATGGTCGATGTTCTAGCTCGTGCAGGTCACTTAGAGGAAGCATATGAGTTTGTATCTCAAATGCCAATGGAACCCTCTGCTTCTCTTTTAGGTGCGTTGTTTAATGGCTGTATAAACCATAGAAAGTTTGATCTTGCAGAGATAGTGGGGAAAAGGCTTATTGAGTTGGATCCCAGACATGATGGTAGATATATTGGATTATCGAATGTTTATGCAGTTATAAGGCGTTGGGACAAAGCAAGAAGCACACGGGAAGCAATGGAGTCGAGAGGTGTGAGGAAGTTGCCTGGATATAGCGTTGTCGAGGTTCTTGGTTCTCTTCATAGATTCATTGCTCATGATAAGTCACATGCAGAAACGGAAGAAATTTATTTGATGTTAAGAGTGATTGGGGAGGAGATGAAATTGAAAATAAATTCTTTTAGGCAAGAAATGATTGGCAGTCCAATTGAGGATGATCTTGTAAGATAAAACTGGAGATTTGAAGGTTTTAAGGTTTTTCAAAGTTCAAACTCAGATTAAATTAAAACTAACTGTATTTCTTAAGTACCAAACTAGTCGAGTTATACTTTCCACCTCAGTTAAGCTCGTCCAAATTCTATTTGATTAGTAACTAAACTAATTTAAACAAAGATTCGAATTCAACAAGAAATTCAAACCAAATCCGAAAATTAATTCATTTGTCTCGATTTGGTTCATTTAGACCCGAGGTCACAACTGGGGTTCGTTTAAACCCGTGCTCACAGCCGGGCTCGTATAAGAATTTGGCAATATTGAGCGTCATTCAGTTTGAATACAAGGTATAGACCAAGATCAAAATTAATTCTCAAATATACAGTTTCTCTGCAATGATCTCTCATGCAGTGGATCTCAATAGTTACATATAAAGAAACTATCCTCACAAATATAGTTTGAAACTTTTCAGCTATGGACAACTCAAAACTATTTAAAACATATGGATTACAGAACATATTCTAACAACGGAAAAATCTTAGTTGCAGGTCGGTATAATGTAGAAAGAGACTTTATTTTTCTTAGCAACCAAATATTTGCTCGTGCTTGTTATAGACAATTTGACATGCCGTTGTGGATAGTAACAGTTAAGCTGAGAACACTAAACAACAGATACAGTCTCGAGAAGCTTATCTACATACTCTTTGAGTTTAGCTTTTGTTATAGCACCCTCCCGTCTGCTATCTGGAACTTCCTGCCCATTTTGGAACAAGATCAATGCGGGCAATCCGTATACCTTGTATTCCTCAATCAGTCGAGGGTTTGCATCGTGATCGATTTTCACAACCGTCAGTTTATCTTGATATTCCTGTTGGTTGCATAAGAGAATAAACATAAATAAGGAAATAACTCCAACAAGGAAGATAAGCACTAATGAGCCCCAAGACCCATTCAGTTCCTAAGATGTAATGTAACCAGTACATTTCTACTCAGTCGCAGTTGCACCTCACCCAACCAAAACACTAAAATAAATAAAGAAATAATAAAATAAAAGAACAGTGGAAGTTTGGAGTTGCCGAGGGAAACAAGAAAGAAAACTAATACTGCAAGAAATATTACACCAGATGTCTAATACATAGATTTGTGATATGTGCTTCAACCAAAACTATTAAGTCTGCCATAAAGTATAAAATAACACACGCTTCTCATGTTCCCGAGCTCCTGATGGTAGAAAAACCGTGTGCTTTTAAACCGGTGTATTTTAAGTTGGACATACTATTTAGAGCCATAAATCACAACGAGGTTGGAACACTGTGCAACTGAACACAAATAACTCAGGCGTTATACGTGTAAGAGGTGAATAGAAGAGTACCACATAGTTCTCTCCCATCAATTCTAATCTGAAAACTATTCCTGAATCTCCCTAACACATCTTGCACAAGATCCATACTCAAGTCTCAACTGTCACCATTTTCCTCGACTTCGAATGCCAGCATAAGCTTCTTAATTCTACCCCTAACATTATAACACTACGAGGAACATGATGACTGCAGTCATAAACAACATAACGATAACAGATGAAGATATTAACGAATCATTCATCAGTAAAGGCAACAAGAGAAGTACTAACAATCACACATATGGGTATCAATATCACAATCTCATAGAATATGCAGGGAAGAACCGAATACATTCATTAATCCGAAGGCCTCGAACTCTAAATTCTTAGCCAGGTCTTAGGTTAGTCATCCCCATCCCATTTCAGTTGCTTTCGTCCCTCATCTCTGTCAACGAATTGTAAAGCTTGAGGACAGTAAACTAGAAATAATCCTAGCCCGAACTCTGACTAATTAACTGCATATTACTACAGTTCAATTCTTTTCTTGTCATCAGAGACACTCCAAGAAAGTAAGTTTCCGAGATTGGATTTACAAAATTTGGTGTTCTTCGTATGAAATCGAACGTAGAAAATTCTGGAATAAACTCAAACATTCAAATTGCACACAAAATCAATCACCAACGATCGAATAAAGGCGCAAAACGAATCAAATTACCAACTTCTCCGCCTCACCTGAGCAAGAGCCTGAACAGCCGGAGCGACCAAACGGCAGGGACCGCACCACGTGGCGACGAATTCAACTAGGACGGGGCGTTCCGACTTCAAAACGACATCGGAGAACTGAGTTTCGTCAATCTCCAAAACTCCGCCGCCGTCGCCAGCTCCACACTTTATCAGATTCCCGAACGGCGGCGGGTTTCTCCGGCTTCGCAACCGCAGATTGTTACCGATGCTGAACGGCGAAGAGCGAGGAGAATACGAGGGGAGAATATTGCAGATGACGGCTGCCGGAGCAGTCACCGCACGAACCGTAGGCACAGAACTGGAGGCGGGAGCTGATGCCATACTCATGGTGGAGAAGAGAGAGGATCGATGGTTCAGACTTCAGAGGCGAAGACTCTCTTGCCTCCGTGTGCCACCCATCTTTTTATTTATTTATCACTTTGAGTTTCATAGAAACTTTTTTTTTTTTTTTTCTCCCCTGAAAATGATGGAACCCCTTTTTGGACCCCAAAAAATCACTTTGATAGAACACCCAAAAAAAAAAGTTTAACTATTATTTGTCAATTTATAATTTTACAATATATATGTGCGCGTGTATATATATATATATATATATATATATATATATAATTTTTGTGATGCAAATACAACTGAACAACTTTTTTTCCTCTAAATTTTTTTGAATACAGTTTGAACAACATTACCGTATTTAATTCACATGGATAGATAAAAATAATCATTGATTTTTCTATTTGATGGTGCCTAAATTTGATGTTAGGGTACAATTACTTAAAATTTGTTAAGGTGGGGATTATGGGTCAAGCATTCGGGGTTCGAGGTCTTGATATCCAACAAATAGTTTGGGATCAATTTTTGAGGGTCCTTCCCTGCTAGGAGCGAATATGAGGTTTAGAGTCCAAACTAAAATAAATTGAGGTTTTACCTAGTGTTGACACTCCAACATCCAAGTTAGTAAATTTTACAAAAAAGATTTAGTAAGCAGAATAGAAGGTAATAAATACACGAGTAGTTGCCAACCAAATAATATAAATGTTGGAGTATTTTTATGTAATTTTCTATTATTTGGTTGTCTGGTGAGATCAACCCTAAACTAATGGCCCAATAACATGAAGCGACATTGGTGGGTGACATCAACCCTAACATGGAGTGGTGGAGGTGAAGGCGAGCATATGATGGATTACAGAGCATTAATGGTCGTGCAGGACATTAAACATTCTTAACGATCGGACGCACGTAGCAACCCCTGATCCTCAAGTTGGGCTCTCAAATGGGGGATCTCCGAGTCGAATATGCCAACTCTCGGATGGTTCCGCCCGAGGGGAAACTATGCTTTCGACATTTCTGTTGAGATGAGTCCTAAGGGGTCCATAATGTTGATCGAACACCACATGGCGATGGTGGGTTCGTTTTGAGGGTGTTCACGTGGTATTTTCTAAACTTGGGCCACATCATTATTAATATTTTAGTTTGCATGTCAAAGAATAAATTGTTTCCTTAATTATAAAATTAAATTAAGGTCTCAAAATTTAGCATGGGGGTTTTGATCCATCGATCACTCAACTACTTATATTTGTGGTGTGTGGGATCGGATCAAACTATATAATTACAATAATAAGTTATCATTTATTTGGAGACGAAATATGTGATTAAGTTTGATCGAGCAAAAAACCCTGCTTGAGGCCCGATCGAGGATTCCGACGTGATCACTCTATTTGTTCAGGGGGAAACAGCCGTCCGACTACTCGAGACCTGCGTGGGTCGAAATAAACGTGAACTTCGAAACCAACTCGGGGAAGGTGGGTGTGAGACTCGGGTTGGTGCTCCGACGCTCAAGTCAGGTCCGATGGAGATGATCGAAATAATTGAGCGGTGAAAAGAGTTAGGTCAGAAAAACTTACCGTGCAATAAATGAGGGGGGGGTATTTATACAGAGAGGAGATAGAAGTTGCCGCCTCGACGTGTTGGCGTGGGGAGCTGACAGGTGCCCCATTAAGACCGTGCATTAAATGCGCGGTCGGCCACTTTGTCCTGCTAGTGGAATAGTGTGCTGGCCGGTCGAGGAGTTGGGTCAATCACAATGGCCTGGAGGTCCGACTGTGGGTCGATGGTCTACGCGGTAATTTATGCGGGTAAAAGGGTGTTCGAGCATGAGGGTCGAGAGGTATGCTCCGACCGAGGCTTGACCTTCGATCACATACGTGGGCAAGATGATTGGTCCAAATCGACAGCGGGTACATGCCACGTCATAAGCCCCCCGGAACATCATCTGCTAGGGCTGACGTGGCAGTGATGTTTCAGACCCCAAGAGTGGGACCCATTGTAATCATTGCGTCGTTTCATCTTCTCGATTCCCGTCCACTTTCACCCCTATAAATAGTTCCCTCTGTAAATTCATTTGTTACTTTTGCGAGAGAGAATTGAAGAGAGCTCCGAGCTATTTTCGATCGATTTAAGCGTTCTTTGAGTGTCGGATTTCCGGGTCGCTCGTTTTAGAAGAGGACAACCTTCGGTCTTTCAGACAACAAAAGGTAATACTTCCGATCTTTAACTCGGCCTCCTTTCTCTGTGTTTTTTTATTTTATTCTCGATCGCTTCGAGGGAGAGGTGTACCACTTCCCTCTTCAAAGGCTCCCTCTCTCTCGATTTGTTCGTATCCGACCCAAACAGTAAAACATGATTCTATCGTTGTAGGATGTCAACAAATCGAGCGGAGGCTGGCCCTAAGGGAATGGAAGTGGCAACCACAAGTGTGGGGTCGAGTTCGGATTCATCTGGATCGAGTTCGACATCGGATTCGGGGACGACTGTAGAGACAAGGTCGACGAATCCCCAAGGAAGAGATGAGGTTGTCGAGGTTGTGGAGGTCTCGGAACCTCTGCCTGGAGAGGAATCAATGGAGGTAGTTGTGCCTCGGGTATCGGGGGAGGTGACGTCGACTTCCAGTCGACTAGAGGAAGAGGAGGAAGAGGAAGAGGAAGAGGAAGAGGTGGAGAACCTCGAGCCAGAGGGTCGGCTGGTGAACGATCCTCGAGCCATCACTTGTTCGATATCGGAGGACAAGTTCGGGGAGATCCAAAACTGGTTGTTTGGGGGTGCTCCGGAGTATGGGGGTTATCGAGTAATAAGGCCCAGGGTCGGAGACAGGATGACCGATCTACCGACAAACTGCATCGCGATCAATTACTTGGCAGTTAAAAATGGGTTTAGCGTACCCATTTCCGAGGAGATGGTCGACTTTCTCAACACTCTTAGGATTAGCCCTCTACAGTTGATGCCCAACTCCTACGCAATGGTAAATGGGCTGAGGGCCTTGTTGAAGTGCTTGGGAATGAAGACCAACATATACTGCATTTCCGAGATCTTCCAGGCTGGGTTGACGACCGAGACCTCGAAGTCAGGCCCGGGGCACATTCAGCTTCAGTTGAAGAGTAATTATCAGGTTGTTAGGTCGCCAACTTCGTCGAATGGTAACGGATGGAAACAAAGGTTTGTTTTCATCGAGTGCGAGAAGGGTTGGCCCGGTCTGAAATATCCAGGATGGAGCTGGGTTCCTCGAGCAGACCTTCCAAGAAGGCAACCGGGCTGGCCGAACACTTTGATGGCAGCCCTAAGGATGTTAGCAAGTGTGGAGTCGGAAGATATGATCACTCCACAGTCACTGATCGAGCTAGGGCTCGCCCCAGGAGTCAAGAAATATTTCGACCCTGGTACCTCGATCGAATCTCTCGAAGTATCACACCTATCTGCTTCTGTTGTTTTGTTTGTTTTTTTTTTTTTGCAACTCTGTGATCGAGTGTAGTCCTTATTGCAGGCCAGTACATCATGTCGACCGCTTTGAACGCGAGGAGGAAGGAGATGGCTGAGCTCAAGAAGGCGGCCGAGAAGAAGAAAATGCCTCGGCCGACCCAGGCGGAAATAGCTGCCGCGACCGACGCAATGGTCGATGCTCTACCCGGGGTTCTCTCAATGAGAACGAGTGATGCCCCTGAGAAGAGGGGAAGAGCCCCCTCGGGGGTCGAAAACCTGGAAGCCCCCCAGTCCAAAAAGCAAAAAACCAAAGGCCAACCGAAGTCAGGGGTTGGAGCCGACAAGAATAAGGGTCGAGAGAAGACCCCCATGCTCCCAATGCCACCAACGCTTGGTCCGACCATCGAGGTCCAGGTCGGAGATTTCTCGGCTCCTCCCAACCAGGGTCGGGGGGCCATCGTTCCCCGAAACGTCGCCAGTATCTTATCGGGGGTGCGAAGGCCTCCGACCGGATCTTCATCGGGGACCGTTGTGCCGTGGAAGCCCAGCGACGAGGAGAAAAAGATGTTCTTCGACTATCCGATCATCGAGGAACCCCACTTTCCTTGTGGCCTTTCGAGCGTCAACGAGAAAGGCGAGCCCAGACGGGTCGGTACTGCGCCCAAGGATTACAATGCGCTCGGGGCATTGTACAGTTCGATCCAGACCACGGTCGACCACAAGGAAAGGATGGCGCTATCCGATGACGAGATCGAAGCGTCGTGGGTCCCGAAGTATTTTACTGTAAGTATGCTTGTAAAATTGTGTTTTTCCCAAGTATTGGATCGAAGTTGCTGAAGGTCGATGATTCTTTGCAGATGGGTCAGGACTTCTTCCAGGTGGCTCGGAGGGGATGGGTTCACCGGCAGCTGAGGACGAGAGCTGAGCAACAGGTCGAGAGGATGAGGATCGAGATAGAAGAGAAGGACAAGAAGTTGGCTGAGGCCAACAAAGACAAGGAGAAGCTCGATCACGACCTCCTGGAAGCTATCGAACATCTCTCAGAGGTCGAGAAGAAACTGAAGACGGCCGAGGGACGGGTGTTGAGGTCGATCGAAGAAGAAGCCGACGCGAGGGCCCGTGGCTTAGCGGAGGGGGAAAGGAAAGGTGCAAAGCTGGCCCTGGATCGATGCAAGAGGGGCCTGGCCGAATCCGTGAACGACCTCGAGCGTCGGGGCGTTTACAGGTTCATGAAGTCCAAGGCGTACGAGAAAGCAGTGTCGATTGCGAGCTTCAAAGACGTCGAGGAGGGCTTCAATTTGTGTCTAGCTCAAGTGCAGGCAGCCAAATACCTCCCGATGGACTATGATCAAGAAAAAGTCGGCCTGTTTCAAGATGATCCCCGGCCCGTCGACCCGGTTACTCGACCTTCTACTCCCGAGCCAAACTGGGATGAAGATGAGTTTGGTTTCGCCGTGAAGTTGGCCCGATCTAGGGCGGCGGGTGAGCCAGACGACATAGTTACCCAAGAGCTCGATCTTGACGCTTCGTTCGACCCGAAGGACATGTGCCCAGAATATTTTGGGGATGGGGTTATCGTTCCGATCGAGGAGGGAACCGGACCCTAGGCAACCGAGGAGTGAGTCGGAGAGAATGAACTAGCCCTATCTCTGTACTCGGAAGTCTTTTGTTGGGTGGAATTCAATTTTTCAAAGTTTCGACTGTTGGGGTCGGACTTTTGTAGTTGCTGGCTCGAGATTCACCTGTAAATAGGTAGGAATCCGAGCGTTTGTTGCTCCCGTTTGTAAAATCCAAATTTGGAAGAGTGTGATCGAAAAGTTATGATCGATGCACTTTATTTTAAATATATTATGTAAGTTCTCTTCTGGGTTTTAATGAATGTCTTTAAGTATTCTCTCGAGTTTCTTTGGTGTTTAACTTTTCATGTTAATCGATAGCTATGATCGAGAGGACGTTGAGGCAAGACTGCTCTAATCTTTCGAGACATATAAGACATTAGTACGGGCGTCGTATAATCACAAGTATATGATCGAATAACATGAGTGTCGAAAGACAAGAGAAAACTTTATTAACTAATCGACCAGAAAATTTGCATAATATGTTTACAAGTAATACTTCTTCAAGTTGTGAGCATTCCATGATCGAGGCAACGGCTGTCCATCGAGATCTTCGAGATGATATGCTCGATTCTTACCTATCTCGACAACACGGAAGGGTCCTTCCCAGTTAGCGTCGAGCTTGCCCACGTGTTTAGTGACTTCAACCTTTTTAAGGACCAGATCTCCGACTTGAATGTGGAGCGGTTGCAAGTTTTTGTTGTAGGCTCGAGCGGTTGTGGCTCGATATTGTTGCATCTTCATGTTTTCTTTTTCTCTGGTATCGCTTATTGTGTCGAGATCAAAGGCTCTTAACTCGTCGTTCTGCTGGCGGTGAAAATGAGCCACTCGAGGGGATTGATGCATAATTTCGGCTGGGATCATGGCTTCCGAACCATACACCATGGCGAAGGGTGTTTGACCAGTTGGGATTCGAGGGGTAGTTCGATATGCCCATAGGACACCTTCAAGTTCATCAACCCGATAGCTTTTCTTAGCTTCGAGTCGCGTACACAAATTATGTATGATGGTTCGATTGGTAACCTCGACCTGCCCATTAGCCTGAGGATGTCCGACCGACGTGAACCTTTGGCTGATCTTGAAGTCCGAACAGTAGGCTCTGAAACTTGAACTTCGAAACTGGGGTCCATTATCGCATACTATGACTCGAGGTATTCCAAATCGAGTGATGATGTGTTTCCAAAGGAAGTCTTCTAGCGCATGAAAGGTGATTTTTGCAACTGCTAAGGCTTCGACCCATTTAGAGAAATAATCGATCGCTACAATGATGAACTGTCTTTGTTGAGTTGCTATCGGAAAAGGGCCGATTATGTCGATTCCCCATTGTTCAAAAGGCCAGCACGACCCGATCGGAATCATGTCTGCAGGGTGCTGATGGGTCAAATTGGCATGTTTCTGATAACGATCGCACCTTCTCACAAATTCGAGCGCATCCTTGCGTAGGGTAGGCCAGAAGAATCCAGATCGAGATACCTTCAGGGTTAATGATCGTCCCCCGGCATGGTTCCCACACGATCCTTCATGGACCTCGGCTAAGACCTGTCGACCATCTGATGGTCGAAGGCACCGTTTTGTCGGACCGATGATTGAACGCTTATATAGGCGACCCTCTTAGTCTAGTGCATAGCTTAATGCGCGCTGCTTGAGTCTCCTTGCTTCGACCGATTCCTCGGGTAAAGTGTCATCTTGTAAGTATAGGACTATCTCATCGAACCAACAAGGCTCAGCCGAGTCGATGGAGTGGATCACTGGAGGAGTAGGGTCAATTGATCGAGCAGATGATGCCATGAAGGTTATGGTCCGATCCTGTGTGCCTAGCGATCCGCTTGCGAATTTAGAAAACGTGTCTGCTCGAACATTCTCTTCTCGAGGAAGTTGTGAAATTCCGCATTCTTCGAATTCGGAGATGGCCTTCTTGACCAAGGCGAGATATTTGATCATGGATTCTTCTAGAGCCTCATATTCACCAGTGACTTGACCGGCGGCCAGCTGTGAATCGGTCAAGACTCGAAGTTTTTTGATGTTCTGCATTTTCGTAATTTTCAATCCTGATAAGAGAGCTTCGTACTCAGCCTCATTGTTTGTTGCAGGATATTCGAGAGCGATGGCGTATTCAATCTGTTGCCCATTCGAATCGGCGAGGGATACCCCGGCCCCTCCTCGGGAAGCGGTCGAGGAGCCATCGACCGATAGGGTCCAAATGGTTTGATCCACCTTTGTTGCTGAGTGAGGGTCTTTCTCGACCAAGAAATCGGCTAAGATTTGTGCTTGATACGCTACCCTGGGTCGATATGTTACTTCGAACTGTCCGAGTTCGATCGCCCACTTTGTGAGTCGACCCGAAACTTCTGGTTTGTCCATGACGGTTTTCAGCGGTTGATCGGTGAGGACAAGGATAGGGTGCGCTTGGAAGTATGGTCGAAGCTTGCGGGAAGTATGGACTACTGCGAGAGCAAACTTTTCGATCTCGAGGTAGCGAACCTCTGGTCCATGGAGGATTTTACTCACGTAGTACACAGGGAGATGTTTCCGATCTCGAACGGTAACCAGTACCGAGCTAATCGTCTCCTCCGATACGGCTAGATATAAATACATGGTCTCCCCATCGATTGGTTTAGCAAGCAGAGGTGGGGAGGTCAGGTATTTCTTTAGATCCTCAAGAGCTTGGTCGCATTATGGAGTCCATTCAAAATCCTTGATATTTCGTAAGATCTTAAAAAATGGCAAGTTCTTTTCTGAGGATCGGGCTATGAATCGATTGAGTGATATTATGCGACCCACTAGCCTTTGTACGTCGTGGATCGAGTTGGGTATCGGCAGAAGTTGAATAGCTTTTATCTTGGCGGGGTTGGCCTCGATTCCCCTCTGGCTAACCATGTATCCGAGAAATTTACCACCGTCGACCCCGAAGGTACACTTGGCTGGGTTGAGCTTTAAATTGTATTTTCGGAGGAGGTCGAAGGTTCTCTTCAAGTGGTCGAGGTGGTCGATGGCCTTCTCGCTTTTGATCAGCATGTCATCGACATATACTTCGATGGTATCTCCGATCTCAGACTCGAAAACCTTGTTCATCATCATTTGGTATGTTGCGCCTGCATTCTTGAGTCCGAATGACATAACCTTGAAACAGTAAATGCCATTGAAAACTATGAAAGCAGTTTTAGGTTGATCCTCAATGGCCATGAAAATTTGGTAATATCCTTGGAAGGCATCCATTATGCTCAATCGTTCACATCCAGCAGTAGAGTCGACCAGTTGATCGATCTGTGGCAGCAGATAGGGATCCATCGGACATGCCTTATTCAAGTCGGTGAAGTCATTGCACATCCACCATTTCCCTCCCGGTTTGGGTACAAGGATAACATTGCACAGCCACTCGACGTATTGGATCGGCAGGATATATCTGGCATCGAGGAGTTTGTTAACTTCGGCCTCGATGATGGCATTGCGAGAGTCGCTTTGAGAGCGTAACTTTTGTCTGACCGGTCTGTAGGATGGGTCGACATTCAGGTGGTGTTCGATCACCTTCCTGTCAACTCCTACAAGGTCGGAAGCGCTCCAAGCAAAAACATCGACGTTGTCTCGGAGAAATTGTACGAGCATGCACTGCTCTTTTCCATTTCGACCAGCTCCAATACGTGTGATTTTTTCCGTCTGCCCTGGAATTAGTTGAATTTCTTCAAGCTCCTCCGTAGGCTCAAGTTTTTTGTCCTCCTGCTTCTTTCTTTTCGCAGCATGAGAAGAGCTCATCTTCTTTGAGTTTTCTGGGTCGACTGCCTCGTGATCTACAAATTCATCCTCGGTGATGGGATCGTCGATGATCAGAGGTACATGCTTCTCTGGGGAAATCTTGGGCTTGTCCAGTAAGATGGAGTAACAACTCCAAGCGGTCGGTATATCACACCTTAATTCGCCGACCCCGGCTGGGGTGGGTAATTTGACCATTTGGTGATAAGTGGATATGGCCGTTCGGAAATCGATAAGACCTGGTCGGCCAAAAATGATGTTGTATGCAGAGGGCAGCTCGACGATGAGATATTCGATCTCTCGTGTAGCTCGTCGGGGCAACGTGCCCATGGATGTGATCAATCGTACCCGACCCTTGGTGTAAACCTCTGCGCCTCCGAATCCTGTAAGAGGGGTTCGAATGGGATCTAGGAGTAATTTATCATGTAAATTCATACGAACAAGAGTCGAGTAAAGGATAATATTGCTTGAACTTCCATTATCTATCAAAGTGCGGGATACAGCAAAGTTGGCAACGTCGAGCGTGACGACCATAGGACAACTAGGTGTCTCGCTCGAGCATCCCGGTATATTAGTTACATCATTCTCGTTAAATACTATCTCTTCATTGATCCAAGCGTCTTCCGATCGAACATGCATAACTTCTCGAGGTCCATAGAAGCCCTGAGCAGCTGCTCATCGCGTCTTTTTTCGAGCGGACCTTGAATCTCCTCCAGAGGGTCCTCCCGAAATCATGTCAATCCGACCGAGACATGGTCGATTATGGGGGTCGCGCTCTGTCGGAGGCTTGGCTTGTCTTTGCTTGGGCGCTCTATCGAGAAGGTCTCGATTCCGAGCATTGTCATCCATCTTCCTCACAAACTCTTGGAGATGACCTCCCTTGATTAGACGTTCGATCTCCTCGAGCAATGCATTGCACTCGGAAGTGTTATGCCCCTTCTGTTGGTGAAAGTTGCAGAACTTGTTGCTCTCCCGAGTCTTGGGAGTTTCTCGCATCGATTTAGGTTTTTTCAGAAGAGCTGGGTCGATGACATTATAGATTTCATCGACCGGGCGTGTCAACTGTGTGTAGTGTTTCCGAGCAGTGGACCCTGCCGGTGTTTCGGCTTTGGGACGGACGTCTTGCTTGATGGGTCGGTTAACATCTGTTTTCCGATTGGGAATCGGACTCCTCTGAGAACTCTCCAATTCTTCAAGTTGCATCCAATCGCAAGCGGCTGCTTGGATATCCGCCAAATTCTTTGGTTTTTGCAAGAAGATATATCGAGCAGCTTCGATGTTGACCAGAGCCTTGTGAACAATGGGTCTCAAAAGATCGATGCTTGGCTCTTCGGTTTTGACCACTGCTTGTGAAAAGCGAGTGAAGAAATCTCGAAGTGACTCGTTAGGAGCTTGTTTAATAGTATAAAGGTAGGTCGGAGGTAGCTTGTCTCTTTTCATGGCAGAGAACTGAGGTTTGAATCGGTCCACCAAGACCTTATAGGAAGGTATGGATCGAGGAGGCAGTCACGAGAACCGTTCCAGAGCCGGGCCATCAAGAGTTGTGACAAAGAGTTTAGCCCAAATGTCCGGTGAGTGACCGAACATGCTAGGTTGCATCTCGAGGCGCGACACGTGCTTTTCAGGGTCAGTCGACCCGTTATAGGTGGGCAACCCAGTGGGGATCTTTTCGTCGTTGGTGGATTCAATGATGGAGTCACAAAACGGAGACTGAGCTTCTCTCTCGCTACGATATCTCCATGGTCGGACTGGTCGGGGGATCGATGGTGTACGCCGGGGTGATCTAGACCGCTCTCGCCGAGTCGAACGGGATCGGCTGGGGGAATGGCTATGCGACCCCTGACTCTCAGTCCTGTGCCGACTACCCGATCGACCTGAACAGGGTGGTATCTTATTTCGAAGGTCATTTGATCTGACAATACGCCCTCTATTCGATCTCTGGATCTGATTGACTCGCCCGTGGGGCCCGAGTCGACTGAATATTCCATTCGAATCGTGAGGGGATGAATTGTGCCGGGAAGGGCTTCTTTCCCTTCGAGGTCCACACCGTACGCGGTCATTGTTTTCTCCTCTAGAATGGGATAGTCGGGATACACCTTGCCCACGACGACTGTCATTACGATGTATTCTGGTGTCGGTGGGGGTCCTAAAATCGACCTCATCATTCGGGCGGAATGATAATCGATCTTGAACTGACCTTCGAGCACTCCCTTGTGCGGGCAATGGTTGTTGATGCTGAAGTGGAGGCAGTACATTCTGCCCAATTCCAGCCCAATATGTGACAGGTGGTTGGTATTGCACCGGATGTACATACCCAAGATGATTCATCTGGGGTTGGATAATCTCCACTGGTCGAGTTTGCGGGCATTCTGGCATCCGAGCCTCTCTTCCCTCCGCAGCAGCTGCTATAGCCTCATCTCGACAAGCTTTCAAGTACTTATCTATCTCGGGTATCGAGTAGACTAGCTGTGGCGAGATGGTGGTGGGAACAACGACCTGCAGAGGTATTTGAGGG
The DNA here is from genome assembly GCA_037501455.1 of Lantana camara. NCBI lineage: Eukaryota > Viridiplantae > Streptophyta > Magnoliopsida > Lamiales > Verbenaceae > Lantana > Lantana camara. The sequence goes on from CM074857.1 coordinate 116,903,698, forward strand.
ATGACTTCCCGACCGTTCACGTCGAATAGGCGATTGCTTGTGACATTGCGAGTAGTCATGTTCGATGGCTTGTTGTTGCGTTTCCCACAGACGGCGCCAAATGATCGAGCAAAAAACCCTGCTTGAGGTCCGATCGAGGATTCCGACGTGATCACTCTATTTGTTCAGGGGGAAACAGCCGTCCGACTACTCGAGACCTGCGTGGGTCAAAATAAACGTGAACTTCGAAACCAACTCGGGAAAGGTGGGTGTGAGACCCGGGTTGGTGCTCCGACGCTCAAGTCAGGTCCGATGGAGATGATCGAAATAATTGAGCGGTGAAGAGAGTTAGGTCAGAAAAACTTACCGTGCAATAAATGAGGAGGAGGTATTTATACAGAGAGGAGATAGAAGTTGCCGCCTCGACGTGTTGGCGTGGGGAGCTGACAGGTGCCCCATTAAGACCGTGCATTAAATGCGCGGTCGGCCACTTTGTCCAGCTAGTGGAATAGTGTGCTGGCCGGTCGAGGGGTTGGGTCGATCACAACGGCCTGGAGGTCCGACTGTGGGTCGATGGTCTACGAGGTAATTTATGTGGGTAAAAGGGTGTTCGAGCATGAGGGTCGAGAGGTATGCTCCGACCGAGGCTTGACCTTCGATCACATACGTGGGCAAGATGATTGGTCCAAATCGACAGCGGGTACATGCCACGTCAAAGTTAGTATGGAATTTTAACTTATCAATTCCACTATTTTATGATGCTTGTAAAGGTTATGGTAGTTAGATAGTCTCACATTTTTAGTTTAGTAAATGTTAGTTATGCAAAAAACAATTTGAGTAATTTTTATTGGACTTATAACTTATTAGTTGGAGATTAATTTGGGTTAACAATAAAAAGTTTTGTGTTGTATACTCGAATTTGTAGAAAATATTTCAAAAAATTTGTATATTTTATATGTTAAATTACATTTACTTTAATGAATTGTAACCTTACTTAATTGTAATATCACCTAATCACACCAGCTTTTCATGAGTTTATAATAGATGTTAATTATTGAATAGTAGTGGGTTTGAGGTGGATCAACAATTAGGTAATTTAAACCCGAATAACTTAATATCACCTAATTAACATAAAACTAATTTAAATTAAATTTTTTTTAAAAAAGTTCTAATCTCCGGTATCTACTACTTTGTAAATATATTTTGTAAATAAAAGGATAATCAATGCATGTTTTTAGTGTTATATTATTTGATAACGTCGAAAATTGGTCGCCTTCGAAAGTGTGTGATCGGTTTTGAATTTCCGACGGATCAATTGAGTGTGGGTTCTTTTACCAAATCCATTTGTTTGGATTGAATCAGTTGAGTAGAAATTTCGTCAGAGTTTTGTTTTTTTTTTTTTTTTTTTTTCATTCTGGTGAAAAAAATGATATTTATACTCTCAGTTTGAGTTGGCGCGAGCTCGACCTGACTTAGTGGGCACAAGAATTGCGGACCACGTACTTAGATCGTGAGGTGGTTGAGGAGTGGGGACAACCGTCGACGTTGGGCTCTTGCTAAACGCTCAAGGGACGAGCACTTACAAGCCGAGCGCTTGCCTTAGCCAATTTTAAAGGATATGTCAAGCACTTACGAGGTGAGCACTTGATAAGACGAGCACTTGCCTTAGCCAATTATAGGACGAGTACTTGCCTTAGCCAATTTTTGGATGAGCAATTGCCTTAGCCAATTTTAAGGTATACGAGAGAGTTACTAAATTATTTTTCGCTACTATCAGTGGGTAACCGCTGCGCGCCAAATGCCAAACGCGCTCCAACTCGACCTCGCATTATGCGGACCTCGTCAAATGGGGACATCGCATTATGCAGACCTTGCATAATGCGGACCTCGTTCGGTGCGGACCTCGCATAATGGGGACCTCGTTCGATGCGGATCTCGCATAGTGCAGACCTCGCATAATGCGGACCTCATATAGTGCAGACATCGCAAGATGCGGACCTCACAAGATGGCCACTGCGCACCAGGTACGAGACGCGTTCGAGTTCCGCCTTGAGGGGCCTCGCTTGAGGTGGAACGCGAAGGAGCGGACCTCAACACTGAGAAATATTTTTGGCACTATCTTTTGCCCCCAACTCTTCGAGTATCGAATAATTGAGGCGCTCGTGGAGTAATCCTGAAATGTCCTCCCTTCGATTAGAATATTCTCGTTCACCCTTTCGATCCGAACTCGCTCTCAACTTCCTATCGCTAAGCCAAACGAAAGCCCTTGTTTATAAAGAAGGAAAGGATAAGTACAAGCGCCTGTAAAGGAGTGTTGTTGCTGACCTCGAAAGGGGAGTTCAGGACTTTGAAAGGGAGCTCGAAAAGGCCAACGTAGAGATTAACAGGAAGGAGAATGAGGTTCGTGTTCAGGCGAACCTTGTCTCTGGCCATAATGGGCATATTAAACTCCTCGAAGCTGAGAAGAAAGTCCTTCAGGACGACCTTGAACAGGTTAATGAGAAAATGACCGATGTCAACGGAGATCTGAAGAGGTGCAAGCTGAAGCTTGTGGAGAAAGGAGAGTTGCTCAAGGAGAGTGTGCGGGCTCGCACTGAGTTGAGCGCGAAGTTCGAAGAGTCCGAATGTGACGCGGCGATCAGGACACATGTTGAATTGATGGAAGAGATTAAGCGCTTTATGAGGAGCCATGTGTTCGAGGTTATAAGCGCCCTCAATAGTTATACGTAGATTCAAGAGGCATTTGAACGCGCCTATCACCAACTCGATCACATAGGGGCCATTCACAAGGATGTGAATGTGGATGACATTAGTCTCGGCAAGGACAGTGAGATGAGGCCCATCCTGGGCTAAGAGGGCACGACGGGACCCGACGCTAATGATCTTAGAAACCACGAGTTCGGGTTTACCTTGGATGAGCTCAACATTATACTTGCTGCCAAGGGAGCCACTCACGCAGCGGGTGAGGGCTTTTCTCTTGGAGGGAATGCTCAAGGCGAGCGTGTTAGGGATGAGGAGACTCAAGGTGAGTGCGATAGGGACGAGGAGGCTCGCGAGGAGCACGCTGTCAACGATGAGGGGGATGAGGAGGCTTGGGAGGAGCACGCCGTCAATTATGAGGTCGCGGCTGATGTGATTGGGGAAGTGGTTGTTGTTCCGGAGCGCTTCGAGGGGAGCGATGGTGATGCCGAATCTGTTATCGGCGATATCATCGATCACATTGACATATCTTGAGACACTTTGCTTAGCTTGTTCTGCTTTTATTTTTGAGAAGGGAGCCACTCGAGTTTGCCTTGTAGAGGGCCCGTGCAAAACTTTTTCAAGTTGTCCGCGTTCCATGGTTTAGGGAGCAGCGTATTGTTGGCGTCCGCTAAGCGATAAGCTTGACTTGTTGCTTCCATTTGAGTTGAGCGCTAACCTTAGTTGTTTTCGAGCTATCACCAGGGATGAGCTTAGTCTCTGTAAAGTCTCCGGTTGGCTTCAACCTTGTTTCTTTGTGCTCACTTTGTTTGGCTTTGAACTTGCGTTTTTTGGGATAAGTGATCCCTTTCGTATGAAGCATCTCGTCATCTTCCTCGTGTGCAGCTTCCAACGGCTTTGGGGTTTCTTGAATAGTCTAACATTTTTAGTTTAGTAAATGCTAGTTATGCAAAAAACAATTTGAGTAATTTTTATTGGACTTATAACTTATTAGTTGGAGATTAATTTGAGTTAACAATAAAAGGTTTTGTGTTTTATACTTGAATTTGTAGAAAATATTTCAAAAAATTTGTATATTTGATATATTAAATTACATTTACTTTTAATGAATTGTAACCTTACTTAATTGTAATCTCACCTAATCACACCAGCTTTTCATGAGTTTATAATAGATGTTAATTATTGAATAGTAGCGGGTTTGAGGTGGATCAACGATTAAGTAATTTAAACCCGAATAATTTAATATCACCTAATTAACATAAAACTAATTTAAATTAAATTTAAATAAAAAAATTTAATCTCCCGTATCTACTACTTTGTAAATATATTTTGTAAATAAAAGGATAAACAATGCATGTTTTTAGTATTATATTATTTGATAACGCCGAAACTTAGTCGCATTCGAAAGTATGTGATCGGCTTTGAATTTACGATGGATCAATTGAGTGTGGGTTCTTTTACCAGATCCATTTGTTTAGATTGAATCAGTTGAGTAGAAATTTCGTCAGAGTTTTGTTATTATTTTTTTTTTTTTTTTGGTTTCATTCTGATGAAAGAAATGATATTTATACTCTCGGTTTGAGTTGGCGCGAGCTTGACTTGACTTAGTGGACGCGAGAATTGCGGACCACGTACTTAGATCATGGGGTGGTTGGGGAGTGGGGGCAATCGTCGACGTTGGGCTCGTGCTAAGCGCTCAAGGGGTGAGCACTTACATGCCGAGCACTTACAAGCCGAGCGCTTGCCTTAGCCAATTTTAAAGGATATGCCAAGCACTTACGAGCTGAGCACTTGATAGGACGAGCACTTGCCTTAGCGAATTATAGGACGAACACTTATCTTAGCCAATTTTAAGGGATACATGGTTCATGGATAGTCTAAAATACGAGAGAGTTACTTGGTCACTTTTCGCTACTATCAGTGGGTAACCGTTGCGCGCCAAATGCCAAACACGCTCCAACTCAACCTCGTATTATGCAGACCTCGCATTATGCAGACCTTACATAATACGAACCTCGCAAGATGCGGACCTCGTTCGGTGGGGATCTCGCAAGATGCGGACCTCGCATAGTGCAGACCTCTTAAGATTTGAACCTTGTTCGGTGCGGACCTCGCATAATGCGAACCTCGCAAGATGTGGACCTCGTTCGGTGCAGACCTCGCATAATGCGGACCTCATTCGGTGCGGACCTCGCATAGTGCAGACCTCGCATAATGCGGACCTCGATAGGGACGAGGAGGCTCGCGATGAGCATGCCGTCAATGATAAGGGGGACGAGGAGGCTCGCGAGGAGCGCTCTGTCAATGATGAGGTCGTTGCTGATGCGATTGGGGAAGCGGGTATTGTTCCAGAGCGCTTCGAGGGGAATGATGGTGATGCCGAATCTGTTATCGGCGATATCATCGATCACATTGACATATCTTGAGACACTTTGCTTAGCTTGTTCTACTTTTATTTTCGAGAAGGGAGCCACTCGAGTTTGCTGTGTAGAGGGCCCGTGCGCCAAGCGATAAGCTTGACTTGTTGCTTCCCTTTGAGTTGAGCACTAACCTTAGTTGTTTTCGAGCTATCACCAGGGATGAGCTCAGTCTCTGTAAAGTCTCCGGTTGGCTTCAACCTTGTTTCTTTGTGCTCACTTTATTTGGCTTCCAACTTGTATTTTTGGGGATAAGTGATCCCTTTCGTATCAAGCATCTCGTCATCTTCCTCGTGAGCAGCTTCCAACGACTTTGGGGTTTCTTGAATAGGCTTAGGCTTTGCGGTTGAGAGCATATAGCACTCCCAAGCCTCTTTCAGCTAACAATTTGCTTCTCCTACCCCGTTAGGAGTTGGAAACTTCATTTTGCGATGGAACTCTGAATGAACGGCTTTGAACTTTGCAAGAGAGGGTCTCCCAAGAATCACGTTATATGGGAGGTTGACCTCGACCACCGTGTATATCAATGGGACTGTGGCTCTTTTTGGAGCACAACCTAGGGAGCTTGCCAATCTCACTTGGCCAATAGTGTACAACTCTGATTCGCCGAACCCGAAGAGAGGGGTCTCGATGGCCTCGAGTTCGACATCCTTGCCACACAACTTCTTGAAGGTGGAGAGTGGCAAGACGTTTATTGAACTGCCGCTATCTACCAACACCCTTTTGACCTTGGTGTTGTAGATATCGACATCGATTACCATCGGGCAATCTGAACACTCTTCATCCTCGTCAATCACAACATTATCGAAATTACGATCGGTGAAACCTACGACCTCACCTTTCTCTATGTGAATTGGACTCCTGGCTAAACCGTCGCCCTGCTTTCTTTCGCGAGGTCTTGGTATCACCATTCGTTGCTCCTCCCGTGATCATGTTCACAACTCCTCGAGTGGGCATATTGTCATCCAGCACCTGCTTGTCACCTTTACCCGCTCATCACTCGGGATACGTGCTACACGAGCGAGGTCGGCGAGGACTACGGGAGCGTGATCAGGTCCTGTCTTTTTATCTCTTGTAATTTCGATCCATAAACTTAACAAATTCCGACAGTTTGCCCCCGGCTACCAAGCATTGGATCTCATTCTCCAAACTAATGCACTCATTCGTATCATGTCCGTTTGGTTGATGAAATGCGAAGTAATTATCGGAGCGACAGTTTTTCTCACTTTGAGCCATTGGGCAGGGTTTTTTGAACATCTTGGAACCGGCTATGTTCAAGATCTCGGAGTTGCGTTTGGCGAGCTCAACTCATGGTCCCCCAATGAGAGGTCCCGCTCACCTTTCTCTATGCTCCTCCCGATTTAAGTTCCGTGATGGCCTGTCTTGATTACGCGCTCGTTTCATGTGCGCCGTATCCTCCTGCTCCATGTACTCACTTGCTATCCTCCGGAGCTGAACCATATCTTTGGGTCTTTGATGGGCAATAGCATCTCCACACTCTGTACTGATCTTGGAGTCATTTAGCCCTTGGTAAACCACTTGCCTAAGGAAATCGCCGGATGGAATTTGAACCTTGGTTAGTTCAGTACCAAAACGAGCGAAGAATTCCCGTAAAGTTTCATTGGGACCCTGCTCGACATTCCAGAGGTATATAGTGGGCAGCTTGGTTTCCTTCAAAGGCTGAAATGGCTATCGAATTGTTCGTACAGGTCATCAATGCTCCGAGGAAGCTGCTTGAACCAATCATAAGCGGTTTCCGAGAGCGAAGTAACGAAGATTTTGCACCAGAAGTCCAATGAATGTTAATACAAATGTATGAGGTGCTCGAAGGCTGTTAAGTGCTCATCGGGATCACCCGTACTATCATAGCGAGGAACGTTGGTGGGAACCTTTGAATTTCCTGCTCGTGCCATCGATATCTCATCGTAAAGTGGTGAGGCTCACTCAGCCCTCGATCTTCGAGGTCGTCTGTTCCTCCGACGAGGGAAGAGTTCGATGGGTCTCTCCCGATCGCCTCGGGCTGGCGGTGTGAGGGCTTGTCGACCACCTCCTCACCTCGACGCCATGCGGGCCGATGATGCGCTTCTTCTTGATCGCCAACCTGGACCCTTTCACGATCTTGCTTAGGGCAGTGCGCAGGTTCTGGTTCTCCACTTCCAACTGAGTAAGGCGGTCATTCTCTTTCTCTCTCACTCGGGTTTCAGCATGTTGAGCGGGATTGAGAGGATCTGTCTCCTTCTCGTCTTCCATCATGGTCTGTTTCCCATCACGTCGTACGAACGGAGACTTGGTCATCACCATCTGGAGGTGGGATAGGGTCTCGCACTTGGCACGGTCCCGCTACCGTTGGATTTTACCTGTACGAACGAGTGGGGGATCCATTCGAACAGGTAGTTCCTCTTATAGCGGACGGTTGACCATGCGTTCTGCTCCGCTTGTTAAGATGGTAGTGCGAGGTGGAGCAATGGTAACCTGGACTCCTCCAATCTGGGCTTGCGTTCCTTCTTGGAGTCCCGAGAAACAACAACGGGTTTAGTAGTTATGGGTTTAAACCTACTAGAATGTTATATGAATTTTGGCCTATTATGGTACCGAGAGCTTGCATGGGTTGCACGGGCAGACTGAAACCCACGGTTGCTCCGGTGAGGTTTCTCTTATGCGGGAACACCAGCGGTAGGTAGCACAACATGTCGACGTTCGCTTGACTTACTCGGATTGGGGATAGTCGCGGCGGTAAGCTAGAGTTTCGCTCGCCACGGCTAATGTTGTCAGATCCGGTCATTCATTCAAACAAAACACGAAAATTAACTTGAAGAAAGTTGGAAAAATGGTGGTTTCCCCACATACGACGCCAAACTGATAATGCCGAAAATTGGTCGCCTTCGAAAGTGTGTGATCGGCTTTGAATTTTCGACGGATCAATTGAGTGTGGGTTCTTTTATTAAATCCTTTTGTTTGGATTGAATCAGTCGAGTAGAAATTTCGTTAGAGTTTTGTTACGTTTTTTTTTTCTTTTTTTTTTCCATTCTGGTGAAAGAAATGATATTTATACTCTCGGTTTGAGTTGGCGAGAGCTCAACCTGACTTAGTAGGTGCGAGAATTGTGGACCACGTACTTAGATCGTGGAATGATTGGCGAGTGGGGGCAACCATCGACGTTGGGCTCGTGCTAAGCGCTCAAGGGGTGAGCACTTACAAGCCAAGTGCTTGCCTTAGTCAATTTTAAAGGATATGTCAAGCACTTACGAGCTGAGCACTTGATAGGACGAACACTTGCCTTAGCCAATTTTAAGGGATACGAGGTTCATGGATAGTATAAAATACGAGAGAGTTACTTGATCATTTTTCACTACTATCAATGGGTAACCGCTGTGCGCCAAATGCTAAACGTGCTCCAACTCGACCTCGCATTATGCGGACCTCGTAAGATGGGGACCTCGCATAATGCGGACCTCGCAAGATACGGACCTCGCATAGTGCGGACCTTGCAAGATGTGGACCTCGCATAGTGCAGACCTCGCATTATGGCTGACCTCGCAAGATACGGACCTCATAAGATGGCCACCGCGCACCAGGTACGGGACGCGTTCGAGCTCTGCCTTGTGGGGCCTTGCTTGAGGTGGAACGCGTGTTAGGAATAGTGCCCTTAAAGCAGCTTTTGGCTTTACTATTTCCTTATAATATCACAAACAGTCTTTAAATAATAAACGAGATGATTTTGTTCATAGGCATTCACTTCTTTATGTGCTTATTTATGTCTATTTGGGTTGACTGTGTTTTTGCATGTATTGAACTCCTCTAATCCGATGAGACCGTTAAGAACTTTGTTGTTATGGGAACGACACATGAAACAAGTTCTTAACTCCATAGGCGAGGATTAGAAACTTCTCCAAGTCGAGAGTCCGACAGACAGTGGGAGTGTCGACCTTGACTCTGTTGAGACTTGCTTATGTGATTAAGTCCTTTTGAAGGATCACTCAGTTTCATCGGGTGTACGATGATGTGTTCATAATACATGAGGGCGATTGTTACTAGAACTTCATCACTGAAATGTCCCGCGTGAGAACATTCCTAAATGGGAAAGGAAGTCTCCTAGAAACTTCCAGATTAGGAAATATCTCACAGGTTAATAACGTGATTCATTAATCCTTAGACTTGAGATTCTGTAATGTCTCATATGAGCTAACTCTGTAATCTTTGATATAAGCTCAAAAGGGTGTCACCATATAGACACCTGAACCACTGCCTATGTTGGGATTACACAAGTGGCATATGAAGAATTAGTAGAATCTACAAAGGACCTACACTTGTTGTAAGAACGAGAATGATCTCTTACTGATTGAGTTATTCGTAGTCCATTAACTTAAACCCTTGACCAAGGTGGATAAAAGATCAAGACATCAAGAAAATGAGGTTTTCTTGGACTGAGGTCTAAATGGATATGAAACGAACTTAACTTTAAAGATCAAGAATATTTAGGCTCTGAGAATATTCCCATGCCTTAGTTCTTGATTGAGAGATGGAGTTATAGGAGGATCGTATTTCACTGTATGTTATTGACTGAAAGGTTCTTTGATTAATTCGTTATTCGGCTAGGGTCACACATCCATTGCTAGATTACGATAGTGTGATATGTGAAGTGATTAATTAATTACTATCATTGCTAATCGAATAATGAACCTATACGGTCACACACAAAATGTCAGGACACGAGTGTTATGGTAGGATGTTAATATGTTTAACGAAGGATCAAAATGTTGATCGAAGAGGGCGAGACGAGTCACGCCCCGCCACGTGTCACGCTTGGAACGTGACTGCCACGTGTCATGCACACGTGGCCTGCACGTGTCATGTACACGTGTAGTAACGTGGTTTCGGCGTGTAATTTTATTACACGCGAATTCTTTTCTAGAATTAATTAATTAAATTATAATTAATTAATTTAAATCTTTTAATTAATTTTGAATCAATTATTAAGATTTTATTTCTCAAGCTTAACCCAATAAATAATTAATTGAGAATTAATTAATTTATTGAATCTTGACTTTTAGCTTTAGGAAAGTTGAAAAGTCTAACTTCCTATTGTAGGAGAGAGAAGATTATTCTTGCTAGACTTCGAGAATAAGTTAGAAACTTATTTTCTCCAATTAAATAAATAATTAAATTAGTTAATTAGTGAGCAAGAAAAGAAGTCCACTAGGTTTAGGAAAACCCTAGGGAGTTCGAACCCCCTTGTATAAATACAAGGGTGGGGCTTCTCTTATTCTTTAGACCAACACTCACGAAGTGTTAAGTTTTTTAGAAAAATAAAAGAAAAGTTTTCAAAAGCAAAAACCTAGTCATTAACACAAGCTATAGAACTAGCATTCCCACTTGCTTGATCGTGTTCTAGGACTGGTGTGGATACGCTTTAGAGGATCGTGTGGATACGCTTTAGAGGATCACTGCTTTGGGATCTATCGAGAACCGTTCGAGGGACATTCCGCTTGAAGGGTGTTCAGTAGGCGGTACTGGCATCACTAGAAAGCTTTGTTTACACAAATTTTCGTTGGAATCTGCAATAAATTAATGCAAAATACAAGAAAATAGCGAAACATAGAATTTATTGATTTAATGTAAAAAAGTGTTACAATCTCTGTAATTCCTCTGATTCTTCTCAAATAATGGATTCGAGGGCTTGATGCTTGATCTCGAATCAAATGTAAAACTTGGAGATTAATTTGGAGGACTTGATGATTTAGGCCTTGAAGAAGTGTTGAATCTTTATGGCGGCAGCACTTCGTCGTGGCAAAAACTCGGAAACTTTGAGAGCTTTTTCCCTTGATTTGATTTGTTGATAGTGTTCTCTTCATGGTTGATTTGTGAACCCGAATACCTTATTTATAGGCATGTGATGGGCTTAATTCACTTCATGGGCTTGGAATCGGACTTGGACTTGAATTTGAGAGCCCATTTAATTAACCCAAAATAATAAACAAATTATATTTATTATTTTGAATCAATTATAACAAAGCCCAAATTTTATATGGACTTGTAATATAAAACAATCAATTAATAGCCAACTTTATTTGGGCCGTTAATTAATTAGAATTGTCGATTTTTCGGTGTCAACAGATGCCTTCAAGGTTCGGCGAAAGGCATGCCGAGAATTTGTGAAAGTCGGGCCTTGAAGTACTTAGATTTTTTTCGTTTTAGGAGATGGCGGGCCCCAAACGCCGCTCATCACATTTAATTGTTTGATCAAGTATGACTACTCTTGGATGATGACGATTGATGAGCCCCAAACGCCAGTCCAAAAATGTTTTTGGCCCATTACTTCTTCTCAATGTAATGGGCCTTGGGGATTGAAGCCCGCATGGTGAAGAATCCCCCACTCCAATCAAATATCAATTCACGGAGCAAATGGATGAATTGAAATTTGCTTAACTGGAGCTCCAGCCTTTCTTTTTCCCCTTTTTTTAATGAATAAATCAAGCCGCAGCAAATCATCCAAATTAAGGCCACAAAGACTTTATTTCATCTCATATGAGGAACGAGATCGTCACGGCAAATCACTCAATTTTCTTGGACTTACGCGGGCTTGATTTGCTCTCAGTAATTTGCGTGATTTCAGCAATTTCTCAAAGGCATACAGCGTGCGAGTCCGCTATTGATGAGAATCATGAGATTTGCCTTCTGCTTTCTAATTATCCTTTCCTTTTTTGGCTCGGCTGATTAGAATTTTCTGAGTTAATTTCATATTCCCGCCTATATAAGAATGAAGAACGGCTCCAACTTCTTTGCAATACAAGGCGTAGGTTTCTTTGTTCCATCAATTCCTGGGTAAGTGGCCGCTGAAATGAGTTTTATCTTTCCAACTTTGGGATCTTGGCGAGCCGCAGTCTCACTGTCCGGATTCTCCGACGGGGATGACCAACTTCGTCTTCTGCCTCTTTTTTCATCATCTGGCTGAAATCTGACAATTTTCGATCATCTCCATTACGTTTCAACCACCCGCCCGAACACCTCATGCTTGCCGCCGAGTGACTCGGTCTTTGCCGTGTAAATGAAGGATTCCGAGTCATTTGTCCCTGATCCAATGTGCCTCTTGATAAAATTCTCGTCTTCAAACTTGAATTCGTAGATTGATTCACCTCCGGAGCCGTTTTCTGGGTTGAAGAGCAGGTCTCATGTAGTGGAATTGCTTGCCGAATTGATTTTATAGAAAGGGGAGATATTCACTTGATGTTGCCGCTGCTTCATTTTATTTTATTTTATTTTATTTTTTAAATAATAATTATTATTTTGTTGCATCCCTTTTCACTTTGTGTAGGTGGTAGTAGGTGAAAGGCATACACGGGCAATCTGACATTTTCGGTGATAGTCACGTTCAATTTCTTCCATTGGATATTCGTGCAACAATCTTACATCTTCTCCGAGGGCTATGTTGAATCCACAGATTTTTGTTATAGAAATTCACAACATACATCATCAAGGAGACACGCACGATCTGAGCCACCGTACTATCAACATATACAAGGACTTCTTCATGACGACTGGACAAGCACCAGAAAAATCTCATACCGCACTCACCACCAATCTCGTTGCAAACCGAAACTCATCAAGGATGTCCACTTCACAACGCCGACACATTCAAAGCTTTGTTTGCTCCAACAATCCGGCATCGTTGAGGTTCCAACCATCGCAGGCACTTTGATCTTACTTTTGCCTCCATAGAGCCACCATCTTCCCTTAACATCACGAGGATACTGACGAAATTTTGCTTCGGAACCACTGGCTCGTTATCAGTGATCCTCGCTTGAAGTTTTCACCTCAGGACAAAAACAGCCATCCGCACAACTTTCGCGGTCATCATCCAATAGCATCAAGATCCTCGCGGTCGAAGACAAGTGTATCAGATTCTTGCCCCCGATTGAAACATCATCATTGCGGCACCATCCCTCCTAGGCATCGATGAGATCCTAACAGATTTGCTCTCGAACCTCAACTCAGGACCACGGAAGCCATTCATTCACCACCTCATGACTCCAATATAGCATGCATCACCATTCCGACATCAACGAAGATTTTGTTTGTTGATGTCCTTATTCCTTGCAGCGAAAGACGTGAGCACAAAACACTACTCCATCATTGGGCCGTCTCCACGCAAATGATGATTCCGCTTATTGCAATTCTCATTTCATGCCCCCACGACAGCAGGAGTGCGTGCACTTTACCTTACCATCCGGACCATATGCTTACAGGTCACGAACAATTCTGTCTTTTCAAGCTTTGCAAGTCGTCTTTTTCCTCGCCCGACGAAGTGAAAGAGTGGCGGAACATCCTTCAAACCTCCATCAAGTCAAAGTGTTGCAAATTGTTAGTGACCATCAATCCTTCGCATCATGGAGTTGCATCTCAAGCGGTAGCGGTGATCAACAACTTTACGGCCTGCCGGATTCCACCAATTTGCCCAACGTGCCATCCATTTCCAAATGATTTGGTGTTGTGGAGACATCGCTGTGATGGAATATGACGAAGTGGAAAAACTCAACTTGTCACGCCGGTTCCGCAGCATTTTCTTCTAATGGAATCTCCTCTATTTTTTTTTTCCTTTTTTTTTTTTTCATTTTTGCAGGTGAAGGACGAAAAACGAGTTGAGGAATCAAATCATTAAAAGATCGAGACCCTCCTGATTGCCCATAAGAGAAGTTCAAGTTATTTTTTTGGCTCCGAAATGGAAGAAAGACATTACTCCAAGAAAGGAGAATTTGTTGTGGCATCCAAAAGACGTTGACTTTGCTAGAACCACTCTGGCTGGAGACTAAGGTGTTGAAAGAATTTGGGACACCATATGGAAAATTTAGACAAAGTGTAGTAACCTTGTCGTGTTTTTGTATTCCTTTTGTCACTTTGATGTAAAAAGTACACCATTTGTGGAATAAAATTGATCTGTCATATCTCCATGCTTCTTTGCGTTTGTCCATTTATCCGTCATTCTTCGCTTTGATGTTGATCTTGAGTGACTTCAATGCATGCCCCCGGAGTTGGAATTTCACGAACTTGTTGAAACTCACGAAGGATTTAGATTTGTTTGAAGATATGAACGCACTTGAAAATTTAGTATTCAAGTTGCCTACGTACCCCAGAAAAGAGGATCAAGTCATGACGTAGTTCAAATTTTTTTTGTTGTTGCAGTTTATACTCATGCAAACAAGGAGTAACATGCAGTTTAGGCTCGTGCGTTAAGGAGCAGACTCCTTCATTCAAGATGATCCTTTTGGGAAATTTGATTTTCGGAGGTAAATGCGCAGCTTTGTTTTGTCCATCGGTTTGTTGGCGTTATTTGGGAACACAACACCGGCTTCTCCAAGAAACGTAGGTGGAAAGAAATCTCCGAGAGTTGCATGGTTTGACTTGCAGGTTCTTTCTAATTTCTTCCGACTTGCTTGAGAATTCTTTGAACTTCTTGGTGGATTTCGTCTACGGATCTTGGTTTGCTTTGGCTTTCTCCTTGGTGTTGGTGGATGAACTTGATCAACCCGCTGCTTTGTACTTTTTCGGCGAGTCACAAGAATCCATCTATCGCCATCAGTGGTTTTATTAGAAGGAGTCATCAGTGGATCGATTCCTCGATCAACAAGTAGGGTCCTTGCCAAGTTCGGGTCTAGACTCCCAAATTGAAGTGTTGTGGATGCCCCCGAGAGTGCAGATGGAGGAAAGATCACTTTCTTGCTTTGAGAATTCTGAAAGATGCTCTTGGTTGCGGTAAGGCTGGCATGATTCACCTCTGCAGCATCTTCATCAATGTCATCATCGTCGTCGAAGATTATTTTTCCATCATTGGCCAACGACATTATCTTCTCTTTGACCACGAAGCACTTCTCAATAGGATGACCGACTATTCGGTGATACTTGCAGTATTTGGGATCAGCCACCTTGCCGCTTTCTTCGGGCCGTTTTGACTCGGGCAATTTGATCAATCTTCTTTCAACTAATTCATCGAAAATATGCGGGACATCAGAGTCAACAAAAGGGTATTCTTTTTCTTGTCTTTCTCTCAGCGTAGCTCGATGACCGTCGTTTGAATTGTGTGGAACTCCAAAGTTCTCGTTCTTCTCAGCATTTGGAGGCACTTTTGCAGCAACCGAAATGGCCATGGACTCTTCGGTAGAGGCTTTCACAAACTTCTCATTCTTCCAACGTTCTTCTCTTCCTCTTCCTTGTTCTCCTAGTGGAAACGAAGGTCGGTGATTTGCGATACTCAATTCCATGTCGTGGGCACGAGTAGCAAGATCCTCAAATGTTCGAGGTTTAATTCCTTGGAGAATGTACTGAACTCCCCAATGCATCCCTTGCTTGCACATCTCTATCGCCGACGTTTCTGACAATTTGTCCTTGCAACATAAGCTTAGTGCTCGCCAACGGTTGATGTAGTCGACGACCGGCTCGTCTTTCTGTTGCCTTGCGTTTGTAAGCTCGATCATACTCACGGTGCGGCGCGTGCTGTAGAAGCGGTTCAAGAACTCTCCCTCCATTTCCTCCCAACTATTGATGGATTCGGGTTCAAGATCAACATACCAGTCGAAGGCGTTGTCTTTGAGCGATCGCACGAACTGCTTGACAAGAAGGTCCCCACCCGTTCCAGCGTTGTTGCAAGTTTCGATGAAGTGGGCGATGTGCTGTTTAGGATTACCTTTTCCATCGAATTGTTGAAGCTTGGGTGGCTGGTATCCATTCGGCATCTTCAAAGCATCAATTCTTCTTGAGTATGGTTTTGAGTATGTGACTCGATTTTGGGATGACCCGCCGTAGTATGCCTTGATGGTGTTTGCTATCATTGCCTGCAACTCTTCCATGGACAAGGTTGCTACCGAACTTGTTGAACGCGTGGTCTTTTGTGCAAAATCTGGCTTGTGAAGTGTCTGATCAACCAGCTTCTCATTCGGAGTGTGTTTTGGAGGAAAAGGACGGTTGTAGCTAGACCCCTCGACATTTCGCTGCTCCACTTTGTTCATCAGTTGCGAAATTTGAAGATCTTTGTCCTCCACGATCTTCTGCAAATTAGCTATGGCTTGAGTCATCTGAGCGAGTTGTTCTTCCACGTTCGTCACGCTGGTAGTCATCGCAGGCAAACTGGCGAAGGTGGTGGAATTGGCTCTTTTTGGAGGGGAGTGATGGGAGTTGTCCGATCCTGAAGAGGTTGAACCGTTGTGCTTGCCCCCGGTAGAGGATTGAGCAATGTTGGCAACGATGTCAGCCATATTCATCTTGTTCAGCGCCAGTTGATCCTTTTTAGATGCCATGGATGCGTTTATGATGACGGATTTGAGATTTTCCTTAGGATGAAGAGATGAGAGGCAGAGAAGGTCCCACTGGGCGTGCCAAAATTTGTTTACACAAATTTTCGTTGGAATCTGCAATAAATTAATGCAAAATACAAGAAAATAGCGAAACATAGAATTTATTGATTTAATGTAAAAAAGTGTTACAATCTCTGTAATTCCTCTGATTCTTCTCAAATAATGGATTCGAGGGCTTGATGCTTGATCTCGAATCAAATGTAAAACTTGGAGATTAATTTGGAGGACTTGATGATTTAGGCCTTGAAGAAGTGTTGAATCTTTATGGCGGCAGCACTTCGTCGTGGCAAAAACTCGGAAACTTTGAGAGCTTTTTCCCTTGATTTGATTTGTTGATAGTGTTCTCTTCATGGTTGATTTGTGAACCCGAATACCTTATTTATAGGCATGTGATGGGCTTAATTCACTTCATGGGCTTGGAATCGGACTTGGACTTGAATTTGAGAGCCCATTTAATTAACCCAAAATAATAAACAAATTATATTTATTATTTTGAATCAATTATAACAAAGCCCAAATTTTATATGGACTTGTAATATAAAACAATCAATTAATAGCCAACTTTATTTGGGCCGTTAATTAATTAGAATTGTCGATTTTTCGGTGTCAACAAGCTTCAATCAACGTAAGTTTCTAAACACCCTAAAATACGATACGAGAATTGTAAGTTCATGATCAATCTTTTGGAAAATTTTTAAATTTCCGCTGCTTTTCTACTCTAGTTTTCCAACAACGCGAAGGTGGAACATCGCTTGAGGTGGAACGCGAAAAAGCACCTTGAAAGGAGCGGACCTCGAAAGGGTGGAGATTAACACTTATAAATATTTTTGGCACTATCATTACTATTTTTATACCACACAAAAAGATCGCACAATTTCCAATTTTAAAAAAATAGAAAAGGAACTTATAAGAAGATAGATTGTTGAGTACTTTAAATTATTTTATTATTTAATAAAATTTGTAAACAAACAATAGATGGTTAGTTCATTAGAAAAAGTTTAATTTTATAGTAAATTTTTTTAATCCTAAATATATTTACTGTGTTTTTGTTCTTTATTATTATTTATTTATTCATTTAACGCATCCATATGAATACATATTTTCATATGCAATCATCTTCTAATGAAATATAAATATATAACTATCATAAAAAATTAAAGTTTATTCTACAAATATGTATACTTTTCTTGATTAAGAAAAAGGAATATATATACTCAAAAAAAAAAAGGAATATATAATATTATTCATAAATATTCATTCAATCTTTTTTTTTTTTCTTTTTTTGGACATCAAACTTATACAATACAAACAGAAATTACATCAAGGAGTTCAGAGTCCCCATCAAAGTATTGAGTGTCACGTAATGTGTCACTTTAAATTCAACATCCCGAAAGCACGAAAGTATCAGTTTGATATGATCTATTATCGTACTGAATTCTTTCCAAGGAAATATTGCCAAATGAGCAAATCTTCTCTTCCATACTCTTTAAGAAAAGATTCTCTTCCATACTCTTCGTATGACATACAACGTTCTTGCTATTGAAATCTGCTTCATTTAAATGTATTTTTGCCCAATCCCCTTCCGACTTCTCATGATCAGGCGTATCTCTGTTTGATTGATTTTCTGAAGCAGATGCAATCATTTTAATTCCTGAAACAGATAGAATCATTCGTAATCGAATCATATTCGACCAATAGTAACCATCTAGATCTACGAACATGAAAGAAAAACAAACTAAATATACTCTCATTCGAGAGAAATCTGCTCTCATGCGAGAGAATAAGTACACTCTCATACGAGAGAAACAACAAAAGTAAAAGAAAAACACACAAGAAAATAAGAAAATAGAGATCTAGATCTTAAAGAAATCTAGATCCCTAAACGACATGAACAAAGAAACTGACTTTTGGATAGAGAGAATTTTTTAGAGAGAGAATTTTAGAGAGCAAAATTCTCTAAATTTTAGTGTCACCCATTCAATCATTTTGAAAGCCCAAAAATTTATGAAGAATAGAAATATGTAAATTGAAAATTGCCATGTTTTAGCATTTTAGAAAACACAAGTGGGAAGTGTGTGTTTGTCGCAAATAATGTCTTCCAGCGGTGTCACGGTGGCGGGCGGCGCTCCGCCGATGTACTTCTGCCACCAATGCGAACGCACCGTCACAATTACTCCTTCCGCCGGCGGCGATATCCTCTGCCCCTCCTGCAACTCCGGCTTCGTTGAGGAATTCCAAAACCCTAGCCCTAGCCCTACTCATACCATACCCGACTCTTTCTTCCCCGACCCTCTCTCACTCTTCCTCTCTCAATTCCTCTTACCCTCGGCGAACCCTAGCTCTCTCCCCCGCCCTGTCTCCCCCGGAGAATCTCAGTTCGGGCAAGACGCATTCGACCCGGTATCGTACTTGCTGAATCTCCTCGCCAATCGCCGAGCAAGCGGCATTGACTATCAGTTTGTGATCGACGATCATCCATCGGCTTCTGGATTTTCACTTCGGGCGAATATTGGAGACTATTTTGTCGGTCCTGGATTCGAGCAGTTGATACAGCAGTTAGCTGAGAATGATCCGAATCGGTACGGCACGCCGCCTGCTTCCAAGTCTGCCGTTGAGGCACTTCCGAGTGTTAATGTGGATGAGGCTTTGCTGAAATCGGAGCTGGCACAGTGCGCTGTTTGTAAGGATGATTTTGAGATGGGAACGGTTGTGAAGCAGATGCCCTGCAAGCATGTTTATCATAACGACTGTATTATTCCTTGGCTTGAGATGCATAACTCGTGTCCTGTGTGCCGCTATGAGCTTCCGACTGATGATCCGGATTATGAGAGCCAGGGAAACACGAGCAGGACTGGATTTTCTCAGAGGACTGATGGTTATACTGGTGGTGGTGATCAGGCTGGGGAATCGGATGGGCGCAGGAACGCTGAGAGGAGGACCATAACGCTGCCTTGGCTGTTTGGAGGATTTGGTTCGGGATCGGGGTCTGATTCCGGTGGTGAGGGGTCAGAGCAGCACGGGAGACGACAGCGTTGAATGTGATTAGGTAATGACGTCCATACATTCTTTCTCTTTATGGTGATTTATGTGCATTAGCCTGAATACCATTTAAAGTATCTTGTAGTTTTGTATGCTAGTATAGTGTTTTGACAACCATTGCTTAAAATTTCTCAAGTGATCTGATGATCTTTTTGGTTATGAACCAATGATTGGTTGCTTGTGTTAATAACAAGAGCACACCACTAGGATGAAGTCTGGTTAGCTCTGGTTCTCATAGTTCTGGAATGTGGACGTATGGTTTTTCGTAAGTGCTGGAAATACCAATCCTGCAGAAGACAATTAGTCTACAGCTTAAGTTAAGATATGTACTTGGACCGCTAAAATTGCTTTTAGATTAGCCATGATTATTTCTTATCAAGTAAATAACACACTTAGAATTAAAGAAAAAACTCGGGCTTTATGAATAGTAGTCATGTTTTATCAATTGCTGAAGGATTGCAAGGAATAACTCTTTCTGCATATCCAATGTCATTTAGTGCAGAATATAACATTATTCTCTGTAACACTCAAGTCAAGACAACTCATATTTGAGTTAAGAGAGTCCTGTGCTTGTTCAAATTCTAAAGCAAGAAATGGGAGGCACTATCCATATCGTTACACTTGTATGTTCTCAAGTGTATGATACCTTTGATATGATTTTGAAAATTGATTTTCACTTTATTGATTTACAGGACAAAAATATTGGTAGCTTATTGTTTTCTGGTCTTCTCGGTAGTTATGCTCTTTGGGTTTTATGTAGTGTAATTGTGTGAATAATGGTTACGCACTATTCATTTAAAATTTGTGACTTGAAAGAATTAAAATCATGGAGAAAGACAACTTTGATACCTAGAAACAAGTACAACATAGAATGAATATATGTGATGAGTATATGTTTATTGTTACTGAAGCTTGTGCATTTCACCATTTGAACATTATATCTCGAGGAAAATGAAAATTTAATGATGCTGCACGAAGCCTTTACTCAGTGCAGTAGGAAGCAGTAGATATCTATGTAGTATATCGTATATAGTATATACGAGATGTTCACATTAGAACTTTGATAAAAAGCCTTGATGGAGAAGTAGATAATCGCCAAAGATTTTCACAGCCAAAGCCTTTGAGTCCTTGCTGGATGCAAAACAAAACAAAGGGCTGGAACCCGAACTTCTCTGTATCTTGGGTGAATTGGTCCTTCATTCGCCAAGTCTGTGGATGCCTGTTGTACCACATGGTTGTTTTATTAAGCTAATTGAAAGGTTGTTGCTTTGCTGCCTGTTTTACTTCCTCTCTTGTAACTGTTGTAAAGGGACTATGGAGATTAGAATATTACAAAGGCAGGGAAAGAACGTCTGTTGGATCATTGCTGCAATACCGGATGGATTCTATAGTTCTGGCTAACCTTTATGGCCCAGATAAGGCAGAGGCGAGAATAACTTGAAGAGAGTCCCTATTGTTAACACATCAACATTTAAACCTGAACTTATCCTCCCAACAGAAGTGGTGAGGTGATTTTCAAAGTAGATATTTTCTTGCTGATTTTGGGTAATCGGCTAATGGCTTATAATTTATATGATAGGAATCCCATCAGAAACGTATTTGAAACTATCGAGAAGGTTGAAGTTAATAAGACGACTGAGAAAGTTACATGAAATCCTACATACTATTTCCTTGCAGATATTTGACTTCTCGTTTAACTTGTTATACTGAATTTGAAATTTTTGGTGATGGTTAGTAGTGAAGCACCTGGAGCTTTATAATGATTCTCAGAAACTTCTTTAGAACTTCAACATGTCAAGTGAATTATGTGTAAGGAATATTGTTAGTCAAAGCACCTTGAGGACTTTACGCTCGTAAGTTATAAACTAAACAATAAGTGTCTCTGTTGGCATGTGGTAGCTTTTGTAGATAATGGTGCAAATTTTTTATAGATGATGAATTTTGAATAGTTCGAAAGAAAGTCTCAGATCATCTTTGCAGCTTCTCGTTGCTGTCCTCCTTCGGAGCTAGAATGTGGCAAATCATGAGTTGGTAGTTGAACGCAAGCAGAGGGTGAAAATGATGAGTAGTTCAAAGATTCATAGATGAAATGGGAGGACAATATAGCTTGAACACAAAGAGGATTTTTGGGTTTTATTAGAAACAGCTCATATTATTGGTTTCATTGTAACCTTGAAGCAGCATGTCAAGAAATGAATATCATTCTAACTTGACTTAGCATGTTCGTGGCACTGTGAGAGAGGTAATGCTGGTAGCATGCTAAAGCATTTTTCCCAAGTATTAACCAACAGTTACATGAAGGTTTCGTTCTCTATGACTACAGCTTCACTATCATTTTACATTTCTGATGCATAATATAATCAAGAATTTGGTACTATGTATCTTAGCTTTTTACAATTTGACAGTGACTTATCTGAGTGTAGGCCATCATAATTATGGGCTAAAATGTTCTATATTCATGTCTGCATCTTTCGCTCTTCTCGGCTCTGTTTTTCTGCTTTTGTTTATTGTTTTGGTTGTTCTTTCTCTGTTTTTCCCCATCCTTTCTTCTTCTTCTTGGGCCATTTGGGTAGGGCGGGAGTGACTTTAGAGAAAGGGGTACGCTCTTGAGACACAAAGCAATGGTGAAAAGTGCTATTGAAAGCTGTTTTGATCTATGCTTTATATGCTTGTTTAAAGTGCTATTGAAAGCTGTTTTGATCTATGCTTTATATGCTTGTTGAAGAATGCCTGTATTTATACTGAAAGAACTGTAATAAATCTTCCTTGTGTTGCCACGTTTATGGTATACTAACCTCAAAATTATCCCTTTCTCAACAGCTTTTACAGCGCTCCAAAGTTTGTGAGAGTTCTTTGAGTGTGATGGCCGGCTTCCATTCTGCTTGTAAACAAGAGTAGGCACAGGATATAAATGCTTGAGGAACTAATGATCATGATTTTAATTTTTTAAGCCAAAGCATTTATTTGCCTGATGAAGCTACAAAAATGTTCCTACCTTCTGTTACTGAGAGAGGAAACTGATAAATTTCGGGTTTTGTATAGTAAAACTTCGTGATCATGTCAAAAGGGTACCCATTTTGATTGTGTTTTAAGTTTCAATGCTACAATAGTTTCCTTAAACCAGCCACATTCTCAATTTGACCCATAGCGGTGGTTCCAGCAGCTTATCTTCTTTTAACCCTGAAATTGTGGATGCTGAGCTTGGAGATAAGAATTTCCGAATTACATCTTCTTAATATGCTCCATACGCTGCTGTTTAGAATGCTATCTAGCTAGTGCTAGAGCTAGTACTATGCTATTGGCTCATCGTATGCCCCAAAACTTATACTATGCTATTGGCTCGTCGTATGCCCCAAAACTTACTTCTTCCGCCCAATGACCTATAATGCTCCACTGGGGCTAGAAAGTAGACATAGCACAAAATGTACCGTACAATGTGCATTTCTGACCTTCCTTGTTTATGAAGCAGCCGCCATTAACTCCAACTTTGTAATGCAGTATCTGTGTTTTGGTCCTTCGTGTCGTTCTGACTGGTTAAAAAGACAAGTTGCAACTCTAAGCCTGCTGGGAGAAAGGATAAATGAGATGTTTTTGCCCGGTGGCCTCCTAATTATGCACCTACCGGGGGCTTTAACTTCTTAAGTTGTGGTACTGGTATTGCTAGTTTGAGCAAAATGTAAGGTCCTCTTCTTGCTACATTATCAATCTGAACACAAAAGTTGCAGAAACTTCAAGCATCATCAACCACACGGTTTATATTTTGGACAGAACAACGAATTATAAGGGAGACTTCTTAATTCTAGTGTATTTTACAAACCCATTTGTAAAACTAGGGTACTTTTTTAATATAGTGTAAAATTGGTATAAGAAGCTTACCTGAAAAACGTCTTCAAAAAATCATGACACTGTTGATATTTTCTTACAAATCAATGCAATAACTTTTGAAAATTATATTTTTAACCACAATACTTTTCATGAAAAAATACACTGAATATTTAACAGATCTATACAAAGAATATAATAATCATAAAAACTTATACTTAGTAGCTAAAAATAATGGACATTGGTATATCACGAAATATCATGAATATTGGGCAGAATATTATAAAGAACAAATACAAAAAACTATTTCAATACTAAAACGATTTGAAAAATAAATGGATAAACAAAGAAAAATAAAAAACGATATAAGAAAATTGGGAAAGAAATTGGATGTTGCAACTAAATACGATTCTATTATGAAAGAAATTTTTGTATATCCTAAAGAAATAAAAAATATAACAGATAATGCTGAACAAATTAATAGAAAAAATATATCAAAGGGAAATGAATGGATAAATAACTTTTTTAAAATTATAAATCCTACCCCAACACTTACATTCTTCTACAAGAAGAGAATTCAGTTTGAAAATATATAAATCTTTATTGTAAACTTTTAATCAATTGTAATAAATTGTAATGGAAAAAATGTCAATACACCCCCTGTCTAGATGGTATCAGAGCCTAGAAGACGATGTCTTTTGGGATAAAAAATATAAAAATTTGACAAAAATAATTATAACTACTATGTATAAATTATTTGAAATTGGAATTATTATATGGTTTCAAATTCTAGATGAAGATAAAAGATTAAATGATATAGAAGAGCAATTAAATTATCTAGATATCGATGGTTATTATACAAATATATCCTATGATGATACAGATTGGCAATATCCTTCTCCTTAATATGAGAATTTTAGATAAACGAGAGTTAGCTAATTTATATAATTTTTATGAAGATATGCTAAAATACTTTATAAAAATGAATAAATTAAATCCTTCCAATTATTATAAAAAGAAGATAAGGAAGTTTAGAATAAAAAGAAATTATTATTCAAACCTCCTTTCTATATGAATCGTTATTGGAAAGATTGGATTAACAATATAAATAAAATATTGGAATTGGATACTAAAATAGATAAATTAAGAGATGAAATAAAAACTTCAGTGGATAAATATCTTTGTAATAAAAATAAAAATGATATAAAGAAGCTGAAAATTTTATTAAAAAAGGAAAAGAATAAGGCTTTATTAAACAGAATAAAAGCTGGAAAAATATGGAAACAATAGACATAAACCTTCAATCTATAATAGAATCTGTTAATAGAATTAAAGAAGAAATGTTAAATCTTCAAGATTCTATAAGATAACTAAAGAATGAAATTCAACTAAATAGAGTTAGCGTAAAGCAGTTAGAGATAACTATTAAAGAAAGAGAAAAAAGATCTAAAGCTGAAAAATTAAAAGATATAGAAAAAGAAATAAAAACTCCTTTTAAAGTAATAAATTTAGAAAAGGCCAAACCATATGAAAAAGGCTCTTTTGATGATTATATGCTAAATACCATAGTTCCAAGAATGTTAAAAGAACAAGAAGAGAGTTCTAAAGAAGCTCTTGAAAGGCTTAAAGCTAAAGGAACTAATTTCGAAAATGAAAATAAACAAGAAGAATATCAAAATCAAATATAAACATGAATGAAATAAATGATTTAATAGAAGATTTTGAAAAAATAAACTTGGATGATATAATAGAATACGAAGTAAGAATGAATAACGCCGGTTCTTCGGGAACTAAAAGAGAAGATAGATCAACATTAGAAGATCCAGATGAATCTATGGGATCTAACGAACCAAAAAGTTATCCAACTTATTTTAATACAAAGAAAAATAAGAATCAAGATAAAAGAAATAAAGGATATAGTGCTAAATATCAACTAAATGATGATTATTCAGAACCTATAAATGTAAATGGAAGCAAATTAAATTTAAATAATAAAAGAGATAAAAGAAAAGCCCTATCCAAATGGATAAATGATATGATTGCATATTTCCTAAATCAAGATGAGATATACGCTACAGCAACTAGAAGAACAGAATATATAATATCTACATTTGATGGAATTATAAATAGTTGGTGGAAAGGAATTTCCTCTGACGTACAAGGAATAATGAGAACAGAAACCGAAACTGGTTTCGATAAAGATATTAGAACTGGAGTAGAGCGAATGGCATACTATATAGCAGATGAATTTTTAGGAGAACCTTGGATAAATAATGCTGAAAAAGAATATTTAAAAGAAAAAGAAGAGGCTAGAAATGATCTTATAAATCTTTCAATATGCTCTATGAAATTCCTTAGAAATTATATAGAAGAATTTTGTGACTATTATTATAGACAATATTGGAGTGGAGAGTCACAAGACATATATCTTAAAATGTTCTATTCGAAACTCCCAAATCCATGGAATACACATATAAATAAAGTTTGGGAAAAAGAAAAAGAAAATGTAAGTAATAATCTCGGAGGAATAATAAGAGTTTTAATAGATGAATTAAAAAGGCTATGTTATGAACAAGATTTATACAAGAAATCTAGAAAAGTTTCTGGACTTTATTGTTCAAAATTAGAGATGCCTACCCAATGGGGTTGTGTAGAGAAAAATAGAAATAAACCTTATAGAAAGAGAAAATTCAAAAGGAACCGATACAAAAAATATAAGAAGTTTGATAGAAAAAATATAAA
The DNA here is from genome assembly GCA_037501455.1 of Lantana camara. Taxonomy (NCBI): domain Eukaryota; kingdom Viridiplantae; phylum Streptophyta; class Magnoliopsida; order Lamiales; family Verbenaceae; genus Lantana; species Lantana camara. The sequence goes on from CM074857.1 coordinate 116,929,739, forward strand.
ACCTAAAAGAAGATTTTTTAAGAGAAAAGGAAAACCAAATAAAAAACCTACAAAATGCCAATGCTGGAATTGTGGTGAAGAAGGTCATAAATCACCAGAATGTCCTAAGCCTAAGAAGGTAAGAACGATAGAAGCCGAATTTATAGAAATAAAAGACGAACTAGAAGAAGTTTCAGATATAGAAAATTATATAGGAAATGAAATATATGTTGAAATAAGTTCTTCAGAAAATTCTGAACTAGAATCTGAATCTGATTAAATGGATTCTGAAATACAGAATTATAACGAAGAAGAAATAATAGAAGAAAAGAGTACAGTAGGATATGCTAAAAGAATAACTTTTAGTCAAGAAACACTTGACAAAATAAAAAACTTAAAGTTAAGTGCAGCAAATCCAACAAATAATATATTCACTGGATTGGCAAATTTAGTAAAAAGAAATAAGATAAATATTTATGACTATCACGAGGTAGAAAAAGCTATAAGTATAGAAAATACCTCTGGAAAGGTCAAGATAAGTCTTATAACAAGAGGAATTGCTAATAATGCTATAAATAAAGTGAAAAAATCTCTTAGACCAAAAATACAATATGTATATTTGGGAAGAGTACAATTTTTAGTTAAATCTCTATTTAGAGAATGTATCGATAGTCCATTAGTTCTATCTTTACATGATCAAAGATTTAGAGACGCTAAAACTAGTCATCTTGGAACAATTGAAGGAAATTTGTTTTATAAACAATTTTTTTTCGATGTTTTTCCGAAATATAACATCAACTTACAAGATGAAAATATAGATGAAGTCTTAACCTTACATTATAAATTTCTAAAAGATATAGGCTTAAAAGATGGAAGTAAAGCCTTCACTATCTACTATAGAGCACTTTATGTGTTAAGTAATAGTAATTATGGTAGAACTTATCAAAATGAACCATACTTAAAAATAGATGAAGAATGTAAAGATATAGCCACAGCGAAATTACCTTTATTAGAAGAAATACAAGAAATAGAACCCTATCAAATAGAAATTAATAATAAACCAGAAATGAAAAAAAGATTATTACCTTCTAGTTTAAGTTTCCAAGGAAACAGATTATTAGGAGGAAGTTCTAAATATTCTCTTACTGGAGAAAGTTCTGGTATAAAAATAGAAAGAAAGTTAACTGTTAATAAATCTCTGAGATATACAAATTCAATGATTATAGAAGGAGAATATTTTAATGGAACTGATAGAATATTTGGACCTAAAATTTTGATAGACACAGGAGCTAGTGTTAATCGCTTTGCTCAAGTAAAAAATAAAGGACTAATAGGAATGATTACTAACCTACCAATCCAATATACAACCTTAGATGGATATAAGGCAACGTGTAATCAAGAGTTATATGTCCCAATTACTATACAAAGAATAAAATTGAAAGTTAAATGTTGTATAGATACATACATGAATGGAGAATTCTTTGATATAATTCTAGGAAATGAATTTCTCAATAATTGTGAATATTACAAAATAGAAAAGCATGGAGTTACACTCCAAATACAAGAAAATGAAATATTTTGTCCTAAATATGAAAGGAATTAACTTTCCTTTAAGTGTTTTTATACAATTAACACTTTTAAAAGGAAATATAACGACATGTGCTTTGATAGATACGGGATCAGAAATAACAATATTTAAAACATTCTTAATTAAGGAATGGAAAACAGATAGCAATATAAGAATTAAAGGAATAACGGGACAATCTCAAGCTATTAATAAAGTAGCTAAAGATGTAGAAATAATATTGGGAAGTAAGATAATTCTTATTAAACAAGTATATGAATACAATTCTTTAGAAGCAGATATATTATTAGGAAATGATTTCCTTGAACAATTTCAATTCTATACACAAAACGTATATATGGTAACACTAAAAACATCTTGCGGACATCTTCTTAAAATACCACGAGTCAATAAACCATTCAGAGTTCAGCCAGCTGAGCGTGGTGGACGACAGGTGTTTGAGAAAATTCCAATACAGATAAATACCATTTCTATAAAAAGGATAAACTTAGATGTTATTAAAAAGAAAATAGAAGAAAACTATAATAATAATCCATTAGCTTTTTGGAAAGAAAGTCATCCCAAGGCTAAAATAGAATTAACTGAAAATGTAATTATAAAAGAAAAACCTATGTTATATACTATTGAAGAAAGACAAGAATTTAAAAAACAAATAGAGGAATTAATGAATAAAAAACTCATTCAAAAAAGCTTCAGTCCTTTCTCTAGTCCTGCTTTTATGGTTATGAATGAAGCAGAAAAGAAAAGGAATAAAGCTAGAATGGTAATAAATTTTAAAAGGTTAAATTATTTTACTAAAACTGATAGTTATCCTTTACCAAATAAAGAAGTTATCATAAATCTAGTAAAAAACAAGTCTTTCTATTCTAAATTTGATTGTACTTCTGGCTTTTGGCAAATAAAAATGGAAGAAGATAGTATTCAATACACTGCATTCAGTGTTCCTCAAGGACATTACGAATGGCTTGTAATGCCTTTTGGGCTAAAAAATGCACCTTCGATATACCAAAGGAAAATGGATAATATCTTTTCAAAATACCATAAATTTATGATAGTATATATCGATGATATCTTAATCTCTTCAGATACAGAAGAAGATCATAGAAAACATATTTTACTATTTGCAAAAATTTGTAAAGAAAATGAAATTGCTCTCTCTGAGAGAAAAGCCATAATAGAGCAAAAAAAGAAATAGAATTCTTAGGGTTAAAATTGAGTGCTGCAGGAATAAAATTGCAACCTCATATTTCCCGAAAAATCTTAGAATTTCCTGACAAACTAGACAATAGAAATCAAATAGAAAGGTTTCTAGGATGCTTAAACTATGCTGAAGGATTTATTCCAGAATTAGCAAAGAAAAAGCATGAAATACAAAAATTGCTTAGGAAAAATAATACTAAAGGATGGAATTCTAGACATACAGATATAGTTGTTAGTCTTAAAGAGGAATGTAAAACATTGCCAGAATTAAGACTACCTGAAGATAAAGATAATCTTATTGTCCAAACTGATGCATCTGATTTATATTGGTCTGCAATTCTAAAAACAGATCTAAATGAAATTTGTAGATATACCAGTGGAACTTTCAGTCAAGCTGAAGTAAATTATACAACACATGAAAAAGAACTACTTGGTATAATAAGAGGAATAGAAAAGTTTTCACTTTTTCTTTTACAAAAACCTTTTGAAGTTCATACAGATAATACTCAAATTCAGAGTTTAATACAAAATAAACTTCCAAATAAACCTCAATATAGGAGACTGCATCGTTGGCAAGTTTTCTTGTCACACTATGATTTTAAGGTAAAACATATTAGAGGAATGAATAATTTCTTAGCAGATTTCCTTTCTCGAAATGTTGAATATGGTCTTGACTAAAGGCGAGTATATGCGTCTACATATACCTAGTCCATCTCAAACGGTAGATGGTAAAGACAATAACAAATCCGTTGAAGGGTGGTGATTTCCCAAAAATCACTTCAAGGCTAATAAAGTTTTAATTCATCTTCATTTTGCAGAATGAAGGATATACAGGAACTAGCTGAAATAAAGACAGAAGTTGATACACTGAGAGTAATCTCTCTTGATATAAATGAAGCACTAAACATCTTTGAAGACTCCATACAAGATAGTCTCAGAGTTTTATCCGATCTTGTCATAGAAAATGCAAAAAGAATGGATAATTTATATAAAAGAATTGAAAAATTAGAAAATGATAAAGAAAAGGCAGAGTGTTCAGGCAGTAAAAAGCCAGAGATGCCTGTAAAAATAGAGGAAGAAAATAAGAAAAAAGAGATAAAAGTCGAGGAAGAGAAAAAGACATCCTCTACTAGAACAATAAAAATAGAACCACTGCAAAAATCTGGTTCTTTCAAAACTGTGCAAGTAAAGGGTGAATATATACCAAAACACTCTTATGATAAAGAATATAAAAGAATGTTTGATCTGGCATACAACTATCCAGATTGTGATGAAATCTTTTACTCAAGTGGAAACACAATATACCCTAGATTAACTGCTATCAATAGGGCTGATCCAAACCAAGTTCTAAAACTTGCAGAATTTGGTTTTCTTGATTTAGTATATCTGAGCAAAGAACAGAAGGAAATAAGTGGATTTGAGGATACATTCAAGTCCAAGGTTTCCCAATTTGCTAAAGGAAGACAATGCGTCTTGAAATTCTACACCATATCTCCAGAATTAGATGGAAATAGATGGTATGAGTCACTTCATATTGTCTCAATAAATCCATTATATAGCAACGTCAGCTTGGAAGTTGGAAGAAAAAGTTTCAAGGCTGCAATATATTCCCCGTAATGGGTTGTTACAAGAAGAGCTCTTGGGATAAAAGACATACAAAGTATCTTAGAGAATCTTCTGAATAAAGGTTTTCAAACCATCTTTGCTGCTGGTAACTGGTTACTAGTTACTAAAGGCTCTCCAAATGATCCAAGATCTGGATTACTAGAGGAATACTACAGGTGCCTTGTTACCCATAGAACTATTTGCTCCACTGCTACAAGACAAGAGGCATGCAAGTTGATTGGGTGCCATACAGAAATTAGGATGTGACTGCATAAAGAGACGAGTCTAAATAGAGAGACGTAAGCAATGACGTCTGCAACCAATAGAGAGATGTAAGCCATGACGTCTGCAAACTGTCGGCAGGATCTCAGCCGTTGAAGAAAAAGATAGATCTGAAGGATACAAATAAAAGTTAGGATTTCCTTATCTGAAGGAATCTTATCCCTTTACTCGTTTTAGAGTTCTATAAATTGATAGAGTCTGTAATAGAAAAAGGGGCATCGAAAAAACACTGAGTCAAGAGTGAGAAAAAGTGTCTGTAAGAAGTGTAATTCTAAGTGTTTGTCTTTTGTACTGAGTATGGAAAAATAAACCCTTAAAAGGGGAAATAAAATCCTTTCTTTCATAAATCACAAGTCTTATTTTGTTTTGAGCTTATTACATCTCTTTACTCCTTTTTATCCTTTCCAAAAAGATATCTGGTTCCAATAAGCCGTAGTGAATTTTCCGTTGGAGATCGAAGCTTGTTTCCATTGATGTCCATATAGGCAGGAGGCCGTCAGGACTGTTGGAAGGTTGAGCTGATCAAGGAAGAAGAAGACGAGTCTTAGAAGAATCCGATAGATCTTTATAGAAGACGAAGGAGATAAAGAAAGGTAATAAACTTTACTCAAAATATTTTATGAATTATGATTTCAGAATGGATTTTAGAGTACTCTTGTTAAAATAAATTATTGAAGAATTTTGTTATTAAATCTGGTTATTTCATATATAACCCCTTTCTCATAATCATAAATTGCATATAAATAAAAATAGAAGGTTAAAAATGGATCAATATAAAAAACGACTTAATAGACAAGAACTTAGATTAGTAAGAAAAGCTATAAAAGAACAAATAGAAAAATCGAGAGAAATAAATAATGAATTTGAAAAATATATGAATGAAAAAATTATGAAGGAACTAAAAACAAAAGAAAAAGATCTGATAAAATACAGAAAAGTTTGTAAGAATACATTATTAAATTTAGAAAAAAGTGTTAAAACAATTAAAGAATATAATGAATCCTTAGAATGGACAATAAAAAATATACCTAGATATAATATAGAAAATAAACATTTATTAGAGGAAAATAAAGAAGCTATAAAATGGTATGAAGAAAGAATAAAAATAATAAATAGTCTGACGACAGCATAATAAAAAATAAAAATTTATGAGCACTAAAAATATTAAACATATGGGAAACAATTTAGAAACAACCCTACATAAAGAAAATATTTATAAGAAAAATTATGAACGAACATTAAATAAAATTGTAATAAATAAAGATACAATTATACAAGGTATAAAAGAACAAGAAAAAATAATAAATAATATAAATAACAAGTTTGTTGGAAAAATACAAGAAAGGGAAATTAAAGGACTAAATTGAAAATATTTAGAAACTTTGGGTCATATTTATAAAATATACAAAAAATGGAAAAATATGATAAAGACGTTTGTGGAAAAAACGTTTTACACTAAAAATAAAATATAAATCATTTATATACCAAACTTAAACTAGAAAAGTCAAAAAACCCCATAAATGAAATTTCACCAATTATAAGTCCCTGAGTGCAACACACTTATGTGTGATTGTGCCTGGGTTATTTTCCTTTGCTTGCAATTTCAAGAGTGAAATTTTCATTGTTCTCATTTTGACTTCTGAATCTGATAACATCTGCCGCAGAAGGAAATACAGCGGAACAACATAATAACCACACACTTCTGGAAAAGCAAACGGCAAAAAAAGCACTTCTGCAAAATATGTTGATCTTTCTCTGCCTCTCCTAAACAACAAAAATCCATACAAAAGCACAAAAAATGAGAATCTTCAAACCGAGAGGCCCTAAAAACCCCATCAACCTCTATGCATTTGCCACACGCAAATCTATAGTTTACCGATGTATCCATGTTCATTCAATCATTTGTAGATTAGCACATCGAGATAGAAATACCACCAGCTGATACAAATAATAAAACAAAGTTCGTTACTGTGCAGGAGCCATCTGCTTCAATTTTGCTTGTAAAACTGCCCCAGCCTCGTCTGCTATACTTTTCTTCTTTGTAGCCACCTGCATCATACAATTGCTATGATCAAACAAAAACTTAGCCTTGGGACAGTATAATAATTCTTTCTCCTTTTTACCCTCTTATGAAATATTTATCGACGATATGATGGCATTGATTTGAATTGTTTCTTATTGGGTTAAGTCTGTATACACCGCTGGTTTTCTCTATTAATCCATCAGAGATTCACAATTACAGAAAGAAGAAGAAAACTGAAAACAAAGGATGCAAGAATGTATTTACCAATATCCCAAAGGAAAACTGAAATAAGAGAAAAAGAATTGGCACAAAACAGTTGGCTACAAGGACTCAAGGAGACTATGTCTAGGTAGTGGGGAAGGCATGTAAGAATCTTAAGAGCAATCTATATATGAATCGTGATGAGGCATTAAATTCCAATGGCAAGTATACTGTTATAACAGATAACACTTTCTGAATTTGGGAATTATGACAACTATAAAGTGGAGAAAGAAGTTACAAAAGCATACCTCAAGAAGCTGGTCATAATTGGACTTCAGCAAAGAGATTTTTCGCTCACAGTAATCTTTTCCTTCTGTCATTGTTTTCTGGTCAAATCGAAAATTTTGAGTTAAATTAGGTCTTTAGATTGTTCAACACCCTCCCCCCTACCAGCCCCACCCACCCGCAGTAGCTCTGTGGATTTCAGGAAAACTTACATATGAAAATATAATCACTGTAAAAGCCTAAAGAAAGTCATGCTTACATGACCAATCAAGAACAAACACTTCGTATTACAGCAAGCAACATATTACTATTTTTCTCTACTCAAATAAAACTATCATCGCGCTATTATATAGGGATATTCTCGAAGTACCATTTGCGTGTTACAACATGACAATAGGTTTCCTGATACCTCCTAAGGGAAGCCCATGAACCTACAAACCCTTTTATATACGCTGCAAGGTAAACGCTTGTGCTGAAGCATAGCTGTGAGCTAAATAGCTTTCAATATTAAAAAAATAAGTCCTAAAGTTATCATCAATACCATTAATTATCTGAATCTACCGTGCTATAAAGAAGAAAATTTGCATTATAGAAAAGAAAATAACAAACTAATGCATCACTTTCTAATAAAGTTCTCGACTCTTAAAAATTTCCGGAGCTTTTTAACCCACACGATGTCGAGCAGCATTCAAATAGATGATATCACACCCTATTAAATTTCTCAATTCTTAAGGATTTTTGAACTTTTTATTTACACCCACATGGCATCGAGCAGCATACAAATAGATGATAATTTTCAATCTCATGACACATAATTAAACTGCAGAACATCCCTCCAAATCTTAACAAAATGATCACTCAATAATCACAAAAACAGAAAACAAATAGGAAATGAAAATTTCACCATATGGTAGAACCGTAGAAGTATGCCAGTTCAACATACACAACAAAGAAAGCAACAATCTCTATCCACAGTGTGGGCAAAATCAAGAACTTTTCTGTTTCACACCCATTAAAGCTTATGAAGTCACACTTCCAATCCAATTAACACCACACAACAATACAAATCAAACAACAAAACAATCAAAACGCATTGAGAATACTTCACCATAGATGAAGAGCAGAATCAAGTCACTACGCAACCAACCTACCTCAATGAAATAGCCAGTGCCCACATCGACCAAAACCTTCTCCGCATCGTCCAACTTCCCGGGCACGTAAAGCGACGCCGTTAAGGGCACCAGCATTTTCTTCCCTGGTGACAAAATTATCAAACCCCATAAAAATTCAAACTAAGATAACCCAACTGAGTATTGTTCCTATCCTGTTTTGAGATCGCAGGGGAAGAGCAAGAAAACCTTGGGGGCGGAGGGAAAGATCGTGGAGGGCGGCGGAGGCGAGCTCAAGGCGGGTGGTGGCGGTGCGGATGTTGTTGAGACTGTCTTGGAATAGATTGACCTCCATATCGGCTTGCTCTTTAAGGCCCCTTAGCTGCTCTACACTCATCTTCTCAATCTCCATTCGAGTTGACGCCGCCATTGCTGCACCTCAGCGAGAACTGCTCCTGATTTTATCTTCGGCTATGCGAGTTCGATTAAATTGGGGAGTAATAATACATTGTTTATCAATGATAGCAATCCATTGATGGGAGTAAGCAAAAGCAGCCCCTATAGCTCAGTGGTAGAGCGTCAGTCTTGTAAACTGAAGGTCTGTAGTTCGATCCTGCATGGGGGCATTTTTGGTTATATTTTTCAGTTTTTCTTTTTTGTTTCTTACAAAAAACACAATGAATAAATATTAGAACAATTTTGTTTCTTACAAAAAACATAATGAATAAATATTAGAACAAATTACATTTTTTGGTTCCTGAAATTAGACCGTTTGCAATTTTAGTCTCATTTATTTGAAAATGTATTTTTTTGACGTCAAGTGCAATTTGGGAAAAAGTTATTGTTCATTAGGTTATTTTTGTGGGAGTTTTTTAATTAATACCTCATTTTAGCGTCACTTACCTCAATGAGAGTGATTCAGATTAATGCTTCAAAGTTGATTCAGGATGCTAAAATCGGGTATTAATAAGCAAACCTCCGTAAAAATTCCTCCTAAATTGCACTTAACGGAAAAAATGCATTTAAGGTGAGCTGTGAGCTACGTCACCCTTACTTAAATGTGGCTTTGTAGGCCTAATTACGTTGGAATGAAGGATTATGTAAATCTGGACTAAAAGAAGCAATAAGTGATGAAAAAGACCTGAGTCATGACCATAACTAAAACTAAGGGTGACGTAGTGCACAACTCACCTTGGTCAACATTTGCGACTGACTTTCCTTTTTGACAAATTGAACCACTTGCAACAGCTTTACTCAGTGTTTGCGTCTCAAGAATACTAACTATGATCTGAAGACTTTTTAAAAGTGTTTTTACCTTGATTTGTGTGATCAAGTGGGGGATTATTAAGCTTATAAGCTAAGTTGAGGGGGGGAGTTTTCTTTGAAGGAGGAAAGGCACGCACCAGCTACAACAGTTGGAAAACAAACAGAAAACATGGGTTTGATCCCCTGCTATGATCAGCAAGACCCTTCTTTTCCCTTCCTCTTTTTTTAGTTAAAAGTTTATGGTTAGATATTGAAGTATTTTGTCTTACTTTGAGGGTAATTCTTGTTAGTTTAATTTTAGTTCTTGGACAAGTTAACAGCTGAATATTTTGTAAAATGTACAGTGGCTAAGTTTATTTATTCTTGTTAAGTTGTTTATTGATTCATGCGTTGGATTTGTGAGGTCTAATTGATCTTATGCAGCTTTGATGTCCTTGTTATATGCATGCTTCTCGGTTGAATGATATGGACCTGTTTTTGGGATAATTTTTTGATCAATCATTGTCTTGATACTTGTCCTTCTTGACTGCACAAACAGCTTGATCCGTAATTGTTATCCTAAATGTGCTTAAGAGTTAAACATCATTGAAAGCTTATCATTTGTTTTCTTGATAGTGATGAGATGCGTGCATAGTAACTTAAACAATTCGAGTTTGTGTCCCCCCCCCCCCCTGAACGTTTCTCGTGGGTTAATTACTTGGCCATTTTGTGAAACTTAAATCTTGCTAGTCCTTTGGGTTCGACCCTTCTCTACTATACTCTACTTATTATATATTTGATAGTGAAGGTTTTAATTGGTGGATTCAACAACCATCACCCCAAGATACTAATTCGTAGATTTAAAGAAACCCCAATGGATTTGTGTCAACCCAAAACGAGAGTCCATGGATAAAAGATTTGCCCATTAACCTAAGATTGCTCTATATATCCTTTAAAAAAAAAAAAAAAGATTGCTCTATATATATTCTCGTCTAAAATCACTCTATATATACCATAGCTTTATAGATAGAAGTTACGTACTTTTTACCTAATCGAACCCTTTCATAGTCTGAACTCAACTTTTTCTCTCTCCCTTATGCATATTACCAGTTTGAGAGTTATCTATATTTAAGTTTCATGTGTCAATACAGGTCAGGGTCTGTATCATCTAAGCTAGTAATTAATATATATGTAGTATCTATTTAGGAAATCCTTTATTTTTCTCTTTTCGATGTTAATTTTTGTAATTTAGGCATGTACAAACATTTATAATAACCCCACAAAATAACATGGAAAAACATAATTCACTAGATTTTCCACCTTATTTCAAGATTAATTACCCTCTTATCCATCCAAATACCACATTATAATCAAGGAAAACTCTAACTACATCTCTTTGACATCTTTTTTCAACTCATAACAACCAATAAAACCCACAAATCTTCTTTTTACTTAGAGAATTCGGAGCTCTTCAATTATTCCAAAACAGTAAACATATACTGACAATATATTATAGTAAAAGGGAGAAAAGCAAAAGAATACAAATCAAATAAAATTAGCCATGAAGAAGGGGCAACAGAACTCCCTAACACTGATGTTACTCATGCATTTGCTGCTTACATTCACAAGCAATGCAGCAAGAACAAGGAATGGAGCAGCAAATGCCAGTGGCTCTTTTGCATTATGCTATGGGAAATGCATAGTTAAGTGCTTGATATTTGGATCAAAAATGCCATGTGCATTAGAATGCATTTACAAGTGCTACCATAGAAGTCCTAAAGAGACAACACAAGTTTATTATCGCAATCTTGGTTGTGCCATTGATACTTGCAATAAATTTGGCAATGGTAATACCTTTCCCGCTATCTATTACCCGTATCTGTTCTTTTTTAAAAGTATCCTTTTGTTATATTATCATGTCCGCATCGTCCGTACATTACAGATCATTGGTTCACTCTTTTTATTTATGGGGTTTTTAATATCTAAAGTGTATGAGAGATTGCATAATTACAATTTGTTCACGATTAGATGAAATGTTACAAACTTACCCTGATGAGTTTTCAAAATTACTAAACACCCATTTCATTAAAAATTATGAAATATCTCATTACTTTAATAATTAAAAACGACTAAAAGAATAACAATTTTTTTTTCTTGGAAACACCCAAATTTTAATATATTAGAATTTTAATTTGTCATTGAAATTTTTTTCCGATATTTTAGATCTTTATTTTTGATATTTATGTAAGTGGTAAAAAGATCACTTTACCCATAGATTTACCTAAACTCTAACGAAACTGGATAACTTGTAATTTCTATAATTCATATAAGTAGAATTTATAATATTTTTATCGAAGTGGATACTGATCGTAATTGAGCAATATTTCAAGAGAATAGATGGAAAACATATATACACACATATGAATGTATAATTTTGTTGGTGATATATTAAAAATTGTTGGTTAATTTTTGCAGATACAGAAAAAGTGCAGAGCTGCGTGAAAGGATGTGAGAAGGGCAAGTTGACATATTGAAGAATATATAATAGGATGGATTAATGTTTTAAAGATTAGTGAGATTCGAAAAAATTATACATGCTTAAGATATTTTTAAAATAAATACTTTTGCATGTAACATGTTTTTCACATAAGGATTTGATAAATAATGAGAGATTGACCGACGATTAAAAAAATGAGATAATCAAATAACTCTTAATTTTTGGAGATTTTGTATATTGTTGTCGACCCTTAAAATAGTAATATTTATTTTTCAACGTCTATAATGTTTGTATATCTCTAACACCTAAAACCTTTAAATACTGCTAAAAATATTATTTTTTTATATAAATATATATGATGAAATTACAAATACAAGACCACAAAAATATAATAATATTAATTATTTTTAAAATTTATTATGCAAGAGATATTCCGTCCTACCATCCCCCTCCACAATCGAAAAGTACATACAAAACCTTTACATGTGATTTATTTTTTGAGTTAACTTTATTTTACTTTTTATCATAAATTAGTTTGATTAAGAAAAGTCAATGTGATTTTTTTTTTGGGATAAATATTTATTGACATCCGAACTATGCCTATTTTTGCAATTTACCATCCAAACAAAATTTCATTGCAAACCGCCATCCAATCTTTGCATTTGTGATAAAACGCCATCTAAACCATTTTTTTCGGTGGTTTTGGGAAAAAAATTTGACACGTGGCATTTTCCTAAAACATCAACGTCACACCAAACCACTTTCAGATGGCGTTTTGTCACAAATGCAAAGATTGGATGGCGGTTTGCAATGAAAATTTGTTTGGATGGCAAAAAATATTTATCTTTTTTTTTTTTTAAAGCCTAATCCCTTAAGAGAGAATTTTTGTAGGACCCCCACGGTGGGTCACCACATCCCCGTACCAAGGCCCAATCCACATACGAAATGGGAATTCTGTACATGAATCACGCAGTGGCGAATGGGAGACTGACAGACTCATACCTAAACTAGGCGGAACGTAGACCCTGAACTTCAAAATTCAAACAACAAGAATGCGGAAGCGAAAGCATACAATCATCATAACAACACAAACAACAAGTGACGTGTTCAACTAGCATAAATACCTAATCCCGAAGAATCAACAATAATCATAAATCAAACGGGTTCAACTATCCCTAGAAGCCTCTGTCCCGAAATTCGTATCAATACATAATCAAGTTAAACATTCATACATGACTTTTACAAAATCCGAATATAAAGAAATGCAAAATGCAAGACAACTTAACTAATACTAGGGATGTAAACGAGCCGAACCGAACCGAGCCTTAGCATTTTTTAAAGGTTTGGGCTCGGTCTCGGTCTCAGGCTCGCCCCTCAAACATATGGCTCGGGCTTGGCTCGCAAGCCGACGAACCCCTCCAAAGGTGGCTCGGGCTTAGCTCGCACTAGGGGTTCGGCTCGGCTTGCGAGCCTGTCGAACCCATATTCTTTTTCTGTCCAGTGAAAAACAAGATCAAGAAATACAACCCTAACTAATACGAGCTGAGCCATGTCTCGGCTCAGCTTGCCAACCACGAACCCAAGCCCGAGCTTTTACCGAGCTGGCTTGTAGAGCTTGTGAGCCAGCTCGTCTCATTTACAACCCTAACTAATACAACTGACTCGACTCGAAAACAGACTCCAAAGAAGCGAAACCTGCAAACTAAAAACATGGGGGAGGGGGAGGGAGAGGGTCAGTCACAACTCACACGGACTGAGTGAGGGGCTACCCACACACATTATATATATAAAGGAGCAAAGCACCTACAAAAATCATAATGGTCGTGAACTCAGGGATAGTTTTTGCACACTAAATCATTTTCTCGTGATATATACATATAAGGGCTGCTTGCAAAACAAAACAATACAAGCTTATCTCATACATAGCATATATATACGTTCATATCTTATCATATCACATTTCATAACAAAACTTATCATTTCTTAACATATTTCAAAGTTTAGCTTATCGTATTAAAATGTTTTCAAATTTTAAATTAATTTAGAACCTATCCCCGTTTCATGAATCTTAACAGAACAGACAGAACAAATTACTTGGCGGGTACGAGCTTTTAACCTTTACTCCTCAGAACAGATCAAAGCAAAAATTCATAAACATATCCAACCACCACACCAATGATGAAAGAGCCACGCGCGGCCCTAACCATCCAGAACTTTAACAAACCCACGAGGGGTAGCTAACCCACAACATGTCCTCCCCGGTTTTTACACCGAAGGTATCAAAATACCACGCCTTCCCTAGCTCCCGGAGTCGCGCGTGATACCTTGGATGGAACTATGCACAGACCGAGCCCTGACAGGCCGATACCGTCCCGGGGATTCCTTACCCATAGCTCATAGGGCCCAACATTCACAGAACAGACAGAAGAAGAACAAAACTTAACCCGCTACAGACAGATATAACTTATACATACATATATATACATAACAAATCAAACCAAAAAAAGCATACATAGGCTTGTACATTGCGGTAGCATACTTGCAAGCTCTTAACATATCCTGTAACGCCCCGACTTTTTGGCCGAACAGGTATGACATCACGAGTGGGTAGACCGAGAGTATGAGATTTATTTATGTTTTAATTGCTAATTGATTGTTTCATTTAGTAATTTCGTGACTTAATTACTACTATATGACTTATGTGATTTAATTGACTATGCTATTTAAATTCGTTTATAACATGTTTACTTGTTAAATTAATGTTTTGTTTCCCTTATGCGCTTATTTGAAATTATATGAAATCCTTGGACTCAATCGAACTTTTAATTGGACCCGAGTTATTGACTTACCAAACTATGGGGGCCTAATTTTATTACTTAAATTCTTGGAGGACCAAAGTGTAAATTCCCTCATTTTCTTCCCCTTATTACACGATCAATCCCCCTCCCTCTTCATTCTTCTCTTTATTTCTTCTTTTTCATCCAAGAAACCCTTCTCCCTTCATTCCCTCTTCTTCATCACCTCCAAATCCAAGCAAGAGAGCAAGAGACAAGGTTATATCTTCAAACTCCAAGCAAGAATTCAAGCTCCATCCTCTTCCTTCATCTTCTCCTCCATCTCTTCCAAGGTATAATGTGAATTTTATGTATATATGTCATATAAGATAGGGTTTGAATTTCTTTGAGTTTGAAGCATGAATTTGTATGTGTTTGATCTCTAACACTTGAATCCATGAGTTTCATGCTTGATTGTTTGAATTCTTGGAGCTAGAATGTGTATATATATTGTATGTATGTATATGTGTGTATATGTATGTGGGTTTGTGGATTAATGTGTTTTAATTTTCCCTAAACTTTCATTTGATGTTCCTACATGACTTATTACATGTTTTAAGTGTTTTGGGTTGAGTTTGAGGTGTTTTGGTGTTCGTTGCTTTCTCCCGCGTGCGCCTGTTGCTGCTGTTTTTTTTAGCCCCTGTTCTGAATCCGCGAGGGTAGATTTGAGGCAGTGGGTCTCTGACCAGAATCCATGGGGGTGGATTTTTCCCTTTGGAAAAATCCATGGGGTGGATTCTGCCCTGCCCATTTTTGTTACTCCGGTTCCGTTTTTCTTCGCTCGTTTGATCTTCCTCCACCTCTTTTATGATTTCTATGCTACGCTAACATGTATTATCTTGTGTGTTATGAACTTTTGTTATTTTTCGTGGAATATTTTACGAGTTATGCCTCAACGTGTCTTCATTGCTCCTAATATGTGCATGCATGGATGATTGCTTCCAATGTGAACCCTAATTGCTTATGTATCTCCTCTTTTATGACTTGTATGATGTGTATACATGTTATATTACGTGTTATGCTCGTTATTTGAATTTCTTGGATTAATTTGGTATGGATTATGAAAGTGATGAACTTAAACGGATATGAATGATTCATGAAATGAATGAAATGATCGTTTACATGTCTTTAAGACATTAATTGTGCACAAGAACATTTCCATGATATAATTGCTGGGAGGCGGGCCCAGAACAGTAGCGGTCCGTGACCACATTTTAAATTTTTTATTATAATACAAGTATTAAAATATTTCTAAAACATTTCCATACAAAGCGGAAGACTTAGTCGGATCTACTCAAGTATATACATGCAATTGATAATAAATTTTAAATCACTTAAGCAGATAAATATCTAACATGCAATTAACACTTAAGAGCACATAATTTATCATGCTTAAACTAAAACAACTGTAAAATATTACCGTACTACAAACATGGCTATCTAACGGTATTTTTTCAGCTCCTGAATTCACCTCCCGAGAATCCGATACCCGATCTCCTCGTGAAACCGGCAGAGCTTCCCTGCAATAACCCCAGGGACACCCTCGGAGTGTGGGCTCCGAAAGTATTTCTCTAACTACTTAGAGAAAATAAAACTTTAAACTAGGAAACCCTTTTCAGGCTTTAATCTCCCGAAATTAGGCGTTTTATATAAACACCTAATTAAAATTAATTCCAAAATAAATCGAAATTAACTAGGAGAAAATGGGATATGGTTTCAAAGCTAAGAACTAGCCAAAACCTCTCCCAAAATTGAATGAGAAAAATGGCAAGGGGATCAGCCTATTTATAGGCATAAAATGGAGGGCAAAACGGTCATTTTATGCACAAAAGCACGGGCAAAATGGTCATTTCACATCTCCACTTGCGTAGCCAACTTGGACACAAAAACCGAGGTGACCACGTTCAAGGTCTCGTCGCCACGAATCCAGCGGCGCCGAGCACGCGCCCATCGGAGAACGCACGGCGGCGCGTGTAATGTACTCTCGGCTAGGGTTTGGGGCTGACGTGGCCGATTCTCATTCGGCCACGTGTCCGGGTCTGGTCCGGCCCGGAACCGGACCCGTCCGACGCTATCCGAGACCCGACCCATTAACCCGGTTTCTGGCCCGTTTGACCGGGTTATCCGACCCGTTGACCGGCCCGGGCCAGACAAATCTGGATCGTTGCTTTGCGATGACATAGCGCGATATGGGCCGTGCACGTGTCGCACAAGTGGCGTGCCACGCGGCCGCCCAGTCAGCGCCACCCAGGCCCATGCCACGTCAGCACCGAATTTTATTTTTTTTTAATTTAAAATTTTATTTTCTCCAAAATAAAATTCCGGGCATTTCCAACTCTTTGGAACTTGATTTATTTTCTTAAAATAAATCCCTTGGCTATTTTCAAACACTTTGAAAAATCATTTCTCTTTCTCCTTTTAATATTTTCTCTTCGGGTTTTTAATTGGGGCTTGCATGGGGACCTGCAGGACTAATTAATTTTAGCTCCAAATGAATTAATATATTATCATCCCATGATAATAATTAATTACCGTTTAACAATATTTAATTCCACTAAATAAATATTGTTGCACTCTAAAATTAATTAAATTTCACGAATTTCTCGATCTAGAATAATTTCGCATTTTACTCCTCCGTGTAGATATCCATGAAAAATAAATTGCAACTACTATCATTTATTTTTCATCTCTAATTTGAAATTTATTGATTTGCCTTAAGTTCAAATTCTCTGTATGTGAAACACATTCAACATACAACTTTGGTGACGTATCACGCCAAGTGCTTTGGCTAAAGTCTTAATTCGAACTTTTACAAATCTATTTCAAGGATATCTTTTACCTTCCAGCAAGGCCACAAATTCCTCGATCAATATAACTCTTTAGCGCATTTCATATAATCACTGAACATACAAAGTATTTTGGCCACCCGTTACCGAGACCTCACTTCGAGTATGCTACAGTGACTAACACTACATACCTAAAGCCGAAATATTATCAGGATTAAGAGTACAATGCTTCCTGAGATTTTATTCATTTTAGATAGCAGTATAAAATGAATAATCTCAGTGGTCCAGTTCGATGTTTCCAATTCTATTGAAAATCATCAACATGTTATAATTGGAATCACCATTCCCTATGACGAAAGACTAATCATCTTATATAACCACGTTATAGTCTTGATAAGAACATATTCTTATCTTACCGACTAGAACTTTAATGACACGTGATTTCGGTATTCAAAGTCTTTTCCTATGAAACACATTTCATATAAGAACACCATCACACGTCATTAATTATTAATATGCGAAATACTCATAACTTGCTATAAATTCAGTTTAATTAATTCAACAAATTGAATTTTCAGGGCACTATTCCCAACAATAATATCATCCCTTATACCTTTATATCGTATTCATTGCATTGTCGTGCGCCATATATGGTACATTTGGAGTCTTGAGTCTCACGAATTCATTGCATTGTCCTTGGTACAGTTTTCTCCAGGGCGGAGATGCCGGGTTCATAGGACACTTTCAAGTCATCTTGTTTCTTGGTATTGGTCGGTAAGCTGTAAAGGTGGGTTTATCTTCTAATAGCTAAAACGACCCGATATATCCCTTACGTGAAATGTTTTAAGCCAAAATAGTATATTTATATATCGAGTCATTTTGGGTAAATGATTTCAAACGTATGACCCCTTTTATTTATGAACCCTTACCCAATGTTTTGGCGAGATCAGTGAACACAATGATTATGAGGGCCCGGGACTACGTGTACGTGGCTATCCGGGGAAGCTCAGGCTGACGGTGATCCACGTACACTAGTCCCAACAAACAATGACGACGCAACCGACCTCGTTAGGAGTTTTAGCGAGGAAGGGGAATCGGGCTTTTGAGGACTCATGAACCTCACTAGCCACTATGTATGAGGTGGCCGGGTCTTGCAAGTCTGTCCACCACCCGGAGGAAAAAGGTGTAAGTGCTTATGATTATGAATGAATGATTATGATTATGATTATGATTATGAATGAATGATTATGAATGAATGAATGTTGCATGATCGGTAATGAATGAACAAATGGACTATGCACACACGAGGAGAAGGTTGACGATTATGCACGCCCACTCGCCGGGCCATGAAACCTTATGAATGGAATGTATGAATTTGATAGTTGTAATCCCTAGTGTTGTTTTCCTTTGTTTTACCCACTTGGGAAATATCTTAAAACCTTGCACGGGATTATAGCTTGCATGTGTGAATGTTTAAATTATGCGATAATATTATATTATGCCCTATTTTATACCCACCAGTCTCCTATAGACTGAACCCGGCTTTGTTTTCAGTGCTTTTGCAGGTTTTGGAATGCTAGGCGGGATTCTGAGTCTGTCAAGTTCTGTGTCTAAGTTGAGCCACTTCATACATATTGTAAATTGATTTAGTTATGTATTGAATGTATGAAATGTTATGATTTACGTTTATGATATTCGGGACTAGGTATTTATGTTGGTTGAACCCGTTACTTGTTGCCTACATCGTGATTGACCTTATGTTTTACTTCCGCATTCGCATTTAATTCATGATTTTGTTTAATTGGTTTCGAAGGTTTAGTTCCCGCCTAGCCTTGTGAGTGAGTGAGTCCCCGTTCGCCGTGACTTGGCACGTGTATGGACTTTTCATTTCATATACGGGTCGGGTCTCGGTGCGGGGGGATGTGGTGCCTTCCGTTTGGGGTGCTACATATCCGATCAAATACATATTTCACACATATTTACGTACGTATAAGGCTTATCGAACCGCATGCATTCAAAACCAAGCACGTTGTGTTAAGGTCATAACTAATAATCCTAACTTCACCTTACACCGACGAGGCAGAAGATAAGACATGTGATCCACCCCGGAATCAACTCTACCAACAAAACACCACCCCGGGTGCACCTGGACAATATAGAACACAAGGACAAGACTTAGACTCAAGAATGAACCACATAGACGCACGGTGTATGCTTATGAAAGCTACAAATACATGTATGTATACCTTAAACATAATTCATGTCCAAGTAATTAGGCACCTTGTATAAATAATTCAAGTTGCCAGTGAAGCACGAAATCAAGCACGTAAGTCATATAGTAGTGATTCGACAAGCACTTGTATCATAGATTATGTACACGACCAAATAGACACGTTCGAAACTAATCGAAATTCAATTAAATCATATAAGAGCATATAAGTACATTTCATGTACAAGGAAGTCACTCAAGGTTTCACATAATAAATTACACTTGCACAATTAAGGTATAAAACCAAGAAACAAGTTCATGTAAGTTGCATATTTAGAACAAATATAAACACATATACATGACATAATAAGTTACAAACAAGTTTGGAGGTGGAAAGGTACATGAAAAGCGGAAGAAAAACACGGAAAGTGGTTCCGAGAGAAAATGGGCAAAAGCTTGAAATTTCCAAAACGCGCAAGTCATAGGAAAACATGCATATCTTGAGTTTGAGAAGTGGAATTGAGTTTTGTTTCTTGTATATGAACCTAGACAAATAGATCTTTCCAATGGTATATGGCTCAAATCGTGGTTCAAAGCAATCCGAAAATGACGTAGGTTTGAAGTTGAGTAAAAGCAGAATTTCGACAAAGTGGCGACACAAATTTCAAACTGTTATATCTCACAAACCACAACGAATTTTAAGGTGATTCCAATTGGAAAATACTCTACACTCAAAGAGGTTTGTGTGGTTAAAAATTCCGGTCAATCGGATCATGTTTGATGGGGTAAACGGCTTTTTGAAAATTGGTCTAAAAGCATAAACGACCGTTTGAATGTTCTCGGGTGAGACAGGGGCTGCCCAAACGGGCATTTGGTAAAAGCACTGGGGATCCAAACGGCCGTTTGGACCCCGTCTACCAGAAAAAACATAGAACAACATCATTAGCTCGTCGGGGGTGGTTTCCAAATCACCCCAAACCTCAATCCAATACCAAAACACCTCTGAATCAAGCATAATTTGAGACACAAGTTCATATACGCATGCTCTATCAAAATATGCTATCAAAACGGCACGAAACGAACTAAAAACTAAGTTTCCATTAAAGCTCATTTAAGCTCCATTAATGGAGTTTTAAGAAACATGCAACCAACAGTCAAAATTTCACCAAATATGCAACAAGGAAGCTTGAGGGAGCAACATATTTCAATCTTGAAGCAAGGGAATCAAAGCACAAGACATATTCTCAATTTTTTCACACATTGGCAATATTCATCTTCTTCACCAAAGCTCAAGAAATCAAGCAATAAAACAAGATTCAATCAGGAAGAAATAAAGCTCGCGAAGAGAGGAATTCATAGCTTACCTTTGATCGTTGATAGCAGAGACGACGAAGATCTTGAGCTCAAAGGACAAGGGTTGGGGCTTAGCTTCTTTCTTCTCTCTTCTCTTCTCTTCTCACGTTCAAGAATGAAAAGGAAAGGGGCCAATTTCAGCTCTTAAGAGCTGATATGGGTCGGGTTAGGATAAAACGGGTTGGTTCAAAAAGATCCGGTCCATTCGGATCGAATTTTAAGCTAAAGGGGGTTCAAACGGACTTAGAAAAATATAAGGTTAATCCCATCAGATCCGAATCATTGAAATAAACCCAATAGCGAAGTCGAAATTCGAATTCGAATTCCCGAGCTCAAGATAGCCACGAAAGGCCCAAAACACCCTAATTACAATTAGGTCCCTATCTTCCAAATTTTGGACAATTGAGTCCAAACACATTTAATTAAATTCTAAAGCACACATAATTTAAAATTAATTACACGTTGACATATAAGGCATACGATGTCACATAATTCACATAAATTCTTTCGTGACGCCATACCTGGATTGCCGAAGGGACGAGGCGTCACAATTTTATTGTAAATCAGGGAAGAACAATATGAAAAACACAAGAATAAATAATAGAAAAATTAACGCAGGTCGAAACCATAATTCTAACAAATTTTGGACTACCATATTAGCACAACATCTAATAAAAAAAAAACGAACTCTACCAAACAGGAAACTCCATCTGAGTATGTTGCCACAATTCATTGCTTTAATAAGATTTTGACGCCTTGAAGTTGAAGATTGTTCATTCCAAATTGATTTTAATTCGACTCGGACGTGGTTTAGTAGCAGCCTCTTCGTTCGATTGAGAAGGACAATTATTTTTGCCAGCATATAAATCGGCCAAAAAATTTCTCGCAGAAGCCACAATCTCATGAGGTGAACTACCTAGATCCGTGCTCTTTTGATTTCTCCCACCCTAAAGTGTCCACAAAATAGCAACCAGAACTTTCTAAATATCCCCACTCGCCAACGGATTCCTACCACCAAGATATATCGTGCCTCTGTCAAACTCCATCAGGCGAAAGTGAGAGACCTTCCCAAAGGTGCATTCTGTAAGTAAAAGTTAAGAAAATAACTTGCCTTATGACTCCGACTGAGAAGATCATCTGAAAGACAAATAGTACGTCGCAATTGCTTAGTCAGCATAGCGAGTAACAAGGAAGATCCTGAATTCCTGATGACGATGACTGAGTGGATAACTTGTTTATGAAATTAGGGTTTGACAGCGACTCTCATACGAAAGAAAGAGAATTGAAGAGAAAAGTCAATGCTAGATGAAAGTAATACGACGGACTATTCAAGCCTTTTCACGGTGTCTTTCTCTTTTGTTCCCTGTGAAGGCAATACGGTGGCTCACAATCTGGCAGTGTCAAAAAGACGTAAGTGAAACTTTGAACTTCATGATGTTGTTATTTTTTGTTTGATGGAAAACATTACTCGTGTGTAGTTTATTATTCAATCTCCCGTTTGGGATTTTTTTAAAAAAAAAAAAAAGAATAAGAAAAGTCAAGGTTAGAAGATTAAAATTTAGAGGGGTAAAATTGGAAAACAACACACATGTATAAACTACAATTTGGTACTAATTAGTCAAATAATTACGTTTACACCATTTCGTAAATTTAATAATTACATTATACACACACTGATCGTGCTAAAAGTTGGTCGAGCTGATTGGCTTTCTTAGTTCGATCTGTCAAGAATTTATATGAGTAGGCTTTTTCGACCTGCAAAATACTTAACACCTAAAGGGATAAAACAAACGAGATTTTAATTGGCGACACCCCTTTGACGCTCAAGTCAGTACTGGATTCTTAGTGTGCGTGATAGTTCGAATGCCTTAAATGAATTTACCAGATAATATTTATGGTGGATCCATTTATAACTTTTGGCCTAAAACGCATTGAGTACACACACTAAATGTGACGATAAATATGATCGTATTCGATTTGGCTTATTGTTATTTTCGACCGGTACGAGGCTGTACACATCATACCTCTTTTCCCTTTTGTCAAATATTGGTACCTTGAAACATTAATAGCTCTCTCTTATATTGTCGTAGGAAATTAAAGGGTTACACATGCCCCGACAAGAGTGTTAGGGGCGTACAAACTTGTTTGGTGCCTCATCAAATCGATCTAGGAATCAATGTGCGAGCACCATCTGTAAGAGTTTTGGGATCGATCTGAGCTATTCAAACTCGACCTCTGAACTTGGCTAATTCAGTCTTTGGTTTCTATCAATTGCCAACTTATTGATCTCTCCTTGTGATCGACCTCTCTGTCAATCTGGATGTGAACGACCTCTGCCAATGACTCAATTGGAGGTCTTAAATCTACCACGTGGCGCTCGCTCAACATCCAGGTGGCATTTTATGTATTGACCAAAGTAGCAGTGGGTCGACGTGGCCCTTTTAAGCGAGTACCACGTGGCCTTCTACAAATATGTCATGTCGCACACAAAACAAATTAATTTTTTGGGATATTACTGATTCATGACTCATCATGAGGGGTGTAAATATAATTATTGAATTTGTAGGGAGTGTAAATATAATTATTTTGATTGGAGCGATTAAATTATAATTCTTTATATTTCTTTTGGGGTCATATGTAATTATGTTCTATATTATATATATCACTGAAGTTTCTCTAGCACAAGCATCACACTTGCAATCCCAAAAAATGGAACCCCCGCGAGACCACCACACCCACGACGGGAATCCGTCGATCTGCGCCAAGTGCGGCGGCCCGGCCAACCCGATTCCTCCGCCGCCTTCCGACACTCCTTCCTATATTCCTATCCGCTTCCCCGCCGTGAACCTCCCCACACCCCCGGCCAACACGAAGGAGGTCATCATGCGGACGCCCGTGCCCCATTCGGAGAAAGTGGAAACCCTAGCTCTCCCACACCAATTCATCGCCCCTTCGAAGAAAATCCATTCGCCGGAGGACATCTCGCGGTTCCACTTATCGCCTTCGTTTCGCAATTTCCTCGGCTTCGTAGTCTCCCTCTCCGAGTCCATCAAATCGCGCAAGCTATCGGAGCCGTGCCACGTGTCCCCCACCGTCGAAACCCTAATGTCTATTCTCCAGAAGCTGGTGGAGTACGTGGATGAAATTCCTCCGGCGCCACAGGCGGCGCGGTACGGCAACGTTTCGTATCGCACGTGGCACGAGCGCATGAGCGATGAGGCTGAGTCGTTTATGCTGAGATTCTTGCCGCCTCAACTTCGCGATGCAACGGTGGAGCTTGTGCCTTACTTCACAGATAGCTTTGGCAATGCTAGCCGCATCGATTATGGTACAGAATTACATTTATATATTTTTTGAGTTGAATATTCATGCTTTTCTTGTGTGTGCATTATTCATCAACATGACGTGATAAATGTGTTTTATCGAAAACAACAGTTTTGCACGGCAAGTTGAGTGTATTAGAGGTTAGAACTCTTGGAAAATTTTCATCATTTATGCCGAGCATTTATGCAATTTTAGGCTCCTGGATATGAGAAGCTTTCGTGGGAATTTAGCTTGAATTTCTGTTGGTGAGAGATGCTGGTGAGAATTTTGGCACTAGGAAATGAGTTGGGATTTTTTTGGCTGTTTGTAGCATTGATGCATACTGTGTGCTCAGTTCTTTAGTCAAAATGTTGTCTGCTCAGGAATCAAAATTATAAAGTTTTTGGAAAGTTAACCATGAGCTTCTATTTAATAAGGCTACTATAACAAATGTGCTGCATTTCTCATGTCTGCGATAGTTTGCTAGGAGTTTTAAAAAACCGAAGATTTTATCCAATGTGAAAACAATTTATTCATATGACCACCAGGAATTTTCATAACAAATTGAGCATTAGTTTCCTTTCTGTTTTTCGTTTCACCGCAACGGGTCTGCCCTCAGAATGCCGATCCTTCATCTGCGTAGGATGTTCCTTAATCCTACCAGTTAGGACTTCTGCTTAAATATTAAACTTAGTGTCAGATTAATCTACTTCAATGTGAGAACTTGACTAACATTATGCGAAGTCTTTACAGGATTTTCGGGACAAGAAATATCACACACATTATGGTAAAATAGTAGAAAAACCTGAGATTCTAAACAAGTAATATGACCATCCTTGAGGTGGGAAAATTGTTACATGGCTGAAACGTTCAATTAATTCCAAATAGAACACGATATTGGATGGCGAAAGTTGCGGTGCAGCAGTTAATATTTTCTTAATGAACAGGCTTGAAAAGGAGAAAAAAGTGGATCTTTATGAGGGTTGGGTTGGATTAATATGATTTGTAGTCCATCTTGATAGCAGGAAGTCAGAACTTTAAATGTTGAAAATTTCTAAGTTCAGTGAGCTGTAGGGTTCTGTTGAATCTGTATCCAGTTTATTGAGCCTTCAGTTTCAATTTGAATGTATGATGCTAGATCCTTATAACATATTTGTTAAGAGTTTTGACATTATTTCCCTAACAGATACTGGAAACGGATAAAGAATTAACCTACTTTGGAAATTTTCTTCACCCATTGTAGTATATTGATTCTTCTTAAAAGTCTGTATCATCTTAATTTCATTGGATTTGAGGGAATGTCTCGTGAGATACAGGATCATGCATATTATTGTGAATGCATGTTATAATGTTGGCATAGTTGCCTACTCTATACCAGGTTTATCTAGTGAACTTTCCGCATAAAGCATAAATCATAAATAGCAACTAAATATTATGGTTCTATCCTCTTGTCTTATAGGCACTGGCCATGAGACGAATTTCGCTGCGTGGTTGTATTGCCTTGCAAGATTGGGCATTGTGAGAGAAGAGGATTATCAAGCTCTGGTGTCGAGAGTGTTTGTCAAGTATTTGGAGCTGATGAGAAAATTACAACTTACTTACTCTTTAGAGCCTGCAGGATCCCACGGTGTGTGGGGACTTGATGACTATCAATTCTTGCCATATGTATTTGGCGCATCGCAGTTGATTGACCACAAATATATGAAGCCAAAATCAATTCATAATGATGATATTTTGGAGAATTTCTCAAATGAATATTTGTATCTGTCTGCTATTGTTTTCGTGAAGAAGGTGAAGAAGGGGTTGTTTGCTGAGCATTCACCAATGCTGGATGACATTAGTGGCGTTCCTAATTGGAATAAGGTAAACAGTGGGCTGCTGAAGATGTACAAAGTAGAAGTTTTGGAGAAGGTTCCGATAATGCAACATTTTCTCTTTGGCTCCATTATCGAATGGTATGGTTCTTTAACTTCTCCCATAGTTTGATAAGCTTTTAACAGTGTGACTTGGAATTACTCTTTCAGTCGTCTACCCTGTCCTTAGTCTTCTTATTCTTAGCATTTCCACATTCTGCATTAAAAAAATTAAGTCAGATTAGTTATGAACTTTGTTGAATAGAAATGTGAAAGGGATGCAACTATATTCAATTGGACATTTCAAGTGTGGTTTCAGTTTTGGTGCTAGGTTTTTTGTCTAACCGGCTTGACCCATATTTGTTGCACTATAAATTGGTGCATTAAACAATTTACTGTCTTTTGAAGTGTTCTCCACAACTGTCACAAACTTAGTTAAGAAAGTTTTTTCTAATTCTGAATCAGAGCACCAATGAGTTTCTTTGTCCAAGTACTTCCTCGCCAAGTTATTTGTTCGGAGGCTTACTTTTACAGAGGTTGAGGGTGGATTTCAAATAAAGTTGCTTCTGTTAATTACAGTTACCTTGATGCGCAAGTAATAATGGCTTGTAGGATGTATTTACTAGTGAAAACAATTTATGTTCATGAGAATGGGTTGAATTTATGGAACTCAAACTGCTGGTTTCACCGTCTTGTTCAAGGAAGATAGCTCACACTTAGTAGTCCCGACCATCTAATTTCCGACATTTCTTACTTCAATCTTCAATTAATTAATTTGAACTCAAGAAATTAAATGTCCACATCCTTTCTGTATGAATTGGCAGGTTCACTATCTGACTTTATGAAGTAGGTGAAAGTTAGTCTCTGTCTTCCTCTTCTCTAAAGGGCAGGCATTTATGCTCTCTTTATTCTCTTTCCATTTTCATTTCTCTTCACTTGTTACCTCCCTTCTCTTCCTGTCTTCTTATGTCGGTTTATTCAGTTTTCTTTTCCGTTTTTTGTTCACTTCTGTCCCTTTTCCCATTTCTTCTTCTCTTCAGATCTTTCTTTGTCTTATACCGTTCTCACTTTCTGTGATTTTTCTTTTCCGCATCATTTTGTGGCTTCTAATGGAACTGGTTGCCGCAAGCATAAACACAAGATATCTGTTGAAACTAGGTGTCGACCTGGCATTACTCCCATCAATTGCCTAGTTCATACAGTGCAGCAAAATTAGTCCTCTTCGAAGTCACGTATCAGCCTAAGTTGGTTTTTCTTTCTATAGGAATGCATTAACGTAACATGTCTCTGTTATCTGATACTTAGCTTTCACTTTTTCCTCCCTTACCTTCTCATTTATGCCCAGTGTCTTTCATGTACCTCAGATTATAGTTTTGGATATCACTAGCATCTGTTTATATCCACTTACTTAGCTCCGTAGTAATTGGCTGACGATTAATGTTGTTATCACCCCCTCATCCGTTTCTTCATGTTTTGGCGCTATTTCCTCCTGCAGGGTGGAATGAGACGTGGAAGGCAGTTCATCTGTGAAAAACAAGTTCTGCAGGTGCTCTTATCTGCTGCATCAAACTTTAAATGATTCTTCATCCCCCCTTTTCGTCCTTGTGGGAATTTACGGAGACAGATATCAGCAGCTAGTGAATGATCTTGAAGTCTGATCTTTTTGTGTATCCATTATTAGTATGCAATTTTGGATTAGAGGCTTATTTCTAGCAGCTCTGACTGTAGCTACTCGAAAACTATGTACGTGGTCTCCGTAAGCCCTCGTCCCCGGCTATTATTTTTACTGCCACAAACCCAATCACATGTAGACTGTATTTTTTTTGCCCCTGTATTTATATGTATGCATAGATATTTTATCCCTGATGGTTGATGGTGATGGTGGATATTGTAGAGTATTTTGCTATCACATTTGTTCCAGCTTGGAAGATAATTTGAGTATTTGACCTTAATGATCTCTGGAGGTTACTAACTATATTATAAGTTAACAAGGTACATGCACCAAAATCTTGTTCATTTGTGATGTATTTAAACTATGTAAGCATGTCATAACCTTATGAAAACACACAACAAAGTTTGGGAAATGTGGAACTCAAATGAGAAAAGAACTATGCAAAACCAAAAAAATTGGAACATTTACAAGAAATTGATGAGGATTGATACCTTGCTACATGCATCAACATTTAGGTGTCTTACAATGCTAAACAGGGAACCTCTTATCAACTTCATTAATTATTTAATATATAAGCAATATGGAAAATTGTTGTCTCATTACATTTCCCAAAGAACCAACAAGAGAGAGAGAGAGAGAGAGAGAGAGAGAGAGAGAGAGAGAGAGGAATCAAAGATGGGAAATCTCCTCATTTCCACTGGTTTGCAACAATGTCAGCAAGATCCACCACCCTCTGTGAATAGCCCCACTCATTGTCATACCAAGCAATGACCTTGACCATGTCATCTCCCATGACCATAGTCAATGAAGAGTCAACGGTCGACGACACGTCGCTGCAACGGAAGTCAACTGAGACGAGGGGCTCGTCGCAGACAGACAAGATTCCGTTGAGCTCATTGTCAGCAGACTCTCTGAAAGCGGCGTTGACTTCTTCAGCAAAGGTCTTCTTCTCAACCTGAACCACTAGGTCAACCACAGATACGTTAGGAGTGGGGACACGGAGGGCAATGCCGTTGAGCTTGCCCTTGAGCTGGGGAAGGACAAGGGCCACGGCCTTGGCTGCACCAGTTGAAGTGGGCACGATGTTGAGGGCAGCAGCACGTGCACGCCTCAGGTCACGGTGGCTGGCGTCCAGGAGCCTCTGGTCTCCGGTGTAGGAGTGTGTGGTGGTCATGGTTCCCTTGATGATTCCTATATTTGTGCATACAAAAAGGGGACGACATCAAGAATTTAACTATAGTTCATAGGAATGAGCAAAATGTGTGTGGCTCTAACTCTACTGTCTGTACATATGATAGTTAATTCAGCTTTTACCGTCGATTCAAGATTGTTCGTCTAATTGATCAATACTTGGTTGCTTCAATCACCTACTGATTTACACTTATCACGTGATTAGTTTTCGCAAGACGGGCATACTTACCGAATTTCTGGTCGAGGACCTTGACAAAAGGTGCAAGGCAGTTGGTGGTGCAAGAAGCATTGCTGATGATGGGCTCATCATGGCTGTAGTCATCAGCATTGACACCAACAACATAGGTTGGAATGTCACCCTTTCCTGGTGCTGTGATGAGCACCTTCTTTGCACCTGCTTGAATGTGCTTCCCTGCACCATCTCTGTCAACAAACACTCCAGTTCCCTCAATCACTAGATCAATTCCCAGCTCCCTGCACCATCACATAACACACACTATTATAGGCCTAAAAATGCACACATATCACGCATAATATCGACCGTATTTATAAACGGGACATGAAAAGTATAATGTCATCTGAAATAGAGGATCTGAACTGCACTGCAGACAGAGGGTCACACTTATAATTTATACATACCCCCATGGAAGGTTGGATGGGTTGCGGTCAGACACGACTTGGATGACTTTGCCATCGACAGAGATGCCGTTGGTGCCAACGGGTTTGACATCGGCATCGAAGATTCCAAGGGTGGAATCGTACTTGAGGAGGTGGGAGGCTTGTTTCACACCGCCGGTGTCGTTGATGGCAATGACATCAAGAGGGGAGTCCTTTCTTCCATGCCAACACCTCAAGAAGTTCCTTCCAATTCTTCCGAATCCATTGATTGCAACCTTGAGTTTGGCCTCTATCACTGGTCTTTTGTTGCTCCCAGCTCCTCCAACCTATTAAGCACAAACACAGTACAGAGACATAATTATATACAATTAACAATACTGCAAAAATTGAAATCCCTGTAAAATGTAACGTATCTATGTATGTGTTTTAGATGTAAAAGATTTGAAAATAAGATTATGTACAATGTTATTTTAGAAGACAACGATGGGGTGGTTGATATAGAGCATGCAGCCATAAACAAACATTCTTGAAAATTTGTTGAGATCGACCTAACTAATACTACACAAGTACGCTGCAAGAGTTCAGATTAAACTTAAACAAGATTTATATATTACACATACACCCCCTATATAGGTTACAACTTCGACTACATTCATTGGATTGATACAAGATTTGGAAGCACTCACAGCAGCGGTTTGGAAGGCAATAACAGAGAAGAGATCATCATTGACCCTCTTGGTGAATGGAAGACCATTTGATGTGCTTCGAAGGCCGGAAAACTCGGCGAATCCCTTGCTGCGGCCCACCTGCAGTGCTCACTCACATCATATATATATATATATCAAGAACCAGAGAGAAAGAGAGAGAGAGAGAGAGAGGAGTGAATGCATGAGAAGGGGAGGGTTTTAACACCTGCAGAGAGGAAATAGCAGCTGCAGCCATGGTGTTGTTAAGTTGATGCAATAACAATGCAGCAGCAAATTCTTTGACAAGTGATCAATAAGTAGTGGTGAGCAGAAGCTGGTGCTTCTGCTTTTTTGTGGTGCTTCTTGGCTTCAAAAAATAGTGAGAAATGAGATATGGTGAGTTGGTTTACGGCCTTAGGAGTGTTTGAGGTATGATCGTGGAGTGGAGAGAGAGTGGATCAGATTTCTGATTATGGATTAGCCTCTCACTCATTGTATGGCTGAGGTTCTCCATGCATCCACTGTGTATAGTGTCTAATTCGATTTATCATTTCTTGTTTTTTACTTCTAATTCTTTCTCCTCCTTTTCTTTATTTACTTGAAATTGTTTAGTTTTTTTATATTTTTTTGCTGTAATTATTATGATAATGGTATTCTCGTGGGGTTTGGATTTACCGTTTGAGATTAGAATGGATAAATACTTATAAAATAGAAAAAATTGAAAAAAAAAAAACTATCTTCTTTAATTGAACTGTCTACCAATATACTTGTCATGTGTGGGTAAACAATACTCACACGAGATATAAACATATAATTGAAATAAGAAATCTAAAATCATTCCTATGCTATTGTGGTAGTCGAGTAGTTAGATACTTGCTTTCAAGTGATTCAATAGTTAAGTTCGAAAATGTTAGGTTTAAATCTTTTATTCTTCACAAATATTTATCAATTACGAGCCTATATATATATACATGTATAGGTTTGTTATGGTTTAATCGATTCTTGACACATAACCTATTTGCTTATGTAGTTGATTAATTTCTATGCAATTAAATACGAAACATACCTATGTTCATAGCATTGTACGATAGATTCACTATAAGTAAGTGTGTTTTTGTTTTGATAACATTCTAATATTATTTGTGTTCTATTATATATATATATATATATATATATATATATATATATATGTATATTTAAATTGTCATCTTCACAAGGATATATAAATCCACCAATCAGAAATGAGACACAAGAATTTTGTGGCTCCAATAGCCACTCACGGGTAAGGGAATGGTAGACGCACATTTATTTAATTTTCTTTATGGAAAATATATCATTCGAGGTCATATTTTCTTAACCTTTTTTTCTTTTCTTTACTTTTTTTTCAAATTTTTATGTGTTGGGTTTCTCTAATGTTTAAAATGCCCCTATTTTTACATTTGAATCAAGGCATTACAAAAGTATAAGTTCTGGTCTAGATTTGACTCAATCGAATCAATTAATTTTAATAACAAATGTATTACATTTATTATTCGATTGATCCCTTTCTAAAAATTTTACTTTGGTTATACAACAATAATTAACTAATGAGAATAAATAACTAAAATTTAAATATTATTAAATAATAATCTAATCAGAATTATCTTATTTTCTTGTAATTTTGATTCTTCACTTAATAATATATAGTTTTATAAATGTTAATTTTCTAAATTTAAAAAGAAGATTAAATCAAGCTAGGATGGAGATTAAAAAGAAGATTGAGTCGAACTAAGTTATACTCAGTTTGGGATATCTATTTTAAGATTGTGTTTCATCTCCTTTTTCACTTATATACACGCGCAAAGTGTATTAATAAAGATATTTATTAATACACTTGATCCATGTATATAAGTTAAACAGTAGATGAAAAACGATCTTAAAACATGAGATCCCAAACTTTGGATAAAGATTTTCAAGTCTATAATCAAATCGCCTTTGGTTAAGATTATAATTTCAATATTATATCTCTTTTCAAGTCACTCGAATTGACAAACTATAAATTAAATAATAAATAATAAAACATAATTAAAAATTAAAAGATGAATATAATTTGAACACAAAAGGTGTTGTGTCCCTCTAAATTATGGAGAAATTACAATTATTCAAAGACATTGTTAATAATTATAATGAATTTAAGTGACATGTGCAATGTTTATGCCTAAAGCAATTCTCGTTGTGTTAGCAATCAAATAATACGAATTGCTTGTCTATTTAGAAAGCATATATATAATATTTAATGCTTTGTTTCCAACAAAAAGTGTGTTATTGTTATGATGTTCGATTTAAAAGGCATAAACATAATGTACTTGTTTTCTTTAAATTTTATTTAAGAGCCATCATAATAATCATAATTTGATCGGCCGATCATTTAGGTGTGTGGTGCATGAGTCCATTTTGATCAACGAAATTTTATTTAAGAGCCAAATGGTTGTCTTTAGATTAACTAACTAAAATTGCTGAATATTTATTAGGCCAACTCAAGACCTCATGAAAATACACAGAAGTCAGAATAGATCAAACTCATATCAACGTTTTAGATATGGTAAAAGAAAATCTAAAACTACAGGAAATCTATTTATGTTGTTCTATTTTCCTTTTTTCACTATATTGTCATTTTCGCACCTACAAATTGTGTTCTATTGCTAGAGACTAATATTCTAGAAATCCCAAAACGATAACAATTTTTTTTAAATAAGAATTTAATGATATTTTTTTCTGTTATTCTTGCGAGTATGATCTCTGCCTCTACCCATTTAGTAAAATAATCAATGGCTACGATTATGAATCTCTTCTGGCTTGTTGCTTGTGGCATCGGGCCAATCAGGTTGATGCCCCATATTGCGAATGGACACGAGGAGCTCAATGTATGCAGATATTCGGGTGGTTGTTTGATCGTCAGTCCATGCATGTGACAGGATTTACATGTACGAGCCAACATCAAAGTGTCGATTCACATATTTGGCCAGAAATATCCAGCTCCTAGTGCTTTATTAACCAATATCCGTCCACCTTAATGGCTTCCACAGGCTCCTTGATGGATCTCTGTTAATATGTTTCGTCCTTCTTCTCTTGACCAGCCACACCAGTGAATGATTTTTCTTGTATAGCTTTCCGTTTAACTCGCCAAAACGCGTTGCTTGATTGATTGAAATCCTTGTATTTTCTTCTCCTCGAGGTAAGGTGATATTCAATCTCCCTCCTCCTCAATCTCTGCTACGTGTTCATCCCCATTTGGTACTTGGTCTAATATCATGATTTTCTTAATGGAACATTCTTCTAATGAGCTCGCCGATTTTGCTAATGCATCGGATTTTCAGTTTTGCTCTCTATCTATCTTCTTTAACCTGAAGTCTGCAAGCTTATCTTTTAAACTGATAACACGTTCCACATAGGCTTTCATTCTTTCATCCCTGACCTCATATTCCCCCTTTACTTGTCTTACCACCAATTTTGAGTCTGAGAAAACATGCAGTCTATTCTTGCCAACCCCTATCGCCATTTTCATCCCGACAATCAAAGTGTCATATTCAGCCTCATTGTTGGATGTCAAGAATCCTATACGCATGGCATACTCCATATCCTCCTTTTCGGACGATTGTATACAATTCCAGCTCCACTATTGTCTGCTCCGAAAGATCCCTCTACATAAAGATGCCACCATCGCTCTTCGTTTCCTCTTACTATCATTTCTACTATAAAATCTGTCAATGCTTGTGCATTGATCGCTCTTCTCGGTTCATATGCTATCTCATATTCACCCAATTCTATGACCCATTTCACAAGCCTTCTCAAGAACTCTGCTATGCTTAAAACCTGTTTAAGCTGTAATTTTGTTCGCGCAATGATTTTGTAGGATATGAAGTATGGGCATAGCCTCGGAGCAGTTATTATCAATGTAAGAACTCCCCTTTTCAATTTTTTGTATCTCTGTTCAACATCACTTAGTAACTTATTGACGTAGTAAATAGGTTTCTATTCGCCTAATTCCTCCTTCAACAGGACCGAGCTAATTGCCTCTTTATCAATCGCCAAGTATATTATTAAAGGGGAAAATGTCATCCAGCTCCCCTGTGTAACACGAAAGAAGTAAGAAAAACCCCAACATAAAAAAAGTACTTCAAAAAACCCTCGGTTTTTCAAAATATGCACGAAAAACCCTAACACGAGAAGGTGAGACTCACGCGCATTGACTGCAAGTGGGATTGAATTTTTTTTCACTTTTTTTCCTAAAATGACTATTATACCCTTGTATTATATTTATTAAATAATATTAATATATATATATATATATATATATATATATTCGACCGGTTGTCCAGGCCACTGTACTGCCATCGTACCACCACCATCGCCGGCAACCACAACAACTAACTCAGGAATTAGCTTTAACAAGAAGGCCAACTCCCTCTGCGAGAATTGTGGCTTTCTGGGCTCTACTTGATGCTCTGTTTTCACCATTTTATGAACAGCTTCTGTTATTTCCTCTACAAATTCCACAATCACTCCATCAACGCCCATCAAATGCTGCACATACACCGCTTCCGCCACGTTACTGCACACAACTACCACCACCAAGAACAACAATCTGAAATCAAACCCAAATCCACATACACAAACTCAATTTCAGAAACGACAGACCTGAAGAAGACAGATGAAATGGCATTGTGCGATGGTGGTGCTCGTCGGAGTGGAGGACGGCGAATCTGCTCTTTAAGAAACCAGATCTGGACCGCCGCGCCTTCGGACCGCCTTCCGCGCCATCTCCGCCGCCGATGGCTTCAGAGGAGTCGCTTTTATGAGGACCTATGCGGCGTCGCATTTCGCGGATCTGTGGAGGTGGGAATTGATTTGCAGAAAGGTGTGGAGTTGTGCGTGGGGGTAGGGGTAAGGGGCGGAGTTGTCTCCGGCGATGAAGGAGAGTGGCGGCGGCAGATCTGTTGGGCAGTGGATGTAGTGAGAAGAAGATTAAACTTGGTGGCTGCGATGGAGTTTTGCAAAAAGTGGGTGGGGTGTGGTGGGGGTTCTGCAACGGCGAACCTGGAGAAGACGACGGGAGAGGCGGCGACGGAGTTGGGCGACTGGAGAAGACAACAGAAAAGGCGGCGACGGCAGTGGCGTCGGAGAAGACGATCGGAGAGGCGGCGTGTCAATTTGGAAGACGCCT
Source organism: Lantana camara (assembly GCA_037501455.1). Classification (NCBI taxonomy): domain Eukaryota; kingdom Viridiplantae; phylum Streptophyta; class Magnoliopsida; order Lamiales; family Verbenaceae; genus Lantana; species Lantana camara. The sequence continues at coordinate 116,965,458 of CM074857.1, forward strand.
GAATATATATCATTGATATATATATATATATGAATTATGTATATATAAACATATATTATTTCTATTAATTTATTTTATTATTATTATTCATATGTATAAAATACATTTACATATATATATATATATATATATATATATATATATATATATATATATATTAATTTATTAATGTTTTTAGTAAATATGATAATATATATATATATAATTTTTTTTATTAATTACATATATATATATATTAAATTTTTTTTATAAATTTATTATATATATATATTAAATTAATTATTATAATTGGTATATAATGTATATATAATTACTAATATACATATGAAATATTATTTCTATAAATTTGTTAATTTATTAATATGTATTATCTATATATATATATATATATATATATATATATATATATATATATATATATATATTATGCTATAATATTTATCTATATTTTATATATTTATAACACTTTTTAATAGATATAATAATATAATTTAAATTGTATTTTATTTATTAATATAATATTTATTCTGAATTAAAAAATAATTTTTAATAATATTATATGAAACATTGTATAAGGGTATAATAGGAATTTTACATTTTTTCGTTGACCAAATGAGATTAGGGGGCGGTAAGTCTATTTTAAAAAACATAAGGTTTTTTAAAGTACTTTTTTTTTGTTGGGGTTTTTTAAGATTCTTTCAAAAAACACAGGGTTTTTGGGGTTGTTAGCTCATTATTAAAGCGAATTCTTCCTGTGGCTTTGTTAATAGTGGCAAATTAGCTAAGTGATTCTTCAACTCTTCGAATGCACTCTCTGTTGTTCATGTCCTATTCGAACCTCTTTTTCCGAAGGATCTCAATGAAAGGCTTACCATCTTTGTCGATTTTGTTAGGAATCAGCTTATCGCTACTATACGTCCTGTTAATCTCTATACTTCTTTAATTTCACCGTTCGCTGCGACTACATTACCTGAATTGCTTTGATTTGTTCCAGATTAGCCTCTATGCCTCTCACTGTTACCATATATCTTAAGAACTTTCCTTCTTTAAAACCGAAAACACACTTGGTTGGGTTCAACTTTAACCTGTATTTCTGCAGCGTATTAAATGTTTTTTTCTAGATCCTGTGCGTGATTGTCTACTCGGTTGCTCTTAAATAGCATATCATCCACATATATTTCTATATTTCTACCAACATGTTCTTTGAATACCTTATCCACCATGCGTTGATATATTGCCCTTGCATTCTTAAGACTAAACAACATAACCACATGACGATATGTACCATTTGATGTAATAAAACTTACTCTTTCGTGGTCCTCCTTAGCTAGCGGTATTTGGGGATAACCTTGGCAACATCCATCATACTCAGAATTTTACACCCAGCCATTAGATCCACAACCTGATATATGCGCGGTAAGCAGTAATAATCCTTCTGACAAGCTTTATTGATATCTCGAAAGTCAATGCATGCTCGCCATTTTCCTCGAGGTTATGGTACAAGCACCACGATCGACAACCATATTGGGTATAGAATTTCTTTCACGTACCCTGTTTTTAGTAGCTTATCCACTTCTGTTATGATAATGGAATCCTTTTTTGGTTCGAAGTCCCTCTTCTTCTGTTTTACTAGTTTGCTCCATTGAAAATGTTAAGTTTATGCTCTACAACTGCACTTAGGGGTGGGCATCGGGTCGGGTTCCTCGGGTTCGGGTAATTCGGGTCGGATACCTAAAATTTCGGGTAGCATTTTTTGCTACCCGAATCCGGTCCGATATTCTCGGGTACCCGACGATCGGGTATCCGATCGGTTCGGATACGGTTACCCGATATTTTTCCTCTTTTTATCCAGTCATTTTTTTCACTTTCTTGTATTTCTATTTCTTGCTTTCTCGACTTGTTTTAGAAAAAATCCAAGGTGGCCTGAGAGAGAAAACTGAAAAGAAGAGAGATCAGATGGCGGGGTGAGAGCGGCGTCGGCGAGTAGGTGAGAGAAGCGGTGGCGGGGAGAGAGCGGTGTCACCGTGTCGGTGGGTAGATTTGATGGATGAGGATTGAGGAAACAGATCTCAAATCTTAGATCTGAGATACCAAAAAAATTAAAAAAATCTCAGATCTAATTCGTAGTCCGTAGCAGGTGAAAGCAGAGGTGGCGGGTGAGAGCGGCGGTGACGAGTAGATTTGGTGGATGAGGAAACAGATCTCATATCTAAAATCTGAGATGCCAAGATCTAATCGTTATCAGAGAAAGGCTCTTGATTGTATGATGGTGGCTTCAGACAAAGATTGGATGCGGCGGTGGTCGACCATGGCGGAATAGCTGATGTTGGCGAGATGAAGGGAGAGATTTGAGACGAATTGATTTTGGCAGAGATGGTTAGTGGCTTCGTGCCGTAGTAAGTGTATAAATCTCTATATATATATTTTTTTTTCTTTAAAATTTTCGGGTATATCGGGTATCCGATCGGATAATTCGGGTAGTATATCCGAACCGATATTTTTGATCGGGTTTCGGGTGTCCGATCCGATATCCGATTTCCTAGAAAAATTCTGAACCGATCGAGTCGGATCGGGTGTCCGATACCCGATCCAAAACGCCCACTGCACGGCCCATTCCTAACAACTCACTTGGTGAGAATGCAAAGATGTCAATGTTGGTCTTCAATATTTTAATCAAGTTTTCGCGTATTTTCCAAATAGTTTTGTTCCTATTTTCATCACCGTGTGTTTATCTTCGGGGATTAATTCTATCGTCATTGTTTCTTCTGTTCCTTCTACGTTAATTCGTTTATCATTCGTCTTTCTCTTCTCCCCCAATTGCTTGCTAACCCTGTTCAGGGAAACTATGAGATCCTTTATTTTTTCCTTCTGTATAGCTTCAACATAGTACTTTCTGGCTACTACCTGATTGCCTCAGACTTCACCCACCTGGTCTTCCGAGGGATATTTTACCTTTAAATGGTACGGTGATTCAATTGCCTCAAATATCCCCAGCGACGACCTTCCCAAAATTACATTATAGGAAGAAGGTGCATCTATTATCTAAAGTTGTATATGTCCTGATCGTGCTCGAAATCCGTCAGATAACTTGGGTCGATTCTGGGAGCTCGAATCACTTAGAATTTGTAAAAGGTGAACTCTCGTGTGACAGTTGTAAAAGAATAGCAAATGTGAGCTAAAGGCCAAACTGAGGGAATGAGAGTTTATCTAAGATTTGGCACTGCAACGCTCAAGTCAGGTACTTGCTCAAAGAAAGCTAGAAAAAGTATAGACGGTCAAATGAATAGTGAATTGCTTACCAATGCCATAAATACTACAGATATTTATAGGCTTAAGGAGGGTGTGTGACACCTGTTCACTCACTGAACGTGCATTTAATGTTTCAGTCAGTCTGTTAGAGAACGGTAAGTACAGTAAGGTTTTGTGTATCAAACTTTGTCCCTGTACCTCATAGTCCTCGAGCCCCTAACCTTGTACCAGGCACTTGACCATACAACTAGAATGGTCGATTGATGAGGAGATCGATGGGGGTCAATGATCGAGATGTCCTGCTTGTAAGAGGTGTCCGAGTACTTTGTCCGGCCGGTATGGTGCCTCGGGGGAGCTTATCGACCGACTGGGAAACTGTGGTCGATGGTTATCGACCCGCTGTTTGGGGCGTGCCATGATGACGTGTCATTCCTTTTAGTAAACGCCTACATGTCATTTTCTTAAGAGTATGCCACGTGGTGACATGTGGCGCTTTCGAAAAGTGCCCCGTCATTAGCCATCCAGGTTGGCAGATGTGGGATGATGTGGCTAGCAACCTTTGACTGAGAGGGGCGTGTCCGTACACGCATCGACTGACGTGCCCATTGACTTTTTGGGGGCGAGTGTTGAATTTTAACCTTTGCTAGGCGGGAAAGGTGTAATCATTGCGCCTGATGGCGGTTCAGGGAGCAATCATTGTGACTCTTTGTATCCCGACCATCTCTCTTATAAATAGGGGACCCCTGTCAACATCGTTTCTTACTTTACCTACTAAAGCATTCAAGCATTCCTAAGAGCCTAGAGAGCTTTTCGAGCGGCGCATTTAGGAGTATTCTAGGATATTTCCAGAGGTTAATCGAGAGTTCAAGTTCCTTTCACCAAGGTACTCTTCTCAACCTCTAGCTCTTGTTTTTCGTATTTCTTTTCGTCACTCGACGCATATTTATACACATGACTTCACAAGAGCAAAATCCCATGCCTAAACAAAATCACATACCCGAGTATTATGACCACGGGCTGGTTGATGAGCCCAACACGAATCCAGCCCAAGTAGGCATGACGGGGGTCGAGCCAGTAAACCTTTTTTCTGGGGAGTCTTCTTTTGAAAACGGGTCTAATACGGAGGTAATTGATTAGGGGATGAAGAGGTTTTGAAAGAGGCAAGCGACAACGAGACAGACGATTCCGATAAAGAGGGATAGAATGAGGGTGAGGAATGAGTGGAGGCTTCGACTGAGGGAGGCCCCCAAGAAACTAGGGCTGAGCAATCCATGGGGGCGGAGACATCGACCTCGGGCTCTAAGGCACCCAAGTGACTGTCCTTCATTATTCGAAAACTTGGAGCATGGTCTCGGATGAATATATCGAGGAACTCCAAGGGATTCTGACTTGGTATGGTCGATCTCGAGCGGGCGAGTGAGCCATCGAAGCCTATGAGGTGATAGAGCCCACGGAGGATCAGAGGATGGGCTCTTCCCCTCCAAATTGTATCGTCGTTACCACTTACACCATTAGATATGGAATGAGGGTGCCGCTCAACCCAGATTTCATCGACCTTCTCAACACCCTCTGTATTGCCCCGATCCAACTCCTTCTGACAGGCTCTTTCTTTACTGCCTAAGGCTCCCAACTTCCCTGGCACACTTTAGGGAGGTATTTGTGGCCTCGGCCTCCCTCTTGGCATCACCAGATGGTCGCGGTTTCGTGAAGCTTCAAGCTCTCCCTAACTTTCAGATCGTGAAAGCCCCGACCACGTCCCACAGGTCAGGGTGAAAACATAATTTTGTGTACATCAAATCTCCAGTCGGGTGGCCTAGGCTGAACAACACTTCGTGGAATGATATCGAGAAGGCTAAGATGCCCCGTAGGAACCCGATATAGCTGCCCATGTTGGTCTAATGCCTAAGGGAGGCTGGTCCCTTTTGTGCCCGATATCTGACCCAGCCGCAACTCATCATCGAGGCGGGCAAGAGGCCTGGGACCGTCAGATACAATGATTTCATCTTGGGTACAAATGACACGGTCCTCAATTTCAATCACCTAAGCACGTTTCCTTTCGACCCCTTAATATTTTACTTATAGCTTTTACTGCTACTTCCTGATCGATTTTTTTATTTTGCTGACCTACTCCTTCCTTTTGCAGGCACGATTCTGATGGCTTTCTGATAAGACATCCTGGCGGCCGATATTAAGGCTTTGACGCTCACAAGAAGAAGAAAAATAAAGCCGCACCAACCCCAGAAGAAGTGGCCGCGCATGAGCAAAGGGCTCAGAAAGTGATCAATAAGGTTGTCCGAGTGGCGACCCAGGAAGATTAAGCTGTCGACGCCCCAACCCCTAATGCCCCAGCAGCCTCCACTTCTACCATACAAGGCTTTGATCGGGGAAAAAAGAAAAACAACAAGAGCGGAGATTCTCGTTCCAAGAAGGGAAAGTCAACGGCCCTGTCTGGTCGAAAAGATGGGGAAAAGAGACCAGTCGCGGGGTCTGGCTCGAGTACCCAAGATGACAACCAATCCATGCCTTCTTCCCCTGCTCCTCCGGTCAATGAGTCTGGCTCGTGTACTTATGTCACTTTCCAAAATTAAGCGAAGAAAATCGAATGGGCCCTTCGGCTAGACAACTACAAAAAATTCTTCAAGTACGCTCGAGTCGCCGAACCCACGTATCCGGGGGCATCTCGTCTCTCCGACCAGATGGGAGCGAATGGGTCATCGTAAGCAGCCCCTATAATCTGAACACCGTGCCCCACTTTTACTATGCCACGCAGACTGAATCTGACCACAAATTGCTGTAGCAGGATTACGACCAGGCGTGCGAGGACAACTTTGCTCGCGACTTGTTCTCCGTAAGTTTTTTTTTTTTTTTTTTTTTTTGGCCTTCCACTTTTCCTTCTAACTTGGTGCTCAAAAACTGTTAGGCTGCTATACGGGCCTTCCATAATCATCGCCGTTGAAGGGTTGCTCAGCAGGCTAGCTCAACTGGAGAAGGATAATTCTGATCGAAGAGACATCCGTCAGCTGAATTTTGAGATCAAGTCGCAATACGAGGCGGAGAAGTGGGTCTTTGAGGAGCTGAAAAATAAGCTGGGGGAGAAGCAGAAGGCGCTCGAGAAAACTAACGCAGATCTGATGAGGGTCGTCAAGGAGAAGTTTGAGCTTGAGAAAAAGATCAAGCAGATATTTGAAGAGCTTAAGCGGGAAAAGGAAAACTCCAACGAGGCGTGGCTCGCAGGCCACAAGGTTGGGGCCGAGGAGGGGTAGCAAACGGGATCGAATCTTCTCTGGAGGCTTACAAGTATTTGCTTCCAGAGATAGAGAATTATGCTGTCTTTCGCTAAGCCGAATCCTTGATGTTTTCGAGCTGCCATGATCAAAGGCGCCGTTGATTTTAACGATGGATTCGAGCATGCTATCTCCTGGCCCGCCACGACATGAAGATAATTGGGACTGGCTGCCTAGATCCCCGGACGGAGGAGGACAGGTCGAAAGCGCCTTAGGACGAGGAGCCTGATTGGAAAAAAATGGATTTAAACTTCACCCTTGAGCAAGTCAGGTCAGATTGGGGGCCTAAGAATTCCAGACGGTATGCCTTATGTGGTTGATTTTAAGGGCACTACTGAGAAGAGACTTAAGTCTTACAAGTCGACCCAGAAGAGTAAGAGAACCTCGACCCACAAGCTTAACGCTTCTTCGAGCCAGCCCCCCAAGTGATTGATACTTTCTTTTGCCAACCTGAACTTTCCCCTCGATGAGGGTTTACTTTCTCATTTTGTTTAAAATTAGGTTCGTTTTAAGAATCGACGCTTGTATAAATTGATCGTCTTGTTCCTATTCTGCAAAATCTAAACTGTAACAATTGATATCGACCAGGGTGGGCTGATGAGTGCTCCTACGGGGAAAATCCAAAGAGCCTTATGCTCAATTTTTGTAACCTCTCATTTATTAAAGAAATTATCCTTTTTTACTGAATTAGCATTATTTATTATGCATGTTCGTTCTTTAATTTTATTATTGTGATCTATCCAATTGCTCGAATTAACGTTTATTCACATCGTATGTTTAAACCAAGGACTGTAGGGTCGAATGAAGTAGCATCTCTTAACGACACATGTTCGATTTGACTAAGTAGCATAGAAAAGAATCGCAAAGAATAAATACGTAACAAAGATAGTTATCGGGCTTGAATCAAAACTTTACATTGAAATAACTAGTTCAAACTTACAAGTAAAGTTTAAACATAAAATCACCTCAAATTGAGGGCATTCCAAGATCGAGAAATTGGATTTCCATCCATGTCTTCCAAGTGATAGTATTTGTTCTTCCCCACTTTACAGATGCGAAAAGGTCTTTCCCAGTTTGAGTTGAGTTTTCCCACGTGTCGGGTAACATCGACCTTTTTCAAGACCAAATCTCCAACTTTAAAATCTCTTACCAAGACCTTTTTGTATTAACTTCGAGCAACAGACGTTCGATACTATTGTATGCGGTTATAAGCTTGTTCTCTCTTTTCCTCTATGTTATCGAGCTCAAATGCCCAGTTCTCGTTTTTTTTTATCCAGCTAGTAATGGGGCACTCGAGCGGTTTGATGTAATACTTCTACAGGGATCATTGCTTCCGACCAGTAGATGAGTGAGTTACGCCCTTGGCCGTTCGGGGAATGGTTCGATAGGCCCACAAAACTCTATCAAGTTCGTCACCCCAGACACCTTTCTTGGCCTCGAGGCGGGTCTTGAGATTTTATAAGATGAGTCGATTGGTGACCTCTGTCTGACCATTCTCTTGAGGGTGTCAAATTGAAGTGAACCTTTGGCTAATTTCCATATCAGCACAATACGCTCGAAGTTGTTCGCTTCAAAACTACGGCCCATTATCACAAATAAGGACTTTCAGGATGCCAAAGCGACATATGATATTCTTCCATAGGATGTGCATGATAACCCTGAAGGTAATCGTTGGGACTGCCGCTGGTTCGACCCACTTGGAGAAGTATTCGACACAAACGATCAGAAACTGGCATTGACGAGGTGCCAGATGAAAAGGTCCAGCAATATTGATCCCCCACTGATCAAAGGGCCACGCAATATCCATGGAAATTAATTCGGCTGGATGCTGAAGAGTGACGTTAGCATGTCTCTGGCAATTTGGGCATTTCTTTACAAAATTGATCGAGTCTTTTACCATTGTGGGGCAATAAAATCCACTTCAAGCAATTTTCTTAGCTAAAGACTTGCCCCATGCTTGGTTTTCACAGGATCCACCATGAACCTCCTCTAGTACATCCTTTGCCTGCGATGGTCGAAGGCATCTCTTAGCTGGGCCAGTGAAATATTTTTTAAACAACTTCCTGTCAGGGTCGAACACATAGCTTGTTACTTGAGCGATTAAACGATGCCTATCAGCTCAATTTTCTAGGATGACTCTACCCCTGAGGAATAAGATGATTTCCTCTAACCAACACAGTTTCGTTGGGTCGATAGTCATGACTTTATCTACTTTATTGTCGATTACTCGTGCGGAGGTCGATAAAAATGTTATGGATCTATCTTTAGTTCCCCTCAAACCGTTTGCCATCTTGGACAAGGCATCCGCTTTCTCGGCTTTCTCTCGAGGCAATTGCTCGAGTCTGAAGTCCTTAAATTCTCCTGCCAATGCCTTCACTTCTGCTAAGTACTTCACCATCATATCTTCTCTTGCTTCATATGTTCTAGCTACTTGACTAGCCACGAGTTGAGAATCTGTTAGGGCTGTCAGCTTTTCGACTGCTTATTCTCGAGCAATCTTTATCCCCGCAATGAGTGTTTCGTACTCTGCCTCATTGTTTGTAGCTGGAAAATTTAAACAGATGGTAAAATCGAGCTCGTCTTCTTCTGCGGCTCCTTAGGTACACCCCTACCCCTCCCCCAGATGTGGTCGAAGAGCCATCGACTAATAAAATACATGTGGTCGAAACGTCTGGAGTCAAAGGCAGGACCTCTTTCTCAATCAGAAAGTCAACCAGGACCTGCGCTTGATAGGTGGTTCGAGGTTGGTAGCTTACATCGTATTGTCCCAACTCGAGCATCTGGCTTCTCGAGCATCTATCTCAAAGGTTGGTTAGTTAACACAGTTATAGAATGAGCTTGGAAATATGGTTTTCAGCTTTCTATGTACCAAGGCCAGAGCAAATTTTTTGATCTTTAAGTATCAAACTTCAGCTCCGTATAGAATTTTGCTAATGTAATACACCGACATGTGCTTCTTCTCTCGAACTACGACTAGGACAGAGTTGATGGCTTGATCGAAAATGGCCAAGTATATGTATAACATTGCAGGTAAGTCTTTAAAATGATCGTGCTCGAAATCCGTCAGATAACTTGGGTAGATTCCGGGAGCTCGAATCACTTAGAATTTGTAAAAGTTGAACTCTCGAGTGATAGTTGTAAAAGAATAGCGAACGTGAGCTAAAGGCCAAACTGGGGGGATGGAAGTTTATCCCAGATTTGGCACTCCGACGCTCAAGTCAGGTACTTGCTTAAAGAAAGCTAGAGAAAGTATAAACGGTCGAATGAATAGTGAATTACTTACCAGTGCCATAAATATTGTGGATACTTATAGCCCCAAGGAGGGGGTGTGACACCTGTTCACGCACTGGAGGTGCATTTAATGCTTCAGCCAGTTTGTTAGAGAACAGTAAGTATTGTAAGGTATTGTGGTGTCAAACTTTGCCCCCTTGTACCTCATAGTCCTCGAGCCCCTAACCTTGTACCAGGCACTTGGCCATACAACTAATATGGTCGATTGATGAAGAGATCGAGGGGGGGGTCAGTGATTGAGATATCCTGCTTGTAAGCGACGTCCGAGTGCTTTGTCCGGTCGGTATGGTACCTCGGGGGGAGCTTATCGACCGGCTAGGAAACTGTGTTCGATGGTTATCGACCCGCCGTTTGGGGCGTGCCATGATGACATGTTATTTCTTTTAGAGGATAAACGCCTACATGTCATTTTCTTAAGAGTATGCCACGTGGCGACATGTGGCGTTTTCGGAAAGTGCCCCGTCATGTCCAATCTTCCTATGATTTCCTTTTCCCAAAGCAATGGGCAAGGTAACCTGCCCTACTCGCTCGACTACTTCTCTTCTGAAGTAATATAACGAAGTATTGACCAATTATAGTTATACTGATTTCAAGTCCATTTGTTGAAAGGCATTGAGGAAGATGATGTCCACTAAACTTCCTTCATCCACGAACAACCCTGACACCTCATGGTGAGTTATTACTGTAGTGATTACCAAAGCGTCATTATGTGGAACTTGGACCCCCTGCAAATTATCTGCCCATAAAATGATGGCAAGCCCTGCTTGTATTTGTATGAGTATGATTTTATCCTCTACCTTTCTTCGAGCGTGTAACTTTCTAGCTATTTGTGAATCTCCATCTGTCGGTTCTCCTATAATAATTTGTATTGTGTTATGGACTTGTTGTTTCTCTACGATCTGCTCGGTCTCGACTCCTCTTCTTCGTTGGGTCTCTGTATTTCATCCTTGTTCGCATGTACTGTTGGAAAACTAGAGCAGAAACGCAGCGGAAATTTAAGATTATTCCAAAAGATTGATCATGGACTTGTAATTCTCGTATCGTATCTTAGGGTGTTTAGAAACTTACGTAGATTGAAGCTTTCTAGTGATGTCAGTACCGCCTACTAAACACCCTTCAAGCGGAATGTCCCTCGAACGGTTCTCGATAGATCCCAAAGCAGCAATCCTCTAAAGCGTATCCACACCAGTCCTAGAACACGATAAAGCAAGTGAGAATGCTAGTTCTATAACTTGTGTTAATGGCTAGGGTTTTGCTTTGAAAACTTTTCTTTTATTTTTCTCAAAAACTTAACACTTCGTGAGTGTTGGTCTAAAAACTAAGAGAAGCACCACCACTAGTATTTATACTAGTGTGGATCGAGCCCCTTAGGGTTTCCTAAACCTAATGGGTTTTGTTTTCTTGCTCACTAATTAACTAATTAATTATTTAATTTAATTGGAGAAAATAAGTTCCCAACTTGTTCTCCAAGTCTTGCAAGAATAACTTTCTCTCTCCTATAATAGGAAGTTAGACTTTTCAACTTTCCTAAAGCTAAAAGTCAAGATTCAATGAATTAATTAATTCTTAATTAATTATTTATTTGGTTAAGCTTGAGAAATAAAATCTTAATAACTAATTCAAAATTAATTAAAAGACTTAAATTAATTAATTACAATTTAATTAATTAATTCTAGAAAAGAATTCACGTGTGGAATAATTCCACACGCCTAAGCCACGTCATCCATGACACGTGTGCATCACACGTGTGACCCACGTGTACAAGACACGTGGCAGCCACGTCATTACCGTGACTCGTGGCGAGGCATTTTGCCTTCTTCGATCAATATTTTGATCCTTCGTTAATCATATTAACATCCTACCATAACCCTCGTGTCCTGGCATTTGTGTGTGACCCTATAGGTTCATTATTCGATTAGCAGTGACAGTAATTAATTAATTCACTAATTAATTAATCACTTCACAGATCACACTATCGTAATCTAGCAATGGATATGTGACCCCTAGCCGAATAACGAAATGAATCGACGAACCTTTCAGTCAATAACATACAGTGAAATACGATCCTCCTACAACTCCATCTCTCAATCAAGAACTAAGCCATGGGAATATTCTCAGAGCCTAAATATTCTTGATCTTTAAAGTTAAGTTCGTTTCATATCCATTTAGACCTCAATCTAAGAAAACCCCATTTTCTTAATGTCTTGATCTTTTATCCACCTTGGCCAAGGGTTTAAGTTTAATGGACTACGAACAACTCAATGAGTAAGAGATCATTCTTGTTCTTGCAACAAGTGTAGGTCCTTTGTTGATTTTACTAATTCTACATATGTCACTTGTGTAATCCCAACATAGGCCGTGGTTCAGGTGTCTATATGGCGACACCCTTTTGAGCCTATATCAAAGATTACAGAGTTAGCTCATATGAGACATTAGAGAATCTCAAGTCTAAGGATTAATGAATCACGTTACTGACCTGTGGGATATTTCCTAATCTGGAAGTTTCTAGGAGACTTCCTTTCCCATTTAGGAATGTTCTCACGTGGGACATCTCAGTGATGAAGTTCTAGTAACAATCACCCTCATGTATTATGAACGCATCATCGTATGCACTTATCACTCCATGAAACTGAGTGATCCTTCAAAAGGACATAATCACATAAGCAAGTCTCAACAGAGTCAAGGTCGACACTCCCACTGTCTGTCGGACTCTCGTCTTGGAGAAGTTTTTAATCCTCGCCTATGGAGTTAAGAACTTGTTTCATGTGTCGTTCCCATAACAACAAAGTTCTTAACGGCCTCATCGGATTAGAGGAGTTCAATACATGCAAAAACACAGTCAACCTAAACAGACATAAATAAGCACATAAAGAAGTGAATGCCTAGGAACAAAATCATCTCGTTTATTATTCAAAGACTGTTTGTGATATTACAAGAAAATAGTAAAGCCAAAAGCTGCTTTAAGGGCACTATTCCTAACAATCTCCCACTTGCCCGTCAAAGCCACTCAGGTGCTATTCTAAGACCCATCTTCTGAAGATGTCCTTCGAAAACCTATTGACTAAGGGCTTTAGTAAGCGGATCTGCCATGTTCTCTGTCGATGTTGTTAGGAATAGTGCCCCAGAAAGCCGATTGTATATCCGCTTTGTGCTTTTCCTTATTGTAATCACAGACAATCTTTGAATGAAATAACGAATTGAGGCAACACTTCTTTATATGCTCTTGTTTGGTATGCGTTTACTTTATCTGTGCATGTATGAGAACTCCCCTAATCCTGATGACTTTAGGACTCTACCATTTAGGTGAAATGGTTCATGAAACGAGCCCTATATCACATAAGTCATGATTAGTAAAATACTCCAAGCCGATGAGTCCTACCGACAGTGGGAGTGTCAACCTGACTCCTCTAAGGCTTGCTTGTGGGATCACGCCCTTAAGAAGGACCACCTTGTTTCATAAAGGTGCAAAGTGTATAGTTGATACGTGCGTGATACATGAGGGTGCTTACTTCAATAAGTAAGTTCACTGAGGTGCCCCGTGTGAGAACATTCCTAAATGGGAAAGGAAGTTTCTATTTCAAGAAATGGAAACTTCCAGATTATGAAATATCTCAAGAGTCATTGATGTGATTAATTGATCCTTAGACTTGAGGTTCCTTGTCACTTTATGAGTTAACTCTGTAGTCTTAGGTATAAGCTTTAAAGGGTGTCGCCTTAGACAACTGATTCAAGGCTTATGCTGGGGCTGCACAAGTGATTCATGAAAGTGAATGAGAATCAAGATAGGACCTACACTTGCATTTGCAAGGTGATCTCTTATTGTGTAAGTCATTCATATGCCATATGGAGTCCTTGGCCAAGGCAGTAGATCAAGACATCAAGAAAAGGGTTTCTTGGATTGAGATCAAATGGATATAAAATGCACTTAGCTTTGAGACCGGATTATTAGGGTTCTGATTATTCCCTTGCCCTAGATCTTGGTTGAGAGATAGTAAGTAGGAGGATTGTATCTCACATGAATCAATGACTTAAAGGTTCTGTCGAATCCGAACATTCCAATTCAGCTAGGGGTTAAACACCTGTTGCTAGACTATGGTCGTTTAATCTGTGGACTGATTAATTAATTAGTGAATTAATTAATTAGGGTCACTGCTAATTGAATTGAGAACCTAGAGGGTCACACACAACAACTTGGTTACATGAGTTGAGGCTTAAAAATGATTAAACGAGTTAATCGGGCCAAGAGGGTTCCACACGTGTGAAATCACACGAGTGACACGTGTCACACACGTGTGAGTATATATATGTATTAAAGAATTAAATGTGTTGATTATTTAATAGACTTTGGTTTAATTTTGAATTAAAAAGAAAGTCTTATTTTGGAGAAAATAATCTAGTTAATTAATTAGATAAAATAAGTTATTTATTTTAAATAAATAAAGTATAAAATAATCCAAAAAATAGTTTGGATATTTTTAGCTCTCCTAAAGTTGATTTGAATTTGAATTCAAAGTCAAAGTTCGAAATTACTTGAAGATCAAGTAATAGGAGAGAGGAACCAAAACCCTTGCCTATGAGGACAAGGATTTCGGCCGCCCCTCCCCTTTCCTATATATAGGGGAGCTCATGCTCCCCTTTAGAGCTAATAGAATTCTTTTGGTTCATGTGTTGAACACCTTCCTTTCTCCAAGATCAAATAAACCCTAGGTTAAGCCTAAACACTAACTAGAGAACTAGCATCCTTACTAGTTAGATTGTGATCAAGTTGGTGGACTTTCTCTAGAGACTTCAAGTTAGAAGTTTGAAGATTCGAGCCTTGCCAAGGAGAGGGGATCAAGCCGCGAGAAGAGCGTTCTTGGGTGGCTTGAAACGCTTCAAGAAAGAATAAAAGAAAAGTAAGTTTTCTTAATTCCTTCGAATTTGGTTACACGATTGCGAGTCCTAGATCCTTTTGTTGGGAAATTTTTTTTAAATTCCACTGCTTTCTGATTCGTGTTTTCCAACAGATGTGACCCTTTCAATTTGCACATCTCCGCTCTTGATGATATCACGGATTAAGTGATACTTCCTCAAAATGTGTTTGGTCCTTTGGTGAGATCTGTTGGAAAACACGAATCAGAAAGCAGCGGAAAATTAAAAATTTTCCAACAAAAGGATCTTGGACTCGTAATCGTGTATCCAAATTCGTAGGGATTAGAAACTCATTTTCTTAATTGTCTTTCTTGAAGCGTTTCAAGCCACCCAAGAACGCTCTTCTCGTGGCTTGATCCCCTCTCCTTAGTAAAGCTCGAATCTTCAAACTTCTAACTTGAAGCTCTCTAGAGATAGTCCACCAACTTGACTACAATCTAACTAGTAAGGATGCTAGTTCTCTAGTTAGTGTTTAGGCTTAACCTAGGGTTTCGTTTATCTTGGAGAAAGGATGGTGTTCAACACATGAACCAAAAGAATTGCCAATTAGCTCTAAGAGGAGCTCGAGCTCCCCTATTTATAAGAGGGGGAGGACCGAAAATCCTAGTCCTTATGGGCAAAGGATTTTTGGTCCCTCTCTCCTATTACTTGATCATCAAGTAATTTTGACTTTGACTTTGAATTCAAATTCAAATCAACTTTCAGGAGAGCTAAAATATCCAAACTATTTTTGGATAATTTTATAATTTATTTATTTAAAATAAATAACTTATTTTATCTAATTAATTAATTCATAATTAATTAACTATATTATTTTTCTCCAAAATTAGACTTTCTTTTTAATTTAAAATTAAACCAAAGTCTATTAAATAATTAATCACATTAATTATTTAACACATAAATAAATATACACATATATTTACACACGTGTGAGACACGTGTCACAAGGACACGTGTCACTCACGTGAGCCACACGTGTGGAACCCTCTTGGCCCGATTAACTCGTTTAATCATTTTCAAGCCTCAACTCATGTAACCAAGTTGTTGTGTGTGACCCTCTAGGTTCTCAATTCAATTAGCAGTGACCCTAATTAATTAATTCACTAATTAATTAATCAGTCCACAGATTAAACGACCGTAGTCTAGCAACAGGTGTTTAACCCATAGCTAAATTGGAATGTTCGGATTCGACAGAACCTTTAAGTCATTGATTCATGTGAGATACAATCTTCCTACTTACTATCTCTCAACCAAGATCTAGGGCAAGGGAATAATCAGAACCCTAATAATCCGGTCTTAAAGCTAAGTGTATTTCATATCCATTTGATCTCAATCCAAGAAACCCTTTTCTTGATGTCTTGATCTACTGCCTTGGCCAAGGACTCCATATGGCATATGAATGACTTACACAATAAGAGATCACCTTGCATATGCAAGTGTAGGTCCTTTCTTGATTCTCATTCACTTTCATGAATCACTTGTGCAGCCCCAGCATAAGCCTTGAATCAGTTGTCTAAGGCGACACCCTTTAAAGCTTATACCTAAAACTACAGAGTTAACTCATAAAGTGACAAGGAACCTCAAGTCTAAGGATCAATTAATCACATCAATGACTCGTGAGATATTTCCTAATCTGGAAGTTTCCATTTCCTGAAATAGAAACTTCCTTTCCCATTTAGGAATGTTCTCACACGGGGCACCTCAGTGAACTTACTTATTGAAGTAAGCACCCTCATGTATCACGCACGTATCAACTATACACTTTGCACCTCCATGAAACAAGGTGGTCCTTCTTAAGGGTGTGATCCCACAAGCAAGCCTTAGAGGAGTCAGGTTGACACTCCCACTGTCGGTAGGACTCATCGGCTTGGAGTATTTTACTAATCATGACTTATGTGATATAGGGCTCGTTTCATGAACCATTTCACCTAAATGGTAGAGTCCTAAAGTCATCAGGATTAGGGGAGTTCTCATACATACACAGATAAAGTAAACGCATACCAAACAAGAGCATATAAAGAAGTGTTGCCTCAATTCGTTATTTCATTCAAAGATTGACTGTGATTACAATAAGGAAAAGCACAAAGCGGATATACAATCGGCTTTCTAGGGCACTATTCCTAACAAGATCTTGGTTCTCTTGCTTGAGCAACCGCCCCGGTGTTGTCACAAAATACTGTAACGGGGTTTTTAATGCTAGGAACTATACCCAGCTCGTGGATGAAGTTTCTTACCCAAACACCTTCCTTGGCTGCATCGTTTGCAGCTAAGTATTCGGCCTCAGTAGTCGAATTAGCAGTGGTCGCTTGCTTGGAACTTTTCCAACTCACTGCTCCGTCGTTCAGGCGGAACTTAGACCCTAAACAACAGAACTAAATAGACAACAAAAATGCGGAAGCGAAATAAACCATGCCATAATCAAAACATACATAAACAGTTAACGGGTTCAACTAGCATAAATACCTAATCCCGAATATCAAATAATAATCATAAATCCAACGGGTTCAACTAATTCCAGCAACCTGTCCTAACCTGTCCCGAAATATACATATCAATTCATAATTAAATTCCAAATAGCGTATACAAACATATCTTATACATAAGCCAAATTAAAGAAATGTGAATGCAAGACCACCTACTAGACAAAGACACGGAACAGACTCCAAAAGACAGACACACTCCGCCTAGCACGAACTCCAAGCAAAACCTGCAAACTAAAGGAAAAAGGGGAGGGGTCAGTCTTAACTCGACTGAGTGAGAGGTTAACGCACTCACACTATATATATAAGAGCAAAGCACATATCAAACTCATAATGTTCATGAACGCGGGGATAGTTTTTGCACACTAAATCATTTCCCGTGATATACATATATATAAAGGGCTTACTTATCAAATCAAACAAACCAATTTATCTTACCGAACAACTTAGCAAAACCTATTAGGTCTTAACATATTCAAAACTTAACTTATCTTATAAAACTCTCTTTTTATTTAACTTAGAATCTATCCCCGTTTCATAAACCTTAACAGAACATACATATCATATCATATAGAACTCGGCGGGTACGAGCTCTGACTCCCCCAATCTCCTCATAACATATCATATCAGAATCAAAACATAAAACTTACATACATATCAAATCGTATCATATCATCCTCAACTCCGGGTGATGGAAGGGTGTATACGCCCAAACCATCCAGACAAACGAGGGGAGCGCCTTGCGAGTACTCAAACCCTCAGGATTCCTTCCCTCACCAAACCTCCTGGTGAGTTCAGGGGTGATCCTCTGCAGACAGATGGAGACTATGCACAGGCTTAACCTCGACGGCCCTATGCCGTCCCGAGGGTTCCTTACCCATAGCTCCGGGGCCCAACAAACACATATCATATCAGAACCCGCTACAACAGAGACAGACAGACATAACTTATACATATATACGTATATATACCACTTTCCATTTCAATCAAACTCGGTCCTTGCCAAACTTGGCTCATGAGAAGTATACGGTCAGAAGCATAGCTTCACGTGGCAAATCATGCAAATCATTCCAAACCAAGCATACATAGGCTCGTACATTGCTTAACATACTTGCAAACTCGAGGCATATTCAACAAATACATATTTCACACTTATTTATATACATATAAGGCTTATTAAATCACATGCAATCAAAACCGAGCACATTGCAATAAGGTGTAACTATATCCTAACCTCACCTGACACCGAAGAGGCCAAAGACACAACAAACGATCCACCCCGGAATCAACACGGCCAACAAAACACCACCCCGGGTGTACCTGAACAAACTGAATACAAAACAAGACTTAGACCCGAGAATGAACCAAATAAACGCACGGCGTATGCTTATGATTGGCATGAAGTCATGGATCACGTATACACTCATAAAATACTCATTCTTTAATATTAAATTACAATTCATGCACCAAACATAGCATATAATACGAATTCATAACGAAACATACAATGCAATTAAGATATAAATCAATAAGCGGCAAAAGAAATCAATTAAAAGCATAAAAACCCAAAACCAACCTACTGGACCACGGGAAGGGCCGTTCCCAGAAACAAGGCAAAACGGGAACGGCCGTTCCCACCAGCGCTGCCCGGAAGGGCCGTTCCGGCCCAAAGAACAAAACGGGAACGGCCGTTCCCATACGCGGATGGGAATGGCCGTTCCGGCCCCAAGGCCAAAACGGGAACGGCCGTTCCGGACCGTCCTGCTCACAAAAACAGAGCAGAAGCAGCAATGGCGTCGGGAGACACCACCACACACACCCACAACCACAAACAACCACCAAATCAAGCAAAATTAACACAATAAAGCATGCTCGACACGTAGGTCACATATTTCCACATTAGAACCCGTAAAACGGCCTAGATCATACAAAACTCACACCCCGGTTACTATTCATCATCTCCCCAACAAAGCACGTAGGCACAAATCCGAGGCACGAAAGAGATATTAAAGTAACGCATGTAACGCAAGGGTCACAAATCTTACCTTAGGTCGTTGATCGGACGGTTGGATCTCCCAAACCCGAGCTCAAGGGCTTCTTGGCCACAAATGGGGAAAAATGCTTCTCTTTTCCTTTCCTTGCTGCTGATCGATCAAAGTGGGAGAGAGAGAAAGGCTGGCCCCTTTTGGGGCTGGTCAGACGGGTAGGTTCAAACGGTATCCGGTCCACGCGGATCGGATTTAAAACGGTAGGGCTATCAAATGGCTTTAGAAATAAAAAGGGTAATTCATTGAATCCGAATCATCGAAACGAACTCAACGATAGGGTCGGAATTCGAATTCGAATTCCCGAGCTCAAATAGCCACGAAGGCTCAAACGTCCTAATTATAATTAGGTCCCTAAATTGTAAATATTGAACAATTGAGTCCAAGTACAATTTAATTATTCTAAGACACACGTAATTAAAATTAATATCACGTTGATACGTAAGCATGCTAAATTACATAATTCACAAAATACTGAAATAAACTCTCTCGTGACGCCGTACCTGGAATGCCGAAGAGACGGGGCGTCACAGAAACAATGTCATTAACATAATAATTCAGGTAAATATACGTTATGATAATGTGTATATTAACAGACTTGAATTTTGAAGTAATTATTTATTTATTTTTATTTTATAAAATATATATATATTTTTCCTAAAAGACGAGCGTATATGTTTGGAAGAATCTAATTTTGATTTGCCGCCCAACGTCTACAGGACACGTGATGACATCTAGAGCAGTTCAGTTCAAATCCAACGGCCAATATTTTGTCCAAACAGAAGGCGCGGTCAAACCAGACAAAGTGTTGAATCTGTTGTGTTGTGTTGACTGTTGCTTTGTGGTCATTTTCGAAAATATATTTTGGATATTACAAGTTTGTCCCTGCGATTTTCATAGTTTAATACTTTAATTTTTGGGAGTTTTTTTTAGTAAAATCCATGTTTGGCTAAAAAAATTTAGTTCACTCCCCGATTAAAATAAAATTTTAGTTTGCTCCCTATTAATATAAATTATCTATTTACCTTTAATTTTCTTAATATAAAATACTGACATTTGAGTTTGTAGAACTATATTTAAAAATTGAAGAACTATTGTGATACGCAATAATTTGTTATTGAATGAAGAAATTTTATATTAATATGAAATATTCACTTATACATTTTGTGGAATTATCTGCACTTTGAGGAACTATTGTCTTATTTAGCAATTGGTAGTTGAATGACTTAATAAATAATTTTTTTCTTAATATGAAGTATTTATATTTGAATTTGTAGAATTATATCTAAATATTAAGGAATTATCGTGTTATGTAAGGATTAGATGTTAAATGAAGAACTTTTCTCTTAATATGAAGTGTCTATATTTGAATTTTTAAAACTATATCTAAATATTAAGGAATTATTATGTTATGCAACGGTTAGATGTTAAATGGATAATTTTTCTCTTAATATGAAGTATTTATTTTGAATTTGTAGAACTATATCTAAATATTGAAGAATTATTCTTTTATGCGAACATTATATATTAAATGAAGAACTTTTATTTTAATATGAAGTATTTACATTTGAATTTTGAACATTAAATATGAATTTTAAAGAATTATTGTGTTACACAACCGTTGGTTATTAAATAAAGAATTTTTCTTTGAATATGAAGTATAAAATTATGTAATATGGAACTTTATCTAAAATTTGAAAAATTGTCGTGTTATTCAGTAATATGGCTAAACGAAGGATAATTTGGTCATTTTATAATAATTATGGAGTTAACTAAAAAAATTATTAAAATGGAGAGTATACTAAAAATTCAAATTATATTCAGGGTTTAACTCTATATATCCGTTAGTTTAGTTTTTTTTTTTAATATTTTTTCTCTTAGACAAAGTAAAAATTATTTTATTAGATTGTAATTAAATATCTAAAAATATTTTTATTCTTAGTTTCAAGATAAAATATGCCTTATTCGATATAATTGCATCATTAATTCTTTCGTGAGCTATAAATTATTTTAATCATACGTTATAAATGTATTGAATAATTTTCGATTGGTCTCAATTTATATTAATCCCTTAAATTTTGTCGGAATTATTTACTGGAAAGGAGGGGGGGGGGGGGGGGGGGGGATAAGGTTACAACCGCTCTGTCCTTTTCTAAGACTAAAATAATTGTTTTTTTCTTTATTTCATATCTTATTTTATTGATTTTAAATCGAGAGATAAGTAAAACTCTTGTTAAGGAGCGTTTTCAAATAAGTAGGTTTGAACATCTAATATCTTTTTTTTTTTTTTTTAGAAATCCTTTTTAACATCATGCCTTTTAAATTATTTCTCTCATGTTTGATCAATTATATATATTGGTTTTTATTTTTATTTTTCTAAAAATAGTTTTATGTATTTTTTTCATTTTTTGTTTTCGTACATATGCATATGTATTGTAATTTGTATTTTTCTTATATATTTCATAAATTACTGATTATTCAACATTTTAATTATCAGTCTTATACATTAGTTTGAGTTTTTCTAAAATATTTTGTTATTTTTTCAATATGAAAAATATTTTTTTATATAATAGATCATAAGAACAATTTAAACCACCAATCTATAATATTAAATGTCAAATATAAATAGAGCATCTTTAAATAGACAATTCTTTCAAATCAACTAATTTGCAAATTGTGCTATAATAACAACTTTTCTTTTTTACCAAGACGAATTTTTTTAAAAAAAAGACTAAAATTAAATATATAAAAAATATTATTAATTACTTTCTCTATGGTTGAGTCACTGTCCATTTTATATTAATGTAACAATATAAAATATGATAAGTATCTCAATTCTATAAAAATATAAAAGAATCATAAAAAGAATTATAGTTAAAATCCAGGAAAGTGAAATAGCACAAAATGTATAAATAGATGAGTTTTTTTTTTTTTTGGTGGAACATATAAAATTTTCTAGAACATTTTTAAATTTATGAGGGGGTGTAATAATTATTAAAACCATGGGGGTGTGTAAATATAGTTATTAAATTTATGAGGAGGTATAAAGGTAATTATTTGACTAAGTGGTATGAAATTATAGTTCTCCATATTTTATTGGTATTTACATGTAATTATAGCCTATAATTATTGTTATTTGTAAAATCATAGGCTGTTATTTCCTCTTTTACCCCTTCATAATTGGTAACTCCTACTAAATCAGAACGTGGACAACTACATTTATTGAGTACTAATGAATTCAAAAGACTATTGACCAAGCTTTGTACCTTATAAATCTAATTATAACTTATAAGCAATATGTTGGTATGAAAGATTTTATTATTTTAATAGTTTGATCCATTTAAATCTATAATAAATAAAATGTAGCAAAGAGCATATAAAAACGTAAGAGATTATTTGTCACAACATAACCTATAATTAATAATTGAAAAATTAACAATAATTTTTTTAAATAGAAATTTATAATCTTATGACGTGCATATACAAACACATGATGCAGTCACGAGACTCACGACATATTATGGATATGACTACAAACTTTTTCTTCAATTTTTATGGGATAAGAGTCTAGCACGACTGCCCACCACGATAAACTTATATGTTTAGAAATTTTCACGTATTGAATATTGTAAGTGCACCGAAAAATAAATCAAAATGAAAAGGATAAGGGCAAAACAGTCCAACAAAGTTTAAAAATTGTATAAGAAATTAATGTTATAATATTTTTTCTCCACAAATAAAACAATAAATATAAATTTGTATTTTAAATTCACTGTTGCTGAAAATTTCAAATATCAAATGGAGGTACTCTGAAAAGGCTCTGTCAGCAAGAGACATCCAAGTCCCAAAGAAAAAAGGAAAAGGAGAGAATAACATCGCGAAAAGCAACCCGCCTGCTTTCTGCTACCTCAAATACTCTTCGAAATTTTCCCTTTTTCGGAGTAATTTTTGCTGCAAATAATCGGATTCTTCGTTCAATTTCACTATGTTTTTTAGTGACCCATAATCTGTTCGACCGATTGTCTGTTCTTAAATTATGCGAGCGTTTCATCGGCGTTTGATTTGAAGTATAATTACCTGCATTTATTTCGAACCTCAAGTTTATTTCTGCACTTTTAATTTTTCAAATTTATTTTTCTGGTCCATAATCTCTGGTCAATTTGCTGTCTTTTTCAAGACAGTTGTTGATAATTGGGGCCTGCTGCATGTTATTAGGAAAACCCAGCATCAGAATTTCATGTGAGGCGAAAAAGTGCTTCACGAATTGAGTTCCCTTTTTCCCTTTTCTCAGTTGGGAGGTTGGAGATCTACTGAAGCTTGAGCATTTTTACGTTATTGTCATATTTAGGTAACGCATTTAGGTGTTTATTTCAAGAACTTAAATGCGTTTCTGCTCTGGAAATCTGATATTTTTTTCCCCAAATTTCTTTTTGAAGTAACTTTTAATATTGAGCTTTTTGTGCTGGCCATACTGGCAAGTGGGGTTTAGGATTTGTTGTCGTTGAGGTGGTGAATGGTGGGACTGGCTAGTGAAGAGTCTACTTCATATTGTCTAAATCCGTGGGATCTTTAATCCATTCACTTTTGATGAATTAAAAAGGAGGAGGAGGCAGGCTTCTTTGTTCTGATCCAAGTGTTGTTCTGGGTTTGATTCAGTGAATTCAAGAAATAAAGGAAAAAGTATCCTTCTTGTGGAAAAAGTTACAGAAGAAAGTTGAGGGGTTCTGCTTGATCTTAGTACATCAAATCACTGCCTGTGGACTTCCAGTCAATGGGTTTTTCTGAGAGTGGTAGGATGAGTTCATCTGATACTGAGTTATTGAGTAATACTTCAGACATCAAATCAGTGCCTGCTAATGGAAGGCCTAGTGTTGCCGTGGAAAATGATGAATCACCCTATTCTAATTTGGATACACCAGCCAGAGATGGGGCTTCTTTGGGTGCTGCAGATGTTGATGATAAGAATACTCCTATAAGGTCTGTTAAACAATCACATGTGGACTCTAAGTGGAGCGATACCACCCCATACTCGTCAAAGAAGGTACATCTGAGTTTTACTCTTTTGTTTTTATTTCTATATTTGTTGGATTGATCTTACAATAGTTTGAAATGGATTTCTTGTGTGCTTTCTGATTTGGATATTGCATTTTTAAATGATATAGTAATTGTTAAAGAGGAAAAGGGCGTGAAAACCACTTTATAGATGGATATACATATATAACTAACTTTGGAGGTATACTAATGAGGGTCATTTTGATTGTCTGGGTTTTACAAATGTCATTTGCGGTCATCCTTCAACACACTGTTTTACAAGAGGAAATAGCATCAACTTGAAATCGATAACAATCTGCTTTGGTACTTGAGAATCTCTTGTACAAACTGACTTATATCTCACATGGTATTCATCCCTCAGCATGGAAAAGGGCATCTAGTGATTTAGTTGAGGTGGAATGAGGCAATGTCAAATTCACATTTCATTGGGTATTTGGGTGTATGTCCCTCATGCTCTACTCTTGGTTTTTTTAAAGTAATATATACTGAAACCATACAAATTATATGTGAGAGAGGATTAAGCCTAGCAATTTGGTGTTAGACAAAGTAACGTATGGGAAGGACATAAACAGTTGGAAAAAATGAAAATGATACACATGGTTCAGAGATTATGAAACCAGTTACGTGATCCTTTGTAGAAAAATAAGCAAGGAGGAATATGCTTTCCTACCAAGTTGGAGCTATCATTTAGAAAGTGTTTTTCTTCACTTATTGCAGGAATAGTATCCTTAATTGACAATTTCAATACCGATTTAGGGCCTTAGGCATGTGCTTCTAAAGCATATTTGGTTAATATCATATCTTGCCTTGTCAGTAGGAGCATAAAGGAGTTGAGTTTGGCAAAGTTTTAAGTCTCAAGCTCAAGCTAGTTCTGTAAGAGAATTTGGATACCTAAACTATGAATAAATATTTAATATTTTTGGAATAATTATTTTGAAAAACATCTTTCGACTATATATATATATATAACGTAGAATTTAATAGAAAAATATATTATCGTTATATAATATATATCAAAACTGATATTATAAGTGAAAGTAGGATAGGACTGAATTGAATTTTAAATATTTTACATTCATTAGTTATTTACAAATTATTATGAATTTAAAAAGTATCATGCATACATATAGCTTATTGATGGAAAACAGTCTTTTTATTACAATTATATAATCCCTAAAACTATGTTAATATTATTGCACATAATAGAGCATTAAAATTTAAAAGACATGAATTAGATTATACTGCCCTTAAGCTACCATTTATAAATTCATATACCAAATTACAATCCTAAAGACCTTTTATTTCATAGAACATTATTTTACAAATATGAATTTTTTTTTTTTTTTAAAACACACACCCCCCCCAAGTGGGATTCGAACCCAGGTCATTGCCCTCGAGAATGAACCCATTAACCACTTGGACCAACCCCTGTTGGCATTTTACAAATATGAAGTTAATAATTGTGTAAAAAGACTATAATGATAAATATAGAAGTAAATGAGATTGACTGGGAAACAACTATTAAGGTAAAGACATTTTAAGTATCTTAAATCTAATAATTATTTATAAAACCGAGTTAATAATACAAATCCAGCATTTTAATTACATCTAGCATCATACCTAATATTACCTAGTGAAAACTACATAGATCAAGTTAACAATAGAAATCAAGTCTTCATCATCTTAGTTACTGATATATCAGATAAAGTTAACTTAAGTTTATAAAAATATTCAAATCTTTTTTATCGTTGTTTTTGTTGTTGCTGTCATTGTTATTACTATTATTATTTTCACTTATATCTGTCACTAAACTGACACTGATTTACAAAAACTATACTGATTATACATATCCACTAAATAGATAAAGTATTTAACAAATATAATAAATAATTACTATCTATATCAAATTTACAATCTAAGCTACAAAAATTAAAATTTAGCAGATATTATATGTATGTATACTAATTAGATAATTTATAGAGGTAAAATTGAAATGAACTGAGAGTTGATGTTAAGATAAGATAAATACAAATGCATATTCAGTGTCAATTAAAAAGGGTCGGATCACAAACATGAATTGGTTGAACTTATTTCCAGAACTATTCCATTTTATAAATATAATTATTTATTTAGGGAATTACACATAATTTATTATTTGCTTTATTATTATATATAAAAAATAACTCATACAAAGTTGACATTGATTAAATTATCATTTTATATGATATAATGCTTAAAAAAGTGAAATGTTGATGATTTCATTAAGTATTCTTATTATTACTAAACATATATAAAGATTATTTTAATAAAAATAGGAGGCAGCTTTAGCTTATAGAAACTTATTTGGTGAGTTTATCGTTGGCTCATAGAGTTGCACGAACTTCATCGACCTGGCTTGGCTTGTTTTACACCTCTCATGTCATTCAGGTATGACAGTTGAAGGATAAATTTCTCAAACATTTATCTTGCGCATGAGAAATCCATTTTTGCCTCAGTGACTGGTTTTTGTTCCTTTGTGTAACTAATGTCTCCAACGAGTGTATGCTCTGAGCAAGTCACTTCAATTATTCTGGGTACTTCCTCGAGTTTATTTCACTCTTGCTTAAAAAGGAAAAATTGTAACTAGCATTTAATGTACTGAAGAATCCTATGCCATATAGATAGATATGTGACTAGTAAACTTCCAGAAATGGAAAGGTACATTGTGATTGACCTGAAATAAGCCAAATCAGACAAGAAACCATAAGATTTAAGAGATATTATAAGACGAAGATTTAAGTTGAGCATATCCATCTCAACTTGTTTCTCATCACCCCAAAACTAACAAAAAAACAAAGAAAAAGAACACACACAATAAGGTAGAGGAATCAGACAATTAAAAGGTTAGAAGCTTTGAAGTTCGGAGGAGCAACTAAACCTTCGATCAAGTTGATAAACTGAAATATGACCTAGATTACAGTTTACTGTGACAGAATCAAGTAGACTTAGAGATCACAATGGATCCAAAATATTGACAAATGCAGGTAAATAAAACAATGCAGTCGCGGTCAATGGCATTGCCTTGCAGGCCAGACAGATTACAACATAGTGTCACATGAGCATGCGTAAATCATGTCAATATACCAATGGATTATGCCAATGGCCAAGAAAGACTCAGCATTATGTAATGCTTGTATTAAGGATTAGGTTTAAGAGAGATATAGCATGTTCTTTTTTTGGCTAAAAGGTGCTTTGGAGAGAAAATGTATATATATTGAGGTTCTGCTACCTAAAACAAAGTAGAGAGAACAATGAAATATAAGACTAAGAAATTTTCACACACTGACTGTCAAACTATTTTAACAGCTCTAATCCTCCACTGGATGAAATTATGTTGTGGTCAATATATAGCATATAAAACTCAGTCATTTATCTGAAAAAGGTTATAAGATCTTTTAGCTTGAATTTCAGCAAACATGAGGCAACAGCTTATTAGATAGAAAAGCATCTCATATGATATTTAACTGTCAATAGCATATCAAATATATAATCTATTCAGCTGTTTGTTTTTTGTTTTTTCTCAGAAGCTCCAGTCATGGTTTCAACTCCCAGATGGTAATTGGGAGCTGGGGACTATTCTAAAGACTTCTGGAAACGAGTCATTAATATCTTTGCCTGCAGGAAAAGTGAGATTTTTTTTTTTTGAAGTCTGATTTTACTTCTTCTGTAAAAGTTGGCATCTTCTCTAACCATTTTCCCCATTTAGGTTTTGAAAGTGAACTCAGAGTCTCTGGTTCCCGCGAACCCTGACATTCTTGATGGTGTAGATGATCTTATGCAACTAAGTTACTTAAATGAACCTTCAGTTTTGTACAATCTTCAATATCGATACAATCAAGATATGATTTATGTAAGTGTATATCATCATTATTCAGAGGTTACATCAAAATTCTGCTTTCCTGATATTTCTGATACATGGTTTCAACTTTGATGTTCACTTTAGACCAAAGCAGGTCCAGTTTTGGTTGCCATTAATCCCTTTAAGAAAGTCCCATTATATGGTAATGATTATATCAATGCTTATAAGTCCAAATCCATCGAGAGCCCACATGTATATGCCATCACTGATATAGCCATGCGTGAAATGATTCGAGGTAATTTAAGTTATCAATACATTTGTCTAAAAGCTGCTTGCAACTAGGGTTTTTGCTGGCAGTAACTTATGTGAATGATTTGGTTTTCTCTACAGATGAAGTAAATCAATCCATCATTATTAGGTTAGTTAACTACTCACTGAACTTAAATTTTTACTCACTCAACCCTTTCTTTTATGGGATTTTAGTCTTGTGTTTGCAAATTTTTACTCTTGTATCAGTCGATATTGATGGCTTCCCTTGCAAACTTTCTCTTTTTTCAAGATATATTGATTACCCTTGACAACAAGTGAAAGAACTCATAACTAGTCCTTAAGATACCCGAAAAAGTTGAATGTTCTTTTACTATCAATTTGACAAACGTGGCCTGCTGCTTGTGTTTTTCTTGTTGCAGCGGGGAAAGTGGAGCTGGAAAAACTGAGACAGCAAAGATTGCAATGCAATATTTGGCTGCCTTAGGGGGTGGTAGCGGGATAGAGTATGAGATACTGAAAACAAACCCAATATTGGAAGCCTTTGGTAATGCCAAAACTTTAAGAAATGACAACTCAAGTCGCTTTGTAAGTTACTCGATCCATTTGTTGATTGGCTTGCATGAGAAATAAGTTTTGCTTGTGGGAGTGAATAGAAGATTATTCCGCCGATTATTTTGAATTATATGAACTATCCTCTCTGCAGGGTAAGCTGATTGAAATTCAGTTTAGTGAAACTGGAAAAATATCGGGTGCCAGGATTCAAACTTGTAAGACAGGTTCTTGAAGTCTAATTACTGTATACAATTTTGGAATTGTGAATACTGATCTGTTTACTCTTTTTTGTGTTTTGTCATTTGACACGGATTATTGATGGATAGTTTTACTTGAGAAGGTATTTGTTACTTCTACTGGTTTGTTAAGATCATTTGATTTCTGGTACAAACACTCAAGCAGGCTATTTTAATGTACAGTCCAGAGTTGTTCAATGTTCAAAGGGAGAACGGTCATATCACATTTTTTATCAGCTTTGTGCTGGATCTCCATCCTCACTTAGAGGTACAACATTATCCTCATCCATGTATTTGCATTTTTCAATCATCAGAGAGCTGGCAATATTTTGATATTAGTATTTTCTTTCTTTTTAGTCTCTCTATTTCGTTCTCCATGTTTATTGCACATTGACACGATGTTTTCTATGTTTTATGCAGAAAAGTTGAGATTAAAGAATGCTGATGAGTTCAAGTATTTGAGCCAAAGCAACTGCTTTAAAATTCCTGGGGTAGATGATGCTGAAGAGTTTCGTGTGGTCATGGTATCTATCCTTATTGATTTTGTACCACCTTTTTCCAACTTTAACCATGTTCATGTTCTTATTTTGTGGACTGAAATAAACTTAGCTACTAATCTTCTTCCTAAATGCAGGAAGCTCTGGATGTTGTTCATGTAAAAAAAGAAGACCAAGATAATGTGTTTGCAATGCTTGCTGCTGTACTATGGCTGGGAAATGTCTCGTTTGCCGTGATTGATAGTGAAAATCATGTTGAACCAGTTGAGGATGAAGGTTAGTATATCTCAAGGTGGAGTTTGAACATGGATACACCATTGAAGTGTTTGAAACAACTAGTTGCTTGTTTTTGACTTGCAAAAGTTTATCTGATTAGAGCTAGTCATGTGTAGAGAAGTACAATAAAAGGAAAGGGAAGTCTATCCATTTGGCTATTTCAAACTTATCAATTTTGCACAAGCCTGACTTAATTTTACGGCTTTGGGATGTTATTCTGTGTTTCCTTCGTGTCTATGACTATAGGTATTAAATTTGTTCACTTAGTATGGTTATTTGCTACTTTAAAGTTCTTTTCAATTTTTGTTTTCTTAGTGAAGAATTCATCTCTTGTTTGAAGAAGCCTTTTATGGTTTCTTTTATATTTCTTTTGAGAAAATTTGAAAACAGACTCAGCATTAGGAAACCCTGCTCAAAATTCCATCAATCGCGTAAATATTTACATTATAAAAGCATATCTATTATCCAAGTTCCATCTCATAACTCCTGGAAGGTGCTTGAATGCTTATGCCATATCTCCTATTTTCAGGTCTAATCAATGTCGCGACACTGATAGAGTGTAGTATTACCGAACTAAAGCTAGCTTTATCTACTCGAAAAATGAGAGTTGGAAATGACACAATTGTTCAGAAGCTTACCCTAGCTCAGGTTAGAGAGTTCATATGGAACTATTGTAATTTAGATTTTGGTACTAATGACTTTGTGGACTTTAAACTGCATCTGTAACAAAATTTTGAATGATTAAACTTCTTTCAGGCCATTGATACCAGAGATGCTTTGGCAAAATCTATTTATTCTTGTTTGTTTGACTGGCTAGTTGAACAAATCAATAAATCACTGGCAGTAGGGAAAGTGCGCACTGGAAGGTCCATCAGTATTCTCGATATTTATGGTTTTGAATCATTTGAGGTGTGTGTCCTTACCCCGACTTTGACCGATTCTCTTGTTTCTTTGTCTTTTGCTTCTATGGTTGTGCTTATAATTTGTCTCTTTTTAGAGGAATAGTTTTGAGCAGTTCTGCATCAATTATGCCAATGAAAGGTTACAACAACACTTCAACCGTCACTTGTTCAAATTGGAGCAAGAGGTGATCATTTTATATCCATGGTTTAATTTATTCATCCTAATTCTTGCAAAAATTCTTGTTTGACGGTTATATTGGGCTTTTAATCTTCCGAAAATGTATTTATGTAATAAATCCTCAAATGCTGCTAAAACTCTGTTACAGTTTCCAGTTCAATCTTTTCTGTCTCATGACTGATGTTAAATGAGAGAAATATGTGTTTTTTAAAGTCAATAAAGGAGCATTTGATCAAAATCCATGGCATTTTTCCCCCAGTTCTAATGTTTTTTCTTCTCCAGGAATACATACAAGATGGCATCGACTGGGCAAAAGTTGATTTTGATGACAATCAAGATTGTCTTAATCTCTTTGAGAAGGTATGGCGATCTCATTCTGTGCATGCTGTGAAGCTGTTGAATCATCAACATTTTACACCTCTGCTTAACATCAATGATGTTTATTGTGATGTGCCTAGAGAATCCCTTTTTCATGTCCTGCAACTTGGTCCATGCTTAACGTTTAAATCTGTTGATGTTTCACGAGAATGTATAAATTTTTCAACTTTGCTAGTGTTTCTGGGTTCGTCATTAATCAATAATAAATGATTGCAATTGAATTGTAAAGTTGATGTCTCTATCTTTCTCTCTGATTTCGTTCTCTTTTATTTTTCCCCCTTTATGGGAGACATAATTATTTTTCTTTTTGAGCAGAAACCATTAGGTTTACAGTCTTTGCTTGATGAAGAATCAACCTTTCCAAATGGCACCGATTTGAGCTTTGCCAATAAGCTCAAGCAACATCTGAACTCCAATCCTTGTTTTAAAGGAGAAAGAGAGAAAGCTTTTACTGTGCGCCACTATGCTGGAGAGGTATTGGTTTTATTTCAGAGTATTTTATTATAGACTGGTACCCGCCGGGAACCCCTTCCTGCTTTATCTAACAATTTACACCAGAAAGAAAGAAAAAGAACACTAAAAGTAAACGTTTTAGCGGAACTCAAAAGTCGAAAACTCTCTAGCATCTGCTGAACATACTAAAGGGTGGTTGTTGAGTTTGGCTTATTCTGATATTGTCATATATCATTGTATTTGGAAAAGTAATTTGGCAGATCGATAAAATCTTTAGTGTGTGACACTGTATTTACATGTTTTATGCTCTTTCATTGCTATCAATTTACCAAACAAATATTCCTAAAAAACCTCTGATCTATATAAGTGAATCAAAACTTTCAATTCCATTTGATTCTCAGTTTCTATTGGGGCCTACTAACTTCATTTCTCATCTCAGGTTACATATGACACTACTGGGTTTCTTGAGAAGAACAGAGATTTACTTCATTTGGATTCCATCCAACTTTTGTCTTCTTGCAAGTGCCACCTACCTCAGGCATTTGCATCCAGTATGCTTACTTCATCCGAAAAGGCAGTAGTTGGGGCACTGCATAAATCTGGTGGAGCTGATTCACAAAAATTAAGTGTCACGACGAAATTCAAGGTAAGATGTCTTTAACAAACTTAAAGGATCATGCAACTGGAGATCGTGCTTTACTCTGATTAGTCATGTTAACTGTATTAATATGCCCATGCTGTTTAAAGCTTGTCACATTTGTATTTTCATCTAAATTGCTCAATATAAGCATTCTGCAGAGCTTAGTGGTCTTTGTCACAGAAATTGTGCCATATCCAAATTTAGAGTTCTATTAGTTCTTCATAATGGTTCTGTCTAGACTCTTATGTCATTGATCAATTTGGTTGGCTGTACTGGTACATGTATGAATCTTGGTTACTAGATTTTCTTGTTTTTAGAGTAAATCTTGGTTACTAGTTTCACACTGTAAAAGTGGATTTTTTACATCTTAATTCCCTGCCCCATTGAAGATTGCTGAGAGTAGTTCTTTTGTAGTTAAAACAATGCTTATTGCAACTTTTTTTGGCAATGATTTGACTTTTTTGGAGAGGGGTTTTATGATTCAGAGGGAAAATTATGTACCCTGTGGGACCATTTTTCTCTTGGTCATCAAGTAAATAATACTTGCTTCCTCTTTCCACTTATTCAGATAAACTTGGTATATTTTCTACATTAAGTTCAGAATAAGATTGTGGTTACGTTACCTCAGGTGATTTTTGTTATTACAGTTAATTATGCTGTTGATTCTTACGTCTGTTTGTTTACAGGGTCAGTTATTTCAATTAATGAAACGTCTTGAGAGCACAACACCACATTTCATACGCTGTATAAAGCCCAACAATTTCCAGTCTCCTGGCAGCTACAATCAAGAACTGGTACTGCAACAACTGCGCTGTTGTGGAGTTTTAGAAGTTGTTAGAATATCAAGATCTGGCTTTCCCACTAGAATGTTGCATCAAAAGTTTGCCAGAAGGTAAAAAGTAAAATCAATAGTTGCACTTATCTATACTTTTGGGCTGCCATTTGACTTGCTTTCTTCAGGTACGGCTTTCTTCTATTGGACCATGTTGCGTCGCAGGATCCACTCAGTGTTTCAGTTGCAATCCTTCATCAGTTTAACATTCTACCAGAGATGTATCAAGTTGGCTACACAAAGTTGTTCTTCCGGACAGGACAAGTAAGAACTTTTCTTCTCCTTTATTCTATTTTGTTATTGAATAAACTAAGAAACCGGGCAAAAGAATGTATCCCTGTATTCCCCTTGTTCACTTCCTTTTGAGATCTTAGGATAAATGTGTCTTAACATGTTCTAACAATGTGATTTATTTGGTTTATGTTGTAAGTGGAGCAAAGATTAAACATATTTCAGTGAAAGTTTATCATATATCCTACATTCCCATCTTCTCTCCTTGGAATCGAAGTGCTTCACATAACCTAGGATTCCATATATATTAAGTAAAATTGCTTAGACATGATTCGATCGGTTAGCATATCAAATCTTACATTCATCCGATTGCAAAAGGCTGGCATAGAAGCATTTATGGTTATCCACAACCGACTTGACTGAAAATACTAGAGTGACCAAGATACTCTATCCAAATGACCTTTTTATGAAGAACTGCTGAACTTTTTCCCACAAACCATTTAAAGAGCCAAGTGGATTCTTTTGCTATACATGTTAGTAAAGTTGCTCGTTTCAGGGACTACCGTAATTGCTTGTTTAATCATTATGTTACCTGAGTTACAGGTAGAGCAAGTGGGGTGGAAACTATTGAATAGTCAGTCTTAACATATTATCATAATTTTCAGATTGGAGTACTTGAAGATACCAGAAACCGTACCCTACACGGCATCTTGCGCCTGCAAAGCTGCTTCAGAGGTCATCAGGCTCGCCGCTTTCTAAAGGAGTTCAGAATGGGGATTGTAACTATTCAGTCGTGTATGTGTTTTTCATAGATAATTTGGATTTAGTTACTTTACTTTTTCTTCTTGACGTGTAAGAAAAATCCAATGCAGTTGTACGTGGCCAAAAGACTAGAAAAGAATATGCAGCCCTATTGCAGAAGCATAGAGCTGCTATACATATCCAAAAGCACATAAAAACCAGGATTTGCAGGAAAAAGTTCACAAGATTAAGTGAATCATCAACCGTAATACAAGCAGGTATTTATAATCTATATTGTAACAATTTATTACCCAGATCCATAAGCTGGTGCAGTTAGCTTAGTTTAAGTTGGCTGTTTTTATTTTTCGGTTGAAGTCTATAACATACGATTAATGTACCTGTGAATTCAGTCATTGAAGTTTTGCTTTTGGAGGTGAGAGTGGGACTAATAATTTATTTTGCCTGCCTTTATTTTTTGACCTTTTCAGTTATTCGTGGCTGGTTGGTCAGAAGATGCTCAGGGAATATAGGATTGCTGCATTTTGGTGGAAGCAAAGTATGGACTCTATTTTTGTTTTCCCTTATGAAGTTTTCTGATTATCCCATATCTATATTTTTTATTGCAGTAGGTTAGAGTTAGTAGTTGGTAACTTTAAGGCGGTATAATTGAAGTTTTCGGCCATTAGTTGCGTTTCCAAGATAAATGTTCTCACAACTGGAATTTAATCTTTTTCCTGTGATTTTTGGTTAAAATGATGGAAGTTGTGTCGTATAATATTTTAGTTTGGAAAGATGGTATTTGGGACTAATATCCCACTGTACTCTTAATTAGCTTGTGTCCTCTACCTCATGGTTATACAGGATAGAATATTGATGAGTATGTGGCATGCCACGCGCACACACACAAACAACACACACATTCGCTCATGCAGATGTTATGCTTATTCTTTTCCCACATTTTAGACTTGAATGTTAACATGGGCACATTGCTAATCAGGCAAACGAGCAAGAAGAGGTGCTGGTAAAGTCAACATTCCTCTCGGAACTGCAGCGCCGAGTCCTCCGAGCCGAAGCCTGCCTCAGAGAGAGGGAAGAAGAAAACGACATCCTTCACCAACGCCTCCAACAATACGAGAACCGATGGTCCGAATACGAGCTCAAAATGAAGTCCATGGAACAACTCTGGCAGAAGCAAATGAGATCCCTCCAGTCCAGCCTTTCCATAGCCAAGAAGAGCTTAGCTTTTGACGACCCCACTAGAAATTCAGAAGCCTCAGAAAATGACTCTAATTGGGATACAAACAGCAATGGCGGAAGATCAACAACCACTGCTACTGCTGGTATAAACGTAATTAGTCGATTGTCTGAGGAGTTTGAACAAAGAAGTCAAGTGTTTTTAGATGATGCCAAATTCTTGGTACAAGTGAAATCTGGTCAGGTTGAAGCTAGTTTGGAGCCAGATGGTGAACTTAGAAGGTTGAAACAGATGTTTGAAGCTTGGAAGAAGGATTACGGAGCAAGATTGAAGGAAACTAAGGTGATTCTTCATAAGCTCGAAAACGAAGAAGGGTCGAACGAGAAGAGGAAGAAATGGTGGGGGAGGAGGAATAGCACTAAGTTGATGAACTGAGTTGCAGGATTAAAAGGGTTTTTCCAGGCAACCATTTTTTGCAGTTTTTGTATACCAATTTCTCGTTGTGTGTTGATGGTTAAGGTCAGAGTGGTGTGCCTTTATTATGGTTACTCTAAGTAGTCTTGCTCTGTTTTGGTGGAAAATGATGGTATTGTAAAGTTAAAAGAGTTCATCATTTCTTCAGAGCTAATATTTGATTTACACCTTTGCTTGTAATTAATCATGTTATTCATGTATACACCAGAATGATTCTTGACATAGTAGTTGCTTCCATGAATTCAATTCTATCTTAGACATTGCTTTCAAAAATAATTTAGCTATTTTATTATGGCCATGCCCATAGCAATCCATAAAAAAACCCCTAACGCATGGACGTTTTAAAATATAATTCATGTGTTACGAATTAAAATATTATTACGGGATAATTACAAGAGGAACAAACAACTTACTGTATTATAATCATTTTTTTTTTATTTATTTGAATTTTTGAATATTTTACATTGTCATATGTACTTTGTAAAAAGATTTAATTGTCATATCTGTTATTTAGATATTAACACTTAACACGTGGTTCATTTTTTTTTTTTCCCAGAAATTGTCTTTTATCTGTGAATGAGACACGTATTAATACCTAAATGATCGATATGACAATTTGAAATTTTTTACAAAATACTTGAAATTTCGAAAAAATAAAAAATAAAAAATCATAATATAAGTGTAAGTTGTTTTTTTCTCTAATTACAAATGCCTCAAAGTTTGATCCTATTATGAAAAAAAGATAATAAAAAGTACCTTGAGGTTTGAATAAAAGTTGAAAAAAACCTAAATCAATTATAAATAAAACTTTACT
Source organism: Lantana camara (assembly GCA_037501455.1). NCBI lineage: Eukaryota > Viridiplantae > Streptophyta > Magnoliopsida > Lamiales > Verbenaceae > Lantana > Lantana camara. The sequence goes on from CM074857.1 coordinate 117,002,277, forward strand.
CAGATTGTTTTTAATAAATTTTCAATTAATAATGATTTTTTTCCCGTAATTGAGTTATATTTTAAAGGAATATTCATAATATTCCCCACCACACTCAAAGAAAAAGAAAAGAGGAAAAAGGATAAATTCTTGTCCAAATATTCTGTTTCCATATCGATGGAGAAAGTGGAAAAAGAATAAAAGAGAATCTGAATATATAAAGTAATATCCATGAGAAATATGCGAATATCCCAAGCTTCCTGAGACCTGAAGGGATGGAGAATTTTTGGCAAATTGTGCTGTCTTTTCCTGCATTGCATTGCCAAACCTCATCCCCACATTTCTTTGCTTTCGAGACTTCTTTCGTTCATCACCACACGCATCAATCCTACCACGAAAACTTGATGTTCTTTTTTGGGTAAAGAAATTAAAATTGGGAAAGACGACACAATTTTATTTATTTAATTTTTCCAAATTTTTGTGATAAGTGTTAATATGAGGGTTTGGGTTACACATCACAAATAATAAGATGATATTTTTGAATATTTATACCGAGAATATTATGATTGACTTAGTGAGAAACTATGAAAACGAACATTTGCCTTTAAATTTGATAGATTCTTGAATATAATCTATGGAAATGAAACCACTAGTTGTTTCTTATTCCTTATTAGGTTGGTTGGATTAGCCCTTTTTCATCTCAAGTAATTTTATGTTTGATGTCAAGTGTCAACAATTAATTTGTTACATTGAAAGCAAATTTCCCATGAAACAAGGGGTAGTAATGTCTTTTCACCGCATAATGGCCTATAACTTCACATCACAAAATACTCGTGTTTGTCAACTTATGAAAGCCTTCGATTTGGGGCTCCAAATTGTTTGCTCTGCCTCTAGGAAACTTCATCATCACGTACATTTATTGATGTAATGTCAATTTCAATAATAACATTAATATTGTATAATTTATTCTTATTGGCATGAAATTTTGAAATTTACTATTTCCAATGAGCTTGTTCTTTACTACTTAAAAAGATTACTTTTTACTTAAATTATTAATTATACTTTACCATAAAAATTACGTAAAGTTTTGTGCCTTTCATGATGGGATATTTTATATAGTCCTAAGCGGAGAAGTGAGAACAACCCGATAAGGATCAAATAGTTTCTCGACCATATTATATTTTTGCGCAATTACATAGTATTGTTCCAAATATCGAATAATTTTGGAACAATACTTTATAATTTTAATGCATTATTATAAATAATATAGGAATTTAAAGAATTTTGATTTAGTGCTAATTAATTATATCTAAAATTTAAAAGGTCAATGATTTGAAACTTAACAAAATCTCTCAAGGAAAGGTCAATATTTTGAAATCTAATTATTAAAAAATTCCTTGAATAGAGTTTTGACTTGTCATTAGTATCGGAATCTAGTTAAATAAGATAATAGGATAAAAAATAAAATAAAATAAAATCTAGTTTTGCTTTATTAGTTAATATTCCCATAATGAAGTTTTTATGGTCCACGTGGCGTGCTCCTACGCCACATCTCTTTTAATTCGAAAATCTTTTAAAAAAAATTAGGATTAAGGCCTAATTTGAAACAAAACGTGCGTAAATTACGATTATGGATTTCGGGTGTTTTTAACACATTCTTCATTCTTGGGGTAAACGTTGAAGAACATCCTCAACAGCTTTGACTCAGCAAACAAGAATTCACGTTTCCTCCCTCGTTCCTTGGGGCTGTCATTCACATTGACAGCCCTTTTTGAATCTTTCCCAAATTTATATGCAAAACCCACCAAGAAAAATCAGGTAATAACACCAAACCAATTTGGATTCCGCCTGAAATCTTCTTTCATTGAGGATCTTCTGTGTTTTGAGCGCCATTTTCATCGTTTTGTTTCGCGCAGGTTGTTCTAGTTCTGAGCATTGGTGGGTTTGTATCGATTCTCTGTAACGAGTTTCTCGAGCGTTGATTCTCGAGAGTTCATCTTTATTGTGTTTTCCTTTTTGGATTTTGGTATGAGCGATTGATAGAATCAATGGGTTCCTTGTCTGGGATATTGCAAAGACCGGTTCTTGCGGCTTCTGCTTTAGCAATAGCTTCTGTATCTGCTGACTGTTATGATAAATTGATTCCCGTTAAATCGTCAGACGCTTCTACTTCTTTACAACAATCAAACCCTTGTTGTTCGTCTTCAAGTTCATTTGAAGAAATAAATCCTTCATGGGTTTCAAGAATATCAGTTTCTAGGTTAGCCCAATTGTCTTTTGTTAGCAGAATTCACATTCCCATGCCTAATGTGCACATACCAATACCCAACACTAACCCTAACCCTAATTATTCTTTGATTACATCTTCCCAAATTTTATTCAATTTATACCAGTCGGCGCGTTTGGAAAAATCCGCGAAGCCGGCTAACTATCAATACACCATTCCTTCATTGTCATCTGACGTTTTATATAGATGGCATTTGCCTGATCCTGATTCTGTTAATCCATCCAACGGTTCTGATTGTTCGTCTGCTAAATCGAGAACGGTAGTTGTCTTGTTAGGATGGTTGGGTGCCAAACAAAAGCACCTCAATAAGTATGCAGAGTGGTATACCTCAAGGGGGTTTCATGCTGTTACATTTACATTTCCAATGTCCGACGTACTTAGCTATCAAGCGGGCGGGAAGGTGGAGCAGGATATTGAATTGCTTGTGGACCATCTTGGTGAATGGTTGGACGGGGAGAGTGGAAAGAATTTGGTCTTTCACACGTTTAGTAACACGGGATGGCTTACGTAAGTGTCTCGATAGAAATGAAAACTTCTTCTGGTGTGTGTGTCTGTGTGTAGCAATGTTTTGATGTGTCTCTGGTTTTTGTTATGTTGTAGATATGGAGTCATTTTGGAGAAGTGTCAGAAGAAGGATTGTGATCTAACGGGAAGAATTCGAGGCTGTATTGTGGATTCTGCTCCAGTTGCTGCCCCTGATCCACAGGTATATGTTTCTTGTAACATTGATGGGGCAAAGCGTTGTTTAGCTACATAATTTATATGGATTAAATGACAGTCACTTTTTAAAAGTTTATGCTGTTAGAGAGGAGAAACTGGCACGCCCCATCATGACCATACATTCCTGTGAGAGTGTTTGTTTGAAGCTTCTGTTTTTGGAGAGATTAAATAGAAGCTAAAGTTGCAGAAAGTTTGAGCAGATAAAATTGGGAGGGAGTGTAGAAAAAAGTATTAAATCATTGTAAGATGATAGCAAAAAGAACTTAAATGTATAAAATGCACCCTTAAAGGTTCTTCCAACTTCTAGCTTATTTTAAGAAGCATCAGCACAGTGAAACGCCAATTTCTGTTTTGGTTAAGCTAAAACCAGAAAAGCATTTTTTTTCTTTAGCATTTATAAATGCTTTCTATAGACACTATTGATCGCTTAAATTGAGATCTATCTTGGATATTCTTGTTCACATGCGTAGTAAAATTCTTGGAAGTGATAGAACTTCCTTTAGGATAGTTATGGATGCTTTTTTTGTCAACAATTGGAGATTTTGTGGGCTTGTTTCGAGTTTTTTATTCTATATTTTACTTTCTTACTATCCTATTTTGCGTAAATACTTACCACTGCCTATACATTTCTAGGTGTTTGCTTCTGGGTTTTCAGCTGCTTTTCTGAAGAAAAATAGTGTGGCAACAAAAGGGACCGTTACCAAACCAGATACAGAGATAAAAGTCGGAATGAGAACCTCCATTGAGGTCAAGCCTGGTCTAACCGAGGCAGCTCTCCTTGTCATTCTAGAGAAGTTCTTCGGAGTTGTTCTCAATTATCCTTCAATAAACAGGTACTTTAAGTTTGATGAATTCTTTTAAAAAGATATCATTATGATAATATCTTATACCAATTTCAAATGGATGATTTTATGACTTAAGGAGTGTTTGCCAGCTTTTTTAAGAAAAGAACTTCCCGTACTTTTAGTTGACAAGAACAGAATACTCGTATTGCTTTTTTTCTAGTCCTACTTAATGTAAGCTAAAATAAGTTAGAAGGTGCAAGCACCGGCTGCTTTTCTCTGCAAAGGTGTTTTATTCCAGTAGCTATAGAGTTTTCGCCGAATGCTCCAAACTTGCTACAGCTTTAGATTCTCTAAAAGCAGAAAGTTTTTGCGGACACCTTCCTTAGTATGTCTGTTTTTTCCAATTACAGGCGGCTTTCTGATGTGCTGACCACATTGACATCCGAACAACCAAGATGCCCACAATTATACATATATAGCTCTTCTGACAAAGTGATTCCAGCAGGATATGTTCAGTCTTTCATAGAGAAACAGCGAAAAAGTGGACGTGAAGTTAGAGCTTGTGACTTCATTTCCACACCCCACGTCGATCATTTTCGCAACGAACCCAAATTGTATTCTTCTCAGCTCACTCAATTTTTGGAGGATTGTGTGCTCACGTGCTGCAAATCTGAATAGATTGCTAACTGAAGTCCGTGTTTTTCTAATTTTCTCATTTGTGGAAATATATTTTTTGCAATGCTTCTTGCGAAAGCTATTCCTCGAGGAATTTCCGAATGTAAGGATAATTATTCACTTTTACTTGAAATTATACATTTTAGATTTCTCATTTTTCCTATGTTTTTTGCTGGAATTTGTGATTCACCCTTTGTAAGAATGATGCTTAACCAAGATGGTTTTTGACAATTTATGAACCAAATTTTATTCCTGTACTTTGATTATAATTTTTACAGATTATCACATCAAATCTACTCCCAATTGAAATCTTTGTGTTGAAAATGACATGTATTCTTCCAATAATGATCCCTCTAACAGCAGATGCTCTAAAAAGTGAATCAAGCATTAGGTATGTTAGCTTTTGCAATCTTCTGATGAAGTAACTAGCTGAATTTATTCACCAGATCAATGTGAGCTCGAATATGCAATGAAACGAGCGGGATATACAAATCTATACAGATTTTAGTATAACATAGCTACCTTCTCTGATTAACATTATCTGTATTATGTGCAATATCATACAAACTCTACAGCCTAAAATCTCAATCTCTCACGTCATGTATTGCTTGCTGCAAATAATTTAAAGTTCTTTGATGATTTAAAAATCCCATGAACCAGAACTCAAAATTGTCCTCTGTCACTAACTGCACATACTTCTGTGTTGGTTTTTGCACATTCTCACTTTCGATGGCTTTGTTGATGTTTCGAATTGGAATCATCACTTTGTAGTGTAGTTTTATTAGCTTTCCAGTTGGAGAAGATAGTTTGATCGATCTATCACTGCAGAATGCTACTCTTTCATTCGAAATGAAGAGGAGTCCGGCTATGGGTCCGGCTGTGGTTGATAAATAACACTGAGAAGCACTTTTCAGCTTTTCAGAATCTGTGATGTTGAACTTCTGCTTGAAAACTTTTTCTGCTCCTCCAACTTGAATGATTCTTGCCCCAAGCCTTAATTTTCCTTTCACCGTTTCGCTTAGCTTTGGTACTGCAAAATTCATAAATTATCATTAGTAATAATTACAGACATGTCCTTTAAGTTTTCAAAACCACAAATACCTCACTTGTAACATATTATCACCTTACAGACACCCTCTGCTTATTGTTATGTATGTTTAGGTAATGTCATCCATGTTTTTGAAAACCTTATTCTTGTTTTGACTAAATTTCAAAGATGAAGTGAAAGGGTATCTTTAATTAATTTCCAACTTACCATGCTCTTTGATCTTTTGAGCAAAACTATCCATGCTTTCTCCGAGTTTGATCATCTTAGTTACCACTGAACCATTTCCTCCTGAATTTCCACCAAAAAATCACATTAGTTAGTAAAGATTCGAACTTTTAACTCTCAGAATGTAAATTCTTGATGAGGGCTATTAGTAATCCAGAAAAGAAAGGCTTACTTCGTCTAATCTTGGAATAATGCTTGGAAGGAGAAGGCATAATCTGGTAGTGATCAGCAGGATCGGGTAAACTCTTGAAAGAGAATGCATAATTTGCTGAAGCCATAATTGGGATCCCAATAACATGTTCCTTTTGCACATTCATTTTCTTCACAATTCTCGATTTTCTGTGTTTTAGCTCCGTTCTTGCTTAACGGTGTGTTAAAACAACTCCAGAAATTGTTCTGCTCCAACCTTGCTTAGGCTTACTCCCGTTTATATAAGGGAAAAAGAGATGGTTAGTTGGGCTCAAAATTTCGGTCATCCAAAGCTAAAGGTGGATGATTCAGAAAGTAGTTCTCTCTCTCTCACACACACACACAACAAAAGTGAAGACACATTAGCTTTTGATCAATCTTTTTGAACAAATTGCATCAGAAAGTTGGTGTTTCCACCTTCTTTTTCTTTAGTATTTTCCTTAAGACATGGGATGTCCCTAATAAAAGGTGTGATCCCAAATCTTTGTTGTGCACAGCATACATCAGCCACAAAGCAGTGCCTTGAATCTTTAATCATTTTGCAACTAAGAATTGGTGAATCTGACTGTATGCATATGTGTTATTGCTACTTTCTAAGCTGCAATTACTCTGCTTTATGATGTAACTGCCACACCACCTTCAAATCAAAAAGGAGAAAGATTTACATTTGCGTTTCACATATATTTTGATGACAAAAGTCCTCACTTTTGAGGAATAGAATAGGCTTACATTGGTTCCACATGTTATATCCTTTTTAAATCTTGGATAAGATGATTTTCTTTGACAATTTAAACCAACCCAAAGGACAATAATATATCACATTATCATGCGACCGACATGCATGATTCAATTTTACTTTTGGAAGAGGGATGAATATATACAAAATATAAGAAATAAAATTTTAAATAGAAGCGAACATAATAAAAGAAAAGGGATAATTACGAGCAACCCCAGAAATATGCAAAAAATACAAAATCCCCCGGGGTTTGAGAAATCACAAACACTCTCTTGAGGTTTACACTCTCTCTCACAAATTACCCAACCGTTAATAACTGTGTTAAATTTTAACGACGTCAGCAAAATTGTTTTTAAAAATTCTAATCCTCCCCTTAGGGATATATTGTAATAATAGTGAAAGATGATGATATATTTGTAATGTTTGTCGAATTTCTATTTTTTAATTTGAAAATTTATAATTTAATATAATATTTATATTTTATCTATAAATAAAAATCAAAATAGATATTTCAAGCATATTTATTCCATGCCTTATATTTATGTTTTAGTTTTATTTACATTTTGCATAAATTTATTTAAACTTATTCGTTTGAAATACCAAAATTTTCCTCCGAAAGGGAAAATTATAACAAAAGAGAAAACTATTTAAACTTATTCGCTTTATTTTGAAACTTAATTTTTAAATAAAATATAAAGCATGCAAATATTTTTTTCCCACTCATCTCTTGATGAAGTGAAAAGGAATATTTAAAAATATTTTTTCTATTGATCATATTTTTTCTCATTTAAAAAAAAAAAAGATAATATTAGAATAATTTTCGTACTCGCATGGGTTGCACGCTAGGTTTTTAGAAATAATACGACAAGTATAAAACACTTGTCCCCTTATTATACTAATTTCGCCAAATTATTGTTCGGACTAGAATTACCCGTGGAAACTTGTTTGTTTGGCGGCAATAAAAGGTAAGAAATAATAATGAAAGGTAAGAAATGTGCACCAAAAAAAATAAAATAAAAGGCAAGAAATAAAATTTGAAATAGAAGTGAACATAACAAAAAAATAATAATGCGATTTTTATTTTTGATGGGTTCTAAGGTATCGTTGAGATATGTTGAAAACATTTTACTTTTTTTTTTTTTTTTTCTCATGACAGTTATAATATTTCATTAAATAAATTTATACAAAAAAAATGTTAAGCACAAACAACTCTAATGTGATAAATCTAAACAAATTATATTACCATGCATACATATTGTATCGTGTCGCTATTAGATGTCAATTTACATCAATAAGAACTTTATTTATTTAGGCATTACGTTATTTTTAAATATAAAAAATTAGAATACAACGAATCACTACTAATAGTACAGAACGGGTTGAGCTAAAATATTGAGTAGTGCAGGAGTTGATGATGCTGGACAAAGTAGTGTGGCTGAGGTTAAGCCTGATGATGAAGGAAATACTATTATATATTTGATAACGATATTTGACTTTTGAACTTAGCATTTTCGATGACATGGAATTTTGTGATTTTTTTGAAGTTTTTAATTACATATAAAAAATGTGATTGACTTATCTTTATTTTGTATATTATTTTATTATGAAAATAAGTAGTAACTAAGGAAAATAATTATCTTTAGCAAGTTTGACTAAATGATATTTTGTGTTTTTTTTTAGATTTTCAATTAAATAAAAAAATATGATTGCCTTATCTTTATGTTGTATATTATTTTATTAAGAAAATAAATAGTAATTAAAAAAAATAATTGTTTTGACAAGATTCATAATATATATTTTGTATTTTTTTCTAAATGATGAAATTTTAGAATTCTGAATCTATACTATTATATATTTGTGAACCATGTTTGACTTTTTTTGTGTATTTTTTATGATGTGTAATTTTATTTTATTTTTTAGGTTTTAAATTAGATAGAAAAATTATGATTGGTTGATCTTTATTTTGTAAAATATTTTACTATGAAAATAAATAGTACCTAAAGAAAATAATTATATTTGTCAAGATTCATAATATAATTTCCATGTAATATTTTTTTAAATTATATATCTATACTCTATACTATAATATATAGGAAGGGTGTGTTTGACTTAAATTGTATCGATTTTGACTAAATTCTAATTTTCTAGAATTTTGAATTATTTTTAATTGATAAAATTATTTTAATGGTAAGTTATTTGACATTAAATGTAATCTTAATTTGATTTTTTAAATAATTCAACTATTTTCTTAATTATTTCCATAATTTAAGAAATCACAATTTAATTGCTTTCCTACCGACTCCTAAACCATGAAGATTTAGGACTTAGGAGGGGACTCTTACTAACTTTGAAAGTTTGCGCATGGTTTGCTTGGTTATGAAGCCCAATCCAAATTACAGATGATAATTTGGAAAAAAATTATTTATTTAGATAATTATTTTCTCTCGTATGAAAAAGAATTAGAAAAGTGTAAATGTAAAATTGCCAACTTGGTTTGAAAGTGCAACCGTAAAATTGTTAATATGAGTTGGTTCAAATAGTTAAAAGGTTCATTTTATATGACAATAACTCGAATTTGAATCTAAGTGCAATTGTAAGATTATTTTTGGTTATAAAAAGTTAGAACACAAAAACCACTTTTTTATAAGTTTGAGTTCTTTAAATGAACAATGGAGATCGAAAATATCCAACAGTGAAAAAATAATTTTTAGAACATATAAAAATGTTATCAGGTATATATATAAATTATTTAGTAGATGTATATGTATAATAATTTTAGATTTTTTCCGTATATCATACAAAAATTAATTATTCTAAATTTTGAGTACGTAGACACTTTCATTTTATTTTAAATTTTTTAAAAATATTTTATAATTATTTTTTAATATGAAAAATAATTTGTTAATAAGCAATAAAGAAAATTTTTAATAAAAAATTTAGTAATATTAAATCTAAAAAATAATGAAGAAATTTATTTCAATCAACTAGCTAGGGAGAATTACGGATAAATGCCCACTCTCTATATCAAATTTTAGTTACCTCCCCCATTCAAATTACGTTAGTACTAACTTCCCGTTTGGAAAACTTATTTTTTGTTTACACCCTATTTTCTACAAAATTACTATATTATCCTTCAAAAATAAAATAATACCCAAATTTTCATCAAAAATTCAATATAAAATAAAAAAGAAAATAATATCCAAATCCCTTTATTAATCGGTCTATCATCTTCCAAAGTCAAGAAAAAGGAAAAACAAATAGAAAGACGAGAGAGACGGCGATAACGAGAGTCAGCAACGGCAACGACGACGGCTCAAGGCGAACAGGAGATAGAAATAAAAAGAGAGAAAATAGAGTCATCGGTGAGGAAGACATCATTCAACACTAAAGAAGAAAACAAGAGAAAAACATGTCAGAGAAGTGAAAATGTTCCTAACCCTATTGGTTCTGTAAAAGTTAATTAGTCAATTTCATATAATCGCAACATCTCAAAAACATATCAATTCTTTTGCTAGGTTTTAATTCAGTAAAATACAATCAATCAAATAATACTTATCTCGTAAGTGTTAAATTAACCTGTCAAGTGCATATTTCAAACTTCACCAGAAAATTGATACATTGGAAAATCGTACCATGCAAAGTGAGAAAAGTGATATTTATAGGATACTAAAAATAAAATCAATTCTTACTCATACATGTTTTATTAACTGTGCAACTATATTATTTGAACGGTGAACTTTCTCTAGGGCAAACATACGTTTCCAACGTCTTAGTTACGACATTGATCGACTTTAGAATTCGGAGAAACACATTGCTCTGATGGAATGTGAAGGATCACACACCATGTAGGAACTGAGATGAGAGAATTGCATTGAGTTTATGTACCTGAGATAGCGACTGAATTGACTTTAATTGGCGAGGTCTCTGTAGCGTGTTTCTGTCGTAAAGAGAAGTATGATGATGATATGTTTCTGTAGTAGAAAAAAAAAATTGATAACGGCGTATTTTCATAGGAGAAAGGGAAGAGTAATGAGGGAGTGTTCTATAGTAGAAAAGAAAAAGTGATTGAAATCTAAATTGAAAAGAAAACAAGCTAAATTGAAATCTTCTGTAGCGTGAGAATGGGAACAAAAACAAAGCAGATAAGAAGAAAAAAATACAAAAGAAAAAGAAAAGAAAAAAAATAATAATAATAATTAAGGATATTACAGTCAATTTAGGTATTTAGGGATTGAACAAAAATTATAACGTAAGATTAGAGAGTTAGTATTAAGTCAAACTATTCTGGGGAGCAAACTAAAATTCTTTACCTTGGTGATTACTTAAATCTAATTCTCCCTTTTAAATATTGCAAGCATAGCAAGTCTCTCCAGAAATACCTTATCTCCAATGGTGAATTTTAAGTCTCGTTACATTTCTGCTTATTTGCGTAGCTTTTGTGTCAATCTTAAGCTGCCTTCATCCGCTGTCTGATCATTTGAATTTGCTTAGTAGCCTCTCCGATCCACTTTATGGTCATTTGTCTCTTATCCTTTACTATCTATTGTACATCTAGTCTCATCAAATCCCAATATAAAGGCGATCGACATTTTTTTCCATAAAGTACCTCGTATGGGGTGGCTTGATCAACGCTTGGTATACGCAAACTCCACTAGGAGCAAACATTCATTCCAAGTGTCGTAGAAATTAAGTGCACACGATCGAAGCATATCCTCCAAATTTTTAATCATTCTATAGAAGGATGTGTTGTTGTACTTAATTAATGTAGCTTCGTACCCAGTTTTTCTTGGACTTTCTTCTAAAACTGTGATGTAAACTTTGGGTCTCTATCTGACTCTATGCTAGTTGTCATTTCGTGTAGTTTGATAATTTCTCGGTGATACAGTTTTGCTAGTGTACCTATCTTGTCAGTTTTTCAAACCGGTAAGAAGTGTGTTAATTTGGTTCATTTGTCGATGACGATAGGTAATCCACCTTTTAGTTTATTAAGGAAATTCTATCACGAAATTCAATGAAATCTGATCCATTACCGAATCATAATCGATTTGCAGCATTCTCATCGGTTTCTAGTGATCTGCCTCGATTTTTTGGTAAATTAATTATAGTTTAACATAATTGGGTATGTCCATCTTGATGTGTTACATCAAAATTTCTTCTTCAACTCCTGGTACATTTTGGTCCCTCCATGAAGCACCTTATGGAGCATCATGTGCCCTAGGATTGTGATGGGGTATGTTAGCTTTTGCAATCTTCTGATGGAGGAAGTAACCCGCTGAATTTATTCACCAGATCAACGTGAACTCGATATATGCAATGAAACCAGCCGGATATACAAATCTATACAGATTTTAGTATAACATAGCTACCTTCTCTGAATAACATTCTCTATATTATGTGCAATATCATACAAACTCTTCAGCCTAATTTCTCAATCTCGCACTTGCTGCAAATAATTTAAAGTTCTTTGATGGTTTAAAAATCCCATGAACCAGAACTCAAAATTGTCCTCTGTCACTAACTGCACATACTTCTGTGTTGGTTTTTGCACATTCTCACTTTCAATGGCTTTCTTGATTTTTCGAATTGGAATCATCACTTTGTAGTGTAGTTTTATCATCTTTCCAGATGGAGAAGATAGTTTGATCGATCTATCACTGCAGAATGCTACTCTTTCATTCGATATGAAGAGTAGTCCGGCTATGGGACCGGCTGTGGTTGATAAATAACACTGAGAAGCACTTTTCAACTTTTCAGAATCTGTAATGTTGAACTTCTGCTTGAAAACTTTTTCTGCTCCTCCCACTTGAATGATTCGCGCCCCAAGCCTTAATTTTCCTTTTACCGTTTCGCTTAGCTTTGGTACTGCAAAATTCATAAATTATCATTAGTAATAATTACAGACATGTCCTTTAGTTTTTCAAAACCACAAATACCTCCCTTGTAACATATTATCATCTTACAGTTACACCCTCCGGTTATTATTATGTATGTTTAGGTAATGTCATCCATGTTTCTGAAAACCTTATTCTAGTTTTGACTAAATTTCAAAGATGAAGTGAAAGGGTATCATCTTTAAGTAATTTCCAACTTACCATGCTGTTTGATCTTTTGAGCAAAGCTATCCATGCTTTCTCCTAGTTTGATCATCTTAGTAACCACTGAACCATTTCTTCCTGAATTTCCACCAAAAACTCACATTAGTTAGTAAAGATTCAAACTTTTAACTCTCAGAATGTAAATTCTTGATGAGGGCTATTAGTAATCCAGAAAAGAAAGGCTTACTTCGTCTAATCTTGGAATAATGCTTGGAAGGAGAAGGCATAATCTGGTAGTGATCAGCAGGATCAGGTAAACTCTTGAAAGAGAATGCATAATTTGCTGAAGCCATAATTGGGATCCCAATAACATGTTCCTTTTGCACATTCATTTTCTTCACAATTCTCGATTTTCTGTGTTTTAGCTCCGTTCTTGCTTAACAGTTTGTTAAAACAACTCCAGAAATTGTTCTGCTCCAACCTTGCTTAGGCTTACTCCCATTTATATAAGGGAAAAAGAGATGGTTAGTTGGGCTCAAAATTTCGGTCATCCAAAGCTAAAGGTGGATGATGCTGAAAGTATGTGTGGATGATTCAGAAAGTAGCTCTCTCTCTCTCACACACAACAAAAGTGAAGACATATTAGCTTTTGAACAATTTTTTTGAACAAATTGCATCAGAAAGTTGGTATTTCCACCTTTTTTTTCTGTAGTATTTTCCTTAAGACATGTGCTGTCCCTAATAAAAGGTGTGATCCCAAATCTTTGTTGTGCACAGAATACATCAGCCACAAAGCAGTGCCTTGAATCTTTAATTATTTTGCAACTAAGAATTGGTGAATCTGACTGTGTGCATATAGTGCATATGTGTTATTGCTACTTTCTAAGCTGCAATTACTCTGCTTTATGATGCAACTGCCTTAAATCTTGGATAAGATGTATTTCTTTGACAATTTAGACCAACCCAAATGTATCCTAGATAATAATATATCACATTATCGTGCTACCGACATGCACGATACAATTTGACTTTTGGAAGAGGGATGAATGTATACAAGATATAAGAAATAAAATTTTAAATAGAAGCGAACATTAAAAAAAAAAAAAATGCAATTCCAACGACCTGCTTAATTCCATTTTTATTTTCGATGAGTTCTGATGCTCCCAGATTTTGCCCTCCACTAATGGATAACGAACAACAATACAAATAAATACAATGCAACCGTAAACGACATAATAACAACTAAAATTGGATTAAAGAATAATCAATAAATTCGTAATAATAAATAGCGGAGTTAATTGCACCAAACCCCCTGTGTTTGTCCAAAATTATTAAAAAAAACCCTCTATTATAAAAATCAGTTAAAAAAACCCTATGTTATTTTATTTTTTGCGCACCGTCTCCCCATTCCATTTGGTCAACCACTAAATATCTTAATCCTAAAATACCCTTACTTTAAATGCTAAAATAATATTAAAAAATATTCATATTATATCTATTAAAAATAAAAATATTATAATTATATTATTTTTAAAATATACATCTTATATTAATAAATATATATGTATATATATATTTATATATATATATATATATATTAAAATCACTTTTTAATATTATTGAAAAATATATTAAAATTATATATATGAATTAATAATTACTTATTAAAAAGATACATATAAATGAATAATTATTATTTTTAAAAACACTATTTATAGATAAAAATATACATACATATATTTACATGTTTCTAATTAAAAATTGTATATATATACAATATATTATTAAATATTATATCGAAACCACCCCCCACCTGATGAGTCTGGATTTAGTGGGTCAGATTCCAATCAATTTAGAATTTGTTGATGTGAGGAAACCAGCTGATAATCACCGAAAAAGATGGGGGTTCTACCTGCTAGGACAAACACCGAAACAAGGTCAGAAGGCCAAGCTGGGGAAACTAGGGGTGATTCCCAGTTTGGCTCTCCGACGCTCAAATCAGATGGAGATCTGAAAGAGAATGCAAGCAAAACTGCAAAGTTACAGTTGAAAGAGATGGAGTTCAGTATTTATAGTTGAGGGTCAGGGACCCTTTAGTAATTTGTTCCCTTGTGTTCCTGCCCTAATGTCGCCTTCACACGTGGCGCAATGAGGAGAAACTTAGGAGGAATCTCCTGCAAAAGCTGGTGTAAAAGGTGGTGTGGGCGACAGTGGTAGATGCGCGGACACGTACGGGTGTCAGAGAGCCGTTTTGGGGGTTGGTAACGAGGGCTGGGAGCACGCTCATGTCAACCTTATGCCTGATGGGCTAGTGGATCCGCTTTAGGGATTAGCGCCAAGGTCTCATGATGAGGGGGGGCTTGGCCCCCTAAGTCAGTTTGCATACGGAAGGAGACTGAGCGTGGGGACGCTCGGGGTAACTCCCTTAGTGAACTTAGGTCTGGCCTTCTTAGCATAAAGAGCGCTCGTTGGCGAGCGGTCATGCCAGTTACGTGTAGCGTGACGATGATGGCACGTGTCATTCAAGGATCCCAGTATTCCGACTGAGATGATGCTCGGAAGAGATCCATTTTTAGGGGATTGATTGGCCGTGTGTCAGCTGCTAACGGTGCCACTTGTCAAAACGTGGACCGAGCGTGTTTCGCCCCCATCATTTTGCCCCCCAATTCTGTAGTCCTTAGTAATAAAGGCTGTAGAATTTTTAGCCTTCTTGACGCTTCGAGGGGGACGCTCTTTTTAAGGACCTAGCGTGTTGTGAAATCCTCATTTGACAAGGAATTAAATGGAAGTCATTTCGAATGACTGCTAGAGGGGCCCCGCATTAAATGCTGATGCGAGTGGGGACGATTCTCATGGTAACGGCGCGTGAATCTCGGGGAGTGGGCTACGTTTCACCAAAGTGGGTGGAGGCATGCAGGCCACTGAGAGACCCCCCGAGGAGACTCCAAGCACTATTACCTTGGGGGAGATAACCTCTATGATGGCCCCCATATTCTGGGACGAGCGCTTCAGATGGAGGATTCCTGCTCCTCACGAGCGGGCCAATAACCCCTCTCCCGGAGAGATGGTTGTCTTCAAGAACTCAATGTCATTTGGGGGTTTGAGATTCCCCATTCCAGTCCCAATGGCTAGTATCCTCAACGAACTCAACTTCAGTCCCTCGAAAATCATCCCTAATGGCCTAGCGCTCATAACCACCTTCATTATTCTCATGAGGTGAACCAGAAACCAACCATCCATGCGAAATTTTAACGCTCTGCTCCAAGTAGCCTGATCTCCTCGCTCGTCTCCGAGGGCCGGTTTCTTTTATGTTCAAGCGAAGTCCGACTTGAGGCGGATTAATTCCCCATCGTCTACTTATGGAGTGGAGTGGAAGGAGAAGTTTTTCTTTGTGAGGGCCCCGCAAGATGATGATTTTGGGGTTCCAAGAGAATGGGTTTCACATGCGGAAGGTCCCCTTGTGAGGCATCGTTTGGAGCCCACTCTTCCTGAAAACTGGCCACAGGATTTGGCGGGTGCCCTAAGGGACGACGGTTAGCAGATACAGGCAAAGGACCTGATAGATGATGAGGAAGTCATGTTCCTGTGTGGGCTCACAAATAACCCTAATTTCCTCAACAATCCTCCCGCTCGAAACTTGGAGAGAGATGGTTAGATTTTAGTGCACTAACTCTAGATAGGGCTTCTAACCCCATAATTGTACTCGTACTTTATGAATTTTATACAAATAGCTTAACCCTTGTCTTTTTCTTCTTGTCCAGGAGCAAACATAATAATGGCCGGAGGAAACATGCGCAACGTCGGGGCCGAGGGGTAGGCCGCGGTGATGGCCGCGGGGGCCACCAAGGGGCCAGTTCAAGTACTGCCCAACAACCCAGGGGCCGCAGGAAAAACCGAACGGCCAACACCGAAACCCAGATCATTACAAGGCTAGCGGACACCATCGCACCGGGGGGGGGGGCACCCCTCCTGTTACAGAGACTACAAGGCCTTGTTTGAACGTGGCCATCCAGGAGCACCGAGGGGACGGTGTCCAAACTTCCAGGAAAAGAAAGAGGATGTCTGATGCCATCCCGAAACGGGCAAGGGCAAACAGGTGGTTGAAGACACCAGAGGCAAGGGTGATACTTCCTCTTCCGAGGAGGAGCGTTTATGGAGTTTTGACCATAAGGGGGACAGGCACTTCGAGCGTCTCCCTAGTGAGGGCCCCATTCTCTTGCCCGAGCGTCTGCCCTCGAGGACCATCACCGAAGGATTTTACGAGAGGGTGCAATTTACGTGTGACCACCAAGCGTTGTTCTTCCAAAATTCCCAGAAGGTTGCCGCGGATATGGTCCACGCCCTTATTTCGGTATGTCCTCCTCTATTTCTTCCTTTACCAAATTTCCTCTCTCTTGAGACGGAGCATAAGAAGTTGAAAGCCTATACCAAGAAACTAGAGGATGATTTCAAGAGATGCGAGGCCTCTAAGAAGAAATACCGCACGGACTACACTAATCTCAGCGAGAACCACAAGAAATTGATGGAGGATCGGAACGGATGGGTCACCAAATTCAATGCCGTTGAGAAGAAATATGCGGATGCGATGACGTAGCTCCCTGAGCGCATTGAGAAGGCTAATAAGGAAGCAATCATCAAGTTCTGCCGTAGCAAGGCCTTCTCGTTTGCCGCCTCGCTCCATTGCTATGACGAGGCTAAAAAAACCTTTAACTTGGCTATTGAGCAATTAATTCATAAGGGCTTGGCAGATGCCTCCGTTCGTGGGCGTTCAGATATGGGGTTGAGGCTCAACGAGCGCTGCGAGGAGGAGGAGGAGGAGGAGAGAGATGAGGATCCTGAGGCTAATTTGGCTGAGTCGGAGTATAACTTTATAGTTGAGCTCATTCAAGATGAATACATGGCGGCTCATCCTGTGGAGGAAGTGCCTCAAACGGAGCAAAACGAGGGGGCTAATGATGTCGTATCTGCCCTCGAAGGCCCTCAGGACCCCGTGCCTCAGGAAAACATCCCCGTTCCTACTATTGAGAATGTGCCTCAGAAAATGCACCTGCTCTGCCGGTCGAGGGTGCCGAGCCCTTAGCTCCACAAGCGCAAGAGCCTGTTGCCCCTGCACAGCACGAGGTGAATCTTGAGAAAGATATCGTTGCAGCCGCTTGAAGTTCCTTTCTGCCTTCCAAACAATTCCCCTTGTACTTTTTATGTTTTTGAAATGGATTCTAGGGGCCATGGTGCCCTTGTTTTGTAAATTTTGTACTCCTTGCTTTATCAATGAGGAATTTGCTTTCCATGACTTGGTGTCTTTTACTCTATGCTTTGTATTCTTACTTTGCGCTTGCTTTATCAAAATCTTGTAATGTTTAAGATTCTGAGTAATAAGCTAAGTAAAAACATCGTAAAACTTGGAAAATTTTGTTAAGTCTTTGAATACGATGAGGGTCTTACTTTGGAATGCCATTATGCCAGACTTGTGAAAATTTTGCTAAGTACAGTGAAAAGGGTCTGTGGTGAGCCCTTGACTAACACGAGGGTTCGGCTTTGAGTATACCCTGGTTAGGGACTCGCAGAAATTTTGCATAAGAGATCCTCCCCTGTGGGGTGTAGCTTGATCAAGGTATGCAATGAGTTCTAATTTCGAGCTCTGGGCGCTTGGTTGGCGAGCAACCTGGGCCTACTAGAACATTCGTATATGCACTTTAGGTTCTTCATTGCTTTTCCAAGTGCTTGTTCAGGACCACTCGTGAGCTGATTGCGAATGCTTGTGGGAATGGGTTTGACCTTCGTTCTTCGCGAGCGTGAGGCGCACGGGCTGAGCTCAAGAGCATTGTTGGTCACTTAGGAATTTTAACAAGTCATCGTAGACACAAGGGTCTGGACTTGTGAAAACTTGTCTAAAAGTTTTCCATCCTAGTGCTTGAATGCAAGGGGTTCCCGTTACGAGGGTCCCATTTTCGAGGAAGCTCTGACCGGAACTTGTGAAAACTTGTCTAAAAGTTTTATCTCAATCGTTCGAGCGCTATCTGGCAGTGTGACCGGTTAGGCTCGTTCTTCTCCTCAGAGCCACCACTTGATTAATACCACGAGGGGGTGGACCCCTGGTTGGGATCTTACCACTTTTGATGAGCGTACATTGCCCTCGAAAGGGGGACCCACGCGCCCTGGACCTGTGTGGCAATTGCCCAGGTATCCAAGGGGGAATCACTTACCAACCTCAAAAGATATTTCACGCATAAAAATAACACTTCAATAGATAATGCTTGTTAAACAGGTAAAACATAAATCTCAGAAGTGGGTTACTTATAAACCATAAACAACTTAAATATAAAACCTTCATAGGTTGCATGCATTCCATGGACGAGGGAGACACTCGCCTTGGAGTGTCTCGAGTGTGTATATGTTATTGGCCCTGACTTGTGTAACTTTGTAAGGGCCTCCCAGTTGGGGTCTACCTTGCCTACATGCTTTGAGACTTCAACCTTCTTTAAAACCAAATCTCCTAACTGGAAAGTTCTTTCTCTGACCTTCTTGTTATATTGCCGAGCGACGGACGCCTTGTACTCATGGATTCGTGCCTATGCCTTATCTCTCTTCTCTTCCAGAAAATCCAACTCCAAGGCTCTGTTTTCCTGGTTTACTCCGGGCTCGAAATATGCCACACGGGCGTATTCATGGGCAACTTCTACTGGTATCATTGCCTCTAAGCCATAGACAAGTGAGTAAGGGGTCTCACCAGTTGACGCTCGTGGCGTGGTGCAGTAGGCCCATAAAGCCCACTGTAACTCTTTTGCCCATTCGCTCTTTCTGCTTTCAATCATGGTTTTCAGATGTTGCAAAACGATTCTATTGGTGACTTCCACTTGCCCATTAGCCTGAGGGTGACCCACGGAAGTAAAACGCTGTTCAATACCTAACTCTGAGCACCATTCCCGAGTATCAGCCGCTATGAATTGGGATCCATTGTCTGAGATAAGCACCCTCGGGATGCCGTTTTTGCAAATAATATTCTTCCAAATGAAGTCCCTTACTACTCTGAAGGTGATTTGGGCAACTACTTCAGTTTCAGCCCATTTGCTAAAGTAGTTGGCGGCAAGGATAACAAACTTTTTCTGTCCGACCGCTATAGGCAGGGGGCGTACAATATCAATAACCCACTGATCAAAGGGCCATGAGACGTCAATGGGTATCATCTGGGCCGCTGGCAACTGGGGAATATTAGAGTGGAATTAGCATTTAGGATATTTTCTGGAAAATGCTATGGAATCTTGGAGGACCGTGGGCCAGTAGAATCCACTCCTCAGTATCTTTTTGGCAAGAATGCATCCCCCGGAGTGATTCCCACAACTTCCTCCGTGGACGTGCTCGAGGGTCTCCTTGGCCTGCGAGGGCCTCAAACATCTCATTGGAGGGCCTTGGAAGGATTTCTTGAAGAGTTTGTCCTCGCTATCAAGCGAGAAACGAGGGGCCTTGTTCCGAATTTTCCGTGCCTCCACCTTATCGGTAGGGCAAGTACTATCTTTAAGGAATCTGACAATGTCATCGAGCCAGCAGGGCTCGGCCGGATCAATCATAGCTACCGTTTGGTTGGGCTCATTCTTCTGAATTAACGATCCCTCCATTTTGAGGAATGTGATAGAACGTTCACAGGATCCTTTGAGGGCAGAAGCAAATTTCGATAGGGCATCTGCACGCTCTTTCTCTGCTCTAGAGACTTGAAGCAAATGAAATTCCTTGAACTTTTCGATTATCTCCTTCGCTTTTCCCAAGTACTGCACCATGGTGGCTTCTCAGGCTTCATACGTTCCTTCAATTTGGCTTGAAATCAATTGCGAATCTACATAAGCCATGACTCTAGAAGCCCCGTACTGAAAAGCAATTCTCAACCCTTGTATGAGAGCCTCGTACTCTGCTTCATTGTTCGTAACCTAGAAATCCAACCTAATTGCAAAGTCAATTTCAACTTCGTTGGGATCCCTGAGGGTTACCCATGCTCCCCCCTTGAGAGGTCGAGGAGCCACCTGTGTGCAGGACCCATAAACCGTCGTACTGAAAAGCAATTCTCAACCCTTGTATGAGAGCCTCGTACTCTGCTTCATTGTTCGTAACCTAGAAATCCAACCTAATTGCAAAGTCAATTTCAACTTCGTTGGGATCCCTGAGGGTTACCCATGCTCCCCCCTTGAGAGGTCGAGGAGCCACCTGTGTGCAGGACCCATAAACCGTCGTTTTTAGGAACGACAGACTCTAAACCAAAGCGTTCAACCAATAAATCCGCAACTACCTGCGCTTGTATGGAAGTTCTGGGCTCAAAACTTAGGTCAAATTGACTCAATTCAATTATCAGCCTCCCGGATATATCTGGCTTTGATAGAACTTGCTTCAAGGGTTGATCAGTAAGGACAGTGATGGAGTGCGCTTGAAAATAGGGCCTCATCCTCCTTGATGCATTAATGAGAGAAAAAACGAATTTTTCAATTTCCAAGTACTTCTTTTCTGCGCCCTACAACGTTTTACTTAAGTAATAGACAGGTAGGTGTTTGCGCTCACGCACGGCTACCAAAACTGCGCTTGTAGCCTCTGCAGAGACCGAAAGGTACACAAATAAGTTTTCGCCTGCTACGGGCTTTGTCAGGAGGGGAGCGCTCAATAGGTAAGACTTCATGTCCTACAAGGCCTTCTCACATTCCTCAGTCCAAGAAAAATTTCGAGCGTTACGCAGAATTTTGAAGAAAGGGAGATTTCTGTCTGTTGAGCGGGAGATGAATCGGTTCAAAGAGATTATCTTCCCTACTAACACTTGCACTTCCCTAAGGTTGCGAGGAGACGGAATATCCAAGATGGCCTTGATTTTTTCCGGATTGGCTTCAATCCCACGTTGGCTAACCATGTAACCCAAGAATTTTCCCCTTCGTACTCCAAAAGTACACTTGGAGGGATTTAACTGCATGCCATACTGTCGCAAAATGGCAAATGTGCGTTTAAGATCCTCTAAGTGTGAGACTTGGCGCTCACTTTTAATCATGTCGTCCACATACACCTCCATGGATCCTCCAATCTCTGTCTCAAACATCCTGTTAACAAGGCGTTGGTAGGTGGCCCCCGCATTCTTGAGCCCAAAAGGCATGACTAAGAAGCAATAGATTCCCATGTGAATAACAAATGAGGTTTTGGAGCGATCCTCAGGGGCCATGAAGATTTGATAGTGCCCTCGGAATGCATCCATCATGCTCATCAACTCACACCCTGCGGTCGAATCTACCAATTGATCAATCCGGGGTAATGGGTATGGATCCTTGGGATAAGTCTTATTGAGATCAGTGAAATCGTTGCACATGCGTCATTTGTTAGCGCTCTTGGGTACTAACACCACATTACACAGCCATTCCAGATACAGTATAGGCTCAATGTATTGGGCTTCGAGGAGCTTGTTAACTTCCTCTTCAATAACCCTCTTTCGAAAACCGTGCACATCTCGTTTCTTTTGTTGGATTGGTTTGAAGGTGGGATCTACGTTGAGCCTGTGGACTATGACGCTCGGGTCAATTCCAGACAAATCGGACGCTCTCCATGTAAAGACTTCAATGTTTTCTCTAAGGATATCTATCATCATGATTTGCAAGGGTCCAGAAAGATTGGACCCAATTTGGGTGGTTTTATCCTTGTTCCCCTGTTCCAGCTCAATGGTAAGGAACTTCTCAGTGGGCTCAATGCTGACCTCAGGGCGAGGAAGTTCAAGTGCCCTTTTCTTTCCAGTCAGACAGTCGTTGGCCATTTCTTGTTCACTCTCGTTGGCCTCTCCCTCTGAGGAGGATTCTCCTACTGCTCCGACCGGTGTGCCCTTGGGGTTGTTTCCAGCGCTAAAATCCTTCTTTTTGTTTTTCTTTTTGTTCATCTTGGCCCTTTTGCGCACGGGACCATCCTCGTCCAAATTGGGGAAATCTACAGACTTCTTGGTGGACCCAATCTGGAATGCTTTCTCTGTCCTGGGCTTTTTGAGGGACAACATATAGCACTCCCACGCCTCTCGGACATTACACAAAACCTCTCCAACCTTGTCGGGGGTGGGGAATTTGATCTTCTGATGGTAGTGGAAATGATCGCTTTGAAATCTACGAGAGTCGGACGCCTATGATGATGTTGTAAGGGATTTCAATTTTTACTACTGCGTAGGTAACCATGAGTGTTTTTCGCTGTGGGACGCGACCAAATGAGGTGGCCAAGCGAATCTATCCTCATGGGACAACCTCAGAGCCTCCAAAGCCAATGAGGGCTGTTTTAAGGGGCTCGAGCGGGATGTTAGTAATATTCATTTTTTGGAACGTGGTATAAGGCAAAACATTAATAGAGCTTCCACTATCAACCAAAACCCTCTTTACAATGTGGTTATGGACATTTAAACTATCACGCCCCGGGTCCACAGGCCCGTTGGACGGGAGTGCAAGTCTCCAAGCCCACCGAGTATAACCTAAAATTGGATCTAAACCACTAGCCAAAATGGATATCCATTGGTTATACTTGGACTCTTTAACTTATAAACTGAACTTAACTCTCATACTTTCTCGATGTGGGACAGGGGTGTCACAATCACCCCTTCTTCAGAATCATGAAGTCCTCGTCGTGCATAACATATAGCCCATGACCAACTCGTCTGCGTTGGGACTCTAGAGGTGGCTCCTACAGGCTCAAGAGATGGCTCCCACACATGTAGCACTTTGCCCCGCAGGCTCAAGAGGTGGCTCCCATGTGCATAGCACTTTGCCCTGTATAGCACTTAGCTCCTGCGGCTGACGAGCGGCTCTGATACCATTTGTCACACCCCGGGTCCACGGGTCCGTTGGACGCGAGTGCAAGTCTCCAAGCCTACCGAGTATCACCTAAAATTGGGCCTAAACCAGTGCCTAAAAGGGATATCCATTGGTTATACTTGGATTCTTTAACTTATAAACTGAACTTAACTCTCATACTTTCTCGATGTGGGACAGGGGTGTCACATAAACTAACCACCATGGGGCAGTCAGAGGTTTCACTGGCCCCGTGGGGAGTTACAATGTGAGATAGGTCCCTATCACTAAACCCAACAACTTCACTCTCCCTGGGGTGGAAGTCGCTCGTTTCTTTGATAACATAGACTTGCTTGGGTGCCGAGGGGCGCTGATTATAGCTCCTGACATATCGTCAGCGGGACGCATTGGAATCCCCCCCCGGATGAGCCTCCAGCGATCATGTTGATGACTGCAAAAGGGGCATTCTCTTGTTCTGTGGCCTTTTGCTTGCCACGGTGGCTACTTTCCGGAAGGGCTCGCCCTCGTGGGCTCCTTGAGCGCGATGAGCTCCTCCTCCTTTCTCTGGCCCGCTCATCGCAGCACTCGTCATAGCGCTCTAACATCTTCACAAACTCCTTCAGGTGACCACCCGTAATAAGCCTCTGAATTTCAGCTTTCAATTGACGGCATTCATCCGTGTCATGTCCCTTCTGTTTATGGAAGGCACAATATTTGTTCAAGCGCCTTAACGCCTCGGTGTCCTTCATCTTTGTGGGCCTCTTAAAGAGTTTTTTATTTGACAGAGCATAGACCTCGGAATTGGGCCGGTTGAGAGGAACGCGCTCGAACCGTCGTGGGGGAGGTGGTGACTTGCGGCGTTCTCGGTGAGGCTCTGCTCACCCCGCTCGGTCTTAATGGGTCTGGAGTGCCTGGGAGCATTGGACCCATACATGTCCTCGAGCGCGAAGTAGGGCTCGACAATCTCTCTCATTGCCATGAGGGACGAGGGGCGCTTCTTCACGATTGAATCGGCAAACTTCTTGCTCACATACTGTTTGTGATTGCAAGCCTTGAAAAGTACATGTACCAGAAAATCCATTGAGGACCTCTCCACCAAGAGCACCTTCTTGTTGACACGAGCGAAAAAGGACTAAAGGGATTCATGCTTGCCTTGTACCATATTGTACAAAGCAGTGGGTGCGGTGAGAGGCGCTTTCAATGAGTTGAAGTGATTGAGGAATGCATCGGTGAGTTCACTATAGGAGTGGATCGAGCCGGTCGGCAGACACTTGTACCACTAGTGGGCCATTCCCACAAGGGACGTAACAAAAACATTAGCCCAATAATGAGTAAAATGCTCGTACAAGTGCATCAGATGTAGAAAATGATCTAAATGCTCAGCGGGGTCCGTGGTTACGTCGTAGCGGTTGACGGAGGTAGGAGCTTTGCCCATGCCGGCTTGGGCCATTAAAACTTTCTCTACGAGGGGGGAACCCCTTGCAAGCGGATAATGATCATAGCACCCAAAGTTTTTCTCCTGTTCCAAATGTCGTGGACCATGCTGCTGGCGGGCGGGGCGACGAGCATCTCTGGAATTGGCTCATTCGTCCCTAACATGGGGGACTTGAGACCGCGCTCGAGAGAGCTGTCCCACTATCTCCTGCAACCCCTGTAGTTGGTCTTGCACAATTGCGAGAATGTTGGGATCCTCCCTTCTTACTTGGCTCCCTCGTAGGGAGGCTTGCGTCCCACGTTTTAATGCTTGAGAGTGGACTTCCTCGTCCACGTTGATTCTTTCCACAGGTTCCCTGCCCCTGTTATCTTGGGGGCATTCCCGTTCATCCCCTCCCCGTGCGGGGACTTCCTTCTCCTTAGCAGGCGGAGGCGGCGACTGGGCCCTCAAGACAGCCTGCGCTGCCATGGATGTGTCTGCAATCCCCCCAAAGGAGGGGCAATCTGAGCGGCCTGCCCAGAGGGAAAATACATGGTAGTAAAATTTCTCCACGCTTCCTGGGCCGCCTGGACCTCACACTAGGTGTAAATGGCATGTAGCTGTTGATGCGTCATGGGGGGTAACTCCACCCCATTAATCTCCTTAGGGACCACCACCAGTAACTGGAGCTGTCCGGCATGGTATGGTTGTACAGCGGGTATCACGAGGGCAGGAGTTAACACGTACCCAGGGGGTGGTATCATGTAGGAAGACCCTCCTGGGTTGACTTGGGCGGTAGGCCACTGACTCTGGGGGCAAGCAGGAAACCCAGTTCCTCCAACCGCAGCGGTGGAGGGTTGCTCAGGAATGATCTCTGTTGACGGTACCACCGGCTCAATGGGGGGTGATGCCCCTCCGGTGGGTGGCGCTCCGCCCGTCGCGGCTAGCGGAAGAGTGTTGGCGTTGGTCTCACGGGGAAGGTCATCTCCTTCCCCTACTGCGCCTGATCTGGTAGCAACCATGGCTTGAAAGGCAAAGGGTGTTTGTTTTTCAACTAGCGAAGAAGAGAGAAGATTGGAAGTGATTTCCCACAAGCGACGCCAAAACTGATGGGTCTGAATTTAGTGGGTCAGATCTCGATCACTTTAGAATTTGTTGATGTGAGGAAACCAGTTGATAATCACCGGAAAAGATGGGGGTTCTACCTGCTAGGACAAACACCGAAACAAGGTCAGAAGACCAAGCTGGGGGAACTGGGGGTGATTCCCAGTTTGGCTCTACGACGCTCAAGTCAGATGGAGATCTAAAAAAGAATACAAGCAAAACTGCAAAGTTACAGTGATGGAGATTGCTTACCGTGAAAAAGATGGAGTTCAGTATTTAAGTTGAGGGTCAGGGACCCTTTAGTAATTTGTTCCCTTGTGGTCTTGCCCTAATGTCGCATTCACACGTGGCGCAATGAGGAGAAACCTAGGAGGAATCTCCTGTAAAAGGTGGTGTGGGCGACAGTGGTAGGTGCGTGGACACGTACGGGTATCAAAGAGTCGTTTTGGGGGTTGGTAGCGAGGGCTGGGAGCACGCTCGTGTCAACCTTATGCCTGATGGGCTAGTGGATCCGCTTTAGGGATTAGCGCTAAGGCCTCGTGATGAGGGGGAGCTTGGCCCCCTAAGTCAGTTTGCATACAAAAAGAGACTGAGCATAGGGACGCTCGGGGTAACTCCCTTAGTGAACTTAGGTCCAGCCTTCGCCGCATAAAGAGCGCTCGTTGGTGAGCGGTCATGCCAGCTACGTGTAGCATGATGATGATGGCAAGTTTCATTCAAGGATCCCAGTATTCCGACGGAGATGACGCTCGGAAGAGATCCATTTTTAGGGGATTGATTGGCCGTGTGTCAGCTGCTAACGGTGCCACGTGTCAAAACGTGGGCCGAGCGTGTTTCGCCCCCATCACCACCCCTTCTTCCCCAACCCCGCCGCCGCCTTCCCCTTTCCCTTTCCCAGTGCCGCACTTTCTTGCTGGATCTCTTTTGTCTTCGTCTCTTCTCACCCACCCCTGCCGCCGACTGCCCTTTCCTCCTTCCTCACCCACAAGTCCGCCGTCTCCTTCCCCACCCACACAGCCGCCGCCGACCGCCCTTTTCACCTTCCTCACTAACTCCATCGACGACAACATCCCTTTTCTCCTTCCCCAGCCACAGACTAACTCTGCTGCCGCCGTCTTACCACAGGTGGTGTCCATGGCAGATGGAGATATATATATATATATATATATATATATATATATATATATATATTATAATATTAGAGTAAAATAGTACTTTTACATATAAAAGTGAAGAAAATCTCAATTCTACACGCAGCCAACACGCGTGCAGCAACAATAATGCTTATAGGGTTTTTTTTTTTTTTTTGCAAACTTTTACCAAACATAAGGTTTTTAAAGGAATTTCTATATATCAGGGTTTTTTTTTATGATTTCGCCTAACACAGGGTAGTTTCATACATTTTACTCATAAATAGAGCCATAAAGTAAATAGAGAAACAAAGAAAAGATAGTAGAGATGAATTCTGGGAGTGACTGCGAGCGATGAAAATAATTATCTTTTTAGTTTTTATGGGCCAAAATAAAAGAAATGGCCCGACATCATCACTCCTCCTTCTCCCCCCCTCCCAAACAAATCGAGCTATTAGAATAGTTTGGTAGAAGCGAACTCTAAACGACAATGAGCAATCCTATATGTATGACATCCTTGAGTGACATACCGAGAATCTTCTTTTTGACCTTTCACCCCCGAACTCGTTCATTCCTCCTTCCTAGTGTTCTTAGTCCTATTCATCCTTTCTGGTCACGTACACCTTTCATGTTTCGTGTTTCTTCCTGTGATAGCCTGAGTTATCTTTATTACTAACATCTCCAACTTCTTCATAAACATCGATTTACAAGATATGAGAATTGGTAAAACATAATACAAAGAACATAGAGATGTTATTCTCACAATATTTTTTTTTTCTTTTTCAATTGATACACTTCGTGGTGTGATGAGGGTGGTATACTGATCATAACATGGGCATAGATTTGTGAGCAGCTCGAATGTTTCTTGGCCTTTGGTCCTTTTGAATGGGCCTGACAGTTGTCCATGCTCTCTTTTGTCCATTTGCCTATTGCCTGAGTCCATGTGCCTTCCGATTTTTGCCTCTTCTGCATTAACGTACTTTTTAGCCTTGGCCAGTAGGTCGTCTCGATTAGCCGTCGGGTCCATTGCCAGCGTTCTGAAGGATGCTCCTTTCTGCAATTCTTGGCCGAACATCTCGGAGCGTACTTCCGGAGTGACATAAGGTACCTCCAATCCAGCTTTCGTGAATCGATGGATGTAGCTCCTTAGGGACTCATGATAAACAAGCTTAATGTGGCCTTCTGATGACGCTTGTTGCTTGCAAATTGGTGCAGAAACAATGAGGCAAATTGGTCATAGAAGGAAATGGACCTTGGTGTGAGTTGGCTCGCCCACTCTTGAGCTGTGTCCGTACACGTTATAAGGAACACTTTGTATTTTACTCATCCAGTGTAGCGTTAAAGCAAGGTCAGGTTCTCAAATCCGGTTAGGTGCCTCTAAGGGTTCACTCCATCATCACATTTTAGCAGCCCAGATATATCATAGCCTGGAGGGAGGTCGTTATCCATGATTTCCTAGTTCTCCCATCCTGATTATCCTCATGGGAGCTGCTCGAATTTGGCTCTCCATGTCCGCCAGCCATTGTTGTAGCCTACCAGCCCAATTAAGTTGTTCAGGAACCACATTATCCCGTCTGTTCTGTTGGTGGTCAGCAGGTTGCAAGGGTACTCCCTGTAGCGTTGTTGACCCTCCTTCTCCTCCTCCTTCTTGTGCTCCGATTCCTACAACTCCCTTCTAGTTCACGTATAACTTGATATTGACTTCTCTGGTTAACACGCAGTTTTCTACGTCCACAACCCACTTGGACCATATAGGGGTTTCCAGCTCGAGCGAGTCATCTTGTACCTCCTAGTATTGCTGTCCTTCTCGTGGGCAGGTTTGTAGTGCTATTTGGTGGGGCTATTTTCTGCCCTCGGGTAGTCAGATCTGTGTCTCAGGACCTCTTGCACTATGCTTGACAGAGCAACTAAATGAGGATTTTGTGCTCACGTGTTACAAATATGAATAGACTGCTAACCGATTCTTTCTCTTTGTGTTTTTTCTTTTCTTTTCATAATTTTCTCATGAGGGAATATGGCAAAACTCCCAAAGGTACAAAACAAATTTTATATGCAAGAACCTTTGTAAGTGCTCGCTAAGCCTGAATGTATTCCTGGCCTTAGACTGGGGCACTTCCATGGAAAAAAAAATATCAATACTAACTCCCCAATTCAAATTTGGAATTTGATTTCACTCTCCATTTTTGATGAAATTACCAAAATAGCCTTGAAGAAACATGAAATGACATAACACATCACTCTTCCCTCCCACACAAACCATTTTATTAACATAATACCTCATATGCACGATTTTTTACTTTTATTTTGTATGTTAATACTTGTGTGTATGTGTGTGTGTGTTTGTTTGTTTTTTTATGTAGGTGGATGGTGGAGTAAAAATTAATTGTTGATTTATATTTTGAAGTATTACTTAGAAATTATAAGGTATCCAAATTATAAAACAGAGTATTAAAATTATAAAAATGAGTGCTAAAATTATAAAACAGAGTATATATCCAAATTATAAAACAAAGTCTTATAAAATTTTCAAATTATAAAACAGAGTCTTATAAAATTTTCAAATTATAAAATAGAGTATTCAAATTATAAAACAGAGTATCTAGATTTAAAAGTAGAGTATTATTTGTAAAAGTTAAAGCACTCAGATTTAAAATTGATGTACGAGAAGGAAAAATAAAGAAAAAGAAAAGAAAAAAGAGTATTTCTCGTAAAAGTTAAAGTACTTACGTTTTAAATTAGAGTATTATTCATAAAAGTTAAAGTAACTAAATTTAATTGATGTATTACTCATAAACATTAAAGTATTCAGATTTAAAAATATAATATTATTTGTAAAAGTTAAAGTACTCAGGTTTAAAATTGAAGTATGAAAAGGAAAAAGAAATAAGTAAAGGTATTGCAGACAATTTAGGTGAGTGGAGAGTGAAATCAAATTATAAATTTGAATAGTGGAGTTATTATAGATTTTTTTTTTTCACATGGGGAATAAACTAAATTATTTCTAATTGGAAGAGAGTTATTAATTATGCTCCATTTTCTCATTTGTGGTATTGGATTGTAATTTATACTATTATAACGATGTTTGATTTTAATTGTGCAATTTTGACCGAATAGAGTTTTGCGGTTTTTTAAAAATATTTAATTAGATAAAAAAATATGATTGGTTGATCTTTATTTTGTATATTATTTTATGGGCTAATTCCGGACACCTGCTCATCCTTTAGCCCTAAGTGCGCTTTGCCCCCTAATCTTTGAATTAGTGCAATTACCTCCTTAACCTTTAAAATATATCACACTTAACCCCTTTTAACAAACTTTGTCCCAAGATTTTTCCTCCGTCACGGTGACCCAAGCTTCAAGACCACCGCCATCGTGTTCGTCTCTACAAGGCGAACAAAAACCATACCCTATTTGACCTTATTAGCCGCTGAAAGCTGCTACAAAGCTTCGTTCCTCATGCATCTTCTTTGACCGGGGATTTCTTCTTTGTCAGTTGTCGGATTTTGGTTTCGAGACCATTGTTGTGTTCCTTGCGTCGAGAGTTTCAATTTGATATATAATATCAACACATTTGAAATTTGCTTTGTACAGATCTGTTTTGCTAAAGGGGTTAAGTGTGACATTTTTCAAAAGATATGGGACAATCGCACCGATTCAAAGGTTAAGGGGCAAAGCGCACTAAGCCCCAAAGGACAGGGGGGTGTCTGGGATTAGCCCTTATTTTATTATAAAAATAAGTAGTAATTAAGGAAAATAATTATATTTGGTAAGATTCATAATATACTTTTCATGTGTAATTTTTTTAAAAAAAAATTATACATATTTTATCAATATATATATATATATATATATATATATATATATATATATATATATATGTTATTGATTGGACTATATCCCTAATTAATTATCGTGCATGTTTACATATTTATACTAAATCAAGGAAATTTTAAATAAGAAAGTTTGAACTAATAATTATTATTAATCAGGCATCCATCCCATAATCAAGGAGATATTTAATACTATTATTAATTAGGGTTTATACATTGAGATGATAAATTAATTAAAATAAAGAGATTGATAAAGAAAAATTAATACAAAAATTTTAGAATATCAAATTGCAATTCGATTTTTTGACCAAGTTTATACATTTTTTGAGATTTCTAACTCAATCTCTTAAGTTACGAGTTGTTTCTGTTTTTATAAATTATTTGATGTTTAAAAAAAATGTGCATGCAATAAATAAATTAATTTAAATTATAATTATATTAATTTAATTTTATATTTTGAATTAATTATTTTTAAAATATCAAGTAACAATTTGATTCATTGATGAGGCTAATAAAGTTTGAAATTATTGACAAGCTTAATAAAGTTTGAAAGAGTTTGGAGATTTCTGAATCAAGGAATTGTGAGATTTCACATTTTTTTTTAATTAATTTATCGATAATAATAAATTCAAATATTTTTATTTAAATGCTCTATATATAATATAATTATAATGTAATTTTTTTTATAGTTAAATATTATTTTAGTTTTTAATAATTTTTAGTTACTTTAAATATAATAACTATAAAATTATGTGCATCGCACGGATAACATGCTAGAATATAATTATATGTTGTCAAAAAATATAATTACATTCGTCGCACGGGTCACGCATATAATTATGTGTTACTAAAAAAATAATTAATAATAATTAATATAATTACAATAATTCTGTATATTGCACGGGTGATAGGCTAGTATTGTATATGGATAAGTTTGAAAGATTATTTGAGGAAATATTAGATAGGATTTATTGTTACGATTAGCGTGATTTGCTCTGATTTTGTGGCTGATTTATAGCTTGTATTATAGGAGATGGGGTCAACCGGACAGGAGTGGCGGCCGGTCACCGGTCGAACCGGTCCGAACGGTTGGTCCGGTCCAGGTTTCAAAACATAGTGTATAGGAGATATGTATATATTTAGGTAACCTTTGAGAAACAAGAAAGAGAAAATCATTCCCTCAAAAAATTCATTTTCGACTAGCAAATTTATCTATCGACTTACAATGGGCATAACACGGCAATATTACATTTTTAGTCATCCAACTATACGACTTATTCGTTTCATGTGCATCTACCTTCACAAGCAGTGCACGTGCAATTGATTCTACCTTCATGCTCACATAATTTGAACTCCTTAAGTCAAGTCAAGCGGCTACACTTTGGTAAAAGATAGTGATGATTTGCAAAAGAACTCTCGATCAGAAAATTTGGCCTATGCGAACTCCAAAAAGTGGAAAAACTTCAAGTAGTAATAAAAATAGGGGAAAAAAAAAAAACAGCGCCAAAATAGAAAGTGAAATTAGGGTTCCATCTAAACTTAACCTTCAAACTAACGGAATGATCAATTATGAAAAATTATGATAGTTGGGTGACCATTTTTGTTAAATTTAAAAGTGGGGGGACAAAAAACGAATAAGTCGTATAGTTGGATGACTAAAATTATAATATTCACGCATAACACAGACATCTAAAATTCCGAAGATGGTTGAAGTTACGTGGTTTTTCCAAAGAGTACCTAGCTAGTAAGGCATTTTCCCATCCGAAATAGAAGATGAAGTGTGATTAATAAGATATCCTACAGTTAAAATACATTCCACCCAAAAATTAATTGTTAATGGCCGAGCAACATTCAAGATGTGACGACATTTTCTTTCAACTGGACCGTTGCGTTGTGGTGTCCCAACACTTGAAGTTCGAAAATTTCTGCTATGCTTATTAAAATGTGAAAGTAAATTTAGTACCAAGATGTTTTATTTGAGTAAATTGCACAATTTAGATTTCTCATTTTTCCTATGTTTTTTTGTTGGAATTTGTGAATTGTGATTAGCCCTTTGTAAAATGTTGCTTAACCAAGATGATTTTCGACAGTTTATGAGCCAAAATTTATTCGTGTACTTTGATTATGATTTTTACCGATTATCAACTGAAATCTTTGTGTTGAAAATGACATGTATTCTTACAATAATAATCCCTCTAACAGCAGATGCTCTAAAAAATGAATCAAGCTTTAGTTATATTAGCTTTTCAAATCGTTAAATCTTTTTCTGATGGAGGATGTAACAAGCTGATATATCATATATGCAATTAAACGAGCCGGATATACAAATCTATACAGATTTTAGTATAGCATAGCTACTTTTTCTGATTAACATCATCTGTATATGTACAATATCATACAAACTCTTCAGCCTAAAATCTCAGTCTCTCACTTCATGTATTGCTTGCTGAAAATAATTTAAAGTTCTTTGATGGTTTAAAAATCCCATGAACCAGAACTCAAAATTGTCCTCTGTCACTAACTGCACATACTTCTGTGTTGGTTTTTGCACATTCTCACTTTCGATGGCTTTGTTGATGTTTCGAATTGGAATCATTA
This sequence comes from Lantana camara, assembly GCA_037501455.1. Taxonomy (NCBI): domain Eukaryota; kingdom Viridiplantae; phylum Streptophyta; class Magnoliopsida; order Lamiales; family Verbenaceae; genus Lantana; species Lantana camara. The sequence goes on from CM074857.1 coordinate 117,035,807, forward strand.
CTTTGTAGTGTAGTTTTATTGGCTTTCCAGAAGGCTGAGAAGATAGTTTGATCGATCTATCACTGCAGAATGCTACTCTTTCATTCGAAGTGAAGCACTTTTCAGCTTTTCAGAATCTGGGATGTTGAACTTGATAGCTATGAAGAACGTCATATTGGGGAAAGGTTTTTCTGTATATTAATTTCTGTATACAACTAGAGTACAAATATTGTATAAATACAATATACAACCTATCTAGGTAAGGAAAGCTAACAAACCCTATACAATTACGGGATTACATATCTTTGGTGTATATCTACTTTCCTTATGTCAACACTCCCCCTCAAGTTGTACGGTCGGATCTCCGATGTGCAACTTGCTCAGAACTTCCCCAAAGATCCTGCCATTCACTGCCTTGGTCAGGATATCAGCTAGTTGGTCTTCTGACCTCACAAATGGAAGTTTAATAACCCCTTCCTCGATCTTGTCTTTAATGAAGTGACGATCGACCTCCACATGCTTCGTACGGTCATGCTGTACTGGATTTTCTAAAATACTGATCGCAGCCCGATTATCGCACATTAGATTACAAGCTTTGGTAATCGGGACGCCAATTTCTGCTAGCAACTTCCTCAGCCAAAGAACCTCTGTCACTCCTCTAGCAATCCCGCTAAATTCTGCTTCTGCACTGGACAAGGCGACCACCTTCTGCTTTTTACTTTTCCACGTTACCAAGTTTCCCCCAACGAGCGTGAAGTACCCAGAGGTAGACCTCCGATCCCCCGGGCTTCCCGCCCAGTTGGCATCTGTATACGCCTCGACATCCAAATGCCCATGTTTTTGGAACAAAATTCCTCGTCCTGGACAACCCTTTAAGTACCTACAGACTCTCAATGCTGCTTCCATGTGATCTTTCTGAGGTCGGTGCATAAACTAACTCAGTACCCCTACTGCATATGCTATGTCCGGACGCGGATGGGACAAATAGATCAGTTTCCCCACCAGGTGCTGATACTGTCTCTTATCTGCTTCCTGTGCCTCCTCCACTATTCTAAGTCCATGATTAACTACCATGGGAGTGTCCACTGGACGACACTCTAGTAGACCAGTTTCGGCTAGCAGGTCGAGGACAAACTTCCTTTGTGAAATATAGATGCCTCTCTTGGATCTCATTACTTCAATTCCCAAAAAATACTTAAGCCTCCCGAGATCCTTCATTTCAAATTCCCTGAACAAGTTCTTCCTCAGTTCACCAATTTCATCTGCGTCATCCCCGGTAATGATCATATCATCTACATAGATAATGAGGCAGGTCACAAGTTCTCCCCTTCTTTTGATAAAGAGTGTGTGGTCGGAGTTGCTTTGGTGATAGCTATACTTCTTCATGGCAGCTGTAAATCTCCCAAACCAGGCCCGGGGCGACTGCTTCAACCCATATAAGGCCTTCCTCAACCTGCACACATCCCCACTTCTGAATCCTTTAGTGAACCCTGGTGGAGGTTCCATGTAAACCTCTTCTTGTAGATTACCGTGGAGGAAGGCATTCTTAACATCAAACTGGTGTAACTCCCACTCTCGGTTAGCTGCCACGGAGAACAATACCCTGATGGTGTCAATTTTAGCTACCGGAGAGAAAGTCTCAGAGTAGTCAACGCCGTATGTCTGTGTATACCCTCTTGCTACCAACCTCGCCTTATACCTCTCAATACTCCCATCTACTCGGTGTTTTACTGTGTACACCCATCGACATCCAACCACCTTTTTTCCTTGAGGGAGCACACACTTGTCCCAAGTACCATTCTTCTTAAGTGCCTCCATTTCTTTCTCCATCGCCTGTACCCATTTCTCATCTTCCAGAGCCTCCTCTACTCTACTTGGGATTTTGTCACCATGAATGGCTGTTGTATATGCCTGAGCCTCTGTGCTCTCCCTGATAAGATTAGCTAGGGGATATCGAGGGGTTCGTCCTGTATGTTCTGGCTCATAACGCTTCGGGGGAACTCCCCTGTTTGTGTGTGGGGGTAACACATATCTCTCCACTGTCTCTTCCACACCATCCTGTCTACTCCCATTCTCCCCCTGTTCCTCACCAAGTCCTGCACTGTTAGGGTCATACGGAATCGGAGAAATACTGTCACAATCAACGATACGTACCTCAGGAATATTCGGCGTCGGGGTAGCCGGGTCAGTAGATAATGCGGGAGACTGTATTACGGGAGATGGCGGCCCGGTGGTTCTGCCTGCTGGCCCTGGTGGGACTATGTCTGGCCAATAGTATGCTGGCACCCCACTCAGTGGGTCCTGTCTTGTCTCCCCCTGACCGCTGTGTGGGGACGAGTAGAAGAACTCTGTCTCAACAAACTCACAATCCATGGTGGTATATAGACGCCGGGTGGGCGGATGAAAACACCTATAGCTTTTCTGGTGAACCCCATACCCCACAAAGACGCACTTAACCGAACAGGGATCAAGTTTTGTGCGCTCAGACTTAGGAATGTGAACGAAAACGGAACACCCAAACACCCGGGGTGGAAGCACTAGGACAGAGGGAATGCTAACCTGACTAGCTAGGGTTTTCAGGGGGGTAGAGAACTCCAGTGCTTTGGTGGGTAGTCGATTAGCTAAGTAAACGGAGGTGGCAACGGCCTCGGGCCACAAGGACTGGGGGCAGTGAGACTCAATCAGGAGAGACCTAGACATTTCTAATAACTGACGATTTTTTCGCTCAGCAACCCCGTTTTGCTGAGGAGTATGAGGGCAAGAGGTTTGATGAATTATCCCATTATTCTTAAAAAACTGAGCAAGAGTGTTATTTATGTATTCCCCCCCATTATCTGAACGAAGGACCCGAATAGAGGATTGATATTGACGGTGTACCATATGAAAGAAATCCAAAAATTTGGTGGCAACATCAGATTTATTCTTAATGAAATACACCCAAGTCATTCTAGAAAAATCATCAATGAAAAGAACAAAATACTTAAAATTATGAGTTCCACCAGTATTCGGGGCAGGCCCCCATACATCTGAATGAACCAACGAAAAAATAGAATTTACCCGAGAACTAGAAACAGGGTAAGACTGTTTATGACTCTTAGCTAACCGACATGTGTCACACTGGAAAACACTATCCTTATGAAAAAACTGGGGAAAAAGCAACTGAAGATACCCTAAAGAGGGATGACCCAAACGACGGTGCCAGAGCCACTGTTGACGGTCCACTGTCCCGTGAGCAAGCGCTGCAGTTCCTTGTTGGGCCACCTCATCGACATAATACAGTCCTCCACTTTCAGTACCACGCCCAATCACTTTCCCCAACCGAATATCCTGCAAGAGACAAAAAGTAGGATATATCAGCACCATACAATTTAATTCCTTGGTGACATGACTAAGAGAAAGCAATTTGCATGATAAGCTAGGCACGTAAAGACAGTTCTGCAGTGTTAAAGTTGGAGATATAGCAACTGTGCCGGCCCCCTGAACTTGGGAAACACCCCCGTTGGCACTTCGAATAGACAGTGTCTTGGGTTCTGTACACTCCAAAAAATCCCCCTGATCATATGTCATTGTTTCGGTTGCACCGCAATCAATGATCCACCTAGTATTCTTTCCACCATTCTGTGTATGGGTTTGCAAAGCTAGACCTGCCTGACCATTATTTCTAATCCTAATATTATTATAAGAGCCAATAAATGTATCAGTAACACTTGGATACTGATTCATGCGACAAGATAATTTATTAGTGCTAGGGAAGAAAGGATTTGTAGACAATAAATGAGAGGGGCATGGACGTGATTTCACACGGTCCAACCCTATACCTATGAGTGCTGCTCCTTCCTCCCCTTTTGAACTCGCCGCCTCTTTTCTTCTTCCAGACATTTCGTCTGGTTCTTCCCCTTTGTCACCGGCGGATCTGCCGTCTGCTAGCGTAGCTACGCCACGGTTGGTCGTGGCCCGTTCTTGACGACGACTGCGCCAACCCACCGGAAATCCCACCAGTTCATAGCACTCCTCTTTTCGGTGGTTTTTCCGGCCGCACTGATCGCACTGGAGCTGCAATCGCTCCGCTCCACCTCTGTGGTACGTGTCGTCGCTCCGACGTGATGAGAACGCCGGAGACGACGCCGAGAATTTTTGGGGCTCTGATCTGGGCTTGGCGACCGTCCACGGCGGTCTTTTCTCTGAATTGGACTGACTTCGGGCAACGAGACCCGCTCCGACACCTGAGGCAACCGCCGATGATGGGCTCTCTCCCAAGATACCTCGCTTTGTTCCCTCTCTCCTTATCGCGGCATAGGCCATCTCCACGGTTGGTAACGGACTCTCCTTCAGGAGATCTCGCCTTTCTGGGTCAAACTTGTCATCTACTCCGGCAAGAAATTGGAATAGGCGGGTCTCCGATCTTAACCGGTTGAAGGTGGCTATATCCTCTTCATGAACCATGGGGTTGGGTTGGCGGATTTCTATTTCTCTCCATATTCTTTGGAGATTGCTATAATACTGTTCGATGCTATCAGATCCTTGCTTGAGATTGTTGGCTTTAACGGTGAGATCGAAAATTTGGAGACCATCGCTCCCTTGACTGTAAGTTGATTTTAGTGCATCCCAAAGTGATTTGGCCGAGGGGTATTCGACATAGTTTGGTATGAGTTCTTGGTCCATATTCTCCAATAACCACGAACAGACCATTAAATCGGTCTGTTCCCATTTCTGAAAGCCCGGTTGATTTGGTGAGGGGGGTGGAGGCATTCCTGTGATGTGGGAAAGCTTTCCCCTGCCTCCAATTGCTATCCGAATCAGTCGTGCCCATATGGAATAATTGGTTTGGTTTAATTTGATGCTGATTAATAAGGTTTGTGGAGTATGTGACTGATTTTGTTCTGTTTGGGGTTGTAGGGATTGAAGAAGGCTGGCTAGTTGTGTGGCGAGGGAGTCGCCGGACTGTTGCGACTCCTTGCCGGTGGTGGTGCTACTGCTACTGTCTTCGGCCATGGTCGAGAAAGGTTAGGGTAGATGATGAGCAAGGTTCGGATCCAATTAATGGATCGTCGCCCGCTCTGATACCATGATAGCTATGAAGAACGTCATATTGGGGAAAGGTTTTTCTGTATATTAATTTCTGTATACAACTAGAGTACAAATATTGTATAAATACAATATACAACCTATCTAGGTAAGGAAAGCTAACAAACCCTATACAATTACGGGATTACATATCTTTGGTGTATATCTACTTTCCTTATGTCAACAGAACTTCTGCTTGAAAACTTTTTCTGCTCCCCCAACTTGAATGATTCTAGCCCCAAGCCTTAATTTTCCTTTCACCGTTTTGCTCAGCTTTGGTACTGCAATATTCATAAATTATCATTAGTAATAATTACACACATCTCCTTTTAGTTTTCAAAACCACAAATACCTCACTTGTAACATATTATCAAGTTAACGGCTGAAGTGGCGGACCGAGTTGTCAAGTTAAAGATAGAAGACGCGACTCTTACCAACTTTTAAACCATGAAAATTTATGAGGGGACTCCTACTAACTTTTAAACCATGAAGTTTTAGGCATGATTTGCTTGGTGATGAAGCCCAATCCAAATTATATATGATAATTTAAAAAAAAATTATTTATTTAGATAATTTTTTTCTCTCGCATGAAAAAGAATTAGAAAATTGCAACTGTAAAATTGCCAACATGGGTTGAAAATGCAACTGTAAAATTATTAATATGGGTTGGTTCAAATGGTAGGTTCATTTTACATGACAATGACCTGAATTCGAATCTAAGTGTAGCTATGAAATTATTTTTGAATATAAAAAAGTTAGAATACAACAAACCACTTTTTTATAAGTTTGAGTTCTTTAACTGAACAATGGAGATTAAAAATATCGAATAATGAAAAAAATAATTTTTAGAACAGTTAAAAATATTATCAGGTATATATATAAATTCTTTAGTAGATGTATATGTATTATCTTAGATTTTTCTGGTATATCATACACATATTAATTATTCCAAATTTTGAGTACGTAGACACTTTTATATTATTTTAAATATTTTAAAAATATTTTTTAATATGAAAAATAATTTGTTAATAAAAATAAATAAATTAATAATATTAAATCTCAAATATAAATGAAGAAATTTATTTCAATCAATTAACTTTTAAATATTGCAAGCATAGCAAGTCTCTCCAGAAATACCTTATTTCCAATGGTAAATTTTAAGTCTCGTATTTGCGTAGCTTTTGTGTCAATCTTAAGCGGCCTTCATCCGCTTTCTGATAATTTGAATTTGCCTAGTAGCCTCTTCCATCCACTTTGTCGTCATTTGTCTCTAATCCTTAGTATTTAATTATTGGGATAATGATTTTCTTTTTTTTTTTTTAAATATTGGGATAATGATTTTCTGTCATCCGAACTATGATCCGTTTTGTAATTCACCATTTAAACTATTTCGATCATAATACCACTATTCAAACTATTATTTCTTCACAAACCACCATCCCAACTTATTTATTAGTAGTTTGACTCTTTTTCAACGATTTTAACTCAAAAATACCACACATGTTATATGTGTGTGAGAGTACAAAGGGTAAATCCATCAAATCATATATTTTAATATAATCTTCTTAATTCAAATTAAAACACCAAAATTTATATTAATCATTAAAAATTAATATTTATAATTTATGTATAATAAGAAAACCAAAATTTATATTAATCTTCTTAGTATTTATTCTTATTGTGTATAAGTGTATTTTGTATCTTCTAAAGTTAATATATTTGAAGTAATTCAATGAATATTAATATTGATAATATTATATATATATTTGGAATTAATTTAGGTATCATAATATATTTTTTTTGCAATGCTTGCGAAAGCTTTTCTTCGAGGGATTGCCAAATGTAAGGATCATTAATTATTCAGTTTAATTCGAAATTATTCATTTTAGATTTCTCATTTTTCCTATTTTTTTGTTTGAATTTGTAATTCGCCCTTTGTAAGAATGATGCTTAACCAAGATGGTTTTTGACAGTTTATGAACCAAAATTTAATCCTGTATTTTGATTGTAATTTTTACAGATTATCACATCAAATCTACTCCCAATTGAAATCTTTGTGTAGGAAATGACATGTATTCTTCCAATAATGATCCCTCTAACAGCAGATGCTCTACAAAAGTGTATCAAGCATTAGGTATGTTAGCTTTTGCAATCTTCTGATGAAGTAACTAGCTGAATTTATTCACCAGATCAATGTGATCTCGATATATATGCAATGAAACGAGCCGGATATACAAATCTATACAGATTTTAGTATAGCATAGCTACCTTCTCTGATTAACATTATCTGTATTATGTGCAATATCATACAAACTCTTCAGCCTAAAACCTCAGTCTCTCACTTGTATTGCTTGCTGCAAATAATTTAAAGTTGTTTGATGGTTTAAAAATCCCATGAACCAGAACTCAAAATTGTCCTCTGTCACTAACTGCACATACTTCTGTGTTGGTTTTTGCATATTCTCACTTTCGATGGCTTTCTTGATTTTTCGAATTGGAATCATCACTTTGTAGTGTAGTTTTATCATCTTTCCAAATTGGGAAGATAGTTTGATCGATCTGTCACTACAGAATGCTACTCTTTCATTCGATATGAACAGGAGTCCGGCTATGGGACCGGCTGTGGTAGATAAATAACACTGAGAAGCACTTTTCAGCTTTTCAGAATCTGTGATGTTGAACTTCTGCTTGAAAACTTTTTCTGCTCCTCCAACCTGAATGATTCTTGCCCCAGGCCTTAATTTTCCTTTCACCGTTTCGCTTAGCTTTGGTACTGCAAAATTCATAAATTATCATTAGTAATAATTACAGACATGTCCTTTAAGTTTTCAGAACCACAAATACCTCCCTTGTAACATATTATCAACTTACACTTACACCCTCCGGTTATTATTATGTATGTTTAGGTAATGTCATCCATGTTTCTGAAAACCTTTTTCTAGTTTTGACTAAATTTCAAAGATGAAGTGAAAGGATATCATCTTTAAGTAATTTCCAACTTACCATGCTGTTTGATCTTTTGAGCAAAGCTATCCATGCTTTGTCTTAGTTTGATCATCCTAGTAACCACTGAACCATTTCTTCCTGAATTTCGACCAAAAACTCACATTAGTTAGTAAAGATTCAAACTTTTAACTCTCAGAATGTAAATTTTGATGAGGGCTGTTAATAATCCAGAAAAGAAAGGCTTACTTTGTTTAATCTTGGAATAATGCTTGGAAGGAGAAGGCATAATCTGGTAGTGATCAGCAGGATCAGGTAAACTCTTGAAAGAGAATGCATAATTTGCTGAAGCCATAATTGGGATCCCAATAACATGTTCCTTTTGCACATTCATTTTCTTCACAATTCTCGATTTGCTGTGTTTTAGCTCTGTTCTTGCTTAACAGTGTGTTAAAACAACTCCAGAAATTGTTCTGCTCCAACGTTGCTTAGGCTTACTCCTATTTATACAAGGAAAAAAGAGATGATTAATTGGGCTGAAAATTTCAGTTGCATGCATGACTCAGCTTTCTGTCATCAAAATCTAAAGGTGGATGATGCTGAAAGTAGCTGTGGATCGGATGATTCAGAAAGTAGTTATCTCTCTCTCTCTCTCACACACACAACAAAAGTGAAGACACATTAGCTTTTGATCAATCTTTTTGAACAAAATTGCATCAGAAAGTTGGTGTTTCCACCTTCTTTTTCTTTAGTATTTTCCTTAAGACATGGGATGTCCCTAATAAAAGGTGTGATCCCAAATCTTTGTTGTGCACAGCATACATCAGCCACAAAGCAGTGCCTTGAATCTTTAATTATTTTGCAACTAAGAATTGGTGAATCTGACTGTATGCATATGTGTTATTGCTACTTTCTAAGCTGCAATTACTCTGCTTTATGATGCAACTGCCTTAAATCTTGGATAAGATGTATTTCTTTTACAATTTAGACCAACCCAAATGTATCCTAGATAATAATATATCACGTTATCACGCAACCGACATGCATGATTCAATTTGACTTTTGGAGGAGGATGAATATCTACGAAATAAAAGAAATAAAATTTTAAATAGAAGCAAAAAAAATAAATAAATAAATAAATAATGTAATTCCAATTTCCAACCACCTGTTTAACTCCATTTTTATTTTTTGATGAGTTCTAATTGATAATGAATAGCAATACAAATAAATACAATGCAACTGTTAATAACAATTAACAACTAAAATCAAATTAAAGAATAACTAATAAATTTGTAATAATAAATAGAGTCGTAAAGTAAATAGAAAAACAAAGAAAAGATAGTAAAGTAAATTTCTCTGAAGTTTATCTGTAGTTTTCTTTTTGTATTTAGTATAGCCAAAAAGAGTGTCTAGAAATAAAACCTGCTCCCTCTTTCTCTTATATCGCTCTCCCCAATGAGTCTGGATTGATTTGTTGAGATATATTGGGAACCTCCTCTTTTTATGTCACGTGTAGAGAATTTAAATTTGAGAATTATTTTTTCCAACTAACGACGTGAAAATTTGCGCTGACTTATTCTAATCTTCATAGTATCAACTCGTTATGAGAATGAACTTTTCTTCTCATTTAGCTGTTGGGCCTCCCGTATTGAGACCACATCACTCAAAAAATACTCTCTTTATGGCCAAAATAATGGAAATGGCCCGGCATCTTTCCTCCCCCCACTCGTAGCTTAATTGCTTAAAGTAATAAAGAATCTATGTTGTTTGAAATACTCTATAAGCGATTGTTAAAATTAAAGTTGATTTTTTGGATAATATCTTTAGAAAAATCTACACTAGATACTTCTATCAAAATATCTCTAGATTAGATGTTTCTACATAATATCTATCTATTATTGGAGTCTAGAATTATCTCTAGAATTATCTTAGTAATCTAGAATTATGTATTAGGAAATCTAGATTTATCATTTAAGTATTAGGAATCTAGAAAGAGTTTATGCAATAGAATTATCTTAGTAATCATAGTTAGGAAATCTAGATTTATCATTTAAGTATTAGGAATCTAGAAAGAGTTTATGCAGCCAAGTGGGTCAAATAGGAAAGAGTTTCATACGAGTGTTGAGAAAAATAGAAGAAATAGTCAGAAATTAAGTTATTATCGACCTTGTTGAGTTGCCTTTTTTTTTCGTACCTTTTTTTTTTTTTTTTTTTGAATCAAACTCAAGTTGTTATCAGCCTTAATGTTGGGATAACAATTTCATGATTGGCCTTTGACGCTACTCAGGGTCAATTATTGGAATTTTTCCACAACCAGAGGATCGAGTAAGAGCGAGTTATGAAACTCAGAAATATTCAATCACTTAATAACATTAGACAAGGTTCTAATCAAAGTATGATTACCAATTAAGCACACAAATTTAATTTTAACCGTTAATCTCATAACATTCAAGCATCGTCAAGTTTCAATTAAATTATATTATACTCTACACTACACAAGTCATGAAAAACTAATGATTTCGACTATTCCTTTTTGTTTCAAATCCACCAACAAGGTCATTAGACGCTACTTTTAAGCCATAGCGAACAATTCTGAGTTAATAGCTATTCAAAATTGGACAAAATCAATCACTAATCAAATATTATCATGCAAATATTTTTAGACCAAAGCCACCAATTCAGTTAACAATTCAACCCTAAAAAGCACTAAAACAACCCTAATCACGACCATAAGACACTTCAAAATTAGCCACTAAGTCAACTTTTGTCAACAAAACTTGACAAAAATTTCATCACAAAAAACAGTCACAAAATAGTCCTGAAAAACCTCCAAAATTCATGCAAAAATATTCTAATTACGCACTAGTGAACCCCTCTCTCCCCGACACTTAGATCATGCTATAAAGGAGATAGTAAAGAGGAGTTCCTTGAAGTGCAGGGCCGCCGAATGGCTCAGTAAGGGGGGTGGAGTGAGCTTGAGAAACCCGAGGATGAGATCAGGCGCTCTTCTTGATATAAGCCAACTCCTAATCGGCGGAGGTCGAACCAGTGGGTTGCTGAGATGTAGTGGCAGCCATCTCCGGAGAAGGTTGTCGGACTCGCCGTGCTTTAAAAAAACCTTCGGAACATCTTTCGGATGAGCACCTGCACGATATCAATACCCTTCATGGACTTTGAGTAGCATATGCATATTATACAAACAATGTAAATCAATCGATGGCATAGTGCAAGCAACACGTAATTAAGTTAGTGTTCTCAAGGTGTAAAAGTCCATCACGAATAGCAATCTAGTGATGATATGTCCTCGAATCAGGTCACGAGAATGTGAGCATGTTAATAAGATCTTGTAAATATGGAAATGATGTAAATTGATTCCTTTCCTTAGTTAGCCTACTGTAATTAGGGATTGATTAGGTTTAAGTCCTCTATTTAGTTCCTGTACTGTATCGTTTTTTTCTACACAACAATGAATACATTCAAGCCTTTCTCTCAAACCTTTGCCAGATTCAACATGGTATCAGAGCGAGTTTCGATTCAATAAACGAATCGGAGTCCTTGCTCATCACCTACCAATGGCATCACCCACAAAATCAAACCCGATCCCGGCAGAGTTCCTCGCCCAAATGGCAGAACTACTGCGCCAAAAACAGCCCGAACCAACCAACCCAACTACCATCAACATCAAACTCAACGACAACAACTATGCAATATGGTCAAGAACAATTCAATTAGTACTACTTGGCCGAGGAAGAACGGGATATATTACCGGAAAGACGGTATCCCCTGACCTAGATGACGCTGGATACGAAGCTTGGGAACAGACGGATGGATCTGTTCGAGGCCTCTTACTCAACGCAATGGAACCCGAGATTGCTGCCCAATTCATCCTTTTCCCTAACGCGAAGGAGTTGTGGGATGAAATAGAAGCCACCTACCACGATGGGGGTGACAAACTGAAATTATACGAACTCAAGCAGAGGGCATACCAAACGAACCAAGTCGACATGTCCGTAGACCAATATTATCGGACCATACAGGGGATTTGGAGGGAAATTGATTTCCGCAAACCCCAATCGATGAAATGCTCAGAGGACCGGAAGATTTACAATCTGGAAAAACAGGAAGACAGGGTATTCGCGTTCCTATGGGGATTAGACGGAAAATACGAACCCATCAAACGCGATTTGCTCAGGGCCCAACAATCCCCGACCTTAGAAGAAGCGTACAGTGCCGTCTGGCGTGAAGATCGTCGCCTCTCGGTAATGACCGACCAAACCTCCGGCGGTGTTGGGATGGCGGCAAAGATGCGGTCAGAACCAAGTTCATCATTCCGCGAAAATAGAGGGAGAAAACCCGGTCCTAACCAGAAGTGCAGTGTCTGTGGAGGTACGAAGCATACCAAGGAGACCTGTTTCGAGGTGGTGGGTTACCCAGAGTGGTGGGCGGAATACCATGCGAAGAAGAAGAAGACAGGATCCACCGGCGGTGGCTCCACATGGCCACCAGCCGGCAAAGCCAACACGATGTCAGGAAACCCAGATCACTCCACCGGATTTGACCGAAACACAGGTGGAGAATAGGGACGGGCAGCGGTGGTTCAGGGATTCAACGCCGGCAGCGGAGCCACCAGCAACGGGAGATACGACGGCGGCAACGCCACCGTCAACGGAGAGGAGAGCAGCAGAGGCGGCGCTCCTGGTAAGCTAGAACCAAGGAATGAATCGGGTAAGGAGAATGCACCTTTCACCCTAAATTGCACATGGGCCGAACTCTTTAATAATGAAAATGGGCCAAGTGGCCCAATTAAGCCTCATGAAAATGGCTGCCAATTGGAGAAGAATTGCAAGGCCACTGACGGAATGAATGGTGGGCTTAAGAGAAAAGAATTAGGTAAATCATTTATGCAGGCCTCCCACGTGGGCCAAGAGGTGGAGTGGCTTATTGATTCCGGAGCCACGGACCACATGACATATAAAGTTCGTGACTTACGGACCTCGACCCAACCCCGACAAACATCAGTGATTAATGCTAATGGTCTGACTTATCCGGTCATTGGGGCTGGGAATGTGAAATTATCAGAAAAATTAAATTTATCCCATTGTCTAGTTGTGCCATCTCTCACATCTAAATTGCTCTCTGTCAGCCAAATTACTAAAGAACTTAATGGTACAGTGCTGATGTTTCCCTCTTTTTGCCTCTTACAGGATATTCGTACGGGGGCGATCATTAGGCGTGGTATTGAGAGAGATGGGTTATACTACATCAAAGATATGTCACAAACTGGTTCAAATTTTTTAGCTCAAGGCAGCAATCACAAGCAGATATAGTTATGGCACCGCCGATTAGGACACCCCTCTTTTCAGTATTTGAAGCAGTTGTTCCCAAAATTAGTGTCTGAGTCAGGTTCTTTACATTGTGACACCTGTGTACTTGCAAAAAGACATCGAGTAGTTTATCCAAGTTCTAAGAGTAAAACAAAGTTGCCTTTTGAGATTATTCACTCTGATGTGTGGGGGCCCGTCCCAAGTCATGTTAACTCCAAATTTCGATGGTTTATTCTGTTTATTGACGACTGCACCAGATTCACTTGGATTTACTTTCTGAACCAAAAATCTGATGTCCCAAACACAATCAGGAACTTTTTCCAAATGATCCAAACCCAGTTCTCAGCCTCGATCAAAGTTATTCGCACAGACAATGGAGGGGAGTTTATCAATCATACCTTGCAACACTTCTTTTCTCAAAGTGGGGTTATTCATGAGACAACTTGTCCTCATACCCCACAACAGAATGGGATAGCAGAACGGAAAAACCGGTACATCCTAGAGACTAGAGAGTGCTCGGGCCTTCCTTTTCGAAGCCCATGTCCCCAACTCCTACTGGGCCGAGGCTGTCTCAACAGCCGTGTATGTCATGAACCGACTTCCTACTCAAGCATTGAAGTATGAGACCCCCTTGGACACTCTCAGGCAGTTCCAGTCCATCCCTTTGGTACTTCTGCTCACTCCCCGAGTCTTTGGATGCGTGGCCTTTGTCCACACCCCGAGGTATCTACGGACTAAACTTGAACCTTGCGCGGTTCGGTGTGTGTTTCTCGGGTTTAACCCTACTCAGAAAGGGTATCACTGCTATGATCCGATAGGAAAACGCCATTATATTACCATGGATATGGACTTCCTAGAAACTGAATACTACTTCAGAGCGAACCCCAATACACCCCCTCAGGGGGAGAGTGAGAACGAGGGGATGAATTGGATGTGTGAATGGTTAGAACCGCTTCAGGAGTGCACCCCGTCTCCCCATCTGACAGATGATCCACTCCCATCTTTCTCACCCGCCGCGGAAGAGCCCCCGTCATCGAATATCCCTGAGGTAAACACTCTTGACCCTTCTGTTTCCATTCCAGATATATATGTTTTACCTCCTCGACAGAACAGGGGCATTCCGCCAAACAGGTACAGCCCAGAAAGGGTAAGCAGGTCCAAATACCCGGTAGCACATCTCATTGCTTCCAATTGTGCACCTCAAGTCCAGGGCTTTATCCATGCGGTTTACACTCAGGAAATCCCTAGAACCACCGAAGAAGCACATGGCAATCCCTTATGGAGACAGGCAATGGAAGAAGAAATCAACGCCCTGGCAAAAAACCAAACATGGGAGGTATGTCAACTCCCAGCCGGGAACCGTTCTATTGGGTGCAAATGGGTTTACAGTATCAAGTACAAGATGGATGGTACGATCGAGAGATACAAGGCCAGACTAGTGGCCAAGGGATATTCCCAGACCTATGGGATTGACTACACAAAAACGTTCTCTCCGGTGGCGAAATTAGACACTATCCGTATCTTATTATCTATAGCCGCCAACCATGAATGGCCCCTACACCAATTTGACGTGAAAAATGCATTTCTGCATGGTGACCTCCAGGAGGAGGTATATGTGGATCTTCCACCCGGGTTTGAGGACGAACAAGACAAACCTATGGTATGCAGATTGAAGCGATCTCTCTATGGGCTCAAACAGTCGCCGAGAGCTTGGTTTGGAAAGTTCACACTTGCCATGAAGAAATATGGGTACAACCAGAGCAACTCTGATCACTCCCTTTTTATCAAAAGAAGGGACCATCTCATCACCCTATTGGTCATTTACGTAGACGATATGGTGATAACTGGAAATGATATTGAAGAGATGACCAGTCTACAAAGAAACTTATCACAGGAGTTTGAAATGAAAGACTTGGGGGGGCTGAGATACTTCTTGGGCATTGAAGTAATGAGGTCAGACAAAGGCATCTTTATTTCACAAAGGAAATATATACTTGATCTTCTGACAGAAGTTGGGCTGCTGGATTGTAAACCGGCTGAGACTCCCATGGTCCAAAACCCCAGCTGGGAATCTTTCCAGATTAAACTCCGACTGACAGGAAGAGGTACCAAAGATTGGTAGGAAAACTGATCTACTTGGCCCACACTAGGCCAGATATTGCCTACGTTATTGGAATTGTGAGCCAATTCATGCACAATCCGAGTAAAGAACACATGGAGGCAGTTATAAGGATTCTGAGATATCTCAAGTCCTCACCAGGAAAGGGACTCATGTTTGCCAGGAACGGACACACTCGGATCGAGGCCTACACCGATGCTGATTGGGCTGGAAGCATCACAGATAGAAGGTCCACCTCTGGATACTTCACTTTTGTCGACGGGAACTTGGTCACTTGGCGAAGCAAGAAACAAAGAGTTGTGGTACTCTCCAGTGCCGAGGCAGAATTCAGAGGAATAGCTCGAGGAATCACGGAAGTTCTATGGGTCCGAAAGCTACTGACCAAGATTGGTTTTGCACCTGAGGAAGGCGTTGACTTGTACTGTGATAACAAAGCAGCCATAAGCATTTCCCATAACCCGGTGCAGCATGATCGAACTAAACACGTGGAGATCGATCGGCATTTCATCAAAGAAAAGATCGAGTCAGGGTTAGTTAAGCTTCCGTTTGTGAAATCTGAGGACCAGCTTGCGGACATCCTAACTAAAGCAGTAAGCAGCCAGAACTTCCACATGATACTGTCCAAGTTGAATATGTTCGACCCCCATGATCCAACTTGAGGGGTAGTGTTAATAAGATCTTGTAAATATGGAAATGGTGTAAATTGATTCCTTTCCTTAGTTAGCCTACTGTAATTAGGGGTTGATTAGGTTTAAGTCCTCTATTTAGTTCCTGTACTGTATCATTTTTTTCTACACAACAATGAATACATTCAAGCCTTTCTCTCAAACCTTTGCCAGATTCAACAGAGCATACATCCCGCATTTCAACAGCCAGCCAAAATCCCAAATTCACTTTCTTACCCTCAACCATAGCCCACAAAAAGAATAGTTCTGTTTTTGTTAAAAGACCTAGGCCTTGGTGCCTACCAACAAAAGAATAAGCTAAGAAACGATGGATATATCTCGGGGCTTTCGAAGTACACGGGTCATACTTAGCAGACCGGCTATTTATAAAAGTTCGAATAACATCAAGGGCTTTAAAATCATGAACATTAGAATAATCACACAACCAAGCCAAATAGTCATCCGAACACGCATCAGTTTCAGAAAGAAATCCTAATTCCTAAGGCAAATGTTAACCTCAATAATCACTAGGTTAAATGGCTGCCCCATCAAGCTAAAATTAACCATAGCAGGTGTGAAAACATCAAAATCTTTAGGCATTGCAAGCTTAAAAGCACCATAGAATTCATGGACCAAATCAGCAAAAATAGGATAATGCATGGTAAAGAAATCACGCCAACCTAGCCTTTCCACATAAGCAAAAACCGAATCATGCAATCGTGACACATGCAGTGTATCAACACCAGGACACGTTCTAGGCAAAATCAATTTCTTAATACATTCTGAATACTTGCCTCGTTGAGTTTCATCCTCGATAAACGGAGAAATAGCTGGGTTCACCTGCTGGACCTTTGTCCCAACTCTTGATCGAGTCCTTCGAATATTCTCAAGAACGTAGGTTGCCTTGGAATATCATCACTAGATTGGCTATTCGTACTGGACTTTTACATCTTGAGAATACCAACTTACTTGTTGCTTACACTATGCCATCAATTGATTTACATTGTTTGGATAATATGCATATGCTACTCAAAGTCGATGAAGGGTATTCTTTTTATCGTGTAGGTGCTCATTCGAAAGATGTGCCAAAGGTTTTTAAAGCACGGCGAGTCCCACAACCTTCTCCAGAGATGGCTGCCCAGCAACCTATTGGTCCGATCTCCGCCAATCGGGATTTGGCACATATATCAAGAAGAGCGTCGATCTCATTCTCGGATTTCTCAAGCTCACTCCACCCCCTTACTGAGCTATTTGGCAGCCCCGCACTTCACGGAAGTCCTCTTTACTGTCTCATTTATATGTTTTGGGGACAACACATAATTTAAGTTGGGGGAGGGGGGTTTCACTAGTGCTTAGTTAGAAATATTTTTGCATGAATTTTGGAGGTTTTCAGAGCTGTTTTGTGATTAGGGTTGTTTTTAGTATTTTTTAGGGTTGAATTGTTAACTGAAATTGGTGGCTTTATACTGAAAAATTTTGCATGATAATTTTTTATTGGCAGCTGATTTTGTCCAATTTTGAATAGCTATTAACTCAAAATTGTTCACTATGGCTTATAATCTGTCTAATGACCTTGATATGACTTCTTGGTGTTGGTGGATTTGAAACAAAAGGAAAAAGTCGAAATCATTAGTTTTTTCATGACTTGTGTAGTGTAGAGTGCAATTGGATTGAAACTTGATGATGTTTGAATGTTATGAGTTCGAGATTAACGGTGAAAATTATATTTATGTGCTTAATCGGTAATCATGATTTGATTAGAACCTTGTCTAATGTGATTAAGTGATTGAATATTTTTGAGTTTCATAATTGTGTTGAGAAACTTGTTGAGTTGTTGAGTTTTGAGAAATCGTAACTCAGTGAGCATTTAGGTTGTGTTGAGAGCTTGCGAGAATTGGTTACCACTCTGCTAATCACTTTTAATGATAATGAGTGCATTTTAAAGCCAATTAGTTATGTGATTAAGTAGCCAAGTGCCATCGTACACAATGTTTGGGCTCGCGTCAAAAGGTCCTTGACATGCTAATTATGTCAAATAACTCGCTCAACTACTTCTCTGGTCATGGAAAAATTTCAATAATAATAAGTGACCATGAATAGGGCCAAAGGCCACTCACAAAATTGTTATCCCAACATTAAGGCTGATAACAACTTAAGTTTGATTCGGGAAAAAAAAAAAAAAAAAAAAAAAAAAAACCAAAAATGCATGAGAAAAAAAATGGTTGTTTTGGCGCTTGTTGTTTTGTTTTATAAAATCATAAGCCTAAGTGCAAGCTTGTTAAAAACAATTGTAGCATAAAGGGGCGAGTCCCTAGGGAGAAGAGTTCTAAGTAATTACTTTGCACGTTTGCTAATCGATAGGCCAAGCAATAAGGAGAGTTAACTAACACTAAACTCAACAAGTTAAGTAAACTAATTAACAAAAGCGGAAAGAAACAACTAAAGTAAGTAATCAAATGAATAGAAGGAGATAAATCAAGAAAAATGGGAGGCGGGGGATAACACTTTCATAGGGCTTTTATGTATGATTCATGCTTAACAAGTTGAATTGTTCTTACAAATCTAAGCACAAAAGTATGCACTAGCTTCTCTCGAAGTCAAGCACATCTACCCAACTAAGAACAAAGTCGCTCTCGTGATCATTGAATCAAAAGTTAGGCCAAAAGCTCAAGATTAGTACCATTAACTAACTAGGGCTTGTCATTGTTAATTAATCACTAAATTACTCAAATCTAAGCTAAATCTCTTTAAACTTAGATTTAAGCGTGTAATGGTTGCCCGACCGTGCAGCCTCCGTACAACATCCCTCTAGAAGCGAGAAGATGAATTAGGTCTTAGAGAAGTCCGGAAAAAAAATATATAATGTTGCTCGCTAAAATGGAATGAAGATGCTCAACAAGGAGACGACGACGTGAAACTAGATACATAAGATAAAAATATTTCTCTTGGGGGGTAAGGGGGGCATTCTTGAACATAAGCCTCAACTTATGGCTTCCCAAGAATGGAAAGGGATAGTTAGAAGCAGTTGAATGATGGAGCTATTTTGCAAATGAAGGATTGAGAACGGTGATGGGACGTCTTTATAGAATGATAGATGGTTATCACAAGGCAAACTGGAGGACATCTTTGGAGATAATATTCATGAGAAGGATAAAGATCTTATCGTATTTATTCTCATTGGCACAAATAAAAAATGAAACTTGGATAAGCTAAAATCAATACTGCCTAAGGAGGTGGTGGATGAGATACTTAGTGTCCTAATCACGTTGCGCGATAATGTAGATAAGAGAGTCTAGGCTGGGTCAATTAACAACACTATAAAACGGCTATAGTTTGCTTATGGTATTGGATGAGACATGAGAGAAAAATTGAAAATGAATTTAGAAATTACTTTTTCCCCAAAAGTTCAAGATTTTCTTGTGGCTTCGCCAACATGACAACTTGTTGAAATGTACTGAAGAATAATAGAAAATTTGGGGAAAGCGATGTATGCACCCGAATTATAGTGGAATAAACCCGAGAAAGGATTGGTGAAACTAAACTCGGATATCAGCTTTTATATCCAGGGCGTCATTTGAGAAGACAATTGAAGATAAGTGCTAGGATACGCTATGAATTTTAGAAGAGTTTAATTAATGTTACGAAGTTATTGGGTTTATGTGACGGATTGACACTAGCTTGGGAAAGGTGTTTTTCGAAGATTATTATGGGGATTGATTCGAAGTGGTCGCAAAATGGATAACAACGGAGGATATTGAAATGAAACAAACGAGAAATGTAATTTTAATTGGCAAAGTTTACTTCAAAGGCCCTAAGAAACTTGAATGAAATAAATCCGTAAAGAAAATTACATGATGACGGACAAATTGGAGAGAATAGGTTACAAGTTTCAATACGTCTAGGATGCTCTACCGATAAAAGTTTTTGATCTTTTAGGTTTTTGTCATAATTTTTACATATGTCTTTTCATTTATTAAATATATTTGAAAGTTATAAATTACTACTTATTCTTAAAAGTTAAAATTATTTAGGCGAATTATTATACACTTTGAATATTGGTATGCCATAAAATGGCCGAGCCACGTGGCATGCCCTAGGAGGAACCACGTGATCACCTCGCCACCTCAAGTGGTTCGAAATCCCAACCCGACTCCGGGGTCAGGGGAGTCGACCTCGAACCCGGTTGGGATCCGTCAAACATTCGATCCGGATCTACCTAAAGAATCGAACTCGATCCCTATCCGGCAATGGGATCGAGCTCGATCCCTTTTTGGTCAAGGAGCTCTGGCCAGTCACCTTGACGGATCGAGCTCGATCCGTACCTGTCCACGGGATCGAACTCGATCCCTATCCGATAATGGGATCGAACTCGATCCGTTTTCGCCCAAGGAATTCATGACGGTGCTAAGCCCATCCGGATCGACATCTGGTCCCAAACCTGTTGACGGGATCGTACCTCAGTGTGGGAACCACGTGTCCCTCAAGCCAAGCATCCCGGTCGGATCTTTTTCGATACCCCTCACGGATCGAGGCCCTACGTCACCTGGCAACAAGATGCCATAAAGCATCTTTGTCGGGACACGTGTAGCTCCCCTATTCACCACGATTAGACGCACTACAGTGCATTTAATGTCCCCGGTACGCGTCTATGCCAAAAAGGGAAACAAGGTACACTCGACCTCAAGTCACCTGCTCAGGCGACCGACAAACGAGTCGATCGACTGCAGAGCAATTAATGCATCATCGCAGTACATACACTACTGTGTTAATTGCTCTTGACTATAAATACCCAAGTCTTGAACAGTGTTTGGTAAGCCTTTAAGAGCATTTATTTCGCTTCTCTAGCATTTATTTTTCTCTCTCTAAGAGTCTCCCACTGACTTGAGCGTCGGAGTGCCAAACTTGGGTCCAACCCCAAGTCCCCAATTTGGCCTTTGAGCTCACGTTTGTTTAAGTGTTTTCAGATCGACTAAAGAGCCCACACTACAAATTCTTGACTGATCGACCCGAGATTGCCATCTAGACCTCCAACTCAGCTAAACCATTTTCGGGCCGGATCAGTTTGGCACCGTATGTGGGAAATACATCTCTCTCTTTACCCCGATCTTGAGTAAAAGACACTTTCCCTCTTCTTGCAATCATGGTGAACACAAGACGGACTCCACGGGACGAGGATATGGAGGAGGTTGCCAAAGGCAGGCATGACCTCAAAGCGCCACTTGGAAACCCCTCCATCGCGAATCCCGTCGCCGGAAATGTTGGCCCCAACGCCAGTGCGATCCTGCCTCAACAAGAGGTAGCTCCAAGGGTCGCCATTACACAGGCTGACCTTGATACCTTTCTTGACCAATGGCGGGTCGAGATTGAACAGGCTCAAGCCGAGGGCCGCGAACCCAGACGGCCCGAGCTACCAAGAGCAAGCCCCGCTACCATCCCCAGCCCGGTGATGGCCAGCGCCTTGGGACCCACAGCCCAGACTTACGGGTTTGCTGTCCCCTACTATGTCCAGCCGCTCAATGGCGGACCTGCTCAAGTCATGTGGGTCATCACCCCCCAAGCGGGCGTGGGCGAAGTCCAGGCTCAAGGATACGCACCTCCCCCGCTGCCCGTTGGAGGAAGCAAGCAGGTCCCGTCTGAGGGCCACGGGGATTCGGTCCACCCCAGCCGCGCCAATCGCGGCAAACAAGTGGTCGATGACGACCACGAGGAGTACGATGATTTACGGACCTGGATGAGGCGGCTAGAATCGCCGTCTCCCGTCACGAGAACGGACCGGATCGATATATCGATCCGCCACGGAGGCGGGTGCCAGACCGCCTAGGGGATCGAGGATCTGCGATCTCCCAGAGGTAGGTCGATCTACGTGCGGGGTTAAACCACCGATCCCTGCACTATCGATCCGATCGGGAGGAAGCCTCCCCATTTTCTGAAGATATTCTCCGCACCACCTGCGACGGAGATAGAATCGCCACGGGGTTACCTCACTATAACGGGATGACAGATCCCGGAAAACATGTGACCTCTTTTGAAAACAGGATGTTACTGCACCCCCACCCTCAGCAGATATGGGCTAAGATATTCGTCACCACTTTGACGGGCCCGGCGCAGGACTGGTTCATCCGTCTGCCGTCTCGATGCATCCGAACCTACAATCACTTTGTAGATCGGTTTCTAGCGCACTTTGCCTCCATGGCAGGGGAGAAGCTGCCTCCTTTTTACCTCAACAACCTCCGCCAGGAGAAGGGGGAATCCCTTCGAGACTTCTTTACCCGATTCTCAAGGGAAGTGGTTCGGGTCGAGGACCCGACAATGGACACTTTGCTCCTGGTCGTCCATCGGGCGCTACGCAACCGCCTGTGGGCGGATGAGATCGTCAGGGCCGGCCCCCGAAACCTAACTGAAATTCAGGACCTCGCCCACGGATTCATGCGGGTCGAGGAAATGGCGTTAGCTCATGGGCCTGCTCCTTTGCCCACTCCAGAGAGTCATCACTTCGGGTCGAGCTCGATCCCGACCGGGAAAGGGTTCGAGCCCAAAAATCAAAGGGTAAAGTCGATCCGCCGGCCCAGATCGATCGGAGAAACTATATTCCCTTAACACGACCGTCCAACAGATCTTCACGGTCATGGACAAAAAACTCTTGAACAAGCCCAAGACCATCCAGGAAGGCCCCAAAGCCCAGAAATCAGGGAAGTTTTGCGGATACCACCAGCAATGGGGTCACACCACTGAAGATCGAGAGACTCATCCGAGGAGGGCATCTGAAGGACTTTGTTCGCAAGATAGACCACTATTCTGAGAAAGCCGGTCGAAGCCAAGACCTACCCCGGGATCGATCTCGATCCCTGTCTAGGAGATCCGGAAAGCAGCCCCTCGAAAGGACCGAGGACAACCCCCGACTAACGGCACTATCTACATGATCGCTGGGGGGCATGAGGGTGGTGATTCCAACGCTGCAAGGAAGAAGAATATCCGGAAGGCGGCTCGAGAATACAATGGACCCCGTGAGGAGGTCCTTCAGATCGAGCAGAACAGAGAGTGGGAGAGGCAAGAGGTTAGCTTTAGTGAGAATGACAGCCACACGGGCCCACATCGGGAGGGCAAAATGCCTAATTGTCCGATGGTGGTGACCTTGGGAGTGGCTAGTTACAATGTAACCAAATGCCTTGTTGACAATGGAAGTAGCATGAACATTATCCTTTACTCTACGCTTGTAAAAATGAAATTGCATAACTTGAAGTTAGATCCGATCCGAACGCCTTTGTCCGGCTTCGGGGGATCCCAGGTCGTCCCGTTTGGGCGCATCAAACTGCTCACCTCGATGGAAACCTCGCCTCGACGAGTTACCCAAGAGGTCGAGTACGTTATGGTAAACATGCCCCTCAAGGAGCCGAAGGAGAAGGAGAAGGACTCGAGCGAGTGCCTCAACCTCCAGACTTACACGAGTCCAGAGCTTGACCTCGTAGCGCCCAAGGTAGAAGCCGAAGGTTCACGCGTGGCTCAAAAGAAGAAAGCAGTAGGTTGGATCGAACCGTCCGATTCTTTGAAACACATACCCCTAAACCCGAATGACAGCAACAAGTCAACAAAGATTGGGGCAAACATGAACCCCCAGCACGAGATGATGATGATTGAATTCCTCCAAGAAAATACCGACGTGTTCACGTGGACTGTGAAGTACCTCGTAGGGTCCGACCCGAAGGTGATAAGCCATCGCCTCGGTCTCGATCCGACTCACAAACCCATAAAACAAAAACTGAGGACCCAAAGCAAAGAACGGAACGAGATCATCGAGGCCGAGGTCAACAAATTACTCGACGCGGGTTATGTGACCCCGGCCCAATATGTTGATTGGTTATGTAATATTGTAGTTCTGGTACAGAAGACAGGAGGTAAATGGAGGATGTGTAACGATTTTACGGATCTAAATAAGGTGTGTCCGAAGGATTCATACCCGCTCCCTCGGATCGATCAGCTCGTCGATTCGACAGCTGGTTGTGAGATGCTGAACATGATGGACGCCTTTCAGGGATACTACCAGATCTCCATGGCACCCGAAGATCGTCCCCACACCGCCTTCATAACTGTCAAAGGCATCTACTGTTTTAAAGTGATGCCATTCGGTCTCAAGAATGCCGGAGCAACCTACCAGAGATTGGTAAACAAGATGTTCAAGGAGGAGATCGACAAAACGATGGAAGTCTATGTGGACGATATGATCGTGAAGAGCAAACGGGCATGTGATCATCTAGGCCACCTGGGTCGAGTGTTTGAAATCCTAAGAAGGTACGACATGAAGCTTAACCCGGACAAATGTACTTTTGGGGTCGAAGGGGGAAAGTTCCTCGGATATATGGTTAGTCAGCGGTGGATCGAAGCGAACCCGGCAAAGATCAAGGCCATCCAGGTTATACCTCAACCCGATTGCATAAGCCAAGTTCAATCTTTGGTCGGTCGGATCATTTCCCTAAATCGGTTCATATCCCGATCAACCGAACGGAACCTACCTCTCTTCAAAATATTACGAAACTTAAAAAAGTTCGAATGGAATGAGGAGTGTGATAGAGCCTTTGAACAACTTAAAGAGTACCTGGCATCTCCACCATTGTTGGCCAAGCCCAACGAATGAGAGACCTTGTACCTTTATCTCTCATTTTCCAACGAAACTTTTAGTTCGTTCCTCGTTGCGATTAGGGATCGAAAACACATGCCCATCTATTATCTGAGCAAAATCTTGCATGGGGCGGAGCGAAACTACCTTGAGATCGAGAAATTTGTCTTCGCGCTGACACATGCGGCTCGAAAATTACGACCCTATTTCCAGGCGCACCCGATCGTGGTACTAACCGATCAACCTCTCAGACAGGTCTTGTCCAAACCCGACGTCTTGGGTTGGATGATGAAATAGGCGGTGGAGCTGAGTGAACATGACATCACTTTCCAACCCCGCGTCGCCCAACAAGCTCAAGTTCTGGGTGACTTCTTAGTCGAAAAGAACATGAAGCCCCCAAAGGACGCCCCCGATCCCTTGAGTTGGACAATGTACGTTGACGGCTCATCGATCTCCAAGGGGGGAGGGGTAGGGATATCATTAATCAGTTCGGATGGCACACAGTTCGATTTCGCCGTCCGCCTCGACTTCAAGGCCACCAACAATGAAGCGGAATATGAAGCACTCATCGCCGAACTAAAGTTCGCATCTGAGCATTGGGTCGACAGATTGACGGTCGTGACCGACTCCTAGCTTGTCGCGGGGCAAGTCAACGGCACGTATGAAGCAAGGGAAGAATCGATGGCTGACTATCTCAGGATGGTCAAAGAATTAGCCTCAAAATTCAAAGAATTTCGAATCGAGCAAGTCCCCCGTGAAGAAAACACGCGAGCGGATGCGCTATCCAAACTCGCGAATGGCCTCTAGGGCACCCTAGACGGGACCATTTCGTTCCACATCTCACCCGGTCGGGTCATCGTCGTGGGTCGGATCGATGTCGCGGCAATCGACCCGGAGAAGCCATGCTGGATGGATAGTTTAGTCTCCTACCTAAAGGACGGAACGTTACCCCAAAGTCGTTTAGAAGCAAGGCGGATAAAGTACCGCTCGTTGTTGTACTTACTGGACCACGAAGGGAGATTGTTCAAAAAGTCCTTCACTGGCCCGCCGCTGAGGTGCCTCCGCCCAAGCCAAGCCAGAGACGTGTTGGAAGAAATCCACGAAGGGAACTGCGGGAACCACTCGGGGGGTCGAGCTTTAGCCCGCAAAGTCTTAAGAAGCGGGTACTTTTGGCCGACCCTAGTCCGAGATGCAAAGATACATTCAATGAAGTGTCCCAAGTGCCAAAAACACGGCAACCTCATACACACTCACCCCGCAACTAGGATCGACGTATCATGGCCCTTCGATGAATGGGGGACATATCGACATCATTGGACCCTTCCCTCTAGCCCCTCGGCAAAAACGGTTCGCCATAGTGGCCGTCGAGTACTTTTCAAAGTGGGTCGAGGCCGAAGCAGTCCCAAAGATAACCGATGCAGTGATAAGAAATTTCCTTTGGAAGAGTATAATCTGCCGATTTGGGGTCTCGAGGGTTCTCATCTGTGACAATGGACCCCAATTCCGGAGTGAGAACACCAAAAGCTACTGTCGGGACATCGGGATCGATCTCAGATTCACCACCGTCGGCCACCCTCAAACTAATGGCCAAACCGAAGTCACTAATAGGATCATCATTCAAAACTTGAAGACCCGTCTCGATGCCAAGCTGGGGGCATGGGCAGAAGAGCTCGATGGGGTCCTCTGGGCTTATCGAACGATGCCCGAACAGCAACGGGCCAGAGCCCCTATTCACTGGTCTACGGGGTCGAAAGCCGTGGTCCCCTCAGAGCTACTACACGAAACAGCCCGCGTCAGTCAATACCAACTCGACAGGAATAGTGAAAATCGATCCGACGACTTAGATCTGATAGAGGAGAAGCGGGAACGCACATACCAGAAGATTAAGCAATACAAGGCAGCCGCGGCCCGATCGTATAACAAACAGGTCAGACCCCGATCGTTCTAAATTGGGGATCTAGTGTTAAAAAAGGCTGAGGTCCTCCAGCATGTGGGAAAACTCGAACCAAATTGGGAGGGCCCCTATCGGGTTACTAAAGTAGGCAAAAACATGGCGTACAAGCTCGAGGACATGGCCGGAGTGCCCCTACCAAGACCCTGGAACGCGCACAATCTGAAGAAGTTTTATGTTTGAAATAACCTATCTTGTATAGTTGATCGAACCGGAGCACGTTCAAAGCCCGGTCCCGATCCC
The DNA here is from genome assembly GCA_037501455.1 of Lantana camara. NCBI lineage: Eukaryota > Viridiplantae > Streptophyta > Magnoliopsida > Lamiales > Verbenaceae > Lantana > Lantana camara. Next base: position 117,062,706 of record CM074857.1, read on the forward strand.
ATCCTCGGATCGAGTTCGATCCGTTCGATAAAATACGATAATCGTTTTTTACATTTTGTGTACTTATTAGGCATTCGATCCATGATCATGCTATCAGGAGGGAGTGAGACCCCCCAACCACATTTGCTGTAAATTTTTTGGTTATTTTATCGTACTTACAAATCCCCAAGTCCAACGAGATCGTTCAACGACCCGACGAGAACGGGACTAACAATGAACAATCCTTAGGACAGGGGAGTCCAAACTCGAATCCCGTACAAGTGGGGATCGAACTTTATCCCTTCGGCCCAATTGGATCGAACTCGATCCCTCGTTAGGATCTTGCTCGATCCCACCGAACATAAAGGGATCGAAATCGATCCCTCAAGCATATTGGGATCGAACTCAGATCCCACACAAGTGGGGATCGAATTCGATCCCTTAGGCCAAATGGGATCGAACTCGATCCCTCATGCAATTTGGGATCAAACTCAATCCCACTACATAAAGGGATCAAACATGATCCCCCGCACCGTATATGAAATCCAAAGAATATTGTGATGAAAAATAAAGCCAAGAAATAAAGCAACACGATGTTCATATGGCGACACCCCCCAGCCGCTGGGTCAAATAAAAATAGTCTTAAAAATACTTGCAGAATAACTGAAATCAAGGCTGCAAAGATGGAGAAGAGCCCGAGGGCCCTGTCTGAGCCGAGGACTTCTTACGACCACATCGGGTCGGCGGTAGGAAGCTCTCAAGATCGACCGGAGGAGGGAGTTCATAGATGGGGTCCCTCTTGTCCCTTTTAGCGAAGGACATGTCAACAGCAAACCCGTACTTGTGATGGCGCCAATCGATGTCAATCGGAGGTTCAGGGTTTTCCTCCATCGGATCGGGATACGGGTCGGGTTTTTCGAGGCCGATGTTAAACTCATTGAAGGAAACGGGAATAAGGCCCTGAGCTCTAATCTAATTGCATGCGAGCCTGAACCCGGCTTCCAGGTTAATGCCAGCCATGACCGAGTTCGCCTCATCAAAGGCAGGTCCTTCGATAAACTCGCGAACAGCGTACTGCTCAATCGCGGTTTTTACCTTCCGAAAAGACTCAATCATAGCATCAATCCTGGTCTGTCCCTCTGCCAAGGCGGCCGCTCGACCCGCGTCCCAGCCCTTAGCCTTCTCCTGCTAAACTTTTTCCTTGGTTTCGACCTGGATTGCATTGAGTTCAGCCGCATGGCTCGACACCATGGTCTGAATCCGCTCCAAAGCGCTTTGCAACTCTACTGTATGCGTCGGAACCTCCTCCTCCCTAAGGCTCTGCATCGACAACAACTCTTCGAGCCGTCTCTCGAACTCAGCCAACCTCTCCACGTTGGCCGATCTCAGCATGGCTTTGGCAGCCTTGTATTTCTCTTTATACCTGATCATCTCCGCCTGGTAAACTTCCGCCTTTTGGGACAAGCTGATGGCTGTGGGAAGAATATCTTGTTCATTAATACGGGGATGTCATGGTCCGGGGAAACAAGTATATACATAATGAAACGAAACGGCAACAACGGAAAGTAAAAGGAGCATGAGGTAAAGGCACGTACGCTGAAGATGGCCTTGCTAAGCTTGAACCTCTGGTGATCGATGGGATCTTTATGAAGTACCCTTTGCTCGTCGATCACGCAACCATTGTTGAATAGGGAAGACAACAAGCTGGTATCGGGCCGGCCAACGCCAAGGTTTCGGGTCGACCCGTCCTCTCGAACCCTCTCGAGTTCACTAGGCCACTGGGGTGGGTGAGTCTGTTTGAAATTTAGCAACTTACCCTCCAGGTCCGATCCGCTCGAATCCGCGTCGATCTCGACCCCTGCTTCCTCCACCTACACTTTCTTCTTCCTTTACGCAAGCGCCTGCCGGACACGTGTTGTACCTCCTGAGGAAGAGTCAGATCATAAAGATCGGTGTCAAGGTCGAAATAAAGGTCTAAATGATCCAAACTAATTACATGATCGGGGTCCTCAGGATCGGGCTCGACCGCATCCGATGCCTGCCCATCCTCCTGAGCATCTTCGAAAACCTGATCTCGGGGTTGACGGGTCGAAAGAGCCCGTCAACGGGGCTGTTGAGCTGAGACCTGAGCCTTCGGCAGAGCCTCGTGGATCGCAGCTATCGCTTCATCAACTCTCTCTAGCTCGGCCCTCGGAGTGGGATCACTCTTGCTCAACTTCATGTTCTTCCACACCTTTTCCAATCGACTCATAGCTAAGATATCCAAATCTACAAATACGGATCGAGATTAATTAGTGTCAAGAAAAAGGACAGGTGCTGAATATATATACATATAGAAGTGGGATCGAATTCGACCCAAACTAAGGGATCGAACTCGATCCGATATATACGGATCGACTTAGATACGACTTCGACCCAGCCTGAAAGGGGTCGAACTCGATCCGATACGTACGGGATCGAGTTCGACCCGGGAAAAAAAAGACGAAAGAAGAAAGGGAGGAATTTTTGCACAATATTTAAGAAGGCGGATCGAATTCGATCCGAAAAGAGGGATCGAATTCGACCCCATAAACCCGATCGAAAAAACAGATAACGCGAAGTGCAAGGCGCGTAACCCCATCGGGTGGGTCTGGCCTGAGACGGAGGCTCACCAAAGTGGAATCTGCGCAACCTCGTCCCCGGAACCAAACCCACCTCGATCAAGTGGCCCGTCCTTGTCAAGTAGTCGGGGTCGAGCGAGCCCAGATTGGTCAAAAGCTTGAAAATTCGATCTTTGTGTAGCCAAGCACTTTTCCTCGTTGGGAGTTTCTTGGGCTCTTTGGTGGTCCATGTTGAACGGAAGGGAAGGGGCATCGGGCAATCGATAAAGAAAAACTCCTCCTTCCAAATACTCCTATGAGAAGTGATCGGGATATCCACGAGCTTTCGACTTTGCCTGGCTTGGAGGTAGTAGTAACCCGCCCCGGACTTGGAAGAGTTAACAAGGAGGAAAAACTCCCCAAGGTCCTTGAAGCGTGGTTCGAACCCCAAGCACTTGAGGATGATGATTGCGCTATACATCAAAACGAATGAGTTCGGGACAAGTTGAGTCGGGCATAAGTTCACCCAATCGAGGAAAGTCGATACGAGGGGGTGGGTTGGAAATCGAAAGCCATGCTTCATCGTCGCATGGTAAACACCAAAGGCATGCTTAGAGTACGGGGCTCCTACCGTCTCCCCATCGAAGGGCAACCGAGCCGTAACACCCTCGGGCATCCCGCTTGACCAATTACAAATTTCACGGAATACTTTATCGGACATCGTCGACTCCCTCTTGGCGACGTCGGTCAAGGTTCTATAAACGTGCCCCGACCGATCCCGGGAAGGGTTCGGAGTGGACGCCTCCGGCTCTTCGTCTTCCTCTACCTCCCCCTTCCCGTTCCGTCTTTGGCGTCGCGAGGACGAAGCCTGGCCCCGGTTTGCCAAGAATTCTTGAGCCCGAACCTCATCGGAAGAATCGAAGAAAGACCCGAAATCCATATTGGGTAATGGTGGGATACCGCCTGACGAGCCGGAATAACCCGCCGAAGGGGTGAACGGCTCCTCCACCTCGCTTTCATCATCGGAAACCACGCACCTATACGGAGCTCTAGACATATCTCTCGCTAAGAAGGAAAAGGGGGGATCGAAGAATTGACAAGATTACCTCTCTCTCTCTTCACCTTGGGGATGAATTCTTGATGCTCTGGTGGGAGGGGATCGAATTTCTTGGGCAAGAGTGTGAAATGAGAAAGGGGGGTGCCCCCTTATTTATAGTGGGGGAAAATTAACTCCTCGAAGTACGCAACCTAGCCATTATCACTCCTAGAAGACCGAGTCGACTCTTTCCTCGAAACGCGAAACGAAATCACCTATTCATATAGAAGACCGAGTCACTTCTTCCTCGACGCGTGAAACGGTGCCATTATTGCCTCAAAGACCGAATCGATTAAAAGGCGTGCCCATTAAGGAGGTAGCAAACCAGATTTGATGGCCGGGATGCGAAAATTCTCACCGAAGCAATGAAAATTACCCCCGCGAAAATTCACGCCGGTAATTTGGGGGGCCTCTGGTATGGCATAAAATGGGCGAGCCACGTGGCATGCCGTAGGAGGAACCACGTGATCACCTTGCCACCTCAAGTGGTTCGAAATCCCAACCCGACTCTGGGGTCAGGGGAGATCGACCTCGAACCCGGTTGGGATCGGTCAAACATTCGATCCGGACCTGCCCAAGGAATCGAACTCGATCCCTATCCAGTAATGGGATCGAGCTCGATCCTCTTTCGCTCAAGGAGCTCTGGCCAGTCACCTTGACGGATCGAGCTCGATCCGCACCTGTCCAAGGGATCGAACTCGATCCCTATCCGGCAATGGGATCGAACTCGATCCCGTTTCGCCCAAGGAGCTCCGGTCGATTACCTTAACGGGTCGAACGCGATCCCTATCCGATAATGGGATCGAACTCGATCCGTTTTTGCCCAAGGAATTCATGACGGTGCTAAGCCCATCCGGATCGATATCGGTCCCAAACCTGTTGACGGGATCGCACCTCAGCGTGGGAACCACGTGTCCCTCAAGCCAAGCGTCCCGGTCGGGTCTATTTCGATCCCCCTCACGGATCGAGGCCCTACGTCACCTGGCAACAAGATGCCATAAAGCATCTTTGTCGGGACACGTGTAGCTCCCCTATTCACCATGACTAGACGTGCTACAATGCATTTAATATCCCCGGTACGCGTCTACGCCAAAAAGGGAAACAAGGTACACTCGACCTCAAGTCACCTGCTCAGGCGATCGACAAAAGAGCCGATCGACTGCAGAGCAATTAATGCATCGTCGCAATACACGCACTACTGTGTTAATTGCTCTTGACTATAAATACCCAAGTCTTGAATAGTGTTTGGTAAGCCTTTAAAAGCATTTATTTCGCTTCTCTAGCATTTATTTTTCTCTCTCTAAGAGTCTCCCATTGACTTGAGCGTCGGAGTGCCAAACTTGGGTCCAACCCCAAGTCCCCAATTTGGCCTTTGAGCTCACGTTTGTTTAAGTGTTTTCAGATCGATTAAAGAGCCCACACTACAAATTCTTGACTGATTGATCCGAGATTGCCATCTAGACCTCCAACTCAGCTAAACCATTTTCGGGCCGGATCAAATATTTTATTTTTATTTAATAACATAGTTTCAAATATTTTTATTGTCTATTTATTTGGATGTTCTCTATTTCGAATTTCTACTTAGAAATTGATTACTTCTCTAGGTTCCAATCCAATTGGATTGGGTTATGGCCATATGGAATATCTTTTAAGTTCCCAATCTAGTGTTTACATTGCCATGTTGGGGCAATGAGTTTATAGTGTGGGCTAGGATGGTTGTTTACTTTGGTAGACCCATTTCAATTGATAAGAGATAAAATTCCAATATTGCCCTCACATATTGTTTTCTCTTTTTTTGATTTTTGCCAACTATCCAGACATTAATAATGATGAAGGGTGAAAACGTAAATACGCTCAGCCCATTGAGTTTGGGCTATTTAACAACATGATATTGGAGTTGGTAGATTGCCAATTGATCCCCATTCATACCATAGGGCCTGCGGGCCACAACAAGGCTGTGGACAAATCAAAATAAACACTATTAACACCTAGATACCAAACCCAATCTAGTGTTAAATTGAAAAGTAAACTATTTATTATTGTAAATGATTTGAAAAAAGAGATTTCATATAAATATTTTTGTATGTATATATTTATTTAATCAAATTAAATATTTTTAATTTCCTAATTTATTCAATAAATATGATAGTTAAATTTATTTAAACAAAATTAAATGATAAACGTGCAACGCACATTTACTTCACTAGTATTAAAAATATGAGAGTAAGGTTAGAGAAAAAAGAAGAAGCTAAGAGATAAATATAGGATAACACGTTGATAGAAAATTAAAAAAAAATAGAAAAAAAATTAATTTTAGAGTCCAAGAGACCAAAACGGTTACTCTAGGGGCCTCTCATTTAATATAATAGTTTAGATGTATAAAAATTCGAATTTAAATATTCTTGTACTTTTATTACTTTTTAGTGTTTATTAGTTTATATTTCTAACATATTATTTATTATTTATAATATAATTATTATATCACTAACTAGACTAAGGGATTCAACTGGTAATTCTTCATAAATTATGGTTAATTATTTAAAATATACTCAGTTGTATAATTATAAAAACAGTAAATTTATACCAAATACTAATTGAGATAAATATTAATTTATAAATAAATAAGATTTAATATTTTTGAGAAAATTACAAATTTTTATGTATTCACCGCGATTTTATCGCGACCGTTCCGCGACGTTGCAACTGAACTAGAACGGTGGCCTCCGTTCCGTTACCCGCGACCGCGATGGCGAACCATGTTCTCCATCTATTTCATGCATTTGGCAATTCAATCATCTAACAGCGTGAGCTTTCTTGACCTTCTCCAAGACCGGTATTTAGATCAATAAGTTAGCCAGTCGTCCTCGTGGCATTATTTTCACAACTATCCTCTTTGTGGCATTTCCTTTGAGCCAACTCAAATAGTACCCTTACGGCTAAGGGCATCTGCAACTACGTTAGATTTGTTTGGATGATATTGAATCTGCATCTGCAACTACGTTAGATTTGTGTGGCTTCAACTTTCTTGAAGCATAGGCAATGACTTTGTATTCCTGCATCAGCACACATCCCTAACCTTTTTCTCGAAACATAATGTAAACAACATAACCTTCCTTTCCCTACATTCACAAACTATAATGAATAAATATAATATGCATGTAGGTTAGTGGATGTCACATAGAGAGAGATCCACACAGCCAAGTAAGGCAATATGAAAATCAAAGTATGATAAATGTAGTGAAATGATTATACTCTCATTCATATGGTACCTGGGCAGTCTCTAGTGGTGTCATGTTGACATTCCTTTTGTTTGTGAGGAAAAACTCATGAGATTTCTAGGTGGACTTTCAAACTAATAAGCAAATAAGGTGATTAGCCGAAACGTGAAAATCTGTTGGGTCCAATCCACAATAAATATTATTTTGTTGGCCCAATTAAAATTAATTTAAAGCCCGTAAGACCTTTCCTTAGTTGATTAGGTTTTGTCTTGATTTGGGATAAGAGCTGATACAGCAGCAGCCAATTGTGACAGAGAAACAGGCATGGAATTTTCAGCTTTTAGGCGCAAGAAAGAAGGAAAATTTCTGCCCAGTTTTGCCCAGATTTTGGGCGGTGGCAGCATCTTCGTTCGGACGATCGGGAGGTCATTTGTGGTCCGATAGAGCTGATTTTCGGACAGTAGGTTTCTAACTCATCGAATTTGAAAGTGAACGGTGGAGATCGGATTTGGAGCACTGTAAGTCAGGTTTTTGGGTTGGTGAACAGTAGCACGAATTTCGGTTTGGTTTTGTGTTCTTTTCTCCTTTTGTGTTCTAGTTCGTTTTGGATCGAATCGGTGTTTGGTTCGTATTTAGAGTTAGAATTATTGGTGTTGAACCGCTGTAATTTTGCCTCGTATTATAGTGGATTTGTTTTTAGGTCTCGTAGGCTTCGTGGTTTTTACTCTTCGTTTTGAAGGGGTTTTCCACATTAAAATTCGTGTCTCTCTATTCTTGTTTGGTTGATTATTTTTTCTATCCTTGGTATACTTGGTTGATTGTTTATTGGGCATTTGGAGAGCAGTTTTGATTTCCACTTCGTGCACTCGAATTTGGTGTACCCCTTTCCTATCAGAGTGGTATCAAGAGCCGCATTGGTTCTTTTGCCGATGTGACCATGGATATGAATACAAGTAGGATGATAACTTTGAATGGATTGAATTATCATCTATGGAGTAATAAGATGAAGGATCTCCTATTTGTTAAAGCTTTGCACTTGCCTGTTTTTGCAACTCAAAAGCCTGAGTCTAAAAGCGATGAAGAATGGGATTTTGAGCATAGACAAGTTTGTGGGTTTATCAGACAGTTTGTTGAGGAGAATGTTTACAACCATATTCGACATGAGACACATGTGAGAAGTTTGTGGGAGAAGTTGCAGAATTTGTATGCATTGAAAACAGGAAACAATAAGCTGTTTTTGCTTAAGAAGATGATGCAGCTAAAATACAAGGAAGGAACTTCTATTGCTGATCACTTGAATGAGTTTCAAGGTGTTCTTGATCAGTTGACAGGTATGGGCATTAAATTTGATGATGAAATTGTCGGACTTTGGATTCTTGCCACTTTGCCTGATTCTTGGGAAACTTTTCGTGTTTCACTTGTTAAATCTTCGTCTGATGGTGGTATAACTATTGAGCTTGTGAAGAGTAGTGTGTTGAATGAAGAGATGAGACGAAAAACTCAGTATTCGTCTCAACCCGAGTTGTTGGTTTCAGAAAATAGGGGGAGAAGCCAACATAAATATAATAAAGATAGAAGCAAAAGTCGAAGCAAGTCAAGGTCAGGATGGAAAGAATTTAAGTGTGATCATTGTGGTGAACCTGGTCATATCAAGAAATATTGTTTTAAATTGAAAAGAGACCGTAGAGGCAACCGTGATAGGCACGATAAGAGAGACCAGGATAAGAATGATCGTGTTGCTACTGCTACTTCCAATGATGATCTTATTCTTGCATATGATGACAATGTTGTTGCCGTAGCCAGTGATGATTCCAGTTGGGTTATTGGCAGCGGTGCCTCATTCCATGTGACATCAAGGAAAGATTTATTTACTTCTTATACTTCTGGTGATTTTGGAGTTTTGAAGATGGGGAATGATACGGTGGTACCGGTAGTAGGCACTGGGACTGTTTGTTTGAAAACCAACAGTGGGCCGAGTTTGGTGCTTCATGATGTTACACATGCACCTAATATTCGTCTGCACTTGATTTCAACCGAAAGGCTCGATGATGATGGCTATTGCAATTTCTTTGGTAATGGTCAGTGGAAACTCACAAAAGGGAATCTAATTGTGGCTCGAGGTGATAAATTCCATAGTTAATATAAGATGAAGGCTTCTATTTGTGTGAACTCGGTTAATGCAGCAGAAAGTGACAACTTGTCAGAGCTTTGGCACAAGAGACTTAGTCACATTAGTGAAAAGGGACTCGATTGTTTGGCCAAGAAGAATTTGTTGTCAGGGCTGAAAGATACAAAGTTAGAAAGATGTGTTCACTGTTTGACTGGGAAGCAGAAACGGGTTTCATTCAAGAGTCATCCCGCTTCAAGAAAAACTGATTTGCTTGAATTGGTACACTCAAATGTTTATGGACCAATGAAGGTACGAACTCATCGTGGTGCATTTTATTTTGTCACTTTTATTGATGATTGTTCGAGAAAAGTTTGGGTTTATGTTTTAAAAACCAAAGATCAGGTATTTGATGTTTTTAAAGTTTTTCAGGCATCAGTTGAGAGAGAAACTGGTAAGAAACTGAAATGTATTCGTACTGACAATGGTGGCGAGTATTGTGGTCCATTTGATTCTTATTGCAGAGAACAGGGTATTCGGCATCAGAAGACGCCTTCTAAAACACCTTAGTTAAATGGCTTGGCAGAAAGGATGAATAGGACTCTAGTGGAGAGAGTCAGATGTTTGCTTTCAGATGCGAAGCTACCTAAGTCTTTTTGGGGTGAGGTTTTACTTACTGCTGCCTATATAATTAATTTGTCTCCTTCTATTGCATTGCATGCTGATGTTCCTAATAGGGTATGGTATGGAAAGGATGTCTCCTATGATCATTTATGTATGTTTGGTTGTAAAGCTTCTGTGCATGTACCTAAGGATGAGAGGTCTAAGTTAGACACTAAAGCGAGAGAATGTATATTTCTTGGGTATGTTCAGGATGAATTTGGTTACAGGTTTTATGATCCGGTAGAAAAGAAGCTTGTTAGAAGTCGTGATGTGGTCTTCATGGAGGATCAAACCATTGAAGACTTCGGTAAAACAAGTAATTTGGAGTCTCCAGGTGGTGAGGACTTGATAGATTTGGATCCAAAACCTATTGTTGATCTTCCTAATGCAGTTAAGTTAGATAATCATAATAATTTGGAGATAGAGGTTGATCATGATCATGCTGAGGAAGATCATGAAATTCATAATGGGGAAGATAATCCAATTGTTGAGAAACCTTCAATCCAACCCAGAAGATCTACCAGGAACAGAACGCAATCTGTTAGATACTCATCTAGTGAGTATGTGCTTTTGACAGATGGAGGAGAACCTGATTGTTATGAGGAAGCTATGGATAGTGAGCTTAAAGAAAAGCGGTTTGAAGCAATGAAAGATGAGATGCAATCTTTACATGATAATCATACTTTTGACCTTATCAAGTTACCTGAAGGCAGAAAAGCTCTAAAGAACCGATGGATTTATCGGTTGAAACAAGAAGAGAACAATTCACAACCGAGATACAAAGCCAGATTAGTTGTTAAAGGCTTCAGTCAGAAGAAAGGGATTGATTTTGAAGAGATTTTCTCACCTGTTGTGAAAATATCGTCAATCCGTCTTGTTTTGGGCTTAGCAGCTAGTCTTGATTTAGAAGTTGAACAGATGGATGTGAAAACTGCTTTCCTCCACGGCGATTTGGAGGAGGAGATTTATATGGAGCAACCGGAGGGTTTCGTTGTTAAAGGTAAAGAGAATTTTGTTTGCAGATTGAGGAAAAGCTTGTATGGTTTGAAACAAGCTCCAAGGCAATAGTATAAGAAGTTTGAGTCAGTTATGCTGTAGCAGGGTTATACGAACCCTGCTGCTGCATAACTGACTCAAACTTCTTATACGAAGACTGTTGCTGACCATTGCGTATTTGTTCAAAAATTCTCTGATGTTGATTCTGTCATTTTATTGCTTTATGTTGATGATATGCTCATTATTGGTCATAGTGCTTCCAGAATTGACAGGTTGAAGAATGAGTTGAGCAAATCTTTTGCTATGAAAGATTTGGGACCAGCGAAACATATTCTTGGCATGAGAATTTCGCGTGATAGAAATGCCAAGAAGTTGTTGTTGTCTCAAGAGAAGTATATTGAAAAGGTGATTCAGAGGTTTCACATGGATAAAGCTAAAGTTGTAAGTACTCCTCTTGATGGACATTTTAAGCTGTGTAGTGCACAGTCTCCTTCTAATGATGTAGATAAGAAGGACATGCAAGGTGTTCCCTATGCATCCGTGGTTGGAAGTTTGATGTATGCCATGGTTTGTACGAGACCGAATTTGGCTCATGCAGTTGGCAAAGTTAGCAGGTTTCTCTCAAATCCGGGTAGAGAGCATTGGAATGCTGTAAAATGGATTATGAGATATCTCCGCGGCACTACAGATTTGAAGCTTTATTTTGGGTCTGGGAAACCGTTGTTGTTTGGCTATACAGATTCAGATTTGGCTGGAGATTTGGATTCGAGAAAATTCACTTCTGGTTATTTGATTACTTTTGCAGGGGGAGCAGTGGCTTGGCAATCTAGACTGAAAAACTGTGTTGCTTCGTCTATTACGGAAGCCGAATTTATTGCAGCCACTGAAGCTTGCAAAGAATTACTTTGGATGAAGAAGTTTGTTCAAGAACTTGGATTTTCACAGTAGAAGTATGTTTTGTTTTGTGATAATCAAAGTGCAATACATCTCAGTAAGAATTCGAGTTTTCATGGTAAGTCGAAACATATTGATGTGAGATATCATTGGATTCGAGATGTTTTGAATTCCAAGTTGGTTGAGCTTGAAAAGATTCACACTGATGATAATGGTGCTGATATGTTGACAAAGGTGGTGAGTCGTGATAAACTTGAGGTTTGTGCGGGGATGACGGGTCTCAAGTTTGTATGATTAAATGGTGGTTTGTCTCCTTCCTCGACTTGGGCTGGAGGGGGAGATTTGTTGGGTCCAGCCCACAATATATATTATTTTGTTGGCCCAATTAAAATTAATTTAAAGCCCGTAAGACCTTTCCTTAGTTGATTAGGTTTTGTCTTGATTTGGGATAAGAGCTGATACAACCGTAGCCAATTGTGACAGAGAAACATGCATGAAATTTCCAGCTTTTAGGCGCAAGAAAGAAGGAAATTTTCTGCCCAGTTTTGCCCAGATTTTGGGCGGCGGCAACATCTTCGTACGGACGATCGGGAGGCCATTTGTGGTCCGATCGAGCTGATTTTCGGATAGTAGGTTTCTAACTCATCGAATTTGAAAGTGAACGGTGGAGATCGGATTTGGAGCACTGTAAGTTGGGTTTTTTGGTTCGTGAACAGTAGTACGAATTTTGGCTTGGTTTTGTGTGTTCTTTTCTCCTTTTGTGTTCTAGTTCGTTTTGGATCGAATCGGTGTTTGGTTCGTATTTAGAGTTAAAATTATTGGTGTTGAACCGCTGTAATTTTGTCTCATATTATAGTGGATTTGTTTTTAGGTCTCGTAGGCCTCGTGGTTTTTACTCTTCGTTTTGAAAGGGTTTTCCACATTAAAATTCGTGTCTCTCTATTCTTGTTTGGTTGATTATTTTTCTATCCTTGGTATACTTGGTTGATTATTTATAGGGTATTTGGAGAGGAGTTTTGATTTCCGCTGCGTACACTCGAATTTGCTGTATCCCTTTCCTATCAAAATATCACATAGAAAACATCAAACTGTATGAATTAGATACAGAGAGTCGGTTAATACAAAAATCTACAACCCAAACAAAGTCAAACAGAAACGAATAGGAATCGCTTCCCTGATCAATTTCACTCATTGTCCCTCCTGAAGTCTAGAGATCTACACGACCGTCAATCTCTTCGAGGAAGATCAACTCCTCATAAGCCTCTCTATACGGCTCACAACTCCTCTATACGGACGTATCCTAATAGCCAAAAGTGATTAATTATCCTGATGGTAGGCAAATAGTCTGTCAAAACATGTATCCTAATTCCTAATAGCCCAAAAATGACTAAAATTATCCACGAACAAGATTTGAAAGGAAATGAGCCGCCTCTATATATATTGTCAAAGGAGAGGGAATTCAACTGCTTCACTCATGAGTAGTAATTAGTAAATGTAATTCGCCCACGTAAATATTCTTGAATCATAAAGTTTTGTGATGTTTGTTGTATTATTATAGGGTGTTGTGTGTCCATCCAAGCTAGGTTACTTGTTCTTGACCATGTCTCACAATGATGGATACGGTCCCAAGTTTGGATTGGTAGCTAGCTGTTGATAGATTTAATAATCTTGCAACAATCCGACACCCGTCTTATCATTTGTTTTCTAAGGTAATTATAATATTGTTTCTTGCTTCCTTTTTTTTTTTTAAATTTCTTTCCTTTTTGTTTTGGGTAACAATAATGCAGACTCAGGTTTTGGGGAGGAATGAAGTTAGCGAGACCTTTATAACAGGTCATTCAATCAGATAAAATAACACGCTAGCTCAAATAGAGCGCGCTACGTGGAACAAACTTCAAAGGGCTGCTAAAGAAGGTCTTTTTACCGCGCAGTATGTGATCGAGCCAAATGTCCTGCTTGACGTCCGATCGAGGATTCCGACGCGATCACTCTATTTGTTGAGGGGAAAACAGCCGCCCGACTACCCAAGACCTGCGCGAGTCGGAATAAACGTAAACTCCGAGACCAACTCGAGGAAGGTGGGTGTGAGACCCAGGTTGGTACTCCGACGCTCAAGTCAGGTCCGACGGAGATGATTGAATTAATTGAGTGGTGAAAAGAGTTAGGTGAGAAAACTTACCTCGCAATAAATGAGGAGGGGGTATTTATAGTGTGAGGAGAGAGAAGTTACCGCCTCGACGTGGTGGCATGGGGAGTTGACAGGTGCCCCATTAAGACCGTGCATTAAATGCGTGGTCGGCCACCTTCCTGCTATGGGGACAGTGCGCTGGCCGGTCGAGGGATCTAGGTCGCCCGTAGCGGTCTGGGGGGTCCGACTGTGGGTCGACGTTCTATGCGGTAACTTCTGCGGGGTAAATGGGTCTTCGAGCGTTATGGTCGAGAGGTAAGCTCCGATCGAATCGCGATCGGTACATGACCGTCGATCCTACACGTGGAGCAAGGTGATTGGCCCAACTCGACAGCGGGTACGTGCCACGTCATAAGCCCCCCGAAACATCATCTGTTAGGGCTGACGTGGCAGTGATGTTTCAAATCCCAAGAGTGGGACCCGCTGTAATCATTGCGTCGTTTCATCTTCTCGATTCCCGCCCATTTTCACCCTTATAGATAGTTCCCTCTGTAAATTCATTTGTTACTTTTGCGAGAGAGAATTGAAGAGGGCTCCGAGCTATTTTCGATCGATTTAAGCGTTCTTCGAGTGTCGGATTTCCGGGTCACTCGTTTTTTAAGAGGACAACCTTCGGACTTTCAGATAACAAAAGGTAACACTTCCGATCTTTAGCTCGGTCTCCTTTCTCTATGCTTTTTTTTTTATGTTATTCTCGATCGCTTCGAGGGAGAGGTGTACCACTTCCCTCTTCGAAGGCTCCCTCTCCCTCGATTTGTTCGTATCCGACCCAAACAGTAAAACATGATTCTATCGTTGTAGGATGTCAACAAATCGAGCAGAGGCTGGCCCTAAGGGAAGGGAAGTGGCGACCACAAGTGTGGGGTCGAGTTCGGATTCATCTGGATCGAGTTCGACATCGGATTCGGAGACGACTGTAGAGACAAGGTCGACGAATCCCCAAGGAAGGGATGAGATTGTCGAGGTTGTGGAGGTCTTGGAACCTCTGCCTGAAGAAGAATCAATGGAGTCAGTTGTGCCTCGGGTATCGGGGGAGGTGACGTCGACTTCCGGTCGACTGGAGGAAGAGGTAGAGAACCTCGAGCCAGAGGGTCGGTTGGTGAACGATCCTCGAGCCATCACTTGTTCGATATCGGAGGACAAGCTCGGGGAGATCCAAAATTGGTTGTTTGGGGGGGCTCCGGAGTATGGGGGTTATCGAGTAATAAGGCCCAGGGTCGGAGACAGGATGACCGATCCACCGACAAACTGCATCGCGATCAATTACTTGGCAGTTAAAAATGGGTTTAGGGTGCCCATTTCCGAGGAGATGGTCGACTTTCTCAACACTCTTAGGATTAGCCCTCTACAGTTGATGCCCAACTCCTACGCAATGGTAAATGGGCTGAGGGCCTTGTTGAAGTGCTTGGGAATGAAGACCAACATATACTGCATTTCCGAGATCTTCCAGGCTGGGTTGATGACCGAGACCTCGAAGTCAGGCCCGGGGTACATTCAGCTTCAGTCGAAGAGTAATTATCGGGTTGTTAGGTCGCCAACCTCGTCGAATGGTAAGGGATGGAAACAAAGGTTTGTTTTCATCGAGTGCGAGAAGGGTTGGCCCGGTCTAAAATATCCGGGATGGAGCTGGGTTCCCCGAGCGGATCTTCCGAGAGGGCCATCGGGTTGGCCGAACACTTTGATGGCAGCCCTAAGGATGTTAGGAAGTGTGGAGTCGGAAGATATGATCACTCCACAGTCGTTAATCGAACTAGGGCTCGCGCCAGGAGTCAGGAAGCATTTCGACCCTAGTACCTTTATCGAATCTCTCGAAGCATCACACTTACCTGCTTTTGTTGTTTTTTTTTTTTTTTTTTTGCAACTCTGTGATCGAGTGTAGTCCTTATTGCAGACCAGTACATCATGTCGGCCGCTTTGAACGCGAGGAGGAAGGAGATGGCCGAGCTCAAGAAGGCGGCCGAGAAGAAGAAAATGCCTCCGCCGACCCAGGCGGAAATAACGGCCGCGACCGGTGCAACGGTTGATGCTCTACCCGAGGTTCTCTCAATGAAAATGAGTGATGCCCCTGAGAAGAGGGGAAGAGCCCCCTCGGGGGTTGAAAACTTGGAAGCCCCCCAGTCCAAAAAGCAAAAAACCAAAGGCCAACCGAAGTCAGTGGTTGGAGCCGACAAGAATAAGGGTCGAGAGAAGACCCCCATGCTCCCAATGCCACCAACGCTTGGTCCGATCATCGAGGTACAGGTCGGAGATTTCTCGACTCCTCCCAACCAGGGTCGGGGGGCCATCGTTCCCCGAAACGTTGCGAGTATCTTATCGGGGGTGCGAAGGCCTCCGACCGGATCTTCATCGGGGACCGCTGTGCCGTGGAAGCCCAGCGACGAGGAGAAAAAGATGTTCTTCGACTATCCGATCCTCGAGGAACCCCACTTTCCTTGTGGCCTTTCGAGCGTCAACGAGAAAGGCGAGCCTAGACGGGTCGGTACTGCGCCCAAGGATTACAATGCGCTCGGGGCATTGTACAGTTCGATCCAGACCACGGTCGACCACAAGGAAAGGATGGCGCTATCCGATGACGAGATCGAAGCGTCGTGGGTCCAGAAGTATTTTGCTGTAAGTATGCTTGTAAAATTGTGTTTTTCCCAAGTATTGGATCGAAGTTGCTGAAGGTTGATGATTCCTTGCAGATAGGTCAGGACTTCTTCCAGGTGGCTCGGAGGGGATGGGTTCATCGGCAGTTGGCTGAGCAACAGGTCGAGAGGATGAGGATCGAGCTGGAGGAGAAGGACAAGAAGTTGGCTGAGGCCAACAAAGACAAGGAGAAGCTCGATCACGACCTCCTGGAAGCTATTGAACATCTCTCGGAGGTTGAGAAAAAACTGAAGACGGCCGAGGGACGGGTGGCGAGGTCGATCCAAGAAGAAGCCGACGCGAGGGCCCGCGGCTTAGCGGAGGGGGAAAGGAAAGGTGCAAGGCTGGCCCTGGATCGATGCAAGAGGGGTCTAGCCGAATCCGTGAACAACCTCGAGAGTCGAGGCGTTTACAGGTTCATGAAGTCCAAAGCGTACGAGAAAGCAATGTCGATTGCGAGCTTTAAAGACGTCGAGAAGGGTTTCAATTTGTGCCTAGCTCAAGTGCAGGCGGCCAAATACCTCCCGATGGATTATGATCAAGAGAAGGTCGGCCTGTTTCAAAGTTTTTACTGTTGGAATTCAATCTTTCAAAGTTTTGACTGTTGGGGTCGGACTTTTGTAGTTATTGGCTCGAGATTCATCTGTAAATAGGTAGGAATCCGAGCGTTTGTTGCTCCCGTTTGTAAAATCCAAATTTGTAAGAGCGTGATCGGAAAGTTATGATCGAAGCACTTTATTTTAAATATATTATGTAAGTTCTCTTCTGGGTTTTAATGAATGTCTTAAGTATTCTCTCGAGTTTCTTTGATGTTTAACTTTTCGTGTTAATCTATAGCTATGATCGAGAAGATGTTGAGGCAAACTGCTCTAATCTTTTGGGACATATAAGACATTAGTACAGGCGTCGTATAACGCAAGTACTTGATCGAATAACACGAGCGTCGAAAGATAAGAGAACACTTTATTACTTTTTCGACCGGAAGATTTACACAAATATGTTTACAAGTAGTACTTCTTCAAGTTGTGAGCATTCCATGATCGAGGCAATGGCTGTCCATCGAGATCTTCTAGATGATATGCTCGATTCTTGCCTACCTTGACAACTCGGAAGGGTCCTTCCCAGTTGGCGTCGAGCTTGCCCACATGCTTAGTGACCTCAACCTTCTTAAGGACCAGATCTCCGACTTGAAAGTGAAGTGGTCGCAAGTTTTTGTTGTAGGCTCGAGCAGTTGTGGCTCGATATTGTTGCATCTTCATATTTCCTTTTTCTCTGGTTTCGCTTATTGTGTCGAGATCAAAGGCTCTTAGCTCGTCGTTTTGGTGGCGGTGAAAATGAGCCACTCGAGGGGATTGATGTATAATCTCGGCCGGAATCATGGCTTCCGAGCCATACACCATGGCGAAGGGTGTTTGACCAGTTGGGATTCGAGGGGTGGTTCGATACGCCCATAGGACACCTTCAAGTTCATCAACCTAATGGCTTTTCTTAGCTTCGAGTCGCGTACACAAATTCTGTATGATGGTTCGATTGGTAACCTCGACCTGCCCATTAGCCTGAGGATGTCCGACCGACGTGAACCTTTGGCTGATCTTGAAGTCCGAACAGTAGGCTCTGAAACTTGAACTTTGAAACTGGGGTCCATTGTCGCATACTATGACTCGAGGTACTCCAAATCGAGTGATGATGTGTTTCCAAAGGAAGTCTTGTAGCGCATGAAAGGTGATTTTTGCAACTGCCAGGGCCTCGACCCATTTAGAGAAATAATCAATCGCCACAATGATGAACTGCCTTTGTCGAGTGGCTATCGGAAAGGGGCCAATTATGTCGATTCCCCATTGCTCAAAAGGCCAGCACGACTCGATTGGAATCATGTTAGCGGGGTGCTGATGGGTCAGATTGGCGTGTCTCTGGCAACGATCGCACTTTCTCACGAATTCGAGTGCATCCTTGCGTAGGGTAGGCCAGAAGAATCCAGATCGAGATACCTTCAGGGCTAATGATCGCCCCCCGGCATGGTTCCCCCACGATCCTTCATGGACTTCGGCTAAGACTTCTCGACCTTGTGATGGTCGGAGACACCGTTTTGTTGGACCGATGATTGAACGTTTGTACAAGTGACCCTCTTGGTCTAGCGCATAGCTTAGTGCGCGTTGCTTGAGTCTTCTTGCTCCGACCGAGTCCTCGGGTAAAGTGCCATCGTGCAGATATAAGACTATATCATCGAGCCAACAAGGTTCAGCTGTGTCGATGGGATGGACCTCGGAAGGAATATGATCTATCGATCGAATAGATGATGTCACGAAGGTTATGGTCCGATCCTGTGTGCCTAGCGACCCGCTTGCAAATTTAGAAAGTGCATCTGCTCGAACGTTCTCTTCTCGAGGAACTTGTGAAATTCCGAATTCTTCGAATCCGGAGATGGCCTTCTTGACTAAGGCGAGATATTTGATCATTGACTCCTCTCGAGCCTCATATTCGCCAGTGACCTGACCGGCAACCAGCTGTGAATCGGTCAGGACTCGAAGTCTTTCGATGTTTTGCATTTTTGCGATTTTCAATCCTGATAAGAGAGCTTCGTACTCAGCCTCATTGTTTGTTGCAGGATATTCGAGGGCGATGGCATATTCGATCTGTTGCCCGTTCGCATTAGTGAGGGATACCCCGGCCCCTCCTCCGGAAGCGGTCGAGGAGCTATCGACCGATAGGGTCCATACGGTTTGATCAACCTTAGATGCTGAGTGAGGGTCTTTCTCGACTAAAAAATCGGCCAGGATCTGCGCTTGATACGCTACCCGGGGTCGATACGTTACTTCGAACTGTCCGAGTTCGATCGCCCACTTTGTGAGTCGACCCGAAACTTCCGGTTTGTCCATGACGGTTCTCAGCGGTTGATCGGTGAGGACAATGACAGGGTGTGCCTGGAAGTATGGTCGAAGCTTGCGGGACGTATGGACTACTGCGAGAGCAAACTTCTCGATCTCGAGGTAGCGAACTTCTGGTCCATGGAGAATTTTACTTACATAGTATACAGGGAGATGTTTCCGATCTCGAATGGTGACAAGTACCGAGCTAATTATTTCCCTCGATACGGCCAGATTCAGGTATAAAATTTCACCATCGACGGGCTTGGCGAGCATGGGTGGAGAAACCAGGTACTTCTTCAGATCTTCAAGAGCTTGGTCGCACTCGGGGGTCCATTCGAAATCTTTGATATTTCGCAAGATTTTGAAAAATGGTAAGTTATTCTCCGAGGATCGGGCAATAAACCGATTGAGTGATATGATCCGTCCAACAAGCCTCTGTATGTCACGGATCGAATTAGGAGCCGGGAGCAGTTGTATAGCCTTTATCTTGGCGGGGTTGGCCTCGATCCCCCTCTGACTGACCATGTAGCCGAGAAATTTCCCACCATCGACCCCGAAGGTGCACTTGGCTGGGTTGAGCTTTAAATTGTATTTTCGGAGGAGGTCGAAGTCTTTCTTCAAATGGTCGAGATGGTCGATGGCTTTTTCGCTTTTAACTAGCATGTCATCGACATATACCTCGATGGTATGGCCAATCTCTGACTCAAAGACTTTGTTCATCATTCGTTGGTACGTCGCTCCTGCATTCTTGAGCCCGAATGGCATAACCTTGAAGCAGTAAATGCCATTGAAAACAATGAAGGCAGTCTTGGGTTGGTCCTCGATGGCCATGAAGATTTGATAGTAGCCTTGAAAAGCGTCCATCATGCTCAATCGTTCGCACCCTACCGTGGAGTCGACCAGTTGATCGATCCGTGGCAGAGGGTAGGGATCCATCGGACAGACCTTATTTAGGTCGGTGAAATCATTGCACATTCTCCATTTTCCTCCTGGCTTGGGTACAAGGACAACGTTGCATAACCATTCGACGTATTGGATCGACATGATGTATCTGGCATCGAGGAGTTTGTTGACCTCGGCTTCGATGATAGCATTTCGGGAATCGCTCTGAGAACGCAACCTTTGCTTGACTGGTTTGTAGGATGGGTCTACATTTAGGTCGTGTTCAATCACCTTCCTGTCCACCCCCACTAGGTTAGAGGCACTCCAGGCAAATACGTCGAGGTTATCGCGAAGGAAATGTATGAGCATGCATTGCTCTTTTCCTTTCCGACCTGCCCCAATACGTGTGATTTTTTCGGCCTGTCCTGGAATTAGCTGAATTTCCTCGATCTCTCCAGTGGGCTCGAGCTTTTTGTCCTCTTGCTTTTTTCTTTTTGCAGCGTGAGAGGAACACATTTTTTTGGAGTTTTCTGGGTCGATTGCCGATGGGTCTACAAATTCATCTTCGATGATGGGGTCGTCGGCGACGAGAGGTACATGCTTACCCGTGGAAGTTTTAGGCTTGTCCAAGGAGATGGAGTAACAACTCCAAGCGGCCGATATATCGCACCTCAATTCCCCGACCCCGGAGGGGGTGGGCAATTTTACCATTTGGTGGTAAGTGGATATGACCGCTCGGAAGTCGATGAGACCAGGCCGACCGAAGATGATGTTGTAAGCGGAGGGCATTTCGACGACAAGATATTCGATCTCGCGTGTGGCTCGTCGGGGTAGAGTGCCCATGGATGTGATCAAACGTACTCGACCTTTAATGTAAACTTCTGCTCCTCCGAATCCTGTAAGAGGTGTTCGAATAGGGTCTAGGAGTAATTCATCGTGTAAATTCATGCGAATAAGAGTCGAGTAAAGGATAATATTGCTTGAACTTCCATTATCTATCAAGGTGCGGGATACAGCAAAGTTGGCGACGTCAAGCGTGACGACCATAGGACAGCTAGGTGTCTCGCTCGAGCGTCCCGGTACATCAGTTACATCATTCTCGCTAAATACTATCTCTTCACTGATCCAAGTGTCTTCCGGTCGAACGTGCATAACTTCTCGATTTCCATAGAAGCCCTGAGCAGCTGTTCGTCGCGTCCTTTTCCGAGCGGACCTTGAATCTCCTCCAGAAGGCCCTCCAGAAATCATGTCAATACGACCGAGACATAGTCGATTATGGGGGTCACGCTCTGTCGGTGGCTTGGCCTGTCTTTGCTTGGGCGATCTATCGAGAAGGTCTCGATTCCGATCATTGTCATCCATCTTCCTTACAAACTCTTGGAGATGACCTCCCTTGATCAGACGTTCGATCTCCTCGCGCAATGCATTGCATTCAGAAGTGTTATGCCCCTTCTGTTGGTGAAAGTTGCAGAACTTGTTGCTCTCTCGAGTCTTGGGAGTTTCTCGCATCGGTTTAGGTTTTTTCAGAAGAGCCGGGTCAATGACATTGTAAATCTCATCGAGCGGGCGTGTCAATTGTGTGTAGTGCTTCCTAGCGGTGGACCCTGTCGTTGTCTCGGTTTTGGGACGGACGTCCTGCTTGATGGGTCGATTGACATCTGTTTTTCGACTGGGAATCGGACTCCTCTGAGAACTCTCCAATTCTTCAAGTTGCATCCAATCGAAAGCGGCTGCTTGGATATCTACCAAATTCTTTGGTTTTTGCAAGAAGATGTATCGAGCAGCTTCGATGTTGACCAATGCCTTGTGAACAATGGGTTTCAAAAGGTCGATGCTTGGCTCTTCTGTTTTGACCACTGCTTGTGAGAAGCGAGTGAAGAAATCTCGAAGTGATTCGTTAGGAGCTTGCTTTATAGTATAAAGGTAGGTTGGAGGTAGCTTGTCTCCCTTCATGGCAGAGAATTGAGCTTTGAATCGATCCACCAAGACCTTGTAGGAAGGTATGGATCGAGGAGGGAGTCTCGAGAACCATTCCAAAGCCGGGCCATCAAGAGTTGTGACAAAGAGTTTAGCCCAGATGTTGGGCGAGTGACCGAACATGCTGAGCTGCATCTCGAGGCGTGACACATGCTTTTCAGGGTCAGTTGACCCGTTATACGTGGGTAACCCAACAGGGATCTTTTCGTCGGTGGTGGATTCGATGATGGAGTCACAAAATGGAGACTGAGCTTCTCTCTCGCTGTGATATTTCCATGGTCGGACTGGTCGGGGTGATCTAGACCGCTCTCGCCGAGTTGATCGCGATCGGCTGGGGGACTGTGTGACGCCCGGAGCGGTGGGCCACCACATCCCCCGCACTTAAACCCGAACCCACATATGAAATGGATTTCCATACATGAGTCCAAGTCTAAGCGAACGGAACCTACACTCACTCCTTAGGCTAAGCGGGGCTAAAACTCGGACAGAGCGCGCAAAATCAACACATAAATGCGGAAGCCATAACATAAGGATCGAAAAGAGCTCTATAATTAACATTTATACCATATACCATGGCCTCACGGCCCAAAAGATCGAGTATATACATCAAAGCCCATAATTCGGCAAAATACGATCCTAGTATCAAATACATAAAAGAGTATCCAAAATGCAAGAAGTATGGATGCAACTCGACCTAGACACACAAGTACAAGACCAAGACTCGCACTTCCCCGCCTAGCTCGAAACAACCTGCACTGAAGGTGGGAAAAGAGAGGGGTCAGTCAAAACTCGACTGAGTGAGGGGGGCTTAAACGCACACCCACACCTAAATACATATAAAGCAGAGCATATTACAAGGGTGATAGTCATGAATCGAGGCTAGGGTTTTACATACCAAATCATTTTCCAAAGATAACATGTAATAGAGAGGAAAACCTATCTCGATCCATAATCTATCGAACAAAGCATAAACATAAGTCCGGCGAGAACGGACTATCCCTTACTCCGTCAAACATAACATAAAATCGAATTCAAATCATATCCACCCCACATCCATGGTGTATCGGGAATCAAACCCTAACACCTACATTACCAAACACATACGGGGCAGCTAACCCACGATATGCCTTCCCCGGTTATCCACCGAGGGCTCAAGATACCACGCCTTCCCAACCTCCTTAGGTCGTACGTGAATATCTCAAATGAGAACGTGCACAGGGGTCATAACCGGCGACCCCTTGGTCGTCCCGGGTCTCCCTTACCCACGTCTCCGGGCCCATCAAACCATATCAAACCAAACTCCCATCTTTCAGGGTACAACTCGCTCAAGCATCTCCTATACGAATAACGAATTTCAAAATATAGCTTACTTATGCCAATACTTATACCAATTTCGAAAACGTAAAGCTTATTTCACAAGATCATAACATACCTTAAGCATTCGTATTTAGTACATATATATATTCGCATACGGGGTAAGAAAACAACACGTAATAGGTCTTAGGTCACTTATCTAATATAAAAGATCCTAACCTCACCTTTGCAAAAGTAGAAGGAAGGCAAAACGGGCGAACGAACACTTAAACCTCGGGCTCACGAACTTCCGGAAGAGGCTCTGAAACAAAAGAAGACAAGACCCGAGACTTAGACTCAATAATGTACCAAAGAAGACGCCCGGCAAAATGCATGGATCATGTTCACAACAAAATATCACAATCAAGTCATATAATTGCATAGTTATAACAATTAATCATGCAAAAGAGAAGCAATTAAAGTCATAAAATGCATAATTAAAGCAAAGAGAAGTAATAGCAACTTCTAGGTTTTGAATTTTTCCCAAAGGGGAAAATCCACCCCCATGGATTTTTCTAAAGGGGAAAATCCACCCCCATGGATTTTCCAAGAGCTACTGCCTCAAATCCACCCTCGCGGATTTTTCCTTAAGGAAAAATCCACCCCCGTGGATTTGCTCCAGTAGAGCAGTTCCGGACATGGGAACGGCCGTTCCCGTTCCCAGTACAACTGGGAACGGTCGTTCCCACTCTCGGTCCATGAACAGTAAGGCCTGGGAACGGTCGTTCCCAGTTTAAAACTGGGCGGGAACGGCCGTTCCGGCCTGGTTCGAAAAGCTGGAGCAGAGTTTTACACAGAAAACAGGGGAAGCTCGAAAATATGCCAAAAATGGCCAAAATCCAACCTTTAAAGTTGCCATAACTTCTCAAAATGCACATACAATTCAAATATATCATACTTGACATATAAACACTCAAATAATGCAAGAAAACGGAATTTAAAAGCATGATCAAGGTTAAGCAAAATTTCAAACTAAAATATGATCACTCATGAATCCTCCACCAACCATGGATTTCATGCAATAAATGCGACATATATAACATGTACAACTCATACAAGAAGCTAGAAATCCAACATCTCAAGCAAAGAGCAAGAATTCACCATTAATGCTAAACCCTTACTATTCACGTAGGGGAGCAAAGGCACAACAAACTCACACCAAACTCATAAATTAAACCATGGAAACGTAGAGCATGACGAGGGGATTCCGAAACCTACCTAAGCTCGAGAAAAGACGAAGAAACGAGAGAGAACTTGGCTTGGAAAGTTGAATGATCAAAGCTTGGGGTTTGCTCTCTTGCTTGCTTGAGTTGCTGCTGAACGTAATGAGGGAAAGAGAGAATGGTTCAGCCTTTAAGGGCTGGACCGATTGGTTCACGGGTTCGGTTCAAGGTTCCCGGTTCAAATTGGTTCGGTTTAACAAATACGGGTTCAAATAAGGCCAACTCAAATAACCGAATAAATCACGTACAACATTAACTCACGTAAGTCATGTAAATTCAAATAATTCATAGAAGAATTAAAATTAAATAATTCAAATAACAATTAGAATAAATATAAAATGCGTAAATAATAATTTTAAATGCGCACATACGTCATACCTGTACGGTCTGAAAGTCGGGGTGTCACAATCCTTCCCCCTTAAAAAGGACTTGCCCTCAAGTCCGAACCGAGTCCTCAAACAACTCCGGATATAAATTCCTCATTTTCTCCTCCGTTTCCCAAGTCGATTCCTCGGATTTCTGATCCCTCCAAAGTACTCTGACCAAAGGAATCTGCCGTTTTCTCAATTCTTGCATCTTCCGGTCCTGAATTGCAACCGGATGCTTTTCTATTGTTAAATCCGTCTCTAACTGAACCTCTTCAACTGGAAGGATAGTTGCCTCATCGGGATGGTACTTGCGGAGCTGAGAAACATGGAAAACGTTGTGTATCCCGGTCAAATTCGGTGGGAGATCCAATCTGTACGCCGTTTCTCCAATTCTTTCCAAAATTTCAAATGGCCCTAGGTATCGTGGACTGAGCTTTCCACCTTTACCTATTCGAGTGAAGCCTTTCCTTGGAGATGCTTTCAGAAAAACTCTATCTCCGACCTCAAACACCAAGGGTCTCCTTCTCTTATCGGCGTAGCTTTTCTGTCGAGCCTGAGCTGCCCTCATTCTTTGTCTAATCGTATGAACCTTCTCAATAGTAGCAACAATGTTTTCTTTAGGCTCGGCCCTCTCAAGCTTATTCTCCTCGGTCCATCTCCAATCCTCGATATCCCAAAATAGAGGCGACCTACACTTTCTTCCATAAAGTGCTTCATAAGGTGCCATCTTAATCGAACCCTGATAACTGTTGTTATAAGCAAATTCAACTAGAGCCAGGTGCTCATCCCACTTATCCTGGAAATCCAAAGCACACGACCGAAGCATATCCTCTAAGTACTGAATTAACCTTTCAGATTGACCGTCCGTTTGAGGATGTGAAGCGGTGCTAAACCTGAGCCTGGTGCCCAAACATTTCTGAAGATTCTGCCAGAAGATCGAAGTAAACCGTGGATCCCGATCCGAAACGATACTAGCCGGAATTCCATGTAGTCTTACAATCTCTCGAACATATAACTCGGCTAGCTTTGGAACTTTCTCGGACATCCGAACCTTGAGGAAATGGGCAGACTTAGTCAATCTGTCGACAATTACCCAAATTCCATCAAACCCTCCTTTGACTCTAGGCAAGCCGGACACGAAGTCCATAGTCACTTGCTCCCACTTCCACTCGGGAATAGGAAGTGGTTGGAGAGTTCCTCCCGGCTTCTGGTGTTCTGCCTTCACCTTTTGACACGTCAGACATCGCTTCACGAAGTTCGCGACGTCCCTTTTCATGCCATTCCACCAGAATTTCTCTTTCAGGTCCCGATACATCTTAGTACCTCCCGGATGAATCGAGTACCTCGAGCGATGTGCCTCCTCAAGTACAAGCCTCTTGAGCCCTTCTGGGACACATATTCTCGCTTCGAACCTTAACAAACCGGAATCATCTAATCCAAACTTAGAATTCGGGTCGTTCTTGGAACGAGCTACCAACCTTTGAATTTCTGCATCCGAATTCTGAGCTTCCAACAACTGTTCTTTCAAATCTGGTATAACTGTAAGATGGGCCAACCAAGTTCCCGAAACCAAGGTCTCTGAACCCGAACTTGAAGAACTTGCTTCCAAATTAGCCACACTCACCTTTCTACTCAAGGCATCGGCAACCACGTTTGCTTTACCCGGATGGTACTGAATGGTGCAATCATAATCCTCTAACAACTCCATCCAGCGCCTCTGTCTTACGTTTAAATCCTTCTGAGAAAAGAGATACTTGAGGCTTTGGTGATCTGTAAATACCTCAAACGTGGTACCGTAGAGATAGTGTCGCCACTTCATCAAAGCAAACACAACAGCAGCTAATTCAAGATCGTGGGTAGGGTAATTCTTCTCATGCTCCTTCAATTTCCTCGAAGCATAAGCTACCACTCTACCGTGCTGCATCAAAACACAACCAAGACCTTCTTTCGAAGCATCTGTATAAACCGCATAACCCTCGGTACCCTCGGGTAAAGTAAAAACCGGTGCTGAAGTTAATTTCACCTTCAATGTCTGAAAACTCGCCTCGCACTTATCATCCCATTCAAATTTCACTTCCTTCTTAGTCAGACGAGTCAATGGAGCGGCAATTTTTGAAAAATCCTTAACAAATCTTCGATAGTAGCCAGCCAACCCCATAAAGCTTCTAATCTCAGAGGCATTTCTAGGTCTCTCCCAACGAAGCACGGATTCAACCTTAGATGGATCAACCTCAATCCCATCACCCGAAATTATATGACCCAGAAATACAACTCGGTCGATCCAGAATTCGCATTTGCTGAATTTCGCATACAACTTGTGTTCCCTCAAAGTTTCCAAAACGATCCGAAGATGCTGAGCGTGCTCATCAGCGGACTTAGAATACACCAGAATGTCGTCTATAAATATCACCACGAACTTGTCAAGAAACTGCCTGAACACTCGGTGCATCATGTCCATAAATACAGCTGGAGCATTAGTTAATCCAAACGGCATGACAACGAATTCAAAATGCCCATAGCGCGTATTAAAACCAGTCTTCGGAATATCTTCCTCCCTAATACGCAGTTGGTAGTAACCCTGCCTCAAATCCAACTTGGAATAGACTTTCGAGCCTTGCAGAATATCAAATAACTCCTCGATGTGAGGCAAAGGGTATTTGTTCTTCACTGTCATCCGATTCAGCTCACGGTAATCTATACACATCCGTAACGTCCCATCCTTCTTCTTTACAAATAGAACGGGAGCACCCCACGGAGAAGTGCTCGGGCGGATGTACCCACAAGCTAAAAGCTCATCAAGCTGCGTTTTTAACTCCTTTAACTCTGCAGGAGCCATTCTGTAGGGAGTCTTCGAAAAAGGCTCTGCTCCGGGATAAAGGTCGATTACGAACTCGATGTCCCTATCAGGCGGTAGAGAACCCAAAGTCTCAGGGAAAACATCGATATACTCTCGCACGACCTCCGTCTCCTCAAGTTTGGCCTGATCCTTCGGTCTATTCAAAAGATAGGCCACGAAACCTGTCGCACCGTCCCGGACCAGTTTACTCGCCTCAACAAGAGAAATAAACGGGCTTAACTTCACCTTTCCGCCCTTAAACACCACTGAACCAAAAGAAACTTTCTTACCCCGACAATCCATCTGAGCCCCATGTTCATACAACCAATCCATACCCAAGATTACATCATACCTCTGCATCGGCATTTCAATCAAATCTGCGAGGAAAACTCGGCCTTCGAAGCTAACCGGACAACCCCGAAAAACCCTGCAAGTTACTAAACTACCACCAAGAGGGGAGCTAACCACGTAATCATGCGCACACAAGGAAATAGGCAAGCACATAGAAGCGGCAATATCCCGGGAAATAAAGGAATGAGTGGCCCCGGGATCAAATAATGCATGTAATGTAGTGCCATGAATGCTTATAGTACCTTCGATCACGGCATTTGGGTCGACTTCCACAGTTTGCTCTTCCTCAACTCCCAATGCGTAAGCCCTAGCTTGGATTGCAGGCCTCGGGTTATCTTGCTTCTTCGGGCATGTGTTCACCATATGATCCTGCGCCCCACAAATGAAACACCTCTTATGTAGCCTAAAGCAATTATCCACGTGATGAGGACCCTTGCAATAGGTACATTGCACTTTAGGTGGAGCCGGAAGTGCTAAGGGTCGATTCGGTTGATTAGGTCCCGCGGGTCGAGGTTGTTTATTTTGAGGCTTGGCTTGTTGAAAAGTTTGAAATGCCGGCCTCTTCCCGAATTTATTAAAATTCCCCGAGCTAGACCCTTGTCCGGTATGAGTACTCTTCCTCCTCATCACAACCCGTTCTTCAACTCTTAGAGCTTTGTCCGTGACTTTCGCCCAAGTACTTGTGTTAGAAGCCTCTAAAGCATCTTTCATATCCTCCCGAAGTCCTTGGAGGAATTGTGAAGCCTTGCTTTCATCATCATTGGCAATGTTCGGGGCATAACGAGAGAGCCTTTCAAACTCGTTGATATAATCAGTGACGGACATACCCCCTTGTTTGAGCTCCATAAATTCTCTCACCCTTCGATTTCTTGTAGCTTTGGGAATATATTTATTCTTGAATTCACGAACAAACACCTCCCATGTGATCTCCTCCTCGGTAACCTCTAATCTTCCTTGCAAGCTTGACCACCAACTATAAGCTTGGCCTTGGATCATGGTAAGTGTGCATTGTAGCTTCTCCATAGGCCCACACGGTATGAGATTCCATATCCGGTTAGTTTGCACGAGCCATTCTTCTGCTTGGACATCATTTCCACCCACGAAAACCGGTGGATTTTGGTTCTTAAACTCTCGGAGAGTAGCTGTAATTAAATTTCCTCCATGATTCCCAGCTGGAGGTGCATTGTTTCTTTCCTGAGCCCTTTGTTCCAAATATACCGCTAATCTCTCCATGAAATTGCCCGGATCCATTTGGGGTGGTGGTGGTGGATTATTATCTTCCGGGTGTGGAGAATGATCTCGGTGGTGACGATGTTCCGGAGATCTATCTCGGCGGTGGTGTCTTCGGGGAGGCATATTTCTACAAAAGAAAAGATTCCAATTCATATGCGTGAGGGTTAGTACATGTTCATGTACACGATTAACAAGAAGATAACCAATAATCACATAAATGCATATAACCACATTGTCCTAAGCCGAACGACCTAGACTCACCCGACTCGACTCTAGAGCTCCGGTTTTGCAACCGAGAGCTCTGATACCACTTTCAGGATGTGACGCCCGGAGCGGTGGGCCACCACATCCCCCGCACTTAAACCCGAACCCACATATGAAATGGATTTCCATACATGAGTCCAAGTCTAAGCGAACGGAACCTACACTCACTCCTTAGGCTAAGCGGGGCTAAAACTCGGACAGAGCGCGCAAAATCAACACATAAATGCGGAAGCCATAACATAAGGATCGAAAAGAGCTCTATAATTAACATTTATACCATATACCATGGCCTCACGGCCCAAAAGATCGAGTATATACATCAAAGCCCATAATTCGGCAAAATACGATCCTAGTATCAAATACATAAAAGAGTATCCAAAATGCAAGAAGTATGGATGCAACTCGACCTAGACACACAAGTACAAGACCAAGACTCGCACTTCCCCGCCTAGCTCGAAACAACCTGCACTGAAGGTGGGAAAAGAGAGGGGTCAGTCAAAACTCGACTGAGTGAGGGGGGCTTAAACGCACACCCACACCTAAATACATATAAAGCAGAGCATATTACAAGGGTGATAGTCATGAATCGAGGCTAGGGTTTTACATACCAAATCATTTTCCAAAGATAACATGTAATAGAGAGGAAAACCTATCTCGATCCATAATCTATCGAACAAAGCATAAACATAAGTCCGGCGAGAACGGACTATCCCTTACTCCGTCAAACATAACATAAAATCGAATTCAAATCATATCCACCCCACATCCATGGTGTATCGGGAATCAAACCCTAACACCTACATTACCAAACACATACGGGGCAGCTAACCCACGATATGCCTTCCCCGGTTATCCACCGAGGGCTCAAGATACCACGCCTTCCCAACCTCCTTAGGTCGTACGTGAATATCTCAAATGAGAACGTGCACAGGGGTCATAACCGGCGACCCCTTGGTCGTCCCGGGTCTCCCTTACCCACGTCTCCGGGCCCATCAAACCATATCAAACCAAACTCCCATCTTTCAGGGTACAACTCGCTCAAGCATCTCCTATACGAATAACGAATTTCAAAATATAGCTTACTTATGCCAATACTTATACCAATTTCGAAAACGTAAAGCTTATTTCACAAGATCATAACATACCTTAAGCATTCGTATTTAGTACATATATATATTCGCATACGGGGTAAGAAAACAACACGTAATAGGTCTTAGGTCACTTATCTAATATAAAAGATCCTAACCTCACCTTTGCAAAAGTAGAAGGAAGGCAAAACGGGCGAACGAACACTTAAACCTCGGGCTCACGAACTTCCGGAAGAGGCTCTGAAACAAAAGAAGACAAGACCCGAGACTTAGACTCAATAATGTACCAAAGAAGACGCCCGGCAAAATGCATGGATCATGTTCACAACAAAATATCACAATCAAGTCATATAATTGCATAGTTATAACAATTAATCATGCAAAAGAGAAGCAATTAAAGTCATAAAATGCATAATTAAAGCAAAGAGAAGTAATAGCAACTTCTAGGTTTTGAATTTTTCCCAAAGGGGAAAATCCACCCCCATGGATTTTTCTAAAGGGGAAAATCCACCCCCATGGATTTTCCAAGAGCTACTGCCTCAAATCCACCCTCGCGGATTTTTCCTTAAGGAAAAATCCACCCCCGTGGATTTGCTCCAGTAGAGCAGTTCCGGACATGGGAACGGCCGTTCCCGTTCCCAGTACAACTGGGAACGGTCGTTCCCACTCTCGGTCCATGAACAGTAAGGCCTGGGAACGGTCGTTCCCAGTTTAAAACTGGGCGGGAACGGCCGTTCCGGCCTGGTTCGAAAAGCTGGAGCAGAGTTTTACACAGAAAACAGGGGAAGCTCGAAAATATGCCAAAAATGGCCAAAATCCAACCTTTAAAGTTGCCATAACTTCTCAAAATGCACATACAATTCAAATATATCATACTTGACATATAAACACTCAAATAATGCAAGAAAACGGAATTTAAAAGCATGATCAAGGTTAAGCAAAATTTCAAACTAAAATATGATCACTCATGAATCCTCCACCAACCATGGATTTCATGCAATAAATGCGACATATATAACATGTACAACTCATACAAGAAGCTAGAAATCCAACATCTCAAGCAAAGAGCAAGAATTCACCATTAATGCTAAACCCTTACTATTCACGTAGGGGAGCAAAGGCACAACAAACTCACACCAAACTCATAAATTAAACCATGGAAACGTAGAGCATGACGAGGGGATTCCGAAACCTACCTAAGCTCGAGAAAAGACGAAGAAACGAGAGAGAACTTGGCTTGGAAAGTTGAATGATCAAAGCTTGGGGTTTGCTCTCTTGCTTGCTTGAGTTGCTGCTGAACGTAATGAGGGAAAGAGAGAATGGTTCAGCCTTTAAGGGCTGGACCGATTGGTTCACGGGTTCGGTTCAAGGTTCCCGGTTCAAATTGGTTCGGTTTAACAAATACGGGTTCAAATAAGGCCAACTCAAATAACCGAATAAATCACGTACAACATTAACTCACGTAAGTCATGTAAATTCAAATAATTCATAGAAGAATTAAAATTAAATAATTCAAATAACAATTAGAATAAATATAAAATGCGTAAATAATAATTTTAAATGCGCACATACGTCATACCTGTACGGTCTGAAAGTCGGGGTGTCACAGACTGACTATGCGACCCTTGACTCTCAGTCTTGTGTCGACTATCCAATTGACCTGAACGGGGTGGTATCTGATTTCGAAGGTCATTCGATCTGACAATATGCCCTCTATTCGATCTACGGATTTGATTGACTCGCCCGTGGGGCCCGAGTCGACTGAATACTCCACTCGACTCGTGTGGGGATGAATCGCACTGGGGAGGGCTTCTTTTCTCCTGAGACCCACACCGCACGCGGTTGTTATTCCTTCCTCGGGAATGGGATAGTCGAAATTTTTGCCAGGATACACCTTGCCCCCGACGACTGTCATTGCGATGTATCCTGATGTCGGTGGGGGTCCTAGAATCGACCTCATCATTCGGGTGGAATGAAATTCGATCTTGAACCGGCTTTCGAGCACTCCCTTGTGCGGGCACCGGTTGTTGATGCTGAAGTTGAGGTTGTATATTTTGCCCAATTCCAGCCCAATATGTGACAGGTGGTTGGTATTGCGCGGGATGTACATACCCAGGATGATGCATCTGGGTTTGAAGAATCTCCACCGGACGAGTTTGCGGGCATTCTGGCATCGGAGGTTCTCTTCCTTCTGCAGCAGCCGCTATAGCTTCATCTCGACAAGCTTTTAAGTACTTATCTATCTCGGGCGTCGAGTAGACTAGCTGTGGTGAGATGGTGGTAGGAACAGCGACTTGCAGAGGTATTTGAGGGATGACTTCCCGACCGTTCTCGTCGAATAAGCGATTGCTGGCGATATTGTGAGTAGTCATATTCGATGGCTTGTTGTTGCTGATTCCCACAGATGGCGCCAAATGATCGAGCCAAAGATCCTGCTTGACGTCCGATCGAGGATTCCGACGCGATCACTCTATTTGTTAAGGGGAAAACAGCCGCCCGACTACCCAAGACCTGCGTGAGTCGGAATAAACGTGAACTCTGAGACCAACTCGAGGAAGGTGGGTGTGAGACCCGGGTTGGTACTCCGACGCTCAAGTCAGGTCCGACGGAGATGATCGAATTAATTGAGTGGTGAAAAGAGTTAGGTGAGAAAACTTACCTCGCAATAAATGAGGAGGGGGTATTTATAGTGTGAGGAGAGAGAAGTTACTGCCTCGACGTGGTGGCATGGGGAGTTGACAGGTGCCCCATTAAGACCCTGCATTAAATGCGTGGTCGGCCACCTTCCTGCTATGGGGACAGTGCGCTGGCCGGTCGAGGGATCTAGGTCGCCCGTAGCGGTCTGGGGGGTCCGACTGTGGGTCGACGTTCTATGCGGTAACTTCTGCGGGGTAAATGGGTCTTCGAGCGTTATGGTCGAGAGGTAAGCTCCGATCGAATCGAGATCGGTACATGACCGTCGATCCTACACGTGTAGCAAGGTGGTTGGCCCAACTCGACAGCGGGTACGTACTACGTCAGTATGTATGCTGGTAATATTGTAAACTGCGGAAAATTCTACCCCAATACAGTCTATTTGGTAAACGTATTGGCCTCGACAGACCAATATATCGGCCTTATGTTACACGACACTGACGATACAGACACTATGAAAACCTATTAACGATCCTGAGGAATTGCTTCTTCTCGAATTGAATCTTTGATTCTAAAATATATATGTTGGTTGCATGGCCGATTTTCATGTTGGTGCATGATCGAGTGCTATAATTGAGATGAATTAGATACCATTTGTATATACTTTTGGGTTGTAAACATAAATTTTAGAATTGATATGGTATAAAATGGCCAAGCCACGTGGCACGCCCTAAGAGGAGCCACGTGATCACATCGCCACCTCAAGCACTTGGAGATCCCAACCCGCCTCCGAGGACATGAGAAATCGAACCGATCGGGCTCGGTCGAAGTCCGGTCCGTGCGCGCCAAAGGGACCAAACCCGATCCCTGTCCGCCAATGGGATCGAACCGATCCCTATGCGCCAAAGGGATCGAACTCGATCCCTATCCGGCCATGGGATCGAACCGATCCCTATCCGGCCATGAGATCGAACCGATCTCTATCCGCCCACGGGATCGAAACGATCCCTATCCGGCCATGGGATCGAATTGGTCCCTATCCACTTCAGGAGCTCGCGATGGTGCTAAGTCCAGTGGGATCGATATCGACCCCACTAAAGGGTTCCCCATTACGGACATGCTTCATCACGACTCGCTTAATCTCGACCTCTCAGATCGAGACCCTACGTCACCTGGCGATAAGGTGCCATAAAGCATCTTTGTTGGGACACGTGTAGCTCCCCTATTCACCATGGCTAGACGCGCTACAGTGCACTTAATGCTTCCGGTACATGTCTACGCCCAAAAGGGAAACCAAGTACACTCAACCTCAAGGCACCCGCTCAGGCGTCCGACAAACGAACCGATCGACTGCAGAGCATTTAATGCATAGTCGCGGTACACGCACTACTGCGTTAATGGCTCCTGACTATAAATACCCAAGTCTTGAACAGTGTTTGGTAAGCAATTAAGAGCATTTATTTCGCTCCTCGAGCATTTATTTCTCTCTCTAAAAAAATCTCCCACTGACTTGAGCGTCGGAGTGCCAAACTTGAGTCCAACCCCAAGTCCCCAATTCAGCCTTTGAGTTCACGTTTGTTTGAGTGTTTTCAGATCGATCGGAGAGCCCACGTTACAAATTCTTGACTGATCGACCCAAGATTGCCACCTAGACCTCCAACTCAGATAAACCATTTTCGGGCCGGATCAAGAATATATTGGGTTTTTTACATATTTCACCTCTATATTAAGTGAAGTGAAAAAAAAAATCCGATGTTACAAAAATTAATACAAAAAACCCTATGTTTTTAAATATTTGTATGGCGAACCCTGAAAATTTTTGGTGTTGGACACGCGCTAAAAGCGCGACTAGAATACTAATTTCTCTATTTGTTGGATACGAATGACTAATTTAGTAATTTATCCTTTTATATTTTGATATACATCATCTCACACCTCTCTATATTATTCAATACTTTTTTATATGCACCAAAACTCTCTACAAAATAGAAATTACATGAATAACCCTATAAACAAGTATATATTCAATACTTTTTTATATACAAAAATAAAAATTGCATGAAGAACCCTATAAACAAATATAAAAAGAGGTATATAGAGAGAGGTGAGATGATGTATGTCAGAATATAAAAAGTAAATTAGCCATTTCACATCCAATAAATAAAGAAAATTAGTGTTTTAACCGCGTTTATAACACGTGTCTAACACCAAAAATTTTCAAGATTCGTCATGCAAATATTTTGAAAATACACGATTTTTTATATTAATTTTTATAATGGTGTAAATATCTCTTTTTAATATTTCTCAAAGTTATATAGAAAAGGAATATGCGACAAAACTCGTAAGCTGTATAAATATTAGGGCTAATCACATAAATCCCCCCCATTCTTTGGGGGTTTTGGCACTTTCCCCCCTATACTTTCATTATTGACATTAAACCCCCTAACCTTTGAAAAATATTACACTTAACCCCTTCAAAAAAATTTGATCATCGATTTCTCCTCCGTCATAGCGACCCAAGCTTCAAGACCACCGCCATCATGTTCGTCTCTCCAAGGAGAACAAAGCCCATACCCCAGCCAACCCTATTGACCGTCAAAAGCTTCGTTCATCGTGCATCGTCTTTAACTGATGATTTCTACTTCGTCGGTTGTCAGATTTTGATTTCGAGACCATTGTTGTGTTCCTTGCGTCAAGAGTTCCGATTTGATATATAATATCTACACATTTGAGATCAACTTTGTATAGATTTGCTTTGCTAAAGTTTGTTACAAGGGGTTAAGTGTGATATTTTTCAAAGGTTAGAGGGTTTAATGCCAAAAATGAAAGGACAGGGGGGAAAGTGCCAAAACCCCAAAAGGATGGGGGGGTTTCTGTGATTAGCCCTAAATATTATAGATTAAAAAGAAAAGAATTTATTTCCTATTTGCTGTTGAGAAATTATTTGACAAATGTGATCAATCACAAGACCAGCAATCTTGGAAATCATCACGCCGCGCCCGTGGTCCACCACAAGTAATAATTGTTACTTTAATATCTACTACTTGAGGAGTGCATGATTGAAACAACTACACTCTATATTTTTCAGTAATTTAATATGATAATACACCAAGGTGTAATTTCTTATTTAAGTTTGAGGTAAAATTGCATTTTGGTCCGATAATTATGGTATTTTGATACTCGCCAGAATCTCACTGACACATTGAATCCTATGTTTTATCAATTTTCAACATATTTAGTCCGGATTTAGTTATTTACATATTTGGTCATATATTAACACATTTGACCATTTAATTTTACACATTTGGCCCCGTAAAAGAATTAAAAGAGTGAAAACGGTGTGCTTGTAGGACCAAATGTATTAAAATTCATACATATTAACATAGGACCAAATATAGAAATTGGGACTAAATATGTTAAAAATTAGAAATAATTACATCTGATTACCCTGTATTTAGGCCTAATTACAATGCAGTTCATCATTACCAGAAAATTATATTTTAGTCCCTAATTTTGATAACCGATTGTGGTCCCCTGATTTGTTGTTAAATTCATAATTTGTAGGGATCGTTTTGGTTTATATTTGTAAACTTTAGGGATGATTTTATAATTTTAGTCATATATTCAATGTAACACTCATAAAACCGTTAGGGGGCATAAGTGTACTTTTACAAATTCCGTTAAGGGACCTCAAACCAATGTTTTAAAAACCGGACCGTTAAGCGAACCGGAAAATCAACTGGGTCAAGGGTCACTGGTTCAACCGTTGGATCAACCGTGGTCGAACCGGTGACATCATAATTATGTCATAAATAATATTAAATATTAAATATTTATAAATAATAAATAATAAAACATATTTTAAAATTTAGTTTTATATTTTCTCAATTTATATACAAATATAATATGCAAATATAAGAATATTATAAATAATGAATTAAAAACCAAAGATTATGAACTAAAATAAAACACAAATTCATAATTCATGATTCGTAACATGAACATTTAAAGTTCAAAAGTTCGAGACAAGAAAATAATCATCCCAAATTAAATAAAAATACATAATACATTAGTTTTGAAGAAGTGGTTGCATAAAACATATAGAAATAGTGGAGAAAAATATAGAAAATTAAAGAAATTGGGGTTTAATTTTATCAATTTATTGTTTTTTAAAAAATCGAACGGTTCACTTGACCCGGGAACGGTTTTACGGTCCGAACGGTCCAACCGCGGTTCGAAACGGTTTTCACAAAATAGAGCGGTTTTTGAGTGCGAACGGTTTTGGGGTGATGACCGGTTCGTCCTTCCGGCCAGTCGACGGTCCGGGCGGTCCGACCGTCCGGTCCGGTCCGGTTTTTAAAACATTGCCTCAAACCAAACAAGATTTATAGGGACTAAAATATAATTTCTAAATAATGATGGATTGCATTGTAATTAAACTTAAATACATGGGTAATTAGATGTAAATGATCTAAAATTAGAAATAATTACATCTGACCAAAATGTATTCCGACCATATTTATAGGACCAAAATATAATTTTACGTAAGTTTAATATCAATAATGAGACATCTAAACAGTAGCTTGTAAGTAACATCAGCCTTCTCCATGTTTTTTTCTGCAAAAAAGTCATTATACGTAATACGTACATCTTGGATTTTTTGTATTGCTTGATATCACACAACTCCACACTCTTATCCTTGTACCCTCTCTCTGTGTCTCCCTCTCTCTCGCTGTCCCACACTGCAGGAACGCACTGAAATTGAATGTGGAGTAAAAGCTATGGAATCTGAAAGGGTAGTAGTACTCATGAAAATCAAGAATTTGTTATTTATCCTCGTAGCAGCATTGAATACATGCATTAATGCAGCAAATCTTGAGTATGAAAACGATAGAGTAATCCAACTATCTGGGCAACCAACAAACTCCAATATATCACACTTCTCTGGCCATATTACAGTCGATGAAGCTCATGGGAGGGCCCTTTTCTATTGGTTCTTTGAGGCCCAATCACGCCCAACTAACAAACCCTTACTCCTCTGGCTCAATGGAGGTATAATCTTCATAATTATACAACATTATGTATGTGTACTTTTGCAATAAAGTTCACATTTTTACTCATCTTATGTACAATCTTGTGTGTGTTTGAAGGGCCTGGTTGCTCATCAGTTGGCTATGGGGCAGCTGTGGAGTTGGGGCCTCTTAGAGTTGGTAAAAACGGAGCTTTTCTGGAATTTAATCGCCATTCGTGGAATAAAGGTCCTTTTTTTTTTCTTGTTAGTTCCTGATATTATTGCAAAAATATGAAGATATAAAGAGATGTTTATGAATAGAGAGATTGAAATCAGGGGGGAGTTATACTGAAATCTTTGGTATTTTGTTACTGCAGAAGCTAATTTGCTGTTTGTAGAATCTCCGATTGGAGTTGGATTCTCGTACAGTAATACATCTTCTGATTTTCAAGATATTGATGATGGATTTGTAGGTAATTGTTCTTTCTGTTCATGCAGCTGCGAAAGCTTCGTATTCGGTAATGAATTCTGTGTGTTATTGTTGCCTAACTATTTCGGTTTCTCGGTTTTACTTTTCTTTCCAGCTGAGGATGCCTACAATTTCTTGGTAAATTGGCTGAACAGATTCCCACACTTCAAGGGCCATGAATTTTTCATTTCAGGAGAGAGTTATGCAGGTGTTTACGTTGTGCTTCGATTATGTATAAGTTCATCAAACTAACAATATCTAAAGATAAGCACAGACAAAATGTGATCAAGTATGGTCAAAGTAAATTGCAGGTGAGGTATGCGTAATTATAGTGTTAGAAAGGGGAGATTTGTGTGATTGCATATTGTTATTTTATTCTTTTAAATCTTCAATTCTGTTTCTATACTCAAGTGAGAATTCTCTGTTACTCTCAAGGTC
This sequence comes from Lantana camara, assembly GCA_037501455.1. Classification (NCBI taxonomy): domain Eukaryota; kingdom Viridiplantae; phylum Streptophyta; class Magnoliopsida; order Lamiales; family Verbenaceae; genus Lantana; species Lantana camara. The sequence goes on from CM074857.1 coordinate 117,102,048, forward strand.
ATTATGTTCCTCAACTGGCTGAACTTATATACGACAGAAACAAGAACACGAGCGAATATCCATACATTAATCTCAAAGGATTCATTGTATGTTTCTTCTTCTGCCTTCTTTACTCAGTTTACATGATAACATAGTCATTTAGATTGCACGCTTTTTGCTTTTTGGCAGGTCGGAAACCCCGAAACACATGATTACTTTGATTATAAAGGATTGCTTGAGTATGCTTGGAGCCACTCAGTTATATCAGATCAAGATTATGATAGGGCTAAAAGTGCTTGTAACTTCAAGCTTGAGAACTGGTCCAGTGGATGCAATAATGCCATGACCAAAGTCTTTAACCAGTACAAAGACATTGACATCTACAATATCTACGCCCCTTCGTGTCTCCTTAACAATACCCCTTCTTTCTCTGATAATAGTCAAAATGATTTCTCAAACAATGAGGTATTTGTTTGACATCCGTTTATACAGAGCCATATTCTATATCTGTCATATTTTTTCAGAAAAAAATCACACGTCCCAATGTAATATTAGCTGTTCTTTATTTTGTTATCTTTTAGGCACAAGATCAGGCTTTCAGAAGAATGAAGCTCGTCCCGGGGGGTTATGATCCCTGTTATTCTAAATATGCGGAAGTCTATTTCAATAGGATTGATGTTCGGGAGGCGCTACATATAAACTCGAGAGGGCTGGGAGAGAGTGTAAAATGGAAGGTGTGCAAGTAAGTGTTTTTTCCAGTTTCATTTTGCATCATTATGTCTTATTTATTGTGGTGGCTGACGGGGTGGTTTCACTTTGTAAATTTTTGTTGAAGCGATTCTTTATTTAACGCTTACAAGTACACAGTCTTTTCCGTCATGCCAATATACAGTAAACTCATCAAAGGAGGCCTAAAGATTTGGATGTACAGGTACAAACTTCAATCTATTTACACAAACATCCCCTGAGGTTTGAGAAATTACATTAACTTCCCCTATCAAAGAATTTACACTACATTTAGGCATTACTAGTCTATAGCCGATTTTGTGATTTTGATTCATGACTACGATAGCAAGCATTGTACCAAATTTCGGAGTATCTTAGGGGAAGGCTTTCTCATTTCTCAAACCAGAGGGAAGTCTGTGCGACTAGGCCACACCAGAGGGTCTAAGTGCAATTATCCCTTTATTTCAAACTCTCACGACTAACATTTGGTGTTGTGTTAATAGCGGAGATGCAGATGGTAGAGTCCCAGTGATAGGTACAAGATACTGCATCGAAGCTCTTCAACTGCCTCTCAAGAGTCCATGGACTTCTTGGTTTTACAGGAATCAGGTCATCTATTCTCATCATTTGTTACTGAAGTTTAAGATACGTTATATCAAACGACAAGTAAAACTCAGCATGTTGTGACCTTGCAGGTAGCAGGGAGGATAGTCGAATACGAAGGGTTAACATTTGTAACAGTGAGAGGAGCAGGTCATTTGGTTCCCCTCAACAAGCCTAAAGAGGCACTTGCTCTCATACATTCTTTCTTGTCAGGTCAACCTCTTCCCACTCATAGATGAACACCCCCCGTTTTTCGTAACCGCTTCAGAAACTCTGGATTTCTCTCTCATACATTCTTTCTTCTCTCCCACCTTCTTCTCTCTCTTTGTGGTTCTTGAATTGTGGAGCTGAGTGTATGTAGATATGGTATGTTACTTTCTTGAGGTGGCATTTCTGCCTTTTGATGCAACTACCTATTGGAAATCAAAGAAAGGTGTAATAGAGTTTGGCTTCTTTACATACTGTTTGGATTTCAAATTCCATAATATGTGGATGGGAGTAAGCTTACATGAGATCACTTTTCCAGATTTGAATGCCATTACCAATTAGTCAGGATTGACAGGATTATATAATATTTACATTAAATTGGATAATGTGAAATAATTATTTCAAAGATATGCAGTCAATGCAAATATTGTTCCAAGAATTGGCAAATATCATGAAATTCTGAATTGGGGATTACTTTATTTTACATTTTTGTTAAGTGTAGTTGGAGGGTGATAAAATGTCTGTGAAAGTCATCTCCATTTGTCATATCCATAAGATGTAAATCTCCTCATCCATCTCAAGTGGTTCTAGTTTCGGCCCGATTTCACATCAAGGTCACTATCGAGATCGATATCAATGTTCAATATATCTGACTTTCACTAGGCTTAAACTCAAAAAGATCCAAAATAGTATTCAACCAGAAAGGCTCGTGGTCTTCACTATCATCATCAATATGAAAGGGCTTCTGATCAGAAGTCTTGAAAACATAATCTAAACCTTCAATTTATATGAGATGAACTTGATTACCTTGTGGCTTGTACTATACTTCACATTGTAGTTGGGGAAAATTAAGAGATTTATACATAGTCAGAGTTTAGGATTTTGTAATAAAATACAAGGTTAATGATCAAAATATATATATTTTTAACTACTATTACATATAATTTATTCATAAATGAAAGTCCAACTCAAATCCTTAGTTATTGGGTTTCATCTTTTTCAGCAAAAATTCATATCCTTCCGTCCCACATCGGTAGATATCGTCTTCAATTTGACTGAACCTTAATATATTGGGAATTACATCTTTTCTATTGCTGATGCAAAATTGACCATTCCATTATATAGGGCAAGATTTCCATAGAAAATGCCTTTACACCTCAAGATAACGTTTGATACATTAGATAAGGTGAAAAGGAGATTAGATGGAAAAAGACCCCATTCATTGCTTTATTTTCAGGTTGGCAAAGTCAGAAATTTTTATTTGGACTAACTATAGGTTAAACTTTTACAGAATATGAAGGGCATTTATTTTGACGAACAAACATTTCAATTATTAAAATGGCTAAATTGTCAATTTAGTCCCACATGATTGACTTATCACCAATTTAGTCTCATGTTTTTGTTAAAATTCAATTTAATCTCAAATTCCTAAATTCTTAATAAATATAGTCCCAAACGCTAGCAGACATTTCCAAATTAATGGAATTGACCACGTGTTTGTCACGTGGTGCACCGAAACTGACTTTGAAGGGAAAAAAATATCGTGGCACGTCAGGCAGTAAAAGGGGTAAAGCTAATTCACTCATTCACATGACTATTCCCAAAACTTTTACCCTACCTTCCAAAAAAAACCCTAAATTTTTTCCGTTGATTTTGTTGGATTTGTCGAGAAATTTCCAAAATTTCTCCACAACAATACTCTCACAAGAGTGTAACCAGCCAGGGACTTGAAGATTTCAGCGATATGGGTGCATCTGAACTGCCTCACTCTTTTCCCAAATCCCTCATACTGTAAGTTTTAGATTTTTGTTTGTTTATACTGTTTTTTTTTTTTTTAAGTTTGAGAAGAAATATTTTAAATGTTTGTTTATTTAGAGATTTTTTTGGGATTATGTTGAAACAAAAAATCTATGCTTCGATTTTGCTGAAATTGTATTCTTTTGTCGATTTTTTGTAGTTCTCACGTGTCACGATGTAACTTTTTCCCTTCAAAGTCAGATTCAATGCACGATGTGACAAATATGTGGTCAATTCCGTTAGTTTGGTAATGTCCGTTAGCGTTTGGGATTACATTTATTGAGAATTTAGGAATTTGGGGCTAAATTGAATTTTGAAAAAAGTATAAGAGTAAATTGACAATGGGTCAATCTTGTGGGACTAAATTGACAATTTAGCCTATTAAAATAGATATATCGATATAAAATTTAGGGTTAATTATATATAGACCCCATGGGAGTATTAAAAACTACAACTAATGACCCTCTTAGTCAAATAATTACACATACACCCATTGAGGAGTTTAAAAATTACACATAACACCCAAGAATCAAGATTCCCTTAAATTTTTTATGACATTATCAAAATTTTAACTTGATTTTCCTACTTTGCCCCTTCATTTAGTATAATAATATTTATTTCAAGAATTACTCCTAATTATATTTGAATTGGTATTTTGAAAATTTGAATTTAATAAATTATATCATTAACTAAATGATATAAAATGGTATGATTTTGTCATTTCAAATATTAAATTACATATAATAAATCTTAATTTAATGCGTAAAATATAATATTTAAAAAACTTAATATATATATAGAGTTATAATATATAATAAAGTAATACTTATATATATATATATATATATATATATTATCAAAGTAGGAAAAATCAAGTTAAAATTTTGATGATGTCATCAAAATTTTAAGGGAATCTTGATTCTTGGGTGTTATGTGTAATTTTTAAACTCTTCAATGGGTGTATGTGTAATTATTTGACTAAGAGGATCACTAGTTGTAGTTTATAATACTCCCATGGGGTCTCTATATGTAATTAACCCTAAAATTTAACCTTTTATAAGCTTAAGGCCGAGGGTCAAAAAGGGTTGATTCAAGTTATTTTCTTCAGGGTAATAACCAAGTTGAAATACCAATTAGGTGTGTATGAAAAAAAGAAAAAATAATAATAAGGCCGAGTAACTACATTGTTATGAATCAAACTTGTGTCATTTAATTAAGAATAAACGAGTTTCTTTCGTATTACATCCAACTAACGCACTCATATCTGGTTATATGTGTGTGACCCAAGTCTCCATATAAGCCTTTAGAATGTTGGGGTGGTTTAAAATTAGTGGTTTTCATGTGGGAACACTTTTGGACTTTAGTTTGCCCATCATGTTAAGCAACGCTTTAATTCAATGTACGTATATATGTGGTTATCTTTTCAAAATTTTCATATTGCAGTCGCCATTGGAAGCAACTCACATGCATGTCAACTAATCTATCTTTCTACGTGGATCTAACATGCAATGTATCATATATAATGATTAATGATTATTTGTTTTCAAAGTCAAAATTGTGGTCCTATTATTCCCATATCCCCTTGATAATAACAGGTGGCGGACTCAAAATTTTACATAAAAATTATAATTTTTAGGAGTATTTATAATTCTGTTTAATAAAAATATTAGATATATATAATAGGAATAAGGAAGGATCAATATCTGTCGCCTACACCCCTCTCCGCCTCTAATTCATAACATTTGTTGTTCGCATGGAAAAAAATCACCAAATGGTGTTGCTGTTGCACCAACACCTCGGTATGTATTATGCTAACCATCGGTCTCGTGTTGGGAAATATGGGTACACAGCTATTATTGTTAGATCGAGAAAAAAATAGAATGAAACAAACATTAACTTCCGTTTTTCCATTGAAACTTAATATTTTTTCATTATCCCTTATATTTTGTAAGTATTCAATCTCCCCTTCCAAGTGAAATCCCATGAATACTTATGTTACATGAAACAATTCACATATCTTATCCAAGATTAGTCAAAATACAAAAATAAAATAAATAAAGAAAATGTAACATGTGGAACCAAGCAAAGCCTATTCTAAGCCTCAAAGTGAGGACTTTGGCTGCAAACTATATGAAAATGAAATCTCTCTCTCTCTCTCTCTCTCTCCCTTTGATTTGAAGAGGGTAGTTACATCACAAAGCAGAGCTGCCAGCACTACAAAGTAGCAATACCACATATGCATACAGTCAGAAGGTCCAATTCTAAATTGCAAAATGATTAAAACATTTTAGGCACTAGTTTATGAAATCAATATTTTATAGCCTTAAAACATGGGTTGTCCACAAAAAAGGTGCGATCTCAAATCTTTTTTGTCCACAGAATACATCAGCCATCAGATAGATCAAGAAATTTTAAAAAAGTATGTATCAGAGGATAATTACTAAAGAAAAAGAAGGTGAAAAAACCAACTTTCTGATGCAATTTTGTTGAAAAGCTAATGTCTTCACATGTGTGTGTCTGTGAGAGAGAGGGGACACACCTAGTTTGAGAATCAGCCAACTTTAGGTTTTGATGACAGAAAACTGAGTCATGCATGCAACTGAAATTTTTTAGCCCAACTAACCATCTTTTTTCCCTTATATAAATAGAGTAAGTCTTAGCAAGGTTGGATCAGAACAAGTTTTTGGAGTAGTTTCTGGAGTTGTTTTACACTGTTAAGCAAGAATGGAGCTAAAACACAGAAAATCCAGAATTGTGAAGAAAGTTAATGTGCAAAACGAACATGTCATTGGGATTCCGATAATGAGTTTATCAGAATATGCATTCTCTTTCAAGAGTTTACCTGATCCTGCTGATCACTGCCAAATTATGCCTTCTCCTTCCAAACATTATGCCAAGATTAGACAAAGTAAGCCTTTCTTTTCATGATTACTATAAGCCCTTATCAAGAATTTACATTTTGAGAGTTAAAAAGTTTGAATCTTTACTGATTAATGTGATTTTTTGGTGGAAATACAGGTAGAAAAGGTTCCGTTGTTACTCAGATGATCAAACTCGGAGAAAGAGTGGATAGTTTTGCTCAAGGAATCAAAGAGCACGGTAACTACTTACAGACACCCTGTTGCCCGTTTAGATTTAAAAAAATAAAAAAATGGGTAACATTATTCATACATGCAAAAAACTTTGGAAAATCTAAATCATTTAAGGTCAAAATAAAGTTATAAGGGAGGTATTTGTATTATTGGAAAATAAGAGGGGATATCTTTGCAATATATAGCATATAGTTGCAGGGATGTTGCCGTAATTATTGCTAATATCAATTCATGAATTTTACAGTGAGATTAGGACCAAAGTTGAGTGAAACGGTGAAAGGAAAATTAAGGCTTGGAGCAAGAATCCTTCAAGTTGGAGGAGTGGAAAAAGTTTTCAAGAAGAAGTTCAACACCACAGATTCTGAAAAGCTGAAAAGTGCTTCTCAGTGTTATTTATCAACCACAGTCGGTCCCATAGCCGGACTCCTCTTCATTTCGAATGAAAGAGTAGCATTCTGCAGCGATAGATCGATCAGAGTATCTTCTCCATCTGGAAAGACAATAAAACTACACTACAAAGTGATGATTCCAATTCGAAAAATCAAGAAAGCCGTCGAAAGTGAGAATGTGCAAAAACCAACACAGAAGTATGTGCAGTTAGTGACAGAGGACAATTTTGAGTTCTGGTTTATGGGATTTTTAAACCATCAAAGAACTTTGAAGTATTTGCAGCAAGAAATCCATCAAGCTAGATATTGAGATTTTAGGCTGAATAGATAATATGAGATGATCCTTTACTTCTCTTCACCTATCTTCTGATAGATGTACATGAAAGAAACTAGTAGCTATAGCCACAGATATAATATCTGTACAAATTTGTAGAGACTACCAGGCTTGTTTTTTGGGCAGTAAAGAGCTCACGTTATGTGAAAGATATTCGAGCAAAAGGTAAGAAACAACTTCACTCGAGTATTTACGAAATATTTAAATTTACATTTACAAAAATGAGTTTTGATCTTGCTAAAACTTGGTCGATCCGACATGTCGAGTTGATTGGCAAGTTCAGGTCGATCAATCAAGAATTTATAAGAGAGGGATTTTCTCGATCTGCAAAACACAAAACACCTAAGGAATAAAACAGCCGGGGTTTTAACCGGCAACGCCCCTCGAACGCTCAAATCGTATTGTATCCTTTAGTGAAAGAATAAATGCAATAAATGAGCTTTGAATGGAGGGGGTATTTATAGTCTTTGGGCCTTTAACACTAGTACACGCAGTTGAGGTGTGGCATTAATGGCTTCGGACTCGGCCTGGCTAGATGCCATATTCGACTTGACCAAAGCTGTACACATCGTACCTCTTTTTCCTCTTTAGAAAAATTCAGGTACTGAGGGGCATTAATGACCTCCTCGTACACTTGTCCCAGTAAATGACGTAGCAGCACGTGTCCCGACAAGGGTTCTTTTGAGTACGGACTTGTCTAGCGACTCATGATATCGATTTGGGGATCGATGTACGATCACCAGGCTCGTAAGATAATAAGAGATCGATTGGGTCCTTCAGACTATCGATCTGAGGGTCAAGACAGATCAATTTAGTTCACTATGCTCTCAGATCGAATATCAAAGGCCTATTGAACTCACTATCGGGTGAATGGGGACCAAACAAGTCCTCAGGTCGATCTGGGCTGCGGCGTGACATGTGACGGAACATTTGGCGTCCACGTGGCCCTACGTGGCGTTGAGGTGACAGCCATGTGTCGTTACCTGATGTGCCAAGGTGGTGTGTGATCCACGTGGGTCCTCTCAGGGCATAACACGTGGTCCAATAACATTATGTCATGTCAAGTTTCAAAAAAAAAATTTAATCTTTTATTTATTTCTTGCTATTAAATTTGATTATGTTGAGAATTGGAGGTCGATTTGATGACCTGTCAATGTCTAACCTATAAAGTATTTGTAACGTGGGATATTACTCGACCTGAAAAACTTAGACAAGAAAGGGGTGAACTAGCCGGGGATTTAACCAATGACGCCCCTTCGACGCTCAAGTCACTTCCGATTTATGAGGTGGCGAACAATTATGGAGTTCGGATGCAATTAAAGGCACGTACCTAACATTGTTCACGGTGGGGGTATTTATAGTAGAGCCTTTAACATACACAAATCACACGCTAAGAGTGCAGCATTAAATGTGTATCTTCCGACTGGACTATATTTTTGTTTTTGACCTGACATGATGACACGTTGACTTCCTCTTACCTGTTTCGACCAAATTCGTACATTTGGCATTTAATGCTATGCGGCGGTCTGATATGTGGGTTCAGAGAGTGATAAGTGTCCCACATTTGATATTTTTATGATGAATTAATTTCATACTTAGAGTTTATGAATGTTAATTTTTATTTTTTTATATTGGGCATGCATATTTATGTATATGCATGTTAGGATGTTATTATTTGTATGTAAGGTAAATGCATTAGGGATCACCAAAACTTGAAATATTTGTTTAAAAAACTATGATGGATATTTATGTGAATTTACTGATACATTTATTGATGTTGGTTTTTTTGTTATAGTTTTTTATTCCGAACGAAAAAAAATTTATTTCAAACGAATAAGTTTAAATAAACTTATGAAAAATATACATAAAACTAAAACATAAACATAAGACATGGAAAAAATATGTATAAGATATCTATTTCGATATATACTTATAAATAAAATATAAATATTATATTAAATTTTAAATTTTAAAATTAAAAAATATAAATTTAACAAATATTACAAATATACCATCATACTTTCACTATTATTACAATATATCCCCTAAGGGTAGAGTTGGAATTTTTAAAAATAATTTTGTTGACATCATCAAAATTTAACATATTATTAACGGTTGAAGCAATTTGTGAGAGGGAATATAAATTTTAGGGGGGTTCATAATTTCTCAAACCTCAGGGGAAAATCCCTATTTTCGTCATACCTCAAGGACTTGTTTGTAATTATCCCCACAAAACAAAACCTAAACCTTCGATTCATACGAGATGAACTTGGGTTACCATGTCGCCTATATTTTTATAGTTCACATTATTAGGGAAAATTAAGAGAGTTACATATAGTGAAAGTTTACGGTTCTTAATATATATATTTTTAACAACTATTACAAATAATTCGTTCATAAATGAAACTCCAACTCAAATCCTTAATTAGATATTGGGTTTCATCTTTTTCAGCAAAAATTCATATCCTTCTGTCCCACATTGGTAGATATTGTCTTCAATTTGACTGAACCTTAAGATATATTATTGGCATTTACGCTTTAGAAATTGCTGCTGCAAATTGACCATTCCATGGGGCAAGATTTTCGATTGAATGCCCTTACACATCAAGATAACGTTTGATACATTAGATAAGGTGAAAAGAAGATTACATGGAAAAAAACCCCGTTAATTGTTTTATCTTTAATTTTAAGTTAGATAGAATCTGTGTTAATAGGTGTAAGTATTAGATACTTACAACAATTGGTCAGTCGAAAATTATTAATTGAGCTAAATTAAACATCTCCAGAATATGAAGAGTGATTTGTTTTGACAAACAAACGTTTCAATTACTTCAAAAATAGATATATAATTTTAGTTTTTTATAAACTTAATTAAGGTTGAGCGACTGGCCGACTGCACAGTCTAATCTCCTCCTCTCTCTCAACAATGATCAAACTTCTATTGTTTAATTATAAATAAATGAATCTGAGGGGTCAAAATACGCTCGTCCCACGTTTTGACACGTGACCACTCAAGAAGATGACACCTATCCTTTCGTGATTGAGGCTATTAAATGCGAGCGCTCGGACCCTAAAGCGTCAAGGACACGTGTCAACTCCGCTATGCGTGCAAGTGATCAACCTCGTCTCTCTACGACCAGCGCGAATTCATTCTACGCGGCTAACGTTCCAATCAGACAAGGGAGTCCTCTTCGAGCGCTGCATGCCCTCAGAGAGGTTCCCCCTCCAACTTATTACACAAGCCTTGGCCTTCATCCCCTAGCGGATTCCTTGGCCTCCAAGGCTCTTGGTTGACACGAGCGTGCTCTTGAGCCCTCGTAACCAACCCCTAAAACGGCTCTCTGACACACCGTACATGTCCGCGCACCTACCACTGTTGTCAACACCAGCTTTTGCAGGGAAGATTCCTCCTAGGTTTCTCTCGCAATGCCACGTGTTAAGGCAACATTCGGCCAGGACCACACGGCGCAAATGACCAAAGGGTCCCTGACCCTCAATTATAAATATGCAAGGTCATCTTCTCCACTGTAAGCAACTTCCATTACTGCAACTCCTTACTCAGCATTTTATCTCTTTCAGATCTTCATCTGACTTGAGCGTCGGAGAGCCAAACTGGGAATCACCCCCATTTCCCCCAGCTTGGCCTTCTAACTTTTGTCTGTGTGTTTGTCCTAGCAGGTAGAACCCCCATCTTTTCCGGCGATCTTCCAGTGGTTTCCTTACCTAAACAAATTCTAAAGTGATTGGACTCTGTACCCCATATTCAGACCCATTATTTTTGGCGCCGTCTGTGGGAAACCAGTTTTCAACCTGTTTCTTCTTTTCTGCTAGTTGAAAAGCGAACACCCAGAATCCTCTCAGCCATGGTTTCTACAAGATCAGGAGCTGTGGGAGGAGGTTCTCATGATGCCAATATTGTTGTTTCTTCCGCCGCGGCTGGCGGAGCACCGCCTCCTTCCGTCGTCGCTGGTGGAGCACCACCTGCCGGGGATGGAACTCCCCTTGCAGAGTCTACAATTCCCCAGCCAGCGCCGCCAGTTTCCAGCACCGTGGAAGGTGCCTCTCTCTCCACCCTTCCTCAGCTTCCCCAGAGTCAGTGGATTCATGCCCATGCGAATCCAGGAGGACAGAACTACATGATGCCACCGCCGGGATATACACTTAATCCCACTGTCATGATGCCGCCGGTTCAGCCATACCACGCCGGCCAGATCCAAATCCCTGTGGTGATCCCCAGGGAGATTGAAAGGGTGGAGTTACCCCCTCTAACTCCTCAGCAGTTGAGGGCTCTTTACGCCCAATGTGAGGTTCAGGCGGCCCAGGAGGCATGGGAGAAGTTTCACTCCATGTATTTCCTCTCTGGGCAGGCCACTCAAGTTGCCCCTCTTTTGGGCGGATTACAGACATATCCGCTTAGGGAGGGCCAGGCCGTCCTAAGGGCACAACCGCCGTAACCGCCTGCCAAAGAAACGCCCAACCAGGGCGAAAACGAACGTCCCTCTGTGGGCAGGGGCAGAGAGCCCACGGAGAGAGTCAATGAAAATGAAGGGGACTCTCATGCCTCCAAAAGGGCTTCCTGAGCCACAAAGCAAGGGGATAAAGAAGGAGATGTAAATCCTAATCTCCTCGCGGCTGTGCAAGACCATCTGCAGGGGATAAAGGATATGGTTGGACAGCTCTCTCGAGCGCGGTCTCAGATCTCCCACAGCAGGGATGAGCGAGCCGACGCCAGAGACGCTCGTCACAAAGACCGCCAGCCACGGATCCCCCACCGCAAGGAGCAGGAGGAGAACTTCTGCACTTATGAGTATCATCCGCTGGCGAGGGGTTCCCCCCTCGTGGAAGAAGTTTTAATGGCCCAAGCAGGAATGGCCAAAATCCCCACCTCCGTCAATCGCTACGACGGAACTACTGATCCAGTGGAACACCTGGATCATTTCTTACACTTGATGCACTTATATGAGCATTCGAGCCACTACTGGGCCAAAGTCTTTATCACTTCCCTAGTAGGAATGGCTCAGGAATGGTACAAGCGACTGCCGCCACGCTCGATACGTTCATATCAAAAGTTGGCCGACGCTTTCCTCAACCACTTCAATTCTTTGAAGGCTCCAGTCACTGCGCCCACTGCCCTTTACAACATAGTGCAAGGCAAGAATGAGTCTATTCGCTCGTTCTTCGCCCGCTTCAACAAGGAGATCTTGCAAGTGGAGAGGCCTTCCATGGATTTCTTGATCCCAGTGCTCTTTCAGGCTGTGGATCACAAGCAGTATGTGAGCAAGAAGTTTGCCGATGCCATTGTGGAGAGAAGGCCTGAAACCCTCATGGTCTTAAGGGAAGTTTCTGAGCCGTTCTTTGCGCTCGAAGATATGTATGGGACAAATGGGCCCCGGCACCAGAGCCCAGTGAGACACGAACGTCACCAGGAGCGGGGCCGGGAAGTTGTTATCAAAAAGGAACGCAAGAAATCGCCCCCGCCCCCGCCCCTATCCCCTCGACATTTCGAGCGCGTCCCCCTTACAAGGCTAAACTCCGAAGTTTATAACCTCTCCGACAAGAAACTCTTCAAGAGACCTGTCAAAATGAGGAAGACAGAGGCCCTTCGGCGCTCGAACAAATATTGTGCTTTCCACAAGTAAAAGGGGCACGACACGGATGAATGCCGCCAGCTGGAAGTGGAAATTCGGAGGCTCGTTGCGGGGGGCCATTTGAAAGAGTTTGTGAAAATTTTGGAGCGCTATGACGAGCGCTGTCATGATCGTTCAAGAGAAAGGAGGAGGAGCCCGTCGCGCTCAAGAAGCCCGCGAGGGAGAGGCCCTCCTGAGAGCAGCCATCGCAACAAAGGGAAAGCTCCTGAGCAAGAAAATACCCCTTTTTCGGTCATCAACATGATAGCAGGGGGTTCCTCTGGTGGAGATTCTAACGCTGCCCGGCGACGGTACGTCCGGAGTTATGACCAACGCCCATCAATGCCCAAATCCGTCTACGCCATTCAGAAGGTAAATGATCAACGCTCGAAAGAGAATGATGTAATTAGATTTGACGATAGGGACTTAGGGCATATTTTAACACCCCATGGGGACAGTGAAACCTCTGACTGCCCCATGGTGGTTAGCGTAGATGTCCACAATCACGTTGTAAAGAGGGTGTTAGTGGATAGTGGAAACTCTGTTAATGTCTTGCCTTACACCACATTCCAAAAGATGAATGCCAACATCCCGCTCGAACCTCTCAAAACGGCCCTCATTGGCTTTGGAGGTTCGGAGGTCATCCCACGAGGGTAAATTCGCTTGGCCACTTCGTTCGGCCGAGCCCCACAGCGCAAAACGCTCATGGTCACTTACGCAGTGGTGGAGATTGATATTCCCTATAACATCATAATTGGACGTCCAGCCCTCGTTGATTTCAAAACTATTATTTCCACTTACCACCAGAAAATCAAATTCCCCACCCCCGAGGGCGTTGGAGAAGTGTTGTGCAATGTGCGAGAGGCCTGGGAATGCTACATGCTATCCCTCAGAAAGCCTAAAGCAGAGAAAACCTTCCAAATCGGGTCCACCAAGAAATCCGTTGACTTCCCCAATGTAGACGAGGATGGTCCCGTGCGAAAGAGGGCCAAGTTGAATAAGAAAAAGAACAAGAAGAAAGATCCCAGTGCCAAAGACTCCCTCGAAAATGCTCTGCCAGGGACGGTTGAATAATCCTCCTCCGAGGGGGATGAGCGTGACGGTAACGAGCCCCTTGTTGATGAGCGCCTGACAGGGAAGAAGGGGGCGCTCGAGCTTCCTCGTCCAGAAGTGAGAATCGAGCCCTCAGAAAAATTCCTTACTGTTAAGCTAGAACCAGGGAACAAGGATAAAACTACTCAGATTGGGGTCCAAACTCTCTGGACCCTCGCAGATTATGATGATTGACTTCCTCAGAGAGAACATTGACGTTTTTGCATGGAAAGCGTCTGACCTTACAGGGATTGACCCAAGTGTTATAGTCCACAGGCTCAATGTGGATCCCTAGTTTAAACCCATTAAGCAGAAGAAACGGGATGTACACGGCTTTCGGAAAAGAGTCATCGAGGAAGAAGTTAACAAGCTTCATCTTGTACCCAGAATGGCTGTGCAACGTGGTATTGGTGCCCAAGAGCGCAAATAAATGGCGCATGTGCAATGGCTTTACTGATCTTAACAAGGTTTGCCCCAAGGATCCATACCCATTGCCCCGGATAGATCAATTGGTGGATTCGACTGCTGGGTGTGAACTCATGAGCATGATGGACGCCTTCCAGGGGTACTATCAAATCTTTATGGCCCCAGAAGATCGCCCCAAAACTTCATTTGTTGTTCACTTAGGGGTCTATTGCTTCTTAGTCATGCCTTTTGGACTCAAGAACGCTGGAGCCACCTATCAGCGTCTCATCAACATGATGTTCGAAAGAGAAATTGGGGATCCATGGAGGTTTACATTGACGATATGATTGTCAAGAGCGAGCGTCAGGGCTCACAACCGGCGGATCTCAAGCGTACTTTTTCAATCTTACGCCAGTACGGGATGAAATTAAATCCTTCAAAGTGTACTTTTGGAGTACGAGGGGGAAAGTTCTTGGGCTACATGGTCAGTCAGAGGGGAATTGAAGCCAACCCTGAAAAAATCAAGGCTATCTTGGAGATCCCCTCCCCTCGAAACCTCCGGGAAGTGCAAATGCTAGTGGGAAAAATCATTTCCCTGAACAGGTTCATCTCACGCTCAGCAGACAGAAACCTTCCTTTCTTCAAAATTCTGAGAAACGCACGAAATTTCGCATGGACCGAGGAGTGTGAGAAAGCTTTGCAAGACATGAAGGCTTACCTTTCGAGCGCTCCACTCCTAACCAAACCCGTTGAAGGCGAAAGGTTGTTTATATACCTCTCCATTTCGACTGATGCAACGAGCGCGGTACTGGTAGCTGTACGGGAACGTAAGCACTTGTCTGTCTACTATTTGAGCAAAACATTACAAGGGGCAGAGAAGAAGTATTTGAAAATCAAAAAATTTGCGTTTGCCCTCATCAATGCATTGAGGCGATTGAGGCCCTACTTTTAAGCGCACTCAATAACGGTCCTTACTGATCAGCCTTTGAAGCAAGTTTTGTCCAAACCGGAAGTGTCGGGAAGATTGATAAAATGGGCCATTGAGTTGAGTCAGTTTGACTTAAGTTTCGAGCCCAGAACCGCTATTCAAGCGCAAGTTGTAGCGGATTTGTTGGTTGAGCGATTCGGTTTAGAACCTGCCGCTCCGGAGAACGAGGGGTTGTGGGTCCTGCACACGGATGGTTCCTCAACCTCTCAAGGGGGAGGAGCAGGGGTAACCCTTAGAGACCCCAATGGGATTGAGTTAGACTTTGCAATCAGGTTGGATTTTCAAGTCACCAATAACGAAGCAGAATATGAAGCCCTTGTGCAGGGATTGAAAATTGCTTCTCAGAACGGAGCCTCCAGAATCACCTCTTATGTTGACTCACAGCTGATTGCGAGCCAGATTGAAGGAACTTATGAGGCTCGAGAAACCACCATGGTGCAGTACTTGAGCAAAGCCAGGGAAATCATTGGGGAGTTCAAAGAATTCCATCTACTCCAAGTCCCACGAGCAGAAAACGAGTGCGCTGACGCTCTATCCAAATTTGCTTCGGCGTTGGAAGGCACTTCTGAGCGTTTGGTCACGTTCCTTAGAACGGAAGAGCCCTTGATCAGAGAGAGAATTGCCAAGGAGATGGTCGCTATGATTGATCCGCACGAGCCTTGTTAGCTTGACGATATTGTCAGATTTCTTAAAGATGGCACTTATCCCACTGACAAGGTGGAGGCTCGAAAAATCCGAAACAAGGCCCCTCGGTTTTCTATAGATTCTGAGGGAAGATTATTCAAGAAATCATTTCAAGGGCCTCCGATGAGGTGTCTAAGGCCCTCACAAGCAAAAGAAACGCTAGAACTTCTTCACAATGGGAGTTGTGGAAACCATTCGGGAGGACGCATCCTTGCGAAGAAAATTCTAAGGAGTGGGTTTTATTGGCCCACAATTCTCCAAGACGCCGTTGAGTTTTCCAGAAGATGCCCTAAGTGCCAATTCCATTCTAACCTCCCTCAATTACCAGCCGCTCAAATGGTCTCTATAGATATCTCATGGCCCTTTGACCAATGGGGAATTGACATCGTAGGCCCCTTGCCCATCGCGGTCGGATAGAAGAAATTTATCATTTTAGCTGTCGATTATTTTACCAAATGGGCCGAGGCTGAGGCCGTAGCAAAAATCACCTTCAGGGTCGTGAGGGACTTCATTTGGAAAAACATTATTTGCAGGTACGGTATACCAATGGTGCTCATTTCAGACAACGGATCCTAGTTCATAGCAGCAGACACGCGAGAATGGTGTTCAGAGTTAGGGATTGAACAGCGCTTCACCTCCGTGGGCCATCCCCAAGCCAATGGGCAGGCAGAAGTTACCAACAGGGTCATCCTGCAACATCTGAAAACAATGCTAGAAAGCAAAAAGAGTGAATGGGCAGAAGAGTTGCAAGGGGCACTCTGGGCTTATCGCACCACTCCACGAGCGGCCACGGGCGAGACACCTTTCGCGCTCGTATATGGGTCAGAAGCAATGATACCAGCAGAAATTGTAAATGAATCCGATCGTGTAGCTTATCTCGAGCCTCAACTTAATGAAGATAACAGGAGCCTGGAGTTGGACCTACTGGAGGAAATAAGAGACAAGGCCTGGGCCAAAATACACAGATATAAAGCAACCGTGGCACAACAATACAACAAGCGCGTGCGAGAAAGAACTTTCCAGCTAGGAGACTTGGTTTTGAATAAAGTGGAAGTATCCAAACATGTGGGGAAATTGGACCCCAACTGAGAGGGTCCGTTCAAAGTCATACAAATCAGAGCTAACAACACATACACCCTGGAGACACTTCAAGGTGAGCACTTGCCTCGCCCATGGAACGCATGCAACCTCTGGCGGTTTTATGTTTAAAAGCTCTCTAGAAGCGATGATGTAACAGTCCCCCTGATGGGTTCTATGTACTACTTCAAATCTCAAGTAAGTTATAATGCATTTTCTTGAATATTCCTTTACTACTGCTCATAAATTGCGCAAATGGATATGACCCACGTCCCTTGTTTTCACGAGCGTGGTTGGCAATCCGTTCCAATACGCACGGCATTATCTCATCTGGGTTACGCTTGTCTGCGCTCTACCCCACATGGGGGGACGCCCTCATAAGGATAGCCTGGTAACGCTCACAACCAAACAGATGAATCGGAGAAAGAACGCGAGACAAATCCTAGTAGGCCTTGGTCGTTTGTCACAACGCCTTGCGCACGAAAACGGGATCACCTCCAAATCCTAAAAAAATTATTAATTAACAAACACAAGCGCGCTCGGCCAACATTAGCTTCATTTAGAAGAAATTTCACAAGTCTTGAACGAGGGCAGTCTCTCAGTAAGACCCTCGTATTTACTCAAGACTTAGCAAAATTTCCAAGATTAAGAAGGAATTTCACAAGTCTTGAACTAGGACAGTCTCTCAGTAAGACCCTCGTATTTACTCAAGACTTAGCAAAATTTCCAAGATTAAGAAGGAATTTCACAAGTCTTGAATGAGGGCAGTCTCTCAGTAAGACACTCGTAACTACTCAAGACTTAGCAAAATTTCCTAAACGAATAAGCGAAAATGTTCACAAGTCTTGAATGAGGGCAGCCTCACAGTAAGGCCCCCATAATTACTCAAGACTTAGTAAAATTTGTCAAAGTTTTAAAAGACTTAGCTAAGTAATGCACTTTTTACTAAGTCAGTTACACACAAATCTTATTATTACAAGATTTTGTTACAAAAAGCGCAAGGTAAGAGTTTCACAATCCAGAAAACAAAAAAGACAGTATTATGAAAAGGAAGGATTTCATTAATGGAAGGCTTTTCGCCAAATGTTACAAAATTAAGGCTCAAAGGCCCATGACATTCTTACAAAAGGAAAGACGCTAAGTTAGGAGAAGAAGAGTTGTAACACAAGCTAGGCGGAACTTCAGGACCCTGAACCACCAGTTCATCCAGAACCACCAAGATATTTTGAGCTGCAGGACCCTGAACTGGGCATTTTCCTCTTGGAGTTGGGCCGCTGGAGGCTCAGGCTCATTGATTCCAGGCGCTTGGGGAGCGTTAGGCTCATTGGCATTATTGGTCGGGATGAGGACATCTTCAACATCAAGAAAGGGAGCATTGGCAATGGGCGCTTGGGGCTCGTTTACTGGAGGGTTCTCCGCGTTGCTATTCCCCTCGTTCTGAGCCGCTTGGGAGGCTTCTTCTGGAGGATGGGCCGTCATGTACTCATCCTGTATAAGAGTGACCAAGAAGCCGTATTCCGGTTCAGATATGTTGACTTCAGGGTCATCACGGTCGTCGTCATCCTCCTCGCATCGCTCGTTGAACATGAGCCCCGTGCCTTCTGCCCCACGAATGACCGGATCCGTCAAGCCCTTGTGGATGCCTTGCTCAATGGCCAAGTTGAAGGCCTTTTGAGCCTCATCTAAACAGTGGAGAGAGGCTGCAAAATTGAACGCTTTAGAGTGACAGAATTTGATGAGCGCCTCCTTGTTTGATCGCTCGAAACTTTGAGGCCATTGGTTCATGGTATCAGTAAATTTTCTTTCTGCATCCAGAGCCCTCGTCTTCCCACCATCACGCTCGGCCTTAAGCTTGTTGTGATTCTCATCCAGCTATTTGAACTGGTCGAGCCAACTCCTTCGAGCGGTTTTCGCATTCTTGAAGTCATCTCGCAAACTTTTCACCTCGGCCTCCATTTTGTAGTACTCCTCCTTGAGGGAAATATACAGGGCCTTTTCCGTGTCCAGTTCCTCCTGAAGCTGGGTAGGATCGTTCGAGCGTACCATTTTCTTATATTTCGCCTTCCGGTCAGCATAAACCGTGGTACGCATTTGGATGTTCCTCGCCCTCGAGAGCACTTGCTGCACGGGCTCGAAAGAATGAAAGTGTTAGCAAAAATATGGGAAAATAACACCTTCCAAAGATAATGAAATTACAAGGGAAGGAAAACTTACGGAGATAAGGGCGTGGACCATGTCGCTCGTCACCTTCTCCACAGACTCAGAGTACAGGTGCTTATGGTCCGCAGAAAATTGGGCCCTCTCATATATACTTTGGCTGATAGTCTGGGCCACTGTCCCGTGCCTCAGCAATACGTCACCCCCATCAGTGGAGCCCTTGTAGCTCCTGTCCCCCTTACGGTCGAATTCCCATAAATGCTCCTCTTCCGAGGAGGAAGTTTCGCCATCACCGCCCTTAGGGCCTTCCACAACTTGCTTGCCCTTGCCTGTTATCACGAACGCATCGGGCATCCTCTTCCTCTTACGGGAGGGTTGGTTAGAGCCCTCCTGAACCTCATTTATTACCACGCTCGTAGAGGGCCTCGTTTGGTTGACAGCATTAGGATTGGGCCCCCTCGGATCTGCAGCGGATGGAGGCCGTACCACCAGGCGATATTCAGTATTCGCCGCTCTAATCTCCCCTCGGCCTTGGGGCCCTTGAGCGCTAGGGGTGGCGCTTGAGCTAGAGCCTCGGTGGCCACCACGACCGTCGCCTCGGCCTGCACCACGGCCTCGGGGGTTTTGTTGGTCATCCTATTGAGCCTGACGCCTGTTAGCGTTGGCAAAGCGAGCGGCTTGTCTGATTCCTCCAGCCATCTCTAAAATTTCTACTCCTGCAAGGAAGGCGAAAACGAGGGTTAGGAACCCTTAAATGTATCTTATAGAATACAAGTTACAAAAACAAAACATGGTTAGCATCCCTATCTAAAAATTAGCGCCCTAAAATCTAACCATCTCTCTCCACATCTCGATCGGGAGGGTTGCTGAGATAGTGAGGATCGTTAGTAAGTCCGCAGAGAAACATAAGCTCCGCATCATCTATCCAGTCTTTGGCGCGAATTAGGCGGCCCTCGTCCCTCAACACCTTAGCCAAGTTCTTGGCCCAATCCTTTGGGAAGGCAGATTCTAAGCGATTATTTACGAGGGATCCCTTCCCATGAGTTATCCACTCTCGGGCCACCCCGAAATCATCATCTTCTGGGGCTTTGGCGAACATGTATTTCTCCTTCCAATCAGGGCCATAAGTGGTTGAGGGAGAATTAATCAGCTTCAAGTGGGCCTTTGCTTGGATGTAATAGAAGTAACCCGCCTCCGGTGACGAGCGTTGTGAGCTCACTACTTGGAAAAGAGCATTGAAATTCCGCATAAAGGGCTCGAATCCAGCGCATTTCATGAGGATCACGAAGCTGGATATCAGAGCGAGGCCGTTGGGCACAATTTGTGAAGGGAAAAGATTCAAATCATTTAGAATAGAGGCCACCGACACTGGAATTGGAAACCGTAGGCCCCCCGAGCCAATTGCATCCATGTATACCGCCATCTCGCCAGGTGGGGGATGATTGGCACGCTCGTGTTTGGCCGGAATTCTCCATTTGAAACGCTCATCCCAGTGGATGGGGGCCATGACAGACTTTATCTCCCCCAGAGTGATGGTGCTAGGGGTTTCGTCCGGGGTGCGGTCGGTCGTCTACATGCCCGAGCCTTCACCCTCGTTGGGCTTTCTTGGCTTTCTTGGTTTTCTTGCCCTTGCCCTTGTCACGGGACCTTTCAGAGGGCCCCGCTACTTCCTCGGTTTCCAGAGCCGGAGCGGCGATGACCACCGTCACTGTATGGCGATGGGGGTGAGTTGCGCTCTCGGTTATTGGGAGAGTCACTCCCTGCCTCTCCGCCTCCATTACTAAGTTCATCTCTTCAAAGAGAGGCTCAACCCCATCTGGGTCCCTTTCATCTACGCCCATCACGGCCTCGTCCAACTCTTCGTCCCTAGGAGAGCCCGGCGGAGACGAACTTTGGGTAGCCATGTCTTCCACTTCGCTTGAGGAAATACTAAATCCTAATTTGGTTCTAAGGTTAGCAAAGTTAGAAGAATTTCACCGGTGATTACCTTGAGTTTTCTGGAAAAGCTTGAAGAAGGTTTGGGATGCTCTGAAACTTGCTTGCAAAGAGTTTTTCTGCAAATGTCTGCTTTAGAGATATGTTTGCGTAAAAGGTGGAATGGGTACCGAATCCCTTATTTATAGGGATGGAAGGTGGTATGTCTCTGGCAAAAAATTCAAAATAGCAATCATTTCCCGCCTAGGAAACCGTTCACTTTATTGAACCGTCACGTACTTCCCAAGACTCACGCACCCCACGCGCATCAGCATTTAATGCTTAGACGCTCCAAATGGTCAGAAGAAAGGACTGCATTTAATGCAAGGACGTTACAAGCGGTCAGTTGAATAGACCGCATTTATGGCGCAATCAGAAGGATGATTGCTCAACACGCCAGGCCTCATTCGAGCGCCATGCTCGACGGATTGTATTGACAAGAATTCTACAGTCCTTATCCCTAAGGACTACAGAATTGGGGGGCAAAATGATGGGGTCAAAATACGCTCGTCCCACGTTTTGACACGTGGTCACTCAAGAAGACGAAACCTGTCCTTTCGTGATTGAGGCTATTAAATACGAGCGCTCGGACCCTAAAGCGTCAAGGACACGTGTCAACTCCGCTATGCGTGCAAGTGACCAACCTCACCTCTCTACGACGAGCGCGAATTCATTCTACGCGGCTAACATTCCAATTAGACAAGGGAGCCCTCTTCGAGCGCTGCATACCCTCAGAGAGGTTCCCCCTCCAACTTATTACACAAGCCTTGGCCTTCATCCCCTAGCGGATTCCTTAGCCTCCAAGGCTCTTGGTTGACACGAGCGTGCTCTTGAGCCCTCGTAACCAACCCCTAAAACGGCTCTCTGACACACCGTACATGCCCGCACACCTACCACTGTTGCCAACACCAACTTTCACCAGCTTTTGCAGGGAAGATTCCTCCTAGGTTTCTCTCGCAATGTCACGTGTTAGGGCAACATTCGGCCAGGACCACACGGCGCAAATGACCAAAGGGTCCCTGACCCTCAACTATAAATATGCAAGGTCATCTTCTCCACTGTAAGCAACTTCCATTACTGCAACTCCTTACTCAGCATTTTATCTCTTTCAGATCTTCATCTGACTTGAGCGTCGGAGAGCCAAACTGGGAATCACCCCAGTTCCCCCAGCTTGGTCTTTTGACTTTTGTCTGTGTGTTTGTCCTAGCAGGTAGAACCCCCATCTTTTCCGGCGATCTTCCAGTAGTTTCCTTACCTAAACAAATTTTAAAGTGATTAAACTCTGTACCCCATATTAAAACCCATCAGAATCTCTCTCATATATCGAACTCATCTGATAATGTGTGTGCCCCATGTCTCCAATATGAGCCTTTTTGAAACGTTAATTAGGGTTGTTTCAAATTAGTGGCTCTCATGTGGAACAATTTTGGACTGGACTTTGCCCATCTTGCTAAGGAACACTTTAATTGAAGTCACATGTATATATTGTAGCCGGCATTCGAAGCAACTCACATGCATGTCAACTATTCTCTCTTTCTACATGGATCTAACAAGTATCATATATAATGGTTACTTGATCTAAATAGTTAAAGGATTCTTTTATTAAGATAATGACCTTGGATTTGTATCCCTCCGATTAGTTTGGGAGTGTGTACCATCGTTTGCACCCCTCGGCGTCTAAATCATGGTTAGGGGTATAAATGGATGCTAAACGGATCAAATGTATAATCACCACATCCTTATCCATTTATGCATCAGACGGATACGAATAATATTCTCTTTAAACAGATATAGGTAATATCCTCTATAAACGGATATAAATTGGATATGGATCAGATCTTAATCGAACTTTTAACTATTCATTTATAATATAAATTATTTAATAATTATATAACTTTGAATGTATATATTTCCGATAGAGAGAGAAATAATGACTATGTAAATGTATATATGTCATTTTCATTTTTAGCTAAGGTAGAGAAATGACTTAATTATAAATTTTGTCCTATAATTACTTTGAAATATAATAATTTAATTAATAATATAATATATGTTATTATAGTATCTTCTTAGACAGATAAAGAAATAATAATATAATATATATAAAGAAATAATAATATAATATATAATAAATACTGAGAATTATTTTTTTCTTTTAATAAATGCACTAAAAAATTATTTAACACCTAAAAAAACTATTATATATTCACACACTTGTGTATGTGCATTAAAAAAATGTGTGTATATACTATATACATATATTCCAATATAATATAGTCTTTATCGAATACAGATTATGGATAATTAAATTAGATAACGAATTTATTTATGGACATTTAAACAGAGCGGATATTAAACAGAGCGAATGTGTGATTATCATATCTTTATCCGTTTATAATTCGAATGTTTATAATTGAACACAAATAATATCCTCTTTAAACTGATAAGGATAATATCCTCTTTAAACGAATTCAAATACGAAATCAAATTATCGAATATTCATTTATATCCTTAGTCATACCATTCTCTGCTTACATGGCAAAAATATTTACCATCAAGTGTTACGGTGTTAAAATAATTTTTGTAAAAGTGTTGCATTTTAAATTTTTTTGATAAACAACTATTATTATTAGATAGTTTTACATCTTAGTATTTTGATTCAATTCAAATTCTTAATAAGATATAAAAAAAAACTAAAAAGAAAAAATGGAAAACGGAAATTTTTTAATGATACATTAACTTCCCCTTTTTTCCCATTGAAACTTAATATTTCATCATTACCCCTTATATTTTTATATTTTGCAAGTATTTAATCTCGCCCCCTCAATTCAAATCCCATGAAAAGAGACAGACTATACTTAATTCTTTAAGATGTTAGGAATTTGAAAGCTACTTATTAAAAAAAACTCTTGAAGAGAGTCTTTCTTATTACTCACTCGAATCCAAATGGGATATAAAAAAACAAAATGAAACAATTATTAGTAAAAACACAAAACAAACATAAAATTAGAAAAATGTAACATGTGGAACTAATGTAAGCCTATTCTAAGGCTCAAAGTGAGGACTTTGGAGTTTGGCTGCAAAATATTTGAAAATGAAGCTCTCTCCCTTTGATTTGAGGATGGTGGTTACATCACAAAGCAGAGTCGCCAGCTCTAGAAAGTAGGAATACCACATATGCATACAGTCAGAATCACCAATTCTAAATTGCAAAACGATTAAAGCATTTTAGGCACTGCTTTATGACAGCAATATTTAATAGCCTTAAAACATGGACTGTCCATAAAAAGGTTCTTATCCTAAACCTTTTTTGTCCACTGAATACTTCAGCCATCCGATAGATCAACAAAATTTAGAAAAAATAGATCAAAGGATAATTAAAGAAAATAAACAAGGTAAAAAGTCAAACTTTCTGATGC
Source organism: Lantana camara (assembly GCA_037501455.1). Taxonomy (NCBI): domain Eukaryota; kingdom Viridiplantae; phylum Streptophyta; class Magnoliopsida; order Lamiales; family Verbenaceae; genus Lantana; species Lantana camara. Next base: position 117,126,598 of record CM074857.1, read on the forward strand.
AGTTTTGTTCAAAAGCTAATGTCTTCACATGTGTGTGTCTGTGAGAGAGAAGGGACACACCTAGTTTGAGAATCAGCCAACTTTAGGTTTTGATGACAGAAAGCTGAGTCATTCATGCAACTGAAATTTTCAGCCCAACTAACCATCTCTTTTTTCCTTTTTGTATAAATAGGAGTAAACCTAAGCAAGGTTGGATCAGAACAAGTTTCTGGAGTTGTTTCAACACTGTTAAGCAAGAATGGAGCTAAAACACAGAAAATCCAGAATTGTGAAGAAAGTTAATGTGCAAAACGAACATGTCATTGGGATTCCGACAATGAGTTTATCAGAATATGCATTCTCTTTCAAGAGTTTACCTGATCCTGCTGATCACTGCCAAATTATGCCTTCTCCTTCCAAACATTATGCAAAGATTAGACAAAGTAAGCCTTTCTTTTCATGATTACTATAAGCCGTCATCAAGAAATTTACATTTTGAGAGTTAAAAGTTTGAATGTTTACTAATTAATGTGATTTTTTGGCGGAAATACAGGTAGAAAAGGTTCAGTGGTTACTAAGATGATCAAACTCGGAGAAAGAATGGATAGTTTTGCTCAAGGAATCAAAGAGCACGGTAACTACTTACAGACACCCTCTTGCACGTTTAGATTTATATTAAAAAAAAAAAAAATGGTAACATTATTCTTACATACAAAAACAACTTGAAAATTTTGCAAAATCTAAATCATGTAAGCTGAAAATAAAGTTATAAGGGAGGTATGTGTATTTTTGGAAAATAAGAGGAGATATATTTGCAATAGCATATAGTTGCAGGGAAGTTGCTGTAATGATTGCTAATTTCAATTCATGAATTTTCCAGTGAGATTAGGACCGAAGTTGAGTGAAACGGTGAAAGGAAAATTAAGGCTTGGGGCAAGAATCCTGCAAATTGGAGGATTGGAAAAAGTTTTCAAGCAGAAGTTCAACATCACAGATTCTGAAAAGCTGAAAAGTGCTTCTCAGTGTTATTTATCAACCACGGTCGGTCCCATAGCCGGACTCCTCTTCATTTCGAATGAAAAAGTAGCATTCTGCAGCGATAGATCGATCAGAGTATCTTCTCCATCTGGAAAGCTAATAAAACTACACTACAAAGTGATGATTCCAATTCAAAAAATCAAGAAAGCCGTCAAAAGTGAGAATGTGCAAAAACCAACACAGAAGTATGTGCAGTTAGTGACAGAGGACAATTTTGAGTTCTGGTTTATGGGATTTTTAAACCATCAAAGAACATTAATGTACTTGCAGCAAGAAATTCATCAAGCTAGATACTGAGGTTTTAGGCTGAATAGATAATATGAGATGATCCTTTACTTCTCTTCACCGATCTTCTGATAGATGTTCATGAAAGAAACCAATAGCTATAGGCACTGATATAATATCTGTACAAATTTGTAGAGACTATCAGGCTCGTTTCTCGACAGTAACAAATTCACGTTCTGTGAAAGGTATTCGAGTAAAAAGTAAGAAATTACTTTACTCTGGTATTTACGGAATATTTAAATTTATATTAGAAGATCATTAAACAACAGAAATAGTGAATTTCAAATTACGAAAATGAGTGTCAAGAAAACAATTAACCTTATATTTATTTCTTGCTATTACATTTGATTGTGTTGAGAATAGGAGGTCGATCTGATGACCAGTCAATATTCGATCTGTCAAGTATTTGTAACTTGGGATCTTAATCGACCTGAAAAACTTAGATAAGAAAGGGGTGAACTAGCGGGGGTTTAACCAGCGACGACGCCCCTTCGGCGCGTAAGTCTGTTTCGATTTATGAGGTGGAAAACAGTTATGGTGATCAAATGCGATTAAATACAAGTACCTAACATTGTTCTCGGCAGGGGTATTTATTGTAGAGCCTTGAACATGCACAAATCACACACTAAGGGTGCAGCGAGAAATGAGTATCTTCCTACTTGACTATATTGCCGTTTTCAACCTGACAGGATTAGGGCTACAAACGTGCCGAGTTTTGCCTAAAATAGTAGGCATCAGCTTGAACTTAATTTTTTTTTGTCCTAACTCGAGCTCGGTGATCAGCTTGGCTGCTTACGGCTTGAACCCACCTCGCCCCTAGCTCAGGATCGGATCGGATCGTCAGAACCAGTTCGGGATTGGGCTTGAACTTGAACTTGAACTCGAACTCGAACTCGAACTCGAACTCGGGCTCGATGCCGGAAAATGTATAAAAAAATTTATCACACTTAAATATATAATGTATGAGATATATTTAGTGCATTTAAAAAAAAAAAACACATATGATATAATATAACATAAACCTATTATAATATATGATATATTAATATATTATCTTATTTGATCATATACGTTGATAAACTAAATATTATTAAAATTCACGACATAATATATATTTATCATATATCTATTATATTATTAAATAAGATACATTAGTATCTCATATATTATTAATATACATACATATGCTATTATATAATATATAATACATAATTACAAATTATTTTACTAAAGCACAGTACCATACAAGTTAATAAACTATATAATTATCAATTAGAGATACAAATCTAATACACAAAATGTCTATTTAGTCCATGATTAAAAATATGTATACATATATAATATTGTATAAAGCAATATATGATTGATATTATCTTATCAAACTATATACTTTGAAAAATTAAATATTTTTAAGATTTTAAGACACATGATATACTATGGTCTATATGAAATATAAATGTACATTTATATAACATTATATTGGCCCATATATAATTAACAAAATTATATGTGTAATATTTTATTTTTTTTTGGTCGAAATATGTGTAATATATGATATGTATTTAATACATTATTTAAATTTTAAATCATATAATTATATAATAAAATATATAGTTGTATAGATATATAATACATATATTATAAATTAAATATATATTAATATAAACGTTATATGTATATATAGTATAGAAGATATATTTATATATGATAAAAAATATAATATAAATACATACACATATATGTAACGCCAGGCATGCAATCCACGAGCCTAAACACATAAGGATCGAGATTGACTCGATATCTAGATCGGGCTCGTCGGAGAGACGGAGACCAACTCGAGCTTGATCCACTACGATTTCAAATCGAGCCATCTTGGTTCTCCAAGCTCATGAGCTAGCTCGACTCGGTTGCAGTCCTAGACAGGATGGCACGTTAACTTCGTCTTACCCATTTTGACCAAATTCATACATACACCATTTAATGCTAGGCAGCAGTTAGATATGTGGGTTCAAAGATTGACACGTGTCCAGTGACCTCTTGGTTTGGGTCTCAACGACCTACCGACCTCATCAATTTGGGGAAATTACTATATTTTACATTAATTTGCTAAGTGCAATTGGAGTTGGTAAAATGTTGGTGTGATTGTCATCTCCGTATCATATTTATATCCATAAGATGCACATTTCCGCATTCATCTCATATTATTGTAGTTCCAGATCTTGCTCCAGATTAGGATTATTATCGAGATAGCGCTCCAAATTAGGGTCCCTACTAATACAACATCCAACTTTCACAAGGCTAAAAAGATCTAAAATGCTACTCTAGTCTCTACCAACAAAAAAAAAAAAGCCCATCGTCATAACAATCATCATAAATATCAAAAGGTTTCTTACAAAATCTAAACTTTGATCAATTCATATGAGATGAACTTGGGTTACCTTGTGACTTTACATAGTTCACATTGTTGTTAGGGAAAATTAGGAGATTTACACATAGTGAAAGTTTACGGTTTTTTAATATATATATATTTTTTAACAACTATTACATATAATTTGTTCATAAATGGAAGTCCAACTCAAATCCTTAGATATTGGGTTTCATCATTTTCAGAAAGAACAAAAAAAAAAAAAAAAAAAACATCTTTTTCAGCAAAAATTCATATCCTTCTGTCCCACATTGGTAGATATTGTCTTCAATTTGACTTAACCTTAAGATATATTATTGGCATTTACGCTTTTGAAAATGTTGCTGCAAATTGACCATTCCATGGGGCAAGATTTTCGGTTGAAATGCCTTTACACATCAAGATAACCTTTGATACATTAGATAAGGTGAAAAGAAGATTACATGGAAAAAAACCCCGTTAATTGTTTTGTCTTTAATTTTAAGTTAGATAGAATTTCTGTTAATAGGTGTAAGTATTAGATACTTACAACAATTGGTCAGTTGAAAATTATTAAGAGTGATTCGTTTTGACAAACAAACATTTCAATTATTTCAAAAATAGATATATAATTTTAATTTTTTTATAAACTTAATTAAGGTTGAACGACTGGCCGACTGCACAGTCTAATCTCCTTCTCCTCTCTCTCAACAATGATCAAACTTCTATCGTTTAATTAAAAATAAAAGAATCTCTCTCACTCATATATCGAACTCATTTGATAATGTGTGTGCCCCATGTCCCAATATGAGCCATTTTAGAACGTTGATTAATAGGCTTGTTTCAAATTAGTGGCTCTCATGTGGAACAATTTTGGACTTTACTTAGCCCATCTTGCTAAGGAACACTTTAATTGAAGTCACATATATATATGTGGTACCCTTTTCAAGATTTCCATATTGTAGCCGGCATTGGAAGCAACTCGATCACATGCATGTAAACTATTCTCTCTTTCTACGTGGATCTAACATGTATCATATATAGTGCTAACCATTCAAGTAGTAAAAGGTTTTTTCTCCAAGATAATTACTAAAAATTCGAATCATTCTAATCACTTTGAGAGTGTATGATAATAAAAAAAATAAAAAAAAAAAACCCGTATATCATATATAATAATTACTGGTTAATAAGGATAAGAAAGTTAATAAGAGTCAACTGTGGTCTTACATCCCAAAAATATTTACCATCAAGTGTATGGCATTGATAGTTAAGTGCTATGTTAATTTTTCCAGAAGTTTTGAATTTAAATTTTTGGATACACAAATATCATTGATAGAGAGAGTTTCACGTCTTAATATTTTGATTCAAATCAAACGCATAATAAGATATAAAAAAAAAAAAAAAAAACTAAAAAGAAAAGGAAAATGGAAAAATTCGAATGAGACATTTAACTTCCCCTTTTTTTCCCATTCAAACTTAATATTTTATCATTATCCCTTATATTTTTATATTTCGTAAGTATTCAATCTCACCCCCTCAATTCAAATCCCATGAAAAGAGACATACATTACTTAATTCTTTTAAAGATTAGGGTTTGAAAACTACTTATTAAAAAAGACTCTTTATGAGAGTCTTCCTTATTACTCACTCGAACCGAAATAAATGGGATATAGAAAAACAAAATGAAAAAAATTATTTATTTTATCCAGATTAGTAAAAACACAAAACAAACATAAAATTTTAAAAAAAAAATGTAACATGTGGAAGTAATGTAAGTCTATTCTAAGGCTCAAAGTGAGGACTTTGGATGCAAAATATTTGAAAATGAAACTCTCTCCCTTTGATTTGAGGATGGTGGTTACATCACAAAGCAGAGTTGCCAGCTCTAGGAAAGTAGGAATACCACATATGCATACAGTCAGAATCACCAATTCTAAATTGCATGCAAAGCATTTTAGGCACTGCTTTATCACATCAATATTTAATAGCCTTAAAACATGGTCTGTCCATAAAAAGGGTCTTATCCCAAACCTTTTTTGTCCACTGAACATCAGCCATCAGATAGATCAACAAAATTTAGAAAAAATAGATCAAAGGATAATTAAAGAAAATAAACAAGGTAAAAAGTCAAACTTTCTGATGCAGTTTTGTTCAAAAGCTAATGTCTTCACATGTGTGTGTCTGTGAGAGAGAAGGGACACACCTAGTTTGAGAATCAGCCAACTTTAGGTTTTGATGACAGAAAGCTGAGTCATTCATGCAACTGAAATTTTGAGCCCAACCAACCATCTCTTTCTTCCTCCTTGTATAAATAGGAGTAATCCTAAGCAAGGTCGGATCAGAACAAGTTTCTGGAGTTGTTTTAACACTGTTGAGCAAGAATGGAGCTAAAACACAGAAAATCCAGAATTGTGAAGAAAGTTAATGTGCAAAACGAACATGTCATTGGGATTCCGATAATGAGTTTATCAGAATATGCATTCTCTTTCAAAAGTTTACCTGATCCTGCTGATCACTGCCAAATTATGCCTTCTCCTTCCAAACATTATGCCAAGATTGGACAAAGTAAGCCTTTCTTTTCTGGATTACTATAAGCCTTCATCAAGAAATTTACATTTTGAAGTTTGAATCTTTACTAATTAATGTGATTTTTTGGTGGAAATACAGGTAGAAAAGGTTCAGTGGTTACTAAGATGATCAAACTCGGAGAAAGAATGGATAGTTTGGCTCAAGGAATCAAAGACCATGGTAAGTAACTACTTAAAGATACCCTTTATTGTGTCATCTTTGAAATTTAGTCTAAACTACAAAACGGGTTTTCAAAAACATGGATGACATTACCTAAACATACATAATAATAACCCGAGGGTGTAACTGTAAGGTGATAGCTTGTTACAAGGGAGGTATTTGTGATTTTGAAAACTAAAAGGAGATATCTTATTTATAACTAATTAAAATCTATGAATTTTGCAGTGACATTAGGACCAAAGTTGACTGAAACGGTGAAGGGAAAATTAAGGCTGGTGGCAAGAATCCTTCAAGTTGGAGGATTGGAAAAAGTTTTCAAGCAGAAGTTCAACATCACAGATTCTGAAAAGCTGAAAAGTGCTTCTCAGTGTTATTTATCAACCACAGCCGGTCCCATAGCCGGACTCCTCTTCATTTCGAATGAAAGAGTAGCATTCTGCAGTGATATAACGATTAAACTATCCTCTCCATCTGGAAAGATAATAAAACTACACTACAAAGTGATGATTCCATTACGAAAAATCAAGAAGGCGGTCGAAAGTGAAAATGTGCAAAAACCAACACAGAAGTACTTGCAGTTAGTGACAGAGGACAATTTTGAGTTCTGGTTTATGGGATTTTTAAACCATCAAAGAACGTTAAAGTACTTGCAGCAAGAAATTCATCAAGATAGATATTGAGATTTTAGGCCGAATAGATAATATGAGATGATCCTTTACTTCTCTTCACCTATCGTCTTCTGATAGATGTTCATGAAAGAAACTAATAGCTATAGCCACTGATATAATATCTGTACAAACTTGTAGAGACTATCAGGCTCGTTTTTTCGGGCAGTAAAGAGCTCACGTTCTGTGAAAGATATTCGAGCAAAAAGTAAGAAAAAACTTTACTCGAGTATTTACGGAATATTTAAATGTACATTAGAAGATCATTCAACAACACAAATAGTGAATTTCAAATTACGAAAACGAGTTTCTGAGAAAACAATTAATCTTTTATCTATTTCTTGCTATTACATTTGATTGTGTTGAGAATTGGAGGTCAATTTGATGACTTGTCAATGTCGGATTTGTCAAGTATTTGTAACGTGGTGGGATCTTATTCAACTTGAAAAACTTAAACAAGAAAGGGGTGAACCATCCGGTGATTTAATCAGTGACGTCTTACGCTCAAGTCAGTTCCGATTTATGAGGTGGAGAACAATTATGGAGTTCGGATGCAATTAAATGCACGTGTCAAACATTGTTTACGGCATGATATTTATATTAGAGCCTTAAATAATAAATATTGGGTTAAATCTGCAGAAAGCTTAACCTGAAAAACCGCTTATAGATAGAGAATATTTGGGGAGAGAAAGTGAGAAAGCAAAGAGAGAGACAAGAGAGAGAATACGACACAAAAAAGACTAAGAGCTCGTTTACTTTTACGTAATCTGACAGATAAAATTAATTAACACTCAAAATCTATCATTTACTTTTCATGTTGGTTTTTCTGCCAAAATCTCTTCGGCCCGTAGGATAGAGAAGATTTTATTGGTTTTCTTTCACATGGTAAAATACCGTGTTTGAGAAATCATGATTTTTATCGGTATTGGTAATTTATTTATTTACCCAAATCTTTGATTTATTTACAATAATTTGCCATTATTATTTATTAAAAAATAAATAATGGCTATTATCTATAATCTATAAGCAAGACCAACAATTAACAATCGTTTGGTCTTTGGAAGGACTCTTGAATTCTTTTCTTTTCTTTTTATTTATTTATTTATTTATTCGTTTCTTATTATTTGTTTATTTGATTATCGCTCCAACATCTTCATAACTCCTCTCTTCTCTTATCCACATCAATTCTTTTTTTTTTTTTTGGTCTTGTATTCCTTTTTTTTTCTTTGATATATAAATTTTATCTTTTTTTTTTTTTAAATCGTAATTTAATAATTATATTAATATTAACTATAAAATATATATTAAAATGAAAATTAATTTTTATATATTTAAATAATAATATTTTTTTTTTATAGAAGTTACTAATTTTTTTAAACCTATAAGCATCATTAGTTACTATTATCTATAATTTTTTATTAATTGATAGCATCATTAATTGCTATTATTTATAAAAATAAACTTAAAAACTGACACTCAATTAATATAATGTGATTTTAAATTTGTTTAATAATATTATTATCAAGAAAAAAATTACTTTTACGTAAAAAAATTGTCTAAAAATAATATTTTTTTCATCGTATTTAGAAGAAGGAAAAATGTATAATATGTATGCCAATGGTAAAAAAAAAAAAAAAAAAAAAATAATATATATATATATATATATATATATATATATATATATATATATTAAATGAGATAAGTATATGTCTATTTTGGTAAAATTACTATTTAAATTAATTATCTTCACATGTAAAGTAAACAATTAATTCAAGAAAACATGATATTTATCTTTAAAAGTAAATAATAGATAATGACTAATTAATCCATTGAAAAAACCTCCATTATTCTATCTGTCCAAAACCTTTCCCGGGAAAGTAAACGACTTCTAAATTGATTTTATCAAACTTGGGGAAATTCAATATCCCACTTTACATAGCAAGGAATCAGTACTAAACGTTCATCACAACCCAACAACTAATATAACTAATTAATTATAATGTTAATAAAAGACGTAATGAAAAATTAGAAAAAAATATATCAACTCTATAAGTGAGATACATTTTGATCAACTCTAGCTTCATGACAAAAACAAAATTAGGGTTTTTAATATATATATTTTTAACAACTATATATTACAAATAATTTGTTCATAAATGAAAGTCCAACTCAAATCCTCAGATATTGGGTTTCATCTTTTTCAGCAAAAATTCATATCCTTCTGTCCCTCATTGGTAGATATATATTGTCTTCAATTTGACTTAACCTTAATAATATATTATTGGGATTTGGGATTTACGCTTTTGAAAATGCTGCTGCAAATTGACCATTCCATGTCGCAAGATTTTCGATTGAATGCCTTTACACATCAAGATAACGTTTGATACATTAGATAAAGGTGAAAAGATGATTAGACCCGTTAAATGTTTTGTCTTTAATTTTTAAGTTGATAGAATTTCAATTCATAGATACATATATATACTTAAAATTATATTATTTACTCATTTCTAGAAAATTATTTATTTATTTCTAGAGTCGGTCAGTCGGAAATTATTAATTGAGCTAAATTAAACATGTACGAAATATGAAAAGTGATTCATTTTGACAAACAAACATTTCAATTATTTCAAAAATAGATTTATTGATACAAAATTTAGTTTTTTTATAAGTTTAATTAAGATTGAGCAACTGTACCGTTTAATCTCCTTCTCCTCTCTCTCAACAATGATCAAACTTCTATTGCTTAATTAAAAATAAATGAATCTCTCCCACTCATATATCAAACTCCTCTGATAATGTGTGTGCCCCATGTCTCCATATGAGCCTTTTTGGAACGTTAATTAGGGTTGTTTCAAATTAGTGGCTTTCATGTGGAACAATTTTGGACTGGATTTTACCCATCTTGCTAAGCAACACTTTAATTGAAGTCACATATATATGTGGTTCCCTTTTCAAGATTTACATATTGTAGCCGGCATTGGAAGCAACTCACATGCATGTCAACTATTCTCTCTTTCTACGTGGATCTAACATGTATCATATATTGTTAGAACATGGTATTCGGGAAAGCTTTTCTTTGTATTCATTGAGAATCATATTTTCGTATATCCAAAGTACAAGAGTCAAGGAAAATATATAACAACTATCCGGGAATAAATCCCTACAAATCAGGCCTATCTAAATCAATTAGGGATGTGGTCAATCATCCCATAAATAGGTGATCTCTAACACTCCCCCTCAAGTTAAGTGATTGAGTCGCCAATCATTAACTTGTTCAGCGCTGTCTTGAATATCTGTCCGGTGACTGCCTTGGTCAATATGTCAGCCAACTGATCTTCCGATCTGACAAACGGAATCGTGATGATACCACTCTCCAATTTTTCCTTGATGAAATGTCGATCAACCTCAACATGCTTAGTCCTGTCATGCTGGACTGGATTTTCGGAGATGCTGATAGCCGCTCTATTATCACACTTCAGGGAACTCGGGCCTGAAGGTGACATCCCAATCTCTGTCATCAATTTTCTCAGCCAAATTATCTCAGCCACTCCCTTTGCTATGCCCCTAAACTCTGCTTCTGCACTGGACAAAGCTACCACCTTCTGCTTCTTGCTCCGCCATGTCACTACATTTCCTCCGACCAGTGTAAAGAATCCAGAGGTGGATCTCCTGTCATTTGGGTTCCCAGCCCAATCTGCATCAATATAAGCCTCTATGTCAAGATGGTCGTGCCTCCTAAACATAATTCCTGTTCCAACTGTTCCTTTTAGATATCGGATGATCCGTTCTACCGCCTCCATATGTTTCTTCTGTGGCTGATGCATGAATTGGCTAACGATCCCCACGGCATACGCAATATCGGGCCTCGTATGGGACAAATAAATCAGTTTACCAACCAGGCGTTGGTACCTTTCCTTTTCGGTTGGCTCCCCATTCTCTTCTATCTTCAACCTATGATTTACCTGTATCGGTGTTTCCACAGGTTTGCAGTCGAGCATCCCTGTTTCAGCTAGTAGGTCCAAGACATACTTCCATTGTGAGATGAAGATCCCCTTATTTGACCGCAGAACCTCGATTCCCAGAAAATACTTCAGACCCCCGAGGTCCTTCATTTCGAATTCTTTGAAGAGACTTTCTCTGAGTTGGCTTATCTCTTCTGAATCACTTCCCGTTATGATCATGTCGTCCACATAGATAATCAAACAGGTGATCAAGTCTCCTCGTCTTTTCAGAAACAAGGTGTGGTCAGAGTTACTCTGTATGTACCCATGACGCTGCATAGCCAGGGTAAACCTACCAAACCAGGCGCGTGGTGACTGTTTCAATCCATACAAGGCTTTGCGGAGTCTGCACACTTCATTTCTCCCAAAGTCTCCTGCGAAACCCGGAGGGGGTTCCATGTATACCTCTTCTGTCAAGTCCCCATGTAGAAAGGCGTTCTTTACATCGAATTGATGGAGGGGCCAATTTTTGTTAGCAGCCACTGAAAGTAATACTCGAACAGTATCCAACTTCGCCACTGGAGAAAAAGTCTCAGAGTAGTCAATTCCGTACGTCTGCGTGTACCCCTTTGCCACCAATCGGGCTTTGTACCTCTCGACAGAGCCGTCCGCCTTATGTTTCACCGTGAACACCCATCTGCATCCAACCACCTTTTTTCCACTGGGTAGTTGGCATTTCTCCCAAGTTTCATTTTTTATCAGTGCTTCCATTTCTGTTCTCATAGCCTCCTCCCATTCTTTCTTTTGTTTGGCCTCTTGTACTGTTTTAGGGATCTGTTCCGCACAGAGGTTCCCAAAGAAAGCTTTAGCGACTTCGGACATGCTCCCCCTGACCATGTTTCCTATGGGATATTTGGTGGTGCGGGATCCACGATCAGGGGAGTATCTGTTGGGAGGAATCCCTCTGTTGCTTCGCTGAGGTAGAGAATACCTGTGACTCACCGTTACATTCTCCAAAACAGTATCAGCAGCATTTGTGGAATCAATATTATTATGAATAACAGAGAGGGAGTTAAGATTTTCGGTTACCTCGGTTTGGACATCATCCGGAGGAGGATCATTGGGCAGAGTTGAGATCGTGGTACTGAGGTCTTCATTGTTCTGCTCTGACTCAGAGTTAGAAATCGGATCGCTTGAATCAGGGTAGCTCAGCCAGTACAGGGATTCATTTTGTCTCTCCCCCTGAACACTGGACCGGGTGAGGAAGAAGTACTCAGTCTCCACAAAGTCACAATCCATAGTGACATGAATACGTTTACTGACAGGGTTGTAGCAACGATATCCCTTCTGATGAGGGGCATAACCCACAAAGACACATTTCGTTGCGCAGGGATCCAATTTAGTTCTTTCAGATTTGGGAATATGCACAAACACAGTGCATCCAAAGATCCGAGGTGGTAGGGTGAGATGAGGTGGTATGTTGGTTTGTGTTTGGAGGACAGTTAGGGGTGTCTTGTGGTCTAGGATTTTAGTGGGTAACCGGTTTGTCAAATAGGTTGCAGTGGCAACAGCTTCAGGCCAGAAGTGATTAGGAACGTGGGATTCGGTTAACAGGGCTCGAGTCATTTCCAGTATGGTTCGGTTCTTTCTTTCGCAAACACCATTTTGTTGTGGGGTGTTGGGGCAAGAGGTTTGGTGTATTAGGCCCTGTTCTCGAAAAAACATGTTCATCTCTTGATTAACAAATTCTCTCCCATTGTCTGACCTAAGTACTTTAATCTTGTGATTGAACTGTGTTTGCACCATCTTATAGAAAGCCACAAATGTATCAAACACCTCAGATTTGTGACGCAGAAAATATACCCAAGTCGTGCGCGAGAAATCATCAATAAATAGTATAAAATATCGAAACTGGCTTTGATTTGTAACCGGGGCGGGCCCCCAAACATCTGAGTGTACCAAAGAAAACACAGTCTCAACTCTAGTATTATTAGGCTTAAAGGAATTCCTATGACTCTTAGCAGCAAGACAAGTCTGACACGACAAGTTCATATTCTGATTATTCTTGAACAAAGTAGGAAATAATAATCTCAAATACCCAACTGAAGGATGTCCAAGACGGCGATGCCAGAGCCACAGTTGCGTATATGCTGTTCCAACTGAAAGGAGAGCTCTAGACGGGTTGTCCACCTCATCAACATAATACAATCCACCCCGCTCAGTACCACGCCCAATGATCTCCTTCGTATGAATGTCCTGTAACAAACAAAATCAAGGATATATCAGGGCTACGCAATTCAGTTCTTTCGTGATTTGGCTCAAGGAAAGTAATTTGCAGGATAAAGAGGGCATATGGAGACAATTGCTCAATTTCAGCTTAGGAGTAATACGAATTGATCCCTCTTTTTCAACCATAGCCAAATCTCCATTAGCAGTTTCAATATGAGATTTTTTCGGATTTATGGGTTCAATTAAATCACTTGAGTCATATGTCATAGAATCGGTTGCCCCACAATCGAAAATCCAATTTGAGAATCTATTAGTAGTGGTTTCGGTGTGGAAAGCACAACTATCATAATTCTGGGGTCCAATATGTAACTCTTGAGAATTGGGGGACCTTTTATCAAAAATTGGCACCATATTAAAAAGGGATTTAGGATTTGAGTCACCATTCTCAAACCCTTTACCTGCTGCGCCACTTTCCTCCTTCTTGTTATTTCCGTCGCTGTTGGTGAAGGCGATGCTAGCCCGTCCAACGATCGTCGCCGCTGCACCGGCGTCTCTCCGGATGACACCTGCAGCGGCACTCTCTGATCCAATATTTCCGGTCATTTTTCCATCGCCAATCGCGACGCTGGCTTGTCGGTTTCCTCTGTTCTCCCGTGATGATGTCCGGTGACCAGCGCTATCGTTGCTTCCGGCACCGTCTGAGTGGATGTTTTTTCGCCCAGCCTTCTCCTGAGTTCCATTCGATAAACTCTCTGAGTCAGGCCTGGGTTGTTGGTTTTGATTTTTATTTCTCAACCGATTTGCTATCTGGATTGAGAGATCTTGATTGGTTTCGGTTGGGTTTGACATGTTTGGTTGATGTTGGGGTTCAACAGATTTAGGGTTCGGGATTGGTAGGGACGATGATGACATTAGTACTGAGTCCCAGAGGTTCTAACACTGCTCTGATACCATGTTAGAACATGGTATTCGGGAAAGCTTTTCTGTGTATTCATTGAGAATCATATTTTCGTATATCCAAAGTACAAGAGTCAAGGAAAATATATAACAACTATCCGGGAATAAATCCCTACAAATCAGGCCTATCTAAATCAATTAGGGATGTGGTCAATCATCCCATAAATAGGTGATCTCTAACATATATAATGGTTACCGGGTGTAAATATATAGTTAAAGAATTCTTTCATTAGGATAATGGTCTTGGATTCAAATCCCTCTAATTAATTTGGGAGTGTGTATCATCGTTGCACCCCTCGGCGTCTAATTAATCATGGTTAGGGGTGTAAATGAATGCTAAACGAATCGAGTGTATAATCACCACATCCTTATCCGTTTATGAATCAGACGGATACGGATAATATTCTTTTTAAACGAATATAGATAGTGTTCTCTATAAACGGATATAGAACGAATATGGACGAATATCAAATTTTAATCGAATTTTCAATTATTCATTTATAGTATAAATTATTTAATAATTATATAACTTTGAATGTATATATTTAAGACAAATAGAGAAATAATGACTATGTACACATAATCACATATATATATGTCATTTTCATTTTTAGCTAAGGTAGAGATATGACTTAATTATAAATTTTATCATATAATTGATTTGAAATATAATAATTTCATCCATAACATAATATATGTGACTATATTTCAAAAATATTTACCATCAAGTGGTATAGCATTAATATTTCGGTGTTAAAATAATTTTTCTAAAAGTTTTGCATTTAAATTTTTTGGTACGCAACTACCATTGATAGAGAGTTTTAGGTCTTAGCATTTTGATTCAATTCAAACTCATAATAAGATATAAAAAAACTAAAAAAGAAGGAAAAACGAAAAAATTCGAGTGAGACATTAACTTCCCTTTTTTTCCCATTGAAACTTAATATTTCATCATTATCCCTTATATTATTATATTTTGTAAGCATTCAATCTCGACCCCTCAATTCAAATTCCATGAAAAGAAACAGACTTTACTCAATTCTTTAAAAGGTTTGGGATTCAAAAGCTACTTATTAAAAAAGATTTCTGACAAGAGTTTTACTTATTACTAACTCGAACCTAAATAAATGGGATATAAGAAAACAAAATGAAACAATTTATTTATTTTATCCGGGATAATATCAACAGCCCCCTGAGGTTTGGCAAAATTGCATATTACCCCCTGAGGTTTGAAAAATTACGAACTTCCCCCTGGACTGTTATCTCCTCCGTTAAATTTAACGGAATGTGCAAAATTTCCTATTTTGCCCCTAATATGCTGAAACTCAGGGGGATATATATAATAAAGAGCCCAAACGTAAGAACCGAAATTCTTAGCGGGTTTGATTTAAATAATTGAGTTTTGTATCTAACTAACATTTTTTTTTTTTTTTCAATGAATACTACTTAATGATATTTTAATATTTTTATGATAAACTAATTTCATACCTAGAGACTATGGATGCCTAATATTTTTCTGTACATATTGATCATGCATATTTAACGTTTGAAATAATTGTTTAAATGACTCTGACGAATATTTATGTGAATTTACTGATGCATGAATTTATTGATATTGGTCTGTTTGTTGTTATTTTCAATTTTGAGGTTCTGGTTTTTTTATATATATTTTTGTTTTGAGGAAAAAATTATTATAATTGTAAATAAATTATTTTAAATTAACTTTAAATAAATTTATACAAAATATATTTAAACTGAGATATAAATATAAGAGGGAATTTATAACTTTATATCATATTTCATAAAAATAAATATGCGTGGAATATCTAATTTAATTTATATATATAGATAAAATATTAAATATTAAATTAAACAACTTTTTAAATACAAAAAATCCAAAATTAACTAATATTACAATTATATCATTAAACTCTCAGTAAAATTACAATATACCCCCTAAGGGCATTTTTGGAATGTAAATATGAATTTAAATGGTGTGATTAACGATAGGTGAAATTCGTGAGAGAGAACGTAAATGTTAGGGGGGAGTTCGTAATTTCTCAAACCTCATGGGGTAATCTGAATTTCGCCAAACTTCAGGGGGCTATTCGTAACTATCCCTATTTTATCCAGATTAGTAAAAACACAAAACAAACATAAAATACAAATAATGTAACATGTGGAACTAATGTCAGCCTATTCTAAGCCTCAAATTGAGGACTTTGGATGCAAAATATTTGAAAATGAAGCTCTCTCCCTTTGATTTGAGGATGGTGGTTACATCACAAAGCAGAGTTGCCACCTCTAGAAAGTAGGAATACCACATATGCATAGTCAGAATCACCAATTCTAAATTGCAAAACGATTAAAGCATTTTAGGCACTGCTTTATGACATCAATATTTAATAGCCTTAAAACATGGACTGTCCATAAAAAGGGTCTTATCCCAAAAAAATTTTGTCCACTGAATACATCAGCCATCAGATAGATCAACAAAATTCAGAAAAAATAGATCAAATGATAGTTAAAGAAAAAAAGAAGGTAAAAAGATCAACTTTCTGATGCAGTTTTGTTCAAAAGCTAATGTCTTCACGTGTGTGTGTGTGTGTGTGTGTGAGAGAGAGAGAGAGAGAGAGAGGGGACACACCTAGTTTGGGAATCAGCCAACTTTAGGTTTTGATGACTGAAAGCTGAGTCATGCATGCAACTGAAAGTTTGAGCCCAACTAACCATCTCTTTTTTCCTCTTTGTATAAATAGGAGTAAGCCTAAGCAAGGTTGGATCAGAACAAGTTTCTGGAGTTGTTTAACACTGTTAAGCAAGAATAATGGAGCTAAAACACAGAAAATCCAGAATTGTGAAGAAAGTTAATTTGCAAAAGGAACATGTCATTGGGATTCCGATAATGAGTTTATCAGAATATGCATTCTCTTTCAAGAGTTTACCTGATCCTGCTGATCACTACCAAATTATGCCTTCTCCGTCCAAACATTATTCCAAGATTAGACAAAGTAAGCCTTTCTTTTCAGGATTATTAATAGCCCTAGCTCATCAAGAATTTACATTCTGAGAGTTAAAAGTTTGAATGTTTGCTAACTAATGTGAGTTTTTGATGAAAATACAGGTAGAAAAGGTTCAGTGGTTACTAAGATGATCAAACTCGGAGAAAGAATGGATAGTTTGGCTCAAGGAATCAAAGAGCATGGTAAGTAACTACTTAAAGATACCCTTTATTCTGTCATCTTTGAAATTTAGTCTAAACTACAAGAAGGGTTTTCAAAAACATGGATGACATTACCTAAACATACATAATAATAACCCGAGGGTGTAACTGTAAGGTGATAACTTGTTACAAGGGAAGTATTTGTGATTTTGAATACTAAAAGGAGATATTTTATTTATAACTAATTAAAATCTATGAATTTTGCAGTGACATTAGGACCAAAGTTGAGTGAAACGGTGAAGGGAAAATTAAGGCTGGGGGCAAGAATCCTTCAAGTTGGAGGATTGGAAAAAGTTTTCAAGCAGAAGTTCAACATCACAGATTCTGAAAAGCTGAAAAGTGCTTCTCAGTGTTATTTATCAACCACAGCCGGTCCCATAGCCGGACTCCTCTTCATTTCGAATGAAAGAGTAGCATTCTGCAGTGATAGATCGATTAAACTATCCTCTCCATCTGGAAAGATAATAAAACTACACTACAAAGTGATGATTCCATTACGAAAAATCAAGAAGGCAGTCGAAAGTGAAAATGTGCAAAAACCAACACAGAAGTATTTGCAGTTAGTGACAGAGGACAATTTTGAGTTCTGGTTTATGGGATTTTTAAACCATCGAAGAACGTTAAAGTACTTGCAGCAAGAAATTCATCAATCTAGATATTGAGATTTTAGGCCGAATAGATAATATGAGATGATCCTTTACTTCTCTTCACCTATCTTCTGATAGATGTTCATGAAAGAAACTAATAGCTATAGCCACTGATATAATATCTGTACAAATTTGTAGAGACTATCAGGCTTGTTTCTCGACAGTAACAGGTTCACGTTCTGTGAAAGGTATTCAAGTAAAAAATAAGAAATTACTTTACTCTGGTATTTACCAGATATTTAAATTTACATTAGAAGATCATTTATGCATGATTTTGAAGTGTACAAAATGAAAAAATAGAGGGACTTGGTAGCCTTGCATACACACACAAATAGTCAATTTTCAAATTAAGAAAAATGAGTTTCAAGAGAACAATTAGACTTAAATTAATTATATAATTTTTAAGAACTTCAACATAATAACACATACATTTCCTACGACGTTTTCCCTAAACTTAATTCAAAATTTGAATTAGACCAAAACCAGTCTCTAAAAACTTTAATTGATAAGTTGATGCACAATACTATTAAATTTATAATACACATCGGTTGTGCCATGCATCACCTTTAAGTAAAAAACCAAATGCATGGTAAGTTTTTACCCTAAAATTTTAAAAACAACAATATATATATATATGAAAATAGAAATGGTATACAAGCAGAAAGAATGCCTTCACTTCGTCAAAAATCCTCATAAGTCTTTAGCATGGGCCAATGGATCACAAGATTTGATAACATCAACTATTTTCTCCATTTTCATTCCACGACTACCCTTCACTAAAACGACATCATCAAATTGCAAATTTTTCATAATCTCAGTAGCAAGGATTTCGGAATCATAAGCTTGTACCAAAATTACCTCCCTGTCGAATTTCAAATTACGAGCTGCTTTCAAGAATCTCCAGCCAACTAGAGCAACCACATCAATACGAGATTCAAGACAATGCAGCAAAACCAATTCATGCAATGCGATTTCAGTTGGACCGAGCTCGAGCATGTCACCAAGAATAGTAACCCTTCTGCCTGAACATTGGATTGCTCTTAATGTGTCGATTGCACATTTTGTGCTAATGGGGTTTGCATTGTAAATGTCGTTTATAATTTTGATGCCGCTTTTAGCAACTTCGAGCTCTGACCTTCCATGGATGGGAATGAAGTGAGATAAGGATTCTGCTGCTAGGGCAAGAGGAACTCCTAGGGAGGTGGCAACAGCAGCTGCTGCGCATGCATTTTGAGCAAAATGGATACCTGGGCTTGAAATTATGAATTTGGCCCTGAAAACGAGATTTAGCTTCTTTAAGAGAATAATTCACTTATTTAATAAAATGTGAGATGTAGAGAAATTGGGGGATAGTTATACGGTTATGGAGGCAACAAAAGGAGAGGGAAATCAAGAAAAAGGATAAGTTAGAAGCCTTTACTCGAAAAAATATAAAGAAGAGATTAACATATTTGCATAGCATTTACTCAAACACAAAAATAAGGAAAATCAAGAAACTTAAGAAAAATTTTGAAAATTTTAAGCAGGACTTTTAAGGAATACGATTTCCTCTGATCTTCATGAAATAGAAGGGGAAATAAAAAAATTACTGGACATGCATAGTCACATAGCTGTTTCTCGAAGCCAATTGTTTAACTTTGGGATGGGATGACTCTAATAGAGTTAATATTGAAACTAGAAAATTTCCTACCAATATAAGAAATCAAGTTACATGTGGCAGCCTAGTCCAAGTCACACTCCTTCGGAATTTTCAACCGCAGTTTCAACTTTCAATAGCCAAAAAAATTGACTTCTTGTATTAGAAGTAAATGTAGTTAGTGAAAAACACTTACATCTCTTCATTATGTTCCAAAACAACCTCTACTTTAAGACCACCATCTATGCTTTTTGCTGAAACTAATCGAACATCTGAGCCTCGTCTCCGACCAAAGAGCACCTGAAAGAAAATCACAATGAAGTAGTAATGTAATCCGACCCAAGAGTTCCCAGAATTGATCATACACACAAATCTGAAATACATTCTCAACAACATGTGTCTTTACAACAACATGTGATGAGCAGATAAATTCCAAAAACAGTAAACCTAACAACTTTCCCTCCAAAATATATAACCATTTTCACACTTAGCCAACTAGTTCTTTCATTTTCCACGCTCGATCATATACATTCCAACAACTTTAACTATTTCATTGCAGAATATGTCTTGCAATTGTATAAAACCAATAAAAACCAGGCCTCAGTTACCTTCTTAACACCCTTAGGAACAGGAAGGTTCATAACAAGAGGATCATCACCATTCAAAACACAAACATCCCCCACCACTGCCTCTCTCAAAATCTCCCCTTTCGCACCCGAAATCTCCTCCAAATCCCTAAAATTCTCCAAATGCGCAGCTCCCACATTCAGAACAACCCTCACATTAGGCCTACAAATGCCAGCAAGCTCCAAAATCTCACCTTTCTCACTCATCCCCATCTCCAACACCCCAAACCCCACACTCCTCGGCATCCCAACAAGCGAAAGCGCAACACCAATCTCATTATTCCAATTCCCAGGGCTCTGATAAACCGACCCAACACTCTCCAGAGCCAACGCAATCATACCCTTCGTAGTGGTCTTGCCCACACTGCCCGTTAACCCTATCAAGCAGCCATTAAACGCGTTTCTGGTGAAAATCGCTAGTCTTCTAAGCGCAATCGAAGTGCTCCCGTCGAATTGAACGAAACCCTTCTCCCAATTCCCGCAGACGCGGTTGCCGATTACGCCGACGGCGGGTAAATTGGGGGTTATGAAGGTGTGGGCGTCGAAATTTCGGCCGATGAGGGGGAGAAACCATTGGCCCGGTTTAAGGGTCCGAGTATCGGTGGAGATTGAACCGGGCCGGGCCCATTTGATGATTCTGCCATGGATGGCTTCTGCAATTTCGGGTGCTGTCCATGGGGAATTTGGCGGGGAAGTAAGTATCATTATTTTTCAGATATGAAATGTTTTTTTGGGTATATTATAAAAAGGTCCTCTCCTGAAACTAGCAATGGGTTGTGAAAATCTTTGTTTACTCCCCATTCTAGAAATTGTGCTTACTAACTTTCCAATTAAAAATTATAAGTTTTCTTTGCTTTCTAATGACCTAAAATTACTATTTTACCCTCAATTTAATATTTCAACCATTAATGCCCTATTATAATAATATCCATTTATTATTGTATAAATTACCACTAACAACCCAAGAAGAAAAGGGTTGTCTGAACCACAAAAAAGGGTTGTCTGAACAAGTTGAAGAACAGCAAGAACGGCCCCCATTAACTCGCCGGTGCAAATTTGAAGATCTTCCTAGGCCGTTAAAGACTGAGCTCCTTGGAATCGGTCCCGACTCAAATTTGAAGGGTTCTCTGCTCTCTCGCCGACAGAAACGACGGAGCTCCCTGGATTCGGCCTCGACGACTTTCTCGAACGAACTGGAGGACTGATTCTTGACTCCCGTCGCCGCTAAGCTCAGGCAATTTCGTTCCTTTGACCATTTCTGAGCTGAATTTATTGAATTACCTTTTGCCTCTGTTTCGGTTTTAGTCATGGGTAGCCCGTAGGAAGTTAGTGAGTGTAGCACACCTGTGCGTCTCCTTGGTGGTGTTCGGTATAATCACAAAATGCATGTTTTCTCAATTAGGGGTGATTTCAATTTGATGAGTCTGCACTCAATTGTTGGTGATTATTGGCCTGAGATAAATATGACGGAATTAAGATTGACATACACTGCGCCTCATGCCAAGGATCATGAAGTTAGGTTATTGAATGATAAAGATGTTTCTAACATGATTGAACTGCATAAAACGTTCAATTTGACATATGTTGACATTATGGCCACTGATAGGGATGATGAAACCGAGCATATTGGATCGACTAGCTTCAGGTACTTCAAAACTGAATTTGTGTCATTCATATTTTGTTATAATTATATTTTGCTTCAATGTCTTCTTTGTCAACCTTGTTAGGTACGGATCAGAGAATGCGGGAATGACACTCACAACCCAATCTGATGCTATGCAGTCAAATTCCCGAAAATCCTGGAGTATGTGCATAAACGGGGTAAGCCAAGGGTTCACAGATACGGCTGAGTTTCGGAGAAAACTGAAAAATTATTCCGTGTTTATACATCGTTCCTTCGAGTACATTAAAAACGATAGTTTGAAGGTCATAGCGGTGTATCTTGATAGTAATTGTAAATGGCGTATCTATGCATCATATAGTAAGAAAGACTTACAATTTGCAATTAGAAAATGTTGTTTGCAGCACACGTGTCGAGAGGGTAGTCTGCGGTCGAAGGGACGTCCTAGAGCTGATGCTAATTGGATTGCAAACATAGTGAGAGAGAAGGTCAAAAGTTGTCCCAAGTATTCTCCTAAAGAAATGAAAGACGACATACCGAGGGAATATGTTGTTGAACTTCCTTACAAACGGGTATGGAAGAGTAAAGAAATTGCTATGTATGATATCCATGGGTATGATGGTGCATCGTATGATCGAGTTAGATGGTATTGTGATGCCGTTAGAAAAACAAATCCTAGGAGTTTTGCGGATTATGAGGTGGATGCAGATACTAAAGAATTTACGAGGCTGTTTCTTTGCTTTCATGCATGTTTGCTTAGATTTCTCAGAGGTTGCAGGAAGTTGATTTTTTTGGATGGGACTCACATTAAGAATAATTTTAAAGGTTATCTTTTGTCTGCCGTATCAAAGGATGGCAACGATGGTTTGTTCACCATCGCATATACGGTTGTAAGAGTTGAAAATGATGCAAATTGGGAATGGTTTTGTAAGAAATTGCATGCACATTAGCGAGTCAGACACGAGGCCTAATCAATTTTAGATCATATAGATTTTTCTCTGACAGACATTCAGGTCTACGGAAGGCTGTCCCGACGGTGTTTCCTGGAAGCAACCATGCGTATTGCCTACGGCATTTGGTTGACAATTTTCGGACTCAGGTAAGAAAAATCATAATTGTTTGAGTTACTGATTCTGTCATATGTATCATTTCTTTCTTCTTTTTTTTTTTTTCTGTGTAGATTCTCAGATTCTATCCTTATAAGAACAAAAAACATTGGGAATTGATATTTCAAAAAGTCGCGTACACTACTTCGTTCAATGAATATCAGAAATTTGTAGATGAGATTGTGAAAGCAATGCCTCGCGCAGAAGACTTCATTTTGCAGTCAGAGCCACAGAATTGGACAAATTGTCTTTTTTCCGGTGAACGTTTTGGTGTCATTAATAACAATGTTGCCGAGTCTTGGAACTCCTGGGTGAATAATGCAAGGGTTCTGCCTATGTTAGGTATGATTGATCAGATACGTGTACAAATAATGACCATGATAAAGGATATGCGCGATCTTGAAGAAAAATACGACGTTGAAGTTCTATGTCCTCACCCAGAAGAGATGCTGAGGCAGAATTATGTTGAGAGTCGCAAATTGACCTTAAATCGAGCAAGCCCGTTTCTGTTTGAAGTTGCCGAGGGTAAGTCAACTTATGCGCTGAATTTGGAAACAAGAACATGTACTTGTAAGCAATGGCAGATATTTAAAATTGTTTGTAAGCATGCTTGTGCTTGTATTGAGGACAAAGGTTTGTCATTGTATGACTTCTGCGACGAAGCGTATTCCGTTGTGTTGTTTAGAGAAGCGTACAACTTGCCTATCTACCCCATACCAACAGGTGGAGAGCCGGTCTTGGTAGAAAATGAACAGGATCAATTTGTTTATCCACCCTATGTGAGAGTTCAACCCGGACGTAGAAGACAAAAGAGAATACCATCTCAAGTTGTCAAAAAAAAGGAGATGACATGTTCACAATGTAAGCGAAAGGGTCACAATCGACGTGGATACAAACAGCCCCTTGAATCATAATTTTACCATATTCTGCTATTTGTAATAGTTTGTTGGATTTGAAGTAATTTTTCATGTTGTGTGATTTGTATTAGGTTGTTGGATTTGAAGTAATTTTCCATGCTCTGCAATCTGTAGAAGTTTGTTGGCTTTGAAGTAATTTGTATCTGTGACCTGGCATGTCAGTACCTGATTCTGCCATTTATGTACAACATATTGACAATTAATTATGTGATTGTAGCAGTTGTGTACCACATATGGACCTCCCACGCAATTTTGACGAATTTATACAACACACATAAAATTAAGTATGTGATACTGACCATGTTATACAACATTCCAACGGACTTGTACAACGTGACAAAGGTTGCAAAATTCCACCTCCTACGCAATTTTCAAGATTTTATACAACATATGGTCAATTAAGTACGTGATTCTGGCCATGTTATACAACATTCCAACGGATATGTACAACGTGTCAAAGGTTGCAAAATTCCACCTCCTACACAATTTTCAAGATTTTATACAACATATGGCCAATTAAGTACGTGATTCTGGCCATGTTATACAACATTCCAACGGATTTGTACAACGTGTCAAAGGTTGCAAAATTCCACCTCCTACGCAATTTTCAAGATTTTATACAACATATGGACAATTAAGTACGTGATACTGGCCATGTTATACAACATTCCAACGGATTTGTACAACGCGTCAAAGGTTGCAAAATTCCACCTCCTTGATCAATATATACTGAAACGGTACATACCACATGATGTAAACTACTAAATTATACAACCATATGTTGTGTGAGTTTAAATCAATTCGTATAATAGAGTTTGCACAAGATTATGTTATCGTAATGTGTTTAAGAGTATATACTATATGATATGGTATGTAAACTTTATCATATAGTATATATCCTTCAACACAGTATGATACGAATTATGGTAACGCATATATGATACGAACATATATATAGTATATACTCTTGAACACATTATCATAACATTTGTAGCTTACATACCATATCATATAGTATATACCCTTGAACACATTATGATAATATAATCTTGTGCAAACTCTATTAAACTCTATTATACGAATTGATTTAAACTCACACAACATATGGTTGTATAATTTAGTAGTTTACATCATGTGATATGTACTGTTTCAGTATATATTGATCAAGAAGGTGGAATTTTGCAACCTTTGACATGTTGTACAAATCCGTTGGAATGTTATATAACATGGCCAGTATCACGTACTTAATTGGCCATATGTTGTATAAAATCTTGAAAATTACGTAGGAGGTGGAATTTTGCAATCTTTGCCACGTTGTACAAATCCGTTGGAATGTTGTATAACATGGCCAGAATCACGTACTTAATTGGCCATATGTTGTATAAAATCTTGAAAATTGCGTAGGAGGTGGAATTTTACAACCTTTGACACGTTGTACAAATCCATTGGAATGTTGTATAACATGGCCAGTATCACGTACTTAATTGGTCATATGTTGTATAAAATCTTAAAAATTGCGTAGGAGGTGGAATTTTGCAACCTTTGTCACGTTGTACAAATCCGTTGGAATGTTGTATAACATGGCCAGAATCACGTACTTAATTTTATGTGTGTTGTATAAAATTGTTAGAATGACATACTTACTTTTATTTACCCCAGGAGAGTGAATTATACAACTTTTTTCACGTGGTACAGATTTGGAGAAATGTTGTACACAGCTGCTACAATCACATACTTAATTGTCCATATGTTGTATAAAATTAGAAGAATGGCGTGTCATGTATTTAATCAAGTACGGTTCAATAACAACAGACATCCAGAATTTCATACATACACATATCGATGCATAAAATTACTTCTATTTCAAGGTGAACATATTACATTACCAAAATGGCCCAGATCATTATCATATTCATGCTTCTCAAAATGTTAATATATCCCTCAAACATGGATTGTCTCATCTCAAGGCCCCACAACAGTCGGTATATGTGTTAGGAATAGTACCCTTAAAGCTGCTTTTGGCTTTACTATTTCCTTGTAATATCACAAACAGTCTTTGAATAATAGACGAAATGATTGTGTTCATAGGCAATCACTTCTTTATGTGCTTAGTTTGTCTGTTTGGGTTTGACTGTATGTTGCATGTACTGAACTCCCTTAATCCAATAAGGCCGTTAAGAACTTTGTCGTTATGGGAACGACACATGAAACAAGTTCTTAACTCCATAGGCGAGGATTAGAAACTTCTCCAAGTCGAGAGTCAGACAGACAGTGGGAGTGTCGACCTTGACTCTGTTGAGACTTGCTTATGTGATTATGTCCTTTTGAAGGATCACTCGGTTTCATGGAGTGATAAGTGCATACGATGATGCGTTCATAATACATGAGGGTGATTGTTACTAGAACTTCATCACTGAGATGTCCCGCGTGAGAACATTCCTAAATGGGAAAGGAAGTTTCCAAAAACTTCCAAATTAGGAAATATCTCACAGGTCAATAACGTGATTCATTAATCCTTAGACTTGAGATTTTGTAATGTCTCATATGAGCTAACTCTGTAATCTTTGATATAGGCTCAAAAGGGTTTCGACATACTGAAACCTGAACCACGGCCTATGTTGGGATTACACAAGTGGCATATGTAGAATTAGTAGAATCGACAAAGGACCTACACTTGTTGCAAGAACAAAAATGATCTCTTACTGATTAGGTTGTTCGTAGTCCATTAAACATAAACCCTTGGCCAAGGTGGATGAAAGATCAAGACATCAAGAAAATGGGGTTTTCTTGTATTGAGGTCTAAATGGATATGAAACGAACTTAACTTTAAAGATCAAGAATATTTAGGCTCGAAGAATATTCTAATGCCTTAGTTCTTGATTGAGGGATGGAGTTGTAGGAGGATCGTATTTCACTATATGTTATTAACTGAAAGGTTCTTCGATTTGTTTCATTATTCGGCTAGGGGCCACACATCCATTGCTAGATTACGATAGTGTGATCTGTGAAGTGATTAATTAATTAATTACTATCACTGCTAATCGAATAATGAACCTAAAGGGTCACACACAAATGTCAGGACACGAAGGTTATGGTGGGATGTTAATATGATTAACGAAGGATCAAATTGTTGATCGAAATGGAGTGAGTAACACGTGGGCATTGCCACGTGTCAAAAGCACGTGACTGCCACGTGTCACGCGTAGCCATTGCATGGCTGCCACGTGTCACGCACACGTGGCACGTACGTGTCTCCTAACGTGTGATTTAATTACACGGGAATTCTTTTCTAGAATTAATTAATTAAATTGTAATTAATTAATTTAAGTCTTTTAATTAATTTTGAATTAATTGTTAAGATTTTATTTCTCAAGCTTAACCCAATAAATAATTAATTGGGAATTAAATTATTTATTGAATCTTGACTTTTAGCTTTAGGAAAGTTGAAAAGTCTAACTTCCTATTATAGGAGAGAGAAAATTATTCTTGCAAGACTTGGAGAACAAGTTGAGAACTTATTTTCTCCAATTAAATAATTAATTAAACTAGTTAATTAGTGAGCAAGAAAACTAATCCCATTGGTTCTTGGAAACCCTAGGGGGTTCGAACCATGTAGTATAAATAAAGGGGTTGGTGCTTTCTCATTCTTTCGACCAACACTCACGAAGTGTTAAGTTTTTTAGAAAAATAAAAGAAAAGTTTTCAAAGCAAAAACTCTAGCAATTAACACAAGTTATAGAACTAGCATTCTCACTTGTTTGATCGTTTTCTAGGACTGGTGTGGATACGCTTTGGAGGATCACTGCTTTGGGATCTATCGAGAACCGTTCGAGGGACATTCCGCCTGAAGGGTGTTCAGTAGGCGGTACTGACATCATTAGAAAGCTTCAACCTACGTAAGTTTCTAAACACCATGTGATACGATACGAGAATTGCAAGTCCATGATCAATCTTTTAGAAAAATTTTAAATTTCCGCTGTGCTTACTCTTCTAGTTTTCCAACAATATGTCATAATCCAAGATTTCGACATCATTTGCACTGTAAACAGTAACCTGTGATGCATCTTTAGCATGTCCCCGGATGAAACCATCAATTTTTTCTTGTTCTTCGGATGTCAGCTCATCCCTTCCAAGGTAGTCCAATCTCCCAACATAATCATAACATTTATCCATAGGGGTCTTTCCAAAGTTCACCTACACAATAGAAGGCATTTTAAGTATCATATAACTAACATCTAATTATAATTAAACGAAATACGACAGCTTACTTTCTTCTTCATCTTCGGGGCTGTGGACGAAGGAGGTGTAATGAAATTGGGTACTTTTCTTTTCTTCATCCGATCATCTCTATCTCTTACAGACAACGCAATGGAGCTAATGGTGTCATTCACATGCTTCATTCTAATCTCATGACGCCCACTATCATCTGAATCATCACCACTAGCATAATCATCAATAAGACGAGAGAGTACATCATCGTCATTCTTCTCATTCAGCAACCCAACATTCTCCTCCATCACATACTCCTCCACACCCTTCTCCACATCCTCCTCCTCCACACCCTTCCCAGCCTCCACCACATCTTCCTGTTGGAAAATACGAATCAGAAAGCAGCGGAATTTAAAAAATTTTCCCAACAAAAGGACCTTGGACTCGCAATCGTGTATCCAAATTCGTAGAGTTAAGAAACTTACTTTTCTTTTATTCTTTCTTGAAGCGTTTCAAGCCACCCAAGAACGCTCTTCTCGCGGCTTGATCCCCTCTCCTTGGTAAAGCTCGAATCTTCAAACTTCTAACTTGAAGCTCTCTAGAGATAGTCCACCAACTTGATCACAATCTAACTAGTAAGAATGCTAGTTCTCTAGTTAGTGTTTAGGCTTAACCTACGGTTTAATTTATCTTGGAGAAAGGATGGTGTTCAACACATGAACCAAAAGAATTGCCAATTAGCTCTAAGGGGAGCTCGAGCTCCCCTATTTATAAGAGGGGAGTGGCCGAAATTCCTAATCCTTATGGACTAGGGTTTTGGTCCCTCTCTCTCCTATTACTTGATCATCAAGTATTTTGACTTTGACTTTGAATTCTAATTCAAATCAACTTTCAAGAGAGCTAAAAATATCCAAACTATTTTTGGATAATTTTATACTTTATTTATTTAAAATAAATAACTTATTTTATCTAATTAATTAATTCATAATTAATTAACTAGATTATTTTTTCTCCAAAATAAGACTTTCTTTTTAATTCAAAATTAAACCAAAGTCTATTAAATAATTAACATAATTAATTATTTAATATATATACATACAATATATATATTCACACGTGTGGGACACGTGTCACAAGGACACGTGTCACTCACGTGACCCACACGTGTGGAACCATCTTGGCTTGATTAACTCGTTTAATCATTTTAAAGCCTCAACTCATGTAACCAAGTTGTTGTGTGTGACCCTCTAGGTTCTCAATTCAATTAGCAGTGACCCTGATAATTAGTGAATCAGTCCACAGATTAAACGACCATAGTCTAGCAACAGGTGTTTAACCCCTAGCTGAATTGGAATGTTCAGATTCGACAGAACCTTTAAGTCATTGATTCATGTGAGATACAATCCTACTACTTACTATCTCTCAACCAAGATCTAGGGTAAGGGAATAATCAGAACCCTAATAATCTGGTCTTAAAGCTAAGTGCATTTCATATCCATTTGATCTCAATCCAAGAAACCCTTTTCTTGATGTCTTGATCTACTGCCTTGGCCAAGGACTCCATATGGCATATGAATGACTTACACAATAAGAGATCACCTTGCAAATGCAAGTGTAGGTCCTATCTTGATTCTCATTCACTTTCATGAATCACTTGTGCAGCCCCAGCATAAGCCTTGAATCAGTTGTCTAAGGCGACACCCTTTAAAGCTTATACCTAAGACTACAGAGTTAACTCATAAAGTGACAAGGAACCTCAAGTCTTAAGGATCAATTAATCACATCAATGACTCGTGAGATATTTCCTAATCTGGAAGTTTCCATTTCCTGAAATAGAAACTTCCTTTCCCATTTAGGAATGTTCTCACACGGGGCACCTCAGTGAACTTACTTATTAAAGTAAGCACCCTCATGTATCACGCATGTATCAACTATACACTTTGCACCTCCATGAAACAAGGTGGTCCTTCTTAAGGGCGTGATCCCCCAAGCAAGCCTTAGAGGAGTAAGGTTGACACTCCCACTGTCGGTAGGACTCATCGGCTTGGAGTATTTTACTAATCATGACTTATGTGATATAGGGCTCGTTTCATGAACCATTTCATCTAAATGGTAGGGTCCTAAAGTCATCAGGATTAGGGGAGTTCTCATACATGCACAGCTAAAGTAAACGCATACCAAACAAGAGCATATAAAGAAGTGTTGCCTCAATTCGTTATTTCATTCAAAGATTGTCTGTGATTATAATAAGGAAAAGCACAAAGCGGATATACAATCGGCTTTCTAGGGCACTATTCCTAACACTTCCTCCACAGCCTTCTCTATAGCTTTATCTATAGCCTCCAGCACAACATTGTTCACAGCCTGATCCATAGCCTCAACTAGGGATGCAAACGAGCCGAGCCGGCTCGCGAGCCTGACGAGCAAGCTCGAGCCGAGCCTGAACTCAAGCCCCTTTTAGTTAGGCTCGTGGCTCGCGAGCCAGGCTATTTAATTAAAAAATAATATTTTTATTTATATATATATAAATATTTTTATTTTTATATAATATTATATATATTTTTATTGATTTTTATATAAAATTAATAAAAAATTAATATATTTATAATATATATGTATATATATTTAATAAATATATATTATTATATATAAAAATACATTAAATTATTTAAAAAAACTAATTTTTAATTAAAAATAATATAATTTGATTTGGCTCGAGCCGAGCCGATCGAGCCTCGAGCCTTGGTCGAGCCGAGCTCGCCAGAAAGAAAAAAAAAAAAAAAAAAAAAAGGCCACGGCTCGGCTCGTTTGCATCCCTAGCCTCAACTACATACTACTCCACAGCCTTATCTTGCATATCAGTCAGTATATCAGCTACATCCTCCTCTCCCTTCTCCTTCATGGTTACTTCTTTGTCACTCTCCTTCATATCATCATCATCTTCCCCTACAATCTCTTCATCCTCACTTTCATCAACTTGCTCTTCATTCTCATTCTCATCCCCAATAATTTGTTCATTATCACTTTCATCAGCAGCCACTCCAGTCTTCTCAGTCACCAATTGCCCCAACAACTTCAACTCCCGCTTCTGATTAGCAATAATCTCCCTCATCAACATTGCTAGAGTCCCCACATCATTCTCATCTTTTTTCACAGGGGGTTCAAACAATTGCAACTCCCTCCTTTGCGTTGCAACAATCTCCACAAACTTCAAAGAATATAAAGAACATGATGTTACTAATATATAGCAGTCAGAAAACATACTTATATATACAAAAAAAAAAGGAAAATGTAAACTGAGTTACCTGAAGCATTTCAATGGCATCCAGCACCTCATTGGCCCTCTCAATGTTCAAAGGTAACTTGTTGGCTTTCGATTGCCATCTAAAGAGTCGAGGAAAGGCCCGCAGCGAGCTAGGGCAACCACAAGTTGGAAAGTGCTCATAAAACCAAGTCTGTAGCATTAAACAAAAACCAATTTCAAACAATTACCAAAACTACATACATAACAGTATAAAGTTAAAAAATATAATTCTGAACTTGTTTAAGTACCATCATTCCAACCATAAAGTCGTTCACATATAATGTTTTATTTGCCAAATGATGCTTCATGGCTCCTACCAAGAACCGATACACAGCTATCCCCCAAAAAAACTCTCCAATTGCAGATAAGTCATCCACATAACTAATTAGACCTCGGGGCACAACCGTGGAGCTGACAGGGAACAATAAAGTACGGAATACATATAGCATATACATCCTACAGAAATCATCGACGTCAGATTTCTCCGTACTATTCACTAATTCCATCATTTTGAATGATAATCCGGGATTACCATAAAAATGTTTTGCTACTGTAGTAGAAGGCACTTTGCAGTGCAGATCAACATTCAATCCACAGTGTTGAAGACCATTCACTATACAAAATTCGGACGCCGTGAAGGGAACAACAATCTCTTCACCCACTGAAAAGGTAGAGGAATCCACATCATACTTGGATAACAGCAACTTGATTCTAATAGTGGATGAAAATGCAAATGGCATGTTTATGAAGAAATCAAATGGACATCGAGAAATGGCTTCTTCATGTTCAGGCTTCATCAAAAGCTTAATACTTTCTATTTCAGTGCAAAATACCACAGGAGAACATCGAGTTTGAAGGGTAGCCATTTCTACCAAAGACAACATCACAGGGTTAATAACAATTTCGTGTACAAAAAAGAAGATATAACGTATCTAAACAAAGAAATTTCATATTACAACAAAAAATGTGAAAAAAAATGCAACAAATTTCAACTTCAAACAACCCCAAAACAAATAGGGCCGTTAGAGAACAAGAAACTTGGGCATTTTGGTCCTAAATCCTACCAATTTTGCGTACAAAAAATGAAAAATAGCATATCTAAGGCTTCATATTTCGTATTGGAGCAAAGAGGGAAAAAAAATGTCAAATCTTCAAGGGTGCACACTTGAATCTCAGCCCTCGTCGGCGACGTAAACACTTTAGAGCCGTAAACTCCGTAGCGGAAACACTACAGCGGTGGAAACCAACCTCAACAGCGGGGAAATTCCGTCAACGCCGGACACCTCTCACTCACAACCTACTTATCCATCACCCACAACCTCCGTAACCCAAGATCGCCGCAATGTGGTCGGTTATTGTCTCACTAGGCTTCTTTCCGTTTGCTCCCGCTTTCTTCTTTTTTTTTTTTTTCAATTTTTAATTGGTTTTATTTCAGAACAACAATAAACGAGAAATGAGAATGGGAGGGAAAGTGGTTGCCATCAGGGGTAAGTTAGTAAAATTGCACACATTAGGTAGTAAGGAAAGATTGGTAAAGTGGATTTGGGAGTTAGTAGGGAGAGTTTTAAAAACAGGGAGCGAAGGGAAATTTGACCCACCTTGTAGGTAGTTATGGGTCATTTCCCGTTATAAAAACACAATAAAAAGAAAATAAAAAAAAAAGCACTAATTTCAGGTCCAAAGAATATAAATTGGCAAGATGAAAAATATCAATCCTCTGTCAACACGCTGCACATATCATTCAAAGAGTTTATCACTCCTTCCTATTTAGAGGCACATAAGGGCATGCAACCGAGCCGAGCCGATGACTTTTTTGCTGGTTCGAGCTCGGGCTCGCAGTGATGAGGAATGGCTCGTTCTGACTTGGCTCGGCTCAGCTCAGCTCGCCATGTTCGAACATGAGGGCGAGCCATCCTCGAGCTGGCTCACGAAGTCCACGAACCAGCTCGTTTCATTTGCATCCCTAGTCACATTTCATCATCCTAACATCTTCTTGCTATAATCACATACCAAGTGACATGATTTGGGGTCACATATCATCACTAACATTACTGAGTTCAAGAGAACCAGAACAACTGCAAACATCAGGTCCCCCCATTTGCATTGAAGAAGGAACCTCAACATTCTCACGTCCCTATGCCCATGCCGGACCTTCTTCACTATGTAAAGCATAAAACAGAGCATTAGGGCGATAAAACCAAAACCTGCAATCTCGGCACAAATTAGTCCCACTCGGCCTGAGCAACACAGCAGTGCAGTTGGCGTTGTCATGTTCAACCCCACCAACGCTGCTTCTACGTATCATCGATTTCAGGTCATCCAACAGTTCTTTGACTGTGAACCCTCTCAAACCTAAAGCATCATCAACAAACCTTTCCACCGCAGCTGGAACGGAACTCACGTACTTATTAACCTCTTGACCAAGAGATGGTTTGGGTGACCCTGTGGATAGTTTGTTCTCTCATTTCTCTTCCTGTGGTCTATAAAAGCACTAGTCGTGTTTTTTTTGTAAAGCATTAGTTGTGTTTTTTTGTTTCTTACAAAATATAGATCGCCGGAAAGAATCAGAAATAGAAAGTTGTGATTTGTGAAGAAATATAAAAGGATAATTTTTTTAAACAAGGTCAAAATTTAGTAGAGATATTGTTGGGATTTTTTTCTTCCTTTTTCTTTTTTCGTTTTTCTTTATCTTTTTTATCTTTCTTTAAATATTTATTTTTTCATCTTTTTAATATACATTATATATTCTTTTATTTTTTAAGAATTATGTTGGATATTGTGTAAGATTGTATTTTTAATTTATGGAATCTAGTTAAATGTGTGAAAAAATCTTAATTGTCTGTAAATATTTTAATTTTTTAAATATGTTTTATAGTTTTATAATATTATATAAAATTCAATAAAATAATAATATATTATTTATAATGTCATACCGGTTCGATCAATAGTTGAATCGGGCTTATATTGGTCATATATGTACATATACACATTCATGCGGTATCCAAAAAAGAGAAAATGGTGAACTAAAGCATATGTGACTAATAAAGACGTAAGACTAAATAAAATTTTTTGCACATACTACAAGTGACATGAATTATACAACACTTTCTAATACAAAAGTTCATACTACAAATGACATGAATTATACAACACTTTCTATTTTCTAAACAAGAATACTTGATTCATAATTAATTCGCCTACTCAATTTCTGAATAGTAAATGCAGGTCCATGGAATAGTAGATGCAGGTCCACCTGCCAACAGGGATTAGTTCTGTCCATGGAAGTGGTGAATGAGATACTTAGTGTCAAAATCACGCTTCAGAGATAAGAGAGTATGGATTGGGTCAACTAACAACAAATTTTCCTATAAAACGACATATAGTCTCCAAATGAGAGAAAAATTAAAAATGAATTTGGAAATTATCTTATCCCCAAAAGTTCCAAAATTTTCTGTGACTTTGCCAACACGAGCAATCACAAAGTTTACAAAAAGGAGAAACTCTGTTACCAACCATGCCTGAGAGGCATGATACAAATACAAACAAACAAGGCATATCTCTGTTATTTCAGTCAATAATGGTATTATCAGCCAAATCTTCGTGTTACAGCTGGATGAGGAAGCTATTGTGAGGGAGAAGAAATCTTGTACTGTGTACTGTTTGTATATGGTTGTAACAGATTCCTAATCAGATTGTAAATTCAAAACACAAATTCGAATCCATATCACATATTCGAATGTTTTTGGGTCGGATAATCCGAATCCGATTCTTAGGACAATTGGCAGCCATGGGAAGCTGAAAAGCTTAGACTTGAGGTGGGAGGCGATGGGAAGAAATAATGAAGAAGATGGGAGAGGAAAGAATGAGAAATATAAAGTTGTGATTTATGAAGAAATATAAAGGGATTATTTTTTTAAACAAAGTCAAAAATTAGTAGAGATATTGTTGGGATTGTTTTTTCTTCCTTTTTCTTTTGGAGCATACTTTGAAAACTCTCCATGAGTTGAAAAAATTTTAGTTTGCTCTCCATTTTCAAAATTATTTTTGTTCACTCCTCATATGAGATGCATAATTTGAGTTTGCTCCCCATTTTTCAGGGCACATACGACATATTGCGATTTAGTTACGACATAATGCGATTTAGTTACGTGATTCTTGAGTACGACATATTGCGATTTAGTTACGACATAATGCGATTTAGTTACGTGATTCTTGAGTTTTTATACATGCCCTGAAAAATGGGGAGCAAACTCAAATTATGCTCTCATCTAGGGAGTGAACAAAAATAATTTTGAAAATTGGGAGCAAACTAAAAATTGAGTCCACATTTGGGGATTTTGGGCACATTTCTTGTTTTCTTTTTTCGTTTTTCTTTATCTTTTTTATCTTTCTTTAAATATTCATTTTTTCATCTTTTTAATATACATTATATATTCTTTTATTTTTTAGGAATTATTTTGAATATTGTGTAAGATTGTATTTTTAATTTATGGAATCTAGTTAAATGGGTGAAAAAATCTTAATTGTCTTTAAATATTTTAATTTTTTATTAGTTTTATAATATTATATAAAATTCAATAAAATAATAATATGTTATTTATAACGCTATACCGGTTCGATTAATAGTTGAATCGGGCTTATATTGGTCGTATATGTGTATATACACATTCAGGTGGTATCCAAAAAAGAAAAAATGATATGTGACTAATAAAGACGTAAAAGACTAAATAAATTTTTTTGCACATACTACAAGTGACATGAATTATACAACACTTTCTAAGACAAGAATTCATACTACAAATGACATGAATTATACAACACTTTCTAAGACAAGAATACTTAATTCATAATTAATTCGCCTACTCAATTTCTGAATAGTAAATGCAGGTCCATAGAATAGTAGATGCAGGTCCACCTGCCAACAGGGGTTAGTTTTGTCCATGGAGGTGGTGAATGAGATAATTAGTGTCCTAATGGCGCTTCAGATATAAGAGAGTATGGATTGGATCAACTGACATCAAATTTTCCTATAAAACGACATATAGTCTTCAAATGGTGTCGGATGAGACATGAGAAAAAATTAAAAATGAATTTGGAAATTATCTTATCCCCAAAGGTTCAAAATTTTCCTGTGACTTTGCCAACACGATAGCTTGCACACGAATATATTGATGTATGATGGAAATTTTGGGAAAAGCAATGTATGTACAAGTTGTTGTACAGGACATGAATATGTGGACCACGTGCTAAAAAGTTGTCTGTTCATACTTCGGGTGTAAGACAAGTTTGTTGATGCACAAACTAAATGAAATCTTCGTGACTTGTGAGGGTTAGACGGACTCAAAGAGAGTTTTAATAACAAAATTTAGAGTAATACATAAACAGAATATCCTGGGCAAATTGTCTTGATCTTGACACTCTAAAATCTTTGAAAAGCAGGAACCAATGGAGCTATCAAAATATTATGAAGCTTAGAAGTGTCACTATTCGCCACATAAAAGAGTTATTTGAGACTGCAGTACTAATTAATGAGTACAAAAAACGCAGGCAATGAAAATCTGCACTAAGTTGTCATTGAATAAACCCGATAAGCGATGAGTGAAACTAAACTCGAATGGAAATTTTTATAACCACACCAACAATGTCTTGGCTAGAGGCATCATTAGAGATGATAACTGAAGATGGGTGCTAGGATATCCTATGAATCTTGGTAGAGTTTCAATAATGTAGCAGAGTTATTGAGTTTACATGAGGGATTAACACTAGCTTGGGAGAGGCGCTTTTCGAAAATTAATGTGGAGATTGATTTGGAGATGGTCGTGAAATGGATAAAAACGAAGGATATTGAAAAGCACCGAATAGAAAATGTGATATTTAATTGCCGAAATTTACTCCAAAGGTTCTGAAAAACTTAGATTAAATAAATCTCAAGATGAGTTGGCGGGATAGTTCACAAGGTTCAAGATGGTTATTGCATTTAGGATGCTCCGCTGTAAAATTGGATAAGTCTTAACTTGAGATTGTTTTTCCTATGTTGGGTTGCTTCGTTTAGAAACAAAAGAAATATCGGAAAGATAGAAAAGAAAATAAATGAATATGATTTGATGTATAAATAGTGCAAAAGAAATAATATTAGTTATCCTTTTTTTGTTACTATACAAGATACATGTTATTGTTTTAAGGGAGATTGAGAGGATTGAAAACAAATCTTTCTTATGATATGAGACGTGTAAAAAATGCAATACATCAATATACAAATTTGAATAAAAAACCTATACAAAAGTAATGTAAAAATATCAAACCATCAATAAATAAATTTTTTATTTATAATTTTCAAATTGTAAATTATTTTTGAATTAATAATAGATATAAAATGATACTAAATGTTATACATGCAGGTATAGTGCTTCCATCAAATTGTTTGGAGTATATAAGCTGATCAGTATATAAATATCAAAAATCAATTAAGAATCTAATTAATGTTCATAAAATGTTTCTTTAATATTTTATAAATAAATTAATCATTACAAGTTTCCTTAATATTTTGTATGAATAAATTACTAACACTTTTAATTGTTTAAGTAGAATATAACTCAAAATATTATAGGAAACTTAGTTTACAAGTATCCACAAAGTTTTGGTTTCTCATTGCAATTCAAATAGTAAAAGTTCTCAATCGAAAATTATATGTGGTAGGTAGCTAGTGCAATTGAAAAAGTACAATCCGAGTTATAAATTAAATAAAGAAAAATAGAAATACTCATTAAATCAAATTACAATTATGGAGAAGAAGATGGAGATTTGAGAAATGAGTAATATTGAATATGATGATATGTCAAACCCACGATTTTGAGAGATGAATATTTAATCCAAGATAATTATACTGAAATTGGTGATTGTTAGGGACATACTAATTAGGCCTTTGACGGGCTCAAACCTAAGATCAACTCGCCTGATGAGAAGACTGGCCAGTTCTCCATCAGGTGGGGAACTTAAAAAGCAGCGTGAGGTGAACCGATGAGAGTAAAACAAAGAAAAGTTAGCACGTATGCGATTCTATAAAGGGCCCAACAAGTCATAACTAAGCTTGAATATAAGAAGGAACCTAAATTAAGAAGATAACTAATAACTGAGACTAAGAGAATTCTGATATTTATAAATAAGAAAAGAAGAATCATTAAAGCCATAGGCAAGAATATGAGAGGAAATGAGCGACTAGGGAGGAACCCAACAGTGATAATGATATATACACCAAAACTACAAATTTTCAAGATTATGGAATAAAATAAAAGAAAATTAATAATATTCTCATTTTAAAAGATGGAATTGAGGTCGGGATTATAGAAAAAAGAGTAGGTGCAAAAGTCATAATTTTGAAAGGGAATATTACTTTTATATTTTGAATTAGAACGAAATTTTTTTTCAAAACTTTATAAAGAAAATTTAAAATAAGTTACTATACAATTTAAACCTTTTGTTTTTATATAATAATATAATTTTTAGTATTTTTATTATTTATTTATTTAAATGTTTTTCTATTTTGAATTTCTACTCATTGTAAATTTGAAAGAGAGATTTCATATAGATATTTTTGTATATATTTCTACTTATAGTACGTGATTTGAATGAGAAATTTCATATAAATATTTTTGTATGTGTAATTTTTAAGATTAAAAAGGTTCTTTAAAAATGTTATTATATTTATTATATCAAAATTAGATATTTTTAATATCCTAATTTATTCAATAAACATAATATATAAACTTATTTAAATAAAATTAAATGATAAACGTGCAACGCAGGTTGATTTCACTGGTATATGTATATATATGGTATCATTATACGGTATTTATATCATTTTCATATCATTACATACATAATATCACACTCAATAGAGTACCTAAATCAATTAATTTATTTGATTCATCGCAGAATATTACCCTTTATTTCATTTTCGTTCCACATTTACATATGCATATTGAGTATTTGCGTGGATGAAAGGACTTTCTTGAAATACAATATATTGCTCGTCTGTTTTATGAAGTGGGATAGTAACTTTACATATTTAGAAAATGTTTGGTACGCTCCATTAAATCCTATTAGACGATTTTAAGCCAACTTAATTCCCATTTGGTCTTGCTATTACATATATTAACTAGGATATGTAAAAAAAAAAAAAAAAATCTACATTCCAAATGTTATCTCAAGAATGTACTAATATACTAGCCATTAACATATATTACGTCGGGCCGACTACTAACTCACACGGGCTCTCATGGACTTATAACACAAAACAAGAATGTTTATATCTATTTTAGAGTATAAGATCTATTAACACTTATTAACACAAAACAAACAGCCCTACACTTCGATTCATTTATGATGCACGAATATTTTTAAAAATATTATTTTACCGTATTGTATAGTGTCAAACATGAGTGTCCGACACCTTGTTCGAGACTCCTCACATGAAAAATTAAAAAAGAAAAAATCTATATCGTCGTATTCGTATCGTGTCCGGGCATCATAGATCTTCACACTTGATGTGCATATATAAAATAGGCACAAACCATCGAACACACATCATCATCATCATAATAATAAAGATTAATTTTGCAACATATAATCCCTGCTCACTTCCACGAAGCCATGTCAACTTAGAACATGTAATCCAACTACTACGCAAGCAAGAACTAGCAGGAGAAAGGACAATTTTATTAGCAGAAAGAGTTTTGGTACTTTAAAGTTTTTAAGTAATCTGAAGAAAGAGGGAGAGAGAAACAAAGGTAACTTTACAATTTCCACCATACCAAACTCTCTCCTCAACTAAGTGCTGAAATCCCTAAAGCCTAACAAAAACTAAGAAAAACTGCCTATACATATGGGAGATGCAGTTTAGTACTAATAACTTATTTCAAATTCCCACAAAATAGACAACCTTCAATCAACCCCCACACAATCACAAACACCAAGAATCATCACCTATGTGCAGATGTGTGTGGGACTGGGTAGGTCATATGACCCATATTCAACGGGGCTCCGTTTACCACAGCCCCTGGTAATGGGGCTCCGACACCGTAAGCTAAATGGGGCGGAGGCGGGAGATTTACAGGTGTCCCAACAGCCGAAACGAGGGGGCCACCTATGGGTTGCCCTATGGTTGGAGGGCCATACATGGTGACAGGACTGTGAGGAATGGGTTTGTTTGATTTGCCGGATGGGCCAGGGGCCACCGAAGGGGAGCCGTTTGTCTGGCCCGTGATAGGGCCTTGAGGCACCGAAACGTCACCACCGGTGACACTAGTGATGTCGTGGATGCTCGATCTTCGCCTGTCTTTGTTCATGGAGTTTAGGCGGATGAAATACTTTTGAGCGTGGCTGGCAACCTGAGTTGGGGTTCTTGTCACCACAAAATTACGGGAAATGCTCCTCCAATCGCCTTTTCCGTATTTGTCCAACCCTAGGAGAAATAATCTGCATTTTTTTTTCAGGAATCGTAATTAATAAAGTGTTAACAATAATCCAACAGAAACCAAGAGAAGGGGAAACAAAAGAATATAATGGTTCAGTTGTATCAAAGTCAAGTCAATTCATTTTCTGGGGGGCGAGGGGTGGTTGGAAATGTATCTGTTCGTTTTAGGGAGTTTAAGTGTTATATCCCGTAGTTTAGGAGGGTAAGATGATACATTACACATACTTTAGAGGTGTAAAGTGTATTTACTCCTATTTAGGGGCTCATTGTTAAGAACCTCATGCATCAAATGTATAACCTAAGTTGTTCAGAAGCTTACAAATAAACCAAATTTATGAAGACTTTAGGCATCCAAATCCATAGAAAATCCAGACAATCTATAGATAATGCCTCAAGCAATCTAAAGTACAATTCTACCATGTTTCTTTTGTTCTTGCTATAATCTTGTGAAATTCATGTTTAAAAAGAAACTGCTAAATGGGGTTATTACATGATAAAAACACATACAAACCATTCACAAAAGTTAAGATATAACCAATAATGGAATTTGGATGGTCCGAACTCAACTTTGAAGAATACATGAAGTTGGGGAGAAAATTTACTTATCAACCGTAAGGTCGAAATCCCGGTCCCCACGAATTTTAACCTATTCACCATTTCAAGCCAATCATAGAGAAAGGAAAACCAGAAACTTGCATATTATGAGTACATTTAACACACGCACAGATTCAGACCAAAATCTTCATTCAATCTTTTACGGTTGCAATCAAAATCAACACAATTCAAGAAAATAGTACCAGGATTTAATTCCCAGAAAACAAAACTCTTATAATGCTACTTACAAAAACTTAATCAAACGAAACAACATTGTCCAAGTAAACAATCATAGAGCACGATCCAAGATTTCAACTTTTAGATGGATTCCTAATCCACAGTATCATACCAAACAAGCCAAAAATGGATAATATGAGAATTAACTATACAAATCAGGTAAAAATTCAATCTTTACCTATGTTCATCCTCTGTCCAAGCAATTCCTTTGCGCCGTTCTTGATCTGACCTCGAAGACTTCCCTCCGTGATTCGACTCACTGTTTGAGT
Organism: Lantana camara; assembly: GCA_037501455.1. Classification (NCBI taxonomy): domain Eukaryota; kingdom Viridiplantae; phylum Streptophyta; class Magnoliopsida; order Lamiales; family Verbenaceae; genus Lantana; species Lantana camara. The sequence continues at coordinate 117,168,684 of CM074857.1, forward strand.
GTGCAAAATTGCCACCTTTTTTTCCAGATGCTGAGTCATCACCACCATCTGAAGAAGAATTATAACAAGGGACCTCTATAAACCCCGATTCTATCCTGCTGACATCCTCAACTAATAGCTCATAGTGGTGTTTAATCTCATCCACAGATTTTCCAGGAACATCTGAGGCAATTTTCTCCCATCTATCTGAACAATCCTCGGGATAAGTAGCTACTGCTTTCTCGAATAGCTTATCCTGCTCCCGAGTCCAAACGGAGCTACTCGACTCATCTGCTGCAGGCATCTAGACTAAGTTCAAAATCCGAAATTCAACTATAAATAAATCCCACTCAGTAATTTAGAGGCATATATGTGAATCTTGAAACTTGGGATCTGAAAGATAAGGTTTAGAAGCAAAGGGGGTGATGATAATGATGATGATAGTGGTGGTATGCCTCAGAGTTCTGGTGAAATGATAAACCTGTTGGCATGAAGAAGAAGAAGAAATGCAACAAGATTGGTTAGAGAGTTTATGATAAAATATCTGGAAATCACAAAAGCCAATGTCCAAAGAAAAACAAAATTTCTCAATAAATGGCAGTGATGAAAGGGAATTCAAGGACAGTGATAGAGAAATGCAATTGGTTAAGGAGAACTTAGTAAATTAGGGCTGTGTGAGAATGTGAATTGTGAAAGAGACCACCATAGTTATCAAACAAATAAGAATGATCCAGAATTCCAAAATGGATAATAACAGCCTACAAATTACTAAATATCACTCTTTCATACCTACAAACACAAAACTCCCCATAGTCCCAACCAAAAACCCTTGTTTTTCCTTTTCTTTATTCTTTTGACAGCACAGGCCCACAAGAAAGATGAACTATACCTAACATTTACAGTCTACTGCCTCAATCATATTTTGTTGTCTTCTGCCCACTCACCACACAGTCAGAAATTACAGCAAAATCAGCAATAATAGAATGGGATTCTCATGCAGTAAATGTAAAGATGGAAGCTTTTTCCACTTACAACGAAAACCCATCTCCAGAAACGCAAGAAACAGGTAACCAAGAAAATTCAGAAAACCCATATCAGATTCTTAGCTCCAGTCAACAATCCCATTAAAACAAAACGCCATTGAAATAGCGTACAAAAAGAGTGAGAGAAGAGCTATGAACTTTTCACTCAAGTTTTAATCTTTTTCACTTCATAGCCACACTTTTAACAGCCCACAAAACTTTCACCTTTTATTGGGGAAAAAAAGTCAAAAACCACAAACCTTATACGTATATGAATCAATCAGAGACTGTTATTTTTCTACAGAGTCACCAGAAAAGCAAACCTATGGTAGCCTGCCAAGAGTTTTGTCTCTCTCCCTCTCTCTCTCTCTCTCTCCCTCTCAAAATAAAGAATATTAAATTCACAAAGTAAGAATATTCTTTCTATTGTTGCAACAATTAAATCTAATCATATCATATACGTATACTTACGTTGATTTTAATAATTATGATTTTGTTAATTTGAGCCTAACCAAAATTGGAAAGGAAAAAAACACTTGTACAATGTACATGACTACAAGTCATTTTATATTTTCAATTATGACTCGGACATGTATACGACGATATGAATTTTTTTTTAAAATTTTCTACGTGAAGAGTGTCCCACACGATGCAACAAAATAATATTTTTAGAAATATTTGTACATATAGATTTTCATTATAACATTCATAAAACTTACCGTAGCACACGACATGAGTTATGAAATATGATGCATAAATATGGATACTGCGATATGAACACGACACGATATAGACATGACGATACAAATTTTTTCTTGAATTTTTTATATGAAAAGTGTCGGATATAGAGACCATAAAATAATATTTTTAGAAGTGTCCGTATATTAAAGGTTACAATAAAACAAACTCAATCTTTTCACAAAACGATGGGGTCTCATAATTACGACACTCACTTGAACACATAATAGCCTCTATATATATATATTAAACACAAATATTTTTAAGTGGTTATTGGAATTAAAAAATAAGTTATTGTCTTAAAAAAAAAAAAAATCCTTCAATTACTTGATCAACCTTTGTTGCCATATGATGGCCAATTTATAGATAAAGAAATCAAATGAATCTTAGGTTATTATTAATTTGAAATTTCCAATAGCTGAAGGGCCAAAAAGGAAATATTGAAAGAAATGGGGTTGTGGGGGACATTGCAAGAAATTTGTTGGATGATGTTGATGTATCTGAAATTTCAGCCATCCCACTAAAAGCAACACATACAACACACATTGTGGGTGGGCCTGTGGGAAATGCCATCTTCAACCAAAGTGCACGTAGAACGAATTTCAGATCCGATTCGATCGAATTATATTAATTACACAGTAAATATTTATACATCTATCGTGCTATTAAAATGTATCTTGTATTTTAAAAAAATCGTCAATCAAACAACAAACATCATATTCACTTATATAATTAATCGGGTTCAATCGAATTAGTTTCGGATTAGAATTTTCGGTAAAGGTGATATTTGATTATAGATCATACCTGATTTTGATTGAGGAAACCAAAAGCCAAAAGGGGACCCTAACCCCCAGTCCCCACCAACCCCAATAATCAATTGAAAAGTTGAAAAAAAAAATTCTTTTGTGAGGTTTGATGTTGATTTCATAAATGTCAAAAATGATTTTAATATATATTAAAAATTTAAATGTAAGATAGTATATGAGTAATAATATTGGGTGAATATATGATTCCAAAAGCTATTTTGTCTATCTCAAAAGTGATTCTTTAAGTTTTTAAATTCAGTAATTATCTAATAATGCCTTATAGAGTAATTCAAATTACAAGATATGTGTACAAACAAGCTTGAAAAAAATCGAGTGGAAAAAAAAATTTTGAGTCCCACCTCGAGAAAAAATTTTAAGATATTTTTAAAATTTCTAACTTCTATATACAAATTTTAACAAATTTGAAAATTTGATCCTCTTAAATTTTTAAAATTTTAATTCTTCATAATACGAATTTTCATGAATATAATATATATATATATATATATATATATATGAGGACTAAATTATTCAGACTACCTTATGTTATAAAATAATAATGTAGCTCGGGAATGACGGTTATTTAAATATTGAAAAGAATTATATATTTTTCTTCTATTAATATTTTGGTTAGAAAATTAAAATAGGAATTTCCTTCATGTCCCAATACATGCAATATTGTTGTGAATTATATATTATATATTTATATTAAACAAAGTGAAGGGAAGTCAAAAAAAGGCAAAATAAATATTATATATATATTATCTCAACATTGTTACCCTATTTGCGGGACTGGATTTCGGCAAGCTGAGATTTTTTATTCAAGTTGTCAATTTCAATTATTGGAGGTGTATATTATCATATTGAATTATCTTTCAGTTTTTGTCAAGCTTTACCAAACTAACATATATTATATTCCCGATAAATATTTATATTCGTCAATCGATAAATTATGATTTATGAATTCGAATTTTATTGGAGGGGTGTGCATTAAAGAAAAAAACATATATTATATTTTAATTTATATCAACAGAGATTGATCTAAATGATTTAAGGAATCATTCTCCAGGATAATGTCCTGAATTCGAATCTTGTTTGAGCGTGCGTGTGTTAAAAAAATAATAATAACAGATAAACCAAACACATGGCTGCCACCTGTATCATTAGCTCAAAGATAAAAGGTTAGTTTAGTTGGAAAAGTATGATTTTGTTATTTCACCTTTAGGATTTGTCTATAGCGAGACTCATCTAATCAACTAGTTAGGATTTGGGAGTTTTTCTTTTTGTATTTAGAGCTAACTCCATGGGGTTATCCGTAATTATCGTAATACTAAATATTCTCAAGATGCAGCTTAGAATAACCCTTGTGTTCATTGTGGCAATCATTGTTGTCCCATGATGCGCAAACACGGATACACTAAAACAGACATGACACGAATATAGTAATATTGATTTTTTCTAAAATTTCACACATAGAAAGTATCAAACACAACACAATACGGTAAAATAATACGTTTAGAAGTATCGGTGTAGTAGGGTCGTTGCCAAACCAACTCTTGCATATCGAGATTTAAAAAAAAAATAAAATAAAAATCTTCGAGGGAGGCGATATCACATATTTTGCCTAATTTGAACGTCAAAATAAAGGTCTTTAAAGACACTAAAATGCTTCAAGTAACTCATCATACAGCTACAACACGACTTCATTTACCAATAATTGTGCAAGGAAGATATGACCACTAAAATCCCTTTCCAAATTTCATATAGAAAAGGAAATGTTAACATTCAAGAACTTTGTTGAATGAATTTCAAATTTTCATACCAAGAAAGACTGGACAAATAGGTGGTTGGATCCATCACTAAATTCCCTGTATGCTCATTTAACAAGTAAAAAAGAACACCAAAAAAAGGAAAAAGGAGAATCACCTCCATTCATACATTTGAATACATGTGATCAAAAATAGCTCGAGCAACTATCACGCCGACCCCGATATCCAATTTGAGAGGTTAAGAAGAAAGGCGATAAGATGCAATGGAGACTACCTCAAGTAGAAGCGGTGACGAGTTCTTTTGTATCTTGTGTAACTTTTGCAGGTTGAGAAGGCTGCAGTTATACGTAAGAAAAGAATTTACAATGTCATTTGGTGCTCAATAAATGAATATGTTGATATAGGGATGTGTACAAAAAATCAGCAGACATGTGAGGGGAAATTCTTGTATGAATTAAGTATTAGGCCCCCACATATGCACCAAACAGTTCGGATTATGGGTAGAATGTGACACAGTGTGAATTTGGTGCATAAGAGTGTACATCAACCCGCTCTACCAACTCAAACTGCAGCAATCCGCCCAAAATTGTAGTAAACAATGTGTACGTATATGCGTGCTTTGCGATAAGTTACTCGTATGTGAAGTAATCTTTCATGAATACAGAAGGTTCTTGCTATCTATTTGAAATCAACTCTTATGTGTTTGATGTTTCGATGAGTTATAACATAGAATAAGTTCTGATATCATCTTTTTTTCTTGTCATTTGAACTAAATTTCTAATTACAAATAAGTTCAATTATGAGAAGCATATACAAAACCAGTCAATCCGCCGCTGCATAAAATGTACCTGCCCAACCCAAGCAGTTTGAAAACTAGTTATACCATAACTGTTTATGTTTTTGTCATCCCGGAAATATTGGGTTGGACAGGACATTCTTTACAAAACCCTTCGTACCCCCAACAATGTGCAACTGCACCCTAATGCATAAGAAAAGCCCAAGACTAGGTTCATGCAGTATAGGCCCATTTTTAACACGACTTTTATATAAGGTGAGATCCATGGCCAATTCGTGCTCCTTAGATGAAAAGAAAATTATAGAAATTCTAAATCAAGAATGCTGCCATATGAGAATAAACAGAAAAGAAGACCATAGAAATTTGTAAACCAGAATGGTGCCATATGAGAATGAACTGAGTTCCTTACCGCAGCAAGCTCTTTTTCATGTTTTGGAATAAAAGCTGTATCCACCTTTCCAGTTTTGAAGTCCTATAGCACAATAAAAATAGAAGTCGAGTTTTAAGTTCGTAATTACAACTCAAAGAAAACAACTTTTTGAAATGATACATCCAATTTTCATCAACTTTCATGGCCTACCTCAATTTCGAGGATAAGTTTATGGTAATCAATTGTTGTTGGAACACCTGGCCATAACAAAAAACTATTTTAGCATGGATCTATTCGCTAAAAAAGAGGTGTATTAAATTATAATATATGTAGATCTAATAGAAAACAAGCAATAAGATTAAGGATGCTATATTCATCAACATAAAAGAAGATGAATATAAACATAAAAGAAGAAAGAAGGTTTTACCTGTGATAGTTGTATCACTAAGAGCTCTCTTCATACGTTGGATCGCTCTTTCTCTTGTTGGAGCCCACACAATCAGCTAACAAGCCAAATTCGAAATATATACATATATATTAGGACTTTTGTAAGTCATTTTTTCTATTTGAAAATGAAAACTAGGATAAAATGAGATTTAACATGTTTATATAAGAATAAATCTAATACTATTGTGTTAAAAATGCTGGAATTGAATAGACAATCTTTCCCAACAGAAGAAGCTTAGTCAGACATCAAGAATATTTAACAGGAGATCAAATAAATTAATTATGTGCATAAATCTAGAACGAATATCCCCTTACTTAAACTGCTTTATCCAGATTTTAATAAATCCATTCAATAATCAAGTAAAAAAATCTTAAAACATAGAGTCAAAAAACAGAGCTCCAAATCAAGCTTTTTGACAATTTTCATGTTTATTTAGCCCTCCATATTATATATACAATACTCAAACCAAAAATTCTCATCATAATGCAACAATATATTTGTAAGATAATTTTCATTAACATAAGTATGTAAAACCTTTCCAAGAAGGGAATCATAGCTAGGCGGAACTGTATAACCAGGATAAACATGGCTATCCATTCTCACAAACGGGCCTCCAGCTGGCAAGTATGAAGTTATTTTTCCTGACAAGTAAAATACAAGAGGAATTAATTAATTCGCATTCTGTTATAAGTTAGCATTTGAATTTTAATAATTGAATAACTTCAACATCCACTCTTGTTGAAACAGAGTAAGTTAAATAATAATTTCAAACTAAACCTGGTCCAGGTCTGAAATTCTTGAAAGCATCTTCTGCGTTGATACGGCATTCAATTGAGTGTCCTTTTAGCACAATATTTTCCTGCATGCAAGAAAATGTTAAGGCAGTGTTCGCAAACTCTTAAGGAAGGTGATTCACTAATCTAAACTTAAAAAAGCAGAGAAATGGATTGTTTGTTGGGCTGCATCTGCTTAAATGAGTTAAAAATAAGCTAGAAGCTTGAAGCAGCTTGGGGAGCATTTTTCAGCATGGGTATACTTCTACAGCTTTGGGTGGGCATTTTTCAATAAAAGTGATTTCTTCTCCACACACTCTCAACTTTTACTACTCAAGCCTTTTACAACGTTAATTTCTTTTAAAAGCAGAAGTTTTGGCAAACATCCCCAAAGAACAGATCATAGTTTAGTTTCAAAGTATTTGAAGGGCAATGATAATACACCTGTTTGTAACGAAGTGATGCTCCCATTGCCACACGAATCTGTTCCTCAATTAGATCAACCGAGGATATCATTTCGGTAACTGGATGCTCCACCTATATCACACAGACCAAAATAAATAACAATAACCTGCATATATCAAGGAGGAACATTCAACTACGTTGTTATTCTATTAGGCTATGTTTGGTTTGAAGGATTTGGATTTTTGGGCAGATTTCAATGATGGCTTTCAAATTACATTATGTCTCCAACAGAATCATTCCGGGAATAACTTAAAATAGTAGTTCAAGTGTTTAAAAATCCATCATAATAGAAAATTCTCAGACAAGCTAAAAGAATTGGTTATTATGGATTTGAAATCTTTAGCTCCAATCCAGTAAATCAAAACATAGCCTTAGATTTCCTCTTTTTCACCTGGATCCTAGTGTTCATCTCCATGAAGTAAAAGGAGCCTCTTTCATCCAAAAGGAACTCGACCGTTCCAACACCTATATAACCTATAGATGCTGCTGCTGCTACTGCTGCATCACCCATAGCTTTTCGGAGCTCCGGTGTTAATGCAGGAGAAGGAGCTTCTTCTAGAAGCTTCTGGTTTCTTCTCTGTGAAAAATAATTTTCACTGAATTACTACATATACAGAGAAATGATTCCGTACAATGTTAAAATATTTCCAAGAGTTTGCGAATTGAATTTTTGTTAAAGATGATTACCTGAATACTACAATCACGCTCCCCAAAGTGCACAACGTTATTATATTTGTCAGCCAAAACCTGTAACAGGTGGCATGAAGTGCAGGATTCAGAGTCTAATAATTGAGAGTTGATATAGCTCATAGAATAAAGTAATACCAAAATTATGCTGGCATGGTAAAATTTCCATAACAATAAAATTTGAAGTCAAAGGATTAAAGTATGGTTATAGGAGTATTCATATCCACAAGAGGACTTTTATCTGTATTATTATATAAAGTATGAGGGGGTAATCATAACTAATTTGGTCATTTTTAGTATAATGGCATTTGGCCCTCAACTTAGTTTTTATATCTACTATTCTCTCTCCTCTATCCTCTCCCACTATTTTAATTGTTCTGATTCACCAGAGTGTAATCATATCAATACTGACAAATAAAATGCACAATTCTTAAACTGGATGTTGTAAGCTCATGCTAGTACCTGAAATTCAATATGCCTAGGATTCTGGATATATTTCTCCAGGTAAACACCGTCATTGCCAAATGCTGCTGCAGCCTCACTCTTCGCTTGCTATTTCCAAGACAAAAAATAAAAAACAGAAAAAGAAACTTTGTTAGAATGGCCTAACGAGACAGAATCAACAGAAAAATATTTTGAGAAAAAAATCTGGAGATAGCAAAAATATATATATAATGGACAAAAACGGAAATTTTGAGAAAAAATCTTGAGACAAAAAGAGAACATATTGAGGAAAAACGGAAATTTTGAGAAAAGTGGAATACCTGCAACAACTTCACAAACTCGTTGCGGTTTTTAGCAAGACGCATTCCACGCCCTCCTCCTCCAGCTGTTGCCTTTAAAAGGGGAAGAAGATTTAAGTCAACAAAGCTATATTTACAAAGATGATTATACTGAACCATATCCATATTTCGGAATACAAATAATATCAAATGACGCATGACACTAAAAGAGAGGCAGTGGAATTATACGAAACGAACTTATTTATTCGCAAAGGAGGGAGTAATAGCTAAATTTCGGGAGTTTTTTAATTCCTGAGATTGAAAAGGCTGCAGACTAAAATCAGTTATTGGTTAAATCATCCTGTTAATAAGTAACATCAACAGTGGAACCACAATTAAATGTAGCTCCTTATAAAGACCAAAAAAAAAAAGGTCTGGATAATTGATAATTCCATCTCACCAAGCAGGAAATAAAGTATTATTATGACAAGGATATATCTACCAGCTTAATACGAAATTACAATCAGTTTCACGTTCCAAACATTCACACCTTACCTTTAATGCTCATCTAATTTGCCCTCCTTGCAGGAAAAAATTAAGAAGCGCAAAAATACTAAAACTCCTACAATAAAGTTTTACATCCAAAAAACGTTTGAAGTTCTTTTTCAATCTCGAAAACCCATTTCATCAATCTTTTATTCTAAGAAGCCTTACATCACCCTTTTCGACTTGGTAACCTCAAGTCCTTTTTATAGAGTATATTGCTTAACAAATTAATAGCTTTCAATTAATTCTTCTATTTAAGTTCTTGAAATTGATTTGTTTTATTGTATAGATGATGATTTCAAGTGCATTGTTACCACACTGCAATTTTGCTACCAACTATTTGTGCTAAGCTCACCTTGATCATGACAGGAAATCCAATCTCATCTGCAAGCTTCACAGCTTCTTCTGTACTCTGTAATGACAGCAATCATTTAACAGAAAATAAAAGAGACAGAGCTCTTCAAGTTTAATGTTTTTTTAAAAAGACAAAAGTTTGACATCAATTTAACGGGATAAGTTTTTCACAAGGAAAATTAATCTTGAAAAAAGCCATTACCTTTAACAATCCATCACTTCCAGGGACAGTTGGAACTCCAGCTTTTTTCATTGTCTCCCTAGCAGTTGATTTGTCACCCATGACCTTAATGCTCTCAGGCTGCAAAGTTTTAAAATTTCAGTATTATATGATCTTCATTTGTCGCAAAGATTGTCCGTATTAGTTTTTATTAGCTGTCCCGGGGAAAAGAGTGAGTATTGGCTGTTGGCATGTCTGAGCTAAGATCGGTTGAGGTGGGTAAGGTTGCCTAGCTTACTTCGTAAAGGACTCCTTTCTTTAGTTTAGCGGTCATGGATCAATTCTAGGTGGTTCACTTGTATACCCCTATTCTCAGAGTTCACGTTCTGATCTAGCAAATCGATTTTTCAGATGAGTTCCTTAGTTTTTGGACAGGACAGGTGGGAACCAGGAGGTAACACGTCTGTTAAAGCAATCGGGAAAATGCGGTATACTGAAGATGATGTTGAGGAATCCCAAATTACAAAGATCATTTTAAACTTTAGGTGATATAATATTCCAATAGAGATAACTTACATTTGGTCCAATAAAGTTGATTCTATGATCTCTGCACAACCCAACAAAATCAGCATTCTCAGAAAGGAAACCATATCCAGGATGGATCATAGTACATCGATGGCTCACAGCAGCAGCTATGACATTCTGCATCACCAAGTAACTGTAGGAAAAACAAAACAAAAAAAAAAAAAGGAAAAGGAAAAAGAGATGAGATCTAAAGAAATATGGCATCTTGTGAATTCTATCGAATGAAAAAATGCATGGCACTGATTTGAGTTGGAAGGATTTTTATTTTATTTTTATTTTGGTCACCTAAAGAAGCATATTCCAAGTATTTGCATATAACTGTGCTTTCTCAATCAAAAAAGAACTATACCTTAATTTCGGTTCATATAATCTTTTAGTTTATCTTTGTCTTGTTAAAAGGCTGAAAGTCTTATCAACCGGCTAAATAAATGGATACATTCACATCTTTGACAAAATTTCCTATGCAACGCTCATTAACTTCTCAAAGAATAAAATTGTTAAAGCAAAGATTTCCTGTACCGGAAACAAAGGACGTTTCCCTTTAAACTTCTCCAGTCCTCGGATTAATTCAACATCATCTGGTATCTGGGGGTGATTCTTCAAGTTCTCCAAGTTAATATCTATAATAAAAGTAACTCAACAACATCTTTTAATACTTACATCTGATCTCTCAGCTAGTTCGAAATGTCATTTAGAGCCGATCAATTAAACTCCTTTTTCGCTCTACTCTCTCCTCTCTTTTCCAACCCTGTTCTTATCTCTCTTTTCCTCTCTATCTACTAAACTTATGTAGTTCTTTTCCTATTTATTTTTTTAATAATATAAATTTATTTTCAACTCACCATGAGTTTAATAGATATTCATTCCTCCATGCTTCAAGCCCCCCCCCCCCCCCCCCCCCTCCCAAAAAAAAAAAAAAAAAAAAAAAAAAAACAGCAACCCCACAAAAAACAAAAAACATTAAATTATATTTTAATTGTTGCATCCTAATTAGTGTGCAGTGTCCATTAGTAAAAGCTAAAGCTAGAGCACCTTTCAAGCTAGTACATAATAACCTTCATGCTAATCGAGTTTAAAAGAAAACGAATAGTTTTAAGGATAAGTTTGAAAAAAAATGATGATGGCTTACGATTGGTTGCTTGGTGCTTCTCCAATGCAAACAGATTCATCAGCCAGTCTTACATGAAGTGCATCTTTATCTATTGTTGAATAAACTGCTACACAAGGGATCCCCATCTCATGGGCAGTTCGAATCACACGAACAGCAATCTCTCCTCTGTTAGCCACCAGAATCTTTTCAGCTCTCGGGGTGGCAACCACGATTTGATCTTTTGGGGTTGTAACTGCAACTTTATTATCACCAACGCATTTAACAGCAAGATCTCCACCATGTTTGCCAGATTTACTACCAGCACGAGATGACTGAATCCTCTGTTGGGGGAAGGTAACTCTACTTCCTACCAAAAAGCTGCTGTTGAAGCTCCTGACTCCAGTAGTCTTTCCAATGAATATACCCTGTAATACAGAAGGAAATATAATCAGTAAACATGAAACAAATAAGAGGGAGTTTCATGAGGCTTATTTTTAAAAACTTATAAGCTCTTGCATCTTATAAGATGTTTTTCGGAAATTAAAAGGTTTATATCATATTTTAAAAAATAAGATGTTAAAAGTGTTGGATAATATTAAGATCATGAACTTAGCATATGTTAGTAATAAGAGTTATGTAATTAATATGATGAGAAGTAAGGGAATGTGTTGAGAGTTTAATAATAAGTTGCTATTCCCCAACTTATTTTAAAGGAACTTTCGCCAAACACTTTGCAACATCTTATAAGCTCCTAAATATCCTATAAGATGTTGTTATAAGAGATTATACCCCCAACGAAACACCCTCTGAAGCAACTTAGAGGAACAAACATAATAAAGCTGCACAAGGAAAATGAAGTGAACAAAAAGATATTCATATGCTGATGGAGCTGTGAAGGCAAAATAATGTATAGTTTCTGCAAATTCGTGACTCAAAAAGACGTAAGGCTCCATAAAAAGCATCATAGGCAAAAGGGTCAAAAACTTTTAGAAGTGGATTATTTTTAATTAGAAAAAAAAAAGAAACAGTTATGTACTTGTATGTGAAACTAATTCGGATGTCTAAGAGGTGTACAAGCTTGAAGAAGGCCTATAAATTATCTGAAACCGCCGAAAAGCCACTATTTTTCAATAATGTCAAAGGGTCATCCACAATTGAAGCATCACAGGCAAAAACAAATATGTGTGTGTATATGAAACTAAATCAGGTGTTTAAGAGGTTTAAACACTTGAAGAAAACCCAACGATTATCTGAAACAACCGAAAAGCCTAATAATAATTTCAAAAGGCCAAACCAAGACTGGAGCATCATAGGCAAAAGGTTCCCAACACTTTTAGGGGTGAATCATTCAATTTATATAAACCAATTCTGTGCTTCTATATGAAACTGATTCAGATGTCTAAGAGATTTAAACACTTGAAGAAGCCCCAAAAATTATCTGAAACAACCTAAACGCCACTTAATTTCATCAATGATTCCAAAAGGGCCGTCCAGAAATTGAATTCATTACACATGCATTCTTTCGGCATACACATCGTAGCCCCCATAAACACAGAATTTCCAGCCAAAAAAATGAACAATGGAAAATGAAATGTTCCAAAATAATGCAACAGTTGCAAATAAGAGGACAAAAAGAGGAAGAAACAAAGCGGCTGTACTTACGGGAGGTGAGCTGACAGATTTACTGCAAAAAGTCATGGCCGCGGAGTCCATTTCCAAATTAAGAAAATCAACCTGGCAGAAGGAAAAGCAGCACTAAAACGACAAACCCACTAACCAGAACTCATCACAGAAACGAAAAAACTAAGCAATGCGATGGTAATTAAGCACAAGCAACAACAATTTCTTGCAATGTCAAGCGCAGTAGATCTGCTAACACGGAACAGATACCTCGGAAGCGAGTATCCTGAGAACGCAATCTTGATCAGGGAGGAGAGAGAAGGGGAGGTAGAGAAAGAGGGAGAGAGTGGTTGGCGAAGATTTGAAGAAAGGGGCGTCGATGAAAACGAGGGAGAGTTGTCTGTCAGTTGAGTTGGAAGACTGAGGAAATCGAATGCTCCGCCAAAACAAAAGGGTTGGCTTTGTGCGCATAATCTTTTGCTTCTTTCATTTCCCTCTGTTTTTTCTCTTCCTTTTTTTTACCTAAGTTTGGTTTCTAATTTTTTTTTTTTTTTTTTTTTTTTTTTTTTGGAAATAACAACAGCGAAAACAACAATTAATAACTCATAGGAGAGTCTAAAGCCAAAATATAGCAAAGTCATGATGGGAGATCAGAAACTCCCTCAGAAAAGTCAGAAGCTCCACGGGCTAAGAAGTGAGCTGCTTGGTTACTAGACCAGCGAATCCAGGACCGAGAAACAGAAGGAATCAATGATAGAACTTCACGAATATCCAAAATCACATTACCAATATCCGAAAGATCATCCACGCAGCTGAATATTTTGTTAATAATAGAGAAACAGTCCCTTTCGAGGATGATACAATCTCAATTATGACGGGACGCCGGACGAGCGGCTTCAAGAGCAACCAAAGTTCCAGCCACTTCTGCTTTAACACTACCTTTGAAACGTTTATTGCACCAACCAAGACAATTTCCCATCTCATCTCTTGCAATAACACCAACTCCAAACTCATATTTATCCTGAAATATAGCTCCATCAAAGTTAATTTTCACAAAACCACGTTGAGGAGGGGACCAACTAACCTCATATTCAAGTGCTGGGGCAGGAGCAGGATCAACTGAGGGAAGGAGTGAAACGAACGAAAAGGATTGAACAAAAGAAACCAGATCCAGAGAAGAGAGTCCTTTTTCACCCCATAAGACTTGATTACGGTTCCACCACAACGCCCACAATCCAATAAAGAAGAGCCCAGTTACACTCTTGTCCAAACAAAAAACAGATTTGCGAATCCAGTCAGCAGGAGCTCTATGATTAAAAACAAGAGCAGAAGAGGGAAGAGGCATAAGTGCCCAGAACTGATGAGCAAAACTGCACAACAGGAGATAATGTAGTATGTCCTCATTTGGTTCATTGCAGAGGGGGCACCCATGGCTTTTACCACAGTTTTTTGACCTCAAGTTAACACCTGTGGGAAGAGCATTCTTGCAAGCACGCCACACAAACATTCTAATTTTCGGGGGATAGGAGCATTCCAGATGAAAGACCACGACTTTTGAGTTGTTAACGTAGATGGAGAGAAGCAGGACTCAAGAGCAATTGAGACATGATGGGCGGATTTGACAGAGAATTTACCATTTGAAGAATGATGCCAAATCAGCCGATCTCTATGATGAGAAGAGCCAAGAGGGATACTGAGAATAAGATCCGCATCACAAGGAAGAAAGGTGGACTTTACAAGCTCTGCATTCCAAAGACTTCCCCCGGGGATAATGAGTTGCCGGACTTTTTGAGGGACATTTGAGGTAGGCATGGGAGTGAGTGGTCGAAAAGACCATGGTCTGGGGATCCATGGGTCTTTCCAGATGTTAATGTGAGAACCCGAACCAACTCTCCACCTAAGACCAGCACAAACAATATCTCGAGATTTCCAAATACTTCTCCAAGTCAGGGAAGGTTTATGTCCTATTTTGGCCTCCAGGAAAGATGAATTTGGGTAATGGCGGGCCTTGAGGATGCAACTAAGAAGGTTGGTTGGCTCAGTAATAAGCTTACAGCCTTGCTTGGCAAGCATGGCCCGGTTGAAAGCTTTCAAGTCCCGAAAACCAATACCCCCATGAGATTTGCGAACACATAATTTTCGCCAAACAACCCAATGTATCTTATGGAATTCCTTCCCACTCCAAAATAAATCAGCCAACATAGATTCAATCTCACGGATGAGAGAATCGGGTAACCTGAAACAACTCATAGCAAACATAGGGATAGCTTGCAGAATAGATTTGATGAGAACTTCTCTTCCAGCTTGAGAGAGGAATTACGGGTGTCTTTCCATCCAGAAATTGGTTTGTCAAGTTGGGCTCGTAACCAATGACCAAAAGGATAATTAGGAGCAGGATCAACGAAGTTTTCTTCATACTGAGTTGGACAATGGCGGGCTATATGATCAAGATATCCACAGTAGTAGCAAAAATTTGGGAGCTTTTCGTAGCAAATGGAAGCCAATATTTTTTTCTCTCCATCACCTATCTTCAGTTTAATCACTCGTCGGAGAGGTTTGGTGATATTAATGCTTACCCGAATACGTAGCCCTGTAGAAAAAGAGTGACCAAGTTCCATCTCCACATCCCAATCAATAAACTTGCCGATATTATTGCCAACAATGGTAGCCACTTCTTTTGTATGTTTGCTGATGGGGAGATCAGAAATTCTGATATGAAAATAACACCAACTGAGATCAATTTTTTGGGGGGTCATCATCTTCTGAAACAGGGGCAACCACCAGCAGATGTTTATCAAAAGCCCATGGAAAACTCTCAAGAAATCTTCTTCTGTCCAACTCATGATTAAAAAACATCAGGAAACGACCATTCTGTTGGGATTAGTGCCCTGAAAATCCAATTTCTTTGTAAATACTTCGTATTTTGTTGGATGAATAAAACTGAAATTATCGCAAGTTATGAGTATATTAACATAATTAATAACGTGTGATGATATTCTTATATGAAATGTGTTTCATAGGAAAGGACTTTGGATATCGAAATCACGTGTTATTAAAGTTCTAGTCGATATGATAAGAATAAGTTCTTATCGAGACTATAATGTGTTATATAAGATGATTAGTCTTTCGTCACAGGGAAATGGAGTTTCCAGTTATAACACATTGATGATTTTCAATAGATTTGGAAACATCGAACTGGACCACTAAGATAGTTCTTTTTAAACTACTATCTAAAATGAACAAATCTTATGGAGCATTGAACTCTTAATCCTGGTAGTATTTCGACTTTAGGCATATAGTGTTAATCATTGTAACTTGCAAATAAGTGAGGTCTTGATATCGAATGACCGAAACCTTTGTACGTTCAGTCATTACATGAAATGTGCTAAAGAGAAATATTGATCGAGGAATCTGTGGCTTTGCTGGAAAGTTAAAAGATATTCCTGAAATAGATTTGCAAAGTTCGAATTAAAACTTTGGCCAAAGTACTTTGTGTGATGTGTCACTAAAGTTGTATGTTGAATGTGTTTCACGTACAAGAGATTTGAACTTAAGGCGAATCAGGAAATTTCAGATTAGAAATGAAAAATAAATGATAGTAGTATTAATTTATTTTTCATGGAGATCTACACGGAGGAGTAAAATGCAAAATTATTCTAGATCGAAAAATTCGTGAGTAATTTAATTAATTTTAGAGTGCAACAATATTTATTTAGTGGAATTAAATATTGTTAAACGGTATTATCATGGGATGATAATATATTAACCCGTTTGGAGCTAAAATTAATTAGTCCTACAGGTCCCCCTGCAAGCCCCAATCGAAAACCCGAAGATAAAACGTTAAAAAGAATGAAAGAAATAAATTTTCAAAGTGTTTGAAAATAGCCAAGAAATTTAGTTTAAGAAAATAAATTGTAATTCCAAAGAGTTGGAAATGTCCGAAATTTTATTTTGGAGAAAATAAAATTTTAATTAAAAAAAAAAAAATGCTGACGTGGCACTGGCGTGTCACGCCACGTCAGCAAGGTGGGCCCAGATGGCGTTGACTGGACAATCGCGTGGCACGCCACGTGTGCGACACGTGGACGGCCCAGATCGCGCCACGTCATCATGGATCAATGCTCCAGATTTGATCTGGACTGGGTCGGTCAAACGAGTCAGGGGCAGGTCAAAAGGGTCGGTTCTCGGATAGGGTCGGACCGGGTTCGGTTCCGGGTCGGACCAGACCCAGACACGTGGCAGTTTCAGAACAGGCCACGTCACCCAAACCCTAAACCGAAAGTGCATCACACGCGCCACCTTGTGGCCGCGCTTGGGGCCCGTGTGAGCTCCGATCGGGGCGTTCTCGGCGGCGTTGGACTCGTGGCGATGAGAGCTTCAACGTAGTCACCTTGGTTTTCGTGTCCAAGTTGCACACGCAAGTGGGAGGTGAAATTACTATTTTGCCCTTGGTTTTTCCCCTATAAATAGGGGCCTTGACATTTCATTTTTTCCATCCAACTTTGGGAGAGGTTTTGGCTGAGCTCTCGGATTTGAAACCATATCCCATTCTCCTAGTTAATTCCGATTTATTTTGGAATTAATTTTAATTAGGTGTTTATATATAAACGCCTAATTTCGGGAGAATAAACCCTGAAAAGGGTTTTTAGTTTAAATTTTTATTTTCTCTAGGTAATTAGAGAAATACTTTCGGAGCCCACACTCCGAGGGTGTCCCTGGGGTAATTGCAGGGAAGCTCTGCCGGTTTCGCGAGGAGATCAGGAATCAGGTTCTCGGGAGGCGAATTTCGGGCGCAGTAGCCATCTTCGGTGAAAGGTATTTTATATTGTTTTTATTTAAGCATGATGAATTAGGTGCTCTTAAGTGTTAATTGCATGCTTTATTTATCTGCTTTGTGATTTAAAATTTATTATCGATTGCATGTATATACGTGAGTAGTTCCGGCTAGTCTTCCGCTGTTTGTATTTAAATATTTTAGAAATATTTTGATACCTGTATATTAAAGTAAAATTTTAAAATGTGGTCCCGGACTGCTACTGTTCTGGGCCCACCTCCCAGCAACTGGTATCAGAGTCGTGCTCTAGATATATACATGCATTGATATGATGCATGCGATGCAAAATTTTAAATCTGTTACTGTGCACGTAAATTCCGTCAAAGGAGGCTGGTTTTTAAGTGGGACCGTTGTGACCCCTCCAGTATTTCCTGGGATTTTGCGTGGAATGGTAATTTTCTGGGAATCGATTTCAATAATCTTCCTGGTTAATTGTCGAATCAGTAAACATGATTTAAATTATGTGATAATTTATTTATAGCATGTTTACTTTATGCCATTTATTTTAAGCATGATAATTATGTGATAATTATATACAAGCATGCTTAATTGTTTTATTTTATGGCATGATCATGATAATATGAGATATTATGCTATTTTCAATTATGCATATTTTATTTGATATGATTAGATAAAAAATGTTTAATAGAGATTGAACAAGATGCATAATTGGATTAATATTTTTTTGGCCTAATTAATAAAGAGTTATTAAATAGACTTAAAAATATTATTAGGGTTGTAAATGCGATTTATTAATCCTAGTGGGAGCATATTAATTAGATTAATCACTTTCGACTATAAGACGCCAAATAGATTATGTGATAATCAAAGATAATCCACAACTCTAAAAAAAAATTCAAGTGGGAGCAAGATGAAATAGATGGATTCTTACGGTCTCCATTACATCTTTCAAGGTCTCCATCTAGGATTAATCGAAGGTCAAGCACTTCTTCGGATATAATGAAATACGGGAAAAGTCAAGCACGACCACGCTTCCGTGGAGTGTCTTGACCTACTACTACTAGTATGAATTTCTAGGTAATGGTGCACACTTGACTGAGTGATGTATTAACCTTCCTTCGGAGCTCTGTTACACTCACTTAGAGACTAAAGGTTGACGTGGTGGATTAACATAGTTTGGTAAGAGTTGCCTGGATAACATGTTAATTAAGAATAGTTCTTGCTTTTCTAAGTAGTTTTCGACCTCGCTTCCGGGGACCATAACAATTATATGACATGTTAAGGAGCATGTGCACAAGCATAACTATTCAAATCCCTCTGGCTATTTGGGGTGTAATAGAAATTGTTTTGTAGCTTAGTTAGCAATGCCCATATTTTGTCTATTTGGTTAATGTCTCATTTTAAGAACCATTAGTTTCGATTGATTAATATATAAGAGGGATATCAGTAATAACTCACAATCTTGTTGACTTCTTTTTGTTGTTAGATTGTAGTTCATTTGGGTTCATTTAATAATCAACCTAACATAAAATATCGAAACAGATCAACTTTAAAGGTTTTTTTTTTGCAACACTTTTCATTTTTTTTTTAAATGACAACCCAAAATTTGTAACAATTTTGGATAATTTCTTCTTACTTGTTGTTTGATGTTGAATCAAATGAATGGACCTTACCTAATTATCGGCCTTGATTTAATGACAATGAATATATGAATTCAATTCTAGTTGTTCCAATCCTCTTCAAATATAAATACAAACTTTACAATTCTTAATATATGAACGAATAATAGTTTTTTCATCAAGTAAATTGTATATCTTATTTTCATCTAATATTTGATTCAACATACCCCAATTATGCGATTCATTTTCTCTTTGGATGGGTCTAGTTTTTTTCAGTTATAATTTACTATCTAAGTTGCCATGTTCCCATTTAGGGGTGTTCATTCGGTAATACCGAACCGAACCGAACCGAAATTTCGGTACACATTTTTGGAGAACCGAATACCGAACCGAACTTCTCGGTTCGGTTCGGTAAAAACCGAAATTATTTCGGTTCGGTTCGGTAAAAAACCGTTCTACCGAAATTTTATATAAAAAAATAAAATCTGGAAAAAAAAATAAAAAAACATATATTATATCATATATATTATGTAATATATTAAAAGTATTATATATATATATTATGTATGGGTAATAATCTGACTAATATATATAAATATAATATGTATTATATATATATTTATATATTATATATAATATTTCGGTATTCGGTATGGTTCGGTATACCGTATCCGAATACCGATACTGAACCGAATACCGAAATTTCAAAAAAACAATAACCGAAATTTCGGTTCGGTAATCGGTACCGACCGAAATTTCGGTTTCGGTCGGTTCGGTCGGTTTTACCGAATTGTGCACAACCCTATTCCCATTATAAATTAGCAAAGATAGTTTGTTTTCTGATATGTAACTATCCCACATCGGTATTATAGAGGGTGGGTGGTGGTAGGTAGAGCTATATAAAAATAAGAAAATGAAATGAGTAACATACTTACCTGGACGGGATCAATGAGTGATCAAGAAGGCCCATGGTGTAGCACCCACACGTAGGGCCACATCCCCCGCACCATAATCCGAACCCGAATACGAAATGGAATGTCCGCACCCGAATCCGAATCATAGCGAACGGGAGACCAAACACACACTCTAGGCTAGGCGGAGCTAAACAACGCAGAATCAGAGTATGCGGAAGCGAATAAGTAAATAAAAGCAACAAGCAAAATCATCACATATATATGTATAGGTACCAACACATAAACCGGTACAAAAGCCATCCCGGCTCGAACAAAATAGTGTATAAGTATATACAAATCATAACTATACAACTCCAAAATAAGAAAGTGCAGATGTGTAAATGCACCTAACGAGACCTAGACTGACAAGTGCAACAGAAGACACACTTCTCCGCCTAGCTCACGCTCCCAAAACCTGCAACTAAAAGAGTAAATGAGGAGTCAGTCAACTGACTGAGTGAGGGGGCTAACGCACACCCACACCCTACATATATATAGAGCAGAGCACAAAGCAAAGGGCGAAATTATGAACCGGAATAGATTTTACAAACTAAAACCTTCCAAAACAAATACATATACTTTAAAGCATTTCATAAACACTATCCCGATTCATACTTCTCAAACATACATAACAAAACATAATGCTCGGCGAGAACGAGCTTCCAACCTTTACTCCTCAGAACAACCAAAACGGAAATCATACATATCAACCTCTACACCAATGATGGAAGAGCCACCGGCGGCCCTAACCATCCAAACATATACAGACTCACGAGGGGTAGCGAGCCCACATCGTGCCCTCCCCGGTTTTTACGCCGAAGGCATCGAAATACCACACCTTCCCAAACTCCCAGGGGTCGCGTGTGATATATCGGATGGAGACTACGCACAGACCGAACCTCGACGGCCCGAACCGTCCCGAGGGTTCCTTACCCGTAGCTCCTTGGATCCACACATACAAATCATATCATAACAAATGCCAAATCTTTCATGGCAATCTCGCTAACAGAATAGTAAAGCCTTTTCCAAAACATAGCTTACATAAGCTTATTTAATATCTTTTCCCAAAACAAAGTTGTTCACAAGATCATAAACGTATTCTAATCAACACGTACATATCTATATATATAATATATAGTCACATGCACGGCCGGAAAACATCACATAAGGCTTTAGGTCGCTTAGCTAATAAAATTCCTAAACCTCACCTTGTGCTTGACCAAAATACGAGCAGACGTGAACAACCTACGCCTCGGGCTCGTCAACTGGAACCTCCTCTGAAAAGAAAACACGAAAGCCCAAGACTTAGACTCTATATGAACCAAAGAAGACGCTCGGCAAAATGCATGATTCATGTTCATAGATAAAATGTCACAATTAAGTCATAAAATACACAAATCATGGTATAACATAATTATTTACAATCTATTATGCAAAACAATCAAATTATAACAATTAATATGCAAAAGAAAAGCATTTAAAGTCATACAAATGCATAAACAAGGCAAAGAGAAAAAGTGGCAAAATCCACCCCCATGGATTTTTCCAAAGAGGAAAATCCACCCTCGCGGATTTTTCCAGAGCTACTGCCTCAAATCCACCCCCATGGATTTTTCCAAAGGAAAAAAATCCACCCTCGCGGATTTGACCCAGTAGAAGGGTTTCGGCCATGGGAACGGCCGTTCCCGTTCCCAGTACAAACTGGGAACGGTCGTTCCCACTCTCGGCATGAACAGTATTTGGCCTGGGAACGGTCGTTCCCAGTTTAAAACTGGGCGGGAACGGCCGTTCCGGCCTGGTTCGAAAGCTGGAGCAGAAAATTTTTACAGAAAATAGGGGAAGCTCATTTGGTGCCAAAAATGGCCAAAAACCAACCCTTAAAATTGTCACAACTTCTCAAAATGCACAAACAATTCAAATAAATCATGCTTGACATATAAACACTCAAATAACTCAAGAAAACGGAATTAAAATGCATGATCAAGGGAATGAAATTTTCAAGCAAAAATCATGATCATTCATAAATACTCAACCAACCATGGATTAAATGCCATAAATGCAACACATACAACATATACAACTCATAAATGAAGCTAATAATCAAATACATCAAGCAAAGGGCAAGTATCCAAGTTTTTCATGAAACCCTTACTATTCACGTAGGGAAGCAAAGGCATGCAAAACTCACTCCAAACTCAGAAATTAAACCATAGAAACGACGAACACGACGAGGGGATTCCGAAACCTACCTAAGTTCGAGAAAAGACGAAGAAATGAGAGAGATATTGGCTTGGGAAGTTGGATGATCAACTTGAGGGTTTGGCTCTTGCTTGCTTGGTTGTTGTGGTTGAACGTGAAATGAAGGAGAAAGAAGAATGGTTCAGCCTTTAAGGGCTGGACCGGTTCGGTTCACGGGTTCGGTTCAAAGTTCCCGGTTCAAGTTGGTTCAGTTGAACAAATACAGGTTCAAATAAGGCCAACTCAAATAAAACGAATAAATCACATGCAACATTTAATTCAAGTAATTCATATAAGTGCAATTAATTCAAAATAGTCCTATACAAATAATCTAAAACGCAAATAATATTAAATCACATAATTTACCTGTACCGACTGTGAGTCGGGGTGTTACAACCTCCCCCCCTTCGGAGAACCTGGTCCCCAGGTTAACTGTCTGACCTGAGAACAACTCTGGGTACAACTGCCTCATCTTCTCCTCAGTCTCCCAAGTAGACTCTTCAGATTTCTGATCTCTCCAAAGAACTCGGACCAAGGGAATCTGTTTATTCCTCAACACTTGTATCTTCCGGTCTTGAATCTCAATCGGGTGCCTTACTATTGTTAAATCCGACTCAAGTTGTACCTCTTCAACAGGGAGAATAGTTGATTCTTCGGGATAAAATTTCCTGAGCTGCGAAACATGAAACACATTATATATCCCGGTCAATCTCGGCGGTAGGTCCAACCTATACGCCACTTCTCCAACTCTCTCAAGGATTTCAAAAGGTCCAAGGTATCTCGGGTTAAGCTTCCCACCTCGACCTATTCGAGAAAATCCCTTCCTCGGAGATGCTTTCAAGAAAACCTTATCTCCGACTTTAAACTCAAGGGGCCTTCTCCTCTTATCCGCATAGCTCTTCTGACGGTCCTGAGCTGCCTTCATTCTCTGCTGAATTAACTTGACCTTAGCAGTGGTCTTATCCAATCTCTCCCGAGGTGTAGCTCTTTCGAGCTTATTCTCCTCAGTCCACCGCCAATCTTCCATATCCCAAAATAGAGGCGATCTACACTTCCTTCCATACAGTGCCTCATAGGGAGTCATACCAATGGAAGTCTGAAAACTGTTGTTATAGGCAAACTCAACCAGAGCTAAATGCTTATCCCACTTTTCCTTGAAATCCAAAGCACACGCTCGTAATAAATCCTCCAAATACTTAATCAGTCTCTCTGATTGTCCGTCCGTCTGAGGATGAAAAGCAGTGCTGAAATTAAGCTTTGTACCCAACCTACTCTGAAGATCCTGCCAAAACTTAGCTGTAAACCTCGGATCACGATCGGAAACAATGCTAGCAGGCGCCCCATGAAGTCTCACAATCTCATTACAATACAATTCGGCCAACTTCGGAGTCTTATAAGACATCCTCACCTTGAGAAAATGAGCAGACTTGGTCAATCGGTCGACTATCACCCAAATTCCATCATAACCTCCTCTTGATCTCGGCAAGCCAGACACGAAGTCCATAGTCACTTGCTCCCACTTCCATTCAGGAATCGGAAGTGGTTGGAGGGTTCCTCCCGGTTTCTGGTGTTCTGCCTTCACCACTTGACATGTGAGACACCGCTTCACAAAGTTCGCGACATCTCTCTTCATGCCATTCCACCAGAAGTATTCCTTCAAATCTCGGTACATCTTCGTACCACCGGGGTGAATGGAATATCCAGAACGGTGTCCTTCCTCAAGTATTAACCTCTTGAGGTCTTCTGGGACACAAACCCTGGTCTTGAACCTGAACAAACCGGAATCATCGAACCCAAACTTCGTCTCGGGGTCTATCCTAGACCGAACCACTAATCTCTGAATCTCTGCATCCGAAGCCTGAGAATCCAACAACCTTTGCTTCAAATCCGGCTGAACTGAAATGTTAGCTAACCGAGCCACTGAAACCAAAACTGTCGAATCCTGTCCTGAAGACCCTGCACTCAAACCTGAAACACTTGCTTTTCTGCTCAAAGCATCTGCCACGACATTAGCCTTGCCCGGATGATACTGAATCGTGCAGTCATAATCCTCTAAGAATTCCATCCAACGCCTCTGTCTATTATTCAACTCCTTCTGAGTGAAAAGATACTTGAGGCTCTTATGATCCGTGAATATCTCGAAAGTCGTCCCATAGAGGTAATGACGCCACTTCCTCAAAGCAAATACAACCGCTGCAAGCTCAAGATCATGAGTGGGGTAGTTCTTCTCGTGTTCCTTCAACTTCCTAGAAGCATAGGCCACCACTCGGCCATTTTGCATCAATACACATCCGAGTCCTTCCTTAGAAGCATCTGCAAAAACTGAATAACCCTCGGATCCCTCGGGTAGGGTAAGAACTGGTGCTGAAGTTAATCTTTCCTTCAAAGCTTGGAAACTTCTCTCGCACCCATCATCCCACTCATACTTCACCTCCTTCTTGGTTAATCGAGTCAACGGGCAAGCAATCTTGGAGAAATCCTTCACAAATCTCCTATAGTAACCCGCTAACCCGAGAAAACTTCTTATCTCGGAGGCATTCTTCGGTCTTTCCCACTGAACCACGGTCTCAATCTTAGAAGGATCAACTTCAATCCCCTCACCTGAAATTATATGACCCAGAAAAGCCACTCTGTCGAGCCAGAACTCGCACTTGCTAAATTTGGCATAAAGCTTGTGCTCTCTAAGGGTCTCCAACACAATCCTGAGATGCGTTGCGTGCTCTTCTGCAGACTTAGAATACACCAAGATGTCGTCTATGAAAATGACCACAAACCTGTCAAGATACTGTCTAAACACTCGGTGCATCATATCCATGAACACGGCTGGAGCGTTAGTTAATCCAAACGGCATCACTACAAACTCGAAGTGTCCATAACGGGTATTGAACGCAGTCTTAGAAATATCCTCTTCCCGGATACGAAGTTGATAGTACCCTTGCCTCAAATCTAACTTAGAGTACACCTGCGACCCTTGCAAGATGTCAAACAACTCTTCGATATGAGGTAAAGGATACTTATTCTTCACTGTCATCCGGTTCAACTCACGGTAGTCTATACACATCCTCAAAGTCCCATCCTTCTTCTTCACAAATAACACAGGAGCACCCCACGGGGATGTACTCGGACGGATGTAACCGCAAGTCAAAAGCTCATCCAGCTGAGTTTTCAACTCCTTCAACTCTGCAGGAGCCATCCGATACGGTGTCTTAGAGAAAGGCTCAGCTCCAGGATAAAGGTCGACTACAAACTCGATGTCCCTATCAGGTGGTAAAGAACCCAAATTCTCAGGGAATACATCGGGAAACTCACCCACGACCTCTGTCTCCTCAAGTTTGGCCTGATCCTTCGGTTTATTCAGAAGGTAAGCCACAAAACCTGTCGCACCGTCCCGGAGGAGCTTACTTGCTTCCATAAAAGACACAAACGGGCTGGACTTCAACCTCTCACCCGTAAAGACCACAGACCCCAAAGAAACTTTCTTCTCATGACAGTCCAACTGAGCTCGGTATCTGAATAGAAAATCCATACCAAGAATAACCTCATACTTCTTCAACGGTAACACTATCAGATCTGCAGGAAAAACTCGGCCCTCAAACACCACCGGACACTCCCTGAACACCCTGTCAGCTTCCACAGATCCTCCCAAAGGAGTATTCACCACATACACATGCGCAGATAATTCATCAAGTAAAGACAAAGAGGCAACAATATCCCGGGAAATAAATGAATGCGTAGCCCCGGGATCAAACAATGCATGTAGTGATATGCCATGAATGTTTATTGTACCTTCTATCACGGCATTCGGGTCGACATCAGCAGCTTCCTCCTCTCCCTCCAGAGCAAACACGCGAGCCTGCACAACCGGTCTCCTATTCGGGCAAGCATCAATTAAGTGATCAGAAGACCCGCACGCATAACATTTGCCCAGAAGCTTCCAACACCTCTCCACTGGATGTCTCCCCTGACAATGAGAACAAACGGGTGGTCCCTGAGCGGGAGCCGGTCGAACTGGAGCAACGGGAGGTGCTACGGGACCGATAATACGGGGCTTCTTGTTCCCTAAACCCTGGGGACGAAAAGCCGGTGGAACAGGAGCTCGTGGAGCATAAGAAATGGGCCTCTTACCCAATCCAGAACCTGATCCCGATCCTGGAGTCGAAGAGAAAGGCGGAGGCTTCAACCGAGCCATTTGGGCCTCAACTTGAATTGCCCTTTTTGTAACTTTGGCCCAAGTACTCACATTAGCAGCTTGTAAAGCTTCTTGAATATCCCGACGAAGTCCATGAAGAAACTTTCGGGCCTTATGATCATCGTGGTCGGTAATGTGAGTAGCATACGATGCTAGCCTCTCAAACTCCAAAATATAGTCCTCCACCGTCCGGCTGCCTTGCCTCAAATTGGAGAACTCTTGGAGACGACGTTCTTGTGCACTATGAGGGATATATTTCTCATGGAATTCCTGCACAAACGTCTCCCAATTGAATTCCATACCCGTTCTCTCAAGCCTGGACCTCACACTCCTGAGCCAAATAGCCGCTGGCCCTTGAATAATACGACCCGTGCAAATAGCCTTGTCCTGCGAAGTCCCTGGACATATCTCCCAAATACCTCGAATCTCGGACAACCACTCTTCCGCCTTAATATCATCACCTCCATACCACTTTGGAGGGTTGTTGTTCCGGAAGTCCCTATACACGGCGGAAATATCTTGTCCTTCACCCGGATTTGCATTACCCCTTTGATTGTTTTGGAGTTGATTGAGTAGGGCTTGAACAATATTCTCCGCATTCATAGGTGGTGGCGGAGGTGCATTCTGTGGAGCCGGTTCATTCAAATCAGGGGTTCGTTCACGATTATTATGTCTTCTTGGAGGCATCCTGAAATTCATAAATTCAAGTAATATGGATGCATGTACATTAGTGTATGACTATGTATACAATTTAAGAAAATAATCAAGTAATCAATTAGTCAAGTAATCACATACCCAAATTATGTATACACACTTACACACGATCACACAATCACGTTGTCCTAAGCCGTACGACCTAGACAGACCCACACGACACTAGAGCCCGGTTTTGCAACCGCGCTCTGATACCACTTCAGGATGTAGCACCCACACGTAGGGCCACATCCCCCGCACCATAATCCGAACCCGAATACGAAATGAAATGTCCGCACCCTAATCCGAATCATAGCGAACGGGAGACCAAACACACACTCTAGGCTAGGCGGAGCTAAACAACGCAGAATCAGAGTATGCGGAAGCGAATAAGTAAATAAAAGCAACAAGCAAAATCATCACATATATATGTATAGGTACCAACACATAAACCGGTACAAAAGCCATCCCGGCTCGAACAAAATAGTGTATAAGTATATACAAATCATAACTATACAACTCCAAAATAAGAAAGTGCAGATGTGTAAATGCACCTAACGAGACCTAGACTGACAAGTGCAACAGAAGACACACTTCTCCGCCTAGCTCACGCTCCCAAAACCTGCAACTAAAAGAGTAAATGAGGAGTCAGTCAACTGACTGAGTGAGGGGGCTAACGCACACCCACACCCTACATATATATAGAGCAGAGCACAAAGCAAAGGGCGAAATTATGAACCGGAATAGATTTTACAAACTAAAACCTTCCAAAACAAATACATATACTTTAAAGCATTTCATAAACACTATCCCGATTCATACTTCTCAAACATACATAACAAAACATAATGCTCGGCGAGAACGAGCTTCCAACCTTTACTCCTCAGAACAACCAAAACGGAAATCATACATATCAACCTCTACACCAATGATGGAAGAGCCACCGGCGGCCCTAACCATCCAAACATATACAGACTCACGAGGGGTAGCGAGCCCACATCGTGCCCTCCCCGGTTTTTATGCCGAAGGCATCGAAATACCACACCTTCCCAAACTCCCAGGGGTCGCGTGTGATATATCGGATGGAGACTACGCACAGGCCGAACCTCGACGGCCCGAACCGTCCCGAGGGTTCCTTACCCGTAGCTCCTTGGATCCACACATACAAATCATATCATAACAAATGCCAAATCTTTCATGGCAATCTCGCTAACAGAATAGTAAAGCCTTTTCCAAAACATAGCTTACATAAGCTTATTTAATATCTTTTCCCAAAACAAAGTTGTTCACAAGATCATAAACGTATTCTAATCAACACGTACATATCTATATATATAATATATAGTCACATGCACGGCCGGAAAACATCACATAAGGCTTTAGGTCGCTTAGCTAATAAAATTCCTAAACCTCACCTTGTGCTTGACCAAAATACGAGCAGACGTGAACAACCTACGCCTCGGGCTCGTCAACTGGAACCTCCTCTGAAAAGAAAACACGAAAGCCCAAGACTTAAACTCTATATGAACCAAAGAAGACGCTCGGCAAAATGCATGATTCATGTTCATAGATAAAATGTCACAATTAAGTCATAAAATACACAAATCATGGTATAACATAATTATTTACAATCTATTATGCAAAACAATCAAATTATAACAATTAATATGCAAAAGAAAAGCATTTAAAGTCATACAAATGCATAAACAAGGCAAAGAGAAAAAGTGGCAAAATCCACCCCCATGGATTTTTCCAAAGAGGAAAATCCACCCTCGCGGATTTTTCCAGAGCTACTGCCTCAAATCCACCCCCATGGATTTTTCCAAAGGAAAAAAATCCACCCTCGCGGATTTGACCCAGTAGAAGGGTTTCGGCCATGGGAACGGCCGTTCCCGTTCCCAGTACAAACTGGGAACGGTCGTTCCCACTCTCGGCATGAACAGTATTTGGCCTGGGAACGGTCGTTCCCAGTTTGAAACTGGGCGGGAACGGCCGTTCCGGCCTGGTTCGAAAGCTGGAGCAGAAATTTTTTACAGAAAACAGGGGAAGCTCATTTGGTGCCAAAAATGGCCAAAAACCAACCCTTAAAATTGCCACAACTTCTCAAAATGCACAAACAATTCAAATAAATCATGCTTGACATATAAACACTCAAATAACTCAAGAAAACGGAATTAAAATGCATGATCAAGGGAATGAAATTTTCAAGCAAAAATCATGATCATTCATAAATACTCAACCAACCATGGATTAAATGCCATAAATGCAACACATACAACATATACAACTCATAAATGAAGCTAATAATCAAATACATCAAGCAAAGGGCAAGTATCCAAGTTTTTCATGAAACCCTTACTATTCACGTAGGGAAGCAAAGGCATGCAAAACTCACTCCAAACTCAGAAATTAAACCATAGAAACGACGAACACGACGAGGGGATTCCGAAACCTACCTAAGTTCGAGAAAAGACGAAGAAACGAGAGAGATATTGGCTTGGGAAGTTGGATGATCAACTTGAGGGTTTGGCTCTTGCTTGCTTGGTTGTTGTGGTTGAACGTGAAATGAAGGAGAAAGAAGAATGGTTCAGCCTTTAAGGGCTGGACCGGTTCGGTTCACGGGTTCGGTTCAAAGTTCCCGGTTCAAGTTGGTTCAGTTCAACAAATACAGGTTCAAATAAGGCCAACTCAAATAAAACGAATAAATCACATGCAACATTTAATTCAAGTAATTCATATAAGTGCAATTAATTCAAAATAGTCCTATACAAATAATCTAAAACGCAAATAATATTAAATCACATAATTTACCTGTACCGACTGTGAGTCGGGGTGTTACACATGGCCTAGGTTGGCGACCTCCATTGCACTTGGGAGGGGCGCCCGCCTAAGGTCGGCCCAAGCGGTCGAGCCTACGTCTTAATTTGTGGTAGTAGGGGCCTGCGTTCGCGCGGCCCCTGCCCAATTTGAGTTCGAACCAAATATGAATCTGAATTTTAGTTTTGGTGTCTTGGGTTAGATCTAAATGAAAATTTTGGTCGGGCCCAATATAGATCTGAATTTATTTTGGTACGCCTACGCTTGGGTTAGGTCTAAATTTTAGCTTATTTGTTTAATAAAAATTTGAAAAAAAAAAGTATTGTGTTCGATAAAAATAAAAATATATGATAGATTATATTTGATTATAAATATTTATTATTCAAAATAAATGGATTCAATCGATCTTTTGCTAAAAATTCGGATATGATTTTATATAATATTTAATTTAATTAAATAATTTATTACTAGTACATAATATAATGATTAAAATTAAAATTTACATATTTTATCACTTTAAACAATAATAAAATTTAAATTGTTTACTCTAAAATATAAAATTCCCTTTATTAATAAGTTAAATCAACTTATTTTTTAAAAAATGTAAACAAAATAATCAAATAATCCATTAAATAATAATTATTTATTAAATATTATGTAATTATATTTATCTTTTTATTTTAAATTTATTATTTAAAAAATTCAATTTTATTGTTAATCCGATCAGTTGCATGGATTAAAAAACAATGAATCCGAATTCAAATCCGGTTACCAGGTTTTTTTTTTATTAAATTCGAATCCGAAATCTATTTATCCGGCCCGAATCCAACTCGTTGAGTCCCTAACTTACCCTATGCTAAGTAATGTCTGGAAATATATAAATATTTTTGTTTCACATTTTCGAAATAAGATTTACATAAAGTTAATTTCGAATGAACTTTAAAATTTCATAAATGCATATAGCAGCCCACGAAGCTTTTATATCAGCCCTGGAAGCTCCTCCCTTGAGAAATGTTGCCTTAAAAATGAGGTGATGCAGCTACATGTTCGAGTACGACTACCTTGTTAATTCTTACTACTTAATTGAACAAGAGTTACAAGGCGTCAAAGTAATACAAATATATTATTGATAGGAAATACTTAAGTGCAATCTATAATCATAACTCTGATTGCAAAACAGTAATATCATGGGGACTATAGTTGCAATTTCCCCTCTACTGCTCTACTTTGTGACGAAGTATTTATATCATTGTTTTTTAACTATTGAGATTTCCGACCAAGAAAGTCAAATTATAAACATATAGCAGTGTAGGGTATCAAAACAAACTTAAGCACACCAATCATTTCATAAAATAAAACTTTCCACATTTACATTAAAAAAAAAAGTGGAGAATCACCGTTGAATTAAGCAAGACGGATGGGGTGATTTAGAGTTAATGAATCGGTTCCAACTAGGCAAAATCAAGCTTGGAAAATACGTGATTCGAGTTTGATTTTAACGAGTTTGCATTGTGAAACTAGTTTACGAAATTCTTACTCCTTAAAATTTTGTATCTTTTATACATCGCACGCAATAACGTTTATAATAAAACGAAGTTAAGGAATTTATGGTTCAAAAATAAAGTCAATTTTGGAGGAGGAAAATATTAAAAAAGATAATTATATGCAAGAAAAAATCAATAAAATCAAATTAATGAAAATGGTGGATAATTTTTCCACTAAACTTTCGTGTGTTTTATGTCTCTAGATTTTATAATCTTTTGGAGGGGAATCATTGCTGATTTTCAAGCAAGGAAATGGTATACAACTTTACTCAAGGCAATGGCTATGAGTCACATGCACTACTTATTATCCCACATCGGTGGAAGAACGAACAAGCGTCCAGAAATGTTCAATAAATAGGCAAGAGGAGTTACTTGCAAACTCACGCAGCTGCGCGGTGAGCACATAGCGAACTATTCTTTCGCCTTTTACTAAAGAATACCGTGTGCTCGCCGCAATTCAAGCAGCATACGCCACTTTTTGGAGGGTTCTTTCCTATTTGGGAAGACCCCAACAATTCAGTTCTAATTTGTAACACAAAAATGTTGTGTAACTAGCATTATATAATGAGTTGGAGCATTTATTTGACTCTATGTTAGTAAATTGAAATTCGAATATGTATGTTTTAATTTAATGATTTTTATATATTTCACTTTGATTATGTATAATCGATTAAAATATATATGATTTGGGGTATTTGCACTTTACTTCCCAAAACCTTCACATTTTGGTCTAAATAATGCATAACTATTGAAGTTTGTTCTCTAATACCCCTTCTAAAATTTTTTCAAAAATTATGTATTACAGCTAAATAGGATGTTTGAAAACAAATTTCAAAAATTAGGATGTTTGAAAACAAATTTCAAAAATTAGGTATTACTTACACTAAAACGTAAAAGTTAACGGGGAAAATGCTATTACTCCATCTTTTTTATAGAGGATTGATAGTTCCTATTAAGGAAAAATATGTGAATTTTGTGTAGCTATACTAAACCTTAGGTGTTGTCGGTGGACTGGACTCGACTCTTATAAACTTGAATTAATTTCGGTTGAAATAAGTGGAAAACGTTTATAAGACATGCGGACACAAAAATAAAACTAGTTTTTTTTTTTAAATAAAAAGAAACCGGCAAATACTATCGTGGAATGATTAACGAGGGCCTCCTCATATATAACCAACCAAAAACCTAAAAAAAAAAAAAAAAAAAACGAGTTAGTCCGTTTCTATGATGCAATTTTTTAAAAACAATTTGAAAACAATATTAAGACATAATATTAATTCCGTTCATGAATTTGGAAGGTAGTATGATAAATTAATGATTACAAAAATAATCTATCAACTGGGGCTTATACGAGCTTGAGAGAGGTTATTGGTCGAATTAGAAGTGGAGTTGGACTTTGAGACGATTTTGATACTCTTGAATCAATCGAATCTAGAGCAACACTTATTGAGAATTATTGCTTATGATTGCAAGGTTATGTTGAAATTAGGGATGCAAACGATCCGAGCCGGCTCACGAGCCTAGTGAGCAAGCTCGAGCCAAGCCCTAACTCAAACCCCTTTTAGCTAGGCTCGTGGCTCGCGAGCCAAGATATTTAATTAAAAAATAATATTTTTATTTTTATATAATATTATATATATTTTTATTGATTTTTATATAAAATTAATATGTTTATTATATATATGTATATTTATTTAATAAATATATATTATTATATATAAAAATATATTAAATTATTTAAAAAAACTAATTTTTAATTAAAGATAGTATAATATTCATTTGGCTCGAGGCTCGGTCGAGCCAGAAAAAAAAGGCCAAGGCTTGGCTCGTTTGCATCCCTAGTTGAGATCATATTAGTAGGTTAAAATCAAGTACATGTTTAGAGAAGGAAACCTGTGTGCAGATGCTTTGACAAAAAAACGACATAATTTAAATGAAAGACTTGTTGTTTAGGAGAGTCTTCTTTGGGTAGCTTGCAGTTTTTGCTCTCGTCTTTCTCCTTTCTCTCTCAACAATTAAAAATAAGTCATCAAAGGTATTCTCCTTACCAATTTCCTCACTAATCAAACAATGTTAGGAATTCTGAATTTTCTTAAATCTTCTTTTCCCCTTCTTATCATCTATTTCGTTCTTAATTCTCCTAACTGAACATAAATTAATCTCCATCATTTAAAAATAACAGACGAACCTTTATAACAGTATAACCCCTTTTCTTTATTAAAATGTGAAACACAACCTAATAGGTCAGTAAGATCATAATATATAAATAGGAAAAAATATTTTTTGTCATTCAAACTTTGCGTGTTTTTGTAATTTATCATCCTAATAAATTTTCATTACAAACTATCATCCAATATTTGTATTTGTAACATACGATCATCTAAAATTTCCTTTAGTGGTTTTGGCAAATAAACATGACACGTGGCATATTTATAAAACATACACATTAGTTATATTTCCACCAAAAAAACCAAAAAAAGTATGTTACGAACATAAATATTAGATATCAGTTTACAATGAAAGTTTTTTAGCATAGTAAATTATAAAAAGATAAAAAGTATTTTTGCCCATATAAATAAGACCACTTGAAACCAACTTATTCCAGCAATTGAAAAAAACATTTAAGTTCAAACCAAATTTAACAATAAAAATAAATGACTCAACTAATTAACTTGCTGCCATTTTACCATACAATTATTGATCCTCTTTTCTAATTTAAGTAGGTTTGTGGTTGGTGCTACTTATGCCGCTCTTGCTACTCAGGATATATGAGTATCTGTTGGGGGAATTCAATTAGTGGCGCCGTCCCACATCGAAAGTTTATTATATTTCATTGGTATTATGCAAGAATAAAAGCAAAGGAGTTGCTAGTATCAAAAGCATCTTTGCGCTTGGGGCAATGACGCAGCTAGTGAGGTTCTAACCGAGGCGCGTCTATTGCTGGTTGAAAACTATTTCCAAACCCCCTCTAAGGCCTAGGCTTGACCTGGGCCCTGGAGAATTTCTGGAAGGGCTTCCTCTAATTCAGGGTAAAGTCCTATAATTTCGAGTTTTAAAATTTATATAATTCAGAATTAGGAAGTAATTATAAAGTAATAATTAATTAAAATGTTATATAATTTATAAGGAAATTTATATTATAAATAAATTATTTTGAGATACTTTTGAAATAAGTTGGAGATGATAAATGTGTGTAACTGTAACCCTGTTTGTTGAACATGATTATGTAACCGTTCTTTTTGGGAATTTTTTTCTCTAAGAAATAAATTTTCAAACCCTTCTTTTTGGAATTTTTTTTCTAAAAGATAAATTTTCAAACAGACAAAAATTATTTGATTAATAATTAGTTTAGCCTATTATTCTGTTTATATTTTTCTTTTTTTATACCTTTTTTTAAATCATCTCTAGTTTCTATGATTTTACTATTTGAAGATACATTTTCTATTGAAAAATCAATTAAAAAAAAATTAAAAATTTTTAAATAATATAAATGAAAAAATATAAATATTTTATAATATAAAATTTAGTATTTATGCCGCAATAGATTCGTTCTTCTTAATAGGTTTTCACCTATGAGCTATTTTAAAAATGAAAAGAAAACATAAAAGAAAAAGAAAAGAAAAATAATGGAGTTTATGATATCCATGATTTAGTCATATATGTTGGTATGAATTTTTGATTTATTTTTTTATTTTACTATAAAATTTTAATTTACTTTGGGTTTTGATCAATTCTTTTATAAGAAAATTAATAATTATATTTATATATATATATATATTTTCTCATTTCCTTAACAAGTCTAGAATCTTAATATATAGATTAGTCGTTGTCTTATATTTTTAAAGTTCTAAATTTATTGGGGACTGTATGATGATATTAATAATTGGAGTTTTATTTTATATAAATTATTAATTATGAGAGAAGATAATTAATTATTAATAAAAAAAATAATTAATTTTTTTGTGAGATAAGCAAAACTTTTTTCTTTTTTTAAATTTTACGCAATTACGTAACTTTTTTTTTTTAACGTAATTATGTAATTCATTGCAATTTACAATGATTGAAGACAAGTATTATGTTCTTTTGACATTTTCAGAAATGTGCATTAAATATCCCAACTTATTAATTCCCATCATTTTTATTTTAATTTCAATAGTTTTCTTGGAGACTTGGACTCTTGTTTGAGCTCCATACCTCCATTGGAAGACAGAACATATATATCCAGGCTTCTCCTCATACAACTAGATCAGATCTGCTCTACTCTTCACACACTTTCTTCTTTCTCCCTTTTTCTGTATCTATATTGCAGTGAGAGAATCGTATTCATACTTACAATTTTTGTTTAAATTAGTGAGACAATTTGCATTCTTGGAAGCTTTTGTCCCACTGATTGATGAGGAGATGGGCAAAGTTTCAGTGATCATCTACATTACAGTAGCCATAGCACTTCTACTTCTAATCTCTCGCTCCAACAACAACAGTAAGTTCCACGGCAACCTCCACCGCCACCGCCGCCTCAAAATCCGATCGAACTTCACCTTTACTCACCCCGCCGCCGACGCCCACCGCCACCACGGCCACGCCGCCGCCTCCTTCGACCCTTTAGTCGCCGACATCGAGCGGAAGCGTGAAGACAAGGAATGGGAGCACCACTACTTCCAGACCCAACACCCCGAGTTCCACTCCGAGTCGACTCAGTCGGTGTCGGCTCACGGCGGCGATTCGGCGGAGGAGCCCGAGTGGGAGGATTTCATGAACGCCGAGGATTATGTGAACGATGAGGAGAAGTTCAATGTGACGAATAGGCTGGTTTTGCTGTTCCCCAAGATTGATGTTGACCCGGCGGATGGGTTTGTGAGTCAGGACGAGTTGAATCAGTGGAACTTGCAGCAGAGCCAGAAGGAGGTGCTGCATAGGACTGAGAGGGAGATGGAAGTTCATGACAAGAATAAAGATGGGTTTGTCACTTTTGCTGAGTATGACCCACCCAGCTGGGCTTCGAGTTCAGGTGAATTTTCAATGTTTTGCTTGCTTTTTGATTGTAATTGTTATGGGATTTTGAAGCTTTAAGATCTTGGATTCTTGAAGATTTTGGAATTGTTTAACTTTGATGGGGTTTTGTGTTGTTTCAAAATCATGGGACTTGAGTTGGGATTCCAATCCATTAATATAAAGAGAAAGTATTGGTCTTTTACAATTTTTAGCTTAATTACTGGCTTGCTTGGAAATGATCTCAAGAAAGATCAAGGGGATATAAGAGGGAGGATGATTGGAAAAATAAGCAAGTTTAACATTTTAGTGTAATTAGGCTTTGGTGTAATAACATATGTTTCATGATTATTTGTTTGTGCAGATAATACTTCATTTGGATACGATATGGGATGGTGGAAAGAGGAGCATTTTAATGCATCTGATGCGGATGGAGATGGACGTTTGAATCTCACAGAGTACAATGAGTGAGTTCCTGATCACCTATTCTTGTTAGCCTCATTTCTCTGTATTTAGTGTATTTATTTGAATCCTCATTTTGCTGTTATTTTTATTTCAGTTTTCTGCATCCAGCTGATACCAACAATCCGAAGTTGCTTCAATGGCTGTGCAAAGAAGAAATAAGGTGCTTAAGTTTTCTCTTATTTCGTTGTTAATGTCTGATAGTGTGTTATTTCGCACAACAAATCTCATAGTAATATTCTTGGGGTTTTCCTTCAGTATAGAAGGTAGAAGATAGTGTAGGAGATAAGCTTTGGGGACTGCGAAATTGAGATAATAAAATGTGAAGAATAATGATAAATAGACGAGGAAATAAAGCTGGAGCAGATAGCAGAAAATTGCGCAGCCATTTTCCATATAGACTTGATCCCGATTTCCTTCTAAGCTGCATCAAGATATATGATTTTGTATTGTCTTTGTAGGGAAGGAAAAATGAAGGTATTTGAGGGATAATTATGTTATTTTCCAAGATTTTATGTTATCTAATGATCTGAATATAAGGTTTGTGGAAAATGGAAACTTTGGAAGCTCAAAGATTATTTCTAAATAAGTCACTTAACTTCATTTCCTAACAAAATTTCAAAGGTGTTTTCATTTGATTCACAAGAAATGGAGAAAATACAATTTTGATATTCAAATTAAGACCTTCTAGATGTTTTTCTTTAAATTTATTTAAGCTTGCTTGAGTGCGGTTTTTATGATAAGATCTCTGGAGATTGAAGATCTTTGGGATATATAATGGACAGAAACACACACACACACACAGGGAGAGAGATTCTGGATTATGAGTATCATCATCGTATGAGGTTTTTTTTCTTTGCTTGCTGGAACACAGTCGATTCTCGAGAACTCTCAAATTTTCAATATTTTTATGAATTTCGTAGTAAAGAAAAGCCATTAATTTATTTCAATTGTTAACTAATCAAACCAACTTCCTTTTCAACCTGATCGTCTTGCTTTGCCCATAATCTGTGTTTGCTCATCTGAACTAGTCCTGTTTCTGTAATCCCCCTTTTCACTTTAGGTTCTTTCAATGCACTTTTTCCTTCGGTTTCAGGGAAAGAGATAGTGACAAAGATGGTAAAATGAACTTCAAAGAATTTTTTCATGGGCTGTATGACTTGGTCAGAAATTATGATGAAGAGAATCACAATTCTACACACCACTCTGATGATTCACTTGAGGCCCCAGCTAAAACATTGTTTGCTCAACTTGACAAAGATGGTGATGGGTAATCAACGAGACATATATGTTGGAATATATTGTTCCCTTAGGATATACACTTTTATGGTTAGGATGTTTACGGAAGTACTATTTATGTTCCAGATATTTGTCTGAAGCAGAACTGCTACCGATTATTGGAAAGATTCATCCATCAGAGAGTTATTATGCCAAACAACAGTCAGATTACATGATTCAACAGGTAAGTACTGCTAATCTAATTGATGAATTAGTGGAAAAGTATTTTAAGGAACGTAGATAATAATTGCTGTGCTAAAAACTTTGATTTTATTTTTTGAAAAGAATTAGGGAGAGACTAGAGGACTCATTAATTTCCTGGAATTGCTGGAACCGTCAACTTTTACTATTATTATTACATATTTTGGATAGGGTTTTTATAATTGAATGTCGGTTTAGTTTGATATCTATATTCAGAAATGAATAATAGAATTAGCTTATTATTAACATATTAATATTTTGGATTGATAACACTGTTCTCCTTGATCCCAACGCTTCTGATTCCGTGATCAGTATTTATGTTGAGTATTTATACTGAATCCGTGCAAATCACGAGCCCAGAATGCAAATCATCAATTTCGTACTTGGAATGATTCTTATGATGACCCTCGATTGTGTTCCTAATGCAGCCAATGTAGTAATGTAGTTAGGATATTTGTTGGCTATTAGATGTTCAAACTTTTCCAGAATAGAATATTCAGTGTTCTTATAATTACATTATTATACCCCTAGGATCATACCTTTTCTTTTCTTGCAATTAATTAAGTTTTCAACCCCTAACTTTGCAGGCTGATTCGAATAAGGATGGGCGTCTTTCCTTGTCAGAGATGATGGACAACCCATATGTTTTCTACAGTGCAGTATTTAGTGAAGAAGAAGATGATGAATATGACTACCATGACGAATTTCGCTAAATTCCATGTACGTGCAGTTTCATGATCCTTGTTTGCCCCCTAATTTAATGACATACCCTAAGGTTTGACCTAATTACACAAGTGTCCCCTGAGGTTTGAGAAATTACAAAACTGTCCCTATCAAAGAATTGATGAATTTGATGTTATCACTGCTTTTTTTTTCGTAAATTTTTATGAATACCCTATTTTTCTATTTAAACTTACTGATCAGTATTTGAATTTAAACTTATGACTATAATAGCATGCATTAGGCCAAATCTCACATTGCGTTAGGGAAAGTTTTCCTAATTTCTAAAAATCTTTGAGGATTTACGTAAATACATATAATTAGTGTAATTAGGCCTACGGTATGCTAGTGGAAGTAAACCTAAATAAAAAGTTCGGGCATGATTTGCATGTAAAGATTTATATGTTATTCTTTTTATGACCTGAAACGACCGATAACAGGTTTACTCCATGGTAACTGGGCATCTCCGGTTTTCTTCCTCTTTGCTTTGCTTGTATGATATGCAAGTATTGGTCACTACAGCGGTGGATCCTGGCCAAAGTTTGATCCGGTGTGTGTGCTTTATTTGGGATCTTCTTATGTAGGAATTAATTTACTACTAGCATACCCCAAGGTTTGACCTAATTACACAAACTTCCCCTTCTACTGAGGTTTGATAAGCTTCAAAAACTTTCCATACCAAAGAATTTACACCGCATCTGTCAAAGATTTTTTATGGCATTATCTCGAATTTCTTATGAATACCCTATTTTCTCGCGGTTAATGTTTGACTTTAAATTCTTTTTTAAAACTATCACAAAATGCTGCACCAAATCTTAGGATAAGATATGTCACGGAAAGAAGTAATTTCTCAAACCTCAAGGGAAAGAGAAGTTTGTGTAATTATGTCGAGACTGCGTATACATGTGTAATTACTCCTTTCGTATATATTGGTTTTGGCCCTGCACATGCATCAAAACGGTCACATTTTGCCGTATCTTTAATTTACTTGAGGAAAAATATTAGAAACACAAACTCTGGTCAAATACGAACGGTTTGGTGCATACGCCGGACTAACTTTTCGGGTTTGTTCAAGAATTTTCCCCCTTATTTTCCTTTTTCATGATCACATATGTAGCTCAGTTTTTTCCTAACTGCATTGCAGGTTATAGGGTTTTGGTGATTCAATACTTGGGACAGTTTTGCAGGCCTTACACATTTTACTGACTCTGTTTTACCTTTTCTTTTTCTTTTCCATTGTATTTCTAAATTCAAAGTGACTTGATACATACAACAGATTTGTAACATTAATTGTGGGTAGAAGAATCTGTGTCTGGAGGAGCTGATTGAGTTGAGAGTTGTGTACTTTGTTCCTTATTTAGGTCATTAGGTGGATATCGTTTGGGTATGTTTGAACTGCAATCACCCCCATATATGTATTGTTACATTATTAAAATTCTTTCAAATTAGACTTCATTTTTATTAGTTCGTACTAAGTTTCAATCAAGGAATTCCATGAGACCACATTTCTTTTAAACCTCGCATTTCCTCTACTTCCCTTATCACTATGCACGGGTATCTGATCAAAAAGTTGTCGGGCATTCTCAACTCGCCCGTTTTGACCCTTAATTCATGCTCACAATACTTAAGTCATCTTCACTATCATCCATCTTCCTATATTCAAGAAACACCCTTTCAGCCTCATACAAAGCATCATTCTGGATCAAGCCAGAAACAAAGGCACTTACAGAAGCTGAATCACGTCTCGGCATTATCTTGAAAAGCTCAGAAGCTCTCTCCACATCTCCATTATTCGGGAACCCCGTGATCATGGCATTCCAAGAAACCACCTATGATGTACGGATACGGACACGACACGACACGACACGGATACGGCGACATGGATTTTTTCTTGAATTTTCCACGTCAGGAGTGTTGGACACGGTGTCCGACACGACACGACACGACACGGCAAAATGATATTTTTAGAAGTGTCCGTGCGTCATAGAAAACCACGTTGTCTGCTCCATGGGCCAATACAATCGCATATCTCAACCAAGTCTCTGAAATACACTCAGAAGGAAAGAAACATTCAAGGCAAAAGACATCAATCCAACAAAATATGACTCCTTTGTTTTTTCTTTTACACATATTCTTTTTATCCTTTTCCCAGTATTTTTCAAACCTCAGGGTATCAGCCTGCAAAATCAAGGTTGGAAACATAATTAGTTGCAAGAAAAGAGAAGGTATATATGATCCTAGGGGAATATAATGTAATCATGAGAACACTGAATAATCTATTCCGTAAAGGCTGAACATCTGTCATCTAATACCCAACAAGCAATTCATTCAACTCCCTCATTATCATACTTACTTGACATGAACTGCAAAGATTACAGCTTTGCATGCGGCAAAATGAAAATCCCAATTAATCACATTCCATAGCTGCTTCTGGACTGTACTAAACCTTGTTGTATAAACATCAGTTGCAATTTTATAGGGAATTTTTTCCCATTTCCACGAGTTACCAATTGCAATTACCCCATATGTATTGTCACATTATTTAATATTATTTTAAATATATTTGAATGGGTAGAATTATATTTAAACATTGAGAAATTAAATTCATGAGTTATGTATTGTTAGATGTTGAATGAATTTTTTTTTTTTTTCCTTAATATGAATCATTCTTATTCAATTTTTGATCATTATATATCAATTTTAAGGGCCTATTGTTTTATATAATTGTTAATTATTAATTAAATAAAGAATTTTTCTATGAATATAGAGTAAAAAATTATGTAATTGTGGAATTATATTTAAATATTAAAAAATTATATTGTGTAACTAACATATATGAAAATATTTTTTTTTTAAATATACAAAATTTGAACATTATATATGAATTTTAAGAAATTGTTATTTTATACCATCATGAATTATTATAGATTTTTTTTAATTTGAATATAAAATATAAAATTGTGCAATTATATTTAAAATTTGAGAAATTATTGTATTATTCGACAATGTGGCTAAACAAAAAGATAATTAAATCACCACGGTATAATTTAGTGGTTCGGCGCTATGATAGTTTAAG
The DNA here is from genome assembly GCA_037501455.1 of Lantana camara. Classification (NCBI taxonomy): domain Eukaryota; kingdom Viridiplantae; phylum Streptophyta; class Magnoliopsida; order Lamiales; family Verbenaceae; genus Lantana; species Lantana camara. The sequence goes on from CM074857.1 coordinate 117,211,188, forward strand.
TTGAAGTCTCGAATTCGAATCTTTTGATAACCAGTAATGATGCGTGAAGAGCTACACCCTAACGGCATGATTGATATGATGGAATGGGGTGAGAATGGAATGGGCATTACCGCGTCCATTCCTAAACCCATGATTGGTACCAAAATATGATTAGGAATGATCATTCCCGCGGTAATGCCCATTCGAACAAACATGAGATTAGCCATTCCTTTGGTCCCCCATCGTATTAGCCATTCCCAATGTTTAAAATTTATTATTATTTTTATATTGTCGTCACATATTTGTTAAATGAATATTATATTTTATTATTTTCATAAATAAAAATTAAATACTAAAAATTTAATAAATTATATCAAATATATGTAAATATAAATATATTATACATTTAAAAAACATGTTCAAAATATTATTTTATTTATAAAATTTTATAAATTCAAATATTTTATAAAGAACGAATTTTAAAATTTATATATATATCTCACAAACTCACTCTCACACTCACACTCACATATATATAGGACATATAATAAATGTCATATATATAACACGTTTGATATAAAATAGTAATAATATATTTATATATAAAATAAATATACATTTTTTTTATTTTTTATTTTTTTAAACACACTCAAAATAAAGTACTTAAAATATATATTTAATATTAAAAAATATATATATAGATATATTTTATTATTATTAATGAAATAAGTTTAAAATTTGTATTTCATTACTTACTTTATTATTTCGCGTACCAATCATAGCAATGTCATAACAAAGTCATTTCATTCCTTTATTCATTATATTACAAAATTCATTCATTTTCTACTTCATTCCATTCATTCATACCAATCATGTCATAAGTAATTCGTCCCGTTAAACTCAAAATATCCGAACTTTTTTGATTTAATAAGCAAAAGAAAATAAAAATAAAATCATTATTGAATAAGGGCAACCTCGAACACAGCATGCTCTTGAATGGATAATATAAAACCCCAATTCAAACCCCTCTTCAATCCCTCTCAACACCAAACATGCAACTCACAACGCTGAATCCCTCTCCCTCGACTTCAAATTTGCTCCATTTCTATCCATTTCTCCAATCTCCGGCCACCCACAAACACCACCTTCCAATCCAAACGCGCACTCTAAATGCAGCTGTGAAGGCAGTCGGCAGCGGTGGTGGTGGTGGTTCGGGCTTTTTGTCAGCCATTGGGCGTGCAATCGAGGAAGAAGAGTACAGAAAAGCCAGGGCTGAGGTACACAGAAAAGGGTTCGATGTGGATGGCTATTCCGTCGAAGGGCTGTCGATTGGAGGCCACGAGACCTGCGTTATTGTGCCGGAATTGAAGTCCGCTTTCGACATTGGGAGGTGCCCGTCGAGGGCTGTGCAGCAGAATTTCCTCTTCATCACCCATGCTCATCTCGATCACATTGTATGCATTTCCCCCCCTCTTATTTTCAGTTCTTGTTGCGTGTTTTGCGAGAATTGTTGGGGTTTTCTGTTTTTTTGAATCGGTTATCTGGGCTGCAACTTGTGTTTGAATAGTAGCTGGTTTTTGTGAATGTAAACGATTTTTTGCTTTATAACTTGTCTGGAGCTTGACATTTATGCAATTGGTGTTCTGAGTATGGATATTGTAATGAATGTGTGCTGGGACAATGATGACTATAATGTCCATTTTCCTTTGGTAATCATGAATTGAGGATGTTTCTTCCTTTTAATTTTGATAATGTGGATGAGTACATTGATCGATCGGGATGTTACAGCTCTTGTTCTTGGAAACTCAGGTCTATGTTGTTGAGCATTTCTGCATCGTATAATTTCTCATTGCAGTGAGTTTTTGCTATGTATTGATTTAGGGTGGACTTCCTATGTATATAGCTACCCGAGGTCTTTACAGCTTAAAACCTCCTACGGTGTTCGTGCCTCCGTGCATAAAGGAGGATGTTGAGAGACTAATTGATATTCATAGGGCGATGGGTCAGGTGGAACTGAACTTTGAGTTGGTACCTCTGGATGTAGGTAATTCAGTGATTCTGCTTTTGTGTTTCATCCACCTGCTTATACTGTTATTGTTTTTTAACAAGTTAAAGATGTGTATACTCAGGGGAAACATATGAAATGCGGAATGATCTTGTCGTACGGCCATTCAAGACACACCATGTCATAGCCAGCCAGGTTCGTGCAGAGTGCAGACAAACTTAATATCAATTTTGTGTTGTTTATATGGTGAAGCTAATTGCTGCACATTATGCTAATGATTCTTAGCAATGTCTATCCATTTTTCTATCTTGATAGGGTTATGTGATTTACTCAGTTAGAAAGAAGCTAAGAAAGCAATACACACATTTGAAAGGAAAGCAAATTGAGAAAATTAAGAAGTCCGGAGTTGAGGTTTGTTTTTCTTACGGCCACTCGACTCATATTGAGTAAATCTCTGGTTTGATGTGAAAAGCTTCATTTACTGTCATTTTCTTTCATTTGTCAGATCACAGACACCATCTTATGCCCTGAGGTAGCGTTCACAGGAGATACAATGTCGGATTTCTTCCTTGATCCGCGTAGTGCTGATGCTTTGCGCGCTAAAATTCTCATAACTGAAGTAATTGTCTTTTTCTTAACCTTTGTGTTGGTGGTGTTTCATTTTTTCTTTCTATAGCCTGGAAAGTAAAATATAGATGAGGACTTCTCTCGTAACCGAAGTAACTATCTTCGTCTTTTTCTTAAAGGCGACATTTTTGGATGAAAGTGTCAGTGTCGAGCATGCACGAGAACATGGTCATACCCATCTATCTGAGGTATTTGAATTGCTTATAAAGTTGCCTAAAAGCAGTTGCTCTGATCTGTTTAAAGTTTGAACTCCAATAACTGGGCTTTTTCGTTGGAATAAGAAGCTCATATTGTTTTGATCTCTGACCATTACAAACTCAAACAAGTTTAAATTTTGAGTAAATCCTGATCTCAAGTTTTCAATTATTGTAACTGCAGATCATGGAACATGCAGAATGGATTCGGAACAAAACCATAGTGCTGACTCATTTCTCATCCCGATACCATATCGAGGTAATCGCTCAAACCCCAGTTGTTTCTTGTAACAACCATCATTTCAAATCGGCAATAAAAAATTCTTTCTGCAAAATGATGCCTTAAATTTATGTAATATCAAGAAATGACAAATAAAAGCTCCCATACGCAAATGTACTTATCTCTCTCGCATTCTTGACAATCTCTGTGTTTATAGGATATTCGACAAGCTGTATCGAAACTACAGTCTAAGGTATCAGCTAAAGTGGTTGGTCTAACCGAAGGATTCAAATCGAAGTACACTTAGATCATGTCAAATTGCTGCCAATTTTGTAATGTTTGGTGTAATATACTTTTTATAGTCAATACATTTCTCATAGGATACACTCTCTGTTGCTTGTATGCTGTTCTTTGTTAGATATGTATGCCTTGAACAGACAAATGTACAAACATGGCATTGGTATATACTTGGAAATTATCTCAATTTACCATTTTCATGAAGCAAGAATGCAATCCAAACTGAAAAATTTTCAATCGCAAGAGACAAGATCAGCATCTAGATCACAATAACAATGGATCAATCCATACATGATTGCTAAGTTTGATCACTTTCTTTTACCCTTTTTCTTTCCACTTTCAACTCTCTCATCACTACTCTCATCGTCACTGTCGTCGTCGTCATCGTCATCTTCAGACGGGGGAGAGGGGTCGAGTCTGGCAGCGTCAATTGCCCACTTTATCACCTTATCAACTTCATCCCCACTCTCATCTTCCGTTTCCTGCTCAATAACCGAAGAACTGCTCTTGTCTTCGTTCCTATTGTGAGACGGAATCGAGGTCTTCAGCGCGGCAAATCTGGCGAACAGGTCGTCCTCCGCCGCCGCGCCGGCGACTTTGTTGTCATCGACAGCATCCGTGACTCTTTTCGTGGAATCTCCGCCTTTTGCCGGCTTGATTTGGGGCTTTTTTAGAGCTCTGAAACGGCGGTCGAGATCTGGATCGATGGCGGCGGAGGCTGAGCCGCGTGCCATGTGGGAATTAACGTTGAGTTTCAGGAGCACGTCGTCCTGCGTCGCTCGCAGCAGCTGCTCCACCTCATCGTCACCGTCGGCGGCGGCTTTCTTCCCGAATTTATTCATATTGGCTGCGGCGGAGGCGAGATAGAGCGCGACGGCGACGCAACTTATCTTTTGTTATTATAAAGTTTCGTAATTGAAAGTTATGATTTAGAATTAATTTCTTGGAATATGATTTAGAATTTTGACTTTAATAATTAATAACGGCCCAATGTCCAAATTTATGCAATTTTTACTTAATTTATATCTTTTTAATTAATTATTGATATTATTTAATTGAATCATCCATGATTGAAGAATATTAAAATTCGCTAATTTTGAATTGAATGATGGGCATAATAATTTAAAATCGTCTATAGCGTAGCAAGCTATAAGCATTCTTTTTTGTCATATATATAATACATGATATTTTATACGAATGTATATACACACAATTTATATTCATTATAAGAAATATGTCCTAATATAAATAATGAAAAGATATATATTGATATAATAATGTATTTACATTGTTTTTTTCCCTCTATTTGAAATTTTATTAATATTTACTAATATTACAGTGAGTTATCATGTTTTCTTGATTTCGTAGTCATTCGAATTAAATTGCAAAACCAAATAATTTGAATTATGAAAAAGTATATATAATAAATGTCCCTCACACTCCTAGTTCCTCCGTCGTCCGATCCGAACACTCAATTTAAAAATATTAGCGCACAATTACGGTTTATATTCTTGTTAACTCGCAAGTTAATTGAAATTTTTTTTTTAATCGAAATACAATAAATTATGTATTTGATAAAAAAAAAAAAAAACTTAATAATCAAAAGAAAACTTAAAATATTTTAAAAAATTCATCATATTTTCTTATTAATTAATTATATATATAAGTTATGTCTTCTCATTTCCTCTTTCAAAAATAAAAAAACATTCTTTTATAATATATATCTGCAAATTCTACCAGATGTGTAATAGATTATTGACAGGGGGTAAAATAGTCGCACAATTTAAAATCTGGGTAATTAAATGTAAATTCTAAAATATGATGATGTAAATCGATGATGTTGACAAACATGAAGGACCAAAATGTAAAATTTGTTCCAAAAGTTTAAATGAGCTGCCTTCATAATTACGTATATACCCCTTCGAGTTCTTCCCTCTGCCGGAGTGTAATTTGAGTGAGGGAAAAAAACCAAATGTTCCAACCGACGAGCGACGGAGGAGGTGGTGGCGCATACACCAATGGCTACCTCAACGGCGGCGCAAGTGGCGGTGGTCACGTGACCGGGCATCGTATCCGTAGGGGAAGCCGCTCTAGGTCACGTGACCATGGCGGCGGCTCCGGTACTAGGGTTTTGCAGCAACAACAGCAGCAGGAGAACGAAAGGGCTCCCCCTCCGTGCACGGACTTCGACGTGGCGTATTTCAATTCTTATGCTCATCTTGGCATTCATGAAGAAATGATCAAGGTGCGTAGCAGCTTTGTCCGCACGCGAATGTGTTGTGATAATGCATTTCTTACTCCCATTCGTTCATTTCAGAAAACTTTGAATTTTGAATTTTAGGTGGTTGGTTGGGAATTCTGAGAGCATTAGATTTTGTGCAATGTGAAATTACGATCTTAATATGTCCGTCGATTTGTGGATTATGACTGGTTTCTTTTGGTAACGAATTGGTTTTTTCATTTCTACTTAGTACCATGCCACCATGGTGGTTGTGTTCGTCGCTATGGATGCTGTCAGTGTAACTGTGCAGTGTGCATGCACTAAAAGTTATTGTTTCCAAATATTTGGCAGAAAGGAGTATGTTTCACGAAATTAATTAAGTTTGGTAACTAAAAATATAAGAAGCCCCTGCAACATCTTTCGTGGTTGTGAAGGCTACAACAAGCAAGGTTGTTTGTTTTGGTTTTCATTTTCTTTCTTTGAAAACTGGCAGAGGTTCTGTACGCCAATTTCATATATTAAGTTGACTAAAGTTTTAGGTACTTGAGAATCTATTCAGAAGAAAGTGATACGGAAAGGAAATTCTATATTATAACATATCTATTTTTTTACCGAGTTTGTGATTTTGAAGGTCTAAGTTGTGAATCTGACGGCCCACGTAACTTTCGGGAACTATATCTGTGCACAATCTTAGTTATTGTGCTTAAGTTGATAACAATGAGGGGAAATATGAACTCGGTTTAACTGCTTAAGATTGATTCTGAGTATCTATTTTGGTCTTGAATGTGAACTATTGTGGTTCAATTTGGAATTTATTGTTGAGCCTTACCTTTGAGTTCCAAACGCTCTTTATGAATACACGGGGTAAGTGATTAGAGCTAAATTATAACTTTGAATCTGAGGATGGTAAGAACAATTCAATTATTAGCACATGAGAAGAAAACATGAAAAATGACTAAAGTGATACTGATGCTACTGGGCATGGTTGCCATCCAGTTCTCTCCTTTTTCCCTATTCAGAGATTTGATGAAGGTGAATATTAATAAGAGTGACAGAGAGAGGCAATTAAGAAAAAGATTGTGTGGAATGGGTGGGACTTAGACTTGTTTGACTGGGTTGGTGTCATCAGATGCCAGCTTACATCTGTCATGGGAAACTTGTTCGACTGGATAGATTCTATTAGTAAACTAACGCAGCATATTAACAAGGTTCTGTTGTGGGGAAATGTAAATCTTTTATTGGTGTCAATGTCTTAGTTGATAGAATAAAGGTTTGAGGTCAACCTTTAGCATAACTCATTAGTCCAGATTTCCTTGAACAAGCTTTTTATGATATCGACGTTAGGTTTCTTCTATTTCGTCTTGATAATGTTTATCTAGTTAACAGAAACTAAAAAAATTGTCGCAGATATGTTGAAAGAAAATGAGAGATGAACATTTAAAATGTTAAGCATTTGGATCGACTTTCCTTTGGCAAACATATATATCATGGATGATAAATTTTAGGCGTTCTCATGGTGGAACTTTTTCCTTTTGAATTCTGGAACGTTGCAGAAGGACCATCATTTGGTTCAAGTTCTGTGGTTGAATGTCAGAGCTGTAGAAGGATGTATACCTGACTGTATATAACTTTAAACAGATTAAAGGTTATTGAAATTGAATTGTATGTTGGGTAACATAATTTTGTGTGCTAGAAGATACGTATTGGATTTGAGGGATAATTTGGGCTCTTTTCTTTCTGTAGTTGGGGTATTCATAATATATTTCGAGGTTCTTGTTCTTGTTTAGCTTGTCCCTACCTTCTTTATGTTTTCCTTTCCGTTTTTGTACGTTTTTATAGTTCTGTATTTTTTTTATAAGAACCCTGTGATTGCAGTAATTACTTCTAAGTTTTGAAACTGCATGTGAACTCTTTTTCCATCTGTGCAGGATCGTGTCCGTACAGAGTCTTACAGAAATGCAATTTTCCAGCATCAAGATCGAATAGCGGGGAAAGTGAGCACTACATAGACTCTCTGTTATTTTGATTATCAGTTACATTGTCCGTGACTGGTTTTGATACCAATGATGTGCCCTATCCAGAAACCTTATCTGTTTTGCCTGATTATGCATTTAAGTAATGTATTATGCATGCTGAAGATATTATGTAACTTGAACTGGCAGAGGAAAAAAGAACATGCAGAACTCTTATTGATCTAATTATTGTGGTGCCATGAATAATTGGCAGTTTGAGGTTTTCTTTGAGCACTTTTCGTGTTCGGTTAGTTTGCTCATCTCCTGTTGTTCAAATTGATCCACGTATTCAGGTTGTAGTTGATGTTGGTTGCGGCACTGGCATCCTCTCTATATTCTGTGCTCAGGCCGGGGCCAAACGGGTAAGTGCTCTTACTACTCAGGAATTCTTGGGTCATACTAGAAAGCATTTTGACTTTAATTTGCAGTATCGTTTTGCCTTTTCCGTGATTTTTGAGTTCCATGTACTCGGCAGAACAAATTTTTTGTGAGCTTTGAAATCGATATATAAAACTCTTATGTTCTTGATATGGGTGAACTACGGAGAATTTGATCTCTATTATGCCTGTTATTCTTGTGTTGCTTTCCAGGAATTTCTATTTTTGTATCTAGATTATCATGACAATACGCATATGACATTATACAAAAAGATAGTAACTTTGTTTGAACTTTGAAGAAAACAGTCATATCTGTTAATTACAATTTAATGCTTTTGGTACTATTCATGAAATAGTTTATACAATCAATGTATCTTAATTGCTATCTTGGAGATTTATTTGCTGTCTAGTTGATTCGATTGGTATTTCATTCAGAGAATATCATGATTCACACAAGTGAGACTCTACCTTCTCGTGGATGGCAGTATTGCACCCAACTCATTGATGCAGACTTACACTTCTTTGTCAATTGGTCATATCTTTGTTGGTTGCACCAAATCACTAGTTTAGTTACTCAAGGTTTTCTAGTTGAATGACTAATAGTAATATGGGTGATTGGCCTTTTGGATTGAACTACTCCATCACAGGAAAGTGTGAATATGTTTTACTGTGTTGTACTTGGGTATTTATTTCTGAAGGATAACGGTTTCTCAGTCACATATCTAACTCTAATGGTTTGTCAGGGTGTTATCTCGGTCATTATGTTCAGAGCAGTTCTTCTTCTGTTACTTAATATTGGCTTATACTGATCTTCTTCATGTTTGCTTTAGGTATATGCAGTGGATGCCAGTGATATTGCTGTTCAGGTACTTTTACTGACTTGATTGTTAATTTTACTGGCTGACACTGTGTGAAGTAAACTGTTGCGTTGGCAATATGAAGTGTTTTGTCTACATATAATAGTTTACTAGTTTTGAATTTTTTTTTCATTCAGGGAGCATTCAATTGGTGAAATTATTAGCAACATGCCAATTCCTTAAACTACCAGAGATTCTATCTTGGTCAATCCTAAGTCCTAACTTGTGTATTTTATAGCTTTTGTTAATAAGTTCAGAAATTTCATTGTCATTTATCCAGTAAGAAATACTGATTTGTATGGTACTTCATATTCTAAACGAGCAAAATATAAGATCTGTGTGGAAAACTCATCTGCTTCTTCAAGTTCCTGCTGCAATGCAGGGTTGGGCTTTGGATGTCGAATCTTCATCAAATGAGTAATGGATCTTGGATTAAAACTGAAATGGCATCTCTGGAAAACCTGCATTATTAATTTTTAGTTCTACATATTACAGAAAATAGCATGTCACATTGACCTTGTAGTGTACTTAATCAAAGTCTTTATCATTATTTCTCCGAAATTATTCAATATGGTTCTGATGGATGTTGGCCTTTTTCAATATCGTGCAGGCAAATGAGGTAATCAAGGCAAACAACTTATCCGAGACAGTCATTGTATTGCATGGGCGAGTTGAGGTTGGTCACTTTACTCTTAACATTTGATATTTCCTGTAAGGTTTAATTGTGTTCTTTAAAGTTCTTTTGAGAATCTCTATTGGAAAAAAATTAGAAAAAAGGGAATGGCATTGTTGTAAACGTTGCCAGCATTTTTTATTTGTGTACTGAACTATTTTACAATCCAAGTAGCCCTCTTTGTAAAAAATCTAATTAAACTTCTTCTAAAGGAGTCATGGATGGGGACACATGCATTGATTTGTCTACAAACAATCGAACAATAACAAACTTTTTCATCGTCTTATGTTGTGGGGCACATTCCTGTAACCCAAAAAAGTCTAGGATATAGGAGGAAATGAATATCTTGTCAATTAATTAAAATGAATAAGTTTTTCATTAACATATACCTATACTTACTAAAATCTAAAAGATCAAGGACATTGTTCTTAATTGTTGGTCTTTTAGCTTGAACATGCAAGTAATTCAATACCCTCAATTTGTTAAAAATTCAATATAGAAGAGATTTAAGGTAAAAGAAATAATTATTAGACTAAGACTATTGCAATTGCACCTTTTTTAAACTGTAATTGATATTGGTTATAAGTACATATGTTATGTATATAACTATTAGAGATGGAGTTTTTTGGGTTAGTACAGCTGTGTTCAAGATATAGGTTTTGAGAGTGCTTATGAAGGGTACTAGCTGTACTGCCATTGTAGCATATGCCGAGTTGACCCATAAAATAACTTACTACAATCATAGAATTTGCTTCGATTTTTTCAATCAACTTTCATTCTTTTGTCCAAATCATATTTGTAGAAGAAGCATTAACCATTTTGTGTGATTGCAGGATGTTGAAATTGATGAGAAAGTTGATGTTATAGTTTCTGAATGGATGGGTTACATGCTTCTTTATGAGGTGAATTTCTGAGATCTTAGCTGTGGCTATTACTTGTGTTCGTGACGACCTTAATAGCATTTTTACTAACCTAGAACTTGTTTGACCATTAGAGCATGCTGGGGAGTGTTATAACTGCCAGAGATCGTTGGTTGAAGCCTGGAGGTCTTATTTTACCATCATATGCCACGGTAAAACTTAATTACTCTCAGTTGTATTTGACAGTCGGCTACTTAACACTGTGTGTTGATTGCCTGATTTCGTTACAATGCAATTTGTCTCAATAATGAACTCAATGGCATAATGTACTGCTAAAAACAAATCACCTTAGGATATCAAATGTTGATCCATATCACTGTGATACCAGTCTTAGCATAGACAGTCAACAGTGCTGGGTGGATATAATTTTGTCTATTGTACATTTTGCAGTTATACATGGCCCCTGTTTCTCATCCAGACCGATACAGTGAAAGCATTGATTTCTGGCGCAACGTCTACGGAATTGATAGTAAGTAGTTTTCTCAAGATTCTAACAGTCAGTTAATTCATTACATTCTTTAGGTGTGAAATGCTCTTCTTGTAGAAAATTTTCTGGTTGAGATAAGTTTTCTTGATTTATCGAGTAGGTGTTGTCCTGTCCTCATAAGCTCTGTACTGGAGTTTGAAATTCTTTTTCTACTGAAGTTTTTTCTTGTAGTTATAGATTAGAGTAAGTGGGATCTAATAGTCAGCTAATTTTTTCTAACTACAATTCATAGTTAGACATTTGGATTCATAGCATTAACGACTTCTCAATTATTACTTCATGATTTTGCTTGAAATATGTGTGAAATGACTGCATATGAATGTGAGTTATCTGCAGAAAGCAACCTTTGTTTCTAACATTAGCTTAGGAGAAGTATTGACCAGCTTAAAGAATTGGATGAAGTAGGAATAGTGTGGGGGAAAGCTGCATATAGGTTGTAGAGTTCTGAAAGAATGGAAGAATTGGATGGTGATGGCCACGTTTATTTTATTAGAGATGTTAAAAATAGTTATAATCCTTTATACAAAGAAAAATAAAATATGGTAAACTTGGTTTTGTCATGACATTCCTTAAACTTGTTAAGAATAGAATGTATCTTAAGACTTTAATTAGTTTACATAAATCAGATACAGTGAGTTGTGTTGCTCATTTGACAGTTCTATTCATTTTCATTGATTTGAAGTCGACCAAAAAACTTGTGCTACAAAAGATTGACTCTTGAATCTGACACTGAGTGAAGTTCACGATTTAGTCTTTAGGGCAGGCTGAAGGTTGTTCTATAGTTACCTAAAATGTAGAAAGATAAATGTGTGATCATTTAGTTACTTATATATATATATGATTACTCACTCGTTTTCTGTAGACATATTGCCTTTGTATCTTTTTAAATATGAGAGTTGAGATTTCATGGTTATGTGCAGTGTCCGTAATGATGCCGTTAGCAAAGCAATGTGCATTTGAAGAGCCTTCCGTTGAAACAATAAGTGGTGAAAATGTACTGACGTGGCCTCATGTGGTGAGTTCTACGCATAAAAGTTTATCTTTATAGCTATACTCCACGTATTCTTGTCCAATCGCTTATATTCCTAAATGATATTTGTCCTGTTGTTGAAAATAGTGCATAAGTTGTACAAACTTTTAATCACTGTTCGTCATTTTGCCTGTTTGTTTTCAAGTACCAAATTTGCCATTTACCAACAAGGGTTGGTCCAAGTGGTGTTCATTCTCGAGGGCAATGTCCCGGGTTCGAATCCCACTTGTGTGTGTGTGTGTGTTTAAAAAAAAAAGGTACCAAATTTGCCATTTCTTTTTACTTCTTGATCTTTCTCTACTTACAGAACATGTTACTTTATGCTGTACATTATGGTGTATTGTATATGGGGTGTGCAATATAGCTTAGATAAGTAATACTCTACTTGCATTTTGGATGAAGTCCTCTTCTTGCCACTCAGTGAAGTTATTTCTTGTTTCTGGAACAATCTCTAAAGGATTTTGTAGAAAAGTAAAACATTCCGTTGCTAGATAAATCTTGTTTCTGGAAACAATCTGTAAAGGATTTTGTAGAGAAGTAAAACATTTCGTTGCTAGATAAATCATCTACACATGGCCTGTTTGCTATTAAAATTTCCCAAATATTTCTTTGTGCGGATTTCTGCAACTCAGCTTTTACTATGGTGACAGGTAAAGCACGTTGATTGTTGTACAGTCACAATTCATGAACTAGAGACCGTTTCAACGAGATTCAAGTTTAAATCTATGATGCGAGGTAAAACATCTCATGGGTATCAGCAACATACATTTTGTTTTGTGTACCTTTGTAGTTATTTTAGGCTTCAGCAATACGTGTTCAATAACAGGCTTAATCTTATGGTTGAACCAGCACCATTTCATGGTTTTGCGTTCTGGTTTGATGTGGAGTTTGGTGCGACGACAGTATACTCGTCTAATAACAATGTGCCGCCTGGATATGTTGACGCTACAAATAATAATGTTACAGATACCACTCAAAAAAAGAAGCGCGCCAATCCTAATAATGCCCTCGTGTTATCTACTGCACCTGAAGATCCTCCAACACATTGGCAACAGGTCTCTCTCTCTCTATCTCTCTCTCATTCGTGTAACCTTTTCATCCGTGTATATCTAGAAATCATTCCCTTGATATAATGGTACCACCTAACTGAATTCTGACATGAGATTTGCAGACCTTAATCTACTTCTACGAACCAATAGAAGTGGAGCAAGATCAGCTTATAGAAGGTTCTGTAACGCTATCACAAAGCAAAGAAAATAACCGGTTCATGAATATCCACCTAGAGTATGCGTAAGTCGATACTATTCTCTTCCTCCACAAAATAATCTAATCATGTTCACTTTGAACATAATCCAACATGAATTTCCACCTACTTGCAGGTCTGGGGGCCGTTCATTTGTCAAAGAATCAGTCATGCGATAGAAAAAAAGAGGCCGTAATCTCTCTCAGCTCACTCCTAAAAAGGTCTCAATACGAAGCTTGATGATAACTTCTTGATGAGCAGCTTCAGAATGTGAATCCAACATCTCCGGCCCGAAATAGGTACAAAAACAGAGCTGTATTTCCTAGACAAATTGCAGAATTTTTTTCTTTTCCAACAAGTGATATTGATTATTGATTATTATTTATGATTCTTCAATCCAGTTTTTTGTTTTGTGTTATTCACAAAAGTGTGCTAATTTTGTCCAACTCTCAACTCTTTTATTATTAAGATATAGATTTTCCTTTTCGTTTGGGATTTCAAGCAGTGTGACACTAAATGATTTTGTGCCTATGTAATTACAAATGACTTCTTGTGTAATTTAGTGGGAGATTTGAAAGAACAGGCTATGATATGTAACATAGTTGTATTTTAATATCGAATTAATGACACTTCTAATAATATTATTTTTCAGTATCGTGATTTCTCTCTTGGAAAATTTAAGGAAAAATTTGTGTCGTCGTGTTAGTATCGTGTTTTGTTTGTACAGCTGTGTCCATATTTGTGCATTATAAAATTCAATCATTGTCCAGCACTTCTCACGTGAAAAATATAAGGAAAAATTTGTGGTGTTGTGTCAATATCGTGTTATGTTTGTGTTGTCGAATCCGTATTCATCCATTTTAATCAAATGATGCAGTAACAGGGTGACTCCTTGAGGAGAATTTTCTAGCATATAGCAAATCAGGAAAAATAACTTTTGAAATTCATAGGCAAAATCGGTGATACACAGGAATATACTGTGATATGGATATGTCGATATAATTTTTTTAATTTATTCCTGATAAATATTGGATATGAATGTCCGACATGATATAAATAGTAATATGATTTTTAGAAGCGTTACGTATATCATATTATAAATTAAAAAGAAAAGAAAATAACACCAGAACATAGTTATAAATTTATATTATATAATATATATAAATACTAGTAAAAACTAACATTTATTTTAGCTTTTAAGGACTAGTTTTTATACATAGTTAAAGAATATTAGAATACCAATGCATTTTATATTTTGTTAGTTTAGATGTATTGCATGGTAATCATCTACTTGTGTTTTAATTTTAAATTATTCAACACATATTTTCCAGCATAATTTTAAAACCTTAAGGTTTGTATAAAAATAAAAAAATATTTGTCATACGGTCACACATTATTTTTTAGTCCACATTCACAAAGTTCACTAGAGATTTTATAAAATATAATGGGAGTAATTTATTAATGCAAGAAGTTAAAACGCAGATAGAGAAAACATTAAAAAATTGATGTTAAAATAATTTTAACAACATATCCACATAATTCGATGCGAATGCCTTTAATCAAGGTACGTAGTCGTCTCAAGTGATTAATTTTTTTTTTAATTTAAAGTAATAATTTTGAGTTCGAATATCCCGATCCACTTTGGGAGTGTAGGTAAAATAAATAAATATATAAATCAAGTGTACCAAATTTCGAAACACAAATGAAAAAGGTAGATGACAATATTACAAGAATTCAAAAATTTTGGGGCCGATGTGCAAAATCCACCAAAGATTGGGGGCTACCTGCAATTATCCCTCAGTAATCGTTTCCCAGAGGATCCTGGCCGCAAGTTTAAAAGAGTACCCATCAAATCCAACGGCTAATAAATATCCACGTCATCGATCCGCGTAGATCGAAATCCACCAATATTCCGTTTTGGCTCCATATCCAATTCTTGGCGCCATTTCGAAACCACGAAGAGAGAGCTTCAAATTTTCGGGATTTGCCTCTAAAACCATACAAATTTCCAGAGTCCCTCTTCTCCAAATTTTCACGAGAAGCAGTATAAATATATATATTTGTGTTGGGGAACTCTCGAATTGCTTCTCTTGAGTATTTTTCTGTGAAAAGAAGGAATACAGGTTTGATAATGGCGGGTGGTAAATCATCATCTAATGCTTCCAGATTGAGGAAGAGGGTCGAAGCTGATTCTTCCTCTTCGTCGTCCCTCAAGCGTGCCAGAGACGGCAGTGCTTTTGCCAAATGGTAATTTTTTGATTGTGTGTTCATCTGTTTCGTCTCTGCATCTGAGGGTTTCTATTCCGTTGCTATTTTCATCCATCCTTCGAAGAGAAATGTTCCTTGTTGGGGAAAATTGACGAGATAATTGTTACGGGTTTTGGGTTTTTTTGCGCTGATTTTAAAATAGAGAAGTGTATGTATCAAGATGCTGTCGCTTGGTTTATTGCGTGCGTCTATCTGTGTGTGTTATCCTATTTGCTTATTTTCTGATGTAAATTGGAATTACCTTGCAGTGAAGAGTGCAACAAAGATGTTCCAGTGGCGTTGATAAGCTTCCATAATTGCAGCCTTGATGCTAAGATCAAGATGAATCTCGGTACTTCATTTATAATATCTAATCTGCATGTGTGAAATGTTGTTTCTTATTTTTCTGAGTTGCAATTTGGATTGTTGCCTAAATGCTTAATCCTCTGTTTCTCAGAGGCCCAGGTTGTGGAGATGGCTAATGAAACCAAGAAGAAGCCTGCAGTAGAGAAGTAATCTTGCATACTCATTGCCATAAATTTTGTGTTGATATATATAAGACAATGTTTCTGTAATTGATGTTGAATCTCTAAACTATACAGGAAGAAGGCTAAGCAGACTGAGCCAAAGTCGAAGAAGGAAAAGAAGGCCAAGAATCCAAATGCTCCAAAGCGACCTCCCACTGCATTCTTTGTATTCATGTAACTTCACAATAACCTATACTTCTGTATGGATTTGGTTAATATTCTTGAGTTTTGTTTCATTCTGAAGTGTTGATTTATTTTCAGGGAGGGTTTCAGGAAATCCTTCAAGGAGGCCAATCCTGACTGCAAGAGTGTTGCAACGGTGAGGATGAAGATGGAATGCTTTTTGAATGATTCTGATTGTGGATTTGTGTTGTTGGGTTTAATGAGATTTGGTTTGTTTCCTGTTATTCCAGGTTGCTAAGGAGGGTGGTGAGAAATGGAAATCCTTGACTGATGAAGTAAGTAGCATAGTTGTGAAATCTTTGCTATGCTTTGGTATATTAATTGGAATTCATTATATTTACAATTGTTTTTGTTGTGTTCTTGATAATCAGGAGAAGAAGGTTTATGTTGATAGAGCTGCAGAGCTTAAAGCAGAATATGAGAAAGCCCTGGAGTCTAAAGATGCTGAAAATGATCAAAATGAGGAGTCAAATGATGCTGAAAATGAACAAAATGAGGAGTCTAATGATGCTGAAAACAAACAAGTATGTCCATAGCTTTGTTTTGTTGTTTTTGCTAATATATTGACGAGATATGTGAATTATTTTTTCTATGATTTTGCATTGTAAATGTTGGTATTTTGTGTTTATTTAGGATGAAGATGCATCAGAGAAAGAAGTGAAGGAAGAAGAAATAGAAGATGATGATGCGTAGGGCATTTCCTTTCTTTATCTTGTTAGGCACTAGGTTATGTTGTTGAAGCTTCTTGTAAATTTTCATCTTTGAGCAGAATAGCTAAAGTTAACTCAGAAATTGTGTGGGAAGAAGAGTGGACCAATCTCTCTTGTTTTGGGGGGATATGAATCACAGAGGACTTTTCTCTTATTAGTCTCTTGATATTTCTTCTAGTGTTCATTATTTGTGGCTAACTTCATGATTCAAAATGGTGAAGGCCGCAATCAGGCTGCTTGTATGAATAAGTTTACTTCATTTCATTCCACAAAAGTGGTGGCCAATGAAATGTTGTACAAATCAAGAATTGTAAGAGAAAAGAAGTGTACCTATTATTACAAATGAAAAGAAAGAAAAAGAAGATAATTCAGCTTCCAATATGAATAAGGCTCATATTGCATAGACTGGTCAGCATATTACTGGCCCATCTTTCTGTTATTTTTTCCCCTGCAAGGTGGCAAAGGTTTCCCACACAAGCACAAATTGTGAGCATATGCAGCTGCAGGAAATATATTGAAGGGTCTTCCTTGAGGTATCTCTCCACACGATCTGTTAGCCCTAAAGCTTGCATGTCTCAATGCTTGAATTCCCAGCAAATTAATTGGGATTTTCCCAGTAATCCCGTTTATCGAAATATCCAGCCAATGCAGAAAAGAGGCATAATTCCCGTTGTTCGCCTTGGAGACTTGATGCCGTTACGAGTACATCAGGCACGAATGACACTCCATTATTTGGATTTTCAAGGGCTGTTAGGTTAGGGGTGCGCTTGACGTGCGGTGATCTTCTAGTTGCTGGACCCTACCATCGGCTGAGTTGTTTTCAGGATGGACAAGCTATTTAAAAGATAACTCTTATTGAGCCCCCGCCGTTTCTGAACTCCCTAATGTTGTCGTCAACCACCGTGTTTTGGTTCAGGAATTTTAACTAGTCCCTTTCGGAGGACGAGCTTAATGCGGAATTTGTCAGGTTTTTCTCGACCCTTAGGATCAACTAGTCCATGTGCAAGTGCTGTTTACAAGTAACCTTTTCCCTCTTCCTCCTTCAAAGTTCTCATTTGAATATTTGATACTAACACAAAGATCCGCACCGACGGCCGCTCCACTTAGGCTCGCACTCAAGGTTTTGCAGTGATCGCCGCAACTTCCTACTCATCGGGGTCTGACCCTTGCCCTGACCATTGGGTATAGGTTGTGCGCTTCAGCGCCATCTATTTTCTGGGTTAGTTTATTCGACAGGTGAGTTGTTACACTCCTTAACGGATTTCGACTTCCGTGGCCACCATTCTGCTGTCTTAATACCTATATTTACCTTATGCCAAACACTTTGACAATTTCAAACAATATGTAAAACATATGCTATCTAAAATGAACAAAATCTCCGTATGCATTAAACTCTTAATCTTGACAGTATTTCAACTTAGGAATATATTGTTAGTCATTGTAATGTATTCTGAAGTGAGGTTTTTTAGTAACAGGTGACAAAAATACTTTGCAAGTTTGTGACTGCATGAAATGTGCTAAAGAATAATATTGATCAATGAATTTGTGGCCTTATTGAAAGGTTAAATGATATCCTTGAAATAAATTTGTAAAAGTTCAAATTAAGACTTTGGCCAAAATACTTCGCGTGATGTGTCACTAATGGTGTATGTTCAATGTGTTTCACATATATGTAATTTAAACATAAGTCGAATCAAATAAATTTTAGATTGGAGGTGAAAAAAATAAATAATAGTAGTAATAATTTGTATTTCATGGATATCTACACGAGGGGTAAAATGCAAATTATTTTAGATCAAAGAAATTCGTGAATAATTTAATTATTTTTAATTAGCGTGCGACAATATTTATTTAGTGAAGTTAAATATTGTTAAACATTAATCAAATATTATCATGAGATGATAATAAATTGACTCATTTGGAGCAAAAATTAATTAGTCCAAAGCCCCATCAAACACCCGAAGAGAAAATATTAAAAGCAGAGAAAGAAATAAAATTTCAAATTATTTGAAAATAGCCAATGAATTTATTGTGAGAAAATAAATCAAATTTCCAAAGAGATAGAAATACACGAAATTTCATTTGGGAGAAAATAAAAAATTCCCAAAACAGAAAAAAAAAAAAAAAAACAACTTATTTTTGCCGACGTGGCACGCCATATCAGCGGGTTAGTGACCATGTGGCACTGCCTCGTGGGCAATGCAGATCGCGCTGCGCCAGCATAGTCTGCGACCCATATTGAATCTGGGGCGAACCGAATATGACCCGATCAGACCGAGTCAAACTGGCCATCATGCCTGAACCGATCCAAGCGAGTTGGAAGATAAACCGATCCGGTCGGATTGAACCAAGCTGGTCACATGGCACCTGCTTCTACTAGCGTGTGCCCCATGCACCAACACATAACGAGCTTGTGATTGTGCATGCTGGCGCGGGAGGACACATGGTGGCACTAGACTCGTCTCGATCTAATCTACAACTTGGCGTGATCGAATTGGTCAAAAGGGCAACGAATGATACGTGGTAGCTCGCTGGAATCCAAAATGATTAATTTGCCCTTGATTTTGCGTCTATAAATAGGCAATGGTTTTTGCTGCAAATAATCAATCCTAAATGGGAAAAGAAGTTGCCAACAGTGGTTGGTCAAGTGGTCTGAGGGTTCTTTCTCGAAGACAAGGTCCCGGGTTCGAATCCTTTCGGCCACTTGGGGTGTGTGTGTTAAAAAAAAAAAAAGGAAAAAGAAGTTTTCATTTTTAAAACTAGAAACTTAGAAAATATCTCACAAGTCAATGGCGTGTTCGATTAATCCTTAGACTTGAAATTTCATATTTGTGAGTTAACTATGCAATCTTACATATAGATCTAAAAAGATGTCGCTCAAGACACCCGAGTTATGACTTATGTTGGGATTGCAAAAGTGACAAGTGAAGGCATATGAAAATCAACAAAGGACCTACGATTGCCTAGAACAAGAAGATCTCTTATTGCATAAGACATAAATTATTCGTATTCCATATTATAAGATCAACAAAGGACCTACGATTGCCTAGAACAAGAAGATCTCTTATTGCATAAGACATAAATTATTCGTATTCCATATTATAGTCCTTGGTCAAGCCAGTTAAATCGAGATCAATAAAGAAGTTTCTTGAATCGAGATCAAATGGATACGAAATAAACTTAACTTTAAGATTAATATTATTAAGGTTCTCTTTATTCCCCCTAGATATTAATCGAGAGATAGAATTAGAATTCATCGAACTTGAGTTCAAATCGAACTCGAACTATCAAACGAACCGTACTTTGAACAAAAAATTTAGAATTCGTCAAACTCGAACTCGAACCAAACTGAATAAATTCGAGTCGAATCTCGAGTTAGGAAAAAAACAATAAAATTCAGCTCGGCTCGTTGGTAAACATCCCTAATCACAAGTCACAAAAGAACTGTATTCTCATTTAATTTAACAATCCAAAAGGAGGAAATCAAAAGTCACAACAAAGTCCCTTGGTTCTATACCATACTAGTTCAATGGAAGTGGGGTATGATGTGCGTCATGCAGTCTTGGAATTTAGCATTGAGATTACAGATACTCCAGCATATCCAGGCTTACCCCTACGCAGCCAATCACATTCATTCTTTTAATTTCTCACGATGACCTATTCACCTCACTCTTCACACATTTCTTATCTCTCCACCAATTTCCTCTTATCCCCACTAAATCCAAACCTCCATACTCTATACTAAAAACAACAACCTTCCCAAATGCAATAATCTCTCCAGAAACATAATTGCAATCAAAATGGCCACCAATGCTTTCAATTCTACTTACCACCACCACCACTCGCTTCGCCGCCGTCGCCACTCAATAGACTGCTCTCCCACCACCGCCACACCCTCTTTCTTCCTCAAGCCCACCACCACCTCCGCCGCTACTACCCTCACCCTCTCCCAATCAACCTCCTCCTCGGCCGTCTCCTCCGCCACCGCCGCGACCACCCCCTCCACCTCCGCCACCATCTCCTTCGATCTCCTCCGCCAGCATTTATCTTCAAAGAACTTCCGGGAAGCCGACGAGGAGACGCGCCGCCTCCTCATAGCCCTTGCCGGCGAAGCCGCCGTCAAAAGGGGCTACGTCTTCTTCTCGGAGGTGCAGTTCATCTCGGAGGAGGATCTCAAAACCATAGATGGGCTATGGAGAGAGCACAGTGATGGCAAATTCGGGTACAGTGTACAGAAAAAGATCTGGAATAAAGCCAACAGGGATTTCACCAGATTTTTCATCAGAGTTGGGTGGATGAAGAAGCTTGAAAGCTCGGAAGTTGAGCAATATAATTACAGGGCTTTTCCCAATGAGTTTATCTGGGAATTAGAAGATGGAACCACACCAGAGGGACATCTGCCATTGACAAATGCACTAAGAGGGACTCAGCTTCTGAGTAGAATTTTGAGTCATCCAGCTTTTGAGGGAGATGAGGGAGAAAGTGGTGATGAAGTCAAAGAAGAGAGTAATGGTGGGATTATCAAACCATTGAGTAACAGAAGCTTTAAACCAAACTACACTTTCTGACAAAGTTCTTGCTTTTGCGTCAGTCGATGTCATTATTTCCTTTAATTTTTTTTCTTTCTTTTTTTTGTTTATTTCTGAATATTAAATATAAAGAGTTTAATGCAGCAAATTCTCGGTGCCTTTTTTTTCAGCTCTTCCATTTTTGTTGCTCGATAACATATTGTTATTATTATTATGTATATATGAATGAAGGTTGTGTGAATATGAGCGAAATTAGTGAAAATGGTGATTTAAGTTGATGTACGAACCTTATCTTTTTATTTTATCACATTTTAATGTCATTTCTTACATTTAAACTGTTAGCATTTTCAACCCATAATAAATTATGCATGTATGTTTCAAAAATTGTTACTTTTAATTATTTATTGAAACATAAATGAAAAAAAAATTGGCAAGAAAATTGACAGCGAAATATCTCGAGTTACCAGATGACACCCTAGTTGGACATTCATTCCACGTCGGATGCTCCGACCTCCAGTCTTGTTCTCAGCCTGATACAATTATAGTTGGGGATGCTCCCTCTTTGAGCTATCTGTCTAGTCAAGTCTCTCTCGAGTTGAGTGGTCTTTCAACCCATAATCTCTCGACCGAACAATCTATTGGACTCAGAGTGATGAGTACGGAAGATAGAATTTAATGGAGGACATTCCTCCTGTAGAGGCATTAAATACCTGTCATACCTTTCAAATTCTCTGTAAATCCACTGACATAGTAGGTACGAGGAGCTATGACGTAACTTAATTACACTATCACTGCGTTAAATGGACCGATGACTAGGTGTACTAAGCACGTACAAAGGTCTCAGCTATGTCTCACATACGTTATTATTACCTTATTAACTACACTCTCACCTACCACTCTCATATCGACCTCGTCTCGACTAGACACACTGTCTTGAGCGTTAGAGTGTTAAAACGGGTTTAACCCCGATTTTTTCCGTTTGACCTTAAGTTTACACTTGCTTATCCTTGCAGCCTTCTAGAAGATCCAGATCTTCCCCATCTATAAATTCTTGGGTGATTGAAGTTCCATGTCTGCTGCCAGCTCATCAGTCAGATTTGGACACCATCATCTTGACACCGTATGTGGAAATTCTTGATAACAAAAGCTGATCAAACTTAAAGATGCTTCAAACGCATCATGACCCGTCGCATTTATGGCGAAAATTAGGAGGATATCTTCCCAGATACTCATGTAGCACGACCCATTTACCCTCCTCTTCCCCTGTTGGAGACGTATGTTCTGGCGCACCACAGAAAGGGATAATGCAAGAGGGCTACCTATTGGGAATAGTGCATGACAAAAGTTTTGGCCGCTGTCAGAGAGAATAGGGAGGTAAATATGCCTGAGAGGGCCAGAGCCAGTCCATATGCCACTACCCACCCAACAGTGGTGTATCCGCCTCCCTATGCACAACCCATCCCATATAACTATCAACAATCAACTTACTGGTGGTATACATGACCTACATACCACGAAGCTCACATTCTCACCTTCGTCAGTGGTTTACATTACAGGGGCTGTCGAATCACCTCATTAGGTTTATCCTGATGTTCATTCAGGTGAGTATGTTGAAGATAGTGGAAATCCACGTCGGAATCCAGAAAAGAGGTTGGCAGCACGAGATCAAGAGGAAGAAAAACCCTTTCAACTATATAGAAATATGAAATCGACCGATAAGGGGGTCAGACATATTACAGGAACCACGACCGAAATGGAACGTAACGCTCCCCTGCCAAGGAATGTCCCAATATTCGATAGCTTGGGGGATATGGTTCAACCCGACGCCTACCAGCGCGCTAATAGGGGGCATTGGGTGAGAGCTCAAGATTTGAGGAACCAAATCCCACAGAGAGATCAACAACAGGCTCACCAAGTCGTGGAGCCTGAATATATTTACCCACAGGAGGAGGAGTCCTCCTATGACCCAATGCTTCAAGCCTGTCAAGCTCGATCCCCAGCAATCTAAAGATTGGGCCTGCCAAACCCACCAACTATGGTCTATAGGAGTGAAAAGGAGCTAAAGTCCTCTTTCTGTATGAGATTATCAACACCAAAGTCGTCGATAAAGTTCCCAGCAACCTGTCTATTTATGGGGGTACACAGACCCCGAAAAGCATGTGATCAAGTTTGAAACACAGACCAGCCTCTATGAGGACACCCTGACCACGCTCGAAGGCTCGACTCAAGACTGGTTAGCGAGGCTAAAATTGTTGGATTGTGGCGGGCCCGAGGCAGAGTGACGGTACAACGGAGTATTTTAAAAAAAATTTCGCGATAACCTCGTTATCAAAATATTTCAAAAATATTTTAATAAAGCTGCGGAATAAATCGGGCAGCATAACTCTAATATATACAGACATCGATAACATAATTTTAAATCATCTAGCATATGATCACAATATGCAAATAATAATTTGGGCAGCACAACGGTATTACCGTACTACAATATTGGCTATCAACGGCACTTTTCCAGCACCTCGATATTTTCTCGTGAAACCGGCAGAGCTTCCTCGTAATATCCCCGATTAAGATTTGGAGTGTGGGCTCCGGCAGTATTTCGCTAAATACTTTGAGAAAATATTTTTTCAGAAAAACCATTTTTTCTAAAACCTGAAAATCCCTATTTTCTAATAATTAAGTGGATTATATATTAATTATATAACCACCTAATTAAGTAATTAATTAATCCTTATTAGGATTAATTAATCCTAGAGAGAAGAAATGATTTCGGACCTTTTCAAATTGAGAAAAGAAACAGAAGAATGCTATATATTTCAAAGAAACCATCAGCCCTATTTATAGGGCCAAGATTAGGGATGCCGCGGGAATTTTGCGAATTTCAGCGTGGGCGCCAAGTTTTTCCGGCCACTCAAATTGCACCGGAGTGGAGTACACGCCAAGACGAATCCAGATGCGCCGACCACGCGCGGAAAGGGGCCCGCATGCGCCCACACGCGCCGCCATGTGGCGGCTGTGTGTCTGGCGCATGTGGCACGCACGCTGCAACAGGCAGCTGCCACGTGTCCGACCCGGTCCGGTCCGACCGGCGGTTCACGGTTCAGACCGGTTCGCGTATGAACCGGTCGACTCAACTTGGTCTGGCCGATTGCCACGTGGCGAATCTCCATTCGTCCACGTGTCCGGGCCGGGCAAACCGTGACCCGACCCTTTGACCCGCTACCACGACCCGTTGACTTTTCAGTCAATGTGATCTGGGCCGCTATTTCTCGATGACGTGGAGAAATCCTGGCCGTCCACGCGGCGTGCCATGTGGCGCCCAGGCGCTGACCCGCTGACGTGGCGTGACACGTCACCCGCCACGTCAGCATTTCTGCCACGCCATCAAAAGCATTTTTTTTTTTTGAAAAAATTTATTTTCTCCAAAATAAAATTTTGGGCATTTCCAACTCTTTGGAATTTAATTTATTTTCTCAAAATAAATTCATTGGCTATTTTCAAACTCTTTGAAAAATCATTTCTCTCTCTCGTTTTAATATTTTCTCTTTGATCTTCATTGGGGCTTGAGGGGGGGACCTGCAGGACTAATTAATCTTAGCTCCAAACGGGTCAATCTATTATCATCCCATGACAATAATTGATTATCGTTTAACAATATTTAATTCCACTAAATAAATATTGTTGAACTCTAAAATTAATTAAATTATTCACGAATTTCTCGATCTAGAATAATTTTACATTTTACTCCTCTGTACAGATATCCATGAAAAATAAATCAATACTACTGTCATTTATTTTTCACTTTAAATCTGAAATTTCTTGATTTGCCTTAAGTCCAAATTCCCTGTATGTGAAACACATTCAACATACAACTTCGGTGACGAACACACGAAGTACTTTGGCCAAAGTTTTAATTCGAACTTTTTGCAAATCTATTTCAGGGATATCTTTAAACCTTCCAGCAAGGCTACAGATTCCTTGATCAATATTTCTCTCTAGCACATTTCATGCAATCACCGAACGTACAAAGTATTTTAGCCACCTGTTACCGAGACCTCACTTCTGAGTACATCACAGTGATTAACACTACATGCCTAAAGTCGAAACATTATCAGGATTAAGAGTCTAATGCTTCCGAGATTTTGTTCATTTTAGATAGCAGTATAAAATGAACAATCTCATTGGTCCAGTTCGATGTTTCCAATCTCATTTGAAAATCATCAATGTGTCATAATTGGAAACTCCATTTCCCTATGATGAAAGACTAATCATCTTATATAACACATTATAGTCTTGATAAGAACATCTTCTTATCATACTGACTAGAACTTTAATGACACGTAATTCTTGGTATTTAAAGTCTTTTCCTATGAAACACATTTCATATAAAAATACCATCACACGTCATTAATTATTGAATTTGTAAAATACTCATAACTTGCTTTAATTTCAGTTTTATTAATCCAAAATATTTACAATATAATTGGATTTTCAGGGCATTAATCCCAACAAAAATGACATCAAGGATTATGAGGAGCTGGTGAAGAAGTTTTTAACCTACTTCTCTTCAATGGCCAGAGATGAGCTCCTTTCCACCCCAATGTACATGTATAACATTGTTCAGGGAGAGAACGAATCACTGTGGGACTTCTTTTATAGGTTTTTGCTATCGTGGTCATGGTCGATTAGATAGGAATCAACCTACTTACTCACATACTTTATCGAGCCCTACGCCACCGCTGTTGCGCCAACGAGATTATCCTCGCAAAACCCCAGTCCTTGGATGATATATTAGGTATTGTTAGGTGCTTGATAAGACTCGAGGAGATGCAACTCTAGCACCAGGACCACTCAAGAAAAAATGACCACCATTCTCGGTTCGAAGCTCCTCGAACGCCTAAGCCAGACAGAAAGTAGAAAGGAGAAATGCCTTCCGGGAGTTGAGCGAAGAAAACCTACACACCCCTCGTCTATCCTATCAGATAGAAAGTAGAAAGGAGAAATGCCTTCCGGGAGTTGAGCGAAGAAAACCTACACACCCCTCGTCTATCCTATCGAGGAGATACTTTATGTGATAGATTAAGAGCTCTTGAAGAAGACCAAATCCCTAAAAGAGACTAAGAAGACCAGAGATTCTAGCAAATACTACACCTACCATATGTAGTGGGGACATAGGATCTCTGAGTGCATTTCCCTCCGAGAAGAGATCTAGAGGTTGATTAAAAACTCCAATTACAGGAGTTTGTTAAGAAGTTGGATGATCAAGCCATACAAGTCCTCGACCGCTGAAAGCACTCATGACACCACCAAACAAGCGAGGGCACAAGCCGCCCCTCTAGAAAGCTCCAGAGCCTAACCCCCAGAACCTGCCCCATGGGGAAGAGAGAGAGAACGTGGTGAGATCAATCTCCAAATCTACTCAAAATCTGCCCTAAATGTGTGCAAGGAAGAAGAGAGTAGGAGAGAGAGTGTGAACGTGATCTACGAATATCTTTTCTTATTCAATTTGACTTTTCATCCAAGTTATAAAATTCTCCACCTCTCCTGTAGTAAAATAGGTGCTGATGTGGTGAAAAGGTACTAAAAAGAAACTTGAGACCTTAAGAAAACTTGCAGAAATAAAATAGAAAATCTGCAACTCAGCACGATTTTGGCACTTGATCAAACCTTAATGTCAAGTCGTCAAAATTTCTCCCAAATTGCATGGTTTTGCCCTATTTCTTTTGATAAGTTCACCAAATACAATAAAATGAGCGAAATAAATCAATTCATTGATTAAAGATCAGTTAAAGCTCAAAGACGAGGTAATAAACATATAAAAATATGACAATTAAGCATGCTATCAAGCTCCCCTTGAATGGTGGGACACTACATCCCCGCACTAAGACCCGACACGTATACAAAATGAACAATACATATACACGCATAAGTCATAGCGAATGAAAGACAATGTCAAACTTAATCTAGTTGGGCGATACCAAAACAAAGAAAATCTGGTATTATTTTGAGAATATAGGTTTGAAAATCTTACGGTAGTGTTCAAGAATCAAGATATAGGTTTGAGAATGTTTTATCTAATCTCATTGTAATGCAAGGTACTATCTGCATTGCATTGTAACCATGGTTCGCCGGAATGCCGAGATAACGGCTGGAACTGGCGTTCCGGAATACCATTGTCATTCTAGCTTAACGAGTATGTAATGGCTTTGTATTGAATCGGGGATGGCATATTGAGAAATCGGCCGAAACGGCATTCCTCCCCATTTTGCTGGTGAGTAATGGACTGAAGTGGGTCTTCACGAACTGGAATGGGATTGGAACACCTTTGAACGGGGTGAACATAGCAGGTGAAGTTTTTGTTTTTCTGTTTTTTTGTTGTTTGCTTTTTTCTTTTTCTTTTATTTCTTTTATTTTTTTTAGAGGGGGGTTAAAATTAATGAAAAAGATAATAATTGAATGAGCTTCAATTATTTAGATTCCCTCAATTATTTACTTTACCCGTTGCCTTCTGCTTGTGGTAAGAGTCACACACTCACTTCCTCGCCTTCTGCTTATGGTAAGAGTAGAGATGTAAACGAGGCGAGTCTTAGTATTTTTTACTGATTCGGGCTCGGGATCGGGCTTCAAAAAACTGGCTTGCGCTTGGCTGGCAAGCCAGCGAGCCATCCAAAATGTGGCTTGGGTTCGACTCGCAGTAAGGTTTGGGCTCGTCGAGCCGAGCCACAAGCCAATAGGAAAAACCACCTCAGAACGGGTTTTCTTCAACATGTTTTGGTTAGATCTAGATCTGAAGCATCAAAAAAAAAATCTTGATCTATCTGTCATATAGATTCAATGCATAAAACAGAAATGAAAAGAGACTCGATTAAAATTAGACCAAAAAGAATTGGAATCCAAAAAATCTCCTATCAAAATCTAAATTGATTTCTAATACATATCTAACTACAATTTTGGAATCTGATTCAAAGACCTTTGAACTTCAAATTTTGGAATCTCTCTGTCGGTGCTGCGTGAGTGGTGGTAGCGATCTTGAAGCAGCAAGAGATGGTAACCTGGTTGTGGCGGCGGCGGCTGAAGCGTGGTGGTTCTCACTGGCAGTGGTGGTTGCGAACGGGAAGCTGCAACGGTGCTTGTGGTTCTCGCTGGCGGTGGTGGGTTATGGCAGAAACATTAAAGGCAGAGCAGTCGGAGAAGATGGAGGAATGTTTGGACTTTGGAGGTAGAAATTTGGTGGCCGGTGAGGGAAAGCGGCGCTTGAATTTTAGGGTTTTTTCCTTCTTTCTTCTCTGGCGTTTGAACACAATTGGGCTTAATCTATTCTTTTATACATATCAAGTCTCTGTGTGTATATACATATAAATATATAGCGTGTATATATATATATATATATATATATATATTTTTTTTTTATAACTAAGCTTGCGAGCCGCTCTCAAGCCTCGAGCAGCAAATAGAAGGGTTTGGGCTTAGTTCGAATAACACACGAGCCGCGCCACGACTCGGTTCGGCTTACAAACTCCGAACCCGAGCCCGAACCCGAACTCGAACCCGAACCCGAGCCTTTTCCGAGCCTGCTTGCGAAGCTCGCGAGCTAGCTCGGCCAAGTTACATCCCTAGGTAAGAGTCACACTGGCACTGCCTCCTTCCTCGCCTGCTTGTGGTAAGAGTCACACATTGACACTACCTCCTCCCTCATTTGCTGCTTCTCTCAGCTTCTGAAGAGTTCATCTTAGTAAGTGTGTTTTTTTCTTTTTTTTTTTTTCTTAATTTTTTTTTTTGTCATTTTAACTCAAAATAATTGTAGTTTTACTTTTTAATTATGTAGTTTATTTTAAATATTTCTTTAAAACATTTAAATGAGATATTTAAGTTTGCTTTTCGTTAATTTTAATAGATAGCACCACGACGTGATATTGGTTGGGATTACGGAGATCCAATAGGAGATGGACGGAAAAAAGTTAAATACAAATTCCGCAACAAAATTATTTCGGGGTGCATTACTAGATTAAAACAACATATTGCTCACGTAACTCGAAATGTTGAGTTGTGTAACAAGGTTCTTAAAGAAGTGCGTCAAAGTATGAAAAAACATCTTTAGAAGGAAAAACTGAGAGGGAAAAAATAAAAAGAAAAAAAGATATTGTGCTAGATTCAATTCGGGAAGAAGCATTGTGCAATATTAAAGAGGATTCTGATGATGATGATCAATATGGGGAATATAGAATAAAAGAAGAAATTTTAGATGCAAGGGAAGCTAGACAATTACGGGACGCACAACGGGAAAGTCGTAACATGGCTACTTTTCAAGAAGAAATGCATAGACGATATGAAGCAGGTTTAAATATTTCTCAAAAGTTTATTTTCTGTCCTTCTTGTTTCTAATATTAACTTAGTTGTTATTTTGGTAATTGTAGGGCTATCTGATATAGGCCCATCATGTGCTCTTCCAAGTGTTAGAGCAGGAATATTGCGAAACTTCAATACAAAAGAAACAACTCCAACCAAGTCATTTACGGGAACTGACTCTTACATGATGGCCCCTAAACAAAAGAGTATAAAAAGTTGGTTTGCTCCACAAAAAATAAAAGTGGTAGGTAAGATTGTTTCAACATTCTTTTTGTTCAATGCACTTCCATATAACGTCAAATTCTTATGTTAGCAAGATCAAATTTATTTTGGTCACCTTATGGAGCACATTGTATTGATTTGATGTTGCAAGACATTAGTGAAATGAGCAAGGTAATGACAAAAGCAAAAAAAAAAAAAAAAAAAAAAAAAAAAATCACCAACTTTATCTACAATAGCGACAAACTAGTGAACCTGAAGAAAATATATACAAATGATCGAGAGTTGTTGAGACCAGGTATCATAAGATTTGCAACAAAATTCATCGCAATTGAAAATCTAATCCGACATCAATCGAATTTGAAAAAAATGTACATGTTTCACAAGTGGAAAGAGTACAGCCTGATAAGGAAAAAAGATGTTGAAAGTGTCTATAAGATCATTACCGACATATAATTCTGGAAAAAAGCAAGGGAAACACAGTGAATTATGAAAGCACTAGTTAAAGTATTAAAACTTGTTGATTAAGATAGGAAGCCCACATTGTCTATCATTTACGAAGCAATGGATAGACCTACGTTAACAATAAAAAGATTAGTCAAGGATTGAAATTTGTATGGGGAAATAATCGACAAACGATGATACAAACAACTGCATCGACACTTGCATGCATAGGTAAATATTTTGACTTTTTAAAATATATTATTATTATTATTATTATTATTATTATTATTATTATTGTTGTTGTTGTTGTTGTTGCTGCTGTCATCTTTTGTTTTAGATCAAACATTTTAGAGATAAAGCAAGAGAATTTGGGAATCCGCTTGCACAAAGGGCACTTAAAACTAATTTACCGGGTAATTATTAACACATTACCATGTAATTATTAATTGAAGTTAATTTTCATTAATCACTATTATTATTTGAAAATGAAGCTGAATGGTGGATGAATTTTGGTGATGAAACGCCTCACTTGAGAAAAAATGCAATTAAATGCTTAAGTCAGACATGTTCATCGACAGGTTGCGAGAGAAATTGGAGCACATGGTTTTTAATACGCACTAAGATTTGCAACCGTTTAGCGATGGATGAATTGAAAAAGTTAGTCTACACTCACTACAACATGTCCCTTCGAGTCCGAAATTTGATGCATTCTAGAATTGATGATGACTACAATCTCCCCTATTGATCTTAATCAAATTTTTCAAGAGGATGATATTCTAGATGAGTGGACTCGAGAGAATGAAGAACCATTACTTGACAATGATACAGAGTGATTAGATCAACAAATTCAGAATATCGACTGAGCAAAAGACGATGAGAGTCTTACCATCAACGATTGAAAACGCAAGAAAAAGAAAAGTAGTGAGGCTTTACGAAGACAACTAAAAGGAAAGAGTACCCAAAACCATTCAAGCCACCAAGATGATGAAAGTGATGAGACTGAATAGGGCATTAATGATGGAAATGATGATGATAGTGGCGATCAAGGACCAGGCGCCGGTATTGGTTCCGATAAAGGGCAAATGTAACACCCCGGAGCAGGGGGCGCCACATCCCCCGCACCATAGCCTAACACATGAAACGAAATGGGGACTCCGTCCACGCATCAAGCCATGGCGAACGGGTGACAAACAAAAATCCAACCTAAGTTAGGTGGTCTAGACCCTACTCAGAGCGCGCAATAAAAACAATTAACGAATGCGGAAGCCTCAGAATCCCAAAATCAACATACATACTCGAAACATAAACACGATATATCAAAATTTAGCGAGGCAAGTTATACAAATCCTTACAAATCTAATTAAGACATAACTTATACATATTTCAAAATTAGCAAAATGCATAAAGAAAACAAAATACAATGCATGTGACTCGAGCTATCCGTAACCACGACTCAAAGTCAACCGCCTAGCTCCAACTTTCAAACAGGCAGCTGCAAACTCAAATCAACGGGGGAAAAAAAAAAAGAAATGACGAGGGTCAGTCTTAAAGACTGGTGAGGGGGCTAACACACGCACACGTATATATAAGTA
Organism: Lantana camara; assembly: GCA_037501455.1. NCBI lineage: Eukaryota > Viridiplantae > Streptophyta > Magnoliopsida > Lamiales > Verbenaceae > Lantana > Lantana camara. Next base: position 117,243,127 of record CM074857.1, read on the forward strand.
GAGCATAGCATAATCAAATCGAAGAGTGTTCATGAACCGGGGTTGGTTTTTGCATTCCAAATCATTTAAACCCGTGATATTACATATAGAAAGAAAGATTTAGGGCCGAAGGCCAAAATCACCAAGTTTTAGAAATTAGAAGTCCAATCCCGATTCACAAACCATAACGGAAACGAAGACTTAAACTAATTAACTCGGCGAGCTCGAGTCCCAACCCACTTACTCCATAGCAAAGCAAAGCGAAGACAAAGCAAAAAGCATAAATCAATCTAACCTTTCTTCGTTTGGGGAAGAGAGTGGCCACTCTCAATCCCACACATATCTTACCTTATAATGGTGGCATCGGGGGATCCTACCCGACCCTGACGGGTTATACCGTCGGCATATGAGACCCGCTTTCCCCTCGACCTCCCGAGGATGAGCTAAGCCTCACTTTGGTGGAGAAGTATACAGGGGTTGCAACTGGCGACCCCATGTCCGACCCGGGTCTCCCATTACATACGACTCCGGGGCCCAAACTTACACTTATACATATCAAACTTACACTTATCAAACGAAGCTTATACACACTCACACTTATCAAAGCTTTGCAAAGTAAACGAAAATAGTGCTTAGATACATATAAAAGCATTTTCAAAGCCTCATAACAAACGGGACAAATCCCACAAAATACATATCAAACACATATCTATATATATATACATATATAAGTCGCATGCGGGCTCGAAATTCAAATAAGGTTTTAGGTCATCATAACTAAAAGGAAAGAAAACCTCACCTTGCCGACCAACCGAACCAAAGGAACCACCTCTACAACCTCGAGACAAACCTAAGAACAAAAGCAAAGAGCAAGGGACAAGCTTAGACTCAGCATGAACCAATTAGACGCTCGACATATGCATATGGGTGGAAATGATGCATATGAAATACGATAAGATAACACTTAGGTCACATGACATCATATCGAGACATATTGGAGCATAACTCACATATTTCACGTTCATGAATATCATGCAATACATATAACATATTATATAACAAATTAAGAATGCATACAACTCATTCCAAAGCAAGGGAAAAGCATGCAAGGTAAGAAAATAAGTCATGAAGTCATACGTGCACATAAGAGGGCATTTAGATCACATAAGGCACGTTTCACGTCCAACGAATTCACAAACTTAACACAACGCATATAACACATAATTATAACATAAAACATACCAATTCAAGCAATGACAAGCCATAGAATCACATATCATTCATATAAACAAGTATTCAACACCTTAGGAACAAGCTAGGGGAGGGAAACGAACAAAACGGACAAAGAAACAAAGTTCGGGCAAGAAAACTCAAGCTTTCCAGATCCAGGGCCGTGGATATTTTCAAAAGGGGAGATCCACAACCGTGGATCTGGGGACAGAAACGTCCCTGCTTCTGGACTCCTATCCACGGCCGTGGATTTGATCAAAGCCAAAAATCCACGCCCGTGGATCTGCTTCCAGTGACCAAAACTCGATTTTTAGCCCTCAAACTCACCAAGAACCAAAACCAAACCATACTAACATCAAACCAACATAATATGCAAGATATATGCATCAAAGATTCAAAGGTTTATGCCCTAATTCATGCAAGAAAACGAAGCAAGCAAAGACATGAACGTAGCAGGCCATTGTCTTCAAGTTTAAGGCTAAAACATGGGATAAAAACACATCATGTTCATGAAATTTCATACGAATTGGGGCACAAAAAATCAACAAACCAATCCAAAAAATCATGACAGCAGTTCGATTGAAGGAGGAGCAGATTCGTAGCAGTTTTTCAAGCTCAAAACTCATCAATTCATCAAAGGGTTTCAAAGGCAATTCATCCATAACACATCTACCAAGTATCATGTATCAAAAAGGAAGAAAAACAAGTTCATAATATCAGTTTTTGAGCACCAAAACAGCCACACAAAACCATTGCAAGGAAGGAAAGAAAATAGGTCATGTTCTAACTCATATATACAGCTGAAATGAGGCATGAAATCAGGGCAAAACAGAGCATATTCATAGAACAACATGTATATTACATTACCATGCATTAATACACGAAATTGGAGGCAAGAATCCAATCATTTGATCTCAAAAACGGGACAGCAGTTCATACCGGGAGAGCAGATTATAAATTTCAGTTTTCATGCCCAAAAGTTCAAAGTTTCAACCAAGTTATCAAAGAATAAATCACCCTAATACCTCTAGCATGAAGTATAAATCAAGAATGGAAGCAAAGAAGTTCATACAATCACCAAGAAAGCATGAAATCAATCCTAAATCCAAGCTAAGACATGGAAGCAAGATTTGAACTCTAACCCTTCCTATTCATGCCATTTCCCAAACTCAAATTATATCTCAAGTAAAACATGAAATTCGTGGATCAAATTTATCATATAATCATGGAGAATTCAAAAATCTACTTACCTTCAAGAGTTGATGAAGTATGGAAGAGATTGGGCTCCAAAATCACAAGATAAGAAAAGGGTTTCTCTTTCTCTTTCTTTCTCCATGGATCAGCTGCTTTTCCTTCTTCTTGGGAGTGTGTGGCTCGAAATGGATAGGTAAGGAAGAGAGAAGGCTGAGTTAATATCATATAAACCAAGGTTAAATGCTTGAGTATTGAAGAAACGAAGACGGAGGCGGAAGCAACACAGAAGCAAAACTAGGGTTTGTAGAATGTGTATATTATTTCTGAAAGTAAGTAAGTAAGTCTGTACAAGGTGAGCCAATAAATAGCAGAAGCTTGTCCAACGGTCATATTGACGCGTGGAAGAAATGCAAAAGGAAGCAAAACTAAACACGGTACCAAAAAGCGTAAAACAAAAAATACAACAAAAATAAAATAATAATAGACTCTCAACACCCCTCGTCAAGTTGGAGCTTCATTGAAAAGGAAGCCCAATTTGCAAAGAATACGCCTGAATGAGAGACCTCCCAAAGACTTGGTGAAAACATCAGCAAGTTGTTGGGTTGAAGAAACATGACTAAGTGTAATAAACCCTCGCTTGTATTGATTGCGCACAATATGGCAATCTATTTCCAAGTGCTTCGTTCGCTCGTGAAAAATTGGGTTCTCTGAGATATGTATCGCTGCTTTATTGTCACACCATAAGGGGATTGGCAATTTGACCGGAACTTCCAAATCTATAAGTAAGTATGCCAACCACTGTAACTCGCACACCGTTGCTCCTAGACTCCGGTATTCTGCTTCACATGAAGATTTACTCATAGTTGGCTGCTTCTTTGTTTTCCAGGAAATCAACGAGCCACCTAGCAAAATACAAAAGCCTGTAAGTGAACGTCTAGTTAAAGAACAAATGGCCCAATCTGCATCACTATATGCAGATAGTTCAAGAGAATTATTAGCTGGGAAGAAAAGACCAGCTTCTTTAGTGCTAGCAAGATATCTTAACACGTGTGTTGCTGCATCCCAGTGTTTCTGCAAAGGATTAGACACAAACTGGCTAAGTTGTTGTACTGCATAACTTAAGTCAGGACGTGTCCTATTCAAATAAAGCAACCTGCCAATCAAATGTCTATATTGAGCAGGATCATAGTAACTAATCCTTGTTTCAGCATTAAATTTATGCCCACTTGGCAAAGGAGTAGGAGCATAACGTGCACCAGTAAGACCAACATCAGCTAATAAATTAGAAATATATTTTTTTTGACTAACTATCATTCCATTAGAACATCGAAAGATTTCAAGACCAAGGAAATATTTAGCTGATCCTAAATCCTTAATAGTAAATTCAGTATACAAGAAATGTTTTATATCCAAAATCAGATCATCATCAGAACCAGAAATCAGAACATCATCTACATAAACGAGTAACATAACAAAAGAACAATTTTTATGAAGTAAAAACAGACAGTGATCATGTGGTGATTGAACAAACCCATACTCAAGTAATTTATTAGTAAACTCAATATTCCACTGTCTAGAAGCCTGCTTAAGGTCATACAAAGATTTGGTCAATTTACAAACTTGACCTGGTTTAACTTTATCATATCCTTCAAGAGGTAACAAGAAAACATCTTCATCAAGATGCCCATGTAGAAAATGCATTGTTAATGTCAGGCTGATACAAAACCCCAGTTTCTAATAGTTACAATGGCCAAGAAGACCCTAACAATTACTAGTTTAGCTACTGGAGAAAAGCAGTCATAGTAATCTATGCCAAATGTCTGATTAAACCCCTTAGCCACTAGCCTAGCTTTGAATCTTTCAACAGAACTATCTGGATTAAATTTAATTTTATATACCCACTTAGAATGTTCTAACTCTCTCACTAACTCTAGGTTAGAATTTAGTAAAAACAACATTCTTATTAACATCAACATCATTAAGATTTTCAGTAGGTAAACCAACAGTATCAGTATTGTTGTTGGTAAAATTACTCTCATCATTTTCCAACTCAGTGGAATCAGAAGAAAAATCATTTATGAAAATTTTAGGTATTGTGGGGTTAAAACCATTGGATTCTCTGTAAGGGAAAACATTTTAAAAAAATGTAACATCTCAGGAAATCAAAATGGTTTTAACTTCCAAATCATAAAGCTTATAACCTTTCTTACCAGTGGCATATCCCAGCATAATGCATTTAGAAGCTCTAGGAGAAAACTTACCTCTCCCATGGCTATTATCCATAGCATAACACAGACATCCAAATACCTTGAGATTATCATAAGATGGTTTCACATTCATGAGCCTGTAATATGGAGTGTTCCAGTCCAGGACTTTACTAGGCAACCTGTTAATAATATAAGTAGCTGCAAGTATAGCATCTCCCAAAAAATGCATGGGAACATTAGACTGAAACAACAAAGCTCTAGCAATCTGTAACAAATACTTATGTCTAATCTCAACCACTCCATTCTGCTGTGGAGTGTACACACAAGAGGTTTGATGTAAGATACCTAATTCTTGAAAAAGAGATTTACAGCTTTGATTAACAAACTCAGTACCATTGTCACTTCTAATAACCTTTACCTTACTGCCATACTGAGTGTTAATATAAGCTAAGTAATTTTTAATTATGGAATATGTATGATCTTTATAGGGCATAAGGAAAGTCCATACACACCTAGAATAATCGTCCACAACAGTAAAAAAATAATGACATCCACCAAAGGATTTCACCTTATAAGGCCCCCAGAGATCCAGATGTACTAGATCAAAGGGTTTCTTAGAAGATATTCCACTGACTGGAAAAGGCAACCTAATTTGCTTAGATTTTTGGCAAATGTCACACAAATAATCAGCATTACCTAAATCCATAGGAACATGCAAATGCTTTAAAGTACTAACAGAGGCATGCCCTAACCTTTGGTGCCAAACATGATAGTTTTGTGTCTTAACAGAAAAACAATTATTGTCCCCATATTCAATTATAGGGATTTTGTCTGAACATCCCTCAGTGAGGGATTTACAATTGTAATCAAACCTGTTTATATCATCAGTAATATTGGCAGAAGTATGTGAATTGACAGGAGTTCTAATGTCAAAGATGTAGAGAAAGTTGTAAGTGTGTCCAGAAGCAAGAAGAGCTTTAGTTTTCTGGACTTACAATGTCCAATGATTTTTAGAAAAAACAAATTCGCTGTTAGTGGAATCAGTGATTTTACTAATAGAAATCAGGTTGAATTTGAAAGAAGGTATAAACAGCACATTCTCCAAGATAATATTAGCAGTTAATCTAACTGATCCAATGAATTTAACTTGATGACAATGTCCATTAGGCAGGTAAATAGGTATGACATGATCAGGAGCATAGTAGCTAGCAAACATATCAAGTTTAGAGCAAATATGGCTAGTTGCTCCTGAATCTATAATCCATTGATAGGAATTAAGCTTATTGGAACAAGAAAAGGCATAGTTCCAAGAATTACCTGAGAACTCAGAGGTAAAATGCAGCTGTTCTGAGATTCCAGTTTTGTTCTCTTTGAAGAACTTCATCAACTCCTGTCTAATTAGATCAGACATATTCACACCAGATGAGTTAGAACCAGACTGTGTAGGCTCAGAGTACATCTCCAGTGGAGTATCAGCCAAAACATTAGCAACATTCCTGAAAGTTCTCTTTGAAGACCCAACTCCACTGGATTTGCTCTCTTTATAAGCCTTATACTAATTAGGCTCTCCAGTTATCTTAAAGCAGGTGTCAGTGTTATGAGTGTTGCTATTACAGATATTACAATTCCTATCAGGCTTATCTTTTCTCTTGTTGAAACCTCTACCCATGTCATTCCCTCTACCAGTGTTAACATTCTTAGTGAGCATGACAGAACTACTAGAAACATCATTAAAAGCAACAGAAACGTCTCTCTAAGACTCGACTCTGGAGATAATAGAGTAAGCTTTATTGACCGTAGGCAGAGGGTCCATAACAAGTATTTGGTTTCTAACAGCATTATAAGAATCGTTTAGGCCCATGAGGAACTGAATAAACATGTCAGAGGATTGTGATTCATTGATGTAGCGAATCACAGCACAAGCATTGCCAGTAGTACACACAGGAGGATCATTCAGGTTCCCTAGCTCATCCCAAAGCGTTTTCAAACGATTAAAATAGGAAGCAAGAGAGAGATTACCTTGGGAAATAGAACTGAGATCACGTTTCAACTGATAAAGTAAAGGTCCATTGCACTGACCGTACCTTTGTTCAAGATCTTCCCAAAGTTCCCTAGCAGTAGTGGCATATAGGAAGCTTTGATGTATCTCAGGCGCCAGGGAATTGAGAATCCACGCTTTGACTGTACTGTTAACTCTCTTCCATGATTTGTACGTGGAATCTTCTACAGGAGGTAGATCGATAGAGCCGTCCACGAATACAAGTTTCATCTTGGATTCAAGAGCGATTTTCATCGTTCTGTGCCAGGTGAGAAAGTTTTTCCCATTCATAGTAACAGTAACAACCGATAACAGTGAAGAATCACTGTTGGAGATAGCGAGTGATTCATCTTGAGAAAATGAGGTGGTGACAACCACGGACTTGCTCTTATCATCGGTCGCCATAATAGAACACAAGATCAGAGGCGAACAAACGAGAATCACTAAGAACAAACGGAAGAGGATCGGAACAAAGGAGATCGAAAACCAGAACCAGATCTGAAGAAAAAACGAATCCTCAGAAAAGTCGCAAACCTGAGATGAAAAATCTCAGATCTGGAGTAAATCCGAGATGAGAAATCTCAGATCTGAAAGTGAAAAAGGTAAATAGGGAAACAGATCTGTAACTGGAAGATGCAAATCTAAGGGAAAACTCCGGCGAAAGGACAGGATCTTCAGAGGAAGCCTGCTCTAGATACCATGAAGAAACGGAGATGGAGGCGGAAGCAACATAGAAGCAAAGCTAGGGTTTGTAGAATGTGTATATTATTTCTGAAAGTAAGTAAGTAAGTCTGTACAAGGTGAGCCAATAAATAGCAGAAGCGTGTCCAACGATCATATTGACACGTAGAAGAAACGCAAAATGAAGCAAAACTAAACACGGTACCAAAAAGCGTAAAACAAAAAGTACAATAAAAATAAAATAATAATAGACTCTCAACAAGTATGGTTAAATTGGGCCCACAAGCACAAGACTAGTCAAAGATGGTTGATATAGCACAAGCTGTTCATTCCGGGCGAAAAACGGGGGTCCAAATGGACTTAGAAAAATACCAAACCTGGTTCAAAAGTTTCCTTTCTTCGTTACGAGTCCAACGCATCTTGCGGAATTCGAATCCAAATTCCCGAGCTCAAGTTATGGCCTCCGGAACACGAGGCACGCTAAAACTAGTTAGGCCCTCATGTCCCTCGTTAAATACCAAAGGTTAAAACCTCGATAAACGAACCCAAAAACATAAAACGAGCATGCAAACATATTCATAACTCACATATATCATGCATATCAAAATTTCACAAAAATCGGAATTGAATTCCGGCCCATAACGAGCAAATTACGATCATGCAAACTTAAACGTTTAAAATTCAAAGTTCATAATATAAACAATTAATTTCATATAATTTCAAATAATCAAATAAGCATTAAAATAACACTCAATTACGTAAGTAAATAATTTAAAGCGCATATACCCTCTCAATACGGCGTACCTGGAAATCCGAACGATCGGGATGTTACAGCAAAAGACTGGTAATAATCAAGATAACACCGGTATGTCTTGGGCACAAGGAAATGAAATGAAAATTATTATACAACTTAAGATACAAATCATGGTTATTGTCCAAGATGAGACGAGAAAGGACGCTTTCTGGCTGATTTATCTGGTGGCAATGATTACTCTTATATATCATGGTGGATCATTTACACAAGGATACCAAAGTGTTGAGGAATAAATGTAATCATTTGGATTACGAGGGTACCCACAGTATTGGCCTGAAGGGAACGCTAACTACAGGAGCAGCTATGATAGTAATTTATCATCTTGTTCCAATTTTGTTCAGTATGTTTATACAATTCATGATAGCTCAAGTGGAAGGCATAACAATTATTTACCCTATGGTACACATTATAATTATTTGGATCCTTCATCAATCAGTGGTCGATATGGTGGAGCCTCGTATGGATCTTCCGGGACGCCGTACGGATCTTCAAGTAGTAGTGCTAGTAGCATAGGGTACAGTGGATTTGGATATTATTGTCATGGTGGTGATCAGTTTTTGGATGCACAATCACAACCATTATATGCACATCAATTATCTTACCCTCGCATAAGAGATGATAGGCGTCGTCAATTGCACTACTTCTCACAAGATGCAGAAAATTCTGAGTTTCTCCCCCACTCGTCATTTCGCTTATTATTAGTGAATAATGTATTTTAATTTATCTATTGTAATATTTGTGGAGTTATATGATAGTAGAAAAACTTTTATTTATATTGGTACATTAATAAATTATATTTATCATAAAAATATCCACCATTTCATGAAGTGTCGCAATCGTTCCGCGACATGACGTTGAAACTAGAACAGTGCCCCCATTCCGTTTCCCACGACCGCGATAGCGAACTATGATTGTAACATATGGTCTAGTTGAACCATAAAATAACGTACTACAATCATTGAATTTACTTTATATTTTCAATAAACTTCTATTCTTTTGTCAAAATCATATTCGTATTTGAAACATTAACCATTTTTGTGTGATTGCATAATGTTGAAATTGATGAGAAACTTAGATGTTATAGTTTCTGAATGGATGAGTTACATGCTTCTCTACGAGGTGCAGCTATTACTTGCATGTGTTTGAAATGACCTTAATAGCATTTTCACAAGACTCAAATGGAATTGTATATATGTGTGTGTGTGTGTGTGTGTGTGTGCGTGTTCCGATATGTACTTTCAGTTGATATCTGTCTGACCTGGAATTTGTTTGACCATTAGAGCATGCTGGGGAGTGTTATAACTGCCAGAGATAGTTGGTTGAAGCCTAGAGGTCTTATTTTACCATCATATGCCACGGTAATACTTAGCTAGTCTTAGTTGAATTTAACAGTTGGCTACTCAACATCGTGTCTTGATTGCCTGATTTTTGTTGTGTGCTTGATAATTAGGAGAAGAAGGTTTACGTTGATTGAGCTGCAGAGCTTAAAGCAGAATATGAGAAGGTTGTGGAGTCTAAAGATGCAGAAAATGATCAAAATGAGAAGTCTAATGCTGCTGAAAACAAACAAGTATGTCCCTAGCTTAGTTTGGTCGTTTTGGCTAATATTTTGATGAAATGTGTGAATTTTTCTTTATACGATTTCACATTGTAAATGTCTGTATTTTGTGTTTAATTAGGATGAAGATGCATCAGAGAAAGAAGTGAAAGAACTGGAGGAAGAAATAGAAGATGATGATGCATAGGACATTTCCTCTCTATCTTGTTAGGCACTAGATTATGCTGTTGAAGCTTCTTGTAAATTTTCATCTTTTATCAGAATAGCTAAAGTTAACTCAGAAATTATGTGGGAAGAAGAGTGGACCAATCTCACTTGTTTTGGGGAAATATGAATCAAAGAAGACTCTTCTCTTATTAATCAAGATTGTCATGTGAATCTCTCTTTATATTTCTTCTAGTGTTCATCATTTGTGGGTAACTTCATTTCAATCAAGTTCTTGATTCAAAATGGTGAAGACTGTAATTGAGATGCTTTATGATGAATAAGTTTACTACATTTCAATCCACAAAAGTGGTGGCCAATGAAATGTTGTACAAGTCAAGAATTGTAAGAGAAAAGAAGTGTACCTATTATTACAAATGAAAAGAAAGAAAAAGAAGATAACTCAGCTTCCAATATGACTAAGGCTCATATTGCATAGACTAGTCAGCATATTACTGGCCCATCTTTATGTTATTTTTTCCCCTGCAAGGTGGCAAAGGTTTCCCACACAAGCACAAATTGTGAGCATATGCAGCTGCAGGAAATATATTGAAGGGTCTTCCTCGAGGTATCTCTCCACACAATCTATTAGCCCTAAAGTTTGCATGTCTCAATGCTTCAATTCCCAGTAAACTAACTGGGATTTTTCCTGTGATCCCGTTTATCGAAATGTCCAGCCAATGCAACTTAACCAACTGACCGAGGCTCGTTGGAATGGTGCCTGTTATCTTGTTTCTTGAAATATCAAATCTTTCGAGCTTTGCTAAGTTCGAAACTGAGTTGGGAATATGGCCTCCAATCCTGTTGCTTGCTATATTCAGCACTTTTAAGTTCAACCCCATGCTGAAATCGGGAATGCTTCCTGTAATCTGATTCTGGGACAAATGGAGGACTTCAAGGAATTTGGTTGTTTGGTTGCTCAATATTCTTGAGAGAGAACCAACGAGCTGATTCGAATGAAGATCAAGAACTGAAATCTGGTCCGGCAATTTAATTGTGGAGACATCAGCTTTGAGTAGGTTGTGTGATAAGTTTGCACTCTGCAAACTTGCCATTTTCGCCAAGAAATTGGGGATCCCACTAGTGAAAAAGTTGTCTGAAAGGTCCAATGTGCTCAACGAGTCGGGCTTTGTGAAGTTTGGTAGGGGCCCTTTGAGCTTACACCCTGCTAAATGCACATCAGAAAGTTCTCTGTTTCTGATCCAATTAGGGACAGTTCCTAAATCAAAAACGTTGTAAGAAAGATCGATTGACAACAGAGAACGAAGGCCTCCGCTGAATGCTGTTTCTGGCAAAGGGCCAGTTAGCAGATTCCTAGATAAGTTTAGATTCCACAAACTCTGCAGCTGTGAAATGGAGGCTGGAATTTGACCAGTGAGCTTATTCGAGCTCAATCTCAATACAGAAATGGATTTCAAATTCCCAATCTGTGTTGGAATTCTTCCAACAAGCTGATTTTGATCGACTGACAGCTCTGAAAGGTGGACAAGGTTGCACAAAGAAACCGGTATCTGCCCTGAAAACTGATTGCTGCTTAAGACAACATATGTCAAATTCTGAAGTTGCCCAAGAAAATCAGGTATGGATCCAGACAACGAGTTGTAGCCGAGATCAAGTGACTGCATTCCCTTAAGGCTCAAAAGGGAAATTGGGATTGGACCAGACAAGAAATTCTTGCCAAGATTCAACTGCAAAAGGTTCCTTAAATTCCCCAAAGATTGAGGAATCTGCCCTGTCAAATGATTCCCAGTTAAAGATACTGTCTGAAGGCTTCTCAAGTTGCCTAAACTTGAAGGGATGCTTCCTTGCAAGTAATTATCATCAAGAACGAGCTGCGTTAGGCGTGTGAGATTCGAGAAGCTATCCGGGATTCGTCCGGCTATCCTTCTCATGCCGCTTATCACCATTACCTCCAAGAAACGAAGGTTTCCAAGAGAAGGAGCCAAAACCCCCTTCATGAAAACACCAGCACTGTCCGGTGTCGTCGGCCTCTGCAGAATCAATCGGTTGACACGCCCCCCTGCGCCACCACACTCCACGCCCTCCCAACCGCCGCTGCAGCAGTCGGAGCCCGTCCATGACGACAGAACGCCGGTGGTGTCCTTCACAATGCTGGCCTTGAACCCAAGGAGAGCAGCTCTGTCAGACCCTGAACAAACACCTGGTGGAGTTTCTGATTGGGACCAAACTGGATCACACCAGAATGACGTGATGATCAGGAAAGTAGCAACAGCCCACATCACAAAATCCATTCTTTCGATGTGGGATTTCCTCAAATTCAAGAAAAGATTACTGGTTTTTGTCAGAATAGCAAGATTTCCAGAAAAAAGGGTAACAAAACAAACACTATAATCCCAACATGCTGTCTTGGGATTTCTTAGATGAGGTGTACTAGGAAAGGTTGTTAGAATTTAGAAAAGTAGGCATGGGGGATTGTTAATTTCTTGGGTTGTCACTTAGACAACAAGGTATAATGATGGAGGAAAAGATAGTGGAGATTTCAAAAATATGATATGGTCTGAAAGGGGCGACGACCCCCTTTTATAGTAGGGAAGTAAAAATTGTGTGAAAAGGGTTTTGGTCGGTAAATTTGGGTTGTGAAAATTGAAGAAGTTCACATGTAAATTTTATGACCGTTTAGGGATAGTATTATTTCACGAGGACTCCGAAGGCAAATTTGAACGTTGGAGCGCACTATATTCAAAATTTTCTTACATACTTTATAGTAACAAAATTCAACTTGATGGTAATGTTTTTCTTCCGTTTGTTATGGTCCACAAATAACAAGTTCCTATTCAATCAATCTTGATTTCTTCTTTAGTCTCTCTCTACCAAAGTCCTACTCAATCAATCTTGAATTCTTCATTAATCATTTAATATTGGGTTCGAGTCGGGTCAGACGATTTAATTGTAAATTTTTTTTATACTAATAGAAGTTATATTTCCAAAAATTTGAATATAAGGTTAGAGACTTGAATACGAAACTTTTGATTAAATTGGTAGAGTTGAATCGTTAAGTTGTACCACCTAATGATACAGATGGTGGTATTTTAGCGAATATTTGATTATTTTATTTTAGTGAAAAATAGTTTTGTTTATTTTAAATTATAGCACCAATTGCTGCTGAGATTACTACATCTTGAAAGCGATCATATTCCAATTATAAAGGATCGCTGTCTTTTCATTTGTTTCTTTAAATAATTTGAAGTATCACCTTTCTTGAACTTAATTAATAACGTACCAATAATAAAAATTTGATTTGTGACAACCTACTTCCCAATATAAGTAACTTTTGTCGACAAATAAATTGCCTAAAATATTAGATATTTTAGAGATTTTGTGTTGCATAAAATATTAATATATATCACTAAAAGGTTGTTGACATTTTTCTATAATTGTTTTGGTGGGTGGGTGTGTTTAATATTATTTTTACACACCTTGCATAATTGAATAATTATAGTTTATATTCACTTAATGAAAATATTAAACCCTGCCATAAAAAAAATTAAGAATTACAAATTACTCAATTTTATCAATGTTTAGCTGATTTTGTGAGTAAACGTCTCATTTAAATAGTTTATTTATCGGTGAAATATTGTTCAAATTTAATCTTATTCTTAATTTTATTTTCAACATTGAATTAAATATTTTTAATGTTTCATTTTTTGACATTTTAATTTTTAAGTTTAGAATATAACAACTAGTTTTTTCTACCCAAACTTTTAATGTAAGGACACGAAACGATACGAGTACGATCATACGAATTGTTTTTTTAATTTTTATATGAAATGTATCATTTACGATATTCGACAAGACACAACACAACAAAAAACATTCTTAAAAGCGTTAGTGTATTAAAAACTTAAGTGTACACTAAATGAATTGAGTCATTTATAATTTTCAAAATTTACCTGAAGTTTATATTTACATCTACACTCCTAGCGAGATTGAATTACAACTCGTATCCCATTGATAAAAATATTACACAACCTACCTTTTCAAGTTTGAAAAATTACAAATGAACCCGTTTCAATAGATTTTTTCACAAAAATTTTCTTGAATTGACTATATTTCACCAGTAATTAGTTCCTTACAGCAACCCACACATCATTCCCAAGTAACAGATAAGTAATTTATGAAGTCTTTTAAATGATCAATACATGATTCATTTGTAAATTGATTGATGATTTTTCCCCGCTCAATTAACGGTGAAGAACTAATTAGTGGTGAGATATAGTCAATTCAAAAATGATTTTACAAAAAATAAAATCGGAATGGGTTCATTTGTAATTTTTCAAACTTAAAAGGGTAAGTTTTGTTATATTTTCATTTAAATAGATACAAGTTGTAATTACTCAATCTCACATGGGTACAGATATAAACGACCAATATAACTATGTGATATTTTTATCCAAACATGTGTAATTGTAATTATACAATTTTAAAAGGAGTGTAGAGTAATATAACCTAAGCATTATATATATATATATATAATGTAAGTTATATTATTAATTTGGTCTGAAATTATTTACAAGGTGTTATATATGTTTTGAAAGACCGTTAAAAGAAATTCAAAAGTAGGCAGTGAAAGTGAGTCGTGTGGTTAATTGTTGTCGCTCATCATGTCTCAAACACATTAATCATTAGTAACAATTCCATCATTCCAATATTTTGGAAGTTCCCTGTTTATTATTTTGTCTTCATTAATATTTCATCTCTTTCAAAAATTTCAACAACAAGCAAAATCTAATTAAATTGAAAATAATAATAATAAAATAAAATGTTTATGATGTTTTTCCTTCACCCTAAAAGAAAAGTTAAAAGGATATATAATGACACAGAGGGGTTGGATCGGGGAGTGGTTTTCTTTTTTCTTTTTTTGTCTCAATCCAAGGATTAAACCAATTTTGAGGTTCGACAAATACTTATAAATAACTTATATTGTATCTCACTCCAACCTTCAATTTTATCAGAATCAAATTCTGTCATATTTTACTTGACCAATCATATAAAATTAACTGAATGGTGTTTGATTGAGTTAATAAACTCGTCTAAGTTGATTAGGTTTATGAATAAACATAATTGTTTGACGAACATGTTTTTCGATGTGCTTATAAAATGTTAAAATAACATCTTGGTAGCTTAAGCATATCTGAAATAAGTTGGGAAACATCTTAACACGGGTGGTAATTCTAACCGAGTCTAACTCAAACAAATCGATATAATGAGAGAGCGAGTGTTTTACACTTGTCATGTAGTTGATGAAAAATTTAAGAAAAATAATCAATCAAATGAAAAAATAATACACTTACTCTTTAAATTGGTTGGGTTTGACCAAACAAATTTGGGGGAGAATCTTCCTCTTAACACATTATATTCTCCTTGTTATATGTCTTATTAATTAAACAATTGTCGTTACCAACATCTTACATGTTCTCATCTGTGTTTTGAAACCCGGACCGGACCGGCCGGTCGAACCGGTTCAACCGGTGACCGGCCGCTTGTCCGGTCCGGTTATACCCCTAAAACCAGTCCATGAATAAACCAGTTTGAACCGGTAGAAACCAGTTCAAAACCGGTGAAAACACCGAACCGGACCGTTTTGTGGGCCGGTTGGCCCGGTTTTTCATTGTCAAAATTGTAAAAGTGCCAAAATTTGTGAAATCCTGGGATCGAACCTGCATCCCCTATGTGAAAGTTGGGCATGTCAACCAATTAGGACACATCAGTTGTTAGCGTACATACATGAAATTAAATATTAGTACTAATGTAATACTTCTTATTAACTTCCGTAAAATAATAAACCCATCAAGTCTATAGATTATTTTTAAAAATTAAGTTTAAAAAAAATATTAATTATAATTATTTATATAAATAAAAGTATGATACTTGTTAAATCAATTTTTTCTCTATATTGTTAATTTACTATCTAGTTAGATAGTTTATCTACAAGATTAATTATAGTTATTTATATAAATAAAAGTATGATACTTGTTAAATAAATTTTTTATCTATATTGTTAATTTGCTATCTAGTTAGATAGTTTATCTATATGTTTGTAAATTCATAATTTAAAATTTTGTTATTAGACATGTTACTTAAAAATTAATAAATAATTGGAAATAATTTGAAATGATATCTAATTTTCAATATAATTTAACTTATTTAATTATTTGTACTTAATATTTATAATATTATATATATATATATATATATATATATATATAATTAAATGTAATTATTACGTAATTATGACGTCATACCGGTTCGACCGATGGTCCGACCGGTCGAACCAGTAAAACCAGTAACCAGTAAGAGATCCCGGTTCGACGTCCGGTCCGGGTTTCAAAACATAGGTTCTCATGTTTATGGTCAAATTTTTATAATTGGTGAGCTTATTTGTTAAATAAAATCCAACATCTTATAAAACATATGAGAACTTATTACCTATTAAAATAAGCTTAGCCAAAAAAACCCCTAAAACCATCGAAGACTTATTACTTTTTTCGACTTTTTCTTTAAAAAATTTTACTTTTTTGTGGTATTAATTTTCACTTAAAATTTGCGCTTTGCTAAAACTCACTCCCTAATCCCAAGTTTTCGAGGGGTAAAACATGTTTAAGTCAAATATGTGGTCAGATCTTAGTCATTCGTTGTGCAAGAAGAATCAATTTAGGAAGTATCACGACAATAAAATATAAAATTTCGGTGTTATGTAGCGATAAAATAAAAAATTTTGAAGATAAAACGTAAATAAGTATCAATATATATATAGATATATATATATATATATATATATATGATGAGTATTCATCCATCAAATTTGTTCTCTTTTTTTTTCGTGTTGACCTAAACTCCTCCTTATATAGATCCAAATTAGGGTTTACTTCCTTATCCAACTTCGCGCTGCATTAGGGTTTACTTCCTTCTCCAACTCCGCGTCTAAACTCCTTATGTTCGTTCTTCTTTTTTCAACTTTATCCATAAGACTCTTTACTATTCCATCGTGTTACCTCTAGTAGCCGTAACAAATTGAGTATCTTTTCATCTACGGGATTTAAGGATCGAGTTTATCGAGCAAGATCCTAAACACAACTCTTCACATGCGAGCTCTCCTTGATTCTGCATCTCACGAAACTAGATACTTGGCCTAATTGGGTAGGGCTATATATATATATAACTATATTTATGCTTAAAAGAACAATATATATAAAGAAGAAAAGGAGAGGCTTTGCCAGAGCAAGATGAACAAGTATGGGGTCCAAATATAGGGAAAAGGCAAGAATAAATAAATGAATGTTGAATATTTAGTGCAAATAGTAAAAGTTTGGTACAAATTTTAAATTTTAGTTGTCCAATATAGGATAGTTGGTCCTTCTCCAGTTCATCTAAACGCAGAATTTCATATGATAATTGGTTAACATAGTTGGCAATTATTAAAATTTGCTTCTTCAGGACCCCCTTACCTATCTACCCAAGATTCTCCATTATATATATATATATACACATATTTTTGGGTTTTTACCTTTTTAACTGTGGTGGGAAGGTATTTTTTACGTTAAGATTCTTAGTTTGAACTTTGAAAAATTACACTTTCATATTTTTTAATGAAATTTAAGTATTCATTCGATTGGCAATTGGCAAAATAAAATATTTATCTGTAAAATTTGATGTGTGGTGCGAAAAGTTATCCATTGGATTCATATAGAACTACTAGTATCATCTGAACTCCTCAAACTAATTTTATTGAACGAAACTCATCAAAATCAGGGAATGAAATATTTCATTCCACAATGATAAGTTGAAAGAAAAATAGAGGTAAAAAGAGTTGTGGAATTCATTGTTTGATTCAATATTTTGTTACATCAATTACAGAGAAGAAGGGAAAATATATATAAAAGGAGTCCCAAGATTACGGGAGACAAATATCCCTTAGAATTGGTCCATGATACGTCTTTCCTATTTTATAAAGTCAACACTCCCCCTCAAGTAAGGTCGGGGGATATCCAACGCCTAACTTGCGCAATGTATCATGGAACGTATGTCCTGTAACAGCCTTTGTAAGAATATCTGCCAACTGGTCTTCCGATCGAACAAACGGGAGAGATACAATCCCTTCTTCCAACTTCTCTTTAATGAAATGACGGTCAATCTCCACATGCTTCGTCCTGTCATGTTGCACAGGATTCTCTGAAATATGAACCGCCGCTTGATTGTCACATTTCAAAGGACAAGCTCCTATCTAGGCAAATCCCAACTCTGTCATTAACTTTCTCAACCAGAGGACTTCTGCCAACCCTTTAGCAATTCCTCTGAATTCTGCCTCAGCACTAGACAAAGCAACGACCTTCTGCTTCTTGCTCCTCCACGTGACTAAATTTCCTCCAACAAACATAAAGTAGCCAGAGGTCGATCGTCTGTCAATTGGACTACCTGCCCAATCTGCATCCATGTATGCTTCTATCTTCAAATGACCATTGTTTCTGAAAAGAACACCCGTATCAGGAGACCCCTTCAGATATCTTAATATCCATAGCGCTGCTTCCATATGCTCCTTTTGGGGGTCATGTTTAAACTGGCTTACTACACCGACTGCATATGCAACATCTGGTCTAGTGTGTGAGAGATATATGAGTTTCCCAACCAAATGTTGGTATCTTGCTCGATCAGCTGGTTCAGCACCCTCAGTGATTCGTAATCCATGATTGCTCACCATGGGTGTATCACTCGGTTTACAGCCCACCATTCCTGTTTCTGCCAGTAAATCAAGAATATACTTTCTCTGTGACAGATAGATCCCCTGATTTGATCGCATAACCTCGATCCCAAGGAAGTACTTCAAATAACCCAAATCTTTCATTCAAACTCTCAAAACAAACTTTCCCTGAGATTCCTCATCTCCTCAAAGTCATTTCCAGTAATGATCATGTCGTCGACATATATGATCAGACACGTGATCTTTTCACCCTTTTTTTTCAGGAACAGAGTATGATCAGAATTACTCTGCTTGTATCCGTACCGCTTCATAGCTGCGGTGAACCTCCCAAACCATGCCCTCGGAGATTGTTTCAAGCCATACAGTGCCTTTTTCAGTTTACACACTTCATGGGCACCAAATTCGTGAGAAAACCCAGGCGGAACCTCCATGTACACTTCCTCCGTAACATCGCCATGAAGGAAGGCATTCTTTACATCAAACTGATGAAGAGGCCAATTCTGGTTAGCAGCCACTGAAAAAGTACCCGAATGGTGTCGATCTTTGCCACTGGAGAGAAGGTCTCGGCATAATCCACCCCATAGGTCTGGGTGTAGCCTTTAGCAACTAGGCGGGCCTTATATCGCTCAATAGACCCATCAGCCTTTCTCTTAATAGTATACACCCAACGACACCCAACTAGTTTCTTTTCTGGAGGTTTCTGGCATTTCTCCCAAGTGTTATTCTTCCTTAATGCCTTCATCTCATCCTCCATTGCCTGTTTCCACTGTGGGATTTGTATTGCTTCTTCCACATTCCGTGGTACCTCATCTGTATAGATAGTAGTCGAAAATGCTTTTGCTGAGTCGGTTAGACTCCCCCTGACTAGGTTAGCCACTGGGTACTTCTGCATTCTGGGCTCATGCTCCGGTATGTACCTTTTAGGTGGTACGCCACGGGTACTCCGAGCTGGGAGTACATACTTGTCTGTATCTGTTTCCCCTGCAGTGTTAGAAGAAGTAGTAGATATGGAATTTGTATGATCCAAATTATCTGTACTAGCTTCAACTGTACTAACCTCATGGATACCGACGGGGGGAGATAATGGTGGCGTGGTCAACTCTTCTGTATCATGCGCAGGGGACGGACACGAACCACCACTGTCAGAAGACAAAGTCGTAGGACAGAGCCAATCTAGTAGGTTCTTACAGTGCTCCCCCTCTACACTAGGTTGGCGAGAGGCTAAGAAAAAATACTCATTTTCCACAAAATCACAATCCATTGTGACAAATATTCGGCGAGTCTTAGGGTTATAACACCGGTATCCCTTTTGATTAATCCCATACACAACAAAAACACACTTCTCAGCACAGGGTTCTAGCTTGTTTCTATGTGAGGTAGGGATATGGACAAAGACAGAGCACCCAAAGACCCGGGGTGTGAGGTTGGGAATTGTCCAAACATGTTTATATTCATGGAGAGTTTGTAAAGGTGTGCGGAAGTGTAGTATGTTTGTAGGAAGACGATTGGCCAGATAGGCTGCTGTGGCTAAGGCTTCAGGCCAATATGATGAGGGAACATGGGACTCAATCATCAAAGCCCGAGTGATCTCCAAAAGAAACCGATTTTTGCGTTCAGCTACCCCATTTTGTTGTGGTGTATAGGGACAAGTGGTTTGGTGGATGAGCCCATTATCAGAAAAAAAAAAAAAAAAAGGACTGCATGTTACGGTTCACAAATCCCCCCCTCCCCCCCCTTGTCGGACCAAAGAATTTGAACTTGAGCACTAAATTGAGTTTGAACCATCTGGAAAAACTGAGTGAATTTGTCAAAAACTTTAGATTTGCCTTTTAAGAAATAAACCCAACACATTCTAGTGCAAT
Organism: Lantana camara; assembly: GCA_037501455.1. Lineage (NCBI taxonomy): Eukaryota > Viridiplantae > Streptophyta > Magnoliopsida > Lamiales > Verbenaceae > Lantana > Lantana camara. Next base: position 117,263,610 of record CM074857.1, read on the forward strand.
CATCAATGAATGTTACAAAATACTGAAAACCACCCCCACCAATAATTGGAGCTAGGCCCCAAACATCAGAATGAATCAATGAAAAGTGGGTATCAACCCGAGTATTATTCAAAGGATAAGATTGTCTGTGGCTTTTTTCTAACACACAAGTATCACAGGAAAGACTAGAACTAGAAAACTTAGGAAAATTTTTTTTGAGATAACCGGCAGAAGGGTGTCCTAGACGCCGATGACATAACCAACTCTGCTTATCATCTGAATTCTGAACCATTACTGTCCGTCCCCTTGAGCCCACTTCATCAACATAGTATAAACCATCTCGTTCAGTGCCACGCCCAATTATCTCCCCCGAAAGGATATCCTGCAATACACAGAAACTCGGATACATTACAACCGTGCAATGAAGTTCTTTAGTGATATGGCTAATAGACAGCAATTTATTTGATAAAGCGGGTACAAGCAGACAATTTGACAATTTTAAAGTAGGAGTAAGTTCAATAACACCCCCCTCCCCCCCCAACAACTGAAACTTCTTCACCATTAGCTGTTTGCAAAGTCTGTCTTTGGGCACCTGTTCTGAAATTAAATCTGAAGCATCATATGTAACCGTATCGATTGCACCACATTCGAATATCCACTGACCATTTCTTTGCACATTATTTAAATAACCACAAGTATTATTAAAATCACCATAAGAGGTTGAGGGGTCTGAGGGGCAATGGGGTAATTTCGCCCCCACTAACCCTGTACCTGAAGTCCACCCATTTGTGTTGGGAGCCACCGGGTCATTTGGAGATCCATTCAGATCTTGAGCCTGGATCCTCCTCTCTCGCCCGACTCCCCCAATTCCTGCCCTAGCTACTGTCGCCGCCAGCCCTGGTTTCCGATCATCCTCTCCGGTGCCGTTGCCGGTGTCCTTGGCATTGGCGACAACCGCGAGCCTTCCCCTTTTCTTGACTGCTTCGTCTATCCCACCAATCGGGAAATCCGACGATTTCGAAGCAATCTCTCTGGAGGTGGCCTTTATTCCCACAATAATCACATTCAAGCTTCAATTTTTGCCGGGATGATGAATCCGACACTCCTCTCACCGATTCTGACCTGCGCGGAGGCGGCGGCTTGCGATTTTGTCCGATTGACCTGGGTCCCTGTCTTTGAACCACCATACCGGCCCCAATGCCCGATGATGTGTTCGTCTCGTTGGAGGCTGTCGTAGGTCCGAATATGGCCTTCCTGGCGGCTTCCCGACGAACTTTGGCGTACGCGGCGTCAACTGAGGGCAAGGGAGTTTCCCGTAAGATTTCTCTCATGAATGAGTCATAATCTGGGTTTAATCCTGCTAGGAATTTGAAGAGCCTGTGTTCATCCTGAATTTGATTGTATTTTGTGATATCAATAGGAGATTCCATGGGATTCGGCCTTCTTCTGTCGATTTCAGCCCATAGGCTCTTACTGACAATGTAATACTCTTCCAGGGATGTGTGTTCTTGTGTTATTCTGTCTGATTTGGTCATTAGATCAAAGATCTGGAGGCTATCCTCTCCAGATTGATAGGTTATTGAAAGTCCCTTCCACAAATCTCTCGCGGTGGGATAGTGTATGAACTGAGTAACTAAGGATGGTTCGATTGCTTGTGCGATCCACCCGAAAACCTGGAGGTCTCTTTGCTTCCAGGATTGATAGGTTTCATCGGATTCTTCTGGTGGCGCTGGTTGTCCGGTTAGATGGCTGAGACGGCCGCGCGCACCGATGGCTATTTCGAGCATTCTTGCCCATAGCACATAGTTATTGTTGTTTAATTTCAATTCGATAGACACAGGGCCATCGGAATTTGACTGACGTTGTTGTGTTTTGTGTTGTTGCAGGAGTTTGGCGATCTGTTGAGACAGAACAGTGGCTGCCTCGGACAGCGCCAGTGACGAAACTTCGTCGTCACTCATCGTGTATGGTAGATGATGATGCCAATCAACGATCCTCAAGATCGTGTGGCTCTGATGCCATGATAAGTTGAAAGAAAAACAGAGGTAAAAAGAGTTTTGGAATTCATTGTTTGATTCAATATTCTGTTACATCAATTACTGGGAAGAAGGGAAAATATATATAAAAGGAGTCCCAAGATTACGGGAGACAAATATCCCTTAGAATTGGTCCATGATACGTCTTTCCTATTTTATAAAGTCAACACACAATGTATTCAATTAATAGATGTGTGGTACCTTTACAACCACTTAGTAGATATATGCTGCATAATCACCAATATATTTCACCAAATAAACATGTCCTACATCCAAATATATAGTAAAATATAAAAGTGAAATAGAAGATTGAAAGCTTAATGCATGAATGAGAACAACTTTTAATTTCCACAAGACTTTAGTTCACAGTTTCAACTAAAAGAAAAAAACACATACAATTTTAGTTCATAGTCTCGAAAAATGCATATTTGAAGCAATTGAATTCTTTACACATCTCAGAAAACCTGGATCAATTCAAATTTTTCGAGTGAGATTAGGGGAAGGTACCCGCATTACCGGAGATGCTTGGATGACTAGAGTGTCCTCATTGATTGGATAAATGACTATCTCATCTCCGGCAATTAGATCGTTGTCCAATATATAGTCAGTTAAGTTTTCGAGTTTGAAGGTGCCCTCTTCCGTCAACCTGAGCCTGAGAGTGATAGCTCCTCTTGGGGGCATTCACCTTGAAGTGTACACTATGATATGGGAAAAAATCTATCCGCGGTAACTACACAATGGAACTAAAATCTATCCGCGCTAAATACACAAATGACGTAGCTTGCGATAATTGATGGAAAATCCAACACAATCGAACTAAAATCTATCCGCTCTAAATACAAAATCGACACAAAAATTCAAACCCAATCGAAGTTAATTAAATACAAATCATAATTACTTTGAAAAATTCAACCCAGTCCACGTTAATTAAATATATCGAACAATGAAAAATCAAATAATTACAATTTAACATGATAATAACAAATCAAATAATTACATGTTATGATGAATCTAATAAATTGTTACCCCCAAGCTCTTCAACTGCGTGATTCTCCTTGTTCACCGCCATTGCGGCCTTCTCGTCCAACTTCTCCTCCTCCACTGCCACTTCAACTTTCGCGATTTCAACTTTCGCCATTTCAATTTTTGTCATTTGAAGTTTGAGGGTGTGTTCTGTTGCTGGGAGGTGACCCAAACAGTGGCGGTGCGGGATCACATTTTAAAATTTTGTTTATAATACAAGTATTAAAATATTTCTAAAACATTTTAATACAATAGGGGAAGACTAGCCGGATCTACTCAAGTATATACATGCAATTGATAATAAATTTTAAATCACTTAAACTGATAAATATCTAACATGCAATTAACACTTAAGAACATATAATTTATCATGCTTAAAATAATATAACTGTAAAATATTACCGTACTGCAAATATGACTATCTAACGGCATTTTTCCAGCACCTTTGCTTTCACAGAAGACGGTTACCGCGTTTACCTCCCGGGAACCCGATACACGATCACTCCTCGTGAAACCGGCAGAACTTCCCTGCAATAACCCCAGAGAAACCCTCGGAGTGTGGGCTCCGAAAGTATTTCTCTAAATACTTAGAGAAAAAAACTTTAAACTAGAAAACCCTTTTCAGGGGTTTAATCTCCCGAAATTAGGCGTTTTTTATATAAACACCTAATTAAAATTAATTCCAAAATAAATCGGAATTAACTAGGAGCAAAGGGATATGGTTTCAAAGCCGAGAACTCAGCCAAAACCTCTCCCAAAAGTTGTGAGAAAAAATGAGAAGCCAAGCCCCCTATTTATAGGGAAAAAATCGAGGGCAAAATAGTAATTTCACCTCCCATTTGTGTAGCCAACTTGGACATGAATTTTGAGGTGACCACGTCGTAGCTCTCATCACCACGAGTCCAACGCCGCTGGCCACTCGCCGAAACTCCGCTGCACGCGCCCTCACGCGCTGCCTGAAAGTAGCGCGTGTTATGGCACGCGCGGCCCTAGGGTTTCTAGGCTTGGCCGGTCCGACCGAACCTGGTCGGGTCCGGTTCGACACGTGGTCGATCCTGGTTATGCCACGTGTCAGGTTCGACCGACCCTATCCGTTGATCCGACCCGATGACCCGTTGATCGGCCCGGTTGGCTCGCCCGCCCAGATCACATCTGGGCCGTACATGGGCGGTGACGTGGCACGATCCTAGGCGCACCACACGATGCCCAGTCAGCACCACTTGGGACCGAGACACGTCAGCATAAAAAATATTTTTTTATTTTTTTTTCAAAAAAAAATTTTATTTTCTCCAAAATAAAATTTCGGGCATTTCCAACACTTTGGAATTTCAATTTATTTTCTTAAAATAAATTCCTTGGCTATTTTCAAACTACTATCATTTATTTTTCATCTTTAATTTGAAATTTATTGATTTGCCTTAAGTTCAAATTCTCTATATGTGAAACACATTCATAATACAACTTCGGTGACGTATCACGCTAAGTGTTTTGGCCAAAGTCTTAATTCGAACTTTTGCAAATCTATTTCAGGGATATCTTTTACCTTCCAGCAAGACCACAAATTCCTCGATCAATAAGACTCTTTAGCTCATTTCATGTTGTCACCGAACATATAAAGTATTTTGGCCACCGTTGCCGAGACCTCACTTCGAGTATATTACAGTGACTAACACTACATGCCTAAAGCCGAAATATTATCAGGATTAAGAGTACAATGCTTCCTGAGATTTTATTCATTTTAGATAGCAGTATAAAATGAATAATCTCAGTAGTCCAGTTCGATGTTTGCAATCCTATTGTAAATCATCAACGTGTTATAGTTGGAATCACCATTCCCTATGACGAACGACTAGTCATCATATATAACCACGTTATAGTCTTGATAAGAACATATTCTTATCTTACCCACTAGAACTTTAATGACACGTGATTTCGGTATTCAAAGTCTTTTCCTATGAAACACATTTCATATAAGAATACCACCACACGCCATTAATTATCAATATGTGAAATACTCACAACTCGCAGTAAATTCAGTTTAATTAATTCAACAAATTGAATTTTCAGGGCACTATTCCCAACAATCTCCCACTTGCCCTAAATTCAATTTGGTCATACATCTAAGTCTTATTCCTTTCACACGAGTGTCAAAACTCGTTTTGCACTCTTTTACGCTAATATTTTGGTGAAGAAATCTATCAGATGTTTCATTGAGCCAACAACTAGGAAATCATAAAGCCGATACTTCTAACTAGCTGCTTCTCAAGCTACCATGTATTTAGTTTTTATGAGTCTGCTTAATGCTCCTCCAATTAGTAGTTGCACTTTCTAGAGTAAACGCGTATTCATACGTCTAAATTTTAGAACATAAATCAGATTCAAAATCCGAATTCGCGCGCACTATAGAAACGAACTTACCACTGTGGTAGACAAGCATATAATCTCAAGTTCTTCTCAAGTACTTCAATATATGCTTTCACTACTACCCATTGTCAGATTCTAGGGTTTGACTAATATCTGCTGACTTAGACCTAATTCATAATAGACATCTGGCCTTGTACATAATATGACATACATAAAGCTCCCATTGTGGAACTCTAATCATGTCTTCTATCTCTTCTGTTGTCTCAGGACACTGATCCCAAGATAGATAAATTCCATATCTAAAAGGTAATGAACCTTTCTTGGAATTTGTCATATTATACCTTACCAGTATCTTATCTATATATGCTTCTTGTAACAAACCAATCTTCTTATTCTTATGATCACGAAAAAAGTCTGATATTTAGAATAACATTGGCTTCATCTAGGTTTTACATGTCAAACTGATTTGACATCCGAATCTTGACCACTGACAAATTCTTGAACCATTCCCAATGAGCAGAATATTGTTTACGTACAAAAAAAAATGTTACAACATTATCATGATGTTATTTTGTACACTCATGATTCATCAGGCAATTACATAAATCCAAAGAATTTAGGTTGCCTCTTTAATTCTGATGTTTCATGATCTAGACGCTTGCTTAAGATCATAAATCGATCTATTAAGCTTACATCATATGCACCTGATTTCTAGCTGTGAAGCCTTTAGGTTGTACCATGTATCTCTTCTTCTTGAAGTTGCCCGTTCAAGAACATAGTTTTTACATCCATTTATCTAATCTCATAATCGAAAATGATATAAAATGGAGAGGATAATGGACTTAAGCATTGCTATAGGCGAGAAGATCTCATAAATGATTTCTTCTTTCTGGGTAAAATCCCTTGCCATAAGTTTGCTCTAAAGTCTCTACTTTTTCGTCCATTTTCTCCTTTTTATTTTCTTGTAGAACCCAATTGCATCCAATGAGTTTAATGCCTTCAGACGCCTCCACAAGTTCAAGACTTTGTTAGAATACTAAGATTCTAACTATGATTCAATGGCTTTTGACCAATCGGTCAACGTCTATATCATCCACAGCTTCATTACACGTGACAGGATCAGATACGTTAGAGTCAACCACTTGGGTTAATCTTAGGTATCTTATCAGGTGTCTTGACAATCCTCCTACTACAATAATGCTCTCGTGTACACGTCTCTACATCACATGTTGTATTTGGTACATCACATGTATCTAATACATTTTCAGTTATCACAGGTTTATGGAAATTAGTATCAAATACTGTTATTTTCTTTTAACACTGCTTTGCTTCCACCTTTTGTGGTTATCTATGTAATCATCTTTGAAATATTCACAAAACATCTTTTGTGATTTCTCAAATTACAAAATATACCACCTCTTGTTCTTCTAGGATAACCTTAGAATAAGTAAACCTTTGTTCTTTATTCTAACTCGTCAGGATCCATCCTTAACATGTGGACCAGGCTACCTCAAATCCGAAGGTAAGAGATATAGGGTTTTCACCCTAACTACAGATCCATCAGTGTTTTAGGAACTGACTTAGATAGAACTAGGTTTAATGTACATTGTCGTTTTGAGCGCAAGACCCCAAAACGAACTTCGCAGGGCAGCATAACTCTTCATGAATCTTACAATCATTATCAAAGTTCTATTTCTCTTTTCTGTAATACATCTTTTCTAAGATGTATCTCATACTGATAGTTGAGATCTAATCTCATTTGAGAAATTCTATTTAACTCTGAACTTAGATACTTATCACTACTTCGATCTAATCGAAGTGCCTTGATATGTTTTCTAATTTGACTTCTTGACTTCAGTCTTATATTCTTTGAACTCTTCAAAATTACAGACTTAAGTCTCATCAAATAAACATATTTGTATCTAGAGTAATCATTCAAATGAATGATGAAGTACCCAAAACTTTCTCTTGCTTGAACACTTATAATATCATACGTCCGTATGAACTAATTCAAGCAAGTTCATGGCTTAATACCTTTTGTCTCAAAAAAGCTTATTGGTCATTTTAACTTTCTAACTAGGATTCGCAGATTGATACTGTTTTCAAGTCAATAGGACTCAACAATCAGTCTTTGGATCCTATTCAGATTCAATTGACCAATAGATAGGTGCCACGTAGAAGTTTTTCTTCTTAGATGGTAAGTCAAGTTTTTCAGTGTTAATCTTGAAATCAGGGTTTTCATTAAGGTATAAAAGACCATCTTTTATTGTGCCAGAGCAAATAAACCTTTTATTTTGTTTAATGGTAAACTTTTGTTGAAAACAAATAGTTGAACTATTAGTTATCAAATAACTTACAAAAATTAAATTTCTGTATATATGGCACGTATAATATAAAATCCCTATTGCCAAAATACGACTTTATAGTCCTTACTGCTAATACAATTACACTTGTATTATCCCCGAGCAGTAGTTATGTGTTAGCCGTTTTTCAAACTTTCTGGTTAGTTTGAATCTTCGCAACGAATTGCAAATATGATTAGTTGATCTCAAGTTCACACACTAGGAGTCCAGTGAATTTTCAACTAAACATATTTTCAACGAGTAAGATATCTTCATATCTTATCTAAACGGCGTAGCAAATAGACAAACTAAGTATTTTGGACAATTTCTTTTTCAATACCCGTTACCACCGAAATAGAAACACTTTTCCATTGTAGGATTTTACTCTCAATTTCTGAACCTTAGATTGGGAACTTTTCCTTTTTCTTTCTTCCACTTACTGGCTTTCTAGGCCGTGAATATTCATGTCTGATTAAAGAGAACTTATCCCTTAGTCTATATCACCCTTTCTGCCATATTGAAGTCGTTCATTGGTTCAGGTTAGGTTTTCAAAAATATTTAAAATCAATCTTGAACGTTCAAACGACTTAGGCAGAGAGTATAAGATCGCCTCCTATCTGTTAAGATTGTTTCTTTAAGCACAGAGGATTTCAATCTCGTTCAGATTAGTTATCATATTCATAATATGATTCTGAATCGGTGACCCTTCAAACATCTTCATAACTAACAACCTTTCTTATTTGGCTCGTACCTTCGTACGATTCTATCTTCAAAACATGTTCTTATCAGTAGGCATCTCATGCATCTGATGCTCAAGAACATCTAAAACAGATGTCAGGATATAAGACTAGCCAGATCATCACACGTGATCCATTTGGAATAAGCGTCTTTCTAATCCTGACTGGTTGTAGTTTTTGGAATTTTCAGATAAGGTTCAGTGAGTACGTAAACTTTCGTGTCTCAACACAATGTCAAGATTCATTTCCTAGTCAGCACAGTTGAACCCTTACTAGCATATTTCCTTATAGACATATAGTTGGGAGTGGGCTAAGAGGGATTGTAATTATTATAAAACTTAAATAAATAAATAAATGCAAGTTATGATTATGTATTTCACTTTCTTCTGCGTCTAACCAATAAATGAAATCCACGTAAGCATTTTGATTTACGCAATCGTGACTTAACTAACTGCAGTTGACTCCCCGGAGGCGATGTCGAAAACTGCTTAGAAAAGTAAAAACCATTTTTAATTAACATGCCATCTAGGTAACTTTTACCAAACAATCTTAATCCACCACGTTAACCCTTGGCCTCTAAGTGAATGTAACATAGCTTCGAAGGGAGGTTACTACATTACTTAGTCAACTGTGTACCATTACCTAGAAGTCCATACGAGTAGGTCAAGACACTCCACGGAGGCATGGTCGAGCTGACTTTCCCGTATTTCATTCTATCTGTAGAAGTCTAATCTTGTATACCGCGAATACATACCCGTCGAAGGGAGTAGTATATATCCACTGTACTATAGACGGGTAATGGAGGCCGTGAGAATCCAACTCTTTTCATCTCGCTCCCATTTGAATTTTTAGAAAGTGTGGATTATTTTATTGATTATCATATAATCACTTTTGGCGTCTTATTATTGGAAGTGATTAATCTAATTAATACCCTCCCACTAGGATTACTAAATCACATTTATAATCCTAAAAATATTTTAAGGCTTTAATAACAATTTATTAATTAGGCCGAAAAATATTAGTCCAATTATGCATCGCGTCTAATCTCTATTAAACATTATTTATCTAATCACATTAAATAAAATATGCATAATTGAAAATAGCATAATATCTCATATTCCCATGATCATGCCATAAAAAAAAATAATTAAGCATGCTTTCATATAATTATCATCCTTAAAATAAATGGCATAAAGTAAACATGTTATAAATAAATTATCACATAATTTAAATCATGTTTACTGATTCGGTAATTTTTCAGGAAAAGCAATTAAATTGTTTCCCAAAGAAATTCCATTCCACGTAAATTCCAAGGAAACACTGGAGGGGTCACAACAGTCCCACTTAAAAACCAGTCTCCTTTGACAGAATTTAGGTGCACAGAGCAGATTTAAAATTATACATCGCATGCATCATATCAATGCATGTATATCAAGAGCCTGGCTCTGATACCAGTTGCTGGGAGGTGGGCCCAGAACAGTGGCCGTCCGGGACCACATTTTATAATTTTGTTTATAATACAAGTATTAAAATATTTTTAAAACATTTTAATACAATAGGGGAAGACTAGCCGGATCCACTCAAGTATATACATGCAATTGATAATAAATTTTAAATCACTTAAGCAGATAAATATCTAACATGCAATTAACACTTAAGAACATATAATTTATCATGCTTAAAATAATATAACTGTAAAACATTACCGTACTGCAAATATGGTTATCTAACGGCATTTTTCCAGCACCTTTGCTTTCACAGAAGACGGTTATCGCGTTCACCTCCTGGGAACCCGATACACGATCACTCCTCGTGAAACCGGCAGAACTTCCCTGCAATAACCCCAGAAAAACCCTCGGAGTGTGGGCTCCGAAAGTATTTCTCTAAATACTTAGAGAAAAAAACTTTAAACTAGAAAACCCTTTTCAGGGTTTAACCTCCCGAAATTAGGCGTTTTATATATAAACACCTAATTAAAATCAATTTCAAAATAAATCGAAATTAACTAGGAGAAAAGGGATATGGTTTCAAAGCCGAGAACTCAGCCAAAACCTCTCCCAAAATTTGTAAGAAAAAATGAGAAGCCAAGCCCCCTATTTATAGGGGAAAAACCGAGGGTAAAATAGTAATTTCACCTCCCACTTGCGTAGCCAACTTGGACACGAATTTTGAGGTGACCACATCGTAGCTCTCATCACCACGAATCCAACGCCTCCGGTCACTCGCCGAAACTCCGCTGCACGCGCCCTCACGCGCTGCCTGAAGGTGGCGCGTATTATGGCACGCGCGGCCCTAGGGTTTCTAGGCTTGGCCGGTCCGACCGAACCTGGTCCGGTCCGGTTCGACACGTGGTCGATCCTGGTTATGCCACGTGTCAGGTTTGACCGACCCTATCCGTTGACCCGACCCGATGACCCGTTGATCGGCCCGGTTGACTCGTCCGCCCAGATCAGATCTGGGCCGTACATGGGCACTGACGTGGCACGATCCTAGGTGCGCCACGTGGCACCCAGTCAACACCACTTGGCTATTTTCAAACACTTTGAAAATTCATTTCTCTTTCTCCTTTTAATAATTTCTCTTCGGGTTTTCAATTTGGGGCTTGCAGGGGGACCTACAGGACTAATTAATTCTAGCTCCAAACGGGTTAATATATTATCATCTCATGATAATAATTAATTACCGTTTAACAATATTTAATTCCACTAAATAAATATTGTTGCACTCTAAAATTAATTAAATTATTCACGAATTTCTCGATCGAGAATAATTTCGCATTTCACTCCTCCATGTAGATATCCATGAAAAATAAATTGCAACTACTATCATTTATTTTTCATCTCTAAACTGAGATTTATTGATTTGCCTTAAGTTCAAATTCTCTATATATGAAACACATTCATAATACAACTTCGGTGACGTATCACGCGAAGTGCTTTGGCCAAAGTCTTAATTCGAACTTTTATAAATCTATTTCAGGGATATCTTTTACCTTCCAGCAAGGCCACAGATTCCTCGATCAATATGACTCTTTAGCTCATTTCATGTTGTCACCGAACATACAAAGTATTTTGGCCACCGTTGCCGAGACCTCACTTCGAGTATATTACAGTGACTAACACTACATGCGTAAAGCCGAAATATTATCTGGATTAAGAGTACAATGCTTCCTAAGATTTTATTCATTTTAGAGAGCAGTATAAAATGAATAATCTCAGTGGTCCAGTTCGATGTTTGCAATCCTATTGTAAATCATCAACGTGTTATAATCAGAATCATCGTTCCCTATGACGAAAGACTAGTCATCATATATAACCACATTATAGTCTTGATAAGAACATATTCTTATCCTACCGACTAGAACTTTAATGACACGTGATTTCGGTATTCAAAGTTTTTTCCTATGAAATACATTTCATATAAGAATATCACCACACGCCATTAATTATCAATATATGAAATACTCGCAACTCTCGCTGTAAATTCAGTTTAATTAATTCAACAAATTGAATTTTCAGGGCACTATTCCCAACAGTTCTGGACTTCTGGCGGCAAAAGCCAAAAACCTTAATTCACTTTCCATGGCAAAATTTATCGGCTCTCTAATCTCACATGAGTTCATTCTCCTAGCAAAGGAAGAAATATCAAATAAAAATAAGAACACTGAATTTGTTGTTGAGCCTAATACCTGTGTGAAGGATAAAATTGATGAAGAACTAGTAATTCTATGACAAAGAATAAAAGATTTCATACAATAGAAACATAAATTGAAAGTCAAGGGATGGTCCAGTTACATACCATGCATTAAAAAATGGGGACACATCAGACCAAATTGTCACATTCTCACAAAGAACTCGGAATATGATATGATGGAAAATCAATACAGTGCTTACTGGGACCAGGAGGTCAATCATGAGCCATTTAATTGGGAGAAAGACCGCATTACACTTATAGCCGACAATGAGGTAACCTCTAACCAATCTTTTCAAGAATATAATGAAAATGAATATGATAATGTTGATATATACAATTTGCTTGAAACTTATTATATCAGAATTGAGAACTTGCTTGCTAAAAATAAGGAATTGGAAGAAAATCTTCTAAAAATTATTAAGGAAAGGCAAGATATGGAAACTAAAGTCATTCAAGCTATTGGTCATTTAAAAGTTGGAAAATATTTTCTCGCAAAGGAAAATGAACATATTTTTGAAGAACAATCAAGATTATGTAAACTTGTGCATGATAAGAAGAAAGAACAATAAAAAAACTCGAAGTTCTTATAAAAAGAAAAGATATTATAACTGTGAAAAATTAGGTCATATTTGATATTATTATTATGAACCAAGATTCAAAAAAAACCAAGTGGATATGGTTACCCAAAACGTAGTACCAAAAAGTACCAGAGAGAATATGTGACTTGGATTCTAACAATGAAGGACCCAAAACACATTTGGTACCAAAGACTACCTGATTTTGCAGGTATCTTTTTTATTGCTAATGAGGGAGAAGACGACATCAATCCGTTTATTACCAACAGGAGGAGTTACTTATTTCATATTGACAGAGCAAGCTTAAACTTCTTATAGTCAGGAGGAGTCAACTGGTTTTATCTCCTTATCTAACAAATTATATTTCAGGATTGACTCAGTTTCATCACTAACAAAAAGGGGAGATTGTTGGAATTTGTTTTGTTGATAATTTGTTGGAATATATTTTTTTTTAGAAAGATTCATATTCTTCATATATTTTGAGAATGTTATTTTGCAATATTTTGTTCTAGTGAAAATGAAAGTTATTAGCCATATCCTAGCAAATCATAATACTTGCATTCGAGGGAATTAATTGACAAATATCAAGCATAGCAATGATGCCTAACCAAATAACAATAGGAAGTTTGAGGAAAGAAATCACTATTGATCCTAATTGATTGGCTCCAACGTGATGCAAACCTCAATGAACCCGCCATGAGACCTGTCGTCAATAGCTTGGAAATAAACTCCCGAATCGTCCAAATAAGACTGAAACAAGTAATATTGACTTTGTTGCTATACAAGCAAAAAACCAATACTACCAAAGGGAATATTGACCCCGTGGTTATGAAGAACCAGAAACCAATATTATAGAAGTCGAAATATCAAGTGACTGCACTTGAGATTTCAGCAAGTTCTATACAAAAACAAGTTAGAGAAAACTCTATCAATTAAAATTCTGCCTAAAGGTTCAATTACAAAATATAATACACTCTTAGATATAAGAGAGGATGCATGGAATACTAGGGGACACTCAAATCTCGCCACTCTCTAAAGAGCCCTAAATAACTTGGGTAATACATGCCAAAAATCAGCTAGAAACAATAAAAATAAAACCCAACATAATATTATAATAACCTAGGCCTAAAAATACATGAATAAAGCTTAAATGACTTAATAATCAGCTATGAAAATATTGAAGGCCTTTTCACTCGAATTTTGAAAGCCTTCTTTATTACTTTAGGTCAGCAAGCTTTCAACTTGTTCTTGAATCTTCTTAACCCCTACTCTTGTAATTGGACCACTTGGAATTTGATTTTCAGTTGATTCCTTTCTCTCCATTGTGCAAATGACCTTCTTCTTGATTAGCTTAATTCCGGTTAAGACTTTCATGATTCTTATCACAACGGCTCCTTCCATTCACAACACAAGTTTCAGCTATATAAAGTCATGAACATATGAACAAGACTGTTTATAAGTCCATAAGTGCAAGACAAGTCTATAAATCCATAAAAGCAAGACTTTGAGTGTTCTGTCTGTAAGTCCATAAGTGTGAGATAAAGTTTGTAATACTGTAAGTGCAGGACAAGTGTTTTTTTTCGTGTTGTAAGGATTTGTGATAATCCTGCGTTGTGTTGTGGAGATTGTAGTTCTCATGTATGGTCAGGTAATCTCTGGTATCTCAGTAAATGTGTTGATACTAGAGTTAAGGTAATATTTTATTAGTGTGTGTTTATGAGATAAGTAAGCAAGTGAGACTCACTTATTCGAGATTGTAAAGGGTTATAAGGTTTTTCTTGTAATCTTGGAACTTAATATATTTTGTTTACAAAACTCTCACTCACAACTTGGGGATAGGAGTAGCCTTGTCGAAACTGTATAAATTGTTTGTACTTTTTTTTTTTTCAATATTTATTCCATTTTATCTTCATTTCTTATGCACTGATACTTTGTTTTATTAAATATTAAAAATTGTTTAAAGTACCAATACACCCCTCAAGGGTGCCAATTTATTATTATTATTTAAAAAAAAAATGAACGTATATATAGAGCAAAAGATATTCCAACCATCCCACTATTTAATTAGATTTTGAGATTCTCTTTGAAGCATAAACGCATAACTTTTTAGTCCCCAAGATATTCTTATTTCTTAAAGTGATAATATAACATCATGATTTATCATCCACTCTCATTACTTTAAATATACAAGTTAATTACACCTGCACAAATACTTTGACTTTTGTACTCTTAATCTAAAGTCAAAATAGATGAAAATGAGGGAAAAATAATGATATTCGTCTAAAATATATAGGATGCTTACAAGTTTCGGGCACCATTAATATAACATAGTATATAAAATATATAAAATAGTAGTAGTGCAAATGTGATGATTATTTTGCGGCCTCGGCGATTCTTGGCTTGAAAATGCGATGAGAATTCTATTAGTCAAGGAAATCTTATTAAAAAAAAGGGGAGTTATTAAACAGGACCAATAATGGTCAAAAGTTATCCTAAACACCCTAGTTTGAAAAATCTATGTTTGAGGTCAACAATACACAATATATTTTTCTTAAACCCCCTAATCACCTAAAAAGACTGGGTTGTCCTTACGTTTTTCCTAGCGCCAATCCAAATTTACTTCCTCCAAACCTCTGCTTTACTAAGTCTCACCAGCCCCCATCGGAGTCTTCTTTTGCAAGCTTGCTTTGCGCTATTGGTGCCGTAATTTTCATCTAGCGACGGAGACCAGGACAGTAAAGCATATTAAGGAAGTGTATGAGACCTTTTTGCCGTTCTAGATTTGAATCTTTGATGTTGTATTCTTTCCTGTTCTATTTGCATTTCATTTCCATTTTGGTTTATATCTGCAATGTTTAGCTGGAAATGGTATTGATGCCAACTAACGCTTCAATGGTTGTTAATGGGCAGATTATCTTGTTAAGATGTTTAATTCAACATCGTCGGTGCAGAATGAGTCGAGGCTGCTCTGTTATTGTGGTGTCCCAACCCGTGTTTTCACTTCTAAGACTTCCAGAAATCCTCATCGGAGGTTTGTTAAATGTTGCAAGGGAACTTGTCGCTTGTGGGTGTGGATCGATCCAGAACCCACCCCTGAAATGAGAGCACTTTTCGCCAGCTACGACAAGAAGATCGCTGTCCGGGATGCTGAAATCAGACTTCTGAAGTTGAAGTTAAAATTTATGGCAGCTCTTCTTCTTGTCTCATGGATAGCCTTCCTAGTACGATGATTTATTTGATGATTCCCCTTGGTGTAAGATTATGGGTGATTCTTCATTTTTGGTAGTATGGTCACCCTCGGTTGTAATCCTACATTTAAACAAGCATGTAAATATTTTGCAGTGTATATTCGGTTGTTTATTTTCTGCTTTGGCGAACGGGGAGAACCTGTGCTTGTCGAATTAAAAGATGAAAACTCGTAATTAAAAGTTGGGTTTGTCGAGTTAGGCTATGAAAAAGTTTTAATTAAAAGCTGAGTTTGTAGAGTTAGGCCATGAATATTCGGAATTAAAATCTGGGTTTGTCTAGTTAGGCTATGAGAATCGTAATTAAAAGGTGAATTTGTAGAGATCGGTGAGATCTAAAAAATGGGAAAAAAATGGGGATTTGATGATCGACCATTACAGAAAATGGGGAAAAAATGGGAAAAAAATGGGGAGCATCTTTGCACAGATCGGTGAGATCTAAATCGTTCATAGATGATCGACCATTACAGATCTGTAGAAGTGGGGATTTGATGCCTGGCAGCCCACTGTCACCTTTAAAAGTAGTAAGTTCACCCCCTTATTGGTTTAGCTGTCACCGATTGTGTATAGATGCTCCCATGTTTATTTTCTTACCCATCTGAATTTGTTGTAGATGGAAAAAAGGGAGCATCTATACACAGATCGGTGAGAGCTAAACCAAT
This sequence comes from Lantana camara, assembly GCA_037501455.1. Lineage (NCBI taxonomy): Eukaryota > Viridiplantae > Streptophyta > Magnoliopsida > Lamiales > Verbenaceae > Lantana > Lantana camara. The sequence goes on from CM074857.1 coordinate 117,280,266, forward strand.
ACATAGATGATTTAGCATAAGAGATCTGAAGAAGTGGGGAGTTGGTGGTGAATATAAAGGAGACCATCTGTAATCACATCGCCTTGGGTAATGGGGGAATTAAATGCCGGGAGTTGGAGAGTCCCACCTTGGAAGACTAAAAGCAGGGTTAAAATGCATAATTGAAGTCATGGTTTGTCCAGAGAAACGTTAATAATGCGTAATTGGATGTTAGACTTGTCAAGTGAAACTGTAATAATGCGTAATTAGATGGGTGAAGTGTCAAGTGAAACTGTAATAATGCGTAATTGGATGGGGACTTTTTCAAGTGAAACGGTAATAATGCGTAATTGGATGGGGACTTTGTCAAGTGAAACGGTAATAATGCGTAATTGGATGGGGACTTTGTCGAGTGAAACTGGAATAATGCGTAATTGGATGGGGGCTTTGTCCAGTGAAACTGGAATAATGCGTAATTGGATGTTGGACTTGTCAAGTGAAACTGTAATAATGCATAATTGGATGGGGACTTTGTCCAGTGAAACTGGAATAATGCTTAATTGGATGTTGGACTTTGTCAAGTAAAACGGTAATAATGCGTAATTAGATGGGTGAAGTGTCAAGTGAAACTGTAATAATGCGCAATTGGATGGGGACTTTGTCCAGTGAAACTGGAATAATGCGTAATTGGATGGGAACTTTGTCAAGTGAAACGGTAATAATGCGTAATTGGATGGGGACTTTGTCAAGTGAAACTGGAATAATGCGTAATTAGATGGGTGAAGTGTCAAGTGAGACTGTAATAATGCGTAATTGGATGGGGACTTTGTCAAGTGAAACTAGAATAATGCGTAATTGGATAGGGACTTTGTCAAGTGAAACGGTAATAATGCGTAATTGGATGGGGACTTTGTCCAGTGAAACTGGAATAATGCGTAATTGGATAGGGGCTTTGTCCAGTGAAACTGGAATAATGCGTAATTGGATGTTGGACTTGTCAAGTGAAACTGTAATAATGCGTAATTGGATGTTGGACTTGTCAACTTTGTCCAGTGAAACTGGAATAATGCGTAATTGGATGTTAGACTTTGTCAAGTGAAACGGTAATAATGCGTAATTAGATGGGTGAAGTGTCAAGTGAAACTGTAATAATGCGCAATTGGATGGGTGAAGTGTCAAGTGAAACTGTAATAATGCGTAATTGGATGGGGACTTTGTCCAGTGAAACTGGAATAATGCGTAATTGGATGGGGACTTTGTCCAGTGAAACTGGAATAATGCGTAATTGGATGGGGACTTTGTCAAGTGAAACTGGAATAATGCGTAATTGGATAGGGACTTTGTCAAGTGAAACTGGAATAATGCGTAATTGGATGGGGACTTTGTCCAGTGAAACAGTAATAATGCGTAATTGGATGGGGACTTTATCCAGTGAAACTGGAATAATGCGTAATTGGATGGGGACTTTGTCGAGTGAAACTGGAATAATGCGTAATTGGATGGGAACTTTGTCCAGTGAAACTGGAATAATGCGTAATTGGATGTTGGACTTGTCAAGTGAAACTGTAATAATGCGTAATTGGATGGGTGAAGTGTCAAGTGAAACGGTAATAATGCGTAATTGGATGGGGACTTTGTCAAGTGAAACTGGAATAATGCGTAATTGGATGGGGACTTTGTCGAGTGAAACTGGAATAATGCGTAATTGGATAGGGACTTTGTCAAGTGAAACGGTAATAATGCGTAATTGGATGGGGACTTTGTCAAGTGAAACTGGAATAATGCGTAATTGGATGGGGACTTTGTCAAGTGAAACTGGAATCAATCTTGTTAATGTTGCAATGTTTTAACCACAATCTTGTTCATAACTGTATTGTTGTAATGATGTGATCATCATTCAATCAATCTTGTAAATGTTACAATGTTTTAATCCCAATCTTGTTCATAACTGTATTGTTGTAATGATGTGATCATCATTCAATCAATCTTGTAAATGTTGCAATGTTTTAATCACAATCTTTTTAATTGGACAAAGTCCCCATCCAATTACGCATTATTATCGTTTCACTTGACAAAGCCCCTATCCAATTACGCATTATTCCAATTTCACTTGACAAAGTCCCCATCCAATTACGCATTATTATCGTTTCACTTGACAAAGTCCCCATCCAATTACGCATTATTGTAGTTTCGCTTGACAAAGTCCCCATCCAATTACGCATTATTCCAGTTTCACTGGACAAAGTCCCCATCCAATTACGCATTATTACAGTTTCACTTGACACTTCACCCATCCAATTACTCATTATTACAGTTTCACTTGACAAGTCCAACATCCAATTACGCATTATTCCAGTTTCACTGGACAAAGTCCCCATCCAATTACGCATTATTCCAGTTTCACTCGACAAAGTCCCCATCCAATTACACATTTTTAATGTTTAACTGGACACACCCAACTTTCAATTACGCAATTTTTACCTTTTACTTGACAAACCCAACTTTTACTTACCAAATTACAAAGAAACTTTATACATACAAAATTATAAAAAAAATAGTATTTCTTTCATACAAGCTGTTGAAGACCAAATTTTAGAAGCAAGTGGGTGATGTGAACACGGTAATCAGCAATGGGGACCTCTTTTGCAAACTGGTTGTACTCCGCGGTGTCCTTTGCAAGCGACTCCACGAAGAGGCAAATAAACGCCCCACAGTCCAAGCTTCCAGGTGCTTGAGTACGGCTGCATGTGGCTTCTGGGTGCCTTTCAGATGCAGCAACTGTGGCCATGCCCTTGTATTCCCAGTATGCTTTCATGAAACAACCCCATACCTTCTCCGCGTGGCGTGTTCTTGGCGAGCTCATGGAGTTGTACGCCAAGAACTTATTCTCCACTGTGTTGTACACTACCAAATACCAATGATTGTTAGTGTTTAATGGGAATATAACGTACCGGCATTGGTCAAGGACACCGCTGTTCAGCCCTTCTAGCTGCAGCACCGCATACTTCATCAATTTGGGCTCTTCAAGAAATTTACCCATCTTTTTCGCTGAGAGATAGTGGGTTTTCGTGTATCCCTTAACCAAATCTATTATATGTTGTGTGAGAAATGAAGAAACGCAATAGATTTTGTGGGATTTTGTGGGAATGTACTCACTATCCATCAGTATATGAAAATAGACCTCGAAAACCCTTTGATTCATTGACTGACCCCATATCAGTCTCAGAATATCACTCACCAACACCCGCGTTTCATCGCCACACACATATACCACCTTATCACTGGGAATAAAATAAAAGACAATTACACATTGATACAAATTTGATTTTGAAATTACTAATTACGCATAAAAAACAACTTACTTGAACGTGCTAGCGTAGTCATCAATGATCCCATCGATCACCTCAATGGCTTCATCGTTCAAAGATACACGCACGTCAAAATCCTTTCTACCTACAAAGGACTTCAAATCATCAGCAACAGAATAAACTGGGGCATCAACATCATCATCATCAGCCTCCTCACCAACATGAACTGCTTCATGAGGGAACTCAGTGGCACCTCGCTCAACCTCATCAGCAGCAGCCCCCTCAACTTCATCCTCAGATTTCCCCCGTTGACTCTTCAAATCACACATGACATCAGAAACAATAAGGGCTACAGAATCATGCCTCGCAAGCTCCTGCACATCTTCAACCTTCTCCCCTACATCATTCTCATCCTCTACAACATTCTCCTCACCCTCATCCTGCTCCTCAGTTTCATCCTTCCCCTCAGCAACATCCCCTTCAACCCCTTGTACAACAGAGTTCTCAGCAGCTGCCTTCCTTCTTTTGTTATACTTTGCACGCTTATTAGATTTTTTCCTCTTACCGTCTTTCTTCTCCTCGTCCACGTCATCATCATCATCATCATCAACCTCATTTTGAAAGGCAGACTCTGGTAGATCCTCTACACAATCAAGCAACTTAAGCTCCTTTTTATTAGTAGGTTTAATTTGATATAGCTGCAAGCAAACGATTAAATTGTATAAAATAAGCGTATAGCCCATCATAATTCATGTATACATAACGTTTTTAATCATAATGTTTACTTACGTCGGAGAAGGTTAGCTTGCTGAAACGCTTTTCAATTTCCTTCTTTTGTGCAGGTAAATTACTCTTCCCCCACTTCAAAAACCGTGGGAAGGCCTGCACCAACACGGCATGCCCACAGGAGGGAAAATGCTCAATGAACCAAGCCTGGATTTAAAACAGACTAGGGGGATCAAAAAGACAAACCCAACCGCGTAGATATAAAAACCAAGATAACAATATATATATTCTTACCATCAGCCTCATGGTACAACCGTCAAGAAACTGTTTGGAATCAACTTTGAACTTCTCAATTAACAAAACCAAAAAATTATAAACAGCAGCACCCCAAGCGAATTGGTCGATATATGTTAAGTCATCTACATAGCATATCAGACCAATTGGCAGCTTAAGGCTGCTGCGTGGAAAAAGCAATGTAGAAAAAACAAACAATATGAACATTCTTGCAAAATCATCGACGCCTTCGGCATCACTCCTACGAGCCAAGCCCTGTAACCTGGCCAATATGTTAGCACGTGTCACCCTACCGTTTTTGTTGTCAAAATACAGTTGCCGGAATCGTGATTTCACTCTAACGTAAGGATCAACAGGGTTACCCTCACATTGTAGCCCCAAGACAATTGAGAGCTCTGTGTCAGTAAAGGGTACACTGACTTGCCCAAAGTTGAATGTCCGTAGATCCACGTTATAACGTTCCAACAGCGCCCCAACGCGTTTGTTTGTACCTTGAACTCCATGCATTTGAAGGAATGACCCAAAAGGAGTCGCCAATATCCTCTGCCTTTGGGCATCAGTTAGCACACCAATTTCGGCCATTTTTTCAGTAAAATATGTTGGCGAGCAACGGCATTGTATTTCGTCACGCTGCGTAGTTTTACTGCTGGACCTATTTGAGATTTGCTTCAATCTAGCCATCGGAACTAATTGAGAACGAAAACTGCCCAATTAATTGCGAGCTCTAAACGCGGAATTGGAATCCCTAAATGACGAATTAATACCCTCAAATCCGGAATTAAAAACTTAAATTGCAGTATCAGGGTTGTTACAATTACCGGATGTGGGGGCGGAAGTATGGACGCCGGAGTGCTCGTCTGCGGCGGCAGATATCGGGTTCTCAAAGATGAAGCTTCGGGTTTCACTGGTATTCAAGGAGGGCAAAACGGCATTTTCACACGTTTTGGGGGGTTTACAAAAAATATGTTGTGTATTGGGGATGTAAAATTGGTTATTTTCAAACTGGGGTATTTGGGATAAGTCATTACCCTTATCAGGGATGAAACATTAATTATCCGTAAAAATAATGCCTTTATTATGGTTTTGAATTATTTTATTTGATTAGGCTGGATATACATGTTCCACGTGGTGACATTCAATTGGGCGAATGAGGTGTCTTATTGATCGTGCCAAGTCAACCAAATTCAAAGACTTCGAATAAATACATTGATACATAATTCATTTATGAATTTATTTTGCATCCCAATTTATTTATTTTTTTGTATAAATGGCTAAAATCTTTTGGATTTCGGTAATCAGTAGGATAAATCTTTTCTTAATAACAATTTATTATTTTTATTTAGTTTCCCTAACAAGTAACACACATTAAAGTACAAAAAAAAATCATTTAATTTCTAATTTTCTATCATAATTCTGTAATGACGTCATACATTAATTTATGAGAAAACACATGTAGAGTTCATAAATTTGAAGACTAAAATATGATTATATATATAATCAAAATTAAAATTAATAATTGAGATAAATATTTTAAACATTCTGTATTATCGTGAATTTTGGAGTTTCCATTCTAAATTATAAAAATTCGACGTTTACATTCTCAACTATTATTTTTTAATAAATTGCAACCTTATTCCAATGGATGCGTGTCACGTACATAAAATTTCTTGTACGTTCCAAATGGAATCAAATTACAATTTATTAAAAAAATGAGAACGCAAACACCGACTTTTTATAATCTTAGAATGAAAACTTCAAAAATTCTCATAGTATTGTCCAAAATATTTATCCCATAATAATTATATTAATTAAGGTTTATATGTTTGTTAACAATGTAGTTAATTACCTACTTATATATTGAGTTAATTGAAATTTATTTTCCGTCCCGAAACCGCCCAACCCTAACGTCAGTAAAAATAAGCACAGACAGAAGCTTCAAAACCCTCTCTGCGATCGGAATTGGCAGAATTCCAGAGAGAGAAAGCGACGAAAGACGAAGATGCATTCTTTCGGGTATAGAGCCAATGCTTTGCTGACGTTTTCCATTACGATTCTAGCGTTGATCTGCGCTATCGCTTCTTTCTCCGACAACTTCAATTCTCCGACGCCCTCCGCTCAAGTTAAAGTGAGATTTTTTAATCCTTTTGTTTTGGGTTAAAGAAGCCATAACTTGTTTTTGTCGATTTTTTTGTTAATTCTTGAACTTTTCTTTGTGGGTTTTAGGTTTTGAATGTTAACTGGTTCCGGAAGAAATCCGATGGGGATGAGGTAACTTTGTTTAATCTAAAATTGTTTGGAAATGGGTTGCTTTACTTGTCGGTTCTCTTTGTTCTGGGATTGTTGTATATGCGAATTATTCTGAAGTGTGTGTGCGGGATAGTACATTTTGGTTTGTGAGTGCAAGATTTGTTGTTAATCTTGTGATTTATGTTGAAATCATTTCAAATGAATTGGGAATATACTGAAATTCTATCATCTATGAAGATTATAGTATCATCTTGTCTCCCATGTGGAGGAGATTAGAACCAGTCCATCATTAGAATGCCGAAACTCTGTGTCTGGGAGTGGAAATTTAAAAACTAAGAAAATAATGTATTGTGGCGAAAGAATAGAAGCGACCTGCTCTGGGTTATACCAAAAAGGAATCTTATTTGTTGATTGCTCATAAAGTGACAAATATTTGATTTGTCTATATGGAATGTGAATACTTTTTCTCATCATTTCCTTGTAGTACCTGAATCGAAGAACTTGTTGCAGAAATCTGGCTTTCGTGGGCATTCAGCTGTTAATTGTCATAAAGATTTATTTTTTTGTTAACAGTTGTAGAGAAGCATCTATATTCGAAAGAACTTGTAGAATCTCACTGAAGAGGCTTGATTTTTACAGAATCAACAAGAAGAATCCATTTATTTACAAAAAAATCCCTGGCATGTAGAAGCTTCTTCATACTTGCTTTTGGTGAAATGTGGTTCACTTATACAAATAGGTTACTGATATATAAGATTAGGACAAAAACAAGGCACAGGGAATTTGAGTTAATTTGCTGTTATCCCTTTTGAGTTTGCCTCTATCATTGTGTGGTGACAACTTGGTATTCTTGACCATTGGTCTGTGGATTACATTTCTTAAAAATGTTTGTGCCCGAATGACCTTGGTCAAGGTGATCTTGACTTCCCTGCAGATTGATATAGATTCACAAAAGTCATGGTTCTGTTGGCTTCTGGATATGAGTGATGGAACATTGTTGTAGTGTTAATCAACAAAAACTGTCAATAACATATTGTTCTCACATATATTCACTTCTTGTTTGACTTAGAAATAGCTTTGCTATGAACAATAACTAGTTAAGCGAACTCGATGAGTGGCTGAAGATCTTTTTCTCAAATTTCCTTCAATACTAATTCTTGTATAACCTTTGGCTACAGAATGACTAGTTTCCCTATTTTTGTCTCCTTAAGAAAAATGACTAAGAAAACAAGGACTAATCAGAACAATTTGGTTCTTTCTTTTTCTTGAAACCTTATTGATTCCTCTCTCTCTCTCTCTCTCTCTCTCTGTTCTACTTCTCTGCTTGTTGTTTGTACTTCTCTTACTAATTTTCTTGGTTTAATTATGTAGGTACAACAAAACCGTAGCTCTACTATGTCTAAATACCCAATTAGTATTAGAAAGTTACTTCCTTATATTAGTAGTCAGCATTTCCAACATTTTGCTTATAACTTGTGATTCTTTCCCTCCATTATCAAAAAATGATGACACAAAAAAGAAAAGGGTAGATAAGCTGTCTCTCTTATGAGGATTCTCTGTATTTGCAGGTCAGCCTTACTTTGAATGTATCAGCGAACTTGGAGACATTGTTTACGTGGAATACAAAACAGGTTTGTTAGAAGTGTCCTATGAACTTTTAAATTTCTGTTGTTTGTGTATCCCCAATCATGAGATTGGCTCATTAGTTGGATAAAAGATCATAATTCATTACTTCATCTGCTTTCTTGGAAGGATGTTGGTGTGCGTGCTTGATGCTTGTGAATTTTGTCTGCGTTGTTGTTTATTTAGCTAATAAGAATATAGGTTCTGCCATTGTGGTATGAGCCTTCACCTTGCTATTATATACTCTTTGCAAATCACGTTGACAAGATGCATGCTTTGATCTCCCTTATTAATACTTTTTCCTGGACACCCACTTATAGACATGGCAGTACTGAGATGGAAGAATTCATTAGTGTCGAGCACGCTGCATTTGTTGCTGAAGTTCATTTAGAGATGATTAATTTTGCATTTTGCAGGTGTTTGTATTCTTAGCAGCTGAGTATGAAACCCCAAAGAATGCATTGAATCAGGTACTAATCACGAGTCTTTTTACGGCCATGGAACTTATGCTTGTAATCTTTAAAATCCTCTGCACATTTCGCAAATATTATATTTCAGCTTTTAGTGGTGTATGTGCATTTGTGGTTTAAAATGACCCTCTACTCTGTTCATTGAGATCCATTAATTTTTCATTATGTTCTCCAGCATAATTTTTAGTTGTAATCTTTCATATCTTGTGACTTCCTTAAGTATCCTGTTCATTGTAACAAACATACCTGAAATTATTTGAATGAGTTTGGCAGGTGTCTTTGTGGGATGGTATTATTCCCGCCAAAGAACAAGCAAAATTCTGGATTCACACAACTAACAAGTATCGCTTTATTGACCAAGTGAGCCATTGCCATAACTTCTGCTTATTCAACTTTTCTACAATCATTTTATTTACTTTCTCCTGTGTTCATGTAGGGAAGCAATCTCCGTGGTAAAGACTACAATCTAACATTGCATTGGCATGTGATGCCTAAGACTGGTAAGATGTTTGCAGACAATTTGGTGATGACTGGCTTCCGCTTGCCAGAGGAATATAAATAGTGATTCTTCCTTTAAGCCTTCCCCTAGATGGAGGTGCAAAATCTTTAGGGAGGGAAAAAATTGAGAGGAGAAAACAGTGAGGACTTAACTGCTTACTATTCCATAGAAAAATCTTTGTGTTGACGTGTACTATTTATATAAACTGGATTCAAGTTTTTGAGAAACTCTTACCAGATTTGTGCTTCTAGCTTTTGCCTTTATCTTTTGCTGCGTCGACTTTTTCCCTAGTTTCAGCAGGGTCTACTCTGCACACTCGAGCAGGCACCTCTTCGTTATACAAGTGTTCTGCTCATTGTGCTTAGCTTTTCATTGTATTTCTGAATGACTATTGTGATTTTCTTGTGGCATGCGATCGGTTTCGTTGGCCGAAGGTGCAAAGTAGATGCTACACAGGGCTTGATGTACACAATAGTTGGATGGGTTTGATGTAGCTTTAGTTTTCTTTCTCTTGTAATACAAATGCAACTGTAAACATGATATACAGGTAGATTCGGAGTTGCTGTAACCCCTTATTTCTCTACATCAAAATGATGGCCTATATCAAAATTTGAGATTGTGCTGTGAGGTCCATGTGGTGAACATTATGCTCCAATTTGTTGTTAGGAATTTGGTTTTATGTTTGTTTCCCCACATGGGTTCTTCTGTGTGTACTTGTGGGGTTTCGAAATGAACCATATGGTACGGTGTAGCCGGTAGCTTGATTGATGGTTACGCATGTAACCCGGTGAATGGTGTAGTTATGGGTTCATTTTGTTTGTTCGATCTGGTGCAGGGTGAATCGGAATTCTAATTTTGATTAACTGAAGTTTCAAAGTGAGAAAACAATGATCTTCCATCGATCTTCGGTTAATCCAAGTGAGAATGGATAGCTTGTTATACCTAAAAATGGATAGCTTATTTCGGTTTGTTCGGTTCGATTAGGTTAGGCTGCTGGTATCATTTTGGTTTGTTCGGTTCGGCGAGGTTAGGCTGTTATCATTTTGTAATGTGGGGTCGAACAATGAGGTCTTTTATAGGGTGGAAAGATGAAGGATGATTAGGGTTACTAGGTCATCCCAGGTAAAACCTCGTTTGAGAAATCTGAACTTGTACAAATAACTGAATAGGTGTACTTCTCAGTACTTTGGGTATTTCACAATAATTGATTAATGTGTCGTTTCATTTGTTTCCTAATTTTTCACAATTTACTAATTTAGGAATAGTTGATGGTGAGACTTCTTTAAATGAATTGTTAATGACACTTTTTGTCTTCAAAAAATGTGTAATAATGCTGCAAAAGCTTGGTATATATGGATAAGTCTCACCAAGTGCTTTTTTAATCCAAAAGTGCTTTTCTTGGGTGCTCCCAAGTCCCAAACATGGTCTTAGTTGATCACTGGATCGACCCTCTATCACTTTGATATATTAAATTTAATTCATATGCAAGTAGAATGTAATAGAGAAAGTGTGCGTGACTAGCTGTGATGTACGAATAGTTTAAAATCACTATTTTCTCATATTGTATTAAAAAATTCATATCAAACCGATAAGTCATAAAAAAAATTGATGTTGCCGAATACAATCACATCGCGTCCCTATATACTCATATGTCAAAGGTGCTTGGCTTTCGATATTATTAGGCTATTCAAGTGAAAACAACTTGTCTCGAATGTTATAACAAATTCAACATATCTCTTTAAGAGGAAAAATCATCCTACTCCCTCTACTATGAAACTTATTTTAACTTTATATTTAAAATTTTAAATGTTTCACATCCTATCTATACTTTGTTAAAAAAAATTACACTGTCATATGTTCTTTGTAAAAAATTTTAGGTTACCATCTTGGCTATTTAAGTAACACGGTAGTTCATTTTTTCCATCTAAAATTGTTAAATTTTTGCAGAAAATGACTCACGTGCTAACACCTAAATGATCGGATAACAATCTGAATATTTTTACAAAATATATATATATGACAATCTAATTTTTTTAAAAAATTCAAACAAAAAATTAAAAAAACGATCATAATACATGGGGTAACATGTTATTCCCCCTATCTTTAAATACATAAACATAATTGATGAGGCCTAAAATCATTCTCGAATCAGAGCCGTCCACGTGGCAGCACACCGCTGACTAAAGCCCCGACGCTCGCTTTGAAGGGCTCGTGGGCCTTCCCAGCCGCTCATTTGCCAGCTAATATGATCCGTCAATCAGCGGATGACAATTCAGGCCAAGGGCCAGAACCGACGAGTTTGACGCTCGCGTCACGGTCCTCAGGGTTACCCTTCTCAGGGAAGCACCCACATGGGGGCCCCCCATTAATGCGCTCGGTATTTCGGCGCTCAAGAGTCATATATCGTGAGGAGGCCATCCATACACTCTTCGAGCGTCACCAACGCTCGGGCATGACCATGTCCCGTTTCGTTGGATCCGAACCTCGGCAGAGAGAATCTTAGGCCCATCCCCCGCGTCACCCTCGTCAACAACCTCTGACACAAAGGTACTGTACACCGTGCACCTGACACGCCGTCTCCTTTTCTGGAATGTCATTCTCACCCCACCAAAGGCTGCCGCGTGTTAGGGCAACACAGGTTTGGGACCACATGGTCAATTTACCCATTTACCCCCGTCCCTAACATATAAATAGGGGAGAACCCATGCATTCTCCCCCAAGTCATCTTCTACAGACTTACCCTATCGTTCTGGGCATTCCCTCTGATCTTCTCGAGCTTTCCATTAATCTCACCACAGTAGCATTATATTCTGCACTCTTGGTGTTATCCTAGCTGGAAGAACCCACGCTTAAAAGGAAACCCAGATCCTGAGGCTCTCACGCCTGTGATGGTCTTTCCCTTTTCATACAAATCTTAAAGTGTTGTTGCATTTAGGAAACTCAGATTCCTGCACCATCATTTTTGGCGCCGTCTGTGGGAAACCATCACCACCACCTTCGGTATTACCAGTTTCTTCCTTCAAAAGCTAGTTGAAAAGTGACACCAAAGTCTCTAATCATGGTAACTGCGACGAGATCTGGAGCAGTCAGAGAGAAGGGCGTTCTTCCCCCCGTCAACGAGGAAAACGCGGAAGTCAACATCCCCGCCAGAGAAGCAAACCCCCCAATCGCCGGAAACGGGGACGAGAACACAGAGCCGGCGGGGACGACTCTCCCGTTGGGTGGGAACGTTGCGGGAGGCCCCAGCTCCGTTGCTCCACCTGCAGCTCACACCGCCCACATTTCCTACCCTTACTCAGGGGTGTATCCCATGGCCTTGCCCCCTCCGGGATACCCATTTGTACAGCAGGGAATGATGCCCGGGATGATGCCGGTGATCCAACCTTATCAAGTGGGGACTCTGAATCTCCCCACGTCGTTACCGAGGGAAATACAAGGGGTGGAGATGCCCCAAGTTACCAGCCAGCAACTTCAGGTGCTATATGCGCAGTGCGAGAGTCAGGCCGTTCAGAACGCCTGGGAGCATTTCATGGCAGCATATTTCCCCTCGTAGGCTAGCGCTCGTCTGGCCCCACCTCTTGGCGGGCTCCCGGCGCATCCCTTGACGATGGCCCAAAATGCGCTAAGGGCACAGCAACCTCCCCCACCACCGAATCAAGGAAACGAAGCCCCACCGAGGGTCCAGCCAGAAAGACCAGCTGTAGGAGAAGAGAGGGCCCCTCGAAATGAGGCGGCCGGAGATAATGAAGAGGTCCGATCAAGGGCCACAGGGAGGGCAAACTGCATAAATGTCGGTGACCCTCAGCTAGCAGCAGTACAAGACCAAATTCGAGGGCTCCAGAACGTGGTAGAGCAGCTCTCTCGAGCACGGTCTCACGCTTCCCGCGATGGGGGCGAGAGGTCCAAGGCCAGAGACGCTCGTCGACCACGCAGCCCAATTTCCCACCGAAGGAGAGAAGCCAGCTATGAAGATCCCGACGAGCGAGACTACAGGATCATGGCGGGCGATTCCCCCCTCGTCGAGGAAGTTCTAATGACTCGAGCAGGGAAGGGTAAAATTCCCTCGTCAATCAACAGATATGATGGAACTACGGATCCAGCCGAGCATCTGGACCATTTTGTGCACCTAATGCACCTGTATGACCATCCGGACAATTACTGGGCCAAGGTGTTTGTCACTTCCCTCACCGGAATGGCCCAAGAGTGGTACAAAAAGCTCCCCCCACGCTCAATCCGAGGATACTATGACCTGACGGATGCTTTTGTCAGCCACTTCAATTCGCTGAAAGCACCGGCCCCAGCCGCGACCGCTCTTTATAGCCTGGTCCAAGGGCCGAACGAGACTCTCAGGTCCTTCATGGGGAGGTTCAATAAGGAAATTTTGTTGGTAGAGAAGCCCTCGATGGACTTTTTGAGGCACGTTCTATTTGGGGCCATCAACATGAAGCATTACGTCAGCAAGGAGTTTGTGGAGGAAGTGGCCAAGAAGAAGCCGCGCTCGTTGATGGAAATTAGGGAGATTGCCGATTCTTTCTTTACCCTCGAGGATATGTACATAGCGAGGGATCAGAAGATGGCAAATGCCCCTCGGCCCAACAGAACCCACGAGGACAAAGCGGAGCCCAACCGGAATCACCGCCGCAGCCCCCGCTCGCCGTCATTCCTCTCCTCCGCGGAGGCTCGAGCGTGTCCCCCTCAACCGCCAAATTGCCGAAGTTTATTCCCTGGCGGACCAGAAGCTGTTTAAGAGACCGCCCAAGCTGAGAGAAACCGAGGCACAGAGGCGCTCGGGGAAGTACTGCGCTTTCCATAAGCAGAAGGGGCATGACACTAATGAATGCCGCCACCTGGAGAAGGAAATTCAGCGGCTGATTGCTGGGGGGCACCTCAAAGAGTTTGTGAAAGTACTAGAGGGGTACGATGAACACTGTGCGGAACGAGCGATCGGGAGGAGAAGAAGCCATTCACGCTCTCGAAGTCCTCGTCGCCAGCGTCCTGAGACCAGCGAACGCGGCAAAGGGAAAGGGGTGGATATGGAAAATCAGCCCTTTGCGGTCATTCACATGATCGCGGGAGGACCCTCAGGAGGCGATTCCAATGCTTCTCGCCGTCGCCATGTTCGGAGCTATAACCAAAGAGCATCGCTCCCTCGCCCAGTGCTCTCCGTGGACAGCTCGTCGCGCTCGAAGGAGGATGAAGTCATAGGGTTTACAGAGAAAGATCTTGAACATATTGTAACACCCCATGGGATGGGAAAAACCTCTGACTGTCCCATGGTGGTTAGTTTAGACGTTCATAACCACACTGTAAAGAGGGTTTTATTTGATAGTGGAAGCTCTGTAAACGTTCTCCCGTACTCAACGTTTCAACAAATGAACATAACGAACATCCCCCTCGAACCTCTCAGAACTGCCCTTGTAGGGTTTGGAGGTTCCGAGGTCGTCCCTCGCGGACAGATTCGCTTGGCCACCTCTTTTGGTCGCGCCCCACAGCGAAAAACTTTGAGCGTCCTCTACACCATCGTTGAGGTAGATCTTCCTTACAATATCATCATTGGGCGCCCAGCCCTCGTGGATTTCAAGGCCGTAATCTCCACCTATCATCAAAAAGTCAAGTTTCCAACCCCCGAGGGTACGGGAGAAATTCTGTGTAATGTCAGAGAAGCTTGGGAATGTTACATACTCTCGCTTCGAAGCCACAAGCCCAAGCAATCCATTCAACCTGGGTCTACTAAGAAGTCCGTTGACTTCCCCGAATTAAACGAAGATGGCCCCGAGCGTAAAAGAGCCAAGATGTACCGGAAGAAGAATAAAAAGAGGACCCCTGGAGATGTTCAGTGTTCAGAGAATAGGCCACCGGGGGCCGTCGAGGGTTCTTCTTCAGAAAACGAGGGTGATGAGCCCAAGGGTATGCTCACCGGGAAAAAACGAGCGCTGGAGGCGCCGAGGCCGGAGGTTCGGATTGAGCCCACCGAGGAGTTTTTGACCGTTGAATTGGAGCCTGGGAACCCGGATAAAACCACCCAGATTGGCTCGGGCCTGGATGGGCCCTCGCAAGTTTTGATGATTGACTTCCTACGGGAGAACCTAGACGTTTTTGCATGGAAAGCTTCTGATCTCACCGGAATAGATCCGAGCGTCATTGTCCACAGACTGAATGTGGATCCAACCTTCAAGCCCATCAAACAGAAGAAGAGGGACGTTCATGGCTTTAGGAAACGGGTTATCGAAGAAGAGGTCAGTAAGTTGCTTGATGCTCAGTACATCGAGGAAATCTTGTACCCCGAATGGCTTTGCAATGTGGTGCTCGTCCCAAAGAGCGCCAATAAGTGGCGTATGTGCAACGACTTCATGGACCTTAACAAAGCGTGCCCCAAAGACCATTACCCACTACCGAGGATCGATCAGTTGGTAGATTCTACAGCCGGGTGTGAACTCATGAGTATGATGGACGCCTTTCAGGGATATTATCAAATCTTTATGGCGCCCGAAGATCGCCCCAAAACTTCGTTTATTGTGCATTTGGGTGTTTACTGTTTCAAAGTCATGCCATTTGGGCTCAAAAACGCGGGAGCGACCTATCAGCGCCTCGTCAATAGAATGTTCGAGCGTGAAATTGGAAAATCTATGGAGGTATATGTAGACGACATGATAGTCAAAGAGTGAGCGCCAACGCTCCCACTTGGAGGATCTCAAGCAGACTTTCGACATCCTTCGTCGCTACGGAATGAAGTTGAACCCATCAAAATGCACCTTTGGCGTTCGAGGCGGTAAATTCTTGGGATACATGGTCAGTCAACGTGGCATAGAGGCAAACCCCGAGAAGATTAGAGCCATCCTGGACATACCCTCCCCTCGCAATCTGAGAGAGGTCCAGGTGCTCGTGGGAAAGATCATTTCACTAAATAGATTCATCTCCCGCTCAGCGGACCGGAATCTACCCTTCTTTAAAATTTTACGCAACGCTCGCAATTTTACCTGGAACGAGGATTGCGAAAAGGCCCTGCAGAACATGAAACAGTACCTGTCGAGCGCGCCTTTGTTAACCAAGCCAATCCCGGGGGAGAACTTGTTTATCTATCTATCGGTTTCTTTAGAAGCCACGAGCGCTGTCCTCGTAGCAATCCGCGAACATAGGCATATGCCGGTGTATTACCTGAGCAAGACTCTACAGGGAGCAGAGAAAAGGTACATGGAAATTGAGAAATTCGCCTTTGCGCTCGTTAACGCTTCCCGAAGGCTGAGGCCATATTTTCAGGCTCACTTCATCACAGTGCTTATAGATCAACCACTCAAACAAGTGCTATCTAAGCCGGATGTTTCAGGAAGGTTAATTAAATGGGCGATTGAACTCAGTCAGTTTGATATCTCCTTCGAGCCTCGTACAGCCATACAGGCTCAGGCAGTGGCCGATTTGTTGGTAGAACGTTTTAATTTGGAGACTGTGCCATTGGCTGATGAGGGTTTATGGCTTTTGCACACGGATGGCTCCTCGACCTCTCAGGGGGGAGGAGCCGGGGTGACCCTCAGGGATCCCCTCGGGGCAGAAGTTGACTACGCAATCAAGCTGGCGTTTCAAGTCACCAACAACGAAGCTGAGTATGAGGCCCTCATCCAAGGGCTCAGGATTGCGCTCCAAAATGGGGCCACTCGTGTCACAGCATACGTTGATTCGCAGTTGATCGCAAGTTAAATTGATGGTAGTTATGAGGCTCGAGAAGCCACCATGGCACAGTACCTATCGAGCGCCAAGGAGGAGATAGCCAAGTTCAGGGAATTCCATCTTTTGCAAGTTCCGAGGGCAGAAAACGAACATGCTGACGCTCTTTCGAAATTTGCGTCCGCTCTGGACGGCCACAGTGAACGCGTTGTTACATTTCTGAGAATGGAGGAACCACTGATAAGTAAAGGCGAACCTTCGAAAGAAGTGCACATGATTGACCCCTCCGAGCCCTGTTGGCTTGATGAAATTGTCAGATTCCTCCGGGACGGAACCTGCCCGAGCGACAAAGTTGAGGCTCGGAAAATAAAGAGCAAAGCCCCTCGTTTCTCATTGGACGCCGAGGGTCGATTATTCAAGCGATCCTTCCTGGGCCCACCGTTGAGATGTTTGAGACCCTCACAGGCTAAAGAAGTCTTAGAGCATGTACACAGTGGAAGTTGCGGGAACCACTCAGGCGGACGAATCTTGGCAAAGAAAATCTTAAGGAGTGGGTTCTATTGGCCCTCGGTATTGCAAGATGCCATTAAATATTCCAAGAAATGTCCCAAGTGCCAGTTCCATTCCAACACACCTCAGTTGCCGGCAGCTCAAATGATTCCTATTGATGTTTCATGGCCTTTTGATCAATGGGGCATTGATATCGTGGGACCTCTCCCAATGGCGGTCGGGCAAAAGAAGTTCGTAATACTTGCTGTGGATTATTTCACCAAGTGGGCTGAGGCAGAAGCGGTCGCTAAGATAACGTTCAAGGTTGTGAGGGATTTCATTTGGAAAAATATCATCTGCAGATACGGCATCCCGAGGGTGCTCATCTCGGATAATGGTTCCCAGTTTATCGCTGCTGACACACGAGATCGGTGCTATGAACTAGGGATCGAACAACGATTCACTTCCGTGGGTCACCCTCAAGCTAATGGTCAAGCTGAAGTGACCAACCGCACCATACTCCAGCATCTGAAAACGATGCTCGAGAGTAAGAAGGGAGAATGGGCTAAAGAACTTCAAGGAGCTCTGTGGGCGTACCGTACTACTCCGCGAGCGGCAACGGGGGAAACCCCTTATTCCCTCGTGTACGGCTCCGAGGCCATGATACCTGCGGAAATTGCTCAAGAATCCGCACGCGTTGCCTATTTCGAGCCTGCTGCCAACGAGGCCAATCGGGCGCTCGAGTTAGATTTGCTGGATGAGAAGAGGAATGCTGCTTGGGCACGTATTCACAAATACAAAGCAACCGTTGCTCGCCAGTACAATAAACGTGTTAAGGAAAGGACTTTCCAGCTAGGGGACTTGGTCCTCAAAAAAGTTGAAGTCTCCAAACACGTAGGTAAGTTGGACCCCAATTGGGAAGGCCCCTTCAAAGTCATCCAGGTACGAGTAAACAACACCTACCTATTGGAAACTTTGCAAGGCGAGCGGCTCCCTAGGCCATGGAATGCATGTAACCTTAGAAGGTTCTACGTGTAGACATCAGTTTCTTTGTAATGGCCCGTTTGTGGCGTGAAGGGTTTTCCTTTGACGGAAAGCATGTTGTAATCATTTCCAAAAATGCATCTATATAACAGTAAGTATTTAACTCTTTGTTTTTATTATTCGCTTGCTCTCTTATTTTGATCTAATGGTTCGAGCGACAAGAGGCCTACTCCGTGTCGAGCATCCTCCACGTCGAAAAGCCTAAGCGAAACTTCAATCGTTCCAAAACTGCACTGTCCAGGTGTTGATAACCATCCACCTATAACAGTTTGAACGGTTTGTAATATAAAGTCCTAAAAATGAGCGTGTCGAACAACGGGGAGCGCAATGCTCAGCTATAGCCAGCTGAGTGCTAACCACTCCAGCTCGTGCTCGCAAAAGCCCGAATGACCCTCAACTTATTGAGTAAAAACACACTCATAAAATAATGGATCTTAACTCAGCCCCTTCATGTGCTCCTCGAAATAACACCAACCCCACGGTTACGCTCGCTTTGATCTCATCCTTAGCAAATCCTACTGATGGTTTCTAAGGTATCTACAGCCTAGTGGAGAGTTCAAGACGAGGGTGCACACTATGGGGCCAATACTAAGGCAAATCTCCAGAGGTTTTCTAAGTTCAAAATTGAGCCTCATTGCGAATACGGCCAGGGAATACGCATAAAACACCCTCGCGCCCGCATCTACGCCCCTTAAATTACCTGATGCTGCCAAACTTTAAACTGGAGGCGCGTTGCGATAAACGTCAGGGTACCCTCAAAGGTAACGCCCTCATGCATACACACACTTATCGCAAACGCTCAAACAGCAGATATCGGTATGAAAGCGGCGAGCACAATGAAATAACATCATTCATCATTCCAAAGTAAAGGACAACACATTCAAACATCCCAGCAGAAAGAGGAGAGTTATAATATATGAGGGAAAAGAGCATAGAGAAATCCAAAACATCCAAGGAAGTAATCCGAAGATTAATTACAGACAATGATTGTTCATAAAAATGACAAGGAATTTAAAACAACAAGGAGAGGGATCAATATAAGGAATTTCACTGGGCCGGAGCGTCAGGCTCGGGAGGGGCAGTTGCCAGGGGAGTCGGGGCCAACATATTAGCATCAGAAGTTTGGGCCTCACCAGGTTCCTCAGCATCCGCTACGTCCATGACGGTGCCCTCGTCTTCTATCAGGAGAGGCTCGGGATCCACCCTGTTGGCAGCGATAAACTCCCTTTGGAGTGTTTCCACTAACTCCTGGTACTCGGGCTCCGCCAGATTCTCAGTAGGATCCTCCTCCTGGACCATTGGCTCGCAATTCTCATCCAGATCCATGCGAAGACGAGCGTCAAATCGAGCGCTTTCAGGAGCCAACCCCAACTTCACCATTTGCCCGATTGCTTTATGGAAAAAGCGTCGGGCGTTGTCAAAGCACTGGATATTGGCCGCAAACACAAAGGCTTTGGAGCGCACGAACTTCTTCACCGCCTCCCAGGATATCTTCGCTTCCAAGCCCTGTACTTTGCCTCGCAAATCCGCGAGGGCCTTGTTGGCCGCCTCGTTCTGGCGAGTGCTCTCCGCCAGCTGCTCACCCAGCTCCCCATTTTGTGCCCTCAACTGGTCCCGCTCATCCTTCAATTTCCTGTGACGCTTATTTAGGACCATAAAGGCGTCATCGGATTTCTTCAAGTTTTCCTTCAGCTTAGCGTTTTCAAGGGTGGCGGAATTCAGCTGAGCGCTGATATTGTTGTAATCCTCCTGCAGTTGAACAGGGTCTGAAATGCGCAGCAACTTCTTGTACTTGGCTTTATGCTCAGAATAGGCTTGCCCTCGCCCTTGCAAGTTTTTCAGCCTCGGGATTACCTCCTGGAAGCCGTAAACGAGGGTCACAATCCGAACATGGAGGAAAGAAGAGGAGAATTTTGTAAAGGGGAGTACAGACTTACCGTCAGAAGGACATGGCAGGCATCATCAGCAACGCGAGCGGCGTCATGCTCGTTCAGCTTGTCATGATCGCCGGAAAATTGGAGTTTCCCAACGATGTCGGAGACAAGGTTGACGGAGTAAGCGCTCTTTTTTAGGAGCACTGGGCCTTCATTCCGCTGGCGCTTATAACGGGAGTCGCCCTTGCAGCCTATCTTCCAAAATTCTTCATCCTCAGAAGATGAAGTATCGCTGCCCTCGCCTCGGTGGCCCACGACCACCTCTTTTCCCTTGCCTGAAATAGGGAGGGAGTCCGGCATCCTTTTTCTTTTCCCCTGGCGATCGGCCCGGAGAGTTTCGTGAATGCGGATAGGCTCCCCCGAGCGGTTCCTTGACCCGCTTGAACTCAGTGAAATCGGGCCCACGGGGGCCGCAGGCGGAGGAGTGGCCTCGTGGGTACCCTCCACTGTCAGATCCTCGATATGGCCCCTGGCGGGAGCCTCAGTCCCTGCTCCCCCTCGAGCATTGTGTTGCCCCCGGCAAGCTCCTCGTCGGTTTACCCTCCCCCTGGGAGCATTGGGAGGGCGGTTCTGCTGCGGTTGCGGGTGTTGAGCATTGACTGCGGGTCCCTGAACGCCCAACATACGGGAAAGAGCTTCAGTGTTCATGCCTTGAGATAGTATTTGGATACCTGCAAGAAAAGGGGAACGAGCGTCAGAAGATTGGTTGTTTGGATCGTATAAATGAGAAAACAACGATAACTGTAAGTTAGAGAACTATTCTAAAGGTTAGAGATGTTAGTTCCTAGAATCTAACCGTCGAGGGCCATGATGTCAGCTGGAGGATTGAGTATCATGTCAGGGGGGCAAGATAATCCGTAGCGGAACAATACCCCTTCGTTTTTCACCAATGTCTCCGCCTTAATCCACTTCTTTTCAGCCCTCATCTCGAGGGCTACCCCCATCGCCCAGTCCTCGAAATCCTTATTCCTCATCCTTTCCCTAATCAAAGGACCCTCGCCATGAATCATCCATTGCCGATGAACTCCAAAAATCCCCCCGGGAGCCCCCACGAAAAAGTACTTTTCCTTCCAGTGCTCGCCATAGGAGGAAGATGGAGAATCTATCATCTTAAAGCCTGATTTGGCCTGAGCGTAGTAAAATCCATCCGTAGGCGACGAGCGTGGCGAGCGGGCAACTTGTATCAAACTGTCAAAGTTGACGATCGAGGGAGCATGGCCTAGTGCTCTCATCGCTATTATGAAGGTGTTGATTAGAGCTATGCCGTTGGGCAGAATTTGTGAAGGGCAAAGCGCTAGATGGTGGTAAATGGTAGCAGCGGAGTGAGCGATGGGAAACCTTAAGCCCCCAGCCAAAACTGCATCCCAATAGACCGTCATCATTCCCAGTGGTGGATGGTTTGCCCTCTCTCCCTCCTCAGGAAGTCGCATGGGAAATACTGCTTCGTCCCAGTAAGCTTTCGCCCTCAGATCCTCCAAATCTTCGAGCGTCAGAATACTCTCAATCTCATCCGGAGATCTGTCAGTTTGATGGCGGTTATCCTGCCTCACGCGAGTGGCAGGCTCTTTTCCTCTCCTCTGGCGCCTTCTGGAAGGTTCAGCCTCGAATGGACGCCCGGATGTCCCTGCTTCACCCTCGGGAGCCGTCACGGCCACCGTGATCCTGTGATCTTGGGGTCGCACGGCACTGTTCAAAACTGGGAACACTCTCTCCCCTTGTCTCTGCATCTCCATCACGTTGTGCATCTCCTCAAAGAGGTCGTCCGTCCCTCCGGGAGCACGCTCGTTCATCCCTTGAACGGCAGCGTCCACCTCTTCCTCCCCGGCGTCAGCCGGAGCCTGGGCCACAGAGATCGCCATGGGAATTCCTTCGCCTGGGTGTGCCCTAATTAGGGGAACGGCTATGGGGACGTCGCCATGAGGGGAAGAGCTCCCCACCGACATCTCCTCAATCTCCCGTACATAATCGTCAGCTTGGTTTCCGGCCATGTTCAGTTTTCAATTTTTGGAAACGGGATTTCTAACAGAAAGCTCAAGGGAGGATAAGATTTCTGGAACAAATTCAATGGTAGACAGTGGCTCTTCCTTAAAGGGTTTCACTCACACAACCTAAAACTAATGTTAGCACGGGGAAGATTAGAAGAAGGGTAAGGAATTGTTACCTAAGATTTGAAGAGGAAAAATTCGCCGGAGCCTGTAGAACTGGCAAAGATTTCTTGCTGTGTATATGCTTGAAAGAGTTTGAATGCGTGAAAAAGGTCCCAAAGCCCTGCAAACCCCTATTTATAGGGAAGATTGTGCATGGATTAGGGCTGAAAATTCAAAAACGCAATCATTTCCCGCCTAGGAAACCCCCCACTTTTGGTAACCGCCTCACGTCTCCCGGAGTGCACGCGCCCACGTACCCACTCAGCATTAAATGCGGACTTGACAACATTTAATGCGGGGTCAGTTTATGTCCGTTACAGAAGGCCAGCAGTCTCCTCGCTGATAATGGCCTGGCCCTCGGATATTCAAAATTCAGGGTTCCTCCTTTATAAATTCTACAGTACGCTCGAAGCGATACTACAGAATTTGGGGGGCAAAATGATGAGCCCTAAAATCATTCTCGAATCAGTGCCGTCCACGTGGCAGCACACCGCTGACTAAAGCCCCGACGCTCGCTTTGAAGGGCTCGTGGGCCTTCCCAGCCGCTCATTTGCCAGCTAATATGATCCGTCAATCAGCGGATGACAATTCAGGCCAAGGGCCAGAACCGACGAGTTTGACGCTCGCGTCACGGCCCTCAGGGTTACCCTTCTCAGGGAAGCACCCACATGGGGGCCCCCCATTAATGCGCTCGGTATTTCGGCGCTCAAGAGTCATATATCGTGAGGAGGCCATCCATACACTCTTCGAGCGTCACCAACGCTCGGGCATGACCATGTCCCGTTTCGTTGGATCCGAACCTCGGCAGAGAGAATCTTAGGCCCATCCCCCGCGTCACCCTCGTCAACAACCTCTGACACAAAGGTACTGTACACCGTGCACCTGACACGCCGTCTCCTTTTCTGGAATGTCATTCTCACCCCACCAAAGGCTGCCGCGTGTTAGGGCAACACAGGTTTGGGACCACATGGTCAATTTACCCATTTACCCCCGTCCCTAACATATAAATAGGGGAGAACCCATGCATTCTCCCCCAAGTCATCTTCTACAGACTTACCCTATCGTTCTGGGCATTCCCTCTGATCTTCTCGAGCTTTCCATTAATCTCACCACAGTAGCATTATATTCCGCACTCTTGGTGTTATCCTAGCTGGAAGAACCCACGCTTAAAAGGAAACCCAGATCCTAAGGCTCTCACGCCTGTGATGGTCTTTCCCTTTTCATATAAATCTTAAAGTGTTGTTGCATTTAGGAAACTCAGATTCCTGCACCATCAATAATAAGTATTCAAAATAATACTACCTTTTCATTCTTGACCACAAAAACATTTCAAAAACCATATTGATTTCTCTCTCTCTCTCTTTCACTAAATTATTCAACCATAATTCATATTTCACCAATCTTTTTTATTAAAAACAAATTAATATTTTTTTAGGACAAATTAAATATTTATTTAATTTAAATCACAAAAAATATTAATAGGTTTGTAACAGAATTTTACTCACTCCTATAATGCAACAATACATAGATGAAGAAAGAGAGAGCGAGAGAGTGTGTAGATCCGGTATTATATAGTACTCACACCCATACAACTCATATCGTCTCTCTCTCAATCTCTCTCGCTCACTCTCATCACCTTCATCTCTCTCGTTCCCTCTCTCTCTCTCTCTCTCTCTTTCTCTCTGGTTCTTGTCAGCGTAATTGTGATTGGGAATTGTATTTGTATTTGATGCGGCAAAAGGGGGAGAAGCTGTGTTAAGAGAGCATGTGTAGCTCAGAGTAGCCGCCTCAAGAAATAAAACCCTAGATCCATCTCCCTTCCTCTTGTATCGTTTCGTTTTGTTGATTTTCGAGCTTCTCCAGGATCGAGAATGGTTGCCTCTGCACCTCAATCTCAGTCTCAGACTCAGACTCAGCCCCCCTCTGCGGAAGAAGAAGCGCTTAAGAGGAACACCGATTGCGTTTACTTTCTTGCCTCGCCTTTAACTTGCAAAAAGGTCCCTTTCCCTCTTGCTTTTCTGATTTTCCTTTTTGTATGCGCCTCGTGTGTTTTGTTGGTTGTTCTGTTCTGGGTCTGTTTCGCGCATGTATTTCGTTTAAAGATTTGTTTGAATGGGGATTTTTCGTTTCTGCATATGGGAATGTTGTGGGTTTCTATACGGATTAGATCTTTCTCAGGTGGGATGTTTTGAATTGATTCTTGGGGTCACTTAAAGACTGAAAATTTAATTCCTTTTGATTGTATGATGTTTCTTGGTTTTGGTTTTAGGGTATTGCAAGATTTAGGTTGGTCCTGGGAAGACCCTTCCGTCTTGTTTAGTTTTTATTCCCTCTTTTGAATCTGTTGAATTTGTGAAGTGTGGTTAAGTTTCAATTTTCCTACATTAGTTGTCTTTCCCCCAACGCCCCGTCAGAAAAGATTATGTTGTATGTGTCGGAGTTTGCCGTTACTTGAGTTGTTATGAATTGAAACTGTATGTGTGGGAAGAAAGATAGTAGTGAGATTTTGTTCTTGGAACAAATTGGTGACATGTGAAAGACCCATTGGGTTTACTATGGAATACAGTGGATATTTTTTCAGTTTTTATTGGAAGTTTGAGTCTGAGAAGCCAATATGAAATTCTGGATTCTGGAAAGGTAGTTTAGAAGTTAATGCAGATGCAGAAGGTGGTTGGTGACGGATTAGTTGATGCGTTACTTTTTATGAGATTGGGTTTTCTAAACCATTTGATGAGATGATGTTGTATTTTGAAATGGAACTCAATTTAATGCCATATCATTTATAGGTTGAGAACTTCTTGCTCTTGTTGAAAACTCTTCCCTTCAGTTCCCATCACACAATTTGTATTTTTGATGCTTTGGTTGCTCAGAAGATTCTCCTTTTTGCTGGCTGTGGTGTGAAAATTTTGATTGAAACAAATTATCGACTGGCTCTATTTTCATAGAGTGGTCCCTATCCATGTAATATGAGGCTTTATGATGGTTTCTTAGTTCATTTCTAAGCATCTAAACATACTGCAATGAGAATCTTGATGATGTTAATGTTACAGTGCAGTACCCTCCAGTTGCTAGAAATTAATTCCCTATGATATTTTGTTTCTCAATGATATTTATGTTTCTGAGTTTTTCGTGCAGGGAAGCGAATGCGATTATCGACACAGTGACATTGCACGGTTAAATCCAAGGGACTGTTATTACTGGTTGCACGGCAACTGCTTAAATCCCAAGTGTGCATTTCGGCATCCGGTTAGTTACAATTTTCTAACATTTTTGCTTAAAATATGAATGTAGTTATTGACAAGATGCACTTTTCTCATATTAATTATTGCTCTTCAGCCACTCGACGGTTTACTGGGAACACAAGCACCAACATCTGCTGGTCCATCTGCGCCGGTGTCACAGAATGTACCAATGGCCACCCCACATGTCCCAAATGCCCCCACCAAACCAGGGGTACCTTGTGTATTTTTCCAGAAAGGGAACTGTTTAAAAGGTGATTGGTGTCCCTTCGTCCATACCCCAAATTCTTTGAATAACAAACCGTCTCCAGTTCCAGCAATAGCACCTGCTTCCGAGCCTGCCAATTTCAAGAAGGCTGCAACTGGTCTCGAAAAATCTGTGCAAGAAAAGAAGATCCTACCCAAGAATGCCGTAGCTCAACCCTTTAAGGATTCTAAACCCACTGTAAAAGTGGACCCGACTCCCCCTAGAAATGATTTTTCTACAAACAGGAGGGTCCCACAAACATCAGCCGTCACTGAATATCCTGGATACAGAAGTGCCCCTCCTCCTCATTCTCATTCTCATTCTCATTCTCATCCCGTCTCTAATGGAAACTGGTCGAGCCGTGTTCAGCAACCTAACCTTCTGGAGGAGCCGGAAAGCATGAACAGTAAGGATGCAGAAGAAGCTTCAAGGGAGCCGTCTCCTGGATTCGATGTTCTTGTTGATGACGATGGAAGAGATTCTGATTTCTATCCCGGTGAAGATAGATACGGACATGAAACGAGGAACGATTATGACATTGACTACAATGCTGTTGCTTCCATTGATGATGAAAGATATCGTGATCCTATTGGCTACGAGACGCACGACCATCGTAAGGGACAGTACGGCTGGGAGCAGCAAAGGGGAGCCTCCTCTGAGAGGATGTCATATATCGAAAGGAGGTCGTATCCTAGGCCTGATTCTCGGGGCCAAGTTGATGAGTTGGATTTAAGGCACCGTTTGTCGAAGAATAAGAAGCCGAATGGATTGAGATCCGTCATAAGTCATGAACATGGGAGCTACCATGGGGGTTCGCGTAGGGATGATCATCACCAACATGTTTCCTTGCATGAGAATTCTATCAGCAGTCGGCTTAGAGGAAGAATAAGAATGCCTGGAAGATCTTCATCTCCAAATGAGAGGGATATGATTGGGAGTAGGGTATCTCCAATAAGGGCAAGTATTTCATCTGGAAGGATCCGAGAGAGAATAAAAGGAAGGGTGGGAGAAGCTGCTTTCAATAATGGTGGGAGTAGTAATCATAGAGGTGTTTTACCCTCGAGAAGAGATGTTTTTAATGAGAATAATTCTGATTTTGCTGCTCCGAAAAGTCTTGCCGAACTGAAGAGCAGGAAAACTGGTGAATCTAGCAGACGGTTTGTGACTGAGCAACAGTCACTTGGTAAGAGGAAACATTTGATGTCTGAAGGGAATCAACAGAATGAAAATGATCTTTCATTCGAAGGTCCTAAACCTTTAAAAGAAATTCTAAAGCGCAAGAAAGGTGAAGTTACTGGAAACACGAGTGTTGTGAATAATTCAAGCAATGAAGGTCATATATCCCAGGTGGAGGAGGAAGAAGCAGGAAAGAAAGCTACCGAAAATGACACTGTTGCCCCTAGTAAGGAGACTGAAGTGGAAGAGAGCAAGGTAGAAGCTGAAGATGGTATGGCCATGGAGGATGGGGAATACGAGCACAAGGATGGGGAGTCAGATTATGAGCAAGTAGGGGGAGAGGAGTATGAGCTATATGATGGTGAAAATGGAGATGCTGAAGGGGAATATCTTGAAGAAGAAGAAGATGAAGATGATTTCGCAAAGAAGATGGGTGTTATGTACTCCTAAAGGGTAAAACATGTCCAACTCTCTACTGGCTGTTTGCTTATGTGTGCGGTTATTGTTTGCTGCTTTGATTGGCAAGTTCATATACTCTACTAATTTTGATATCAGGAGTAGAGATGAGATGATCAGTAGTGCTGCCCCTATGTACCATTAGAATTTTGTCTTAATTGTGAGAGTATCTTGAACTCTAGATTGCCTGGATTTTTTTTTCCTTTTTCCTTTTCGTCATCGTTGTAGCTTCGCTTCGCTATACTCGTCTGTCACGGTATTTGCCCTGAGAGGAGGATTCTGATTGTAACATCAGAAAGATGAATAACATCACTGCTTTCTCTGTCCTTCCTTTTAGAGAAGATGAATGGTTTTGTTTCCTATTTATTTAGAGCAATTGTTCTGTTTTGCAGCTGCATTGCCTTTGGGTGGTGTTATCATAGTTGCAAATGTTGATTCACACTTTCTTGAATGGCTTTTCTGCCCATTCTTGATCATTGCCATTGGAGTACAAAAATGTACATAGTGATGTTGACAATTTTGTATCTGTAAACTGTAATGATAAGAAACAGGGCAGTTTTAAATGTTGGAGAAAAAAGAAGGATATTTTCATATTTTGAATTTGATTGTCTATTATTATTAGGTTGATCCAGAGTTAGTCGGATTATTGAGGTGTAAAAATATGTCACCTGGGTTATACAACTTTAAATTGGCCCAAAAGACATAAATTATCTTAAAATTACTAAAAAATAATCAGTTGGAATATTGAGGTATAAAAATATGTCAATTGGGTTCAACGACTTTAATTTTTTCCCTTTGTTTTAAATACATACTTTCAAGAGAGATTCAAACTCCTTGTTGACTTCTACGACTTTAAATTGGTCCAAAAGACGTAAATTGTCTTAAAATTACTAAAAAATGTGAAAGGTGTGTGGAATGATTTTTGCATTTTCAGAAAATGGTGTTTTAAGAAGTAAAAATCCATATTTTCGATTTATGTTTGATGGAATCTTATATTTTCTGATTAAATTTAACATGATTTAATTTTTTGAAAATGAGGGCCTAATTTCTATGGTCTTCATTTTCATTTTAAAAAAACAGGTTAAATTTGCTTTTTAAAAAGAAGGATTTTAAATTATTTATCGATGTGAAGAGATGTATTATTATTTATTTGAAGTTAATTTGTAAATAGGCAGTCTTGTGTCTTAAATTGTTGTCTTTTTTTCAATTGTCATGCAATATATACCGTAAGGTATGTCTTTATTTTTTAGCCTCAGAAACGGTCCTTCAATAATTTGGGGTCAAAATGGAATATCTTCGATTTGAAGGGGCCTACGTGGAAATAATCCAAATGATCATTGGGAGTCTCAACAACAGATTGTATCTGCCTAAATGTATTTATGTATGTCGTCCCCATATATGGACTATGCTGCTCATAATAATTAATATGCCCATATATACTTACAAACATATATGTTTCTTTTTTCCCTTACATTTATATATTTAGAAAGGATAAAATACTAAAATTAATATGGTTCAAATTGATAGGGCCATATCTTTGGGATGAGTGTTTTAAAAAAATAATTAAATAAAAAATTGTGAGACCGTATTTCGAGCAAATAATTATCATCATGTAGCAACGTTTTAGAGTTTTTGAGGATCATATTTCGAACAAACTACTTTTGTCACATAACGATGTTTTGGAGCCTCCGAAAACAACCATGGGTAGAGACTCTTCGATCCATACGTTACTTTCAATCTAGACTTTAAGTGTGAAACATCAATTTCAGCTACTTGAGCGGCTCTGCCTCCCTCGAGCATGAGCCCCCTGAGACCGGATGGCTCCTCGAGCCAGCGATCAAGGTCGACCAGAGCATAATAGGTGGAAATAACATTTTAATGTCTGAAACTCAACATTAAATGCATGATATTTCACTATAAATTATCTAACAGAGCAAGTACGAGAACCCTGCTGTCATCTACCATATTAGTCGAATTTAATGTCATCCAGCTCGACAAACCAGATTCAGACACTATCACATAATATTATTTTTTAAATATTCGAGAAAGATATACTAGCAAGCTTTTATTTAATTTAAATTATTTTAAATATCAGAATAGGAAAAGAAAGTGAAAAGTGAAATAACTTTCAACAAAACTAGTTGTTTTTTATCATGTTGAATTTTTTTATCTTTTTATTTTCCAAGAGAGTAAAAGACAAGAAAAACAATAAAAGGGTTAGAAAGCCATAATCATGAGCACATACCTCATCTCTCCTTTTACTCCTACGAATCACTGCCAATTGACAATTGTTCTCTCTCTCTCTCTCTAGAACTTGGCGACTTCATCTTGGATGCTTGAACCAGGAACTGCAGCAGCTCCGTAATGTGAGGAGTTCGTTGCAGAGACCAAAACCCTCTTAAGCAGCTCATGTTCATCAGGAAATCGAAGTGGGTTGTGGTTCTTTCATGCTGTAGTTGAAGCAATTGCACAAACACATGACGAGTGAGTCGAGCGCGGGGTTTCATCAGCCCCTGGAGCAGGGTTTATTGTTCAAATCCGGTGGTGCGATCAGCAGCAGCAGCAGCAGTGGTTCAGGTGGGTGTCAATTGATTCCGATGGGGAATTTTTATGGGAACCCTCGAGGAAGCTTGAATTTGAGCGGAAATGGTAGGCCTGGGGGAGGAACAGTTTTCCCGGCGGGTGGTGGGCAGAGCACTCTCGAATCCTCCTCAACGGTACGGCTGGAATCGGTCCGTGGATTGAAGCACGATACGGGTCTGGCTGGTGAATGGTCCGTGGATGAACAGTACAAGTTGGAGGAGGGACTTGCCAAGTAGGTACTCTCTTCCTAATTAGGGAAAATTGAGTTGATATTTGGGAACTTCTCTAGATTTTGCAGTGCTAGTAATGTTGTTGTAGCTTGTTTTCCTTCACTACCAAAATAATTATGTAAGATAGAAATATTGTTGTTGGAAATTCTGTTGTAAAGTGTAGTATTACCCCTGCCTTCACATGGGGACACATGGTAAGCACGAAAGGCTAGAAGAGATGGTGGGTGAAGGTATACAATAGAGAAGTATAACTGTGGTGGTGGAAGTGTAATGGAGGACAATAAAAGTTTATGCCACATCTAACAGCAGTAGTGTGAAATTGGATGCCCAACTTCGCAAGGGAAGATCATTTAGTATAAGTTGTTTTACTGGCAAATGGCTGTATATTTCTGAACCAAATTATAATATTTTAATCATCCCATGAATCAATTTTAGTTCCAAATGTGAGTAAAACAAAGTCTTTGTTGACTCTTGTACTATTGCATGCATCTGTTTCCTGTTTCTTAGGATTCAGATTCCATTCCAGTACTTCTCATTTGGTTTGAATTTTGTTTGAGAGCCTCGGATGATTATCATGATATTACTACTTAGTTTTGAGCTGTTTGTAGCTTCTTGCTGTGACATGCTCCTTTCTAATGTGTTGTTAGTTGTAAAACCTGTCTGTTCTCATATGGAGCTTATAATATCTTTATATTGCCTTCCATTAGTTTCCAAATAAGCAAACCCATTGAGCAGACATAATCTCATCTTGTTTTGATTCCTTTCTAAAATCTATAGTTATGCCGGTGAACCCAATATTATGCGGTATATTAAGATTGCTGCCTCGCTCCGTGACAAAACCGTACGAGATGTTGCTCTTCGATGTAGATGGATGACAGTAAGTTCATAGTCGTTGAGATTGCTTACCTGATTATAATATTCTCTTAAACCAAAAAATGTGATTATTTTATTAGATAACTGTCGTTACATGCATTACAAGACTGTGGCTTGAGTGTCTAATCAATGATATTGTTTATTAGAGAAAGCGGAGGAAACAGGAGGACTATAGTTTCGGGAAGAAAGTGAAGGATCGGAAGGTAATGTTCAAGTTTTTCCGTTGTAGTATCTTGAACCGACTCTATTGACTTGATAGTGGCTATGGTGTAATTTGTGGAATTCTGTGCAATTTGTTATGTTAGACTGAAAAGCAAAAAAGGTATTCAAGTTTTTCTATAACTGGATATTTGTTCGTATGTATAATGCATTTGAGTGCGAAGCTAAGCAGAGAATAATTTTTATTCAATTTACTCTATTTGGAATCAGATTTAATTTTATTATTCTCTAGTTCCAAAATAGAGGAAGAGCAACGAACAGACTTGATTGCCTCATCCTTAATAATCACCAATTGCACCAAAGGCCTGTTGGAACTACTCACCACTCTAATGCCCTCTTGAAATCTGCATTGGATTCATATCAACGTGTAGCAGCTAAATTCCTTGAGTAGTTGAGCTATATGATAAGAAATATGGTAGTGGACCGTTTAGAAGATAAATGATTTCTTTAGGCTAGTTTAAGAAAATGATGAAAAGTAAATCATCATTTAATCTTTTTTCTAACTGTCCCTACCATACTCTATGGTGTTCTCATCCAAAACTGACTTCTGCTATGCATTTCAAAATCAGTGACAATTGCTGTTAGGTTGTATTACAGAAGTATTTTAATGCCTTTTAAATGCTTGTTGCGCTGTAGTCCATGGATTGAGGCCAAATTTCGGAGCAAAATACTCTGGGGATTTTAAATTAATTTCTGACTGGGTTCCTGTTCTTTGTGTACATGGTAGTGGCATCTACCGTACTAGTACCAACGGGCAGTTGGCTCAAGTGGATAAGGGCTTGAGTTCACTTAAGCAAGGTCTCGGGTTCGAACCTTGTGGATGTAAAAAACTACGTTGGGAGAGGTCCCCGCAATAAGCGCCTTCAGTACCTCGAGAGATTAGTCTCTCACTCAATTGGGTGGGGGGAAACTCTGAGAGATCAAAAAAAATCTACCGTACTAGTTAACTTTTAAGTTTCAGATAAAGTGGCCTTTAGTATCAGAGACTCAGAGTTTCATGCCTACTCATTTCTGAAATAGGTGAGAACTGGCCATTATACGTAAAGTAGTAAACCCTTGCTCACTTGGGGTTGACCATGAACATGTAGGAGAACCCTATTGATTCACGAAATTATCATAACCAGATTCTTGTTGAAGCTGGAATTTGAATGTTCAGTTCTGGTTTGTGCATTATTGTATCTTAGAAACCTATATACTTGAATAACTACTATCATCTACAGATATAGCTTCTATATCTTCTGTCCTGCATAATACTATGAATCCTTCTCCTATAGTCATTATACCAACTCTCAGTTTCTATCGCACTTAATCTTAATTCCCTGAAGCTTATATGATTGTCATTTGTCTTGAAATCTACTCCTCTGGTGAATCAACTGTTATTCTTAAAGCTTAACTTTTCTCAGGATAAATTGGTGGAGGCATCTTTGAAGAACATGTCTTCAGCCTCGTCAATGAATGTTGCTCCATATACTTTACGTACAAACCATCATGATCAGATTGATCGCATGCTTTCAGGAGGTTTGTCTGATTTGCTTTTGTGTTTATCCTAATCTCATTGTCTCTCTAAGAGTCATAATATGATCAATATTTCTCTTGTTCATCCTAAAGTTCTTTCCTTTCTTTATTTCTTCTTTCAGGCAATTAATTGCTTAACTCTTGTCTTCATAATGTGATGTGATTTAGGGTTACCTGCATGCAAGGTGCTTGCTTATAATACTACTTGACACTTGACAAGATCGCATCTGAGTTCCTTTTTAGTTGAATAAATCATAAATGTAAAAAACTCCTGCGGAATGTTGCATTATGAGACGATCCCTTGCCTAAAGTTGTCTAAGTGTCTTACATGGTTCTAATTTATATGCTAAATGCAGCACCCATACGGTGTAATAAAGGAATGAATTGAAAATTATGCACTGCACTATGACATCAAAAGCTTCACTAAATCAGTCAGTGATTTTCGGTAAATTTTCAGAAGCGTGTTATAAAATGCATCTTTGCAAAATATAGCAGTGCTTTAATGTATCTGTCAATTGGGATGTGGTGATTGGGATACTTGCTGTCTATGCTGAAGAAAGTGCCTGAATTCTTTGTTTTTGTTTCCTGTTATCCTTTGTTATTCCCCTTCCTGCCTAATATGATTTTCATTCTAAAAAGCTGCGAAGTGCGCTTATGATTATGCATGATAACTATTTGGAGCTTTTTTAAAAGTATTTTTGTGTTTGTTTCAGTACTGTGTGGTACAACCAGACATCTTTTGGAAGAAAATAATAAAACTTTCGATCAGATTTCAGCTAATCTTTCGACTCTTAAGGTAATGCCTGCACCCTTTTATTCTGTAGGAATTTGAAACATGATTTTTGTAAATCTGAGATATTTCCAATAGGATGCAACTGACATATTTTCATTTGTATTTAACACAAGCAATGTAGTATAACCACTTAATTTCATTGCTCCTCAGTAAATACTTGTGACTGGTTTTTATCATCTAGAATAACCTATAAAATTCATGAAGGAAGACGTCTAGCCTTCTCATATATCTTTCTTGGTACATACTTATTCCAATTACTCTCTCTACAACCTTCTTTCCCTCTATTCAATGATTATGGAGTGCAATGTGCAAGATAATAAGTAAAAGGTGTAATGATTGTTAGCTGTCTGAGTTGGAGAACTCCCCTTGGCATGGTGGTGCCCTGTTCCCAGAAACCAGGTCAAAGGAACACCGCTTTTATTCCTAACTTGTAAAGTCATCTGCAGAAGACCATTCAAACTCATCCATGTTGCATAGCCACCACGCCTCCCGCATACTGCTGTATGCTTAAGAGTGAAAGATTGATTTTGAAGCAAACAATCTAAATGCAAAAAAATTAGACTGTAGAGCAATACACTGCCACATGCTAGGCTGTAGCTTCTTTCATGGCTCTATCACTCGACAAGGATATTTAAGACTTCTTTTGTTTTTTGTAGCTAAGTTGAAGAGAACTATGTTATTTCCTTGTCTTGTCCTTCCGGAGGCTAATTAGAATCCTGGTCAATTGGAGTAGGAGACATCATGTGGCTTTTAATAAGCATATGTAAGATTCAGTTATATAGTTTTCCACATACTATCATAACCTTCTTGAGTGTAGCATAGGCCTATTGTGGTCATGATGTCTACAGGACTCTAGGAGTTGTTCTCAACCTTTTCTCTTTCAATAACCCCTTAAAGTATTTTTGAAGCATGTACTTTTTCTAGCCAAAAAGCATGTATGTTCCTTCAAAATCCTTGATGTCAATCTTCCCAAGCCCTCTACACACTGTTGAATGTTGATTGTTATCATAACAATTTTAACATCAATTAAGCTTTCAAACCGTTGTTTCCCTTGTATATCAATTGGTGCTGCAATAGAATGGTACCTAGGGTTTGAGAGGCGGCTCCTTATAGCTCGATTCAGTGTCATGTTGGTGGCTTATATTCTAGGTTAAATTCCTTTTTTTACTTTTTATTAACTCTAATTTAAAAACTGAAATATTCACAGTGTGCAAACAAACTATAATCAGTATTTACTTATATTTATCAGGGATACATATGAATCTTCTTTGCATTATACACATGGTTTTCTTTATCTTATATACTTTGTGCAGTTGCAGCAAAACATGGATCTCTTTTTGCGTACAAGGAACAACTTAACCACGATTTTGAATGAGTAAGTTGCTATTATTAGTCCAGAAAATGTGGTTTTGGTGTCCATTTCTATCTTGGTGAATCCCTTTCTGGGTTTTATGCCTGCAGCATGAGGCACATGCCTGGAATTATGAGCGTAATGCCTCCTCTTCCAGTGCTCTTAAACGAGGAACTTGCTAGTAGCATTTTCTCTCCCTCATCTCAGGTATCATCTGTTCTTGATGTTATTGTTTGCACAATCCTTCTCAAAGAAGTATCTTTGGTCATATGCTGGACAACAATCTAGGCCATAATGATCAGATAATTTAATGAACATTAAACAACTATCATGGCGCAGTAAAAGCTTATATTCATCCACTTTTTAACCTTCTTTTGTGATCTCTGTGTTGATTGACATCTAGCATAATCTGAATGCATATTTCATCCATTGGGAAGACTAAGAATCACATGTTTTTGCAACGCTCTATAGAGCATCAATTATCATCATCGCCAAACAGTTATAGCCCACAACGAACCACCTACTATACTATTCTTCACGAATGCCAATTAATCCATTCTTTGTTTTTCAGTCCATCATGTTTAGCTCATCAAGTGCAACGACACCCTTAAAGCAGGAGCCGTATTGCTGATTGCTAATTCTTAACTTCCTTCATCCCCCTGGTTTCTGCAAGTAGCTTAACCGATCTGTTAAGGTTGCAAAAAAGCTGGCAACTTTACTGGCTCTGTTTCTTCTCCACTCACCAGACATTCATTCCCTCGTTAAATCTATTCTCCAGATACGTATGTTTCCTGTTTTTTAGATATAATTTTTGGAAAATGCAATTGCTTGCTGAAGCAGGTACCAGCAAACAATTAGATGATAATAATGTTTACATATCTGTCTTGTGTCAGTAGCAGCAACTTTGATCCACTGATATCTAATTTTAGTTCCCAACTTTTGCATGTAAATTTTCAGAACAAAATGTACTATGAATTGATACTTAGTTTGGTGCTTGATTCTTCCCCCATTTTGGAATAATTTGCCCTCTTCAAAGTCTGTTCAAAGTAAAATAGGGGAATGTCTCTTTACTTTGCTTCATGATTGTGGGGCTAGTTTGACTTTTGTCATAGTTGAAATTGCACAGGCTTTTGTGGATATTGAAGTTGGCATTATTTTTTTTGTTTCTAGTCCATTTTTATGGGTCGAGCCGGGATTAACTATTTAGGGTGTAAAGTTCTCCCTATCCATGGTAGTTGTATCCCCAGGGACTCGAACCCGAGATCTCTGGTTAAGCTAGTATAGCATCCCGTCAAACTACACCACTTGGTGGTGAAGTATTGTCTCCATTGTGATTATAAAATTAAAAGGGAAAAGCATGCCCGGAGAAATCTTGTTTATAATGTTGAAATAATGGATATAATAATGTGATATTTATATTGGAGAGGTTTGATTTAATTACATAAAAATTCCATAATGTCTGAGAAATTACCAAAAATAAAAATAAAAATCTTGGTATATTCAAAGATTTAGCCTAAAATATGTTTAAAATTTTGATTAATGATGTTAATGCAAAATAAGTATAAATAAAAAAGAAATAGAAATGGAATTAGAAGTTCATGCAATTTCGTGGTCAAAGAGAGTTTTTTAAATTAGTTCAAATTTCATGATTGTAAACGACTAATCAGTGTAGTTATTTTGAACATTTAAAATGTATATAATCAACCTACTGGCCAGATCTATACATATTATATTAATGTATACATCGCAAGAACTAGATTTTCTGAAATCTAATTCTTAAATTCCGCAAGTGTTAGAAGTGTTCGTGCGTATGATACATAGACATTTTTAAAAATATCATTTTGTCGTGTCGTGTTGGATATTCATGTCGACAACGTGTTTGACACTGTTCGTATGGAAAATTTAAGAAAAAATTTGTGTCGTCGTGTTCGTATTGCTTTATCCGTATCCATGCATCACGTGTATTTAAGGTAAGCAACAAAAAATTTTGAATAATAATTTCATTACAAGAGGAGCGCTTTTAGTTTAACTTCATTATTTCTGATACATTGTACTTTAATTAATTGAATAGACCGATAATTTTTTGTCATATATTTTGCGTTTTTGTGCCCTCTAAAGTTCTTAAAAAATTAATTTTGTTATTATTTTTTAACACACGTATCCCAAAGTGGTCAAAGAATTCGAATCCAAAATTATTCTCTCTAAAAAGAACTCTTAACTATTTGCGCTAACCATAATTGTGATTTAATTTAGCTAATTATTCTTTATGAATAAAATTCTGATTTCACCAGTAATATTATATGTATCATATTGCATGAATATACATATTAGTAAAATTCAGTCAAAAATTCGACCATAAAAAAATAATTCCGTCAAAATGGACTTTCAACATATTCGAGGTTCCCATATTAATTTGGCGTCGTACATTCTTTCCCATTCCAAATAATAAACAAAAAAAACGAAAAAAGAATTTACCTATTCAGAAAGTCAACCTTTCTTGGGGTCAAAACCGTAATTTCACACCCATCCATTAGAGCGACAGCAGCATTTGATTTTTGTTGCTGTAATGAGAGAATTGCTGCATGTTCTCATTACAAAAGCAGCTGTTGTCTGGACTTTAATGGCTGGTTTTAATACTCTACCTTCCCAACGGCCCTCTTCTCCTCTCTCTCTGCAGAATTCTTATCTTAATCGACGAAGAAAAGCAGCGCCACCACATCAGCCGCCGCCGCCGTCTCAATTGGACCAAAAAAAGGTAGCTTTTTTGGAGTCAAAACCGCTATCAATACCTCCTTACACCCCCCACCTACATATACTCTTCTTTTACGCACCTAAAGAGCTCTTTTCCTCCTCTACATTCCCTTCATTTCCCGTTTTCTACATCTGGGTTGAGTTTCTTTGCCGTCCCT
Organism: Lantana camara; assembly: GCA_037501455.1. Lineage (NCBI taxonomy): Eukaryota > Viridiplantae > Streptophyta > Magnoliopsida > Lamiales > Verbenaceae > Lantana > Lantana camara. The sequence goes on from CM074857.1 coordinate 117,318,276, forward strand.
TTTCTGCTTGTTCTTTGATTTTTTCAGGAAAAGATTGTGGTAAGCAATAATGGGAAGCGGAAAGTTTTGATTTTTAGGGGTGGTTTTGGTGGTTCGTTCATCTGAGAATGAGGGCGTGGGTTTTCTGTATGGTGGTTGTGTTTCTTGGGTGGTGTTCTTGTTCTCAAGCTCAGAACTTGACGTGCAACCCTGATGATTTGAGTTCTTTGAGGGATTTTGTGCGGAATCTTGATTCGGGGGTTGAGGGGTGGGATGTCAATTCGTCTTCGCCTAATTGCTGTAATTGGGTAGGGGTTACTTGCAATTCTTCGTCATCTCTTGGCCTGAATGGTACCATCAATTCTGGCAGAGTTGTTAAGGTGGAGCTTGGGAGAAAGAGAATTGTTGGAAGACTCTCTGAGTCTTTAGGAAATTTGGAGCACCTCAAAACCCTCAATCTCTCAGGTAACTTCCTCAAAGGCTCTATTCCTCAGTCACTTCTGCATTTGCTGCAGTTAGAAATCTTGGACTTGAGCCACAATGAAATCTCGGGGGTGGTCCCAAACAGCATCAACCTGCCTTCTATTGAAGTTTTTAATGTTTCTGATAACAAGATTGGGGGCCCTGTTCCTGTGACGATATGCATCAACTCGACAAAAGTTTCTGTTCTGAATTTGGCAGATAATTTCTTCGAAGGGGTTCTTGCCCCTGGGATTGGGAATTGCAGCTCTTCATTGGAGGAGCTTGATCTTTCAGACAATTTGATTTCTGATACTTTGCCTGAAGATCTTTTCCACCTGGTGAATTTGAAGAAATTGGCTGTTCAAGAGAACAGGTTTTCTGGGCAGCTGAGTGGCCTCATCGGTAACCTCTCTAATCTCGAACATGTTGATATATCAATGAATGAGTTTTCTGGAGATATTCCAGATGTTTTCAATAGATTTGTGCAGTTGAGATCTTTTTCAGCCCAATCCAATAACTTCAGTGGTGGCATACCGGTTTCTTTGGCAAATTCTCCAACTATTAGTTCCCTTAGTTTGAGAAACAATTCTTTAGGTGGCACTATTGATCTCAACTGTTCTGCAATGGTTAACCTCGTTACCCTTAATTTAGCTACTAATCGTTTTCGCGGCGAAATTCCACAAAATCTCCCAAACTGTCCGCAGCTGAAAACCATAAATTTCGCGAGGATTAACTTCTCGGGCCAAGTTCCTGAGAGCTTCAGGAACTTCCAGAGTCTTTCTTATATGTCCCTCTCAAACTCCAGCATTTCCAACATTACGGGAGCTCTAGGAATCTTACAGCATTGCAAGAAGCTGAGAGCTCTCGTTCTCACTTTGAATTTCCTGGATGAGGAAATGCCTAATGATCTTAGTCTCGACTTTGTCGAACTCAGAAGCCTTGTTATTGCCAATTGCAGACTCACTGGACTTATTCCCCGGTGGTTGAATGGCTGCAAAAACCTGCAGCTATTGGATTTATCATGGAACCGTTTGGAGGGTTCAATCCCTTCTTTCTTTGGTGAGTTCTCATCTCTGTTTTATTTGGATTTATCCAACAACACTTTATCTGGGAATATTCCTAAAGAACTTACTTCGTTGCCAAGTCTCATTTATGGCAATGTTTCGATGGATGGCCCTCCGCCCGATATCCCCTTCTTTGTTAGAAGGAATCAAAGTGGCTATAAATATAAACTAGTTGTGAGCTTTCCTCCAACCCTGGAACTCGGGAATAATTTTCTAACCGGTCCGATTTGGCCCGAGTTTGGAAATCTTAAAGAGCTTCATGTTTTGGATTTGAAATGTAATAACTTATCTGGTGGTATTCCTAGCACTCTGTCCCAAATGACGAGCCTCGAAACATTGGATTTGTCTTTTAATGATCTGAATGGAACGATACCGTCTTCTTTTAGTAGACTCAGTTTTCTGTCTGATTTCAATGTTTCTCACAATGCTTTATCTGGTGCCATTCCTGGTGGAGGCCAATTTCCCACTTTTTCCAACTGGAGCTTTGTTGGCAATCCTGGTTTGTGTGGGGACCATGGTTTTCGTCCTTGTATGGATTCTAGTGAAGTCCCAGAGTTTGAGAAAGCGAAGAAACGAAGGGCCAATACCATAGCAATGGGAGTTGGAATTGGTGCAGGAACTGTTATTCTTCTAGCTCTTGTCTGTTTAATTGTCTTTCTTCGCTCAAGTCGGAAGCAAGTTGTGGATGAAGAAGAGGAGCATTCTGAGAAGCATCTGGAAGAAATATCAAGTCTTGTTATTCTGTGTCAGAACAAGGACGATAACGAAAATGAAACGATTTTTCTTGATGACCTCTTGAAAGCAACCAACAATTTCGACCAGTCAAACATCATTGGTTGTGGGGGTTTTGGCCTGGTTTACAAGGCTGTTCTCCCTGATGGGAGAAAAGTGGCCATAAAACGACTCTCGGGCGAGTATTTTCAGATAGAGAGAGAATTCCAAGCTGAAATAGAGACCCTTTCAAGAGCTCAACATCCAAATCTTGTTCATTTACAGGGATACTGCAAGTACAAGAATGATAGGCTTCTAATATACACATACATGGAAAACGGGAGTCTTGATTATTGGTTGCATGAGAAAATTGATGGGCCCACATCATTGGATTGGGAAACGAGGCTTCAGATTGCGAAGGGGGCCATTAGAGGCCTTTCTTACCTGCACCAATCTTGTGAGCCTCGTATACTCCATAGGGATATAAAGTCAAGTAATATTCTCTTGAATGAGAAATTCGAAGCTCATTTAGCTGATTTTGGGCTTGCAAGGCTAATTCTTCCTTATGATACTCATGTCACGACCGATCTCGTTGGAACTTTAGGGTATATTCCTCCGGAATACAGTCAAGCCGCTGTGGCAAGTTACAAAGGAGATGTGTATAGTTTTGGTGTTGTTCTTTTGGAGCTTTTGACCGGAAAAAGGCCGATGGATATGTGCAGGCCTAAAGGGTGTCGGGATTTGATTGCTTGGGTGAGAGAAATGAAATCGGAGAAAAGGGAAACCGAAGTGTTTGATCCATTTGTTTATGACAAACAATATGCTGAGCAAATGCTAACGATTCTTGAAATCGCTTGTCTTTGTTTGAGCGAGAACCCAAGGTCGCGGCCATGTACGCAACAGCTGGTTTCGTGGATCGAAAACATCGGTTCGACAGCCAAGAATCAAGAGTAAGTTCTTGGTTTTTTTCTTCATATTTATTCTTGTATATATAAATTGCTCACATTAGTTTAATTGTGGAGGGATTACTCCAAATGTCTCATGCATTTGCAGGGATCTGAAATAATGTTAGACCTGCCTTGTGATGGCATTAGAAATCTTTGTGGCCTTATGGTCATGGAAAAGAAGAGTGAAATGAACATACACTTTTGTTCTTTTGACACATTAATTTTGTGGGATCTTTGTAGTTTTCAGTGGCAATTGATAATTGATCATAAAATTTTAACTCAAATTGAAGGTGCTGAAATATTCTCTATATTTTCCATTTCTCTTGCGCATATATTCTCCATAGATTTAATTGCATCCAGACTCCCAAATTAAATGGGATGATTACAAGTAATACCCAACTGGTAGATATAATTATACTTTGCAAATATACCCCTTTTTTTACGTAATTAATATATTTTATCTGGGAGTTATACGTAATTAATGCATTATTCTTGCGGCTTATGTGTAATAAAAAATTTCTGAGTAGGGTACAATTATAATTATACCAAGTGGTGTAGTTAAGTAGTTTAGCGGTTTGACGTTATGTTAATTTAACTAGAAGTCTCGAGTTCGAGTTCTTAGGAACGCAACTACCATTGATAGGGAGAGTTTTACGCTCTAAGTGGTCCGTCTCCATTCCACTCATAAAAATGGCAAAATAAAATAACATCTAAATAGGGGCTAGACGTAATTGACCCATTCTCTATATATTTCCTTTCCTTTGTCTTTATTCTTTCTTGATGAATAAATTAGTGTAAGGGTAAGTTGGTATTGGGTTGACATCCAAGAATTCTTGAATGTTACAAGTTACAACATTGTCAACAGTTGATTTGTCAAGGTTCAAAAATCAGCATTTGCAATTTTCTCTTCTTTTCATATTGTGAAAGTCTAAATTCTTAGTTGTTCAAAAGTCACAAGTCTAGAAAAATGTACTATTCAATAAGCATGATGAAAGTGATTCTAGGGAAATTCTTGCATGAGTCGGGTGTGGGTCCCAATTCCTACATCCTGCTCTAATACATGATTAAAAAAATATTATTTTTTTTATTCTTTTTTTAATCATGTATTAGAGTCGGGTGTAGGAATTGGGGCCCACACCCGGCTCATTCAAGAATTTCCCAGTGATTCTAAGGTCTTTTGGTAAGGTGGCATATCGTTGGCTCAATATCTCTACAACATTATTTAAATCCTACAAGTCATACTTTTAGTTTGAAGTATAATTTTTAGGGTTAATTACATTTAGCCTCTTTGGAGTTTCAAATATTATATTTTGGTCCTTTTTAAAAATTATAAATTGTATCATATCAGTTTTTCGTTAAAAAAGTATTTTTTAGGGCAATAATAGGCGGCCGGATCGTTAAAAAAGTATTTTTTAGGGCAATAATAGCGTGTGTTTAAAAAAAAGAAATTGACAAAAATATGGCATTAAATTATATCACATAAATAAGAAATGTGGCTGGATTAAGAACCATATACTAAAAAGGTGAGTCTAGAACTGTGACTATGGTGGTTGGCAATAAACCCTTTTGCCAATTTATTATTCATTCAAATAATGCCTTTTTTTTTTATTTGTTTGAATGCTGCCTAGTTGATTAAGGCTATGAAAAAAGACATAATATTAATAAATAATGCGTGTGCATTATTGAAAGGGATATCTTTGTAATTTTGTATTAAAATGTCTTAGATTTGAAACTTTTTTGGAAGTAAACGGAACATTAAATAGCAAAAAGAGGGGAACAAATATCTCAAGTATAATCTATCATATCTTAGTGGACATCTCGATGTATGAATATAATAATATAAACACGACACGATATGAATATGATAATATAATTTTTTTTTTAAAAATTTTACGTAAGGAGTGTCGAATACGGTGTCCGACACGATATGATATGATAAAATAATATTTTTAGAAGTGTTCATGCATAATAAACTATAACGCATACTTGTTTAAACGAAAATGTTATAAAATTCACTCTTAAGAGTTTTAAACAACTCATACTTATTTAAATGGAGATATTATCAAAGTTCACTTTTAAGAATTTTAAAAATTACAAGCTATTTGGTTTCATCAAGATTTAGCTGATTTTAATTATTAACTTTTTATTTTTATTTCTGACTTTTATGTTATTTTTAAATTTTCTTTTTTTCAAAATACTCACTGCTATTTTATTATTTTATTTTCGACTTCGACAAAAGCATAAGATTTTATTTATTTATTTATTTTTGAAGTAAGCGTCCAAAATCCATTAAAAATCTAGATAATATAAATATCCACATCTCAATTCTCATGAACAACTAAAAAGGGAGCATAAACAATACTTAACATGCTATGCATTATTTTTCAATGTTATTATATTTAATATGCTTTACATATAGAACATACAATAATTGAAAACTGGCGAGGTTTCTTAAGAGAATAATATTTAAGGACATCGTTAGGTATAATGTCACATGTATGACATTATATTTAAATTTATAGGATTATTAGTTTAATATTAAGGTTCGAAATAAATTTATAATTGATATGATTTTGCTTTCGAGTTCGATTTGGTTCGATCGTAAAGGTACAACCACCACCTCAAAGGCTAAAACGAACACACATGTTCGATTTTGTCCATAATTTGGTTAAAGCTCATGGAGTATTCATAATTGTTCTACGCTATAATACACGAACACTTTTAAAAATATCATTTTGTTATATCGTGTCGTATCAAATACTGTGTCCGACACTTCTCAAGTAAAAAATTGAATAAAAAAATTCTATATCATCGTATTTATATCGTGTGGTCTCCGTATCGCCAGGTCCGTACATCATTGGTCCTAAGGTACTCTCATGTTAGTTCATGTATTCCTAGACATTACTAAATGGTAATCATAAAATGCTATTACTTCAACATGTTTGTAGTTATTCTAATTTCCATCATTAGTTGATCATTCTACTCCAAAACAATCAAAACCAATGGCTAAACACAATCTACAAAGCACCAAAAGAACACAATCAAAGTCCTCCAAAAAAGAACCCTACAAATCAATCCCCTAATCATAACATTCAATTAAAGTCCTCTTCCAAGAAAAGAAAAAAATAAAAAACTTACAAATTTCAAAAAATACACAAACAACCAATTCAACCTCAAGAACCCCCTCCTCATATGCTCAAGTGTTCTTCCCTTGGCAAACTCTGGACAGTATCAGACCACCTTCCAGGAGAATGATCACTACTGTTATTAGAAGACAAATGTGCTTCATTTCTCACTTCTCTAATCATCCTCAAAACCTCCCTCATAACCGGCCGACTCTCCGGTCCCACGCTAACGCAAGCCATGGCCACATTCAGAAGGGCGGTAAGTTTCTCCTCAGACGCTTCGTTACTAGAAGAACCGTTATCGCCTGACTCAATCTCCTCTTCGCGAACCGACCGAACCCACATGGGGATGTCCGATCCATATTCTTGCACGAGATCTTGGAACGGGGTTTTTCCGGTTAGAAGCTCTAAGAGAAGAACCCCAAAGCTGTACACATCTGCTGGTTGCGTTAGTGGTTTTCTTACATCCCGGCATTCTGGAGCTCTGTAGAAGAGGGAAGAGGCATTTGATTCTTCAGGGGAGTCGGGGTTGCGAAATGGGCTCAGCCCGTAATCGGTTAGGCAAGATTCGAAGTCGGGGCCCAGTAAAACGTTGGTCGATTTGAGGTTTCCATGGGTTAGGCCGGGGTTTTGGTGGATGTAGAGAAGTCCGGCGGCTAAATCCTCTGCTATTTTGAGACATGATGTCCAGTGGAGTGGCTTTGAACCACCTGCTGCTCTTGATCCTGCAAAAGAAGTAATTTTTAGCTGTTTTTCTGAGACAAGGCTTGAATCAAGGGCTTCTTTTAAGTTGATTGATCGGGAAGATATCAAATTACCCAGCTGCTATATTTTACGGTTAATTACAAATACCCCCTAAGGTTTGTCTCATTTACACAAAATCCCCTCTTGTTCCAAAGCAGAAAGACTAGTAGATACGGACATAATTGCTATAATGAGACAAGATTTGCAACTAGAACTATATTATGTGTGAATCAACCAGTATTCGAAAAGGGTACAGAGGGAAAAAATAAGACAAGAAGAAGTCAAATAGTGAGGCTTAAGAATTAATAACATAGAAAATATGATTCTTTTAGTAAACTTGAACTTCAAAATGATAAGTCATTTTCAGGTACTAACACCCTCTAAGATTTGCTTTATTTATAACCCCGACAGTTCTGAAATAGGGGTTCAAGCCATTTTCACAAAGTCCTCCAAAAAAAACTAGAACCCATGATCCATGTAGTAAGTTTAAACTTCAAAATGATCATTTTTTCAGGTTTAATTACAAATAACCCCCAAGTTCATCTCATTTATGCAACATTCCGTCACACTAAAAACAACATCAAACCCAATTACTATATCACAAACGAACAACGAAAAGAAAATTATCCTTAAAAGCGAAAAGAACATACCATGTATGAGGGAGAAGAGACTGCCGTTGGGGAAATAATCATACACAAGTAGTCTTTCCTCCTTAGCCTGAAAATAAGCTCTGAGCGGAACCAGATTAGGATGCCTTAATCTACCAATAATCTCAATATGTCTCCTAAATTCCTCCATTGTTGGAAACCTTCCATCTTTCAACCTCTTAACAGTTACAATATACCCCGACTCCATAACCGCCTTGTAGGTGCTCCCAATAGTCCCTCTTCCCAATGTCTCAGCCGAAGCCTTCAACAAATCCTCCAAAGTATAACTCATTTGCTGATCCCCCGGTCCGAGGAACACCAAACTACCTAGACCCTCACCCCCTTTGTCCCAATCGAACCCTTCATTGTTATCATCGCGACCCCCACTACCCACCCCCCCACTAGTTGCCCCCTCAACCCCACTTCCAGCCCCGACTTTACTCCCTGCCTCATTTTTCTCATTCTTTTTCCTCAAAAACACGAGCAAGATTATTAATGTGGTGCATAATAAGGCAAATCCACCAACACTCAAAGCAATTATCAATACGAGTTTCTTATTCCTCTTCCTATGGGGCCTGACATCACTAGGGACAACCGGATATGACGGACTAGCGGATGGAGTAATAAAACTGCAAGGTTTCTGAATCAGCTCCCCACATAAGTCAAAGTTAGCAGCATAAGAGGATCCATTGAATTTGGACAACGCTGACGTTAACGGTATTCTCCCAGAGAGGGAATTATTCGACACATTGAAGAATCTCAAGCTAGATTGGTTAAGAGGCGGTATGTTGCCACTCAACAGATTGTCTTGCAAATAAAGCACATATAATCTGCTCAAACCAAGGAAAGACATTGGAATCGAACCTGTCAATCTGTTACCGGCCAAAACAATGACTTTAAGGCGGTGCATTTTAGCAAGACTAGTTGGGATTTCTCCTGAAAGCTTGTTGTTGTTGAGGTAGAGGGATTTGAGATTAGTGAGGTTGGAAAACTCTGGAATATTTCCGGAAAGGGAGTTTTCTTTGAAGCTCAAGACTCTTAACTGATCCAACTGATTGATGCTTTTTCCATCTATTTTGCCACTTAGATTGAACTTCTCAACAACAAGCTTTATGACTCGCCCATTTAGGCATTCCTTAACACCTTCCCATTGGCATACATCATTTCCTACTCCCCATCGAAGAACACCTAAAGGGTCTATTGAGGCTCTCAAGGCCACAAGGGATTCTGCATCCCCTGATCTTACTTGTGGGACTAATGCAGCCAACAGTAAGAACCATAACGAAATTAAGAACAAGAATGAGGGAAAGGGACTGTGATTGTACCTGGATTGCAGTGCACCATCCATGGAATGAAATTTTTTGAAGTGGGGAATGATTAAAATGACAATATATCTAGAAAAAATGAAGTCTTGATACGATTTCCATGATTAAAAAAGAGGGGAGAAGTAAAGGGTCATGATTAGTTGGAAATCATCTTTTGATCAATACTAAACACCTAGAGAATCTTGATTGGAAGGGGATTTTTCACAAAAGGCAAATGGCTTTCTGTCTTTAGCTTTAAAATAACTACACTCAAGAATACCAAAAACTTCAGATCTGGAACTACAACCATCATCAGTGGGGAAGGGTGTGGCATAAGAATGCTGTGAATCATTAGGGCTAATATGAAGAAGAGTAAAGTAGGCGCCAATTAGTGTCACCATCAATGCTTTAGGATCACTGACCCCATCACAAATTTAGCTTTACTAAGACAGTTCATCCAAAAAATAAAAGGGCTGAGAGAGAAATGAAGAACAAACAAAACAACTCACTAGAGTCAAGAAATGGGAGTGCAATTAATGAAACTCCATCTACTCCCTGAGCATTCACTAGTCATGACTGCTTTCTCCCTTTATGAGTGAACTCAACTGCACACACACACACACACTCTCTCTCTCTCTCTCTCGATTAAAGAATAAGTGGGCACTTAAGCATTTCTCGGATTTCTTGAAGCTTCACGTGAAATTAGATACCCAAAAAAAGAAACCCTTTTTCTTGTTTTCTCCTCCTTCTTTTTCAAGACAATGATTGGCTCATACTGAAAACCACACTCTCCATTGTTGGCACCAGAGAAAGAAACTACGCATGCCCACTTCACAAATCACACTGGACCGCTAAAAGTCCATTTCTTTAGAGAAGATCTTTGAATGCCGAAGAAAATGCTTCATTTATAATTCCCAGCGACCCCAGCCATAATCTTTCATGCTTCCATAACTAATGCACTCTTTCAAGTTTATGCAACGTTTCCAATTTTCTTCCTTTTCGGCACCAAAGAGCATTGAATAACACAGCATAATTGATCCACTGTATCAATGTAATAATTCAAGAGAGAGAGAGTATAAGGGCAAGCGATCTTTGATTTTTTAACTCCCAGAAATGGGAAAGGAGTGAAGAAATTAATAAAAGAAAGAGAGCAGCACAGTAATAAATGAATTTAGGTAAGCGACACGGGGTTTCCATCTCTTACATAGTTACATCACATGACTGTCTTGAAAAGCATGAAGGAAATATAGTTGTTTGTACTAAAATTTCATTATTCATCATAATATACATAAAAGTATGGTTAATGCTATTTAACGCAGTTTTATTTCATGAATTCATCCACTTCATTGAATATATATTACCTAATTATCTACATACTTCTATGATATTATTTTATCTTATTGAATATTCGTATCAAATACTCGGTATTAAAAATTGGGTACGTGATAAAATTAGAAAAAAAAAATACAATACTATATTTCTATCATATTAGAATTTAGTTAGGATAGAAGAAATCCGAAATAATATGTATGCATGATGCATTTATATATGTAGTGGGAAAATCATATTTTGCAATGTTTAGAGATGGAACCAAAATTTTAGATACGGGGAAAACGAACTAAAATATCAAAAATAGAGAGAACAAAATCTTAAATTAGGAGACACAAAAATATAAATATTTTAAAAAATATTGACGGTGTGTGATTTGATGTCACTGCACAACCATTCAAAGTTTGTTTGTGTGGGAAATATCGAGCGGTGAGAGTTTAAAATTATAGAAGAAATAACTTGCTCCGAGTAATGATGGGTTTTTTCCTACTAGGACAAACACACATTAGAAGATCAAACTGAAAAATATAGGGGGATACCCAATTTTGACTTTTCGACTTTCAAATCAATAAATTTTATATAAAAATTTAAGTGGATTTAGAGGAAAAAGTATCAAGATTGTTTACCATGTAAGTTGAGGTTACTATAACTTATATAATAGTAAGACAAGAGTATAAACAAAAGTATTTTCGTAATTCAACTACTTGCAGGTATAAGGATCGTTGATCTAAACGCGTCGCCCAATGAAATAGCGCTAGGGTTAAAGCAACCGTGAGTTTGCAAAAAGCAACTCAGAGATGGTGACGAAGTGCGAACAATCATGCACGGAGCATCAAAAAATGTATTGGGCTTGTTCGAGAGATATATATATCCTTCGGAGGGGCGAGGAGAAGTTTGGCCCTTAGGCTGGATCCCTGGGATACAAGCCCGATGGATGATTGGCAATGAGGCACATGAGGCTCGACGACTGAGCTGTGCCTTCGTGCAAATCCTATATGTTAAGAATAGGAATTATATCAGGCTGGATCTTTTGTTCGCATAACGCGTCTTTATTGGATTTGAAATATTGACGTGATATTACTTTATTTGATTACATCAAATATATATTTAAAGAAAAATCATAATGGGAGCCCATTTGACGCATTCCTATTCATTTCAAATAACGATCACATAGTAATTTTGGAAGAAAAAATAAGTAATATATTTGTATTATGTCATAATCGTATCATTGTTTCTGTAGATTATTATACACTAACACCCATTTAGAATATAACTTAAAATACTATGATACATTTATATTATGCATCCTTAATCCTTATTATATAAATTATGGCTCATTATTTTTTCTAGATGTTCTAAAATAAATTTTAGTTTTCTCCGATACTTTTTTTTCAAAATCCCGTGTTTGAAAGGGGAGTTTTGAGAAAACTCCCTATGGGTTGAAAAAAATTTTAGTTTGCTCCCCAGATCTAAAAAAATTTTAGTTCACTCCCCAATTCACATGCATAATTTGAGTTAGCTCCCCAATTTTGGGGGCAGATACCACATATGGCGATTTAGATACACCATATGACGAATTAGGTACACGATTATGCATGTTTAATAAAACTCAAGAATCGTGTACCTAAATCGTCACATGGTGTATCTAAATCGTCATATGTGGTATCTGCCCCCAAAATTGGGGAGCTAACTCAAATTATGCATGTGAATTGGGGAGTGAACTAAAATTTTTTTAGACCTGGGGAGCAAACTAAAAATTGACTATATAATTGGGGAGTTTTCTCAAATTACCCCTATTTGAAATTCTAAATGGTGTTTTCAAAAAAAAAAGAAATTCTAAGTGGTCCGTTCTATTATATAACGTTAAACATTGTTCTCATAAACTACAAATTTAAATTTCTTATATTTGTCCCACACGTTCAAATTAATTTGGAAATACTTTATATGTCAGGAATCAGGATATGATATGTTAGGGTTAGCATACTTTTTTTTTTTTTTTTTTTTTTGGAAACCGGCAGCGAGCCGTAGGGAGATTAACGAGGACCCCCCCTCATAAATAACCAACCAAACCAGAGTAGTGAATACAAATGTTCATGATCCACGGATCATTAATGCTATTCAAGCTAGGGTGCCCACGGTAGATAAAAACAAACAAAGATCGGGCACCGAACACGAGTCTAACTAAGAGGAAAGAATAAGCAAGCACAGCGCCATGCTCCTCGTGATTCTCTTTCGGGTCCTTGCCCCTCATGCTAGGCGCGGTCCTCGGATCATCTGTTGGTCCCCATGTGGGACGCCCAGCCATCCGGGCAGAAACAATACGAATCAAGTAAATCCGCATCATACAACAGTTGATCACAAATGCTCCGCTAGCGTCCACAGGGCTCTTATTGTTATTGATAGGTTGGCGTCGGTCAACGTAAACGAAGAGTCCGTCAATTACATAGTAACTATCTGGCCACTTAATGAAGCTGAAGCTCCAGTGACTCCGTTCGTCCAGAATGTTGGTGTAACGGCTGTACCACCTAGTATCCTGCAATTCAAGGGAAAACTCGGCCAACCAAAGATCAAGTGCATTAATTGTTCTGAAATTCTTAGCTAACAAGAAGGTCCAGTTGCTCATACAAGAAACATGATGTACCTGGTAAAGAATCGGAAGAGCATACTCACCTGTAGTCTGCATTGCCAAGTGTCACAGTACCTCCCGCGGGTACTTAATTGTGGCCTCGTCGAATGATAGCTAACCTCCATGAAATCTGGAACTATCATAGAACATAGTATTTCTATTACGAATATTTGGCACCATCTGCTTATCCAAGGCTATGATACCGACAATCTTCCCATTCATTGGCATTTCCGGATACGACCATTCTACCTGTTCAGCAGCTCCTTGTTTCGCCAGAGAGTCCGCCGCCATATTTCCTTCTCTAAATATGTGAGAGATAGTCATATTCATAGTTCGTGCGCCGTTCCTAACTTCTACGATATCTCTCTGAACCTTATAATTCCCAGACAAACCGCGCTTCATTGTGGACTCGACGGCCGTAGCATCCGTCTCGATCCAAAGATTTTTGCAGCCCAGCAGTACCGCGTTGGTAACCCCTACCGCAATGGCCTTCATTTCCGCTTCCAAGTTTATAGCATGACCTATGCCACGACTAAAAGCACTTATAACCGTACCATTGCTATTCCGAATTATTCCACCTATTCCTGAGGGTCCTGGGTTACCACGAGATGCGCCGTCTGTGTTCAGTTTCCACCATCCCACCGGAGGACAGAGCCATTTAACCATCACCGGAGGTTTCAGTTTCACTCTATGCAGCGTGATACCGAATTTCATGGCGACATGTATATCTCCAATCCACCAGTCCCTGCACAAAAGGCCCGCATGAGATAGTTGGAACACATGAAGTTTTACTCTACGGATGATATTAAGGTAAGAAAATCTACTCCCTTCGTGTTTAGTGTTGTTGCGCTCAAGCCAAGCATACCACCAAATTAGGATAGGAATAACAATGCGGATGTGTTTCTTCTTGCTGTAAAGTGAAGAATTGATCCAGCTATGCATAACCTGAATAATCGTGCCTGCGGTCTGGATTTTTCCGAACATTTCCCCAAAATATTCCCAAACCTTCCGTATACTATCTCCGTGCAGGAATATGTGATCCTTTGTTTCCCTGTTAGCGCAACACGCACACTTAGACGGCACGGCAAAGCCTTTCCGTTCAAGTCTATCATCTAATGGAAGCCAATCCCCTAACAACCTCCAGATGAAAATTTGTATGGTTGGGGTAAGGTTGCAGCTCTAGATGGACTTCCACGTCTCAGACGTTTCCCTCTTTTCTCGATTAGCATGGTAAACGGACTTGATAGAAAATTGCCCATTCTGTTCGAGATTCCAAAAGGCTCTATCCGAGTTCCCCTGTAAGATTGGGACGCTTTCAATCTGCCTCGCTAGTTGTGGGCCAACATAGGTCTGTACCGTTTGTCTGCACCAATTTGAACCGTTCCAGAAGAGATTAACCCGTAAATCAGCCTCCATGCCTGGCCGAATTTCCATCAGTTTCTTTCCTTCAAACCATCTATCCTCTGCAAAGGAAATATTACCGTTCCCCAAAGTCCAGTTAATATGCAGTTCCGCCTTCCCTCGCACGTTGCATAACCGACGCCATGTATGCGAGTTTCTGTTGGAGACAGGGGCTATGTTTGGATGGTGTCCATCACAATACTTGCTTCTCATGTAATTGGCCCAAAGAGTGTTAGAAGTCCTAAATCTCCACCAGAGCTTGTGGGAAAATGCCTCAATCAGATCGTGAAAGTTTCGGACTCCCAAGCCCCCTTCCTGGGTGGGATAGCATAGGCGTTCCCAAGAGGTCCAATGGATTTTTTTGGCTTCAGAGCTGCTGCCCCAGAAGAATCCATTGAAGATTCTATCCATGCGTTGAAGGACAAACTTTGGTGGCTCCAAGATTTGCAAAGTATATGCTGGAATGGAATACAAGACCGTTTTGATAAGTTGAAGTCTGCCACCGTAGGATAGTTTGGCTGATTCCCATCCCGCCAATTTCGATCTGAGTTTGGCGATAAGCCCGTCGAACATAATGATTTTCCTACGTCCCCCAAACAATGGGGCTCCAAGATAGGTGATCGGTAAAGACTCACGCTTGTACCCGAGCACCCCTCTAACTTCGTTCGCCGCCTCGTTTGCATCCCTTCCTACTATGAACGAACTTTTCGCCACATTAACCCTCTGTCCGGACGCAGTTTCATATGTGTTCAATATGTCCATGATTTGAATGAGGGAGCTGTGTTTGGAGTTAGTGAATAAGATGGTATCATCAGCGTATGAGAGGTGGGTAACTGCCACGTTAGTCGTTTCCCCATATTTACTTGTCGGGTCCCTTGTTGCCAATCTGTTCAGAAGGATGGACAGAAAATCTGAAGCTATGACAAAGAGTGAGGGCTATAGCGGATCCTCTTGTCGAAGGCCCTTCGTCGAATGAAAATAACCGGATGAAACCCCATTTATCATAACCGAGAACCAGCAATTGTTAATACAATGATTTATCATGTCCACCCATAGATCAGGGAATCCTTTCCTCCGCAGCATCTCAAGCAAGAATTTCCACTCAATCCGGTCATAAGCCTTTTCCATGTCAAGTTTTATCACAACGTTTTTCGTCCTCCCTTTTCTATCAATCCCATGTATCAGCTCCTGGGCTAGCAAGATGTTATCTGCTATATTTCTGTTCTGAACGAAACCACTTTGATTTGGAGCAAGAATTTTTGGTAAAAAGGAAGCAAGCTTGTTGTTAAGGAGCTTCGTAATGATTTTGTTTGAAACATTACATAAGCTTATCGGCCTGTAGTGGCTCCAATGTCCTGGGTTGTCCACTTTCGGGATTAACACCACGGAAGTGGAGGTGTATGCCTTTGGAAGCATGGCTCCCGAGAAGAAGGCTCTCACTGCGTCGTAAACATCATCCCCGATTACATGCCAAAAACGTTGGTAGAACCTCGCTCCGTAGCCGTCCGGGCCTGCAGCACTATTTGGGCTAATATCAAACACCGCTGCTTTAACCTCGTCTTTAGTAGGCAGAGCACAAAGCGATTTCCCATCTTCCTCTGTTAGTACCCTCTCTACCGATTCCATGTTGTGTGCCAGCCCTAAGTCACGCCCCCCCGAGGTGGAAAGCAAATGCTCAAAATAATTGTTGGCTGAGTTCCGAATTTGTTGCGGGCTTTCAATGTGATTTCCGCCGTCATTTATAGCCTTTATGTTGTTTCTGAACCTTTTCTTCTTGACCATGGCATGAAAAAATTTTGTGTTCCGTTCACCCTCTTCCATCATCCCCGATTAGCATACTTGGAGGATTATATTTACAATTATCAATATGATATAGGTATTTTTGTAATTACATCTAACTTGGACGGGCGTGGATGTAATTAAATATAACATTATTGCATGTCCTTAGCCTGACAGACACATGCTTCAATTTAATAATTTATTTATTAAAATAAAATAAGAAAACAAATATTCCAACTCATTTTTGCTGACCACTTATTTAGGCACATTTTAGACCTTAGATCCAATTTTGTAATGCTACATATGGTTTGATTTCAAATTCTTTTATAAACTCCATACCTTATCAATAGTTGCAATTTTTAATTCAATATGACCAAATACTTAGAACTCTTTTAAGCATTAAAAAAGTGGGGAAGAAAAAGAAAAGAAAAAAATTAAAAATATATATAAAAGAAGTTATGATAAGGTCTATATACAGCCAACGCTATGTTGATGTATCGAGATGAGCCACTAGATCCCTTAAGCATGTAAAACTCAGTTTTATAAGTGGAGCAACTGAATTAGAAGAGTATCTCTACATCGGGCCTCTATAATACTCAAATTCTAGAGAAAAATGGAATGGTAAACTCAAAAAAAAAAAAAAAAAAAAAGAACCATATAAACTCACAAATGGTTTAGATTAGTTGTTCGATATCATGTTAAATCAATTAGATGAATCGTCTTTGGATCTCTGAGCAAGAAAGTTTTATACCGTAATTGTCTGACCCCTTCGAATTCCTAAATAGTACAGTATAATAGTATGATCGTGCTCGAACTCATAAATGCCTGGTGTTGAAATAAATAAATAAATAAATGTGGTCCATATATGTTGATACAAATGGAATCTACATGCTAAATACAAAATTGCTTTTGTGTGGAATCGGTATAATATCCGTGGGACAAGAACCAAGGGAAAATTGTGGGTGACCACAATCATGGTACTTAGGTTGATAATTAATCTTAAAGGAAGAGAAACCCATGAATTTGGTATAAATCACTTTTGTCTTTTCATACTTATGGTATCATGTAAGTGCATCTGAACACCTCACATGATCGTATTATCTTACCAAATTTTTTGAATTCTCAAAAGCTTATAAACTTTTACAACTTATAATATATATATGTGTGCGTAAAAAGCTACCCAAACACATTTCAAGAGCTTATAAGTAAGTTGTTTAAAAGTGTTATAACTTATAAGCCTACTTAAAACACCCCTGGAGATATTCCCTTCTTGAATCTCTTTGGTTGAACCAACTTATGATATACGGATACGAACATGATCATATGAATATAACACAATACAAATACCCCGATATAATTTTTTTTTTCAATATCTCTCAAAATATTCTACACGAGTCTAACTTATCGTTCTCGAGTCGAGACTTTTTCGACAAGGATGATTTTTCAATGTAAGACTATAGTGCTCCTTACGGACAATCTTTATGCTATAAATAGATTTAGAAGTCATCTCAAAATTTATTTTTCAACGGATTATATCCACTAATCTTGCAACGCTATACACGTAAGTTATACCTGCAAACTCAACGCAATAAATTCTCCATGTGTTCTGAGTCTGGACACAAAGTGGGGACGTTAAAGCATCTTAATTCTTGCATCAATATTTATAAGCCTCGGGTGTACCTATGAAAATTTAGAAGTCCTCTGCTCATAAATAAATATTGCACCACCAAGTGTGTAAATAAATGAAACAATTTCCCTTTTCCTCTAATTATTTCTCTTTTTGGCAACTTTATTTTCCCTTGTTCTGGACATCTACTTAGATTGAAAACAATGAATTTCTTGCATAAATGATATGAATCCAACATGAGAGAGAGAGAGAGAGAGAGCATAAAACTTGAAGGTCAAGAATTAGTTAGAACAGATGACACAATTTGGGCCTTTACATTTTAACTATGTCCATCATTCACAAAAAAAGAACTACAAACTGTTAAGTGAGAGATCAAGCTGACACTCACAGGGTTGGAATTTTGCCCATATGTAAGGCCAGGACTCTCGAGAGTTTCGCACTCCGGTTTAGTTTTCGGGTAGGAAGTAGTCTTCAGACCTAAATGCTCCATATCCCAACCCTGCACTTGTTATGGTTTATTAATCACCTACTTTCATTCACCGGATCGGATGGTACTGTGTGATGCCGCGTTTTGGAGGCAATTTCCTCAAAATGAAAAGGACGAGTGATGAAGGTAAGATCTCCACTAGCTGCAACATAAACAAAAACCAATTCTAATGTTCAGACATACTAAGAGAAAAGTTCGACAAGATACAGGGAACTAACCAAGAATCATAAAATATATTAACTATTCCGGAGGTCTCGTAAAATCAAGCAGAGCGTGTAAAAAAAAAAAAAAACAGCAAAGACCATTTAGTTTACGCAGATTTTCTAGATTATATTGGATTCATTTTATTTGAGGGTACCTTATCTAGCCCTGAATTTTTTACAGCTTCATATGATATAAAATCTTCATTTGATGAACATTTATCACTGGGGAGTTAAATTCCAGCTAGGTTTCTTGAGCTCCTCAACTATATAGGCAAAAGATGGCAGGTTGAGAAGATCTCCGGAAATTGACAACTGCTTAAGAACTTATTTTGATTTTGACTTGTAAGATCCTAAACGTGGTAGATTATTAATCTCTCTTCAGCATATCAATCAATTGGTTCACAATATATTGAACGCTGATAGTAACTAAGTTGCACCCAATTACCACTGACAACTGATGAAGATCAAGTTAAAAAAGGATCAGTTCGTTTGAAAGGCTGATAGCTGGCTTGCCCCGTTAACTCTCAAATCAAATTTGCTAAATTTCAACCATATTTGACTTACCTCCAAATTCCCTCATGTATAGAGTGATCAAGTACTATACCAAGTTCACTCAAATCTCAATTTATGATTAAAAAGGAAACAAATTTCAGAAATAGCACAGCAACAATAGAACAGTATTGACAGGCAGCATTCAGTAAATGACAACTATAGATTATGAACAATCCTGCATTTGGATATCATTAACACGTGTAATGTGCCATCAAAAGTGACTGCAAAACCACCGTAATCCTGTAGGACAGCCTATAAGAGCATCAATCTGAATTAAATAGAAACACCTCACAGCATCATATGTTTGAGAACTCACCAGGTAGTAAATAAAATTCAAAATAGGATGGTCCAGAACATCTAGGTCTGCAGCGTTGTCAAATGCATTAAAGCACATCTGTAGGATGACATGCAGTTGTCAAACAAATTATAAATAGTGTGGCGTCAGTCAAAGAAACAAGATTCAACAAATAAATGATCATCACAGTACAAAACGATATATTTAATCCTTTTCAAGCTTCGAGTCAACTGATTACTAAGCAAACAGAAGTTTTTTAGAACAGGCCTGGACTTACCATAATGCATCTGACGAGAAAACATGTAAAACAAATTGTGGTCACGTAGCCAACCTGTGTGAGAAAGAGATGATGAGAAGGCAAAAGTTAAAGCAGAACCTAGAAATTTTGAAAGTGGCAATCAGCTTAAGGCAAACCTCCTGCAACTTCTTGCGACGTCCTTTTGATTCCACAGGGAAACGTTGCAGCATTAAGAACAGCCTAAACAAAGAAAACATGGAAAATCAGGTCTACATGGATTTGTGAATGTCTCCAAGTAACAGAATTAATATACCAATTCCATAAAACCAATGGCCACTATCTCTATACTCTAAAAGAAAGAATCAGAAATATGCCAACCATAATTCTCTGAAGATCAAGAGAGACACGTTTCTGAGTAATATTGAAAGGTAAAGAAGCAAACACCAAACCTATGAGAACTAAATAAAATTATATTTTCTGGATGACATTTTACAACACCAAGTATGAATCCAAGGATGACAAAGGTATCATCTATGGGCGATTAACTTGACCCAAGGGTCAAACACCATTTAAAGAATGAGTTGATGAGAACCACGATCTTAAGACAAGAGGAATCAGGTACTTATGGACTGACAGGGCTTAGTATAAAGCAGTAGAAAGTTACCTGTTTGGACAAATGGGTTCACTATTAAAGATAAACTTAGGCACATTCTTTTGGATAATGACACATGGGCTCATCTCTATTGTGTGAGTGAAGGAATGAGGAACTCAACAAGAACGAATAGCACTTCTTAGGCTTTTAACATAAAAAACCTATAAGCTGGTTTGCCAAGCGTAATGGGAAGTTAATAATGTGTAATCAGAGAAGCACTATTATTAGTATCAGCCAGATAATGAAGAGAGGGAATTAGTTACCTTCCACCATAGAGAAGAAACCCCAGGGCGGCAAATAAGGAAACACCTGAGAAATGACAATTTTTTTACGCATTCTGGGAAAAATGGTACAACTAATGAATAAAAACTTCGCACAAGGTTAGGTAAAAACCTGCAAAGAACATCTTGGATAAAATTATAAGCGGACGAATGGGCTTCCACCATAATACAAACCATAGTATTATCTGCAACAAATCAGAAGAAGTGATTATGCCTTATCATATGTTTTTGGTTATGATCATCAGAACACACTTTGAATAAAGAAGATGGACGGTGTTGCAACCATAAGCAGCTACGCTCTCCAAGTTTATTTTAGACATCCTCCAAACACAATTACACTCTTATACTGTAATTGCAAGTTGACAAAACCTAATTTTACACAAGCGGCACAAAACTGGGTTCCAAGTTCAAGATCTGCATCATCTTGCTCATACTTATACTACCTTTCTTCCATAAAGGAGGTCTCTACTAATGCACTCATGATATTATCATGCTTATTTCTTTTCTCCCATCCATATTTGTTTGCGAAAAATTTCCAATAAGATGTTAATTTTTATGGCATGTCCCAGGTTTCATGGAAGTTTAATACAGACTACAGTACAAACAAGCATCCATTAACTTCCATCCATATTTCCAATTTGATCAGCTTATACTTGGAAAGCTTACTGGAGGGTCTACACTTTTATCCATAATATTGACTACAGCAGACAAAATGAAATGCAAGGGCACTCCAATGTCTCGGGCAAAAATTTGACAAACAAGAGATGTGATACAAAAATTTAATCACCCTATCTTTTCAAATTTTGAACACTTACAGATACAAAAGATGAACTTGATTTGATATTCACACAATACAGAGACAAGAATGTTCACCTGAATGGCATATACAACACCATTTACTGTGTAAAAACTAGGTCTCAGCCCATCAGTAGATACAGCACGAGCCTGCCAAAATTGTATATAATAAATGATAAAGCTACATTGAAGTCAAAATCAATGGTAACTAGAAGAGCCTAATAAAGGAACTTGAGCTGACCTGATAATAAATTTCTGCCCAGAACAGTACAAGCAATGCATAAGTAGTGAAAAATGCAAGACTTGGCAAATCGAGCAAGATGTGTTGAAAAATCTATCCAAAATGAAAAGTTATATCATGAAAACTTAGTTATAAGATTTTAGGTTAAGACAATACACCAAGAACAAAAGTTGATACCCCCGGATTAAATTGTTGAACGTCTCGACGGAATGCAAACACCAAGCAGCGAACTGAACAAAACAAAACATTCCTTTGTAAGAGGTACAAAATTGTACGTTCAAAAGTACACATACTAATAACCATAAACTGAATATGTAAAGCACCAGTCACAAACCTCCATTGACCAAGAAATTCAGAAAATGGAATACTTTCTGGGTTGTCCATCCATACTCTGGTACTCTCAATTGTATCCTCACC
Source organism: Lantana camara (assembly GCA_037501455.1). Lineage (NCBI taxonomy): Eukaryota > Viridiplantae > Streptophyta > Magnoliopsida > Lamiales > Verbenaceae > Lantana > Lantana camara. The sequence continues at coordinate 117,340,182 of CM074857.1, forward strand.
AATTGCACCTATAAAAGAAGAAACGGAACCTTTCACTTAGGAAATAACATTCCACACCCTGTAAATACTACTACTGAGTAAAAAAGTTCATCTCCGTGAACTATTAATGTTCACACAGTCGCGTGGATGCAAAACTTGAGGATACTAAATTCCAGGATTTTATCAACAAAATTTTCCCCAATAATCCAAAAGTTGTTCCCTTTGCTAAAGCTTGACAACTTTAAAACATGGCGTAATCAATAAAACCAGACAGATATCCATCTAACAAAAAGCCACGAATACACGCACATAAACACGCATATCCGTGCAATTAAATCAAAATTTCAAAATACCCAACACCAATTTCACATCCGAACAGGCGAAACAAAAACACAATCTCAACCGTAAACAATTACCAGAGCAATAACGGCGACGATCCCATAAAGCACGGCGAGCACATGGAATATACGATCCTGCCACCCGGCGGACTCGTTAACAACATCCCACCAACTGGTTGCCTCCTTAAGGCGGAGCGCGACGACGGCCGCCGCCGCCTCCGCTGAAGGGCCCACCACCTCCGGCACCATATCCGGCGACCGCCGATGAAAAAGCGATCGAGATTTAGCGATTCCGCGGTCAAAGAAGGGATCAAAATGAAGGGGAACAGGTGCAGAAATCGAGGATTGTGGATTCAGGTGGGGATAATTGTTGCAAGAGCGGTGGAGATGGAGAAGGAGAAGAGAGTTGTATAGAAAGCGTCAACACGTGGATTGTGAGAGAGGTTGCTTTGATGGGGCGGTTTGGGATTGATTGTGTATCGAATTCTCTCGTCTCCCAACAACGCAGCAATTTTATTGTATTTCTTATTTTAATTTAATTTACCTCGGTTAATAATTTATTACCCTAATTATTGTATTTTTAGTCCTAAATTATGATTGTTACCCTAGTAATTGTATTTTTAACCCTAAATTATGGTTTTCAAATCTTTCTTTTTTTTAATATATAAATATAAATTATGGGGGTGGGAAATATATTTGAGATTATAGTAGCTCATGAATAATGATGTATTTTATTTCATTTTTTTAAATTTAATATCAATTATGGAGGTTATGTAAAAGAGTAAATTACATGGTAGAGACTTACGATATGATTGGTATGCATGAATGGAATAAGATAGGAAAGGAATGAACTTTGTAATGGAATGAATAAAGGAATTGAATGACTTTATTATGGCATTGCTATGATTGGTACGCCAAGTAATAAAGTTAGGAATGAAATAAAAATTTTATTAATGCATAGATTATGTATTAATTATTTATTATATTTAATATATTTCTTGACATTTAAAAATAAATTTTAATATAAATGTCAAAATTCGTTCTTTATAAAATATTTGAATTTATAAAATCTTATAAATAAGATAATATTTTGAACATGTTTTTTAAATATATAATATATTTATATTTACATATATTTGTTTTAATTTATTAAATTTTCAATGTGATTAATAGTATTTAATTTTTATTTATGAAAATAATAAAATATAATATGCATTTAACAAATATGTGGCGAAAATATAAAAATAATAACAAATTTTAAACATTGGGAATGGCTAATACCATGGGGGACCAAAGGAATGGGTAATCCCATGACCGTGGGAATAAACATTCTTAATCATGTTTTGGTACCAATCATGGGTTTAGGAATGAACGAGGCAATGCTCATTACATTCTCACCTCATTCCATCATACCAATCATGTTGTTTGAGAATTAGGAATATTTGTATTTGGACTCTATTAATTTCAAAAAAAATTCACCCCTTATATTAAGTACCACTTTTGTTGGCCTGTATTAGGAGAAAGGTTGTTTTGAATAAATGTTTGAAGTGTACTATTGGAGTTATTTATTATTATCACCACAAGTTTTAATGTCTGAGTTAGTTGTTACATAATTTAATGTTTGAAGTGTTCAATTTAATAAATTACTGGTACTATATGAAACTTTTTCATTTAAAATACTTAAGTTCCAATTAAAACCTAACGGGATTTGTTATCCATCAATAAAAGACAATGGACTAGTTTACGTTTTGGATTTGCTTTCCAATTGTATTAGATTAAGAATAGATTAACTTTTACTTATTTATCCTTCCATATGATCTACATTCATTCCTTATTCGCATTATATTGTTAATAATCATTTTTAGTTTGCGTGATGTGTTTCGTCCAACTCTTATATGATGTTTTCTATTTTTTGACTCGTATAAAAGGAAGGGATCCCAACAATTAGTCAAAAGTAGTTCGGTAAAAATCCGTTAATGGATTAATTTACAATAATAAAATTCTATTATTATATAGTCTGAGTGTTTTTTGTTCTGATCGTGGGATCTAATATAAGAGTTGGGAAATGAACGGTAGAAAAGAGTAAATTCCGTTATCATATAGTAAACTAGTTCATTGAGTAAAAAAATATATATTTTCTAGATCTAAACAGATGTTAAGAAACTAAATACAAATTCGTGTAGGTGTAGCCCTATAAGTTGTACATGTAATAAATTTGAATTTGGTTTTTTTTTTTTTTTTTTTTTTTGAAAGAAATAAATTTGAATTTGGTTAAAATTGGAATTTGAGGCGGCAACGCAAGGCATGATGTTGAAAAGTCAAAATATTTATGCTACGAAAACAAGAGCCGTCTTCTCATGCTTGGACTTTGATTGGGGTCATATTTCATTCATAGAATAGTCCCCATTGATAAAGCCATAAAGTGAAACTATTAAAACAATAATTTGAATTTAAAATTTGAGAATTCGATTGCTGGCTGTCACAACTAAGTTGAGGAAAATGCCAACTAATATATAGTTTAAGGAAATTCATCATGCCTATCTTATACTATATGTCACATAATGTACATAACATATATATATTTTAATCATGGTTTACAAATCACTCACATTCCATTTTCTGTTATTTTATTTTTATAGTATGATTGGAATAAAGAAATCGAGGGAGAATGAAATATAAATCAATGATTGATATACTCTATTTATAATAGCAGAATAGATTTGGGTTGTAGGTGTCTTGGTCCGGTGATGGTTTATATCATAAGAGGTAGATTTTACCTGATTCTCTAAGAGGTCAGAGATCTAATTCTTTAAAAATATGTTAAAGAGGATTTACTTGTCATACAATTTGAAATTAGTAAATAGGATATAGAATAAAAACAATAATGGATTTGAGTTTCAATTTGTATGTCACTTTAAATTAATATTATAGGGACCATTAAATGTAAGTTTTTTTTTTATTTTAAGCACACCCACAAAAATGGTAAGAGGGATATGTGGCCAAGAGTTATTGTTTTGAAAAAGAAAAGGAGAAAATTCCATTTTTAGTTTCACAGTTTATAGGGGTTTTTTTTTTTTCCGCTAGATGTTTAATTTTTGATCAATTTAGTCCCAAAATACAAAAAAAAAAATACACTTTTGGTCCCACACAGTATTAAAAGCCATTGGTTTCTCTTTTTGGTGGGAAATTTGCAATATCATATAGCTTTTTTGATTTATTTTAATATAACATTTATAATTAAAATATAAATATAATTTTCTTAATTTATTTTAAGGATAAATATCATATAAAAAATAAATAAAAATTCATATTGAATAACCATTTAGGCACTTCTAGTTCGTGCCCTCTTTTTTATTTATTTTATTTTATTGATGAGTGTTCTTAGTTTGTGTACTCAAATTAATAAATTGTCATTAATAAGTCAAAATAAATAAATAAAATTAATATACCTTTGAATGGGCTGATATGCTTCGGAAAACTTGCCCAAATTCTTCCAAAAATATTCATCACGAGCAAATTTCCCACGAAAAGAAAAACTAACAGTTCTTAACTCCGTTTGGGACCAAAAGTGCATTTTTTTGTGCTTGGGACTAAATTGATCAACATGAAAAATAAGGTTGAAAAAACGGCATCTTGGTTTTTATAACTAAAGAAACGTGATTTTGGGAGGTAATTTTAACTAATTAGTAAATTTAGTATACGGTCCTGATTAGAGGTTGTGAATTCGACTCTTTTCTGAATAAGAAATTTTTTTGTATTTTATTTAAAGAAAGAATTGAAAGCAAGGAAGATAGCATATCTCTTTATGCAAATGTAGCTCTACTTTATTATAGATAGCATATCTCTTTATGCAAATGTAGCTCTACTTTATTATATTCTTCTAGTTTTGTCTGTTTGATTTCTGTATTATATTCCAGGAATTGGTGGACAGGACACAAACCTTATAAGGACGTTACATCCTGTGAAGATTCTCAAATACTCTGTTAATTACTTTCTTGTTTCATGAAGCTGTCCAAACATAAGAAAAATATATATAATAACTTTGAACCTTCTAGTGTCTCTAACCATATTAATATGTACTTGCCAACTTTACATTACTTTCCAACATGAGGGATTTCCGGATATTTAATATGTACTTTTACATATTAAACTAAATTGATCAAAAATTAAACTTTTAGGACTGCAAAAAATTATGCGGGGCGAATTTTTTTTTTTTTTTGGCCTATAAACTGTGAGACTAAAATGTAATTTTTTCAAAAAAAAAAAAATCTTAATTACTTTGGCCAATCACTTTTTACGACCATTAGGTGTGATCCGGCCCGAAAATGGTTTATCTGAGGTGGAGGTCTAGGTGGCAATCTCGGGTCGATCAGTCAAGAATTTGTAACGTGGGCTCTCCGATCGATCTGAAAACACTCAAACAAACGTGAACTCAAAGGCCAAATTGGGGACTTGGGGTTGGACCCAAGTTTGGCACTCCGACGCTCAAGTCAGTGGGGATTCTTAGAGAGAGAAATAAATGCTTCGAGAAGCGAAATAAATGCTCTTAAATTGCTTACCAACTACTGTTCAAGACTTGGGTATTTATAGTTAGGAGCATTTAACACAGTAGTGCATGTACCGCGACTATGCATTAAATGCTCTGCAGTCGATCGGTTCGTTTGTCGGACGCCTGAGCGGGTGCCTTGAGGTCGAGTGTACTTAGTTTCCCTTTTGGGCGTAGACATGTACCGGAAGCACTAAATGCACTGTAGCGCGTCTAGCCGTGGTGAATCGGGGAGTTACACGTGTCCCGACAAAGATGCTTTATGGCATCTTGTCGTAGGGTGACGTAGGATCTCGATCCGAGAGGTCGAGGTCAAGAGGGTCGTGATGAAGCATGTCCGCAGTGAGGAACCCGTTAGTGGGGTCGAGTTCGACCCCAAGACTTGTGCGGGATGAGGAAGTTTCATGCGTGGTTCCCGCGTGGGGACAAGGACGGGATCGGGTGCGATTCCGTCCAAGAGAGGAGGGATCGGATCGACCACAAGAGAGGAGGGGTCGGATCGACCTTATGAGACATGGGGTCGGATCGACCTCGATCCCTTATGAGACATGGGTTCGGGTCGACCACGTTGGGGGCAAAAGGGATCGAACACGATCCCTTTGAGGCCAAGGGGGATGAACACAATCCCTTAAGGCAAAGGGGATCGAACTCGATCCCTTAAGGCTAAAGGGATCGAAATCGATCCGTTCAGGGCTATGGGGTCGAATTCGATCTGTGAGGCACGGGATCGGGTTCGATCCGTTAGTTCCGTCAGGCATAGGGAACTCGGTCCGCTTGAGGTGGCGAGATGCGATCACGTGGCTCCTCTTAGGGCGTGCCACGTGGCTCGGCCATTTTATACCATATCAAGGTGTAAAGGTAAAATTAAAGAATTTCAACTATACCTAAAATTTAATAAAAAATTGAAAAACATTAAAATTATAGTTCATTAGGTTATTAATATATCATATTAATGAGATCATAAATTTATTTGGACTTTTTGCTGATATATATTTTTTTAATTTTATATTTTATTATAAGTTCGTATTTGATCGAATTACTAAATTATAAAACTCTTTTTATTATTGATCAGTATAAATCTAAGAGCCCGAGATTAAATTAGAATTGTACCGTCCAAAAAACTACATTAATGGCATATATTATCTTATCGAAATTTTTGAATTTTTTCATTTGCCAAACACATGGACCGGACAAATATTATCTTATAGACTAGGGATTCTATTGCAATTATGTAATTGGGCAGAATGTATAATTTTCTCATACTTCAGAGGTTCGGTGGCAATTTGGTCATTCTATTGGGGCCTTTTATTTCTTTGGGGCTTTTGATTTCAAACAGCTCCATATAAAAATCCAGGAAATTCATTACGACAATCGAAACACCAATTTTCTGGGTGATTACAAACAATTGCAAGGCGACGGAAATGGCGGTTGAGGAGGGTTCTTCTGCCGTGGGTTTGGGCATGAATACAGCTTCAATTTCAAACTCGGGTGCTTCTACGTCAACCCCTTTAGACTCGTCGAATGTTGGGTTTAAGGTACCGATTCCGTAATATTTCATTGTTCTTGCTTACTTGAGTTTCATATTTGTGAAAATTGTTTCTCAATTTTGCGTGAATTCTGAAGATTCCGGATTCTGATATCAGTACCTTTTTATGGGTCTATGCAGTTGTTGAAGAAGCACGGTTGGAAAGAAGGGACCGGCCTCGGTGTTTATGAACAGGTACCGCTTTACGTACTCTTGGGCTACTCATTTGAATAATCTTCTTGTGTTTTTCGATCCCTTTTCTTTACAGGGTGTGGGTGTGGACAATTGGTGTTGATATATTGCCATACTTCTCTCGCATAAATCCTACATTATGTTTGCCACATTATAATCCTTTGTCAGACCTTTTGAGTTGAATCTTGCAAGGAGCAGAAAATCTATGTTATGTAACCATGTGGCATTTTGATTGTATTGTTTGTCTTTCAGCTTCAATTCTTACTTTGCATCCTTAATCTAGTAACCAGATTTATCTTGAAGTTAAAAGAAGTTTGATAATCTGCGGCAAACAATGATTTCTACTATTTAGAATTTGCCAATTTATTTATGGGAGTTTAGAACGAACAAGTTCGTTTGAATATCCTCTGTCACTAATTTTATGGATTTATTGATTTTACCTGGATTAAATGTCTATTGTTTTTATGCATTTCCTAGAACAAATAACTTAACCAGTTTCCTCCATTTGATACAGGGCAGACTGGAGCCTGTAGAGGCTTTAATTAAGAAAAATAAGCGAGGTTTGGGAGCAGATAAACCAAAGAAGATAATGAAGCATTCGAAACAGAGTGATGGGGAAGATCTAAAAGTAAGTATCTGATTCTCTGTAGGGAACATTGATTTACAATTTTGTCTTGATCTTTTAGCTATGCGCCCTCGGCCCTATATTCCTCTTTTAGCTTGGTGAATGACATATGTGCATGGTAATATGTAATTCTAGTGGCTGGCTGGTGCAATTACTTTTGAGAAGTACAAAAATCAGATTGAAACAAAAGCATTTAAAACTATGAGAAAGTTTAGGAAATTCTGCTAAATTTTTGGTTACACTTAAGCAAATTTTTATTACTCCGGAGAAAATTTGCGGATAAGATGGAGTCTATTAAAAGAGCAACATGCCGACGTAAAGTAAGTCATCATTGCATTTGTTGATGATCTACCAATTTATGAAACTGAGGTTATATAGGTCATTATGATAGAAAATGTTCAATATTAAGAATTTACTGAACCTTTTACCATTGATGGTTCTAGGCAACAGTTATTGGCATCTAACTAGATAATGCTGGAAAATAATTTAGGACAAAAGATCCGAGTTATATCTAATGATTAAGTGGATCATTGCTCTCCAACTTCTTATCCATTAAGGGAGAAATGATTGCAAATATATTGCTGTTAGAAAATAGAGTAAAAAACGAGGAACTCACAAATTCTGTGTGTTGAAATAACATAGATTAGAGAATCAAGGACGTTGATATCCCATTCAACTCTATAATATGATAAGTGTAACTGTTATAAAATATACTTCAACAAGGAGAAACTAACAATTGGTGAATTCGCAGCTGGTAGCTTTTATCCCTTAAAAACTGAGATTGGACCAAAAATTTAAGATCTGGATCTTGCAATGTAAATATTACCCAACGGATTCACAAAAATAGTGTAAAAGAAAATCAAACTAGTTCTAACTTCTAAGATTTCTGGACTAGAGTTCATTGAGTTTGATGTGGAGGATGTGCTTCATCAATTACGTAATTGTATAACATTTCCTCTAACTGACACTATTGCTTTCAGTTGTCAAGAAGTAAACGGAAGGTCGTCTCAAAGAAGATGAAGAAAATGGAAGAGTTTGAAAAGCGGTTGCAAGAGAAGGAATTTGATCGGGCTTTCTTCAGGGAGTTTTGGCCAGATAATGTGTAGTGTTCTTGTTGTCCTCGATTAATTCTTCAAACATGTACATATCTAACAAATAACTCCGAGCTTATACGAATTCAAATGTACTGAAATTGGGGTTTCTGTTGTATCTTAGAATGAGAATGATGTGATATCACTATTGCAGGTGTTCCTTCCAGATCATTTGGGAAATATTGTACCTTCTAGCTGTAGATATTGCGATTTTGCTTCCATAATTTTACAATTGGGGATGTGACACTTGACAGACAGTCGCCCCTTCAACTTTTTTGTCCAGTAACTCTTTGTATGCTCTTGTAGGATCTTGCATCTTGTTGAGGACCTCCCTAGTCGAAACATCCAATAACTCTTCAATTACCATTTCTTTGGCTTCATACTCTTCTTCTTCGTCACGCAGCGTCTGTCTCTCCAATTTTTCGTCCTCGTGATATCTCTTCCATTCACCGACCCACCTCTGCCACTCTTCCTTCAACATGTTTCTCTTTTCCCGGTCTTGTACCCTCAGCAGCAGAGAAACATCCTGGTCCTCTGCTTCATATTTCTTGCTGTACTTTTCCAAGTTCTTAGCAATTTCTTCTTCCTTTTTAGGAGTCAAGAAAGACGTGGGCCTTGGGCGCCACAAAAATTGCAAGCAATGGGTCGTAACATGCTGCGTTAGAACAATGCATATAAATGGCGGTACTCGTTGCCAGACATACTTTTATTGGTGGAGTACAGTGTATTTGTCAAGTCAAACTAGTAACTCATTCATGGGTTGATACAACTAACAAACCGGCCGGTAGGTGACCAGAAAAGTGCATTTGTCTGCTTGCCCTTTAGAGTTGTCAGCTTTGAAACCCAACTGATGTTAGTACCACGGTGCATTGTGTAGAAAATAACATTAGGTCGTGGGTTATCGCCATGGATGACAACAAACCTGTGTCCTTTAGGCTCCCAAGCAAATGCGATAAGAGCCTAAAGCAAATGCAATAATCTTATCGTTCTTGTTTTCGGGCTTCAAAACCTCAATAGGTATGCCCCTTTCTTTAATCCTAAATAGCTCAAAACCAGTATATTTGCTCTTCTTGGTTTTCGAATACCGATCAACTTCAATAGCAAGGTAATCACCATTATGGATTTTTGAATTCATTTTACCCATGTGGATCCAATTTATCCATTTTGGATCCATTTTACCAATATGGATCTATTTTATCCATTTTGATCTATTTTGTACATTTAGGTTTATTTTACCCACTTGGATCCATTTTACCTATATTTTATCCATTTTGGATCCATTTTACCTACTTAGATACATTTAACCAAGTTGGATCCATTTTACCCATGTTAATCAATTTTATCTATATTTTACCCATTTAGATCTATTTTACAACTTGGATATATTTAACCCACTTGAATTCATTTTACCCATTTGGATCCATTTTACCTATTTGGACTCATTTTACCTATTTTGGATCCATTTTACTAATATTTTATTCATTTTGAATCCATTTTACCCATTTTGGATCCATTTATTCATTTGGATCCATTTTATCAATTTTATCCATTTGAATCCATTTTACCCATTTTGATCCATTTTGTCCATTTAGGTTCATTTTACCCACTTGGATCTATTTTACCCATATTTTACTCATTTTGGATCCATTTTACCTACTTGGATCCATTTAATCAAGTTGGATCCATTTTATCTACTTGGATCCATTTAATCAAGTTGGATCCATTTTACCCATTTTAATCAATTTTATCCATATTTTACCCATTTGGATCCATTTTACCACTTGTATGTATTTAACCCACTTGGATTCATTTTACCCATTTGGATCCAATTTACCTATTTTGGACCCATTTTACTTACTTGGACTCATTTTACCCATTTTGGATCCATTTTACCCATATTTTATCCATTTTGAATCCATTTTACCCAGTTTGGATTCATTTTATCCGTTTAGATCAATTTTACCCATTTGGATCTATTTTACCCATTTTGGATCTATTTTACCTATTTTGAATTCATTTTACCCATTTTAATCAATTTTATACATATTTTACCAATTTTGGATCCATTTTAAACATTTGGATCCATTTTACATACAAAGGGACAATCAAAGTAACGCAGGTTTGAGACTGCAATTCTAACAAATTTGTAGGCAATCATTATTGTAAGGATATTTTGGCGACCAATAAATTTCAAAAAAATTCAAAAATTAACTCGTATTTTTATAGTATAATATAATAGACTATTAAAAAAATGGTTAGTAAAAGAATTTTTTTCTATAAATATGTGATTATTATTTGAGAATAAAGTGATTTATAATGTTAATATTATATAATTTGTCTAAATTATATAATTTTGTTAATTAGAAAGACATACATGATTGTAATATAATTAGAATTAAACGAAAGTTTACGGAGAAAAAGAGATGTGTTTATTTAAAGTTAAACAATTAGAATTGCATTATGATTAGTTTAGTAGAAAATATATTATTCGATCGAAATAATTTTTATGTATCTAATTTACATTTTACATAATTACCCTATTGATTGAAGTTTATTAAATTTATATAAATAAGAATTTAAATAGAGTTGATATAAAACTTAATTATAATTACACTTGGAATTAGATCTTAATTAAGATTATAAACAAGTTTTTAATGTGGGTACAGTTTATTAGAGTTAGATTTAGAATTCGATTAAGATTAGACTTGTAACCAAATTCCTATCCATAATTAAGTACTTATAAAATTTCAATAATAATTTATAATACGTATTGGTTTACATAATTAACTTAATTAAACATTAGTGAAATCATTATTGTAAGGATATTTTGGCGGCCAATAAATTTAAAAAAAAATAAAAAATCAACTCGTATTTTTATAATATAATATAATAGACTATTAAAAAAAGGGCTAGTAAAATATTTTTTTTTCTATAGACATGTGATTATTATATGAGAAAAATGTGATTTATAATGTCAATATTATATAATTTGTCTAAATTGTATAGTTTTGTTCATTAGAAAGACATATATGACTGTAATATGATTAGAATAAAACGGAGTTTATGGACAAAAAGAGATATATTTATTTGGACTTAAAATTTTTGAATTGCATTATGATTAGTTTAGTAGAAAATATATTATTCGATCTAAATAATATTTATGTATCTAATTTTTATTTTACATAATTACCTTATTGATTGAATTTATGTAAATAGGAATTTAAATAGAGTTGATATAGAACTTAGTTATAATTACACTTAGAATTAGAACTTAATAATATTTATGTATTAATTTTTTTTTATCTTATATTAATTGTAATTATGTCAAACCTTACAAACTATATATTTTTATATATTGTTATCAAGTTTTAAAATACTTTAAACATAAATTAAAATTTTAAAAATCAAAAAAAAAAAAAAAAAGGAAAAAGAAAATTGGGTCGGGTCATGTTCGGGTTGGGATTTTCGGGTTCAAATTCGGGTCGGGTCGGGTTCGGGTTGAGAATTTTTATGTGATACCCATACCTCAACCCGACCCACCCGAATTGACACCCCTAATTGGACAGCACCATCTTAGACAACTTTTCTCTCTACGTGTTGGACTATTTCCCCTAGAAAATAGGAAGCTAGGGGAACAGGAGTCTCATATTGTATCATAAATCACTTGAAAAACGAGCCACAACACACCACTAACACATCCAGTTCCTCCAATGGTAAATTCGTCAGCATTTCCTCTGAAATCTCTCGTAATTTCTCCAATTCTTATATAAGAAAATGCTTATATCTAACCTCCGCGAAGAAACAATATTTCAATAATTAACATGATCAAAATGGCAATGTACAACAATAATACAGGAGCTGGATTAAGAACTTGTACATGAGTGAGTAGGTGAATTTCTAAAATTAGTGTTTTTTTTTTGGCATAGTTTACTTTTGGTGTATTTTTAGGGTGTAGTGCAATTTTGGAGTTTTCCACTTTTGTCAAAAGCGGGATCACTGTAGTGAATAGTGATTCCGCTTTTGACAAAAGCGGAATAACCTAGTGAACAGTGATTCCGCTTTTCTTAAAAATAGATTTAACAAAAAATTATGATTATAACGTATACACTTATAATTTTTTTTTATTAATACCGCTTTTGTCAAAAGCGGAATCACTATTCACTACAGTAATTCCGCTTTTACCAAAAACGGAAAACCCCAAAATTGCAATACACTTGAAAAGTACACCAAAGTTGAAATATACCTTGAAAAACACACTATTTTTAGAAAATCACCTGAGTAACAAAATGTGGTGTCAAAAGAAAGTGTAGGAACTCGACTGGGATATTACAAGGTAAAATGTATGTTCTCCATAACCAAATTCAATCACAATTCACAAGATCGTACTAGTAAATATGAACAAACTTAATAATAGAAAAAGTAACAAATTTAATTTTCATATAAAAATCAAATTTAAAATTTCTCCATTTATATTTAAAATTTAATATTATTAATTAATTGAGTTAATTCTTTTTTTTTTGGTTTATTATATAAATAAATTATTTTTATATTGAGAAACAACTACAACATATTTCAAAAAAAAATTAAAATTATTGAGAAGAACGTGTTTGAAATCTAGAATAATCGATATTTATAAAATATACTAAGACATTTGTCTCATCCATCAGATATTTTAACACACAGGCCCCTAAATTGGTCAAAAAATTCGAATCTAAAGTTATTACACGGGGAGAAAGAATTATTTAACCATTTTAATCAACTACTATTAAAAAGGAATTGTATATTTTTCACAATATCATGTATATACATCATATTGCGAAAAATATACAATACTTGAGGATTTAGTTACGTGATCCTTGAATTTTTATACTACGTTTACAAAAAATGGGGAGTAAACGAAAAGTTTACCTTTCATCTGGAGAGTAAAAGCAAAATTTTTTAAAAATGGAGAATAAAAGTAAATTTGATTCCCCATGTGGGGATTTTTTGTACATTTCCCGCAAAAAAACAACATTAAATTCATTTCTTGTTAGGAGAAATATTGCAAGAATTTTATTTTTAAAAAGAGAAAGAAAATTAGGAGGGGAAAAAAAGAAAAAAGAAAGAGAGAAACCTAAACAGCAATATATTACAAAGACAATAAAACTCTCTCTTCCGCCGGCGACAGAAACAAAAGAAGTTTGCTCCTCCGCCGCAACACAATGAGGAAGGTTTCTGCCCAATTGGTCTCTACGAAGCCCGTTTCGCTCTCACGAGCGGCGAAGCTCATCAGCCGCTTCGCCGCCGTCGAAAACGGCTCCTCCCCCGCCGTCTCCCTCTACCTTCAGCGCAGCGCCGACGCCTTCAATCACTTAGTCCAGTTCCACAAACATTCTAAAGCGAGCGATTCTGGAGAAAAACCCCATCGGGAAAAGGTCAAGAAGTCGAAAACTGATTCGGTGGGGAAGAACCCAGATGGAGGAAACGCAGAAGATTCTAGAAGTATAAGAGAAAGTGATGGAAATACTGTTAGAGTAGCAGCAGAAGAAAAACCTAATGCCGATTTAATTGGAAATTCGGAAAATGGGGAGAAGGAGCAGAGGAAGGAGAAGAAGAAAAAGAAGAAGAGGAAGAGTGATTCCGTTGATGCTCAAGAAGAAAACCCTAATGGCGATGAGGTGAAAGATTTGGGAAGTGGGGAGAACGAACAGAAGAAAAAGAAAAAGAAAAAGAAGAAGAAGGAGAGGAAGAGTGAGGGCGCAAGTCTTGATTCGTAGGAAAGCTTTCGTAGGTTTGTTGTTGTTGCTTATAGTAGATTGAGCTCTGATAAAGTTCATATTTTTGGCAGTTTTGAATATCTCTCCTCCTTTAAATGAAAATCTAATATATTTTACTGGTTTATTTTGGTTATCCAGCATCCGATTTTTCTCTTTTTCTTTTTTGTAGATTGTGGTTTCTTCTGCAGATCGATTATATTTGCTGCATTGACTGTTTTTTCTATTAATTGGTATTTCTTGATAGGTTGGTAGCTGCGAAAACTGCGTGAATTTTGGTGAATGATAGCATAAATGATATTGTTTTCTCTGCATAGACTGCAGCTCTGCTTCTGAAGATAGTTTTTCTCGTATGCATAATGTATTTGTCTGTTAATGAGTTGATTAGTTATCACTTTCTTGTGTCATGGCAACCGGTTGTTTGCAAGTGTAGTAGCAAACACGGAGATATGTCTATTTTCCATTTGTTTGAGTTCGTTCATGGAAAGAGTAAACCTTTTGATGCTATCCAATTTCTTGATTAATCCACACTTTCGTGTGTCGTGGCAACTATCATCAAGTTTTCGTGTGAACTTCCATCGAGATATTGTGATAATGTGATGATATACGAACCAAAAGGAATGTGTTTCTTTAGGGTGCATGTATTGTTATGGTATGAATCAACAATCGATGGCTAGATATTCTGTTGTTTAGTGTCTTTTGTCCTTGAAATATGACCATTAGAGGTTGACTATGATGCACGGACATGCTGTTCTTATACCGACATGGCTATGTCCATTTTTTCTTAAATTCACCTCGTGAGAAACCCAATCGCATTCTTACAAGTACCTGCATTAAAGGAGGTCGTTCTAGTTCTGTTCTGTTGATAATCAGACATAAGTTGAAATGCAATTGCAAACTCGATAAGAAAACATTGGATGGCACAACCCTTTAGACTTGATTCAATTCGTTTACATTCCTATCACTACCCTTGGTTGTTGAACTTGAGCATGCTAGATTTTGGCACCTCCTGCCGACGCAATTTATCTTTGAGAGCCGGTGTTTTGAAATTCTTTGGCTACCAATATATGTTGTTGTGAACTTACACGCTCTTGTGTGCTATTACCATTTCAAAGTTATACAGGTACACCATGTGCTGCCATCTGGGGTGTTTTTCTTGTGGTGTCCTCAAACAGTCGTTACCAAATTAGAAACGGATCGGAAAGTCTTGCAGAAGCATCCCCCATGGCTGAGCAGTTCCACCTGTTGCCATGGTGAGTATTTATGTTTGTAGAAGTTGGGACTAGTTTTTATTGGTATGCAGCTTATGCTTTAGCTTGTGCTTTTGTCATGCCCCAGCTTTAT
Source organism: Lantana camara (assembly GCA_037501455.1). NCBI lineage: Eukaryota > Viridiplantae > Streptophyta > Magnoliopsida > Lamiales > Verbenaceae > Lantana > Lantana camara. Next base: position 117,355,575 of record CM074857.1, read on the forward strand.
GAACTATGGTTCAACTGGTTGCTCCAGTTGAGCAGTTGCTTCCACTGGTTTTGGCCCAACATCAGTGGAGCTCGTTAAGAAATCTTGGGTTTTTTCCTTTAAATTAGATTGACTGTTGCATCGTCATCTATGATGCACGGGTAATGGATACGGTGACACTATTTTTTCATAAATAGATGGACGGGCATGGATATGGTGACATGATTTTTTCATAAATTTATTATGTGAGAAGTGTTCATAGGACGCATTAGTTTAAAAGCCCAAGTATGTTGAATTGATCACCGGTGAATGTAAAAGGCTAATTTAACAAATACAGTATATGTATTTGAAGGGTACAATACAACTCCAAGATCAAACAAGTGACACTAAAGTATCAATGTACCTCACAATCAACACCGCCTTGGCCATGGCCACGGCCACCACCATGCTCCTCCCCTCCACTGCCGCCGCCACCACCACCACGACCGAAAGGGTTGTGAAGGATATTAATTGCAGGAAAATGAATGCATTGGATTTGAAATCGGTATATATATATATATGAATTAATTTAAGATAGGAGGTCCAGTATGTCCCCTTTATATGTGTCTCCAATGGTTTTTATTTGTATAATAATGATAAGAAGTAGAAGTAATATGATTAATTTATATTTAATCGGATAAGTAAATATATATATCAAATAGGAAATATTTAGATTCCTCATATTAAAATCCAAAACCGCGGCACAGTGAGACATCTAGCTAAAATTAATTTTATATCAATTTAATTTACTATAAGTATGTATGAATCTAAAAAGAATACCGAAAAGTATAATTTGTCTCTCTTAATCAAATAATTATATTTGCATCTCCTCATAAATTTAATAATTACATTTACATCATTTTATGAATTCAATAATATTTCAAAAAATTGATTTTATTTGAGTGTGTAATGAATTATTAAATTTAGGAAAGCGAATAATGTAATTATTTAATTAACAGGGATCGATCCAAGTGGTTAATGAGTTTATTCTCTATGACAATGTTCCGAGTTTGAATTTTAATCGGATATGCGTGTGTGGGGAAAAAAAATCAATTTATAGTTTTTTATATTCCTTTCCAACTTTGATTTTTCGCCTTTGATGCACTGATATTTTTAAAATATCATTGTATCATGTCATATCGTGTCGAATACACATATATATTAAATTAATTAAGGGTATGATTTACGAATCAAATTTGAGTTGGAATGGTATACTTATTTGATATTTTTAATAGATATCGGAGGGTTTACTATACGATATATAAAAAATTTGCATTGCCCAACGTGTAAGTTATGGATCCTCTAAAAAACTAGATGTAGGCCAATTGCATTATTCGGTAAGCTCGGCAGGTATGTGTGAATCTAAGATGCACGGACACTTCTAAAAATATCATTTTGTCATATCATATCGGACATTCGTGTCCGACACCGTGTCCGACACTCCTTACGTGGGAAATTCAAGAAAAAATCTGTGTCGCCGTATCTATGTCGTATCGTGTCCATGTCACCGTATCCGTATCCGTGCATCATAGGTGTGAATGTGTACTAGGGCCGTACAATATTGAATAATATATAGAAACTTGAGGGCTAGAATTAAATAAATGGCCACGCGATGAGAAGACTCATGAAATTGCAGTTGACCGAAAGCTTTGGGGGAAAAAGAGAATGGATTTTGAATCGGTGACGAAGTTTTTGGAGAGTGAAGGAGACGAACATGATGAGTACTTCACGGTTGATTCGATGCCGGAGGAATTCATAGAGAAAGTAGTGATGGAAGGCATCAAGCTCGATCGAATCGAACGCGGCCGCGTCGTTTGCTCCTTCGCCGTTCCTCCTCGCCTCCTGAATGAGGACAATTCATTGCACGCTGGAGCCACGGCGGCGATGGTGGATTTAGTCGGCGGGACTGCTATTCACACGGTGACTGGGGCGGAGACAAGCGGTGTCTCCGTCGAGATCAATGTGTCGTACTTGGGCGGCGCTTCCGTTGGGGAAGAAATTGAAATAGAATCGAAGGCATTACTTGTTGGAAAAGCTGTTGCCGTTGTGAGTGTTGATTTTACCAGCAAAAAGACAGGAAAGCTTATTGCTCAGGGACGCCATACCAAGTATCTCCTTGCCAATAGCAAGTTATGAGAAATTACACAAACCCCCCAAGCTCTATGTTTGTATTGTAATACCGCTTTAATTACCCCTTTCTTTCAATTTGGCATGAATTTTCAAATAAAGTTGTAACCTACAATATTAATGATATCCCTTTGCTAAGTCCAAACATATATATATATACCTCTTCTGCTTCGTATCCATAGTCCTTTTTGGTGATTGCCAGTTGATACTGGTAAGCTTTGTAGTAATCTCCCTAAACGATCATGGCGCTCGGCTTCTCTGGTATTAGCTTCTCGATGGCTTCTCGCAGTTGTTCGTTGTGGCACCTCGAAAAGTTATTAAGCTCCCTGAGATAGTTGTTCTCATCGTAAGCTTCGGTGAAGTTGCTCTCGAAAGCTGTTTTGTAGATGGGCAGGCAACCCGTTTTGGAATGTCCCGGAACCACCAGTTTTGTTGCCCCCAAAACTAATCACTTTTCTGAGTGCAGAGCAGTGGCACCTGCTACAGAAAAGTTGACTCCATGTCTAAAATCTGAATATGTTCTTGTAGGGTGGAAGATAATCATGCCCCAAAGCAGATGCTGCACCAAATTATAAACAATGAGTTATATTTTTATATTAGAAAATTCTTTGACAGGAAAATATTACTCAGTAAGAACAGGTAACTGTCAAATATAAATATGTACCCTGTAAAAAGGGAGAAGAATTTTCTTTCAAAAGATAACAACACAATATTTTTGATTTGTCGATATTTAGTTTTATTTTCTTGGAAGCTAAATGGTTACTTATTCTAGCAATTTTCTCAAGATAGGTCCTTTAGTGGAAAATTGGAAATGAATTTTTGTCTTGGTAAATATTGTTCAGATATTAGTTTATTATGCGACTGACACAATTAGCTCAATTCAATTCATGTATATATGCAGCAAATGTTCACCGAAAAAAATGGAAATCTGTTACTGTCTGGTAAACAGATACCTATATAATCGATGACTAGAAGGCCGTCGGAGCAACGGCCGGTGCCGGTGCTGAAAGAGGTCTGGCTTAAGGAAGTCGAGCATACGGTGTAGTTGCACCATGTGCTACACAATAAATTTCAAAATGCAGATAACAAAAGAGCAAGAGATAATTTGCTTTAAAAGATCGAAGGACAAAATCGACTAATTTGAGAACTCAAGGGACCATTTTGAAATTAATAGCAAGATTAATGCGTTTTCTCAAAATCACCAGGTTCCTAATAAGTGCCTTTGGTCATTCAGGGCAAATTTTATCTTTCCGATAATACCCTTCTCCACCATCTACAAATTCTGCAACCACACCACCGCCTGCCGCCGCCCATCACCATCATCCGCCATGGGAGCCGCCAGTAGAGAGAGACTCAACGACGAAACCCTTCGGAAATCAGTTAACACTCTTCTCAAATGGAGGAAGAAGAAATCTCTCTCACAAAAATCCGACCCAGAAATCACCCACGAACAAGAAGAAGAAGACGAAATCCGAGAAGAAAGCGATGATTTCATGTACCTTTCCCTAACCCTAAAGAAACCCCCACAACGCGACCTTACTCTCGCCCCCCACCGAATCCCCCTCCGCCACCCCCTTCTTCTCCCCCAAGACCACTCCGATTTGAGCCTATGTCTCATCGTCGACGGCAAGAGAATCACCTCCGAATCTGCCAACAAGGTTCTCAAAGCTCTAGGGCTTCCGCACATCAAACAGGTGTTGAAAATCTCGAAGCTGAAATCCGATTACAAGTCCTTCGAATCGAAGAAGAAGCTGTACGATTCATTCGACGCGTTTTTCGCCGCGAGGAATGTGGTCCCTCTGCTCCCCAAGGTTTTGGGGAGGGTTTTCTACAGGAAGAAGAGGAAGGTCCCTCTGCCGCTGGATTTGAAAGCTGATGGGAGTAATTGGAGGGATGAGATTGAAACTGCGTGCAGGTCGAGTTTGCTGTGTTTGAGCAGTGGTACTTGCAGCGCCGTGAGAGTTGGAAGGTGGGGTGTGATGGAGAGTGAAGAGATTGTGGAGAATGTGTATGAAGCCATTGATGGGGTTATGGGGATCTTTCCCAAGAAATGGAGGGGGATCAGATGCTTGCACTTGAGGTTTTCGAACTCTGTGGCGTTGCCAATATATGAGTGTCAGAATGATGGTAATCAAATGGGTGGAGACGGGGGCGCTTTTGGATTTGCGGGGACGAAGATGAAGAGAAGAAGAAGAAGAAGTGATTGAATGAGGGATGTGAGGTGATGATGGAAGGAACATGTTCTTTATTGTAAAATCGGGCTTGGGTTCGTAGAGGTCTGTCTTGTTCAAACTATGATCTGTTGGATTTGAATTTTGTTGTTGTTCCCGGTTTTGGTATCTATGAGTAGGATTCGATTCTATTATTTTCGTGGATTGCTAGCTTTTATGAATGTTGATCTTGGTTTGTGTTAGTGACTTAGTGTTGTTGGATCAGAGTGCAAATCTGATTCTTCATCTTGTGTGCGTTTGTGTTTGATTATAATCAGTCTAGAGGAATTGATGTTTCTTTTATACTTAATATTGCATTGGTCGTTTGGTTGTTTTTCCTAAAATTTAGAACAAATTTTCTCGTCGAAGTTTACATCTCACTGCGTGCCTCCCATCTCCACCTGCTGCGCCGCCAGCCACCGTCCACAACACCATCCCACCTCCACTGTGCCGCGAGATTTTGGAGGTTTAGTTTGGTTTTACATTCAGTTGATTGGGGTATTTTCTTCTGAACGTTGTTGGAAATCAGGAGTCTAATCCTATCAGCTAATTGCAAATTTTTATCCTTATCCTACCAGGAAACGATTTCTCTCTCTATATATATACATCTATGCATACAGATCAAGCATCTAACGATACGACTTCTCTCTTTCGGCCGATAACAATCTCGCCAAGCCACCATGAAGCTGCAGATGATTTGTAATTCAGAGGAAGTTATCCTGCCGAAAAGATGTAAAACAGATTTGGCGACGCAGAGGTATGTTCCAGATGAAATCATGTTCCAAATACTTACAAGACTACCCGTAAAGAGTGTGTTGAGGTTCTCGTGCGTCTCCAAAACATGGTACGCTTTGTTCAGAACCCCCAGATTCATATCAGAGCATCAAAACAACAGTCGTCCTCATCTTGTTTATATTAGACCTGAAGAACAGGAAAACAATGCGCAGATAATCTGCAGCGTGTTGGATGAAAGGGACGGTCTGGAGAAATTCACATACGTCCTCCCATTCAACAACTATGTGGTTGCTGGGGTTTGTCACGGCTTAATCTTGATCCGCTCTACAAAGGAATACCTAAAGGTAAACAAACCCAATTGTAAGTCCTTTTCTATGAAGAAAACCCGTCATTTGTACTATATATGGAATCCTATAACCGGAATTCTGAAAAGTATAGGAGGATGGAACGTGTATCATTACATGGTTGTCATCGGATTTGGCTACTCTGAGCGGAATGCTGATTACAGGGCAATAAGGGTTGTGCACCATCCGTACAGCTGGTCGTATGCGTTGGAAGTGTATTCGATGGCTGCACATAGGTGGACAAGAATCAAAAACTATTACAACCAGCGGCCCATGTGGGAACATATATTTTCTGAGTGTGTTTTTCTCAAAGGGTCCGTATATTTTTTGGGCAAATCGTGGGAAGCGGCCAACTATATGATTATAAGGTTCGATTTGGATGAAGAAGTATTCAGTCAGATAGAGCTACCGCCAATAGAGAGTCCGGACATCCTCCTCTGGCAGCTTGCGGTGGTTGACGGTGATATGCTTGCTTTACTACATGCTGAGGAGGGGCGTGATGATGATAGGGAGCTGCATTTAACGGCATGGTTGTTGAACAAGGAATCAACGTCGTGGACTGCTCAAACTCATCATTTCCATCTTCCAGATACGCTGTTCTTCGTTGGCATCAATGCGGCCGGCCGGCTGATTATGGAGGAACGGACGACTATAGAAGAGCGACGGAGGCTTTTTACCTATGCTTATAATGCCAATAATATTGATTTGAAGTTAACAAATTTGCAAACTGATATTGCAGCAGGCAAATTTTCTATCAATCCAACCTGCACGGAGTCATCTCTCATTTCAATCAACAAGGAGCTTCTTTTTCCTCGTGGATGGGGACAAAGAATATAAGATCTGAGTAACATTAAGATTATAGGGGATAACTTCCTTTTCAAACTGTATTTACATTTAAAGTCAAGTCATTTAATCTTCACAATTATATTTATATGATCTGCGTTCTTCTTTTTCTCCGCAGCTTACCATATTTTGGGAGGAGGAAAAATAGCTGGAATTTGATCAAACACGGTCGCTGCACCAACAAAATTCTGTATTTATAGATGCCCGCCTGGTTAGTTATGCCCCATCCTTTGGGATTTAGTGTGTTTAACTCTTTTTGGGTAGAATTTTGGTGAATATTTCGTTCAAAATTTAAGGGAAATTTGTGCAGATCAAATTTCAAATATGTGATGTTATTATACATGAAATCGAAACTCTCAACATCCTTGTTGATCAAATTCGGAACGTGGGCATCAATCCTTGCTGATGCGAAGGCCGATGGTTTGATTGTTTTCAAAGGCCAAATGCAAATGACGTAGCCACCATGCCCGCGTCATCTATTGGTAACCGACCTTTCACCCAACATCCATGTAAGTCTCTTATCAGCATCAACACGCCACACTGCCCATTGCCTCTTCGAAGTTCGAACATCCTGATATTTTGATTAAATTTTTTTTTTATTATTGTTGTTTTACTAATGGAATCAATGGACCAAAACGTTTTGCTTATATGGGGGGTAGAGGTATTTTTTGATTTAATAGGCTAAATAGTAAATACATGTTTCAGAATTAATTGGTGATTTAATTTTGATTTTATATTTTATCTTTTTTAATTTTGTTACATATTATGTGGGGATTTAATCTAACGAGTATTTTTGTTTAACTTTGTGCGAAGAAATGTTTTTAGGCTAAATATGAAGAAATATAAACTTTAAAAGTATTTTCTCTTAATTTTATGATATTATATATAATAGAATAATTAATTATTATGACGTCATATCGGTTCGATCGGTGGTCTAATAGATTGAACCGCTCAAAGCGATAAGATTATCGTTCAACATTTAATCTGATTTTGGAAACATTGCTCTCAGTAAAAATTTACTAGTAACTCTGCACACTCTAATGCGTGTGCAGATAAAAAATTAATATTGTAAACAAATAAAAATTAAGATTTAGTATTTTACACATTTGAAATGAATTAGTTTTGTACTTGGGTATTTTGTTAAAAAATAATTAAAACAAAATTAAGAAGAAATAAAGAGCCAAAGAAAATAGGTTGAGAACGGTTGGTGTTGTAGGTGGGGTGGGTTTCTTTTCTAAAATCAAAGAAAAATAAAAAATAAAAAAAGAAATGGAGAGTCCAAGAGACCAAACTTGACTCTCTCGCTTAATATAATTTTTTTTGGTGCACTCTTGCTTAATATAATAGTATAGATAAATGATAACTATTTACAATATCCTAAACTATTGCGTTTTTTTAGGTTTGTAATTTGAATTATAAAATTTTTAAATTTGCAACCTCAGTTATTATTTTTTAACAAATTGCAACTCGATTTCATTCATTATGTGACATGTACACTAAATTTCTTCCACGTGTCACACGATGAGTGGAATCAGGTTGTACTTTGTCACAAAACAATAGCTGAGGTTACAAATTTAGATATGTCAATATTTAATATAAATTTAATTCTATTTTAGAATTTTATTTATTAAGGACTATTTAAATAATAATTTTAAAGATTATGAATTTTTTATAAATATTAAATTAATATATAGCTTCCTTTCAAAAAAAAAATTAAAATATAACCTGAATTAATAAAATCACAGTTTATTAATATAGGCATGAATGGTGATCGTTTGATTGATGAAAAGAATGAAGATTATAGCAGATTTTGTCGATATAAATTGATATATGGGTTAAATTATAATAAAATGATAGTTCACTAACGAAATTCATCTATAACCTAATGGAAAAGGACTTAGTGGATCAATTGTGATAAAAAGTTATAAATTTTGGACCATAATTGATTGAGTCACTAAACTATGGACCAGAATAAAAAATGAATCTATACCACAATACAAAAAATGAACCTACACAAAACATTTTGAAAAATAATAAAAACTAGTAATTTTGGCACACTCGTTGCGTGTGTAAATTATAAAATTCTTTTATTTAAAATATATTTAAATTAATTTTTATATTAATATATATTTTATCAGTATTTTTAATATAATTATTGAACTAATATAAAAATAACATAAAAGCATAAAATATCAAACAACACTATCTTTAAAAAAAGTATAAAAGAAAAAAAAATTGAAATAAGGTGAGAGAAAAGATAAGATAAGATAAAAAAAATATAAAAGAAGAAAACACATAAAAATAAGTAAATAGAAAAGAAGAGAGAAAATCACAAGAGAAGAAAACTGACAGGATAAAAAATAAATAAATAGAAAAAAAGAAAAAGAGAACACCAAGAGACTACCTTTGCCTCTCGCGCTTAATAATATATAGTATAGATAGTATAGATTAAAATCAAGACGTCAACGGGAAAAATTGACGTGCCTTATCCACGTCAACAAAAAATAAAGCAAAATTCAATTTCAAATTCTTAAAAATTGACGTGCCTTATCCACGTCAACAAAAAATAAAGCAAAATTCAATTTCAAATTCTTAAAAATTGACGTGCCTTATCCACGTCAACAAAAAAATAAAGCAAAATTCAATTTCAAATTCTTTATACAGTTTCATTTCAAATTCTTTACACAATTTCAAATTCTTGACGTGCGTCAACAAAAAATAAAGCAAAATTCAATTTCAAATTCTTTATACATTCAAACTAGCTTACTAATTGATTTCTTTACACATCTCAAAGTTCAAGCATTTGAACATAAATTGCAAAAAGTTTTTAGATCGATCATAATCAAAGCCTAAGCTGCATGATTTGGAATCTTGGTTCGAGGTAAGCTCTCCTATGTCAGTGCATTAGCCATCTTTATATGATCTCTGAATTTTAATAATAAAGTTGGCTAAAATCTTTATCAGAATTCTACAGGTCGCAAGTCTGGAATTAAAACACTATCCTTCTAATATTATTATAAAGTAGAAAAATGAGCTGACCAAAATCTGTTTTGCAGCTAAATTTATGAGAATTTTGCAGCTTGCAAGTCTGGAAACTAAAACCCTATCGTTATGCTATTATCATAAACTAGAAAAGTGCATTTGCATTGTAAGTGTAAAATTATTTATAAAATAAGTTGTAAAAATTGAATGCAGCAAATCAATTATTTATACATTTCACTTCTATAAATACACAATGGATATAAAAAGTATCGAATAGTAAAAAGAAATTATTAAAGAAATTATTAAATTTATTATGTAATTTTAAAAAAATTTCGTATATTTTACAAATACTAATTATTCTAGACTTTGAGTATATAATTTTATATTATTCTAAGTGTTTCTAAAATATTTTATAATTATTTATCAATATGAAAAATAATTTATTTATATAATAAACAACAAATACAATTTAAATTAATAATATTAAATGAAGCACCTGTGTATACTCTCTGGTTTCGGTTGGTTAATTATAAGGGCTGGTTAGTGCATTTTTTCTTCTACCATTTGAATCGGTGTGATTAACCCCCCCCCCCCCCCCCCCCCCCCAACTTTGTAACATTTGACCCCCTTTTAGATAATTCCGGCGGAATATTCCAAGAATATTCTGTTAATATTAAATTTTGACTGTCAATTTCTCCTTCGTCATGACGATCCAAGAGTCGAGACCACTACCATCATGTTTCTCTCTCCAAGACAAACAAAACTCATACCTCATTCGACTTTATTGGCCGTCGGAAACATCAGAATCACATGCAAAGCTTCGTCGGTCATGCACCATCTTTGACGGGCGATTCCTCCTTCGTTTGTTATCGAATTTTGATTTTGAAAGTATCGTTGTATACTTTTGTCGAGAGCTTCGATTTAATGTATAATATCAACATTTGAAATCTGATTTGTACAAATTTTGACTTATAAATCACGTCTAAAAAAATTGAACAGAATATTCCCTAAAATTCGGTCTAAAAAGGGTTAAGTGTTATATTATACAAAGGTTAGGGAAACAATCGCACTGATTCAAAAATTAGGGGGTAAAGCGCACTAGTTCCTAAAGGATATGGGGTGTCTGGAATTAACCCTAATTATAAAGAGGAAGGGGTCTGACAGTAAGCTAGTCAAAAGTATCAATATGCCTCTAATCTATGGCCAAACATTAAAGAGCACCGCCGACGATATAAGAGCGAAACGCTCTGAATACCTCACTAGTGCAGAGAGTTTTGTAGTTGCCTGCTTTCAGTTCTGGCATTCCAACTATTCAAACATGAAACATGCTAATCACGTTGTTCAACACAATTGACTGGGTGTGTTTCGCTAATAATTTTACGGTCGCTTTGATCAATTTATGTGATTCTCTATGTGTTTTGAAATGACAATAAAAAGCTCTCTTGTATCGATCTTCGAATAAAAAAATTGACTGGTCGCTATTACTTTGATTGGCTTCGAAATTTAACCATAGTTCTAGATCCCGAAAAGAGAACTTATGTTCTCTACGAGAAAGACCCAGTGCCGAAAGGAGAGGTTCTGATCCGGGCAAAGCGAGATGCGATACTAAGTGGAAGGATGATAATCTCCAAGCCCGTTGTCTTATACTTGCTAGCATGTCTTCGAACATACAATGACAACACAAACAATTGAACATGTTTGGGAGATTTACGACCACTTAGAATAATTTTACGACACTCACGAATGTGTTACAAGGTATAACACGTAGAAGAAATTGTTCCATCTTCTAATGAGAGAGGATTTGAGTGTCCACGAGAATGGATTGAAATTTCTTAGTCTAACACTCTAACTGAGAAACTTGCATTTATGGATATGCCACTGAGAGAAGAGGTTTCAGTGGGCTTGTTGCTCGTTTCGCTCCCACCATCATTTAATCCTGTTCATTTAAAGGGAGCATGGTGTTTGAACCCCAAAGGGGAACTCAATGCCTGAGTGCTAGAGATGAGCGCATAAACGGGGGAACGCGATACTTGAGCATAAAAGGGGAATGGATGCCTTAGTTTATTTTTGGCTCATCACTCTATATTAAATCCTATGTTGCACAGACACGGACATGGCGATATAGACAAGACACGATACGGACACGACGATATAGACACGACACGACACGGACATGGCGACATGGATTTTTTAAAAATTTTAGGACAGGACACGACTCGAACACGACTATATTCTATATAAATAAATATATTTTATCTATAAATAAATATATTTTATATAAAAATAAAAATATTTTATACGTATAATCTATGTAAAATAAAATATTTATAAAAATGTGTATAATTAAAAATTAGAATATGTTTTGTTATTTCAGTTTCCTCCGCAAAAAATTCTAAAACTATTAAAAAACGCATAAAAACTTTGTATAATTATAAATTTGCCCCGCCGTGCTTGATACCTTGTCCTATTTTTTTTTAATTTTTTAAATTTCGAACATATTTTAGTTGTGTCTGATACATGTCGGAGTTATATCCGGGGTTTGTCCGTATCCGACACGTGTCAGACACTACACGAACCAAATTTTGGCCGTGTCTGTGCTTTTTAAATTAAATCTTTTCGGAATGTTTTTTATTGTAAATTTTATTAATTCTATTTAAGTATAAAATTTTGTGGTTTGAACACGACTCGAACACGACTATATTCTATATAAATAAATATATTTTATCTATAAATAAATATATTTTATATAAAAATAAAAATATTTTATACGTATAAACTATGTAAAATAAAATATTTATAAAAATGTGTATAATTAAAAATTAGAATATGTTTTGTTATTTCAGTTTCCTCCGCAAAAAATTCTAAAACTATTAAAAAACGCATAAAAACTTTGTATAATTATAAATTTGCCCCGCCGTGCTTGATACCTTGTCCTATTTTTTTTTAATTTTTTTTAATTTCGAACATATTTTAGTTGTGTCTGATACATGTCGGAGTCATATCCGGGGTTTGTCCGTGTCCGACACGTGTCAGACACTACACGAACCAAATTTTGGCCGTGTCTGTGCTTTTTAAATTAAATCTTTTCGGAATGTTTTTTATTGTAAATTTTATTAATTCTATTTAAGTATAAAATTTTGTGGTTTGATTGAAGATCAAGATCAAATATACTTGATATTTTCATCTTTTTTTCCACTTTGTACTTTTTTACCTCTAACACTAATTTTTCGACCTCTTTTTCATATTTTTTTTCTTTTGGTTATCTTCATTTTAATTATTCTTATTTCTTTTATGCTTTTACATGAATAAAATGCTCGAAATTCTATTAATTTTAAGATATTATTATTTACTGATATTTGTAAAATTTTCCACATTGCATCTTGTCATATGTCCTTTAAGAGATAATATTAGAGATGTACTGCGTACAAAATAAAATAATTTATATATTACATAGGAACAATGACGAAGTTTTATTTTTTCAACTCTATTACTATATAAAATTAGGGAACTTGATTTTTAACAATTACTCATAATTTTTTTTTTCCTTCATTATACATTATAATGGTCAATTTTAATGTCATAGTCGATTCATAATTTTGTAAAATAAAAAAAAGTTCGCTTTAATTCTTCAAAAGAAAACGTCCGTATTTAATCAGTAATATATTTTTTTATCATTTTTAATTCTAATATGGCATAAATATCATTGAATCACATGGCACGCCTTCAGAGGAGCCATGTGGACCCGTGCTAGGGTGTAAACGGCTCGGTTTTTCGATCGAACCGAAAATTCGGTCGATTAATCGATATTTTCGGTTTTGGAAAAACTCAAACCGAACTCGAACTGTACCAACATCGGTTCGGTTCGGTTTCGGTTTTCGACCAAAAACTAATGTTTTAAGAATTGGACCGGACCAGACGGTCCAACCGTTAGAACCGTCGACCGGTTCAAGGAACGGTTCGGTTAACCCTCCAAAACCGGATAAGGCTCAAAACCGTGATATTTTGAGAGAACCGTTCAAAACTGCGATTCGATCGGTAAAATCGGCGAACCGTCTAGCCACACGGAGCTCTACTCAGCTCAGATCGATCAGTCGACCTCAAGGCTAGGCCTTTCTACCCCGATACCCAGGTCGACGGGTTTAGGGCCAGATCGATTCAGCTTTGACTCCCCCCAGCTCAGAATAGCATGACCACAGTCCGATCACTTCGAGGCCAGTTCGATCTCACACGATCTCTCAGGCATGGACAAGTGAGCATCAATCCCACGGATTGATGTCATGCGTCACTAGACATTCCCGTTCAGTAAAACATCTCTGTCGGGACATATGTCCTTCCCTCATTCCCTAGGACTGGCGTACGCAGGGGCGGAGCCAATTAAGGCCAAGGGGGGCTCCTCAAAATAATTTATGTAAAATATAAATATATATTATTGAAAATAAATTAATTAATATTTTTTAAAATATACTTTTTAAATTTTATGAGTATAAAATTTACTAGCTATTATATATAATAAATGTTATATGTACATATTATATTAAATATAACTCAAGTTTTGCTCGAATATGAAAATAACTAAAAGTGTGAATTTTTTGTTATGATACGCCTAACACTTCAGGAAAAAATTAATATATTGTGTTTTTATGTAAGGAAAAATTAGTGTAATGTATCTTATTTGAATAGATAATGTATCATATAATATTAGAGAGATAAAAGATATCATATATTACATAGGTAATTCTAATCAAAACCTAACTCTGTCAAATTAATATCACAAAAAAATGCAAAACCTAACTCGGTCAAATTAATATCACAAAAAGAATTCTAATACTACACTCAATAGTGGATATCATAATCCCAAAACAAATATTAGTTTTTTTCTTTAATAAGGGCTATCTATCCGTGAAAACTTTAGTTTGAGAAAAAATGATGGGAATTAATTGAAGGGAAAACGAATTGTCAAAAACATTTATCATCTATGAGTTCTGATGTGTATAATTAATTTCAAGTTATTATTATTATTTTTTTAATATATTGAGGCCTATGAATTTTCAGCCCCCGCTCATGATAAATCCTGGATCCGCCCCTGGGCGTACGGATGAGCAATTAATGACCTTCAGTACCCGTTCTTACCTAAAAGGGAAATGGATGTACGTTTTGTACCATCCTGGTCAGCTCAAACATCCGAAAACCAGGTCGATCGCCCGCGGCGCAATTAATGTTTAGCTGATGTACACGCACTACTATGTTAATGGGCTAAGAATATAAATACCGCCCCCCATGAACAGTAGTGGGTAAGTTTTTAAGAGCATTTAATAGCATTTATTTCTCTTTCTAGAATCCAATACTGATTTGAGCGTCAGGGCCCCAAAACTGGACAAAACCCCCAGTTCCCCAGTTTGGCCTTCTAACTTACGTGTGTTGAGTGTTCCGCAGATCGATAAAGAACCCACACTTATAAATTCTTGACTGATCGACCCAAACCTACCACCTAATTCGTCAACTCGAATCGACCAGATTTGAGCCGGATCAAATTCCAATAAAACTCTTATTCTTTTATCGTGCTTTGACACTAAATTAAATTATGTCCTGAACTATATATTATGATAATTTTAGCTTAAGAAATTATACATATATAAAGTGAAGAAGATCACATAAAAATCCTCTTTGCAAAGTTTAAATGAAGATGAATGTACTTGAGATTTCCATAAATAATTGTGTCATTATTTAATTTAATTTTTAATTTTTTCATTCATTAATTATTAGGTTTTTAATAGATAAACATATCAAAATTTTGCTATGAATAATATATAAGGAAAGAATAGATATTAGGATTGATATAGACAAAAATCTAGTCAAAAAATGAAAATGAACAGTAAATTTACCACAAAACTCAACTTTTTTTTTTTTTTGATAATATAAATTCTTATTCCTAAAATCATTATGAACTAAATAGTTATAGGAACTCTGAATGCTATATTTACGATCCCTCATGCAGAACAATTTCATTGGATCCCCCGTTGGCCCCGAATACGGGCGCCTAGACTTCCGGGCAAAGATGATGAGCCATATCTTGCAACGGTGGAACGCTTCAATGTTGTTCACGTCCTCAGGGCTCAAAAGATTGGCGTAAGGTTGATTTCTGTCATCATGCACATTGCCGTCAATTCCGTAGTTACTATCTCGCCACACTAGGTGACTAACAAATAATTCATAATTCCAGAAGCCGCTTTTCTCCCAGCATAATTCAATCCGCGCATGTCCTGGAACCTGCACCAAAAAAGCATCTCCCCAAGACATTTGGCCATGATCATGTGTCATCCCGAAAGAGTTAAAATGCAAGGAACTGATATTGCATAACCACGTAAGATACTTCCCTAATAAAATGTGTTCAATTAACTTGAGAAATGTATCACCACCCTTGCTGTCAACCACCTGCACTCTTTCAATCCCCACTCTCGGCCAAATCCAACAAAGCATATCAAAATGCACAAAACAGGGGCTTAAACTTTTATCAATGCAACGTAAATGTTTGAGCAGGTAATTCAGGGAGTTACCTGGCAAAAAAGGCCCCGTGTCATTCCATTCGTTGAAACACATCATCCTTTAAAGCGAATGTTCGGAATGCCCCATTTTTCCATTTTTATAATTCCCAAGATTTTTCCTGAGAGAGGCTCATTTGGATAAGCCCAATCATGCTGCTCATCGGCTCCCCAGGTTGCAAAAAAATCAGCTGCCATATTCCCGTCTCTATAAATATGGGAGATTTTGAGGTTCATGCTTGTCGCCTTCTGTTTGAAATCTGTAATAGCATCTTGAATCTCGACTATTCCGGAGGTTCCTCTTCCAAGAATAGAGATCGCTACTTGAGCATCAACTTCAATCCATAAGTTGTTACAACCCAGTTTTGAAGCGACGCCAACGCCCCACGAGATGGCACGAATTTCAGCTTCCGTGTTAGTTGCCTGTCCTATTCCCTGGCTGAATGCAAAGATTACATCTCCATTACAATTGCGAATTATACCTCCAATACCTGCTGGTCCTGGATTTCCATCCGTATTAAGCTTAACCCAGTTAGCTTGTGGTTTGAGCCAAGAAACAATAACCGGCCTCTGGTTGCGGCTCTCCTGAAGTATGATGCTGAATTTCCTTGCAATATGAATATCACCCCGCCACCAAGACCTGCAAAGACGACCAATTTTATTCAGGAGGAAAATGTGATTTTTAACCCGATGAATTATAGCTAAGTAAGAGAATCTACTCCCTTGATGCTTGCTTTTGTTTCTTTCCAACCAAGTATACCAAAAGATCAGCATTGGTGTAACAATTCTAACATGCTTTGATGAGCTATAAGGTGCTGAAGTTATCCACCGTTGTAGCACACAAATTGGAAGCTCCATGACTTGATATTGGATGCCGAATAACTGATTAAAATAATCCCAGACCTTTGTTATCTTGTCCCCATTCAAGAACACATGATGACGTGGGTCAATCCAGTACCGCCACGCTGGCGACAGGTGGACCACTACCCGCCTGCCACGGGGAGTAAAAGACCGGTCAAAGGTACCACGCAAGCCTCCGAGTCGGTCACCTCGGCGACAAACCCTTCAAGAAGGCAAATGCTGACCATTCAACCGTGTCGACTCGACTACCCTCAAGACCAGTCGAAATACCCTCGACCAAGTCCAAGGCAAGTCGGCGAAAACCCGACTATATGGTTTCTGGGTCGAATTGAGGTCGACCATCCTTGGGGCCCACTCCGCCGTTTCAAGCATTTAATGAAGTCTGACAGGCCGTATAGAGCAGGTGGCGCATTCAATGCACCTGCAGGTTGCACTGTGCAGGTAATCATTACCTCAATAGGTATAAATACCCCCTCCATAAATGTCATTTACACACACAACCACCTCATTCACAGCACACAAGTCAACTCGATAAGTTCTCAACCATTCGATACTGACTTGAGCGTCGGAGTGCCGACAAAGGGAACAACCCCTCCCGTCCTTTGTCGGTCCGTAGCTCATGTTTGCTACCTATCTCCCAGGACAACTCTGATTCGAGCTCTACCACGTCAACAAATTCTGAGTGGTCAAGTCGATTGTTCCGTGACAGGTCATCCATCCGAAGTTCAACACGATCACTATTGTTTCTCTAGCTACACAACACATACACTTCGACAGTAAAGAGATGCCTTTCCTTTCCAGTCGATCATCTAACGGAAGCCAATCCCTAATGAGTCTCCAAATAAACACTTGAATATTGGGGGTGACATTGGCACTCCAAATGGCTGTAAGCGTTTCTGACTTAGGTTTAGAAGAACGAGTGACATTATATGCTGACTTGATGGTGAATTTTCCTTCTGTATCCAATTTCCATATAGGATAGTCGTTTTGACCTTTGGCTATAGGAATTTTCGTGATATCTTTAGCCAGGTTCGGGCCGACACATGTTTGAAGGCTCCTCTCACACCAACCTAGACTATTCCAAAATAGAGACACACGTAATTCACTATCCAAGCCATCACGTCTATCCGCTAGCTTTCCTCCACGCAGCCAATTATCTTCCGAAAAAGAGATGTTTCCCGAAGACAGAACCCGGCTGATATGTGGCTCTGCTTTGTTTCGGATCTGACACAGACGTCTCCGTGTATGTGAGGACCGATTTGATGTACGTTTCCACAGTATTTGCTCCTTAAAAATTTGGCCCAGAGATTATCCGAAGTCCGGAATCTCCACCACAATTTGTAAGAAAAGGCCTCAACAAGCTCCTCTACGTTCCGAACTCCCAGTCCTCCCTCGTCCGTTGGGAAACACATTTGTTCCCAAGTAGACCAATGGATAGCTCTTGTATCGGTTTTGCTACCCCAAAAGGAATCTATTAAAAATACGATGTATTCTTTGCAGGACCAACTTTGGAGGTTGGAGGATTTGAAGGATGTAAGTTGGTATAGCATACAAAACGGATTTGATAAGCTGCAACCTACCACCATAAGATAAGCTTCTGCACTCCCATCCTTGAAGCCTCTCTCGAAGCTTTCCTATAAGGTTATCAAATAAAATAACTTTCCTACGTCCTTTGTAAACCTTGACACCAAGATAATGAAAAGGCAAAGTTTCTCGTTTAAACCCAAATACATCCTTCACATTATCAGCAGCTGAATCTCCGTTATTACCCACAATGTAGGAGCTTTTCTCTACATTCACCTTTTATCCCGAAAGTTGTTCGTATTGTGATAAAATCTGGTGAACCTGAATAAGGGAACTCATCCTACTATTTGTGAAAATGATAGTATCATCCGCATACGAGAGATGCGTGACTGCCACTTCTCTTGTTCCACCATAATCTACTAGCCCGATCTTTGAACGCCAACCTGTTAAGAGAGAGAGACAAAAAGTCAGAAGCAATTACAAAAAGAGCTGGAGACAAAGGATCTCCCTGTCTTAGTCCCCGTGTGGAGTGAAAGAAACCAGAAGAAGCTCCATTAATCATGACCGAAAACCAACAGTTCTGAATGCATCTTTTTATCATGTTAACCCAAATTTCCAGGAATCCCTTTCTCTGTAACATCTCTAATAAAAAGCTCCACTCGAGTCGGTCATAGGCTTTGGCCATGTCCAGCTTTAAGACAACATTCTTAGTTTGCCCCTTAGTGTCAATGTTGTGTATCATCTCTTGGGCAAGTAAGATGTTGTCACCAATATTTCTGCCTTGCACAAACCCACTTTGATTCGGGGAGAGAACTTTAGGAAGCACCTGTGAAAGCCTTGAATTGAGAAGTTTTGTGATTATTTTATTAGAGACATTACACAGACTAATTGGTCGAAATTGAGCCCAGTGTCCTGGGTTTTCAACTTTAGGAATAAGGACAACTGAAGTGGCTGTGTATGCCTTCGGGAGAGGAGCCCCATTAAAGAAGTCTTTCACTCCCTCATAAACATCATCTTTTATCACTTCCCAAAAGGCCTGATAAAATTTTGCTCTGAACCTGTCCGGACCTGCTGCGCAGTGGGTGCTTATAGAGAAAACCGCATCTTTGACTTCTTGAAGTGTCGGCATAGAACATAGATTCTCTTTATCATCCTCAGTTAGGAGGGGTTGGACGATTTCCATATCATCATCCGTACTCATATAGTTGGGATTAGAGGTAAGCAATTGTTCAAAGAATTGGTTAGCTGACAACCGTATCTCCTGTTGATTGGTAACCTGTTGATTACCCTCCCTTATGGATGTTATGGTACGGCGAAATCTCTTCTTTTTAACAAGTGAATGAAAGTAACGAGTATTTCTCTCCCCTTCATCCATCCATTTACAAGCCGCCTTTTGTCTCCAAAAATCCTCCTCCATTGCCAAGCATTTCTTCCATTCAGCTGTCATTTTATTCATCAACACTAGGTTCTTTTCGCACGGGTTGCTGTCATATATTCTTTCCGATTCGGCTGCCCTCTCTTCCGAATATTTGACATGATCGAATACATTGCCGAAGACTCTTTTATTCCAGTCCTTCAATGCACCTTTTAAACGGCAAAGTTTTACCGGAAGTTTCCAAAGTCCCGAAGAGGTTATAGGTTGCTTCCAATTTTCCGAAACCAATTCAAAAAGCTCGTGGTGTCGAAGCCACGTTTCTTGAAACCTGAATGACGAAGGTTGACTCTCTTGTGGGTTGTCACAAGTAATAAGCAAAGGACAATGGTCCGAAGTGTTACGAGAGAGGTGCTTAACATTCGTAGCTGTGTAAATTTCAGCCCAAGCTTCAGAAACCAAGATACGATCAATCCGTTGCCAAAGTGTCTTATTAGTCCAAGTAAACCGAGAGCCCTCAAAAGCTAGTTCTATTAGACCGCAATCTTGAATAAAATCACCAAACTCCTCAACTCCAAGTAAATCCGGAGAACGACCCCCCAACCTTTCATCAACATTAGCCACGATATTAAAATCACCACCGATTAACCAAGGGCAAGATAAATCCATATTCGACCTGAAATAATCCCAAAAATGCCTTCTTTGTGTCGTTTCGCTATAAGCATGAATAATGGAAATATACACCGGTCGATCCCACTCTATATAATTGACTTTAAGATGCAGATATTGACGGTCATTCCCCAAAACTTCCACGTCCATGTCCTCGCAAAAAAAAAAAACCAAATGTTATTATTGCAATTATTAATAACTTTATGAAAATTAAATTTGTTGCACATAAAAGAACAATTAAGAGAAATCTTAGGTTCTATTATAGTAAGGAAATTAAATTTATTTTTTGGCGACCAGCATCGCCGATACCCCGAATATTCCAGATGAGACCACGGATCATGGATCACCACTGTTCGTGGCCGACGACCGAGTCGTCCTTTTAGAGGCCGTGGAGAGAGGTGGTTGTGGAGACTTTTTTTCTTCTGTACTGTGTAATAACTCCAGGAGGCTGATGTCCATCATTTTTCTGCTCTTCGAATTGTTTCTGCTCGTGTGATCCCTCATAACAGTCCTTCTGTTGGTGCCCGAGTCGGTTACGTCTCCTACAATATGGAGGAAGACGCTCATAAATTATAGGTTGAAGGTGTGTGCCTCCATGATATGATATCGTCAGAGGTTTCAGAAGGTCCACCTCTACACAGAAGCGCGCCATTGATGGACGCTGCATATCATAAGTTCCTTCATCAAAACATAACGGCTCTCCAATCTGTTGCGCGATATCCATGAGGAATGTTGGCTTGAAAAACTGAGTCTTCAAACCCGGCAAACGAACCCAGACTGGAACTATTGAAGGTTCCGCCTTAGGGTTGAAGGTCGGTGTCCATTTGAAAATTCTCATTGGGTAACCATCAAAGAAAATTTTATTGTAGTCCTCCTCAGTTTCCAACCGAATCAGGACTTTAGCAGACCAAATTTGAATTCTCCTTTGAGATTAAGATCCATAAAGAGTTCGTGTAAACGTGACATGGTAGGAAAACTTACTGATCAGTGCAAATTGAAAGGGTTCCGATAATTCTGCTACTTCTTGATCCGTCAAAGAGATGTTAGTGATCCCATACCTGTTTCTGTTTGGTTCCCTTGGAAAAAGGTGCACCTTGCCTGAACTTGTGGGTATTGTATTCTTTCTGGCCGGTTGAGATCGCCGCTGCATAAGATTTCGTTTGCATAGGTTGCGTTGTAAGTTTGTCTGCCGGCGGCGGCTAGCCAGCCATGGCCAAAATCTAGACGAGGATTAACGGCGAAGATGCAAAACGCTGAACCCTAAGACTTTTCTTTTTTATCGGAACTTAGAAGTTGAAAGTTAAAACTCAACTTAACGGTCAAAAGTCAACTTTCATCCAAAAATGAACAGAAATCCTGAAAATAATACTGCGGGACTAAAATTAACATTTTTAAAAAACATGGAACCCAAAATAAAAACAATCGTATAGTGTGGGATCAAAATGCAATTTGATCAATAATTTATTATTATTGGTCAAACAATATACTTTATAAAACAAATAGTGATTTCGTAACTATATTACCTCGTATCCACCATTTACTTCACCTGTTAATCATCTAGGGATATAACCAGTTTTTATTTCTTATTTACTTGCCTATACTCATAATATTGTGAAATATACCGAAGGTCAATGTAATGCAACTTGGCTCGAAAAAGTGGGGTCAAAAAAATTTAGCTCTAACCCGAATTGCTTGTTAGTTAGAGTTGCACAACACCATATCCGTTTCCAGCATGTTCTTGGGCTTCAGGGCTAATACAAGACTTTGACAATATTGAGGTAAACACGGATTTCGGGTTGTTAAATTGCTAACACCCAATTACAGGTTGTTAAATTGCTAACACCCCATTTAAGCCAAAGTATACTGTTATTGGATAAAAGATAAGAGTACAAAAATATATATGTGAAGAACACCAAAAAAAAAAAAAAAAAAGAAGAAAGGAAAGGGGCAAAAATTTGGGTTAGATTACAGATATGTTTATGGTAATAGGAATTGGTACCGAAGAAACCAACAGTCTTCAATGACTGCCAAAGAATACGCTTCCCCTACTTTCTGGCTTCAGAACGAACTCATGTGTTATTCTTAGAGCGTTCTTTCACCATAGTCTGCACAAACAGTTCCCCAGCTCTGTATGAAGATCGAACCTGAAAATAGAAACAATTACAACACGAAACTATTAACCATTGACCGCTTAACAACTCCAACTGCTAAAATAGGAGAGGAAAGATTAACAGGTGGTGTAAAATAAACTTCAAAACCTATAGAACACATGATCTTTCAGTGGAAATGGAAATTAAAATGTGAAGATGTGAGAAGTTTACCAAGGGTCCACTAGCAACGTAGCGGAATCCAATTGACTCTCCGTAGTCTTTCCAGAAGGCAAATTTTTCAGGGGTGACATACTCCTTCACTGTAAGATGCAATGGAGTAGGCTGCATATATAGCATATTTACATTAGCGCTTTTGCAGGCTTCAAATTATGAACACTGAAGTTGAATGATCGATGAACCCAGAATTTCAGGAGATTCAGATTGGTGAAGGTAATAGGCATATTAATCAGAGAAATGTTACTAGCACATTTATAAGTTTATTTACTCACAAAAGCATATCATGGGAAAGTAATGTTATGAGCTCACCTGTAAATACTGTCCTAGAGTCAAAATGTCAACATCAATGGCCCTCAAGTCAGCCATAGCTTCCTTCAGCTCATCATCAGTTTCACCGAGTCCCAACATGATAGACGACTTCGTTATCATCCCTTTCTTGCCGACCTTAGCATGTTTCAACACGGATAGACTTTGTTCATACCTGTGGCACGTGACAAACAACATAGCATTAAATAGGGCTTGAATGCGGTTTTATGGGTAATACTGAATCAAGAATCCAATGGAACACTATAATTTGGCGTCTTTATGACAGCATCTTGCAGGAATGGCTGAGCACCCTAGTAAGTTATGCTTTTAAGTTAGCGATAAAGAAGCAGAATGCTCGAATAAAGGAAGTATCACAATCCAAGAGGAAAAGGATAGAGGAGAGGAGAGGGGAGACGCAGCAAGATGAAGTTAATTTTTGTTCTTATGAGTTATGAGAGTGAGCATATGCAAGCAAAAAAGAATCATCATGATAAATACTATTGAAATAAGAAGTTTTGCTGGCATATATATATATATATATATATATATATACACTTCCAATTAGCATTAGAAATAGAGCCCTAACAAACATATAGAGACATTTAAATATATATATTGTTTACTAGAACCTTTCCTAATCAATCAAGGAACATGTGATAAAACTATAGAGATTGATGAAACAACTATTGGCCACTCACCCAGCTCTAGGATCTCTAACAATCCGCTGCAGTCGTTTCACAGTTTCAATATTGTGAGCAAAGACATCCAATCCTGAGTGAACAAGTGTGGATACGGCCTCTAGGTCGCCTCTGAAATCAGATGTTAAACACTCAACCATGATATCAGGCTTAAGTCGCTGCCAAAATTATTATACTGCATGTTAGATGTACTCATTGTAGACATCATAGCATAGACAAGAAAGTGTATGTGTTATGCTTCTTAGGACTTCTCGAGAGTGTCTTATCAAAAAATATATATCAGATGCATCTATGAAGCATGTTGTGTATCGAGCACAGATTGAAAGGAAACCAGTTTAAATAATATAGAGACAACCTTCATTGCTTTGACTGTTTCAGCAAAATGGCCACTTCCACCATCAGGTATGTCATCTCGGTCCACACTGGTCAGAACAATATAATCCACACTGGGAAATAAAGCATAATGCAATAATCAGTCAACCATCTACCAAAATGCAAAATCCATAAAAACTCATAAGTCAAATAGCATAGGATGGAGATATTTTCATACTCACTAAAGGAGAGTATTGCTGCATTTAAATACTAAATAACATTTGAGTGTTCAATCTATTAATGATTGAGCTGGTTAAGTTGTTTGACTCACTCTTCACAAAGGCTGAATGGGCTAAATCAGAATGTTCATTAAAACAAAGGAAAAGCAATCTCGTTTAACATGAGGCATAAAAAAAAATGGATGCTATCTGATATCATTGATCCTGCTCCATGTTTAAAAAAGCACAATTTTATTCTGTTCACCAACAAAAATCCTCTATTTTCTTATGAAAAATTCTCTGACCCACATTACCACAAAAAAAAAGAAGTTTAGAATATGATATGATGCATCAAAATGAGGCAACCACCATAACGCATATCTTCTTATCTTATCCAACACTCAAGAATTTGAGACAGGAAGAAAGGCAATTTATAGCATACCAAAAGAAAATCGGAAGCATGTGCGGGGAAAAGGTCTGCATAGTATTTGACTGCCAACCTTGTATTAGCTTCTTTACTATCAGCAATGAGCAGATAAAGAGGCAAACAAAGAAACATCGACTTGTAATATTCAGATCACCGAGGACAAAAACAACAGGAGACCATAGATATTAAACAAGGAGATCATTATTTTAATGAATCCAGCTTCGAAGATCCTCAGACTCAAAAACCTAAAGTTATTCAAGGTATTATAAGTTGTTATATTTCTTCAAACTACCCAACTTGGCTGCAGTGTTAAAATCTCCTAATCGACTCGGTGTCACCTGCAGTAAAACCCCCTTTAAGACCTTACGTATCTGATTGAGATACTCAGACGTGTCCTATGGCTAATCTGAATTCATATTCTACAGTGTGTTCACTTTTTCTAACAAAATCAGCAACCATATCAAAGCAAAACACAATAATCAAGTGAAAAAAATGTATCTAGCACTCTTAAATCTGGATAACAGAAATGGAAAAAGCAGAGAAGAACTAGTACCCCCAACTCGCAATCGCCTTGGCAGTGTTCTCAGGCTCCATAGGATCAGGAGGCGCCGGATTCCTACTAGTCTTGACAGCACAAAATCGGCATCCCCTCGTGCAGGTGTCCCCAAGCAACATGATCGTGGCGGTGGCAATGCCATCACCGCCGCCATTCCAGCACTCCCCGATATTAGGGCACTGCGCTTCCTCACATACAGTGTTGAGCTTCAACCTCGACAGAGATTCCTTCACCTCGTCATACTTCTCCCCCTGCGGCGCCTTCTGCCTAAGCCATCCCGGCTTCTTCACATTCGGGTCTCGGCCGGTGTAAGGGCCAACTCCGCCGGCGTAAGGCGAACCAACTTTGACCGCCGGCGATTTACGCTCGAGCTCGACATGCGATTCAGAGCGAACTCGTGAATTTAGGGATTTGGGCTTCCGCTGAGAGCTGCGGTGATGTTTGAACGTGGAAAAAGTAGATGGCGACGCCTTCGAAATGCATTGGTGGATCATTTTTGCCTCTGTAGATGAGAAATTGGATCGAGGTGGGAGTGAATCATTTACAGCTGCGAGGAGATGACGAAGATATTTGAGCTTCCGCCATTGGAATCTCCGTCGCCTATTTCAATTGCAGTTGGGACTTTGTTGGATGGTTAGTGACCAGTGGCAGTGGGAATGCTGCAAGTTGTAGGAATTTTCATTTTCGCCCCTGTATCTTTATTTAATTCAACTTTTATCCCCTCAATTTTTTTTTTCCCATTTTTTTAGGACGATCAAGGTTGATTTCCCAATTATCATAATAAAACTCGAACATGTGATACTCCCTCAAATTAATTAATTTTAAAAAGTTTCATATATTTAATTTAAAAGATGTCTCCCTCAAATTAATTAATTTTAAACAATTTCATATAATTAATTTAAAAGAAGTTTCATATACTTAATTTAAAAGATGTCTCCCTCAAATTAATTAATTTAAAAAAATTTCATATAATTAATTAAAAAGATGTTCGGCAGAGCTTATAAGTTATTTATAAGTTTTCAAGATTTTTTTTTTAACACAAAACGTGATTCAAACCCAAAACTTTTCCTTGGAAAATAAAGTTATTAACCACTTAGACCAACTCTGTTGAGTGTTGACCTATAAGTATTCAAGATAAAATGTTATATTCATATTATGCATTATTAATATAATTAAACCCCATTTCTACAAGTCAGTCTAAACAACTCACATAAGAAACAATAAAGAAATTTTTGACCAAGTTTTGAAATCCAAAAGGCTATGGATAGAATGAAAATTTGGATAATAGCTTTCCCAAAATTGAAAGAATTTGTGGAGTTTTGGAGTGTGAAAAATTAAATTTATTTTATTTTACATTTCATGTATTATTTCGGAAAACAAATTGTGGGTCTCAAATGGCCAACGAAGAATCCTATAGAATCACTTAGTGTGAGGGATTTATACTCGAAGTGCTACCATATTCTGCATTGTTTTATTTCCTTGACTATAGCACACGAGAACTTAATGTTTACGTGCTGGTCTGCTAGAGAATTGCCCACCGGATTATCTTTGTTTATTTATTTCGTGAACATCCGAGTTTGAACATTTTATCTAATCTGCGAAAATCATGAACAATTATATCTAAACTTGGTAAGGTGATAGTCTGGATAAAAACCTTACGGCTCCTTACCGATTTATTTAAGAAAAAAGATTCCAAATAAAATTTTTAATCCAAACCCGAGTCAATTAAATTCAAATTAATCATATGAACTCTTATTATTTGACAGGTTACTTCACTATATATATATATATATTTTTTTGGTAAGAACTTCACTATATTTGATTGGTAACATATTTGATCAATCACATCACAAAATATAAAATACTGAGTTTGATCGAGTTAAGTCCCTCCTATTGCCATGCAAAAGAAATAGAGAATAGCTAATCATTACAAAGTACAAACTTGCTCTTCGTTTTCAGTACTTTAACAGTGTCCCTATAAAAGTGTGAGTAAATTCCAAATTTTCAAATAAGACTTCCTGACTAAATACCTAAACATATATAAATATATTTAGCATGGTAAAGTGCTTAACAAAACTAGGACTCCACATTCAATCTCCAAGCACATTAAAGAACAATCTGCTCAACGAGACTTTGTTCACAAAATTTGGATTACACATCACTAACAAAAAGCTTAAATCCCTTGTGATCCGGCAAACAAAAGTACTCATCGGGTTGAATCGGAGAAGAAGATGGAGCAAAAATGCTGTGTGATTTTCAAGTATTCCAGGTATTGCCAAGATTACCTTATTCATGCTTGCATTGAGCTACGAAAGAAACAGGGTGCAACATCAAGATGCATTTGATGATTCATCATTACTCGAGTTCGGTTCATCTGAGCCCTCGATCATTTTCTCAAGTGAATCCAAGTCTCCAGCTTCCGGGAGAGTGTGAAGTCTAAGCTTCTCTGCATCTTCACTGAAAAAGATTTCAAACGAAAAAGGAGTCGATCAATATTAGCAAAAAGATACAAATTTTGAATCATGCAGAATATAGAAGTGAGAATTCTCAGAAAAAAATACTTACTCTGCCACCCCAAATATTTCTTTAACAGTTAAGGAGCTATCTCTTGAGCAGAACTCAGGCAACTGGTCCATCAGACACAAAAATGATTTAACTTTATGAACGATATCCTGATTCAGGAATTCTCATAGACAGAGAATCGCATCATTCAAATTCAGATGATTAAATATAAAATATTAGTTTTCATATATCAAAATAAAGTTCGGTACCATAGTAGCAACGTTTTCAGGTTTTTAAGGTTTTTAGCATTTTGGAAGCAGAACCTTCCTCTCTATTTTAGATCTTTCTATTTGATTCAATATGCCTATTGCCTAACAGAATATCGGGCAGAACCTTTACCTCAGACAGATAATAAACCTTTCCAAAAAGAGCCTGCACGGCAAGTTTTCTTTTGAATCCCTTTTCTGAATATCCTGATACATCCATGACCACTGGACCTGAAAAGCCATGCAGATTCTCAATCAATAAACAACTTGTTGCACAAGTGAGTTGTTTTTCAATTAAACATAAAAAAGGTATATATATATATATATATATATATAAAAAGAGAAATTATAACCAATAATATGAGTCGACCTACATGTGTCTAACCAAAGGTTATATCAGGATATACCATGCCTAAGCTGCAATAGGTGAAATTTAACCATGTTGCTCTAGAAGCACAAACTATTACTTTAGGCAGTTCAAAAAGGAGTGTAACCAAAAATTACAAGAAGCTGATGCAGCTTTGAGCTACCTTTATCTTTCACAATCCTCTTTGATATCTCATTCAGAATTCCTGCTACTTGGGAATCTTCCAACATTGATTGTTTTCTCAGCTGGATCAAGTTAGATACCAAATCTGGATTAAATGGCTTCTCGTTCAATGCATAACGTATGTATTTTCGTACAATCTCCTCCATGTTAAAACCTGTCTGGAGATACAACAATGTTGTCAGATCAAATAGGGTACATAATCCATGATTTCCCGAATTACAATGAACATGAGGAGGCCAAGAGTAAAAGGACATTTCCTATTTTGAATCAACAATGCCATGAAATATATGGAATGTGGAATACAAGCTGTCGAGATCACAGAATCAAATAAATACTAAGTTAAGGAAACTTAAACATATAAAAATGCTGGAATCAAATTAGTTCTATGTGTGTGTCTTGAAATCACATACTCAACCATAACCTTAGTATTCCTACCCATAGCATCTCCCAAGAAAGAACGCATAGGCATATTTGCAATCATGCCAATCATAATGTTGATCACGCTATTTTCAAAGCCAACTTCAACTACAACAATAGAAACTAAACACAATGTACAAGTTTAAATATTTCATCTATTGTTTCTTTCTCTTGCAGCATATCATCTCAACTTAAACAAAGCCTTTCAGCGTTTCAGTTAAATATAATCTTAACAGATATAACCCATGAAATCGAAAAGGAAATTGTTTTTTCCAAAGCATATTATGCTAAGAGCCTTAGCTCTCATGGATTCCTTGATTTCAGGTGAATGGAGATCTCCATCAGTAAAAAATTGCATAATTAATGTGACCGATTGACTGATCACCTGAAGTCATAGATATAAAATGGAGTTTTAGTATAAAACTCATTAAAGCAGATCTCCAGCAATAATTCTTTGGGCATTACTTAGGGCAAAATGTCATCTCATGCATTTAACTCTACAATGCAGAACCTATCAATAATCCTGGCACCAACCAATTAGCTTTAGATGCCATAAAAGAAACAAATGACTTTTACAAGGAGAAATTATGTTTAACTTAAGTAGCTTTGCAAAACTGCAGGGAATGTTAGAAAGCTAAGACTGAATTCATGAGAATGAAGGCCTAAAATGTCTGCTATATTAACACACCTTTTGCATCAGTCCCTGTAAAGCTGATTGGTCCAATTCACCTCCCTTCTCAAACAGCTCATCTATAGATTTGCAAAGTGCAGCATTTTTATTAACCTGCAAGAAATAAATCCTAATTGAGTAACTCATCAAATAATAAAACAAATTTGATGGAGTTCTAGATATTGATCAAGCAGTCACAGAGAAACTCAATTAAGATGATGACTTGACGAAAAGGCCAGCATGTAATTGCAAATAATATGCAGTCCTCAACAATATGTATGAGGGAAACTCAGCAGATTGAATGCTTACAGTAATCGAATGAAGTAGCTAGATAATGCATAATAGTTCGGGTATGTCTCTGAGATACGAACGAAGTACTAACAACCGTTACCAACTAGATATTGCATAATAGTTGGATATTACCTCTTCTATTGAGGCATGGACTAGCGACCGTTATCTGGTAGCGGAAAAGTAAAATAGACAATAATTTCTAACTAATATAAACAAAACTTTTAGGGGTGATCCACTTTTGGGCAGGTAAAATATCCTGACATGAAAAAAAAGAAACATGAAGAAAGTATACGATTTCAATGATCTCTGATGTAAAGAGAAAATTGCCAAGAGCTAACATGATGTCAGATGTCATTGAGCAAACAAGGGAAAAACAGATAAAATAGTTTAGCTCCATTGCTTTAAAAAATGAGAAGTTGTTTATCTTTCATAGCATTGCAAACTACACGGGAATATATGCAGGCAAGGTTAAATAAATTAATATTTTACTACATCTTTTAGTACACCTCCACTAACCCTAATTCATACATGTTTAGTACCAAACAGGAACTGAAGTAGAAGGTCCAGAAAGTTGCACATTGTTATTTAAGCAAAAGGATACATATTATTTTTCAAAGTTCCGACTTCAGATGCCAACTTTAGGCTGTTTTTGTAGTTACAGTACTTTTTACACATTTATTTCCTCATGAATGTATCTTCTAATGCCATTCAACAATGTTACAACCACTTCTAGTATGCCCCCAAGTAAGTGAATTTCAGTCGGAAATATAAGCACTCCATAGTTAACGTCCACTTTAATTCCAAGAAAACTATATTCTGATCCAAAAACATGTACATATATGCCCACAATCAAACCATTTCCTGAAAGTGGAACAGGACCCCAATCATAATTTTACTTCCATTTCCTGTATATGCCATCATACAGTGTAGTTACCATCAATAAGAGAAACAGGACAGAGGCACAACAAAAGATACTCCTACAAACATTGATTGCCCATTTCCTCAAAGAGTAGGATTATCCAAAAACTGTCCAGGAGACCACCAGTGTCCTTATCGACACGCCCTATTTAATTCAAATCATTGCGTTGATTTTTACACATAGAAATGACATCGATCCTCATAGACACACTCCATGAATTCAAATAACTGCATCGATTCAAGATAATGAAGATGGAAACTAAAGAGAATGAGAATACGAACCAATTTGCGGCGTTTCTCCCTGGGCGAGCTAAACTTGCGAACAGTCTTAACAAAGGCGATAACAAAAGTGACGCCTAGGTAAGCCAAAGGGACCGCCAGAACCCAAGGCAAGGAGCTTCCCCCAACTCGAGGGCCTGGAATGGCCTGCGTGACAGAGCCTGTAAATTCAACCAAATCCAAAGCCTTCTCCTGTATCCATGGCATATCCTCCTCCACTTCCTCTTCCTCCTCCTCCTCCACCACCTTCTGCTTCTCCTTTTTACTGGAAACACTGCTGTTTTTATCACTACCTGAAAGTGCTCTGGCTAAAATAGGGCGAGAAGGCGAATAAGACAGCGATGAGAGCAAACGGGGCAGCGTAAATCTAGGGTTGCGGCGTCCGTAATTAGGGAAGAGGGATTTAGAGCCATTGGTGGAACTATAACAAGAGCAATAGCAAGCGTTGAGACTGCCGGCGCAAATGCTCATGGTGGGTAGATATCTCAACACTTGGAAACGGTAATTGGAGTAGGTTACTGAAAACGTTCCGGCTGAGCACGGCGGCGGGTGGCGGCGGTCGGCTCTGGGAAGTGGAGAAAAACCTCCGACGACGGTGATAAAGGCAGAGAGGGGTTAAGGAATAGGATGAAATGGGATTTTGTATATTACCTTCCAAATATACAAAAAGTTGTACGGCCCGGTCCAAATGGTTTTTCTAATTCATTCTTTTTTCGTTTTTTTTTTTTTTTTTTTTCTAATTTTGTTAAAAATAAATAAATATTTAGTAAATCAATCTATAATTACATTATCATATTTAATTAACTTACTTATGCATTTTCACTAAATATAAGATTCCATTTATTTAAACTTGGAACTTATTTGAACTAAAATACTTTTTTTTTAAAATAGACTCATGCTAAACTAGTTATCAATATCTTCATTTTCGAGTTGGGATCCTACAAATAAATATTTCAAACGCATCACCCACCTCCATGTTTTAGCCATATTTCGCTAAGGAGTCCACGTGGGTAATCTCTCGTTACGTGTTTCATATTGCACTCCCATGGAAGTTGGATAAACTTGTCCTCAATAATAATACCTAATGGATGTATTGTTGCGTCCGCTTTCTTCACAATTAACCACCATTTTCAAATTCAATTCTACTTCAATGTGAGGGTATCTTTTCTCTCAAGCTAATTTCAGACCTTCTTACTGACCAAGAGGTTTGCCCAACATGATGTCTGACTCCCCTAACTTCATGCCAAATCTCATCTTTTAAGTTCCATCTCTATCTCTAAGCACTCTTTCCTCCCGCAGTGTAGCCATTTTCCGATAGCCATAGAAGCTGTCATCAGTTTTAAGTTTAACCCAACTCGGTTTAGATCATTGCCATGGTGTAGCCTTCTTTGTAGCACCTGTGACGTCAAACCACCACATCCCCTGTACTATGGGTCTAGTTCACATACGAAATGCAATAATCCATACACAAACTGAACTCATAGCGAACTGGTGGTAAGGAAAAGACAACTCTAGCTAGATTGAGCTAATTCCCTTAACCAATTAACAACATACGATACCAACGCGGAAGCAAAACATTATGCATAACAAAAATATGATCACACGGGCTCCAACGATCCAAAAGATATCACAAGTAATAGCCAGCACGGCCTTAACATCTATCTAATCATAAGAAAAATATACAACGGCCACGGGCCCAAAATAATACAATAACAAGGTATGTTAAGGGGGCAAACCAAACTTTAGATTTATGGTGACTAATTTTGAGGCTTGAGCATCCGCAAAAGTCATTTAAGATCTCCTTGATAATATTAGTGTTTTTCGTTGTTGGCGCAACCACCAAAATAATGTCGTCGATGAAGAATAGATATCTAAAAATGGGTCCTCCAGGACAGATCGAAACCAACAACTATCGTCCCCGATTGGACTGCCTCTTCGAACATATATCCCGGTCTTTCCATATAAAGAACAAAAAGGTACGGTGAATGTTGTGAGTTTTAAATGCCCAAGTACAAGCAGTCAAGCATCAATAAATCAATGTAGCAAAAGGGGTCGAATCCACGGGGAGAAGTAAATCAATCAATTACCTAATGTATTCACCAATCTATAGACCAAGTCAAGTGCAAAAGTGAATTAACTAATTATGGAAATGAAAGTTAACTAAGATTAACAAACTAGACAACTAGAAAGCGAATAAAGTAGCAAATAACCAAGTTAACTAAGCAACAAGGGGAAATAATGATCATGCAAAGTTTGTATACAATTAGTGCTTTAGTGGGACAAAGATCTCACAATTCTAATCACTAAAATATGCAAAAGCTCCTCTCGAAGTCAAATGCGTGTACCTAATTACGTCTAACGCCGCTCTCGTGGTCATTAGCTCAATTAAGCAAGATTAGTGGAAGAAACTAACTAGCGGATTGGCTCGGTTAATCAAATGCTTAATTGCTCAAGTCTAAGTTAAATTTCTTATACTTAGCCCTTAAGTGTTGTGAAACCTCTTCCAATTTACATACAATCTTTCAATTAGCATGCAAATCTAAGTTCATAACTAAGGTGATCAATCTTAATCATGCAAACTGTAACACCCCGGAGCGAAGAGCGCCACATCCCCCCGCACCATAGCCCAACATGTGAAACGAAATGGAGACTCCGTCCACGCATCAAACCATAGCGAACGGGTGACAAACAAAAATCCAACCTAAGCTAGGCGATGTAGACCCTACTCAGAGCACGCAATAAAACAAATAACGAATGCGGAAGCACCAAAATCCCATAAAGCAAATAAACATACTCGAGACATATCAAAATTTTGATTCAAGTTATACAAACCTTTACAATTTCGAATTTAAGTCATAACTTATATATATATTTCAGAATTAGCCAAAATGCATAAAGAAAACGAAAATACAATGCATGAGACTCAAACTATCCTCAACCTCGACTCAAAGGCAACCGCCTAGCTCCAACACCTCAGAACGGGTACCTGCAAACTCAAATCAAAGGGGGAAAAAGATAGAAATAACGAGGGTCAGTCCTAGAGACTGGTGAGGGGGCTAACACACGCACTCATACATATATATAAGAGCAAAGCTGAAAGGGATTCATGAACCGGGCGTGGTTTTTGCATTCTAAAACATTTAACCCGTGGTAATATATATAAAGAAAGAAGTTTGGGACCGAAGGCCAAATTCAGTCAAGTTTTAGAGTTTAAAAATCCGCCCCAGTTTCACAACCATAAACGAAACATAAAGCACCGAAAGCTTAACTTCAACTTACTTACTCCATACACCAAGGCGAAACGAAAACAAAACAAATCATAACCCAACTCCACCCCAACACCGTTTTGGGAGAGAGAGGTGCCCCTCTCAACTTCACTGATAAACTTAATGAGACGGGGGATCCGCCCGCTCCTTCAACGGGTCACGTAGCACACCGCCGGCTCAAGAAGACCCGCCTTCCCCTCGACCTCCCGAGGATGGGCTAAGTCTCCCTTTTGTGGAGTCGTGTTGATGAGAGAGCCCGACGACCCCATGGCCGACCCGGGATCACATACCACTTCTTCGGGGCCCAACTTACACTTACACTTATACTTGCACTTATCACACTTACCATAAGAAGCTTATCCACAAGTCTTATCACGCTTACACACACACACACACTTATTAAAGCTTGTCAAAGTAAACAAAAATATAGCTTATATACATATAAAAGTGTTTTCAAAGCCTTTTGACAAACGGGACAAATCCCACAAAATACTTATCAAACACATATCTATATGTATATACATATATATAAGTCGCATGCGGGCTCGAAATACAAATAAGGTTTTAGGTCATCATAACTAAAAGGAAAGAAAACCTCACCTTGCCGACCAAACCGAACACAACGGATCAGAAGAAGTCTAACGAACCACTTCCTCAAAACCGGAACAAACCTAAGAGCAAAACAAAGAACAAGGGACAACTTAGACTCAAAATGAACCATGTTTACATTCGGCAAATGCATATGAATGCGAGTGATGCGTATGAAGCTTAACAAATTGACATATAATGCATACAAGTTCATATTTAATCATATGTCTCATAAATCACGTCAAACGAATCCATAAGTTTCATATAACACGCATATCATATCATACAACATGTTATCAAAGTTTTCATACCATATAAAGAGCAAGGATTGATCATGCGAGGCATATAAACAAGGCATGAATTCATGCATGTACATTAGATGAGCATATCGCACATATGAGATCATAATTCGAAAACGAGCAAGCAAGTCAAGCTATAAATTCATATTATACAAGATAACACATAATACATTAAGCTAACAATGCATATAGGTCACAAACGGGACAAGAGAAAGCAATTAAAAGCAACGAAACGACGAAAGAAACTCCCTCGGGGCGCCACCGTGACATATGACACGGCCATGTCCAAAACACAAAGGAAACGGACACGGCCGTGTCCGAATTTATTAAAATCAGATGCCCAACTCGAGAACACAACACGACCGTGTCAAGAATCAACACAAACTGGACACGGCCGTGTCATCATTCTCGGCATGAAGAGATCAAAGCACAGCAGTTCGGTTTTTGAAGGAAAAACAAGGCAGTTTTTGCAGCAGCTCTTAGGGACTTTCTTAGGCCTCAAACACACACATAACATGCATGAAATACACACCAATTCAATACCAAATCATGCACAAAAAACGCAGCAACAACAGCACAAAGTTCAGCCACCAAATCTGTCACAAAGAAGGAATGAGTGCAGCAGGTCGTATACTTCAAGTCTGGAGCTAAAACAGAGGATGAAAGCTTGTAAACACATAGCTAACATGTAGAGCAACTCATATACTTCATGTATATGCAATTTCGCACGAAATGGAGCTCAAGAAGTCATCAAACCATGCACAAAATCTGACAGCAGTTCAAACCGGGAAGAGCAGATTATATTCTCACGTTTAAGGTTGAAATGAAGCATGAAATTAAGACAAAACAAAACATATTCATAGAGTAACATGTGTAACACATAATCATGCATTAGTACACGAAATTAGATGCAAGAATTCATGCATTACAGTTCAAAAACATCACAGCAGCAGCAGATCACGTAGAGCAAGTTGTACGCCAAGTTTCATGCTCAAAACTCAATATTTCCTCAAAGGTTTTAATGGAAAATCATCCCTTACATAACTACCAATTATTAAGCATAAAAAATGGAGCATAATAAGTTCATATGATCAACTTTTGAGCACCCAAAACAGCCATACAAAACTGATGCAAGGAAGGCATGAAACAATTCATGTTCTAACACATATAACTCATATATGCAGCTGAAATGGGGCATGAAATCAGGGCGAAACAGGGTATATTCATAGAACAACATGTATATTACATTACCAAGCATTAGCACACGAAATTGGAGGTAAGAATTCATCAAGAACAACTCAAAAACGTGACAGCAGTTTGGTGAAAATGAGCAGATTTGCAGCAGCAGTTCGGATTCCAGTTTCATGCTTAAAAACTCAAGCTTTTCTTCAAGTTATCAATGGTAGATCATATATTACACAACTAACATGAAGTATAAGTCATATATTGAGGTTAAGAAGCTCAAATAATCAGTTAACATGCATCAAACCTCCATGAAACTCAAGCTAAGACAAGGATTCAAAAATGAAGTCTAACCCTAACTATTCATGCAAACCTCCATTCCCTTATTAAATCTGATGCATTTCATGAATTTCAATGATCAAATGAAGCATATAAGAGAGGAGAATACATAAATATACTTACCTTTAAGATATGAAGAAGTATGGAGAAGATTGTCTTCAAAATCTCAAGACATGGAAATGGGCTTCTTTCTTCTTCTTTTCTCCATGGATCAGCTGCTCTTTCCTTCTCTCTTGGGTGTTATGGGACGAAATGAATGGGTAGGGAAGAGATAGGGCTGAGTTAATATCATATAAACCAAGGTTAAAGGCTTCAGTATGGTTAAATTGGGCCCACAAGTACAAGACTAGTCAAAGATGGTGGCTTTAGCACAAGCTGCTCGTTCCAGGCGAAAAACAGGGGTCCAAATGGTCTTAGAAAAATACCAAATTAGGTTTAAAAGTTTTCTTTCTTCGTTACGAGTCCGACTCATCTTCCGGAATTCGAATCCGAATTCCCGAGCTCAAGTTATGACCTCCAGAACCCGAGGTGCGCTAAAGCTAGTTAGGCCCTCGAGTCCCTCATCAAATACCTAAGGTTTAAAACCTCGACAAACGAACCCGAAAACTTAAAACGAGCATGCAAACATATTCATAACTCACATATATCACGTATATCGAAATTTCACAAAAATCAAAATTGAATTCCGGCACATAACAAGCAAAATACGAGCATACAAACTTAAACATTAAAATTCAAAGTTCATAAATATAAAAAATTAATTTCATATAAATTCAAATAATCATATAAGCATTAAAATAACACTTAAATACGTAATTAAATAATTTAAATGCGCATAAAACTCTCCCGTTACGGCGTACCTGGAAATCCAAACGATCGGGATGTTACAAACTCCCCTCCTTCGAAAGGACCTGCCCTCAGGTCCTGAGGAGAATCTTAAACGGCTCCAAAGACAAGCCCAACTCCACACTTCCGCTGCGCCACTCTGATCACAAACTTCTCAAGACACTATCTCCTTAAATGGCGAACCGGACACAAAGTTCTAGTCTTTTGCCCCCATTTCCCAAATAAAGATTCGGGAGTAGTTGGAGAATTCTCAACCTTGGCACATAGACATTACTACACAAAGTCCATAACGTCTTTCTTATGCCATAACAACCGGTTTCCTAAAATTCCAAACAACCTCAAACCCTGAGTGGGATTAACTCGTGACCTTGCACTCCTTAAGGCGTAGGCTACCGTTCTTCTTCAAGCAACACACAACAAAGGCCTTCCTTTGTGCCTCGGTTGGAAACAAGGTAGCCTTTTGTACCTCCGGTTAGACAAGAGCCAATACCGTGAGTAACTCTCTTCAACCGCCTCTTCCCACTCAAAACCGTGCCTCTTACTCTGAGGCAATCCTTGGTTCTTCTACGAGGAATACCAACGGGTTAGCCTTCTATCTAATACCCAAAGATATCGTTAAGTCCCTGACGGACCTCCTAAAAGTAACCGCTAACTTCAACGAGAACAAGACACCTTCAGACAAGCCGACCAAAAGCAACTCGACCCTCACAACTCACCAAACACTCACGAACACTCCATACCACAAGCCCTTTCCACAAGAAAGTTAACACAAAAGAAAATAAAGCACACAATAAGCAGGAACTAAGAAGGGAAAGAAATACACAACAAGCAAAGCTAAGAAGAAAATGAAGCACACTTCAAACAAGAGCTAGAAAGGAAAAGAAACACACAACGAGCAAAACTGAGAAGGGAAGGAAGCACATTACAAGTAAGAGTCACGAAGGGAAGGAAACACACAACAAGCAAGAACAAGAAGGAAAGCAGTTACACGACAAATGTAATCAAGGATCACCGAAGAGCAAGGAATAAGACAATAAACACATGGGTTTCCCCGATATTAAAACATGTATAAAATTGGATGCCATGAATGCCTTATGTACCGTTCACCATAGGAGTTATGTTGAGTGTGGTGTCATCTTCTAGTTTTCCGGGAGGATCATCTTATGCTTGAACCGGGATCTTGAAGTCATGGCATTTCTTTGAAGACCTCAACCTCTTGTTGTTCGGTTAACTTTCATCATGCATTCAATTCCTCCATAATTAAATCATCCTACCACCTTTGGTATTGAAATCTTTCCTTGTTTGATATTGGTGGCCTCATGAGATTCTTGAGTTTCTTTCTTCCATGTACTTCGAGTCTCTACAATGTATATATTAAATTGCTTCCGGTGAGGAGATGTAAAAATCCATCCATCTTCGGTAATTGAACCAAAGTCTATTAAATAATTAACACATTAATTATTTAATCACATATATCACATATATATATGTATATACACGTGTGAGACACGTGTCACAAGGACACGTGTCACTCACGTGACCCACACGTGTGGTTTCACACGTGTGGAACCCTCTTGGCCCGATTAACTCGTTTAATCATTTTAAAGCCTCAACTCATGTAACCAAGTTGTTGTGTGTGACCCTCTAGGTTCTCAATTCAATTAGCAGTGACCCTAATTAATTAATTCACAAATTAATTAATCAGTCCACATATTAAACTACCATAGTCTAGCAACAGGTGTTTAACCCCTAGCTGAATTAGAATGTATCGATTCGACAGAACCTTTAAGTCATTGATTTATGTGAGATACAATCCTCCTACTTACTATCTCTCAACCAAGATCTAGGGTAAGAGAATAATCAGAACCCTAATAATCCGGTCTTAAAGCAAAGTGCATTTCATATCCATTTGATCTCAATCCAAAAAACCCTTTTCTTGATATCTTGATCTACCGCCTTGGCCAAGGACTCCATATGGCATATGAATGACTTACACAATAAGAGATCACCTTGCAAATGCAAGTGTAGGTCCTTTCTTGATTCCCATTCACTTTCATGAGTCACTTGTGCAGTCCCTGCATAAGCCTTGAATCAGTTGTCTAAGGCGACACCCTTTAAAGCTTATACCTAAGACTACAGAGTTAACTCATAAAGTGACATGGAACCTCAAGTCAAAGGATCAATTAATCACATCAATGACTTGTGAGATATTTCCTAATCTGGAAGTTTCCATTTCCTGAAATAGAAACTTCCTTTCCCATTTAGGAATCTTCTCACACGGGGCACCTCAGTGAACTTACTTATTAAAGTAAGCACCCTCATGTATCACACACGTATCAACTATACACTTTACACCTCCATGAAACAAGGTGGTCCTTCTTAAGGGCGTGATCCCACAAGCAAGCCTTAGAGGAGTCAGGTTGACACTCCCACTGTCTGTAGGACTCATAGGCTTGGAGTTTTTTTACTAATCATGACTTATGTGAAATAGGGCTCGTTTCATGAACCATTTCACCTAAATGGTAGAGTCCTAAAGTAATTAGGATTAGGGGAGTTCTCATACATGCACAGATAAAGTAAACGCATACCAAACAAGAGCATATAAAGAAGTGTTGCCTCAATTCGTTATTTCATTCAAAGATTGTCTGTGATTACAATAAGGAAAAGTACAAAGCGGATATACAATCGGCTTTTAGGGCACTATTCCTAACAATAACTTGGTGTCCTCCATAGTCTCTCCTTCAGCTCCAGATCTGAATTGGGTAAAGAATGAGCCTCATACCCTAGCTAAAATTCGTAAATAGGCTAAAGGAAGCAAAAACGTGTTGACACTTCTAACCCCGCACGGCCGTGCAAATTCCAAGTATTGTGTTGCACGACCGTGCATTAGAAAATCCTACAAACCCGAGAGTTATGCAAGGCCGTGCAAAATGTAACTGCTGAGCTGCACGGCCGTGTAGTGTTGCACAGCTTTGCTGAAAAGCTATGTAAAGGCTGCACGACCGTGCATTGGACTGCTCCACGCCCACCAATTGCTGATTTTGACTCTTTAGCTCCGTTTTCGTTCCCTTTTTCGCCGTTTCTTCAATCCTTTGGTTTATACCTAAAAAGGAACCAAAATACGTCTAATCAACACTCAAACGGCATAAACATCAATCTAAATCACACTCAAAAGGACACGGAAATTAAACCTAACAGTGAAAGTTGATCACCTTATCGAAGCCTACAGGTAGGAACAAACCATTCTGTCGGGTCGTCATTCCACATAATCTGGGGTTGCACATTTTTTACACTATTCATAGTCAGGACACCACTTTTTTTGGAAAGCCAAAGAAGATTAGTGTCTCGTGGAGAAGTCCCCAATCCACCTTATTATATGTTTTTTTTCCAAATCAAGCTTGAGTAACACACTATGCTTACTCATCGAATTCTTCATCGTAAGTGTGATTTCTTTAAGCAGCAAGATGTTGTTGTGAGTACTTCGACCTGGAATAAAAAGGATTTGGAGCGATCCCATAACCTTAGTTATGAAGTAACTCAATTCTAGTAATAATGAGTTTAGTCAAAATTTTTAGAATCACATCACACAAAGCAATTGATCGAAACTTGTTGGCGTCTTTTGGGCTATCCGATTTAGGCACAAGAGAAATATAAGTGTATCCCATCTTTGTAGGAATGTATTGATTCTTGAAACATGTATTTAGATAATTGAACAATGAACCACCCACAATATCCCAATATTTTTTATAAAAGAAATTCTGATAGTCGTTAGGATCGGGTGCTTTAAAAACATTCTTAGAAAAAACAACATCACGTATCTTGTCCTTAGTAATGGATTTGAATAGACATCAACATTAGTAACTATTAAACGTCGTTGCTGACGATTGGGATGTAAGTGTATGAAGGTTGTTACCCGTGATTAACTCATTAACGAAATTGAAAATGTGCGCCTTGAGGAGTCCCTCGTCTTAAATCCATTAATCTGTAATGTAAAGTGTAGTAATTTTGTTGCACCTTCGACGAGTTAAAGTAGATAAATGAAAAAATTTAGTATTTTTATCATCAAGCTTCAACCAAGAGATATGTAACTTTTGGTACCAGAAAATTTTCTCTTGTCGAAGAACATCGTTGTTGAAAAATTAAATAATCACATGCAGCATAAGGTGGGAAGAGGACATTAAAGTATCAATTTTGCCCTTATGAATCTTACATGCGTGTTAACGGCAAGATTTGATTGGAAAATTAAATTGGAAACTAAAGTGATTAAGTGAACTAAAATCAAAGGTTGAGTATTGAATTTTTTATTTTCAAATATTGGGAACTAAAGTACAATTTTCCCTAAATGTTGAAGTAAAAAAAATGTTTAGTCCTATCTTTTTTGTTTTTTGGAAGGATGAGCTTAATAATTCCACAAGTTTCACCATAAATGCTGGAAAATACATTTTCAAACATCAACTTTTAGGTATCATTTACCTCAAAATGCATGACTATAGATACAACAATACTAACTCGACACAATATCAATATGGAGGCACAAGTTTTAAAAAATTAGGCCGACACATTCAAATACGATGATATTATAGTTATATTATATATGCTATAAGTATTGAATTATGTAAATACAAAGTAAGGTTAATTGCAGACAACCCCCCTGTCCTTCGGGGGTTTAGTGAACTTTACGCCCTAACCTTTGAATTGGTGTGTTTTCCTCATGAACCTTTGAAAAATATTACACTTAAACCCTTTTTACACTACTTTGGCGAAATATTTCATTCAAAATTAACTTTGACCGTCAATTTTTCCTCCGTTATTATGACCCAAGAGCCAAGAACATCGCCATCGTGTTCTTTTCTATAATATGAACAAACTCATACCTCATTTGACCCAATTGACTGTCGAAAGCCATTGGAATTCGTCTGCAAAATTTCACTAGTTGTTCACGATCTTTGACAAATGATTCCCACTTTGCTGGTTATCAAATTTTGATTTCGAAACTACTATTGTATTCCTTGCGTCGAGAGCATTGACTTGATGTATAATATCGACCACATTTGACATCTGATATGTACATATTTGTCCTTAAAAATCATGCCAAAAGTTTGTTAAAAAAATCCATCGAAATATCCTCAAGATTTCATCGAAAATGAGTTCAGTGTAATATTTTTCAAAAGGTCAAGAAGAAAGTCGCACTGATTCAAAAGTTAGGATGCAAAGTGCACTATACCCTAAAGAATTAACTATGTTTGGGATTAGCGCTATAAAATATTCACCGACATAAAAATTTTAAAATATTAAATATATAGACAATCAAATACTTAATAGAAAATAAATATAAAAT
This sequence comes from Lantana camara, assembly GCA_037501455.1. Taxonomy (NCBI): domain Eukaryota; kingdom Viridiplantae; phylum Streptophyta; class Magnoliopsida; order Lamiales; family Verbenaceae; genus Lantana; species Lantana camara. The sequence goes on from CM074857.1 coordinate 117,398,394, forward strand.
TATACAATGAACCCTTGAAAATTTACGAAATGTAAAAGGAGGCATAAAAACTGTTAAAGAAAGTATAGATGAAGAGTGAAGTGTCTAAATTGCTCCGGACTCGCTCATATTCTTTTTTTGCTTTAATTTTTCTAAGACATTTCCTTACATATTAATTAATCATTTTTTTTTGGTAAGAATTAATCAATACTTTCTAAAAACAATAACTTTGAATTCCGAATTTTTCTGATAATTTGGGGGTCTATGTTAAAAAAAACAAAAAAGTTACTCTAATTAAACTCGAAAGAGTTCAGCTCATTTGTTCACATGCGCAGATGATTACCATTAAGTTATATATATGTTTTAACCTATGTTTTAAAACCCGGACCGGACCGGCCGGTCGGACCGGTTCAACCGGTGACCGGCCGCTCATCCGGTCCGGGCAGCCCCTCAAAACCAGTCCTTAAATGGACCAGTACTGACCGGGGCGAACCGATAGAAAACCGGCCCGGACCGTTTCACGGGCCGGTTGGCCCAGTTTTTTTTTTTTTTTTAATTGTAAAAAGACTTTTCAAATGGGGGTTTGTGGGAGTCGAACCCACCACCTCCATCTTATGGGAAGTTTTGGAAACCACTTGGCCAATTGAAATGTTGATATCAATTTGAAAAAACAAATTAATAATACGCATGAAACACACAAGTCCTAAAAATATATTAATTATGATTACAAATATTATAATATATTATAAAATTTCAATTTAAACATGGGTAAGATAATATGAAATATTTTATTTATTATAATATATATTTATAAAAACATAAATGTATGTGATGTGTTTTTTTTTTTTCAAAATAAAAATATGTTATTTGTTAAATCAATTTTTTTTCAATATTATTAATTTGGTTGATATTGATTATTTTGCTATTTAGTCATATTTATCTATATATTTGTAGATTTATAATTAGAAAGTTTATTATTAGAGATGTTATTTGAAAATTAATGAGTAGTTTAATATTATCTAACTTACTTTATTATTTTTAGTTAATAATTATATAATTAATATATCTTATTATATATTTATATAATTAAATATAAATATTATTTAATTATGACGTCACACCGGTTCGACCGGTGGTTCGACCGGGCGAACCAGTAAAACCAGTAACCAGTAAGGGCTCCGGTTCGACTTCCGGTCCGGGTTTTAAAACATAGGTTTTAACTACAGTCAATCGAGTTATTTGATAGTGTGACATGAGATGTTATTAGGTTTAATTAAAGAAAAAGTAATAAATAATAAATGAATAATTTGTAATATTAAATTCCGAAATCGATAATGATAAAGTTTGAGGGAGTAATCGCAATTTACACAAAGTATAGGGAGCAGCGGGCAACGACACTACCCTTCCTCTCTTTTGTCTCTCCTTTTGTTGGATAATTAGGTTTCTTAAGGGTTTGGAAGTTTGGATACAGAATTCATGCGCATATATAACACAAGCATCATCAAAATTAGGGCACACGGTTAATTATACCAATCTTCTTACCCTTTACTGCGCATCTGCTATTTGATGTGATGATTGTTCCGTCGTATTCCGTAGCCCTTCATCCTCCTCGCCGCCGCGCCGACGCCTAATTCACAATCCAAGAATCACTTGCTGCTTTAAAATATTGAATTTTCCACCGTTGCATGTTTTTTCTTTGTTTATTCTCAGATTCTGCCCCCGTTGATTTATTAATAACATGTTTTCCGCTCGAGGAGGGAATGGCTATAACCAGCAGCAACCCTACTCGTCGCAATCAGCTTACACTCCTCAAAATGTACGTTGACCCTTTCTGTGGTTTAGTACTGATTAGGGTTCTTATGTTACGGTTTGGTATTGGCGTTTGATGGGACAGAAAGTTGGGGTTATGGTACAATTTTGTTTATTTATTTTCCGTTTTTACCGCTTGTAGTTGGGAGCTGCTGCTTTACTCGGAGGAGGTCATCAAGAAACAGAATTGAGTGGTTATAGAGGTCATGGTCAAATTCATGGGCACATTTCTGCAGCAGCTGCAGCAGTGACTGTGCCTGCACCCCAACGTTATGGTGGGCAGTATGGCTCAGTCTATGGTTCTGCCGAGCAGCAGGTTGTTAGCCATACCATTTGCCTGTTATTCTCCAATTGCATTTATGGGGTCCTAGTCTTATCAAATTCCCGTTTCTAAGAAAGTTCTCTTTTTTCTTATTATTATGGTAAACATAAATTATTGGGGTTTTCTTTTAGTGCTTTTAGGGAGATTGATCTGAATTTGTAGTAGCTTATCTTAGCTAAAAACAAAATATACTTGGGAGAAGTTAATCAGTCTGTCAATAGTAAATGCATGCGGGCTTCTAAATCAAGAATATGTTCAACTTGCACAATCTAGTGTTAGTGTCAGACTATCGCAAATGTGGCATAGTTGGAGTAATATTCATCATCGATGGCATCATGTGGGGTGTGGATGTGTATACACTAATTTGTTTTCAACTGTTATTATGTTTAAAGAATTTGGTGGAATTTCCGTTCATAATGAAATAACTTGTGTCTTCTTGTTTATTGTTTCTAGTGGTTCATAATGAAATAACTTTTTTCTTGTTTATTGTTTCTAATGGTGCATGTCGGTTATTTTTTCCATATTGAGTTCACTTCATTTTATCATGTCATGCAAACTATTCTTGTAGGTCTCTGTTGTACATCCCTTTGAGAAAATTCTTAAACTTCAACAAGTTTTTTTAATAAAATGCTCCTACTTCCTAGTAAATTCAAGAGGGTTAAGAGGTGAGAGTATTTTAGATATTTCATACCTGATATTTGTATTTTGTGTTACATTAGTTAAGTTAGATGGTCATCAACCTCCCTTCACTATACTGCAGAGAAGAAACCTATGCTTATACTCTGTCTTAGGAAGACATGTTATCTTCCAAGTATGCTTCAAACCTTGGGGATATTGAATTTCAGGTTGGGCTGGGGAGTTGGTATAAATGGTTTTAAGTGTAATTTGATAGCGGTCATCTCGTAATATTGAGTCCTTTTGGGATGAATGAAATGGAGGTTTCAAGGATAATGAGTAGAATTTTGAGCCTTTTGTGGCAGGAAAGGATAGGAGTCTTAAAGATTTGTTTCTTTAGTTTCACCATTAGTATTTTTTTCCCTTCGTTTTTATCATCTCTATTCTCTTCAATGTTGGCAATATAGTTAACTTTGTCTAAGAAGGCTTGTCATCTCTTAAAATCCCTTTTCTTTGTTTCATGTTTCCTACAACCATATTTTCTGCAGTAGAAGACAGATGTTCTTAAAGGAACTATTCTTGTTGTTTTTCCATTAGAGGTCTCCACTGACAATGATCTAATTTTGGCTTTGAGAACCTTCAAAATTTCAGTATATCATCTCGAAAGTGTTCTATGCACTGCAGATTTCCCCGATGGGTGCGAAGGGACCTGGAACAGCTCCTTTAGAAGGCCGGACTAATTATGGATCATCCATGCAAGATTCACCTAAATTCACAGCTAATGAATATGCTTCATCATCAAACCACGCTTTTGCTCAGAAAGTTGATCAATTATATCCGGACAGGATACCAGAATATCCATCAGTTGATAGACGCCCATATGCTGATCGCCACAGTGCATATCTTGGGAGGGATTTACCAAGTGAAACAAGTAATAGATATGCAGAGTCGGGCGCTTTTGGCCGTGAACATCAGGTACTGAATGATGCTAGTTTTCTTTGAACTTTGAAGCATTTTGTGCAATGTTTCATTAGTTCTCTTTCCTGTCTGTTATCTGTTTTACATTTTACTTATCCTAATCAAATATATAACCTTACCTATGGAGATTGATTCCATGTTTTACCAGGCCAAGATGTATGATCGTTTGGAACAAGCAACAAAGCTTAGGCAAGATGAAGTGCTAAAGTCTCGTACTGTGCAACCTGCCTCTGTTGAAGTAGGAGCTAGGTATGTTGGGATGACCTTCCTTTCCATACATGAATGAATTCTCATGGTTATAAAAGTTAGGAGACAATATTGGTTGTATCCAGTCTTGCTTCTATGATGATCATAAACTCTTTTTGAAATTTGATATGGTTTATTAGTTATTATGAAACTCTTCTGCTTATGGATGTTACATTTTAAGGGAATCTCTGATGGTGGACTTGCACGCAGAAAGTCTGTGTGCGTTCCATTAAAAATGTATTAATAATGCACTGAGTAGCAACAAATTTCTGGCAGACAAGCTGATTATCTTGCAGCAAGAGCGGCAGTGCGTCATCCTGCCCAGGATTCTATTGCCTACGGTGGGAGAATTGACCCCGAATCACGTAATTTGTCAATGTTAAGTGGCTCATCGTATAGCGGACAACATGCTACATCAATTTTAGGAGCAGCTCCACAGATAAGTGTCGATGAACTTATTTATCCTCCAAGTTCTGCAAATCCTGGCTATGGAGTGAGCTTGCCTCCTGGTAGAGACTATGGAGCAGGCAAGGGCCTTCACGGAACATTGCGCGAATCAGATTATCCAACTACCTTGTTGGGTTCTGTTAGTCATCTTAGAGTTGATGAGCGGAAAGATGACAGAGCTGCATATGGTCGGTTGCTAGAACGAAGAGAGAAAGAGAGGGATTACCTGCGTGAGCGAGAGAAAGATAGAGAAAGAGAGAAGGATCGGTTAAGAGAACGGGAAAGAGAAAGAGAAAGAGAACGAGAACGGGAAAGAGAACGAGAACGGGAAAGGGAAAGAATTGCAAGAGAACGCGAAAGGGAGCAACGTGAAAGGGAACGCGAGAAGGAACGTGAAAGGGAGCGGGAGCGAAGGGAGAAGGAGAGAGATCGAGAGCTCAAGCGTGCACTTGAGTTGAAGCGCGAACGAACTCCTGCTCGAGTCTCTAGGGATCGACGTGGTTCCTCTTTGGCAAAAGATAGCAAATCTCTGCGTCGAGAATCACCACGTCCTGAACTGTTGCATAGGTGGATCCTGTTTAGTTGCATCCTATCTTAGTTCTGTATGTTTGGAAACTTATCTATCTTTCCGCCTTCCTAACTTAATCTTCTATAATGCTGAAGGCTTCATTCCCCTGTTAAAGAAAAGAGGAGAGAGTATTTATGCAAGGTAAAGATTATCTTTGCAACAGCCTAGCTGTGCATGATATTCAAACTCATTCATTAATTCTTTATTGTTGGAATCTCTAGTCATACTCAGACAATGATGTTGTCCATTGGGATTTCACTCTTGATTGAGGGCTATGATTGTTGAATTCTGTTGTCTCCTTTCTCTGTCTTCGAAAGTTTCTCTCTTCAGTCTAATCATCCTGCTTCAATTTAATTTTTCGCCGCATTTGACCCTCACTTCAGGTTTTCCTCACCCCTCCCCTTTGTAAGGTCACTGAATTAACGTAAGCGAAGTACAGCGCGGTGGAACATCCGCAACTTATGGAAGAAAATCGATAACTCTAGGAAACTGTATCGAATACTTATCAGGACTCAGAAAAAGGGATGTGCGAAGATTCCTTTTTCTATTGAATTGCAGATTCCATTCTATGAACCCTACTTCAGATCTTCCTGACTGTTCTGTTCGTTTGTTTTATATAGCTTCTTCAGTGTTCACTTGCCTGTCAATTTTTGAGATCACTGTGTCAGTCTACTTTAAGTATCTCGTACAACAGAGCATCTTGATATCCTTCATCTCATCATTTTGAAGTGTAATAGTTTCCTAGTCATTTTTCTGCCAAATTCAGGGATTCAATCTTGAAGCCTGTGTTCAGTGTCTGTTTTTCTATGCAAACCTACATTTGAATGCCTGTGTTCTTGTTGCCTCCACCAGTGGAGTTTCATTGGCTTAGATCTTTATATCACTTTAAGATATCCATCATGAATACGGCTGTTTTCTTTGGATACTGCATGTTAGTGAGTAGGTCAAGTTGCTACTGCCATGTGTTTACAAGAGATGATGTGATTTTTCTTAATTGATTACATTTTTCTGTAGGTATTCTCATTCAGTTTTGTTCAAGCTGAGAGAGATTTTTTGTCATTAGACAAGCGATATCCCCGGCTCTACATTTCTCCAGAATGTTCAAAGGTAGTTTGTGATTATATTTTGTTTTCATGCATCAACAGATTTCTATTGTTCCTTTTTTTTTTTTCCTCCTGTTGTGAACTTCTTTAATATTTATACTCAAGTTCTAAGTCCCATCTTTTCTTAATTTTGCAAATTGACTGGTTATAGGTAGCTGTATATTGGCCAAAGAATAACCTACGACTCTCTTTATACACTCCAGTAAGGTAATGTTTGCTGGTCCTGTTCATTGTGGCAGTTATTTAAGTTTGACATTTCTCTTATACAGAATATCTATTTGGTTTCACCTAAAGACTTTGTATCTTCTAATATAAACTCCGTTCTTCTAACTTTGTGTTGTCTGACATCTTCTTGGTCTGTTTAAAAAATTCGATGTTCTGTCAATTTAGGAACAGCTCGTTGGTGCAATTTCTAATGTTCTTTGTTTCAAACACATTTTAGTCTTCGAAATTAGAGTGAAAAGTAACTTGTTATTATCAATGAAATAGTTTTGAGCATGACTTTGTTGAAGAAGCTGTGGAGGAGAAGAAAGAGCCATCTCCTGGCTCTTCTACGCAACGTTCAACTTACAACTCTGAAGCAGGAGGATCAACCACTATCTGGAATGCCAAGGTTAGCTTTTAGGTTGACATTTTCTTTTCTCTTCTTTTTTATTGTGTGTAAGATACCATTATTATAGTCAATTTTAGCTTTTATAAATGAAGATTGCTTCTCAATCTGTAATTGGCCCTTTACTAAATCCACATGATTTTACATTAGTTTCTAAAACTAGAATGGAGTTATAAGTGGTATTCAATGGGCCACACTTTTCATTTCCTGATAATATTCTAAATCGAAGTTCTAAAAGTATTCCTCTGAATGGAGAGTAAATGGAATAGGCTTACGCTGCTGGGGTTTTACTTGTCCCTTCCCTAAATCCACATAACTTGACATTATTCTTTTAATGCAATCATTTTTGAGCTGCTTATTTCGTTTGGTAGAGGATTCTGTAGGTTCAGCTACATCCAGTGTTTGTATGTCTGAAAATCTTGGTGGACTGGATAGTGGAATTGCTTAAACTCTTAATTGCCCATTTGACTCAATGCTGCATCAAAGTTGAAACTCTTACAACAACAATGTTGCACCTTTCGTTTTGACTGTCATTAACGCACAAGATAATCAAGGTTTTTTATGGGCATGGATAAGTGTGAGAGGCATCTAGAATTATACAAAAAACAAGACAAAGCGCATGCTTACGTTTCGCTGGTATCTTTGTGATAAATACACTAATGGTGTTAAGTTTCTTAAAGTCTATTTCTCCTCTTTCCACGTGTATTAAATAACCAAATCTGATTCAGTCAAAATAAGATAACACCATCTTCTTTCTATACTGAATCGTACATGTCCTTTTCCTTACAGGCCAATTTGTGATTCTTCTTGGATTCACTCAGTGAGAATGTAACTTATAATCATGTATTCATTGACTACGAAACAAACTATTTTGCATTTTGAGTATCTGTTACATAAGCAGGATATTGACCACATGTTCCTGCGTATGCCCGTCTTTACTTGTATGAAGATGTGTATCCTGATGGTCACCTCTTGCTTAAAGACTTCCCTTACACCTGTACCAGAAGGTTTTTGGTTTAAGTTTAGATTGTCATTTAATATATACTGGGCTTCATACCATATCCAATTATCTTGGCTGTGTCAGAGTTTTATGATCTCGTGTCAGTCATGTACTGTCCCTGCATGCAACTAATACCTTGTCTGTCTACATTAATATTTTTTATTTTCAGATTATTTTGATGAGTGGTCTTAGCCAAAATGCTCTGGCAGAGCTATCATCTGAAAGACTCTACGAAGACCGTATTCCACATTTTTGCAATATGCTCAGATTTGCTCTTCTTAAAAAGAACAATTCTCTTATGGCAATTGGTGGCCCTTGGGATGTAATTGATGGAGGGAATCCTGCGGTTGATGACCCTTCTTTAATTCGAACAGCTCTGAGGTAATTCCTAAGTGTTCCCAATGATTGTAGCATCATGTTTCTTGCTGTGACTGAAATCAATCACTTCTTAGGTATGCAAAGGATGTAACTAATCTGGATCTGAAGAATTGTCATCACTGGAATCGTTTCCTTGAGGTAGTTTGTTACTCCTTTTGCCATTATCTTGTGCTGTACTTTTAAGTGTTGGTGTCCAACTCCCACTCTAGTGTTGTTAGGCGACAGTCTAATTGAGAGTGAGCAGTACGAGATTTCACATAGTTTATACTCTAAGAGGATGAGACAAGCTTCCAATCTTTCTTGTTAAACTGCCAAAAAGATGTGTCTGTTGCAGAATTTTTTGGTTTCTTGGTTATCTTTCGGAATATATTAACTGCAATGTGTATTTAAGCATGCATATGGGTTGTACTATTTGCGTAAATAATATTGAGCATTGATAGAGCAGATGATTGAAAATAAGTTAAAAAACGTGAAAAGTTCATGTACCATTTATTCTTGTACATATGGGGGGTTAACAGTTATTCTGCTAATAATGATAAAGATGTGGACTAAATTTTTTGTTAAATTGTATTATTAGTACTATTAAAATGTGTGTAAATCATAAGAATACACACACACACACTCACATGTCATGCTAATTTTAATATTTAGTGTTAGTAAAGTAAATGTTTAGACACACATATTTCGTTATACTTTGCCTAATATCTTTAATGTGTAGAAAATGTGTAGTTGTGTCTATTCCCCTATTTTGATTTAAAAAGGTCGTAAAAGTTAATATATACATGTATATGGAATTCGCTTATGTATTTTGAAACGTGTCCTACTTCTACGTTTTGTCTAATTCCATGGTAACATGTGTATATGATATATCTGTTTTTTTGCACCCCTTTGTGTTTTCAGCTTCAAATTTTCATTTTACATGATTTAAGAACTTTTATTTCATCCCATCTTTTCTCAACCCACGTTGCATGATATAATACCTTCTGTTTATGTTCTGTGCAGATTCATTATGACAGAGTTGGAAAAGATGGCCTCTTCAGTCACAAAGAGGTAACTGTGCTGTATGTTCCAGATCTCTCTCAGTGTCTTCCTTCACTGGATTCATGGCGAGATCAGTGGCTTAATCATAAAAAGGTTGTTTCTGAGAGGGAGCGCCTACACGCCCTGAAAAAAGAGGTGCTATTTTTTTGTTTTAATCTGAAGCGTAACTTTGCTATTATTTATGAGACGAGTATTTGAATTTAATGTGCTCAGAGGAAACCTTCAATGCATAGTCTGAGAAATTAGTTCTATTTACACACAATGGCATTTACTGGACACAGAAAATTCCTCGAAGAACACTCTCGTTTATGAAGTGCCATCACATATTTGAATACATTTTTTAGAGCTCTTTCTAGCCAAAGGATTTCTCTTCAATCTTGTCTTGCTAAGCCACCATCTTATAATACAAGATATTCACCTCATCTCGTCCATTGTATGGATCTATTTTATGAAGTTACAGTCTGCTAAGATCAGCTTCTGTCTTATAGTTGTTTGTTTCTTGGTCCTGAGGCCGTGCAGGTTATTTGATAATCATGGTGTGATATAGGAGTAGAATGGTAATTTTCATTATGATAAAGCAATATATTAACCCTAGACTCCTTTTTTCATTATTGCTCTTTCCTTTGTCTTTTAGGATTTGAGATAGGATTATTATCATTGATAAGGAAGGATTTGGTTGCAGTTTAGGTGAAAAACTATGTTTTTTGGTTATAGTCTTGGCAATTTTTGAATCCCCAGCCACAAGATATCCTTCTTGGTCTTGCTTGTGTCAATATAGAAAAGATAGGATAGAGAAGGTAGAACCTAACTCCCTGATTCAGGAATTGTCTGATGGGATAGCAAGAGAATTCAATAACTAGATAGGATGAAGAGCTCCTTAGCTAATACCATTGAGATATGAGTAGCTCGTTCTGTTCCCTCTCTGCTTCTTGGAAAGGAAAGAGCGAGCTTTGATTCAACCATCACAGGATTGTTAAAGAGCCAATCCCCATGAGGGCATGCAGGCCAGTTGCCCAAAACATGTAATTCCCGATCTAACCCAAATGAGATTAAAAGGACTCTTCAACCTGAAGAAAATATTACCGTATCCATCTACTTGTAGGAAGCGGCACTGAACTGAGAATGGTCTAAGCACATTTAGAAGGTCAGAAGTACACAACATCAGCACGATGAGGATTGTAGTGTTCCATATTAGTGTCCAACTAGTAAAAAATCTAATGTTTATTTTTTATTCGACAGCTGTAGAGAAGATATGATTTATGAATATTTGAAGATGACATATATTGCCTTTTAATCTGTTATGTTGCATATCAAATCCGACTCTATGGCTGTCACACAAACACACATGTAGACCCGCACACCCCATGAACCATTTGACCCATTTTTAAAATTATGGTATGCTAACTGGTGTATCTTTGCGTACATATCAGGTACCTGGCGACAAGGATGAAGCCCCAAAAGGTAATTTATCTGAACTTAGAACTGCATTATGTCGTTGAATTGATTCTAACTTATTTATATTTGAAGATAAGAAGAAACCAGGACATTCAAAAGGTAGCACAGAAAAAACAGAACCACCAAAAAAGAAAGAGCCTTCATCTTCTGGTCGGTCTGGAATTGATATTAAAAAGGAATCAGAAGCCAACAGATCGGATGGCAAAGAAATTATAGTTTCTGAAGAGGGCAAGGATAAAGATAAAGCAGTTGAAAATAAAGATTTTGCTGGAAGCACAGAGGAAGAGAAAAATGCCATTGAGAACATTCAAGGGGAAGATTCAAATTCCCAGACAGCTGCTGGAGCCAATGACCAGACAACTGCTGGTGCCAGACCTGGAAAGAGGAAAATTGTAAAGAGGATTGTCAAGAAAAAAGTTCCTAAGAGAAAAGGTGGTTCAGAAAATTCTACTGAACAGAACGATGACCTTGAAAAAGAGGGGGATGGTGGAAAGAAAATCATTTCAGAAGGTGACGGAGAGCAGGATGGCTCATCAGGTAATTCTCCAGCTATTAAAACTTTTGTGAGGAAGAAAATTGTCAAAAAGCCTGTGAATTCTGCTGTTGAAAAAGATGGAATCTCTACTCCTGAGGTGAAGACTGCCATGGAACCTGAGAGTGCTAAGGATGAAACAAAAGGTAATAAAACTGAAGACTCCAATGTCGTGGCGCAAGAGGGTAGCTCCAAAGCCACGGTAAAGAAGAAAGTAATTAAAAGGGTTCCAAAGAGGAAGGCTATCTCTGCAGATAATAACAGTAAGGATGTTGAAGAGGAGCTGAAGGCGGAGGAAAAGAGTATTCAGCCTGAGGACATTAAGGGGGAAGAGAATCAAGTAGCTGAAAAAATGCCAAATGAGGTTATCAGTAAAGGCACAAGTAAAATGCCGGACAAGAAGGAAGAAAAAAAGACAGATAAGAAAGATCCATATGGGCCTGCAATGGAGACTGGTCCAAAGCCGGACAAGAAGGAAGAGAAAAAGACGGATAAGAAAAATTTGTCTGGGTCTGCAATGGAGACTGACAGCGTGAGTAAAAAAGCTTTACCAAATGATAAATCTGCCAAATCAAATGAAAAGAAAGAGCTGAAGAATGAGAAAGTAAAACGAGACCATGTTGAGAACGAGTCAAAAAACAAGGCAAGCAAAACAGCAAAAGATAAGAAAAAAACTGATGAACCTCCTCGGCATCCTGGATTGATTCTTCAAACGAAAGGGAGCAGAGCTTTGAAAGTAGGTTGAAGATAAAATGTTACTATTATCAGTGTCATTGGTCGTGATATTTGGCATTATATATTGCACAAGTAATCTGATGATTTTCTTTGTCTTTCAGCTCCAGTCATTATCACTTTCATTGGATTCACTCCTGGATTACGACGACAAGGATATTGAAGAATCTACCTTTGAGGTACAGCCATTCAAGTATTTGTTTTCTCCTGTGCTTTTGTTTAAATTTCAAATTTGTATTCTCACTCTCTCTGGTTCTTTATACATAATGTTACTTGGAGTAAATGTTAGGTTTCATGAGATTTTTGGATTTGGTGCCAGTCCCCATTTACTTGAAATTTTGTTCTTGGCAGTTATCAGTATTTGCCGAAGCATTTTATGAGATGCTTCAGTACGAGATGGGTTGTCGACTTTTCAATTTCCTTCAGGTTGATTTGAGTCTTTAATCTCGTGTTGGATTTCAACATTATATTTCTTTATGTTTCACTAGTCTTCTTAGCCCCTTTACTCTGTGTAGAAGTTGCGCATTAAGTTTGTGAAAAAGAGAAACCAAGGGAAGAGACAAAGAGAAGAAACTTCCCAGAAAGAAAATGAGGAAAGCAAATCAAGAAAGTGCATCAAGACAGAGGAATCTATTGATGTCAAATCAGTCAAACCTGAAAATATCAAAACTGAAGATACTGATGATACTCATAAAAATGAGAGCAAAGCTATCAAGGAAGAGACTAATGCTACCAAACAGGTTGATGAAGCTAAGATAGAGGATGAGGAAGAACCGGAGGAGGATCCTGAGGAAGATGAAGAAATGCCTGAGCCAATTAAGGAGGCAAGTATATATTTATTTTGTCTTCTGTCTACAAATTTTGTAATTGCTATTAGGAAATTAGTAATTAAGAAAAACGAATAGATCGGCAATGAAGTTATAGGTTATATTTGGATTGAAGGATATGGATTCGAGGGGAGAATTTGGCGGATGAATTTTGACTGTCTTTGCCTGAGTGGATCTCAAATCCTCAAGAATGACTGAAATTAGTTTAAAATGAGAGTTGAAGGATTTTAAATCCATTATAAAATGAACTTATTCAAACAGCTCAATGGATTATGTTTTTTGAAATCCTTAAAACATACCCTTCGAAAAGTATAAAAAGGTCTGAGCTATGCGGTTCGTTTCTGTCTGCATGATCCCAATGATTTTAGTTGTCGCTACAATTTGGAAATCATTGAAATGCAATATGTCTTGGCACTCATTTTCTCCATTAACGCTTAAGAAGCTTTTCTGAATTATATTTTACATGGCTTTACAGGAAGTTCTTGATGGAGAAAAAGTTGCTGGTGATGGTGTTGGCAAAGATGATGTTCCGAATCAGCAGAATGATGAACATCAGGAAACTAATGCAAAGCAAAATTCAGAGAATATTTGCATTCCTGAGGCAAGCAATAAAGATAAATTAACTAATGCAAAGCAAAATTCAGAGACTACTAGCATTCCCGAGGCAAGCAATAAAGATAAGTTAACTAAGGGGAAATCAAAGGCTAAAGAAACTCCGGTGGTTGTTGACAAGGAGCTCTTGCAGGCATGTTACTGAATATTCTTTTGATCTTTTAATCCCTCCTTTTGCTAAGTTAAGTTTTTAATGTATTTTTCTTTTCCTTTCCTTTGCTTTCTTTTTGTCTGTGTGCTGCAGGCTTTCAGGTTTTTCGATCGAAACCGTGTGGGATACATTCGGGTAAGCTGCCATGATTTTAATTGATATTATTGATGCTGTCTTGGTGGTGATTGTGGTATTGTTTGCAAATCTTAAAAAGCAAAAATACTTTGTGCTTCAATTATTCTCCAGTATATTCTATATAGAGTGTTTTGGAAAATGAACTCTTGTTTATTTTAAACAAATAAACTGAAAACTGAAAGCATCCAATGACGAACTTCTAGCTTCTGTTTCGACCTAGGTTATTTTTGTTGTTAAGGTGGAAGTTTATTTAGAGCAACAAAAGTGCTTTTCTACTGGTATTATTTCCAAACAGTCAACGATTATTTGTATTTTTTTGAACTTCTCACTTTTTTCCCCCAAACCCCTCACTTTTACTAATTCAATTTTTTTGACAAAATTAGCTTCGACTTTTAACCTCTCAAAAAGCTATGTCAAACTCACTTGACATCTCTTTTCAGGTTGAAGATTTGAGGTTGGTTATCCATAACTTGGGGAAGTTCCTCTCTCACCGGGATGTCAAGGTTTGTCTTTCTTTGCCATTCTCGATTCGTTAAAAATCAAAATGCAAAAAAATACTCATCGAAAATTTTCATGAATAGGAACTTGTGCAAAGTGCACTTTTGGAGAGCAATACTGGCCGCGACGACAAGATTCTATACGATAAGCTGGTGAGGATGTCTGATATTTGAAATTGGTTGATTATTTTTCAACTAGCCTCAGCTTTTCTAGGATTCTCAATCAAAGAAAAAGCTTTTTTCATCTTGAATATATGTTCCAATTTGTGGTTGATCCCCCAATTTTTATCATAAATTGTCATCTATTTTGTTGGTTTATACTTACAGATCAAAATGTTTTGTTCTTGACTTGGAACACAACATAAATTAGTAGTTCATGAAGGATCAGTATATTATTATCCCTAGAAATTGTTCTGCTATTCCAGTTTGTAGTTTGGGAATAATCTTATGCTTATAAACTAAATTTCCATTTAATTTGTAGTCGCAGAATGATAATATATGTTTTGAATATTTTCTTAAGTAGTTGGAGGTAGGAAACAAACGCTATTTTAGAAGATAAACTCATTATTTTTGGATTTTCGACGGTGTCCCCGAGTGAGGGATTCTGAAGATGTTATTTTATGGGGATCTCGTAATGTAATTTTTTGACATTTATAAAATTTGAATTCGAGATCTTGTTTAAGTGAATTTAAATCTTTTTCCACTTGAGCCAGTCGTTCTTTGGTAAAATTAAATTTAAATTGCTTAGAGTGAGTTGGTATCAATGTTATCCTCATTCGACTAATGCAATACTCGTTAAATAATTTCATAATAGGCCCGCCAAAATCTATAGTAGGTTGATTAATAATTTATATTGTTTATACTTTATATATATGTTTTATGAAATGTGCATAGTAGGTTGATTAATAATTTATATTGTTTATACATATGTTTTTTGAAATGTGCATGAATAAAAATTTATTACTCAATCGAATAAGAAGGAATAAATGCAGTAAAGAAGAAAAAAAACTAGGATATTCTTAAATCGAACGAACCAAAAAAAAAAAAAGAAAAAAGAAAAAGGGAACGAACCAAACTGTAGCACTCAATCAAACAGTGACACAAATTACAATATTATCAAAAATATTATTAAAATTTGTGCTATTCGAAGCTGTACTTTCGATATATTTATATTGAAATTTGAATAAATAAACTCATATTGAACTTTAAACGGAGAAAATCTAATGAAATGGTATCTAAATTGAAAAAAGAAAAACAAAGAACGAAAAGAGCCTCAAGTGGGCTTTATGTTGCCATATCTTAAAGGTGTGATATACGGATACGAACACGATACGATATGGATACGTCGATACGATTTTTTTTTTTGAATTTTCCCCATGAGGAGTGTCAGACATGATATCCGAGATGATACAATACGATAAAATGATATTTTTAAAAGTATTCATGCATCAAATGGTGTAATCCTATGATATTTTTAAAAATATCCCTGCATCAAAAGGTGTAATCCTATCACAATCACAAGTTTGAAATCCTAATCCTAATACAAAAAGAAAAGTATCGTGAATCTTAATCCTAGTACAAAAAGAAATGGGATGGAGTTAATTAATTCGCTTCTTCTTCTATATAAACCGGTGCATACATACACTCTCTTTAGTCTTTATTAACCGTGCAATTCCATCTCTTTCTCCTGTTTAATTCTTCAATGGCGCGACTTTCACATGCAAATCTCGTCTTCGTCCTCCTAGCTCTTTGCTGTTTCGTTTCCAGCAGTTCTCATCCTTTGAAGACCTGCAACATCGATAGTATTTATCAACTTGGGGACTCCATTTCCGACACTGGAAATTTAATCAGAGACGTCCCCATCGGCGCAACCACGCCGTATGCCCGATTTCCTTACGGTCAGACCTCTTTCAGTAACGCTACCGGCCGTTGCTCCGACGGTTTTCTAGTTATCGATTATATGGGTAAGTATCATCTTTTCTGATAGAAAGTATAGCATTACTGTCTCCATGTTCACCAGACAGTAGTAGAGCTCCATTTGCAGTATATATAGAAATGAATTGAATTGAGTTAATTGTGCCAGTCGCGTAATAAACTAATATCTGAACAACATTAGTATGACCCCTTTCATCCCAAAGAAGTATATATTACCAAGACAAAGTTCATTTCGACTGAAGGACCTATATATCTTGAGAAAATTGCTAGAATCAGTAACCATTTAGCTTCCAAGAAAATAAAACTAAATATCGACAAATCAAAAAAATTGTATGGCCGTCTTTTGAAAGAAAACTCTTCTCCCTATTTATATAGTACATATTTATTTTTGAAAGTCGTTGAATGATACTTTTCCAGTCGAAGATTTATCGGTTTTTGAGAGTATAATTGATCGATTGTTTACGTGCAACATCTGCTCTGGGACATGATTTTCTTCCACCCTACAAGAATTTGAATTCAGATTTTAAGCATGGAGTCAACTTTGCTGTAGCAGGTGCCACTGTTCTACCTTCTCAAGTGTTGGCAGCTAACAACATATGATCTCCCCTCACCAATTCCTCTCTTGGCACCTAACACGAGCTCCCCTCACCAATTCCTCTCTTAATGTTCAATTGGATTGGATGTCCACTCATTTCAATTCCATTCGACTCCACCAAAGAGGTATTATTTCCTGATTAAATTACATTATCATTTATCCGCACCTTATTATGGAAGAAGAGTTATTAATTAATTAATTATCTGAAACGTACAGATTGTTTTGAAAAACTCCAGAATGCACTTTTCATGGTTGGTGAGCGCCAGTGGCGGAGCCAGAAATTTCATTGAGGGGGGTCGACTAAAGCATAATACTAAAAAAAAGAATTAACAAGTTAAATTCAATTATTTTTTTTTTTAAAGTACTTACAAGTTTGTGTTTCACAAATGTCCACGTCGGTTACCCATATTTTAAAAACGATGCATAATTAAATCATTGGAAACACTATTAAATATATTATTTTTAATATATGTAATGAAACAATTATTCAACCATTCGTTGTCTATCCTATTTTTCAACCGATTTTTGATGGATTTCATTGTAAAAAATTCTCTTTCCATTGTAATTGTTGCAACTGGTAGAATTAAAGTCAATTTTGGAAGCAAGTATACACGTGAATATACATCATTTCTCTGTCTACATCAATTTTCTAGCAAAATCACCAATCTCTTTCAATTCAGAGAAGATTTCATCTGATCTCATACTAATAATATAGTTCTGAAGTTCATTTTCAATTTTATTTTTTGGTTTTTACTTTTTTGAGGAGGCCGAACTTATTGAATCAAATTTTTTGCTTTATGATGAGAAACTTATCCATATTGATAATTGATAAAATAAACCTTATTTAAAATATAAAAAAAAATAAAATTAATTTTAAATTTATATTCAATTATAAAATAAAAATAAAAAAAGAAAGTTCAGTCCACAAACAAATTAAAAATAAATCTCTAACCGATCACTGTGCAGGCGATTGAAGAAATTTGATTTTATTGTTGTGTATTTAGCGGAGAAGAGATGAAATATGGGTTGAAATATAACAGAATTTGATTGGAGGAGCTTGATTCAACAATTGGTTGGGTCTAGAGCTAGAAATTAAAGTCCAATTAAAATTGAAACCTAAAAATTTCAATTTGTGTGGTCTCAATTATTAATAATTTATTATATTGACCCCAACTAATATTAATTTTAATTTTGGAGAGGGGGGTCAATAATAACAAATTCCATAAAATCACATATACTTATAATAATAAAATTTCAACCCCAAAAATATATACATATAATAATTAAAAAAAAAAAAAGTTGAGGGGGGTCAAGTGTACCCCCTCAAGACAAGGTGGCTCCGCCACTGGTGAGCGCGAATGACTACAGTTATGCCATTCTCCAAGGAAAGACGACGGAGGAATTGAAGCTCATGGCGCCTCAAGTTGTTGATGCCATTATGGAAGCTGTTAAGGTAACATTTAGGGATGGCAACGAGCCGAGCCGAGCCGAGCCTCAACCTTTTTTTGAGGTTCGGGCTCGGGCTCGCCCTAAATTTTTATGTTTCGAACCAGGTTCGCGAGCCAGCGAGCCTTAGTTTTTGGGTTCGGGTTCGGCTCGCCCATTGGCTCGGGCTAGCTCGGCTCGGCTCGCGAGCCTTATTTTTTAGAGAAAAAAAAAGGGGACAGAGAAAGAAATACACCACAGATCTGTTCTTATTCCAGAAATATATCAACCACCAATTGAAAAAGTAGAAGGAAATTAAGACATTTAACAAACATATCACCAAAGCAATTGAAAGTAGAAGGAAATTAAAAGGTGCAACATTAATCTAACATTAATTCAGAACATCAAAGTCTAAGAACATATCCAAATAAAAAAAAAAAAAAACTAAAAGTCTAAATTGTCCGATATGGTTTTAAGAATGGAAAAATATGAAACCTTGGGAAGAGATCTAAAGGAATTTGCGGGCATCGGGGGTGGTCACGTTTTAGGGGGTCGGCGGCGGGTGGTGGAGGCATCTTGAGTTGGTGTGGAAGACGATGGGGGCCATCGGCTTGATGCGAGGTTGTGGTCGCTTGGCGGTGGCGGTGGCGTGCGGTATGATGGCGTTCGTTATTTGGCGGCGGAGATGCGCTGTGCCTGAAATTAAAGGGTAGGCCGGTAGGGCGTGGCCGGCGTGCGGTTGTGTGAGTGTGAGTGATGGAGGAAGGGGTTGGGTGAGAGATGGAGGCTACTGCTGCGCAACTCTGAGACTGGGGGTAGGGTTTTGGAAGGGGGAAAATCTGTAGTACAACATATATATATATATATTATATGTATAATGTTTAATATTACGTATATATATTATTATGTATAATGTTTAATATATATATATATATATATATATATATATAGTACGAGTATAATATATATTATTTTATTAATATTAAATTGGTTCGCGAGCCAGCTCATACAAGGTTCGGGCTTGGTTCGTGGGCCTCACGAGCCGAGCCAAGGCTCGGCTTGGCTCGCCAATCTCGAACCCAAGCCCAAGCCTTTGTCGAGCCAGCTCGTCAGACTCGCGAGCTGGCTCGGCTTGTTGCCATCCCTAGTAACATTAATATCACATTCATAGATATTGGTCTGCTTGTTATTATTTTCTATTTCATTGAAAAATTTTATTATTCTATAAATAAACAAAGTTTAAATAAATTTATGCAAAATATGCATAAAACTACGACAAAAACATAAGGTGGAATTTGTAATTTTTTTTATCATACTTTAATACATGAAATATTTATTCCGATTTATACTTATAGATAAAATATAAATATTAAGGAAATTATAAATTTTCAAATTAAAAAATACAAACTTAACCAACATTACAAATATACCATTACAGTTTCAATATTATTACAATATACCTCTAAGGGTATAATTAAAATTTTTAAAAATAACATGGTTGACATCAACAAAATTTACCATTATTAACGGTTGGGGCAATTTGTGATAGAGAATGTAAACCTCAAGGGAGTGTTTGTAATTTCTCAAATATCAAGGGAGAATCCGTATTTTCACAAAATTTCAGGGGAGTTCGTAATTATCCTCATGGGTAAATTACATCTGATTACCCTCACATAGATGAAATTACAAATAAGGACCTATACTTTGGGAAATTACATATTAGTACCTGTAAGTGTAAGATCTGTTTGGCTTGAGGTCCCAAAAGGAAAATGCAAAAAATCTCAAATACACTTGACATTTTTCCTTTATTTTCAACAAAAAAATAATAATTATTATTAGAATTTGTAAATGACCAATACACCCTTGGGGTTGTATCTTCACCACATGACCAGCATCACCATCGCTGGACGACGCAGAACCACCATCGGCCCCCCAACCCCACAACGCCACGACCACCCCTTCAACGAGCCGAGTCCTTCCCCCAAGGTACCGGATGATGGCCGGAGCGACCATCCCCTTCTTTCTGTCAAGTCGCACCACCACCTCCAAACCGCCACCTAGGGCCAATATCAGCCTAAACCAAGGCCACAACCATCTTTATCATGTTGAAATAGGGCAGGTACGGGTCTTTGTTACCGGAAGAGCATCGTCGGAAAAGGAGACCCAACACCTCCGCCGTTGCCGTGACTTTGTTCCATCGTAGAGCCACTACCACTGAAAATTGGGTTATGAAATTGGTATTACTATGATCCTCGCGTCGCGGTGATCGAAAAACACTATCCATACGTTGAAAAACACTATCATGTGGAAATAGGGCAGGTACGGGTCTTTGTCACCGAAAGAGCATCGCCGGAAAAGGAGACCCAACACCTCCACCGTTGCCGCGACTTTGCTCCATCGTAGAGCCACCACCACCGAAAATTAGGTTACGAAATTGGTATTAATATGATACTCGCGTCGCGGTGATCGAAAAGCACTATCTATACTTTGAATTCGACGAAGAAACGAAAAATTCCCAAATTCCTATTGAATTTTTTAGGGTGTGGTGGCTAGCCTTCATCTTCTCCGATGGAGAAGGGGATTATGTAATATATAAATTGTATGAATACAATTATTAGAAAAATATTATATTTTCTCAAAATACAAAAAAAAAAAAAATAAAAATAAAAATAAAAAAAAAAAAAAAATATATATATATATATATATTATACACAACATAAATAAAATGTATTTGTTTGCACTAAAAATTTGCGTTTATTGATTTTTAGTCAATACCAATAGATAATACAAATATTTGAGAATTCAAGTAAAAGTAGGTCTTCAATCTTCAGCTTGATCCTCTGATTTTTCCTTTGAATTTAAAGTTGTTGAATCTTCAAACGCTCCTTAATGGATTTGATGGTTTGATCTTCCTCAACTTCAAATTTAGCTTGTGATAACGTTAATCCGTAGATCATTCGACTTGTTTACAAATTAAAAGCCGAATTTTGGAGAATTCCGCCAAGAACACCGATGAACTCGTCGGTAACTCCGTGGATTTAGCTTGAATATAACGCCGATTCGCCTGTATAACACCTTGATAACGGATCAAACGCCTTGATTTGGTAACTTCGGGGAAGAATACCCTTGAATGCCTTAGAATCCTTTCTTGAACTTGTAGAGAGGTTTTTAGCCTTTCTTGAACTTGTGTTGTGTGTTGAATGAACTACACATGACCCCTTTATATAGGTGTGGAATTCAAGACTTGTGGTTCAAGTCAACTTTTATTTAATAATTATCTCTTGTATTTTTTTAAGAGATAATATCAAATAAATCATATAAATATTTATCTCTCTAATATTTTATTATTTTTTAAAGAGATAATATCACAGAATATTTATCTCTTTATATTTTTATTTTAAAGAGATGATATCATATAAGACTTGAATTTGATTGGTCGGTGTGACGCAATACGCCATGTGTTGCCATATGATTTGTCCTGGCTTTCTTTGGCTGCAAGACTTGATTTAATTGGTCAAAACATGTCACTTTGACACGTGTCATCACTTGATTTGTTGATAAAATAAACATTATAATATCAATTTAAATTTAACTATTTAACTTCGAAATTAAATTTAGGATAATTTCAAAACATTAAATAGTAAATTAAATTAATAAACTAAAGTTTATTTGCTCGTCTACAAATGCTCTCACTTCAAGGCTTGACGAAAAACATTCCAAGTAGTCGTGCAAAGACGAGACTTGAAGTACCCAAATTTATTGGACATAACTTTTTTTTGAAGATGTGACTGAGCTTGAGGTTTAATTCAAGTTGCCTACGTACCCCCTCAAGAAGATCAAGTCATGACGTAGTTCAAAAATTTTTTTTTCCCAAACTTGTAGACATTTTATACTCGTGTCAGGGAGTACACTTGACTTTGGTTTAAACAGTTTATACTCATATTTAAGGAGTACTTGATTTGATTTTAAACAGTTTATACTCATATTAAGGAGTAACTTGAACTTGATTTTAAATAGTTTATACTCGTGTTAAGGAGTGTTGCACTTGAATTTGGCTTTGAAACAGTTTATACTCGTGTCAAGGAGTGCATTTGAATTTGGATTTGAAAACAGTTTATACTCATCTTAAGGAGTATTTTTGACAGTTTAGACTCTTATCAAGGAGTATTTCAACTTTCACTTGAATTTTAGTTGCCCCCGGTAATTTTGTAGAGGTCTGGATGCGCTTCAGCTTTAACTTTTTTGCTAGACATCAAGTTTGAAATTAGCATCGGCTCTAAACTTCCAAATTGGATTGTTGTGGATGCCCCCAATGGTGTTGGTGGCGTCATCGCATTCTTGTTGCTTTTAACCACACTGACATATGTTGAAGTTACTATACTAGTGACATTTGCATCAGTTGCGTCTTCACTTTCAAGGATAATTTCTCCTTCTCTTGTTAGAGCCATGAGCTTATCTTTTAGGACGAAACATTTCTCTATCGGGTGGCTAATGACTCGATGATATTTGCAGTACTTCGGGTTATTCACTTTCCCACTCTCCTTGGGGCGTTTTGGCTCTGGTAATTTTATTAAATTTTTTGCCAATAGTTCATCAAATATGTGTGAGACGTCTGAGTTTGGAAATGGGTAGTCATTTTCTTGTATCTCCTTCAGTGTAAGTCGACGCCTTTCATCCTGCGCAAGTTGACTTCTTGTTTTAGTTTCAACCTTCTTTTCCATGGAGGTGATTTTAATAGGTGTTGTCTTTATTGCCATAGACTCCTTTGTAAAGGTCTTGAAGAACTTCTCACTCCCCCGCACATCATTTTCATCATTCCTTTGATTTTCAGTAGAAGAGTTAGTACCATAGTGAGTAATACTTAGTTCCATATCATGAGCTCGTGTAGCCAATTCTTCAAATGTATGAGGCTTGATACCTTGCAAGATGTAAAGCAATCCCCAATGCATGCCTTGAATACACATTTCTATTACAGATACCTCTGAAAGTCTATCCTTGCGATTCAAACTCAATGCTCGCCAACGATTGATGTAATCGATGACTGATTTGTCTTTCCACTGTTTTGCATTAGTGAGCTCGATCATACTTACAGTGCGGCGCGTGCTGTAGAAATGTTTCAAGAATTCTCTTTCCATTTGATTCCAACTGTCGATCGATTCTGGCTCTAACTCAACATACCAATCGAAAGCATTTCCTTTAAGTGACCGCACAAATTGTTTCACCAAGTGATCACCATACGTCCCCGCATTGTTGCATGTTTCCACAAAATGAGCGACATGTTACTTCGGATTGCCCTTTCCATCAAATTGCTGAAAACTCGGTGGTTGATAGCCCATCGGCATCCTTAAAGAATCAATGCATTTAGTGTATGGCTTTGAGTATGTTGGGGAATTTTGCGAGGGTACACTATACTGAGCTCTAATTGTGTTGGTTATCATGTTTTGAAAATCTTGCACAGATAGGGCGGTGATGGATGCAGTAGAGTGATTAGGTTTTAACCCAAAGTCATGTTGAGGAGACAAGTTCACTTGCTTTCCGTCTACAGTGGCTTGAACCAAAAGGGTCTGAGGGTTACGAGTAGACTGACCAGGATCACCATTTTCTAAC
Source organism: Lantana camara (assembly GCA_037501455.1). Taxonomy (NCBI): domain Eukaryota; kingdom Viridiplantae; phylum Streptophyta; class Magnoliopsida; order Lamiales; family Verbenaceae; genus Lantana; species Lantana camara. Next base: position 117,421,993 of record CM074857.1, read on the forward strand.
TTATTTGTAAGTTGAGCAATCTGAAAGTCTTTATCCTCCAAAGTCTTTTGCAAGTTAGCCATTGCTTGAGCCATTTGGGCAACTTGCTCTTCGAGAGTCATAGTCTCTTCAGTGAATTGAGTTTCTTTTGATTTGGTTTCCTTGGGGGTTGAAGGAGTTGAACCATCCAATGATTTTGAGTCATGACCGTCTGTAGAAGACCGCACAGTGCCATCAACTTCTTTGTTCTACAGATTTTGTTGGTTCGTGCCATCAGCTCCCTTATTCTTTGGGTTGAGTTGGATTTTAGGAGCCATTGAGTATTTGTTGAACTTTGGTATGAAAAGGAAAAGATGAGAGGTAAGATGAGTCCCATTAGGCGTGCCAATCTGTTTGCACTAAAAATTCGCGTTTATTGATTTTTAGTCAATACCAAATAGATAATACAAATATTTGAGAATTCAAGTAAAAGTAGGTCTTCAATCTTTAGCTTGATCCCCTGATTCTTCCTTTGATTTTAAAGTTGTTGAATCTTCAAACGCTCCTTGATGGATTTGATGGTTTGATCTTCCTCAACTTCAAATTTAGCTTGTGATAACGTTAATCCGTAGGTCCTTCGACTTGTTTACGAATTAAACGCTGAATTTTGGAGAATTCCGCCAAGAACGCCGATGAACTCATCGGTAACTCCGTGGATTTAGCTTGAATATAACGCCGATTCGCCGGTATAACACCTTGATAACGGATCAAACGCCTTGATTTGGTAACTTCGGGGAAGAACACCCTTGCATGCCTTAGAATCATTTCTTGAACTTGTAGAGAGGTTTTTAGCCTTTCTTGAACTTGTGTTGTATGTTGAATGAACTACACATGACCCCTTTATGTAGGTGTGGAATTCAAGACTTTGGGTTCAAGTCAACTTTTATTTAATAATTATCTCTTGTATTTTTTTAAGAGATAATATCAAATAAATGATATAAATATTTATCTCTCTAATATTTTATTATTTTTTAAAGAGATAATATGATAGAATATTTATCTCTTTATATTTTTATTTTAAAGAGATGATATCATATAAGACTTGAATTTGATTGGTCGGTGTGACGCAATATGCCACATGTCGCCATATGATTTGTCCTGGCTTTCTTTGGCTGCAAGACTTGATTTAATTGGTCAAAACATGTCACTTTGACACGTGTCATCACTTGATTTGTTGATAAAATAAACATTATAATATCAATTTAAATTTAACTATTTAACTTCGAAATTAAATTTAAGATAATTTCAAAATATTAAATAGTAAATTAAATTAATAAACTAAAATTTATTTGCTCGTCTACGGTATTAATTTTTAATTATACACAAAAATTAAATCCCTTTTATCTATAAATTTTTTTTAATTTGTATATTTTTATATAAAAAAATATGTATTTAATGATTAATTCAGAAATGCAAATATATGCAGCAAAAATAAGGTTTATACATTATACACACAAATTATTGTACTATTTCTTTAATATAATGTAATTTAAAAAATATGTTACAATATTACAAATACATTCCTGACTAGTATACTTTCTAACAAAACGAACCCTCACTTTTATTTATATTACAAAATAATTTCTAGGGGTATTTTGTTCATCTCATAAATAATAAAATAATATAAAGGGTATTTTTTGAACTACAGGGGTCAGACCTAACGGAACCCTAAGGGAATAGAGGGACCTCAAACAAAATGTAACGATGAGGGACTAATATGTAATTTCCCAAAGTGCAGGTCCTGATTTGTAATTTCGTCTATCGTAAGGATAGTCAGATGTAATTTACCCTTATCCTCGTTAAGTTTTAGTGTTCTTTTTTTTTTTAATAGCCTTATCTCTATTATATTTAATTATTTATTTTTACTTAAATAACTAAGGTTTTTGTTAGTGTGCTTTTAGTAACTTTTTAAATATATATATATGTATATGTTTGGTGCCTCCATGATGAGGACATCTAACTATCTAAGTACAATCGCATTTTAAACGAACTCGTATTAATTATTCATCAAAAGAAAAGAAATGAACCCATAATTCAAATTACTAATACGCTTCAAAATGTTGAAGAGTACCAACAGTTGAGAATAGAAAATTTGTGTTGATATGATCATGGCTCATGGGAAAACCTCGATAAGGGACCTAAGTCCTAACACAGGTGAGATCTTGTAACTTGTAAATCCCGCAGCCGAAAAAAGCTTAGCCCAGTCTTTCTCAGCTCTCTCTCTTCCGGGCACCATAACGGACATCAGCATATCAAAGAATAGCTGCGTTTCCACATACTCGTACTTGTTTTGGGTATCCAAAACCATTTCAACAATAATCACTTTCCCTCCCTTATCTTTGGTGGGGATTGCTTGTTTGCATTTCTTCAATATTTTGACGCACTCCTCGTCGCTCCAATCATGCAGTAGCCACTGTACAACAAGAATCATCGATTAAAATATTTTTTACCATTCGAACTATATATAACGATTTTTATAATTTATATTCCCAACTATTTCCTCTTGCAAACACCCCGTCTAATCTTTTTAACTTTTTACAAATTGTCACTCAGGTCCACTTTTTAGTGGTTTTAGTCCTTTGATGACGCGTTGCAAATCGTCTTCCCGCCTTTTTATTTTTAACAAACTGCTACCCAGGTTCACTTTTGCAATTAGTCACCGTTGTTCTCCTTCTCCTCAATTACTTCTGCTTTTGAGGAAATTGCATTTTTGGTATACCAACTCACCCTAATTCGCAATTTTGGTATAGAAAATTTTCCGGTCAAAAAGCTGACTCATAAGTCTAAAAGTTTACAATTTCATGTACTCTTTGATCCGAATAGATATGACCTGCCAGAAATCTCATCCGAATCTCCACATGTCGGTTGGAGAATTTACCATGAAGCGGGTTTTACGAGCTTCGGGTGGATTTTTTGGCGGGTCGTACCCATTCGTGTCAAATAATGTATGAAATTGCAGACTTTTTGAGTTATGGGCTAGTTTTTTCACCGAAAATTTTTTTGTACTAAAATTACAAATTAGGGAGAGTTGGTATACCAAAATTATAATTTTCTCCTTCTGCCTTTATTTGAATTCAGAAAAAAAAAACTCGATCAGATGGAGACCGTTTGTATACATCAAATTAGATTATTTTTTAAGTAGATTACCTTCATGAGCACAGCATCAGCTGAAGGAATAGACTCAAACATGTCGCCTGGAATAAAGGTCAAGTTCTTAGTCCCCTCCAAGCCGGCAACAACATGGGGAAGGTCAAGCACGCTACATTTCAAGCTTGGAAATTGATCAGCAATGACCTTGGCCAAAGTCCCTGTCCCACCTCCAACATCAACCATTGATCCCAAACCCTGAAAAACATGTCTGCAATCTTTAACAAGTACGCTTCCCACCAACCTTGCATCACTGATCAAGCCCTCATTAAAGAACTGATTGAACCTCGGATTCTGTCCTGCTAGCTCAAAAAATGGCTTCCCATGAGTGGTCTCAAATGCTGTGTGATCGTCATTTTGAAACCATGTGCTCACGTTATGCCATGGATCCATCAAAATCGGATCGAACGTGGCTAATGCAAATGGCGCCAGACTGAAGGTCTCGTCTCGCAAGAGGAGACGAGAGGCTGGCGTCAGCCAATAACCATCGTTCTCGTCCTTGATGAAGAACTCAGAATGGAGTAGCATGCGCATTAGGCGCTCGACACAAAGGGATTTGGCTTTATTGATTTGGAGGGCGTTGGTTAACTCTGGAAGAGTCATTGGTTTTCCATGTTTGTGGATGATATCGGGAATGGCAAGTTGAACTGCACATTTTAGAGACATGGAGTTTATGAAGTTGAAGATGTGATTCCACACATGAGCTTGAGCGTCAAGAAGCTCTTGAGTGGACTGAATTCCATTGAACAATGTTGCCATCCTTTTCCATTTTTCCCAATAAATGGTTTGGTATATATAGAGCCAGCTTTGATGTCCACATAAAAACTGCTGAAATGGTAATATGCACCTTCTAGCATGGAAACTTTGAAAAATTATTTGGCGCATTTGTCCTTTTAATTGATTGGATTCGATATAAATGGATTTGGGTAAAAATTTTCCATGATTCATGACTACAAAATCTATAGGTACATCTATACTCACCGACTAATATAAATTATGTGGTTTTGAATCTCTCCTGTTTCAATAATTTTATATTTCATCTTCTATTTCATTTACATACTGAGATTAGGAAAGAAAAGCAACTCCAATAAAGGAACTAAAAAATATATCTTTTCTAATCTAGTTGTCTATTACAAGATATACGCTTAACCTGGAAGAATAGATATATGAAATAAAGAATGAAACACAAACTTAAAATAGAAAATCTAAAATAAAATTACGTTCATCTTAATTATAAATATCTTTTGGTTTTTCGTTCTGGTAGATTTAATTTTGTACCTAATTTTAATTTCACATCCGCCGCCGCTGCCCCCTAGTAGATTAAATTATGTTATATATGTAGATGTGTTACTTTTGTTAGAAAAAAATATAAGAAATAAGTACCCGTATAAGGCAAAAAGTCAAATATATTAAATAAATATCCTTCTTTTTCTTGAATCCTATACATAAATGTGTTACTTCTATAAGAGAAAATATAAGAGATAATCTTAGCGCGGAGCAACTCCAATAAAGGAACTAAAAAATATATCTTTTCTAATCTAGTTGTCTATTACAAGATATACGCTTAACCTGGAAGAATAGATATATGAAATAAAGAATGAAACACAAACTTAAAATAGAAAATCTAAAATAAAATTACGTTCATCTTAATTATAAATATCTTTTGGTTTTTCGTTCTGGTAGATTTAATTTTGTACCTAATTTTAATTTCACATCCGCCGCCGCTGCCCCCTAGTAGATTAAATTATGTTATATATGTAGATGTGTTACTTTTGTTAGAAAAAAATATAAGAAATAAGTACCCGTATAAGGCAAAAAGTCAAATATATTAAATAAATATCCTTCTTTTTCTTGAATCCTATACATAAATGTGTTACTTCTATAAGAGAAAATATAAGAGATAATCTTAGGGACCGCGCGCACCTTCACCCCAACTCCACATTAGTATGATATTATCCGCTTTGGGCCAACCTCACACGGATTTATTTTTGGGCATATCCCAAAAGACCTCATACTAATGGAGTTGTGTGAACACTTATATATTGAACAAACTTCCGCCAATCTTCCGATGTGGGATGGGTTTGCTTCCCAACAATCCTCCCCTCAAACCAAGACCACACCACTTGTGACCTCCCATTCAGGGTCAATCCATTTGATCTGCCAACCATCTTGTACCGCCGCTATTCCTTTGCGGGACACGCCGCCTGACCTCCTTAATGTTATCTTGTACCGCCGCTACTCAGCGGGACACACCGCCTGCCTTAATGTCAAGGGACTTTCGACACAAGGTATCAACCGCAGATCTCCAATTGCAAGGTCACATCACCTGATCTGCCAAACATAGGTCACCCGAACCTGGGCTCTGATACCACTTGTTAGGGACCACGCGCAAAGGCCACACCACTTGTGACCTCCCCCTGGGCTCTGATACCACTTGTTAGGGACCACGCGCAAAGGCCACACCACTTGTGACCTCCCCCTGGGCTCTGATACCACTTGTTAGGGACCGTGCGCAAAGACCACACCACTTGTGACCTCCCCTTCAGGGTCTTGTGACCTCTCCTTCAGGGTCAATCCATTTGATTTGCCAACCATCTTGTACCGCCGCTACTCCTTTGCGGAACATGCCGCCTGACCTTCTTAATGTCAAGGGACTTTCGACACAAGGTATCAACCGCAGATCTCCAATTGCAAGGTCACATCACCTGACCTGTCAAACATAGGTCACCCGAACTTGGGCTCTGATACCACTTGTTAGGGACCGCGCGCCCCTGCACCCCAACTCCACATTAGTATGATATTTTCTGCTTTGGGCTAAGCCCGCACGGATTTGTTTTTGGGCATATCCCAAAAGGCCTCATACTAATGGAGTACTTGGGTGAACACTTATATATTGGACAAACTTCCGTCAATCTTCCGATGTGGGATGAGTTTGCTTCCCAATAGATATGTAACGTATAAGACAAGAAATCAGAATCCATTGCCATGCCTAAAATTTACACTTACCTGTATCTATATTATAATATATAAAATCTACATTGGGTCTAGATAAGACCCGACTCCATTGCCATGCCTAATAATTTATACTTATCTATAGAGTAAAATTTAATTTAAACCACCCCCCCCCCCCCCCCCCCCCAACCCAATGATATTCAAAATATTTGTAATACCTCCTTATATTATTTTATTCCAATTAGACTCCTTATCATTTTAAATAAATTTCAAATAACCTCCTTTGTAGTGGCAAGTGAATTTCACTCTACAAATTTAAGGGTGTAACTCATATTTAGGTGTTAAAATATTTAAAATGTTCTATTATTTTAATATAAAATACTTTTTCTCTTTTAAAATTATTCTTTTTCTCCATCTTTATTTTTCTTTTTCTTTTCTCTTTTTCACCTGGTACAAATCTTTGTTCTCTCTTATTTTTAGTTTACTTTTATTTCTTGTTATTTTTAGTTAGCAGGGATTTTTTTTTTCCCTAAGGAAGGCAGGTCAAACCAACCCATCGAGGTTTTTAACGAGGACCACCCCCTTTAGTTAGCAGGGATGAAAATATCATCTTTTTCAATAATAATAAATACTTATATTTTTCTGCTCTCAATTTATGTAAAAATATAAAATTTTAACAAGAATTTATAAGAAAAGTTTATACTTTTTTTCTCTTAATTCAACTTCAAATAAAAAAATTTTAACAATAAAATTCGAATAAATGCTTCAAATAATAAAGATAAATAAAAGATAATTATTTAAATAAAATAAATATGTGGTCAATACAAAAATATTAATACTAATTAATATATAAAAGGTCATTTTTGGCTTTAAAAACATAAAATTAGACTAAAAATAAATTAGGGAGGCGGTGTGAATTTTTTTAAATATCACGAGGGATTAGATTAAAATAAAATTAATATAAGGAGATATTTCAAACATTTTGAATATGACAATGGGGTAAATTAAATTTTACTCCTTATCTATACCTACACTATAATATATAAAATAGTGCATTCTCATCATAATGTATTATTTTGATCAAATTTTTATTTTTTAGAATTTTAAATTATTTTTAATTGATAAAATTATTTTAATAATAAGTTATTTTGCATTAATTTCCATGTTTATGTATAAGGGTGATGTTCTCTTCTCTCTACTATTGTTGCTCTTGATAAATGCATGGTATGTGTCCATGTGGACGGCCGGTGTGAGGTCCATTTGAGGTGATTTTCTAAAAATGGGGTCCTTTTGCTCCTCTATTTCACTTTTGGTGTACTTTTCAGGTCTATTGTAATTTTGGTGTTTTACGCTTTTGGGAAAAGCGGAACACTGAAAATATTTTTTTTTTCTTTTTTTTTTTTGGTATTCCGCTATTTAGAAGCGCGGAATCACTGTAGGTGTTCCGTTGACCTACCGCGCTACGTGGAGGAATTGAAAACGGTGTTTTTCTCCTAGAACAGTAATTCCACTCCTGATGAACGTGGAATTTGCGAGATTTACAGCATCCAAATTTGCGCGAATTATTCCTCATTATTTCGCGAGCTTCCCGCAAATCATTTTTTATCCTTTACCCACTTGATGTAGCAATTAAATTTTTAACTATTGTACAAAGATTACGAGCTCAGGAAAAGCGGAAACAATAGATTCCCATTATTTCCTAGCCCCTCCCCCCTCCCCCTTTTTTTTTAGGAAGGTTAATGAATAGATATTCCGCTTTTCTTGAAGGTGGAATTTGGAATCATGAAAATGGCCTCATACAATGCCATGTATCAGCAAAATGGAAGATGTTTACAATTAAATTAATGTTGGGGATATTCATTATATTACATGCTATGACTAAAGTAATGGAAGTTACTTGAACATGGAGTGAACGAAATACTTACATATTATTTCCGAAAGACACAGACATAATGAAATAGAAAATGCTTTATTCATGACATTTTTAGACGTCAAAACATAGTAAAGAAACTTGTACATTCATAGTAAAATGGTTGTAGCCCAAGATGATTACATTAAAGAAAAATGCTTCATTGTCTGCCCCGCCTTCTTACCGCTCTCAACCTCTCGCGAGTCTATGAACGATCCATTTCCATTGGAAATCTTGTGGTACAGTCTCTACGTGCATTTCCCCTTCTAATCCCTGATCTTCTTGGCCGCTCCTCGTTAGTGTTTATCAATTGAAAAGAAGCTTGTGGCCAATATTCTTCATCCCAAATTGGAAAGAATCCTCCTTCGTAAGTAGCCAAGTAGTGATCAAGCTCGTAATACCAGGCCACGTAATTGGAGATAGAAATTTGAAATGACCTTGCTGCCTTCATGACATGCGAACACGGGATTCCATGCCGTTGCCAAAACCCACAAGTACATGTTTTATCGTTTAGGTAAACAATATGTTTCCATGAACGCACCCTCGACCCAAGATTTTGTGTAAGAATTTCAGCTCTGTAATCTCTATGGTCGAACAACCGAGCTGTATGAAGGCCACAATTTTTCAGATTGGTTTCCAATATTTTCCATGCATAATCTGTCCAATGGTGGGCGAGTGTTTTTTTATTATAACCCATTTTTCTGGCGGTCTACAAAATATTGGGCCGTTTGATTCAATGTAGCCTCCACGATTGGTATAATTGGTAGACGACGGACATTTCTCAGCACCCCGTTGAAGTATTCCGAAATGTTTGTAGTTGTCATGCCGCACCGCATCCCATCATCGTGTGATACGGTCCATATCTCTGGTTGCAAATTGTCAAACCACTTGATTGCATCTTCGTCTTGAACAACAATTTGCCTCATTATTCGATCATATGTTGATTTGTCCATCGCGTCGCCTGCTTGCCAGCACAAATCCTTCAAACTTTGATCATGGGTGACCTTGTAAAAATTGGAGCAAATGTGTCTGAGGCAGTATCGATGGCACCCCAACGGCTCATTGAATTCTGGTGTTAAAGAAATTGCAGATATAATAGCCCTATGTCGGTCGGATACAAGACAGATTCTTCTATCTGGCAGGGAAAAATGTTTAGACAGGTTAAACAAGAAGAAATGTCATGCCGTCTCTGTTTCATCATCTACCAAGGCGTAAGCAAGTGGAAGAATATTCTGATTGCCATCTATTCCCACGACCACTAACAATTTGTGTCGATATTTCGTGTACAAATGTGTCCCATCGACACTTATTACCTGACACATATGCGGGAAGGCAGTTATGCACGGTTTGAACGACCATAAAACATGTCTGACCATGTATGTGTTTGGTTCAGCTGACTGATAACTTGGATTGCGCATCCACTCTACCACGGTACCTGCGTTTAAATTAATCGTTAAGCCAAATTGTGCATTTGAAATATCGGCAATATGTACATCTCGTTTCCATATTCTGTACCTGGATTCCATTTTTTAATTGCTTCCATGAAACGGGGCAATTTTTGAACTGAAGTATCCCACGTACCGAATTCTATAGCACGTGCCTTTTTTAGACCTTGCCATGCCTTAGAGTACGAGATATTTATCCCGTAAGTTGCGTGCACTTGTGTTTGGACGTTGTTGACTTCGTATCCGTAGTCAATTCGAACACATGGCAGGATTAAACTGGCTACGAAGACCGAGCATAGATTGGCATGATCATTTGTTTGCTGAATTGGCAGGCAAAAATGTGTTTGAGATGGCTTTGTTATTTTCCAGTACCCCTTACCTTGCTTTACGCTTGCTCGTAGTTTCCATAGGCAATTTTGATCCATGCATGCAATATTCCAAGTTTTCGGCCTACTCTCAGAAACAGTTTACTCCCTCTTGCTCCATCTTATGCTGTGATCCTTTATGGCGGCAATGACGTGTGCTTTATCTTTAAATGTCATCCCAACTGTTAACACTCCAGTATTTCTATCGTACACCATGCCAACAAGGTTCGTGGGGACGTCAATGGAATTTAGTGGAACCTCCGGAAACATATTTGATAAATACGGGTTGATAGTTCTGAGGCTGCCACAACTTTCGCCAGGGTATGTATTGATGTTGTTGTAATTAGGCATGTCAGGTTCGTATAGAATATGAGGTGACGAAGGTTGTGATAGTCCGCTATGCATCCCACGTATTAAATCTGCTTCCTCCTCATGAACCACTCCATCAACACCCTCTTCAGAAGGATCTGCTTCATCATTGTCGTGCATTTCACCTTCTGAGTTCACCAATTCTTCTCCTCCGCAGGAATTAGCTAGTGGATCTGCCCAATTTGTGGTGGGAGAGTGTGTTTCGTCTGGCTCAACAAAATCATCTTCGTTGGTGGGGTCAAATTGATTGAAGTAGCTTGTTGATGGGGCACTTGCAAGCGGGTAATCGAATGTCGGTTCATCCTGGTATTGTGTATCATAATCGAATGTCGGTTCGTAAGGGACATTCAAGTTGATAAGTTGTGACGCAGAAGAAATTGATTGATCGTTTATGCACATTGTAGTGAGACATTGCGTAATCTCTGTCACGGCGGGCAACTCTTCTTGTGATAGCATGGATACGTAATTACACATCTCGTTTCCATATTCGGATCGAACGAATATCGGGATGCACTCCAACCTCCTCGCTGAGTCAGTGAAGTAACCTAGCTCACTATCATTAGAAATTTGCACAAGTTTCTCCATAGGGGGGTCCTGTAAAATTAGACACGAAGCTGAAATTTTTATGGTGTACAATTCACGGTGGAGGTGGAGATAAGAGAACAGGTGATCTACAAAGTCTGAGTATGACGAATTTCTTGGTAAAATTATTACCCCAACAGGGCCGACATCGCAGTGTATTTGATAGTTGGACTCCGTAACACTACCTCCGTGGTGGACAAAAAAACCTATCGTATCCATCAGGACACAATTGATAATAGGGATCACTTTTCGGTGGGGAGGGATAGGCACAAGAAAACTTATCGAAAACTTCTTGACTTGGTTTTTGAATACATGAATGGTCCCCTGCATACATATCTTATAGTTCAATTCTATGAACACTATTGTTGATATTTTAGGATTATTATGCAACACGTGAAATGAATAGGAGAATGAGATAGAAATGCAAACTCATACCGCCATTGAACGACTAATTTGCAGGGATACTGACAGTACGTAATGAATTGTAGTTGGAAAGTATGCAAGGTACAAATAGGGTGTTGAGCAAAATCATCAATTGCTACTGCAAAGTATGCAACGTACAAATAGGGTGCTGAGCAGAATCATCAATTGCTACGGGGAAAGGATGTGTAAATAGTAATTCCGCTCAGCTAACAAACAAACAAACTTGGATCTAACCTCAGAAGGTGGCTCAGCTAAGTATCGATTATCAACTAAAACAAAGTTGTCAATTTGATTCCAATACACGCCTTCTTTGTCCTTGAAAGCCCGAAATTTAACGTATCGCTCCCGCAATTGGCAGACCATGTGTCGTGCTTCCTCATACGTGACTATTATATCAAAAAAGCGGGAGAGCTCAGCAGCCCAGGACTCGATAGCAATTGTAGCGTTGGCTACGGTACGGACGTTGTGCTCCATGGTGTAATTGTACATCAAATCAACAAGTTTGGACGCCTTACAATTCACACACGGAAAATTACCAAACCCAAAAGAGAAACTATGAATGATGGAACCCATATTTTTTTAAAATTGTATGAGACCCTTCTGTAACTAAGATGATTGCACTCAGCAGAAATGGTGCATGGGATTTATAAGCATTACAATATGAGGTGTTCCGCTTTCGCTGACTACGAAACTTGTAGGGAAAAAAAATATATATATTCCGCCTCTAGAAAGAGCGGAACTGTTCTGACATATAAAAATAAAAAAAAAAAAAATTCTGGTAAATGCCACATCAACTATCAAGGAAGCTGTAAATAAACCTCCACGAATAATCATTAAAAGTGCATTTATTATACCAATTCACATTACTAAACAATATTAGAAAACTAATCAGAAAATTAACCAAGCTTAAATTTAAATTGGTTCACCTAATATTCATATGACTATACAAAAATTACGGTTGCATGTTAATCAAATTACATGCCATTCCATATAACTTACCAAAAAAAAAACCCTTCTACGCAACAGCCATGCATACCAATTTACAACAGCAATTCATAACAATTAATATTTCCCATTACCAGTACTTGTACCTCTATTTCAACAATAAATTTTTCTACCGGTGTCTTCGGTAGCACGAGTTACGACCGCAGTTGGGTGGACGTCTTTCACGATACGGCTGAACCCTTCATATAATAGGCTGCTCATTGGCTTCTGCAGTCCTTGCCACATGCAACTCTCATGCAGTCTCTCATTCGGCTTCTGTCTGCTGTTCCTCGTACACGAAAGGAGTCAGTGTAAGCGCTAAGGTCTCTCTCTGCTCTTCGATCACCTCTTCCATATCTTGAGTATCCGGCACACTTTCCTCATAAAAATGTGGTGTCAGGTCATGCACACCAAAGGCATCCATCATGTGGTCAGGTGAATGATATGGCTGTGGATTATAAGGAGATCGCGACACAGAAGCCCCGGCACCGAACTCATACGTCCCTTCCTGAAAATCACGCGTGGTACTTGATTGCCCAACTTCGTGAGAGTTGTACAATGGGGCAGAATTTGGACAGGCGGTAGGTGATGCAGAATGTCTAATATCAGGCCCCTGCGTATCATCCGTATTTGGTTGGTCAGCGGCTGCAGGCTCGTGTCTACGACGGCGATGTTGGAGTGGTAGCTCGTCGACATACTGTGCTCGACGTCTTGCTTGTGTCGGCATCTGAGATGGAGCTTCACCCAATCCAATTGACAATCGAGCCATGTCACGCAGGAGTTCGTTTTGCCTAATCACCTCTTCCCGAAACACCTGGAAACGCGTAGTGTCCCTGTAATCGGAAATGTTCGTGGCAACTTCAATCATAGCTGTTGCAGTCTCATCCTGCCAATACAAAAAAAATAAATTCAAATCAAATATTTCAGGGGACTTACTAATCACAACAAAGGCAAAGTAAACAGAGGTGGGACAAATAATGATCTATGCTTCTTCTATAATTAATAATTAACCATAAAAAACTACCTTGTTGTTATATTCATTTGCATGTAACCACCAGTCGTTAAACAATACAAACTCGCTTACCACATTCTAAGCGAACTTCACGTCCGGCGGGTGATAACCCTCCAAATGTTGCAATTCATCAATGCCGAAATGCACGCTCAACCCGACGGCGAGAGATAAAGGTGATATCCATCTACACGTGATCCTGAGATACCACTCCATATAATCATCAGTCATCCCGATTCCAACGCCGTTAGGAAATTGGTACACGTGATGCTCTTTGTTATCCCAAAGTTCAACAGAAATTGAATGAAATTCTGTCCATGACCGACCAGTCCATCCCTGTCTTTTTGTGTCGTGCAAGAAATCATGAATCTGCTGATCAACATTAAGTGGTATGCCTTGTATGTACCCAAACTGTCGGGCAACTCGATCTGGATAATGCCACTCCACCGTTGCCCAGTTTATGAGGGGCACTCTCGCTGTCCACAACTTGCGACCTATGTAAACAGGCAGCTCGTCATACTCAACTTGTTGCTCATCATACGACCTCCAAACAAACTGCATGAAAATAAAATTTCGTTATCGATTAATTATAACCAAATACATGCAAAATATAAGCGACCACAACTTAGTTCTCACTTGATTTGGTGTCAAACGGTCTAGAACTTGTCTGAACATCCTCACATTGTGTGCCACCGTTTTCACCCAACTGTTGTAATGCACCCAACTGCAAAAATAACATACCATAGTTAAACTTTCACCGATATCTCAACATGGAAAACATAAAAAGATCGTCATTTTTAATCAAAAATGATTAAATATTCGGTTAGAGAAAACATAATAACATCGTCATAACAATTTAATCATCTAGCAAACATTGAATGACTAAAGCACTTCTTCATAATTGCATTGGCCGGTAATTACAATGGCATACATCCAGTTGCCAAAAACTTCCCTAAAGAACTACAAAATTACATGAACTTCCCCTACCTGCTGACTAGTTTTGAGCAAACCTGCATATTACTATCTGTTTTTGGTTGTTTAATAAACCCTACTTGTTGACTATTCTAATAGTAATTGGACAAATATGGTCCTGACTTAAGTATCAGACATTAATCTGCCCAAATTAAGGGAGCTACGAAAAGTTGTACGACTGGACCCCTTCTTCGTATCAGATTATTTATGCCCTAAAGTAAACGCAATCTAGATCAAGGTGTCACATACTTCCCCCCACCTAAAAGAAATTACAGACACTTCCCCTGGAATGTCATTTATTAAGGCAGAAACTACATATCACCTGCTGTTATGGTTCAAAAAATAAAATTAACAATTCTAGCAACCTACCATGAATCTTTAACATAATAACATAACCTGTACCCTAAAAATTGCAAAATTACATAAACATCCCCTGTCAGATTCATTCATATTTTCCCCAACTTGAGCAACAAAAAGAGCAGATTGTAAAGGATAATGAAATCTTACATTCTTGTGTCGAAATCACATAACTGTAAAATAAAAAAAGTAAAGGCAGATCATAATGCCACTTACTCCCTGCTGAAGTGTTGTCTGATATACAACAATCTAATATTTCTCCATTGCAAGATTTAGGAAAAATGAACTTACTGTGCTCCATAAGATGCAGGGTGCAGATCTACCCCAAGTACCGGCATTGGCCCAACATCAATTTTATCAAATACCCAAGAAGGCGCAAGCGGCGTATTCCTCGACAATGCCCATATCTACAGCACGTCGAGTTAAAATGTCAACAAAAAGCATCATAAAAATATCATTTGAGCTAAATAAACTTAATGATTCGAACCTGAAGGAGTTGTAGGGCGCTACCAATAACACAACCCCCAGCTATAACTTGCAACCTCCGCGACGACCGCTGGTACATCCTCGACCCACTCTTCATCCTCGGCCGGTGGAGGTCTGTAGCCGAGGTTTACAAGGTAGGTCAAAGAGATTAAGTTCCCACTGCTGTCGGGCCACATTACACATCCCACCAACAACAAAATTGCACAACAGGCCCAAACAAGGACTTCCTGATCAGAACTCTCTCTCCTATTGGATTGTTCGTCATATAACTTCCGATATCCGTAAGCTTTACAGCCCATCCCTTCAGATTAGTTGGTTTAAACCCTAACAACCGCTCACAAGCCTCTCCCCAATCAATGGAATCTAAGTCTGCACCACTAACCGCACGGCCTCGTATTGGAAGGCCCCACAGAATGGCCACATCTTCTAGCGTTACCGTCGCCTCACCAACTGGCAAATGAAAGGTATGAGTCTCCGGCCTCCATCTCTCAACTAAGGCGGTTATTAAGTGTCGATCGACATCCATTTCGGCTGCTCTATATATCCCATAGAAACCCATATCGAACAGAAACATAATAACTCGAGGATATATAACCAAATGAAAGAGACTTGAATCCTGCGCAAAAAATCCGGGTCTGTGGTGGCGACAAACCAGAGTACCATCGATTCCACCATGCTTCCCATCGATAACATTTTTGCTCCTATTATTTTGTTGCTGATAAAGGACACTTCCGTCTAATAGACCATATGTATCTTCCATTGCAATGACCTACATAACCACAAAAATAATAGATCAGTTTTACAAACCTAATGTTATGACTGTCATAATTCAAGTCTACGGCATGGATAAATGACTACATGTAGTTAATATACGAAGCAAACAAAGACATCCATTATAGCATATAAAAAGAGACAGTTTTAATTAAAATTGAGAAGTTTGTGTAATTAATTTGAAACCAAACACAGAACTTCACTTTACGAACTCATTTTCTACAGAATAGAGGGTGATTGCGTAATTATGCTGAGCTAAATATTTAGCGATAGAAAACTGAATAATTTGTAGTATAACATGGATACTCCAGCTATAATTTCCTTAAATATGGAACTGTAAGTCAGCATGGATGACATTTGACTATGCTATATTTCTGAAGTCCTGAAGAAGATCGTTTCACGATACTATCACACACTTTTAATGCTATTTCAAGGCTAAAATGAGGGGAAAAAGGAGAAATTATTCTGACCATGTTTCTGTGGATGTGACTGGCCTCTTAAGTAAGGCCTGATCTGCCTTGTCATGAAAGTTGTTAAACTAAATTGGTTTTCACAATTAACAGGAGGTTTACATGTTGATTCTGTCATGGTTCTGTAAATGAAACAAAGAAGTAAACCTTAACACATTAGCCTCTTGCTTTTACAACCATTCTAAGGAGTAAACCTTAACACATTGCGATTTTGTAACCCTAATCAGTAACGCAAAACAATAATTGGACATACTTAACCTGTTCAGGATAACTAATGAGAAAGGCGTGTGTCACTCACGATCCACTCACGATCACGATCCACTCACATTTATTCAGGGCATGTGTTCCGTTAAAAAATTAACGTCCATTAGCTAAAGGACTGAAATTGAGATTTTTTGAAACATAAAGGATACAATGTGAGCAAAGTGAAAAGTTCGGGACCAAAACCGAAAAAGGGCATCTGTAGAGAACGAAAAATGATATTTTCTCTTAAAAAGAACATGAGGTAAGGGGTAAATGTAGTGTTCAAGTTTGTTTTTTTAAGATTAATATGCTTCCCATAATTGAGAGTCTTGCTGGGATAGTGTGTTAATATGGTTCCCATAATTGAGAGTCTTACTGGGATAGTGTGATGCGGAGGTGTCTAAGAATATTACAGATGGCGAAATTACGAACGCCCCCTGAGATATGGCGAAATTACAGATTACCCTCTGAGGTTTGAGAAATTACGAACACCCCCTGGCACGTTACCTCATCTATTAAAATTAATAGAATATGTGATTTTACTATTTTACCCTTCATATTCTAAAACTCAGGGCGGTATACGTAATAAAAGTCCAAAACTAAGGAGGTTAATGTAAGTATTGAAATTCTTTTTTTTTTTTTTTTTTTTTTTTTTTTTTTTGTTGGAGGGAGGGGGGGGGGGGGGGGGGGAGGTGTTGATGTAAGTACTTGAATTTTGTGTTTATCTAGCATCTTTTCTTTCTTTTTTATTCTTTTTTGGTTTAACAAAAAATGTTATTTAATGATATTTTGACTTTTTAATAATGCACTAATTTCATTCCTAAAGTTTATGGATGCCAAATATTTTTTTGAAAAAAACAATTAGGCATGCATATGTTTATATTGGAATGTTATTCCGTATTCGTATTTAAAGTACGTATATTAGAAATCACCAATGTTTGGAATATTTTTTTCATTGAAATTTTTTATTATTTTAAACAAACAAAGTTTAAATGAACTTACAAATTTTCAAATTAAAAAATACAAAATTTAACCAACATTACAAACATATATCCTTACGATTTCAATAGTATTACAAAATACCCCCCAAAGTTTCAATAGTATTACAAAATACCCCCCAAAGTTTCAATATTATTACAATATACCCCCAAGGATAGGATTGAAATTTTTAAAAATAATGTTGCTGACGTCATCAAAACTTAACACCGTTAATAACGGTTGGGGGAATTTGTGAGAGAGAATGTAAACCTCAGAAGGGTGTTCGTAATTTCTCAAACCTCAAGGGATAATCTGTAATTTTGCCATACCTCAGGGGGTCATTCGTAATTATCCCTAAAAAAGAACATGAGGTAAGGGGTAAATGTAGTGTTCAGGTTTGTTTTTTTAAGATTAATATGCTTCTCATAATTGAGAGTCTTGCTGGGATAGTGTGTTAATATGCTTCCCATTAGGGGTGTAAACGGATAATAAACGGAGCGGATGTGCAGTATCCGAATCCGAATCCGTTTAGCATATCCGCTATCTGAATCCGTATCCGTTATCCGACGGATAATGAAAATGCTATCTGTATCCGAATTCAACGGATATTATCCGAATATCGGATTATCCGTATCCGTGAGAATATTCGATTAGTGAGTTATCCGAAATCCGAATTCGAATCCGTTTATCTGTTTTACATATATTTTTTAATAAAAATTAATAGATTGAAATTTCATAACACAATTAAATATTAATATAACTAACTATAAATCTATTAAATCTATACACATTAACTCATAAGTATAATATATAATTTATAATATATGTTTACAATAATTAATGGAGTTTATTATTACAAATAATATGATATACGTTTACTGTTATTTTTTTTTATAATTCTCAAATAATTATATAATGTGTAAAATTAATATATGTTTTATCAAGGTATAAAAAATATAGACATATATGTTATCGGATACGGATAACGGATATATCTAACGGATGTATAAACGGATCGGATGTTAAACGGATCGGATGTGTCATTACCATATCCTTATCCATTTATAATTCGAATGTCTATAATCGGATACGGACAATATCCTCTTTGAACGGATACGGATAATATCCTCTTTAAACGAATTCGGATGCGAACGGATATCGGATTTTCGGATATCCATTTACAGCCCTACTTCCCATAATTGAGAGTCTTATTGGGATAGTGTGATGCGGAGGTGTCTAAAAATATTTAGAATTATAATGATTAAATTTACACCAAGAAAAATCTCAACTATTCATATAATGTTTAAATTTACACCAAGAAAAATCTCAATTATTCAAATAAAATATCAAATTAAATATAATTCAAAATAAGCCAATAGGAGTTAGTCAAATTAAATATAATTCGAAATAAGCCAATAGGAGTTAGTCAAGTGGTTTGAGGGTTCTTTCTGGAAGGCAATGACCCGAATTGGAATCTCTCTAACCACTTAGGGGGTGTGTTAAAAAGCATAAAGGAACGAACACCAAAATTTAACGAGTTTCGGCATAAAGAAAAAAATACCAAAATTTAACGAAAAGAACACCAAAATTTAACGAGTTTCGGTCAATTTAGCCTACGTTCTCGGGAGGAGCCTATTTATAGCGTTAGCTTCTCCCAAACTATTACAAAACTCCAATGTGGGACAAGAAACACTAGTTCCAAACTTAACTATCCAATGTGGACATGTAATTGAGCCACAAACAAACAAATCTACATCTTGACCAATTTGTGGTCCCACCAAATACAAACGGAATACGCTTGCCGACGTCAAATCAAAAGTGTAGGATATTGACCAAGTCTAAACAATGTTTAAACTTGACCTTTGTCACCATCTTAATCATCATATCTATCTGATTCTCCGTAGTTCGAAACTTTTGAAGAAGAATTTGCTCTTTTTGCACGATTGTGGTGACGCTTTGATTTGGTGGAATTTCTTATGGCCTGGGGCGGCAAGTTCATGACTTGGCTATTGACAACCGTGGGTCTGGCATTGGGTGGATATTACCTCACTCATGTCCAAACCCAAATAATATCCAAAATTTTTAAATTCAAATCCAATCCAAATCCAATGTAAGCCCAATGGATTTTTACCCAAACTAAATCCAATATTTGTTCGTGGGTCTCCGGACCTAACCAAAATTTCAGAAGCCCATTGAATATTATAAAGGCTCAACATTCAACAAGCACCCCAACGGCCCAACGTCCCTTGAATGTAATTTTGACTTTTGAATTTGTAATTCCCAAGTCCAGTTGCGTAAATGATATGGTATAGTTGATACTTTATAGTTAATTCATAATTATTAATTCACGTACAGTCGCACACTACTGGTGTGCAAATATAAGAATATAAATATATTAATAATAATAAATATTTTTTTAACACATATCCCCAAGTGGTCAGCGAGATTCAAATTTGGGTTTTTATGATAAATAAATAAAATAAAAAATTGTCATATTAATTAAAAAAATGAAAATATATGGAGAAAAAATAAGATTACATAAAAAAAGAAAAGAAAATAAATTGAAATGAATTGAGAGAAAAGAGAAGTTATTGAATGAATTTGTAACAAGATTATGGTTCCATAATTATAATTTATGATCGAAAAAAAAAGTCATAATGAGGTGGTTTCCGGACAAATTTCAATGGAGTGTTTACTCTTTTACAAAACAGCTTTCGAGAGCAATTTCACCGGAGCTTATAACGAGAACAACTATCCTGGGGAGCTCAATGGCTTTTCGAAGTACCACAATAAACAACTCTGAGAAAAATTATGCATAAATCATGTGCACCGTTATAACTTCTTTTGAAATACTTTTTTTATATTTTTTGATGAAAAACTATCCAATTATAATTAAAAAAACTATTATGTCCATTATTTTACTAATTTTACTTCAATTTATTTACATTTCAAAATAACAATATATATTTTGAGGATTATATATATATATTTTTTAAAAAAAGAGTTGTATAAATTTACTAAAAAATATATTATATTGATTTAAATTTTTTTATTTTCATCTTTATATTGAATTTTTCTCATAATATCGTGAACACAAAACATAATAACGTTATGTATAGTGACTTTAAATATTAAATTAGATATGAATATATTGTATTTAAATTTGTAACATCGATCACTCTTATAAATATTTTATTTAAAATTAATTAATAAATATCGTGATTTTATGACTATTTCTGATGGGAAATTATCATGTCCTCTGCTTCCATAGTTGTTTTCTATATTTTCAGAACATTTCCCTATATATATATATATATTTATTTATTTTGAATAAGGACTCATTAATCCCGAAGTACGTAACCATTACTATAAACAAAGATTTGACAGTCACTTTATGCGACTTAGCCTAACATTGATTCAGTCATATATTTTTATATTTTTTTTTGGACTTGGCAAAGGGATATCATTAATATTGTAGGTTACAACTTACAACTTTATTTGAAAATTCATGCCAAATTGAAAGAAAGGGGTAAAGTGATATTACAATACAAACATAGAGCTTGGGGGGTTTGTGTAATTTCTCATAACTTGCTATTGGCAAGGAGATACTTGGTATGGCGTCCCTGAGCAATAAGTTTTCCAGTCTTTTTGCTGGTAAAATCAACACTCACAACGGCAACAGCTTTTCCAACACGTAATGCCTTCGATTCTATTTCAATTTCTTCCCCAACGGAAGCGCCACCCAAGTACGACACATTGATCTCGACGGAGACACCGCTCGTCTCCGCCCCAGTCACCGTGTGAATAGCAGTCGCGCCTACTAGGTCCACCATCGCCGCCGTAGCTCCAGCGTGCAATGAATTGTCCTCATTCAGGAGGCGAGGAGGAACGGCAAAGGAGCAAACGACGTTCGATTCGATCGATCTTGATATCTTCCATCACTACTGTCTCTATGAATTTCTCCGGCATCGAATCAACCGTGAAGTACTCATCATGTTCGTCTCCTTCACTCTCCAAAAACTTCTTCACGGATTCAAAATCCATTCTCTTTTTCCCCAAACAATTTAGGTGCAGCCTAACTGCAACTTCATGAGTCTCCTCATTGCCTGGCCATTTATTTAATTCTAGCCCTCAAAGTTTCTATTATTGTACAGCTCTAGACTCTAGTACACATTCACAGATAGCTTGCCGAACTTAATTGAATAATGCACTTGGCGGCCTATCTCTAGCTTTTTAGTGGATCACATAATATTTCATATAATATTAAACCTTCCAAAATCAACTAAAAATATCAAAAAATAAATCAGCAACTTAAAAGTATACCATTTCAACTCAAATTTGACTCATAGCACACCCTTAATTAATTTTCTTGTTATTTAATATATATATTTTTATTTATTTTATTTTTCTTCTTGCTCCGGACCAAAGCATCTCATGTGGGATGACTGACACCCAGGGCAACTCCAAGATTATTAATCAATTGGGTCAAAAAATTTCGAGAGTCAATTATATAAATATTTTTAGTTTTACAGGGGGTCCAAAAGCTTAAAATTTAAATTGAAAATAAAAAATACATTAAAAATACATAAATAATAATAAGAAATAAAATTTTAGTGGGGTCATTTGACACCACAACTTACCACTGGGAGTCACCCTTGCTGACACCTCAAATGATGAGATAAATGACCAAAAAATTTAAAATTAGAACTATATTGTTAATTACACAAAAGTACCTCGTGATAAAGTGTAACGTTTTGAGAAAGTTGGCAAATTCTAATGTCCATTTTGTGGGCGGGCAATGGCTCTGATTTTGATGAATATATATTTGTATTTTGGTTCTTCTTATGTTAAATGAGAGATATTAATGAGTTTGACCGCTTTTTTTGTTTTTTTTAATGTACGCACATCCAAATGGAATTCGACCCAGAGATATTACCCTAGAGAATGAACTCATTAACCATTTGAACCAACATTGAATATTACCCGGGATATTACATACAATATATCCTGAACTTGGATTGGCTGTTTCCTTGATTATGCCCAACTCACTTGTTTTGATTTACAATTCCATTCCAACCCTTGAGCAGTAGTGCCCTATCTCTTAATCTTGTCCTATACATGCTCAACAATTTTTTCTGACGATATAGGAGGCTGCCAAAAAATTATCTGAAATTATATCTATTGAAGTCCTCGTCATTGGCGTCTTCATATAAGGTACACCTTCTTCTAATCCTCAGCAGAAATAGTATGGAGAAGGAGGCGGCGGTGGTGGTGTTGGTGGCGGCGTTTTAATTTGGGTTAAGAAAATTGACGAAAACGAAAAAAATTGGAGGGATGCTATCACCATGGGAGATAAAATTGAAGGGATCGAAATAGTTAACAAAAATTAAAAAACGGACAAGAAATGGTATTGTTTTCAGCATAAACAATGGGAAAATTGGTAATTCGTATAGTTTGTATTTTTCCCGGTACTTGCCATCATGTTAATCACGTTAATAATTAATCAACGGGTTATTTGATGATTGGGAGAATAATTCATTTTAGTTGACAATTTATGTGTATGAATTAATGAAATTTAAGCTTGCTTAATTCTTTACAAGAAAATTAAGGTCAAGTCTTATAAGTAGCATCAGAATTTTTTATTTCAGTTTTATCGTCAATTTCACTCATCTAATTGTGGTATGAAAAAATCAAAAGATTCTGACTTTTAATCCAGAGTCCTGATCTCGATCTTTTAATCTCAATGACACAGTTCTCTCGTAAGTAAGTGTTACCAACAACTGTTTACTTCCATTCGGAGTTCGGACTCGTGATCTTGATCTTTTCAGCTATTCTTCCATGTTACAACCAAATTCGAACTCTTATTGTTGAACTAAAGGAATGCCCTCCTCTCTTCTTCCCGTCGAACTCAAGATCATCGTGCCTTTTAGGGGATAATTACGAGCAGCCCCTGAGATATGACGAAATTACAGATTTCCCCCTGAGGTTTTAAAAATTACGAATTACTTCCTAAGCCGTTATTTCCTCCATTAAATTTAACAGAATGTGCGATTTTACTATTTACCCTTCATATGGTAAAAACTCAAGGAAATATATGTAAGAAAAATCCAAAAACAATGGGGTTAATACAAATATTGAATTTTTTTTGGGGGTTTGATGTAAAGTACTTGAGTTTTATAACTATCTATTTTTATTTTTTTTTCCCAAAGAATGTTACTTAATGATATTTTAATATTCATATAATGAACTAATTTCATACTTAGAGTTTGTAAATGTTAATTTTTATATTGGTCATGCATGTTTATATTGATATGTTATTCTTTATATGTAAGTTAGATGCATTAGAAATCACCAACACTTGAAATATTTGTTTAAATAACTTTAATGGATATTTATGTGAATAACTAATACATTGATTGATATTGGTGTGTTTGTTATAGTTTTCTATTCTAGATGAAAATTTTATTTTTCTTAAACAAATAAATTTAAATAAACTTATGCAAACATACATAAAACTAAAACATAAACATGAGGTATGGCATAAATATGCATGAAGTATATCTATTTCAATTTAAACTTATAAATAAAATATAAATATTATATTAAATTTTGATGTTTTAAATTAAAAAATATAAATTTAACTAATATTACAAATATATCATCATATTTTCAGTATTATTACAATTTACCCCCTAAAGGTAGGATTGAAATTTTTAAAAATAATTTTGCTGACGTCATCAAAATTTAACACTGTTATTAACAGTTTGGGCAATTTGTGAAAGAGAGTGTAAATCTCAAGAGGTATTCGTAATTTCTTAAACCTCAGGAGAGAATCCGTATTTTCGTCATATCTCAGGGGGCTATTCGTAATTATCCATGCCTTTTATTTGATTTAAAGAATTAAACCGGTATGCCTTTTTCGAAAGGATCTGCCCAACCAAAACACTAATGACTAAACCTTGGGAATTATTACTATCCCAAGCAGACCCGGGAACCACCCTTCCAAATCTTCAATGAATTAGTAAGAGAGAGAGGCTCAGATTATCTAAGTTAGACACCATATGCAAAGCAATAGTGTAACGAGGAGTCGAGGCCCACCGTAGAAGGCCCGCGAAGGGACGATGATCTTGACCGCAACGCATAGAAAAACGAAAACACGAAGGCAACATTAGTATAAAGAAAAGAACGAACCCTACGAGACTAAGAAAGAAAGAGGAAGAGAGATTAAGAGCTCGGATTATGATAAGGTTTCGAAGCTGCTCTGGTCATGATGTTGCATCTTTCATACGAGAGAGAGAAAAGATATATCAACTTATTGGTTTTATACCGGTTAATTTTGAATCTAAATATCGAACCCTCTTAGCACATTTTCCCCATTCATAATTACAAATCCTGCCAATTAGGCACGTACCTATACACAGCCAACAAGTCCTAAAGAGAGATTTATTTTCACCACTGGATGATTATCCAATTAAACAACAAAATGAATAGTAAAATTTTTGTTATATAAGCAAAAAAGTAATGTTTACCTCGGTAGTTTGCACGCATTCGTTAGAGTCCAATCCATTGATTTTTGGTAATGGACAGAATGATTGTGACGGGCATAGGATCTCCCGTTTTAAATTGGTGTTTATGATCTCCTGTGTTGTTAACATATACACGCCAAATATATTAATAAACAGTCGAGATTAGGAAAGAGATTTTTTAAATGTTTTTCATATTACAATTATTTTTATCTCTTAATCTCAACCGTTTATCAATATACTTAGTGCGTGTATGTAAGTAAAATAATAGATGAAATATCAATTTTAAACGGGAGATCCTAAACCGACCGGGATCTATTTAAACAACCTAGCATTTACTTCCCGAAGTTATGACAATGGGTAGGGCTGTCAACGGGTCGGATTCGGACTGGATAATTTGGGATCCGAATCCAATAGGAAAACCCAATAATCGGATTTGAATCCAAATCGGATTCATTGTTTTTAAATCCATATATAATCGGGTTGGATTAGATCCGATAAAAGATCCGACTCAATTAGCAATAAAATATAATTTTTTAAATAACAAATTTAATATAAAAGAATAAATGTAATTGATATTTAATCGATTATTTGATGGTTTTCTTTATATTTATTTATAATAGATTAATTTAAATTTATTAATAAAATAAAATATATACTTTTAGAGTAAATAATTCAAATTCTATTATTGTTTAAAGGGATAAATATGTGAAAATTTTAATTTTAATTATTATACTCAGTATTATGTACTAATAAATAATTTATTTAATTAAATATTATATATAAAATTGGATTCGGATTCTTAATGGATCAAATTTCTTAATTTCATATTCGGTCCATTTATTTTGGATAACAAATTTTACAATCCGATATGATCAATCGGACGAATATACTAAAATTCGAATCGGATTCAAATTAAAATTCCGACCATTAGCAGCCCTAACAATGGGTAATAATTACTTTCTTGGGTATTTGTCTATATTGAATGGCCCAACCCAAATGGAAATACGTGTTTTTCCAATTTTGACCTTTATTTACATTAAATGACCCAACCCAAAAACTGACCATTGATTGTTGTAAATTGTAATTTTGTGGGCACAAATGTTCTTTTCACGAAGCCCAATGGCATTTTTAATGTTAAATATCATGGTATTTTTAATGTTTATCTAACGTTTCTTGATTATCAAAGGGCTTTGCGACATGGAAGTAACATCAATTAAGGGATGATAAACTATTTTCAGAGTGCTATACTAACTCCCTTGTTAATGTCCGCATAATTTTTACTTTGGTCAGATTAAATGTATAACCCTTCATATTTTAGGTTTTTTTTGTTTTTTTGTTTTTTTATCAAACGGATTTAATATGTGGTGTTGTGTCATATGTGTATCTTTAATTGTCAAGATCTACAATTTAACATTTAAACATCAAGGGAATTGAGGTAGGGACTCTGTTTGTCCCAAGAATTTGGTGCTAAATAACTATTTAAGAATGCATTTAACGGCTCTATTTGCTTAATAGCCATCATAAATATTGATTCTATATTAACTTAATACACGAGGCACCTGTGACCAGATAGGTTACGAATTCGAATTTTATTCGAAATAATTAAGAAATTAGTATTGATCCTCTTTTTAAAAAAAAAATTTGATTCTCTTTAAAAAGAGGAAAAAAAAAACTTAGTATACAAGGCTAATGTGATTATTTTGTGTTTTGTTATGTCTACTGTTGAACACCAACTCATGAACCCGGAAAGCTCACAGGCCGGTTGTAACATATCCATATCTTTCAGAATTTTCATCACCAACAATCATATTATCTTGGAGTCTAATATTATAACCAAGAAAGAATCAGACATTATTTTGGAGCAGGAAGGCAAGTGTATGCATGCTTCATATCTCTAACCTTTCCTGAAGTCTGTTATAGGGCAAGACCCTGTGATCTATATCATCATTCTGAAGATAGGGCCTCGCCAAAATGTGTATTTCTCATCTCAGTCTGATTATAAAATAAATGGTCAGAAGAGAAAGAGAAGTGAACATGAGTTATAAAGATCAGATGGTCACCTTGCCCATTCGTCGCGCTCTCTTGCATTCTTCCCCACTCCGCACAGTAGGGAGTCAAGAAAATATAACAACAAAGGGTATAGTTTTCTTCAACTGCAAAAATCCAATAACAAATATATCATATATGTATAACAAATATAATAAATTAACATTGATTGCAAAAATATATAATTGATACTTAAGGGGTCTTCGTCTAGATTTAATCTTATTGTGAATCCAGGTGCAAGGATCCCATAAAGAAACTTTACTAAACGAGCCATGTCAAAAAAATATTTTTTTATGCATTTAAAAATTTTCGTTTAATTAAAAATTCTAACACATTAGTTGTCCAAAAGAACACAAATCATAAAAAGTGGCATTCAAACAATCCACCAACTACCTGCATGCTCAAAAAGTAATCCGAAACTCAACTCTCTAGTCTTCCTTATTTCTCTTCTCAACTCACCAAAAATGATAATATCTCTAATACGAACACAAAACGCTTGATTCAAAGTTGAAAAAAATCAGTATAGTTGATCTAAGACTTGAAAAAATAAAGTGAGAGTTCAATCCAAACTCCTCTTATTTGTATCAAATTCTACGGTCAAGAACTTATGCATGATATTTGTTCTTACAATACAATTTGGTGGACCGAGAAACTTTTGCACCAATATTTGTTTGTTCAGTTAGTTTTAAAGTGGGAACACTATCAAGTCTCGAGCTTAAACTATCTCCCTCCCAAATTTATTTCTCTTTCTTATTTTCAATCATTCTAATATAAACACAGGTTTAATACATGCCTTGATTGAAAGTTGAAAGTTGAAAGTTGAAAAAAAAATTAGTATAATTGATCTAAGGCCTAAAAAAATAAAACGAGAACCCAATCGTATCTAATTCTACGGTCAATAAATTTTTGCATGACATTTGTATTTACAATGCAATTTGGTGGACTAAGAAACTTTTGCATGATATTTGTCTTTAATTTGTTCAGTTAGTTTGGATCGGGCAACACTCTCAAGTTTCTAGCTTCCTCTTTAAATTTGTGAATACATGGGCCGACAAGGAAACAAATGGCCTAAGCAAATAGATACTTCCATCTGGCTATCTGGGGACGGGAAAAAGAGTACCGATCCACTTCTTCCGCCCATGCATCTCGTCCAAGGGCGAGTCTAGTATTCCACCCTTTCTGGTCGCTTGCTTCCGCTCAGTCGATTCCAACACTCGTCTTATCTTTGCAAATGCAATCTATTTCGAAGGAGCATGGGACGAGAAATTCGACGCATCGCTTACAAAAGACCATGACTTCTTCCGCTTAAATGGGACCTCAATTAAAGCACCCTTCATGACAAGCAAGAGTAGTTTGTACATCCATGCTTCTGAAAGCTTCAAAGTTTTGGGGCTCCCATATAAGAAATGTGAAGACAACCGTTAATTCTCAATGTACTTATTTCTTCCAAATGCCAAAGAAGGACTTCCATCTTTGTTACAAAAATTCGGATCTAAAAATGAGTTCATAGAACGCTATCTCCCCGATCAACAATTGAAAGTTGGCAAGTTTCGCATCCCAAAATTAAAAATAAATTTTGGGTTTGAGGCTACTGGGGTTCTCAAAAAAAGGTTGGTGCTTTCCTTTTCGGCGGTGGTGATGGTTTGACAGAGATGTTCGACTTTTTAGCAGTCGGAAAGACTCTCTACGTATCGGAAGTTTTCCACAAATCATTCATTGAAGTCAACAATGAAGGTACATAAGCTCCCGTTGCAACTGTTGCTATTATTGTGGGTTCATGTCTTGTGATGGAAGATCCGATTGATTTTGTGGCCGATCATCCCTTCTTGTTTGTTATATAAGAGGATAAGACCTGTGTCATGCTATTTGTGGGGCAAGTTGTTAATCCCCTCGCCAGTTAGTTTTTGAATATGATTATGTTCTTTTGAAACTATGTATCCACTCTACTATACACAAAAGAAATATTTACTATTACACATTATGCAATACAAAATGTTCTTATACACTCCACTATACACAAAAAACTTCCTCTACTACACACTTTACTATACACAGAAAACTTCCTCTTTAAATTATCGGCTCAACTATCTCCCTATCAAACTTCTCTTTTCAACTCTCTAATCTTTTTAAATTCTTTTCTCAACTATTTCCCTCTTAAACTTATTTCTTTTCTCAACTTTTACCCTCTCAAACTAATTTTTCTTTAGCCTTTCCTAAAGTTTGTTATAAGGCAACACCCTATGATCTATATCATCATTCTGAAGATAGGGCCTCGCCAAAACGTGTATTTCTCTTCTCAATCTGATTATAAAATAAATGGTCTGAAGATAAAGAAAAGTGAACATGAGTTATAAAGATCAGATGATCACCTTGCCCATTTGCCGCTCTCTCTTGCATTCTTCTCCACTCCGCACAGTAGGGAGTCAAGAGAATATAACAACAAAGGTTATAGTTTTTTTCAACTGCAAAAATCCAATCAACAAATATATCATATATTTATAACAAATATAATAAATTAACGTTTATTGCAAAAATATATAGTTGATACTTAAGGGGTCTTCGTCTAGATTTAATCATATTGTGAATCCAGGTGCAAGGATCCCATAAAGAAACTTTACTAAACGAGCCATGTCAAAAAATTATTTTTTTATGCATTTAAAAATTTTCGTTTAATAAAAAATTCTAACACATTAGTTGTCCAAAAGAACACAAATCATAAAAAGTGGCATTCAAACAATCCACCAACTACCTACATGCTCCAAATTTAATCCGAAACTCAACTCTCTAGTCTTTCTTATTTCTCTTCTCAACTCACCAAAAATGTTAATATCTCTAATACGAACACAAAACTCTTGATTCAAAGTTGAAAAAAAATCAGTATAGTTGATCTAAGACTTGAAAAAATAAAGTGAGAGTTCAATCCAAACTCCTCTTATTTGTATCAAATTCTACGGTCAAGAACTTATGCATGATATTTGTTCTTACAATACAATTTGGTGGACCGAGAAACTTTTGCACCAATATTTGTTTGTTCAGTTAGTTTTAAAGTGGGAACACTATCAAGTCTCGAGCTTAAACTATCTCCCTCCCAAATTTATTTCTCTTTCTTATTTTCAATCATTCTAATATAAACACAGGTTTAATACATGCCTTGATTGAAAGTTGAAAGTTGAAAGTTGAAAGTTGAAAAAAAAATTAGTATAATTGATCTAAGGCCTAAAAAAATAAAATGAGAACCCAATCGTATCTAATTCTACGGTCAATAAATTTTTGCATGACATTTGTATTTACAATGCAATTTGGTGGACTAAGAAACTTTTGCATGATATTTGTCTTTAATTTGTTCAGTTAGTTTGGACCGGGCAACACTCTCAAATTTCAAGCTTCCTCTTTAAATTTGTGAATACATGGGCCGACAAGGAAACAAATGGCCTAATCAAAGAGATGCTTCCATCTGGCTCAGTCGATTCCAACACTCGTCTTATCTTTGCAAATGCAATCTATTTCGAAGGAGCATGGGACGAGAAATTCGACGCATCGCTTACAAAAGACCACAACTTCTTCCGCTTAAATGGGACCTCAATTAAACCACCCTTCACGACAAGCAAGAGTAGTTTGTACATCCGTGCTTTTGAAGGCTTCAAAGTTTTGGGACTCCCATATAAGAAAGGTGAAGACAAACGTCAATTCTCAATGTACTTGCTTCTTCCAAATGCCAAAGAAGGCCTTCCATCTTTGTTTTAAAAATTCGGAGCTGAAAATAAGTTCATAGAACGCCACCTCCCCGATCAACAATTGAAAGTTGGTGAGTTTTGCAACCCAAAATTTAAAATAAATTTCGGGTTTGAGGCTTCTGGGGTTCTAAAAAAACAAGGGTTGGTACTTCCCTTTTCGGGTGGTGGTGGTGGTTTGACAAAGATGGTCTGCTCTTTAGCAGTCGGAAAAACTGTCTACATATCGAAAGTTTTCCACAAATCATTCATTGAAGCCAACGAGGAAGGTACAGAAGCTCCCACTGCAACTGTTGCTATTATTGTGGGTTCATGTCTTGTGATGGAAGATCCGATTAATTTTTTGGCCGATTATCCCTTCTTGTTCATTATACAAGAGGATAATGTTGACTTTAGGGTAATTCATGGTTTGGGAGAATTAATCT
Organism: Lantana camara; assembly: GCA_037501455.1. Taxonomy (NCBI): domain Eukaryota; kingdom Viridiplantae; phylum Streptophyta; class Magnoliopsida; order Lamiales; family Verbenaceae; genus Lantana; species Lantana camara. Next base: position 117,453,201 of record CM074857.1, read on the forward strand.
TTTATTTCTGTATGATAATGAACTAGGTACAAGAAGGAATAAATACAACATAGGACTGGGCTAAAAAAGGAAATAGAATCAATCACAGCTAATTACACGATCCTCTAATATATACTTTCCTAATGTCTACACTCCCCCTCAAGTTGTAAAGGCGGATCACCAATTTGCAACTTGCCTAAGACTTCGCCAAATATCCTTCCATTTACTGCCTTGGTTAATATATCCGCTAGCTGATCTTCTGACCTTACATACGGCAGCTCAATGACCCCCTCCTCAATCTTCTCTTTGATGAAATGTCTGTCTACTTCAACATGTTTTGTGCGATCATGCTGCACGGGAGTCTCAGATATGCTTATCGCCGCCCGATTGTCGCACATGAGTCTACACTTCCTTGTAGGAAAAATGTCAATCTCTGTGAGCAATTTCCTAAGCCAAAGGACTTCTGCTACTCCGCGTGCAACCCCTTGGAATTCTGCTTCTGCACTCGAAAGAGCTACCACCTTCTGTTTCTTACTTTTCCAGGTTACGACATTACCCCCAACCAACGTAAAATAACCAGAGGTCGACCTTCGATCATTCGGATTCCCTGCCCAGTCTGCATCAGTATATGCCTCAATCTCCAAGTGCCCGTTCTTCTGAAAGACGACCCCTCTCCCTGGACATCCTTTCAAATACCTACACACTCTGAGGGCCGCTTCCATTTATGCTTTCTGTGGCCTGTGCATGAACTGACTCAACACCTCCACTGCGTAAGCAATGTCTGGCCTGGTGTGGGATAGGTATATCAACTTCCCCACCAGATGCTGGTATTGTGACCTGTCTACCTCTTCTGCTTCTTCTTCAATTCTCAAACCGTGATTAACAACCATAGGGGTATCTGTTGGCTTACATTCCAATAACCCCGTCTCAGCTAGTACATCCAGAACATACTTCCTCTGCGAGATGTAAATCCCCTTCTTAGAGCGTAATACTTCTATCCCAAGAAAGTACTTCAGTGGCCCTAAATCCTCCATCTCGAATTCTCGAAGCAAATTCCCTCTGAGCTGTGTAATTTTCTCCTGATCATCCCCTGTGATAATCATGTCATCAACATAAATAATCAAACATGTTACCAGCTCTCCTCGCCTCTTGATAAATAACGTATGATCTGAATTGCTCTGGTGATAACCGTGCTTTTTCATAGCTGCTGAGAATCTCCCAAACCATGCTCGAGGTGACTGTTTCAACCCATATTGTGACTTCTTTAACTTAAACACTTCCCTACTGATAAACTTCCCGGTAAACCCAGGAGGTGGATCCATATATACTTCCTCCTGAAGATTGCCATGTAGAAAGACATTCTTAACATCAAACTGATGAAGATGCCAATCCCTGTTTGCCGCTATAGAGAACAACACCCTGATGGTGTCTATCTTTGCTACAGGTGAAAAGGTTTCTGAGTAATCAATCTCGTACGTCTGGGTATACCCTTTCGCCACTAGCCTTGCCTTGTACCTCTCAATACTACCATCTGCCCGATGTTTCACTGTAAACAGCGGCAACCAACAGTTCGCTTCCCCTCAGGTATGGTACACTTTTCCCATGTTTCACTCTTTTCTAATGCCTCCATTTCCACCTCCATTGTCTTGACCCACTTTTCATCCCTGAGTGTCTCCTCCACTTTGCTGGGAATTATGACTGACTGAATGGCACTTGTATGAGCAAGAGCTTGTGGGCTCACGTTCTTTCTGACCATGTTGGCTATCGGGTACCGCGGGGTTCGACCAATATGGTCTGGCTCATATCGTTTTGGAGGTTTGCCTCTCGTGGAGCGTGGAGGCAACACATATCTCTCTGTACCCCTGTCTGTATTATCACCATCACTTAGGCTCTCTCCCTGTTCCTCATTACTCCCTACACTGTTATTATCATAGGGAATAACAGAAATCGAACTACGAACTGTCTTACTTACATCAGGAGTATTCGCCGGATGGATGATGGAGTTGTCAGGGCTCGTGGATTATACCATGGGAGGTGGTGACTCGTTGGTTCCACCTACATGCTCTGTTAGAACTGCGTCTGGCCAACCAAGCGGTGGCACCCCACTTAGTGGGTCCTGCTGCTGACTCTCCCCCTGACCACTGAGTGGGGCTGTGAAGTAGTACTCTGTCTCAACAAAATCACAGTCCATAGTGGTGTAAATCTTACGGGAGGTAGGATTGAAACACCGGTACCCTTTCTGATGAACCCCATAACCCACAAAAACACATTTTACTGAACACGGGTCTAGTTTGTTGCGAGTACTTTTAGGGAGATGAACAAAGACAGAACACCCGAATACCCGAGGAGGAAGGGTTAAAATGGAGGGTACCATAACTTGTTTGGCGAGACACTGTAACGGAGTTTCAAAGTTGAGTGGTTTGGATGGGAGCCGGTTAACTAGATAAACAGAGGATGCTACTGCTTCTGGACAGATGTACTGAGGACAATGGGACTCAATGAGGAGAGCTCTGGACATTTCTAAGAGTTGACGGTTTCGGCGTTCAGCCACCCCATTCTGCTGAGGAGTATGAGGACAGGATGTTTGATGAATTATCCCATGATCACAAAAGAACTACTTAAGTGTAGAGTTTACATACTCCCCCCCCTCCCCCCCCCCCCCCTCCGCGGTTATCAGATCTAAGCACTTGGATGTGGGTTTTAAACTGAGTCCGTACCATATGATAAAATTCAGTAAACTTGGATGAGACTTCAGCTTTATTTTTCAAGAAATAAACCCAGGTCATCCGGGAACAATCATCAATGAACAAAACAAAGTACTTAAAACCATGAGTTGATGCAGTGTTCGGAGCAGGGCCCCATACATCAGAATGAACTAACGAAAAAACAGTACTTGACCTAGAACTTGACACTGGATATGACTGCCTATGACTTTTAGCTAAAACACAAGTTTCACAAGTGAATTGACAACCTTTAGGGAAAAACTTAGGAAATAACAACTGAAGATACCCTGACGAGGTATGTCCTAACCGACGGTGCCACAGCCACTGTTGACGGTTCACTGTTCCGTGAGCAAGCGCTGCAGTTCCGTGTTGAGTCATCTCGTCAACATAGTACAATCCACGTTCCTCAGTACCACGCCCAATCACCTTCCCCGAACGAATATCCTGCAATAGGCAAAAGGAGGGGAACATTAGCAACATGCAATTCAATTGCTTCGTTACTTGACTTATTGAAAGCAATTTGCAGGATAAACTTGGGACATAGAGACAGTGTTTTAATTTCAAATTCGGAGCTACTGTTACTGTTCCTGCTCCCTGTACATCCAAAACACCACCACTGGCATTTACGATGCCATCTCTGGAGGGAATTGTATAAGCTGTTAAATCTGACCGATCGTAGGTCATCGTGTCGGTGGCCCCACAGTCAAAGATCCATCGGGACCCTTGTGATTTCGGGTATGCGCTGGCATGGAGTGCTGTACCTGTCTGATTTTTATTTAAAGTGGGGTCCCTTTTACAAGTTTTGGAATTAAAGGACCCAATGCTACCAAACATAACTTCAGGGGCAGAATTAAAAGAATTAGAAAGTACAAGGACATTATTACAATTTGGGGCTGAATTGGAAGGATAAGTTGTGGGGGGGCAAGATGGTAAAAACCATTCTTGCCCTATACCTAAAAATGTCGTCCCTTTGTCCTGCACTCCATCCGCCGCTGATTCTGCTTCTTCTCCATTTCTGTTGTCAGGCGGAGCTTCTCCTCCTCCGCCAGCGGTGATCGACGCCGCCCCATATGCCGGAGATGCGTGGTCGCGGCGGCGACTCTTCCAACCTTCTGGCCAACCAATGATCTCGTAACATCCCTCCACACTATGTCCGACTCGCCTACACTTGCTGCACTGTGGCGGTCCTCCAGTGGCGGAGAAATTGGTGCCGCCACCTGTTGCTCCACCGCTGCTGTTGGTGGTGCTCCACCTTGGTGTCGCCGGCATTGGCCTTGGCGGCCCAGTGGTCCGTGGCTCTGGTTTCCTGCCGCGACCAACCCCTGTTCTCCCTTGTCCCTGTTTACCGGCAAGCAAGCCGGCTCCGACGCCCATATCTGATGCCGATGATGAGTGCCGGTCCACCAGGATTTCTCTCCGATTTCCTTCTCATCGGATGGTGGCATAGGCTTTCTCAACCGAGGGTAACGGGTCTTCTTTCAATAGATCTCGTCTCTCCGGTTCGTACCTATCGTCGATCCCGGCGAACAATTGGAATAATTGGGTTTCGGATCTGAGGCGGTTGAAAGCGGTGATGTCCCGTTCACAAGTCATCGGATTTGGTTGCCTTACTTCTATTTCTCACCAAATCCATTGAAGATTACCGTAATATTTCTCGATACTCTCGGTTCCTTGTCTCAAGTTATTTGCTCGGACCGTAAGGTCGAAAATCTGGAAACTATTGCTGCTTTGACTGTACGTTGCATTGAGTCCCTCCCATAGGGTTTTTGCTGATGGGTATTCGGCAAACACAGTGACTAATTCTGGTTCCATATTGTGCAAGAGCCAAGTACAAACAATGAGGTCTGATTGCTCCCACTTTGTGTATGTCGGGGAATCAACAGTCGGAGGTGGTGGGTTTCCAGTGAGATGGCTTAATTTCCCTCTTCCGCCAATCTCCATTCGCATCAGCCTTGACCATAGGGAATAATTAAATTGGTTTAGCTTAATGTTGATTGATATGGATTGGGGCATGTGTTGGGTTTGGTTTGTTTCTGACTGTGGTGTTTGTAGGTTATTGAAAATGCTGGCTAGTTGGGTGGCTAGGGAATCGCCAGACTGTTGCGATCCCTTGCCGGTGCTGCTGCTATCGTCGGCCATGGCCGGGATTGGTACGGTAAGTGATGAGCAAGGTTCGGATCCAATTATTGGATCGTCGTCCGCTCTGATACCATGTTGACTTTAGTGTAATTCATGGTTTGGGAGAATCAATCTTTTATTTCTGTATGATAATGAACTAGGTACAAGAAGGAATAAATACAACATAGGACTAGGCTAAAAAAGGAAATAGGATCAATCACAGCTAATTACACGATCCTCTAATATATACTTTCCTAATGTCTACAGATAAGACCGGTGTCGTGCTGTTTGTGGGGCAAGTTGTTAATCCCCTCGCCAATTAGTTTTTGAATATGATTATGTTCTTTTGAAACTATGTATACACTAGCCTTTATATTCTTTTCTTTTACTCCACTAGAATTTCATAAACTTAAAAATCTCAGCTAAAAAATATGTAATTACCAGGTAAATTTATTTTTCTCTTTTCTTAATTGTTATACATTTATTTATTTTTAAGTCGTTTCATTTATTTCTTTTTTTTTTTCATTATTCATTTTTTCACATATATTTCGTTTATTATACATATTGTGTATAAATTTTATACTAGTTTTTTTTCTTTTCTAAACCTTAACTATTTGTACTACATTTTTTTTTTTTTAAAGGAAATCGGTCGGACCAACGTGGGGAATTTAACAAGGACCCCCCCTTATTTATTGCCACAAAAGCACGACGATACAAACAACCAATCCAAACATCCTCAAGAGAAAATATACAATGATGTCCATGAAAGTAATGAGACGTGAACAATCTCGGGCTATTGAAGTACATCGGGTAGGTCCCATTCGAGGACACAAAGGATCTATTCATAGCTACGACAACCAAGCTAGCAACTAAGTCCCAAGCCACGGCAACCAAGTCAACCACCAGATACTTAGCAAGATTCAGACTAGCTTTGATCAGTGGCTTATTCCCGATTCGAACTGACAAGATAAACCTGCTACTTAAAACTTGGTTCTGACTAACTATGAATAGCCAAACATAAAGCATAACCTGGTATAAGAAATTAAGAGCAAGGCCAACGGAAGTAAGAAAGTTGCTGGTGTAAGACCCAACATTATAGTTCCTGTTATGCCAACTCTGCAAAAAACATGTAATACCTCCAGTGGCGGAGCCAGAAATTTCATTGAGGGGGGTCGACTAAAGCATAATACTAAAAAAAAGAATTAACAAGTTAAATTCAAATTTTTTTTTAAGTACTTACAAGTTTGTATTTCATAAATGTGACACCCCGACTCACAGTCGGTACAGGTAAATTATGTGATTTATCAAATATGTGCGTTATAAATTAATTGTATATGAATTTTATGAATTACTTGAACTTATATGAATTTATTTGAATTAGTGTTGTATGTGAATTACTTGTCTTAATTGAGTTGGCCTTGTTTGAACCCGTAATTGTTGAATCGAACCAACTTGAACCAAAACACCTTGAACCGAACCCGTGAACCGAACCGGTCCAGCCTTAAAGGCTGAACCATTTTTCCCTTTCCTTCATTACGTGAAGCAGCAGCAGTAGCTCTTGTCCAAGGAGCCAAAACCTCAAGTTGATCATCCAACCTTCTCAAGCCAAGATCTCCCTTGTTTCTTCGTCTTTTCTTGAACTCAAGTATGTTTCGGTTTCTCCTCGTCGTGCTCATCATTTCTATGGTTTAATTTCTGAGTTTGGAGTGAGTTTTATGTGCATTGGCTTCCTTACGTGAATAGTAAGGGTTTGGTGTTTTGTTGAATACTTGTTCTATACTTGATATTATTGAATCCTAGCTTCATATATGAGTTGTAAATGTTGTATGTGTTACATTTATTGCATTTAATCCTTTGGTAGTTGAACATTTAATGTGATCAATTGTTTAAGCTTGATTATTGCATCTTTGGATCATGCCTTTAAATTCCGTTTTTCTTGAGCTATTTGAGTGTTTATATGTCAAGCATGATTTATATGAATTATTTGTGCAATTTGGGAAATTGTGGCAACTTTTAGGTATTTGATTTTGGCCATTTTGGCACACAAATAAGCATGACCTTGTGAACATTCTTGTTTTGGAAAGATACTATATAAGCATATGTAATCTAAGTTTTGGAAAAGCTTTATGGTTCTAGTTAGCGAGATTGCCATGAAAGATTTGGCATATGTTATGATTTGTGTTTGTGGATCCAAGGAGCTACGGGTAAGGATCGGGACGATTCGGGCCGTCGAGGTTCGGTCTGTGCGTAGTCTCCATCCGATATATCATACGCGACTCCGGGAGCTAGGGAAGGTGTGATATTTCGATGCCTTCGGCGTAAAAACCAGGGAGGGCACGATATGGGTTCGCTACCCCTCGTGAGTCTGTATATGTATAGATGGTTAGGGCCGCCGGTGGCTCTTCCATCAATGGAGTAGAGGTTGATGTATTATGATTTCTGCTTTGTCTGTTCTGAGGAGTAAAGGTTGGAAGCTCGTTCTCGCCGAGCATTATGTTATGTTGTGTTATGTCTGGAAGTATGAGTCGGGATAGTGTTTATGAAAATGTTTTAAAGTATATGTATTTGCTTTGGAAAGTTTTAGTTTGTAAAACCTATTCCGGTTCATATCTCCACCCCTTTTACTTTGTGCTTTGCTTTATATATATAGGGTGTGGGTGTGCGTTAGCCCTCTCACTCAGTCAAGTGACTGACCCTCGTTTACTCTTTTAGTTGCAGGTTTTGGAGCGTGAGCTAGGCGGAGAAATGTGTCTTCTTTATGCACTTGTCGGTCTAGGTCTCGTTAGGTGCATTTACATACTTGCACTTTATTGTTTTGTACTTGTATAGATATGGATTGTAGATACTTCTTTACCTTTTGCTCGTGCCGTGATGGCCTTTGTACAGGACTAAGTGTTGGTACCTATATGTAAATACTATATGGATAGGTGTGGGTTGGTACCTATACGTATATATATGATGATCTTTTGCTTGGCGCTTTTATTTATTCGCTTCCGCGTACTCTGATTTTGGGTTTTGTTTAGCTCCGCCTAGCCTAGAGTGTGTGTTCGGTCTCCCGTTCGCTATGATTCGGATTCGGGTGCGGACATTCCATTTTGTATTCGGGTTCGGATTATGGTGCGGGGGATGTGGCCCTACGTGTGGGTGCTACAACAAATGTCCACGTCGGTTACCCATATTTTAAAAACGATGCATAATTAAATCATTGGAAACACTGTTAAATATATTATTTTTAATATATGTCATGAAACAATCATTCAACCATTCGTTGTCTATCCTATTTTTCAACCGATTTTTGATGGATTTCATTGTAGAAAATTCTCTTTCCATTGTAATTGTTGCAACTGGTAGAATTAAAGTCAATTTTGGAAGTAAATATACAAGTGAATATACATCATTTCTCTGTCTATACCAATTTTCTAGCAAAATCACCAATCTCTTTCAATTTAGAGAAGATTTCATCTGATCTCATACTAATAATATAGTTCTGAAGTTCATTTTCAATTTTATTTTTTGTTTTTTACTTTTTTGAGGAGGCCGAACTTATTGAATCAAATCTTTTGCTTTATGATGAGAAACTTATCCATATTGATAATTGATAAAATAAACCTTAGTTAAAATATAAAAAAAAATAAAATTAATTTTAAATTTATATTCAATTGTAAAAAAAAAAAAAAAGTTCAGTCCACAAACAAATTAAAAATAAATCTCTAACCGATCACTATGCATGCGATTGAAGGAACTTGATTTTATTGTTGTATATATAGCGGAGAGGAGATGAAATATGGGTTGAAATATAATAGAATTTGATTGGAGGAGCTTGATTCAACAATTGGTTGGGTCTTGAGCTAGAAATTAAAGTCCAATTAAGATTGAAACCTAAAAATTTCAATTTGTGTGGTCTCAATTATTAATAATTTATTATATTGACCCCAACTAATATTAATTTTAATTTTGATGAGGGGGATCAATAATAACAAATTCTATAAAATCACATATACTTATAATAATAAAATTTCAACCCCAAAAATATATACATATAATAATTTAAAAAAAATAAAAGTTGAGGGGGGTCAAGTGTACCCCCTCAAGACAAGGTGGCTCCGCCACTGAATACCTCTCGGCCAAACCAAGTCAAGAGCATTATTTGTCTTAAATAGCAGATTATAATTAATAGGCCAAATATCTTTTATTTTAAACAAGGATTGGAGCTTTTGGTGTAAGAATATGTTGTACTTATAACCATGCAAGCCGCCAACTTTATTCCTCTTCAAATTGTTGTATAAGTTGTTCCTATTATTATGGATCGCCAGCTGCTTCCTCTCAAACCTCTGCAGCAGATTATCTCGGCCAAGGGGATCAAGTGAGGGAGAGTATAAGATCAAATTAGAGAACAAAAACATATAATCAAAAATCCAAGGCCTGAAAATCTTAAATTTATCCTCGGAGGAGGGCGGACTTTACCCATGTTATGAATTCCGATCATCTTTTAACACGAAAACATGGTATTCCCGATTTATCCAATCGCATAGGGCCTCTCACCTCCTTCGGCAGCTCCTCTTCAGGGAAGGACCAGATTTGTTAGGGTGATGCTCCTAACTTAGCCAAGATATCAGCTACCCTGTTCCCTTCCCTGTACGTATGCGATATTTTCACTTGCAATCCTTTTGTAAGCTTGTTAAACTTCAATAAGAGATGTTGTATGAGAATATCTCCCACCCTGCCTCTCTTAATCGTATCAATGATCGCCTATGCATCCAATTCAACCCAAAGAGAAACAATGTGCAATCTCCTCGCCATTCGGATGCCTTGAAGAACCGCTTCTAATTCAGTTCTTTTGTTTGTAGCATTCTCGATGCCCGCGCTGTAAGCGGCTAACACAATTCCTTCATGATCTCTCAACACCACCCCTATTCCTGCCGGTCCGAGGTTGCCATACGAACAGCCATCCGAGTTTATTTTAATCCATCCATGTTGAGGTTCGTTCCAGCGCACTATCTTAGGGACTATCTCCTTCATGAGCTTTAGAATAATCCCTCATTTTTGTGCAGCAACATAATCACCATGCCACCACTTCTTGTCCATTCTTTCCACCTTACATAAATTAGTAATATGTAAAATAACTTGCCACTTTATGTGAAAAGCCAAAAAGGAGCCACCTTGGTGCTTCTTCCTATTCCTCGCAGTCCATATATACCAAAACAAGTATTGGGACCACAATTCTAACATGATTCTTTGAGCTAAATGATGAGGAGCTTATCCAAACCTGCATAAGATTGTCAATGTTAAAACACTGATCAAGCCTCACATTAAAAAGTTGAGAGAAATAAAGCCAAATGTCTTTCGCTTTCAAACTGTTAATAAAAATGTGACTTATTATTTTCTCCGATCACAGCAGTAGCATTTCGACGGAAATACCATTCCTTTTCTTCTCAACCGTTCATCAACTGGAATCCAATCGTGTAGAAGACGCCAAATGAAGATCATAATTGTGGGCGTTAGATTGGCAGTCCAAATTGCATTCAAAATATCAGAGCTTTCCCTCATTTTTCTAATATTCTGCCAAGCAATTTTGAAAGAGAAGCCCCCGTCTTTGCTATGTTTCTAGCATGATTTATCTTTGGTTAAAGAAATCGGGACGTCTTCAACGCAAGCGATGAGGTCCTCATCCACTCCCTCACGTAATGCAATGGTATTCCAGCCATGCTCCATCATGAAATCCGAGACCAACTCCCTACCGTACGCCCCAAACTTTATTCCTCCAAGCGGTCTTTCTCCTGCCCAATTATCCTCATAGAAGAAAATGTTTCCTTATCCTATAGACCAGATTATGTCTTGTTCAACGTACTTTCTTGTCCTGCACAAACGCTGCCAAACGGGAGAGTGGTAACTCGCCGAGTTTGCATATTTTGGGTGCAAAGATGAGCAGTACCTCTCCCTCATGTACTTAGCCCATAAAGAATTACTTGTTTGAAATCGCCACCATAACTTTTGAGAAAAAGTAGTGACCATATCTTTGAGATCCCTAATACCCAAATCACCTTCATTTTTAGGAAAGCGAATTCGCTGCCAAGTGGTCCAATGTATTTTCTTGTTTTCTTCCCTACTTTTCCAAAAAAATTTGTTGAAAAGAATCTCCATTTTGTTGATTACCGACTGTGGTGGTTCTACAATTTGGAAAGTATGCATAGGCATGGTCATAAAGATAGATTTGATCAACTCCAATCTACCTTCATGGGATAGGTGGACACATTCCCTACCACTTAACCGGTTCCTCATTCTCATAATCAAGTCATCATATAAAGATGTTTTTTTCCTTCCTTTGTACAGAGGTGCACCCAAGTACTTGAATGACAGCTTTTCCATCTTGAATCCAAATACCCCTTCAACGGCTGCCTTAGCTTCGTTAGAATTGTTCCTAACCATAAAGGAGTTTTTACCCACGTTAATCTTTTGTCCGGAAATGCTTTCATACTTCTCCAAGACCCCTTTCACCTCTTGCAAAGTTTGAATACGGCTGTTAGCAAATATTACCGTATCGTCGACGTACCATAGGTGAGAGATATGCATAGGGGATGAGGTCTTAAATCTGCATTTAGCTTGACCCTCCATCAACCTGTTCAGAGATTCAATAAGAAAATCAGAAGCCAGAACAAATAATGACGGAGATAACGGGTCACCTTGGCGAAGGCCCCTCGAAGATTTGAAAAATCCCTCGCCCACCCCATTGATACGGACAGAAAACCAACAATTATTTATATAGTTACGAATCCAGTTAACCCAAGTCTGAGAAAAGCCTTTTTTAATGAGCATGACGAAGAGAAATTTTCAATTTATTCTATCATGCGCCTTCGCCATATCTAGCTTCAGAATGACATTTTTGGTCCGAGATTTATTATCGAGGGCATGAACCATCTCCTGAGCTAGAAGGATGTTATCGCTAATGTTACGGTCTTTGATGAATCCATTTTGATTGTCAGCTACTAGTTTCGAGAGCACTTCAGAAAGCAAACCATTTAACAGTTTTATGATAATTTTGTTCGAGACATTACATAGACTAATCGGTCTGAAATCTATCCAATAGGCCGGATTCTCCTTCTTAGGAATTAACACAATAGATGTAGCAGTGTAGGCCATAGTAAGTGGTGAACCATTAAAAAAATCCATAACAGCTTCAACCACATCAACTTTGATGTCTTCCCAAAATGTCTGGTAGAATAAAACTCCGAAACCATGTGGACTCATCGAGAAGATCGTCTTTTTTATCTCGTCCTCAATTGGTTTCATGTCAAGGAAAGCTCTATTTCTGTCTGTCAGAACCGTAACAACATGTTGGACTTCGTGTTCCAGATTTATATCACTTGCGTCTACAATCAGCAGGCCCTCAAAGAACCAATTCGCAGAATTCTGTATAAGCACCTGATTAGTTATTTCCTGAGTCCCCTTCTTAATGGTGCAGATTTGTCCTCTAAAACTTTTTTTCCTAGCAAGGGAGTAGAAGTACTTAGTATTTCTTTCTCCTTCGTTCGTCCAACGACAGGCTGCTTTTTGTCGCCAGAAATCATCTTCCATGGCAAGATATCAGTTCCGAAGAGCTATACAGCGATTCCATTCAATCAGATTTTCATCTGTAGGGTCTATATCAAATGTTCTTTCCACAGCCATTTCCGCCTCCTCAACAGCTTTGACCCTATTAAAGATATTTCCAAACACGTTCCAATTCCACCATTTGAGATGTTTCTTTAATCTTGAAAGCTTGTAAGACAATCTAAGAAGTCCATTGCTCCCAATTGGTTGTACCCAATTTTCTCGAACCGTATCCCGGAAGTTATGTGTTAGGAATAGTGCCCTAGAAAGCCGATTGTATATCCGCTTTGTGTTTTTCCTTATTGTAATCACAGACAATCTTGGAATGAAATAACGAATTGAGGCAACACTTCTTTATATGCTCTTGTTTGGTATGCGTTTACTTTATCTGTGCATGTGTGAGAACTCCCCTAATCCTGAGGACTTTAGGACTCTACCATTTAGGTGAAATGGTTCATGAAACGAGCCATATACCACATAAGTCATGATTAGTAAAATACTCCAAGCCGATGAGTCCTACCGACAGTGGGAGTGTCAACCTGACTCCTCTAAGGCTTGCTTGTGGAATCACGCCCTTAAGAAGGACCACCTTGTTTCATGGGGGTGCAAAGTGTATAGTTGATACGTGCGTGATACATGAGGGTGCTTACTGTAATAAGTAAGTTCACTGAGGTGCCCCGTGTGAGAACATTCCTAAATAGGAAAGGAAGTTTCTATTTCAGGAAATGGAAACTTCCAGATTAGGAAATATCTCACGAGTCATTAATGTGATTAATTGATCCTTAGACTTGAGGTTCCATGTCACTTTATGAGTTAACTCTGTAGTCTTAGGTATAAGCTTTAAAGGGTGTCGCCTTAGACAATTGATTCAAGGCTTATGCTGGGGCTGCACAAGTGATTCATGAAAGTGAATGAGAATCAAGAAAGGACCTACACTTGCATCTGCAAGGTGATCTCTTATTGTGTAAGTCATTCATATGTCATATGGAGTCCTTGGCCAAGGCAGTAGATCAAGACATCAAGAAAAGGGTTTCTTGGATTGAGATCAAATGGATATGAAATGCACTTAGCTTTAAGACCGGATTATTAGGGTTCTCATTATTCCCTTACCCTAGATCATGTTTGAGAGATAGTAAGTAGAAGGATTGTATCTCACAATGAATCAATGACTTAAAGGTTCTGTCGAATCCGAACATTCCAATTCAGCTAGGGGTTAAACACCTGTTGCTAGACTATGGTCGTTTAATCTGTGGACTGATTAATTAATTAGGGTCACTGCTAATTGAATTGAGAACCTAGAGGGTCACACACAACAACTTGGTTACATGAGTTAAGACTTCAAAATGATTAAACGAGTTAATCGGGCCAAGAGGGTTCCACACGTGTGGGTCACGTGAGTGACACGTGTCATTGTGACACGTGTCTCACACGTGAATATATATATATATTATATATATATTAAATAATTAAAAGTGTTAATTATTTAATATACTTTGGTTTAATTTTGAATTAAAAAGAAAGTCTTATTTTGGAGAAAATTATTCTAGTTAATTAATTATGAATTAATTAATTAGATAAATAAGTTATTTATTTATTAATAAATAAAGTATAATAATATCCAAAAGGGTTTGGATATTTTTAGCTCTCTTAAAAGTTGATTTGAATTAGAATTCAAAGTCAAAGTTGGAAATTACTTGATGATCAAGTAATAGGAGAGAGGGACCAAAATCCTTAGCCCATAAGGACTAGGGATTTTCGGTCACTCCCTTTCCTATATATAGGGGAGCTCATGCTCCCCTTAGAGAGTGATTGAATTCTTTTAGTTCATGTGTTGAACACCTTCCTTTCTCCAAGATAAATCAAACCCTAGGTTAAGCCTAAACACTAACTAGAGAACTAGCATCCTTACTAGTTAGATTGTAGTCAAGTTGGTGGACTATCTCTAGAGAGCTTCAAGTTAGAAGTTTTGAAGATTTGAGCTTTACCAAAGAGAGGTGATCAAGCCGCGAGAAGAGCGTTCTTAGGTGGCTTCAAACGCTTCAAGAAAGATTATTGAAAAGTAAGTTTCTAATCTCTACGAATTTGGATACACGATTGCAAGTCCAAGATCCTTTTGTTGGAAAATTTTTTAAATTTTCGCTGCTTTTCTGATTCCGTTTTCCAACATTATGATGTCTCAACCACATGTTTTGGAATCGAAAAGTCGTCGGTTGCTTGTGCAGATTATCCTCTATTGAAATTAGAAGAGGGCAATGATCTGATGTTCCTCTTGATAGGTGTTTGACATTAGTCTGCGGGGAGAAATCGCACCATCGTTCATTCACAAGAACTCTATCAAGACACTTCCAAACCGATTTGTTTGTCCATGTGAAAGGGGAACCTGTAAATGGCGGTTCAACCAAGCCACTCTCAGCTATAAAGTCACAGAATTCACCCATAGCCTTGAAATCCGGATCCAAGGCGTCTTCGGTCTCCGCAAGACACGTAACAGTATTGTAATCACCTCCGAGTAGCCAAGGCGTATCTTCAATATGTTGATTATTCAGAAAATCCCACATATCCCACCGTGCCACCGTGTTGCATTTAGCATATATGACACTGATAATACAAGACTTTTACAAAGCTTTTCATCGGACCTTAAGATGTAAAAATTGGCGATCGTCCACCAGCACTTCCACCTCCAAGTCCTCGCAAAAAAAGAACCAAATATGGTTAGAAACATTCGCAATAACATCGTGGAAATTAAATTTACGGCACATTTGAATCTTATCTAAACCTATCATAAGTTCTAAAAGAGCAGCAAATTTGAATTTATTCTTTTTACAAAGTTTCTTGAGAATTCTACGACGACGGTCGTTGCCAATACCCCTAACATTCCAAATTAAGCTGCAATTAATCATGATTTATAACTTAAATTTTTATAACTTTAACTTTTAATTATGAAGTAGAGTTTGTATGTGATTATTATACACGTTATTAACCATTGATTTAGAAGGAAAAAAAAACTATAATTTGATTTCTCTTGATAATTAATATGTATTTTTGGTACTGATACGACATTTTGGATCATACTTTTTGCATTTCACGTGTCACCGTTTGAGTCGTAAGACGTGATCTCTAATTAGACAACCAAATACGATAAATACTTCTTCGTTGGAGGGACAAGTCAAAGTTTTTTCCAATGTTGACCTCGAACGTTCAAGTTAAATCATCAGGATAAAGTGAAGTGCAAGACACAAGACAAAAAAAAACTTAAAATAGAATGATTGAAGCTGTTATGCTTCCTTTCATGACTAGTGCTCTATTTAGAGTGAAAATCTCCTAGCTCCATATAGGCTGCCACATGTCCATCTTAGCTTGGTTAACCATTGGTGAGCCTTGCTCCTTAGCTTTGATTATTTGAATCCTGAAATAACTTGGGCCAATTTTCATGACAAAATAAAAGCCCAAAACTTAATAAAATATACTGGCCCATATCGAATACACTCGTGAAGGTGTGAAAGAAATAAGTTCGACCGTTTCAAACATAAAAATTGAATGTGAGCTACTTCACGCCCGGAACGAGTCAATTCTAATTTTAGAAAAATCCTCTACAAAAAAATGTCCAACAGTAAAAATGATATTGAAGTTTAAAAGTTTAACTCCGTTAATTATTATATCAATAAATATCCAAATATTTAACCCTTTTTATTAATTTTAACATATCCAGAATCCGATAATAATAATAATAATAATAATTATTATTATTATTATTATTGTCACCTGACATATGTGCCATAGTGGCAAAGGTAGGGCCCCAATTGTTTTTAATTAGGAAAAAATTGGATTGTTAAAATTGTAACTAATTTTAGGATAATTATAATCAGTTTATTATAAGGGATTTTGTTAAGACATGACCAAATTCTGTTAATTACTTAGCTTTAAAGGAATTATAATTGTTCAGGGCTCCTTGTTTTTGGGTGGAAAAAGGCTTCGAGGTCTTATCACCAAAAGGCCAAATCCAAGCAAAGCCTCCTATTGAATAATGAGCTTTGGCCTTACTCACCCCCAAAAGTTAGCTGTTGGGGGGAGGTTTGTCATGTCATTATATATTGAACACCACATCACTAATTATTCGATGTGGGACATTTAACACACCCCCGTCACGCCCAAATTGGTGCGTGAACATTGCAGGAATGAACATCTGCAAGCCGCAGGAATGAAACATCTGCAAGTCAGGTGGAGAGAAGAGACAAGCACAGGAATCGAACATCTGTGAACCCGCTCTGATACCATATTGAATAATGAGTTTTGGCCTTACTCACCCCCAAAAGCTAGTTGTTGAGGGAAGGGTTGTCAAACCATTATATATTGAACACCACATCATTAATTATTCGATGTGGGACATTTAACACCTCTGGCTAGTAGAAGACTTCTGATTGGTAGTGATGGCAACGAGCCGAAGCTTGGCTTTTTTTTTTTTGGCTCGAGATCGGCTCGAGGTCAGGCTCAGTTCGGATCGAGCCTCCTCAGACATGTCTGTCAAATGCGAGAGCAACCCTCATAATATAATTTAAAATTGTCTCATTCTCAACCCATGATTCTATTAGACGCGAGAGTAGTTTTTGAGAGCTCCTCAGACATCACGGATTCTGATGGGACATGCCTCTTGAGATCGATTACGAAAGATGAGGTACATTCAGTTATTAATACCATGAGTTCTTTCAAGGCGCCGGGTCCGGACGGTTGCCAAGCTTTTTTTTACCAAAGATATTGGGACATTGTTGGTGATTCGGTGTTCAATTTTTTACATCAATGCTATGATTCCTGTAACATACCGGAGGACATGGGCGCTGCGTTTATCTGCCTAATTCCTAAGGTTGACAGTCCTAAGGACATGGGGGATTTCAGGCCCATTGCCTTATGTAACGTGATCCTGAAGATTCTCACGAAGCTGCTTGTTACACGGATCAAACCTTTAATCTCCAAGATCGTGGGGCCCCACCAGAGCTCTTTCATCCCGGGGCGGAGTAACCAGGATAACATCTTGACCATCAAGGAGGTGATGCATACAATGAAGTGTTCTAAAAGCAGAAGCGGGCTCATGCTGCTTAAACTTGACTTGGAGAAGGCGTATGACAAAGTCAATTGGGTTCTTGGAGGAAACGTTATTCTTCTTCCAATTTCCCGAGAAAGTAATCCGACTCATTATGAATTGTGTCCGAAGTGTCAAACCAAGGGTGCTTTGGAATGGCGAGCCCTCTGATTCGATCACCACCACGTGTGGTCTTCGCCAGGGGGATCCTTTGTCGCCCTATCTTTTTGTGCTGGTCATGGAGAGGTTGGGTTACTTGATTGATGAGGCCGTTGGATCTAACAGATGGAGGCCTATTTCCGTGTGTCGAGGAGGTTCAAAGATCAGCCATTTGTTCTTTGCGGATGATATTATCTTAGCTTCTAAGGCTGCCGTGGATGATGCGCGTACTATTAAGGGGGTTATGGAGACTTTCTGTAATGCTTCGGGTCTTCGAGTGAGTATCCGGAAGTCAAAAATATGGTTCTCTCCATGCACCATGAGCTCACGTCGGATATCAATAGTGGAAGAAATCGGCCTAGAAGAAACGGCGGAATTAGGAAAGTACCTGGGTATTTACTTGGGTTCTAACGGGAACTCTAAGCAAGTTTTCACGGATGTTATAGAGAAAGTCCAACGGAGGCTTACGGTTTGGAAGGCCAAGAATCTTAACTTAGCCGGTCAAATGACTTTAATTCAATCCGTCACGTCCTCTATACCTGTGTATCAGATGCATTCGTGTTGGTTCCCGACGAATGTGTGCGACAAGCTTGATCAAATCAACAGAAATTTCTTGTGGTCTTCGGATAGCAATCGACGCAAAACGCATCTTGTCGGTTGGGACAAAGTTTTGGGCGAAAGGACGAAGGGGGCCTGGGCCTTAAAGATTCTAGGAAGAACAACATCGCTATGTTAGCAAAAACCGGGTGGAGAGTTCTCAAGGGTGAAGATAACACTTGGGGGAAAATTTTTCGGGAAAAGTACTTGGGACAGACGGACATGTTGGAACACGCCCCTGCTGTCACGGCATCTCCACTTTGGAAGGGAATTTCGAGAAGCCTTCAAAGTGTGAGGTCCAACGTTGGATGGCGTATTGGCAACGGGGCTAGTATTAAATTTTGGGACGATGTTTGGTTGAGCTGCGGTAGGCTTAAGGATGTCATTCCAGGTCCGATTGAAGAGGACGAAACGGAGTTGATGGTTAGGGATGTAATTAGAGATGATAACACGTGGAACCTTAACTCCATCAAGACCTTTATTCCGCCTGAAGTCCTGGATAGAATTAAGAGCACGCCAATCCCGCAAAACTTACAGCTGAGAGATGAGAAAGTTTGGTGGGGTAGTTCTACGGGAAGATACTCTTGCAAGGCGGCGTACGATTCGCTTCAGCCAAGGGCTGCCGTGAGAGATAGTTCATGGGGCATTATCTGGCGAAGCTACATACCAAACAAAATGAAGTGCTTTCTTTGGCAGATAAATCATAATAGCCTTATGTGCAATGCACTACGAAGTGACAGGAGGATGACGGCTGATGCGAGATGTCGGAGATGCGGGCACGAACGGGAAGATATCATTCATATTCTGAGAAACTATCCAGCGGCTGTCAAAATCTGGAAGAAAGTCATCATTCCTACTGACTGGCACAAGTTCACGACATTGGAGAATAGCAGGTGGCTGGCCAATGTTTGGAAGGGTAAGGTTGGTACCTCTTTGGAGAGCAACTGTGATTGGCGCTGTGTTTTCTTGGCTGGGATCTGGGAAATCTGGAAGTCCCGCAACAAATGGGCATACCAGGGACTCACGCAGCCGGCGCAGGTGACAGCGGGAAACATTAAAGAGTTGGCGATGAATATCAAGGCTATGCAACGGCCGACGAAGCGTAGAAGTATGATCCAACAGCAGATTAAATGGACGAGGCCTCATTCGGGATGGGTTAAATTGAATACGGATGGTAGTCTGTACGAGTGGAGCAAGTCAGCTGCAGCAGGTGGTGTGATACGGGACGATCAAGGTACTTGGTTAGTGGGTTTTTCCATGAGACTGGGCGACATTCCCATAATCATGGCTGAATTGTTGGGTCTTCGAGAAGGCTTAAAGATAGCATGGGAACGAAGATATCATCGTATTGAGGTTGAATGCAACTCGGAAGAGCTGGTGCGTCTCGTGAGAGACACGGACGTTACGGAGCACCCCTTGGGAGGGATTGTGGAGGACTGTCGAAGGCTTATGCACAACCCTTGGGATTGCGAAGTCAGGCATATTCAGAGATTCGGGAACGGTATGGCTGATGCGTTAGCTAAGCTTGGGCAAAGTTTGCCGGAGGAGAAGATGGTTTGGGAAAGTCCTCCCGAAGAGCTTGTGTTCGAGGAAGAGAGTTAGCTGTTTCTAGCTGTGTCGTTTCCGGACCAAAAAAAAAAAATTGGTGAGCTTTGCTCCTTAGCTTTGATTATTTGAATCCTGAAATAACTTGGGCCAATTTTCATGACAAAATAAAAGCCCAAAACTTAATAAAATATACTGGCCCATATTGAATACACTCGTGAAGGTGCGAAAGAAATAAGTTCGACCTTTTCAAACATAAAAATCGAATGTGAGCTACTTCACGCCCGGAACGAGTCAATTCTAATTTTAGAAAAATCCTCTACAAAAAAATGTCCAACAGTAAAAATGATATTGAAGTTTAAAAGTTTAACTCCGTTAATTATTATATCAATAAATATCCAAATATTTAACCCTTTTTATTAATTTTAACATATCCAGAATCCGATAATAATAATAATAATAATAATTATTATTATTATTATTGTCACCTGACATATGTGCCATAGTGGCAAAGGTAGGGCCCCAATTGTTTTTAATTAGGAAAAAATTGGATTGTTAAAATTGTAACTAATTTTAGGATAATTATAATCAGTTTATTATAAGGGATTTTGTTAAGACATGACCAAATCCCGTTAATTACTTAGCTTTAAAGGAATTATAATTGTTCAGGGCTCCTTGTTTTTGGGTGGAAAAAGGCTTCGAGGTCTTATCACCAAAAGGCCAAATCCAAGCAAAGCCTCCGGCTAGTAGAAGACTTCCGAAGGCATCATAGTGAAAAACCTGTTATGGTTTGGAGTTTTCAGGGAGGTGTGAAAGCCAAGATTTGCGAGATGTTTATAAATTTCCGCACTTAGATCTTTTTTCATTTTAGTCCCAAAAAAAGCATTCATATAAACATCAAGACATAATAAACAGAGTGACAAAACAAAATAAAAACACTCCTGACTAGACGGGACTAAACTCTATTTAAATAAGTCCGCAACAAAACAAGAGACTCGAACCAATAGCCCATCAAACATGCGAGCAACCTCCGCATGTCTGTCAAATGCGAGAGCAACCCTCATAATATAATTTAAAGTTATCTCATTCTCAACCCATGATTCTATTAGACACGAGAGTAGTTTTTGAGAGCTCGTCAAACATCAAAACAGTCTTCTTAATTTGTAAATTAAAGTCTAAAATTAATTTAAAAAATCTTTTTCCTACATTTTCACGATGTGGAACAAAAACATGACAGTTCTCGATTATCGATAAATAAATAAATATGTTTATCCAATAGGGACTCATTCATTTCAAACTAGTTAACCACGGCTATGACCCAAGATTTGACAATCACTTATATATGCGACTAGGCCTAAATTTGATTCAGTCATATACCATTTCCCTCACTTGGTCATGGAAAGAGTATCTATTGGAACACATAACTTTTACGTTGGGCAATGCAAATTAATATTATATATATCATAAAGTATAATATACCGTCCAAAATAAGTCAAAAACTATCCAAAAGACAAAATCAACAACTTAAACCTATACAATTTCAACCTGATTTAATCATATAATTTCTAGCATTAAACACGCAAGGACGAGAACCTTTCCGGCCTTGGTGTTGGTGATATTGTCAGCAATATCAAATCTATTTGTACATCTAGGGCTGTCAACTAGTCGGATATACGGATGAGAATATTTTGGATCCGAATCCAATTAAAGAAAAACCCAATAATCAGATCCGAATCCAAATCCTATAGGTTCGGTGTTCGGATTTATTATTTTCAGATTCATGCATAATCGTGTTGGATCAGATATGATAACAGATTCAACCTGGTTAGCAATAAAATTTAATTTTGTAAATAATAAATTTAATATAAAAAAATTAATATAATTACATAATATGTCAAGTATCCCACATCGAATAATCAAAGATGTGGAACTCAATATATAATGGCATGGCAACCCTCCCCTCAATAGCTAACTAGCTTTTGGGGGTGAGTAAGGCCAAGTACATTATTCATCATGGTATCAGAGCAGGTCCGATTCTAGGTCTGTCTCTCCACCCCGCCAGATGTTCCGATTCCTGCAATGTTCACGCTCCAGTTTGTCCCGCATTCCGCGGCCCTGGGCGTGACGGGGGTGTGTCAAGTATCCCACATCGAATATTCAAAGATGTGGAGCTTAATATATAATGACTTGGCAACCCTCCCCTCAATAGCTAGCTTTTGGGGGTGAGTAAGGCCAAGTACATTATTCATCATAATATTTAATAATTATTATTTTATGAATTATTGGTGGTTTTGTTTATATTTATTCAAAATAGGTTAGTTTAAACTTATTAAAAATGGAAAATATACACTTTTAGTGTAAATAATTCAAATTTTATTATAGTTTAAAGTGATAAATATGTGAAAATTTTAATTCAAATCATTTTACTTAATATTATGTACTAATAAATAATTTATTTAATTAAATATTATATATAAAATCGGATTCGGATTCTTAACGGATCGGATTTTTTATAATTCCCTATTCGGTCCATTTATTTCGAATAACGAATTTTTATAATCGAATATGATCCATTAAACATTTTTATTGGACAAATATACAAATATTCAAATAGAATTCGGGTCGAATTCGGATTAAAATCAAACACATTGACAACCCTATGTACATCCTTTGCTAGTTGTATTTTTTTGTTATCAGGCGTGTCGCTAATATAGTAGTTTATATGGTAACTCCTAATCCCACCAAAAACAATATGTTAACTCCTAAAGCGGCTTCGACTCAAATTAGTTCAAGAAATAGTTCTTATATTTAAACTTTATTTCTTTATATTTGTAAATTGTAATAAATTAGCACTTCGAGTCCTAGTTTTTTTTTTTTTTTTTTTAAATATCTTACATCAAATGTAGTTTTAATAATTAATTACACAAAAGTAGCTCGTAATAACGTGTAACGTTTTAAGGAAGTTGGAAAATTTTGATGTCAATTTTGTGGGCCGGCAATCGGATGAATATATCTGTGTATTAAATGAGAGATCTGAATGAGTTTGGCCGCTTCATTACGTACAGATATATCATGGACTTAACCGTCGTACTACTAACTCCAAATGTCCTAAATCCCCATTCTTCACGTTTTTTCTCAATTTGTTTCTTTTTTCTTTTTCAGCGTATCATTTCTGTCTATGCAATAATAATTACTCGTTAGGTTATAAGGGGCAGACTGATTTCATCTTATTATTTAAAAAGTTAAGAAATTCAAAATATGTATAGAAATTTAAACTCGGGTTTAACAATATATAACACACACTTTCAAATGGTTAGAGGAATTTGACCTCGCGTGATTATCTTAAAGAAAAAATATATCATTTTTCCCCTTTCACCATCTTTATTCTTTAAAATAAATCGTCCTTTTCCTTTTTTGTTTTAATGGGCCATGTACATGTTGTCACGTATTTTATAAATTTAATTAAGATATACGTATTTGTACATATAATTTGTAAACTATGTTGGATGTAATAAATTATATTAAATGTGGTAGTTAGTGTTTATTAATGTAGCTTGTAGTTACGAGTCTTATGACAAACTTAATGGTCTCCCACCTGATTTAGAATAATACTATTATTATTATTAAATCGAAATTCCTTATATAATGTGTATAATAGCTTAGTATTGAGTATATGCATCTCTAAAATAAATAAATAAAATGTATATGCATCTCTAAACAATACATCACGAGTTCGAGGTAATTTTAACAAAATAATTAATTAAATAATAAATTTAATATAACTAATTATATTAAACTCGATTAAGTCGTCTCTGAATTAGAATTAATTACATCTCAAAATTTTATTGAAAATAACGAAAGAAGACCTTCTTCCAATTTCCTTCACTTTCATGGCGAGTAGTGGACGGTAAACACATTAATATTTGACTATTGTAGGGATGTAAACGAACCGAGCCGAGCCGAACCTTAGCTATTTTTTGAGGTTCGAGTTCGGTTCGATAGATATTTTAACGAATTCGAACTCGAACTCGAGCCTGACGAACCTAAGGAAATCTGGTTCGAGTTCGGTTCGAACCAAGGTTCGGTTCGAGTTCGGTTCGAGTTCGTTTAAGGGGTTCGTGAGACAGGTTCGGGTTCGTGGGTCCGAGTTCGGGCTTGTGAGGCTGGTTTAGCTCGTGGGCTCGAGTTCGGGCTCGAGTTCGCCCAAACTTTTACAATTCATTATTGTAATTTTTAACCCAAGGACTAATTAAGGTATGAAATGATAATAACTAAAACATAATTACAGTCCAAAATAAAATTCAAGGCCAAAACTTATAAATTAAACATATTAAAACCAAGTTTGCATCCAAAAACACCAAATCTGCTCCATTCAAGTGAATCCAAGGCTCCAAGCTGCTCAACTCTCCAGAACACCTAGTCCATCAATCCATTGCAACTAAAAATGACATAAAATATAGCAATTAGTAAGCAATTTCAGAGACATGAAAGAGATGACATACAGTAAACTTTACAGTGGCTTGAGCAATGGTCATTTTTCTTAAATGCAAATGTTTTTTATCTCTTACTTTCCAACCTACTCTAAATTTTAAACCATAATTAGAGATCTAAAAACAATAATATCACAGAACAATGTCAGTCTTGTTTCTGATAACTCACAACAAGCTCTAAAACATCATTTAGTTGATCACACATCATCTTACAAAGTAGGTGCACCCAAATTACTAGCTTAACCACAAAATACAGAAACTGAACATATACATTAAAGAAACTGAACCAGAATAAAACAAATACCTACAATTTCAGCAGATTTACATTCCAGTTTCCACCACTCCTCCAGCAACTTCACAGCTGACCCTTATTCGACACTTAAACATATAGTCTGCTCGTACCCTATTTGCTTCTAATTTTATAAAATTCAAATATACAATCTGCTATTACCCCTATTTGCATCTAATTTCATCTTCTAAGAGTCATCTGTAGTAGAAGAGCGGCTAGATCTGCTTCATTTGCTATATCTGAGAAATTAAATCTTTAAAAAACTGCTATATCTGAGAAAATCTTTCATCTTATAAAATCTGAAATCTTTCATCTTTTAAAAATCTGCTATTCATCTTAGCATTTTTCATCTTCGGAATGTAGGAAGTTGAGCATATATCATCAGATTATATGAACTTCTTGATAGATCAATAAAGTTAAACATCATCAATATAATGAACTTCTAAATTAAACATTAGCAATATCAAATAATCCACCTACTACAACATAGCTGCAGAATGATATATCATTTGAAATAAAATAGAGCACAACAGCAAAATACAACAGAGCACAACATTCAGGTATTATTATCATAATTTTTTTCTTTTTTCGTCGAGTTGGTGGTTTAAAATTACATAAAAATCATGTATTATTAGTTTAGTTTCCTGAATCCTATAGATAGATCCATTCAAGAATCAAGTGGCACAAACCAAAAAATCAAGAAAAAAAAACCTTACAATTTCCCGGGGGTGCACCTTCAGTTGTAGCTGGATCTAAAGAGTTCAGTTGCGTTGGTGGTGCAAATTGACGGTGGCCTGGTGGCAGTGGCGGTCGTCGAGGCGGGCGGGGTGGTCGTGCGGCCGCGGGGGGTGGTCGTGGAGGCGAAATGGCTGCTGCTTTCTTGAGTTTCGAGAAGGAGAGCGGTGGGCGACGCAATAACCGTCGCGACGGTGGATGGATGGGACGGCGGCGACACGGAGGTGGACGGTGGAGCTATAGAAGGAAGATGGGATTTGGATTTTGGGGGCTAGGGTTTCTTGGAAGAGAAAGTCTGCGTCATTTTGATCTGAAATGTTAATTGTGATTTGTGAGAGAGAGATATGAGACTTGAGAGATTAACGTTTTTCTTCTTTTAATATAATATATATTATCTAAATAATATAGTATATAAAACGTTAAAAGATATACACGACTTTAGTGAAAATAAAATGACATAAATAATATATTATCTAAATAATATAGTATATATAATATATTTTTATTTTTATTTATTAAAATGTTAGGGTTCGCGAGCCGGCTCGCGAACCCAAAATTTAGGAACAAAGGGTTCGAGTTCGATTCGTATATGCCACGAATCGAGCTAGGGTTCGGTTCGGGTTCGACTACCTCGAATTCGAGCCCGAACCTTCATTGATTCGGCTCGCTAGGCTCGCGGACGGGCTCGTCTCGTTTACATCCCTAGACTATTGTTTGGCAAATTAGCATTTCAAAAATAAAATAAACCAAAAATAATTCCGCTCATATATATATTCACATATTCACTCCCTCCAACATAACCGTCGTTGCGACTATTCCGCTCCATTCTCTCTCATAAATTGGTTTCCTTGTTTTTCCCACTCACATTTCGTCTTCTCTTCCTTGTTTCCCAATTGCCACTGCCTAAAACCTCCTCCACCTCTCACATGGAAAACCCTCTGCCTCCACTTTCCATTTCCAATCCTTTCATGGAGTTTCAGTTTCCTCACCAAACCACCCAGAAAACACTCGATCACGCCCTCAATCATCCAATTCAGAAACAACAGCAGGTGAAAAAGGAAGAAAATCTTCGCTCAGTCGTCAATGGTTCGCCCAATTACAACGAAATGATTCGGCCCGATTCCAATCTCCCCAAGCCAGAGGCGCCGCCGGGGGTCACCGGGAGATCGCCCCCCTCGCCGGAGAAATCCGAGACCCCGGCGTCGGCCATCGGGAAATTCATCCGCCAGAAGAGCGAGGCGTTCACGAGACGCCTCTCGTCCCTCAGAGACTCCGACGGCGCCGCCGTGTTCGATCTCGTCGGCGTGAAAGTGACCAAGGTTCTGAAGGATGAGAGGAGCGAGCTTCTCAAGGGGAGGGTGAGCTTCTTCTCGCGGTCCAATTGCAGGGACTGCGGCGCCGTGCGGTCGTTTCTGCGCGAGAGGAATTTGAATTTCGTGGAGATCAACGTGGAGGTTTACCCGGGGAGGGAGAAGGAGCTGGTGGAGAGATGCGGCGGCTCCGCCACCGTGCCGCAGATATTCTTCAACGAGAAGCTGATCGGCGGGCTGGTGGCGCTGAACTCCCTGCGTAACAGCGGGACGCTGGAGGCGAAACTGGAGGAAATTTTAGTGCGGAAGTGCCCGGATGATGCGCCGGCGCCGCCGGTTTACGGCTTCGATGAGGCGGAGGAGGCGGCGGAAGTGGACGAATTCGCCGGAATAGTGAGGGTGGTGAGACAGAGGGTGCCGATACAGGACCGCATAATGAAGATGAAATTCGTCAAGAATTGCTTCTCCGGTGCGGAACTCGTGGAGGCTCTGATACACCATTTGGATTGTGGACGTAGAAAGGTATGCTTCTCTTCACTTCAATTCCTTCAATGCACACGAATACGGGCACACGAATTCTTTTTTATTGTCTAACGTAAACAGTATGGAATAAAATGATAATATTTTTAAGAAGTATCGATACATTCGAAATTTATGCACGAATCACACCATTTCGGCTTTTAGAAAAGCTAAAAGTTGTTATAAGTTACAACAGAAAAAGTTGATAATCACTTTTGCATAATCGATGAAATTAACAGAACACCTTATTTGAAGCATAAGCTGCAAAACAAAACGCTCCCTTTCGGGTTTTTTGAGCTAAAATCTGAAAGTTACTTATTTTTAGAACTAAATTGGCGCGATTAAAAAATTAGGGACTAAATTGAATCTGAACATAAACTTTAGGGACCATAAGTGTAATTACTTTTTTGTTAAAATTATAAATGTCGACGTGTGAGAGATACGGCGTGAAAAATCTTGGATAAATAATTAATTGCGAAGAATTTTTTATTTTATGATTTCTTTCCATAAATTAATGTTAGGTAATTAAGGGATTTAATTACTAGTTTAATGTGGCACGTCGCAAGTCATGCAAGCCTTATTAAGTCAATTTAGGGATTTGAAAAAAGATTATGTTTTAATGATATTAGTTTATGATGTGATTCTGTTGTGCCAATTGTTTATGAATATTGTTTATTTGGGATTTGGGCGAAATTCTGTTAGTATCTGGTTGCAATCAAGGCAGTTTGAAAGCGGTTCACCAAATTGGATTTTCTCAATTAAAGTAATTTTAATATTAATTAGTGCATTTATTTTATTTTATTTTTCTATGTAGTAGTACAATTTAATTGAGAAATGTGTGGCGTTAATTATTAAGACCACAAGAGATGAATGATTGCTAGCTAAAATCGACCACTTTGAGTAATGATGTGAGTTGGGTGCTCAAAATGAGTGGTTTCTTTCTCTAGGGATTTTTGGTAAATAGTTTTTTTAGGGTGCACAAATACCGGATACAATAATAAATTCACGATATGATACTGACACAACGTTATAAATATTTTTTAAATTTTTTCACGTTAGAAGTGTTTAATACGAAACAACAAAATAGGTGGGGTATAATAGGTACACATCTTTACTCAATTCTAATATCGTTTATTTGTTTTTTCTATTCATTTATTCATAATCACTCATATTTAATTTGGAAAAGTACTTTGGTAATATTTAACAGTTCCCATTATGGTCCTTGATGTTTCAATTCATACCATATTGATCCCTTAAATCAGTAAAGTTACTGAATAAATCATTTTTTTTAGTGCAAAATTTAGACCCTTAAGTTTTATTTTCGAAAGTATATATTTGAATTAACCATTTTCTGGAAAATTGTATCGAGGGTTCAAAATTTAACAATTTGAATATCAGAAAATAGTTAAATATTAAAAAAAAAATTTAAAAATAAGTACCCAAAATGTCACGATTTGAACATTAGGAACCAATATTTTTCTACGAGAAAGTACTAGACATTAACCTTAATTTTTGCATAAATTTTGTATGTTTGGCATGACAAGAATTGAACTAGTACTTGTTGATAAGATGGTGAATGGTCAAATATGAGCCGCGTCATTACATTAATCAAGCCATAATTTAGGCAAGATAGGTGTCCTTTATGGTCTCATACATCTACATTCTACATACAAGTATGAAAGCAATAATTTATAATTCAGTTCTTTGAGGGGTCAGAATTAAGTAGATGACAGAGAAATATTTTAAGTTTGAAGCCCTTATTTTACGTTTATGCAAATATCAGCCTCAGTTGACTTTCATATGGCAGTACGCGTGTTTATTTTTCAAAACTTCCCCTTTACGTAGTGATAGCAACAGATTTTATTGTGATATTGCATGCTTTCTAACATCAATTTCCATGTAAAATCTTGGAATAAATCAATAAATGATGACGATAAAGATTGAGGGAGCATCGTTTTTATTGGTTCTATTTTATATATTCAATATAGTGTTAGTGACAGAAGACAATGTCTTAAAGCTTGTCAATTCATATCCATGGCGGTTTATTATGAAGGAAATCAATAATCTTGTTATAAGTGAAAATAACATAATTATTTTGAAGTAATATATGCTGAAATCATGCCAATAGTTCTTTAAAATAACTAAGAAACAGAGTATCTTTGATCCATTAAGATCAAACAAGTCAAAACTGATTATCTGAGCTAGATTTGTTACCTAAATAATGTTTGTTGCAACTCGTTTAGGCTGTTGAGATTGGGAAGCAGCTGGCGAGAAAGCATTTTATTCATCATGTTTTTGGGTAAGAGTATTTCTGCCTAGGATATATAGTGCAATATCTATCCAAGAACATACTTTGATCTAAAACGTTATGGTGTAAATTGCAGGGAAAATGAATTTGAGGATGGAAACCACTTCTATCGGTTTCTTGAACACGAGCCCTTCATAAGTAAATGCTACAATTTTCGAGGAGTGGTGAATGATTGTGAGCCTAAGGCCGCTTCAGCATTGAGCAAGAAACTCGCCTGCCTTATGTCAGCCATACTCGAGTCCTATGCCTCGGATGATCGAACCCATCTTGATTACACTGGAATCAGCAACAGCGAAGAGTTTCGGAGGTAACTTACCATTTTACACCTTATATTTATGGAGAGAGAAGAATGGAACAAACATAAATACGAGGGCTCTGGATTAATTTTACCGTAAAAACTGCATGTATTTTTCCAGTCAATGTGTGTGAGATAAATGGACGCCTGCTATGCAACTTTTTTACAGGGTTTTCTGTGAAATTTCTTTGCAATTAATTTTCATTTTACACAAAATTTATGGTCATTATTTAATAATTATCTACAAGTATAATGTACATGCTAAACTAAACTTCGAGATTTTTTCTATTATAAATGCAGATATGTAAATTTAGTGGAGGATCTTCATAGAGTAAACATCCACACTCTATCCCATGATGAAAAGCTGGCATTTTTCTTGAATCTGCACAATGCTATGGCCATTCATGCTGTCATTAGAATCGGTCCTCCGGGAGGAATGATCGATAGGAGGCCATTCTTTGCTGAATTTATGTATGTAGTAGGGGGGTATGCCTATTCATTAAGCTCCATTACAAATGGCATTCTGAGAAGCAACAGAAGACCGCCATTATCATTGATAAAGCCCTTCAGTAATGGTGACAGGCGCCTCGAGGTAATGAGAATTTGTAATAGAGAAGACAGATTATAATTACTATCCTTTCTGAGAAAGTAGATCAAACTGAAGGTTTTTCTTGTTTCTGCAGTTGGCTGTTCAGAAAGTTAACCAATTAATTCATTTTGGGATGTGGAATGCGACTAGAGGAAGCCCGTCTATCAGATTCTTCACTCCAAAATGCGTTGAATCCGAACTGAAGAATGCTGCAAAAGAGTATTTCCAAAGGGAAGACGGAATGCAGGTCGACCTTGGCAAGAGGACGGTCTACCTTCCTCGTATAATTAAGTGGTGAGTGATAACCTATTTATATATGATATCATTTTTTCACTTTATTACATGATCAAGAAAATATCCCCGTGTTTGAATTTTACGCAAATTATACTTTTGTGCAGGTATAGTGCCGATTTTGGGCAAGAGAAGGAAATCCTGAAGTGGATGATGAACTACTTGGATGCAAACAAAGCAGGTCTTTTGACACACCTCTTGAGTGATGGAGGTCCTGTCAATGTAGTTTACCAGAACTATGACTGGTCTCTCAACTGTTGACCATTCCAATAGTTTGGCATTTCTTCTTCTTCTCGAAAAAGGTGTTGTTTCAAAGTCAATTCGAGTCGTGGAATTGTGTACATAATCGTGACTTCTTCCCAGAGAGTTTCTTTGAGAAAGAACTCAAGGATGCATATCTTCGTCGGTCGATAGCTATAGCCCATAGATGTTATGTTCTAGCTCCATAGTATGAGTGAACCTACACTACTATGGATGAGATTTTGGCATTGGTTGTATACAAAGTCCAAACATAATTGTGTTGTTGAGCAAGATGAGAGTATTTCTTGCTTTTCTTAATGTTCAGGTGGGGTTTTGTTACATTTTTCTAAGTTGAGGGGCGCAGGCCATATGGTCTCTAGCTCAAATTATGACTATTTTTTTGTAATTATGCATGTTTTTTGTATGTATAATTTTGATGTTATATTGGCTGTGACCCCCACACAAGATTAATAATATGGGGTCAAGATAGTAAAAATAAATACATATCTAGACGTAGGGGTGGGCGTGGGTCAGGTTTTTGCGGGTTCGGATTTTTCGGTTGGGTACCCGAAATATCGGGTAGCATTTTTTGCTACCCGAACCCGAACCGATTAGGGTCGGGTATCCGATTTTTTCGGGTACCCGCCTGCTTTTCTCTTCTTTTTTTTTTTTTTTTTTTTAAATTTAAAAAATACCCATTTTTCTAGTTAATTAAATCATTAAACATAATTAAACTATTAAACCTAAACAATATGATAAAAAGTATATATACACAGTTTATATATATATAATATATATATTATTAAGTTTGTATTATATAGTATATACACAGTTTATATAATATATATATATATATATATATATATATATATATATATATATATATAATAAGTTTGTATTATATAGTATATACACAGTTTATATATATCTATAATATATATATATATATATATATATATACTATTAAATTAAATCTGTAAGTATATATATATAATATATATATAAATTTATTTTTTTTTTTTTGAAAAATGATCGGGTCAATCGGGTACCCGATCGGGTATTTCGGGTGGTGAATTACTACCCGAACCCGAACCGATATATTATATCGAGTACCCGACCCGACATCCGAAATTTGCAAAGAAACCCGAACCAATCGGGTTTTACCCGCTCGGGTCGGATCGGGTAGATCGGGTACCCAATACCCGATCCGAAACGCCCACCCCTATCTAGACGTGTAAATGAAATCTTAATTCTTGAAATGTTAGTGATCTACGTATACGGGGCATTAGTGCGCGGGTGAGATAGGATAATATAATTCTTAAATTTCTTTCATACGAAATATTTTGTTCCTTTTTAATTCAAGTTAATGTTTGCAAGAAGTGATAATCCCACATTTGATTTTGATCATCAAATTTTTAAGGGATGAGTTACATCCAGACCCAAATGAGTTTTTAAATAACAAAACATCTCCATATTTAGATTAAATAATATGGGATAATCAAATGAATTTTAAAATTACAAATAACCTCTTCTCCGTTGGGATTTTTAATAATTTTATTCAAAATTTTAATTTAAATGAGTTTTTAAAACATAAAATACCCCCCAAAAATGAATTTTCACATCTAGATATCAAATGAATGCAATAATTTTTAAATAATTTTTTTAATGGAAAGGATACCGTTTGTAATTTTAAAATTCATTTGGGTGTCCAATATTAATATATCTAAATGTGGGGTTGTTCTGTTATTTAAAAACTCATTTAGAGAGTAGATGTAAATAAGTTTAATTGAATTAAATACATAAGTGAATATGCCTCCCAGTTTAGTCCGTTTTCCACTCAATTGTAGGCGTAACTTCTTTACCCGTCCCATATTAAGAACAAAAAAAACTAACTAATTTTAATGCAATCTTGTTCTTGGTTTCCTCGACATCCCCTAACCCACGCTATGTTGCTTTTTTCCTTTTTATTCAAATCAATGTATTGAAGTATTAATTATATTGTCACAATCAATATAGTTGCCGTCATACATCATCATAATTAAAATAGTATATTTGAATATATTTACATTATTATTTTATCCAAAAAGGGGTAATATATAAATTGGAAGCTTTCAAGGGATAATCCCAAGAAACAAAAAGGAACACTCCAAGCAGTTGATGATAACTTAGAAACCCACTGTTTGCCTTTTTTCATGCACATCAACACAGACTATATACAAAGAAAGATCAGTTTGCATAAGCAATTTTAACAGTTTTCCTTACATCCTTCTGCCCATAAATAAACCAACAAAAAGATGTGAAAATAAGTATTTGGAAGCCAAAAAGATCCAGTTTTTCACATTTCCCAGACATAGCAGATGCATCTTGTTTCATTCCCATGCAACGGAAACCATCGAATTGGCCAAACCCGACTCCTCGAAAGTTGAATTGGTTTCGAAATCTAAAGACTTTGAAGCACCTGGAATTGCTTGGGTCAAGCGAAATGGTCTATCTTCCTTCAGCTCAGCATAGCAGAATGACCATAGCAGCTGAAAGCAAATGCATGATATATATAAGTAAAGAAAACTTGAAGTTGTTTATTTAGACCAATCAATCTAACGGGTATACATACAGTAATTTGCATGATATATATAAGTAAAGAGCACTAGAAAAACTCATCAGAATAAACAAGGTCGAAAGACGAATCAGAAGTCTAGCAAGGTTTTAAGCATCTTAAAAAAGTTTACAAAAAAATAATAGATTAAACCCCACAAAGCACTCGCAATTCGCTGATTTTACTGCAATTAAATTCTTGGATGGATTTTAATTTTTACATGTTTGACTTCTAGAAAAAGTTGGATTAAATTCAAACCATCAAATGTGATGCAAAAACAGAAATCATAAGATTTACCTGAACTGGATCAGAACGACGGAAGTTCCTCTGAGCTCTGCGCCCATCAGGGAGACGAATTCCAACCCTGCAAAGTAGGCTTTTATCGCCCTTAGGTTCTTCAGGCAAAGGTAAATAAGCAGGCTTCTTCAAATTTTCCTCAGCTTTGGCATCAACTGCCTCTTCTGGGTCAGCTCTGAATTCCTCATGACTCTCCATAGAGGCTGCCAGTGCTCTCTGCAATTCTTCATCTTCATCATTGTTTTCAGCTGCAGCCATGAAACATTTGTAATGATTATCATTCTGTAAGGTACAGATTTAGTGTCTATATGGTAAAAGAATTAAAGGGGCTTCAAGAAGAAGGTGAACACCTAAAGTAAAGAAAATATATCCAGACATATTAAGTAGTTAGAATTATTAAAACCCTATCGTTCTAGAGCTTGAGTAATTGTCTACATTGAAAACTTTCTCATAAAGCAGCAAGACTTCATATAACCTCAGGGGTATCTCCCTGATACAGGTGAATAAAATGGATCACCATCCAACATTTGAGCTTCTTCAAGTATTTCAACATATTTGAAATTCTAATATCCAAGTTCACTTATAGGATGTTGAACCACCAAAAGTAGAATTATCCACACACTGAATGCCAGTCAAACCCCAAAAAAAAAAAAATGGCATACATTGAAGTTGAGGAGCCGGTGCCTGAGAACTCTCTCTAGGACGTTTATGAGATATGATGACATGATCGGAGGGACTACTGTCCATGAATTGCAGCAGATCCTAGACCAAGAGGAATAAAAGCCAGGTCAGGGACATTGTAGGAATAGAACTATTTTTTTTATTCTGATCAATAAAGGCATCAACTTGTCCAAAGGATGACATTTTTGGATTCCCAAGAAAAGCACATATTTCTTAAAGAATGTGTGTTCGCAATAATGTGACAGCTACTTTACCTCTAGCAATGTGTCTGGATGAACCATACCGCGCCAAGAATGCATTTTCTGACCAGTTATGGGATCTATAACTAGAATCACAGGGATGGATTCTAGTTTGTAATAGTTACAAACCTTGCTTCCCTCTTCTGTATCGTCATATACCTATGCATATTGAATGGTTGACAGCAATCAATACGATGTGAAACTCATCATCGTTAACAATATTATCTTCCTAGATACAAATTTGCATACAGAATGACATAGGTATCCGGTTAACTAGACATGAGTAGCATATCAGGCACGACCTTAGGTAAGAAAAGATATGCTTAATTTCATGAACTACGGAAGTGGAAAAAGGAATTTGTGATACAGTTTACATTGAATAGAAACAGAACGATACAAACCTGCCAGAAGACGAAGTTTGTTTTGATCGTTTGAGCAACAGCTTCATTTGCCCAGGTGTCACGGTTAAGCTGCAGCACAGAACAATTCAAGAGCATGTCCAAAGATGCATTAGAAATTTTTTATTACAAAGCTATGCCAGTTTTATGGGGCGTTTTCTTTTGTATGTGTGTGACAGACACAGCCGACCGAGAGTCCAATGAGGAACAAAAAGGAGATAGAGCTTGGGAAGGAAAACATAGTCGTTCATTGACTAAGAAGACTTCTTAACCCAAAAAAGTGAGTGTGTGGGTGTGTGTGAAGATTAGCTTAATTTCTGAAGTTAGAATGTAATATTGAGTACTTTTAAATCATGATCAATAATCATGGTGTAAATATTTGAGGTTTTTGATTAGTTTGCAGCTGTGGGAATAATTTTTTAGTGGACCTTGGTGTAAATATTACCGGATTTTATTTCCAGCATGAAAAAATTCTTCACACACTCCCAGAAAGAATCACTCCTTGTTTAGGCTGCTGATATAAATCCAGCCATCGCATGAATCAAAACATATGTGCCCATAATTTTCAGTTTTTATTACTCCACATATTCGATAATAGACCTTGAGTTTAAAACCTTCCACATCAATTACGAATCATGACTCTCTCTACTGATCATCAATTCAACCGACTGGTGAGTTCAGGGATTCTTGATCCAAATAACTGAATCATCCTAAATCTGTTAAGCCTAAACAACCTGTCAATCCCAGACGATTAGTGCTGTTTTTTCAAAATCAGATTTTCATTTTTCTCATGAAATCTGTCATTTGGGTATGCAGTGAAAACTTGATCTTCGGGAGGCAATTTGAATTAAGAGGCAGGCAAGATCATTTTTTCTATCCCATTCTTTTGTTTTCTAAAATTTACACAGCAATAAATTGCAGTTAATAATTCTTTTTTCATTTTGGATTACTGTGTTTCTCTTTTTGCAATTATTGCATCACTAGAAGAAGGAAACAGGACAAATACAGAGCATCAGAATCATACCATGTGCGAACTAAATTCCTTGGTGGACTGCATGTTTACAAGAAGCCACTTATTCTGCACCTTTGCATTGTCTTTAGCCTGCAATATAAAGAGGCCAATAGCAAAGTGAACATAAAGAACAATAGATCAAATAAGTTATTCAGTTCTTATGCAAAATATTCCGTGAACCAGACTCCGTTAACAATACTGATTATAGTCTCTCATATAATATCCCAAAGCTAGTTCTTTTATGTTAACTATACCGCCAGAAACAAAGAGAACTGCAGATCAATCTGGTTTAAACAGCAGAATGAAGATCATGCGGGTGATAAACAAATGATAAGGGAAAACAGATAGTTGCAGCTGTAACCATAAGATGAGCCGAAAATATAATCTTGGCACCGATTGCAAATCTTAACGAGCAATTTCTCTCTGCACTAATTGCAAATCTGAACAGAATTCTTTTTGCAGACACCACTTAGATGATACGAACACCATGTGAAAAGAAAGATGATTTCATAGGCATATTAGAGCTCCCTGGAATTAAAAACTATAAAACCAGTTGCAAAATTTTTAGCATCATTTTTCTTGAAAAATAAAGGTCTTTACCTTTTCAAAGGGCCCATGGAACATCAAAGCAAATGGAGGACGGTATAGAGATGCAAGATTATCCTGGGTTTTTTCTGCTACAGAAGAAGATGAACCTGATTCCGCTTCCCACACACCAGGATGTTTCAATTCCTCCTCAAAATTACGAAATGGAACAACAGAATGAGTAGCATGTGATGAACCTCCCACTCTTGGCACACTGGGGGATTTGACCAACCATAGTTAAATAGTCAATTAATCGGATAGAAACAACAAAGAACAATAACCATTGCAAGCCCACAGTAGTCATACTTCACGCATATGTGAAGCACCGTGTACAGAATCATTGAAGAAACTACAAGTATTCCAGCCCAAAACCAAAACTTGAGCAGCCCAAATTTTAATGTAATAAGTTATATTCCAGATCATTTTTGTTAGCATTGCCAGGTCCACTTAAGACATTTCATGTTACTATTCTTGCACACTGCTGGCCTTGTAAAGCACTTTGACAGACAAAAACTATAGGAGTACAAGGCTTCGAAACTACAAATAAACTTTCTAAAGAAATAAACATCAATAGACTAGGTACGAACACCCAGGAACCAACATAAAAGGTGAGAAGTGTGATACTTGATACAATTACTTAACAAGGCAAAATCAAACTCAAGTATTAACAAAAAGGAAAAGAAAACCATAAGTGTTTTGACTTGGATTAACAACACAACCAGAATATAGTTAAAAAGACCTCGTGTGACATTACTGTCATGTCAAAAGTGAAAGTAGTATACCCATAGAGCATTGGACTATCATAAAGAACCTCTCTTTTCACAGGCAAAGGTGGTCGTATATCCTCTCCACCATCTTGTCTAATACCTTGATCCACCAATCCCTTTTCCAGTTCACTACAATATGAAATAAGACAATGAATAAGACACCAAACAAAGTGAAGGTCAATGTATTTAAGTTTCTAAAAAATAACATGCCTTAGGTTTGGATCATTCAAGGGCAGGTCATTTCCCGTTGGTGGAAAATCTGCAGAGGGTGCAGCTGAGCCAGCTTCATTTCCAACGTAAAAAAGCTGAATAGCTTCCTCAAGCTTCCAGCCAGTTGCCTGTCAAACATAAGCAAAAAACTTGACACTGTCAAGCTTTAAATCTTGACAAGACGAGAAAACGACAACATGATGTAGGTGGAACAACAAACTAATGATAGTGGATGAGTTTGAACAACTGGGGACTTTATAGAAGAAATCGACTAAACAGAACTTGTGGTAAACATCATAAAGTTCACCCACTTAAGCAATGAACTGAGGCTTAATGCACAGAGCCCGGGGTATGTATCTGATATTGATTTTCTGAGTATCAGGTATAGTGTACATTGAGTTTATCGAAATGGACTATACAAAAGTGTATTCCTTTCATTATGTGCGAAATAGTACATGCACGGTAATTTAGTTCAGTCAGACAGAAAGAAAAACACTAAAATCTGGCCAAAACTACAACGAATGAGTAAAAAAGAAAAATCAAATCAGAAGAAACAAGATCATTTAGTAGCCCACCAACGCAACTGAATACAATGAACCTACACCATGAGCTTTCGATAAGATTATATGTCGGACTAATCCATCAATCCCAAATACAATGAACCTACACCATGAGCTTTC
This sequence comes from Lantana camara, assembly GCA_037501455.1. Classification (NCBI taxonomy): domain Eukaryota; kingdom Viridiplantae; phylum Streptophyta; class Magnoliopsida; order Lamiales; family Verbenaceae; genus Lantana; species Lantana camara. The sequence continues at coordinate 117,491,511 of CM074857.1, forward strand.
AATGAGATTATATGTCGGACTAATCCATCAATCCCAATTACAATGAACTTGCATCCATTGGAACACATCAAGAACCCCACAACACTCACCAAACATCCTTGACATAGACAAGGACTAAGGTTCTCCACTGTGCGCACTTGGCCAAATTTATCAAGTCGTACTCACCAGTTAACACAGCAAAAACAGTACATATAATTTCCATTACAGTTCCTTTCTTTCCTAATTCAGTTGCACAAACAAATTCCAACCTAAATGCTCAGTCAACAATTAATATCAAACCTGTGCTAGAATTCGACATTAGTAAACAGTACTTTTACTTTCATCAAACCAGAAATACAGACAAAGTTATTAAAATTTTCCATGTTCTGTCATATATTTGGCATCATGGGCAATGATGACTTAATAAGCTGAACACCAAACCGGCAAGGCTACCAACTTTTGCCCCTAATAGATTATGGAGGAAGGCATCAATTTTCATACATATTAGAAATGCTCAAATATGCAAGAAACAATGAAGGTACTTAGTAGAGCTTCAAAATTGAAACTAAAAGCTAGTATGTCGAGGCGTGCTGCTTCTAAATTTCATCTTTTTTCAGATAAACTAAGAGAAAATAAACACAGAATCCCTCATTAAAACATCCCCATCTTACTAAACTCAGCCCAAAACTCAAAAGTACTGCTACTTTGCAAACACCACCTACATTATCTCACAAGAACTTCAATCAATTTCAATCCCAATCAACAAGAACGCAGTTCCGCGAACTTCTAAACACATCCTACTCAATTGAATAGTCCAAGAGTGAGTATAAGAACATGCACTCAGAAAAGCACTTTCTTGTTTCCGAGGTGGGTCTCCGGGGAATTCACGTCCCATCAACAAAAAGCTCGTAAAAATGCTTAATTGAATCAACCCATCACGTAGAACTACAAAGAAAACCCGGAAGACGGAATACCTGGAGGAACTGACGGGCCGTGTCGGCGGTCTGGCCGACGGCGATTTCCAAGAAGGAAGTCACCATGTTCTGCTGGTCGGTGGCGGACATTACTCCGTTCTTGAGTGACCGATCTTTCCTCCGAATTCCTTCTGGGTTTGCAGAATTTCTTCGGCGGAAGGGGCCGGATTTGGGTGAAATGTGTTTATAGTGCCATTTTCATGGGTAGATATGAAGGGGTAAAATCAAGATTCAGGAGACTTGTACTCAAAGTATTAAAATGAATATTATTATTTAGTGGTATTAAGCTTAGATTTTTTTATTTTTTTTAAATTAAACTTAGACTTTTTTTTATTTTAAAAAATTAAACTTAGACTTTTTGGATCACTTTTAAACTTGACTTGTGCTCATTTATATGAAGGGGAAATGCAGTTAATTAATAACTAATAATTAACTACGTACATTCGATGCGTGTGCATGAAAAAAATTACTATTAAAATATACTAAAATTAAATTTTTTATATTAATAATAATTAAATAATTATTAATGGATCTAATGCTTAATATATAAAAATAAATTAAGCATACAAAAAATAAGAATTATATTGGCCAAAATAATAATAAAAAATTAAAAGTATGAAAAAAAAATAAAAAAATATGAAAAAGACTAACATGGTGCAAGAGAAAATTGAAGTCAATAAATAATAAGTAAATAAATTAAAAGAAAAAAAAAATTGAGGTTGAAAGATAATAATAAATTAAAAGAAAATAAAAGATTTTAAAAGTTAGGGAAAGAAAAGAAAAGAGTTCGAGAGATAAAATATTTTAAAAATCAAGGACAGAAAAAAAAAAAAAAAATAGTCTAAGAGTTCGAAGACATCAAAACGATTTCTATCTCTACCTCTAGCGCTTAATATAATAGGATAGATTAGTCTTCCACACTAATCCCCTACACTTCAAGGTAGAGGCCAATGTTTTAATTTTATTTATTTAAGGGACACTTTCTTTTTTCTATATTATTATATTAAGTGACATACTTTATGGACTCTTTTTTTCTTTTTATTTTTTAATCTTCCATGGACTCTCAAATTCTTTCATTATTTATTTATTTATTTATTTTACTAGTTATTTATATTTAAAATTTCTCACTCGTCTCATTCCAATTTTTTCTATATTTTCTTTTTTAAAATATCTTTTAATTTTTACTTGAACTATTACTTTATACTAATTTTATATTATCTTATTTTATTTATTTATTTATTTATCGAAAAATTATAACTATATTAAAAATAATTGTAAATTAATTAATAACATAAAATTTTTAATTTAATAATATTTTGGCACACACATCGAGTGTGCAAGGTAACTAGTTTAAATTATTAATTAATGAATCGTATTTGTGTTTGTATCACTGTATTGTATCCTATTTATCTATTATAAACTAAATGATAGAAATAATAATGAAATTCAATGAAGCTATAATATGAAAACTGAAAAGTATTTATTTTCAATTTCTCACCATGATGAAATATCTCAAGCCAATGAACATATGTAGTGATTCTCGCCTATATCAAATGGAAGCTAGTTTTATGATGGATATTGAGTGTTAAAAAGTACGCAATGTTAATATGATTAAAGCGCCGTGCATTAATATCCACATATTATTAATAATAATCGTCTCTCAAAATATAATAATTACTTATTCTAATAATAACACTATAAATTATAGAATACTATGGATTACGAGAACAAGAGCTTTAATTGTCTATTCATTCCCTTATAACTTTTTTTTTCCCAAAATCAATAAAGAAGATCGTAGAGTTATTAATGAGGAAACCCTCATTCATAAATTAACCAAAACCTAGTGTTAGTGTACAACCAAAGATGAACCACAAATCCAACAAAATATACAAACCAAAATGTCCCATTAAAAAAAAAAAAAAGAAAAAGAATTACAACTAGAATTTTGAATACTCATTCACTCCAATGAATCATTGATTGGCCTAAAATTGAGGCATCCAAGCATTCATGTGATAACATGGATCGAGCCAAGCTCGCAACAAATTAATGCAATCACACTAAAAGCAACGTAACTTGAGGATTATTATGTTGGTCCGGCCAACCAAACTGCATTTTGACAGCCAAAAACATATTGCAAATAAATGTCGTTTCCCCTATATATATTCTCGATAATCAATTGTTGCATCCTAATATCGCCCCTGAAACCTCACCCAATAATTGCAATGATAGCCTTAACATCCATTTCTGCCCAAACCCTACTCATTCCCTCGTCGAAAGCCGTTAGCGGAGATCCATTGTGGTTTTTTATGATTCCCTCAATTCTAGTCTGTGAAACAAATTCGAAAAGGTGAGAATTCCAGTGGTTCATCAAGCCTAGACACCGATTGGCCTATATAGTCTCACTTGATTCACGTGCAGTGATTAGGAAAATCGAATCCATAAGACGATTTGATTTGAATACGGGTCAGCTCGGCACATATTTCAATCGAATGTTGTCCAAAAAGAATATAATGGATCGACTTCAATCCCAAACCTAGACTCAAGCTAAGTGGCATGGGCAACACATGTTTAGGGTTGGACCAAGCTCGCACTCATCTAAGTTTTCCTTCCTTTTTAATTCAACTTATAAGAATTTAAAATATAAACATGACGATCATTTTATAGAAATCCAATATTAAAAGTAAAGAAATACGATATTTTGAATGATCAAAAAAAGAAAAAGAAAGGTAGAGAAACATGTTTTGTTAGTGAAGTTATAGAAGAAGCTTTTCCCCCCCTTAAGTTATAGAAGAAGTTAAAGATACGGTTTTAAGTATTTTTAGATTAGAACTTATTTATGTCTAAAATAATTAGAAATTAGTTTTCCAAATACCCAAAATTATTAGAAAAAACTAGATAACACAATAGTACTGTTTTTCCTTAAAATGAAAGAAAGAAAAGAGTGTATGCAAATACTTTAATGACACATACTATTGTAATCACACCACATTATATTGCTAGTCATTATACCCAAGTGTAAAGACATGAATTGTGTCATCGAATTATATCTTGCCACCCATTTAAACATATATCTCAAAAATTTTTTTAACATATTGTTTGTTAGACTTTCTTATTCAAAACAATAAATAACAAGTATAATTCAAATTAAAATACCATTTATGGCATCACTTGTACGCGTATATATAAATTCAATAATATCTGTATAATTCATTTAATATTTAATTAAAATAACAAATTTAAACAACCAATCAAAAATTTTGAAAAGTATATAAATTAATTTTGTTGAAGAAAATTAGAGTTGTCAACATAAAAGTCAATCGCATAGAAATTTTTTCTCATATAAAAATTAGATTCTCTCTGTTTTGCGAGGTTTGGATCTATCTATCTTAACTCAGTTTTGAGTGCTTATATAAGTGTTGTTGGTGGAGGGGACAAGCGGAGCTGCATGAATCGGAGGGGAAATTCTTATGTGCATCGGGTGTAGGTCTCGGTGCATCGCATTTCCGATTTTTTTAATACAAAAAAATCAATTAAAAAACAAAAAATAATTCAAAATTTAAAAAAAAATATATATATATATATTTTTATATAAAAAAAATAGTGTATGCATGTACCGAGATCCACACCGACCCATGCAAGAATTTGCCGAATCGGAGTGTGCTGCTGTTAAGGGTAATGATAGCAGTTGGACTTACGGTAATGGCAACAGGTGGATTTTTGGCAATGGTATCAGGTGGCTTTAATTTATTTATTCTTTAACTTTAATGACAATTGATTTGTTTTAATTACTTTGATTTGGCCTAAGCGGGGTGAGAAAGGTATATGTGTTGGATGGTTGCAGGAAATCTGCTATGCGTGGGATTGCGTACGTGTGAATAGTAGTCGCCATGGCCACCAGCTCGTAACAATGTAATTGACGGCGTTCTTGTAGTTTATATTTTCAAATATCACTCGAAAATATTCGTCATCCACCACAATCTTATGACCTTGTGCAAGGTGATGAAATATGGTCCTGAGGACGCTATCGGCGAATCGATCAATCATTGTGACGATCTCAATTCAGAAGCCTGGGATGTTGGGCGTCCTATCTTCGGGTCAACGATCGATCATTTTATGTCGGATAGTATGAGGGATCGTTATTGCTTTAATAGCCCTATTGGTAGCTTCAATGTAAATTGCTTTGTTGGGCATTTTTGCTTGCATGCCTTGCTTGATCGTTGAATCGTGAACTTATGTATATTCGGTTTTCAGTTGGTAATATATGAAGAGGGCCTCAGTAATCACCCGCGGTCGCATTGACCGGTTTTAGTTTAAAAAAAAAAGTACTTTTTAATATACACGATCCTATCGTTCAAAATAAAATAATATATTTGACCGTGACTAATCCGATGTCAAGGCACAATCATTTAGAATTTATTATATATGGGGTCAAATTCAAGCGTTATGGACTTGAGTATTCAATTTGTCCCAAAGAAAACTTGACCACTCTGAATTTGGTTAAGGTGGGACACGAGGAGACAATCTTATTAGGATAATTGCTATGCGGCAAATATTGAATGGCTCGAGAAATATTGACGTGACGCGCTACATTTGGGTCACATCAATATCAGTAACATAAAAACTAATTACTCTTATTCTAGTATACTGGACATGTTATATTAAATTAAATAGCTATGTAGTGGAGACATTAAAAAAAACACTATGTAGTATAGAGAGCATATAATTAAAATTAATATTAAAAATAAAATAAAATAAATTTGTTCTTCATATCTTGACAAGATGTTTCAACTAGTTTGCTAAAATTCGAAGGTCCATTACAAATTGCAATACCATAAGTTAAATCTAATAGTGGATATTGCTTCAAAACAAAAGAGTTCTAATATTACTAAGTTATTACTTATTAGTTATTACACACAATCAAGCTATGTCTTTAGAAGCACCGCATAAATTAAGGGGAATGACTTTTGCTTAATATGTGTATATACTTTTAAGTTACAAACTACTTTTTATATATAGGGATTTCATAATATATTTAATTCCATATGGAGTAAATTAATTATGACATACTCAATATTCTTCATTCATTTCACCAACACTGGATTATGGTTAAAGGGAAAAAGAAAAAAAAAATGATAAAGAAAGAATTTTGGGTGTTTTATTAAAACAAAATCATAAATTCAAAAAATAAAATAGTTTTCCTCCCAATTCCGTGTAGAAATTTTGAGGAAAACATTGTCATCGTTCTTGTAAATGTTTTGTTAGAAATGAAAAGTAAGAGGAAAATAAAAGATAAAAACATATAAGAGAAAAATAGAAAAATAGTTTTTTTTTTTTTCAATTTGGTGAAGAAAATAAGAGAAACCTTAAGAATTTATGAAAAATTATTTTTCTCGCCAATTTCCTTACTAACCAAAGAAGATTAGAATTTTATTTTACTTAACCTTTCATCCATCCTTTTCTAATTATCCGAACCGAACATAAAATGAGTTACTGAATTTTTATTTTTTCTTGAAAAACCAGTTGAGACCGTGAGATTAACGGATAAACCCCCTCATATATTCATATCGAAATCCAAAGGCAATGCAATAGGACATAATCATATAGACTACGACTAGTACTTTCCAATAATTTGATGTTTTTAGTAATGTTTTTTTCTTTCTAATTTCTTCAATTAAGAGTGTTTACGAATTTTAAATTATATAATATATTTGTCGTCTTTGAAAAAATTTCTTCAACTTATTTTGAGAATAAATAAGTTATATAATTTATGGACTGGACTGGAGGGCCAGGATCTCAAAGCCATATCATGGAAAGGTGGCAATAGCAGCGTAATATCACATAAAATAGTATGATTCAAATTAACACATCTAAAATCTACTAAAATTGCAATTAAGTATACTATACTGGTCAAATCTGTCTTACCTAGATATTTTGAGTGCGGATTCCTGCTGCAGACGAGCGGAGAATGGTGATCGTACCGGCGAATTCCTGCTTGTGAAAATTGTGACGGACGGATGAAAAATAATTATAACAGATATAACTACATATTCTTGCTTGTGAAGATTACGCTGTAATTGCGAATTCTGGACCAAAACCCATTACTTTTTTGGGCTCATTTTATCATTTTAAATTAACCTTACATTGCAATTATAATGTTGGAGTATTGTGTTGAACATTTGACAAAATATTTATATACCTCGTTTTGGTCTTTGAAAAAAAAAAGTTATCTATATAATTTATAATCACCGTATGCCATGTTTTCTAGAATTTGCTTATAAATTCTACCTAATAAGAATTTTATTTGAAAATTTATTTTTATTAAAATACTAATATCTTTAAATTAATCGTTGCACACAAATAGAATTCTAGATTTGTATATTCGTTCCATCTTTTTGTACTTCTATTGGAACTCTTATTAGCTCAATATTTTTTTCCCTACTTCTACCGAAATTCTTATTAGCTCAAAATTCACTTCAGGAACTCTTTATTTTTTTTGTTTGGTTATTTCGTTTTATAGTTGATTTTCATGTATTGAACTCTTTATTTTTTTTGTTTGGTTTTTGTCGTTTTATAGTTGATTTTCATGTATTGAGACGAGTCAAATTATTTAGGTGTAAAACTTTTTCTACTAATGATAGTTGTATTCCTTGGAGACCAAAAACACTTTCCACTAATGGTAGCTGCATTTCTTCAAGATCAAAAGCTCTTCCTATTAATGTTAGTTGCATTCCTTCGAGATGTTTCTTTAAATCAGTAAAATGCCGAACAACTAAACTATACCATTTGTGGTAACATGAGAACTCTGTAGTTTGAAAGTCTATAATTAATTAAAACATAAGAATTTCCTTTTTTAAAAATAAAATAAAATTATATGATAAAATATTTGTTTGACTTTTATTTTCTTTGTAATATAATATCTATTATTTTCTTCTTATTATAATTTATATTAATTAAATCATATTACGATATTTAAAACTAATTTAAAACTTAAAAGGAATCTAATAACATTATAAACTTTTTAAAAAAAATTCAATTTTAGAAAGACACCCAACTATCTTTTCTTTTTCTAATTTTTTTTTCTTTTTTTTTTTTTTTACAAACACTCGTTTTAGTATCCAAAATAGAGCTTAAAGAGGGGGAGGTGGTTGTATGTTACTATTTTGAATTTGAAATCATGAATATTATTACTTCAAATGACTGTTGCAGAGAATAATCTTTATGGAAACTATGATTGCTCATAATTTTTCACTTTTCAACTAATTATGTTTGAGTATTTCTTAATTAAGATATATCAGTGTATGTTTTATATAATAATAATTAATTCGAAAAAAGAATATATATTTATATTTATATTTTTTAGTTACGAAAGTGACCCAAACGCCCTCTAAATCCGTTTGATCCACCTTTGAAATCCCCAAACCAAAAATTTCACCAACACTCCCTCACGAAGCCTGAATTCAAAATTTGACTGCAGAACTCTGAAAGGGATCTTTGGTGTTGAAGCTGTGAGGTTATAATCCGAAGTAATTGCGGAGCTGGGATCTGGAAAAGAACCCCTCTTCTTCCTCATCTGCTCTCCCTTTCTATCTATCTTTCTTAGACGCACGCGCGCTGTGAATTTACTCGCAGTCGAGGTACATTTGATGCATATGCGGCGACCCTTTTGCTGATAACCCGCCAAGTTTGTTTCTTTCTATCCTGTTCCTGGTGGTTTAATTTTGCTTATCACCGCAGTTTTTTTATCCCAGGAATTTGGGAAGGGTAGTTCCAGTTGTTTCTGTCATTTCGTCGAACATGACGTGAGCGTTTGAGATTACGAGGCATATGAAGAAATGTGAATGTGGGCTGATTGTATTTTTTTGGGATCTGCCGCACCGTGTCCAATTTTTGCCTCTGAGTTGGTGGTTTCGCTAGGGTTTTTAGCATTTCGTCGTTTGTCTTCGGAGTTCTGAAATGTCGACGACCAAACGTGCTTATAAGCTACGTATCCTTGTTACTGAAGTCTAATAATTTCTTTACTCTCTTTCTTTTGCCCCTTCCAAGTTCTGATGCAGGATTTGATTTAGAAAATGAAATGTAGTGATTTTACGGTAAATTTTGATTGGATCTAGTGGAAGAAGAATCACGTACTTATTTAGATTTTGTTCTATATATATACACACACATATATTTAATGATGTGCCTTGATTGTGCTTTAGGTTCTAGTGAAGTACATTTTCTTTCTTTGGATCATTTTATGAATGTGTTTTCAATTTGAGAGTGTTAGCTGCAAAATGTGATCTTTATGTGGCCAGACATTGATTGTATGATGCCGAATCATTACACTGTTTTGTTCATTTTTTGGGTGTCTGTGCCTTGTTAGTTATGCTTGATCTTTCTATGATTAGTCTGAACCTGATTAGGTAATATGAACATCACAGTTTCGTGGTGGCAAAACGGGGGGAGAAAGGTGTTCTTTTTTTTCGTGTGTGTGTTGGGGGGGGGGGGGGGGGGAAGGGCTTGACAAAAATGCCCTCGACAAGAACATAAACTCGTTCTCATTAGTTGACAAGAATAGCTAGTTCAAGAGACTGTCCGTCCTTGCAATTTATTTATTACTTTAATGTCGAACTTCAAACACATAACGAAAGCAGGTGATGGTCATGATTTTGGTGTTCTACATGAACTGTAAACCAAAATTGATAGGTTTTTGGTGTGTGGTCCGGTGCTGGATGTTTACTTACAATTTGAGGTTCAAATTTAGATCAGGCAACATATTCTATTTACTGAAATGGAAATTACACATCGTTATTAGTTTTGATGATAAGACAAGCATTGATATAAACCGTAAAAATATTTTGTTTGAACCTCTCCTTTTCCTTGAGACAGCAAAGGAGAAAAAAAAAGCTTATATTGTAAGTCCTACTGCTGATAAGTAATCTATTTGATTAGTGTCCATTGATAAACTTCAGTTTCAATTCCTTATTACCAATGCCAACGGACTTTACTATAAGAGCAATAATCAGCTTCAGAGTATCAATATTGTGGATGCTTTTTTAGCTTGTTCATTTCATAAAAATGCAAAAAGAAAGCTTGAAAAGTAATAGAAAGTTCATTTTGGAAGCCTTAACAGTAACTTTTATAGAGGAATTTGTAGCTCATTCTTTGAGTGTGAACTGCCTAAAGATTGGGAGGAAATCATCAAGGGTTCTTGTGACTGGAGGAGAAGATCATAAGGTTAATCTGTGGGCTATTGGCAAGCCCAATGCCATACTGGTCAGTTCAGTTCTCAGTTCTCTTTTTTGTCCTCTCTTTTCAGTGGCGTCATATTTTATTCTATATTGAAAGCTTATCGTTTTGATGAATGACCTGTATAATTATTGTTGGTTTTTCCAACTGATCTTGCTAGATTTCAGCACAGTTCTTTGTCATTCTTTTTTCAATTATAGTTATGATACTTAGCATATATTTCACAATTTTCATCGTTGCTGTTTCCTTCAAATAAGCCTGTACAAGAGAACTGATGACAACTTTCTTATCTATCTTGTCTCGTTTGGTGCTGTGTTGATGGTTCAACGCACTAGAGTTTGTCGGGTCATTCGAGTGGGATTGATTCAGTTAGCTTTGACTCTACTGAGGTTTTGGTAGCTGCTGGAGCGGCTAGTGGTACCATTAAGCTTTGGGATTTGGAGGAAGCTAAGAGTAAGCTGTCTGAATGCTCTTTATTTTATATTAACATTCTCTTGAAAACAAAAATCTTGATTTGTTGAGTTTCTTCGTGCTTTTGATAGTCATTCGCACCCTTACCGGTCATCGGTCCAATTGTATATCGTTGGATTTTCATCCCTTCGGAGAGTTCTTTGCATCTGGATCTTTGGACACAAATTTGAAAATATGGGATATCCGAAGAAAGGGGTGCATACACACTTACAAAGGTCACACTCGAGGTGTTAATGCAATCAGGTTTACTCCTGATGGGAGGTGGGTTGTCTCTGGTGGAGAGGACAACACTGTGAAGGTTGGCTCTCTCATCTCATTCTTTTTTTTTTTTAATTTGTTTTGTTCTTTTTTGCTTCTGTTTGTTGGTGTTTATGCCCTTAAACTTTCCACTTTCTGGTTGTTTTAATCTAGCATTAACAGAGCTGCAAAATTGTTTTCTTATTTTGTCCTGTTTATTGTCTATTCGTCTTGCAGTTAACTAATTTGTATTGCTGTCCATTATTATGTTTTATCTCTGAAACTCAAGTTATAAACAGAAAACCTAAAGTTAGTGTGAATTAGCACTTGACAGAAGTCTTTGTTCATTTTCTATATGATTTATCTAATGTCACCCCTCTTTTCGTTTTCTTGTTCTTCTCCCCCCACCCCCAAGGAATTTTTTTTGCTTAAACCCTTTGTTTGTAAAATCTGTGCTGCATATCCTCATTTAGCACAAATGAATTTTTTTTTCTTATTGGTTTTCTGTTGCTATAATTCAGCTATGGGATTTAACTGCGGGCAAGCTTTTGCATGAGTTCAAATCTCATGAAGGGCAGGTTCAATGCATTGATTTCCATCCTCACGAGTTTTTGCTGGCAACAGGTTGGAAAATTATCTTTGCATCTTTATTAAAATTTTATGTGTATATTTGTTGGTTGTCTAATGACTTCTTGCTTGGTACTGTATATGCTGTACTCTAAGCAACTAAGATTTATTAATATTCATTCAGGTAAACTCCCAGGAAAGAAAAACTAGCTTAGTTAAAAAGTACAACTACTTATAGCCGTACCAATAACTATCTCTGTAAGGGCATGGCTCAATTGTTTTGGCTCATTCCAGTAGAACCATCTTAAGCCTTCACTTTAGAACTATTGCACATTGAGTCGAGCATCTTTTGTAGGATATCCAAATGAAACGGAAGAAAACTTAAAAAATATAAAGTTCATAATATTTTTAATACTACCATTTTCTCTTTCTGAATTTTCTAAAAATAACATTTGGTATTATGAATGTTTGACTAATATAGATTTCTCTGCTCTAGTTTATCAATTATTTTCACAAAATGCAACAGACTAATCAATATAAAATTTTCTGATTTCTTTGTTCTTGATGCACAATTCGTCCTGAAATTTTATTCTCTGTTCTTCCAAACTTTGTCATGGTAATGAATGTTTAGACAGACGCTGGGATTTCTCCTTTCACTTGCGCTTGTGGCCTTAAAATGTGATCATAACTTATCAAGTTTTGTTGTTGTATCATCATGTTAGAAAATGAAGTAAAAAGAATGATCCTGAAATAGATGGAAGACCAAGATGGCTTAAGAAGAGACTAGGCACTCATATTAAAGCATAGATTATGATTTGCATCTCGTTGTGCCGGGCTACCGCTAGAAGACAGTATTATGTCCCCAACGTTACAGCGAGATTTGGAATATTTTACGAATGGAAGGTTTTATTCCAGTTTTATACCTTGTACGTAAAACTTTTGGTGGAGCATAGTTGAAGCTGCTAAGCTTAAAAAGAAGAGGTTTCAAATTTCCAGAAAAACTCTCTAATGTTGGTAAAAGGAGAAAATAGATATGAAGATGGGTATTGGTTCATTCTCCTACCTGCATGTCTATTTTAAATCCTGCCTACGGTTACTTGGCAGTCACATTGCCCTGCCTCCTCAAACTTCAGACCAGTAGTGTGTCGTGAGATTCATGATTCTGTTTCTATGGATGTCTGTTCGCTGCTTATAGTTTGCCTTAAATTTAACTCTTGTTACCTGTGTTATATCTTCTACCTTTCAAATGAAACTGCAGGTTTTGTTATAGAAATCTAAGGTGCCATTGTTTGCCGGTGGTATTACTGCCCATTTAAGCATGCCTGCCGGTGCACACTAAGTGAAATTTTTCTCGGTCTAAACTAACATAAGCATTTGACTGTAAATTTCACCCTTCAGGCACTGTGATGGAATTCACTGTTTGAATTGTATTCAAGGCTTTTGGTTCTGATCTCTGATAATTGATATATTCTCTACCTTTTTTAATTTGGCAGGTTCGGCTGACAGAACTGTTAAATTCTGGGACCTTGAAACATTTGAACTAATTGGTTCAGCTGGACCCGAGGTTTTGCTTTTGATATTTCATTGTTCTCTGTTCATACTTTTTTTTGTGCTTGTTTATCTTTATGGCGCCTTCTCTTTTTACGAGCTTGGGTTCACACATCTGAACTGAGGGTAACTAATGTTCAATTGTTGAAATTCAGACTACAGGGGTGCGCTGTATGACCTTTAATCCTGACGGTAGAACCCTGCTTTGTGGCTTGCATGAGAATTTGAAAGTAGGCTTAATATGGTTAAGTTATTTCTGGTTATATATCAAATGTGGTCTTGTTTATCTAACTTATATATCTCACTTGGTATTTTGTTATAGGTTTTCTCGTGGGAACCAATCAGAAGTCATGATACTGTTGATGTGGGGTGGTCAAGATTATCAGACATGAATGTACATGAAGGGAAGCTTCTAGGATGTTCTTATAATCAAAGTTGTGTTGGAGTATGGGTTGTAGATATTGCGGTATGTATCATACTGTCTCAGCGCCAACCATCCTGTAACTTCAATCTTTTTCTTGTTTGACATCCTAGCTCATGAATGTTCTGTTATCTTGTGATATTGTCAGCGTCTTGAACCTTATGCAATGGGAGCCACCGCTCGATTGAATGGTGATTTTGAGACAAAACCGGTTTCTGGTGGTTCAACTGTACTGGCAGAGGATAATGTAAAGGCAAATTTAGGCAGGCTTTCCATTTCACATAATTCTGATTCTGCGAAGGAAACTAGAGCTCTTGCGAGGCTCCCTGTCCAGCAGAATTCAGACCTTAATAAGGATTCTAAATCAAATCAATGTAAGTTAGTACTCATCTTATTTCCTTATCTGAATTTACGGTTTCAGATATCTCTCAGACACACTAACAGCCAAGTAGATTGTCTGTTCGTTGATTCGTTCTATTCTCATTTTTTCCCTTCTATCTGTATCTATTGAAATTGTATTAAATGTTCTTGTTCTGCGGATTAAAGCTACACTCAGTACTCCAAGCACTCCTCAGAGATCAAATTATGTTGGCGTTCCAAAGTCAACTCAGACCAATTCATCAGTAGTTTCCAATCCAACAAACTCAAGGCGGCAAGCTGCAAGGGTCCAGTCAACAGCCAGCGTTTCTGTATTCAACAGATCTGATGTAATTCCAGTGGTTGTGCCTAGAAATAATCCAAGGATAGAGCAGGCTACTGAATCTAGAAAAGAAGATGTTCCTTTAAAGACAAACCCTCCACCTTTGCAGTCTAAAACATCTGATCTTCGCAGATTTATTAATAATTCCAGAGAAGACATGGAGCGGCCAAATATTCCTATTCAAACAGATAATGAGATCCCTAAAGGCATGGATTTAAGTGCCTCCGATAGGAGTACTGGTATGTCAGTTAAGAGCTCAATCAGTGGGGTTGTGGCTGCTGATAGAAAAACCAAAGATGATAAGCCTATATTTTCAAGAAAACTCGATTCAAATGCCACTATCGATTCCTTTTCCAGATATCATCATGAAAACTGTGAGTACCCTGATTCCAAAATCTGGCTCGTCCACATTTTATGTTATTTATTTTATGAGTATTTTTTACATGTTGTCTTGTTACAAAATTTATGTCACTTGTGGTCCTAGCCTGGATCTGGACCCAGATTCGTGTAGTATTGACAAATTTTATAGTGTTTAGTTTAGTTTGTCTAGGTTTAGTATTTCATTTCTTTCTGCTACTTAGGTAATCCGGTGGGGCTTGGTCCATCATATAACCAGGTCTGAGGCAGGTCTTGTGTCTTCCCATTGCTAATTTGGGTGGTCTGGGGTCTTTAAACCTACCACAGTTGCCATATTGCCATTCCTACCTGGAGTCCACATTGGCAACCCCTTTCTGGGCTACTGAAGAACCTGAATTCCACTATTGGTTTAACATATAAAAATGGGTAATAACAAAAGGCAGACCGGAATGTGAATTCTAAGGCGATTCTATAATATTGTGGACTCTCCAATTAGGATCCCTTTTGGATATGCTGCTTTTATTTTGTTGGCCTCTAATTTGGCATTTGTATGTATTTATGTATTTTTCTGCCTGCAGTTTTGTTTAATACACCCTGTTGCTTTAGTTATACCTGTTTCATCATTAGCTATTTTTCCCTCTTAATTCCGGATTTGTACTCTTTTTCACTTAATCGATTTTCTCTTGATTACAGATGAGTTTCGAGGGAACAACATGAGTATGGATGCATCTAATGTTGAAGGTCAAAAAGGAGGTATAATCCCAGTTTTTGGTGGGTTCTTGATGAATCAAGTCAATACTGCTGTTGACGATTTTGGTAGCATTATGATCCTAAGCTTGTTCATATTGATAAAATTAGGTAGAGCAAGTTCAATTGTCTCAAACTGGGAGCCGAAAGGCAGAAATTCTTACCGCACGGGTCTCGCATCAAGCAATATCTCTGGGAAATTAAATGCTGTAAGTACACTCCCATCTCATTCTTGGGATCCTTAAATTTCTTTCTTCTATTATTTTTTTGGATAGATCCGGCAGGCAGCAGATTATGTATCAAAAATTAACTACTGTGTATTTATCCTAACTGACAAACATGTTTGTGTGATTACTCTAACAGAGGAGCTATCCTACAACTGATGAAAACGAGTCAGTCTCTGCTTCTGATGAGGATATTATTGCTGATTTGATGGAACGGCATGATCAATTTCTTGGCTCAATGAGTTCTCGTTTGGGCAAACTACAGGTATTTCTGCATTAATATATAATTTTTGGAGTCCCAGTACCAATTATGAGTAATAATGCTGCATAGTGTTACAGTTTTCAATTGGGGAGTTGACCTGCTGTATCCACTAGTTTTTATATGCTAATGACTCTACTTCATTATGTCTGAGACAGCATAAGCAAGAACCTATCCAATAAAGCTGGCTGACTTCAATGTTAATATGAGGAAAATAAGAATCTATGTGGTTTCCATTTAGTCATGCCTCAACTATAAATACGAAAACTCTAGGCTTATCCTATACTCTGGCAATTTCGTGAAATATGCATCCTCCTGCTAGTATTGGTTTAGTAAGATATCTGCTAACTGATGTCACAAGCCGCCTAATAAGTGACAATTTACAAATAGCAATTTCTCGACTTGGTAGCTTTTCCATACTAATATGACAATTGCTTGAATATGCTTCTTTATCTCATAAACATGTGATTAGAAGCCATCTTGTGTTGTGTAGTTCTCATGTATTGTAACTTCATAGGACCATACGCCTGAGAGTAAGCTCAGCTAGTCAGCTTGAGTTGTTTAAATTGCATCACTTCACCCCTTCTAGTGATAATTTGATGTTTACTTCTGCTTAAATCTACTACATTCTATCACTTCTTGCTCTTTTGAGAAATGGGATGGCATCAAACAAATGAGTAATACTGCAGAGATCTCCTTTTAATCATAACCAATTGATCATCTGCCCCAACTGAATAACTAATTAACTGTATCAGATAACAGTTGTTACTGGCAAACCAAATCCTGTCTAGGAAAAATATCATCTGAGAAGTAATTAAGCTTTTATGAGTATGACAATACTAATACAAGTCATGCAAACTGCATAGTTTGAAATGCCTTCAAAAGAAAGAGTAGAATTTGTGGACTATTAAACTTCAAATAAGAGGAGGTTTTTCTGAAACCACTTATGCAAATAAGATGTTGGGTTAATCCCTGCTTCTTTTTCCTAGCCTTTTGGGACGCATTCTACCAGAAACCCTGTTCATAAGGAGATAGTAATCCTTAGGCCTAAAGGAAGCAAGGTGAGGATAGAAGAGCAATAGCAGGACATGTATTTGATTTAGATATGTAATTTATTCACCCAAATATTCTATTTTTGGGAGAAGATTCTCGGTCATAGCTCTTATGTAGAACTTTGTCTTCTTGAGAAATCTAGTTCAAGCAACAGGATATTAGATAGAAAAAAAAAATTCCATCTACGGTTATTTATGGCAGTTCTTTCTTCATCTGCAGGTAGTCCTCAGCTTTTGGCAAAGACATGATATCAAGGGGGCCCTCAGTGCCACCAGCAAAATGGGAGATCATAGTGTGAGTTTTATGTCTTACTTCCAAAATGTGGATTAAAAAAGGACATTTTTATTTCACCAATAGCAGTAGAAACTAAAAACTGTTATTCACTTGGACATTTCCCATTCAGTTAGTGGAGTGTGAGTTCTTAATTCTTTTTCTGATATTGCAGGTGCTTGCCGATTTAGTGAGCCTTTTGGCAGATAAAATTGATATGGTCACACTGGATCTTTGTTCATGTCTTTTGCCTCTCCTAACAGGACTTATTGAAAGTGATATGGATAGGTAAGCAGCTAACTCTGGTGCACTTCAAAACTAACAACCAATTTCTTAGAGTGGCTTTCAATGAAAGGAATTTATTTTAAAACAATATTATGCAATCAATCTCTCGTAGATTTTTTCCTTCATGTTTCACTATATTATATGTTTAGTCAATGGAGTGCCCTAGTTGCATGGGACTATCTGCGGACCGGAACAAAGTTATTCTAGCTATTTGAAGGACAGGAGATGGG
Organism: Lantana camara; assembly: GCA_037501455.1. NCBI lineage: Eukaryota > Viridiplantae > Streptophyta > Magnoliopsida > Lamiales > Verbenaceae > Lantana > Lantana camara. The sequence goes on from CM074857.1 coordinate 117,509,061, forward strand.
ATTTTATTTCATGCAGTCTTCTTGTTTAGTGAATGGTGATTAAAGAGCAGGTCACAGCTGCAATTGGTTTGTTAATCTGATCAAAATTTTTATCATCAGGCATCAAGATATAGCACTGAGTATGCTGCTAAAACTGGTCAGAGTATTCGGGTCTATGATTTACTCTTCAATATCAGCAACATCACCTGTTGGTGTAGATATCGAGGCTGAGCAAAGGTCTAAACCTTTTTGTTTCTTGAATTCAATATTCAGCAATCATTTATTTTAGAATTACTATAATAGCAACCCTTTCATTATATCTTTTGCATTTTGTAGGCTGGAGCGTTACAATCTTTGCTACGTGGAGCTTGAGAAAGTAAAAAGTTGCCTGCCTGTCCTTTGCAGGTATGTATTTCTCATTGGAATAAGGCTTAATAACGCTACCATCCAAACTATGCCAGTGTTTACTCTTCTATCCCCTAAACTCTCACTTATTACAGGTTGCAAAGCAAACTTTTCATTTTGATGCAATTTACCTCCTGACCACTTTTCTGAAAAAAAATGCTGCCTTAGTCATACACATGGCCACAGTTTTCGGAGAAAAATACGATCAGGAGGTAACTGCAACAAAATGCAAACTTTAGCTTGCAATTGGGAATAAGTGAAAGTTTTAGAGGTAAATTGTTGAAGACATTAATAGTTTGGATGGTAAAAGTGTCTTTTATCCCTTAAAATACTTCTTCGGCTGGATGCAAATGGCCAAATCGTGTCTCCTTTTCATTTGGCAGAAGAGGCGGTTCTATTGCCAAGTCTGCACAAGAGCTGAATTTGGCACTTCAGGAAGTTTCGTGAGTCACTAATATTCACAAAAAAAAAGCACTATACTTATGGAACAGTTACTATGATATTTGCTTCAAAAGGGACTGCAAATTTGAAACTATGAAGTCCCTTCCCTGCATTTCTTATGCTTCAGAGTGCTGGCAAACTGTGTAAAGTCATGTGCGAGTGGAATTACTGACAGATTCTTTATCTTAACTTAACCGTAGCTGATGGAACAAACCTGCTTACTGCCTTTCACCGGTCACTGGCACAAGCCCGTTTGGTGGATGCTACTTTGTTGTCTTAACCAATATATCAACATGTTATTCTTGAGTGAAGTTGATGATTGTTTGCGTTCAGAGACAAAAAGGATCGTAGATTAGCGAAATTTGTACAAACTCGATTGTTATCTAAAATTTTATGTAGCTCCGAATGCTGGCAGTTGAGTTTTGGGAGCTTAGAGTTTGCCTTGTATAATGCAAGAAAAGTTTGTAGTTGCCAAAAGCTGGCTATTTGGCAACATTTGTATCAGTTACCACTATGAATATATGCTGAACCCTCGAGCAAAATGTTTTCCCATCTATTTATAGTGCTTTATTGGATCTTTTTTCTGTGTAACGCTTGTTTGTATTTCTATGTAAATTATGTTTTCTTACAGATTTTTGAGCCTTGAGAATCTGAGATCTTTGGAACGCAGATCACAGGCAACACTTCCTCTGTCTAGCATGTTTTGTACTTTTAACTGGTCCACATTGGTCATTGGACAAATAATGTGAAGGGAAAATTACATTTACTACCCTTCAAGTTGTGTCTATTTTGTTTTAGAAATTGCATCCCTTTGGGGTCTGTGAGGTGCCATGAATAGGGATGCAAACGATTCGAGCCACGACTTGCTTAGATCCTCATCCAATTATATTGTATTGTATAGCCAAAAAAATAAAAAAAATAATAAAAAATATATATAAATATCCCCAGGCTCGTGAGACACGAGCCTAAGAACACAGAGCCCGAGACCAGCTTGAAGCTTAACTCGGGTTCGGTGGAGCTTGACTTGAGATCGATTCAATTGGATTTCAGGCTGAACCCAAACTACATAAGATTGAGCTCAAGTAAGATTTTCGATTTTCTAAGCTTGAGCTAAAACTAGCTATTTTAGGCAAAGCTAGGTTTAGCCCTAGCCATGAAATATTATTTTTTGGTTCTGTATCCTATTTATTAAGTTGGAGTCAGGCGACAAGTAAAGCTCTTCCCGAGGGACTCTTGTTAACAAGCAGGTTTCGAACTCCTGACCTCTTAGAGAATCAGGTAAAGTTCACCTCTTGTGATCAAGATCCCTTGGGTCCTAGCCATGAATGATCAATCATGTAAAAATAGTCAAAATTTGTATCCACCGATAGCAAATACAGGTGTGAATTCAGACTAGGTCAAAAAATTTGGATCCGAATCCTATTATTTGGATACAGATGTATCAATACTAGATCTTGGCGAATCTATGTATCAATACTAGATCTTGGCGAATCTGAACCGATAAAAAATCCGATCGCATTAATAGTAAAACAAAATAAATAAAAATAAAAATAAGAAATGAACAAAAATATATAATATTAACCAAATCATGGGCTGTCAAAGATCTCATAAAATTTTGTTCAAGAATAGATCATGGAATCTTACTTTGTTAGTAAATTTTAATAAATACTTTATATTTATTTAATCAAATAAATAGTATGCTGACGTCATATTTCAAAATTTTACTTATCCCACATATACAAGCTGGTCATTTTACTTTGGAGTGTATCTGATCCCTAAGCTCAGTTCATTTTATTAAAGATGGCCTTGCAACTAAGTGTCTAATGCTGCAAAGGAAGCATGAAAACAGCTCCCATTCTTATTAACACCTTATTCGACAATTTCATTTAGAAATAAAATACATAAATTTGACGAAAGAGGTGATCATTTTCTTCTCCAAAGTCACAAATCCCTCAAGCGACCGGTTTCAATATATACATCTTGCACGAATGGATATCCACCGTTGCTGTCAAGTTTCCCACGAATCTTGGCCCCAGAGTCTTGCGCTGCAAAACATAACGAAAGATCAGAGAATGAGACTTCTACGATCATTTCACAGTACTTACATATCGATTCTTGTATTTTGTAATTGCATTTACCTCCCAAAGGTCTCTCGCGATGACAGTGGTGCCGGGAGGGATGCCTATGTCGTCCCAGTATGCAGTGATGGGATTCCGTTGAGCTGCACCTCTGTTGAGAAGCACTACTGCTACTCTGTAGTCAGAAAGAGGCCCTGCCCACACCTGGTAATAGAGATGCATATTATTTTTAATAATAATTTTCTTATCAAGATATTCAATATTGGAGACTCCAAAAATTAGAATTTTATGTATATGATGAAATCAGATTACCTCGAGGTCGCCCTCCATCCGGACTTTTTTAGCTTGAACACCTAACTTGTCTGTCCACAATGATATGACCAAATATATGAGTAACATGGAAAATCAACACAAGCCAAGTGATATTTTTTAAACTCTTGTGCTTTTGGAGAAGTGTTTTGACACTTTTCTAGGGGATAATTGCACCAGGCATGCCCTGAGGTTTAATCTAATTACACGAACTTCCCCTAAGGTTTAAGAAAATTACATGAACTTCCCTTGAGATACCTTGAGAGTTGATCTAAGGTATACAAAGACAGTCATGGATTTCAAAATCAATTATTGACCGATATTTGTCAATCAAATAAATAGGATATTAGATAGAGTCGTCAAAATTCGTCGATAATGCAGATTCATTGACCGGCAAGTCCTTGTAATTTGTCAAAACTTAGGGCAACTTTGTGTAATTTGGTTAAATCTCAGGGTATGCCAGTGTAATTATCACTTTTTCTACGCTGAGTATATTTTCAATTACTTCTGCTTTAAATAAGCAAAAATTGATCTTCAAACACTCCCGAAGTACCCGAGAAGAGCAAAAAGCACAAAAGTATATTTCTCCAGAAGTTGCAAACAACTCCTACATAAAAAAGAGATGATGACTTGCTTACCCTGGTTAACTGCAATAACCTCCTTATTCGTTATAATCTCCACTACTTCTTTCGTCATATTTCTCACATCGCAACCAATGAGAAGCGGCGCCTGTTAACAAATACAGCAAGCATGAAACTCCATTACGAATATGGACATAAAGAGGTTATACATGACTCTGAAGTTAAAAAAGAAACCTTTGAAATTGCCCACAAACTGAAATGAACAAAGTATTCGTTCTTCGTCATTCCTCCATTTCCAATCTCAAGCATATCGGGATCTGTTAACAAACAACCATTGCACACGGAACAGTATTTGAGCAGCTTCTCAGTAATCTATACAAGTTCTTGTTTTCACTTAAACATATTTAAATGAAAATAAGCTACAAAAAGTTAAATCCCGGAATATACAAACCATTCCAGCCACCAGGCCTGGCGAGTTCTGCATAAACTTCATTCTGATCTGCTCTGGAGATCATGCTGTTGAATGATCAAAATTCAAGAACAAAGAGTTTGGTGAATTTCCTTAGAAACAGGGGTTAACATCACTTTTAGTAACACAACTTTTGTATTTTCAATTTTGATATAAGTTTTTCCAAACCTTATCAACTTTAGTATATTCGTAAATCATGTTATGTCCGTCATTAAAAAACTTTCATGCAATTCACACTTGTCTCGGATTTAATACCATAAGTTTCAAATGACGACGTATTAAAAACTATACAAGGTTGGAGCTTACGGTGCCAGAATTGCGATAATGTTTATTTATAGTACAAAAGTGAAATAAACTGTGTACCTGTCCCAATTATCAGCAATGTCATTCGTAGTCCTCCAACTGTTTCCGACATTAAAACCCCAAGTGGCTGGATGCATATCTCCCCTGATTCAATACAAAACAATTTTCAAAACACAAATATAGTTGGAATCGAAGTTAGAAGGTCACAAGAAACTTATTACCATTCACACAAAGAGAAAAAGATAGGGCGACCCGCGTTCATCAAAGCTCTCGTCATCACAGGATATCTGCCAAAAGGAGGATAAAAGGAAGCTAAACAAAAAGATGATTAAAATGTGTAAGCATTTTGATGTGAAGAGATATTGTTACCGAACGGTTGGCTTTGATCCATCCGTGTTACAGTTGTCGTACTTCAAATAATCTATGCCCTGCAGGAAAACATAGTTAATTATACAAGATTTCGGAGAAAATAATAAAGAAACAAAAAACAAAAATTATATTTCAATATCATGCCAAAATTCTTACCCACGAAGCAAAGGTTTTAGCATCATGTTCTTCGTGCCCGAGCGAGCCAGGCATTTTTTTGCTACAAGTGAAATAACTGCAGAGGAAGGTAAGTTCTTGCATCAGCAATTAACCATATATATATATATATTGACCCTATATTTAACTCAGTTAAATTACCCAGCATCTGAGTATATTCCCAACTTAAGTCCCTTGCTATGAACATAGTCAGCCAAAGCCTTGATACCAGAAGGAAATGTCGATTTCTTAGGAACTAAAGTACCCTGAAATTTATTATCAATGATATCAATAAGAGCTCAAGAAAAACTTAATGGACATATATGAACCCATGATTTTCTCAGAGTAGGAAAAGTAAAACAAAACCGAACCTTGTCATCACGAGTAAGTTCAGCCCAGCAATCATCTAAGAGCAAAAATTATTAAGTTTCTTAAGTTAGATAATTATGCAGACTATAAGTAGGGAACTGCAAAAGATTGAAACTTTAAGGGAAGAAATATATACCAATGTTGACATATGTGTATCCAAGCTTAGCAAGGCCAGTTGAGATCAGAGCATCAGCTGAAATTACATTAAAGCTCAAGTTATAAATAAATATATTAAAAAAAGAAAGATAGAGGAATCAAAAAGAAATAGAACATATAGCCGACCTGTTTCTCTGATGATCTTTTCATCAATATTGCACTGAAAATGATTCCAACTATTCCACCTGAAATCAAGATTTAATTGGAATGGATTACTGATAATGCTTGTAGTTCTAATCCAATGCCCAACTAAGATAAATCAGAAAAATAAAAGGACAAAATATATTTGAATTTGAATTGTTTTTTCTCTACTGTTGGCCTTATCTTTACTCCCATCCCCATCCTGCAATCTCTCTCTCTCCCTCTTCAGAAGAGACACAAACACATACACAAAATAGTAATTCAAAACAAAAGAATCAAAACCCATACCAGAATTTCAATAACATCATAATGCAAGTGCCAAAATTGTGAAAAACAAGAACAGCAATGAGAAAGCTGAAGTCCCAACAAAAACCCAGATGAAAAATCGCCATAACTCAGCAAAGAACGGTTTGCTTACAAAGAAACACGATTAAACAGACTAAACTAAAAGAAACAGAAATTACAGATTACCCCATCTGAGGAGTGGCGCCGAGGCCATTGGATAGCAGGTTACGTCTACTTAAGCTTCTGGAATCAGCATAAGCAGTTCCAATAATCAGCAAGAATGCTAGCAATGCCTTCATTCTGAGAGCCACTGCTATGAAGACACACAGTACACACTGTCAGCAGGAACAGGTTTATATATACATGTGTGTATATATATACACACACACAATATACATACGTGTATATTCAGAGTGGTGTGGGTAATGATAAAGACGACAACTTTAAGGATTGAAATCTCGAGGAGATAAAATACACTTAATTAGTCTTTCTGCTGCATTATTCTCGCGCTCTCCCTAATCGGACAAATACCTACCAAACACAAACGACAATTTTTTTTTGGCGAGCAAAATTATTATGTATCTTTTAGGTATTTTTCATATTTTTATTTTATAATGTATTAAAAAACTATAATAGAATTGAAAAAGAATAATAAAATTTGGTATATATATAAGTATAAGTCGCCAAATATAACGATCAATATATAACTTTTCTTCGGCATGTAGAAAAATTGATATAAAGAGATTTTGAAATCAAGTTCAGATGGCAAACTTATCTAAAATAGTTTTCAATACTTCTGGATAAATATGAATAACAATGTAATCTTACAATTTTATTTACAATAATTTGTGTATTATCTAAATAAATCTTTCTTTCTCTTTGGATAAAGATATATTATAACTAATATATATAGTTTATGCAACAAATTTCTAAAAATATTACTCATTGACGTGAGAATATAAAATTGAGTAATTTTATATAACTTATAAAGATTAAATAGTTTATCGATTATTATTATTATTATTATTATTATTATTCATTTACTGAAATATAGTTTTTCTCTTTACTGATTTATAAAAATATTATCGTTTTATTAAATATTCTTTTTAATATAATTATACAATTTAAAGGATAAAGTCGCTTTACTGTTGTATGTTGGGATAAAACAAATTTCTTTGTTCATTTTTCTTTTATGTTACAAAAAATTTGTAGATATATGTGGTTCAAATTTTATTATAACGAGATCTTTTGTTTGTACAAACCTTGTATAAGATCTACATCCAAATATTATTAGTTTTTTATATTTAGATTTTTTAGTAGCCGTGACAATTTGAAATTTTATGTAAAGTTAAATCTGATAAATATATAAATCAAATGGTTCAACTTTACGTTTTTTTTAAAGAAAACCAATTAATATATTATCAAATTAAAAATTACAATCGAAGCTACGCAAGAGAATAGCATTACATTTGAAAGCAAAGACTCAAATCAATGACAAATACCGGCGATGAAAAGATTGAAATACTAATAGTAGAATAAATTTGAACCGATCCGACGATAAAATCGTATTTTCCACCATTGAATCGAAATTTCAATAAATATTAGTCTCTTCAAATGGTTCAACTTTATTATGTTTTATACTTTTATATTTCGATTTTTCAACACATGAAGAATGCAACAAAATTAAAAGATTTAAATTGGACTCCTTCCCCCCACCTACTTGTCCTCTTCTCTGACTTTTCAATCGAATCTTTCTTTTTCAGTCTTTGTCCACATAATGCTATAAATTTGACTATATGTTATTTAAGAAATAAAAGTTTGACTACACTTTGGATTATTATGAAAAAACAAATAAATAAGCTAGATTGGCCATAATATTTTTGATATATGATATAAGAGAAATTAATCTAATAAGAAAGTGTTACGTTATGATTGGTTAGGTTCTTTTATTTAATTTTATCTAATATTCCGTTAGTTTTTTTTTTTTTTTTTTTTTTTTTTTTTTCTCTAACACACACTGCCCAAGTGGCCAAAGGAATTCGAACCCGGGACCTTGCCTTCGAGAAAGAACCCTCAGACCACTTGACCAACCCCTGTTGGCTCTAATATTGCGTTAGTTAATTGATCTTGAGTCATTCAGTTTAAACCACTTAATCTCCGATCTTGAGTCATTCAATTAAACCACTTAAATCTCCGTTCCGCGTCAGTTAATTAATCTTAAGTCATCTATACTATTATATTAAGCGAGAGACCCATTTGGTGTTATGAACTTTTTTTTTTCTTTTTTTTTTTTTTAATATAAATTATAGCCACATACTTTTACAGTTTTCTACTTAAACTCTTCGGGGCTTTCAAATTCTTTTTTTTTATTTCTTTTTATTTTTAAATTTATATCACTTATTTATCTTTACTTCTTTTTCCCCCCTAAATTTACATTATCTTATTTAATTTATTCGTCATAAAATTATAATTATATTAAAAATAATTATAAATCAAGTAATAACATAAAAATTTTAATTTATTTTTTTTTTGTTTGCACACACATTGGGTGTGCAGAGTTGCTAGTTTAATTTATTTATTGTGATGGACTCTTTTTTTTTTTCTTTTTTCTTTTTCTTTATTTTTTTATTTTTTTAATTTAAATTCTAGCCACTTACTTTTACAGTTTTCTGTTTAAACTCTTCTATACTCACGGGGGCCTCAAGTTATTTTCTATTTTATTTATATCACTTATTTATCTTTAGTTTCCTTTTTTTTTTTTTTCTCAATTTGAATTATTTTATTTAATTTGTTCATCATAAAATTATAATTATATTAAAAATAATTATAAATCCAGTAATAACATGAAAATTTTATTATTTTTTTTTTACACACACATCCGGTGTGCAGAGTTGCTAGTTATGAATTAAGGAGGTAGGGTGTGATTAAATGAGATTACAATTAGGTCAAATTATGATTTATTTAAAATAAATGTAATCTAATATTTCTGAAAGCCAAACCCCTCAAAAGGGAATATTATTGCAAACTGCAATTCCAACAAATTTGTAAGCTATTATATTAACATCACGTCTAGTAAAAAAAAAAAAAACGAACCCTAATAATAAGATTCGACTCCTTGAAGTTGAAAATTGTTCCTTCCAAGTTGATTTTAATCTGATCCGTGTGAAGTTCTGCAGTCGCCTTTTCTCTGGATTGAGAAGAACAAGTAACGACTCGGCGAAAAATTTCCTCGGAGAATCATAGAAAAAAAAAAAACTGAACCTAAAGAAACTAACTAAACTTCCATACGGAAGGGACACAAGTTTCATACGAAAGACATAAAACTTTCATATGGAAGATTCGAAAGAAAATATAACTTAAAAGAAAAAAATAGTGACACATATCGTCTTTGTACCAGAAAATCTAGGTAGATCCGAGAGAATAATAGTAGATCTGGAAGAGTGGCGACAAAATTGAGGAGATGACGATAGATCCGAGAGAGTGACAGCAAATCTGGGCAGATTTCGACGGAACAATGTGATAGGCTGACAGCGAAATAGAATTGACTCAATCCGGCGGTGAAGCAATGATAGTATTCTCCACCGCCGGATCGAAACTTCAATTGACTATATTGTCTTGAGTTTGAATAACGTAGATTGGGTTTTAGCCTTTGAGAGAGAGAGAGAGAGAGGCGTGTGATCAGCCTTTGAGAAAGTTTGAGAGAGAGAGAGAGAGGTGTGTTTTAGCCTTTGAGAGAGAGAGAGAGAGAGAGAGGCGCGTGATCAGCCTTTGAGAAAGTTTGAGAGAGAGAGAGAGAGAGAGGTGTGTAATCACGTAGATTAGGGTTTTAACATTTGAGAGAGTAAGAGAGAGAGAAAGAGAGACTTGTATATGAGGGTTATTCGTAATCTAACATTTCTAATACAATATTAATTGCAATTTCATTGAATCTTTTTCTACAATTTCAAGTATTAAACAAAAGATTGTTAGTTGTTAATTCAACTTATTTAAGCTAGTAAGCCAGATCGAAATTAATCACCAAAAAACAATCTTACATAATTAATACTTCCTAATCAGATTATATAATAAATCTTTGTATATTATCATAACTCAAAGAAAGAGTTGTACTTTAGAGTAAGAGTCGAGATTAATTTTAGTTTTCTAGATTATATAATGTAATGAATCGTCAAATCTCAAAGGGTTATACTTATAACTTATAAAAGTTGGGGTTACTTTTAGTATTCTAAATTTTGTAACCTAGATATTTAGTATGATCCGTTTTTATTTTCTAATAGGAGTTTATCTCAATAGAATCGGACAATTGAGTCAATTTTTTTGAGCGGACAGATCTAATATATATATATATATATATATATATATATATATATAAAGAATCATTTCATGCATTTGTTTAACTTTATTCGTTAGGTTTTTGGTACGGGACAAATATTAATTCCAGCAACAATAATTGCTTTAGGTTCAATATTTTCCTTTCAAATGAGAAAAATACACTTTGCTCCCTTGAATTACACCGATGCCTCTTGATGCCTCTTTTAACCTAATGAGTGAATAACTTTGATAATTCTATTTTAAATAATTAGATTTATCTAATTTGATGGGCTAAACTGTTAACGTATTGTCAACTAATCAACTAATTAAATTATTAGCCCAATATAATTTTATTATTGAAAGCAATTATCTTAACCTTTTACTATAAATATAAGTTAATAAAAATTTATTCATTTCTTCAAAAATTGTCCTGTGTTCATGATTAAAGAGTCAATAACTTAACCTTTAAGTTCATTTAATATAAACTTACATAATATAAATATTTAAAATTTGTGACACCCCGACTGTTCAACCGTACAGGTATGATATACGTGCGTGGTTTAAATTCATTAATTATGTAATATATGATTTAACTATCGTTTTATTTCTTATAATTTTCTTACTTGTCTTATTTGAATCTATTTGAACTTATGTGAATCTTGATTATATTGGAATTTATGATAATTTTGGATTTGAACCCAACACCTTTTGAACCAAACCAATTGAACCGGGAAACCTTGAACCGAACCGAATCCCCTTGAACCGAACCGGTCCAAGACTTAAAGCCTTGAACCCATTCTTCCTTCCATTTTCACGTAATTAACAAGAGGAGAAGGAAGAGAAGCTCCACACTTTGCTCCAAGCTTTGTTCAACCTTGAATCATCATATCTTCTCCATTTCTTGATCAATTTCCGACCCGAAATAAGTTTCGAACTCCCCACGACATCCTTCATCTTTCTACCGATTGTCTTCTCTTGGGTTGGAGTTGTTGTTTGAGTTTGTGACATATGTGAATAGTAAGGGTTCATGCCAAATTTGTAATATTTGCTTCTTGGTTTGTTTAGCATGAGTTGTGACTTCAATTATGAGTTTAATATGATCTTCTTGTGCATTTAATTCTTGGTTTTGGGTTGGAGATTTCATTTATGGCTTGATGCATTTATTATGCTTGGACCTTCATGAATTGGGTTTGTGAATTTTGGAACTTTGTTGCATGATTCATGGTTATATATGCATACATTAGTGTATTTAGCATGTTAAGTGTTGAGCTTGTTGCATTTATTGGACAAATTTTGGTGTTTTGGAAGTTTTGGTTCGAACCCCTGTTTCTCGCCAGTTTTTCGCTCCAGAAGCGATCCAAACGGGCGTTTGGTACCCTAGTGTATTTTGAAAACGCCCGTTTGGGAAGCCAAAATCGTCACAGAAGGGTATGACACGGGCGTTTGACCGTACCTTAATATCACGAAACGGGCGTTTCGTAGGTTGCTGTAAGAAATGTGATTTTTCAACTTTTGTGGTTCGATTCCTTTGCTTCCGAAATACTTCTATATGTCCTTTTGAGTGTTAATTTGCTACTTTCATGTTCCGTTCTTGCCGTGTGCCTTGTCTATGCATAAGCTTGAATTTCTATGCCTTTGTTTGAACTAACATGATTAATTTGAATTATTTGTGGCTTGATTGATATAAGGTTCCAAGATATGAATCAATATGACTTAATTGACTTGTTTATGCATCTCATTTTGCATCCTTTACATTCATAAACATTGCCGAGCGTCATATTTGGTTCATTTTGAGTCTAAGTCTCGGGTCTTGCCTTGTTTTGTTTCAGAGCCTCTTCCAGTCGTACCAGAGCCCGAGGTTTAGGTGCTCCTTTGTCCGTTCGTTTTGGTTCCGCTTCTTTTGCTTCAAGGTGAGGGTTAGGAGTTTTGTATAGTTATGAATCCTATGGCCTAATGTGAAGTTTTCTTGCCCTGCATGCGACTATATTATTTATTATATAGTTAAGTACGAGTGTTTAAGATATGATTATGAATTTATGAATCCCCCTTCTGAGTTTTCGAAATTGGTATAAATATGAGCATAGGTAAGCTCATGATTTTGAACCCTTGGTACGTTTCATTTGAATCTAGCGAGTTGTGCCCTGAAAGATGGGATTATGGTTTGATTTAGAATTCTTGGGCCCCAGAGGTGTGGATAAGGGAGACCCGTTGTGGCCGTTGGGGTCACCGATTATCACCCCTGTGCACACGCTCCTTTGAAGTTCCGACGCGCGACTCTGAGGGAGATGGAGAAGACGTGGTTCTTTGAGCCCTCGGTGAATAACCAGGGAAGGCATATCGTAGGTTAGCTACCCCGTATGTATTTGAATCAATATAGGTGGAGAGGGTTTGACTCCCGAACACCAAGGAGATGTGGTTGGATTTGAATTTATGAATTCTTTGATTTTTATTTGATTCCAGGAGTTGAGGGAGGTCCGTACTCACCGGACGTTTGTTTCCTTTTGTATTGGTGATTATGAATCGAGTTGGAATTTCGTTTATGGATTAATATGTATCTCTTAAGAAATGATTTGGTATGCAAAACCCTAGCTCGGTTCATGATCGACCCCATTTGATCCTATGCTCTGCTCTATATGTATTTATGGTGTGGGTGTGCGTTTAGCCCCCTCACTCAGTCGAGTTTTGACTGACCCCTTCTTTTTCCCACCTTAGTGCAGATTGGCTCGAGCTAGGCGGGGAAGTGCGTCGTCTTGTCGTACTAGCTTGTTTAGGTCGAGTTGCATCATATTCACTTTTATTTTGGAGATACTTGTACTCATACTTATGTTTGTATTTGGATACCTTGTTACTGTTATTATTTTTGGCCCGGTGTGACATTGTATATTTATTTGCTTATGTGTTGATCTTGGTATTGCTTCCGCATTCTCGTTTGTTTGTTTTGCGCGCTCTGTACGGTTTTAGCCCCGCTTAGCCTAGTGTGTGAGTGCAGGTCCCCGTTCGCTTGGACTTGGATTCATGTATGGACTTCTATTCCATATGTGGATTCGGGTTTGGGTGCGGGGGATGTGGATGACCCACGCTCGGGCGTCACAAAATTGACAAAGTTAAAGCTCAAGTGACAAAAAATAAAAAAAAACTTAATTATATTTAACTCCCTCCCTCTAGAATTTTAAGAGTAACCTGATTAACAATTTTTATTGCAGGGCGTAAGTTCTAATTCACAAATATTTCTAAAAATATTAATTCATCGTGTCTTATCGTACGAACATTTCCCACGTAGAAAATTTCGAAAAAAAATCGATATTATATCGTGTTCGTATTGGTAGGGTTGAAGTTTTAAATTTGATAATTTAATTAATTCAGTAAGCTTGATTAGTATAAGTCATTCCCACGTGCTATTTGTGTAATGAAATTGCTAACATAATGATAAAATGGGATAAAAATGGAAATTGATATAACAGTAACAAAAGTCTGCAAATACAAGTTCAGAAACTGAGATGGGAAAGAGATGAAACAGAGGAAGATGAGAGACTAGAGACAACTAATTTCTTGCTCCAAAAGTGAGCTAACAACCACAATATAACGTGCACAACAAATGACCAAGCAAGCATAAAAACATCAGCATCACAATCCTAAGGAAAAGGAATATTTTCCGTTAGTCTGCTCCATGATCTGCACAGGTATTGGTCCCCTCATTCAGCTGATATTGGCGTGCCATTTCCACCATTGGATCAGATGCCAAATCAACGGCTGAGCTACTCTTCTTCTCCATTTGAATTACAGCTTTTGGATTTCCCTTCTCAAGATCAACGATGGAGATGCAAACCCCTTTAAGTGCTGTGACGTCGTTTCTCTTCACATCTTTAAATACAATCCTACGGTCCTGATAGAATTGCATCCAACGGTCTACATTCAAACTTCCCAAGTCCGCCAAATTAATCAAGAACATGACATTACCCTCCCCCTTTTCAGATCCTTGTCCACAAGGATCAAACTCAGGAAATTTCCTTGCAATCATGTTATAATCTTCCCATGTTGCCTCTTCAGGACTAGAGTGAATCCATTGGATCAATAGCTGTGGAACTGGGCGGTTATTTCTGGGGATAAGTCTCCTTTTAAAGACAGCAGCAGGGTAAATCTTGAAAGCACCATTGTCTGCCACCTCCGGAAGCTCAGAGCTGGTAAAATGTTTGCTTCCCACTTTTTTCTTAAGCAGCGACACATGGAAAACGGGATGTACTTGACTTCTTGCTGGAAGAGCTAGCTTATAGGCAACTGAACCAATCCTTGCTGTAACTTGATATGACCCAAAGTATCTTGGAGCCAACTTAAGATTCTTCCTCATGGCCACAGAAGTCTGCCTATACGGTTGTAACCTCAAATAAACCATATCCCCTACCTCAAAGGTTCTCTCATATCTCCTTTTATCAGCATAAGATTTCATCCTGTTTTGGGCAGATTCCAAAACCTCCTTCAACATAGCATTGAATTTGTGCCTTTCTTGAATAAAACTGTTAACATCAACACTTTCACTTGAATCATATGGGCCCAAAATATTCTTGCTAGGAGGGTACCCGTAAAGAGCTTGAAATGGAGTGATCTTCAAGCTAGAGTGGTAATTGGTATTGTACCAATATTCAGCTAGGGATAGCCATTTTTTCCATAACTTAGGCTTGAGATGGCACATGCTTCTGAGATAATTCTCCAGACATTGATTAATCCTTTCAGTTTGGCCATCGGTTTGGGGATGATAAGCCGTTGACATTAAAAGAGATGTTCCCAGCAATCTAAACAACTCTTTCCAAAACTTGCTTGTAAAGATTTTATCTCTGTCTGAAATGATAGTGTGTGGCATGCCATGTAGTTTATACACATTATCCAGAAACAATTTAGCTATGGATTCAACAGAATAAGGATGTGACAAAGCAAAGAAATGGCTGTACTTACTGAATCTATCCACTACAACCATAATGGCATTCTTTCCTTCAGAATTTGGAAGACCCTCTATAAAGTCCATGGATAGATGAATCCAGGCCTGTTCAGGTACAGGTAAGGGTTGAAGTAAGCCAGGGTACTTCACATTCTCATACTTCACTCTTTGGAAAATGTCACACTCCTTCACCCAATTTTCTACATCTTGACTGAGTTTAGGCCAGGTGAACATGGATTTAACCCTCTGACAAGTACCACCAATTCTAGAATGGCTTCCAAGTGAAGTGTCATGCAATGATTTAATGATCTTCTGTTTAAGTTCCATATCATTGCCTACACAAATTTTTCCTTTCTTCCTTAGCAATCCTCCACTCATAATGAACTCAGGAAAAGCATCGTGATCCACTGTCTTAGCTTGCAAAATATGTGAATAGATAGGATCATTCACATAGGTGTTACTAACCTCTGTTACCCAGGCAGGAACCACTAAAGACACAAGATTGCACTGAACAGAGGAGTGACCAACTCTTGATAGAGCATCAGCAACCTTATTTTCAATACCTTTCTTGTATTGCACCTCATAATCAAAACCCAAAAGCTTTGAAATCCACCTCTGTTGCAGAACTGTACCCATCCTTTGCTCTAGCATATGTTTTAGACTCTGCTGATCTGACTTGATAATGAAGTGGTTTCCTTGCAAGTAATGTTTCCATTTGATTACAGCAAGCAAGATTTCCAAGAACTCCTTTTCATATACTGATAACCCCTGATTCTTCCTCCCCACAGCTTTACTCAGATAAGCTATTGGCCTGTTTTGCTACATCAATACTGCCCCTATTCCCCCCATGCTTGCATCAGCTTCCAGCACAAAAGTTTTATTAAAATCAGGTAAAATGAGCACAGGAGTTGTAGTCACAGCCTTTTTGAGTTTTTCAAAGGCATCCTGAGCTGCATCACTCCACTTGAAGCTGTCTTTTCTCAGCAAATTTGTCAATGGTTTACTGATCAAACCATAATGCTGAATAAATTTTCTATAATACCCAGTGAGTCCTAAGAAGCCCCTTAACTCCTTCACATTTTTTGGTATTGGCCAATTCACCATACTCTGAATCTTCTCAGGATCAGTGGTAACTCCAGCTTCAGAAATGATATGGCCAAGATAATCAATTTGCTCTTTCCCAAAACTACACTTCTTCATCTTAGCATACAATTTATGTTCTCTCAATAAAGCAAAAACTATCCTCAAATGATTCAAATGATCTTTCCAAGTTTTGCTATAAATAAGGATATCATCAAAGAAAACAAGTATGAATTTCCTTAAATGTGGGAAGAATATGTGGTTCATCAAAGATTGGAACGTGGCTGGTGCATTACACAACCCAAATGGCATTACCAGGAATTCATAGTGTCTATTATGTGTTACAAAGCTAGTCTTTGAAATATCACTGTCTCTCATTCTGATTTGAAAATATCCAGATCTCAAGTCAATCTTAGAAAAGTACTTTGCCCCATATAGTTCATCTAATAATTCATCAATAATTGGGATTGGAAAATTATGCTTAATAGTTAAGGTATTTAGATACCTGTAATCCACACACATCCTCCAACTGGTGTCCTTCTTTTTGACAAGCAAAACAGGTGAAGCAAATGGGCTTTGGCTGGCCTGTATGATCCCTTCTTCTAACATTCCTTTCACTTGTTTCTCAATCTCATCCTTCTGGGCATGAGAGTATCTGTATGGTGCTTGTTTCTTGGGAATTGCCTCAGGTTTGAGGTCAATGTGATGTTCAATCACTCTTCTTGGAGGTAATGTTTTTGGCTCCTCAAAAACATCTGAATATTGCTCAATTAATTTCTGCAATGGTTGATCCTGAGTATCTTTATCTGATGTTGCTTCAGATATTGCAAAAATGTGTCCAAACATACCATCAACACCTTCTTTTATCCATTCTTCAACTGTCACAGCTGAAATCATTTGCAGTTCCATAATGGGTGAGTCATTTTGTTCATTGATATACTTGAGATTAATCCTCTAATCACCTTGTGATACTGTGATGTTTTTGTTCTTGTAATCCAAGCCTATGGGACTGTGATCATTCAACCAATCTCTTCCAATCACCAAATCACAACCTCCCAGTTTTAACACCCTTACCGGAAAACTGAACTCATGGCCCTCAATATTCCATTTTAAATCTGGGAATATCACCCTACTGATCATCTTTCTCACATCTGCCACTTTGACCAGCATTGGAGTAGTGTATTCCTTCCTAGATTTTAATCTCTTTGCCAATTGTTCATCAACAAAACAGGCAGCACTCCCACAGTCTAACATCATCAATATAGACTGATCTTCCACCTTGCCTCTGAATTTGATCATGTGTGACTTCTTAGTGACGGTAATTGCATGAAGAGAGACAGTCATTTCCTCATTATCAAATATCTCTTCAATCAATATCCCAGCATTGATTAGATCATCCTCTCCTGGATCTCCCTCATCATCCTCAGGCATAATGATGAACAATTGCTTCTGCCTGCACTTGTGACCAGAAGTATAGACCTCTTCACAGTTATAACAAAGGTTTTTCTCCCTTCTTGCCCTCATCTCAGCTGCTGTCAAGAATTTTCTCTGAGCAAATGGATTTCCACCATTACTCCCTCTGTTATTGTTGTTAAAATTGGCTCTGGTGTTTTGATTGTGATTAGTAAGCTTAAGAGCTGGCCTGGTAACCATCTGTTTGTTGTTGTTACTGGCCCGTAAGACAATAACATTGACAATTACTTTCTGTTTCTTAGCCATACTGATGACATCTCCCAA
Source organism: Lantana camara (assembly GCA_037501455.1). Taxonomy (NCBI): domain Eukaryota; kingdom Viridiplantae; phylum Streptophyta; class Magnoliopsida; order Lamiales; family Verbenaceae; genus Lantana; species Lantana camara. The sequence continues at coordinate 117,527,154 of CM074857.1, forward strand.
ATTCTGAGGTTTCAGTAAGAACACATTGGCCTGAATTTCCTCTTTAAGGCCACATACAAATGCAGCAATATAATATTCCTCCGTCAAATTTCTACAAAATAAAGACACCTCAGACCTTAATTCCTCAAATTTTATCAGATATTCATCCACATAACCCGTTTGCCTAAGTTTATGGAATTCCCCAACCACCATCTGCTTATCCACCACATCAAATCGGCCCAAAACCGCATCTATCAGTTGATCCCAAGTTAAGTGTGGTGATGCTTCTTGTAAGCTTTGTAACCATGTTTCCGCATACCCAACAAAATAGATAGAAGCGAGAGTTACCTTATCAGACTCTGGAACCGTAGAGATCAGCTTGAAATATTTATGAGCTTTGCGAATCCATACTCGCGGGTTTGTGCCATCAAAAACAGGAAACTCCACTCTGTGCACTGTAGATCCTCCCCCTTGTAAGGAATACCCACTGTTGTGACTCCCCGGAAACTGGGTTTCACTATTATGAGGGGTATTGTTCACATGATGTTGAGGAGTAGTGACTACAGATCCACTCCCTGCTCTGTTGATGCTGATAGCCCATCTCCAAGAATAGATTTGTTCTTGTTGTAAGCCTGCATCTGCTCAGCAATTGATCCCACTTGGGTGATGAATTTTTTCAGATTCCCAGATATATCATCGATCTTCTTCTCATTCACCAGTCTCATTGCCTTTTCCTCCACTAAAATTCCTTCCTGCTTCTTTAACATATCATGAAGGTCTTTCGATCGTAAACCTTCCACCATGGCTAGAGGTCCGTACGGTCCGCCTGGCTCTGAGATACCACTTGTAACAGGAGAGCCCATCCCAAAAGACTAGTCTGAAAGGAGAGAGAGCCCATTTGGCCTATAAACCCCACACTAATTGCCCATACAATCGATGTGGGACAAGTCCCATACCTTGCAATTGGTCCAGGGTCATGACAATCGACCCCCCTTAAGGGCCAACATCCTCGTTGGTCACGGCTACGTTGGTCACGGCTAGCTCCTCTAGGCCACCACTCCGAGGCGGCTCTGATACCAATTGTTATAGACCAAACAGGAGAGCCCATCCCAAAAGACTAGTCTGAAAGGAGATAGAGCCCATTTGGCCTATAAACCCCACACCAATTGTCCATACAATCGATGTGGGACAAGTCCCATACCTTGCAATTGATCCAGGTCATAACAATTTGTTAGGACAAAATCAAGAAAAAACAAATTCGTATTGCTATTTCTGGGCATTTTTTGGTGCCATTTTTATAATATGTGTCAGTGTCACCATTTGTCTAAACATGTGGAAAAATATAAATAAATTGGTAGGCCCAAAAAGGTGAGAATGACCACCATTTCTACTTGGCCAAACATTTTGGTATTCCTTTTGTGAGATTTTTCGTAAATTTGAAGTTAGGTGGCACTCAAAAAGAAGAAATTAGTCATTTTTAGACAATTTTTTTTATACAAATAATTTTATAACCTTATGGAAAATGTTTTTTATTTGAAAATAACATTTTATGACGAACCTCTGATAACATTCGATGAATCTTAAACTGACTTGAAAATTCTCATCGAAATTTCTTTTAAACAAATTCTACGATCAAACTCTCCGACGATTTTCCAACAAAAAATTATATTATCCGAAATAAATTGGTTGCACTTAAATTTTTGGCAAACTTATATTCGGACGAATGTACAGGCCAACGTAGTGACCAAAACTTCATCGCTCTTTCATGAGAATTTTGTTAGAAAGTTAGTAGCTAGGAGAAGAGTAAAATTTTATGAGGTTCGTTGGAATTTTATCGTAGCATTGAAAATTAGCCAATAAAAAACATTCATTTGAAAAGTTCTTCGATAATTTGACTGTTTTCTGATAGTACGAAATAGGAACACTGAAAACTTATTATCTTTTGCTATTTATATAATACTAATTCTACGTCGTGTATAGAATTAAATTTTAAAGTTAGTGTAGCACCCGCACGGTGGGTCACCACATCCCCGGCACCAAAGTCCGATCCACATACGAAATGGAGAGTCCGTACATGAACCAAACAGTGGCGAACGGGAGACTGACAAACTCACACCTAGGCTAGGCGGAACTTAGACCCTGAAAGCAAAACTCAAACCACAACAAGAATGCGGAAGCGAAACAAGCCATGCAATAATCAAAACATTCATAAACAGTTGACGGGTTCAACTAGCATAAATACCTAATCCCGAATATCAAACAATAATCATAAATCCAACGGGTTCAACTAATCCAAGCAAACCTGTCCTAACCTGTCCCGAAGTATACATATCAATTCATAATTAAATTCTGGATATCATATTCAAACATACTTTATACATAAGCCGAATTAAAGAAATGCGAATGCAAGACAACCTACTAGACATAGACTCGAGAACCAGACTCCAAAGGACAGACACACTCCGCCTAGCCCGAACTCCAAGCAAAGCCTACAAACTAAAAGTAAAAAGGGAGGGGTCAGTCTTAACTCGACTGAGTGAGGGGTTAACACACTCACCCTATATATATAAGAGCAAAGCAAGTATCAAACTCATAATGTTCATGAACGCGGGGATAGTTTTTGCACACTAAATCATTTTCCGTGATATATATACATATAGGGTTTACTTAACAAAAGCAAATTAACCAATTTTAACTTACCGAGCAAACTTAGCAAAGCCTATTAAATCTTAACATAATCAAAACTTAGCTTATCTTATAAAACTCCCTTTTAATTTAAATTAGAATCTATCCCCGTTTCATAAACCTTAACAGGACATACATATCATATCATATAGAACTCGGCGGGTACGAGCTCCGACTTCCCCAATCTCCTCATAACATATCATATCAGAATCAAAACAGAAAACTTACATACATATCATATCATAACATCCTCAACTCCGGGTGATGGAAGGGTTTATACGCCCAAACCATCCATACAAACGAGGGGAGCGCCTTGCGAGTACTCAAACCCTCAGGATTCCTTCCCTCACCAAACCTCCTGGTGAGTTTAGGGGTGATCCTCTGCAAACATATGGAGACTATGCACAGGCTTAACCTCGACGGCCCTATGCCGTCCCGAAGGCTCCTTACCCATAGCTCCGGGGCCCAACATACACATATCATATCATAACCCACTACAACAGAGACAGACAGACAAAACTTATATATGTATAGGTATACATACCACTTCCGTTTCAATCAAACTCGGTCCTTGCCAACTTGGCTCATGAGAAGTATACGGTTAGAAGCATAGCTTCACGTGGCAAAACATAATAAAACATTCCAAATCAAGCATACATAGGCTCGTACATTGCTTAACATTCTTGTAAACTCGAGGCATATTCAACAAATACATATTTCACACTTATGTATATACATATAAGGCTTATTAAATCACATGCAATCAAAATCGAGCACATTGCAATAAGGTGTAACTATATCCTAACCTCACCTGACACCGAAGAGGCCGAAGACACAACAAATGATCCACCCCGGAATCAACACGGCCAACAAAACACCACCCCGGGTGTACCTGAACAAACTGAATACAAAACAGGACTTAGACACGTGAATGAACCAAACAAACGCACGGCGTATGCTTATGATTGGCATGAAGTCATGGATCACGTATACACGCATAAAATACTCAATTTTTTAATATTAAAATACCATTCAAGCACCAAACATAGCATATAATGCGAATTTATATCGAAACATGCAATACAACTAAGATATAAATCAATAAGCGGCAAAAGAAATCAATTAAAAGCATAAAAAACCCAAAACCACACACTGGACCACGGGAAGGGCCGTTCCCAGACACAAGGCAAAACGGAAAGGGCCGTTCCCACGAGCACTGCCCGGAAGGGCCGTTCCGGCCCGAAGAACAAAACGGGAAGGGCCGTTCCCATACGCGGATGGGAAGGGCCGTTCCAATACGCGGATGGGAAGGGCCGTTCCGGCCCCAAGGCCAAAACGGGAACGGCCGTTCCGGACCGTCCTGCTCACCAAAACAGAGCAGAAGCAGCAATGGCGTCGGGAGCCAACACCACCACACTCACACAGCCACAACCAACAACCAAATCATGCAAAATTAACACAGTAAAGCATATATAACATATATGACACATAATTACACTTAAGAGCTCAAGAAACGAGCTTAAACACGCCAAACCCCCGACCCACTACTATTCATCATCTTCCCCAACAAAGCACGTAGACACATATCCGAGCCACGAAAGAGACAATAAAATAAAGCACGTAACGAGAGGGTCACAAATCTTACCTTAGGTCGTTGATCGGACGGTTGGATCTCCCAAACCCGAGCTCAAGGCTTCTTGGCCAAAAAGGGGGAAAAGCTTCTCTTCCTCTCTTCCTTGTTGTTGCTGATCGATCAAGTGAGGAGGGAAAAAGCTTGGCCCTTTTAGGGCCGGGCAAACGGGTCGGTTGAAACGGGTAGGGTCAAACAGTATCCGGTCCAAACGGATCGGATTTAAAACGGTGAGGCTATCAAATGGCTTTAGAATTTAAAGGGTTAATTCATTGAATCCGAATCATCGAAACAAACTCAACGATTGGGTGGGAATTCGAATTCGAATTCCCGAGCTCAAATAGCCACGAAGGCTCAAACGTCCTAAATATAATTAGGTCCCTAAATTGCAAATATTGGACAATTGAGTCCAAGACATTTAATTAAATTCTAAAGCACACATAATTAAAATAAATATCACGTTGACACGTAAGCATGCTAAAACACATATTTCACAAAATTACTGAATTAAACTCTCTCGTGACGCCGTACCTGGAATGCCGAAGAGGCGGGGCGTCACAGTTAGCACCAACAATACTTTGATATTTATATAATATAAATATTTTACAATACTTTTAAATACCTAACCATAATAAAAGGATCTAGACTACTCGAAGATTAGTTAAAGGTGTCCTACATAGTTCGTGATATAGTAGGATGAATACTTAGAAAATCTCATGTTATCCATTAATAAAACAGTGACAGGTCACTTTGTAACTTGAATATCACATCATCAGCCTAAGAAAATCAAAGAAGAAAATTATAATTAGTTGACCCAATATTATTATATAATATGATCAACTTTTGGGAAATATCATTCATTATCATGCTTTGTGACTCACTTTTTCTTTCTTTGTTTTTTTCTTTTTTCTTTTTAGTTTTTAGGTCCCCTCCACTTAGACTACAACCCCAGGGATAAGCATGGGCTGTTTGGTCCACATGACTATATTATTAACGAAGACTTTACAAAATTAAGAATTTGTTAATATTCTCAAATTTTAATCACAATATATTTGTATTATAATTTAGTGTGGATTATTAGTACGTATATACGAAAATGTTAGGTCACTCAACTAACGTAAATGTTTATTTTAATCTTTTAATTATTCCCAATTTGTTTAATAATAATAATAATAATAATAATAATAATAATATAACAATTAATATTTAGTTCTATATTCATTTGTTTGGAGTTGAATGGACATGAATCTAAGGTGTAACTGCATTATTAGATACTCGAATATAAAATTCTGATTTAATTAACGTACTACCAATGATTGAATTACACTATTATCTTGAGAGATTGAGTGTGACAAAAAATATTTTAAAAATATTATGGTGATTACTAAACGTAATTCTTATAATTTACCTTTAATGTATAGATATAGAAATATTGATAACATAAATCTCGATTTTCATGATGATTTAGATAGTATTTCTGTATTTATTTTTCTAAGACGGTTTGGAATTATTTAATATATTTTATTTATATTTTTGCAGATGCGGGTTCTCAATAAAATTTCCTTTTATTTTTGTTAAAAGAAAATACACTATTTCATATATTATATATCTTTTCTTATATCTTCTCACATTGAGAATATCGTTGTTTAATTTGTTATGATTAAGATCATAAACTTTAGTGAAATAGAAAAAGGTAATATTGAGTATACATATAGACAGAGACGGAGCTAGAATTTAACATAAGGAGGGCGAAAATTAAAATATTTAAAATAAAGGGGGCGAAATTTTAATTTGGGGGGACGAAAATATAATTTTTTCAAAATATACATATAAATTTAAAAAAAATTCAAAATTTAGGGGGGATGCATGCATATAGATAAACCATAAAGTAGCTTTAAAGGGAAACAATTAGTAGAATGCTTTATCCCCCGAGTTTGTGGACCAAAATGGTAGTGGCCGGTGTGGACATGCTAATAATTACTCATCACTTCAAGTCTTGAACTTACATCACTTTCTCTAAGTGGTAGTGTTTTTAGTCCTCCTCTCAAACTTCTTCCATGCGTGGCGCCCACACGTGCACTTTTTTTTATTGGAAATTCTTCTATAAATCGGGTGTTTTATCTAACGCATGAGTCAGACAATACTCGTCAAAACTAGATTTTTTTTATTTTTATTTTTTGCGTAAGTGTGATTTTGATCCGGAGTAAGCAAGAAATTTCTTGTTTTTTATGTACCTTTACATATATAGGAAAATTCTAATTCAAATCCGATTCAATCAAATCTTAACTAATCAAATGATAAGTGTATTATAGTAGCCATTTAATTAGTTATATTATCTAAATTTTTCATCAACCACATGGTAAGTTAATTATAAGTGTAAAATATTCAACCCCTTATTCAATCAATTTGGTTGAATCAAGCTCAGGCTAGAAACACGTATGAGGAAGTTTTCTAAATATTCCAGTTGGAAAATACAAGTTTAAGAGATTGATGGAAAATAACAATAATTATTATAACTATTTAACTAGAAAAGTGCTATTTCTCTTATAAGAAAAACTTTCAAGAGTAATCATAATTATAATCTCAATCATCCTCCACATCATTGTGGAAGGAAGGCCGATCGAATGATCGAAACGTGCCTTTTGTGGTAGGTATATCTTCAAAATGGACCTTAACCAATTCAATTCCCCTTGATGAGGATCGTTTATGCAGCTAATGACGGTTTTTAGTGCATACATAAGAAAATATTTATCAGAGAAGGTAATTTTAGTAGTCATGCATAAACCCAAGTTCTCATACTGCTGCAAATCACCAAATACCTCACTAATCAAATATTTTAATTTATACTCTCCGTCCTATCCTCAATCGGAAGTGGTGAGCCCCGACTCTATTTCAACACCTCATTGCTAATTCTTATTTCTTTTTTCTTTAGTTCTATTCCTTAAATTTTTTCTTTTAATTTATCGGGAGAGTCTGATCAACAATATTAATTTCAATAACTTATAACCATTTAGGTTTATTATTATTATTATTAAATCGGGTTGATTTTTCAAACGTATCATATTTTCCTTTCTTTATTACGTTCGGCCGGGCAAATTAGACAAATTTCTCCAGTTTTGGTCAACTCTGTTGAGGGAAAATATTTTTCTTTTTCCTCATCGAAGAAAAGAAAAGATAAACTTGGGCCACGAATAATGCATAGTTTTTTTTTTTAAACTTTTAAAATTGATGAAGACATCATGCACATTAACAAGTAGTTGATATTATTTATTAGTCTACATAGCTATTCAAATTGTTTATTTTATAATGGAATAGAGTGCATTGACCATTGGGTCATTTTTTTTTTTAAATAATAAAATAGTATGAGGCGTATTTGTTTGAGATTAACAAAAGAAGTATTTGAGATTATGTATTTAGTGATAAATAATTTAGTGTAAATAATTAAAGAAAAAAGAAAAATCCATTTATGTATTCAGTGTAAATAATTTAAGCCTGGTACTGCATATACAGGCCCATTTGATGTGAGATATTAAAAATAAGAAATGGACTCCTACATGGAGTTAGGTGTAAGTCTGTAAGAAATCTAAAGATTGTTGAAACTGCAAACTGCAAAGGCCTAATTGGAGCCTTAGATACTAAGAGTTAAGAGAACCAAAAAGGAGATTGGAGATCACGATTAAGATCGTAAATGAATGACCGAAAATTCAATATTAGTTCGCATTTGAATTTTCCTATAAAGAATTATTACTTGCATCTGTTTAGACCGAATACTATCCATATCTGATTGGAGATATTCAAACAATTTTGCTCTCTTTAATTCTATGATAAGAAAACCGTGTCTAATCCATCACATCCACCGGACTCTTATTCTAATATGAGACCAAGATAAAAGTAAAATAAATAATTATATATGAATGATAATTATGCTCGTCCAGCATAATTAATTAAAATAAACCAATCTACATAAGTTAGCGGAAGCAATTTATAATTTCAACACTTATAAAAAAACTATGATCATTTCACCGGTATTTACCATTCATATTATTGCAACACGATTAGGGCTTCCCACTATCAATATTGACTGTATGTCGGTATCCCATCTTTCGGTCTAAAACGTTAGCTCAGTAGGCGGTTTTAGCAAAATAAACTCTAACCAAATGCCTATGTCTCGAGATAAGAACAAATAATACTTAATCCAATAAGGAATCAGGTGATACAATCCAAGTAAAATAAAGCTAACCCTAATCTGTACTCTATAAATATACCTTTAGTGATTTGACAATTCATTATGTAATAGGGACAATTATATTTAGGGCCCATGAGGTTGTGCATTGGAAGGATACAATGGTTAGCTTGTATGATGGCGATCCAGATAAATCTAGTATCATTGACCTTCTTGCTGCTGTTAGGGATTTATTTCATTTCGATTTGAATGATGACTCTTATAAGCTCATTGCTTCAACATTTGGAGGTAGGGGAAGAATGAATGTGGTGAATGATAATGATGTCCTTAGAATGTTTGAGTTGAATCAAGATATATGAATCTGTTTTTGATTTACATGTTGTCTCTAACTCTAATGAGCCTATGGTGAATACTGTCAATGTGAATGTGGATGCTTCAATTAACATGGAAAATGTTGATAATGTTGCTGTTGTTGGTCATGGAAATGTTAGTAAGGGTGGGGGCAGTAACAATGCAGCTAGTAGGAGCCGGGTAAGAGGGAAAAAACAAGTTGAAACTAAATCTAAAGGCAAGAAAACTGACAAAGTTAGGTGTGCAAAGGGTAAAAAACAATCTGTTGGGGATGGTAATGATTTGGTTGAAGAAGATGACTGTAATTCTGATGATAGCCTGCATATTCCTGAAATTGACATTGATAATGAGGATAATATTGATCTTGAAGCTTCAAATGACTCTGATGATATGTCTAATTACGAATCAGATGATCATTGTGAACCTGAAAATGTGTCTGATGAAGAATTTGATGATGACCCTCTTAAAGGGACCTTCAATTATCCTGCTGGAGAGTTTGATAGTGAGAATGGGAGGGTTTACTTGAGGGTGGGTCTGTACTATAAAGATGTTTATCATTTAAGAAGAAGGCTGAAGGACTATGTAATACAAGAGGGTTGTAACATGATTAGGAGGAAAAATGATTTGAAGAGGGTCACGATTGAGTGTCAGAATTGGGGCTGTGATTGGAGAATGCATGCTTCTGTTATGTGTGATAAAAGAACTTTTCAAATCAAAACATACAATGGTCTTCATACATGTCTAAGAAGTGATTGTACTAAGGAGGCTAGTATAGACTGGATAGCTAGTAAGACGGTGAATTGGCTTAGGAAAACCCCTCATCTTACTCCAAAAGACATAGAGGCAAAGTTGCAAAAGTACAACATCAACCCCAAATACATGCAGATTTACAGAGCAAGGTTAAAGGCAAGAGATGAGATAGAGGGAAGTCACACTAAATCCTATGGCAAACTGCCCTATTATGCTAAAATTGTTCAACAATTCAATGAGTGCAGTGTTGTTTACATAGTTCCATATTCTTTCTCACATTGAGTTTTAGTTATTAAAAATACTGTGTTGCAGCAAACTGGTGAGCAAAGGATGAATAATACAGGATATGAAAATACAGACCAAGATGATCAATGGGATGAATCACTGTTGGATGAGGCATATGCAAATATGGATGCATGTGAAGCTCAAATGGATCAGGATGTCCACTTTGATAATGATGTACCTGGAATGATGACAAACGAAACAAAGAACACATCAGAGCTAAATTCACCTGATGCAGGTATAGTTTACATGTAATTGTGATGTTTACTTAGTCAACTGTGATTGTGATGTTTACTCTTTCTAACTGTGTCAACTGTAATTGTCATGTTTAAACTTATTATGATAGTAAACTATAATTGTAATGCTTAAACTTGTTATGATAGTAAACTGTAATTGTAATGTTTGAACTTGTTACAATAGTACTGCTGGGTGGTGGGCCCAGAACAGCGGTCCGGGACCACATTTTAAAATTTTATTTATAATACAATATTAAAATATTTCTAAAACATTTTAATACAATAGCGGAAGACTAGCCGGATCTACTCAAGTATATATATGCAATTGATAATAAATTTTAAATCACTTAAGCAGATAAATATCTAACATGCAATTAACACTTAAGAGCGTATAATTTATCATGCTTAAAATAATATAACTGAAAAATATTACTATACTGCAAACATGGCTATCTAACGGCATTTTTTCAGCTCCCGAATTCACCTCCCGAGAACCCGATACCCGATCTCCTCGTGAAACCGGTAGAGCTTCCCTACAATAACCCCAGAGAAACCCTCGGAGTGTGGGCTCCGAAAGTATTTCTCTAAATACTTAGAGAAAATAAAACTTTAAACTAGAAAACCCTTTTCAGGGTTTAATCTCCCGAAATTAGACGTTTTATATATAAACACCTAATTAAAATTAATTCCAAAATAAATCGGAGTTAACTAGGAGAAAAGGGATACGGTTTCAAAGCCGAGAGCTGAGCCAAAACCTCTCCCAAAGTTGTGAATGAAAAATGAAGGGCCAAGACCCCTATTTATAGGGGAAAAACAGAGGGTAAAATGGTAATTTCACATCTCACTTGCATATGTAACTTGGACACAAAAACCGAGATGACCACGTTGAAGATCTCAGCACCACGAGTCCAACGCCGCCGGCCGCTCACCGATCCGATGCCTCACGCGCGGCCACAAGGTGGCGCGTGTATTGCACCTTCGGCTAGGGTTTGCTCATGACGTGGCCGATTCTGATTCGGCCACGTGTCCGGGTCCGTCCTGCCCGAATCCGACCCGATCCGTTCGAACCGGGCTTGGCCGATCCGTTTACCCGTTGACCCGGCCCGTTTTCGGACCAAATCTGGACCCTCCAACTCGATGACGTGGCGCGATTTGGACCTTCCATTTGACGCGCCATGCGGCGCCCTGTCAGCGTCAACTGGGGCCCAATCCGGTGACGTGTCGTGACACGTCAGATGCCACGTCAGCAAAAAATGCCACGTCAGTAATTTTTTTATTTTTATTTTTATTTTCTCCAAAATAAAATTTCGGGCACTTCCAACTCTTTGAAACTTTGATTTATTTTCTTAAAATAAATCCCTTGGCTATTTTCAAACACTTTGAAAAATTCATTTCTCTTTCTCCTTTTAATATTTTCTCTTCAGGTTTTCAATTGGGGCTTGCAGGGGGACCTGCAGAACTAATTAATTTTAGCTTCAAACGGATTAATATATTATCATCTCATGATAGTAATTAATTACCGTTTAATAATATTTAATTCCACTAAATAAATATTGTTGCACTCTAAAATTAATTAAATTATTCACGAATTTCTCGATCTAGAATAATTTCGTATTTTACTCCTCCGTGTAGATATCCATGAAAAATAAATTGCAACTACTATCATTTATTTTTCATCTCAAATTTGAAATTTATTGATTTGCCTTAAGTTCAAATTCTCTGTATGTGAAACACATTCATCATACAACTTCGGTGACGTATCACGCGAAGTGCTTTGGCCAAAGTCTTAATTCGAACTTTTGCAAATCTATTTCAGGGATATCTTTTACCTTCCAACAAGGTCACAAATTCTTCGATCAATATGACTCTTTAGCTCATTTCATGTTGTCACCGAACATACAAAGTATTTTGGCCACCGTTGCAGAGACCTCACTTCGAGTATATTACAGTGACTAACACTATATGCCTAAAACCGAAATATTGTCAGGATTAAGAGTACAATGCTTCCTGAGATTTTATTCATTTTAGATAGTAGTATAAAATGAATAATCTCAGTGGTCTAGTTCGATGTTTCCAATCCTATTGAAAATCATCAACGTGTTATAATCGGAATCACCATTCCCTATGAAGAAAGACTAATCATCTTATATAACCACGTTATAGTCTTGATAAGAACATATTCTTATCTTACCGACTAGAACTTTAATGACACGTGATTTCGGTATTCCAAGTCTTTTCCTATGAAACACATTTCATATAAGCATACCACCACACGTCATTAATTATCAATATGTGAAATACTCACAACTCGCTGTATATTCAGTTTAATTAATTCAACAAATTGAATTTTCAGGGCACTATTCCCAACAAGTACACTATACTTCTGCTACTGGATCTTGTTATAATAGTAACTGTAATTGTAATGTTTAATTTTGCAGAACCAATTAGGAAGAAGAAGAGATTTTCAGTGCAGAAGAGATATAAGGAGAAAAAAATCCCTGGCCAAGGGTATTCAAATCAAGAGCCATCTGTTTCCCAGCCTCCAGCATCAAATACTTGCAGCAACACAGGGAAAGGAAAGGCAAAGATGTTGTTCTCTCAACCAACTAACACTGAGAAGATTATGTCAAAGTTCATCAAGGCTGAAGGTTTGCCATCCTTAAGCCAACCAACTACTTCTCATGGGGAAAACAGAGGGAGAAGGCAGATGCTTCTCAGAGACCTACCAACAAGAATCTGGACCTCACTGGATCACAATTCAAACGTTTATGGAAGTTCTAGAAGTTCTGGAGTGTTTAATTAAAGTTAACTTGGTCAATCTTAACTGAACCTTGAGTTTTTCTCTGAAATTGTTCTCTCTCATTTTGTCTGAAGTAGTCTGATATAATATTTTGCTAATTTGTGCAGTTTTTTGGGGGTTGAAAATTGTTGCTAATTCATTGTTGCCGCAAACAGTGACAGTGAAGTTGATGTTTGCTTATTCATTGTATTAGCACAAACAATGACAGTTAAGTTATGAAGTTAATTTATTCAAGGATGGACTGAACACATTGACATATTACATTAAGCAAACAATTTCATTACATGGATGAACAGGAAAATTGCTAGAAGACAAAGGTTAAAGATTACAAGCTTATATAACACCATTACATTAACTTTGACATCTTCACTGGGAATGGATCGGGTGGCTGCACTTGTCACTTCTTCTTAATGACAAAATGGTTCTTCAATGGGACGACACCAATATGAGAACCCATGCTCATTGCAAAAATAAAAAAGATTACCTTTGTTGGCATTATCCTTCTCAACAAATTTAATGTTTGTCCAAAGATTACAATTTGAAGCCCTACACCTTTCTTTTCGATACTTCAAAGCTGCTGAACGAGTGCTAACAGAGCTGCGTGAATTTGGCATGATTCTTGTGAATAAAATGGGTTAAAATGCATCCCATATATATATATATATCCCCAATCCCAATGGCTATAAAAGGCTAATTTACAGTAACTAAAAATAATACATACAGGTCCCTGAGATATGAATTTTCTTACAAAATGACTCCTTAACTAAACCACATCAACAATGTAGTCCCTGAGGGTATTTAAGTCATTTCGCCCACAAATAAAATATTCCAGAGAAAATCAGGGGTATTTTCGGAAATTCAAATTTCAAAATTAACTGAATACTAATGGCACCCAAGGACCTCAAACGGTTCGTTAGGATTAGGGGTCAATATGTAATTTTGGAAACAAGAGGAAATGATTTGTAATTAGGGCAAACCTCAGGGACCTAAATGTAATTGCCCCTATGTAATATGATATCTAGATTAGATAATTCATTATGTAATATGATACCTAGATTAATCTCTAGTTTACTACCATAATAGTTTGAGAAAAAGGGATTAATCTCTTTTATTCTATTTATTTGTTTATTGCGTTTGGCTTAAATGCATCAAATACATTAATACACATATATATTTATGTTGTTGATATACATAATTATATTTCGTCTACGTACACAAATAAAATTAACAATATAATATCATCTTCTAAATCTCACAAGGCCGACTTTTCTGCCAATCAACTTGGAATCTTCTTGGACTTTATTCCTATATTCTCCAAAGGAAAATTTTTTATAAAGAGAAGGCCGTTTGCAGCTCCCGATTAAAGAATCATAGGAAGGGCAGAGAAAGTAGGCCACTGAGAATCTCTCCGTCTTCGTGTTTGCCATCACCTTATGCTCCACACTTTTATATAAGTCGTTGCTCCAAGCCTGCACAATTATTCAATTCTTTTATTAATTAATTATGAAATTGTTATATTAATTATGATTTTACTTGTCAACTAACGTGAGAGTAAGGGACAAACATAAGGTGACAAGATCATTAGGGACGGAATGTTTGTTGAACACATTTGTTTTATTCAAATTTGGAAGGATTAATGTGACAAGGGTTTACGTTAATTTATTGTATTCGTTGTTGTCAAAAATATTGTGGGATGATTGACTATGTGTAGTATTTTAAGGGGTTCTTGACAAATTGGAACTTTTGGTGGTTAAACACCACAACAAGATGTCTAATTACAAGAACTTAAAAATATCCATTTTTTTTTACTTACAAAAATGAAAACTCCCTTAAAAATGTTTTAAAATAATTTATTGGGAGAATTAAATATAGTTATAATTTATTGGGAGAATTTAAAAAAAAGGGTCAAAAGATCTGTAGAGTATTTTTATCGACAACTTCACCCCATCCATAAAACCAACACCCTCCTTGTAGAGGAGAATTAGATATACTATCCCTTGAGGTTTTGGTTAATTACAATCGTCTTTGGTCGATAAACACCCCTATAAAAAGTTATATTTTGGGAACCTTGGTATTATTAATAATGACTGAAAGATGATAATTATTGCAGGGTATATATAGTATGTTTAATTAACCCTAGTTTATTAATAATTAGCCGGCTAATTAATTTGAGATGGTAAAATAATTGGCATATCCTAAACTATATGTAGGTACCACAAATTTTAATCTTCAGAAAATATTATAGTTTTGTTTTGTTTCTCGTAATTCTAATTTTTCTATTAAAAAAGACTTATAAGCTCTGATCACTTTTACCTAATACAAAATTGCAACTGAACTCTGAACTTCAACACAACTTCCATTTTTTTTTTTTTTGATCTAGTGCTTCATAACAACTTGAAAAGATGTCGGATCTTATTATTTTTTAATACTACAATAACTATTTACAAGATAAGATAAATTATTATAGCTTATAAACTGCAATAACTCTAAAGGGTAAGAATAATATTATTCTGCATGTTGTTATTATTATAAGCTCAAAAAGACATAATATTTTTCTCTAATCTTTTTTAAGACAAGGTCTAATTTAACTTCCCAAATTAAATAGATGAAGACTTTGAACATTAAATTGAAATTACATATAAATTAGTACCTGGAAAAGGTCACCAATGTTGACAATAAGTGCATCTTTGTTGGGGTTGACAGCAACCCATTTGGAGTCTTTCATGAGCTGAAGTCCTCCTACTTGGTCTTGATGAAGGATTGTCAAGAGATCACTGTCTGTGTGGGGCACCAGACCGTAGATTTCCGGGGACAATGGACATTGAGGGTACCGATTTAACCTCAGAAAACATGTACTCTCGTCGCAGCAAATCTTCTCTTCGAAATCCTCGATCCTGTGCCCTAAGTTGTTTATCAGCACTTCTGCCAGCGATCTTGCCAGCTTCTGCATTGCGGCCGCGTACTCCACAAGCACTTCCCTGCAACAGCGGCAGCAGCCGAGCCAGAATTTTATTTGAAGGAACGAGGTTAATAAAATAAAATGTTTAAACTTTAGGCAAAAGAATTATATATATATTTTAGAAAATTACTCCAAATAATTTAGCATGTTATTATTAATTTTTGTTTGATGGGTTAAACTTGAAATCTTACAAATATGAAATATGCATATTTCTTTTATTGTTTTTTTATGGACTTGACATGGAGACAAGATTGCACTTTTAGAAAATATAAAAATAATCATTTACTAATTACGGGAACCTAAACCTGAAATTTAATAGTATATTAAGGTATAAATTATCATATAATATTCTTCCCCTATTTGGTATATATAATGAGGTCATTTACAGTACCTAGCTCCTAATCCTATATCTATCAATTATCAAAGTTTAATGTATTTACAAAAAACAATTCTCGGGGTACCTAAGTACCTAACATAAATTGCAAAACTATCAAACTTTCTCAATCCGATAACATGATTTTTGTCCTGAAAAATAAAATCTCAATGAGCATAGTAATTTCTAATAACTAAAATTTCTTATTCCTATAATTTCATAACAACATAAACAATCTTATTTTATGGTTTAATTCACTCTCAAAAGTCGATTAAATAAAAACTGTCATATATTATTACATAGCACATGGATTAGTATTAGTTCATGTCGGGTAGGTTAACCATACATACCTCAGAGACAAGAACTCTCCATAGCACGTTTGATCCGAAATCTTGGTTAGAGGTATGTGAAAGGCTTCTGACCACGAGAAATACTCCGGCGACATGGCGGTGGGACTCCCCCACCGGTACGAATTGTTGAGGAGTCCACACGTCGACTTCCTCGAGAACTCAGCCCGGAAAAGCTCAATCTGTTCTCTCCTCATTCTGGCCAACAATTCGGCACTAAACCCATGATTCAACACTTGGAAGAAGCCCCATTCGGACGAAGCTTGCACGATTTCCGCAGCACATTTGGCCCTTTCCTCGTCGTCCTCGCTAGTCAGACCTTCTAAGTCTATCGTAGGCAACTGCTTAGAGAACCTGCATTCGTTATCGTCATGGTGGTTACTTTGTGGAGGTTGATGGTGGGAAGAGGGTGGTTTTGTTGGATTTTGGTGGAGGAGTTTGGTGTAGGCTGGAGCTAGGGGTGGGGTGGAGATGGAGTCTAGCATGACCATTTCTTGAAATTGGGTGAGTGAGTGAGTGAGTGAGTGAGTGTGCAGAAATTGAATGGGTATTTATAGGGTTGGGGTGATTGGTTGAGACGGCAGAAATGGAGGAGAGAGTGGGGAATTGTGACAATTGTCGCGATGGTGGTTTGCCTTGGGTTCACGTGTGATGGCCTAGATTCGGGGGAGTAAGTCGTATGTCTTTTTTGTCCATGCATATATAAGAGCGATCATTTATAGAGCTTATATGGTCATATCGATGTTATGTTTTGAGGGTTAGACTATGAAGTGGTGTAGTTTAATAATTTGTTGGTATGTTAGTTTTGATTATAAGTTAAGTATTTAAATTTATAAGTATGTAATTATTATTTGTAAAAAAATATTTACGTCTTAATGATTCGATCAAATTCAATTCATATAAAAGGAATATAGAAAAGAAAAAGTGTGATAATTATTTTGATTTTAGATAAAATATTGGGTTACCATATGGTTTCAACACGGTTATACTAATCTTTTATATATTATATGTAGAGGTAATAGCGTATTTTCTCCTTATTTTTAAGGTATTTTTGTTTTACCATCTAAACTTTAAGTTTTGATATAATAATTAGTTATAGATGAAAATTATCTTAAGGAAAGTTTTTTTAAAAAATGAATGAATTGACGGTAATGAAAAAGAATTTTAGTAGCAAGACGGTGTAATTGTTTTATTTATTTTTTTTATGTATGTACAACATATCTATAACACAATTCAAAATTTTAAAAGTTTCAAAAAAAAAAAAAAAAACTAAAAGGAGTGTAGAAAAAATTGATGGGAACGGACATGCTCCAGGCCCTCTGTCTACTGCCTGATTAGTGATTATAGTTGGAAATTGGAATTTATTGGGATTGTCAGTATCACGCAAATTAATATTCTTTTGACTTAATTTGTTGGGTTCACATTGTAAAACTACGACTCGTCAACATAGTATTTATTTATGTCTACGTTCAGAATTTTATGTACTTTTCGTTAAAAACAATATTTGCGGTGGCTTTTAAGGATTTTTCGTATGAATAAGAATATGGTGATATGAATATAACACGACATAGATAGGGGAATATAAGTTTTTTTTTAAAATTTTTTATATGAGGAGTATCGAATAACACAATACGATAAAAATGATATTTTTAAAAGTGTCCGTACATTATAGGTTTTATCGAAGTCATTGAATGAATTAAGCAACTTAACTCGAAATTTATGCTCCATTTGTTCTGGAAATTTAGAAGGAAAAAGAAATTGCTAAGGAAGAGAGAATTAAAGTGATCCAAAACCCTAATCATGTTTGGAGAAATTAACAAGAAAATTATTTTTATCTGCCTTTTTTCGATTATTGAGAAAAAAAAAAAAACGAAGGAAAAGAAATAAATAATACATAAAAATATGAAAGAGAAAGTAGTGTTATAAAAGAAAAATTATTAAAGTTTGAAAGTGTCAAGTTAATTGATGCAAACTAAGAAAAACAACTAACTCAAAGGAGAAGGAGTGTCGGATCATTATATATTAAAAATCACATTTTACTTTTAAATTTTCGACATGAGATGTTTACACGTTTTCCACATGTCCAGGATCGCGGAATACATGCCATGTAGAACATTTAACAAGTCCTCTTACGTCCAGGCTGCGAGATACATGCATGATAGTTTTCAAATTGCACCTTTAACACACCTACTCACATCTAGGGCAACGGAACATAAGTGGGATAATTGGAGTGTGAATTTACAGAAATTAATATCTGTGGGTCGAGACTCGAGATATAAATCTAGAATAGAACATGTTTTAACATCATATTAAATAATACGTTTGACTTAACTTAATCTCAAAAGGGGAAAATTACAAAATCGGGACACTAAGTGGCCCCTATTAGCAATTCCGGGACACTAATTTCTCCGGCGACAAAATGTGCCAGTAAATCCCAAAATTTGTCAATTTCAGGACAAAGGTCGCCGGAGCCTACTGATGTGGCACCGGAGTGCTGACGTGGGCATATATACTTTACACGTGGACACAAAATTTTGGGAGTTAATGTCCACGTGTAAAGTATATGTGTCCACGTCAGCACTCTGGGGCCACATCAGCAGGCTCCGGCGACCTTGTCTTGAAATTGACAAATTTTGGGATTTACTGGAACACTTTTGTCGTCGGAGAAATTACTGTCCCGGAATTGCTAGTAGGGGTCACTTAGTGTCCCGATTTTGTAATTTTCAAAATATACCATTTGTCGGAAAAAAGCACAAATTCCTCTCGAATTATAGTACTCTCAAATGAAATGTAGTTCGATTCCCAAACACTAATCCTTGATTTATTAAGTTGAGCCCCCATGTGGACGAATCAGAAGATGCCACATGTGATCTATACACGTAGAAACACGTACAAATTTGAAGCTTTTCTTGAGCTTATATATATGGCAATTGTCTGCCCCTATTTTCTCATCCATCAATATTCAAACTTGTGTGTGTTTGATAACTAAGTTATAAGTTCCTCTTTTCTTTCCAAACTTTAAGGTACATTTGTAAGAGAAATATGTCTTACCTCTCCAACATCAACAACAATTTGTACAAGATTGGCGATGTAGCACCCTTAACGCAAAGGCACCACATCCCCCGCACTATAGTTCAATCCACATATGGAACGAGCACCCATACATGAATCAAGCCTATAGCGAACGGGAGACAATGAAAAAACACTACACTAGCTAGGCGGGCTAACCCTCAATTATTACGACCATGCATAAAGAGAAGAGATAACTTAATCATTTACATACATTCCAAAAGCAATATTGTTCATTGTTTCCATAACATCCATTTCAAGTTCTTATCACAATACCATAGTATACAAAAGCTTTCACCAACTTAAATGTACAAGTACCAAAATGAGAGTGAAATGTTAGACTCGACCAAAAGACTCGAACCCGCCTAGCACTTCCCTGCAAAACCTGAAAATGTGAGGTGTCAGTCTACCACAGACTGAGTGAGGGGCTTAAATAATTATAAACGCATATATCAAGCAAGCTATAACCTCGGGTAAGATTTTATAAAACATAAAAGGAGTTCAGGAATAGAAGAAATTCTTGCCCGAGATTACAACTGAACCAATTTAACAATTCATTTAATTATCAATTCAATACGTGACCCGGCGAGTGAGGGCATTCTCCAACCTTACTCCCAAAAGTGTACAATCATGGCATTTCCAATTATCAAGTGAGCATGCAAGTTAATTAAGTGCAATCACGTAGCAGTTTCATGACCCTTTTTCCTCCGGGTGATGGTGGGCTTGCAAGATCCAACCATCCAATAATGGTGTACGTCGGGAACATGACTCCCACGCACGGGATTTCATCCTTCACCAAACCTCCTGGTGGATTCAGAGGTGATCCCAAAATGGTGAGGATAGTGCAAGAGTTACCCGTCAGCCCGTGCTTTCCCGGTTGGCTCAATACACTACCCACGGGCCCAAAGTGAACATGCTTTACTCGCCCAATCAATCAATCCGTTCAATCAATTCATGAAATCATTTGAAATTCATAAAGTTTGAAAACTATAGATATATAAATACTTTTGGTTGAAAATGTCACATAGGGTTATACGGGCTCTATATATCTAGAAATAAACCTCACCTTTACCAACCAAAAACAGCAAGGAAACACCCTACGGAGCGAGCTCCTAGTTTCCTGGACCGTGATCTGTGTAACAAGGACAAGTGTACGTGAGACTCGACTCGTATGAACCATTTAAGACGAACGACAATGTCATGCGATGCCAATCATGCGTTTACAATCAATAAATATTATGAATGTGCCCAAATTCCCAAATAAAGTATCAAGAAGTGTCAAATAGGAGCATAAAAGTCATATAAGTCACATGCGGGAGCCAAGAAAGTGAAAGGAATGCAATAACAAGGGTTTTGGTGAAGTTTGGCAAAAATCGACAATTTTTGAAAATGACCAAGCTGTGGAAAAAAGGAAATATCTAAAGTTCTAGAAATTGGAATTGGGTTTTGTTTCTTGGAAATGAAACTAGACAAGTATACCTTTAAAATGATATGTGGCTCGTTTTCTAGTTCAAAGCGAGTTGAAAATGGCGTAAGCTCGAAATTGGACGAATGCGAATTGTCGAAGAAGTGGCGACATAAAAAATAATTGATTATATCTCACAAACCATAAATTAAAATGAGTTGATTCCTATTGAATATTGTTCTATACTTCAATAGGTTTCCGTAGGTTCAAAATCAGGTCAATCGGAGTTCGTATGAGGGTGAAACGCCCGTTTGAAAATTGGTCTGAAAGTAGAAACGGGCGTGTGAAAACCTACTGTAATAATGCCAAACGGGCGTTTGGAAAAACAACTAGGAGACCAAACGGGCGTTTGGGAAGCCTCGGGTCAAAATTCTGGGTAGTGAAACGGGCGTTTAGGATTTGAACTAAGGGACCAAACGGGCGTTTGGGAAGCCGCTGGACCAAAAATCACAGGGGAAAACAGGGGATTTCGGCCAAACACCCCAGACCAACCAAAAAACTCAAATTCAATCCATAACAAATGATCAAACACAACATATACACATTATACTACACCTATACAACAATTAAACCATGAAATATACATCAAAGCATAAAAAATTCATCAAGAAAACCCCATATAAATATACATGCTTCCAACTTCCATAAACTTCAAGATATTCATGCAAGTTCCACTCTAATCATCCTAATCATGCTCCTAACTCAAATATTGCAAGAATCCATCATCTAAACCATGAACCCTACTTCTACACCAATCAAGAGATTCATACAAGTTCATGTTATACCTTGAGATGAGCTAGAAATGGTATGAAATGGCAATATGATGAAGATGATGATGCTAGCTCCTCAATTCCTTCAAAATATGACTTGGATTATGAGATGAACCTTCCTTCCTCCTCCTTGGTGTTTTAATCGATCAAGAGTGTGTGCAAGTGTGTGTTTTCTTGTATGAAGATGGAATGAAATGGAATAAATTGGAAGAACTATATGATATGATCAAAGTCTTGCAAAACTAGGCATGAGTCATCCAACTTTGCACATAAGTCATTCAAGAATTTAAATTCATGCAATTGAGTTCCATTTCTACACAATAGTCATATAACCTCCCAAGTCATGAAATGCAATTAAGTCCATGAATTTACACAAAAGAGCAACTAAGGACATTTAATACAATTAGATCATATATTTCACTTAGTTTATATAACTCACATTAATAACAATTCATATAAATGCATAGAGATGTAATGGATATAATATGATGAAGGTTGTAAATAATTGAATGAAATGATTAAATTAAATTCCCCCAACTCCCGAAGACCCGCTCGTGGCGTGCTTACCTGAACTTCCGGAAATTGGGGCGTTACAACTCTCCCCCCCTTAGAAGAATCTGGTCCCCAGATTCACTGATCGGAATTAAATAACTCTGGATGGAACCTTTTCATTTTTTCTTCCTGCTCCCAAGTCATTTCTTCAGTTTTATCACTTATCCATAATACCTTGACCATAGGAATTCGTCGATTCTCAATTCTTGATATTTCTTGTCCAAAATCCTAACCGGTTTCTGGACAAAGGATAGATTTGGCTCCAACTCAACCTCTTTAACGGGGAGAATTTCTGTTTCATCCGGATAATACTTTATGAGCTGAGAAACATGAAAAACATTATGAATCCCGGTAAGATTAGGAGGCAGGTCCAATCTGTAAGCCACTTCTCCAATTCTTTCAAGAATCTCAAACGGACCCAAATAGCGAGGGTTAAACTTTCCTCCATTTCCAATACAAGAAAACCCCTTTCTTGGAGACACTTTCAAGAAAACCCGATCTCCAACCTCAAACTTAAGATCTCTTCGGCGAATGTCGGCGTAACTTTTCTGCCTATCTTGTGCAGCCTTCATCCGTTGTTGTATAAACTGAACTTTCTCAATCATGGCTCCCACGGCCTTAGAAGATTTCTCAAGTTTCTCTCATTTCTTTACCCCTTCTTGTTTCATCCATTTCCACTCCTCTAGATCAAAGAATAACGGGGACCGGCAGTTCCGACCATAAAGTAACTCGTAAGGAGCCATGCCAATAGAGGATTGATAACTATTGTTATATGCAAATTCAATCAATGGAAGTTGATCACACCACGAATTTTGAAAATCCAAAGCACAAGACCGGAGCAAATCTTCCAAATATAGTATCACCCTTTCAGATTGACCATCAGTTTGAGGATGAAAAGCCGTGCTAAACTGAAGCTTCGTTCCCAGAATACCTTGTAATTCCTACCATAATTTAGAAGTAAAGCGGGGATCTTGATCAGAAACAATACTCGCCGGAATCCAATGAAGGCGAACAATCTCTCTATTATAAATTTCAGCCAATTTTCGAATCTTGAAAGACATTCGAACCGGTAAGAAATAAGCAGACTTCGTTAGTCGGTCTACGATCACCCAAATACCACCATACCCGCCTTTCACCTTCGGTAACCCGGATATAAAATCCATTGTCACCTATTCCCATTTCCACTCGGGGATAGGCAATGGCTGTAAAAGACCTCCCGGCTTTTGATGTTCGGCCTTAACCTTCTGACATGTTAAACAACATCTTACAAACTCGGCCACATCTTTCTTTAATCCACGCCACCAATAAAACTGTTTCAAGTCCTTATACATTTTGTTTCCTCCCGGATGTACCGAATATGCCGACTTATGAGCTTCCTCAAGTAATACCCTTTTCAAATCATCGGGTACCATTAATCGGTTCTTGAAGCGAAGAAAACCAGCTTTATCAAACCCAAATGGACTTTCCAGATCCTCTCTTGCTTTAGTAATCAACTTTTGCACTTCCGGATCTTTACCTTGAGCCTCAAACAATCTCTGTTTCAATTCCGGTTGAATCGAGATATTAAATACCCGGGCTTTTATCACAATAGGCTCGATCCTACTACCTTCCCCAACCTCTAAATTCGAAACACCAACTTTCCGGCTTAAAGCATCGGCAACTACATTAGCTTAGCTTTCCCTGGATGATAATTGATCACACAATCATAATCTTCTAACCGTTCCATCCATCTCCGTTGCCTCAAATTAAGATCTTTATGTGTAAATAAATATTGGAGACTCTTATGATCCGTGAAAATCTCAAATGTAACTCCATACAAATAATGTCTCCATTTTCCAAGTGCAAATATAATGGCAGCGAGCTCAAAGTCGTGCGTAGGGTAGTTCTTTTCATAATCTTTCAATTTCCGGGAAGCATAAGCAATTACTTTGCCATTTTGAGTTAAAACACACCCCAACCCTTCTCTAGATGCATCCGTATAAATTGCATATCCTTCTAAACCCTCTGGAAGACTTAAAATCGGAGCTGAAACCAGTTTCTCTTTCAAAACACTAAAGCTCCTTTCACAACTTTCATTCCATTCATACTTAACATCTTTCTTTGTTAACCGAGTCAAAGGGGCGGCAATTTTAGAAAAATTTTGCACGAATCTCCTATAATAACCCGCCAATCCCAAGAAACGTTTAATCTCAGAGGCATTCTTTGGTCTCTCCCACTTCAAAACCGCCTCAATTTTAGAAGGATCAACTTCTAACCTATTCCCCGAAATAATATGGCCCAAGAAAGAAACTCGGTCAATCCAAAACTCGTATTTACTAAATTTGGCAAACAATTGGTGTTCCTTTAATGTTTTCAACACAAGCTCGAGATGCCTTGCATGTTCCTCAACTGAATTGGAAAAAACCAAAATATCTTCAATAAAGATCACAACAAACTTATCAAGAAAGGGCCGGAAAATTCTATGCATCATGTCCATGAAAGCGGCGGGAGCATTTGTCAAACCAAAAGGCATAACCACGAATTCATAATGCCCATATCTTGTATTGAAGCCCGTTTTTGGAATATCCTCGGCTCGGATCCGTAGTTGATAATAACCTTGTCTTAAATCAAGCTTCAAATAAACTTTAGATCCTTGGAGTATATCAAATGACTCCTCAATGTGTGGAAGGGGATATTTATTCTTAATCGTCATCCCATTCAACTCCCGATAATCAATACACATCTTCAAAGTACCATCTTTCTTCTTCACAAATAATACAGGTGCACCCCACGGCGACGAACTCGGTCTAATATACCCGACTTTCAAAAGACCCTCAACTTGTATCTTTAGTTCCTTCAACTCCGCCGGAGCCATCCGATATGGAGTTTTAGAATACGGCTCGGCATTCGGATACAAGTCAATCACAAATTCTATCTCCCTTTCCGGTATCAATGAATCTAAATTTTCCGGAAACACTTCGGGAAACCCCTTAACAACCTCCGTTTTTTCTAACTTCACTTGATCCTTGGGTTGATTAAGAATATAAGCTATGAAACCCGTAGCCCCATCACAAACCAATTTTCGAGCTTCCGATAAAGATAGTAAAGACACTGTTTTAGAACTCCGACCCGTTATAATTTCTGAACCCAACTGAACTCTCTTAGTCCGACAATCAACGGTCGTACAGTGCTTGTAAAGCCAATCCATTCCCAAGATAGATCCATACCGAGACATAGATAATTCAATGAAATCCGTAGAGAAAACCCGACCCTCTATACTCACCGGCACCTCTCTAAAAACCCGGTTAGTTTTTATACTATCACCAAAAGGAGTACTCACAATATAATAAGCAGAAGAAAAAGTAACACATAGAGGCAGTTTCGCAGAAATATCACAAGAAATAAAAGAGGGGGTAGCCCCCGGATCAAACAAGGTATGTATGTTCATGCCATGAATGCAAATGGTACCTTCAACAACGGCGGCGGGATCTACATCTTCATCCATTTCCTCACCCTCCAGAGCATATGCACGAGCTCTAATAAGCAGCCTCTGACCCCCAAGCGGTGGATCCCGTCTATCTGGACACGTATCCACTTTATGATCGGCATTCCCACAAATCAGACAAAGATTCAGATGACGCCGGCAACTCTCATAGGTATGGGTAGGCAACCCACGATAAGAACATCCCGGCTTCCCGGTAGGGGGTGGTACGGCAGGAGTAACCCGGGGAGCTTTCGAAACAGGGGCTTGTGTTATTTGTGGCT
The DNA here is from genome assembly GCA_037501455.1 of Lantana camara. NCBI lineage: Eukaryota > Viridiplantae > Streptophyta > Magnoliopsida > Lamiales > Verbenaceae > Lantana > Lantana camara. The sequence continues at coordinate 117,553,329 of CM074857.1, forward strand.
TAAATTTCTTCATCGGGCCCTTAAACTGTGGGGGAGTGGCATCATAATTAATTGGCCTCTTTCCGGGATTATAATTCGGCCTCGATCCTGAACCGGAACCCTGACTTGATCTATATGTGGATCTCCGAGCATTAACTGAATCTTCAACCTTGAGGGCTTTGGTAGTAGACTTCTTCCACGTACTTGTATTAACGGCCTCTATTGTAGCTTGAATGTCCGGCCTCAAACCTTGCATGAATTGCATAGCCTTATGAAAATCATCACCCGCAATGTTGGGTGCATATTTGGATAATCTCCCAAACTCTGCTATATACTCAGAAACAGATTTTCCTCCCTGTTTAAGCTCCGTGAATTCCTTGAGTCTCTTGGTACGGGATGAGGGTGGAATAAATTTATTCTTAAATTCCCTTACAAAGACTTCCCATGTAACCTCCTCTTCGACGACATCAAGCACGATTTTGGTACTCTCCCACCAAGCGTAAGCTTCTCCTTGAATTAAGGTGAGGGTACACCTAGCCTTCTCTCGAGTCTCGCAAGGAATAAGCTCCCAAATTCGCTCAACCTCTTTTAGCCACTGTTCCGCTTGCATATCGTTTCCTTTGAAAAATCGGGGTGGATGTTGATTTTGAAATTCCCTCAAAATAATCGAAATTGGGGCCGGTGCTGGTGGAGGAGCTAGCGGTGCAGGAGGCACATAATCTCGCAATCTTTGGTCTATTAACTGAACCATAGAATTTAAGAAGACCAGAGGTTGTGCTTGAGGGGGGTTGAAGGTGGAGTTCGGTCATGATGGTGATGCCGATGACCGGGAGAATGCTCTCTACGAGGTCTTCCACGAGGCATCCTGAAATACAAACACTGTACATGCATGTTTGATTAACAAGCATGAATAAAGGTAACTAAGTTCATGGAACACATAATTCACATAATTCAAATAAGGTCAAATAGTTTCAAATAAGATGCAAGACTCTCAAATAATCAAATAATCCTATGCCGTACGACCTAGACTCACAAGACACGATACTAGAACCGCGATTTTGCAACCATGCTCTGATACCACCTTGGGATGTAGCACCCTTAACGCAAAGGCACCACATCCTCGCACTATAGTTCAATCCACATATGAACGAGCATCCATACATGAATCAAGCCTATAGCGAACGGGAGACAATAAAAAAACACTACACTAGCTAGGCGGGCTAACCCTCAATTATTACGACCATGCATAAAGAGAAGAGATAACTTAATCATTTACATACATTCCAAAAGTAATATTGTTCGTTGTTTCCATAACATCCATTTCAAGTTCTTATCACAATACCATAGTATACAAAAGCTTTCACCAACTTAAATGTACAAGTACCAAAATGAGAGTGAAATGCTAGACTCGACCAAAAGACTCGAACCCGGCTAGCACTTCCCTGCAAAACCTGAAAATGTGAGGTGTCAGTCTACCACAAACTAAGTGAGGGGCTTAAATAATTATAAACGCACATATCAAGCAAGCTATAACCTCGGGTAAGATTTTATAAAACATAAAAGGAGTTCAAGAATAGAAGGAATTCTTGCCCGAGATTACAACTGAACCAATTTAACAATTCATTTAATTATCAATTCATTACGTGACCCGGCGAGTGAGGGCATTCTCCAACCTTACTCCCAAAAGTGTACAATCATGGTATTTCCATTTATCAAGTGAGCATGCAAGTTAATTAAGTGCAATCACGTAGCAGTTTGATGACCCTTTATCCTCCGGGTGATGGTGGGCTTGCAAGACCAAACTATCCAATCATGGTGTACGTCGGGAACATGACTCCCACTCACGGGATTTCATCCTCCACCAAACCTCCTGGTGGATTCAGAGGTGATCCCAAAATGGTGAGGATAGTGCAAGAGTTACCCGTCAGCCCGTGCTTTCCCGATTGGCTCAATACACTACCCTCGGGGCCCAAAGTGAACATGCTTTACTCTCACAATCAATCAATCCGTTCAATCAATTCATGAAATCATTTGAAATTCATAAAGTTTGAAAACTATAGATATATAGATACTTTTGGTTGAAAATGTCACATAGGGTTATACGGGCTCTATATATCTAGAAATAAACCTCACCTTTACCAACCAAAAACAGCAAGGAAACACCCTACGGAGTGAGCTCCTCATCTCCTGGACCGTGATCTATGTAACAAGGACAAGTGTACGTGAAACTCGACTCGTATGAACCATTTAAGACGAACGACAATGTCATGCGATGTCAATCATGCGTTTACAATCAATAAATATTATGAATGTGCCCAAATTCCCAAATAAAGTATCAAGAAGTGTCAAATAGGAGCATAAAAGTCATATAAATCACATACGGGAGCCAAGAAAGTGAAAGGATTGCAATAACAAGGGTTTTGGTGAAGTTTGGCAAAAATCGACAATTTTTGAAAATGACCAAGATGTGGAAAAATAGAAATATCTAAAGTTCTAAAAATTGGAATTGGGTTTTGTTTCTTTTAAATGAAACTAGACAAGTATACCTTTAAAATGATATATGGCTCGTTTTCTAGTTCAAAGCGAGGTGAACATGGCGTAAGCTCGAAGTTGGACGAATGCGAATTGTCGAAAAATTGGCGACATAAAAAATAATTAATTATATCTCACAAACCATAAATGAAAATCAGGTGATTCCAATTGTAGGTTGTTCTAGACTTCAAGAGTTTTTCGTAGGTTCAAAAATTAGATCAATCGGAGTTCGTATGAGGGAGAAACGCCCATTTGAAAATTGGTCTGAAAGCAGAAACGGACGTGTGAAAACCTACTGTAATAATGCCAAACGGGCGTTTGGAAAAACAACTAGGAGACCAAACGCGCGTTTGGGAAGCCTCGGGTCAAAATTTTGGGTAGTGAAACAGGCGTTTAGGATTTGAACTAAGGGGCCAAACGGGCGTTTGGGAAGCCGCTGGACGAAAAATAACGGGGGATTTCGGCCAAACACCCCAAACCAACCAAAAAAACTCAAATTCAATCCATAACAAATGATCAAACACAACATATACACATTATACTACACCTATACAACAATTAAACCATGAAATATACATCAAAGCATAAAAAATTCATCAAGAAAACCCCATATAAATATACATGCTTCCAACTTCCATAAACTTCAAGATATTCATGCAAGTTCCACTCTAATCATCCTAATCATGCTCCGAACTCAAATATTGCAAGAATCCATCATCTAAACCATGAACCTTACTTCTACACCAATAAAGAGATTCATACAAGTTCATGTTATACCTTGAGATGAGCTAGAAATGGTATGAAATGGCAATATGATGAAGATGATGATGCTAGCTCCTCAATTCCTTCAAAATATGACTTGGATTATGAGATGAACCTTCCTTCCTCCTCCTTGGTGTTTTAATCGATCAAGAGTGTGTGCAAGTGTGTGTTTTCTTGTATGAAGATGGAATGAAATGCAATAAATTGGAAGAACTATATGATATGATCAAAGTCTTGCAAAACTAGGCATGAGTCATCCTACTTTGCACATAAGTCCTTCAAGAATTTAAATTCATGCAATTGAGTTCCATTTCTACACAATAGTCATATAACCTCCCAAGTCATGAAATACAATTAAGTCCATGAATTTACACAAAAGAGCAACTAAGGACATTTAATACAATTAGATCATATATATCACTTAGTTCATATAACTCACATGCATTAATAACAATTCATATAAATGCATAGAGATGTAATGTATATAATATGATGAAGGTTGTAAATAATTGAATGAAATGATTAAATTAAATTCCCCCAACTCCCGAAGACCCGCTCGTGGCGTGCTTACCTGAACTTCCGGAAATTGGGGCGTTACAGGCGATGTTGGTAGTCAAAGCTTCGGCGACGAAGGGTACAGTTACCCTCCGCCAATGACTCACAACCTGATTGAAAGGGATGGAGATGATGATCAAAATGACGATGGGACATACGACTACACGCCGGCTGCTTGAAGTTTGCCCTGTGAGAGACCATCTTCATGTTTGTCATGGAAGTGTTCTTTACGGGATAGATTAATATAAGAAATGTAGCTTTGTAATGTTATAGACTTATAGTTCGGCATAGGTTAACTAGGAACCTTCGAAGTTTCACTATTTTAACTTTATACAGCTCTATGTAGTTTATGTATCTCTATGTATATGAGTGAAATATGAGATGAAACACAAATTATGAAAGCAAAGACCCCATTTGAATTTTTGTATTGAAAAATGCAATACTTCAATCTCCAAATTAACAAAAAAAACCTTGCATCCATGTCAAGTGGAGCTTCCATGTGGATGAATCACGACACAATACGCGAGACGGCGTCGACTCGTCCACATAATTGAGACACAATGAGCACACCCTTTCATGTTCAAACCCTAAGCTACCTCACGCTCGGCTGAATTTCGAGCTTTCTTGAGCTTATATAAGTGTCTATGGTCTTCACTTGCTACGGGGTCCATAAAAAATTCAATAAAATATATTACTACCAAGTGTATCACTAATTATTAATTCCCCCGTTTCCATACTTTAAGGTATATTTTAAGAAGAAAAAATATGTCTTCTCTTTCAAACAACAATAACAACTCTCTTTCAAACAACAATAACAACTCATTATACGAGAACGTCGTCCTTAGTGAAGAATTTGGTGACGACGGGTACAATTATCCTCTTCCTGCAATTGTACCGCTTGAGGGGGATGGAGATGATGATCAAAATGATGATGGGACGTACGATTACGCTCCGGCAGCTTGAAGATAGGTCTGTAGTAACTAGCTACTAGTTTTTGTAGTAGAGAGATAAGATAGCCTTTATTTTCATCATCTGAATTGGGGTTTTGCACTATTTGAACTACTCTCCTTCATGTTTGTCATGAAAAGTGTTATTCACGGAGTGGATTAATATGTGATAAAGAAAATTACAAAATCGGGACACTAAGTGACCCCTACTAGCAGTTCCGGGACAGTAATTTCTCCGGCGACAAAAGTGTACCAGTGAGTCCCAAAATTTATCAATTTCAGGACAAAGGTCTCCGGAGCCTGCTGATGTGGCGCCGGAGTGCTGACGTGGACACAAAATTTTGGGAGTCAATGTCCACGTGTGTCCATGTCAGCACTCCGGCGCCACATCAGCAGACTCCGGAGACTTGTCCTGAAATTGACAAATTTTGGGACTTACTGGTACACTTTGTCGCCGGAGAAATTAGTGTCCCGGAATTACTAGTAGGGGTCACTTAGTGTCCCGATTTTCTAATTTTCCCTCTCAAAAGTTAGCTCAAAACAAGTTTATATGTTGAAAATTATATTTTTTTTGAAGTTATATTTTGAAAATCAAAATTTTGAACTCTCGACTTGGGACATTCATCCCTTTCAGTTTTCATATAACCGAATGTTTAATGTTCTTTTTCTCTTCCAAAGTTCTTGAAACAACGACAATGACTTCATATTTTTATTTTTATTCGTATTTTTGGCAAGTTACAAACACTACAACTACAATCCAGCTATGTATTATTTATGATAAAGTAGTTCTTCAAGTAATCACATTGTTGTTTCTTGACAAGTAAATTGTCATTTAGTTCATTGAAATTGCAGAAATGATAAAAACATATTTTTCTCAATAATACCGGTGTGACTTACAGGCCGATTAAAATCCCATAATAAAATTGAATACTCAAAAAAGAAAAAAGAAAAAAGAAATAGTCAACAAATATTTTCATTTAATTTGTATCTCAACGTAACCCACGATGGCGCGAATAAGTTGAATGTAAAACGAACTAATATTTTCTCCGAAACATAAATATTTTTCTATTTTCACCAATGGGCAGTTGACTCATGTGAATAAGGGTTTGAGTACATTTAAGCAAGGTCTTGGGTTCGAACCTTGTAGATATAAAAAACTATCTCGGGAGATTAGTCTCTCATTCAATTAGGTGGGGGAAAACTCTGAGAGATAAAAAAAAAATATGTTCTACTTTCTAGCATAATCAAAAGACAAAAATGGAAAATTGGTCCAATAAAATTTTTATTTTGGCAATTTAGTTTTTCGAAATCCTATTTTATAATTAAATTTTATAATTTTTAAATTTTTTTTATGTTTGTCCAATTTCCACCGGAAATATCTACGTTACATCAGCAACATAAATTGAGAAAAATATTCACTCAATAAATTGAAAAAAATTGAATAAAAGAATTACATATTTGGTCCTGTAAATTTTCATTTTGACAATTTAAATCTATGATGCACGGACACGGACACGGCGATACGGATTTTTTCTTGAATTTTTCACGTGTGGAGTGTCAGACACTGTGTCCGATACGAGTGTCCGACACGACACGACACGGCAACATGATATTTTTAGAAGTGTCCGTGCATCATAGATTTAAATTGATAAATTTCCTCGGAAAGTAACTTAATTATTTCCCTCGGAATTCTCTCAAATATCTTCTAGGGAATTTTCCTTTAAAAATCTCTCGGAATTCCTCGAAAATTCTAAGGGAATATTATTCTCGAAAATTTCCTCGAAATTCGCCTATTTTCTTGTTGTGTTTAATCATGCATGTTCGTATTATCATTGCGATTATAAGTTTCATAACTTTTAAAATTTTATAATGTATGTCTAATTTTCGTTGGATAATAAACTCATCGTCGAAAATGTCTACGTGGTTGTCACCGACATAAATTAGAAAATATTTTAACTCAATAAATTAGAGAAAATATTACTTGGTCAAAAAAATAAAAAAATTGCTAACATGTTAAAATGCCTGGAATAAAAAGGAAATAAAAAATTTACACGACAATTTTAAGAAAAGTTATTTTTAAAATTTTTATGCTTAAAATAATTTAAATATATATTTTTTATTTTTTATAATATGCATAAAATTAGAAAGAGTATTAGGTTGCACAAGATGACCTTCTCATTTTCTTTGAATTTTAAATCTTTTATGAGTTTTAGATATTAATTAAATATAAATATAAAAAATGTGTTTTTTTTTTTAAATTGTCATGTAATTTTTTTTTTTATAAATTTTAACAAGTCAATAATTTAGTTTTAGTAAGTATTTTCTCCAATTTGTTAAGTCAATATCTTCCCAATTTATGTCGGTGATGTGACAACTACGTAAATATTTCTAGCAACAAATTAATTAACAGGCAAAAATCGAATATAAATTTTAATTTTTTTTAAAGGTTATGGAATTTAATTACAAAGGATAATACGAACAAGTTTAAATTGCCAAAATAAAAAAACGTATATGACTAATTTTGCAATTTTTTTTAGCTGTCATTTTCTCCAAATTATTGAGTCAGCATTTATTTCAATTTATGGTGTTGATGTGACCGTCACGTAAATATTTCTCGTGATAAATTGATTTTTCGGCAAAAATTGGACTCACATTAGACATTTTTTTAGAATTGTATTATAAAACAAAATTTCGACAAAACTAAATCGCTAAAATATAAAATTTAAAGGACCAGATTTACAATTTTTCCAAATCAAAATTAGTCAAAATAACTCATATTAAACAGTTATTAAGCTATAAAGTACACGGTGTTAGTATTGATCATAATATGACTCCCATTTCACAAATCAAAGTTTTAAGGGAATAAATTTTAGTCCCTAACCCTAATTGAGGTTGGTGTCTTTGTAATATATTAAAAAATTATTAAAAAGGCGAAAATATAACTTTTAAAATAAAAAATGGTCCATGCACGTAAAAGTTCACCAACTATAGGAAATGTAGATGTAATTTTAGTTTATTAATTAACTTTATAAAAAAAACCCAAGTTTAGTTAATTATACCGTAGCCAACTATTTTAGTAGGGGATCTCCACGAATTATAGAAAAATAAATTATATCATGATTTATGAAAATGAATGTGATAATACAAATTTAAAAAGGAATAGGATATATACAAAACGGTTTCATATATATATATATATATATATATATATATATATATATTATACCAATTATAAAAATATAAATATGAATAAAGAAAGAGGAGTTTACACTATATGTCAATGGCAAAACATCATTTATCAGGTATGTGTTTAGAAAGAGTTAATCTTTTTTTGCACCCCAACCTTTGGGGTATTTTGCATTTTAGTACTTAACTTTTGAACTTTTATACTTTAGTACCCAACCTTTGAATTTTGTTACACTTAAGTGCCCAAGATCGACGTGTCATATTCTTATTGGTTGGTTGGTTGGATACACGTGTCATTTTCTTATTGATTGAGGGCACTTAAGTGCAACAAAATTCAAAAGTTGGGTACTAAAGTACAAAACACCCTAAAGGTTGGGGTGCAAAGAAAGATTAACCCTTTTAGAAAATTTCAAAAACTTGATCTCATTTATTAAAATCTCAGATTATTATAATTTAATTTAAATCATCAACAGATATCAGACACATTATTGATGAGTTTTGTGTTAAATATGGCGTTCGATGCACATTCGACACAATAATAAAAGTGTTCGGCATCTGAAATACTACTATAAAATATTAAAAAAATCAATTGAAACCTAGAATACTGTAATACCCATATTTCCAATCGTAAATTTTTTTTATAAGACACGAACACTTCTAAAAATATTATTTTGCTTTATCGTGTCATGTCGGATATTCATCACATGAAAAATTCAAATAAAAATTCCTTATCATATTATGTTCGTATTGCCGTATCACGTTCTTGCATTATAGAAAAAAAAACTATGACACATATAGTTATTATTGTTAATATTTTGCGTGAAAATAGTGCATACTATTAATATTAAGGGCCCAATTTCAAAAATAACATTTTTTTCAAAAAACTTTTGTAAAGTAATACTACCTTTTTATACTTTAATAAAGTAATATAAATTGCCATCTCCAATGGCGACTTTTAATAGTAAAATTGCCATTCTTTTTGGCAACTTTCAAAAATTGATCAAGCTTAGGTTTTTCTAGATTGATAAATTGCAACAGTTGGTACAATAACTTTTAAAATTATATTTTTAGTCCAAAATCTTTTTATAAAAAGGCCTATATATTTTCTAAAAATATCGAATAAACCCCTAAATTACTAAATTACTATTTTTTATTTTAAAAATATATTGTAATGGACAAAACGTCAATACACCCCGTCTAAATGGTATCAGAGCCTAGAAGACGATGTCTTTTGGGATAAAAAATATAAAATTTTGATAAAAATAATTATAACTACTATGTATATATTATTCGAGATAGGAATAATCATATGATTTCAAATACTAGATGAGGAAAAAAGATTAAATGATATAGAAGATAAATTAAATTATCTAGATATAGATGGTTATTATACAGATGTATCCTATGATGATACAGATTGGCAATATCCTTCACCTTAATATGAGAATATTAAATAGACATGAGTTAGCTAATTTATATAATTTTTATGAAAATATGCTAAAATATTTTCTAAAAATGAATAAATTAAATTCATGTAATTATTATAAAAAGAAGATAAAGAAGTTTAAAAGAAAGAGAAATTATTACTCAAATCTCCTTTCTATATGAATCGATATTGGAAAGATTGGATTAACAATATAAATAAAATATTAGAATTGGATACTAAAATTGATAAATTAAGGGATGAAATAAAAACTTCAGAAGATAAAGAATTATGTAATAAAAATAAAAATGAAATAAAGAAGCTAAAAAATCTACTTAAAAAAGAAAAGAATAGGGCTTTGTTAAATAGAACAAAAGATGGAAAGGTATGGAGACTATAGGTGTTAATCTTCAGTCTATAATAGAATCTGTCAATAGAATTAATGAAGAAATATTAAATCTTCAAGATTCTATAAGAGAACTAAAAAATGAAGTCCAATTAAATAGAGTTAGTATGAAGCAACTTGAAATAACCATTAAAAAAAAAGAAAAAAGATCTAAAGCAGAAAAATTAAAAGACATAGAAAAAGAAATAAAAACTCCTCTTAAGGTAATAAATTTAGAAAAAACCAAACCATATGAAAAAGGTTTCTTCGATGATTATATGCTAAATACCATAGTTTCTAGAATGCTAAAAGAGCAAGAAGAGAATTCTAAAAAAGCTTTTGAAAGGCTTAAGGCTAAAGGAACTAATATAGAAAATGAAAATAAACAAGAAGAAAATCAAAATCAAAATAAAATACAAACATGAATAAAATAAATGATTTAATTGAAGATTTTGAAAAAATTAAACTTGGATGATATAGTAGAATACGAAGTAAGAATGAATAACACCGGTCCCTCAGGAACCAAAAGAGAAGATGGATCAACAATAGAAGATCCAGACGAATCTATGGGATCCAACGAACCAAAAAGTTATCCAACTTATCTTAATACAAAGAAAAATAAACAAAATGATATAGGTCTGAAAGCTATAATGTTAAGTATAAATTTAATGATAATTATTCAAAACCAATAAACGTAAATGGAAGTAAGTTAAACTTAGATTGCAAAAGAGATAAAAGGAAAGCTTTAATTAAGTGGCAAAATGATATGATTGCCTACTTTCTAAATCAAGATGAAATATATGCTATTGCATCCAGAAGAACTAAATATATAATATCTACCTTTGATGGAATAATCCATAATTGGTGGGAAGATGTTTCTTCTGATATACAAGGAATAATGAGAACCTCTATGGAAATGGATTTTGATAAAGATATCAGAAGCGGAGTAGAAGCTATGGTACACTATATATCAGATGAATTTTTAGGAGAATCTTGGATAAATAATACAGAACAAGAAAAACTAAAAGAAAAATAAGAAGCTAGAAATGATCTCATAAATCTTTCAATATGCTCTATAAAATTTCTCCAAAATTATATAGAAGAATTCTGTGACTACTTTTATAAACAATTTTATAGTGGAGAATCACAAGACATATTTCTTAATATATTTTATTCGAAACTCCCAAATCCCTGGAATACACATATAAATAAAGTCTGGGAAAAGGAAAAAGAAAATACGCCTACTAATTTAGGAGGAAGAATAAGAGTTTTGATAAATGAATTAAAAAGGCTTTGTTATGAGCAACAATTATACAAAAAATCTAGAAAAATTTCAGGACTATATTGTTCAAAATTGGAAATGCCAACACAATGGGGTTGTGAAAAGAAAAATAGACCCTATAGAAAGAGAAAATTCAAAAGAAACAAATATAAAAAATATAAAAAGGTTGATAGAAAACATATAAAACCTAAAAGAAGGTTTTTTAAGAGAAAAGAAAAAATTAACAAAAAACCTACAAAATACAGATACTGGAATTGTGGCGAAAAAGGTCATAAATCACCAGAATGCCCTAAACCTAAAAAGGTAAGAACAATAGAAGCCGAATTTATAGAAATTAAAGATGAACTTGAAGAAATTTCAGATATAGAAAATAATAAAGGAAATGAAATATATGTTGAAATAAGTGAAGAAAGTTCTTCAAATTCTGAGCTAGAATCAGAATCTGATTAAATGGATTCTGATATACAGAATTATAATGAAAAAGAAATAATAGAAGAAGAGAGTACAGCAGGATATGTTAAAAGAATAACGTTTAGTCAAGAAACACTTGACAAGATAAAAAACTTAAAGTTAAATGTAGCAAACCCAACAAATAATATATTTACAGGATTAGCTAATTTAGTAAAAAGAAATAAGATAAATATCTATAACTAACATGAGGTAGAAAAAGCTATAAGTATAGAAAATACTTCTGGAAAGGTTAAGATAAGTCTTATAACAAGAGGAATAACTAATAATACTATAAATAAAGTGAAAAAAATCTCTTAGGCCAAAAATACAATATATATATTTGGGAAGAGTACAATTTCTAGTTAAATTTCTATTTAGAGAATGTATAGATAGTCCATTAGTTCTATCTTTACATGATCAAAGATTTAGAGATGTTAAAACTAGTCATCTGGGAACGATAGAAGGAAATTTGTTTTATAAACAATTTCTTTTTGATGTTTTTCCAAAATATAGTATCAACTTACAAGATGAAAATATAGATGAAGTTTTAAACTTACACTATAAATTTCTAAAAGATATAGGTTCAAAAGATGGCAGTAAGCCTTTCAATATTTACTATAGAGCACTTTACGTGTTAAGCAATAGTAATTATGATAGATCTTATCAAAATGAACCATATTTAAAAATAGATGAAGAATGTAAAGATATAGCTACAGCAAAATTGTCTCTATTGGAAGAAATATAAGAAATAGAACCATATCAAATAGAAATTAATAATAAACTGGAAATGGAAAAGAGATTATTACCTTCTAGACTTAGTTTCCAAGGAAACAGGTTAATTGGTGGAAGTTCTAAATATTCTCTTACTGGAGAAAGCTCTGGTATTAAAATGGAAAGAAAATTAACTGTCTATTAAACTCTATATAGTATGTACGTTGTATAAATCCTTCAAAACTACGTAGGAGAATGAATTATGCAATTTTTATGGCGATGTACAAATTTACTGAAATGTTGTATAAAAATACTAGAATCACGTACTTAATCGTCCATATGCTGTATAAATTCTTCAAAACTACGTAAGAGAATGAATTATACAATTTTTATGGCGATGTGCAAATTTGGTGAAATGTTGTATAAAATTACTAGAATCACGTACTTAATCGTCCATATGTCGTATAAATCCTTCAAAACTACGTAGGAGAATGAATTATACAATTTTTATGGCGATGTACAGATTTACTGAAACGTTGTATAAAAATACTAGAATCACGTACTTAATCGTCCATGTGTCGTATAAATTCTTCAAAACTACGTAGATGAGTGAATTACACAACTTTTATGATGATGTGCAAATTTGGTGAACTGATAAAGTACTTAATTGTCCATATGTCGTATAAATTTATGATAAAGTACATATGAGAATGAATTACACCACTTTTCTCACGCTGTACATCTTTGGATAAATGTTGTACACAGATGCTAGAATCACGTACTTAACTGTGCATATTACGTACCCAAATGCCAGAATCAGGTATCACGTATTAAATCAAGTACCATTCCATTTCAACAAATACCAGTCACCACAAATGAAAGAAAAATTACGATTGTACAACAAACACAAGGATCACAAATGAAGTCCAATAAACTAAACTACAAAGGTTGTTCATAAAGTGTAGAAGCTAAGACAAACTGCAGAACATGGCTAGTCACCGAGTAATTTTTTAGTTTTTTTCCGAAACTCAGCCGCACATCTGAACCCTTGGCCTACCCCAGTTATGCATATACTCCTGGAGTTTTCGGGAACTTGAATGCATAGCATCAGATTGGGGTGTAAGTGTCATTCCCGCATCTTCTGCTTCCTACCCAACAAGGCTGACAAAGAAAACATTGTAGTAAAATATAATAGCAACAGAATATGATTGACACAAATTCATTATTGAAGTACCTGAAGCCAGTCGATCCCATATGCTCGGTTTCATCATCCCTATCAGTGGCCCTAATATCAACATATGCCAAATTGAACATTTTATGTAGTTCAATCATGTTAGAAACATCTTCATCATTCAATAACCTAACTTCATGATCCTTGGCATGCGGCGCAGTGTAGGTCAATCTTAATTCAATCATATTTATCTCAGGCCAATAACCACCTACAATTGTCTTCAGACTCATCAAATTGAAATCACCCCTAATTGAGATAACCTGCATTTTGTGATTATAACGAATACCACCAAGGAGAGGCACAGGTGTGCTACACTCACCAACTTCGTATGGGCTAACCATGACTAAATCCGAAACAGAGGCAACAATTAATTCAACAAATTCAGCTCAGAAATGGTGAAAGGAAAGAAATTGCCTGATCTTAGCGACGAGGGGAGTCAAGAATCTGGCCTTAATTTCGTCGGAGAAAGTCGTCGGGGCCGATTACAGTGAGCTCCGTCTTTTCCATCGGTGAGAGAGCTGAGATCAGCTAAATACAGCGACAAACGGCGAGAGAGGGTAGCAGAGCTAATTTGCGCCGAAATGGAGTCGTCTCCGGTGAACTAACTGGGAACGACTTCAAATTTGCGCCGACGAGCTAATTTGGGGCTGTTCTTGAAGCTCTTATTCCTGTTCAGACAAACCCTCAAATTTGTTGGTGGTAGTTTCATTTCCCCTTTTTTTAACAATAATGAATATATATAAATAATAATGAATGAAGGGGTTGAATGAATATAACAATAATAATAATGGTTGGTAATATTAAATGGAGGGTAATGCAGTCATTTTAGGTCATTAGGGAGCAAACAAAACTTACAACTTTCACTTAGGGAGTTAGTAGACACAATTTATAAATTGGGGAGTAAAAGAACATTTTCAGAACCTATGGGTAGTTATCAAAGATGGCCCCATAATATAAAGTATAGGCTAAATAAAACAAAAAATTTCCTATACTACTATTCATAATTGCCAATCTCAATGGCGACTTATACTAAAACTAACAATACTTTTCAAAAGATACTACTTTATTAAAAAGAAAAAATTTAAATATTAGTTTGGAAAAAAAGCCTAATATTAAGGGTTAAATCTTTTTTTTCACTCTAATCTTTAGTGTGTTTTGTATTTTAGTTTAGGGTACTTAAAGTGTAACAAAATTTGAAGAGTGGGTACTAAAATATAAAATTTCAAAGTTTGGATACTAAAGTACAAAATATCACAAAGATAGGGGTGAAAAAAAAAAAAAACACTAATATTAATACCACACATTTCCTTTCCTTTAATTAGAAAAGAAAAAGAAAATCCATTTGTAATATAGTTATATGGGCAAATTACACCAAGATCCCTTGAGGTTTGACATAATTACAAATTAATCCCTCAACTTTTGGAAATTACGGATTAGTCCCTATAAATACTATTTCAATTGAGGTCCCTAGACGCCGTTAGGGTTCCGTTAATTTTGACAGGGCTACATTGTTGATGTGATTTAGTTAAGGGGTCGTTTTGTAAGAAAATTCATAGTTCAGGGACTTTTTTGTAATATTTTTCGAAAATTCAAATGTCAAAATTAAGGGAACCCTAACGGCGTCTAGGGACCTCAATTGAAACAGTATTTATAGAGACTAATCCGTAATTTCTAAAAGTAGAGGGATTAATTTATAATTATGCCAAACTTCAGGGGACCTTGGTGTAATTTGCCCTAGTTATATAGAGCCATCTTCTTTATCTCCCGCGAAGAAAAGTAGGAGACCAGAACGAATTTCTGCTTCAGAAAATCCTACATTAACTCCGATCTCCTCGATCATTGCTACGCAGAAGCCTGAATTACCTCTCCTCCGCCAGCATCCGGATCCGTACATCACTACATATATGATCCCATTTCATTTGGAACTTTATAATGCGTGTACTTTGTGTTTGTGTGCACAGCGATCGTTATCTATTTGTTCTGTGCTCACCAACACCTTTGGAAAATGGAGTCGTTTCTACCGATAACGTTGTTGCTGCTGTTAATTACAACCGCTGCTGCTGCTGAGGATGCTTTTGATAATGAAATTTCACGAATGTCAAACAGACGCAGCATGCTTGCGAATGCCATTGGCGCCACTCCTCCAATGGGGTAATCTCTTTGTGTTTATTTTTTGGGGTTTTAAGTGATTCTTGGCTTGGTTGTGGAGGATCTAATGTGGGTTTCGGCAATGTCTTGAAACTGTTTGATTATATGCTCGATCCAGATTGTGTTAGATTTTGGTTGCCTTTTCATTCTACTGTGAGCTAACGGATTTATCTTTGTTGGGATTTGGTTTAGAACTGGATGCGTTGTTGATTGCTTATGCCTTAATTTTGATTGCAGATGGAGTAGTTGTAACCATCTCCAGTGTAATGTTGATGAGAATGTCATTAAAGAAACAGGTTGGATGCTCCATCTCTGTTCCAATGATTTAGAATTCTTTGGATTTCTTTTCACTGTCATTTGTTCTATAATTTATTTTTACCAATAATATTGGTGAGAATTTCATTTCCAGTGTAATATTGATGAGAATATCATTAAAGAAATAGCGTTCTTCGTTACCAACTATATGCAAATACAAAATCCCCTCCTGATTTCAAAATTACACATACCTCCCTTGTAACCTAATTTCACCATATTCCTACCCCTTTTATTGATTATTGCACAAGTAGAATGATGTTATAATTCATATTCTAGTAAATTTTAAAACTATTCTTGTATGCATGAATGATATTATGCAAGTTTCGTAATAAACTTTGGCGGTTCTTTTTAGTTTTTGAGTGATCAGAAGGGGTTAGTTGTACTTTTAAAACCAAGGGAGAGTTTATGTAATTTTACATAGTTTACAGGAATGTTAATCTACTTTTTATTTTAACTTGAGGGTTTTCTTTTTCCCAGCTGATGCTTTGATCGCAAATCGTCTTGCTAAGATCGGGTATATCCATGTGAACATTGGTATGCTTCTCTTGAACTTTCATATATTCACAGTTTCATACATGTACTGCACAATTAGCTGACTTAAGGTACTTGATAATTTTCTTTTAGATGATTGCTGGGCTGAAAGTTCTCGTGACGAGAAGGTTCACTTTTCTTGCAATTTTCCTATTCTTTGATAAAACTATTTTATGGTTTACTTGATTTCTTATTCAAATTGTGAATTTCAGGGTAATCTAGTTCCTAGGCAATCTGCATTTCCTTCTGGTATGAAGGCTGTGGCTGACTATGTTCATGGCAAGGGACTTAAGTTGGGAATATACTCAAATGCTGGGTAATTTGGCTGTGTATTAAATATATTATTATATATATGATCAATTGTTGATGCAAAAACTTAATTTCCTCTGCAGTCAATTCACTTGTAGCAAAAAAATGCCTGGTTCACTCGGTCACGAGGAAAAGGATGCTAAAGCCTTCGCATCATGGGTAAGAATTATTAACCACAATATTGGAACCTCAATTTCCTCCTTTTTTCCCTTTTCCCCTGCATGCGCAGAGAAATCTGGATTCCTAATTTACTTGGTTTTTCTCACAGACCATAGATTATCTGAAGTATGACAACTGTCACACAGATGGATCAAATGCAACCGTTAGGTAACAAAATCCCTTCATATCAAACACGTTCAAAATTTAAACATCACTATCATCTTTTTATTCGGTTTCTTCATAATATCCTTGTCCAGGTATCCTGCAATGACCAGAGCTATAATCAAAACAGCCCAACCTATGTTTCTCGCATTGTCTGACTGGTAATTTTCTCGTGTTCCTTTAAATGTGATGTTTCACCATATTTGTTTTGCTTCTTTGAATTTAAAGTTATAATGTATTGAATCAGGGGCGATATGCACCCTGGCCTATTGAGTCTTAACGTAGGAAACAGCTGGAAAACGACAACTGGTATTGCTGATAATTGGCAAAGGTTTAAAATACAGCTTCTTTATGTCATTTGAATAATGTTTTCGACAAACGAAAATTTCCAGAATATTTATTTTGAGTTTTGATTATTCAACAGCATGCTCGCTATAGCGGACCAGAATGAACTCTATGCACAGTATGCAAGGCCCGGTGGCTGGAACGGTCAGTATCGAATTAGCTTTCTATAAATTATTTTGAATATTTAAGAAAAAGGGAAAAATGATTACTGTAGGTTATTGAGAATCTGCTAAAAAATGTTGTTTGTTGGGAACAGATCCCGGCATGCTCAAGATTGGAAATGGAGGAATGACCCAAAATGAAAGTATTGTCCATTTCAGTTTATGGGCAATTTCCAAGGTCGCCCTTGCTGCATTTCAGTTTAACTCCAAAACATCTTTTTTAAAATCAATATATTCTTAACAACTATTCATGGTTGCCCTATTTTCTATCAGGCTCCTCTTATCATTAGTGGTGATATGAGAAATCTGACTACAGAGATATTGGAAATTATTACAAACCAGGAAGTCATAGCTATTAACCAGGGTAAAATCACTGAACATTTCTCTCTTTATATTGCTCTTTTGAGCTATTTTTTCATACATCTTCACATCGTTGTGCACAGACGAGCTAGGAATTCAAGGTAAAAAAGTTAGGAAGACGGGTGACTTAGAGGTAATCCTTTTCTTTTGTCCCGTTAAATTTATTAATTGAGGCTATAATCATTATTAATAGTACTCACTAACAATCCAATATTACATTTTCAAGTAAAAGACCAAAATTAATAATAATTTTGTGTTCGGTTTTCATAGGTTTGGGCTGCGCCTCTTTCTAGGTACCGTTTTGCTGTGTTGCTGCTTAACCGAAGCCCGGTAAAAGAAACCATTACTGCTCACTGGGAGGATATTGGCCTTCCTAATGATGCCGCTGTAAAAGCAACAGATATTTGGCAGGTAAAAATTATTGGATGAATTACATCTGGAACATTATGTTGTAGTTACCCAAACAAATTTCCATCTTTGCATGAGACCTTTAATTATCTTGGAATTAAGGTATATATAATTTTGTTGACTGTTCTTGATTGTTTTTGCAGATGGCGGAGCTTCCTGAAAAGGCGGTTGGGAAATTGACAGCACCAGTTGATTCCCATGCATGCAAGTTGTACCTATTGAAACCATAGAGTCCCCATTTCGCTCTAGTTTTAATTACTTGGCTAGGTATCTATCTATTTTCCATAATAGTAATGTACATATGGAAAATTGTTGTTCGATTTTGTACAAGAAATTGTAAGTTACGTATTTTAAGTAGTTAATAAGAGTGGGAGCAAGCTTCATGCTTCCCTTTGTTTACGCATACGGGGGCGCAAATTACGTTTACTATCTCTGAAATTAGGTAAAATTACAAATGAATCTTTCTTCCTTGAGAAATTAGTCGTTATGTCTTTGATACAATGTTTCTAAATTTAGGTGAAATTACAAATTGATCCCTCTTCTTTGAGAAATTACTCATTAGTCCCTAATATTTACTCATTGAATCGATTCGGTTTAAATATGATTTCAAACCAAACATGCATGGGCAACATTGAATATCAACTTTGATCGAGGAGTTTAGAAAAACGAGAACGCAATCAGCATTGGAGTGGTTGCGAGGGATTCTGACGGTAAATGCATTGGTTGGCAGTTGGGAAACCGGTAGATGTGTAAACATCATGGACCAGGCCATGGTGGTGCGTTTGGCGAGAGATTTCAGTTGGAGGAAGGTGCTTCTCGAAGGAGATAACATAATCTTTAGAACCAAGAATTTCAAAATCTCTACTAATCTTAATCAAATTTGCATTCTTTTTCTGTTTTCTGAAGAGTTCACTGAAAATTAAGTCCCAAAAAAAAAAGGAAAAGAAGAAGAAAGAGAAGTCACACTACAAAATTAACACAACAGTTTTGCGCCTGTTTTCTAGTTGGCCTAACAATATATATAACATCAGAAGAAGAAGCTAATTCTTGTTGTCTGGCTACATGGACAAGAAACAAACGAAGCCATCCTTTTCAAATCATCCTGCACCATAAGTTATGAATTGATTTATCATTTAGTAACACAAAATTTAAATATTAATATGAGAATTGTGAGTAACATCTTTAATTATTAAGAATATAATCCAAGTTAATTATAACAAGCTAGAAATGATCTACTCTATTTAAATTTCTTAAATACCAAAATTGGAAAATCTATCACAAAAAAGGGGTTGCAAATATAATTTATTGTATTTTTAGTACTAATTAGCAAATGTGATAATATTTAGGGAAAAATTACAAATTTGGTATATATACCAACTCGATTAATTCAGCCCTTTTTGTATATTTCATTTTCTATTGACAAAATAGGACAACATTTTAAAAACCTTGCAATTTAATGCACTTTTTAATTGGAATCCGATTTTGTTAGTGGGAAACCCGACCCCGGGTTTACATGTGGTGAACTCCTAGTTCGTCACGTGTAAATTTCGGCGGGCAAAATCAGTTTTCAGTAAAAAATGCACATTAAATTACTTGACTTTGAATCTATGATACACAGACTCTCCTAAAAATATCATTTTGCCATGTCGTGTGGTGTCAGACACGATTGTCCGACACTCCTCACATGGGAAATTAAAAAAAAAATCCGTATCACCGTATCCGTATCGTATCGTGTGCGTGTGGCCGTGTCCGTATCCGTGCATCATAGCTTTGAATATACAGTCCTTTTTTTCGGAAAATAAAATACAACAAAAATGCTGAATTGATTGAGTTAGTATATCAAATTTGCAATTTCACCTAATATTTAGGATTAATTTCATTATTGCTACCTTAATTTTAACCTAGTTCGATTTTGGTACAATATAAACCATATTTCTCAAATTACATGCACTACCTTTCAAAATGTATCGACTTTATGACTTTTGGATCTTGACCATGAGGTTTTAATGGATCAAAACACATGAAGCATAGATGAAAGCTGAATTCGACATTTGTAGGATCATGTCATTATAAGAAAACTGCCAAAAATCGATGGGAATTTCTGACGATAAGGAGTCAAGTGGCCTGCTTCGTTAACATTAAATGAAATTGGTTCGACACTATGAAAAATTGAAATATCTTGAAAGTTATGGCATGCAATTTGAGAATACAGATTTTAATTGTATGAAAAATTGAATTATGTATTAAACCTAATATTAACCCTTCGTATTTTAATTGATTATTGCAGTAAAATTTTAAACCAACAAAATTACGAAAATTAAACGATCATACCTTTATAACATCCGATAATCTTCATCCTCCTCATTGCATCCAAATCAAGCTTAACTTTAAATCTTCATTGAAAATTAATATTCCCTCCTCCAAAAGCTTGATTATTCTGAGATGCACTACTCTTTCCCTGTGATGAATCCAAGGAGCTGATCATATCCAAACCATTATTCTGATTCTGCTGTTCTCTCACATTCCTCACAATCTCACCCACACCAAGAAAATCCCTCGTCAATCTCCCAGATTGATCCAAGCTGCTGAAGCCTCCTTGCTTGTTGCCACCACTATTCTGCTGGTGATCAAATGCAAGCTTGTTATGGTTGTTACTAGCCCGAAATCGGCTGTACTCATCGTCGATCTCTTGCTGATGTTCATCGTCGTGTTGGTTGAGTCCAGTGGTGTTGTAAGCTCCTCCTCCGAATAGGGATGATGATGAGCTGCCACCGGGGGTGATGGAGTTGACGAGATCATGGAAGTGGTTGTTGGACCCTGGGAAGAGGGGCGTGGGCCCCCCACCGAAGGTGTGGGGGGAGTCGAGGGAGGATTGGCCGTGGTGGTGGTTTTCGGATTTTGTGAAGGTTTTGAGGAGGGAGGAGGCGCTGCTGGCGGCGGTGGAGGTGTTGGAGCCGAGTTGGGCGGCCTTTTGGAGGAGGGCGGTGGCGGACATGTGGGGGGAGCTAGGGTTTTGAATGACATGGGATTGGGTGCTGTATAGTGAAGGGATTGCCATGCTCATAAGATTACCTGATCATTACAAGAGTGTTGTTTAATATGTTATGAAATCATAGGAATGATAGAAATAGAAAGAGGAGATGAGGGTACGTGACATTATTTAGTTTACTTTTTTATTAGCAATTATTTCATTTTATTAATATTTTATAAATACCAAAAGAATATTTCAAATTATCCCAATTTTTAGATTCTTATTTCAAATTATTCCATTTTTAAGTGCACAAATTAAACACACACACAACGATTACCTGATGAGAAGAGGGTTGAGTCTTCTCCGCCACTGGAATGGTGGCCGCTTCCATCAATGTTACTAGGTGTCACAATATTGCTATTGGTCGGGAAAAAACTAAGATTAAACAAGCCAGTTGTGGATGAAGACGAGGTGTTGCCATTGTTAATCTGTAGTTGAGGAAGCTGCAACAATCCATGTATCGATGACTTATTAGGCAACAATCCATGCGGGGATTGATTTTCGTCGTGGTTAGGCATGAAAAGGCCAGGAGAAGGGGGCATACTTCGGCTGGAAGACGGGGCTTGACGAAATGGCGGGCCCACAAGGCCGGTTTCGAAGTGCGGGCCGGGCCTTGTACCGCTCCCCAATCTTAGTATATCATGATTTGATAGGGTTTGATGATTCATCTGATGATGATGGTGATCTTGTTGTGAGGAGATCTGGGAGAGGCCTAATAGGTGACTGCCAATGCTGCTCAAGGACGGTGGATTGAGATTTCGCGCACTTTCTTGGGCGAGGGCGTCGCAGAAAGCCCGATGGGTGATGAAGCTGTCACGCCTGCAAGAAAATTTAATTTGATTATATGATGAAAGGAAAAAAAACCACATTATGCAAATATGTATTTAGATTTTTCTTCAATACAATTGTGTTACATTTATAGGGTTCAAGTGGTTTTTTGTAGGGCAATAATCCAAATTTGAATCTCACTTGGGAGGTGTGTTAAAAAAAAAAAACTTTCTTAGTGTTACAATTTTATTTTTTTCTATTTCATTATTTTATGGTATACCAATACAAATTGCACCAAAATATGGTGTCTTGTTCAAAATTTGAAAAATATATATATAGATATAATATTATATTAAAATCAAGAAATTGTCTGCTTCGAGTTAATTACAGCCCCAAAACTTTTGTAACCATGTAAAAATCACGTAAAGTTAACATAACACAAGAAGGGAATTTTGTCTCTGAGCCAAGTTTAATTATTTCTAGAAATGATGGAATCAAATAAAATCAGGTAGGGCAAGCACACTGACCAAAATTATGAAAAAAAATGGGACATTTTTGTTCCGTAATCCTGAGCAAGGGAATCGTTACGGAATGGAATAAATAGTTGGTAGAGATTAATTTTTAGAGATATTTTAGCAGGATGCATATAGTTTAGGAGAATAAAGACAAGGAATATAATTGAGGATGTTAGGTGGAGGAATTCTTGCATAATTCAAGCAGCATTTTACCCCCTAATAATATAATTTTTTTTTCTTTTTTTAACAAATAAATGCTGATTTATTTTATTTTCTGAACTTTATGTAGGAAGAATAAATATGGGGTAATTTACTCAAATGTGGCATTTCCTATGTTGAAAAGAAATTAAAATAATTAGCATGAGAATATTGCTGTAGCTGTAGACTGTAGTACTCTTTTTCCTGGTAAAAACAAAACCCCAAACAAGGAGAACATGGAGGAGCAGTAGCGGTCCAAATAATTCTAGGGAGAGAATGACAGAGAGAGAGAGAGAGAGAGAGAGAGAGAGAGTGGAATTGGACAGTGAGAGTGTTATGATGAAAATGGATACCTGCAAAATGCAAATAGTACAGAACTGAACACATCTATCCAACCAAGATGAGAACAAACATGGTATCTTAAGACTCTTACATGTCTTCTTGACATATATATGTATATAGATACAGATATACCACCACGACCACGTGAACTGGGAAACAATGAGGTAAATGAAATTACGACTGTCTCATTGCTAGAAGGACCAAGGACGGATGTTCCAAGAAAAGAGAGAGAGACACACGAGAGAGATTCAAAACATACAAGAAAAAGAAAAACCCTCTTAGGTCATGGCGTTTTCCAGAGAGAAGTTCACGTGGAGTCATTTCTTTGACAGGCAAACCTCCAAAGAACAAAATGAAAACAAGAAAACCAAGAATTAATTGTGGTGGTCTCAATGTACATGTCTCTTCCTCCCTCTCTCTCTGTCTCTCTCCGCCATAGTAAGAAAGAATTGAATTAAAACCCTTTTTCTGGCATTTTTCCTTAATAATCCCAAACCCACGAAAAACCTAAAGATAAGAAAATCACCACCACAACAACATTAAACAAATCAAACATTTTATAACAGCATACATCGTGATAATCAATCAACACAGACATATATATTACCTGGAGAAAAGCGTGCCACAGTCGCATCTGTACTCCCTGGTACCGCACGTCTTGGAATGGGCTTTCCAGTCGGAATGGACTGCGTATTTCTTCGAGCATTTGTCGCATTTGTACTTCTTCTCGCCGTGTTTCCTCGAATAATGCTTCTTGATGCCGGTTAAGTCTCCGAGTGCTCGGGCCGGGTCGTGGTGCACGCAGGTGGGCTCGGGGCATAGATACACTTTCCTCTTCACCTCTTTCGTGCTCTTCTGCCTCAGCTTCCATGGCAGATTGTGCCCTCGTCTGTGAAGCTGGAGATTCTGCTCCCTTTGAAACCCTTTATTGCACACCTCGCATACGAACCTGTTTGTTGCCATTAGGGTCTTCGGCGACAGCGCTATTACCTCAGCATCTGGATCTGTCATCATCAAAAATTAATTGTGTTTGTTACTGGCTATAATTTTCGTGTGGTTACGGCGAAAAAGGGTTGTTAAATTCAAGATTCCATTCCATCTGCAGGTTGAAAAGTTTTGGGGTTTTCTGCAAAAAAGCAAAGAAAAAGCAGAAAAGTGTTGTGCACGAAATTCAAGATTTGGGAGGATTCAATTTTTAGCTTTTGTTGGTTTTTTTTTTTTTTTTTGCTTTTTTTTGTTGGTTTATTCATGCAGATTTAATTCATTTCGAGTGGAAATGAGAAAGAGGGTTTTCGATACTTGCTTGGATTTCCGGGCTGATTTCTTCGTTTCTTAACTGAGGAATTCGCCGGCGGCGCTGTCGGCGGTGGTGCCGGAGACATAAGTTGTTGTTGCTGTTGCTGGTGGTGGTGCTGTATTTGTTGTTTGTCATTTTCGTCTCTCATTGCGAGAAAAGCCGATGAGGAAGAAGCCGCCATGCTCAATCGAATCTTCTTCAACTGGAATTAATTGTATATAACCAACCAATCTTCAAATCCGAGAACTGTGAAACCCTTGCAAATCCAGCTCAATTCTCATTAAAATTGAACCCTCTCTCTCTCTCTCTCTGAATTGAATTCAAGATTTGTAACTACAGAAAGATTGCAGCTTTACAAATCAGGAATTTGATGAGTTGTTTTTGTGTGTGTACATCTGAACAGCTAAGACTGAACCAGACATGTAGATAGAGAGGAGGAGGAAAAGAGAACATCAATCCATGGATTGCTAATAATCTGTGATGTGATGCTTTCTCTCTCTTATTTTCTCTATGGCTCTTCTATTCTACTGTGTGCCCTTGCTTTCAGTGAAATGGAGATTTCGAGAAAGATGCTATACTTAGGGTCTTCTGTGTGTTTGGTGTCGTCCACAGGCATTAACACATATCCATAGCATTTGTCACTCTTTTCTTTTTTTTTTTATATTTTCTTTTGCTTTTTTAGGTATATCTTGTATTTTTCCAATCTTTAAATTCATTATTTGCCTAATATAAATGCTATTTTATGAAACCATATAAATAAATAGTAATATATTAAAAAGAGTGTACATTTTGCTAATAAAAAATTTCATCATTAATTAATACAATAAATTGTGCATTTTTTACTTTTAATTTACTAGATGTGATGGAAATTCGGAGGTTTTCATCACCTATTTTAACTTTATATTTCATAAAACTCCATGCATTAGGGATAACTTGAGCGGGAATCAAATTCAGTCAAATCAGTATAATTAAGAGTCGAATATTCATGCTTTCGTGTAAATAACGAAAAATTTAGAGAGAATAACTAATTAAATAATAAATATAATTCACCTATCATTAGAATTAATTAAATTCGGCCGAATTGGACCCGATTAGAAATTTTCATATATTAGCATACGGTTGAAATTAAATAAAAGAAAGAATAAAAATTAAAAGATTCTCTCTCAGACTCCCGATTTCCAATACAATTGTCGCATATTGCATTTAAAACAGGAGATAAAATATATAATTGAAACAAGAAATTTGAAATTTATACCGGGACAAAAATTTCCACGCCCCAGTGCATTATATTTTATACGTGCCAACAGAGGTTGGTTCAAGTGGTTAATGAATTCATTTTTCAGGACAATGACTTGAATTTGAATTTCACTGGGCTTGCATCTTAAAAAAAATAAAATTATACATACAAACATGTGTGAGTTTTATACAGAGAGGAGGGAAGGTGGATTGCAGAGCTTTGATGGTGAGCCGACGTCGTGTATTATGTCCATAAGCGGCGAAGGTTTGGGTCCACCGCCTGGAATTTACACCCATCCCCACTCTCATTTCGTATCTTTTGGTCATCACTCGAAGACAAACATACCTTCGTCACCTCTTCTTTGGCAGTCGCACTGAAAGAATTTAAATAACTATTAAATAAATATGTATCCTCAGGACAGTCAAGATTGTCCCTATATCATCGGATGTTACATTCATTTCCTTACATTATTTTAAATATACATCTTTCGCTAAAATTTAGGGATTTCTTTTTGAATTTAAACTTGCTTTAATTAATTTATTACTACAACAAACGGCTAAACTATATATTAACTATGTATGTTTCATTAAATAAATATATATATGTTTTTTGTGTTTCATAATTAGCAAGTTTACTCGTTTAGTTTGTCATATTACAAATTTAATTAATTTGTATTATATTTGAGAAATTCATACGCTAGCTGGGATGGCCGGTGGGGGTGGGGGTGAAGGTCACAATCGGAGGAATATTAATTAAAACTAATTGTGTCCACTTGATTAGAAGTAGGTATCAATTTTGTGACCCACAAATTGACCTAATAATTTTAATTAATCACTGAAAATATATGTATATATCTGTTTGCTATATGAAAGTAATGTATTTCATTCTAAAACGTTCTATGGATTACAGAGAGAATCCTAGATAAATAGGTAAAGACTCCTACTAATCAGGGATTATAGAGAATCAGTTACACAAGGTAATTCCAATCTTTCCCCAATTTACGTCAATATTCCAACACTCCCCCTCAAGTTAAGTAATGGTATCGCCAATTCTTAACTTGCCTAGCATTGCTTGAAATAGTTTCCCGGGGACTGCCTTGGTTAGAATGTCTGCAAGTTGGTCTTCTGATTTCACGAATAGGAGTTCCACAGTGCCATCTTCCAGCTTCTCCTTTATGAAATGCCTATCAACTTCCACGTGTTTCGTTCTGTCATGCTGTACGGGATTCTCTGAGATACTGATTGCTGCTTTGTTATCACATTTTAAGCATCCTGGGACTCCTGAGTTCATGCCGATTTCTGCCATCAATTTCTTGAGCCAAATGATCTCTGTCACGGCTTTAGCAATTCCTCTGAATTCTGCTTCTGCGCTGGATAGAGCAACCACTTTCTGCTTCTTAATTCTCCAAGTAACCACATTTCCTCCAACCAGGGTAAAGAAGCCTGAGGTAGATCTTCTATCATTTGGGTTTCCAGCCCAATCCGCATCTGTGTAAGCCTCAATGTCCAAGTGACCATGTCGACCGAACATGATTCCAGTCCCTACTGTCCCTTTTAGATACCTCAAGATCCTTACAACGGTTTCCATATGACTCTTTTGAGGTTGGTGCATAAACTGACTAACCACTCCCACAGCATAGGCGATGTCAGGCCGAGTATGAGATAGGTAAATTAGCTTTCCAACCAGCCGTTGGTACTTTCCTTTGTCTACTAGTTCCTCGCCTTCATCCCTCTTGAGCTGGTGATTCACCTGGATTGGAGTATCTGCTGGTTTACAATCCAGCATTCCGGTCTCAGTGAGCAAGTCCAGCACATATTTCCTCTGCGAGATAAAGATTCCGTGTCTGGATCTTAGAACTTCTATCCCGAGGAAGTACTTCAAACCTCCCAAATCCTTCATCTCGAATTCTCTGAACAGATTCTCCCTGAGCTTCCCAATTTCTTCCTTATCACTGCCGGTTATAATCATATCATCAACATAGATGATCAGGCACGTGATCAAGTCCTCTCTGGCCTTGAGAAACAAGGTA
Organism: Lantana camara; assembly: GCA_037501455.1. NCBI lineage: Eukaryota > Viridiplantae > Streptophyta > Magnoliopsida > Lamiales > Verbenaceae > Lantana > Lantana camara. The sequence continues at coordinate 117,581,087 of CM074857.1, forward strand.
TGATCCGAATTGCTTTGTCTATACCCATACCGTTGCATTGCCACTGTGAACCTTTCGAACCATGCTCGTGGGGACTGTTTAAGCCCATAGAGAGCTTTCCGGAGCCTACACACTTCATTTTTCCCAAAAACTTCAGTGAACCCAGGAGGGGCTTCCATGTATACTTCTTCTGTCAGGTCTCCATGTAAGAAGGCATTTTTTACATCGAATTGATGCAGGGGCCAGCCCTTATTGGCTGCTACAGACAGTAAAACACGAACTGTGTCTATTTTAGCAACCGGAGAGAAAGTCTCTGAGTAGTCAATTCCGTATGTCTGAGTATACCCCTTTGCCACCAGCCTGGCCTTGTACCTCTCAATTGTACCATCTGCCTTGTGTTTGATGGTAAACACCCACTTGCACCCGACTGGCTTCTTTCCTTGAGGTAGTTTGCACTTCTCCCATGTCCCATTCTTATTCAGTGCATTCATCTCAGTTTCCATAGCCTCATACCATTCTGGTTTCTCCAGTGCCTCGTCAACTGTTCTCGGGATTACTTCATTATAGAGATTCCTCACAAAGGCTTTGGCTACTTCTAACACGCTCCCCCTGACCATATTCCCCACTGGGTACCTTGAGCTCCGAGATACTCGATCTGGTGAATATCTATTTGGTGGTATACCCCTGTTAGACCGAGGTGGCAATGCAAACCTGGGACTTGGGGTATCAACAGAAGGAAGATTAACAGAATCTGTAGTATCCTCAACATTATCAGAAATAGAGAGAGGAGGTTCAGAATTGGTTACCTCAGACGGAGACAGGACATCATTTGAAGGAGGGTCATTGGTAGTGGTACTGAGCTGTGCATTGTCCGGTGTGAATTCCAAAATAGGAGGAGGATCAGATCATTCAGAGTTGCTGAGCCAGTAAAGAGGGTCATCCTCAGGCGCCCCCTGAACCCTTTGCTGGTTCAGATAGTAGTACTCTGTTTCCAAGAATTCACAGTCCATAGGTGACAATGATGCGGCGTGTGACAGGATCATAGCACCGATACCCCTTTTGATGAGGGGCATATCCAACAAAGACACATTTGACCGCACAAGGGTCAAGTTTTGTTCGCTCATGCTTGGGAATATGTACAAATACTGAACACCCAAATATCCGGGGTGGCAAGGTGAGAAATGGAGGGACGTCTGTTTGTGTCTAAAGGACAAATAAGGGTGTGTGATGATCAAGTATTTTGGTGGGTAATCTGTTGGTAAGGTATGTGGCGGTGGCAACAGCTTCAGTCCAGAAATGGTTCGGGACATGAGATTCTGTCATAAGGGATCGAGATATCTCAAGTAAGGTTCGGTTTTTTCGTTCAGCAACGCCGTTTTGTTGGGGTGTGTTTGGACAGCTTGTCTGGTGGATAAGGCCATGTTTATGAAAGAAATCCCCCATTTTTTGGTTAACATATTCCCTCCCATTGTCTGAACTCAGGATCTGAATCGTATGGTTAAATTGGGTTTGAACCATATTAAAGAATCGAACAAATGTGTCAAAAACTTCAGATTTATGTTTGAGAAAATAGACCCATGCCATCCGAGAATAATCATCAATGAATAACACAAAATATTGAAACCGACTTTGACTAGCAATAGGGGCAGGTCCCCAAACGTCTGAATGAATCAAAGAAAACAATTTCTGAACCCGAGTATTTGAGGGTTTAAAAGAGGTCCTATGACTCTTAGCTACCGAGCATGTTTGGCAAGACAAGTCAACATGCGTTTTATTCGGAAATAAAGCAGGAAATAACAGACGAAGGTACCCAACAGACGGGTGCCCCAGGCGACGATGCCAAAGCCAAATCTGTGTTTCTTGAGTGCCTTTGGATAGAAGAGCCTTGGAAGGATAGTCCATGTCATCAACATAGTAGAGTCCATCGCGCTCAGTACCACGCCCAACTATCTCCTTCGTATGAATGTCCTGTATAAGACAGAATTGAGGATACATTAGGACCGCACAGTTCAATTCTTTTGTCAGATGACTAATGGATAGAAGCTTGCATGATAATGAAGGAACATGAAGACAATTTTTCAGTTTTAATTTCTGAGATAGAGAAATTTCTCCCTCTCGTGCGACCTCAACCGGGTTTCCATTTGTTGTCTGGATGAAAGGTGTTTGGGGTTCACTAGGATCATGTATATCAGAGATATCGAAGGTCATAGTATCAGTTGCACCACTATCAAAAATCCACTGAGATACTTTTGGGGGTTGTTTTTTTGTGTGAAGGGCCTGACCATCATTTAAATTTGAATTTGGGGTGTAAGTGGAACAGGGCATTTTACAGGGGTCATTACATAATTTAGCCAAACTTTGGGGCTGTTGTGTAAATAAGGAACAAAAGGAGGTATTAAATAAAAAACCACTAGGTTTTGGGACATTACCCCCAAACCAATTACCTCCGCCGCTTTCCATGTCTGTTCCGCCTTTTGCACCTGCGAAGACGGCATTGGCTCGCCGGACACCACTTGCCGCCGCATTGGAGTCTCCCCGTCCGATGACACCTGCGGCGGCGTAAGTTTGCCGCCTTTCTTCCTCCGTCGTTATTTCTGGATGGGCTTCACTCACGGCAGCGTTGGCCCTCCTGGCTCCGCCGCCAGCAGTTGCTGGCTTGGTGGGGCCTTTCCGGCGCCCTTCCCACCAGTCAGGGTACCCCACCACCTCGAAACACTCCTCCGCGGTGTGGCGCGGCTTTCCACAGTGTCCGCACACCAGGTCGTCCCTGTCCTCGCGCTGTGATGAACGGCGGCCGGCGTCAGTGACACGCCCAGCGCCGTCTGAGCGCACCCCCTTTCCAGATCCATTCCGCCCTGTTTTCTCCCTTCTCGCCGCCAAGCCCGCACCGATTCCCTTCGAATCACTTTCGCCGTCGGCTGTTCCTTTCAAGATGTGAAGGCGAGCAGCCTCCCTTCTAATGGTGGCGTACGCTGATTCCGGCTAGGGCTTTGTTTCTTGTTTCAGTAGATCAGCTCTGATGTGGTCGAATTTCTCGTCAATTCCTGTGAGAAATTGGTAAAGCCTTTGTTCTTGTGTGATTCGGTTGTAGGTGGTGATATCTCTGGGGCATGTCATCGGATTAGGTTGTTTCCGATCGATTGCCGTCCAAATTGATTGAAGTTTGTGCCAGAAAACTTCAAGGCTATCTTGGCCTTGCATCTGTGTGTTTGCCTTTCGGTGTAAATCGAATAGTTGCAGCGGATCCGAGCCACTACCGTACGTGGTTGCGAGGCCATCCCACAATGCTTTTGCCGTCGGATAGTGTAAGACGTTATTCACTAGATTTACTTCAATATTTTGGATAATCCAAGTGAACACGTTTTGATCCGTTTGTTCCCAATTGTCATATGTTGGATCTGTTTTGAGTGGAGCCGGTGGATTTCCCGTCAGATGTGCGCGGCATCCCCTGCCTCCAATCGCCATCTTCATTAATCTTGCCCAAGCAGGATAGTTGTCATTGTTTAGTTTGAAACCGATCGACAAGCTATTGTAATTGGACAGGTGAGTTTGTGGTTGCATAGTGTTTTTCAGGATGTTGGCTATTTGGATTGAGAGGTCTGTGTTGGCCTCTGTTTTGATTTATGGGTTTCCTTCCATGGTCAGTTTTGGTGACTTGATCTTAGGCTGATTTGGTTGGGAAAGGGTTAGAGACGATGATGATTATGATTCTGAGTCTCACGGATCGAAAGAACTGCTCTGATACCATGTTTGCTATATGAAAGTAATTTATTTCATTCTAAAACGTTCTATGGATTACAGAGAGAATCCTAGATAAATAGGCAAAGACTCCTACTAATCAGGGATTATAGAGAATCAGTTACACAAGGTAATTCCTATCTTTCCCCAATTTACGTCAATATTCCAACAATATCCATGAGTCTTTTTTTACAACCATTTGAAATTGATTTAAACAGTCAAATGATAAATTGGTTTTACCCAATAAGCTAACAAAGAATTTATTTATGATTCTCGCACACCGATGTAAAAATAAAACGACACAAATACAGTTATACCGATCTTTTTGAAATTTACCTCATAATAGGTTTTCAATAAGAGTGTCTGATCCGTAAAAATAATATATGATAATTTTCTTTAAAGTATTATTTAACTTTAGAGTAGTCAATCATGATTCAAGCGATAAATTTTTTTTTCTTTTATTCCTTATGGAATATACGTGTGTGCGTGTGTATCGTATGTATGAAAACATGTTGGATTAATTGAGGAAAGAGTGGTTACTGCAGTTAGGGCTGCATTTGTCGAAGGTGTAATTTATAAGAAAGAAGAGTGCATTTAGTGACAAACAAAAAGTGACATCGTCCCACAAAATTATATTGCTTTTTGGTAAGAAATGGACAGCCTCCATTTTCAACTACTGTAGCTTTCTCCCCGTCTTCTACGTACGTATAATCATGTATATATATTATACTTACATCGTGCGTATACACATATATGTGCATTTATATTTTGTGTTTTGTGTGTTTATATTGTGATGCAACAAGAATTCGGGAGGAAAACTATTAATTAATTAGATGTTTGTTTGACTCCTAACATTATTAGTTGGAAAGAGAGGATTTTGGTGAAGTTTTTCGTACACTACCGATGTCTTTGTTCGATTTTGATCCTAATATTTTAATTTTTCTCATATTGCATCTTTTATGTTTCAAAAAATCTCAATTTCAGTCCTTTAGCAAACGGACGTAAAAAAATTGACGGAAAAAGACGCGTGCCACTCACTCGCCACTCACATTTATTCAGGCCGCGTGAGTGAAACGCGTCTTTTTCCGTTAAAAAATTAACATCTGTTAGTTAAAGGAAAGAAATTGAGATTTTTTGAAACATAAAAGATGCAATGTGAGAAAAGTATAGTTCGGGACCAAAACCGAAAGAGGGCATCTGTAGAGGATAAAAAATGATATTTTCCCTTTTAAATATTATACATAGGAAAAAACAAATTCAAACCATCTAAGATGAAAAACCGGAAAAAAAAAAGGATAAATTTTTTTTGTACCAGCAATCCAATTCGACGTTTAAGATCAAAACCGTCGATTAATCAATAATTTTTCTGATTCTGAATTGGCCCGAATGCCACTAGTTCTAAAGGTCCTAAACTGGACAAGGTTCCATTCACTGGTTGAACTGGTCCGATCCGATTCAACTTTTAAAACACTAGTTATATGTAAGTTTTGTGTATATATTCTTGAAGGTTATCTATATTTATTAATTTTCTAGCAACATCAAATGACAAGATGGGTTGCTTGTAAGTTGTAACCCTATCCCCACGCCAAAAGCGAAACGTATTATATTGTAGCAAATTTGTTATTTCTGCGGAAGATGTTGATTATATGTGTCAACTTTATTTTATTTTTTTATATGTGTACATAAGTCCATTCTGTTATAAAGAGACTATTTAAAATTTTGTAGTGACAACAGCTAATACATCATCTGATAGTACTAATAGTTAATAATAAGTGTATGTGTTGTTTAATTTATTATCGTGAATAATAATAATAATAATAATACCGGGGATGATGATAATAATAATAATATTGTTTAATTTATTATCGTGAATAATAATAATAATAATAATAATAATAATAATAATAATAATAATAATAATACCGGGGATGATGATGATGATGATCATAATAATAATAATAATAATAATAATAAACTAGATAATTTGTTTTATTAAAATTGTGAAAGCGCTTTATAAAATTTGTTTTTGTAATTTGTGAAATCCTAATTATTTTATGAAAAGTAAACATATATACCTTTTAATCTATGATAGTGTAATTGAAAATTATTTATAGTCTGATAATATTCAAACTGGAAAGGATTTTGTGATGGAAACTTGACATGCCAATTGCCAAGTGCCATCTATATATATATATATATATATATAGTCATCCTTTTTGACCTAAGATGTTGACTGGACTCGGAAAATAAAACAATGGTTTTATATAAATTGTCTGGAAGGACGAATAGATAAGGAAGTCGTTAATTAATAGAATGTTCTCAGGCTACTTCAATGCATTCTTATATTTTCTTTTACTTTTCCTTCACTCAAAGCTAATATATATGATTAAAAAAATATTTGTGCAACGGCTAATAAGATAGGGGTGGTGGTCTAGTTTTTCTCTGCTTTTTAAATAATAATAATAATAATAATAATAAGAAGAAGAAGAAGAAGAAGAAGAAGAAGAAGAAGATATATAATCTATTTTGTAATCGATGTTGGCAGTTTATTAATAGGCATCTTTATTTATACTAGTGAAATATACGTGCGTTGCACGTTTATCATTTAATTTAATTTAATTAAGTTTAGCTATTATGTTTATTTAATAGATTAAAACATTAAAAATATTTAATTTGATTAAATAAATATAATAATATTTTTGATGAACTATTTTAATCTTAAAAATCTATACATACAAAAGTATTTATATGAAATCTCTATTTCAAATTATGTACAATAAGTAGACATTCAAAGTAGAGAAACATTCAAATAAATAAAAAATAAAAATCTTTAAAATTATATTATTATATTAAAAAAAGATTTAAAGTGTATAATAATTTGTCCAAATAATTCTAACTTTTAAGCATAAGTAATAGTTTATAACCTTTAAATATATTTAATAAATAAAAAGACATGTATAAAAAATGGTCAATCCTGATCGTCCCCTGTCCTTTGCGGAGTTTTGCACTTTCCCCCTTATGCTTTGATTTTTAGTATTTACCCCCCTATTCTTTGAAAAATATTACACATAACCACTTATATACAAAGCCCATACCCCAGTCGACCCTATTAGACGCCAAAAGTTTCGTTCGTCGTGTATCATCTTTAACAGATGATTTTTGCTTTGTCGGTTGTCGGATTTTAATTTCAAGACCATTGTTGTGTTCCTTGAGTCGAGAGCTTCAATTTGATATATAATATCAACACATTTGAGATCAGCTTTGTATAGGTTTGCTTTGTTAAAATTTGTTATAAGGGGTTAAGTGTGATATTTTTCAAAGGTTAGGAGGGTAAATGCTAAAAATCAAAGCATAGGGAGGAAAGTGCAAAACCCGCCAAAGGACAGGGAGGTGACCGAGATTAGCCCTATAAAAAATATAGACAAAAACCTAAAAGATCATATAAAATGCTATATTAATTATATATATTTTATTCTTTCTATTGTTTGATTTTCTTTAATATAATTTGTGATTTATTTTCAATTTTCTTTATAAAGTTTTGGAGAATGTCATTCAAAATGTAAAAGTTATGTTCACTTTCAAAATTATGACTTTTGCACCTTATCTTTCTCTATAATTTCGATCTCGATTCCATCATTTAAAAGGGAAATAATGTTATATTTTTTTTAATTTCATAATTTTGAAAAATTGTAGTTTTGGTATATCATTATCACTCTTGGGTTCCTTCCTAATCACTCTTTTCTCTCATTTTATCTCTTATTCTTTCTTATGCCTTTAATGATTCCTCTTCCCTTATTTATAGATATCAGACTCCTCTTAGTCACAATTACTCGTTCTCTTCTTAACCCAGATTTGTTCTTATCTTCAAGGATATTTCATAGAATCCTATATGTGGTAGCCTCTCTTGGTTTTACTCTCACCAGTTCGCCTCACGCCGCTTTCTCAGTTTGTCACCTAATAGAGAACTGACCAGCCTACTCCTCAGGCGAGTTGATCTTAGGTTTGGTTCCATTATAGGCATAATGAGTATGCCCCCAACTGTTGGGAATGGTGTCCTGAAAATTCGATTTATTGAATTAATAAAACTGAATTTGCAGCAAGTTGTGAGTATTTCACATATTGATAATTAATGGCGTGTGGTGGTATTCTTATATGAAATGTGTTTCATTGGAAAAGACTTTGAAGTTCTAGTCAGTAAGATGAGAATAAGTTCTTATCAAAACCATAACGTGGTTATATAAGATGATTAGTCTTTCGTCATAGGGAATGGTGATTCCGATTTTAACATGTTGATGATTTTCAATAGGATTGGGAACATCGAACTGGACCACTGAGATTATTTATTTTATACTACTATAAAAAATGAATAAAATCCCAGGAAGCATTTTACTCTTAATCCTGATAATATTTCGGCTTTAGGCATGTAGTGTTAGTCACTGTAATATACTCGAAGTGAGGTCTCGGTAACGGGTGGCCAAAATATTTTGTATGTTCAGTGACAACATGAAATGTGCTAAAGAATTGTATTAATCGAGGAATCTGTGGCCTTGCTGGAAGGTAAAAGATATCCTTGAAATAGATTTGCAAAAGTTCGAATTAAGACTTTGGCTAAAGCACATAGCGTGATACGTCACCGAAGTTGTATGTTGAATGTGTTTCACATACAGAGAATTTGAACTTTAGGCGAATCAATAAATTTCAAATTAGAGATGAAAAATAAATGATAGTAGTTACAATTTATTTTACATGGATATCAAAACGGAGGAGTAAAATGCAAAATTATTCTAGATCGAGAAATTCGTGAATAATTTAATTAATTTTAGAGTGCAACAATATTTATTTAGTGGAATTAAATATTGATAAACGGTAATTAATTATTTTCATGAGATGATAATATATTAATCCGTTTAGAGCTAAAATTAATTAGTCCTGCAGGTCCCCCTGCAAGCCCCAATTAAAAACCCGGAGAGAAAATATTAAAAGGAGAAAGCGAAATGATTTTTCAAAGTGTTTGAAAATAGCCAAGGGATTTATTTTAAGAAAATAAATCAAGTTCCAAAGAGTTGAAAATGCCCGGATTTTTTTTTTGGAGAAATTAAATTTTTAATTTTTTTTAAAAAATAATAATAAAAAAATGACGTGGCATTTTGCTGACGTGGCATTTTGCTGACGTGTCACGCCATGTCAGCAGGTCGTGCCCCAGGTGGCGCTGATTGGGCGCCGCGTGGCACGCCACGTGTGCGGCTAGGATCGCGGCACATCAGCGCCTATGTATGGCCCAGATTTGATCTGGGATGGGTCGGTCAACCGGGCTGGCGGGTCGGTTCCTGGACCGGACCCGGACACGTGTCACGGTCTGGTGGTTTTACGTGTAATCACACGCGCCAGCCACTTGACCACCTTGTGACGGCGCGTGACGGCGCTTGGAGCCACGTGGCGGCGTGTGGTTGGCGGCATTATGTCCGCGGCAGAGAGAGCTACCATGTGGCGTACTCCGATTGGTCAGATTCCACATGGTTTGTACGCGGTTTGCAAAATGACCAAAATACCCTTCCATTTATGTGTAAAATAACCGTTTTACCCTCCGTTTTATGCCTATAAATAGGCTGATCCCCTTGCCATTTTTCTCATTCAATTTTGGGAGAGGTTTTGGCTAGTTCTTAGCATTGAAACCATATCCCTTTTCTCCTAGTTAATTCTGATTTATTTTGGAATTAATTTTAATTAGGTGTTTATATATAAAACGCCTAATTTCGGGAGATTAAACCCTGAAAAGGGTTTTCTAGTTTAAAGTTTATTTTCTCTAAGTATTTAGAGAAATACTTTAAGAGCCCACACTCCGAGGGTTTCTCTGGGGTTATTGCAGGGAAGCTCTGCCGGTTTCACGAGGAGATCGGGTATCGGGCTCTCGGGATGAGAATTCGGGAGCTGGAAAAATGCCGTTAGATAGCCATGTTTGCAGTACGGTAATATTTTACAGTTGTATTATTTTAAGCATGATAAATTATATGCTTTTAAGTGTTAATTGCATGTTAGATATTTATCTGCTTAAGTGATTTAAAATTTATTATCAATTGCATGTATATACTTGAGTAGATCCGGCTAGTCTTCCGCTTTGTATTAAAATATTTTAGAAATATTTTTAATACTTGTATTATAATAAAAAAATTTAAAATGTGGTCCCGAACCGCTAGTGTTCTGGGCTCACCTCCCAGCAACAACAATCACTAATTTTAGTATAATTACCTTAAACTAAATATCCGTCTCTCAAAACTGTGGGTTTGGCATATCATCATTTTCTATACTACCTCCATTCCTAAAAATCTCCATCTTCTTCTCCATAAGTGTAGTTTGATTTAATGAGTATTTTTATATTTCTTTCTCCATCTTCTTTCTATTTTTCTATTTGATTTCACAATCGAAAAATGCTCATTGTAGTTTCAGCTAAAGTTCTAGATTTTGCACCCCCAATTAGTTCCTTAAGTTGTATATACTTTCCATGCCCAAAATTCTACTAACCTACTACTGTAAATCATTTGATATATAAGGTGCGAACAACATATGTAATTTGCTAAAATTTAATTTGAGACCCAAAGCCTTGCGGAACGCCTCAACCACACTTTGAATGCACTTTGCTCCATCCATGGTTGCTTTGGCTCCCAATATTAATTTGTCCACAAAAGACAAGTTTGAGATGTGAGACTTTTTCTGACATACCATAATTGGCTTCCAAGTCTGGCTAAAATGGTTTCCTCAATTATATAAGTAAGTTGTTCCATGTAGAGTATAAACAAATAAGGTGAGAGTGATTGCCTTATCTAATGCCACACATCCGTACAACGTCTGTCGGTTCACCATTCTATAGAATTTCCGATTGTCTCATTTACATTCTGCTCATAATGATATTGATGATTTTCTTCGAGAATTTGAAGAAAGTTAAAGTTTTTCTCAAAAAATTCTACCGAATTTTTTCGTACGCCTTTTCAATATTCAATTTCAGTACCTTGCCCCTTTTTATCGTTGGAGTGGTGTACCATTCATAACATTTCTTTAGGCATCAATATATTGTAATGGGTGTCTCGGCCGGGAATGAAGCTATTCTGGTTCGATCCCATAATTTCTTTGATATACGGCTTAAATGGAGTATAATCATCTTGGTAATCATTTTTGAGCAATACACTAACATAATGGCCAGAAACTCATTTATATTATAGAGTATTAATTTTTTAAATTAGGCAAATGGATAATCGATAATCCTTCTTTGGAATTGATTCTCTCTCTACGCAAGCATTGATGAAGTTCACTATCGAGTCTTCAACTATATCCTAATAGGTTTTAAAAATGTAATTAATTTTGGAAACCATCTACTCCCAACTCTTTGTAAACGTGTATGCTCTTCACTATCCTCAAGATTTTCTCATTTGAGGTCATTCTTGTCAAGTTATATTTTCGCTAACACCTTAGGGTTCGTTGGTGCAAGCTAATACCAAGACTCATCACCTCTTTAATGGTATATCCATTGAATAGTTTGGTGTAGTACTCCCAAGTACGTGGCTTCAGTTGATCATTATTGATTGCCCATTCATTGCTTATTTTGATAGCATTCATCTGATTCCTCATTCTTCCAGTTATGGTTGAGAGATGAAAGAAACATGCATGTTTATCTCTTGAACTGGAGCCAATTAATTCTCGATTCTTAAAACCAAATAATATCTTCTTGTTGTAATAGTTTGTTATATCCTGCCATTAATTCTTTCTCCAAATCTTTATATTTTTCCTTTATTTTTTCGCTTTTCGAACACATTGAAAACTGTTCAAGGACCATTATTTTGGAGTAATGATCCCATTTCAAAATGTCCTTCAAGTTTTGATTCGGCCAATAAGTCGTGTATTACTACTTTGGAAAATGTAGATCTAAATTGATAACTGTTGTATCAATCTTATTCAAATTAAATTCGAAAATTCTCCATATCGTTTCTTGAGCTGACACTCAATCTAACATCTTGAAATTTTTAATCTAATCTTCGAAATTTTGTTTACCATTCTATGCAATATTAATTTTCACTTTACCATGTCCTTTATAAATATATTTGTAAAGATATTTTACAATTGTTCTTAATTTTGGTACACGTTGGTATATACATTAAAATTAAGTATTTCTTCTTTTACTAACTATTCTTCATCTCTTTTTTATATTATCTTTGTCATTTGATCTTGCATTCTATTTTCTTATTTGTATTTCTCTAATGAGTATTATTTCAAATTTATGTTAATTTTTTTTATAATTAATTTTATGTATGTAGTAGAAGTAATTAAAAGAGTATATTTATATAAAAATTTAAGGAATGTTTAATCGAATACTATATGATGGGGTCAAAATACGCTCGTCCCTGCTTTGACACGTGGCACCCCAAGGACGATGACACTTGCCCCTCTGAAAGGGCATCAGACATATACGAGCGCTCTAACCTTCGAGCGCTGGCATCCTGCAAGGATACGCGTTAACTCTGCTATGGATACGCATGCATCAACACTATTGCTCTTACCGCTCCACCACGAGCGTCGTTGACATCGTTGGTACTGCATGGCTAGTACCTCAATCAATCTAAGCGAGCCTTCTTCAAGCGCTACATTCCCTCGGAAAGGCTTCCGCTTCAACTTCTTGCAACAAGCCCTAGCCCTCATCCCCTAGCAGATATCTTGGCCTCCAAGGCTTCTGGTTGTCACGAGCGCGCTCTTAATACCTCGTTACCAACCTCCCAAACGGCTCTCTGACACACCGTACATGCCCGCGCACCTGCCACTGTTGCCAACACTAACTCTCAGCAGCTTTCGCAGAAGATTCCTCCTAGGTTTCTCTCTCACAGCGCCACGTGTTAGGGCAACATTCGGCCAGGACCACATGAGGCAAATGACCAAAGGGTCCCTGACCCTCAACTATAAATAGACAGAGTCATCTCCTTCATGGTAAGCGACCTCCATTACTGCAATTCATACTTAGCTTACATTTCCTCTTTCAGATCATCATCTGACTTGAGGGTCGGAGAGCCAAACTGGGCATCACCCCCAGTTCCCCCAGCTTGGCCTTCTGACTTTTCTTGTGTTTGTCCTAGCAGGTAGAACCCCCTTCCTTTTTCCGGTGAACTTCTGGCGGTTTCCCCACTCAAACAAATTCTAAAGTGATCGGATCCTAACCCACATATTCGGAACCCATCCTTTTTTGGCGCCCTCTGTGGGAAACCAGCTCTCAGCATCTTTCTTCTCTTCTGCTAGTTGAAAAGCAAACACCAAAATCATTACAGCTATGGTCGTTACGAGATCCGGAGTCGTGGGAGGAGGAGACAACACTTCTCATGAGGTCAATGATGTTATTCCCTTCGTCTCTGTGGGCGGAGGCCCACCGCTTACTGCCGCTGATGGTGGGGCACTCCCCGCCGTAGGAGTGACACCACAGGCAGAGGCCTCAGTTCCTCCGCCGGCACCGCCGACACTACCAGTTTCCGTCGCCGCCGGAGGAGTCCCTCTCTCTGCTCCTCCACATCCTCCACAAAATCAATGGGTCCATACCCATGTAAACCCAGGAGGACAGAGTTACATGATGCCACCGCCTGGTTATACATTCACCCCCACTATTATGATACCGCCGGTCCAGCCCTATCATGCCGGTCAAATCCAGCTCCCGGTGGTGATCCCCAGGGAGATTGAAAGAGTGGAGTTACCTCCACTAACTACTCAATAATTGAGGGCTCTCTATGCCCAATGTGAGGTTCAGGCGGCCCAGGGGGCATGGGAAAGGTTCCATTCCATGTACTTTCCCTCTGGGCAGGCCACTCAAACCGCCGCCCCTTTGGGCGGACTGCAAACTTTCCCCCTTAGAGAAACTCAGGCCGCCCCGAGGGCGCCGCTACCACCTCCACCAGTCAATGAGACACCCCGCCAAGGCGAAAACGAGCGTCCCCCTGTAGATAGAAACAGGGAACCCACTGAGAGGGTCAACGAGAATGAAGGGGACTCCCATGTTTCCAGGAGAGCTTCCCGTGCCGCCAGACAAGGAGACAGGGAGGGGGATGCGAATCCTAATATCCTCGCGGCTGTGCAAGACCAGCTGCAGGGTTTGAAAGACATGGTCAGACAGCTCTCTCGTGCGCGGTCTCAGATCTCCCACAGTAGGGATGAACGAGCCGATGACAGAGACGCTCGTCACAATGACCGACAACCGCAAGTCCCTCGCAGAAAGGAGCAGGAAGAAAACCTCTGCACCTACGATTACCATCCTTTGGCGAGGGGCTCCCCCCTCGTAGAGGAAATTTTGATGGCCCAAGCAGGAATGGCCAAAATCCCCACTTCCATCAACCGATACGACGGGACGACCGATCCAGCTGAACATCTGGATCATTTCCTACATTTGATGCACCTCTACGAGCATTCTAGCAACTATTGGGCCAAGGTTTTTGTCACTTCCTTGGTAGGAAAGGCGCAGGAGTGGTACAAGCGGCTGCCCCCACGCTCGATACACTCATACGAAGAGCTGGCCAACGCTTTCCTCAACCACTTCAATTCTCTGAAAGCCCCAGTCACTGTGCCCACTGCCCTTTACAACGTGGTGCAAGGCAAGAATGAGTCTCTTCGCTCGTTCTTCGCCCACTTCAACAAGGAGATCTTGCAAGTGGAGAGGCCGTCCATGGATTTCTTGATCCCAGTGCTCTTTCAGGCTGTGGATCACAAGCAGTATGTGAGCAAGAAATTTGCTGATGCCATCGTGGAGAGAAGGCCAGGGACACTCATGGCCTTGAGAGAGGTAGCCGAGCTGTTTTTCGCGCTCGAAGACATGTATGGGACGAATGGTCCCCGGCATCACAGTCCAACAAGGAACGAGCGCCCTCATCACGAGCGGGGATGGGATGTTGTTGTCAAAAAGGAGCATCTTCAGGAGCGCAAGAGATCGCCACCGTCCCCTCGTCGATTCGAGCGCATCCCACTCACGAGACCGAATTCCAAAGTCTATAACCTCTCCGATAAGAAGCTCTTCAAGAGACCCATCAAGATGAGGGAAACGGATTCGCTCAGACGCTCGAACAAATATTGTGCTTTCCACAAGCAGAGGGGGCACGACACGGATGAGTGTCGTCAATTGGAAGCTGAGATTCAGAGGCTCGTCGCAGGGGGCAATCTGAAGGAATTTGTCAGGGTGCTTGAGCGCTATGATGAACGCTGTAACGAGCGCACCGGAGGGAGAAGGAGGAGTCCGTTACGATCAAGGAGCCCACGGGGAAGAGGCCCCCCTGAGAGCCACAGCCATCGGGGCAATAAAGGAAAGGCCCCTGAGCAGGAAAATACGCCTTTTGCGATCATCAACATGATAGCGAGAGGCACTTCAAGGGGAGATTCCAACGTAGCTCGGCGGAGGTATGTTAGGAGCTACGACCAACGCCCATCCGTGCCTAAATCCATCTAAGCCATTCAGAAAGCGAGCGCTCAATAGTCAAGAGAGAGTGGTGTAATAGGCTTTGATGATAGGGATTTAGGGCATATTGTAACACCCTATGGGGAAGGTGTAACTTCTGACTGCCCCATGGTGGTTAGTGTAGATGTTCACAATCACGTTGTAAAAAGGGTGTTGGTGGATAGTGGAAGCTCTGTTAATGTTTTGCCTTACTCTACATTCTTGAAGATGAATGCTGACCTCCCGCTAGAGCCTCTCAAAACAGCTCTCATTGGTTTTGGAGGTTCAGAGGTTGTCCCCAGAGGGCAAATCCGCTTAGCTACTTCATTCGGCCGAGCCCCTCAGCGCAAGACGCTCATGGTTACATATGCGGTGGTGGAGATTGATATTCCTTATAACATCATAATTGGGCGCCCAGCCCTCGTTGACTTCAAAGCCATCATCTCCACCTACCATCAGAAGATTAAATTCCCCACCTCCGAGGGCGTTGGAGAAGTACTGTGCAATGTGCGGGAGGCTTGGGAATGTTACATGTTGTCCCTCAGAAAGCCTAAGACGGAGAAAACCTTCCAAATCGGGTCCACCAAAAAATCTGTTGATTTTCCCAATTTAGATGAGGATGGTCCCGTGCGGAAAAGAACAAAATTGAACAAGAAAAGGAACAAGAAGAAGAAGGATGCCAACACCAAAAACCCCCTCGAAAGTACTCCACCGGGGACCGTCGATGAATCTTTCTCGGAAGGAGATGAGCGAGAGGAGGATGGGACCGTACTTGATGATCGTTTGACAGGAAAGAAGAGGGCGTTCGAACTTCTTCGCCCTGAGGTAAGGATCGAGCCCTCGGAAAAATTCCTTACCATTGAGCTTGAGCCTGGAAACAAGGATAAAACTACTCAGATAGGGTCCAACCTCTCAGGGCCATCTCAGATTATGATGATTGACTTCCTCAGAGAGAACATTGATGTATTTGCATGGAAAGCCTCCAACCTCACTGGGATTGACCCGAGCATCATTGTCCACAGGCTTAATGTGGACCCCTTTTTCAAGCCCATTAAACAGAAGAAGCGGGATGTACATGGTTTTCGAAAGAAGGTTATCGAAGAGGAAGTTAATAAACTCCTGGAGGCTCAGTATATCGAGCCCATCTTATACCCAGAATGGTTGTGTAATGTGGTTTTGGTGCCCAAGAGCGCGAATAAATGGCGCATGTGCAATGATTTTACTGATCTAAACAAGGCTTGCCCAAAGGATCCTTACCCTTTACCTCGGATAGATCAACTGGTGGATTCGACCGCTGGATGTGAACTCATGAGCATGATGGACGCCTTTTAAGGATACTATCAGATCTTTATGGCTCCAGAAGACCGCCCCAAAACTTCATATGTTGTCCATTTAGGGGTGTACTGCTTCCTGGCCATGCCTTTTGGGCTGAAGAACGCCGGAGCTACGTATCAGCGACTTATCAATAAGATATTTGAGAAGGAAATTGGAAGATCCATGGAGGTTTATGTCGATGATATGATTGTCAAGAGCGAGCGCCAGAACTCACATTTAGAAGATCTCAAGCGCACTTTCTCTATTCTGGGCCGGTATGGAATGAAGTTGAATCCTTCAAAGTGTACTTTTGGAGTACAAGGGGGGAAGTTTTTGGGATACATGGTCAGTCAGAGGGGGATTGAAGCCAACCCAGAAAAAATTAAAGCTATCTTGGAAATTCCCTCCCCTCGAAATCTGCGGGAAGTACAAGTTTTAGTGGGGAAAATCATCTCCCTGAACAGATTCATTTCGCGCTCGGCGGATAGAATCCTTCCTTTCTTCAAAATTCTGAGGAACGCACGAAAATTTGCTTGGACGGAAGAATGCGAAAAAGCGCTGCAGGACATGAAAGCTTACCTATCAAGCGCCCCGCTGCTGACTAAACCCATCGAAGGCGAGAGGCTATTTATGTATCTTTTCGTTTCTTCCGAGGCCACAAGCGCGGTGTTGATTGCTGTACGAGAACGGAGACACTTGCCTGTTTATTATTTAAGCAAAACATTACAAGGAGCTGAGAAGAAGTATTTGGAAATTGAGAAATTTGTGTTTGCCCTTATCAACGCATCTGGACGGCTGAGACCTTATTTTCAAGCGCACTCAATAACGGTCCTTACCGATCAACCCTTGAGGCAAGTTTTGTCCAAACCGGACGTGTCGGGAAGATTGATAAAGTGGGTCATCGAATTGAGCCAGTTTGACTTATGCTTTGAGCCCCAGTTTGACTTATGCTTTGAGCCGAGGACCGCGATACAAGCTCAGGTTGTAGCTGATTTGTTGGTTGAACGCTTTGACTTAGAGCCTGCTGTTTCGGAAAATGAGGGGCTATGGGTCCTGCACACAGATGGTTCCTCAACCTCCCAAGGGGGAGGAACAGGAGTAGCCCTTAGAGACCCCAATGGGATTGAGTTGGACTTCGCAATCAGGTTGGATTTCCAATTCACTAATAACGAGGCGGAGTATGAAGCCCTCGTGCAGGGGTTGAAAATTGCTTTTCAGAACGGAGCCTCCAGAATTACCGCTTATGTGGACTCACAGTTAATCGCGAGCCAGATTGAAGGAACATATGAGGCTCGAGAAACCACCATGGTGCAGTACTTGGGTAAGGCCAGAGAAATCATTGGGAAGTTCAAGGAATTTCATCTACTTCAAGTACCACGAGCGGAAAACGAGCGTGCAGACGCTCTGTCAAAATTTGCTTCAACACTAGAAGGCACTTCTGAGCGTTCTGTCACGTTCCTTAAAACCAAAGAGCCTTTGATCAAGGAAAGGATCGCCACCAAGATGATCGCTATGATTGATCCGAACGAGCCCTGTTGGCTTGACGACATCATCAAATTTCTTAGAGATGATATTTATCCCACTGACAAGGTGGAAGCTCAGAAAGTCCGAAACAAGGCCCCTCGGTTCTCTTTGGATTCCGAGGGGAGACTGTTCAAGAAATCATTCCAGGGACCCCCGATGAGGTGCCTTAGGCCTTCGCAAGCGAAGAAAACGCTCGAACTCATCCACAATGGGAGCTGTGGGAACCATTCAGGGGGACGTGTCCTGGCAAAGAAAGTTCTGAGGAGTGGGTTCTATTGGCCTACAGTTCTCCGAGATGCCATTGAATTTTTGAGGAAGTGCCCTAAGTGCCAATTCCATTCAAATCTCCCTCAACTGCCGGCCACTCAAATGATCCCCATAGATGTTTCCTGGCCCTTTGACCAGTGGGGAATAGACATTGTGGGCCCCTTGCCCATCGCTGTTGGACAAAAGAAGTTTGTCGTTTTAGCTGTCGATTATTCTACCAAGTGGGCCGAGGCCGAGGCAGTGGCAAAGATCACCTTCCGGGTTGTGAGAGACTTCATTTGAAAGAACATCATCTGCAGGTACGGCATCCCGAGGGTGCTTATCTCAGACAATGGATCCCAATTCATAGCAGCAGACACGCGATAATGGTGTTCAGAGTTGGGGATTGAACAACGCTTTACCTCTGTGGGACATCCCCAAGCCAATGGATAAGCAGAAGTTACCAACATAATCATTTTACAACATCTGAAAACTATGCTCGAAAGCAAGAAGAGTGAATGGGCAGAAGAACTGCAAGGAGCGCTCTGGGCTTATCGCACTACCCCACGAGCGGCCACTGGAGAAACACCTTATGCGCTTGTTTATGGATCGGAAGCAATGATACCAGCGGAGATTGTAAACGAATCCGCTCGTGTCGGCTATTTCGAGCCTCAGCTCAACGAAGGCAACAGGAGCTTGGAGTTGGACTTACTGGATGAAAGAAGAGACAATGCCTGGGCTAAGATTCACAGTTATAAAGCCACCGTGGCCCAACAGTACAACAAGCGCGTGAAGGAGAGGACATTCCAGTTGGGAGACTTGGTTTTGAAGAAGGTGGAAGTATCCAGACATGTGGGGAAATTGGATCCCAACTGGGAAGGCCCATTCAAGGTTATACAAATCAGAGCTAACAACACTTACACCCTGGAGACACTTCAAGGTGAGTGCTTGCCTCGCCCTTGGAACGCATGTAACCTCCGGCGGTTTTATGTTTAAAAGCTCTTTGCAAACCATGATGTAACAACCCTCTTTGACGGGTTCCATGTACTTCCAATCACAAGTAAGCGGCAATATAATCTTTTTAATTTCTCTAATACTTCTGTTTCTTTGATTGCTTGAATGGATAAGACCCACGTCCCTCGTTTTTGCGAGGGTGGTTGGCAACCCATTCCAATATGTATGCTGTTATTTTGCACGGGTTACACTTGCCAGCACTCTACTCCACATGGGGGGACGCCCTCACAAGGATAGACTGGTAACGCTCACCACCAATTAGACGAGTTGGAAGAAGAATATGAAGAAAATCCTAGTAGGCCTTGGCCGTTTCTTACAACGCCTCGCGCTCGAAAATAGGATCTCCTACAGAGCCCGAAATACGACAAGTGCCAGAGCGCTCGTATGACGGCCTCGGAATCAAGAAGGAATTTCACAAGTCTTAAACGAGGGCAACCACTCAGTAAGACCCTCGCAAATACTCAAGACTTAGCAAAATTCCCCCAAGAATATGAAGAAATTTTACAAGTCTTGAACGAGGGCAACCACTCAGTAAGACCCTCGCAAATACTCAAGACTTAGCAAAATTCCCCCAAGAATATGAAGAAATTTCACAAGTCTTGAACGAGGGCAACCACTCAGTAAGACCCTCACAAATACTCAAGACTTAGCAAAATTCCCCCAAGAATATGAAGAAATTTCACAAGTCTTGAACGAGGGCAGCCTCTCAATAAGACCCTCGTATATACTCAAGACTCAGCCAAATTTCTAAGAACAAAAGCAAAATTTTACACAAGTCTTGAATGGGGGGCATCCTCATCACAAGACCCTCGTGATTACTCAAAACCTAGTAAAATTTTTCATTCAAATTTTTCAAAATTTAACAAAATCTTTCAAGTTCCATAGACTTAGTAATGCAATTTTCACTAAGCATGTTACACACAATCTTACCACCACAAGATTTGTTCACAACAAGCGCAATATGGAAATTTGCAATCAAGAAAAAGGTAAAAAGCGGTACTCTGAAGGAAAGAAGGAATTTGATTTATTAAAGGCTTTCACCTATATTACAGAATGAAGGCTCAACGGCCCATAAGTTTTTTGACAAATAGTTGAAGGCACTAAAACGGGAAAAGGAGAAAGTACACTGAAGAACTAGCAAGGAAAGGCTTCAGGAGGCAGGAGCAACATCCTCATCTAAAACCACCAAGATGTTCCGGGCCACTGGACCATGAACCGGGCCTTATGGCTCTTGAGGTTGGGCGGCTGGTGGTTTGGGCGCTTGTGGATCATTGGGCTCGTTGGCCTCAGGAGCAATTGCGTTGGCGCCCTCAGCAGCTGGGGCAAGGACATCCCCCACGTTAGGCACTTGAGGCACATTTTCAAGAGGGTCATTCTGTGCAGCTTGAGGAGCATTACTCGCCGGATGAGCATCCATGTACTCGTCTTGGAGAAGCTTAACCAGAAAGTCATACTCCAATTCAGCAATGGTGTCTGCGGGGTCATCCTGGTCTTCATCATCTTCCTCGCAACGCTCATTGAACATGAGCCCTGTGCCCTCCGCCTCTCTCATAGCCGGATTGGTTAGCCCTTTGTGGATGCCCTGTTCGACGGCAAGGTTGAAGGCCTTTTGAGCCTCATCCAAGCAGTGCAAGGAAGCCACAAAGTTGAAGGCCTTTAAGTGACAAAACTTGATGAGGGCCTCCTTGTTGGCTCGGTTAAGACTTTGAGGCCATTCATTCATCGTATCATTAAACTTCCTCTCAGCCTCCAGAGCCCTCGTTTTCCAGCTCTCACGCTCGGCCTCTGCCTTCTTCAAGTTCTCACCCGTTTGGGCCAACTGGCCGCTCAAGCCGTTTTGAGCGCTCTCCACCGCCACGAAGTCCTCTTTCAACTTCTTCAGCTCCTCCTCCGTCTTCTTATGGAAATCCTTGAGGGATTCATACTTGGCTATTTCAGTGTCCAGCTCCTCTTGGATTTGAGCCGGATCGTTAGCACGTGCCATCTTCTTGTACTTGGCCTTACGATCGGCATAGATGGATGCCCGCATTTGAATATTCTTAAGCCGGGGAAGTAATTGCTGCGTGGGTTTGAAGGAAGGGAAGTAGTAGCAAGAAAATGTCAAAGAGATACTTACAGGGATGGCAGTGTAACAAGGGAATAAAGACTTACAGAGATCAAGGCATGGGCCGCGTCGTAGGTCATCGTTTCCACAGGCTCGCTGTACAGATACCTGTGGTCCGCCGTGAATTGGGCCTTGTTATAGAGGTTCCCGCTGAAGGTTTGAGCGAGTGTGCCGGGCCTTAGCCGAACTGGCCCACCGTCGGAGGCGCCCGAGAAGTTCCTGTCCCCTTGACGGGAGAACTCCCATAAATGCTCTTCCTCTGAAGAGGAGGTTTCCCCATCACCCTTGGGGCCCTCCACTACTTGCTTCCCTTTGCCCCTTATTGATACAGTGTCGGGCATCCTCTTCCTCTTGCGGGAAGGTCTACTAGCGCTTGAAGGAGCCTCATTTATGACCAAGTTGACGGGAGGCCTCAACTGATCAGCTGCACGAGGGTCAGCCCCCCTTGAATCCGACGAAAGAAGTGGCCGTACCACTATCCGATTTTCTCTGTTGACTGCTCTGTTTTTCCCCTGGCCACGTGGGGGTTGAGCGCCCGAGGCTGCGCTCGAACTGGCGCCCTGATGGCCACCTCGAGTGTCACTCCTGCTACCCCGGCTTCGAGGGCGTTGTTGCTCCCCCTGTTGGGCCTGATTCCTGTTAGCATTAGCAAAACGGGCAGCCTGTCTGATACCTCCAGCCATTTCTAGGATTGACATTCCTGCAAGAATGGTAAATACGAGGGTTAGAAATCCTTAAACAAGTTACTCAGTATGCAAGTTACAAATACAGAGAGGCAGTCAGTACTCCTATCTAAAAGTTAGTGCCCTAAGAATCTAACCGTCTCTCTCTATGTCCCGAGCCAGGGGGTTGTCAAGATAATAAGGGTCGTTAGAAAGACCACACAAGAACATGAGTTCTGCATCGTTTATCCAGTCTTTCGCTTCAATAAGGTGACCCTCGTCCCTTAGAGCCTCAGCCAAACTCTTGGCCCAATCTTTGGGGAGGGCGGGTTCCAAGCGACTCTTTGCAACCGAGCACCAATTTGAGGACACCCCAAAGCCTTCTTCTATGGGGGCCTTGACAAAAATAAACTTTTCTTTCCAATTGGGACCGTAAGTACTTGAAGGAGAGTTGATTAACTTTGTGTGAGCCTTTGCTTGGATGTAGTAGAAGACCGCCTCAGGAGATGAGCGTGATGAGCTGACTACTTGGAAAAGTACATTAAAGTTCCGCACGAAGGGCTCGTAACCCACACTCCTCATCAGAATCACAAAGCTTGTTATTAGAGCCAAGCCGCTGGGCACGATTTGTGAAGGACAGAGGTTCAGATCGTTCAGCAAGTGGGCCATTGGGATAGAGATTGGGAATCTCAAGCCACCAGAGCTGACATCATCCACATAGACTGCCATTTCACCAGGAGACGGATGATTAGCACGCTCGTGTTTAGCCGGGATTCTCCATGAGAAGCGCTCATCCCAGAAGATGGGCACCAGCATTGTTTTCACCTCCCCTAGGGTAACCGTGCTAGGAGTTTCATCCGGGGTACGCTCGGTAGCCTGATAGCCCGATCCTTCACCCTCGTTGGACCCCTTGGACTTCTTGGTTTTCTTGGTCTTCTTGCCTTTTTGCTTATCACGGGCTCTCTCTGAAGGCCCTGCTATTTCCTCGGCTTCCGGCACCGGAGCCGCGATAGCCGCCATCACAGTATGGCGGTGGGGGTGAGTAGCACTCTCGGTTATTGGGAGAGTCGCCCCCTGCCTTTCTGCCTCCATCACCAGGCTCATCTCTTCGAAGAGATTGTCTACTCCTCCAGGATTCCTTTCTTCCATGGCCATCGCTGCCGCCCCCAACTCTTCGTCTCTAGGGGAATCTGGGGAAGAAGAACTCTGGGTGGCCATTCCTCTGAGTTCACGGGCGAATTCCTCAATATGTCGATCAACCATAGTAAAGCTGGGATTGGGAGAGAGTTTGTTTGGGTTTGAGTGAGGAAGATTTCTGGAGAAATTTGGGGTTTCTAGGGAAGTAAACCGTAAGGGATTACCAAATCCTAAGTCCGAACCTAAGTCAGGAAAATTTCGCTGGAGTTTACCTTAAGATTTCTGGGAAAAATTTGAAGGAAGGATGGAGTGCTCTGAAACTGGTATGCAAAGAGTTTTTCTGCAAAGGAATGCTTAGAAGATAAGTTCGCGTAAAAGATGGAATGGTTTCAGAATCCCTTATTTATAGGGATGGGAGTTGGTGCTTTTTGGGCAAGGAATTCAAAATTGCAATCATTTCCTGCCTAGGAAACTGTTTCCTTTACTGAACCGTCACGTTCTTTCCAAGACTCACGCACCCCACGCGCATCAGCATTTAATGCCCAGACGCTCCAAGTGGTCAGAATAAAGTACATCATTTAATGCTGAAACGTTACAAGCGGTCAAATGAAAAGACCGCATTAATGGCGTAACCAGAAGAACGATCGCTCGACGCGCTCGAAGGACCATACATGTTGAATTCTGCAATCCTTATCACTAAGGACTGCAGAATTGGGGGGCAAAATGATGGGGTCAAAATACGCTCGTCCCTGCATTGACACGTGGCACCCCAAGGACGATGACACTTGCCCCTCTGAAAGCGCATCAGACATATACGAGCGCTCAAACCTTCGAGCGCTGGCATCCCGCAAGGATACGCATCAACTCTGCTATGGATACGCATGCATCAACACTATTGCTCTTACCGCTCCACCACGAGCGTCGTTGACATCGTTGGTACTGCATGGCTAGTACCTCAATCAATCTAAGCGAGCCTTCTTCAAGCGCTACATTCCCTCGGAAAGGCTTCCGCTTTAACTTCTTGCAACAAGCCCTAGCCCTCATCCCCTAGCGGATATCTTGGCCTCCAAGGCTTCTGGTTGTCACGAGCGCGCTCTTAATCCCTAGTTACCAACCTCCCAAACGGCTCTCTGACACACCGTACATGCCCACGCACCTGCCACTGTTGCCAACACTAACTCTCAGCAGCTTTCGCAGAAGATTCCTCCTAGGTTTCTCTCTCACAGCGCCACATGTTAGCCTGTTAGGGCAACATTCGGCCAGGACCACATGAGGCAAATGACCAAAGGGTCCTTGACCCTCAACTATAAATAGACAGAGTCATCTCCTTCATGGTAAGCAACCTCCATTACTGCAATTCATACTTAGCTTACATTTCCTCTTTCAGATCATCATCTGACTTGAGCGTCGGAGAGCCAAACTGGGCATCACCCCCAGTTCCCCCAAGGCCTTCTGACTTTTCTTATGTTTGTCCTAGCAGGTAGAACCCCCTTCCTCTTTCCGGCGAACTTCTGGCGGTTTCCCCACTCAAACAAATTCTAAAGTGATCGGATCCTAACCCACATATTCGGAACCCATCACTATAAAATTATTTATAAAATTAGATTATATCTTATTTTTATATGCACACACTTTGAGTCTCTTTAGTATTATTAATTTAAAGTAACTTTGGTCTAATGACCTGACATTCTAAATTGTGGTATATTAAGTCGTAAGAAACTAAAAATGCTAATTGTGGTATATTAAGTCGTAATAAACCAAAAAAGTTATTTGTACTTTTTCGTAATTAATTTATATTTTATTATATAAACTAAATGAAGATTATATGGTTAGTTAGATTTAGATAATTATAATTATATTACTATATTAGTATTAGTTAATTTAAAAATATTATATTAGAATTAATTAATTTATTGAAAAATATTTTATGTAAATTATTTAATTATATTATTTTGTTAATTAGCTAAGTTTATGGAATTATAATATGATATTAATTTAAGAAAGTTTATGAATTTAAATAATTAAAACTATGGACTTATATAATTAAACTTACATTAGGATTGATTTATTGAAAGTTATCTTATGTAACTTCTTCGATTTAAATAATATTTTATTTTACATAATTATAAAAATTTATTAATGGTTAGTTAGATTTAGATAATTATAATTATATTATTAGTTAATTAAAAATATTATATTAGGATTAATTAATTTATTGAAAATAATTTATCTAAATTATTCAATTATATTATTTTGTTAATTTGATAAGTTTATAGAATTATAATATGACATTAATTTAAGAAAGTTTATGAATTTAGATAATTACAACTATGGACTTATATAATTAGACTTACATTAGGATTGATTTATTGAAAGTTATCTTATGTAACTTGTTCAATTTAAATAATATTTTATTTTACATAATTATAAAAATTTATTAAAATTTATAAAGTGAATCAATTTGTTGTTTTTTGATTCGTTTTTAGATATATCTTGTTATAACATTTTAAATTACAGACCTTAAAATTAAAAAATAGACAACTTATATCATAAAATTTAAATACAATTAATTGATATATTAATATTAAAACAATCCTCGTTGAACTTGATGGGTTCGGAAATGGGTGGATCCGAATCCGATCACTTTACAATTTATATTTGTGGAGGAAACCACCGGAGCTTCGCCGAAAATGAGAAAGGGGTTCAACCTGTTGGGACAAGCACAAGAAAAGTCAGAAGGCCAAGCTGGGGGAACTGGGGGTGATACCCAGTTTGGCTCTCCGACGCTCAAGTCAGTTCAGTGTATGAAGAGAAGTGTAAGTTCAGTCACAGTTGCAGTGGTGAAGAAAGCTTACTTGTGTAGAAGATGACTTTGGCTATTTATAGTTGAGGGTCAAGGGCCCTTTGGTCATTTGCCTCAAGTGGTCCTGACCGAATGTTGCCCTAACACGTGGCACCATGAGAAAGAAACCTAGGAGGAATCTTCTGCAAAAGTGGCCGAAAGTTAGTGCTGGCAACAGTGGCAGGTGCGCGGGCATGTACGTTGTGTCAGAGAGCTATTTGGGCGGTTGGTGACGAGGGCTTGAGAGCGCGCTCGTGACAACCTTGAGTGTTGGAGGCCAAGACATCCGCTGAGGGGGATGAGGGCTCCAGTTCAAATGACGAGCCAAAGGAGAGACCACTCTGAGGGAGTGTGACGCTCGAAGAGGGCTCCTTTGGCACGCGGACATGCCAACCGTTCAGTTTGTTGGACGCTCGAGGGAGTGATAGCGCTCGTTGGGCTTAACTCCTGAAGAAGGGTGGCGTTCGTTGGCTTAGCGCTCGTGCGCTGATGGGTGCACCCTTGGGGATGACTGGCTTAGCGCATGGCTTAGCGCTCGTGCGCTGATGGGTGCAGCCTTGTGGAGACAGATGTCATCATCTCGGTGATGCCACGTGTCCTAATGTGGGACGATCGTATTTTGACCCCATCATTTTGCCCCCCAATTCTGTAGTCCTTAGTGATAAGGACTGTAGAATTTTAACACGTTCAATCTCTTGTTCATAGCGCTCGTGTAAGGCTTGGCGTGTTGAGCAATTTTTCCTCTGATGGTGCCATTAATGCGGTCTTTTCAACCGACCGCTCGTAACACTTCCGCATTAAATGTTTGTACTATTCTGAAGCCCTTGAAACGTCAGAGCATTAAATGCGGGTGCGCGTGGGGCGCGTGAGCATTGGGAAGCATGTGCCGGTTCCATAAAGTGGGCGGTTTCCTAGGCGGGAAATGATTACCATTTTGAATTTATTGCCGAAAACGGTACCAACTTCCATCCCTATAAATACGGGATTCTGAGATCTTGTCACTCTTTACGCATTCAAAACTTCCAAGTATCCTTTGCAAGAAGAATTCTCTCGCATCTTCAACCTCTTCTCCAGTTTTCTCCAAAACTTTCAAGGTAAATATCCATTGTAACTTTCTAACTTTGCTAACCGTAGATTCGGACTTTAGGATTTCATAACCCCTTAGATTCTCGCCTTTCTGAACCTTAATCTCCTTCCAAGAAAAACTTTCAAAACCTCCGTTTCTGCCATGGCCGACCAACACGTTGAAGAATTTGCCCGTGAAATCCAAGAGATGGCCACGGAGAGTTCTTCTTCCCCTGATTCCCCCAGAGATGAAGAGTTGGGGGCAGCGGTAATGGCTATGGAAGACAGAAACCCCGGCGGAGTGGATCCTCTCTTTGAGGAAATGGATCTGGTGATGGAGGCAGAACGGCAAGGGACTGTTCTCCCCATAACTCAAAGTGCCACACATCCCCACCGCCATGCCGTGACCGTGGCTGTCGCAAACCCGCTTCCAGTGGCGGAAGCCGTAACTGGGCCTTCGGAAAGGGCCCGTGACAAGGGAAAAAGTAAGAAAACCCAGAAATCCAAAGGTCCCAACGAGGGGGAAGGGTCAGGCTACCAGGCTACCGAGCGCACGCCTGATGAAACTCCCAGCACTGTCACCGTGGGAGATGTGAAAACAATGATGGCACCCATTTACTGGGACGAGCGGTATACATGGAGAATCCCACAAAGCCACGAGCGTGCGAATAATCCGCCTCCCGGGGAAATGGCAGTGTACGTGGACACCGTGAGGTCAGGAGGCTTGAGGTTCCCTATCTCAGTCTCAATGGCCCATTTGTTGAATGACCTGGGCTTGTGTCCGTCCCAAATTGTGCCCAACGGCTTGGCCCTCTTAACGTGCTTCATAATTCTGATGAGGAGTATGGGTTACGAGCCCTACCTGCGGAACTTCAACGCCCTATTTCAGGTGGTCAGTTCATCCCGCTCATCCCCCGAGGCCGGTTTTTACTATGTCCAAGCGAAGGCCCACATGAAGCTGATCAATTCACCCTCGAGCACTTATGGCATTGATTGGAAAGAAAAGTTTATCTTTGTCAAAGCTCCAGCAGAAGAGGGCTTTGGGGTGATCACGGAATGGGGCTCGTACTCAAAGAGCCGTTTGCCACCCTCACTCCCCAAAGATTGGGCCAAAAGCCTGGCAACAACCCTAAAGGACGAGGGTCACCTTATACAAGCGAAGGACTGGATAGACGATGCGTAACTCATGTTCTTATGTGGTCTTTCCAACGACCCTCATTTCCTTGACAACCCTCCGGCTCGTGACATAGAGAGAGACGGTTAGATTCTTAGGGCACTAACTTTAGATAGGAATAAATACTAACTCCTTTCTGTACTTGTAACTTGTAATCTGAGTAGATGATTTGTGTATTTTTAACCCTTGAAAATTTCATTCTTGCAGGAGTCGCTATACTTGAAATGGCTGGCGGAATTAGACAAGCGGCCCGTTTTGCCCATGCTAACAGAAATCAAACCCCACAGGGAAATCAACAGCGCGAGCCACAACGCCCTCGTAACCGCAACGATAGAGGGGACGCTCGTAGCGGCCCCAGCACGAGCGCAAATCCTGAGGTACAGCCCCCTCGTGGCCGAGGGGAGCGTAGGTTGGTCCCCAGAGAGACAAGGGGACGGTCCGAAAGGCCAGGAGATGTTCAGCCCCCCGTTCCTGCAGAGCAAACAAGGCCAGTGACAACACTGGCGATAACAGAGGCTTCTCCGAGCGCAAACAGGCCTTCCCGCAAGAGGAAGAGAATGCCCGATTCTGCCGCGATCAAGGGCAAGGGCAAACAAGTGGTTGAGGGCCCCCGTGGCGAGGGGGAAACTTCCTCTTCAGAGGAAGAACGTATGTGGGGGTTCCCCCGACGAGGGGACAGGGATTTTTCCGGCGCCACCGACGGGGGGCCGGTTTTGCTGAGGCCGGGCTCGGTCGCTCAGGCTGTTACCGAGAATTTGTACAGCAAAGCTCAATTCTCGGCTGACCACCGGCACCTCTTCAGCGAGTCCGTGGAGAAGGTGACCCTAGATGCGGCCCACGCACTGATTTCTGTAAGTAATCAATCCTTGCATTTTTTCTTTTCTTTTCTGTAAATCACAACTTTCTTGGGCTAACACTTTTCCTCTCGACTATGCAGCAAGTTCTTCCCCGGCTCAAAAACGTGCAAATGCGAGCCTCCATCTATGCCGATCGGAAGGCAAAATACAAGAAGATGGCGCGCTCGAATGACCCGACTCAAATCCAATCAGAGCTGGATGCAGAAATTGCTAAGTACGAATCCCTCAAGGGTTTGTTCAACACGACTGAGAAAGAGCTGGGAAAGCTGAAGGAGGACTTCTTGGCGGTTGACGGCGCTCGAATTGGTTTGGGCAACCAGCTGGCTCAGGCCAACGAGCGGTGCCAGAAGGCTGAGGCAGAGAGGGAAAGCTGGAAAGCAAGGGCTTTGGAGGCCGAGCGCAAATTTAATGATACTGTCAGCGAGTGGCCTCGGAGCTTAGAGCGTGCGACTAAGGAGGCGTTGATCAAATTCTGCCACTCCAAAGCCTTCAACTTCGCGGCCTCATTACACTGCTTGGACGAGGCTCAAAATGCCTTCAACCTGGCAGTGGATCAGGGCATCCACAAAGGGCTGACGGATCCGGTAATGAAGGGTGTTGAGGGTACGGGGCTCATGTTTAATGAGCGCTGTGAGGAAGCAGATGAGGATCCCAACGACCCCGCGGACGGCATAGCGGAAATGGAGTACGACTTCTTGGTCAAGTTGATCCAGGATGAGTACACCGACGCTCATAGGGGAGGGGACGCGGCCCAAGGTGATGACCCTGAGGACGAGCCTGAAGCGCCCATCATAGAGGAAGCCCCAGTCCAAGCCGCTGAAAACGCCAACGCTCCTGGTGCCGGTGCAGATGAGCCCAACAATCCCCAAGCGCAATAGCAAGAGCCTGAGGGCCCAGTCCATGGTCCCGCGGCTCAAAACATTTTGGTGATTGTTGATGAAGATATCGCCCCAGCCGCTTGAAGCTTTTCCCTTATCAATTTTCTGTATTTTTCAGATTTTCTGCTTTCTCTTGTAATAGAACTTCATGGGCCTTTGAGCCCTTTCGCCTTGTAGTAAGCTTCCTTTTTAATGAATAAAATATCTCTTTCTTCATGACTTTGTTCTTCAGTTTATTCATAATAAGACCGTGTAGCATACTCCTGTGAGTGTTTTATTCCTTTGATGCAATGAAAATTTGTCTTCCTTTGTTGCAATGAAAATTTGTCTAAGTCTTGAGCGATCGTGGGGGTCTTATTGTGAGATTGCCCCTACGCTCAAGACTTGTATAAGTTTTATTTTTGCTCTTTGAAAATTTGTCTAAGTCTTGAGCGCTCGTGAGGGTCTTATGGTGAGATTGCCCTCCCCCCCCCCCCCCCCCCCCGCTCAAGACTTGTATAAATTATCCTTTTGACATAAGTCTTGAAAATTTGTCTAAGTCTTGAGCGATCGTGAGGGTCTTACTGTGAGATTGCCCCTACACTCAAGACTTGTATAAATTTTTCCTTTGTATATAAGCCTTGAAAATTTGTCTAAGTCTTGAGCGATCGTGAGGGTCTTACTGTGAGATTGCCCCTACGCTCAAGACTTGTATAAACTTTTGCTTTGGGGAGAATTTGGTTAAGCCTTGAGTGTGTGCGAGGGTCTTACTGAATGGTTGCCCTCGTTCAAGACTTGTGACATTCTTTCCGCCCTTGGGGGATTTTGCCAGGCCTTGAGTATTTGCGAGGGTCTTACTGAGTGGTTGCCCTCGTTCAAGACTTGTGCAATTCCTTTTTGATTCTGAGGCCATCGTTCGAGCGCTCTGGCTCTTGTCGTTTTCTTGATTCTGCAGGAAATCCCATTTTCGAGCGCAAGGCGTTTTAAGAAACGACCAAGGCCTACTAGGACTTTTTCTGTGGTAGATCCCGTTTTCGAGCGCAAGGCGTTTTAAGAAACAGCCAAGGCCTACTAGGATTTTCTTCGCAATCTTCTTCCAACTTGCCTAATTGGTTTTGAACGTAACCAGTCTATCCTTATGAGGGCGTCCCCCCATGTGGAGTAGAGTGCTGGCCAGCGTAACCCATACGAGATAAGCATATACACTGGAATGAGTTGCCAACCACGCTCGCAAAGACGAGGGACGGGGGACTTATTCATTCCAGCAACCAAAGAAACAGGAATATTAATGAAATTAAAAAGATTGTGTTACCTTTTACTTGTGATTGGAAGTACATAGAACCCGTCAAAGAGGGTTGTTACATCAGGGTTTGCAAAGAGCTTTTAAACATAAAATCGCCGGAGGTTACATGCGTTCCAAGGGCGAGGCAAGCGCTCACCTTGAAGTGTCTCCAGGGTGTAAGTGTTGTTAGCTCTGAGTTGTATGACCTTGAATGGGCCTTCCCAATTGGGGTCTAATTTCCCCACGTGCTTGGATACTTCCACTTTCTTCAAAACCAAATCTCCCAGCTGAAAAGTTCTTTCCCTCACACGCTTGTTGTACTGCTGGGCCACAGAGGCTTTATAGTGGTGGATCTTAGCCCACGCTTGGTCTCTCCTTTCATCCAGTAAGTCTAACTCCAAACTCCTGTTGCCATCGTTGAGCTGAGGCTCGAAATAACCGACACGAGCGGATTCATTTACTATCTCCGCCGGTATCATTGCTTCTGATCCATACACGAGCGCGTAAGGAGTTTCTCCAGTGGCCGCTCGTGGGGTGGTGCGATAAGCCCAAAGTGCTCCTTGCAACTCCTCAGCCCATTCACTTTTCTTGCTCTCAAGCATGGTTTTCAGATGTTGCAAGATGGTCCTATTGGTAACTTCCGCTTGTCCATTAGCTTGAGGATGTCCTACAGAGGTAAACCGCTGCTCAATCCCCAACTCAGAACACCATTCCCGTGTGTCCGCTGCTATGAACTGGGATCCGTTGTCAGAAATGAGCACCCTCGGTATGCCGTACCTGCAAATGATGTTCTTCCAAATGAAGTCCCTCACAACCTTGAAAGTGATTTTCGCAACAGCTTCAGCCTCGGCCCACTTGGTGAAGTAGTCGACAGCTAAAATGACAAACTTCCTTTGTCCCGCAGCCATGGGCAAGGGGCCCACAATGTCTATTCCCCACTGGTCAAAAGGCCAAGAGACATCTATCGGGATCATTTGTGCGGCTGGCAATTGAGGGAGATTTGAATGAAATTGGCATTTGGGGCACTTCCTTGAAAATTCAATGGCATCTTGGAGAACTGTAGGCCAATAAAACCCACTTCTCAGAATCTTCTTCGCCAAGATACGCCCTCCGGAATGATTCCCACAACTTCCATTGTGTATGAGCTCGAGCGTCTCCTTCGCTTGTGAGGGCCTTAGGCATCTCATTGGGGGTCCTTGAAATGATTTTTTGAACAATCTCCCCTCGGGATCCAGAGCGAAACGAGGGGCCTTATTTCTGACTTTCCTGGCTTCCACCTTGTCAGCGGGAGTGACTCCATCCCTAAGGAAAATGATGATGTCGTCAAGCCAACAGGGCTCGTTTGGATCAATCATGGCAATCATCCTGGTGGCGACCCTTTCTTTGATCAAAGGTTCCTCAGTTCTAAGGAACGTAACAGAACGTTCGGAAGTGCCTTCTAAAGCTGAAGCAAACTTTGACAGAGCGTCCGCACGCTCGTTTTCTCCTCGCGGTACTCGAAGTAGATGGAATTCCTTGAACTTCCCAATGATTTCTCTGGCTTTACTTAAGTACTGTACCATGGTGGTTTCTCGAGCCTCATAAGTTCCTTCAATTTGGCTCGCTATTAGTTGTGAGTCCACATAAGCAGTGATTCTGGAAGCCCCATTCTGAAAAGCGATATTCAATCCTTGCACGAGGGCTTCATATTCTGCTTCGTTATTAGTGACTTGGAAATCCAGCTTGATTGCAAAGTCCAACTCAATACCCTCGGGGTTTCTGAGGGCCACTCCTACTCCTCCCCCATGAGAGGTTGAGGAACCATCTGTGTGCAGAACCCATAACCCCTCATTCTCCGCCACGGTAGGCTCGAAACCAAAGCGTTCAACCAACAAATCCGCCACAACCTGAGCCTGTATCGCGGTCCTGGGCTCGAAGCATAGGTCAAACTGGCTCAATTCGATGGCCCACTTGATTAATCTGCCAGATACGTCCGGCTTGGACAACACTTGCTTCAAGGGTTGGTCGGTGAGAACCGTTATGGAGTGCGCTTGAAAGTAAGGCCTTAGCCTTCTGGAAGCGTTAATAAGAGCGAACGCAAATTTCTCAATCTCCAAATACTTCTTTTCGGCTCCTTGCAAGGTTTTGCTCAGATAATAAACGGGTAAGTGTTTCCGCTCCCGCACAGCGATCAGAACTGCGCTTGTGGCTTCTGGAGAAACGGAAAGATACATGAATAACCTCTCGCCTTCGACGGGCTTGGTCAGCAGTGGCGCGCTCGATAAGTAAGCTTTCATATCCTGTAGCGCCTTTTCACATTCTTCTGTCCAAGCAAAGTTACGTGCGTTCCTCAAAATTTTGAAGAAGGGAAGGTTCCTGTCCGCCGAGCGCAAAATAAACCTGTTCAACGAGATGATCTTGCCCCCTAGGACCTGTACTTCCCACAAATTTCGAGGGGAGGGAATTTCCAAAATGGCCTTGATCTTCTTCGGATTGACCTCAATTCCCCTCTGACTGACCATGTATCCCAAGAACTTTCCTCCTTGTACCCCAAAGGTGCACTTCGAGGGGTTCAACTTCATCCCATACTGACGCAAGATTGAAAAGGTGCGCTTGAGATCTTCCAAGTGGGAATCCTGGCGCTCGCTTTTGACAATCATATCATCCACATAAACCTCCATGGACCTCCCAATTTCTTTTTCAAACATCTTGTTGACGAGCCGCTGATATGTAGCTCCGGCGTTCTTAAGTCCAAAGGGCATGACTAGGAAGCAATACACCCCCAGATGGACAACGAACGAGGTTTTGGGGCGGTCTTCCGGGGCCATAAAGATCTGATAGTATCCCTGGAAAGCGTCCATCATGCTCATGAGCTCGCAGCCAGCGGTCGAATCCACCAATTGATCAATCCGGGGCAGCGGGTAAGGATCTTTAGGGCAGGCCTTGTTGAGATCAGTGAAATCATTGCACATGCGCCATTTATTTGCGCTCTTGGGTACCAAAACGACATTACACAACCATTCCGGGTACAAGATGGGCTCGATATACTGAGCCTCCAAGAGTTTATTAACTTCCTCTTCAATGACTTTTTTCCGAAAGCCATGTACATCCCGCTTTTTCTGTTTGATAGGCTTGAAAGATGGATCCACATTAAGCCTATGGACGATGACGCTCGGGTCAATTCCTGTGAGATCGGAGGCTTTCCACGCAAATACATCCTTGTTCTCCCTTAGAAAGTCAATCATCATGATTTGAGAAGGCCCTGAGAGGTTTGAGCCTATCTGTGTAGTCTTATCTTTATTTCCGGGTTCCAGCTCAATGGTAAGGAACTTCTCCGAGGGTTCGATCCTTACCTCAGGGCGAGGAAGTTCGAGCGCCCTCTTCTTTCCTGTCAAACGGTCGCTAGATGCTGGTTCACTCTCTTCCGGCTCGTCTCCTTCTGAGGACGATCCACCAACGGTCCCTGGGGGAACATTTTCGAGGGGATTCTCCCCGTTGTCCCCCCTCTTCTTTTTGTTCTTCTTCTTGTTCAATTTCGCCCTTTTCCGTGCTGGGCTGTCCTCATCTAGGTTGGGGAAATCCACTGACTTCTTGGTGGAGCCAACTTGGAAGGTTTTCTCCGCTTTAGGCTTTCTGAGGGACAGCATATAACATTCCCAAGCCTCTCGCACATTACACAGCACTTCTCCCACGCCCTCGGAAGTTGGAAACTTAATCTTCTGGTGGTAGGTGGAAATGATGGCTTTGAAATCCACGAGGGCAGGATGCCCAATTATGATGTTATATGGAATGTCAATCTCCACCACCGCGTAAGTCACCAAGAGTGTTTTGCGTTGAGGGGCTCGGCCGAATGAAGTAGCCAGGCGTATTTGCCCTCGTGGGACAACTTCCGAGCCTCCAAAGCCAATGAGGGCTGTTTTGAGGGGCTCAAGCGGGAGATCAACCTTCATTTTTAAGAATGTAGAGTAAGGCAAAACATTAACGGAGCTTCCACTATCCACCAATACCCTTTTTACAACATGATTATGAACATCTAAACTAACCACCATGGGGCAATCCGAGGTTATGCCCTCCCCATGGGGCGTTACAATGTGTTCTAAATCCCTATCATCAAAGCCTATTACATCATTTTCTCTCGATCCTTGAGCACTTGATCTCTGGATGGCGTAGATAGGCTTGGGCACTGCTGGGCGTTGGTTGTAGCTCCGAACATACCTCCGTCGGGAGGCGTTTGAATCCCCCCCCGATGAACCTCCTGCAATCATATTTATGACTGCGAAGGGCTCGTTTTCTTGCTCAGGGGCTTTGCCTTTATTGCCTCGGCGGCTGCTGCTTTCAGGGGGTCCCCTACCCCTTGGGCTCTTTGACCGGGAAGGGCTCCTTCTTCTCCTTCCGGAGAGCTCGTTGCATTGTTCATCGTAGCGCTCGAGCACCCGGACAAACTCCTTCAGATGGCCCCCTGCAACGAGCCTTTGGATTTCAGCCTCCAACTGCCGGCACTCATCCGTGTCGTGCCCTCTATGCTTGTGGAAGGCGCAGTATTTGTTCGAGCGCCTAAGTGAGTCTTTTTCTCTCATTTTGATGGGTCTTTTGAAGAGCTTCTTATCAGAGAGATTATAGACTTCTGAGTTTGGCCTGGTGAGCGGAATTCGCTCGAATCGACGAGGGGGTGGTGGCGACCTCCGGCGCTCTTGAGGGCGCTCTTTCTTGACAGCCCCATCCCGTCCCCGCTCGTCATGAGGTCGCTCGTTCCTGGCCGGGCTGTTATGCCGGGGACCATTCGTCCCGTACATATCTTCGAGCGCGAAGAACGGCTCGGCTATTTCTCTTAGGCCCATGAGGGTCCCAGGCCTTCTCTCCACGATGGCATCAGCAAATTTTTTGCTCACATATTGTTTGTGATCCACAGCCTGGAAGAGCACTGGGATCAAGAAATCCATTGAAGGCCTCTCCACCTGCAGGATCTCTTTGTTGAAGCGGGCAAAGAACGAGCGCAGAGATTCGCTCTTGCCTTGCACCACGTTGTACAGGGCAGTGGGTGCGGTAACTGGCGCCTTCAAAGAATTGAAGTGGTTGAGGAAGGCATCGGCCAGTTCTTCATACGAGTGGATCGAGCGCGGCGGTAGGCGCTTGTACCACTCTTGAGCCATCCCTACCAAGGAAGTGACAAACACTTTCGCCCAGTAATGGCTGGAATGCTCGTAAAGGTGCATGAGATGCACAAAATGATCCAAGTGCTCCGCTGGATCGGTTGTCCCGTCGTAACGGTTGATGGATGTGGGGACTTTGGCCATGCCGGCTTGGGCCATCAGAACTTCTTCTACGAGGGGTGAACCCCTCGCCAGCGGGTGATATTCGTACGTGCCGAAGTTTTCCTCCGGCTCCTTGCGACGGGGGACCCTTGGTGGAGGGTCCTTGGTGCGGGTGCTCCTGGCGTCAACCCGTTCATCCCGACTAGGGGAGATCTGAGTTGAGCGCCCTCGTGAGAGCTGTCCCACGATATCCTTGAGACCCTGCAGCTGGTCTTGCACAGCCGTGAGGATGTCAGGATTTACATCTACTTGCTTGTCCTTATGGGCTCGTGAGCCCCTCCTGGAGACATGAGAGTCCCCTTCATTCTCGTTTACTCTCTCCGTTGGCTCTTTATTCCTGCCCATGGAGGGACGCTCGTTGCCCTCTTGTGGGGGCACTTCTCTTGCTGGTGGTGGTGGTGGTTGTGCCCTCAGGACAGCCTGGGCTTCTCTGAGGGGAAAGTTTTGCTGTCCGCCTAATGGGGCCGCAACTTGAGTGGCCTACCCAGAGGGAAAGTACATGGAATGAAACCTTTTCCATGCCCCCTGAGCCGCCTGAACCTCGCATTGGGCGTATAGAGCCCTCAATTGTTGGGTGGTCAGTGGAGGTAACTCCACTCCTTCAATCTCCCTGGGGACCACCACTGGGAGTTGGAGTTGTCCGGCATGATACGGCTGGACCGGCGGCATCATTGTAGCACCCACACGTAGGGCCACATCCCCCGCACTATAACCCGAACCCGAATACGAAATGGATTGTCCGTACCCGAATCCGAATCATAGCGAACGGGAGACCAAACACACACTCTAGGCTAGGCGGAGCTAGACCAAACGGAAACAGAGTGCGCGGAAGCGAATAAATAAAACAACAAACAAAATCCTCACATATATATATATAGGTACCAACCCACACCTATCCATATTTTATTTACATATAAATACCAACACGTTCCTGTACAAAAGCCATCCCGGCTCGAACAAAATAATGTATCAGTAGGTATATACAAATCATAGCTGCATAACTACAAAATAATAAAGTGCAAATATGCAGATGCACCTAACGAAACCTAGACCGACAAGTGCAACAGAAGACACACTTCTCCGCCTAGCTCACGCTCCCAAAACCTGCAACTAAAAGAGTAAACGAGGAGTCAGTCAACTGACTGAGTGAAGGGGCTAACGCACACCCACACCCTACATATATATAGAGCAGAGCACAAAGCAAAGGGTGAAACTATGAACCGGAATAGGTTTTACAGACTAAAACTTTCCAAAACAAATACATATACTTACAACATTTCATAAACACTATCCCGATTCATACTTCTCAATCATACACAACAAACATAATGCTCGGCGAGAACGAGCTTCCAACCTTTACTCCTCAGAACAAACAAAACAGAAATCATACATACTCCTCTACACCAATGATGGAAGAGCCACCGGCGGCCCTAACCATCCATACATATACAGACTCACGAGGGGTAGCGAACCCACATCGTGCCCTCCCCGGTTTTTAAGCCGAAGGCATCGAAATATCACACCTTCCCAAACTCCCAGGGGTCGCGTGTGACATATCGGATGGAGACTACGCACAGGCCGAACCTCGACGGCCCGAACCGTCCCGAGGGTTCCTTACCCGTAGCTCCTTGGATCCACACATACAAATCATATCATATCACATGCCAAATCTTTCATGGCGATCTCGCTAACAGAATCGTAAAGCTTTTTCCAAAACATAGCTTACATACGCTTACTTAATATCTTTTTCCAAAGCAAAGTTGTTCACAAGATCATAAACATATTCTAATCAACACATACATATCTATATATATAATATATAGTCACATGCACGGCTGGAAAACGTCACATAAGGCTTTAGGTCGTTTAGCTAATAAAAATCCTAAACCTCACCTTGTGCGTGATCAAAATATGAGCAGACGTGAACCTACGCCTCGGGCTCGTCAACTGGAACCTCCTCTGTAAAGAAAACACGAAAGCCCAAGACTTAGACTCTATATGAACCAAATAGGACGCTCGGCAAAATGCATGGTTCATATTCAAGATAAAATGTCACGACTAATTCATAAAATTCACAAAAATCATAGCACACATACTTAATTACACTTTAATTATGCAAAACAATCAATTATACAATTAATATGCAAAAGAAAAGCTTTTAAAATCATACAAATGCATAAGTAAAGCAAAGAGAAGAAAGGGCAAAATCCACCCTAGCGGATTTTTCCAAAGGGAAAAATCCACCCCCATGGATTTTTCCCAAGCTACTGCCTCAAATCCACCCTCGCGGATTTTTCCTTAAGGAAAAATCCACGATCGCGGATTTGATCCAGAAGGAGGGGTTCCGGCCCTGGGAACGACCGTTCCCGTTCCCAGTACAAACTGGGAACGGTCGTTCCCACTCTCGGGATGAACAGTACCGAGCCTGGGAACGGTCGTTCCCAGTTTAAAACTGGGCGGGAACGGCCGTTCCGGCCTGGTTCGAAGCTGGAACAGAAAATTTTCTTACAGAAACAGGGGAAGCTCATTTAAGAGCCAAAAATGGCCAAAATTCACCCCTAAGAGTTGCCACAACCTCCCAAAATGCACACACAATACATATAATTCATGCTTGACATATAAACACTCAAATAATGCAAGAAAACGGAATGAAATGGCATGATCAAATGAATGCAAAATTCAAGCTAAAATCATGATCAACAATCAATACTCCACCAACCATGGCTTTTATGCAATAAATACAACACCTACATCATATACCACTCATGAATGAAGCTAGGAATCAAGAATAGCAAGCAAAGAGCACATATCCAAGTTTTTAGATAAACCCTTACTATTCACGTAGGGAAGCAAAGGCATGCAAAACTCACTCCAAACTCAGAGATTAAACCATGGAAACGACAAGCACGACGAGAGGATTCCGAAACCTACCTAAGTTCGAGAAAAGGCAAAGAAACGGGAGAGATATCGGCTAGAGAAGTTGGATGATCAAACTTGGGGTTTATGGCTCTCTCTTGGCTTGATGTTGCTGTTGTTGAACGTAAGAAAGGAGAAAGGAAGAATGGTTCAGCCTTTAAGGGCTGAACCGGTTCGGTTCACGGGTTCGGTTCAAGGTTTCCGGTTCAAGTTGGTTCGGTTTAACAAATACGGGTTCAAATATGGCCAACTCAAATTAAAACAAATAAAACACATGCAACACTAATTCAAATAATCCATATAAGTTCAATTAATTCCAATAAGTCATATACAAATAATCTAAAACGCAAATATTGCTAAATCACATAATTTACCTGTACCGACTGTGAGTCGGGGTGTTACAACCTCCCCCCCTTCGGAGAACCTGGTCCCCAGGTTAACTGTCTGACCTGAGAACAACTCTGGGTACAACTGTCTCATCTTCTCCTCGGTCTCCCAAGTAGACTCTTCGGATTTCTGATCTCTCCAAAGAACTCGGACCAAGGGAATCTGTTTATTCCTCAACACTTGAATCTTCCGGTCTTGAATCTCAACCGGATGTCTTACTATCGTCAAATCCGACTCAAGTTGTACCTCTTCCACAGGGAGAATAGTTGATTCCTCGGGATAAAACTTCCTGAGCTGCGAAACATGAAACACATTATGTATCCCGGTCAATCTAGGCGGTAGGTCCAACCTATACGCCACTTCTCCAACTTTCTCAAGGATTTCAAAAGGTCCAAGGTATCTCGGGTTAAGTTTCCCACCTCGACCTATTCGAGAAAATCCCTTCCTCGGAGATGCTTTCAAGAACACCTTATCTCCGACTTCAAACTCAAGGGGCCTTCTCCTCTTATCCGCATAGCTCTTCTGACGGTCCTGAGCTGCCTTCATTCTCTGCTGAACTAACTTAACCTTGGCAGTGGTCTTATCCAATCTCTCCCGAGGTGTAGCTCTTTCAAGCTTATTCTCCTCGGTCCACCGCCAATCTTCCAAGTCCCAAAATAGAGGCGATCTACACTTCCTTCCATATAGTGCCTCGTAGGGAGCCATACCAATAGAAGTCTGAAAACTGTTGTTATAGGCAAACTCAACCAGAGCTAAATGCTTATCCCACTTCTCCTGGAAATCCAAAGCACACGCCCTCAACAAATCCTCCAAATACTTAATCAGTCTCTCTGATTGTCCATCTGTCTGAGGATGAAAAGCGGTACTGAAATTAAGCCTTGTACCCAACCTACTCTGAAGATCCTGCCAAAACTTAGCTGTGAACCTCGGATCACGATCTGAAACAATGCTAGCAGGCGCCCCATGAAGTCTCACAATCTCGTTACAATACAATTCGGCCAACTTCGGAGTCTTGTAAGACATCTTCACCTTGAGAAAATGAGCAGACTTGGTCAATCGGTCGACTATCACCCAAATTCCATCATAACCTCCTCTCGATCTTGGCAAGCCGGACACGAAGTCCATAGTCACTTGCTCCCACTTCCACTCAGGAATCGGAAGTGGTTGGAGAGTTCCTCCCGGTTTCTGGTGTTCTGCCTTTACCACTTGGCACGTGAGACACCGCTTCACAAAGTTCGCGACATCTCTCTTCATGCCATTCCACCAGAAGTATTCCTTCAAATCTCGGTACATCTTCGTACCACCGGGGTGAATGGAATATCCAGAACGATGTCCTTCCTCAAGTATTAACCTCTTGAGATCTTCTGGGACACAAACCCTGGTCTTGAACCTGAACAAACCGGAATCATCAAACCCAAACTTCGTCTCGGGGTCTATCCTAGACCGAACCACTAGTCTCTGAATCTCTGCATCCGAAGCCTGAGAATCCAATAACCTCTGTTTCAAATCCGGCTGAACTGAGATGTTAGCTAACCGAGCCACTGAAACCAAAACTGTCGAACCCTGTCCTGAAGACTCTGCACTCAAACCTGAAACACTTGCTTTCCTGCTCAAAGCATCTGCCACGACATTAGCCTTGCCCGGATGATACTGAATCGTGCAGTCATAGTCCTCTAAGAATTCCATCCAACGCCTCTGTCTATTATTCAGTTCCTTCTGAGTGAAAAGATACTTGAGGCTCTTGTGATCCGTGAATATCTCAAAAGTCGTTCCATAGAGGTAATGACGCCACTTCCTCAAAGCAAACACAACCGCTGCAAGCTCAAGATCATGAGTGGGGTAGTTCTTCTCGTGTTCCTTCAACTTCCTAGAAGCATAGGCCACCACTCGGCCATTTTGCATCAATACACATCCGAGTCCTTCCTTAGAAGCATCTGCAAAAACCGAATAACCCTCGGATCCCTCGGGTAGGGTAAGCACTGGTGCTGAAGTTAGTCTTTCCTTCAAAGCTTGGAAACTTCTCTCGCACCCATCATCCCACTCATACTTCACCTCCTTCTTAGTTAATCGAGTCAACGGGCAGGCAATCTTGGAGAAATCCTTTACAAATCTCCTATAGTAACCCGCTAACCCGAGAAAACTTCTTATCTCGGAGGCATTCTTCGGTCTTTCCCACTGAACCACGGTCTCAATCTTAGAAGGATCAACTTCAATTCCCTTACCTGAAATAATATGACCCAGAAAAGACACTTTGTCGAGCCAGAACTCACACTTGCTAAACTTAGCATAAAGCTTGTGCTCTCTAAGTGTCTCCAAAACGATCCTGAGGTGAGACGCGTGCTCTTCCGCAGACTTAGAATA
The DNA here is from genome assembly GCA_037501455.1 of Lantana camara. Classification (NCBI taxonomy): domain Eukaryota; kingdom Viridiplantae; phylum Streptophyta; class Magnoliopsida; order Lamiales; family Verbenaceae; genus Lantana; species Lantana camara. Next base: position 117,623,280 of record CM074857.1, read on the forward strand.
CACCAAGATGTCGTCTATGAAAATGACCACAAACTTGTCAAGATACTGTCTGAACACTCGGTGCATCATATCCATGAACACGGCTGGAGCGTTAGTTAACCCAAACGGCATCACTACAAACTCGAAGTGTCCGTAACGGGTATTAAACGCAGTCTTAGAGATATCCTCTTCCCGGATACGAAGTTGGTAATACCCTTGCCTCAAATCTAACTTAGAGTACACCTGCGACCCTTGCAAGATGTCAAATAACTCTTCGATGTGAGGTAAAGGATACTTATTCTTCACTGTCATCCGGTTCAACTCGCGGTAATCTATACACATCCTCAAAGTCCCATCCTTCTTCTTCACAAATAACACCGGAGCACCCCACGGGGACGTACTCGGACGGATGTAACCGCAAGTCAAAAGCTCATCCAGCTGAGTTTTCAACTCCTTCAACTCAGCAGGAGCCATCCGATACGGTGTCTTAGAGGAAGGCTCAGCTCCAGGATAAAGGTCGACTACAAACTCGATGTCCCTATCGGGTGGCAAAGAACCCAAATTCTCAGGGAATACATTGGGAAACTCGCTCACGACCTCTGTCTCCTCAAGTTTGGCCTGATCCTTCGGTTTATTCAAAAGATAGGCCACAAAACCTGTCGCGCCGTCCCGGAGGAGCTTACTTGCTTCCATAAAAGACACAAACGGGCTGGACTTCAACCTCTCACCCGTAAAGACCACTGACCCCAACGAAACCTTCTTCTCATGACAGTCTAACTGAGCTCGGTATCTGAAGAGAAAATCCATACCAAGAATAACCCCATACTTCTTCAACGGTAGAACTATCAAGTCTGCAGGAAAAACTCGGCCCTCAAACACCACCGGACACTCCCTGAACACCCTGTCAGCTTCCACAGATCCTCCCAAAGGAGTATTCACCACATACACATGCGCAGATAAATCATCAAGTACAGGCAAAGAAGCAACAATATCCCGGGAAATAAATGAATGCGTAGCCCCGGGATCAAACAATGCATGTAGTGATATGCCATGAATGTTTATTGTACCTTCTATCACGGCATTTGGGTCGACATCAGCAGCTTCCTCCTCTCCGTCCAAAGCATAAACACGTGCCTGCACAACCGGCCTCCTATTCGGGCAAGCATTCACCAAATGATCAGAGGACCCGCACACAAAGCATTTGCCCTGAAGTCTCCAACACCTCTCCACCGGATGTCTCCCCTGACAATGAGCACAAACAGGTGGTCCCTGAGCTAGAGCCGGTCGAACTGGAGCAACAGGAGGTGCCACGGGACCGGTAATACGGGGCTTCTTGTTCCCTAAACCTTGGGGACGAAAAGCCGGTGGGACAGGAGCTCGTGGAGCAAAAGAAATGGGCCTCTTACCCAATCCAGAACCGGATCCTGCAACCCGTGTAGAAGAGAAAGGTGGAGGCTTCAATCGAGCCATTTGGGCCTCAACTTGAATTGCCCTCTTGGTAACCTTGGCCCAGGTACTCACATTCGCCGCTTGTAAAGCTTCTTGAATATCCCGGCGAAGTCCATGAAGAAAAGCTCGGGCCTTATGGTCATCATGGTCGGTGATGTGAGTAGCATACGGAGCTAGCCTCTCAAACTCCAATAAGTAATCCTCCACCGTCCGGTTGCCTTGCCTCAAATTAGTGAACTCTTGGAGGCGACGTTCTTGTGCACTATGAGGGATGTATTTCTCATGGAATTCCTGCACGAACGTCTCCCAGTTAAATTCCATACCCATCCTCTCCAACTTGGACCTCACACTCCGTAGCCAAATAGCCGCTGGCCCTTGAATAATTCGCCCAGTGCAAATAGCCTTGTCCTGAGAAGTTCCCGGACATATCTCCCAAATACCTCGGATCTCCGACAACCACTCTTCCGCCCTAATATCATCCCCTCCATACCACTTTGGAGGGTTGTTGTTCCGGAAGTCCCGATATACAGCTGAAATATCTTGTCCTTCACCCAGATTGGCATTACCCCTTTGATTTTGTTGGAGTTGATTGAGTAGGGCTTGGACAACATTCTCCGCATTCATAGGTGGTGGCGGAGGCGCGTTATGTAGAGCCGGTTCATTCAAATCAGGGGTTTGTTCACGGTTGTTATGTCTTCTTGGAGGCATCCTGAAATTCACAAATTCAAGCAATATAGATGCATGTATATTAGAGTATGAATATGTATACCATTTAAAGAAATAATCAAGTAATCAAGTAATCACACATTCAAATCATAGATGCACATAAGCACACAATCACGTTGCCCTAAGCCGTACGACCTAAACAGACCCACACGACACTAGAGCCCGGTTTTGCAACCGCGCTCTGATACCACTTCAGGATGTAGCACCCACACGTAGGGCCACATCCCCCGCACTATAACCCGAACCCGAATACGAAATGGATTGTCCGTACCCGAATCCGAATCATAGCGAACGGGAGACCAAACACACACTCTAGGCTAGGCGGAGCTAGACCAAACGGAAACAGAGTGCGCGGAAGCGAATAAATAAAACAACAAACAAAATCCTCACATATATATATATAGGTACCAACCCACACCTATCCATATTTTATTTACATATAAATACCAACACGTTCCTGTACAAAAGCCATCCCGGCTCGAACAAAATAATGTATCAGTAGGTATATACAAATCATAGCTGCATAACTACAAAATAATAAAGTGCAAATATGCAGATGCACCTAACGAAACCTAGACCGACAAGTGCAACAGAAGACACACTTCTCCGCCTAGCTCACGCTCCCAAAACCTGCAACTAAAAGAGTAAACGAGGAGTCAGTCAACTGACTGAGTGAAGGGGCTAACGCACACCCACACCCTACATATATATAGAGCAGAGCACAAAGCAAAGGGTGAAACTATGAACCGGAATAGGTTTTACAGACTAAAACTTTCCAAAACAAATACATATACTTACAACATTTCATAAACACTATCCCGATTCATACTTCTCAATCATACACAACAAACATAATGCTCGGCGAGAACGAGCTTCCAACCTTTACTCCTCAGAACAAACAAAACAGAAATCATACATACTCCTCTACACCAATGATGGAAGAGCCACCGGCGGCCCTAACCATCCATACATATACAGACTCACGAGGGGTAGCGAACCCACATCGTGCCCTCCCCGGTTTTTAAGCCGAAGGCATCGAAATATCACACCTTCCCAAACTCCCAGGGGTCGCGTGTGACATATCGGATGGAGACTACGCACAGGCCGAACCTCGACGGCCCGAACCGTCCCGAGGGTTCCTTACCCGTAGCTCCTTGGATCCACACATACAAATCATATCATATCACATGCCAAATCTTTCATGGCGATCTCGCTAACAGAATCGTAAAGCTTTTTCCAAAACATAGCTTACATACGCTTACTTAATATCTTTTTCCAAAGCAAAGTTGTTCACAAGATCATAAACATATTCTAATCAACACATACATATCTATATATATAATATATAGTCACATGCACGGCTGGAAAACGTCACATAAGGCTTTAGGTCGTTTAGCTAATAAAAATCCTAAACCTCACCTTGTGCGTGATCAAAATATGAGCAGACGTGAACCTACGCCTCGGGCTCGTCAACTGGAACCTCCTCTGTAAAGAAAACACGAAAGCCCAAGACTTAGACTCTATATGAACCAAATAGGACGCTCGGCAAAATGCATGGTTCATATTCAAGATAAAATGTCACGACTAATTCATAAAATTCACAAAAATCATAGCACACATACTTAATTACACTTTAATTATGCAAAACAATCAATTATACAATTAATATGCAAAAGAAAAGCTTTTAAAATCATACAAATGCATAAGTAAAGCAAAGAGAAGAAAGGGCAAAATCCACCCTAGCGGATTTTTCCAAAGGGAAAAATCCACCCCCATGGATTTTTCCCAAGCTACTGCCTCAAATCCACCCTCGCGGATTTTTCCTTAAGGAAAAATCCACGATCGCGGATTTGATCCAGAAGGAGGGGTTCCGGCCCTGGGAACGACCGTTCCCGTTCCCAGTACAAACTGGGAACGGTCGTTCCCACTCTCGGGATGAACAGTACCGAGCCTGGGAACGGTCGTTCCCAGTTTAAAACTGGGCGGGAACGGCCGTTCCGGCCTGGTTCGAAGCTGGAACAGAAAATTTTCTTACAGAAACAGGGGAAGCTCATTTAAGAGCCAAAAATGGCCAAAATTCACCCCTAAGAGTTGCCACAACCTCCCAAAATGCACACACAATACATATAATTCATGCTTGACATATAAACACTCAAATAATGCAAGAAAACGGAATGAAATGGCATGATCAAATGAATGCAAAATTCAAGCTAAAATCATGATCAACAATCAATACTCCACCAACCATGGCTTTTATGCAATAAATACAACACCTACATCATATACCACTCATGAATGAAGCTAGGAATCAAGAATAGCAAGCAAAGAGCACATATCCAAGTTTTTAGATAAACCCTTACTATTCACGTAGGGAAGCAAAGGCATGCAAAACTCACTCCAAACTCAGAGATTAAACCATGGAAACGACAAGCACGACGAGAGGATTCCGAAACCTACCTAAGTTCGAGAAAAGGCAAAGAAACGGGAGAGATATCGGCTAGAGAAGTTGGATGATCAAACTTGGGGTTTATGGCTCTCTCTTGGCTTGATGTTGCTGTTGTTGAACGTAAGAAAGGAGAAAGGAAGAATGGTTCAGCCTTTAAGGGCTGAACCGGTTCGGTTCACGGGTTCGGTTCAAGGTTTCCGGTTCAAGTTGGTTCGGTTTAACAAATACGGGTTCAAATATGGCCAACTCAAATTAAAACAAATAAAACACATGCAACACTAATTCAAATAATCCATATAAGTTCAATTAATTCCAATAAGTCATATACAAATAATCTAAAACGCAAATATTGCTAAATCACATAATTTACCTGTACCGACTGTGAGTCGGGGTGTTACAATCATCATAGCCGGAGCAAGGGTGTATCCAGGCGGAGGCATCATATAACCTTGCACTCCCAAATTCATCTGGGGATGGACCCAGGAACTCTGTGCTACCGGCGGAGGAGCAGAAAGAGAAACTCCTCCCGCGGTGGTGGGAATGGGCATCACCGGCGGTGCAGGCGGCGGTGCAGAAGATTCAGCTTGTGGAGTCACTCCTGCGGCGGGCGGTGCTCCACCAGCGGCGACGGAAAGAGGTGGTGCTCCACCAGTAGCGGTGGAGGGAAGAACGATATTTGTATCTTGGGAGGCGTTTTCTCCTCCTCCCACAGCTCCTGATCTCGTTGCAACCATGACTGCTAAGGATTAGGATGTGCTTGTTTCTCTACCAACAAAAAGAAAGGAAGAAGAAGGAGATGGAAGACTGGTTTCCCACAGACGGCGCCAAAAATGATGGGTTCGGAAATGGGTGGATCCGAATCCGATCACTTTACAATTTATATTTGTGGAGGAAACCACCGGAGCTTCGCCGGAAATGAGAAAGGGGTTCAACCTGTTGGGACAAGCACAAGAAAAGTCAGAAGGCCAAGCTGGGGGAACTGGGGGTGATACCCAGTTTGGCTCTCCGACGCTCAAGTCAGTTCAGTGTATGAAGAGAAGTGTAAGTTCAGTCACAGTTGCAGTGGTGAAGAAAGCTTACTTGTGTAGAAGATGACTTTGGCTATTTATAGTTGAGGGTCAAGGGCCCTTTGGTCATTTGCCTCAAGTGGTCCTGACCGAATGTTGCCCTAACACGTGGCGCCATGAGAAAGAAACCTAGGAGGAATCTTCTGCAAAAGTGGCCGAAAGTTAGTGCTGGCAACAGTGGCAGGTGCGCGGGCATGTACGTTGTGTCAGAGAGCCATTTGGGCGGTTGGTGACGAGGGCTTGAGAGCGCGCTCGTGACAACCTTGAGTGTTGGAGGCCAAGACATCCGCTGAGGGGGATGAGGGCTCCAGTTCAAATGACGAGCCAAAGGAGAGACCACTCTGAGGGAGTGTGACGCTCGAAGAGGGCTCCTTTGGCACGCGGACGTGCCAACCGTTCAGTTTGTTGGACGCTCGAGGGAGTGATAGCGCTCTTTGGGCTTAACTCCTGAAGAAGGGTGGCGTTCGTTGGCTTAGCGCTCGTGCGCTGATGGGTGCACCCTTGGGGATGACTGGCTTAGCGCATGGCTTAGCGCTCGTGCGCTGATGGGTGCAGCCTTGTGGAGACAGATGTCATCATCTCGGTGATGCCACGTGTCCTAATGTGGGACGATCGTATTTTGACCCCATCAGAACTATATATCTTTTTTTTGGGTAATTTGGAGAGATTTTAATTCTACCAAGAGTCCTATTTTAAGTTGAAAAGTACTTTTTAAATATAATTAAATTAATAATTTATAACATGTATTTGCATTATTATCCTTGATTAATAGTTATTGACATAATTATTGTGAGAATATTTTAGTCGGTTCCTATTTTGTAAGAGATGTTAGCTAGCAAAAAAAAAAAAAAAAAAAAGAAAAACAAATCAAAAAAAAAAGTACTATTAATCTATCTATATCTATCTATTTTTAACTCGTGCTTTTATAACATATATAGATGGATATAGATATAGATATAGCTAACAAAAAAAAAAAAAAGAAAAGAAAAGAAAAACAAAGCAAAAAAAAAAAAAAAAACAATAAATAACACTAACATATACAACAATACATACTTCAACATCTCTAATGTGATTTTCATAATTAGAAATTAGAATGCTTGTGAAAAATCGAAAAAAAGACTAATTGAATTTTCTTGCCAAAACTTTCAGGCTAAAAGTTGAGTGTTCATTAGATCCGTCAAATATCAAGACTACACCAAAAATAGCCACAAAAAGGTTCCAAGAGATCCCTTCCCATAAAGAAGAAGGAACATATAAATTAACACTTTTTTTTTTCCACAAGCATTTTAATATATCAGAATAAACATTAGAAATTTTAAAGAGATGTTGTAGCCTAAATTACATATAAATAAATACGACGATACAGACATAATATGGTATGAATACAGAGATATATTTTTTATTTATTATTATTATTTTTTACCTGAGAAAAATCCATACGGTATCTGACACAACATAGTGAAATGAAAATTTCGAAAATATCCCCGCATTAGGGTTGTAGCCTGTTATTTTCGAACCCTAATCTATATATATTTTTTTAAAAAACACACTTCCAAAGTAGCCACTTGAATTAACCACTGTTGACCCTAGGTTATATTATTTCAAACTAATTTAACATAAATTTGTGCAAGAACTTATGGAAATAATGTTCAAAATCTTGCCTCAGTTAAAAAAATAGATTATATATTGTCTTAGATTCATAAAATCTATATATTATTAGGTAAGTACTGAGTTTGTGGGCATCTCCAGCATTTTCCGAGCTGGCATATTTATTTCAAAATAGAACTTTCTGAAATAGGAGAGTTAAAAATTCTTATTTGCACTTCATTATGACTTAACTAATTGACAAGATTGTTCATTACCAAATTATCTCAATAACACAGTAATAAATAAGCTTTTATAAAATGTGTCACCCTAATTACTATTTCTCATTTAAATTTGGGGCAAATTACATCTAACTACCCTCACTTTTGGTCTAATTATAATTTAGTCCCCATATTTTCATTTATTACAAATTAGTCCCTAATTTTTGTGTTTCTTTTGAGGTCCCTGTTTTCAGTTAGGGTTTCGTTAATTTTTGTTCTAGAAATAATTACAATCAACTACCGTGTATTTAAACCTAATTACAACGTAGTCCATGATTGTTTAGAAATTGCATTTTAGTCCCTTACTTTTGTTAATATTTGTAATTAGGCCAAATTTTTGTAAACTTTTAGGGATAATTTTGCATTTTTGGTCATATATTAAATGTAACACTCATAAAAGAATTAGGGACATAGGTGTACTTTTACAAAATTCTTTATGGATTTCATGAAAATAAGAAATATATGGATTATATTGTAATATTTAAAAGAATAGGGATCGACTTGTAATTAGGACTAAATATAGGGTAGTCAGATGTAACTCACCTTTTTTTTCTGTTTTGCCCAAAATACCCCTAAGAGCTATTTTGTTATATATTAAATGCTCAGGGATCGTTTTATTAATATTTAGGGCAAATTACACCAAGGTCCCTTGAAGTTTGGCATAATTACAAATTAATCCCTCCACTTCTGGAAATTACGGATTAGTCCCTATAAATACTGTTTCGATTGAGGTCCCTAGACGCCGTTAGGGTTCCGTTAATTTTGATAGGACTACATTGTTGATGTGATTTAGTTAAGGGGTTGTTTTGTAAGAAAATTCATAGTTCAGGGATTTTTTTGTAATATTTTTCGAAAATTCAAATGTCAAAATTAGCGGAACCCTAACGGCGTCTAGGGACCTCAATTGAAACAGTATTTATAGGGACTAATCCCTAATTTCCAGAAGTGGATGGATTAATTTGTAATTATGCCACACCTCAGGGACCTTGGTGTAATTGGCCCTAATATTTATAAATTTCAGGGATTATTATGTAAATATTTGTGTCTAAATTATATAAAATAACAATATTTATAATTGATTTATATATTAGTAAATCTTATTTTTATAATTAAAGATATATTGTATATTGAATTTATTGTTCAATACAGATAATTTTATATAAAAATGCAAACTTACTTACACCCCCATAAAAAAAATAAAATAAATTTATATTTAATTTTAAGTTTAAAAATAATAAAATAAAAAATATTGAAAAAAACTAATCTCACAACATCAGGAAGGATAATCCATGGAAAATCATGTTGATGGGGTCAAAATACGATCGTCCCACATCAGGACACGTGGCATCACCGAGATGATGACATCTGTCTCCACAAGGCTGCACCCATCAGCGCACGAGCGCTAAGCCATGCGCTAAGCCAGTCATCCCCAAGGGTGCACCCATCAGCGCACGAGCGTTAAGCCAACGAACGCCACCCTTCTTCAGGAGTTAAGCCCAACGAGCGCTATCACTCTCACGAGCGTCCTACATACCAAACGATTGGTACGCCCATGCGCCAAGGGAGCCCTCTTCGAGCGTCACACTCCCTCAGAGTGGCCTCTCCTTTGGCTCGTCATTTGAACTGAAGCCTACATTCCCCTCAGCGGATACCTTGGCTTCCAGTACTCCAGGTTGTCACGAGCGCGCTCTCAAGCCCTCGTCACCAACCGCCCAAATGGCTCTCTGACACAACGTACATGCCCGCGCACCTGCCACTGTTGCCAGCACTAACTTTCGGCCACTTTTGCAGAAGATTCCTCCTAGGTTTCTTTCTCATGGCGCCACGTGTTAGGGCAACATTCGGCCAGGACCACTTGAGGCAAATGACCAAAGGGCCCTTGACCCTCAACTATAAATAGCCAAAGTCATCTTCTACACAAGTAAGCTTTCTTCACCGCTGCAACTGTGACTGAACTTACACTTCATACATTGAACTGACTTGAGCGTCGGAGAGCCAAACTGGGTATCACCCCCAGTTCCCCCAGCTTGGCCTTCTGACTTTTCTTGTGCTTGTCCCAACAGGTTGAACCCCTTTCACATTTCCGGCGAAGCTCCGGTGGTTTCCTCCACAAATACAAATTGTAAAGTGATCGGATTCGGATCCATCCCTTTCTGAACCCATCATTTTTGGCGCCGTCTGTGGGAAACCCGTCTTCCATCTTCTTCCTTTCTTTTTGTTGGTAGAGAAACAAGCACATCCTTATCCTTAACAGCCATGGTTGCTACGAGATCTGGAGCCGTGGGAGGAGGAGAAAACGCCTCCCAGGATACAAATATCATTCTTCCCTCCACCGCCACTGGTGGAGCGCCACCACCTTCCGTCGCCACTGGTGGAGCACCTCCCGCCGCAGGAGTGACTCCACAAGCAGAGTCTCCCGTACCACCGCCTGCACCGCCAGCGGTGCCCATTCCCACCACCGCGGGAGGAGTTTCTCTCTCAGCTCCACCGCCGCTTGCACAGAGTTCCTGGGTCCATCCCCAGATGAATCTTGGAGTGCAAGGTTATATGATGCCTCCGCCTGGATACACCCTTGCTCCAGCTATGATGATGCCGCCGGTCCAGCCATACCATGCCGGACAACTCCAGCTCCCAGTGGTGGTCCCCAGGGAGATTGAAGGAGTGGAGTTACCTCCACTGACCACCCAACAATTGAGGGCTCTCTACGCCCAATGTGAGGTTCAGGCGGCTCAGGGGGCATGGGAAAGGTTTCATTCCATGTACTTTCCCTCTGGGCAGGCCACTCAGGTTGCAGCCCCTTTAGGCGGGCAGCAAAACTTTCCCCTCAGAGAAGCCCAGGCTGTCCTGAGGGCACAACCACCACCACCACCAGCGAGAGAAGTGCCCCAGCAAGAGGGCAACGAGCGTCCCTCCATGGGCAGGAATAAAGAGCCCACGGAGAGAGTAAACGAGAATGAAGGGGACTCTCATGTCTCCAGGAGGGGCTCACGAGCCCACAAGGACAAGCAAGTAGACGTAAATCCTGACATCCTCGCGGCTGTGCAAGACCAGCTACAGGGTCTCAAGGATATCGTGGGACAGCTCTCACGAGGGCGCTCAACTCAGATCTCCCTAGTCGGGATGAACGGGTTGACGCCATGAGCACCCGCACCAAGGACCCTCCGCCAAGGGTCCCCCGTCGCAAGGAGCCGGAGGAAAACTTCGGCACGTATGAGTACCACCCACTGGCGAGGGGTTCACCCCTCGTAGAAGAAGTTCTAATGGCCCAAGCAGGCATGGCCAAAGTCCCCACATCCATCAACCGTTACGACGGGACAACTGATCCAGCTGAACACTTGGATCATTTTGTGCATCTCATGCACCTCTACGAGCATTCCAGCCATTACTGGGCGAAAGTGTTTGTCAATTCCTTGGTAGGAATGGCTCAAGAGTGGTACAAGCGACTGCCGCCGCGCTCGATCCACTCGTATGAAGAACTGGCCGATGCCTTTCTCAACCACTTCAATTCTTTGAAGGCGCCAGTCACCGCACCCACAGCCCTGTACAACGTGGTGCAAGGCAAGAACGAATCTCTGCGCTCGTTCTTCGCCCGCTTCAACAAAGAGATCCTACAGGTGGAGAGGCCTTCTATGGATTTCTTGATCCCAGTGCTCTTTCAGGCTGTGGATCACAAGCAATACGTGAGCAAAAAGTTTGTTGATGCCATTGTGGAGAGGAGGCCTGGGACCCTCATGGGCCTAAGGGAAATAGCCGAGCCGTTCTTCGCGCTCGAAGATATGTACGGGACGAATGGTCCCCGGCATCACAGCCCGGCCCGGAACGAGCGACCTCATCACGAGCGGGGACGGGATGTAGCTGTCAAGAGAGAGCGCCCTCAAGAGCGCAGGAGGTCGCCACCACCCCCTCGTCGATTCGAGCGAATTCCGCTCACCAGGCCAAACTCAGAAGTCTTTAATCTCTCTGATAAGAAGCTCTTCAAAAGACCCATCAAAATGAGAGAAACAGACTCACTTAGGCGCTCGAACAAATACTGCGCCTTCCACAAGCAGAGAGGGCACGACACGGATGAGTGTTGGAGGCTGAAATCCAAAGGCTCGTTGTAGGGGGCCATCTGAAGGAGTTTGTCCGGGTGCTCGAGCGCTACGATGAACAATGCAACGAGCGCTCCGGAAGGAGAAGAAGGAGTCCTTCCTGGTCAAAGAGCCCAAGGGGTAGGGGACCCCCTGAAAGCAGCAGCCGCCGAGGCAATAAAGGCAAAGCCCCTGAGCAAGAAAACGAGCCCTTCGCAGTCATAAATATGATTGCAGGAGGTTCATCAGGGGGGGGATTCAAACGCCTCCCGACGGAGGTATGTTCAGAGCTACAACCAACGCCCAGCAGTGCCCAAGCCTATCTACGCCATCCAGAGATCAAGCGCTCAAAGATCAAGAGAAAATGATGTAATAGGCTTTGATGATAGGGATTTAGAACACATTGTAATGCCCCATGGGGAGGGTGTAACCTCAGATTGCCCCATGGTGGTTAGTTTAGATGTTCATAATCATGTTGTAAAAAGGATATTGGTGGATAGTGGAAGCTCCGTTAATGTTTTGCCTTACTCTACTTTCTTAAAAATGAAGGTTGATCTCCCGCTCGAGCCTCTCAAAACAGCCCTCATTGGCTTTGGAGGCTCAGAAGTTGTCCCACGAGGGCAAATACGCTTAGCTACTTCGTTCGGCCGAGCCCCTCAACGCAAAACACTCTTGGTGACGTACGCGGTGGTGGAGATTGACATTCCATACAACATCATAATCGGGCGCCCTGCCCTCGTTGATTTCAAAGCCATCATCTCCACATATCACCAGAAGATTAAGTTTCCTACTTCCGAGGGCGTGGGAGAAGTACTGTGCAATGTGCGAGAAGCTTGGGAATGTTACATGCTGTCCCTCAGAAAGCCAAAAGCGGAGAAAACCTTCCAAATTGGTTCCACCAAGAAGTCAGTAGATTTCCCCAACTTGGATGAGGACAGCCCAGCACGGAAAAGGGCAAAATTGAACAAGAAGAAGAACAAAAAGAAGAGGGGCGACAACGGGGATAATCCCCTCGAAAATGTCCCCCCAGGGACCGTAGGAGGATCGTCCTCAGAAGGAGACGAGCCGGGAGAGGGTGAACCAGCATCTGCCGACCGTTTGACAGGAAAGAAGAGGGCGCTCGAACTTCCTCGCCCTGAGGTAAGGATCGAACCCTCGGAAAAGTTCCTTACCATTGAGCTGGAGCCTGGAAACAAGGATAAGACTACACAGATAGGCTCAAACCTCTCAGGGCCTTCTCAGATCATGATGATTGATTTTCTAAGGGAGAACAAGGATGCATTTGCGTGGAAAGCCTCTGATCTCACAGGAATTGACCCGAGCGTCATTGTCTATAGGCTTAATGTGGATCCCTCTTTCAAGCCCATCAAGCAGAAAAAGCGGGACGTACATGGCGCATGTGCAATGATTTCACAGATCTCAACAAGGCCTGCCCTAAAGATCCATACCCGCTGCCCCGGATTGATCAGCTGGTGGATTCGACCGCTGGCTGCGAGCTCATGAGCATGATGGATGCTTTCCAGGGATACTATCAGATCTTTATGGCCCCAGAAGACCGCCCCAAAACCTCGTTCGTTGTCCATCTGGGGGTGTATTGCTTCCTAGTCATGCCCTTTGGACTTAAGAACGCCGGAGCTACGTATCAGCGGCTCGTCAATAAGATGTTTGAAAGAGAAATTGGGAGGTCCATGGAGGTTTATGTGGATGATATGATCGTCAAAAGCGAGCGCCAGGGCTCCCACTTGGAAGATCTCAAGCGCACTTTCTCAATCCTGGGTCAGTATGGGATGAAGTTGAACCCCTCGAAGTGCACCTTTGGAGTACAAGGGGGAAAGTTCTTGGGATACATGGTCAGTCAGAGGGGAATTGAGGCCAATCCGGAGAAGATCAAGGCCATCCTGGAAATTCCCTCCCCTCGAAATTTGCGGGAAGTGCAAGTCCTGGTAGGCAAAATCATCTCGTTGAACAGGTTTATTTCGCGCTCGGCGGACAGGAACCTTCCCTTCTTCAAAATTTTGAGGAACGCACGTAACTTTGCTTGGACAGAGGAATGTGAAAAGGCACTGCAGGATATGAAAGCTTACTTATCGAGCACACCACTGCTGACTAAGCCCGTCGAAGGCGAGAGGTTATTCATGAATCTTTCCGTGTCTCCCGAAGCCACGAGCGCGGTTCTGATCGCTGTGCGGGAACGGAAACACTTACCCGTTTATTATCTGAGCAAAACCTTGCAAGGAGCTGAAAAGAAGTATTTGGAGATTGAGAAATTTGCGTTCGCTCTTATTAACGCCTCAAGAAGGCTAAGGCCTTACTTTCAAGCGCACTCCATAACAGTTCTCACCGACCAACCCTTGAAGCAAGTGTTGTCCAAGCCGGACGTATCTGGCAGATTAATCAAGTGGGCCATCGAATTGAGCCAGTTTGACCTATGCTTCGAGCCCAGGACTGCGGTACAGGCTCAGGTTGTGGCGGATTTGTTGGTTGAACGCTTTGGTTTCGAGCCCGTCGTTGCAGAGAATGAGGGATTATGGATACTGCACACAGATGGTTCCTCAACCTCTCAAGGGGGAGGAGTAGGAGTGGCCCTCAGAAACCCCGATGGGATTGAGCTGGACTTTGCGATCAAGCTGGATTTCCAAGTCACTAATAATGAAGCAGAATATGAAGCCCTCGTGCAAGGGTTGAATATTGCTTTTCAGAATGGAGCCTCCAGAATCACTGCTTATGTGGATTCACAATTAATAGCGAGCCAGATTGAAGGAACTTATGAGGCTCGAGAAACCACCATGATACAGTACTTAAAGAAAGCCAGAGAAATCATTGGGAAGTTCAAGGAATTTCACCTACTTCAAGTGCCGCGAGGAGAAAACGAGCGTGCGGACGCTCTGTCAAAGTTTGCTTCAGCTTTAGAAGGCACTTCCGAACGTTCTGTTACGTTCCTCAGAACTGAGGAACCTTTGATCAAGGAAAGAATCGCCACCAAGATGATCGCCATGATTGATCCAAACGAGCCCTGTTGGCTCGACGACATCGTCATTTTCCTTAGGGATGGAATCACTCCCACTGACAAGGTGGAAGCCAGGAAAGTCAGGAATAAGGCCCCTCGTTTCGCTCTGGATCCCGAGGGGAGATTGTTCAAAAAATCATTTCAAGGACCCCCAATGAGATGTCTAAGGCCCTCACAAGTGAAGGAGACGCTCGAACTCATCCACAATGGAAGTTGCGGGAATCATTCCGGAGGGCGTATCTTGGCGAAGAAGATTCTGAGAAGTGGGTTTTATTGGCCTACAGTTCTCCAAGATGCCATTGAATTTTCAAGGAAGTGCCCCAAATGCCAATTTCATTCAAATCTCCCCCAATTGCCAGCCGCACAGATGATCCCAATAGACGTCTCTTGGCCTTTTGACCAGTGGGGAATAGACATTGTGGGCCCCTTACCCATAGCTGCGGGACAAAGGAAGTTTGTCATTTTAGCCGTCGACTACTTCACCAAGTGGGCCGAGGCTGAAGCTGTTGCGAAAATCACTTTCAAGGTTGTGAGGGACTTCATTTGGAAGAACATCATTTGCAGGTACGGCATACCGAGGGTGCTCATTTCTGACAATGGATCCCAGTTCATAGCGGCAGACACACGAGAGTGGTGTTCTGAGTTGGGGATAGAACAGCGATTTACCTCTGTAGGACATCCACAATCCAATGGACAAGCAGAAGTTACCAATAGGATCATCTTACAACATCTAAAAACCATGCTTGAAAGCAAGAAAAGTGAATGGGCTGAGGAGCTGCAAGGAGCGCTTTGGGCTTATCGCACCACCCCACGAGCGGCCACCGGAGAAACTCCTTACGCGCTCGTGTATGGATCAGAAGCAATGATACCGGCGGAGATAGTAAATGAATCCGCTCGTGTCGGCTATTTCGAGCCTCAGCTCAACGATGGCAGCAGGAGCTTGGAGTTGGATTTGCTGGATGAGAGGAGAGACCGAGCGTGGGCTAAGATCCACCACTATAAAGCCTCTGTGGCCCAACAGTACAACAAGCGTGTGAAGGAAAGAACTTTCCAGCTGGGAGACTTGGTTTTGAAGAAAGTGGAAGTATCCAAGCACGTGGGGAAATTGGACCCCAATTGGGAAGGCCCATTCAAGGTCATACAACTCAGAGCTAACAACACTTACACACTGGAGACACTTCAAGGTGAGCGCTTGCCTCGCCCTTGGAACGCATGTAACCTCCGGCGGTTTTATGTTTAAAAGCTCTTTGCAAACCCTGATGTAACAACCCTCTTTGACGGGTTCTATGTACTTCCAATCACAAGTAAAAGGTAACATAATCTTTTTAATTTCATTAATATTCCTGTTTCTTTGGTTGCTTGAATGAATAAGTCCCACGTCCCTCGTCTTTGCGAGCGTGGTTGGCAACTCATTCCAATATGTATGCTGTTATCTCGCATGGGTTACGCTGGCCAGCACTCTACTCCGCATGGGGGACGTCCTCATAAGGATAGACTGGTTACGCTCAAAACCAATTAGGCAAGTTGGAAGAAGATTGCGAAGAAAATCCTAGTAGGCCTTGGCTGTTTCTTAAAACGCCTTGCGCTCGAAGACGGGATCTCCTACAAGAACAGATCCTAGTAGGCCTTGGCTGTTTCTTAAAACGCCTTGCGCTCGAAAACGGGATCTCCTACAAGAACGCATCCTAGTAGGCCTTGGTTGTTTCTTAAAACGCCTTGCGCTCGAAAACGGGATCTACCACAGAAAAAGTCCTAGTAGGCCTTGGTCGTTTCTTAAAACGCCTTGCGCTCGAAAATGGGATTTCCTGCAGAACCAAGAAAACGACAAGAGCCAGAGCGCTCGAACGATGGCCTCAGAACCAAAAAGGAATTGCACAAGTCTTGAGCGAGGGCAACCACTCAATAAGACCCTCGCAAATACTCAAGATCTAGCAAAATCCCCCAAGGGCGGAAAGAATGTCACAAGCCTTGAACGAGGGCAACCACTCAGTAAGACCCTCGCACACACTCAAGGCTTAGCCAAATTCTCCCCAAAGCAAAAGTTTATACAAGTCTTGAGCGTAGGGGCAATCTCACAGTAAGACCCTCACGATCGCTCAAGACTTAGACAAGTTTTCAAAGCTTATGTCAAAAGGAAAAATTTATACAAGTCTTGAGCGGGGGGGGGGGGCAATCTCACCATAAGACCCTCACGAGCGCTCAAGACTTAGACAAATTTTCAAGAGCAAAAACAAAATACAAGTCTTGAGTGGGGGGCAATCTCACAATAAGACCCCCACGATCGCTCAAGACTTAGACAAATTTTCAAGAGCAAAAACAAAATTTATACAAGTCTTGAGTGGGGGGCAATCTCACAATAAGACCCCCACGATCGCTCAAGACTTAGACAAATTTTCATTGCATCAAAGGAATAAAACATTCACGGAATATGCTACACAGTCTTATTATATGACTCATAAATGAACTGAAGAACAAAGGCATGAAAAAGGAATATTTATTCATTGCTGCAAAAATTATTACAAAGCAAAGGGCTCAAAGGCCCATGAAATTCTATTACAAGAGAAAGCAGAAAAGCTGAAAAGTACAGAAAATTGCTGAAGGGAAAAGCTTCAAGCGGCTGGGGCGATATCTTCGTCAACGATCACTAAGATATTCTGAGCCACGGGGCCATGGATTGGGCCCTCAGGCTCTTCCTGTTGAGCTTGGGGATCGTTGGGCTCGTCTGCACCGGCATCAGGGGCGTTGGCATTTTCAGCAGCTTGGACGGGGGCTTCCTCTATGATAGGCGCTTGTGGCTCGTCTTCAGGATCATCGTCTTGGGCCGCATCCCCTCCCCTATGAGCGTCGGTGTATTCATCTTGGATCAGTTTCACCAAGAAGTCATACTCCATTTCCGCTATGGCGTCCGCGGGGTCGTTGGGGTCCTCAGCCGCTTCTTCACAGCGCTCATTAAACATGAGCCCGGTGCCCTCGGCTCCCTTCATCGCCGGATCCGTCAGCCCTTTGTGGATGCCCTGATCCACTGCCAGGTTGAAGGCGTTTTGAGCCTCGTCCAAGCAGTGTAACGAGGCCGCGAAGTTGAAGGCTTTGGAATGGCAGAATTTGATCAGCGCCTCCTTATTCGCACGCTCTAGGCTTCGAGGCCACTCGCTGACTGTATCATTGAATTTGCGCTCGGCCTCCAAAGCCCTTGCTTTCCAGCTCTCCCTCTCTGCCTCGGCCTTCTGGCACCGCTCGTTGGCCTGGGCCAGCTGGTTGCCCAAACCAATTTGAGCGCCGTCGACCGCTACGAAATCTTCCTTCAGCTTCCCCAGCTCCTCCTCAGTCTTGTTAAACAAATCCTTGAGGGATTCGTACTTTGCAATTTCAGCATCCAGCTCCGCTTGAATCTGAGCCGGATCGTTGGAACGAGCCATCTTCTTGTATTTAGCCTTCCGGTCGGCATAGATGGAGGCTCGCATTTGTACATTTTTGAGCCGGGGAAGAACTTGCTGCATAAACGAGAGGAAAAGTGTTAGCCAAAAAAAAAAAAAATGAATGAATAACCTACAGAAGGAAAGAAAGAATGCAAGGAATGATTACTTACGGAAATTAGAGCGTGGGCTGCGTCGAGGGTCACTTTCTCCACAGATTCGCTATAGAGATGCCGGTGGTCAGCCGAGAATTGAGCTTTGCTGTACAAATTCTCGGTGACAGCCTGAGCGACCGAGCCAGGCCTCAGCAAAACCGGCCCACCGTCAGTGGCGCCTGAGAAGTCTCTATCCCCTCGACGGGGGAACTCCCACATGCGTTCTTCCTCTGAAGAGGAAGTTTCCCCCTCGCCACGGGGGCCCTCAATCACTTGTTTGCCCTTGCCCTTGATCGCGGCAGAATCGGGCATTCTCTTCCTCTTGCGGGAAGGCCTGTTTGCGCTCGGAGAAGCCTCTGTTATCGCCAGTGTGGTTACTGGCCTCGTTTGTTCTGCAGGAATGGGGGGCTGAACATCTCCTGGCCTTTCTGACCGCCCCCTTGTCTCTCTGGGGACCAACCTACGCTCCCCTCGGCCACGAGGGGGCTGCACCTCAGGATTTGCGCTCGAGCTGGCGCCGCTACGAGCGTCCCCTCTATTGTTGCGGTTGCGAGGGCGCTGTTGTTCACGTTGTTGGTCCCCCTGTGGGGTCTGGTTTCTGTTCGCATGGGCAAAACGAGCCGCTTGTCTAATTCCGCCAGCCATTTCAAGTATAGCGACTCCTGCAAGAATGAAATTTTCAAGGGTTAGAAATATTCAAACCATTTACTCAGATTACAATTTACAAGTACAAAAAAGAAGTTAGTATTTATTCCTATCTAAAGTTAGTGCCCTAAGAATCTAACCGTCTCTCTCTATGTCACGAGCCGGAGGGTTGTCAAGGAAATAAGGGTCGTTGGAAAGACCACACAAGAACATGAGTTCCGCATCGTCTATCCAGTCCTTCGCTTGTATAAGGTGACCCTCGTCCCTTAGGGTTGTTGCCAGGCTTTTGGCCCAATCTTTGGGGAGTGAGGGTGGCAAACGGCTCTTTGAATACGAGCCCCATTCCGTGATCACCCCAAAGCCCTCTTCTGCTGGAGCTTTGACAAAGATAAACTTTTCTTTCCAATCAATGCCATAAGTGCTCGAGGGTGAATTGATCAGCTTCATATGGGCCTTCGCTTGAACATAATAAAAACCGGCCTCGGGGGATGAGCGGGATGAACTGACCACCTGGAATAGGGCGTTGAAGTTCCGCAAGTAGGGCTCGTAACCCATACTCCTCATCAGAATTATGAAGCACGTTAAGAGGGCCAAGCCGTTGGGCACAATTTGGGACGGACACAGGCCCAGGTCATTCAACAAATGGGCCATCGAGACTGAGATAGGGAACCTCAAGCCTCCTGACCTCACGGTGTCCACGTACACTGCCATTTCCCCAGGAGGCGGATTATTCGCACGCTCGTGGCTTTGTGGGATTCTCCATGTATACCGCTCGTCCCAGTAAATGGGAGCCATCATCGTCTTTACGTCCCCCACGGTAACTGTGCTGGGGGTTTCATCGGGCGTGCGCTCGGTAGCTTGGTAGCCTGACCCTTCGCCCTCGTTGGGTCCTTTGGATTTTTGGGATTTTTTGCCTTTTCCCTTATCACGGGCCCTTTCTGAAGGCCCGGTCACGGCTTCCGCCACTGGAAGCGGGTTTGCGACAGCCACGGTCACGGCATGGCGGTGGGGATGTGTGGCACTTTGAGTTATGGGGAGAACAGACCCTTGCCGTTCTGCCTCCATCACCAGATTCATCTCCTCAAAGAGAGGATCCACTCCGCCGGGGTTTCTATCTTCCATAGCCATTACCGCTGCCCCCAACTCTTCATCTCTGGGGGAATCAGGGGAAGAAGAACTCTCAGTGGCCATCTCTTGGATTTCACGGGCAAATTCTTCAATGTGTTGGTCGGCCATGGCAGAAACTGAGGTTTTGAAAGTTCTTCTTGGAAAGAGATTAAGGTTCAGAAAGGCGAAAATCTAAGGGGTTATGAAATCCTAAAGTCCGAATCTACGGTTAGCAAAGTTAGAAAGTTACAATGGAGATTTACCTTGAAAAGTTTTGGAGAAAACTGGAGAAGAAGTTGAAGATGCGAGAGAATTCTTCTTGCAAAGGATACTCGGAAGTTTTGAATGCGTAAAGAGTAGCAAGATCTCAGAATCCCGTATTTATAGGGATGGAAGTTGGTACCGTTTTCGGCAATAAATTCAAAATGGTAATCATTTCCCGCCTAGGAAACCGCCCACTTTATGGAACCGGCACATGCTTCCCAATGCTCACGCGCCCCACGCGCACCCGCATTTAATGCTCTGACGTTTCAAGGGCTTCAGAATAGTACAAACATTTAATGCGGAAGTGTTACGAGCGGTCGGTTGAAAAGACCGCATTAATGGCACCATCAGAGGAAAAATTGTTCAACACGCCAAGCCTTACACGAGCGCTATGAACAAGAGATAGAGCGTGTCAAAATTCTACAGTCCTCATCAATAAGGACTACAGAATTGGGGGGCAAAATGATGCGATCGTCCCACATCAGGACACGTGGCATCACCGAGATGATGACATCTGTCTCCACAAGGCTGCACCCATCAGCGCACGAGCGCTAAGCCATGCGCTAAGCCAGTCATCCCCAAGGGTGCACCCATCAGCGCACGAGCGTTAAGCCAACGAACGCCACCCTTCTTCAGGAGTTAAGCCCAACGAGCGCTATCACTCTCACGAGCGTCCTACATACCAAACGATTGGTACGCCCATGCGCCAAGGGAGCCCTCTTCGAGCGTCACACTCCCTCAGAGTGGCCTCTCCTTTGGCTCGTCATTTGAACTGAAGCCTACATTCCCCTCAGCGGATACCTTGGCTTCCAGTACTCCAGGTTGTCACGAGCGCGCTCTCAAGCCCTCGTCACCAACCGCCCAAATGGCTCTCTGACACAATGTACATGCCCGCGCACCTGCCACTGTTGCCAGCACTAACTTTCGGCCACTTTTGCAGAAGATTCCTCCTAGGTTTCTTTCTCATGGCGCCACGTGTTAGGGCAACATTCGGCCAGGACCACTTGAGGCAAATGACCAAAGGGCCCTTGACCCTCAACTATAAATAGCCAAAGTCATCTTCTACACAAGTAAGCTTTCTTCACCGCTGCAACTGTGACTGAACTTACACTTCATACATTGAACTGACTTGAGCGTCGGAGAGCCAAACTGGGTATCACCCCCAGTTCCCCCAGCTTGGCCTTCTGACTTTTCTTGTGCTTGTCCCAACAGGTTGAACCCCTTTCACATTTCCGGCGAAGCTCCGGTGGTTTCCTCCACAAATACAAATTGTAAAGTGATCGGATTCGC
This sequence comes from Lantana camara, assembly GCA_037501455.1. Lineage (NCBI taxonomy): Eukaryota > Viridiplantae > Streptophyta > Magnoliopsida > Lamiales > Verbenaceae > Lantana > Lantana camara. Next base: position 117,644,763 of record CM074857.1, read on the forward strand.
ATCCATCCCTTTCCGAACCCATCACATGTTTTTCGTTCTCTGATACGAAAAAATTGAATGTTCCTTCATGTATTTTCTCTAATTTCCATTTTTCCATAAACATATGTAATCAAATTTTAATGGTAGATTGCACCAAAAGTGTGTTATTGGCTTCAACAATACATAGATTCGTACACAAATTTTTAAAGTCATGCCAAAAAAGTTTGTAAAGTTCAAAAAACCCTCTTTGCTTTCAGTGGAGAAAATCCTAAGAATAAAATTTTCTCCCACCATAGAAGATCATCATGTTCGGCAGCATGGGGAGAGGAGAATAAAGGAAATGGGTTTTGAGGAAGTGTAGATCTGGAACCGATACTATTGTAGGGACGGCAATGGATGATGGTTTATTTGGTGGCCGAGGGCGACCGAGCGGCGGCGATGGTAGAGGTGTTCAGTTTTTTTTTTTTTTTTATGTATTGTGTAAGCCAAAAATTTATTTTTCTTTATTGGGGTGCAATTTATTATTAAATTTGAGCACATATGTTTATATAAAATGAAAATTAGAAAAAAATATATGATGGAACATTCAATTTTTTCGTACACAAAAAGAATGACATGATTTGCCATGGATTATCCCCCCAGATTTTGTGAGACAACATTAGTCTTTATTTAATTATTGAAGATATATTATATATTCTCCTCAAAATTACAATAAATAAATAAATATATATGTATGTATATAATAAAAATAAAATTTATTTATAGACATAAATTATAAATATTATTATTTTATATAATTTAAACACACGTTTGCATAATAATCCCTGAAATTTATAAATATTAACAAAACGACCACTGAACATTTATTATGTAACAAAATATTCCTTAGGGGTATTTTGGACAAAATAGAAAAAAAAAAATTAACGGAAGCCTAACTGAAAACAAGGACCTCAAACAAAACACAAAAGTCAAGGACAAATTTGTAATAAATAAAATATGAGAACTAAATTGTAATTAGGCCTAAAGTGAGGATAATCAAATGTAATTCGCCCTTCAAATTTATTTGTACCAAAATTATTTCGGTGATACTGAAAAATGTCACAAAATGGGAAAATTGTTGTTCATAGTTCATACACCACTCGGTTGAATATCAACCAATCCTGTGGTGAATGTATTCCACTTCACAGTCCATCGGTTCGAATTTCAACCAATTATATAGTAAATGTATTCAATTCATTGATTATTTAATTGGTCACTTAAAAATTTTCAAAAATCACTCTATTCATTATTACTTTATTAATTTGATTGAGTCAAGAATTCCCCGATCGACCACAATATGTTATCCGAACATCTAAAGTCACCATGCAAAATTATTGGAATTACATATTTATGATGACGATTTATAATGTCACAACTCACAATTATCCATCGTCTTAATAGTGATCTATTAGCAAAGGAGATCACATATTTTTGATTTCGTGACCATTGTAGCGTTAAAATGCTTCCAAACTATGTAGTATACATCTCTAATGCACAGATATTCCGATTTTTTGTCCCGTGCAATATCGAATACGGACACATCTCGAATATGGTATTGACATGTATTCGATACAATAAAAAGTGTCCAAGATTTAAAAAAAATAAAAGTCCAACACGGCTGGGACGCGTGTGGGACATGGCGGGGACACAAAAATCTCAAAAATATTATTTTTTCAAAAAAGAATTTAGGATTATATATTTTTTTAAAAAAATAATTGTATAAATTTACTAAAAAATATATTATATTAATTTATATTTTTTATTTTCATTTTTATTTTGAATTTTTTCATAATATCGTAACACACAAAAAAAGAATAATGTTATTTATAATCACTTTAAATATTGAATTTGATAAGAATGTATTTTATTTAAATTTGTAATATTGATACTCTTATAAATATTTTATTTTAAATTAATTAATAAATATTGATGGGCATTCGTCGATTCGAACCTTTTTTCTTCCTTTTCTCTCGTTATGGTAATCTAACGTAATCCCTTTTGCTCATCTGCATCTATAGATATTCAAGGTCTTATCACTATAGTTTTCCAATTCATTAGAACTATAAATTTAATTTAGATTTATTTTTATATTTAGTTATTACTTGTTGAATACTCTAAAAGACTTCTTAGCATTTCACATTTTTATCTACTCGTTTGTTTGCTCTCATTAGGCGAACAGATACTGTCTCTTTACTCCGAGCAAACCTCAAGGTTTGGGCTCATAAAGGGCTATTAGGTATGTCTCCAACACAATACCCCCACTCCAATGGAGGGGTATGAAAGGGAAGGTCTGTTAGGAAATGTAAATCGAAGATAAGTTCTAAATGAAATTCCCTGTGTTCTACTTATCAACTAAGGACCTCGTCTTATAGTCGATCTTAGTGCTTTAAAAAAGTACAAATAGAAATGTCATTTTATCTATGTGAAAAGCTCTGGATCCTGGGGTTTCCCTTCCCAGTATGTGGATGTCAATTTCTGCTGTATTTTGTTATCTGTATGTTACAATTTCTTTTGTTTACTAATGTTCACCTGTTTTTCCTACCTTCAGAAACTACGTTCCACCCTCTATTACTTTGTGGTTTGAAAAACTCATCTGTTGTTCGTGTTGCTCAAAAGAGAACTTTGAAAAGGGATAATCTCGCGTACACTTTGTTTCCCAAGAAAATTGCAAAAATGATATTTCTTGCTTGTTATAAGCACACTCTTTGCTCGGAAAAAGTACAACATATCACCAATGTACTTTTAGTTCGAAAAAAGTATAAAAAGGAACATGTCTCCAATGTACTATTTGCTCGGAAAAAGTATAAACATATATCCAATGTACTTTTTTCTCGAAAAAGTATAAAAAGTAGCATATCATTCAAAGTACTTTTTGCTTGGAAAAAGTATAAACATATATCCAATGTACTTTTTGCTCGAAAAAAGTATAAAAATAAACATATCTTCCAAAGTACTTTTTGCTCGAGAAAAGTATAAAAATATATCCAATGTACTTCTTGCTCGGAAAAAGTATAAAAATGAACATATCTCTCATGTACTTTTTGCTCGAAACAAGTATAAAAATAATACGACACTTCTGCTAAAAAAAGTGCTAAAAATTTATGTTGCGAATACTTTTTACTCGAAGAAGGTATAAAAGTAATAGATCATTAACACATTTTTAAGGACAATGGCTAGAAATATATATCATTAAGATTTTGCTCAAAAAAGTGTAGAAGGAACATATCATCTGCACATTCTTTGTAACGCCCCGATTTTCATTTAATAATTTCTTATGTTTCATTATAATTTTATAACTTATACTTTATCATACTTTCATGGAATTTCACGAGTTATATTCACTTTAGGATTTATTTCCTATCATGGAAACATTGCTACGTAAAATTAGTACCGAAAGAGATTTAATTACCGAAATTGCACCTATTTAGTTATTTTTCTAAACTTTAGGGACTTAATTGTATAATCTTTCAAGGACCTAATTGGTCACTTTTCAAAACCACATATACTTCATTGCAAAACTTAGACAATTGAAGGATTAAATTGCAAATATTGGCATTTCACATATTTCAAAATTTGGAGGTATCGTTATTTATCTTCAAGCTTCCATGGTCTCATCTCATTCAAGAATTTCTCAACATATTTGTCTCCTTTCACTCTTGGTTCATCGGGCTAAAAAGGGAAGAGAGATTTCACCCATAATTCTTCAAGTTTTCAAGAAATATTCGAAGAGTTGAGAGTTGATCATCACCTTCTTCCATCTCCTTCATTTCTTATCATTTCAAGGTTGGTATTGCTTGAATTGATGATGTTGATCATATTTGGCATGGCTAGGGTTTATAAATCATGCACTTTGTGGATTATTTGTTGAGCAAAGTATGATTATGTGATCTTATATTGAATTAAGGTATGATTTCTTCATGAATTTAATGGAAAATCAAGCTTGAAGGATCAATATGAGCTTGAGCTAGAAACCTTGGAAATCTTGAGGAGATTGCATGTATTATGTATTTAAGTGTGATATTATCATTCTATTAAGGTTTATGCATCATATTTCCAGAAATTAATACTTGGGTTGATCAAAATTGGAGTTTTGTGTTGTTGTTATGCATTCCCGTAAGCCTCCCCTGTTTTGCTCTGCTTCTGTAAGTTGCAGAAACAGGGAACGGCAGCCTCAAGGCATCGTGGGAACGGGCATTCCCACCTTTTAAATCAAAAGTAGGCGGCCGAGATTGGGAACGGCCATTCCCATTTTGGCCTTGGTGCCGGAAGGGCCGTTCCCAGCTAAGGCGCATTTTTAAAATTGAAATCGTTGGCGCGTTTTGGGGATTCATGGGAACGACCATTCCCATTTGCAAAGGGAACCCGGAACGGCCGTTCCCACCTGGATTGCTGAACAAAATATTCTGCATAAAATTACATTTTTAGTCCCTCGATCCAACGACTTCTTTGACCCCGAATTGCTATTATATGATCCAATATGTACTGAAACAAGATGTTTTCATGCCACATTGTATATTGCATGTCGTCTCGTTGTATTTTCGCCGTTCGCCACATTTGGTCCATTTTAGAGTCAAGTCTCACGTGTACATACCTTTCTTACACAGACCAGCATCCTCGTGACAAGGAACAGGGCCGTAGGCCGTGACTCGCTTGTATTTTGTCGGTAAAGGTGAGGGTTAATTGCTAATTATATAGAATTGTATAACTTTTGTGTGGACTTCAGGCCAAACAAGGTATACACTTATAACTGTTCCGAACTCTTTATTCATGTTTATTGGAAAGAAAGCCGTGTATCATGTTACAAGTCATATTTACCAAGTTACCATGATTGAACTGTGACCGTGTTACCGTGAATGGCGAAGGCTTACAACCTTCCCGTTAATGGAGTGATGTAGTTCATGGAGTGATGTAGTTACTGGAGTGATGTAGTTATTGGAGTGATGGAGTTGCTGGAGTGAAGGAGTCCATGGAGTATACGGAGCTGAATGCATGAAACTGATATGTGTGCAGTGTCATTGAATTGCATGATTACCTGTTAGTTAAGAAAATGTTTGATATGAATAGTTATAATCTCGGGCGAGTTCTATGTTATTTTGAATTCATATTATCTTAGTTATAAAACCTTACCCGAGGTTATAACTAGCATGTTATCGTGTTAATACATGTTCTACCCCTCATTCAGTCTTCACAGACTGACGCCTCCACCTTTCAGGTTCTTGCAGGTGCACGCTAGGCGGGAATCTGGTCAGGTCTTGCATTATCACGGGTCTAGCATTGTACCCTTCATGTATCTAATTTTGCTAGTTATCATGTTATGAACGTGTTATCACATTTTGGATATTTGAGCATGTATAGAATATTAGGAAGTGATAATGTATTGATAGTTAAATGGTACTTATTATGTATTTATTTGGTATCTATATGTATGATTGTCATTTGCTTCTGTTTTCACTCGTTGCATGTATACATTAATCCCGCCTAGCTTGTCGTGTATTGCATTGTCACCCGTTCGCTATAGGTTGGTTCATTTACGGATGGCCCGTTTCGTATGTGAATTGACCTATAGTGTGGGGGTGTGGCACCTCCACGTGTTAAAGGGTGTTACATTCTTTGCTTCGGAAATAAATAAATAAGTACTCAAAAAGCCATAAATCGGACTCCTTGTTCGTTGATGATGAAAAACATAACTAAATTTGAAAAGCAAAACAAGTAAATCGATTTTCTCCCATTTCGTAGGTCGTAATTTGGATACACACTTGCATCACCTTCAACCCTAACCAAATTTCACCAGGTAACATGTCCTCTTTGTTGAAACATATGATAAATTGCGATGATTGTTGGTATATTTGTCAATTTGATGAAAGTTCTCTATCAATTACATTGCTGAAGTGTTCTTCGTCGACCATTTTTGGCGTAGCCTATTCTGGACAGTTAAAGTTTTATGTGCTATCAATTACATTGTTAATGTGTTCTTCATGAACCATTTTGTTGGTATTTCAAATTTATCTATTCTGTTATATTTGAACCTGGGCTGCATTACTGTTTGGTTGTTGCTTGAATTCGACACATTTTGATCTCTTTGGTAGGACGTCAAATCGCTACCGTCGTGGCACATTACGTTACCCTGGAATAAAAGTGCATTTCATTGTTATTTTGGGTTCCCCTTTGCATATATACTAAAAACTCACTACATATAGACCCAAGCATGAGGTTAAGCTTTTTGGTGTGGGTCGAATTTATTCATAAGCGAACTACCGTAACAATTGCATAGATGTATTTGCTGTATGTTTGGTACGAGTAAACGGTTGAGAGTGAGAGGCGTACATGTAAGCGTAGGTATTCCATTATAGCTAATCAACCTGATCGGTTGAAACATCTACGACGTTTTATTCAAGTGAGTGACCAAAACTGCATTGACAATCTTAGGATGGATAGAAACCTTTCTGCCGATTGTGTTATCTCCTAGAAAATTTTGGCGGTCTAACACATGAGAGATATGTGTTTATTCCACGTAAGGTGGCCATATTCCTGAACATATTAGCACATCATCATAAAAATCATACTGTTAAGAGGGATTTTTACTATTCTAGTGATACCGTAAGCAGGTATTTTAGAGAGATTTTAAATCGTTACTATTTTGCTCATAGAACCTGTCGGAGTGCCACAATCTTGCTCTACGGAACCTTGGAAGCACTTTGAGGTAAGACAAACCTCTTTTCATGTCATACTCTCCATATATGTTAGTTATGTAAATGTTGGCAACTACATTAGTCCAAATAATGGTAACGGTGAATTAAGTATTAAAATTCATTTCCAGCAGTCTTGTAATATGTATGTCATGTCACTAATGGTCTTGTAAATAAAACTGTCCTGCTCGCATACAATATTTGAACAGTTTATGGAAACCGTATTAATGTTCTTTTATTCTACATTGCAAGAGCTGTCTTGGTGCCTTAGATGGAAGTTACATCGATGTTATTATTAGGCAAAAGGACCAGCCCAAGTACCGCACTGGGGAAAGGATAGTTTTCAAGAACGTGTTCGGCGTATGCAACCCGCAAATGAATTTTATGTGCGTTCTAGCAGGATGGGAAGGTTCGACGGCCGATAGCAGGGTACTACGTGACGCGGTTAACAAGCCAAATGGACTGAAAGTACTTGCTGGTATGTTTTACATTTTAAAATACAGTCATAAACTTTGTCATACTATTTTCTACGTAACTGATTGTCCAATGTATTGTAGGTGTCTATTATCTTGCCGACTGTGGTTATACAAATGTCGATGGGTTCCTTACACCGTACCGGGAACCCGCCATCATCTGAAAGAATGGGGTCCTAGAACATCTAAAATAATATTTGATCTATACTTGTTTTCTTTTTTGTTTTTATATTTGTTAGTTGATCTATCACTGCAATGTTCTCATTGTATGTTGTTTTTGTTGAAAATAGTGCCTGGAAAGCTGATTCGTTGTAATCTATTTTGGATCTTTCCTTATATCACAAACAATTTTTGAATAGTAGACGTATGACATTGATCATCGACAAACACTTCTTTATGTGCAATTGCATGTTATGTGTGTTTCTTATTACGTAAGCGTGTATTAGAACTCCCCTATTACATCAGGCAGTTAGGGACTTTGTCATTAGGTGAATGGCAAATGAAACAAGCCCTAACTCAAGCCGGATTAGAAACTACTCCAAGTTGATGAGCCCAACGAACAGTGGGAGTGTTAATTAGGCTCGATTGAGACTTGCTTGCAGGATTGTGTCCTTAAAAAAGATCACTCAGTTTCATGGGGTGTAAAGTACATAAATTAATGCGTACACAATAGATGAGGGTGCTTATTATCAAAACAAGTACACTAAGTTGCGTGAGAAGATTCTTAAATGGGAAAGGAAGTTTCCTCTTCTAGGAGAGGAAACTTTTAAGAAACATCTCACATGTTAATGGCATGAGTAATTAATCATTTGATTTGAGATTCCATTGATGTCTCGTGTGAGAAAACTAGGTAATCTTAGATATAGGTCTAAAAGGGTATCGCTCGAGACACCTGAATTATGACTTATGTTGGGGCTACAAAAGTGGCACAAGGAGGTATGTGAGGATCAATAAAAGACCTACACTTGCTTAAGGCAAGAAGATCTTTTATTGTATAAGTCGTTCATACTCCATCCTATAACCCTCAGCCGAGGTAGTGGATCAAGACATTAAGAAAAGTGTTTATTTGATTGAGATCAAATGGATATGAAACGAACTTAGCTTTAAGATTGAGATTAATGTGACTCTCATTATTCCCATACCTTAGGTCTTAATCGAGAGGTAGAATGGTAGGAGGATTGTATCTCATGGATGTCATTGACTGAAAGGTTCTTTCAATTTAATTAGTAATTCAGGTAGGGGTCCCACACCTGTTGCTAGACTATGATCGTGTGATCTGTGAGCTAATTAATAAATAAGTGTATTAATTAATTAGGTTCACTGCTAACTGAATAATGAACCTAGAGGGTCACACACAAATACCAGGTTCAAAGGGTAATGTCGGAAAGATCAAATAATTGATCGAAATGAGATGATACGTGCATAGTACACATGTGGCACATGAGCATTGATTTAGACGCGTGGTCCAATTGATAAATTGAACCATGTATTAATTAATTGGAGAATTAATGATAAAACCCAAGTAAAATTAATTAGAGAATTAATTGTAAAACTCAAATATAATTAATTGGAGAATTAATTATATAGAGTCATTAAAATTAATTAGAGAATAATTCTAAGGCCCAATCCGGAATAAAGAAGTCCAATAAATAATTAATTATTAATTAGAAATTGGCATAATTCTATGTATATTATAAAAGTCCGAGTTGTTTCTTACAAAATACGGATCGCCTAAAATATCCTCATAATAATCATATGAATAACTATTAGTTAGGGATAACAATGTAATTACATATTATAAATTATTAATTTAACTATATTTAAAAAGTACTTATTAACTTATAATAGGACTCTAGGTAGAATTAAAACTTTTTTAACTTAAAAAAATATATATATATAGTTTAACAAGGACTGTTTTAATATTAATATAGGGTTAATTATATATAGACCTCATGGGAGTATTAGAAATTACAACTTGTGACCCTCTTAGTCAAACAATTACATATACACCCATTGTGGAGTTTGAAAGTTACACAAAACACTCATAAATTAGGGTTCTTTTAAATTTTTGATGATATCATCAAACTTTTACTTGATTTTTCTATTTTACCCATTCATTTAGTATAACAATTTTTATTTTAATAATTATTCCTAACTATATCTAGATTGGTATTAAAAATCTAAATTTAATAAATTAAATCATTAATTAATATGAGATGATATGATTTATCATTTCTAATATTAAATTGTATGTAATAAATATGAATTTAATGGGTTAAATATAATATTTAGAAAATGATGTTATATAGAGTTATAATATATAATAAATATATATAATAAAGTAATATTTATGTATATATATATATATATATTAATTACACCACCACCGCACGGCAATGCATATATTCATTCATACGTATATATATAACACGCCATTATACATATATATTCATACATACTGATATGTAATATGTATGATATATAACATATATAAATATTACATTATTATATATATATTAATTATATATTATCACTTTATATATATATATATATATATATATATATATATATATTACGTTTTCTAATATTATATTTAACCCATTAAATTTAGATTTTCTATATATATAATTTAATATTTAAAATGACAAAATCATATTATTTTATATTCATTAATGATTTAATTTATTAAATTTAAATTTTCAATACTAATTCAAATATATACTAAATGAAGGGTCAAAATAGGGAAATTAAGTTAAAATTTTGATGATGTCATAAAATATTTAAAAGAATCTTAATTCATGGGTGTTTTGTGTAATTTTCAAACTCCTTAATGGGTGTAGGTATAATTGTTTGACTAAGAGGATCACAAGTTATAGTTCCTAATACTCCCGTGGGAGCTATCTGTAATTAACCCTATTAATATATTAGTTAATTGTATTCAAAACTTATAATATAAGTTGTCTATTTTTTAATTTAAAACTCTATAACTTAAAATGTTATAATAAGATATATCTAACGAATTGAAAAAAATTAAATTAATTCACTTTATAATTTTAATAAAATTTGATAATTAATTAAAATAAAATATGATCTAAATTGAATGAGTTAAATAAGATAAGTTTCAATAAATCAATTCTAATGTAATTCTAATCATATAACTCTATAATTCTAATTATCTAAGTTCATAAACTTTCTTTAATTATAATCATATTATAATTTTATAAACATATCTAATTATCAAAATAATATAATTGAATAATTTATATAAAATAATTTTTAATTAATTAATATTAATATAATTATAATTATCTAAATATAATTAACAATATAATATTTCATTAGTTTATATAATAAAATATAAATTAAATGTGTAAATGTTATTTAGATAGGATAATTAACATAGTCTATATATATTAAATAGTATAAATAGGGTTTCTGATTTCTTACATTTAATATATAGCACAATTTAGAATTGCAGATCGTTAGACCAAAGTTACTTTAAATTAAGAATTCTAAGGAAACTTAATATGTGTCCATGTAAAAATAAGATATAATTTAATTTTATAAATTATTTTTATGGTGTTCAATTAAACATTCCTTGAGTTTTTTATATTAATTTACTCTTTTAATTATTTCTACTATATATATAAAATAAATAATAAAATATTAATATAAATCTTAAATAATGTTCGTTAGAGAAATATAAATAAAAAAATGGAATGCATGATCAATAGCAAATAAAGAATTAAAAAGAGATAAAAAAAATAGTTAGTTAAAAGAAAGAATAGTTGATTTTGATGTATATTGATGCACATACCAAATTAAGGACAAACCCAAATAATATTTTGATTCAATAATGATGTCACTCAATGATCAGTTGTTAATTGTATCATTTAGTGATCATAATTTGAAAGACGTCACAAATTTTTTGAGAAAAGTTACAAAATTTAAAATATCACTTACTCAATAAGTAGATTTCTGAAAATGTGGTTAGACACATTCATACAATCAAGTTTCAAAAGAAATGGTTGTCATATGCTCATATTTTGATAGTTTTTGGGTTATAATATAAAATTATAACACGCAATCAACTTGATCAATTTTTTGTGTAAAATTTTTTTATTAGGAAAAGAATCCCCAATTTTATGAGTGAGTTGCAAAACACATGGTGCATAAATCGTGTAGATGAAATAACTTAAATAATTTTTGTATGATGGATGGAGAATGTAAATATCGTTACTCATGGTCATATTATGAAAACAGAACGCAAGGTAAAGATGGATATCCGATCTGTGGAAGGAGAAGAATCGCACTGATGGTCCAAGATCGCAATAAATAACTTTATAACCAATTTGTAGTACCTTATAATCCATAGCTCTTATTAAGTTATAATTTTCACATTAACATCGGGATTTTCTTAGAGTTACAATTGTGAAATTTACAAATATATTTATAAAGGACATGAAAAAGTGTTAAATATAGGACTTTGGGTCATTGCTCTAGAACAATGATCATTGAGCTGTGTGCGAAAAAGCGAAAAAAAAAAATAAATTTATAAAAAATTTCTAGAGCATCATGTATGAGAAATTAATGTAAATATTCGAAAGGTTTGGAGAAATAATTGATGACAGAATATAACTAACTATTACAAGAAGAAGAGATTATTTAGTTTTAAGAATTGAGAAATAATTGATTCCAATTTAGGGATAACTATAAATGTTTCTTTCATCCCTCAACTATAACGAGAAGGAAGAGGCTTCACTCAACCATAACGAGAAGATGAATGAGTAACCAATAATGACCAACTAAAGCACACATTTGGGAGTACTACACCAAACTATTCAGTGGATATACTATCGAAAAGGTGATGAGTGTTGGTATTAGCTTGCACCAACGATAAGGTGGCATGCACCTGTACAAAGCACTATCCATTATAATCCCCACATCACCTATTATTTCGAGCCTACTTTTGTCAAACCTATTAGGATATAGTAAGAGACGCAGTGGTGAAATTCATCAATAATTTCATAGAGAGATATCAATTCCCAAGAAGGCTTATCAGACGTTTATTTATCTAATTTTGAAAGTTAATTCTCCAAAAATTTAAACGAGATTATGTCCATTACGTTGTGTAACGTATTGCTCAAAATGATCACGGATATGATTATACCCCGTTTAAGCCGTATATCAAAGAAATTGTGAGCCCAAACCAGAATAGTGTTTTTCTGGATCGAGACACCCATTGCAATATCTTGATGCTTCAAAAAGTGTTATGAATGATACATCACTCCAAAGAAAGAAAAAAAAAGGGATAGTGCTGAAATTTAATCTTGAAAAGGATACAACAAAGCTCAGTGAAATGTTCTAAAGAAAATCTAACTTTCTTCAAATTCCATACAAAAATCATCAATATCAGTAGAGCAAAATGGAGGGGATACAACCGGAGATTTTGTGGAATAGTAAACCGACCGAGGATCAATGGATGTGTGGCATTAGATAAGGTAATCACTCTCTCGCCTTATTTATTTGTACTCTACATGGAACAACTTACGTATATGATTTAGGAGGATATTTTAGCCGGACACTAGAAGCTAATTAAGGTATGTCAGAGATCACATCTCACACTTGCTTTTTACGAACAATATAATATTAGGAGCTAAAACTACTATAGATGGAACAAAATGTATTTAAAGTGTGGTTGGGGCATTTCAAATATGATTGAGAAGGCCATTTCAATTGGACATTGAAAGTCAATTATGGTATGTCAGAAAGACCCTCACATATCTCAGTTGATTTGCAAATCTACTATGGATGGAGCGATGTGCATCCGTTGTGTGGTTGAGGTGTTTTGCAAGATAACGGGTCTCAAATTGAACTTCAGCAAATCACATGTATTGTTCGCACCTTATGTGTCATTGGACACGAGCCTCAACTTACAGCTTCTCGAACATGGAAGGGGATTGATAGAAGCACTCATATGGTGGAACCATTTATGGAATATGTGTCTTTATGGAATGATAGATGATTATCACAAGGAAAACTCACCAAAATCATTGCAAATAACATTAATGAGAAGGATAAAGAACTTAATTATGGTATGTAATTTCATTAACACGGATAAAAACTAGAACCTTAATAAGCTGAAAATAGTACTACCCAAGAAAGAGATGACTAAGATTCTTAGCGTCCCAATTGCGCTGCATGATAATGGAGATTAGAAACTCTCTATTGGGTCAGTTAACAATAAATTTTCCTATAAAACGATCTATAGTCTGTTTATGGAGGATAAGGCATATGTGAAAATCGGTGATGGACTTGAAAATCACCTTGGCCAAGAAGTTCAAAATTTTCTTGTAGCTTTGCCAGCATAATAGCTTGCTCATAAATGTACTGAAGTATGACTGGAATTTTAGGGGATGTAATGTATGTACATGTTGCACAGGATGTGAAGATCTAGACCGTGTGTTGAGAAGTCATCTGTTGGCACTCTGGGTGTGGGAAAAGATTGTTAATGCATAGACTGATCTTCGTGGATTGTGAAGGTCGAACGTGCTCAAAGAGAGCTTTAATAGCAAAATTCAAAGCGGCGTATTACCAGAATATTCAGAGTGAATTGTCTTAATTTTGACGCTTTGAAATTTTTAGAAAGCACGAAACTGATGGAGCTATCAGAATATTGTGAAGTCTAAGAGCGTCATTTTTCGCCACATAAAAGAGTTATTTGATGCCTCAATACTAATCAGTAAGGACAAAAGACACAAGCAAAATAAAATATTCGTTGAGTAGTCGTGGAATAAATTTGATAAGGGATTTGGTTAGAGAGGTCATTCAAGATGACAACGAAAGATGAGTGCTAGGATACACTATGAATCTTCGTAAAGATTCAATAAATGTGGCAGAGTTATTGGATTTACATGAGGGATTTGACATTAGCTTGGAAGAGGGCACTTCTCAAAGAATAATGTGGAGATTGATTCGAATGTGGTGATGAAATGGATGACGGAGGATATTGAAAAGCACCCATGAAAATTTTAATTTTTTATTAGTGAAATATACTCCACGAACTTTGGAAAACTTGTATTAAACACGTATCGGGAAAAAAAACAAAAAACATGATGTGAATACTTTTAGTACCTTAATTTATTTAATACATATAATAACCAACCTTATTTAAATAAACTAAAGGTTAAACATGCAACGCACGTTCTTTTCACTAGTTATTTATGAAATAAATATAACTGTATCTTACTTTATTTATTTAGAAAATAAATAAAGGATATTATCATCTTTATTTGAGAAATAAAAGATAATATCAACACTTATTTATCTATGAAATAAATAAATAAGATAATATCAAGTTATTATTATTAATATTTATTTTTGAAATAAATACAAAGATAATTTCAAGTTGTTATTATCATAAATATATGAAATAGATATAATGATAATATCATATGGTTATTATCCTACTAATTTATTTATGAAATAAATAAAAGGATAATATCATAAAATATTAATTTATGAAATAAATAATGGATAAAGTTAAATTTTATTTATTTATGAAATAAATAAATGTGAGATAATATCCTAAAGTTGTTAGGATAAGAAATATTAATTATTAATTGATTATTTCTTAATTATCTCATTACGTAAAATAGAGTTAAAGAAATAAAGGAAACTCTTTCTCACTCTCTCCAAGTTAGGTTTCTTATGAGATTAAAAGAGAAGTGTCTTCTTTCATTCTCTTAGACCGACATTCATTAAGTGTCATTCCCTATTTCGGAGAAACAAAAGAAAAACCTCCTCCCACAACTCTAACCTGTAGAAAAGATGGAGTTTTTCCTTTAAAGAATTGAAGCGTGAATTACATATCACATCAATTGGGTATTATGGGAAAATTTTCTTGCTCTCTTTATCTTATTTCTGTTTCTTTCAATATACATATTATAGTACTAGCATATTCACTAATCTGATATGTTCGTAAGACTGGTGTGGATACATTCTAGAGGGCTTCTACTTTGAAATCTTGAAAGAAAGGAAACGATCGAGAACCGGGATAATTCATTACCGCATGAAGAGTGTTTGAGGGCGGCTCAAAACACTTCAAGAAAGATTCTAGCCAAGTAAGAAACTTTCTCTTGAGTTTTGAAATAAAAATTGCAAGCCAACGATCCTTGTAGGAATTTTTTTTTTAAAGTTTCTTCTGCATTTCGAACCCGTTTTTCCGACAGTTTTCTTTTTGCATATTTGATAATCACTTCAGTCACATGTGTATCATATGTTGTTTTCTCTTTTGTTATTTAATAGTAGTCAATCTCCAATTTGCAAGAAATGGAAGGTGCGCGTGCCACGTCAAGAATCGGGACACAATGAGGGCGAGGTGATAAAGTCCCGCGTAAATTCCGGAGAACGAATACCATATCTTTTGTACAAGCTATGGATTGGGGACTCTATCACTTAGCTTGAGGGGGAGTGTTAGAATACCATATCTTTGGTATGGTTGACTTATTGGATTTGCTTCCTATATCTATTATAATTAGTCCAAATTTATAGGGATTGTGTATAGGCCCTATATATATATCTCCGTTGCTCCTGAGAATATTGTAACAGAGAAAACCGTACATAATGAATCAAATAATCAAAGTCTTCTCCAAATACTATGTTCTAACAAATAGGATTGAATGAGGTATGGTTTTTGTTTGTCTTGGAGAGAGGAATACAATGGTGGTAGTCTTGACTCTTTGGTCATCGTGATGGAGGAGAAATCGACGATCAAAGTTCATCTTGTACTGGTTCGAATGGAATATTCCGCCGGAATCGTGCAAAAGGAGTAACGTGCAAAAAAATTCAAAGGTAAGAAGAGAAATCGTGCAAATTTAAAGGTTAAGGGGGAAAGTGCAAAACGTGTCAAAAAATAAGGGGGTTGCCATAATTTACCCGTATAAAAATATATAAGACTTTAAAGAGAAACAAAGACCAATAATGATTTTCATAAATTTTAAAGTTAGATTATACTTTTAAATATCTTAATAAAATTGTTTATACAATAATGCAATTCGATGTTGAATAAAATCTAAATACTGAAAATGAAATCAACGTAAATACAAATAATTTAAAAATGAAGAATTTTGTCATTTTTTAATTTAACTTAAACATAAATCTTAAAAAAATAATTAACCACTTATAAATAAAAAAGTTCTAAATCCAAAAATTCAATAATGTTATTTAAGTAGCAGTGTACCCCAATAGTAAGGGATTTTTCTTACCACCACATAGGTAAACTTCAAGTAGAAAACGTGTTCTTTTTTTTTTTTTTTGGTCCAGAGAAAACGTGTTTAAAGTAACTAAAAATATTAATTGTAAATTAGAATTACAAGATAAAAGGAAATAACCGGAAAATGAATCAAACAATTATTGAATATATTTAAATAATAAATAATAACTAATCAATAAATGTTAACTTGAAATAAATACTAGGGATAAAGACCGTCAAAGTTAATTTTGGACGGAATATTCCAGGAATATTCCACCGGAATAGTGCCAAAGGGGTAAAATATTACGTTTTGCAAAGGTGAAAGGGAAATATGCACCGATTTGAAGTATAGGTGGCAAAGCGCACAATCCCCCAAAGGAGGGGGTGTCTGTATTTATCTCTAAATACTAACTAATCAATAAATGTTAACTTGAAATAAATACAACGATCTACGTAAGATGAAGTTAGCCAAGTATTAAGCCTGCCCATGCAGAGCTAACATTTCCCCATAGCCCTGGGGCTGTGTCTCGATCTTCTATGTGCGAAATCTAAGAGACGAAGCAGATCGCTCAGGAAAGGGGATTCAGCCCCGGCGGATGCGATGCAGTCGAAGATTTAGCGGAAGAAAGACAACTCCACTTTCTAGCGAGGCTCGGCAAAAACGAGACTAGGGACCATGCTCCGAAGAAAGGTAACCTTCGGATTACTTACTAATTAGGGGCTGGAAGGGAAAAGATTTATATTCTTTTAATTAAAAGTAACTAATAAATTATAAAAATAAAAATAATAAAAAATTATTAAATAAAAATAATAATAAAATATTAAAATAACAAACAATCACCAAAATAATAATAAAATACAATAAAAATAATAAAATTTAATCAAAATAATAATCAAAAAAATTAATAAAAAAATGAAAAAAAGGGGAAAATAATAGAAAAGATTAATACTATAACACTACACAAAAACAAGAATAAGAAATAGATATAAAATTAGAACAAACTCATTAAAATACCACAATATTAGTATATACATAAATAAGTGACGATCTATGTTATTAGCAGAAGAGAGAGTGTCATTGTTTGCACCAGGAAATAACAAATTGAGTCCTCCGAAGAGAGAATTGTTTATGCACAATGAGAGAGGGAGAATTGAGAGTGAAACGAGTGAAGTAAACATAAAAAATTAGAGTAAGAGAAAATGTTAGCTTAAAAAATTTATAAATTGAAGAGTGGGAGAGAAAGTTAGGATGTAAATCGACACTACATAATATTTTAAATTTTAATTAACATGTATTTTTTTATGGCTTCAAAATGAATATTACCAATAATTAATATTTTTTTATTATAAATTAATACTTTAATTATGAAAATTTTCCAAAAATCAAAGGGATACATCAATTTTATAACTAAATATCCAATTAATTAAATTTAATAACCATCAATTATTTACAATTCTTGAATTTAATAAAATATTTTAAAAATATCAAAAACTATAATTTGGTTAAAATTGACACTATTCAATCACAAAACACTTTTTTTATATATTATAGTATAGTATAGTATTATAAATTTTATATATATAAGGAACAAGTACATGAGCATGGTATGTTGTATAATTGGATAATTAATGTCTCTATCTCTCTCGCTAAATAAATATATATATAGATCGATAGATATCCAAATTTATTTAGAGAGAGAGATAGAGACATTAATTATCCAATTATACAACATACCATTCTCATGTACTTGTTCCCAACGAAATCTGTCTCCTCCTTCACTATTTGTGTCCCTAGCTGTCTAAAAACTTAAACTTTTTAGTACTCTCATTGATGATTGATAAATAGTCGCATATATTGTTAAGAAGATAAAAATTTAACCTATGAGAATTTCTATCCATGTAAGCAAACTTGATCACTTTTGCATAACTTATTTCATCTACACTCAAATATACATAGGCGAAACCATGTATGCACGTAAATCTTAAATATTAGGCGTGCTGATTATTTTTTTAATTTTTAAAATTTTTCTTATATATTTAATATCAGTGACAGAGATTCAGAATATTCAGAGTAATAACTTCCTAATCTCGGAATCCTTACTCTGCCATCACAGACACTTATTTTCTTAAGTCAATGAGAAAAGCGTTTGTGCATAAATAACTACAATGTTTGACTCCTCGTGTATCATGTCAATTTTAACTTAATGAGTCGTCTCCTTTCTAGAAGACATTGTTGTTTTGAATTGTCTATATATATATATATATAGATGGTCTTCAGGACATTTTTCATTTTATTAATCAATGACTATTTTATATATAATTGGGGTTGTGAAGTCTTCGGTAAGTCTAATTCCAAATATATTGATAATGTAAACTAAAGCGTTACTTATGGTGTATTAGACCTTTTTATTTAATTTTGTACTAGTTAGGTGATATTAAGTTATTTAAGCTTGATTAGATGAAATTAACCTATTACTAATATTGATTAACCTCTATTAATATTGATTAACTTTTATTATGTAATCATGAATAGTGTGCATGATTAGGTGAGATTACAATTTCAAAAAAAAAAGAAAAAAAAGTGAGATTATAGTTAGGTGAAATTATAATTCATTGAAAGTAAATGTAATTTAACATATCTAACATGATATTAATTATAACTTATTGAAGTTTTTTTACAAACTCAAGTATCAAACACAAGATTGTTTATTGAATGTTTTTGTACAAATTCAACTTAATCTTAACTAATAATATGATGGAGATTAGCTCCCAAAAAATAATATTGCATAACAAATGGCTACGTCAAAAAAGATTAAAAATTTATGAACAGCTCAACACTGTGCTAACTTAGTTAAATACTCAGTGTTCAAGTTCTTAGGATTCGAACACAGTAGCTACCATCGATAGGAAATGTTTTTACACCTAATAATTGATCCAACCCCGCTCGAACATGTATTTCCCTGTCACCGAAAATGAGTGTGATAAGAACATGTAAAACATTTGAGATGCCAAGAAATGCAGACACTTTGGGAGGCATTTCACTTAGCTTGTATTGTTGAAGGAGATAAGAGTCGCGTATGTAGTCTTGGCAGAATGGAATCCAATGCTATTTGTGGGGGATTTCTTGTGGACAATGATTAGCAACAATTCTAGTTGTACTATCAGATCTTGTCATGCACATGAAATAAATAATAATAAAATAAATGTGATTTTCTTCAATAATTAGAAAAAAAAACAAACTATAGTATATTACTATTTCACCTTTATCCTATGTTTTCATGAAATATGACACTGTTTTTACCAAAATTTCAAAGTCCTTTTTCTTTTTTTTTTCTTTTTTATTCTTTTTCTTTTTTTGGGCACAAATAGACAAGTCATTTTAGTTATTACCCATATTATGTCTGAAGTGAGGTTGATACATGTTGAGGGGGGTCAAAAGCTGGTCTCACAACATTTTGTTGGTTTCTTGTTTGGAGACATTGGGCTCCACCATTTTTTGGTATATTATAACTTGTAAGTGAGTAAATTGCAATTTTGAAAATGTACTGCAGGGTAACATTTGCAAAAGGAAAGGAAAGGAAAAAAAAAAAAGAAGACATTTTAGGATATAAATCAAGCAATAATTAATAATGATTGGGATTAAAATTTTAAAGAAAGTTTGCAGTTATGATGACACACAAACGACACGTATATAGAAATATGAATTTTTTTTTGAATTTTTCATGTGAGAAATATTAAATACGATATAATACGATAAAATGATATTTTTAAAAGTATTAGTATATTAAAGGTTTGTAGTATTCTTGATGTGGTTTACGGTGAGTTTTTAATGTTTTTTGAAAGGGAATATTATATTTTTTGTCCTCCAACTGTACGATTTATTTATTTTTTGTCCCTCCACTTTTAATTTTATCAAAAATGGACATTCAACTATCATAATTTTTCAGAATCGATCGTTCCGTTAGTTTGAGCATTTAAACAAACAGAACACTAATTTCAATCGTATTTTGGCGCCATTTTTTTTCTTTTACCCCATTTTTACTTCTTTATCGATCTATCTTTCAATAACAATTTGTAATATCTCAATGCTTTTATATTTTTACTACTACAACAGCATATTTTTCCTTTGTATGTTTGCAAGCTATATAACAATATATTTTTTAGCAACATAACAACCTATTTTTCAATACCATTGAAGCTCAAACTATGTTTTGCAATACCAACATTACAAAAAGTTCAATTAACATTACATCAAGTTCAACAAAAAAACCAATTTGTAATGTAAATACCAATATTATAGCGAGTAGAATAGCAAACCATACTGTTTTTGGAGCAATCCAAATAAACCCAACTCAAACTCCAAAGAAAAAACAACATTCAACAATTTAAAACATGTCATCCCAAAAACAACATCGACCAATATAAAGTATAATAACACAACATCAATTTCAGCTATTTCTATTCCTTTGCTTTCCCTTTTCCCTTTTGGCTTGTTTTTTTGGAGGTTGGGCATTGAGATGAAGTTTACACCATCTCGAACTATCACCCAATGAATTGATATGGAATTTTAAATAAGCTACATAAAAAACAAACCAATTGTTTAGAAGAATATATCACAAGATAACAAAAAATACCTGATACATGTAATGTAACCAAACATTGTTATTTTCTTGTGTTCGAGGAGCTACCAATCTTAACCCTGTCGTTCTTCCTTATACTCCTCACCTGAAAATTTTTTATTGCAATATTTTAATACAATTAAAATAGGCTCATCTGCATTAAAAACAAACTTAGAATATCAGCAAAGAGAACCCATTAAATACTCAAATTAATTTTCAAACCACAAAAAACCCAATAAAATCGAGGCTGCCCTTCGCAACCCTAGACCCAAGAAAAAATAGAAAAAAAAAAAAAAGGAAAAAGTCACTGTATTGAGCCCGTACTTGCACCCATAGGGGGTCTAAGAGTTATATGACTAAAAATAAATAAGTCGTATAGTTAGATGACTAAAAATGTTATAGTTCCTTTTCGAAAAAATCATTGCAATCATAATAATCTATAATAAAGGGCAATTTTATTATATACCATAAATATATATTTTTCTTAAGCAAGTCAGGTGTTTATTATTCAAGGTGGCTGAATTCACTAAAAATCTGTCGGGGATAGTCTTTCTCTTAAATGCGAAGGATGAATGAGGGTTAGCGATGAAACTCAGCTCAAATGGACAAAGTTCTTTTCCCATTCTCTAATTCAGACATAGAAGCAGGAAAAGGGGGGACAATTAAAACCTTTATACATTTGAAAAGAAAGCCACCAGCAGAGCTTTACATGTTCAAATCACAGTCTCATACACTGCTGAGACATTCAAACTCTCTATCTATACATGGTGTATACACCACACTCAAAACCACAAAACATCACGATGTTTTCTTCGATTTATACACTCTAGCACACAACACATAAATCGCCAGATTCAAGAAGCTCAATCCAGCCAATAACCAAAAGAAATAATCAAGGTGACCCTTATCAAGATCATCCGGTATCCACCCTGGATCCCCCCCTCGTGTTGTAAGAAAAGCAACGACAGACACAATAAACGAGCTCAAGTAATTCCCCAATGAAGCGGTCAGAAGCGACAAAGCGCTGCACAAGCTTCTCATACCATCAGGTGATTGATCGTAGAAAAACTCGAGCTGCCCTATAAATGTGAAAACCTCAGAAGCTCCCAACAAGAAATACTGAGGTATTTGCCACAAGATACTAAGTGTGCGCCCTTCTTGGGCAAAGGCCAGCCGTTCGATCTCCATGATTGCAGCAGCCGACATGCACAGCGCTGAGATGAAAAGCCCGATTCCCATTCTATGCAGCACAGAGAATCCTCTCTCTTTGCCCGTGATCTTTCGGGCAATTGGGACAAGGATCTTGTCATACAATGGGACCAACAGGATAATGGTGAAGTCATCAAAACTTGACAAAGAGGCCGCTGGAATGGTGAAGGAACCAATAGCAGTGTCCATCATCATGCCTTGCTCCACAAACATTGTTGACATTTGTGCATGAACAGCAGAATAGACTACGCCCGTAGCCCAGATGGGGAACATGCGTATCAAAATTTTTAGTTCTTCAACTTGTGTTACTGTGCAGAGCTGCCATGGGTTGGAGTTTATGGCTCTCTTTTCGGTGTCCCAAATTATTGCAGCTTTATCAAGGCACCTTAAGAGGAAGAAAGGGAATTCAGCAGCACGACAAAAGTATATAGACTCAAACCCCTCAGGTTGAATGAAACAGTCTATTAAGATGCACTCAATACTCTCTATTTGGTTAATGTGTAATAAAAGAAACATCATACAAACCCTTTGAGATTTAACATTTGTATAAAATCCCTTGCTTCTGAGTTGTATTTGGAAAAAAAAAAACAAAAACTTACCATTTCACTCTTATTCCAAGGGAAATAAAAAATTAAAAAAATTTTTTTTTTGGCAAAAAGTAATCTTACAGTTAAAAATGCATGCAAATATTTTTGCATTCAACATAAGTGAGATACAGAGGGGGTTCCATAAAAATGATAAATTTCTCAGGGTTTTACGAAATCTTTTTTGTTATGGAATTTTTGATGCTCATAGCAAACACAAAGGATTGGGTACTCAGGTGCAATAAGTATCAATGACCTTGAGAAATGGCCACTTAAATGTTTCGACACCATTTTCTACATGGATATGCAATGATCAAAAGAAAAAGAAAAGTAAGAGATTATTTACTTTAATTCATCCGTGTGCAGCAATTTTCGACTTCCTTCAATTGCAGAGTCTTCATCTGGTGTTTCATATAGAAGGCTACTATCGGTAGGGACAGTTAAATTCCATTTCCGGCATGATGCAACGAGGACCTGACACATTCTGGTAATAGGGCTTCCTCCCGGCTTCTGAAATCTATAGAGAGGAGTGCCTGCAAAGTAACTTACTGTAGCAACTCCCATAAACAGAGCAGGGATGCCAAACCCGAGGCCCCATCCGGCATTATCTTGAATCCACACAATTAAACTGCTTGATATCAGAGCACCAATATTGATGGAAAAATAAAACCAATTGAAAAAAGAACCCTTCTTAACTCTCTCTACAGAGTCGGTATCATCAAACTGATCGGCACCAAAAGATGAAACACATGGTTTGATACCTCCTGCTCCAAGGGCTATAAGATATAGGCCAAAGAATAATATTGCGTATTGAGCAGGCATAGCAGAAGGGCAAACAGAGTCAATGCATTCCAGAGGCTTAAATGATGGTACAGTTGCAGAAAGGGTCAATGTGCACATACCCTGCACAAATTTAGAGGAGATCAACACCAAAGAAGTAAGTGATCTGTAGAAGAGAAATGAATTTGCAACGACATAATTTTTCTGAAACATTTTATCTCAATTTGAGGGAAATTGTTGCCCTTTTTGCAGATGTCATGCCTCAAGTTACTAGCAATGCTGATACATCTGCAAATCACAAGAACCCTTAATGGCTTAGATCACAAGATTTTTGTATTAATACTCAGCCGCTTTATTTGCAGTATTGAATCTCAGAAAAGTGAAACAAATGGTACCACAACTGAACAAATAGTAGACCAAAATATGCAAACCACTTTCAAAGACACCATCCATATACAAAAGACCGAGAACACTAATTAAAGCAACAAAATCAAAATAACGAAGGAGTTCAGAAATTACAATGAAGTAAATAGTTGAAAAGGCAGCAATCGTCCAATATCTCCCCCAATAAGCATCAGCCAGCACAGCACCAATAAGAGGAGTTAAGTAACACGTCCCTTGCCAAGTGGTCACATTTCTTGCAGCAGCTACATTCCCTTGGTGTAACTTTTTGGTGAGATAACTAACAAGATTTTTAGCAATCCCATAGTATGCTAGACGCTCACAACACTCAGTCCCTGTAATCAATATAAGAGGTTAGAAAAATAACGAATGTTCAAAAGCCGGGTAATGCCATAATGTACATACCCAAAATGAAAGGACAAGCTCTCCAATTCCCAGTTTTGCTCTTCAAAACAGGGTTCCCGTTAATGTCAACTGAACCATCACCAGTATATAATCCATAATTTCCACTCTATGAAAAAGAACAAGAAAAAATTACAGTGAAGAGGTGAATCAACACCATCCCGAATTCAATCACGCTCTTAAACAACAAAGGTACTCGTTAATTTCCCAGATGCAAAATAAGATAAAGATAAAAGAAGAACACAGTTGGGGTTGTGGTGCAAAGTTGAAAATCAAAGTATTAAACTCCTTATTCACCATTTCCTGCTTTTAAAACAACTGAATTTTGTAGCAGAGTAGCCAACCCTATCGTCTGTAATTGCTTTTAACATCTACTGTAACTACACAACTTCCATTCCTCAACAAATGTATCAAAACTCCACGGCAGTTTTGCTTAAATTAAAACCAGACCCACTTCATATATTCAATTTTTAACATCATATTAGTATAATAGTATAAACCATATTCCAGAAAATTAAAAAATTCCTAAAATTCCTCAGTTACACCATAAGAAATCGAGGAATTTCATACTAGATAAACAGAAGCTCTTCAACCCAACAAACTCGAAAATCATTTGTACTGTAATCTACCTGAACTGTTGATCAAATAAAGAAAATACTTGTCACCATAAAAAAAGAAAAAAAGAAAAAGTAAATACTAGAAAGAAATTGCAACAAGAATCTGAAAATCCTAGCCAAACCAAAAAAACAGCTGAAAAAGAAAAGAAAGAAAAAGGGTACCTTTTCAAGACCGTCTTCAAGGAGCACTCCCTCTTCCTCGCGATTCTCCATTAGTGAATCTTCTCTATGATAACTGAGAATTGAACATATTGCCTCTCACACTAAAGGTGCTGCATTTTTCCACTATATGTTTATATATATATATGCACGCAAACAAACATCATAGTAGGTGGTTGTGGATACAGACAAATATCAAAGAAATTTTTAAGTTTGTTATGTTTTCAAACTATTACAGTCGTTGGGAGGAGTTTTCTACGGACCAAAAAAGTTAGGAGGAGTTTTTCAAAATAATATTTAATTTAAAACTGTGGATTAAGATTTTGTTATAAAACGTGGCGTTTTTTAATTTTTTTAAAGGGTCACCAACTTAATAATTTTTTTTAGGGGTCGCCAATCTCTGTGGCACCCCCATTAAAATATTCAAATTTTTTTATATTTTAATATTGGTCGCCAACTTATAAGTTGGCGACCTTTGCGTACTTTTTTTTTTTTTTTAATTTAAAATTGGACGCCAATAATTGACTGAAATTTATCTTTTCGGAGGTCCAAATGATATCGAAAAAATACGAAGTTCATTTTTTTGGATCCGAATCGTCAAACGAGTTCAACGGCAAAGACGGAATTCGAATCCAAATCCCGTAACTCAAGTTATAGCTAAAAAACAAATCAAATAAGGTAAATGAGTCATATGGACTAAAATTTACTTCGTCGGAGGTTCAAACGATATCGAAAAAATACGAAATTTAGTTCATTGGATCCGAATCATCAAAATAAGTCCATCGGAAAAGACAAAATTCGAATTCGAATCCCGTAGCTCAAATTATAGCTGAAAAACGAATCAAATAGGGTAAATAGGTCATATGGACTGAAATTTGCTTCGTTGAAGGTTCAAACGATATCGAAAAAATACGAAGTTTGGTTCATTGGATCCGAATCATCAAAACGAGTCCAAAATAAAAGACGGAATTTGAATCCGAATCCCGTAGCTCAATTTATAGCTGACAAACGAATCAAATAGGGTAAATGGGTCATATGAACTGAAATTTGCTTCGTTAGAGGTTAAAATGACATCGAAAAAATACGAGGTTCATTTCATTGGATCCGAATCGTCAAAGCAAGTCCAACAAAAAATACGAAATTCGAATCCGAATCCCATAGCTCAAGTTATAGCTGAAAAACGAATCAAATAGGGTAAATAGGTCGTATGGACTGGAATTTGTTTCGTCGGAGGTTCAAACGGCATCCAAAATTTACCCTATTTGAACCTCATAATTTTCCATATAACCTATTTATCCTATTTGATTTGCTTTTCAACCATAACTTGAGCTAAGTGATTCGAATTCAAATTCTGTCTTTTTCATTGGACACGTTTTAACGATTCGGATCCAATGAACTACTTGGTATTTTTTCGATGTCGTTTGAACCTCCGACGAAGCAAATTTCAGTTCATATGACCTATTTAACCTATTTGATTCATTTTTTAGGTATAACTTGAGCTACGGGATTCTGATTCGAATTCCGTCTTATTTGTTGGACTCGTTTGACGATTCGAATCCAATGAACCAAACCTCATATTTTTTCGATGTCGTTTGAACCTCCAACGGAACAAATTTTAGTCCTTATGACCCATTTACCCTATTTGATATTTTTTTCAGCTATAACTTGAGTTCTAGGATTTGGATTCGAATTTCGTCTTTGTCGTGGAACTCGTTTCCACGATTCCGATCCAAAAAAATAAACTTCGTATTTTTTCGATATCTTTTGGATATCCGAAAACGTAAATTTCAATCCATTATTGGCAAGTCCAATTTTAAATTAAAAAAAAAAGGTACTCAAAGGCCGCCGACTTATCTGGCGACCAGTATTAAAATACAAAAATATATATATATATATATATATTTTAATGGGGGTGCCACAGAGAATGGCGACCCCAAATTATTTATTTTAAAAAAAAAATTGAAACCCTACGGGATAGCCACAGCTCTGACCCCGTTAAAAAAATTATTAAAAAAATTAAAGAATGCCACACGTAATGACGTTTTATAACAGAATCTTAACACTCCCTATTCCAATAACAAATTATAAATTCGTTTTAAATTAAATATTATGTTGAAAAAATCCTTAAGTAGGATAATATGCTTTGATTTGAAGTTTAAACTTTAAATGAACGGTTCGGACTTCGGAATTCGTTGATAATTTCTTTTAAAATATGTAATTAAATGGATACCATATATTTTTTAATATAAATAAATTTAGGACTAATTCTGAATATCCCCTCCTTCGGGTTTAATGTCTTTTATCCTCTAATTTTTTTGAAAAATATTACACTTAATCCCTTTTATATTATTCCAACGGGATATTTTAGAAATATTCTGTTCAAAATTAATTTTGATCGTCGATTTCTCATCAGTCACGATATAATATACTAGCTTGGCTTATTATTTATATATAATAGTAAATTGTTATATAATATAATTATGAATCATGTTTAATTTTATGAATTTGATTTAAATGAGTGATACTTGTTATAAGCCTTATTTTAATTTTATGAATTGATTTATTTATAATATTAACTTGTTATATGATGTGTTATAATTTTTGATTTAATTTTATGAATTGATTTAATGTGAGTTATACATGTTGCAACCTTGAATGACATAAGTGTCGCATTCTCGCATCTCATATGCATAAGTTACATACATTCGCATCACCGTGCGTCTATTTGGTACATAATCGAGTCTAAGTCTCGGGTTTTGTATTTGTTTGTCACAGAGGAGGTTCCTGAGGAGGTTGTTGAGCCCGAGACCTAGTTGTTGGTGGTCGGCACACAAGTGTTTCTTTTGTAAGGTGAGGTTTAGGATCTTTTCTTTTAGTTAATCAACCTATAACCCCTACGTGCTTATGTTTCTAACCAGCATGCGACTATATATTATATATATAGTTAAATATGTGTTGAGTATGATATGTTATGATCTTGTGGACACCTTCGAATTTTGAAAGTATGTATACGGGCGTATATAAGCTTGAGTTTGAAACCCTTATGCTATGATATGATACGATATGCTATTTTATGATATGTAAGCGAGTTAAGCCATGAAAGATTAGTATATGTATGTTATGTTCTGTATGTTTAGGCCCCGGAGCTATGAGTTAGGACACCCGGGACGGTATCGGGCCATCGGGATCATCACTCCTTATCATAGTTCCATATGATCCGAAGTGTCACGCGCAACCCTAAGAGTTTGGGGAAGGAGTATTCTTCGATGCTCGCGTGTAAAAACCGGGAAAGACTCGTAGTAGGATCGCTACCCCTCGAGGTTATGTTATGTATGGATAGTTAGGGTTTACGTAGCCCTTCTATCTCAGGAGTTTGGTGGATTGTTATGTATGATTATGGTTTTCTTATGCTATTATGAGAGGTAAGATTGGAAGCTCGTTACTCGCTCGAGCATTATGATTGTGCCTTGGAATTGTGAAACAGGGATAGTTTTATGAATGATTTTTACTAAGTATAAGTATATGTATTAGTTTTCTTTTGAAATGCTTTGGTATGCAAAACCTATTCCCAGTTCATAATTCCTCCTTTTGATATGTGCTTTGCTCTATTATGTGTAATGTGTGGGTGTGCGTTAGCCCCCTTACTCAGCCGGTGGATTGACCCCTCTCTTATTTTTTTAGGTGGCAGGTTCTTTGAGCTCGTGCTAGGCGGGGAAGTGCATTTGTCGAGTCACACTTGGTCGTTTAAGTCGAGTTAGGTTGCATTTTGGTCTCACGTTCATTTTCATATTTTTGGAACTCTTGGAATTTATGACTTATGTTGAGATTTATGAAATTTGTATATTGGCTCTAGTTTGAGTATTTGATGATATTGCTTCCGCTATCCTGTTGCTTGATTGGTATTTGTATTTTTTTTGTGCACTCTGAGTCGGTGTTAGCTCCGCCTAACCTAGTGGGTGTGTTGATCTCCCGTTCGCTATGACTTGGACTTGAGTACGGACTATCCTTTTTGTATTCGGGTTCGGGTCTTAGTGCGGAGGATGTGGTGTCCCACGTGCGGGGTGCTACATCCTTAAGTGGTATCAAATAAAAACCATATCTAAATCAAATAAAAACCATATCTCATTCGATCCAATTGGTCGATGGAAATTGTCGTAATTCCCCTACAAAATTTTGTTGGTCATTCGCCATTTTTGATTGGTGATTCCCCCTTCGTTGATTGTCGAATTTTGATTTTGAAATCACCATTGTGTTCTTCGCGTCAAGAACTTCAATTTGATATATAATATCAATACATTTAACATCTAATTTGTACACCTTTACCTTTAGAAATCACTCCAAAATTTTGTTCAAAAATTTCGATAGAATATTTCCTAAGATTCTGCCATAAATGAGTTAAGTATAACAATTTTCAAACGTAAAGAGAGAAATCACATCGATTCAAAGATTAATGGGATAAAACACACTAAGCCCCAAAGGATAGGGGATTGTTTGAAATTAGCCCATAAATTTATCTAACCTCATAATTGAACATTATTTTATAAGCTCTCTTTAGTTCTCACTATACTATATTATAATTTTGTAGGGAAGTGTTAGCTAATAAATATTAGTTTTTGAGAGCTAATTTCCATCAAATTTATTAGTTAAGATTAAAGTGTATTTGTATATAAGCATTCAACAAATAATTTTGTATTTGATATTTGAATTTGCGAAAAAGCTCCATTAAGTTATAGTTAATAGAGAATCTTTTTTTGCACGCCAACCTTTGGGATGTTTTGCACTTTAGTACCCAACCTTTAAAATTTAAGAATTCGACACGCAACCTTTGAATTTTGTTTTACTTAAATCCTCAATTTCAAATCCAACCAATAAGTGCAAAACACGTGTCATTTTTTTAGTGGCCGAATCTAAAATTGGACACTTGAAGGTTTGGGTACTAAAGTGTGAAATTTTAAAGGTTGGGTACTAAAATACAAAATACCCCAAAGGTTGAGGTGCAAATAAAAATTAACCCTAATAATATAGATATATAGAAAATTATTGTTATAGTTATAAGTTATGATATACGGATACAAACACGGATACGACATGATATAGATACAATGACACGAAATTTTTCTTGAATTTTTCACAGGAGTATCAGACAGAATATCCGATATAAACATCTAACACGACATGACAAGATATAACAAAATGATATTTTTAAAAGTATCCGTACCTCATAGGTTATAAGACTTGCGTGCTCTTATCAAATTCTTTGAATTCCAGCAAATGTTACTCTCTACCCAAATGGTCTATTTTGGAAAATGAAGAACCTACCAAGAAAAATGAGAAGAGAAAAACAACGTTTTCTTGTAAAAAAGAGAGGACAATACAGTTGATTTTCCATCACATCACAGGACTTTAAGTTTTGAATCTTCGTTGGAAGGAAAAATAAATTAAATCTTATAGTAAATACAAATATACTTCCATATTAACATGAACTAATGCAATACTGAGTGAAAAATAACAAAAGAACTGGAATTTTTATGCAATACAACATAAAAACACAATCGAAAAAAAAAAAAAAAGGTGTTTACTTTGTTAATTAGAATGAGATGAGATTGGTAAGTAATGGAATGAGTTGAGGGATGTGATGATGGATTGATTATTCCATAGGAGATGTGAGATGGATAATTAATTTTTTATCTAATGTAATCTCGGACCGAATTTATAAAAATTTTAGTAAATACAAATTTAAGTAAAATTATTAATTTAATCACCCATAATCATACAAAATAAATATGATGAAAAAGTATCCAGACTGACTTAGATCAAAGCAGAACCTTGGCGGTTGCCGCATGTTTCGGATTTAGTAATTTTTTTATTAAATTAAGTAAAAAGATTAAAAAAATTAATGATACGATCAACGCAAGTTAAATGTATTTTCTAATTGACCATTAATTATTGAATTAATTTTACTTAATACTATCATATAAATATTAAAATCAATATTTAATTCCTTTAATTGAATAGTATTAACAAAAAGTTTGTCATGATTATCAATTAATAATTACAGCATAAAATTAATATCCATAATATTTACTTATGATATTCTATATTAAATATACACTATACTCCTAATATTCAAGCTAGCATGTGAATATAATTTAAAAAATATTGTTGATTTGGTGACAACACTGCCTGTAAACCATAGTTAATTCTAATATTCAAATGAGGGATAATTACAAAAATGGTATACCATCTGCATCCATTCAGCAAAACTGGTACGCGAATAATTCCGATAACAGATCTACCCCATATATCTCAAAATCACGTAAAATGATGTAATTTTTCGCCGGAGCACTTAAAACCGCCGGAATAATCCAACGTAACACAATTCTCGCTTATGTGGCAATACAGCCATGTCACATCAGATATTACATATATAGGGAAAATTGGAAAAATGATATACCATCTGCACCCATTCAGCAGGATTGGTACACCAACTAGGCACAGTGACAGATCTACCCCATATCTCCCAAAATCGCGCAAAATGATGCACTTTTTTGCCATAAAACATAAAACCCACCGAAAACCCGACCCGTAATCCAACGTGGCACTATTCTCGCTTATGTGGCAATACAGCCAAGCCACATCAAATATTACATATATCTATATATAAAAATTTTATGACTAATTATTATATAAAATAATTTATTTTATCTACCATTTTGCCCCTTTTTCTGCCCCTCTCTCTCTCCGATCCCTGGCTTACTTGATTCCCAAACAAACCCTAATTTTCTTTTAATTCTCTCTCAACCTACCGAGTCTCTCTCCCTCTCTCTCCTTGGAAGAATGAGCTAGCTTTTGAGCTGAGTTAGATCGAACATATTATAAACTTTCACATGGTATCAGAGCAGGCTGCATCCTGCGCATCCTGTTAAATTGATCCAGGATAGACCCTCGATTGTTCGGACCTGGGTTAGGTTTCACCTTTCAATGCTAGGGCCTGGCGTGCATTGAATTCCAAATTTTCACAGTGAAGGTGAATTCTGTGATTAGGAATCTAACAGAGTGTGTGAAAGATCTCCCAGCCGGCACCCAAGGCTTGCTTAGTACTGATAATGTCTGTGTTGACACGAAGCTATCTTCTGCATAGTCCCACAATTTTGCATACTCTTCCTTATTTGTTCCTTGTGCCATCTCTTACACAAGTTTCTTTGCTTTGTACATTGTGTGCTTGTTGAAATGAAGTTTGTGATCATCCTGCAACACAGCCATCATTGAGTCTACTGGACTACCTCAAATCTGGGATCATGATGGCTTTTCCTCTCATTATGCACAGGCCTACCTCTATATGTGTCTTCCTTCTTCCTTGACAATCTTGTTCTTAGTCTTGTTTCCATTACAGCTTTCCCTTTCCCTTTGTAAGACCCATCCCACTCCACTTCTAGGTCAATATTTGTCTCAAACAGCACATCACCATCAGAGACTTCATAATCACTATCCACCAAAACTTCTGAATCATCTGAATCCTTACCAAAAGATTATGTGTTAGAGTCATCAGAGTTGCAAAAGTCAAAATGAGTTAGCTCACCACCCCAGTAAATCCTGCTCCCCAGGTTCTCAAGGAACTTTCGCTGGAGCTTCGCGGATTTCCCCCAAATCGCCCACCAAGAACCCCAGTTGTCTGAAGTACTTTTTGTGTCGTTTAATTTGGGTGAAATATGCCCTAATCCCAATTAAAGGGAAATTCATATTATTATTATTTTTTTTGCAGATATCCACATGGCCGAAATGATAATTTTGCCCTTATGGTACTCACGTGTCACGCGTGTGAAGTGCCTCCGTTGAGAAAAGTGGCCGGATAATCAACTTAGGATGCAAACTGAGAGATTTAAATAGTTCAGGTTGTAACCGCTGACTTTTTTTAGTTCGGGTTGCAAAGTCCAAAATTGGCAATAGTTTGGGATGTTCAAATTTTTTTCCCTATTTTATATAATAATTAGTCATAAAAGATTTATATATAGATATATGTAATATTTGATGTGGCATGGTTGTATTGTCGCATAAGCGAGAATAGTGCCATGTTGGATTACGGGTCGGGTTTTCGACGGGTTTTATGTTTTCCGGCGAAAAAGTGCATCATTTTACGCGATTTTGGGAGATATGGGGTAGATATGTCACCGTACATAGTTGGTGTACCAATCCTGCTGAATGGGTGCAGATGGTATACCATTTTTGCAATTTTCCCTATATATGTAATATCTGATGTGGCATGGTTGTATTGCCACATAAGCGAGAATTGTGCCACGTTGGATTATTCCAGCGGTTTTAGGTGCTCCCGCTAAAAATTACATTATTTTGCGTGATTTTGAGAGATATGGAGTAGATGCGTCACTGGAATTATTCGTGTACCATTTTTACTGAATGGGTGCAGATGGTATACCATTTTGTAATTATTCCATTCAAATAATTATCCCTTTCATAATTGAATCGAACTCATACTAATATAAGCTAACATAGCATAAACTAGTGGAAGTGTTCTTATTTTGTTTCTTATATTGTTTGCAAAAGCTAGAAAGAAAGTATTTAGGATACAAATTTGAAGTATAAAATTAAGGGAATTTTTTTAGAAAATTATCCGTTTGATTAAAAAAATTTAGTTCACTCCTTAGCTCAAATAAATTTAGTTTGCTCTCTAAATTGAAATTTTATTTTTTATAAACCACCTGCTAACAAAAATTGTTTATTTTACCGTTAATTCTCTTAATATGAAGTATTTAAATTTGAGTTTGTAGAACTATACCTACAGTTTGAAAATTATTGTACTATGCAACAATTAATTGTTAAATGAAGAACTCTTATGTCAATATAAAGTATTCACTTTTGTATTTGTGGAACTATACCTAAATTTTGAGGAACTGTTGTGTTATTTAACAATGAGTAGTTACACAATATAAAGTATATACATTTGCGTTTGTTTAGATATAATTAAATTCTAAGAAATTGTCATGTTATGCAATATATAATGACTTAATGAATAACTTTTCTCTTAATATAAAGTATTTACATTTGAATTTGTATAACTATATCTAAATTTTGAGGATCATTGTGTTACACAATAATTAGATGTTAAAATGAAGAATTTTTCCGTTGATGTGAAGCACTTACATTTGAATGCGTAGAACTATATATGAATTTTGAGAAATTATTATGGTATATATGCAATCGTTAATTATTAAATGAAGACCTTTTATTTGAATATGAAGTATAAAACTATGTGTTTGTGGAACTATATATGAATTTTAAGAAATTATCGTGTTATTTAATAATGTGGTTAAATGAAGGATAATTAAATTGTTTTAAAATAATTAGGGAGTTAAGTAAAAATAGATTTTTGATATATAAATCTAGTTAACTAAAAAATTATTTGGGCTGGGGAGTATACTCAAAATTCAAATACCATTTTGGAATTTTACTCTAAATATCCGTTTTATTAATCATAAATTAATTTTGTACATATTAAACATTAAATATGCAATTTAATTAAAAACGAGCAGACGATTAAGTGATAAGCATCTTTTACCTGTGAATTGGTAGATGAGGAAATCGACTCTTATTAGGGTAGTTGGTTTATCCTCCTAAAAAAAAAAATGCAATTTAATTACATAAACTTCAAGTCAGCCTACCACCAATGATCGTAATAGTTTGCAAACATAACCAACTTAAAATTCTTTTTCATATTTGTCTGAATCCACAATCACCTCCTATGAGCCATGAGGTATTGCGTACGTGAGTGAAATGCTCCACCTTTAGTATGAGAGGCAATATGTTCAATTCTCAGTTATCATAAAGAAGGTATACTGATGGAGAATCGCGAGGAAGAGAGAGTGCTCCTTGAAGACGGTCTTGAAGAGGTGCTCTTTTTCTTTCTTTTCTTTTTCAGCTTGTTTTTTTATTTGGCTAGCATTTTCAGATTCTTGTTGCAATTTCTTTCTAGTATTTACTTTATTTGATCAACAGTTCAGGTAGACTAGAGAACAAATGATTTTCGTTCTGTTTTTTCTAGTATGAAATTCTTCGCTCTCTTCTGGGGTGTAACTGAGGAATTTTTTAGTTTTCTGAAATATGGTTTATATTGATATGATGTTAAAAAGTGAAGAAATGAACTGGGTCTGGTTTTAATTTAAGCAGCAATGGTATTTCCCCTGGAACTGCCGTGGAATTTCGATACATTTGTTGAGGAGTGGAAGTTGTGTAGTTAAAGACTTACAGAGATGTTAAAAGCAATTACAGATGATAGGATTGGCTACTCTGCTACACAATTAAGATGTTTTAAAAGCAGGATATGGTGAATAAGGAGTTTAATACTTTGATTTTCGACTTTGCACTATTGCACCACTATCCTAACTGTGTTCTTCGTTTATCTTTTACCTTATTTTCCTTCTGCGAAATTAACTAGTTCTTTTCTTGTTTAAGAATATGATTGAATTCCGGATGGCTGTTGATTGACCTCATCACTGTAATTTTTTCTTCTTCTTTTTGATAGAGTGAAAATGATGGATTATGTGTACTGGTGATGGTTCTGTTGATATTAATGGAACCCTGTTTTGAAGAGCAACACCGGGAATTCGAGAGCTTGTCCTTTCATTTTGGGTACTTACATTATCACATTACTTGGCTTTTTAACATTTGTTATTTTTCTAACCTCATATATTGATTGCAGGGACTGAATGCTGTGAGCATTTAGCATACTATGGTATTGCTATCAATCTTGTTAGTTATCTAACCAAAAAATTGCACCAAGGGAATGTAGCTGCTGCTAGAAATGTGACCACCTGGCAAGGAACATGTTACTTAACTCCTCTTATCGGTGCTGTGCTAGCAGATGCTTATTGGGGGAGACATTGGACGATTGCTGCCTTTTCTACTATTCACTTCATTGTAATTTCCGAACTCCTCCTTTATTCTGATTTTGTAGCTTTAATCAGCGTTCTTGGTATTTTGTATATGGGTGGTGTCCGGAAGATGGTTTGCTTATTTTGGCCTACTATTTGTTCATCAGTTGTGGTACCATTTGTGTCACTTTTCTCAGATTAAATGCCGCAAATAAGATGGTTGAGTCTTAAAAACAGATGCAAAAGTAATGCTATCTGAGCAGTTAAAAGATCTTGTGATTTGCAACTTATGGCATGAAAGAGGAGAAAAGTGCGACACTCTTTAAATTGACATAAAATAATTCAGTGGATACATTGTTGCAATTTGCAAATTCATTTTCACTTATATATATA
Organism: Lantana camara; assembly: GCA_037501455.1. NCBI lineage: Eukaryota > Viridiplantae > Streptophyta > Magnoliopsida > Lamiales > Verbenaceae > Lantana > Lantana camara. The sequence continues at coordinate 117,681,241 of CM074857.1, forward strand.
TATATGTCACTTACTACTTTGATGTTGCTCTCCTCTAAATTTTTGAAGGGGATGAGCACATTGACCCTTTCTGCAGCTATACCATCATTCAAGCCTCCAGAGTGCATTGACTCTGTATGCCCTCCGGCTACACCTGCTCAATATGCAATCTTATTCTTTGGCCTATATCTTATAGCACTTGGAGCAGGAGGGATCAAACCATGTGTTTCATCTTTTGGCGCCGATCAATTTGATGACACTGATTCTGTCGAGAGAGTTAAAGCGGGTTCTTTTTTCAATTGGTTTTATTTTACCATCAATATTGGTGCTCTGATATCAAGCAGTTTAATTGTGTGGATTCAAGATAATGCAGGATGGGGCCTCGGGTTTGGCATCCCTGCTCTGATTATAGGAGTTGCTATAGTAAGTTTCTTTGCAGGCACTCCACTGTATAGATTTCAGAAGCCGGAAGGAAGCCCTATTACCAGAATGTGTCAGGTCCTCGTTGCATCATGCCGGAAATGGAATTTAACTGTCCCTACTGCTAGTAGCCTTCTATATGAAACACCAAATGAGAACTCTGCAATTGAAGAAAGTCAAAAATTGCAGCACACTTATGAATTAAAGTAAATAATCTCTTACTTTTCTTTTTGTTTTGAATCTTTTGATCATTGCATATCCCTTCGTAGACAATGGTGTCGAAACTTTTAAGTAGGCATTTCTCAAGGTCATTGGTACATGTTGCACCCGAGTACCCAATCCTTTGTGTTTGCTACGAGCATAAAAAACTCCATAACAAAAAAGATCTCATAAAACACACTGAAATTTATCATTTGCATAGAACCCCCTCTGCATCTCACGTAGGTTGGATGCAAAAATATTTGCATCGCATTATTAACCGCAAGATTACTTTTTTTGCCATGAAATTTCATTTTATGTAATTTTTCACTTTGAATAAGAGTAAAATGGTAGTTTTATGGTTTATTTTCTTTCATGCAGGGGTGTACATAAACCCGCACAACCCGTTAAATCCGCCCGAACCGAATCAAACCGCCCGAAAACCGTCGGTTGAAATTTTAAAAAAAATAACCGCGGTTGAAAAATATTACAACCCGTTACTTTCGGTTCGGGTGGTGGATCTAATAATTCAAATCCACCTACCCGCTACCTGACCGCTATACATATATTTATATTTTATTCATAATTATAGTTATATAAATACATGATACACAATATAATTGTCATGTATATTATATAAATTATACATATTATACAAGTTCTTTAACAAAAAATAAATTTATATTTATAATATGATATTATTTATTGAATAATGTATATATATATATATATATATATATATATATATATATATATTCATCTACTTTGAAATCATTATGTATTAGCTGTAATAAGTGATAAACTAGAATAAATTCTCATATTCTTTATATCTTTTTGATTATTGAGTTAAAATTAAGAGTATAAAATATTTTTATTAAAAAAATACATATAAAATTCGTTAAACCGCCAATCCGCCTGCTACAAAACCGTACCCGCCCAACCCGAACCGTTCGGTTTCAAAAAATAATTATGTATTTACGGTTTATATTTTTACGAACCCGCATACTTCGGGTCAGGTGATATTTTACGTAGAAACCGCCCATACCCGACCGCGTACACCCCTACTTTCATGCAAGTCAAAAGCAAGGATTGTAAAAACAAATATTATATCTAGGGGTTTGTATGATGCTTCTTTTATCACAAGGTTTTATTGCACATTAGCCAAATAGAGAGTATTGAGTGCATCTTAATACATAGGCTGTTCATTCGACATGAGGGGTTTGAGTCTATATACTTTTGTCATGCTGCTAAATTCCCTTTCTTCCACTGAAGGTGCCTTGATAAAGCCGCTATAATTTGGGACACCGAAAAGACAGCCGTAAACTCCTCCAACCCATGGCAGCTGTGCACAGTAACACAAGTCGAAGAACTAAAAATCTTGATACGCATGTTCCCTATCTGGGCTATGGGCATAGTCTTTTCTGCCGTTCATGCACAAATGTCAACAATGTTTGTGGAGCAAGGCATGATGATGGACACTGCCATTGGTCCCTTCACCATTCCAGTGGCCTCTTTGTCAACTTTTGATGACTTCAACATTATCCTGTTGGTCCTATTGTATGGCAAGATCCTCGTCCCAATTGCCCCGAAGGATCACTGGCAAAGAGAGGGGATTCTTGTTGATTATAAGAACGGTTTGGGAGAAAAGCTTGAAAGTATTCATTATCTTGTGTTCCTAATTACAAAGATTACAATAGATTAAATAGGTTACAGACTCTAATTACAAGCCTATAAACAAGCTGTATACAAGGAAAGGACGATTAGGTCGAATCCTTTCCTAATATAAACGGATTCTCCAACACTCCCCCTCAAGTTGGATCGTGGGGGTCGAACACATTCAACTTGGACAATGATGTGTGGAAGTTATGACTGCTTACTGCCTTAGTTAAGATGTCTGCCAGCTGGTCCTCTGATTTCACAAACGGAAGCTTAACTATTCCTGACTCGATCTTCTCCTTGATGAAATGACGGTCAATCTCTACATGCTTTGTCCGATCATGTTGCACCGGGTTATGAGAGATGCTTATTGCTGCCTTGTTATCGCAGTATAAATCGGTGCTCTCTTCTGGTGAAAAACCAATCTCTGTTAGGAGCTTTTGAATCCATAAAACTTCTTTGATTCCCCGAGCTATTCCTCTGAACTCTGCCTCGGCACTTGAGAGTGCCACGACCTTTTGTTTCTTGCTCCGCCAGGTGACCAAATTCCCTTCGACAAAGGTGAAGTATCCAGAAGTGGATCTTCTGTCTGTGATGCTTCTGGCCCAATCAGCATCTGTGTAGGCTTCGATTCGAGTGTGCCCGTTTCTTGCAAACAGAAGTCCTTTTCCTGGTGAGGACTTTAGGTACCTTAGAATCCTCATGACTATCTCCATGTGTTCTTTACTCGGGTTATGCATGAATTGGCTCACAACTCCAACTGCGTAGGCAATATCTGGCCTAGTATGAGCCAAGTAGATCGGTTTGCCCACCAACCTCTGCTATCTCTCCCTGTCGGCTGACGTTTGGTCCGGGAAAATTCCCAACTGATGATTCTGAGCCATCGGAGTTTCAGCTGGTTTACAGTCCAGTAATCCCACTTCTGTGAGGAGGTCGAGTATATACTTTTTTTGCGAGATGAAGATGCCCTTGTCTGACCTCATTACTTCGATGCCCAAGAAGTATCTCAACCCCCGAGGTCTTTCATTTCGAACTCCCGTGCTAGGTTCCTCTGGAGGTTGGTTATCTCCTCTGTATCATTCCCAGTTATTACCATATCGTCAATGTAGATAACCAGGAGAGTAATTAGGTGATCCTTTCTCTTGATAAACAGAGAGTGGTCTGAGTTGCTTTGGCTGTATCCGTATTTCCTCAGGGCGAGAGTAAATTTTCCGAACCAAGCTCTGGGCGACTGCTTGAGTCCATAGAGCGATCGCTTCAATCTGCATACCATGGGCACGTCTCTGTGATCCTCAAACCCCGGCGGAGGATCCCTGTAAACTTCTTCTTCTAGGTCACCATGTAAGAATGCATTCTTTACATCGAACTGGTGTAATGGCCACTTATAGTTGGTAGCTATGGACAGCAGAATGCGGATAGTGTCTAATTTGGCCACTGGAGAAAAAGTTTCAGTGTAATCTATCCCATAGGTCTGGGAATACCCCTTAGCCACCAATCTGGCCTTGTACCTCTCGATTGTACCATCCATTTTGTATTTGATGGTGTACACCCATTTGCACCCAATAGATCGTTTCCCGACTGGGAGTGGGCACATCTCCCATGTTTGGTTCTTCGACAGAGCATTGATCTCTTCTTCCATTGCTTGTTTCCAAAGAGGATTGTTTTGTGCTTCCTTGATGGTTCTGGGGACTTCATGGGAGTAAACAGCATGGATGAAGGCCTGAAGCTGTGGTGAGCAATTGGCGGTAACATGATGAGTTACCGGATACTTGGACTTGCTCGTTCTCTCTGGACTGTACCTGTTCGGCGGAATCCCCCTGTTCTGTCGAGGAGGTAGAATATATGTACTTTGAATGGAAACAGGAGGTTCAAGATTGCTTACCTCAGGGATATTCGATGGCGGGGGTTGATCTGGGACGGGTGAGAGAGAGAGAAATGGAGCGTCTGTCGGCGTACAGGATTGAGTGTACTCATGCAGTGGTTCCAACCAGTCACACATCCAATTTGTTCCATCGCTTGTATCTTTCTCCCCCTGAAGGGGTGAATTGGATGGTGCCTTGAAGTAGTATTCCGTTTCGAGGAAGTCAACATCCATGGTAATGTAGTGGCGGTTGCCCGTAGGATCATAGCAATGGTACCCCTTCTGAGTCGAGTTAAACCCAAGAAAGACACATCGAACTGCACAGGGGTCAAGTTTAGTCCTTAAATGCTTCGGAGTATGAACAAATGCAACGCATCCGAAGACCCGTGGGGTGAGGAGGAGCACAAAAGGAATTGAGTGGAACTTTCTGAGGGTGTCCAAAGGGGTCTCATACTGCAATGCCTGTGTGGGTAGTCGATTCATGACATATACCGCCGTTGAGACAGCCTCAACCCAGAAGGATTTGGGTACGTGGGCCTCAAACAGGAAGGCCCGAGCACTTTCAAGTATGTACCTATTTTTCCGTTCTGCTACCCCATTCTGTTGTGGGGTGTGAGGACAAGTTGTTTCGTGAATGACCCCATTTTGCGAAAAAAAGGATTGCAGGTTTTGGTTGATAAATTCTCCTCCATTATCAGTTCGGAAGACTTTGATTGAGGCCGAAAACTGATTCTGGATCATTTGAAAAAAGTTTCTGATCGTGTTTGGGACATCGGATTTCTGGTTCAGGAAGTAAACACAAGTAAACCTTGTGCAATTGTCAATAAAGAGAATAAACCATCGAGATTTGGAATTAACATGGCTTGGAACGGGCCCCCAAACATCAGAGTGAATTAACTCAAAAGGCAAATCTGTTTTATTTCTAGAGCTGGGATAAACTGTTCGGTGGCTTTTTGCAAGTACACAAGTATCACACTGTAAGGAATTCGACTCTGACACTAATTTCGGAAACAACTGTTTCAAATACTGAAAGGAGGGGTGTCCCAATCTACGATGCCATAACCATAATTGCTTGTTGTTGCTTCCCTGAACAAAAAAGCTTGAGCCTGCTTGTGAAATATCCCGGATGTAGTACAATCCATCTCTCTCAATACCACGCCCAATGATCGCCCCCGTACGAATATCCTGTAAGAGGCAAAAAGAGGGAAATATTAGCACTGCACAATTAAGCTCCTTCGTAATTTGACTAACAGAGTGCAATTTAGAGGTGAGAGCAGGTACAACTAGACAGTGAGATAAATTCAATTTTTCTGATAATTTAACATTCCCCGCCCCAATGACCGGATAAGAAAGCCCATTTGCATTAGTAACAACTTTTCTTCGAGGGGTGGTAATGTTCTGGATGTCCTGAATTTCATTTGTCATATGATCTGAGGCTCCAGAATCAATGAGCCACTCCATTTCTTCGCTTAGATGGTGGGTCTGCATAAATTTTTTTCCAAGCCCCATTTCTTGTGGCTCAAACGAGCTATCTGTGGGATTTAATTCCATTCCATTGGGCCTGCTTTTTAAATTAATTTCAGCCCTTTTTTCTTGCGGCCCACATATCTCATTACAAAGTGATGACCCACATATCTCTTTACAAAGTCCAACCCAATTAGTTTTTAGGGTTATAGAGCCTTTACCTGCTTCAGTTGGAGATGCTGCAGAATTCTTACCATATGAGGTTCCGCCGCTGCTGTTTGCTCCATAAGCGGTGTCGCCGCCACTATATCCTTGTCTGTTGGTGGCGCCGCCGCCGGAATGGGTTCCATGGACCACCGCCGCCCTTCCTTGTTCTCCTTGGTTGCGTGCATCACCACTGGGGTGACGAAGAGGACCGGTGGTGTCACCGTTCTCAGGGGTTCCTGTCACCATGTTTGCTTTACTGGCGCCGGCCAGTGGCCGAGGAGAGCCGCCGCTGGTGCTTGCCCCTTTCTTCTTCGCCTGATAGTCCGCCCACCATTCCGGATAACCCACCACTTCGAAACAGGTCTCTTTCGTGTGTTTCGTGTCGCCACACACCGAACAATTCAGGTTGGGTCCGGTGCCGGCCACGAATTTTCTTGTTTTGTTGCAGGATGATGAATTTGTTTCTGATCGCATTTTCGCCACCATCCCTATGCCACCGGACGGCTGCTCGTTCATTGCCGTGAGTCGGCGGTCTTCACGTCGGACGGCGTTATAGGCTTCTTCCATGGTTGGCTGTTGTGCGGATCTAAGTAGATCGCGTTTGATAGGGTCAAATTTGCCGTCCAATCCCCACAAGAACGCGAATACTCGATCCTCTTGTTTCTCCATATTGTAGATCTTTCGATCTTCAGAGCACTTCATCGATTGAGGTTGTCGGAAGTCGATTTCTCTCCATATTCCTTGTATCGTCCGATAGTACTGATCGACGGACAGATCGGCCTGATTGGTTTGATAGGCCTGCTGCTTGAGTTCGTATAGTTTCAATTTATCCTCTCCATCGTGGTAAGTAGCTTTAATTTCGTCCCACAAATCCTTTGCGTTGGGGCAGAGGATGAATTGGGCGGCGATTTCAGGTTCCATTGAAAGTATGAGGCTTCGGACAGATCCGTCCGTCTGCTCCCAAGCCTCATATCCGGCATCTTCCGGAGCTGGGGATACTGTTTTTCCGGTGATGTATCCTGTTCTTCCTCGGCCAAGTAGCACCAATTGGACTGTTCTTGACCATATTGCGTAGTTGTTGTCATTGAGTTTGATGTTAACAGTGGTTTGGTTGGTTTGTTCGGGTTGTTTCTGCCTGAGAAGTTCCGCCATTTGGGAAAGAAACTCGGCCGGCATAGGGTCGGATTTTGTGGGTGATGCCATGGGTAGATGATGAGCAAGGTATTCGACTCGTTATTGAATCGAAACCCGCTCTGATACCATGTTGATTATAAGAACGGTTTGGGAGAAAAGCTTGAAAGGATTCATTATCTTGTGTTCCTAATTACAAAGATTACAATAGATTAAATAGGTTACAGACTCTAATTACAAGCCTATAAACAAGCTGTATACAAGGAAAGGACGATTAGGTCGAATCCTTTCCTAATATAAACGGATTCTCCAACAATTCTCTGGGCTGCATAGAATGGGAATTGGGCTTTTTATCTCAGGGCTGTGCATGTCGGTTGCTTCGATCGTGGAGATTGAACGACTGGCTTTCGCCCAAGAAGGGGCACTAAGTATCTGGTGGCAAATTCCTCAGTATTTCTTGTTGGGAGCTTCTGAGGTTTTCACGTTTATTGGGCAGTTCGAGTTTTTCTACGATCAATCACCTGATGGCATGAGAAGCTTGTGCGGCGCTTTGTCGCTCCTGACCACTGCACTGGCTAATTACTTGAGCTCGTTTATTGTGACTGTCGTTGCTTTTTTCACAACACGAGGGGGGGGTGGATACCAGATGAATTGATTTTGAATGAGGGTCATCTTGATTATTTCTTTTGGTTATTGGCTGGATTGAGCTTCTTGAATCTGGTGATTTATGTGTTGTGTGCTAGAGTGTATAAATCGAAGAAAGCGACGTGACTTTTTAAGGTTTGGACTTTGGAGTGTGGTGTACATTAGGGCTGTCAAAACGTAACCCGACCCGAAAACCCAACCCGACCCACCCGCCAATATATCAGGTTAGGGTTGGGGATTATCGGGTCGGGTCGATTTCGGGTCGGACCCGAAATAAACCCGAAAGACATAAAGCAGGTTCGGGTGGGTTTCGGGTTGACCCGATTTGACCCGATATGAATGTCATATAAGTTGAAAACCCTAATCTTTTAATCTCATTCTTTCCATTTCTCTCTTCAAGATTCAGCAACACAGCACAGAAGACAGCAGCGGCGGCACCTCCATTCGCTGCCACACTTTGGCCGATTCGCCGCCGCATTCGTCGTGTCGTCGGCGACCATAGGTTCAAGATCCAACGTTTCCGTTTCTTCTTCTTTTCTTCTTCAATTTCTTCATTGTGTGTTAGGGTTTTTACATTTCTTCCAACCTTGAGTTTTGTTAAAATATGTTATGTTATTATGCTATTATTTGTTTTGTTAAAACATGTTCTCTAATATTTCGTTAAAATATTAGAGAACATACTCGGTTGGATGAGTTCGTTGCGAGTATTTCGATCTCTGTTTCTTGCTGAGTTCCCAGATCTCATTATGCTAAACGATTTTCAATCTACGGAAGCGCAGAAAAGGGGTGGGGGTTGCTGATTTGATGTTAAAATCATTGCGTGGTGTTTTTTTTTATTTTTTTTTCTGAAGTGTTTGCTCAATTTTGGTGTTCAAAGATCATTGCTCGGTGTTCTAATGAATTGAATTCTTTTAGTTGTTGGATTTGATGTGAGGATTCTTTTAGTTGTGGGATTTGATGTTCAAGTTATTTTCTTGGTTGTTTCTGAAATATGTTCAGGAATTTGCTTGTGAGATGTAGAAGGGGGCATCTTCTGTTTATCATATTTATCATCATGAATAGATGAATTTTCACTTGCACACCTTTGATAGTTGGTTGAATCAGCATCAGTGATGTTTGTACGAATGAGTTTTGTGGTATTTTTATTAAACTAGGCTTAGATCTAAGGGACCATGTTGTATGTTTTGATTATTTGTAGGTACATAATGCATATTAGGCCACCAAACATCCCTCTAATCCTCTTTACCTCATTCGAACTAGTATCAGTTTACCTGCAACACTTCATAGGATCCAGCTTTATATGTTTTATGGCTAGAGTTATTGGCCTAAACGTTTCATAGGGAACCTCATCGCAAGGTTACAATTAATTCTAATGTTACCCTATACTGCCACAAATTTACAATCAACCTAAATATTAAGCTTGGTTTGATGTTTATACATACTTGCTATTCCATATTTTCTTATTGCTGTAATGGAATCAAATTGGATTTTGATATATACTTATGTTGCTCGCAGCTGTGGTACTTTTCTGATTTAATTTGACATTTTTTATTATTTGTTAGCAAGAAACAGAGATTGAAGTACCCCCCTTCAATTTATTATTTGTTTTGTTAAAATATGTTCTCTAATATTTTTTTCTTTTTTTGTAGTTTCTAATGATGTTCAATTGGATGTGTTAACCGAGAATATTATGGCTTTGTATTTAAATGAAAACGATGATCAATCTAGCACGGCCACTTATATTGATGATTGAAAGGTAAGGAATATTTCTGATATTTAATAATTGAATATCATTTTAAGAATCTAATTCTAATTAGCTTGCCTACTGTTTTTATGTAGGATAACTTAAGGAAGAGCTTGTTAGGTGGAAAAGAAGTGTTTTGAGATGGAATTTTAAGTGTTTTGAAGTTGCTTTTGTGATGTTTGTTTAATGGGAGCACTGTAATGGTTTTGTATTTGTGATGTTTATTTTATGGCTTTGTGTTTGTGATGTTTCTTTCATGGGGGACTGTGTTTGAGCTGGAGTATTTAAAATGTATGTCTATGCTTCATTTTTTGGTAGCCAATTTTTCTTGACAATATGCAATTAAATTCAGGTCGGGTTGGGTTTAATCGGGTGGGTCGGGTCATCAGGTGACCTGAAAAAAATCAGGTCAACCCGAACCCAACCCGAACCTGATAGGTTCGGGTTCGGGTTGGGGGTTTCGGGTTGATTTCGGGTTCGGGTTGGGTTCGGGTTGAAACTTTTTGTGTAATACCCCTATCCCAACCCGACCCGAACCCACCCGACCCACCCGAATTGACACCCCTTTCTTTTCATATGTATAAAGGTTCCAAATTATCCTCTGTTAAGATCACACACACTCATAATTAAGAGAAGGAGACGGGAAATAGGAATAGGGAGTGATAAAGTGTTCCCGTTTGATTTACACTATTGCAATATAGTCCTACTCATTTCAAAATTTTAAAAATTGTCTCATACTTTAAGAATAACGTTGCAATAATAGTCTCACCATTAATTAGGTAGCGAAAAGGGTATGTGGAAATCATATGAACCGCTAGAAATTCATTTCAGATATTATTTGGAAATATTTTTACAGGAACTATCTTATTATAATAATAAAAACATTTATGTCTCTTATTTTTCTCATTTTACTTTAAATTTTTTTTTTTGTCATAACTGTAATTTCTTTATACTCCACCATCAATATATAACATATTAATAACAATATAATTAACACTTTATTATTAGAAAAAACATGTCATAACATCATTTAAATTGAATCAATTATAGCTTATAACATCGTACTGGGGCAAATTGCAGCTCTTTTGTTTGGTTTAAGCGACCCATTTTGTAGTTATGGCATAATTGTAATTTATGACATGCAATTACAAAGATATTGTTATTAATACTAACAAAGAAATTGATGTAGTTTGAATGATGTCATGGCATGTTGTCTTAATAATACGATGTTAATTATTATTATTATTTTTTTTTTGGTTTATATATCATTTAACTAGGTTCGAGACGAACGATAAGTAAAGCTCTCCTAAAGGGACGACTTTTTTTAATAAATTAGTTTCGAACCCCTGACCTCATAGAAAATCAGGTAAAGTTCGTCTCTTATTCTACGGTGTCAATTATATTGTTATTAACATGTTATTGATCTTGAAACATAAAGAAATTAAAGTAAAATGAACAAAATAGGAGATACAAGAGTTTTTTTTACGGAAAATATAGAAATAGTCCCTAATATACCATAATACTTTTCCTAAACCCCCAATTGGATTTTTACATGTTTTAAGGATCAATTATCTATCAAACATTTCCCTAACCCCCCCCCCCCCCCCCAAATCGAGCAAAAATACCTAAATGCCCTTGATAAAATATGAAAAATTACATCCATACCCCCTTCTTCTTTTTCCCTAATTTTCTATTGAAAATGTGCAGGTTTCGTACGACCTTCCCGGTGCCGTCTCCGGCCAATTTTCGGGAGACGGGAGCTTCGTGCTTTAACTCATTTCAACGACGCGACTTCATTGGTGACAACCCTGTCTCATAAAAATGACCGAAGAAGGCGATCGGCCGATGGAGGCCTGAAAATCGCACAAATAGGTCTCTTCGTCGCGACTTTCCGACGATATTTTCCGACGGGATTTGTATGGATCTTGAAGATCTTAACACGGGAAATCTATTACGAGTTACGAAATTGATTTTCGTTAAGCGGTTTGGGAGTTATCGACATTCCTTTTTTAAATCTGAAATTGGGGACAAATGGTTTCGAATTTTGAAAAAATAATCAAAGATATGGAACTAGGATGAGGAGTGCATGCGGGGTGAATTTTTCGGGAATTTTTTGAGGTGGCGGCGGTACGGCGAGCTTGAAGGAGGAAGAAAATGATGAGGAAGAAGGGGTGTGGAGGAAGCAAAAATGGTGTGGAAAAAGTGAAAAAATGAGGACAAAATATATTTTTTAGGACATTAAGGGGGTTTACGAAAAATGTGTTTTTTATTGGGAATCTTAAATATATAAAATTCAAATTAGGGAGTTTTGGAAAAATCTAGGAGATAGTTGGTTCTTATAAAAAATTGTCCCTTTTTTTTTATAATAAGATAGTTTTCCGCCAAAAATTCCCAAAAAATACCTTAAATGAATTTTTAATGGTGCACATGATTTCCACATGCCTTTTATATTACATAATCAATGGTGAGATTATTATTGCAACGTTTTCTTAAAATATGAGACCATTTTTAGAATTTTGAAATGAATAAGACTAATATTACAACGGTATAAATCAAATGAGTCTAAAAACACAATTTTTTCGAATGCATTGACAATTTCATCCAAACTATGTAATTAAAGGGACACCATATGTTTGTGTAAAATTATAAATTATTATATGTAATTAAATTTCATATTTAAAGTTTAATATTTACAAAATTTATGATTAATAAAAAGAAAAATAATTAGAATAAAGTTACATAACTATGAAATCAATGAATTACAACGTAAATAATTTAAGTTGAGAGAGATAAGAAAAAAATTAAGTAAATAATAAAAGAGAGGGAAGAGGAGAGAGAAGTAAATAATAAGTTAGCATAGCAAATTAACTTCCGTTTGGACGAGCATAATATCAAATTTTGCCCACAGACTCAAGTGGAAAAAAGTTTAAATTTACTTAGATAAGATCTCGGGTTTCAGTATTTTAAATATTAAAAATTAGTTTGAATTATTTTGGATGTAAAAAACTATATTGAGAGAGGTTGACTTTAGTATCTCCAGAGAATAGAAGATTTAGGAGTGTATTTGGGTTAACCAAATCGGATTCGACCACAAACATAAAATAGTTTATAAATATAACTTGGGATGGAATCTCATTGTTTGGTCTTCCTCTCCACATACAGACGCCTCCTTTGTTCCATGGCTCCTTTTCTCTCCTCTCCAGATTGTCTTAGCCGCCCGCCGCCGCCGCCGCCGCCGCCGCCACCGCCACCTCCACCTGAGCCCGGTATATATGTCTCTCTCTATGTACTTTGTAAATTATATTTGATAGGTTTATTAAGATATGATTTTAACCTTTCATGTAGATAAACATTGGTGTACTGACCGCGTTTTTTTAAATTAAATTTGTAATTGAAGTTGAATTAGATAACAAGAATAAATAATATTTTTACATACATATATGTGTATGTTCTTGAACTAACATATCCGATTGATTGGCAGATTGGGCTGGGCTTGACGATGATCTCCTTGCTCTTATCTTGAAAAGGACGAAACTGATCGAAGAATTTGTGAGTTTTGGTTTGGTTTGCAAATCATGGAGGACTCTTGCCCTCAATAAGAGGCACTTGGCCCCCCAAGTACCATGGCTTATGCTCCCAAACAATCCGGATGATAAGTATCATCGGCAAATATATAGTCTCTCTAAGGAAAATATATTAACAAAGAATTTTTATATTCCTGAATTGTATGATAAAAGGTGCATTGGATTGAACTATGGGTGGGTCCTCACGATTACGCGATTGGGCGGGGAGATGAAGTTAGTCCACCCAATTTCGCGCAGGCAGATTGAGCTTCCTCCTCTTAACTCCATCAAGCACTACAGAGATAAATCAACTAATCCGAGTTATATATTCATTAGCAGAGTGACATTATGTGGCAATCCGTCGGAATCATTAGATTTTATGGTGGTGGCCGTTCACACAACGGGCAGCCATGTTTATTCTTGGAAATTTGGGTGCAAACATTGGAATTTGGTTTACGTGGCCTACAGTATACAAGACGGTATATACGACGGTATACAAGACTTGAGTTGTTATCAGGATCAAATTTATGCAGTGACATTTAAGCAAAATGTTATGGTTTTAAAATATGACCACGAAGGATCCATCGTTCCTCACTTGATTGGGAAGATAGACTCCACGGAATTAAGTTGTGAACTATATATTGTGGGATCAACACGTGGATTGCTGGTTGTATCTCGATACCGAGAGGAACTAATTGATGAAGACACGGCACATGTAGGTGCCAGATACCGAGAGGAAATACTTGCGCAATACATGGAACAAGTGGGTGGGGTATGGCAGGGAGTAGGTGGGCAACACGAGGAAGTCGGTGGGGAACACGAGGAAGAAGAAATGGAATCAGATGATGAGGTACAAGAGGAGGTACTAGAGGAGGAATACATGGAACAAGTAGGTGGGGTATGGCAAGGAGTAGTTGGGCAACACGAGGAAGTCGGTGGGGAACACGAGGAAGAAGAAATGGAAACAGACGATGAGGAGGTACTAGAGGAGGAAATGGATTGTGACGGTTGGGAAACGGTGAAATTTCTTGTGTTTGAATTCGATTTGATCAATGGGGAGTACAAGAAGACTACAAATTTGGGTGATAGAGCTATATTTGTGGGTCATAACAGCTCGATGTGTTTTGACCATGTTTCGGAATTGTCTGGAATCAAATCAAATCATATATATTTTACGGATGATAATTATGAGCGCTATGTCCGCAGCTTTAGAGGAGGTGGAAAGGATATGGGTGTTTACAACATGGAAGATGGCCGAATCACGCAATTTAAGATTGACGAATCATCATATCAAATCAATGAATTTAAGATTGACGGGACATCGTATCATGGTGGAAGTAGAATTTGTCCCCCATTTTGGTTTATACCATCCTTGTGATGATCTGTTTGCATTGAAACATGTTAAGATATTATGTCTCGCACTTTGTTTATTATTTGTTTGTTTATCTGTTAGCTTTGGAACATTTTAGGAGATTATTTCAGAAACTTGGTTTATTATTTGTTTATGTTGATTTTCCAATACATCTATTACGTTTTTCAAATTGGACTGTTACAAATTTTTGTTATTTTCAAATTGGACTGTCACAAATTTTAGGTTTGTAGAATATTGAGAATATTCAAATTACACAATAAGTATTCATTAATTTCTAAAGTATAAACAAGTACCTGAGTGGTGGTTTTGGTTTCGGTTTTGGTTCATCCTTTTGGGAAATGTTGCTCTTACTATGTTGAGCTGCCGTGGTGGGGTGTAATATTAGCCTGCGTCATCGCCATTTTCTTTACTCTCCCTATTGGAATCATTACTGCAATCACTAATCAGGTTCAGTACTTTTCACCATTCTACCTTGTTTGTATATTTCATCATATGTTAAGAGAACAGATAACGCATTAATAGGAGATTAATTGTTTAGCATAGTATACCTTGGCATAATTAAACTGATAAATATCCCTGTAAATTGACAATTAACAGACATCGGGCTTGAACGTGATCACGGAGGAGTATATAATCCGGATACCCCGTCGTGTACGGCTACATAAGCATGTCCCAAGCCATCACCTTCCTCCAAGACTTCAAGCTCGGACACTACATGAATGAAATCCCTCCACGAACACCGCCTTCGTGTACCTCTCCACAGCCTGGTGGTTAATGGAGACCATCCGCGACACATCCCACGATACGGTGTGGACCTGCCCGGGCGATCACGTCATGCCTGGGGTCTGATCGGCCCACGAAAGATATTCAGAGATCAGGGCACATATGGAATGGTGAACTGGTTCTTCCCCCGGCCCCTTCTGCAGGTTTGGTTGGCTGCAAAGGCTTTTCCGGGGCAAGAATGGATCAAACTGGTTGTGGGAACATGCCGCCTGCTACGGCTGTGAACTACACGACGTGGATTAGCGCAGGTTTTTTTTCAGGGCACGTGGTGTATAGGTAGAGGCCGGACTTGTGGCAGAGGTACAATTACGTGCTCTCGGGATGCTGATTTGGCTTTTATTTGTGTTTGGGGTTGGAGATTATTGATGTTGAATGATCTTGATGGATGCAAGTATGCTTCGTGCCCGATGGCTAAAGGGGTGGCGTTCGACGGCTGTCCTGAGCTTGGAGAATTGTTCAGGAAATGAGGGATTCATCATTCATGGATTATACATCCTTAATTCTGTGAACAGTTGTGATAATAGCCAATTGATTCGTGGGAAGTTGGTAGATTTGATGTTAGTTTTCGGCATTACTGTGTTCATGTCCCTTTGATCAACAAAATAACGAACTCTCAACTTTCTCATTAACCATGAGACACAAGAATGAGATGTTTAGATCATGGTGGCCATTTCTTAGGAAGGGCAGCACTTTGTGGCATCAGAGGTTTGCCAAATCTTTAATTTTCTGCAATATATGATCTTTTTCATGTTTTTAATGTTATTTCATATGTTCGTTACACTTGCACTAGGAAAAAATAATTATTTTGCATGTATACAAATAAGTGAAAAGGGATGATTACACCTGGAGCCCTTAATTTTGTAGCCCTCTACGGTTTGAACTTATATTACACTAAATACACTTAGGTCATATTATAGAGGATGTTTCCTTCTTTTTTTTTATATATTTATTTACATTCGACTACCCAGTAATTAGGTGTAATTACAATACAATTTATCTAAATCGAGAAATTATATTTTAGTCCCTATAAATTTTATTTGGCCTGAGATCCCTAACGAAATTTATAAAAATATACTTATGTATATGGCGGTTTGAGGTTCCTAATGGAATTGTAAAAGTATACATTGAATATATGATCAAAATTAGAAAATCATCCCTAAAGTTTACAAATATAAATACAACGATCACTACAAATTATGAATTTAACAACACAATTCCTGAAGTCTCAAATAAATTAAAAAAATCGGGGGTATATTTGAAAAGGCATAACGGAACCCTAACGGATGTTAAGGACCACAAACGGTTCTCAAAAGTTAGAAACTAAAATGTAATTTCTCGATTTAGATGGGCTACATTGTAATTAAGTCTAAACGCAAAGTAATCAGATTTAATTATTTCCTTTTCTTTAACAAATTTATAGCCAAATTCCTCAAATAATGTTGGAACACTGTTTATAATGTGTTTGAGATGCATTTAAATACGTAAATATTATCTTTGGAATTTAAGAAAATAACTTTAGTTAGACTCTAACTAAAATTATTTTCTTAAATCAGATATCATGTTTTGATTATTTTGAACTTGTATACAAAAGTAAATTACTACTTTAATACTTTTGAAAAGTTAATCCGAAGGTTCAAGGTTGTACAACAAACACTCAATTTTTTAGGCATATCATAGTAAATTTACATAATCCTACCATTAATTCAGAAGGCTAGCTAAAACTATCTTTTAGCATAATTTGTTGGACTGGGCCATTTTCACCCGAAAATTCTTGCATGAGTCGGGTGTAGGTCCCAATTCATACACTTGACTTTTTTTTTTTAATAATAAAAAGTACATCCTTTTCTTTGTCTTTCCTCCTCCTCCTTTTCTTTTTCTTTTTCTTTTTTTTTTCTTATAACATTTTCTTTGTTTTTCTGCTTCTTCTTTTTTTATTTTTTAAATTTGATAAATGTGCAAAAAATCATAGATATAAATAAAAAAATATGAATTTTTAAAAAAAATTTCTATTTTCATTTTTGAATTTAATACAGTAAATTTAAAAATAAAAACGTAAAATAAAATATTAAGTTTTTTTTTCTTTTTCTTGTCTTTTTTTTAAATTAAAACACTTTATTAAATTTATGGTAAATATATAAAAATTTACTCCATTATATTTAAAAATAACACTCATAAACATATAATATTTTACTAAATTAAATTTAATATGCAACTCTAATAAATATATAATATTAGAAATAAAAATAGAACATATTGTTATTATTTTTTGTGCTACAAATATAATATTTATAATATTTTTTGGAATTTATTAAATTAAGAAAAGTAGGAAAATAAAAAAAATACAAAACCAAACAAAATATTATAAGAAAAAAAAAGAAAAAGAAAAAGGAAAAGAAAGGAAATGGAAAGATAAAGAAAGAGAATGTACGTATTTATTTATCTATACTCTATTATTAAGCGCCAGAGATAAAGGTGGTCTTTTGGACTTGGTCTCTAATTTTATTTATTTAATTTTAATTTGTTTTCTCCATCATATATGGAATATATTTATTGATCTATTATTCCTACTTTTCTCTCATCCCACTTCTATTCTCATTTTTATTTTTATTTTTATTATTTTAGTTTATATTTTAACTATTTTTTTATTAATATACAATTATTAGATTTACATTAATTAATTTAATATATTTAAATAAGACATAATATTTTTTTTTACACACGCATAGAGTGTACATAATTACTATTACTATATATTAAACGAGAGAGACAAAAGGGATCTTTTAGACTTGGGTCTCTACTATTTTTTTTTTTTTTTCCTATTTAATTTATTTGTTTTTCTCTATCACATATAGAGCGTGTCTCAATAAGTTATTTCTCTATTAACTTCACTTTTTTCTCACTTCACTTTTATTCTCTTCTTTCTAATATTTATTTTTTTCTCATATTTTGTAAGATATATTTTAATATTAATTTTATTATTATAATATTGTCATGTTTATTTATATAATTTAATAATTATATTAAAAATAATTATAAAATATATATTAATATAAAAATTTTAATTTAAATAATAATAATTATTTCATTGCACACGTATTGAGTGTGCAAAAAATTACTAATTTTAAATAAAAAAGGAGTCGGGGTGTAGAAATTGAACCCATACCTGACTCATACAAGAATTTCCGATTTTCACCCAAGTAAAATTGTTTACTGTACTCAACTAGTTGTTTAGATGGTCCAAGATAGAATGTAATAGTTTTGTCCCAATTAAAGCAAAAAACAAGCTCAAAAAAACAAGGGCTTTGCAGATATTATATTTCGTCCAATATACCTAAGACATAAATGTATTATGATTTATGAACTCGAATAACGTACCTTGAATGAGTATGACAGTAGGCAGATAGATGCAACATCTATAAACAGGAAAAGAGCTGCAGTCTGGAACTTTTTATACACATTTGAACTAGAAATCTACAAGCACAGTTCTTAAACATTCAAATAGCACATAAGTCCCATTAATTGCGGAAACCGCTCGAGGTATCGACAACCAATTGATCTCACGACGCTTTCTTCGATTTATACACTTTAGCACAGAACAGGTAAACCACCATATTCAAGAAGCTCAATGCTGCTAGTAGCCAAAAGAAATAATCGAGATGGCCCTGGTTCAAGTTATCTGGTATCCAGCCAGGACGCCCGCCTCGTGTAGTTAGAGAAGTAACCACGGTTAGAATAAACGAGCTCAAGTAATTACCTAATGCAGTTGTCAGAAGCGACAACGCGCTGCACAAGCTTCTCATAGCATCCGGAGACTGATCATAGAAAAACTCGAGCTGTCCAATGAAGGTACAAACTTCAGCAGCTCCCAAGAAGAAATACTGAGGTATTTGCCAGAATATGCTAAGTGGGACCGCCACAGCTTCATCGACAAGGCCGAGATCTCGGGCCATGGAGAGTCTTATGATCTCAACGATCGCAGCAGCTGACATGCAGAGGACAGAGATGAAAAGCCCGATTCCCATTCTCTGCAGCTCGGAGAATCCCCTCTCTTTGCCTGTGAATTTTCGGGCAATTGGGACTAGGAAGTAATCGTACACTGGGACCCAGAAGATGACACTGATGACATCAAAGGATGAGAGAGAGGCGGGAGGAATGGTGAAGGACCCAATCGAAGTGTCCATGACCATGCCTTGCTCCACAAACATGGTTGACATTTGTGCATAAACTGCAGCAAAGACTATGCCCGTTGCCCAGATGGGAAACATGCGTATCAAAATTTTTAGCTCTTCGACTTGTGTTACTGTGCAGAGTTTCCATGGATTGGAGTAGTTTCCGGTTTTGGTTTCAGTGTCACTAATTGTAGCTGATTTGTCAAGGAACCTACAGAAGAAGAAAGAGAATGAAACAATAATGAATAAAGTTGCAAAACGAATGTATGCAGAAGCAAAGATTATTTACGAGAATTGAGGCCACGCTGGGATAAACTTGAATAATACAGTTTGATTTATAGGCATTATGAAGTATACCAAATCCAGCTCAAATGCACTAGAGACAATAAGAGACAGAAGAGTGTGCAGAAAATCTAAAAATAAGTGTTAAATGCTGTTGGCTAAAGAAATCCAGATACTGAGTTATTTGTTTCAGTGCTTCTGCTTAAAATAAGCGAAACTGTGCTCGAAAAGGCAGCAGTTACTTGGCGGTTGCATTTTTCAGCTTGTAGGTTCCCTTTTCGCATATTTAGGAGTGATTTTGTACTTTTTTCTCCACAAACTCCCAAATTTTACTGCTACAATTTTTTACAAACTCCTCCAAAAGTAGAAGTTTTAGCAAACGCCCCCTAAGCCCTTACGTTGAACTATGTGGTCTATCCTACAAGTTTGGGATCTCGTCTATCCTACAAGTTTGGGATCTCATAAAGCCATCAATAAATTTGAGAAATTCGCGAACAAATGTTTCAAACCCCAAATCAACATGGGAAAATGCAATGCTTTCAAGTTAAAAATAAATAAATATAATTGAAATTAGACGAATGGAAAAAAGAAGAGGATAAGATTATTACTTCAACTCATCGGTGTGCAGCAATTTCCGACTTCCTTCAATTGCGGAGTGTTTATCTGGTGTCTCATAAAGAAGGCTACTATCATTAGGGACAGCTAAATTCCATTTCCGGAATGTTGCAACGAGGACCTGACACATTCTGGTAATAGGGCTTCCTCCCGGCTTCTGAAATCTATAGAGAGGAGTGCCTGCAAAGAAACTTACTATAGCAACTCCCATAAACAGAGCAGGGATGCCAAACCCGAGGCCCCATCCTGCATTATCTTGAATCCACACAATTAAACTGCTTGATATCAGAGCACCAATATTGATGGAAAAATAGAACCAATTGAAAAAAGAACCCTTCTTAACTCTCTCTACAGAGTCCGTATCATCAAACTGATCAGCCCCAAAGGATGAAACACATGGTTTAATTCCTCCTGTTCCAAGTGCTATAAGATAGAGGCCAAAGAAAAATACTGCATATTGAGCAGGTGAAGCAGAAGGGCATACAGAGTCGACACACACCGGAGGCTTGAGAAAAGGTATAGTTGCAGAAAGAGTCAATGTGCACATCCCCTTCACGAATTTAGAGAGAATGAAAAATGGCTTAATGAGATAAGGAGAATGCAAAGACAGAAGTAATATACATAAGATTATATAGGTTGTCAATTGAACATAATACAAAACATATATAGGTTGACGCATTCAGCTATAGAAAACAAGTTGATGAAGGAAGGCAATTAAAAGTACCCCCAAAGAAAACAACGCAGAATTCTGTACATATTTTAAAATTTTCTAGTTTTTTCATAATTTATATCACATCAAACAGTTCTCTCAATTATTTGTCATCAATTCTAGTTCTTCCGGCTGAAAATTTCTTTGCGCAATAGCTGCTAATGCTAATGCTACATTTTACCGTTGAACCCTAAAGTTAGACATATTTCAACTTGCATCAAATTCAATCATCTAGCCACATACAACAAAGAGCACCAATAATAAAATTGCAACAAAGAAAAGGAGTTAGGAGATTACAATGAAGTAAAGAGTGGAAAAGGCAGCAATTGTCCAATATCTTCCCCAATAAGCATCTGCCAACACAGCACCGATAAGAGGAGATAAGTAACACGTCCCTTGCCAAGTGGTCACACTTGTAGCAGCAGACGCATTTCCTTCGTGTAATTTCTTGGTCAGATAACTAACAAGATTGGTAGCAATTCCATAGTAAGCTAAACGCTCGCAGCACTCAGTCCCTGTGATCGATGTAAGCGATTAGAAAATGGAGGATCAATCAACAGTTTGTTTTTCTTTTGGTATTAAACTGCATTAGGAATAATCAACAACTGATGAGTACTATTATAAAATACCCAAAATGAAAGGACATGCTCTCCAATTTCCAGTGTTGCTCTTCAAAACACGGTTTCCTTTAATGTCAACAGAACCATCACCAGTATATAGTCCATCATCTCCATTCTACGAGACAAACAAAACAATAAATAAATAAAATTACAGGGAAACAGCTACAAATTGACAAAATTCTGAAATAAACGAGAAAATGCAGTTTAAAAGCGATTGTCAGGATCCAATTGAAGATTTAACAGAGATAAAGAATGTTGACTGTCTTCAGCTCGTGCACACACACACACACAAACACTCCTTTTTCTGTTTTCTTTTAGTGCAGAAATCATGGACATGAGCTATGCATAATTTATCAAATTACTTGGCCTGCACTTTCAAATCCAAGACCAGCTGAATTGCTTTAATTCTATCATCTAGATTTCTCTCAACTTCTAGAGCAAAAACTCAACTTCAGTTCTGGAATAAAAGTTTTAGCCAGCATGGAAAGTCCAAGCAGGATTAAAATATTATCAGTTAAACTGAAATCAAACCCACTTCACTACTTCAGTTCTAAAAGCCATATGAGATCAAATCAATATAAAGATTGATTTTTCCTGTTTTTACCTAATCACCCACCAAACAACCCACAAGCTTGGATCCAAAGAAACTTTCCCCACATAGATCCCACAAATTCCATAAACTTCGGATTCAAAAACAAACCCCTCTTAGTTACAAATATCCATAACTTTATAAATCACTTAACTTCTTCAATTGTCATGTGTTCTAGCTGAAATTCATCACTCGAATCAAGCAAACACCGGAAATAAACACCAAACAAAACCCGGAATTTCCTGCAAAAATTAAAAAAGGTAAAAAAGTGGGCACCTCTATGGGACCCTCCTCGAGGAGCAGCCTCTCTTCTTCGTGGGTACCCATTACAGTCCCTTAGTATGAGATTGTGTACAGTTTTTGCTTGAAATATGTTGTGGGTAATGGAAATTTTGAATGAACGTCTTCCCGTAGAAAGCGAAAAGGATATTGCAAGATTGATCGTCTCCGAAGTTGAAGATTACTGGAAACGTGAGGAATCTGATGTCATTTTCTTCCCGTTTATAATTTCTAGGCACTGCTTAGTTTTATTGGGAAGCGAGATCCAAAATTCTGAAATTAATTGAGTCAAAGTCAAAAATATCTGTTAGCCACGCTTGATGTACATAGATGGATAAATGGGAGTATGGGACTCTACTAAATTTTCAAATAAAGTTTTATTAGAAATTTTGGTATTTTTTTAGAATATTATGGTTTTTATCATTAATTATATCACTAATCCGCTTCCGATAATTCACTTTCCCTCCCTCACTTATATAATTCTTCGAAGTTGGCACTCAAATTATTACTTTTTTTTTAATTAGAACTAGTCCTTTTGTTAAATTTTCCGTCAAAATGAAACCGAACCTTAATTTCTAGTACTTTTTGCATCGATTTTTGTTTTTCCTCCATTTTTTCATCTGGTTTGATCTGAGTAAGGTTTTAAGAACTCCTTTTTGTGTCGATTTGATAGAACGAGGTTTGCATCGAGTGGTTAACAGCTTGAATATGAACAATGTTATATGCTTATGGAGTCTAATTTAAACTTAATTTGAATATGGATATGTATACGATGCAGACCCTCGTTTCATCAAATTAGCACAAAAAAAGAGTCTCTGAAAACTTACTCAAATCACACAAGATGAAAATTTTAAGGGAAAAACAAAATCGGCGAAAAAAAATTAGAGTTCCATTTCTTTTTGACAACAATTTGGTGGAATGACTAGTTCTGATTTAAAAAAAAAAAAGTGATAGTATAACTACCGATTTTGATCAATTGTGTAAGTGGGGGGATTGAATTCGATCTAATTTTAATATATTAGATCGATAAAAAGAGTTGAATGGATCATGATGGATTATAAATATAATTTATTAAAAATAAATAGATCGAATATAAAATTGAAAATTTCAATCATTCTACATATAAATCCAACTTTTTATGATAATTTATTATTTTATAAATGAAGAATCCTATTAAAAATAATTAAAATTAAAATTTCAATAAATATATCATTTTAATTAATAATATTGACGTGACACAATTTCAACATGATACATGTTACGCCCATTGAATGCCACATGGAACCGAAGTCACCATATCAGTAGGAACTGACGCCAAGGATGAACCCTCGACTCGTTCATTGGGGTCGAGGGGAAGATATAATGTTGGCGTGGATGCACAAATAAAATCTTAAGAGCTTGGGTTTCTCCAGCTTATAACCTAATTAAACGGGGATCACTTAAATATTTTCCTAAATCCTACGTGGCATGATCCGCTAGATGTTAGATGACAGTCATACGCATAGAGTGATCCCCAACTCGCTTACATGTGTATCTTTCTCCTTAAAGGTTCACTATAAATAGCCTATCTTCTCCCTTCATAAAGGGATCATATGATACATTATTTTTACAATTCAAGGAATCATTCTGTAGCCTTCTTTCACCACATCAATCCATCCACTCCGTTAAACATTGAAATCAAGCTTGTCGGAGTTAGTCGCCGGTCCCATCTTTTTCTGACCAGGCCAGCAAGACAATCCCATCCATTAAACACACACATCTAATTTCTATTGAAATTGCAAAAAACTTCAACAATTTTACAATCAAATACATCTTTCACTATTGCTTTTTAAAAAATATGGTCTTCCTTTATTAATTATTTTATTTTTAACTTATTTTTAAGAGAATATAAGTAAAAATAATAGGTAATTTTTAAGTAACTATTATATTATTTTATGTTTGTTGTTGGGGCAGTTTGAAATAACTCCCCATCAGTTTGGAATATTTTTAATTAACTCCCCATAAAATTATACGACATTATAGGATAAATACTGCATTAGAACGTTTTAGTATTACATTTTGTGAAAATTATACAATATATTTTGAGAGGTATTTTAAGTACGACATTATATAAAAATCATACGACATTTTGCCAAAATGGAAAGTTAAGTAAAAATATGATGCGCAATTGAGGATTTATCCCACATTACCCATTTGTTCTTTATATTTACTTTTCAAAAAATTCGGATGAAATTTTTATCAAATGTTATCCAATTAGAAGTTACCTGAATTTAGTATTGATAAATTCGAATCTTATAAGATCTAAACTCATATCCGATTATTGGATCTAGGTTCGGGTCCGAAATTTTCTGACCTGAACTCATATCCAAGGGAATTTGATAAATATGATTGAGCCCAAGCCCAATTAGGAAACACATGGGGCACGAGTACAATGGTACCACCATTCTCAGTTGTTTTTTTATTTTTCCGAATAAATCATTCCCAGTTGTCAAAGTAAAGCTATTCTATATGTTTCATGTCAGTGGTTAGACCAAGATCACATAATGCGATGCGCGAACGGGTGTGGGTTCGAATAAGGGTGAGCCAATTCACAATAATTATATTTATAATATATTTTTTTTTATTTAATTTAACTTTATATATAAAAACTTGATTTTATTTAACTATGGATAATTATAAATTAATTTTATTATTTTATAATAATCACATATGAAATCAAAAAAATTAAAATTTAACTCTCATATTATTATATGTGTGTTTTAAATAAATTTTAAGTCTTTTTAAAGCGAGAAATGTGCACAAATTCGTCAGTGCGAAAAACTAAAACACTCGTTAGTTCCAGGAACTAAAATTTTAAGTCGTCTCAGTGCAAAGAATAAAACACTCGTCGGTGCGAAAAACTAAGATTTTAAGTCGTTTTAAAGCGAATAATGCGCACAAATTCGCCAGTATGGAGAATTGAGTGCGAGTGCGTTGAGTATAATAGAAGGATTATGTGAGCTAGAGTTAGACCTTTTAATTATTTTTGGGAGAATTATATACAGGTCCCTAAGGTTTGCCCTAATTACACATCGGCCCACGTAACTTTGGATTTTTCATGATAGTCCCTAAAG
Source organism: Lantana camara (assembly GCA_037501455.1). NCBI lineage: Eukaryota > Viridiplantae > Streptophyta > Magnoliopsida > Lamiales > Verbenaceae > Lantana > Lantana camara. Next base: position 117,706,640 of record CM074857.1, read on the forward strand.
TTTGATTGTGGTTGAAATCCATAACGGAAAAGGTAATAAGACCCAATCACCCCTAATGTCATGAATAAATTTTGTCTAAAAAAAATGTAATTTTTATATTTAAATTGAAATTACCATAGCACCCTCAATTGCAATATGTTGTCCATTGTCCGGGTAAGAACAATCCCAAAAACACTTCACATTCCTAGTACTCTCTCTCTCTCTCCCTACGAACTTAGCACAAATCCTCCATGGCCGTTCACTCTGAGCTTGTTCAGTGATAGATTTGTTTGGTTTTCTTGCTACGGGGACGTTCTTTCATCACTGACTTTTTGTATCTCGAGCTTCTAGCGCCTTTGGTGAGTTTAACACAGCACCCAAAACCCTTGTTTTCCTTCTTTTTTTTTTTTGATAAAGTATTTCATATACAAATCTGGGATTTGACGTTGGAAATTACATTTTTGTGTGTTTAAGGACGTTATTGTGGGAAGCGCGCAACTTTTTTGTGAAAAAAACTACAATAATTCTGATTTAGGCGTTTTTTTTTTTTTCAATTTTTGGCTATTTAAAACCCTATAAGATGTATTATTCAAGTTTTTTGTAGGATAACTTGGGTTCTAGCTTCCTTCTCTAAAAACCCTCAATTTTTTTCGCCTAGGGTTCTGCGATTTCGAAGATTTTAGAGTAAAGTTTTATTTTTTTTTTGAAAATTTTCCCCACTAATATACTGTGTTTTACAATGCAGGAACAATGGTTGAAAAAACGTTTACATTGGTTGTACATTTCAAGGACACTATTGCAAGTCTATACAATATAGTACAACTTGTTTGATTTTCATGCAGACATTAAGGACTTGTTCAAATTAGATGCTGATCCTTATACTATAGTTGCTTCTGTACACGGGTCTACCTCTAAAATGACAGTTTACGATGTTGTAGATGTTCTAAGGATGTTTGAAAAGAATGCTACTGAAAATGTGTTTGATGTTTTTGTTTTGTCAACTGTGAATGATTTTAATGCGAACATCAAATCGGTTAATGCTGAATCAAGTGAAATTAGGGTACAAGTTGACAATCTGCATGGTGATTTGAACATTAACAGTGTTGTTGGTAATGTGCTTACTTCTGGAACTCTTAGGAATGGAGTTCCTAGAACAGATGAAGCTAGTTCCGGAAAGGGAAAAAACTGTGCAGGGAGTTCTAAAAAAAGGAAAAAGAGTTCTGTTAACACTCAAAAAGGCAAAGGAAAGCTTATTCCTTCTGATGATGAAGACAACAATAGTGATGATAGTCTTTGTGTGCCTGAGATAGATGTAGAAAATCTTGACAATATTGACTTTGATGCTGCAAATGAATCAGATGAAATGTCAAACTATGAATCTGATGACCACTGTAAGGCTGTAAATTCTTCTGATGAAGAGTTTGATGATGACCCACATAAGAATACATACAACTGTCAATCTAAGAATGTAGATGATGGGAATGGTAAGGTTCAGTTGTGGGTGGGGAAATATTTTTCTGATGTTGAGCATTTGAGGAGAATAATGACAGAGTTTATGATTCAAGAGGGTTTTAATATTGTAAGGGTAAAGAATGATTTACAAAGATTTACTGCAGAGTGTGAGAGTTATGGTTGTCATTGGAGATTGCATGCTTCAGTGATGATGGATGGGAGAACTTTTCAGGTTAAAAAATACAACAGTATCCATTCTTGTTGAAGAGATGACTGTACAAAAGAGGCTAGTATTGAGTAGATAGCTGCAAAGTTGGTGAAATGGCTGAGGAAAACCCCTGATATAACTCCTAAGGAGATTCAAGCTAAATTGGAAAAATACAACATTAAACCCAACTACATGCAAGTTTACAGAGCCAGACTGAAAGCATTACAAGAGATTGAAGGGGGTCACAGTGAATCTTATGGAAGGTTACCATATTATGCTAGGGTCTTACAACAATATAATGCGGGTACAACTGTTACTTTACAGTCTGAAATTCTTGATGAAGGGAGTCATAATGTAATCCTTACTTTCCAAAGGATTTTCATTGGTTTGTCTGCTACTGTAAAAGGATTTTACTCTGGTTGTGCACCCTTTATTGGGTTTGATAGATGTCATCTCAAAGGTGAGTTTGGTGGGGTTTTATTGGCTGCAATTGCTCTTGATGGAAATAATGGACTGAATCTATAGTTGGACTTTTTTCTTTGAAAATCTTAGGAGGATGTTAGGTGGTTTTGATGAAAACATTCCATGGACTTTCATGTTTGACAGGCAGAAGGTTTGTTCTTCTTTAAAGTGTTGTATTTAATATTCTTATGTCCAAAATGTATCCCTAACTATGTTCAATATTGTTGCAGGGCTTAATTGAGACAATCAATGACATTGTCCCACATGCTAACAACAGAAGGTGTGTAAGGCATATCTATGCTAATTTCATGATGAAATTTCCAGGATTTGCACTCAAGAGGTACTTCTGGGAAGCTGCAAGGACATACAACAGAAGGGGTTTCAATTTTGCAATGAACAAGATCAAGGAGTTAAACCCCAGAGCACATGCATATTTGTCTGAAATTCTAGCTGCTCAGTGGTCAAGACATGCTTTTAATCCTGCTGTGAAGAATGACCATTGCACCAACAACATCTCAGAGTCCTTTAACCACTGGGTGGGCAAGCTTAGAGGTAAACCTATTCTTGCTTTAGTAGATGGTCTTAGGGCAAAACTTATGAGCAGGCTTAACCAAAGAAGAATAAAAGCCTTGAAATGGAAGAATCAAATAGTGCCCACAGTGGTTAAAAAACTGAATAAGATAAGAACTAATACTAAGAAATGCTCTATTTTAATGGCTGATGATGACAAATATGAGATTCGAGATGGGCCAACTCACTACGTAGTTGATATGATTGCTAAAAGCTGTCAGTGCAAAGAATGGGACATATCTGACATCCCTTGCATGCATGCACATGCATGTATTGCCCACAGGAGAGAGAGGTTGGAGGATTACAAAAATGCTATATTCTCAAATGCAACATATGAGAACTGCTACAAGCATATGATCTCACTTGTGCCTGATGATTCATTCTGGGAAGAGATGCCAGATGTAATGCCAAGAGATCTCAAGCCACCTTAAAAGAGGAGACTACCAGGAAGGCCCAGAAAAAACAGAAGAAGAGAGCCAGGAGAAAGTGAGCCTCTGCGCTGATCAACTGTTTTAAGATGCAAGTTGTGTCAGCAGATTGGTCGTAACAGGAGAACTTGCCCTTCTAGGGGTCAGGTAACTTACTGGTATTTTATTTCATTGTATTTCAGTCATAAATGGTTTTTCAATGATTGTAAGTAATAACAATTTCATATATTTTCTTGTAGCCTATTAATGATCAGTCACAAAGTTCATGCATGGCAAACCAAACAACAACAGAGGCTGTACCTGATCTGAACACAGATGATTGGAATGAAGCAGACCTAGATGCTATATATGCAACCCTTGATCAATTGGAGCCACAAGTGGAAGCCACACAGACCACCAACCCAACAAGTGTACATTTGCAAAGGGATGTTGTTGAGAGAGTATATGCGGCAGATGGGGTTCTCCATGTTGATAATGAAGTCCCAGGGGCATTGACAAGGAATAAGAGAAAATGCTTTGAGCTATCAAAGGAGGCAACAGGTAATATTTGGTTTCTTTAATGTCTTGATCTTAAATAATGACCAATTTATCAGCATGTTAGTGTACATTTTGTATCTGAGTTAATGTTGTGATAAGTATGCCACCATATTAATTTTCAGTGTGCTGCTGATTTAATGGTGTGATAAATGGTCAGGCAACAAAAGTTTCAGTTTGTTGCTGAGTTGTAGTTGTTGTAATAAATATGTCACCATATTAATTTCCAGTTGCTGCTGGGTTAATGTTGTGATAAACATGCCAGGATATTAATTTCCGATTTTCTGTTTGCAGTTGTGGTTGCTAAAAACACTATAAAAAGAAGAAAATAACTGTGCAGAAAAGATATGCTAAAAAGAAAACCTCTCCCAAAGGATTGAAGATCAATGGGCCTGTTCAATTACAAGCAACAATTGCCAGTCAACCATTAGTGGGACAAGGGAAGGGTAAAGGGAAGATGATCATGTCTCAACCTGTTCCAGTTAAGAAAGTTGATGAGATTCTTTCCAAGTTGAGCAAAGATTTAGGTATGAAATCCTACATCCAGCCCACAACATGCTCTAGGGGAAAACAGAGAGAACCGACCTCAATTGTTGCTGCCAATACGAAGGGGACATTCCTGGAAATAACTTCTAAGAACAAGAAGAACTGGACTTTGAAAAAATGCAACTTAAACGCAGCTTTGGTGTCTAGGAAGAAGGCTGTTATTTTGTTTTGTGATATCATCAAGATACAATATCTCAATCATCACTTTCTTTTGTTTTTGTGCTAACATTTGTGAATGATTGTTTTGTTTTGTTTTGGGGCTATATGCTCAGTTAAGAATGTTTAAAGAAAACAAATGATATTATTGATATGATGTTCAGTACTTGGTTTACAATATCATCTGGAAGAGGTGGAAAAACAAAAACATAGTTAAGAGGGACATATTCAGTACTACAAGCTTGTGAAGAAGCTGTGAATTAGGTTTTTCCACTACCATAAGATTGGCACCACGATCTCCACTAGTTGCTTCATGTTCATCATTGAAGGGTTGGTCCTCCATAGGAACACACCAGTGTGAGAAACATGTATATCGTAGCAACATAAGAGATTTCCAAGATTACCATTATCCTTCTCCACCATCTTAATTGTAGTCCATCGACCACAATTTCCTTCCCTACATCTCTCTCTCTCTTGTATTTCAAACTTGTATAATATGTGTTCGTGGAGTGCCGTGAGCTTCCCATGCTTTATGGGGTGTGTAATGGTAGAATGGAGTTCTGAAAATATATATAGGACACAATTCCAACGACTATAAACGACTATATTACAAATACAAAATTAATTACAAATAGGTCCCTCAAGTTTGACAGATCTAACAAAACGATCCCTTAGTTTCAAGAATTTTACAATACAGTCCTTCTGGGTATTTTGATCATTTCACGAATACTAATAAAATATTTAGGGGTATTTTGGAAGAACGATTCAAAATTTTAACGGAACCCTAACGGCCGTTGTGGACTTCTAACGGGATCAAACTTTAGGGACGATCATCTAAAATCCAAAGTTACGTGGACCGCTATATAATTAGGGCAAACCTTAGGGACCGCTTGTTGGAAAATACGAATCAGAAAGCAGCGGAATTTAAAAAAATTTCCCAACAAAAAGACCTTGGACTCGCAATCGTGTATCCAAATTCGTAGAGTTAAGAAACTTACTTTTCTTTTATTCTTTCTTGAAGCGTTTCAGGCCATCCAAGAACGCTTTTCTCGCGGCTTGATCCCCTCTCCTTGGTAAAGCTCGAATCTTCAAACTTCTAACTTGAAGCTCTCTAGAGATAGTCCACCAACTTGACTACAATCTAACTAGTAAGGATGCTAGTTCTCTAGTTAGTGTTTAGGCTTAACCTAGGGTTTCGTTTATCTTGGAGAAAGGATGGTGTTCAACACATGAACCAAAAGAATTGCCAATTAGCTCTAAGGGGAGCTCGAGCTCCCCTATTTATAATAAGGGAGGACTGAAAATCCTAGTCCTTTATGGGCTAGGGTTTTGGTCTCTCTCTCTCTCCTATTACTTGATCATCAAGTAATTTTGACTTTGACTTTGAATTCAAATTCAAATCAACTTTCAAGAGAGCTAAAAATATCCAAACTATTTTTGGATAATTTTATACTTTATTTATTTAAAATAAATAACTTATTTTATCTAATTAATTAATTCATAATTAATTAACTAGATTATTTTTCTCCAAAATAAGACTTTCTTTTTAATTCAACAATTAAACCAAAGTCTATTAAATAATTAATCACATTAATTACATAAATAAATATACACATATATTTACACACGTGTGAGACACGTGTCACAAGGACACGTGTCACTCACGTGAGCCACACGTGTGGTTCACACGTGTGGAACCCTCTTGGCCCGATTAACTCGTTTAATCATTTTCAAGCCTCAACTCATGTAACCAAGTTGTTGTGTGTGACCCTCTAGGTTCTCAATTCAATTAGCAGTGACCCTAATTAATTAATTCACTAATTAATTAATCAGTCCACAGATTAAACGACCATAGTCTAGCAACAGGTGTTTAACCCCTAGCTGAATTGGAATGTTCGGATTCGACAGAACCTTTAAGTCATTGATTCATGTGCGATACAATCCTCCTACTTACTGTCTCTCAACCAAGATCTAGGGCAAGGGAATAATCAGAACCCTAATAATCTGGTCTTAAAGCTAAGTGCATTTCATATCCATTTGATCTCAATCCAAGAAACCCTTTTCTTGATGTCTTGATCTACTGCCTTGGCCAAGGACTCCATATGGCATATGAATGACTTACACAATAAGAGATCACCTTGCAAATGCAAGTGTAGGTCCTTTCTTGATTCTCATTCACTTTCATGAATCACTTGTGCAGCCCCAACATAAGCCTTGAATCAGTTGTCTAAGGCGACACCCTTTAAAGCTTATACCTAAGACTACAGAGTTAACTCATAAAGTGACAAGGAACCTCAAGTCTAAGGATCAATTAATCACATCAATGACTCGTGAGATATTTCCTAATCCGGAAGTTTCCATTTCCTGAAATAGAAACTTCCTTTCCCATTTAGGAATCTTCTCACACGGGGCACCTCAGTGAACTTACTTATTAAAGTAAGCACCCTCATGTATCACGCACGTATCAACTATACACTTTGCACCTCCATGAAACAAGGTGGTCCTTCTTAAGGGCGTGATCCCACAAGCAAGCCTTAGAGGAGTCGGGTTGACACTCCCACTGTCGGTAGGACTCATCGGCTTGGAGTATTTTACTAATCATGACTTATGTGATATAGGGCTCGTTTCATGAACCATTTCACCTAAATGGTAGAGTCCTAAAGTCATACATGCACAGATAAAGTCATACATGCACAGATAAAGTAAACGCATACCAAACAAGAGCATATAAAGAAGTGTTGCCTCAATTCGTTATTTCATTCAAAGATTGTCTGTGATTAAAATAAGGAAAAACACAAAGCGAATATACAATCGGCTTTTTAAGGCACTATTCCTAACACCGCTATGTAATTCTCCCTTATTTTATGTTACAATGTACGTAGATTTAATTTAATAGATACGTGATAAGGGTGTAAATTACTTATTCGTATAAATAATTTGTAAAAATTATATATTCCACCGAGTATATGCATCATTTATCCAAGTAAAACGCACAACACAAAGCAAAATATTCATTTTAGTGAATTACTATTAACACGATGAATTCCAAATAATTTCTTATTCCTCCGACACACATGCTAGATGTAAAGTCCAAATTCACGTAGATATACATATAGCTTTTTAATGGGGTGAATTTACAAAAATGGTGTGGTTTTTTGTGTATATTGTAGTTTTGGAAAGTATTGCAACTTTGGTGTAATTCGCTTTTTGAAAAAACAGAATCACTGTACACTACAGTGATTCCGTTTTTTCAAAAGGCGGATTCAATACAAAAATTTATGAATGTAAAAATACATTCATAAATTTTTGTATTGAATCCGCTTTTTCAAAAAACGGATTCACTGTTCACTACAGTGATTCCCTTTTTTCAAAAAGCGGATTACACCAAAGTTGCAATACTTTCCAAAAGTACACCAAAAGTACAATATACACAAAAAACCACACTAAAATTAGAAAAAAACCTTTTAATGGTGATTGGGTCAACGGCCTCGGAAATTGAACGGTGATCGGGTCAGCAACTTCTCGATGAATTTGGTAAGCGCTCGATTATTTTAGTTGAGCTTTTGCGGGAGAGATAAGCGAGCAAAGGAGTTTCGACTTAATGTCGGAGGGGTCCACTTATGGAACTAGTTTGGGAACAGCAACAAAGAAATTATTATTGAAGTGAATTCTCAAGTTATTATGGAGTTCTATGTGAGAGTACATGTGGAATCCCACCTCGTTAAATCGAATATAAAAGATTATCCGTAACTTCTTAAAATTCATGATAGGCGCAATTGCAACACACTCGATATCCTAACAAATAAGGGATACAATATGGCAACTTGTATTATTGTTCGACATCATAGAGACTTGGATTGTTGTTCGGCATTCAAATTCTTGCTGTAGAGTACATGTAGTTCTCGCCTCAAATGTTGACGAAGAATAAATCTTGATAGATAAATGAATTACTAGAAAATCAATATATATATATATATATATATATATATATATATTGCTTAGATTTAGATATAAACTAAGTACCAG